>JANXHW010000001.1:78663359-83663359 GCA_026170595.1 Plestiodon gilberti rubricaudatus
AGAAAAATAAGAAAAGGGGAAAACAGAAAACTGAAATCCACAGTGGCTCTGAAGACTCCAAATAGTATAACATATTGCATATTCTCAATTGTACATACAATATGTTATACCAGCGGTTCCCAAACTTTTTAGCACCAGGATTCAGTTTTTAAAATGCTACTCTATATGCCACTCCCACCTAGCTTTATGAGACTTTAAAAAGGTGATCTAGAAAGAAATATTTTATTTGTTTATTTACAAGTAAATATTTATTTATTTGCAAAAAAAACAACAACAACCCCTCAATCCATTTCTCAGAATGAGGCAGCCCTAATGAATAACCTCAAGGCTTGAGGGGCTTAGTTATGTGACCCAGCCTTCACCTGCCCCCACTACCTATCATTGACAGACTTGGGGGGGGGGACACCAGAAAAAAAGGACCTCAAACATTTATCTTACAATTTATCTTAACATTTATATTTACACAACTTTGCAAACTGCAGGAGCTCAGCTCTTTGCAGGGCAATTAGCAGCTATCTGATTATTGAACAGCCACAGGGCTTGAGGCAATTACTTATCTGATCTTTCCATCACCTGTGTTTTCATTGGAGGCTCTGCAATCCCACCAGATTGCACCACCAGAGGACCCACCAGAAATCGGGTCCTGACCCACCAAGTGAAACAACCTTGTATCAATCTCAAATTTATCAATTTGAGAAACACTGTGTTATACTATTTGTACATACAATACAGTATGTCAGGGGCTCTCAACTAATGGTACTAGTGCCACCAGTGGTACTAGTGCCACCAGTGGTACTTCAGTCGAGTGCTGGTGGTACCCGGACCACTGGACCACCAGAACCCAGCTCTGATGCAGTGCTTTCGGTGGAGCATTTCTGCTTCCGAGAGGCTCCTGCCTTTGTCTGAGCCTCTCGGGAATGCTGAGAAGGGCCTCCCACTCGGCCAGAGCCTCCTACCTGTGTTTTCTGACCTCCGAAAACCTGAAAACCGAGAAGTAACTGGTGATTATGTCATCGCCAGTCACTTCCAGTGGTACACAGCAGGAGAATGGCGCCAGAGATGGTACTCGGCCGGGAAAGAACTGAGAATCCTTGCAATATGTTATGCTATTTGTATATACAATATGTTATACTATTTGTCACTGACTTTCAATTGTAGAGTTGGTGACATGCAGCACAGCTGGTTTCCTTAAACCAAAATATTGTGGAATGTAATCCAAGGGATTTTTACTAGAGGATAAATCCTTCTGTGTTCAGTGAGGCTGACTCCCATGATGCAGGTCATTTAAAGCTCAGAGAAGTACAGTATATTACAGGGGTGGCCTGTAATATAAGAGCCACATACAATAAACTTCAGATGCAATATTTGAGAAGCGTTTAAATTCTTAAATATACCGTATTTACTCACCATGAACATTAAACTTAGGTTTTAATTCAGTGGACTCTCAGTTTATACCTGGTAAAAAATTATAAAGCTTGAAAATATCTTATTTACCTTTTATATTAATTGTGATGCAAAAAGGAGCTCAGTTAACATATCTCCGCGAGCCGCACATTATACATCAAAGAGCCGCATGTGGCTCTAGAGTCGCAGTTTGGCCACCCCTGGTATATTACAAGGGATGTTGTTGCATTAAAAAAAATGCCCAGCATTATATGCCATTCTGCCACTGTACAAGATTTAAATCTTAGACACTATTTTGTTGCATGAGTTTATCTTTCTTTCTTTCTTTCTTTCTTTCTTTCTTTCTTTCTTTCTTTCTTTCTTTCTTTCTTTCTAGGTAATTTCGATTATACCTATATAATAGAAATTATGATGACAGTGTCCTTTACGTGCAATTTATCTCCACTGGTTATAATTCAGAATACTTTTTAGGAATGTAGTAAGAGACAAATACGTTCTGATGGCTGCCTGTTTCATTTACATGCTTCTCTATATGATCTGCACTATTGAAGAAATTACATGAAACAGCTGCTTAAATAATATCCCAAAGAGGAAACAATTATCTAACCATGTCGTAGCTGTTTGGAGAGTCGCAAGTATTTTGTTTACCATGAAACACTCTCACTGCTAGACAGGAGAAGGAAATGTGCACACACAGGAACACATGTGTACCCTGAGACATGTTTAAAACTACCCAGGGCACATGGAGGATCCTGTGGTCCTGAGCTTCTAGATTATATTTCCTAGATTATATAGCCCTGGATTCAGTTTATGTTTTGTTAGAGATTGCCTGTGAGATACAAGGTTGATTATTAGAACAATAATGTGACAAAAGCGCACAGACAGACCTCCAGAAAGTTCTCATGTATGTTCCACTGAAATGATCAGGAGAAATTACAGTACATCTCCTCTTGCATAACTTCCATTCATTTCAGAAGGGCTTGCAAAGGAGAACATCCTGGAAGGAGATTGTGCCCCAACAGCTTTTACTGTAACATAAAAGTTCCCTTGACACTGTTGCCTGTAACAGCTCTATTTTCTCTACATCATCACTTTTCAAGCATCACATAAAAATACCTTTAATTTTCCTTCACACTACTTTTGCCACATATAAAGGTTTGGAATGTGGAGTTTAATGCAGAATAGCCAATGCAGGTCTTGTTTGCATTATAGATCAATCCCCAGCACAGGCCAATTTAAACTTCACATATGAAAATTACCAATGCGCAGCTTGATTCTATGTGTGTATTTACTATGTGTATGTGATTTCAACAGTCAGGGTGGCCCAAGATCTCCTGGAGCCTAAGGGTTCTGTGCCAAATGCTGCCCCATATCTGGCGATATGCCAACCTCCTCCTCACAGTTCTTGAACTGGAAAGAAAAAGGGGGACAGAGAGGAAGAGTGGTGAGCCAGAGCATCAGAGATGTGTGGATGTTCTGACTCAGTCTAGTAGTCCACCACTCTCCTCTCCTTGACCCTCCCGCTTCCCTTCTCTTCCCCTCTTCTGTTTGCAATTGAGGGAGTGGAATGTGGGAAGAGGGCAGACCAAAGTAGGCATCCCTTTCCAATCTGCTCCCTGAGGCCACTAACTCAGTCGGCCCATCCAGGGTCGGCCTGAGCTCAGTCCCAATGCAATGAAGGATGCATATATGGAGGCCCAGCAGTGCAAATTGCACTTTCACTCCTAGACCAGTCTACTCGGAAGTAAGGTCCATTGTGTTCAATGGGGCTTACTACCTAACACAAAAGTACGTATATAGGAGGATCTGGGTCGTAGTCGGAGTAGCATTCATAACGTGGCGGACATCTCTGTCTTTGTCGCTGGGGCAGATCGATCCGCGTTCTAGAATCTAGGGGCAGCACTGGAAACAAAGTACGTGTGTGTGAGTGCGGTTGTCCACTTTCTGTGGCATTCTGCTCTGAGTATGACCACTATATAACCTCCCGTGCGTTGCTGAGTCCTACGCTCAAGACGGTGCCACCTCTCTCCCGTCCAGTTGCATTCCTAAACAGGATGGTTGCAGAGTAAGTTTTCCCGCCCCGTCGCTGAACAACGCGAAGTCCCTGAATCATGCGTACTTTGCCGGCGGGGGTGGAATGGGAGGGGGTGTGTAGTAATTATTCTGAACTAAAGACGCACTCGCTCCAGCAAAAGTGTGTGTGTGTGATATCTTGGGCACTTGGCAGCGAACAGTCGCGCCGCTCGCGCGCAGCCCCACCGCCTGGCAGGGTGGGCTCCAACGCGGGCCTGGGGCTTCTAGCGGCCGGGAGAGCCGCGGGGACAGGACTAGCTGGTGGCACTCAGCGAGGCGTCCAAGGAGCGCGCTGTCTGAGCGGAGGGCAGCGGGTGGAGGCGAGGCTGGGGAGGGCTGCGGCTGGCTCCCCGGCCTTTGTGACGCGCGCAGGTCCTCACTGTGCTGCGCACGAGGCTGCGTGAGCAGCGAGGCCGGCCACTTCGGCCATGAGGCGGCAACAGCAGCGGCGTCGGCCGCGGCGCGGGTCGGGCCAGTGTCTCGGGGCGGAGGGTGGGTGGCGCGTCTCCCCGAGCGACCGAGGCGCGTCCAGCGCCAACAAGGGCAGGAAGAAGGCGCCTGCAGCGTCCTGCTGCAGCTTGTCGGGCGCCGAGACCCAGCAAGAGATGGCGCGGCTGAGCAGCCCTGGCCGGTTCTCTCCGCCGCGCTGCTTCTTGGACGCCTACAGCTCGGAACCCGAAGCGGCAGGAGGCGAAGGGGGTCTTGGGCGCCAGGGCCGGGCGCAGACGTACCGCGAAGATGGGGGGATGCTGCTGCCAGTGCCGCCTCGTCATAAGAACAAGGCCTGTAGCTCGCAGGTCCACCGTAAGAAATTTGCCGCCGCCCCTTCCGCCCACCCGCAGCCCGTCTCCGCCTGGCAGCATCAGCACCTGGCCCCAGCCGGCGAGGGCTTCGCTACCCCTTGCACCACAACTTCTTGCACAACCCTCTTCGGCGGGGACTTTACTGGTCAACCCGAGCACCTCAGTCGCCTACCAGCAGCAGCCAAGCATACACGAGTGGAGGAGCTCCTCCGAGAGGACCAGTGGGCCAGCCCTGTTTCCAGGCCGCTAGAGTATGACTTCCCCACCGATGCCAGCAAGCCACCCTCAGCCTGTCCCTCTTCCTTCTCCTTCACGCAGATGGACAAAATTTCCCCCAAGCTTGAGAAGAGAGAGCTGAGGAGAAGGGACTGGCAGGAGCCCTGTGAGAGCAGCCCCAGCTTGGCTGACCTGATGCATACCTTGACCCACCAGTACGAGGATGATGAGCCACCACAGGCCTATGTCAGCCATGACCGGAACAGCCGCCACCACCACCACCACCATCACCACCATGATCACCATAAATCCAGGAAGGGAGACACCCAGATCAGCATCCAAGATCTAACTGATAAGAGATACCATGATTTGATTCCCGAGAGGGACAAAAAGATTGCAGCTCTGATGCTGGCCAGGCACCAGGAGGAGGAAGAGATGAAGGACAGGCAGCTGCAGGTGTCTGACGCCTGGGAGAAGATGAAATGGAAGGAGAAGAAACACAAAGCCAGGATGGAGAAGGACAGGCACTACCAGCTGGGTGAAAGTCTGGACCAGTGGCAAAGGGATCAGGATCAAAGAAGAACCAGGCTCAGGTTGGAGGAACAGCAGCTGTTAGCAGCCAGGGAGAGGGATATTCTGTTGCGTGACAAGAAGTGGAAAAAAATGGCCAAGGAGCAGGAGAGCAGGCGCAGGGAGAAACTGGAAAACAATAAACTCCAGGCTGATTATAGGAAACGTTCTCAGGAAAAGCAACTCTGGGACAAAAGGTTAAATGAGAGAAGTGCTAGGGAGCACAGCTCTCATATGTATAAAGAAAAGATGCTACAAGCCCTGGAGAAGAAACTGATAAAGGAAATGGAGAGGAAGAGGAGAAAAGTAGATATGAACGAATACAAAAGAGCCCGGCACATGCATTTGAAGGAACAAGTGGATGACAGATTCAAAGCTGATGAGCTGTACAAGAGGCTCTGTATTGAACAAAAGCTGCAGAGATCTCAAGAGATCCTTGAGCAGTTGCTTGAAGAACGGAATAGAGAATTAAAAGAAAAGTCTTTTAGGGAAGAAGAACAAGGCTTGATAGCCAGGGCCAAAGCAAAAGAAACAGAGGAAGAGAAGAGAAGGCGTAAGGAGATGCTGCTGCAGATAGCTGAGATGAAGATCCAACAGGCCAGAGACATCATGACCAAAAATATCCAAGACAGAACACAACGTATGCAAGAAATTAACTGTATGAAAGAAAGGAACCATCATTGCCGCAAACAAAAGCTCGATGATGATGAAAAATGTCACCTGCGGGAAATGCAAGAAGCTTTAAGAAGGAAAGATCAGAAAAGCAATCAGATTCTAAGGCACAAAGACGCAGCTATTGAAGAATCTCGGAGAATCGCCAAAGCATCTTATGACCTTCGAGAAAAAGCAAGAGGTCTGATGAACCACAATTCATTTGATCGTATGGTTTTAGACGCCCATCGTAATGCAAGTCTCCTTAGGGGCCTCTAGTGACATTTAAGGAAACATTCCAAACTGTCTTGTGCCAGAAAATGTGGTTGTATGATGCATTCATTTTGTGGGGTTCTGCATTGCTGTACACTAAAGTGGTTTCTGCCTTAATTGCTCTGTGACTCGTAAGTGTTTGGGAAGATTGGGGTGTGAATGAGTTGACAATATATACCAAAAATATACCACTTGTATTTGTAATTCATTGTTAATGGAAAGTGTTGAATCTTGGCCACATGCTACTCTGTACGACTGGTGCAGTGTCTGATGTGGCCCTGGCAAGGCTAAGCATTTCAGTTTAATATTCCTGTAACAAATTATTTTTAAACAGGTATATTTTAATATAACTACCTAGAATTGTTCACAAATTGTGTATATTACAGAGTGTAGGTGACAGATTTCATATCAAACTATGCAACAGTCACAACTCAAATTTTATTTAGAGATATTCCAGTAATGTTTTATCCAAATAAATACTATTTTTGTAGCTAAATAACCTAAGCAAAAGTCTTCATTCATGCATATCGTCAACCTTTCACAAGTCCCATTTATTTCAGTAGGCCTTATAATCTTATCACTCTGTAGGATGAAAGTTGGAGTTTCGCACCCATTATGAATGTGTTATTTGCGTTGCCTATGTTAAGTTTAAAATCTATTGAAATAACGTTTTATGAATGAAACTACAAAAACACAAACCATATGTCTTATAAGACATTTTGAAATCAAATCTGATTGATACTTTTTTCATATTTTCTAAAGTAGGACATGCTTTACTTGATGTTTAGTTAGAGTGTAGTGGCTAAGAGACTAACGACCTAGTCTGTGGGCCGTTTGTGACAGCGGGAGGAGTGTCCGTTGCCACAGTTCCTGGGCTGCATCAGCCTCGGTAAGTTGGTGGTGGTGCCGTATCATGGGCGGGGAGGGCAGGAGGCATTGGGGGTCCTGGTTGCAGCAACTTGCGCCAGGATCCTATCCCCAAAACTCTGCCTCGGAATGCCCCTGGTTCTCCTTGGACTTGCGCCAGTACAATGGCTGGCGTGGGTCCAAGGAGACCCATAGGCAGCCTGTAGGCTTATGTGGAAGTAAGTAAAAAAAAGTTACCTCCAGTTTGCCTTCAGGTCTCCCACCACCACCATCATAGCGTGCAGCCACGTGCCTTTTTGGCACAACTGTATGCTGTAATGTGGTTGGGGATAGGATTGGCCTGTGAGCTATGCCCCTGGTTCAAATTTTGCCTCTGCTATGAACTCACTAGATGGCCATAAGACAAGCCATTCTCTCCCAGTCTTAGGCTGCAATCCTATACACACCTGTGAGTAAGTCCCATTTAACACAATAGGACTTACTTTGAATAGATAAGCATAGGATTGTGCACTTCCCAACTGCTATATAGGGATAGTAATACCTCCTGGGTTTAGAAGTAGGTTTTCTCTGTGTCAGATGCAAGGGAGTGACAACAGGAAACAGGTTATCTTTTTGTCTGTGTGCTCTTGGAGGCATCTGGTAGGGCCACTGTGAGATACCGGAAGCTGGACTAGATGGGCCTTTGGCCTGATCCAGCAAGGCTCTTCTTAAGACTTGTTTGTAGCAAATGGTACAGAGGATACTCTGACTGGTCTTTTTCTATAGTGTGCACAAGTGGGCACATGTGTGTATGCCAGCATGACATTGCAACATCACCTAATCTCACAGAGGGGCACATTTTTTTTTCTGAACACTTTAGTATTAAACATCACGGGCAGCAGCCCAATCTTAACCAACCCCGGATCTGTAGAGCTGCGCAGCCCACGCTGTATCTAGCACTGAGGAAGAGCGGACTGGAGGTCTCGGGGTAAGGGGTGAACTTCTTTGTTGAAAAGCGGTATATAAATATTATTAATATTAATAATAATAATAATAATAATAATGGGACATTCGCCCCCTTACCCCAAGTAAAGCCCCAGCCTCCGCAATGTGGCTACTCGGGGCATAGAATTCAGCAGACCCTATCTGCCCTCCTTTTCCCTGTTACACCTCCACCCCAACCTCCCCCAGCCTGGAGCAAACTGAATAAATGCCTGCTCCGGTGCACAGTGTCCTGGCTGCAGCGCCCACAGAATGGAGCAGGCCTTCCTGCTGGTGCCCACTTTCTCTCCTGGTGTTGCAACATGTTTTATAGCACACTTGTGACACCCTAGGTGGCACAACGGTTGCTGCACTAGCCTAAGTCGGTAATAGGATTGTGTAGGGAGCAGTTTGTCTGAACTGCCTCTCTATGTGCAGTTTAATACTAAAGTAGAAACACTGTGCATAAAGGGTTAGGGAGCATAGACAAAATGCTCCCTGCACAATTAAAGTGATGTTGCCACATTGTGCTGGTGGAGAGGGCTACGTGCATGATTATGTTCCTCTGTATGACAGAAGTAGGCAAGTTAGTGAGTAGTCGGATGAATCCATAGTTACCTTCTTTCCCATTTCAAGAACATGTTGCCTTTCTCTCCTTCCATTGTGGTTCTAATATCCTAAACATGTTTACTTGTAAGGATGAAGTGGGAATTGATGTGGCATCCTTCCACATATAATTCCTTAAGACTTAGGGCCCAATCCTGTCCAACTTTCTAACACTGATGCAACCATGCCAACGGGGCTTGTGCTACATCCTGTGATGGTGCAGTCACAGAACTCCTCAAGGGGCTGCATTGGGGCTGGAAAATTGGATAGGATTGGGTCCTTAATAAATTAGCTACCTATATGTATCATTTATGTGCACAATATTTGATAATGCAAATAGTGAGGTTGCGATACGTCCATTTTTATTCTCCACATTTGATAAAAGAGATTAAGTATCTTAGGCAAAAGTATAATTATAGTCCAATCATATCCAGGATTGGGCTGTCGGGAGGAGGGGTTTACAACAGCGGAAGAGTCTTCCGTTGTCATAAAAAGGCTGACGATGTTGCGTGCAGCTTCAACGTCAGACCCCGCTGCGCCCACTGGATTTGGTAAGTCAGTGGTGTGGGCAGGTAGGGAGTGGGAGGACTGGGGGCATAACTGGGCAGGGAGGGAGGAGGAACTGGGGCAGGGAGGAGGTGGGAGGGGTGGATCTGGTGGCAATGGCTCATGCTGGATCCTATTCCCCCCTCCCCTTTTAAACCTCCCTGCCCCTTTTCTCTCCTCAGACATATGCCACCAAAAGAGATGGTGTATGTCTGAGGAGACCCTAGGTGGCCCCAGGGCTTTATACTTAACTCATTTGTGCTTGGGTTCTCTCTCTCTCTCTCTCTCTCTCTCTCTCTCTCTCTCTCTCTCTCTCTCTCTCTCTATCTATCTATCTATCTATCTATCTATCTATCTATCTATCTCATACACACACACACACACACACACACACACACACACACACACACACACACACACACTGCTGTATGCAACCTGCGTCTTTTTGGCACAACTGCATTAGCATTGGTGGCAGGGGATAGGATTGGTCTGTTAAAATATCAGAGAGGCAGGTTTGCTCAGTTTAGGAGTCAGAAGAGAAGATAATGTAATTGATGCACTTTAAAGCACGTTTGTGGCACCTGGCGAGTAGGCGGCACCCATATAACCTCACCACAGCTTCTGGAGAGTTAGCTCTTGCGTTTGTTGCAGCAAAAACAACAAAGTCTTGTAGTACTGGAATAAATACTAACAAATTTCAGCATAAGCACTCGTGAACTGCAGTCCATTTCATCAGATGTATGAAGTGAAATCCCCCACTTCAAAATATTATTTACAGTTGCTCTAGAATCTCTTCCTTAAGATTTATTTCTTGCCTCTTTGAAAAACAAAAATGGTCAGATTAAATGAGTTGCAGAAATCTTTGACCTACATATTCTCTTTTCTTTATTCCCATTTACTAGAGCCCACTTAAATAAAGGAAAATTTACCCCCATCAAATTATTTTCATAATATAGCTGCAAGTAAATGTAATTTGATTCTGACTGTGTTTTTATATATCGCGAGACACATAAATGTAAGATTTATTGGGGGGGGGGGAACTGACAGAAATAGAATGTGACAAAGGCTTGAAATGTCTCACTGGAACAGCAGATAGAGATTGTAGTTTATTTCAGAATATGGCTAGAGTTCCAGTAAGGTCATAATGCATTGTGTTAGGCAGTAAAAGGGGGAAATGATTGCAGCAAATTTGCTTCATTGGTTCATTTTAAGGAGCAGGTGGGCACCAGGAGAGTTGTGAGTTGCTTCAAATGCAGCCCCCTATTGTAAGGTGAATGTTGCGTCATAGTCTTCAAAATGTGAAGTGAGCATCCTTTCCAAGCAGGCACAAGCTGTTACCAGGTAAGACAGCACTGGAAAAGCATCCATGACAGATTTTACAATTGGTAACACGTTCAAATGTGATATCAGAATGGCATGCTCAGAAAGAATAAGTTGCCAAATCTACTAGGAGTGCATTTTCTATAGTTACACCTACACTAACTCCTGTATCTGTGCTTTGCTAGCAGACGTTGTTGCTCTGCTTCCCGGTATACCCCCGTGTTTGCACTAGTCTTCAGAGCTGCCTTGGATCAGAAGGGTCTATGGAATGCTGTGGAAGGAGAGCAGCCAGCTAGCAAAATCATGCAACCTTAACTATCTTCGTAGCAAGGGCAAGGAGAAGCAGCTGACACACACAAAAAAACCCCCAGATTCTCCTGAGCTGCAGTGATGCGTCAGATTGGCACACCTATATGCTAGAACGCACTTGTGCTTTGCATCAATAGGAAATTCTCTGTGCAGCCCCTGTGAGCTGTTTGCTCAAGGGTTGTGGACCAGCCGACTGTTCAATACGTTCTTCGTTAAGTTGACATTGGTTTCAGGTCAACTATCTTGTGTAAAACATTCAAAATGTGTTGCTATAAAAATAACATAATTAAATGGAACCAATAATTTTGCAGAATTACTGTGGGGATATTGACTGACTTTCACTTCTTGTTTAATTAACAGCCCAATCCTATTGGGCATTTACAACAGTGGATCTCCCAATCTGCCACTCTAATTGCCACAGCGCCATAAATGCTGTGTTGCTGTCGTGTGCGTCAGAACCACTGGTATAAATGGTCAAAGGGTCCACGCACCCACCAGAGATGGACCCAGTGCATGTTGGAGCAAGTAAGGTGCCAGTGGTGTAGGTTGTGGGCAAGTTCGGGGGAGGTTCGGGTGGGAGAGGGGAGGGGTGGGTCTCGGCGGTGGCAGCGTACACCGGGATTCTATCCCCGTTTTTCTGGCCCGACACTCCCACACACACCTCTCAGACGTGGTGTAGGTCCGAGGAGATCCACTGACAGCCAGGTGGCCTACGGAGAGGTAAGTAAAATATATTTTTACTTACTTCTCCCGGGGCGTCTGATCACCTTAGCAGCATGCACTCCGGCAGCCTGGCTGCATTGTGTAACATGGTGGGGGATAGGATTGGGCTCTAGATCTCTGAAATAATCCGGGAAACATTTTAGTTGTAAAAGAAGCTACTTTTTTTATAAGACATACTCGCCATTTTTCATTGGGCATGGGATTGTGCTCAGTGGTAGAGCACATGCTTTGCATGCAAAGGCCTCAAGTGTATCCAAGTAGCGGTGGGAAGGATCCCTATCTGAAGCACTGGAGAACTGCTGCCAATCTACATAGACAGCATTATCTGAGATGGGCCAATGGTCTGTCTCAATACAAGGCAGATTCATCATGTGTTTCCTGGCCTTTGAAAACTTTGTATCTGGAAATTTAGATTCCTTACCAGAATGTCGCATCTCTGAAATAAACCAGAGGAGGGCACTAAAGAGTTACACATGGTTTCTAATTACAATGATTTCTAATTTCAGAAAAGCAGTTTCTAAAAAAAAAGGAAGTTTGAGATGAGAATTGTTATTTTTTTATTTTGTTATATACAGTATACATTGATCGAATAAATCTTGGCTTACTCAGTACTAGTCAATCAAGCCAAAATAAATTAAGCATTTGAAAATCCCATTTACTCTAATGAGAAAGCTAATGACATTAACCTGTACTTTGAATCACAGAGCTTACCTGTCTTTGGGGTGTTTTTACTACCTCAATAGATTTTATATATATATAAAATGGAGTAGGAAAAGTCATGATTTAGTATTTTAAGGGTTTGACCCTGAGAAGACCTTTGTATGAAAAATAGGCATAGAATAAAATTTCTAATTGAAAAAGGGGTGCTCTTATATATATATATATATATATATATATATATATATATATATATATATATAGCAAAAATCTTCCCTGCTGTGAAACTGACCAGACATTAATGCCATAAAGCTGTACAGAGCCAGGCTACTGCAGGGAGAGCTGCTATGGCCTTGTTTTCTCTTTCTGCAGAGCCACTCTAACTCTCTCTCTCTCTCTCTCTCTCTCTCTCTCTCTCTCTCTCTCTCTCTCTCTCTCTCTGTGTGTGTGTGTGTGTGTGTGTGTGTGTGTTCTTGCTTTGTTAGTAATGTAGATGTTATGGTTTTACAAGACTAGCTGCTAATTTCCTGACCTTTGGAAACATGGATTTTTAACCCTCCAAAAGTTCTAAACACGCTGATGAGGTGTCTGCAAATCTGCAAAGAGCTTCTGAAAGAGTTTAGAAATGCAAGTTACTGGCTTAGAAATGTATGAATGTATTTACAGTATTTAAAAGATTTTTTATCGAGCTTTTACAAGCATAAAAGCAACATTAGCAATAAAATCAGTAACAAGTAAAGCAAGATAAGTAAATAAATCAATCCAAATCACCAGAGAAGAGGTGACAAAGGCATGGGTAACTGAAGCCAGATCTGACTGAGAAAGAAATGGACGTCGCTGCTGGCGCACCAACAGAAGCGGAGCAAAAGCACCCCATGCCAACGCTGACATCTGGGCATCCAGGAGCAGGGCTGGTTCCAGGAGTACTTCCAAGCTATGGACGGTTTCCTTCAAGGGGATTACTACCCCATTCAGAATAGGTGGGCACACCATTACCAAATAAGCAGGTCTCCTGACCAGGAGAACTTCTGTCTTGTCTGGATTTAATTTCAGTTTGTTTGCCCACATCTAGCCCGTCACTGACTCCAGACTCTGGTTCATGACATCCACGGCTTCTCCAGCAGGGGACAGTAATGAGACATACAGAATGTCATCAACATACTGCCGATGCCCAATGCCAAATCCCTGCATGATCACCCTCAGTGACTTCATGTACATGTTAAACAGCATAGGGCAGAGGTTCCCGAACTTTCCCTGTTCATAGCATCCTTACGGTTCCCAGTAATTTTTTCACGGCGCCCCTACAGTTCCATTAAAATTTAAGCTATCCTGCAAAACCCCTATGAGTTTGCTGTGGGAGCTCCGGGGTGCTGCAGTGTACGGTTTGGGACCCGCTGGCATATGGAGAAAACTAGAACCCCGTGAGATGCTGTGCGTCAAAAGCCATGGCATAGAACAGAACATGTTTTTACCTCAGAAAAAATGCTTATCCTGTTTAACTGAAGAACTAGAGGGGTAACCACCCTAGGAAAGAGTTAAAAGGCGGGAAAATACACAAGGACCAGAGTGAAAACTTCAGTTGAAAGCTCCTCTCTCAGAGTCTTACCATATATGGTAAGCCTTCTAGAGGGTTCGGTGGAGGCCTATAAAAGCAGGAGTCCTGAAGATCTCGTGGTCCATTCTATCTGTCCTTGGAAGAATATACTTGCTTAAGATCATTGAGCCCTCTGACAACAGAAGCACAGAGAGAGAGAGAGAGAGAGAGAGAGAGAGAGAGAGAGAGAGAGAGAGAGAGAGAGAGAGAGAGAGTTGTGTGAACTTAGGAGAGGTGATAGCACGTGTGTCACTGGAGCGTGGCGGGGAGGGCGGACCGCCTGGGGGTGACGCGCGCAAAGGGTGACGCGTGGTCCTGCGCGCGCACTCTCGCGCGCACCCGCACACCACGCACGTCACCTCCGCTCCAGGAAAAGGCCTCGGAGACATCCTCTCCGGCCGGCTGTCCTGGGCCTTCTGACGAGAACGTTTGAGGGCAAAAGGGCAGCCCTTTGCCCTCAGAAACGTACTGCGCATGCGCGAAAAACCTAATAAATATGACGTCGCCGCATTGGGCCTCGTCAGAAGGCCCAGGACAGCCGGCCGGAGAGGATGTCTCCAGAGCCAGCAGCAGCGGAGGCTCCACTGCTGCCGGCTCCGGAGACATCCTCTCCGGCCGGCTGTTGAGGCGGCCAGGGGATCATTAGGGCAGCGCACGTGTCCTCGCTTTAGGGCGGTGTGCGCCCTAGCGACGCCACTGTTAACTTACCTTTCTGCCTTGTGAATTACCAGTCTGCCAAAGGGTTTTTTTTTAAAACTTCTTTGGGGAGTGTTTGCCTAAAATCCTTACCTTTTATCAGCTGCATTTTTTCTTGTCTACTGTTGGTAATAAAGCAATTTAACTGTTCACTCTGAGTCTGTCTCTTGGTGAGGCAGGGTTTCTCAGGGGGTCTCGCACTTGTGGCAAAATCCTGGGGGCAAGGATTTTGTCAACAATCCTAACCCACATATATTTTGTTCATAGAAAATAAACAACAAATGGTAGCTGACGGGCAGCACAATCCTGACTAAGGATCCTGAGCCGGGGCTGCCTGGTCGGCCAGAGGTCTACTTGTGGAAGGGGATGCTCATTTCCTTCCCCGAGTGTAAACCAGGGCCGACCCTATCAGTCTCCTTGGATTTCCGCCAGCTAAATAGCTGGCGGAAGTAGAGGAAGCTGTGTAACAGTCTAGCCGGCCCGGCGGGGACGGGGATATGGCCGACGACATCCCCTGCCCCCTCCTGGGCCAGCTACACAAATGGCGCCCCTCGCCCGCCGAAACGCCCCAGCGTCCGCCGGATCCTTCTCTGGTGGCCACCCGGGCATTCCAGCGACAGAGCGAGGGAGGCCGGCCTCTGCGCTGGCCTCCCATGCTCCTGAGTAGTCACGAATGTGCTTTACGGCACGTTCGCAACTGCTTCTGGCAACGGAACGAGCATTCCGTCGCTGGCACCTTTTCCAGGATTGCACCCTAAATTTTGGATAAGGTGTTAGTGACCATGTCCTAAAAATGCAAACGTTGCAGACCCACTAACTTTGCATATTTTACAATGCAGAAGTGATAAGAAAGCAATACTTCCTTGTTCAACTGAACCAGATAACAGACCTATCAGTTTTGTCATTTGAGTGTCAAATTTAGTTTTCCTATAATCATCATCCCATGTTGGACTCTTGTGGTTCCCTGATTGGAATAATTGCATCAGAATTAATGTATTGTGTGTTTGCTACTCCTTCCCCGTAATTCCATAAAAATAATAATCAGTTGTGCAATGCTTTCGAGAATTGAAGCACATCCCTTGCTTTATCTGGTTGTCATCCATACAACAACCTGTAGGGTGTAAGTAAATATTACTATCCCCATATTGCAGATGAGTTGCGGAGACCTAGGGAGAATGGCTTCCCTAAGACCACCTTGGGAGTTCATGACAGAGGTGAGATTAGAACCAAGGACTTCCTGATTTGAATCTCAGTCTCTCAGCTGCTGCATGTTCATTTATAAATAAATAGATTGTCTGAAAAACAAGAACTCCTCCATTAGGCTCTAGTGCTCTTTTTTCATCTTCCAAAGAATGCTGAACCTGCTAAGACTGCCATTGCTCACAAAGTATGGAGAAAAACATATTTACGTAGAAATATATGACAGTGAAATTGTTGCATGGGGAGAGCCTTGTTCTGCTTGGAGCTATAGCAGGAACTGAAATGTATATTGCATGTGTATTTAACTAACACTGGTGCTCTAGTTAAAATGATCCCTCTGCTCAGATTCTGTTATCTATTAATGGCTGATAGTATTCATACCAAAACGTTAATGAAAAGAGTTGTGAAATCAGTATTCCTCAGTTATCTCATTGGATCCTGCTAATAAATTTGCTTGTAGCAATGTGAAGTCACTGTTTATTGCTTTCCAACACTTCCCTTCCCATTTCTTTTTCCTCTGGAGTCTACTTGTGTGAATCCAGAATATGTCATTTCAGGCTTTCTTTTCTTCATTACCATACAAACATTATTCAAGTATTCCCAGCGAAGGTCTGGGGAACTATGCTGGGTTTTTTCCCAGGCTTTCTCCTTATGCATTTTTTTTTAACAAAAACCCTCCTACAAAAGCAGAAGACTGTTTGGTGTTGTCAAGCTTAGCCATCGTCTGATGGTGATGTAATGGACAAGGCCCACGATGACTGGCTGCAGCCAAACTGGTCATGTTTTGTGCACACATGGCTCACAGCAATCGGCTTACAATGCAATGACACTGAAGTTGAAGCTGTTGTTACAAAGATCGGCGAAAGGAGAAGCATTCAGAGGGTAACAAAGCACCAGTGAAGCATGAAAGCAAAGGGAATCTTGCATTCGGTGAAGAGATGGTTTCCAGCTCTTTTACTAATGACTAGAGACTATATGGGTCATGTAGCAACAGCTACAATGCTTTTGTTTCACATACGAAGTTGCCAGACTTTTAGGCGGGACACGAGGTTGTGAGAGAACACCTAGCAACATCTGGGCATTTGGAGACTGGCTACTGATATCAGTAGTAGTACGTTTGGCTGTGAGCCATAACAAAACTAAATGATCAATACAAAATGAAATCCAAGAACAGTACTTGCATAAGTACATGATTTATACAGTATTGCACTCTCACATGCTCATTCAAAAAAAAAAGTGAACTGTGGGTTAGAAACAAAGAAATGTGAGCTGAAGGAAAACAGCCACTGGCTTGTTCCACAAAACCCTATAAATCAGTGTCACCTATGGTAATGGGAAATGTCCTCAAACTCACTCACAAGGTGGTATTTGACTCCCCTCAGACTACACTCCATAAACAAAACCATAAGTGGTGATTGCTGGAGAGGATGTGATGAAAGGGTACATTTCATCACACATGGTGGAGCTGTGTTGTTTTAAAACCTGTTTTGGGAAACTGTTTTGGGGAAAATTGCAAAAAAATCTAAAGCATAAAGTAACCTCTAACCTTGCATGGTATTTCTGTCTGTGTATTTGGACTCCCATAAGGACTTATTAAATTTTGCAAGGATATTCTTATTGCTCTTTTATTGGTAGTGTCAGGCCTACAGATAGCAAGGGATTGGGGATAAATCAGAGAGCTGTCACGAGTTATGGTATCAGAGATCTTCACTTTATTAGAACAAAAGCAACACATGAAATTAGGTCATTGAAAGGCCTCATGGACTCAGATGCTCCTAGTGGAGTAAAGTTTCACTTTGTTTCATACATCATCAGTAGTACTGGATCATCCACATGACCTCCATTCGCTCATAACATTTTCTGGAAGGATCTTCTCAGTTATCTTCACAAAGTGGGGGCAACAGCAGCGTCACTGCAGGGGGGCGGAGCTCGAAGTTCCGTCGGGCTCTGACCCTCCGTTACACGACAGGAGAAAGCGGCCCCGCCCCCTCGCCTTTGGAGCCATTCCGGCCGACGAAAGCAAGTGCTTTAGTCGGCCGGAATGGCTCCAAAGGCGAGGGGGCGGGGCCACTTTCTCCTGTCGTGTAACAGAGGGTCAGAGTCCAACGGAATTTGGAGCTCCGCCCCCCCTGCAGTGACGCTGCTGGGGGGTAATGCAGATAAAAAGAGTGAGCTTGATTGTAAATAATTCCCATTGAACTTGATGAGACAAAGTAAATAGGCTTCAAATCAATTTGTGTATGTGTGTGGGTAATTTATTTGTTTTATTTATTTTCTGTATTTCTCATCTGATTTATTCTAGGCGGTTTACACAGGCAGGCTATTCTAGACCTGAAGGGTCTTTACAATATTGTTCTATTAATATATACTGTAGAACCTTTCCATACCCCAGATATTTCTGCAAAAGGGCAGCCCTTGCCCTCAGAAACGTTCTGCGCAGGCGCGAAAAACCTAATAAATACCGTGTTGCCGCATTGGGCCTCGTCAGAAGGCCCCGGACCGCCGGCTGGAAGGATGTCTTCAGAGCCGGCAGCAGTGGGGCCCGGGGTAAGACTTCTGCGGCGGAAGTCTTACCCCCGGGCCCCACTGCTGCTGGCTCCGAAGACATCCTCCCTGGCCGGCGGTCCCTCAGTGCGGCGAATTTGGGATCATTAGGGCGGCACACGCGCCCTCTCTTTAGGGCAGCGCGTGCCCTAGTGACGCCACTGCTCAGACGGTTGTCTAGATGTTCTCTCTCTAGCTGACTCCTCCGCATTCCACCCTCTCATGGTGTCTTCTCAGGGTCTCCACGAGGTCCGTCAGCAGCTTCTGCCTCTCATCCAAGCGAGAACCGAGGTTGACCATACTTAGCTTCTTCAGGCAGGGCACTGGCTCAACCTCCAGGCCACACCTCCTGTGTTTTCCCTTCCTTAAGAAACTGAGGCTCTAAATGGCTTGTGGCTGGAGTACCTTAAGGGCCAGCTACTCCACATAAACCTGCCTGACTATTGAGATCAGAGTGCCCCCACCTTCTGAGGTGAGGTGGATAGCCACGAAGAGCAAGGCCTTTTTGATGATAGCCCCTTGTCTGTGGAACTCCATCCACAAATCCACAGTCCCCTGTTCATTTTCTGATTGTCCTCTTTGAGGATGTTCAGGCACCAGCTGAAGATATTGCTGTTTGCACAGGCCTTTCATGGAGTTTAACACTACTTGATCAGATTTTTTTTTGATACACTTTCTAAAAATGTGGTTGGAACTATTTTTAAAACGGTTTAAAAATGTTCTAAATGTGCTTTACTGCTGTGGGTTTTGTTTCTTTGATTCAGACTTTGGTTTAGTGCAGGGGTTCTCAACCAGTGGTACTAGTGCCACCAGTGGTACTTCGGGCTGACTGCTGGTGGTACTCAGACCGCTAAACCACCAGATCCTTGCATCAACACAGCACTTTCGGTGTCGTGTTTTCACTCCCAAGGGGCTCCTTCCTTTGGTCAAGCCTCTCAGGAACGCCGAGAAGGGCCCTCCCACCCGGCCAGTCTCCTCCCTGCATTTTCTGGCCTCCAAAACCCTGAAAACGTGGAAGTAACTGGTGATGATGTCATCACCAGTCACGTCCGGTGGTACGCACGCAGCAGGAGAATGGCACCGGAGGTGGTACTCAGCCGGGAAGGGGTTGAGAACCCCAGGTTTTGTGGTTTCACATATTGTTGGTTCCGTTTTAATGATGCAATCGCAATGGAGAAGCAGGGCATAATAAATATGTTAAACAAACACTGAAAGGGCAGGTTTAGCCCCACACTAATGGTGATCTTGAGTGGGCCCCTTTCTCTTCTTCCCCACCAGTAAATAGCTGCCATTCACACATATGGGAAGAACTGCTGCACACGGGCAAACAATGGTAGTAAGCCAAGCCTCCTTTTCCTCAACCTGAACAGTGGGGTGGTGGCTTCCACTGAGAAGTGTCCCATGTTGGAGTACAGTGTGTCTCAGTCTGTGCAGACAGCACATATCCATTGCACCCCAGCCAGTCCTTGCTATAAACAAGCCCTTTCTGTAGCACCCTCTTGTATTGGATAACAACTACTTCTGGTTTAGAGAGCTGTATTGTCTCAAGATTATTTGCAGCATCTAAATACAGCTCCAGTATGCAATAAATGTTAAACAGGAGGAGGGAGGAGTTCTTCCCTTTTATCTCTGAAACAGCCATTCAGACCACAGGTTCAGCAATTGTTTTCAATGAGGCAACGATAATATTTCATGCCATAGGAGTGCTGAGAAGAATGGAGGAATTGAGTTTATGTGGCAATTGGAAAATGTGTACAGAAAGCAGCACAAATGAGACTGTTAAGCCTTTCCAGGTGGTTCCTATAGTCCAAAGCAGACATAACCCAAAAGCTTCCCATGAAAACAAAAACAAAAAAAATTGCTTTGTTTTAGCTGATTACTGAATAGCAGCAGGGAGCAACAAGGGACAATGGAAATGCTGCATCTGCACGATGAGAATGAAGATCTCAAATGTTTCCAGAGTCTGTTTTCTCTTTGCAAGTGTTCTGATCACATAAACAGTTGCACAAACCTTGTACAGTACTCCTGTCAGAGGTTTTATGCCTGCAGGTTGTTCTGAGAGAGAGAGAGAGAGAGAGAGAGAGAGAGAGAGAGAGAGAGAGAGAATTGTTAAAGCCACAAGGCAAGGCGAGAATGAAGCCTGCGAAGACATATGCTCAAAGGAGGGGGAAGCAGAGAGGAGGACTTGTCTGTAATGTGGGACTCCCTCGTTTTCACTTGCTTTGTCTCGCTTGGCTACAGGCTTTTCATTCCTGGTTGGTTGAGAAGTGAAAGATTTCTTACTGTGGTGCATTTAAGAAAAGACAATCAATCATTCTTCTATGGCACCATTTGAGAGACCAAGTGAAAAGGAGGAGGTCCTACGCAGTAAGTGTCGCCTCTCAAGACATGCTGCAAGGTGAAATTTGCCTGTGGGAAAAAAATAGCTTCAGTTGCACAAGATCCCACACTTGGCCTTCAGAAAGGGAGAAGTGCTCCTTTCTCCCATCAAGGGTGCAGAATCTTTCAGCCGAGATTTGCCACCTATAAAAGAAACCCCTGTAATGAAAACCGATTACCTCATCCCGGGCACACAGAAGACAGTGATCCATCTAATTTCTCCTCCTTACAAATTGCCGGTGGGGTTACTAGAGTTCAGGCAGCCTCATTAAAGGCCGTGCCAAGCGGTGGGGAGAATGGATGGTGGGGTTTCAATAAAAGAAGCCTGAAAGGCTGTTCTAACAATCTAACTGTTACTAAGGTCCGCCTAACAAAGAGACGTATTGTTTGGGGAGTGATTTTTGCCAGGGTGGGAAAAGTTTTGAAACGATGCGCCAAATACATTTTTAAAAGGAATATTGTACACTGTATTAACCCCCTGAGCCATGGCTCCATTTCATACAGCTGTACTGAAGGCAAAAGCATGAATGTCCTTTTTAAAGAGAGAGGGGGAGAGAGACGTGGTGCTCCTTTGCAGCGTTTGAACCTGCTTGGATCCCCCCCCCCCTTTTTCTGTATCAAGGAAACAGAAAGCTCTGTGACTCAGGCTTCTTCTCTTGTAATGTCTGAAGTGAGGTCTGTGGTCCGTGAACATGAGGCAATTAGGTGTATATGTAATAAATGCCCAATTGCCTCATGTAGCTTTTACCAACGGTGTTCCCACTTTGCTGCACCATCCAATATAAGTTGTCGTAGTGTGGAGAGAGAAAGGTCCTTGTCACTGTGGAAGGAAGCAACCCAAATGGTGTGATGTTCCACATGGAAAGAGGAAAATTGAAATTCCTCTTTCCTTGCACACATCCATTGGACTAGTGCAAATTGATCCCGGAGAACGGAAGCTCTTTCTAGAGATCTTTGAATGCCAGTATCACAATTGTGATTAATTGTGAACAAAGGATTCCTAGTGTGCAACGCATAACTTCTTGCACAAGGGCTTTCATATTCCCATCAGTGGAAGGGAATGAGACAGGGAGTAAGAGATTTAACAAAGGGATGCATGTACACAAATGCACACTCCATTCCATTCAGGAACTCCTTGTGCATGGAGGATCTCCATGCAACATCACAATGCTCTGGACTGAGGCATCAGTGGCCAGGATAGCAGATCACAAATCTCACTCAAGATAGGGCAGAAATGAATTAACCACCAATTGAATTCCTGCTGGCTTAGTAAATGTGCCAATCAATGGTATTTTATCAGTAATTGTCTACACTCAGGATACATCCTTCAGAGACCACCATATATGTGGCACTACAGCCAAAACCTTTCCTATCCAGCATTAGCTTTGAATATTTAAGAGAAAATCCCATAACTACAACTTTATGAACTGAAATACCACAATTTTACCATAGAACATGGTTATTTTTTGTCCTTGAGTATAACAGAGAAAATCTTCTTTACCATATAAAGGAATTTAGGTACAGTTTTCAGCTGAACACTGTACAAGTATCCAGAAGTACCTTGGCAAAAAGCAGTGTGATTAATGGATCCTTCTATACTAAACAAAAACTGCTTAGGGTTGTCACTAGATAGTTGCTATGGTTTCTGAAGGCCTCCCGGCAGCAATTTGCTGGCTTCGCAGGGAGGAAAAGCCACACAATAGAAAAGAAAAGTGCTTCATCGAAAGCTCACAGTTGTTCCAAGCCATTCCTCTGTGAACATCCTCGAAGATGTATTCTCTCTCTCTCTCTCTCTCTCTCTCTCTCTCTCTCTCTCTCTCTCTCTCACACACACACACACACACACACACACACACACACGCACACACACACACACACACACACACACACGGTTAATAAAACACTTCAAAACATATCACATAACAGGCACAGTTTGCTGTAAGAGCAAGTCTTTTCTGAAAAGCACGATTGAAATCATTTTTAAAAATCTGTGTATTCTGGGAAATAGTGGACGTGTTTTTAATGGTTATTTCAAAAATGTTTTTGAAGACACATTTTTCATTCTAATTTGACAGAACGGTCACATTCATAATTGTATTTTAACATTCGGATGGACCATAGAAGTGGTTAGTTAACCAACACTTGCATTTTACCATGTTATACATTACTTAACTCATTTGCAGGCCAATTTTATGCATAGTTACTTGGAAGTAAGCTGTGGTGTGGTCAACAGAACTTCCCCCTGCCTTGGTGGGTCCTGAATTGCAGCATAAGAATGAAGTTCATGTGGCACTGAAGTCACTAGTAAAAATACAACTGACATGCATATTTCTGGGGCATAACTAATGGAGTTATGCCCCAGAATGAAGCAGTAAATGACGTTATGCCCGCCCGTGTAAATGAAGCCATAAAGCACTTTTTCACTGACATCAGTGGAAAAGGTAATCACATTTTTAAATTGTTTCTATTAAAATCAGTGGAAGTCAGAAGTGTTTCACTTTGGCTTAAATAGTGCCTGTGGATTGCACCCTAATTAACTAGACTTGCCGCCCAATTCGGCGCACCACTGGCTACACTGGTCCAATGAGGGTCCTGCCATCACAGCAGCCCCTCTGCTGGCAACTGCTGGTACAGCAGACATAAAGCTACATGCCTCCAGCAACATGGCACAGACCAGCCGCCAGCAAGTTTCTGCTGCATCCCAATGTGCCGTCACCAGATAGGATTGGCCATCATCAACAACAGCAAAAAAATCCCCATGCTATTTAGCAAGACAACAGAGAGTAACAAATTGCTCTTCATTACTTTGGTCACTGTGTGTTAATATACCACGCGGTCTGTATATTCAGAGTGATTTTATTTACTTTTTGTTTCTTAGTTGATTCACATTTCTCAGGGGAGGGTGTGTGTGCCCTTGTGCGTTCTTCTGTTTAATGAAGACAACAGAAACAAATGATTTACTGCTCAGAGAATCAATTAAAATAATGAAACCTGAGCACAAATTGTGTGCAGTGTTTGTTTAGAATAATTCCATTGTGCCTCTTTCCAGTCAGGTAACTGAATGCAGAGAACCATTTACCAAGCCATTTACCAAGCAGTAATTGACCACAATGTACATCACTTACCCTGCCAAGCAGCGAGACAAATCTTACCAATCTCCAGGTTTCTGACAATGCACTGTTTGGGCAGGATGATATAGATGGCTGATTTCCGAGGCAGTAACACACACCAAGCCATGTGCCAACAACAGTTTTCATTGAAAGTATCACCTCTCATGTGGGCATGATATCACCTCCCTGTTCTCCAATTACAGGGCATTACCAGTAGCAAAACCACATGCATGCAAACCAAGGGGATGACGAGGGACTACATCGTGCCCTCGGCTCTATGGTGGATGGGTGCTCCCCCTCTCCACCAAGGGGCTCACTTGGGGCCAGGATGCCATCCTGTTGGCACTGGGGCATTGTTAGGACAAATATGCTGCTAGCCGCTGTTTTTCAAACACCTGAAAAGACACTAATCATTTGGGTGAAGCACACCAAGAAAACATCACCACCTTCAATGTGGCAAGATGTGACTCAAGATGTGGCAGGCAAAGAAAATGAGGGTTTCTCTTCTATACTAGCTTTTTTCAGACCTTCAGAATGTGTAGAATCAATGCACAGGGAGAGAGGAAACAGGATCCTGTCTAATGTCCCCACACTGATCTACATACATTCAGTTGAAGGTTGGAGCAGAGCCCATGCATGTACAAATATACGAACACAGGGCCCTGTACGTACAAGTTGTATGTGCACAGACTGTTACCAAAATTGCCTTTGTAATTAGGGGAATAGCTTAAAAATGGCAATTTGGTATTAGGCAGGGACCTTTAGACCAGCTATACCGGAGTTGGGCTTTTGCAGAATTCCCTTTTAAATAATATTGAGGACACACGTAGTTAATTTCAATATTTACTAAATAGTTCAAGCAGAGTCATACACAAAATACAATCACACACATCATACAGATCTAGGAATTCAGCTGGAAAAGACAGAGACTTTCGCATTAGCAGGATTCCCTTTGAAGCGTTGGGGGTAATAGTCACCTTTTCCTGGAGAGGAATTGTCCTTCGGCTGCAGCAATATTGGAAGAGAGAGACAGAGAGAGAGAGGAGGAGGAGGAGGAGGAGGGGTAGTGGTGGTTTTGGGCTCCAACCAGCAGAGCACGAGGAGGGAGATACAAAATGGCTCCGAGCCTCAGTGGCTGACTGAGGAACAAGGAAGCAAGGCAGCAAGAGGGGGGGGGGGTTGGTGCAAGAGAGAGAGAGAGAGCTCACCAGAGTCCAAAAATACAAGAGGGAGCTGGCAGGCTGCCTCTACCTTTTATAGGGCCAAACATATCCTGGGGGCACTAAGAGCACATGGGGGAAGAAAAGGAGGAGGATACCTTAGGAACATGGGAAAATGGGAGGAGGGGAAAATGGGAGGAATGTACCTTGAATGGACCTCCAGTACACCTCAGGGTAAAACTACAATAGGACGGGAGGAGGGTGATCAGTTTTGATGGCCCAGCCATTAAAGAGCTGGCTGATTCAATCATGAGACAAAGCAAAGTCTCTGGAAAGTCCAGAGTGAGTCATCTCAGACCTTCCTCTGTATTGTCTTCTCCCAGAAACATATTTAGCATATCAGTGGGGGGGGGGGGAATGCAGAGTTGTTTGTGAGAGCTGGAATAGCGAAATGGATGCTGCTGCTCAGGGCTTTTCAGCTTGGACACATGGCAAAATGGAGTCTGCTGTTCAGGTTTCTTTCCCTCATCATGGTTCAACTTCTGGCCTTGGAGAAATCCTTACAGCATGGCTCCTGGTGCAGGAATACAAACGCGGCATGGGCATCCTGTCCTTCCTTGTTACAGTCCTGGTCATACACATGTTTCAGTCTTGCTCACCAGCCATTTCAAAAAGTCTCATGGCAACAAACAGTTTTCATTTTAAAAGTCATTTTGCAACAAGACTCTGTGTCAACCTTCGGCTGGATGTCCCAGGAGAGACTTGTCACCACAACTCCATTCCTCCACTCCACTCCACCCATGCTTTCACTCTACACATTTTGAAAGTCTGAAAGTGGCTATACTATAGTCAACAGCCAACATCACCCACCCTAGCATAGTGTTTTTGCTTCAAAGTTTTTGGTCACATGGCGCAGAAGTGGCTACTAGGTGTTCACGAGGGAGTAGACATCCCTTGCCCATCCTAAAGGCATTTTGTCTTGCATGACTCATATTTGGTTGTCATGTGTTATAATGGTACTGAAAATGACATGAAGGATAAAATAGGAGAATGGATTGCTCCATAAGCTGCTCCTGTGGCTACTTCAGTACTACTGCTTGAGCTCTTTGGTACTCAGCTGTAACTGTACATACGAGTGTGTGTGTGTGTGTGTGTGTGTGTGTGTGTGTGTGTGTGTGTGTGTGTGTGTGTGTGTGTGTGTGTGTGTGTGTGTGTGTGTGTGTGTGTGTGTGTGTGTGTGTGTGTATATCTATGGAGGATATGTTCCAGCCTCCCTGTGGATACTTGAAAACCGCGGATAGGGCTGAATGCCCCTCGTGGCCCTTACCTTTATTTCTTTAGCACTGGTGCCAAGCCAGCATGAGTCTTGTTTAAACAGAATGCTATAAGCAGAGGCGTGCTGCTTATAGCACAGAGCTTGAATGATTCTAGCAAGCAGCCTCGGTGCTAGAGAGGCTCCGAACATTAACAGGAAGCAGTTTCTGCTTCCTTTTAATGTCCAGAGCCTCTTTAGTACCGAGGCTCCTTGAAAGAATCATTCAGGCTTTGTGCTAAGCAGCATGCTACTGCTTATAGCATTCTGTGCTAGCTGCTTGGTGCTAAGCGCTAAAGAAATAAAGGTAAGGGGGGGGGGAAGGATCCCAGATCTGTGGATAAGTGAATCTGTGGATATCAGATCTGCAGATACCAGGGGGCCCCTGTACCTATAAACACATGGTGAGAAAAAGTCATAGCTCCTCTGAAACTATTTCCCGTCTGTGAACTCACTAAAGGCACATCAAGAGAAAACAACATGTTTGATCATTTCTGATTTTCCCAAGATAATAGAATCAGATCTCTTTTTACAGCTGGGTGCACTAGATATAGCCATTTTGAGATCACATTTCATAAGGACACATGAGTTCTACTAGATTGGACAAAGGTCCAACAAATACAGCACTGTCACTAGATGCCTCAAGAAAGCACGGAAGCAATTCTATTGCCTCGGAACATGGAGGGTTCAATCACAACAAATAGTTAGACAGAATTATCCTCCAAGAATTGGTCTAACCCTTGTTTAGAGCCTCTAAATCAGGCCATCGCCACAACCTGGCAGCATTGTATTGTATTAAGTTCAACTTCATAGGTGTATGGCAAATGTTGTTCCAATGTGTTTTTAACTTTTAATTCTATAGGTGTATGGCAATGTGCTATTTAACCTAATAAACTTGAACTTGTGTATTGTATTATAATTGTATTATCTTGATCATGTAAAAATCTAATCCAATATTGAGTAAATTTATCCCATTTTAATGGTCAGCTATTAACTTATTCTGCCATTTCTGATTCTTAGAAGTAAGCGTTCTCATTTGGAGTAGCGTAATAATACATAGCTAAAGGGCTTGCCTCAATTCTCCCTCTCTGCTTTCGAGATCGTTGCTCAGGAACTGCATTTACTTTCGCTATGTATGAACAAAAATGCAGATATTATGAAGTGCATCCACATCATCAGTTTCCAGTGAATGAGAACATCCTGCTGCAGAAGTTATTTGAATCTTAATAGCTGAGAATGAATAAATCTGGCTGTTTACAGAACACTCCAATTCATTGCATTTGTGCACAGCCATCTGAGGGATTAACTGAGAGCAAAGTTCCTTCAAAGTATTAGTGGCAAATTCAATCGGTGCCAACACTGCAACTATATGGGTGATGTAATTATCCAGACTTGTTCAGTGTGATTGCTACTCAGCTGCTATTAGATGCTGGAATGTATCTAACACTAGGTATTTATCTTTCCAATACGCCTTCCTGTATAGGCGTGGTTTTTGCAAGTGGTCCAGGGAACCTTGGGAGTTTATGAAGGGTTCCTCAGTGAGAAAAGACTGGTAATGGCACAAAGGTTTCCTGAAAGCAATAGCACAGCCAGGTCAGGGTCAGGGGGGTGCTGTGGGCCCGCCCGCCCACCCACCCAACGTCCTAGGTAAAGGTAAAGGTATCCCTTGACAATTAAGTCCAGTCGTGTCCGACTCTAGGGAGCGATGCTCATCTCCGTATCAAAGCCGAACAGCCAGCGCTGTCTGAAGACGCTTCCATGGTCATGTGGCCGGCGTGACTCAACACCAAGGCGCATGGAATGCTGTTACCGTCCCGCTCACGTGGTACCTATTAATCTACTTGCAATTTCTTGTTTTCGAACTGCTAGGTTGGCACCTTTCAATCGACAGCTCATGGTTCAGTGGTTTAACCCACTGCGCCACCCACTGGCTCACCCAACGTCCTAGAAGGCTTCAAATGAATCCTTCTGGGAGTGCGGGGGCGGGCCGATGACGCGAAACGAGTCATCGCCTCGCTCCCCGGGGCACGCTAGCAATGCCTGAAACAATTTGCCCGTCCCTACTGATCTTCCCGTGCCCAACTGCAGCAGAGTGCTGCATGTGTTCTAGAGTGAACTCAGTCCATGGAGGTCAAGAGTGAGGTCCAGCACCCCGAACCAGCACCTCACATGGAAACAAACATGCAACCTAAAACACATTGTAGACTCTTCTGCAATGACAGGGATTGTAGATGTGCAGGTGGTTCCTTGACAGATTAGTTGGTGTGAAAAGGGTGCCTTAATGGAAGAAAGTTTGAACACATT
Organism: Plestiodon gilberti rubricaudatus; assembly: GCA_026170595.1. NCBI lineage: Eukaryota > Metazoa > Chordata > Lepidosauria > Squamata > Scincidae > Plestiodon > Plestiodon gilberti. Next base: position 78,691,637 of record JANXHW010000001.1, read on the forward strand.
GTTATAGGGTCCAAAGCAGAAGTCAGTTTGTGATTTCTTACTGCTTTCTATCCCCTGAGATGAACAGCTAGAAATAACTTTCCCAAAAACCCTGCATAAGCAACTTCACCAATTGGTTTGGACTCATTGATAGATCTTGAAGGAGGAGATGGATCAAAGTTTTTAGTGGGTTCACTTTACTTCATTCATTAGAGTTTTTCCTACAAGTCTATACCAGGATTCTTTCATACACAGTCTATAAATTACCCTTCAGTAGCCATCCTATAATGAAAAGAGAGACACAACCTTGGAATATAAACCAAACTAAAATGAAAACAGTTGCATCTGGAATGATTGGAATTTATTTTAACACAGTGAAAAGGGTTAGTAATCCACAAGATACCCTGAGATAGTGTGATAACCTCATAGTTCTGCTGTACGTTGTAAGCCTAAGTATGTCTGCCACAGAAGTAAGTCCCACTGAGCTCCGTGGAACTTAGTTTCAAATAACTACATTTAGGATTAGGTGGTATGATTCAGAATCCCAATTAAACGTTGCATGTAATCAGCGTTCCATAAAACTTCAGCTAGTGAAGATCTTTCATACAACAGGAAAGAAGCAAATCCTTCATAGAGAATCTGAACAACTATATAGATATGCAGTGCAATCCTGTGAAAACAAGCTCTGTTCAATGCACCATCTGATATGAAAAGCAAATTGGTACAGCTCTTCTGGGAAAACCATTACTTTGCTGCCTCATGCATTTCCAGGTGTCCTTGAACAAAATCACAAGTCTTTAAAGCTTAGATAGAGAACCAAGAAGTGTTTGTTTTCATCATGCAACACTAATAACATACTGTATATAGAAACCTGTTCTTCCTAGAAAATTTAATTTGATTGTTTTCAAGTATCAAATCTTTTTACACCATGAGGAATGATTATGGTATGGGATATAGTGTTTGGGGGTAAAGGGTAATGTTCACTCCTTGTTGCAATTTCTCTTTATGATCAGTACAATCTGTATAGGAGCGAAGGTCTAAATATTGGATTGCACAGAGCTGGCTGGTCCTGCAGTGATCTTCACAGAACAAGTCTGCATCATCATAACTCACATAGTAGTAGTTGTAATATTTTTGGAACAATTTACTGTGTGGTTCATTGAATTGCTTTGTCATTTCATATAAACTTTCTGGCTTTAAATTCTCAATCCCATAAGCTTTGGTCATAACATATTCCAATTTCCAGTTGGATTCATTTTTCATGTTGGCCTCTGTGAGATTCAAGTAGAACTGCCAGAGATCCTAGAATTAAAAATAACAAAAGGTGCACAGTTTTGTCCCTTGCTTCATTAAGTTTCTAGAGCGAGGACGTATAGATTAAGAAGCCGTCACTGCCTATTATTCACAACAGAAGAGAAGGGGTCATGGCCCACCACAAGGCATGGATTTAGAAACCAACTCAGCTTTTGCCATACATTGAACATTGGGAGAAGGGAAAGGGTGACAGGAAGAGACAGAACTAAAAATTATACTTGTGGGAGATGGCTGTCAGATAAGACAAATGAACCACATTTATGAAAATATATACCTGGTGCGTCTACTGCAAATGTGAAAAGGGTCAGATAGGGTTCAAAATGTTTTACTATAAAATGCTTTACATGCAGCTGCTTCTGATGATGGTTCAGAAGCAGCAGCTAGTGTAAAATGCTGTAGCTGGGCTCCAGAGAGGGACAAATAACAGAGAGCGTATTTGTTCAATTCTAGCTCAACTGCATTGGCTGCCTATTTCCTTCTGGGCCCCATTCAAAGTGCTGATGTTGACCTTTAAACCCTGCACAGTATAGGGCCCTACATGCTATAGGGAGCAGTTCCACCAATACATGCCTTCCATGATCTCAAATCTGCAGGAAAAGGTCTTCCTGCAAATGAAAATACAACTTTGGACATTCCAAACAATGTGCGTCACATCCGTTAATCAGCATGCAAGTGCAGGGACATGTGAAGTGACCATCTGGACCCAAGAAAGGCTGGCCATTGCACATTCTGCCTCTTTCTATGAATGCGAAGTCCCAAACGTGCAAAGGAATTAAAGAATTCCCAGCAGCCACGGTGTTATCATTAGTAGCTAACATAAAACCAAAACACTTAATTTTTACTTACCAGGACACTATATGAAAGGGGATCATACTGATATAGTCTCACTCCAGGATTGTTGGAGTCAACCTCCCTTATATCCTTCACTGGGGTCACAGCAGGGGCCACAAACAAGGAGTTTATTGGCTTTCCTGAACAACAATAACAACAGAAGAAGAAGAAGAAGAAGAAGAAGAAGAAGAAGAAGAAGAAGAAGAAGAAGAAGAAGAAGAAGAGTGTGAGAGATATGAAAGAGGGTGAATAAAGGGAAGAATCTGAACAAGTGCTTAATCCTACACGCACTCTATTTATATTGTGTTGGAATTAGCTCTGCCACTGGCATCATGTTACCTAGTCAATATTTTATCTCCTCTTTAATTAAGGTGTGTAATGGCCCAATCCTTTCCGTGCAGTAGCTATTGTGGCAGCCTCTCTGCCAGTCTGTGGAGTGTCGTTGCCAGTGCAAGGCCTAGAAGGCCGCACTTTGCCAACAGCTCCCCACAGATCGGCTAATGACAGAGTTCTGCTGGTGGGGGATCAGGGTGGGGATCAGGCCAGAGCAGGGGTGGACCTCGGCGGCAGCAGCAGCGCCTGCCAGATCCAATGGCCTGTCCCAGCCTGGACACGCCCCCAGAAGGTAGTACCTTAAGGCTATGTCAGCAAAACAGCTGGTGTAGCTAAGGACGCTTACTTGGGAGTGCATCCCACAGAATACAGTGAGGCTTACCTTTCAGTAAATATGGATAGGATTTGGTTGCACAGCAGTCAATTAATTACGCTATTAATTAGCTAAAGTTTGAATTGCAGTGTCTGTCTATCAATTAACCAACAAGCAAAAAGAGTTAGTGGGATGCTGAATCTGCTACTGAAGGAGGATCACGTAGTTGTTCCTAAGGGTCACGGGAAGGCAGCTTTCCCTATCATCATCATCATGATGATGTACCAACTCCATGGGTCACCAGACTGAGAGAAAAACTGTAAATAGGGTCATGGTCAAAAATGTTTGGGAAACACTGATTTACTTTGCAATCCTGGGCAATGTTCCTCCTGTGGAGCATGTGCTCCGCAGGTGCAGGGTGTTGTAAACGTGCCATAAAGCGTGTTTTTGACACCCGGAGAGTAAGGGCCACCAGCACGGAGGCCGGCAGCCCTTACTCCGCCTCCCCCCCGACCTGGCACCCACTGGTGAAAGTAAGTCCTGCACCGATTGGTGCAGGAGCAGGGGGAGGGTGGGCCGGGCGATGAGGGAGGGTGGCCGTTGGCTGGGCTGGGAGGGGGCAGGGATATCAGCGGTGAGCTCTGCTGATATCCCGCACCCGTTCATGGCTAGGGCTGCCCTTACCCCACCGCCCCAGATATACGCCATCTCCAGAGCCGATGTACATCCAAGGAGGCCCATTGGGCCTGAGCAGCCCTGCACCTGGGGAAGGGGACAATGTCCCCTTCTCCCGAGGTGTTCCCGGGCTGCGCCAAAACGGCCCGGGAAGGGTGCTGGATACTGCAGTCGGCCATTGAAGCTGTTCGCGTATCCTTACACAGGATCGGGCTGCCCGGTATTTGAAGATATGTACCTTGACATTATTTTTTACTACTCTACAGAGGAGCATATATTTAATTGATGGTTTTATACTTTAATGCTTCATGCTGCAAGTTTCTCTCTTCCAGTCAAACAACTGTGGAGCACAAATCTGTAAAGGTGGATGCTGCTTTATCACCACTATTATGGGAGACATACATAGTTGGAAAAGACTTTCTTTCCCCCTCCACCTTCCGCCCCGTCTTAATTAACTTTGAAGCAGCAGAAAGCCCAGTATGGAGGCACAGTAATGATGCAGGAAGCACACAGTAAAACTGAGTATGTCTAGTTAGCTTGAGAACATTCCCTTTGACACATTATACAACAGGAACTGGCCAGTGTATTTGCAACTGTCACTGAAAACATGGGTAGGAAAGGCTAGAGATTTCCAAATGAGCACGACCACTTTTTTTTTTTTTTAATGATAAAGTGCAAACTTTATAAAGAGCTCTTCTGGGCTATGTAGGAAAACAAAGCACAAGTCAGTTCGCTTGCATAATATGATCAACTACAGAGTTCTCAACCAAATGGCTTTGGAAGAACGCAGATCATACTACACCAGTTTGAATTTTAAACTAACTGGGAAATAATCACTCAATATGATTACCGGTAGTTACCCCTTCACTTTTAACTACCTATTTGTTCACACGGTCACTGTATTGAGGCTGCATCTTCACAAAAGCATTTAACGTAGAATTTTAATTCTTTTTGTGCACTGGATATTATTTGTGAATATATTCTGGTTTAATGCATTTAGATAAAGAATCTGTGAGAACTCATTCATAAACATGCAGAGAATTGGAAAATTCTGCCTTTTTCCATTCTCCTTTACCCTCCTGAAATGAGTGAAAAAAGGACCAAGTATGTTCAGGATTAGCCTACACCAGTGGTGGCCAACCTTTCAACATGAATGCTCGCTCCTGGCCCTTTAAATGGTTGCATAGGTGAGGGCATTTCAGCGGTGCAGCCTTTAGCAGCACCATCAGCACTTGCAGCTGCCAAGATTGTGTCTTCTATACAACTCTTAAGAACACAGTAGCCCTAATGGTGGAAGGTTGGCCACCATTGGCCTACAAAATCGGGTAATTTTTGAGAATATGGCCTAAAGCATAAAGGAGCAAGAGTCACTAAATGATGAGACTGAGAACCAAACAAAGACTGCTGTTTATCCTGGATTATTTACAGAATACCGAACAGTGCAATTTTTTTTTACACAATAGTATGAAATTTACTGTTGCAAATAATTGCATCAGAATTTAACTACGCCCCCAAATACCAAAAACATTTTCTACTGTGTAAACCATAAGACCAGCCAAGAACAGAGTACCCTACAAACATCATTACCGTTTTTATCCAGAAGAACCATGATGCTGTCTCTGTGAGTGTGTCCAAAAAACTGTCCAGCAATTACACTGCTGTGCCTGCGAAAAATTTCTATCAACCGCTCATTGTAGTGCTCCCTTACGGAAGTTTTATTTCGAAGATAAGGCAAATAGCCTATTGGCACATGCGCAATCACATACACCTAAGGGATCAGAATATAAAGATCACTAAAGGAACGCTTACAATAATCCAAACACTTTGGGTGATGCTACAGTAACTGCATATAATATCACTTTGTCATTCACTGCCTTTCAAATGATGAACACTTTTTCCCAACTTATTTGTTTTCTGTCCAGAATGAAGCATGCTTTATTTGCTTAAAAGAAAATGAACAGATTATCAGACAAATATGTCAGTGCTCTCCAATACCATGGAGAAGAAGCATATTTTCTAACTAGTTTCCTCTTAACTGCGCCCCCCCCCCACAAAAGTCTTAAGAAGTCTTGTAATTTTGTATTCAGTTTTTCTCTATTACAGTGCAATCCTATCCAACTTACACCACCAATGTAACCAGCGGTGCATTGAGAACAGGAGGCCCCAGAACGGAAAGGGGATTTGAATCCCCTTTCTGTTCTGGAGCCTCCCGTTCTCACCACACCGCTGGTTACACCGGTGGCGTAAGTTGGATAGGATTGCGCTGTTAGTCTTTATCATTCTGGCGTGTCACAGCTCTTAGGCTAATGACCACAGTACTACTCTACAGCAAGTACTGCAGGGAGAGTCAGGTGCTACTCGGGCCTCCAAGTTTCTATCCAGCAAATTTGGGATGTCCTAACTCTAAACGCTGACCCATAGGTACAACAGAAATGGGAAGATCCTGGGTTTCTTTGCTTCAACTCTCAGAGATGTAACCTGCCTTTGTGATGGGATGAGAACCCAGGAAGCACACCGGAGGCAGCTGCTCCCCAGCTCAGCGCAGGTACAGTCCTGAGGACAGAGCACCATCTGGCACTGCTGACCACGGTGAGGAAATATGCAATGGCTGGTCTGCAGCAAAGGACATGGGAAAATCCTTTGCTAATTCCACACCTTTCTAATATCGGTCATCCAAGCTGAGTCACTCTATAAAATCTGACTGGAGTATGCAACAGCTTTTACAGGACTGACTGCTGTTGGAGTAGGTGGAGGTTAAACCCACCATCTCTATTCTATTTCATCTCATCTACCTGTAACTACCTGCACATCTCATCTACCTGTAACTTCTGGGCAGCCAATAGGAAGGGCTAAGGTGGGTGGAGAGAGGGAGATACCCTACCACTTTTCTTGTCATTTGAAATAAGGAAGACATGTCCAGGGCAGCAGTAATTGCACCCACACCCAACCACTTGTCATTTGAAATATGGAAGACATGTCCAGGGCAGCAGTAATTGCACCCAGGCCAAACTTACGCAGTGGCTGACTTCTATCTATAAAGTCTGCAATCTCTCATATTTTCAGGGTGTTCCTTTTACCCAGCACCTGGGGAAAAAATATTGTTCCACTGGTCCCATGTAAAAACCCAGGGACGTGCAGGTCTTTCCAGTATGGCAATGCCTTCCTCTGGGACTCGCAGGAGCTCTCGTTAGCTTGCAGATGAATGCAAAGATGTCCCTTTTGTTTGTGTGTTCTTCTCACATGCTGACAAGTTGGGAATACCATCTCATCTCTATGGAGTTTGCAAGTTTTGTCCCAAGGGCCTGTACTTCTCCTCTGACTTGCGGAATGCTGTTCACCAAATCTCTGCTCCGGTTCTTGTGGTCTGAGATCCGAAAATGTAGCAGACTAGGAACAGTCTGCTAAAGACTAGGAACAGTCTGAATTAGCTAGCGCTTCTGCTGTTGGGAGCTTCCTCCATGAAAGAAGGCTCCTCCATAAACAGACGGAGAGGTCCACTCATGCAAAGACCACTGAAGTGAGCAGAATGCTCCTGCCATCCACAGCGGGAGCTTCTGTTCGCGAAGGGAACTCTGACATCAGAAGCGCTGATTGGGATGTTATCCTGTACTCCCATTTTTGGATTATTTCACAGCCAATACTGCCAATCAGAGACATGTGAACCTTTCAACATGTCAATGAGAAAGCTTTCCAGGATCATCAGATAGATTGCAGTTTGGCATGTTTCCCACTCACAGCTGTAACTTGGTTGTCTCACTCCAAAGGTCCCACCAAAAGAAGCCATTTACTGCAGCTTTCTTTTTGTAGATAGTTATTACAATACAATTGCTGTCTCAAAACAATCCCTACCATTTCATTGTTCTGATGTGCGGCCTCTAGAACACGTTCTAGCCATTCAAACTGATTTGCTGGATCAGTCATATTCTGAGTCACAGTGTTAGGACCATAGTATAAGACTGTGTTTAAGCTGATTATCCTAAGAGGCTGAGAAGTTGTGCTGGGCTGAAACAGCTGTGTATAAAAGCCACCTATGAGGCAAAAAGAGACAGATTTGGGGGGGGGGGGAAGGTTTCCAAACATTATTATTAATTAACAGTATTTATATACCGCTTTTCAACAAAAAAGTTCACAAAGCAGTTTACAGACAAAAAAAATGATTAAATGGCTCCCTGTCCCAAAAGGGCTCACAATCTAAAAAAGATGCAGAAGAACACCAGCAAACAGCCACCAGAAAAGACACTGTGCTGGGGTGAAAGGGGGGCAGTTACTCTCCCCCTGCTAAATATAAGACGAGCACCAATTGAAAAAGTGCCTCTTGCCCAGTTAGCAGGGGTTAGGGTTGCTACAAGGTGGCACAGTGGGTTAAACCGCTGAACCATGAGCTGTCTATCGAAAGGTCGGCAGTTCGAATCTGCAACGGGGTAAGCTTTCGTTGCTTGGCCAGCTCCTGCCAACCTAGCAGTTCCAAAGCATGTTAATGCGAGTAGATAAATAGGTACCGCTTGCGGGAAGGTAAACAGCGCTCCGTGTTCCAGCTGCATGCTACGCGCTGCGGCAAGGAGAGTCATGCCGGCCACATGACCACGGAGGCGTCTTCGGACAACACTGGCTCTTCGGCTTTGAAATGGGGATGAGCACCACACTCTAGAGTCGGACAAGACTGGACTTAATTGTCAGGGGTCACCTTCACCTTTACCCTAGAGTTGCTACAAAAATGTATGTAGTCTTCAGTTCTTAAATCCCATTCCACTAAAATCAGTGGAACTTCTCCAGAGTAAACGACAGAGACCCACAATTTTAAAAGTTAGTCCTTTCTATGGGCTAAAATCTGATATGCATATTCATGTTGGGTAACATCATTCTTCAAAAGGTTCTATGGATATCATTCCATTGGAAGAATACATGAGGGGTCAGGGGAAGTAATTGAGGATAACTTGTGCATCTTTTGGTTGCTCTGATAATTTGTTGTTGGTGGTGGTGACTTTTGACTAAGGCTGCAATCTAATACAAACTTACCTGGAATAAGTCTCACTGAATTCAACTGGACTTACTTCTGAGTACTAGAATTGCACTGTAAGGGCTACAACTAAAGGCCTAATCGTAGCCTAGCCTAGGGAAATGTCAGCATACCACCATGTATGCCAGCACGCAGAAGCCCGTCTGCCAGTGGGCACTGCATGGATGCCAGTGCAGCAGCCAGAAAGTCACACACCACCATCAACAGGGTGCAGGCTGGCTGCTGGCACAACCCTGCTAGCAGAGAAGCTGAAAAAGGACAGAGAGGAAGGTAGAGGCACAAGGCAGAGTCAGTGAATGCCAGATCCCAATCCCCTTCCTAAGCCAGATACGTCCCCAATGGTTGTGAAGTGCTATATCATCAACAGAGCTGGCATAGCTCAGACAAGTCCCATAAGAGGCCATGTAGCAGCCAGAACATACAGATAAGCGTTACACCTCTCACATCCTCGACCAGCCTCTCCATCATGACGGCACGTTGAATTTGGCGGATATCAAACCGATGGCCCTGCGCTCTCAGATCAGTGAGGACAGCATAGGATTGGCTGTAAATATAGCCAGTCATGACTGTGGAAGTTTATCTTGACTTATGGCCCAGTAGTGTAGTGGTTTTGGTGTTGGACTTAAACCTGAAAGATCCCAGGTTCAAATCTCTCCTCATCCATGAAGCTTCCTGGGTGAACTTGGGCCAATCAGTATCTCTCAGGCTCACCTACCTCACAGGGTTGTTGTGAGGACAAAAGGAGGGAAGGAACCATGTACACCACCCTGAACTCCTTAGAGGATGAGCAGTATAAAAATTTAAATGAATGAATGAATCCTATGTGCCTTTTATGACAGTGGGTGTCCTGCTGGCGTAAAAGGCCGTGCAACTGTGCAAGGATCACACCACTGCTGGGCCATATGTGACCACAGGCAGTTACAGCAGCATATCCCCAAAACAGTGGACCCTGGATGGCACCAGGGCAAGTAGGCTGGCATGGGGGGGGGGCGGTTCATGGGGGGGGAGAGGGAGGGCAGGGGGAGTAACAGGTAGAAAGGGGATGTAACTGGGGACGTATTGAGGGCAGGAGGGGGTGGATCTGGCAGCAGTGTCTTTCGTTGGATCCTATCTCCCATTTTTCAATCTCGCACACCCCCGGCTCTCCGGTCAGTAAATGAATTCACCTTTTCCGATAGTTCTAAGACAGAAACTGCTTCAAAGTAAGAAACAATAAGATCAACCCAAGTTTACTAATCTTACCATGTCAATTTCACCCATTTACAATCATTTGGCTACGCTGCAAATCTATTAAAAGGTTACTCTCTTACTAGCCATCTTACCTTCTTTCAATGTGCTGACTGCTTCATCAGTAAGCCAAGGTTTCCAGAAATCTCCTACAGCATTGTAAACTTCATTGACAGAAACAGGCAACTGGTCCTTTTAAAATAAAGACATACTCATTAAAAGTTTGTGCTTTCAAATACAACCAGCTCAAATCCACTCGGGATTTTGATTGGCCACTGTATGATTTATACACAGTTGTCTTTAATGGGTGCACTGTGTTGTGAAATAAATACATTCTGGTCAGATTTAAATATGTTTAGGTAGTCTTTCTGTATTCAAGATTATGACTTTCAAAACTGCTACTTTAAAACTTTTTAACACTGAAGGCAGGCAAAATATATAAATGTAGGCCCATTCATATATCCCTAAAGAGAGGCCAAAATGTGAATTGATCTAAAGAGAGCCTGGCTGTATGGTTGACTGGATCATGTAGCTGGCTTCATTCCAAACCCAAGTTCTGACTTTTCAGTTCAGAGTAATAGGTCGAAAGGAAGAAAGAAAAACCAAAGTTTAAAGTAGAGAAAAGATTAAGGTAAAGGTAAATGTGACCCCTGACAATTAAGTCCAGTCGTGTCCGACTCTAGAGTGTGGTGCTCATCCCCATTTCAAAGCCGAAGAGCCAGTGTTGTCTGAAGACGCCTTCGTGGTCATGTGGCCGGCATGACTCTCCTTGCCGCAGCGCGTAGCATGCGGCTGGAACACGGAGCGCTGTTTACCTTCCCGCAAGCGGTACCTATTTATCTACTCACATTAACATGGTTTGGAACTGCTAGGTTGGCAGGAGCTGGCCAAGCAACGAGAGCTCAACCTGTCGCGGATTCGAACTGCCGACCTTTCGATTGACAGCTCATGGTTCAGCGGTTTAACCCACTGCGCCACCCGCTGGCAGAGAAAAGATTAGGGGAACCTCAAAATGCTAAGAAACATTTTATATAAAAATAAAGATTATTAAAAACAGTTCTTAATCTTGTTACAAAAACTCATGTATTTCTAAAACATAGTAAGGAGAAGTACAATTTTCATTGTGCATATATTAATGGTTTCAAAGTCCGTTCATGTACAACAAGTTCAATTCTTGCTCTATTGATATATTGCCAGCCTAGCACCGGTTTTATCATCAGCCTTATTTGTGAAATTCCATAAAAGAAAAATCAATAACATGAGGTAGGTGAAATAAACAAACATTCCAAGTTGAAGTAGATGGTGGTAAAAGGACAATGATTTTGTATATACAGTGGGCCCTCCTGTTCTGGGACCTCCCATGATAACGAGGATCCGCAGATGCTGGAGTCCAGCACCCGATGTCTCCATTACTTACCAGGGGGCCATCCAGAGGCCCGTTCCGCGTTGCGCCGGCCTGCACATCCCTCCATAAGACCCCCTGTGGGTCTCCCAAAGTCTTCCCCAAGCGACCAGAAGTGACTTCCGGTTAGACCAGAAGTAACATCTGTTCGCTTGGGAGCAGAGGCGTCGCTACATCCCCCATGGGAGGGGTCGTCGACACAACACCCCCACCTGACGCCACAAGCCCTGCCCCTGGGGGTGACGTCACTTTCGCCACGCTGCAGACAAAATTTGGTGGTGACGGCTCGAAAGTCCCCCCTGGCGTTTTTTCGGCCGTTTTGGGGCTGTATGGAGCCCGGGAGGGTGCCCCCCTGGCTCCATATGGCCTACAAATGGCCGAAAAAAACGCTGTGTGTGTGCTTTCTTGCTGTCGCCGAATTTCGGCGGCAGCTTGACACCCCCGCCGCCCAGGGACCCACTGACCCCCCCTAAAGATGCCTCTGCTTGGGAGAGGCTTTCGGAGGCCCACAGAGGCCACTTGAGGGGTTTGCAGGCTGGTGCAACACGGAATAGGCCTCCGGAGGCTCCCCTAGTGAGTAATGGAGACATCAGGTGCTGAACTGCAGCACCCTGTTAATCGTGGGCTACATCCGCGGATATTGAGATCTGTGGATGCCAAACCCGCGAATAATGAAGGCCCACCTGTATTCTAATAATAATTCTTCCAGTACTGTATATGCTCATATGTATTGCTAAGGTCAGAGAACGTTATACTCCATTCCATTTTCCACACTGTGCAGGCTGCTAACTCAAAGTGACGTCACGTGATGTCACTTCCGGGGCGCAGCAAGCCCGTGCTCCAGGCACCATGGGAGCTTGTTATGCCCTTGTACTTCATATTGCTATAATTTTAAAATGTGTACACTTAGGAGACCATTGGAATTACAGGATCATACCTATCACATCAAATCTTACGATGAAGGTTGTAATCATATTTGCAGTTACTTTGAAGCAAGCTCCACTGAACTCAGTAGGACTTTGTAGTGGAAGAAGATCCAGAAGACTGGCAGGAGCCAAGTGTGGTGTCAGCAGTGGACCCTTGTTGACAGATCCGGGCAGCAAGGAGTTAACAGATAAGAACATAAGAACATAAGAAGAGCCCTGCTGGATCAGGCCAAAAGCCCATCTAGTCCAGCTTCCTGTATCACACAGTGGCCCCACCAGATGCCTCAGGGAGCACACAGCCAACAAGATAACCTGTTTCCCTTTGACACTCCCTTGCACCTGGCACAGAGAAAAAAACAGATGAAGACTTGGACTTTTGACAGGACTTTGACAGGACTGGGCAGCAAGGGGTTAACACCCAGGACTGCATGGGTGGAGGCAGGGTGTGTCCCCCAGGTGATACTAATAATTAGGACTTTTGGACTTTGGATTGCAGCCCCCAGCTGAGATCCATAATGAACTAATGAAGGCTTTTTAGTATAAAAGGAAGCAAGATTGCAGCAGGCCTCTAGCATCCTGGCTCGCTGAGGGACATTGCTGCCACGCCGACCAAGAAAGGAGCTACGACCAGGAGGAAGACTGCATGCTGGACTTCTGGAAGAATGACGCCCAGCTGGAGGATGCTGAGCTGACAGGGAAAGGAAGAGACCAGCCTGCTGCCTGCCCGGATACCAGCTGAAAGCCTGGTTTGAGAGTGACTTTTGGGGAGGACAGCTGCGGCTGTCTTATTTTTGTGGACTGTTTTGCAGAAGGGTTTCTGCTTTGGGTTAATTTATGGTGTTAGAGATAAGGGATGCTGGAAAGCAATAAATTTTGGTTAACTGTCCATCTGAGTTCGGTGCTTTTTTACACATAGCATTAACTATTTGAGGTGTTGTCAGTCGAAGTGGGCATTTGAGAGACAATTTCAGATTGAAATTATTTAAAGGGAACAAACTTGCTCCTAGTAGGAGAAGTTGGGTCAAGACAGACTTACACCCATGTAAACAAGCACAGGTTCAGGCTGCTCACTGTTTGTTTTTCTGAGAAACTTCCCTTACCTGTGGCCAGTAGTCGTGATTTCCCAATGCAGGGAAAACTTGGAGATCTGGAAAGAAACTTCTTATTGTAGAAGTCAGGTTACCAATAATATCAATGACAATCTTTGTGGAGAGTTCTTTCACTGGAACATGAGGAGGACTGTCTCTAAAAAAAAGAAGAGACAAAGAAAACAATGATGCAGCTCCATGCCAAAATACCTACACAACAGTTTTAGACATCACACATTAGCTTATCTGCACTACTCTAATAGTACTTCAGTACTACATATGGATAGCGATTAAAACAAACATTAACATACACCCAAACAATTTGAAAAAATAATGAAGCATGAAATGTTTTCTTGTGTTACAGAGACTGCTGTATGATTGACATTCAGTAAAAAGGAATGCAGGTCTTTTGGAAGACATTCTTGATTTCTTTATAGGAAACTTTCACACCCCACCACTTGCAATCTCCACCATCTAGCACTGAGCAAGTAGCATGGCTAACCCTTTAATTCAAGATCTGCAGATGAAAAAAAAAAAGTAGGATGTTGCATAGAGCAGATTCCAGATCCCAGTGGCCAAGGAGCAGGATCTAATACAGAAAACCTATATGTTCCTGTTCTCCCTGGGGCACCACTCCACCCACCTACCTACACTGCAAGCCTTGGGTCTGATCTATTATTATTAATAATAATAATATATTAACAGTATTTATATACTGTTTTTCAACAAATGTTCCCAAAGCAGTTTACAGGCAAAATCAAATGATTAAATGGCTCCCTATCCCAAAAGGGCTCCCAATCTAAAAAAATGCAGAACACCAGCAAACAGCCACTAGAAAGACACTGTGCTGGGGTGAAAGGGGGGCAGTTACTCTCCCCCTGCTAAATATTAGAGGAGCACCAACTGAAAAAGTGCCTCTTGCCCAGTTAGCAGGGGATTATTGCCCAGTTATGGGGAACTGCTCTCCTCCTTTTCTCCATTAAGCAGCATAGGAGAGAAAACTTATAAGTACATGGCAGGCATGTGTACTGCTAAAGGGTTAGGTACCATCAGCACACTCCATCGCCATTTATAATTTCACTGGTCTCATGACTTATATAGATTGCAACCACAAATACCCAGGTGCTACAAATGATCAGGTCATAATCTGAACAGTTACCAACAAAAATGTAATGACATACATATGTCATAGAACTCTCAGCCAAGAAATATACACTTAATAAATTTACCAAAGTTTCATGTTCTCTCTTAAAAAAACAAACTGGAAAATGGTAGTTTTGAGAGATGAGAAAGGGAGTATATAAATACTTTATTTTAGGGAACTCTCAACCCATGACCGGCCATGTACCACCACCGGCGCCACTTGTCCTTCGCGTACCAATAGAAATGGCTGGCAATGACATCATCACCAGATATTTTCAGAGCCAGAAAATGCAGGTAGGAAGGTAAAGGTGGGCGGAATGGCACTTCCCAGCGCTCCCGAGAGGCTTGGCCAAAAGGCAGGAGCCTCTCAGGAGTGAAAACGCAGCGCGAAAACACGGCTGAAAACACCGTGTCGGAGCAGGGTTCCGGCAGACCAGCGGTCCACGTACCACCTTCGGTCGGTCTGAGTACCACTGCTGGTAGGTGTACCACCGGTTGAGAACACCTGCTCTAGGTCGTTTACAAATCTACAACTACCATGGGGAGAGCATGGTATATTCAGAAGTTGTTGTAACACACTCATGTCCCTTATGTAAGGTTTTAGGGAACATAGCTACATAAAAAACCTGATCCTTAAAGTTAAAGCCATAATGAAAAAAGGTGTGAACATTTAAAACACATCTGCTATGATCTTCTACAGTAGTTTTTCCAGTGGAAAACTGGCGCCTGTTTTACTTACCCTGTCCATATCATGAAGGATGCCTGTTGACCAGAATCTTTCATGTACTGCAAAGCTGATAAAATAAGCCGATAAGGAGAATCACACATAAAATCTCCAAATAGGCCAGGGTTAGAGGCATTCACTCCTTTGGAAGACGCACACACCTGAGTGTGATTTCGTGTGATGTGGTAGGTGGGGTCCAAGTGTAAATCTGTGATATGCCAGAACTGACCTGTTTTTAAGAGGAAAACATTGAATTGTGTACATTTTTCTAGCAACATATCAAAGTGGCTGTTTTTGAAGTTCTAAAATTTAAAATAGGGGTCATTGATGTCTAAAAACAATTTAAATTATAAGCCAAGATGGTTCAGTCCCATACAAGGTCTCAGTTATCAACTCTGCAGGATTTTATAATTTCACTATAAGAACTAGGCTTTTTGTTGTAAGGGTTATCTTTGAACTTCTTTGAATATACAGTATTAAATTTCTGAATGGACGATATAAAGTATTGTAACATTACAATTTTGAAAGCAATCTTAGGGCTACTGCTTTCTTTCTCCAAGAGCTACAGAACAGAAATACCTTCCTCGAAAACTAGCCAGTTCTATTATAACTACTGTACTGAGCAGCTTGTGCAAGTTCAGTAGTGGCTGGAGATCCAAAAAGGTATTTTAGGAACACCTAGACATTTGGATATTCCTGGTGGGATTTTTTTTTTTTTACTTTTTCCCTGAAAAGCATGCCCCATCATAACTGCTTTTGATACTCTTCAGTTTCAGTTTCTGTTTGTCATGTGTAGGGGAGAGGGCTGTTTGAGAAACAGGATTCCAAAGAACCCTTGGGAGCATGGATATTAGTTGTCTGGTTCTTTGGAACCCATCCAGTAACAACTATTATCTTCTGATTTTGGTGCCTCCTCTAATAAGTAACAGTGGTAACAAACACAAGAGTAGGTCCCTTGATATTATTGTAATACAGCAAGTATAAAACTAAGACTGAAATTGAATAAATAAGCTCTTGTTTCAAGACTTTAGGAAGACAGGGTAGAATGATGAAACCTTAATAATAAAAAAATTAAAATAGTAATAATAATGTGCATTTATAGAGCACTTTTTGTGTGTGCAAAGCACTTCACATGAATTACAACAACTCTGTAAAGTATTAATATCTCCATACTGCAGCTGGGGAGCTGAGGCTGAGACAAAATGGCTTGCCTAAGGCCATCTACAGTGCAATCCTATCCAACTTACACCACCGGTATAACCAGTGGTGCAGCGAGAACGGGAGGCCCCAGAACGGAAAGGGGATTCAAATCCCCTCCAAAGGGGGATTCAAAGGGGATTTAAATCTCCCCTTCCCTCCAAAGCCTCCCACCCTGCCCTCCCCCGCTGGTTACACCAGTGGTGTAAGTTGGATAGGATTGCGCTGCTAGTGAGTTAAGGGCAGAGGTGAGATTCAAACTTGGGAAGTCTCTTGGCCACTATAGTACACTATCTCCTATCCTTCACTGCTTATGGTATGGATTTGAGATCATGAGCCAGGGGGGTCACAGAGCTCTGGCAATTTTAGAACAAGAGGAAAATTAAGAGTCACATCGAAAATAGAGAACCGCCTCTTTGTTAATGTCACAAGGACCAGCATTAATTGAGATACCCTGAGCATTAAGATGAAACTTGGATCCAAAGATGCTTCCATGTGAGTGAAAGGCACTTCTGCTTGTGCATAGTGAACCTTCCCCCCAATGTCTCCTAATTCTCCTACTCCTACACATCATTAAGGGGGCTCCCCCCACCCTTCAGGACTGGCTTTTTAAGGTACGTAGGTTAGAAAGGAGCAAGAAAGCCAAATTGCACAAGCATAAGTTCTATTTGTGCATTTGAGGATCCAAGTCAAAGAGAACCTACTATACTGGAATATATATCCCACCCTCTTATCACTGAATATTGCAATTCGTTCTTTTAAAGATGGAAGATTAAGAAGCTACGAGGCTCTTTCAGAAAAGGAGGAAACTGCTGGGCAACATAAAAGTGTGTGTTTAGGTGTGACATGAAGGAAGGTGTGACACGAAGGTGTGACATGAAGGGAACATAATATTGAGAAAAGTTGAAAGATGTTTTTCAGTTCAAAAGCTTGCATACTTTCAACAAGGAAGAATGCTTTAATTAAAAGATATCCGTTTACCTACTTTAGCCTCTGGGTAGTTATTTGTTTGGTACATGTACACTGTCTGTGTTACACTGGTCCCAGACAGAAAGGGCTATTGGAGAACATGGAATAATAGAACCATGGAACTGATGAACTGAAAGCAACTTAAAGGTCATTTGTTATATACCCTCTTGCACTAGAAGGGAATGGACTACCACCAAACACTCCTCCCAGGGCAGAGTCCCCAGCCTTCCCAAGATTGTACCAATATGAAAGCAGATATACGTCACATATATACCTACCACATATACCTCACAGGTTCACATATACCTAACACATCTGATTTAAAAGTGCAATCTTCTCATTTTGTTACTGATAAAGGGAGCAGGGAAAGAGCATGGGAGCAGTATGGAAGCTCAAGTCCTGCTTGAGTACAGTCACTCTGCCTGTGCAATCCTGGAGGCCAAATATCATCTGACTTGTCCTCAAGACAGTTAAACACAGGGCCGAAAATCTGGCTCAGAGGGTAGTAGCGGAGATCTTAAAAATCTGATCAAATACAATTTAGAATAACTCTTTCCCACCAAAAATCACACTGTATGAAAAGTTGCTTGTGAGTGATAATGGCCACTAAGTTTACTTGCACCTACTCACAAGCAACTTGGCATACAGTGAAAGTCAATCAAAGGAATCCCGTATATATTTATATTCTACTGATATATTAAAACATAAAAACAATACATATTTCATAAAGTTATAGCAAGCACGAAGCAATATATCCTACTAGCATACTATTCACTATTTTCTACATATAATATCCAACTAAGCCAAAATAACACCCACATTCTATTCATTAAATCCGCATATCATCACATCGTTCTTCTCTCTCTCTCTTAAAAAAATCGATAAATGGTTTCCAGTTATTCACAAAAAGGTTAACTGACTTTTCCTTAATTAAAAATGTAAGTTTATCCATTTCAGCATAGTCCAAAACTTTCAGCCACCAATCTTCCAGCGAAGGTATCTCCGAATTCTTCCAATATTGTGCAGAAAGTCAATCAAAGGAATCATACCAAATATATCTTCTTTCCACAGGCTACCAGATTGCATCACTGATGGCATTCTTGCCCCAAGCATTACATATGGCATGGCACTGTAGAATTTTTAACAAGGGGTGAGCAGTGCAAATATGTAAAGTATGAATATGAAGTATAGTTCTCCTACTGCAGGTGGGTCAGTTCTCCCTGACCTGGTTGTCTCCCTACTGAACACGTATATATACAGCCCCCCCCCTTTCAGGTTTTCAAGACTTGTTCATAATCGTTCTCAAAATGATCAGTAGCAACAAAATCCATCTGAAAGAACAACTCCTTGCATTTATCCTTGCAGGAGTTAAGGTGACCACGAGGTAGTGCTTAGCTTTTAGGGGTATATCTACAAAGTCATACGCAGTGCCAGCCTATATGAAAATAATGCAATGATGGGTTCCGTAGCCTGTACAGTAGTCTTCGGGAAGATGGGTGTTTTTTTTTAATTAGCATCGCATTGCATCTGATAAGTCTTTTACCATAATAAAGATACAATCCTCTGCAAGTTTACTTGCGACAGAAGTCTCACGCATCTAAGCGGGGTTCACCTGATCCACCTGAGTTGCGAGAGGGTTTCCTGTGTGAATCGCAACCTTTCACAGACAGGCACACAACTTTCTGGGTGGGGCATTGCAATACGCAGCTGAGCAACAACAACTAGTGTTGTGGCACTTTCAAGATGAAGGGATTGATTGTGGCAGTGGCACAAACTTTTGCAATTTAGACATCACTTCAACAAATAAATGGAGTACGTGAGAGTGCGTAACATAGACACGCGTTAAGAAAAGCCTGTCCATGTAATGCGCTTGATCACAAAAAGTCGCGAATGGAAAGAGAGATTTCTATGCGAGGTTTCGAATGTGTACAAGAGAAACACCGCGGCTGCCCGTGGCGCTGTGTTGCAGCGCTCCAGACAGCAGAGACAGCCCGGCGAGCTTGCTCTGTGCCTGCCCCCCCCCTTCCCTTCCCAACGCAGCGGCGTCTCCTCTCCTTTCCAACTGGGGCGGCTACTCGACGCCGCCCTTCTTTGGCAGGCAGGGAGAGAGAGGCAGAGGACAGAGAGAGAGGCAGACGTCTTCTGTCACCTCATGCTGGCAGCCGAGGCGGCCCTGGCACCGTTCCCAGTTGTCAGGCCGGCCGGGTCGATGCAGCGCGGGAAACCAAACTCACCCCCACTTAAGGGCGCCTCGGGACTTGCGCGGGCCGGCGCTGCGCTGGCGAGGTCCTGCAACGCGGCGTTGCACAGCAGCAGCAGCAGCCCCCACAGGCTGCGGGCCAAGCGGCGAGAGCCCCACGGCCCAGCCATGTTCCGTTTCGCTGCGGCCCTGCGCGCTCTCATGTGACCCCCTCCTGAAGGGGTGGAGGTGGAGGAGGAGGAAGGGGAGAGCCGCTCTCGTAGCAAAGCGCCTCTTCCCAAACAGGCCTCTCCGAGTCTCCTTTCCCTCCGACAAGATGTCAGGCAGCTGCCTAGTGAAAAGGAAACCCGAGCCTTGGGTTTTGTTCCGCACCGCAGCTGCCCTTCTGCAGGAGTTTCACTTTCGTAAGCCGCTAGCAAGAAGGACAATTGTTTCCTTGGCACTCTGCAGTTGCACCCAGGTTAGAGGAACTTGGAAGGGAGCCAACTCCGCGTGAGACAGGAGATGGGAAAACCCAAAGCGGAACTAGCGTCCCAGATATGTAAATGGAAATTGCCACCTTTTTCCCCTCGTAGGGTTCCATCATGAGGCAGAAATTCAACAGGCACTCATTCAGTTGAATTAGATTCCGTGTTACAAAGGGTGGAAGTAATATCACTGTGAGGGTTCTGCTCCATGTATTTGTGTCAGTTTCAATGCTCCTGTGCGGCCTTTACCAGCCATCTCTGGATCAGTAGAAATTAAGCAGGTGACACTGTTCCTGTGACCTCACTCTGGTCTGGCGGGATATGGTTCATGGGATCACGAAGGGTCGGACACAACTTAACGACTGAACAACAACAACAAAGAGGTTTTCTGATCCATTAGACACAGGAGTCCTGCACCACTCCTCTGGCAATCCTAAAACTCTAACCATCCAGTTTATCGAGGTGGGGGTGTGATGTGGCAGTGGCATTGCGAAGGGGACGAGGTAATATCCATCCACTTTGGTTTGATCTCAGGTTTGAATGTGTTCTGTTCACTGACAGAGAAATTCTTATCATTGTTACCTCATATGTTTCAGACCTGACCAGCAACATTCCAATTAGGTTCCGTGACAGAGACTAAGTCTGGGGGCATATCTATGATCGTGTGAAGTGGTTAAAGTGTTAAGGCCTACATTTTAGAACAGTTAATTCTTAACATTTTATCTAAATCTTTTTATTTGAACCCAGGTGGTATTTTTCACTTTTTCAATAATACATACTTGGGTTAAATGGACACATTCATCCTTGTTGGTAATTTTTTAGTCTCAGAATTACCATAGTTACTCTTTTTAGTGTTATTAATTCATTTAAAATTATGTGACCTTTTGTATGTGCCCAGGTTTGGGAGTTTCTAACTGCCCTGCTCAGAAAGCTCAAAACTGCCAGCAGTCCATTTATATATTTTTTTTCATAAGTTTACAAATTGTTCAAGTTAATCAGTCCCACATTTTGGATTTCAGAATGCGACACCTTATTTTTAGCAAAGACAAGTTAGCATCTTGAAGTTATTTATGTATTTGTGTATATACACACATCTGCTTAACATGGGCATAAATATGTTTGCAGTTATGGGATCAGTATCATTGTAGCAATAAAAATATGAGCATTTAAAATGGCAGAAACCTTTCTGGCAGAATTTTTTGGGTATGTACATACTACAAAGTGAAGCTTTCCTATCATTTCATTTTCATGCCTGGAAAGCTTCACTTGCTAAATGCAGTCTACCAAATCATATAGCTTTAAAAAAAAAACAGAAAACCCTGCTAGAAAAAAAAAAAGATGACTCTGAATTGGAAACTTGAGAATATTTACTCAGTCCTATGGCGGATTGGGGTGCTGGGCAGAGCGCATTACGGCAGCAGATGTACCAATTTCCTCTATCGTAAAATGGCTGTCTATGGTGCTCGCAGCACTTCATCAGCGGCCATTGTGCAAGCGCTGCCACAAGAGGCAGCAGATCTGCTGCCGGACCTCATCACACTCGCTGGACCCATTACATCATCAGTGGGGGCGGGGTGGGCAAAGAGGGGGGGAACTTGGGGGCAGGGAGGGGGTAGAACCGCTGGATCCTATCCCTTCCTTATCAAAGCTCTCCACTCCTTTGCTTTCCTTGGACATACGCCACCAAATGCAGTGGTGTATGTTCAAGGGGACCCATAGGCGGCCCCAGGGCTTACCAGGGGGTGAGTATAAATGTTTTATACTTACCTCTCGTTTGCCGTTTACACACACACACCCCAGATGCAGTGCACGCCTTTTTGATGCTGCTGCATCAGCACAGCTGGCAGGGCATAGGACTGAGGCTTTACTCAAACTAATAATATCCCCCTGCAACTTGTAGATTTCCTCATATCGTTGTATAACTTCCAAGTAATTATTGTACAGTACGTCTCCTTGTTTATGTACTGTATTGATGAACTTTGCATTTTCAGACACAAGCCACCAGCCTAACTTTTCTTTGTCGTCATCTTGAAATATTCTGAAAAATGTCACAAGTAGCAATATTTCTAGTCCTCTTGGTAGCAGGTCAATAAAGTTTTATCGGAATGTTGCCTTGTGCAAAATGGAGTATGAAGGTAGAGGTGGACAAGGGAAAAGAGTCCATTTTATGTACTATGTTTGTAATGTGTTTGAGGAATATCAGACCACAGAAAAAGAGAGCATATTGTCAAACATTTATTTACTACTGTATTTCTTCAATTCTAAGACGCATGTTTTTTCCCAATTAAGCATTTCAAAAAATGGGGTGCGTCTTAGAATCGAAGGTCTCCAAAAAGCACCCCAAAATGCCATCTTACTGGGGCTTGGGGGAGCTTCAGGGAGGCCTGCACAACCCTCTGCAGGCCTCCCTGATCTTCAGTTCAGCAAAAAACGGTGATTTTCAGCCATTTCCGGTTTTCGCGAAAACCAGAAATGGCCAAAAATCGCTGTTTTTCGCCAAACTGAAGATCAGGGAGGCCTGCAGAGGGTTGCGCAGGCCTCCCTGAAGTTCTCCCAAGCCCAGGTAATGAAGGAAATGGCACTTTCTGACGGGGCCAGAAATGCTATGCAAAGGCAGTGCACTCAGTCATCCTCAGCTGCAGGAGACATGCTGGGGAGAGTTGGTGCTGAGCAGGTAGATTTAATGAAGGGAGGCAAGTCTTACAATTGATGGATTTTTTCCCCCCCTGCTGATGGTACTGAAAGTAAAGGTGCGCCTTAGAATCGATGGCGCCTTAGAATTGAAGAAATACGGGGTACTTAGATCCAGTACTGTACATACACAGTCTATTCTAACCACTTCTTCCCTCCCCACTTTCTTTCACTTGATACCACCATAAATCAGTTGCCATGGGAGATAACACTACTCAAATTATGGCTTTTTCCATGGAGATGAAGTAAAAAAAAAAACCTTGTTCTCACATCTCTGGGAATGGGAGGTCTGGGAAAGGCAGTCATCTGTTCTGAGCCCACAAGCCAGACAGCAGTGATGTGAGCTGTATTAATGGATTACAAACACAATGTGTATTACCATACTGCAGCCTTAAAACATTACAAGCTCTTTGGAAGGGTATTATGAAGTTGCACAAATAGGCTACAGTCTTGCAAAGATTCATGCACACACATCATGATTCTACATTAGTACCAATGTCTCTGAATAGTAGAGCTGGCGGGCTTCCTACGTTAGCATGGTACACTGTTTCTGAGTTAAATGAGTGTTTATTATGGATATGTCAATATTGCCCACCCTGAATGCCTCACTGCACCAGCAGTTCACCAGCTCTCAGTGCAGAACCTGCCTCTCAGTGAAATATAATGCAAGGTGAGGAGGGGGAGCAGCCTGGAAAGATTTAAATTACTGTATATCCTTTGCTTACAGAAGATATTTTTTGAGACATAAAGTGGTTTCTTCTTCAAACTGCTAGTGGTTTCTTTGCTATGTGTTATAGTGAATGAATATTTAGTATTTACCGGTATGTAGCAGTTCAGAATGTTCCAAGCATTGTCCGGGAGCAGCCTTGCCTGCTTCAGCCGGGGGTTCGTCCAACCCCCATGAGGGGGGCTTTGAGCCCTGGCGAGCCCAGGTGGCTTGTCTATCCGTGGCGGCAGCCGGATCACTGGAGAAAGGGCAAGGCAGCTGGGCAGCAAGCGCCGCCAGAGCTCCCACATGTTTGGCGATGATGTCATCACGTCATTGCCAAACTTCCGGGTTGCTGAGCTCCCAGAAGCAGCTGCACGGAGCTCCACTTGGGAGGCAAAGCCTCCCCTTCAGTTTGCTGCACACTGTACAGGGCATGGCAGAACCACGTACCCAGGCTCGCGGAGTTCCTGTGCCGCACTCTATGTGGGCCAGATTCAGCCTGTGAGCCGTAGGTTGCCAACCCCTGCCTTAGAAGAACCCAGGGAGGTGTGTCTGTATCATCACTCCCATATTGAACATATGAAGCTGAAGCCAAGAAACAGTGGTCTGCCTACTAACAGCCCAATCCTAAGCATATCTACTCAGAGACAAGTCTCATTGAATTTAGTGAGACATACTCCCAGGTAAGTGTGTATAGGACTGTATCTCAACAGGTGAGAATGAGGAAATGCCAGCCAGTGGCTGACATTTAATTACTAACTGTACCATACAATTAACTGTTACACATGATAGTCATGTTGCATGCCTGCAAGATTAAATCAATTGAATTGATGGGTTAATTACCGGTAACTAAAACTTTAATTACAGGTTACGATGTCCCACAATTAAAACAAGCAGAGACCCAGGATTTTGGAATACTGTAGTCGCAAATAACTTCGCAGATATTCCTTTTTTCTAGCCAAATCTGATGAAAGAGAAATGCAGGATATCATTCATACAACCTCTGAGAAAAACTAGGGGCAGATGGTCCCAAGCCATTTTGGTTTTCATGTGGTGTTTTAATAAGGAGGTGAGAGAGTCATGCTTATTATACACAGTGCTGGTACCAGGTTGCTGAGGGCCGTGGGGCTGAGCCCTGCCCTGAGCCCCCCCCCCATGCCACTCCCACCCGCCCTGCAATGATGCATTGGACACCACCTTTGCTACTGGTTCTGAGGGTTCCCTGCCAATGCCCGACCTGGCTGATCTCTGATGTAATTAATTTGTTGTGTGATGGTCTATCATGGAATCATTGTTGAATACTCAGTATTTGAGGGTCCAGTGAAAAAATAAATAATGCTATAATTTTTGGAATTTAGAAAGATAAATTCTACAACTGGGTGTATAAATGAGAGTTTTGTTGACAGAGTGCCAACCTACTCGTGTGTAGTTCCAGTCAGGCACTGCCAACCTAGGAAGCTTCTGCCTGGTGCATTTACTGTGGAGGAAGATTGCCTGGGGAAGGTAAATCTGGAGGAACTGGTCTAAACTAGAATGTCTTTCAGCCTGAGTCTATACGGTACATGCCTGTTCATACATAAGCCCTATTGATTTCAATGGGGTTTAAAAAAAGGTAAAGGTGACCCCTGACAATTAAGTCCAGTCGTGTCCGACTCTAGGGTATGGTGCTCATCCCCATTTCAAAGCCGAAGAGCCAGCGTTTTCTGAAGACGCCTCCGTGGTCATGTGGCCGGCGTGACTCTCCTTGCCGCAGTGCGTAGCATGCAGCTGGAACACGGAGCGCTGTTTACCTTCCCGCAAGCGGTACCTATTTATCTACTCACATTAACATGCTTTGGAACTGCTAGGTTGGCAGGAGCTGGCCAAGCAACGAGAGCTCACCCCGTCGCGGATTCAAACTGCCGACCTTTTGATCGACAGCTCATGGTTCAGCGGTTTAACCCACTGCGCACTCTCTTGTAATTGTGCATAGGATTGCAGCTCATCAGAACAATCCCTGCATATTCCCTAGGGCAGGCAGGAAGTCCCACTGCGTTAACTCTGGCATAACTGGTAGTAGGAGTGTTACCTTCCCCTCTCCCCAAACCAATGCCTCTTCTCTCCGTCATGTCAGCAGGTCAGACAAGTTGCTAATCTACCCTTACTATTTACCACTACTCTTTGTGGTAAATAGTAATAGTTTGATGAGTTGGAGAGAGCATTCTTTGAATGGCATGCCCACCTTGACCCTCTTTTCAGTGTTCTTGGTGGACAACAGTGAAGATAGGGAGAGCGGATGGGTGCTCTTTTCCCTCAGTGGCACTGAGAAAACAAAGGGCTCGTCATCTGCCCTCCCCCCATCCTCAACCTCTGACAGTGCCCATGCCCACTGGGTTGTGTGTGTAAATAAGTGACTCAGAGGAAACACTATTGAACTCAATTGTGCTAACTTACAAGTAAGGGAGTGCTTGTTTTCAATCACTTTGATCAGACAGACATTTGATCAGAGAGGGGACGAGTGACATTATACACAGTGAA
Source organism: Plestiodon gilberti rubricaudatus (assembly GCA_026170595.1). Classification (NCBI taxonomy): domain Eukaryota; kingdom Metazoa; phylum Chordata; class Lepidosauria; order Squamata; family Scincidae; genus Plestiodon; species Plestiodon gilberti. The sequence goes on from JANXHW010000001.1 coordinate 78,717,359, forward strand.
AATGATGATTTACAAACAGCATTGGTGAAAGTATACATGAGATGTCATCGGGATACATTGGGACACTTTACCAAAGAACGATGATGGACTCCATTCAGCAATAAACATGACAGGGATGGTAAGTCTGACTGGGCTAATTATGTGCTTCAAAAAGCCCACCAGGACTCACACATTAAATGTACAGTAATGTGTAGTGTGCATCTGAATGCGACTGAGTGGGAATGTGGGGGCAGGCTGGGTAGGGAAGAATATCAGTGGCAGGGGCTCCTTGCATTCCCCCAAAAGAACAGCCCCTTGAGTTCCCCTAAACAACCAGAGTCCAGGGACAACAACACATACAGCCTCCCCTCACACTTCAGCAACAGGGCAGCATCAAGCACTAGTTCTGGGCCTTGTCTTAGATGAGGGGGGTGCTGTGAGCTAGAATAGATGGACCAATAGTGTGACTAGTATAAAACTGCTTCATATGTTCCCCTCTGCATAGGATTCTCCTCTGAATAGGCATTCACAAGTCTCCTCTGCTCTCCTCAGAGCTGGTTTTGGTTGAGGGTTCATTGGCTCAGAAGGGCCTCCCAGTACAGGCCTCCCCAAGGTTCTCCTCCCATTGCTTTCCTGCAGCCACCAAGCAGGAACCTCTGGGGAAGCAGCTGTCACGGGGTCTTGAGAGCTCTTGGGATGCAGCACAGCACTAGTCTTTTTCAGATCCCCCCCTCCTGATGGCTCATAGGTGCCATCAAGCAGCCAGACTCTGGAACGGCTGTAGACACCACTGCTGCTCCAATTCCACGAGTAAAAGGTGATGGAGAGAAAAGCAGGGAGGAGAGATCAATGGGCATCTGTGTAAGAGAACGTGTGTGTTCAACAGAACGTATGTAGGGGTTTGTGCAGTTAGAGAATGTCTGTGCATGTGTGACAGAAAGAATGATAGATGAAGGGGAATTCTTTGTCCCTTACTAAGTTCAATACTGAATAAAAGCCTTGTCCTTTCACTGAACCACTACTACATCTTTACTCCAAAGCCAGAAAAATATCTTGGTTTCAGTTTGATTTGAAGTTCACAAAATGTGAAATATTATGGGTGTACTTTTCATTAAACAAGCAAAGGTTTCAGAGATTTATTGCAAAGTTTTACTTGTGGCCATTTACAGAGCACGGGTTTGCCAGTTTGATGGCATAAAATTAATACAAAACAAAACTAGCACTTGGTTTTCCTTCCATGTCAGCAGTGTTCATTTCAGAGATGCCAACTGAGGACTGGTCTTTACTCCATCCAGAAGTATCTCCCAGGCAGGAGACTGACAAATTCTATGCTTTTTCATACTGGCGAACAGCAACAATATCGCCAAAGGTGAGGGTCTGTAAGTCAAGAAGATAAGGAACGATTAGGATGAACATGTGCCATTGGACATAATGCAGAGGACCTCATGGATTCTGCAATGAGATGGTATTGCAGAATGTAGAATTTGTTGCAAAATTTGGCGCTAACCACAATATTTCTTCAGTATCATGTCATTAGCTACAGATGATACACAGCATGCATTGTCAACTAAGCAAATGCCCAATATCTACGTTGAGGTAATCTGCTCTACAATCTTGAGCATTCTTAGCATACACACTTTTATAAAATGTGTGTATGTATGTATGTACTGTATGTATATGTATGCATGTATGTACAGCAGCGTTTCTCAAAGTTCTCCCCACAAGCAGGGGAAGTTGCAAGTATTTGTGGAGGCAGGCCAATGGTATCGGCGGCGCTTCCAGGATCACGCCGCCACTAGGAACAAAAGGTTTTTTAAAAAACTTATCAGGGGTTGCACCGTCCCTCCGCAGGGTGTGGGGCTGCTCTGTGGGCCTCACTGCGCATCAGATCGAATCCCTGAAGTGATCAAGACCCACTTCCGGTTTTCATCCGAAACCAGAAGTGGGTCTTGATCGCTTCAGGGAGCCGATCTGAAGTGTGGGGAGGCCCACAGAGCACCCTCCAGAGGGACGGCGTGACCCCCAGAAAGTAAAAAAAAAACCTTTTGTTCCCAGCGGCGGAATGACGCTGATGTCATCACATGTTGCCACCCCCCTTAAGGGAGTAGCAGCTGCTTCCAGTTCTCCTGGTGGGTCGCAACCCCGATGTACAGGATTTGTGATTGTGCAAGCTAAAATATATAAAATATATACAGTATATTTTTAAAAATGTGCAAAAGTGCTCTGGGGATTAGGGGATATATGTTCTTGATGTTATAGGGATTTGCCAATAGACATTATCCACAGCTCCCCCCCCCCCCCCCGTTTAAATTGAACTATACTGAAAATGTATTTCAAGGGTTGGCCTAGGGCAGAAATTGGTGCTTTTCTAATTAGTGCAGTGAGAGTACTCGAAACCTTCAAATGTAGTGCAGCCTAGTGTGAAATCTATATTAAAATCAGAGGCGTAGCTAGCCTCTCCAGTGCCCCCCCATGCAGAACGTCAGAAGCCCCGCCCCTGCCGGTTGCGTCCCTGCACCTGCCGCGTTGTGGCGAAACCACCTCGGCATTTTTTTTTTGCTATTTTTCACCTCCTAGGAGCGCAGGCAGGCGGGCCAATCCTCTGCGCAGCCTTGCCATTTTTCGGCCACTTCCGCGGCACAATTAACGCCCCCTGGCTGCTTTGTTGCCCCCTCCCACAGGCCGCCCCCATGCCCCATTCCTTCCTCCGCCTCTGATTAAAATAAGACTCTGGGAACTAGTCCAAACTAGGAAGTAGGGTAGAATTTCTTCAGAGTATATCGAATCGTCAATATATTACATAATATTTTCTACTAAAGAAACATTTAAGAAGGGATGAGGAAACATACAGAAATTTCCATGAACCAATTAAGGTTAGGCTTTGAAAGAAGGCATGGGAGAGAATACGATTTAAGGGCAACCAAGAAATCCGGGAGCAGGGGAAGAGTGAAAAGTGGAAGCCAGAAAGATTCTTCAAGGATATGTTGAGAAATCTCATTCATTTGAAGTCTAAATAAGAAAAATGTTTTATTTTATTTTATTTTTTGATCCATTTTAGGATTTCTGGAAAGGTCACAGGCAACACAATCCTGTGCGAGGATACCGCTGTGTCCTAAGCCCGTTCCCAGGTCGTGGCGGCGCGGCCTGCCTGGGAACACCTCAGGAGAAGGGGAAGTTCATCCCCTTCCCTGAGTGTAAGGCTTCCTGGGGCCTATGGGCCTCCTTGGATGCACACCAGCTCTGAAGCTGGCGTGCATCTGAGGTGGCAGAATAAGGCTGAATCGGACTGGGAAAGGCCTAGGATATTGGCAGAGCACGCCACCGATATCCCCGCCCTCTCCCAGCCCAGGCCAGCCAGTGATCACACACACACCCCTGGCTGCACCTGCCTACCCTCTCCCAGCCCCTGCACTGACTGGTGCAGGACTTACCTTCACCGGCGACCGCAGGGTCTGGAGGGTGGCAGAGTGAGGGCTGCCGGCCTCTGTGCCAGCGGCCATTACTCCCGAGTCATCACAAACGTGCTTTATGGCACGTTTGCAACGGCTTAAAGCAGCTGAATGCGCACTCCGCTGCTCTATACTTAGAGAGGATTGCGCTGTAAAAAGCACAACCCTATGCATGTCTACTCAGAAGTAAGTCCCATTGTATTCAATGGGGCAGATTCCCAGGGAGGTGTGTATAGGATTGCAGCCCAAGTTGCATTAGAAGTAACATTCCCAACTAATGTTGTGTTAATGTGTTACATCAGAGCTAGTTATATCACCCATTTGTAAAAAAAAAAAAAAGTGTTCATTATCATTATGCTCTATCATTAACAGTAGCAGGAACGTGCGGTGCAGGTGAGGCAGGTGAAGTAGCCCTGCCCCATCATGGACCACAGAACAAAGAAACAGTCTAACCCAGAGATTGCATGCTCACACTACCCACTTGCACCCAAGTAAGCGAGTAGTGCACATGCACAATCTCCGGGTTAGGTTGTAGCTTTGTTCCATAGACTACGATGGGGCGGGGCTGCCTCACCTGCCACGCCCACACCGCACATCCCTGAACAGTAGTCAGTGGAGGAGAGTGCTATAGTATAAACCAGGGGTGGCCAAACTGTGGCTCCTGAGCCACATGCGGCTCGTTTACCTATAATGTGCAGCTCTCGGAAATACAGTACGTTGGCTGAGCTCCTTTTTGCATCACAATTAATATAAAAAGGTAAATAAGAATTTTCAAGCTTTATAATTATTTATCAGGTACAAACTGAGAGTCCACTGGATTAAAACATAAGTTTAATGTTAATGTTGAGTAAATATATTTAAGAATTTATGAAGCAAGTTCGGCCACCCCTGGTATAAACCATGGTTAGAAATTATATTTGCTTAGTACAGGGGGAACTCTTATGGAAAATGTTAGAAACATCTAATAAATGTACAGTTTTATTCAACATGAGTATATAGGAACTCAACAAGGGCTCAGCATGGGTTTGTATGCAGAAGATCCCAAGTGCAATCCCTTGCATCTCTAGGCAGAGTTGGAAAAAACCAATCTGAAAACCTTGGCGAGCAATTGCCAGTCATTGGAGGCAATTCTGAGCTAGGTAAATCCATGGTTTGACAGTAAGGCAACTACCTAAGTAAAGAATGACTTACCATGACCATTTTACCGTCTTTAATTTCTCTAACAAAGTTTGTCTCTTTGTCATCCCATTTCTGTACATGTACTAGCTTATCTCCATCCATGGTGACCACAGACTGTGGACATACAAACAAAGTACAGAGACATTTTAATTTAAAATAGTAGAAGAAATAAAAAAGATTTCACAAACAACCCTAAGCATAGTTCAGCCACAGTCAAGCACTTTGAACATCCCTTGAATGTCCACACATACAGTACAGTTTTATGCATGTCTACTCAGAGGTAAGTCCCATAGAGTTCAATGGGGCTTCTTTCCAAGTAAATCGATGTAGGACTGCATCCTTACAGCACAATCTTATGCTTGTCTACTCATCATAAGTAAGTTCCACTGAGTTCAATGAGATTTACAACACAATCCTCTGCACATCTACTCAAAAGTAAGTTCCATTGTCTTCAATGGGGCTTACTCCCAGGAAGGTGTGTTTAGGCATACAGCCTTAATCTTTGAATTATGAACTAGTTTGGGTCATTTATTTCAGAATAATGAACGTATTTATAATAAACCTCAAAACAGCTCATTTAAAATACTTGGAATATATAGAAAATATTAAGCTAATTTGATTTTTATTTAGTTGTTGGTTTAAATAAAGTACTTTTTGAGTTGTATACACTATTAATCTCAATTTCACAGTTGTCCTGAACCCTGTGCCCATGTCACCATTCATGCAATGAAAACTCCAAGCAGAGGAGGCAGGAGAGAATGCCAGCAAGCCCCCCCCCCCATGCTGACATGCTGACTGAAGCCTGCCTCCTTATGTGTGCCCCCCCCCTTGTCTGCAGTACAGCATTTCTTGCATGAGGATTCTCCCTGTGATCTTGAAATGCTGGATATCCAGAGTTCTCCCCCAGCACCCCCAACCATCATGCATTTTTCCTTACATGAACTGCAGCATCTACATAGGGCTCTGGTGTAGGGGCTATTCAAACATTTCAGTGAATTGTATTAACATGTACTATACAAATAAACCAATTCCAGCTCAGCAAGAATCTCATGCTAGAAAGTCAGGTGGCATAAGAGTATGAGTGGCTTACATGAGTCCCCATCCCAGAGTTTTAGCTCATTAAGTGGCAATGTCCCTCAGAATGACAGAAGCCTTAGATAAGACAAGTATCTGATCACAAATTAAGATTTGCATGCCAACAGTGCAACCCTATGCATATCTACTGAGAAGTAAGTCCCACTTCCCAGGTAACTCAATCCCAGGTAAGTGTGCATAGGATTGCAGCCTAAATGTATTTACTTAGGACCAGGTCTTATTAGTGTGAATGTCACTTCCTAGGAGGTGCCAGAAAATTAATAAAATCTTCTCTAACAATGCAATCCTGTGTATGTCTACTCAGAAGACAGCCCCCCCCCCCCTGAGTTTAGTGGGACTTACTCCCACATAAGTGTGTATAAGATTGCAGGCTAATGGATGTATGGACCATTGCTTGAACATGCTGAATAGGTGGAAGTCAAATGTTATTTTTTTTTCTTTTAAACTCTACTTAGTGCATCCTGAAATGACAGTAGCTTGAATTTGAAACTTTGTTCTTTTACTTCCTATCAGCCATAGGAAAAAAAATCTGCTGCAGCATGGGCTGTTTTCTGCTTACTTTGCAGTTTCTATCATCTGCAGTCGTTTCGTCAAATTCTTCTCCCAGTTTGAAGCTGATTTCTGTGTTCTTGAAAGTGCTCTGGGTCTTGATCACCACTTGGTCGCCCTCCTGGCTGATGATCACAGTTGGTTTGGTAACATTCCCCACTTGGCGAGTAGCAAAGCCAACTCCTAAGAAAAAAAGCATTGAATGCAAATGGCAGGTTTAATATATATTAGATTCTAAATTGTGGAGGTCATGAAAAAAAGGTTGCCTACTGAAATGATCTATTATTTCACTGAAGAAGCATTTGGTTTTTGACTTTATTACATTTACATCCTGCTGTTCCACTGGCATGTTCAGCATTGCACATGCTACACCAAGTCTGTAACCCTATACTCACTTTCCTGGGAGTAAGCCCCATTGAACACAATGGGACTTACTTCTGAGTAGACGTGCATAGGCTTGTGCTGCGAATCGGTACAACATGGTACCGTTCTGACCCCCCCCACGCCCCTCCCCCTTAAGGGTAGACTGCTCCCGTCCCGGCGAGGATCTGGTAAGCCTGTATTCATGATAAGCTGTGATCCAATGCACGGTAACCGGTTACATGAATCCACGTATCCACGGTTACATGAATACGAGTCCATTGACCTCAAAGTGACTTGCTTGTGAGCAGACATGACTTGTTTTCTCATCCACGTTTCACTATTCTAGCCCCTTACAAACACCCTCTCTTTCAATAGTGCTTAAATAGCTCACCAAATTGCAGTAAATGAGAGCAATGAGAGAGCCAGCAGTGGTGATGCAATTGTCCAGTCTGAGTAACAGCTACTTTTTTTTGCTTACACACCATTGAACTTTTACTCAATCCAGGTCAGATTTGTACCTGCCTTTGTTATTGTCAAGTGTCATCTATTTTCCATAAATACTGCAACAAACTTAAACAAGAGGCACAATTATTTACAGATTTGAACAATGCACTTTCATTCTCTTTCTGCCACTGTCGAAATTCATATGCAAAATCGTTGGTATACTGGAAGAAAACCTGCTTTTCAATCCTGTTAAACTGAAATACTTGAATTTAGAATGATGACCATTCAATGGAACTTTTAAGCACATGTGTTTATGATCATATTATTGGAACTATGATTCCTGAGAATATTTCCTCGGCAGTAACATTCAGTGAAACAGTACTAGCAATCTGACCCTGCACGTTTGCACCCGGATCCAAAACAATTTACTTTGAAACAAGTTCACTTGATTTAATCAGAGCTCACTTTCAAGTAGACATGAAGCTTTAATTCCAAATAAGTGATATTGATTTAATAAATCTCCCTTTCTCACAAGCTAGCATGTTAGGCTTGCAACCTGCACCCACTGAAACACAAGCACTTGGCTTAACTGAGTTATGAATCAGCTCATCCCAATCTGAATTACTGAATATGTTTCATCTTCTCAGCAATAATATACATGACTTAAAAACATGAAAATCATTATTCCTTTACCCTGATTATTAGTCTGACATCACTCATGTGAGTTAATCCATTGCAAAATCCCATATTCTATTAAAATTATGACTGTACTACAGGAAAATAGTCAAAATTATCCATCTTTCTGGAACCAAAGGGCTGACTATAAGCAACTATTTCTACATACCCAGTGCCTTCATGTACTCATCAAAGTTCTGGCTGTCAATCAGCTTCCAGGTAGCACAGAATGCCTCAACCATCTTAGCTGCTGGGTGAGATCTGCAGCTGGAATGAAGCTGATGTGGGAGCAGTTGTGACTATCCCTATGCTTTGTTAAATCTTGCACCTTTCTGCAGCTCAGCCCCTTCTTTACTGAGAGAAAAGGCATGTGCAAACTCAGAAAATAACTTACATTTCATGCTCCACCCTAACCCTTCCCACTCCTCCTTTGAGGCTAGGGTTGGGGGGAGGAAGATTTTCAGTCTGTTTGATGATTGGATCAGGCCACTGGGTCGACAGAGCTGGTTGGACTAGCCATCCTTTTCAGCCTGGAAAATTAGGGGAGGGAGATGAGCCCGGCTCCTCTGTGAGTGAGGGGAATGCAAAAATGTGTGAGGGTCTTTTAAGTGTGTTTGAATACTTGGCAAGGGACCACGGCAGCCTCAAATGAAGAGCTGCACAATAAGACATTCAGATTAGTTTCCGTTGAAACTCTACACTGGTGACAATTTCAAAAAGGCACTAGATTCTTATTATCCTTGGAAAAAAGAAAGCCACACATGATGAACCTCTTATCCTTTAAAAGAGAGGTATAAAAAAAAACTTTCATAAATCTATCAAAATAGAGAGAAATATTAATAGATGGAATTACGTATATACACACTGGCAGCCCAATCTTGTGCAAGTCTGCTCAGGAATTACCGTATTTCTTCGAGTCTAAGGCGCCATCGATTCTAAGGCGCACCTTTACTTTCAGTACCACCAGCAGGGGAAAAAAAATCAATCGATTGTAAGACTCACCTCCCTTCATTGAATCTACCCGCTCAGCACCAACTCTCCCCAGCATGTCTCCTGCATCTGAGGATGACTGAGTGCACTGCCTTTGCATAGCATTTCTAGCCCTGCCAGAAAGTGCCATTTCCTTCGTTACCTGGGCTTGGAGGAGCTTCAGGGAGGCCTGCGCAACCTTCTGCAGGCCTCCCTGATCTTCAGTTCGGTGAAAAACAGCGATTTTTGGCCATTTCTGGTTTTCGCGAAAACCGGAAATGGCTGAAAATCACCGTTTTTTGCCGAACTGAAGATCGGGGAGGCCTGCAGAGGGTCGCGCAGGTCTCCCTGAAGCTCCCCCAAGCCCCAGTAAGTAAGAAGATAGCATTTTGGGGTGCTTTTTGGAGACCTTCGATTCTAAGACGCACCCCATTTTTTGAAATGCTTAATTGGGAAAAAACATGCGTCTTAGAATTGAAGAAATACAGTAGCTGCTCAGAAAACTCCCAGGTAAGCTTATGAAGAGGAGACACATTTCCCCAAGAAAAATGGAGGGTGTATGAGAAAAGCAAGAATAATATAAAATTAGATGCTTCACTGAATATATATAGAGCACACAACATATTTCTTCTTGTGACTATGACCAGAAACCGGCTCAAAGGTTTGTTAAGACTTGTTAACGTTGATTGCCTCCTGTTCATAAATACAGAGGAATAGGCTTACCAGATCTCCAACCGGGACAGAGTGCTAGACCTTTAGGAGAAGGAATGTGGTCAGGTGTAGCTTATTAAACCTTAGAGCACAATCCTAGGAATGTCTACTCAGAAGCAAGCCCCATTGTGTTCAGTGGGGCTTGCTTCTGAGTAGACATGCCTAGGATTGTGCTCTAGGACATAACAAGCTACACCTGCCCACATTCCTTCTCCTAAAGGTCTAGCACTCTGTCCCGGTTGGAGATCTGGAAAGCCTACAGAGGAACAAATCAGTGGGAAGTTAAAGACCATGGCAGTATAGTATGTTAGGGTTTCCCCCTGTACATTCTGTAGATATAATATACAGTGCCAGAAAATCTAATAGAGCCTTCTTGAAAAAGAAAAAGGAAATTAAAAAACCCCCAGAAAGGTACTCTCTCATAAAAGTTAAATAGGCCTAGCGCTATGCTATAGATCAGTGGTGGCCAACCTTTCAACATGAATGCTGGTCCTTTAAACAGTTGGTGAGGGCATTTCAGCAGCTGCAGCTGCTTTAGCAGCAGCACCAGCAATTGCAGCTGCCAGGATTCTGTCTTCTACACAACTCTTAAGAACGCAGAGGCCCTAATGGTGGAAGGTTGGCCACCCCTGCTATAGCTGCTGCCCCATAATTATACTGCATTTATGGCCCAATCCTATCCCTCGTCAGCGTGCATGATGCAGGGCTGCCGGCAGTGTCTACTGCATTCTCTGTGTTGATCAGATGCCAGACCGGCTGGGAGACATAAGAAAAGAAAAACTTTATTTACCTTCCTGGCCACTGCATGGTCTCCGACAGGACTCCTCAGATCTACTCCAGCTCTGTAGCTGGCATAGCTCTGAGGAGCCTGCCAGGGGTACGTCACAGGCCTGGGATGGGGGGTTCTGGATATGGTGGATGCCAGTGCTGCCAAGTTCCACCCTGTCCTGCCCCTGATCCATTCTGATTACCAGCCCTCCACCAGCAGAATCCTGTGGGTGCCTGATGTGCACCGCACTGCCAGAGGCATGCAATTTTCCAATTGCCATATTGGCGAGAGTGCTGCGCAGACCAGCACAGCGGCTGCTGTGCTGGCGGACCTCCCTGTACATCAGCGTACCACGAGGATAGGATTAGGCCGCTAAAGTAGCAGATCCCAAGGTTTGGGAAGGACAAATTGTGCCCGTGGATTCTGTGGCATCTCTGTAAGGACACTGAAAACATATGACTAATTGATGCTGCAATCCCATACACACATACCTAGAAGCATGTCTCATATAGAACTTCCTTCTGAGTAGACATCCATAAGATAGGACAACTGGGATTTGCATGCTTCCATTCATTTTGGTTTTCTTGCAATTCTTAAATCACTATATTAAAATTGGCCCCAATCCTTACATCTATCCTAGCTTTTTCCTACCCGCTGAAGGCCAATTAAATAGAAGATCAACTCTTTGTAAACAAGGTGCTTCTATGATTGGCAGAATGCTGCTGCTGCTTCATCAGTAGCTGATACGCCACAGCTATGGCAGCATTGCTGCTGTACTGTAGCAGCAAAGCTAGGCATTTCCAAGCAGAAAACAAAGCAATACTCAGGGCTGGTTTGGATTACAGTATACTTCTTCACCCAGACTGAGCCCCTATGATATCACTCATCATGGTGCACTCATGGAGTAGCCATGTCTTGGTCCCTCCCCTTGCAGTGAATTCAGATCAATTTCTTTAATTATATGGGGGGCTGCGGCAATTCAGCAGTTCATCCAAACTGCCCCTCTATGTGTGCTGATAAGCCTACTTAAAAATAGGCTTATCAGCATGTTTAAAGGAGCAGTTCATACCATCTGCCTGCACATGTGATTAAGAAAACTGGCCCAAATTCACCCCAATGGAAGGGGGGGGGGCGGTACATGCATGTGCCATGAGTGCTTGTACCTTCAGACGTGTAGGAGTCCTGCAAAGAAGTATCCTCCAAACTGGCCCAAAGCACAAATGCACCAATGTCAGCAGCCGCTCCCCAAAGGTCTTCGCAACTCTGCAGTCACAATGTCATCCAGCAGTGATGCCCACATAGGGAAGGCATCGATCCATGCGTAGAAATGGCAGATATGCTATTATGACATAATAGAGGAAGAGAACAAGCATTTTGCATGGGTAGGCTTACCAGATCTCCAACTGGGACAGAGTGCTAGACCTTTAGGAGAAGGAATGTGGGCAGGTGTAGCTTGTTAAGTCCTAGAGCACAATCCTAGGCATGTCTACACAGAAGTAAGTCCCACTGAACACAATGACGCTTGCTTCTGAGTAGACATGCCTAGGATTGTGCTCTAAGCATTAACAAGCTACACCTGCCCACATTCCTTCTCCTAAAGGTCTAGCACTCTGTCCCGGTTGGAGATCTGGTAAGCCTATGCATGGGAGAGGGAAAGGAGCCACTTGTACAAGGACAAATGCACACTACAAACTCGCTGACAGCAGTTCTGCAAGCTGTTCGGTTGGTAGTTCAGTGGGGGGGGGGGGGTTGGAAAGTAAGGAAAAGAAACAGGAAATGTGAATTCAATTCCAGGAAAAGCAACACACGCATATACCCGAATGTATTCTTGATTTCCGTTGTCTGCTAGTTGTTCCTGTCATGCTCCCAGACTAGGGGTGGCGTGACCTCTGCGCTAAAAGACCAACACCAAAATCCTTTCCATGCTCCTTGTGTGCTGCAGTGAAACCTAGAAGTCCTGCACTTCCAGGTTTCATTGCAGTGTGTGAGGAGCACAATAAGGGGTGGGGAGATGATCTGCTTCACTCTTGAGTGAGCACGAAGCAGATCAGTGCAGCTTGGATTGGCGGCAGATTGGAGGGAGGCGGCAGCGGCAGACTTGGGGTGAAAGGCATCCCAAATCCGCTGCCCCCTCAGACCCCTTGCCGTCTGCAGCCAATGCAACCCACTTCAGGTGGCTGCACGGAGGAGCCGGCCTTGCCCCAAACCTGGACTGTTCTGCATCAGTCAAGGAATCCTAGGAATCAAGGACCCCAAGAATGTGGGAGACCTTCTACCAGGAAAATGAGTTTTCCATGGATGTATAGAGTAAGAACCCTTCATTGCTGCAAGATTGGGCCATTGGGAGGGGCAGGGAGATTGGTGGCATGCTCTGCCGATATCCAAAGCCCCTTCCCTGGCCTGGCTGGCCTTACACGACCTCCGGGATTTGCACCGACCATTTTGCAGGCGCACATCCGAGGAGTCCCATTGGGGCCTCTGGGGCGGACACCAGGGGAAAGGTGTGCCCTAGCTCTGCGGCACAGGCCCCATCCCGCGCAGGATCCGGTGCAGTGTGCTTTGCGCCCTGCGGCAGATGTTATGCAGGATTGGGCTCTACGTTACCCTTTGTTTGGCTGCCACGTGTCCTGACTGATCCTGCAAGGGATCCTGGCCATTAGGGTCAGGCCAGCAATTCCAATAAGCACCTTATCCTTCTACTAGCCTCATAGAATTTATTTAGTTATGAATCCTGTACATGCCCAGTGTAGGATTGTAAGTTTTATATCTCTAAAACAGAAAGTAAAATACCATTGGCCAGCCACAAAGTGTACGGCTAAAACAGAAAAGGACACAGATCAGTCACGTAGAAACCACTGAGTAAGGGATAGTTTCTCAGTTTCCAAATAATTCTGTTATCTAACATCATCCTGGTTTCGAAAAAAAAAAGTTTTAGAATTCAGTCTCTGTCTTAATCCCACCACTGTGATAAGCTCTCCAGACCTGTTTGGAAATAGCCTATCCCAAATCTTGTTTGCTTAGCAAATCTGACTTGGTGAAATTCCATGGACTAGATCAGTGCCGGCCATCCATAAGGCCAACTGAGGTGGTTGTCTCAGGCAGCAGTTTGGCAGGGGGTGCCTGCCTCTGCCCACTTGCCTCCACTGTTCCTTCTCCCACTCATTGGATTGAAAAAGGAAGAGGGGGTGAAGGTTACCACTCTCCTCTCCTCCACACTCCCTCTTCTACTCCAACCCCTTTTTCCTTTCCCACTCCAGAGAGTTGGAGGAGCAGAGGCTGGGACATCTTCAGCCAAGGGGAGGGCTGCATTTGGCACACTGCCTCAGGTGCCAGGAGGTCTTGGGCTGGTCCTGGACCAGATTGTATCAATACCAGGTATTGTTGCCCTTGAAATATTTGGAGAAAAAATATGTTTTTTCCCTGCAAATTGTCATTTTTGTTCACACAGAGAAACACGTAGGCCAGGGTTTCCCAAACATTTTTGACCTGCGGCTCCCTTGACCATTAGCGACCATTGGCCGCAGCTCCCCATTATATAAGGTTGATGCCTGCCAATTGACATTGCATTGTTTTCCGCGAGGATTCCGTGGCACTCCGTGGCTCCCCTGACTGGTTTCCATGGCTCCCCTGGGAGCCATGCCTCCCAGTTTGGGAAACACTGACGTAGGCTATTGTCCTAACCTAAAAATTCAGTCAGTGTATGAAAAAAGATTCCCACATGTGGACTGTCTAGTAAGCAAAAGCTAGACTTGGGTAGAGAGCATACCTAGCATCAGCAATGTGCATATATGGTACACTCCTCCTCCTCTAGTCACAGCTGCCTGGGGTGGGGCACCACCAGTCAGCTCAGCAGTTGTGCAAGTTCTGAGTCGGAGACCATGTTGAGTGCAGTTTCATTTCTACCTTCTAGCGCTTTCCGAGCAATGTACTTTTTGCTGATGATATGTAGGTTTACCAGATCTCCAACCGGGACAGAGTGCTAGACCTTTAGGAGAAGGAATGTGGGCAGGTGTAGCTTGTTAAGTCCTAGAGCACACTCCTAGGCATGTCTACTCAGAAGCAAGCCCCATTGTGTTCAATGGGGCTTGCTTATGAGTAGACATGCCTAGGATTGTGCTCTAGGATTTAACAAGCTACACCTGCCCACATTCCTTCTCCTAAAGGTCTAGCACTCTGTCCCGGTTGAAGATCTGGTAAGCCTAAATATGTACTATTACTTAGCACAATGAAGATCAAATGCACCGTGTAAGTCAGTCATGAAATTGTTGCAAGGAGGAAATACATTTGGGAACCACGGCAATTTCAAGCCTTGAAAAAAGGAAGATGCAAATAAGCCCTGAGAATCTTTTGAGAGCTGGATGGAAGCATGTCCTTGACCAAGCTGATCCGTAGAGCTCCCACTGCCTAAGCAAATGGCTGATCTGGTTAATAAAGATAAACTGACTGAAGGAGTTGAGTCATGGAAAACAACTAGATTTACTTGATGGGCTGCTATCAACCAGTTGAAATTTCAACAGAAGAGGCAACTTTGGGGAAAATGAATTATGCACTTCTTAACTTGATAAGTAGTTGTAGTCATAAGCAACTTGTATTCTCATCATTGATAAAGCTGCTCTGCGAAATCATAAGTTGAATTTTTAACATGTGATTAGAGGAAAACTATGAAGAGCTGCCTTATATTGGAGTAGTTCAGGTGCCACAACCAAACCAAGATTTGTCATTTGGTGAATGAGCAGTGAGGAGCCTCAGAATCACATCTTTCCTCCCCTTGTGCTCTACAATTTGCCTCCCTCCAGTCCTGCTTTGTGTGTCAAACTAGAGTTTATTTCATCCAAGCCAACCAGCTATAGTTTGCACATGCCCTGCAAACCAGCATTGCAGACAAAACTCACCCACTGGTCTACAGGGAAAGTGCAAACCATAGCTGTGTTGGCCCGAAATGGCAACAATGCTTTGCTGCAAAGCAAGACTGGAGGAAGAGAATCGTGTGTAAAGGGAGGAGAAAATATGCAATTAATTCCAAGGCAGCTCGCATTGTGAATCCATTGTGAAACCAGCAGTGACTTTGCTATAGTTATAGTGAAAGTTCAATGGAAAGAATTTAAAAAAAGCATGCTGTCGTGTTTTACGAGGACTTCCACATTTCTCTGCTTTCTTTTCTGCAAAGTGTGGCCAATTTTCATCCTCTAAGAAGATAATCCCCTTCATGGATCATTGCCTTGTCGGGGTGAAGGGGCTTGCGTAACTCAATGAAGCCATGAGCTATGCCGTGCAGGGACACCCAAGATGGACAGGTCATAGCAGAGAGTTCTGACTAAAAGTGATCCACTGAAGAAGGAAATGGCAACCCACTCCAGTAACCTTGCCAAGAAAATCCCATGAACAGTACCAAAAGGCAAAAAGATATGACGCCGGAAGATGAGACCCTCAGGTCGGAAGGTGTCCAATATGCTACTGAGGAAGAGCGGAGGACTATTCCAAGTAGACCCAGAAAGGATGAAGCGGTTGTGCCAAAGCCAATAGGACGTTCAGCTGTGGATGTGTCTGAGGTTGAAAGGAAAATCCAATGCTGCAAGGAGCAATACTGCTTAGGAACATGGAATGTGAGGTCTATGAATCAAGGCAAGCTGGATGTGGTCAAAAATGAGATGATAAGATTAAACATTGACATCTTGGGAATCAGTGAACTAAAATGGACGGGCATGGGCGAATTTAAGTCAGGTGACCATCATATCTACTACTGTGGGCATGAATCCCTTAGAAGAAATGGAGTAGCCCTCATAGTCAATAAAAGAGTGGGAAAGGCAGTACTGGGGTGCAACCTCAAAAACGACAGAATGATTTCAGTTCGAATCCAAGGCAAACCATTCAACATTACAGTAATCCAAGTGTATGCCCTAACCACTGATGCCGAAGAAGATGAAGTTGACCGGTTCTATGAAGACCTACAACACCTTCTAGAACTAGCACCCAAAAAAGATGTCCTTTACATCATAGGAGACTGGAATGCTAAAGTAGGAAATCAAGAAATAAACGGAACAACAGGCAAGTTTGGCCTTGGAGCGCAAAATGAAGCAGGGCAAAGGCTAACAGAGTTCTGTCAAGAGAACACGCTGGTCATAGCAAACACTCTTTTCCAACAACACAAGCGGCGACTCTACACATGGACATCACCAGATGGTCAATACCGAAACCAGATAGATTATGTGCTTTGCAGCCAAAGATGGAGAAGCTCTATACAGTCAGTAAAAACAAGACCTGGAGCTGACTGTGGCTCAGATCATGAGCTTCTTATTGCAAAATTCAGGCTTAAATTGAAGAATGTAGGGAACACCACTAGACCAGTCAGATATGACCTAAATCATATCCCTTATGAGTATACAGTGGAGGTGAAGAATAGATTTAGGGCATTAGACCTGGTAGACAGAGTGCCTGAAGAACTATGGACGGAAGTTCGTAACATTGTACAGGAGGCAGCAACGAAAACCATCCCAAAGAAAAAGAAATGCAAGAAAGCAAAGTGGCTGTCAGATGAGGCTTTACAAATAGCTGTGGAAAGAAGGAATGCGAAAAGCAAGGGTGAAAGGGAAAGATATAAACAACTGAATGCAGATTTCCAGAGAACAGCAAGGAGAGATAAGAAGGCCTTCTTAAATGAACAATGCAAGGAAATCGAGGAAAACAACAGAATGGGGAAGACTAGAGATCTCTTCAAGAAAATTGGAGATATCAAGGGAACGTTTTGTGCAAAGATGGGCATAATAAAGGATAAAAAAGGCAGGGACCTGACAGAAGCAGAAGAGATTAAGAAGAGATGGCAAGAATACACAGAAGAACTATACAAGAAAGATCTTAATGTTCCTAATGACCATGCTGGTGTGGTCACTGACCCAGAGCCGGACATCCTAGAGAGTGAAGTCAAGTGGGCCTTAGGTAGCATTACTAACAACAAAGCTAGCGGAGATGATAATATCCCAGCTGAGCTACTTAAAATCCTACATGATGATGCTGTGAAAGTGCTGCACTCAATATGCCAACAAATTTGGAAAACTCAGCAGTGGCCAAAGGATTGGAAAAGGTCAGTTTACGTTCCAATTCCAAAGAAGGGCAGTGCCAAAGAGTGTTCAAACTACCGCACAATTGCACTCATTTCACATGCTAGCAAGGTTATGCTCAAAATCCTACAAGCTAGGCTTCAGCAGTATGTGGACCGAGAACTACCGGAAGTACAAGCTGGGTTTCGAAGAGGCAGAGGAACTAGAGATCAAATTGCCAACATGCGCTGGATCATGGAGAAAGCACGAGAGTTCCAAAAAAACACCTACTTCTGCTTCATTGACTACGCAAAAGCCTTTGATTGTGTGGATCACAACAAACGGTGGCAAATTCTTAAAGAGATGGGGGTACCAGACCACCTTACCTGTCTCCTGAGAACCTGTATGCGGGTCAAGAAGCAACAGTTCGGACCGGCCATGGAACAACCGACTGGTTCAAAATTGGGAAGGGAGTGCGGCAAGGCTGAATATTTTCACCCTGCCTATTTAACTTATATGCAGAGTACATTATGAGAAATGCAGGGCTGAATGAATCGCAAGCCGGAATCAAGATTGCCGGGAGAAATATCAACAACCTCAGATATGCAGACGATACCACCCTAATGGCAGAAAGTGAAGAAGAACTAAAGAGCCTCTTGATGAGGGTGAAAGAGGAGAGTGCAAAAGTTGGCTTGAAACTCAACATTAATAAAACTAAGATCATGGCATCTGGTCCCATCAATTCCTGGCAAATAGAAGGGGCAGAAATGGAAGCAGTAACAGATTTTACTTTTCTGGGCTCCAAGATCACTGTAGATGGAGACACCAGCCATGAAATTAAAAGACGCTTACTCCTTGGAAGAAAAGCTATGGCAAACTTAGACAGCATAATAAAAAGCAGAGATATCACCATGCCAACAAAAGTTCGCATAGTCAGGGCGATGGTGTTCCCAGTAGCAATGTATGGTTGCGAGAGTTGGACCATAAGGAAGGCTGAGCGCCGAAGAATAGATGCTTTCGAACTGTGGTGCTGGAGAAGACTCCTGAGAGTCCCTTGGACTGCTAGGAGATCAAATCAGTCAATCCTAAATGAAATCAACCCTGACTGTTCCCTGGAAGGACAGGTACTGAGGCTCAAGCTCAAATATTTTCGCCACCTAATGCGAAGAGAAGACTCTCTGGAGAAGACTCTGATGCTGGGAAAGATTGAAGGCAAAAGGAGAAGGGGAAGGCAAAGGATGAGATGGTTAGACAGCATCACCGATGCAACGAACATGAAAATGAGCGAACTCAGGAAGATAGTGGAGGACAGGAAGGCCTGGAGGGATATGGTTCATGGGATCACGAAGGGTCGGACACGACTTAACGACTGAACAACAACAAAGAAGATAATCTTCATAGTTCTGTGGTTACAGAGGGGTATCTGAATCCACATCTGCCCTCAGTTCCATTGTACTGGCATTCGAAAACATTCATCCCTAGTTCATCTTGCCCTGAAGTCTTATCTGCTAGCTCAACATCTCCAGGGACTGGCCATTCCAGGCTGTAGACATGCAAACATACATCAGAGCAGGTCAGGGTGAACTGTCTGGTAATTTAACATAATGACCCTAGAGTTGTAGATTCTTCTGCTTGGGCAATAATTTTCTGTCCTTGCAATCAAGCTTCTGCCTATCTCTGTTATGCCATAAACTGGCTTCTCATCTGGTGACCTACCTATAGCTATGGAGGAGGAGGTGATAAAGCACAATTGAATTGTACTGGGGTGTGCCTCAGAAATGTAAAGAATGTATGTCAGAATGTATCATGGTCTTAGAAAAAGAATGCAGGACAAATAACATGTAGATTGTGGAAGAAAGCCGAAGTTACATTCATGCCAGGATGATTCAAACAACTGTGAAACCAGGTACGTGACCTAGTTTTTCCGTGAGCAGATGAACGCTGGATGTCACATGGCAATCAGCTTTTGCAAGTTTCCAAAGCCATTTGTAATATGGTATAGGAAGTCAACTCTTTAAGAAGGAAGAGTCAAATATCTCACTGGAGAAACACAAAAGTTGTGAGCTTAAGCAACTCTTGGATGTTGGCCCAAGTATACAGGCAAAGGACAACCAGCCATCCATATACTAGAAAATCACGAAATAATTATAACCAATAGTACTTTGCTCCTTGGAGGCTACAAAAAAATTTAAACAGAAAGTAGGAAATCGACTTGTCCTATTGTAAAAATATTTTGAGCGTAGGTAGAAAATAATAAAACTAATTGCATAATATTTCATAATACTGATCGCAAAAAAAAAAAATCACCAGTGACTAGAATGGTTATATATAGCATGAGACAGTCTGTGCTATATTAAAAGTGCATAGCTGATGAACACGTCTTTATATAGCTATATGCTTGTGTACATATTACAATGACATAGCTGATGTAGAACTGGAGCTGGGAATGGGTTGAAAGGTGGCTATACATTATTATTATTTTTTATTAAAAAGCATTGGTGGTAAAATATGTCAGTACCAATTTCTCTGTAGATTGTGTGTCAAAGGTCAGGAAAAGAAGAAATCCATTATAGATGTAAAGGTGTTTTCAGGAAGATTTGCTTTTCTTAAAATGTCTTTCAATGACTCCTCAATATGGCAGTTTGACAGTTTATGACGTTTGATAGTCTGCCAGCCTAATCTTATCCTTTCCCCTGCCATAGCATGCAATCACAACAAAACAGGCTGTGCTGTATGCTGTGGTGGTGGTGGTGGTGGTGGTGGTGGTGGTGGTGGTGGTGGTGGTAGGCTTGGGGGAGGTAATGGGAAATTATTTTCCCTTACCCTGCCGTAAGCCCCTCAATCGCCTATTCATCTCCCTGGACCTGGACCTGAGCTATGCACAAGTCTTTCGCACCAGTGCCACCACTCCTGCCTCTGACACGCCCCCAGTCCTCCCCCAATCTGTCTGATCTGCCCAACCCCTGCCCTGTTCCTCCCAGCCCACCGACTTACCGACATCAGTGGGGCTCCTCTTTGCCACCACTGTGTGCGGGGTTCTCCAACCGTCTGTAGCAGCGGCCTGGAAGTGCGCTGCTCCGCACACTTTTGGAACAGCTTTTACAATGCCATAAAGCGCGTTCTGCCACTGGAACACTAGTTCTGGCAGCATTTGCACCAGATAGGATTGGGCCATGCATCTTGTACACTCAGCCCCCTCCCAAATATTATGTGATGTCTGAAGAAATCCTTGATAGACTGAAATCTTTGAAAGTGAATAGAACTATGGGACCTGCACCCAATGCATCATGGTATACAAATTCATCATAAAGCCCTATGTATATGCATAGCATAAAATAGGAATATTTACAGTACAAATAAACTGACGTAGAAGTGGCATGCTCATGCAGAAAACGTAGGTGAAAAAAAATGAACAAAAGAGATTGTGGTCATGGGCCAGGAGGTAGGTTTTGCAATGCCTTTGATAGATAAGAGCACCCACATAAACAGATGTAGCCCCCCCTTACTCCTTGGGTACACAGTTTTTCCTCCCACTTTCTACTTTTTCCCAATGTGTATATGAAAAGCCCATTTGCAGAGCTAGAATAGCTCTCTGACTGAAATTTAGTCAGCCTGGCTGATTTGCCCCCCTTCTCCAATTGCCAGATGAGGGAAGAGGAGAGCTGGCTCTCTTGTCCCATCCATTTCCCATTCTTATTTTTTCAAATGGTGTCTATTTTGCACTGGTCTGCATTGCACAGGCATTCATGCTGGGCTGGGGAAGGCCGGGAGGTCAGGTGGTGGGCATGTGGACATGGCCCAGGCAGGGTCTATAGGTTTTCAGGATCCCAAATAGCCCCAACATTATACCTGAGGATTGATTCTCTCATCTTGTGCACTGAAGCAGCACCACAACAAATGCAGCCCTGGCCACCGCTGGCGACCTCACCTGCTTGGCAACAACATGGCAGCAGACCAGCATTGGGCACGGAGTGTCCATTTAACTATCCAGGAACATAAGCCAGTCAACCACACAAGGGCAGGAGCCAGAGGCAAGGCTTGTGCAAAGCCAATGAAACCACGGCCAGACATTAATGTCACACACAAAAACAGGAAACGTTTGCCTAGCAACAAAGAGTTAGCATTTAAAATGAGGGAACTTCGTGAAAGGAAGGCAGAGTCTGTAAAACATTTGCTGACAGGGCTGGGTCAGGGAGAAGATGTAACAAACAAGATTTCAGACAAAGAAATGGAACATACTCGCTGGAACTGGCTTGCTGGCTACTCCCCCCCCTAACCCCCCCCAGAGTATGGACATTTATTTAAAAAAAATGAAGATGTCTACGGCATAATTAAGTGGTGGTTCTAACAGCCTGGTTCATGGCAGTCTCCACATGCATTTCATATCTATTTTACTGCAGCCCTGCTGTCTCCTGTGTATCACTTATGGAACAGCAAAAGCACTTCTTGAAGGGATCTTTCAGACTTGAGTTCATTCTTTAATTACTTCATCCCTAAATCAATAATGTACCACGCAAGCACTTATGCTCTGTATCGGCTTTAGGGATACCGTACAAGCTGGCAATCCATGAAGGGGTCAGATAGTTACAGCCCCCAGGCCACTATCTGTAGAATTGAATGACACCCAAGAATATAGAAGTTGGCTGTTCCTAATGTAAGAAAAAAAGGCAAGGGAGGGCTGTTTGGGAACCGATTTGGGGGGGGGATGTTACTGTCTCTGGAAAACATTTTGTCAAAAAGTCACAGACAATTGTTTTCTGAATAGGTGAACCCAGTCTAAGCAGGTGTGGTTACTCCTGAGATTGCTCCTGAATCCAATTTGTGATTTGTGAATTAGCCTTATGTGATATTACTTAGAGGACCAAACTGGGGACTATTTTATACATGTGGGCAAATCCCATGTTCAGGATTCCGAGTGGATTATTATTATTATTATTATTATTATTTGCTTATAAGTAGCTGCAATTCCAGAATGGGACTATGGTGTGAGGTGGGTGTGGATGGGTTCTTACCCTCCCTCCAGTCATTTTCCTACTGGAAATAAATCCTTGAAGCTTTGTGACAACTTCACTGGCAATTTTTCACCAGGAAAATAGCAAAGGGGAAATTTTTACCCTTCCTTCTCCCGTGCTATAATCCCAATATGGATGAAGGCCCCCTGTGGCTTCTCTGCTGTTGTTTTTTTTTAAAGTGAAGACTCCTAAACACAGGAGTATCCCATGCATATAAAAGGAATGTCAGTCTAGTTTCACCTTCCATTAACGTTTGCCTTTAACAGGAGTTAAAGATTCCTGATTGTCAAACTGTTCTCTGCTTGTATCTATGTGGCATTGTTTTAATCTCCGGTTATCCCAAATCAGACTAAAAATCTTTATTGACGTCTGATGTTGGTAGTCATCATATGATTTTTATTTCTCTCTCTCTTTGAGCACACAAACTGAATGCTAAAGTCTTGCTTATTTAATCCTTGCCAAAAGTTGAGAAATCAAGTTGCTAACCACCTGTTCCTTGATAAACCAGCCAGAATACTGGAAGATATTCATCAGATATAAAGAAACATCTGATGGCAGCTCTACACAAGTGCCTTATGTGCCATATCTTGCATACAGTATCTGCATCTGTATACTGTTTCCCACAATACAAGAGTGTGTTACATGGTTATTGCCATATGTCCTTTGTGCATACTGGAATACTATGTAGAGAGGAAAAAGTAACAGCTATAATGTGTTAATATCCAGACTGTAATGTAGGTTTTGAGCCTCAAAAAACTCAGGTACCGTAGTACAAACCCTGTTCACTTGAGCTGAATGCTTGAAAGCTATCAGTCTGTAGTTCATTAAACACAGTGGCAAGTCTGATTTGCTTCAAATGGGTGCAGAGTGCCACCTGGTGCTTGGAGTGAGTAAATACCACTGTCTTCTCTGCTGTAGTTAACCGTACGTTAGATCAATAACAGCGCAATCCGACGTTACATTTGTGCCAGTGAATCCCCTTTGAATTCCTCTTTTGGAGGGGATTTGAATCCCTTTTCCGTTCTGGGGCCTCCTGTTCTCGCTGGGCCGCTGGTTAAGGTAAAGGTGATCCCTGACAATTAAGTCCAGTCGTGTCCGACTCTAGGATGTGGTGCTCATCCCCATTTCAAAGCCGAAGAGCCAGCGTTGTCCGATGATGCCTCCGTGGTCATGTGGCCGGCATGACTCTCCTTGCCACAGCGCGTAGCATGCAGCTGGAACACAGAGCGCTGTTTACCTTCCTGCAAGCGGTACCTATTTACACGGGCGTCACTGGGGCGTGGCGGGGGGGCGTGCCGCCAGGGGGTAATGCGCGTCATGGGGTGACGCGCGCACCCCCTCGCGCGTCGCCTCCGTGACGCGCGTCGCCCTCCGGACGCTCCGAGGCCGGCCCGGGAGCCGGCCTCGGAGCGTCCGACCCCGTCGGCGCTCCAGGGCCTTCTGAACGAAGGCCCAGGCAGCGCGTCAATCCGGGTATTTCCCGGATTTTCGCGCATGCCCAGACCCATTTTGAGGGCAAAAAGCCCTCAAAACGGGTCTGCGCATGCGCGAAAATCCGGAAAATACCCGGATTGACGTGCTGCTTGGGCCTTCGTTCAGAAGGCCCTGGAGCGCCGACGGGGTCGGACGCTCCGAGGCCGGCTCCCGGGCCGGCCTCGAAGCGTCCGGAGGGGGGCGACGCGATGCGGGGGGGGAGCCGGATGGCCCCCTCCCCCCGCGCCTATAACGTCGCGCGTCCCCGCACCAGGGTGACGCACGTCTAGTGACGCCACTGCCTATTTATCTACTCGCATTAACATGCTTTGGAACTGCTAGGTTGGCAGGAGGTGGCCAAGCAACGAGAGCTCACCCTGTTGCGGATTCGAACTGCCGACCTTTTGATCGACAGCTCATGGTTCAGCGGTTTAACCCACTGCGCCACCTGCTACACCGGTTACACCGGCACAAAAGTTAAGTTGGATTGCACTGTAAGGCATTTATGAACCTTGGAAACAAGGAAGTAGCAGGATACCAGACCTTGCGTGATGAGTCCATATTTAAAGTACTGTATGTTTAAAGTATTAAGGCAACATCTTTCCATATTACAGTTCATAACATTTCATCTTAGGAAGTAGATATCTAAACAATAAGTGACATTCAGGACATTTGATGAAATTATACGGGACTAGTCTAAAGGTCTTCCTGATGAAATGTGGCCTTTCAGAGTGATGTTCAGAAAGAGAAAGGCGTCATTTGGACAGCAAAAGACACATGGTCCGTCATTCCTTTAAAAAAAATGGATGCACAGCAACATCATTGCAGCACTAATCATATGGTGTAAATTGTTTCTGACCTGTGGCAGTGCATGCAGAAGGCTGATGCTGCTATGTGGCGACAGAGGGGGAGAGGGGCCTGCCTTCACTTCTGGGTGTTGCTTGGCAGGAAATGAGCTGTGATGTGCAAACATATGCAGAGCGTGCCTCATAGCTGGGGAGCAATATACTGATATTGTGACATACTGTGACCAATAAAGTCACAGGACTGCACTAACAAGTGGGAAATGTATGTTTCACTGCCTGTTAACATGCAGCATGTTATAGCAGGTGATTGCTAATTATCCAGTATACTGATTTGTGCCAGGTAGTGGCCAAATGGTCTTTATGATGACAGAGAAAGCTGGGGAATCCCACCTTGTTTCTACGATAGCTTTATATGCTGATGATCAACAACATCTGGCAATAGTGGCTTTTGGTAGCACAATTGTGCCAGCCCATGCTGTTTTGCCACAGCAATGTCCTGTGTCAGTTCGTGATACCATAGCATGACCACAGTTTGGAACGTTAAATGGTCACTGCATCTCATCCAAAATATTTTGATCTCAGTGCAAGAGCTCATACAAAGGGTCTTGTAAATAATGTGTGCAGCATCTTTTAAATAATACAGCTTTTATTATAAAACATGGGTCAATCCTTTGGTACAGGCAAAATCCATTAGGAAAAATGCTTTAACTAAGATGATTTTTTTTTAACAAGATTTGTTATGAACCAAGAAACCCACACCCTAATTCAAATGAAAAGTTTGTGTTCTGGGTTGTGTACAGACACGAGTGATGAAAGACACAATAGACCAAAATAGATGATAATCAATTTCATTTCTCATGCTGAAATAAACCGAATTTAAATAAAAATACAAACGTCACTAGTTTACTTTAGAAACTGTATGAATACACAGAATGATGAGAGCACAGATGAAGTCAGATTTGAGAAAGGGAAGCATTGAACACACTCCAAAAGATTTCAGAATCATAGGTTATCTCAGTATATCCTGACATTTTGAAGGAGTGAAAAAAAACGAATTTCTCATTTTTCTCTGCACACTGGTACATCTCTAGGTAGAATCCAATTCTCAAAAGGGCTTCACGGGGTTATAGACAGGTGACATTCTATTTCTTTTAAAGATCAAACATACATTGGGCTTTATTTGGTTTCAGAGTCTGAGGAAATAAATGTTGATGCCTGTGAGGGGGATGATGAGGGAGAAAAGCTACGGTACTTCAAAAGTTACCGGTAATCAACAAGAAGGGCATTCTGGACAGCAGCACACTAAACGTGCAGTTGTTATATGGGATCCGAAGGGCCTTCCTCTGTTTCAGTGGTATCCCGTTTTCCCAGCACTCACTTAGCAATGTTCTCTTGCCTGGAAATGGTAAGACTCCCACTAGGGAGTGGGCATCTTGCCATCGTGACTGCGATGTGGTTATGCAAAAGTCATGGGCACCTACCTAATCATGCCCATGATGAAAATGTCCCCATGCCTGCAACTCTGTGTATTCTTCACACCTTTAGAGACTGCTCACTGTACTACTGAAGCAATGTGGGGGAGTTTTCATGAACCTCCTAAAACAAACAAAAAATAGTGCTCTCCAGCAAGGCTATCTATCCTTCAGCCTTCCTGCGTCAATGCCCTACCATTTTGTAATCTCTTGCCCTTTAAAAGATATATAGTTCTTTCAAAGCTGTGTGTGCCCCCTTCTCCAACACTGAAACTCGCATCTCCTACTATGATTGTATGTTTGTAAAAATAAGCAGTGAGCCCTGTATATGTTACATAAACTCATAGAGGTTTTATATTCATCATCTGAAAAGGTCTGAAGAGATTAACCTAACAACAGTGGGTGCTGGGTTGTATTTAATTATTTACACAACCTGAAGGGATATAGTAGAGCTGATTGTTTCAGGGCTGAAAACGATTCTAAACCTGATATATATTCTGCAGAGAATCATTGACTGTGATCTGTATGCAGATAATTTGCCATTTGGTGAACTAGGTGACTTTACCGAAACTCTTCAGTAGCTTCTCATTCATGTTACCCAGTTACAAGTATTGTCTGTTTCAGGGTGCTGTGCACACTGGGAATGAAATCTGTTGGTGAGCATCACAAACCAAACAATTTGCAGACATTAGGAATCCATGCTCTTTCCTTCTGCGTCTTGATTTTCCATGGTGGTGTCAGAGGTCGATGCTTCTCCACCTTCAGCTCCTTCATCTAAAGTGATGTGTACATGAGAGACAACACATTAAATGCGCCTAGACAGAGCTGCCCCAAGCCGCCCCCCCCTGGACCTGCAGCAGTGCAGCACCTTGCCACCCCCAGTGGTGCCCATCCCCAAGCACACACATGCTCCTCCCTTCCACCACTGCCACTTCCTCTTCTCACTCCTGCAATCTTAAAAAGGCAGAGCGGAGCAAAAAAGAAAGCATGTAGGGGAAATATTTATTTATTTATTTATCACATTTTTATACCACCCTTCCTCCAAGGAGCTCAGAGCGGTGTACATATTTCCTCCCCTCCTTTTTGTCCTCACAACAACCCTGCGAGGTAGGTGGGGCTGAGAGATAGTGACTGGCCCAAGGTCACCCAGGAAGCTTCGTGGCTGAGCGGGGATTTGAACCTGGATCTTCCAGGTCTAAGTCCGACTCCCAAACCACTACACCATCCAATAGATACGGTTGGTAGCCTCGAGCATCTCCCGGCAGACCACCACTCTCCTCTGCCTCCTCCATACACTTCCTCTTCCACTCCATCCTGCTTTTTTAAAATCATAGAAGGGGAAGATGAACAGGAGCAGGAGTACTGATGGCTGGCTGGGTAAGGTGGATAGGCAGTTACAGGCAGGTGTGGGGCACTCCCTGCCAATCTGCCAACTGAGGGGCTCGCCTCACCACACCTCATTGGCGGGTCAGCCATGTGCATGGACTAGTTTGGTCAAAACGTTAAGATCACTGGGAGTTTAGAAAACAAGTTTTTTTAATTACATGAGACTGTACAGAATTCAAAAAAATCATGCAGTCCTAAAGAAAAAAATGAATAATAGAGGTTGTATATTAACTTTCCTGTGCCGATACCAACCCACCGTGCAGGGGAAAAAAAAGCATATATCAATTATGAAAGGCAGGGTGCCTTTCCCCACCACCAACCCTGATATATGAACTTGGCAGCCTTTGAGACTCTCTGGTATCATATAAAGTTGTCAGAATCACCAGGGAATAGTTACACTCTCCAGAGACAATGAAGGGTAATGCTTCATTTAAGAATCTGTAGATATTATCACCTTCTGACATGGAAAGCTCAGCTAATTTGTGTGGCAGGTCTGATGTTCCAGCCCCAGCAGAAGAGCCCAGAATGTCTGGTAAGGCATTTCGGCGGCCTGCCCGTCCTGATGCTGCAAAATCAGTGACCACAGGCTCCACATCAGTCATCTCTGACTCCTGTCTTCATAGCAACATCTGCTGAAAAACAGAGTAAAAAAGAAAAGCCTCAGCTTCTTCAGTTTGATGTCAGAACATGAAGTAATCCTTTTATTTAGCAGAAGAAGGTAGCTGGTCTTTTGAAAACCAAAATGTCAGTCAGCTGAGGGGAGCACTGAATCGGTTGCGCCTTCGTAAATGGCAGAGTTTTAACACACCAATGCTGAAACTCTACCCCAAGAATCTATTTCACTTTCTTTGCTCTTCACTTTTCCATTTATACTTGAACCACCAATGTAGACCTGGACATAATAGAAACGGCTTTGCATGAATGATGAATAGCACAAAGAGAAGGAGCCACAGGCTTCCTGCAAGTCTACATCTTTGTGTGAACAGTTTCTTTTGTGTGTTGTGTGAGTAATTTTCCCAATCAATGGGGAGACATTGACATTCTACCTTACTGTCCTGTCTCAGAGGAGCATTTCATGGGCTGTTGTAGGCCAAAACACAACTTTCCCACAATTTGAAAGAGCTATAAAGAGTGCTTTATTTCAAATGTATGTCACAGAAATAAAGCCACAGTTAGCTTCAAGCATTTGACAGAAAAATAGGTACAATTATTTTACGTTACATGACTAACAGCACAATCCTGTGTAACCTTGCACCGGTGTAACAGTAGATGCACCGGTGTAACAGCAGATGCACTAGTGTAAGTGCACTTACACTGGCATAAGTGCACTAACACCAGGTGCATCTACTGTTCCACCGGTGCAAGGTTACACAGGATTGCGCTGTAAAGGGGTTTTGGTATGGTTATGGTAGTGAGATCGGGTGGCATTCCCTGTGGACTGCATTTTTTAAAATATTAACATCAAAATCAGAAGCGTTGCTATAGGGGGGCCGGGGGGGATGCAATGCCCCCGGGTGACAGGCGTGGTCTCCTCATGAGGAGGAGCCGTGGCAGGATTTTAACGCTCCATGACTTTTTTTTGCAGCTGGAGGGCTGCGTTTGCAGCTATTTATTTATTTATTTATTTATTTATTTATTTATTTATTTATTTATTTAAAGAATTTGTATCCCGCCTTTCTGCCGGCAAGGGCACTCAAGGCGGCTTACAACATTAAAATAACATACATTAAAATAATTAACAGATAATTAAAACAATTAAAACAAGCACCCCCAGTGGGTCACCTATATTTACATTTGTTAAAAACCATTTGTTAAAAGTTAAAAGTCAGCCCACCATGTCAGACATCGAATGCTAGTCTAAATAAAAATGTCTTAAGGCCCCGCCGAAAGGTCTCCAAAGAGCTACGGAGTTGAAACGTGCCAAAACTGGCACGTTTTCTGGGCCTTCCCACCCACCCCATGTCCTAGAAGGCTTCAAATGAAGCCTTCAGGGAGTGGAGAGAGCAGGGCGATGACACAAAACACATCACCCCCCCATCTCCCCTGCACATGGCCTGCTAGCGACACAACTGATCAAAATAAGAACTTTATAGAGGTTTTGTTAGTTCAGGGAAGGGAAAGTACTGTCTTGTTGTCAAGTAAGTAGAACATGTGTTTCCTAATCAAATCTGTGGTTGCAAGGGAACTGCAAAATTCCCTCCTCCACAGAACCAGTAGAATTTGCAGGTGCTGAAGCACAGCTGTGCAGAGTGGGAGGGGCCGCCGACGCTACACCCCCACGTGACCGCGGGAGTGACGTCACGTGGCCCCAACCACGCCCCCCAGCGCCGATTTCCAGGCCATTTCAGAGCCGTTCGGCGCCAGGGCGGGCGGGAGGGTCCAACCTCCACGCAGCAAAACCGGCGGAGACAACAACAGAAGAACGGCAGGCAAGTCCTGCGCCCTGGGGCCCACCGCACCACCACCCCCTGTGACACTTCTGCAGCTGTGCAGATTGGATCCCATTCATTAAATGGAAAGAACAAAGACATAGATGGGAGATTGGATGCAAAGATGAGGCATGCGGATTTATAAGGGGACAGAAGACCAGGGAGAACAATGGACAGAAGGAGAACATGAATGAATTAGGTGATGGGGCACAACTCCAAATACCCCTTCAGGGTGCTCATGTGACAGGCTTGTTTGGACAAGGTCTGGCCATGACAAGACTGATTCCTTATAGAAAAGGACGTGGTACTGAAAATAGTATTGAAATGTGCACCCAACTCATTGCTCGTTTCAGAGGGTAACTGAGCTACATATGGAGATATGATGGTGTCCAGTTGTACATGGCATTAGCTAAATTTTAAGATGGAACAGTATCTGATCACATAGTTTGTTATCACAAGACAGCTATAAATACAGAAGGAACTCCATACCTACATCAGCAATATTTTTGTGACCCACTTTTGTAACAGAAATAAAAACTCTCAAAATTGCACTCAAAATTGATTTTGGTCAATGTATACATGAAGCATAAAAGCATTTTGTTTCAAATTCCTAAGGGCTTATAATCTGCAATGCTCAGGACAGTTGAGTAGACATGTGTTTTTGTTTTGACACGGAAACCTCCATCTCAAACAGTGTTAGACATTGTTTGGTGTATGCTGGGTCAATGGGAGATGACAAGCTCTCCCACATATAGATGAGGCAACTAATAACTAAAAATATATGCAACCTATTACGTAGCATGGAAACAAAAGTTTCACCTTAATGACTTATGGCATCTTAGTAACTAATTTACGGCACAATCCTAAGCATCCCTAGTGCTGATTCAGCAGACGCTGTGCCAACCTAGGCTGTCACAAACATGCCGTAAAGCACGTTGGCAGTTAGGAGCACCAGTGGGAAGACATGCGCCATCCTGCTGGCACCAATGGAAAGTGGAACGCGCACCAGAGTAGGTAAGAGCTGCTCCAAGCAGCGCAGGAGTGAGGAAGACCCCCGGGAGGGGGTGTAGGGGCTGGGACGGGCGGAGATGGGACGGATTGGGCCCATGAGGGGTGTGGGATCAGCAGTGTTGGCTCACACCGAATCCTATCCCCATTCCCGGGCCTGAAAACCTGATACAAGGCAGCTTGGACCTGTGCCAGCTATTTAGCATACAGATGTCCCTTTACCTCGAGGAGACCTCCAGTCTGCTCACTCTGTGAATAGGATGCAGCGCAGCCCTGCAGCATCGGCACTGGTTAGGATTGGGCTGTTATTTATTATACATAGTGTTGTGGACAAGACCCTAGTTTGTCAGATACATGAAGTGTTATCTTCAGTTAGCATGTGGGCACACACACGACAGGGAAAAGGTTTGTAAACTTAGGCCAAAAGGCCATGACATATAAAAGATACAGTACATGGGGTTGGGCAGCCCAATCCTGTCTAGCAGGATGCAGTGGCACAAATAGGGCGCCCGCCGCATCCTAAGCAGAATTGGGCCTGCCCCAGCACAGCTGGAGGCCTCCTCGGGGTAAAGGGACGTTTGTCAGCCGCCCCGATGGGGCTACTCCAATATGCGCAAGCTATTTTGCTGGCGCACATTCGAGAGCCCATGTAACTGCAGCTAGGCCTGGGAATGGGGATAGGATACAGCAGAGGAGACCTTTGACGATCCCCCCCCCTTTCCCAGGCCTGGCTGACCAATCCGACCCCCCCCGAAATGCCCTGTTTTGCCCTCCCTATGGTTTGCCACTGCCCGGCAGGGAACTCGCCTTCCCCAGCAGGCGTAGCTCCAGATTTGCACCGAGTAGAGCGGCGCTGGCGCTACCTACTCACCAGGTATTGCAAACATGCTTTACAGCACATTTGCGACACCCTAGACCATGGAGCGCGCGCTCCGCGGGTCAAAGAGTAGACAGGATTGCACTGTCAGTGTGACGTCCTTTATAAATATGTGGTATTAAGCCACAATGAAATATATGAATGGCTTAATTGATAGTTGATTACATGTCAATTATTAATGTAGATGTTTAGTTAGATTTAAAATCACAGCCACTCCTTTTGAAAGATGTTCAGTGCTTATTGCATTACATACAACAAATCCAGATCCTCTTAGAATTACTTTCCAAACATTACACTATTTGCATGCGCTGCTTAGGTGCACATACTTATCTTAATTGTCATTTGCATGGAGAGAGTAGCACTGACTAACCAACCTTGCAAGGAGCACCGGCTGCCTGCACAGGTCTGCATGATGGAGACGGGTAGGACAGGAGACATATATTAAATTCCTATACAGGTATTTGCCAACAGATAACTGGTGCAGCCAGAACTGATGGCAGCAGTCCAGCCCAGCAAGCAGTCAGCACTTGGAAGCCTGCCTCCAATAAAGGGAATCAACATGTGGATCAGAGTGGCTGTAGTCTTTAATTGGGTTAATCAGTTACTTGGTCAAAAGCAAGATTAAGTACCAATGAGGAAACCTTTTTCAAAAAGAGAGAGTCAACAAGTCTATGGAATAGTTGTGTTTTAGGGGTTGAACACAGATCAAATCTGGCCAAAATGAATGGAATCTAGATTAGAACATACTGTGTCTTACTCTTTCAAGTGATCAACATCCTCAAGAGAGAAAGGAACTGAGAGCCTGTAAATAGGATCAGGAAGTAACATGACTCTAAACAGGATCTTCCTTTGCTATTAAGCTTTGCTGGAGTCAAAGCATTGAATGTCTTTTTTTTCTTGATTCTGTTGGTCAGCTTGTGGTTATGTACTGTTCAGTTTGTCACAGTTATGGCAAAGTTCTCGTTTCATTCTAGCTAGTTTTGTTAGGGAACTTGGTCTAATTAGGTTAGACAATCTTATAGGTTTTGCCATTATTTTTAGAGGTGATCTTCATTTCACACAATTGTCAGACTA
Source organism: Plestiodon gilberti rubricaudatus (assembly GCA_026170595.1). Classification (NCBI taxonomy): domain Eukaryota; kingdom Metazoa; phylum Chordata; class Lepidosauria; order Squamata; family Scincidae; genus Plestiodon; species Plestiodon gilberti. The sequence continues at coordinate 78,750,112 of JANXHW010000001.1, forward strand.
GTCTATACCCAACATGCATGGTTACCATCTTTAAAATCATATGTGAATTGTAATTGAAAAGTGCTTGGAGTTGTAAAGGCTCTGGTACCCACTGAAGACACACCAAGGTATTTCAGGCCTTGGGGTTTCTTTTTAAAAACATGTAAATGAAAGTTTTCACTGCCAAGTTCCTAGTCATAGAAATGTGGACTCAAAAAGTACCTTTGGTTGTGTGCGATTTGTCAATCTTTTCAAGCAACGTCCGTTGCTAAGAAATGTTATTTTGCAAAAAATAAATAAATAAAAAGGCCACTACCAGCTTAAAAATGAAAGATTACATCACAGGATGCTCTGCCTTCCTCCCCAAGGAATTCTCAATCACCAGTGCTACTGATGGCTATCAGTGCAGACAATTAACCCTCAGGTCTTCATGTGACACCTGGATTCACCAGGAGTTGGAATCCTGCAGGATGGGCTGTATATTGCTTGTGTTCATTTTTGTCTGTATCAGTTGACCTTCTCTAAGCTCTTCCTACTGTTTTCAGTGTATGGACAGTGTTATTGGTAGTGCAGCACTCTCTACAGAAAGCTATTTACAGGCAGCAGAGGTGGTGTTGCACCGCCTCATATATGGGAGCATGGTAGGAGAATTCTTCAAGTTCTTCCACATGGGTTGTGGACAGCATAGCAAAACTGCAGGTATTCTAGATCTATTTTGGAGCACATTAGATTCGAGGCAGTGTGTATGTCCCCAACCAGGTAACATGCCTTTCAGACAGAGGCAGTGTGAAAAAATAGTAACAAGAAAGATGCATGGAATCTGGCAGCCTCCAAAAGACTTTTTTCTTTGAAGAAGCAGTTAGCACGGGTAGTGCGGTCATAATTGAAAGTTGAAAGTGACAGTGCACCAGCCGATAAAAACAATAACGACTTTATCCGGATAGAATGTAGCAGTTCAAACCGGACAAACCAGAAATTCTTTAAAATCAACACTGGAGCCTGAGGACCCGACGTTTCGTGTTCACTCCGAACACATCTTCTGGGGACTTTCAAGTAAATTGGAGGATGTTACGATACTGAGCGTCTTACTCTGTCCTTTTTTATTTTTCAAAAAAGCGCGGGAAACCAGCTGTCAACGGAAGCGGTTTCCGCGTCAACTCTGTTGTAGCGGCCAGTGATCCTGCAAAACCTTAGTATACATAAGTTCAACATGACAATCAAGGGAAGCCTTCTTACCAGAATCGTTTTCAATCTATGTATTGACCGCTGTGCGATCTCTTTGTGTTTCTGTACGTTCTATTTATGTTGCTGTCATATCTTTTCCGCATTGCTTGTGAATTAGGATAGACTTTTTTCTTTTAATTCTGAAAACTCTCCTTTGGGCTACTTAAAGTAGCAAGCATATAATTGCCTTATATGCTGTCACTAGATCTCCTGGACCAGAAGAATCTTGAGGGTACTGTTTGCACTGAATAGAATGAAATTGTACTAAAAGATTTGGGCATATGGTGTGAATTTCTTTATACGGGTGCAGAGCCTCTTCTGGTTTTGTTTGTTTGTTTAGGATATGACTGCATTATCAGTCTAATGCTAACCTTATGAATAATGAATTCATATGTCATGAATATGAAAAAGTGTAGTATTAAAATTAATAATAATAAACAAAGGATTATTTCCTTTTGGGAAAAAAATAAAATTTAAAATGTAGCATCCAAAATCTGATTATGGTAAACCTGCAATCATTTTATACTGAAATATGAGCTTTTTCTTTCACTGCCACAGATGATTCTTAGAAGATTAGTTAATAATAGCTTCATTTACTCCTATTAAAGCTCAGACCACCATTTCATTTTGAGCCAGCTATGGCTCAAATACTTAGGTCATATAATGGCAAGAACACAATATGGAGAGATTGGTTATTCTTTCTTGGAGACATTGGACTACCTGTCAGCAACTTATCTTCAATGCCAGCCTAAATGGGCAAAATGAGTCACAGTCACTGAAGGGAGTTCATTTTCCCTGAGTAACAAAAGAAACAAAGTCTCTTGAGCACCATCGTTATGGTCTATCTCAGGATCAAAAATTGTTCACAGTGGCAGGAAGTAGAGGGTTCTCTAATGAAGGTCTTCATGTCAGTGTGCCATCTCTCTTCTGCCATTATGACAGAGCTTGATGTGTATTTTCAAACCTCATTTTTCATTCTCCCCCTCTGTACTCCCCTCTGAATTTAAGGCTCATACACAAAAGAACATACTATTGCTGGGGACAGACTTATACAAGTACACCTGAATTGTTCATAGAACATAGTTCCTTGGGAAATGTCATCCACCTCAGTTGCTCCTAGTCATACACAGGACATGAAAAGAAGCAGCTGTTCCGGGCCGTAGCTGTGGGCTCAAGGATGTTCTTTTGAGTTCTGAGGAAGCAGACATGTGAGGCTCCAAGGTGGCACATAGTAGAGAGCTTTCTTTCTAAGGTTTCAATAAAGCGCTTACAGAGACATTCCAAGCAGTAAAAAACAAACCTGCAAACAACGGCCTAAACAGAGGCTTAAAAAAGCCTCTTTTAGGCCTTTTTTTGCATCCTCCCCTGGGGCTTTTTAGGCCTGTTTTTGGCCTAAAAAGGCCCCGGGAGGGTGCACAGGGGGAGGGGTGTTCTTCTTTGTTACCGTGTTCGTGCACCCCCCCCCCCCCCGGGCCGGCAGCCAGCCAGATGCGTCCTTCCCGGCTGGCTGGCAGTATCAAATGCGAGGCTGGAGAGGCTGCTCCTGCACAAACTTGCTGCAACCTCTCTAGCTCCCTTACTCTCACTGGTTGAGTCCTCCAGCCAGCAAGACTAAGAGTCCTCCAGCCAGCGAGACTAAGGGAGCTAGAGAGGCTGCAGCAAGTTTGTGCAGACACAGCCTCTCCAGCCTCGCATTTGATACTGTCGGCCAGCCAGGAGGGATGCGTCTGGCCGGCGGCCGGCTGCCGGCTGGGAGGGGGGGGGATGCACAAACGCGGTAACAAAGAAGACCACCCCTCCGGCCTGCACCCTCCCCTGACTGCTTTTGCCCCTGGCTCATGTTGAGCTTGGGGGGCATGTCGAGCTCCGGAGGGGGTTGACTGCCGCTGCAACGCCGCCAAAATTTGGCAGCGGCACAGCAGCAGTGCACCCCGAGCTCGACACCCATGTGCCTGGGGGCCCCCGCCCCCCGCCCCCACCCTAACGATGCCTCTGGTCATTGCCTTTAGCCCGTGTTCTCATGGGAACAGCCCACCCTCTCATGGGAACCAGCTCAACAGGGAAAGCTGACAGGTTCCAGGGTATGAGAAACAGAGAAGATGCTAACAAGTCTCCTAAGATGGCTGCCAGGCCCCTGAAATGGCTGCCAGGGTATACAGCATCACTCCTTGCCATTTTTAGATTGTTCTAGAAGGAACTGGAACATTTTCTCTTAGTTCTAAAAGTGATGCACTCTTCCTGACCTCTCAGTGAGAAGGCGATGTTTACAAACTCAGTGGCTGGATCTGGATGACGTGCAAGACAGGGCCTCATTCCAGTTTTTATTCTTTTATATGGTGGACTTTAGACTATGTTTGCAGTTGCTGTGTAGGCAGTAAAAGCTAGGGTATAAATATTTTAAATTAAAACAAATAAATGGGCCCATTTGTTTATTGCAGGAGCAGTATTTATGCACTGGTTAGTTACTGGATAGAAATATGTTTCTGATCACATGTGGTCTGAAACACAGGGAGCACCCAACCTAAATGGTTCCCTTATATGATATCTTCTGAATGCACCCTTATCTGTGACAATAATCCACTCAGTTGCTGTCACATTTATAAAGTTTTTTCCTAGGTGATTTATGGCCCAGACTGTGGCCCAGCTGGCACACAGGTACTATATGAGTATGAGTCAACACAAAGGGTCAACATGAGTTAACTGTTACACTACAGCAGGCACATGGAGTTCTATCAGGAGTAAACTCTTTTTGGTGCCATTAAATACAAAAGTGTGTCACATAAAAAATTAGATATAACATCCAAATTAGCCCCAAGAAGAATTAAAGTCTAGTTCTTTCAGGCTAGTCTGTGGCTATTTTTATACAGTTCATAGAAGCAACAATATTTGCAAATCTGCAAGACTGTTTCTGGGACAAACTGCTGGTATTCTCATAGATAGTGACCCACAGTAAAGATTTCAGAGCAGAATCCTAAATCAACTGCCTCGTCAAAGCTAGGAAACCTACCCTCTTTTCCATCTTGCAGCAACTGATGGTGCAATCCTATGGGTGGCCAGCGCCGGCGCTACAGCATCGGCACAGGCCTAGCGTGTCGCGGCAAAGAACATTTGTTGGCCCGCACCGAGGCCAGTGCTGCCCACCCACTGAAGAGGCCAGAGGCTAGCGCCATGGGTGAGTCTCACTCTGAGTGGCACTGGGGCTGGGGGAGGGTGGGGAGTGGGTGTAGGGGCAGGGGGAGGGTGGAGAGGGGGTGGGACGGACCTGGGTGGTGGGATCAGTATCCTGGTCGGACACCATATCCTATCCACCCTCCCAGGCCTCCAGCCCCAACATAGGGCTTCTTAGTTCAGCGCCACTGAATTAGGTGGTGCTGACCCAAGTAGCCCCATAGTGGAGGCTGGGGCATTACTCAGGGTAAGGGGACAAACATCCCCTTACTCCGACGGGATACCCAGCCTGCTCCTGTCCAGCACAGGATACAGCGTGAGCCTGGTGCTCACACTGCACTGGTACTGGATAGGATTGAGCTGCCCATCTTCCTAAGACAACACATATTCATACCAAAGACGGGAAGACATAACAAAGACAAGAAGTTCACACCTGGTTTCCCTGCCTGATCCCACAGAAGCCCTCATTAGGCCTAGATAAGGACATCTTTTGTGTTTTATTTTTAATAGGTCTCTTTCAAGGAAGTTTTCCCATGTCAGGGTTATGATCAGAAACACCCTGAAACCTGCTGTGTAAAGATTTTTTTTTTAAAAAAATCACAGTGCCTGAGTGATTCCGAAGCATCATTGGACAATGTGACTCACAGCAACACTATAATCTGCAAAATGTCACATGCTAATCAAACACAGAAAGTCTGACAACCACATCCTATCCCTATAGTTCTCTAAAGTTTTACATCCAAATACACAAATATTTGTGAATGTCTAAAGAAAAAAAATGCACCATCCTTAATTTGGGTTCTGTTCCTCTAGCTTGTTCATGAATGACTAAACACCATCAATGGTCTCCTGCATGGTGGCAAATTACATGCTACATCACCCCTGACTTTAGTTATAACCACTGAGGTCTTTGCATCGCACATTTCTTTATTTAAGATCCAGGTTACATGTTACAGCTAAGGTGTGTGCTGGGCTCCTTCATTTATTGTTAAAATTGTGTCTGCATGTGTGGGTGATCCAAAGCAAAACTGTGGCAGGGGATAGGGGGCCTTTAATACTTTGCCCCTACTGTGGCTCTGATCTGAGCCCCTCCCTGATTTGCTACTTATCATAGTAAGAAAGCTTTAATTGAAAGCCAGATCTTTAGTGAAAACATTCTTTATAATAACATAATAATAATGCCTAACAATTTTAACACATAGGCAGCCCAGTCCTACCCTTCCCCCCCTGCCAATGCACCCGCTCCAAAAAGGTTTGTGCTACATCCTGCAGATGGGGGGGGGGGAGTCTCTGAGGTTGTCTCTGGGTAAGGGAACATTTGTTCCCTTACTCGAGGGTAAGCCTCCGAGGCTTGGATAGGTCTACTTGATCTGTGCTAGCGAAACTGTCGGCGCAAGTCCGCATCGATCTGGGTCAGGGGATTGTGTCCGGGAAGGGGGTTTGGATTTGGCAGATGCACTGCCGCCTAACCCGCCCACTTCCTGGACCTGATCCGCCCCTCCCCACCCCACTCACTGCCACATTCCGCATGTCCCCTGCCTCCTGTCAGCCTACCTGGGCTGGCAGGCCTTCATGGATCCATCGTTCTGCGTGGGAGTCACTCCAGCCTCTCCGTCAGCATCCTGCTAGCACTTGGCTTTGTGCGCTGCTAGAGAGGCTTTTGCTTAATGGCACCTACTCTTTCTGAAAAAAATCCTGCAAACTCCCTTTTCCAATTTATTGGGATTAAAATACTGCAAGGAACTAGGCACTGCGCAGTGAGTCATAAAGATATGACTATTATACTACTGTCATGTTAAATTCTTGACGGATCCATAGTGAAGATCTGCATGCTCGTAAATAAGATCTCATGAAAGAGGCTAGAGGATTCCTCCCCCCCTTTGTATCAGGCATTTGGAAGGAGCTGACAGTGGAGGAAGACGCTGATAGTTACCATGGGGACATGACCCAAAATGGACTCTTTGTGGCCAATCATCCTGGGTCGTAACCTGTGGTGTAACTGCCATACATGGAGTCAGCCTATTGCAAAACTCCACATCCCTACCAGGCAGCGGCCCCAAGGACAATGGAATCAGCAATCTGGACGCTTGCAACACGACTGCCCTGATTTATATGGCAAGTACTCCTACCAATTACACAGGTGGGGATGATTTGCTATGGGGGTTGGTTTTCTATCACCTCCGTAGCAACTACGGTATAACAGGACTTTTCACACATTTTGCTGTATCCAGATACAGAGTGTCTGTACCTGGGTTCATTTTTACAGAGCAATCATCCACATACACTGTACAGATTGTAGCTGACTTGAGTTGAAAGTGTGAATGACTATATCCAGGTACAGATCAACAATGCTGTATCCAGGTATACAGCTGTATCCACATACAGTGAGCATGTGAATAGCCCTACTGTGTTTCAGCTTTGATACAAAGAATGGACTCCTGAATCCCTTCTAGATTTAGGGCTCAATTACCATCAGCATCACAGATTGGTCAAAGAATTTAAGGGAAGTTGCATTAAATTGTTTAGAATGGATACGTTACGTATTGGGCTTTATGTTAACTTTTGTTTCTGGAAGGAGCCACATGAGACAGTGAAGATGTTTTTAAAGTGGCACTGATTAAACAGTTTATAACTGGTACTTAGATCAAATCCCTACAGTATTTTCTAGCTTTGTACTAGCTTGCTATCAGTAACGTTAGTTGATTGTACAATACATACGATGCGTTAATGAGTTTCTCTCCAAAAAGTGGGATTTTTTTTAATCTGTAGCACGACACATTTTTTCATCTTGAGCTTGGAATGTTCAAACATGCAAGTTGAGGAGGCGGAAGAGAATTGGTCTAGTGACTGCTGTTGTCACAATACCCTTGTACTCTGCACTGAGAGTGCTTTTCCTTATTACTGTTCCTAGGAGGATGTTGCCTTTTGGATGCTAAGTTCCATCCTATTGCTCTCAACTTTCTGATGGTATTTCATCCTGCACACACTTTTAAAGTAATTCTGCTTTAAACTGCTTTTTCAACTTTAAAAACTGCTTGTGGTGGTGGCCCAGCTGCTCCGGATGGCGTGCTGGGTTTGCAACAGCCATAATTTATTTATTTATTTGCAGTATTTTTACCCCTGCCTTTCTCCCCGAAGGGACCCAAGGCAGCTTATAACATGAAAAAAGAATACAATACAGTACAAGAAATAATCATTTTTAAAACAATAAAAAAACAATTCATGAAAACTAGTAAAAAACAGCATCTAAAAATTAATAAAAACAGATCACGTTAAAACAAGAGCATAAAACAAGAGCATAAAAACAGCAGCAGGATGTTTAAAAAGGCAAGGACTCAGAAGGCTTCCTTAAACAGGAAAGTTTTCAGGCCTCGCCAGAAAGTCTCCAAGGAGGGAGCAGTACGTAAGTCAAGAGGGAGAGAGAACGTTTGCAACATGAGGGAGAGAATTCCATAAAGTTGGTGCCACTACTGAGAAGGCCCTATTTCTGGCCGCCGCCCCTCGCACCTCCCTGGGCGATGGTACCCGCAAAAGGGCCTTCTCTGATGACCTAAGGAGACAAGCCGGACTATATAGAAGTAGGCAGTCTCTCAAATATCCTGGCCCCAAGCCGTATAGGGCTTTAAAGGTCAAAACCAGCACTTTGAATTGGGTCCGGAAACTAATCGGCAGCCAGTGCAGCCATCGGAGAAGCGGCCTGACAGAGTCGAACCGCCTACCTCCAGTGACTACACGGGCCGCCGCATTCTGCACTAATTGCAGTTTCCGAACCGTCTTCAAGGGCAGCCCCACATAGAGCGCATTACAATAGTCTAACCGCGACATCACCGTGGTCAGGTCTGCACGATCCAAGTACGGTCGCAGCTGGCGCACCAGCCGAAGCTGGGCAAAGGCCCCCCTGGCCAAGATCCAGGCCGTACGCTGCTGCAACACTAGTTCCGGTGGCTTAAGGCCTGCTTAGGATTGGGCTGCCACTCTGCCCAGTGAATTGGTTAGTGTAGGCCCCTTGCTCTGTCTTCGGCTTAGCACAAAGAATATATTTTTATTTCCTATTGTAGTGCAGCATCCATACCAGATAATGAATCTGTTCTTAGAAAACATTTTCCCCTCCCCCAGCTCTTGTTATTCCACGGTTACCTATAAATCATTCCCCTCTCCACCTGCCAAACAGGTTAGCCAGGGCCAACATATGAATTTCTCTATTTATCCCCTAGGCAAATCCAAATCTTAAATGCATCCTTGTGTTATTATGAAGTCCAATCTCTTATTGACTTTATCAGATGACTGGCAACCTATTTTGACATGTAGTTTTAAATCTCATTATTTCCATTATAGGGTCTGTCTTCTCTTCCTGTCATTAAAGTAATTTCATCTTTTAATTTTGACTATTCACCTTCTTTGACTTTGCAACTATGTTTCTACTTGTCGTGCCATCTAAATTTACGGTGCTACCCTTCTCCATTCATTCTCACCCTTTACTTTATTTCATCCTTGTGTCCCTTTCAGACCACATTCCCACTACAGTATTTGCAGAGAACTGCACCTCCATTACTACATGTGTGCTGTCCCGATATCTCTTTCAATTGAACTTGCAGTTTTGCAGCGAGATCGGAAGTATGGGTAAGGAAGCCATGTAAAGTTTTTTGTTGAAGAGACAAATAAATTTACTTATTACCAAATGTCTGATGAAATTCCTTTAACGCAAAGACTTCAGCGAACCGAAGAAGAAGGGCGCATAAGGATTAACCGGCAGACAAAAAGAAAAATAAAATAAATTCCACAGTCTTATTGCGACGTTTCTCCCCGCTCCTGGGGTTTTTTCAAGCAAACTGGCCGTAGCCAGTGGTGTTCCGATACCTATTAGAGAGAGTAGGCAGGATTTCAACCGGGACGCGCTACAAAAGCGCGGGAAACGTACTTGCTTAATTGGGACCGGAACTGTCAATTTCCTCCGTAACTGCGGGCAGCCTTTGCCCCAATGTTCGTACTATGCTTTACTAGAGACCAGAGCTGTCAGTTTCCTCAGACAATACAACATCAGAACATCTTCAGGCAATACAACATCAAAACTCGTTTTTCTCCCACTCTCAAAATTGAACAACTATTGCGCAACCCAAAGGATAAAAGACCCCACCTGTCCAATCCAGGAGTTTATGAGATTGTATGTATGGACTGCGCCAGAACGTATGTGGGGAATACGATGCGCCCGATAAGGACGAGCATCTTGGAACACCAGAGAGCCACCAGGCTGAATCAAGAGGATAAATCTGCTGTTGCAGCACATGTGGCACAGACTGGACACACCATGGCTTTTCAGGAGACCCGCTCTCTATTCAATGAAGCCCATAACAGACGGAGACGAAATCTGGAAGCGACTGCGATCACCCAGAGAAGAAAGATAAACCCGCTGAACCGTCAACAGGAATTGGTTTATGTAAATAAGATTTGGCACCCTTTTCTTAGTAAAACAGGAGCACAAACATCAAGGCAAAAGTTGCCTGCGGGCACGGAGGAAACTGACAGCTTTGGTCTCTTGTAAAGCATAGTACGAACATTGGGGCAAAGGCTGCCTGTAGTTATGGAGGAAATTGACAGTTCCAGTCCCAATTAAGCAATTAAGTTTCCCGCGCTTTTGTAGCGCGTCCCGGTTTAAATCCTGCCTACTCTCTCTAATAGGTATCGGAACACCACTGGCTACGGCCAGTTTGCTTGAAAAAAAACCCAGGAGCGGGGAGAAATGTCGCAAGAAGACTGTGGAATTTATTTTCTTTTTGTCTGCCGGTTAATCCTTATGCGCCCTTCTTCTTCGGTTCGCTGAAGTCTTTGCGTTAAAGGAATTTCATCAGACATTTGGTAATAAGTAAATGTATTTGTCTCTTCAACAAAAAACTTTACATGGCTTCCTTACCCATACTTCCGATCTCGCTGCAAATTGTAACAAGCCATGAGAACCTTCACACTTGCAGTTTTGTTTGCCTTTTTCCTTTAACATCATTTCCTGTAATGCAGATAAGAATCCTCTAATTATCCTTGTGTGTTTCCTTGCACGTGCATTTACATCTTCTCCAGAAAACACCTGTTGTACAGCTTACTCATAAAACCAAACCAAAGTTGACATAACTTTAAACATACTGTTTCATCCCACATATTGGTTTGCTTTGTAAACAGCAGTTGTGGGGAGGGGGAGCAGGGAATCCAGATTGGGCTTGTGGCACTGGGAGGGGAGACTGATTTAACCCTTTTCCTCCTGCTGTGGTTTTGATCCAGACTGGAGTCCCCTGCTGCAGCTGTTCTTTATGAAACAAACATACATGCAGCAGAGCTAAACACTGTTTTTCAACTCACCTCTAGTTTTGGCCCTCATCATATTCAGCTACCGTACATAAAAATAAAGTCTGCAACTTATATTTTGAAGCATGCATGATGAATGCGGAAGATAGACAGATACCTGCACTGTTCTGAGATGAATGTCTTGGACATATAAAAATAACACACCTCAAATAACATTTTAGTTAAGAACTTGTTTTGAAACATTTTAAAACAACCTCTTTCCTCCATGATTGCAGATGGTAAAATATTTCCTTAACTGGTCCAATGCTTTGACCTGTAATGCAATTATGACTTATTTGCAAAAGATGACTAGTTATATAATCGGCACACAATTACAGGTATTATGATGAGAGTAACTGGACTGAGGAAAAGTGAGTCATGTGGTGATTTTAACTGTGTTTTCCTATCAGTAAGGCAGCAAATATATCTGAATATAAGAGCACCTGGGTATTCACGCCGAGTGGTTTCGTAGAAAAAAGAAGTCAGCAAACTAAATCAGGCCTCAGAATCTATTAAAGCAAGCAGTGGTACTGAAAAGATTCAAGGAAGTATGTCCATATGCTGAACATTTGTTCAAAGAGTATATCAAAAATGTGTTTATTTAAAATATTAAGTGCAGAATAATTCACCAAACGCCAGATACGTAGAATAAAATTCACCCCACTCCAGAATGCCAGCCATGAAGGAGCACTTTCATGTCCTCTGGGTGAGCATTCTAGAGACCGGGAGCCACAACAAAGACGTTTCTGTCATTGTGCTGCGAAAGTGCCTTATGGCACTTTTGTGACTCCCAGCGCTGGCGGAGCACTCGCTCCGCCGGCGTTAAGATGTGCAGGATTGCACAGTTAGTAGATTATGTGACTATGGTTTATTTTGATAGTTTATATTGGATTTTATTGTTGTGTGCTACTTTAGGGGTTGTTTATTTTATTTATTTACAGTATTTTTACCCCGCCTTTCTCCCCGAAGGGACCCAAGGCGGCTTACAACATAAAAAAAAAAAAAGAATACAATTAAACCATGAAGCTTATTTGTTTGTTGGCAGAAGGGCAACGTAAAATACATAAGTAAATTCAGAATGTCCAACATGGCACCAGAACACCCAGAGAGCTCAGGCCTGGGGGCATGAAGGTACCCCCACAAGATAATATGCTAAGAAGTTAATTTTTTAGTAGCACCTATGACCTTTAACACCTTTTTTTCGCTAGTCTGTACCGGTTGATTTTGTTGTGCTGCAAATTAATATCTCATATTACTAATGCACAGCTCTGGTTAGTTGGGTTGGGTTTTCATTGCATTGCATTTTATCAAATAAATCCAGGAAGGAAAAGTGAGGAGAGAGTGATCTGCATAATCAGTAAATCCTTCCGTAATCCAACCCCGAGATAGACTGGATCTGTGCAGCATGTCTTTTGAAGGGCATCTGCCGAGAAGAATTAAGTTATACAGAAACCTGCACTCTTGACAAAAACTTCTAGAGAGAATGCGAAAAGGTTAAAACGAAAACAAAAGATATCATTTTTTAAATCCAGCCTCATATGTGGAGAGATGCTTATTGTTGCAGGCTGGGAAATTGCCACTGGATAGTTTAGGTGTGGGAAAGAGGAATAATCTTTAGGCAATTAAACTGGGAAGTTCTTATAAATGGAAATCATCAATTCTCCTCCAGCCCCTACTGCTTCCTGGATATATAGGTATGTGAGGGCTGGCAAGCTTAAAAAAAGTGGACGGATAACTTTTGTAAACTCATTTGCAAGGCAATGTTAAAATGGTGAGGTATTAAAAAATACAGAGATGCTTAGGCTTACCAGATCCCCCCCCCCCGACGTAAGGGTGGGGGTGGAAGCGATAATGGCCGGGATACGGCCGGGACTGGGGTGTGTGGCCGGGGGCGTGTGGCCGGGAGCGGGGACTTCATCCCAGAGCTCTCCGTAACGGCACGAACTTGGGCTGTTTTTTTGGGGAGCTTATAGCCTCGTCACGTAGTTGCGCGAGGCTGGAAGCTCTCCGAAGCGACCTGAGTTCACCTGGGCTGCTTCAGAGAGCTTGGATCCTCGTCGCATAGTAGCATGAGGCTGGAAGGTCTCTGAGACAACCCGAGTTCACTCGGGCTGCTTCGAAGAGCTTAGAGCCTTGCTATGTGGTCGCATGAGGCTGGAGGCTCTCAGAAACAACCAAGAGTTCACTCGGGCCGTTTCGGAGAGCTTCTAGCCTCGTGCGAGTACGCAACGAGGCTGGAAGCACTTTGAAAATTTCCGAGTGAACTCAGACATTTGCAAAGTGCTTGCAGCCTCGCGCAGCTGCGCGAGGCTGGAAAAAGACAGGGGCAAGTCCCAGCTGGCCGGGACAATGATGGAGACTGGCCGGGAGCCCGGGATTGGGCTCCCAAACCGTGATGGTCCCGGCCAGAACCAGGACTATGGTAAGGCTAGAGATGCTTAACAGCCCAATCCTGTGTAAGGATACACGGCTAAGCCCGTTTCTGGGCCGTGGCGGCGCGGCCCCGGAACACCTCGGGTGATTCCCAGAGTGTAGGGCTGCCCAAGGGCCTATGGGCCTCCTCGGATGCACGCCAGCTCTGAAGGTTACGTGCATCCGAGGTGGCAGAGTAAGGCTAAAGTGGGCTGTAAAAGGGCCTAGGATATCGGCGGAGCATGCCGACAAAATCCCCGCCCTCTCCCAGGCCGGGCCGGCCAATGGCCACCCCCTGACTGTCCCTGCCTGCCCTCCCCCCGCCCCTGCAACGACCGGTGCAAGACTTACTTCCACTGGTGGCCGCAGGGTCTGGAGGGCAGCAGATTGAGGGCTGCCGGCCTCCGCACTGGCGGCCCTTACTCCCGAGTCGTTGCAAACATACTTTACGGCACATTTACAACGGCTTAGAGTGGCGGGGTGTGCGCTCCGCCGCTCTGTAAAGAGAAGATTTTGTCGTAAATATGTGAAACAGGTGGCTTTTTCTTATATGTTTACATATAAGTAGAACTTAATTGGTTTAGATATTCACAACAGAAAAGAACTTACAGAAGTTAGGTGAAGTTACAGTAGACAGACCTTACAGAAGATTTGGGAACAGAAACTGAGAACAGTTCTTGTGGCTTCCATGCATTTCTGTTTTTCCAGCTCTTTATATTGACCACAAAGTATTACAGCTAGGAAGATGTGGGTTTTACAGTTCCCTTCTGTCCCTTCTGAAGCGCTGTTTTTAAACATAAAAAAATCACAGTAACCAAATAAAACTACATTGATGGTTTCTACATTTTTGCAGCTTCCTTTAAAGGCAAAACTGTTAAAATGTATTGACAACCTTTGTGTCACTCACCAGTCTAATAGCTCTGGATAATCTCAATAAGAATAGCTTTGATGTTGGCACTATTCCCCATTCCCTGTTGTAACTAAATTAAATACATATGCTTTTCCTGCCTTCATCCCCTTTCCCTCCCTCTGTTGTCCATCTCAGTTTCTAGAGTAGACTGTAAGCCCCTGAAGGCAGGGATTTGTCTTTTCATTCTCTGTAAAGTGCCATGTACAAAAGAGCTCTCTCTTTTGTTGTTGATTTCTTTTGTTGTGTTATGCCTCTGTTGTTTTTGGAGTTAATTTTTTTTTGGGGGGGGGAGTATTGTAGTATGGTATCTTATTTTAATTTTATAAGTCACCTTGAGCTTCCCATCGGAACTGGAAAGTTGAGATATACTGTTTGTGTTTTAAAATAGATAAATAATATTGTTTTACAGAGCTGCAGTCCTGCACCAGAACAATGGATGGAAAAACTCCAACTGATTACAACAGAATAATTGCACCCAAAGAGAATGATGGAGAGAGCCATCCTAATTGCTCCCTTGGGCCACTGGTTGTCAATTTAAACATTACAGTTCAACTTAGGTTAGGGAAGGGTTAGCCAGCTCTTGACTCTATCTGAAACTCCTTTCACCTTCCTCCCTCTGGAGGGAAGAACCTAGACTGTTTCAATAACTGCTGAGGGCCAGAAGACAGACAGACAGACAGACAGACAGACAGACAGACAGACAGACAGACACACACACACACACACACACACACACACACACTATTCTGCTGGATAGATTTTAATTATAAACTGCTTTTAGAATTCAATCTTGTGTGAAAATCTGCTTATTTGTTAAATAAATGAAATGACTTTGCATAAGATGCTTTGCATTAAGCCATTGTTAGAAGAAAGAGAAGAGCATAAAAACAAAAAAAATGTATATCTACTAGGCAAGGTCTGCCAGACTCATTGATGGGGGGAGCAGGAGGAAGATGATAGCATAATTTATCGAGGTTAAGCAAAAGTTGATTTTTCCCAATCACACTGGATTATGGACATTTTCCCACAATGTACCGTATTTTTCGCTCCATAAGACGCACTCCCCCCCAAAAAATAGGGGGAAATGTCTGTGCGTCTTATGGAGCGAAGTGTAAAAATGTCTTCCTTAAACTAGTTTTCCGGCCACTTGGCCGCTTACCTGCTTGTTGTTCTGCAGCTCCGTCCTGCGTTGCTGGCTGTCCCCAGTCAGAAGCTCGAAGACGTGAGCCTCCCAGGCGCTGGACGCGACCAGGAGGCTCTCCGCAAACATCGCAGCAGCTGCGATGTTTGCGCAAAGTTCCCAGGCGCTGGACGCGACCAGGAGACTGTGCAAACATCACAGCAACTGCGCAGGCACTAGACGACCAGGAAGCTCTGCTCAAACATTGCAGCTGCTGCGATGTTTGCGCAGAGCCTCCTGGTTGCATCCAGCGCCTGGGAACTTTGCGCAAACATCGCAGCTCCTGGTCGCGTCCAGTGCCTGGGAGACTCGCGTCTTCGAGCTTCTGACTGGGGACAGCCGGCAATGCGGGACGGAGCTGCAGAACAACAAGCAGATAAGTGGCCAAGTGGCCGAAAAACTTGTTTAAGGAAGACATTTTTTAATTTCCCCTATTTTTCGCTCCATAATATGCATGCGTCTAATGGTCCGGTGCGTCTTATGGAGCGAAAAAATACGACGGTGAACTGTTCCTTTTCATCATCATGTTCATCCCTTTCAAATACATGCATGAAAAGGAACAGTTCATCATCATGTTACATTGTGGGGAAATGTTTGTTATGATAAGCCACGTCAAGAGCTTTGGTAGGGAGAACTGTGCCTAAATAAATATAGCCAGTTCTGCCTATAGAAATTCTCCCATCTAATAATGCAGCGATCAGAGGCACAGGATTCATGTCGGGAATCAGGCAGCAGGTGTGTGTAGTAGTGGCTAGAGTACGGAACTTTAACCAGAAGACCTGGATTCAGGTCTCTAGGACCTGGATTCAGGACCTGAATTTTTCTCTAGGCATGAAGCTTGCTGGTGACCTTGGGCCAAACCTTGACCAAAGCTAGCTTATAGAATTGTTGCAAAAACTCAAAAGCCTAAATATACTAAATATACTTGAACTCCTAAATATATTCAGGTATACAGATGTATTTATCTGTATCCTGCTGCCAAGGCAGTTATTCTCAAAGCAGTTCTCACTGGAACAATGTTAAAATTACAACAACCCACCCTCCCCATAGCAACAAAAAGCAGGAAGAATTACCCAGCAGTCACCAAGAACATAGCAGTGACTTTAGTGTCCTGGCAAGGCAAATGTCATCTAGAAAAGAACAGTTTTGGCTTATTTCCTGAAGACGGAGAGGAGCGTGGACGCTATAAATACGTAATAAATGATACACTGATGGCTAGGCCTGTGCATTTATCTGCCTCAAACACCTGACGACTATAACTTCTTTTTGCAAGGACATTAGTTGAGCATTACCTTACAGCCCATTTGAAAAGCAACTCCGTGCATGTCTTTTGATAAATTAAAGGTAAACGTGAACCCTGACAATTAAGTCCAGTCGTGTCCGACTCTAGGGTGTGGTGCTCACCCCCATTTCAAAGCCGAAGAGCCAGTGTTGTCCAAAGACGCCTCCGTGGTCATGTGGCCGGCATGACTCTCCTTGCCGCAGCGCGTAGTATGCGGCTGGAACACGGAGTGCTGTTTACCTTCCCGCAAGCAGTACCTATTTATCTACTCGCATTAACATGCTTTGGAACTGCTAGGTTGGCAGGAGCTGGCCAAGCAACGAGAGCTCACCCCGTCGCGGATTCGAACTGCTGACCTTTCGATCGACAGCTCATGGTTCAGCGGTTTAACCCACTGCGCACATTCCTAAGATTTATTTATTTATTTACTTACTGCTGCTGCTGTCATAACATTAGATCCGGTTGGGAGGCTGCCTTCATTTATTTTTCATGTGTAGTTAAAATGCAAAATGCAGAAAGAACTAAGAAAACCAACTTCTGAGGAAAGAAGCGGGAGGGGAAGATACCCGTCTTCATACCCACATGGGACGTTTACAGTTAGAGTGCGTTACAGAACAGCCAGAAGCCCTGCAGGCGAGGGATTGGCTACTTGGTTCAGCCCATGTGTGCTGCTTCCTCTCCCCTTTTAGGGTCATCAATGCACAATGCAGCAGCTCAACTAACCCTATGGCCCCCTTGGTCCTTCAGTCCCTAGGCCCCCCCCTCTCGTTCTCCTAGCCCTCAGTGATGCTTTGCCTCTGCCCTACTTTTTGTTTGCCTTCTTTCTTCAACTTGTACTCTTCACCGCCCCCAGGTTCCCTAGTCCCCTTTTTCCATCACATGGTCTATTTTGTCCCACTCCTTTCGGGACTCTGTCTTTCCGCCCAAATCCCTGTCCCGCTCCTAGCATTTGGCCCCTTCTAACTCCAAGAGCCTGTTCTTGCCTCTGCACTGGACACATTGACAGCATTGTTTCCCAGGCAGCCTGGAATGCTTGGGGACACCAGCTGAATCAGTGTCAGCAATTTTGCAACCACACGAGCAATACAAAAATAGATCTATTATGATAGACGTACAAAACCATTAGCTTTTAGGATGAAACTAAAAAGAGAAAAAGACTTGGAAACCCAACCTAGACAAGAAAGGAGGCTATATTATTGCTTTGGGTTGGATGTTTTAGTTCACACATGGAATTTGCTCACTCTCTAACATGCATTATGCAACATCCATGCACTTGTACAGTTTCCATTAACAGCTAAGGGAACAATTTCTTCACCTGTTATCACAGCGCCTACAATTGTAACGCAGTGAAGGCTTCTTCTCTACACATTAATGGTTTACTCTGCACGTCTGTCCAATCGATAGGCACCTGAGAAGCTGGTCTAAGAGTCAACGGCATCACATTTCTCAGTTTACCAATCTACCGTAAACAGATTTCCCAATTTCATACAAAGGACCACCCCACACAATTCCAAAAATGCAATCCTGATTTCACTCACTCCGGCAATTCCTTTTGCTTTTGTTTGCCCTTTTCCTTTTCTTTTCGCTGTTAGCAGCTTTTCTGTCAGATTTTTCCTGTTCTTCTTAAAAATGCTGTTTCCAAGTCTTGCATACACTGGGGGCTGGACAGTTTTAGGAGAGGGTCAAGCAGCCAGTGGCAGGATGTTCCCGTTCCCTCTGGGGAAAGGCTGGGGCTCAGTGTTACAGCACCTGCTTTGTTCAGAGAAGATCCCAGGTTCAATCCCTGGCATCTCCACGCAGAGCAGAGAAAAATTGCTAACCAAAACACTGGAGAGCTTCTGCCAGTCTGTTGTAACAATACTGACCTAAAAGGACCCTGATTCAGCAGGAGGCGGCTTCCTACAATTCCTGCCACTGCCTTTTCCAAGCCAGTGTAGATTTTCTGGGTCTAGGAGAAGAGAAACTGCTACTCTCTCTACGCCTGGCCATAGCAAGACAACAGCTACCGTAGACAACAGCTACCGTAACTTGAGGCCAAACTACACATTATGTGTAATGCGCATTTTGGCCACTTTAGTCATTTTTTTAAAAACAGCATGCAGGGCTTTTCCTGGAAATCCATTGATGCAGGGTGTGTACGATCCCATTAAGCTTTCTTGATAAACCCACAACAAATACACAGGCTATGCAGTCAGAAAGCCAGTAACAGGGTGTGAGCTATCCAGTGCATCACACCGTGTCATTTGCATGATTATATGCCTCTTGGGCATAAGTTGTTGGTGTGTGTTTGGTGCAAAGAGCTAGATTTCCCCAGGCTCTCAGGGAATGGGGTTTGCTCCCTTGAAGCCTTGGTTGCTGACCTGGAGAAGCAGAGAAAGGCAGAAAGGGACCACAGTGAGACTTCCAAGGACTGAAGGTTTTGTCCCACCCTCAGATGGGCAGCTCCTCAGCTGCCAGGGAAGGAAGTCTCAGGGAGGGAGGACGTCATTCTGGAAAAGAGGGAAACAATCCCCTAGTGGGGACCCCTTCTTCAGGTGATGCACCCATATCCAGTTGCACTAAGGATACTCCTCTGGAGAAGGGGGGTCAGGGGCTTCTTGTAGTTTGTGATTCTATAGTCAGGAACATAGATGGGTGTGTGTGTCTGTGATGGATGTGAGGATGGCGTGACTTGCCTGCCTGATGCGAAGGTTATGGATACATCATCTTGTCTAGATAGGCTGATAGAGGGGCAGCAGGGATAAATGGGCAAACAAGCAGCCCTTCTTGGGGGACCCAGTATATAGGTGCTTTTATGCAAATGTCTGAAGTCTCCAAGCGAAGATGGGGGAACTGGAATGTTTGGTGGCTAGGGAAAACATTGATATAGCGGGCATAACAGAAACCTGGTGGACTGCAGAGAACCAATGGGATACACGCCACACCATGGTGGTGTGGCATCCTTATGTTGTGTCGTGTCGTGTCTCTGTGTGTGTGTGGTATCCTTGAGGCATCTCCCCATGACTGGTTGGGTTGCCTGTTGCAATATTCATTGCCAGTGTCTGGGAGGGGGGCATCCCTCCGGCACTGACCACTCATTGACATTGCTCCTGCCCCTGCCCCCCAGAGGTGTTGTAAGGGTGTGTGTGTGTGCGAGCTGGACCAGGTGACATCCATTGAGGGGGGGACACCACGGGAGAAGCCCACCGCACCACCCAAACTCTGCACTACCCAAACTCAGCAGTCTTTGGCTGCTCCGAACCGCTTCCTGTTCTCGCAAGCTACACTTATGAGAACAGGAAGAGGCTTGGAGTAGCCAAAGACAGCCAAGCAAGGGGGAAGAAGTGACCCCAGAAAAAGAAGCGACAGGAAGAAGCCACACGGCTTTGCGCAGCTGAAGATGGCCAAACAGGAAGTCACCCTTGCTCAGCCTTGGCCGTCATTGGCTGCTGCCACTTCTTGTTCTTACAAGCTATGTTCACAAGAACACGAAGAACCTACTCGGCCGAGTCAGTCTGGCTTGGAGCGGCCGAAGGGAGGGGTGACACCCTTTGGCCATCTGTGGCCACTCCAAGCCTGACCGATTGCCTGAATCGCTTCGTGTCCTGTGTCGCTCAACAACCCGGAAGTAATTGGCAACGATGCAGTGAAATCATGTCAATTACTTCTGGGCCGCTGAGCGTTGAATGGGTGACACTGCAAGGGACCACAACGGGATGACACCCAGGTAAGTGCCCCCTACTCAGTTAATCCTTGTGGTGCTTCTCTGGCCGCTGGCATTGGGACTGTGTGGCTGCAGTGATTGGCTCCTTGAACATTACACTGATGGCATACAGACGTCACTCCGACGTCGTGCTGATGTCAGCATGGTGCTCTGTGGATGACAGGCTGTGTAGAGGTTTCCATAATGGACACTGTTGGCATTGCTGGGAAGGGCTGTATGCAGGGTGACCAGATGTCATCACCGCAAAGGAGGACAAGGCACCCAAAAATGTAGGACATTCAAGAAAAATGTAGGACATTATAACACACACACACACACACACACACACACACACACACACACACACACACACACACACACACACCATATATATACTTACTTCTGAGTAGACATGCATAGAGTGGGCTGCCTGCAAATCACTTCCCTTTTAGGTCTTTCAACAAAAGAGCCGGTGCTTTTAGATGTACAAGAAACTTAGTCAGTTTTTAAGAGTTGTTCATATCACTGGATCCATCAGGTTCTTCAAAGGACAGCTATTTCTTTAACTTATATGTATTTTTTTAGTTATTTAATAAGGTGTTTAAGGGGGCAGCAACCCTATCCACACTTACGTGGGAGTAAGACCCATTGACTATAATGGGACTTACTTCTCTGAGTAGACATGCTGCTTCCCTTTTAGATCTTTCAGGACAGCGCAGGACCCAGTAAAACAGGAAAATTAAATTAGTGACCCAGTAAAAGTAATGAATATTGACAGAAATGAATGCTAGAAGCAAATATTTACTTGTTTTTGAGGATATGGGCTCTCCTGGGCTTTCCACACTGCCACACAAGCCTCCAGACTTGTCTTGCTTTTAGCGAGGCTGTCTCTCCTTAGTTTAGAGTAGACGACTGCTCTCCCTCCACTTTTGTTTCCTTTGTTTCCTCAACTCAGGGATTGATTTTAACAAGTCCTCCACCTTTCTTTTTCAGCCCTTTGCAAATGCAGAGCGAGCGAGCAGGCTCCACGCTAACGCCACGGCTTCTTCTCTCCCGCTCCCAGCTGCGTCATGTGACTCACTATCGGGACTTGCGCTTGCTGCGATTGGAGCCTAAGCAGGGTTGCCAGGCAACAGGAGCCCAGAAGGCTTTGCGCTGCTGGCAGAGGCTGTTTCGAGGACATTTCTTCTCTTTTCCCGGACACAAGCCTATAATGTAGGACGTGTCCGGGAAATGTAGGACGTCTGGTCAGCCTGGCTGTATGGCATTACTGGGATGACACATCAGTATTCCTGGGAGGGCTTAGGATATGACAGGCATCAGTGGTCAGCACAGCATCTGAATAGGATTGGGTTGTTGCAGTTCTTGGCGTTCTTTGCTGGCTTCTAATTGCTCTTTGCAATGGCCAGCGGTGGCGCAGTGGGTTAAACCGCTGAACCATGAACTGTCGATCGAAAGGTCGGCAGTTCGAATCTGCGACGGGGTGAGCTCTCGTAGCTTGGCCAGCTCCTGCCAACCTAGCAGTTCCAAAGCATGTCAATGCGAGTAGATAAATAGGTACCGCTTGCGGGAAGGTAAACAGCGCTCCGTGTTCCAGCTGCATGCTACGCGCTGCGGCAAGGAGAGTCATGCCGGCCACATGACCACGGAGGTGTCTTCAGACAAAGCTGGCTCTTCGGCTTTGAAATGGGGATGAGCACCACACCCTAGAATCGGACACGACTGGACTTAATTGTCAGCAATTACCTTAATTGCTCTTTGCACATGGCATGAATTTGCTGAGGTGACACGTACCAGTTGTAAAATGTCCTACAAATAATCTCAACTATACTTTCACTTTGCTGGAAAATCTGTGAACTTGATATCTGGGCCAGGTGATGCTCTTTCTCGTCTCATCCCTAATTGCAACAGATGCTAGCAAAATCACGCAGATGTGCCTTGCTAAGGATGTAGCAGTAGCTTTAATTTTTCCTTCCCTTCAGTCTCTGGGGCCCAGTGCTTGTTTTTCACCTGGCAGTCTTACTAAGCAACCAAATATGGCACATCTTCTGTCCTGGACTAATTTGCTGATTCCAGGTCTAGTGACAAATCTGAGATGTGCAAACGCACGATATAGTTAGTACACTCATTTATATGATTGGGCTTAGTACACTAAAGATTCATTCTTCTTGGACTAACTTCATGTGGTCCACTGCTAACAGCTGCTTTTTCTCCATGTGGAATCCAATTTGAAGTGAAGAAATGGTAGGCAGGGAGAGGGTTTACTTTAGATGAATGTCCTTCCCTGATTCTCTGCTCTAACTCCCTTCCCAAAGCAACTGTCCTTTCTGAAACCTGATATGGGGCGATGGGGCTCATTACACACGTCTTTATGCAACATCTAATTAGTCCCTCATTGTTTCAAACATTCTACGAGTACATTGGGCTGCCTCTGTTCAGCCTGATGAAATATTGTTGTCATTTTGAAACAATGAAGGGCTAATTAGATGCTAATTCCTGCCATTAATGACTCTGCATACACACACACGTGCAAGATCCAGAACTGGGACACTCAACCCCAAGGATGAATGTGGCAAGAGAAAATGGCCAGAAAATACCAGAAAGTGAGAATCTTTCAGGGTGTCTTTTTATCCATTTTTGAACACAAATGTAAAGACTCAACATGAAAATAAGTACTTTTTTTTTAAAGAAAAAGGTTAATAAACAAGAAATGCTGGATGAGATAAGCCTTTCATCTAATTCAGAAGAACTCTACCTACATTCTAAGTATTTTGGTCCAGAAGTTCACTGAAGAATTACAGGCTATTAAAAACCACGTTGAAAAAATTGTGTGTTTGTTATTATGGCCCCTCAGGTACTGTTTTGGTAAAGGATATTATAGAAGCTGGATTCATCTTTCAATCCAGGTTAAGTGCAGAGACCAAAACTCAAACACTTTTTCAGGGTTACTTGTTCTAATAAGTGCCACTTCAACAGCAGAGAATCAATATTAAAAGTGCCTTGTTTCTTTTTGACTGTTCCATTAATATGGATGTTTCTATCCATAACTTAAAATAGAGCTATATTTTACCATGCCATCTGTAAAAACTAAAGCAAAATGGTCACTTTTAATGGATTTCCACGGAACCTTCAACTTCAGTAAATACAAATCTGAGAGACAATATGGAATCTTAAAAACTTTGGAGAAATTACCTCCTACATATGTTATAATTACCTTACACAGCAGTCTGTTTTCCAGGAACGGGTCCACAGTGTTGTCGGAGATATTACTAAACTTGCTTGCCCAAACTGGTTCCATGTGTCAAATGACATGCGCACTCATGAAACATGCAGTGTCCTGGCCCCTTCCACTCTGTCCAGGGCAACTTAATGCTTTTCCTGCAATTCCAGAGGGATCGTTAATCCAAATCCACTCTGATACACAAATTGATAAACCTACTTTAACCCCATACAATTACAGGAAAAGCCACCATTTCCCCCATACAGGAAGGGAGGGGCCAGGATTGTACATGCTCTGCAAGCACATACTTCCCTTATTGCACAGAGCCAGATCAAGCAATAAACTATCATCTGAACTGGTCCATAAACAGTAAAAGAGGAGTAGTCTCTAATGCAGCTCAGTTTCTGGAGTCATGAACAAAGAGTGTAATTTATTTAAAATGATGGGGGGGGGAGATACGGGGGATTGTTTTCTTGCTGGTTATTATGCTGTGTACAGGTTTGGATGCTTTTCAAGTGCAAGTATACTTTGTCATCCTGTTTAAGAGAGAAGTTACCATAGCAACACTTAAATCACCTAGCATTCTACACCTGCTACCAATCATTCTTAAAAAAAAAACATCTTAACAGAGAAAAACTATACAAATGCACAAATGCGCGCGCGCGCGCGCGCACACACACACACACACACACACAGAAATTCTGGGTCTGTTGCAATGACTCCACAGTGAAATAATGGAACTTTAAAATATCCTTAATTATGAATACATATTTCAGTAAAACTAATGGCTATAAGATATACTTAAAACATTCTTTAATGAGCACCAGGAATTTGTGGGAAATGCGAACAGAAAAATAAGGGATGAAGGAAGAAGTGTAAAAAATGCAAATCCTTTCCCCACTCCTGGGACTTCTTTTGTTATGGGATGCACAGCGCAATCCAGTACTAAATTCGGCTGTTCCGCTGGCCGAAGACGTCGCAAATGTGCCACTTCCGAGCAGGGAAGGCCGGCACAAGGCCGGCCTGCCCTGCTCCGCTGCACGGACCGTCACCCGCCCGCCGCCAGACCCAGGTAAGGATCCAGCAGAGGGGTGGTGGTTCGGGAGCAAATGGCGGGAGCCGATAGGCCCAGCCGATTGGGGAGGGGACGGGTATCAGCCTCGGCTGAATCATGACCCCCACCGATCGGCTGAGCCGTTACATGGCCTCATCTGACTTCCACCTGCAAAATAGCTGGCGGAATTCCGAGGAGGTCGATTGGCCCCAGACACGGTTATACTCGGGGAAGGGGACAATTGTCCCCTTCCCTGAGTAGACTATCCTCCGCGGGGTGCCTTCCTGTGGTGGAGCTCAGGATCCGGCGGGCGACCTTGGCCGCCCGGCGGATCTTTAGAACAGGATTGGGCTGCCTGCATTATATAGCCTATTCCTGGGCATGCATAATCTGCTACCTTGTCTCTCCTCCAACTAGTGGCTTTCCTATTTTTTTTTTCCATTTCCAAATGTGACCAAATTTGATAGAGAGGAAAGGCATTGTGAACACTGGGCTGTTTTCAACATTTTTATTTAGCTTAGTACCCAAAACCTTAGCCTTACAAAAAACTTTAAGTCATTCTTCTCATTGTCTTTCTATAACCTCAAACAAACATACTGATTTCCAGAGCAAGTATGGTACTTCTTATCATATGATCCTGCAGTAAAACCTTTTGCTTAATCTAAATCATGTCAGGTGGTTCAATACATTATTGCCTGTAATAAAGATGTCCTCAAATTTCTCCAAGCTCTTTGGAATATGGCATTAAGACTTCCTTGGAACATGGTGTTGCATAAGAGACAGTTACAATCCTTGAAGGAGTGCATAAATGAGCATCATTCACCTCAATGGAACTGCTGCATGAATAATTATGTGCAGGATTTATATTCCTGTATAGCAATCCAGGACTAATTGCATGGAAAAATGATATTTGCATATATGTAACTAGTTGCAAGTTGGGAGGGGGAGCGTTGGGGCCCACATCACTGAAGGCCCGCATCAGATCCAATCACCCTTCCCAGCAGCCTCCCCGCCCCTTTTCTCTCGGATTTATGCTAGCAAAATTGCTAGCGTACATCCGAGGAGACCCATTGCAGGCCATGGGGCTTATGCAGGGGTAAGGGGATTAAACATCCCCTTTCCCTGCAGAAGCCTCCCAGTCCCACCTGTACCCACGATGCAGTGGCTGCCTTTTTGGTGCCACAGCATCGGCAGGGGGTGGATAGGATAGGATTGGGCTCTGAACAAAGTTACTGTGCCTTACTAATGCTTCAGAAGATAATTAGACTGCAATCCTATACACATTTACCTGGGAGTAGGACCCATTCAACTCAACGGGACTTACTTCTGAGTAGTAGATATTCATAGGCTTGTTTTGCTAGTCATATAAAAGGCAGAGCTGCACTTGTCTGAGTTCTCTCTTCTGTTACTGGCAGTGGCAGAGGAATACTTTTAAGTATTAAAATATGACAACCCAACTTTGGACTCCGGGTAGGAAGCAAATGTTCCTTGTGAACAACAACTCTCAATCTCAACTAGGCTCACTGCTTCTTCAAAACCTTTTATTTTTATATACCGTATTGTCCCGAGTATAAGACGCACCTGATTATAAGACGCACCCTTAAAGTTTGGTGCTATTAAAAATTTTTTAATTAAATCACTGGCATTATTGCAACAGCCTGATTATAAGACACACCCCTAGTTTAAAAACTTAAATTAGGAGAAAAAAGTGAGTCTTATACTCAGACCAATACGGTATATAGATGTGATAAATCTTTTACTGGCTTAATTGCAAGGTTTGTTGAGTTAAAGCATAGCCAGCAGAGACAAGTACAGTCCATGCTTATCAGTCCATGCTTATTATGAGAATAATGAAGCAGTGCTAACAGTAGTAGTATTTTGTGAGAGAAGATGCATTCACTATTGTCAAATATATGGCAATAACACAGTTCTTGCTCCAAAGTTAATAGCTGCTTAACAGCATACACCCTCCTGAAAGATGCTTGCATGAGCAAGCAGGGATGGAAATCCATCTCAGTGGAACAAAATATTCCATTCGCTGCAAACAGACAACACTTCAAACTAGGAAAAAGTGGCTTTATGTGATTTTATTCAATTTTTTTCTCATTTTTATCCATTCTAACTGCTTTAAAAATTTACTACAGTAGGTAGGTGGTATAGGCTGTACAGTGTCAGCAGATGAAGAATGACACAACATTACATGGTTGTTGGTTTTTTTTGCATTTTTTAAAACAGAAAGTGGCATTATGTGTTTTTATTTCATTATCACCATTTTCTCTTGCCCCTACCAATAAGTATTGTTGATGATAATATACCTAGGAATGCAGTATGGACTTGCAAGTAAGACTATTAATGTAGTAGGGCTCCTTCCAAGTCAATTTGTAAGAAACGTCTTGCTGGATCAGACCAAATATCCATCTAGCTGAGCATCGTATTTCCCAGACACCAATGGTGGAAATCCTCATTGGAAATCCAGAAGTGGGCCATGTAATCCGGCAGCTCTCTTTTGCTGTTGCTTTCCAGCAACTGGTATCCAATGACATACTTCCTCTGAGCCTAGAGGTGGCACGTAGCCATCATGAAGTCACGTCCTGCATGAATCTGTCTAATCCCTGTCACCACATCTTGTGGTACTAATACTTGCATAAATATAATGAGATATCTTGGGGATGGGATCGAAGTCTAAACAAGAAATTCATTTATGTCTCATATACACCTTATACATATAGCCTGAAGGTAGTTTTATATGATATTTTAATAATTTTTGTGCCCCAGCATGCCTTGCGCTATGCCAGCCAGGTGCTGGAAAAAGGTTTTGTTTTGTTTTTAAAGTAATAGCCCCCCAAATGTCTGGATTTTGGAATAGTCTGGGTTTTGGATGTCCGGATAAGGGGTAATCAACCTGTATCTAAATAATACATTGCATATTCGGATCATTACTAAAAAAGTTGTCAGCACTGAAGCTTTGTAACACACGGGCATTAATCTGCTGAGAATGTCATGTTTAGGTCTGCATCAGCATCTATATATAGATATGCAGTATGGGCCAAAATATCTGAGATGAAAACTTGGAGAGATTTTTCCTATGGAAACATTAAACTGCAGATGTTAGACAAAAAAGTATTAGACCTATAGCTAGTTAGGTATAATATACACAATGAAGCCTGTTCTCCAGATGTACTACAATAAAATTGAAGCATGAAGGATTTCCTAGCCCACCATGTGACCATTTTCATAAAATGCCACAACTGTATAGAATTAGGGATGCTCTTTATTTCAGACAGTAACATTTCAGAATGTTCTTTATTTCTGAGGTCGAGATCAGCCAGTGCTATCTGCTCCTGTTAAGAGAGAGTCTCCGGAGACACGATTTGCTGCACTCATGACAAATTACCTCATTAGCCACTTCTAATCAAGCACTGCAACCCCAGCAGTGTTTTGCGGGAGACCTGTGTCTCTAATTCTGTAGTTACTGCATAGCAACTAACAAGCTCCTATGGACTATCAAGCTCCACGTTGGATAGTTAACTAGAATGTTGTTACGAGGCACAATCCACCAATCTCTAACCTGCTCTCTGTGGAGGCTCTTCCGTTTCTTTCACTGGGGTCATTCACCTGTCTTTTTTACTTTGTGAAAAGTGCCATGCACACTCATGGCGCAAGATAAAGAAATAATAGGACCCCAGAAATAGTCCTGGATATGTGAAAATGTAAATGTTATTTATTAATCACAATAATAATAAATGGCATGCAAAGCCGCCTTGAGTGCCCTTGTTGGGAGAACGGCGGGGTATACATTCTTTAAATAAATAAAGTAAATTAAATAAATTTATGGCAGAAGAAAGGCTTTTTGCTGCCATAAAATGTTTAATGGCAGCATGCACAGTGTGCCACCGGTGGCAATTTTCCGAGTGCTGCCACAAGCACTGCAAGAAGATTGCTGGAAGAAGACCGCCGAATGCTGCTGCCCCCATTGTAAGTCACTGGTGGGGACAGGGGGTGAGCAAGATGGGACAGGGGCAGATCTCGGTGGGGAGAGCGCCGCGATATTCTAACCCCCATTTTGTCCCTGACACGGCCCTTTGCTCTACTCGAACTTGCGCTAGCTAAATAGGTGGCACAGGTTCAAGTAGACCCATTGGGGACTACGAGGGAGTGGAGGAGGGTAAGTAGAACATTATTTTACTTCCCTCACTGCCCTCGCATGGTCTCTGGCTGCCCACCAAATGGACTTGACCTTAACAGGAGGTCTTATGGGTAGGGAAGAGTCATGTGAAGGAAGGCGATCCTAGTGGGAGCAGACTTGCTAGCAAGTTAGAAACATTTTCTGTGGAAGAGCATAGAGATCGAATTACTGTATGCAAATCATACTTTGGGATTCATTGAGATCTGGAGCAGAATTGTCTTCAGTGCTCCCATGTTGCTTGTATAAAGCAATTGTGTCACTGGTCCCTCTGGACAGGACTACCTGTGGGATATTAGGATGTGACCTAAGAACAGTCAGTTTCTCCAGTACTTACCCACAGGGATTCAAAAGCTCCTCACTATTCAGCAAGTATGAAGATGTATCAATCTCAAGCCTCCAAGTCACTCACTAGCATGGAAAGTTTCAAAACCAGTATTTGGCATTGGTGCAAAAATGGGAGGATAAAGTTTGCCCGAAAACTGTTTTTCCCAGGATAGATTCACACTGAGCAGCACTATCATGTCGTGTCTGCTGCTGGTAGGACACTGTATGAAAGCTGCTGTTAGTGCCAACGTGACCCCATTCAGGGACCCCCTCCTAAAAGCATCTCTTTGTTTACTTGAGTGAGCATTAATTTGTGTCTATTAATCTGTGTTTTTCTCATTTGTCTTTCCTGCCACTATACGGCCATGAGTTGCACATGCTTGTTGTTCATTCGGACAAAGCCAAATAATATGTCAGCAAAGCGGTCGGGGCTTCTGTCTCCTTTAGGAGCGCTTACCCTACAATATGCCTCTCTTTGTGGGAGCCTCTGTCTCCAAAATAAACACTTCTGCAAAGAACCACACCTGCACAAATGCTCGCTCAGCACCCCATTCTGTTTGTGAACCACCACATTTAGCACTTCTAGTCCCTTATGGATTGGTGGTAATAAATCATTTCTGCTCCCAATGCCCTGTCTGCTGTGTTATTCCAGGGCTTGTTAAATGAAACTTTGAGATCCCAGCGTCAGAGCCCATCCTGGATATAAACAATAGCACCTGCTTCAAGTCAGCATATCAATTTATGCGGTAGAAATCCACAAGGTTTTCTAGAGAAGCTACACCTGTCCCCTAATGCAGCTAGTGTTACCACTGCTGGAGGCAGAAATGACAACATGTGTTTGCATCTGCTGCAATGTCAGCAATCAGCATCTTAAGTTAGCAGTTGTGTATTACTGATCTTTTCATTCAAAAGAATGAATAGAAGGCTGAAGAAAAAACCCATTTTGAGCAAACTGCTTTGAGAAAACTCAAGCAATGTTTTTAGTTACGTTTTAGAAAACACCCATTTGCTTGCAACTGTAAAGCTCTGTTAAGCTTCTAATAGCAATATATCACATTTGTATCCCACCCTTTCTCCAAAGAGGTCAGACGGGGTTTCTCTCCTCTCCCCATTTCTATCCCTAAGCAATCCTGTGCAGTAAGTTAGGCTGGGAACTTGAAGGCTAAGTGAATTTAAAACCCAAATCCCATCTCCAAACTCCATAAGAACATAAGAACATAAGAAGAGCCCTGCTGGATCAGGCCAAAAGCCCATCTAGTCCAGCTTCCTGTGTCACACAGTGGCCCCACCAGATGCCTCAGGGAGCACACGAGACAACAAGATACCTGTGTCCAGTCGCCACTCCCTTGCACCTGGCACAGAGAAAACCCACTTCTAAAAACCAGGAGGTTGCTTATGGCTTGTAACCTGTGATGGTCTTTTCCTCCATGAATTTGTCCAAACCCCTTTTAAAGGCATCTAGGCCAGGTGCCATCACCACATCCTGTGGCAAGGAGTCCCACAGATGAATCACACGCTGGGTAAAGAAATATTTTCTTTTGTCTGTTCTAACTCTCCCTCCACTCAATTTTAGTGTGTGTCCCCTGGTTCTGGTGTTGTGCGAGAGGGAAAAGAATTTCCCTCTATCCACTCTCTCCATCCCATGCATAATTTTATAAGTCTCAATCATGTCCCCCCTCAGGCGCCTTTTTTCTAGGCTGAAAAGCCCCAGACGCTGTAGCCTTTCCTCGTAAGGGAGGTGCTCCAGCCCACGAATCATTCTGGTCGCTCTTTTCTGCACCTTTTCCAATTCAATTATATCCTTTTTGAGGTATGGTGACCAGAACTGGACACAATACTCCAGATGTGGCCTTACCATCGATTTGTACAAAGGCATAATGATATTGGCCGTTTTATTCTCAATCCCCTTTTTAATGATCCCGAGCATGGAATTGGCCTTCTTCACAGCCGCCGCACACTGGGTCGACACTTTCATCGACCTGTCCACCAGGACCCCAAGATCTCTCTCTTGATCCGTCACAGACAACTCAGAACCCATTCCAGCCACTGCATCATGCTAACTCTCATAACAAACTACCATCATGTGTTATTATAAATAGTCTGTCATTTACAGTGCAATCGGTAGAGCCGGCGCAGGGTGTCATAAACATGCTGTAAGGCATGTTTTTGACAGTGAGTAGATCCCGCCTACCCACTCGGCATCTGGCCCATCTGTCGCACCGAGCAGGTATGTTCCTGCCAGTCGGCAGAGGGACGGGGGGAGGGTGGACCGGGCTGGTAGGGGAGAGGGTGATTGGCCCACTGGTCCAGGAATGGGGGAGGGATTATCGGCGGCATGCTCCGCTGATTCCTGTCCCTCATCCCGGGCCTGGCCAGCCTTACACTGGCTCCTCAGATTTGTGCCGGCCATTCTGCCGTTGGACAATTGAGGAGGTTCATAGGGGTCTCCAGTCTGGGGCTCTCCCTGGGGGAAAGGGACAAATGTCCCTTTCTGCTGAGGTGTCCCCAGCTTCACTGTCACTGGCCCGATCCTGCCTAGGATCTGGTGCAGTGTGCTTTTGCATGCTGCGATGGCCATCTGTTTTCCCAGATCCGTAGCACCTATGTTAAAAAAAATAGCATACTGTGAACAGGCATGGCTGTAACCTATTCTGACAAGAGTCACCTCTGTGAGAGATGGAGAATCTTGGAAGCTGGTGCCTTCTTCTGTGACATGTTCATTCATACCGTGTTTCCTGCAGCTCACATTGAGGCTCCTATTATTGCACAGAACCCTTATTGCATCCTAAACTCCCAAAGCTAGCCGGCAACTTATTTCGCACCATTCTTTTGAATGTAATTGAATCCAATTGACAACGTGTCAAGTTTTACAATTCTCCAGAGGAATCAGTGAGACAAAATGAGCAAAAAAAAGAGTGTCTCACAATTGAGACACTCTAACTCAAAGACATTTTACATGATGGTATCTTGAAGAAATGAGGCTCCTTCAGTACCCATGAGCGGAGTCAGCCCTGATCACGCTGCCAACATCCAGCAGAGCTAAACTATCTCAAGCGGTTCAAGACGTGATGGCCCTTGTGGTCACTGTCTTGATAAGTTGCAAAACATCTACCAGTAGCTTGCTGAAAGCATAGCAGCAGGAGAGTTCACTGCATCCTGCAGGCACTTTACATCTTCTGAAATCTTAATGTATATCTTACAGCCCAATCCTATCCAACTTCCCAGCGCTGAGGCAGCCATGCCAACAGGGCATGTGCTCCATTGCGGTGGAGGGGGCAGTCACGGAGGCCTCCTCAAGGTAAGGGAATGTAGTTCCCTTATCTTGGGGCTGCATTGCGGCTGCATCAGTGCTGGAAACCTGGTTAGGATTGGGCTGTTAATTACAAATGTCCCTCAAATTACTGGGGATGGGGAGAATTATTGTGTTGGTTTATTAGAAAGAAACATGGATCAGCTTATTTTTCCTCTGCTGATAGCATCAAGATTATGAGTAGCACAGAAATAGAAGTCAAAACATTGCCTTCAGTTCTGCACTTGTTAAACAAGTTCTGGACAATAACAGGTTTATTGACATTACGTTCTTGTGCTAAGTACAGAGAAGACAATTTGTAATCTAATAGTGTGTATCATATTTTTCAAAAATGTATACACATTGTTAAATCCATTATGGAAAGAATCACTTTGGTTGGTCATATTTAATGTATACAGTACATTTGATTTTAAAATGTGTTTATTTTTTCTAAATACAATGCTAGTACAATGAGGAATGACTTTAAAAAAAATCAAATTATTTGTGGAAGTAAAACATGTTATTACAGGGGGGCCCCCAGTATCCGCAGGGGATCTGTTCCAGCTCCCCCCCCCATGGATACAGAGAACAGCAGATGGGGTGAACGCCTGCACACCCCACTGGCCATTATTTAAACTTAGAAGTTGGTCTGTGTCTTCCTTTAAATAAATGCTATAATTCCTTTAAACAAATGCTATAAGCTTCCTTTAAACAAATGCTATAAGCAGTTCCAGTTCCTGCTTCCTGTTTTTCGGCTGAGCCTCTCTAGCACTCAGCCGGCTGCTTATAGCGTTTGTTGAAAGGAAGACATAAACCAGCTTCTAAGGTAAAATAATGGCCGGTGGGGCGTGGGGGCCCCCCTCCCGCTATCCGCGGATAAGTGAATCCATGGATAGCAGAACCTGTCAACAGGATCAAGCTTATCATCAAGAGAAACCCTTCAGCACAGAAGCAAACTACTATCGCTACAACCAATTAGGTGAAACAGGTTGAGGTCTATGAAAATTTGGTAAAAGATGGGATGCACGCTTTGAAGTGAATAGGGACGTGGTGTACAACTTTTGGACAATTAATCATTGGCAATTTGGTGCTCCTGTCCCACCCTAGTGAGTCAGACACTGCAAAAGACAGTACAGATAGGCAACATATCCACCCAAATTGCTTAACCAGATGATGCTGAACTATGTTGACCACAGAAGTGAAAGTACTGGGTATCAGGCATATAGACAATTATTAAACAAACACAGCAAACAGTGAAAGAAACTAGGTCATTAACAAACGAAAGGCATCAATTTCTCAGGGAGAGTTTCAGACGCCAGAAGAGAGGTTTCCTCTGGGAGAGGTATATTTATGAGCCTGTAATGCTGGCGGGCTTATTAGGAAGGTTTCAGAATAGATCAAGGGAGATGACAATACTTTGCCATATGTCAAATAAGGGAACAGAGGCAGTGCATGGCAGCGGGTTTGCGCTCTCTCTAGTCTATTATTCATGCACTCCAAAACTCTCAAGTATTGTGCTGTGCTCAGCTCCTCCAACTAGATTCAGGGGCACTGCACTCCTCTGGGTATGTTTGCATCCTAAACCCTTTAGAGAATTCTTCTCATCTATTGAGAACAGCCTCAGACATGAGATGTATGTGTAAACGGGTTCCAATAACTGAAGTGTCTTCAGTAATACATGAAATGCGGGATCACAGATCTCCAATGTGAGAAGATCCATGTGCTCAAGATAGCTTGCTCAACTCCGTTGGGAGAGGAGACATGTGACTTGAAATGCACAACATATGCTGGGCAAGCAACGTGCGCTTCCTGTTTACCACCAGAAGCTGCTCTCCAATGCATCTTTTGTATTTTTTTTGGAATTACATCTTAATTACTCATTTGGAAAGGAAAGGAATGTAATGCTCATCACCTGACTGGCTAGAGATCTTGTGAGATCTCATTGTTGCTTTATAATATACTGCATTGTGTGCATATGCTCTAATACAGGAAGGAAGAGGGGCTGTGGTTAAATATAGAGGATCATTTACTCACAGTCGAATCCTACCTAACCCCCCCCCCCCGCTGCCGATGCAGGTGCACCAGTGGAGCATGCACTGCATCTTAGCAGAGGCTTTCCCTATGGATCTCCTCGGTTCTGCACCAGTTATTTTTCTGGTGCAGAATAAAGAGCATAATGGCAATAGAAAGGGAGAGGGATCAAACCCAGCCACACGTGAGTGCCACCGATCCCACCCCCTTCATCCCCCATTGGCGGGGGAGGCCCAGGAGGGAAAGGATAAGATTGGGGCCTGAGTGTAACATGTAGTTTAGCCCTTATTGCTAACCCTACTAGAATTGTGTTGCAATCTGGATACCTTTCATCCACTCACAGTCCTCCTGAATCATGGAGGTCCAATCACTGCACTCAGAAAAGGTATGAGGTACAAGCCTCTCAGAAAAGTTTGATTTCAGAATGCAGGTGAGATATCATATGAATGAATGCTCCCTGTGTTCAAAAACAACCTATGTCAAGAACAACATTCCAACTGCAATATAAAATTATGTCAAAAGGCCAGTTTACAAGAGCGTTGAGATGGTAGCTGCCACTTTATTTGGCCTGGACTGATGTTTGCTCATTGCAAATAAAACATGCACATGTACATGCACTACCACTTTTCCAGATCAACTTCGTGAACATTAGGACAAATCATCTACATTGACCTAAGCCTTAAATTGGCTAACTGATAATGACAGCACTAATTCCCTGATTATAGTTTTATTCAATAGGAGCCTACGTAATCTGTAAATAAACCCACAAATATGCATAATCATTCCATTGTTACTGAAGAACATTATCTCACTAAACAGGAAATTAATATGAAATGACCTTAGGGGGAAAGAAACCTCCTGCGAAAGAGCTGGTGCAAAACTGATTCATCAGCTTAAAAAAAAATAATAGGAAAGAGGCAAATAAGAGGATACTGTAGCTTGCATATTTCAAAAGCCTGACACTGTGAATGTGGGCTGCTAGGCCACACCTCAGGAGAAGGGGACGTTTGTCCACTTCCCAGGATATAAGCAAGCCCAGGGTCTATTGGCCTCCTCGAATGCACGCCAGGTCCAGACCTGGCGTACATTCGGGGAGGCGATGTAATGCCAGTGCAGGCCGGGAAGGGGCATAGGATATTGCTGCTGATATCCCGCCCCCTCCCAGCCCCAGCTGGCCAATGGCCCCCTCCCTCACTGCCATCCCGCTGACCGAGAGGGGACTTAACTGAGACGGCTGGAGCTGGGTGAGTTCCACGGCCTAATAAGTGGTTCCGGCCTCCAGGCCAGCACCGCTTGTTCTCTCGAGGCATCAAAAAAGTGCCTTATGGCACTTTTGCGATGCCTAATGCCAATGGAGTGCTCACTCCACCGCGTTTAATTACGCTGGATTGTGCTACCCATCATATTAATGTTTAGCATTGCAGCTGCATCGGTGCTGGACAATTGGCAAAGATTGGACCACCAGATTCCTCTCAAAGGCTGGAGGGTCCACCATGAATATACACGATATGCATGCAGTATCGTTTCTTTGTATTACTGCCAAGTAATTTGAGAGGCCCTGTATGCAGCAGCTCTGCATACCACATCAGAGGTTGCTACACAGTAGAAAGAAGTGCGATAAGATCTAGGGAGGCTCATTGGGATGGGGACTCTTAGTAAAATGATTGCAGAAGATTAGCAATTTTGCAGAGCCATTACAGTTTGCCACATTACAAGATAGATAAGGTGTGGCGTATAAAAGAGAACTGTACAGAGCAAGAGTAGTAAAGTATTTTTTTTTTTCATAGAGAGGACATCTAGAAGGATGGAAAGTATCAGATGTAACACTGCATCTGATTCCGTTTTACAAAACTGTTTTAATTAGACTTACAAACAAGTTTCTTTGAGGGCTTTTGATGACCTGGGTTCATTGGGTACCGACTCTTTCCCACTGTAAGCATAGTACTTCAGTCTGAACAAGTCCCACAACTACCCACAACAGGCAGCATAATTTCAGTTTTTTTCCACAAGACAAAAAAAAAAACCTACATCATATGGCAAATTGTCAGACTAGCCAGCTCCTTGCAAGTCTAGGGAGCTTCATTGGCAGGATTTTTGCACAGCAGCACGTGCAGCAAGATCCTGACAAGTCAAATCTATAAGATGTCCATCATGGAGCATTTTCAAAGTTCCTGTGAGCGTGACCTTTTGTTTCACGTCTCTGCTCTTATATAAATAGCCCATTGTGAAACCTCACCTGAAGGCACCACAGTACAAAACATGTGCTCTTTAAGTCCCTCTTTCTATCCTCTGCAGACCTTACTGACTAAGACTTTGCGTACACATTCTACTATTGCAGGGTCAAAAGGGAACAGCAAGATGCAAATTCTAACCCCAAAGAAAGCAGCTTCTGATGATAAGGTAACTTGAATATCTCACAGGGGTCCTCACACACAGTATTTTTCCAATGCAAAAAAATAGGGGTGAACAGCGCAATCCTGTGCAGAGTTGCGCCAGGGGAGCACATGCTCCCCTGGCGCAGGATGTCGTAAATGTGCCGTAAAGCGCGTTTACGGCACCCGAAGAGTAAGGGATGCCGGTGCAGAGGCCAGCGGCCCTTACTCAGCCATTCCCGCACCGGCCAGAACATAAGAACATAAGAAGAGCCCTGCTGGATCAGGCCAAAAGCCCATCTAGTCCAGCTTCCTGTATCACACAGTGCCCCCACCAGATGCCTCAGGGAGCACAAGACAACAAGATACCTGTATCCTGTCGCCACTCCCTTGCACCTGGCACAGAGAAAACCTACTTCTAAAGCCAGGAGGTTGCTAATCCCCATCATGGCTTGTAAACTGTAATGGACTTTTCCTCCATAAATCTGTCCAATCCCCTTTTAAAGGCATCCAGGCCAGGTGCCATCACCACCTCCTGTGGCAAGGAGTTCCACAAACCAATTACACGCTGGGTAAATAAATATTTTCTTGTCTGTTTTAATACTCCCTCCACTCAATTTTAGTGGATGTCCCCTAGTTCTAGTGTTGTGTGACAGGGAAAAGAACTTCTCTCTATCCACTCTCTCCATCCCATGCATAATTTTATACGTTTCAATCATGGCCCCCCTCAGGCACCTTTTTTCTAGACTAAAAAGCCCCAAACGCTGTAGCCTTTCCTCATAAAGGAGGTGCTCCAACCCACGAATCATTTTGGTTGCTCTTTTCTGCACCTTTTCCAATTCCACTATATCCTTTTTGAGGTGTGATGACCAGAACAAGGTTACCTGTGGTGACCAGGTAAGGCCTACACCGACCGGGGCAGGGGCAGGGGGAGCGTGGTCTGGGCGGCGAGGGGGATGGCCATTGGCTGCTACGGGCCTGGAGAGGGCGGGGATATAGACAGAGTCATAACCACCTAAGATATGAAAGAAAACTAACACTACACGCCTATGCATGTTTACTCAGAAGTAAGTCCCACTGTGTTCGGTGGGGCTTACTTCCTAGCAAGTGCATTTAGGGTTGCAGCCTAAGTCGCCATCAAATTACCTTTCTGGTTCAGATTTCTAGCTAATTGTATTTGCTGGACAGAAAATCCTAATACCTTGTTATAGCACTTTTTTGGACTGCAGCTCAGGAGACTTCAGGTTGTAGTAATGGACTTTGCCCTGAACCCTTCACATAGTTTTTGGTTACCGTTCAGCACTTGCTACCATTAAGCTTCCTTTCCCCCTGAAGAGTACAGTGTTTGCTGGCTTTGGAGCAGTGGCAGCTTTTTCTACCCCTTCTTCTGCCAACAGCACTGGAGGGAGAAAGGAGCTGCACTGCTACAATCCTCTTCCAACGTGCTCTCAGCAAGCTGGAAGACGACTGCAGCACAACCAGAGCAGCAGCCTGGAAAGACAGGCAGCCCGTCAGGCTTGGGACTCATCTGCTCACCAGCCCTCCAACTTTGCTCTTGTATTGTATGTGATGGCTTCACATTACTTCACAGACAGGCCAGTTTTGGCTTTCAGCAAACCAAGCTTGGGAAACATAAGACCTGTCCCTATTTTTACATTATGAAACCATCGTTTGCACTTCGACAGAAAAAAAGGAAAAAAAAGTACCTAATGCAGTGCTAGGTGCTGTACAAATTTCTACAAGTCTTTTGCAAAACTTTGCAATCTAGTCAATAAGGCAAGAGGCTTAGGGAATTTACAAGTAACAGATGTCGGAGGACAAGAAGAACTGTATTATTATTCTATAAAATGTTTTTCCTCCTTGCTTATTGTTGACATATTCTCTACTTGCCACAATCGATTTTGGAAACCTGAGCTCTAGCCTCTTCTTTATGGGAGATGCTTTTGTTCAAGGGCTTATTATGTCTCTTCTGAAGTGAGCTCCGTGATTGTACAGCCTAATTTGTAAGGATGCTTGACTTTTATGCACATTATTACAGAAAAATGACATGCAGGGAGTCCAGAGGCATCGTTAGGGGGGTGGTGGTCCCCCAGGCAGCGGGGTGGCAGGCGGCGGAGGGGGGGTGTACTTTCCTCCAGTTCCGTCGCCCCCTCTGTAGCTTTTTTTCATCTTTTCACAGCCGTTCACCGCTCCACCAGCTGCATGTTCGGCCCTCCTTCCTGCCCTGGCTCTGTACGGCCCTGAAAACTGCCGAAAAAGCGCAGGGGGGTGTGTTTTTGAGCAACGCCACCGCCGAATTTCAGCAGCAGCGCGTGAAAATGAAGTTACCCCCCAGGGGACGGGGCTTGTGGCATCACGTGGGGGTGTCGCGTCGGCGGCTCCCCCACGTGGGGGTGTAGGAATGCCACTGTGGAGTACAGTCACTCAGGACTGCAACTGAGGGGATTTTCCCACTCTGCTGCAGTGATAAATTCATTATATATACTGTATTACATTTTTGGGGCATTTGCCATTAAAGTTCTTAAGGGTAAAGGCTTCACAAACTACTGTATTATCAATCAACCACAGTCTAGTTACATAACAGACAGATTTCTCAGCTGCTCTGCAATTGTCTTACCATGTCAACAGTTTTTCAAGAAAGATGGATGCTTTCTTTCTCTATCTGGATTCTTAAATGTACCAGGCTGTAGAAGCCCTTCAACTAAAGACAACAATGATAAAGACAGAGAAAGAAAATGAGAGAGAAAAGAGAGGCAGAAGACAAGTTTTCAAAGAGAACTTTGACTTTTTATAGTTTTAAGTGGCAGCATAAGAAATGAGGCAACTGTAAGATAAGGAAATTGTGCAGAAAATTACATACAGTGCAATCCGGCCAACTTCTTAAGTTCCATTCATTTCAGTGGACAGAATTAAGCACATACTTATCCCTCCCACTGAAAGTAATGGGATCTAAGTATTCTTAAACTTTGGTTGGATCATACTCAGAGTCTGAGCCTAAAGGCCTGAAGATCTCTATGCTATTCTTTTTGCTCTTTTTAAATGGAGCTGATGCAAGAGCTCCAAATTTTTTCAATTACTTAATTATTTCCCCCGCCATTTTCGCCATTTTTTGGCGCGTTTCAGCGCCATTTTTGCTTGCCTTTTTTGCTTGCCTTTTTTGCTTGCTTCTTCCTTCCTGCTGCTGCCGCTTTTATTTTCATCTGATTCCTGGCTGGCCAGCTGTCAGGCCAGTCAGGACTCCTTGCGCGGGTCGATGGCCACCGCTTCCATTACTCTTCTAGGGGTTCCAAAAGTTCTCCTGGGTGCCGCCATCTTGTATCTTGCAAAATCTCGTGAGATCCAAGATAGGTCTGTGAGCCATTTCCCCCGCCATTTTCGCCATTTTTTGGCGCGTTTCAGCGCCATTTTTCCTTGCCTTTTTTGCTTGCCTTTTTTGCTTGCTTCTTCCTTCCTGCTGCTGCTGCTTTTATTTTCATCCGATTCCTGGCTGGCCAGCTGTCAGACCAGCCAGGACTCCTTGCGCGGGTTGATGGCCACCGCTTCCATGACTCTTCTAGGGGCTCCAAAAGTTCTCCTGGGTGCCGCCATCTTGTATCTTGCAAAATCTCGTGAGATCCAAGATGGCAGCACCCATTTCTCACAAAATTTGGGTGCCACCATCTTGGATCTCACGAGATTTTGCGAGATCCAAGATGGCGGCGCCAAGGAGAACTTTCAGAACCCCTAGAAGAGTCGTGAAAGTGGTGGCGGCAGGAGGCGGCAGACTCGGAAAACCAGGACAGACCCAGTTCTGGGCCTTGCTTGCAGAGACCAGGCTCTGGAAACCGGGACAGTCCCAGTATTTCCAGGATGGACGATAAGCCTAAGAAAAGACCATATATAGGCATTCAGAAAGTTCCAGAAGTATCAGTTTCAAGATTCCCGCTCTTTTCCCTCCACTCGCCCCCAGTTCTGTCTGGTTACTTAATGAACTTTTAGCCTTCGTTCCAAATTGGAGGCGCTAATCTAAGATGGAGGCACTTTGGTTCACACAACAGGGGGAATGAATTGGGCTAATGACGAGTTACATGTATTGGTACAAGCCCTCCTGGCTAACCTAACTAAGGGCGCAATCCAATCCTACTTACGCCACCATTGTAACTAGCGGCGCAGCAAGAACGGGAGGCCCCAGAATGGAAAGGGGATTCAAATCCCCTCCAAAAGGGGAATTCAAAAGGGATTTGAATCCCCTTTCCGTCTGAGGCTTCCCGTTCTCGCTGTGCCGCAGGTTACAATGGTGGCGTAAGTAGGATTGGATTGCGCCCTAAATCCCCAGCAGTATGAAACTTGCACTGGCCTACAGACCACTTGCCCCTCGGGAAGCTCCTGCTCTCCCCGCCGTTTTTGCCCTCAGTTGGCAGGAATCACTCACTACTTGAGGGAACCTCACGTGCCTTCACTCCCTTTCTACCTTGTCTTCCATTCCTTTTAAGCTTCTGGACAACTCACATTACAAATGCAGGTAATGTTGCAGCTAAGAGGTGGGAGCCAAACATTTTTCCATCCTTACTCTTAACCAATCCACCACACATCTACTGGGTCACAGGTATTCAACTGGTCAGTAGGTTTCACAGTATCTTTGGATATTGTAGAGGTTGCCTGACCATAATCAGAATGTTTTCTTTGTAGTAAACATCAAAATGCATTTTCTAAATACAAAGCAACATAATCTCATACCAAGTCTCTGGAAAGAGAGAAATATACACCTGTTTATGTTATAAGCGAATGCTCACATATAGCAAGAGCACCATACTAAACTGTACTTTTACTTTGCAGTATAATTATGACGTACACAAGTTGGCCTTCTTCTAAAAGATAGCATGCCGGCAGGGTGGAGCTGGAGGCCAAAGGGAGAAGCAAGCATGTGTGGGGTGAAGCTTTGGGCCAGCCCTACTCCTGTTGCTGATAAGGTTAACCGAACAGAAGAACTAAAGCGTCGTGAGAATATGTAAATCTAATTCCAAGAATTATGCACGTCAAACCTCAGAGAATGACCAGTAAGATATGTAACTTGTCTATTACGTATGTTCCTGTATTCCTGTAACCAATAAGTATTGGATCTGTTTTTTTCAAACTGTCTGCCTTCTGAAAGTTGTTTTCTGTTGGCTATAAGAAGCATTGTAATGGAGAGCTCAGCACTGCTCCTCATGTCTTTAGGACAAGAGTCCCATGGGAAGCAGTCAGCACATGTGCTTAATAAATAAAGATGTCCAAGTTTCTCTCAAACCTGGTTGCTGATTTATTAATCAACGCGTAACAATATGCAAAAATAGCAGAGACAAGAGTTCAATTTCTCTGTCTCCTGAATTTAAAAAAAATTCCAAATATCCTTTATTTTTATAACAGACAATTTTTTATTTCAGGAAATAACAAAACTACCATAAAACATAAATGGAGATAAATGCCATAATTATCTAGTTCTCCTTAAGCCTGGACGACCAAGGCCCAACACTGTCATCCTCACACCCTAAAGGTCACCATTTACCTTACATTCAAGGTGATTTCTTTTCTCTCATCTTTTAAGGATTCTGAAAGTTATTAATTTATATAGGAAATGAAATCTGGAGCAGTCTCTTATTTCAGGAATAGATACAGGCAGCTTCAGAAAGGAGCTACTGAGAAAGAGAAGCCATCTGGTTCTCATTAAAAAACAACAACACTCTGTTCACAGTCATAATATTCTGTTGCAAATATTCTATGGTAGCCTGTCCAGGTGCCTTGTTTGGATTAATCACCCTGTGCTAACAGGATCACAGCATGAAATGAGTAATCAGAAGCACTCTCTAGGCTTCTCACAGTGAATTGCCATCATTCACAACATTTGGCCAAGGCAAGGTAAAGAAATCACTATTTGTTTAGGATGTAGACATACATCCTTTTAAGCTTTTAAATTCCTCCAACCAAAGCAAATGAGTAGGAGTGAAAGCTATCTAACCCACGAGAAGGAAATAGCAACATAACCTGCTTCATCAGAGTGGATTTTTGTATATGTCACAGAGGACTCACCACCCTC
The DNA here is from genome assembly GCA_026170595.1 of Plestiodon gilberti rubricaudatus. Lineage (NCBI taxonomy): Eukaryota > Metazoa > Chordata > Lepidosauria > Squamata > Scincidae > Plestiodon > Plestiodon gilberti. The sequence continues at coordinate 78,792,807 of JANXHW010000001.1, forward strand.
ATTCGCATGAGGAAGCCCCCCTACCTGCTTTTTGAGACTTTCAACAAGGGAGAAGAGCCTCCTACCTGTTTACACAAGTGTGGCCAGATCAGTAATAGACACAATCCATTTTTCAGGGCAGACTTAAGTAAATCCTAATAGCAGATTAGCAAAGAACTCCCATCTCCTCTGGAGACTTCATTAACATGAGCTCTCACTGCACTGTAGCACTCCTGAGAAGCCATTTAAAGATCCTGTGTTAAGAGCCATGAAGAAGAAGGCTGGAGCTGCTGAATTTTTTATATTTGCTCTTCTCAGAGTGCAAACACATCTGGCTGATATTTTTTAAAAAGCTTTAATCTCACAAGGGAAAATATATAGATAAGAGGCTATTATACCTGGTGGGTTATTATGTTGTTTAAAGCCAATGTGATTTGTTTTGCTTCTTGATGTAGAGATACCCAAATGTTTGACTGTTCTCACAGAGGCAAAACGGGGGGGGGGGGGGGGGTAATTCCTTCACATACTGCATTTTGCTTTGAGAAATGCTCAGTGTCAATCTGACAATAAACAACCTTTAGGGAATAAGACTACAAAAACCAGGATGTACTAGTTAATAAGCAAAATACAATGCATTTAAGAAATAGGAAGGGTAAAGCTTGCAGGGTCTTGTCAGAATTCTGAGAACCTCTTCTGTTTGTATTTTTATTTTTAAATATATATTTAATTAAAAAAATAAAGGTCCTATCCTTCATTATTATAAAGAAGTATCCAGTTTGTTCCCAGAGTTCAGGAACCAACAGGTAAATAGTACATTTTTAATTACTTTATAAATCTCATTATTTCTAAGCCACCCCATGACTCTGAGAGGCTCATTCATTCATTATTTTGAGCATGGGTAGTTATCAACACAGCTCTTTGTTGTCCCAGTTTGCAAAGTCTCAGCTGCTTCCTGACCATGAAAACCCAATTGAACTGTGAAGTTCAATCTCTGCTGAGGAAGCGTCAAGGAAATCTCTGTATGAAACTTGCAAAAAAAAAAAAAAAAGAAGAAGCACACCGTTCTTTTCAATATGTACATGTTTCTGAAAATATTTTCACAGATGAAGTAGAAAATGCAATGTGAGAATCCAGTTAAACAATAATTATCTCTAAAATATGCTATGATTGGTCACTTTTCACAGGCCAATCCTAACATTTTTCCCTCAGGAATAAATCTCCAATTTCAACAGGACATTCCCAAGTGTGCTCGCTTGAGACTGCTGCCTTGTGTCCGAATGGCATTACAGAAAATGCAACACACAAAACAACTACCCGGTACCTGGGTCCGCCTCATTCTTTGTCAGACAAACTATTCATTATGTGCAAGTTAGCTGCAGTCTTCCAGGTTATGACTCATCATGATAACTCACAGACCTAAATAAATTGTCGAGTTCATGTATTGTATGTCACTTCTGCATTTGTCACTCAGGAAAAAGAAAGAAACAAAAAAAGAGAAGGTGGCATACAACCCCAAGTTGTTGTAATAAAAAGTGGTGAGCTTGGAAAAAAATCAATATCACTAAAAAGCATACACACAAAGTATAGTCACTATAAACCATTTGGGAAAGTAATGCCAGTTGAAATAGGTGATATACAATAATCTTTTTACCATAGGGCCACTGCCTAGTAATCTTGGCTGCATGTGCATAACAAGGCAGAACTCCTAAGCTTGTGATGTAATTGAAAAATGGCAGAAGCCTTATCTGACCTTTAGGGGCATCTGAAGTAGCTCTCTGGACTATGGCCTCTATTTTCAGTTTTGAGATAAGAACATGGTGCACAAAAACATGAGGAAAACAGGCATTTTAAAAAATACTGTATTATCCTAGTTTTCCCCACAACTACCTCTACAGTTCATGCCATTTTAGTTTGTTTTTTTTTAAGTAGAGTATGAAAAACCTAAACAAACTAAACATTACCTTAGGATACCAAAAAGGTGGCGTATGTTTTCCTCTAATTTTCTTGTCTCATGAAGCATAGACAAACCTGGCAAACTGGAGCAGAGTAGTGAATGTCGTGAACAGTTTGATGGCTCAAAGATTAAGTCAAATTCTTATATCTATAAAATTTAAGCCTGCGTGCCAGTATAGATCTAATTATATAAGTCTGAATGCTAGAAAGTGCTTTCGTAGAGGTGGAGAAGCAGAATGAAGAGTGCTCAGCAGTACTATTCTGGTTTCATTTGCTGATTTTTTTTTTTTTTTTTGCTAACGCCTCACTTATAAAACATATCCTTTCTTGTGCAGGTTAATCCATGCAAAAGACTGAAAGTTGTCTGCCTTCGTGGCACTTCTGAGTAGCAAAACAGGAAAGATCACACCCAGGACACACAGAAAACTGAATTCTGGTCCCATGACCGAGATTAAACCTATGCTGCAATTCTATGCACACTTCCTCGAACATAACGGCCCAATCCTATAGGCTGCTTGTGACAGTGGGAGGATCAACAAAATGCCCAGTGATGCCATGCAGAGCGCACCACCGTTGGGCCAGTCTGAGCCACTGCCACAAAACAGCGGCAGCATCAGAGCCCTGCTGCCATGGACCCCATGGGGGCATGCTGTGGGTGGGGACAGGGAGGATCCCAGAGGCAGCAACTTGTGCAAGGATTCTATCCCCAAAACCCCACCTCGGAATACCACCTGGGTCTCCTCGGACTTACACCTGCAAAATAGCTGCCATAGATCTGAGGAGACCCATAGATAGCCTGTAGGCCTATGCAGAGGTAAATAAATACGTTTTTTACTTACCTCCAAGTTGCATCCCCACCATAGCATGCAGCACACACCTTTTTGGCACGGCTGCATGCTATAGTGCAGGGGTGGCCAACCTTCCACCATTAGGGCCTCTGCATTCTTAAGAGTTGTGTAGAAGACAGAATCTTGGCAGCTGCCAGTGCTGATGGTGCTGCTAAAGCAGCTGCACCTGCTGAAATGCCCTCACCTATGCAACCAGCTGCATGCTACGTGCTGTGGCAAGGTCATGCCGGCCACATGACCACGGAGGCGTCTTTGGACAACGCTGGCTCTTCGGCTTTGAAATGGGGATGAGCACCACACCCTAGAGTTGGACACGACTAGACTTAATTGTCATGGGTCACCTTTACCTTTATGCAACCATTTAAAGGGCCAGGAGCATTCATGTTGAAAGGTTAAACATGCATAGAATTGCATTGTTTGTGAATATTCAAGCAAGAAGTAAAGGGAGTCAGAAAAAGTGCATTCAGAAAGAATCATTTCCTGAAATCCACATTTTGCATGGATATATTATTACTTTATGCTCTCATATGTTCATTACGCCTTACTGCCGAGCCAGCAAAGTATCATAACAGTACTGACTTTGGACTATAGTCCTAGGGCATGATCTCTTTCAGAAATGTAATTGCTGATGACATTACCTCAAGCTCAAACATTGATAAAGTGATTTCCTTCATGCATAACGTGATTTCCTGACCGTGTAGTGTGTAGAGATTATTATTTCTATGGACCTCTGCTTTACTGTTACTGTAGCACAAGCCCTGATCCAATATGTTTCTACAAATGTAATGTACAACCAGGACTATTTCTAGCAGTTTCCTAGATCAACACCAGTCAAAGGAATTGTGAAATCGACTAAACTGGACAGCAAGGCGCTTCTGTTTCACTCAATTTCATTCTTGTGGGGGAAGAAAGTAAATGCTAAATGGTGGGGAATTCTGAAAGGGAGGGCTAGCCTTGCATTGCTTTGTTCTAGTATGCACCTGTATATAACAATACTATCAGTATGTAGCTAGAGAAGCAATAGTGGCACACGTTAAAACAGGAGTTGCATTTAAACACAATAAAAGGGTATAAATATATGTGACATTTAAAGCTGAGAAGGGGACAAGCAGGCAGGAAACGCTGGACTCTTCCCTGGCTTGTGTTTTAGGCCTACTTCCTTCTTTGGCAGCAACTTGTGTTTTAAAACATGGAACTGCCCCTATCAGGTCTAATTACACTCAGTCAGAGGAAAATTGGGTCATGCTTCCTTGTTTTAAACACAGGTGTTATTTCTGTGAAAAGGGCACTATGGAGAGGTAACCTCCATATAGTAAGTCTTGGCAATTACAACATACTGTACGATGCCAACTCTCCATCTCAAATACTGAGGAAGAAAAATTACCAAATATCTGGGCAATTTCAAAGCCATCAAAGATAAGCTACATGGATTTCCAAAAGACAGATCTGCCCAGACAAATCGGACACATTTCCTTGAGACAATCAAATTATCAGGAACTGGAAAGTGGTAGGTACATTGTATTTTACTTCAGTTAAGCTTTTTATTCGGCACCTTATAAAAGTCATTCTCTAAATCTCATTCTAATTAGCTTGGTCACATGGGCTGTAAACTGACCATAAACAAAGGGTTGTGATCAAAGGTGAAGCTTCACACAAGGGAGAAGGTGGGTACGTGTCTTTAAAGTTGGTCTGGCTCCTTTCTTTAGCTGTCGTTCAAAAGAAGGCAAGCAAGGAAATTTGCAAATCACTCTGAACTGTGAAGATGTCAAATGTGGCTCTAAAGAGGTACAGCTTTTTGAATTAAAAGCTTCCAAATTTTATTACATGGGGAAATACATGTAATATGACATAAATACCTAAAGAGAAGTGAAAGTCTAAAAGGAAATATAGTGCACTTTAGGTTCATTTGTCATTTAAAAACTCAGCATTTACTCAAGCACTACAAGTGCTATTTCCTATCAAATTACAGCTTCCAGGCGCAAGAGAGGACAATGTTGCTGGTGCTCCTTTTCAGATTTCATTCTCTATAGATGTGACAGAGTTTTCTAGTTTGAGGTTCCCCACAGCATTCATTTAACTACCGTGAACTGTGAACTCTGAACCTGTAACTTGGAGCTTAGCAAATTGGATGGGATTTGCTTGTATTCTGAGTTTGAAATTTCAGCATGTTTATTTTCCATACAACTTCTTTTGTTAACTTTTATTTTCTCCCACTAACATACAGTATTCTACCTTCCTTAAAAAAAATCCTGTTTGCTTGTTTTTACTATAGACCAGAGGTTCCCAAACTGGGGTGTCGCAACACCCCAGTTAAATCACCCCAGCAATTTAAAGTGACTTCCGGTTTACTTCCTGGTTTCAGCAAAAACCGGAAGTAGCTTTAAAACGCATTTGGAAGCTAATCTGGGGTGCAGGGAGGCCCGCAGAGTGGTCCTCGGGCCCCCTGCACCCTCCGGAGGGCGGGCCCCCTGGTGAGTCAAAAAAGCCCCTCCCCCCCGGTTCCAGTGCGATCCCTGGAGTGCTGTAGCTGCTGTCGGGGGGGGGGGGGCTCGCAGCAACTTGCAGCACGGAAAGCTGTGCCCGGAAGTTTGGGAACCTCTGCTATAGTGCACTGATGCTGAGTGCAAACAGCACTTTGCACACAGTAAGTATCTGTTAGGTGAGATGGCAGCAGTATGAAACACCTACACAGGTAAATGCTGTCAGTGCAGCCTCATCATGTTTCAATCAGGCCCCAGCATAAGGATCCTAAAAGTAAAAAAGATGACATTTCAATGACTCATTGTCAGTGAATCTTAAAAAATAGCATTGCTTTATCATTTTCAAATTCAAGTTCCAAGCAGGGCATCATGGAAATGTTACAAATAACTGTAACACATCAATACATTTCTCAGTTTATGCGTTTCATAGAAACAAAACAATACTGCCACTAAGATCTTGACAACATGGTTGCAGCAATGGTCTTTTCAGGTGTCGAATCTACAACTCATTCACTGTCAGTAGCCCAGAGCAACCTCTGTTCTCTGAGCACCTTATGTAACTGACAACCTAGGCCAAGACAGGTAGATATCTGTGCCATCTTACGTTCAGTCTAAAGACAGCGTTGAAATGGAGCTTGAAAGATTCCAGTGCATTTGATTTTCAAACAACCAACTGTCATAATAAACAACAATTGACATATTTTGTTGCTTTGATCAAAAAATCTGTGAAAGCAGTAGTGCTAGTGGATCACCAGCCCCCCCCCCCCGAACAAGAGACAATGGGATACGAACTGGGTTCCCTTAGACTAGCAACAGGGGGGAAAGGGGGGGGGAATCTATGTATACACTTCCTGTACAGCCGTTCTTTTACTGGACTGAGGAATAATGAACCTCATGATACGGAGCAATGCAGCTACATCCTAATATTTGATTTCCTAAAGCCCATTTGTTTTCACATTGTCTTTCAGAAAAAGAACAGTGTATTTCACGCAGGCTTTAGGTTTGCAACTCCTTTAACAAGATTATCTTGGAGTGAAATATCTCAGTACATACCACACAAAGGCCTAAAACTAGAATTTGTTTTAGTTTCCAAGAACGAAGACATTTGTTTCTGTTGCCTTAAGAAATATATTTGTTCGGTGGGTTTTGGAGGAAGAAACTCTTTGCATATTTTAAAGAGCCTTGTGTCTCTTATAATCCTGTGTTCCATTACTGTCAAAACATATACAGTACAGTACAGATACTCAAGCAAGTTACTTAGCTATTTCAAAAGGAATATTAGCAATTCAAATAAAAACGAAATCAGGGGAAGCTTGATCCCAAAGGCATCTATGTTGAGCAGGGAAAAAAAATTACATATCCTACTTTTTCCCCACATTCTCAAGACACTGTGTAAACTGCAACAAACTTTGAACACATGATTCACAAGTTGCTACATACATGGAATCTTCATATTCACAATGTTTACTTTGAAATGACAAAATAATAGCACTTCACAGTTTGTAGCAAGAGTGAAGTGCAAACTAGGGCCAGTCCCAGTCCTCCCGGCGGCTGAAGAAGTGAGTCTAAAGGCTGAGCTACATTACACGCGTCGCGGAACTTCTGACATCATTTTTGAAGCAAGCGGAGCCGCTGCGACCTCCGCACTGCCGGTGCGTACCTCAAGCTGGAATCCTACTTTTGAGGGGGCAGGCTCGCAGAGCTAGAGGGCGTATCGCGGAGCTACTGCAGCCTACCAATCGTAGGAGAGGGGGGAGGGTGGCTGCATGCCAATCTGAACTACCTCCAATCACCTTCTTAAGAAGGCGGGACAACAGGCGGGAAGACACTCCCCCGCTCCAAGCGCATAGGCAGAGGCAGAGGCGGCGGCAGAGCCTTTGCCGGCAGCAGCCTCTGCTCCTCCCACTCCCTGGATTGGAGAAAAGGGCAGCGCTGGCCCACTGATGGGATGAGGCGAGGTGTCTGTCAGCCACCTCTGCTGCCTCACTTTGCCTCCACTTCCTCCTCTATGATCTTTGCTCTGCCGCTTGTTTACAAATAGCGTAGCAGCAGAGTAAGTCAGAGGAAGGAAGCTGGGTGAAGCACTAACCCATATCCAAAAAAAAAAAAAAAAGGTTTTGAGTTTGTTTGTGTTGTTTGGAAGTGGGGTGGTGCTTTGACTGACTTCCTTCTTCCGACAGGCTCTGCTGCTTTATTTGAGAACTGGGCAGAGCAAAGGCTGCAGAGAAAGTAAGAAGAACGGTGGGTGGGTTTGGGGAGTAGACTCCAGCACCTCTGCCAAACAGGCAGGTGGAAGAGAAGGTGAGGAGGAAAAAAGAGTGGTGGACTAGAGCACTGGCACACTAGCCCTCCACTCTTCTATCCTCCACACTTCTCTTCCACTCCATCCCCCTCTTCCATTTCCAATTCAGGAAGTAGAAGGAGGAGCAGTAGTGGAGGTAAGTGGGAAGATGGAAGTAGACGACACTCCCCACTGATCTGTAGCCTGAGGCTACCACTTCAGCTGGCCTCATGGATGGGCCAACCCTGGTGCAAGCTATAGTTGAATCTACTCTGCAAAATACCAAGATAGATGATTACTTATTAAAAGCACCATGGAGCATATATTATTAAACCTACAATACCGCAAACCAGAGGCGTCGCGGCAGCTAAGGCTGCCTGGAGCACCTCTGTGGCACCGCCCCTGGGTTGGCCGCCGCCGGGGAGGGGGCAACTGCGTGCGCGCCCGCCTTCTCCCCCGAAAGCCCTGGAGTCGTGCCCTTATTTATACTTTTTTCCTGCACATGCGCAGAACGTTACGTTCTGCGCATGTGCAGGAAAAAAGTATAAATAAGGCCACTGCGCAGCGGCTGCCTTCAGAAAGCCCTGGCCGCCGGTCGTGGCGGACGCTCCAGGGCTTTCTCAGGTTCCGAGGCCGGGCAGGCGCTCCATGGGAATACCGCCCGAGCCACGGAGCCGCTGCGTCACCGGGTGGGCACGCGCACACGCGTGCACTCCCCCGGAGTGCCGCCCAAGGGGCGGAGCCGCCCGGAGCCACTGCTCCGTTCGCTCCGCCCTCCGTACGCCTCTGCCGCAAACCTCATTCTCTGCCACCCACTTAAAAAGGAATTAACAGCCGAATCCTAACTAATTTCCCATGTGGCGATACAGTGGTGCTGGCGTGGGCTGGGCTGCATCCCGTGGGGAAGTTTTGCATGCTGGAGGTCTCCTTGGGGTGAGGGGACAATCCCCTTGCCCTGGGGAAAGCCCAAGCAGCAGTAACGGGTCCAGCGATATCGCTGGAGCAAGTCTGTGTTGATCCATGTTGGCGGATCAGGCTCAGGAGGGGGATAAGATATGGCATGTTCCGCTGATCCCGCCGCTCTCCTGGGGCTGATCTGTCCACCCCTGCCCCCGTCACCTCCCTCCCCCTGCCCCATTCTGCCCCCTGTGTGGAATTACCTGGTCCGGCAGGTATCCCTGCGGTTACTGGCACCAGCAGGAAGGCTCCAGCAGGAAGGCACAGCAAGGCCCCGCACTGTCGCAAAGTGCTTTACAGCACTTTGCAACAGCAAACACCGACGGAACCTGCATTACACCGGCGCAGCCCTAGAATTGGGCCATAATACATTTTTCATTCATTTCCTTTTATCCAGAAAATGTTGTAGGTAAAGAATAGATGTTTTAACTTTTTTTAAAAAATGTTTTTTTTAATCTCTTCTTATGTAAACCAGGATAAGCTTGTGTCAATGTGATGATAACGTGAAGTTGCTGATAACAGGGTGTGGGGGGGGGGGCTGAAATGTACCTTTCTGAAATGCATGTATGAACCATGATTTCTCCATCACTGCAACTTCAAACCAAGAAATGTTGTGCCTCTTGAACTTTTGCCTGGTCATGAGGCAGTTAAAGAGAAAAGGGGGGAGGGTCTCAAACATAGTTGCCATGTGAAGATATTCACTAAGCCAGAAGAGAGAGATAAGCTTCAGGTCACCAAAGATTGTACTGAAAGATTACAGCTCAATAATCCCATTGTTGAAGAGGGAACAGCTCTGAATTGCTGCTATGAAATCTAATTTGTAGAAATACATTGGGCTTGACCCATTCCACTGTGGAAACAGGTACAGATTCTTTCCTCTGTGGAATTACAGAGCCCCGTTTCTCCCCCCCACACACACACACCACCCCAGTGCACACATTCCATACCCCCATCCTCCACTTATATAGTGCAATCATAAGTTCCATTGAATTGTAAGTTCAATGGAAGTAAGTTCCATTGAATTGAGTGGGCCTTACTCTCAGGTACATGTGTATAGGATTGTAGCCTTACAGCCCAATCTCACTCCCCCTGCGCCAATGCAGCCATGCCAACAGGGCACGCACTGCATCCCGCAGGGGAGTTTTGGGTCCCGGAGGCCTCTTTGAGATGAGAACATAAGAAGAGCCCTGCTGGATCAGGCCAAAGGCCCATCTAGTCCAGCTTCCTGTGTCACACAGTGGCCCCACCAGATGCCTCCAAGAGCACACAGACAACAAGATACTTGTATCCTGTCGCCACTCCCTTGCACCTGGCACAAAGAAAACCTACTCCTACAACCAGGAGTAGGAGAAAACCCTACTCCTATGTAGCGGACCTACAACCAGATATGGGAACATTGTTTAAATTTTGCATAGAAAAACCGGTTTTAATTCAGGTTTTTGATAGAGGGTTATGGATTCAGTTTTCAGAGACCGTAAATGTAGACTTTAACAGAATTATTTCTATTAAATGGATAATACAGAGGGCTGGGAGCACCTGACAATTTTGGAGAAAGTATACTGCTTGTTTTAAGACAATTGTAAGTGTTTTGTTTTTCTTGAAACTGAAAATCTAATTTAAAAAGTGTGTGTGTGTGTGTGTGTGTGTGTGTGTGTGTGTGTATGTGTGTGTGTGTGTGTGTGTGTGTGTGTGTGTGTGTGTGTGTGTGTGTGTGTTTGTGTGTGTGTTATGCATCCCTTTGCTTCGGCAGGAACCATACACACACAGCAGATGCACATCCAGTCCTGGAGCATCTCAAAAGTCTACAAGTAATGTAGCAAATGCCACAGCATAACTCTGGAAGAACCCTCCAGGATTCAAAGCTGTTTGGAAAGGCAGCCAGGCAGACTACGGAAAGGCCTTAAACTGGAACCAAAGCTCGCAATGGCACAAGGCACTGAAGAAGAAAGTGCCAACAGATCGCCCTCCTTCACCATTCTGTCAAGAGAGGTGGCCTCCACGCTGGGGTGAGCATCAAAGGTTTCCAGGGCAGCAGGTGGCTTTCAGAGGTGCTCCACCCCTGGCACCACTCCTTGAAGAACAACACAGCCCCAGTTATAGAGGGGCTCCAGAAGAGGACCTGTGAACGAACAGGTGCCTTCCTTGCAAAGTCGTGCTGCTGTTGGTGGACCAGCTGAACTCGTCCCATTAGTGATCATGGCAACGACTTGTCTTTTCCCCGCTGAATTATTCTGTGAGAGCCCAACATGTCAAAATAATTATGTTCTCTCTTCTCCTCCGTATAAGTTACCTACTTGCCTTCAGGGCTGAGGGAGGCTGTGTGGAGAGCATTTCAGTGCTTGTTGGAGCTGCTCCTCCCCCCCCCCTTTGCAAGGAATAAATTGAAACCTATAAGCACTTCCCCTTGACACACAGGAAAGCTACCTGGAATCTACTTTCAGGAACGAAATCTAGAAGGGACACAAATGGGGGGGGGGGACACACACACATGATTTTTAGGGCTCAGATCAGGAAAGGCTGGGAAGAGCCCAGAATCTTTCCTCTCCACCTTTGAGAGCTGACTGCTGTGGGGGTCTGTCATAATAAAACACACTCATGGCTCCATAATAACAACAAATTATTGTCCTCAATACACAGCAATTTTATAGACTACTAGACTATTTTAAACCTCTTCATGCACATTAACTCAGTAATCCTTAGAACAGTCCTAAAAGGCAGAACAGAACAACATCATCATCATCATCCCCATGAGGTGGGAGGGAGAGGCTGGGAAACATCAGCGTACCTGGTGTGAGCTAACCACAGAGGCAAGATTGGAGCCAGGGGGTGTCTGGCTGGCTCCCAGCTCACATTTTTAGCCACTATCAAGTTAGTTCTGTGAGCTGGTGCTTAGCAAGGGCTTTGCTCTGAAACCTGTGTTCATATTTGAAATGACTGCAGTGCTTCTGAGCATGTGCAGAGTCTTTCCCCACAAACGGACCATAGCTATCAGGGTTTCCAGGTCAGTGGTTGTGACGCTTGACAGCTGCAAAAACCAAAACAAAACAGCAAGCCTATCCTATAAATTAAGCAAGAGTCCTTCCTGCTTGCGGGAAGATCAGTGGGCAGCCTTGGATCTAACCTACTCACAGGTTTATTATTATGAGGATATGCAGAAAAGCAACTTTTTACATCAGAAAAGGCTACAGTGAACAATTTACCTTCAAGCGCGGCTGCAGGAGCAAGGGATTACAACCAGATCGATTGAATTGCCTGGCTAGTGGCAATTCAGTTTAAAAACACTCTTCTGCTTTTCATGCCGCACTAATAGCATTCATTCACACGTGCACAGAACTAGTCACGATGGCTACACGTTGCCTGCAGGTTCAGCGACACTATGCCTTTGAATACAGTTGCGGGGTGAGCAACAGCAGGAGAGAGCTGCTGGCCTACAAGTCCCAAAAGCAGAAGTAATCGCCTGGCCTGGTACCCCCCCCCCCCTGTGATCCAGCAGGATACTTCTTGCATGTTTTAAGCAGAAGTGCATGAAAGAGCAGCTGCCTTCGTGATAGAGGGCTGTTCTGGAAATGTTGGGGACTGGGGAGGGAGGGCGCACTTCCTCTTTAGCAGCGTGCGTTTGTGCCAAACTCCCAGGTTGCTGAGAAGAAAGGCAATCACAACTTGCTTTTCCCCCTGTCGAGGCAGACAGCACTGCTAGCGGGCACAGAGAAAGCCCTCAGCCAGCCGTTCCCGAGCAATGGGCAAGCGGTTAGTTAAGAGCCACAACCACAAGGGCGAGGAATCACGACGCGTTCCTCAAAGGCGCTTCTGTTCCGCGGGGAAATCGCCCCTAGATTGCATAAGCGCCAGCGCCACAACAGACTGGGCAGCCAGGCAGACACACGCATGCACACACACACACACACACACACACACACACGGCTCGCCAGGCTGAGCCCCGCCAGGTCCGGATCGCACAGCCAGCGAAAAGAAAACTTTGGATCGCACAAGCCCGACGGCGCCCCGTCCTTACCCGTCACTTTGTTTGGCTCTGGGGGGTGGAGCGGCTGCCCCGAGAGGCGCCCGCAGGCAGAAGGACTTTCCCAGCTGCACGCTTCCGTCGCTGGCCTCACGCACTCTCTAGGCTTCCATGGCCGGCCGGCCGGCCAAGTCAGCACGGGCAGTCTTGCAGCGCGCAACCAGGAAGGAGCCGCTCATGCCATGGTATCAGCCGCTGCCGCGATGGGAATGAATGGGGAAGGGAAGGAGGCGGGAACTCCGGCGCACGGTCTCTCTGTGGCTTCTTTAGAAGATCCTATGAAATCCTTCCTGCCCGTCCCCAGAGGGGAAGAGATTACAGACCGTCACTGCCTTCCTGCTTTAAGAACTGCGGCTGCACATATCCATATGCTCCCCAGTGGATCTCCTGCTGCAACCATGGGGTCGGGACAGATGCGTCGCCGTCTTGCCTTTCTGTAGGACTGTTTTCTTTTGGTCAGAATGCCCCCCCCCTCCAGCACACTTTTAAAATAATATATAAATAGATTAGTAATTCTGAGTCTGTTTGTATGCGGGATCAGACGGGCGCGTTTCTCCGGATATTTAAACACGCAGTTTCTGGGACTGGGATTCACACGCTCGAGTGATTTTATACTCGGGTGCTGTGGTAATAGGACAGATTCGTCAAATGTCAGGGAACGGGAAGGAGGAGCCAGTAAAATCTAAGATCGGAGTTTGTTTGTTTTAAAGCACACCCACAACGTCATACTCGAAGATCAAGGCCCAGTTGGGACAATGGAACCTGTTCTCAGTAAGAAGGAAGGACTGCTCTTCTGTTCTGGCTGGGACATGTCAAACAATCATTTGATATGATCCACGGGGCCCGGGCATCCGTTTAGTCGAGTAAAATTTTGTTGTTGTTGTTCAGTCGTTAAGTCGTGTCCGACCCTTCGTGATCCCATGAACCATATCCCGCCAGGCCTTCCTGTCCTCCACTATCTTCCTGAGTTCGCTCATTTTCATGTTCGTTGCATCGGTGATGCTGTCTAACCATCTCATCCTTTGCCTTCCCCTTCTCCTTTTGCCTTCAATCTTTCTAATCAATTACACATGACAGCCCTAGTACTCATACACCACCTCTCTGAGCAAGCACAGAATGCCCTTCGGGCAAATGCCGACTGAAGCAAAAATAACTGTCTTGCGGCACTTCAAAAGACCTCTGATAAAGTGGGCGCTAGCAGGGTGTGGCGTCCAGACTCTTTCAGTTCAGAAATTAAGCACGTGCTGCCCGATGGGAGTAGGCGGGCTGGCTACATATGAGGAGGAGAGCATCACTTTCCTGAGTCGTCAGAAATTGAAGAGGCAGAGCTACTGGATTTAGCTTTCAGAGAGAGAGAGAGAGAGAGAGAGAGAGAGAGAGAGAGAGAGAGAGAGAGAGAGAGAGAGAGTAAGATTAGGGAGGGGTCCAATGGCTGGGCCATTTTACTTTTCTGGGTTCCAAGATCACTGCAGACGGAGACAGCAGCCATGAAATTAAAAGACGCTTACTCCTTGGAAGGAAAGCTATGGCAAACTTAGACAGCATAATAAAAAGCAGAGATATCACCATGCCAACAAAAGTTCGTATAGTCAGGGCGATGGTGTTCCCAGTAGCAATGTATGGTTGCGAGAGTTGGACCATAAGGAAGGCTGAGCGCCGAAGAATAGATGCTTTTGAACTGTGGTGCTGGAGAAGACTCCTGAGAGTCCCTTGGACTGCTAGGAGATCAAATCAGTCAATTCTAAATGAAATCAAGCCTGACTGTTCCCTGGAAGGACAGGTACTAAGGCTGAAACTCAAATATTTTGGCCACCTAATGCGAAGAGAGGACTCTCTGGAGAAGACTCTGATGCTGGGAAAGATTGAAGGCAAAAGGAGAAGGGGAAGGCCAAGGATGAGATGGTTAGACAGCATCACCGATGCAACAAACATGAAAATGAGCGAACTCAGGAAGATAGTGGAGGACAGGAAGGCCTGGCGGGATATGGTTCATGGGATCACGAAGGGTCGGACACGACTTAACGACTGAACAACAACAACAACAACCAATGGCTGGGCACATGCTTTGGTTGCAGGCTCAGCTCCTTCCAGTAAAGAAAACATCCTGTCTCAATCTGAAACCATGAAAAGCAGCTGCCAGTCCATGTCAAGGGTACTAAACTAGATGGATGGACCTTACTACTAGTACTGTATAAAACTCCTTCATTTGATCCTATGTAATAATATAGACTTTAATAACAAAAATACCAGTAGTGTAGGTAGAATATAAGTGAAGGCAAGCACTTCCTACAGAAAATATGCTACCCACACATCAGACCCCGAAGGAAATACCCTATACCCACTGGCGTCACTGTAGCGTGGCGGGCGGGGTGGGCCCGGTCACCCTCCGGAGGCCGGACGCTCCGAGGCCGGGGAGCGTCCGGCCCGGCCGGCGCTCCAGGGCCTTCTGAAAAGAAGAGGCCCTGGAGCGCTTGCGTTAAAACGCGAACTTTGAAGATTTTCGCGCATGCGCAGACCCTCCTGAGGGCAAGAGGGCAGGCCCTTGCCCTCAGAAAAGGGTTTGTGCATGTGCGAAAATCTTCAAAGTTCGCGTTTTAACGCAAGCGCTCCAGGGCCTCTTCTTTTCAGAAGGCCCTGGAGCGCTTCCCGGCCAGCTCCCGGAGGGTGACGAGCGCCGGAAAAGGTAAGTTTCTGTAGGGGGGGTGAGTCGGGGGGGTGACGCGTGTCACACTGCCTATACCTAAGGTGCTTTACGGACAGATCTCACTCTTTCCACCCCCCACATCTCTGCCTCCAGATTTGCAAACTGCTGTTTCATATTCTCCATCGCTGGATAGATGGAAACTGGGACACACCTGTAACAGCTTTGCTTGCATACCAAGGATCACTGCCATGGTCCTCACAATGCCACACTGCTGAAAACTCAACTCCTTCTGTACAGTACTCATTTGCAGCAGCCTGACCTCCATCAATTTCAAAGATGCTTTCACTTATTTATTTTAAATTTTCCTACTATTCTTGGTTAAAAAAAAAAAGATACAAGGGAAATAAAAATTAAAATATAAAATACAAGATGGCAAAAAATAACAATGCACAGCATAACATTATCTAAAAGCAGTGACTGTATTGTTTTACAGATAAAACATTACTTTAAAAAGCTCTGTGGAACCAGATAAACTAGACATTTATTATTATTGTATCATCCATGGGAGGGGCTGTAGCTCTTGTGTTGCAGACCTGCTTGCATGCAAAAGGTCCCAGGTTCAATCGCTAGCATGCGATGTCAGAGAAAACGTTTCTGTCTGAAACCACACTGCCAGCCTGTGTTAATAATACTGACCTAGATGAACAATAAGCCAGCGGGTGGTGCAGTGGGTTAAACCGCTGAACCATGAGCTGTCAATTGAAAGGTCGGCAGTCCAAATCCGCGACGGGTGAGCTCTCATTGCTTGGCCAGCTCCTGCCAACCTAGCAGTTCCAAAGCATGTTAATGCGAGTAGATAAATAGGTACCGCTTGCGGGAAGGTAAACAGTGCTCCGTGTTCCAGCCGCATGCTACACCCAGAGAGCAAGCAGCACCGGCGCTGCAGGCGGCGCTGCTTGCCCTACTATCTCCCTGGCCCTGTGGCCGCCGGACCAGGTAAGTTCTACACTGGTCGGGGCAGGGTCGGGGGGAGGATGGACCGGGCAGCGAGGAAGGGTGACCATAGGCCGCCCGGGGCCTGGAGGGGGCGGGGATACTGGTGGCAAAGATCCCTGGTATCCAGAGCTCCCTCCAGGCCCCATATACGCCGACGCAGCTGGCATGAATGCATGCGAGCTCTGGAGCTCACGTACATTCGAGGTGGTTCATAGGTCCTCCCGCCACTTACACAGGGGGTAGGGTACTATTATCTCCTAAGTTGTTCCCAGGGCAGCCCTGGAACTCGATAGGATGTAGTGGTCGGCCCTTTAGTGGCTGCCGCAGCCTACACAAGATTGGGCTGTAACTTTGCTTTTTGCTTTTTAAAATTTTCTTCTAACTTCTTCCTTACTGTCATCAGCACATTTTGAAAGACTGCACAATTTTTCTAAACGTAATTTGTTTCTCCCCATGATAGACTGGATATCAGAGTTGACTTCTGATACTTGACTATCTGTCTGTAAACTTTTGATACACTTGTTTTGACTTACAGCCCAATCCTGTGTAACACTTGCACCAGTGTAACAGTAGATCCACCAGTGTAAGTGCACTTATGCCAGTGTAACTTGCCGTACGCCAACGGACGCAGGACGGACACCAGTGTAACCCCTCGGACACCTCACATGTGCAGTTCAGACGCGGAACAGACACCGGCGCAACTCCGCCAGCGCAGGAGGCATTCTGGGGGCATTTATATATCAGTTTTTCAGCAAAAAAAGTTCATAAAGCAGTTTTTATAGCAAATGGTACCCTATCCCAAAAGGGCTCAGATTCTAAATTATATGCCAGGCAGCTGAGATAATCTCATTTCTGCCCTGCTGATTGCTTCAAAAGCTGGTTAAATGTACCTCCACCTTATTAATAGCAAAAGTGGCAGCAGAAATAATGCCAAAGGCATTCCTGGTTGTTGCTACCCATTCAAACACCTTGTCTAAAAACGTAATACTAGAAAGTGGATGATAATTACTTAGATCAGAGGAATCAACAAGAATACATAACTGCTCTTTCAGTATAGACGGCATGGCACGTGACCCTCTCCAAGCAGGCATTAATTGCCTCTAACACAATCCTGACCCAGAAAGCCCTGGCCTGGCTGATTTAACAAGACAAGAGGGACAAGGTTTGAGAGCATATATGACTGTCTGGAGTGGTTGGATAGCTCCAAGGATTCTGTCCATATCCTCAGGTTGAACAAAAGGAAAAGGGGCACCACAAACGGACAGGAGAATGTGCTGGGGATCTCCAGAGGGCCACTGAACAAAAGGAGACATGTCTTACAACATTCTTGGTATAAAATTTATTGTACCCTGTCTGTTCTAATTTGGGTGTCCCATGCTCAGCATTTTGACAAAGGACCTATGTTCATGCAAACTTGAGATCTGCTTGTACAAGTGTGGATCCTCTCAGGTTTTTCTCATAGCCCAATCCTTCACTTGGAAGTCAGCCCCTTTGAGTTCAAGGGGACTTGCTTTCAAATAAGTGTGCATAGGCACATTGGGATCTTGTACGGAGTTTGGCTTTGATCTGTCATCTCTGAGTGTCAGACTACGGTTAAAGAGAGAAGAGCAGAGCCAATTAAACAAAGTTGACAGCTCTAAAGAGAAGGATATTACTTTGCTTTTATTTAAGCTTCTGTTCAAAATATACACTTCCAAAATTAGCTCTTTCGTCCTTCTTTCACACTTCTGTACATATTTATGGAAGGATCAAAAAAGGACCAGTGTTATAAAACTGTAGAGAAATGAGGACACATTTTAAAAAATTCTTAGTGACAGCCAAGCCCTTCTCGACTCACTTTGGAATTGGTTCAATAATTATGAGCTTCTTCAGCAAAAACTCATTCTCTTCTGAGAGTTCTCTCCTGGCTCATAAAGTTGGCACATGTGCACTGAAGTATGTACCTTAGCGCACTGACACTTGGGAACTGTAGTTCCTTGCATCAGTTATGGCAGAAAAATTCAATGCGCCCCACCCACCCCCAAAACCTACACACAACTGGAAACAACAATAGGTTTTTAATTTGGATGGACAACAACAATCACATAAAACCTTCACAAGAAACAGTTAAGAGAATTTATACAAGAGATGTTCACCACACAAAAAATGGTTTGGTCAGGTGATCTGATCATCTTTCAAAGCAATCAGCGGTAGTTTCACCAATCTTATCCAACTTTCCAGTGCTGATGCAGCCGTGCCAATGGGACACGGACTACATCCTGCAAAGTATTCTGTGGGAGGTGATGTGAAGCAAAATGAAAGTTCCGTCTGTGGTGCCTGATGGCACTTACGACACCTATGTACACAATGCGGACTGCTTCTCCTAAACTAGAGCCAATCAACAGATTTTATTGTCATTTTCGTTTTCAACACATCGAAATTAGTAAAGATGAGCTCTTTTCATTTCAGGGCCAATTTCATGTTGTTCAGTGTAATCAGTTTATTAAAAATCCCAAGGAAAAAGGAATTAAAGTGGGGAGGAGGAATAAAAAAAAGTATAACAAGCAAATGCCTGAACTTGGCTGGATAGACACATACGCTAGTGTGAGTGACTGACAGCCCAATCCTGTGTAACTCTTGCACTGGTGTAACAGTAGATCCACCAGTGTAAGTGCACTTATGCCAGTGTAACTTGTCGTGCGCGTTCAGACATCCCCGGAATGCTCCTTGCACTGGCGAAGTTGCGCTGGCATCTGTCCTGCGTCTGAACTGTGCATGCACGGCATCCGAGGGGGGTTATGTTGGTGTTCGTTCTGCGTCCGTCGGTGTATGGCACGTTACACTGACATAAGTGCACTTACACTGGTGGATCTACTGGTACACCAGTGCAAGTGTTACACAGGATTGGGCTGCAAATTGGATGCAGTAACTAGTAATGCCCAGCAGAAGAAACCAGGAAATTACATAAGCACACAAACACCCAATGTTCCCTCAAGTTTTCAGGCTGGCTTACAGTGTAAAGAGCAAGCAAAACAAAATGCATTCACTAAACACATCTAGCTAGAAATACAGTCCCTATTGCTAGCTACTTACATTGTCCCAGAAATCCTGTCCTTCTGCGCTTACTGGAGAGTATGCGGATGTGCCTTCTAAGAACCAGCATTTGGTTCCAAGAGCAGACCTGGCAAAACACATCCAGGCAGTTGATGATGTCATAGTGTGACCTGATTGGATGAGTGGGAGGCACTCGATTCCACCCCTTTACCTAGATAAGCAGGTTTGGATGTCCAATCAGTAGACACATGCCAAACTCAGTAAGAGGCTTGGCTAGGAGGTATTGTCTCTGGGTAAAGTCTGGACTTAGAGATGGAGCAATACACATCTGGCAGTAGGCTGTTTGAGAATGGTGTTTCAAATAAAGGACAAAGGCTTCTGCAAGAGGATGTCCCAGCATCTTTTATGATGAGACAGCACAAATGTCTCTGGTGGATTAGGTAAAGGTAAAGGTGACCCCTGACAATTAAGTCCAGTCGTGTCCGACTCTAGCGTGTGGTGCTCATCCCCATTTCAAAGCCGAAGAGCCAGCGTTGTCCGAAGACGCCTCCGTGGTCATGTGGCCGGCATGACTCTCCTTGCCGCAGCGCGTAGCATGCGGCTGGAACACGGAGCGCTGTTTACCTTCCCGCAAGCGGTACCTATTTATCTACTCACATTAACATGCTTTGGAACTGCTAAGTTGGCAGGAGCTGGCCAAGCAACGAGAGCTCACCCCGTTGCGGATTCGAACTGCCGACCTTTTGATCGACAGCTCATGGTTCAGCAGTTTAACCCACTGCGCCACCCGCTGGTGCCCCAAAATAAGGAAAAAACAGGGCATTCATCACACATAGGAACTGCTACTTGTCTATATGCAAGACTGCACAGCTTGCAATCTGCAAAATGATACAGCCCTCCAGAAGCTCAGAAGAAAAAAGAAAGCACCTGTTTTTGCTACTTACTGGGGAATGGAAAAATGGGGCTGTCAAGCACATGGCTTGCTACAATGTTTGGCTGGTGAGCTAGTTTAGTGGGACACACCTTTTTCCTGGCATGATCTAATCCACAGATACTGGCAAAGCCACGTTTGAAGCTGATTTTGAAACCCTTAAATTGATACTTGAAGCAGTCATCAACTATATTTTGCTATCCACCACCCAAAGCACCTTAACACCTGATTCAGCTATAATTAGTCATGACTAACAGCCCAATCCTAAGCATGCTGCCTGATGGCGGCATGCCTCCTGCATTGGCACTGACTGCCGTAAAGCAGTCAGCACCAGTTGCAAAAGCCTCCCCGACAGCGTGCTGATCAGGGATGCCGATGGAAAGGCCTCTACTTTCCCAGTCGCGCCGGAGGACCTCTGGACGCACGCCAGGAAAGGTAAACTGGAGGGAAGGCGGGGGAGGGAAGTGAGAAGGGGACGTAATGGGGGTGGGAAGGCTGTGGGAGGGGGAGGATCCATCGCGGAAGGCCCGCACCAGATCCTATTCCCCTTCCCTGCAGCCTCCCCGCCCGCGCCCCTGCCCCTTTTCCTTCCTCAGACGTACGCTAGCAAAATTGCTAGTATAGGTCTGAGGAGATCCATTGCTAGGCTTACCAGATCTCCAACCGGGACAGAGTGCTAGACCTTTAGGAGAAGGAATGTGGGCAGGTGTAGCTTGTTAAACCTTAGAGCACAATCCTAGGCATGTCTACTCAGAAGCAAGCCCCATTGTGTTCAGTGGGGCTTGCTTCTGAGTAGGCATGCCTAGGATTGTGGTCTAAGGTTTAACAAGCTACACCTGCCCACATTCCTTCTCCTAAAGGTGAAGCACTCTGTCCCGGTTGGAGATCTGGTAAGCCTATCCATTGCGGGCCATGAGGTTTACACAGGGGTAAGGGAATTAAACATCCCCTTTCCCTGCAGAAGCCTCCCATTCCCCCCCCCCCCCCGCACAGGATGCAGTGGCTGCCATTTTGGCACCGCTGCATCAGCAGGGGGTGTAAAGGATAGGATTGGGCTGTAAGTTTTCTTTCAATGGGATTAAGTGATGACTATTTTTAGCTGGATGAGGACCTTCGTGTTTATTGAATATTTATAGCATGAACGTGGCACTGGAGCCACATGGTAGTAGTTGTCATTTCCCTAGTGTGCTTGAATCTACACGCAAACATGCTCCCAACAGTGAACAAGCAATTACAATGTCATTTGGAAGTACAATTAGAGATAAAGACATGTATTTTAAATGAGTACTATGAAGAAGAGCCAAACCGATCCTTTGATAATTAATATAATCACCACCTCAGCTCAACGTTCCCAGCAAAGTGTAGATATCATAAGGTGGTGGGGGGGGGGGGTTGCCTTTATTATTTCTGTTCTGATGAATGTAAAACCACCTGGGATTAATTAGCTACAAGCACAGCTCTACAAGCTGAGTGCACAATTAAATACGACTGCATATTGCTTGATTTTTTTGTGATAATAAGAAAAGTGTCAAATAATTTGAGACAAATGTATTTAAATATATTCATGAATCTCTTATCAAATCTGCCGGGTAAAAGGTTTATTCAGCACCAGAGTCAATTCAACAACTGTATGTGATTGCCAGATGCAAAGGTCCTCGGGTGCTTTGTAATGTGTGTGAGACATAAGACCACACTCTGAGCTGTTATCATCCCTCAACAGACTTTTCCATGGCTGAAACATGCAAGCAATGTCAACGACCAGGAAGTGGAAAAGCAAAAGAAGAGTATTTTTTTCTTTTTACTGCAAACAAAAGCATGATGACAGGAAATGCAGAACTTATTTCCTGCATTTATATTCTTCCAAGACCTCAGGACACTGCATGACTTATCTAGAATCAGTCCCATCATTGCAGTGGAAATAGCTGAAGATCGGTGAGGAGTTAGTGGTGTTTTCAGTGGTCCCGTTTTGACAGATCAGGGAAGAAAGGGGTTAAAGAACCTGGAGATTTGACAGGACTGGGATATAAAGGGTTAGCACCCAAGACTGCGTGGGTGGAAGCACATCTGTAGGCAATTGGGCGTGGCTCCACACCTGTGGACCATTAGAAGAACCTGGAGTGCACTGATTGCCAGCGCGCAGCTGTGCCCACTTATGCTTAATGAAGACTTGGAGAAATAAAAGGAGGCCAGCTACACCACCAAAGAGGCTTGCTACCTTGCCAGAGGGACATGCTGTTGGATTGCTGTGTGACGGCGATGGCTTTGCTTAGACAGGGAACCTCTGCTGGACTGACTACTTACCTGGATTGACTGCCTATCTGGAGTGACTGGTATGGGAAGCACTTTGCCCAACCAGCAGTTGAAGAGGCTTCCCTAATTGGACTCTGACTACGGGACTTGCTAAAGAGACCAGTTTGGGGGATTGTTTGGAGAAGATAGCAGGGGCTGTCTTATGGAATTTGTGAGGGACTGCTCTCACTTTGGGAAATGTATAGGTGATAAGGGTTGCTTGGAAAGCAATAAAACTTGATAATTGTTGCCTTTGAAGTTCAGTGGTTTTCTTTGCAACTGAAAGGGAATTGCAACTGAAAGGGAAAAGGCGTGCTAACTTTTAGCCCGAAGTGAACTTTTGAAAGGGAATATAGTGGCTCAGAGGAGCCTGGGACAAAACAATCCTCTTGGAAGGTGAATTTTCCTTTGAAATGTTCAGAATCTGTGTACCACTGAACAACCAAATGTCTCAGAAGTGAGAACATCTCCAGTTTGATGCTGTTTCATTTCAGCTCTGGTATTAAGTGACTGGTGTCCAAAATGCAATGCACAATTTAACAGTTATAAAGAATAGATTCAGGTATTGTATCGTCATGCAAAATACCCAGTGTGAGAAACATGAGCAGGGCTTTTGGAATTGTAAGGAGTTAGTCTGCAGGCTACTTGGACTTAAGCTACACAAGCAGGGCTGGCCCAAGAACTCCTGCCACCTGAGGTGGCATACTAATTGCTGCTCCCCCTTACCCAATGGTATGCCAGCATCTACTCCTCCCATTCCTCAGTACCTTAACTCAGCACTCTCTTCCCCTCTACATTTCCTCTTCCTCTTTGTTACTTGTACCCTTCTTCTTTTTCCAATCCAGGGAATGGAAGGAGAAGGAAGAGCAGTGGAGGCAAGTAAGCAGACCAAGACGGGCACCCACCCACCCCCAAATCTGCTGCCTAAGGTGACTGCCCAGTTGGCCTCATAGATGGGTCGGCCACGTACTCAAGACTGGTAAACTTCCAGGGGCCGTACCGTAGAAACACAATTGCTCTGGCATACTAAACAAGGGGTGAGTGTGGGTCTAATTTTTAAAGCAAAAACTGAGACCTAAGATGTTTTGTGATTTGCTGTTTAGAACAGTGTACATTGACTTCTTCAGCTAAACATTCTCATATGGTATTTGGCTCTTTCCCAAATAACAGCAAACCTTTTACTGCAGACTTGTCTCAGGTGAATGAACTGTTTCTATTACAGGACATTTACCATGATTTCCTACCTGCGCATTGATTTAACTGGTTCCTCACTAAGGCTGACAAGGAAAGAAGTGCACAATCTACTCTCTGCCTTCCAGGTATACCTATATTGGTCCCAGGTTAATGATATAATGGAACAGATTGTATCAGGAAAGCAGCACCTCTTAAGTGCTGGTGATTGGATTCTTGAGAAGCAAATGATGGGGATCGTATTTCTGAACTGATGTAATCGTGTGGAATCATGCTGCACCCGACCTAGAAGTTTAGAACTAATGTCAGTTTTCAATATTAAAACACAAGTTCAGAGGGACTTATTTTTAATGGCAACACAGATCTACTTAACTATTAGCCCAGCAGAAAGCCTTGGTGTATTTTTCCCCTAAGCAGTCCTTTATCTCTAGTCATGCACACTGCTTTGGAACATGGAAGAATATCTAAAACCAGAAGTCAAAGGTTCTGCCAGGTTCACCCTATTGCCTTCAGCTGAGACATGCAATTGTTGCTCAGTTTATTCCATAACTGGCATGCACAGATTTTGGAAACCCTTTATTTTCAAACATGTGCATTTAGCAAGGGGTGTTGTAAGAATCTAATTAGACAACTGGGGCAAAGTATCCAGAAAACAGATTAATTTGAGTACCATCTGGACTTGATACTTGTATATAAGCTCAGCTTGGATGTTCAGGCGCAAAACTGCAAGGCCATTTAGAATTACAGTGTCTTGGTTGCAATCTGACCTATTAATCTGCAGCCAAAAATATCCAGATTCCACAGCCTATTTTTAGGTGCATGCCTTTGTCAAATAAAGAGCTTGTTTGTACAGAAGATATCATTAATCTCTCAGCATATGCTATCACAGGCAAGATTCTCAGCTGGGATAAATAAGAAAATGCATCCTGAAGCTGGGCCAACTGGCCACTCGAGGCTGGTCCGCACAATCTTCTTATGCTCCATTGAGATGCCAGTAGCCTTGTGTTTTTACCAGCAGACCCAAGCATTAAAATAAGTACTAGTATTCTCCCACTCAAAGAGGTACTTAAATGTACATATAGGTATAGAACATACGGTAGATTAATAACTTGCTGTTAGAATATTCAACACAATTGAGACAATTCAATTTAACACAACTGAGCACCGACACCAGTGGAAGAAAGACGGGATAAAAATATTATAAATAAGATTTGTGTTTTGCATGTTAACAAACATACAGCATTGCATATAGATTTACCCATTATTCAATCTTAATTAATGTTACATGTGACATACAGTGCTGTTAAAATTATATTTGGGAACAATATGGACATAAAACATTTTCTAGCTTAAAGCTGAACATTTTAGATGTGGCATTCATAACATCAGCTAAAGTTTAGCGAAAGACGAATACAGCACTCTGTATCAACACAACACAGCACTTTGCTCAACACAAGCACATGTAAAAGGTAGGGAATAATTTCAGGGTATTCCTACTAAATACCCCACAGGCAGCCCAATCCTGTGTAGCAGGATGCGGCAGCACACATAAAGCACCCACCGCATCCTGAGCAGGATTGGGCCTACAGCTAGAGGCCTCTTTGGGGTAAAGGGATGCTTGTCCCTTTACCCCGAGTAATGCCCCAGCCACCCTGATGGGTCTCCTTTTGGTTGTGTACATTCGAGAGACCTGCAATTTTGCTTGTACATTCGAGAGACCTGTGTAAGGCTCAACAGGCCTGGGAAAGGGGATAGGATATAGGCGGAGGCCTCCTCCATTGATCCCTCCCCCTTCCTGGGCCCTATCCTCCAATCCCTCGCTCCAGAATGCCCCGTTCGTCCCCCCCCATCCCTCTGCCACCCGGTGGGGCCTTACCTTCCCACCGCAGCGCTGCTCTGCGGTGCCAGAGGACTGACACAAGCCTTTCCGCGGGTGCCATTTACTTTCCGGATGCCACAAAGGTGCCGTAACGCATGTTTGCGTTACCCTAGACTGGCGGATCAGACTAGTGGAATATTAGTTGGAGTGGTCTGATGTTAGACAAGATTGTGCCATTAAGGATCCTGCTAAATATCACAGAACTGAAATTAATGAAAATACTGGTGGTATTGGACTACAACTGCAAGGAGGCTTGTGAAAGGCAACTTCCCTGTCCCTCATCCCCACAGAAATCCCATGAAAAGTCTCTCCTGAGGGTCAGGGATAAGGGGATGTGATGGAGTGTAGGATATGTAGAGGGAAGGGGAAATGTCAACATTTCAGAAATTCTTCCTCCCTCTGCAGCCTTTGTTCCATCCCAGCACTTTGGTGTAGGAAGAGAGACAGCGTGAGCGAGATCTGTTCAGTAACAGTGAGTGTGGATATGTATGTGTTTATTCCCACCAAGAAGGTGATACAGTCATCTATTCAGTTCCTAGTTTTAAATGCTTGTAGGTTGCTCTCTCCTGCTTTGACTAGACTTTTCATTAGTCTCTTTTCCTGTGTTTTATGTTTTGCTGCCCAAGTGGCTGTGACCAGTTGCTTCTCTTGCTCTTAATTTGCATATACCGTATTGGCCTGAGTATAAGACTCACTTCCCCCCTCTAATTTGTTTTTTAAACTAGGGGTGTGTCTTATAATCAGGCTGTTGCAATTTGGGTTTGCAGCCGCCCCTCCCCCAGGCTTAGCAGAGAAAGGGTGGCAAAATACTCACTGCTGCTGCTCAGCTGTGCAGTGAGGGCCTTTGGGCATGGGACATTGCTGGAAGAAGTGGCAAGGGACTGGGCTAAGAGGAGATGTGTTGTCTTGGTAGGCTATCTTCAAAGCAGGAGCGTAATTGAAGTGATTATTGCTGCCGGCTGAGACCCCTTTGCAGAGGCTCCATGTTTGTTTTTAGAGGAGATAATGGCTCCTTCTCTGCCCTGCAGAGCTTAAGGTATATCCTTTTTTTTTGTTAAAACAAGAGCACACATACCTCTCCCCTCTTCAGGCCCTACCCCTTTCCAGGCTATAATAAGTTGTTAATTTTCGTTCTCAGCCCTGCTGGATTTTGTATCCTTTTGTAAAGCATGATCACATACACTTTCATCCCCCCCTCCCCAGGCAATGAATGGTTTAGGCTGCAATCCTGTGACACTTTCCTGAGAGTAAGCTCCATTGAGAACAGTGGAACTTGCTTTTGAGTAAACATGCACAGGATTGCACTGGAATTACTGGCATAAATTTAATGCCAGTGATTTAATTATTTTTTTTAATAGCCCCAAACTTTAAGGGTGCGTCTTATAATCAGGTGTGTCTTATGCTCGGGAGAATATGTATATAGAAGTGCTTTGTGTAACTCAGCTCCACTGTGTATTAGTTTGTTTTTTCCAAACTGCTAATACCCTGAGCCAGGGGCACACAGGACTGCTGTGGGGATGAGGTGGTTTGGTGGCTAGGGAAAACATTGACATAGTAGGTATAACAGAAACCTGGTGGAATGCGGAGAACCAGTGGGATACTGCAATTCCAGGATATAAACTCTATAGGAGGGACAGAGAGGGGCGTGTTGGAGGTGGGGTGGCCATCTATGTCAAAGAGGGGGTAGAATCCACCAGAGTAGAGCTGGAGGGGGGCTCTGACTCCTCCGTAGAATCACTGTGGGTTAGATTACCAGGCTCAAAGAGTGATGTAATAGTAGGGGCATGCTACCGTCCTCCAGATCAAAAACCTGAAGGGGATCTTGAAATGAGGAAGCAAATCAGGGAGGTGTCAATGAGAGACAGGGTTGTAGTCATGGGGGACTTCAATTATCCTCACATCGACTGGGTCAATTCATGCTCAGGTCATGAAAGAGAGACTGGATTTCTGGATATGTTAAATGACTGTGCCTTAGAGCAGCTTGTCACGGAACCGACCAGAGGACAGGTGACTCTGGACTTGATATTGTGTGGCACTCAAAATCTGGTCAGGGAGGTAAATGTTACCGAACCGTTGAGGAATAGTGACCATGCTGCAATCTGTTTCGCCATGCGTGTCGGGGGGAGAGTGCCGAGCAAATCTGACACGAAAACCCTTGACTTCCGAAGGGCTGACTTCCCCAAAATGAGGAGACTAGTTAAAAAAAAAGCTGAAAGGGAAGGTAAAAAGAGTCCAATCGCTCCAGAGTGCATGGAGGCTGTTTAAAACAACAGTCATAGAGGCCCAGCGGGAGTGTATCCCACAAAGGAGGAAGGGCTCGACCAAGTCCAGGAGGGTGCCGGCATGGCTAACAAGCACAGTTAAGGAGGCTATAAAAGGCAAGGAAGCTTCCTTCCGTAAATGGAAGTCTTGCCCTAGTGAGGAAAATAAACAGGAGCACAAACTGTGGCAAAAGAAATGTAAAAAGATGATACGGGAGGCCAAGCAAGACTTTGAGGAACGTATGGCAGGCAACATAAAAGGGAATAATAAAAGCTTCTTCAAATATGTTAGAAGCAGGAAACCTGCCAGGGAAACGGTTGGTCCGCTGGATGGTGAGGGAGAGAAAGGGGTGATAAAAGGGGACTTGGAGACTGCAGAGAAATTAAATGAGTTCTTTGCATCTGTCTTCACGGCAGAAGACCTCGGGCAAATACCGCTGCCGGAACGGTCTCCCCTGAATAAAGAATTAAGTCAAATAGAGGTTAAAAGAGAAGACATCTCGGACTTAATTGACAAAATAAAGATCAATAAATCACCAGGCCCAGATGGCATCCACCCAAGAGTTCTGAAGGAACTCAAGAATGAAGTTGCTGACCTCTTGACCCAAATATGCAAATTATCCCTTAAAACGGCCACAGTGCCAGAGGATTGGAGGATAGCTAATGTCACGCCAATCTTTAAAAAGGAAGGAGGGGGGACCCGGGAAACTACAGGCCGGTCAGCCTAACCTCTGTTCCAGGGAAGATGGTGGAAAGTCTCATTAAGGATAAAATCTTAAAATACATAGAAGAACAAGCTCTGCTGAGGGAGAGTCAGCATGGCTTCTGCAAGGGGAAGTCTTGCTCACAAACCTGTTAGAATTTTTTGAAAAGGTCAACAGGCATGTGGATGCGAGCGAACCCGTGGATATTATATATCTGGATTTTCAGAAGGTGTTTGACACGGTCCCTCATGAAAGGCTCCTGAGAAAACTCCACAGTCAGGGAATAAGAGGGCAGGTCCTCTTGTGGATTAGGAACTGGTTGAAGACCAGGAAACAGCGAGTGGGAGTCAATGGGCAATTTTCACAATGGCGAGAGGTGAAAAGCGGTGTGCCCCAAGGATCGGTCTTGGGACCGGTGCTTTTCAACTTATTCATAAATGACCTGGAGTCGGGGATAGGCAGTGAGGTGGCCAAGTTTGCAGATGACACTAAACTTTTCCAGGTGGTGAAGACCAGCAGGGATTGTGAAGAGCTCCAGAAGGACCTCTCCAAACTGGGAGAATGGGCAGCAAAATGGCAGATGCGCTTCAATGTAAGTAAGTGCAAAGTGATGCACATTGGGGCAAGAAACCAAAATTTCACATATACGCTAATGGGTTCTGAGTTGTCTGTGACGGATCAAGAGAGAGATCTTGGGGTGCTGGTGGACATGTCGATGAAAGTGTCGACCCAGTGTGCGGCGGCTGTGAAGAAGGCCAATTCCATGCTCGGGATCATTAAAAAAGGGATTGAGAATAAAACGGCCAATATCATTCTGCCTTTGTACAAATCGATGGTAAGGCCACATCTGGAGTATTGTGTCCAGTTCTGGTCACCACACCTCAAAAAGGATATAGTTGAATTGGAAAAGGTGCAGAAAAGAGCGACCAGAATGATTCGTGGGCTGGAGCACCTCCCTTACGAGGAAAGGCTACAGCGTCTGGGGCTTTTCAGCCTAGAAAAAAGGCGCCTGAGGGGGGACATGATTGAGACTTATAAAATTATGCATGGGATGGAGAGAGTGGATAGAGGGAAATTCTTCTCCCTCTTGCACAACACCAGAACCAGGGGACATGCACTAAAATTGAGTGGAGGGAGAGTTAGAACAGACAAAAGAAAATATTTCTTTACCCAGCGTGTAATTTATCTGTGGAACTCCTTGCCACAGGATGTGGTGATGGCATCTGGCCTAGATGCCTTTAAAAGGGGTTTGGACAGATTCATGGAGGAAAAGACCATCACAGGTTACAAGCCATAAGCAACCTCCTGGTTTTTAGAAGTGGGTTTTCTCTGTGCCAGGTGCAAGGGAGTGGCGACTGGACACAGGTTATCTTGTTGTCTTGTGTGCTCCCTGAGGCATCTGGTGGGGCCACTGTGTGACACAGGAAGCTGGACTAGATGGGCTTTTGGCCTGATCCAGCAGGGCTCTTCTTATGTTCTTATGAGGTCCAGGGAAGTTGCCTTCTGAGAGCTTCCTTGTGCTTGCAGTTCTTTGGGTACATTACAAGGCAGTACTGTATTCTTAAAATATGTTAGCAAGGGCACTAAAACGGTAAACGGAACATTGTTGACCAAAAAATACCATTGATAAATGTCTATTTATTCTGACACGAGCCTGCTAGTATAGTAAGATCATTCTGAGGCCTTTGTTCTGGGTGCTCCTGTCTTCTGACTTGAAGAGGGTGGCAACTGGGAGAACGAAGACTTACAGCACAATCCTTTGCATGTCTACTCAGAAGTAACTCCCATTGTGTTCAATGGGGCTTACTTCCAGGAAAGTGTTATAGGAATGCAGCCTTATTCAGTGGTGGAACCTCATAGTATTGCCATAAAAAGCATGTCTTTTTAGCATTAGGTGAGGTCCTTTTGATTTACCCAGGCATTATTTTTAAACCTTTCATCTGCTTTTAATGGAAATTGTTGTTGATACCTCTTGTTTTGATGTTCCTATGGTTTTATATCTCTAAATGTAAGCCATTGTATTGGAAAATAGCAGAAGTCTTCTCCTGACTGAGGAGATAGGATATGCCAGGTGTCAGCAGTGGTTCCTCACCTTGACAGGCCTGGGCAGAAAACATAGGGTTAAACCCAGGGCCTGTGCTTGCCACAGGACACAGCTGTAGCTGGAGAGGATAATGAGGGCCCTGAGAATAAAAATGAGGGAATCAGCACCAGGTGGTGTGGGTTGAAGGAGTAAGTTTGGAGAGGAAGAGGATTGACCAACTGGTTTGGACTGGCTCTTGGACTTACTCTGTCCTAGCTTTGTGAACTGGCTCAGCTCATGGACTCTGGCTTGGTTTATAGAGTTGAGTGACAAGAAGGGGAACTAATTAGTCTAAAAGCAGACCTAGGCCCCAGGAAGGGACAGAGAGGGGATTTTCTGGGACAGCCACCCAGGTGAATCAACCAAGCTAAAAGGTGAGATATAAAATAAATATCTTATCTCATGTACTTTGGGCTGACTGAGCCCTGCCATTGACAGATTACAGGTCTAGGCCTAGCTGAAGTTAGTCCTGATTAATCCAGGTACAGTAATTTGGTCATCTTCTCAGATGACTCGGAGACTTCTCAGGACGATCTCTATGAAGGGGTGGTGAATACTTGCTGAATGAACCTTGAATGAACTATGAATTTTGCTGCATTTTAACTTTGGCACACTGATTTTAGCTGCTGTTTGAATCTCGCTGCATTTTAACTTCAACACCTTAGCACAGCCGCTCCACAGAAGAACGAAATAGCAGGATCATCCCAGGATGCGGAGATTTCTCTGTTGATCTTGATGAAGGGGCACTAAGTACTTGCAGAGTGGAAGGCTGTGAATGAAGTGTGTGAATGAATTGATGGAAGCGGGGCTCCTATTGCTGCCTTTGAACAATGATAATTGATTACTTCCGCTGCACTTCGGCTCCAGCCATTTCGTTCCCACACTTTCTCAGGTTAAAACAACCAGCGCTACTGACAGTTTGTAACAGCTTTCAATCTTTCAGATTGCTTCCTAGACAATGTTTCCAGGAACAGGAAACGAAACGTTGGAATTTTAAAACATTGGACTTTGGATTTTAATAGATTTTGTTTGTCTTGTTGATTCGGAAGAAAACAAAAGACGCAAGTGGATTTTATATTTGTTTTTATTCAAGTCTGTTTTACTATACATGGCTATGATACCCGTAAGAATTAAATCTTTGGAAATAATTTGGTCATCCCAGATAGAATTTCTGCCTTAACAAAAAATCAGACCTCTTTCAGTGCCTTTGATGGTAGTCTGACACACAGATATTTAGCAGGTGACACTTCTCCTGACACTTAATCCAGGGCTGACCCAACCTTGAGGCTGGTTTAACACTTTGCCTCAGGCAGCAGGCTGGTGGATGTGGCACGTTGCTTGCCTGGCCACTCCACTCAGCTGTCTCATCATCTTCTTGCATGCTCAGAGAATGTGTGAGAGGAGAATGGATTGGGAGGGCGTACCTCTTCCTGCTCCAACTCTACTTCTTGTAAATTGGCCAGTGGAAAGACTTCTGGGAGTGGAGAGGTTCTGTTCCCAAGATTCTCCCAGCCGAGTCACTTTACAAAAAGTAGCAGCACAGCAGCAGCAAGATGATGATGATGATGAAGCAGCAAGGTGCCTTGGGTGTTCATGGTGGGGGTATAGTGTGTGCTGGTGATGGTGTATGCTGGGTGTGTGTGTGCGCACTGGCTGAGGTAGATTGGGCATAGAATTTGGGGAGTGGACCAGGGACAGCCCATCCATGAGGCCAACTGAAGTGGTTGCCTCAGGCAGCAGATGGGGGGACAACCTGCCTGCACTGCTGCTCCTCTTCCTTCTACTCCCTGGATTGGAAAAAGAGGGTGACAGAGGCGGGGGGAATGTGGAGGGGAGGAGAGTGCTGAGCTAGAACATCTAGGAGAAGGAGAGACTGGCACATCATTGGGAAGCAGAGGCAGCATTTGGCATGCTGCCTTAGGGACCAGATGGTCTTGAGCTGGCCCTGGACAGTGGAAGTTGGGGGTAAGTTTGCGGATTGGATCATGTTGGGCCATCGCTGACTCCATCTCCATACCAGGAAACGTTTCTCCATACCAGGAAATGTTTCACCTGCTAAGTGTCTGCATATCAGGGGTCAATAGGAGGTAGGGCATTAGTCTACCTAGCTCAGTATTGGCTATTGACTGGCACTGGCTCTCCAGGACTTCGGGGGGGGGGGTGTCTTTCCAAGCCCTACCGGCAGAGAACCGGACTTGAGATCTTCTGCAAGCAAGGCAAGTGCCCTTCCATTGAGATTCATCCCTATCCTCACCAATAAAACCTGGCAAACTCAAGCCTAACCTAACTCATGTGTGGGTAAAATAATCTGACCTCCTTTGTCCACTCCCCCTTGAAGTAAAACTTTTAAATTGCAAAGAAAACCTATGGACCTAGGTCTTGCAAAGACTTTTACAAATAGGATGCTGGTTCTAGTGGGACATGTTGCTATGAGTCTCCTTTTTAAAACAAACAAACAAACTTGTAGCTTCATCGATGCTGTTTTCTAAGAACTCATAAAGACGGTTTGGAAACAGCAGCTGTTGTCATGGAAATGATTGCAACAGTGAAAATACTGAGGCAACACTATCTTTGCTGATGTGTTTCAGAAGAGCTGTTGTGTATGTGCAGCTTACCTATAAAATGCCATATCCAGAATGCAAATACACCCTAGGAACTGGCAGTAATGCTTATATTATATGCCACTTTTCAAACTGATATCCTGAATGAAAAAAAGAAAATCTCTGTTCAGGCTAAGGAGGGAGTGCGGTGAGTGTCATAAAGGAGCATGTTTCTTGGCTTGACTTATACTGACCTCTAGAGGTTAGGGCAGAACATCATGAGGCAAATAGCTTCCAAACCTTGTGTTGGCCTCCTAATACCAATGCAGGGGCTGAGGAAGGCACTCTGGCAGGGGCAGACGAGGAGGCAGAAGGCCATACCCACCTATTTGTTTTGAGCCAGCTGGGCTCTGAGACTGGAAATAAGAGTGAAGCTCTTCCCTCCTGCCCATGGATCGATCAGGTCTGACCCATTCATGAGACCAACTGAAGCAGTCACCTCAGGCAGCAGTTCAGTGGGGGTGTGTGCCCATCTCTGTCCACCTGCTGCTCCCTAAAACTCCAAAGCTACGCTGGCCTGAGTGGCCTCTCAATAACAGGGGGCAGCCCTCGCGAGCGCCCGCTCAAAGGACCAGGGATGTAGCCCTCTTCTTGCTGCCTAACTCAGCATGCCTGAACACAGCATGGTAGTATGTAAGAGCCCCCGCCAGGACTTGCCGAGCGTCTTGTAGAGCTCGGCGTTGTGCAGATGCGGGTACTGCTGGTCAGCCAGCTTCCTGCAGACGGCCTGAGCCCACACCATGAAAGCATTCATGGGGCCCTTGACGTGAGGCTTCGCCTTCAGCGCCCCATTGCCCCGCACGGGCATGGGCACCAAGCTCCAGTCGTAGCCCAGCCCTTCAGCACCTGCGACATGGCGTCCCGGCTCGCCCTTGGAGCTGCCCCCAGAGCGCTGAAACGAGGCGTAAAGGCGCTGGAGGTCCCTCCGAGCCGGCGGAGGACGACGGCGCGTCCCCGAATCCACGTGCGAACTCCAGTTGGCGGTGCCCGCGGGGCTGCCCGTCGCCTCCAGGGCTTTGGAGTGCTCCTCGCTCATGCTGAGCATTGGCAGGACGAACGAGTGGTGGGGCGCAGAAGTGGGCCGCCCGCAGGAGGCGAGAGCCCAGCTGGCAGCACGGTCCCTTGCCGGCAATGGAGAGGAGCCGCCGGGCGCGGAAGCAGATCGTCCCCTCCCCTCTGCAGACCCGCTGGCCAGAGAAGAGTGGCGGCGGTGGAGCGGTAGCTCCCCCGCCAAGACTCCAGCGGACACCTCGCCTGAGAAGTCCAACCAAACGCAAGCGTCGAGGAGCATGCAAAGAGACCGGGGTGCGTGGCGGGGGCTGCTTAAATTCCCCCCATCCCCGCCCGCCCCCTTACTGCACCCAGTTGGGGCCAGGGGAGATGTCCCGCGAGGTCTGGGGAGCCCATGCAAATTGGCGATCCCTCGCAATAGCATTAGCTGGGGATCGACCGGCATTCCCTGCAAACCCGCCCCTTGCCTCGTGCAGCAAGCGCCATTGCAAACGTCAACTGCAGGAAAATTGACAGGGGACGGAGAGAGCAGCGCTCCTTCCTCCGTCAGCCGGAAGTGACGTGCAGGTCCCGTCAAAGCCAGCTGCAGTGAGTAAGACGGGTTGGAGCGTAAACAAGCTTTTCCTCGTCTGTGTCGCCGTCTCCATCTTTAAAAGGCCACCGCACCGCTCACCGTCCTGTGGAGAGCAAGATGGGGGCAGTCCTGGGCCTCTGCTCCATGGCGAGCTGGGTAATGTGCCGGATTCGCGAGTCCTCCTTTTGCCTCCTTCAAGGGCCATCCCGGGGGGCGGCGGTGTCTGGCGGCAGCTCGGAGGCGCAGGCGCATTGTGGGCCTGCCTGGCAGCGGTCCTCTGTACATCATCGTGCGTTGTTCTTTCTGTGCTGCTAGGCAGCCCCTCCCTGGCTGTGGTGCGCCCTCTCGCCTTTGTTTAAAATCCCCCCCTCCCCATGGCTTCATTTTTTCCTTGTTTCGCCCGTCCCTCGGTACCTGCTTGGCGATTCTTTTCTATTAAATTTCTATCTTGCTTACTAGCCCTGACAAACAATGTGTCTCAACGAAGCTCGTGCAATAATGATATTACAATAAAGCAAAAATTAAATTTCTTATAGAACGAGAATGGATTTATGAAACTGCTCTCTTTTCACTTCAAGCTGCTTAGGTTTGTCAGTTTCTTTATTCTATCCATTCCAGTGGTGAAATGTGTGGCATCTCCCCATGTTGGTGATATCTAGTCAGATTTGGACCCCAGACATCTTCCATTATTTTCTTTTTCCTATACATCCTATGGATTGCTTCCCAAGGGAGCATAGTTGAGTTTGTGTAAGACTGTAGGGTTCAGACCTGCTTTTGTGGTATGAAAATATGTTCTGCTCGCCATTTCTTGTTCCAAGACATCAGGCAGACATTAGCATTTTATACTGTGTCTGCAATGCATGCAGGAATAAAATACATGTATGCATGCAGATGCCATGCTTCAAGCATCTGTAGGAGTGTGGGCCTGACAATAAGAGTAGAATCATTGCAGTGGTGACGATCTCTTTTTGACAAGTCTTACACATTTACAGCGGTATTATTCAGGTGTGTCTGAGAGCCAGAAGATCAAGGGAATGGGGGTATTCTATTTTCGGAGGAAAGAAAGGGTCAGATACTTCTTGAACAATAGTGGAAAATTGGTTGTGTGTTTTTATTATTTTTATTTATTTATTTAAAGAATTTATATGCCGCCTTTCTCCCAGCGAGGGCACGCAAGGCGGCTTACAACATTAAAATACATGTACATTAAAAATTAAAAACAAGTAATTAAAAACAATTAAAACAACTAAAAACAACAACCCCAGTGGGTCAACCTGCATGTACTTTGTTAAAAAGCTACTGTACTTTTTACTTGGGGTTTGCTTGGACAAATGCTGTAAGGTTCCTTCATCTTGGACAAATTCTGTAGATTAGTAAGGGCAGAGTGAGAAGAGAGAATAATCAGGCTAGGAAATAATACAAATATTGCTTAAGCTTTTGTTGACTTTAGCATTGAGCAGTCCTGTTGAAATGTGTAAGGCTGCTCAGTTCAGGTTGAGTGCTTGCCTTGGGTGTGAAAAAACCTCTCAAATATTTCTGCAACAGTACTATTCCATATTATTTTCTCTGTTCCACTTCTATGAAAGGGAACAAAATAGTGATAGGGTTGTTGCAAGTTGATCCCTGTAAAAAAGCACTTTGCAAGTAAAAAAAAAGCTATATAGATTAAACTAACAATGTACCTCTCAGAGATCAGAGCTATTAAGGAGAACAAAAACATAAGCAGCATTACTGACAAGATGAAGTGTCTTCAAACTAACATTTTTTTTTTTTGCATTTTGGTAAGCTAAGCCTTATCATATATACGTTCAGTCTTCATTTTTATACTTCTCCTCCCCCCAGCTTTTGCTAAACATGTGTTGGTTATTATTATTATTATTATTATTATTATTATTATTAACAGTATTTATATACCGCTTTTCAACAAAAAGTTCACAAAGCGGTTTACAGACAAAATCAAATGATTAAATGGCTCCCTGTCCCCAAAGGGCTCACAATCTAAAAAAAGATGCAGAAGACCACCAGCAAACAGCCACCAAAAAAGACACTGTGCTGGGGTGAAAGGGGAGCAGTTACTCTCCCCCTGCTAAATATAAGAGGAGCACCAATTGAAAAAGTGCCTCTTGCCCAGTTAGCAGGGGTGAATTATTTACCACAGTTACTGTGGATTATTTTAATATTTTAATTTAAACAATTGAAATGACCTCACAATGCAGGCAGCACTCTTTGTCAACAGAATTGTGTCTGATCTACACATGCAGCAGAATGAGATGGCACAATCCTGTGATAGCAGAGTTCCTATACTGTTTCAGACTGCTGGTGTGGAATTCCATTTTGGAATGGTACCCCAAGTAAACAAGCAAATCTGTCTCTCTCTCAGAGAGAGAGAGAGAGAGAGATTCTTTGCTTTGGTAGGTCATGCCTTAGATATTCAATCAGATTGGCTTTCCAAGGCTCTTGTCTCAATACTTTGACTTTGTATTGCACGTCAAGAAAGAATGGCAAACAAAAAAAATCAATGCTGCACTTAAAGTATTCTAACATATAAAACCTTTGTTACTTCTGTTGGGTACATGTCACTTCTGATTTTTGCAGGATAATGTCTTATTCTTATAAGATGTCTGTCAAAAGTTTATAGAGCTCTAATTAAAGGAGGCTTTAGGTTAATGGATGTGTGCCTTGTCTGACATGTCTGAGCTCCTGATAGCCCACCTGGGTACAATTCAGGGTGCAATTTTTGATATATAAAGCCCTAAATGCCTTAGGCTGCAATCCTGTAAACACTCATCTAGAAGTAAACCCTGTTGGACATTGTGGGATTTACTTCCAGAAAACATACATAGGATTGCACTGTTAGCTTTCAACGTTATGCTGACTTAGATGGACTGTGGTTCCCCTTTTAATAATGTCAGCTGGACTGTGTGTCCAGACTATATAGAGGCATTCTTGCTGATTTCCTTATAGCTACGAAGTGTCTTTCTTCTGAGGGATGGGAAGTCTCCTGTGTGTGAGTGGTAGTATTTCCCAGAAGCCGTAGTATTTGTTTAAGTCATGGGGTTGATGAGTGTTGAACTGACTGGGAGTTTTAATTGAATGCATTTTATTTTATATACTGTATTGTCAAAGTTTTGTTATCCAGCATGTGCAGCAACAAGGGTTGCTGGTTACCTAAATATGCCAGTTAACTAAGCTTTCATGAGACTTATGAGCCCCCCTCCTAAGGTTCCCTTTGCAGGGAGGAGGGGGCTGGGGTGGACTTCCTTAACCAAGTGTCAGACAGCACACATTTTACTGTACTTTTCTTCTCTTGCACTTTAAATACCTGACCTTAACATTTGGGTTAGGGTGACTACCAAAAGACCTGGGAATGTTATGGTAGTAAAAAAAGTTCATGTGTGTTTCTCTACCCTATGGTTGCAGCTGGGCGTACTTAGACTGAAGTTGGGTAAACATGTTTAGGATTGAACCACAAGTTTTCTATTATTCCTTTAAGGCACACTAACTCTGGAGAGTTACAAAGTAATACAGTATTTGTACTTTCAGGTGTTATAGTGTTGAAAGCAGATGTAAAGTAAGAACACATCGCACAGTCTTGGTGTTTCAACTTGTTCTTGGATCTGATTGTAGTATATCATCTTGAGCACTTCTTGCAGTGTGAAAATAACTCTTTATAAAAAGCCTCTTGGCTGTCTTCATAGTAGATGGGGGCAATCACAGAGTTAGTACAGTATTGCAACATTTTATTTGCTTTTTCAGAGGACATTTTCCATGCCTCTGGTTTAGTGCTAAAGCCCAGAATCAGGAGTCCAGTACACTCCTCTGCAGAAATGCATAAGTTATAATACAGAAACCTTATTCCTTGAAATATTGTCCCGGCGGTGGCTGTAATATAGTGTATTTTAGTGGTTCCCAAACTTTGTAGCACTGGGACCCACTTCATAAAACAACACTCTATCGGGACCCACCTAACTTTACCAGACTTTAAAAAAAAGAAAAGTGTTTCACTTTACCAGCACTCAAGCCTCTAATTTCATTCTGTAGCTTTCATGGCCCGCAATTATCCGACAATGTTGCAAGTATACGGGTTTAGACGCCATGAGGTTAAAAGCTTGTATTTTAATTATTTCCACCACCGTCAGCGGGTTTCCTTACAGGCAGCCGCTCACAGAACAAAAACACACTAAAATCCAAGGTTACTGTCCCAACGTTTCGTTCCGATCCAATCCCGGAACCTCTTCCTGGGGTAAAATCAAAAAAGATTCAGATGATCCTGTCCTTGGTTGACCCCCTGTTCCATATATCCTCGAAAGCGCGGGAAAAACAGAGTTGTTCAAAGCGGAAGCGGCTAGTCCGGTAGCGCGTCAGCTGTCAAATTATGTTAGTTGCCAGCAGCTGGGTTAAGGAGTCTGTACTCTATCTTGCCTCCTCACAGGCAATCCGTTGTTTTCCTTCCTTTCTTCTGAGTAGTACCACTCGCAGCCACGCCTGCTGTCACACTTGTTTCTCTCACCTCCCCATTTTCAATTGCTTTCATGCACGATCCTTTTTCCATGTGCCGTTTTTCATGAATGATTGGCCACCAAATCCGGTTTGAAAACGTCAGGTCTTGCTGGCGATTCACCAGCTGCCCTACTGCTGTTTCCATAATTTGACATAATTTGACAGCTGACGCGCTACCGGACTAGCCGCTTCCGCTTTGAACAGCTCTGTTTTTTCCCGCGCTTTCGAGGATATATGGAACGGGGTCAACCAAGGACAGGATCATCTGAATCTTTTTTGATTTTACCCCAGGAAGAGGTTCCGGGATTGGATCGGAACGAAACGTTGGGACAGTAACCTTGGATTTTAGTGTGTTTTTGTTCCGTGAGCGGCTGCCTGTAAGGAAACCCGCTGACGGTGGTGGAAATAATTAAAATACAAGCTTTTAACCTCATGGCGTCTAAACCCGTATACTTGCAACATTGTCGGACTCAAGCCTCTATTGTTTGTACCGTAATTCTTTTTACTATGGCTGGGTGGGTGGGGGACACACCGCCTTCTGAAGCATTTGTTGAGCTCCACGTTCATCGGGTTGGGACCATTATAAATGATATGTTGATGAGGATGTTGTCCTCAGATATTGAGAGTGATGTGGTAAGCCATCATGACATCATATATTAATTGGATTATTCATGATCTTGTTATCAAAGTTCTTTTCTTTCTTCCTCTTTGCAGATACCATGTTTGTGTGGCAGTGCCCCGTGCCTGCTGTGCCGGTGCTGCCCCAGTGGAAACAACTCCACTATAACAAGGGTCATATATGCACTCTTCTTGCTTCTTGGAGTGGGTGTTGCATGTGTAATGCTAATACCAGGAATGGAAGAACAGCTGAAGAAGGTCAGTTGACTGTTCTGGTGACTCGCTGAGTTGATGTTGCACAAGTACTGTCATTTGGGATGTACTTGTACTTTCCTATTTCTTCCTCCAAAATTATTTGCTTGCTCTAGAGCAGGCGTTCCCAACCTGTGGTACGTGTACCCCTAGGGGTACGCAGATCTCAAGCCGGGGCTACGCGAGATGCTGTCCCTTAGCTGCTGCTTTGATCAGCAGCTAAGAGACAGCTGCCAAAGGGGATTTTTTTATGGGTTGCGGTGCAGGCGGGCACCCGCCTACACCGCAACCCAGAAAAATGTCCTCGGTAGCTTCTCCTACGTGTTCTCCTGGGCGCTGCCATCTTGGATCTCGCGAGATCCAAGATGTCGGTGCCCAATTCTCATGAAGTACCGGGGAGCATCTCGGGGACATTTTTCAGGGTTGCAATGCCGGCGAGCGGGTCCTCCCGCTCACGCCGCAACCCGGAAGGAAAGGCTACAGGTCTGCCAAACCCGGGGGTACGCGGGGCAGCAGGAGGCCCGCATAGGGGGTATGCGGGCCTCTGAAGATTGGGAACCCCTGCTCTACAGCACCTTCCTATCCAGTAACTACTCCTCCATGATGAAAGCTCTAGAATGTTGTATGTATTTTATATATGTAGGTTGAGGCCTAACTATGAACTAGATATCTCATAATGGCTGCCTGATACTGTAGTTTATTAATAGTTACCATAATGGTTGCAGGTACAATTTTGCCAGCTCCCAGTTGTATTGATTAAGTTTCAATTGAGGGATAGATAGGTAGATGTTTTGCTTATGTGAGGCTTTCCAAGGCAGCAATGGGCTTTGTTTTATGTGCTGTTTTAATATTTAAAATGCAAAGGACTTCCTCCTTCTTTATCCATGCAGTTTATATGAGCAGTCCCATTTTTATTACTTCAGTCAGGCAGCTGTTCAGTATGTTCTTTGCAAGCAGTAAACAGTTGTTGAACTAATCATGTAATAGTAAGTGCTAAATCAAAATTCAGATTTTTCATTATTATGTGTTAATGTATTGTGTGTTACAGATTCCGGGGTTTTGTGATGGCCATGTGAATTGTGACGTTTTAGTAGGTTACAAAGCAGTGTATCGGGTGTGCTTTGGGATGGCCATGTTCTTTCTCCTCTTCTCTTTACTGATGATCAAGGTGAAGAGCAGCAGTGATCCCAGAGCAGCAGTGCACAATGGGTAAGAAGACAGTAACTGGCTGACTTGATGATATCTTGCTATACAATTTAACTAGGTCAAAGGTAAAAAAAAAATCTTGGCGGCATATTGCGATACATTCAAAACCAAGATAAATATGAACAATAAAAATATAAACCATCTTGCAAAATACCTCAACAAACCCTATCCTTTGCCCTGTCATAGCATGCAGCAGCGCCAAAACAAGCTGTGCTGCATGCTATGGGGGAGGGGTCGATCGGGAGACTTGGGAGAGGTAAGGGAATAATAAAAATAATATCCATATGCTTCTTGATCGCCATTGGGTCTCCTCAGACCTGTGCCAGCTCTAAAGCTGGCACAGACCTGAAGAGAGAAAGGGAGTGTGTCAAGACTCTGGAGGGGATAGCATCTGGTGCAGGTCACTTACATGCCATGACGGGCATACATCCCCCTCCTGCCTCTGGTCCCTTCCCCTAGTCAGTCTCGTTTCTCTAATTTACCACTGTTGCCCAGACTTCTCCTTGCCTCCGTTGTGCCCAGGGTCCTCCTTGGCATCTGTGGCAGTGGTTCAGCAGTGCATGGCTACACGCGCTTCTGTCCTGGTATTTATAACACTTCAAAGTGTTGGTGTAGTGCCAGGATGGTGTAGTGGTTTGGGAGTTGGACTTAGACCTGGAAGATCCAGGTTCAAATCCCCGCTCAGCCACGAAGCTTCCTGGGTGACCTTGGAAGCCAATCACTATCTCTCAGCCCCACCTACCTCACAGGGTTGTTGTGAGGACAAAAAGGAGGGGAGGAAATATGTACACCACTCTGAGCTCCTTGGAGGAAGGGCGGTGTGAAAAATGTGAAAAAAAGTGCACTTTGCTTCTAGTACGCTAGTTCTGTCAGTGAAGCTGAAGTTTAGGATTGGACCATAGAAGTCTTATGCTAATTTACAAACTGATCGCTAAAATATGGTCATATGTAGGCTTACCATAGTCCCAGAATCGAGTCGCGCTGCGGCCTAGAAAA
Organism: Plestiodon gilberti rubricaudatus; assembly: GCA_026170595.1. NCBI lineage: Eukaryota > Metazoa > Chordata > Lepidosauria > Squamata > Scincidae > Plestiodon > Plestiodon gilberti. The sequence goes on from JANXHW010000001.1 coordinate 78,835,091, forward strand.
GATACGAGCCACTCCCAGCAGTGCACTGCAGCGGGCCAATGCAAACCATGGCTTCCGCAGCTTCCGGTAAACGAGGCGACTGCGTTGGCCAGCCGCAGTGCACTGCTGGGAGCGGCTCATGTCTTTTCTAGGCCGCAGCGCAACTCAATTCCGGGACTATGGTAAGTCTAGTCATATAAAATGTTTTAAACTCACAGCCCAATCCTATGTCACTCGCCACATGGTGATGCAGCGTTGCCAACACTGTTCCGCTGTTTCCTGTGGGGGAGTTATGTCATGTTGAGGCTTCCTTGGGGTAAGGGAACATTTGTTCCCTTGCCCTGGGGTAAGCCCCAGCAACTGCCATGGGTCAACTCGGACCTGTGCCAGCTCTATAGTTGGCACAAGTCCACGTTGACCTGTGTTCCACCCCCTCCCTGCCTCCCTTCTGGCCTTTGCATGAGCTTACATGCAGTGACGGGCATCTGGTGTCCACCATCGTGCAGATCTGCCTGCTTGCCTCTTGCAGGCTGCGAGCACTGGTGCTGTCAGGTTTGCGACAACCGTAAAGGGGTTTATGCCTCCAGAACAAGCGGCTTAGGATTGGGCCAACAGTCTCTTGGAACATTGTCACCATTAGCCACCTAGTAAGGCCAGGCACCAGTTGGGACCAATAGATGGCTGAAGAGCTTTAGCAGCTGTGCTGTCCCTATACTGCTGCTTCTGTTGCTCTTCCAATAGTCGAGAGAATGACGTGGAAGATGGATTAAATCAAACCAAGTATGCACTTTTAGTGGGGGATGAGCCCATAGTCTGTGCCATTATGGCACAGGGTACCTTTCGCTTTAAGAGCATGCCAACTGTGTTGCTTTTGGTGAGGCCAGGTCAGGGGACTGAATGGTAACTTTCAATAACTGACCAAATCTTTGACTTCAGCAAGCAATAGCATCATTGTAAAATACAGATATTGGTAGACTGGACTGACCAAGGTAGCCATGGTACACTGTGTAGCCATATGTGCTCTCTCAGTGTAACAGACCGTCTTTTCTAAGACTGTGGGTGTGAAATTATTTCATCCACAGAACAATCATTTTGGAATACATTCCTGTTTTGTAAATGAGGAACTCAGGACTGATGTTCAGGACTGGCTGGCTGTTGAATCCCTGCATGACATAAGATATTTGAGGTTCAAATCCTTTCAGTGTGAATTTGTGATGAACATGGTAAAATCAGTGGCTAGGCTGGATTCCATTTTGTAGGCCAGGAACCATTTTGAAGCTGCTGTGAGAAAGCTGTGCTGTTTTGGATAGTGTGGAGCACCTTCTCGGTAACAGCTGAACTCTGAAGCCCTGATAAGGTGACCTTCACACTGGCACCAAGCTTTCCAATTAAGAATAACAAGGTGCAGCTGTGATTCTCCAGTTGGGAGTGAGTGAGCATGATTGCACGGCATTACATCGGCATTACATCAGCCGATAAGGTCATCTTTTGGAAGCTTCAGCTGGTCCGAACCCCTAGTTGACCAAAAGTAACTGTAAAGTGCATATATAAGCCTGTTACTGGGATAGGGAGGGGTTGACTCTTTGTCCTTTGGGTCCATTTTGCCATTCCATCATGGAGCCCTGTCCATATCATTGCTGGTTCGAGAGGTTGAAGAGCTACCCTTTGTCTACGCTCAGGAGTTAGAAAATCCAAGTGAGCGTTGGGAACAAGTAAGTCTAGGAGCTTAGTTCTATTGTTTTAGCATTGTGAGTGTATTGTATTTATTCTCTCAAGTAATTAAATGCCTCTCATGTACTTGTAACCATAATTCTATTTTTTAATAAAACTTTATATTTACAGGTGTGTGTATGTGCGAGAGAGAGTGTGGAACATAGGGGTCTCAGAGTTTACAAGGGCTGGGGGAATACACCCTTAGGCATTCCAACTTCCCCTTAATTGAAGGACTGGCTGTTAAAAGGGGTGGTGGCACCTGCCGTGGGTGAGTTGCCCTGAGAACGTGCACCTCTGTCTTATTGGGGTTTGTTGAGCCAGTGAGGCGGGGGTGTACATGACCTTAAGCAGGACAGAATTCCACATTAGAACTCAGAGATACTAATAGGAATGCAGCATAAACAACAGTTATCAGGGATGTTTCTGTCTTCAGTTTCTGCATTACATAAACTATTTAAATGACAATATTTTAAATGCTATCGCTTCAAGATAGTGCAGATCATAAATACTCTCTCGAATATTTGCAAGATGAAAGACGTAGATGCATATTCAAATATTTGTGCTATTCTGACTTGTGTTTAACTTTTCAGATTTTGGTTTTTTAAATTTGCCACAGCAGTTGCAATTACAGTTGGAGCATTTTTCATTCCAGAGGGACCCTTTACAACGGGTAAGATTGTATATTTAAAATCAGTTTTCAGTAGCTGTCTTCAGCTGTACCTGGAATCTTACTTAGTTGCCACATTGGAGGAGTGGGCCCTTGGATTAACCTGCTACTCCTCCTCCCCCCCCCCCCATAAACACGTTTTGTAATTGCATTTGCTCATCCTTTTATCTATCCCTCCCTTCCCTCAGTTTCTCCCATTGGCTGTTTAGATTGTAAGGTCTTGGGGCAGAGACTGTTTTTTGCCTGTTTAAACTCTTTAAGGTGACAGTGGCACTGCATCAATCAATATTAAAAATTTGGACATGATTAACCTTTGTTATTTATGACAGAACTAATTTTCTGCCTCTTATCTTTTTAGTATGGTTTTATGTAGGCATGGCTGGTGCTTTCTGCTTCATTCTTATCCAGCTGGTTTTACTTATTGATTTTGCCCATTCCTGGAATGAATCCTGGGTTGAAAAAATGGAGGAAGGAAACTCAAGATGCTGGTATGCAGGTAAGTGATTATTTGGCATGGCAGGGTACGTTTATTAAAACTGAGAAGCCTGATGATCTGATATACAGATGCCCCCGCTTAACGATGGATCGCTTAACGATGATCCGCATATACGACGGAGGTTCCCAAGTGTAAACAAAGAATTAAAGCTACAGTATTGTGTTTTAAATACAAAAAAGTTATCTAACTCTGTGTTCGTGTGTGTGTTTCTACCTCCATTGACAGGTAGAAATTTTATTGTGCTTTGTGTTACACTCATAATGTACACTGTGTTTGCCATTCATTCCCTATTACAACTCCACTGTGTTACATTGCATTACACTGTACTGTATTGGTTTTACATGTTATACCACAATCGGCCACTAGATGGTGCTGAGGACTCGCTTAATAACGGTTTCACTATATGATGGGTTTTCCAAAATGTATCCCCGTCTTAAGCGGGGGACACCTGTAGATTGTAGGAGCCATGAACATTGAACACTGTACCACTGTTTTTCAAGCCTTAATTGCTGTGGACGGTGTCCTTAATATGTGCCTTACCTCTCTCGCTCTCTCTTTGCCTTTCCCTCCTCTGACCAAATCAGTGAAAGTAGAAGATTCAGAGCTTTTGTAGGACCAGTCTGTTGTTGGTAGAAATGCATTCTGACCTTGCCTACTGTGCAGAAGCATTACTCTTTCATGGCATCTGCTCGCTTTGGAGTAACCCACCCCATGTGTCCGAGCGGTGGGTCGAGGAAGGCCCACCGACTTAGGAAGGTCAGCAGGGGAGGTCAGTACAGGGCGTAATGGAGGTGGGAGGGGTTGGCACCTGGCATGGACAACTTGTGCTGGGTGCTATCCCCTCTGATAGCAGCTGGCATGCACCCTTTCTCTCCTCAGACTTGTGCCAGCTAAAGAGCTGATGCAGGTCTGAGGAGGCCCATAAGGGATCATGGCGCGGTGGAGTAGGGCAAGTACAACTTTGTCCTACTTTCCTCTCCTGTCGGGTCATGACACCCCCCCCCCCATGCAGGTTACAACTCAAGTCTCCTTGGTGCGACTGCATTGGCAGGGGTGGGGGATAGGATTGGGCTGTTAGTAGTGTTGTGAATGAATGCTACCCCTTGAGGACCAATGTCATTTTACCAGATTTTCTAGAGGAAGTAGCTATCTTATTGTTCATCAGTTGGCCACTTCATGATCTCATATTTGTAATCTAGGAAAAAATCTGTATACTAGTAAAATGTGTTTCATAGGTTTTAATGCAATCTGACTCCAGTTTTGTCTGTTTCTCTACAGCTTTGCTGTCTGCCACAGCACTAAATTATCTTCTATCTTTGGTGGCAATTGTCCTGTTTTATGTTTATTACACTCACCCGGAAGGCTGTTCTGAAAATAAGGCATTCATCAGTGTCAATATGCTGCTGTGTATAGGAGCATCTGTAATGTCAATCTTGCCAAAAATCCAGGTATGACGTTTTTATTTACTGATGTTTTGTTTGAGAAACGAACTATTCTTAGACCATTTTGTCAAATGCCCAAATTACTATTTTTTCTGTCTACATATAGGAATCGCAACCACGATCTGGGTTGTTGCAGTCATCTGTGATCACAGTTTATACAATGTATCTAACCTGGGCAGCAATGACCAATGAGCCTGGTAAGTAGATTTGATCATTAGTCTTGTAAAAGTGTTATATTGCAGTCCAGAAATATTGTCAGATTGGCTGCGTTTGCGTTATGTTCAGCCAAAGTCAAGCGGGCCAATCAGAGCCCGTTGTTTGACCTGGGGGCGGGACACAAGACGCATATGGAATGCGAACACATGCAATATAGCTCTGGCTTCATTGTATATGGGTATGGCATCTTTTTTAATTGCAGTGCTACGGTTTATTACACTTGGGGCCTTTTTAGACCGTTTAGTCATTTTGAATGTTCCACAATTACAAAATTCCTTTCCTTCCCTCTGCTTTTGGAGGGTGTTCGTTTACTTAAGTGAACACCTCTCTTCATCCCCCTCCCCCCCACACGTACACCATGTAGCAGCAAGTTTAATTCCACACCCTTCCATTACAGGAGAATGTTGATTATGTGGTTAGTGCTAGTACAAAGAGAAAACATGATCTTTGAGTAGAATGTTTTATAAGCTTCTGTATACAGCCTGTCTTCAGGAGGACACTGAATGGTGCAGAAAACATAAACCATTACAGTTTTTCCTTCTCTCTTTACCAATCTAGATAGACAATGCAATCCAAGCTTACTGCGCATAATTGGCTATAATTCCACAAGTGCTCCAAGTCAGGGCCAGTTTGTCCATTGGTGGGATGCCCAAGGAATTGTAGGGCTCATCCTGTTCTTACTGTGTGTTCTCTACTCAAGGTGAGCAGACCATTTGGAAACTGCGTAGTTTCAGCTGTTAGAAAATATCTAAGATACCTAATGACTCTGCCTATCTTTCTAACCACAGCATTCGGACATCCAATAACAGTCAGGTCAATAAACTGACACTGACCAGTGATGAATCAACACTGATAGAGGATGGACTTCCTAGGAGCGAGGGCTCCCTTGATGATGGAGATGATTTCCACCGTGCTGTTGATAATGAGAGAGATGGGGTTACTTACAGTTATTCATTCTTTCACTTCATGCTTTTTCTTGCTTCACTTTACATCATGATGACTCTGACCAACTGGTACAGGTATGTAGATATAACAGGAAGGTATAGAAAGTTGATAGAGGGGGCGTAAGGGGTAGATGACATTGACAGATTATCAGTACTGTTGGCTTTGACAGTTCTGGTCTGTACCATTGGGAATGAGGAAGGGAAGCAAGTGCTGGACTTCAGATCTTCTCTTCCTCTCTCACCCATCACAAATGCTTAGTGATAATTATAATTTTATTATTAAGTTTGCTTTTAAAATGGAAAAAGTTGTAATCTTAGCAGAAAAGGGGGGTACCTTGTTTCAAAAATGATCAAGTAAACATTTATTTATTTTTTGTTTTCTCTGTCTCTCAGTCCTGATCCTTCCTCTGCGTTGATGACCAGTAAGTGGCCATCTGTCTGGGTGAAGATATCTTCTAGCTGGATTGGTATTGTCCTCTATGTGTGGACTCTTGTGGCTCCACTTGTTCTAACAAACCGCGACTTTGACTAAGTTGAACATCTCCTCTTGAAGGCTTTTTATTTTGTTTGGTTGCTTACTTGAAGCTAGCAGTATTCCATACTAAGGTGTAATTGTAAATATGTGCGTGTATGTACTATTTGTGTAGTTTGTTCTGTATTCTGCATGGTTACTTTTTAGATCATGTTATCTTGCCATTTCAGAGACTGTTTTCTAGTTGAGCTGACTGATGATTACTACTATATTCAGTGCCAAACTAGATGTGATGTCAGTTCTGTGTGTTTAAACCATGAACATCCCCATTGCATAGAAAGAGGGGTGTGTGTGCGTACAGTCAGTTCTCACTACCTGCGTATTTGCTATCTGCGAATTTGCTTATTCACGGGGAGCAGGATTGCCACCTACCTCTCTGTATTCGCTGTCCGTTCTCGCTATCAGCGCCTGTTGGCTGCATCTGCGGGCACTCTAAAGCTCTCTGCAAGCCTCCTGCAGCCATTCATGGCAGCAATTTTCATCCCTGTCTGCACCATTCTAAAGGTCTTCCCTGCATCCAGGACCTCTCCATAGCCATTCTGAGCTGAGCTCCACAGCCATTCTGCTACTCTCCACAGCCATCCCCGGGGGCATTCTCACGCTATCCGCACCATTCTTAGGGTACTGGGAAGCTTTGAGCATGGGAAAGGGCTGTAACTCAGTGGGAGAGCTCCTGCTTTGCTCCTGCAGAAAAGGTCCCAGGTTCAGTTCCTAGCAGCATTTCCAGATAGGGATGGGAAAAATCCCTCTTTGTGCTTATTTTAGAAATCCATGGCAAGCAGGAACTTAGCAGGGGAGTGAAGCTTTTTCTGGCATGGAGATACAGTGAGTGATAGGCAACACTTTGCCTGCTGAATTCTGCCTGCCAAGCCACTGCTTAAGGGGTAAGATCCTTGCCAAAAAACAAATTGCAGAGGGCTTGTGCTGTTTGCTGGTTTTGCTGCTACAGACTATGGGTGTGTTCAGATGTGATGCTAAACTCTGGTGTAGGAGCATCAATGACAGGCCTCTCATAGTAGCTTACAATAATGCAGTGTTTCTCAAACTGTGGGTCAGGACCCACTTGGTGAGTTGCGACCCGATTTCTGGTGGGTTCCAGGTGATGGAAAGATCAGATAAGTAATTGCCACAAGCCCTGAGGCTGTTCAAACACCAGATAGCTGCTAATTGCCCTTCAAAGAGCTGAGCTTCTGCAGTTGGCAAGATAACTGCTAATTACCCTGCCAACGGCTTGAGGCTATTCATTAGGGCTGCCTCATGAGAAATGGATTGAGGGTTTTTTTGCAAATAAAAAAATAAAATATTACTTGTAAGTAAATTTTTTTTTCTAGACCCCCCCTTTTAAGTCTCGTAAACCTAGGTGGGTCCCGATAGAGTGTCATTTTAAAAAGTGGGTGCTAAAAAGTTAACCACTGCAATAATGCATTGCAGCCAGTTTAGTCCTGGGCTATCACCCAGCCCATAAAGGTCCCCTGGTGAAGAACCTAACCCTACTTTCCTCATAGGCTCAATGATTCTATATCCACTAATTTGGCATCCACCGGGTTTTGCAGGAACCTAACCCCAGCAGGTAAAGAGAACTGACTGTATCTGATTTTAAAAGTAAAAAGAGCCTGTAGACGAGGAGTGCAGAAACACTGCCTACTGCATCCCTGCTCTCCAGACACTTTTCTTCCACCTGGGGGGGGGGGGGGAATCCAGTACTAGAAGGAATGTTCTAACAGAAAAGTACGTGGGGAGAGGGCTTTGGAGTGAGCTATAATGGGGGGGGGTTCAGCTTCACTCACCCATGCCCCTTTTTGGTTTTTAAAACTGGATTCCCACTCCCTTTCTCTGTGATTGGGGCAGATCTGTGTTGAAACACATGGAAGTGCTGCCATTGCATCTGCTTTGGCCTTTGCTACTATATTACTAGGACTGAGCGAAAATGTGTGTGTGTGTGTGGGGGGGGGCCTTGTTGTGAAGCAGTATGGTTCCTATAAAAGAGCTCCATTTTGTGGGGGAAGGCAGTTGAATTTGTGATGAAAGTGTTTGCAGTATGATCCTCCTCACCTCTTAGCAAGTGATGGAGAGGGGGAGTGGCTGGAACAGTCACATCAAAGAAAGCAATCTGCAGGGCAGTGTCCAGTGGGATCCCTCCCTTTTGTTATGTGCTTTGCTAAGAGGAGGAGGGATCCCCGTTTCATAGAGAGAGCCTGCTTTTTCTACAGGAGTGCTGCTGTGTGTGTGCAAAAAGTGTGTTCTTCAAGAAATGTCACCTTTTTGTTGAAAAAAAATGGACATGGAAATTCAGCTCAGCCCTGCTACTTGCTACTGTATTCCAAGATCTTGTCTTGAGTGATCGATGTACTGTATTAAAAAAATTGAAAAGTATTTTTAATGCATGTTTATTAGGCCAAGGTTGAAAGCCAAAACTTAGATGTGGAGTCACAAAGAGTGTTAGAATAGTCACAAAGAGTGTAAGTAAGCTGGGCTGTCTTTGACAATCTTCTTGGCCTTTTGCATTCTAATAAGCATTACAGTGAAGTTTCCTTATTGTTACTTTTTGGTGTAATTTTCCAGCAAGAGAATGCTAACTGTTTTGTCTTCTCTCTAACAACTGTGATGTGTGCATTGAAAAAGTGAGGGAATTAAGCTTTATGTACATAGGTAGCTGCTAGCCTTTGGGTCTCCTGTTTAATGTACAGCTGAAGTGGGTTTACAAGAGCAGCCTGTTCAGAAGACCCTGATGCTGAATGAGAATCAAATAGCAGAAGTGCATAAGCCTCTTTTCTGTGAACAGTGTGACAATTGGCAGTAGCAAAGGAGTGTTCAATCTGGCAATAAGCTGTAGCTGCTGAAAGAATGGAGCAAAACCTGGGTTCCTTGGTCTGTTGGAATTTGTGAGGAATGTTTAAGTTGAGGTGGCCAACCTTTCAACATGAATACTCCTGGCCCTTTAATGCTTGTCTAGGTGAGGGCATCTCAGCAGGTGCAGCTGCTTTAGCAGCACCATCAGCAATTGCAGCTGCCAAGATTCTGTCTTCCACACAGCTCTTAAGAACGCAGAGGCCCTAATGGTGGAAGGTTGGCCACCCCTGGTTTAAGTGATGCAGTAGCCACTTCATGAAATCCTGTTTTGTTTTTTTAAACTGGCAAATGAATATACTTTACTGAAAACTTGATGCAGCTGTCACTGGGGCTAGTATGAGCCCCAGTGGCATTCTTTGGATGGTTCTAGTTTCTGTACTTGTAGATTGGTTGAAATACAGGACCGGTATTAAAGAGATAGGAACAGGAATGAATGTGTTCAAGGTTGCACTTGAAATTGTGAGATGTGCACATGATGAGGTTTCTGGATATGGGAAAAATCGGAGCAAGCTTGCCCAGGTTTCTTTTAAGTGGAGTACATTGGAATATTAGTCACATTAATAGTGCATGTTTTAGACTTCTCATTCATTTTTTGTATTCATTTGATAAACAGTGGGAAGGCAGGGGTTTGTTTTAACCTAATCAACCCTTGAGGGTTTTTAGCACTAATGCCAATTGTAAGAACTGAAGGCTGAACTGAGCTGGTATCTGTAGTGTGGCCCATTGCTGACAGCTGGGCACACTAGGAAAGAGGCCAGGTACCAGTTTTTTTTAATTTTTAATAGTTTCTGCTGTAAGAGTAGTAACTAGATGCTTTTGCTATTCTTGCTCAGTTATGTTCCTTTAGGGGTATTTCAAGCTTAGCTTACAAACTGAAGACCAAGTATACCGTTCTAGTTATATTTCACTGGATAAATTGACATGGATATTAACTTGTGGCTAAAGAAAACTTGCATTCTATAGCTGGCACCTTCTGACTTTTTTCTGTTTGAGATAATTGGATTTTAAGCTTCATTATAATCTGGTATAGCTGCTAGTCCATTGCTGGCAGTGGATCTACACCTGAGAAATCCTGAATCCACCTAGCTAGGAATGATTAAGTCTGTTTTATATAATATAGTATGTTCTGAAAATCTTCTGATAACTTGGGTAGTATTCTGGCTAGCATTTTTCCCTTGGAAGCTCTTCTGAACATAGAGCATTCTCCTTATGCAAAGAAGCGTCAGTTTGGTGGAAGTTTGATAGTGCATGCTGATTTAACTACAGGAAATAGTTGTTGCTTATTCCATGTAAGATTTTCCATCTGGGAGAGAGATTATGTTTTAGCTTCAGCAGCTGAACCACTATACCATTGTGCACTTAGTGCTTATGTTGACAGTTTAAATCAATTCAAAATACACATTGTAACAGACTGATTGTAAATCCAACATAAAGAATGCAATTTGAAAGACTTTAATATTTAGTCACGTTGAGTGTGTTCATTGTATATCAATAAACAAGCAAAATGCGGTTTAAACTTGGTATCACCTGTGTTGCAGCTATGGGACTCGCCTAGTAAATGTTTTAAGGGGTGAAAGCTTCATAAGTGAATGAGGATTTGAACATGGGTCACCCTGAGCTATGTTGGAAGTATTATAGTAGTTGTATTGCCTGTGGCACATCTTGTTTCTGCTAGCTTACCATGGTCTCAAGTTTTACTGCTCTTCATGCAATATGAGCAAAAAGCTGACAATATTCAGCATTGATACCATGTCTGCTACAGATTTCCAGTACCTACTGAAGAGTTCCCATTAGTGTTCTTGCTGCTTATTTTGAGGTTATAAAATGAGTATATGGAAGGATTAGTGGAGCATTAAGGGGAGACCTTATGTGATATTGAAATGAACTTCAGCAGAAACAGCTTTGTAATACAATTTTACTTATCCATTGACTTAAAGTTGTTGAAATTAGTCTGCCTGCATCTTACATACACTTTACATGTGTGAATTCAAGTACATATGTTCGGCAAACAAAATAGTTTAAATAGTGCAGGTAATTTTGCTCACCCTTCCACTTACTAAAATATATGCCCCAGAGTGAAAATGAAGCTGCTGTGATTTTGAGATATTATGCATTTTGCAATTGTTTCATTGCTATAAGCAACATGCAGCTTATAGCATTTTGGTTAAGCAAGAAACACAAAGCTTGTGTGTGTGGCGAAGGTAATGTTCCTATCAGTGGGCTCTTGGTATCCAGGGGGGACAGGAACCTATCCCCCAGATACCAGGGCCTCACTGTATATGATTTTCCTCTTATGTGCTTATTTTAGAACCCAACCCTCATGTAAGATACAGGCAGACTATCCTCACAACATTCTTCATGGCTTATACAGTGCCAAGCTAATAATTCTAGAACAGAACTACTTGAGTAACTTTAATAGAACCTGCTTCTGTTGTCTTAAAAAAAAACCAATTTGTGTAACCAGTCAGTTTTCAAATTGCATTTATCCTATTTTAGATAAGTATGCACCACAGCATAGTGAACATACTTGAAGACAGTAGCAGTTCTGTACTCACTCTGCTATAAATTTGCAAGCTAAATAAGGCTGTGCTTCGACTTTGATCCTTGCTCTGGTCCCTAACTAGACAAAAGTGCAAGTATTGCTGTATCCTGTTCTTAAAAGCACAGGAATGTACTGCAAGTGGTGTTTTGTATGCAATTGAATAGAATATGCACAACCATTAAACCATATCTCCACATTTTTCAGATTAAGTGGATTCTAGTGCTTTCTATCCTTTTGAATATGTTCCATTTGAAACTAGTAATAAGTTATACAACACAGCTAATTCATAATGTACATCAATTCAGGTGGTACAACATAACATCTTTTCTAGAAGTTTGATGGCATCTTACTTCTAAGACAGCAAACCACTTATTTTGCTATGTGAAGTTTGTCAGAGCAGTATAACAGTGCTAATCTTTTATAAACCATATAGGAGAACCAGAAATTACCTCACATGGCCCAATAGTTTTCACTTGATTTTCTCTGTCAGGAATAGGTGCTGCTCTTCTTAAAACTGGAAACTTGCTGATCTCTTTGATGGGATAGGTATTAAATATGGTTCCATACAATTATCCTGAATTGCTACAGTGGGACCCCCCCCCCCCCACACACACATATCCAGTTCCTATTACAGCAGGAGGGCAATGGTAATTTTCTATATTCAGATTCAACAACTAAGAGCCTGCTCATTTTCATAATGGTAGTCAATGTTGAAAGGAGAGAAAAAGATAGATAACAACTGCTGCTATTAAAGATAGTGGACCCTCAACTTGATGCAAATGCAAGCATTTGGTAGCATCTCAGCCAATAGCAGTGTTTTTATCATGGCTGTGAATTGAGGAAAGCATGCAGCTTTAATTTGTTTTTATAATTACAACATGTAAACCGATAGCCATGGCCCCTGAAGAGCATAGTTAGGCACCTTTTTAGAGGGAAATAGTTTAGTTCTATGGCAGAAATGTCAGCTTCTGAGGTCCTGGAACAAGTTACCAAAAACAGAAGTTATTGGGTTCACATTACAATTTTCATAATAAAATGGTTTCTCTGGAATGGATTACCATGCAAAGTGAGGGTTTACTGTACTGATATCTCCTGCAGCAGAAGCATGAATACTATACTCTGCTGCCGTGATTTAATTTATTTCATGGCTATGTATACTCCATGTGAAATTCCTGTCCCCCTGAGTAACTTACTAAATTGCACAAACATGTCCTTAGAGCACAATCCAGTGTAAAGATCCACAGGCGGTATCTAGGGCTACCCGCTGGATACTATCCCTGTGCCGGGCCAATTGGGGGAAGGACGTTTGTCCCCTTCCACTGGTGTAGTGTGGGGAGGCCCCAATGGGCCTCAGATTTCCACCAGCTAATCAAGCTGGTGCAACTCCAAGGAGGCAATGTAATGGCCACGCCAGCCCAGAATAGGATGAGGATATGGCAGCCGCCCTCCCAGGCCACCGCACCCCTTGCCTTTCTCCGGCAGCCACAGGGACGATCTGGCACTGAGTGAGGGCTGCAGGCCTTACTCCAAAGTAGTTGCAAAACGCTTTACAGCACTTTTAGGACACTTTAGACCGGCGGAGCACATGCTCCGCCGGTCTAAAGTTAGAGGATTGCGCTGTTTAAGGCAGGGGGCAAGTTAAGCAGATAAGGCCCTGAAACATTTCAAACCAACTGAAAAACATGGCTACAGGTTTCCCACAAACGGGTTTACTTTTATAGTGATATTGGATAAACCTGCCCTTTAAAAAGTGAATGCTAAGCACATTGAATTTAGCAGCTTTTTGCTGCCACACCTACCTCTGATTATAGCATTTGATGATTGCCTTAAGGCATAATAATGTTTTTCAGTAAAAAAATGCAGTAATTTTTTTTTTAAATTTTCAGTAAAAAATTCTTTGTAGGTCCTTTTAATCGTCCCCATCTTTGCTTTAACACTTAAGATACTTTCTTCTTGCACAAAGAATTTTTTTTACTTCTGAAGATTATTTAGAGGAAAAATGTCACTGTGCTGATTCAGAAATTATTCAGCAACTACAGGAAAATTTTAAAACTACAAACATAAGTAAAAAGCTCATGATTTTGATAGTTTTACCAAAAAGCTGATCCTGTAAAAGAATAGAAAGTGAATTCAATCTCTAAGTCCTGTTAGTTTTACCAAAAAGCTGATCCTGTAAAAGAATAGAAAGTGAATTCAATCTCTAAGTCCTGTTACAATTTTTGGATTCATTTCAATTTACCACATAATTTTATCAATGTAAACTGTAGAAAAATGGACTTGAGGGGTTTAAGTCCTGGTCATTGCCAACAATTTTTTTGTATACTACCATTGAGATACCATCTTGAAATTTTGACTGACTATAAGACATATACCTTTAAGTGTGATTTTTTTGAAAATTTTAAAGTTTGATTTTCCAAAATTTCAAAATATTGAATATTTTTGAATTTCTTGAAAATTTACAATGGTGTCATGTTGTATATCAAATGAAAGCCCTATTCATACACTTTAAAATGACACCTGTCCCATGTCTGTAGCTTTCATCCGTATCATGTAAATGGCATTTGAAGGTATGGTGACAAGTGAATTTTTGGCACTTTAGGCAATTTTGAACATTCAATATCTCAAACGGATGGACAAAAAATCTGAACAAACATTTTTAAACATCTCATGGTAAGGTACAAATGTACCAAAAATGAGCAAAATCCGTGACATCAATGTTTCATGCATTGGTTGATTTCACATGGAATGACCCTCATGTAGAAAAAGGTGAAGGGTGCAATGGTACTGGGTATTATATGGACACAATACTTAGTATACTCTTGCCAGATCAACAAAGTACCACATTAAGTTCTGGTCCCCTAACAGTTTTATTTAAACAAAGTTGTAAAAATAGAAAACAAGGTACAGAAGAATAAAACTTGGAGTGCTATGATCTCCTTCCAGTACACTTATGAGTTACTCAAATCAGCCATACATTAGGACCAAAGGTGAACAAGAAAAACCTTGAGGTTAATATAGAGCGTTTGATTACCTGGTATACTGAATACATTTAATTTGACAGCACTAGAAGTGTAATGAACTAGTGTGAACAACTGTTGATGGTTTGCATCATGCTTAAACCGCTCTTTGACCAAATTTGTGGAAAAGTGATAGAACTAACTGTTTGTAGGTTCCACGTTAACTGCTCACAAAATGCCATTTACAAAAGAGATCCTAAATAAATAGCTTTAATTCTCTTGTTAGTTCAACAGTGGCATATCAGTGTCCATTGGCACAGGAGCAAGTTCACACAAATAAAACAGTGTAGCTTCACTGGCTTCTGCTTCCGTTAATGGTTCCAGACGAACAAGCTTGCTTTGTGTTGGCTGAGGATCCAAACTGCTTTCCAGGAGTTCATCTACTTCTAATGGCTTCTCTACAGATGAAGAATTTGTAGTTTCAACTGCTGAGCCTGGATTTCCATCAAGGAATGCAAGGAGTGGGAAGGCAGTATACTGAATGAGCTGTTTATCTGCAGGGCAAGAAATAAAACGCCAAGTAATTGGTAATTACAACTGCCAAAATGATAACAATCCAGTTAAACTACAAAGTCATTTACCTACAAAAAAGGCTGAAGCACACACTAGTAACATGTTCCACACATCAGAACCAACAACATTCAGACTTATTCTTGCATTTCATTTATTTGTTATTTTATTCTGCTTAAGTAAAAATGAGTTTATACCAACCTGCTTTGGGGTTAGAATTAGGCACATCTTGTGTAGCTAGCTGAGTGCTGTTAGTCTTTGTTTCAATTCCCTTTGTCTCCATCTACAAAAAAATTGTACAATTATGATCATATTATACAAATCAGACAATTTGGAAAGGGTTTTAAGAGTTGTAACATACAATATGCATCTTGTGTCTAGAACAGTGGCCTCCAAACCATGGTCTGCTATCCATTTGAAAATGGCATCCGGGCACAGTGGCGGGGGCCTTACTGTTATGTCCCGCAGCCCCTATCTTCACTTCCGATCTTTGCAGAAAGTCACACCGGGCAGCCACTCTCTCCAGGAAATTGGGGCACAGAGTCGTCTGGAGTGATGTGCAACAAAAGCGCGAGTTTCTGCAAAGATCAGAAGCAAAAGATAGGAGGCTGCGGGCGGAATGGTAAGCTCCGCCACCACCGCGCTGTGTCCAGACGCGTTTTTGGTGCGCTGGATCCACGGGGCTGAGGTTTGGAGGCCCATGGTAGAAGAATGATAAACTACAGTACTGAACCAAGAGCTGCAACAAGCATACATTTAGGAATATCTAGTATTATAGTAAGGACACGAACATTAGAAATGTAGCTAGTTGTCTTGTCTTCATCTTCCTGTTCCCATGAAATATTTACTCAGATTACAGCATGTTCTAATATTACATTCAGGAACAGAGGTATTTAAAGCACTGCAAAATCCCCATTTCAAACTAAACAGCTTCAGCTGTTCCAACCCCCCCCCCCCCAAGGGATACACAATTTAACAACTCTAGAATGCCATCTTTTCATGTGCACCCCTTAGGATACAATCCAATGAAAACTGTTAGGATGCATATGTAATAAAATTACAGCACTGACAAGTAAGCCAATACATAGTGACATTCTTAAAATGTCACAAACCCAGCCTAAGACCTACAAAGATATAGCAACACGTTGTTTTAACTGGCCCAACAAGACTGCTGGCAAATGACACCATATTACCCATCACTGTGCTAATTAAAACAACTTACTTTTGCACTATTGATATGACCTGTAGGATTCATCTGCACAGAAGTTGAAAAAAGCTGAACAAGACAAAATATACATCAAGTTTTAAACTTTTATTTTCCAGATGTAAATTTGGTGATTTTAACTGACATTGATCTTTCATGACTGAAGTGTGTCTAGGAGATACTCCCTACAGAGAGAATTCTTTTTGGTCAAATACCAACCACTATTTTGCTAGAATTCACAATCTTTGAAACCTCAAGGTTTGCACTTGGTAATTATCAATACAGATCTCCTTAACACAACACTTAACATGCAAAAGTACTTTTTATTCCACAAAAGGCACTGCTAAGTAGAAACCAGAAGAAAATGATGTAAATATTTACATCAACCAGAAGATCCGGGTCTATGCTGAACTGCCGTCCTGAGAGCATGGCCTGAAAGTCCTCTAAACTGCAATCAATACTCTCAAGGTAATCCAGAAGCTCAACCCTAAAAGAGTCAGAAAACTCCATGAAATTCAAACTTTTCTGAACAGTTATGTTAAATCAATGAATCAAGGTGTATAACTCTGCACACTCTTAGGGTTCTCAGATGTTGCAAATCAGTTCAAGGAAAGTCCCAGGCACTTTTCCTTTTGATGCTAGTGCCAAGAAGTCAAATATTTTTCCAGTCCAGGACTAGTTAGCTAAAATGTCATGTCTAGTAGCTATTTTCCCTGGAAGTTACTAAAATTGGGATATAGTACAGCATGTGGATATACCATCTGGAACTCAGAAAATCATTAAGATTTGAAATGCAATAGGTATAACATAATTCTTGGTCCCTGCAAAGACCCGTTTTAATAGGTCACACGTCGAACATGCACACATTCTAGACTTTTTAGCGAGTAGGAGTTTAAGTTGTTATTATAAAGCCAGTAAAGCAAGCAATACATCTACTTTGGAAGCACCTGCACAATTGCTACTGCATTCGTAACTGAAGAGGGAACCCATTTCTTAAATCCCATCCATATTGCTGTTCAAGAAAACATGGAAAAACATGAATTCAAAACTATGATAATTTTAAGAACTCACTTTCCAAGAAGATTAATATTTTGTGAAATCACTCCATTTTCACTGAGTATAGAATCCATCATTGAGACCGGATCTTCTGCAGTTAAGGTCGACTGGCTGTTTAACTGAACAGCACTGGACATGAGTGGGCTTTTACCATCAGTGGAAGGGCTGACAGAGTCACTGGGTGAAATGGTGACTGGATCAGTATTTGCATGTTCTTGAATTATATGAGTGTATTCATCGTCATTGTCATCTTCTACTATTACGATGTCAGGATAATGGCTATAACTGCAATACAAATAATTGACTAAGTTAAGAAGCATGCATTACCTTCCCTTGTTAATAGCTATGAAACTGTTCCCTATTTTATGAACTACAGAAGCATTCACTGTTCATGAACTCCTGTTTTACACGATCCTTCCCAAGTGATCTTAAGTTGAACACAACATTAATAAGATTTATTTGGGGGTGAAGGAGGGGTGAAAGGAGGACTAGAAACTTGCATGATCACAAGTGTCTTACATATGCTATCAATACAAACAACAATCCTCTTAGCCACCATGCAAGCCATCATTTAGTGTCTTATAAACTGTTTAAAAACCTATCATGAACATGTATTATAGCAGGGGTGGCCAAGCTTGCTTCATGTAAGAGCCACATACGATAAACTTTAGATGTTTGAGAGCCGTAATATTTAAGAAGCATTTACATTCTTAAATATATATGCTCACCATGAACATTAAACTTATGTTTTAATCCAGTGGACTCTCAGTTTATACCTGGTAAATTATAAAGCTTGAAAAATTCTTATTTACCTTTTATATTAATTGTGATGCAAAAAGGAGCTCAGTCAACATATTTCCATTTCTTGACAACATTATATATCAAGAGAGCCGCATGTGGCTCAGGAGCCACAGTTTACCCCGATATTATAGCACAGAAGCATGTACAAATTGTACTAAATTCACAGCAATAGTTAACTCAGACTCAGTCAGCTCTCATCAGATTATGGGCAGGATCCAGAGTTTCTCTTCCTCTGGAGCATACAACTCTAGATGTTAGCTAAAAAACAATTTTACAATTTTCTTCACTCTTGGTCAAGCAAAAAAACTGGCTTACCATTTTATCATGCCTGCAAATGAGTGCAAGTACAGTAGGACCCGCTTATCTGCAGTTTGCCGCAGGCCCCTGCACCCATTACCTTGTCTGGGATAGGGTTCGCTCTTTGCAGTTTCATTTAACCATGGTGAAAAGCTGGACTGTATCCCCGATGCATATGGGGGTACATCTGTACATTCTATCATGACTTCTGAGAAAGGACAAGCCAAACTGCCTCTAACGACAGCACCTAGGATTCACCATCTACTGCTTAACTGTACAAAAGGCCTCGAGGGAGATCCCTTCACCTCACACAGCAAAACAGTACAATGGTAACAGACATTTAAGGCAATCTACAACATTGACTGATCGGGAAAAGAACATCCAAAGGCATGTATGTGAAAAACAATGAAGTATCTGGTTGGTGTATGCAATAAAATTGAGTTTCCATTTTGTGGTGCCTTCGAATCCAACTTGTAAGGAAAGCCTGTGCCATCCTTACAGGAGAAAAGGTGGTAAAATCCATGAGAATAGCAATTGGGCTTTTATCAAACTGCTATGATCATTCCAGGCCCTGTTGTCAGGAAGTTAATTAGCCACTGGGATAGTATCATGAGAAACACCTGCACTATCTTATGTTTGGATTCTGCAAGGCCAAGGCACTGACTTGGACCACCAATTAGAAATTGGCTTCAGCTATGTCCTTCAGTTTGAAAGGTGGTAGAGAGTGAGTTACATCAGCCTTTCAGTATCTTTGAGACTCTTCCATGGCTCTAGGCCTCTGAATGGTGGGAACCTCCAAGACAGTGAGCTATAAAAGTATAAAGAGTCACCCTGGAGGTGTGACAGCTGCCTTCCATTTTGCCAGACTCAGCATGCCAGTTGGCAATGCTGAAAGATGGTGGTTTCCTGGAACTTTGTGTACACTTATGAAACTATGCTCCTGAGGTGAAGTCATAAGTACAGGTCCAACCTGTATCCACAGGGGTTCAGTTCCTGAGCCTCCCACAGATGGCAAAGACTCCCACACGCCTTCTAAGTACTCCAAACTGAAACAAACAGTAAAAAAAAAAAAGATTAAAAAGCTACGTCCGGTTGTGATGCGAAACCAGAAGTTACCTTTGATTTTTTTTTTTTTTACTGTTTGCTGCAGTTTGGACTACTTAGAAGGCGCGCGGGAGTCAAGAAGCAGGCAGTAGGCCCGGCACAGCTGAAAAATAAGGTACTGTGGTGCTGCCCCCTGTGGGACTCTTCCAGGGTTAGCCATCCACGTTAAATCCACAGATGCCTAATCTGTGGATACGGAGGTCAGACCTGTATAGCTAGGTGGGATAGTTTTGTAATTCTCAGTCTGCCTTTGGATGCCTTACTGCATCCTTATATTTGCTGCTATTCTTTTTCCCTTTAAAACAATTATATAAATACCCCATTGCAGTGTGCTTGCTGGTTGGGGAAACCTTGATCCAGTCTATATCCAGTAATACAGAGCACAGAAGTCACGTTACTGTAATTTTGCCAGTGCTGGAGCAGGAGAGGCTTGGCAGTTTGTGAGCCTTTGGCCATACCTAGCTAGTAGATGGGACGCTGTGGTTCTTTGGTTTCCCCAGCTGAAGAACTGGTAGAAAGGGGTAGTGGCAGCTCTACTGGGCTGGGCTAGTGTTACCCCAAGAGTGTGGTCATTTTGGTCAGTTTCAAGCCATACATGGTGAAGGGATGCTGCAGATCCCAGGTGGAAGGGGCAAGCAGCAGCCCCCAATCCTTTAGAAAATGCTATCTGGATTTCACAAGAACCATTCATAACCAAAAGAAAACATCTGATTTCCACTCAAAAATGAAATCCTAGCATACCTTTGATCAGTTCAAATCTATTAAAAAATTGGTTTAACATTACACTTTATGAACAGATCCAACCATACAGATATACCTTGGATTAATCTTTGAGCTGAATGGCATCTCTGGTGGCTGAAAGTAAGCCACTATCAGACAAAAATACCAATGCTTATATAAAGGCAGGAAAATGTAGAGACCACTGCGGTACAGTTTAATGGAGAAACATTTCTGTAAAGGTAAACTGTGCCCAAGCACATATGGAACTATGACGGAGGTTCCCAACCCGTGGTACGTGGACCACTGGTGGTATGCGGGCTGACGGCAACCAAGATGGCAGCTGCCATCTTGACTGCACAGCGCTACATCAGAGCCTGAAAAGCGGCACCTTGACCTCTGCTGAGCCGGCAGTGCTTGAGTGCATGGGCTCTAGGTGCAGGGAATGGCCCTTCCGCGGCCACGAACCCAATGACGTCATTGGCACTTCTGGTGGTATGCGGCCGGCCAGAGGCCTGTGTAAGTGGTACGCGGGCCAGAAGTGTTGGAGAAACACTGAACTATGATAGACACTTAAAGTAGTCTCTTACTTTGAGTCTGGAGCTGTGTCATCACTGGTTTCTGGAGTAACTGGACCCTTTTCTTCATCACCAATATCATCAGTGATGTCATAAATAATAATATCATCTGACAGCTGTTCTCTCTGCTTTAAACCATCAGTCCTGTTGAGTGGTACCTGCCCAATTTCAAGAATTAAACAAGTAGTTTCATAGCAGAAAATCCAAACATTAGCTACAATCATATAACAAATCTAGATTTTTAAGGTACAAAGCTTTTAGTTTATTAAGTTGTAACAGGTATGAAGTAGGCTTTACTAACCATGGTATGTGCTAGCAATGGGTTGACAATGTCTGAATTGACAAACCACAGATATAGCCACTGTTTATTATTATCGATTTAAAGAATTTTTATGTCGCCTTTCTCCCAATAAGGGCAATCAAGGCGGCTTAAAGTTAACATATTAAAATACAAAATACAATAAAAATAAATAATAATAATAAAATATAATACAATAAAAATAATTAAAACAGATAATTAAAACAATTATAACTGTTCTACCTCTGAAGCCCATATACCACAGAAATGTGAACTAACCGAAAACAAAAGCTGACCAGCAGCTCTTACATTATCTGTTTCAATAATCATCAACTGATGGGAGGAGTCAAATGTTGCACATGCATACGTAGACTAAGGGATTAGCAAGAAGCCAACAGGTCATACAACAGATGCTTTCAAGAGTCAAACAAACTGGCTCATTGCACTAGAGCAGTGGTTCTCAAACTGGTGGGCCGCGACCCACCATAAAAACAGGATGCAGTTGCTACCCCCTTAAGTGGCATGGCAACGTGCAGCGATGACATTTTTGGGGTCCCGCCACAGAAAAAGCTTTTTTTCACTTATCGGGGGTCACACCGGCCCTCCAGAGCCCTCTACAGCCCTCCCCCCCCGCACCTCAGAAGAGCCTCCAAATGCACTTAGAAACTACTTTTGACAGAAGCTGCTTTCGATGAAAACTGGAAGTAGCTTCCAAGTGCAATTGAAGCTCTTCTGAGGCACAGGAAGGCCCGTAGAGGGGGCCACAGGCCCCCTGGTAAGTAAAAAAAACCCTCATTTCTGCAGCAGCAGTAGGATCCCAAAAGTGCCGTCACCGCCGTCGCCACAGAGTCCTTAACGACTTACAGGTTCTCTTACTCCCCCGTAGGAGTCTGAGAACCACTGCACATTTAAAACCTTGCTCATTATCTCCCCCTCCCACAACAAAAGTAAAACGGGAAATTATTTCTCCATATTCTCATTTTGTTCTTTGCCATGACAGTATAGGAAAATTTGGTCTTACCTGTGAATTCCTCTTCTCAGTGGTTCCACAGTGGCTCAGTCTTTGCATGTGAGAAGCTCTTCCTCTTGGTAGCAAGCAGAGTCGCAGGATCTGAAGAACACTAAGTTCCCTTTGCTTCCTCAGATAGAACTATCTGGAGCCGCTCTGTGCACCAACCAGTTTGTAAACCAGGAAATCTACAACCTATGCACAGGGTGGCCAAATATAATGGAGGATGAAGTGCCTATACCTTTATAGGGATGCCTGTCAAACATGCTTGAGAACCAGGGTCCATATCCCAATGCCTCAGTAAAGCAGGTGGTCTTGCCACCACTTTTGAGGCCCTGGTGGAGAATTAAACAATCTTCCTTGAAGAATCTGCCATGAAGTTTACCTTCATGACAATCTGTCATAAAGACAGGGCATTCTTTTTAAGTACATCCTTGAAAGTGCTTGGTGATGTCTGCGTCAGTCGAGGTTACGTCCTGTGCCCACAGGAAGGAAGAAAAGGAAATTAAGAGAAAAGGAAATTAGCCATGAAGGCCTTAAGGACAGCTATGGCTCAACACAGCTGCTTGCATGGTCGTGTTAAGCCTCCCAAAGGCGTGAGTTCTGGACTTCCTTTGAGACCAACTGTTGAAACTGCATTAAAAAAAGAGTCCATGCTGGCTTGATTATTACGGCCTGGGGCCCTGCTCAGCAATTTGATCAGAATTTAGCAGCTATGTGCTGGAAAGGGATGTACAATCTGGATGTAGGCCTGGTGTCAGACTTCCTGGTCACTGGCCTCAGATGCCAAAGGGAACCCCAGCGAGGCCATCTTTTGTTCCTCCCCTTTGCCTTCCCTAGACATAAGCAAAGGGAGAAACCCAATGTTTAGAGATCCTACTTGTTTTGGGGTGGAGAGAAGATCTGGGGAGAACTCGCCACCTCTGCAATGATGGAAGGCTAGCCCATGCTGACTCTAATGAGGAGGAACAGAGCTGGGAAGCTGGAGGAGACTTCTAGCAGCCAGGAGACAATGGCACTAGTTTTGGTAAAACGTCAGCCTCGCTTGGGAGTTCTTCAGATCATGTATGCTACCAAGAGGAAGAACTTTCCACATGTAAAGACCGAGTTACCCTGGAACCACTAGAGAACAGCTCAACTGAAGTTAATTCTTTTTTCAGGCAGATTATGACTTCTGTCAGCCTCTCACTACCTTGCATAAACATATTTCAAAATTAACTCACATGATGCTTGTTTTCTGCTGGTTCTTTGACTATCTGCTGAAAAAGATTGGATTTTGGCGCTCCATTGGTATTCAGAAGCAATGGGCTAAATCAGAAAAACAAATGTTTAGAGAAGGGAGTAAAGATTTTAAATGAGTTTCTAAAAAGTTGGTATTTCATGAAAGAAACCAGCACTGAAATTCCAAAGTTAATACACTTACCGTTTACGCTTCAGACTCACAAGTTGGTTATTCTGAACAAGAGTAACAATGAATTGTACAATCTGCAGAGAAAAAAAATGAGCATGTTGTCCAAGTTTGAGCATAAATGAGCATTTTAGTTGACAAAGGGAAACGAAGCATAACACATTCTCAGATATATCTTCAGTAAACCAATATATAATTAAATGAAATTATAATAAAAGTGGGAATGCTATACTGAACCTAGTTTTATAAGTTCACATGTATATAATATCCCATAGCTCAAGCTCAAGATAAAAGTCTCAAATATACAAGATGACAGGAAGCAATCACTAAGTATCAAACGTTTATACACCTCCTGTGAACCTTGTCACCTGATCTGCACCATATAAATCTAGCTTTGTTTATGGGGAACATAAACCATGTGCCATTCATTAAAGTAGAAAGACACCCCACAACGTTCTGAGGCCAGGTTCACTGCTTATTGAACAGTGTATACACTGTCCTATCTTCGAAGATTTAGGGTGGTTTAACAAATAGACAGTAATGCAATGCAATATAAAATGCAAATAATCAGAACAGCACCAGGAAACATCATCAACCATAAGACTCAGAAGTTGTCTTATATTTGTTGTTGTTCAGTCGTTAAGTCGTGTCCGACCCTTCGTGATCCCATGAACCATATCCCGCCAGGCCTTCCTGTCCTCCACTATCTTCCTGAGTTCGCTCATTTTCATGTTCGTTGCATCGGTGATGCTGTCTAACCATCTCATCCTTGGCCTTCCCCTTCTCCTTTTGCCTTCAATCTTTCCCAGCATCAGAGTCTTCTCCAGAGAGTCCTCTCTTCGCATTAGGTGGCCAAAATATTTGAGTTTCAGCCTTAGTACCTGTCCTTCCAGGGAACAGTCAGGCTTGATTTCATTTAGAATTGACTGATTTGATCTCCTAGCAGTCCAAGGGACTCTCAGGAGTCTTCTCCAGCACCACAGTTCAAAAGCATCTATTCTTCGGTGCTCAGCCTTCTTTATGGTCCAACTCTCGCAACCATACATTGCTACTGGGAACACCATCGCCCTGACTATACGAACTTTTGTTGGCATGGTGATATCTCTGCTTTTTATTATGCTGTCTAAGTTTGCCATAGCTTTCCTTCCAAGGAGTAAGCGTCTTTTAATTTCATGGCTGCTGTCTCCGTCTGCAGTGATCTTGGAACCCAAAAAAGTAAAATCTGTTACTGCTTCCATTTCTGCCCCTTCTATTTGCCAGGAATTGATGGGACCAGATGCCATGATCTTAGTTTTATTAATGTTGAGTTTCAAGCCAACTTTTGCACTCTCCTCTTTCACTCTCATCAAGAGGCTCTTTAGTTCTTCTTCACTTTCTGCCATTAGGGTGGTATCGTCTGCATATCTGAGGTTGTTGATATTTCTCCCGGCAATCTTGATTCCGGCTTGTGATTCATTCAGCCCTGCATTTCTCATAATGTACTCTGCATATAAGTTAAATAAGCAGGGTGACAATATACAGCCTTGTCGTACTCCCTTCCCAATTTTGAACCAATCAGTTGTTCCATGGCCGGTTCAAACTGTTGCTTCTTGACCCGCATACAGGTTTCTCAGGAGACAGGTAAGGTGGTCTGGTACCCCCATCTCTTTAAGAATTTGCCACAGTTTGTTGTGATCCACACAATCAAAGGCTTTTGCGTAGTCAATGAAGCAGAAGTAGGTGCTTTTTTGGAACTCTCGTGCTTTCTCCATGATCCACCGCATGTTGGCAATTTGATCTCTAGTTCCTCTGCCTCTTCGAAACCCAGCTTGTACGTCCGGTAGTTCTCGGTCCACGTACTGCTGAAGCCTAGCTTGTAGGATTTTGAGCATAACCTTGCTAGCATGTGAAATGAGTGCAATTGTACGGTAGTTTGAACACTCTTTGGCACTGCCCTTCTTTGGAATTGGAACGTAAACTGACCTTTTCCAATCCTTTGGCCACTGCTGAGTTTTCCAAATTTGTTGGCATATTGAGTGCAGCACTTTCACAGCATCATCATTTAGGATTTTAAGTAGCTCAGCTGGGATATCATCATCTCCACTAGCTTTGTTGTTAGTAATGCTACCTAAGGCCCACTTGACTTCACTCTCTAGGATGTCCAGCTCTGGGTCAGTGACCACACCAGCGTGGTCATCAGGAACATTAAGATCTTTCTTGTATAGTTCTTCTGTGTATTCTTGCCATCTCTTCTTAATCTCTTCTGCTTCTGTTAGGTCTCTGCCTTTTTTGTCCTTTATCATGCCCATCTTTGCACAAAACGTTCCCTTGATATCTCCAATTTTCTTGAAGAGATCTCTAGTCCTCCCCATTCTGGTGTTTTCCTCGATTTCCTTGCATTGTTCATTTAAGAAGGCCTTCTTATCTCTCCTTGCTATTCTCTGGAACTCTGCATTCAGTTGTTTATATCTATCCCTTTCACCCTTGCTTTTTGCATTCCTTCTTTCCATAGCTATTTGTAAAGCCTCATCTGACAGCCACTTTGCTTTCTTGCATTTCTTTTTCTTTGGGATGGTTTTAGTTGCTGCCTCCTGTACAATATTACGAACTTCCGTCCATAGTTCTTCAGGCACTCTGTCTACCAGGTCTAATGCCCTAAATCTATTCTTCACCTCCACTGTATACTCATAAGGGATATGATTTAGGTCATATCTGACTGGTCTAGTGGTGTTTCCTACATTCTTCAGTTTAAGTCTGAATTTTGCAATAAGAAGCTCATGATCTGAGCCACAGTCAGCTCCAGGTCTTTTTACTGATTGTATAGAGCTTCTCCATCTTTGGCTGCAAAGCACATAATCTATCTGGTTTCGGTATTGACCATCTGGTGATGTCCATGTGTAGAGTCGCCTCTTGTGTTGTTGGAAAAGAGTGTTTGCTATGACCAGCGTGTTCTCTTGACAGAACTCCGTTAGCCTTTGCCCTGCTTCATTTTGCGCTCCAAGGCCAAACTTGCCTGTTATTCCGTTTATTTCTTGATTTCCTACTTTAGCATTCCAGTCTCCTATGATGTAAAGGACATCTTTTTTGGGTGCTAGTTCTAGAAGGTGTTGTAGGTCTTCATAGAACCGGTCAACTTCATCTTCTTTGGCATCAGTGGTTGGGGCATACACTTGGATTACTGTAATGTTGAATGGTTTGCCTTGGATTCGAACTGAAATCATTCTGTCGTTTTTGAGGTTGCACCCCAGTACTGCCTTTCCCACTCTTTTATTGACTATGAGGGCTACTCCATTTCTTCTAAGGGATTCATGCCCACAGTAGTAGATATGATGGTCACCTGACTTAAATTCGCCCATGCCCGTCCATTTTAGTTCGCTGATTCCCAAGATGTCAATGTTCAATCTTATCATCTCATTTTTGACCACATCCAGCTTGCCTTGATTCATAGACCTCACATTCCATGTTCCTAAGCAGTATTGCTCCTTGCAGCATTGGATTTTCCTTTCAACCTCAGACACATCCACAGCTGGACGTCCTATTGGCTTTGGCCCAGCCGCTTCACTCTTTCTGGGTCTACTTGGAATAGTCCTCCGCTCTTCCTCAGTAGCATATTGGACACCTTCCGACCTGAGGGGCTCATCTTCCGGCGTCATATCTTTTAGCCTTTTGGTACTGTTCATGGGATTTTCTTGGCAAGGTTACTGGAGTGGGTTGCCATTTCCTTCTCCAGTGGATCACTTTTAGTCAGAACTCTCTGCTACGACCTGTCCGTCTTGGGTGTCCCTGCACGGCATAGCTCATGGCTTCATTGAGTTACGCAAGCCCCTTCGCCACGACAAGGCAATGATCCATGAAGGAGTATAAAGGTAAAGGTATCCCCTGACAATTAAGTCCAGTCGTGTCCGACTCTAGGGTGTGGTGCTCATCTCCATTTCAAAGCCGAAGAGCCAGCGTTGTCCGAAGACGCCTCTGTGGTCATGTGGCCGGCATGACTCTCCTTGCCGCAGCGCGTAGCATGCAGCTGGAACACGGAGCGCTGTTTACCTTCCCACAAGCGGTACCTATTTATCTACTCGCATTGACATGCTTTGGAACTGCTAGGTTGGCAGGAGCTGGCCAAGCAACGAGTGCTCACCCCGTCGCGGGAATCGAACTGCCGACCATTCGATCGACAGCTTATGGTTCAGCGGTTTAACCCACTGCGCCACCCGCTGGCCTTATATTGTCTTATATTGCAACGTATTTAATAGTGTTGGAAACACTGCAAGGCACACAAAGAATGGTAGGACCTCCAATCTTAAGGCAGAGTACACCCTCTTAAAAAGTTTCTTGTTTTATCCTACAGTTCGTTACCATGCCCATTCATTTAGATGGTGGTAAAATCACTAAGTAGGATTTTTGTATGCCATCTTGGTTTTCTGCCTGCCAGTTCAGCATGTTCCAACATTTCTATAAAAACGGAGATCCCAGAGAACAAAGGGTCTACAACTGGGAAACGTTTACAGAAGGCAATGTTTGTGAGCTGAACCTAAAAACGTCTAAGGCTAAACAGCAAACTATGTATACACATACTCACATAAGACTTTTCCAAGTGTAGCTCAAGGCTCATAAGACTGCAAAAAGTGGTATAGTAGACACAGGTGAATCCAAATGGCACAGAACTCCTGGAAACTACAGAAAACTTACCTTTCGAATTACTTGCTGTTGGTGCACATGTTTTGCTCTCAATTCTGCTACTTCCCGCCAAAGAGATTCATTTTCACTGTTAAAAAAGATTTTCAGTCAGACAAAGGATTAGGAAAAGTTAACAAAATACCTGGTACTGTTTTTTTGTAAAGTAACATTAACAAATCAAGATCAGCGGTGTTTGAAAATGGTAAATGCAAAATAATGCAAAAATTACATTAAAAAACCAAATAAAACAAATTCAAGGTAAATGCGATACCCGTAATACTTTCTTCTACTAAGATCAAGGTAAATCGTGAAACACCAATTTTACCTGTTGCATCTGCGACCAGTCCCATCTTTTTTTTTCCACAAAGGTTGTTCTTGAGTGACTCCAAGGGCTCTGAGGGCCTGCGTGGGTTGCAAGGTGAGCTCTTTACCCGCCGTGCAGCTCCGCGCCATAATAAAAGCACAAGAGCAGTCGACGGAAGCTTCCACCCCCACCAGGAACATTCTCCCTCCTGCCAGGAACGTCCTCCCTTGCCAGCAAGTCCTCCCTCACTAGCCAGGAACGTAATAATTGGAAGAAAACTGTCTCTTTACTCTGTAAGTTGTTTCTTAAAGCTTTCTTTAAGTTAGCAATATGTGGTACATTTTGTATTCCCCTCCCCCAGCCTTGCTTGCTTCAGGTTAGCAAGATGTGGTGTAGAAGTTTTTAAAAAATCATATATACTGTATATATATTCTCTCCCCCCCCCCCCGGGGTTTGGAACCAATTCATCAGTTATCTACTGTTTCTGACTGCATCAGATTACATATTAACTTCTCTAAACATCTTCAAAATAAATTAGAACAACACCACAAAACACCGCTTTTTGCTTTTTCCATTCAACAAATTTGCGAAAAATAAAACCATTTTCAAACACCACTAATCATGATAGTTTTAGAACTGAATTAGAAGCTTTCATATCTAAAAGGCATGTGATACTAAAAACAAACCCTTCCTATTCAGAAACCCCCCTCCCAAAAGTCACATTATACAGCACAAATGCTCATCCTGTTGCATCACCTCTTTAGAGCAGAAAGCCTGGATTCAATAGTCTCTTGTTTAATTTGAACCTTCTGAGCACTATTTATGATTTTAGACAGGTCTTCCTGACGAATTTTATTTTCTTCAGGCCTTGACGAAGAAACCTGAAAAAATTATCAAATTTTTTAATTAAAAATATTACACAATTGCTGAATTACAGTGACTGTTTGGCTACTTTAAGGATTAGCTCAAGAGTTCTGGACACATACATGTGACGAGCAGGATAAAATCACTGTCAAGTTGGATTCTATTTTGTTAAGCCAGAAGTCATTTAAGCCTACCCTGGGAAAGTTGTGCTGTTGAAAGACAGCCTCCACACTGGGCACAGAGCTAGCCAATTAAGAACAAGGTGCAGCTGTGATTTTCTAGTTGAGAGGGGGGAGCAGGATTGCATCAGCCAATGAGATCAAATCTTAGGAGCTTTGTCTAGTCCGAGCCTTTGGATGGTCAGAAGTTACCTTTAAGATACATAAGCCTGTTGCAGGGACTGAGGAGGCCAGTCTCTCTGCCATTCCACCATGGATACCTATCCATACCACAGCTGGTATGACAGGTGGAAGAGTTACCCTTTGCCTATGCTCAGGAGTTAGTTGTTCCAGGTGAGTGTTAGGATTAAGTATAGGAGCTTAGCTTTATTGTTTTAGCATTGTATGCATACCATATTTATTTACCATATTGTATGCATACCATATCCTGTTAAGTAACCAAATTTCTATTCTTTAATAAACCTTCATATATTTACAGGTTGGTGTCTGTGTGTGTGAAGGAACTGATCCAGCGAAGTCCTGCTTAGGCCACTCAGTCATTCTACTGAAGCAAACCAGAGCCTTGAGACTCGACTCCCTGGAATTTGGGGGTCTCAGAGTTTGCAAGAGCCCATAGGTCTTCAGCTTCCCCATAGAAGAAGGACTTACTGTTAAGAGATGGTGACACCTACCATAGAGGTGAACTTTTTGTTGAAAAGCGGTATATAAATACTGTTAATAAATACTGTTAATAATAGAGAGAGTTGCCCTAAGATCGCACACCCACCTTAATCAGTCTGGTTTGGGCTGGTGAGGTGTGTGTGTGTGTGTGTGTGTGGGGGGGGTATGCATAACAAATACATGCAATTCAGTCTTTTCTTTTGTATAACAGAAATATACTGTACCTGAATTTTTGAAACCACTTGTACACACAAAGATTCTACAGATCTTTCACTAACCTTTCTTTTAATGTGCTCCAATAAATCTTCCCGCCCTTGCTTGAAGTAAGGGTGCTGAAACTCAACAGGGCCATCCCTTTCCAATTTAACGATACCAGAATCAACATGGACCACCTTACGGAAACCATCTGAAAAAACAACAAAAAATATGCAAACCTTTTACTGAAAAATATTTAAAACTACAATCCTTGTTCAGTAGAATTCTAGGTAAGGTAACAAAAAGTTCCCTGTTTTTATGAGTTTTTACTCATCCATTCTGCTCACCCATTCTGCTTTACCTATCTCTTCCTCTAAATCCCATGCCACTACAATCTATCCTTTTTGGAACTCTCCATGTACTGCACTGGTCTCAATTTGTTTCTCTTGTAGTCTTAAAATATTGAAGTATTTACTTCAGAACTAGAATGGAGAGCCATACAGGCCATTTCACAGAACTGTGATGAGTTTAGACTTGGCTCTTTTCTTTTTCTTGGCTAAGAGTTAGTTGCTGTCAAGGGAAAAGGTGAGATGCTGCTTCCAAGTATTTATTATCAATATGGATGCACCAGGAAGTTTTTTGTTGCCCTTCTGGATTTAAAGAAGCAGTAGCTCTTTAAGGCTAGAAAAGATAGAGCCACATGTATCAACGCAAGTCTATGCAAGTGTAAGGCAGCTGTGTAGATTCTCTTGATAACAGAAACCAGTAACTAATATTGTTAATAATAATAATATACTTCACCAAGGAAAAATTACAACTAAGTGTATGTGCTGTGTTGAATGTTTTCTTAAACGGGGAGATAAGACATGACAACCTTTAAAACCTTATATGGACTGTCTCCTCCAATATGAGATGGCCCAATCCTAAGAACAGTCAGTGAGCCCTCTAGTGGGAGCTGCTGCCACAGAGGTTTGGGTGGCGGCACCACAGGAGAGGATATTTTTGTGGTAGTGTCGTAGATGAGGAACTCTTGCACTGAGGTTGGCTCTTTCCATGCTTGTTTTCTGCAATGCCTGAACTCTTTTGCACTACTTTTTCAGGTCTGTGCATTGATTTTTCTCCCTTTTTTCCTGTTTGCTTATTTTTATGACTTATTTTTAATTGATTATTTCTTTGTTAGCCACCAGACATATTCGGAGGGGGGAAAAGCAAAATATAAATGTTTTAAATAACTGCATTATTATAATAGATATAAATTGTCTTTTCTAGGATATGCTATCAATATCATGGTATATCAATATCATGGTATTTGCGTCAACAGTCACTGCCTTGCTCATCCCCAGAAACATTACCAAACATTTTTGTTTTTAGTTGTCAGACATAACTTCTGTTCACAGAAAAATATCTCTTTGCAGGGCTGCAGCTGTGGTAATTGCTCCTTGCTTTGAATTCATTTTCATAGAATCAAATGGTCTTCCCTTGCACTTTGTTTTTGAAGATATGGATAGGGCACCCTGATATGCAGCATGCACACTGCTTGCTTCCCACATATGCCACCCCAATCAAAGACTGCAGCTGCATGTGTTACAATAATATTAAGAATATTTATATACCACTTTTACAAAGAGTAGTTTCAAAAAAGCTTACCGTAACTTGCTTCCTTGGTCAGAGTAGTAAAATTTGAGTAATAGCTGGAAAATGTTATTGCAAATAAGACTGACCGCAATCTCAGAACTAAATTTTATAGAAAACATTCCATGCCCAAGGGTAGATTCTAAAACAATACTACAGATTGCTACATAAACTCACACATATTCAGCTGTCTCACAAAGCTTGCCATATTGTTGTGCTTGAAGTACTTCGGAAGGATCTCTTTAGCAAACCTTTGTTCATCCAACACAAGGAAACTCTGGCCATTCTGAAATTAAGATGACACACAATCACTTAAAGCCTGAATAACCTGGTTCAAGAATGATAAGCAGTTTATCATCTTAGCCAATGATTTCTCATACAACTGTTCATTAGGCTACAAAGATAACCTATGAATATAAACAGAATTCAAGTTGATATCAGGGATCCCAGGCATTAATAAATTTGGTACAACCCAAATTTAAGATATTTGTAATTCTTTGTGAGTACTAAAGAGGTTAAAGCTCTTAAGAGGTTAAAGCTACCCATTCTTTCAGATATACAGGTGTCCCCCGCTTAATGACGGGAATATGTTCTGGAAAACCCGTCACATAGTGAAACCATCATTAAGCAAGTCCTCAGCACCATCAGCACTAAAGTTAAAGATGTTTTAAAGATCTTCCACCAATGTTTGCAGAATACGGGAACCTCTTCCAGGGTAAATCTAAAAGATTACAGATGATACTGTCCTCAGGTAACCCCCTGTCCATATAAACGGTCATTTCCGTTTTGAATTACCGCTTCCCGCGCGGTATCATCTGTAATCTTTTAGATTTACCGTGGAAGAGGTTCCGAGCATCGGAATGAAACGTTGAGACCTAAGACCTTGGATTTTAATGTAATTTTTATTCCATATGTGGCTGCCTGAAAACGGAAACCCGCAAACGGCTTTGAGATTATTAAAGATTCAAGCTTCTGTTTTACCACATGGCATCGATTCCCGTATTCTGCAAACATTGGTGGTTGATGGCAGGCCATGAAAGTTACCGTAAGAAATTTAAAGATCTTGCTTACTGTACTGTATTTCCGCGGCAGCAGAGCTCTCTCTCTCAGTCTTTCTCTCTCTCTGTAAAGAAAGAATGGTTTCTCATCAGGTCAGCCCCCCGCCACCACATCTTTTATTCAGCTCCCCCTTATTTTCTTCAGCCCCTTTCTTAAGTGAGTGACTTCTTTTCGGGCCGTGTCTTTACAAGTAGAAAGG
Source organism: Plestiodon gilberti rubricaudatus (assembly GCA_026170595.1). NCBI lineage: Eukaryota > Metazoa > Chordata > Lepidosauria > Squamata > Scincidae > Plestiodon > Plestiodon gilberti. The sequence continues at coordinate 78,868,216 of JANXHW010000001.1, forward strand.
GATCAGAATGGGATCAATTCCCCCCGTCCACTGCTAGAAAGACGCAGCAAAGCCTTGCAAAGCCGTTGCGGGGGGGGGGGGGGTTTGATCGGCAAGTTGAACTGGAAAGATGCAGCAAAGCCCTGCAGACATGGCAGCGGGCGGGGGGTATTGATCCCAGCGGCTCCATGTGGGGCGTTCCAAGTGCGGCATTCAGGCTTCTGATCCCTTTCTACTTGCAAAGACGTGGCAGCGGAAGTGGTGGCGGGGGCTGACCCAAAAAGAAGTCACCCACTGAAGAAAGGGGCTGAAGAAAATAAGGGGGGCTGAAGAAAAAAGACGTGGCGGTTGGCGAGGGGTGCTGACCTGACGAGAGGCCATTCCCCCCCTCTCTCTCACTCACTCACACAGAGCATGCTCTGCTGCCGCGGAAATACAGTAAGCAAGATCTTTAAAACAACTAACTTTAGGGGACCTCCATCATATATGCAGTTCATCACTGAGTGATCCATCATTAAGGGGGGGGGGACACAGACACCTGCAGTTCAGAAATATCTGATCTATTACTAGAGTACTCTGTTGGCAGAAACACACTCAGAACATCCTATAATCCTATAGTTCAGTGTTTCCCAAACTTTTTCAACCTGCGGCTCCCTTGACCATTGGCAACCGTTGGCCGTGGCTCCCCATTACATGATGTTGATGCCTGCCAATTGGCACTGCACTGTTTTCCGAGAGGATTCCGTGGTACTCCGCGACTCCCCTGGTTGGTATCCGCGACTCCCCTGGGAGACGCGCCTCCCACATTGGGAACCACTGCTATAGTTGAAAGCAAAAACAGGTGACAATAGGATCTCAGAACCTAAGTCATTTAAGAGAAATACTGAACAATTCAGCAAGGCAGCTGTAATCAGGTCAAAAAAGTGCTCCCAGAGGAAATTCTGTCAGTGCTCAACTACCACTATCCTAGTTTTCAAATTTAACCATACAAGCAAAGCTGCATTCAATCACAATTCAAAATGAACAAAACAAAATATAAAATCACTTATACTATCTGATCCATTCAATTATACACAAAAATGCGCACACGAAAAATGTATATCCCATTCTAATCTTGATTTACTCAATAAGACAGGATAAGTCCCATTATCATCCATGAACCAATTAGTATTTGGTCAAATATGAACTACTGGAAGAACAATCACCAAAATGAAAACTGCTTGTGGAAGTTAAGCTACTATATTTAAATGTTAAATGGAGAAAAGCCATTTCTCCAAAGTGGGAGAAGGTTGCTATATAATATGCCCTCAGAATATGCAATATGTGAGCCCCTCAACCATCTCATTAGTAACACAACCTAATACAGGGGTGCCCTCCATATCCACGGATCGTCATCCCCCCCGGCCATGCGCACCCCGGCTCTTACTTTTTTTCACCAAGCTTCATTTCTTCCTTAAACAGGAGAGGCAGCCTCTGGCTGCTTATTGCAGGCAAGTATAATGAGACTAAGCCCTAGAGAGGGTCTGAAAGGTTAACAGAAACCTTGCAGAGCCTCTCTAGGACTTAGTCTCGTTCTATTTGCCTGCAATGGAAGCTGTTTCTCTGTTTTAAGGAAGAAACGAAGCTTGCTGAAAGAAAAGAACCGGGGGGGGGGGGTCGCGCGTGCCCAAAAACTGATAAACGCAGTAGGTCATCCATCCACTAGGCTCAGGTTGGTGGGCTTCTTTCTTTCCAATTAAGGACAATAAGTCTGGTCTGATTTCATCTTGTAAGCCTGAAGTCATTTTGTAGCAGCTGTGTGAACAGGGCTTATTAATGGACTGGGAAAGAAGCTCCTTATCTTGAATCAAACTTTGGCCAGGTGAGAGGCATGATAACAAGCTGGATCCTCAAGGTCTTGCTAATTGGGACTTGGCTGTAGCTATGATTCTCCAGTTGGGAGGGGTCAGATTGAGTGACCAACAGTAAACAGCAGCTTCAGGTAATGAGATCATTTTCCAGAAGCTTCAGCAGGACCGAATTTCTGGTTAGTGAAGAGCCAAGTTGAAGGTATGAAAAAAACCTGTACAGTAGTTGGGAAGGGGTGCGCAATTCTTTGCCATTCTATCATGGACATCTGTTTGTATCAGCCATAGTATGACAGGTAGAAGAGCTACCCTTTGCTTATGCTCAGAAGTTGCAAAGATCCAGATGAACATTATCAATAAGTAAGCATTGTGTGTGAAGTATTCTCTGGAATAACTGAAAGCATTTCAAAGTAATATGTAACCTTAATTCTATTCTTTAAATAAACCACTTATTCTTACAGGCCTCTGTGCGAGTACAAAGGAACTAGGCCACTCAGTCCGCTACTGTAATTAACCAGAGTGTTGACGCTTGAGTCCCTGGAGTTTGGGGAGCTCAGTGCTTGCAAAAGCTGGGGAGTTAGCCCATAGGACTTCAGCTTCTCCTTGGCTGAAGGGGTGGTGGCACCTACCAGAGGGCAGTTTGCCCCAAGGACTCATACGCCCACCTGTTTTGCCAGTCAGATGAATGCGTGCAAGAACTTGTACAGCAAGTCCTCACTTAACATTGTTAATAGGTTCCCGTAAACTGTGACATTAAATGAATTGTAACAGAACCAAAGAAAAATGGTAAACTCACTCTCTCTCACACCCGCACACCCACCCACCTCCTTCACTCTGCTTGCTGAGACACCCACCCAATTGGGCTCTCTTGGCCAGTCAGTTCAACTTTTCCAGGGAGACGGCAGCTAGCATGAGTGTTTGCTCCCTTGGAAGAACACAAGCCAAGCTAGTTTCCATTAGGAAGCTTTCATGGCCAGATATGATAACAAGACACAGGATAGATGGGTATAGCTGCCATGTATTTTTAGGGCAAAAGCAATCAAAACGGTTAAAAACACTGGATCTCAGATCTTCAAGCAGGCTAAAAACTGCAAACAGGAATAAAATCCATATAAATCCAAGGCTTAAAATTGTAAGAATACAGACGTTTCGTTCCAGGCTAGGAACTTTGTCAAGGTGCGATCACAAGGAATGTAAAGGTGGCAAGTCAACAAAATAAGACCCACAGTTTAAAAAGGCAAAAGCGTGCGAAAACCGGGAGTTAATTGAAAGCGGAAATAGAGCGGAAACGGCTGCCGAATTGACCGCAAGTAACCTCAGGCGTTTGATGTCCGTAACTCTTCATTCTCTTTTTCTGTTGGATCTTCTAATGGAACTTATCTTCTAATGGATAATCGGGAACCAGATCTTATTAATAAAGGACAAGTCCTGTTGTCTGTTAATTAAGTCTCATGTGTCTTTTACTTATTTCTACAGCTTCCAGGTTGCTGAGGGTTCTGATGTTATTGTCACTAGTAAGGCATTTAGTGTTTTCAAACAGAATGGAGTGACCTATTGAGAGTGCGTGTTCAGCCACAGAAGATTGGTCAGGGTGTTTAAGCCGCACTGACCTCTCATGTTCGGCTATTCTGGTTTTAATAGATCGTCTGGTCATTCCAATATAACGACCACAGGAACACGGCACACTGTATATTCCGGGATTCGTCAAAGGGGGTCTCTTATCTTTAGGATTATTAAGCAGTTGCTCTATTTTTGCGGTAGGTTTAAAGATCGTTTTCACTTTCCCTTGTTCCAGGATGTGTGCAATCTTTCCATTGCAAAGTTTCCATTGCGGATGCTGTTCTCACAGCTTGTTTCTCTCTCTTCTGGCCATTGCCCACCCCGCTGCATGCTGAGCATCTTGCGCAGCAACAGCTCCCTTTCCTTCCTCAGATTCTCTACCCAGTTCCCCTCCCCCGCCAAACACCCTGACGATGAATGAGTTTTGGCTGGGGCAGCTGTAGTTTTTTCAGTGTCCAGTAGATGGCAGAAACACTCTCAAGTCTTCCAATACCAAGCAGCCAACCAGATGTTTAAAATCATTAAGATGTTTTTCTCATTGACACCAAAATGAAACGCTGAATGAAACGACGTTAAGTGAGGACTTCCTGTACTCAACGTTTGACTTTTGCCTAGGAACTGTACCCAGCTCTCTCCTGGAGTATTAAGATCCTTGAGTTAGTAGGATACAGAACAAGTTGGGAACATGCACTCACTGAGGGGTGTTTGGCCAGTGAACCAGTAGTGTGCAAGATCAGTCTGAGACACCCTGGACTGTGACACCACTGATGGGAGTTTTGTCTTGGCCACTCTATAACCTATGCTCCTGGATCCAATGACAACGTGAAGGAGCATTTACTTGTGGGATCATTGACTCCATGCTTTAAATGTATGATGCAGCTACAAATACTTAAGTGTTAATGTAAATGCTCAGTATAACTACATGAAATGGCACCCATATATCATCCTTTGTCTTGGCCCTCACTTGATTCTATACCAAGTCTTGCATATACATATTGCAAGTGTGCAGAGTGCACCACAGAAAAGTCAAGAACAAGACACAAAGAACAAAAACTAAATAAAAATAAACCACAACCACAAGAGAATTTGTGCAGCAACACCTTCACCTCTCCCCTCCCATGGTTAACTTGATAGCTTCCAAAACGTATACAAGTATTTAGTCTTCATAAAGACAAACAGGAAGCATGAATGAACCTATTGTCATACTTCCCCAGTGTTGTGGTTTACATGCTCCTGGGCACCCCCACCTCACTGGCTTAACTCTCAAGACAGAGGTGCATATTCTCAGGGCAAACGTACCCCAAGGTAGGTGCTACCATTCCTTTTAACAGCCAGTCCTCCAGCTAAGGGGAAGCTGGGGGGCCTATGGGCCATCCCTTGCAAATTCTGAGTTCCCCAAATTCCAGGGACTCAAGCCTCTGGTTTGCTTGGGAGTATGACTGAGTGGCCCAGGCTGGATGTAGATGGATCGGTTCCTTTTCACACACACAGAAACAAGTCTGTAAATATAAAATGTTTTATTTAAATAGAAATTTATCATCATCATCAAAAAGATTTATATACTGCTTTTCTAAAAATTAAAAGCGGTATGCAACATACAAAACAAAACACTAATATAATTAAAACCCATTTTAAAATCCACAATTAAAATTAAATAAAATTACAATTAAACACATAATACAGAGCAGCATTAACAGTAAAAACAGGCACACAGCAGCAACAAGAAAATAAAAATAAATAAAAAGGTTCCAGGTAGCTCCTAGGTGGTTCCTCCCTCAAATGCCAGACGAAACAAATAGTCTTTAACTCCGTCCGAAAGCCATGAAGTTCCTCTGGCAACAGATTCCAGAGGTGTGGTGCCACAATCAAGAAGGCCCTACATCTTGCTGCGATCCCTCTGGCCTCATGGTGGCGGTATCCTAAGAAGGGCCCTCCCTGATGATCTTAGGGGATGAACAGGATTGTATGGGAGTGTGAAATGTGGTTACATATTCATGAAAGGCATTTAGTAATACATACAATACACATATAATACTAAAAGAAACCTAAACTCCTAGCCATATTCCTAATGCTCACCTGGTCCTCCTAACTCCTGAGCATAGACAAAGGATAGCTCTTCCACCTGTCATACCAGCAGTGATATGGATAGACATCCATGATGGAATGGACAGAGTGCAACAATGGTGGCGGTTGTTCTGGGCCTAGCAACAGGCTTTTCTACCTTGAAGGTAACTTCTGATCAACCAAAGGCTCAGGCAAGCCAAAGTTTCTGGAAGATGACCTCACCAGCTGATTCAATGCCAGGCAATCATGCTCAACCCCTCCCAATTGAAGGATCACAGCTGTACCTTGTTGGTTTTAATTGGAGCTTTTTTGTGCCAGTGTGAAGGTTGCCTTATCACAGGTCTCAGAGCTTGGCCGTTGCTGCTAAGACTGATAAAGTGCTTCACACTGTCCAAGACAGCACAGCTTTCCACAGCAGCTTCAAAATGGTTCCTGGCCTATAAAATGGAATCAGGCCTAGCCAGTGAATTTGCCATGTTCATCACACCAGGGCCAGTCAGATTAAATGAGATGAAGACAATGAAAATGAAGACTGCCCTTTTATTTTCTTGCAAATTACAGAGAATGAACCCCAACTCTTCTCAAGTCCCTCAACACAACCTTTATCATGCTCCTTGTGCACTGTTAAACCTGGAAATGAGGTGAATAATCTGTTTCTTGCTCAAGCGAGGAGGAAGCAAATAATTGCTGATTGCATCAGAGTTGGGTTGGAGGGACATGACAGCCTCAAGGTGAAAGGCACATTAAATCTGCTGTGTCCCCCCCCCCCCGGGCACTTCACAATCTGCCACTGATGCAACCCATATCAACTGGCCTCATGGATGGGCCAGGCATGCTTCTGCCTAATTAGAGAGAAAATCAAGAAATTCAGGCCTTTATTGCAAGTGATCTGTAACAGCATGCCATTAGTTGTGTGTCCCCCACCCCCGACAAGACCAGAGTTTTAGGCTGCAATCCTATACACACTTTCCTGGGAGTAAGTCCCACTGAACACAATAGGACTTACCTCTGAGTAGACATGCATACTCCCAATTGTGTTCTTAGGGATTGTGCCCTTAGTTACATACACTGGATGAGGAAAAGTGCAAGCCTGAACTTAAAAAACCCGCAGCTACATTGCAATGTAAATACAGGTGTCCCCCGCTTGATAGGGATACATTCTGTAATCCCTGTCGTGAAGTGAAACCGTCATTAAGAGGGGCTTTAGTTAAGGGCTTGGATGTTCAGCGCTGTGGTTTTAATCACAGTGCTGAGCATCCAAGTACTTACCTAGCACGAAACAGCAGATGAGTTGGGGCTTTAAAAAGACGCGTCTTTTTAAATCCTTTGCGTTTTTTTACAGGGGACCTCTGTCGTATAAGTAAAATCATGTTATGCAAAATCGCTTTATACGGGGATACCTGTACAGCTCACAGCTCTATTATCCCCATACTGCAGAAGAGTGAGAATGGCATCCAGTAGTGCTGCAATATAGACTACTTACATACATACAGGCAGGAGCATGTCCAACAATTATGATCTCCAATAGGGGATATGGGGGGGGGGGGGAGTTTGCCAGCCTGCTCCAGTCTCTGGTACTGCTGCTATGCCTTCCCCATTTTTGCTTCCCTTATATTTTTGCTCCCTGCTTTTCTCTCTCTCTCTCTCTCTCTCTCTCTCTCTCTCTCTCTCTTTGTGCTTTTATTACACATTTTGGGAACCAGGAAAAATGTATATACTAGGTACACAGTGCCACTATTAAATGCATTTAGGGTATGTGTATGGCAACGGAGGTACAACAGACCAGGTAAAGGAAAGGATAATTATATAACTGCGATCTCTCCCCTTTTGGGTTCTTCTTCCATTCCAGGAAACATGGAGTGGTTGATCTGGAATGACCATTCAACCATTCAGAACAAAGCTGTCAATTTCCGAGAGGAAAAAGAAAGCAGTCACTATGGTTAGAATGGAGCAGGCAAGGAGTGTAGAACTGGGGCACAATCTATCTTCAATCATTTTTACAACAGCCTTGTAGAATATATTAACATTCCTAGTATCACAGATGGAGAGGCTGAGAGAACACGGCTTGCCTAAGGAGTTTGGAAAGGCAAAGACATGAACTGGAGCTTTTTGGTTCATTCACAAGTTGCTCTGTTATCCACCAAGATTGAATAGAGTGATCCCCTTGTCATTACACAGGCAGCCACTACACCAGGACTAATGTTAGGGCAATGTAGTCCTAATCCTACGCAGTCTCAGCAGTAAGAATAGACACAGAAACAAGTGTCAGCATAGCAAACATTCCCAACGGTATGTCTAGAAACTTCACTGCCGCTTACCAACAACACTGATGCCCAAGCATGAAGGTGCCAATCACAGATGATGGGTAGAATTCCATGTCACTGTAAGGAACTTGCAAAATCTTGCTATTGAGACTATCATAGAGCACTCTGGAATTCCTCTTGGAAGCAAAAACCTATGTCTCTGAGCTAGAATAGCTGCTAATGATTCTTACAAGACGACACCTGTGGCATCGGGGCTGTGTCAGGCCTTCAAGGCTGCAAAGCTGGGCCTGCTAATTGCAAATTGGCAGCAGCTGTGTGTGTTTCAGGAGGGGAAGGAGCAAGTGCTCCTGGACATGCCTTTTTGTATAGTAATATAGAAGGTTCTATGATCCAAGGCCGGTGATTATCTTAAGCCTCTGGACAGATATCCAATATAATCTGTTTGAAGATATTGCACTATTCCAACTTTGGAGGGTCCAGAATCTCTGATTAGTTAGAAGTTCGATACCTGAGAGGTACCTTTGGAAAAAAGACCCTTCTGGGGTATGTATAATTGCCTCCCATTGTTTGACTCAGCACAGCAGCCAGCTTTGTTGTGGGATGGTGTTTAGGCTTTCTGCACACGGTCAAGAACTATGTTCCCAGGTGAGTTTAACCTGTGTTCAGTTAGAAACTCAGCTTTATTGTTTTATGTTCTGCTTTGTGTATAATTCCCACATCATTACTACAGGGGTCTTAATTATGCCTTATTAAATTCTTGATCTTTAGAGCAGCATGCGATTCTTGTGGGGAAATCAGGTTCAACCAAATCCAATACTGACCACAAAGTCACACTACTGAAACCTTTACCAGTACTCGGGAGGAGGGGGAGTTCTGAGGCTTGAGTGTTTCTGTTCCTCGGAGCTGGGATGCCTAAGGCTGGATTTACACTACACGAATCCCGGCGTGTTAGGGAGATGCGCGGAGCTCTTTGACAGCATTTCGGAGGGAAGTGGAGCAGCTGCGCTCTCCCTTGTACAAGATGTGGAAAAGCCATCTTTTGAGGGGGCGGGATCGCGGAGCTACTGCAGCCACCAATTGGATGCGGGGGGGGGGGAGTGGTTGCATGCCAATCAGAACTACTTCCAATCTGTAAGCTGTGCTTTGAAGGTGGGACAGCAGGAGGGACAACAGGCGGGAAGACACTCCCCAGCTCCAAGCGCGTGGGCAGGGGCATCCTCGCCTGGATTCGTGTAGTGTGAATCCGGCCTAAGGTCTTTTACCTTCCCCAGGTTTAAGGACTGTGGTAGGACTACCTTTGAACTGGTTTGTGGTTTCCACAACTGACCTCTGCCAACGGCAAGCAGACTTGTAACTGAACTCTTGTCAGTCTGGGCCTGGCAAAATTGTGGTCCTTCCTTGCAGGACAAATGACTGGGGTTGTAAGGGTGTTGTGACAGTCACCCTAACTGAGTCCACACTCACCCTGCACACAATTCCCTTGAAGGCTGCCACATTTAAGACCTGTTCTACCGCTCCCCAAAGGGCATTGGTCAGGTATGAGATACAACAGTGAAGCTATTTTTCTAAGCTTGGAGATGATTTAACAATCTATTTTTACCTATGCAAAGATACACTTGAGCTCAGAATGAAATACTAAGAACCAGAGGGGAAAAAATTATATACCCAACACATCATATGCTAAAAATAAATTGCCACTGTTAGCAGGCTGGATAGTGTGACAGAGAAAATGCAAAGTATCCCCCAGGTGTTCCCTTAGTCATGCGAGGACAGTGTGTGAAAACTGATCACCTTAGTTTTTTCACTGTACAAATCTGAACAGTACAAGTGCCCCCAGTTAAGTCACAATCTTCAACGTTTTCCAAAAAAAGCAGCAGCATACTCTGACAACTTTGTGAAATGCCACTAAAATGCATTACTTTGGTCATGAGTGAATTCATGCTCCTGGGACAAAAGGATTCACAGAAAAGACTGAAGTGGAATATTTTGGTGGTATAACCACCAAAATAGTTATACCACCTCATTTATAGACTTCTGAACATTAGCTATATGCGATTCCGGAACAAAAGTACTGTACAGTATGTAAATCCTTCCAACTTGTGATTTTTTTTGACAAAGGAAATTTGTTGACATATTCAAATAGCCAAAATTGTAAACCACCTATCTAACCTCCAAATATTCTTCAGGTGTCACATGAACTGGTCTATGCAATTAGTGAACATTCCCCCTTTAAGCAAAACATTAAGCAATATACACATGCACCATTTCTAATCAACAGGTAAACAAACTAAACATCTTCCTTTGTCATATTAGATGCAGACCTAAGACAAGAAGATTTACCATTTCAATACACCTGAAGTGCTCTATATTTGGAGTTCATCACATCAAGATACTCTTGTACAATACTGTACCCAAAGTAGTGATTTGACATCTTTAACTTATGACGGTGCTACCACTCTAGAGACATAAAACAACCCTGTAAGTGTAAGGCATGGCATTAGCCCCTATTGCAGTTGAGACTGCAAGGGAGTGGCTTGCCTATCTCAGTGAGTTCCTGCCAGAGATTAAATTCAAACAGAGAAGTCCTGATTGGCAATTTACAATACAATCTTATTAAGTCTATGCAAAAGTAAGTCTACTCAGATTATTAAGAACCACTTTTCAACAAAAAGTAGTTCAAAAGATTGTGGTTTCATGCCACAGAACTAAACGCCATCGAATTCAGTGGGGCTTACTTCTGAGTAGACATTCATAAAATTGCACTACTAATCTCTTAGAAACTACAGGTTAGCTTATAGGTGGCCAACCCACAGCACGGGTGCCACTTAGTGGCAAGCTGAGTCTTTTGAAGTGGCACGCGCCATCGTTTCTGCCCAAGTTGAGCACTGAAGTCCCTCTCCCTCACCCCCAGCGCACCTTTCCAAGCCTGTGGCACTAGAGGAGGTCTCTGTACCCCGCTGCGCCTCATTCTTCTTGCACTGTCACGGTGCTTTAAATATTAGCTTAGAAATATTTGTTTATTTATTTAAGTGGCAGCTTAGATTATCTACATAAAATGTGGCACATGGCGTGCCACGGGTTGGCCACCACTGGGTTAACTACTTCCCAATGTACGTGTGCTCTTCTAAAGCCCGAGCTACATTGTATACGTCCCATGCGCTTCTGGTGTCCCGCCCCCAGGTCAAACAGGCTCTGATTGGCCGGACGTAGCACGGACACAGCAAAAGTCGAGGACACCTCGGCTTTTGCTGCGTGCGCGCTACGTCCGGCCAATCAGAGCCTGTTGTTTGACCTGGGGGCGGGACACCAGACGCACACGGAACGTGGACGCGACGCAGACAATGTAGCTTGGCCTTAAGTCCTTTAACCGATATTTTCTTCTAGCCTGTGTGCAAACACAATATGTATGCATGCATGTACATTACACACACCTATTTTTCTAGAGATAAATTGCTCAACATCGGCTGGCTTCCACTTCTTCAGACATGCTTATGGCCGCGCGTATCACACCCACGTTTTTCTTGCTCTAGCTTGTAGTACCGATCCACGGACTCCTATAACGTTGGTTGGCCCTAGGCAAACAACAAGGCCCAAAGGCGGCCTTCAACTCTCATTTGGGCGCAACAGAATTGTGTGTGGGCGGGGCGGGGGAGAAGGAGAAGCCGCTGCCTCTCACCCAGGTACGGTGCCGCTGGGTGGGCGCTCGGCCGAAGGCCTCATGCCGTGCGAGTCACGCATTCCCGGCCGAGGCCCTACGAGGCGCTTCTTCCCCGTTAGACAGTAACAGCGTGGTCATCGCCTGACCACGCCCCCTTCTCCCCCCGCACACGGGGGCTCTTTTACTCCCCCCCCCAAACCCTTCTATAGGGGCCGGGGTGTGTGTAGAAAGAAAACTGTGAAGGTTAGCAGGGGAAAAGAGGCGGAAGTAAAGAGAGCGAAGTCTCCGAAGCTCAAAGGGGAGGGGCGGAGAGAGGCCATTTCTCCATGTCCGTCTTCCCCCTCCCCACCGGCACCGTGTGGGGCGAGGGAAAGCCCCTCCCCTCCGGCCTTCCTCAGCAGCGCTTACCTGGCTCCAGGTGATGAGCTGGTTGCTCGGCGCGTCGCCCACCAGCGCCCAGAGCTTGCTAAGAAAAGCCGGAACGGCAGCGCTGCCGGCTCCCGTGGTCGTCGCCGCCGCCGACTGCTGCTGCTTCATGATCGCTTGCCGAGGGGAGCCCAGACAGACGCGACTCGGCCACTACTACCGCCGTCGTTCTCCTGGTCGATAATACGCACCCTCCCCCTTTCTCTAGCGCCCTTGACCAACGCATGCGCCCCTTGCGACACACGCAGGGCCGCGAGCATTTCGCTCCGCCCTTTACATAACGAGTCCACGTGCGTAGCCCTCACGTGGCACAACAGCGCGAACTCTTCGCTTTTATTGGAGGCCGCTGGGACAGGCTTGCGGAATACCCATTGGCTGGGGCCAAAGGAGAATGGAAATTTCCACTCACGTAACTAGCAAAACAGCCAACCGAGAAAAGAGTCTCCTAGACCGGAACTACACCAAATCCGTTCGCGTTGGGGAGGGGTCGCGAGCGTAGGGAAAGGGACGCCCCACCCCGAGACGCTGCCTTGATATTTCCCCCTTCTAGTGACCCTGCGTGTACTTCCTGATTGGTCGCACATGTGTACTCCGATTGGCTGAAAGCTCCCCTCTCCTCTCATTGGTGAACGTGTTGCTCTACATCCCGCCCAGACGGCCTGTACATCTGGGTACTGCTGCACAACGTGCAAGCAGCCTCAATGGGAAAAAAACAGGCAAAAAATTATTATTTAAGAGAAAACAGCACTGGAAGGACTATATAATGGTTTTCTATAAACCTGTGGTTTGGCTACATTTAGAATTCTGTACACAAGTTGTGTTTGCCCTGTTCCCAAAAAGATATTGTAGACCTGGGAAAGGTGTGAAAAAAGAGGAACTACAGTGGTCAAGGGATTGGAAAATCTTCTCTATGACTATGAGGACAGTTTAAGGACATTGAGGCTTTTTACCTTAAAACAAAGAAAGACAGCTAGGAAGAGACAGCATAGAAATGTAAAATCATGGTGTGGAGAGAGTGAATTCAGAGGATTTTCTCTTATAATTCTAGATCTTTCAGAGAAATGTATTGGTCTTGGGTTAGGGCAGTGGTCCCCAAACTTTGCCCCCCCCCCGACCCACCTCTCGTGCCAGCCTGGGACACACTCCCTGGGCCTCCACGGGCCTCAGAATGCCTCCGGAAACAACCAGAAGTCATGGACGCGAAACGAAGTAAACCGGAAGTTGCTTCCAGTTGCTTTTGGAGGCGTTCTGAGACTTGCAGAGGCTCAGGGAGTGTGCCTTGGGCCCGGCACAGCCTGGCACACCCAGAAGCAGCCTCTGATTGCGTCTGGAGGGATCCTATTTGGAGCCAAGAAGATGCAGGGATGGGCGGAAGGGCCCAACCTACCGCACATCGGGCTGCAACCCACCAAGTGGGTCACAACCCACAGTTTGGGAAGCGCTGGATCAGATTTTTTCATCACAAAGTGGATACTTCACATATGCAGCTGATTACCACAAGATTTGGTAACAATTGCAGATTCATATATTTAAAACTTAGCTGTGGGTAGCAGCTTTGCAGTCTTCACTCACAAGGCCCTTTGCTCCTTAAATTAGCCCCCCCCTTCCCACTGCTTTCTACATAATTATAGCCGGTCCATATGATTAAACATGCAGATCTGCTGTTGCTACGGGTCGGTTTGGATGATACTTGATTGCTCGAACTGGCTCCAGGCATTAGTTGCTGCTGTGGAGCCCACATGGGCCTGGTCCCTCCCCTTGCATCCAGAGCTGTTCCTGTTACCATGTGGGGGGATGGTTTGTGGAAACTGCCCCTCTGCATGTGCTAATAAATCTACAACCTCAGCCTGTGAACCAGACTCTTCTTCCTCACTTTACCTCTCCTCAGTGGTGTCACTAGGGCACGCGGCCCCGGGGGCGCGCGCGTCACCCTAATGACCCACACACACATAGCCCCCAAATGAAAGTGGCCGCTCCACGATTTTGGGGGGGGCGACCCGACGGGACGCTGCCCCGGGTACCCCCACCTCTGTCCCCCACCTCCGCGCCTTTCCTGTGCCTCCGCGCCTTTCCGTTGCAGCCGGCTCCGGGGACGTCTTCTCCGGCCGGCTGTCCTGGGCCTTCTGACGAGGCCCACTGCGTCAAAATGTAATTTATTACGTTTTTCACGCATGCACAGAACATTTCTGAGGGCCAAGGGCTGCCCTTTTCCCTCAGAAACGGTCTGCGCATGCGCGAAATACGTAATAAATTACGTTTTGACGCAGTGGGCCTTCGTTAGAAGGCCCTGGAGCGCCGGCCCGGGAGGATGCTCCAAGGCCTTCTCCCGGCCTCGGAGCCCCTCCGGAGGGCGACGCATGCAGCAGAGGTGACGCGCGTGAGTGCGCGCGTCACCCTTCTGCGCGCATCACCCCCCGGTAGCCCGCCCCCCGCCATGCTCTAGCGACATGGGTGCCTCTCCTATGTTCCAATATTTTTGTCTCCAGTTTTCGCCACTCCCTTCTGTCTGTTGAAGCACCAAACCTTGTTGGCCAGTGATGGAGTCCACCCCCGCAAACCTTGCTCCTTCTCTCTCCTTTCTTCTCTTCCTGGGGCCATGCCAGCGTGCCATATCCCTGTCCCTGCCGGGCGGCTAGGCCATTACACGGCCTCCGACGTCCGCCAGCTATTTAGCTGGTGGAAATCCAAGGAGGCCGATTGGGCTGGCCTGGAGTTACACCCGGGGAAGGGGACGAGTGTCACCTTCCCTGAGTAGACCTCTGGCCCGACAGCAAAAGACCGCCGGGGCTCAGGATCCGGCGGGTGGCTGTGGGCTGCCGGCCGGATCCTTACACAGGATTGCGCTGCCCATGTTCTAAAAATCAAGCGTGCTTGGCTGGCCTTCTTTCTCGCTTACACCCTTCCTGCTCCCCTCTCTTTCAATATCCCTGGTCAGCTGAACAAGCCTGAGCAATGCCACTCAGCACTCCAGATACAAACTCATCTCAGCAAGTGGGGATAGATCATCTTGGCAGTGGCCCCTCTAATCTGTTTTCATATTTTCCACACACTGCAATCGACTGTGCGGTCTTCTCTCTGTTCCAACCTCCCACCCTTTTTGTTTAGTCTTTTCCTTGTTCTGTTTTTCAACCTGGATAGGTGAAAGTATGGAGAATCAGCCTCCGGTAGGTCCCTTGATAGATCCCACAAGACCTGTGAGCATATAAAGTTTGTCTGTCCTAGACTGTCTATGAAGGAGCAAAAACCGTCTCTGCCCCACCTCAGAGAGACCAAGACATTGGTTAAGAGCCCTTGTAGTGGAGAGCAAGCTCCTTTGCTGCAAGTGGCTAGTCCAACCCAGCCTCCTCCTGATTTGTCTCTGCTTTTCAATTCATTGCATTCATGGAGCCATCTACATGCCTTTGTGCCTGGTTAAGCTCACCATTTCTTTGTACTTTGTGTCCGGCTTCCACTCTCCTGCTTGCTCTAGAGCAGGGGTTCTCAACCCCTTCCTGGCCGAATACCACCTCTGATGCCACTCTTCTACTGTGTACCACCGAAAGTGACTGGCGATGACATCATTGCCAAATACTTCCAGGTTTTCAGGTTTTTGGAGGCCAGAAAACGCAGGTAGGAGACTCTGGGTGGGTGGGAGGGCCCTTCTCAACGTTTTTGAGAGGTTTGGCCAAAAGCAGGAGCCTCTCAGGAGCAAATGAGTGGTGCAGAAAGCACCGCATCGGAGCAGGGTTCCAGTGTTCTGAGTACCACCAGCAGTCAACCAAAGTACCACTGGTGATACTAGTACCACTGTTTGAGAACCCCTGCTCTAGAGCAGGGGTTCCCAACCAGTGGTCCATGGACCACAGGTGGTCCGTGAGGTCTCTCTCTCACACACAAAAAGATCAGCCTTCAGTAATTTTTAACAAGCACCGACCCCACTTTGAGCAGCAGTATCAACCCAAGAATTTTGCAGCCAGTGAAAGAAATGCAAGTGGAAACATTGTATTTAGATGCCTACCCATTAAGTTTTTTTCTTTTTTAAATCACAATACAAAATAATACATAATACTTTATATATAAATGTAAGTACAATACCTAATAAATCTTTTCTAATTATTACAAATTTAATTGTATTTTTTGTGTGCAGGGGGTTGGGGGGGGTTGGATGCTGTCCCCTACGATTCCAATTTTTGCCTCAGTGGTTTGTGATCTCCTAAAGTTGGGAACCACTACTCTAGAGCCTGTTCCTCTTGAAATCTCACTCGCACTTCTGGATAGACCACCTAATAACCATAGCACAGTAGCATTCATCCCATTTATTGTAATCTCTGAGCTCTCCTATCTCTCTCCTCCAAAGAAACCAAGTTCATATCTCTTCTCCCTGTTCTTTCCCTTTCTCTCTCTTCTGCTATAAGCACCAAGCTGTCTTTTATACATTATTTTGGTTGAGATTGACACACACACACACACAGTTCATTCTAAGTGGGATTGTCAGTGAATTGTTGCTCATCTATTTGCTTCTCATTATTATTATTTGCCTCTTGTCTTACTATTATCTTGCCTCTCGCACCACATTTATTTTGATTCCCCCTTCTATTATTTCAGACAAACTCTGAACTAAACTGTATATTGTGATTTGGACTGCCTGGAATATCGCTCTTCTTTTCGCTCACAACTTCGAATTTTCCCTAAGTGCACCACAACCAATGGTCAAAGATCTCATAGCAAGTATACTTGTTTGGGTACACATGTAGGCCCATTCTTACATGTTCCTGAGTAGGTTTGGTAATGGGCATAGGATCACAACTACATCATATCAGCATTGGTCTTTTTGTAGCATCTGTCAATAATCCAGGACCATAGGATTGCCCTCTTAATATAGCATAATTTGACCTGTCAGTCGGGGGTGGCATAAATAGGCAATTATTTGAATTTCTGAATAAAGGCGATTGATACCGTTTGCTGTGGAAGTATACTTCTAACATCAACCTCTAGGTGGTGCAATTGTCATTCCAATGTACACAATTGCTGGGTAAAAAAACATTTCATGACAAAGAAATGACAAAGAAAATTATTCCTGACTGTAAGCTTATTCAATAGACCTAATATTTATGATTTGTGTATAGAATGACTGGACATATATAACTGCCACTGAATGATATACCTCCAAATATATGTTCAGAGAAGTAGTGGGAATGTAAACGAAAACATTCATGCTGAAATATTATCTACTTGCCACAGACAATAGTTGGTGACATTTATTAGAAAGACCAGCAGTAGAAACCATAGTTTGTATAGAAAACTGTGGTTTCCTATAATTTCTGAATCAGGCCATTGACTCCCATTTAGAAAAATCACGAAACTCTTGATAGATACTCGCTTTGTGAGCTTTGTTGTTGAAAAGTGGTCTGTAAATATTCTTAATAATTGTAACCTCTATTGACGGCGCAATCCTGTCTAAGGAAGCACCAGAGAAGTGATGGCTCTGCCGGCGCTGGGTGTCGTAAACATGCCGTAAGGCACGTTTTTGACACCTAGAGAGTAAGCGGTGCTGGTGGAGAGGCCGGCGCCACTCACTCTCCGCCAGATCAATGGCGTAGGCTGATGTGGTGCGGTGGGCCCCAGGGCGGAGGGCCTCTGGGGGGCACGCGAGCCTCCTGAAACTCTTATATTTTTTCGCAGTTTTTTCGGCGATTTAAAGTGTCAAAATGTTTTTAAAAGTGTAAATGTATGCTTTGCCGGCACCTAACTGAACGGGGCGCTTCCTTCCAATCAACGATCTCCTTCCTGCGCCCGGGCGACAGCTTCTCCCTGCCCGGGCACGGACTCCCAACGCCCCTAGCTGCGCTTTCCAGGGTTTGCGCATGTGCAAACCGTCACTGAAACTCCGTGGGTTTGCGCATGCGCAAACTACGGAAAGTGATGGTAGGGGCGTTACGGAGTCTGCCCCTACCAGCGCTTTCCGGAGTTTGCATATGCGCAAACCCACGGAGTTTCCAGTGACGATCGGAAGATCGATTCGTCGATCGGAAGGAAGCGCCCCGTTCAGTTAAGTGCCGGCAAAGCATACATTTACACTTTTTATTGGGGGGCTTTGGGGGGGGTCGCCCCAGATGCAGGGGCGCCTGGCGACGCCACCGCGCCAGATCCAGAGCTGCGCCCATTGGGGAAGGTATGTTTTTCCTCTGGTTGGGGCCGGGCAGGGGTGGTGGTCAATCGGGTATTCCGGGGGGTGCTGGATTGGCCTGCTGGGCCTGGGAGGGACCATCGACGGCACACTCCATCGAATCCTATCCCCCATCCCGGGCCTGGCCAGCCTTACACCGGCTCCTCAGATGTGAACCGGCCATTTTGCCAGCGCACATCCGAGGAAACCCCATTGGGCCTGCTGGGGCTCTACCCGGGGGAAAGAGACAAATGTCTCTCCCAAGTTGTGCTCCAGCAGCACCTGCACTGGCCCTATCCTGCCTAGGATCCGACACAGCATGCTTTTGCACACTGCAGCGGCCCTAGACAGGATCAGTCTGCCTGAGAGTTAATTTTACAGACATGTCCTCTAGAAGACGCTTGGGTAGTATATAGTCAGTATAAAGGGTGCAAGGTTTATTTGAGAATTCCCTTCTTTTGCCTTTGTAAAATTCCCTCTTTTTGCAACTGGTCTGTAGTAAGTCAAATGCAGCAAGCAAAACTTAAGCATCCAAACTTGGTTCTTTATTCCAAGACTCTGAATAAATTTTCCTTTCCTCCCTACTCTCTCTCTCTCTCTCTCTCTCTCTCTCTCTCTCTCTCTCTCTCTCTCTCTCTCTCTTTCCCCCCCACCACCACTGTGTGTTTCCCTTTCCTTTCTCCTCTTTTTCTATCCTTTCCTAGCCAGGTATTGTATGCAGTGGAGTCGACTTACCTTTCGGACACCCGGTGCAGGACTCAGAAGAACTTGCCAAACTGGAAGTAATTCTGGTGATATGATGACGTCATCACGCCACCAGAATTACTTCCGGTTCGGCGAGGCAGAAGGCCGAAGATGGGTGAGTGAAGTGCTCAATGGCTCCGCCTCAGAGTTGAAGCCAAGTCGCGTCTTCACGAAGCAAAATGGTCAGGATGCTTCCCATCAACTTTGATGTTTTACGTTTTCTTTCTGTTTACTTTTCATTTCAGTTTCAACTCTGTGAGCGACATGATCATCCAGCTTGCCATTGCATCTCATAGACTGTGTTCCCGTACAGTTTCCTGGGAGTATGCCCCACTGAACACAGTGGCACTTACTTTTGAAGTAATGCATAGGATTGTACTATTAGAAAACATTTGTTCCTCTCGCCATGTCTGAAATGACTGGACTGCAAATCACTGGCCACCCAGTGGTGGTGTGCAACTGTGTGAGCTAAGCCAGGGTTTCTCAAAGTTCTCCCCATGAGTCTTTGTGGGGGTGAGGACAGCAGTGGCGGCGCTTCCGGGGCTCACGCCGCCAGTGGGAAAAAGTAATTTTTTTTAACTTACCAGGGGTCCTGGTAGCCCTCTGGAGGGTGCGGGGAGGCCCGCTGCCCTCTCTGCGGGCCTCCCTGCACTGTAGATCGCCGCTCTGACGTGTTTACGACCACTTCTGGCGATCCCCAGGAGCACCACCGTCGCTGTCGTGCTGTCCCCGCCCCTTAAGGTGGCAGGGGACAGCTTCCAATTCTCCTAGTGGGTCGCAACCCACCAGTTTGCGAACCGCTGAGCTAAGCCAAATTTTGAACTTCATTTAATGTCTGATTTAATCCTAAAAAAGGATGACGCTTGTGTATACAAAATATGAACGGTATGATCATAGTATTTTTTTCTGACATTAAAGTAATGTTTGATGATCTGTAGGTTTTTTGCATTATACATTTAAGCATATTAGACTAAGCTTACTGCTGCGTTTTGTTGACAGCAGAATTCAAGTTGAAACCTGTGACTGTCAAAATGGAATATTCTGAAATTACAGACAGCCTTAACAACATTCATATTGCCTGTTGAATCATGTCCATCCAGGAAATATTTTAGCATTTTCAGCATCACGCAACAGTGAACAATGGATCCTGATGTATGATCTCACAATAGGATAACTTTTGTACCAGATTACGTGCATAATTGTGTCCAAACTTTGTGCACTCGTATTTTTGCACTCTGTTTAAAATTATAAATGTTTGTTTCATTCATCAACTTCTAACCCTTATGATGGAGTGTGATTGCAAACAAAATATGCATGCATGCGAATGACAGGGTAATCAAAGTTTCAGAGGCATTGCAACTGTAAGCAAAAAAATTAACACACACAGGCATTTCACTGAGAAAACAGTAAATAATGGAATCAAAGCAAACTGGACAAATTTTGATTAGGCAATGGATTTTCCGAAGAAAACTGGGATTAGCCATAGACTTTCAATGGGTTTCATACATTCCTACTTTTGACATGTACTTGATTGCCAGGAAAGATTCCTGACCCTTCCCAGCTCACTTCTTATTTTATCTACCAATGGTTCTCATCCCACAAATATTCAGAATTGGCTCCATAATATGGAAACTACTTTAATTCAGCTTCTTTCTTTTCCTTCTTCTTCAGACTAGAATATTGCTGGCTGGGATTTTATGGGTGGAAAATACAATTTCTTGCTGGGGAAAGACTCTGCTGAATTTTGTTTGTTTGTTTTGTGAATTGCCAGCTAAGAGCAGTCAGTTAGTAACAGAACAGTCATATTTTAGCTACCCTATGAAGTGTGGTTGCCGGAACGACGATCCAACAGAACTGAACCACTGAGCTCCAGTAATCACAAAGGCTGCGACATTCTGCACCAATTGCAGTTTCCAGACAGTTTTCAAGGGATTGTGTTGCAATAATTAACTCATGGAGTGTGTTGCAGTAATTAACTCGGATGTTACCAAGGCACGGACCACTTATCCAACCAACTCGGGTCCAGCTGCAGCTGGTGCACCAGCCGAAACTGGGCAAATGCTCTCCTGGCCAAAGCCACCACCTGGTGATCCAGGAGCAGCTGTGGATCCAAGAGGACTCCCAAGCTATGTGCCTATGCAAGAGAAGTGCAACCTCCTTCATAATCTCTGAACCGTTTATGCAAACAACTTTGTTAAGTTATTGTCTCGCATGGAGTTATGATACTGATGTATCTTGAACCTAAACTTTTAATGGCTTGATTCCCTGCATGCAACACCTTTGAAGCCAAAACGCTGAGCAGGACTTGGAAGAAATTTGGGATCCTATTCACAGATGTATCCCTAGAGAAAATGAGTATGCACTCAATTCCATGCATATTGGTATGTGAATGGGATCACTACCAAAGGGATACTGACCATGAGTGCCAGATATTGACCTCGATTCAGGCTTGTCACATGGGTGATTCCACTAAACTGGATAAGTTTCCTTTTTCTACAAGTCTACCATAAAAGTAAAGTAATAGCCCAGTCCTTTGGTTCGCTAACAACATTGGAAATTACCTTCCACTGTCGTAAATGGCATGGCACCGCCACAAATGGCATGCTGCTGCCAAACACAAGGGAACCAGCAGTGGAAGCAGCCGCCAGCTCCCTGCACATGCCAACAGCCCACCTGGGCAGCACCAGAGGAGGTAAGGGGGTGGAGAGAGTTCGTCATGGGTGGAGGGGGAGGGCAGGGGGTGGTTCAGGGGAGAGAGGGGTGGATCCCGGCAGCAGTGAATTGAGTTGGAATCCTATTACTGATTTTTCAGCCCTCTCTGCCCCCTTCCTCTCACTGAGGGTGTAAGTAAAAAGTAAGTAACCTACCCCACAGCCTTCTGGTCGCCCTCCCCACCATAGCGTGCACTCTGCTATAGTGTGGCGGGGGATAAGATTGGACTCTTAGTTCACCTTTATCCCATGCAGCAAACGGTCATCGAATTCTATCACTCATAGGATGTGCGTCTCTCATCTACACAGTTCACAGAGGGAGGATTGCTTGCCTGTCTTGCTGTTTTGCTATATATCTTACAGCCCAATCCTATGGGCCGACTGCGTGTGCCAGAACATGCAGCTGGTGACACAACATACTTTATGGCGGTCGTGCACGGCCTGCCATTCCACACAGCGAGGCCACAGCAAGTAGTAGCCAGCCATTCCAAACAGCAAGTGGTGGCCTTGCCGCTCGCAAACACCGCAAACTGGCCTCCTGAATAACCCTGCCGCTGGTAAGTTAGCACAGGGGGAGTATGGGGCAGGGGGATAGGAACAGAGCAAAGACCGAGGCAGCAGGGGTGTTTGAGGCCCGGAAGGAGGTGGTACCAGCGGCATCAGTTCTGCGGATATCCTATCTCCCTTCCTGGCCTCAATCCACTTTCCCGGGTCAACTTGGACTTGCACTAGCAAATCGCTGGTGCAGATCCAAGTAGACCTATTGCAGCATCAGAGGCTTACCCCCAGGCAAGGGAACAAATGTTCCCTTACCTGGAAGGGGCCTCTGGGACTGCCCCACAGGATGCAGTGTGCTCTCTGGTGGCACGGTTGCATCCGGGAGGGGGGGGTAGATAGGATTGGACTGTTAGTGTTAATTGCCTGCTCCAGCAGGACAGGACAGCAGTTTATTAAAGTTATTTGCTAGGAGAACCAAAGGAGAACCACCATTACATGTTCTCTTTAAACATAAAATAAAATTGCATTGGCTTATAAAATTGCATTTATATATATATAAAATCAAAGAACCCACCTGACAGATGTAACACAGACATGGTTTGGCAAGCTAGCAATAGAACCTGCTGGGCTGATCTTATCCCAAAGGCGGAACAAATTACTCACTGATAATGGCTAATTAACTTGCTAATTAGTTGCAAAACATTTTGTCTTCTGGGATTCTCCCCCAGATTTGTTTGAAATTAATGAATCAAAATATTTCCCCTCTATCCTCTTTATTATTTTAATTCTTTGTAAGAGCCTATCACATTGCACAAGGATTTGCTTTAATATTAAATCAACCTCTTCTATTTGATTACCATCTGTCATTGCAAGTACTGTAATGAGAAAAACCATCCAAATGATGAAATGAATAAAGAGTATAATTTTTGAACCACATTTATCCTCTTTGATTTTAATACTAGCCTGCTGTATATTAGATGTCAAACAGGGGTTCTGCTAGTTACTTATGAATTTAAGAGATTCCTACATGCTTTGCAAGAGATTATATTAGTTCATTTTGTGCCATCATCACCTTTACCTATCAGCTTTTATTGGAGGCTGTCTTTACCTTATGACACATTATGTCACATGACACAACATTATGACACACACTTCAGGGTAGATTCAGGACCTGCAAAAAACCCAAGGCTTCTGTGAACTTGCTAGGTTCCCATTCATCTTTCACGTGTCATGACCTATGACTAAATTGGCCATTTGCCATAGAATGTATTAGTCGTAGGACCTGGAGGTCTAGGTCTGTGCTACCGCTATTGTCGATTTATAAAGGGTTGTAACATTGGGGGGGGGGTAGATACTTTCTCTAAACAGAAGGTTCCTAATGCTGAAAGTGATTGATTATCCATTTGGTGCCACTTATGAATACAGTGTATATCCACCATTTTAAAGATGCATCTTTGCCCAGTTTGTGAGGTGCTGGGAGAGAGGTTGAGATCCAGTGTGGACATGAATGCTTTCCTGACACGGTAAGTTGGTTGTAAGTTTGCCTGGGAGCATTGACTGGGCCCAAATGTTTTCTCTTCAAAGTCAGCGTGACTTTTTCTTGTCAGTTATTGTCTTCCTCCATGCTAGTCAGATCTAGCAGTTCAATGATGAAGTGATTCCTGTTTGGCAAGACTTTTGGGATCGTTCATCTCTCTGAAGTCATCATGTACATCTACAGTGCTGTAACAAAGGCAGGTTATGATGAGGTGCTAAACAAAACCGTTTCTGTGTAAAATGTTTTCAGTCACATATTTCCTCCATCAAGATTTTTGGTAGGATTTTATGAGGACAAAGCTAATTTTTGTGGTCAGCTGTATACTTTTATTCTAAGTCGAACTGGCTACAGAGTCATGGAATGGAACTACTGCTGCTTAATGACTCCCAGACGCTGCTGGCAACAGTAAGTTTATTGTTCACAATTTTTTATGGGGCAAAAAAAGTTAATGAAGTGAAAACAAATGTTGTCCCTGCCTAGTTAAGTTGCTAAGGGGACATTATTATTTCTTATTAAAAGTGCTTTCTATTTGTGTCCAGTTCATTTCAGTTACTTTACTTTATAGCCATTATATGCAACATATGTGTTTTTTCTGAAAAGGATCAATGAATCAGACTCATAAGGCTTTACTAATCTCAAGCTCCCACTCCTAGAGTGACACAGCTACATGTACAGAAATCTTTGACTGGCACCTTGATTGGAAAAACAATGACTGTCATCCAGAAGACCAAATGCAGATGGCAGTTTCTTTGCTAACTGTAAAAAGACAAAGCTCTTTGCCCCTGTGTGATCTTGGTCATGAATCTTTGCCTCCACTGCTGTCCATGGAGCCTCGTTGGTTGCTTCTGGACTGCAACCATTACACAGCTAAGGCTGCAATGGAGTAAGCCCCACTGAACACAATGGGATTTACTTCTAAGTAGAGATGCCTAGGATTGTGCTGTAAGCCTTCCTCCATCTACCCTGGCACCATTCCTTTCCCCTTCCTCTGTTTTCACTTTTGTTTCTATTTTAGATTGTGAGCTCCTCGGGGCAGGGATTTGTCTTTTCTTCTATCATATTAAGCACCATGTAATTGATGACACTGTATAAATCAGGGGTGACCAAGCCCCTTGTTGGGTCAGTCAGTCTAAGGGCTCAGTCCAGCCCAACTCAGCACAAGTCAGGCACAACTGAGGCCCAAGTGTGGCGTAACTGTGGCCTAAGATAGGGCTGAGTTAGGCTGCAACTATGCCTGAGGTAGGCAGGAGGCAAGAGCAGTGGGCCAGCATCAGCCCAAGATCGAGGCAAAACTTACCACAGAGGCAGGCAGGCTCCTGTGGTGAGGTGTCAGTCTTGTAGAAGCTAAGAGCCCCCTTCTGAGCTCGTCTGTGTGCACCTACCACAGCTGCTGCAGCGTTCGCAGCAGATGGGCAGCCACAGGTGCGCCTGCAGGCACTGGGCGTGCGACAGTCAGCTGAAGGGCAGAGGTTGTGCCAGTGCCAGCTGCCCCAGGGCACCCTGTGCATTAGCCACCTGCTGCAGGGGGGAGTGCCACAGCCCTCCTACCTGCAACAGGTGTTGCCACCCCCATGCCACGTTGAGGCTGCACGTGGGATTCATGGGGGGGGAGCGGGGGAGAGAAGGAAAGGAGGGGGGTGGGAACGTCACACACAAGGGGGGTCTCATGATGGCTGGAACCGCCTGACATGACTTGCCCGTGCGCTGCCTGAAGCCCTGGGCCTCCAGGGCCGTGGCTATGCCCGCAAAGAAGGCATCCCGGCGTGCCTTCTGCTCTGTGCCCCGGCCAAGACCGAGACCGAGAGATGCCTTGGGCCTGTCTGCTGCGAGCGGGAAGGGCTCACGCAGCTCATCACACCCCCAGATGGGGCGATGTCGGCGCCTCGCGGCAGGCGCTCTGGCAGGGTGGGGGGGGGGGTGGCCAGCTTCCATCATCAGGGAGTGGATCTGTGACTAAAAGTGGGCGTGTCGGGGGCGTGTCGGGGGAGTGACAGGGGCGATTACGAATTTGAGTCGGATTCCAGACACTGGCAAGCTCCGACACGCCCCCTCGAGCACAACTGCGGCACAAAATTTGGGTTGACAAAAAAGGTGGACTTCAATTTGAGGAGACCCATAGGAGCCATTTTACCTTACCCACTCCAGCCCTCTCCTGAAAAGTTCTAACACCCTACGCCTGAGTTGTGCCTGAGTTAGGACGGAATAGTTGTGGCATAACTCTGGACATGGACCCAAATAGTTACCCTATCATCACCCAGCCCCACCCAGCCTCTTTCCCACAAAAGCCCAGCCCCATCCCTCCACTCTCTCTCTCTCTCTCTGAGCACGTGGCGTGGGGTCCTGTCCCCCAGCAGCCACAAAGTGGGACTTTGTCGGTGGAGGGCAAAATTCACAAACACCCCACTTCTCTCTTCTCCTCTCCTCTCTCCCCCCCCCTCTAGGGCAGAGAGGGCTGTTCAGGCTGTGGCCAAACTGTTTACAGCTGTGCCTGGGCAGCTGCCTCCTTGCAAGCATTTGCTAACCCATGTCTTTCTCCCAGCCTCTCTCTCTCCCCCCCCCCCCACAGGCAACAACACCAACAGGTAAGAGCAGGGTCTGGGATGGCATGTGTTATGACTTCTGCCTCTTTGCATATAGAAATATAGGTAGGATACATGACGCTTTACCAATGTCTTGTCTCATAGCTGCATGCAATGCCTTCTCTGAAATGCCTCTCTACCAATGTCTTGTCTGATAGCTGCCTGCATAGCCTGCCATGATATGCCTCTCTACCAATGTCTTGTCTCATAGCTGCCTGCAATGCCTTCTCTGAAATGCCTCCCTACCAATGTCTTGTCTCATAGCTGCCTGTATTCATGTGAGCAGACAATGCCATGAGTGTGGAACTGTAACCCTTATGTAGACACCAGCTGTTCCCCCCCCTCTTTTCCCCACAGGGTCAACGAACAGGTCAGTATTGCTAGGTGTGCCATGGTTGTGACCCACAAGTTGTGTTGTTGTCTCTCTCTTTGACCCTTTTCCCTTACAGGATCATGCTCACCTTACACCCAGGGAAGGAGCTCAGACCATGCTATGTGTGTCACACCTGTCAGCTGTGTTTAATTTCTCTCTCTGCAGGCCTTTGCAACCGGCACACTGGCATTTCTTCAATGGCAATTGCTACCACACACCAGCTGCCATGGACCACCCCCTTGTTTTTTGTCTCCCCAGGAACATCCACTACCACCTACCTTCCTGTGAGCACCCCTGGGGCTGCAGTCTGGTTGCCCCACTGTCGTCTGCCTTGATGCTGCCAGAGGTCAGGGAGCCAGCCCTGCAACCCTCCTCAGCTGCTGCTGCTGCTGCTCCACCTCCCTGGCTGCCTACTTGCTGTCCCTCCCCTTTCTATGGTGCAGGCTGTGGTTCCACAGGGGAAGAGCCTGCATCTCTAGGTCCATGGGGCACGCCTGCTGCTGCTGATGCTGCTATGTTCTGAGTGGCTGCTGTGCCAACCCCTGGCAGCCTCGCCTGGCCATCTCTGCCAATGTTCCAGAACAATAAAGATGTCCCTTGAAACACATGTCCCCAGTGTTACACAAGCACTGCCCCACACACACAGAGACAGTCCCCAGCACACAAGCCCCTGCATTAATCCCAGCCAGGGCCTGCCACAGCCAGCCCAGGGAGACCCCAGCAGGGGGCTGCCAGACCCTCAGGGCTCAGAGGGGAGTGGGGAGTTGGGGGGCCTCTCAGGCAGGCAAACACTGACAGGCAACATGGCGCACGTCCGCCATGTCCGTGAAGAGCCCTTTCGGCAACCGGGGCTCTCACCCGCCCTTGGTCCGCCCGTGAATGGCGTCCATTCTGCCCAAGGTCCGTCTGCATAAGAGGCGCCCGTTCCTGCATTGCCTCCATCTACGAAGTGACCCCTGTGTCCCTATTGGTCTCTGCAGACCCCTCTCCCTGTATCCCTCTCCCACCAGCCTTGTTGTCTGTCTGTTTCTGACCCACCCGTGCCCCTCCCCAGCACCCACTGTCTGCCTGTGTGCCTGCCTCCCCTCCCACTCCCTGATGATGGAAGCTGGCCACCCCACCCCGCCAGAGCGCCTGCCGCAAGGCGCCTACGTTGCCCCATCTGGGGAGTGATGAGCTGCGTGCGCCCTTCCCGCTCGCAGCAGACAAGCCCAAGGCATCTCTCGGTCTTGGCCGGGGCACGGAGCAGAAGGGACGCCGGGATACCTTCTTTGTGGGCATTGCCACG
Source organism: Plestiodon gilberti rubricaudatus (assembly GCA_026170595.1). Taxonomy (NCBI): domain Eukaryota; kingdom Metazoa; phylum Chordata; class Lepidosauria; order Squamata; family Scincidae; genus Plestiodon; species Plestiodon gilberti. The sequence continues at coordinate 78,895,889 of JANXHW010000001.1, forward strand.
GCCCTGGAGGCCCAGGGCTTCAGGCAGCGCACGGGCATGTCATGGCAGAAGCAGTTCCAGACCTCATGAGACCCCCCTTGTGCGTGCCGTTCCCACCCCATCCTTCCCCTCTCTCCCCCACTCACCCCCCCCCATGACTCCCACGTGCAGCCTCACCGTGGCTTGGGGGTGGCATCGCCTTCTGCAGGAGGGAGGGCAGTGGCACTCCCCCCTGCAGCAGGTGGCTAATGTACAGGGTGCCCTGGGGCAGCTGGCACTGGCACAACCTCTGCCCTTCAGCTGACTGTCAAACGTGCAGTGCCTGCAGGCCTGCCTGTGGCTGCCCATCTGCTGCGAACGCTGCAGCAGCTGTGGTAGGTGCACACAGACGAGCTCAGGAGGGGGCTCTTCGCTTCCACAAGACTGACACCTCACCACAGGAGCCTGCCTGCCTCTGCGGTAAGTTTTGCCTCGATCCTGGCCCACTGCTCTTGCCTCCTGCCTACCTCAGGCATAGTTGCAGCCTAACTCAGCCCTATTTTAGGCCACAGTTACGCCACAATTGTGCCTCAATTGTGCCTGACTTGTGCTGAGTTAGGCTGGACTGAGCCCTAAAGAGCCTTTGTCACGGAGGTATAATTAATTTGCTTACTTATCATACTGCCATGACTGGCTATAAACACAAATCAGCCAGCCAGAAATGTTTGGGGTTTTAGTGATGGTACCTAAAGTAGTCAAAGGATACCAGTCTAGTTTTGTCTAAACAAATAAAGGCTTTGTCGAGGGGAACAGAGGGACAAAGTTTGTACTGGACCCTAATAAAGGATGTTTGGCCATTGAATTTGACTGTTGGGAAAACATGCTACAGGAAAGATGCCTGTACTTCATGGCCTAATGTCCAATATGCACACATCAATCATAGGCTTACCAGATTTCTGGCCCCTCCAAGGGGGACGGGAAGTGACATCACAAGAAGGCGGGTCAAAACTGTGATGTCACTTCCGCCGGAAGTGGGCGTGTCCACCAGAAGTGGGCGTGTCCACTGTAAAATAAATACAGTATTTTACAATTTTTCGTGCCTCTGAGCATGTGCAGAGTGCCGCCGCTGTTTTTGTCGTAGCCAGCCAGGTGCATTGTAATGGCCAGTGCTGGCCGTCACAATGCAGCCAGGTGGCTGGGACGAAAAGAGCGATGGCACTCTGCACATGCTCAGAGGCACAGGAAAAATTGTAAAATACTGTATTTTATTTTCTAAGACTGCTCTTTTGTTTTATTTGTGTATTTTAGTTTATTTGTGTAGTTTATTTTATGTGCTGTTTGTGTATTTTATTTTATTTTATTCCGTTTTATTTTATTTTATTTTATTTTATTACTTTTAGATCTGGCCCTGGCCCGCCAGCTGCATCGCGGCCGGGCTGGAGCTCTTCCGAGACTGTGCTGCAGCCGCAGCGCGTCTCTGTCTTGATTCCTGTAGTCTTGCGCGCTTGCGCGAGACTGGAAGCGCTCTGAAGATGTCCGAGTTCACTCGGACAAATTCGGAGACATTCCAGCCTCGCGTGCATGCGCGCGAGACTGGAAGCGCTCTGAAGATGTCCGAGTTCACTCGGACATCTTCAGAGCGCTTCCAGTCTCGCGCGCTTGCGCGAGACTACAGGAATCAAGACAGAGACGCGCTGCGGCTGCAGCACAGTCTCGGAAGAGCTCCGGCCCGGCCGCGATGCAGCCGGCGGGCCGGGGCCGGGACAAAGAGAGAGTTTGGGGGGGACGGGGCGACGAAGGGCGATGGCCGGGACAATCCCGGTCATTTCCGGGAATATGGTAAGCCTAATCAATCATATGTCCGCAGCCTAAAAATCTGGGGAGAAGTTTGCCTTGCACATGACAGCTGATTTTTGTACTGTTCAGACTAATCTTGGACAACTGGCAATTCTAAAGTGAATTTACCCGTCTCCCATATTTCAGTTAATATAGAACTACCCTTGAGCTAAAAACGGCTATTATTTAACTCCCTTGAAAGCAATGAACTTTGATAAGCACTTGGCCAGCATCTGAATTGCATAAGAAAAAAAAACCCAAACAAAACCTTTTGGCTGTATTCCACTAATATCCCAACTACTGCTGTTATTAGTGTTGCTAATGCAGGCATAGGTAATGCTTCTGTGGCAGGTTCTAATAAAGAAAGACCTTCCATGTGTTTCTGGTTAGTTCTTCTTGCATGCATTTGTCTAATGGGTGCTTTCAAGGTCCAAAAAACCATGTTGGCAATAGGCCTCATTGTAGAAATACTTGGAGCATTGTAAGCTGTGTACAGATTCAAAGGTTCTGTCTGGTTAGATCATATCAGTCTTCTTTTGGCTCATGACAGTATTGTGTGATATGATACCGCTTGTATGCATGTTGGATAAAAGCTATAAAAGTACAGGCAGCACAATTGCTCTTGAGATAGATGCATCTGGTGCATGCAAGAACCCAGCATTTGGGGAGGGGTAGTCAGACTGTTGCAAATGCACTAGGACAGTTTTATGCCCAATGTTTATGTCCTAACATTTTTAGTTTGTCAGGGAATATTGAAAATATTCATGTGTCATGCTGAATCATTTTATAGCCTGTGAGTCATCCTGGAGAGATGTGGTGCTTTTATGCCAGCGGTGTGTGTTTGCCAGGTGCCGGAGGGGATTTCAAATTCCTTAGGCAGCCTCCCTTCAAGGCAAAAGCATATTGCTTCTATTTGGGTAGAAAAGATGGAGCTGGAAAAGGATTTAAGTGATTTGCACAAGGCCAAGCAGGAAATGCATGGCAGATATTCGGCTGCATTCTAGTGCCTCTGGAGCCTTGTAAATGAAAGACACAAAATCTGTAGCCAAAATAATTTTGAAATTTGTACTTTTGCAGTTTCATGTTCATAACCTAGCTACAAGCCTGCTATTTTCCTGAATGATTTTTGGAGCTGTTGCTACATCTAGAACTTTTGTATACTAGCCTAGAATCCGGGAGTGTGTCCTTCAAGGATGCTGCAAAATCAAGCCCAATGCATGGAAGTGGATCAGCCATCATAAATCCAGGTGAACCACTGAGGCTGTATCACTTCAGAAACACAGCCATGATTTGATCTCAAAGACTGATATGAAGTTGGCCTTCCTGAACAATATTAATGTTGCTTCTCACCATTGCGCTAGATCCCGGTGCGCCTGGTCTTCACAGCTCCTCTTTACCGGCTCCATTTGGGCTCATGGCATTCTGAGGTCCGGCAAAGTCCCCTTCACTCATTCATGCACGATGTATCGCTAGATCTGGGGTCTCAGCTTCCCCTCTTCTGTAGACCTCTTGGAGTTACTACAGCAGCTCCTTAAGACTCATGTCATGGTCACTAGAGCCACCAAATTTCCATACCTATCTTGTTTGTTGCCTTTTTTCTGGCTCTTTGTATCTTCATTCCATTATGACCCCCACCTGTCTATTATCCCCATTGCTCCTTAACAGCAGTACTATGGTCATTAAGACACCTGGGAAAGGCAAATTCTTTCTCATTTCTATCGCAGTCAAAGCACTGCCCCATAAATGTTAAGCAGTTGCCTGCAGTTTGCTAATGGTACGACTACCCTACCAAAGCTATTTTCACAAAACAAATTCTCTTTCACTCTGGATAAAAGGAAGTGTTCACAACATTGCTGGCACCAGGTTTCTGGGCATCCTGAGGCAAAGTCCAGCACTGGGTCCTTTATAGCACCCTCCATACATTCAGAGGCATCACTAGGGTTCGCGTCACCCGGAGCGAGAGCTCAGTGTGTCACCCCCATCGTAGACCCCAGAAGTGAATAGGGAGAAACAAGGTTGGGCTGAACTGGGTTTTACAAAAGGTGCCCATCAGGCAGGACTATGTATTCTTACAGATTACTCTTGGTCAGTGGTGTCACTATGGTTGGTGTCACCCGGTCCGGTAACTAATGGTGTCACCCCCTTTAACTTTATTTATTTTAATATATAACAGTACAGGTCACCCAACAAATCAGTAACCAACTCGGCTCTCAGAACTATCAGTCTCATTGGTCTCATTGGTCATTGGATGGTGTAGTGGTTTGGGAGTCGGACTTAGACCTGGAAGATCCAGGATCAAATCCCCGCTCAGCCACGAAGTTTCCTGGGTGACTTTGGGCCAGTCATTATCTCTCAGCCCCACCTACCTCACAGGGTTGTTGTGAGGACAAAAAGGAGGGGAGGAAATATGTACACCACTCTGAGCTCCTTGGAGGAAGGGTGGTATAAAAAATGTGAAAAATAAATAAATAAAATAATGGTCTGTTTTGAGTGAAGGAAATCCACTTTTTGTTACGTAAGGCAGTTGTGTTTTATTTTTCCGGTTATTTGGCCATAACCTTTGCTAGAATACAGATAAAGTTTGTTACATTGCATTCTGCATGAAAGTACACATTGAATGATACATAACATGATGGTATTATTCATAAATACAAAGTTTTCACAATTTTGGCCACTAATGGTGTCACCCCCCCCGAGGGTGTTACCCCCGCACCCCCCTAGTGACGCCACTGCATCCATTTTCTGATGGCACTCTGATGGTCCTACCACTGATATCTGTACTGAGAGTTCAAGGGTCATCCCAGCCAGGGGGCCCTCAGCTGGTGCCTGATCTGGCCAATGCCTGACACCACCTGTGCTTCAGAACCCAAACAGGAGGTTTGGATCGCTGTATAGATATAGAATGTTTCACATAGAATTAACTGAAATAGTTAGTGTAAAATCTTGTTCCCTGTGGCCTCTTCTGATTCTTCTTATATAATAGCTGTCTAATTGTAATGCTGGTCTCCACTCTCATATGCTGACATACATCAAGAGTTATTTCATAATGCTGCAAGACATGTGTACTGTTAATTAGAAATAAATGGATTATGACATCAAAAGCCTTCAAAAATGAAGTTTAAATGGCAGTAATTACCTTGCTCTTTGATTCTGAAGTGGACCAACTAAGGAGAGCAGGAAGGTCAATTTCAGTTCACTCTCAAAAGGAATGGAATAGACTGGTGTCGTACAAATTGGCGCTGGTGTATTGGCCCAGCAATGCTCTTTAAAGTCACTGTAATGCTGCAACTATATGACAGTGTGGTGGTATAGCTTGTTGGTGCAGACTAACGCTTTGATTAAAGGCTTTGATTAAAACATACGTTTTACTATTTGGATTTTGCCTTTGCAGAAAAAGCATTTCTACGTTCGAATTTTGAACTTTGGTTAAAAACATTTATGAGAACATTCATGAAATGGAGAGTCCTCTGGCTAACAGTGGTCAGGTTTGGATGGTATTCTTGCTGCCAAACCATTCCCACATGGTTAAAGTCATGTGTATTCATACTGCATGCATGTCCTCCCCTTGATTCTGGGAGAGTTTCATCAATCTCAAGGGTGGGGGGGAGGTTGGCTAAACCATTCCTCTACAAATGCTGATATTCCTACTTTAGGGAATTTATGAAACTTTAACAAAACTCCATTGGAATCAAGGCATGGGGTCAGGACATGAGCACGCTGCACAAGGATGTCTTTAATTGCTTGGGGCTGATTCAGCAGCAAAGTATCATCTGAACTGATCCTATTTCAGAAATACAGGTTGTTATGGTCAGCTGAAAAGGTACAATCAGAATAGCTACAGTGGCTGAAGTTGCTACAGTCAGCTGAAGAGTCTCTCCACACCCCTGTCCCATTCCACTTGCTCAATCACCATCCCCCAGCAGAGCTAGCAGAGGGTGAATGAGCTAGCTGGGGTGCACAGCAGTGCAAAGGGTTCTCTAAATCAGTGCTTCTCAACAGGGGCATAATAAGGAAGGAGCCTGAGGGGCAGCTGCTTCGGGCGCAGCACCGGGGGGGCGGGGCGCAATCCTCAGGCTCCACCACTTAATGGCTGCCCTCGCATTCGGCTCGGAACTCTCAGAGCCAAACACGAGAGCAGTCATTCACCTGCTGCCTTCTCACGCTGCTCCTTCTCCTTGCGATGGTGCAGAGAAGGGCAGAGGCATCGTTAGGGGGGCGGTGGGGTGCACGGGGGTGCACAAGTCGTCGCTTCGGCGGCAATTCGCCGGCTTTGCTGCCGAATTGCCGCAAAAGCTGTGACTCGTGCACCCCCCCAGGCACGTGTGGCCATGCATTCTGGGGCATCTATGAGCGGGTGTGTGTGTTTGCACGAATCATGCACCCTCTGGCTTGTGGATGCCCGGAACGCATGGCTGCACGAGCCGGCAGCGGCAACCGACTCATGCACCCCCCAACTTGTGGACGCTCTGGAACGCATGGCCACACGCATTGGGGTTTGCACAAACCGGCACCTCTTACCCAGTTCTTTCCCAGTGACTTGTAGTTCTTTCCCAGTGACGTCCAATGCCTCCTACAACTATACCAGGGGTTCCCAACCCCTTCCCGGCCGAGTACCACCTCTAGTGCCACTCTCCTTCTGAGTACGACCGGAAGTGACTGGTGATAACATCATCACCAGTTACTTCCAGGTTTTCAGAGGCCAGAAAATGCAGGGAGGAGGCTTTGGGCAGGTGGGAGGGCCCTTCTCAGTATTCCTGAGAGGCTTGGCCAAAGCCAGGATCTTCTTGGGAGCAAAAACGCATCACCAAAAGCACCACGTCAGAGTGGGGTTCCAATGGTTCAACGGTCCGAGTACCACCAGCAGTCAGCTGAAGTACCACCGGTGGTACTAGTACCACAGGTTGGGAACCCCTGATCTATACAAACAAGCTGCCATTCCAAACACTTTGTATGGAAGGACCATTGGCTGCAGTGGGGCAGGAGACAGGTGTTGTTGGAAAATTATTGGGCAGGAGAAAATGGGGCAGGAGACAGGATGTAGTAAAAATATTGACGTATTTAAACATAGCACTCTGTTCTGTCTCCATCCAGATGACCAAATTGCTTCACAGAGCACATACAGAGTTAAAGCACATTATGGAAATAATTAGTATCAATTATTTCATGCAGATTTGAAGAGGATGTTTAAAGGGCAAATGAATGGAATGTCCTGGCTGTTAGTCTCCATTTGCTTTAACAGTTTTTCTTATGCACTCCACAATGGCATAACAGTAAAGAAAGTAAAGTGCAAATAAGTGTGTATGGTGGTGTTTTGCCTCGGGGTGGAATGCTTTGACTGTGGAATGCATAGTTTCAGCTGTTCTCTTTTAGCAAGTATAAATCATAAAAAGTGCATTCATTTAAGTGCAACGATTTAACTAGATATTTTTGATTTCTAAAAGCTTGATAAGAGACCGCACAGTGAGCTCCATGTGTGTAGTTTGGCTTGAAAGTCCCTTCCTTCCAGCAACAGCCCCTACCTGATATGTAGATGCCAAAATCTGCGGACGTTTCCACTAGGTCTGATACAGGATGAGAAGTTGTTGTGGAGTGGGGGAGAAAAGAATGAGGAGCCCCAGTACACACGTGCAAACCTTGGATAGGCCCAAAGGAGTCCACCTCCCCTGTTTCCCTGAAAATAAGACCTACCCTGAAAATAAGACCTACCGTCATTTTTGCATGATTTTTGCTGGCACTCGTCAATATAAGTCCTCCCCGAAAGTAAGACCTAGCTAGAATCATCAGCCAGACGCGACCCCGACACTTACTTTGACCGATTTAAGCTTTGTTCTTTCCTGAAGGTGCAAGGCCTGCACGGCCTGCACTTGAGTCCTCCACCATAGAGACGACATGCTAGAGAGGCCAGCAAGGCCTGCAAGGAGGCTGCAACCTTGCAAAGTCTCTCTAGCATGTGTCGTCTCCATGGTGGAGGACTCGAGTACAGGCCGTGCAGGCCTTGCAGAGCCTTGCACCTTCGGGAAAGAATGAAGCTTTAATCGGTCAAAGTAAGTGCAGGGGGTTGGGGGGAAAGACCCCCCTGAAACTAAGACCTACTGCATTTTTTTGAAGCCAAAATTAATATAAGACACTGCCTTATTTTCGGGGAAACACAGTCTAAATAATTGAGTACTTGCCCCCACACCCAATAAAGTCATGAGCAAATAAGTTGGATTCAAATTTGGCCACAACTTTTTTGAACGTTATAATCAGCAGTAGATTCTCTCTGATACTAACAGGCCAATCTTATTCCCTGCCAGTCAATAGCATGCAGCACTGCCGACAGAGCATGCTCTGCATGCTGGGGGGGGGGGGGCAATCAGACGGCCAGTGAGAGGTGAGTAAAAATAACTTTTACTTACCTCCCAGTAGGCTGTCTGATTGCCAATGGGTCTCCTTGAACCCACGGCAGCTATTTTGCTGGCATACATCTGAGGAGAGGAAGAGGGTGGATCCAGGCTGGGAAAGGGAGATAGGATCCAGCGTGCATGACTGCCGTTGAGATCGAGTTCTGCCATTGTACATGCCCAATAGGATTGGCCAGTTAAACCCCTTTGCCTACAATGGTCATCAGTGTAGTGGGTCCTGCTCCCTTCCTGTCTTTGGACAAGAAAGCCTAATCTTTGTTTCTACTCCCGAAGCTGAGCAATCTTTGAGAATGGGAGTGCACATGTGGCCAAGTAGACCTGTCCCACTCTTCCCCATGCCATCAGTTTTCTCCTTACCCGTGAATCCCTATAGGGTGGTAACTTACTCCTCCCAGACCCACACTGCCCCTGCAAAAAGGAGGAGCTAGCCTTACGCTAGCATCCACATTTCCCCATGTTCCAGCTATATAACATTCTGCAAACCTTGCAGATCAACCCCAAAACAGGTCAAATCCTTCTGTGGACAGGTGCACCCCACCACCCTCCCTGAATAAACAAGGCGTCATAGCAGGGTGATGAATGTAAGCTCCACCCGCTGGCACTACCTTCCTGCCCATATTCTGGTTGACCTTGTACTTTGCCCTATCAATCACTGCTAGATCTCGATCCCCACACTTAACTTAGCCCCCTAGTGGCACAAGTAAAATCCCATCCTCTGCCCCAGATCATTTGCTCTCAGGTGAATGAGCTCAATCGGGGAGGGAGGATACTCCTCCTTAGACATCTATCCATGGTGGCTGGTTCAATACTATTTAACACTGGCTGGCTGATCCAGGTTCCATTGACCAAGCTGACCAAGCTCAACTGGGTCCCCATGTTGGAGCTGAGTATTCTCTTGAAGGCCCAAAGGATTACAGAATGGCTGCATATCAAGACCCAGAGCGGAGCCAGGAGATCAATGCCACCTGAACAAAGCCATGAAGATCCAAACAATGCAAAGAAACATGTTAGAGAATATTTTTAAGTTAAGAAATTACTATAGGGAGAGCAGGATATTTCTTTTCTTTTTTAGTTTTATTTATTACATGTATATCTGCCTTTATGAACCTCAAAGTGGCATTCATGGGCCCCCAGGTGGTCATTCATCCAGATGCTGCCCAGCCGTCTTGGTGATCTCACAGTTGCTAGCCAGTAAGGGCTGTGTACAGTTGGCTCCTGCTGCAAACTGGGAGAACAGCTTTCCCTGAGTTCAATTATGGAAATAAGAGTTCACTTCCACAGCAGCTCCACCCTTGCTGTTGGTATGTTTGTGCACACAGTTATTTAAAGGAAATTGTTGACCTACCAGTTACCTACCAGATGACTTAATAATCAACCTTAAAACAACTGCAGATTTAATATCACTCTTCTTGTTTGATGGTAAAATCTATAGTCCCAGATCAAGAAAGAGTCTAAGGAAAAACTTCACATAGTGTTTAGCATTGAGAGTATGTGTGTGTTCATAAAGGAAGATATACTCTAGGGTGTGGTGCTCATCCCCATTTCAAAACAGAAGAGCCAGCATTGTCCGAAGACGCCTCCGTGGTCATGTGGCCGGCATGACTCTCCTTGCCGCAGCGCGTAGCATGCAACTGGAACACGGAGCGCTGTTTACCTTCCCGCAAGCGGTACCTATTTATCTACTCGCATTAACATGCTTTGGAACTGCTAGGTTGGCAGGAGCTGGCCAAGCAACGAGAGCTCACCCTGTCGCGGATTCGAACTGCCGACCTTTCGATCGACAGCTCATGGTTCAGCGGTTTAACCCACTGCGCCACCCGCTGTGACTCTGGCATTTCTTTTATGTAACATGTCTATATGTCTACATAAAATAAATGCCAGAGTCGCAGATCAAGTGTGGCTATATGGAGGCCAGAATTGGAAACTGGTACTAGGCATGTTGTAGAGCAGGGTACCATAGAGGTTTCCGTTTATAGATAGTCTAGCTCTGACAGTGCCCATGTGGTGCTCCTAAATCACACAGGGTGGCTTCTCTTTCATTTGGGTGCTAGAAGTGTGGGTTGTGTGATATTCTTATTTGTCCTATCTCTGCAGAGAGAAGGATCTGGATGCTTTTGGTACAAAAGTAGATTGTGAATCAGCTGGTGATGCAGAGGACAGAGAAGCAAGGAAATACAGGCTGCAATCCTACTTACCTGAGAGTAAGGTCCATTGAATTTAGTGGGACTTACTTCCGAGTAGACATTCATAGGATTGTGCTATTAGGCATACTTTCAATGAAGGCCACTTCCTAGTGCTGATTCATCATTACAGCTCTGTTTGTCCCAGTGTGATTGACAGTCATTTTAACCAAAGGGAGCAGTTCATTCTAGTCATTGCCCATTTCCTGCCTCTTACATCAACAGTGTCTCCAATAGTGCTGTTTCACACAGTGCTCGGCTTTCAAGGAATGTATCCCCCATGCTATCCAAGGTATTGCTGTAAACTTCTGTGAAGCCAGGCATCCGCAACTAAAGCAGTGTGATTTATGGATCAATTATGTGTATGCTGTGATAAAGGAGAAAGCCTAATTCTGATGTAGCAATTGCATGAGGTTATACTCTGGTGGTCCTTCAACATACGTTTGTAAATGTGGGCCTTTTCTGAATTCTTTCCAGACCATTTGGCCACTGTAGCAACCAAGTGCAATTAATTAATCGGTTGCATATAGATGAGTAAACTTTTGAATTGGCTCCAGGGTCTTAGTTCCAAAATTAATGTCTTTGACACAGTTGAATCTCCACAGTTTAAGAGTATTTGTTTGCTTTCCAGAGAATGCACTGGTAACTTGAATAGCATTATAGGAGGCGGGATATTTAGCCTGCACTCAAAATTCCGTTTCCCTACCATTCCTATAATGCAGAGGTGGCCAAATGTCCTTGATGTAAGAGCCACATATGATAAACGTCAGATGTTGGAGAGCCACAGTATTTAAGAAGCATGTAAATTCTTAAATATATCATTAAACTTATGTTTTAATCCAATGAACTCTCAGTTTATACCTGGTAAATCATTATAAAGCTTGAAACGTTCTTATTTACCTTTTATATTGAATTGTGATGCAAAAAGGAGCTCAGCCAACGTATTTCCGAGAGCCGCACATTATACGTCAAAGAGCCGCATGCGGCTCAGGAGCCGCAGTTTGGCCACCCCTGCTATAATGCCTTCAGTAGGAGGGTGACTCTGATCAAGTGGTGGGAAGGGAAAGAGGATAGATGGCCTGCATCACAGTTGAGTGGTTGGGATGGTGGTGTTTGTTTTTGTTTCATTGTCTTGTTCTTTTCCATCTCTTCAATGACACCAGCCTTTGATCTGCATGTTGGATGCCTCTTCAGTCTTCAACAGTGTGGGCAAGTATGTGTCCATCTTATTTTTCCTGTGATGCATAATGCACTATTATAGTCATTTCCTCAGTCTGTTTGTCCAGCATCAGACTCGCCTTCCTCTGGGACGGCTCGCCCCCCCCCCATCAACGAGCCCCTCAGCATCGACAGCCCTGCAGACTCTGCCTGGCCTCCTGGCTGGATTGAGAAGTAGCCACATCCTCCAGAGCAGCAGGAACGTTGCCCATCGATGAGCATGGGCGACACAGTCCCACCCAGGGAGGTAGTGCCCAATATGAGTGCTAGGGGAAAGGCAGCAACCCCCCCCCCCTAACAGGCAGGGGAAGCTGAGTTGCTGCTCACACCACTGCTGGAGAAGGGTAGCGGGCCAAAAAGAGCCCTCAGGAGCAAGCAGGAGCAGGGCATGCCTGGAGCACCCTCAGGCCAGCAGTGGGGTGAGGTGGCAAACTGGGTGGGGTGGTTAATGAGGCCTAATCAGGCCTTGGGGGGGAAGATAAAAGGGAAGCCTATGATGAGGCTGGGGAGACTACTGTGGAGAGGCAGATCCTGAGGAAGAGGAGGTTCCTTCTTCCTGTGCTGCATGACAAGCACCGGTAGGTGGTGGAGGAAGAGGGGGGTGAAGTAACCCCCCTCCCCACCCAAGCTCTGAAGCTCCCAGCAGGAGGGGAAGAGGGACACTGACTGGGCTGTCCACGGTAGGGTGTCTGTTGCTCAGCTTTTGAAGTTTTCTCCACTGCCACAATGCTGTTGCTCCTTTTGTATTCATTTTCCCCTACCTGATACAAAACCAGAGGCAAATTCGATTCTCATTGCTGCCAGGAATAGGCAGTCATTGCACAAGTGCTTGTAGGCAGGACAGCAGGGGTGTCACTAGGTGGCGTGGACTGCCTGGGTGTCACCCCAGGGACGGGTGACACCAAAATGACTTTCTATTCTATTTGTTACCAGTGGTGCGAAAACACACCACTGGTAGAAAATGGGTTTTTCTCAATCCTCACCGTGACTTGCGCGAGGATCGCATTTCCCAGGAGGCCTCCACAACGTGTGTGGTTTGGTATGGGAGATGGTCCATGGGGTGACACCATGAGATCTCGCTCAGTTGTCACCAACCCTAGTGACACCCCTGCAGGACAGTCTTCTCATGTTGTTTTTCCTAATCAATATGGAGAAAGATGGCCATGAAGTTAAGGAAGAGTCCAAGACATTTAGATTAACACAAGTGTGGCCACCATTTTCTACCATACAGCATTTCACATCCAGCATGGATTCTGGCACAGCTTTCAGACACCTAATAATAGTAGTTTTTCTTTCCTTTTTCCCCCCATATTACATGCAGGGCGAAATCCTGTGTAACTCTTGCACTGGTGTAACAGTAGATCCCCCGGTGTATGAGCACTTATGCCAGTGTAACTTGCTGTACGTCGATGGACGCAGGATGGACACCGGCGTAACCCCTCTTGGACGCCTCACATGCGCAGTTCGGACGCGGAGTGGACACCGCCAACGCAGGGGGCATTCCAGGGGCGTCTGAATGCCCCCAGAATGCCCCCTGCGCCAGTGGAGTTGCGCCGGTGTCCATTCCACGTCCAAACTGCGTATGTGAGGTGTCCAAGAGGGGTTACACCGGTGTCCATCCTGCGTCCGTCGACGTATGGCAAGTTACGCTGGCATAAGTGCTCTTACACCGGGGGATCCTACTGTTAAACTGGTGCAAGAGTTACACAGAATTGTGGCACATATCTCTTAATTTGGACTTGCCTTTTCATAGCCAAAATACATCTGATCTGCTAATAACTCTAAGCATGATATATTTCATTTCAGCATGCTAAAAAATAAAAATAAAAATAAAAATAGAGAAACCTTTGAGCAAACCCTGTCAACCTCTGGTCCTTAGGTTGACTAATTCTAAACATTTAAAAGAAAGAAACCCACACATTTGCTTTCTTAAAGGATGAGAAATGCAGTCCAGTTGATGACCTATAACATTTTAAGTCCAGACTTTTTCCAAAGTAAACCAATACAGGTAAGTGGGGAGATGGTGTGTGTGTGTGTGTGTGTGTGTGTGTGTGTGTGTGTGTGTGCATGTGTGTGTGTGTGTGTGTGTGTGTGAGAGAGAGAGAGAGAGAGAGAGAGAGAGAGAGAGAGAGAGAGGAGAGGGTGGGCGGAAGGGAGAACAAAGCAAAATATATGCATATAAAAAGGCTTATGTTATGTATGTATTGCAAGTTGAACCTTTTTTTTGCCACAGACAAAACAAAATGTGGACCAGATTATTCAGATCAAACACATAGATGAAAGCTGCTTTTGTAGGTCTTCCAGAAATCACGGTGGACCAGAATCTGCCTTTGTTCCACTGAGCATTTGGTGACCTCCTGGAAACTTTGACATTGTGTCTATAATTCTGTATCCCTCCCCCCCCCCAAAAAAAGAACAATGGATCATCCATACAACAATAATTAAGCGGTGAGATTTCATCACTGTAATAATATTATGGTTTAATTATTAAAAATTGCCTAATGAAGGGCATTGTGTGAAAGAATTTGGAGACATGGAGAGAGCCTTGTGTGCTGTCTTCAACTGCTGATGTAAGTTGCTACCAAACAGATGGTTGTATGTGTGTGCATGTCTGTGTGTGTTTGTTTGGGGGGAGGGAAGTAATGGGGGAATGGGTGATTTCCTCTGGCATCCCCACAGTGAATGTGCAATCTGTTGATTTGGTGAATGTGTATTGTGCATGAACCTTAGTGTGTGTGTAAACAGGTTTGTGGCAGCTCAGATGGTTGCTGGAGGAGACCGAGGTGGAAATTCTGCATCCACAGATCACGTGTCAAACTCCTTTGCTGTCTAAAAGGTAGTTGCACCTACTGGCTCTCACAGTGCCAATAAAGTATTACAGAGTGGGGAGGGTGGAAAGTGGAACTGCTCTGGTGTAACAGTGACCAGTTCTGATCACATGGGGAAGTTGGAAATGGTTTGGGGAAAGATCCATCCATAAACACAACAGCAGGCAAACAGCCTTCTGCTGTCCTTAAAGGTACTTAGCTTGCAGACAATGTGTTTAGTACTAGGTTTTATACAGTCAGCCTGCATCTTATTTGTGGTTTTCATTCCAGAGTCAGCACATAAAGCTAAAGTCGCATGTACTCAAACTTATATTGAAAATCCGTTACATCTGAAAAATATGTACAGTACTCCCCCCATATCCGCTGGGGATATGTTCCAGGCCCCTCCGTGGATACTTGAAACCGTGGATAAGAGCGAATACCCCCTCCATGGTTTTCTGAGGGGCCCCCCACCCTGCCTCCCCTGCGGGCAGGCATGCTTCCCCCCCCCAGCTCTTATTTTTCTTTCCGCAAGCTTTGTTTCTTCCTTAAAACAAACAGAGAAGCAGCCTCCATTGCAGGCAAGTAGAATGAGACCAAAGGCTGATTCACACTAGCCCTTCCGTGCACGTTTGCTCTACTCTAGCGTCTGTACGTGCATCTAGCAGTTCTCTGAACGTTTGCCCGCCTTCTTGAAGAAAGTGCAGCTGTGATTGGGTGAAGAGAAATGCGCTTCTCTGATTGGTGAGCTGCCTAGCACCGGGAGCATAAACGCTAGCTTAAACGCGAGCGCAGCAAAAAGATAAACCGAAACCATCTCTCCTGGCTGCGTCGTAAGCTCATGCTGCGTCTGCCGCAAGCATGAAAAACGCACGAAAAGACCAAACGTTAAGCCAAAACGCGCACGGAAAGGGCTAGTGTGAATCAGCCTTAAGTCCTAGAGAGGCTCTGGGTTGGAGAAAGATCCATCAATACAGGTGCAGGCAAATAACCTTTTGCTATCCTCAAAGGTCCTTGACCTGTTGGCAATGTGTTCAGAACTGTGGCTTATGATGTAATAAGTTTGGATTGTTGAAAGTAACACAAACGACATTGTAATGAGACATAAACTGAAACATGATTAGAATGGCTGCAAGATGTTGAAAACAACAATACATGAACACTCTGGAGATAAATGAACTAAATATTGCTCCAGCTCAAAACCCAGATTAGAGTTGTTTATTAATGGTAGCATTTTCTATATGTATGATAAAGGATATTAAAGAATTAAGTTATTGAGTTTTATATTAAACCCATAACAAATTATTCTAGTGAAGACATATCTATTTCAAACTACAGTGTTTCTATTTGGAACTCAACAGCCTGCAGAGACATGCTATGGGGATTCACAGCAGATTCACAGACATGCTTTGGGGATTACTAGACATAATTTTAAACAGGTTCTTGAACTGGCCTGTTTACATAGTGGGTAGTAATTGTTTTAAGATTTAAATGCAGACATGTTTTAATAGCTCAGCAACTAACAATGCAAGCAGGGCTAGCTCAGCCATGAAGCGAATGATGCGGGTGGCAGGAGGAGCAGTGGGTTTGGGGTGCCCCTCACCCCGATTCTGCCACTGCCACCACCCTGCCACAAATGTGGGCTGAGTTGATCTGCATTCTTACTCTACTTCATTGCATTTGGCGCATTCCCCGAGTGTGCCATGTGGAGGTGGCAGTGGCGGTCCAGGGTGGCATTGGGTGGTGAGCTTGGTTGCACTGTCCCAGAGTGCAAACCTGTGCAGGTTTACTCAGGAACAAGTTCCACTGTGTTCCATGGGGCTTACTCCCAGGTACGTGTGGAGAGGATTGCACTGTAAGAGTTGAAGGTCCAACAGCACGATCCTACGTATGTCTATTCAGAAATAAGTCCCATTGTGTTCAATGACACTTACTCCCAGGAAAGTGTGCAGAGGATTGCATCCTAAGACCAGTGTACAGTATGTGCCATTCATTTTCTGTTTATTCTTCAGGATGTCACAGTTCCATTCCTATAGTACCTTTTAGTTCTTTGAAGCCTCCATGCATATACAATCATCAGTAAAGTTCATCATAACCTGATATTAGGCACATTATGTTTTTCATATATTCATGTAGTTGGAATGGTAATTAATTACAGTTACATGATAGAATTGAACTGGACAGGACCTATGCCCAAATCGTAAGTGCATCATGCCATTCTGCTGGCATAATGCACTTTACAACAGTCGCAAACGCTATGCCAGTGAGCGTGGCCTAGCGGCCACTGCAACCAACATACAAACCCATCTATCAATAGTTGGCAGTCTTGTAACATCAGGCTCCACCTCAGAAATATTACGTTTTGGGATGCACCTGACCTGGCAATCCTAAGAGCAGCTGTCTCAAGTATTGGAGCCAAGATTCATGCTACTAGGGGACGCCAACCACTGGAGCGCATGATTCTCCTGTTGCTTGTTTATGATGAATTCAGTTGTGCTGCTTAGCATCTGCAACTTGCTTACAAATAAGCAGAGCCCCAATCAGATGTGAAATAATGTAGGAACTTCTAAATATGTTGATTTTGTAATTTTTTTTAAGTGTGAAAATGATTTTTTAGCAGTTTGCTCAGTTTATATAAAAACTACAAAAACAATGCAGTGCTTTAATGTACCAGTAAGTGCGATGTATGCTGTACTTAAAATTAACTATTTACCATGCGGGCGGGGGGGGGGAATCGCCAGTGCAGGGAGGGGACCCATGGGTCCAGCCAGCCTGGAGGGGGCGGGGGATGGCTTCAGCCATATCCTGAACCCCACCGGGCGGCTGGGCCGTTATACGGCCTCCTCTTACTTCCGCCAACAAAATTGCTGGCGGAAATTCGAGGAGGCCGATAGGGCCTGGCCCCAGTTACACTCAGGGAAGGGGACGAGTGTCCCCTTCTATGAGTAGACCTCCGCCCCAGCGGCAGCCTGGCCGTGGCAGAGCACAGGATCCTGCGGGTGGCCATGGGCCGCCGGCCGGATCCTAGTCAGGATTGCGCCGAAAGTCAGTCTAGCTAGTTCTTATATGGACCATCTACTATTCACTCTGAATTGATCATGCCTGTACCAAACTGGGGAACTCTTTTCAGTTACCATGTTATCAATATACTCTTTCCTTCCTTCAATAATTTCTGTTATGTATGGTTCAAGCCAAATAGAGACCAACATTCCTCTTTCTACTGTGTGTCATAGATGGCAAGTCTGTGTATTTCTAGTATCGGGAAACTGGGATTGTATCAACTGTTAACACACACAATATTATTTCAACATCCTGTTTAGAACCCAGTTTACTACAATTTAATCATAATTTAAAAGTATCTTAAACCCACAAAAATTGTCCTACTGGTGACACACCTACTTCCTAAAACAAATTATTACGTAATGTAGCATGAACCCATATACCCGATCTCTTTGAATTACAGTATTAAGTAGTTCTGTAAATTCCTTTACAGATTTCTGAGCAAACAAATACTAATGCAATTATTTATTTTGGTCTGTAGGTGGCAGCTGTTTTCTGCAGTAATGATTTCCAGATCTATGTATTTTGTTTTGAATACTGTAGTCTGGGCTGCTCTGGCTACATGTACCAAAAGCAGACCAAGGTATGTTCTATATACTGAGATTTTCATTTGAAATCTGCTTCCACTACAAATCTACAGCTGATGCTGCTAATCTCTGACTAATGTAAGCGATTTGATTTCTAAATTCTCCTCCACCAAGGAACATTTTCACCACTTGGTTGTTGTTGTTGTTGTTGTTGTTGTTGTTGTTGTTGTTGTTGTTGTTGTTATTATTATTATTATTATTATTATTATTATTATTATTATTCACATTTTTATACCACCCTTCCTCCAAGGAGCTCAGAGTGGTGTACATATTTCCTCCCCTCCTTTTTGTCCTCACAACAACCCTGTGAGGTAGGTGATGATAACTATATCAGGTTATCAGGTTAGGTAGGTTATGATAACTATACCCTTGTGGGTAACAGCTTACAACAACTCAGTGGAAAGGGTCCAATCAACATTCTTATACAAGGTTCTGGGGGTGCCGTGATGTGTTTCATGCACGGCTCTCTGTCTCGAAACTGGGCAACATAGACTCGAGACAGTGGCATGGCTTAGGTTCGTCAAATTCTGGACAAGGATTTGTTTTGGTTCAGATCAGGACCCTTTACTATATGCTCTCCTCCATGATTCAGTTTGCCCCCTTGGACTATCCCTGTTTTTGTATAAAATCAAGAGGATGGGGCATTTCTCTGATTTGTTAGGATCCCTGGCACCAGCATGGGCTGTTGACATCACATGCTTAAAAACAGGCTGTTAGATATAGAGCATGCAAGAACACAGTGTGCATGAATGAACACTGTCTAAAACACAGCTTGCTATTTCACACATTGCGAGCACAATCCAAACCAACTTTCCAGTGCTGGTGTAGCTGTGCCAACAGGGCGTACACTGCATTTTGCAGTGCAAGAGTAGTCATGGAGGCCTCTTCAAGGTGAGGGAAAATTTGTTCCCTTACCTTGGGGCTGCATTGAGGCTGCACCGCTGCTGGAACGTTGGTTAGGATTGCGCTGTGCACCTCATGAGGTTCCTCCTTGAACTGTTAAGTCTGACATCATTTTGTGTTCTCTTGTATATTTTTAACTAAAAGATCATGCACATTCTCTTTGCTTTTAAATTATGTGACCAATGCAGACTGAGCCAAGTGAGTCCATTCTTGGTCTTCTAAAAATGGCAATGCACTGCTTTTGTGTCATCCCCTATAACTATCTCTGGATATTTGTCCTCCATTAGGCCATAATGTAATCAAGTCATATTTATTTATTTATTTTCGTACGAAAACTATTATAACCGGCAACAATGTTCATGGTACGAAGACTTAGAGACTAGCCCTACTTAGTAATTGCAGGATCACTCGCTCTCTGCGCAGATCGTGTCTGTAAGCAGCTGCGCTGTAAGGGAAAGTTCCCGCGCTTTTTCCTTTTCAAAAAATAAAAAGGACGAAGTAGGACGCATTCGTTAACATCAACCAATGAACTTTGGAAATTACCCCTGAGGATATGTCTAGATGAAGACATGAAACGTTGGGTCCTTGAGTTCTAGATTTTGATTTTAACAATTTTTCTATCCGGATTTCTGGGTGATTGAGCCCATACCGGGTTGTTTCGTTATTGTTATCATCGGCTGGATCGCTACTCTTTAACATGACCGGGTCACCCGTGTTACCTCGTACCATGAACATTTATTTATTTATTTATTTATTTATTTATTTATTTATATTTCGCCTTATCCTATGCCGAGGCAAATGCCCAAGGCGGCTTACAACAAAAATTAAAAAACATAGTTTAAAATACATATAAATATAAAAATACGTTAAATATTGGCTATTTATAGCATCACAACATAATCAAGGTCACTGTGAGATTCCTGGCTGATCGAGAGCGAGGACAATGGGATGCAGTGAGCATTGCCCTCACTCTGAATTAGCCATTAGTGACATCACCACATTGCTAAACTTGATTGACTACATGACAATATCACTGTTTCCAGGAATTACAAAATAGTTTGTCTCTCTGCTCTTCTCAGATATCGCCATTGCTGGGGAGGGGAGGGGTTTATACTTGTTTCACTGTGTGAAAACGTTAATTCCAGTGGAGTAGGTCTGGAATATGATGAATTACAGAGTCCACTGTTTGAGAAAAATGTGTGGCCCCATCATGGACTAGCTCCTTGAAACCATCACAAATATATTGGATGTCATGCTTATTATTGGGTGGCCTGATCAGGCCTTTTGAGGAGCTGATTGGTAGATAATGTTGGATTCTCTTTGGCACTGTGAAGCAGAATCTGGTCGAACCACTTCACACCCTGGTGTAGCCACCTATCCCAGACTTGGGGGTCTGCTCATTCTCTGTTCCACCACTTTGTCCACATGTGAGAGAGGAATTAAGGGCCAGACCTCAAAAGGGTGCTACGAACCAATGTATTCAAAATATATGCATACAAGTTGGCCTGAAGACTTTCAAGTACTATATTGTTCCTCAGGGGCAATTGCTCATCATGTATCTTTGTGTACAAATTGTGTTGCTCAACCTGCCTCAGTTGGGGGAGCACATGGGAACGTCTTTCAAATCAGTTGGTTCATTCATTCACAGCACCTTTTTGAGGTTTGCCTCTTTGGTTGCTTCCTTGTTGCTAACTTGCTGTCCTTCCAGTGTTGCCTGTTTGTCTTTGTTCCAGTGCATGTAAATGAGAAATTGAAAAGGTGGCCAGTGGTGACGCCCAGGAATGAAGTCACCATTTGAAAGGTCACAGAAAGCCTCCTCTAGCATTGAACCAAGGAATAAGTCAAAACAAGAGCTGGGCTTACATGTAATTATACGGGGAAATAAAATATTGTACAATAATTGCTTAAATAAAATATTCTCTGGCATCATCCGAACACCATTCACATTTCAGAAACAGTGGTTGTTAGGAGAGCCATGGAAGTTATATTGGCTTAAAGGCAGATAGTGAGATGCAAATGCATACGAGTTTGCTGTTAAATCACTATCAGCCTTTGCGCTTCTATGCATCTCTATGAATACAAATGTCTGAATACACTGAATACACACTTACTGTGTATTCTGAAACTGAATGTACACATTTAAAGACATGATCTTCCACATCCCGAAGCACATTGCAGTGGCTGATAATTACACAAATCCTTTCCTCCTTTTTCCAGTCAAGGTTTTGTTTCCCTTGGAACAGGTACGGTATAAGGGCGCAATCCACCGGAACAATCCGGCGATGGGACGAGCGTTCTGTCGCCGGAAGATGTCGCAAATGTGCCAAAAAGCACGTTCGCGATGACTCTGGAGTAAGGGAGGCTGGCGCAAGGCCGGCCTCCCTCACTCCGGCACCAGATCTCCATGCGACCAGCAGCAGAAGGTGGGTCCTCCGCCGTTGGCCGCGTGGGTGGTCCAGCCCAGGAGGGAGGGGGGCCATTGGCCCAGCCGGCCTGGGAGGGGGAGGAGGATGGCCTCGACCATATCCCCGTCCCCGCCTGGCTGGCTACACCGTTACATGGCCTCCTCTACATCTGCTATTTAGCTGGTGGAAATCCGAGGAGACCAATAGGGCTGGCCCTGGTTTACACCCGGGGAAGGGGATGTGCGTCCCCTTCCCTGAGTAGACCTCTGGCCCGGTGCGTGATCCTTAGTCAGGATTGCGCTGTAAGAATTAACAAAAGAGAACTTGTATTCTCCAACAAACCTGCATCAGTCCTAATGAATATCAAATTCAAACATGCACAGACTCTTCAGACAATGCCATTGTAGCTTCCATGTTTTATTCACTACTCAAAGATCTATGTAGCTGTCCAACAGCATTTATTAACTTTCTTCCCATTTTTCACATGCTGTATAGAAGAGAAATTCCCTCTGTAGATTCCTGTAAATGGCAACTCAAGGTTGTTATAATATCCCTGGGTACACCGTAGTAATTTTACCCAGAGGGAGTAAGATACAATTATTCATGTCATATCTCACTCCGTATTAAAGAAATGAATTGCTTGGATTTCCCTGTTATACTTCAGTGGAAATGACAAAGGACTCGGCGCAAACAGTTTTGTGCTAGTTCTTTGCAGTAGTTATGCCCAAACAAATGACTAGAAAGGACAAAGATTCCAATCCTGCACGTGCAGAGAGTCAGATGGGGAGCAGCCCCCCTAGAGCTCCAATATGGTGAGAGCCAGGATGGTGTAGTGGTTTGGGAGTCGGACTTAGACCTGGAAGATCCAGGTTCAAATCCCCGCTCAGCCACGAAGCTTCCTGGGTGACCTTGGGCCAGTCACTATCTCTCAGCCCAACCTACCTCACAGGGTTGTTGTGAGGACAAAAAGGAGGGGAGGAAATATGTACACCACTCTGAGCTCCTTGGAGGAAGGGTGGTATAAAAATGTGAAAAATAAATAAAATAAAATATAGGTATCCCCTTCCACATCTCACTAAGGAGCATCCATTCGCTCGTTTTTCTTCCCCAGGTTTTTCCTTCCACTCCTGCTCAGGAGTTTGGAGAACCAGCTGCTGGAAGTTCCTCAGTGAGGCACAAATTTAAGAGGACACCACTTTGCACCCTACTCTGCTCATGCATAAAATGCAACAAGATTTCATCTAAAGTATATTATGGCTTCTCATACAAACCAATAAAATATTTTTGAGTATGTGTAGTGTCTAGTTTGGCCCTAAAAATGAGTAAGAAATACATTTCTTAACGGTAAAATATATTTAAAGTTTATTACAAAAATGGTATAGCTGGGACAAGTCTGAGTGTATCTGTGTTGGCGGATCACGCCCAGGAAGGAGGATAGGATATGACATGTTCCAGCAGGACCACTGATCCAGCCCCCTCCTGGGCCTGATCCGCCCACTCCTGCGCCCATCGCTGCCCTCCCCCCATTCTGCCCCTCCCCGCCCTGACCCTGCGCTGCTCACCTCAGAGCTTACCTGCTCTTGCAGGCATCGCTTCTTCTGCCAGCGCACGCGGGAAGGCTCTGGCCTTCCCACTGGTGGGCCTGGAAGGTGCGCTGCTACAACGTGCCATAGGATTGTGCCAAAAGTGATTATAATAATATATGGAGGGGGGAAATATGGCATTAACATGGGTAAAGAAATTTGACTCTATGTCTAAAATATGAAGTGTGCTCATCTAGGGTTTCAGAATGGAAGACAGCCTTTTGAAGGTATAGGGTGACCATGCTTGATAAAGTTTAGATTCCTGAGTGCATTCTTCTGCGAGATGTTTTGACTACAGAGATGCCAAACACCACAGCTGGAATCCAGAGAGCCTGCAACCAGCGTTGTGCTCATTGTTACGGGTGTAAAGATAAGCTCTTCTGGCATTTCCTTTTCTGTTTGCTGCCAAGTTGAATTGGAAATGTACCTTCTCAATTGACAAGGGATATCTTTGCCAGAGGAGGAAAAATGGTTTCAAAGTGTTGATGTGCTCCTTTAAGCTAGTGCAGGATACAGTTTTGCAGCTCAAAGTCTGTTGATGTATAAACATCTGTAGGCAAATGCCTACTTCATTAGCAGTGGACCGAGAAAGTGGGTGAGAGCAAGTTCATGCCACAATAAACTTGTCTTTAAGTTGCATAGGGCTTTTTGTTACGCTAAGCAGCACACACAGAAAGGGGCAGTCTGGATCAGGACCATGGCACTGCAGAGGGGGCTTAACCGTCTGTGATGCTGGCAGCAGTGGTGACCCTTTTCCCTGGCCAGTTAGAAATGTGTGTGTGTGTGTGTGTGTGTGTGTGTGTGTGTGTGTGTGTGTGTGTGTGTGTGTGTGGCCTTGATCTGGATTAGGGCTGCAGCAGGAGCAAAGAGCTCCCCTTCTCCCATGCCATGAACCCAATCAGGCCTGATCCACCTTCATGGGTCAGCGCAGACTTGGGCCAGCTGGCACCGGTCCGAGTTGACCCATGGCTGCTGCTGGTGCTTACCTTAGGGCAAGGGAACAAATGTTTCCTTACCCCAAGAAGCCGTCAACATACCAAAACTCCCCTGTGTTTTATACAGCGGAAGTCATGTTGGTGCCAGCCGCTGCATTGCCATGTGGGGAATTAGGGTTGGGCTGCCCAGGTATGAACTTTTTGTATATGCAGATATATTTTTGCTGGTTTTGACAGCGCAATCCTATTCATATTTACTCAGAAGTAAGCTCCATTGTATTCAGTGGGGCTTACCCTCAGGTAAGTATGCATAGGCTTGCAGCCTTAATCCCTTTCATTCTGTGGTTGCGTCGTTTCATTAAACTGTGATCTTTTCAGAAGAAACCAATGGATGCTGTATGCATAAAACCTAATCCAGTGAGAGGAATTCAGGTAGAAAAGTTTGTTTTCTTTAAAATACATTCTTTTATCTTCACAATTTATTCATCATCATCACATTAATCTGGTGATTAGCGGGGATCTAGTGGGAATTTATTTGCTTTCCCCATCTCAGGGGAATTTCTGAAATGTCCTTTTCCAGCCTTATTACTTCTGCGTCTGATCTTTTATTGAAGAATTAAGGATGACAATATGACAATACGAATTGTGTCCATAAAGATGTTTTTTAAAAAGCATTGTAGAGCATTTTTTGTACTGCTTGCATCATGTGTCTCATAACATTGTCCATGTCTTTTAGCAGTTCAGAGCTTAGATTCCCCTTCTTTCAAAGGAATGAAGCCGTATGGGCCAAGTCACTCATTAAATGGGACTTCTGAAGGAAAAGAGCTTGCTGGATGCAATCTTGTGTATATGGAGATTATATATATATATATATATATATATATATATATATATATATATATATATATATATATATATATATATATATATATATATATATATATAAATCCCTTTCACTCAGTGCTCAGAGCAGATGTTTGCTTATGTAATTTAGACCTCACTCTTCTTTCTCTTTTGGGAGATGCAAACTGGCTGTAACATCAGTAAAAGAATAAGAAACGATTGCACAAATTCAGCAATATCCTTTGCATTTCAGCTGTATTTAAAACTAGAACCTGGATTCATGGGATTTATTTCCAAGTAGGTATGCATACGATTAAAAACAACAAAAAGTCTTGTAGCACATTAAACATTTGCTAGTCGATCTCAGCATGCGTTTTTGTGGATGACAGATGCGTAGAATGGATACTGTGGCACAAGTATCTCCTATTGATTTCACAATGTTCTTACAGGTAAGATCCGATCTCTGCCCTGATGTGCAAATGGATATCCCTTATGCTTGTGCATCAAGGAAGGAGCAAGAATGCTTCATACAATCTTACATTAACTTTTTTCCATTTTCTTTTTTTTCCCATTTGAACTATGTATACTATAACATCCCAAGTTGTCCTAATTTGTTTGTGTAAGATGGGTAAGACTTTGGCCAAGAGCCACCTGCCTTCCTGTTAAAAAGAACATTCTTTCTCTTACTGAAAAATGTTGGTCTAAACCAGTGGTTCCCAATGGTCAGGAAACCGCAGCCCACTGCAGCGACATGCTGAGATGCTGCGGACCCTGGCAACCCAGAAGTAGTCTTGCGGCAATGCAATGATGTCACATGTCGTTGCGATGATGTCACAAACTACTTCTGGGTTGCTGGGATTTCTCCAAGGTTGGGTGGGTGGGCCGTTCCTGTGGCGCTGGCTGTGCTCTGGGTTTCGTTGGCAGCCCTGCGGCAGGGGCCGAAGACTCGGGCGGCACTTCTGTCGGTCTGCCCAAGCTCACACGAGAGCCAGGTGGCCCGGAAGTCACTGCTGTGCATAGGCTGTCCCAGAGGCCTTGTGGACCACTTGGAAGGGTTTCGCGGACCGCAGGTTGGAAACCCCTGGTCTAAACAAAATTGTTCCAAGAAGCAAAGGAAACATCTCTGGAAAAGGACTCATATTGTTTATTTGTTCATACATTTTGCAGGCTTCAGTTCAATCAATCAATCTTTATTGCAGTCACAGACCAGCACAAAAGTTACCAATACAGAGCCAAAGGAAACATCATGAACATCAATTAAGACAAGAAATTAAAATAAAATAGACCCCCGACCCCCAATCAACCCATACTTAATGCTATAAAATCTACAATAAAAGTTTGCTCTGAATTAGAATGTTAAATATATTTATAAATCTATAATCTATACTAATAATAAAATGAACAAAATAAGAATCAACTATCATATCAAACTATAAATTAAATACACATCCCATCAGAGGTCCCCTATACCAAGTTAGAAAGTCCACAATTTACCATCTTTCTTCGGATACTCATTGCAGCCGCAAAGTTCTGAATGTCTAGGATATCTTTCCTCCTGAGGGAACTGGTGCATTCACAACGTATTTCACTACTACAGCATTTGTCCTGGTTCTCTTTTGCTTTTCTGTTTCTCTGTACTATACCTGTTAAAGTTATCCCATACTCCCTGAAAAGCAAGAGGAAACAGCAGTGACAAAGAGTGAGTTAAATGGGATGCACTAGGCACCTATTCTGGTTGTGTGTGACTGTTCATATTGTGGGTACACACACACAGCGCAATATTCATTTTCTTAAAAATAATAATTTAAGCTTCAATTTATCCATCTAATCTCCAGTCAATTTATCTATCTAATGTAATATCTCATCCAACATTCTAAAAAGTGAGAGAGTTCTTTTGACAGCCATATGTGTGGTTGGCCATATTTGTTTAAATAGGTCTGTGCATGTTGCACAACTGAGGTGAATTGGAAGAGGACACCTCCAACGAACAATGAAGCTCTGTTATTCTGCCCTTCAAGAAATGTAGTGAGTGTTGGCAACTTCCCTGATCCATTGAGGAGAAATGCATGTAATTTCCCAGAAATATATGTATATGAATCCCATAGAAAACCTGCCAAACCAACAAGCACTACTAACAACTCATCAAAAGCATTCAGAAACAATTTTGTTCATTTGTGGTTTTTAATATTCTTGTGGTATTCAAGCTCTTTTCTTATGACAAGAAACTACTGTTGTGCGAACACAATTCCTGCTTCCCCACTTGAAGGCTTAATCCCCTTGGACATAATACAGTTGTTGCTATGAAAAAAAAGTATGGTCTTCACAGCCTAAACGGAAGTAAGGCAATAGGCAAGACTCTTACTGTAATGTCGGTTCTACTTGAAACAGCATGAACTTCCAGGCAATGGCACATCAAGAGTGTGGCTCCATTTGGAATCTTCAGCTTTCTAAATTGAAACACTGGAATTCTTGTGGCGGGGTGGTCGTGAAGAAAGGTTGGGGAAAATGATTTTTATTGCCTAGGAAAAGTTTCATTGCTTCAATCTGCTTAGGCACTTGTTGCAAAATGTGTGGAGGGGTGGAGAACTTTAGCGGGGGGCAGGAGGGCACAAGCACTTCCCCCCCATGGTCCCTATTGCCTCTCTCTCTCTCTCTCTCTCTCTCTCTCTCTCTCTCTCTCTCTCTCTCTCTCTCTGTATACATTATGCAATTCTTTTTTTGAATGATGACACACAGAAGTATCATATTATGGTGATACACAGTTGCCTAACCATACATTTTAAAAGACAGTGAGATTTGCTTGCCTGCAGATAATTTTAAAAGCCGAGGGGGGGGGGGGGAAGGCAAATGAAGGGAAATAACTACAAAGACAATCTAAATTGTAATACTAGGACCTTGGTGAAATCAACACTTTATAAACTTTAGTGGAAAAAATTCGCCATTCCTGTGGAATGTTAATAAGCCAGGCTGAACATGGACAGGAGTGTCGGTAATTAATTCCAGTGCTGACAATGTGTCGTTTGACTTCATCACTCACCACAGAACAACCATAAGGCATCCTTTTTAATAATAAAGTTCCCAAAAATTCAGCTTGCTTTTATATTGCACAGTGGTATATGGAAAAAGAACAAATTATTCAGCGTGATTTAATAACTTTTTCTCAGCAACTCATGCAACATCCAGTATAGAAAAATACACTGTGCTCTACCTGTGATGAAAATGCTTAGGGTCATTTTGACATTGGGTGGCGACTTGTGTGAAATCACTATATGGCGGATCTTCAAATAGAATCACATGTGCAACGTTCAGCAAATCTGAGTGGACTTCAACCTTGTGCAAACCCTGGCCTAGAATAAGTGAAGGAGATAATTCCCTGATCATGTGTAGACATAATTTCTATCAACCCTAAGACTTTGGGGCTTTCAGTTCACAGGTTCCCCCCCCCCCGACTGACCTGAGCCTGACTTGAGCAACTCTGCTTTTGGAAATGAAACAATGCATTGTATTCAAAGGAAACTAGCCATGACTAACTTATCTCATTGATTTCAATGGTGTTTAATCATGACAAATTTTGCTTAATACAACACAATATTTAGTTCCTTTTCCCACTGTTAACTTATGGTATTATTAATGTAAGCCACTTACACTGATATGAAAATATAATTTCCCTATTACAACTTCTCAACATTTTTCTTGTTTATTCATTATTTGGATTTGTTATACCTGTACTTCCATTCTTTTTTACCTTATGACAATTATCCTTATAACAGGCCTGCAAAGCAGATTGTTCATACTTATTTTACACTTTGACAACTTACAGCCCAATCCTATTGGGCTTTAGTGCTGGCAGAACGATCTATGTTTAATCTTATATTGAGTTTCTTTTTTTAAAAAAAAGTTATAAATGCTTGATTGATGTCTTGATGGATCCTTGTCCATATCTCTCCCCCTTTTTTATGACAAGGTCCCTAAACTGGAACTGCCAACCTAGCAGTTCCAAAGCATGTTAATGCAAGTAGATAAATAGGTACCGCTTGCAGGAAGGTAAACAGCGCTCCGTGTTCCAGCTGCATGCTATGCTCTGCGGCAAGGAGAGTCATGCTGGCCACATGACCACGGAGGCATCTTCGGACAACGCTGGCTCTTTGGCTTTGAAATGGGGATGAGCACCACACCCTAGAGTTGGACACGACTGGACTTAATTGTCAGGGGTCACCTTTACCTTTTTTACCCTAAACCACAGAAGAATCTCTGGGTTTAATGGCAAAGAGAATCACTCCCCCTTTGAGCTAACAATATTTTAAGCTAGGTTGCTGTCTTATTTTACTTTTAAGAGCTTGTTAAAAAGGATCTGATCTGACAATACTGGTACCAAGATGGGTACCAACGTCTGGTAGTTTTTACAATCTTCCTTGATACAAATCCTGTCTGCTTGAAGAAACCTTGGAACCTAAAGTAACCTTCCCAATCCACAAACATTCTAGTTTTTTTTTCCATGTAAAGGAAAAAGAAGATGCCTGATTTGTAAAGAGAATGATGAAGTCTCTGGACTTAAATTTGACAGGATTTCAATAATTTGACAGGATTGTTTTTATAATATTTAAGACTTTTACCCAAGGCAAAGCTTGGAAAGACATTTAACGGCACATTATTCCCCTATGCAATCACCAGCACAGTGCGCACTGCACCGGTGCTTGCCATTGCAAAAGTGCCATAAAGCACTTTGCGACAGCACAGCAATCGCCAAGGCCAGCGCAAAGGCCTGCACCGGAAAAGGTAATATCTGTGCTGAGCAGCACGGAGGCGGAACAGGGTAAGGAGGAGGGGGGAAGGTGTGTATTGAGGTGGGAGACTGGCAGAGGTGGGGACGGGCGGATCGGGCCTGGGAGGGGTGGGATCAGCAGCACTGGAATGCTCTGCATCCTATCCCCCCTCCCAAGCCTGATTCGCCAACACAGATCCACTTGCACCTGTGCCAGCCATATGGCTCACGCAGGTCCGAGTAGACCCAATCACTGCAATCGGAAGTAGGCTGTAATCGGAAACTCAATAGGGTTTACTTCTGAGTAAACATACCTAGGGTTGCCCTGTTACATTCTCAGCATAAAGTGTAATTTTTGTCTTCACTGAACCAGCCTTGACCTCAATGATATCAGGATGTGATCTTACCACTATTGCAAAAGGCTTTAACACTAGTGAAAAAATAAGGGAAAATGCGAAGCCTTGTCTTGTGCAAGGACAATTATTTATATATGTTATCTTAGTATATGTCTGGTTATCTATCAAATTCTTGACAATAGATTATAAATTGCCATTTCTGAGAAAGATTTAGAGAGCTGAATGTGTTAAAAATGATGCTGTGGCTTAGATCACAAATGCTGTATTTGTTTTGAAGCATACTCCATTTTCAACAAAGTAAAATATTGCTCTATTCAGCATGGATGAGAGTTCATACATGGTACTGTTTGTATGTGGTACAAGAAGAAGGATGTTGGCTATAGCCAATGTCTCAACAGAGAGCTGCAGAAACTATGAAGAGCCATGAAGACAAATCCTACGAAGTAATAGGCAACAGAGTGGAGATTCAGATAATTGTGCCACTTTTCAAATTTTTAAAAGATATCGGAAAGAAGTGTTGTTATTTGAGCTCATTATACCAATCTTAAGTGTTTCTGGATTGAGCTCCATAGTTCTGAAGTTTAAACCAATTGTTTCATGACTTGTTTAAGAAAAGCTACAGTCGTTCTTTTATGGAGCAGCCTGCAAGCCAAGCTTCTTACAGGAATCAGGATTCTGGCAAACAGCGCAATCCTATGTAACCTTGCACTGGTGTAACAGTAGATGCACCAGTGTAAGTGCACTTATGCCAGTGTAATTGCACTTACACCCGTGCATCTGCTGTTACACCGGTGCATCTACTGTTACACTGGTGCAAGGTTACACAGGGTTGCGCTGAAAAGGACTGCAAAATGTAAAAATATTAAGTCGGCAAAACTTTAATAACCTTTTCATTCACGATAATAAGCGGAATTCTGCATCTGGCCCAATAAAATATCTACAGGGCATCACATTTATTGATAGGCGTAACAAATGAGTTGCTACTATGTCGGAAAACGCTGTATGGCTCCTGGGAACAGCATCCCTGCCCAACCTTTATGGCTAGGCAACCTTTTCATTAAGTGGTGAATTGGTCTGGCCAGACTTCACTGTATTTCCAACTGTGATCACCATACAGTTGAGTTCATTGTTTCACTACGACTAACACTTCATTACTAAGGGCCGTTGAGGTTACATGATACAAATGAACAGTCACAAGCCCACTCTTCATTGACCATTATCAATAGCCACACATACCATGAAATTGCCATAGTGAAACTTTTCTGAGATACTTCCACCATCAAGTGAGTACCGGTAAGTATTATATATTAGTAATAATTGTGAGGGACACCCTATTGAATTTACAATAAATTAATTTATTGTATGGAGCAATAAAAAGGTGTGAGAAATGGCTGCAAGCAACACTGATGCAGATCCTGGCTAATCTCAAAAATAATATGCCTGTAAATAAACTTGCTGACAGTGGAACTGTATATTAAGAATGTTTTTCCTTTGGGAAACGATTTATTTAAGGAAATAACCTTCTCTAAAGGTTTGGCAGTTCTATTTGCTCTTTAAATCCAGGTAGCAACAATTAGCTTTTTCGATTTACTAAAGTAGGGTTCTCTTTCTGTACATGCATATTTTGTGCCAAAACGTGCTGTGCCAACATAACTAATTTGAGTAG
Source organism: Plestiodon gilberti rubricaudatus (assembly GCA_026170595.1). Taxonomy (NCBI): domain Eukaryota; kingdom Metazoa; phylum Chordata; class Lepidosauria; order Squamata; family Scincidae; genus Plestiodon; species Plestiodon gilberti. Next base: position 78,927,392 of record JANXHW010000001.1, read on the forward strand.
ATACAATCCAGCTTTGTTAAACATTTTAGGTCCCATTAATTTCAGTGGGAACGTTAGGCATGTGCATAGATCTCTTCAACTTTAATCAATGAGATTTACGGCCCAATCCTAACAGGGCCTTACGATGCCAGAACTAGCATTCCAGCAGTGTAAGGTCTTTTATTAAATGCTGTGTGGAACCCTTATTTTATTTCACATTTTAGTTGATTTTAGGAAATGTAGTGCGTGTGGTGCATTGAAGTGCAGAATCAATGAATCACTGCTTTTTAAAAAAACGTTTTTTAGGAGAGAACATATAGTGACCATACGTTTGAGAATATAACAGCCCAGTCCTATGTGGACACCGTGCTTAGAACGCAGGGACTCTGGCACGATGTCTGTCACATCCTAAGCCTAACCAGGCAATGCCACGCCACTAAGTGGCATAGCTACGCCCTGCAGGAGGGGGCACACCCCTGCGTGACAACCCCCCCCCCCATGACGTCACTCCCGGAAGTGATGTCACTTGCCCTCCCCCACAGTGATGTCACCATGGCGCAAAAACGTGCCTGGGTGGGCGGACGGGTCCTTTCTCCCGCTGCACGTCCGCATGGACAATCCAAAGTACTTGAAAAGCCCCCCGAAGACTTTTTTGCACCGCTTTGTGGTGCGAAACCCCTTTCTGCTGCCACCATGCCACTGCCGCTGAATTGCTACCGATGTGGCAGCTTTAAGACCCCCCACTTGACACCCGGGGTGTTGGCCCCCCTGCTACGCCTCTGACACCACTGCAGCCCTCTCAGGAACACTGGCGTGACCCTCTCAGCAATGCTCAGACCTTCCTAGAAATGCTGACAGTGTCCCTGGAAACCCTGCATAGCCAACCATCCACAGAGCAGTGTTCTGACAAGGAGCCAATCACTGCAGCCACCCAACTTCAATGCAGCAACCATAGATAGGATAGGAACCCCTGCACCCAGGGTTCAAGTCCCTGTGGGGGCATTCATCACCTGGAATGAACCTTTTTGCCAGGGGAAGGACTAGGATAGGTCACAAGGGAAGCCTCGACAGAACACAGCCAAAGCAGGGCCCTGGTAATGCACTGCACAAAGCTGCAGGCGGGGGGCCAGTTAAGAGGGGTTCAAGGCCAGCCTAGGGACTTACCCCAACCAGCAAGGGAATAACCTTTTGCCTTACTGGGCAGAACTACCCATGGCAGGGATAAAAGAGAGAAGTGGGTATCAGATTATAAATGGGCAAACATTGATTATAGGATGTGGTTGTCCTGTTCCCCCATCTTCTGTCTAGATCTCTAAACAGAGAAGAAAGTCAGTGTGGGAAATTTTAGGGAACACTGAACAGCCAAGGGTCCAAGTGCAGCTATGCGTTAAAATTAAATAGATCTTGTGTTGCTGGAAAGACAAAAAGGCTTTAGGACATATAAATCACTATCTCAGAAGAAAACAGCACTGCTGACCTCATAATGAATGTGGGCCGGAGAAGAAATCCAATGAGAGTTTAACTGTTTTCATCCCATTAAACTGCACAGTTGCTTCGAGATCAAATTTACATAGCTTCAGATATTACATTTTAAAAAAAAAACATTCAAAGTCCAGATTTCAGTTACATTGCAAATATTCCAAACGTGTGAGGTTATGGAATTTGTGTAATTCCCCCCCCCCCTTCTGCTTTCCTGACAAACAGTGGCAGCAAAAGATACCGTAGATAACCTGTAGCCAAGGATCTAAATACTTGAAGAAAATTCTAAATTTCTGCTCCAAGAAAAGCTGCAACTTGTATACATCTCAGAAATCAACATAATTCCTCTTATGCTACATAATCTATTCTGCAATTTTTATTGTTTTGCATCTTTTATTTTGGTTGTATTATTCATAGAGATGAGCAAAGAGCTTTGCAAGGCACTGGAGCTTCATCCAACCAGTTTAAACTTTGGCTTCTGATATTTCACCAGGTATTGCCAACCTATTTTCAAGCATAAAAAAACAAGGAAAGTACATTAGAGAAGGAAGCACATATACAGTAGTATACAAGGGCTATATGCTTGCTCTTTTTTAAAATGAAAGCTGAGCTATGAGAAGGGGCCAAGTAGCTCAATGGTAGAGCATCTGCAGTGCATGGAGAAGATTCCAGGTTCAGTCCCTGACATCTCCAGGTAGGGATGGGAAAGACACCCCCCAAAAACTCCAAACAGCCACTGCCAGTCAATGTAGACAATGCAGCATCAGCCAAAACCCACCTCACACTTGAGACAAGGTGAGCCATCACCTCCCTTACCTTTGCATGTGTCTGCACGCACCCCTTCCTTTTGCCTCCTCCGGTCTTTAGAGATATTGTAATAAGGGAGGAAGAGGAAATTGAAAGAGGAAGGTTATGGGAGAAAGACCTCGCTTCTCCTGGAAGATGCTCTAGGTCACCATTTTTTTCTCCCTACACCCTTCCTTTTTTGTTTTCCTATTCCTCCTTTTTAAAACATACTGTAACTCTAGCAGGAAGAGGAAGTGGGGGTTGTGGTGGCCTGGAGATTAGTTGAAGTGGCTGGCAGAGAGATGGGAGTGATGTGTATCCAGGGCATCCCTAGCCAATCCACCATCTCAGGTGACTGCTTCACCCAGCCTCATCCATGGGCCATCCCTACTGAACAAATGAACCAATGGTCTGACTTTTTATGCAGCTTCATACATTCTGTTTTCAGGAATCTGAATTCTGCACCCATTCCAGCATTCTGCACTTTTTCTGTACACCTGCAGAACCCTGGCATATGAACAGTTTTTCATCTCATTGTGGAGAATATGTTCACTTACCGAAGCAGTCTCCTTGGTTTTTCTGTTCATGGGGCTAATATCACAAGTTGTAGCATCAAGGGCAAAGAGGAAGCTAGATTGTTTGCACCACCCTTTAGTGGGCATTTACTGCAATAGCATTTGTTATGATGACATCTTTATGACTTTCATCCTGAAAGCTTTTCCTTCAGAGAAGTGAAGCCAGCAGATTAGTAAAAGAGAAGAAATTTAAGTTTAGGTAGGTAGGAATTGGCTAAAGTGAACAGTGGCGTACATTACAGAGGAAAGCACATGTGCATGTTTACTCAGAAAGAAAACTCCCTGAGTTCAATGAGGCTTATTCCCAAGTAACTGTGCATTGAAGTACTTTTTATTTAAAAATTAAGTGAATCAGCCAGCTAGAAGGCTGAGCAGAGTTAAGGTGATTTAGAACCCTGGTTATAAATGGCTTGGGGGAAGTGTCCCTGGGTTCCGTGCTGCCTTCCTCATGCAAAAGCTGAACCCCAGAGAACAGGGATGTGGCCACAGAGTGTGTTGGCATGGGGAGCTGGCACACCCTCATTTCCCTCATTGTACCTAGGATTATAACACCTGAAGAGGGCTAATATCGCCCATGGCTATAACATTGTGTGTTGGTTACAACATATATTTTCAGGGTTGAAGGAAAGTTTGGTTCCAAACGGGGCTTAGGATTTTTTTTTTATCCTTAGCTAATAATTTTTTTGTGTCCACATGAAACACAGGTCAGATACTATTGTTCCTCAAATCTATACTTAAATCTCTTGAGTAGTTAAGGATGGAACACAGTGAACATGCTTGGCACATTCCTGATATCTATTCCACATTAATCAAGTGTGTTTAATATTGAGCTCCTTGGTTAGGGTTTTTAATAGAAGTGTTAATGTGTTGCTTCAGGTTCAGCTCATTTATTGCACTGGAGCCTCATTTGACTTGCAGTGACATCTAATGAATGTTAAGAATGAACTAAAGCAAGATCAGAAAGTGTGGCACGTGCTATTTTTGCAGGCACTGCATTCTAATTCCAATACTTCAGGCTCACATGCTGATATAAAGTGTTATAATTAGGCTGCTATTTTCCATTTCACTTTTAAACATCCCGAATCAGACAGCATGGCATTCTTTACAGATATTTCCTAATTTAGACCCAGCATTTTCCTTGCTATATGGAACACTGTTTTGTAATGAACATTGCTAGGATTCTGCAGTGCACACGTGACGGACTATGTACTGTTAAATGAGTGCCAAGAGAATTCATGCAGAACAGTTACAGTAAAGGGAAGTGGCACATAAATGCATACATTTGTAGTAAGAGCAGGCTTGCTGCTCTGCCAAATTGTGATTTGTCTTTAAGTAATGGCATATCTGGTTTAGTAGTGTCCGAAACAAGGCAGCAAGCTTCCAGGCCCATTATGAATCTGGCAGAGAGATGAAGCAGTGGGAGACAACAGTGGAAAAATAGTTAGACGTAAGACAAACAAATTAAAAATACACACTAGAGAAAGTAATAGTATAAAAATGAATTGCAAATGTTCAGAGCATTCAAAAATTAAAGCTATGAAAGCAGGATTTGTCTGGCTTTGATATTTAGAACATTTCCAGCTGACTTCTATGGTTTGAGTTAGCATTTTTGAAAACATTTGTTTCACTATTACACGCTTAATATACTGGAGGTCTCAAAAGAGAGAGTTGCGCATGGGTGTCCCATACCATTGTACGTGTCTGCAAAATGGCTTGAAAAAACAGTGCAATTCTCATCTTGCTATTGAAGCGGACCTCTACAGGGCTCGAAGAAAGCAGTAGTAAATGAGTGGGCATCTGAGGATAGTGTCTTTCTTTCAGTTAAGCAGCTCTGTAAGAACTCATAAGGAAAGCTCGGCCTACCACTGATGTGGCATTCAAAACAGAGCCAGTTCCAGGCTTCTGTGGTCTCTCCAGCAACATGGACAAGGAAAACTACAATTGTTTTTTTTTTTTGGGGGGGGGACGACGACAATGAGCAGTAAGGGGATGAAGTGCATCAACTGTGGGGATGTCTCACAGTCCAAGCTGACTCACTAATGAGCTTCAGTGAGACCTATGGCTCAGACAACTGGTGGGTGCAGCTATCCATCTTCTGCCTCCACAGTTGCTTCACAGGACCTCCGCAGTCCCTATTACTGTTTGGCAGAAGAAGTGGCAACGTGGTGATGAAGGAGCCCTGCTGAAGCCACCACCAGTCTTTCTCCAGACCCCCCTGTCTGCAATTTCAAAAGGAAGAGAGGGTGAGGGAGGGAGGATTTGGGGAGAGGAATAGTGACTAATGCTGCTCTAGTCCACCAGTCTCTACTCTTCCCACTTCCTTCTCTGTGTTTTGAAATGGCAGGGAGTGGGAACCATGAGGAGGAGGACAAGGAGGTAAGAGGACTTGGAAGAGAGGTTGGCAAGACTGGTGGGTGATAGTGGTGGGGATAGTGGTGGGGATTGTAGGGAGTTGGGGTGGTGGTGGGAGAGATCAAAGTGGGTGGCAGAAGTTGGATAGGGAGGGTAGGAAACAATGCCGCCTGACCTTGTTGCCTCAGGTGCAGGAGGGCTTAACTGGGCCTGCTCACGGTTCTTAGGAACATGTTTTGCATTTGATGCGGGCTCCAGAGTCCCCTGTGCCATTTCAGGACTGTGTGGGGCAGACTCACACTTGACACATGGACTGGCGAGTTGGTAGAAATGACACAAATAGCATCAGTTTCCCACTGGGGATTCACGACCTGGTGGTCCTGGTCCCTGGCAGGAAGGGATACTCCACAGGAGCCATGAATACCCCTGTTCTTACTACCACCTTCTCTATTCCCAAAGGTAACAAAAGCCTTTGGGGGGGGGAAAGGGGGAGGTGGTGGCACCCACAGGACCGAGGCAAATCCAGGCCTGTGTTTGTCTTGCTTTAAGCTGTCAGCATTTGAAGAGGCCATTTGGAACTTGAATTGGAACTCTGGAATTGGAACTTTGGAACTCTGAGGGCGTGAGGGCCAAACACATCGACGGCTTGCCCCGGAGAACAGGACGCTCCACGTTGCTGCTGTTGCACCCCCCCATCTACTGCCTGGGACCTGATCCCGATACTTGGGGGCCCACCGCCCCAAGGCCCCCACCGCTGATGATGCCACTGCTTTTAACACCTCTATTCAGTTGCAGTTTTAAAGGGCACTGTCTGGCATTGGGGATAAAAGGTAGGGACAATAGAAGGGGTAAAAGGACACTCTGTGTGTGTGTGTGGGGGGGGTAGATGGCTGAGGAAGAAGTGATGTAGGAACCAACCAGGTATACCCTATGAGATTTCTAGGTTGAGGTGGCAGGGGAGATTTAATATGTTTGGAAGGTGGTAAAGATTTCATGAAGTTTGAGACACACTGTCTCGGAGAAAAGTGTGTTTGATTGCTGTGCGCTAGAGGAACACAAAAGCAGAACAGTCAGCCTCAGTTAATGTGAAAAGAATCAGGCACCAGAAAGGGTTTGCTTTCCCTCATCCAAGTGGCCTCGGCTGAACAGTGTTAATAAATGGTGATCTGGTTTCATTTACTAGGCTGGACCTGGCTTACTCCTTTGTTGTGGGCAGAGAGAGAAAAGCAGGAATGTGTGTGCTACCAATCTGAAGTGTTAGAAATCTGGTACAGAAACTTTTGTAAGAATCAAATAACTCGAATCAGATAAAGGAAACTCGAATCACATAAAGGAAATAAAAGAGTAAGAAGTCTTGTGGAAAAGAAAAGAAGAGAAAGAAAACTCAGATGAAAAGCATGGTCCTAAAAACTTCTTTTTTCACTGACTAAAAAATAATGCGAATAGATAAATGCCCTACAGATCACTCAAGATGATGGTTTCATGGTGAAACCCCATATCTGCGGATCCACTATCCATGGATCCGTTTATCCATAGTTCGCCATGGCCCCCTCACCCCCATAACCTTTCTTTAGCTTCACAGAGCTGGTGCCAAGCCAGCGTGTTTCTTTCTTTACCAAAATGCTACTAAGCATAATGCAGCATGCTGCTTATAGCGACGAAACAGGCAAGCAGCCTGAATGCTAGAGAGGCTCCGTTAACAGGAAGCAGGAAGCTTTCCTTTGCAGGTACTAGTTTGAGAAAGGAAAACATTTTCCCCTCTGTTGCACTAATCTAACCTAATAAATTCTCATTTGTTAACATCTTGTCATAGGGTTGTGATCTTCTTCAAGGTTATATGTACATAGCAGCACTGGTTTGGTTCTGCACAATGCTAGCTGTGGTTAATTGTGGTTCTGTAGCGTCATAGAAATATTTTTTCCAGATGGAATCATAATTCGGCACATAGATGCTCTTCCCTTCCTCTTTAATAGCTTATTAGCATTTCTGCTCCTTCAGTTTTGGGAAAACTGTACATGGGTGCAACTGGTGCCCTCCAGCAACTTAGACACTGACTGGCACACATGCTGAATTACTCACATGGCAGGAGAAGACAGTTTCCCATTCCTCAAATGTTCCTAGGCCATTTCTGACCTTCCCAACCAGTAGAACTGGATGTTCTGAAGACCCGACTATACATAAAATTGTAATATTGAGAGGCACGCTTAAGATTGGACACATCGTCTCTTTAACAAAAGCAGATATAGCCAACCCAGATTGGAACCATGGTATGTGAGGCAGAGGGTGTTTAACACCTTTCATCAAATAGCCACGTGGTGTGTGTGTGTGTGTGTGTGTGTGTGTGTGTGTGTGTGTGTGTGTGTGTGTGTGTGTGTGATAACAACTTGGGTCAGGCCAATCATCTGTGGGAAAATGGTGCAGGTGGACAGGGTTAGCCCCTCTTCCTGTGTTCTGCAATCTGGATTCCCCCCCCCCACACACACACAGCTACCTTTCTGGTCTTAAGCACTCCTCTTAATAACACTGTGTTGTTCTTCTGCCTTCAACATAGACAGGAAGTTAGTTGGCTTGCCATTTTATGCCATTTTACATCACATTTTATGTGATGTAAATCCTGAATACAACTTTTTTTTCTTGCTTAAGGCTATGTATGAATTTTAACATGTGAGTCAAAAGCCAGTACAGTAAGTCCTCACTTAAAGTTGTTTTGTTTGAAGTCATTTTGTTTAAAGTTGATGGGAAAATGCCATGGGAATATTTACATTTATCAATTAGCCTATGGTAAAAGTCGTTTCGCTTAAAGTTGCAGTTTCCAAGAAGAATCTATCAAAAACTTTAAGTGAGGACTTCCTGTATGCTAAATAAAAAGGAGTGTATAGACTCTATGCCAGTTTGAGGGAAATCTGCATTGGTGGGATGGACCAGATGTTCTTGCCTACAGGGGTCTCAACATGTGATGACTGAGATGATAGTAGTGGAAAGCTGGTTGGTCCGTACCTGTGCACTTGACCAAAGGTTCCCTCAGGACTGGGTTTCTGTATAAGAAGATGATTCATCTTCAGAAGATGAATTTTGGCAGATGGCATTTCCTGATCTAGTTTCAGTTAGAATCATACGAAATATCTTTAGGCAGAAACTAGAAAATTACACACACACACACACACACACACACACACACACACACACACACACACACACACACACACACACACACACACACACACTGTGAATACTCACTTTGTAAATCTTATTTGACATAATTGTCTCCCATGGCAGCTGCTGCTGCTGCTACTCTGCTGTCATCTGTTTCTCTGACATCTGCTTCTTTCTCCTTTCTTGTCAGTCACATGTTATATATAAACATAACAACTTGCCCCCATAATAATAGTTAATTACATAATTATTTGTTAGTTAAAGTACAGTGGGGCCGGGCCTCATTATTCGCAGGTTCAGCTTCTGCGGATCCCAGTCTCTGTGAAAGCAGCCCCCGAATAACGCGGTGCTTGAGTCCAGCACCCAAAGGCTCTTTTACTCATTGTGGGGGCCTCTGGAGGTCATTTTCATGACCTGGAAAGGCCTGGAAAGGCCTGCAGAGGCTTCCACGGGGCTCTGTAAGCCTCTCCGATGCAATTTAAAGTGACTTCCAGTGACTTCCGATATTGTATCCCACCTTTTCTCTCCCCATCAGGAGATTCCCAAGGTGACTTACAGTATTTTTTCTACATAGTAGTAGAATCCAAAAGTGAAGGTGGTGGCCTCTCTGGCTCCTCCTCACAAGGCAGTTGGCATTTCTCTATGAGAGGGGAAGAGCACATTTCAGCTGAGAAAGGCACCAGGAGATGTAAGTACATATAGGTTTGCAGCCTAACAACCCGATCCTATGGGACAGTTGCGCTGGCGTAACACCCGGTGTCCCACTCTTCAGGATCTCTTCTTTAGCACCTTATCTCCATTGTCTCCCCCACCCATTTCATTTTCTTCTTTCTTCTATCTCCTTTCTAGCTTCTCTCTTCCCCACCTGATTTGAATGGACTCTTCCTCTCACTATTCCATGCCCCTCCCTTTCATGCCCCTCCCTTCCTGCAACCTACATTCTGCACCTTTTCAGAAGCAGGCATTACAGGAGATGATGCCGAGATCAAGGTGACCCATCCCATTGCTTCATGGCAGCAGATGTGGCTATGTGATGAGATTGCTGAGGGCAAGTGAGGGCAATGCAAATAAACAAGCAAACATTTAAGCAAGGAGTGCTGAGACATTGCTGAAAGAGTTCAGAAAAAGAGGTATCTTTGGCACAGCTCTAGTTCAGCAATGGTTTACAAGGAGTAGTTGATAAAGATATTGAGAGAGAGAGAGAGAGAGAGAGAGAGAGAGAGAGAGAGAGAGAGAGAGAGAGAGAGAGAGATTCCTCTTGAAATTTTGGAAATGCAGTATGTGTAAGCTGCACTCTCAGAATTTTCTCTGCAAGGCTAAAAGGATGTTTGGAGTTGGGCTTTGAAAACAGTGGGATTTAGTGTAACAGGTTTGGCAGCTGAATTGGTGCAGTTCATTCAGCTGATGAATTGATGTGGACCCAACTGCCTAACATGTACCATGTGTTTGCTTTGGCAGCAGAAGTGGAAAAATCATTTGGAGAAAAATTGTATTATTCAACAGATTTTTGTTTTGTTTGCATTTGTGGGCTTTTTAAAAGTCTTCCTTTAATCGAAATCACAAAGGTAGAGTTCAGAGAGACCTTCTCTCTCTGATTAGAACCATACTCATGCCGTTCAGAGAAACGAAGGATGCCAGCAAACGAATTTGCACACTGTGGCCAGTCTGATAATGGTCTGTCTTTCTTTCAGCTGCTAAAAATCAAACGCACACATATGCCACAGACACAAGAGGCTAGGAACGCTTAGAGCCACATTTTTCCCAGCTGTTTTTAGCTCTAAAAATTCACACCAGCAGTATTCTAGTAAGCTCTTGAGCTCTTGGACAATGTTATGATCAAAATCTCAATGGTAATCAAATACATTTGTGTTAAAGCACTTTTAATATAGAATTAGAGATAGTGAACTCCATTAAAATATTTTAACAGGCTTCAAGGGCGCAATGCCAAGTTTTTTTCCCTTTCAGTTTCTAGATCTACAGATTCTTTCAGTGGTAAACCATTGAAGCCGGAAAGCTGCATTGCACCAACACACTGAAACCAGATGCCAGCTGCTGGAACAAGCTGCACAAGGGCCTGCATTGGCAACAAGTGGGCATGGAAGGGTCACAGAGGTGGTAGGGAATGAAGGGGTGACTTGGTTGGCAACAGCCTTCCCTTCCCCCCTAGAGCCAACCACTGACTTTTGCAGGGATGTGGATCAAGTATCTGACTCTAAGTCTCAAGTCAAGTCTCAAGTCTCTGGGTCCAAGTCTCAAGTCAAGTCCCAATAATTTGCTTCCAAGTCCCGAGTCTTTGGTTGCCAGTTGCGAGTCCCTATCTATTTAATGGGGGAAACGGGTTTAAACCTGAATAAAATTTGACTTGTCGTAAAAGGCTCCAAGTCTCAAGTTGAATCTTTCAAGTCTTTTACAATCGCCAGGTCAAGTCCAAGTCAAGTCATTGATGCGACTTGAGTCCGACTCAAGTCCGAGTCAATAGACTCAAGTCTACATCACTGGTCTTTTTCTGGAGCAATATTGTGTGAAAAAAAGAGGAGGCCAGAACAAACCGGCATGCCTAATGAACAAACCGTTAGGTACAAATACTCACCAGGAACCACATCTCTGATGTGCAATACTGGAAACAAATGCATAGTATCCTACACAGGTAAGCAAAGTATGGGCTTTAATTATAAAAAATATATACTGGAGTCCAAAACCCATGAAAAAAAGTAAGCAAATGGGCCCTTCATCTCCTTTGATTGAAATTTGTCCCTGCTGATTACAGTTGTCCCCAGCAATGAATCAACTAAAACATGGACTGAAATCCTGGGAGTAAGTCCCATTGAACTTCAAATGTTTATAACTTTGGAGTAGAAACACATAATCCTGTTATTTTTTTGTCTCATGTGTCATTTTGAAGTTTTTAATCACATTTTTAACTTTATTTTATGACCTTAATCCCGATGAAGATGTTTCGTTCTTGGTGTTACAAGTACTGTATTTAGGCTTGGGGCTGCTCATCCCATAAGTAAATGAATATTGTGAATAGGTTAAATTTGCCCAGCTTCGGCTGGTGCGCCAGCTGCGGCCATACTTGAGTTGATCGGACCTGACCACGGTGGTCCACGCCTTAGTGATTTCAAGACTGGATTACTATAACGCGCTCTACGTGGGGCTGCCCTTGAAGACGGTTCGGAAGCTGCAATTAATGAAGAATGCAGCGGCCCGGGTAGTCACTGGAGCTAGGCGGTTTGACTCTGTTGAGCCACTGCTTCAGCGGCTGCACTGGCTGCCCATTCGTTTCCGGGCCCAATTCAAGGTGCTGGTTCAACCTTTAAAGCCCTTCACGGTTCGGGTCCAGGATATCTGAGGGACCGCCTTCTCCCATACATTCTGACCCGCTCTCTTAGGTCATCTGAGGGGGCTCTCCGCGAGTGCCACCTCTATCACAAGTTAGGGGAGTGGCAACACGTGGGCGAGCCTTCTCTGCTGTGGCGCCACAACTGTGGAACTCCCTGCCAGGGGATCTGAGTCAGACCCGGAACCACCCCCACCCTCATGACTTTTCAGTGAGGGCTCAAAACGTTTTTGTTTCGTCTAGCGTTTGGGTGATGGGTTGTGGCCTGCCTCCTGTGTCTCAAGATGTTCTGCCATGCTGCTTCTGCGCTCCATACTGTCGCGCGCGCCCCCAGTGGATTTTATTGTTTTTTAAATTTGTTTTTTTGTATGGTTATGTATTGTTTAAACTTATTTTATGTATTTTAAATTCTGTGTTTTAATTTTTGTTGTAAGCCGCCTTGGGCATTTGCCTTTGGCATAGGATAAGGCGGGATATTTTTTTAAATAAATAAATACAATAAATAAAACGTCATTACAAGCACATTATTTGCAATTCTTGCCAACATCATTACTTCAGATGCTTGTGTATTAGCCAACTGGCTGCTTGTGTATTAGCCAATGGCCAGTGGATACACGAGTGACTTGACTTCGGAGCAAGATGCAGAAGAGGTAATCGTGTTCTTCCCCAATGGCATGATGCTGCAGGATTGGTGTGCACAGGCCTGCTTACTTAGCACATTATCTGGAAGGGCAAAAGGTTGACGTGTGACTGACGCGTCTTTCTGTTACCTCTTGGGATATGAGAAACCACCTTTTCAGGCACTTTGAACCTAGCTTGAATGTGAAACAGAGAACAAAATAAATAACTAGGCAAGAAGACACAAATGCCATTGTAGTGAGTCCTTTGTGTGTGTGTGTGTGTGTGTGTGTGTGTGTGTGTGTGTGTGTGTGTGTGTGTGTGTGTGACATTTTTCAATCATAAGCCTGGTTTAAGTCAAGCACTTAACATCATTGTAGCAGGTTTGTTTAATTTGATTTTCTTTTGCTTAATTTAATTTCCTCTAATTTAATGCAATTTCCGATGTTTTTTAATAAGATACAACATGTACAAATGGAAACAAAATAGCAAGAAACCAGGATTAAAGGAAGGCGCAAAACCCATCTTCCATCTGCATCTTTTTTATTTAAATGAGTTGCGAAATGACATCATCGCCATTAAGACTGAAAAAGCAAACATCTCATTCCTGAGAGTTTGCGTCAGAGGTCTGGGCCACGCACAGGTTTCGTGCTGGGAGGGCAATATCTGTCAGGAAGCCCTTCTCCCCCTCTTTGTTTTTTGCTCTGATGACTGCAAGGACATGTGAAGTTCGTTCTCAAAATATAGCTTCTTTCCCTGGTTACATTCTCCTGTAAATGGTGTTGTGTGGAAAACAATTTATAGTTAACACTGAGGGAATAAGACGAAGGGAGCACCAAGCAAGGGAAAGAGTATGTATGTATATGGAGATTGGGGACTATGGCCATGAATTGTCGGTGCACATTGGGGGCAAAGAAGGAACAATTCTCTGACACTATATAAGACATGTTCATATATCAGGGGACACAGAATATGCCTTACATTCAGATGGTCCCAATTTCAATCTCTGGCGTCTACAGATAAAAGCATCTTGGATAGCATGGATAGGAAGAGCTCGGTCTGAGGCCCTAGAGCCAGCACCAGTCACAGTAGACAGTCTCAGGCTTTATGGGGCCAACCTGAATTTGGTATAAAAGGAGCTTCATACATTCCTATGGGCTCTGGAGCCCTTCTATCACCTCCTGAAAAGTGGGTGTGTGCTAGTTGCTGACCAGGGCTCTGGATTAAGATTGTGATAGGATATTTTTGCCGTTCAAATCTCTTATGTACTTGTCTATAAGAGGACATAAGACTATGAGAACAATTGAAGAGAGATGATGTCAAACCTAGCAAGATTTGCTTTCCTTCTTGCCTTCCCATATCAAGACATTAAGGATATAATCCAGGGGTAGGCATCCTATGGCCCGCGGGTTGGATTCAGCCTGCCACATGAAATCATCTGGCCCATAGTCCCAAAAGAATACATCCACCTGGTTGGTGGAGGTCCTAAAAAAGAGTTCAAGTTTGTAATTCTATCTCTGTAAGGTTTACAGTGTAAGCAGACCAAAGGCAGAAGTTTCCTTTGAGCGTCATTCTCTGTCTGGCCATGCGTCTCTCCATGCCGTGCCCATCTCTTTTTTCTTAGCTCTATGGCCTAATTGGCAGGGATGTGGATCAAGTCTCTGACTCCATGTCTCAAGTCAAGTCCCAAGTCTCTGGGTCCAAGTCTCAAGTCAAGTCCCAAGAATTTGCTCCCAAGTCCCGAGTCTGGTTGCGAGTTGCGAGTCCCTATCTATTTAATGGGGGAAACGGGTTTAAACCTGAATAAAATGCAACTTGTAAAAGGCTCCAAGTCTCGAGTAGTGTCTTTCAAGTCTTTTACAATCAGCGAGTCAAGTCCAAGTCAAGTCATTGATGCGACTTGAGTCAGACTCGAGTTCGAGTCAATAGACTCAAGTCTACATCACTGCTAACTGGAAGGATCGTGCATGCATGTTGAATATGCATGCGTTCTTATTATTAAACACACTGGATGTCTGGCCCCTATGCAGAAGGAGGTTGCTGACCCCTTGTCTTAATCCATCCCATTGCATTGCGTCACGGGCACATCTGGTAACTGTGCCTACCTGTATGTAGTTACAATAGTGAAAAGAGAACCTACAAATAAGTATAACTGCACATTCAAATCAATGAGATTGAAGCACATTGTTAAGCAATTAAATCCCATTGATTTCAATTGTGTTGAAGTTCACTTCGATATTTGGGGATAGTGTCTGTAGACTGTAGAGATTGTGATCACTAAGGGATTACTTCTATATTTCAAGAGAAGTGTACAGTTGGACCTCCGTATCTGTGGGGGTTCCGTTCCACACACCCCGCGGATACTGAAATCCGCATACAACGAAAACGCTTTAGCGTGGATGTGGGGGTCACTGTAAAAACTTGAAAAAAAGGTTAAAAATAGTGTTTCTTACTTTTCGTTAGCAAACTGCTGTTTGCAGGGCTGTAGAGAGTGAAATCACGCTCGTACAGCCTTTTCTGGGTCGCATGACTTCCCCCTCCCTTCCCCATGCTTGCCCCAATGCATTCTGGGGCATGGTTGGGCCCTGGGAGATCGGGATGGGAAGGTCACTTCATTAGTGGCTTTCTAGATAGAATATTGCCCAGCAGAAGAACTAGATCGTACTCCCATGACCACCCCCTGTTTTCCATCTCAAGCTATTGTTGCATGCAGGACTCCCAGAAGGGTTGAGAATTAAATGCATGGTCATTCTGGCTCCTTGGGAAATTAATAATGGGAATTGCTTCATGTGGATTACAATAAATGCTCATTAAAAGATCAAATGCATTTGAGTGATTTCATCTTACTCAACCCAACTTATCCTTTCAATAGAATTATACTAAAGTGCTGGTAAATATAGGGTATCCATGGACCACAAAAAGAATCAGGTAATTAAGTGGATCTCCTAAAGTGAAACCTGGTGATTCAAAATTTCTGGTATCCCACTAATCACTGCCTTGCCTTTTGGTGACTTCAAATGTAATTACCACCTCATAACCTGCAGAACATGCAATTTCTGAGCTTTGTAATATGGTATTTTTCACGTAACTATAAAGCAGGGCCCAGTAATATAAGGTCTTTTTATTATTAAAAAGGAGGGAATCCAAATTATCTATTCTCATGTACACTTCTTTAAGACATCTTCACTAAGCTGTTGTTTCCGTATCATCCAAGACAGAAATTGCTAAGCAGGCATGAGAATGGCTTTTGTCAGCTGTGTCTGTAGCATGAAGGGAAATCTAGCCACAATACTGCTCTGAAAGAAATTAGTCCTTTTTAACATTGAACTATGTGTACTTTCATCCACATAGATTGACTATTAAAAGAAGACTTAGATTTAGGGTGAGTTTAATCAATGAAAGCCTCATGTGGGTTTATTTCTCTGCTCTGTATTCCATGCCATTCTTTGATCATTTGTAATGAAGACCACATGATTCTCCTACCACTCTTTGGACTATTCTTTATTCATTCCTTCTCATTTGGTCTCTCAGTACTGTCTTTCTTCTGTCATGGGTTGTTTATATAAAGTATACTCTGGTCCCACAAAACTGCAGAGGTATATCCCATACGATCACAGAAGAAAGACAAAGTGCAGTTGCTTTCAAAGGTTGCCTCTTCTTTCAATACTTGGTATTGTCATGACTCAAGGTACGGTGAGCTGCATAGTCAATACTATAATGACACCTAGTGGCAGTTTACAAATACTACAAACATTACAACACAGCCTATTTTAAACACTAACTAGGGAGGAGTGGGGGGCTCATTGGATGGAGAGAGTTAATAATACATGTCCTCACTTAAATACATTGTTTCGTTATGTCTTAAAGTTGTTGAGGGAGAAAAATCGATTCTTAGCCAGGGCCACTGTCTGTTTGGAGTTTGAACGTTTGCTCCATGTCTGTGTGGGTTTTCTTCGACCCAGAAAGCTCACATTTATCTCAGTGTTTTATATTAGAAGTGTTTGTGGTCTTTATTTAGAAGTTTGGTGATATCTATGTGACCAGAAATATGCCGTAAACTCTTGTTTACGTATATCAATTAGCCTATGGTAAAATTGGTTTCGTTATAAGTCATTTTGCTTAATTTGCTTGCAATTTCCAAGAACCTATCGACAACTTTAAGTGAGGACTTGCTGTATGTCCTGTTGCAGAGGTTCTGAGTTGTTGTTGTTGTTGCAAAGGTGTGATGATATCACCATCACAAACCCTTGTTGTGCTGACCCTGCTGGTCCATGAAACTGTACCGGTTTTACCTCTATTCTGCCAACTGAATAAGTGGCTCTTAGATGACTGGTGCATTGATTCAGACTGCCAGTCATCCAGAAATTTTAAGGTCTGGAAGTGCCTCCAACAAGCAATATAGTTTTGTGTAACCTTTTGGCCACACTTAGTTCTCCAATCAGTATTTCTGTACTTACACTATATCTCTAGTGCAAATGTTCTCAACCAGTGGTACGTGTACTACCGTTGGTACTTTGGCTGTTGGCCAAGTGGTACGCGACAACTCCGGCTAACATGGGGATGCTCTAGTGTTTGTCATGGAGACCGCAACTGTGACTCTGCAAACGCCAGTAAGTGGCTCGGAGGGTTAAAAAAAGTCATGAAAAAAGCTTGAAAAAGCCCTCCCACCAGCCCTGAGCCTCTTACCGGCGTTTGCAGAGTCACTGTCGCGGTCTCCAACCCGAAAGTAACTGGCGATGGCGTCATCGCCAGCTTCTTCTGGTGGTACGTGGGAAGGTCTGTGGCATGGTAGGTGGTACACCAGGTGTGTGTGTGGGGTTGAGAACCCCTGCTCTAGTGCAAAATGACTTTTAGTGCAAAATGATTTTTTACTTGTTACATTGTCTATACGTAACATGCATACAAAATGAATTGTTACATTTTTATGCTTGGGTGCACAAACCCAAACATCAAATTTAACTGATAACAATAAAGGTGGGATTGACTTTGGCATTATATATAATCTTATATATTAAATATAAGAGATGGCTCTTTGGAACTATATTAAACTATAGTGACCCAATCAATGACTTGAACTGCTGCACTGAAAGCTACATCCAGTTTGCACCTCTCAGACAATATCTGATCACTACTACTGTGTTATGAGTGAAAACAGACTGGGCAAAAAAATAAAGGAATATTCACTTTTACCCTCTTGTTAGCACCAATATACCATATTTCTTCCATTCTAAGGCGCCATCAATTCTATGGCGCACCTTTAATTTTGCTACCATCAGCAGGGAAAAAAAAATCCCCAAGGATTTATGTGCCAAAACGGCACCTTCTTACTTATTACCGGGGCTTGTGGGGGCTTCAGGGAGGACTGCGTGACCCTCTGCAGGCCTCCCTGATCTTCAGTTCGGCAAAACCCGGCTATTTTCGGTTTTCGCAAAAACCGGAAATGGCCGAAAACAGCTGTTTTTCGCTAAACTGAAGATCGGGGAGGCCTGCAGAGTGTCGCGCAGGCCTCCCCGAAGCCCCTACCAGCCCCGATAAGAAAGAAGGTGGCATTTGGGGGGTGCAATTTAAATTCATTGATTCTAAGACGCACCCCCTTTTTTAATTGGTAAATTTAGAAAAAAACGTACGTCTTAGAATCGAAGAAATACGGTATTTATCTATCTTTTCCAAGCCTTCCTGCCTTTTGTAGCGAGGTGGGTTGCTATATAGACCAGGTTGCTATGTAGCACCCTCCTTGTGGAATTCTCTCCACAGAGATACCTCTCTGTTCTTTCTCTAAATTTAGGGACTCGCAATTCGCAACCAAAGACTCGGGACTTGGGGGCAAAGACTTGGGACTTGACTTGAGACTTGGAGTCAGAGACTTGGTCCATGTCCCTGCCGTCCTCCAAGAAGCTCAGTTTGGTGTACATAGTTCCACCCCTTCTTTGGTCCTCACAAAAACCCTATGTGGTAGATGAGGCTGAGAGATAGTGACTGACCCAAGGTCACTCAGGAAGCTTCATGGGTGAGCAGGGATTTGACCCTGGTATTTATCTTAAAATACAATAGAATATGATCTTGAGTTTGTAAAATGCCAGGAACAAGCTGATAGGTTTATTTTCTTCTTTACAGACCTAGAGATTAATTTTCAGCACTGGAAATAGAGATTTGCTTTGGTTATTTGGACTTGATCTCTTTTGCACAACATTTATCACGCCTCTTTCCTCTTTCAAAACAAAGCAATTTTTTCTGCTTCCCAGCGTTTGACGAGAAATGCATGTTGTCTTCCCTTCTGCTATTATATTTCAGCAAAAACATCTGTGATGGGGGGGGAACTCTGTTAGAAAATGTTCTGGATCATATGTTTATCATCATTAGCCAGCGATTGCACTTTGGATCTTCAGATCTAAAAACACACTTTCGGAAGTGTCATGAGTGAATAGCGCAGCCAGTCAATCAGTGGTTTTAAGAGAGTACATTGGGACATGAACAAGGGGAAAGATATGATGTCACATCCTGCTTCTGCTACTGCTCTCCATTCGGCTGAAGTTGCAAGGAGATACAACAACTGGCTTTCAGAGGCAATGTAACTTGTCTCCGTTGCTGAAGGACAGAAGAACATGGTATTGTTAATTTAAATAATTACTGCACCAGATAAATTGTTTTATGCTGTGGAGTTGGGGTGACACATCAGTAGTTTTGGTTGAACTACATAATTGCCCTTTCTTTCATATCTCTGAGGGAAGATGAAAGCTTCTCCCAAAGCTATGAGTTGGGAAACCATTTTGTGGGAATTAGCTCTGATCTGACTTTGTTCCAAACATCTCTATGAATGGAGCTCCTTTGGTCAACAAAAGGGGAGCCCTGTTCATGGAAAGGATTTCTTCCATCTACAGAAGGGGTTCTTTGATGAGCACAATTCTTTTTCTGAGAACAAAAGTAGCAAGTCATGGAATGGAGAGTTAGGATCCAACAGTGAAGTTTTGGGAACTATTTGGGCTTGCTTTTTGGTGGAATTAAGTTGAGAGCATGTTTTCTTTTTAATCTATTTCATTTATTACATACATTTTAGTATGTTCTTACCTACTCAGGGCCTTCAGAGTTGTTAGTTAAAAATAAGGACTTGGATTCAACAGTTCATTTCCTCCAGAGGAGCCTGGACATATGTAGAGGAACTCACAAGCAGCAACAGCAGTTTTTATGTGTTTTCCCTAATTACTGAAAGCATTTCACATACAGCTTACATTAGAATCTGAGGCTACTTAACCCATGATCTTACAGCCCCATCCTAAGCATGTCTACTCAAAAGTAATCCCCACTGAGTTAAATGGGACAGGTAAATGTGTATAGGATAGCGGCCTTAAGTCATTGTGCCACATTAGCCCTCAAGATGTCTTCAGGAGTCTTGAAGTAACAAACAGGAAGATGTTGTAGAGGGCATCTCATCAAGTTCTATCACTTCTTTCTTACACAATTGTAAGGTACTCACAACCAAAGAATGTAGTCAGTTATTATAGGAGGTACTAGAAGTGTCATTGCAACACAAAGTTGAACAGTTGTACTCAAAGTTAGCCTTTTTCACCGCAGGATGTTTCAGACATCAGTTTGTTTTCCTTTATTGGACATTGACTGTCAGAGTGAATTACATTATCCGGCTCCCACAGTCTTGGAAATTGGATTCATTCACAGATACCTTGCCAAATCAAGAAATTAATCTATAAATAATGACAACTCCTCAGAAGCCACAAAGTAGTCCATGTCTTGGTTTCTCTTCCAAAGGGAGGAAATTGAAGCACTTGAAGGTGATTAGATTCAGTTTATGAGTCCTTTCTTGACAGGCAGCCTGATCCTGAGTAAGGATACGCGGCCAGCCCCTAGGGCCGGCCACAGTATCCTGCACCTTTCCTGGGCCACGGCGTGGCCTGGGAACACCTCGGGAGAAGGGGACATTCATTCCCTTCCTCGGGTGTAGGGCTTCCTGGTCCCAATGTACCTCCTCGGATGTATGTCGGCTCTGGAGCCGGCATAATCCGGAATGGCAAGATAATGGTGGTCCAGGCCAGGAACGGGCGTGGGATAGCGAAGCTTGCTGCCAATATTCCCACCCCCTCCCGGCCCAGGCTGGACAATAGCTGCCCTCCCTCACAACGCAGCCTGCCCTCCCCCCGACTGTGTACTGACCGGTGCAGAACGTTCCTGCACCGGCGGCCACAGGACCCGGGAGGGTGGTGGAGTAAGGGCTGCCCGCCTCTGCGCCTGCGGCCCTTACTCTCCGGGTGTCGGAAATGCGCTTTATAGCATGTTTACAACACCCGGCCCCAATGGAGCACGCACTCCACAGGCACACATTTACACAGGATTGGGCCGTGAGAGCCAGAGTCAAACTGGAAACATAGAAGGGCATGGAAGGAGGAAGCCAAACTTCTCATTGTGCAAAGCTTGATTATAAGCACTGAGAATGTGCAATCATTTTACAGTCAATAAAAAGCAAAGAATCTTTGTCCTTTAGGGATGATATCAGAAATAAAATGAAAAACACATACCAGTTGGTTTAAATTAAAGCAAAAAGGACCTTGTTTGTATTACTGGCTATAAGATATTATTAAAGCGTGTCTTATTTCTTGCAAAAGAGTGACTTCCAATGTTCATTTATCATATGTCTAGTTGGTTTTTTTTTCCTTTGTGTGTTTGTGAGGCTTCTGTCCTCACCAGTCTACATGTGGAGGTACAACCTGCCTACAATAGCAAACCAATGCAGAGAAAATGTAGAACGCCAGAGCTGGCTATCTTGTGATGCACATTTGAAGCGACTCTAGTTCCCGAGAACAGAATGGCTAAATGAGGATTAGAATATTTTAGGTATGTCTGACTAGCTGCCACAGAAACAGCAGCTGTGGGATAGCCCTGATCCAGATCAGGACCATGGGGTATGTGTGTGGGAGGGGAAGGGTTGTTTTTTTTTTTAACCAAATTCTGATCAGAATTTGGCCCACACAGCTGCTGTTTTATGTTGGTTTCCTACACCAATGATTAACCACAGCATTGCCAGAATGTCCCTACCGGTTACGGTACAGAACTGCCTTATCAGACCATTGGTCCATTGAGTTTGTCTACACTGCATGGCAATGGCTTTCAGACAGGGGTCTTTCTTTCCTAGCCCTACCTGGAGATATCGGGGATTGAACTTAGGACTCTCTGCATACAAATATGTTCTGCCACTGAGCTTCTACAGCCCTTTTCCTGATGCTGCAGGTATGCTGTGCTCCATTGCCATGTCCTGTGTAATTCTATGGCTGATACAAGCCCCGCTTCTAGCACCATCACTGCCAAGCATTTATTTAATGCCCACAAAACACTAACGAGTCATCAATAACGCAGGTCTTCTTATTATAAGCTGTTCAGAGCTGGTTACAGCAGACCAGGATGTGTGTATAAAAACGTCTTCATGAACTTTGCATGGGAGCGTACAGTAAATCATCAAAGAAAAAGTTGTTGTTTTTTTTTAAAAAAGACCCGTGACACAAGCAATTCCTCCATAAGGGGTCACTGTCGTGCAACAGCTGGCAAACCTTGGCTTATAAAAACACACAGAGCGTTATGAAAGTGGTGCTCCCTGTAGGCGGCCTGTCACTGTTCTGTCCTTGAATAACTTGCCACTCAGTTCCAAGCCAGTCCAGTCGAGAGCTATGAATGAGGTTGATTTATTTTTACAGGCCCAGTGAAGCTTCCTTTACTGCAAGGAGGAAGAGAGGTGCATTCTGGAAAGGCTTATTAAACAGAATAGTGCTGTTTACAACAATAAATGTCTTTTTTTTTCTTATGTAACTTCGTGTCCATAACTGGCAAGAACTATCGTTCTGGTACTCCAAGTCCCTCCTGAATCATTCATCAGGAGAATGCTGGATGAAAAGCTTTCTATGTAACAAAGCAGTTGCTAAGCTTTACCATTTAAGAGATCAAATAATGCAAGGTTACTTATCCTCTCCAGGGAGCTCTGCCACTCGCATGTTGGCAAGATCCAGGCCTTGTACCTCTTTCTGGATATTCGGAAATGGAGTAAATATATGAGTGTACCAAAAAAAAAAATGTTTTCATTTGATGGATGTGCAAAACTGAAAATAACAGGGAAAGGTTCCCCGATGACACTTACAGCACAAGCCTATGCATGTCTACTCAGAAGTAAGCAAGCCCCATTAAATTCAATGACACTTAATCCCAGGAAAGTGTGTACAGGATTTCAGCCTTGTTTGTTTTTGTTTGTTTGTTTAAATGATTTACGTCCCACCCTTCCCTCTGAATAAAAACCATTCAGAATTCTGAAGACTCTTTCAGGGAATCCTTGAACAAATAACCTGGTTCTAAGTACCAGATTTTATACAGTAATAGGCTGGCCATTGAGTGACAACTGAGATACCTTTTTAGAGGACCAAAAGTCCTATTGGGTGTTTGGGCTGTTGATTACACTGAGTGGATCTATGACTGGGTGTGTGTGTTTTTTTTCCTCCTAAAAGACTATTCAGAGATTTGAAGTAGGAGCCTCAATGTTCATTGATGGTTCAATGGAATGTGACACTCATCAGAGTTTGGGGGGTGGGTGAGGAAGAACACGAAGTAGTTGGAATTAGTTTCACCAGTTTAGCAGTTTGAATTTAGAGAGAAGATAGACACACAAAATGGATGTGTGTGTACACAAAGAGGGATAAGGGAACTGGTGGAAAGTGAAGCACCTGGGGAAGGGAAGCAAGGATGGAAAACTAACAGCACAAGCCTATAAGGTTTACTCAGAAGTAAAAACTCTATGGAGCTTACTCCCAAGTAAGTGTGTATAGGATTTCAGCCTGATTGAGGGGCAGTGGATTTGCTGCCTGTTGTGTTTGCTCTTCACACTGTTTACTGCAGGATGCCCTGCTGTAACACCAGTGTAGTGACAACCACCCATAACGTGTGACATTCTTCACATGCCCTGGGCATCCATGATTGGTATTCCAATTGCTTTTTTGTCACTGAAGTGCAGCTGGGGCATGGGGCTTGGTGGCAGATGTGCATTTGATCACAACAGCACTGGGGTAGGAGGTGATGAACTTTTATCTTTGGGCTATATTTGCAAACAAAATACCCCCCCCACACACACACACACACTGTTTTCACCACCCTTGAGAGAAAAAGTACAGGGACCCATATGAATTGGAAAGCAACTGGAAGGTGGCGATTTTGATCTCCTACCATTTGTTTCAGTTAAAAAATACAAACCCTGGAATACCAATCACAACTCCCACATAAAATATAGTTTGATTCTTGGGTTCATGCACGTGAAAGTTCAGTCCAAGCCTCTAAAGCAGTGTTTCTCAACTTTTGTTCCCCGACATACCACTTCCCAGGGTCCAATCATCTGAAGTACCACCGGAAGTAAATGGCGATGATGTCTTCGCCAGTTACTTCCAAGTTGGGAGGCCAGATGTGATGCTGCAAACACCGGTAACAGGCTCAGGGCAGGTGGGAGGGCTTTTTCAAGTGTGTGTAAACCACGCGCTGGAGCTCTGCCCGCCAAGCTGAGCGTCCTATTACCACGTTGCATTGCATCTCGCTGCCGGGCAGCGGGTGTCTGTAGGTGCCACGCATACCCACCAGACACCCACCTCATGTACCACCAGTGGTACGCATACCACCAATTAAGAGATGTTGCTCTAGCCCTCTTCAGACGTTATGAAATCCATGATATCAAAACATTACGAGTGCACTGACAAGCTATGCCCCTACAGCACTCTCATTAGCGCCTCCCCCCCATGGGGTCAGTGTTTGTCTCTTGAAACAAATTCTCAGCCTGTGAAGAGAGCAGAACTAGGCGCGGGGGGGGGGGTCACAGCAACTGGCGGAAGTGCAAATCGTCCCGTTCATCAGGGCGAGCGAGGAGCGTCAGCAGTGTGTTTGGCCCTCCTGCCTCGGTATGATGCATAACGACTGCAGCCGTTACGTCACTTCCGGTGCGGGGGGTGGGGGTGGTCGTAGAATGACCACTGCCCTAAATATTCCTTTGTTTCCTCATCACTACCTAATACCATCCCTGTCTATACCAGGAAGTAGAATACTAGAACAATCAATGCCGTTTTAGTGGCCCAGATTACACAGATTTGGCACATTTGTATATGTTCATGAATAAGTTATAATAATACACTGAAGCGCCCCTATTTAAGAACAGGTTAGGTTCCAGGTGCCTGTTTGTAAGCTGTTTGTTCTTAAGAACAAGCCAACATAAGGCTTACCAGATCTTCCCGGTTCTAAACCGAGACCCCCCCCCACAATTAATTAAATAAATGAACAAATAAATAAATAAATAAATAAAATTTTTAAATCTTGGGGGGGCGCAAAGCGCCCTTCCGCTGAATTTGTATTTATTTATTATTTATTTTAGTAAGCCAATTAATTAATTAAATTGACTTGCCTGTCCTGCCGCTGCCATTCAGCCACCACCATCTTCGTCATGCCCTTCCAATGCCCTTCCGCCTTCCAATCCAACGCCGTGCCCTTCGCCGTCCATCGTCGCCACCATTGCCGCCCATCTGTGCCCCTGCAGTCATTGGCGCCCGTCCGTGCCCCCGCAGCCATTGCCGCCCGTCCATGCCGCCTGTCCGTGCCATTGCCGCCCATCCGTGTCCGCACAGCCATTGCCACCTGTCTGTGCCATTGCCACTCATCTGTGCCCCCGCAGCCATTGCCACACTTTTAAGAGGCTTGAAAATTTAAAACTTACCTTTTTCCCTGTCGACAGCCATCTTGGATCTCGTGAAATCTCGCAAGATCCAAGATGGCGGTGCCCAAATCTTGTAAGGGCACATGAGGCAGTACAGTATATATTTGGGACCGCTGGGCGTGGGTGCTAATGTCATCTATGGACATATGGCCAGGCATGTTTATATCTTGCAAATTCTTAGCTTGAATGTTCTTAAGTAGGAGAGTTTCTATACTGTGGCTACAGTATTTGAGTGTTCAGCTCACCAAAGTGGCTTTTTTCTTTTGGAGGTTTTGTGCATAAATGAAAACTTTACAAGATCTTTTCTCCAAAATCTAGTGCGCGCCTTTCAGTGTTTCCTTCAATTAAAATAATGAAGGTGGACGTGACTCCCGTGTGCTGATTATTATGAGAAGTGAACTAGAGGTATTATTGCACCCTTGCTGTGAATCTTGGAATGGCATCTATTTTCATTGGTCTTCTCTACTAGCTGAGTTGATGACTTCCCCGTACTGAGCAAAAAATGCCTTCCCTGCATAGGATTTCATTGTACAAACACGCGAAAGAGTCGGTCTTTGTATGAAGTGTCCAAGAACACCGAGGACAATGGTGAAAGAACCTTGAGATCACGGCAGACAAATATTTTTTGAAAAAATATTTGAATATTTTAGATATTTGATGGTTGCCAGAACTAATAGTTCTTGATTTTAATGAGCACCAAGTTCCTACAGAAATATTAGGCATGATATGTAATATGGGAAAACACATGCCATATAATGTCATTGTGTTGAGATCAGGATGAATACAAATGGATGACCTAAAAAAAAACTGTTGCATTTAAATTAGATTTTAAAGATGTAACTAACATTAATAGCCCAATCCTCTCTAAGTATAGAGCAGCGAAGCGCACACTCTGCCGCTCTAAGCCATTACAAACGTGCTCAGGAGTAAGGGCTGCTGGTGCGGAGGCTGGGAACCCTCACTCCGCCACACTCTGGACCCGGCACCCACCAGAGGAGGTAAGTTCTGCACTAGTCAGTGCAGGGGTGGGCAGAATGGGACAGCCAGGTGGGTGGCCATTGGCCGGCTTGGGCTGGGAGAGGGCGGGGATATTGGCAGCGAGCTCCGCCGATATCCTTGGCCCGTTCCTGGGTCTGGCTGGCCTTACTCCTCCACCCTGGATGTACATGAGCTTCATAGCTGGTGTACATCCGAGGAAGCCCATAGGGCTCCGGGTAGGGCTGCTGTCGCCGATCCTACCCCCTCCTAGACCTGATTTGCTCCTCCCCCACCCAGAAATTCCCCTGGAACACCCTCCCCCACCCCTATGCCATACGGCCCAGCCGTTACTTACCTGCACTGTACGCCATCTGGGTCCAGCCCACAGGGACTGACGTAGGCCTCTCCACCAGCACAGGCCCAGTACCAACTGCCTTGCTGCAGCTTTTGTGATGGTCCTTGGTTGGCGTAGTCATCCTATGCTGGCCTAGTGGGTGGATAGGATTGGGCTGTAAGTCACAAACCAAAATGTTCTAATTGCTATAGCAGTCACTTAATCATGCGCGTCACTGGAGCGTGGCGGGGGGGGAGGACCGCCTGGGGGTGATGCGCGCAAAGGGTGATGCGCAGACCCGCACGCCGTGTGCGTCACCGCCGCTCCAGGAGAAGGCCTCAGAGTGTCCGCCCTGGGCAGAGGTCCACGGCCTTCTGACGAGGCCCAATGCAGCGCAACGTCATTTATTAGGTTTTTCGCGCCTGCGCAGAACGTTTGAGGGCAAAAGGGCAGCCCTTTGCCCTCAGAAACGTACTGCGCATGCGCGAAAAACCTAAAAAATCACGTATCGACGCATTGGGCCTTCATCAGAAGGCCCAGGACAGCCGGCCGGAGAGGATGTCTCCGGAGCCGGCAGCAGCGGAGGTAAGACGGCGGCGCGGCAAATGTGCAGGGAGTCAGGGGGTCATCAGGGCGGCGCGCGCGCCCTCGCTTTAGGGTGGCCCGCGCCCTAGTGACGCCACTGCTTAATATGGGCTTTTGTTAAGGAAATGAATAAATTACAAGACGAAGAACTTGATTAAAATCACTACATAATTTAAATGGCTTCTTTTTTTTCTTGGTGATTTAAATGCTGATTGAAATTGCTTTGATTTAATTCAATCTATTCTAGTTGGGGGCAAAATAAAGGTAAAGGTATCCCCTGACAATTAAGTCCAGTCATGTCCGACTCTAGGGTGTGGTGCTCATCTCCATTTCAAAGCCGAAGAGCCAGCGTTGTCCGAAGATGCCTCCATGGTCATGTGGCCGGCATGACTCTCCTTGCCACAGCGCGTAGCATGCAGCTGGAACACGGAGTGCTGTTTACCTTCCCGCAAGCGGTACCTATTTATCTACTCGTATTGACATGCTTTGGAACTGCTAGGTTGTCAGGAGCTGGCCAAGCAACGAGCGCTCACCCCGTCGCGGGAATCAAACTGCCGACCTTTCGATCGACAGCTTATGGTTCAGCGGTTTAACCCACTGCGCCACCAGAAGGAAACAATTGGGAAACACACTGATGCAATCAATTGTATTGTATCCAGTCTTTACAACTGTGAGGAAAGAACGTTCTAAAATGACATAATTTTGGCATAGATACCCTTACAATGCACAACATTCTGACCTGCTATGAATATTTCTCTATTCAGTTCTTCAGAACTTCAGAACCCTATTCTTCAATACACATTTCTGTTGCTAAAGTAGTCCCCCAAGTTACCCCTATGGTGAAAAGGTTTAAATGAGGGACTTCCACTCTACTGTATGTTCCAAGAGTTTAATTTACTTTAAAAGTATAACACCTTCCTTGTATATTCACTCTCTATCTAGCTAGTCAAAATTCCTGGAGGCAGAAAACATATTAATTTATGTTGATGCCCCCCCCCCCGGTGATACTGCAAATTGTTCTTCTAAACATGTGGGGAGGGCATGTCTGTCTCCCCCTCACCCAGTTACATAGCAGTGCTTAGCTGGATAGGAGGGGCTGTTTCCTCACTGAGGGGTGGTTCAAATGAACCAGTCTCCTGTGCAATTAGACACTGGTGTGCAAAGTAGCGCGGAGATGTGAGTGCCCATACTCCTCCTCCACACATTTAGAAGTGTGCTTGGATTATTAGCACACTGATTATTAGCCAAACTGGTCCTTGGTCTCCCTCCCCACTTCTTCACTCTTTGAAATACGGTAGTTCAAAACAGAGTACTTAATTTCAGAATTAAAAAACATTCACATTTGCAAGGTTTCCTGGTCTGGCAAAATGTTGGGACTGTTTTTAATACATCCTTTTAATAAATGACCAGGAAACCTGGCAAATGTGAATGTTTTTAATTCTGAAATTTGGATCGGTCGTGAAAACTTGAGAACCTATATAGAGTAAATATTCTGCCTCACAGCGCAATCCTGTGTAACCTTGCACCGGTGTAACAGTAGATGCCCCGGTGTAACAGCAGATGCACCGATGTAAGTATACCGGTGCATCTACTGTTACACCGGTGCACGGTTACACAGGATTGCGCTGTCAGTGTTCTTTGTCTTTGTTCTTTGATATCATCATCATCATCATCATCATCATCATCATCATCATCATCATCATCATCATGTGACCGTAGGATTGCAGCCTTTATTTTTTTCTATTTTTACTAGAATGTGTAGCAGTCATAAGTACTATTCTACCCAGCATCTGAGAACTAATGTAATAAATGCCAGTGATGTAGACTTGAATCTACTGACTCGGACTTGAGTCGGACTCAAGTCGCATCAATGATTTGACTCAAACTTAATTTGGTGATTGTAAAAGACTGGAAAGACTTGACTCGAGACTTGGAGCCTTTGTGACAAGTCAAATTTTATTCAGGTTAAAACCCATTTCCCCCATTAAATAGATAGGGACCCACAACTCACAACCAAAGACACGGGACTTGGGGGCAAAGACTTGGGACTGACTTGGGACTTGGACCCAGAGACTTGGGACTTGACTCGAGACTTTGAGTCAGAGACTTGATTCACATCCCTGATAAATGCTAGCTAGGAACACTTGTTGGCAAAAAGCTATGACAATGGAACAGAAAAGCAAAATGGTTTTTTGGAGAGCAGAAATCTTCTGGTATGATTTAAAGAGATGATATCATGTACTACTGCAACAACCCAGCAGTAGCATAAAACCGGCTTCCTTTATTCAATGCATTTTTCTTTTACCACTCAAACAAACCATTCCCGTATGCTATGTACCTTATCTTCTCTGACCCGTTTATTTCTATAAACTTTGTGGCATATTTCTGCGGTTAGGTGCTGATGGTATCAACTCCTCTAACATTCAAAGCCTGCAACTGGCAAATGAAGCCAGCTCCACTGTATGGGTAGGACTTAAATATCAATGATATTCTGTACTTATATTCATACTGGAGATATAGAAGTCCTTTATTTAGTTGTTTTGATACAGCCTTCATTTGATTGATTAATATTAAGAGAAAGCATTTTGTACTAATAATATTTTATAATGAAATAATATAATCTATCATGCCTTTCATGTATTCAATACATACATTATCTCAGTAATCCTTACTGTAACTTGTCTAAAACACAAGTCAATATTGTGACCTCCATTTTGAAGTGCTTTGCCGGAGGGCCAAACGACATGTGATGTTAAGCCTGTTATCAGAGCCACTGCAGATCAGTGCTGCAGTGAGTGAGTGGGTGGGCTTTAACTAAATTCAGATTGGGTCTCTCATGCACACTAACTGCCAGGGAATAAACACTCTTATTGATACCAATAGGGATTTTAAACACTGAGATTGGGCGCATAAGGTAGGGGCAGAAGAGTCTGGCTTAGTTGGGAGAGCTGCTGCCTTTAAAGCCCGAAGACTGGTGAACTTGATAAGTTTGAGACACGCCGCCGGCAAAAAGCTGTGAAAGCCTCCAGGAGGAGAGATAAGAGGTTCCAGCTGCGTCGGTCGAGTGTGGGAGGCGCCAGCCAGCAGAATTGTCAGACTGTAAAAAGGATACCACCTGGAAAGTAGCCGTTCATGAAAGATTGGACATTTATATACAGTGGCGTCACTGCAGGGGGGGGCGGAGCTCTAAGTTCCGCTGAGATCGGAGCCTCCGTTACACGGAGTAACGAAGCGGCCCTGCCCCCTCGCCTTCGGAGCCTTTCAGGGAAGCAAAAGCAACTGCGCATTGCTTTCGCTTCCCTGAAAGGCTCCGAAGGCGAGGGGGCGGGACCGCTTCATTACTCCGTGTAACGGAGGCTCCGATCTCAGCGGAACTTAGAACTCCGCCCCCCCCTGCAGTGATGCCACTGTTTATATATATATATATATATATATATATATATATATATATATATATATATATATATATATATATATATATATATATATATATATATATATATATATATATATATATATATTGTAAAAAAAACCAAGGGGGGGTAGGACAGTCTGTCCATGTACTCTGCCTTGGATTAAAGTCGGAGGAGAAATCCAATGACCAAGAAAGGCGGTATTTAAATACTGTATATTATTATTATTATTATTATTATTATTATTATTATTATTATTATTATTATTAAATCCCCCTACTCCCTGTCATGATCCTGAATGGGGGCTGGTGTGTGTGTGTGTGTGTGTGTGTGTGTGTGTGATCTGGCTGGTACTGGTGCAAGCTGGTCAGTCCTAATAATATCACATGTATTTTTGACCCTCAAGCCAGCTTCTAATGAGTTTGTAACTGAGGTGAGATTTGATCCAGGGACTTCCCAGCTCATATTCTTTGGCTGCAATCCTATGCACACTCACCTGGAAGCAAAACCCATTGAACACAGTGGGGCTTATTTCCAAGTAAACATGTACAGGATATTGTAACTGTTTGTTACTATGCAAACTTTGAGAAATCGAAGTTTGAGAAAAAGCTCTCCTGGTTTTAAAAAAGGACTTTAGACCAGGGGTTCTCAACCTGTGGTACGAGTATCCCTAGGGGTACGCGGACCAACAGCAGGGGATACGCCACAGCCTGCCCCTTATCAGCATCAATCAGTAGTTAATTACTTGTTAATTAGAACTTAAATGCAATCCCCCCTGTCTGTCTGTCTGTCTGACTCTGACTCTCTGACTCTCTCAAACACACACACACACACACACACACACACACACACACACACACACACACACACGAGTTAAGTAAGACATTTTTCACATTTAAAATTGTTTAGTACTTTTTATTTAATGATTAATTAGCTAATTAATTAATTGATTAATCCAATTAATTAGCAGGGGGTACTTCAAAAAATTGGACCGTGATAGGGGGTACCTGGGCCTCCAAAGGTTGAGAACCCCTGCTTTAGACAATTCTCTTAGGACACAATCCAAGCAATAATAAATCCTTAACAATGCAATCCTATGCATGTTTATTCAGCAATCAATCCCACAATGTCCAGTGGGGCTTACTCCCATGTATGCACAGAATTGAGGTCCAAGTCCCATTTACTTCCAGAAAAGAAATGCAAGTATCTCCTCAACTCTCCGTTGAAATCAGTGTGACATAAACCTTTCTACTGCGGCTGCATTGTGCTCTTAATATGGACTCAAACGTTTGCTCACTGCTTTGTAACATTTTAGTTTATCCTGATTTAGACAGAGTCTTATTGACACCTGATTGGTGTTTTGAGGTTATAAATGTATGATGTAATGTGGAAAATTATATTAAAAAATGAAAACAAAAATGAAAAATTTATCCCATGTTTATCATTTTAGGCATCATGGAAATAACCTTATATATTCCTCTTCCATTACTTTACATGAGACTAAGCAGTCACTGGATTGTTTAGTGGTTGATCAGTTTAGGCTGCAAACTTACCCACCCTTACCTACCTGGTAGTAAGACTCATTGAACTCAATGGGTCTTATTTCTGACTATACATGCATAGGATTGCGCTGTTAGAAATGAAAGAAAAAAATCTGCTTGTTTCCATGACACGTTGTAAAATGCACAGTTTCAGGAACATCCTTCAGTCAAGTATTGTAGCTCTATTAAAATGGTTAGATGACACTCCCCTCTACTGATATCATCTTCAGTGATGGTAAAATAAGAATAATGAAATATTGGGCTCCAGGATACAAGGTGAATTGAAGTCAAGTGAAATCATAGACCGTATTGCGCAGTTTCTTCGGTACACTGTGGTGTTGTTTACTTTCCTTGAAAAGGATGGGGTACATACAAACCAGACTCAGGAAGGAGCATATCAAATGTCAGAGTGAGACATTCCACAAACAAAATCACAGTTCCATGATGCAAGTGAAATAGATCTCAGTTCAGTTTCAAATGGTTTCAAAATTACTGACAGGGATTGAAAGCAATGAAATTTCTGTCTCAGAATACATCAAGGCCCTTGTCCTGGCAACATGACAAGTTCTCCTTGTGTCAGCACTCCACTCCAGCATGTTTCTACAGTGATTCCTCCAGGTTGCCCCCTCTAACCCCCAGTCCACATTCAGGCTAGAAATCTTTCCCCAAAGCAATTAAGCTGCCATTTCTCACATACTCCATCAGAGATCCGACATAAACTTTGGATTCCATGTAATTACCTGTGATGGGTAACATCAGAATTTTATCTGGAGTGAGGTTAAATCAAGCCTCTTCCCACCAAACCCAGAATCCAGTATATTAAGCCAAATCCTGAGATTCTCACCTATTTTTGTAAAGTTGTTAGACCTCATGATAGTGGAAAGAAACCTGAAAAAAGTCTTCCCATTTCTGATAAATGCTTGAAAAGCAAGGGAGAAACTGGGGCTTCCAGCTGTCCTCAGATGAGACTTCTTTCAGAGGGGAATGCTCTCCTTTCCAGTCACCTTTCCTCTAATCCACAGATTTAGAGCACAAGCTGAAGACTCACAAGCATATGGATTGTAGGGATCAAGTTCACCGAATGGGAATATCGAGCCACTAAAGAACAGCCCATGAAGACACATCCTTAATAGGCAGCAACCGCTTAACAACAGTATAAAGCGAAACTAAGCAATCAGTTGAAATCGTTTCTGCAGAAGGAAGCCTAGGAATCGTATAGCTGCAACACAACTCAGATATTAGGGGAGAATTACATTACCATTAGTTGTATCATTCCTTCCCCAGCCATAGGGTGACTCAGTGGCCTCCTGCTGTCCTGGAATTCTCGGGCCTGTCTAGCACTCACTCAGAGTCCTCCTTTGGGAATAATATTGGAGTGGAAACATGGCTATAATACGTCTGTCTGTGTTTTCCAAAACACTGAGGAAAAGCAGTGCATAGGCTGCTCTTGGAAAACTACAGAAGCATTATATCATATTTGACAAGCAGGGAAACTTTGACTTTGTTCTGCTGTAAAACGACAATTGAATTGGTTTGCAGATATTTTAACCTTTGCCACACACACTTGACCAGAATTAAAGTTTTTCAAGAAGGAAGTTGGCATGTGTGTCTGCTAACAAGTAACCATGAGGACACGATGGAGTTTGTTTTTTGTTTTGAATAGTGTTTATATTCTGCACTATGCATCAAGTTTGAACATTAATCTTATCTACAAATAATATGTAGACCTGTGATAGTTTCAAACAACTTAAGACATAGAGGCAGGAGACAGGTCTGCTTGATAAGCCTGCCTGGAGTGAGGAGCTGGAGGACTGAAAAGAGGGGACACTCTAGGATTCAGGCTTTCACTGGAATGCCAACTCCTGTCAGCATGAACCAGAATTGCCGATCAGTAAATATCAATACATGTAGCCTTGCACTGGGGATTTTAATTGCTGACAGCACAATCCTCTCTAACTTTGGAGCGGCATGCCTGCCATGCTCCAGGGTGTCAAAACATACCATAAGGCACATTTCCAAGACATGGAGAGTAAGTGGCGCCAAGGCCGGTGCCGCTCTCCGCAGGACAGAGGCCGCCGCTGGCAGACACAGGTAAGGCCTGCACCGGGCAGTGTGGGGGCACGGGGAAGGCGGAACGGGGTGAGACAGGAGGGAGTGATTGGGTGGCTGGGCCCAGGAAGGGGGAGGGATCCTTGGCGGCATGCTCCACCAAATTCTATCCCCTTTCCCTGGCCTGGCTGACGTTACATGGGCCTCCCGGATTTGCGCCGGCCATTTTGTCGGTGCACATCCAAGGAGACCCATTGGGGCAGCTGGGCTGTTATTCGGGGTAAAGGGATAAACGTAGGATCTGGCGTGGCGTGTTTTTCCACGCTGCAGTGGTCCTAGACAGGATTGGGCTGTTAGAGCCCAATCCTATCCAACTTTCCAGCGCTGATGCAGCCTCAATGTAGCCCCAACGTAAGGGAACAAATGGTTACCCAGCAGAGACACTCTTACATGAATACTCATGTTATCCATTCCCTATCCGCAGTCAGTCCCCTTCATGGATCATTGCCTTGTCGTGGTGAAGGGGCTTGCGTAACTCAATGAAGCCATGAGCTATGCCGTGCAGGGACACCCAAGACGGACAGGTCATAGCAGAGAGTTCTGACTAAAAGTGATCCACTGGAGAAGGAAATGGCAACCCACTCCAGTAACCTTGCCAAGAAAATCCTATGAACAGTACCAAAAGGCAAAAAGATATGATGCCGGAAGATGAGACCCTCAGGTCAGAAGGTGTCCAATATGCTACTGAGGAAGAGTGGAGGACTATTCCAAGTAGACCCAGAAAGGATGAAGCGGTTGGGCCAAAGCCAATAGGACGTTCAGCTGTGGAAGTGTCTGAGGTTGAAAGGAAAATCCAATGCTGCAAGGAGCAATACTGCTTAGGAACATGGAATGTGAGGTCTATGAATCAAGGCAAGCTGGATGTGGTCAAAAACGAGATGATAAGATTGAACATTGACATCTTGGGAATCAGCGAACTAAAATGGACGGGCATGGGCGAATTTAAGTCAAGTGACCATCATATCTACTACTGTGGGCATGAATCCCTTAGAAGAAATGGAGTAGCCCTCATAGTCAATAAAAGAGTGGGAAAGGCAGTACTGGGGTGCAACCTCAAAAATGAGAGAATGATTTCAGTTTGAATCCAAGGCAAACCATTCAACATTACAGTAATCCAAGTGTATGCCCCAACCACTGATGCCGAAGAAGATGAAGTTGACCAGTTCTATGAAGACCTACAACACCTTCTAGAACTAGCACCCAAAAAGATGTCCTTTACATCATAGGAGACTGGAATGCTAAAGTAGGAAATCAAGAAATAAACGGAACAACAGGCAAGTTTGGCCTTGGAGTGCAAAATGAAGCAGGGCAAAGGCTAACGGAGTTCTGTCAAGAGAACACGCTGGTCATAGCAAACACTCTTTTCCAACAACACAAGAGGCGACTCTACACATGGACATCACCAGATGGTCAATACCAAAACCAGATAGATTATGTGCTTTGCAGCCAAAGATGGAGAAGCTCTATACAGTCAGTAAAAACAAGACCTGGAGTTAACGACTGAACAACAACAACAACAACAACATCCGCAGTCAGTCAAGGAATGTTCACTTTTCATCTTTAATATGTAACCTTCCAACCCATATATCAATACTGAAATTAGAGCATGGACCTTTTTTACTTTGTTAAAAGTCAACCTTAACATTTCTTTCCCAAAATGAAAATGAAATAATGGCATACATTTTCTTGTTCATCATACAGGTCGAGATAACTATACGTTAGCACTTTTTAATTTAAACTGGCAAGCGCTCAAAACTACTGAAGACATGGATGATTTTTTTAATTCATATTTTGCAGGTGGTTTCATTATTGCTACAAAGTTGGTCTGCACCCCACTTTTACGATCTGAAATGATGCTAAAATGCTTAGAAGAAATTATTATAGAACAAATGTAAGTAATGCATGTCCGTACTGCAGTTTCCTTGGCAGGAGTGTCAATGGTTATATAAATATCAAAGGCTGCTGTAGTATCAATTAAGTTTTTAATGTTTTTCATCTTTCCCATTTGGCTTTGAAGTACACCCCTGTTTGGTGGAGTAAGCCCTCTTGATTGACTTACTCTGGCAGCTGAAATGTTCAGATGACAAAGGTCAGAAGATAAAGAAGGAATTAATGTCTAGAGAAAATTCACCTATTGCTACTACCAGCAATTTTACTATTAGATGCTTGAATTACAGTAGAGTACACTGGAAAAGAGGTAATTAAACAAGCTAAATTAAATTGTCAGGAACGGATTGCTTTCTGTTTAACTGATGGTAAGTTATGTAAATGTAACTGCTTAAAAAAGGTTTGGGAACTTATCCTTAAAACCTTTTCATCATTTGAACTGCTTAAAAATTAAAGGAGTGGGTGAATGCATTTGCTACAATTGATCTTAGATTTTTGCTGTTTCTGTCTGAGTTTAAGTTTTTTTTTAAAGTTAGCCATTTCTGCAGAAAAGGCAGATAAAAGTTTGTTTTTATTAAGAATATTTATATACTGATTTCAACAAAAAAAGTTCACAAAACAGTTTACAGGGGAATACCCTGTCCCAAGAGGGCTCACAATCTAAAAAGATGCAGAAGAAACACCAGCAACAGCCACTAGAAAAGACACTAGAAAAGACATTGCACTGGGGTGAAGATGGATAGGCAGATACCGATCTTTGGGTCAGCTCCTCTTTCACAGTGGGAAAGCTTTGCCTCTATTTCCAGGCAGAGTATCCCAACCTTTGGAAGGAGGGGCAACAGAGAAATCTGCTAGATGACACTGGACGTTAGTCCTGAGAAATTATATATCCAATAAGGACCACTTAACTGAGCAAATATCTCATGTGGCCCCTGGTTGTGATCCCCTCTAAGAACATACAGATCCAGCGAGTCATGCATGTATCCTGCTTAGAAATGAACATGTAGACTAAGGAATGATTGCGCACACTGGTTCTACTCTGACTTTCCTGTCTTCATCTGAACTTGTGGACAGAGCTTACACTCCAGGGTGTTTTTGCACAGCTTTAGCTGGTATACCAACTGTGTCCGTTTCTAGGGAAAGTGGATCTGACCATCATAACATGTCCTAGTTGCATCAAGATTAGACTTCTGTAACATGCTCTACATGTCTCATCTTAAAAAGGGTTTGGAAGCTTTAGCTGGTCCCGAATGTGGCAGTGTGGGTTGGGACCCAAGCTTGGGAGCATGTGACTCCCATTCTGTACCATCTCCTCTGGCTACCAGTTTGTTTCTGGGCTCTATTCAAGATGTTGATTTTTACCTTTAAAGGAAGCCCTAATGGCTTGGGACCAGGTTATTAGAGGGATTGTCTTTTCCCATACCAATCTTGCCGCCTTCATTCATCATCTGAGATTCTGCAGCACAGTCCTCCGCCATCAAGGTTTCAGTTGGAGGTAAAGTGGGACAGGACCTTTTCAATTGTAGCCCCCAGTTTGTGGAATTCCTTCTTGGAGGCTTTTTGGCACCCTCGCTATTGATGTTTTGGCACCTGGCAAAGACTTTTTTTGCTACACCAGACATTTCAGATTATCCCCTGCTTAGTTGATTTATGATTCATTGCTGTTCTTTGGCTGAAATCCTAAACACACTTACCAGTGAGTAAGCTCCATTGAACAAAATGAGACTTTCTTCTGAGTAAACATGCGCTGTTTAGTCTTGTTTGGATTATTATTTTTAGGATATTTTAACAGTTTGAATAGTTTATTTAACTGGGTTTTTTTTATACTGAGAGATAAAATTGTTTTGTGTTTGTGAGCTGCCTTTGGGGTCCCTCTTAAGGTTGAAAGGTGGGCTGAAAATCCTTAAATAAAGAAATAATAATAATATACAGTATTTATATACCGCCTTTCTCGGTCATTGTATTTCTCCTCCGACTTTAATCCAAGGCGGTGTACATGGGCAGGCTGTCCTAACCCCCCTTGGTTTTTTTTACAATATATATAAATGTCCAATCTTTCATGAACGGCTACTTTCCAGGTGGTATCCTTTTTACAGTCTGACAATTCTGCTGGCTGGAGCCTCCCGCACTCGACCGACGCAGCTGGAAGCTCTTATCTCTCCTCTTGGAGGCTTTCACAGCTTTTTGCCGGCAGCATGTCTCAAACTTATCAAGTTCACCGGTCTTCGGGCTTTGCAAGGCGGCGGCTCTCCCGACTGAGCCAGACTCTTCTGCTAATAAACTAGCAACTGTCTTGTGTACATGGGTTTTCTCTGCACGATCAAGAATTCTGGATTTTTAGGGTCCTCAACCACATGTACTAAACTATGTGTGCATAGTTTGTATTCATGTCAGCTCTGTGCCATTTTGATCCCTGTTGGGAAGTTGCATGTTTGAAGTCTCATCCACACTACAAAAAAGCCCCCTGCTGAATGCAGAACATGTGCACACCAGGAAGAACGATGCTTTAGAACCTATTGTGCTCTCTGTCTCTGTCTCTGTCTGGTCAAAAGGTATGTGATGCAGTGACCTTACTGCAGTTAAGCAGGTCCATCCAGAACTGGATAGTGCAACACTGCCTGAGAACTCCATGTTTGCCACCTTGAATTCCTTCCATCATGGAAGAAAGGTGGGATACAAAAGCCATAAATAAAAAATAAAACGAGTTTGCTGAATGTGCAGATTTTTTTTTTTAGAAATATATGATTAGATGCCTCACAGCCCAATCCTATTCTCCCCACCACCACCGATGCAGCGACACCAAAATGGCTACCACTGCATCCTGCAGGGGGAGCAGTTTTGGAGGTTTCCTCTGGGTAAGGGAACATTTGTGGCAGCGCGGAGGTTTGCTGGCACAGGTCCAAGTTTGCTGGCACAGGTCCTTACTGGACCCGATCCGTCCTTCCTCCGCCCCCATTGCTGCCCTGTTCTGCCTTCCCCCAGCCCCACTTTGTTCTGCCCTCCCCCAGCCCGTCCCACCTCCCCTGCCATCCTACCTGCCTTGGCAGGCTGCTGACAATCAGTTGATGCATGTGGGGATGCTCAGGCCTCTGCATGCTGCCAGAGTGTCTCTTACAACTGCTGTGAGTGTCTCTTACGACATGCATTCCTCTGGCAGCTGGGCCCAATAGGATTGTTCAGCGTGTTGCCTTCATTTGAATTAAGTGCTTCTGTCCTGAGCAGCTGTCAGCTCCGCTGGGTTGTACCCCCCTTTTGTGATTCGTGGTAATGCATTGCCTTTCTTTAATGGATTGTTTCCGTGGAGCTTTGATCTCCAGGTGATCAGTTTGAATGCATTACTTTCAAAAATTACTTTCACTTTAATTTGGAGGCTTTCGTTATGGAGCGACTGTCAGCTCCGTGCTTTTCTAGCAAACTCTAGTTTTCTCTAGAAAACTCTGGAGATGCAGCTCCATTGTGTCCGCTTGAGCACACTGTTGGCATTTCAATAGATTGTCTGTAATGGAGATGGTCATTGATGTAAGTACAGTACTTCTGAGTGTCCTGTTGTCACTTTAATTGATTGCTTCCGTGTTAGCTCCGGTGCCAATTGATAATTACAGTTCCCGCCCCCTTTTTCAAGCCTATTCCTTTTTAAACTTGTGCTTCTGCTCCAGCAGCCAATTTCATTCTGCACAGCATACCTGTGTTTCCCTTGAGAATGTCCAGAGAGTGGATGAAACGTTGGGACTAATATTGACAATTTATGTGGATTCTCTGTGTTTTTATATATTTTTATATATTTTAAACTGGAATTCCTCTTACTAGTTTGATATTATAAAATTTTTACATGATCTTTTAAACCCATAAAATCTCTACCTCTTTTTTTTTCCCAATAGGGTTGGGTCATCAAACTGAATACATTTTCTGAAGTTACAGAGACGTACATGGGATTTGTACAGGTACAGGAACACAAATAGGGACACAGAATTCTCTTGTTCACAAGGACACTTTCATTGATGTCAGAACCATGCAACTCTGCTACTGTATGCTTGGAACTGGCCTTAGCATCTAAGGACGAAATCCTAACTAAGTATCCGGAGGTCTACTACGACGAATGTCCCCTTCCCTGGGTGTAAACCGGGGTCAGCCCGATGGGCCTCCTCAGATTTCCACCAGCTAAATAGCTGGCGGAAGTAAGAGAAGGCCATGTAATGGCCGAGCCAGCCCGGCGGGGACGGGGATATGGCAGTCGCCATCCCTGCCCCCTCCCAGGCCGGCTTGCCCAATGGCCCCCCTCCCTGGCTGCCCTGACTGCTGGCAGGAGCCTTACCTGCCTCCGGCGGCCGCATACTCGTCCCGGTGGCAGAGTGAGGGAGGCTGGCCTTGCGCCGGCCCCCTTACTCCAAAGTAGGCGCAAACGTGCCTTATGGCACGTTTGTAACAGCTTCTGACACTGGAGCACTCGCTCCAGCAGCTTACACAGGATCTTTCTGTCTGTCAGTGGTGGAGTTTGCTATTGTTCATCATAGCACATGTGCAGTTATTGGTGCCATGTTATTTTGGGAGCTGGTCTATGTAAATCATGCCTGGGTTCTTTGACTGCCCTCTCTGATGCAGACAAGTATGACTCCTGTAGCAAGCAAAGCATTTTTTTAAAGAGCCTATTAGTGCCTCTATTGAGATTCGACCACTGCTTACACTTTTCTTTGTAAACTCACTCACCCATCAGCAAGACCCCTTGAAACCACAGCTCAAAATTAGTAGTTTTGTCAATGTGAAATATAAATTAAACCTTGAAAGGAAACTGGTAATTTGAATCAATCTTTCAAAACTTTTTGTACAAATTATCCAAGGATAATTTTCATCCATCCAAGTTCAATTTTTTTAATTTGTTAATTTTTCTCGGCAAAATATGAAATGAAAGAGCTCTGCTAGACATGCTCAATAAACATGTCTTATTTCCTTGCCTTAGCTAAAATAAACACACCACAACACAAAGTTTATTTTTTCTTCATTTAGAGTTCTTAGTGTAGCTCTCCTGCCACACTAACGGTTATGAAAACTCCATGTGTATGCCTCCCTATAGAGAAACATAAGGCATTTATTACAAATGAATTCCAGATAATTATTGCAGGAGATCGTGAAATGTTCACAGGAAAAAAAGATTGCCTGAGATGTATTGCAAACAGGAGGGGGTCCAAGACATTAATGGCCAGCCTGTACTACTGCTAATCCCTTAGGGCTTCTGCTACAGGTGGTTTATATTTCTGAAATACTGAAATGTGCTGTATGCAATGGAAAATTGCTCTTAAAATTTTCCACTACACAATTGCTCTTTTCTCTGTTGTTTTTGAGAGAGCAGGCAGTCAGTTTGCTCTATGATTACCACCTCATCTTCCGGATATGGTTGTCTTTTATAGACACCCCTCCCCCCCAGCTCCAGTCTCACTCCTTTGAAGAACCATTCCTCCCTGCTTGATGAGAAAGAAGCAATTGCTGACACAAAGAAAGGGTTGCTGATATTTCACAGCTGACAAACTTTAGATTTCTATTTGACCTTTTCGAGCTTTTGTGCTCTCTCGTTTTGGTGCATATGTTAGCATGCCTGCTCTCCTTGCCATTATTGCCACCTCTGTTGTCTTCTGAACTCCACCATTTCTTCCAAACTGGGAAGAAGAGTCTCTCTCTTTTACTCAGGTTCCTCCTGCCCAGCCTGTTCTGAAGAAGCCAAAGTAAAAGGACTCCGGAGGAGGTGGCAGCAGCAGCAGCAATGGATGGTGTGTGTGTGTGTGTGTGTGTGTGTGTGTGTGTGTGTGTGTGTGTGAGAGAGAGAGAGAGAGAGAGAGAGAGAGAGAGAGAGAGCAGGTATTGTGGCCCATGTTGTTTAGCTATAACTCTAAGGATATTTGCAAATATCACAGTCAAAGAAAGAGAAATGTGTATAGACATGTGAATCACTAAATTCAAGAGAGCTG
This sequence comes from Plestiodon gilberti rubricaudatus, assembly GCA_026170595.1. Taxonomy (NCBI): domain Eukaryota; kingdom Metazoa; phylum Chordata; class Lepidosauria; order Squamata; family Scincidae; genus Plestiodon; species Plestiodon gilberti. The sequence continues at coordinate 78,969,208 of JANXHW010000001.1, forward strand.
AATGCCAGTGAATGCCAGATTGAGACACACAACAAGGAAGCTTGGAAACGGAGAACTAATTGCTGCAATCAGTGGATCAAATGAATGAACAGCTGGTAAGAAAACATCAGCCCATGATCACTGGAAGAAGGCTGCAAATGTAAGGCGTTATTAAAGGCATACTTGAGAAAATCTACAACATGTTTAGATTTGAACATTTGTGGAGTTGTGTTTTTTAACGTTATTTTGTCTTTTCCGTTTGTTTAGAACTTTTGAAATATTTTCTACAAATGCACTAAAATATGCTATGTTCACAAAACCATCTTATTTTGGTCCATGCTACTCAAAACATACTGTTTCAAAGACAAAATGTTCTGTGTTCATGATTTATTGTGGTCTGACCTTTCATAGCCAATAGCCAAGAACCTACTTTTATCAGATTCATGAAATGAACTCACAAGGTAGTATATATGGGTATGGATGGTACTGTTACTGTCCAAAATATAGACAGTCATCAATCACCAAGGAATCAAGCAGAGAGATTCATATGATGAATATGCTAAACTAGGGAAGAAGATGAATTACTGTGGATAGTCAATGGTCTATCAACATTTATTCCCCATTTCACGCTGTTATTTCACTCATTAGATGTACTGTATGTAGAGTTATAAACCAGAGAACTAAGAGAAAACTAGAGTGACAGCATATCATCCTCACTTCCTATTTTCCAACTTCCATTTATATTCATTCATTCATTCATTCATTCATTCATTTCTATCCTGACTTTCACTAGATAGGCCCAAGCAAAAGCAAAGAGAGAGGGGACCTCTCCGAGACATGCAATTCCACAACCAGTGGGCTCTGTATCATGTGCTCATCAATAAAGGATTGCTTGATGGCACGTGGAGTGGAGCCTTCCCTCAAGATCTCAACAGACAAATAGAATCATATACCGTATTTCTTCGAGTCTAAGGCGCCATCAATTCTAAGGCGCACCTTAATTTCAGGAACACCAGCAAGGGAGGGAAAAAAAGCATTGATTGTAAGACGCACCTCCTTCCTTCAAACTCTCCCCAGCTTGCCTGCTGCTCCATTTCGCTGATCCGATTTTACAGAGCTTGGGGAAGCTACTGGGGCTTGGGGGAGCTTCAGGGAGACCTGCGTGACCCTCTGCAGGCCTCCCCGATCTTCAGTTCGGCAAAACCCAGCAATTTTCGGCCATTTCCGGGGGTTTTGGGAGTGCAATTTGACACCTTCAATTCTAAGACGCACCCCTTTTTTGAATTGCTAAATTTGAAAAAAACGTGCGTCTTAGAATCGAAGAAATACGGTAGCTAACCTAAACCACTGAGCAATCTTTGGCTAGTCACTTTTTCCATCTAATCAACTTCACAAGGCTGTTGTGAAAATAAAGTAAAATAGGATAACACAAAATATATTATCCTGGGCTCCTTGGAGAACAGTAGGATTCAAGTGCCATAGATAATGAGGATATCAATGAATTCAACTTGGGAGTTCAAGGATAGTCTTCTGATCTTTGCCAAGACTTTTTTTTTTTTTTTTACAAATTTTCCTCCCTGAATTCACCTATCTGGAAAAAACAAGAACCAGTATATAAAAAAATGCTCAGCTAAATTAGGTTCCAAAGGAGAAAGTGTGCGTGAGAGAAAATCAAGTCTAATACAATGGGGCATTCTGTTGAATTGGGGGGGGGGGGGTTGATTATGAAAAGTGTGCCGTAGTTGTAAGCCCTTTTAAAACCCTGGCAAAGCACTATGTTTTTGATTACCAGGATGGGGAGTGGGGGGAAGTGCACAATTTCTTTCTGGACAAATTCCTTCAAGTCAGGCAGCCCCTACACAACTTTGTCTCCCTGAAGTCAGCCTTGGACATGTTAATGCCATTATCCATCCCATGTGGTCCTGAAATAAATTGGTAAAAAATGCTTACTACTGTGAGTTTTCCAAACTGGCCAGTAAATTAAGTGAATGCAAAAAAGTTGATAAAAACTTTACTAGGCCACATTTTTAAGAAGCCAAATAAAGCCATGAAGATTTAATAGACCATCTTTAAAACTTTCCGATGCTTTTAAGAGCCTAAACAGAGCTACCATCATTAAATGACCATTGAAATATGAGCAGCAGGATAGGATCATTAAACTACCCTTTAAACTGTGCCTGCTTTTAATATGCTCAAAGGAAAATGCTTCATATAAAATGTATTGTGGAAACCTGGACTTTACTGGGCAGGTTGGTTGGTTGAAAAAAAATCATTAAAATGTCTGCTAAAAAAGCAGATGCATTGCTTCCAGGTTCTCAGCCATTTTGCAACCCTCCTACAGGGATGCCACATTGGAGCCTGTGAACTAGAAGGGTTACACCTCCACCCACAGTGGAATGGTCCACATTTCAGACAGTCTGTTCATTTCCAAGAAGAAGTACCGTATTGTCCTGAGTATAAGACGCACCTGATTATAAGACGCACCCTTAAAGTTTGGTGCTATTAAAAACATTTAATTAAATCACTGGCATTAAATTGCAACAGCCTGATTATAAGACGCAACCCTAGTTTAAAAACTTAAATTAGGAGAAAAAAGTGAGTCTTATACTCAGACCAATATGGTATATCATGCTACTGTCATTTGATTTGGAGAACCCTCATTTTCCTCAAATCTAGAGATACACCATCAGTGAGACTTTTTGGGGTTGGTTTTTTTTTGGGGGGGGGGATCCACTAGACTATGTCCATATTAAAAGCACAAAAATCCTGAACAAACTCAACAAATTAATAGCGTGCATATATTAAGCTTCCCAATGCGCCAGTTAGAAAGAATCACAGTCTCTCCATCAAAAGCTTGATTTACGTTTGGGGCCCAGCAGTCATTATGCTTGGAGACAATGAAGTGGCTAGTTTTTTGTCCCATGTGCTGAACTGCCATCCACTCTCCATCATGGGTAGTTAGATAACTGGGAGTTGGATAATTTGATAGGTAGTTGGATAGCTCACAGGGCTTCCAATAGTTAAATAATAATTAGATTTTTTTAATTGGACTGATGTCCCCGGTTTTATTTTCTTAAGTTGTCAAAGGAAAGGAATATTTTCTTTCTTAAAATTTTAAATGTACTGCTAAACTTGCTAAGCAATGGAGAGTCCTCAGAAGCGGTTTAATTATGTTTCCTTAATACTAGGACAAATGAGGGATCATACATTAATACATTTTTGAGCATAAGGAGATTTAAAATGGTCTATCTTCAAGAAGGTTAGCTCATCTGGGGCACATCATTCATTTGTAATAGTACGGCACTAGTGGATGTGTAATAAATTGTGCTATTAAAAAGTTTAGCAAAAGGTTTTACTAATCAAACTATCCAGCTCAGGAGCAAGAAGCCTAGAAAGCATTGAGATGGAGATTTATTTAATAGCATGAAGATCTAGGGTCCAAGCAACTTTGGACTGAGTTATCTGTGATGGATAACATTCAGTGAAAAGTAATTTTCTTTTTGTTTTGTTTTAATATCAATTTCTTTTTCAACAGCTACATATACATAGATAAGTAAAAATACGATAAATCCATACATATTTGAAACAGAAAAAAGACACTTAATAACAATAACAATAACAATAACAATAGCAATGAGTTGCGAAAATAGCAAATAGCAATAGCAAATAGCTATTGTGAAATGAATAACTAGATGGCATAACTGCGCGTCCAAGGAGCATATGAGATAAGTGTGTATTAATTGGCAATAGAGCAGGGACATGCAGTCAGGGGAGGCATGTGAGGCAGTCTCACCAAACCCAACAAACACATTGCAATACACAAGACCTGCCTTACAGCGCAATCATGCATAGATTAACGCCAGCGGAGCTCCGGCTCCACTGGCATTCGGTGTCTTGAGTGTCGTAAAGCACTTTTGCGGCACCCAGTGAGGGCAGATGTAGCACTGATGCAGAAGTTGACACTGCTCACTTGTCCACTCTCTGGACTCCATGCCACCGGACAGAGGTGAGTCCTGTGCTGGGCGGTGTGAGGCCATGGGGAGTGCAGGCCGGGGTGGCAGGGGAGGGAGCCACAGGCTGGCCCGGCCTGGGAGGGGCACTGGGTTGCACTAATATCTCAAGCCAGGTCGGCCTTACACAGCCTCCCCAGTTGTACGCCAGCTCCAGAGCTGGCGCGCATCCGAAGAGGCCCATGGGGACCTCTGGTACTTACACCGGAGGAAAGGGACAAACAGTGACTCCTGTTTTTATGTACTGTATGTCTAGACTCTGCCTTAATCTAGATCAGCATTTCCCAATGTGTGCTCCTTGGAGAACTTTGTTAGGAGTGGAAAGGGCTTTGAGGACCAAAACGTTTGAGAATTGCTGTTCTGCTGTTCTAGAGCATCCGTGATTCCTAGTACAGGTGGGCCCCCATATCTGCTGGGGATATGTTCCAGGCCCCTCCATGGATACTTGAAACTGTGGATAAGAGCGAACACCCCCTCCATGGTTTCCTGAGGGCCCCTCCACCCTGCCTCCCCTGCAGGCAGCCATGCTTGCCCCCCCCGCTCTTATTTTTCTTTCAGCAAGCTTTGTTTCTTCCTTAAAACAAACAGAGAAGCAGCCTCTATTGCAGGCAAGTAGAACGAGACTAAGTCCTAGAGAGGCTCTGCAAGGTTTCTGTTAACCTTGCAGAGCCTCTCTAGGACTTAGTCTCGTTCTACTTGCCTGTAATAAGCAGCCAGAGGCTGCATCTCCTGTTTCTTTAAGGAAGAAACAAAGCTTACTGGGAAAAAAGTAAAAGCCTGGGGGAGTCCCCACAATCCGTGGATTAATGAAACCGTGGATAGCGAATCAGTGGATATGGGGGCCCACCTGTATCACACAAATTTGGTGGTAAAATCCAAATTTGGAACTGGCCCTTTGGGTAGGAATTGAACCATTGAAACAGACAACCCTCAATCCCTAGCCCAGGCGTGGGGAACCTCCGGTCCGCGGGTCAGATCCGGCCCGCGGGACGATCTAGTCCGGCCTGCGCTGGACCGGAGGCTCCGCCGCCATGCGCCCTAGTCCTTTTAAAACTGGCCTTCCTGGAATGCGCAGAGTGCCGCTGCAGCCAAGAGGGCAATCTCGGCCTCAGCTGTGCTCTGCGCAGGTCCAGGAAGGCAGGTTTTAAAAGGAGTAGGCGCCGAGGTGACGGGTGGGAGGGAGTGGTAAATTCGCCGGGGGGTCAAATTTGTGGTGGGGGCTCCAAAACGTTTTGCACGGCCTAACGGCCGGCCCGCAGCTAATTTTCCCCTTGGGAAAATGGCCCCCCACCCCAAATAGGTTCCCCACCCCTGCCCTAGCCCAATAGGTTATCCAGAAGGGTACCACTGTTAATTGTATCAAAAGCTGCTGAGCAGACTCTCCCTGCTGTGCTGTACTGCACAGTATAGGGACTCCGCAAGCCTGGGCAGGCAGCTCTGCCATTCCCCGTCCAGTACATGGCAAACTGGGGGGGGGGGCCTTGCCTCCCAAGCTGGGCTCCGCGCTGCCGCTTCTGAGTGCAGCACTCGACAACCCAGAAGTTCAGTGATGACATGATGACATCATCACCGAATGTCCAGCCCCCTTTCCCAAAAAGGTTGCCAACCCCTGATTTACATGAAAGCACTGAACTTTAGATTTTATCAACTTCGTAATTTTATTTCATTTTAGGATGCGGTCCTCAAACTTGTTACTCTGGAGCTGTTACATTGATTTAAGTGGGAACTGTGCTGAATTAAGCAGGTTAAGGGTTACAGCTTTAGATTTCTTTTGGGAGTGGAAACAAAACAGCAGTCGAATCCTGGCCAGGCAGTCTGTTTTCATGAGGCTTCCAGGCTAATAGATCTGCTCCAAGAATGATGCCTTACCTTCCAAGCCTCTGAGTGCTTATCTGAACCAAACTATAAGAGGCTCGCCCATATCTTTCAAAACATGAGGTTTCTCTGTTCCCTTTATATGTGTTTTATGAAGTGTTGAAATGTTATTTTAAATCAACAATTTGCTCTTTGGTTCCCAGCCACATCCCTGGGCACCATTTCTCATTAAGTTCTCCTGCACAACTATGCTGGCCATGAACAGAAATGAAATGGGCTGAGATCCTCACCAGAACCTGTGGTTCACACACTCAGCCACAAGAGCAAAAATGACCTTTTCATATTTCTAGTGATGTTAACTAAAGAATGAACAAGAGCCAAGCCATCAAGACCGTATGGTCTGGAAACATTTCTTCAGCCATGAGTCAAGTCTTGCTCTGTGACTGCAGGCTGTTCCATGATAACAAATAATGTCAAGTTCGCACTTGAAGCAATTCAAAATCCCTCTGTGAAGAAGCTCTTGTTCTTTCCAGCAGTACTAATCTGTACTCATCTTTTTGAAGGGATTTTTCTAGCGTAAGTTTAGCAGCTTGTAAGCTGTGTTGTGGCCCATGAGATTTGGGGCTTCCAAAATGGTAGGGTAAGGGCACATGCTCCAGTGGTTTCCACAACACAGTAAGAAAGCATCAGAAGTGGCCCTTAGAGAGACTGCTGGGTTTAAGCATTGGGTATTTCTGCATCAATATTCTACTGGTATTTCCTAGAGTAAGCATGAAAAGTGTTAAGGTCAGACATATGTCCCTAAAGGCAACATGTCTCGCCTTCAGGTAGGGCCGGCAGCCCAATACTTCCACCCTCTGCGCTGTCCCTCAAAACTTGCACAGTCCTTACCTGCCCCTTTGTGTGAGTACTTTGAACAAAGCAGGAAATGTGGAGCATGCTGGGAGAAATACCTTGGGCACTCTGCATTCCCTGCTTAATCCCAGTGCACTCTGCATTTCCTGCTTAATTTAAAGCGCCCACACAGAGGAAGGGACAGATAAGGAGGCTGGCTCTGTTGGTGGTGGACTGGAGGCAGGCAGTGGGCATCTGTTTGTCACCCCCCCCACACACACACACCTGTCACCAATGCGAATGGTATTGTCCACTTCATGGACAGGCCAGCTGTGCCTTTAGGCATCAAGAATGTATTGCCACAAACACTTCTGGACCCATGCTGCCATATAAAGTGTGAGGAGGCTTTCAAAAACCTGAAGGGGATCTTGAAATGAGGAAGCAAATCAGGGAGGTGTCAATGAGAGACAGGGTTGTAGTCATGGGGGACTTCAATTATCCTCACATCGACTGGGTCAATTCATGCTCAGGTCATGAAAGAGAGACTGGATTTCTGGATATGTTAAATGACTGTGCCTTAGAGTAGCTTGTCACGGAACCGACCAGAGGACAGGTGACTCTGGATTTGATATTGTGTGGCACTCAAGATCTGGTCAGGGAGGTAAATGTTACCAAACCGTTGGGGAACAGTGACCATGCTGCAATCTGTTTCGCCATGCATGTCGGAGGGAGAGTGCCGAGCAAATCTGACACGAAAACCCTTGACTTCCGAAGGGCAGACTTCCCCAAAATGAGGAGACTAGTTAAAAAGAAGCTGAAAGGGAAGGTAAAAAGAGTCCAATCGCTCCAGAGTGCATGGAGGCTGTTTAAAACCACAGTCATAGAGGCCCAGCGGGAGTGTATCCCACAAAGGAGGAAGGGCTCGACCAAGTCCAGGAGGGTGCCGGCATGGCTAACAAGCACAGTTAAAGAGGCTATAAAAGGCAAGGAAGCTTCCTTCTGTAAATGGAAGTCTTGCCCTAATGAGGAAAATAAACAGGAGCACAAACTGTGGCAAAAGAAATGTAAAAAGATGATACAGGAGGCCAAGCAAGACTTTGAGGAACGTATGGCAGGCAACATAAAAGGGAATAATAAAAGCTTCTTCAAATATGTTAGAAGCAGGAAACCTGCCAGGGAAACGGTTGGTCTGCTGGATGGTGAGGGAGAGAAAGGGGTGATAAAAGGGGACTTGGAGACTGCAGAGAAATTTAATGAGTTCTTTGCATTTGTCTTCACGGCAGAAGACCTCGGGCAAATACCACTGCCGGAACGGTCTCCCCTGACTAAAGAATTAAGTCAAATAGAGGTTAAAAGAGAAGATATCTCAGACTTAATTGACAAAATAAAGATCAATAAATTACCAGGCCCGGATGGCATCCACCCAAGAGTTCTGAAGGAACTCAAGAATGAAGTTGCTGACCTATTAACCAAAATATGCAACTTGTCCCTTAAAACGGCCACTGTGCCAGAGGATTGGAGGATAGCTAATGTCACGCCAATCTTTAAAAAAGGAAGGAGGGGGGACCCGGGAAACTACAGGCCGGTCAGCCTAACATCTGTTCCAGGGAAGATGGTGGAAAGTCTCATTAAGGATAAAATCTTAAAATACATAGAAGAACAAGCTCTGCTGAGGGAGAGTCAGCATGGCTTCTGCAAGGGGAAGTCTTGCCTCACAAACCTGTTAGAATTTTTTGAAAAGGTCAACAGGAATGTGGATGCAAGCGAACCCGTGGATATTACATATCTGGATTTTCAGAAGGCGTTTGACACAGTCCCTCATGAAAGGCTCCTGAGAAAATTCCACAGTCAGGGAATAAGAGGGCAGGTCCTCTTGTGGATTAGGAACTGGTTGAAGACCAGGAAACAGCGAGTGGGAGTTAATGGGCAATTTTCACAATGGCGAGAGGTGAAAAGCGGTGTGCCCCAAGGATCGGTCTTGGGACCGGTGCTTTTCAACTTATTCATAAATGACCTGGTTGGGGATAGGCAGTGAGGTGGCCAAGTTTGCAGATGACACTAAACTTTTCCGGGTGGTGAAGACCAGCAGGGATTGTGAAGAGCTCCAGAAGGATCTCTCCAAACTGGGAGAATGGGCAGCAAAATGGCAGATGTGCTTCAATGTAAGTAAGTGCAAAGTGATGCACATTGGGGCAAGAAACCAAAATTTCACATATACGCTAATGGGTTCTGAGTTGTCTGTGATGGATCAAGAGAGAGATCTTGGGGTGCTGGTGGACAGGTCGATGAAAGTGTCGACCCAGTGTGCGGCGGCTGTGAAGAAGGCCAATTCCATGCTCGGGATCATTAAAAAAGGGATTGAGAATAAAACGGCTAATATCATTATGCCTTTGTACAAATCTATGGTAAGGCCGCATCTGGAGTATGGTGTCCAGTTCTGGTCACCACACCTCAAAAAGGATATAGTTGAATTGGAAAAGGTGCAGAAAAGAGCGACCAGAATGATTTGTGGGCTGTAGCACCTCCCTTATGAGGAAAGGCTACAGCGTCTGGGGCTTTTCAGCCTAGAAAAGAGGCGCCTGAGGGGGGGGGACATGATTGAGACGTATAAAATTATGCATGGGATGGAGAGAGTGGATAGAGGGAAATTCTTCTCCCTCTCGCACAACACCAGAACCAGGGGACATGCACTAAAATTGAGTGGAGGGAGAGTTAGAACAGACAAAAGAAAATATTTCTTTACCCAGCGTGTAATTCATCTGTGGAAGTCCTTGCCACAGAATGTGGTGATGGCACCTGGCCTAGATGCCTTTAAAAGGGGTTTGGACAGATTCATGGAGGAAAAGACCATCACAGGTTACAAGCCATAAGCAACCTCCTGGCTTTAAAAGTGGTTTTTCTCTGTGCCAGGTGCAAGGGAGTGTCAATGGGAAACAGGTTATCTTGTTGTGCTCCCTGAGGCATCTGGTGGGGCCACTGTGTGATACAGGAAGCTGGACTAGATGGGCTTTTGGCCTGATCCAGCAGGGCTCTTCTTATGTTCTTATGTTCTTATGAGGCTGTGTCTTTCAAGATTAGCCCTCCATATATTCTTTTCCTTTCAATTTCTGCCTCCAGCTGCAAACAGCCTGTAGTCAGCTAATCTTCCTGTTTTTCAGTTGACACCCCTGGAGGAGGAATATGATTCACTTCAGCTGCGCTGGACAAGTCTGGAGCAGAGCAGCGGACTCTGTTAACCTTCGTAAGGTCAGCTCATTGCAGTCTAGGCATTTTGGCTCTACCATTTCACATCTGATGGTGCACTTCTGGTGTGCCTGTATCTCCCGAAAAAAGAATGCGAAGACGTTTTGGACTACAGTCATGAAAATCTGTTCCGCTGTTGACTAAGGAAGGCAAAGAACAGTGAACGTAAGCCATTCAGGTTTAGATCTGAGCAGGGATGTGGATCAAGTCTCTGGGTTCAAGTCTCAAGTCAAGTCCCAAATCTTTGCCCCCAAGTCCCGAGTCTTCGGTTGCGAATTGCGAGTCCCTATCTATTTAATGGGGGAAACAGGTTTAAACTTGAATAAAATTGGACTTGTCGTAAAAGGCTCTGAGTCTCGAGTCGAGTCTTTCCAGTCTTTTTCAATCGCCAAGTCAAGTCTGAGTCAAGTCAGTGACGCGACTTGAGTCTGACTTAAGTCCGAGTCAATAGACTCAAGTCTACATCACTGGATCTCAGCAGGGAGAGGGCCAAGAGAGACAACAGTCACATGGGGCAAGAATTACAGCATGCTTCAAAGGCCCATTCTTAGAGGAATTCTCAAGATTCTGTGAAAAAAAGTAGTCTGTGCATGCTTTTAAGATTTATTTTGTTGGGTATTATACTTCATAATAATTATAGCAATGATTTCAAAAAATCAAAAAGCCACTTTTTTCAGAAGCAAAGGATTTATGCCTTCAGCAGACATAACTGTTGAATTGCCCTTCACCCCAGCACAGTGTCTTTTCTGGTGGCTGTTTGCTGGTGGTGTTCTGCATCTTTTTTAGATTGTGAGCCCTTTTGGGACAGTGTGGATTGCTACCCTGCCTGGATTATCACTTTCAGTGGTCTCCATGTAGGATTCTAGTGTTGAAACTGGCCCCTTCCCTTGAGTGCATGACCAGGTCCCATTGTGCTCAAACTGGAACAGACTATACAGTACATCCTTTTTGTTATATATTTTGTTATCCTTCTATATTTTGCAGGCCAGCTATAGTACATAAAATCCTTTGCTTTCCTGCGAGAATGCAAGGAGTGTTTTGCTTTTACAGCTCAGAGAGATGTTTATGTTCGTATAATTGCCATTTGTGTAAAAACACCTTATGGGTGTCAAATGTTTATTTTCTTCTAATGGTTCTATAAAATCTCCTTACCTTACAAAGAAAACATATTTTTCTAACTTCATTCTCAGCCTGGAATCTGACTCTTACTTTATTAATTCTGGCATCTTTACCATAAGAATTCTTAGGCAGTTCATGAAGGAGAGCATTCAGTTATCAGAGCAAGAGACATCAGCTGGTGATGACCGCTGGAGGACTATCATGCAACCTTCAGGTTCCCTAGAACCATGGAAGACAGCAAACCTACAACAAAATTCAAGGTTTCACCCAGAGGGACACTTCTGAGAATGAAGCGCACTCCAAGAATAAGAGTGCTCTTCATGCAAAGGGACCCTTCTGGTTGTGCAAAGACTTTGCACAAGCAAATGTACCTTCCATTCTTGGAAGGAACTTGCTTTCAAGCTTTTGACATTGAAGCATTATTCTGGATATGACCTTTGGTTTGGAATTTTACAGACACAGCTAATGGCAATATGCAATGAGAATTTTGACTGGTTTTCCGTGTGCTGAAATCCATTCAATATTTTCAGTTGCTTATTGTCGGATAAAAGTCTTGAGTATTTATGCATGCACACATTTCATTCATGGTCACAATGCATTATATATTTTGCATTCTGCATAAATTGTTCTGAATCACAAACATTTGATATCAAAGGTTTAAAATATCATGAACACCTAGCTATAAGTATTTTTGCATGAAAGGGTTGTACATATACTGTATTGTCCCAAGTATAGAACAGTCCTGATTATAAACCGCACCCATAAAGTTTGGTGCTATTTTTTTAAAAAATACATTTTTAACTTTTTTTAACTTAAAGAAAATATACACATTAGTAGAACAGTAAAACAGTACAGCTTTAGTACAGTTAAAGGCATAGGCACCCTGTCCCTTATTGAATCTGGGCACCCTAGTATAAGTAGTCTTCCCAGATCCCAAGGGGGTCAGAGTGCCTACCTTTAACCTTTGGAATTTGAGCAGGTGCAGCTTGTTGCACCCTTCCATGATGATGAGCTGCACCTGCCCAAATTTCAATGGTTAACTGCACAATCCTATGCATGTTTACTCAGAAGTAAGTCCCATTGCATTCAATGGGGCTTACTCCCAGGAACGTGTGCATAGGATTGCAGCCTAAAGGTTGGCACTCTGTCCCCCTTTGGATATGGTAAACCTATGCAGGAGCTCTTGCTCTCAACTTTCAAACTGCAGGATCAATAAATATCTTAGTTTCCACAGAGTCCTGGGGCTGGAACTTAAGGGTTAATTTTTTCAAATGCTTCCTGAGGCTAGAGGCTGCTAGAGAGATCATTATTTTCAGCTATTTAGCAAGTGATTAAGAGCTGCAAGGAACAACCTTGTAAAGGCTTGAAAACACAGCACTTTGCAGTTTAAAAAAAGAAAAAGAAAAAAGCCCCGTTTTACCTTTGAAAGAGACTTGTAGAGGCTTGAAAACGGAACGGTTTGCAGAAAATGCTAGACAGAAAATGCTAGACTTTGATTGTAGGCCGCACCCCTACTTTAAAGAATTTAAAGGGAAAAAAAGTGAGTCTTGTACTCAGGCCAATATGGTAATTTGGTTTTAAAAAAAGTAAAATATGAGACTGACAGCCCAATCCTAACCAACTTTTCAGCACCGGTGCAGCTGCAATGCAGCCCCGAGGCAAAGGAACAAATGTTCCCTCACCTTGAAGAGTAGGCTTACCAGATCTCCAACCAGGACAGAGTGCTAGCTAGACCTTTAGGAGAAGGAATGTGGGCAGGTGTAGCTTGTTAAACCTTAGAGCACAGTCCTAGGCATGTCTACTCAGAAGCAAGCCCCATTGTGTTCAGCCTCCATGACTGCCCCCGCAGCGCAAAATGCAGTGTGCACCCTGTTGGCACGGCTGCATCGGCGCTGGAAAGTTGATTAGGATTGCGCTGTAAAGATGGTATGGAATGTAAAAGTTAAAATATTGTGCACCTGAAACTATCATGAAAACTTACAGTATAGTGCTCCTTCCTCTGTTCCTCACAGAACTTCCTCTTTTCAGATGTGTTACTCTTTGAAAAAAGCAATTTGGTTATTATTGCAGTTCTGCCACTTCTAAGTTTTCACTTAAAAATTCTTATGCCCATTTTGATATCTGCCATGGTTTTGACACGTTTTTGTTGTTCAGTCGTTAAGTCGTGTCCGACCCTTCGTGATCCCATGAACCACATCCCGCCAGGCCTTCCTGTCCTCCACTATCTTCCTGAGTTCGCTCATTTTCATGTTCGTTGCATCGGTGATGCTGTCTAACCATCTCATCCTTTGCCTTCCCCTTTTCCTTTTGCCTTCAGTCTTTCCCAGCATCAGAGTCTTCTCCAGAGGGTCCTCTCTTCGCATTAGGTGGCCAAAATATTTGAGCTTCAGCCTCAGTACCTGTCCTTCCAGGGAACAGTCAGGGTTGATTTCCTTTAGGATTGACTGATTTGATCCCCTAGCAGTCCAGGGGACTCTCAGGAGTCTTCTCCAGCACCACAGTTCGAAAGCATCTATTCTTCGGCGCTCAGCCTTCCTTATGGTCCAACTCTCGCAGCCATACATTGCTACTGGGAACACACATGACCTATTATTATACAAATGAGCAGTTCACCAAGCTGCAATTTTTTTCTAACCGCAGAAAGTCCCTCCTCCCTCTTGCTTTTTCAGTTTGCAGCGTAGTGAATGGCTAAGCCAGTTTGGTGAGCCACCGCTTTGGGAAGTTAACAAGCACCACCTGGAGTGATTCAGTGGCCTCCATGCAGTGCCCATTAATATGAAAACCAATCCTTTGTTCTAGCTGTAATTAGATAATTTGGGATATTTAAATGATTATGTTATTGATAAAGATAGAAGTTTAAATATAAAAATCTAAAGTTGATATGCACATAAAACACATTACATATGATATGATATAAAGCACAAATATATCACAAATACAATGTTCCAGTGTCATGAAGGCTGCACAAACGTATTTGAAAATAAGTCCTATTGAACTCAATGGGACTTCTGACATGCATAGGATTGGACCGTATAGGCCACTGGAGATTTTTTTTTCTGCTAAAACAGCAGACATTGGGGCTGAGATCAGGATATCTATTGGGGAATAATTATGTGCTTTCTTTGACTAAGAGACCACTGGAGATTTTACAAAAAACAAAACAAAACACGCAATTATACCACTGGATATCTTCCTGATCACTCCCCTGATGTATGCTGTTTAAATGGAAAAAAAAGCACAAATTATGTATTTAGCATCACATATGGTTTGACCTTTAGATTCTGGCCTATACAGGGAAAGACTAAGCACTTGCTCAAGTAAATATGGTAGGAGGAAAAAGAGACAGGAAATTATTTTGTGTTTACTCCAAGGCCTTAAGCCTTATCTTAAAGCAGAGGTTCCAAAGTCATGGGTCGTGACCCAAACAAAGGTTGCGTGGAAGTTCCTGAAGGTTGTGGGAAGCAGCGTTCCTTGTAAGCTGTGCAGCCACATGGCTGTACCTCTGGAATCTAAGTCCTGCGCAGATTCCCCCTCAGAACTTGGCAATAATGACATAATCGTCGAGTGCTCTGGAGAGTTTTTTGTTTATTATTTTTAAAATGAACCAACTCCATGGGTCACCAGACTAAGAGAAAAACTGTATTTAGGGTTGTTGTAAAAATTAAAATTGGGAAACACTATCTTAGAGGACAATGAGCGAACTCAGGAAGATAGTGGAGGACAGGAAGGCCTGGCGGGATATGGTTCATGGGATCACGAAGGGTCAGACACGACTTAACGACTGAACAACAACAACAACATCTTAGAGGAAAACAGGAATGAGAAGGAATAGTAATAGGTCTATCTACATTTTAGTTCAGTGTCTTTGGACTTCGATGTTCGAGAGAGCCACAAATATGCACTGCAATATCTTGGCATAATGAGGAAATGCTGGGACTCAGATTTTCCAAGCATTGTGCTTCTTACTGGCATTTAACATACTAACGGCCCAGTTCTATTCAGGCCGTGCGCTGACAGAACTTGTATTCCATCATTGCATGGCCCAGGCCACTGCTGCAGCAGCCACTGCAACAGCATGCAGGTTGGAGCTGCCAGTGCAATTGGCTGGCAGCCACAGGCATGCGCCAACAACCTCTGGAGCCCCCGCTGGAGCAGGTAAGTGGGGTGTTCTGAGGCACTCCAGGGAAGGATCAGGGCAGGGATTGGGATCAGCTGCGGGCGTACACCCCCAGTGTTCCAGTGTTCCAGGAGCACTGGAAGGTGCACCCCCCCTGCGACCTGCCGCTTGGGGCCCACCACCCCCACCGCCCCCACTGTAACAACGCCTCTGCTTTCAGCACAATCTCTTCATTATTATCTCTTCATTTGTTGTATTATATCCATTAATTTAAACTTCAGAAGAGTAGTATGCTAAGTAGTATTTTTAGACGATTTATTGAATATAAAGATTTTCAGGTGCTTTCCTGCATGACTTCATAGCACTTGCTTGATTTTCTGCTCATACTGTTGATGCATCAGTAGATGGTGCTATTAATACAATCATCCTAACGTTTTAACAAAGAAATGGTCCAGGACTGAGTAGCATCAGCCTCCAGCAATAGTATTCCTCACCAGAAGGATTTTAAAAAGGCTTTCTTCTTTAATTGTTGGTCCTTATTGAGGGGAGCAGACCAACATTCAGTTCAGCACTACTGAAACGAGCATTCAGTCCTTTTGATGTATGTTATGCAAACGTGAGATATTTTTCTCAAAAACCATTTGGAAAGATGCTGCCTTAAAGCTTTCTCTGCTATTTCAGTTAGGGTTAGGAGGAATACAGTACATTTCTTTTTTTCCTGCTGGAAACCTGGGAAACCGTAAATAGGTTCTGTGAATCTCACTGGTGAAAAGCCATAGAGGTCGTCTTGCAAGCATACTAATCAGAGCCTCCGGATCAGGGCCAATGTTTGTTTCATGCCTGGAACACCAGAAGCCAGTGGAAGTTGTTTTTTTCGACTAAAAATAGTGTGAGGAGGAATCAAAACCATGATGGACTCAAAGTACTAAAGCCCCCTTACATCTCAATCCTGTGTATTTCTACTCAGAAATAAGTTTCATTAAATTCAGTGGGACTTACTCCCAGGTAAGTGTATAGGATTGCAGCCTAAGCCCCTGCCACAGTTTTGCCATGTTTCATCCCCCCCCCCCCCCCGCTATTTATATTATAAAGAAAATGAAACTCTCATCTGGCCACATCAGTTTTATACTGCTTTCCTAAGTTTGGGGTATGTGCTCCATTCATCTCAGTGGGTCTTGTGATTAAGAACTTCCAGATGGATTGTGATCTCTCTCTCTCTCTCTCTCTCTCTCTCTCTCTCTCTCTCTCTCTCTCTCTCAATCTCAATCTCAATCTCTCCTTTTTTAAACTTATGAATATAGTTATTGCAGCATGTAATACAAATAACAGCTATATGATCAATTCTGTCTGTTCCAAAAATGTGGCCCTGGGTTTATAAAGATCTGATGGATGTACCTTTCTCCAGTCCTATAAACAACAAAAACTTAAAAGACTGCATTAACTTTAATTTCTTCTTTAATTGTTGGTCCTTATTGAGGGGAGCAGACCCCAGCACAGTGTCTTTTCTGGTGGCTGTTTGCTGGTGGTGTTCTGCATCTTTTTTTAGGTTGTGAGCCCTTTTGGGACAGGGAGCCATTTAATCATTTGATTTTGTCTGTAAACCGCTTTGTGAACTTTTTTGTTGAAAAGCGGTATAATAATACCGGTGGTAATAATAATAATAATAATAATAATAATAATAATAATAATAATAATAAAATAATAAAAATGGACACTGACTGCTTGCCTGCCTGTTCCTCCTTCCCTTGCTGGAGAGGGGTTTTTGCTTCTTCCCTGGTAGAAAATAGTGGGTATAGTGTTCAAAAAGTTAATACAAGAATGTGTTATTTGGGTCACTGTGATGGCATTGTGAAGGTGCAGTCAAGTCACAAACGACTGCCGAAGCTGCAATCCTGTGTACACTTACTTGGGAGTGAGCCCTACCAAACTCAGTGGGACTTATTTCCAAGTAAACAGGCAGAGAATTGCACTGGAAGTGTCTCTTGTGAAAGTGGCCTGTGCAATTTCTGAATTGCCAGATATTTGGAAAGGACTCTCCATGTCTTGAAAGATGCATATAATGTTTGTCAAGTGGTTCTGGAGAAGCCTGGGATAAAAGAAGTGCCGTACATCTGTTAACTGTTATTAAAGCATATCTTTTTCCTTACGTAAATATTTGCAAACAGCACATGTGTGTGCGCACACACAACACTTGCATATGTAAATTTAGATATGGAACATTACATTTTTGCTGGATTGCTTTTAGGTGTCCCTGGGTCTATCGCGTTGTACTCATTAGCGGAATGCTGGATTCTATGACATGATGGGAATGATGGAATCATTTACTTTGAACCCTCACATGGGCTTTTAAAGAGGGGATCCTTAAATGTCAGCAGGAAATGAGCTACTTAGGAATAAATCTTATCCAGATTCATTTTAAGATAAATTCTAGCGATCAAGGTGCTGTTGAAACATTCCACATTTTCATTTGGTGAGCAGATGTGAATTGAGCAAATTTGGCTTTTGTTGGAGGACACCTAATGATAAATTAATCCCCCAGCCCTCTGAGGTGCTAAAGCTGGGGTTTTAAACTACTGATTTTGGTTTTATTTGACGAGGAAAAACTTAGTAGAGATCAGGATGCTAAACACAAAAGTTCTGTCTTAATCTCTGGAAGTGTTTGGAATGGAATAATTTCTTTAATAGACCTCAATTAACCCCTTACAGTTGAGTCACATTCTAATCTACAATATGCTCATTGAAATGGAACTGTAACAAAAGGCCCAAATCCCTTATTTGATACACACGAAGCTGAGCTTTATTGATTTGTGTTTGCACAGAGCTCAGGCCTATTGATTGGCTTAAGATGCAATGGGACGAATATTGATTTATGCTGCTACAGCTCCAGGTTTTTGTAGACTACCCTAACAAAAGAAAAAAGGATTAGACAGAGTCAAAGAGGACAGGTCTTTCATTGGCTGTCTCTGTACAGGGGCAATATAATGTTAAATATCAGATACTGTGGCACAAAAAGAAAAGGCTGTCACCATCCTGCTTTGCTTGTAAGCTTCTACAGGCATTTGATTGGCTGATGGTGGACATACTGTGTTTTCCTGAAAATAAGACAGTGTCTTATATTAATTTTGGCTCCAAAAATGCAGTAGGTTTTATTTTCAGGGAGGTCTTATTTTCCCAATCTATGGCGCGACCCCCCCGCACCCCCCCGGCACTTTGACTGATTAAAGCTTCATTCTTTCCCAAGGGTACAGGCCTGCACTTGAGTCCTCCACCATAGAGACAACGTGCTAGAGAGGCCATCAAGACCTGCAAGGAGGCTGCAACCTTGCAGAGTCTCTCTAGCACGTCGTCTCCATGGTAGAGGACTTGAGTGTAGGCCTTCCAGGCCTTGCAGAGCCTTGCACCCTCACGTCCGTCTGGCTGATGATCCTAGCTAGGTCTTACTTTCGGGGGAGGTCTTATTTTCAGGGATGAATGCCAACAAAATCATGCAAAAATGACAGTAGTAGGTCTTACTTTCGGGGGATGTCTTATAAGTGTCTGGGTTCCCTTTATTTGCCCTGGGCATGTGGTGGAGAAGCAAGATCCCCTTTCTGCCACCATGCAGAAAGCCGCCAGAGTGAAAGAGGTCCTCTGTGTGGGTATCTGTGGAGGTCAGGCCATCTGAGGCCTGGTTTGCATGCTTTTGTTTCATCTGAAAATGAAAATTTTTATTTCCCCACCATCTCCAGCTGAACTTATGAACCAGAGCGTCATTACAGTCTAGCATGAGAAATAAATGAACTGAGCACAGGACTATCAACATATATGTGCATGGTGGTAGGGGGATTGGTTCTCTTTTGAGTTCTGGGAGAAAGAAGTGAATGGGGTCTTATCTGCAATGTAATGAGTAAAAGGCCAAAATTGCTTCTCAGCTCAGTGGTAAAGTTTTCAAATCAGTTTCCAAGTCAAAGGCAACATGGTTCTTGCACACTTGCACCTCATGGATTTTGAGTCAGGCAAAGAAATTGAAACTAATGCACCTTAATCCTTTGAGGTGACACAAGGCACTGCAATCTGTTCAGCACCATATATAATACATTACCTGGAATCCTCGGGCAGCTCAATCCTGCTTAAGATCCGGCGCAGCACGCTAAGCGCATTGCACCAGATCCTGTGTGGGACTGGTCCCATGCCAGCAGAGCTGGGGCATACCTCAGGGGAAAGGGACATTTGTCCCTTTCTCCCGGGGAGTGCCCCAGAGGCCCTATGGGCCTCCTCAATTGTGTGCTGGCAAAATGGCGAGTGCAATTCTGGGGAGACTAAGGCCAGCCAGGCCCAGGAAGGGGGATATCGGCAGAGAGTGCCACTGATATTCCAGCCCCATTGGCCTGGCTGGCCAATCGCCCCTCCCCTGTCACCCCAGCCCTCCCTCCCCACACCCTCCCACAGCCCGGCACAGGACTTACCTGTGTCCAGCGGTGCAGGCTCTGTCTGAGGCTGGAGTGAGTGGCGCTGGCCTAGTCACCGGTGCCACTTACTCTGCGAGTGCTGCAAACGTGCCTTATGGTGTGTTTGCAGTACTCTGTGCCGGCGGAGCAGTTGCTCTGCTAGCGCAAAGATGCGCAGCATTGCGCTTTTAGTTGATACAGTTATGGCCAATCACTTAACACTTCTCGATGCACATGTTCTTTTTCCTTACTAGCTTCATGTTTGAATAACTTGGTCTCTGATAGAGGGAGTGTCAATTGTTTGCTCAAGCTTTCATGGCCAGCATGTATTATGAAAGAATGTCTTTTGGGTAAAGCAGCCATGTAACCAATCTACTGTAAAAAGGTAAAACAAATTTTACTTCAAGGCAAACAATCAGGTCTTACATTTGTTTGCCTCAGAATTCTACGTTTCACAAATCCTCTGGTTCGCTTTGTCAGGGAAGTTGTCACTTTGTCACAATTGTCACAAATCTGGGAGTGTCACTTTGCAGAAACCTGTCTTGACCCAGGGGTCTTGACTCCCCTTTATCCTGTTTTTAAGGACGTATCTTTAGAATAATCACAATTTTCATTAAGTGATAGGCCTTCAACATGTTTTGAAAGTTTCCCTCATCCTCCGTTTTGAGAGTGCAATCTCTTAATATACTCATGGGTTAATAAATTACAAACTAGATGATTTTTTTTTTAAAAAATAGTAATATTATTCTTTGGATGGCAGTACTGTACAAGAAGGGTGTTCATGTGGGGATTAGTTACTTCATAACATACTTAATAGTTGACTCACTTGGATTTGTACTTCGATTCACAATTAAAAGTAGTTAACTGTGTCAATGTTTTTCCCACTCATCCAGAGTGGAAATATTGACAAAGAAGTCCATATTGCCTTGGGATTGTGACAATTTAACATAGATTCACTATTGGTATAGGAAGAAACTGATGGAATCCATCATTTCCCCCATGTTTTAATTAGGACAAGCAGGTATATATACAACTGGAACTTAAGTACTGTATATTTGAAAGGAAATCCTACTGAGTTCAGTGGAGCTTTCTCTGAAGTAACGTGAGCACTGGATTGCATCCCTAGGGCTGCAATCCTATACATATGTACCTGGAAGCAAATCCCATTAAGTTCAGTGGGGTGTACTTCTGAATAGACATGCCTAGGAGGATTGTGCTGTAAAGGTACCCTTGCCGGTTGTTTATGTCCCCTTCCAAGAGAAAACAAACCCTGCTCCTTGCAATGGGTCTTTCTGTATCTTGGGATTTTGTGCAGGACTCCTGATTGTAACAAGCATGTGCTGCAGTGAGTGTGTCTGACTGTAGCTCAATGCTTAAGGCTGATCTACACCGCACGAATTCCGGTGCGTCCCGGGCGCGTGCGGAGCGGTGTGGCTTCCTTTCGCCATGGAATGCGGGAGAGCCGCCCCCTCCCGAGTTCCGTTGTGGTTGGTCGTGGACCATGCTGATGTTTGGCCGTTTCCGTCCAATCAGAAGAAAGTGAGGGCGGGACGTTGAGCGAAGTGTTTCACCAATGGGATGAGAGAGGGCTTTCAGCCAATCAGAGTGCTTGCTGACGCATTGAAAAAACAGTTGGAGCCAGGGCAGTGTCTCGGAGCAGGCTGTCCTGTCCCCTATGCTCACGATCCCACAAACGCGAATGGATTTGGTGTAGGTCAGCCTTTAAGCTTTGCATGCGGAAGAACCCAGGTGCAATCTCCTGGTAGAAAGATAAGGATTCCTATTGAGGATGCTAAGCTAGATGGCCCAAAGTTCTGACCCAATATAAGGTAGCTTCCTCTGTGTGAGAGATTTATGGCCTATTGTTGTCATTCATATGCTATCCTTATGTATACTAAGGGACAACTGACCCCATCCTGTGTGCATTTCTTGTTTCCATCATCTTTCATCCCTTCCTTCCTGCCTGTTCACCTACCAGCCTGTCTTTGATTGTGCAGCTTGGCTGCAGGCAGGTCGTTCGCACCTTTTCCTAATTAGATTCTATTATCAGGGCATTTGTCAAAGGAAAATATTTGGCTCAACAGAAATAATGTTGTAATATGGGTGGAGTGCATTTTTTGTTTGAAAATTCCTTCCATGACTTTTCTCCTTTATATTTAGCCCAAATGTTTAGCTGATGAAAAAATATAAACAGAACTTCCCAAGGGAAAATGCTAATGTAACCCCCCCTCCATACTGTTTGTGACTTTTATTTACAGAGAGAGGATGGTCTCTAATGGACATAAAAATCAGGCTAGCTGAGTCTGAGTTTATATATATATATATAAGAAGATGTTCTGAATGATACCTTACCCAGTGGTATGGAGTTTGTTTCCTGTAGCCAAATATTCTTCAGATGATTTTTCAGCAGAATAACAATGCTAGTCTGGTGCAGCAAAAATACCCCTTACTTAATGACCAACAAATTCTCACTTCCACTACCTTGCATGACTCTGTCCCTGTTGAACTCATGGACAGCTGTGATCAGGGTTCACAAGATTTCCCAGTGCCTGGAACAATGTGCCAAATGCTGCCCCTTTTCCTGGTGATGTCTCCACCTCTGTTTCCACTTCCCGGGTTAGAAAATAATGGAAGAGAGGACAGTAGTGGCCTAGAGCCCTGAGCTGGTGGGCTAGAGTTCACCATTCTCCTCTCCTCCACACTTCCTCTTCTATTCCTTCCCCTTCTTCCTTTACCAGTCCAGAGAGGAGCTAAGTGGGCAGACTTTGGTGGGCATACCTGGCCAATCTGTGGACTGACGTGGCCATCTCAGTCAGCCTCATGGTCATGGATGGGCACGTCTAGGATGGATGTAGCACCCACCTGAAGGATATTCTACTATAAACCTCTAGCATGATTGTGGACCTGCTGTTAGATAACATTCTAGATATTTCTGGGTAAAGAAACATTTCTTTACCCAGTGTGTAATTAATCTGTGGAACGTATGGATGTTGTTCCACAGGATGTTGTGATGGCACCTGGATGTTGTGATGGCACCTGGCCTAGGTGCCTTTAAAAGGGGATTGGACAGATTTATGGAGGAAAAGTTCATCACAGGTTACAAGCCATAATGGGGATAAGCAACCTCCTGGTTTTAGTAATAGGCTATCTATTAATGCTAGATGCAAGGGAGTGGTGACAGGATACAGGTATCTTGTTGTCTTGAGTGCTCCCTGAGGCATCTAGTGGGCCACTGTGAAATACAGGAATACAGGAAGCCTTGGATGGCCTGATTCAGCAGAACTCTTCTTATGTTCTTAACTTCCTGGCTTCTCTTATGGTGCACTTCCTGTCTCTGCTACTCACTGTTGTCTACTGGCAGTTGTTGTGCAAAGTTAGGCTACCCAAATCTCCCTAGTGTTCCTGACTGACATCTTGGTTGGTTGGAATCTGTATCCCTCTGTCAAACAGATGTTCAAAACAATAGTTGGAGGAACAATCACCACCGAGATGTTCTGCTTCTTCTGAATTATGCTTAAAGAGGTGTTTTTCTATGCACTGTATCGTTTTGCACATCAGATAATTAGGGAATAATTGCTAACATACATATTGTAAACACATAAATTAGCATAAGTAAAATATCAGAAACAGTTTGCAAGAATGTTACACTTATGAGATGATCTGATCTTACTTTTTTTTATTTGTGTCTTTAAGATAAGTGCAACAAAACAGAGAGAAAATGAATGAGAGAACTATGCTTTAGTAAAATCTGGTTTGGGATTCTTAAGTCAATGCTATAATGGTTGCATGCACTGAGTGGGGGATTGGACTAGATGATCTCCAAGGTCCTTTCCCACCCAAACACTCTGTCAGGGGTTCCCAACCCCTTCCTGGCCGAGGACCACCTCCAGCACTACTCTTCTTCTGAGTACCACCGGAAGTGACTGGCGATGGCATCATCACCAGTTACATCTGGGTTTTCAGGTTTTCAGAGGCCTGAAAACACAGGGAGGAGGCTCTGGGCAGGTGGGAGGGCCACTGGCGTCACTGCAGGGGGGCGGAGCTCTAAGTTCCTCCATGATCGGAGCCTCTGTTACATGGAGGAACGAAGCGCCCCGCCCCCGCGCCTTCCGAACCAGTCAAAGCGGTGAAAACAATGCGCAGGGAGTCTCCTGCATGTTGTTTTCACTGCTTTGACTGGTTCGGAAGGCGCAGGGGCGGGGCGCTTAGTTCCTCCATGTAACAGAGACTCCGATCACAGAGGAACTTAGAGCTCCGCCCCCCCCTGCAGTGACGCCAGTGGGGAGGGCCCATATCAGCATTCCTGAGAGGCTCAGCCAAAGGCAGGAACTTCTTGGGAGCAAAAACGTGCCACCAAAAGCGCCGCGTCGGAGTGGGTTTCCAGTGGTCTAGTGGTCCGAGTACCACCAGTAGTCAACGAAGTATGTCGAAGAGCCCTGCTCTATATTTCTACTTTAAAGTCAGTGTCCTGAAAGCAAAGCACTGGGGACAAGGAACTGCTGCTGTTTCCTTTCATGCTACACTTGTGAGCTTCACGGAAGCATCTAGTTGGCACTATTGAAAACATAATGCTGGTATGCTTGGTATCATCCAGCAGGACTCTCCTTGTGTTCTTATCAATCTGTTTTGTCTGATTGTTGAGAATCCAAGGCATGTGATCCTGGGTCACTATTCCTGACCTCGCCTGCTCTCCTGTGCATTGAATAAAGCTTTCCTGTTAACCTAAATTATTCACAGCTTTGGAACATCTGTTTGACTGAATGTTAATTGGGAAGCATTTACAAGGCAGACACTGGTGCCTTCCTGATCTATGCGTCACCGTTTCTTTTGCAGTAGGTTTCAAGCCAGAGGAGGCATGATTTCCACTGCCTTTGTGGAAACATTTTTAATAATTTTAAATATCAACAAACCCAACATTTTTTTTAAAATGTATTAATATTGAGCCGTGCTTCTTTTTAAAGTCATAATGCCAGACGAATAAGCTAAAGAGACCAAAGTAAAGGGCATGTTCTTTTGAAACGAACAATATCAATTGCACACAAAACTATTTTAAGGGCCTACCTTTAGTAGTCTTGCAACATTTTGCTTGACACAATAACCTTTCATTTAAACCAAGAGTCCTTATTTAAGCTTTTGCTGAATTGCTTTCTGTTTGTATACTAAGCCCTGTCTTTGAAACCAGCACTGAAACTATGAAGACATCCCCTTGCTAGGCAGGTGGTCTGTCCTTGGATGCTCTGCCATTGGAAACAGATGTTCATGAGTATGAGGAGTATAAAAACACAGCGAGGCTGAGATCAAGGGATGGATGAATTGTATATAGGCAAATAAAGAGAGAACTAGATCAGATTTGCATTGTGTGTGTACTTTCTTTTTCTTTTCTTCATGGAAACAAGACTGTTCACAGCTCTTGGGCAGAAAGTGTCATCCTGCAGCGAATGGTTGATCTTGCAGTGTCAAAGTGGGCTTTGCAGACTTGATTTAGCTGCTCTAATATAATGGAAGGGAAGAGCTAGGCAGTAGTGATGGTGGGCGATATCCCCTGGCTCAATTAAGAATGGCTCAATTCCAAAGTTTGGGCCCCATGACATTCCTAAGGATGTGATTGGGAGCATGATGGCGCCTCCATGCCTCTTGACCCAGCCCTATCCAAAAGCTCCACCACTGTTCTGGAACACACACACACACACACACACACACACACACACACACACACACAAACACACAAACTCCTGAGCTCCTTGCTTTTCCTGAAAACATATCCACCTAGCGTTTGCAGTTATGGGTAAGGATCATGGTGAGGTCTCCTTTAATCCCTTAGCGTTGTACTACAGTAGTAACCTGGGAAAAAGGAACCATGGGAAATGTCGCTTCTGGTATCCCTATATGAATCAGATTTGCCATAGTTCCTGATGTTCAGGAACCAGTACTGTACATACATGTGACTGCTTCTTGGGTATCAGGCACTATGGGAAATGTTATGACTCCTAATGTCCCTAATAGAGCCTAGTTTCCAGAGCACTTGTCCATATAACCAGAGTTCCTGACTACATAATTTTCTCAAAGAAAGTAATTCCGTTTCCCACACTACAGTTCTACTGTACTGTAATGTACTGTACAGAGATCTACTGTCACCTTAATAATTTAAAAATTACAGTCACAATTATCCCACATGGCAAACCCATTCAAGTATGAGTTACAAAGCAAAATTGGTGGGTTTTGTCTGAAGTGTATAATTACTTCTTTGGGAGTACCAATTAAATTTAGACAGGAAAACCCAAACTCTCATTTGAGTCATTATCTTTAATTCTGCTGCCAGTTCACATTTGAATGCTCTCGCAACAGCTTGTCTAGCTCCACGCCAGTTACTTTGGACCTCCTAGGTTTGACTCGAAGCAAGTAAATATTAATTTGTTTGGATTTTTAGAACTACATTTTAAACATAAACAAGTATTTAATTGATAGAAACTAAACAGATGGCTCATGGGTGAGCATAAACACAGACCTCCACGAAGAGGTGCAGAGAAAGATCAGCACCCTGATTCTTGTTGCTGCTTCTCTGGAAATGAAGGCGACTTGTAACGGCACAGTTTCCAAAGGATCACATTGGCTGCCTCTATGGATAGCTAATGGGCACCCCAAATATATGGTTTTTGGGCCAGTGAATCTCAACAGGATCTTTTACATCAGCTATGATAATCGGCAGCAGCATATACAAGAATCTCACCTTGATCCAGAATCACCGTTCTTGCCCAACGTAAAAAACGATGAGTTGAATCAAGTTTTTATATTTGCATGCACACCTACATCTTATCAAAAGATCACCACAGCACCACTGAAATGGCTAGATGCATCTTTGGATGCCATTTAGGAGGTGGGTCGTAGCTCTGGGGCAGAACAGATGTTTTGCCTGCAGAAGGCTCCACATTCAATCCCAGGTAGGAATGGAAAGAATTCTCTGTAAAACCCTGCAGCAGAGCTACTACTTGTCAGTGTGGAGACAATGTTGAACTAGATACCTGGTGTAAACCAGCTTGATATAATCGTATTCAAATAGGGGCATGCATCCCTATCTAGGGCCACTAGTTGCTGTGTCTGGTGGTGGTGGTGGTGGTGGTGGTGGTGCTGCTGCTGCTGCTGCTGCTGCTGTTGTTGTGTTGTTACATGATTTTCATTAGGTCAGGACCAGAATTTCTTAAATTTCACTCAGGTAAACAGGGACCGTGTCTAGCTGGCAAACATCTCACGTACATAATAAGAGCAGCAGAATTGCTGTGATCAAGGCGTTGAGGGCTGGGTAGGACTTATTTTCCCCAAATTATCACGCATAGTCACAACTTTGTTTTTAATTGCATGGGTTGATTAGATGTAAACATATAAAACACGATGGTTGATATTCTCTATCACAGTTTACCATTTGCAGCACAGGATGTATAAATGGAAGGAGCTAAAAGCACTACACAATTCATCTAGGAGAAGCAACTAGGAAGGGCCAGAGAGGAGAGAAGGATCTGTGTTTATCACCGAGCTACGGAAACTGCTGCTGGAATGGGGGAGAGAGACTGGTGATAGTCTGGTCGTTGTTTATATAATGATTTATCTTGGTTCATTCTTCAGATTAAATAGAGGAAGGGTATGTTGTGAGAGGAGTTGGGAAAGTAACAGGTAGCAGATCTCTCATTCTTCCAAGGCTCAGGTCCAAGAGATCCTATCATGTGGGCCATTCCAAGAACTCTTGTGCTAGGTTTTCATCTGCTGATGAAAGGAAATGGATGGGCGCAACTTCAAATCCTAAGAAACATTTGCTGGTCTTTGTCTGTGAAGCTGGAGTTGAAATAAATGCATCATCCTCTCAATCAGTTTTTCCCCTTTTGGGTCTGGACGAAGCTGACCCCACTCCAGGAGGGTCTGACTCTCTTGTCCCAGAGCTCTTGCTGGGAGTATCTCAGGAGAGTCTCCACCCTCCTTGGCCACCCAGCCACTTATGAGGGCTTCTGCTGAACTGGCCAGCCCCACACTTTCAGCTGCATGCCCAGCGCCGGTCTCCTCGGCCTACCTGGCTGGCTACCAACTTGGCCAGCGCACACCGGGGTAGCTGCGGCTGCTTTCCCCGGTGCCGTGGTGGGTCTGCCAGCCAGGGGAGGGGCTGCTCCACCCAGCACCGCCACCTCTTCCAGGTTGGGCTGGCCACCGGGGCGACAGCCGTCCATGTGTTAGAAGTATACCCAAGAACACATTGCTTTAGGCAGTATCCTAAGCGTTACACAGACGACATCTCCTGACATTCAGGGTAACAAATTTTGCAGAAGAACCTCCCCCACATTTGGCACTGACTTCTGTAGACAAGCACTGAATGCATGAGGCCCAGAGAATCACCTCAGGTACCTCAAAAGGGGATGGGTCGTGGCCAGCATTCCCCCCCCCCCCCCCCGTTCAATGAGCACCAGCAGGAGGGGATGTCTGCATAGGACTCTAGTGTTGCTTAGGAGTTCAGAATTTAGAAGTGTTTAACTTTGCGTAGTCTTGCCCTTGGGCCATAACATTCCTGGTTTTCAGATATTGTTGAACACTTCCTGTGTAAAAGAAGCTCAATACAAGTTTTCATAATCTCTTGACATTTCTAAAACTCATGGTCCCTGTTTGTATATACTGTTAAACAAAGATCTTATCGTTTAATAATAATAATAATAATAAAAAATGATGTGAATGACCCTGAAGCAATCTGCCCCCTTTTTATATTGCCCTTCAGGATGAGACACACACTCCTGTCTTATTTTATTTTTCTGATTTATGCCAAGGAAAAATGTGTTTTCTTGCAGTGACTTATTGGAAAGCCACTGTGCTGCAAATTGAGAGACGCGGCATTGATGAAAGGTAGGAAATGGTGCAGTGATACTCAGAGGCATCCCTGACCTGGTGCGGTGCGGTGGCCTGAAGCCAGAAGTAACTGACGCGGTGTGGTTACATCATCACACCACATCAATCGCTTTACCATGGATATGGTAAAAACTGTAATAACCTGTAATAACTGTAATAAAACTGTAATAACTGTTCCTTACCTTTTGGTTGGCAAACCACTCCATTTGCAGGGCTGTAGAGAGTGAAATTGACTCCTACAGCCTCTTCCGGGTCACGCAACTTCCTCCTCCCTTCCCCAGGCTTGCCCCAATGATTTCTGGGGCGACCTACGGGAAGGGAGGGGAGAAGTCAAGCAACCAGGAAGAGGCTGTTGGAGTGCAATTTCACTCTCTACAGCCCTGCAAACAGAGTGGTTTGTCAGCCAAAAGGTAAAGAACACTATTTTTAACTTTTTTCAGGTTTTTACAGTGACCCCTGTATCCGCATTAAGACAAATCCGCGGATGCCGGAAACCACAGATAGGGGGGGGGGTGTCCACTGTATTTCTCCATATAGCACATAATTAATCTGTGGAATTTGTTGGTCCAAGATGTGGTGATGGCCACTAGTTTGGATAGCTTCACCCCCCTGCACTGACTTACCGGTACTGACAGGCATCCTCCAGCCACTGCTACACGAACCTGGCTGCTTGCCACTTGCATGGCCAGGCCGGGCTGAATGGCATGTCGCCTTTTGTGACAGCTGTAAAGAGCCTCCCACCACTGTAACACTTGTTTCAGTGGCGTAAGGCCCTAATACGATAGGGCCGAGAATTATGCTAAATGGAAAAAATGAGATGTTCAAAGTAGTTGCACAAAACAAGTATCATTTGTAGAAAGAACACAGCTGATTATGTTCCCTTATCTAAAGAGGAAATTTGGGTGCTTGAACATTCCAACCTGTTTTGGAGACTTAACTGCGTAAACTGAACTCTTGAAAATTGTTTTAATGAAAGAGAATCATTCCGGCACTTGAGGAGAAAAAGGTGCTGGATTCCTGACTCAAACCTGTCAAGCTTTGACAATGAAAGCATATGAGATTTTAAATGAAACAATGAAGCACACTGTAAGTTTTCTCATCCTCAAAGCAGATCTAGTCAGATTTCTTTTCTGACATATTTTTCCGTCAGGAAATTGACATTGTTAATGTTGAAAAGTATTTAGTAGTATTTCACCCTATTTCTAACTGGCCTCAAATGAGTAAGAAGTATTTAAAAATCAATCACAAACTTAATTTTAAGTCATCTGGGGGTTATATGTCTGAAATTTCACAGATGAGTTCCCTTGATGGGGTCTTCCAGGGCCGCAAATATCATGAAGACTGCCTAGAAAATCACAACGTTATAGAAAGGAACATTGAAGGTGGTGGATAAAATGGACCAGTCAAAGAACAAATTTTTGATTTTTGTGAAGTCGTAAGCATAATTCCCCTCAAAGGCACACAGTCACGAACAAAATCATTGCACAGAAAACAAATAGAAACAGGAAATTATTATTTTTTTCCGTGTCTAGCCCTAATGAAAAGTTCCTTTGTTGCAAGCGTCTAAATCTGGCCTTGCTTTGGATTGTGGGTAGCAATGGTGGCTAGGAGAACCGAGTTTTGGCTGATGGGCCCATTCCTTATGAAACCAGCTGGGTCCGTTCCTTATGAAACCAATCCTGGCCTCAGTCATTCATGGCGCAATCATTCACTTCCAAGTTGGATTACCGTAATAAGACCCTCTATGTGGGGCTGTCTTTGAAGACAATTTGGAAACTGCAATAGGTCTAGGTGGGTGCCAAGCTGCTGACTGGAATGAGCAGATGAGGGTGCATAACTTAGATTTAACATCATCTGCACTGGTTACCAGTTTGTTTTAAGTGCTGTCATTAAAGCCTAAAATGACCTGAGATCAGAGAACCTTAGGAATCACCACTATGCATGTGAGCCCACTTCACCTCGTTGCCTCTTCCCCTGATTTCTGTTTTTTTCAGCTGGGTCTCCAGCCTGACCTGTCTCTTATAATCTGCCTCTGGCCCCTTGGAGCTCTGTCGACCCAAACTAGAATCTGTCCTGAACCCCACTGCTTGCCTTTGAACCTAGCTGAGCCTGACAATCTGTGAGCTGTATTTGAGATGCATGGAGGTCATACCAGAAAAGCCGAGTAACAATTAGGTTTATTCATGTTCTGAGTTCACACACAGGCCCCAGTATGACATCCATTTCAGGGGGGAAAACGCCGAGTTCCAGGAATATGCTCAGCCTTACCTTGCCTTGCTAAACTAACAAATCTGCTTGTTGGCCACTAGGTGGCAATAAGAATGAAAACATTCAGAATATTTTATTAAAATACTGTATTTACCCCCCCCCCTACTGAGTGTACACACTCACTGTGCACAGAGTGTACGGCTGTGGAGACCCAGCAACATTCACAGCTCCACGTGGCATACACACGTGGACAAGGATGGCTCCCTCTTGCACGTTACTGGGAAAGGCTGCTATCACTACTGCTACACAGAAAACAGATACCTACCTGCTATGCCTGTAAGTTGTGAAGCAGCTGTGAGTTGTTTGTAGCAAACAGGAAGCCAGAACCCAAATACAAACTTACAGAGAGAGAGAGAGAGAGAGAGAGAGAGAGAGAGAGAGAGAGAGAGAGAGAGAGAGAGAATGACTTGATTTTGAGCAGACTAAGTGACCTGCTGTTGAGGTGGTAGTACATAAAATGCCATAGAACTCTGAAGGCTGGAAGCAACTTTAAACCATCGTTTAGTCCAAATTGCAGCTTTAGAGTAGGGTCAGATATCAAAACAACCCTGACCAGATGCTTCTCTTTTTCTCTTTTTTAAATGCCCACGGGGCTTCTGCACTTGCCTCTCTCTGTTTATTCCGTTGGCTGGCAACTCTCAGTCTCATCATGAGCAATTTTATTATATTTTACTTAAATGTTGTAGTAGGGAAAAAGGGAACATGAAAATGGGGGGGATTTTAATTATATCCTTGTCTACTTTAAATGTTGGGTTCTGTTGAGTTTACATTTCTTGTAAACTTCTCAAAGATTCCTGGATTGGGCAGGCTAAAGATTCAAGTAATCTGGTCCCAACAGGAGTTCCAGAGAGAAAAGCCTTGAACCAACTTGAACATGAAATGAAACTTTCTTCCTCTCAGTTTCCATTTTAGCAACCTTGAATGTTACCTGGAAGGTCCCCAAAGAAAATAACTGAGTGACCAGCTCATCATATCTCTATGCTTTTGATAACATTCCAAACCAAAACGTCTGCATCTTCACCATAGGGCGATGTGTGAACGAGGTGTGTTTTAGAACAGGCAACATTTTCGATTTCTCAACATTCCTCTCAGAAACAGTGACAAATTGATTTTGGTGCTGTTTTCAGAAAAGTTGACACATCACCATTATGCAATGCTGGTACCCACCCTGTGACTTTATGCATCATGCTTATATCACATCATCTCATAGATTATGAGCTAATTCTGACTGACCGGTAAGGGTCATGCGATGGTGTTGATGGAAATGCAAGCCCAGGGAGCTACCACAAAATAGCAGTAGCAGGAAAAGGGTTAAGAAGAACTTCCATTGCACTCTTACAAAGAAGTGCTCTGAATTCTGAGGAAAGAGAACTGAAAAACGATCACATGAGAACTGTGGGCTTAGCAACAATCACTGGAAATTAAGTAAATCATCCCAAACCAGTTTCAATGGATTTTGCAAGGATAGAAAATTGGGAAATGATTCTGTGATTAAGAATGCAAAAGCCAGTTGCCTTTTGACACAGTTCTGCTTTCAAATCTAACACTAACACTCACTATACAGCCCTGGGCAGTGTGCTATAGTTAATAGTACAAGACTTGGATGAGGAAGGTTTGGTTTCAAAAAAAGTCTTCTTCAACCATTATGAAGCTTAGCTAACTCTTGCAGTGATAGTGGGCGAATGAGAAAGGGTCATGTTTTGCATGCAGAAGGCCCATGTTCAACCCCAGGTAAGAAAAAACCTTGTCTGAAAGTCTGGAGAGTCACTGTCCATCAGCGTACAATACTGTACAATATAATACAACAATACTGAGCTAGATCAGGGGTTCTCAATCCCTTCCTGGCCAAGTACCACCTCCAGCGCCACTCTCCTGCTGCATACCACCAGAAGTGACTGGCGATGACATCATTGCCAATTACTTCTGAGTTTTCGGAGGCCATAAAACACAGGTAGGAGGCTCTGGGTGCGTGCGAGGGTCCTTCTCAGCATTCCCAAAAGGTTTGTCCAAAGACAGGAGCCTCACGGGAGCAAAAACAGGTCACCGAAAATGCCACGTTGGAGCAGAGTTCCACTGGTCCAGCGGTCCGAGTACCACCAGCAGTCGACTGAAGTACCACTGGTGGTACTACTAGTACCACTGATTGAGAACCCCTGAGCTAGATGAACCAATGGTCTGACTCAGAATAAACCAGTTTCCAGTGTTCACTAATTCTCAGTCTAACATATAAAGAACAGGTTGTTGTGAAAGTAAAATGGGATAACCCCCATGTGTACTCCTCTCAAGGTTGGGAACAAGTGTCATTTACAATAATTAAAAGGGCATGTTCATCTGAAAGGAAGGGTTGAGAGCAGAAAATGTACTGGGTGCAACCCTAGCCAAATGGCAACTCACAACAAATTGACTCAGAAAAACAAGTATTTTAATTATCACAGTTTGGAGACCCAACATGAACGTGCTTCTAAGATGATTAGTGAAACAAGCTTTCCATTGTTTCTGTGCTAAAATAATTGCTAGTATCATGTCTGGCCTACACAGCACAATGGTCCAGGATAAAGCTTGTTTGTTTGCTGTTAGCAGAGTAATGTATTCGATCCTGGGCATTCATAGTCATACAGTTTTCTTACCAATTAATTTCTACTTAGCTTCCTCTATTATCCAATAATAGATAATATTATTGTGTTTGTCACTTGCAATGAGATCGGAAATATGGGCAAAGAAGCCATGTATTATTTTGTTGAAGAGACAAATAAATTTATTTATACCAAAAAGTCTGATGATATTCCTTTAACGCAAAACTCCAGCAAGCCGAAGAAAAGAAAAGCGCATAGGATTATCCAACAGATCAAAGGACGTTAAAATAAATTCCCCAGTCTTCTTGCGACGTTTCTCCCTGCTCCAGGGGTTTTCTCAAGCAAACTGACCGTAGCCAGTAGATGTTCCGATACCTCTTAGAAAGATTAGGCTAAATTTAAACCGGAGAAACGCTGTAAAAACGCGGGAAACTGTCAATTGGTTAATTGGAGTCGGAACTGTCAATTTCCTCATGGCCGCATGTAGCCTCCGCAGCAATGTAAGTGCTTGTGTTTTCTAGGAGCCGGAGCTTGTCAGTTTCCTCCATAACTTGAGATAACAAGCCATGAGAACCTTCACACAATATTGTGTTTGTGTTTGCCTAGGGCAAAATAGTCAACAGTGTCCTGCTTGCAGCATCTGTACTACAACATGACGTTTAACAAATCCCTTTGACTGTACCTACAGGGGGGCAGGAACAGCCAGGCTCAGAGGAAGATAATAGGAGGATCGAAGATGGACTCAAAGCCAGCTTCCAAGGATAGGTGCCTCCGCTTTTTCTTCTGCTTATAAGGGGTGGGAGACTCAAGGAGGGGACTCTGGCATGAACACTTGGGCATCTCTGCACCACTGAGACAGCTCACAGGGAGAAGAGTAAGTAACCTGAGCCTCACTGCTCTGCAGCACCCCCAACAATGACAGGAAGCAAAATCACAGCTAGCTAGCCCAGGGCCAGATAGACTCATATGACCTGAGGCTCTACTAAGGCCCCCTCTGGTCCTATATAAGAACCCTTCTGGCCTTGGCTCTCAAGTCTGAGCTTCTCATCCCTAGAGAAAGTGCCAACAACACTTGCCTTCCTCTCTTTTCTGCCTGCTTCTGAACCAGACCACCGGTCTGCCCTGGATGGGGGCTTTTTGCCTTGGCTCACACCTTTGTTTGCCTACTCTAGTACCTGACCACAAAGACACCTTTGATGAGTCTTTCTGCAGCATCTGACCCTTTAGATTCTCCCCTGCTGCCCATGTTAGAACTTGACCCCTGGTCTGTTTGACTGTGCTGTTTGGCTAGGCTTGGATGCGTAACAGATTTCAGAGGAAGGCCCCTGTAATGTCACAAGAATGCCCCAAAGGGGGAGAAAACTGGTAGCAAGGCAAGGCCCAGTGGTAAAAGGGCTGGGGGGCCAGTGGCGGCCAAATGGCCACGTGCGATTAACGTTTGCTGGAAAAAGGAGCACAAAGCTGGAGAGACGGTGTCATTTTTGGCCATCTGGCAATCCTATATTTGTCTGAGACCTTGACACTGTTTTAGCATAGCTCTTTCCTCTCCTCAAAGGCTTTTATACAAATCTAGTCCTATCAGTGATGTCACAGCCAGGGGTTGATCCGGCATCGAATGCTTAGAAAATTTCCAACTCCTGGTCAAGACAGAACATTGAGCCATACCTCTCAGGATTTGATAACAAATTTCTGTCTGCACTGTGAGGCCAGCTTCAGTTTAAATCTCGTTATTTATTTCTAATTCAGACAAAAAGAGCATGAAGCCAGTGTACATCCAGCTGTTGAATGATGGTTTAAACAGGCCACTTAGCAGGTAAGTATCTGTAAAACAATGTATAGGATTTTAAACTTATTCCTCCTTTGCTGGAGATACAGCTGTGGTGTTCCTAGAGGGGGCGGCGGCGGTTCTGTAAGTTGCACACAGGTCTACAGTGTTACATGGTGGCCATCAGAGCCGTTCTGAGCAGCGAAGGCAACGTGCAGGAGACTCCCTGCGCGTTGCCTTTGCTGCTCGGAATGGTTCCGACGACGATTGGACAGGGCCACCATGAAACGCTGAGTAGACCTGTGCGCAACTTACAGTACTGCCCCTCCCTCTAGGAACGCCACTGAGATACAGTATATGTACCTCAGTACCAGTTCCTGACAGAACCTGTGGGAGAAGATAGAATGCAACTTAAATGTTTGTATTTATGCAGATATAGATTTATACTTCAGCAGAGCCATTATCATTATACAGGATTATCAACAGATTCCAAAATGAGTAAGAAGGCTGCTAAAACACAACAACAACAACAACAACAACAACAACCCCGTAAGGGTAGATTTTGCCAAGGTATCTTGCTGTCACATTTTTTTTTCTATGACCTAGTTACATCCACAATTTAAAAGAAGTAGTGGCACTTGGATGTGCTGGCATCCCATCTTTTTATAATTTCTGGCTATCCTGTCCTTCCACTAAAGTCCTGCTCCCTTAATTGGCTATCAGGGCAGGCCCCTAACAGCACCACTTTCCCAGGGGGATAAATATAACACATCTGCCTTGGTAGGCATTTGACAAGTGCCTGTGACATTTGGCAGCTGGTGTGTGAAAAGGCCAACCCTGCAGATGAGACTAGTCACCACTCATGTTGAAGAGAAGACACATTTGATGTGGATTTTCATGGTGTTTTCTTTCCTCTTAACTTCTATTGTGAGGTTTTCATTTCTTTCTTGTTGTTTTCCAGGAATTTGCTCCATCATCACATTCTTTTTTCATATTTCTTTGTTCTGTTCCAGGACTGCTGCATGTTCTAGGCCAGGTAATGGGCCTGGCAGAAAATATAGAACTATAAACACATAAGAAGTGGAGGGGAGTTGAAACATTTGCTTCTTGGAAAGCTTGCTTCCCTTCCCTCTCCCAAACCCAGCTAACAATGCGTTGTTAACCCTGTTCATTGCTCCTCAACTGGATGATATAGGCTAATCTCGTTTGATCACAGGTAGTTTGAAACGTCTTCAGTGGTGGAAAAATAGGCTCAGCTCATAGCCGTCTGATTCACTGCTCCCCTCTGCCATCCTTTTATTCGCTTTAGCCATATGACCCAGACAAAGAGGGCTGTAGGGCAGCCAACAGGTGATGCAGTTTTCAATCATTGTTGAGTGCTCTTTCCTTCCCTATTAGGTTTGTATGTTTTCAAGTTCTCTTTCCTGCATCACCCTTTCTCCAAACTAGATAATACTATGAGAATTGTCATGCTAGGTTTGACCACAAGTTATTCTCATTGAAACAGTCTAGTACTCTAGTTGTCTATGAAAACTCAGAAGCAGGACAAACTGGTGACAGCTTTCTTGCCTTTAAACTGACCTCCTTTTTGTGGACCGGTTGTTCATGTGAAGAGGGGCTGTAGCTGGTAATAGAGCAAGTGTTCTGTATTCAGAAAGTCCCAGGTTCAATCTCTGGCATCTCTAGGTATGAATGGAAAATACTGTATATATGACTGCCAAGGAACCAACTCATTTCCCGGACTCCCACCCGGTTCCTCCTCCAACATGCCCATCATTACTCCTCCTCCTTGCCCATGCTTCCAACTTACTGGCAACTGTGGAACCTTCTAGAGCTGCTGCCGTGTGCTGCAACTCTTGCTGTTGCTGGCAGTGGCCTGGCAGTGCGCAGCAGCTCAGCTTTCGTGCCTCCACAAAGGACTTCGCGCAGCCGGAATGCTAGTTCTGGCAGTGCAAGGCCCCGATAGGATTAGGGCCTGAATGTTGGAGACCTTCCACCAGTAGACAACAATGAGCTAGATGGTCTAACTCAGTCAGACAGAGCAATCTTGCATAAGGATCCGGCGGGCAGCCCAGGCCACTAGCCGGATCCTGTGCTCTGCTGCGGCCAGGCTGCCACTGGGCTGGAGGTTCCCCGAGTGTAAATCCAGGGGTGGCCAATCAGCCTCCTTGTAAGAAGAGTAAGAGGAGGCTGTGTAATGGCCCAGCCGCCCAGTGGGG
This sequence comes from Plestiodon gilberti rubricaudatus, assembly GCA_026170595.1. Classification (NCBI taxonomy): domain Eukaryota; kingdom Metazoa; phylum Chordata; class Lepidosauria; order Squamata; family Scincidae; genus Plestiodon; species Plestiodon gilberti. Next base: position 79,006,454 of record JANXHW010000001.1, read on the forward strand.
GTCAGGATATGGCCGAGGCCGCCCCCCGCCCCCTCCCGGGCCGGCTGGGCCTATGGGCACTCTCCATTCCCGCCGATCCAACCCCCCCCGCCTGCTGGATCCTTACCTGGCACGTTCACAATGGCTTCGGCCGGCGGAACACTCGTTCCGCCGGTTGAAGCTTCGTCAGGATTGCGCAGTAAAGCAGCTTCATATGTAGACCCAAGACATTGCAATTATTTTTTAAATAAAAAATTCACACCTTCTGATATGAAATCCCTTTAACCTTTCTTCCTTGACTTTCATTCCTATTATTCTGTAGTTCTATGGCAAACATAGAAAAATCCTGCTCTCTTAAACATGTATTGTAAAATTCCCATTCAGTCAGAAAAGAAAATGGATTTTACTGAGATTATGCAGCACCAGGATCAGCAAGGTGGGCAGGAGAAGGGGAAATTGCCCACAGAAGAGAAAAGGCCATTGATCTTTGTCCTACTACAAAGACCACAACAGACAAAAGATGTACAGTTATGTGTCTCCCACTCTTCTTGTACAGTATGGAGAAGTTAACAATTGATATTCTTTGGTTCTGGTTAGAATAAGAATAACCCCAATAGATAATGCTTTATGTTCCTACGTTTTGGGATGGAATTAAAGCAGGCTCTTTGCCAAAATGTGCCCACTGGCCTTCAAAGAGAGGGAATGTGGGTAGCTTGAAAGCAGAATGTTTATGATGGACCAGAGACAAAAATGTCCAGGCTTGCTGCCAAGGGGGGGGGGGGAAGCTTGCAAATTCTTTATTTAAAAGAACCCTCAGCTTGTTCATGGGTACTGTTGTGATGTGCAAGTTAAAGAACTCCATGCTTTCGATTTAGAATGAGGCTCTGAGCTCCAAACAGGTGCCCCCTTCTCCTCATTAGCTGTCCGCCAGCTGTTGAACGAGTAGCTTCCCTGTTGTCAGCATGCTTGCTAAGGACTGCAAGGAGATGCACCGAAGGAACAGATTTCTTTCTTCCATTTTTCAAGACAAGGCAGTAATCCTGTGGTATTTTCCATGGAAATACCAGGGGAAGAGTGCTTTCCGGAGGAATTTCCATCCTTAATCCAAGGACAAGAGCAAGACTTTGAATATTTAGCAGCACAGATGATAATATCCATGCCAGCTGGAGTGTTTGGCATGGGAGTATGTTAATCCAAGAATTTACGTTTCAAGAGGCTGGAACTGATACAAAACAGATTTGTTCATTGTTATTAGCACTTTGTTTGCCGTTCTTGACAACCTGAAGGGGTTGGAGATTAGGCTGAGATGGTCTTGGACTCAGCTGACTACAAGGATGTTGTTTTCTCAAGCTGTTTGGTAGCGCAACTGGGGCTGTGTGTACGAACTAACGACACCGCACCTTTGTCTTTGATGCACACAGAAATTTTCTGAGCCCACAAACTTTTTCACTTAAAAAGGAATCTGAAAAGACCCCAGGGGGCTGCTCACTTCATACTGCAGAGAAAGAATGATTTATGAAAACACTTGCATGAACTATTGGGCAATATAAAGTTGTTAGTTAATAAAGAACCTCCTGACAGTTGGAAATTGTTCCCTCATGCTGAAGAAATTTGAAAACTGTGCATTGTGGCACATCCTTTCCCAACCCCCCCTCGGTGTCTTGGAAACTCATGAAACAAACACAAACCTTCTCCTCTCCTCTCTTTCTTGATTGCACAGAAATATTGTCATTTTTCTCTCCAGCATAGGAACTCCAGAAGGTATTTCCAAATTGGCATTTGTGACTTCTAGCAGGTAGTTTGCAAAAACACGTTACAAGCAACTTCATAGAAACCACAAAGAAAGCAAGTTTCGTACACTGTTCACTATAATAATAATTTTACAATACTGAAATTAAACTGAAGATGATTTTCAGACTTCCAAGTAGACATTGAACATGGGAAAGTAGTTAGTGTCATAGAGTTGTGCAAGACATTTGTGACTGCATGTTTTGGTGGCCTTGGTGTGAGAACATTGTGCATATATTAGCTGCTTATGCATTGTAGTGCCACAATCACAACTTCTTATGTGTTTATTGTTTTAAATACTTCTGTTTCATTTTTCTCCAAAAGGATCCAAAGCAGATAATGATAAAACAGTAAAACAGTAGAACACATAATCAACAATACAAATTGACAATAACAGCACAGCAATTATTTAAACAACTATCCAAGCTTCATGCAGCATTAAAAGCTTTCTTTAAAAGCCATATTTTCACCTTCTGCCTAAAAGCACACAATGAGTTTATCTGGCTATCTCAGGGAGGGCACATTAAAAAAAAAACACTAGGGCCAGCACCAAAAAGGTTCTGCTCAGAGGAGGGCATCCCTGCTGGTTCTGTTGGACCTCTCAACAGCTTTCGATACCCTTAGGCATGGTATCCTTCTGGGCTGCCTGGCAGGGATGAGTTTAGGAGGCATGGTGATATGGTAGTTCCACTCTTATCTGTCAGGTTGGCTTCAGAAGGTGGACTATGGGGGACTGTTGCTTGGCCTCTTGGCCCTTGGGGTGACTGTATGCAACCTTCAGGATTTAGAGGTAGTCTATTTCTAAATGCCAGATGCAAGGGAGTGTCAACAGGATGCAGGTATCTTGTTGTGTGCTCCAGAGGCATTTGGTGGGACACTGTGAGAAACAGGAAACTGGGCTAGAGGCAGCATCATCACTGCAGGGGGGGGGCGGAGCTCTAAGTTCCGTCAGGCTCTGACCCTCCGTTACACGACGGGAGAAAGCGGCCCCGCCCCCTCGCCTTTGGAGCCATTCCGGCCGATGAAACACTTGCTTTCATCAGCCAGAATGGCTCCAAAGGTGAGGGGGCGGGGCTGCTTTCTCCCGTCGTGTAACGGAGGGTCAGAGCATGATGGAACTTGGAGCTCCGCCCCCCCTGAAGTGAAGCTGCTGACTAGAGGGGACTTTAGCCTGATTCAGCAGGGCTCTTCTTATGCTCTTATGTTCTGCAAAGTTCTATCTTGTTCCTCGTGCTGTTTAACATCTATATGAAGCCACACTGGGAGAGCTGGTCCAGGAATTTGGAGTTCAGTGCCATCGATATGCTGATGAGAACAGCTATACCTTTCCTTTTCATCCAGTAGTAGGGAGGCTGTGGATGCTGAGAACTGGTGTTTAGCTGAGGTGAAGGATGTGAGCTAATAAACTGAAACTTAATGCAGGCAAGAAGATAGAGGTGCTGTCGGTGATTCAGATATGGGATTACAGTCTGTTCTGAATGGGGTTGCACTCCCCTTGAAGGATCAGGTTCACAGCATGGGAGGGGTTCTGTGCCAAGCTTTCACAGCTGTCAGCTGTGTCTAGGAGCATGTTGGCCCAACTTTGACTGGTGTGCCTGTTGCACCTTTTTCTGAAGAAAATAGAACTGGCCTTAGTGATCCACACCCTAGTCACTTCCCATTTGAATTATTGCAACATGATTTGCTTGGGACTGCGCTTAAAACCAGTTTGGAAGCTTCAACTGGTCCAAATGCTGTAGTCTGGGTCCTTTCTTGATCCTGTTGGTCTGACTTGCATTACTCTTGTGCTTTTCCATCTGCATTGGCTACCAGTGTGTTTCCAGGCCCAATTCAAGGTGCTGGTTGTTACCTTTAAACCCTACATGCATTGGGAACTGGATGCTGGAAGGGCTACCCTCTCCTACATCAACCTTCTCATTTACTGCTTTCATCATCAAGAGCTCTGTTTTGAGTACCATGACATGACGAGGAATGCTTGACAGAAACACTGAGCAGGGCCTTCTTGGTGGTGGCACCCAAGTTATGGAATTCCCTTCCCTGTAAGACCTGGGTGGGCCATAAGTGTTTGCTGAAGATGCACCTGTCCCCGCTGACTTTTTGTTAATTCTGCTTCTGTTTTTTAGCTATTTTATTTGGTCTGCACTAAGTGGACTTTGATTTGGTATCTATTTTAATTATTGTAATTGTTGATCTGTTTGCTTTTAATGATGTCATAAGCTGCCTTGGTGATTCCTATGGGAGTAAAGGGCGGAGGATATTTTTAAAATAAAAATTAAATAAATAATACATCTCTGAGCCCAAAGTCTGATCCCATTGCTACAACTCTGGATGCCACACTAGATTGAGCAGTGCTCCATATGGTACACATTTGTCTAAAGCTGTGTTCGTGTGGTTGGGACCAACGATAACCACACTGGGCAAACCCTGATACTCTGGAGGTGCTCCGGCATTTTAAAAAATTGCTTTTCTTTAATTGAGGTTCTATTGTTTATATCTCCCCCCCCCCACCTGTATATTGCCTTGAATCTGTGTCTATGTGTGGGGATAAATTAGTACATACATAGATGGAATTTTGACAATACAACATTTAGTTGTCACAGTCCTCTGATTCTTCTGCTGTACTCTAATGGGCCTATCCAGATGGTGCTTTCCCACATTATCAGTCTGGTGCTGTGAAACCCAACAAGGGATGGTGGGAAGTGTCTCAGAGAAAAACAGACACCAGTTTCTTCTAGGATACCATGCATGAGAAACCCATCTGTGCTGCACTGAATGCACTGGTCCTGTACTGGTCTCCTGCATATGAACTGGTTAACCACATGGACTGGTAGGGACCCATCTGGGCTGACACATCTTACAGCCCAATCCTGACTAGCTAGGCTGCAGTGCGGGTGTAGAGCCCACACTGCATCCTATCCATATAGGACCCAGCGGCGACATGGCGGGAGCTCTCCTTGGGGGAAGGGGACGTTCAATCACTTACCCCAAGCAGAGCTCCAGCCACCCTGATGGGTCTACTTGAATGTGCGGCAGCTATTTTGCTGGAGCACATTCGAGCTGGCTGTGTAACAGCTGCCAGGCCCAGGAAGGAGGATAGGACTCGGCAGAGGAGGCTGCTGACGATCCCTCCCCCTTCCCAGGCCCAGCTGTCCAATTTACACCCCCCCTGGAACGCCCTATTCCGCCCACCCCACGTCCTTCCGTTACCTGGCAGGGAACGTACCTTCCCTGGTGGGCACAGAGTTGTCACCGATGTGGGGAGAGTGGTGCCGTCCTTGGTGCCAGCACCGCTTACTCCCAGGGTGCTGCAAATGTGCTTTATGACACGTTTGCAATACCCTAGAATGGCAGAGTGATTGTCTCGCTGGTCGAAGAGTAGACAGGATTGTGCCGTTAATATCTTAACTGAATACTGGGAAAACTGAAAAACAAGCATGCAGCGCTGTTAATGATGCTGATGAATCATTATTTCTATAACATTTATAACGTTCCTTATTGCCTCCTAAAGCCCAGTGGTATGAAAATAATCCGGGATTTATTTGTGGTGGAAAAACACATCAAATGAAAGTAGCCATTATGTTCCTGTTGCTTTTTTTAACTTTTTCTTTTTCTTTTTCTTTTCTTTTCAGAATAGCACATATTTATATGAGCTTTTACATCCTCATGACCTATGTTTAAAATCTCCTCAACTACTGTTTATACTTACTGATTTTATAGGCAACTGATTTAATTTAGTATGAGAGCATGCAAGTGAATGTTTAGTTTGCAATTATAATTTCAATTTCTTGGTAGTTATTTTTTGCTTTTATATACATTTGACTGCTCTTAGGCTGCAATCCTATACTGTACACACTTGCCTTGGAGTAAGTTCCACTGAGCTCAGTGGAGCTTACTTCTGAGTAGACATGCATAGGCTTGTGCTATTAGATGCGTAGATAGTAAAAAAAAATGTATAGAATCTGTGAAATTACAAAAATGCTTTCCAATTATCTCATGAATGACATTTCCCATCAATTTTACATCTTGCACTGCAAGAGAAACTGTCCGACGATTTTATCCACAAGGTTGAGTGTAGCAGTTGCCTCAGGCTGGCTGTGTGTAGGCAGAGGGCACCTGTGTTCTGCCTGTGTTCCTCGATCTTTCCCTCTGTCTTCCATTCCTTGGCTTTGAAAAGGAAGAGGGGAAATGGACATGTCAAAGTGAGGAGAGGGGTGGGGAGCTGAAGGAACAGTGGTGGATGTGCTGCCAGGGAAGCTTCCTCAGCCGCTAGGACATCTTGGTGGCCCCAAATTTTATAAATTAAGCTTTCCCGCGGGGACACAAGAAACAAACTTAGCCATAAACTCATCAGAAATGTGGCTTATTGGAAAGCAGGCACATGGTTTGCTTTGGTTGAAACCATTGCATTATAACAATCAATATGAAGAAGTGCAAATGTAAGAAGGTTACACAGAAGGGGCAGCCCAATCCTATGCAACTCCCCGCGCAGCAATGCAGCTGCACCAACATGGCACCCGCTGAATCCCATGGGGAAGTTTCGGCCTCCAGAGGGGCCTCCTTGAGGTAAGGAGACATTTGTTCCCTTGCCCTGGGATAAGCCCATGCTGACCTGCTGGGTCTACGTGGACCTGCGCTAGCTAAATCACTGGTGCAAGTCCTGGGTCAGGGGAGTGAGGCCGTGAAGGGAGATAGAATATTGACATGTGCCACTACTGTCGATACCATTCCTTTCCTGTACCCGATCCACCCTCCTCCCCGCCCCATCTCCCTCCCATTCCTCCCCCACCCCATTCCATCCCCTCCCTGCCTCCATCCAACCTCCTGCACAAGCTTACTGGCACAGTCCACTGATGCACAGACCTGGCTGCTTGTGGTGGCAACCAAGCTGCACTGTATGGCTTGTCAACGTTTGCAACAGCCATAAATGGCCATACACCAGGGGTTCTCAACCTGTGGTACGGGTACCCCTAGGGGTACGCAGACCTCTTGCTGGGGGTACACCAAACCCTTCCCCTTATCTGCCCCATCAGTAGCTAATTAAGTGTTAATTAACATGGATTTTAAATTGTAATTATTTTCGGAGCCCTTCTGTCTCTCTGATTTTGGTTTTGGGCTTATTTTTGTACTTTGGAAAATGTACTTTGGTGGGGTGGGGCAGGGAGGAGCTGATTTTGGGAAGTGTGACTTGGAGAAAAAAAAGAGATCCTTGCATGTGTGTCTCTCCCTCACACACACACACACACACACACACACACACACACACACACACACACACACACACAGAGTTAAATAAGACATTTTTTCACATTTAAAATTGTTTTAGTACTTTTTATTTAATGATTAATTACCTAATTACCATATTGTCCCGAGTATAAAACGTACTTCCCCCCCCCAATTTAACTTTTTAAACTAGGGGTGCGTTGTATACTCGCACCATTGCAAAAATAAAAAAATAAAATACCGTAAAATGGTGAGAACAGCATGAGACATTGCTGGAAGAAGCCGAGGCTAAGAGGAAACACGTTGTTTTCAAAGCAGCTAATTGAAGTGATTATCGGGTGATTACCGGTATCTATCGCTGCTGATAGCTGAGAAGTCTTTGCAGAGATGCAGCGAGCCCGTGGGCTCCTTCTTGGCAGCGCGCACACACACAGCTCTCCCCTGTAACCCTTTCCAGGCTGCAATAAGTTGTTAGATCTTTGTAGCACCTGCTTTTCAGCTCCGTACTACTCTGCCCTGCAAGGGCTTACTTTTCTTTGTAAACACAAGCTCCTCTATAGAGGCTGTAACCCTTTCCAGGCTGCACTAAGTTGTTAATTTTCGTTCTCTGCTCTGCTGGGTTTTGTATCCTCTTGTTACTTGTAAAGCAAGATCACATACACTTTCATCCCCCCTCCCCAGGCAATGAATGGTTTAGGCTGCAATCCTGTGCACACTTTCCTGAAAGTAAGCTCCATTGAGAACAGTAGGACTTGCTTCTGAGTAGACATGCACAGGATTGCACTGTTTAAATCACTGGCATATATTTCATGCCAGTGATTTAATTAAAGTTTTTTAATAGCACCAAACTTTAAGGGTGTGACTTATAATCAGGTGCGTCTTATACTCGGGGATAATATGGTAATTAATTGATTAATCAAATTAATTAGCAGTTAATTAGCAGGGGGTACTTCAGAAAATTGGACCGTGATAGGGGGTACCCGGGCCTCCAAAGGTTGAGAACCCCTGTCATACACCATTGGAACAAGCATTCTGGTGGTGTAGGGCCTGTATAGGATTGGGCCGCAAATTCCATTATTTCACTGAAAACATGTATAACATTGCAACCCTAATCCTCCTCCTCATATGATGCACTCTAAGTACTAAAATGAAGCCACAGAGGTCTGAGCCCTTCTGTTTCCAATTAGCTGCCCAAGAGATGTCCAGCAGACAGCATTTTATTGGGAGTTGTCATCAGCTGCATAGGGCTAAGGTAGGAGGCAGCCTGTGGTCCATATGGGAACTGGTTCTATTACTTTCCAACCCCCAACTGTTACTGTAAGGCCTCCAGAACTCAAGCTGAAAAAAATCTGGCACTTCATTTCCAAATCACAGTTGGTAAGGTATTATTTCCATGTTTCCAGGATGGTGTAGTGGTTTGGGAGTCGGACTTAGACCTGGAAGATCCAGGTTCAAATCCCCGCTCAGCCACGAAGCTTCCTGGGTGACCTTGGAAGCCAATCACTATCTCTCAGCCCCACCTACCTCACAGGGTTGTTGTGAGGACAAAAAGGAGGGGAGGAAATATGTACACCACTCTGAGCTCCTTGGGAGGAAGGGCGGTATAAAAATGTGAAAAATAAATAAAAATAAATAAATGTTGGGCAGCAGTCTAGATTCCAAGGAAATACTTTGTTTCAGTGGAATTTAATATTTCCACATTCATTTGAAAGGATCAGCACTTACGAAGAAGATATAGGTGTGTTCTACATCCTCCTCCCTTTGACTTAAAAGGAATAGCAAAGGAATGCAATTTTGTGGCAAGTAACAAAAACAGACATTTGATGCAGCAATAAAATCCACAGTAGATTTTATGTTTTATGTTCAGTAAGGGAAAATATTCTGATCATTACTTACAATCCAGTACTGATGTGAGAAAGCACTTTTTCCTGCATAAGAATTAATAATCAAAATGAAAAATTATCAGATGTCTTCCAACATAAAGAAACCTTTGTAGTAAGTGTGGTTAGAAAATGATGCATATTTTAAATGTATCTGCTTGCATTTGGATTAATGTGGTGTCAAATCATGCCATTGTTTTTATTTCTTATTCAGGTTTTTTGTATAGGGTCCAGAAGAAATAACTCTTAACAGTCAGTGCAATCAAACAAGCATGCTTCTCTATTGTAGAGCAGAACACAGCTAAGCTAGAAACTAAAAGGCACATGAAAGAAAAGTCTAAGGGTGGAGTCTAGCTCCAGCCCATAATACATGGTTCTAAAATTTAACTCTTTAGTTGTCATGTTACTGCAATCCTTGTAATAGCCTGCACCCTGCGGTATATGTTTAATTTGCCCATTTTACAGAGAGGGAACTCAGGCTGGGCCAGGGACTTGCTCAAGTCAACTTGGCATTGCAGGTCCAGAACTGAGCTATATTTCAGATCAAGTTCTCTCAGGTACAGGTCTAACACTCTCTCCTCCACTAGCACACTGACTTTTATGGGGAATATACAGACATTCCTACTTTTGCATATCAAGCACCTTAGAAAAACAAAAGAATATCCTCTATATTAGCTCTACGTTATGAACAATTGTGCTTCAATTGTGTTGCATCCCAAACAGTGTTGGCACCAGACTTCACCAGTCCCTGCTCTGGGCCTCCCATAGCACTTCCTGTCTGCCCTCTCATGGTACACTGGGCACTACTGCTGGTACTGAGGATTCAGGGATTGCTCGGCCGGTGATCTCTCAGCCAACCCCTGATATTTTGAGCCTAAATATACTTAATCATGTGAGGAAATCTCAATGGGACTGAGTCATAATAGGCTTTCTTAGTCATGACTAACTAAAACTAAGATAGAACTCATTGCCTTTAAGCACAAAACTATTGGTCTATATGACCGACTACCACATACCATATCTCCAAGATACAAACAGTACACCAAAGGTATTCCATAATGGCTATATAGTGCTTGTGGATAGATAAGAGTCCTATGGCTACATCTTCTTTTCCAGTATCTCCAGTAACATTTATAATGTCATCAGCACTACTCCAGTTAACCCAGGTTAAATGGGTTCAAGGCTCTCATGGAGAGACTATTAAAACGATAGGGATAATCTTTAAAAATCGCTTCTGTTGTTAGACTTAGGTTATCACAAGGAAGAAGAAGTGATAATTTCATCAAACAAAACTTCCTTCTATCTAACAAAGATTTAATCTTCCCTGTGCCCCCTTGATCCTCTTTGTTATCCAAGCAAATGTGGCTAGAGATTATATACAACTGCTTTAAAAAAAATAAAGCAAGGTTGATCTGTTTACAAAGTGTTGTGTACTCTTACAACACAGAATACAAAAGTTAAATAATTACTCAACTTTTGCAACAGCCATAAATGCTTCTATTTTATGAAATTCCTTAGCTCCTATATCCATATCTACCAATGTCAGTGGTTTGCTGGTAACAAAACCATCAAATTAAAACATACTAGATTAAGGGCGAAATCCAGCGTAGACGTTTGGCCCCAAAGCACCTCCTTTGGAGTAAGGGAGGTCGGCGCAAGTAAGGGAGGCCGGCGCTGGTCCAAGGTTGCAGCTGGCGGCAGAAGGTGAGTCTCCCGCCGGCAGCCGCATGGGCAATCCGGCCTGGGAGGGGGGGCCCATTGGGTGAGCCAGACCGGGAGGGGGCGGGGATGATATCGGACATATCCGCCGCGCTGGCTCGGCCGTTACATGACCTCCTCCAACTTCCAGCAGCTATTTAGCTGGCAGAAATCCAAGGAGGCCTATCAGACCGGCCCCAGTTTACACCCGGGGAAGAGGACGAATATCCCCTTCCCCGAGTAAACCTCCTGCCTGCCGCATGGGATCCGCCGCCAGATCCTTACACAGGATTTGGCTGTGAGGATCCCCCCCCCCCGTTTCACATAACTGGTTCAAAGTTGCAATGCATCCTATTTATCCACATTTGGGGTTATTACTTGATGCTGCTGTGCTAATTCCACTCTCTGCAGTTCCAAGGGCAGAAAGTTCAGCCCCAGTGCATGGCCCCTTCTCCCCAAGCACAGCATTTATAACATAGACAAGCACCATATCCAGGGAGAGCAGGGAATGGGGTACGGAGTGTGCTGTTGTCCAGGGCTGAGTAGGGATGATGGCTCTCTCCTTTTAAGAGAATCAGAGCCACTCCTGCATGTAGAGAAAAACCATAAGTCATAGTGTGCAGCACACCCACATAAGCACAAGCATTGGGTTCAATTACACGTTCAGTGTGACGCAACTGAGAACTGTATGATCTGGATCAAAATGACGACCGACAGACATTTCTCAGACTGATTCAGTTTGTTGTGGAAAATCTATGAACAGTTGCTTCTTGCTTATCTAGTTACCATGGGTGTATCAATAAAGGAGCCACTGATGATATGAGTTTCCTTTTTCTCTGGTTCAGGATGTCAGGAATTTATTCAAGTACTGTAGTTCAGACCTCCACCCTGATCTTCCTCTATGTCTTAGAAATGAGATGCTTAAAAGGGAATTCTGCACATTGCAATGAAGTCACCAAATGATTATGGGTCCCCCCCCTTCTATTGTTTATCTATCCTTTGTGTTTTCCTTCAACTGTTTGGCATCTTGGATAATTTTTTTCCATTTATTTATAGGCTGTCTTTCTGCCTCAGTTTATGGGATTGTCAAGATAGCTTACAATTTCACTAAAAATCACCACCGTTTAGCAATTGATAATCACTAAACAGCAAAAAAAAATTATGTTTTGCTTAAACTTGATCAACAGCCAGTGTAAAGGTCCAAAGATGATGTGTTGTGTGGATCCACACAGGATTTGACACATAGTAAGCTGGCTGCATGCCAAACCCAGCTCTTGCACAGCCTTGTGCTGCCATGATCTTTTCAACACATCGTTTACTGCCTGAATGGTCCCTTGGACTGTCTTTGGCCATGGCCCACATGCTGAATCCAGCCAACTGAATCTGGGGTGGAAAGCCTCTTTAGCCCCCAGCTCCCTCAGGCAACACAACTTGGCTTGTCACTCTCCAGCCAGACAGCTGCAGCATGAAGATCACATTGCTTAATGCTTACACTGATGAGATAAGCTATAAAACACCCATAAAAATGAGTGTCTGTTTTCCTACAGATGAGCCCTCTGCCCTCACTTCCACGTTCAATATGCTGCTGGATTAGTTTTATATGCAAAAAAAAAGAGTATTTACTGTCACTGTAACAAGTGTGCATATTTTTTTCTATGAAACCAGGAGCACACCTTTATAGGTTGAACAAAAGAGACTATCCAAATATTCCTTCCAGTGAAGCTTTTCTCTCCTTTTTCAGCATTGCTGGTTTCCAAAAAATGTTGGCAACTTCTGGGTGTCTATTTCCTGAGTATACAGCATAGTGATGCCACATTGGAGCCAGAGCTTGTATGTGAGTAGCAAGGTAAGGGGGTGTTTGGGAAATGAAGGACTCGGGCTTCATGATGACTAACCATCTCCTATTGCACTGGCAATGTATGAAAAGGACAGAGGGCTTGCACAGTTTTCAAACAAGGTTAGATCTTCAGGTGTTTTTTTTTTTCATTTATTCCTGAGAGTGGAGGAGATCTATAAATATTTTGTAATGCTCCATATGAGCTTATTTCAAAATATGTTGAGAACATCTAATCCTTTCTAGAAGATGTGCGTTTTATAAATTATTTCTTATAGGACATTACAATCTCAAGCTAACACACTTGGGAAAAAAAGTTTACATTTGGAAATCACTGGAAAGACTGGTCCACACCAATTGGATGACTGTCTTTATACTCTTCCCATTGCTTGCCCTCCATTGGCCACCTCTCTCTCTTTCTGAGGTGAGCTCAGACCTGTCACTCTGCCTGAGGCCACCCATCTAACCTACCTGTCTCCCACAACCAGCCCATCTTCTGATAGGCATCATCCCCTGGCCCATAAGTACCCAAAGACATTATTTCCTGGTTCCACTGGAGTTTCTGACAGACTACTTAGCAGCAAGAATCTGGGGCACTATCCTCCAGCTACATAACCATGCAAAGAATGCTTGCTACATGAAGTAACAAAAGGGCATGGGTTTTCCTGTGTCAAACATTGGAAAACAGGCTCCAAAGAGGTGTGCTAAACCGCTTTGGGTCCCCCCTATGGGGGGGAAAGCGGGGTATAAATCTAATAAATAAAAATAAACCGACTAAATTTTCTCAAACACACGCACACGCACATGCACACGCATATGCACACACACACACACACACACACACACACACACACACACACACACACACACACACACACCTTCCGGTGTCAAATCACACTGCCCATTTTTACATCTTCCATGTAGCCAAGCAATTATTTTCTACCAGTACACGTTTGGAGGCTCTGCGACCGCACTGATGGTTGTTAGCAGAGACGATGCTCTGATATGGAGAGCAGTTATCCAAGGTCTTCCATTTGAATGGGATCATTTATCTTCCCTGGCTATAAATCTAGCTTTTGTGGATATTATCTATGGCAGCAGGAAAAAAAGAAAAATCCCTCTCCCACTCTTAGCAGCTGCACAAGACTGGGCATTCTCTGATTGCTGCTATCTAAAATAGAGAAACCTGAAACAAAGTAATGCTCCTACTGATAAGGGAATTACTTTCTGAAAGACAAGGCAATGCAGGAGATATTTGGCACACACGCATTCAGGCTGTTGAGGAGGATGCCACTTGTTGGTTCTTTCATTCCCGAAAGCTTCAAGGCCCCTAATTAGGCAGTTTCATCATGGGAGGTGGCTGCTGGCTTTTATCATCAACTAATTAAAAGCACCGTCCGCCCCACATGCGTACCTCTTTTCTGGCCAGAATGGCATAGTAGCAGCACCCTTTATAAAAACAACAACAACAACAACAACAACAAACCCTGATATGTGCTTTGGCAAACAACGTTGCCAGCATTTTACACAGGCACTGAAATTGCAACACCGAGGCTCCAAGAAGCTTGTGTAATACTGACTTCAGATAATATCATGATTCTGCAAATCTGTCATCCATGCCCCTTTCTAAAACTGTTCCATGAAGTTCTTTGCATTTTTAGGTTGCTGTGTTTTTCCAGGAGTGTTGGAACGAATGTTGTCAGCCGCTTTGGGCTTTTGTACCTGGAAGGACGAGATAAAAAATCTCAATCAAGCAATAAATCAAATAAGCAGAGCCATGTTAGCCTATGAAACATGTTTCAAAGCGCAATTCAAAGTCACAATGGCAACTTCTTAACACTTCTCTTCCCCCCAGTCTCTTGTTATGCTACCCTTTCCACAGCTAATTAGGAATGGCTTGTTCAATACAGAGTATGCCAATAAAAATGGTCGGCAAGCGAAATTTAAGAATGATTCTAATCCCCCTGGATATTTAGGCATCTTATTGTACCCGCTTCACTATTTTGCTTTTTAAGAGCTCTCAGCAGGGTATTAATAATGGGAATGTCTTCCAACTGTGCTCACTCAAGCCTAAGAAGTACATATCAAAGGACAGTGAACAGATGCATTGTTTCTAGTGAGGTTAGGACACATTTTATTCCCCAGCCTGGTAGAGGGAACAGTATAATCCAAATTAAATGTAGATGGTGTGTAGATCTGGCAAGAAACCAAAACCGCAGAACTGCAAAAATGAATGCCGAACCATGAAAAGCCCACCTGTCTCTTATGTGCATATTAAAAGGACAGTGGAACTCTTTGCAAAGGTGCACTATTTATTATTATTATTATTATTATTATTATTATTATTATTATTATTATTATTAACAGTATTCATATACCGTTTTTCAACAAAAAGTTCACAAAGTGGTTTACAGACAAAATGAAATGATTAAATGGCTCCCTGTCCCAAAAGTGTTCACAATCTCAAAAAGATGCAGAACACCACCAGCAAACAGCCACCAGAAAAGACACTGTGCTGGGGTGAAAGAGGGACAGTTACTCTCCCCCTGCTAAATATAAGAGGAGCACCAATTGAAAAAGGGCCTCTTGCCCAGTTAGCAGGGGCACTAATCAAATTCTCCCTCTGATTCATATTCTAAAATTGCATATCAGTCTTCAGAATCTGTTATTACTTTGAAGGTGGCTAGATAGCATTTTGCCTGAAGTCTACAGTCATTCTGACAAGCAGGACTAGCATTATCAAAGTACATTAGGTAAGTGTTATTTATTTTGTGTGGGGCTATCGTTGGAGACTCTTTAAGAACTTCAGTTGGTACCGGGTGCTGCTGCCTCACTACTGACTAATAAATTAAATTAAATTACTAATTTGAATAGGCAATAGGCTTAGTGTGATTCAATGCAAACGCAAAGGCATCGCTCCGGTAGGGGCGGGGCCGTAAGTTTCGCTCCGTCCTAGTCCCTTTACCGATCGAGCACGAGGCGGCCCCACCCACTCACTGTCGGAGCCATTCCCATGCGGAGAAAGCAGCAGGCAGGGTCTCTTGCCTGCTGCTTTCTCTGCACGGGAATGACTCCGACAGTGACAGGGTGGGGCCGCCTCCTGCTCGCTCGGTAAAGGGACTAGGACGGAGCAAAACGTATGGCCCCGCCCCTACCAGAGCGACGCCTCTGTGCAAACGTTCAATGAACATGCATGGAGGGAAAAGCCCTGCCCCTTTGCCAGCCTATGCATCTTCATTTTAAAGCCTCTTTAAAGCTCTGCCCCCACGTGGGGGGACGCCGATGCGACGGCGCCCCCACGTGACGCAACACCACCCCCACATGGGTGGGCGCATGACATCACGCCCCACCTCCGAACACCCCCCTCCGCTATTTTCACTTGTATTTGGAGCCGTTCGGGCACAAGGGCGGGCGGGAGGGCCAAAACCCGGCCGTCCCGGCTGCGAAGAAGGTACGTTTTTGCCCTCCTCAGCCCGCAATTCCGCCCCTTCAGTGGTCCGCACCTGGGGGCCCTGGGCACCAAGGCCCTGGGCACCAAGGCCTCCCCCTTACGACGCTTCTGTCTCCACATATGCTGACTCAATGATTTCCCCGCCACCCCAGTCCAGATATACGTCAGCTTGAGAGCCGGAGTACATCCGAGGAAGCCCAGTGGGGCCAGGCAGCCCTACACCAGGGGAAGGGGATGAATGCCCCATTCCCCCAAGGAGACCCACCCTGGGCTGTGCTGGAGCAATCCGGGAAGGGCACAGGATTCTGCGGCTGGCCCTATGGGCCGGCCGTGGATCTATACACAGGACTGGGCTGTTTGTGTGTGGGGTGGGGGTGGGGGTGGGGGTGGGCATCTCCCCATGGTTGGCAGCAGTGGTGCCTGTTGCTGTGTTGCTCATTCCTAGTAGCTGGCAGGGGGGTGTCCCCCTAGCATTGGCCATTCATTGGCCTTGCCCCTGTCCCTGGCCCCTGCTCACTTCACTCTGGCTTCCGGTATTGGGACTGATTGGATGAGGTGATTGGTTCCTTGGACACCACACTAATGACACATAGATATCACACAGATGACATACTGATGTCAGAGTGATGACATGCTGATGTCAGAGTGATGACATGCTGATGTCATGCCAATAATGTGCTGATGTCAGGACCGCTCCATGGATAACAGGCTGTGAATCCAATCCTATGCATGTCTACTCAGGAGTAAGTCCTATTATAGTCAATGGGCCATTTATAGTCAATGGGGCTTACTCCCAGGTAAGTGTGGATAGGATTGCAGCCTATGTCCAATGTTTCCATGGATGCTGGGGTGTAACTACGGTAGGAATGGCTACATCAGTTTACTTTTCTGGGGAGGTTGGCATTTGGCCCTTGTTGCACTGACATCAGTGCCAGTAGCATCGCTGGAGGTGGGGCAGAATGCTAAGTTCCGCACTGTGCTGACCTCCGTTACTCACCGGCACGAGGCAGCCCCACCCCCTCGCCTTCAGAGCCATTCAGTGGGGCGAAGGCAATGTGCATGGAGTCTCTTGCGTGGTGCCTTTGCCCCACTGAATGGCTCCGAAGGTGAGGGGGTGGGGCTGCCTCGTGCTGGTGAGTAATGGAGGTCAGCACAGTGCGGAACTTAGTGTTCCGCCCCACCTCCAGTGATGCTACTGATCAGTGCGTCATTGGTGTGGTGTTGCCCGGATGCGCTTAGGATATGATGGACATCATCCTGGTGTCCATGAGCTGTTGGCATAGCCTTTGAATAGGAATGGACCATTAAGGGGCATCTTTTCCTGCATAATCCCCCTCAAGGACTGAACTAATCTCACTGACATCTGAAGATTCTTACTCCTCTTTTCCTTTATTAAGAAAAATCCCAAAACCTATTTTTGAGGGTATTTTTCACCAGAACATCATGTCCAGAAATTTCACATCTGTAGCTCATAGTTTCTTACGATATGCTCAGCCCAGTCTTATGTATGCATACCCACAGACTTCCATGAGTTGAATAGGCTTGCATCCATTACATGTATAAAGGTTTGCAGTGCATCGCAGTAGACAAGACCGAGTTCCATTTGCTGCTGCAGTCATGCAGTGACTGCGAAACAAATAAGCAAGCACATTGTGGGGATGGTGGTTAAACCAGATGTGGCCAATCTTCCACCATTAGAGACTCTGTGTTCTTAAGAGTTGTGTAAAAGAAATCTTGGCAGCTGCAATTGCTGATGGTGCTGCTAAAGCAGCTGCACCTGCTGAAATGCCCTCACCTATACAACTATTAAAGGGCCAGGAGCGAGCATTCATGTTGAAAGGTTGGCCAACCCTGTGTTAGACAGTGGTTGTTAACAAGCAATAGGTTTGCTCTAGCATTCATCCCTCAGTGCTGCTGTAATGCTACATTCCTTAGAGGAGTTCTAGGTGACAACCAGCATTTATTGTCTTCAGCACACACATGATGAATGCAACTTTTTGATGTGACTGAAGAAAATAATGTGTTCTGAAACTGCTGTGGAAAATATGCCCTTGAGAGGGTAACAAAGAGCCATAAAGTGAACAGAATGAATTTTGAACAGCGTAAGATCTTTAACAAGAAAAACAAAGGAGAGTATGTTTCTTTTGAAAAGATCAGATTAGTAACCTTCAGAATGAGCCAGAACACTACAGATGCTTTTGTCGCGTCACTGGCTCCTTCTGCTTCTCTTGTCTCTTAAGCATTTCCCAAAAAGAAAACAAAATTTCAAGTGGAACATTTTTCCCCCTCCACTAAGAGGTAAAGACACATGCGTTGGAGCAAAACATTAAAGAAAATGGTTACTATCTTTAATCTGATTTTTTATTATTTTAAAAATAAGAAATGTTTGCATCCGCCGGCCTCCAATGTAGACAGAATTGCACCGTCAGGCTGCAATCCTGTACCCACATTCCTCTGAGTAAGCCCTACTAAACACAATGGGATTTACTTCTGAGTAGACATGCATAGGATTGTGGTGTTACATTTTCATACGTGTGTTTAGGATTGCAGTGTCCTGAAGTTCCCAGTTTTGTAACCCTATTTACAGGAGAAGGAGGGGAGAGACCTGTAGAGATTCTGGAAAAGGCTGGAAGGAAGGTTCCCACTACCACGTAACAGGTGGCAGCAATAATGTAATCTGGGGACTTTTGGTCCTGCCATACGCCCAAAGCTGCACAATGAGAATTACCCTGATTGTTTTCAAATTAATTTGGGGGTGGGGCTGGGAGCTTACAAGAGCGGTGTTACTCCCCCCCTTCTTATATAGAACATTTTAGCTTCTTAAACACCCAAATGCTACTGAACAGACAGGAATGAAGCTGTATATATATAGACAGTCACCTGTCAGGAATGCTGGAACAGGTGCCTGTACTGTACAGGAGGTTGAACTAGATCAGCAATTTTCAACCTTTCTCAATGCATGGCACACTGACAAGTTGCTAAAATTGTCCAAAGCACACCATCAGTTGTTTTTTTTTACAGTTGACAAGTCACACCATGCTGCTGTCAGGGGGCTTACACCCCCAATGGCCCTACTAATAAATGACCCTCCCCAAACTCCCACGGCACACCTGTGGACTATTCGTGGCACACCAATGTGCCACGGCACAATGATTGAAAATTGCTGAACTAGATGATCTCCAACAAGATCACTTCCAACTCCCAATATTCTATGATTCCAACATACTATATTGCAAAAGTTAAGATGAGAAAAGATAATTTTAAATCTAGAAATCAGATTTACTAAGTTTAGTTTGTACATCAGTGAGTCACAGAACTTTATGTTCTGATTTTGCAAAATAGTGTGAAATGTGACCTGCCCTGACAAGTGGTTCTGAAATGTCACATGCCATGCAATAACATGGGAAACTGCCAGTGTGGTTTACGGAGCCTCAGATTTATCCTCAGGTTGAAGAGCTGTTGTTAAAGCATGTATTTTAGCTTTACAGCTGTTGCTTTGTAAAAGTGCTTGCCTTTGAAAAGTTCCTTTGGATAAGTGAATCTCAATCATTTCTCCTGTTTATATAAACATCTGTTCACACAAAATTTAATTCCTGATATTCACACTGGTCGCATTTGCAATTGTGCCCAAAACATTTTGCCTGTTAGGTACAGATACAGAATATCTTCTGTCTCCTCTTGCCACAAGCCCTTGTGAAATCACAGCTTAATCAACTGTCTGGCATTTTCACTGGTGTTAAATTCCAGATACGGGTACAGTATTCCTGTAAATATATTTACAGCTGGTTTTGAAGTGACACTTACTGGTAGTTAATGTCAGGAACAATGCTATAAACAGAAGAAGCAAGAAAGAAAATCTCTTTGCATACAAAAGTAGCAAGTCCAAGAAAAGCAGAGCTAGGCTATTGAAGTTAATCTTTCCCAAGCTGAGCTCTCCATATAGTGTGGATCCTCAACAGTATGGCTGCTTTGTGACTAGAAATGCCATGGAAGTTCAGTCAGAATGAATATTTGTAGGTGAATTTCCCCATGGACCTTCTGCAAAATGGGAATGGCACACAAAGCATCATTTTCCCCCTTGGGCATGCTGGTCCCAGCCCAGTCTCACATAGGAAAAGATACCCTGATGGTCTTAGAGCAGCACCAGCCACCTCTTCCTTTCCCCAGAAGGAGCAGACGTTTCACCAGGACCTGGACTGTCCACCCTCACTTCCACTCCTGCCTTCCCCTTCCAGGGATCACCTCGAGCTGCTTCGCACCCCAAAAAGAAAAAAAAAGATTTCTAAAATTTTATTTATTTATTTATTTATTTATTTATTTATTTATTTAATTGTGTGTGTGTGTGTGGGTGTCCTGGTTTAGGACTGGGAAAATCTGGTAAGCCTACGCAGGCCTCCCCGAAGTTCCCCCAAGCCCTGGTAAGTGCGGGGGGGGGGAGGCATTTTGGGTACTTTTGCTGCTACCATGCTGTCTCCACCCCTTAAAGGGGCATGGGTCAGCTTAGGTTCTCAATGGTGGGTCGTGACCCACCGCTTTGAGAACCGCTGGCTTAGAGGATTTGTATATGTCCGTTTGGAATGCATGAAAATCCTCTCTAGCTACTTTCTGGGGTGACCAGTGAGCTACTTATGGATGCTTTTAATATCCATCTACATGAAACATAGGACGTCAACAGGAGGTTTGGGCTTGGGTATCATCAGTATGCAGATGACATGAAGCTCTTTCTTTCTTAGTTCCATAGTCTGACCCTAGATGATACCAGAAATTAAACTGTATCTTGTTTTGAGATATTTTGCAATTTCCTGGAAAAACACCAACTTTGCTATTTTCAAAATTCACAGCCAAACTTAGAAAAAACAAAAACTTATTATTTTTTGGGCAGCTGAATTTCTCTGGCACCTTCATTTTGTAAGGAAAAGGCCTTCCTTACTTCATACTGTATTCCTGCACACACTCACTCACATCCTTCTGTGTCATCTCAAATTTTCTTTTGCCTTAGTCACAAAAGCAAGCCGAGTAAGGGATCAACATGCTTATAACTGCCACATCACAAGGCTTAATTTTCCTCTTGAAATGCACATCTTTCACCCTAGACATTGCAGCCATTGTCTCGTGTATCACCATGGCATGAGTGAATTGACCTGTTATTTGTATTATCAGAAATCCATTGTCAGAATTGGGAACCTGCTCGGTTTCAGTGTTATATAAGCTAGGTCCTTCCATCCAAGTATTATAAACTAACTACTTTGCCAGTTCAGAGGAATGATGGGTGGATCAGTTTGTACTTTGAAAAGCTCAGATATATTTTGAGTTACAGCACAAGGCATATATTATGGACTAGTTTGCCCTAATTCTGTCAATTTCAATCTGAAGGATTGAAAGGTTCTGGTGAATCCTTTTCTCTGGCATTGCACCTCTGAATTTCAATTGACCCAATTTAGCCAAATGTAGCACCCAATTTTTTAAAATAAATTGTTTTTCAACATCACAGTGTATATTCAGTGAAAGGCAACAGACTCTTCCCTTCCTATAACTTCTTTCAAAGAGGCCCTTTTGAATGCTGTACTGTTGCGTTCTAATGTTTGGGGGGGGGGCTTGGCGTGTCTCATGAAAGGTAGGCTTACCAGATCTCCAACCGGGACAGAGTGCTAGACTTTTAGGAGCAGGAATGTGGGCAAGTGTCGCTTGTTAAGTCCTAGAGCACAATCCTAGGCATGTCTACTCAGAAGCAAGCCCCATTGTGTTCAGTGGGGCTTGCTTCTGAGTAGACATGCCTAGGATTGTGCTCTAAGGTTTAACAAGCTACACCTACCCACATTCCTGCTCCTAAAGGTCTAGCACTCTGTCCCAGTTGGAGATCTGGTAAGCCTAATGAAAGGCCTTTCTCTGGGGTAGACCACCCCATGTAGAATTCTCTATCTTGTGAGGAGTGGCTGGCACCAGTATTTTGACATTTAGCTAAAATAAAATAATGTGAATTGTTTTGCTAATTTTTATTTAAACTTGCTTGTGAGGTTGTTTTGTCCTTCCTGAGCTTCGTAATTTTATGGCTGCTATTCTTTATTTTTGTTATTGTTGTTTGTTTTAAATCAGGGGTGGTCAACCTCCCACCATTAGGGCCTCTGTGTTCTTAAGAGTAGTGTAGAAGAAGACAAAATCTTGGCAGCTGTAATTGCTGATGGTGCTGCTAAAACAGCTGCACCTGCTGAAATGCCCTCACCTATACAAGCATTAAAGGACCAGGAGCATTCATGTTGAAAGGTTGGTCACCCCTTTTTTAAATGATTTTGTAAGCTGCTATGAATCCGATGGGAGAAAAACAAAACATGATTCCCCAATAAATAATATAAGGAGCACCTAGTTGGTGAACTGAGCACATGGCTTCGGGTCTGAAATAGATGACAAAATAGAGAAAGATATCTAAAATATAGAGACATAATATATGGAGCTAATGTCACAAACATGTATGACAGTTGCCAGTGCAATTAATGGAAACAATAAAATAGAGTCAACTCCAAGTTGCACAAAAATGCAAAGTGCAAAAGTATTCATTATACTCCAGCTCCAAAACATGAATGCAGGAGAAGGATGCATGGCAAAAGTGCACATTATGAAAAAGTGCACATTTAGACCAGCCTCCCAATGATTTGCAGTGAATCAGATAGTTTTTGTGCCACATAAGGGCAGAAGCTGGTATTCCGAAACACAGGGTTTAAGGGTAAAAAAGCCATGTGCAAAATATTTATCAAAGCCAAAAAACGTATTAAAAACAATTTAAAAATCTCCAAAATGCTACAAGCAGAGGCGTTCTAATATGGGGGGAGCAGGTGTGCTCCACCCCAGGTGCTGAGTGGGCGCGGGGGCGCGGCAGCTGGGCTTGGGGCTGTGCAGAGCGGCGCGGCACCGGAGCCTGGCTGGCGCGCCCCTCCAAAGCAGCGCGCCCACTAGGTGCGTCCCCGGCCTCCAGAGGCTGTGCTCTGAAGGCTGGGAATAAGCCCTCCTTAAAGCGACTGCCCCGTTCAGCGGTCGAGGGCTTTATGAAAAAGCCGAACACGTCGCTGGCTTTTATAGGGTTTGCGCATGCGCAGCCCCGAGCCCGGCTGCCGCGCCCCCGCGCCCACTCAGCACCTGGGGTGGAGCACACCTGCTCCCCCCATATTAGAACGCCTCTGCTTTTAGCATTTTGGAGATTTTTAAATTGTTTTTAATATGTTTTTTGGCTTTGATAAATATTTTGCACATGGCTTTTTTACCCTTAAACCCTTTGTTTCGGAATACTGTTTCTGGCCATGAAAGTTTTCGTTCGTTATTGCAGAAGCTGGTGTATAATCCTTTGATTCTACCCAGCATCTGGGTAAATAAGGCAAAATTCTAAATCAGTGCAGTATTACTATTGACTGTATTTTAATATAATATAATATATAGTATTTATGTACCGCCTTTCTGGTCATTGGATTTCTCCTCTGACTTTATTCAAGGCGGTGTACATGGGCAGGCTGTTCTAAACCCCAAAGGGTTTTTACAATATAATAATGTTCTAAACTTTCATAGAACCCTTCATTCGAGATGTTACTTTCACAGTCCAGCTCTCTCTCTCTCTCTCTCTCTCTGGCGTTCGCCTCAGCACGCTTCAGCTTCAGCTGCAGCTCCACTCCCCCACAGGGCTCTGCAGCTTATCAGCTCGGCGTGCCAGCAGCTCTCCGACAGACTTCCAGCTGCCTTGAACTGTTGTCCTGCAGATCTTCAGGCAGTTTTGTGAGACGAACGCTCTACCAACTGAGCCAGATGTCCTGCCCTGACACTTTTGACCAACACCTTTTCAACTAATAACTTTTTTCACCTTTGTCCCAATGTGAGACTATGACTACCTGCACAGTGATAATGCAAGTACATCCTTTACAAACAGATGTCTATACTGTTATGGGATTAATGGAGTGTGTGTGCTGATGATTTTGAATGTCACTATTATGTATTTTATATTGTGTTTTATGATTTATTGATTTGTTATTATGAATTTTTGGTTAGCTGCCTTGAGTTTTGGTATAATAGAGAGAGATATAAATCTTTTAAATCGGTACAGAGATATAAATGTTTTAAATAAGTGAATGTCTTGTTCTAAACTGAAACAGATTCTCGTGGAAATGTGCCTCATTCATTGTCTGAAAAAGAAAACAAAAAAACCGAAAACACCCCTTGAAAACAAAGCCAGAACTCAGGCACAGAAATTCAGGGACATTAATTGTGCCAATATTTGTTCCAATTTCTCCTTCTTCAAATAGCTGAAAAAGACAAAAACTACACAGTTAGAGAAGTTGGTGCGTGCCTTTAGCTAGGTCATGTATGGCATAGAACTCACATTCATCTCACAAACATCACTTCAGAAAAAAAAAATCATAACAGCAGTTTAAGACTCTGAACACAATCTGCCTTTATAACATGAAAGGTTTTCTATGGAACTTTGATGAGTTGCCCACAATGAAAATGAACAAGGGGGTCGAAGCACCTTCCCTTGCAGTTTGGCTTGAGTGGTGTGGCCTTGCAGAAGAACATATACAAATCATGGTTACATGATCGTCCCCTTCACCCATGACAAGCCCCAGCAGCCCCTATAGGGCTACTCGGAGACGCACCAGCTAAATGGCTGGTGCAGCTCCAAGAAGTCCCGTGTCAGGTTTTCAAGCCCGGGATGGGGGATAGGATTTGGTGGAGACCTCCTCCACTGAGCCCGCCCTCCTCCTGGGCTTCATCTGTCCTCTTCCCCGCCCTCCCGTACCCTGGAACGTCCCCTTCTTGCCTCCTCGCCACCCTCCCCACTGCCCGGCACGGAGGTTACCTGCCCCAGCAGGTCTGTTGGCACTGGCTTCCACATTGGCGGGACATTACAGCACATTTGCGACAGCGCAGAGCCCAGTACTGCCGACAGAGGCCAGTATGGGCTTGGGCTGTTATATGAATTATACTGAAAGCAATAAAATGATAAAATTGAAAACAACAACAACACGGGTAACATCTGGGCTGGTGGGGGGGATACGATCGGGCTGGGAGTCTGAAAATGTATCTCCTTTCTAACTGAAGTCTACAACAAATTGCAGATATTGTGCCAAGCAGGATCCTATTTGCCTTCTCTCCCCCTTTTTACTGTTATATTTTGTTTCTGCTAAACATCCATCCAGAAGAACAGATCTGATAAACTCAAATCATTGCACACTCCTTTGTGATTTGAGATGGTTACAATGAAGGGACTGCTTTTCTCTCTCCCTGTTAGGAGTCTCGATACAGTGTGTTTCTCTTGGTGTTCAATGCATGCATGACAAGTAGGAAATGCAAGGGCACCAATTTGTTTGTTTTCCACGTCCCTGAGTGGGGACATGTGCCAAATGCAGTTGGTTAAAGCACTGCTGGTAACCTGCTCTGTAACATTTCATCATTAGTTCAATCCTTGTAGCTTGCTTAAAGGTTGACCAAGCTTGGGCATGAAAACTGTTACAGCTAAAACATTATGAGACAAAACAGACAATCAGAAGTTCCACATCATAAGCCTATTGCTAGGTTGTTCCATTTCAAACATGGGGGGGGGGGCATTGAATGCTTCAGTACTTCCCTAAATAAAATGTTTCTTGCACAGACAAAAGTAGAATGTCATATCTATTCTAGGTTAGCCTTTTGCCTGTCATCCTAGCTTTATATGTACAGGGTTTTTGGTAAGAGGGTCATTAAAATAATAATTCTGCACTTGTAGTCTAAAATTGTATGCTCAGACACAAATCCATCACATGAAGCTTCTCATTTTCTGTTCTTGTTCCATTTCACAGGCCTTCTTACCTTTACACTCTGACTAGAAATGGTGACATTCCGTCCGAGGTGCAATATCCTCAGCCTTCCCTTCTTCATATGGGCACTCTGGAATGGAAGACTCCAAGTCCATTAATCAATGTGTAAGAGCTCACTCTCACTCTCGCTTGAAACAGTAAGCAAAGATCAGCTTCATGTCAAAACAAGGTAAGACATTGCTCATTGCTAATAGATTTTCCTAATATGGTCCCCTTTATGAATGCCTGCTGCTGTATGTATATTGCATCCTGACTCCACTTAACAGCAAGAAACAATGTTTACACAGAGATATTGCTTTGCTCTACATTGGAACTTTCTTGAGTGTTTCTCCCATTCATAGAACATATCTGTTGTAATATTTACTCTTCTTAGGGCCCAATCCTTCCTATCCCCTGCCAGCCCACCGCATGCAGCACCGCTGACGGAGCGCATGCTGCATATTATGGGGGACACACACACCAGATGGCCCAGGAGAGGTAAGTAAACATCTTTGTTACTTGCCTTCCTGTGGGTTGCCTGACTTCCAATGGATCTCCTCAGACCTATATCACCTATTTAGACCTACACCAGCTTACACTATTTAGCTGGTGCAAGTCTGGGGAGACTAGGGGGGCAGTTCAGGACAGAGAAAGGGGGATAGAGATCCACCCCCAAGATCCACCCCCTGCCCGGTCTGTTCCTTGCCCGGTCTGTTCCTTGCCCGGAACCACCCCTGATCCTCCCCCGAACCGCCTCCCCCAATTGACCTGCTCCGGCAGGGCATCTGTGAGCCACTGTCACAACAAGCACAAGGCCTTCAGCTGTTTGCAATGGCAGCCCCAACACACAAGACAGCAGCATGTTTTTTGCACCATTGGCCCAGGAATTATGGTGGTGGATTGCAAGACCCGCCACCATAAGCCATGGGTAAGACTGGGCTGCCCGAAATATAGTTTCAGTCTACTGAAACAATATAACTTTTTTTCTTCACTCAAAGGGAACAAAGACTGTCAAGCTAAAAGCCCTCTGCAAGGACCACTTCTTGTGTTCATTTGTGACATCAATTAAATTAAGGTTCTTGGCACAGTCATTTCAGAATGGTTACCATGCCTGTCAAATTCACTTGACAGGTTTCCAATCAGATCTAAGTGTGTGTGAAATTGATATGAAACTATTAATTATTGTACAGGTAACATTGACGAAGTTCTTAAATCCCAGATTTCAAGAATCATATTAATCACTAAGCACCTATCACACTTAGGGTGAAATCCTGACTAAAGGTCAACAACAACACTTGCTCCGGCGCCAGAAGTTTAGTGAGGATCTGGCTGTTAAGAACATAAGAAGAACCTTGATGGAATAGGCCAAGGGTCTGTCTAGTCCAGCTTCCTTTACCTTGCAGTGGCTAATCAGGTGCTTTTGGGAGCACGCAAGACAACAAGATACCTGTATTCTGTTGCCACTTCCTTGCAGCTGGCATTCAGAGATAGGCTACCTCTAAAACCCGGAGGTTGCATACAGTCATCATGGCTTGTAACCTGTTTTCCTCCATAAATCTGTCCAATATCTTTTTAAAGGCATCTAGGCCAAGTGCCATTATAACATCTTTTCTCTGTGCCAGGTGCAAGGGGTTTTCTCTGTGCCAGGTGCAAGGGAGTGACAACGGGAAACAGGTTATCTTGTTGTGCTCCCTGAGGCATCTGGTGGGGCCACTGTGTGATACAGGAAGCTGGACTAGATGGGCTTTTGGCCTGATCCAGCAGGGCTGTTCTTATGTTCTTATGTTCATCTTGTGGCAAAGAGTTCCACAGATTAATTACACAGTTCCACAAATTAATTATACAACTTAATATGGAACAGTAATTGAGATCATAATAATGTTTTTACTTGTGTGCCCCATCACGATAACCAGACTGTCACAATCCTAAACACAGTATTTTCACATAATTATAAAACAATGATTATAATTGTTTTCAGTGTGCCTGATTCCCACTCCAGTCATGCATAGGTTTCACACCATTTTATAGAGATGACTGAAAGATAGGTGTCAATGGATCAGGAAAAAAGCCTGATCCATTGATTTCAGCACCTTGATCAGCAGAATCCAGCAAGGGAAACTTTTGATGGCAAGGCAATAAATATTGCTGTGTCCATTTTGTCAAATGCTTCTAGAGCAAGAACACGTCAGTTGCGGTCACTGGGAAGGGAAGCATATGTGTTTGAAAAGTAATTTCACAACAGCACTGTTTCCCTGGAATATATTGGTTAAGGATGTTAGACTTTTGGTCAATTTGGTTCACTCCTTTGGACATCGTAACAGCGACTCCAGATAAACTCCCTCCCTCCCTCCAAGGACAACCCCTGTATGACATCACTGAGTACAATGTGTTTTGCTGCCTCCCCTGTGCCGGGCTCGTTAATCAGGGTTTGATTGGAGCAGGATTGAGAGGAGACACTTCAGGTGTAGCGGCCTGAGTAATTTGGCAAAGGGTTTGCCTCTAATTGAGATACTTCGCTGGCAGATTTGAATTAACCCCTAGCCCAATCATAAAATGGCTTGGAGCAATAAGCCAAGCCATTAATTGGCGGGTTTAACGCCAGATGACCATAACCTCGTAATGTTCCCTGAGAGTAGAAATGTCTCCTGGGTCCTACAGCATGGGAAAGTGACACTTTAATCCTTCTGCTTCCATTCCCATAACATTTGCATGTCCTGTGCACCGGACATGTCTTTCCCTTAAGAGATTGGGGATTAAATAATTTCTTTAACAATCATTGTGGATGGCTGGTTTGGGATTAGTGTGCGACACACATTGAAAATACATAATGGCTGTAGATTTTCAAGGTACTTGAACTTCATTTGTGTTTTTGCTAAAAACAGAGACAGAAGAAGAAAGGAATTCTTGTCGTCTTATATAACATTCCATGTCTTTGCAAATATGTGTGCCTGTGTGTCGCTCTTTGCAAAGCACTTTGCTAGTCAGATGTGGTCAAAATGATGAGGAGCAGGAGAAAGGATAAATACCCCACCACCACCATCACCTGTGCACCTGGGTATCCTTGTGACTACAGAAGCCAATGGATCAGTCACTCCCTCCAACAACATAATTGACATTCCAAAATAGTTACATAGGAATGAAGGTAGGCAGTGGAGACTAGAGAATCAATGGACAATGGACAATGGTGGTGGGGAGCAGAGCTCAATAGGCAATGGATGTATGGAGAAAGTAGGAGTCAAGAGCAGAAGAATCGTCGGGGTTGGGGTGGGCGGGCTGTGGGCCCCAGGGTGGGGGCCGTACGTGGTGGCGAAGGGGCGTACTTGCCTCCGGGATGCATTTCCTCCACGTTGGTTGTCTTGGTGTTGGGCCTTCCCTCCCGCCCTAGAGCTCGTACGGCTCAAAAATAGTAAGTAAAATGGCAGGGGCGTAATTGGAGCCTCACCGGGTGCGCTCGTGAAACTGACGTCATGCCCGGGTCACGTGGGGGCGTGGCGTCAGCGCCCCCCCCTGAATCGCCACTGGTCAAGAGAAGGGAAGCTTGAATAGGACCAGCTGGAGACCTTGGAAAAAGGAAGAAGCAGGGAGGAAGGGAAGGGGGTGGGCATGACTAACAGCGCAATCCTAACTAAGGATCCGACGGGCGGCCCAGAGCCGCCTGCCATATCCTATCCCTGTTCTGGGCCGTGCTGGCATGGCTCGAAGGTCTACTTGGGGAAAGGGGATGTTTGTCCCCTTTCTCCAGTGTAAACCAGGGATGGCTTGATGGGTCTCCTTGGATTTCCGTCAGCTTAATAGCTGGTGGAAGTAAGAGGAGGTCGTGTAATGGCCAAGCCGGCTCGGCGGGAGATGGGGAGATGGTGGATACCATCCCCGTACCCCCCTGGCCGACTCAACCAATGGCCCCCCCTCCCTCGCCGCCTGGACTGCCCATGCGGCTGCCGGGGGATCGCTTACCTTCCTCTGGCGGCCACATGTTTCATTGCTTGAAACAGTGGGCTGTGCTCGGATCTCGCATGGAGATCCGGCATCAGAATAAAGGCTGCCGGCCTAGTACCAGCGGCCCTTACTCTAGAGTCATCGCAAATGGCTTCCAGTGGCGGAGCACTTGCTCCGCCACCGGAGGTTTAGGTAGGATTTGCAGTAAGTCACATTGGGGATGTCACAGGATGTAGTGCGAAATTCACTGGTGACACTGAATTACGTACATGCATCAACCTATGTGGGTTCTGTCAGTGTCTGCCCCCCAGCTAGTCTTGGGCCTAAACAATACCTTTCATCATAACAGCAGAGGTGCCGTCTGCAATCAAGGTTAGAACACACAGGACTCACCTCCAAAGCATTTAAGTAGAGACTGCTGATCAAAGGAGGGTAAAAAGTCTTCATTTTCCTTTTCCCATTTGAACACTTTTGGGGAGTTGGGAGGGAAAAACGTTCCTGGGAGGTCTGGCGATTCTGGAGTCTTGCCTTTGTGATACAAACCAGGCAATTTTGTTCGGCTGTTCTTGTCATCTGGCTCTGATTTTGCCTCTCTGCACATATGAAATAATTAAGGGTTTTAGAGCTATGCTTGCTCTTTGTAATGAATCTTATCTTGTTAAGGATGCTGCATAGTCTTCGGTCGGTTTATCAGTTTTACCAGCTAGGTGAAGGGGGGCGCAGGATTAGAGGTGATGTTTGATCCTGTAACTGTATGCAGAGCCTGCATGCTACCACTGAGCCATGACCCTCCTCCAAAGGAGACTGCTCCTAAAATCAAGTCAGACATGCGCTTGGCCCTGTTCTCTCCCTTATTCCTTTGCTGTGTGTGTCTCTCCCTACAATGCCAGGACAAGACTGACTGTGCAGAGTAACATTAAAACATTGTTGTTACACCTCGGAAGACTGGAATTGAAAGAAATAATTCCATATAGATATAGAGAAATAGAGACATGTACACACACATGCTTTAACACAACATATTTTGAGAAATAGAAGAAGGGATCAGACTCGACTGCGTTTCTGCTTTGCAGTAAAAGGTATGGCTGTAATAATCACCAGCCATAAGCCCACATTTGGCGGCAAATCAAAGAAAAGTCATAAACAGCACCTACTGCATAGTGTCATAGCAAGAAGTCCTTTCATCATTTCTTGAAACAGTGGGCTGTGCTCAGATCTCTGCTTCTTAAGCCTCTCCTGCATAACTTACCTGTAAATGGTTTTGTCCTGCGGGAGGGAAGGCGTTTGCATCACCCAGTCCCCATGGTGAATGAAAGGATGGAATTCAGCCTGCAACGGGTAACCTAGGTTTCTGTGACTGAAGACAGATAAACACCCTTTCAGCCACTGGAATGCTTTTTTTAAAGAATGCAGAAAATAGTCCATATTTGTATCATTGAGTTTTCTTTGAGATGCTTGCTGTAATTGATTTTAAAGTAACAGTCATCTGTTCTTATAACTGAGGAGTCCAAATAATGGTTTAGTGAGTCTCCTTTTCAAATATTTATTTGGACTGTACTTTTATCCATATTAAGCCTGGTATTTTTGAAGGCTAATGAAAAGTCTGTGCTGGGTGCACTGCTTAGCATGCCTCTCTCTCACACACAGTGAGCCTAATCCTACGCATGTCTACTCAGACGTAAGTCCCATTATAGTCAATGGGTCTTACTCCCAGGCCAGTGACATTTTTTCAATTATTTATTTATTCCCCCCACCATTTTTGCGGCATTTCCCTGCCATTTTCTCTGCTTTTCGCCACTTGGTCCCACCATTTTTGATGCGTTTCCCCGCCATTTTTGCTTGCCTTTTTAAAATCGTCCTCCTTCCCACCACGCTGCTGCCGCCGCCACCGCACCGCCATCCCATGCATTTTCATCCTGGCCAGCCAGCTCGCCTGTGGGGACTACCCCCTTCTCCTGCTGTGACTCTTCTGAGAGCCTGGCTGGCTGCGTTTGGGCCAGCCAAGGTTCTTCTTGCCTGCGGGGACGACCCCCCTGCTGCCGCCACTGCCGAGACTCTTCTGAGAGCCTAGCCGACTGTGTTCAGGCTAGCCAGGGCTCCTCACGCGCCTGTGCGAGGATCGTGCAGGTGCACAATGCTTTTTTTGTGGTGAGATCTCTCCCAGGCGTTGTGTGCCTCCGTGGACCTTGTGAGCCTCTCACAGGCATGTGAGGAGCCTTGGCTGGCCTGAACACAGCCGGCCAGGCTCAGAAGAGTCGCGGCCCACCACAATGGTTACCGGCCGGGATGGATCCTGGAAACCGGAACTGTCCCGGTTTATCCAAGATGGATGGTAAGTCTATCATATGCACCTTCTGAGGTATCAGAGGTTTCTATAACTTAGGGAACAGAGAACCCTGAATGCTATTCCCTTTGTGTGGAAGTAAGGGAATGCTCTCTAGCAATGGCTGCCACCTGGAGGCTGCTCCTTCGAACGGTCAGAAAGAGAGAGACACGTGAGAAGAAGGTAGGAAGTTATGTAAAGGACGCACCTCCTCCTACAGGTACTACCGTGGACAAAGTAAAGTTCTCCAGCATCTGCACAATTCTGCAGATGGCATTGCACCTATATCCCAACGCTAATAATGTAATGGGCAGCCCAGTCATATCCCTCACCAGCCTGTGCAATGCAGTAGTGCCAATGGAGTGCATGCTGCATGTTGGGAGGGGGCAATCAGGCAGCCTGGGAGAAGTAAGTAAAAATGATTTCCCCCTCCCTGTAAGCTGCCTGGCTGCCATTGGGTCTCCTCGGACCCATGCCAGCTATTTGGCTGGCATAAATCTGATGAGCCTCAGGGGGCCTGTCGGGCCAGGATCTTGGTGTGTGCTGTTGCTACTGAGATCTTCCCCGTCCTGCTCCCAAACTACCCCCCAGTTCAGTCCACTCCCAACCTCGAGTTCTGCCGCGGCTCCGACCCTCCGTTACACCGGAGCACGAAGTTACCCCCTCGCCTTCTGAACCATTCAAGGTGGTGAAAGCAGCGACCCCCCCCTGCAGCGACGCCAGTGCCCAAGCTGCCCCAGTTGCCACATTACCTGTTCTGGTGCAGGCTGGGTGAGCCAGTTGCATGTGCATGGGGCCTCTGACCATTTGCACTGGTGGCCCTGAAGTGCTCAACAGCAGCTTGGCTTTTGCAGCACTGACCCGGGAAATGGCAGCAGATGGTGAAATCTGCTGCTCTAGGCCTTGGATAGAATTGGGCTACAACAAGGAAAATTACCAACTACTATTTCTCTTATCAGTGACAACCATAACAATCTGAGTATTGCAACCTTTGCTGTGTGCAAGATTCCTCAGTTTACTTACAGAACCATAGAACCACTGAAAGCATCGAGATTATTGCAGTGTGAACCACTAGAAGCAGTGGCGTCACTAGTGCATGGCGGGGGGTGGGTGGGTGGGACGCCAGAGGTGACACACCAGGAGGCACTGGGAGGGTGTGATGCACCAGGACAGTGATGCGCCGGGACTCCCGGCACATCACCCTCCTGGTGCATCACACCCTCCCGGCGTGTCACCCCTGGGAGAGTTGTAGACCAAGTCGCTTCTTCTTCAGCAGCTCGGCCACTTCTAAATAGGCCAGGCAAGGCTTCAAGCGGCATGCGCACAATGTGGCTCGAAGCCTTGCTCTCAGCCGAACGAAGACCCAATTGGGTCTTCGTTCAGCCCTTCTGAGGGCAAGGCTTCAAGCGGCGTTGTGCACATGCGCTTCTTGAAGCCTTGCCCGGCCTACTTAGAAGCGTCTGAGTCGCCGATGAAGATGCGACTCAGCCTGCTGGCGTGGCATATCACCCTTTCCTGACGCGTGGGCCATGGGGTGAGTACCGGGGCCTGAGGGGGTGACACGGCTGGGGTGGGTGGGTGATGCGGCTGGGGTCTGTGTGGGGGGTGACATGACTGGGGTGGGTGGGGATGACGCCAGGCGACCCCTCGCCCGGGGTGATGCGCTGGCTCGTGACACTGCTGACTAGAAGATCAATGTTTTGACTGCGTCGAAAATCTGGCCCTTAATAATGAAATGACATGTGAGCTTGTTTATGTTTTGCCATTGCCATGTGTGTTTCCATATTCATGTTTCTGGTGGGAAATTTAAAAAGCAGCTTGTTCAGAAGTGGTTTGATAGAAATTACTTGTGCAATTAGATGTAATTTGTTACATGTGTTGTACAAAGAGCCACTTAAGTGAGAAAGTTCTTAGCCTAATGGATAGCATAGGCTGGTTTTTCACTTTGGGTATCTTTAACACTGTTGTAGTCAACCCAGGATTAGTGTGTGTGTGTGTGTGTGTGTGTGTGTGTGTGTGCGTGCGTGCGCGTGCGTTCGTGCATGTACATGTGCATGCGCGCACATGTGTGCATGCATATGCATTCCAGAGGGGTAAGTGTTTTAGGCTAATAATAATAATAATAATAATAATAAAATATACCGCTTTTCAACAAAAAGTTCACAAAGCGGTTTACAGACATAATCAAATGATTAAATGGCTCCCTGTCCCCAAAGGGCTCACAATCTAATAAAGATGCAGAACACCACCAGCAAACAGCCACCAGAAAGACACTGTGCTGGGGTGAAAGGGGGACAGTTACTCTCCCCCTGCTAAATATAAGAGGAGCACCAATTGAAAAAGTGCCTCTTGCCCAGTTAGCAGGGGACTACAATCCTATGCACACTTACTTGAGAGTAAAGCCCACTGAAACCAGTGGGACTTCTGAGTAAACATGCAAAGGACTGCATTGCTGCTGTGTTACAGCAAACGCAAAAGTCTTGTGGCACCTTAAAGATTAACAAACTGGTTGTAACGTTAGCTTCTGTGGGACATTTGAAGTGGCATCTTAGAAAAGGCTTCCCCCATTCTCACTCAGGGAATGTAGAATGGTGACCTAAGTGGGTGGGGTTATTATTAAAAACATTTATCTATGAATATTATTTTTGCTTTGGAACAAAAAAGAGATGGTTTCCCATCCCAAATAGGCTCACCATTTAAAACAACTTCCATAGTAGCCATGTTAGTCGCAATCAGCAATAGCTGCAAAGAGTCTGCAGATGAACAAAGATGAACACATTTGTTGCAGCACAAGCTTTTGTGGACAACAGACCTTTCATCAGGTGCATGAAATGAAAACGTTTCTTGAAAACAGCAAAGTCAATTGCAATGGGCCTGGTCAGGTTAAAAGCTGCAAATTAAACAAGATAGACACTGTGACAATCCATAGCTGGTGATAACAACCTCCTAGAACGCTAAGTGAGTTAACTTGGTCATATGATTGCAAATTCATGTCCTCAATTGACACTTGTTTCACCAGGGCAAATTGCCCTGGAAATACTGCTGAGGAGTGGTATAAAACATAAATGCATTCTAACTCTAATTCTACTGGTTTGCTCTCTAGATTCCAAGTTTTGAATCTAATAAAAGGCATGGGAGACACCAGAAAATAGCCACTGGGAGGGGTGAATAGCCGTGGGGTGAATAGGGATGGTTACTCTGCACTACTAGCTATATTAATGAATCAGCATTTAAAAGCTGCCTATTTGCCCAGTTAGTAGATGTTTATATGGGGAATACAGAGAGAGCGAGAAAGAGGTTAACACTGCTTATTTGTTCTGCATTTGAATTTGCTGACTGATCCAATTCCTGCCTTGAATCTCATCTTTTCCTTTTGGTGTCAAACTGAGAGAGAGAAAAAAGTTGTCTTTATTCTCAGTAAGTTGGCTAGAATGAAAAGCTTCTCTCCGCACTAAAGAGAGAGCACTTTCCCCCCTTCTTGTTGACATGGTTCCCTGGCTGCCTCCTCCCCCTGCCTCACTAGTTCACGATGTTCTTGTTGAAGGCACACTTCTAAGGTAAGCACAGGCACTCATGCTCTTGAGCTGTCCTGCGCACAGAGAATGTCTGCTCTGTGGCTTTGCTCAAGCCCATCATCTCATATTATGATCTCCAGCCTCTAGCATATCACAACATTCCACGGCAATATCCTGAATCGGAACCCAGGCAGTGAAAACAGTCCCTCTTAGTTTCCCACGCTCGGCACCAGCTATTGTTATGAATACAATTAGTTGGCAAAAATTAGTCTGCGGGATAAAGCAGGCTGGACTCTTGGCACACCTGGAGAGATATGAGGGAGGAAAAGCAGGGGAGAGTCACACGCTCACCCAATCACTCATACCAATCCTAATAGCTTTAACAGCTGGAAATGGAAGGAGAGACAAAATAATGATGTTTGTGTAGACAATAAAATAAAATTAAGAAAGCCATTTCAGTGTGTTTTTTTGGGGGGGGAGGATAGGGACAGTGAATAGGGACAATGAAACAATACTTCTATTAGGAACAATTTTTAAAAGAAACTGTGGTTAGAGGCCTTACATAATTCTTTCTTAGTCTTGATGTTAACTGAAAAAGAAGCAAATGGGAAATATATAACTGAGTTAGAATTAATGAATTAAAAAGTATTTTCCTCCAGAGTGCAAAGCCAAAGGCTCAAAGCCCAAACTTCTGGTGCCGGAGCAAGTACTCCGGTGCTGGAAGTGTCGCAAACATGCCATAAGGCACGTTTGCGCCTTCTTTAGAGTAAGGGAGGCCGGTGCAAGGCTGGCCTCCCTCACTCTGTTGCCGGACCGAGCATGCAGCCGCTGGAGGCAGGTAAGGGAGGGGGGGCCATTAGGCAAGCCGACCCGGGAGGGGGCGGGGATGGCATCAGCCATATCCCCGTCTCCGCTGGGCCAGCTCGGCTGTTACGCGGCCTCCTCCGACTTCCGCCATCTATTTATCTGGCAGAAATCCAAGGAGGCTGATAGTGCCGGCCCTGGTTTACACCTGGGGAAGGGAAGGGCATGGCAGTCTGGACAGTCAAATCCTGTGTAAGGATCCGACGGGCAGTCCTTACACAGGATTTGGCTGAAAGTCTATGATATCCAGTCACTTATATTAGCCAATTTGGCACTCTGGAAATAGTTCCTAGTCTAAGCAAGTCTTGGTGTCAGGGGTGGGGACCCTTGGGCAGTTGCCAGGGGCCCAAGAGTAATCAGGTTCCTACATCAGTTTGCTCCTGCATGGAAATTATCTGCAGAGACTGTTACCCAGGTGCTCCCACCATCAGAGGTAAAGTGGGCAGCAACCAGAGAGACAGTATTCTTGGTTGTGGTACCCCATTTGTGAAATTCTTTCCTGGTAGGCTCACCTGGTGTGTACAGTGCTGTCTTTTAAGCACCAGGTTGAGATCTTTTGTTTAGCCAGACTTCTGAAATGGTTTTAGCGGTTTCTTTGAAGCTGCTGTTTTCTGATTGCTATTTCATATTTCACGATATTCATTTATGATGGGTTGTATAAAACATAAACAGGATGAGCATGCATAAATGACATACTGTACATCACTACTTAGTGGTCCCTAATGTAGGCTAGGGAAGGGGAAGTCCCTTTTTATGTATTTTATGTTTATGTATTGTTGTAACTGAATTATGCCAATAAAGGTTCTGATGATGACGATGACACACATCACTAAAGATTGAATGATTCACATTGTTTCATAGCTGCAGTACAAAAAAGACTTGCCAAATGGTGAGGGCACTTTAGGCCCCCCAGAGGGCTACTTTGGACCACAGTATTTGAGAGGCTCACCCATTGCGTGAGGAGGCGGCTGGCGTGCCATTTCAGCCCTGCAGAGTCACATGGGGAGAGGAACATCTGAACCACTTCTAATTGCATGGTTAAAATATTAACTGCAAGATTATTGGCAGTGTTGACGTTCTGTGACTATGTGGGGACGGAATTGGTTATCAGATTTGGAGGAGGAGATGTGTGTGCACCCACTCCTCTTCACCAGCCTTTGGTTGGGGGGTAGCACCTGGCCACACCAAAATATGTGATTTTGTCGGACAAGCTTAGAGCTCGGAAGCTGTATGTAGCCAGTGAGATACCACACTGTTGAAAGGAAACAGCTGGAGATGATGGGTTCTATGCAAATAGAACATTTATTGTAAAAATCCCTATGGGGGGTTAGAAAAGCCTGCCTGTGTAAACTGCCTTGAATAAGGTCTGAGGAGAAATCTGATGACATAGAAAGGTGGTATATAAATGCAGATGTTATTATTATTATTATTATTATTATTGTTGTTGTTGTTGTTGTTATTATTGTTATTGTTATTATTATTATTATTGCTACAATCCTATTCACACTTATATGGGAGTAAGTCCCTTGAACTCAATGGGGCTTACTTCTGAGTAGACATGCATAGGATTGTGCTCTGAGTACCACTGTAGAGTAGCTTCAAATTTAGCCTCCTGCACCAGCATGGCATGTTCATGTCACATTTGCTATTGTCATAGAACTTTCTTTGCATGCCTTATACTCTATGATATGCATATTTACATAGCATTATGTCACCCATTTGACTATCCATGAAATGGATCTCAAAATAGAGGCCATGGCAGACAATTAAGAAATCAGAAAAGAATCCAGTTGGTGAGCTAGAAGCTGCTCACCAATTGCTTTGCTCACCAAGGCAGAAATTCAACAAGTAAAGCTTCCACATCTCATGAATGGCTGCCTGATGCATCTCAACACAGCATAGTGCTTCCCCAGAATGCCACATGTAACTATAGTACATTTCTAGGTGGAAATTCTACAGGAGAAGCTTCCACAATCATTTGCTACAAATGAAGTGCTAGGAGAATGAGCCATTAATATCATGCAGCAAATGAGCATGCCTACAGCACCCAGCTGTGGTCCACTGACTCCTTCAATAACCTGCAACTGATTCAGTTGTTATCCACAGCTCAGTCAAAAGTAGAGTTAGCAGTGGAAGGAATTGTAGAGTGGGAGGTAAACAGACCCCCACCAGCTCCCCGGATGCTGCCATTCTGTACAAAGCTGACCTCCTTACTGGACCCTTGCGGCTTGTTCATCAAAGCAGGAAATGTGGGGTGTGCTGGGATGCCTCAGCATGCTCCACCTTTCCTGCTTCATGTAAAGAGCCCATGTGGAGGAAAGAGTGAAATCACTTTAGAAGAGCCTGTGTGGACAAAGAAGCAATGTGAGAAGAAGGCAGGGAGTCAGATTGCTACACTCCGGGGATTTGAATGTGGTGATCCTGCCTGCTTACCTGGCTCCTTCCTCTGCATGGGCTCATGAAACTAAGCAGGACATGGCAAGCATACTGGGATCACTCTCAGTGCGCTCTCCATTTCCTGCTTTGATTCAAGAGCCTGGTGGAGGAAGGAGCAAGATCGTTCTTTCCCCCCATGCAGGCTCTTTAAACAAAGCAGGCAATGCTGGGTGCACTGGGAGCGATCCCAGAGTGTTCTAGATTTCCTGCTTTGATTCAAGCAGGAAGGAGCCAGGAAAGGGGTTTGGGCGGGGGGGGGGGGGGTTGGCACTGGCAGGGGCAGCGGTAGAATTACACGTTGCTGCAGGCAGCCCGGAAGCTTCAACTGGCCCTGCTACGTGCTCTTCTGCTACAAAAATGTGACATTTGTATCACTTCTTGAATGCATTCGTCAATATATAATAATCAATGACAAAGGAATGGGAAAATGGCACTTTGGTAAGGCTTGTAGAAGACAAAGAGCATAACTTGCTAAGCAATTGGGATTGCAGTTTACTGGAGGTTTTGGTTAACAATTAAAATAATTCAGCATTTGGGCGCCCCCCTTTTCTTTTCCTATAGACCTATAATTCACAATGGATTACATCAATTCTTGGTTATGCTACTTTAAAATACAATACTTGAAACCTCAAAGGATATCATATCATATGCTTGGTCACAAACTACTTTTCTATTATATCCCATTTCACATATCTTTGTCTTTCTACCCTATATTTTACACTGTAAGGTCTTCAGGGAGTAGCTATCATCTCTGTGGATCCTGCACGTATAATCTAGAGTGACATATAATCAGAGCAACAGAGTCTTCCTGTTGGAACTGTGAGAACCAGATGCCAGTCACTTCGTTCTCCAAGGACCCGCCCAAGAGCTGTCCCTGAGAACTGCATGCAGTGTTGTTGTCTCTGTTCACGAACATACTGTGAATCTTGGTTTCCAGCAGTACATGTTGTGAGCACATGTTTGTTCATTGGGATCTTATGCCAAAACAGTTTTATTGCACAGTGTCACACCCAATGGATAATTAATATATGAGCGCACGCACGCACGCACACACACACACACACACACACACACACACACACACACCCTCCCTCCCTCCCTCCCTCCCTTCTCCTTCATAGCCTTGTGGACATGTACTAGTACTAATGTCTATTGACTTTCTGTTTTATTGAGTTCAAAACAAACATACAAACAAAAAATATAAATCTCTTTCTACTCCTGCAACTCATTCCTTAAAGGTTGAAATTTTCAGGTTAGTTAGTACATCTAATGGGTTCATTACACTAACGTACAGTTCTGTACTTGTTTGGCTTATCCCATTTCAGATGTTTAAATAATAATCCCTGGCCATCAGTGTTCCATGAGGAGGTCTGTTTTCTGCTTCCCTTGCTGAGTTTGCAGTGTTAAGTTGCCCATTCTCAGCAGATCCCCATTAAAAAAAGAAAAGAAATCCAGGCCCTTTATGTTGGTGGAACAATACATTTTCATTTGTATCCTATGGCTGGGCTTGCACTGCTTTGTCTCTCATTCCTTGTATTTATGCCCGTGTGTGTGTGTGTTTGTGTGTGTGTGTGTGTGTGTGTGT
Organism: Plestiodon gilberti rubricaudatus; assembly: GCA_026170595.1. Classification (NCBI taxonomy): domain Eukaryota; kingdom Metazoa; phylum Chordata; class Lepidosauria; order Squamata; family Scincidae; genus Plestiodon; species Plestiodon gilberti. The sequence continues at coordinate 79,046,772 of JANXHW010000001.1, forward strand.
GTGTGTGTGTGTGTGTGTGTGCATGCTTATTTTGTACTACCTTTATACAACCTATATCTTTTTCACAACTGTGGAAGTAGCTTAGTCATTTTGGGGTACACTTTTGAAGGAAGATGTACATAGACTGAGGTCCAGACCAAATGTGCAAAAACCCACATGAAAATGGGCATTTGGTACAGAATAAGTGTGCACTTGGATGCAAAACCCATGTGGGTTTCCTTATCCATGCGAACATCTGTGATGACCACCCAACTTCATTTTTCACTATTTTTTTCATAAGTTCCAATGGATTTTGAACATATGGTAGGAAAACTCATGTGGTTGTGGATATCTGTGAGTTTCAAGTCCCCAATGGAGGTGAGACATCACCCTAGATTGGCTCCTCACAGAGTCCTCCTTCACCACAGCTTGTCCTGTTCTTGATTTATGCTTTAAAGGGCAGTCGTCTCCTCTCCCTTGCTTGAGTCAAGTAGGAGAAAAAGGCGCAAAGGCAGACCTAGCTTGAATTGTGACTGAATCCCAGGATCTTTGGATCCACCCACGGTGGAGGAAGCCAGTGCTCCAACCTTTCCAGCTACTCCTGTCAACGCCAAGGGGCTCCCTTGCTGTCTGAGGAATCCTTCGTGGAGCTAGGAGGAGTTGAGAGCCTTCACTGATATTTGGTGGGAAGAGGCTGTCCAAGCAGCTCTCACCCAAAATTACTGAACTGTGGTTCTGCTGCATTTTGGAGGGGCTGAAGGACACGGGCTATTGGGGGGACTGTGATGCATGCAGGAGCAAAGCCAAGGAGCTGAGGAGGAACTACGCACTGGTGAAGGAGGACAAGAGCCATTCTGGGTTCTCCAGGACAAGCATAACCTTCTTCAACATCTTTGACCAGTTCCTCTGCATGTACCGTGGGGTGGTGGTATCCTGCATGAGTGGCTCAGGGGTGGTGCAGCAGAGGAGGTGTACTGCCACACTGAGGGACATGGGAGATGAAGCGGACAGAGAGGAAGAAGTGATCTTGAGTCTGGTACCCATTCGCCCAGAGGAGTCTTCCTCCCTGCAGCCAGGACATCCTGCATTGGATGACTCATCCCAAGCCTTGGATGATGCAGACTGCAACAAACATCTTCAGAAGCACATACCTACTCCCTATCCTCTGTGGTGAGCACCTTGGAAAGTGCATGTGTGTGTGTGGGGGGGGGAGCCAGTCAGCCGGAGCAGGGAGAGCTGGAAGGGGTTAGTGCTGGTCAGTTGCAAGCATAGGGATCTCTATACAGCCTTTGCCTGTTCAATTGAAAATTTTACTGCTTTCCTCCCACCTCATATTGCAATTAATCTCTAAATAAACCTTGCTTCAGTTACCCTTGAGTTCTGCCCCTTTTTTTAATCCCCTCATTGCCAATACACAGCATGGTTGTGCCACAAGCCAACAACCAAAGAAAAGGGAAGTGTGCCTAGGGAAATGTGTGCATGTTAATGCATGTGTCCTAGAGCACATCTCTTAACACCTGGAAAGAGGTGCTTTACAGCCCAATCCAACAAACTTTCCAGTACTGATGCAGCTGTAATGCAGCCCTAAGGTAAGGGAGCAAACATTCTCTTACCTTAAGGAGGCCTCCATGACTGTCCCCTCCCCCTCACAGGATGCAGGGCACACCCCGTTGGCACAGATGCATCGACACTGGAAAGTAAGTTAGGATTGGGTTGTTGATTATTGGGAATGTTGAGGAGATAGTCAGTGAATATTCCACAGCAGCACTTGAAGAGACATAGCTGGAATGGAAGATTCATTTTAAATACATTTTAGATGAAATGCTGTGAACCGAACACATTTTGTCAGGCTACAGAATGATGACAATTGGAGGGTTGTATTAGCAATTCATTGGTTAACCAAAAACACAGCTGCCCTGCCTTTAAAGTTAGCCTCCGCATAGTCTTATGGCAGCATATGTTGCAATTCCTAATACTATGTATACTATCATCATGCCTGTATGACACAATGAAAAAGAAACGGAGAATATGTGCAAAATTAGCTCCATTTGGTTTACCATTACTCAAGATGCAGAAAGCCTTTGCTCTGCTCTGTTCATCAGTGGTACATCTGCTGTTGGCTTATCTTCAAAGATGAGTCAAAATTGCATCTGGAAAAGGAAAAACCATCTGTTAGAACTCCTTGCCTGCATCTGGGCAGCATTCTGCATAAAATAGTGAATCCACATATTGCCTATGATTTTCAAAAGCTACATCACTAGTGGCATTCCCCCCCCCCCCCAAATAAAGAACAGAGAAACCAGCATGTGTTGTTATGTGTGCAAGTCTATTGAGGGAATCCTCAGGGGAAAACATGGACTGGCCTCATATTTCTCACAGGTCTTCTCCTGGGAGCACCTGGGAGCTCAAGGAAGTCAGCTTTGATGGTGTCTTTATAAAATAAAGATAGAAGCTAGGAATGTGGATGTTTCCTCTTTGTTGTTCAGAGGCAGCTGTGAATTATTTTTTAAACAAATGTCCTTCTGAAATTGTATGTGCTCCATCATATTGTTGGCAGATTTAAATCACCACACTTGGCAAATTTAAATCACCATCCAGAGTTCACTACCCAATAGGTGGAAATGGGATTTTTTAAAAACATTTTAAACATTTTATAAAGTAGGACTAAATTGATATAATGCACCCTATTAAAAGGGAAAATAATAAATAATCTAACTCAGATTGGATCTTGGTCTTTGCCATCTTCTTTGAAAAACTCTTCATGTTGGAATAAAGGTAAAGGTAAAGGTATCCCCTGACAATTAAGTCCAGTCGTATCCAACTCTAGGGTGTGGTGCTCATCTCCATTTCAAAGCCGAAGAGCCAGCGTTGTCCGAAGACGCCTCCGTGGTCATGTGGCCGGCATGACTCTCCTTGCCACAGCACGTAGCATGCAGCTGGAACACGGAGCGCTGTTTACCTTCCCGCAAGCGGTACCTATTTATCTACTCGCATTAACATGCTTTGGAACTGCTAGGTTGGCAGGAGCTGGCCAAGCAACGAGAGCTCACCCCGTCGCGGGAATCGAACTGCCGACCTTTCGATCGACAGCTTATGGTTCAGCGGTTTAACCCGCTGCGCCACCCACTGGCCTAGGTAAAGGTAAAGGTGACCCCTGACAATTAAGTCCAGTCGTGTCCAAGTCTAGGATGTGGTGCTCATCCCCATTTCAAAGCCGAAGAGCCAGTGTTGTCCGAAGACGCCTCCGTGGTCATGTGGCCGGCATGATTCTCCTTGCTGCAGCGCGTAGCATGCAGCTGGAACATGGAGCACTGTTTACCTTCCCGCAAGTGGTACCTATTTATCTACTCGCATTAACATGCTTTGGAACTGCTAGGTTGGTAGGAGCTGGCCAAGCAATGATAGCTCACCCCGTCGCGGATTCAAACTGCCGACCTTTCGATCGTTCAGCGGTTTAACCCACTGCGCCACCCACAGTTGGAATACTTAGGGCCAATTCAGTGCACCTTGCCCTGCCTCACCTTCTGGCTCTTTCTGTACCTGATTACGTAGCCACATGGATCAGGCCATCTGCTTCATCTGAGTGATCTGGTATCTGACTCTGGCTCATCGTCAACCAGGCCTCCAATCTCTAGCCTTCCGATCCTCACTTGCCTGAACAAAAGCTGGACCACCCCATCATGGCCATTTCTTGGTACTTAGCCAAGGTGTGACATTTGATGCTGGAAAATTTGAATTGGTTCTTACTCTTTCTAAGAGAACCTCGCAGTCACTGTCTATGCAACTGTGTTTGGAGTCATAATAATTTAATCACTTCATTCATTTGATTGTTCTTTAAGACCTTCTATAACAGGTCAAAACAAGGGAGAATGTTCAACAGTTTATGACTTCATTTTCACACTGCGTTAAAGTTAACTGAACACTACACGTGTCGAACAGTCACAAAATACAGTGTGTGTTGGCATTTTACTGTCAGAATACAGAGCCATTTATTTGTCTTATTCTGCTTCAAGGAATGTTCTAGATAAACAAATATCAATCCTCCTTCCTGAAGAGCTTCTTGTGGTAATATGCCATGCAAGACAAAAGTGTCCTTGTTGCTAAATAGAGTTTAGGAAGAATACACAGTACCCTGCCAGCACTAGTTAAATCAACAAGTACTAGTGGCATTTTCTATAAAGTACATAATGCTTTGTATGCTATTTTAACCCACTTCCCATTTGTCATACTTTACCCCATTTTAACCAGTAGTAAATACCTCTTTTATCACTACTATATGAGCCCTTGGACTGCTAGGAGATCCAATCAGTCAATCCTAATAAATGAAATCAACCCTGAATGTTCCCTGGAAGAACAGGTACTGAGGCTGAAGCTCAAATATTTTGGCCACCTAATGCGAAGAGAGGACTCTCTGGAGAAGACTCTGATGCTGGGAAAGATTGAAGGCAAAAGGAGAAGGAGAAGGCAAAGGATGAGATGGTTAGACAGCATCACCGATGCAACAAACATGAAAATGAGCGAACTCAGGAAGATAGTGGAGGACAGGAAGGCCTGGCGGGATATGGTTCATGGGATCACGAAGGGTCGGACACGACTTAACGACTGAACAACAACAACAAATATGATCCCATCCTCCCTTTATGTATGATGTACATAATGGATGGATGTTGGAGTCTTTACTGAAATAGAAAGTTAAAGTTAGGGAGTTATGTATACATATCTTTGGTTTCATCTAGATGAACTCCAAGGTAAGGCAAATTCTTTTTTAAAGGTTCTAGTTCTTATGATTTTACCCCATTTTTGATCAACCTGGATGCTTTATTTAAAAATTCAGAGTCCCTGCAATATCCTATTCATTTGGAATTGTTTACCTCAAGACCCCCAAAGTCAGATAATCAATTATCCTTCCTGTCACATTTATCATTGATACATTGATTTACTGCTACATTTTTTCTTTATTTGCAATTGTCCTTTATGACAATCGCCTGTTTGTCTCTGCCCTTGGCAAAATGTTCAAATTGCTAAAATTCCAAATATTGCAGATAGAACAAATTGTAGAAATGTCTGCACATGTTTATGATTTGCATCAATTCTGGGACCAGAACTTAGTTGTTGTTGTTTTTTGTGTATGTGTTTTTGGCACAGTAAATGATAAGGCCTAGTGACACTGTGGCTTGGAATTAATGGTTTTGTTAGAATTAGGTGAATCTTGCATCTCACAGCAGTGTGCCATTAGCTTGATGCAAACTTCCAATTTAACTCTGCTGTACGCTTTATGCCATTAACATTGTTTGTGTTTTTTCTTGTTCTTGGAATGGCAGGCTCCAACTTCCTTAACCTTGATGCTGCAACGGATGGCAAAAGCCAGGAGCTAAGTGTGCTTGCAATGTAACTGTTGCTGCCCAAAGGGTGAAGGGGAGAGGCAGTAGTTAAGCTTGCTTTGATCAGTGATGGAGGGAGAGAGAGAGAGAGAGAGAGAGAGAGAGAGAGAGAGAGAGAGAGAGAGAGAGAGAGAGAGGAATGATGAATTCCAACACTTGTTGGCAAGAATATTCAGCCTTCAGTGATAGCCTATGATTGTCAGCCAGTCCAAGCCAGCCGTTGCCATCTCCTTGAATGACTGTCTCATTACAGTTCTTATCTTAGAATGCCCACAGGCTATGGGAGTGTGTCTCATGGCTCTGTGTGTGTGTGTGTGTGTGTGTGTGTGTGTGTGTGTGTGTGTGTGTGTTATCAGCATGGCTTGTGACATTGAATGCCCAGTGCTTAGAATACACAAGGAATCATCAGTGGAAGGTCCCAGAGCCAGTGCTAATCCACGAAGGATACCAGCCAGCTCCCTCGCCCCAGTTCCAGTTCCCAGTCTGTGGAGACAGAGGGGTAATTGTGGCAACAGGATTTCCTGGGGGTCCCTGTGGAGAAAGGAGTGAGTGGTCTGGTCCATAACACTCTCTTAAAGCAGATGGCTGATCAGGATATAACATACATATGTGAAAAGTGTCAATCGTTGATTAGAGCAATTTTATAGAAACACAATTCTCACCCTCAAACTGAATGCACTGAGATCATGGGGGGGGGGTAGTGGGATTGTGTCTGCTGGTCCGACTCCTTCAATGGAGCTCTATGTACAAAGCTGGACATATGTAGGCTGCATATCTATGATCAGGAGCCCTGACAGAGCAAGTTTCCAGGTTGTGTGGATGAGCCTATGCACATACAGTTGTATGCACCGCATGTTCCATTCATACTTTCCACTGAACACGCAGAGGTGGGGAGTGGGGCTAGCTAGCAAGTGCCGTCCTGCTCCCCCGGTGCCACATTCTCAGTGAATGCAATTTGCACAGGGCTTTTGCACAGCCCTGTTTGCACAGGGCTTTTCGGTATGACCACGCTAGAACAGATTTCTCAAGGCCTTGCTATTCTGTGTTTCCGAGGATATAAAGCAAAGCAGTTGGCATGGGATTTGTTTGCAAAATGAATATACAGTGAAACACTATCGTTTGTGTCCCTGTGTTATTGTTAAGCAGGCCTAATTGGCTCAGCAACTTGTGTTGTTGCGCTCTTGACAAAAAGTGTAGAACATCCGTAGGAATGCTAACAGCCATCTCCATTTCACTTTCCCAAGAACTTCATAATTCAGGGAGACTAATGAATCTAACACATGAAACCACAAACTCGCCAAGAGCTGACTGAAAGCCACGGACATGAGAAATTTAACAATATGAAGATGCTGTGAGAATTAAGAAAAAAAGAATCTGGGTCAGGACAGGAGCCCTTTGAGCTTCAGTCAGCTGACTGTCTGGTAACCAACCCACCAGATTGACACAGATCCATCAATGTTTCATGTCAGCTGGAATGGACTGAGAGTATCATTGGCAACTATCAACAACCCAGAGAACATGCCTGTCCTTTGACAAGTGCAGATGTAGCAAGATATTATGTAGCAGCTGCTGCACATCCTAGCATGGTTAGGCTTGTCTAGCCTGCCTCTTCCTTAGCCCACCTCCCCTGCCTCTGCTGAAGCAAGTCAGTCTTTGCTTTTGCGTTAGAGCACAGACAAGTGAGAAGGACAGGTGAAGGGGCTAGTGGGTGGGCCGGGTGGGCCACTGCCTCCGTTTTACTTTAAAACAGGAACAGGAACAAACAAGATCTCAGAACTGGCAGTTCACAATTTAGTTGAAAGGGTTCTTTCTGAAAAAGACTGCAGTATCCAAAAGACTGATCAGGCCTGGGAAGGGGTAGGATTGGTGGTGGTGGCGCATGTCGAATCCTAACCCCTTCCTGGGCCTGATCCTCTTACCCCGAGGGGACAAATGTCCCCTCATCCTGAGGCGACCTCTAGCAGCCAAAACTCCCCCATGGGATGCAGCGGAAACCGCGCCGGCACTGCTGTATCGCTGTGCAGGGGGTTAGGTAGGATTGGGCTGTAAGTTTCTGGATGGTCCAACTGATCCATGACTTTCTCAGAATACTAGGAAGAGTACCCTGGTATTCTCATGTGCTATGCGGCACCCAGGGCTTCTGAGCAAGCTGCAGGAATTGACCATCCCCCACCCCTGTAAACCTGGCAGCTGCACAAAGGCCACAGGGAGCATCCAACTCCTGGAGTGCAAGTTGTAGCATACTCAGGTGATTTTGGAGCTCTACCTTTTTACCTTTTGGAGCTTGCCCCAGTATGGCGTCTTTTCCAGTGACTGTTGCTGGTGTCTCTTCTGTATTTCTTTTGGGGACGGAACCATTTGTTGATTTATTTTACTATGTAAACTGCGTTGTGCACTACTCCTGCTGAAAAGTAGTAGTAGTGGTGGTAGCAGCAGCAGCAGCAGCAGTAGTAGTAGTACTAAATAACAACAACAACAAATACCCTTTTATATGGCCATGATGTTGACAGCATACACTGAGGCCTAGACGCTCCAAGCAGAGCCTGGTTCATGCTAGACACAGCATAGGTATTTGGTATTCTTGGGAAAGTAGGAAATCCTAAATCCTGGATTTTGTTAGCATCCCTAATTTAAATTCCCATGTCTACACATGTATTAAAGATACAGGGCCCGGCTTTTATTATATCTGGTCTCCTGACTGATTAGCTCTTTGTCTGGGTTGGCCATGACAATGAGGTGGGCAGTTGCCCAATTCAGTCCCACCCAGCAATATAATTGAGTTAACCTGACTCAAATTTGTTGATGCTGCTGCTGCTGAGTTTGCAATTGCAGTCAGTCAGCCCTTGCGCTTGTTGCCCTGGTTGCCTAAAAGGGAAGCCTTTCATAAGTGTATGTTTCATTCCTTCTTTGAGCTTCAAACATCTGCCTCCTCCAGCATCTGTTTTTCATCAAAGCAAAACCTAAGATTCCCATCAATGGACAACATGGAACAGATAAAAAGAATCTGCAAGTGCCGTTTTGACTGCAGAGCCTTCAGCTCTCTTTGTCCCACTTAGATCCTTTGCCAAAGAACCTGCCTTGTCATTTCAGTCTTCCAGGGATTACCAGCTTTTATACCCAACTTTCAAGATGCTTTGCCCTGGCACAGTCAGTTTAAAATTGTTGGTTTTCAGAAGGTAGCAATTCCAGGACAAGCTTTGGCATGGCAGGAGGAGGACCCTCTAGCTTCTGCTCATCCAGGTATTTCGGTTTCTGCACTGCTGGTGTTAAAATGATGGTGATGATGATGCCAATGTCTGTTTTCCCCCACACTCTTTGTAACGCTCTCTAAGGGCCCAATTATTCATTGATGTCCTCTGACAAGATCTTTGTTCAGATCTGATAGTCAGTTTTTTGTCAGGATCCCTGATAGGTGGCAACTCAGATCAATGCAGATGTTATATACAAGTAACTCCTGCATATGGGTCAGACTGAGCAGCAGATAATTGTTTCCATCTGCAAACCACCACTTTGTGTTTGGTTCTCCCTCCCAGTCCCTATTTGCACCTGGCGCTGGACCACAGCATTGTAGTAATCAGTGATGTAGACTGGACTCGAACTCGAGTCGGACTCAAGTCGCATCAATGACTTGACTCGGACTTGACTCGACAATTGTAAAAGACTCGAAAGACTCAAGACTTGGAGCCTTTTACAAGAAGTTGAATTTTATTCAAGTTTAAACCCGTTTTCCCCATTAAATAGATAGGGACTTGCAACCAAAGACTCAGGACTTGGGAGCAAAGACTTGGGACTTCACTTGACACTTGGAGTCAGAGACTTGATCCACATCCCTGGTAGTAATACACAACATAGATTCTACAAGTCTAACGTCTGTTCACTCCTGCCCTAGAGAAGCAGCAGCAAATCTAGCAGGGAATAGAAAATTATCATCATCATCGATGACAACAACAGAAAGCAGCCTTACTTGGGACAGCACACATATTATGAAAATATCTGTGAATATTCTAGGTCTAGGAGGTCCTTGGGAAGGACCCAATATTCAATAGGACAAATCCAGCCATCAACATCTGGTGGGCTGTGCATATTTTTAACAACAACAACAACAACAACAACAATACTAATACTAATACTAATACTAATACTAATATGGGTTATGCGTTCTCCCCATTAATTAGTTGATGATGCAAAAGTAAATATTCTCCTGTATAAAAAAAAGACAAGACAAAAAATCTTGAGAATGCATTGACATTCTCCAGCCAGCTGGGACTCTACATGAATGTGAATGCAAGCATGTTTTTTCTTCCCAGCATGGTCAGGAAGAGGCCATATGGGTTCAGAAGTTAATTACAGATCGGGTTACATAGCTTGAACAGAGGTATCTTAGCCCTGCTGCATATGGATCTGGTGAAACTCTCTTAGATAAACAATGGTTGTCACCTTTGTAGACATCTGTTTCCCTCAAGCCTCTAAAAAATAAAAATTTAAAAGAAAATTCCACGCTCAAGATCCTGTGGGGTTTTGAAAGCAAATGGCAATCACATGCTGGGATAGACTCCCTACAGCACATGTACCGTGTTTGTGATAAACATCAACATTTGAAATACTCCAAAGTCTTTGTAAGCAAACATGTCTGGCAGTAGACCCTTAAGAGTATGCATGTTTTCCATTTGAAAAGTCAATCGGCAAGAGCTCCCTTTGGGGTTAAAAAGGATTTGGAAGAACAAAAACTTCTGTTTTGACAGGATTCAACCTCTTTCTAGGACCAAATGTTGTGTGATGTTTGTGAGGTTTTGTAGTTTCTAAAAATATAATTACATTGTATGTTGTAAACCCTTTATCCTTTTTGGGAACAGTTTAATCTCTTGCACATTTTATCAAAACCATCTGATGTCTCCTTATACTGTACACGTGAACAAAAAACAGAAGCAGTTTGATTTTTTTCATTTAAAAGACTGAGAGCCCAATCCTAACAAACACCCCCAGTGCCGATGCAGTTGTGCCAACAATGGGGTGTGTGCTGCATCCTGCAGTGGGGAGCCAGTCACAGAGCCTTCCTCAGTGTAAGGGAACTTTCGTTCCCTTACCTCAGGGTAAGCCTCCACTTCCCCAATGGGTCTCCATGGATCCATGAGAGCTATTTTGCTGGCGTACGTCCGAGGAGAGTAAGGGAGAGAGGAGGGGAAAGAGAACAGGGATAGGATCCTGGCACAAGTTGCTGCCGCCCGAGATTCACCCCCTTTCTGCCTCCTGCCCTTCCCCCTCCCCACCCAGGAACTCCCCATTCCTCCCCATTCCGGCCACCACCCACCCCTCATGCCTTAATAGGTTTTACTCTGCAGCCATGCATAGAATTGCACTGTTGGGCATTCTATTAAATTTTAAACCACCTTGAGTGCTTTAGAAGGAAGGTAACGTATCAAGGTTGTAAATAGATACTCCAGGTTCATAAGTTGACCCCCTTGATTCTTGATTGACAGTGCAAGCTTATGCAGGTCTACTCAGAAGTAAGATCCACCAGGTTGAATGGGAGGGGGCCCAATCCTAACAGGCTGCTGAGCTGTTGGAACTCATGTTCCAGCGGCACAGCGGCCTTTCTGGCATCACAAAACGTGGTGTATTGTCATATGCAGCCCGGGCTGCTGGGCATTCTTATTTCTCTCTCTCTCTTTTTTTAATGTCATGAATACACCCAGAATTTTTATAGTTTTCCAGAAGGTTGGTGCTTGCAGATGTTCCTATTAAACAGTTCCCTGGCTTGGTACTGACTACCTTACTTGGCTCTCTCACTCTCATCCTAAGCACATGACTGCAGTGCAGTTTGTTCTCAATAAGTGATTGTTAAAAGGAACAACAGAATCTGGCTAAACATGTGTTCAGGTAATAGCAAAATCAACGTCCCAAGTGGAAACAGAAGAATAAACATCTCAGTATAATTTTAGATTTTATTATTATTATTCATATACACCATCTTATTCAGCGGCTTCATTAAAAGCAGGAGGCATGTTCATAGGGAAAAGGGTAGGATTGCTACTGGGAGCTCAAGTGAAAAACATTCTCTAATCCAGGAAAGACGGTGGTGGGACTTCCTGCTGTGTTTCTAATGAACTGTGCAAGTGCTTTAATGTGTAATCAGATTATGTGCCTAGAAAAAAATCACATGGGCTTTATCTGATCTTCAAGAGTAAATGCTGATTTACTTCATGATAGCCAACTCCTAAAAATAAGTAAGGTGACTAAACAAACTACGTCCCATCATCCACCATGGTAAACAATACAATGTTACTGTTCCTATTGTAACAGTAAGATACATTAATTTATTCAAATGTTTGACTAAGTTTATTCAAATGATTACTATCAATGTATCCTAAAAACGTAGGGCAGGCTATAAGAAACATTGTACTCTACATTGTTAATTTTGCAATATCTATTTGTAGCTCGAGCAGCCTGATCCTAGTGGGCTGCACGGCTGGTGGAACTAGCATTCCGCCAGCGCTGGCTTCCATAAGGCAGCCATAAAGCATAATGCTCCCGCAGTGCATGCTGCCAAAGCACTGTCATCGCCGCACTGGCCGCCTGCCGGAGCAGGTAAACCAGCATGGGAGGTGAGAGGGGGTGGGGGGAGGGTGGAATGGGGCAGGGAGGGAGGAGAAACAGGGGGCAGGGAGGTGGTGGGAGGGGTGGATCTGTTGGTGATGGTGCACGTTGGATCCTATCCTCCTTTTTGTAGCCTCCCCATCCCCTTTCTCTATAGCTATAGCCTGACAGTTAAAGAGCTGGTGCCAGTGCCGTACCCAGCCGATTTTGCGTGTGGGGCCCAGTCCTCGGCCCCGCCCCTAAAACTAATTAGCATAAATTATGCTAATTTTTCGGGCGATTTAAACCTACATTTTAACCCTACAAAAGGGGTATTTTTAAAATGTGTATGCTTTGCGGCACTTAACTTTTGTATAGGAGCCTCCAGCGATTTTTAAGGGGTATTTTTAAAGTATGTCTTCTTTGCGGCACTTAACTTTGTTATAGGAGCCTCCAGCGAAGCGATCGGCTCTCTCCAGCGACGTTCTCTTCCAGGGGCGCAGATCGGCGATCTGAGATCGCTCCTCTGCAGCCCCTGACCAGAACTGCTCATCGTAAGCTCTTCCTTTGAGTTCGCACATGCGTGAATGGCTGTTTGCTATGCGCATGCGCGAACTCAAAGGAAGAGCTTACGATGAGCAGTTCTGGTCAGGGGCTGCAGAGGAGCGATCTCAGATCGCCGATCTGCGCCCCTGGAAGAGAACGTCGCTGGAGAGAGCCGATCGCTTCGCTGGAGGCTCCTATAACACAGTTAAGTGCCGCAAAGCAGACATACTTTTAAAAAAAACCTTAAAAATCGCCGAAAAAAGCGGGATTTTTCCCGCTCTCCTCTGGAGCCTCCCGCCCCCCCGCACCACCTCCCGCCCTTGCGCCCTGGGGCCCACCGCCCCAGGGCACCACGTCAGAGGACGCCACTGGCTGGTGCAGGTCCAAGACCTATTGCAGGACGGGAAGCTTAAGGAGGAGAAGGGGATCCCTTTTGTCTCTAAAGCCTCCTGCTCCCCCACCCCCTTTGCTGGATACAGCATGCACCTTTTCAGTACGGCTGCACTGGCAAGGGAGGGAAAGATAGGATTGGGCCAAAAGAGTTTTAAGAACATCAGAAAAAAATCTCCCAAGTCAGGGTTGAAAATGAAACTTCGGTGCTTCCAGGGACTATTTCAAAGGAGATGTGAACTTTACTAGTCCCCAAATTCTTCTCTGTCTCTGATCCAAGATCCTCTGACATCGTTCAGAAGATCTCAGATTACCTCTGAGTTTATCTCAGGTTAAAAGTTTAAAAGAGGTTAAAAGAGAAGACATTTCAGACCTAATTGACAAATTAAAGAAGAATAAGTTACCAGGTCTTGATAGCATCCACCCAAGAGTTCTGAAGGAACTCAAGAATGAAGTTGCTGACCTCTTGACCAAAGTATGCAACTTGTTCCTTAAAACGGCTACTGTGCCAGAGGATTGGAGGATAGCTAATGTCATGCCAATCTTTAAAAAAGGAAGGAGGGGGGACCCGGGAAACTACAGGCCGGTCAGCCTAACATCTGTTCCAGGGAAGATGGTGGAAAGTCTCATTAAGGATAAAATCTTAAAATACATAGAAGAACAAGCTCTGCTGAGGGAGAGTCAGCATGGCTTCTGTAAGTCTTGCCTCACAAACCTTTTAGAATTCTTTGAAAAGGTCAACAGGCATGTGGATGCAGGAGAACCCATGGATATTATATATCTGTATTTTCAGAAGGCAGTTGACATGGTCTCTCACCAAAGTCTTCTGAGAAAACTGCACAGTCAGGGAATAAGAGGACAGGTCCTCTTATGGATTAGGAACTGGTTGAAGACCAGGAAACAGCGAGTGGGTGTCAATGGGCAATTTTCACAATGGCGAGAGGTGAAAAGCGGTGTGCCCCAAGGATCGGTCTTGGGACCGGTGCTTTTCAACTTATTCATAAATGACCTGGAGTCGGGGATAGGCAGTGAGGTGGCCAAGTTTGCAGATTACACTAAACTTTTCCAGGTGGTGAAGATCACCAGGGATTGTGAAGAGCTCCAGAAGGATCTCTCCAAACTGGGAGAATGGGCAGCAAAATGGCAGATGTGCTTCAATGTAAGTAAGTGCAAAGTGATGCACATTGGGGCAAGAAACCAAAATTTCACATATATGCTAATGGGTTCTGAGCTGCCTGTGATGGATCAGGAGAGAGATCTTGGGGTGCTGGTGGACAGGTCAATGAAAGTGTCGACCCAGTGTGCTGCAGCTGTGAAGAAGGCCAATTCCATGCTCGGAATCATTAAAAAAGGGATTGAGAATAACAGTCAATATTATTATACCATTGTACAAATCGATGGTAAGGCCACATCTGGAGTATTGCATCCGGTTCTGGTCACCATACCTCAAAAAGGATATAGTTGAGCTGAAAAAGGTGCAGAGAAGAGTGACCAAAATGATTAGTGGGCTGGGGCATCTCCCTTATGAGGAAATACTACAGTATTTGGGGCTCTTCAGTCTAGAAAAAGGCACCGGAGGGGGGACATGATTAAGACGTATAAAATTATGCATGGGGTGGATAGAGTGGATACAGGGAAGTTCTTTTCCCTCTCGCACAACACCAGAACCAGGGGACATTCACTAAAATTGAGTAGAGGGGAGAATCACCCAGCGTGTAATTAATCTGTGGAACTGCTTAACACAGGATGTGGTGATGGCACCTGGCTTAGATGCCTTTAAAAGGGGATTGGATAGATTCATGGAGGAAAAGTCCATCACAAGTTACAAGCCATAACCAACCTCCTGGTTTCAGAAGTAGGTTTTCTCTGTATACCAGGTGCAAAGGAGTGACAACAGGATACAGGTATCTTGTTGTCTTGTGTGCTCCCTGAGGCCCTTGGTGGGGTCACTGTGAGATGCAGGAAGCTGGACTAGATGGGCCTTTGGCCTGATCCAGCAGGGCTCTTCTTATTTTCTTATGTTCTTATTCGAGGTGATTTTTGGAGAGCTCATCCATCTCAACCAAATAATTAAAAAGCACAAAATATTAACAGAGGCGTTTCTACGGTAGGGGTGGTACTGTAAGTTGCGCCCCGTCCTAGGCCCCATTTACAACCAGGAACGAGGAAGCCCCGCCCCCTTGCCATCGGAACGATTCCGTGTGGTGAAGGCAACGGACAGGAGACTCCCTGCCCGTTGTTTTCGCCACGCGGAATGGCTCAGATGGCAAGGGGGCGGGGCCTCCTCATTCCGAGTTGTAAACGGGGACTAGGATGGGGCACAACTTACAGTACTGCTCCTACCGTAGAAACGCCTCTGATATTAAACAAACTGGAAATAGCAACATACCCTGCTGTGTCTGATTGGACAGTATGCCCAAGCACTGTTCATTCGATGGTTAACTGATACATTTTAGAAAGAGCTTGTAGCCAAATTCTAACCTCACACAAAGGCTTGTGTTCCACATGCACTTAAAAGTAGAACATACTTCTTCAAATATAGCTTGTCATACCAACAGTGATTCTCTGCATATTTTTTCTTCTCTCTCACTATCTCCCTGTAATGTTGGCTAGTCTTTAAAGAAAAAGTAGAACATTTCATCAAGCGAACTCTATTACACAGCATTTACTCATTCCGTTATTAGGTTGTTTATTACACTTCCCTTGTGACATTTTCCCCAAAGATAGTAAGAATTGCAAAAGGTCCATAAAATGGATAGTAGGAATCCAAGGAACAAAGTAAAGAAGACCTGCAAATCCTATTGGAAATGCAATCAGTACAGCATTCTGCACTCCGTCACATTTTATGGTCCTGGCTTTCTTTCCAGTCATGGTGGTAAAATGTACACAGTGGGCTGAAAGTTTATTGAAGTCCTTGACGACATCGCTGAAGGAAAGAATAGTTTAAATGGTTTGTCGACTTTCTGTTTTGTGCCTGCAGCAGGTGCAACAAAGAAGAATATGATTCAATGGGCAGAAGTGAGGGACAATTTCTTGGTACAGTACTTTGCTAGGCTACATCCTTTGTAGCGGTTCATCTGAGAATATGTGACCAGAGTGCAGAAGACCACCATATCAGTGTCCACGATAATTTTGAACTAAATAATTTTAAAACAAGTTCCAGATCACAATCTGATAAGAAACCTTTATTATAGGTTTTTAGATAATGAGAGAAAAGTAGTACGTAAGTTGTTTATTATTATTATTATTATTATTATTATTATTATTATTATTATTATTAATAGGGTCCTGATCCATGACAATATCTGGGAGTCCCTTTGAAGCAGATTTATGTATTTTAAATAGAAATTCCAGACATGGACAATTTCATAGTCTTAGGCCCCAATTCTACTCCCCGCCAGCTGCGCTGATGCAGCCACACCAAAAAGCGCTGATGCAGCCATCAGCCGTCATATTACAATCCACTCCACTCCAAAGCAAGGTCCCTTGAGGATCCTAAGAGTGAAATGCCCCCTAGAACAATCAATACATTTACGTTCCTCTGGGACTTCTGCATTTGTTACCACTTTCCTGTAGGCATGTTGGTTATTTGGCACTGCAGATCTCCTCTTTCTATACCTTATGAAGCAGCAGAACATGCCTTTGCCTTGTACACGGGGGACTGAGCAGTAACTTCACAAAAATACGTTCTGGCTTCTCCAGTACTTGTGAGTTGCTTTTCCTCTGGATTGCTGAGTGGGAAGAATCCATGGACAGCATTTCCTTGTTATCACTAAGTATTGGCCTATCAGCACATTTCTGATGAAGCTTCTGAATATCAAAGGAAACTAAAGAAAGCAAGAGTTATGAAAAGTAAACTTGGCTGTAAAGTTTGACTATGAGGTAGCAAATGCTGCCCTGACTATAAGGTTTATGTTACAGACAGAACTGACATTTCAGTTCTGTAGTGTCAGTGTTTTCTCTTGGATACTCTCTTCAAAGTGATATTTTCTCCGGAGTTAGGGAATATGCTTCAAATGTCTGCATTTTTACTTGATATATTTGATAATAGAACACCAATATTTTTCTTCAAAATAGCCATGTTTCTCCCGATGTTTTTGCAAGCTACTAAATGAAAATTGTATGCCCATATTTGACTGCTATGCCGCTGTTTGAATCCATACGATGTCGTTTCTAGTGGCTTCTAGAACTCGAGTAGCTTCTGGAACTCTTTCATTGCAGCCAATGAATTCTTGAAGTAATCCTGAAGTAATCCCCACACCAGCATCAAGGCAAAATGCTTTTACAATTGTGCATGGAGTTGCATGCTACCTCAGCAAATGTGGTTTTTCTTGAAGATATTTCCCCCCATTTGGAACTCACATGTTGCCACTTCCACAAGTGCTGCAGGAGAGGTTGGAGGGAGACGTTCAAAACGGCCCCAACCTTTTCCAGAAAATTAGCGATATCTCCCTTATAATCACACAGCATCCATTCATTATGACTAACTTTGGCTTAGGATTGGATTGATAAAAGCAGTTGTTAAGATGTTACGAGCCAAAAGGGTGAGGGAAAATGCACATCTTAGGAACATTTCTTTATAAATAGTAGCTCTGAGACAGAGAATCTGGCTAGGAATCAGTATTGTTGAGTTTGAAATTACTGTACTGTCATTTGAGCTTTAGAATAATAATTTATTCAAAAAATATTGAATAAATACATATATACACATTGTATACATACATACGTATGTATATGCATGTATTTAGTCAATTAGTAAACAATATAATATATATTTAAGTAATTACCATTCAATACATGCAGAGGTGAGCAAATGTTCTTCCATGAGGTGTTGTTTCATGCTACAAAAGAAGGCAATAGTAGACACATTAATGATACCAGCGTATGTTTTTATGGACCTTATGCAAGACAATTTCGCATGAAACCCACAGATCTTACCAATTGCTCCCCTATTAGAGGGGTTTTATAGGGAAAGATCAGTAATCATTAAGTTCAGTAAGATGTCCCTTGGTCCTCTTTTTCCAAATGCCCTTTGACTGTAGCTGTTTTCCTCCCTTCTTTCTTTCTGGTCTTAGAATCTTGCTAAAGAAAAAGTAGATTACCAGTGCAATCCTGTGCAACTATCCAGCGGGCGGCCCAGACTGCCCGGAGCCCGCCGAATCCTATCCCCATTCTAGGCTGCTCTGGAGCGGCCTGGAGATCTACTTGGGGAAAGGGGACGTTTGCCCCCTTCCCCTGGTGTAAACTGGGGAAGGACTCCTCGGATTGCTAGCGGAAGTAAGAGGAGGCCATGTAATGGTGGGGGCGGGGATATGGTGGATGCCATCCCCAGCCCCTCCTGAGCCGGCTCAGCCAATGGCCCCCCTCCCTCACTGCCTGGACTGCCTCCAGGCCCACCGAATGTTGTCTTACCTGCCTCTAGAGGCTGTGGGGACGTCCCAAGTCGTCACGGACGTGCTTTATGGCACGTTTGTGACAGCTTCCAGCAGCGGAGCACTTGCTCCGCTGCTGGAAATCTACGTAGGATTGTGCTGTAAAACAGATTTTGGGGAGTAGAAAATGGAGATCTACCTGCATAAAGAAAAACAAATGAAAAAGTCCCATTGGCCATGCTTGAGCACCTGGGTGTCCCTCAAGTAGCTCTTTGGATCTCATCCAGAGTATTATGAATGAAAATATTCTAGTTTGTCACTCAATAAGCTACCTCAAAGCAGTTATTCTGAGGATTAAATGAGGTAAGAATATATAGTATTGCTAACCACAACTGTCTTTGGGATAGGATGGTGAGGAATTTTAAAGAAATCTGTGATACCTGAATCAATTATGAACAGATAAGAAGTTAGGTGGAGTCATTTGCAATTGCCTGGTGTATCTATATGCAGGTCAACTGCCCATTCTGACCCCCCCCCCCATTCTTTTTAAAGTAAAATGCTTGGAAGGAAACATATAAAATCAATTTTTTTTGTGTGGAAGATCTCCGTTTCCAAGGCTCCATTTACTTGCTAATGTTATCAGCAACTGAGTAGAAAATTAAGCAGACATTAAGATGACTTGTATTTAATTAGTGCACAAAGCTTGTTTGATTTTTTGTTCTCTAATTATGTGAATTAATAGCTTTTGAACTTGTTGTGATCTGCACTTTTAATTTCTTAAATTTTTTGTTACTTCCTATCTCTATTCTGAAATCTCACATCTTCGATCATTCACAATGCTACTTTAATTCATAATGTTCATCACTATGAAACATATAGTTAGATGCATTTAAAGACAAATGAACAAAGCAAAAGCTTTGTGCATCTGAAGTGTGAAGTTTAGAGAATACATTAATCATGGAGATAGATCTTCCTGATGGGAACTATTTATTCTCTGGCTAGGGATTAAAGTGGAAGATGGGAAGACTGTTTTGAAATGTAGTCCTTGATACTTAATAAGCAAACTTGTGTTGAAGAATAAAGGCAAGTCTGTCTTTGACCAAATTTAAATGTACAGTCATTATAATGGCCTAACACGGACACTGAAAGAAGACATCAGCAGAGAGACAGAACAAAATATCACAATAAAAACAAATAATAAACTGAAGGCAAGTGTCTAATGCAAAAATCTAACATACGAAGAATGCTTTCATTTGGTGAACAAAACAACAGCAACAAAAAAGCCTCTTTTTTAAGGCTGAGGATTAAAAACGTATGCTACCAATTCTACCTTAAGAGCCACTGTGTTAATACATAAGAACTTAAACTGGAAAATATGGATTAATGTCAGATGCAGCACCAACAGCAGTTGCCATAAGCTTATGTGGTAAGCTGAGCTGGGATGCTGTGGTCTTGCCTAGTCCATGGAGAGTTCAGGCCCCTGTGCTGACAAAACAGTCACCATCTTCAGATGCACCACTGCAACAAAAAAATGTACTTGCAAATTACAGGACAGAACTGAGCATGGCTCACCTATGTGGCATTTCATCAATCATGGAACCATCTATGCAAAACTCCAGGTCTAATCTATGTCTAGATTAGGTCTCTAGGTCTAAAACCATGCAAAACTCCAGGTCTAATCGATGGTCTGCCCCCTGCTGTAAGGCAGGGCCATCTGCTCATCAACCCCCATGATCACAAATACAAGGTGTCAAACTGCCCAATCCTATTCCCCACCATTGGCACCAATGCAGCCGTGCTGATGGAGCATGCACTCCATCCAATTGGGGGAGGGGCGCATCAGACAGTCAGCAGGAGCCACCTATAGGAGTCTCAGAGGAGACCTATAGGCGGTGGTTGTTTTTTTTTACACCATTTTACTGGTGTAAGTTCGAGGAGAGAAAAAGGATAGGGCAGCTTGAGAAAGAGGGGATAGAATCTGGTGCACACTGATGCTGCCAAAATCGACACTCTGCCTCCCCCTCCCTGTCTATGACAAGCCTCTGCTACCAACTTACCAGTGCCGATGGAGGTTTCAGGATCTGTTGCTAGGCATGCCACGCCACTGCCTGTTTGCAGCAACAGTCCAGAAGTGTGCGACTGTGGCCCGGCTTTTGCGCCGCCATAAAGAGTCTTGCGCTGCTGGAACTAGCGTTTCGGCAGCACAAAGCCCTGAGAGGAACGAGAGCAGATGACGTGTGGAACAATAGTTCCAAGTGACTCAAGGAAATGAGCCAAGCCGCAGAGTCCAGAGGAAAGATCAACAAAGTGTTAAGTTTTTTTAAGGTTTGCATGGTCGCATCTCTTGTAGTCTACATTGCCAGTGCTAAAAGATTGTATAAGCCCCTGCTAACTGGGAAAAGAGGCACTTTTTCCATTGGTTCTCCTGTTATGTTTAGCAGGAGGGGGGAGAGTAACTGTCCCTCTTCACCCCAGCACAGTGTCTTTTTTAGTGGCTGTTTGCTGTTGGTGTTCTGCATTTTTTTTAAAATTGTGAGCCCTTTTGGGACAGGGAGCCATTCAGTTATTTGTTTTTCTCTGTAAACTGCTTTGTGAACATTATTGTTGAAAAGTGGTATATAGCTATAATGATGATGATGATGATGATGATGATAATAATAATAATAATAATAATTAATACAGTCTAATGAACACTTCTTTGGAGAAAAATCCCATTGGTTTCAAAGAGGCTTACCTCCAATTAAACGTGGTGAAGACTGCTACCTAAAATAGGAAAAAAGTAGAATTATAGATGATGAGTGTGTCCGGGGCCTGGCGAGAGCCCCGTACTTACCTGAAAGGAGGACCGCCAACCAACTGGTAACGGCGGCCGCGGTGTCTTGCCACGTCCGCACGGAGAGCCTCCGGCAGACGCGGCAGCAGTGGCCGGGACGGGCGAGTGGCCATCGGCCCTGCCCGCAGCCAAGGACCACGGGCACTCAGCGGGACAGGGCAACCCAGGCCCCGCTGAGTACCCGCCAGCCCCCGAAGCCAGCACAGGACCCCGCGTCAATCCACGGACAGCACCAGCCTCCGTGGCAGAGACCCGAGCGGCAGGAAGTCCTGCCCATGTCCTGCCCATGTCCACCGCGGCTTTGGATAGACTCCCACCTCTGCCTGTCAGGCAGACGTGGTGGGATTGGCTCAGGGCCTGGGAAGGTGGGACTAGGGTGCCAGGAGGGGTATATAAGGGATGCCTGGCCAAGGATGAGTCAGTTGTGGGCCGGCTGGCTGGAGAACAGGAGCGACAACCAAGCAAGCCTCCTGCAACAGACCTGAGGAGGAGGAACCGGGTGCCTCAACCCCCTTCCCTGGGGTCCCTCTGAGGCCTCTTCTAAGGCATCCCGATACGCCCCCTGCGGGCTCGGACTGGAGGTCTCCCCAGAGCCCAGCACACTCCAAGACTCGGGGTCAGCCCTTGATACCCCGTTGCTGGGGTCCCCACCCCAGAACCCCTTACAGAGTAAAACCCAACCCCCGTTAGTGTAATGGCCCCAGTTTTAAAATAGCACTGTTACATTTTCTGACCCTTATGTGTTCAAGTAATTTGTCATGACCCTGAATTCTGTTTTTTCAGAGACAAGAGTAAAAAACAGTGTAGCGTGAAAGGAGATGAAGCTGTAAGTAATTATGCATATAACACTCTCTCTCTCTCTCTCTCTCTCTCTCTCTCTCCTTTCTGTATAACTAAAGATTAAATTAAACACACACTTTTTATCAAGCACTCACTGTCATTCAGAAGTAAGCCCCTGAAAATTTAAAAATACACTATTTTTCAGAAACTTAAGTACAAAGAAAGGCATTTGAACAATTTATTAACACCATATTTTTGTACTCCAGTGATTAAAAACAGCCCAATGGAATCAAATCAAGCTTTCTGTATATAAAAACATCTCTTCCAGCCTAAGGATAAACTTGTGAGGGGGAAAAAACAACCATTGAGGGTAGACTTCTAATAAGAATAAGACGGACATAACTTCTGTTTAATAGGTTGATAGTGGCATGGCTTTGGGAAAAGCTAGAATTGATTTTGATTTCCTGGGGAAGAAATTCCAGCATTAGTAAAAGATCGGGTTAAACAAAATAACAAAAGGACAAGTACACAGAATTAAGTGTTTTGTGGAAGTCACACAGTCTCAAAAGAAAACTATTTGAGAGAACCAAGAAGTAGAATTATTATGACTTTATTATGTCAGTAGGGTTGTCTTATCACACACACACACACACACACACACACACACACACACACACACACACACACACACACACACACACACACACACACACCACCCCTTATTGCTCTATGTTCTATTCTAGAAGAAGAAACCGCTCACTGGAGCTCCCTGCTTTGCTAAGAAGCATTTATTTGAACCTAAAACAAAATGCATAAAATTACAGCAAGTCTCCATCTAACCGTAGGTAATTTCTTCCTGCTCCACCACCATGGTATGCATCGAGTATGCTTAGAGAAGCAAACCAACAAACAACCCCCTTGCATCCAGCATCCTTTTTATATGTGGTAGAAAGTGATCCAGATTTTTTTGCTGAGAATTTGTGGGACCCCCTTTCCCTTGTATTGCTGACTGCAATCTTCCATCTGTCTGAGGTAGCTTTGCGCTTGTGGATCAGTGCAAATGTGTTCCTACATGTATTGTGGCCAATTGGAAACAAAGCTTGGCTTCCCCCTGAAGCCTGTTCTTATTCCTAATTCTAAGTCTGTAGCCAGTTACATAATAATATACCAAAGAAAGTGTGATGTTAATGATCAAGGGAAAGCAGAATATCAGGAGCCTTTGTTTCTTTTAAGATCTGATGGTATCTTCACCCTCAATTGTTATCTAGCAGAGGGTTCTCAGTGTGCCTGTTGTATAAAACAGAGTACACTGTGTCTTTGTTCCAATAACCAATATTTAAAATGTGAGAGAAATTCCAAAGGGTCGGAAGTGCGCAGGATGGGAGGAAAAAAACACACACCAAAGATTTTGAAAGACAGAGACGCATGAGGACTTATTTAACATGAACAAACTAGTAAATTAATCCTGTTTGGCTCTTTATCCCCACATTTAATGCTTTAAAGGATGACTGAACCTTTCAGACTGACCTTTTAGCAAAAGAAAGGAATAGAGAAGCAAAAAAAGTGAAGTAGAAAACGTAACAGTGAGAGTGAGGGGATGTAAGGGCAGGGAAACCTATGAAAGGAGTGAATACAGGAACAGTTGAGATGCTTTTCTTTGAAGACTCAAGGCCCACATGAATGAAAGAAGCTTAGACTTTCTGCTCCACTTATTGGACATTATACCCCTGGTGGAAAACAATCCTAAAGCTGTATGTGAGGATTTAGAATGGAAAGAATTTCAAGCCCAATAAAAACTGCTATGGAAAGAATGTTAAAAATCATTAAAGAGATTTTTGATTCTAAAACGAATTGACTGCAATAGATGAAGAATTTGCTTTCACAATCAAGATTCAGATGTTACTATTTCAGGGTTGCTGGCTTTCACTGGCTATGGTGGGGCAGTTAGCAGATCAGGGTGATCTCCACCCCGTCGAGATAATATTGTTGTTGCCATGATCTCTTCTCCTGAGATTAAAAGAAAAATGAGCCGAAGTTGCTGCTTTTGCCAGAGAATCCTGACAAGA
Source organism: Plestiodon gilberti rubricaudatus (assembly GCA_026170595.1). Taxonomy (NCBI): domain Eukaryota; kingdom Metazoa; phylum Chordata; class Lepidosauria; order Squamata; family Scincidae; genus Plestiodon; species Plestiodon gilberti. The sequence goes on from JANXHW010000001.1 coordinate 79,070,692, forward strand.
TACTGTGTTTCCCCCCAAAATAAAACAGTGTCTTATATTATTTTTGGCTCCAAAAAAATGCAGCAGGTCTTATTTTCAGGGAGGCTTTATTTTCACAACCTGTGGCGCGGCACCCCTGCAACCCCCACCCCCCGGCACTTACTTTGACCGATTAAAAGCTTCATTCTTTCCCGGGGGTGCAAGGCTCTGCAAGACCTGCACAGCCTGTACTCGAGTCCTCCACCATGGAGACGACATGCTAGAGACTCTGCAAAGTCTGGCTGATGATCCTAGCTAGGTCTTACTTTCAGGGAGGACTTATATTGACAAGTGCCAGCAAAAATCATGCAAAAATGATGGTAGGTCTTATTTTCAGGGTAGGTCTTATTTTCAGGGAAACAGGGTATGTGTGTCACCTGCACACTAAGTACCTTAACTAGGTACCCCGGAACAATTGCATGTGGTTGTTTGTGAATTCTGACATCACTCTGAATTTAAAAAAAAATCCCTAGAAAAGAGGTAAAATTTTTCAGCAGGTCAGGCTGCTTTGTCTCCTTCACCTGCCCAGTTTCCAAACTTGTTTCTCAGTGACAGAACTCTGCTCTCTAAGACAGTGATGTTATGGCCTTTCTGTAGCCTTTAACTTTTAGGTCCCACATGCTATTATAGCAATTCACATGCCAGCTGAGGCAGAATACTGCTTAGAACACTGTTTTACGTTCATTTTAAATACCTAGATGTATACTTTATAAATGAAACAAGTTTTACTTTGTTTCTACAGTTTCTTTGGTTTGCCCTTAGTTATTCAGAAGTGTCTGAACTCACATAAAGCCTCCAGCTTCTGTACATGAAAACATGTCGCTGTTGATAGGTAAGATAGGTAAGATTGGAGAGCCAGCAGTGCTCAGTAACAAAGATGTGCATAGATCTACATCAGTGGATGTAACCAGCAGCCACTGTTCTGAGTTCGATGCCACCTTGACATCTATCCTACTCTTATTTGTGCTTCAAATCATGCCAGAGCAGTTCTGACAAGTATGTGAATCATCCAAGCAGTCCCTGAAATTGTAACACTTTAGCCCTTTTCAGATATCCTTAGTTAATGAATGTGCTTAGGTGATGGTGTAGCCTCTACGTATGTTCATTAAGCATTTCAATGGGGCCCCTATGAGGACAGCTGTATGCAGAGAAAGCTCTCTACAATGATTGAGAATCCTTGCTTTTTCAGGATTCCTGAACATGTGCGCAAAACTAAATGGATATATAGTACTGCTATACACACAGGGACCCTGTTGAGGCTTCAATCAATGTGAGCAGGTCAAGAGGATGGAGCCTCCTGCCAGGATACCACCCCGCTGTGCACATTTACTGAATGTGTAGAGGAGCAGAAGCCATGGTTTAAGAAGGGCTTTTATCATTCAAAATCACTAGATACCTAAATTTAGTTCATGCCTCAGTTTCTAAATCTGGTGACAGTTACTCTTACAGCCCAATCCTGTGTAAGATGCAGCGGCCAGCCTAAAGGGCCGGCCGCCACATCCTTTTCCCATTCCGGGGCAGCCCGGGAGCACCTCGAGGGAAGGGCAAAATCATCCCCTTCCATGGGTACTCGAATGTACGCCAGCTCTGGTCTGCCAGGGAAGAGAAAGCCTCTGGTGGCCCTTACACTCCGGGTGATGTAAACATGCTTTATGGCACGTTTACGACACTCCGCTCCCCCGGCGCTTTTCTACACAGGATTGCGCCATTAGTTATTTTGTGCTTGATTTATCTGAGTGTTTTGGGTCCAATCCATGGCACTTCAGGTGAATGATGTTGTATACGCTAATTATACCAGTTTGTATATGCCAGTTTATCCCTCTGAGAGTTTCTGAAATTCAGCTGTAAGGGCTAAATGAAGCCTACTAAAAATGTTGCATACAGAAGTGGTCATAGATAGGGCTGGAGCATTTTCAATACCTCTTCCTACCACTTGAAAAGGAAACACACATCATTGCACTGAAACATTTTAGAAGCCGGTCTCCAAGAATCCCTTGCTCAGACCCCGATTTCCTGCATGGGCTCATAGACAGCTCATAAACATTAATTATGGCAGCTAATAAAGTGTCCTCTGTGTATTCACTAGAGCCTTGTATGCTTGCTTTTTAATCTTCATTATTTACATAGTTGTTAACCTTGTTAACCCTTGGCTGACATCGGCGATATAAAATGGCTCCTAGTGATATTTCAGGTTCTTGGGAGTTCACCAAGTTTTTCCTTGACAGCAGCTTTTCCAAATATAAAAACATTATCTAAGAAACAAGCCCTTAGATCTCTATCCTTCTCTCACTCCCTTGTGACAAGTAAACAAGCAAGAGAATCTTGAAATCTTTCCATCTCTGCTTTTGCCCAGTAGGAATGCAGGAAAGTTCTGTGTTAATCTATCAGGGGAGCAAGCCTTAAATCAACAGTCAAGCCAACTGTAGATAAGAAGAACAGATTGTGTAACCCAGATCAGATAAAAGCTCCAGGATAAATGTAGTCCCCTGAATAGAAATATAGGTTTGGTTTTACAAACATGCTCCCGCTGACAGGCAGCTGGGTTTTTGTGGCATGGAGAAGAGGATACAGAGGGAGTAAAAGTGGCTTGCTTCTCTGTTTGGTAGAACTCTAACAGCCTGATCCTGCGTAACTCCTAGAGTGGCGGAGCATGCGCTCCATCGCTATAAGCCATCGCAAACGTGCCGTAAAGCACATTTGCGATAACTCTGGAGTAAGGGCTGCTGGTGCAGAGGCTGGCAGCCCTCACTCCGCCGCCCTCTGGATCCGGCACCCACCAGTGGAGGTAAGTCCTGCACCGGTCGGTACAGGGATGGGGGAAGGGGGCCAAGCGGTGAGAGGGGGCCATTGGCCAGCCTGGGCTGGGAGAGGGAGGGGATATCAGCGGTGCGCTCCGCCGATATCCTTGGCCCTTTCCCAGCTCCACCGCCTCGGATGTACGTCAGCTTCAGAATTGGCATACATCTGAGGAGGTCCATAGGCTCACTAGGAGCCTGGGCAGCCCTACACTTGGGGAAGGGGACAAACGCAGTCCGGAATCAGGCTCAGGATAATATGGCCAGCCGTGTAAAGTTGTGCAGGATTGCGCTGTAGGAATCAGATTCTATTATTTCATTTCAAATTATTTCAAGTCATCTTCAGAGAGTCTCCCCAATTTCACAGTGTGTGTTCAAGACTGGGTCAGCAAGCCCCACCCCATCACATGCCATAGCCATGCCCCCTTCTCACCACAATGGCTTTAAATGGGGAGAGATCCTGCCCATGATTAGGGATATTCGGTGTCCCTACTGTGGGACAGTACTGTGTTTTCAGTACTTCATGTTTTAAAATATGGGTCCTCAAAAACTCCTTTAGATTTCTGGATTCTTACTTTTCATGCCAACTATGGCTGGTTTTGTGGTAAACCAGGAATAAAGCCTTTAACCAAATTCAGTTTCTGCAGCTTTATGGTAGCAAGCCAACAATAAAGGCATGACTCCAAAAGTACTTTTTATGTAATGATGGAGCGGCAAAAAGTGTTGCTCACCAATGTGGCAAATATTTAGATTAATTTCGCCTTAAAAGAATGTAGAAGAGATAAGCAAGGAGTTTCAATTATGCTGAGACTACAGCCTGTTTCAGTTGAACAAATACTTGTTTAGCAAACCAGGTACCACCACCACAAAACCAGGATGTCTGTGCTGTAAGTATCATGAGCAAATTTTGCTAGTCATCCATTGCTTTTGGTTTCCCTCAACATTCCTGAAAGATTTTGCTTCAGAAGGAAACATCATATTCTCTTTGAATATTGTTGTTAGAGAAATCTGGTGACAATCGATTTGCTGATACACACGGAGAAACACATATTCCCGAGAAATATGTTAAGGGGGGTTTAATCTAGGATGTATATTGCAAAACAACAACAAAAACAACAACAAACAACAACAACAAAAACCAAACACTTGGTGGATCATTCATTCTAACATGGAATTACATCCTTTTTGTGCTGACTGATCTCAACCTTGGCCTCATAGATTTTTGTAGTTTGATCATTCATGTTGGATAATGTTTTATTAATTCAGGGCCAAACTTCAGATCATGTGCAATTTTGGTGTGGGTTTTCCCCTTTAAAACACCCAGCCCACAGGTGTATGCATTTAACTCCAGATGCATATACACACCCTTGGGTAAAAATGGTTTGTTAAATTGAATGGAGAGACACCTGAGAACACACACACACACACACACACACAGAGCGACAGAGAAACTGCAGCAGCAGGGTTTTTGGGAAGGTTTTTGTCTTGCACAAATAACATGCAGGAGGACAAACAGTTGGAGTCAGAACCACAGCAGGGGCAAAGTATCAAAGTTCCCCCAACCCCTGCTGAAGTTTCCCCCTTCTGTTTTTTTTTAGTCCCCCCTTCCCATGCTATTTAGCTAATAAAAGAGAAACAACTCAGATCAAATTACAATTCTACATGTAGTTTGGTCCTCATTTGAGAGGAAAAAGATGAATGTGGTGCTTGTATATTTTACAAAATTAAATACAAAAAGATAAAATATGGTGAATTGTTATTGTTGGTTATTGATATTTTCATCCGTTGTATGGATCCAATGAATGTGACCTGCTAGCTTGGATATGCAAACTCCCAATGCACAACTTTAGGCCAGTATTTCCAGGGTGTGCTCTGGCAGTGTACCTGTTTAGGGAAGGGCCATAGCTGAGTGGAAGTCAAGGATGTAGATCAAGTCTCTGACTCCAAGTCTCGAGTCAAGTCTCAAGTCTCTGCGTCCAAGTCTCAAGTCAAGTCCCAAGTCTTTGCCCCCAAGTCCCAAGTCTTTGGTTGCGAGTTGCGAGTCTTTATCAATTTAATGGGGAAAATGGGTTTAAACCTGAATAAAATTTGACTTGTCGTAAAAGGCTCCAAGTCTTGAGTCGAGTCTTTTATAATCGCCGAGTCAAGTCCAAGTCGAGTCATTGACACGACTTGAGTCCGACTCGAGTCCGAGTCAATAGACTCAAGTCTACATCACTGGTGGAAGAGCACCTGTTTTGCATGCAGGAGGTCCCTGGTCTGATCTCTGGGATTTCCAGGTATGTGTGGAGAAAGACATTTGTCTGAAATCCTGGAGAGCTGCTGCCAGTCAGTGTCAACCATACTAAGCTCCATGGACCAATGGTCTGACTCAGTATAAGCTGCTTCTATCTATGATCCAGTGGCAGAATAATACCCTTTTCTGGTTCCAGCCTCTACTGGATTCCTGGGTAACAATTTTTGAGATGTGTTTCATCTGCAAAATTCCTAAAGATTCACCACTGCATTGTTTCCTTGTACATGGTTATTTAACATGACAAGAGAGGTTTTGCAACAAAATGTTGTAGTATCTCTCTCTCCAATCTCTCCTCACGCTATTACTGTTATTTACAGAGTCAGCTATGAAGTGAAGTTCCAAATTTTGCTGTAATAATGCTGAAAATGATACTAGCCGTCCTTTCCAGAGCATCTGCAGGAAGTTCCACGTCAAAGTGATGATGCCCCTCTAGGAATCATGATGACTATCACTCTTTTATCCTTAGCTAACCTGGATGCAATGCATTTGGGGGGACCTTTTTGTGTGGGGACTTCTGAAATACAGTAGATAAAGATATGAAACATGTCTGCTTTCCAAAACTGGTCATCATCTTCAGAGTTCCACATATCGTGCTACTACATCAAATAAGAAGCGGATTTCAGGAACTCCATGTCCACTCTTTGAACTTCAAATTACAAGACAGAAGCATTTCCCACTCTCAGTGCTAAAGAGGACATACTTCAGAACAGCTTCCCATCATTGTTCTGGAACTACATTTCCAGGCTCTATTTTTCAGAGAAGTCAACAATATTTCCTTTGTTGATGCAATTCCCACTAGAAAGAAAACAGAAAGATCCTGTTTGCTCTGTGAGTAGAGGTCAATGCTCTACAAAAGAAAAGAAATCCCCAAAAAACAACAACCAAGACCTCCCTTCAAATAATGTAACCTCTCCATTGTTTGCACACTCAATTTATGGCATAGAAGAACACAATTCTGATTTAGACAATTCCTGGATTCTAAGCTGTACTTTTTGCTCTGTGTGCTCTAAAAGGCCATATTCCTTTTTATGAGTGGACTCACAGCAGGTTTCAACACATCCAGAAGACTCTGATTTGCTTTGCTCTGCATACAGTCTACACTACAGCTCTGCATATTGTCCTTTCAGAGACAGAGATTGTGGGAAGCTGACCACTTCTTCCATCATATGTGAGGAAAGTCAAGACAGGTCCCAGTCCCAGGATCAGTTAAGTATTTTGGAGAGGGTGGAACTTGTGTACCTAGGCCAGTGGGCCTGGGCCATCTACTTTTAAACCTAGTAGTAGTGACTGTGAAGATGGATAACATTCTACCTTTAGCAGGGCTTTGTGGCTCTGTAGCAGCTGATTGGACTTGCACTCTGTCCTGCCATCTGCACAAGCCATGTGGATATGGCCTAATCAAGGGCTTTCACTGTCCCCACCTTACTCTCAGGTGAGCCCTAAAGAGCTGCTATCCCTGCTGCAACTGCCTGGCCACATCCTGTCTCCCTTCTCCACAGTCAAGGAATGGAGGTGAACTGGCAGGAAGTCACCAGAGGCGTAGCTAAGTGGTCCCCCGGTAACGTCACCGCTGGAAGTGACGTCACCAGCACTGCCGCTCAACATGGATTCAGAGGCGCAGGGCGGGAGGGTGGTCCAAACCAATCGCCCTCTCCACCGCTGCCACCTGCTCTTTGCGCCGACGAAATGGCGCGATTGCCACACCTGCTGCCTGCTTTCTCAACCCCCCTGCGTGTCATCTGCAGACCCCCGCGTGCCGCCTGGGAACCCGCTGCCCCCCGCCCCTGGCAAGTCCATCCTCCATCCACCGCCTCTGGCAAGTCACCGAGGTACATGATGGCCATGGAAGGACGGCTGGGGCCACTAGGCTGTACAGAGATGTCTTCCCACCTCACTTGCATCCAGCTCCAATTGGAAGGAAACTGGCCATTTTACCTGCTCACCGACCTGATGCCCTGGACATGTATCCCACCTTTCCCTCTGTTCAGCTTGGAGAGAAAAGAACTGGTGACAGTGTGACGATTACTTGATATGCCAGCCGGCGGCCTGCCTCTGAGCTGATCAGAAGGTAGTATGAGTAGTAGTTTGATGGGCTACGTGCAGATCATAATTCTACCTAGCTGTTATAAGGATTAGTGAGATAATGAATGTAAAGTGCAATGAGTATTTAGGGAAACGCTACATAAATGTTTAAACGGTTGTAAACATGCACTGAGCTCCCCGTGTACAAAAGAATTAGGACTGGAGAGGAGAGCAGCAGTGTCCACTGCACTCAGCGGCCTGGAGTGATTTAGAGCTGCACTCAGCCCATAAACATAGACTGAAGCATCCCTGTATTTAGATGTAATGTTTGAGAGCTTCTCTGCCTAAACAGATTAGCCAAACAAAACGTGGCTGATTCCTTCAAACGTTCCGATCTGTTTGGAACTTGTTGATAGTTCTGTCTGGATTTCCTCCTAGGTCCTCTGAAAATGAATTGTTTTGACAGTTTTTGGTTGTCGGGGTATTATATTGCGTTGTTTTCTGTGCAGCAAAATGAATCAAAAAGCCTTCTGCATAGGCTAGTGATGTTATAATTGGCTCTACTCTGCCTTAGAAGAAATTCTCCTCTCTTTCCTTACTGTATCTAGGATGGATCAAAACAACTAGGATGCCATGTAAGGTAAGGGTATCTTTCCCTGCCTCAATTGAATGGTGTAGTAGTGTCTAATGGTCCAATCTTATTGAGGCTGGGTGGCAGTGGAATGTGAGTTCTGCTGGCGATGACTGCCGTAAAGCAGTCAGTGCTGGCCATAAAAGGTGTTCTGGCAGTGCACTGGGTAGCGCGCAGCTGGGGCACTGGCAAGGAGATTGCAGTCTTCCTGCCCACACCAGTGGATCCCCAGCCATCATCCGCCAACCAGGGTAAGATGGCAGGGAAGGTGGGATAGGGTGAGAGGGCATAACAGGGGCAAGGAGGGGGAGTAACGGGGGCGGGGAGGCTGCACAAAGGGGTAGATCTGGCTGTGAAGGCACACACCAGATCCTATCCCCCTTTTCTGCAGCCTCCTTGCCCCCTTTCTCTCCTTGGACTTGTGCTAGTGATTTCGCTAGCACAGGTCCAAGGAGACCTATTGCGGAGCAGGAGGCTTACAGAGGTGTAAGGGAATTTAAATCCCCTTTCGCCTCCAAACCCTCCCGTTCCGCTGCCCCCCCCACTGGATACTGCACTCTAGTTTTTACATGGCTGCACCAGTGGGGGGGGGGCAGGATAGGACTGGACCGTAAGTGCAGTAGAGCTAACTTATGGCAAAAGTTAGACTGTTGTCTCCTGACAATGAAAACTCAGAATAACTCATATTTTTCAATGGAACTTCATATCTCAAATCGATTGTGATTTGACTGCTGTTCTAAGCAATTAAATGTGCCCATGTGCTTGGCATGCACACCAAGGACACGATCCCTGTTCTTAAAAAAGAAAGAAAGAGGGAAAAGGTGGTTGTTGATCTGGGTTGATACCATTGTTATAGCTACTGTAAGTTTATTTAAAAAGTAATCAGAACATTTTTTTACATTTGCTGAGAATTCTGTCCAAGTCAAGCTCCATTACTGAAATTCACTTTTTCTTGTGCTTGCTCTCTGTATTGGAATCTACCCCCTTTTCCTTCAGCCACCTAGGAAACACTGCAAGATATTCTGCAGATGTTGGAGCCTGAACTGACTTTGTTGCCAATAACTTCAACATGTAGCCTAGTTTCACACATGACTGACTTTGTACAAATGGCCAGAGAATGTTATTATTTACTAGCATAAAGAGAGAGATTTCCTCTCACCACAATGGCAACGGAAAGCATGCCACAATTTCTTTCAGTGGGGCATCTGTCACATCTGCTTCCTTGTAGCCTAATTGTTGCAGTTGGAGATATTTTCAAGTGGCCTGGAGGGTGGCTGTGTCAGCACCATTTCCAAGGATATTTTTTTTCTTGACTGGCTTCTTAAGCACACAAGTCAACAATGGGGAAGACAAACACAGCTGCCAGCATCCATGTCCTTGTAACATGCGAAGGGTTTGCATAGGGCTGAACCTGCATATCTTCTGCCGTTGCCCCAACCCCACCCACAGTCAGGGAAATGTGATTCCTCAGAACAGAGCCCTTTGGGATGCGGCCAAGGTGTATGTGCTGGGCTAGTCACATCGTTGTTGTTTTTCTATTTAAAGCATTTAAACTGGTTTTAAACACAAACCATTAACAAGAAGACTTCTCAACTACATGAACTGCTAAAAGCAAAATCTGGTTCAGTTGGACCTATGTGTTCGGTACTGTACATGCATAACAATATTAGCTATTCTCTCTCTCTCTCTCTCTCTCTCTCTCTCTCTCTCTCTCTCTCTCTCTCTCTGTCCCCTTGTTTAGATTCCACCACAACTATTCAGAATTGCCAGTTGGTCAAAGTCAAATGCTGAAACAACAACAACTCCAAACTACAGTAAAAAAAACTCCACTGCAATCACTTATTATGTCCCTCCTTCTGCCTCCAGAACACCTGCATAATGTAATCTCTCTTCCTTCAATTCCTCCTTTCCTCTTCAAACCTCAAAACCTTTTCCACCAACGATTTGGCACCTCCCCACCATATACAACAAGCCCAATGACATGTAAGTGAAATAAAGGCAGATGATTGTGCTCTAAGGTTTATCAAGCTACACCTGCCCACATTCCTTCTCCTAAAGGTCTAGCACTCCGTCCCGGTTGGAGATCTGGTAAGCCTATTTATAGCCTCACACAGATCTTCCACCAGAGAGCAAAGGGGCAAACTCCCTTACCCTACACCTGATGCAGGGCTGGCCCAAGACCTCCTGACATCTGAGGCAGCATTTCAAATGCTGCTCTTTTTACCCAATAATGTACCAGCCTCTCACTCTCCAGTGAGACTGGCCTGTTGAATAGGCCAGCCCTGACCTGGTGTCTCTTCAGATTCCATTTTGGCCTCAGCAGTGGGGCAAAAGCCAAGTGTAAATAAAATGCTAAATATAGCTCTAAATTTATGCTATAAAAATAAAATAAATTCATATTAACAATAATCTTCTAGGCATGGGTGGACCCAACTAGTTCCAGTTCAAAAATATTGCTATGTACCATTGGCTGCTATCACTGTTCCCATATTGCAAATGGGGTTGAAGCTGAGAGAGCAGTCATTCCTCTGAGTTTGACCAGGTACCATACTTCCTGGCTCCAACTCACACTCCTTGCCTGATTTGGGTATCAGTTGCAATCCTTCAAGTCCATTGATTCTCATTAGATACCGTTCTCCTTTGAGAATGGCAACTAGACACTTCCTGCCTTCTTTTTTATTTTATTTTTTTGTAGCATACATCCTTGACTTTTCCAGACAAAATAACATAGCATAAGGGAGATAGAAAGTGACATGCAAATGTTAATCTCTCCAGCAGTAATGAGCCAATGTCTGTATTTCTCTACAGACAGCTAGTTTATCAGGACAAGAGTTTTATGGCCAAATGCAAATAGTATGTAATACATCAACTTAAGGCTCAAATTTGTGCAAATGACTCCTATTTAAGTCAACAGAAGCATAGCATTTGGCCAGGCTGAAGCCCTTTAAAATATTTAACACAGAAACAAAGCAATGTCACTCCAATAATAATTATGAGATTTTTCTTTTAATAGATTACAGTATAGGAATGTGCAGGAGTTATACAGCCAACATCCTCATGGCTGGAGGCCATTAACAATCCCTCCTCATTTCCTTGTGATGATCTGTCATTATTTCCATTTTACAGATGAGGAATGTTGAGGCTGAGATAATGATTTACCCAAAGCCACTCAGACTGTACGATGTAGGCATTAGCATCAGTCAGTCTCATCTGCCATTTTGCATGCTGCAATCTAGAATGTTTGTGGTGAGGAAAGTGTTGAAGGCCCCAAACCTGCTTTTAAAACCGGTGCACATATTCAAGCACAAGACCAATGCACATATTCAAGCACAGAGGAGTACACACTTCCCAGTCTTTGCATTTTGTCTTCCAACCTGTCTGCTGTCAGGGCCCACCTGCTTCTACAGGAACGAAAACGGCCCACATGACAAGAGTTGGAGGCAACAGTTTATTAGAGAGGTGGCAGCAGAAATACTTCTCTAGAATATACAGCCTCTGGCTGTTTTCTTAAGGGAGAAAATTCTTGGCTCGCATTCTCCATCAGTGGCAGCCAGTCAAAGCCTCTGACCGTCTTCTTCTTTCCAACTGGCCTGCAAGCATCTGACTCTACTTCCTATTGAGTGGGCCGCAGGAGACCAAGAGAGTTTTGTCCTCCTTGCTGGATGTAACTGATGCCAAAACAAGCATAATTTAAATTAACCGTGACAAAGAGTTGTATCCAAAGAAAGTTAGTCATAAGTTAGCACCACCGAAATCAATGAGACAAGTTAGTCATGACTAACTATAGGCCCATTAATGTCAATAGCCCTTAGGAATGACTGACTTGCTTCTAGTACAACCCAATGTGGATTCTTTTTGTAAACTGTCACTGCTTACATTGTTCAGGAAAAGGACGCAGAAGACCATGATTAAAAACTTCATTTTATTTCTTCCGCAGAGCATTCAGGGCCTTCTTACGTTATTTTTTTGCAACTTCTGTTCTTATACCACGTGTAGGGAAGTGACCAAAATTGGTAATAGTAAGTTTGAGACATGCATATTGTGGTTACGTTTTATTGGTGTTTGTGAGATATAATTCAGCACATCTAATGGACTCTTTCCATGTTGCAAAGATGTGCATCTTCAGCAGAGCCAACCCAGTCATGAGGCAAGTTGACCATTTCCCCTCAGGTTGTGAGAGCCAACAAGCTGTCAGGGGGTGCCCCATACCCTGTTCCCACCTGTAACCTTCAAGTTGTTGGTTTGGAGACTTGCTAGTGTGAGAAAGGATGGGAGGAGGCTTATCTGACAAGATTTCATTCCTTCTCCTTATCACTAGAGGAAGTGGTGGTGGCAAAGGCAACAGAACTCGACCTCAATGGAGCAGGGAGGTCAGTGAAGTGCACAGACTAGTGGGGGCAGCTTAGTTCCCTCCTCTGATGAGTCCAACCCTGCTTCCTCCACCATTGCCTCCTCTAGAGTAGAACCTCCCAGCATTCCCTCCACTGGTCACTAGAGGAAGCAGTGGTGGCAGTAGAGGCAGCAGTGTTAGACTCATCTGAACAGGTAAGCTCTCCCCATGCTATTCATGTACTCTCTGAGCACACAAAGATGGGGGTCACTAGGTGAGCAGGTGGACCTCTCCCAGCATGTACACCCCCTGTATACACCGTTGATGGTGCACACTTGTGCACATGCTTGGGGGTGCACAACCCAATAAGATTTGCGCATGCTGGCGGGGATGGACAGCAGAATCTGGGGAGATTCAGGTGACGATTTGGCACAGATCACCCCTGATCTTCAGCTATTTACCTAATGCATGTCTTAAGAACACAAGTACAGACAAATAATGTGGAAAGTGAGAGAGGTCTGTTATTCATGTAGTAGGGTCTGTGCTGCATTGCAGATTACACTAACAGAATAGTTGCACTGTACACTGGAAGAAGAAAACAGGGGTTTCCTTTTGCATACAATGTGGAAATTAGGATAAAAGTATAAATTCAGTTAATGAGAGAATGATTTTAGAATGTTGCTAGTTATATGTCTTTGCTTTACTTGTAGAAGGTAAACTGGATTGTTTGTAATTTTGTGATGCTCCTTGGACTCGAGATACCCTTGAAAAAGGACAGCAGCTTCAAGGTGTTATCAAGGCACTTGCCAGTTCAAACAATACATGCTGAAAGGTTTCAAGGTCCTTGACAGTTGTGATAGTTTCAGGCCAATTTGTTTCCTTTTTGGCAGTTCCATAATTACAGATGATAGAAGCACTGCAAGGCCAGCTGTGCTGTGACTGATAGGGTTTGTCCTCCTCCAACCCTGCTGTTTTTTGGTTCAGAAAAATTAAGCTGGGCATTCAAGTCTACACTTTGTTCTATTACTACTACTACTATTACGACGAGTACATGCCTTTGATTACATCTGCTTAGTGCTTAGTCCTAGAAATCCACTGTACTAGTTGTCTTGTTGCAGGGGCTGATGGGTGGAGGTTTATTCCAGATGTGTTCCATACCAATAAAGTAATGTTATGCTTAAGCTGCCTGTTACCTGCTGTCCTAACCCACCACAACAAAAGAACTAAACTTTTAAAAAGTTTAATAGCAGCTACGGCAGTGGAATTAATACAACTGGAACGGCTGGGAAGGAGTTTTAAGATCCATATACCCTCTGCCATCAAAATTTTCAACACTAAGATCATAGCCCAGTTGCTTTACGGAGTACCAATTTGGAAGACGGGGATTAACTAGGCAGTAGAACAAGTCCAGATCTCCGTCCTGTTTAAAATATTTCCAGTTCACCATTCTTCATATGCTTCATATGTGCTTCATCTGCTGCACTCTGCCTTGAAGTGGGACAGCATAAGCTGGAAACAGTGGTTTGGGAAAGATTTCTAAACTACTGGACAAGAGTCTGCTACATGGCCAAGCAGGACTCTTTTTCTAGAAGGAGCTTTGAAGGACTCCTATATTTCCCCAAGCCTATTCCTGTTCCATCAAAAATGACAACAAATGGGCCTCTCATGGGATTTGCTGGGAGCTCTCCCTTTAACAGCTGCATATATGCAAAGAAGAACAAGGCTCTGGGTTATAGAAAGACAAGAATTACACACAGCCGCTCCAAAATCATGTTCGCCTTTGTATTTCCTATTATCTTGGGCTCAGACCCAAAAGAAAAACTATGTGCAATACCTAATAAACCCACAGGAGCGAAGAGCATTTTCACTAGCCAGGTTCAATTCCTTCTAATTTAACTAAAGGATAGGTTCATAGGAAAGGAGGTGGGTGAAAGAGTGTGCATATGTGGTCACATCTCAGTGGAAACCCTTAGGCATACTTTTTTCGATTGTAGACTCTATAATGACTTACGTTGTCAATACCTGACTTGGATTTCCGCTTCTGAGCCAAGATCAAACCTGGATTTACTAAGATCCCTTTTGTCTGTTCAATCAAGAACAAACACACATAGTTGAAAAATACCTTTATTCACTTTTTAACAGACGTACAGCGCAATCCTATCGAACTTACACCATCCTTGCAACTAACGGTGCAGCGAGAACAGGAGACCCCAGAAAGCAAAGAGGATTCAAATCCCCTCCAGAGGGGGATTCAAAGGGGATTTAAATCTCCCCTCCCCTCCAAAGTCTCCCGCCCTGCCCTCCCCCATTGGATACACAGGTGGTGTAAGTTGGATAGGATTGCGCTGGTAGAGATATTCAGGGCTAAAACCATAATTAAACTATGGAGCAGGTACTCAGTCTTGCAGATATGAACTGTAATGATGTATACCAGAGATTGTTTTATGTTAAGATGTTTATGTTCAGATGTTTTATTGTGATGCCAATAAAGGCTACTTGACTTGAATTTTAAGATCTAAATTTAAAAAAATAAAATAGGGGTTTAATGACCGTGTTGGTCAGTTCTTAAAAGCATCGATGTCTTAACGTTTCACCCCGGAATTTGCACGGAGCTTCCTCAGAAGTTTTAAAATTGTTTTTATCCTATGCCATTTTCCCAATAAAAATCATGTCTCCCCCCACAAGTTGCTATTTCATTATGGAGCCCAATGTACAAGTACTATGCAGGTAACTCGAAAGGCAGGACTCAGGAAGGAACAGGACGCCTGGAAGCCACTGTTATACGGATGTGCAAGCCAGATGCAATCACCATATGTGAGGCACTTGGACCATTGTAGCAGAGAACTGAATTTATACTGTTTCCAAAAACCCCAAGCTGAATAAGAAGCACTGCAGGATGAATCCATGGGTAGCCAGTCGCTGAACCAAAGGCAGTTTCCCGTGCAGATGAGCCTGCTTGCCACTGAGAGTAGCACCTCCCACATCTGTTGCAGTTTTTCTAAGATTCTCATTGTGTCATTCCCTTCTCCCTGTTGCTCAACTCAAATAACCCAAGAATTTGGTTCAGATCTGGGCTGCCTCCGCAGAAACTGCTATTTTATATTTTTATGGGTACCTACAGCAGTTCGGCAATTGTAAAGAACAGGGGAATTTTTTAAAAAAAAAAACATGGTAAATTGTAGTGTTTCTTCTCTGGAGTCATGTAACTTTGTCTCTATGTTTTGCATGAGAGCTCCTTTTCAGAAAACAATGCCTGGTAGAATTGGCTGAGCATGAAAACGGCACAACAGAGCAAATGCTGTGAACAGCTGCCTGCCAAAAGATTTCATTTCAGTCCATTAGATTTTTTCCCCTTGGCTCTTAGGATAAAGAGACAACTAGCTGGTTGGATATTAAATGTATCTGCCAGGCTCATTTTGTGCCATAGGAGGCAAGGAATGATGGCTAAGAAGCCAGAGGCTTAAAATCTGCCTTGGTGGGGGAAAGAAGTATGGATGCATTTATTATGAGCAGGTATGCATTCGTCTGAGAAGAATGAAGGCTGATGGAATCTGCACCTCTCCGGGATAGAATTCAGTGCTTCTGGAAACAATTCTTTGTAGAATTCTGAGCTGAGTTGGAAACAAAACTTTTCTTGCCAGTTGATACGTCCCAAGTCCAAGGATGGCTAAGTGCCTTGATATTGTTAACCAGAAAATCAAATACAGAATTTATTAACCCCCACACTTTAGCTTACCCTCGATCAAATAACAAGATGCCAAAAGATGATTGGAAAACACAGGGCTTGTTCTGGTGCTTTTCCATGGGAAAGTGATGCCCTTGTTATATGAACTTGTTGCGTAGATGAGGTGCTCAGATGGGTATCAAGACCTGATGGTCAAAGGCATGAAAGGATGCAGGAAGGTGGAATAGGATCAGTTAGCAGCTGTGCTGGTAATCTGTAGGTATATTTTGTGAATCAATGCCCCGAGAATCATATCTAGACTGAAAATCAACCTGGCAAGGGTAAAAAGGCTGATGAAAGTCTAGATATACCTGAAAGAGGAGATCAACCTCAGACTGAATAATATCCCAACTCTGTATCAAATTATTATCAATCCTGGACTTTGAGGGCACTGGTGTCATGATTTTGCTCTGCAGTCTAGTTATCAAATTGAACTGAGTTAAGTGAACTGAGTTTTGGTGGAGTATCACAAGGGACAATTGCTGAAGAGAGCTATATCACTATATCACTATATGATAACATGAAACATCTTCTCCTCAAGAAACCCTGCTTTCAATCTTCCTAGTTATTGACAGCTGAAAGATACGTCTGAACATGCTAATCCACAGGACTGTAAGACTTTAATCCTCCAAAGTCACCCCAGTGACTACTTATGCATAGCTGAGCATGAAAGCTGCACAAAATAAATACCGCATAAAGTCTGCCTGCCAAGATATTTCATTTTAGACCATTAGATTTTTGCCCCCTCAGGCGCAGTGAATGAAAAGAATACAAATTGATTCTATTAAGACATCTGCTTGGTCTGGTGTTTTTTTTTATTATTTCTTTTGTTGTCACAGCAGGCCTGAAAAAATGACTACTGTATAAATATAAACAAGGCTATGTACATGCCATGATTCGGCACCAGTACCGATGAAGACCAATATGTATTATAACCCACAAGATTAAGCTTCTGAGGATTTTAGATTTCATCTTTTTCAAAAGAATTTTCTGAAGCAAGTTTCTGGCTCTTAGGCTGACATGCTTGAAGATATGTGGCAATGCCTCGTGCAAGAGAGATGGCTGAGCAAGATTTTGAGTGGTCCCTGGAACTACTAGAAGGAAGAAGGAGCAAAAAAGCAACTGGAGCAAAACCGGATCATTGTGAGAATGTTGCTTCATTTCCATAATTTATGGACGTTTTGATTTCCAGTCTGATTAGAATTTCTCCAGTGTGATTTTGATTGGAGCAGCAGTGTTGGAGGATGGAGAGCTCATCTTTTTCCCTCCCGTCATTTTCTTGATCAAACTCAGGTGTATGAGGGTGGGGGTGGGTGGGGGCAGGGCAACAATTTCAATGCCTGAGCACCATCTGGACCTGTCTGTTGGGGCAACCCCTCCCCCACCCGCCAAGGGGCTATTTAAGATCTATGTGTCCTGAGGTGAAGATAGTAGACGATATGCTCAGGCTGAGGGAGCTCATATCATTAGCTCTGGTAGACACGAGCACTAGCCTGAGATCCCTGTGTTTTATCCCATGTAATTTTTGTTGTTCATTTAATACTGTAGTTTAAAATTGCAAACCACCCTGAATGCCAAGGCAGAAAAACAGTATGTAAATATATAGTAAATCAGTTAGTAAAAAAAAATGAGCCAACAATGGCTTGTAATTTTCACCTGCATATCTAACAGCAGGCTTGGAGGCAACTTTACATCCAAATGGCTGCTTTTGGACATGCCCCCCTCCCCCCACCCCCGTGATGTTAGGAGTTCCCAACACAGAGTTCTCACATCACGTCTAGTCTGGCCCTTAGTGAGGTGGCTGAGGTGAAAGTTGATCTGTGGACTTCCCAGCTCATACTCTTGGCTATGATGCTACGGCGGCTTTTTACAACCCACTTTTTAGTCTGAGCCAATTTCAACCAACCATATTTGGTTATCCTGTGTCTCATTTCTGGTTTGAAGCAATTATGGGAGGATGGTGTAAAATGAAAGTGTTGTTTCCAGTTAGCTTCTTTTGAGCTCTTCTTGGCAGAGAAATGGTGTAGGAAATAATGAGAGAGCAGGCTGAGGACAGTCTTGAAATACCTTGAGCGAGGCTATTTTTGTAATGACATTTCCACTTCCTGTGTCAAGAAGCAGACAGAACCATAACAGTATTTGCGGGCACCTTTGCTGGACTGCAAACCAACTGACGGAAAATTTGGTCTGAGAAACAGATAGAATCTGAGAAACGGATAGATTCTGACTTTATCCAAAGCCGTTCCGATTGTTGCGGTTCGTGCTTTTGTATGAATATTCATGGACACTTACATTTCATTTCAACACAGTGTCAAGCAGCGTGTCTCTGTTGATGCTGATGTGAGATTTGTGACTGTGTTGGGGCCTGGAGGTTTAAGCCAGTGCCCTGCCTGAAGAAACTAAGCAGGGTCGACCTTGGTTCCTGCTTGGATGGGAGACGGAAGCTGCGGACGAACCTCCGTGAGAGGGTGGAATGCGGAGGAATCAGCTAGAGAGAGAACACCTAAGACAACCGTCCTAGGGTGAACTGCGGTGAACTGTGAAGCTTGGAAGTGCAAAGCACAAGCCAGAAGGAGGGCTGCACTCAGAAGGGAAAACATCTCGAGCATGGAAGGTTCTATATAGGAATAGAACAATATTGTAAAGACCCTTATCAGGTCTAAAGATAGGCTGCCTATGTAAGCCGCCTTGAATAAATCTGATGAGAAATCTGATGATGAGAAAGGCGGGATATAAATACAGAAAATAAAATAAATAAATAATAATAAATAAATAAGCTCTCCACAAATGTTGATACTGACCCTCTCATATATACGGTATGTAAGGGCTTGAAGGCCAAGATTCAAGGAAGAAATGTTCTAGGATGCAAAGGCTTCAAACACAGGCAAGCAAGGTTCAGTAAGAACCAGACTTATGAATTAAACAACATACACAATGAATGTGCATGTATAAGCCAGTGCTAAACTGGGGAGGAGTTGAACATCCCTTAGCAATTGTCTGTACCTTCTAATGGGTACCTTTCCCTCCTTTTTTTTCAAAGCATTGTCTGTCTATAAACGATATATTGTATGAAATGTGTGGCTTATCTGACCTCAGTGAACTCTCCATGCAGGAAAAGAACAGCTAAAGTTCTCAGAAGTCATTGCAGAGTATGTGGTTTGAGAATTACAGCTTGTATCTGTACGGAGGCAGCGATGGAGGGAAAAAGCAGATCCTGCAAGTGTATTTTCTTAATTGACTAAAAATAAGAATGCAACAGGTTGCACCTGAAACTATTTATAAATACATATTAGGAAATAAGGTTCCCAGAGGAAGGAGGAAGATTTGTCAGGCAACCTCAGCATTAAACGTCACAGCTGTCATTTCTACAATTGCTCAGCAAATCCAGCTCATGTTAATTCTCAAAGGCTAGTCTTTTTTCCAGTTGATTGTTTTCATAACAATAGCTGGTGCTGCACATGGGAAACTGATCTACTGCATAGTCACAGCCTGTGGCCTAAATCAGGATATCCACTGCATGCTTGGGGGGGGGGCGCAGGAGAATGGTCCACAAGATGTAGCAAAACGGAACATGTCAATTATTGTCAGTGACCATAACAAATCATATGCCAAGCTATTTTGATTAATGGGACCCACATTCAGGAAATAAGAATTACAATGGAAGGAAGCTAAAGTGTTATTCATGGTAATTGTTTTAATGTTGAATGTACTTCTATTTATCGTGATTCAATGTTTTATTATTATTTTTTCTGAGAAAATTATTTAAAATTCCAAGTCTCTTCAGTTTCCTCTTCTCTCTTCCATCCTTGCAAATGCTTTCCTAATTTGGTGTGTGTGTGTGTGTGTGTGTGTGTGTGTGTGTGTGTGTGTGTGTGTGTGTGTGTGTGTGTGTGTGTGTGTGTGTGTGTGTGACTGTGCATGCAGGGGCTTTTCACAGGCAAGATTCTAAATCCACTAGGGAACCCATTATCAGAAGTTCATTCATGGATAAGGACTGGGATTTTTTTAAGGAAGTGGAAGCAGTGTTTCAAGTTCCAGAATATTACACACAGAAGTAGAGATAAGAGTACAACACTTCATGAAGATAGTACTTACGTAAGACCAGCACACTTTTTTTTAAAGTTCCTTTTAGAATTTATTTATATTCTTTCTTTGTTTCATGGTGGAAGTCGAAACTTCTTACATGGGATTCCCAAGTGGTCACCCATCCAGACACTGGCCAGGCTTATAACAGCTTAGCTTCAGCAAGGTAGCTGTATTATCAGAGGCGTTACTACGGTAGGGGCAGTACTGTAAGTTGCACCCCACCCTAGTCCCCGTTTTCAACCAGGAACGAGGAGGCCCCGCCCCCTCGCCGTCAGAGCCATTCCGTGCGGTGAAGGCAATGGGCAGGGAGTCTCCTGCCCGTAGCCTTCACTGCACGGAATGGCTCTGACAACGAGGGGGTGGGGCCTCCTCATTGCTGGTTGTAAACAGGGACTAGGACGGGGGACAACTTACAGTACTACCCCTACCGTAGAAGCGCCTCTGTGTATCATATGTCCATACCCAGAGAGACCAACTTTAACTTTCTTTCTATTTCACTCTTCTGTATTATATATACCAGGGGTGGCCAAACTGCGGCTCCTGAACCACATGTGGCTCTTTGACGTATAATGTGCGGCTCTCGGAAATATGTTGGCTGAGCTCCTTTTTGCACCACAATTAATATAAAAGGTAAATAAGAAATTTTCAAGCTTTATAATTATTTACCAGGTGTAAACTGAGAGTCCACTGGATTAAAACATTAGTTTAATGTTCATGGTGAGTAAATATATTTAAGAATTTAAATGCTTCTTAAATACTGCAGCTCTCAAACATCTCTCTTGCAGCTCTCAAACATCTGAAGTTTATCATATGTGGCTTATGTTAAGCAAGTTTGGCCACCCCCAATATATACAGTGGACACTTTCTATACATGGGTTCGGGATCCGTGGATTTGACTCACCATGGATCCCGGACCTGCGAGGTCCACCTTAAAAATGCTGTAGAAAGGGGGGGGGAGGTAAAAACATGGGCTTTTTTTTTTTTTTACTTTTTAGAAGCAAACTTCTGTGTGTTCTTGGTTAAACAGGCTGAAATCGCGCACTGGAAGCCTCTTCTGAGTCACGCAACTCCCCCTCCCTCTCCCAAATTAGCTCCAGAATGCATTGCAATGCATTATGGGGCGACCTTAAGCAAGAACATGCAGCAATTTGCTTCTAAAAGGTAAAAAACCTACGTTTTTCCCCCTTCCACACCTTTTTACCATGTTTTTAAGGTGGACTCCGGTACTATCTACGGGGGGTCTGGAATGGATCCCCCGCAGATAATGAGGTCCAACTGAGCAGGAGCCAGCTGAACAAGCACTCTTAAGTTCAATTAATTTCAGTGAAAGAGGGTTAAGTACATGCTTAACTCTCTCATTGAAGTCAATTGGACTTTGGGTGGATTGTGGCCACAGCTCGTTCTATCCGCCCTGCTGAATCAGGCCAAAGGTCCATCTAGTCCAGCTTCCATCCTGTATCTCACAGTGGCCCCACCAGATGCCTCATGGAGCACACAGACAACAAGAGACCTGTTTCCTGTTGTCACTCCCTTACACCTGGCACAGAGAAAACCTACTTCTAAAGCTAGGAGGTTGTTTATGGCTTGTGACCTGTGATGGTCTTTTCCTCCATGAATCTATCCAAACCCCTTTTAAAGGCATCTAGGCCAGGTGCCATCACCACATCCTGTGGCAAGGAGTTCCACAGATGTATTACACGCTGAGTGTGCTTCAGTTCTCTCTCCTTCATTGGGGAAAATTCTTTTAAGACTTATTTTAATTTTCAAGGGGAAGAACCTGCAATGTTTTTAAAATAAATATGACATTATTGATCCATATGTTAGTAAAATCCCTATTGTATATGCATTTTGGTGAAAATCCAAAATTATTGTTTTCCCCAATTTTGAAGTTTTCCCCATTTGTTTTTTTTTTTTTTTGAAAATGTTTCTGCAATTTTTTTTAAAAATCATACATTTTCCCTTTGTAAGGGCCAAATTCTCAATTTTGGTAAGAATGCATGAGAAGAGAAGGAAGAATATGGCTCCAAATAATAAATCTTAAGGTTGATTTTCTCCTTTCTGCTGTAGATGAATTCAAACTATGTCAAACGTCACCTTCCCAACCTTGTCTGAAAGATGATTAGCATTTAGGTATATCAGCAGGCTCAGTGACTTTTTAAAAAGTAATGGTAGCACATTAGAATCCGTTCTGAGATCTGAAAGAGAAATGGGTAGAAGTTTAGAGAAATAAAATGTTAACACAGAAAAGTGTGTGTGTGTGTGTGTGTGTGTGTGTGTGTGTGTGTGTGTGTGTGTGTGTGTGTGTGTGTGTGTGTGTGTGTGTACACACTCCTGTCAGTTTAACAGAAAAATGTTGAGGCAAGTAGAACTATTAAAAACAACAACCTTGGATGTTGTTATTTGGCCTTTTCCCTTTTGTACCAGAAACAACCTTTCAAAGCCATCATTTCTCTCCAGTGGTCAAATTGCCTATGAATAGAGCGCAAAGCAGGCAGAAGAGCCCAAGAAGGTCAGCCATTTAGCATAGCCTTAATGGCAAATACCGTATTGTCCCGAGTATAAGACGCACCTGATTATAAGACGCACCCTTAAAGTTTGGTGCTATTAAAATTTTTTAATTAAATCACTGGCATTAAATTGCAACAGCCTGATTATAAGACGCACCCCTAGTTTAAAAACTTAAATTAGGAGAAAAAAGTGAGTCTTATACTCAGACCAATACGGTAAATAGTTGCTCATGCACAATAGTGTTAAAAATATCAGTAAAAAAGAATGACCCCCCCCCACTGCCCTGTCATTGTGGATTTTATGAACAACTTAACATACTCAGCTTTGGGAAAGTGGCAATAGTTGTTGGCTAGGAAAACAAATAAGTCCTACCCCCCCCCACTCTTTATGTTTGCTGTTCTGATGCGCAAAGAATTTGATGTGCATATGGCTGAGTTCTGCCAGATAACTGTCTGAAATTCACCTTATCATAGCAAATGCACCCAGCGTGAAACAGGAAGGAAGAGCCAACAAGATCTCACGAAGAGGGCAATGGAGTGATTCTTAGCAGCGTGTTCTTCATTGCTCTGAGGAAAACAGCTGGGTGTCTATAAAACACAAGCAGAAAGACACAGTATTTAGATACACAGTATAGAACAGACAAAGCAGCAGAATTTACTGCCGCAGATGCCCTCGAACAAACAGCAAGTATAGTACCACACTGCTGCAGTGAGAAGCATTAATAGAGCCATTATAAAGCATTTAAAGAGATTACGTTGCATAACACATGCGTGCTTCAATGTGACCTCGGATGGCAGGGGGACCCACCCCACTGCCGCCATTTCACATGGGGGGGAGTTCCTTGCCCGGCCCTGCCATCATGAGAGGCAAGTGCAGGGAAAGTGTGATACAAAGCAAAAAATCAGCATGCCTCCCTCTCTTGATGGAGAAAGACAGAGCAAGGTTATGGTGAAGCAACCATGTGTTCCTTCTCTGTTTTATATCCCTGCACATCTCTCCCCTTGCTAGTCTGTGATTGGAGGTTCCTGTCCTGACCAGTGATTGCTGGTCACTTTGGCTAGCTTGTATCTGAGTTGATTAACTGCCATTGTCAGTTCTCCCCTTCCAATGGAAACAAATGCATCGCTGCTCCTTGAGAACCCGTTGCATCTATTGAATGATATGCATGCACCCTCAGCTATCAAAAAGAAATTACTGTATACTTTATTTAATTCAAGTATTTAAATGCCATTCTGGCTGCTACAGAATGTTAGCAAAAAGGATGCCAACTGATAAATCAGCCCAGATGTCTGGAATCAGATGCTCTGTGCCACATCACACATTTTTTTGTTAGCAGATTATTTCAGCATGCTGAGCAATAACACTTTGAAGGATGCTTCTGCTTGAAAGTGTTTGATGGATGTTATAGCTAATGTTTTCCCCCTCCAAGTACTTTGCCATTAATACTATTGTGTGAGTAGGGTGAGTTTACCTCGAAGTGCCCCATGCAGAGTAAAAGGCTGCCTGATCCAACAATCACCCATTGGTTAAAATCAGCTTAGTATGGCATGAACTTTCATTAGTTCCAATTAAAATCCATAATTTTAGACATGGGCTTTCTTACAAACATCAAACCTAGGAGTTTCATGTTGGATTCACTACATTGTGGCTGCCAGCATTGCTGAAAAATTTGAAGTCCTGCTGCTATTGCATGATCCCTATTGAGGCTCCATTATTTCCATTTGTCTGGTTTTGCTCAGCTAATTTCTGCCTTTTTTTTTTTAACTGCACTTGTGACCATCAGTAGGGAAGGCAAAATTGAACATCACTTCAAACACTACTGAACTTTCCTGTTTTGGTTGTCAAGCAGCAACCAATAATACTTAGCCCCTATATAGCACATTTCAAGCGATCAAATGACTTCACTTGGGTCACCTTGGTAATTCTTACAAGAAGGAGGAGGAGGAGGAGGGTGATAAAAGAGTTGGAGGACTTTATTATTAAGTAGACTGTGCCAGTGCTGTAAGGAAGAGCTGCTGTCTGTCCTCTCGCTTTGGGCAATGGCATAGATCAGTGGTTCTCAAACTTTTTAGCACTGGAACCCACTTTTTAAAATGACACTCTGTCGGGACCCACCTAGCTTTACGAGACGCTCAAACATTTATCTCCCTATATTTACACAAGCTTGCAAACTGCAGGAGCTCAGCTGTTTGTAGGGTAATTGGCAGCTATCTTGAAAACTGTAGGAGCACAGCTCTTTGCAGGGCAATTAGCAGCTATCTATTTTTGAATAGCCTCAGGGCCTGTGGCAATTACTTATCTGATCTTTCCATCACCTGGGACCCACCAGAAATCAGGTTGCGACCCACCAAGTGGGTCCCGACCCACAGTTTGAGAAACACTGGCATAGATCAAGCTAAGTACTGTCTACACCAGAACAGTTACATAAGAACATAAGAACATAAGAAGAGCCCTGCTGGATCAGGCCAAAAGCCCATCTAGTCCAGCTTCCTGTGTCACACAGTGGCCCCACCAGATGCCTCAGGGAGCACACGAGACAACAAGATACCTGTGTCCTGTCGCCACTCCCTTGCACCTGGCACAGAGAAAACCCACTTCTAAAAACCAGGAGGTTGCTTATGGCTTGTAACCTGTGATGGTCTTTTCCTCCATGAATTTGTCCAAACCCCTTTTAAAGGCATCTAGGCCAGGTGCCATCACCACATCCTGTGGCAAGGAGTTCCACAGATGAATCACACGCTGGGTAAAGAAATATTTTCTTTTGTCTGTTCTAACTCTCCCTCCACTCAATTTTAGTGTGTGTCCCCTGGTTCTGGTGTTGTGCGAGAGGGAAAAGAATTTCCCTCTATCCACTCTCTCCATCCCATGCATAATTTTATAAGTCTCAATCATGTCCCCCCTCAGGCGCCTTTTTTCTAGGCTGAAAAGCCCCAGACGCTGTAGCCTTTCCTCGTAAGGGAGGTGCTCCAGCCCACGAATCATTCTGGTCGCTCTTTTCTGCACCTTTTCCAATTCAATTATATCCTTTTTGAGGTATGGTGACCAGAACTGGACACAATACTCCAGATGTGGCCTTACCATCGATTTGTACAAAGGCATAATGATATTGGCCGTTTTATTCTCAATCCTCTTTTTAATGATCCCGAGCATGGAATTGGCCTTCTTCACAGCCGCCGCACACTGGGTCGACACTTTCATCGACCTGTCCACCAGGACCCCAAGATCTCTCTCTTGATCCGTCACAGACAACTCAGAACCCATCAGCGTATATGTGAAATTTTGGTTTCTTGCCCCAATGTGCATCACTTTGCACTTACTTACATTGAAGCGCATCTGCCATTTTGCTGCCCATTCTCCCAGTTTGGAGAGATCCTTCTGGAGCTCTTCACAATCCCTGCTGGTCTTTACCACCCGGAAAAGTTTAGTGTCATCCGCAAACTTGGCCACCTCACTGCCTATCCCCAACTCCAGGTCATTTATGAATAAGTTGAAAAGCACCGGTCCCAAGACCGATCCTTGGGGCACACCGCTTTTCACCTCTCGCCATTGTGAAAATTGCCCATTGACTCCCACTCGCTGTTTCCTGGTCTTCAACCAGTTCCTAATCCACAAGAGGACCTGCCCTCTTATTCCCTGACTGTGGAGTTTTCGCAGGAGCCTTTCATGAGGGACCGTGTCAAACGCCTTCTGAAAATCCAGATATATAATATCCACGGGTTCGCTCGCATCCACATGCCTGTTGACCTTTTCAAAAAATTCTAACAGGTTTGTGAGGCAAGACTTCCCCTTGCAGAAGCCATGCTGACTCTCCCTCAGCAGAGCTTGTTCTTCTATGTATTTTAAGATTTTATCCTTAATGAGACTTTCCACCATCTTCCCTGGAACAGATGTTAGGCTGACCGGCCTGTAGTTTCCCGGGTCCCCCCTCCTCCATTTCAGTTCTCCTCCATTTCAGGCAAGTGCCTTTTCAAGCCCTACCTGGTGATGCCAGGCTTTCAAGTTGGAACCTTCTGCATGCAGAACATGCAGAACGGACTTTTTCCAAGTCCAACTGGTCATCAATCTGCCACTGTCAAGGGGAATTGCCAGCTGATCAGTACAAAACCAGTCTGACCTGTTCATCTTCTTTTCACAGTAGCTTGGCCTGCAGAAACCAACAGTGAAACTTTTCATGGCATGGAGACATACTTTCTCATGTGTTCATGCCTGCAATTCAAGCCACTGTTGTTGGCATAACTACAGAGAACAGACAAAAGAGAATATTTCTTTATCCAGTGTGTAATTAAACTGTGGAACTCCTTGCCACAGGATGTGGGGATGGCACCTGGCCTAGATGCCTTTAAAAGGGGATTGGATAGATTCATGGAGGAAAAGACCATCACAGGTTACAAGCCATAAGCAACCTCCTGGCTTTAGAAGTAGGTTTTCTCTGTGCCAGGTGCAAGGGAGTGACAACAGGATACAGGTATCTTGCTGTTTTGTGTGCTCCCTGAGGCATCTGGTGGGGCCACTGTGAGATACAGGAAGATGGGACTAGATGGGCCTTTGGCCTGATCTAGCAGGGCTCTTCTTATGTTCTTATGTAGAGGGCAGCTGAAAAGTTGCCAAATCTACTGTAAATGCTTTTTGAAATGAAGATGGCAGGGCAGAGGTCCTGTGCTGTAGAGATTCATGAAACACACCTTCTTATCTGAATAAAATCTGAACTGTGTATGTGGTATGAAGGCAGCAATTGCTCCTCTCATTGAAATCCTGACTGCTCTAGTACACATCCAAGGACTCAGCTGTTCCCGCAAGGGCTTCCTGTTTACGCCACGCATCCTCTTGACCAGCGCACGTTG
The DNA here is from genome assembly GCA_026170595.1 of Plestiodon gilberti rubricaudatus. Taxonomy (NCBI): domain Eukaryota; kingdom Metazoa; phylum Chordata; class Lepidosauria; order Squamata; family Scincidae; genus Plestiodon; species Plestiodon gilberti. The sequence continues at coordinate 79,097,943 of JANXHW010000001.1, forward strand.
TGCTTCCCACACATCCCAAGAGCCATACATAGATCCGTTGACATCCTGTGTGGAATAGTATTTGCTTTCCCTTCGCTACAACGCTTTGTCCTGAGAACCGCAGGAAGCATTTTCTCACAGAATTGTTCCCAATTGATCATTGCTTTCTTTCTTTCTTTTTTTAATGGATCCTGGACATGAAAGTACTCCAGGTACCGTACAAGGAAATAATAAGGATGAAACACCTTTCCCTTTGACACTTCCATTCTGTCAACTCTTTGTTAGCACTTCAACACAAATGAGACGAACGGCAGTCTCTGCATGACCCACACTTCCCCCTTGGATTCTTAAGACTGATGTTGAGTCACTTGGAAGAGGACAGCATGGTTTTGTAGGTCTTTCACCTACCTGGCAGATCTTTTGAAACAGAACTGGTTCCTCCCCACTGTCCCCACCAGACCGAGCAAACGTGTCAGCTTGCGACTGAAGCGCCAGGCGAAAGAAAAGAGATGACTCCTCTTCCCTACAGGATTCAGCAGAATATGCTGATCCAGGGAAAAGTAATAGTAGGCGAGGAGGAGAGACGTTGGAGGCAGTGAGCACTCCCTCGCTCCCAACTCTTCTGCACTACACAGAGGGAAAAGTACAGTGTGTGCAAAGAGTCTTTTAGCTTCTCCATCCAGCTGTAACCAGTTGTATCAGTGAAAGAAAGTGTTCTCTGTAGCCCCTTGTTTTCTGGCATTTTTTGGTGCATGTCTAGAATAGCAATAGCCACTCGCTGACTAACATCCAGTCCTCCTACCTGTGCAATGTTTCTGACTTATCTCTGTGGGCCAAACTAGACAGGATCAGGGAGGTCGATGAATATTCCAATATCTTTGGAATATGCCAATATCTTTGCATAAGAAAAGTGTGTGGGACCAGGACTCTGGGGTTCTGGAGGATGTTTAAGAGTTTCCCCAGGGCTTTAACCTGATGAAAGTTGTCCCCTCCCTCAAGCTGTTAGCCACAGAGCGGGGAGAAAAGACCAGTTTTCAACTGTTTAATACAGGTACCTGATTTTCTCCTTCTCTGTGGGGAAGCTTTGGGAGAGGTATTTCAATCAGATAAATGGCATGGGGAAAGAATGAACCAACCCCACAAGTCCCTGTTGGCCCAGATCCAATTTGGGCCCCCATCGCAAAGGAAAAAATGTGTAAGAGAGGAGCTCTCACTCAGTGGTAAGCACCTGTTGTGAACACAGAAGGTCCTCAGTTCACTGTCTGGCACCCCCAGGTAGGGTTGGATACCAGCCCTGAATCCTGGAAAGCCACTGCTAGTCATTTGAGTCATGTTGAAGTAGGTAGACCGACTGCCTGACTCAGTATATTCGGATGTTCCTGTTCAACTTAAAATACACCTTGCAGGTGAGGAAAAAAACCACGAACGTGTGTCCCTGAATGTCTTACAAATACAAATGTACAAATGTGACAAACACATATTGAGGGCCCAAAAATACCAGGTTGGTGAATATGTAGGAAGACATTTCATTCCCCAAGGAACCAAGGTGGACCATGTTGGCCAGAGACACATAATAGTTCTGAAGAGCACTGACAGTGATATATAATCCTACTCATTTCTTTGGTCTCTGGCCAGGCAGGTTGTACAAATACCAAAAACGCCTGTTGAATTCACTTAGTGGAAACAATGGTGGAAGGAATCCATGGGCCGCAATGACGCTATCTTCAACCCTCTAAAAAATGTGTCTCCCCCAACTTGTAAGGAACCCAGACAACAAGGAAATACTTTGAGCTACCGCAATTGCAAAACTTCTAATCCAAAAGAATTCCTGTTTCAATTTACAAAATAAAAACATGTTTGTGATAGCCAATAATTGTTGTATAAGGCAAGTTTCCATCAACAAAAGCTCTTATTTAGTCAGAAAATCAAACCACAAGAACATTCAAAAAATATGACAGAAGAGAAGCCAAGGGAAACGAGACTCTAGAGAACTCTTGATGAAATCCATTACTGTGATCAATTTCTTTATTAGCTCCATTCATCCGGTAATATAGTTTCAGAAGTAAAAAAAAATGAGGATTAGGTTACCTGACACAGTGGAGCCTTGACAAACACAACAGTGAAATAGAAACAAGTCCTGTTTTCTGTAAACCTGCTGGGAAAGTGAATCCTCACCATAACTGAAGAGTTATGATAAGTTTTTGGCAGCCATGGAGTAAAATAGTGATTCCAGTTCGATGCGAACAGCTATAATGTGATGATAAAGGGGACACTTTGACAGCTTTATAATTCTAGTATTTGATGATGGCTGACTCATCAAGAGGAACAGTAGACCATGAGAGCACAATCCTATGCATATCTAGGTAAAGGTATCCCCTGACAATTAAGTCCAGTTGTGTCCGACTCTAGGGTGTGGTGCTCATCTCCATTTCAAAGCCGAAGAGCCAGCGTTGTCCGAAGACGCCTCCGTGGTCATGTGGCCGGCATGACTCTCCTTGCCGCAGCGCGTAGCATGCGGCTGGAACATGGAGCGCTGTTTACCTTCCCACAAGCGGTACCTATTTATCTACTCGCATTAACATGCTTTGGAACCGCTAGGTTGGCAGGAGCTGGCCAAGCAACAAGAGCTCACCATGTCGCGAATTCGAACTGCTGACCTTTCAATCGACAGCTTATGGTTCAGTGGTTTAACTCGCTGCGCCACCCACTGGCCGCATATCTACACAGAAGTAAATCCTTTTAAATTCAATGGGACTTACTCCCATGTAAGTGTGCATATCTACACAGAGGTAAATCCTTTTAAATTCAATGGGACTTACTCCCATGTAAGTGTATATAGGATTTTAGCCTGAGCTCAGTAACGGCCCAATCCTATTCTTCCCCCACCCACCCCCGTTGATGCAGCTGTGCCATGGAGGCTTGTGCTGCATCCTGGGGTTGTGGGTGCAGATCGAGAGGCTTGGGAGAGGTAAGGGAAAGAAAGGGAAAAGGAGAGGTAGGGAGAGGTACTTTCCCTTACCTCCCGTAAGCACCTCAACTGGCAATGGATCTCTTTGGCTTAAGTCACGCATATGTATCATAAGGTCAAGGAACACAAATACCTTTTCATGCATACATGACTGTGCACAATTCATGCACAAATACACAATTCACTTTTCATGCACACATGACACACCCATACTGATTTCTGCCTCTGTCTGCCGATCTCTCTCACATATACATGGACAAGCCTAGCTCTGACCACTCCACTTGCTGTTCCACTTGCATGCTCTGACAGTGCTGTGCTGAGAAATGGTTCTTCTCCGCTGTCATATTTCACTTTCTTGAAAGCCAGCCCTAGATGGGCACTGCACTGGGGGGGGGGGGGAGAGAAGCAGTTGAAAAGCAGAATGGGACTGTTGGCTAGTTGGCTTGGCTCACCTCCATCATGGCAGAAAGAGTAATAGTTGCGCGAGCAACTAAGCCAGTGTGGCTTCATACCCCTGCACCATGACTGTGGCTACTGCAGAACTTCTGCCTATCACCACTCACTACCATGATAAATCCTGCTGCCCCAGTTGAGCCAACAGCTGTGCAACACAGACACCACTGCACGTTTTGCAGGGAAGACCCTACATGAATAATGAGGTAGGAGAGTCGTCCTTCCCGAAGGGGGACCATCAAAGGATAAAGGTACCGTACGTGTAAAAATTTTAGAGCACTGAGGCTCTCTGGAAGGCTCGACAATACCTAACCTCGTCCAGGATGAAGGTCCAAAAAGGGAAGTTCTGCAAGTCTGAAGCTGAAACTAGACGTGCAGTTATGATTGGCTGTGCCCCCAAGATGTCACTACCTACTCTCCCCTAATCCACAGTGCAGTGTTCCCATTAAAAAAAAAAAAGAATTGTCCGTCCCGTCCCCCGCAGTTAGCAAGATGATAAATGAATGGATGAAGTTCATGTGATGTTTTAAAAAAAAAATTTTTTTTTAAAAAGGGGGGAGGGGCAAGCCTGACGGCTGAGCGAGTGTTTGATTTGCTGCCATGCTTGCCTGTCATTTCATTTGTGAAGGCAGGCGAAAGTCAGGGTCACACACAGCAGCTGAAACATTCACTGTGAGTTCTGTTTCTTTTAAATATGTTTTTAAAAAAACCCTTGACTTTTCCCTTAGGGTTGGACTGCTCCCCAAGCCACGGTATGCCCCAAACACTTAACGTACCAACTACTGGCTTTAGAAGTGGTACATGTAAGAAAAGACATCTGGCAGGTCAAATTTCTTGGTTGAGTGCATGCCTTTTTACAGGCACTGGTGTAACACTGTTCTCTCTCTTTAAAAAGATATTATTGACTTTGTAAGCTTGAATACAACCCAGCTCTTATGTTTATGTTTATTCTTGGCACTTCTGTATTATAAAAGTGCAATCTGTCATTGGTTTTTCCCAGAATAACTATGTAGAAGCTTGTAGTATACATACCAATATGCACGGTTGTTAAACCCACACAGAAAATTATATACACATACTTCATAGGTATTTGCTAGATGACAGCTCACAAGGGTCTATATTTGCCGATATCAGTCATCTGTAGGTACTCATTTTGCTAAATATAGCAGGCACTCCACCCTTCTGAGGATATTAATCTGCTCAGCAAAGTATATTGAGTGCTTTAAGGATGTTCTGGGGTGTAATAAAAGTGGAAAGACTGCTATCTCTGCGGGACAAAAGAAAGAAGTGGGACTGGGAAAGAATAACAATTACTTTGAAGAAGATCCAACTTATTTAAATGCAAATTGCCTCCAGGCAGGTTTATTAGGATCACAGCCTTAGGCCATGTCCACATGACACATTTCTCTCACAGCTTCTCACAGCTTAGCGCATTGTTTCTCAAACTGTAAGTCGGGACCCACTTGGTGGGTTGCGACCTGATTTCTGGTGGGTCCCACATGATGGAAAGATCGCATAAGTAATTGCCTCAAGCCCTGAGGCTATTCAAAAATAGATAGCTGCTAATTGCCCTGCAAAGAGCTGTGCTCCTGCAGTTTTCAAGATAGCTGCTAATTTTCCTGCAAAGACCTGAGCTCCTGCAGTTTGCAAGCTTGGGTAACTATAGGGAGATAAATGTTTGAGCGTCTTTTTTCTGGTGTTGTTTCCCCTCAATTCTGTCAATGACAGGTAGTGGGGGGCAGGTGAACGCTGGGTCACATAACTACCGTAAGCCCCTCAAACCTTTAGGCTATTCATTAGGGCTGCCTCATTACAAGAAATGGATTGAGTTCTTTGCAAATAAATAAATAAAATATTATTTGTAAATAAATAAATACATTATTTAGTTCTAGATCACCTTTTTTTTTAAAAAAAAAAGTCTCATAAAGCTAGGTGGGTCCTGATAGGGTGGCATTTTAAAAAGTGGTTCCCGGTGCTAAAATGTTTGAGAACCAGTGGCTTAGTGGCAGGATTGGGGGGTGGGTGGGTTCCCATCTGGTTGTATGACTCTATTATATAATATTCAGTGTGGGAGCTCTGAATGTGGAAAGATTCACCCAAGATTCTTTCGTCGGGGCTTTCTATTGTTCACAAAACAGTACTGAGGCATGAGACTGAGTGGAAAACACCAAGTGCCAAAGCAGAAGCAAAAATGGGTAGTGGAAGCACTCTCAAAACGTATTTTTTGGAGAGCTGGTGTAGTTGCGAAGCCCCTGAGCTGCAAATCAGAACTTCCTCAGTTCAAATCTCACCTCTACTGTGAACTTGCTAGGTGGCATTAGGTAAGTTGCTCCCTCCCAGCCTCAGTTGCAATTTGGGGATAATAATACTTGTTTATTATAACTTTCAGGGTTGTTGTAAGGATTATGTCAAGGTTGTATGTGTGAAGGTGCTCTGCACACTCCAAATGAGTATATTAACTCAGACGTGCTTGCACATTTTAATTCTCCTGATTTGAAATTTTATATTTATTTTATATTTCCAAGTATAGCTAAATATTGAATGTAAGGATTTCATACTCAAGTGTGTATTAGCCAATGTGTCAAATTGCTATTTAACAAGTCATGTGGCGGGAGAGAGGGTAGCTGAAAGTCTGCTATCTATAGGTAGGCTTACCAGATTTTCCCGGTTCAAACCAGGACACACCCCAATAAATAAATAAATAAATAATTTTTAAAAAAGAAATTCAGGAAGTGCCGTTTTGCTGCTCGAAGGGTGGCAGAAATTTTTATTATTTATTTATCTTTACATAGCCAAATTAATTAATTAAATCGACTTGCCTGTCCCGCCGCCGCCATTCTGCTGCCGCCATCATCTTTGTCACCGCCATTGCCGCCGTGTCCATCACCGCCGTGTCTGTTGCCACCACCATTATCGCCGTCTCTATCGTCTCCATCATTGCCGCCAGCCCATTGCCGCCATGTCCGCCATCATGCATTTCCGCCGCCCGTTGTGCCCCCACAACCTCCACCGCTTTTAAAGTGGTAAAACTTACCTTTTTTCCGGTACTGCCTTCATGCCCTCATGAGATTTGGGCACTGCCATATTGGATCTCGTGAGATTTCGCAAGATCCAAGATGGCGGCGCACGAAAAAAGGTAAGTTTTACCACTTCAAAAGCGGCGGCACTGGCGGAGGATTTCACTGGGCCCGGAACGCATGGGATCGATCTGGGGCCCAAGCCCGGGTTCCGGGACAGTCCTGGGACGGTCCCAGAAATTCCAGGATGGATGGTACGCCTATCTATAGGCTATATAGCCTGTTTGAATGTGCCACTTATTATTATTAAGAATATTGTACAATATTATAACAACATTTTTGTTATGTTTTGTTTGTTAACAAAACAGTCAAAATCTCTGTAAATCATTTTTTAACAACAACAAAAAGTTTTTAAAGCGATTACAGAGAAAACCAGTAACTAAATGGTTCCATCTGCAAAGGGCTCACAGTCTAAAAAGATGCAGAAGTAACACCAGCAAACAGTCACTAGAAAAGACATTGCGCTGGGGTGAAGAGAGACAGGTACTCTGCCCCGGTAAATATCACTTGAAAAAGTGCCTCTTTGCCCAGGTAGCAGGGGCATATCTTGTAGGGATTCACGGCATCTCTGCATGTGGGAACTACATTTCTCTCTACTTGCATCCAGCTAGTACATTTCCACTGTGCGCATGTGTACACAGTGTATGACATCCAGTGCTTCAAGCAGGCCAAAGCCTGCATAGCTGCACCTGGCATTCCCAACTGTCACTGTCACTCTGCTGGAGACGGTCCAATCTCAAATGGCATCTATGTGCAAGAAAATCAAGACCAATTTGCTATTCAGACCTCAGATTTATTTCCTGGATGCAATATCAGAAGTAGTTTTGAATCAGAACCAGCAAGATTCACCCTTACCTTGTATGAATACACTATTTTTTCTCCTACTGTTTGCATTCAGCATTCATATGCTGCTTTGTACCACAGTAAATACTATTCAGTCATTTGCATGAAACTGACAGCACAATCCTGTTCTAACATACTTGTGTCTACTTCTCAGCAAGGAAGGCCAGCCTCCCCTGCTCCGCCGCCTGGACCGTCTCCCGCCCACCGCCAGACCCAGGTAAGGATCCAGCAGAGGGATGGGTGGGGATCGGCCTTGGACGAATCCTGTCCCCCGCCGTGCGGCTGAGTCATTACATGGCCTCCTCCGACTTCCGCCAGCAAAATATCTGGCCGAATTCTGAGGAGGCCAATCGGCTCCAGCACTATTTACACTCGGGGAAGGGGATGAGCGTCCCCTTCCCCTGAGGAGCCTTTCTGCCGCAGGGGAGGCTGCCCATGGCAGAGCACGGGATCCAGCGGCTGGCCGAGGCCGCCTGGCGGATCCTACGGTAGGATTGGGCTGCCCGTTTGCCTTTTGTATACTTCCCTCTTCTTCCTGATTTGTGTTGGTCTTTACCACTGAACACTTGATTGTATTATTTTCCTGCCACCTCTTGCTTCTACATGTCCAACTTACATTCCCCCCCCCCCCGGCTTCCACATAAAGTATCTATAGTAGCACGTGCCAGAATTATAGCATGTTCACTATGTGAGAACAGTAACTTGCTTTGCTGGTGATGTGAGCATGCATAAGTGAGTCACAAATAATTCATTGAGGAAATTGCACCAGTAAGGCATGCGCACCTTCTACTTGTATAATACTTTTTTGAAATGCACATTTCATTACATTCATGTCTCTATTCTTTTCATTTTAGAGATGGTAGAACTGAGAGACAGTCTTTTGTCCAGGGTTCCACAGTGATCCATTACTGTGGTGTGAACCCAAGTCTTCCAGATTAAGGTTCCAATCTTAGTTGTCTGGAACACATGGGTCATCATCTCACTTACTAGCATACAAATTCAAGCAGTATTGTCCTTTGCCTAAATTTGTGTTTATATTCATAACTTCAGAATCTGTACCACAGTTTTTGTTGGGTGGGGGTGAAATGGGCCTGTTTATTATATACTCTAGTTTTGTTATCTTTCTTGGGGTTTTTTTCTAATATATTTCCGTTTCCTGAATCTTTTTGCAAAATCCTTCCAAACCCGACAATCAGCAGCTTGATTCTAACTGTGTAAATGTGAGAAAATGTAACTGTTCTTAGGATAGGCTGTTCACTTCTTGAACAATGCCAGAAGGAAATGCAATTAGTTAAGTGGCCTTATAAAGGGGTATAAAGGCGCTGTTGCGAGAGCTACACTGATGTCTTTTTCAGATATTTTCCTCCTGACTGTACATCTATTGCCATGGCTGTGTCAACCCTTTTTGTGAGCAGGAAGTAAGAAACTGAAAGACTTTATAATTTCTGAAGTACGAAAGAAAACATTTGCTAGAAGAGGATGATTTTAAACAACATTTCAGGGTCACATTGCCTGGTGCTTGCAATGAGCGGTCACCATGGACACCAACACAAACAGTAGTGTTACGCGCTCCCCATTTCCCGGAGCGGTGAGAAGTTCAAGGACCAGGCTGAGATTCCTGATGATGATTGAGAGTACTGGAGACTTACAGCATTGTGATAATTTATTTCATTTACAAATATACAAGCAGAGCCTACTAGATGTGAGCCGTTCCTAAAAACAGGCAGATCCCCAGAAAGATAACCACTGCACGCCATAGTGCATCAACTTAGACATACTTGGTCTAAGTATGTCTCTGTCCCAGTCTCCCAAAACCAGTGATAGAGTGGCAAGTTTTGAAGTGCAGGAGCTTGTCATGACTCCCCTGTAGCCACATGTGCTGAAGGGACAGCTACATTTGCATAGGACTGTAGTCTTACAGCCCAAACCTCTCTAACATTTAGACTGGCAGAGCGCTGCTCTGCCGGTCTCGGATGCATCACCCGGTGAGGAGGCTGCGCCAGTGAAGAGGCTGGCACTGCTCTCTCCACCCCAGATTTGTAGGAGCTCCTGCTGGGGTAGGTTCCCTGCCAGGCGGCGAAAGGGTGGAGGAGCGGAACAGGGCGTTTTTGGGGGGTGGGGGTGGGATTGGTTGGCCAGGCCCAGGAAGGAGGAGGGAACATTGGTGAAGGCTCTGTCAGTATCCTATTCCCCTTCCCAGGCCTGCCTGCCTGCTGCTACACAGGCTGTTCAAATGTGCACCAGCAAAATAGTTGGTGCACATCCGAGTAGCCCCATTGGGGCTGCTGGGGCTTTACCCAAGGAAAGGGAAAAAATGTTCCCATCCCCTGTGGTGACCTCCTAGGCAGCCTTTTTCTGTCCTAGATGAAGTGCAGACTGCACCGGCCTCACTGCATCGCAGGGCACAAAGTTAGACAGGATTGTGCCGTTAATGTAACATGAGCTCCTTACAGTCTTTGAGAATGACAAGGCCTAGACATTAACTTATGCCCCCTAGGCGAATGTGTCAGTTTGCTTCCTGCTGAATCTGGTGCTTCTTCATGGTTCAGGTCCTTTAAAAAAAATTTCAAAGGCAGCATTTGACTGCTCCTGCTGATGACATCACTGGTCCTGTTATAGGAGAACCCCAGAGGCTGTGCTCCCCCTTACTGTATCTACACCTCTACCCAAAATGGAAATGCTTTCTTCTTCTTCTTCTTCTTCTTCTTCTTCTTCTTCTTCTTCTTCTTCTTCTTCTTCAGTCATCCAGAAACATCCACATGATGATCCACTCATTTACAGTGATCAAGCTGGTCAGACTGACACCAGCGCAACTTCAGAACAACATGCTGCACATGAGTAACAAGGCTGTCAGCTGAGCGGAAATATATTGTAAAACAGGGTGGACGTGCTGAAAATCAAAAGCCATATTGGTGGGCCAGTTCACACATTCCTTTTTCTGGCCACAAATGTAAGCATGTCTCAGTTGCCTTCAGATGTCAGAAATAAAATATGTAGCATGAGTTGGGTTTTTTTGAAATGCATCTTGTCAATCAAACGACCTCCAGAATTCATTTTAGTACGTGGATCTGTCCACAAGTGAGATCTCTGTGTTTCTGATGCTCACATTCCATTTTTTCCAAGTATGCAATGAAATGGGCAACTCCCACAGTTCCCGCTCCTGGAAAAGGCACATGTGAATTGGCCTGCACTCGTTTGACTGCTCAGCTAATGCTACAAGCCCAGGAAGTCAAATATTTGCCTAGTGGAGTCCATGCTAATGTATTGTCATCAGTCACCTTCTCTGCCTCTGCCTGCCTGAATTTCAGAGCAGGGCAATGTGAAGGAAGCAGAGATGAGAGAGTTTGTGCTCACTGTGCCCCCCCCCCCACTGGGTGCTAATTCAATTATCGCTTGCTTTCCCTTTTCACATCTTTCTCCCTCCTTCCTGGAGGAGGGGGTGGAGGAAGAAAAACCCATTTGAACTTTTTCAGATAATTGCATTCCCTCCCTCACTCCAGCTCCAATGCGCCAAGGAGAGGAACAAAACAATCTTCTCAATATTGGCCCTCTTCAAACGGAAGGCCGAAAACAATTCTGAGTGCCAGAATGGCTAACTCTTTCTGCTCTGGCATGAAGGGAATATCCTTTACAAGAGAATCCCCCTTCATTCTCTCTCTCTCTCTCTCTCTCTCTCTCTCTCTCTCTCTCTCTCTCTCTTTCTCTTTCTCTCTCTCTCTCTCTCTCTCTCTCTCTCTCTCACACACACACACACACACACACACACACACACACACACACACACACACACACACACACACACACACCCCTTCCTCTAGGACAGCGGTGGGGAACCTCCAGCCCCAGGGCCGGATCAGGCCCCCGAGGCCATCCGGTCCGGCCTCCGGAGAGATTGCCGGGAGGCTGCCCAATCGGCCCCTGGAGGCTCCGCCGGGTCCGTGCGTCACCTCCGGAGGCCGGGAGAGGGCCTTTGCATGTCCTCACCAGCCGCTGCCTCGACCCCTTCTCACCAGGCCGTTGGCCATTTCGCACATGCGTACCACGCCGATGAGGGCAAGCTCTTGCCCTCTTGCCCTCATCGGCATGGTACGCCGGAGGTGACGCGCGGACCCGGCGGCGGCTTCGGACGGTGAGTGCGGAGCCTCCGGAGGCTGATGGGGGGCGGGGGCAAAAATTAATTAAATAAATAAAAATGGCGGCTGGCCTTACGGCCGGCCCTCAAGTAAATTTCTAATATTTAAAACGACTCTCGCCAGGGAAAAGGTTCCCCGCCCCTGCTCTAGGAAAACATTATTTGCCAAAGAGACAATTGTATGTGTGTGTCTGTGTGTGGCCAATATTATGCAGAGTTGGGAACATATTTACTTGCAAATCTCCCACAAAAAGCTAAGCATGCTGCATAACGTTTTAGCTACTTCAGCTTGCCCTTTAATATTACTTAAGCCAGAGAGAAAGCAATGAATTCAGACTGAAGTTGCTGTTTCTAGAAACGTTTATCGCTGGCTTAAGCGTTTAATTCCTTTAAAAGCTGCCACACACTTCTGAAGACAATGGTATTGTTTCATAGTGTTGTACATGATCATTAGAAACCTGACTAGAGAATGAAAATGTTTAGCTAACCAAAATGCTAACTTGGTTTAAAAGATTTAGTATTTTCCATTGAATCCTGCCACCTGAGATGTTGAATAAATCTGGCATAAACACTTATAACTTCTCTCTTACTTCTCTCTCATCTCATGTCTTCTTTTGTTTGAAGTTAAATGATAGTGGAGTGGGGTGATGGAAATGCATAGATCTGCATAACCTGAGAGAAGAGAAGGGAAACAAGCTATAGTTGATACATTTTTAAGAAGATCTAAGCTTTTTGCTCCTCCTTTTAAGTTTACTCCTGACATTGTAATTTTATATTATCTGAGCTACAGGGATTACATGGAATGTTCACAGACATCTTGTTTGTGCATTCTAATGGAGTACTGTATTCTAACTGCTCAGGATAAATGTGTCAGCAACAGAATATGTACAAAAAGTGTCACTTCCATGTGAGAACAGAAAGGCCAGTTTGGTTGAGAGGAAAACTCCATATAGTTTGGAGGACTTGTACAGGACGAACTGCTGTTAGCAGTTCTTGGGGCTATAAAGATCTACACTAGAAGGCAGATACGTAGGCTGAGGGCTTGGGAGCTGAATGGGTTTGATGATGTCTGAAGGAAGCATATCAGAGTAAGAGTTAACTGAAAAGCAAGGATCATTATAAGAGGAAGAGGACTGTGGGACAGAAGGGTAGAACAAGCGCAGAATTGAGAAAAGGATGGGCCAAGATAAATGTGGGGCTGGTGAAAGCCCTTACACAAGCTGAAGAAGAGAAGGTCACTGGAACGATCAAGTGCATGATCAAGCAGAAAAAAATTAGGAGCCTGGAGGAACAGTGTCTCATGGAGACAAGGGTTCAGTAATCCATAAGTGAAAGAGTCATGAAAATCTCGTTTTTATTAAAAGAAAAACAACACTCCCTCAGGCAAATATTTAGCTGTAGTCTTCCAGCCAAACAACCATATGTTTGTGTATTTACATCAAAAAGTCCAGAGTGATCAGTATACTGTACTTTGAAATCATTATTAATTCTATAAGGTAACACATTGTGAAAATTGCTTCATGTTTCACAATGCATGTGTGTGTTTTGCATGCATTGAATATTCATAAATCTTGCTTCTCATTCAGTGTGAAGATTGAATTCGTTACAGAATTGAGGGCAGTCCAGTGTCTTAGAATTTAGGAACCCATGCAGCAGCAGTGTTTAAAAGGGAACACAGCTTACTGAATCATCTCGAAAGCAAAGCCCTATAAAGAAACAGTAACTGAATAAATGCAACCTCTAGGACTCAGAATATTTGAATGGCAAAAGTGAATGTGTAGAGACTGTTCCCACCAACTGACAAGTGTGCCGATGTCAATAGATGGGTTCAGATGACACCATCCTCCACACCCTCCATATATTTAGAGCTCAATCCTAACTAACTTGCCCAGCGCCGATGCAGCCATGCCAACAGGGTGCACGCTGCCTCCTGCGGTGGGGGGGGCAGTCACAGAAGTCTCCTCAAGGTAACCCCCACATCCCTGATGGGTCTCCTTGGACCTACACCAGCTCTACAGCTTACGTAAGCCAAAGAGAGTAAGGGAGATAGAATGGGCAAAAGGATGGGGATAGGATCCTGGTGCACATCGGTGCTGCCAGGATCCACCCCTCCTCCCTCCCAAACCACCTCTGTTTCTCCTCCCACCCAGGAACTCCCCCATTCCTCCCCCTCCCCACCCCATTCCTCTTACTGGCGCTGGGGGATCCAGGACAGCCGCTGCTGCTCCGCTGGAACTGTGTGCCATTTGTGGCAGTGGCTCAAAAATGGTCACCAGCAGCACACACAGTGTGTCACCGTAAAGGCATTTATGACAGCAGAATTCTGTTCTGCTGCCATAGGGCAGCCCCTAAGATTGAGCTGTTAGTCTGTGTGTGAAGAACAGGGCTCATTTTTGTTTAGACCTTTTCTGGAGTGTCGTAGAGTCTATCCCATAGTTTTGTTGGCAATGTCATTTTATGTAATGCAGCATGCAATATACTGTATACCTGATGACACCCAGGTCTACCTCTCTTTGTCATCTGATCCTAGGTAGTAGTGCTTATGAGTGGGTGACTGAATTCAGTGATGGACTGGATGTGCTAAGACAGAATCCAGACAAGATACAGTGGTTGCTGATCAGTATGAAAGCTGATTTTGGAGTTAAGAACCCACATATTTCCGGGTAAGACTACGTCGTTTCCAAACACTTTATTACAAAAACAAGATGTTACAAGTAACTTTACGTTTCACCCCTGACATTCGGGGCACCATCAGAAGATTAACACTGTTGGAAAGACACTCAATATATATACTCGTGCTACCCGATCTAATTACCATCAGATGTCCTAACAGTGACCCGGATGTAACTAGCGTCAGCTGTCAGCGATGACATTACTTCTACCAGGCATTAAACAGGCATCCTAACTTAATCAGATTCTCATATAAAAACGATCAGAAAATGTCATCCTCCCCTCCTACTCCTTCTAACAATTCTCCCGTGGCTTCAAACAACGCGGCTTCAAAGCCTCCCCTATCGCAACCATAAGCTACCACACACGTCCCAATCATCCCCTCTCTCCCCCAAAACGCACCGCACCAAATCAATTACAGAGCATCCAAAAGGGGAGAGGAAAGAAAGAAAATATCACAAAAACGATATGCACGAACTAAAATAAAATCAAGCACCACACAAAAGTTAAAATACCACGTAATAAAAAGGGGGGGGGAAGAGGAGAGGAGAGAAAATATAGATAAAACAACACACGTACAATTAAACATAGGAAAATAAAACCTGAGCAACCATAAACCATATCATTCCACATAGAGAAGCCTCCTATACATACATCTATTGATCAAAATAAAGCCAATGAGATTCCTATGTTCCTCCCACCTACCCAGAGCTTCCTACCTTCCTACCTTTCTGGCCTCCAAAAACCTGAAAACCCAGAAGTAACTGGCGATGATGTCATCGCCAGTCAGTTCCGGTGGTACGCAGCAGGAGAGTGGTGCCAGAGGTGGTACTTTGCTGGGAAGGGGTTGAGAACCCCTGACCTAGGATATGGGTATTTAAAGGATTGTCTTTTCCCATTCCAATTTTTGATGGGATATATATAGGCATTTGAGTCTTTCTATCTTTTCCCTGCTGAATGCCCAAATAAAATTATATGCTTAAACTTTGTCTATACCATTTGGCTTCCAAACACTAGTAAGGTCGTTTGTGGTGTAAGAACCTGCTGAGGCAGGGTAAAGGGGCATGTGAGTATGAGATCACATATTCAAGGCATGACTCTCTGCAATTAGAGCTTTTAAAGGTACATTCAAAGTTGTCTCCAAGATGTAATCTGATTTTCTCTGTAAATCATAATATGGCTTTAGGCTTTGCATTTCCATATTGGAGAAGCAATAAAGACGACATTTTCAACACTGCAATAGAAAAAGCAGCTGCTTCTCCCTCTCCCACCTACTCATTGGCACCATGAGGTTGCTGATGGATGTCCTGTGCAGATGTTCTGGGCACAGAGATGCATGTGTGGGGGAAGGGGTCAGAATTGTGACTGCTGGCCCTGCCTTTCCCTCTGCCTGATGTCCAGAAGTCTGGATACACCTGGGCTCCAAATACACTATGCCAGCAGTTCTCAAACTAACCTGGGCTGCGACCCACCTCGTCCTCCGGTGGTGGGTCGTGACTCACCTCTGGAAGCCGCTCCCATGATGCACTGGGCCTAGGACAGCCTCGGAGGCCTCCATGGGGCTCAGAATAGTTCCCGGATGTGACCGGAAGTTGCATTGGCGAAATCAAAAGTGACCCGGAAGTCTCTTCCAGAGGCTGTCCTGGGCCCAGCATGATACAGGACCAGCTTGCAGAGGTGAGTTGTGACCCGCAAATGTCTTCCGTTTAGCTCCAATTTGGAGCCAAACAGAGGCATGGGTAGGTGAGTGGGTCCAACTGGCTGGCAACCCAGCTCAGCATCGGGCCATGACCCACCAGTGGGTCGTGATCCACAGTTTGAGAAATGCTGCACTATGCGTATTCTGCAAAAGTGAAAACAACAAGATCATGTTTCTAGAGCCTACATACATTTGAAGTGTATACGCATAACTGGCAACACAGATTATTAATGCCTTTGAATATAGTCCTGAAAAATGAGACAACATCCATAGAAGATATTTTTTTTATAGAAATAGCAGACACCAGAGAAAAAGGCAAGGCAAAGACCTGACAGATACATTTGCCGGTTGTTGGCTTGGGAGCATAAGGTGCTACCGGCTTGTAAAATTATATTTCTCATTGGTTTTCTAAAGATTTTCCATTCCCTATGGCATACTGCGATCCTAATTATAAGCAATTCTAAAATGGAACCAAAAGAAGTTGGGATTTTTGTATACCCTGCAGAGAAAGAGATCAAGAATTGTTGTTGTTTTTTTTCAAACAGAAACTAATGGTTTCTGAAATATTATCCACACATCATCAACTGCAAAGAGAAATGTTCTTTCTTGAAAAATGTAAGCCAAAAAGGAAGTGCTATAGTTTTAATTGAAAGTACCCTTACACTTTCGCTGCATGCTTTACAGATGTGTAATTCATCCAGGCTTGACATTAAAAAAGAAGAAAAAAAAGTACTGGGGAGGTGTTGACAAACAAATGGGAAAATACACAATTCAAATGTTGATAAGATTTGCTTTGCAAGTCATTGATTATGATTCTGTCTTTAATCTGAAACAGCCATCCTCTTCTTAACATTCCCTCAAAATGCCGAAGTCCCCAATGACATACTTTATGAAAAGCACAGAGATGCCAATAATATTCACTGAAATTTCAGGGGAAACAAAATTACATTCTTTTCCCAGAGGGAATTTTTCAAGCTGAAATGAAAGTTACTTTTATTGATGGATTAATTTTGATGCTGTTTTGGTTTTACTGATTCATTAATGATGTTCCCAATCCAATTGAGTGAAAATCCCTTAATCCTGACAAATCTTCAACCCCATGTGCTACGGATTAAATGCACTGGCCTTGTTATTTTAACAAAAGTTGAGCGTCTAACACATTGATCAAATACAGAACATTGATCTCTCTAGCATTTGCTTTATGGATTGCACTGTGGCAAGCAGAGTCCTTGTAAACTGAAATGTCGTTTAGAGGGGCAAAAAAAAAAACCCCTTTGAAGTGAACTTTCATTATCACTA
Source organism: Plestiodon gilberti rubricaudatus (assembly GCA_026170595.1). Lineage (NCBI taxonomy): Eukaryota > Metazoa > Chordata > Lepidosauria > Squamata > Scincidae > Plestiodon > Plestiodon gilberti. Next base: position 79,115,063 of record JANXHW010000001.1, read on the forward strand.
TGAAAATGGTACTCTTTGGCACATGGCTGCTGTAAATTGTATTCTCTTACAAGACCGCTAAAGAAAAATTATGATTCCCAAATACATTATATTCTTATTATTATTCCAAATTCCTGACTCCCCGAATTAATACCACACTGAGTTAAACACATGCAGTATGCTGTATGAATTGTTTATTTGTCATTAATGGGGCATGTAATGCAAACGTGTCTAAGAAGTTTTCAAGTGAAGAAGTCTTTTAAAACGAAATGACAGGGGGAAAAGAGTCCGTATACGAAACCCAGCCAACAAGTCTGCAACATCAGCCAACAAAACGAACTTGTTCTTTCCACTTTTCCAGCAGCTCTGATTCTTGGTGCCTGCTTCAGAAACTAATCATATACAGGCAATTCACATTAGCACATCATGAAAGTGCCTGAAAACACAGAAAGGAAAGGAAAGTACTGAAAAGGATACCAGCATTTGATCTCTCCTTGCATTAACTAGTTGCAGACTAATTTCCTTCTCTTTTCTTTAATGCTTTTTTGTATATATCACTGTAAAAATGTACAAAATAGCACTAAAGGAGAGAGAGAGAGAGAGAGAGAGAGAGAGAGAGAGAGAGAGAGAGAGAGAGAGAGAGAGAGAAATTATTTTCTAACCAGAGACAGATTGTGATTTTCCAGAATGTACACAAGATAGCATTGCAACGGGCAGCCCAATCCCAACTAACTTTCTGTGTGTCAATGCAGCGAGGCCAGTGCAGGCAACACTGCATCCTGCACAGAAATTGGGAGGTGGGAGATCTCCTCAAGGTAAGGGAACTTTTGTTTCCTTGCCCCAGGTAAAGCCCCAGCTATTTTGCTGGTGCTGGTCTGGGAGGCCCGTGTAAAGAAAAGTGGCCCGGGAAGGGGGATGGGATTCTGCGCATGCCGCTGCCACCGATCCCACTCTCTTTCCAGGCCTGATCCACCCACCCCCTGCCCCGTTGATGCCCTTTAACCCCTCCCCATCCTCCCCCCGCTTGGTTCTGCCCCCACGCTGGCTTCCTTTACAGGAGTATGTCCCACGAAGCACTGGCACTGCTGGGTCAGTATAGGCCTCGGCACTGGCGTGGGCCTGTGATACACTGTCGCAATGTGCTTTCCGGCACAATTGTGGCAACCTGCACCGATGCAGCGTGTGCTACACCAGCACAGAGGCTCAATAGGACTGAGCCATCAATGCATATGGAACACACAAGGTGACTCCTTGCTGATTTCCCTTGCAGGAAAAACTGTGACTTGGATGAAGGGATACAAGGGGGCCTCATCAAATTTGCAGATGACACCAAGCTGGAAGGAGTAGAAAACACAATAGAACCACATTTGTAGAACCATAGTTTCCAAGTCGTGAGAAGTAGTGGTTCTGCTTTACTCCGTGTTGGTCAGACCTCATCTGGAGTATTCTGTCCAACTGTGCTCAACTGTGAACCCTTTTGGGATGAGGAACCATTTACTTACTTATTGACAGTGCAATCCTGTGTAACTCTTGCACCGGTGTAACAGTAGATCCACCGGTGTAAGTGCACTTAAGCCAGTGTAACTTGCCGTACGCCGACGGATGCAGGACGGACACCAATGTAAGACGCCGCACATGCGCAGTTCTGATGCAGGACGGATACCAGTGCAACTCCGCCAGTGCAGTGGGTGTCCAAATGCCCCCAGGGGTGTCCAAATACCAGTGCAACTCCGCCATCCCAGGGGTGTCCAAATGCCCCCAGAATGCCTCCTGCGGAGTTGTGCTGGCATCTGTCCTGTGTCTGAACTGTGCATGTGCAATGTCCAAGAGGGGTTACACCAGTATCCATCCTGCTTTTGTGGACATAAGGCAAGTTACACTGGCATAAGTGCACTTACAATGGTGGATCTACTGTTACACTGGTGCAAGAGTTACACAGGAGGATTGCGCTGTTAGGTATGTAAATTGTTTGAGAACTTTTTTAGTTGAACAGTGGTATACAAATATTTTTTTCACTGCCACCAGCTCCATGAAATGAGTTCATGAAGCAAGCCTTCCTACCAGCTACAGGTCTGTCTGTTCAAAGACAGCCCACACACTGAGTTCCCTGAGGAGGGAGATGGAGGCAGAGAGTCTCAATCAATGCCCCAGCTTTGCTTCTCTCCCTCTCTCACCCACACATCCCCATACACCAGTGGTTCCCTAACTGGGGCGTCGCGACGCCCCAGCCGGGAACAAAGGGTTGCTATGCCCTTAAGGGGCATGGCAACCCGCGGTGACGTCGACGGCGCGCCCGGGATCGCGCCACCGCCGCGCCCGGGATCGTCCTTGTTACCTTCGTTGGTGGGCAGTGGGTGTCCGGTGGGGGTTGTGGGGAGCCTGCGGACCCCTCCGCAGGCCTCCCCAAGCGTCGGAGCAGTGCTCCGATGCGATTGCAACCCACTTCCAGTTTTACGCGAAACCGGAAGTTGTGATTGCGTTGGAGTGCTGCTCCAACGCTTGGGGAGGCCTGCGGAGGGGTCCGCAGGCTCCCCACAACCCCCGCCGGACACCCACTGCCCACCAATGAAGGTAAAAAGGGCGATCCCGGGCGCGGCGGTGGCGGCGGCGGCAGCGCGATCCCAGGCGCGTCATCGCAACCCCTGGGAAGGCCCCGCTGCTACTTAGAGCAGCGGAGGGCCTTTCCAGGAGTTAGGGAACCTCTGCCATACACAATCACACAACACATTCAAGCCTTCTGTGGTTAGTGTCTGGCTGAGTCAGGTTATGGGGACAGGAGGCAGATTGCTTTTCAGGTTAAAGAACTGGACAGGTTTGTTTTAATCCAAGACACAGGACAGGATTTATGGTGAATAAATAGGGATACACAGACAATCAAACTCTGTACTTGAGATTAAGAGGAAAAATTCATCACCGAGTAAAACCCAAATTTAGATTTAAAAACCAAAACTTCTCTGGAGTGAAATAAATCCACTTCTAACCAGTGTCCTCATGGCACTGAAGAGAAAGATCTTGGAAACTGACCTTTGTCCTGTATAGACAGCATCGCTTCGTCCGTCATGTCTTGGCTGGCATCTCACAGTGCATATGCCTCAGGGAGCACACAAGACAACAAGATAACCTGTTTCCTGCTGCCACTCCCCTGCACCTGGCACAGATAAAACCTACTTCTAAAACCAGGAGGTTGCTTATGACTTGTAACCTGTGATGGTCTTTTCCTCCATGAATCTGTCCAAACCCCTTTTAAAGGCATCTAGGCCAGGTGCCATCACCACATCCTGGCAAGGAGTTCCACAGATGAATTATATGCTAGGTAAAGAAATATTTTCTTTTGTCCGTTCTAACTCTCCCTCCACTCAATTTTAGTGCATGTCCAGTAGCGTCACTAGGACGTGCGTCACCCTGGGGCAGGGGGCGCGCGTCACCCTAGTGATGCTACGATAATTGCGCGGGGGGGCGACCTGGCTCCCCCCCCTGCGTCGCCCTCCAGACACTCCGAGGCCGGCCCGGGAGCCGGCCTCGGAGCGTCCGACCCCGTCTGACCCCAGGCCGACCGAGCGTCCGACCCCAGGCAGCGCGTCCATCCGAGTATTTCCCGGATTTCTCAAAACGGGTCTGCGCATGCGCAAAAATCCGGGAAATACCCGGATGGACACGCTGCCTGGGCCTTCTTTGAGAAGGCCCTGGAGCACCGACGGGATCGGACGCTCCGAGGCCGGCTCCCGGGCCAGCCTCGGAGCATCCGAAGGGTGTCATGCGTCACGGAGGTGGGACGCGTCACCCGGGGGCACCTCGCCCCCCCGCCACGCTCCAGCAACGCCCCTGTGCATGTCCCCTGGTTCTGGTGTTGTGTGAGAAGGAGAAGAATTTCCCTCTTGGTGGGAAATCAACATGGAAGCATGGAAATCAACTGCTAATCGACTCTTTTTTATCTCAGCTTGGGGAGACTAGCCCCCCTCAAGTTCTGATCGATAGGTTTGAAACGAATGGATATTCAAATTTCCTTCTCCCAAATCAGGTGAGCAAACTGGACCTCGAAGATTTTGTCGAGGCTCTTGTTTTTTGGGGAAACCAGGCAGCAATGGGAATACAGTTGAAGAGGGACGGCTGTGTGTGATACAGGATCCAGACTTCTCAATAGAACGGAGGATGAGGCAGGCTGATTCCTGTCAGCCTTAGTGGAGAGAGAGCTCTGTCATTTAGGGGGAAAGGGAGGTTTCCTCTGGAGAGAGTTGCTTCTTCATGATATTGACCAAGAGTGCCCTTCACATTATGCCCTCATGTGCTAATTCCACCTAGAGCACACAAAAGGCACTGTAGATGCATCATGGTTGGATTCCTTTCCCACAGAAAGCTCAAACAACATTTTTTGGACATTTCACTAGGCCAGCATTTCATGCCCGGGATTAAGTCACGAGTATATGGCATTTTGATATGATTTGCTTTTCTATGCCTAACCAGGGTGAAGCAACTGTTTCAGGCAGCAGATCGGAAAGGATGGTGGACTGGTTGCAGGAGCCATGCACTCCTCACATCTGTCCACCATCTCCCCCAGCCGCCCACCTGGACTCAAGCTGGGCCACTTCCACTGTCTCCGTGATTCTCCAGGGGGATGGCAGCAAGCTGATGTCCTGCTGCTTGAGGTCTGGTGGAGCTACAACCACTGACGTCATCCCTTCCCTAAATGGCACACTCTGATAATAATGCAAACATAAATGCTTCTATGTCGTATGGAGGGTTCCATGGCTTTTTTCGAATTGTAAAGAGGACGGACATATGGGATTTCCAGCCATGTAAGCGACAAGCAGAAACTTTACTCTTCTGCTGTCGTTTCGCTTCTCTCTCGAAGCTTTCTCAAAGCAAGTCCGGCAGTTGCCGGTGGATGTTCCGATCCCTAGTGAAGATTCCACATAAATGCTTCTGTGCTTCCTGCAAACATAGTATTAGCACATTGCTATTTCCTACCTGAAGGCAGTATCCTCAATGCATTGACTCCCATTCACTATGTACTGTATATCAGATTAAACCAGTCAGTTTTAATGATCATGCTGCTCCACAAGCAGAAAGCAATGATTTTGGACGTACTTTTATCCTTTTTTAAAACTCAACCCACTGCATTTTTCTTGTTCTACCTTCTGCAACCCTTTTGTTTAGACTTCCAATGGTGCCCCTGAGGACACCTTGCAGACTGATATATCACTGGTGGTATTAGGATGACTCACGTTCATGAACTGATAGTGCAAACAAGTCTGGATGATCTGAAGAAATCATAGTGCTGTTGCCTTACAAGGTTGATTATATGGTGATGATCATCATGACTATTTAATTTAATAAGCATATGGACCTATTTTAGATCACTATCAAAGGGAAAGAATGTCTACATTATCACAAGCAGTTAAATTATAACTGTCACTTTGAGGATGGTGAAATAAAAGCTAAGTAGCCGATACCTCTTTAATAATATTATCTTATTAATGTTATATATTAATTTAATAATATTTTAATAATATTCACATATTCTTTTTTTAAAAAAATATTATTCTACTTTTCCTTACTAATTAGTCAAGTAGTTCATCAAACACCTTGAAACATTCAGGTTGTATAAAGTTAGAAGTTACCTATGAATAGGCTTACCATATCACCGACCGGGACGCTCCGTCTTGCCCTTAAGGGGCGGGGCGTCCCGGTCGGCGATGTGGTAAGCCTACCTATGAAGGTCAAACAGAAGCTAGAAAACAGAGGAAGCACCAGATGATCAGCCAATTTTAGATACAGCATGACTTTGTCCGATATGCTATGCAAGACAGAATATCATTTTTTAAAAATTTGGAGGTTTGTTAGCTGACATATGCAAGAATAGAAGGTTACCATTATCAGAACATGCAGAAATGCTTCCCTTATAAACAGCCCAATCCTAACTAAATGCCACCCGCAGGACACAACGGCGTTGACACAGGCTCCACTGCATCCTGCGGGCAGCCAGAGACCACATGGGGGTGGAGGGGGAAGTAAAAGATGGTTTCACTTACTCTCCTCCATTCCTGCATGTTCCCCAATGAGTCTACTCAAACCTGCACAAGCTATATAGCTGGTGCAAGATTGAGTAGAGGCAAGTCACTGACAAGCCCCAAATCTGCCCACCCCCACCCCAGCTGCACCGTTGGCTTACCTGTACCAGTTGGTGTGGTGGGGTCTGGCACTCTTCGTCTGGCTCCTCCACCTCTTGTGGCAGTGCGCGGAAAATGGCTGTCAGCATCATGTGCTTTTCTGCTGCCATAAATGGCTCCATGTGCCGCCCTAAGAGGCCTGGATCCTGTTTTCCAAAGTGGCCAACTAGACGCTCCAGAAAGTCACAAGCAGACCTAATAACTACCAGTCAATCCAGGTCAGTCCATTTTTGTTAGTAAGCATTTCTTTTTCTCTCAATTCATTATCTATGCTTTTTTCAGATGCTGTTGCCATTATCATCTGCATCAACATCTCTCATTTCTCACCAACCTATCCATTAAAACTCTTGTCTGTCCACCTGTGAGATGTCATTGACACTCCTGCCCTGAACCTTCCATCACTGGGAGTTCCACTAATTTTCTCTCCCATTACAAAACTCTGCCTTGCCAATCCCAAATCTCTAACACAAGACACTTTAATTTCTTTGCTCTTATGTGACCTACTCTCATGATACTGAAATGCCTTGGAAGAAACTGGAACATAAATTGCAAACAAATGTGCCGAATATTATCCCCACAATGCTGAGCAACAAGTATAACTTCTATATCCTGTTTTAACATGTACCAGTGAAAAATCTGCAATGGATTATATGGGAACACTGTATTCTCAACGTTTTCCAAAAACACCCAGTGAAGACCATAAAGAACATGCATTAATTTACACAGGTAAGGTTCATCAGACATTTGGACCAATCTTTTTTCCCCCACCCATTTCGGTGTGGGAATATTTGTACTGCCAACTTCCTAATAAGAAGATGGAAAAACCTTTGAAATTAAAAAAAAACCTTCCAGGCCCAAAAAAAAAAAAAATTCTCGACACCATATTTCTAAATGCCAAAGGCTTTATGCTTTAGAATAGCTTTAAAAAGAATTCTGCCAACACATACTTTTATCCACAAAAGCTAATTCAAGAATTTTGACTTGATTAAGAAAAGGGGGGGGGAATCACTTTGACGAACTTCTATTGTGTTTATCCCTCAGTTATGTTTTTTTTTAAATCTAAACTAAAGAGCTTCACATTTCATCATAGAGAAGACACTTTGATCCTTTTGATTGCTCTTTTCCAACTTTGCAATAATTTTTTTGAGATGGGATGACCAATAACGGGAATCTGATGAAGTAAGCTCAGGACCACTCAAGTTTTTGCTGATAAAGTGCCACAAAGTTCTTTGCTATTGCTGTTTTCCAACCAAAAAGCAGTCTATCTGCATGATATAAGATATGAAGCATGGTGCAGATTTGAACCATCCCTGTGGCTAATTGCACATCCAAAGCCTGCTGAAGTCAGCAGAAATACACAGATGGACCGCCATGTACTCTGGATAAGATTCCCTGTCAGAAAGTCCTCTAACCCAGTAAGCGGACTATGCCACATCAACAAAAGAAAAGCAGGTTACCTAGCTAGAATGGTAGCAATATCTCATTAAAAAAAATCATCCAATATTTTGCATAGCAAATCTAAACACTGGTGGTACTACTGGTAAGGAGAGAATGACAGTATTTGACACTTTCATTTTGCATAGGAAAAAAGAGAGAGGCAGGCAAACATTTTGCTGGTCTGAGTGAGTAAATGCAGCATCAATGATGGCTAGAACACTCATAGTCCTATGTAATGTAGCCATGAAGAAATCCACAAGAACCTTTAGTCGAAGCAGGACGTGAAGCAGGAAGAGCAGGCTGCTAACTATGCCATCTAAATATACACAGAGCCCAACACTGTCTGGATAAACCTCAAGAGCCACATTTTCCTATGAATGTTCTCCTTTGTGCCTTGGAATCATTTCGTTCTGTCCAATTCCATTTAGCTCAATTTCTGCATTAGCTTATATCCTTATATCACACTTGATTACCAGCTGCTGGGCCACCGTGATCCCCTTTTACTGCTGCTCACCAATTTTTTTTTAAGCATGGCAAAACAAAACACCTGGACCATTCTGAACAAGGGATCTGAGGGTTTTTGTTTTGTGTCAATCCGAAAACCGCGTAATGAATGGAACTGGGGTTTTATATTTATTTATTGAAGGGAGCTTAACTACACAGTAGTTAAATATGCCAAAAGTGCATTTAAGGGAGATTTGGGGTTTATGACCGGAAAGTCAATCATGACGGCACCAGAGGTACTGTTCTGAAAATAAACATAAGCTTCACAGCCAAATATTCATTGTTTACTTTGGGAATCTTTCCCATTCATTTTCTTTCCACAGTTTAGGCTGGAAAATGAGCTCTCCAATTCAATCTTTATTTTTACCCAGCCTAAGCTGCTTCCAAAACTAACCCAACATGCCTTAAATTTTATAAGCATGACAAGTTGCCAAGATCCTTAATGGAAAGTTTGAGGCAAATCTGTCAAAATGATTGAAAGACATGAAGCGTTGTAAAAAGAAATCGGTTTCACATTTTGATTTTTCCCCCCTTCTAAATTATCTTCAGGTTGTGTTATTGCAAAATGAGCCAAGTGATAACAGACTTGTTTTGATATTTTCTCCTTTGGGGTGTTTTGGGTATAATTATTTTGTTATTAAAAGCTACATGTGAAAGTATTAAGGCTTTGAAATCCTGAGTATTGGCTTGGAGGGTCAGGAGTTATGAAATTTAGACCAAGAGAATATCTCTTGCAATAGCCAAAGATATCACAGTATACAAGCTACCATATGAATGTATAGACTGTACAATTCAGTGTTACTTTGAATGAATTTGTTATTTGGATTGTTAGAGCTGATATGTACATGTATATGCATCACTCAATGCCTCATCACTTTTGTTTTGTGTCACAGACAGTTCAGTCCTATCCAGATTTGGGCTGTTATGCTCAGCCATTTATGACAGCAGAACAGAGTCCTGCTTTCATAAAATGGCTGTCGATGGAGCGTGCAGCGCTCTGTCAGTGGCCATTTTTAAAGTGCTGCCACAAGAGGTGTCTGTAGTCCAGGGATGTCAGCAAATCTCCCTAGACATGCCAGAGCAGGTAAGGCAGTGGTGGGGGTGGAGAGGGGGAGAAATCAGTTGGGGTGGGGAGGGGATGGGGAGTGATTAGAGAGGGGGAAAATGGGGCAGGGAGGAGGAGGAATGGGGCAGGGAGGATGTGGAAGGGGGTGGATCCAACGATGATGGCACGCACCAGATCCTATCCCCTCTTTTTTGATCCTCTTTGCCCCCTTTCTCTCTTCAGACTTGCACCAACTAGTGCTGGCACAGATCCAAGGAGATCCATTTTGGACCAGAAGGTTTACAGAGGGTTACGGGGATTTAAATTCCCTTTCCCCTCCTGAACTGCCCATCCCCCACTGGATACAGTGCATGCCTTTTTGGTTCAGCTGCATGGGGGGCAGGGTTGGGTCATTAATGGTTCACAGCTGAATGTGAACTGTGCCTCCGTTACAAATGAACATCTATCTGATAAGCTGGACCCCAGAGCTCCCTTGATAGCAAGGGTATCGTTGAGAGGATTAGGAGGAATATGAGTAAAAGAAGGGGAGGCAAAGAGAGGGAGTCCTTGTTTCCATTGCTGATGCAAGGGAGAGTGTTTCACTTCTGCAAACAGAAATAGCCTGGTGACCTGTGGTAGAGGTCTGCAAAACCCAGGACAGTGGATTGGGAATGTGTGTGGGGGGCGAGAAAGGAAAGAGGAGGAGAAAGGAATAGGTTTCCTACATCTTTCTTAGAACAAGACACTATAGGGACCAGTGCCCTCATCTATCCCAGATCAGGTGATGAGAAGAAGTGAGGTTTCAGAACACCGGAGAGCTCCAAGTGAGCAAGTTGCTCTGAGCCAGAGGAGGAAGGAATTCTTAAATGCACTCCTTTTTCCTTCCACTGCACTCCTCCTGGCCCGCTTCCAGCACCAAGATACAGGCTCAGGTGAGCATGAGGTTCTGGGCAAGGCTGGTCCCCCCAGGGGCTCTTGCTCAGGAAGTGCTGACTTTGTGGTTTCTCATTTTACCATTTCAGTTCAAGGGTCTCCTAGCTGGTGGTTTCAGGCCCAGGTTCCAGGCCTGGTTCTTTTGACCTGACTCTCCCCCCTTCCTCAGGGTCAGACTCTGAGCTTGGGGCAGGCATCATGACACCCAACTGAATGTCATGTATAGCAGCCATCTGGAAGAAACAGGTAGTGAATAGCTGTGAGAGCCAGGACAGGAGAGCCATCCAGAGCTGTGAGAGCCAGGACAGAGAGAACCCATGGTGATGACAGGCTGATGTCACCCTCAGGACGATGCTCTGTGGATAACAGGCTGTGTCATTGTTTCCATGGATGATGGGGGTGTTACTGGGAAGGACCTCTTGGCATTTGGCCCTTGTTGCAGCGGCCTCAGTGAGACTTACTCCCAGGAAAGCATGTATAGGATTGCAACCTATGTCTATGTAGAAAATATGATACTGATGTAATGATCCTCACTAAAAATGTTGATCAACATTATGAAGATTGCATGTCTTTCAAAGAATCTGAGGGCCCAATCCTAACAAAAGGCTGCCTGCAGGGCACAGTGGCACTGACACAGGCTCTGCTGCATCCTACGGGGGAGTTCCATTTACTTACCACACTCTGCTTTAGCTCATGCATGTCCAAATAAAAGCAAGGAGACATGTCAGGGCCAAAATGGGGCAGAGGATATCAGCAGAGCCATCACCACCGATACCTGCCCGCCAGCCCCTGCCACGTTCCTCCTGAGACCTCAATCCTCCCCCTATTCTGTCCACCCCGCTAGCTTACCTTCGATGGTGAGGATAGCTGGGTCTGGTGGCAAGCCTCGGTGGCACCGCACCGCCAGTATTTGCTGCGGCACTTATAAAATGGCAGCTGTCAGTGTGCTTGCATATGCCTCTGGAAACCATTTTACAACAGCAGATCAGTTAAAGCCAAAGCCAGTCCAACCTTAGTTACTACTGGGCTCTAAATGTCTTCTCCTTAAAGTAAACACTCTCTGAAGCCTCTTCCTGAAGCATTGAAATATTACAGAATTCTGAGGAAACTGGAAAAGCTAGAATGTCTTTAGTGAGCAACCGTCATACAAACTATTCAGGGAAACACATCTACATTATAATATTAGTGAAAGAAAAGGATTCACCATTCCCTCTCCAAGTACTTTCTGGTACAGAAGAACATGCTGTTGTTCTCCACCCGTTTACGCTGGTGCAATAGCAAGAGAGAGAAGGTGCAGTTAATGCTACTACCACTCAAACTCCAATCCACAAATATGCAGAAACAGTGTTTGTCCAAAGTTCCTGCCTTCTGTGCAGTGCCCAAGAATCGTTTCTTTGGCTCTGGTGCAAACATGTAGCATACATGCACACACACCATGAAAACCCAGCTTGCTTGAAAAAAGTAGAGAAATAATTAGTGTTCTTTAATTTCTTTAAGTCTCTTTGCTGGCTGCCTGATTTGTATTTGTAGCCAGACATACAGTGTAGCAGTTTCATCCAAGGGGAAACTCCCAATGCACTGGGCAGGAAAGAACCACTGTGGGTGTGTAGAAGACTAGAAGAGGAAGCAGTGACTGCGTAAACCCAAAGGTTTAAAATGATCTGCCTGCCTGTACCCTCTCCCTTGCTCCCTCCCTGAGTAATCCAGGTCAATTGACACCATAAGATGGAAAGAAAGAAGTGGCGGCAGCGGCAGCGGCAGCAGCTTTAGGGCATCTATCCAACTTATGCCACCGGCTGAGCTCTGCTCAATCCTATCCAACATATGCCACCTGTGTAACCAGCAGTGCAGCGAGAATGGGAGGCCCCAGAACGGAAAGGGGATTCAAATCCCCTTTGAATTCCCCTTTTGGAGACAATTTGAATCCCCTTTCCATTCTGGGGCCTCCTGTTCTCGCTGCACTGCTGGTTACACAGGTGGCATAAGTTGGATAGGATTGAGCAGAGTTCAGCCGGTGGCATAAACTGGATAGGATTGCGCTGTAAAGGAACCAGCTTCCTTATGCTTTTTGCCCTCTCTCTTTCACATAATGTGAAAGAAGTGCCCTTATTTGGCAAGTATGTATGAACATAGTGTCTTCGGTTAATGTTGCCTATTTTTGGAGCCCTGTTTTGTTCATAAGCTGAAAAGACAGCACATAGGAGAACTGTCATTTCAAGTACAGAATGTTATTTTAAAAAGTCCAACTACTTTCTGTTTAGGCCGTTTTTGATGTCAGTTACTCTGTGTAATATCATCCCCATAGCAAAAAGAAAAAGAGCAGAGATCTAACATGATTTACTGATACATTCAGGAGATTCACTCAACCTGACTGAGAGTTTGTCTCATTGTTGAGATTTTTGTGCTGGCCCAAAATATCCCAGGTGAAGTGAGTTACGTATATTTGCACTACATAGAATTTTTCAAAGGAGAAATATGAGAGAATCCACAACTTCAGAATGCAAGAAAGTGTCGGGAAAAATGATATCAAGCTGTAGAGTGCAAATGATTTATAGCTTTCCAAAGATAAGTGTCCAAAATATAAAGATGTAATAAAAACTTCCAAATTAAGCTTTTAAGACAAAGTTTGCTCCGATGGTAACTCATTATGACTGACACATGAATGTAAATGAGAAATAAAGTATTCTGCCAATCTTAAGTTCAGATGATTTTGTTGTGGCCAAGTGCTCTTCCGTCACAGATATTTTTCCATCTGTGGTTTTAAAGAGCATATTCTGACATGTTGGGAAAAGTAGGGGAGATTGTCAAGAATGGTCTGTTAACTAAAAGACTACAATTGCAAGAGGAGCTCAGTATGGCAAAGTCCTGTAACGCTGGTGGATCCAGTAGACTGTTCTACCAAACCCAGTCCACAGATATACAATAGCCAAGTAAGGCAAAACCTATAGCCTACCACTGTGCTATGTTGCTGTTCTATTTTAAAAAAAATATTTATACCATGCTGATAAAACACCAGAGAATCTTAAGACTCAAGTATCATCCATACACAGCTCTTGCAGATGCTATCATCAAACACATGCTCCCCCCCCCCTCCTGAAGCTTTCTTCAGTCCAGAGCTTTTGTCCTGCTGCTGCTAGCTATCTTGGGGCTATAGTTCACCCAAAGGAAACTCCACCCAAGCATTCCCTTCTTTTATTGTCCCTTGTCATACACGCCGCTTTTGTACTTCTATCCACCCATCTATATTTTTCTCACATAAAAACTAGCTGCTCTGAGAGGCTGCAGATTTACTAGGCAGTTCAGAGATTTGCCAGGCACAAATGTGAAGCTTGCATTTTGGCAAATGTATTTTGTACGCATCACCATTGGATAACAGGCCTGAACTTGATGCAGAACGTTCACAGAGAGAGGGGATGGCATGATTTCTCCCTTCGCTTTAGCTCTTTATTGTATACAAACATTATATACAGTAATGACGTCAGCAGGCTATTCCTGGCTTTTTCTTTTTTTAACATGGACCTTGGACTACTTTTATGGAATACGCTAAAGCTAAAAAGAAAAAGAGGTGGTGGTCGGTGATGAGCAAGTGTCAATACTGACTTCTTTTTTCCAGTTTAGGGACATGTGAAAGTAGTATTGGTGGACTGCTGTTAGGTCCAGTGCCAGGGTTCACCAGGCCCCAGGACAGCACCAAGGGTGGGGGATATGTGCACACTTGTATACCCACCACTCATTTGCCTCACCTCCTTGCCTGGGTAGGCAGGCAGGCGAGCTTGGTGATGGTGAGGACGGTGGTTGGTTGGTTCTTCCCCTTCCTGCTCTGGCATAGTTCTAGTGGTGGAAGTTCTAACACCACTGGAAGCATCCTGGCCTGGTCACATTGTCCTCTGGGGTATGGAAGAAATATCCAGCAGAACTCTTACTCCTCCCTCCCTGCCAGAGGCTAGTAGGGATTCTTCCAGTGGGAGAGATCCCACCACTGCCAGGAACATCTGAGAGCGCTTCTCTTGATTATCCAGGAAGGGCTATATCAGTGTTCACATACATTCCATTCACCTGTGAGCTCACACATTCACCCCACATCTCCTGAAGTGATCCTTGGATCAATTAAATAAACAAAATAGCAGGGATGTGGATCAAGTCTCTGACTCTAAGTCTCAAGTCAAGTTCAAAGTCTCTGGGTCAAAGTCTCTGGGTCCAAGTCCCATGTCTTTGCCCCCAAGTCCCAAGTCTTTGGTTGTGAGTTGTGAGTCCCTATCTATTTAATGGGGAACATGGGCTTAAAGCTGAATAAAATTCGACTTGTCATAAAAGGCTCCAAGCCTCAAGTCGAGTCTTTCGAGTCTTTTACAATCACCGAGTCAAGTCCGAGTCAAGTCATTGACGCGACTTGAGTCCGACTCGAGTCCGAGTCAATAGACTCAAGTCTACAGCACTGCAAAATAGGCACCAGTGGTAACAATCCAGTACATACTTAACTTACCTGGAAGTAAGTCCCATAGAAACAAATGGGATTTACAGCTTGAGTAGACATGCATCGGATTGCACTTGACTTCTTTGTACTTGTGGGGAACGTCTTGCTGCCTGTATTTTATCACAGAAATTAAGGCAGGTGAGACACTTTACATGGTCTGTGCAAAGGCAGATGCCAAGAGATAAGCAAAAAGAAGCAAAGAACACGCAGATGTGCAGATTTAGCAGACTCTTTGATGGGCAGCAAGGAAAGCAAACTCTTAGAACCCTTTGTCTGCTTCTTTTGCAATGGCTGGAGTGGAACGCTTGTCCTTTCCCTTATTGTTCCATATTTATTGTACGTGTTTTAGCTGTCATTCAAACACTTGCTCCTGAGAAATTTAATAAAAAAATGTATTTTTCAAAAGAGCTGAGATTAACCATCATGAAGGGATTAGCTAATTAAAGTGATGAGAAATCTGTGATGTTATTTCTTTCTACAATGAGACTGTGATCAGAGATTAAGAGCGTTTTAGTCTAATGTCTGCCTTTGACATTAAACTGCTCATTTAGAAAATGAAGCTACAGACCTCAAAATTATTCTGTGCTTAAGCAAAACAGAGCTCCTATTCATTGTGGTTAACTCTTATTTTTTCTCCCGCTGGGGAAAGAACATTTAGATGTGTTTATTAATGCTGTAGTCATCAGTCTTTCTCTCCCACCTCTTGTCTATTTAAAGGCTGTTAAATTGAAGCAATGAGGACCACCCTGATTTCTCTGTGTCTTTAATCCTATGTAATGGATGTGATGTGAAGTGAAACATATTAGAAAAAGAAGGAAACAGGCTGACTGAAAACATTAGGCCCCATTCACAGGCACCTACACCAGCATGGGATTTGTTTTTCTTTAGTGTGATTCCCCAGCGCATGAGAGTGTGTGTGAACGATGTGTGGGGTGATAATCACATGCATCATTCGCACGCAGTTGAAGGGTCCACAGAAGTTAAGGATGACTTTTCAAAAGTTCTTGCAAGCTTATGTCTTGTTACTTTTCATATGGTATACTGATGTCCCAATCCTTTCAAGGCATTCTGGCAGTGCAAGGCCCTTTATGGTGGTGCAAAAGCCGAAACACCATCATGTGCTTCTGGGTCACTGCCACAAACGGGCAGCAATGCCTACGTTGGCAGTGGAGGTGTGTCATGGACAGGGATGTGCAGTGCGGGCGCTGCAAGTTAGACCCTTACTTACTCACAAGTGGGTAGCGCATACACACAATCTCCAGGTTCAGCTGTGGCTTCATTCTGAGGACTACAATGGGACGGGGCTGCCTCATCTGCTGCACCCGCACCGCACATCCCTCATCATGGACCAGGAGGGGAGCGGCAGGGGCAATTTGAGGAGGGGAGAGGGCAGAGGCGGGGAGGGGAGGGAAGGGATGGATCGCAGTGGCAGCAATTTGCGCCAGGATCCTATCCCTTGTTTCCGAGGTCACCCCGCCCCTTTTCTTCTCAGACGAACTCCAGCAAAATGGCTGATGTAGGTCCAAGAAGACCCATAGGCAATTAGGCAGCCTAATGTGGGGTAAGTGAAAATATTTACTTACCTCCTGCTGGCTGTCCAATTGCCCACTACCACCATTGGATGCAGCGCGTGCTCCATCAGCATGGCTGCATTGGCGTCAATGGTGGGAGATAGGGTTGGGCAGATTGTGACTGCAAACCACTACATAGTTAGGCATCTTAAGTCACTCAAGGTGAAGAGGCTTAAGCATTCCTAACTCTCTGCTAGAATTTGACTATAGTATGTACTGTACATTACATTGCCAAGTTATTTGGAATTATAATCTCAGTGTAGATAAACTGAATCTTATCTATGCGATTCTCATCTATCTTTGTAATTTATCTATCTTTTTATTTCAAGAATACAAAGATATTTTAGAAGGGTCTTCTGCATAGATTGTATTTCTCTTTAATCTCAGGGCACTGCAATTCAATTAACAGCCCAATCCCAGCTAAATGCCCCCCACCTATGCAGCCGCACCAATGGAGCACATGCTGTAACCTGCCGGGGGGGGGGGGAAGGAGTCCGGAGGCCTCCTCAAGGTAAGCAAACATTTGTTCCCTTACCTCAGGGCAAGCCTCTACTGCCCAAATGGATTTCCTCAGATATGCACTAGCTATTTTGCTGGCTCAAGTCTGAGAAGAGTAAGGGAGAGGAAACAGGGTTAGCATCTTGGCACACAGTAGTGCCGCCGGGATCCACCCCCTCCATCCCCCAATCTGCCTGCTGCCCTCCCCCCTCCCTGTCCAGAAACTCTCCTGTTCCTTCCCTGCCCTGTTCTGCCCACCCCCACTGCCAGTTTACTTTCACTGTTGGAGGTAGCCAGCTGTGGAAGCGGGCCTGTGGCACCTCCACTGTTTGTGGCAGTAGTCCCAAAATGGCTGCCAGTGGCATGTTCGTGTGCTGCTGTATGACCATTTATGACAGCAAAACTGTGCTCTGCTGTCATAAAGGTTCACGTAGCCTTAGTTAGGACTGTAGGTTGCTAACATGGATATCTAGTATCATTCTACAATGTTTGACAAATACGGGGAGCCAGACAGACAAGAGGGCTGGAGCAAAAACAGTGTAAATGTAATTTAGAAGCTGTCCCAAAGCTTACATCCAAAATCTTAAATTTGCCACCTTGAAAGTATTGAAGTTGGAGTCTCTCTCTTAAAAAAACCCCAAAAACTCCCAAGACTGAATAAATGCAGGAAGACTGTTCTCACAGGCATCAGCTCTTCTAAAGATTAAGTGTGAAAGCCCTTGGAACAAGAATCATCTATATTTTTACCTTCTTCCTGCAACAAAAAGATATCCACTTCACTGGTGGGGGTTGCTTCTCGGCGCCACTGTGGAAACACTGGCAGCATCAGAAGGCCTGGAGCCTTCGAGAGGCATCGTGTGCCTTGAGCTTTATTATTGTTGTGCTTAGATCGGCCAGTCTAAACCTGTGTTGGAATGATAGTTTACAGAACTGTAATTTTCAATATACAGGACTAGGCGTATAGATTTGCATGTGTTGGCTCTGCATATTCCTTCTTGTTACAGTCCAGGAATTTGCTTCAGTGGAGCGGAATGGTGCGAGATTCTAAAACTGTCTTTGCAGAACGTCTTATTAAGGTGTTTTTGAGCATTCTGTAAAAGCATGACCCCCCCCCCCCCCAACTATGATTCAGCTGATGTGGCTGAAGACACAGTGCTGGGTGTGAGCATATACAGTAAACATATGAGAAGTAGGTGCATGACCTTCCACTGATCCATCTTGTTTCTGACCCCAACCGTGTTGCAGTTGGCTAACCTAGAAGCAAGGCTAGTCAGCAAGAGACCCTTTTATTTGATGGGGCAGCTATGCAGAAGAGACCCATGTTCGAATGTTCATTTCTCCTTCCTCTGTGACCTGGGAGTCAAGCCACTACCTTTTAAATTCAGTTTTGGTGCCAGTACGATTTTGGTTCAGAACAGTAATAGGTTGGTTATCAGGTTGATACATAAGAATGGATCAGTTCCACTTTCTATGAAAAAATTATCATTTTGTGTGTTTGACCAGCTGGTCACTGGACATAGTCCTTTAGATCCTCCACTCATGTGGAAGGTAAGGTAGTTCCTTGTTTGGGCTGTTCTTGGGCCTGTTCTCTCTCTCTCTCTCTCTCTCTCTCTCTCTCTCTCTCTCTCTCTCTCTCTCTCTCTCTCTCTCTCATCCTCACCTACTGTGGTGAGCAGATCTTCAGAGGTGCTGCGCACTGGATGAGAGCTGAAGGAAATGGTCAGGAGAAGCTCAGTGGTGTAGCTGGCTTCGTGCCAACCGCCCCCCACATGACGGCTGACGTCACTCGCCCTGCCCTGAGTGATGCAAGCCAGACCATAACATCACTCAGGGTTTGGGCAGGGGACACACAACATAAACAGCGTGCAAAGCCTTCAGCTGCTCCCTCTGACCTGTTCTGCCGCCTTCGCTGCCACCACCTGGATCGCCGCCGCATTCTCTGCCACACCTGCTGCCATTTTTCCCCCTCCGCCATCTTCTCAGCCCCACCTGTGGTAAGCTGCCCCCTCCAGCATGCTGCCCTGGGGCATACCGCCCCCGCCACTCCCCTTCCTACTTCACTGGAGGAGCTATTTTTTACCTGCTTTAGTGGAAATTTAAGATTGTGAAATAGTAAGATTTGTAATATGATATACAGGCAGTTGTCACATAGAGACAAAGGAAGAGAACACAGAGAAATGTTATATTCATTCTGGCTATTAATCTTGAAACATAGCTCTTTTAGTCTGCTGGGTGAAGAGGAAATATATGCTCAGAAAGTGATCTGCATTTGGCTGTCTGGGCAACTCCTTTGTTTCAGTGGATGTAGGTAGTCAATAGCCCCACTGACCTCAGGCTAAATGTTATTTCAAGAATTTCCTGCAGTTTGTGGTCAGAGCTTCTTTAAGGCACAGTCTTAGATCCCGTTTTTGTGCCCTATTTCAGATTTTGTGGCTACAGTGTTCACAGTGGTAATTTAATTTGGGTCCCAAGGAGTTCATAATGAATGAAAGAGATTGTCAAACTCATCGAATAATTAGTGGAAGCATCGGTTTTACTATTCATTTTATTTATTTTAGGGATGTATGTACACAGTAGGCTGTTTCTGCATGAAGTTCATGTTAGTTGCATCAGGTAAGGAAGCTGGGGCAGAAATAAGGCATGATGAGAGGTTGGCCATGCTGAGCCCAGACACCAGTGGCAGTGCTCAGTGCATCATCAGGAGGTGGGTGGGGCCAGTGGCATTCTGAGGCTGGTGCGGAAGCATACGTGTAGCAGGATGCCGCTTTGCGCATGAAAGCGCCCCTCCCACTCGCTGGTCAGAGCCATTCCCAGCGGGCGATGGCTACCGTGTGGGCGGAACGGCTGCCCGTGCAGTAGCCATCACCCACTGGGAATGGCTACGACCGGTGAGGGGGAGGGGCACTTTCACGCGCGAAGCGGTTACACGTACGCTTCCGCACCAGCCTCGGAACATCACTGGGTGGGGCACAGTGGAGACCTTCATGAAGGGCTTTGCTCCCAGGCCCACAGCAATCTGGTGTCACCTGTTAGGTAGGAACAAAGCACACATACCCTGAATCTTTTTCACAGGTCAACATGTCTACTCCATAATAGTAATTATCAGCCATCATATGAGATATTTGTGACCAGAGACATAATAAAACTGCAGCTTTATTCCAATCAGATATTGATCTTTAAAGGTAGTGGTTGAACTCCAGAGCAGGAAACACAAACCAAGTTCCGCTAACCATATGCAAGAATGCAAATGAACTGTGTCTAGGTTTAAAATAGTAAGATGTTGGAATTTTATGTAAAATAAACTTCCAGTCAGCAATGTTTATTTGAGAAGTGTGAACATGTGGCCTTTCTCTCTTTTAACCTGAAAGCTTATGCAAACATTTTTGCAAGTCTCATTTACTTAATACTGAATGTGGTTCTTGTTCCTTTGCTGGAGTGTATACCCTAGAGGCCATCCAACTTCTCTGTGTTGCCTATTAGTAGGACTGAATTGTGCTGATGCTTCCTTGTAAACACTGGGCAGTTACATCACTGTGGAAGGAAATACAGTTAATTTACCGTGCAAGCAATCCTATACATGTTTCCTTGGAAGAAAGTCTCTCTATGTTCACTAGGGCTTACTCCCAGGTAAGTGGCATAAAATTGCAGCCTTTCAACACTATCCTATCCACCTCCAGCGAGCCTATAGTGCCCTTGAGTGCCCTTGCTGGGAGAAAGGCGGGGTATAAATTCTTTAAATAAATTAAATAAATAACATAGTATGCAGAGCTGCCAACAGAGTGCACGCTGCATGCTATGGTGGGAGGACAATCAGATGGTCAGTGAGAGGTAAGTAAATATAACTTTTACTTTCCTCTCAGTAGGCCACATGATTGTCAATGGGTCTCCTTGGATTCATACCAGCAATTTTGCTGGCAAAAGTAAGAGGAGAGGAAGAGCCTGGGTCTGGGCTAGGAAAGGATAGAATCCAGCATGTGTGACTGCTGCTGAGATCCTCCCCCTCCTGCCCCCTGCCATCCTCCCTCCCCACCCCAAATTGCCCATGTCCTGCTCCCACTGTCACCTTACCTGCTCTGGAGTGGGCCAGGTTTGTTGGTGGTGGGGGGGTCCATGTTGCTACCAGCTGCTTGAGCTGGCACGCCGGACCACGCCAATGCAACCTGGTACAGGCACTGGATACTGTGGCCGGTCCTTTAGGTCAGCCGCGTATCTTTATGCAGGATTGGGCTGTAAGATATATTACGGTATTATATGAGAATGGAAATGTAGGAATCAAATTTCTACAACAAAAGTTCTGCAAGCCAACTCTTTCGTTCAGGTCCTGTCAGGTGTCTTTGAAGAAAATTGAGGAGGGGTGGTTGGTGGGAATATTTTAATAAATTTGATTTTATGCATTACATTTAATTTATATAATGGGAATTTGCTGAAAGTTTCTTTTAGTTAGTTCTAGAAGCTTCTCTGAGCTTGGTCAGAAATGCAATCTTCCCTGGAGCCTTTAGAGCGAGTCTGTGGAGGTTTTGCACCTCTATGAGGATGAAAAATCGATGAAATTTCAAAAGCGTCATTGAAAAAACAAAGAAAATGGAAGTGCTTTCCCAAAATAACAAAAACAAAACCAGTGATTGGTTTTTCAACTCAGCTCCAGAGCCTACAATCAGCTCTCCACATGGTTGAAGGTGCTGTGAGGGGGAAATTTTGAAACAGTAACTATGGAGTAATTCATCATTTCTTTCCACTCTCAATGTCAGTTTGAATTGCAGAGATTTCAGGGCATGCTCTAACCTTTTGTCATAAAAAGCTCCTACCAAAATAAAGCTTAATTTATTTTCAGCACAGGCCTCTGTTGTACCTGCAATAATAATTTGTAAGTACATCAAATTCATTGCATTAAAATATTCCCACCAGCCACCCCTCCTCAACTTTCCGCAAAAGTTACTGACAGGAGCTGAATGAAAGATTTGGCCTGCAGAACTTTTGTTCTTTTGTTGTAGAAATATGACTCCTACATTTCCCTTCAGCGTGTAACAGGTGGGCCCCCATATCCGCTGGGGATATGTTCCAGGCCCCTCCATGGATACTTGAAACCATGGATAAGAGCGAACACCCCCTCCATGGTTTCCTGAGGGGGACCCCACCCTGCCTCCCCTGCAGGCAGGCATGTCTACCCTCCCCCAGCTCTTATTTTTCTTTCAGCAAGCTTTGTTTCTTCCTTAAAACAAACAAAGAAGCAGCCTCCATTGCAGGCAAGTAGAACGAGACTAAGTCCTAGAGAGGCTCTGCAAGGTTTCTGTTAACCTCGCAGAGCCTCTCTAGGACTTAGTCTCGTTCTACTTGCCTGTAATAAGCAGCTGGCTGCTTCTCCTGTTTCTTTAAGGAAGAAACAAAGCTTACTGGGAAAAAAGTAAAAGCCTGGAGGGGTCCCCATGATCCGTGGATAACTGAAACCGTGGATAGCGAATCAGTGGATATGGGGGCCCACCTGTATATCTCAGTTACTGTGTTGCTGGCATACTGAATCCCATTCAGCTGGTGTTGTTTCTGTTGTGTATGTGTTTTTTTAAACTTGGTCCAGCTAAACGCCTGAAGCTATTTTTGCCTCTTGACTGCTAACCACTGTAACTCCACCAGCGCAATCCTGTGTAACCTTGCACCGGTGTAACAGTAGATGCACCGGTGTAACAGCGAATGCACCGGTGTAAGTGCACTTACACTGGCATAAATGTAATCTAATGTTAAGTGCATCTACTGTTACACCGGTGCAGGTTACACAGGATTGCGCTGCAAATATGTTTACTTGGAAATAAGTCCCATTGTGTTTGACGGAACTTCTTTCCAAGTGAATCTGTTTAGGATTGGGGTGGAAACCTGACCCAAAAAATTCGTTTATTTAACAGAAAACTGTCACACCTGTCTCTGGACAGCACAGAAAACAGAAACTTGACCTGACATTATAGCATGCCTGTATAAACTCATTCAGGAAGTTTCATCACTAACTGATGGTTGCTTGGTTTTTTTTTAACTTTGGAACTAAATAAACCTGAGAATGGACAAGATGACAAAACCATTCAGGTCCTTTCAAAACAATGATAAATTGTTACAGAGGAATGAGTAGCCAATATTATATCACGTCCATTGCTGAATACTATAAGGATATGCAGATTTCTCCCCGTTCCATTCACTGAATGTGTGAAGGGGAACTGGGATGGCAACTGCTGACCCCATTCCCAATAGCCATGTGTTCAGCATATTAATGCAGATGGTCATATCCACTCAGCTGTATACGCACAGGTACCTCCATGCAATCACCATGAAATCAAGACATCCCCCCCCCCCGGATCATATCACGGTTCCTCATCATTTAGAGGAGGCTATCTGTGTGCAACTGTAGGTTTGTTAGTTAGTTGCACAACTGTGTGCAACTAACTAACATGATGTGTGGCATGGGGGGGGGGGGGGAAACAGACCCAGCAGGCTTAATCCCATGGCTAATGTGATGATATAATTATTATGCTGTCACCAATTATGTCTTTCTTTCTGGCTGGACTTTGTGATCAATGCACAATGTGGAAATCTATTTCACCACATCAGAATTATACTCAGCACTTTTTCACCTTTGTGATGTGGAAGTCTCTTCAGCTCAAACTGATTCCATGCTGCTCCAGGAATGTGTTGAAAAAACGACAACCACCACATGGATGATATGATATGGTGCCTTCCCACAGCAACACTAACCTCTGATGCAGGACAATGTGATTCTACCTCTCGTGTAGTGCTCCTTTACATGTGTTACCATAGCAACATGAGACCAGACCACACTGAAACTGAAGCAGCTTTCACACCACAATGAAATATTGAAATCAGGTCCCTTTCTCATTTTACTTAGCAGGAGTGGAATTTATTGTGTGTGTGTGTGTGTGTGTGTGTGTGTGTGTGTGTGTGTGTGTGTGTGTGTGTGTGTGTGTGTGTGTGTGTTGAGGTAGGCTCGTTCTACCTAGTTATAGTGGGGCCTCAGTATTTAACCATTTCCTGTTGTTAGGTTAACAGAATGCAACAAAAGTCTTTACAAAGTTAAATTTCTTTTTTAAATTTTAACCTGTGTGTGTGTATGTGTGTGCACATGTGCAATTAGACAGACTACAGGAGGTTCGAGGATGCCCCAGAGTTTTCCCCACATGTTTCTTTGGTTCACCCCATGGTCACTGTGAACGATGTCTAGCAAGCAATAATTAATACCAATTAATATTAATTTAATAGTGAAGTTTTGCATGAGAATTCTCACAATACATTCTGGAACTTGCATGCACTATGTGCATGCACACATCCTACCCCCAACTCGATCATAGAACCTACCTTCATGTTGAATTAGAATTTCATCACTCAATGTGACATGTTTAATTTCTTTTAAATTTGGGAACAAAAATTACTCTTCCTTATTTTTGAAATTATTGTTTTAAGATGTGCATGCCGGGAGTATGGGGAAATGCAGATCAGTCCTATAGGCTATACTTTTAAAAAAGTATATAGTAAGATTGACTTTTAACAAAATTGTCGTTTTCAAAGCAGCTGATTGTGGCTGAGAATCTATTATAGCCTTTGGTACACAGCCAGAACCTGTTGTGAAGTTGTGCGTGTAATCACTAATATGCATGCCTGTGATGTCATGATTGTTTGTAGGAAGTAATTTTTACTATTTGCTAAAGTGCTGTGGGATCTCTCAGAGATGTTTTGAAATACAGCTGTTTCCCCAAGTTATGAATAACTCTTCCAAACAGAGCTTTTGACCAGATATATCTTTATCTTCCTATATGACCAACCACAGATTACAACCTTCCCTTTCTGCTTATGATTTATAGCTTTAAACAGTCAATGGTGGACTGGGATTATGTGACAATAGAGCCTCAAAAAGATTATCAAAAGTAAGTCCTGATGTCTCCCCCCCCCACACACACACAAAACAGATTGATTCTTTTATTACATCTTTCACAAGATTTATACATTGTGGTTTAGGAAATTTTAAATGAATGAGTACAGGACCTGCACTGTTGACATTTCAGCATAACGAGGCCATTGTTGACCTTAGTTTTGTCCTGAACTACTGGCACCCTGTATTTAAAATAAAATAAAAGTGTGCATGACCCAACCAAAGAGAAGCATTTTTAGGTCTCATTCATTTCAACAGAAGAGATTTAAGCAATCCATACCTTTAAACATGGTTTTGTTCATGTGGATAGCCCCAATCCAGTGGGTACTTCCACACTGGAGCCCATCCTCACAGGGTCTACAGATGCTACAGAGATAGTACCTACAGTATATGATTCAGGGCGAAATCCTGGGGAACATTTTAAAGCTGTTTTAAAGTGTCGCGAACGTGCCGTAAAGCACGTTCGCGACTACTTCAGAGTAAGGGAGACTGGTGCAAGGCCGGCCTCCCTCACGCTGACACCAGACCAGGACACGGGTGCCGGCGGAAGGTAAGAGCTCCGTTGGCGGCCATGTGGGCAGTCCGGCGGGCGAGGGAGGGCACCATTGGTCTAGCCAGCCCAGGGGGAGCAGGGGATGGCGCCCGACATATCCCTGTCCCCGCCGGGCCAGCTAGGCCATTACACGGCTAGGCCATTTAGCTGGCGGAAATCCGAGGAGGCCTATCGGGCTGACCCCAGTTTACACCCGGAGAAGGGGACGAGCATCCCCTTCCCCGAGTAGACCTCTGGCCTGCCATCAGACGGGTAGCCTGGGCTCAGGATCCAGCGGGCAGCTCTGGGCCGCCAGTCAGATCCTTACACAGGATTGCACTGCCCGGCTGCCAAGATGCACAAATTGTCTATATATCAGCAATGGGGAGGGGGTGGGTGGAAAGTGGAATGGGGGAGGGAGGAGGTGGATCCACGATCTCTGTTCCCTCTTATCCTTCCCTCTCCCTTACTCTCCTCAGACTTGAGCCAGCAAAAGAGCTGGTGCAGATCTGAGGAGACCCATTGGGGCAGTGAGAGACCTCGAAAAGGCCTCAGGACTGCTCCCTGCAAGATAATGCACTGGCGTCACTACAGGGGGGCCGGAGCTGTAAGTTCTGCTGAAATCGGAGCCTCCCTTACACTGAGGAACGAAGCAGCCCCGCCCCCTCACCATCGTAGCCTTTCAGGGAAGCGAAAGCAACGCGCAGGAGACTCCCTGCGCGTTGCTTTCGCTTCCCTGAAAGGCTCCGACGGTGAGGGGGCAGGGCTGCTTCGTTGCTCCGTGTAAGGGAGGCTCCGATTTCAGCAGAACGTACAGCTCCGCCCCCCCTGTAGTGACGCCAGTGAGATAATGCACATGCCCCATTAGCACAGTTGCATCGAGGGAGATTTAGTTAGGATTGGGCTATTAATTACTCTGCATTGCCTTTTGATTTGTGTTATCTGTTTAAATTCAAAACTTTTAATTAATAACATGTAAAAAATACATTTCTGATTTAATTACTGAACACCTAGTCAATAAATGATTAGCGCATAGAAGTTTGCTTGACAAAAGAAGGCAGCATGTTATCTGAATGCCTGGAAAGAAATGAGGATGGAGTGAAATAGCATCAAATGATATGGGACTGTTACTTTTGACCTTTGCAAGACTAGGACAATTTTAGGTTCTCAGATTTCAGCGGTCCTTTGGGAAAGTAATGTCCTTGAGATCTTTCGCAAATACAAATGGCATGTTTATGGGTTAAAGATTAGAGTGGATGGTGCTAGGGGATCTGCCAGATTGGCTCCCAGTGTCAATTAGTGAGATCTGGAAATTGTTGGCTAGTTTAGCATCTGGAAAATCATCAAGAAAAGATATGTTCTCACGTGAGTTCCTGAGATTCTCAGTAGTGAGTCCCAATTTTGGCAAAAATTTTCACATATATTGATCTAATGGTGTGTGTTTTTCCCATTAGGATAGGCGTGCAGAATTATTGATCCTCTTGATTAAGAGGGGGACAGAGTAGATCCAAAGAACGTTAGTCTGTTGAATATTGCTTTGAAGGTATATAGCAGATACTTGTTCAATGAATTGGAGACCTGGGTGGAAGAAAATCAGCTAATTACTGTACTAAAGAACAGAGGACTGTCAGAAAGGAACCCCCCCCCCCCACAACTGAACAATGTTTTCTTCTTGCTCATTTGGTCTTCAGGTACTGTACTTATATGTTAAAACCCCATCTAAAAACTACTGGATATTGCCTTTGTTGATCATTCTTCTGTTTTTGTTTTGATCAATATACATGAAAAAACTATGTCACTAACATAGATGAAAGACTTTCAGCACAATCCTAAACAGCCTTTGCGGCAGCGTAGCATGCACTGCGCCAGTGCAGACTGTTGCAAATGTGCCATAAAGTATGTTGCAACAGTGCGCCAGATTCCAGCATTGGCGGAACAGGGGAGGGGGCAGAGCTGGGCGAGGGCTGCATTGGGGGAGGTGGTGGGTGAATCAGTCCCGGGAGGGGGGCGGGATCGGAGGTGCTGGTGCGCGCCATATACTAACCCTCTTCCCAGGCCCGATCCACCAACATGAGTGTACGCGGACCTGCGCCATCCATATGGCAGTTGCAGGTCCAAGTAGACCCATGGCGTCAACTAGGGCTTTCCCTGGGGCAAGGGGACAAATGTCCCCTTACCTCAAGGAGACCACCCACCTCCTAAATTCCCCCACAGGATTCAGCTTAGCCTGTGCTGGCCTCGCTGCATCAGCACAGGGAATGTTAGGTAGGATCGGGCTCTTTGTTTTTGCTGAGGAGGCTGGATTCAAATACTGACCCAAAAGTATAAGTTGAGCTAAGTTATTTAGACTCTGGGAAGATAGAAACAGCCAGGGGTGTTTTAAGGATATTTTAAGGATATTCATTGTCCCTTTTTTGTTTTGCTTCTGTGCCAATAATGTAATGTCACAATTGCTATCTGTGGTCTCTTTTCTCCTATCTCGTGAGAATTACCTGTCCTGCTATAAGACAATGGGATGACTATGTTGTCAAATGAGACTGCACGTTGCTTTCACCGACTTGAATGGTTCAGAAGGCGAGGGGGCGGGGCTGCTTCGTGCACCCGTGTAACGGAGGATCGGACCGTGGCGGAATGTAGAGCTCTGCCCCCCCTGCAGCGCCGCCACTGACTAGGGTGGCTATGCTGGGCCCTGCTGCGCATTCATGACCAATATGTAGCCATAATAGGGGATCCTGCAGTGGGTGAGTTTCCTCTGGCCTTCCGCCTGCCTGCATTCTTCTGGTACTCAGTGAGACTGTCTTCTGAGTAGACACGCATAGGATTGCACTGTAACTTGTTCAAGCATTCCAGCGGCAATTTTGTCAATTTAGTCACTCAAATCACGGACACATTTTCCTGTCCTCACACGCTCATCAAGGATGCTGTTTTCCCTCCATAGAGTATCCCAGGCAGACAGAAGTATGTGTTGCTACCCAGATATGCAATTATATTCCTCAGGCATAAAACTGCTAACGTAGGGTGATAGCACGAATGCTCTCTTCTTGCACCATTATGAGAAATAGTGAGACTAAAGTGTTTATGCTTCCAGAAAGGGGGGGGGAAGCTAATTTATTGCCGACTTGAACAAGGCTTTATTTAGAATTCATTAGCCATGTAGTGAACGCTTTGTTCACTCTGAAGTCGGCTCTACTGTATCAGTTACTTGAGAAAGTCCAGATCTGGGGAGTGCAGTTTCAAGAACTGTTTTCATTTCTTCTAATGTCTTTCTTTAGTGTTCCTGAAAATATTTTCACTGGCACGAGAAGTGACACCTACATTCAATTATTTACCAATGAAAACATTTTCAGGAGAAGTGATACTCTTTTGACTTAAACATGGGCCCAGGGACCTGGAGCTCTGTGTTCTTTTTCCAGTTATGCGACAGGTTGTTTGTGTTTTTCTTTCTGAGCCACTCCTTGGGCAAGACTGAACCTTCGTTCTGAAGTGAAGAG
The DNA here is from genome assembly GCA_026170595.1 of Plestiodon gilberti rubricaudatus. Classification (NCBI taxonomy): domain Eukaryota; kingdom Metazoa; phylum Chordata; class Lepidosauria; order Squamata; family Scincidae; genus Plestiodon; species Plestiodon gilberti. The sequence continues at coordinate 79,143,615 of JANXHW010000001.1, forward strand.
TTAAGTTTCATTGACATCAAGATATTTTTGTCAATGTTTGTGAGCAGCTAATACTCATACAGGTTTGGCCCTTCGTGGGAGACTGAAATAACGGTTCTCAAAGGTTCGAGCTTTTGGTGAGATTTGCTGGAAATGGGCACAAAAGCTCAACTTGATTTCAGGTTGAATGCTGGGGTGCTTGTGCATCCCTAAATTATGGTATAGCATCACCCCTTTAAATATGGATAATCTGAGACCTTGTCAATAAACACCTGTGTATTATTTTGAAATTCTTAATAGGACTTTGCTTTAAAAGTTCATTTTTTTCTGTCCATTTTGAAAGATGTTCACATATCAGTCCTCCATGAATTCCGTGAAAATCACTGAAAATCACTGAAAATCACTGTGAATTCAGTGAAAATCACTAATACAACACTTTGCAGTGTTGATTGCATGCATGTAACTTGCATGTCCAGCACACCAACATTCTGAAAACTTCATGGCACTAATGCACCAATGTATGGGCAGCAAAATGTCTGAAGATACAGAGAACTGTGGGGCTGGATCAATGTACAGGAAAGATCTCCTAAGAAAAGATCATTGCTGGCACAGAATGTATTTTTCTCCAATTACTGCACAGATGGGCAGCCCAATCCAGTGTAATTTAACACCAGCAGAGTTGCCACTCCACCGTCGTTGGGTGTCATAAATGTGCTGTAAGGCACATTTTCGGCACCCGTGGAGTAAGTGGCGCTGGTGTCAAGGCCAGTGCCACTCACTCCACCGACGGCCACAGACTGAGCCACCTAACACAGGTAAGACATGTGCCAGGCAGCAGGACATGGGGAGGGTGGACCAGTGTGGTGGGGGAGGGGGAGATTGGACAACCAGGGACGGTGGCAGGGATATTGGCAGCGCGCTCCACCGATATCCTACCCCTCCATCCTGGGCCTGAACGGCCTTACACCGGCCCCATGGATGCGCGCCAGCAAAATAGCTGGCGCACATCTGAGGAGGTCCATTGGGGTCACTGGTGCTTACACTGGGGGAAAGAGATGAAGGTCCCTTTCTCCCGAGGTGCAGAGGCGTCGCTCCGGTAGGGGCGGGGCTGTAAGTATCGCTGCGGTCATAGTCTCTTTACCGAGCGAGGAGGAGGCAGCCCCGCCCCCTCACTGTCCGAGCCATTTCCGTGCAGAGAAAGTAGCAGGCAAGCTACTTTCTCCGCACGGGACTGAGGTGCACACTTCTGCCGAGGTGTGCCCAGCTCCACCAGCACGGGCTGCATCCTGCTTAGGGTGCAGTAGCCGGTGTATCCTACACAGGATCGTGTTGCGTGACTTGTACACCTTTAGTGAGGAAAGATAGAACTCATAGAACTAACCATCTGGAGAATTCTGGGTGCATAATCCTAACCCTGCAAACTTGGGTCAAGTGTCCAGCTCCAGGTGTTGGAAGAAGGAATTCCACTGTGGTGTAATGTAGTGGATAAGACACTTTGCTGCAATTCAGGACTTCCCCAGTTCAAATCTTGCTTCTGCCATGAAGGCAAGCTGCTCCCTCTCAACCTTGGCTGCAAAATGGGGATAATAATGCTTACCTTACAGGGTTGTTGTAAGGACAACCTCAAGGTACTACGTGTGAAGGTACTATGCACATTCAGAAAGCCCTATACCAGTGCTATGTATGATGATGATGATAATGATGAAGGAACCATGGCAAAATCTACAGTAAAATAAACTCTTCTCCGATTCTAAGGACCTATTCAGTCGTTTTGTTTAAATGACAGTATAGCAATGTGAATGGCTAGCCACTTGCATGCAGAGCGTTCATATTGCTTTTTATTGATTGATTTCAAATGCTAGGAAATTGATGCCAGATGTCCTTTACTCTCCATCTTGTTGGAATTCTCCGTGAAATAGTGAATTCACTCTGGAGAAATCTACTGTAGGTCAGACCACTAGGTCAGAGCCGGCCAGGCCATCTCTGCAACAGCTGTGACTACTGCCGTGTAATTCCCTACTTAAATTGCCTAAGATTGTGGTAAATAGATGTTACAACATGAGCTTCCAGCTTTGGTAAACTTTCATGATTAAAGGACTAGCCCTATAATTAGACAAGGTCATATGAAATTAGGTCACCGGTGGAAGTGGTGAGCAGCTGAGTCCGCATAGTGCTGGATGCCAGATGCCCACCCCCTGCAGTAAGGCTGCACAGGGGCCGGGAGAGAAGGAGGGAGGGGGTGTAATAGGACTGGGGTGGGTGGAACAGGGTGGCGAAGGTGGAGGGGAGGAGGGCAGATTGGGCCCAGGAAGGGGCGGGTTCAACAGCAGCAGCACTCGCCGAATCCTGACCTCCTTCACAGGTCTTCATGGGTCAACATGGACTTGCACCAGCAATATCACTGGCACAGGATGAGTTGACCCATCAGGCCTGCAGGGGGCCTTCTCAGGAACAAATGTTCCCTTATCCCAAGGAGGCCTCCTGAGGCCAAAACTCCACTGAGGGATTCAGCGTGACTCCGCATTGGTGCTGCTGCATCACCGCACAGGATGTTGTAGGTGCCTTTTTAACATCTTTCTGGTACGGGTGGGGTGCTGCTGTTTTTATGATCTTGTTTTAAATGTAATTTTTAAATCAATTTTAGGTGTTTTTATTGGTTTAGTTTTTACTATCTATCTGTATTTTTTAATTTTCTTTTTGTTGTAAGCCGCCTTGGGTCCCTTTGGGGAGAAAGGCAGGATAGAAATATTGTGAATAATAAATAAATAAATAAATAAATAAATAAATAAATAGGTGGATTGGGCTGCCTGAGAAATGTGTAGGAGCAAACGTGTTTCAGAGAGTTATTACCATGTTGAGACCATGAAATGAAAGTATGTAGTATGAGCATAGTCCAATATTGAGGCACACTTCAGCTTAGTGTGATGTATGGTGCCTTATTTTACTAGCCCAACTTCATGTATATATGATTATGCTGTTTGTTTAATTGGTTTTACACTCACATAAGTGTGCATAGGATTTCAGCCTGAAAATCTCTTGTGTGCTGAGTCACCTCCTAGTTGCTGTTCCCTCAGTCTGTACTTTCCCTCTGTGTCACTCCTCCTTTCTGCTTTCTTAACTCTTACTTAATTCCATCTACACTGATGTGTCACAGATTATGTTGCTACAGTTACATCGATGTAAACTACTGTATGCATAATAACCCATACTTAGGTATCCAGTGGTGTAGCTATGCCCTGCGGGGGGTGCACACCCCTGACACCCCCCGTGATGTCACTTGGGGGTGGGGCATCACTCGCCCCGACCCCGAATGATGTCACGCGGCGCAAAAACATTCCTGGGGAGGGTGGGGGCAACATTTCTCGCTGCCACCTGCCTTCCAGGAGTGTTTTGCCACCGATTCAGGGGGGGGGGGGGTTGACACACACACCCTGGCGGTGCACTTGGGGGTCCCCCTGCCCCCCCCCCGCGCTGTGACTCTGTAGGTATTATCCTTGTTCTCCAGCCCAAGTGTATCTGTAACAGTAAAAACCCAAACCCCATCATTACTGGTTCTGACAAGTAAAAGCTAGAGACTCCGGATGGTGTTGGAGGTTTCTAGCATTCCCTAGTGAAAATTAGAAACTACTGTGCCAGGTGGGAAGAACTAGTTCTGACAAGGAAAAACCCATTTTGCTACTTCAAAAACATCCAGAGTTCTTCGTTTTTCATAGTCAGAAGCAGTTGTTCCCAAGAGTTTCTTGTTCTGACCAGGCAAAACTAAAAATCACAAATGCCATTTGAAGCATCTCGTTTTGACTAGTCAGAACTAGTTACTCCTGACAGGCACAGTACTTTCTAGTTTTACCTAGGCAACACTAGAAACTTCTGACACAGTCCAGAGTTCCTAGTATTATCAGTCAGAACTAATAATAACAATTTCAGGTTTTTACTATAACATTTGTACATGTTTGCTGCCATCTCTGACCTCTCCATTCATTTCATAAAGCATGCTCTTGCTGCCTATGAAAGCTCCCCATGCCATTATGGATGGGTGTGTAAGGTGTTGTACAATTTTGTCCTCTTCCCTGCAAAGTTGGCTAAGTTTTTTGAAAGTACGTTCATGCTCACATTCATGCTCTCTATCAAATAAAATAATTTTAATTACTAGATAATTAGATAATTAATAGAGGGAAGTGGGCACAACACCAGAACCAGGGGACATCCATTAAAAGTGACTGATGGGAGCATCAGAATGGACAAAAGGAAATATTTCTTCATCCAGCGCGTAATTAAACTGTAGAATTCCTAACCACAGGAAGTTGTGATAGCACCTGACTTAAATGCCTTTAAAAGGGAATTGGATAGTTTTATGGAGGAAAAGTCCATCAACCTCCAGGTTTTAAAGGTAGCCTATCTCTGAATACCAAATGCAAAGGAGTGGCAACAGGATATGGGTATCTTGTTGTCTTGTGTGCTCCCAGAGGCATCTGGTGGGCCACTGTGAGATACAGGGAGCTAGACTAGATGGGCCTTTGGCTTGATCCAGCAGGGCTCTTCTTATGTTCTTATAATGTGTAAACATTTTGCTCTGGGGCACAGAAAATCCCAAAGTTGATCTATTCTTGACCATGATTTTTGCATGTTATAGAAAACCTGTTTACCTGAGCAACCCCCCCCCCCTCCAATGATCACAACAGACAGGGACTTGGATTAAGGGTAACTTTATTAACTGAATAACATGTGATAATACTGCAGCAGGGAATATAAAACCCCCAAACAACGTGCAGGCCCTAAAATTGGGGAAAAACGGCACCTAGCCGTCTGCCTCCCCTCGAGTTACCCTTGGGCGTAACATTCTGACTCCAAGCTATCCTCAGTCAGAGACTGAGAAAGCCTATCACAGCCGACCTGATGGGTCGAGGCAGGTGGTCAGTGCAGACTCCCCCAGGCCAAGCCGTATGGTTGTCTTTGCTGATCCAATCAAGGGGCTTGCCAGCCAGCCTCAGCGATCCGGTCCGGCACCATCTGAGCAGTCCTGGCTCACCCCTTGACCTTGCTTACCTCCGAATGTACACCAATTGCTTTCCTTATCTACCTGGCCCGCACGTGACCTGCCACCCACTGTGGGAAATACCTAGCAATAACCACCCAAACCCCAACGTCCAGTCTGGGGTAGGTGAAAAAACCACTAGCCAGGCCCAATATGGCTAATGGCAAAAAATTCCTACCTGGCTCTGCAAATCAGCAACCAGCTAACCTCAGACTAGATGAAAGGGAGGGAGGGGCTCACGAAGGCGCCGACTGAACGTGCCCGGGCAGCGTGACGCTCCAGGGCACGCAGTCGGCCCCTCCTACCCGATGTTCCCAGATGAGCCCGGGACTACAAGCCTCCGTCTGCTACTTCCGGATGGGGCCAGGCAACAGCGGGCGACGCGGTAAGGCGCGCCACCCCCTTTCCCTTTGTGTTTTTCCATATTAAAACCAAAGCACAGAGTCTGTGTTTGGTGAGAATTTTCTGCATTACATATCAGGTCAACACCCTTTATTCCATTTTTATCACTAGTTGAGTTACATGTGACTCTGTTTTCTTTCATGATATACTTTTGCCAGTGGTGTTATAGAAGGGAAATTAATGGTAGTAGTTAAACAGTCTTGTTAACTTTTGAAAAGTTCACTAGTGCTTTCATTCCTTGAATTACGGTTGTTTGAAATGAATAATTTCAGCTGAGGTTCTGTAATGGACGTTAAAACAATCAGTTTTTATACTGTAATGCAGTTTCACAATATTATTTAAAAGCAAAAAAAAAATCCAACTCTTTTCAGTGTTAGAGCATAATTTTCCTGATGATTCGCGGTGGCAATGTAGATGCATAAAAAATTGGATGTCAGATTGTAGCTATCAGTGAAGCAAACAGAAAGGAAAATATATGAAGACTAAATATTAATATAGTTTTTATGTAAGTAATATTTAATGAAAACACAGTGAAATAAAAAGTTGTAAGAAAACTTGGCAATTTAACTTTTCTTAAGTAGCTAAAACTTCTTTGGCTAAAATTGTCATGCCCTGCCATATGTGAAAACTCATTATAGCCATAATATAAACCAATACATCAAAACCAGAAGCATTGTACATTCATAATAGCATATGGACTCTTTCGTTACATTCATCATTACATTTCTCTGTGCCAACATTATTAAACCTCCGTCAAACGTCTGTTTTTTATTTACCACTAGTTAGTACATTTGATCCCCAATGTGCTATCTTGAAATTTATGGCCTCACTAATAGTGAATGTTTTACTCCAAAAGTCCGAAGACAGAAACATTGCTTTCTTGCATATTTTGCTTTATTTATTTGCAAAACGGCAACTTCTAGTAAAATCAGTATAGGATCCACATAGACTTGAATGGGGCAAACCTCAGTATAGGAATAGTGCTACTCAAAGTATATTTGTCTGCCTGGTAAGAAATCATCAGGTCCTTGAACCAACTGAAGGAAAGTCATAGCTGCCAACATCTAGTTTTGAAAGAGTCTGGTCATATAAAACTGAAGATTTCAATAATAATTTTAGGACAATGCTTCCAATTTCCCATCGAGTTTAGCAGTGGAAGAAGATAAAGAAATTCTCTCTCATTTTGGGTCGAGACATATGTAACTACAATGAGTCACTGGAATCCTCTTACTAAGCACCATTATCCCACTCAAATATCCATAATATCAGTAAGTCAAATTTTCTGTCTAGTAATCTGTCTCTTTTCACAGAAACAACATGCATCAACACATAAAAAGACAAGACACTGCATGAGTTGCACATATTTAATCATTCTTGCACCTTATCAAATACTGTACATGTATCAAACACTGAGCCAGCATCTGATGATGAAATAGACTGAAGCAAAAGACTAGAAATTCCATTCATATCCTTTTTCTAGGTCAGTTTATCTACAGACATAATAATCTTATAAAACCCACATGGTAGACTAACAAAAGTGTTTCTATAAATCAATTCAAGCAGACATAAATGCACACCTCCCCATCCTCCCCCTGTGTGCTTTTCCTGTTCACATTCATTGCAGGTGGTTTTCACCTTGTGGGAAACCCTCACAAAGCATCTCCATGGCTTGCCAAATGGACAGCCCAATCCTAACTAAATTCCCATGCAGCAATGCAGTGGTGCTGGTACAGGCTACGCTGCATCCTGCAGGGGAATTATGGCTGCTGGAGGTCTCTTTGGGGTAAGCCCCAGCAACTGCAACAGGTCACCTTGTACCTCCACCAGCTCTATAGCAAGCACAAATCCGTGTTAATCCGTGTTGGTGGATTGGGCCCAGGAAGGGGGCTTGGATACGATGCGTGTTGGTACCGCCAATCCTGCCCTCCTCCCAGGCCTGATCCGCCCTCCCCTGTCCCCCCTGCCACCACCCCCACCTTGTTCCATCCCCTGTACAGGCTTAACTGCTCCGGCAGGTGTCCTGGCGACCACTGGCGCCAACAGGAAGGGTCCGGCTTTCCCGCTGGTGCACCTGGGAGTAACGCTGTCACAAAGTGCTGACACAAACACTGTCACAAACTTTTGTTCCACTGGCACAACCTCTCATTAGGATTGTGCCAAAAGTAAGCACCCCTACCCCACATGCCCAATGGCTAATGAATATGAATGAGCTTTTCAAAATAAACCCCATTCATGGCCCACTGTATTCCTTTCAGAATGCATGGAAAACAAACGGAATGGGCTCCATTTGAATCTTAGAAGCAAACCTAGTTTTGTCACCCATCATTTGTCACATTTCAACTTTTTAAAAAAGAACTTTTTTCTGGATGCCTAAATAATATGTGAAGAAGTCTATCCTCTCTTTAAAAGTTCTCTCACAACTGTTTGGGCATGGCTGGGGTGGGGAGTAGCTGCTTTGAAAAATGCATCTCAAGTAAAAGGTATTTTATTTTCCACCACTATTGGCTCACCATTCACCTCCAATATAGTCCCTGGCATTATTACTTTGCTCTTTCAGTCTCTACCGTCATGGTTTATATATTTGGAAAGTTAATTTCTGATAAAATGCACAGACTGAAGCCAACACCAACTCTAGCAAAATGACATATATGAGGGCATTTTGATATTTTGGATTCAAAGACTGGATGTTTCTGGCACAGCCATAGAGAAAAAATGAACGTCAAGCTGAGATCATTTCCCAAAATGATGTTGGACTAACCTTTCCAGCCACATAGCACCAAGTATTTTATAAAGGAGTTATTTCACTTATTGCCTAATAAATGACTCTTTAGATTCTTGAAGTAGTGAAATCACTAAGATGACATCATTGAAACACTAATTACCTAAAGCAAGATATAACTTTACATCCAAAGTATATAGCCCAAGTGAGATAGTCAAACTCCAAGACAGGTTCATGATGACTAATATTAATGTGCTTATCATTTCCAAGGCTAGTTCTTCCTCCTTTTCCAACTCTTTATCTGCATCAATGTATCATACCGATTTGGGTTGTCAAGCTTCAACATTTTTTATAAACTACTCATTTTAATCACATTTAAGATGTTTCCTCTTGCACTAGAACAAGCCATCAAGAGGTGGTGTAATAGACAGAATGTTGGACCTCTGTGAGCATGTGTGTTAGAGAAGAGGCTTGTTGGCGCCAGCAGAAACGTGGGGTTGTCACAAAGCTGTCCATGATTTCATGGACGCACCAGTTCTACAAATCAATTATATGATCCCGGCCAAGTTAGCCCTACATAAGGGTTGGACAGGAGGCTGCTGCTATTTGTTGTTGTTGTTGTTCAGTCGTTAAGTCGTGTCCAACCCTTCGTGATCCCATGTACCACATCCCACCAGGCCTTCCTGTCCTCCACTATCTTCCTGAGTTTGCTCATTTTCATGTTCAATGCATCAGTGATACTATCTACCCATCTCATCCTTTGCCTTCCCCTTCTCCTTTTGCCTTCAATCTTTCCCAGCATCAGAGTCTTCTCCAGAGAGTCCTCTCTTCGCATTAGGTGGCCAAAATATTTGAGCTTCAGCCTCAGCACCTGTCCTTCCAGGGAACAGTCAGGGTTGATTTCATTTAGGATTGACTGATTTGATCTCCTAGCCGTCCAAGGGACTCTCAGGAGTCTTCTCCAGCACCACAGTTCGAAAGCATTTATTCTTCGGTGCTCAGCCTTCCTTATGGTCCAACTCTCTCAGTAGCAACCATACATTGCTACTGGGAACACCATCGCCCTGACTATATGAACTTTGTTTGGCATGGTAATATCTCTGCTTTTTATTATGCTGTTTAAGTTTGCCATAGCTTTCCTTCCAAGGAGTAAGCGTCTTTTAATATCATGGCAAAATTTCATGGCAAAATTTCATGACAAAAATGATGTGAATAGCACTAGCCATGACTCTCCACCAGGTTAGATGCACCAGTGAATACAACAGGCGTATTCACGTGGTCTGAGGGTCCTTGGTACACCCACCTTGCTGCAGCGAAGTAGTTCTTGGTCTGGTTGGTACCTGGATGGGTGGGCAGCTGGGAACCTCAGGTAAGCCTCCTTGAGCTCTGTGATGGAATAAAACCGAATATAAATGAAAGAAATAATGATATTTTTGGCCAAGATGCAAATCTGCAAGCAGCTGCCCACACTCCTGCAAACTATCACATGGGGAGGCAGTGACAGCCTGACAAAAGCCATAGGGATGGAGGTTGCAATTTATATAACCTAGTTCCACTCTCATTTTGGGGAGCAGTCCATTGACTTCCTATCACAACTCTTTCTCTTTCTTTCTCTTTCTAAATCAATCAATCAAACCTTTATTGGCATCACAGACAAACATACAAGTTAAATATATCAATACATAGTCACCATCATTCCAGAAAAAAAGAAAAGAAAAGAAGTCTATTTTTACATCTCTACGTCGTTAGCAGAAGTCTGTAATGCACTTTGGCGGCAGAAAACCAAATAAAGATATTTAGCCACTATCTTGGTGAGCTCCTGGTCTTTCCCATATAATAAAAAACGTATGACCTCCATCTCTGGTTTCCAGGTGGGAATGCGAAATTGATCTAAATATTGTTGTCGGAGATCATCGTACAATTTACATTTAAGGACCATGTGTGCTAAAGTTTCCACCAAGTGACCATCACATGGAAAAATCCTATCTCCTTCTACAATTCCAGCAAACCTACCCCAAAGGAGGTTTGATGGGTTGGAATTGAACCTAGCCAGTGAAAATGCCCTTTCTCTTTCTCTTTCTCTTTCATTCAGGTCTACTTTAAATGAGTTCAGGTGGGAGTCTAGAGATCAGCCTACAGGCTTCCTTAGATTCTGTTCTCCTGACTGATCCCATGAGAACTCCAATGCCCCCCTTTGATTTTAAAATTGGTTTGAAGCCCTTCTACAAACATCCTTCTGCCTGGTACTGTAGTCCCCACTCAAAAGCTTTAGTACTGGTCCAGAGTGTTGGACCGCTGGGAATAAACTCAGCTGAGCTCAGTAGCCCAGCTGCAATTCTGGCTTAGTAGGCTGTTCTGATCCAGAGAGTTGGCATTACCATTTTCTGCTTCAATCTCTCTCATAGCAACCGAGTCACATCTGTGCCCCTATATTTTATCCAACCCTTTGCACTTCTCCATAGATTTCTGCTATCTTGCTCGCTCTAGAGACTAAAAGCCCCCTGGAGTCCTGGGAAATCCAGCACTCTGTATATGTGCTGGGTCACACAGGATAAGCATTCTCTTGCTAATTCCCCTGCTGATGCTGTGCTCCCCCTCCTTCTAGCTTGCAGAACAGCATTGATTTGCCGGTTAACTTCAGTTATTTTGACAATGTTACTTTAAATATTTCCCCCCCTTCCCTATTAGTAAATAATCTCTTCAATAAACTGTGCATATGTTTCAATTCTCCTGCCAACTTGGCAGTTGGAAAGCAAGAAATTGCAAGTATATAAATAGGTACCGCTGCGGCGGGAAGGGAACAGTGTTCCGTTAGTCGTGCTGGCCACATGACCATGGAAGTGTCTTCAGACAGCGCTGGCTCTTTGGCCTTAGAAATGGAGATGAGCACCGCACCCTAGAGTTGGACACGACTGGGTTTTGAGCAGGGGATACCTTTACCTCTACTTATGTTTCAGCATCACCGATGCAACGAACATGAAAATGAGAGAACTCAGGAAGATAGTGGAGGACAGGAAGGCCTGGCGGGATATGGTTCATGGGATCACGAAGGGTCGGACACGACTTAACGACTGAACAACAAAAATGTTTCAATTACATGCAGGCTCTGACTCCCTTTTTCACTGGTACCAGGTTGGGAGGTGGGCGCATTACAGCCAATGTTCCTGAACACGCGTGGCTTGTCATCGTCAGGACACGTGTCTCTTGTCTCAGCGCACTCATGCAACAACACGCTCAGCAATCCAGCATTCTGACCACTGTGGGCCCTTTCAGCCCAGCTGTGCTTTGGCTCTGATGCTGCCTGGTGCTCGCTTTTTCTTCCTCTGAACAGATTTCAGATGGTTCATTCCTTTTATGCAGGCAGCTTGCATAAGAATGAAAAGAATAGCCAGAATGGAATGTCCTAATTTACAAACAAATACATTTTGTTTATTTCAGAAATTCTGTGTTAAGCAGTGCCACAAAAATGTCTATACGTTTAAACATTTATCCTCTGCAATGGTGATATTTTTGAAGGACATCGTTGACATAAGACCAGTTAGGGCATCCGAAGAAAGTAAATGTTTAGCTGAAAATTTACAAAGAAGATGAGAAATCCTAGGCAGAGTCGCAAATTTAAAAGCAACAGTTACTGCAGAGAAAGGACTACTGGCATTCTACCCCTGGCACATCCATCTATCATTCCTTTACTATTCCAGCACTGCCAATTTTGTGCCCTTTCACTGGGAACATGTAAAAGTAAACACAAAGTGTTGGAGAAAACATAAGAGGTTTCTGTCTTTGTTGATAAGCCCATAATTAATCCGTGCAGTCATTAGAGCCTTTCCATAGTATCGCCTGAACACCTCCCCCCTCCCCCCCAATAAACACTCAAGACAAGTTGCTTGGGATATAAATTGGGCCACTTTATTGAAAAGCCAATCACATACTTGAGCAACCCCGCAGTGGGCCCAGTCTCTCAACTCCTCCTCCCTTTAGTGTGGGCATCTAATCCAGAGGAGACAGCAAACCACCCTCTATTTCCCTTTCAGGCTTTCCCAGCCTGACTCAAAGCTGTCACTGCCCTGGCAAGAGCAATGAACCTGTCCAGTAGCCGCTGGACCTGCAAAATCACACCCATATAAATGGTTTCTGGTTGGCCCAGTTGCGGTCAGTCATCTGCTTACAGACCATCTCCTAATGCAGGGGTGGCCAACCTTCCACCATTAGGGCCTCTGTGTTCTTAAGAGTTGTGTAGAAGACAGAAACTTGGCAGCTGCAATTGCTGATGGTGCTGCTTAAAGCAGCTGCACCTGCTTACCTATACAACCATTAAAGGACCAGGAGCATTTGTGTTGAAAGGTTGGCCACACCTGTTCTAGCTTCTCATAGGCTCACCAACCCCAGGTACAGGCTCAAGTTTACAGTGCAGCAAACTAAAAACTTCGACATACTTCCCCAAATCTTTTTTCTTTAACCAAAAGGAAAAGATGCCCACCCAGAGGCACTGGCGTCACTGCGGGTGTGTGTGTGTGTGTGTGTGTGTGTGTGTGTGTAGCTGTAAGTTCCTCCGTGATTGGAGCCTCCCGTTACATGGAGGAACGAAGCGCCCCGCCCCCGTGCCTTCCGACCCATTCAAAGCGGTGAAAACAACGCGCAGGGAGTCTCCTGTGCGTTGTTTTCACTGCTTTGACTGGTTCGGAAGGCGCGGGGGCGGGGCGCTTCGTTCCTCCGTGTAACGGGAGGCTCCAATCACAGAGGAACTTACAGCTCCACCCCCCCTGCAGTGACGCCAGTGCCCAGAGGTAAGGCAATCTCACTGTAGGACAGGGGTTCTCAACCCCTTCCTGGCCAAGTACCACGTCCAGAATCACTCTCCTGCTGCGTATCACCGGAAGCAATGTGTACCGGCGTACCACCGGAAGATTATGGCAATGACATAATCGCCAGTTACTTCCAGGTTTTCAGAGGCCAGAAAATGCAGGTAGGAGGCTCTGGGCTGGGTGAGCAGGAGGGCACTTCTCAGCATTCTCGAGTAAGCGGCACTGGTATCAAGGCTGGTGCTGCTCACTCAGCCCGCGGCCGCAGCCACTGCCCGTGGAGGAAGGTAAGTCCTGCGCTGGGTGGTGGGAGGGCATAGGGAGGGTGGGCTGGGCTGGCAGAGGAGAGGGTGATTGGCTGGCCAGGCCAGGGATGAGGGAGGGAGTATCAGCGGCGCGCTCAGCCAATTCCTATCCCCCATCCCAGGCCTGGCCAGTCGTACACGGCCTCCTCAGATTTACTGCCGCCAATACTGCCCCCTTCCCAGCCTCAATCTTAGGAAATTACAATACAACAAAAGGAACTGAAGCCACATAAACAAAATCCCAACAGGCACCGATACAAGGAATATCCAGGGCAGGCAAGGAAAAATTGAAAGCTTACCCCAAAACCAAACCAAACAGTGCACACACACGCACACGCACATGCACACCTTTAAAGGGATATGATCTGGTGTGTAACACACACACACACACACACACACACACACACACACATACACACACACACTTTGGTGTAAAGCAAGCCACTCAGGCTCCTAAATCAAAGTCCAGGCATCGAAGGATCCTGTGCAGTGCAGCAGATCTAGGCCTGCCAAGAGACCACTGTATGTGTGCCCAGTTCAGTCAGCCGAAGCACACTGAGGCGGTTTGGTGAAGACACCAGCTAAATGTGCACCCAATAGGGTGATAGTTTTTTCTTGCCCTCACCCGAATGATGGTGGGGCTGGGCAACAATGAACACCTTTGCACAAAATGGGGGGTTGTTGTTGGCATTTCAGTGGGAAAGATTTAAGCAGATGCTTAAGTCCCCCAGTGAAATAAATTTCACTTAAATGTGCTCACTTTGGCTGGAATGTATCCATACATTTTTCTTGATTCAGCTAAACCTGTATCTTTTCTTCATTAGATGTTTATTTTTGTAGGACACTTCAAAAAAAGAATTAAAACAATATCAAGCTGATTGTTTATCTTTGATTCCTCCTATTTTGTCCTGTGGCAAGAGCCCTTATTATTGGAGCAGCTTATGAGGCCCATGTTTGTATGAAAATTCTAATAAAAAAAAGTTCATGCCTTAGCACTTCAAGGCTTGTTATCTTTTTGAAATCTCTGCTGAAGCCCTTTTCTTCCTGCTGTGTTGAATGATTTCTCAGTCCAGTAACAGCATAAAGAGCTTTGTTGTGTTCCTATCTTCACAGAATCAACTGATCAGACATTACTTTAAATATTTAGTACCGTTTAGAAGTCATCCATTATATGTAATAAAATTGGAACAAAACAAATTGTTTTGATTTAAATAATTCAGAATGGTGTGTCCGTCCCCTGCTCCGATTCTAAAAATATTCTACAGCCTTCTCTTAGAAGCCTCACTTATCAAATACTTTCAATATTGAGTATTTGATATTTTGTGATATCAGGATATTTTGTGATATCAGGATATGTGTGGATTCAAGGAATAGCTTGCTTTCCCTCTAAATTTGAGGATTATGCTATTCTACTCTTGTTATACACAGGAAGGCTTTATGATATTGAGTTGGTTCAGACTGCTTCTAGCAGTGAACTGGCTCCATGCAATTTACAGCCCAATCCTATCCAGCAGCCTCCGGCAGTAGAATGCTTGTTCCCACTGGTGGAAGTGCCAGGATCCAGGAGGAAGTGCCTGGATCCTGGGGTGAGTTGCGCAACATCGTTGCACTCACCAACTCTGCCACCAGTGCAGCCGCTGGAGGCCACGTGTGCTTACCAGCAGCAAAGATACCATCCGACAGCGCCAGCTGGGATCGCGATGGGGTGGGCAGTGGGAGGGATGGGGAGGGAGTGGAACTGGGGTGTTCCTGAGTGGGGGGGATTGGGACAAGGAGGAGGTGATAGGTGGTGGGTCCAGCAGCAATGGCTCACGCCGGATCTTACTCCCTCTTTGTAAAACTTCCTCGTCTCTGTCCTCTCTGACCTTGAACATACGTCACTAAAATAAGCATATGTCTGAACCCATTGGCGATCGGGAAACCTACCAGAAGGCAAATACAAACTATTTTTACTTACCTCCTGCAGGCTGTCCTATCACCCACCTATCCCCACCATAGGAAGCAGCACATGCCTTTTAAGGTGGGGCTGCATCAGTGCTGCATCGGTGGGGTTGCATTTGGTGGGGCTGCATTGGTGGGTGATAGGACTGGGGCTTAAGAATGTGAAAATGCTGTGAATGTACATAACAAAATTAAGCAATTTCTCCTGGGTGTTAGGGAAGAGACCAGGATATGCACGTTCACAGTCGAGTGGAGCAGGTTTACTGCTAGAAGCACCGTCTGAACTGGTCCATTGTTGTTTGAAACTAGGAGTGGAGTAAAAAGATTGGGTGGCGCCAGCGGCGTCACTAGGGCGCGCACTGCCCTGTGCGAGGGCGCACACGCCGCCCTAATGACCCCCGTGCCGCCTGACAGCCGGCTGGCGAGGATGTCTCCGGAGCTGACAGCAGCGGAGCCTCTGCTGCTGCCGGCTCCGGAGACATCCTCGCCGGCCGGCTGTCTTGGGCAGGAGGAGGCCTCGGAGCGCCCGCAATCGGCGGAGCTCCAAGGCCTTCTGAGGGAGGCCCGATGCGTGACGTCATATTTATAAGGTTTCGCGCATGCGCAGTACGTTTGTGAGGGCAAATTTGCCCTCAAACGTTCTGCGCATGCACTAAACCTTGTAAATATGACGTCGCGCATCGGGGTTCCCTCAGAAGGCCTTGGACCTCCGCCGAGGGTGGACGCTCCGAGGCCTCCTCTGGGGCGTCACTGGAGCGCGGCGGGAAGGGAGGACCGCCTGCACGCGACGCGCGGGTGCACGCGCGGGACCGCGCGTCACCCATTGCGCGCGTCGCACCCAGGCGGTCCGCCCTTCCCGCCGCGCTCCAGCGACGCCTCTGGGTGGCGCAGTGGGTTAAACCGCTGAACCATGAGCTGTCGATCGAAAGGTCGACAGTTCGAATCCGCGACGGGGTGAGCTCTCGTTGCTTGGCCAGCTCCTGCCAACCTAGCAGTTCCAAAGCATGTTAATGTGAGTAGATAAATAGGTACTGCTTGCGGGAAGGTAAACAGCGCTCCATGTTCCAGCCGCATGCTACGCGCTGCGGCAAGGAGAGTCATGCCGGCCACATGACCACGGAGGCGTCTTCGGACAACGCTGGCTCTTCGGCTTTGAAATGGGGATGAGCACCACACCCTAGAGTCGGACACGACTGGACTTAATTGTCAGGGGTCACCTTTACCTTTACCTAACCAATTGTCAGATTGCAAGCTGAAGATTAATTTTGGTAATGTTTTCCATCCATTGGAAACCAAATATTACTGGAAATGAAGGAGAAGAGTGAACTGAGCATGCTTTCTCCTTCTCATATTTAAATATAATATTTTGGGGGAGCTAGTCCAGACATGTCTCCATTGTATCAAGGAAAGCCAAATAATTTGTTACCATAATCTTAAAGTTTATGAGACTATTTAAAAGAGGGTCTGTGTTTTTTTAATCCAGTAACTAAAAACAAAATTTGGTGAACCAAATCTATTCTTTATGCTGAGGAGTAAGGCCCTGTTCAAATGTCACATTTCAATCCAATAAACTATGGCTTGTTATTTGGGGAATAAGCAACAAGCTCAAACGATGCTCTTCCTCCCCCTTCCCTTTGCCCTCCCTTCATGTACCCAGCTTCACAGAAGACTTCCTGGTTTTTTAAGCCATACTTTGCTTTAACATCTGACAGCGCAATGTACGATACTGCAGCCGGCTGCGGTTTGATCCTTGTTTGTAACCCTGGTTTGTAGGGAGTGCAAACACTATAGTTTCTCAGTTTGGATGTCCATGTTTGATGAACTGAGAAAGAGGCATCTGAACTTGGTCTTTCTTTCTTTCTTTCTTTCTTTCTTTCTTTCTTTCTTTCTTTCTTTCTTTCTTTCTTTCTTTCTTTCTTTCTTTCAATCACAGCCTGGAAAATACTAGAATTTCTCACATGGAAGGGGTGTTTGTTGGCAGTCCCACAACTATGTTCTCACTCTCTGCCTCTTTCCCCTTTGCTAAATAGCAGTTAAGTGGTACCTTTTCATTTTCACTTCGTTTCATTCTGACTTACGTGACTACTTCAACAAGGTCTATTTTGGACATTTGGTTTTATGTCTATAATATTTTCAATCAAATGTGCTTAAACCTCTTGATTTTTTTCTTCTTCACACTGATGATCAAATATCAGTGCTGCACATATGCCAATTACCGTATTGGTCTGAGTATAAGACTCACTTTTTTCTCCTAATTTAAGTTTTAAAACTAGGGGTGCGTCTTATAATTAGGTTGTTGCAATTTAATGCCAGTGATTTAATTAAATTTTTTTAATAGCACCAAACTTTAAGGGTGCGTCTTATAATCAGGTGCGTCTTATACTCGGGACAATACGGTACATTTGTCTACTGTGCTGTGTTACAGCACAAATATACTTTACTGCAATTATGTGCTCAAGTACATCCTTTTGTCATTCTTAAGAAGTAAGCAAGCTATTTCATGATCTCTTGTCTTCTCTATCACATCACCACATTCAAAACCATTCCACAAAGGCTACAAAGGCCCAGTACTGACATGATTAGTTGTCATGAACACAAACTGGCTTGCATACTCTTGGGTTTGCATACTCCCTCTTCCCTTCCTTCGTGCACAAGGAATGTTTCTGCTGCTCATGTCATTTGCATATGGCAAACTGTGGTTTGTGCAAACTGTGTTGTCATGGCCAATGTATGACTTTTATGAAATCCACATAATGTGTGATATAATCAGTGGCATCGCTAGAGGGGGTGCGGTGCTGTAAGTAGCGCAAGATGCTGCAACACGTGTGTAAGCAGCCCTTCCCACTCGCTGTTGGAGCCATTCTGGGGAGCCACGGCAACAGGCAGCACGCTCCCCACAGTGCAGCACCATTCCCCAGATGGCTCTGACGGTGAGTGGGAGGGGCTGCTTACACATGTGTTGCAGTGTCTTGTGCTACTTACATTACAGCACCACACCCCCTCTGGCTACGCTACTGGATATACTTGTTGCCAGGACTTGGAAAGGGAAAAAAAAGCAATTTGGTATTTTTCAAGCAGCAATTCAGAAACCAGTCTAAAAAAAATATATGAAAAAAATGTTCCCATAAATCTGAAATGAAAACTCATAAAGGCATCTTGAAATAAGGCCATTGTATGATAAGATGGCATAAAAGTTTGTTTTATGAGCAATGAAATTTGAAGAACAAAATGTTTGGTTATCCTAAGATGTCTTCCTCCCTTCTCACTATTGTTTGTTTTTGTCTCCCGGGAGAAAAGAAGAGAGAGAGAGAGAGAGAGAGAGAGAGAGAGAGTAATCTTGAGTGCTGCAGCAACCTCAGTTAAGCTAGGTAGTAAATTGCTTCGCACATGAGCTCCAATCCCTGACTTTGCTTTTAATCATAGCTTGACCCATGAGGAACAACACACAGTACAGGAGTCTTACTGCTTCCTTGTGTGGATTTTTTTTTTTTGTACACTGTGTTTTATTGCTAATCTCTCACAAAGCATCACTGTGCATTGCTTGGATACAAGATACAAAACATGTTTTTAAATGCTCCTTCCTGACCTTCCCCCAACTTCTGTGTGTAAGAGATTATGCCCAGCTATGTGTATGTAGAGTTAACCAGATGTCAAAATAAACGCTATACCGGAGAGCTGCAATGAGGATTTTATGCTGCAGTTCTTATTTAGACCATTGGTAGAAAACTGTCAGGCATAAGGATTGACAAAAGCTTCACATTGACATGGAATTAGTGATTTAAACTGTTCAGTATAGCACTTCTTCATTTTTCGTTCTTTGCACACCCTTTTATGATATTATGTTTCAGTTTTCTTCTTAATCAGCTTCTCAGTTGTGCTGCATGAAAACGAGAATACACAAATACACACACACACAGAGTAATACAAATAACTGCATAATTCTATAAATAATTAAAAGCATATATATAGTGATTTAGAATATTTCAAGTGCTTAGCATACATTATCTCCAGAATTATGCTCAAACCAAAAGAATTCTGAAATGATTACATAGTAAAATGGTATATAACTGTGGCACCCATGGCCCTTTGGGTAGAATAACTGATTTTGTTGAAGCTTGTGAAGGAGTTGTGATGTGGGAGAGCAGATGGAGAGGAGAGTGCAGTATTGCCATGCCCCAAAGATGATGACACACACAGGATAATGTCAGTAGTCCTCGCAGTAGGTACAACAAGTGGTTATTCATACTGGCCAGGTTTTCATTATGCAAAGGAAATTGGGCCCTGGGCCCTAATGATAGGAAGAAAGCTCTGCCGCAGTTCTTGGGACAACTGTGCAGCAACATCATTACACCGAACCAAACTTTGCTCTGAGCTGTGTTAAACAGTAGGCATACGTTAGTTCTTTGGGAGGGAGGCTAGCAATGTCTTTCTAAATATCAGATCCAGTGACCTGTAAATGTTTTGTCAGACTCTGAAGCACTGTGAGAATAAAAAGAGAGTAGGTGCCTTAAATACAGAACTAGAAAGAACAACCTGCCATCATCCAAAAATCCTTGACTACCAAACTCCTATATATTTTTCTGGTCCAGTAAGCTAATAATCAGGAACTTTTGTGACTAAGTACTGCTATATGTACACGAAGCACTTTGAACACTCTAAACTTTATAAATACAAAGTACCGTTGTTGTTGTTGTTGTTGTTGTTGTTATAAGGGAATGAATGTTCCCTTACTCAGAGACCTCCGATACTGCCCCTCCCACACAGGATGCAGTGCGAAAGGACAGGATTGGGTTGTCAATTAATTAAAATCTCCCTGGCAGGTTAAGTTTAAATAGTAGAACATTCTATCAGTCATAGATATTTCACTGGCAACATTGGATTATAATCATATTTTGGTAGGTGTTTTATGACTCTGTCTTGCAAGTTGATGTCCAGAAAATTCAGGAAACATTCTTCCTAATAGTCGCTTGTATGCAAGAGTTGGTCTTTAAAAACTTGGCAATCCTCCTCCCCATTGTGCATTTTTCTTCGTAACACCCAGTTGAGGCACTAATTTCAAACTATCTAAAAGAGAGAACAGGCCTGCTTACAGAATCACCAGCACTGTTTATTAGAGCACCTGGACTTTCACTGGAGGCTTCCCCCTCCAAACACTTCACTGAACAGGCCTGGCCTTGTTTACTTTATGAGATCTGGCACGATCACAGTCCAAGGTGGTATGGCTTTTGGCCAAGGGTACAAACCACTTGGATTTTGAGTATATGTAGCCACTCATTCTGCATACACACAAAAAGAACCCTTAAACGTTATTGCTCCCTCCCCTGTTGCTAACCGAATCTCATATACCAGGCTTTAGGAGGACTGCTTTAAATTAAATGTAGACCCAACTGAACTGTGCAAATTTGTGAAGGTGCAGAACAATAAAGGCTTGTGAAATGGAAGACCTGTGGATCAAAGAAGAATTCGGCGCTGTACTTATCACTTAACAGAGCTGCTAAATGTACTGAGAGAGGGAGCTTTTGCATCTGGCTGCAGACCAATGGTAAAGAGGTGCTTATTAAACATACACATACATCTTACACTTTTAAAAACATTAATAGTCCTTTCATTATGGGTACAATCCACAGCACAAATAAGGATGCAAAAGTATCTCAGTGCTGGACCTAAAATTGAGTCAAGCTTGCACACACGTTTTGAGTGAATGTCTGCAAAAGCTTGAGCCTTTGTGAACATCCATTTGATCTCTTGCAAAGGCTTGAGGTTGCCCACAAAGGGTCATCACTTTGTAAGTATCAAGTGCTTGTAAAGGTTCAAATAAAAAAAGAATCTATGCAAGCATTCGATTCTCTCACAAAAAGTCCAAATGTTTCTGGGCACATTTGTGCTCCTCTTGGTTCCGTATGCAAACATTCAAGCAGCGGTGTTTAATGTTTTGAACTTCTGTGGCAGAACGTTTGTGACATCTCTATGTTCAAGCCCACTGCCTTGAGGAATAGAATTTGTGCTGAATACAGCTATACTCATGTGCCGGTCTCATTCTATGAGGCTTGAAAAAGAGATTTCCCCACTGAATATGCATCCATTTTTCTGAAAGGACGTGAGGGGAACTCTTCTCAGAAGCTACTCGGTAACAATGTGGTGAGGTAAGAAGAAGAATAGAGCCAGCGGGTGGTGCAGTATGTTAAACCACTGAACCATGAGCTTTCGGTCGAAAGGTCGGCAGTTCGAATCCGTGCGACGGTTCCTGCCAACCTAGCAGTTCGAAAGCAAGAAATTGCAAGTAGATTAATAGGTACTGCGTCAGTGGGACGGTAACAGCGTTCCATGCGCCTCGGTGTTGAGTCATGCCGGCCACATAACCATGGAAACGTCTTCGGACAGCGCTGGCTCTTCGGCTTTGAAACGGAGGTGAGCACCGCTCCCTAGAATCGGACACGACTGGACTTAATTGTCAAGGGATACCTTTACCTAAGAAGAAGAATAAGAAGTAAAGCAAAGAGCAATGCATTTAAATACTAGGCCATTGGTGCGTGCATAATCAGAAAATAAGTACACGTAGTAATAATAATAATAATACCTGGGGGGTAAGCCTCCTCAGTGCAAAGAGGTCTATTCGAACCTGCGCTAGCAAAATCGCTGGCGCAGGTCCACATGAACCTGGGCTGCAGGATCAGGTCCGGGAACGAGGCTAGAATTTGGCACCCACACTTCCTCTGGCCTTTTTTTGTCATTTGGTAGAGCAAAAAGGTGGTGAGAAGTCTGAAGAGAAGGAAAATACTGTATTGAGACTCTGAGACAAGGACTTCAAATTGAAAATTTAGCAACACTTTTTCAACCCCAAACCTATTTTTCAGCAAATTTCTGAAACTGGAGTTTCTTATGGAGCCCTTCATCCAATTATTATATCAGTAATTGGCCGGTGAATGATGAAGTTTGATTCATATTTCTAATTAAGAAATGGGAGAAAGTAAAATGGCCACTAGAAGACAACTTTATTGAGGGCTAGTAGCATTCATTGTTTCTGACTTCAAGAGCAAGATAATTGTCAATAGCTTGCCTAAGGCGAGGGACCTGAATATTTGTTATAACTGCCTTGAAACTGCCATTGTACACATTATGGACAGCACAGAAGTTGTAAAAAAAAAAAATCCTCTGTAGCAACTTCTGATTAGGGGCTTAACATTTAGCTCTAGTTAAGATTTGGATCCTGGGCATTATGTGGAAAATTGCTGCCAGAGATTCCCTGTGGCGGCTGGCACTGAGGGTCCACATGATAAGAGATGCTACATGCTAAGGCCCCCAAGTAAGGAAGCTGCCACAAGGGTGTGTGTGTGTGTGTGTGTGTGTGTGTGTGTGTGTGTGTGTGTGTGTGTGTGTGTTTAAACAGAAGGTTAGATGCTGTCATTTTAGCAAACCAATCCCTACTGGTTAATTTTTACCTAGTTTCTAATTTATAAAGCTATCAGTGGGCAAAAATAGACAAAACAAAACTATAAGTCCTCACCTTACATTTGCCTCCACACAATGGACTTGTGTGGAAATGCACAATTCACTGCCTGCCATCCTAGGACCACCCCAATAGCCATGGGTTGAGCAGGACATTGGCAAGGGGCAACCATTCCACACAGGGGGAACTATGCCCAATGATGATGATGATGATGATGATGATGATGATGATGATGATGATGATGATGATGATGATGATTATTTTCAAATTACAGATATAAAATAGATATAGGATAGGAAGAACGTTGGAAGAAACAGAGCTCTTAGTTCCTACAGACTCCTCTGGTCGAACTTCCACTTCATTTTAACTTGCTAAAACTGTACAACATGTTTCACAGCATATGAAAGCCAGATCTGCAAATAACGTGTGGTCTCTACTGAGCTCGTTTTGTTGCTTAGAACAAACAGAACCTTATGAAGTACAGCTGCCGACACCTCGCCATGGAGGAAGGGTGCTGGGTGCTCCTATACCTCCACTGGCATTGCGGCAGAGTGCATGAAGTCATCGAGTGTAGCTTCTCCTGCACTGACTGTGCAAAATTTTACAGCCTCTAAGAGCTGTGAGTTGCAAAGCCTATTATTAAAAGCCTTTAATTATCAGGGTGGCAATCCCAAATGCTGCAACACATGTGTCGGTTCCACTGATATTAGTGCAATTTCTAGGCGACTAAATGGGTCAGGTCAGGACTGTAGCCTGCTGAAGGACTTTTTCCATCTGTTACCATTTTAGCATGAAGTTGGGAATGGAGATGAAAGTGCACAAAAGTTCCAAGAATACTTTTTGTTTCCATCTCATTTTGTTTATGTTTGTGGACTTGCATGCAAAGGCATGGGAATCTCCAAAGACGATGTGCTTTCACAAGGTTTCTGGCTGAATTTTGCAGTGCAAGGAATCATCCAAATATTTGAATTTTTGGCTGAAATGCAGGGTTGCTTAGGCATTGTCACACCAAAAAACCCACCCCCTTATTCGTCTTTCTTGTTATAGACATAGGGCCAAGTCAGGACAACCACATGTTTGGTAAACATGTGCTTGTCCCATTTGCCTGTAAGGTGGGGACAGAGGCGTATCAGCAGCGAGTGCTGCCCGGAGGGGGCGGCGCCGCTCCCGGAGGGGGGCGCTCCGAGGCCTTCTCCCCCAGCCTCGGAGCCGGAGAAAGCCCCGGAGCGTCCACCTCAACCGGTGGCCAGGGCTTTCTGAAGGCCGACTGCCACGCCGCGCTGTTTATCTTTGTTTTGCACATGCGCAGAACGTTTTAACGTTTTAACATTCTGCGCATGTGCAAAACAAAGATAAACAGCATGGCGCGGCAGTCGGCCTTCAGAAAGCCCTGGGCACCGGTTGAGGTGGACGCTCCGGGGCTTTCTCCGGCTCCGAGGCCGGGGGAGAAGGCCTCGGAGCGCCCGCCCGCGTCACCGGACGGACGGGCAGGCGGGCGCGCGCTCGCTCTGTGGAAAGACTGGAGCGAGTGGAGCAGTGCCGCCTGGGGCCGAGGTGCCGCCCGGAGCCGCTGCTCCGCTCGCTCCAGTCTTTCCACGCCTCTGGGTGGGGAGGAGGGGTACTTTTTTATACCAAAAGGATCGTGCACAGGAAGGGAATGAAATGCGGCCTTCTCCTTTCTTACCCTGTCAAATTTGGCTGTGTAATGCAGTTTTCTCCTTGCCCAGTTCAATTCTGTTATCAGCCTGACTTGGGAAAAACTGTGTAACAGCACAATCCTATGCATGTGTGCTCAAAAGCCAATCCCATTGAGTTCAATGGGACTCCAATGTAAGTCTAAAAGCAGCAGAGCTTGGCAAGAGAAGATGTGGGAGGGGTGGATTTTGCTCCCCTCCCCAATGCATAAACTACTTTAGGTATTCCCCAACTACTTTCCCCAACTTCCTTTGGTTAAAAAGTAGACCTCTCCCCCCACCCCCACCCCACACGCACACACGCGCACACACCTGCATTTTATACCAGAACAGGTCAAGTATGTGTTTCACAAACATGCAGCTGCCCAGAACATTTCATTTGGCCCATGGATCCACAACATGCGGATGGAAGAAAGCCTGGTATGAATGCATCTGAACAGCTGTGTGCATTTACACAAACTGACTCAGTGAACATCTGGGCATGTCTCAGCAAGAGTCCCCCTTTCTAACTGATATGGCTAATACATACCAAATCAGCAGGGGCTGGAATGTGATTTGCTCCAAACAAATCTTGCTTTTAACAAAACAACCAAGAGGAATAGTTTTCTGTGAGTTGCCCAGACTTGTGGTTCTGCTGAAGCCCGTCATAATGGAAGGCAATAGAGACACCACTGAGAGAGGGTGGGCGCTTCATCCCCTCCCTCCCCCTCCCCATGATTATTTCTCATGAGCACCTCTGGCAAACTCACTAGTTCTTTCTTCATGCAGAGGAGGCCTTTGTAAACAGCGCACGCTCATCCAAACTGCTTCTGTGTCTGACTTATGCTGATAGCATTGCTGTCATTCATTATTTTTTAAAAAAAAAATGTATAAAAAGTAACAGTATTATTCAGAACCAATACAGAATTATTCAGTATTTTCAAGCTTCCACGATCGGTAAGTATGACGACTTGCTACAGGGCTCTCTGTACAAGTAATACCTTCTGAAGAAGCCAACAGTAAGGCTGGCAAAACGTAAAGGATAGAACTTTTAAATGGTTTTTAACTGTTTGAATTGTTTTAATATTAAACCGATCTTATTCAGTATTCTGCCCTCTTTACCCGATGATGTGCCGGCCTCTGCTCCTCCCACTCTCCAATGTTATAGCCCAGCACTCCTCTCCCCTCCACATTTCCTCTTCCTCTGTCCCCCTCTTCCTTTTCCAATCCAGGAAGTGGAAGGAGAAGAAAGAGCGGGGGGGATGTGTTTTGGAGCAGGGAGAGGGCTGGGAGGAGGGCAGATCAAGCCTGGGAGGCGGGCGGGCCTCCGCCGAATCCTAACCCCTGTCCCAGGCTTGAAAGCCCAACATGGAGCTTCTCGGAGCTCCGCCAGCCATTTTGCTAGTGCGCCTCCGAATAGCCCCATAGGGGCTTCTGGGGCTTGACACGGGGGAAGGGGACGCTCATCCCCTTCCCTCGAGGAGACCTCCAGCCCCGCGCTGGGTGCAGCAGAGCCTGCCCTGGCGCCATTGCATCCAAGCACGGGTCTTTTGATTGGGCTGCCCCTTTGGGAGCACACCATCCAGAACAGAAGCCATTGCCTTCTCGGTCAAAGACACTTAGATAAAAGTAGCAAGATAAGAATGCAAAAGAAAACACCACCCTGTGTCATCAGGGGTCAGGGGAAGAGCCTTTTCTTTAGAAGATCCTGTTGTGGTTGAAAAAAAATGGATGGGAACAATGACAGCCTTAACATTTCAATAACTCATTTCCTAGCATTCCAAAACAATGATCCACATTCAATTTAATATTTTTAGTGGCTTCCGCACAACAAATATAAGTCCAGCATCGCATCAGGCATGCAATAGCTATCTAGAGGCCAGTGCCACATTTGCTGACTAATATTTCTTTTTGTTTTCTTGGGCTCCACCTATCTGGCTTTTGTAGTCATTCATTGATTGCAGTGCATTATGCATTTATTGAAGAGTAATATAAAAGACAATTATGGTATAGACACCTGTTTCTGGTTTTTGCCATTGTAGTCTGGTTTGTGCCATTGTAGGTGTATTATATCACCTGCTATGCATACCATGTATGGGAGGAGGTTTGAGGACATTTTCAGTAACACATGCAGAAGTACAAACGGAGCTTACCAAGAAAGCAGCTGTTTCTCTAGGGTCTCTCTATGTGTGTGAAATGAACCCCTTGCTCACTGATGTGTGTGTGGCTCCCTTTGCAGGACCCCTCCTGGGCATATGGCTGCCGCTCCATTCACATTTAGAAATAGTCCTATTATTTAAACAACATTTTATATTTCACTTTTCAACAAAAAGTTCACAAAGCAGTTTACATAGCAAAATAAATGCAAAGATGGTTTCCTGTCCCAAAAGAGCTCCCAGTCTAAAAAAAAGATGCAAAAAAGACATCAGCAACAGCCACTGGAAACGATACTATGCTGGGGTGAAGAGGGAAAATTACTCTCCTCTGCTACATATACATGTCTCTGTGCTACAACCCCCCCCCCCATTCTTACTGTGCTCCTCACATGTTGTCAACAAATCTGGAAGTGTGAGGCTTCCATTTTACAGGCGCTGTCCCTGTAATTAAAACAGAAGCGTTTTAAAACAGGGGTGGGCAGGGTGGACGGTTGCCCCCTGGGCGACAAGTGAGGGGGTGTCAAAGCGGCGGTGGGGGGGAGAACTGTGCCATTTTGGCAGCAGAGACGGCGATGTATTTGGCCCACCCTTCTGCCCTGCGCCTCTGAAGAAGTTTGCAGCGGCAGTGGCGGTGACATCACCTCCAGTAGTGACATCACGGGGGGCCACATCGCGACACCACTGGATTAAACCTGAAGTCTTGTACTTCCAGGTTTGAGACTGCATGTGAGGAGCACAGTACAGTACAGAAGGAGAATGATCTGCTTCTCAGTCAAGCAAGAGGGAAGCAGATTATTGTAGCTTGCATCAGCAGCAGGTTGGAGGGATGTGGTAGCAAGCAGGTTCAGGGTGAAATGAACCCCAAATCCGCCGCCCCCTTGTACCCCTTGCTATCTGCTGCTGATGCAACCTGCATCAGCTGGCTTCATGGCAGGGCCAACCCTGCTCAATATGCATCTAGGACCTTTGGGTGACAACTCAATAATGGCTGTACCGCATTTTGAGAATGTAGAAGACTGAGCAGTTACACAGTTCCTTTCCCAGTACTTTGTCCACAAGTCGATGGACAAATAGAGAGAGAAAGATGGCAAGGTGGGATGGGTAAGAAAATGAGTCTTAAATAAACGTAATATTAGGCATGTGTGTTTTTTAATACTCTAAAACGGTTAACAGAGGTGAACTGAAGTAGCATACTCCCTAGTCAACAACATCAGGAAGTACTGCCAAAAGCCGTCAGTCCCTCTCTGTCCCAAGAAGCCCAGGCTGCTACTATCAAATACACTGGCCTGTTTTATGACAGAGCTTTGATTGTTTTCTCATCATAGGGACATCCACTGGGAACACGGAGATTATGGTCGGGGCGGCTTAGTTACACGTTGCAAGTCCGTCCTCAGTACTTTTGGAGATATGTGTGCCACTTCTTTTATAAAGTGCCTGAAGCTAATCAGATGGCTCAATTGGCGGAACATACTGACACCTTTTTCCAAAGGCGATGTCATATCACATTTAAGAAATCGGTGTTTGGTGTACTGCCTCCTTGCATAAAGGCTGTCAGGAATCTGAAAGTGTGGGCTTTTTGCACAAAAAGAATGTCATGTTAAATTAAGCATGTCTCCTCTACTTAGCAAGGTAGAGTGCTCACACACTTCCCAACTAGGTTCTGATTAGGGACATGAAAGTGCAATATCGTTATCTGTCGATCACAGAGTTGTGTTAGCAGAATATTTAGAATAATATACTGACAACCCGATCCTCATCTTGGCAGAAATGTTTTTACTGGTGCATGGCTTTGTTGGTACCTTGCTGTTGCAGAATGGCCAAATGCAACAGAAGACAAGGGCTCATTTGTACCATTAATATGTGTGCACAAAGGATAAAATGTCAGTCGATATTTCCTCGTCCCTGCAGTATTATGCAATGACAAAGCTGCTGGTGTCAAA
The DNA here is from genome assembly GCA_026170595.1 of Plestiodon gilberti rubricaudatus. NCBI lineage: Eukaryota > Metazoa > Chordata > Lepidosauria > Squamata > Scincidae > Plestiodon > Plestiodon gilberti. The sequence goes on from JANXHW010000001.1 coordinate 79,172,008, forward strand.
ATGTACAAAATTTGTACAAAAAATATTAAAGTACAGAAGTAACATCTTCCATTACACCTGGGCACCTTTGATTACTATGTGGAGATCTCCACTAATTCCTCGATCAGTGGAGTTTCTCTCCTTTGCCCACATACCCCAAAAAGAAGACGAGACAAGAATTTTGGCTTATAAATGGGCCAAAATGTTGTTTAATATTAAACATAAACTGCAGTGGATCCTAACTATCCTTACACTCAGTGTGGGTTTCTACCTTGGGGAAAATGACTCTGCTCCTCCACTGCCTGCATCTTCTCCCCTTTTCCAGGAGATCCCACCCTTGCTGCAAAGTGAAGCACAGTCCTGAAAGGACTTCCAGGCAACTCAGAATTGCATCCCTAAAGCTGATCAACCTTGAAGTTGACTTTGCGCATATTGCTCACTGGGGTCCCAACCAAATCCCCAAACCAAGCAGACTTGGGAGACTGGTCTTGTGACTCCCTTGACCAACCCACATGCCTCAGGGTACACACTAAACTCCCTGTTTTTAACCCTGTTCCCATGCTGAACTTTCCACAGGGAGCAGGGATAGACTAGCTTAGCTTTCCCTACTATCCAATATACTAACAATAAAATCGTGCAGATTTTGAGGTCCACTGCAGCTCACCCCAAAAAGTAAATGTGAGCATATACAGGACAAATTAACTCCATTGCCCCTGTATAAAACAGGCCGTAAATGAGTGATGGCATGATGGGCAATAAAGCCTCCTCCCACTGCCACACCCTTCCCAGGATCCAATTCACCTGCTTATAGCCCTTTCTACCTGACCACCAGGGTCCTCCTGAGCCCTCCAGCAAGACCCTCCTTGGAATGGTTCGGAGCAATGATTGACCACACCAGTCACCCATGTTTGGAGGACAACAACGTCCCTATGGGCCTGCCAGCTCAAGCACACTCCAGTCCTCTGCCCTGCGTCCTGCTTAAATAAATAAACAGGGCTTGAGATGGGGGGGACTACTGTACTTGTCAGGAAATCTTGCTAACTGGGCAGCAGCCAGTTCCACAGCATCTCTCTCCATTCTACCCAGCTGATGCTGGCCATCTCTCCCAAGCCAAGCTGCGTACTGAAGCTGCTGTTGTTAGCTCTGCTTATGGGCCCCAAAATAATTTGAATTCCTGCAAATAATCACCCAGTCCAGTGCTGCCCCCTTACCTTCTGCCATATGGTAACAAGCATCATTGGAGTGAATCTCATAAAGCCAACGCAAACCACTCATAAATGTACACAATACTTAAATGCACTGGACTTCCACTGCCCAGTGTGTTTGATGCCACATCCCGAGCTATTGGGTGACCATCCTGTTTGCCGCCAGGCCTCTCCTGAACACAGTATGGAACTGGTACTGGGTTAACAGACTCCCATTATGATGCTGAAAAAGGAGCCCTTTGGCACTGACCTCATGTTTAGGTCAAGAGTAAAAATGAGGGCAGTGCAGAAGGGCTCCTTTTTTTAAGAGCCACAGTGGGACACAGACCCAAGCCCACACCTCTTCGTGCCACCGGTCTTGGTAAGTTGGGGGTGGAGTGGGGAGGGGGAGGTTCAGGGGCATTCCAGGACAGGGTGGGGAGGGAAGGGGGCAAGGAGTGGGCTGGAGAGGGTGGATCTCAGCAGCAAAGGCACATGCTAGATCCTATCATCCGTTTTCCATCCCATCCCACCCCTTTCCTTTCTTCAGACATACGCCAGCTACATAGCTGGTGTGGGTCCAAGGAGACCAAGAATTGGCCAAGAGCCTACCCAGAGGTAAATTAAAAAGATTTTACTTACCTCTGGATGTCCCCCAGATGGCCTCCCCCCACCCACACCCACACCCATTGGATGCAGCATGCTCCATCAGCATGGCTGCATTGTTATCAATGGTGGGAGATAGGATTGTGCTGCAAGTCTCTTCCTTGTCCCTCTCTCAGGTCTTACAACAGCGCAATCCTTACTACTCAGAAGTAAGTCTCCCTTGTGTTCAGTGGAGCTTACTCCCAAGAAAGTATCTATAGGATTGTAGCCCAAGTGAGCAAGCAGGGCCCTAATTGCACCCAAGTTCTCCTCCTCTTTTGGAAGAGGAGGAGGACTGTAGGGGGGAGACATTTGGGGGGAGACGTCATCATCTTCCCACCCTCCTTTGGTGCTCTCTTAGTTGTATTGTTTTTATAAACAAACTAATGAACAAATCCTAATGTCTGTGCAGTATAAGCAGCTGGCCAGTAAGCACATATGGTTAAGAACAGTACCGCAGGCTGTTTTCAAGAAATACTCTTTCGAAAGCTCTGTTTTCAAGTGGTGCTGCTGCTACCACCACATCTTCCATTTCACCATCTGCTCTGGATTCTCTTGGGTTTGGGTAGTAGCAAGAACATAGAAAGACCCAGGGTGATCATCATTTGCAGCAAGACTTTTGAAAGAACTAGCGGCATTCATAAGGCAGTATTAGTAGAACTATGTTTGGCTCTCTTTTGCTATTTGGCAAGGGTTAGCAAGTTTGAAACAAGTTGAAATGATCTATGGGAAAACAGATTACTACCTAGAGACTTGCAGTCTGTGTAAAATATCTTCATGGTCAAGTCACCAGTGCCTGCTTAGTAAGGAAACAGAGCTTCCAAAACCTATTGACAGACAAGGAAACTGAAAACAATCCCCCTTCAAGACTTGGTGTAACAGGTTAGGACAGGAGGCGCAGTGGTTGCAGTCCGCTGGGACCAGCTTATGTGCCAGATCCGTGAAAACTGAGATGGATGGGAGGGAATCAAGAAGAACACAGCTGTGCTCTTGTGCAAGCCATATTTATTTCAACTGTGGCGCATTCCGATGAGGCTGAGCTCTTACGCAACCCACAGCCATTTCAGCGGGGCCCACATAAGAAGTGTTCCTGAGACATCATCGTCTATCAGTAGCTCTCCAGCTTCCTTCATACCTTTTAGGATAAAGTCTCTCTCTTTCAAAGACAAACTAGGGAAGAACCGATAACATTTCTTCATAGGAAATCTATTTTAAGAATGCTTCTGATATAAATATTTGCTAATGGTGTAATAGACTGAGGTAATTCCCTGGATGGATTCAGCCAAACCTAAGCCCACATTAGTTTCTTTTCCTTATAAACATCATCAAACACATCCTGACTGCTTTATGCATTTCCTTGTTCCTTAGTGCTTTTAACACAGTTGACTTGTCACCTCTGTGTAGAAAAGGCGTACAGTACTTGGACATCCCCCTGCATGTGTAGGTCTATTATTTTATCATTGGAATGGATCCACATGGAATGAATTCAGGTTATCCAGGGTTTGTTTATACTGGCATTGAACTGGCTTGGTATATCTTTTATTGTGTTTTTTTCAAGTGGCGTAATGTCTGTAAGCCCCTTTGAGCTCATGGTCAAGTGCATGATGCTGAGCGTGACGTTGATGATAGTGGGTGGAGCCAGCATGCCCTTCCATATGTGGAAGGAGTATTCTGTTCACCAAAGGGCTGCTTTCCACTTGGAGCTAGAATGTTGTACAAGAACATTGGAACTAAATCAAAAGGTCTCCTGCTTGTGCAAGAGCTTCTGCAACCTCTCGCATAAGCAGAACTGTGAAAATCACCACATGCCTATTTTAGTGCTGTATGAAGTCTTGTGCAACCATTTGTGCAGCAGTGCCAACAACAGCAGTAGCGTATAACATGCGCACTTCCACTAAACCTGAGGAGGCATCACAATGCTCTAAAGCCCACCACTTTCCTCTCTTTCACATGTCTTTGTCCATTCCATCCTCTTCTTCCTTTTCTAATCCAGGGACGAGAAGGAGAAGCAGTGGAGGTGAGTAGGCGAGTCAAGGTGGGCCACCACCACCCCCATCTACTTCCTGAGACGACCGTCTCAGTCAGTCTCAACCCTGTTGTCAGTCAGGCTGGCCCTGTTGTTGTGCATGGACACATGGTTTTCTGCCCCAATTCCTCCCCATTCTCCATCTCTGTTCTCTTTTTGCTCTTAAAACGTTGTATTTTACGTTGTAAAACGTTCCTTGATGTGCAAATGTCATCTCTGAAGCAGCCTTGAGAAGGTGACCGATGCTCAGTTATGTTGATATCTTTTGTAGGCAGAAGGTTATGGACAAGTTGTCCCACCCCCACCCCAAACTTCAGTGTTCATGGTCTTATGAAGTTAGGCTGTCTCAGTTCACATGAATGCGCCTATTGCTATGGTTGTTAGGTTGTACCAAACACATCTGATGGGGAAACAGGGATGTAACTAAGGGTTTTGTTTTTTTTTAATGGTCCTTAAGGGCCTGGAAATCTCTCTCCCATGCCTTTGAAATGTGATACTGTAAAAGAAAAGGAGAGAGCTAGAGAGACAGTTAGAAGCAGTGACTGTGTGACTCTGGGCACAAACAGAGAAAGAGTTTGAAATAAAATTCAGTTCTTTATACCTCTGTTTGACTGATTCAAAGACAGCTAGCTACCACTGCTTCCTAGCTTTCCTAACCCTATACCTCCCTTTTATTCTGGTGTCATATTTCAAAGACATAGGAGAGAATTTTCCAGGTCAAGGATCATTTAGCTGGATTAGAAGCAACTGAGGGGAGATTCACCGGAGTCCGCAGAATCAGCACTTTTTCGAGGCCTTTTTAAGAGGTCTGCTTGCCTCCCTAGGTTTTGTTGCATTGGAAATCAAAAGTCTCCCTTACCTCCTTTATCCAGAGAAAACTAAATCCTGTAGCTCTATTTCCTGGAATTCACTCAGGATAATGTGGCCCAATAGGATAATTGTGGGGTGTTGAATATTCAGGGCCAGTTCACTTGCTGCTTCAGAATTTTCTTCATATTGATGGATGTGTGGAGGGCCTTGGGCCCAGGTGCTTCCACTGCTTTGCGTATAGGACATAAAAGTGTGCACAGCAGTGATGTAGACTTGAGTCTATTGACTTGGACTCGAGTCGGACTCAAGTCGCATCAATGACTCGACTCGGACTTGACTCGGCGATTGTAAAAGACTCGAAAGACTCGACTCGAGACCTGGAGCCTTTTATGACAAGTCAAATTTTATTCAGGTTTAAACCCATTTTCTCCATTAAATAGATAGGGACTCGCAACTCACAATCAAAGACTCAGGACTTGGGGGCAAAGACTTGGGACTTGACTCGAGACTTGGAGTCAGAGATGTGATCCACATCCCTGGTGCACAGATGCTCAGTTTTACATGTGAATAAGCTCTGGCTACAGTATGGGTGCGGTGGGAACTCAAGAACAAATTAGTGCTCAGTCTAACACAGAACATACAGGTACTGACCCATCCTTTCAGACTCACCCATGCTGTCATGTATGGACACCTCCCAATCCAGACTGTTGGAGAGAGAGAAAAAAAGATACTGGATTGGATGACAGGGTTAATCCCTCCATTACCAGTGTCTGCAAATGTAAGCTCAATTTGGTAGGAAAAAAATAAAAAGTTGGCTTATTATATAACTATGTGACATGTGAGATCAGCGTTTGAGAGTATGCCCACCAATAGCCCCTTCACTGCAATGATTTGATGCTGCAGACAAGGCCAGAGAGAAAGCCATTGAAACAGAGAGTCTGTATAGTTATGCTAAGAAAGCCGAGTGCAAACAATCTCTCGGTGGCTCTGAGATACTGCTGTGTTTATGGTTTTCGGTAATATTTTAAAGCAACAGGAAAAGAGGATAAAGTTTCAGAAATGACGTTTCCTTAAAACAGTGCGTACGTGAGGGCAAGCAAGTGCATGTTTCCAGTAACAGGAGGAGTGGACAGTTAATTTTGTGCAATTGGTCCTTTTTAACACTCTTTGAAATAATACAGTCACTCGCAGACTTTAGTGATGTCGGAGTATATTAAGAAACTCTTGCTTTGAATCATGCCAGGCATTTGCCTTCTTGGGGTGAATGAATACCATTTGGACTACCAAGACCTTTCCTAAAAGGAACATGATTCCTGAAGAAACATTTTTTTATGCTAGATGCTTTGGAAAGGCTGATCAAATGAAAATCTTAGGACAGGCTGGCTTTTTCTTCTCCTGAAAGATCGATGGGATTTTTTTTTTTTTACATATTTAGGCTATCATCCTAATTTGAATTCTCTTTTTGTAAATCAGTTCTATTTCTAAGATTTTGCTTTTCTGGCTTAGCATGAATAGATAGGACACTTGGTCTAGATACTGCTTGCTTATGAGCTTTACTTCCTTTCTAGGTACTATGTAGCAAAGGCCATAGTTTGGTAATCCAGCCCATGCTTTGCCTGTTGAACATCTCACGTTCACTCCTGGCATCTCCACATCAAGGATCTGAGGTACCTGGGGTAGGGATTCAGGGAGTTGCCTTATACAGTGCTCCCCCCATATCCGCTGGGGATATGTTCCAGACCCCTCCGTGGATACTTGAAACTGTGGATAGGAGCGAACACCCCCTCCATGGTTTCCTGAGGCCCCCCCCTGCCTCCCCTGTGGGCAGGCGTGCGCCCCCCCAGCTCTTATTTTTCTTTCAGCAAGCTTTGTTTCTTCCTTAAAACAAACAGAGAAGCAGCCTCCATTGCAGGCAAGTAGAATGAGACTAAGTCCTAGAGAGGCTCTACAAGGTTTCTGTTAACCTTGCAGAGCTTCTCTAGGACTTAGTCTCATTCTACTTGCCTGCAATAAGCAGCCAGAGGCTGCTTCTCCTGTTTGTTTAAGGAAGAAACGAAGCTTACTGGGAAAAAGTAAAAGCCTGAGGGTGTCCCCACAATCCGTGGATAACTGAAATCGTGGATAGCAAATCCGTGGATATGGAGGCCCACCTGTACTGACATAGCCCAATCCACTGCAACTCCTTGTGTGGCAATACAATGGCACCAACATGGCGTCTGCTGAATCCCACGGGGGAGGTCCAGCCTTGGGAAGCCTCCTTGGAGCAAGGGAACATTTGTTTCTTTGCCTCAGGGTAAACCCCTGTGTGGGTGCGTGGGGAGGATCAGGCCCGGGATGGGGGCAGGATTGGCAGAGGAGGCTCTGCTGGCGCAGATCCAAGAAGCCCCATTGAGCAGTTGCCCTGAGGAGCCCTCCAGCCTGCTTAATTCCAGCACTGGATACAGTGTGGGCCGTGCGGCCCCACTGCCCCAGCGCTGGATAGGATTGAGCTGTAAGTCTTTTAAGAACCAGAAAGCCCCTGTTTATCTTTCTCTGTTAAATCACATGACAGTGATGGTAGCTCATGGTTATCCTTTGTCTTTCATGTGGCTGAAGAATCTTTGCTTTTTTCTCACAGGAGATCATCATGACATTACAGAATTATCATATATGATGATGAAACTAATTATGTATAATGACTGCTAAGCACTTTGAAGATAAAAAATACTTCATTGAAGCACTATGGTCAATATGGGGTTTTATTCATATGCCGCCATATAAGGAGACATCGGTGGAAACCTTACTCAGTGCAGGTAAAGAAGTAGGCTTAGAGAAATGTACTGCTTTCATTGCAGCGAGGAGCTGGGAAATTTAGATAACTAGCACCTAGGGAGCTACTTCTGTCTGCTTTAATTATAATGTGCTGCAAAAACTCCTAAGAAGTCCAGACAAGTTTGTACAGTGGTCAAGAGAAAGAGATAAACTTGGGTTCTTCAGCAATTCAGCCCCAAACTATTTAATTACAATGGGTAACACCTGCGGGCTTCATCTCAAGCTCTACAGCTGCAAAAAAAAAAAAAAGTAAAAAAAATTAAGTACTGTACAAGCTTGCTATTGCAAAAAGGTATTTCATAGAACAGGATGTTTTAAAATGGCTAAATACTGCTTTGACAATGCAGAGCAGGAAGAAAACACTTATCTTACAGCAAGCAAAAAAATCAATGCTAATACTCTCCAGGAAATGACAGAGGGTTGTTGATTTACTGCATAAATCAGATATTCTCTTCCAGCATTCACTGAATGTGGGGGAGTAGGGGAATGATAGCACCCTGGCTAGCCACGCTCCCTAGGTGTCCCTGCATTCAGCCCTTGTCTGCCAAGGCAAGCATTAAATGCAAAAGATGCCAAAGGCCAAAGATGGCCCGAGAACGTGCGCCGGGGGGGGGGGATAGCAAGCTGGGCGCATTCCTGCTTCTCTCTTGCACTGGTACATAGAGTCTGAAGAGGGCTCTTGTGCATCTGTCTTCATGTGTAGAGAAATGTTTTGTCTTGGGAGGAAAAAGAAGCATGTGGAAAAAATAAATAGTCATGTGGACTCTCATGTTGACAACCTGGTGAGAGATGTGCATGTGTCCTTTCCCATGCAAGTTCAGTTATAGATTCCCCCCCCCCCTACAGTGGTTAAAGAACTCAACTATACAATGCCTGACGAACGGCTCTCCTCCATAATATGGTCACTTTAAACATAAAAATGTGTAAAGGAAACAATGCATCCCATGGTATTTCCCAGACATACTAGTACCTTCTCTCAGCATCCTGGATAGCCACAAGAGTGTTGTACATTCGACAGTGCCTGGCCAATCCGTAGCAGAGCTTCGTGGACCCATCAGGCCAATTTGGGTCAAAAACAGCAGTGCTAGATGAGGACCAGATCGCTTTCGCATGCTCTGGGCTTCCCTGACATCGTTCTGTAGTAGGTCCTTTAAAAGTAACTCACAGGGCATCTGCATGATCCCTTGCTTTATCTTGCATCTGCTTGTCCCCGACTAAGCTGCACAAATGTAAACATTGCTAAAAGCCACCTTTATTTTGTCTCATTACATTTGAGGAGCCCAAACAGTTTGTTCCCTTAATTGAGAGAGGCTCAGTAGTATCACCAAATTTAACAACCTTGGCTTAGGGAGGCAACATGCCCTAGTTCACTCTGCACTGTCCCTTGCTGGGAGTGAGTGATAGTCCTCCTGATCTCATGGTCATCAAATATCTCAGTGGAGGAAATCTCTTCTCCATTCAGAAGGAATTACGACACAGTAACCTTCTAATTGCTGTGTTTCCTGGCTCCCAGTTTCGATTGTGGTATCCTTATACCTTCCTTGTAAGGAGTTACAGGACAGAGACAGTGGAGAAAGGTAAGTTCCCTGTGCTTCTAGCACAATTCACAGCATCTACAGACATTTCCTGTTCCTCCAATCTTGTTTTTTTCTTTTCCTTTGGCAAAGTCAAAAATGACATCTTTGCAGCTAGTTAACAAGCAGCAAGATGGCTTTCTTTCTCATCACCTTTTGGGATGTTTTAACAAGAATGGACTGGCTGGCTTGCTAACACCCAGAGGCATTACAGCTAACTCAGCTTGCTTGGGCCCGGTCAAGTTGGGCCTGGTCAAGTTGCTCAGGGTGTGGTGTGTTTAGCAGGGATACACTTTGTAATTATTTCTTTTTAAAAATGCCCAACCCAGACCAACTCTACCGGTGTGCTTTTCATGTCTGCACTTACTGCAACAGATATGGTGATTCTGTTGTAGCTCTTTTTCATTTGGGTTTTCCAAAGGGAGCCCAGTCCTAATCAGAAGCATCGTCAGGGTAGGGGTGGTGGGTCCGTGGGCCCCAAGGCGGTGGGGGAGCGTACTTGTCTCCGGGATGCATCCCGTCATTGTCTTGTAGCCGGCTGGTCTGTTTTGGAGTTGGGCCCTCCCGCCCTAGAGCTGTTTGGCTCCAAAATGCCTGCTATTTTGGCTCCAGGAGGGGTGGCTTGCGGTGTCACATGGGGGCATCACGTCGGCGTCCTCCACGTGGGGGCGTAGCTTCGTCTCTGGGTCCTAATACAGCCTTGACTTCCCCTCCAAAGTAATTCAACTCTAATTGTTAGTGCCAAGCTGTTAGAGTTGGGTTACAGACAGGCAGGGGTAAAGCAATGATGCGATCTTGATCCATAGAAGATCGTGGTTAATTTTATTTATTTATAACATTTGTATCCCACCTTTCTTCCATCATGAAACCCAAGACAGCTTGCATGGGGTTCCCAGATGATCACCTATCCAAGAACTAATCAGCCCCAGACCTTGCGACGGCCGCAAAGCACGCTGCACTGCCAGAATACAAGTTCCAGTGACACGGTAGCACCATAGGATTGGACTGTAACATTCCCACTACAAAACCAAGAAGTGGAACCCTACTCAGGAATGCTAACTCCCTGTGCAGCGATGCAGCACACTAGTGTGGTGCCCGCTGTATCCTTCGGAGGAGTTTCAGCCTCCTGATGCCTCCTCGGGGTAAGGGAACATTTGTTCCCTTGTTCTGGGGTAAGCCCCTGCCGACCCAGTGGGTCAACCTGGACCTGCACCAGCGATATCACTGGCGCAAGTCCGCGTGGACCCGTGAGGGTAGATCGAGGTTGGGAAGAGGGTTTGGATTTGGCGGACACTGCTGCCACAGAACGTGTCCCCTTCCCAGTCTCACTCTACCCTCCTCCCCACCCCAGTCACCACCCCATAACGCCTACCCCATTCCTCCCACCCCTTGCCTCCCTCCCACCCCCTGTGTATTTACTGGGGCCAATGGGCATCTGGAGTCTGCTGACACTTGGAGCTGGCCACTTACTGCTTGTGGCGGTGGACAGCTTGTGTATTCCAGTGTGTTGCATTTTATGACAGTCGGAAAGCACTGTAAGTTGCTGGAATGCTCGTTCCAGCAGCGTACAGCACCAACCAATAGGATTGGGCTGTGAGATATCCTAAAATGTTGGAAGTTACTTTGGAGGTCATCTAGTCCAACCCCTTGATCCATGGGCTCCCAATCAATATATTTCACTAGTCATGTGACTCCTGTGAGTGAGGAACATAGCAAAAAGGTCATGGTGGGTTCTGGACATTACAGCGCAATCCTATCCAACTTATACCACCAGTGTAACCAGCAGTGCTGCGAGAACGGGAGGCTCCAGAACGGAAAGGGGATTCAAATCCCCTCCAAAGGGGGAATCAAAGGGGATTTAAATCTCCCCTCCCCTCCAAAGCCTCCCACCCTGCCCTCTCCTGCTGGTTACACTGGTGGTGTAAGTTGGATAGGATTGCGCTGTTAGACATTCACAATCCCCCCCCCCAATATCTAAATGCTATAATTCTATTCATACTAGCACTTTACTGCTGAAACTACTATAAAAACTATTGGAAGGTTTAGCCAAGAGAATAAGTGAGAAGCAACCAGGAGAACATTTAAAGTGATAGAGACTTCCGGATCTTGAAATAATTGCTTCTGTCCTCCCAAGGAACAGTAATTGACTGGAGTGTCTTTATTTTTTAAAATATATATATTATTTATACTTATTCAGCTGCTGCAAAGGTTTATGGGACAGTCAATTCCAGAAGAAAGCATATGGGCAAGTCCTCCAGGAGCGGGTTTGGGCCCCGGGTTTTGGGGGAAAAAGTGTTCAGACCCTCCAGCAAGGGCAAACCGGCTAAAAAACTTACACAAGACAAAAGCATATGAAACATAGCCAGGCCCCTTTCCGGACTACTGGGCCCCAGTAATTTGTACTGGCTTCCCCTCCTCTCGTTGGCCCTGCATATGGAGGGAAACTAGGTACAATGGGGAGTAATTACATTAGGAATACATTCTGTGATTTACAAAAGCTGAAGGAATACGTTTTTACTTACACGTATTGAGCAAATTAATAATATGCTTCTAATTGGGATTCAGGCAGCTGTGACAACAGTCTTAAAACACATAGTTCTTGTGTACAGCTGGAGTACGTGCAGGCTTCTTTAGGCTACTGTAAATGTTGAAACAGGGCTGACTTTATGACGCACAAACTCAAACTAAGGGACGCTACACTGAAGGCTGACATTGTATCATTAACACATGACACTACACTTATTTACTGTAGCGATTTTCTGTGGACAGCGTAGTCAGTGTTGTTATTTAAACAGCTGGATTGGGTGATTCCAGAGCAACTTCAGCATTGAAGTGAATGAAATTCTCTCACAATAAAGCAAACTCTGTGACTGACAGCGCAATCCTGTGTAACCTTGCACTTACACCGGTGCATCTACTGTTACACCAGTGCAAGGTTACACAGGATTGCACTGTTAGGCTGAATCAAAGACTGAAAATACAGTGCTTGTTTCAGCAAGGACTGGAAATTTACTTGAAATGTAATGGTGCTTTTTATAACCACTAAAGTACAGTATTTCTTTTCTTTTGCTGCATGCTAGAGAGAAAGAATAGCAGGGAGGGCAACTTATGTACAGGGACTATATGGTGTAGTAGTGTAATCCACAATAGCAGGGCTCAACAGATGATAGAAGACAGTCATGTTAGGCTGCAATCCTATGCACGCTTACCTGAGAGTAAGCCCCATTGAACACAATGGGACTTACTTCTGAGCATTCTTCCCTCCAGAGTGGAGCTTGGTGACCCAGAATTCAGCAATGACATCATCATGTCATCATCTAAGGTTCAGAAGTGGCGTTGCAATGCAGCTGAGATGCCACGCAGCTACAGAAGGGGCCCACACACTGGCGCAGATCCCTTACAGGGAACACTGCTTCTGAGTAGAAAAAGCATAAGCTTGGGCTTTTAAGCTAGCAAGGATATAAATTCTGTTGTCAAGGGATCCCTGTGTATTACAAACTAATCCGATCCTTTTCCCTGCCATAGCATGCAGCCGTGCCAAAACAGGCTGTGCTGCATGCTATGGAGGTGGTGGTGGGGGACCAGTCAGGAGGCTTAGGAATAGGAGGGGAAAGGGAAAATATTTCCCCTTCCCCTCTGTAAACTGCTCAACCACCAATGGGTTTCCTCGGACCTGTACCAGCTCTTTAGCTGGCACAAGTCTGGGGAAACAAAGGGGTCGTGTTGGCTTGCTCTGGAGGTGATAAGTTCTGGTGCAAGTTGCCTGTGCCAGGTGCCAACACTCCCGCCTCCAGCATGTCCCTGGCCCTCCCCCATTCTGCCCCGATCCTCTCACCCTGTTCCTCCCACCCCACCAACTTAGCAAAGTCAGCGGGCCTTCTCCTCATCGCCGCAGTGCATGGGGTCTTCCCCGCTGCCTGAGGCAGTGGCTCGGACGTTGTGCAGCTCTGTGTGCTTCTGAATAGCCTTTTGCAATGGCCTTAAAACATTAACTGCCACCAGAACACTAGATCTGGTGGTGGCAGGGCCCTATAGGATAGGTCTCATCATAAGAACTTCAGAAGAGCCTTGCTGGATCAGGCCAAAGGCCCATCTACTCCAGGTTCCTGTATCTCACAGTGGCCCACCAGATACCTCTGGGAGCACACAAGACAACAAGACAGACAGACAACCTGTTGCCACATCTGGCATTCAGAGAAAAGCTCCCTGTAAAACTCTGAGGTTGCCTAGAGTCATCATGACTTGTAACCTGTGATACCTTTCTTCCATAAATCTGACCAATTCCCTTTTAAAGACATCCAGGCCAGGTGCCATCACAACATCCCGTGGCAAGGGGTTCCACAGATTAACTTCACACTGGGTAAAGAAATATTTCCTTTTGTTTGTTCTGACTCTCCCTCCAGTCAATTTCAGTGGATGTCCCCTGGTTCTGGTGTTGTGCGAGAGGGAAAAGAACTTCCCTCTATCCGCTCTATCTACCCCATGTATAATTTATAATTAGATAATTTATTCTCTCTCTCCACTCTCTATAAAAAATATAATTTATAGAATGTAATATAATATAATGTATATAATTCCCTCTATCTACTCTACCCATGCCAGATACTGGTATAAAATAATAGAAGTTAATTCCATTTGTGGTAGTGGAGATTTCCATAATGGCACCTGAGATTGGAAGTTGCTGGGGACTGGATAATGGTCTAAGCATGTTATCAGTGTGACTCTTATGGGACTCCTCACTGAAAATGAATAGAATAAGAAGCTTCAAAGACAGTTAGACAATGACACTTAGAGAAGTCTCTTTGACACTGTACAATATTTTATCTTGACTATCTACAGAGAGCTTCCTTAATCCTCAAATTCTGGATTCATTAGACAGGCACCTCATCCATAAATTCCATCCCAGTAGTGTGTGTGTGTGTGTGTGTGTGTGTGTGTGTGTGTGTGTGTGTGTGTGTGTGTGTGAGTGTGTGTGTGTGTGTGTGTGTGTGTGTGTGTGGAGTGATGCTGCTGTGGTTTTTTCTGTTGTGGGTTGGGATTGCTTGAGCTGCTACCTTTTGTTTTTGTTTTTATTTTTATGATCTGTTTTGTTATTTTACTGTCAGCTGCCTTGAGCTGCCTAAAGGCAAGAAATTAGGAGTATAAATGTTTGAAATAAACAATAAACAAACATACAGTATTCCTAGGAACACAATTAAATATGATGGTTATTGCTATGGCAGTTACTTCTGTTACTAGTGGAAGTGTGGGTATCATGTTTTCTTCTGAAATTCCTATAATGTTAGAAGCCAATTGATGAATGTGGGTGAAACATTTTGCTATAACTCCCTACTTGTCCATTCCTGTCCCAGAAATCACTGCTACTACCAATCAATGTTTATACTCCTGTCTTTCGAGTTTCCACTTGAGCCACCTTAAGGCAAACAACAAGGTCTTTAAGCTGTAAGTACTTAAATCTGATGTCCCTGCCATTTCTGCCAAGGGAGAGAATACATTCAATGCATTTCATAAGCAACAATATGCAGCGACAGCTCCTCTCAACAATTCGCCAGACAGAGGAATTTGCCCCTAGCCATCAAGGGCTCTGTGCACGAAGAACAACCCAGCAAGGCAATGCTTTGGCTGCGAAGCCGAAAAAAAGGATCAGGGGAGCAATACAATCGTGGTTCCAAGTGTTACCTTGAAGGTCCCTGCTCTGGACTTCGCAGTCGTGTGGCAGGCTAATCTGCAGGCAAGTTAGGGCAACTTGCATAGGCGGTGGCACCACTCCAAAGGGACAGATTTCCTAAACAGGACTCCTTTCTTTTGGTCCTGCCAGCAGTAATGTAGCAGCCTGGACGTCGATGTCCAAGGGGGATTCTCTTTCTCAGCAGATAGTCAGGGCCAATTTCCCTCCAGGTTATCTGGGAGCACTCGGGCATGGCTAGCTGAGTGCAAAATGCACAAGCACCTTCTTTAAGTAGGATGAAGGAAGGCTATGTTGTACACGCAAAACTGAGTGCATGCCTTTTAAGGTACACAGTAACAAACAAGCAGGAAAAGACTGGATTCCCAGGACAGTGTATTCAAAAGGGATGCATGCATGCTCCCTTCAGTTACTAAGGAGGCTCAGTTATGAAGGATGCAGAATACAAAAGGTAAAGTGAGGCTCAGCACTTTACTATATGTTTTCAAGACAGATAATGATTTCCTTGTCTGAGCAAGGCATGCATACCTGCAAATTACAAGTGGAAATATAAGCATCTTGCAGCACAATCCTATCCAACTTACACCACCGGTGTTGTAACCCGCGGTGCAGCGAGAATGGGAGGCCCCAGAACGGGATTCAAATCCGAAGGGGGATTCAAAGGGGATTTAAATCTCCCCTCCCCTCCAAAGCCTCCCGCCCTGCCCTCCCCCGCTGGTTACACCGGTGGTGTACGTTGGATAGGATTGCGCTGTCGACTTAAAGCCCTGTTGTGCTCCCTCCCATACATGAAGCTCTTCTATGAGGCATCCCTTTGTGTGGCTGGCTGGGTGGGGAGGGCTATACCCCTTTACCCCCCCCCCCATGGTTTCAAGCTGGATCACGTATCCCACCATGCACTATTTCTAGTAGGAAAAAAGTTTCACTTGAAAGCCAGTTTAAGCCTTTGTTGTGGTGGTTGTTCAGTCGTTAAGTTGTGTCCGACCCTTCGTGATCCCTGTAAATAGTATGTTTGTGTGTAGGGGGGAGGGGAGGAGTGTGATACATTGGAACTGTGGCAGGGCAAAGTGTTAAAATCTCCTGGACTCCATCATGGTTTTGTGATGTTTCCCCCCTCCCCCCTCCCATGCATGCTATTAAAAAAATGCAAGGGGGAAGAACTCAGGCCAACACCTGCAGTTAAAATAATGCATGATCTGTCCAAAGTTAACGAAGAAGCTCTTGTGATGGGGTAGCTCCCTATGTGTATTGGACCTCCCAAGCCCACCAGAAATACAAAATTTTAGTCTGGAGTCTGAACATCAATTGATGCAACTAGATCAATCAAGGACCATTGCAGAAGAGCTCCTGTGTCTTGAAATAACAAGCTGCCTTCACAAATACACTGACAGTGCAATCCTGTGTAACCTTGTACACTTACACCGGTGCATCTACTGTTACGCCGGTGCAAAGTTATACAGGATTGCACTGCCTGGCTTTGCATGCATTTAAGCTGCCTTCAGTTGGAATTTTAGATCTCACCTGTGGGTTAGACTCCAGTTGAGATTGTGCAAATACACCATGATGAGATGCAATTATTTTGGCATTATAAAATGATTGTTCCTGCAAGGTGTTTTGAGGAGCCAGAAAGCAACACCTGACCCTTGAGGTGGACATTTTGCAATTTCTCAGAAGGGAGAAAGCCTTGTCCTGTGTCACGATTGGAAAACATGCTCACCTGGGCTAAACATATATACCTAATTGTTAATATGTATGCCATGTGATAATCATTGTGCTGTTTGAATGAGTGGATTTGTGCTCCACATTGTATTCAGCTTCACAGTGTAAAGCTGAAAAGAAAAAAATGATGGGGACATTGGCAACTAGAGTGAACCACAGTCTTGCAGAAGACTTTGTACTGAACTTGTGCCCTAGCTGACATGACCTGAAGAGGGATGTTTGAAGAGCATTGTTTAAACAAACTATAAAATACAGTATGTTTGGGATCCTTGACTGAGAACTCTGCCGAAGCAGGGAGAAATTAGAATGGTAAACATCTATGTCATCACCCCTAACCCCTCCTTATGCTGTTACTAGGAAAAAGTAGAAATCAACAGTTCTAGGATTATGATAGAACAGACTACATAAAATTAGAGGCAAAATTAATTCTGTTAGATGAGAAGAGCCACAGGACACATCAGAAAGCCGCATATCACAACTGCCATTCTCCCGCTTTCAGTTTTTCATGTTCGCTGTAAGAACTGTTATTCTGTGATCAGACAGCATTCAGTGTAACATTTAGCATAATCCTGTTGTTTAGAAATAAAAAGCTTTTGCATGCATTTAAGTCTGGACTTCGTACTCTCCTTCTAAAGATTCTGCTAGTTAGATTTGTGGTCTGATCACCCACAGGTCAATACAGGTGACTCTTTAATCCTTGAGATTGGGAGGTGGACAGGAAGACATTTTAAACTTGTGTGCAAGACAGTACGTTAGAAATTGGACATAATTAAAATCCAAGTCATTAGGCTAGGATTGACAAAATTGGGGTCTCCTTTAATTAGTCCATAAAGCCCTTAGGATAAAAGGTCACCTTGTCACTAGGAAAAATCCCCATTAGGGCTTCCCAAAGAGTTAAAAAAAAAACATTTCTTTTGACACCGGTTGTTCCACAAGCAGGAGTGGCAGACGAACATTAAGGTGTTAGAGATACAAATTAATAAAATAAAGAGGGGTATCTGAAGCTGACTAGATCCTAGAAACTAGATGAGTTTCAAAAGGAGATTTCCTGGCAGAGACATCTATAAAAATGGTGCATCGGATTGAAAGATTGTTTTTGCTTTGTACTTCATAAATAAAAAGAGTGAAAACAATGTCTAAAACGGGACCAGACATAATACAGGATAGTGCAACCCTGAAGTTCAGCTTTTGCTGCTGAAGCGACAAACCTGCTTTTCAGTTTTTGAAAAGATTTACCTTCTCAGCAGTGTGAGAAGCTGTGTTTGATGTGAAGAAGCTGTCAGCTGTGAAGAAACCTACAACTGTGGGCGGGTGCAGGTCTCCCTTGTGCATGTGGCAGGGCCCAATATGAAAAGTTACTGGGTGACACTAGGGAGGTAGTGTAGCAGCAGCAGACATCCTCCCCCTTCTTTGGGGGCTGGTTGGGGTGACTCATCAGGCAGGAGTGGGTCTTGGGTCAGTGCCCAACCTGGCCAACCCCTGACCTCGTGGCTTGCACCTGCACTGCATCCTGCTTGCCAGTTAGCAGCCCAGCACATGTCAGGTGTTGGCCAAGCAGCCCCCATGCTTCCAATGCTGCTGTGCAATGGCCACTACTAATGGGGTTTAATGCCCTCATCACTGGTGTTGCTAGAGGCGGGGCAGAATGGTAAGTCTTGCACAGCGGTAACCGCTCCGGTCCATGATGGCCCCGCCTACTCGCTGTCGGAACCAGTCGAGTGGCAAAGGCAACAGGCAGGAGACTCCCTGTGCATTGCCTTTGCCACTCGGACTGGTGAGTGGGCGGGGCCACCATGGACCAGAGCGGTTACCGCTGTGCAAGACTTACCGTTCCACCTCTAGCAAAGCCAGTGACCCTCATCCTTCATTCCTGCTCTGCAGTACATTCTTCCCCATGCACCGTCTCACCAGGAGCTACTGGGCTTGGGATTGAAACAGCAAAATCACAAGTGTCAAAGGAACCTGGTCAGTCTAAGGCAGGATCTTCAAAGCAGGATCTTTCAGGTCACAATCTGCATTCAAAATGCTGCTGAATTGTGCTACAGGCAAACCTGTTCTGGCGAGGAGGAACCATACCAGAACAGACTAGAACCTGGCACACTTCTGTTCCAGATTCAGTGGCCTCTTCAACAGAGTTGGCCTCCATTGCATGCCATGTATCAAGGTTTCCTGCATCTGATTACAGCACCTCAGTGAAGGAGGCAGGCATCTACACAAATGCCCTGAAATGTACCTCTAGAATGGTTCAACAGTTCCCTTGAACATACTGTACTGGAATATGGCAAATTTGAAGAGGATAACCAGGTCTCCAGAATCTACCATTAGGAGTTAGAGGGGACAGTTCGGTGGATATCCAAACAGAAAAGGTGGGTGGGTCTGTCAAATGTTTTCTGGCGTGAAAAGTGTCAATTCTGCCCATCTCTAGCATACATTCACTCTATGTAACTTCGGCTTACAGCTGCTTGCAGATCATTATCGTGTGCCACAAAGAAATAACAGAATGAATATGGTGCTGCATGTTAAAATGAGTACTGTCTTTAGGGAACTATTCAGACAAGCAAGCAAGTCAAGCCACACAAACTACAGGGAAAGACAAACAATGTGGTGGGATTTCCCTCTCAGCTCAAAGTATCAGGTAGCCTTTGAATGTGTGTAAGGTTATCAAGGAAATCAAGACTCGCATTAAAAAAATAAATCTTGACTTGATCCTCTGAAGGACTGCTTTACTTCTCGAGTGCACAAGTTCACGTGCAAAGAACTTTGTATCAGTCTGAGGAGAGACCAGCCCTAGGAACCTTGGTTCCAGTTCTTGCTCAGTAGCACTGAAAGCTTCCCCCAAAACCAAATTAGGTGCTAGGCTGCTTCTATGGGGGAAAGGAAATGGACAGAATGAAGCACTATGGACCGTTTTGGTATATCTGAGCTGCAAAGGCTGACACAAAACTGCTTTGTCTGTTTCTGATGGGAGTGAGGAGCCTAGATCTTCCTTGGCAAGCAAAGCAGAGCCAAGCAATTCTGCCTTTTTCTACAGGCATTGGCTTGGAGTCAGCTGAGAGCATAAGAAGCTTTTCATTTTCATGCCTCTGCAGCATGGGAAATACCACTGACAAAACCTGAGGCTTAAGTGGTCCTGTTAATACTTATTGCATAGTTACACAGACACACAAAACGACTACTGGCAAATGGATTTATACTAAATTAAAACTTTATTGACTACAGTTTGTTCTCCAGACAATGTGATCTGATGGACTATGGCAGTATACATGCAACTGATGAGCTTGACAGTGGTTTTAACATGGAATGTCAAACAACGTAGTATAATGTCTTATATAAACCCATAAATCTGTGCTGCTGCAAAAATGAAACCAAGCTATCTCCTTGGTTGAACTGTCTTGACCTAAAAGGCACTGTGGTTGAAAACAAAAATGGAAAAAAAAAACCTGGTACATTTCCTTAGCATATGTCTCAAATAAATTAGAATTGTACTCTTTCAGCCTCACTTGCACCCCAGACAAAATTTTATGTGCAAATTTCAAAACTGTCACTGAGAATGAATGAACTATCAAGATTGAATTGAACCATAATGTTACTGTTCAGCTGTTACGTAAGTCAACAACAAGTAAAAAGTACTTCTTACTGTAAAACCAATGATAGGCATCATGTATTATTAGTACAGCTCAAAGCAGTTTATCTAAGGGCCTGTTCACACAATCCATTGAGGTTGCAGTTATCAAGTGGCTTCTTTCACTCCTTTGCTCTCTCTGTGATAGGTGATCTGTGATGGCGTGTCACACTATCAGATGATAACTGCAGTTACTACAGGATAAGCATGGATGCGTAAATTGCCCCTAAGTCTCTCACATTATTGGCAGGCTAACACTCCCCCCTTCCCCACAGTACTACCTTCTCTGTTATTCAAGCATAAGTCATTACAAGTCAAAGAAATGGACTAGGTAACCCAACAGGTTCCTTTAATTTTTTAAAGAATGAAAAACATTTATAACGGCAAAAACAAGTGACTTTAGGAAGTTTTACTCACAATTCTTACTCGGGCAATATTTCTTATTGGAATTCATAGAGTAGTTTTTCAAAGGTTGGCAGGATTTGATCCTTACGATGGTATTCGTATTTTGCAAAACTTGTAAAAGTATCTGCTATATAGGATACACCAAAATAGGATTACAATTTATATCAGGTTGGTTTGCACTACTGGAATCATTTAATGTAAACACCATAGTCACTCATAATATTCCAAAATGCTTAAGCATTTTGTGTGCATATTAGTGTGAGTATATCATCCATGAACAGAGACCTCTCTTTAAAAACAACACACAAACACATTTGTCCCAACTTAGTGATGTGATGTGCTGTAGATGTGGAGGTTCTGATGTATGCATAAAACTCCTTTTATCCTATGATTGCTCCTTCAGTGCTTTCGTGGGAGTAAAATTATCCCCTTTATTGAAGTGAATATGTTCCTGTCGTACAGACAGGAGTTCTGAGCAGGTATAATTCATGTACCACTGAAGTTAATGGGAAAAAAAGTCTAGCCGTTCTAGATTGCACCCAGTGACTGCAATTCCAATCACATGGTTCAAAGTCCACTGATTTCAGTAGAACATCTGTGAATAAGGTTGCAGCCACAGAGGATAGCATCAAGCAAAAATGGATTGATTGTCCACACTTTATACCTGACAAATTACTTCTAAGTTGGTGAAGACCATATGTGATCTTGTGGTGCTAAGAGAGTGAGCAATGATGGTACTCCAAACCCCACCTCAATTAGATCTGCCTGTTTGAAGCATATGGTCAAAATACATGGCTGGGTGGGCCATATCTGAAATGTAGTTGACTGATTCCAAGAGAAAAGACAATACTTGCATGAGTGTATAGACACTGGCAAGGTCATAGTAGGGAGTATTCTTTCAAAGTGCAAAGTTTAACAATGGAATGTTCTTAAAAGGAAATGATCACAATCTGACCTAAGACTGTCAGTTGTTCAACAAAAGAATACCATCTCCATTTCATCCTGACAAAAAAAAAATACAATTTTTAGTATAACAAAAAAAATTCTTTAGAAAAATCGGCGTATTATACACACACATATCCAGATATGTATAATCTTCTAAAAAAAACAACAACCCAAAAACCCAAAATCCCCTACTGTTGTGTTGACTAAGTTTTAAAAAATTAGCATTTAATTTTTTTTTAAATCACCTACTTTAAATATCAAGATGTGCTGCACTTCCCCACACCACCCAGCTTCCCACTGAAAAAAAATCCCCAAGTTTTTGTTTGTTAAAATCTCCCGGCTGAGATTGTTAAAGTACCACCTCCAATGGAACCACATGGACACCACGTGTGCATCTTCAAATGCATTTCATATCATAAGTGTGTTAAGTACTGTAGCAATGAAGGGTTAGATCTCCAGATCATCAGGTCGGGGTCTGCTGCTGGCTCGACTGCTGGCTCGACTTGGAGGCCTTTGGTCCACAACAGTAAGAGGTTGTAGCTCATGTCCAGAGCCCATTTTTTTACTGTTCTGGGGGTCATCGGCGAATTCAAAGGGCTGGGCATGTGAGTTGGAGATGGTGCTCCCAGCCTGTCCAATCCTGTTCTGCTCAGCACTGTAATTTGCCCAGTTTTGTTCACTGGCTTGCTTATTGTAGTTACGACAGGAGGAGGAATTGTTCCTGTCTCCGGTAACAAGCTTGTATCCTGGTGGAGACATGGGTGACAAAGGAGCAGTTGGAGAGGAGCAGCCATTGAAGTAGGCATATTTGGGAGATCCACATTCCTTGGAAGGACTCATGGCGTTTTGGGGAGAGAAAGGGTCGTTTTTGGTCTTCATACGATCCTTAATGCTCTTGAAGGTGACGTAAAAAATTTCAATGATGTTCAAGCTGAGGGAAACTAAAGACACCACCAGCATGAAGATAATGAAGATGGTTTTCTCTGTGGGACGGGAGAGGAAGCAATCCACTTTGTGTGGGCATGGCACTCGTTCACACTCATAAATGGCTTGCAGGGTGAACCCATAGATGTACCATTGTATGACCAAGAAAGCCACCTCAAAGATCGATTTGAAGAGGATACTGATAATATAGGTGCGGAGCAGTCCCCCACGCATTTTCACCTTGCCATGCTCTTCAATCCCGTACTTAAATTTCTTAATTTCTATTTGTTTGAGATGCATGTCTACATTCATACCCTCACTTTGAACAAGCTTGAGCTCTTCTTCTTTCCTGTTTAGCTTCTCTTCTTTCCGCATTACGTAGAACACATGCGCCAAGTACAGGAGGGTCGGCACAGACACAAAAATGAACTGCAGAACCCAGAAGCGCACATGAGAGATTGGGAACGACTTATCATAGCAGACGTTTTCACAACCAGGCTGTTGGGTGTTGCACCGGAACGCCGATTGTTCATCTCCCCAGGCAGACTCCACTGCTGTCCCCAGCAGCAGGATCCGGAAGATGAAGAGGACAGACAGCCACACCTTCCCTCCTGCAGTAGAATAGGCCTGGACCTTGTCAAGGAGCCTTCCCAAAGCACTCCAATCTCCCATCTTCACTGCCTGCTACCTACAATAAATAAATAAAAATAGTTGAAGCACTGGAGACAACCTGCACTATTAAAATACTATGTTCTTAAAAAGACATGGATAAATTATCACACTTGAAGCATTACTTGCATTATACAGTGAGGTCTCAATTTGATGGACCTTGATTTAACAGACTTTGGAAACAACTGACATTTCTGCTTCATTGAAAACTAGTCATACACACTTTGCACATGTGTGCCTCTATTGACTTCAATGCATTTGGATTTAATGGACTTTTGGCATTAATGGACATCCCTTCTCCCCATTAGTCCATTGAATCAAGGGTTCACTGTATGATGGTGTCTAATAGTGTTTATACATACAAGGTACAAACAATCCCACTATATTCATAAATATTACTCCCATTGTAAGCACTCATTGTAAGCAATCCCCAGATTGCCGCCACCATGCTGTCCCCACCCCTTAAGGGGACAGGGGACAGATTGTGGTTCCAATGGTGGGTTGCAACCCACCACTTTGAGAACCACTGGTCTACGGTATTGCAAACATGCCATAATAAAGTACTTTGAGGCACCCTGGGAGTAAGCTGCGCCAAGGTTGGCGCAGCTCCTCTCGCACCGGGGACAATGCTGCACCCACCGGGGAAGGTAAGTTCCCCGCCGGGAGGTGTAGGGGCATAGGGAGAGCAGAACGGGGCGTTGCAAGGGGGTGGAATTGGTCAGCCAGGCCCGGGAAGGGATCAGTGGTGGCCTCCTCTGCTGAATTCTTTTCCCCTTCCTGGGCCTGCCCACCGTTACACAGCCCTCTCGAATGTGCGCCAGCACACTAGGTAGGATGTGCGCCAGCACTTTCTAGGTAGGATGTGGTGCAGGCTCTATGCCCACTCCGAAAGCTTAGCTAGGAAGGATTGCTCTGTATTGCACTGTAAAATTACTGTGCAGATAAATCTCAGCCAGCCAATTTCTGAAAACAAGTCCAGGCTAACCACTAGGAAGAGACAATTGTTCCCAGAACAGAAGATGAGGGAAGAGTGCCTTCGGCAGAGATTCAAAAGCCAGTTTTCCTAGGTCAACATCTGAGTCCATAAAAAAAATGTTAGTGCTCATAGTGGCAACCAAAATGTTGGCAATCCCTAGGTTCTCCAAGATGCATTCTTGCTGGTGAAGTCTTATTCGCACTAGTGATGGGTAAACTATGAAAAGTCAGCTATACGGTGCTAGAAATCTTCATGACCAGTCATATGAATAGGACTCAGAGTCAGTCCACTAGCCCACCTAACTCTGCCAAGTCCCTGGCAAGGGCTTTCCACACCCTGCTGCCTGAAATGCCAGGGACTGAACCCTGGTCCTTCCACAGGCCAAACCTGTGCTCCTGAATGCTGACTGTGAGGACTATAGAATCTGTTTGGATTGAGTAATCTGTTGAAAGTGATGGTCCCAATCCAGAGATCATCCTGTGCAGTAGTGGGTTAATACACATATTATTACATACTGAGGATTTTCCTGCCAAACTAATTTTTGGCATGAACTACACAAGGGAGAGGGGGAAAGGGGTCCAAAATCAGAACCGCCTTCTCTGCCAACGAGCATTTGGCGATGTTACATTACAACCCAGGTACTGGGTTCTGGATATTTTTCCTACCTGCATGGTACTGTTTTGTGCATGCAGGGTTTGCTCGGTGAAAATCAGCACATGGAAGCTTCCACATATGGCTCATAATTGTGAGACAAGGGCATGCAAATACAAAATAAATGATAAAGCCCCAGGGACTGAAACATAAAAGTATGACAGTTTTCTTTTGAAAAACTTCCTTTCCCTGTGTCCTATCTGAAAAAGAACCAGATCGCTTGCAAATAAAGCGTTTTGATTTCAACAGGTTTGCAGATGGTTTTAAAAATCATGCTATTATCAGACTTCCCTTCAGGCTTAGTGGGTCTCTTTACACTATAATGCCATTTCAGATTGAAAATATGATTGAAAACAAAAGAAGGGCTATTCCCAGGGGAGTTTTAGATTATTTGTTTTTAATTACATTCCTCTCTGGTACATAATATGGGACGATATACTCCAAGACTTATCTGTTTAGTTCCATATCAGCAATGTTTCTTTTCAATTTGTCACCAATTATTAAATTTGTTTTAGAAGACAAAATTCATCTCTCCAGGCTGTTTACTTCAACAAGAACAGCATCCCATGCTTGAACTACCCTGGCAGTTCTAAAAAAACAACTATTTTTCAACAAAATGATTTGCTTCAAATATTTTTAAAAGTTCTATCAGTGCCTAGTAGGAGGTTACAAAAAGAGACAGGGATCATATGCGTGTCTTTAGGCAATATGTGTTTATTTTTGAATGAACATTTTGGTTGATTTACAGTAACCTAATATACTAGCTACTTACTTGGGAGTAATTCCCACTGAATTTAGTTATGAATTAGTACTGAAGAAACATGCATAGGATTGGGCTGCAATCTTATACACATCTTCCTGAAAACAAGCCACGTTAAACTCAGTTGATCTTACTTCCGAAAAGACATGCTAAGGATGAGGCTGGACTTTATCCTGAATTAAGAAAGCTGTCAGACTACCCGGTTTTTAGCATCTTTATACTAGATACTACAAAAGTTCAGTACTGGCCAGGGTGCTACAGGCTTGCTGTAGTAGTCACCACTAAGCATTACTGCTTTCAATTTCATTTCAGTCTAATTTCAGACTCTGCTTTTTTACAAATTCATTTAGTAACCTCATTTTCTCAGATCTCCAATACACGGAACCAGTTCATTATGCCCTCTCCAATATATATACTGTATTTATTATTATGAGTATATATAATATTATATATGAGTAGGCTTACCAGATCTCCAACAGGGACAGAGTGCTAGACCTTTAGGAGAAGGAATGTGGGCAGGTGTAGCTTGTTAAGTCCTAGAGCACAATCCTAGGCATGTCTACTCAGAAGCAAGCCCCATTGTGTTCAATGGGGCTTGCTTCTGAGTAGACATGCCTAGCATTGTGCTCTAAGCGTTAACAAGCTACACCTGCCCACATTCCTTCTCCTAAAGGTCTAGCACTCTGTCCCGGTTGGAGATCTGGTAAGCCTATATATGAGACGCTTACACTTCAGTCCTAAAGATGTTAACTTGGAAGTAGATCTCTTTAAATTTTCAGGAAAATCCAAGTGTGCTTAAATGACCAGAGTATAAGGCTGTGGTCCAAAATGTACTTATCTGAACATACATGCAATGGATATATTAAAGGAATGATTCACATATGCATCACATCACTGGGTGATTCATGGATGATTTGCAGCTGAATGTATGAAGAACTATCTCAATTGAAAAACAGTGTGTTTGAGGTAATGTCAAGTGCTTGGAAGGCTCTGCCTGCTGTGGCATTGAATCCGCAACATGGCTGTTTCACACAACCAAGGCCTCCTTGCTGTAGTAGTCACTGTGAAGATAATGCATATTCCAAGTAACTGTGTTTCAGTGGCATCCCTTTGCTAGAGTCAAATATCACATAATAACCTAGGCTTTCCAGATCTCCAACCGGGACAGAGTGCTAGCTAGACCTTTAGGAGAAGGAATGTGGGCAGGTGTAGCTTGTTAAATCCTTAGAGCACAATCCTAGGCATGTCTACTCAGAAGCAACCCCCTTTGTGTTCAGTGGGGCTTGATTCTGAGTAGACATGCCTAGGATTGTGCTCTAAGGTTTAACAAGCTACACCTGACAACATTCCTTCTCCTAAAAGTCTACCACTCTGTCCTGGTTGGAGATCTGGTAAGCCTATAATAACCCCACACATGTGGACAAAGACCATGCACTGAATCCTACTGACTCTGATCTAAAATTTGGATTTCTTTTTTACTTTTGAAACATTTATATCACAGACCTATTAGAGGTACAGCAGGCAGCCAAACAGAAGACCTAAAGATACATTTGTAGACTGTCACAACGTGCCCAAATCTCCGAGTTACAAATCCACATACAGGTGGGCCCCCATATCCGTTCCAGATATGGGATATGTTCCAGGCCCCTCCGTGGATACTTGAAACCGTGGATAAGAGCAAACACCCCCTCCATGGCTTCCTGAGGCCCCCCCACCCTGCCTCCCCTCCAGGCAGGCATGCTTGCCCCCCCCAGCTCTTATTTTTCTTTCAGCAAGCTTTGTTTCTTCCTTAAAACAAACAGAGAAGCAGCCTCCATTGCAGGCAAGTAGAACGAGACTAAGTACTAGAGAGGCTCTGCAAGGTTAACAGAAACCTTGCAGAGCCTCTCTAGTACTTAGTCTCGTTCTACTTGCCTGTAATAAACAGCCAGAGGCTGCTTCTCCTCTTTCTTTAAGGAAGAAACGAAGCTTACTGGGAAAAAAGTAAAAGCCTGGGGGGGTCCCCATGATCCGTGGATAACTGAAACCATGGATAGCGAATCAGTGGATATGGGGGCCCACCTGTATTTTCGGGTAAACTACGTCGTTAATAAAATACTTTTATTTACATAAACCAGATGTTAAGAACAACTTTACGTTTCATCCCATTCATTAGGGGCATCATCAGAAGTTTGCTTACAACATTGGAGGAAACTCCTTTTTTATACTCGTACTTCCGGATCTAATTAGTACAGTGACAGAGCCCCGGATGTAACGCGTCAGCTGTCGACAGTAACACTCTTTCTATGCGATCTAAATTCTGCGATCTAAAGACCTAAATTCTGATTAAGCAAGCAATCTAATTTCCTTGCTCCTGAAGGCACTAAAGACAGTGGAGTCAACTGATTTTTTAAAAAACAGATTTGCACATGATGTTCTTCTGTTAGAAGTACTGGGAACTTTCTTTTAAAAATTACCAGAAATCTTGCTACCAATAGCATTGATTTGTAGCACAAGCCTAGGAATGTCTACTCAAAAGTAAGTCTCATTGACTTCAATAGCACTTACTCCCAGGAAAGTGTGTATAGGGTTGCAGCCTTGGAAGATGCTGATGGCTGGGATGAATTTTTTTCCCCATGTGGATTGTGCTACCAAATATAACAACTGTGAAATAACAAGATCTCAATATTTGTTTTTATATTTCTAGCCCCCATACAGAGTTGAATGATGGAGTATCAGGGTATCAAACCCTGATACTAAACATTTAGGTTGGCATATCTGTGATGTTGACATATGATTGCTGAAGTGCAGGCATAACATCCTATTTCCTATAGTGCACTGGTTTTGCAGTTGATTGCTTATGTGCTATCACCACAAGCCTTAGGCTGCAGTCCTAACATGCTTACTTGGACAAAAGCCCTACTGAATTGAATGGGGTTACTTCTCAGTAAGGTAAAGGTGACCCCTGACAATTAAGTCCAATCGTGTCCGACTCTAGGGTGTGGTGCTCATCCCCATTTCAAAGCCGAAGAGCCAGCGTTGTCCGAAGACGCCTCCGTGGTCATGTGGCCGGCATGACTCTCCTTGCCGCAGCGCGTTGCATGCAGCTGGAACACGGAGCACTGTTTACCTTCCCGCAAGCGGTACCTATTTATCTACTTGCATTAACATGCTTTGGAACTGCTAGGTTGGCAGGAGCTGGCCAAGCAACGAGAGCTCACCCCGTCGCGGATTCGAACTGCTGACCTTTCGATCGACAGCTCATGGTTCAGCGGTTTAACCCACTGTGCCACCCGCTGCATAAAGTGTGCTGTTAAACCATTTTCATATGTGACATTCAAGAACTCGAACTTCTTGCATGATACTTGAGCAATGCATGTATGTTGTTAACAGAGGGTTAACCTCATTTTCCATTATTGGTCATTGTTGTAGAGGCCATTGTTGTAGATACAATTTTACATTTGCATCACAGATGCGGGAACACAACACCCGATTCAATCTTTATGTTATAAAAATGCTCCCGAGGCTGGCTTGTAAGATAATGGTTTCTCAGTGACTTCCTGAGCAACCAGTGGAACTCACAGGCAATGCTATGCAACACTTTCCTGGGAGTATGCCCCATTGAATTCATTGGAAATTACTTCTCAGTAAAAACGCATAAGATTACTATTAGCCATTTCAAAATAAAAGTATCTACAACTCAGAGACAGGTCGTCCTTAAAAAACATTGCCTCTCTTGAGCCAATTTTGCAGCAACCATATATGGGTTGAGGAGGGATAGTACCCTTATACCTTTAGTGGTTTTCAATACCTTGTGTTCTGTGGCAAAAAGGAGATTTCACTTGGATTCTCCTGCATTCTGCTTGGCTCAACAAAAGCTTCCTGCACTCCTGATTTGGTGCTTTGGCTTACGGCCAGAAGTGTGGGAACTATCTATGGGAAATGCAAGGTGCCGTTTTCTCTGCCAAGTCAGATGCAAATACCATACAACTAGCACTTCTACCATACAGCTAGCACTGCACCACTTCTCATCGGACATATAGAGAGCCCTGCAGAGGAGCAGCGCAGACTGTATTTGAATGCAGTGATCCCATGCAGCCAGCTGACTGTGTAGTCAGTTCTTTCCTTGGCTGACGATTCAGGATTATCACATCAAGCAAGGGACTTGCAAAGGGAAGTTATGCAGGCTATAGCTGCGCACACAACCTGTACAATGTCCCTGTTTATCTTACCCCTTCAGAGGTGACAATGTTGCACTGACAGCCAAACTACAGAAATGACTACAGAGTCAGCTGGTTGCATGAGACTGTCATGGCTGAAGTGATCTGAAACACCCTGTACAAAGACCTGCATGAATCAGATATGCTAAAACAGGGGTTCTCTCTACCCCTTCCTGGCCAAGTACCAACTCCCGCGCCCCTCTTCTGCTGCGTACCACCGGAAGTGACTGGCGATAACATAATCGCCTGTTACTTCCAGGTTTTTGGAGGCCAGAAAACGCAGGTAGGAGGCACTGGATAGGTGAGGGTCCTTCTCAGCGTTCCTGAGAGGTTCAGTCAAAGGCAGGAGCCTCTCGGGAGTGAAAATGTGCAGCCAAAAGCACTGTGTTGGAGCGGGGTTCCGGTGGTCCAGCAGTCCGAGTACCACCAGCAGTCGGCCGAACTATCACTGGTGGTACTAGTACCACTGGTTGAGAACCCCTGTGCTAAAACAAAGGATCTGATCCTTAGTGAGAAAGCATGTTATGAGGAAAATAATGACAACATTTGTGTGTCCCAGTGTTTTCAGATGACCATATGTAGGAAAAATTGTGGATCTGCAAACCACAATTGGAGTGCTCTCTTTCTCTCTCTGTCTCCCCTTACTTAAACTGTGCCATGTGTCATTTTCCAAGATGTATTTTGCAGCGCAGCCTCAGTAGTTTAAATCCCTTCAAACGACTGAACACCATGTGAAAAAGGTCACAGGGAGGTGTTTGTGATAGTCCGGTGAGGTTTTGTCGTGAAGCATGTGTGCATATTGTAGTTAGATGAGCACATATGCCAAGCGCATTGGTTCGTATAAAAGCCCATGGGACAAGCCAGTGGAATGCGAGCTTACAAGCAGCTTCTTGTCAGGACTTCAGCCATGTGCAAGCATGTGGACATTTCCAAAACAACACAAAGTCAGGGATGCATGAGAAATACAGTAGTTTAAAAGTCAAGGGTTTAGGACTTGAAAGTGAAATCAAGAGATCTTGTGACCAGAGTTCTGACATTCCTTAGAAAAAGGAAGAATGTCATGTGTGAGTTGAAAAGGACATATGAAGTAACTTTGTATGCAGTCATGCAAATACAGTATGTGAATTTGGAATCTCTTAGTTATTGGTGAACCGAGGACTTATCCTTCAGTCAGACCACTGACTGGTCCAGTTTAACATTGTCTACTACATTAACGGGGATCAAATAGGAATTTCTCCCAACCCAACCTGGCAATGCCAGAGATTGAACTAGGGATGTTCTACAAAGCATGTACTCTACCACTAAGCTATGACCCCTCCCCAAAATCTAGAAACTTTACTATTTCCTTTTAAAAAAACCAATCAACAGAGAATTTCCTCCTAAAGCCTCTGTTACTGTATTGTCTGAAAAGGCTATGAACCCAGCTTTTGGTTGAGAATCAAACAGACCGAAAGGTGTGAGATTGCCAAAGGGATGAAAGTTGTGTTCAGGATCAGCATGCGGTGAAATGAGGTAACAAATTCCTTGCCCTTCCCGAATGCCAAACCAGAATCTCTGGATCTTGAAGTCTGTCTCCCATTCACAACCTGATGGTTGCAGGTCAGTTTTTAATCAACACACTTGGGAGTCTAATCAACAATCTAATCATTATTCAACAAAGAGCTCTGTGACCCCTTAAGGATTAAATGCACCACATGCATTTGTCAGACGCAAGACTCGAGTGCAAGGAAAATCCCAATTGCGAGAGGCACGTTTGATGGACATCATAAAAATACCTACAGCTAATATACCAGACAGCCCAATCTAAGCATGATTTTGAGGAAGAATATTATTTTAGTTAGAAATGGTACCCAGCAACAAACAGATGCCATCTGAGCAAGGACTTTTCTATCCAACTCCAAGGAGCATTTGGTGTGAGAACCAAATAAGGATTATTTTTCAAGCCAGGTGCTAGAACTGTTCCCAGCTGGATGGAGTACTGGATCTACAGTACTTGGTTGATATGCCACTTGATTCTATGTATGTTTAATTAGAAGTAATCCTGAGTAAAGCTATTTGGACTGAGTGGGACTCACTTCTGGCATGCAGGATTGAGGTGCATGCTAGGCAGCAATTCTGAGTTCATTTACTACAAATTCAAGTCTCCCCAACACAGTGAGAGAATAAGTTCCAGGTAAACACATGTAGCATTGGGCTCTGTTGGGCGCCACTCCTTGCTTAGCCATGAACTCTCTTATGCATATTATACTCAGAAGCAAATCTCCATTCCGTTCAGTAAGTTGGACAGTAAGTTGGACTGTATAAATCTGCAGGCAAAGTTTGCTTCTCTTTAAATCTCACTTTCCCATGTATTAAAATAGGAAAAGTGATTCGTTGCATTCTGTCTGTTTGGTGCAACAAGCCTCAGTGATGCTTTATATTTCCACTTCACATAGCTTTGTGTTGTGTTTGTTTCCGAAAGGATGGATGAGATATGAATTACTTTTGGACACTGGGTGCCCTAAACGGTTATCTTAACCATTGCTGCCCATGGTTTCCCTTGGCTGCTGACACAGTGTGTGTGTGTGTGTGTGTGTGTGTGTGTGTGTGTGTGTGTGTGTGTGTGTGTGTGTGTCTTAACCGCATGGGGTATGGATACCAAATGATGGGGGTATGGGACTTGATTTCTGAACAATTAAAACAAAAAAAAATGTTGTTAGATTACATTATTAACTATCGCCATTATCAATATGGATCGAAGCATTCTGTTCCTAGCTATTCACATGTAAAGTATGGTAAAACCAAGCTACTGACACCAGTATTGATACTGGTACCTAAAGAACTGGTGATGATGATGATTTCGACAGTCTGATGAAGGCGGTGTGTATGGGGACATAGTACATACTGGGCAATCCATTGGGGCCTGTAATCGAAAAAGGTTATGAACCCCTGCTCTAGCCTTTTGACTGCCTTGCATTCTGGCAGGGTCTCCCCACCCCCCAAATACCCTGCTGTAGACATTTCAAAGGCTGGAGTCTTCCGAAACCCAGATGTTGTTATATGACTGAATGGAAAAGGTCAGGGCAAGTCAGTCCCTGTCCCGCAAACACAACACACACACACACACACACACACACACACACACACACACACACACACACACACTTCCCTTGCTTGACCTCGCGGGCGCTAATGACACTGATGAACACCCTTTCCGAAGACGAGCCAAACACGGGGGGGGGGGGGCAGCAGGGCACAAATCAGGCAGAGAGTTCCAGTTTTTTATGCCAGGAACTGGGCATAAAATGGTAAGGAGCTCCGATAAGAAGGCAGCGGAGTTTGCTTGCGGCCATCGGGAGTGGCGGGACTGAGCGGCGCTGGTGGGTGGGGGCGGGAAAGGAACGTAGACTGTGGCACAGTGGCAGTCCCGGCAGGGCAGGAGTGATCCCGCTCCTCCTGGCCGGGGCGGGGGGGGGGGGAAGCACAGGAAGTGGCCCGGCTCAGTCCTGCGGCCGGCTCGGGATGCCTTCGGGTTGCGGCTGCGCAGGAGACTCGGGGCACGAGAAGTAGCCGGGAGCGCCCGCTCTCCAGGAGGACCCGGCAAGCTGGGGCCTCCCTTTTGCTCAGTCACCAGGCGGGAAGCCGCCACTCAGAGAAGCTGGGAGTCGGAGACGTGGACGCGCCGCAAGTGGCACGCTCACGTGGCGCCTGAGCCACAGCGAGCATCGGACGTGGGAAGAAGGGCAGATTTGCTGGAGCGTCAGGAGTTCGGCTCAAGCCAGGGGGATCTCAGTGCTGAACGCGATTAAAGGCAGAACAAGGGGATTCCAGGGGGGGGGGACCCACTAAAGGCCCCCTCTTGCCCTTCTTTTGTTTTTGGAAGCCCGATAAGAACCTTAGCCAGCACGACTAAGAAGAAATGAGTGAAAGGGGCTCGTGAGACTGCAATCCTGCGCACATGTTCGAGTATGTCCCATTTAACACAATGGGACTTTATTCCCGAATTTAAACACGCAGAGAAGTGCACTGCAGGGCTGTCAACCTGCCCACACTTGATCTGGAAATTGGCCCCATTGAACACTATGGGGCTTACTTCTTCTGAGTAAACATGCAGCTTGAGCTGTGAAAGAATCTCCCATGCCTTTTAAAAGAAGCAGCGGCGTCCGAGTGGATGCCGCCTCTTTCCTTTCCAATCCTGCCCTACGCTTTTCAAATCAAACTATTGGAAACGTGGCCCGACGCAGACAGAGTCGACGCTGTTCTCTGAAAGTCTTTTCTTGCCCAACCTCAGTCTGTCTGCAACAACCGCAGTTTTCACAGGCAGGGCTAGTGCGAGACATAAGCTTCTTTCACGTTGCACAAGCGACATCTGGGGTTGCTAACTATCTTAAGGTTCGCTCTAAACTCCTTCACAAAAGCCTGGATCTGTTATCAAAAGGAGAAGGAAAGAAAGTTGAGCAAGACCACGTGAAAGTTATCCGATTAGCAACAGAAGCAGCATTTGAACAAAGGCCCTAATTAAGGACCTTGCTTTGTATGAACTATGAAACACCAGTCAAGGTTTATGAAAGTATGTGGGGGTGGTGGTGAACTATTCAGGGCACAATCTATCGGTTTTTAACTTCTGAGACCCTTTCAAAGCAACCCAGAGATTTCTACATACTGTTGCAATGCGCTTTGGTCAGCTTTCCACGAAGGTGGACATTTGGTCCTTGGAAAGAATTCTTTTGTTACACAGAAGAGAATTTAATACAACAACCTCCTTTGAAAAATGAGATGAACACTTAGTAAATGAACTGTTAATTGGTGTGAAAGCCAAGCACCTAAAAGATCTGAATGACCAAAATCTCCAGGAGTTCATTGTTCTAGCAAAACTCTGGTATATTTCAAATGAACTAGAAACAAACCCGAGTGGATAGGAACTAGTTGAAAGAAAGTGGACAAGTTTTTTTTTTAAATCCCTCAGGACAACTTTTAAAATATGCTTTTTAAAAATACAGTATATGCATTTAGTATTCAAAGCAAAAGTAATGATCTTCTGAGGAAAGTTGCTTGAAACTAATTTGAAGTTTTTTTAAAACAAAAAGTCCTGTTCTTACCTTTCGAGTCAGCAGTGAAGAAGGTAAAACAAGTGCTTCTGTTCCTCAGAGGGTTAAAACTCAAATGCAACAGCTACTCCAGCCACCCCAGACCTGCCTATTTAAACTTTAAAAGCCTCCAGCTCTTTTGTTGTCTTGTGTCCTTCCTTTACTGAAAGGAAAATGCTGAGACCTTGTAAAAACACACACTCACACATACACTTTTTTTCCTCTAACTTGAAGCACTGAGAGAGCTTTTAAAAAGTTTTCAAGCCACTCACTGGGAGGGAGGAGGGGAAAAAGGAGGGCTGAGAGCACAAGAGGAGGGGCTGCGAAGGAATGGGGAGGAGAAAGACACAGAAGACACAGAAGCTGCAGATAATATGGAAAAAAAGGGGGGGGGAGCACAAGCGCATGAAAGTGGCTGAGTAAGCACATACTTAACCAAAAAATGGGGGGGGAGAGAGATACATGAAAGAGACCTGAACAGGAATGTATCCAGAGATGCCTTGCCCTAGGGAATGACACTGCTCAATTTACTGTATGAAGTACAGTACTCATGGTTTGTCTTTTCCTTGTGAGTTTACTGTGCTCTGTTCAAGTTGATTTGCTCAGCATCTGGCCTACTGCATCTGTACCAAAAGCTATCCAGGAACACGCCGCAGAAATAGCGCCAACAGAAGCTGTGCTTGTGGTTTAAAAAGCACATCAAAGGCGCAAGGGCTCCCCAAAATCTGTGGATATCGTGAGTTAGCCCCACATACTGGCTGCCATACTGAGTCTTCGTCTGTGGTCTTTTGCAACCTTAACAGTCCTGCAGAATTTTGCCCATGATGTTTACACAACACAACTGAACAATTCGCTGTGCAATTGTGTGTGTGTGTGTGTGTGTGTGTGCGCGCGCGCGCGCACGCGTGCATGTGTGTTTAAACTATGAAGGTTGTAAACAAACGAACTTGCTGCCAGCACAGTGAGAAAGGAAGACCAACAAAGTCTTGGAACTGTCATTTTGGCGTGGGACAGCTGACTTCTGTGTAAACACAAGGATTGCGCATATAATTCCAGAGCAGTTTAATGCAGAGGCAGGTTCAGAAATGCTTCACATCTTTTGAACTTAGAAAACTGAGCAAGGTTACCATGTAGAAAAGTAGAGAAAGAGTGGGCCAATTCAAAGATGAAACTCACTAATGTATAAATGCAGCACATTTGCTTTGCTTTGAATGCAAAGTAGCAGTTTGTCACATTTAAATGATACCTTTTTAACTACTCTTAAAATTGCTACTAAGTAAAACCTAGTCAATAAGTTTTACGATCAATGATTAAGTCAATGATATTTACTTAACATAATAAAACGGATTCCTGTAAATGAGTTGCTAGATCCCATGCCTCAGACAATGGAAGGAAGGAGATTTTAGACTGCACCCGTCTCCTCCTCTTTTTTGCTAATCCTTTGGCCTGCTCCTTCCCAGGAGCCAGACCACCAGGCACTATGTCTCCTCCTCATGTTATCCCTTCCACTGCTAAAACAGCCCCCAAGGGTCCTTGCATGTGTGGTGGACTGCTGCCTCTTTAGTCTGCCAGAACACCACTCTCCCTCTTGTGACTTCAGTGTATCTCATGTCACGTTCCCTTCGCAGCATCCTCTTCCCTCATGGGGTGATGGAAGCAGCCTCATCCAGGACAGATGTCAGGCACAAGGCCTAGACAATTCCAAGGCCATTAAGTCCAGCATTTACAGCGAAATCAACCATAGGTTTAGAACAGCGGAATGCACGCTCTGCCGTTCTAAAGTGTCGCAAACGTGCCATAAGGCACGTTTGCACCTCCTTTAGAGTAAGGGAGGCCGGCGCAAGGCCAGACTCCCTCACTCCGGCGCTGGACCTAGGATGCCGCCGGCAGCGAGAGGTAAGTCTTCCGTCGCCGGTCGCATGGGCAGTCCGGGTGACAAGGGAGGGGGCCCATTGGGTGAGCCAGCCCGGAAGGGGGCAGGGATGGCGTCAGCCATATCCTCATCCCGCTGGCGTAGCTCGGCTGTTACATGGCCTCCTCCGACTTCCGCTAGCTATTTAGGTGGTGGAAATCCGATGAGGCTGATAGGGCTGGCCCCGGTTTACACTCGGGGAAGGGGAAGAACATCCCCCGCCGCATGGTGGTCCAGACATCAAAATCCTGTGTAAGGATCCGCGGCCGGATCCTAACACAGGATTTGGCTGTTAGTCTCCCACAATGGACCACCTGGCACTAGCTATCTCCAGATTGTCACAAGGAAGGCTTGAGGATAGACACTCTCAATTACTCTTGCTTCCCAGCAACTTGTAGTTCCTCTGCAGCTGGAACTTCCATTTAGTCCTCATGGCCAATAGTCACTGATAGACCTAAACTCCATAAATTTGACTAGTATCCTTTTCGAACCATCTAAGGACCACCACTACTTGTAGAAGCAAATTGCATAACACCATCCTGAGTTATGTGAAGGTGCAGTGGCGTCGTCTGATATGGGGCGGTGGTGCGGTGGGCCCCAGGGTGTTGGGGCGGAAAGGCTCCGTGGGGGGCGGGAGCCTCCTTAACTTTCGTTTTTTCGTTTTTTAAAAAAATGTTTTTTTAAAGGTTTTTAACGCTAACGAGGCTTCTAAAAGGGCTTCTAAAAGGGTATGTGTGCTTTGCCAAACTTATCTGTAGTTCTAGGAACCTCCAGCGATGATCAGGGGCGCAGATCGTTCCTCTGCAGCTCTGCTCCCGGTCGCGAACTCTGCAAAGCGTCCAGGAGCGCGCTGCAGAGTTAACGCATGCGCAGAGCGACGATGTTTCCAATCGTCGCTCTGCGCATGCGTTAACTCTGCAGCTCTGCTCCCGGGCAGAGCTGCAGACAGAAGAAAGACAGAAGAAAGCTACCTTCAGTGAACTTTCTTCTGTCTGTCTTAAATCTATTGCTATTAAATCTATTGCTAAATCTATTGCTTCTGTCTTAAATCTATTGCTAATCTGTTTCATTATGAACTAATCCATCCCAACTGTCATATTATGAGAGAGGGAGAAAAAACTTCTTGACACCATGCATAATTTTACAAACCTCTATAATGCCCCTTTAGTCACCTTTTTTCCTAAAATAAAAAAAACCCCAAATACTTATCCTTTCCTTGTAGGGAAGATACATCAATCCCCTGATCATTTTGGCTGCCCCTTTCTCTACCCACTTTCCAGTCCTACAATATGCTTTTTGAGATGGCACAACCAGACCTTTCCACAGTATTCCGAACATGGCCTCCCATAAATTTGTATAAAGATTGTGCTCCTGGCACTCTCCGACTGCAATCCTATCCACACTTTCCTGAGAGCAAGCCCCATTGAACACAATGGAACTGTGTTCTGAGTAGATATGCATAGGATTGTGCTGTTATTTTCAATCTTTTTCCTGAGCACAGCTAGCATAAGATCTTTTTTTTTAAACTAAGCCTTAATAGACTGTCATATGCTGTCATTCATACATTCATACATTCCAACTTCTGGACAGAGACTTCCAGAATGGAACGTAGGTATGCTGGGGACTTACAGCTCAATACTACCTAAAGTTCTGCGCACCGATGCAGCAAGGCCAATGCAGGCTGTGCTGCATCCTGTGCATAAATTTAGGAGATGGGAGGTCTCCTCAGGGAAAGGGATATTTGTCCTGAGATATATTTCCCCTTGCCCTGGGGAAAGCCCCAGCCCACGCAACAGGTCTGCTTGGATCTGTGCGAGCCAAATGGCTGGCACAAGTCCGAGCCAATCCATGTAGCAAAAACAGGCCCAGGAAGGGGCATGCGCCAGTACCACCAATCTTGCCTCTCCTGGGCCCGATCCACCCACCCCATGCTCTATTACGATCCCTCCCCGTCCTCCCCCATCTTGTTACGCCCTCACGCTGCTTTATGCGAAACTTGCCTTTTACGGCCCGCACTGGAGTTGCACGTGGGCCTTCACGCTTGCCCGGGCTCCTCCTATGCTCTCGCAAAGTGCTTTATGATGCTTTTGCAACAGCTTACACCAGCAAAGTGCATGCTGTGCTGGTGCATCTGTTAGTGCAGTGTTTCTCAAACTGTGAGTCGGGACCTACTTGGTGGGTCGGGACCTGATTTCTCAGTGATGGAAAGATCAGCTAAGTAATTGCCAGAAGCCCTGAGGCTATTCAAAAATTAGATAGCTACTAATTGCTCTTCAAAGAGCTGTTCCTGCAGTTTGCAAGATAGCTGCTAATTACCCTGCAAACAGCTGAGCTCCTGCAGTTTGCAAGCTTGTGTAAATATAGGGAGATAAATGTTTGAGCGTCTCATAAAGCTAGGTGGGTCTCAATAAATAGAGTGTCATTTTAAAAAGTGGGTACTGGTGTAAAATGTTTGAGAACCACTGTGTTAGTGTATTGAACGGCATAAAGATAATACATACTGTTCTAAACTGAGAAGGGCCAAAGTGCAGATTTAGCTAGAGGAATAGTTATGAAATTAAAACAAAAAAAAGTACAGTGCAGGTTTAGTCCATAGTTCAAGTTCAGTTTATGCATTTTATGCAGTTTACACATGACATTTTAGAACTAAAGACTAGGTTTAGAAAGTTTAGCCAGGCTTAAAGTGGGTCCAGCTATTACTTTCCCAGAGGAATCTACTTGACCTAATCCCCTTTAATCACTGCTCATTGTTCACTCCGCTGAAAAATCTCTCTCCAGGTATTAACCAGAAAGCAGCTGTGGGCTTATTGCCACTGTCATCAACAGCAAGGAGATGCACATGATGGCTTCAGTCTGGAAATCCAGTCTTTGTCTGAGAGATTTTTACAGCAGCTGAAACAAATGTTCAACATTTACAGATTTTCCAGTTTCAATATTCAGCATTATGTGGAATTATTTGAACAGTCAGTGTGGCATTTCACCTCAACGTTTGAAATTTGAGAGCCTTGTTGGCATTTCTTGTTTTAGTTTCAACATGCATCAAATGCGAAAGCTTATGAGCTGTGAAGTGTCAAATAGTGTCAAATATTAAATACCATTCCTTCTTGTCTGTCATATACTGTCTGATGCTAAATACCATTGCAAGGAACTATCAGAATGCAGTTCAGACACAAGCTACCTTTAAATGTCAACTGTCAAATGCAAAATACCATTACACATTAACTGTCAAATCCCCAAACTGGAAGGTTAACTTGCACATTTAGGATCATGTCTAATTTGACCCTTAGGCCCAAACAACATATCACTCAGTGGATGTGCATAACAATGGCCCCAATGGTCTCCATCGGTCCCATGCCGGTCGGTGGGACAGGGCGGCGAGGGAGGAGGGCCATTGGCCGGCCCAGGCTTGGAGGGGGCGTGACTAGCAGTGCCGATATCCTAGGCCCCTTCCCGGCCTGTGCCGCCCTGCCACCGCCTCTGCGAATGTATGCCAGGTCTGGACCTGGCGTGCATTCGAGGAGGCCCATAGGCCCCGGGCTTGCTTACACCCGGGGAAGGGGACAAAATGCCCCCTTCACCCCTGCTTCTACTGGGTTCTGAATTCACTTTTGTATGATTATTAAACATGGTCCAGAATGCAGAAGGATGGCAGGGAAACAATTCAGTATTTGTTCTCCACTGAAAAGTACACCCTCCTAGGGATGCTTTTCTATGGAGCAGGGGTCATCAGGTTAATGTTACATGAAACACAGTGTAACATGTAGTTTGGCTCTTACAGCTCAATCCTATGCAGGTCTACTGAGAAGTAAGCGCTGGGGCATACTTCCAGGGAAGAGGATATAGGATTGTGGCCCTTATTACTCAATCCTATCCCTTTCCCCCCTTGCCAATGCAGCATCCTGCAGAGGGGGAAAAATCCCAGAGGTCTCCTCTGGGTAAGGGAACATTGTTCCCTTACCTGAGGATAAGCTTCTGAGGCCCAAAGGGTCTTCTCAGACCTCCACCAGGGAAATTGGTAGTGCAAGACTGCGTGGACCCAGGTCAGGGGATTGGGTCCAGGAAGGGGGATTGGATTCAGCAGATGCCTCTGCTGCCAAACCTGCCCCCTTCCTGGACCCGATCCACCCTCCTCTCCACCCATTCATCTCCCTGTTCTGCTCCACTGACCCTGTTTCGCCTCGCTTGCCAGCCTACCTGGGTCAGTGGGCCTTCCCTGACTGCTTCCTGGGCTGCTCTGGCCTCTCTGCCGGCATTCTGGCAGCGCATGGCTTTGCTCACTGCCAGAATGGGTTTTGCCACTGCCATCAGGCAGTATTCGCTGGCAGAACGCGAGTTCCGCCAATGGATAAGCCAAATAGGATTGTGCTGTTAGTTAACTCAGGCCCAGATGAGACACAGAGCACAATCCTGTGGAGAGATCGGGCAGCGGAGCAAGCGCTCTGCCGCCTTAAGCCATCCCAAACGTGCCATAAGGCACGTTTGCGATGACTCACGCGTAAGGGCGGCCAGAGCAAGGTCGGCCGCCCTCACTCCACCGCCGGGATGTCCATGTGGCTACCGAAGGAAGGTAAGCGATCCCCTGGTGGCCGCATGGGCGGTCTGGGCAGTGAGGGAGAGGGGCCATTGGATGAACTGGCCCAGGGGGGCTGGGATCGTCTCCCGCTGGGCCGGCTCGGCCTTTGTTAGGCCTCCTCCAACTTCCGCCACCTATTTAGCTGGTGGAAATCTGAGGAAACGAACGTCCCCCTTCCACAAGTAGACCTCCAGGCCACTGCAAAGCAGCCTGGAGTGAGCACGGGATCTGGTGGGCGGCCCTGGGCCGCCCACCTGATACATAAGTTGGATTGGGCTGCTAGTCTAGGCATCATACCTTCAGGCTGAACTATGCATGATATGGGTGATCTGTGTGCAGATACCCTGGCAATTTTAATGTTACTCAAAAAGAGCCACAGGGCGCAACAGATCGGATCAGGTAGCAATGGCAGAGTGGTGTTACTGTTGGTATTTAACCTTTTCATGCATGCCTATTTTTTTATCTAAATCTGCTTTTTTCATTTGCTGCAGGCCTTACAATTTCACAGGGTGTTGCTCTGCCGCCTTAAGCCATCGCAAACATGCCATAAGGCAAGTTTGCGATGACTCGCGCGTAAGGGCGGCCAGAGCAAGGTCGGCCACCCTCACTCCACCACCGGGATGTCCATGCGGCTACTGAAGGAAGGCTACCGCGTTGCTTTCTCTCCGCTGACGGGCTCCTACGAAGAGGGGGTGGGGCGCTTCGTGCAGGAGAGTAACGGTGGGGCGGTAAGCTGCAGAACTTAGCTTTCCGCCCCACCTCCAGCAACGCCTGTGTGTGTGTGTGTGTGTGTGTGTGTGTGTGTGTGTGTGTGTGTGTGTGATTTAGATCAAGAAAATGGTGCATGGGAAAAGGGTGACACATCCTCCCCCCCCCTTTTCCCTTCTAGCAATGCCTCTATTTCAATTTGGAGCCCTCTCGCAGTTGCTGTTAAGTAAAATTTAATTGCTGGGTGTTCAGTGGCCCCCACACCTAGTTTGTTTCTAAGAAAGTGGTCTTTGTACTTATTTTGTACTTATTTCTACTACGCAGAGCTGGTTCCTACCCTCGAGTACTAGACAACTCCTATAAAGGCGTAACAGATATTCCAGCAACTCATAGTGTTTGGACAGCTCCCTGAGACTATTGTTCCATGAGATTTCTATATTTTGACAGCTGAGAATTCTTGCTCCACTGCTGGGTTTTAGAAGGTTCATTAAAGACCATCACCCTGGTGGTGCTCATTCTAGGCTGACAACCTCCTGAAATCATAGCACAACCATTATCGTTTGCAGAAGTTCATATACAATGACCGAGAGTCATATTTCTACTTATCTTTCAAGGTTTACCTCCACACTGTTCTTGTCCAGCCACACTGTGTTATCCAAAGTCAAAACAGTTGTTGTGTTAAGACTATCTTTTATTAAAAAACAAAAATTCTGAGTCTCAAAGCAGGTTAAAAGTTGAAGGCACAGATCACCCATAAAGATGGACAAATGAAGACTAACAGCCCAATCTTAACTAACTCCATGTGCGGCAAAGCAGCAGTGCCAACATGGCGCCCACTGCATCCCGCGGGGGAGTTTTGACCTCCAGAGGCCTCCTCGGGGTAAGGAAACATTTGTTCCCTTACCCTGGGGTAAGCCCGTGCTGGGCCACCGGGTCTACTCAGACCTGGGCCAGTTCTACAGCTGATGCAAGTCCATGTGGACTTGTGTTGGGGGATTGAGGCCCGGGAAGGGGGTTAGGATTTGGCGGACGCCACTGCTGCCCAATCCCACCCCATTCCTGGTCCTGTTCCATCCTTCCCACTCCCATTGCTGCCCCATTCCACCCA
Source organism: Plestiodon gilberti rubricaudatus (assembly GCA_026170595.1). NCBI lineage: Eukaryota > Metazoa > Chordata > Lepidosauria > Squamata > Scincidae > Plestiodon > Plestiodon gilberti. Next base: position 79,214,960 of record JANXHW010000001.1, read on the forward strand.
TTCCCAGCCTCTCTCCCACCCCCTGCAGAGCTGGCGGACATCCAGAGTCTACTGGCACATGGAACCTGCCACTCTCAGCTTACAGCAGTGGGCAGGCTGCGCGCTCGGGTATGTCGCCTTTGCGACAGCTGGAAAGTGCCTAGTGCCACTGGAGTGCTTGTTCTGGCAAAGCGAGGCACCAATAGGATTGTGACAAAAGACATATAGCTTCCTTTACATAGTACTAATAATACCTAACTGGGGCCTCAATATCTTTTCTGTCCAGTTCTTCTATGCCATTGGTTTTGACTTGACTTGAATAATACTTAACATTTGTATAGGCCTTTTTAGTGTACAAACTATTTTATATGTATTATATTGATGGAATCCTTGCAACAACCCTGTACGATAAAGTATTATCCTCTTATTGCATCTGAGGAGCCGAGGTTGAGACAAGGGCTTAGATTAAAGCCAAGGTTTAAGCCAAGGAAGTCTTGATTTGCAACTCTTTTCCACTTTGCTACTCAAGCTCTCATAGACGATCGTAGTAGATCAGCGGCAGAATGTGGGTACTGAAAACCTGTAGTTTTATATCCTGCCTCTCACACTGGGCTAAGAAGGGTGTCTGTGCCGTTAACCTTCAAATATGCTTTTAACAAGCTATGTCTCAAAACTCTAGCCTCAACCAGCTCCTTCATAATATCGCACTCTGGCACTGTAAAAGTGATTGAAATGTGATGTGCATTACAGTTAACAAGTTTCCTTTGTCATGTTAGATTAATGTAGACATGAATTTATGTACATTGAAACTGGAGTCCGGAATTCTTGTCCGAATCCTCATTCTGATAAGGATAAGCTATTGTAGCACTGAGAGTTGCATTTGTGCTATACTTTTATTAGTTACTATGGATATTCTGAATGATTTGAGTGGTAATGGTTAGCATTTAGAAATTTTCCATTTCCATTTCCATTTTTTGACCCATACATACAATATCATAGTCTTTGGTCATAGTAGTTGGTTGCTAGTCAGAGTAATCTTAGTCATAGTTATATTGTAGTCTCTTCTTCTCTGTCTCATGTGTTCTTGCTCATCACTGTCTTATCCGAAACAACATCATGTTTCCAAAGTTTTATCTGTGCTGCATCTTCTAGACTTTCTAACCATATTTGCATTTTTCATGCATCTAATTTCAAAAAGCCATTTCGCTTCTTAAATCAGCAAGAGTATCTGTATTGGCCACAGAATCAGTATTTGTAGAAATTCAGCAGTTTCACCTGGCTTGAACTGTAGTTTACCATTGATTTCTGTTTTCTAAACTTTTGTATTTCACTTCTAGATAGTGCTTTTGTTTTATTGTATCACAATTCCATTCCAAAATCTCCATAATGAGTAATTAAAGAAATCATTTTGATGTTGGGTGAAGCATCCCTATTTTTGTTCCCTCTCTCTGCAATCATGAGATAACTCATAGAAATGAGAGGGTGAAATCTGTTAAATAGGTGAAAAGTTCAGTTCTGAACTGAAAGAAGGCAGCTTCATTATTTTGAAACTAAACACAAATCCTCTTTATTTTCAAAAGCCACACAGTGCTGCCAATGGGATGATCCTTGCACTATGAAGCAACAATATGAAGCAACAAATCTTTCTTAACACTCGAACTAAGGTCACACAATGGAATTGTTTGGTAGTAGTTCAGAGCAGATAAAAGAAAGTCATTCTTCACACAGTGGGACACCCATGGAACTCACTACCACAAGATGGGTGATTGCTACAAGCTTACACGTCTTTAAAAAAAATTAGACAAATTCATTCACAAATCCTCCATGAATTTGTCATTATTTTTTTTTTTTAAAGCAGCATAAGCTAGAAGCCATCACCCGTCACACATCTTGGGTGAGATCCAAGGGAAATCCAGTAAAAAGGCATATATGATGCTGGCATTTCCTGTCAAACACTCAATGGCTTAGGGCGCAATTCTGTAGATCTATGGGTTCCAAGACGTCGCGAACGTGCCATAAAGCATGTTCGCGACACCTTGGGAGTAGGCCTCCCTCACTCCGTCGCTGGACCGGGCAAGCGGCCACTGGAGGAAGCTAAGCGCTCCCCCGGCGGCCATGTGGGTGGTCTGGCGGGTGAGGGAGGGGGCCATTGGACTAGCCAGCCCAGGAGGGGGCGGGGGATTGCACCCGTCATATCCCTGTCCCTGCTGGGTGGCTAGGCCGTTATACGGCTTCCTCCAACTTCCGCTAGCTATTTAGCTGGCGGAAATCTGAGGAGGCCCATCAGGCCGGCCCTGGTTTACACCCAGGGAAGGGGACAAGCGTCCCCTTCCCCGAGTAGACCTCCGGCCCGTCATCTGACGGGCAGCCTTGGGCTCAGGATCTGGCATGCGGCCCTGGGCCGCTGGCCGGATCCTTACACAGGATTGTGCTGTTAGTTCCATTGCATGGATCTCATGGTTCTATGAGTAGAAAACACTCCCACTTGTGCAATGTGGGCCTCCTGATTTTTACGGATTGTCTCTTTCTACTGCAGCCCTTCCCACCCAATCCCATGTTGTTCTGAGTGAAACTTAAAGCTGCTTTGACTAATGGGTCTGGAATATGCTTATTTTCTGTGATAAGGAGGGAAGCATTAGAGTGACTATAGTTAAAAATAATGCTTCAGGCTAGCACCACAATGGTACCTGTGTAGGCTGACCATATTCAAACAGGGACAGGGTGCCTAAACCTTTAACCATTGGAATTTGGGCAAGTGCAGCTCACGATGGAAGGGTGCAACAAGCTACAACTGCCCAAATTCCCTCTTCTTACAATGATTAAAGGTATAGGCACCCTGTCCCTTTTTGGCTGAGATCCTATCCTCCCTTCCTAGTCCAGACCCAGTCCCAGAAGTCTCCTTGAACGTATGCCAGCAAAAGAGCTGACGTAGGCCCTAGGAGACCCATTGGAGGCCAGGAGGCCAATGGGGAGGTAAGTAAAAATATTTTCCCTTAGCTCTCCCAGGCTATCTGGTCTCCCTGCACCACCATAGCATGCAACACTCGCTCAGCAGCATGGCTTGATTGCATCCTATCATAAGAGAAGTAACCTTGGGAAGGGATAGGAAAAGGCAGGATGTGAGTGTGCACATAGGCTGGGCCCACATAGGGCTGGGCAGACAGTTGAGGCATCATCTGCACACTTGCCCTATATGCTCATGTCACAGATAATATAAGCCTTAAATGTCAGAATTTTAGTTTTGTCAGGCATTTATTAATATTTTATATACCTCTTTTTAGCCCTGCTACATTCATCAGATATTTACTTTTTTGCACTGCTCTAGTTGTTTATTAGATGGAGAACCAAACATACCTTGAATACTGGTGCTTTGAGGAGCCTTCCCATTCATGTTGGCGGATCCTGGAGGACCTGCCAAGGCAGGTAAGATGGCGGATTGGTTCCATGAAAGGTGCGTGTTCGGCAGCGGCAGCAGCAGCCAAATCCTAACTCCTTCCCTGACCCAATCCACCATCCTGGGTCAACACAGACTTGTGCCAGTGATTTTGCTGCCATGGAGGCTTACCCCCGGGTAAGAGAATGAGTGTTCTCAGTAACCCAGAGGAGACTTCTGTGACTGTCCACCCTCACAGGATGCAGCAGTAGCTTTTTTGGCGCTGCTGCATCAGCGGGGGGGGGGGGGATGGATGGATAGAATTGGGCTCCCAGTTCCTTAAATTGTGCCTTGAAGGCAATGACTAGCTAGTGAAGGTGCCTTGAATACAGTGTTGAACAGTCTTCAAGGGGGCATCCACATAAACCACACTGCAGTAGTCTAGTGTGGAAGTCGTGAATGCTAACTACAAATTCTTGATAGGTGGTAAGGCAGAGCAAGCGCACTGGCTAATGAAAAGTGCTTCTGGCCACAACTGTCATTTGAAGTTTCAGAACAGAGCTATGCTTAGGAAAAAAAAAACCCTTATCCAGCTCCATATGTTCCCTTTCAGGAACAGCGTGCCTGTCATTGACAGGTCATCTCATTGTCCCAAAATGTATCCAGCCCCCAACTTTCAACACTTTGGTCTTGTCTGGATTCAGCTTCCATTTATTTGATTGGATTCATTAACTGCATTCTGTTTGCCGCAGTGATTAGATATGAAAAGTTAATGAGTTCTGACTTTCAATAGCGTGACCCAAATGCCAAAGATTATAAAGGGACATTTCACAACTCTTCACCATCATTGCTTGTCTGTGATGACATGCTCTGTGCTCTTCATGTGTTTTGCATAGTGCATCTCAGAACACCCTGCATCACCCGATTTCGGTTGGCTGCCCGATGGTCAGAAGTCAGGAAGTAGTCCCATCAATTGCCCACCACCCCTTACATTGCTTATAAAAATAAAAATAATCATTTGACCTACTACTACGATTGATTGTGTTTGCACAGAGCATACTTTCTAGAAAGTAGCATTTCTACATATTTCTTCTATAAATATGAACATGTGGTAGCAGGGCAAATAAACAAAGCATGCAGCTAAGATTTTTTTGCATTTGGCTCCCCCTGCTGCATACAACAGAAACCATCAAGGGAAAAGAATCCAACCTGGAATGTTAATACATTTGTTTCCAATGACGTACTTATAAGATGCTTATAGGGAAGCAGCCATTCCAGAAAACTTGGAACTTTTTTATTTGCATTTTTATTTAAATTCGTAGGCACACAAAAGCCAATAATGATATCCATACGCATATCCATTGTGTACAAAATACATCCCTTTTAGACGAGTCGATAGCTAATTTTCTTTTACACAACTCAATAAATGCTTGGGATGAAAAGTGTCAATTCTCTGCCTCTGCTGTTAGAAGTCTGCATGTCTAATTTGCCTTTTTACTACATGTCTATCGCTTTTCCTGTTTCTGGTCCCATAAATGTCAATGTTGTTTGCAGAAAACTACTGCAGCATTCCAACCAGTTGACAAGGAGATCAGTGAGCAACCATCTTGCTCCTGTGGGTTCTGCCTTTTGAATCCATGAGGTGAATTTGCCATTTCCCTGACATACTTGGCTGTCTCAACACAACCCACAAAGTAGTGTTTGCCATTTGGTCCATAAAATGATTTCAAATAGGCTGGGGAAGGGGAGGACAGGACAGTGCTGCCCTGGTTGTCTCCCAGCTGCTCTTTCACACATCCAGATTGGGTGGAGCATATTGGGAGCAGAAGAGGACTATGCTCCCAGCGGGCTCTGCCCAGCCTATATCCTTGAATAAGTCGCCAGGTGGGAACCAGCAGGCAGAAGAGATAAAGGTAAAAGAGGGGTTGATTTGCTGTCACCTCCTCCTTTCTTGCCCAGGAGGAGGAGGTGGAGGAGGCAAAGGAAGAGGTGGAGGAGGCAAACCAATGGTATTTGGATTGCTCTCCAGGAAGGGGAACATTAGAACAGGATCACTCTAGCCCCTGCTGCTTCTTTCTCCAGCACAACTGCCACTATTTTTTGCAGCGGGTTGGAGTGCATAGTAAAGTGGCTGAGGGAGGGGGGGGGGGTTCACTGCTCACTCATCAGTTTGCCACCTCCTCCAATCTGCTGCTTGAAGAAGCCACTTCAGTTCATCTTACGTGTACGGCAGCCTGGCGTGAACTACTTTCCACACTCAGAAAGCACCATACTAATGTAAGATATTATTTTTATGACTACTTTACCTGGATACCGAGCACTCCGAATTCTGTGCATTTTTTTTCTCACATATATATTGGTGTGTGTGTGTGTGTGTGTGTGTGTGTGTGTGTGTGTGTGTGTGTGTAAGTGAAGCACTTTTAAATTCCACTGAGTTCAATGAGACGGGTTTAGGACCATGCTTAACTTTCCCATTGAAATTGATGGGTCTTTGATATGTTACGCTTTGGTTGGATTGCAGCTCTGTGTTGTTGATTCTCTTCAGTAATTATATACTTTGGACATGTACAGTGTTTAAATTATATTATGTAAAAATTCCTCCCCAACAGTTAATGTCGCTTTTCTTCATTTTCGTGGATGTGGAATATCAATTAAAAAGCCTATAAAAGACTGTTTGAAGCCTTGTAGGCACTGTCATGTGAACAGAATGAATCAGCAGATTGGCAAGGTCAAAATATAAACGTGATCTGGGAGAACATAAAATTGAGAAATGCTGCTGCTTTTCATCCTACCTTGCAGTATGCCTGCATTTTTGTTGAGATCTTCCATTGTATCCTAACGATGCACTTGGGCTTCTGAATACGGGAGTGTGGAAGAAAGCATGTTTTAATCAAACCAGTTGTTTTTACCCATAGGTCCTACAATAAAAAGATTTTTCACTGAAACAGGAATGAATTACACTTGATCCCTTTTTCAGACATTCTGCAAGCGTGGACAGAATCAAGGAATGCTCTGATGATGTCTAGAAAGCCCTGCTCTTGCTTCCATGCTTCTAGCCCCACTCCCATTCTACCCATGGAGAGAGTTTGTGGTCTCACAGGAAGAGAAGGTCCAGGGCTAGGTATGCTGCACATTGCTTTAGCTGGCTGAAGACAAAGAGGATGTGGCGGCTCGCTCCAGATGGGATAGCATCTGGTGCAAGTCGCTCAGGCTGGGTGCCACCCCTCCTGCCTCCCACCCTCCCCCCATTCCACCTTCCCCACCAACTCACCATCATTGGCAGACGTTCCTCTTCTCACCATCGCACGCTGGGCCTCTGCAGCCTCTCTGGCGGTGGTCTGGAAGTGCAAGCTCTGTATTGTTGTTTACAATGGCTGGAAAGCACATTCCACCGTTGGAACACTATTTCATGTGGCAGATCACTACAGTAGGACTGGCCCGTGAGTTGTATCCAGACCCTCTCTTCTGCTTCTGATGTCTCATACTCGCAGAAGAGAGGAAGCAGTACAACGTGTGGTGATCCCCCCCCAGCTCCTTGCTTCCCCCAAAACCTACTCATGACAATTGAGGGGTGCCTCAGGGCTAAGATAGTATGCAGCACGAGGGGCTGGAGAAGGAAGGGGGAATTGGCTATTGACATGTTAAGAGCTTTTGAAAAGGGGGGATTTGAGCAGAAGAAGTTTTCCATGTCCTCGCACTGCTGTGAAGAGGAAAGAGCACATGTGGGGCCTGTCCTCATAGAAGCAGAAGCTTTGCCAATTTTTGACTACTGTCACCTTAAGCAGATATTCTTCACAGCTGGCTGCAGAGACTCAGCTGTAAGCCACACTGTCTGCTGGTTCAGTGAATTTCACTGGCTCTGTAGACCTGGATGTTCAATCATCAGTTCCACTCCCGTCCCAGTGATCTCTTAGGCGCATGTCAACTAAAGAAGAGCCCCTTCTTGGGCCCCAAAACATGTGCCTTTGCAGTTGGTAATTCATTACATTTTCATCCTGTGCATTAGCAAGGAGTTCCCACAGCAATGTTTCTAGCAGAAATCCTATCAGTTGGTTTTTACAACTTCATTAAAAATCCAAACAAACAGACATTCCCTGGAATGGGTTTTTAGCAACATATTTTAGGACAACGAACACCTGTCCATTGAGACCAAAAGAAAAATGAATGTTGAGGCCTTTACAAAGAGTGGGCTAGCACACTACCACAGAAACCAGGTCCATAATCTCAAGACAGTCCATCCTGTGTTGAGGAACCAACGGACACAGCCACCATAGCCTATAACACAACCAGCACAGCAGTGAAGTGCATTTCCATTTGGTCCAATCACTTTGGAAAAGTTGCCTGCCTCCTTCATACAAAGGGGTGGTCCAATAAATTTTCCTCTTGGGAATCTTGTTTGACTACATCCATATTAGAAGATTCTCCGAGTTGTATGTCAATGTCCTTCAGCAGCTTCCCCAAGTTCTCTTGCATCTCCTCGAAAAGCATCATGGCTAGAGTTGTTTTTTTGGGGTGTTATTTTTCAAAATGCAAATAGTGGTGTTATTTGTTTTAATTCGAAAAAACAATGTAGTATATGTAGTCAAAATGTAGTCAAAAACAGGTTTTCCAACAGGAGCAGTCATTCCACAGAGACCTTAAATGTGAGAATTTGGTTAAACTTGGTTTAAATTATTTTAAGAAACCAGAGCATCCTAAGTTACCATCCCAAAATATTTTCTATTTTAATTTTTTTTCTTACAGTAGCAATTGAAGAGCAATATATTACTATGTTTTTTAAATACGTGATACTTAGAAAGCGTCATGAGCGTCCCCTTCCTCGAGTAGACTTTCCGCTGTGGGCTGCCTGCTGCAGGCAGCCCGCGGCGGAGCACTGGATTGGGCGGACGGCCTCGGACTGACGCCCGATCTTTAAGTAGGATTGAGCTGCCTGTTTTTTAAATACATGATACTTAGAAAGCATTCCATTAAGGCAACCTGAATACACTGCACAGCACTAGTCTGCACGTTTTAATCATGCTTAAAGCAAGATCCCTCACTGAAAATGTCCAACGGATGACTCAAAAGTAAGGAAATTGGTGTTATTTCTTGATATGGACACCATATGGACACTCATCCATTAAATGTGTGGGGATTTCCGATTACCTAGCACAAAGAATATGAAAACTTAATAAACATATACTTTTGCTTGGTATTGAATTTCTGACACTGCAAATAAATTTCTTCTTTCCGTCCAAGTAGTAAATTAGAAGGAAGAATGTCAGTTGTTTACTGCCTTTAAGTTTATTATATTTTCCTTGGCTAAAAAATATGTTCTAATTGGATTGCCTGCTTTATTTTTATCTTTTCAAGTTTAGAAGTGTTGATACAGCATTTTTACTCCACAGGCCATAATTTTAGATCAACTGGCTCATTCATATATTTAACTGGAAGTGAGTTCCCACTCATAGCACCCAATCCTATCCAACTTTCCAGGGCTGATGCAGCCACAATGCAGTCCCGAAGTAAGGGAGGGTGAGTGCCCCCCCACCGCAGGATGCAGCACATGCCCCATTGGCACAGCTGCGTCGGCCCTGGAAAGTTGGATAGGATTGCACCCATAGACAGTCAACAATGTTTGTGATACATTTTCTTCATGGAAATTAGAACAGCAAAAAGTTTCCTTATCTAATATATACACATAGATGAGATTTTCAGAGCATTATAGAACATCCTGGAGTTTCTGAGAAGCTTATCAGGTGTTCCTCAGTGAGTATACCAAAGGAAGATGAGGCCCCTGGATTATAGCTTGCTCACAATTACTGATCTTACCTTGCAGTGTGCAGCTGCCTGAGCCCTATGCCATCGGGATCTGACCCGTAGAGGCTGGTGCAGGCCTCTGCTCCGACCTGGGACCAGCGCAACTGCCTTACGGCAGCTTTTGCAACAGTCCTGGGCTGGTGCAGAGGTCCTATGCCAGCCTAGCAGTTGGATAGGATTGTGCCGTTAGAGTACCTCTAGGACTAGAAAAGTGGTATATAAATCTATAAAAGAATACAAATTAGCCTTCATCACAACTAGCTGCTGACCAGAAAGAAATACACAAGTGTTTTTTTTTCCATATTTTAGGAACAGTATTTTATAAAGGTTCCTTGAACTGTCTACAGATAAGTTGCATCCTGAAGTTCATTTTGTAAAAGCAAAACTGGTATTTAGACACTAGCGTTGCTTCAGGGGGGGCGGAGCTCTAAGTTCCGCCGAAGCTCCAACCCTCCAAGGCGAGGGGGTGGGGCCGCTTCGTGCTCCGGTGTAACGGAGGGTCAGAGCCTCGGTGGAACTTAGAGCTCTGCCCCCCCCCCCCCGCAGCGACGCCAGTGTATGTAGAATCTCTGTTCCTCTCTTTTTTAATCCAGGGAGTAGAAGGAGAAGGAGGAGCAGTGAAAGTCAATTGGATGGACAGAGATTCGTGCTCCCCACCAATCTGCTACCTAAGACAACTGCTTCAGTTGGCCTCATGGATGCCCTGCTTACATCTAGAAAACTAACTTGTCAAAGGGAAGACTAAGGTGGAATGTTTCATATTGACATATAGTATTTTACATGGAGGGAACTTTATGTATAGAGGAGTAGTGCTTAAAGTGGGGTGGAATGCTATCTCACTTTTTTTTGACAGTCCAATTCTATCCTTCCCCCCCCCCCCCCGGTGCAGCTGTGCCAAAAATGGTCGTGCTATATCTGGAGGGGGGTTTGATCAGGAGGCTTCAGAGGGGAAGGGGATTTAAATCTCCTTACACATCCATAACAATCCTGCTCCGCAATGGGTCTCCTTGGACCTGCGCTAGCAATTCCACTGGTGCAAGTCCGAGAAGAGAAAGGAGATGAGGAAGCTTCCCACAAAGGGGATAGGATCTGGCGTGTGCCGTTGCTGCCAGATCCAACCTGCCTGCATTCTCCCTGCCCCCTGTTCTGCCCCTTCCCACCCAGTTTTGCCCCTTCCCCCATCAACGTATATGTGAAATTTCAATTTCTTGCCCCATTGTGCATCACTTTACACTTACTTACGTTGAAGCGCATCTTCCATTTTGCCACCCATTCTCCCAGTTTTAAGAGGTCCTTTAGAGCTCTTCACAATCCATCCAGACTTCATCACTTGGAAACGTTTAGTGTCATCCTCAAACTTGACCACCTCACTGCTTATCCCCAACTCCAGGTCATTTATGAACAAATTGGAAAGCACTGGTCCCAAGACCGATCCTTGGGGCACATTGCTTTTCGCCTCTCTCCATTGAGAAAATTGCCCATTTATACCCATTCTCTGTTTCCTGTTCTTCAACCAGTTCCTAATCCATAAGAAGACTTGACCTCTTATTCCCTGACTGTTGAGTTTTCTCAGGAGCCTTTAGTGAAGGACTGTGTCAATTGCCTTCTGAAAGTTCAGATCTATAATATCAGTGGGTTCACCCATATCCACATGTCTGTTGACATTTTCAAAGTAAAAGATTTGTGAGGCAAGATTTAGCCTTGTGTTAAATGCTATGTATGTGTCTGTATAGAACTGGAAGGATACAACTGATAAATGAAAAGCTTTTAAAAATGCTACACATAATTGATTGAATAAATTGTACAAAGCAAATTCATTTCCTTTTTTCTTTGGCATTTATTTTAGGTACGCTATTGTCACTTTCATAGCACAAGCTAGGGATGCCACTGATCTGACACATCATGCTAAATTTTGAATGGCTACCGATGCTGGTGAAATGCCTTTGGCAAACTTAACTGCACAAAACGTATATATTTCTATCATATTTAGCCCAATGCTGATAAAAGGAATAGTGCCTTTCCACCAGCAGAACAGATGAACATTAACCAAACTAAAGTTCTGAAAGCACACAACAGAAGCTACGTAACATACTAACAGCTAAGTGAATGTAGGAATCATTTCAAAATGTTACACACATACACATTCCTGGGAGTGAGTCTCATTGAACACAATGGGACTTACTTCTGAGTAGGCATGCATAGGATTGTGCTGTTAAAGAAGGTAGCACAATATGTTCCTGAAAATCCCTACTGCATGTATGTATATACATGCATAAATTGCTTAGTGACATAAGCTGCCATTTTGCTTAGAGAACCTTGGCCCGATCCAATTCCAGTTGCACTTTGAAAAGGTACAGATACATGACTAGTTGGGCTAGATTGGGATTTACACCTGTGATTTCTGATCCAGCAAATTATAACCATGAAAAGTCAGCTCGGGTACACAGTTTGCCTTTGCTGGACTGGGGCACACAAGTGATCTGATACAGAGATAAAAATACAATTACATAGAAGCTGAGAGCACCCATTTCAAAGCTGTCTGGAACATTGTCAGAAGGGAGGGAGGAGGAGGAATGCTGTAACATCAGACAGACACAGAAGCTCTGACGTCTACTTCAAGACTCCAAATAAAAGAATATTGACTTTTCAGTAATTTCAACCTTTGGGAAAGGTGCATGACAGTAACATTATACAGTATGACAGTAACATTATACAGTATGTACATTTCTATACTTACTCTGCCCCCTAGTGTTGATATCTATTAGAGATGTATTTATAGCACAAGAAAATTGGAGGGATCTATTGCTTCCACACATCACACAACAAACAACTCTTGTTTACTATTGTATGTACTCATCAGGAAGTCACAATCCCAGAGTCCTGATGAGATTATCCGTACTAATGTGCACAACTGCAAGCATGTACACATAAAATATTCTATGGGTGCACTTGAAAAATGTAATCCCTGTTTAGGTGTGAAACTTAGACTTAGGTCTCAGTTTTGGAACGGATTACTTCTCAAATGTCCTTGTGTCATCTAAGATTGTGTTCCTGTGAGATGGACAATGAGTTGTTTCTCCATTTGCTTTACCTTTTCTAGTTCTAAAGAAAAACCTCCATACTTTATTTTGTGATATGTTACAGAAGGCACTGTTTTAGAAAAGCCATAGATTCATCAGAGAAAAAGGTTGCCTATAGCAGTGATTATCAAATATATGAAAGGGATAGTGATAAGATTTTTTATTAACAAAGGGAAATTCAGGAAGTTTTTTTTAAAGTAATGGATACATACTATATTAACAATGCAAATTATGGCCCACTAGGGAGAGCTGCAGGCCAGCGGGTGGCACAGTGGGTTAAACTGCTGAACCATAAGCTGTCGATCGAAAGGTTGGCAGTTCGAATCCGCGATGGGGTGAGCTCTCTTTGCTTGGCCAGCTCCTGCCAACTTAGCAGTTCCAAAGCATGTTAATGTGAGTAGATAAATAGGTACCGCTTGCGGGAAGGTAAACAGTGCTCCGTGTTCCAGCTGCATGCTACACGCTGCGGCAAGGAGAGTCATGCCGGCCACATGACCACGGAGGCGTCTTCGGACAACGCTGGCTCTTCGGTTTTGAAATGGGGATGAGCACCACACCCTAGAGTCGGACACGACTGGACTTAATTGTCAGGGGTCACCTTTACCTTAGGGAGAGCTGCAACACAAAGAGATTTTGGGTCATATTCTGGAATGATATTATACTTTCCCATTTTTGTGATTCGAACAAAGTGCACCTGTATATGACCTCCATAGCAACGGGAACAACAGAACATGGCCCCAGTCACATATACTGTAACACACACTTGAAGCCCACTGGAAAGTTCAGCTTGTGCAGAATGCTGCTGTATGATTGATGATTGACATGATATATAGTGATCACAGTGCTCTTCCGCTGTGATATCTGCACTGGTTGCTTATGGTTTTCTGAGTGCAATTTAAGGTACCTTTAATTGTTATTGTTTATATTGTTACTGTATACCTTTAAAGGAGTGTTACCCTTTAAGGTCTTAAATGGGTTCATACCAGAGTATCTGAGGGACATTCTCTGTCCACATGAGGTCATCAGACAGGGCATCCTGCTTATTCCACTGCCAGCACATGTGTGCCTAGTGATGACACGAGAGAGAGAGAGAGAGAGAGAGAGAGAGAGAGAGAGAGAGAGAGAGAGAGAGAGAGAGAGAGAGAGAGAGAGAGTTCTCTGTTGTGGTCTTAATTTGTGGAACTCTCTCACGGCCCAATCCTATCCCCCAGTGTAACTAGCGTTGCACTGGCAGAGGCTGCTTTGTGGCAGTCATAAAGTGACCTCTGCCAGCACGCGCTGCAGGCCCACTGGCAGGGAGACCAGAGTGGCCTCTGGAGTTGGAGAGAGTGGTGCAGGGAGTTGGAGAGAGGCAAGGAGGGGGTCAAACAGGGCAAGGGATGGGTCGGACGATGGGGTGGTAATGGGGATGGGGGAGAGGGCGGATCGGGCCTGCGAGGGGGCAGGTTTGGCGGCAGCGGCACAAGCCAAATCCCAACCCCCTTCCCAGGCCTGATCCACCTTCATGGATCAACATGGACTTGCGCCAGTGATATCACTGGTGCAGGTCCAGGTTGCCCCATAGCAGCTGCTGGGGCTTACCCTGGGACAAGGGGACAAATGTCCCCTTACCCTGAGGAGACCTCTAGCAGCCAGAAATTCCCCATGGGATACAGTGGTAGCTGTGCTGACACTGCTCCATTGCCGCACGAGGATTTAGGTAGGATTGGGCTGTCAGGAAGTTACAAAAATGTCATCTTTGTTGTCATTTCAGAGTCAACAGAATGCTCTCCTGTTTTGCACAACCTTTGGCCTATATATAATGTTCTTTTTATTGCTCTCTCCAGTGTTCCTGCTGCTACTATTGTTTCTTTTCTGTGTTACGATAAAGTAGCAGCAGAAAAGCAGGCAGCATTTTATCCTAGTCCAAAATGAGTGATATCCAGTTTAAACATGCAAAATATCAAAAGCATCACGGAAAAGAATGTTAAGGATCTCAAGGCATTTTTTAAAAAAACTCATTATAAGGTAGAAAGAGTTACGGCGATATTGAGAGGTGCAGGATAAAAACAAACACATACAATTACCGGTACTCAAGGTAAACATCTAAATTTTTTATCTGAAACATAACATAATCATAAACAGAGAACCTGGCATTATAAAAGAAAGGGTCACATGAAGCACTTTTGCATTTATTGTAATATTTGCTAGAACCATACAATATACAGCAAGGCTTAAAAACATTTCTGTTTCAGCTAACTTTCGAGGGGGGAAGGTAGGGGGGGCTGTCTCACTGCCGTCTTGTGATTATTGGGCTGTTCACTTACCAATGCTCCCGGTGTTGTTGGGGAATGTTTTATCTATTTATAACTGTAATTTTGTTGCCTGTTATTGCTGCTATTTTATTGCCTGTTGATTTATTTTTAAAATGATATTTTGTTTCATCTACTGTAAGCCGCCATATGCACTTTTTTTTAACTGGAAAGGCGGAGGTATAAGTTAATAAAATCAATTAATAAACAGCAATGGTGGAGCCATGTTATGTTGTGTTGTGGGGCACACCACATTGGGGGCCCCTCTGTGCATGCATGCAAAGTGCATGCCCACCCACAAAGTCCTCCCTTCATGTTCCCCCTCCCATCCATAGCTTCTCTGGCTCATTGGCTTCTGACCAGGTAAGCAGGCAGGTTTCCCAGGATCCCTTGGTGTCCTGATTGTCTAGTGAAGTCAATGGGAGAAGAGTCTCACATAGCATGAGTCTCATGTGAGCTCCCTCTCCTTCCTCCACCCTTTGGTCAATCATGCTTCCTCCAAATGGATCTTTTGTGCCCAGAAGGTTCACGTGGACAAGCCGATGGGTTAGGGATTGGCATAAGGAAGGAAGATCAGTATGAGAGTTGCACTGAACTTCCTTTCTTCCTCCATCCCCGACCAATTATTCTTGGAAGTTGGTGATGGAGCAACTTCAAAGATTGGCAGGTAGGGTCTTCAGCCAGTGTTGCTGGCCAATCTCTGGTGCAGAGTCTGATAAACAAACTCATGTTGGAAAAGTAGTAATCAGTAAGGCTTTTCCCATCTTCCATTCTCTGAGTTTTTGTTTTAAAATCAAAGCATATAATTAATTCATTCTAAAGAAAAATGTATCTAAATGGAAAACAGGGGAACATGCTTCTGAATTGCATCTTCTTCAAAGCCTGTGGAGATGTATCATCACAAAGTAAACTGTAGAAGAAGCTATCATGGGCAATTTTTAAACATCAAAACAAAGACGAATATTTCACCTTGGGGGAAAAAAGCGCATTATCTATTAAAAAGGGAAAAAGCAGTTTTAAAAGCTATATGTTCTTCAGTAGATGAGCATAAATGTACAGTACTCACAAAAGTATATTTTGAAACCAGTGTCTATTACACTATAAGCATGCAACAGCTTGTTAAAAGTCCTTTGTCCATTAATCAAAGCTATGTTTTCTGAACAGATGTATTAAACATTTTGGGATGGAACTTTGAAGCACATGTTTGTAATATGCAGAGGGAGGGGGAAGGACAGTACCAGCATAGCATATTATTCCAAGATTGATGACTGAAGGTGAATGTGCCTATCCCTATGGTTTTGCCCTAAGGCAATGCCTGGTCGTCTGTCAAAGGAATGCTAATATTTCTTAATTACTGTACTGAGGAAGACCAGTTTATGTCTCTTATGCCCCAATCCTATCCCACTCCACCAGCGCTGATGCACGCATGCCCGATTGGTGTGTGCTGTATCCGGGGGGGAGGGGCACTCAGACACCCTGCAGGAGGTAAGTTGAAAATATTTCCCACTTATCCCCAGTAGGCTGTCCGAGCAGCAATGGGTCTCCTCGGACATATGCCACTTATTTTGGTGGTGTATGTCTGAACACACCACTACTGCAGGAAAGGGGCGGGGATGTTTGAAACGTAGGGGATTAGATCTGTTGTGTACCTTTGCCGCCAGATCCACCACTTCCTCCCTGCCCCTGGTTTCTCCTCCATCCTTGCCCAGAAACACCCCGATCCTCCCACTCCCTCCCTGTCCCTCCCACCGCTAACTCACCTTGCTCTGGCAGACGGAGGCCTTGCTGCTGGCCCTTGAGCGCAGCCACCAGCAACTGCACTGGCAGCCTCATTGCACTCACTGGTGGCGGTGGAGCACATGACACTGTCATGCAATTTCCGGCAGGATCCAGGCATTTCTGCCTGGATCCTGCCAGCTTTGCTGGTGAAACACATGTTCCACCGGTGGAGCCCAACGGATAGGACTGGGCTGTTAATGTGAGCTAGGGAAAACACAGAGAGATTAAGTATCCTGAATGAGGACACAATCAGAGCATGCAATGTGACACATCCTACACCCCCAGCTAATGGGAGAGGCTGGTTTGTGAATGAAGATAAACAGCAGTTTTGCAGCTTCGCTGGGACAGTGACACAAACAGAATGAGAGTCTGAACTTAGAGCTGACCTTGGGGTGCAGCGATGTTCCTCAAGGGATGTGGAAAGCAGACCTTTTGTCTGGCTGGACTGCATGCGGTTTGTCTCCACCTCATACTTATTAAAGTGCATATTTATCAATACATCAAAATACTACAAAAACCTAAGGCCTAAAAGAATCTCTCCTCCAAAGGAAGCCACAGATGAGGTGGTGCTGTTGTTCCCTGGAACTTCTCACTGCCTGGGGAAGTGAGGAGCACATAACCATCTAAACGCAGGTTGCAGAAGTACAAGTACCAGTATATTCATTTTTATTTCAATTTCCCACCATCGTAGAAGTTGGTAAGCCAGTGGCATATACACTGCAAAGATTGCTGCTGCTCCTACTGCAGCACTGTGGCCAAAACCAGAACCTAGTCTGTCGGCTTATGCAGAGGCAGGCAGATCCTGAAGGGCAACAACATACCTATTTTATAGGCAATCTCATCTAATTGAATTTAGAAGCAGAATCTTATATGGTTTCTCATTCCAACTTTATCCAAGCAATCAATCCTACTAATTTGAAAGTGCAGATACACAAGTGGTTGACTGACTGATGATAGAAATTCACAATAAGACTATGACAGACATGGCAATAAATCATCATGCAATGTTTTATTGCACACAAGCTGCCATATAGGAACACAGAAGCGGGAAGTATTCTTTGATGTTACCCATGATGTTTATATTAAATTGAAAAGGTAGCTTTGGCTACATAACAACTGAGAACATCTTTTTACATGAAGCAAAGGGTTAGACAAAAAAGGCCACAAAAATGCATTGTATACAGATGAGCAGGATGGGCTAATATATGTAGAGTGGTTTACATTTTTTAAGCTGCAATCCTATGCATACTTATTTGAGAGTAAGTCCCACTGAACACAATGAGAGTTATGGCGCAATCCTGTGTAACACAGTGCCAGGGGAGCACGTGCTCCCCCGGCACTGGGTGTCACGAAAGTACCGTAAAGTACATTTGCGACACCCTGAGAGTAAGCCACCCGGAGGCTGGTTAAGGTTTCAGTCCATCGTCTAGTTCAGGGGTTCTCAACCCTTTCCTGGCTGAATGCCACATCCGGTGCCACTCTCCTGCTGCGTACCACTAGAAGACATCATCGCCAGTCACTTCTGGGTTTTCGGAGGCCAGGAAATGCAGGTAGGAGGCTCTGGGCAGGTGGGAGGGCCCTTCTCAGCGCTCCAGGGGGGCTTGGCCAAAGGTAGGAGCCTCTCAGGTGTGAAAGCGCACCTCCAAAAGTGCTGCATCAGAGTGGGGTTCTGGTGGTCCAGCGGTCTGAGTACCACCAGCAGTTGGCCGAAGTACCACTGATGGTACTAGTACCACTGATGGTACTAGTACCACTGGTTGAGAACTCCTGATCTAGTTCTTCTTGAATTTCACTAGAAGAGCCAAAAAGCAAAACCCAGCCAAGCTAAAATGCCATTGAAGGCTTAACTGTTTGTCCTTTAGTGTTTTCCCAAACCTTTGTTAACAGATCTCAGGAACCATGAATAAAGCATGGATTCAGAATGGCTCAAGTTCTCCGCTCCATTTCTCCTGGTGCTCTATACTCATCTGGACACATCTGTCATCCTAATTGCCTGCTTCCATTTGTTCTTCCTCACTTTTTCAGACTGCGAGGCCACAACTACAATCCGCATTTGGGAAATGGCCCTCTCATGCGGTTTCCAAAACTTGGCTCAGCATTTCTTCACAGATCTATCTGCTCAGCTAAACTCTACTCCCAGTCAATAGTAATTGTTTATTTAATGCAGACCAGGGGGGACCGACTTGGGCGGGGGGGGGGGGGAAATCGGCAATTTCAACACAGATTTCAGTGACTCTGCATTCCTGCTGGGATTTGTTTGTTGTAATTTGTTGCTGTAAATAAACAATGCTTCCGGTATTTGATTAGTAAACAGATTGCTTCCCCGGATATGTATTTCACATATATTTTCCCCCTGTTTAATAAGAAACACCCACCAAATTCAGTGGTCTTTCTTTGAAATAGTCATAGCTCAATGATTTACAGGTACTAAGGATGAGAGAACAGGTCTGCTGTCAAGAGTTCAGGATGCGAACCTCTCTACCGCAAATGGATCCATATTAAACTTTGGAAGGGGGCACTCAAAACGGTTACCATCTAAAGAAATGCGTTTCTAGACTCCACACACATGGATCTCTGTAAAGACTTTGGTGATTAGAATGAAACAAAGGGCCTGGGACATTGTAATTTCATGATCAACTAAGCCTCTGAAGATCTAATGGCCCCAATGTTTGGTCTGGTACAACACAATGCTAAGTCATACAAGATTAAAAACCTTCTGCCTGACATTGCTAAGGCTGCATACTCAAGATAATTTCCTTGTAGTGCAATCCTGCAGATGTTTACTCAGAAGTAAGTTCTACTACGTTCAGTGGGGCTTACTTCTAGATAAGTGTGTGTAGGATTGTAGCTTCAGGCTGCAGTTTGATACATACATGGAAATAAATTCCAATGAACACAGCAGGACAGGAGTCCGAGTAAACATCCATCAGATTGTGTTGTGAGTGTTAGCTATGTCTTAGCATCCTTTAGCTACCTTGTTCTGCTTGCATACAGCATGGTACAATGATGAATTTCTTGTTATCACCATGACAACATATTGACAAAAGGTTGCATTCGATTAGAAGGCTGTCAGCGCAATCCCATCCAACGTGTAACCAGCGGGGGAGGGCAGGGCAGGAGGCTTTGGAGGGGAGATTTAAATCCCCATTGAATGTCCCTTTGCAGGGGATTTGAATCCCCTTTCCGTTCTGTCCCCTCCCGTTCTCGCTGCACCGCTAGTTACACCGGAGGTGTAAGTTGGATAGGATTGCTCTGTCAGTCTGCTTAACTTTACATTGGTGTTGCTAACTAGATCAACTTGTTGGAACATGTTTTAACTAACTTCTAATCTACATTTTTCCTGACTTCCCTGTAATTGCAAACTTTTTATTACCTTCTTTGAAGGTGTTAATAGCCTCTGTGTCTGTTAGAAAAGACTATATATTGCAGGCCACATGACATGTGCAGTCAAATTTTGAAAGCGTTGGGTCATTTGTTTTTGCAGTGTGAAAAGCCACAAAATAATTGCACATAGTTCAATGGGATCCCTTTGTTCCCTCACGGTGCACTATTTCATGCTTGAATATATGGATTTTAGAGGCCCTGGTCTAAATTCACATGGAGTCATGAGAAATACTTCCATTGTCTTGGACATTTCGACTTCTTGAGCAGCATTTAGATTAAAAGGTAAATGTTACGATAACATGAGTGGATTTCTTCCTTCCATAGATTTTCAGGTGAGCATATGTCTCCAATGATGCTAGCTGAAAACAAGTTGCATAGATTCCTATTTATCCTCCACACCTATCACCTCAGGAGATATATACTCCTGAGTATGCTGGCTGAGTGGACGGGGAGGGTGGTAAATTCATCTCTGAGGGAGGGGGTGGTGCCGCTGTCTTTGAAGCAGGCGGTGGTGCGCCCCCTCCTGAAGAAACCCTCCTTGGATCCTACGATTTTGAACAACTTCCGGCCAGTCTCAAATATCCCATTTCTGGGCAAGGTGATCGAGCGGGTAGTGGCGTCTCAGCTTCAGAGGGTCTTGGAGGAAGCTGATTATCTGGATCCATTCCAGTCTGGCTTCAGACCGGGGTTCAGGACAGAGACGGCCTTGGTCGCCTTGGTGGATGACCTGCGCCGGGGACTGGACAGGGGGAGTGCGTCCCTGTTGGTCCTGCTGGACCTCTCGGCGGCTTTTGACACCATTGACCATGGTGTCCTTCTGGGTCGGTTGACTGGGTTGGGGCTTGGAGGCACTGTTCTGAGGTGGTTCCGCTCCTTCCTGGCTGATAGATCCCAGAAGGTGGTGCTGGGGGATGCTTGTTCGGCACCCTTGCCCTTGAGGTGTGGGGTGCCGCAAGGGTCAATTCTATCCCCCATGCTGTTTAATATCTATATGAAGCCGCTGGGAGAGGTCATCCGGGGATTTGGGGTAGGGAGTCATCAGTATGCGGATAACACCCAGCTCTTTCTCTCCTTTCCACCTGACTCCAAGGGGGCGGTCGATGTCCTGAATCGTTGTCTGGAGGCAGTTGGGAGCTGGATGGGGGCGAACAAGCTGAAATTAAATCCTGATAAGACAGAGGTTCTGTTGGTCCAGAAGTCTACGACTCAGGTACTGGATCATCGTCCTGCTCTGAATGGGGTTGTACTCCCTCTGAAGGAGCAGGTCCGCAGCTTGGGGGTTCTCCTGGATGCGCAGCTGCTCCTGGATTCCCAGGTGGCGGCTGTGGCCAGGGGGGCTTTTGCCCAGCTTCGGCTGGTGCGCCAGCTGCAACCGTACCTGGATCGTGCAGACCTGGCCACGGTGACCCATGCCCTAGTGACATCTAGACTAGATTACTGCAATGCGCTCTACGTGGGGCTGCCTTTGAAGACTGTTCGGAAACTGCAACTAGTGCAGAATGCGGCGGCCCGGGTGGTTGCTGGGGCCTGTCGGTTCGACTCAGTCAGACCGTTGCTTCAGCGGCTACACTGGCTGCCGGTTCGTTTCCGGGCACAATTCAAAGTGCTAGTTTTGACTTTTAAAGCCCTTTACGGCTCGGGTCCAGGGTATTTGAGGGACCGCCTCCTTCCTTATAATCCGACCCGTACTCTGAGGTCATCAGGGGGGGCCCTCTTGACCGTGCCGCCACTGACGGAGGTGAGGGGGATGGCGGCGCGGAATAGGGCCTTCTCGGCGGTGGCGCCCCAATTATGGAATTCCCTCCCCCTGGAATTAAGAACGGCTCCCTCCTTAGAGACCTTTCGGCGGGGCCTCAAGACATTTTTATTTAGATCAGCATTTGATGTCTGACATGGTGGGCTGGCTTTTTAACAAATTGCTTTTAACAAATGCGGATGACCCACTGGGGCTGTTTGTTTTAATTGTTTTAATTGTTTTTAATTATTTTAATTCTTGATTTTAAATGTATTTATGTATTTTAATATTTTTGTTGTAAGCCGCCTTGGTTGCCCTGGTGGGAGAAAGGCGGGGTAGAAATTCTATAAATAAATAAATAAATACTGTATTTTATATACTGTATTTAAATATATATTTGAAAAATCCATCCTGCTTTTCTCTAAAATCGACCCAGAGGGGCTTACGAAAACCAGAATCTTTAAATCTTTGAATTCATAGAACAAATCAGTCTATAAAACACTAAGCAACACCAGCTCATTCACTGAATCTTACTAGAACAGCAGCCACAAGCTAAATAGTGTTAAATGCTTTTGGGGAAAATTCATGTTTTACTCTTACACCTCCAGGTGGGATATACTGGTAGGTCTATAGGGTGGGATCTGGTCTTTAACCTCCCTGCCTCCATCTATGATGCAATGGTTCCCCCCCCCCCCCCCATCTTGCCTTGTGTTTAGCATTTGTCTGCAGAGGCAAATGCTGAATGCAGAGAGACTTTCTTCCTATGATTGGAACCCTGGAATGCTGAACACCAGGGGAGTAGGGGATGGGACTAGCCATCATATCATTTGTCAGGGGTGGGAACCCATCTTGTACTCTCGCCACACAGTGCTAATATCTGTACAGTATAAGGCTCCGGTTTTGGCTCTACTGTAATATTCCTGCAATGTCTCTTGCTTGAATTAAAGTTTTGAATTAGCAAGGGGAAAGAGAGAGAACAATGCCCAGCTCAAACATGGCATGTCATTACCCAGTATGCTACATTTGTTCTTAATTACTTTCAACGTGTCCTAGATGAGATGTAACACTCTCTAAAAAACTTTACAAGTGTTTTCTTGCTGACAAGAGGGAGACTGTATCAACGTCAATTTCATTGTCAAGAATGCTGAAAGACAGGGATCCACCAAAAATCCAGATGAAGACAGCATCTAATATTAGATTCATGGACAAAAGTGTTTTCTAGGCCCACAACTAAAGGCCATCAGCCAGGTCAGCCAAAAATTGTTATTCATTAGAGGTCAGTTCCTTTTCTGAGACATACAATGTGTCTAGAAGCAAAGGTCATAAAAGATGAAGATCTATGCCAATAAAAAGTATCACCAGAGGAGGATGTGAGCTGGACTTGAGGCCTGGCCAATGTTCATTCTCTCTGGAACACCAGCTCTTCAATTAGGTTCCCTGACAAGAATGTGGATGAGCTATCTGAGGCAGAACCCTGAGAAGAATGAATTAATGCTGGTTGTCAGCAGACATTGTGACTAGCAAGAAAGTGCATTATTTTCGTTCCGGTTTTGCCAAAGTCCAAGCCCTAGCGCTTATCAAAAGCATTATAATAAACCTTGTTCACGTTCGATTTTACTGACCAAGGCTAAGCCAGTATGGAGTAAATTGGATTCAATGTAGTAAAGAGTATTTCATATTTTAGTACTTATTTTATTCAGTTGTTTTTGTTGTGTGTTGCTTTTAAGTGCTGCTGTTCATCCCAAGGTCTTGGGCTGAAATGAAGTAGAAGCTTAAAATAAATTAAAACAACAACTGAGATATATCTATTGGCATTGTGAGCAGAGTTCTTCAGTCAAGGATCCACCAATTTAGTTTGCTGTAAAAATAAGATAAGTCAAACTCAAAAGCATATATGATTTTCATCTTTTTTAAGAGGGTTGAGTCTTGGTCTGGGTAAATCCCAGACTTATCTTGAATTTTGGGGAGACATCTAGTGATACTCTGGATGTGAGAGGATGGGGCCATAGCACAGTGGAATAGCATATTGCAGGCAGAACTGTGCTTTCTGTGCATGCATGCTACCCTTTCTAATGTTTTGCTGAATGAGCAGGCATCAGGAGCAGGGCCAATGGGGACAGTCTCACTCCTGCTTCATGTCTACGGTGTATGTGTGGAAGTGATCTGTGCATATTGCTAAAAAGACAGCAAAGAGCAAAATGTAGTATAGTACTGTAGGAAGCGGAATTATTTTTAAGTTTAGAGTGACCATGTCTCTCATTTCATATTTTAGATTTCACAGTTTAGTTTCACAGATTTCACAGAATCATTTCACAGTTTAGACATTAATCTCTAAAGTTAAGACCAAAATAGAAGCGGTCTTAGCATACGTGCTATTTTTACTGTAAGTGTGTGTGTGTGTGTGTGTGTGTGTGTGTGTGTGAGAGAGAGAGAGAGAGAGAGATCTGAAATAGCATTCTTGCTATTTTTACTGTAAATAGTAGTAGTATGTGTGTGTGAGAGAGCGCGCGGTGTGTGTGTGTGTGTGTGTGTGTGTGTGTGTGTGTGTGTGTGTGTGTGTGTGTGTGTGTGTGTGTGTGTGTGTGAGAGAGAGAGAGAGAGAGAGAGAGAGAGAGAGAGAGAGAGAGAGAGAGAGAGAGAGAGAGAGAGAGAGAGAGAGAGAGAGAGAGAGAGAGATCTGAATCGGGACCACAGCCAGGAACAGATCAGCTTTGTCCCAATCTGGATTGGCCTTCCATTCATGCTATTTACAGTATAAAAAACAAGCATACTAGGGTCAATGATGTGATTTATGTCTAGTTTGGTTCTCAGTATCTTGTTATTTAGACTGCATCCTATACACTTTTACCTGGGAGTCCATAACCATTACAATAAACAGGAGACATGCATAAGATTGCACTGTTAATTAACTTTGAAGCCAGTGGACTGATTTGTAATAGTTTCTGCTATGGAGTTACCTAAGCAAGATCTATGCAAGATGATCTGCCCAAGATGCTCTGACATAAGAAAATGGGAAATAAAATTCTGCTAGGGCAACCTAAACCTGTACAGGCATACAACCACTATACAGGTGGGCCCCCATATCCGCTGGGGATATGTTCCAGGCCTCTCCGTGGATACTTGAAACTGTGGATAAGAGCGAACACCCCCTCTATGGTTTCCTGAGGGCCCCCCCCACCCTGCCTCCCCTGCAGGCAGGCATGCTTGCCCCCTCCCCCGCTCTTATTTTTCTTTCAGCAAGCTTTGTTTCTTCCTTAAAACAGAGAAGCAGCCTCCATTGCAGGCAAGTAGAACAAGACTAAGTCCTAGAGAGGCTCTGCAAGGTTTCTGTTAACCTTGCAGAGCCTCTCTAGTACTTAGTCTCGTTCTACTTGCCTGTAATAAGCAGCCAGAGGCTGCTTCTCCTGTTTCATTAAGGAAGAAACAAAACAAAGGGAAAAAGTAAAAGCCTGGGGGGGTCCCCACGATCCGTGGATAACTGAAACCGTGGATAGTGAATCAGTGGATATGGGGGCCCACCTGTATTATATTCACAGGGAAAAGCAATGAAAATACCCATATTGTTTCCATTCTATTTGGAGTATATATGAACTAGACATTAATACGGATAATCACACCCTTAGGAGTAATTTGAGATTTGCATATTGAGCTGTGTATAATAAATGATCAACATCGTTATTCCCTATGATGTGTATTAATTGTAATGCATTTGTATATTATTTAGAGAAGCCACCTGCTGTCTATTAATATTTATGCTACTACACTACTTTGTCACCGTTCTGGTAATCATTTATGAGGAGGAAGGAATTTAGTTCAGGATTAATTTAAAATATTTCTAACAATGGGTTTTGTTTCATTGTGTGGATTCCCTCCCCCCCACACTCCATGATCTTATTTATAAATAGACAGAACTGTTCACAATAGAAACATTTCCATTGGGTGAAACCTGGGTTGACATGCTTTAAAGCTCCTTCAGAACTGCCAAAAAATTACACGACAATGATGTGAACTCAGAAGGCCAAGAATAAACAGAAATGAAGAAGAACCCTGACCACAATGATAGGACAATAACTTTAAGTTATGCTGTTTTTGTCCCCAAAGCCAATCAGAAGAACGATGAATTGTTGCTCTTGACAGGAAGCAGCTGTTCTAACAACAGAGAGGGAGCAAAGTACACACATCTTCTGTTGGGCAGGGAGTGATACTTGCTTCCTCCACCGAGGCAAGTGCCTGCTTTCCGCAGTGGGAAGACCACAGCTGCGCATGTCCAAAGGAATTTGTCTACTGCTTTCTTGCCCCAGTGCTTTGATTATAATGTAGTAAAGCAGAATAAAGGACAGAAGACAAGAAAGGTGTTCTGTACCGTGCTTCACTGTATTCTCATCACAGGTGAACTTGCCAGAGAAGGAACGGTGTAAAGCAAACCAAGAAAAGACAGACTGTCCAAAGGCCAAGGACCTTGGAAATTTAGGAGCAGAGGACGAAATGGCAGCATTTGGTGAGTAGGTGCATAAGCATGCCTGATTTTTTTTTTTGGGGGGGGGGGGGAGAAACTAAGATTGGATCATGACCTTCAGGAAAAGGAGTGGGGGCTTGTTTACTTCATTGAGGTGACCCCGGCCAGAAGACACAGGTGGTGTAACTTTCCTCTGAAGCAAACATGCACAGGATTTCACTCTCAATGCAAAAAACATGGACACCTCAATGAAAAACACAGGTCACTTCAATGAAAAAAACATACCTTTTATACTGTACTTTGTTGTTGTTTTTAATTATGCCTTTCAGTTTGTATACCCTCATTTTACACTATTGCTACCTATTCCAGGAGTTTGGAATAAATAAGTTTTGAAGTGATTGATTGATTGAACCTTTATTGGCATAGAATAAACAAAATACATAAAACAAAGCCACACAAAGGCATACAGATAAATACAAATTACCAATATCATACACAGAACATCACAACCAAGTCAACCTACCCTGGCAAGAAAATGTTTCCCAACAAAGAAATTTTGCCACCTGGCTAGTGGTGTCAGGGCCCCCCTCATGTAATAGATAAACCAATTTCTCCACATCCACACGCCCAGATATACCGTATTGTCCCGAGTATAGGACACTCCTGATTATAAGTCACACCCTTAAAGTTTGGCGCTAGTTTTTAAAGAATACATTTTAAACTTTTTTTAACTTAAATATACACATTAGTAGAACAGTACAGTTAAAGGCATAGGCACCCTGTCCCTTATTGAATCTGGGTACTCTAGTATTAGTAGTCGTCCCAGATCCAAAGGGGGACAGAGTGCCTACCTTTTAACCTTTGGAATTTGGGCAGGTGTAGCTTGTTGCACCCTTCCATGATGATGAGCTGCACCTGCCCAAATTTCAATGAACAGCACAATCCTATGCATATCTACTCAGAAGTCCCATTGCATTCAATGGGGCTTACTCCCAGGAAAGTTTGTATAGGATTGCAGCCTAAAGGTAGGCACTCTGTCCCCCTTTGGATATAGTAAGCCTATGCAGGAGCTCTTGCTCTCAACTTTCAAACTGTACTCTCAACTTTTAAACTGCAAGATCAATAAATATCTTAGTTTCCACATAGTCCTGGGGTTGAAACTTAAGGGTTAATTTTTTCAAATGCTTCCAGAGGCTGCTGAGAGATAATGATCTCTCATGGTATTCAGCCATTTAGCAAGTGATTAAGAACTGCAAGGAAAGGCTTGAAAACACAGTGCTTTGCAGTTTAAAAAAAAGAGAGAGAGAAAAAAAGCCCCGTTTTACCTGCGCTTTGCAGAAAACACTAGGCAGAAAATGCTAGGCTTTGATTGTAGGGCGCACCCCCTACTTTAAAGACTTGCCTTAGGGGATAAAAGTGAGTCTTATACTCGGGCAAATAGGTACTTATCAAAATAGGATCTAGATACAAAAATAAGTTTTGAAGTAGAAAGTGGCAGAAGAAAGCACTCCAATGAAGAAATGTAAAGTTTGTTATCATCATCGTGCAGTGGAAGCCTGTTAACTCAGAAGTAAACACCACTTAATTCAATAGACTTACTCCCAGGTAAGTGTTAGCCTTAGTGAAACATGGCTACAGAAAACATCATGGCAAGCTCCTGCATTTCAAAAACTTACCACTGTTGCCTACCACTACTGATCTTCATCTGCTATGCACACATAGGGTTCTTTTTAGGGTGTCCTCTGAGTCTTGAAGGGGCAACCATAGACCCAAGAGGCAAAGACAGTTCTTCTGGGAACTGATTAAGCATCCTAGAGCTTGCCCCACAATCCTCTGCAACATGCTTGAGGTTCCTCAGAAGATATGTCAATATGGAAATGATTCCCTGATGAAAATCATTATAGAATGTATAACTGAGTCAGCCAGAATGCACTTTAGTTTGATATTAGAGGTCAAACTATGTTAATTGAATCCATTTTCTTAAATTAAAAATTAACTTGGCCTCATTAATCAACATGATTTGGGACTCAGTTTTTTTAAAATATTCCGTCTAAGCCGCCATCATTGTGGTAATCCTGCAATGCAGAAATTAGAAGGTAGATGAAGATAATAGTTTATATTTTTCTCTTTCTTGGCATAAACTGTTCTACCCTATCTTAGCAGACAGATGCTATTAAGACTGATCTACACCCACTCCGTTTGCGTTTGGAGGCTCGCGAGCGTAGGGGACAGGACGCCCCGCCCCAAGATGCTGCCCTGGGCTCCACCAGTTTCCGGCTCCATTTGTCCCTCCTGATTGGTCACTTGCTGGCCCCCTGTGATAGGTTTGCTCCACGTCCTGCCCTCACTTTCTTCTGATTGTCCGAAAATGGCTAAACATGAGCACGGTCCACAACCGATCGCCACGGAACTCGGGAGAGTGTTCCATGGCGATCGGTTAAAAAGGAAGCCACACCGCTCTGCACACGCTGGGGACGCACCAGGATTTGTGCGGTGTAGATCAACCTTTAATGGGACTTACAGCCCAATCCTATACAGTACATGTTTACAGGTAAGCATGGGTAAAATCCACGATGTAGTGGTTCTGGAGCTGGGTCAGGTTTATCAGCCACAAAGCTTTCTGGGTGACCTTGCTTGGGCCAGTCACTACCTCTCAGCCTAACCTACCTTACAGGGTTGTTGTGAGGACAAAAGGAGGGAAGGAACCATGTACAGTACACCACCCTGAGCTCTTTGGAGGAAGGACAGTAAAAAATATAAAAATAATAAATAGGACTGGACCCCAGCAAGAAACCGACATAAGGAACAGCTCAATTAGCTATGTTTTTACTTAGCAGGAAGTTTCACAGTGTCCACTAGTATCCCCACGTAAGAGTGCAAAAGAGTCGGACTGCAGCTTTAATAAAGAATACGCCAAACCTTCACTTGCTAATCGCGGAGCAATTTTTGCCATGTTTAGTCAGAAAAAAAATCCCACTGCTTTTAATGGAACTTTACTCTCCGTATACATACTTCAAACTCCGTTTGAAAATATAGTGGGATCGCGCTCCACATCCCGCCTCCCCATAACTGTGCTGTGTGCTTCCTTGTCACGCGATTTCCACAGCGAACGTACCAATCGCCTGTTCTTTGGACGCTCACAATACAATCTTATGCATGTTTACTCAGGTATGTTGTATTCAGTGGGACTCCCGTAAGCATACATACATAGCATTGCAGGCTCCGTTCGCTACGTCCTAAATCCAGCATCAACCAGCTCAGCTCCCGGCTTTCGTCTTCAGCGGCCCCGCCTTTCTCCCGGCATGCTTTGCGCTCCGGCATCGCCACTGGCGTTGTTGCTAAGGTGTCCGCACTGGATGGTTGCTAAGGGCCGCAATTCACAGGACAGCTAGAAGGAAGGCTACGACTCGTTCAACGTAGGGGATTCTCGCTCTCGCTCCTTTTCCCTAACTCCCCGCGGTTTGGCACTGGGAGTGTCTTTCTCCTGAAGCTTTTCCCCCGGAGTGCCCCAAATCCTCTCTCTCTCTCCCGCCTTAAAGGCCTCTTCCATGACAAAGAGCAAAGCATCCGCCTCTGCCCCAAGGTAAGCTCTTTGGATGCATCCCAAGCACCAGCAGGCTGTGTACCTGGGTGGTACAGCCCGTTCCTGACTATGCTTACTTGGAAGCAACTCCTAGTTGCAGCACAGGCGTGTGAATGCGTACTCGGCAGCGACCTCATTCTGCGCGGTGAGATTCGCTCCCAGGGAGGAGGAGTGCATAGGTGGCCTTGAGGCTACATGCCTGTGTGTGCACGCTCCGTGGGAGTGAGTCCCATGGAAGTCAGGGGAGCTAAGTTCCGGGGACCGGCTTCTGGGTAAAGAAGCATCGGCTCAGGCTGCGTGGAGGCGGACGCTGTGCCCAGAGTCGCTCTTCCTACCTGCTGCAAGCCAAGACCACGTTCTGATGTCTCTGTCATCTCTCTAGTCCCCCTTTTATTATTATTTTTAAATAGTAACACAAGATGCTTTCGTTCTATATTTATACACTGATTTGATGGAGGTGATAGAATAATGATTTAAAACCCAGGGCAGGATGGGTACTCGTGTATTGTATATAGAGGATTAAATTCTAAAGTGCTAAAATGCCCCGAAGCATTTTCTGTGTGTAAATGACAAAAGCAAGACTTGTCATCTGAGGATCTTCTTGCAGTTGAATTCTGTTTGTACTGTACTCCTTTATGCTCTGCACCCTCTTTCCCCTGCCTCCCCCATCTTCTATGCCCCCGACAGCTACAAACTGTTCATAGAAGTACCTTCATGCTGGAAAAACATAACCTGTTTAATTTCTGCTTGTTGAATCTCTTTCCTAGTAAGACACCTTTTCAATTATGCAGAATGCTTCATCAGACATAAATTATGGCAGTCCCAAGGATAAGGGAACTCGTTCAGGATTTTAGAAACTGAAAGAAAAAAACAAGTGGCCCTCTTCAGAGATGGGATAAAAGTCTCCAGAAAAATAGATACAATCGCAATTGAATTTCTTATTGGGTTGCTAGCTTCTGGGCTGGCTTGTGTAGCTGTACCTTTAGGAGTGGTTGGAGCTATAAAAATTAGGAGGTGAAGTTTTTCGTGGTGTGGAGATAAAATATATGTTTATTTACTACAATTATAGTTCCTCCAACAAGCTCAAGGCAGTTCCCCTTTCAGCATTAGAACAACACTGTGTGGTAGTAGTGTTGGCTAGTAACTGGCTTAAGGTTACTCAGGGACCTTCGTGTGACTGTGTGGGGAATTGAACCTACATCCTAGTCAGTCACTGCGCCACACTGGCTTTTATCGCCTAATTACAGTACTGCAGATCAAAGCTCTTGCACATTGCTAAAGGCACAAGAGCAGGCCTGGCTGTTTGTTTCTAACTAGTTGGCAACCTGACTTCCTTTGGAGAGTTACCACTCAGGTTTATATTCTACCAGTTTGGGGTAGAATTCTACTGTTTTCAATCTCCTCTATTGTTTCCCTCATATCCAGACAATAGGCACAAAACTAAGGTAGACTTGATTGTTGTGTGCCAAGTCCCATAGAAGTCTATGGCATTTTAGCACACTTGCAGCTTGATCTTATCGATGTTTACTTGGAAGCCTTACTGAGTTCAATGGTACTTATTCCCAGGCAAATGTTTTTGGAATTGCAACGTCTGATATGTGAGGGGCAGTTGATAGGCTTAAAGTTGTTGCTGCCTGAGAAAAAGAGGAGGGGTGTATGATGAGGACTCTAGCAGGCCACCCCTATTGTGTAATGGTCCCGAACACAGAAAAAGAATTCTGAGGCTCTGAAATGAAGAAACCAAATTGATTATCTGGCACACCGCTCTTGGTACTAGCTAATAAATACAGCATGAAATCATCATTGGTGTATACGGGTCGTAAACTAAGGGCTTACCAAAGTAGGGCCTGGCTCCTTTTGCTCCAAACCGCAAGAAAGTTTAATGTGAGTTGTTGCGTATATGTAGATGGGTACTGACAAATAAGAACTGTGTGGGTTCACTTGTGTTTATGTGACTGGCTCCGTCCTCGTACTCGGGTTATTACTGTACAGTATTTGCACAGTTGTCTGATCTTGTGTAATGCATGGAATATATACAGGGCATCTCAAGAAAATATACACACACTTTATAGTGTCAAATGTATGATACTATACAGCTGTTCCCAGGCTCTGGAATTCTTTGCCTGCCCCAAAAGGTTGAATTGCCCCATCTCACTGAGCTAAATTTCCAGTGATTGAAATTTGCTCAATCCATTGTTCCTTTGGTGTGGAATGAACTAGAAAGGTGCACCTGAAACGTGCTGCTGTTCTTGTGCTGCACCTGTTCTTGTGCTGCTGTACTGTTTACTATGGTGGTGTTGTTGTTTAACTATGGCGAGGCACTTCAGGGTTTTACTGCAGAAAAGCAATAAAAGCAAGGGTAAAAATACCCTTGCTAACTGGGTAAAGAAGCTCCTCTTAAAGTGGTGTCTCTTGTGTACAGTATTTACCAGAGGGTAGGCAATTGTTTTTATAGACTGTGGTTTTTAAGCCTGAAAGCTTTTAATGTGAATTCCCAGCACAGTGTACCTCCCAGTGGCTGTTGGTGCCTTCGTTGTGTTTTTTCTTAGATTGTGGGCCCTTTTGGGGCAGAGACCTTTTTGCTGTGTAACTTCAAGAGGTTTTGTGGTTGTTGTTGAAAATTGGTATAGAAATATTCTTAATAAAATAAACAACAAATAAAAAAGTACCGGAACTGTAAATCCTGGAAATGTAGAGCAAAATTACTTCTTTTTTTTTTTAACAGATGTCTCATTTTTCTTCTGAAGATGAAGCTCTCTTACAATCTATGCTCAGACAGTTACTGCAAAGTGTCAAAGAGAAAATCACAGGAGCTCCTTCAGTAGAGTGTGCAGAAGAGATTTTGCTGCATTTGGAGGAAACAGATGAAAAGTTTCACAAGTAAAAATACTTTTGTTATTGTCCATGCTGGAGAAATCAATTTAGTGCTGCCTGTTGGTCTATGAGGAGAGATTGTTACTGCTGCTTCCTTTTTTCTAATTTAAATGAAAGTATTGTTCTATTTTTGATGAACTTTATAAAACTGCCCTTTTAGGAATATGCATTTAGAAACTGAATCGTATTTTAAAACTGTAATGTTTTTGTTAATTGTGGCTTATACTCTCATAAAGAGATGTTAACATGGAAAATATAATGTTGAAAAAGGATTCTAGTTGAGGGCCAGTAGTAATATTTCTGATTGCTGCTTGGCAGCATGTTGTTGGTACTATGTGATATATGAATCAGTGGATTTAAAACTGAGCTGTTAGTCTTGCAGATGAGTTATTATAATTGACCAGTCCATCCACTGTTCCTCATCTTCCTGAGCATCAAAGGGTAATATAAAGAGAGTGGTTCTGGCGAACACTCAACTGTAAGAAATCATTGCTTGCCCCAGGTCTGTGGGCAGGTGGCTAATATAAGCTACTTTAGCGTTACACAGGGAAGTCCTGGAGCACTTGTAGGAATATTACTTGGCTTCCTTATGGTATAATTCAGGGTTTCTCAACCTTTGGGGGTCCATGGACCTCCAAAGGTTGGCATACCCTTGAATCCTGCCACGTACCCCTGTGTACCCCCCAAAAGTGCATCCCCAAAGTGTGTTTTTCCAGCCGCGCCGCAGGTCGGAAAGAAACACTTTCCCCCCATTTTTCTGCTCCCCATTATCAGCTGCTGATTGCAGCAGCTGATAATGGGGAGCATCTCGTGTACACCCAACGTGCGGTCTGCGTACCCCTGGGGGTACGCATACCACAGGTTGAGAACCGCTGGTCTAAGTGATAGCATCTATGAACTGCCATCTTTTGGAAATAAAGTATGAGAGATATTCTGCTATCTTCTCGTGTTCCATAATTTTATGCTGTGCAACCCTAAGATTGTATGCACTATATTACACTTATGAAAAGAACTTATACATTTTGAATTGGCAGTTAGGACCCAAAATTCTATTAAAGCTCAGTGAACACTGAATATTTCGTTCCTCTATGCTTCTGAATGTCTTATCGGCTCCCAAATCCTATTTACTCATCTGTTATGATGCCTCTGGAGAATTCATTGCATATTCTAAAAACAGCTTGATGGGATGCAGTTTATGAAACGTTAAAAATAATTTGAAATATAACAGCATAAAATAAGTTACCTTTAAGTGTCTGAATATTTCTTGCAGCTATGAGTTTGTGAAATACCTTAGGCAATACATAAGTAGCACCCTGGGCTCTGTGATAGAAGAAGAAACTGAGAAATGTACTTCAGCACAAAATCAGGGTGAAGGATCTGGCTACGATACACTCGTACAGCATGTTACTAAAAAGACTCGAGAATCGCAAGAGTGAGTACTACAAAATGCATATAAAACGCCACTTTCCAAAGAGAATGTCTTTCTAAGTCGTCTTGCTCAACTGTTCTTTTCCTCCTCATTTTTGAGTGTATTTGAGTGTAAAATCTTTATAGTCATCGTAATTCTCCTGAAAGATTTAGTTCTGATTTGACCATAATAATTCTTTGCTCAGCAGTCTGTTATAATCTTTAAATGTTTGAAGGAAACTGCTTAAAGTGCAGAATGCATAACTTTGCTGGCATTCATACTCAAATAGGTTAGATTTCATATGTGTAGTATCCTACAGATGGAGTTTTATTATCTCAGAATAACTGCTCTTGTGCTACTTAGTATGAAGAAGTGTACTGGGTACTGTAGGAACATGACAGTCCCTTCCCATTGCCCTTACTGTACTGTATGGATTAGTCAGAGGAAATCTTGCTAAAAGCTAAGTAGTAGGTCAACATACTTTACCACAATGTATGTGTGTGTGTGTGTGTGTGCAAAAAATCCATATAATACAATCAATTTATTGTACACAAGGCTCCCCTCAAACTGTCATGTGGCATGTTTTTCCACTTGTTGCAGTTTTATTTGCATTTCATATTTTAAGAACAGTTTGAAAGGGATATGTCAACTGTGAGAAATTCAGAGCCCAATCCTATTCTCCCCCCCCCCGATTCAGTGGCGCCAAAATGGCAGCCGCTGCATCCTGTGTTGGGGGCGGACCGGGAGGCTTCCGCAGGGCAAGGGGACATTCAATCCCCTTACCCCTGTGTAAGGCTCACTACCCGCAACGGGTCTCCTTGGAGCTATGCTAGCAATTTAGCTAGAGTAACTCCAAGGAGAGGGAAGGGGCAGGGAGGCTGCAGGGAAAGGAGATAGGATCCTGCGTGGGCCGTCCATGATGGATCCTCCCCCTCCCTCAGCCTCCCCGTCCTCCGTAATGCCCTCCCCCACCCCGTTCCCCCTCCCCCCACCTCTCTGCCGGCTCACCATTTGTGGCGCATGTCCGGGAAGGCGGAGGCCTTCTCGTCGGCGTTCCCGGCAGCGCGCTGGTTGGTACGCTGTCAGGGAGGCATTTATGACTGGCACGGACTCCACGCCAGCAAGGGAGGCGTGCCACCATTGGGCGGCACACAGAAGATTGGACTGTCAGTATAATAAGGCTATAATGTCCAGATTGCAAATACCCATGATTTTAGGACAATATTTATTGAGAACATAAGATCTATTTATTTATTTAAAACAGTGAGTCATTCTGAACTGACCATGCTGAGAAGCATAGTTCCTGACTGCCTACCTGTCTTTCCACACATGGCAACAAAGTTTCCAGACATATTTGTGCCTAAATTACACCTCATTGCTCTCCCTGTAGTAATAATTGCAGCTACTTTATATTGATAGATCAATCAATCGCTTTTTTGACTTGGGTGGAGAGAGACTTGTGTTACCCCATAATGCCAGATTTTGTACACATGCGCGCGCCCACACACAGAAGAAGACAAATCTCCATATCTCTATGCTGCTCCAGACCTGCCACTACCATGTCCATGAAAGACCAGTTAGGGCAAGGTCTGGGAGATTCCATCTACTTCTTCCTGACTTTCTAAAATTTTAAAAAACAACAATAACTGCTAGTACGCTAGAGTAGGATTGGTCTCCTAAACTCCCTAATTAAAATTAACCACTATATAATGCAGAAAGGGTCTCTTTCCACCACCCTTTCAAAAGCAAACATTCCCTCTCCCCCAACAAAGATTGTGGAGTTTAATAGGAGAATCCATGTACGGTAGAAGTGTTGTGTGGAACCACTGTTCTAATTTTGTTTCTGACTGATTGTGGAACTGTGTGATGCCTTAGTTCAAAGAGCTTAGTGTGGAAGCACCTTTTGAGGGAGAAAGCAATACTTTGTTCTTCATCCTGATCCTCATATCTGTTGCATCAAGCTAGTTAGAGGTTTCCATAACAACTCATTCTTTGGCAGATGCAGGGAAGTATAGGCCACAATGTTCCTTGTATAGAACTGTGCAGCTGGTGATAACACTGGCCTGTTTTCGTTGTCTCTGTCCAGTGATGATGACCCTTAGTACATTGTACTGCAGAATAGTGTACTGATGAACTAGGGTTAGACCTGTTGAAATATTGTTAAATTATTATTTACTGCTTTTTAATGGTGTTTTTTTTTATTTCATTCTGAGAAAGAGATCCAAGAATGAATCCTAGACCTGGTCTGGATTTCTATGGTACTTCATGGAAAATAGGCCTCCTGGTGGCTGGGGTTTTCCCTGCTGAGTTCAAAGGCAGTGGCAACTCCTTGTGAACTGTGTCACCGTGGGAGGAGATCCTGACACTGCACTAAATGTGAAAGTCCTTATAAACACAGCACAGCTTCATGTGCATAGAGGCAGTTTTGGATTAGGGTTTATGTTTTGTGATTGTCAGCAATAATAACAAAATTAGAGCTCCATGCTACCACCTCATAATGCAGAGAAGACAAATGAGTTCAATAAGTTCTTACTGTGATGAATTCCCTGTGTCCCCCCCCCATTTTTTTGCCTATTTTACTGTGTTTTTGGACTATTTTAACTACCCATAAGCTCCTGTGCCCGTTCAACAGCCTAAAAACTGCTGAGGTATCATCTTCCAGGCCACCTTTTGTCCTTGGTTTGGAACGTGATTGGGCAGCCGAACCTGTTCATCTGGAGGTCAAGGGGGTGGGATAAAATGACTAGGTGGGTCCAACTCCTCAGGTAACCCGATGATATTATCAAAGCAAAGTTATAAATTTCCTAGTCCACAGGAAGTGGGGGTTGTTTTCTACCAGTCCCCTGAGTGACCCCTTTGTTGGGAGCTCAGAGAGGAGCATTCACTTGCTCAACTGCGAGTGCATTGACTGGGAATTCCTGGAGCAATGTAAGTAGCTTAAGGTAGGGGCTGTTTTGCTAGATTGCGATCAGGGGATCTTCCTGTTGCTTTTGTCTGCTTGTCATTCCAGCTGTGTGCAAACTCTACTGAGTTTGATGCAGTGATGTGAAGTGGTGGATAGTGGACTGAGAATTTGAGTAGCATTCCAGCTCAATCTACTGGGCATTAATGGTTACTGCATTCCTTTGGTGAAAATTTTTCTTGATGCTTTCTTGCCAAGCTCAGGCATTTTCTACCCACCTGTGTGTACTTTTACTACCCACGGTTCCCATTTTGTTAAATCACTTTTAATTAGAATGTTAATAAACTAGTTGCATTTTGACCCTTTTGTCTGCCTGTTCTTTGTTCACTGTTAATGTAGTGGATTGTCATGTCCATCCTGCAGATGCTATTATTTTCACATTTTTATACTGCCCTTCCTTCAAGGAGCACAGAGTGGTGTACATGGTTTCTTCCCTCCTTTTGTCCTTGCAACAACCCTGTGAGGTAGGTTAGGTTGAGAGATAGTGACTGGCCCAAGGTCACCCAGAAAGCTTCGTGGCTGAGCAGGGATTTGAACCTGGATCTTCAGGTCTAAGTCCAACACCAGAACCATACACCATCCTGGATTTCCTACACCATAGTTTGATTTTTAATAAGAACCCTTGGGGTTCAATGCTCTCTTGGGAGTGTTTTTTTCCCCAGGCAGCTATCCTGTGCCTGGTCTCCATAACCTGGGATGGTGGCAGTGAATACAAACTACCAAGGCTTTCCCCAGTGTAGCTGCTGGTCCAGTAAAGGGAGAGTAGGAAGCAGGAATGGATGCATGCTCACTAAGCACGGCTCCCCTTAGGCTGCCTTCTCCCTGGAATCCCTTTTCCTGACACTTGCTGAAATGTTTCTGTCTGATTGGATAATGGTTGAGTTTGTACCAAACAAAATGATATTGGGAAGGTGGACTGTTCTAATATAATCAAGTCGTAGATAGCCTTCAGACAAAGGGGACATACCAGATGAATGCAAAAGTACCAAGGGCAAGAGGGACTCCTTGTAGGAATTTTCAGTGCATCTTTAATGATGAGATCAATCTTAGGAACGGTTTAATAGTAATTTCAATGATATGTGGATAGTCTTGTTCTGCAAGAGGAAATTAGAAATGTCATTGTGAAAAACTTTTGTTACTTAATCAGTGCTTAATTGCTTTTATAAATTAATGTGTGGGCTGCTGTATTTTAATAAGCCATTTATTTACATTTAGGAGCTGCATGTCAAGTTTTAGTCAACCATATGAAGTTTTTTTTCCGCCCATGAAAGTACTCATGTATTAGAAAGCAGAGATAAATCATATCTTTCAAATATTGAGTCCCATGATGCGGTCTTTGTTTATATAAAATGTCTCAGAATAATAGGATCTTGCTGAGAATTCTGAGAATTTTTTGGGGGGGCAACTTTTAAATGATCATGGAGAGAGTTCCGCACTTTGAAGAGATCAGGAAGACAGGGTTCAAGTGTAAATAGATACTGTGTATTTTCTTCCCCTCATAGCAGAGTCTGAAAGTTGGTATAAAATTAAGCTTGCTGAAAATCTTGAGTTTTCATTTTTTTTAAAGGCATTACAAGCTTTGTGGCTAAGAAAAGAAGTTCTAAAGTGGGTAGAACTGGATCCAGTGAAAATCTAAAAACCAAAGGCAGCTCAATCTGAGCTTCCACAAAGAAAATCTGTTTTGCTGCATTTTTGATGTATTTTTCTGTTCCCTTTATTCTTTGGTACTGATTGGGCCTTGTTTGTTACGATGCATCTAATTTGCACCCGCTGTGTGATTTGTACCTGAGCGTATAGCAAATTGCTGGGCAGTCTGTACTGTCCTCGGCCCATGTCCCAATCAGTGCTTCACTCTCATGTTTTTGTTTTGTGTGAAGCTACTTCGTTCATTGGGCACTAACGTTTTGTGCAGTTTCTTTCTGTAATGTTCCAGCCATTGTCTCATTGCTTCCCTGTCCCCACACCTTGCCTTCAAAGTTTTTCCTTCCTGTTTTAAAAAAATGTATTCCAGTGCAAGGCTCCACTAAGAGCCACATCAATGGGGGTGGGAGCGGCGGCAGAAAAGAGTGAGGATGATCTTGCACGGTTGTTTTAATATCCTACAAAGTCATCTGAAGATTTCCCCTCTCTCCTTCTCTATTTATTTTTTACTTATCCCCAACAAAATGGTGCATACTAAGTTCTGTTGACATAGTCAATTTAATAATTTATTATTACCCCAGTCCTAAGAGGTCAATGTCTGTAGGCGTGACGACATCTTCATGAAATGCGTAAAAGAACAGCAGTAGGACCTGAAGGGGCAAACAAGAAGCAAACCAAAAATGTGCTGGAAAATAGGAAGTGGTGCTGGTGCAGACATCCTTGCACAAAATATAAAATGTTGAAAGAGCATTATCAGTCCCATTTCAAAACATGTTTTAATACTTAAGGTTTTTACCTGTACAGTACTCCCCCCATATCCGCTGGGGATATGTTCCAGACCCCTCTGTGGATACTTGAAACCGTGGATAAGAGCGAACACCCCTTCCATGGTTTCCTGAGGGTCCCCCGCCCTGCCTCCCCTGCGGGCAGGTGTGCGCCCCCCCAGCTCTTGTTTTTCTTTCAGCAAGCTTTGTTTCTTCCTTAAAACAAACAGAAAAGCAGCCTCCATTGCAGGTAAGTAGAATGAGACTAAGTCCTAGAGTGGCTCTGCAAGGTTTCTGTTAACCTCCCCCCCCAAACCTTGCAGTTTGGTGGGGGGGAGGTTAACCTTGCAGAGCCTCTCTAGGACTTAGTCTCATTCTGCTTGCCTGCAATAAGCAGCCAGAGGCTGCTTCTCCTGTTTGTTTAAGGAAGAAACGAAGCTTACTGGGAAAAAAGTAAAAGCCTGGGGGGGGGGGTGTCCCTGCTATCCGTGGATAACTGAAACCGTGGATAGCGAATCCGTGGATATGGGGGCCCACCTGTATTCTGATGAATATTTTAGTTTTCAGTTTTTAGTTTAGTTTTTAGTTTAGTCTTTGTTCTTCTAAAAACTCTTTTTTTTGGGGGGGGGAGGTCATTTAACAAATTCTAAAAAATGTACAGTAAAGGGTTAAGTCTGTGCCACTTCCAGCCTCCTCCTAAACTGATTTGCTGGGAAGTAAGTTCTGCTGAGTTCATGGAGACTTGCTTCTTTGTGTCAGTGTGACGCTTTCCAGAAGGAAGTCTACATTACTTCAGTGGGATTTGTTCAAAGAAGCCTTCTGAGTCCTTGCCTTTTTTAACATTCTGCTGGTACAGGTGGGGCGCTGCTCTTTTTATGATCTGTTTTAATTGTAATAATTTTTAAATCAATTTTTAGATGTTTTTATTTTTGTTAACTGTTTTTTATTGTTTTGAAACTATTTATGTATGTATTTTTTGGTATTGTACCGTATTTCTTCGAGTCTAAGGCGCCATCGATTCTAAGGCGCATCTTAATTTCAGGAACACCAGCAGAAAAAAAACCAAAAACCATCGATTGCAAGACGCACCTCCTTCCTTCAATTTGTCTGCTCTTTCCCCAGCTTGCCTGCCGCTCCATTTCGCCGATCTGATTTTTACCATGCCATTTTGCCCCCTCTGGGGCGAAAGTGGCGTGGTAAATTTGGATCCTCATTGGAAAGATCCTCATCAGCTG
Organism: Plestiodon gilberti rubricaudatus; assembly: GCA_026170595.1. Classification (NCBI taxonomy): domain Eukaryota; kingdom Metazoa; phylum Chordata; class Lepidosauria; order Squamata; family Scincidae; genus Plestiodon; species Plestiodon gilberti. The sequence continues at coordinate 79,255,303 of JANXHW010000001.1, forward strand.
CAACACCGCTGAGCAGAGGGGCAAAAGTGGCACGGTAAACTTGGATCCTCATTGGCACATCCACTTGGCAAGCGCCTTCATTCGTCAACTGGGGTGCGGGGCAGGCAGACAACTCTCCTCAGTATGCCCTGCACACCTATGCTGACAAGTACTAAGGACTGGAGGCTGCAAAGGCTGGCGAGAGCTGGCAGCAGCTGGTGGAAGGCGGAGGGGGGACTGGGGGCATGCACACTCGCGGGGTGGAGAGCCAGGGCGCTTTCCAGGCTGGGCGCAAGTCGGTAGGAGCGGTGGCGGCAGCAGAAGTAGCATCCCTCCCCCTTTAGGAAGAGGTTCCTAGTCCTAGGGGAGAGTTCGTCGCTGAAGCGCCTGCCTCGCATTCCAGCTGACAATCGGAAAGGCATTGCAGGCTTTGCTCATCTTTGCAGGAAAGGAATGCAGGCTTTAATCGTCAATAGGAGCGTGGAGCAGACACTTCAAGCAGAGGAACTCTCCCCAGTACGCGTTGCCAGCCCTCGCTGACGAGTGTGATCTTCTCTGATTCGTCAGCTGCAGCAGGGGGCGGGCTGGGGCAAGCTCTCAAGTTCAGGAAGAGAGCGGATTGGGCTAGCAGCCATGGGAGATCGCCGCTGAACAGAGGGGTCAAAATGGCGAGGTAAAATGCAGAGAAAAATCCCACAAAAAAGGAGGCCATCGATTCTAAGATGCACCCCATTTTTAGAGATGCTTATCTGGGAAAAAAAGGTACGTCTTAGAATAGAAGAAATACGGTATTTTTCTTTGTTGTAAGTCGCCTTGGGTCCCTTCGGGGGGGAAAGGCGGGATATAAATATTGTAAATAAATAAATAAATTTTACTTCCAGGGTAACAGGTATTGGCTTCTGAATAATGCAATTTATGAACTTTGGTTTTGTTTCATGTTTTTAAACATATCCTTGCTTCTGAAGGTACAGAGAAATGATGCATTCTCTGAAGAATGTCATGATGGTTGTGGTTGAATCTTTGATTAATAAGTTTGAAGAAGATCAGATGCGCTATAAAGAAATTCAGAGGAAAGTGAAAACAGAACAACACAGCAGTTACTATACAGATAACTGTTCTGATAGTGATTCTTCATTTAATCAGGTATGAACTTGTACCTCGTAAGGGGATACGTGTGTTTAACAATACTACAGGCCTGCAAATTTGAGGGTCACTTTTTTTTCCAAAATTTATATAATATAATAATAATAATATACAGTATTTATATACCGCCTTTCTGGTCATTGAATTTCTCCTCCGACTTTATTCAAGGTGGTGTACATGGGCAGGCTGTTCTAAACCCCAATGGGTTTTTACAATATAATAACGTTCTAATCTTTCATATAACTCTTCATTCGAGATGTTGCTTTCACAGTCCAGCTCTCTCTCTTTCCCTCTCTCTCTCTGGCGTTCACCTCTGCACACTTCAGTTCGCCTGCTTCAGCTGCAGCTCCACTCCCCCACAGGGCTCTGCAGCTTATCAGCTCGGCGTGCCAGAAGCTCTCCAACAGACTTTCGGCTGTCTTGAACTGCTGTCCTGCAGATCTTCAGGCATTTGTGAGACGAACGCTCTACCAACTGAGCCACACATCCTCTGTTGGTTTTATATGAATTTGGGGTGCTGATTCTAAAAATGGCATTGGTGGTTTTGCCCTATCACGTCTAGTTGGGTGGGGGGTATGGCATCACCACCTCATAATGCCCATCAAGCAGCTTCCTCGTGAAGAAGGTATGGCCTCTGATTCCTCATGAGGAAGCTGCATGACTCTCATTATGAGGTGGTGATGCTATACCCCCACCCAACTAGATGTGATAAGGCAAAACCACCGATGCCATTTTTGGAATCGGTGCCCCAAATATACCCAAGAATAAGTCTCACTTTTAAGAAAGCAAAAATGAGCGCAGGCCTGTGTAATCAGATCTGGGTCAGAAACTCAGATCAGGGAAACCCCCCCCCCCCACAGTGGTTTTTATTGTTTCTAATTTATTTTATATATTGTTTTAAATTATGTATTTTTATCTTTGTTGTAAGCCGTCTTGGGCATTTGCCTTGGCATGGGATAAGGCGGGGTATAATTGTTCATATAATAAATAATAGCCTTGAAGGTAACATATTCACCTGCCGCATTTCCTCCCGTTTTCTTTTTCCGTACTTCCACTGCTTGTGCTCCAGAAGATGGGAAGGGGCAGCCCACATTAGTTCTGTGCCGGTTCTCATGGTGCAATGCTAATGCTGGCTACTGTGTCTCCCTTTCAGATTTAGGGCTCTGCTCTCTAAACCTGGAAGGGGAAGTGAGAAGATGCAGTCTCAAGAATGTAGTCCTGTCACACGAGAGCCAAGTGTCTGTTTCATTTGTAGAACCCATACTTCTAAGACCGGGAGACAGGCCTCCTATGCTGCTTCTAAAACATGTTACCTGTCTTTTAGTGACATTATTTCCTTCAAGTTATAGTGGATGAACAATAATAGGATTTCTACAAAATCCTCTTATGCCAGCATAGCCCCAGTTTCCCCACTGTAATTTAAGTTGGCATGAAGGCTAGACTGTTGCAGTTATAATGGTGTAACAGAAAAATGAGCAGAATAAGGGCATGGAGGGGGAAGAACAAGGGGGGGGGGGTAGCCAGCTTAATTATCATATCCTCCCCCAGGGCTGTGTTTCACCTCCCCTGCCTACATAAAGCTATGCCAGCTTCATCTTGGTGTTTCTGCTGTTGTTCATTGCTGATGAAGTCAATGAGAAATTGTTCTCTCTGACTTACACTGCCAGACTTGGGGCTGTATTTTCTTTAAATTGTTATTGTAAAATCAATGAATAAAATCCATTCCATTTAGATCAAGGGCTAGAGGCCTGCTGGTTTTTATGGATTTGTGCTATCCCTGGTGAAAGTTAGAATACATATATAAAGTTTCTTATGACTCCTTAGGTACGTAGAAATTCTGAGGCATGTGTAAAATTCCCACAAAGTTAAAGGCTTCCTATTGACACCATTATACGGGGCAATTTTAGTTGTACAGCTCTGTCATTGCATGCACATGATTTCCCCTGCTCTGCCCCATTTGAAGTGCATTGGAAAGTCTGCTTGGATGTCACATGCTGAGCTTTGGAATAAGAGCCATATGTACTATAATTTACTCTAACTTCTGTCAGTAAAATAGTTCCTAGATTAAAGTTAATACATATTAAAAAGACTTAATATGCTTTTAACCAATTTATGCATATTTATTGGGAACAGCACTACACAGTATAGATTTCTTTCCAAAAGGCCGTGCTCTTTTTTCTTTACCAAATGTTGTGACTGCCTACTATATCTAATGTTTTATAATTAGAGGTAGTTTTTTTAATCCTTAGATTTTCTAATTAAAAACATCTCCTTTATTTCAGCAAGATAATATGAATCTCTTATATCACTAATGGGCTAATTATCATAGCTATTAATTTTTTGTTTTAATAGGATTTACTTAATGAGCATTTTACAATGTGTTACAGAGTTATACATTCATGAATCAAGAACAACTACAGCTACTTGTGGAAAAGCTTGATCCTGCACAGCCCAAAGAGGTGAGTTTAGAAGGAGAGATGTGAGGGTAGAACATACTCACTGTTCCCCCCCCCCTTTTCAGGAATGGGCTTACAGGTGTACCCCAAATGAGCATGTTAAAAGATCTCTGACCTTTAGTCATGTTGCGCTTAGTGGAGAATTGGTATTTTAGTGAAGTAAAAAAAGAGAGGGAGAGAGGTTCAAATCACAATACATAGTTTATGAAAGAATAATAGGAGGAGGAATCAAAATACATGCAGTGTGAGAGGCAAAATATGAGAGACAAAAGAGTGATACAAACGAGAGGCAACATAAACAAGTGAACATACGCTAACAACCTTTCATAGAACAAGAAGTGTATGGGTGAGAGACCCCAAGGACCTATCTAAAGGGGGATTGATACGAGAGGGAGAGGGGGATGTGGTTCGTATCTGGAAAAAGGAGGAGGGAGACTGGAGAGAGGTCCAAGATCATATTGAAGGGAGAGATAGTGGCGTGTTATGGTTATTAGGTGGTTTACCCAGGAGTACAAGAGGTGTGTGTGTGTGCATGCTTTTTTTTTTGTGAAATAGACCTGTGAGTGAGAGCGAGAGCCATCCATCCAGGTGTGAGGTACAAAGAAATGAGGTCGGCTAGACTTTGTGATTTGGGGGAGAGGGCGAGAGACAGGGAGAATTGAAGGGAAAAGAGTGGAGGCAGAAAAGGAAGAAGCAAGGAAGAAAGGAGACAGGTTGGAGAAGCTGCTGCTATTACCTTCCTGGTCTGCTGGGAGTGCCGTGTTTAGACCAAGAGAGTGGGGTGCTGTAATGTAGCACAATGGGGATACTTCACGTGGAGGTTTCACTACAGAATTCCAGACTGTGGTTTGGTAGCCAGATCTTTTTATAGGCATTTCCCCATAGACTAACATGGAGTCTTTTCTTTTGTTATAATGAAACTCATTCCTGCCTTCAGTTGTCTTTTAGAGTTAGATCTTCGGTTGAGTCTTTTGTTTTACTCCCAGTTCTTGAGGACTGGGCTTGGCTATCTTTTGGTAGATAATTAGGTTAAGGCTAGATTCTAGAACCATCAGTTGTTTCCTTGCTTAGAAGAGATTGAGCACTGTCCTTGTCTGTGGCAAGGGGAGGGCAAATTTAATCAAGGTTTGATAGGAAGATAGTTGATTCAAACCCATTGCTCTATATTGTGCACCACATGGCCTTGTTGACTTACACAGATTTTCTCCCAATGTCTTAAAAATTGATCGGGTGCTCTGGACATGTTCTGGATGTTACAACATTTTTGGGGAAATTACCATATTGATTCTCATTTAGACTTCACTCATGAGTTTTAATGGTAACCTATCTCTGAATGCCAGATGAAAGGGAGTGGCAACAGGATACAGGTATCTTGTGGTCTTTTGTGCTCCCAGAGGCATGTGGTGGGCCACTGTGAGATACAGGAAGCTTGACTAGATGAGCCTTTGGCCTGATCCAGCAGGGCTCTTCTGATATTCTTATGAAACTCCGCGGCAACAGGTATGTCCCCCCCCTTCTTACTTGATAAACTAATTGGCAGGTTTTCATTCGAAAGCTTTCATGGCCAGCAGATATAGTTAGAGAAACAGGTAGTACGGGTAACGCAGCCATATCTAAGTAAAAACACAGCAATCCGACTGAGGTTTAAAAACAATGACTATTTTATCTGGGTTTAATGATGTATTCCCGGACAAACAGAAATTATTAAGAAACCACGGCTGGACAAGTGAGCCCAACGTTTCGTGTCCTAATCTGGACACATCTTCTGGGGCAATCCCAAAAAGGAATGAGAGATGTTATAGTTCTCGGCGTCTTGCTTCGTTGTTACAACGAAGCAAGACGTTGTTACAACGAAGCAAGACGCCGAGAACTATAACATCTCTCATTCCTTTTTGGGATTGCCCCAGAAGATGTGTCCAGATTAGGACACGAAACGTTGGGCTCACTTGTTACAACGAAGCAAGACGTTGTTACAACGAAGCAAGACGCCGAGAACTATAACATCTCTCATTCCTTTTTGGGATTGCCCCAGAAGATGTGTCCAGATTAGGACACGAAACGTTGGGCTCACTTGTCCAGCCGTGGTTTCTTAATAATTTCTGTTTGTCCGGGAATACATCATTAAACCCAGATAAAATAGTCATTGTTTTTAAACCTCAGTCGGATTGCTGTGTTTTTACTTAGATATGGCTGCGTTACCCGTACTACCTGTTTCTCTAACTAATTGGCAGGTATTCCAAAGCTAGCAGATTAGTGGTTTTTGTTAGAGACCCAAAATAGGAGGACTTTGACTAAGTAGGCTGAGGCCCCATTTGGGTTCTGACAGTGTGCACAGGTATTATTGACCTTGGCTGCAGACCTCCAGTATATTTTATTGTGAGAATGTTATTCTTTTTATTCACATTCCTTCCTGGATGTTGCAGGTGCGCCAGGAAGCAATACAGACATTGTGTTCCGCCCCTCCGTCTGACATACTAAATTGTGAGAGTTGGACTAATTTGCGTAAGCATCTTGCAGCTGCACTCTCGGATCCAGACTCCAATTTCAGTGTAAGGAAATTATTGACTTTTACCATACCTAATGCATCATTTGATTTGAACTTGCACACTGTATAAATACTAGTAAGTATTTAATGCTTTTGCAAAGGTTTTGCATGTTTAAGGTGACCTCCAGAAAATTTTAAAGGAAGCATGTACAGTATTGTATTAGTTGTCTTACCTTTTTTTTAAACAGCATTTATAGAATTCTATAGTGTTAATTTTCCCTGTTCTAGAGGAACACATTTTTCTGTGAACAGGTAATATGTTCTTGTACGTTTGTTGAAAGGGAGTACGTACTGAAGGAGGAAGATTGTAGACATATAACTAACCTTCTGGTTTTCAAATGGTGAGGGAGCCATTTTGCTGCTATCAAGGAATGAGCCACTTTGCTGTCAGTGGGGGTGCCTGCTTCTCCAAGGCTTCCCCAGAGACTGAGGGGCAAGTCACAGGCACACATTATGATTTTGCTATTTTTCAAGCCTTTTATATTTACGTTGTGAGTGTGTGCTTATCTGAAAGCTCAAGTGTTACATCTATGAATCCATGGTTTTATCTGGGCTTTAGACTGGGTTTTAGAGGGTGGTTCTTATGTTTATGGTGTGTCGTGCTGGCATAATCATTTTCAGGCATTTGAAAATGTTCCATTTAGAATGGAAGTTCTAGAGGCGACAGTTTTATCTGTGTGTTGGAGGAGCTGCAGTTACGTCTCTTTTCTGTATAAAATTGCCCCTAATGTAGAATACTGACTCTTGTACAGATTTGGTTGGCATCATGCAAATACATTTATGTGAACCTAGCAAACGTACTTCAATTCTTACTCTTATAGGACAAAGTTTTGAAATTCTATGCCAAGACATTTTCTTCCTCTCCACTAAATATGACAAAAGAACTCTATACAAGTTTAGGTAAGTTTATTAAGACTCAAGACAAATTTTGTTTGACTTCTTGAAACCAACTACCACTATTGCCTTTAAGTTAATTGGCAATTTTTTTTCTTTTTATAGCAACATACTTAGAGCTATACTTCCTTTCTGAGGATAATTATGTTCCTACCCTATCAGTGGGTGTTGATATAAGTAACCCAGATGTGATTAGTTTACTGAAGAAGGTACAGATCAGCATTCTCGTATTTTTATTCTAGTTTTTAAAAGTAAAAATGTACTGCTTTTAAAAGTAAAACAACTTCTTGTTCTTTTTTTTTTTTTCAAAGATACGTTTGCTAAATGAATACCAGAGGGAAGTCCCTTCTTTTTGGATTCGTCATCCAGAAAAGTATGTCCCAATTCTGCAATTGTTCTCATATGCCTTTTGCCATTGGCTTGTGCTAAATTACTAATTCTGGTGATTCACTATTTACTAAACTACAGTATGTTGTCCATTTCCTATTAAACACATTGAGCAGCTTTTCTAACTGATTCCAGTGCATGCAGTCATAAATTAATCTGCACGAGATTTAGATAGATGTGTTGGGAATAATATCCATTACCCTCAAACTCTCCAAGCTAACTCATCTTTGCATATAATTCAGGGCCCAATCCTATCCAACTTTCCAACACTGATGCAACCATGCCAACGGAACATGCGCTGCATCCTGTGGTGGGGGGGGCAGTCACGGTGGCCTCTTCAAAGTAAGGGAATGTTTGTTCCCTTACCTTGGGGCTGCATTGGTGCTGGAAAGTTGGATAGGATTGGGCCCTCAGTAACGTAACCTTTGCCAGTAGCTTTGGTTTTCAGAAAAGGCTTCTACGTGTGACGCTTGGAATAAAAAGGAAGGTTAAAGAAGATCCGAAGGTTGCAGGGAAGCTGAGTTTGCATCTGTCTTTATTATGGAAGATGTAGGATAGACACCTGTGCCTGAACTGACCTCCTCGGGGAGGTAGTCTGAAGAACTGAGGCAAATAGAAGTGACAAGGGATGAGGTTCTAGAGCATATTGACAAATTAAAAATTAACAAATGCCTGAGTCCAGATGGCATACACCAAAGTGTTCTTCAGAAATGTGAAGCTGCTGGTTTTTCCTCACAAAAATATGTAACCTGTCCTTTTAAACCAGCCTGTTCAAGAGGACTGGAAAGTAGCCAGTGTAATACCAATATTTAAAAGGGATCCAGGGCAAATGGAGACATTACAGGCTGGTCAGCTTTTGACTGTACTGGGTAAACTGGTGGAAAGTATAACTAAAGATAAAATTGATAGGCATACAAAAGCCTTGTTGAAGAAAAATCAGCCTGGTTTCTGCAAAGTTAAGTCCTGTCTCACTGAACTTCTGGAGTTCTTTGAGAGTATTAAACAGGCATGTGGATAGATGTGATCCACCTGATATTGTATACTTGTACTTGCAAAAAGCTTTTGACAAATTCCCTCCTCAAAGGCTTCTGCTCATGAAATAAGAGAACAGGTCTTTGTATGCATCAATAACAGTAGAACTGAAAGCAGAGAATAGGAATAAATGGTCAGTTTTCACAGTGGAAGGAACTAAGAAGTGGCATCCCCCAAAGATTGGTATTGGGATTGATGCTTTTTAATGTGCTCGTAAATGAACTGGAGTTGAGGTAAAACATTTGAATGGCCAAGTTTTCAGAAGATACCAAATTGTTCAGGGCTGTATAAACCCAAACAGACTGTGAAGGTCTCCAAAAGGACCACTCCAAACTTGGGTGAATGGACAGCCAAATGGCAAATGCGGTTCAGTGTAATTAGGCATAAACTGGGGCAGAAAATTCCAGCTTCACATATTTGCTGATGTTGAGCAATGTGAATAGCTCTACGAAAAAGTAAACTCGGCATATGTATTGGCTATAAAGGAGACAAAATCCATGCTAGGGGTCATTAGGAAGGATCAAAAACAAGACTGCTAATATTGTAATTGTAATGCCCTCGTAAAAATCTATGGCGGGGCTATGTTTGAAATACTGTGGAATTCTGGTCGTAACACCTCGAAGAGGATGTTGTGGGGCTGAAAAAAATGCAAAAGAGGGTAACCAAAATGATCAGAGGACTGGATCACCTTTCTTACAAGGAAGGAATATAAGGTTTGGGACTTTTTAGTTTGGGAAAAATATAATGGGGAGGGAGCATGATTGATACTTGTAAAATTATGCAGGGTGTGCAGAGAGTGGAGAGAGAGACATTTTTCTTCATCTCTCACAATACTGGAACCATGGGTCATGCAATGAAACTGGTTGGTTGGAGATTTAGGATGGACAAAATGAAATACTTATTCACACAGCTCATAATTAATGTGTGAACTTTGTTACCACAAGATAGAGTTGTCCACTTGCTTGGGTGGCTTTAAAAGATTGGACAAATTTATGGAGGACAGGTCTATCAATAGTCACTAGTCATGATAGCTATGCCTATCTCTGGGTTCAGTGGCAGCATGCCTCTGAATACAGGTTGATTAGTAAAGGTAAAGGTATCCCCTGACAATTAAGTCCAGTCGTGTCCGACTCTAGGGTGTGGTGCTCATCTCCATTTCAAAGCCGAAGAGCCAGCGTTGTCCGAAGACGCCTCCGTGGTCATGTGGCCGGCATGACTCTCCTTGCCGCAGCGCGTAGCATGTGGCTGGAACACGGAGCGCTGTTTACCTTCCCGCAAGCGGTACCTATTTATCTACTCACATTGACATGCTTTGGAACTGCTAGGTTGGCAGGAGCTGGCCAAGCAACGAGCGCTCATCACGTCGTGGGAATCGAACTGCCGACCTTTCGATCGACAGCTTATGGTTCAGCGGTTTAACCCGCTTACCCCTTCCGAAATCCAGACATTTTGGGGGCTATGACTTTTTTTTTTATAAAACGTTTTCCAGCACCTATTAAAAATATTGTACAAAATTACCTTCAGGCTAAGTGTATAAAGGTGTATATGAGACATAAATGAATTTCGTGTTTAGACTTTGGTCCCATCCCCAAGATATCTCATTATATTTATGCAAACATTCTGAAATCCAGACAAATCCAAAATCCAGACAACTTCCCGTCCCAAGCAGTCTGGATAAGGGATACTCAACCTGTACCAGCGGCAGGGGAGCAATGGCAGGAGAGAAGTATTCATTTTTTCCTGCTTGTGAACTTCCCAGAGACAGCTGGTGGGAAACAAATGCTGGACTAGAGGAACCTTTGATCTGTTCTAGCATGGCTTTCTTATGTTCTCTTTTTCTGGTTTGTGTTTTTGATTTAGAATCGTAGTCAATTTTCTTTTTGACGTGCTACATTTAAGCCTAAGTGAACTGTGTATGCACTGTTTTCAGTTCACTCGTAACGTTGCAATTCTGCATATTTTAGAAATCTTCTTTTGGAAGCAACTTTGTGTTAGTGTTTATGTTTATAGTGTTTATAGTGTTTGTGTTTATAGAAAAGAAATAGTGCATGCAATTTCTTGACTTTTTAAGCCATGTTATTCACAGTAAAGTACTAAGTATTAAAATAAAGTTTTAATGCATTTGGTGTTTTTTCTCTCTTACAGTATCTCTTTCTGAATTCCATCTTGAAATATAGATGGCATCAATTTATACTGTGGGCTTTTATTTAATAGTTTTTTTATGTATCACATTTAGGTATATGGAAGAAATAATGGAGAGTACCCTGTCTCTTCTGTCAGTAAAACGTGAATCAAACCACACTGTTTCTCCAAAATGTTTGGATCCAGTATACCTTTTGGCTCTAGTTGATCTCAGAGCTGTGTGGTTCAAAAAATGGATGGTAAGGAAATGGATGTTTTGCTGATTGTGGATGGTTCTATTAGCCCTTCAAGGCTATTACTTTTCTGATAATTACTTGAATTAATATTTTTTTCAGACCTCTGTTTCAAGAGGCACATGCTGAATGTGTTAATTAATGCAGTTCAGTCTGTAATTGGGGTAAGAACTGCAATTTCTGAGCACTTACATGAAAGGTGGCAGGTGACTCCTACAACCTGCACATAGCAGGAATGGAATGGAATGACAAAGCTGTCTGTTATTTGTTGGGTTGTGATTGCATTGGGAGTGCATACTGAGATGGAGGGAGTCTTGAGACGTTTCCAGTTCATTAGATACACATCTAGGATTTGATACAAACCTAGTATAGTAAAAGTGCAATACTGATTTAGCATGATGTCCAGTTGTTGTCATCTCATATCTCTCCCCCCCCCCCTCGTTGGGCATAGTCCTGCTGCTGAGGGGAAGCTTTTGCTGGATAGGTTGGTGGTAACTCTGCTATTAGCAACCTTTTTTTAAAAAAAATTAAAACAAAACTCTGAATGAGCTAGATTAACATTTTAGTACTAATTTTGCTCAGTGACACATCAGGAAGCTAGTAGTATTTTTTTTTAAAAAAAAAATCTTAGTAAAGGGTTCTGAAATGCCAGGGCAGGTAGAGGTATAGCATTGTGCTTTTCATATTCTTTGTAAAGCTAGCACTGCTTGAAGAATGACAAAACAAACAAATGATCCCTGCAACAGAAATGCAACCTGGAGGCAAGATGTCTGACTCTTCCTAAAAATTGGGATCTACATTCATTGCACTAAAACTGTTCATGTGGAATATCCTTTAAGCAGTGATAATATCCATTGAACACTTTCTTTACCAGCAGTAATGGAGCAGCTCTGCTATTCAAGTTGTGTTTTGTTTTAAATTAATGAGTAAAGGCTAAAATACTTGAAATCAAAATTTTTGAGCAGCCTGTAGACGTCTAAGTAGAGTTCTTTTTGCAGCAACAGGAAATCGGTAGGTAGAAAGAAAGGAAATAGTGCTGTAATGCTTTCTATGACAACCTGAACTATGTTCTTAAGTGGATGGGTTCATTTGTTTTTAATCGAACAAACTAGATGTTACTCTGCAACAGTTAAGTGAGTGACTTCCTGGGAAGCCTGCGTATGCCATATTGACTTCCATAATTGAAGGAAGGTGGAAAACAATTACAATAAAATGAAAACACGATAGCATCCCAGCTAGTGGTTCCACCATTGGGAAAACCCTCCATGACTAGATGCTCCCTCCGTGAACAGAAGGAGAGTTTTGTTCGCATAAGGAGTCCTTGCACAAGTGGAACACGCCTTCCTTTCCTGGAGAAAGCTTCCACTCGTAGAGAGAGCTCCCAGTGACAGAAACACTTGTCAAGATGCTACTCTATGCTTTTGATTAAAATAGATTTGACTTTTTGTCTGGCCTTTGTGTGAAAATAGGATATCCTAATATGTAGTAAAATTATACAGTATTTTAATATCTGTTGTAAACCTTAAAAAGGATAATTTTGATTTGTTTCTCAAACATAACGCAATTATTAAATTGTAGTATATGTGTTTTGTGATTTTAGCATGCCTATTACAGCAGAACAGTGGTCTTAAGGCTACTCGAAAAGAAATACAAATCTTTGGTAAGTCTCTGTCTTTCAGACGTTGGATGATTTCCAAAATACAGGTGGGCCCCCATATCCACTGATTCGCTATCCACGGTTTCAGTTACCCACGGATCGTGGGGACCCCCTCCCCCAGGCTATTACTTTTTTCCCAGTAAGCTTTGTTTCTTCTTTAAAGAAACAGGAGAAGCAGCTTTATTACAGGCAAGTAGAACGAGACTAAGTACTAGAGACGCTCTGTAAGGTTAACAGAAACCTTGCAGAGCCTCTCTAGAACTTAGTCTCGTTCTACTTGCCTGCAATGGAGGCTGCTTCTCTGTTTTAAGGAAGAAACAAAGCTTGCTGAAAGAAAAATAAGAACTGGGGGGGCAAGCATGCCTGCCTGCAGGGGAGGCAGGGTGGGGGGGGGGCCCTCAGGAAACCATGGAGGGGGTGTTCGCTCTTATCCACGGTTTCAAGTATCCACGGAGGGGCCTGGAACATATCCCCAGCGGATATGGGGGCCCACCTGTACTAAATATGCTTTAGGAATTTATTTCATGCAATCAATTAAAACAATGTCTTGGAGACATCTATATGCTTTGAAAGTGTTTGATACTGGGGTTAATGAGGTCCAGAGTTTAAGGGTTACTTTCTTGCCAATTCAGGAAACAAAGCGCATATCAATTACAGCTGCACTATGGCATGTTTCCAGTAGTTATATACTACTTGTTGAATTTTTAAGTGCCAATGTGACCATTTAGGAGGTTAACATCCACATTTTCAATGTCGGGTTCTGCAGAAAGATTTCATCTTTTCATTTGTATACAGTTATGTCAGAGACAAAAATGCAAATTTGCCAATGAAATGACGAAGTGATATTAAATTCTTTATTCTGAAGGGAATTGTGCAATATCAGATCTTTGTCATTAATTTTGATATGATTTGTCACTCTGTTCCTTAGATTATTGCGTCTGTTGAGCAGTGTGCTTGCTACTTGGAAGCTTATGAGCCAGCAGTTGATGGAACTTGCAAGTTTAGTTCTTTGTCCAAGTCACGTAATTGTAAGTAAGGTTTCATACACTCGGGCTTAAATATACACACTTGCCTCCTTGCCTGTAGCTCCAGATTCTTCTCTCTCAGGCAAGTGTCCCTCTCTCTCTCTCATATCTATGTGAAGGACCAGAATTCAAGGTAAGCAGAACCTGGAGTATAAAGCTGAGCTTGTAGAAAATAGATTCATTGTATGGTTCTTATGGTTGTACTGAGAGGGAGAGAGTAGAGTTTTGTTTGTCACAGTAATGTACGTGAGCTACTCAGAGATGCCAGATCTGTGGAGGTTTGTGTGAGCTAGAACTATTTAGGTGGCCCCAAAGGCATCATAAACCTGCAGTTCTGATTTGTCAGCAAATGACCACTTCCAATTGGTTATTCAAAATTCCATCTAAGAGTTCTTATTGGTTTATAACCAGCGTTTCTCAAAGTTCTCCTTGTGAGGCAGAAAGAACTTTGAGTGCTTGTGGGGGCGGGGCCAGCGGTTGCGGCAATCCTGGGGATTGCTGCTTTCGCCATGGAAAAAGTTTTAAAATGAAATTTCTGGACATACCGGAGCCTGAACACATTGAACTGTTACTACCTTCAATCCTTCGGATTGCACCCAGAAGAAGTTCCGAGTTCAGGAACGAAACGTTGGTTTGTACCAACTATAGCCTCTTGATTTTAAAAGTATTTTCCTGTTCGCAGTTACTACTAACTACTTATTACTTACTTACTACTAACCTGGGACCTGCTTACAGCGTTTGAATATTGTTTTTAATCATTATCTGGCTTCTAAAGAAAACACATGGCATCTTTACCCGTATACTTCAGATCGTGTGAGACTTGTACAAGATATTGCACAAGCAGTTTTCAAGACATGTTTCTGGACCACTAAAGCCTATATTTTTAAAGCAACATGCAATTTTTCATGGCTCGTTATTATGTACCCAGAGACAATATTTATGGGGTTTCCAGCCATGTGAAAGTTCTTAAAATTGAAGAAATAAAGATGAATTCTTACAACTTGTCTGTAGAAATTCCTCTTCTTTGGTCCTACCGCGATACGGGAGCAGGCAACCTTGTCTTCTTGTCTGACCTGGATAATCCGCTCTGTTTGCCTGCTCCCGTATCGTGGTAGGACCAAAGAAGAGGAATTTCTACAGACAAGTTGTAAGAATTCATCTTTATTTCTTCAATTTTAAGAACTTTCACATGGCTGGAAACCCCATAAATATTGTCTCTGCCTATATTTTTCTTTATTTGTATTTCTCATGCTGGTAATGGAACTCCGATCCATGAACTCTTGTGCAAGTACTCGCAAAATGTAAGAGCATTGATAATGTTAAGCTTACAGTTCTTTGAATTCAGGCCAATATATTTTGGCTTAAAAAGCCCCATATTGTTGTCATTATGCTTGTGTGTGGGTTTTCCATGAAATGACAACACCAGTTTATGTTGGTGGTTGCAATATTACACTTTGTTTACTATTTCCTTTGCAAATATATTGTTCATTATACTAATGATTGCTTGGACTCTAATATACCAGAATAGAGCAACAGAAAATGTAGCTTTATATTGACATAAGCTGTCTTACCTTTTAAGGCAGTAAGCAGAAGAATTTCTACACTGAAAAAGAATTGCAGTATATATATTTTGTTCATTCCCTGAGCCTCTTAGGCAGATTGCTAATATATAAACAAGGGAGAAAACTGTTTCCTATTCAGCTGAAAAACAAGAAAGGTAAGGACACGTTGGGAAAGGTGACAAACTTGTTTCTGCTCATCTTTACACTTTCTTCCTAGAAAAAACAATGAGTTGCAATATGGGAGAGAGACGGAGAATAGTGGTGAAGGTCTGCTGGCGTAGAGATATTCACAAGATAAGGAGAACAGGGGATATACCTGTGGGGAGTATTTATTGAAGGGCCTTGTGCTGTTCAAGGGACTGGGCATGTACAAGGGACTGGGCATGAAATTCTGTCCCCTGCTTTATTTTAAATCTCTTTTGACCTGTTTATCAAAGGCAGCATTGTTACTCACAAGGCTGTGCTGTTTCCTTGAGACATTTCAAAACTAAGTGACACATTTAATGTAGTTTATGGCTTTTCAGGTGTAAAAATATTAACTTGCAAGATTATCTGAAGGTTCCTTAGCTATCCTGCAGGACATATGGCTTATATACAAACACTTTTGATTGAGTTATTTGGAGGAGTCAAAACATGGCTCCTACAAACATCTTGGCACTGCTGGGCCTAATTATGATTACATTGATGGTTTTATGGCCCAATCCTATCGGGCCTTTGTGCTGGCGGAGTGCGTGCTGTATGCAGTGCCAATGGGAAAGCTGTACCCTTCCTGTTGGCACCGGCACTACCAGGGACGCTCGCCGGAGCAGGTAAGCTGCCATAGAGGGCAGAACGGGGGGGCGGGGGGGCGGGCAAACCGAGGCAAGGGGAGGGCGGCAGCAGGGTGTGGGCAGATTGGGCCCACGAGTGGGCAGGATCGGTGGCGCAGGCGTGTGCCATATCCTATCCCCCTTCCTGGGCCTGATCCACTGACGTGGCAACATGGACTTGTGGTAGCTATTTGGCTCCCACAGGTCCAAGTTGCCCCATAGTGGTGGCTAGGGCTTTCCCTGGGGCAAGGGGACAAATGTCCCCTTACCCTGAGGAGACCTCCAGCCTACTAAATTCCCCGGTGGGATGCAGCGTAGCCCGTGCTGGCACTGCTGCGTCAGCGCAGGGGAACATATGTAAGCTTGGGCTGCCTGTCTATGATCTGTAGATGTAGCATAAACCATTTTACTACGAATAATTATTTTCATCTTTCTCAGTAAAGCAGTTCATGCTGCACCTTGAATAAGGGAAGCTGCATTAATTGAACTTGACTTTGTTAATGTTGTTCATATAGCGCTGCTAGTAGCATAAACCATTTTACTACGAATAATTATTTTCATCTTTCTCAGTAAAGCAGTTCATGCTGCACCTTGAATAAGGGAAGCTGCATTAATTTAACTTGACTTTGTTAATGTTGTTCATATAGCGCTGCTAGTTAATTACAAGTAACATACATCTTTAGTATATTTTCCCCTTTTGATTTTCATAGATTTGATGTCTCTAACAGACCTTGTAGTAATGCTTACTCACCTTCTCTATTGCTCACCAAGTTGCCCAAAGACTCTCACTGCACACACAGGTAATTTTGCCCTTATTTTAATTTTATTATTCTTTATTACTGTATTATTTTTATTTTATTTTATTTGTTACGTGTTTGTTCATCTGCACTGTGCCTGGAGAGGTGATGACATAATTTGTAATGTGAGGGTTGAATGGCTCTTGACAACTAGCTGGAACCTAAAGTGCTGTTGATGATGGAAAAGGATTACATTTTGTTACCTTGTTCTTTTTTTACTGTAGTTACTGTAATCAGACATGTTCATTTGTAGCTTAAAATGACTCTCATTTTATTTGTCAGGCAATTATTCTCCAGCTGGTCTTATTACTGATGTGCTAAGAATTCTTTGTGATCGAAAAGAATGTGCGACTGAATGTCTGTATACTAATACGGTGATAGAGGCACTTCTTCAACCAATACATTATTTACTGAATGGAAAAGAGGTTTGTTGTATTTCTTTCAAATTAGGCAGCAGTCTTATGAATATTTTCCTGGGAGTTGAGCCTCATTGAGCACAGTGAGATTTACTGTTGAGGAAACATGCTTAGGGTTGTGCTGTTAATGTGTAAAAATGTGTAGTGGCAAAAGTCTAGTTATAGTCAGACTTGCAACAGGTTTCCTGAATATTACTGTGGTTTGAGATAGTGAATGAATAGAGATGGGCATTCTGTTCTCATCTATCTTGCAGTGCAGTTGAATTCCTATTCGCAGTGCAAGTAGAGCAATCCATGAGTCTGGGTTTATATCCCGACAAATGGTGTGCATGGTAACCTGTCCAGCAAGGATCTGCTTGCAGATGTCTGCTTCAGGACTTGGGTCTCCTCTTCTCCATCAAGATTCCTTGAGTAATTGTACAATGACCTTCTGAAACAAGCAGACACATACTTTGGAAATTAGCATTAGCATTTTAAGAACCAAGCAATTTTTCACTACCAAGAGCAACCTTTGTTTAATTTGCAGTAAGTCATTCACAGTAATGTAAATAAAGCACATATTTTAAAGTGGAACAGTTGAACAAGGCATATTGTCGCCTGCGTGGAATTGTAATGAAAATTGCAAGAGCTGGTGTTAAAAATGGACCGTTGAGTTTTTTGGAGAGTAGGAAAGGAGAAGTGAATTTAAGGAAAAATTCTGAACTATAATCATAATAGTATAGTAGAAGCCATGTTATCTGGCACACATAGGGAATGGAGGATACTGGTTACCTGAATATGCCAGTTATTAACAAAGCTTTCACCAGCCCTAGTGTTCCCTCCTTACCTGACAGGGCTACCTCTGCAGTGTGCCGTCTCCTTCTGTCCTTCCTTCGGGGCCTCTAGAAATGTCTCCATTTCTATTCACAAGGGCTTTGCAAGGAAGGAAGTGGAATATCTCTGTTCCTAGAGGGCCCTCATGACGGAAGGAAGGAGGGCATAGCGGCACCGCAGAGGGAGCCCTGTCAGGTAAGGGGGGGGCTCAGAGGTTGGTAGATGGCTTGCTTAACTGACACTTCATTATATTAAGCAGCCCACTGATTTAACTGAGTTCTCTGCCCACCATGGAGACGCTGATTAACTGAGTTTGCTGCTTAAATAAACACTGGATAACACAGCGTTTACTGTACTTAATAGTTATGTAGCAATTTCTGAGTGTGCAAAGTGCTTCACGTGTATGATCTTGACATTGTCCTTACAACAATGCTAGGTTTAAGGTGGGAGTAAGTATTATTTCCATACTAGGGAGCTGAGGCTGAGAGGGAGTGGCTTGCCTTAAGGCCCCACCTAGTGAGGATTCACGGCAGAATTGAACTGAGCAAGTCCTCCTTTGTGGCTCAGGTGCTTAGGCATTATGCTATATGACTATACCAGAACAAGGCTGCAGTTCACTTAAGCGGAGGCATTTCTGCAGGGAAGAATAATTTGCTAGGCTTGCTCCCAGGATATACATTTTCTTAGCAGAAAGTCCCATCTGTTTCCATTTTTATTTTGTATTGGAAGTAAAGGTTCTGTGTTGGCTGAGGTCTATATCATAATACTGAAAGGTACTTCTTAGATAAATACTTATCACTAATTACACCTATAACTGTCCAGGAAGTGCCTTGACGTAAGTGTTGACTGCCTTATTGACATAATCTGAATTACAGTGCAAGATTTCCTAATTTTAGTCTTGTTACACTGATTTTGCCTTTAATTACACACGGCTTGTAGAGAGAGACACTGTAAGCCGTTTATCTTCAGACATGTTTGTATATGTGCAGGTGCATCTGAATTGTCCAGAAACTACTCTAATACATATAGCTGGCATTTTGGCAAGGATTGCTGCTGTAGATGACTGCCTTTCACTTCTTCTCTATGGAGGAGAAAAGCCTTCTGCCAAGGAAAATAGTAGGTAAGAGAATATCTTTTATGGAACCAATAGAGTTCTGTAAAATACTGTATTGTCCCGAGTATAAGAAGCACCTGATTATAAGACGCACCCTTAAAGTTTGGTGCTATTAAAAAAATGTAATTAAATCACTGGCATTAAATTGCAACAGCCTGATTATAAGACGCACCCCTAGTTTAAAAACTTAAATTAGGAGAAAAAAGTGAGTCTTATACTCAGACCAATACGGTAATTGTTAATATGCAAAGGCACTAGGAAATTCTATGTATATCTGAGATCACAGATGCCTCCATGATTGGGATTCAGAAGTGACATATTGCAGTATATTGCTTGTGCAAATGAAGTTCTGGGAAGTTCTGTATCTTCAAAAACTTGTCTTTGTACAGTGTTTGTACTAGGGTAAATGTTTCAACTAGACCATTATCTAAATTATTTCTAATTGATCATGTTAATGCCGTTTATGTTAGCGTAGGTTGAGTAATTGTATTAAGGATTGTAATTGCAGATTTAAGTGAAGGTTTTATTCACTCAATAGATTAAAAAAGAAAAAGGATAACTTTTACAAGCAAGTTGTTTGCTTCTGAAAATGGGGGACAATCCTAATATGACCTCATTTATTCAGATATTCCCAGAGTATTATGTATTCTGCAGTGGGCAGTCCAAGCCAAGTCAACCCGGCTCCCCATGTGGCGATACAGCAGAGACAACGTGGCATCTGCTGCATCCTGTGGGGAAGTTATGGCTTCCAGAGGTTTCCTTGCGGCAAAGGAACATTTGTTCCTGTGCTCTGGGGAAGGCCTCTGCTTTAACCTGAGAAGGCGGATTGAGCCCGGAGAGGATTTGGCGGATGCTGCTGCTGGCACCTAAACTGTCTGGGCCTGATCTGCCCTTCTCCTCACCCCCATCGCCTCCCTGTCCTCCCCCCCCGCCCCGTTCCACTCCCTCCTGCCCCCAGCAAGGTCCTACCTGGGGCAGCAGGCATCCGGTGTTTTGAAAATAGTTGGCGTAAAATAGACTTCTGGTATTGATTTGCAAATTGTGCTATTTCAAAAACATGCAAATTAAGACCATGTTAATCAAGAGCTGCCTGTATTGTAAAATGGGCTTAGAACTTTGTAAATAATGTGCTATTAGGGCACATTACTGTCAAACTTGATGCGTACATATTGGTGGTTGGTCATGAATGTGCTTTCTGTGATAAATAGAATTAAGTAATTTAGTTTGCAAGTTTGTTCCTTACCTTGGTTACTGAAATTATGATTCAAATGGTCACAGGGAATTCTAAACTTTTGGTCTGTAAAGCCACAGTGTACTTCAGCAAGTAGCTCTTTGAGAAGATGAAAATAGCACAGATAGAAAATAACTTACACAATGCTGCCAATAAAAATTGCCAATAAAATGCAGGAATTAAGGGGAATGGGGAGGACAATTTAAATTAAAGACCAAAAAGCATGAAGTGGTATGCAAGATGCAATAGTAAAATGTACAATTGAGAGGATGCATTTCTAGCAGGGCTGGCCCAAAGATGAAGCATCTCACAAGCTTTGCATTGAATGGCACCATGGAGGGGGATGGTGAACTAACAAACGTTTTCACTTGTCCGTTGCCCTTCCCAACCTGCCGCCTACGGAGCCCTTCTAGTCAGTTCTTCAATTCCCTTCCTGTTGGCTAATGAGGGCAAAGAGGTGTGGGACAGCAGCAGCCCCCTTCTCCCTCCCGCATTGCTGGGGGCGGATGGGCGGGCGGAGGTACTGTGGAAGTCACTGTTGCTGCCTCCTTGCTCTCGCTGCTCACTTGGCTACAGGTGAGTGGGCAGGGAGAGGTGGGCACTGTAGTCCTACCCTTTACCTCCTGTCCGTTTCCTTGTTTGTCTTCCACACAATCTTCTTTAAAATGAATAGGAAGAGCCTAGCAATGTCCACGCCTCTAAAAAGGCCTGTGTGTGCACAAGCAAGGCACTGGCATGGAAGGAAAGGTAAGGGGCAGATTTCCTCACCTTTCCCTGCAGCAGCAACTGAGGGGGCAGAGAGAGTGCGGAGGTGGCAATGGCAGCACCCCTGGCACCTTTTTCCTTCCCTTCTTCTCCCATGTATCACTGCTGCTGACCGGAAGGGAAGGGAAGGGGGCTCACCCCTCCTCCTTCGTATTTAAGAGGGGGTTTGTGGGGGACAGGGTGGTGCATGGTGGCATTAATGGGAGGTGACATTTGTGCTCCACTTCAAGTGCCCTTTGGGCTTAAGCTGTGCCAGACTAGTAAAAAGAACAATCCTGAAGATGTAAGAGTTGTCATACCTGTTTTTCACATTTTTATACCATCCGTCCTCCAAGGAGCTCAGGGGTGGTGTACATGGTTCCTTCCCTCCTTTTGTCCTCACAACAACCCTGTGAGGTAGGTTAGGCTGAGAGATAGTGACTGGCCCAAGGTCACCCAGGAAGCTTATCTTGGGTTTGAAATGTAAACTCATGATAAGGGAGATAGTATGTGTATATTATCTGTAGGTTTATGTAGTTAAAATTCTTGATATGGTTTGTGTTCAAAAGCAACACCCTAAAGCAGGGGTGGGGAACCTATTTGCAGTGGAGGGCCATTTCCCCATGGGGGAAATGTGTCGCGGGCTGTGCGCCCCTCCACCGCAAATGGGCGCCCACCCCCCCGGCGCGTGCGCCCACCCCCCATCGCTCTCCTCCCCCCACCCCCCCATCGCTCTCCTCCTTACCTACTTCAGCCTCCGGCCCTGCGTGCACTCACCTCGCCCGACTTCTTCTCAACCCGGCTGTTATGGACATGCGCAGAAACAGCCAGGGTGAGGAGTCGCGTCAGGTGAGCGCGCGCGATGGCAGGGGGTGGGCGCACGCTCACCTCGCGTGACTCCTCAACCCGGCTGTTTCTGCGCATGTCAAGAACAGCCGGGTTGAGAAGGAGTTGAGCGAGGTGAGCGCGCGCGGGGCATCCGGAGCCTCTGGTCTGAGCGCGCGGGGGCCAGACGGGATGGAATCGCATCCAGGCCGGACCAGATCGCTCCGGGATCTGGATCCGGCCCGCTGACTGCCGGTTCCCCACCGGTGCTCTAAAGACTGTCTGCCTTGTGAGCTGTCAGTGCTTTCATCAACTGGGTAAATAAAGTCGGCTTCTACATGTCATATAGTGGAAGGAGTGGCAGGAAAGGAGCCTCCCATTCTTGTTTTGCTAACTTTGTTCTTTATAGCTATAGAACAGGGGTGGGGAACCTATTTGCGGTGGGGGGCCATTTCCCCATTGGGAAAATTGGCTGCGGGCCGCCCGTAAGGGCTGCCGAAATTTTTGCCCCCCCACCGCAAATTTGACACCCCCCCCCGCGAATCTACCCTTCCAACCCACCCACCCACGGACCACTCTCCCACCCACCCACCCACGGACGCTTACCTGAGGCTCCGGGGGGGCGGCGGCGGCAACTGCCGCCGCCGCCTTCCCGCGTCAGCTCCAGTTTAAATCGGCCTTTCTGCAGCTGCGCAGATCGCCATTGAGGCCGAGAGGGCAATCTCTCGGCCTCAACGGCGATCTGCGCAGCTGCAGAAAGGCCGATTTTAAAGTGACTAGGCAGGCGGGCGGTGGAGCCTCCGGTCCCGCGGGCCGGATTCTGACCGTGGGCCGGAGGTTCCCCACCCCTGCTATAGAAGGATGCTGCAGGCAATAAATTTTACCCCTGGCCAAGTTTTAAACACACTGTATGAGTATTAGATGCATTAACATTTCAATGACTAGCTGAAAATGCTTTATTTTATAGCAGTTTTGCCAAGTTAATAAAATGTGGTGTTGTTTTTTTAAATGTTGCATTGTTTGTAGCCTTAGGGGTGCACATACAATCGTTCAATTTACAAAGAAGCTTCTTGATGAAGACATTTCTCTATTGTCTGGGTCTGAGATGTTGCCAGTCCTGAAAGGCGCTTTCATCTTTGTATGCCGTCAGTTGTATAGTACCTGTGAAGGCTTAGAGGCGCTGTTACCGTATCGTTTGCATGAATCTATTGCTGAAGCTTGGAAAAAGGTAGCCCTATCCTTTGTTCTATGAAGCATGCGCATAAAATTGTGTGTGTGTGTTTGTGTTTGTGTATTCATTCCTGAATAGCATTTTTATGGACACCTATGAATATTTAACATTATAAAACCACATTGCTGGTTATTGGTGGACTCACGGGTATGCCCTGCCTGAAATATGAGAGCATAATAACTTTTTCTGCCTGTATGTACATAGTACAGAGAACTGCAGTTAGTCCGACTCTAGGGCAAATACCAGTACAGTATATAGGTATGGTGCCCTTGAGTAAATGTTGGTACACTGCAAGATTGTATGTATGTACGGTTGGTGTTGCTAATCTTCCTTGCTCACAACATGCCCAGCGCTACACTCCTTGCACACTGTTCTAGAGTGCTCTTGCTCCTAAAGCCCCAGCTACACTATACCCGTGCGGCCAGCGTGCGTCCAACGTGCGGGCACGCACGGGCACGCACGTCAAGTGGAGCCTGCCGACGGCAGCCGGCGCTGGCCCGTCGGCAGCCGACGTCCCCGCAGGGAAAGTCGAGCTCTGCTCGACTTTTGCCCGTTCGGCTGCGTTCTGGCTGCGTCAGAACGCAGCCGCGACGCAGCCGTGGACAATGTAGCCCAGCCTTAAGTGTTCTATCAGAAGCATTCAGTGAATAAAAAGTTATTTTTGTCATGTCCATAAAATATACTTCTTTCTGAAGAATTTTTCAGATGTTTGCTTTGTTCTATGTTATCAAACATTTTCTACTGTTTCAGGTTGTTTAAATGTGTGCAATTTGTTTTCGTTTTGACAGACTAGTTTGCTTTCAGAGAGAATTCCTACTCCTATAGCTGGGGCAGACTGTGTTTCATCAGTAAGTCAAGAATCGCAGAGTTTGTAAGTATTTTTTTCTGTATTGCTTATCCGCCTATGTATGAAAGCATGTGGTTTATATAATTTATATATATTTTTTTGTGATAAAGGTGTTTTATTGTTACCACCTATGTTGCTTCAATATTTCATGTGTCAATCCAGTTATTAACACTTATTTCTTTTCAAGCATATGGCCAGAGTCTGTGTCCCTATAAGTGTTTTTCTGTCATAATTGTCTCATGATGAAATGTAACATGCAAGGGAAATCAGAATAGGCTACACATGTATTTAATTTTCACATGCTGTCCTTGCTCCATATCAGATGGATTGGGAAAGTGATGTGAACAAAATAATTTCTAGATAAATTTTATTAATATTAATTGTAGCTGGTTTGGGCTCCCTTCCTCAAATAATTAATTTAAAATGGTTTTAACAGCCATTTTTTTTAAATGTCAACATCCACTGACTGTTTACAGAATTTGCACTGCTGAAACTAGCATTCCGGCAGTGCAAGGCCCTTTAGGGTGGTGTGAATGCCTGGCTGCTGTAACACACTTCCAAGTTGCTGCTGCAAATGGGCTGAGGTGTGGCACACATAGCAGTGGCTCCTAAAACTGGCGCCGGTAAGCTGGAACAGTGGAGGTATATTGTGGGCGGGGAGGGCAGGGAAAGGGGAATTTGGGGGCAGATCAGGGGGAGGAAAGGGGTGGATCTCAGCAGCACCAACGTGCACCAGATCCTATCCCTTCTTTCCGAGGCCACCGTGCCCCTTTTCTTTCTTCAGACTTACGCCAGCAAAATGGGTGATAGGATAGGCAATTCAGCAGCCTACTGGAGGGGCTAAGCAAAATATATCTTATTGTCAATGACTTGGTAACAGCTACCAATCTTTTAGATTGCTTCCTGGAGAATGTTTCCGGAAAAAGGAAACGAAACGTCGGAATCTTAACTACTGTGCTTTGGATTTTAATGATTTTCTGTCTGCTTCGTGAATGCTAACAACAGAAGACGCAAGCAGAATTGGATTTTTGTTTTTATTCTAGCTGGTTCGTTTATTTTACATGGCTGTGTTACCTGTAGTACCCAAATCATTGACAATAATTGCTGGCCATGAAAGTTTTCGAGCTAAAATATATCTTATTATTATTTTATTACTACTTATATACAGCTTTTCAACAAGAGTAGTTCACAAAGAGGTTTACATAGTAAAATAAATTAATAGGTGGTTCCTTGTTCCCAACGGAACATTTTTTTAAAATGAATTGAATTCTGTTTCCACATTTCTGGTGTCATAGGTGGATTAAAAACTCTAAGACCTGGTGCAGACATGATGCTTAGTTACCTTGATTTGCAGTTTGGAAGTCAGTGTTGGGAACACATGCTTCCCCTTCCTTTCTCCTCTCTTCCCCATTTGCTTTAATAGCATTTTAGCATTATGTCTACACAAGTGCTCGCTATGACTGAATGCTAATCAGCTTTCGAGTTTGAAAGATGTTTGTGAAACGTGGTTGAGAGGGAACCTGGTTAGCACATGAACAGAGATAATGTTAAACCAGGCCAGTTAGAGAAAGACAAGGGGAATTTGTACCATAGAGAGGAAGAGGGAGTATGCATTCCTGTTGCTGGTTTCTAACCTGGAGATCATGGTTTTCAGTATGTAAATGTTATGACTGCACTGAATCTAATCCTGTGCAGATCTGGAAATAAATTCCACTGACTTCTATGCGACTTACTTCTAATACATAGGCAGTAAGTGGATATGTGTTTATCATGATCAATGAATATGATCCACGATTGAGTACAGTGAGCACAGGTAGGAATGCCCATAATTAACAGTTGGATTTGGTTCCATGTAAAATTGATTGAGTGAAGTTATCATCTGTCTGCCTTGAAGCCTTCCTTGTTCACATTCTGTTCACACTTTTGTCAGATGGAGAAAATTAAGAAAAACATTAACTCTTGCATTGTTGCTAGCAACCTCTTTTATATAGGTGAGAAAGTATTATTTTTTTTGAGAGTCTGCTACCCATTCTGCATTTCAGTGTGAAGGTGTGTGGCATTCTGTAGTCTCTCCTGTTTCGGGGAAATAAGTTCTAGTGTGTCTAGCCGAATTAACAGCCAAGCATATTAGATCTGGAAGAGAAGCTTTAGACCTTCCGGGGAGACAGCTGCACTGTATGTTGGGGATAACTTGACATACAGATGCTTTTCTAAATGAATTAATTACAGACATATGGTAGATGGGACAGTGCAGGTAATATTGAATTAAAAAAAGGTTTCTGAACAGAAATTTATATGCTGGTATAGCAGCTCATATCTTCCATGTAACAAAAGAGTGTTTTGTGCAATAAAAAAAAATATCTCGGTGCTTTTACTATTTTCATAGAGGACGGGACGGAAGGTGGGTGGATGGGCTATGTGTGTTTTTCTCTTCATTATTTTTTTTAATTTTGTTATGTATTATAGTATTGTATTGGAAGAGACATTGTTGGATGACTTGCTAAATTTTGCTGCCACGCCAAAAGGGCTTTTGCTGCTACAGAATACAGGAACAGTCAATGAATGTGTGACCTTCATGTTCAACAGATTCTCGAAAAATCTCCAGGTAGGTATAATCATTTAAAAAAATTAGTAATGATAATAATAAATTAGAATATAAACTCATGAAATGTTTTGACTATTTGTTTTGCCTGAAAACCATCTTTATTGCCTGTGGCATAATGTATCTCTGCCAGAACGATATAATCATAATGTTAGGGGTCTAGTGGTACATGTGTAGGGTGCCCAGATTCAATAAGGGACAGGGTGCCTATGCCTTTAACCACTGTAAGAAGAGGGAATTTGGGCAGGTGTAACTTGTTGCAGCCTTCCATGATGAGCTACATTTGCCCAAATTCCAATGGTTAAAGGTATAGGCACCCTGTCCCTTATTGAATCTGGGCACCCTATACATGTGCTTAAAGACCCACAAGTATTATCATCTCCTATGGATTGTGTTCCTATTATAGAGTTGATGTGTTTGAGACATTGAAATTTCATGTTGGTTATGTTCCTTTTTGACAGGTCAGTGGATGTGAAAAGTTTGGCTATGGGGTAATTGTTTCACAGGTGGCAGCAACTGCTTCAGGTGCTATAGCTCTACAGAGTTCAGGTAATTTTTTGTTTCTTGTGCATCTTATTGTAAACGATCAACATCTGGAAGAGATTAAAGCTTTGTAATATAACATTGAGTTATCTACTAATCCACTACTGTAGATTTCTTATATCTGTACTCTTTTTCTGTTACTTCGTTCTTGTGTGTATTTTTAGTATATACTGTGTTGCAATGAGGGACAAAAGAGAATGAGGCAGGATTCCAAGTTATTTACTTGGTGTGCATTTAATTGGTAATGCTTAATTGGATGCAGCTTCCTGCACTTGTGGAGAACAACATGAGGAGTATGTTGGCATCTTCCCCTTCCTGTCAACTTGTTCTTGTGTATTTGTGCTTTTGCTGCTGAGCCAGGTATGTTGCCCAGTTACTCGCAGGGGACAGAGGCTTTCTCTCATGTCACCTTGTCCTGTGCAGAGGCTTGCTCCTTTCCAGGTCCACACTTTATTCACACTGAATAGGGCCTTGAGAGAAGTAGGCTGGGATACGGCGAGATGGGGATGCAGGAGGGCCTTTCTTCCCCATGATTGGTTGGACATGGCAGCATTGTACATACAAAGTGTCAGTCTGGATGGGAGGATTCTAGTGTATAGGGTGCACCACAAGCAGCAGGTCTACACCTGCAGAAACCAGGATTGTGCCTACTGTTTTAAACTTAATTTTTAAATCTTTGTTGGGCCACAAGAGAAGTTTAAATACATTGAACACATATCAAGTGCCATGCTGAGAAATGTGGACAGAACGTTTCTGTCTGTCTGTCCAGATACCACAAGGTACACTGTGGGAAAGTTAAAACATGTTTAGGTGAGATACCGACTCTCCCAGAAAGAAGTGCATATGAAGCCATGGGCAGAACTACCACCTGAGCTGAATATGCCAACTGTTTCACCATGTTAAGGAATGTGTTTGGGAAGGACAGCTAGTGCAGACAAGCAGAAACTATCATCCCAATCCTATCCCTCTCCCCCACTGGTGCAGCCAGTGGGGGAGGGCAGAATGGAAGGCTTTGGAAGGGAAAGGGGATTTAAATCCTCTTTCCCTTCCAAAGCCTCCCGTTCCACCCTCCCCCACTGGCTGCACCAGTGGGGGAGAAGAATAGGATTGGGATGTATATAAGAAACGTGAGTTACGAAAGGGAGCTGATTACTTTGTTTAAAGTCTGCAGTCATAGTATCTGATTGTGAACACTTATAGGCTATTTCCACTAAAAGATGATCTATTATAGAAAGTGTCGCTTTGTCTAGTGTCTCAGGCTACTGAGAAAGTGGGGTGCAGTCTTTGGGAATAACATACAAAGTTCTCTTCCTAGGATTTATAAAAGCACTTGTGACTGAATTGTGGGGTGTTCTAGAGTGTGGAAGAGATGATATCCGAGTAATTCATCCCAGATCAACACCAGTAGATCCCATTGACCGAAGCTGTCAGAAGGTGATTTGACTTTGTGGGGTTTGTACATTTGTCCATGAATATGGCGTTTAAATGAATCTTACTAGCATTTTCCTTTTGGATTTTCTTTGTATTGCCTCTAGCTTCTCATTACTATCTTGAATATTATGGTAAAGCTGAGCCTTAGAAAATCAATAGAATAACAGTACAGTATAAGATTGGGCTGCCATGTTGTAATTTCTTTCTACTTATTACAGAACGTTTTCTTGATAAGGGCACAGTCCATAAATCAAATGAAAGTGGTCCTAAACTGGTTTAGCATTCTCATTTTCACAGTGTAGTCCTATGCATACGTACTCGGAAATAAGTTCCATTGTATTTGATGGAACAGGCTCTCAAGTACCGTATTTTTCGCTCCATAAGATGCACTTCCCCCCCCAAAAAAATAGGGGGGGAAAGCGTGCGTCTTATGGAGCGAATATTAAAAATAAAAGTAAAAAAATACTTACCGGAGCTTCGGGGAGGCCTGCGTGACCCTCTGCAGGCCTCCCCGATCTTCGTCTCGGCGCTAAATGGCCATTTCCGGTTTTTGGAAAACCGGAAATGGCCGAAAATGGCCATTTAGTGCCGAACGAAGATCGGGGAGGCCTGCAGAGGGTCGCACAGGCCTCCCCAAAGCCCCCAGAAGAGACCAGAAGCCCCGATAAGTAAAAACATTTTCCCCTATTTTTAGCTCCATAGGATGCATGCATCCTATGGTGCGATGCGTCCTATGGAGCGAAAAATATGGTATATGTGCATAATTTTGTAGCCTAAAGAATAGAAGCAAAAGGTTTCAGTCTAATCTAAAAGGAGTTCTGTGTAATCACATCAGGGTGTTTTCAACTTCAGTGAGAATGTTTCAATCAATCAGTTTTATTATGTTAGCCAGAGGCCATAGCACAGAACATAATTACTGACATCTACAAATAAAGACAATTATCCAGAATAAAACGGTATCCAAAGAAAAGTCATGATCTAAGTTTCTTATAAATAACCACCTCAGCAATAACATTTTCTTTGGCGGAATTTAAATGAACGCATTTTGAAAAGTAACGGTGAAATGGCTGCTCCTGCGATATACTGAAAGTTGCCATTGCTTTGTGAGCCATTAAATTATTTCCTGCATTTTTATTATTCATCCTTTTTACTATCTTTAAGTTACATAGCAGTAATTTTCTTCACTGATTTTATTGGATCAGCTTATATGTTTGATAGAGAATTTAATGATTATTTGTTCTTAATACATTCTTCAAACTAAGAGAAAGTATTGGGATACATAGAGCTTAGGCTGTTTGCTCCTGTGAACGTGTTGTTCTGTGAATGACCACACATGCCCTAAATCTAAGGATTTTGTTGGCCCTGAGTGCGGAGGAAGGGAAGCTAGGGCAACGGTGGCATGGCCTGCTGTGAATGTCTTGTCGTCCACACTGTCTGCTCTGCCAGCTGCTACCAGCATCATGCTAAATTGTTTGTGGTGGTTTTTAGTGAGAATTGCATTAACCACATCCATCCTTTCAAATTTAAATGGGCTGGGGGGAGGTAGAGACGGGTCTTAGCGGACACAGGGGATAGTTAAAGTCAACAGCATTTGACCTGCAGCAACCTCTGACATTATTCTCGTTCACTACCCAGCAGTTACATCTTGGTTGATCTGCCATCCCAAATTCCTGTCCCTCTTATTACCAACCTAGCTTGTTGTGTTGGATCTCCTTCCTGCCTTCTTTGACCACAGTAGATGCCTCTAATTGCCTATATCCAGCCTTGCCCCTGCCTTTTCATTCTGTGTAAATCAAAGGCTTGAAAACTTCCACACTGAGAAAGCTTGGCCTAGTAAAAGCTGACAGTTCATATTTTAAATATTGTATGTGTGAGGGCATATTTATGTGTGAGGGCCAACATATTTATAAAGATTCTTGTTATAACTTGAACGTAATGCCTATAAAACAGTTTGTTTACTGTATCACACTGTTTCCTGCTTTAGTCTTTTCTAGCTCTGATAAACTTGTTATCCTACCCTGCTGTTTGTGAACTGATAGGTGATCAAGAGATACCTAATAAACCAGAATATTCTCTTCGTGAAGTTCCTACAGATATTATAGTAAGTCGCTTTCTCTGATCATCCTTTTTTTAAAAGCTCTACAGAATAACTATTTTGCCATGTTGATAGTAAGTTAATGTAGGTTTGATTTTTTTTTTTCCCCTGTCAGTGATATACAGTATTTGGAATACACTTTCAGCATTTTTTATTGCATGCAGCATGAGGGCAGTATATGCACACATTACACAATGTGATTTTTTTTTCTCATTTTCCTTCTACAGTTATGGGAGAAATGTAGTACTTAAATAATTTGCAGATGCTGCTTTCCCTGGTTGTGTTACATAACTTTTATTTCAAATGTAAGCAATCAATCTGATAACTTTTGTCTCTATATCAGTATATTTGCATTGTGTGTGTGTGTGTGTGTGTGTGTGTGTGTGTGTGTGTGTGTGTGTGTGTGACAGACAGTCAGTCAGTCTCTGACTGACTGACTGACTGACTGACTGACTGACAGAGATGGATAGTTTTTACTTTAACCAGTGTTATAGCAGTCAGAATCCCACTTTCCTTGGCTTGATCTTTAACAAGTGGCCAGAGTATTTGACCTGTGTGCTGGAGTATTTGTTGTGCCATCCACAAAGGTAATAAAACCATGAAAGGTGTCTCTGTTCTGTCTTACATTTTGAAGCAGAAATCCAAGGGAGAATTTCTGTCTTTGTTTTTCCATGTCTATCCAGTGAAAAGTCTGAATAATTGCTTGTAGAACAGGCCTATGGTCAACCAGATGTTGCTTTTCAGCTTTACAGAGACGTGGACCTCACGGGCTGTCACCTCTGCAGACGATCTTGATGGAGGCTGTTCTGCTTGTTCTTGTTTATTTTGTGTTTTCTTCTTTTGACGGGAAATACTGTTTAGGACCATATTGATCCAGTTGCCATGACATTGTTGTTGGGTTGGCACTATTGGAGTCATTTTTTCATTTTCTTCTGTGGTATGGGCTTAGAACTGGTAGTAGGACTACAATAATCAAATACATTGTAATTGGTTACTATTGAAGATATATCTAATTTCTATATACCTGATCACTGTTGTGGGCAACATAAAAGTCTACTATGACTCTTGCAAACATTGGTAAAGTGGATTTTTGCATCAGCTTCCTTCCTAATCTTATGTTGGTGTCACAGTGGGTCTTGTGGCAAAGATGCTCGGTTTCTGCTTTTCAGATGGTCGACATTAAAAGACAAAAAATGAGCTAGCGTTGCCATAAGCGTACAAGTCATCTTCCACTCCTGAATGCATGTTTATGATAACATCTCTACGTTGATTACTTCTGTGATCTCTGCTGTACATTCTTCCTTTTTTATGCATAGCATGATAATTTAATTCAGCCACTGCTTGAACACATAATGACAGTCAAAAAGGTTAATAATAAGTGCTTAGCATTTCTATAGCACTTTAGCGTTCAGAGTGCTTCATGTACACTATTTTGTTGTAATTCTTATAACACCTAAAATATGATTTAAAAATGTGGACCTGGCACACTGGTACTATTGTGAAGCAGCAAGGCAGAATCTAGGATCCCCATACAGATTATGAACGTGATCTTCTGGTGACAGTGTGACCTGATTGAGAGCAAGGAAGCCTATTATTCCCAGGTTGCATGGCTTTCTATCATTAGCTCTTCTTTTTTTGTCTGGATTTATCCTCCATTTTATGCTCCCTCATTCAGCCCATAACAGAATCCAGACACTGGAACAAGAAATGGATTTTTTCCATTGGATCTGATGGGAAAAAATCATTTGGGCGTCATCAACATATTGATAATGCTGCATTCTAGTAACGCTGGGTTCAGTTTCTTTTGACCACTCACATTTGCTCTCTGAATCTCTCTGAGAGGATCCTTGAGGAGCAAAGCCTTTCTCTTGAATGTTTTCTAAGCAATAGCTAGACAGAGAGTTCGACTGCGTTGCTTGCTGCTGGACGTGTTGTGAGCTATTTGAAGTGTCCAGAGTACTTGGATGTAAGCTCAAATCAAAACATAGTTTTAATACGTTAGCAAACCTCCATTCTTTGTAGATCCCAAATGCTCCCACATTACCAAGACTGCATAAATCTTTCAGAAAATAAGCTAACTTCCAATTATGAACATGCTTTCTTAATGGGAAATGTATTCCATAATTATTCACACTGTAATGTTTTCCCTGATGTACACACAGGTTTAAAAATAAATGGACTACTGGGCATTAAATACACAAAATATCTGATAATTACTATTTTTATGATTTTATGTGCATACACTGATCCAAAGCAAATGAAATGGAAAAACCAATTACTTTGTACACAAGAACAGTTTGCAACAATTTACTCTACCATTGGCTCCTTATGGTACCCTAACCCTTAGGAGCTTATTTGTGGAGGATACAGGGGTTTGCAGATGGAAGGAAGGATCAGGGAAATCACCCTTTGCCCTTGCAAGAACTTCTCTTCCATTAATGGAAATTTTTTTTAGGATGCAACTCTATACTACTTGTTAGCTTAATGAAAAGTAATGTCTCTGAAAACCATTGGTCATGATGATAAAATATGACAAAATGGTAAAATATTTCTTTAAATTTCAGGATATCATTGACAGGCTTATTATAGTGAACACAGAAGCTAAAATTCATTCATTGTTCAATTACGAGCAGTCACATATCTTTGGACTCAGGTAAGATGCTCAGTTACTGTATCACAGCTCATGAGTGGCACATCTGCTATTTGGTCTTATTTACCAACACTAAAATTCTTATTCCAGGTGTTGTGGGTGGGGTGGAATATCAGCAAGTGAAAAAAAAAGAAATACTGTGGGTGGGTGGTTTGTTGGCCTGAATGATTCACTTTATTTTTACACACAGATAGGAATCATTTTTATTGCTTGTAAAATATAACTTATTGTGGCCCTTTCCTACAGTCTGCTAGAAGTTGTTTCCAGACTGCAACGTGTTTTGCTTTGAGCTCACCCTGATGCTTTAATTCATCGTATACAGTATGCATGCACCACTTGTGCTATACAACTAGACAATGGCACTTTGTTTGTGTCTTGATCCCTGCATTCTTTTTTCTCTGTAGTACTGTTCTTGCCTGTATAGGAGCAATTGTGTTTTGCCCAGACAAATCTGCTTGAGGAGAACTTGCTGATGGTACATGGTGGCCTTCATCCCAGAAGCGTCTTTCTTGCATGTGCCATCCTTCAGAGTGGGACTGGATCTGGCAGCCATCATGGCTAAAATGTCTGGCTGCTGTCATGGCTAAAATGATATTTTAAATTTACAACATTTAAGACAAAATAGCTAACTGTTGTAATGACACTGTCAGATTTGTGGTGCAATCCTATGCATTTTTACTAAGAAGTAAGCCCATTCTGTTTAATGCGGCATATTTCCAGGAAAGTATGCATTGGATTGCAGCCTTACTAAAAGTTCTAATATCTCTACAGTAAAACATTATTCCATGCAGTAGAATTTGTCATAGGTGATCAAATTATGGTCTAGCATGTTTATCATTAGATAACTTTGTTTCAAATATCGATATGAATAAGTAAATGAACTCATTTCATACAGTGGGCCAGTTACCATTCATGGGCCAGAAGTGACGTCATTAAGCAGGTGATAACCAGAAGTAAGCACTTTTTTTTCTCAAGTAGGACTCATTAGGCGCAAATGACAGAAAATATCATATTTTCAACATATGGAAGAGCCAAATTATCATGCAAGCCACTTTCAGCAGTGCTGCTTCTGCTGTGACGTCACTTTGTAACTCAGCAGCTGAGAGGTTCCCTGCAAAGCGATGCCTAGGCAGAAGTGGTGCTGCTGAAAAAGCGACCTGTGTGATAATTGGGCTCTTCCAGCACTTCCCTTTCAGCAGCGCCACTTCTGCTGATGTAGTGCTGAGAGAGCCCAGTTATCATGAAGGCCAGATAAAGAGATTCTGCGGTTCGTATCTGGCCCAATGGCCTCATGTTTGACACCCCTGATTTAGAATGTTTTCAGTAGTTATCTGTGTTTAGCTAGTGGGATTAAATAATGTACTTTCTAGATATTTTATTTTTTATTAATTGTTGTATAAAATGTGTTCCTCTGATCCACAGACTTGTGATCTACAAGTAAGACATTAGAATGGATATTGCAAGATATTCTGATATCTCTCATGTATAATAGTTGGAAACCCCCATCTGAGCTTACTTAGTTCACTCTTGGAAAACCTAATTATATTCTGAGAGCTTGTAATGATAGCACATATGGGGGAAACTGCTGGCAAGCTCTTTGGGCTTGCTCTCCAAATGCACCATTGCTGATGGGGAATGTGGTGGTGGTAGAAAGGACTGATATGGGGGATAGCAACGGCAGAAGCCTCCTATAAGGTGAGCTAGGGAAATAGTGTGTTTGTTCACCCCTGGATCAAAGAACTGAGCCGGTAGCCATTGGAAACTCCATTTCCCAGCTCCCTTGCATCAGCTAATTAACTGCTATGTGTTCAGCATATTCCCAAAGAAGTATATTAAAGTAACTGTTGTTGCAGCACTATGTGTGCCCTTCTTTCTGAACAACGACAAGCCTCAGGTTAATTTCAGCTTTTGATTTGTACCTGAAGTGCCACAAGGCTTTCTGTTAGCGCATAAGGAATTTAAATTGGATTCTTGGCTTTAAAAATACATTATCTGGATTAAAACCATTATTCTCTTTCCTTAATCTTAGTGCCTGTCAAGCCTAGTTTTAATATAGTTAGTTATTTTGGTTCATTTTCTATATTGGTTTTTTTGTAGTTGGTGTTCATGGTCTTTGACTCCGGAGAAAGGAGCAGTTCTCGGTTCATGTTCCTTTTGCAGGTCAAGAAAGGTAGATTGAGATCAGTTCCTAAATACAGCTGCTCTTTTAAGTTACAAATAAGGGAAAGAAAGGGAAGAAATAAATTTGTACACAGGTGTGGCCATTGCAGCTGTTTGGGAGGATATCTGACTCACAACGCAATCCTCACTAACTATACGTGGCCGGCCTAAAGGGCCAGCTGCCATATCCTGACCCCGTTCCCAGGTTACGCTGGCGCAGCCCAGGAACACCTCAGGAGAAGGGGATCGTCCCCTTCCCTGAGTGTAGGGCTGCCCGGGGCCTATGGGCCTTCTCAGATGTACACCAGCTCTGAAGCTGGTGTACATCCGAGGTGGAGGAGTAAGGCCGATCCGGGCTGGGAAAGGGCTGAGGATATCGATGGAATGCGCCGCCGATATTCCCATCCTCTTCCAGCCCAGGCCGGCCAATGGCCACACCCCTGTGCTCACCAGTGTTGAATGTACCGTCGTCGTTGGGTGCAGTGAGCCCTTACTTCTGAGTCGTTGCAAACGTGCTTTATGGCATGTTTGTGATGCTTTAGAGTGGTAGAGCGCGCACTCCGCCACTCTAAAGATACACAGAATTGCGCCGTCAATGAGAGATGTTCCTGTGTTAAGCTGTTTTAACCATATGATGATGATGATGATAATGATGATTACATTAAATACTTCCAGTAATAGTTACAGTCTGAGTGTATGTCCAACCAATTAGCACCAGAGGTATTTCATTATAACAGTGGTATTTGGCTGTGTGCAATTTTTGATATACAAAATGGGCAACTATTTTGTGGCTCTCTGAACACTTGCATATATGTTACCATAACTGTCAGGCTTGGTATGGTATAAAGTAACAATAACCCGTGTAGCCCAGAAGTAAATACCATAAGGTTTGAAGTAGATAAATACATATTTTCTTGCACTTTGGTTGCCTCGCATAACTCTGCTTTCCTCCTCTCACCCGTACAAGGACTGCCACGATCCCTGAGAAAATAATGAACTTAACGAAGTGTCCTTTCCTTGCTTCCTCCTCCCATGAAACAAAAATACGGCTTGTCAAAAGTGATGGGTTTTTAATGAGACTATATGGGAGTGAAATTAAATTAGCACTAACAATAAATAATATTAATTGCAGTGTTATGGAGTCGGAGTTGTGGAGTCAGAGCTGGAAGCAATTTTGGGGAGTCGGAGTTGCTAAAAATATACTGACTCTAAATCCGACCTCAATGTAAAATCTTAAGAAAATACTGTTTTAATACTATCACTACTAATACTGTGTGAGCCACCGGTGGCTTCCCACTTAGGGAGATTCAATGATGTGTTGAGCCATATGGTATGGGAATAATGCTTTATAACCTTGGCTCTGTGACCTTTAAGAATACAAATTGTCTACAAATCAACCAGTTTCTGCAAGGATGCACCATGTCACGCAATGTTCCCTTTAATTTTTTTTTTTCATGCACTGTTTGGAACAGTTACAGCCCATTCCAACCCAACTCCTCTCCAAGTCAGGCATAAGTGTGGCCTAAGTGCAGCCTAAGTTAGGCAGAAGTTATGTCTGAGTTAGGTCAGAGGTATGCCTGAGTTAGGCAGGCTGCAGTTTCTGTGGCCCAGCACCACCCCAGGATCCAGGCAACACTTACCTCCCAGGCAGGCAGGCTCTCCAGGCTCGGTGTCTGGCTCGGGCATGTGCAGGCCTGTGTGTCTGCACGTGTCAGCGTCCATCCGTGGCAGCTGCTGCAGTGTCTGTCTCAGCCCGGTCGCAAAGGGGCTGACCGCAGGCAGGGGGGTTGCGCCAGTCATGTGGTGGACGCAGGGCAGGTGACAGGTGAGCGAGGTGCCCGAGCCAGCTGCCACAGGGCACCCTGTGCATCAGCCACCTGCTGCAGGGGAGAGTGGCCGTCCCCCCTCCTGCAGAAGGCGATGCCACCCCCATGCCACATTGAGGCTGCACGTGGGAGTCATGGGGGGGAACGGGGAAGGGAAGGAGGGGGTGGGAACATCACACACAAGGGGGGGGCTCATGATGTCTGGAACTGCCTCTGACATGACTTGCCCGTGCGCTGCCTGAAGCCCTGGACCTCCAGGACCGGGGCAATGCCCACAAAGAAGGCATCCCGGCGTGCGTTCTGCTCTGTGCCCCGACCAAGACCAAGAGATGCCTTGGGCTTGTCTGCTGCGAGCGTGAAGGGCTCATGCAGCTCATCACGCCCCCAGATGGGGCGACGACAGCGCCTCTCGGCAGGCGCTCTGGCAGGGTGGGGGGTGGCCAGCAGCCATCATCAGGGAGTGGGAGGGGAGGCAGACACACAGGCAAGCAGACAGTGGGTGCTGGGGAGGGGCACGGGTGGGTCAGAGACAGACAGACAGACAGACAAACAACAAGGCTGGTGGGAGAGAGATTCCGAGAGAGGGGTCTGCAGAGACCAATAGGGACACAGGGGTTGCTCCGCAGATGAAGGCAATGCAGAAACAGGCGCCTCTTATGCAGACGGACTGTGGGTAGAAGCGGCTGCATTACGGGCGGACGCCCTGGCTGGCGAGATCCCCGGTTGCTCAGCGGCCACTACACAGATGCAGCGGCCACAAGCGGCCCCGCTATGGGCTCCGTGGCGCCTGTCACTGTTTGCCTGCCTGAGAGGCCCCCCCAACTCCCCCTCCCCTCTGTCCCATGGGGGTCTGGCAGCCTCCCCTGCTGTGTTCTCCCTGGGAAGGAAGTGGCAGTCCCTGGAAGGGATTCATGCAGGGGCTTCAGTGCTGGGGGCTGTCTGTGTGTGGAGGGCAATGCTTGTGTAACACTGGGCACATATGTTTCAAGGAGGCTCTGCCCGAGGGGCATCTTTATTATTCTGGAACGTTAGCAGAGATGGCCAGGCGAGGCTGCCAGGGGTAGTCACAGCAGCCAATCTGAAAGCAGCAGCAACAGCAGCAGCAGCACACATGCCCCATGGACTGGAGACGCAGGCTCTCCCCCTGTGGAACCACAGCCTGCTCCATAGAAAGGGGAGGGACAGCAAGAACAACAGCCAGGGAGGCGGAGCAGCAGCAACGCCGGCAGCTGAGGAGGGTTGCAGGGCTGGCTCTCTGACCTCTGGCAGCAGCGAGGCAGAGGACCGTGGGGCAACCAGACTGCGGGCCCAGGGGTGCTCCCAGGAAGGTAGGTGGTAGTGGACGTTCCTGGGGAGACAAAAAACAAGGGGGTGTTACATGGCAGCTGGTGTGTGGTAGCAATCGCCAGTGAAGACAAGCCAGTGTGTCAGTTGCAAAAGCCTGCAGGGAGAGAAATAACACAGCTGATAGGTGTGACACACATAGCATGGTCTGAGCTGCTTACCCGGGTGTAAGGCGAGCATGATCCTGTAAGGGAAAAGGGTCAAAGAGAGAGAAGACAACACATATATTGGGTCACAACCATGGCAATCCTAGCAATACTGACCTGTCAGTTGACCCTGTGGAGAAAAAGGGGGGGGAACAGCTGGTGTCTACAGACGGTTAACAGCACCACCACACTCGTGGTGTTGTATGCTCACATGACAACAGGCAGCAATCCGACACAATAGTGGTAAAGCGGCATGTATCCTATATATCATAGCAGGCATTGCAGGCAGGCATCTGACTACTCATTGGTAAAGAGACATTTCAGAGAAGGCATTGCAGGCAGCTATGAGACTACTCATTGGTAAAGAGGCATTTCAGAGAAGGCATTGCAGGCAGACATGAGAGGGCACATTGGTAAAGAGGCATATCATGGCAGGCTATGCAGGCAGCTATGAGACAAGACATTGGTATAGAGGCATGTATCCTACCTATATTTCTATATGCAAAGAGGCAGATGTCAGAACACATGTCAGCACAACCCCTGCTCTTACCTGCACTTACCTGCTGGTGTTGTTGCCTGTGTGTGTGGGGGAGGCTGGGAGAAAGACATGGGTTAGCAAATGGTAGCATGGAGACAGCTGCCCAGGCACAGCTGTAAACAGTTTGGCCAAAGCCAGAACAGCCCTCTCTGCCCTTGAGGGGGGCAGAGAGGAGAAGAGAAGAGAGAAGTGGGGTGTTCTTGAATTTTGCCCTCCACTGACAAAGTCCCACTTTGTGGCTGTGGGGGACAGAACCCCACGCCACGTGCTCAGAGAGAGAGAGAGAGAGAGGGGGGGGCCTGGGGCTGGGCTTTTGTGGGAAAGAGGCTGGGTGGGGCTGGGTGCTGATAGGCTCCCTATCTTAGGCATAACTCTGTCGGTTTCCAGACCTAGCAGGCCCAACTCCGTTCTAACTCTGACCTAACTCAGGAGTAGGGTGTTAGAAATTTTCAGGAGAGGGCTGGCTTGGGTAAGGTAAAATGGCTCCTATGGGTCTCCTCGAATTTGGGTCCACCTTTTTGGTCGACCTAAAATTTGTGTCAGCATTTGTGTTGGAGGGGGCGTGTCTGTGCTTGCCAGGGTCTGGAATCCAACATTAATTGGTTGCCGCCCCCGTTACACCCACGGTCCGCCTATGGTCCGCCCACTTTTAGGTCAACTTTAGGTCTGACTTGTGCTGCTTAGCCCTTGGGTTGGAATGGGCTGTTCTTAGTCCGTCGGTCGTAACTTCGACCTAACTTTGACCTAACTTCGCCCTAAATGGTTGCGTTCCAGACCTAAAGTCGCCCTAAATGACTTAGGCTGACTTTAGGTCTGACTTGGGCTGCTTGGCCCTTGGGTTGGAATGGGCTGTTTGTGACTCGAACAGTCTGTAACCATTGTAATCTTAAAATAGTAAGGTAGTAAGTGATGTACGGCTGAAGAATCACAACTGGCAGCCATCATGGCTAAAATGTCTGGCTGCTGTCATGGCTAAAATGTTTTAAATTTACAACATTTAACACAAAATAACCATCTGTTGTAATATCAGATTTGTGGTGTAATCCTATGCACTTTTACTAAGTAAGTAATAAAAAGATGAAGACTTGTGCCACGAATCTTTAGGAAACCATTAAATGTTTTGGTATTGATTTTATTAATCTCTGTATCACCCGTTGAAATATACTATTAAATGAGTTCTTATCCTGAAGATCATAGAGTCCACTTCATCAGACGCATGAGATCTTATCCTAAAATTGGCAGATTTATATATCTGCCCCAGCCCCCAGTAAAAACAAATGGATTCAGAGACAAACACTGTAAACAGTGGGGCCAAAAGAATATGAAATGCAAGAGGTCCGTGACGTTTCTCTACAACGCTCAAATATGTGCAGAGTGACAGTTCACAAAGCAGTAATGGTTAATAACATAATCTTCCTAGTTTCATTATGCTAATTTAACACCTGTAGTGGAGATGAAAACTAAACCAAAACACTGCCAATTGAGCAATGGTACTGAGGATAATGCTTTATGGGTAAAATTATGTTTATGAATAAAATGGTAAAACTCCTGAATAGGCAGTTGGGACTAAAAATAGCAGAAAAGAAGTCCACTGCCATATTATGCTGAATGCTTCCACTTGCCAGTAGATATCATAATGTAAAGAAGATCACTTTGGATTTACTAGGTATGTGATATAATGTGATAGAGCCGTTTTCTCTTCTAATGACATGAAAGGGTCTTGTGGCACCTCTAAAGATTTAACAGATTTATTGTTGACATAAGCTTTTGTGGACTAGCACATACTTTATTAGATCCATAAAGCGTTATCCTCAGTACCATTGCTCAATTGGCAGTGTTTTGGTTTAGTTTTCATCTCCACTACAGGTGTTAAATTAGCATAATGAAACTAGGAAGATTATGTTATTAACCATTACTGCTTTGTGAACTGTCACTCTGCACATATTTGAGCGTTGCAGAGAAATGTCACGGACCTCTTGCATTTCATATTCTTTTGGCCCCACTGTTTACAGCGTTTGTCTCTGAATCCATTTGTTTTTACTGGGGGCTGGGGCAGATATATAAATCTGCCAATTTTAGGATAAGATCTCATGCGTCTGATGAAGTGGACTCTTGCCACAAAAGCCTATGCCACCCCAAAATGGGCTAATCTTTAAGGTGCCACATTTTTTTTTCCTGCTTCAATAGACAAATGTAGTCCAATGCTCATAGCAAGCTAGCATAGTCTGAATTTTCCTTCATAGGAAATAGTGGAGAATTTTCCTCTTATTTATAAAGGGGATGGCTCATTGGCAACGGTAGTTTTTCAAGTGTCTTAAATGATAAGATCATCTGATCTACCTTATCCTTTTATGTATTGTGCTTACTTTCCAACTTCTTGGCACCCATTCTCTAATGATGGCACTGTTCTAGCTGAGTGAAGATTTTTGTTGTAATGTTTTGTTGCAACTGCAAGTTGTTTTAGCTAGTAATAGAACAGATACAACCTAGTAGTAATTTAGTAGCTATGGTGCAAAATTTAACAGTAAACCTTCTGAACTCAGTTACGTACTTAAGACTACTTTGGAGAAAGTACTTAAAAATTGGCTCTTGTCAAAAGTGCCTTCTGAGTAGAAGTCTCTCTTTTGTAACAATTGCTGGCAGGGGAATAAATAGGTGAACTTCTATGAGAGGTGAGAAATAGCTGTGGTAGTTCCCAAAGTCAGCGGCGGTGTGGCAAAGTCCGGTGTGGCAAAGGCGGTGTGGCAAAGTGTGGCAAAGTGTGCTAGTAGCTAGTCCCATCTGTGCACTTATATAATAGTCTTATTTTCCTGATGGGCTTATACAATACAAGGTGCCCCCCGTTTAACGACGGGAATATGTTCCAAAAAAATCTATCGTGAATCCGTCGTTAAACAAGTGGTGTGAGTGGGTGGGCCAAGCGGCTGCTGTGGGGGTGGGAATTGTGTCTCGTCTCTCATCCTTTTAAGAAGCCTGCTCTCCCCCTCTTGTTCCTGAGGTGCTTCTACTGGCTGCTCTCCTGGGTGGCTCACAACTGAGCAGTTTGGCCGATTGTTCTCCTTCAAGTGCTGCGTTCAGTGGCGAGAGCAGCAGCTTCTAGGCCGGAGGCTTCATGGGAGGGAGGTGAGGCACGCCTTGACCCAGCAGCTCAGGAGGAATCAACACTTTTCTCGGCTCCATGTGTGCTGCAGCTCCGCCCCTGCTGTGATTGCCAGATCGCTAGGCTTGTTCTGTGAAAGTGCCAATTCCTCCTGTGCCACTGGGTCAAGGCACAGCACAATCCTGTCTACAGAAGTGCCGGCGGAGCAACAGCTCCAACAGCGCTGGGTGTTGCAAATGTGCCATAAGACACATTTTCAACACCCAGCGAGTAAGCGGTGCTGGTGGAGAGGCCGGCGCTGCTCACTCTCTGTCT
Source organism: Plestiodon gilberti rubricaudatus (assembly GCA_026170595.1). Classification (NCBI taxonomy): domain Eukaryota; kingdom Metazoa; phylum Chordata; class Lepidosauria; order Squamata; family Scincidae; genus Plestiodon; species Plestiodon gilberti. The sequence goes on from JANXHW010000001.1 coordinate 79,297,935, forward strand.
GACCGAGAACACTGCAGGCTGACGAAGGTAGGTCTTGCGCTTGGAGGGGGTGGGAAGGGAGGGGGGTGATTAGCCGGCCAGGCCAGGGACAGGGGAGGGACAGGGGGGAGCAGTGTGCTCTGCTGAATGCTAGCCCCCTGATCCTGGCCTGACCAGCATTATACTGGCACCTCAGATTTGCGCTGGCCATTTTGCCAGCACACATTCGAGGAGACCCATAGGGGCCTCTGGAAATAGTGCCTACTACTACTGCCTCCCTTCTGTCTGTTTTCTAGATTGTAAACCTCTGGGGGGGGGGGGTAGAGTCCTGCTCTTTCATTTCCATAGATGTACCATTATTATTTTTATTATTGTTTTCTTTTTTTCTATATATTTATACTTTATTGATATATTAAAACATAAAAACAATACATATTTCATAAAGTTATAGCAAGCACGAAGCAATACATCCTACTAGCATACTATTCACTATTTTCTACATATAATATCCAACTAAGCCAAAATAACACCCATGTTCTGTTCATTAAATCCGCATATCATCACATCGTTCTTCTCTCTCTCTCTTAAAAAATCGATAAATGGTTTCCAGTTATTCACAAAAAGGTTAACTGATTTTTCCTTAATTAAAATTGTAAGTTTATCCATTTCAGCATAGACCAAAACTTTCAGCCACCAATCTTCCAGCGAAGGTATCTCCGAATTCTTCCAATATTGTGCATATAAAATTCTTGCTGCAGCTATCATATATAAAAACAAAATTTGAAATTTTTCGCCTATATTTCAATAATAAAGTTCTCATATCTTAAGCACTTGTTTGCATTTAGAGGCTTTAAAATAAATGAATGCAGTAAGCTAACTTTGATTTCATCTGAACATCTCGGAATACCATTGAAGTTTAGCAATGTTTGCGTCACCAAGACTCTAACAAATGTTTTGTTGTTTCACTGTACTCCATTCTACAGGTTATTAAATGTATTGTGCTGTGATCTAGACACACTTCTGCTTTTAGAAGCTCAGTACAAGATATCAGAAGTGCTTTTAGATGCCCAAAAAGAGAATGTCATTGAAACTTCTGGAGGTTCTCGGTAAGAAACGGTAATTTTAAATATTATCACCATCCCTATTTGTAGTTCTGTGTATCCTGTCCTTAAAGATTCTGCACAACCTCCCATTCTAATCAGTGTAGGAGGTAGCATCCCTCTTGCACATATGTAGCATTAATCTACGGTATGACTTCACTGTGGTTAGAAATTTGGCATGAGCTCTCTTCGTGCTTAGGTTTGCAGAAGGAAGATGTGCCCCTAGCTGCCAGTTGTCAAGTACAGTGGACCCTTTCTATCCGCAGATCCGACTTACTGTGGGTCCTGAATCTGTGGGGTCCACCTTAAAATGCTGTAAAAAGGGGGGAAGCCCCCCAATCCTGGGAAGGCTCTTCCTGGGACAAGGCTGGGAGGAGGGAAGAGCCTTCATGCGACCTGGGTTGGTCATTAAGCTTGTGTAAGCCCTGCAGAGGCTTAAAAACGGCACGGTTTGGCTACTTAAAGGTAGAAACAGGGGTTGGGGGGCTTCCCCCCCTTTTACAGCATTTTTAAGGTGGACTCCAGTATCCGTGGACCCTCGCTATCCACGGGGGGGGGTCCGGAACGGATCCCCCGCGGATAGTGAGGTCCAACTGTATAGAGCCCCGATCTACTCTATAGAGTCTCAAAATATGAAAGTGGCATGTTACTAATTCTATTGATCTCAGGAAGGGAATCTCATATAATTTTATCATTTTATGCTATGGCTGCATACAGCTTGTAAGAAGCATATATGAAGGAACCTCATAACATAAAGGAGGAAATGAAAGGCCCTTGCTGTATTCCCAGGCCTTGTCAACAAAGGGGCTGTGGCCTAATAGTGATAGGACCACATTTTAACTCTGATATCATTATGGGTGCTACCCACTTTTGGTATCAACTTTGTAATTTGCTCTTAGGAATTATTAGCTCAGAAAACCACAAGGCTGGCCACATGATACTGCACCTGGGTCCTGCTTGTACTATATTGTAGACAAATAAGATACATACATTCTCTCTCCCTCCCCTGTGGATACCTTGCACAAAACTGAAATTCAAGTCCCATGTTAACAACTGGCTTGAGCTACATTGTGAGAAATTGTATCTCAGATTTTCAGCAATTTCAAGCTGCAATTGTATTTTGTTTTCTTGCAGAGACTTTATAATTGATGGCCTCTCAGTAGAGAGAAACCATATTCTTGTTAGGATAAATCATATTGGAGGACCAACAGAACGGATCTTGCCTCCAAGAATTCTTCATAAGGTTGTAAATGCACGTTTTTTTATTTTTTGCACTTCTGGCCTCTCTAGAAATAGGTGTTGCTAACTGAAAACTAATTCATATATTTTCCATGATTCCTTTGAACATCTGCTGGCTATTTGTATACCTAGAGTCTGCCTTATTGAGTTGCATTAAAGATATGGGTCAATGGGATAGTGCTATGCAAAAGAGCTTAGTTTATATCAGACATTTGTGGTGTTGCTTTATTTAAATGTGTATTGTATTTGATTGCATTTTCTTTTTCTCCTAGTACATCTTTTGTCGATAACCTTTTTGTACTTCTTGATCTGAAGCAACTTGAGTTGCTTCTGTGATGCCAAATGCCTCTAGCACTCGGTATTCCCATGGTGCAGTATTTATTAAGCATCTTTCTTTATCTGCCATGTTTATCTCCAGATTGTCTTTCTCCTAAAGATGAGATGGAAATTGTTAGTACTATGCCATGAGTCATATCAGGATATAAAACATAGAGTAAAGTATTTCTTCTAAAAATATCATTTTCCCTGCTATGTAGGGGGAGGGGTGTAATTCTAATTATAGCTCGCTAACTTTTCAGGCTCAGCTACTGACAATTGTTGTTGCCAGTTGTTTCTAATGGTATCACTACTTTCAAATGTAATATGTTGAATATCTAGTAATGTGCAAATATCTCTGAAAATGTGTGCAGATTCTTTGGCTGAATGAAATGAATTAATATATATTATGATGCAAACGAACCGCTCTTTCATGTTCTAACACCCTTGTCGAAATCATTCTCCTCGTAGTTCGATGTATTTCCGTCCACAGGTACAGGGTATGCTGTAAATTCCAGGATTCGACAATGGAGGTCTAGGATCCTTTGGATTCCGGAGCAATTGCTCTATTTTGCTAGTGGGTTTAAAGATTGTTTTTATGTTAAAACGTCCAAAGGTCCGGGAGATTTTGTCTGTGACCCCTTTAATGAATGGCAGAATAACCCATTTGTTCTCTTCTTTAATTGTCTCCTCTTCCTGCTCCCTGGGTGGTCTTATAGTATTGATTTTCTTGTACTGTTTATCCCAATTCTTATCTAACTGTGTAGTAGTATAACCATTGGCTCTTAAGGAGTCCTGGATTATACGCCTCTCAGATGCTAAGGTTGACTCATCACATATTCTAATAGCCCGAATGAACATTCGCTGGCAACTAATATATATTAATTATTTATATAAATAAATATCACTTTGGTTGTTTTCCCCCTTAGGCTGATGATCCATATCCTTGGCCTATGTTTTCATCATACCCTTTACCAACATGTTATCTTGCTGAATTTCCTAGGAAGACCGATGCAAGGCAAGGTAGAGTATATTGGTTTGCTGGAGTGATGTATTGAAAAAAGGACATATATATGTACAGTAGAAAATGTACAATAGAAAGTATACAGTACAGTATGTAGAGCAGAAAATACAACAATCCCAAAGTCTGTATTTATTAGATTCGTTTGGGATTTTACTGTATTGGTTAACAATATGATTCTCAATACCTGTTGCTTGCAGGCCTGTTCCTTATGTATGCTTCAGAAAGCTTTATTATTATTATTATTATTATTTAAAACTCCGGTGGATGAAGAATGCAAAATGAACATATAATCTTTCTAGCAACTGGAGTTGGTCATGTTGACTTGCTTGCTAAGTTTCAAGCACCTAAAACTCTTCCTCAGGGAATAAAATAAAAGTCTTTGTGGAGCTTAACTTGATAAATCAAGGAAGTTTCCAAGACTACCTATATTTATCCCCTGAAGGCAAGCTTTATGTGTTTGAAACCCATCAGGATTGAATTACTTTTCTGGACAGTAAAAACCTGCCTCTCCTGTACTTGTCCTTTTGACTTTGCTTTATAAGATGGGATGTTATCTGTTAAGCTTAACATTCTGATTAATATCCACGTACACTACCAAGTTTTAAACTGATCTCAGGATGGCTTTGCTGCTATGTTAAGAATGTAATAGAAACACAGCAGGGATTGCAAGCAAATGCTACATGCCCCAATACATGAATATCAAATGTAGGAAAAACACACTCTGGTAGCAAATTAGGGTTTCTTTGTTTTTTTTAAATAGAGAGCATGAAAGAAAATTCAGGCTAGTTCTAAAGATGTTTTTCCTACATAAGTACTTTCTGCATGGAATTGAATCTGTTTTGCCACTGACAGAGCAGTATTGCGTTTCTGAGCAATTCTACTTGAGTACACTCTGATATTAACTTATTGCTACCTTTCGACTTCTGAGAACCCTTTAATTTTTGTCTACAAACGACTATTTTCTGACCAAAAATGAGGAGAGGGAATTGGGATCCTGAGAACGTTGAAGACGTTATAGTTATAACTACATAAAACAAAGGTGATAAAGCCGGAAATAAACACAAGGCCTTGTTTGGCTGTCTAGGCTATTTATACCTCACAAGTACCTGTCACCATGGTTGAATTCCCTCTGTTACTAGACTGGCTCCGCCATTGGTAGAGAGACCAGGGTTAGGAGTCAGAAGAACGGGGCTGAGAGCTTCGAATGCTCTTGTTCTATTTCAAATTGAATTCCCCCCCCCCCTCATGGCTGAAAAACATCAGGCCGCAATGATGACAAGCAGCCAGTTTGTCCTCTACCCCACCCCTGCCATTTATGCCTTTTCCAGGCAGGAACAGCAAGGCTGGCTGACAGCAGACATTTACATTCTTCTCCCTTAGTCCAAGAAAAGATGGCTTACTGGAGTGTCAGCAAGATTGCTGCATTTGGTCTGGAGAATAGTAGAGGTGTTAATGGCAGTGCAGGCAAAGCCACTTATTTATGTATCATTAAATGCTTCCGTGGCATTTTGGAGGTGATGCTGAGCAGTTTGCAGTAAGGTTTCTACCCAATTCCCACAATTGACTTCTGGAGAATTATTTATTAAATTACATATATGATGCTTTCCCACAGGATCAGCTTATAATTGATAAAAGTGCTACTTAAAACAGTGAAACAATAGAAATGATAGTTTTGAAATAAATTGCCAACAAGCTGGGTGGGGTTCATCCAGATGTGGGTTCTGGTTGTAGAAGAAAACAAGGCCCTACCAACATGTGACCAGGCAGCCTAAGCTCACTACATTCCCAAAGACTTGATGATGATGATGATACCTAGAGGTTACCTAGATGATACCTAGACCCACTACAGGGTCTGTGCTGGTGTGTGGATCCCTTTAGGCGGCTGTGTCAGAGCCCTGCGGCATTTCTGAATGCACGGCGATGATGTCATAGCTGGACTTCCCTGAACGCTGACCTGTGCAGAGCTCGGCTTCCCAGGACTTTAAGCTACTGTACGTGGCTGTGCAGTTTAAAGAGAACACTGATTGCTACAGCAATCTATTTTTTATTTTATATCTTTTTTAGACAAAGCTACACTTTTTGTAATAATACTTTCATATTCCTTTTAGATGGGGATGTTAACAAACTTTTATCTGCTTTAAAGAATCCAGAGAAACATCTAGGATGGATTGAAAAGATTCAAAGTCAGTTCTGTGAAATCATGGAAAACAAACCTAATGTTATTAGTGGAACCAGTGAGTATATACATTTTGTTTTTCCATGAAAATTATTGTACCAAGCTGTAAGTCTGAAGGCTCTTTGAGTGAAAACCATGACGTTTAAACCACTTCTTTGTCAGATTACTATGTCTTAACATTTTTCTAAAAACTCCCCAATGCAAATCATTGGGAGGAAATTGAAACGGAACCTATGTTGGCAAACACGCATTTCCAAATCTGTTTCTGTCACGTTAACATAGGCAGGGCAACACTTATAAGGAAAAATTGGTGGGAAGGAAGGGGTGTTACCAGCCATGTTCTAAAACACGTGTGTCGTGCACAAGCAGGGGAAATCTTCAAGTGCAGTTGCTAATGGCACTGCTCAAAGGAATGGTATGAAATGAAGAATGCAAAGTTATCAGTGGAATAATATATAGCTTTCATTTTGGGGATAATAGTACTAGGAAAGGGAATCAAAAAGATAACACAAGACAGTATTCATGCACTCAATTACACAGTTAGGTCCTAAGCATTAGCAGTCTCCCAGGCAGGAGAAAGAAATATTTACAAAGGAGAAGGAGGCACATAATGGAGGGGGGAGGGAGAGGGAGGGGATCAGGATATTAGCATTAAGAAAGTCAGGGAGATTAACCAGGGGGAACAGGGACTAAAGAACTGGGGGCTATGCAGTAGCGGGAAAGGAGAAAGACTGAGGAAAAGAAAGAGAAGAAGCAGGAAAGCACTAGTGTTCCAACCACAGTGCAAAGCTATGGCTGAGTCTGTGTTCTCTGTAACCTGGACCAAGGCTGCAGGCAAGGAATGAGCCCCTCCACAGACCATGACAATACTTCACTCTCTTGCAGTGGGGGAAGTGTGCCTCTCTCACTGTGTGGTTCCTCTTAACTGACACTGCAGGTGCTTGAAGAGGAGCCGAGAATGGACCTGGGTGGACCAGCTGTTTGAGTAGTCGCTATGGCGGTCAAAGGAGTCTGTCTGAGAAGAGGCCTGGGGTTAATCTCTAGACTGCCCTTTAACTGGTAAAAGATAGGCCAAGGTGTCCTAAATTCCAGCACACTCACATGAAAGGAGGAAGGAATAGAAACACTAAGCATGTCATCAGTTTGACTGCACATGAGAGACAGAAGATAGGGGAGTTTGAGGGCTAATGGCCAGGGATGCCAAAGATCAAGGTTACTTATCCATATCAGCTGATGTGAGGCTTGTATTGTTGGCAAAATCATGGGGCTAGGTTGCCAAGACACAGCAGTCTCTGGGTTCAGAAATGTTGGGAAAGGCAGAAGAGAGTTTGAAAAGCAAACCCAGGAGGGCTAGGCAGTCGCCAGAAGCAAGATGTGGGAGCCAGGTTGCTTTGCTGGGGGAAGGGGTCCTTTGCAAGGTGGCTCAACAAGCACTTAAGTAGTGGTTTACAATAGTGCTTGAGGGAAGGATGCAGGGAAGAAGGAAGAAAGGCTGGAAAAAGGAGAAAGTGGGCTGACACCTTTCCTGGGTGCCAGCTAGCACACTGGCTCTTGGGTAGCAGAATGCTTGATACACCACCAGCAAGTAGCTGAGCCGTTCGTGAGCAACAGGTAACTGCAGCAGGCCGTGAGGGGTGCAAAAAGGACATGAGACTGGTCTAGGTCATGCTTACCTAGTATGCATCCAGCACCACGTATGTGTGTCATGTTTTGGGCAACGGAGATATTTAACCTCCCTTCTCCCTTCCACTAATTTATCCTTGCCTCCTCCCCTAAGATCACCTTTTTCCCTAGCCATGCTTGCTCTAGTGCCTGACTGGGGGAAAAATGATTTAAAACATCCTAGGCAGGCATTTGCGGGGGAAAACCAATAGACAAGGAAAGGTTGTACATCTCCCTTTCCACTTACCAGTTATTTCCTTCAAAGCCACTCCCACCCACATTAGAATACAAGGGGACCACAGGGTTCATAAGAACATAAGAAGAGCCCTGCTAGATCAGGCCAAAGGCCCATCTAGTCCAGCTTCCTGTACCACACAGTGGCCCCACCAGATGCCTCAGGGGGCACACAAGACAACAAGGTACCTGTGTCCAGTCGCCACACTCTTGCTTATCCCCATCATGGCTTGTAAGCTGTGATGGACTTTTCCTCCATAAATCTGTCCAATCCCCTTTTAAAGGCATCCAGGCCAGGTGCCATCACCACCTCCTGTGGCAAGGAGTTCCACAAACCAATTACACACTGGGTAAAGAAATATTTTCTTTTGTCTGTTTTAATACTGCCTCCACTCAATTTGAGTGGATGTCCCCTAGTTCTAGTGTTGTGTGAGAGGGAAAAGAACTTCTCTCTATCCACTCTCTCCATCCCATGCATAATTTTATACGTCTCAATCATGTCCCCCCTCAACCGTCTTTTTTCTAGACTGAAGAGCCCTAAACGCTGTAGCCTTTCCTCATAAGGTAGATGCCCCAGCCCACTAATCATTTTGGTCGCTCTCTTCTGCACCTTTTCCAGTTCCACTATATCATTTTTGAGATGCGGCGACCAGAACTGGACGCAATACTCCAGATGCGGCCTTACCATCGATTTGTACAACGGCATAATAATATTGGCCGTTTTATTCTCAATCCCTTTTTTAATGATCCCAAGCATGGAATTGGCCTTCTTCACAGCCGCCGCACACTGGGTCGACACTTTTATCGACCCAACCTTGTGTTTCCTTTGTAGTATGCCATTCCACCTTACAGGACGTTGGTGGAATGAAGATTGTCAAGTAAGTTCTTGGCTTAAGGATTTTGTTGAGAAGCAAAAACTTTATTAAAAAAAATAGAAATGGCAAGTCAGCCAGAGATGCTCACCTTATATTGAGGACTGTCAGTACTGTATAATCTAAGTAATTTGAAATATTTTTGTCCTGCCTTTCTGCTGAAACAGGAATCAAAGGCTGACAATGAGACAAAATATACCCCTCAAGATGTTTGTAAAGGAATGGTGGCTGATAAAAGGTTCTTGAGAACACTGATAGAAAATGTCCATTCTCCACACCTCAGATGTCACTGTTGTTGTGGCTGTTCAAATGTTCCATGGTGATCGTAGGGAAGAAATTGCTCCTTTCGTCTGTGATTGTGTCTTAGCGACCAGAGCCAGGTAGCACCAAATGATTTACCCCTGTAAAGTAAGGCATCCTCTTGGCCTGACAACTGAGTAGTCTGCTGCTCCTGGCTTTTCCTGATGCCAGGGATGGCTTATGAAAGCTCTTGGGGAAACAATAGGAAGAAATGTATGAAGCTCTCTTATAGTGAGTCAGACCACTGGTCTATCTAGTTCAGTATTGTCAGTACTGATTGTCAGTGGCTCTCCAGGGTTTCAGGCAGGATTTTTTTTCTGCCCTGCCCAGAGATTCAACCGGAGACCCTCTGCATGCAAAGTATGTGCTCTACCACAGAGCTATGGGGCCTCCTTAACACCACAATAATGGAAAATATCCACTCCTTGGGCTTCAGGTGTTACTTTTGCTTTTAAATTAGATTTTGTTGCGTTTTTAGTACAGTAGTATTTGTATGCCTGGTATCTATCTGTCTAGCAATTTTTAAAGTGTATTTAGGATATTTTTTCAAACTGTTATAGTTGGTTCTTGAATTGTTTTTCCTATTAACGCTGTCAGTTTATGAGTATAGCATGGCTGCCAACCTGTTCTTCGGTTAGATAATGTAAATCATGTATAGTCTGTTGAATATAAATATATGTAAGCACTTGTAAATAAAATATTCGCTTTAAAATAAATATTAAACAACTCTGGATGTGATCATGAACTTTAAAAGGAACCAAAGGATATGTAGTCTGCTGTTAGACTATATCAATTATCCAAATGCAAGTGCATATTATTTAGCATGGCAGCTCTGTAGTGACAAATTAAAACAATTCTGTGATATTTACATTTTGTTAACATTGAAGTCTAAAGGTTGATATATTTCTTTTGCTTTCAGCAGTTATAGCAAACAGCTTAGCAACAGAACTGATAAAAGCATATTAGCAAGTCTGGAAATAAAATTATTATCCTGAAAGAAAGTTATACAAAATGCTGCCACTGTAGAATATTTTAACCAAGTAAATATGCTCTCAACATCGTAAACTTAAATAGATCTTATTAGATTGGACATGTAGAAAAATGTAGCAGCAGCTTGTGAGGGAATTTGCTGGTTAACTATCAGCTTCTACCACTGAGTGTTTTTCAAGGAGGAGGAGGCCCAACACCTTTAACTGAGGTATTACAAGGCAGCAGAAAAAGAGATTGCTAACTTTGTGTGCCTTGCATTATTAAATAGATCTAATCTAAGTGATAGGTTTGAATATATCTGAGACCTTTCTTTTGCCCTCTTTTGTAGAGGTAAACGGTCCAGGATATTGCCCCTGAAAGCTGATTTCCACATGGGTTTTTTGCATGTTTGGGAGATGTGTAAGACAAGCCACTTCCATGACACACAGCCAGGGTGTCCCCATTGGGGGGGGGGCACACAACCAGGGTGTCCCCAAACCTTCCAGTGGTGAATGGGGGCTATCACCCTCCTGCCTTTTTCTTCTTGGCTATAATTAGATCAATTCAGATTGCAGCAGGTAACTTTTCATGCAACAGTAAAATAATCATGGGCATAGAAAAGATCATGCTTTTGACCTTTTTTCCTTGTTGTATAACATGTGGTTTAGATGTGCTGATTTAGCCAGGAGTTTCTGTGTGCATAGAAACTGCTCTTCCATTCAGGCTGGTTTAAGTGAGGTCTCCTAGGCGTGCATGACCCCCGTGAAAAGCATGCAGGACTCTTGACCAGGTTGATTGAATAGATCTTGGAAACTTTGTTGCTCCTTATGTGAAAGGAGGCAGATAGTTTTCTTGGAGCTCTTTATCACAAAGGAAACTCTAAAGTGCATTGACCTTTACTTCACAGTGAAGGCCAAACTTTCTCCCTTAGTTTTTCTGCCTAGACAAATGTAGAGAGCACAATCTAATTACAACTAATTTTCTTTATGTTGAAACTGTCTAAGAAATTCTGGAGTAATCCTTGGAGGACACACTATTCCCTTTCAGTTTATACTGAATAGATTGTCAGATGAGCCATTAAAAATTTAATTTAAATCGAGAATGTTATGAATACAAAATACAGAATGCATGTTTTGAATTGTTTTTCCTATGCAAGTATGAATAAACATGCAACAGTTCAAATTGCTTTAGTTGCCCGTGCACTTTAATTTCATTTGGTGTGATGGTTCTGCATTTTGTATTATGGTGCTGCTGCTTTAATCATTTTGCTTTTTTTGCAGATTTGGCAGAGTTAATCGAAAAGTTTGTGTTGCATCTGTCTGAGAGTCCATCAGAATGCTACTTCAGTGGCGCAGAGTATGAAGGTAATGTTTATCTCTTCTGTGTTTTCTGCCTGGCATTAATGAACTGAGGAGAAGTTGCCACTCATTGTTTTCCCTCTCAGGCTCCATCAGCGTCAGCCAGTTTGCAGCTTTGCTGGAAAGGTGTAAAACAGTGAGGCCCCTTACATTGACCTGCCTGGATCCATTTGTTTGTTCTACAGTTTGTGTTGGCCACTTTCTGGTTTTTGACTGAAAAAGAATGGCAAGGTATAACTGTAATAAATAAATAAAAAATAATAATAGTTGTAGGATCGTAGCTGGTTTGAATTTATTTGTGTAGCATAATTGTTTGTTCAAATAGGGAATACATATAGATAATCTGCTGTGGCCCAAAGACTGAGGGCACAATCCTGTGTAAACAAAGCAAGTGCTCCACCATTCTAAGCCGTCGCGAATGCACGTTTGCTATGACTTCAGAGTAAGGGTGGCTGGTGTGGAGGCTGGCCATCCTCCCTCCACCACCGGATCGTCCATGCAGCTGCCGGAGAAGGTGAATGATCCCCTGGCGGGGGGCAGTCCAAGCGGCGAGGGCGCGGGGGACATTGGCTGAGCCAGGGGGGCGGGGATGGCAGCTGCCATATCCCTGTCCCTTTCCCGGGCCGGATCCGCCATTATATGGCCTCCTCTGACTTCTGTCAACGAGATAGCTGACATAAATCCGAGGAGGCCCATTGGGGCCTTACCGCGCTACACCCAGGGGAAGGAGACAAAACGTCCCCTTCCCCCGATGAGACTGAGTAGACCTCAGGAAACTGGGATAGGATCCGGCAGGCAGCCTGGGCCGCCCGCTAGATACTTAGGCATGATTGGGCTGCCCATCAGTGTGCAGCAATATATTTAAAGCAAAAGTCCAAGATATGATTTCAGATTTTCAAGACTATTAATTTAGCAGTTTCGTTATGGTGCTTTCCACATCTCCACTTTCAATCCTTAAAAGTATTGAGCATGAAGCCATTACAGCATGTATTGTAAACCCACCTAGAACCATGAAACATAGAAGCTGTGTTAGGATGTCCTATTTTCCAAATTGTTTGGAAAGATATCAGATGGATTTGAGTTTTAATAAGCCAGCAGATGGTGCAGGGCAACCAACACACAGATGCCCCCTTGGCTAGGTTTCTGATCAACAGGGAGTGTAACAATAGTTTAGTTTTAATGAATAGAATCAATGTGTTATATGAAAGTAGTTTCAGGACAATGCATCGATATTCAGTGTTATCATGTTTTTGGAAATGAGAAATTGATTATCTTAAACTACAGCAGCTTTCTAAACCCTTGGGTAGTTGAAATTAGAATAACACAATTCATCCAGCTGTTGTGAAATCCCTCAGGATTTCAATCCATTATAAAATTTGCAAATCTGGAAAAATCAAATTAGTTTCGGTTATCGTTTTAAAGATGAAGGAGAATAATAAGCTAATATATCGACATTTATGCAGTTGCATTTTTAAAATTATAATAAACAGTAGCAATGGTTAACACTGTGTTGCCTGCTTGCTTGTTGCTTGGTATGATGGATACACTTGGAGAATCTGTGGGATGTCTTCTAGAAATCCGGCTTCTGTCCAGTGGGATAATATACGAATGAGTTGTAAATATGTCCCATTCAGATAAAATATTAAGGTGTATATGACTTTGAGAATTGCTTCTTTCAAATTACTATAACAGAATTGACAGATATTATGGACATTGAAAATTAGTCAACGCTCTTCCCTTCCTTTCTATGTCTCCACCAACCAGAGGTGGTATTGGTGTGTGTGTGTGTGTGTGTGTGTGTGTGTGTGTGTTCTGGAATAAAGATGAGGAAGAAGATGGGCAGATAAGCAACCACCCTGGAGTCTGATGACAATTAGTATTTAAATAGGCTTACCATATTTTTGGTGACCCAATCCGGGACAAACCCCCCCCATTTTTGGGGGGGGCACCAATTTTTTTTTTAATTTTTCTGGTTTTTTTTTCTTTAAATGTTTTTTTATTTTTTTTCAATTATTTGCCCCTTACTGTGTCCACCGCCGCCGCCTTTTCTGCAGCCTCGTTGCTGCTGCTGCTGTCACTGCCGTAGTCGCTGCCGCCATTTTCGTCCTGATTGCCGCGCACAAGCAGCCGGGGAGCCCTTCAGAAAGAGGGCTTCCAGGCGCGCGTGGCTCGGCCTGGAAGCCCTTCGTTCTAAAGGGCTTCCAGGATGCTTGTGCGCATGCATGCGGCTCTCAAAAGCTGCACGCATGTGCACAAGCGGCCTGGGAGCCCTTTATAACGAAGGGCTTTCAGGCTGTGCCACGCGCATGCAACATGAAACTTTGCGGCCCGGAAGGAAAATGGAGGGGTTGACGGTGGCAATCCGGGATGGTGCCATACCTCCTGGGATACATAAATCCGGGAGGGTCCCGGCCATTCCGGGATGTATGGTAATTCTATATTTAAACAAATTTTCTATATTTTCTTACCTAGTTAAGCTTGTTGTTTAATTTCAGACACACTAAACACAACTAATCGTAAATAACTTAACACACCCCTTTTAACAGTGAATAAATACTGTAGCGGAAAACTGGAATGAAATCAGTAACGTTTCTGCCCTGAATTCTCCTCCTTAGCTGTTCTCTCTGATTCTTCTCAAACAACAGGTCTCACTGTTTGTTCTCGCTCTTTTATGTATCTTTCTTTCAACAGCGGTCTGCAGCCTGCAATTCACTTTCTTCAGGAATTCTTCCTCAGCACTTTGCCTCTTTATCTTTTTCCTCCGCTTTCCTTTTCTTTTAGCTTCTCCCTCTCTTTTTCTCCATCTGACTCCACCTGTCTTTTCCTCCTCACTATGTTCCATATCCCTTTCTGCAGTTAACATTCAGGACTTTACAGAGGTAGGCAGTACACTGCCCTTGCATTTAAATCAACTTTAAACAAAACACATCTCCCAGGGCGACCCACAACAGTAATTAAGCAATGTCGGATATTAACAAAAACTCAGTAGTATATACAATACATGCTGATCTCGGTGCTGCTGGTAAAGTTCCGCCCATTGCAGTTACTTTGAAATTAAAATGCCATGATGGTAATCTCCAGCAAAGTATGTCAGGCCCCAGACTTAGGCCTTGTTCTGACAAAGCAACAGATGAGATGGCAGACCTGCATCTGGAATGTAAGACTTCATACTGCAAGGAGGGGGCTCATACGATTGAATGCTCCTTCATCAAAAAGTAAGATGCCATGGAGAAGGCAAGGCTAGAACTCTTTTCTCTGACATTCTCATTCCCTTTGTTAATTTTTTTCTGGTATGGAGAGCGTTCAGTCATGTGAACATCCATTTGTTGTCTGAAGTGGTACAAACATACGTTTGTCACCTCATCTGCTGTTTTATAATATAGTGGGCCCTTGGCATCCGTAGGGGTTTGTTTCCGGAAAATCCGCAGATGCTCAACACCCCTTTAAAAAAATAGTGATACTTACCTTGAGCACCGCAGGCCACTCCATTGGCCCCAGCATGCTCCCGGAAGCTGCTTCTGGGTTGCGGCGAGGTTAGCAAACTCCGTTGGCCCTGGCGCTCCCCAGAACGCATCCGGAAGTGTTCCTAAACACTTCCACAATGTTTTAGGGTGTGCACCAGGGCCAACGGAGCGGTCCACAGTAGGTGAAATCTGTGGTTGGGAAGACCGCGAATGCCAAGGGCCCACTGTATTTAGATTGTACTCTCTGGCATTTCTTTTTAAAAGATTGTCCGCAATAAGGCTGGGAAATGTACATGCTTGGGCTAATGGAAATCTGGATTTGTAGCTTGTCATCACTTATAGTTGACCCCGGTAGACTAGATGGGCCGTTGGAGAAGAGCTACTCTTATGGGCTTGCTATTTTAATGCTTCTTTAATGCAGCTGTTGTCTTGTTTCGGGGGGGGGGGGGGAACTACTTTTTTTATCATGCTTAGATTGCTGCACTTTTGCTCAAGTGCCTGTCAGGTAAAAGTGAGATTGCCATTGCCTCTGAATGGACAAAATCTTATGTTTATTACCCCATTTTATTGCAAAGCATAGCAGTAATTATATAATTATAGAGTGTATGGTATGTTCCATTTGGGAGTTGGCTATAAAAAGAACATATCTCACTTTATTGTCTTCCATAGTGTTTTTCTTTGCATTCTTGCCACTTGATTACATGGGGTTGACTGAGCTCTATAAAGCAAAGAGTCTGCATTTTATGCTCATGTTGTATTTTTTTTCCTCTGTTAAAAATTGTTCAAAACTCTAAAGAGTACTTATTTGTTAACAGTGAAATAATTTGAGTTGAGGAGACTGTATTTAGAATCCTGGCAAATGTAATGTCACGTTAGAAATAAGTAGTGCTTACTTCAAGGTGAATCATGTTCTACTTATGCATGTCTCCTTTAATTAGTTGTGGAACAGGTCTTACACATTATTTTGTAGTTCTTTTTGAAGCAGCTGTAAAAACTGAAGTTCTGGAAATATGATATGCTGTTTCAGTATGACCTTTTAGATTCTGAAATTCTTTCAGCCTTGCCCGTAGGTACCTCAGCATAGCAATAGGTTCATCTGTCTGCTGAATAGTGTCTATCTATGCAAATACAGAAATACACTTTATTTAATATACAGACTCAGCACAGTTTGGAACTTTGTGTACTAGGAGAAAGGATTTTATTTCATTGTTTCCCTGTGTTGAGATTTTATAGCCTTTAGAAATGGTTTTTGTGTTTTAAACTAAAATATGGTTCTAGCAGCAGTTTTTATATGCCACTTTTATATATCTTTTTTATTTTAGTTGTATAATGTTATATCATTTTTTAAAAATCATGTTCTGTAAAATGGCAAGAAGGCTCTACAGAATTGTGTAAGTGGGGAAGAAATCTAAGGGCCCAATCCTATCCAACTTTCCAGCAGCAATGCAGCCCTGAGGTAAGGGAACAAACATTCCCTTATGTTGAGGAGACCTCCACGACTGTCCCCCACCACCACCACTGCAGGATGAAGCGCACGCTCCGTTGGCACAGCTGCATCTGCACTGGAAAGTTAGATAGAATTGTGCCCTATGTGAGTTAAACATTTGTGTAGATTCTGCATATTCTTGCAGTCAATTTTTATGAAGCTGTGACTACTGAAAGACAAACCGATTAACCTAAATTACTAGATTGAAAGCTAGCTCACCAGTAGCATCAGGACAGCATTTTTGGCACTTGGGAAATGCTTCCTCTTGGATCAAAGGGCAGTGCAAGCTTTTTGTGATCCACTGAGAAATGCTCCCTGTCGTTTTGGACCAGTTGTGTTTCAGCCGCAGAAAGCCATCATTGTTGGGGAAGCAGCAGAAGCTCGGATTTCTTTTGACTTGAGAAAATGAATGCAAACCCCAAGGCATCAGTACTTGTTCCTTTCGTTATTCTCAAGATTGGGAGAGGGTGCTCACACAAATATTAGTCCTGCCAATAATCTCCACATGACAGCAACAATAGGAGGCAGAGCAACAGGCACTGTGGTCACCATTTTGTAGGGGACAACCTAATCCCAACATCTGAGAGAGCCTGATCTTGCCCTGAAAGAGAGGGCGGGGTTTTGCCCTTACTATGTACTGTGTTTGGCAGAGACCACCACTGAGCAGCAGGCACTCCACTGTCTGTTGGGAATTCACTAGGCCTGGGATCCCATTCAGATGGGAAGGTCAACAGTATCCACATGGGGCAGCACAGCCTTTGATAAAAGGGATGCAGAAGAGAATATGGATTCCATGGGAACTTCTGACCCACCTCTTGCAGCTTCGTTTACAGATCATACTGTCTTTCTATATCCCCTATGTTGAAAATACGGTACCCTCCTGACATCTCAAGAAAAAAGAAAAAATTGTTTACCACAAATGCTTGCTCCTGGTGACATTAGTGCATAACACTGAACTGCATGCCTGGAGAATTAGGCAAGGATTCACAGGAATGTCCTGCCTCGATTTACCTCAAGTTTTCAAATATTGCCATTGTTTACAAGTTCAAAATCCAATTAGTAAGGAAGGACACTCTTCCTTACTATCCATATAGTATCATATAAATCATACAAAAAAAAAAAACAGCTCTGCCTTCTGACGCAAGAGTAGTGCCTTGCCAATTCCAGATGTCAAGCATGGCTTGCCAAATCCACCAAGGACAGGAATTCACAATTTGACATTCCTCTGGGGGGCAGCTGACTGTCAAGATGGACTGTCAACCAAATCCTACCCAAATGCCACCCCCACCCCCACCCCCCCGCTGAGGCAGCTGGCACCGAGTGCATGCTGTATCTGCATGCCCACTAGCGTCGCTCAAGGTGGGGCGGAAAGCTCTGCAGCTTTCCGCCCCAACGTTACTCTCCTGCACGAGGCGCCCCGCCCCCTCAGCGTAGGAGCCCGTCAGCGGAGAGAAAGCAACGTGCAGGGACTCTCCTGCGCGTTGCTTTCTCTCTGCTGACGGGCTCCTATGACGAGGGGGCGGGGTGCCTCGTACCGGAGAGTAACGGTGGGGCGGAAAGCTGCAGAACTTAGCTTTCTGCCCCACCTCAAGCGACGCCAGTGGGCATGCCAATGGAGTGCATGCTGTATCTGTAGGATTGGAAAGGTCTCCTCAGGGTAAGAGAATGTTTGCTCACTTACCCTAGGGAAAGCCTCCACTGCCGCCATGAGACTCCTTGGATCTACGCCTGCTGTTTAGCAGGCGTAAAATCTGAGGCATGTAATAGCGGTAAGGGAGACAGATGGGGATAGGATATCGGCTTATGTGAGTGCCACCAATACCTTCCCGATCCGCCTCCAACCTGTCCCACCCCCTCCCTGCCTCATTCTGTCCCCGCTGCTGTCATGCCTACCTTTTTAGATCAGGTGGCTGGCCTCCAGCACTGCCGCTAAGTGTGGCAGCACAACTAAAATGGCTGCTGCCAGAAGCCATTTTATAACAGTAGAACTGTGTTCTGCTGTTGTAAAGGCCTTTGTGTGCTATCCCAATCCATGATAGGCTTGGACTGTGTGTTGTTTAAGAGACTGCATTTAATTGGCATTTAGTCCATATTTGATACAAACCCCCAAACAGTTCTGAGGGTTTTTTTTTTAATAAGGGGAACATTGTTAGATCTTAGAGTTGGGGGCTCTTAGAGTTTGTGGGTTCTACAGAGTTTGGGGCTCTACAGAAAAATGGCTGAAAAAAAGAGGTAAAGAAGTAAAATGTAAGGTTATGCAATGGCTGCATTAAGAGCTATTACAATAGCCTTATTCATTTATAGAATTCATTTGTCTGCACAAAAATAACCTTTTGTCTTTGAACTGGTAATAGTCCACAAAATAGCATGGATTTACAGTTTTACAAACTAGTTTCACATAGATTATATTGAAACTGAACAGGATATTGAGGCACCAACAGGTCCTCTGCTTTTCTGCCTTTTGAGAAGGAGAAGACCACACAAGTTATACCTCTGATAACGCTACTTCCTTTAGCGTTGCTTTGTTACAGCACTCTTTATCCTGAGTTGATTGAAGCTAGGGTTGAATGAAGCTATTATAGCGAATGGAAGCAGCATATTCTGGCCAACCAGCACCAGCTTCTTTCAATAATATCTCCTTTACTGCTGTTTCAAACAGTGTTTGACATTCAAGGAACAGATCCCCGGCATTATCAGAGGTATTACTGTATACGGTTTTGGGGGGAGTGTGAGTGTAAGGTGGGATGAGTAGTAGGGGGAGAGGAAACCCCTCCTACTGTTACTACTAATAAAGCCACCATTTTTCCTCCTGTTGCACTCCCAGTATTTTACAATTCCCCATAAACCTCATTGCCTTATTCTGCAGATAGGTCTATCTCAGAATTGGAAATGAAGCTTAAGGATTTTTTAAATGGTCAATTGTTATACTTCTTCAGTGCAAATTCTCAGTACTAAATCCGGAATCCTGACACTTTTCACATCACAAAACTAAATATAAATTAAGATACATCCAATGTAATGCTTCATTTCACTAAAAAAAAAAAAGTTACACTGAACACATGTAATTTTATTTCGCTTTGAACTCTGTGGTGATTCTCTGACCTGTGCTTAAATCCCTTCCCGAAATATGCAGCAAGGGAGTTGCTGCCATAGCATATTTTATTCATTCTGTTTAACCAGTGTACCTGCTTCACCTTTTTATCTGATTGACAGTTCAGAGATGTTCTGCCTTTTGTTAGGGGGAAAATGGTTTTCTTATTGAGAAAATTGATCCTTTGATGTTTTTGTCTTGAAAGCCGTTGTATTTCAAGACGTTTTAATAAACCTGGTTTCACATCAATTTTGTGGGAAATTAAATAATGCATCTTGAATAAACACTGGCCATTTTGTGCATTAGTACAATTGCAGCCTTCATGCCTCCTCCCCTGTAGAATTGTTTACCTTTATTTATACGTTGAACAAAGTATAAAGAGATAGAGATACTGCTGTGGTGTTAATGCTGACGTATCTCGAGGATAGGATACAGACTTAAAGGGAAAAAGAAAGATAGAAAAAAGAGGGAAAAAACAAGTTTAGCATAATAGTTGTTCGTTTGATCTTACGAATTTCAAGTTTTGAAATTTTTAATCACATTTTTAATATTTAGATTGCAATGAACTGAGGTCACTACTTTTATTATACAACACCTATACAAAAGGGTGGAGTAAGAGGGAATGCTACGAGGAGTGCATTTTACCATCTTGCAGAAAGAAAAATGCTTCAAATGCTGCAGTCTACTGAGTTGCTCATAGTGCTGTTTTTTTAAAGGGATGTAAGAAAGTTGCTGTTTATACTTTCAGGAAGTTACAAGGAGAGAACTGAGCTATAACTTACCACACTTTATTTCTAGCTTGTAAACTGGAAGGCTGCATAAAGATTTCAGTCATTAAAAGTAAGGCCATAGGTAGTTCAGTGTATTCTAGAGACAATAGTAGGAGGATTGTTGTGACCATGAGAACTACCGGTACATTTCTTTCTTTTACTATATCACAGAATTCAAGGTGGTAGTCCTTTTTTTCTTTTGTAGAGATGGTGAATAGTATTCCAGATATAAAATACTGCTTCAATATTTAAATTAATAAGTGTAAAAAGACAGCTTCTATTTTCAGTTGAAAACATGATTATAATGCAGACTTCTGTACATTTTCATGTGTGTGTTTTTCTTTTGATTTTAGAAGACGCAAACATGACAGTCAAAAATCTTTCATCTGTACAGCAGCTTGGCGTTAAAATGACAATCAGGTATATTGCTTCAAAATATTTCACTTGAGTATTTATAAAATGTGTTCGATAGTGATATCTAATCCATCAACTTTGCATGATATACCGTTTACGTCTAACATGTATGTTTGGGGAAAATTACTGTTTAGAAGATAATGGCTATAAATTGCATGTTTGTATACACCAGCAAGATAAAGGTTAGCAGTATTCTGGATGGAGGTTAAGAAGGCAAAAGTGAGACAATGGAAGACCAGAGAGCAGGAGGTTGTGGTGGTCAAGGTGAGTCGATGTCCAGGGTTTTTGTTGAGGGGAAAGAAAGGAAGGGCTGTAGTTGTGTGGTGTTGTAGAGGGAAGAGCAACATGATTTGGTGGTGGACTGAATATGGGGAATGATGATTAGAGATACAGTAAGTCAAAAATGAATGTATGGCTTCTGTATCCGAGACAGAGCTCCTCTTCTGTTGCTACTGCAGTACCTCCCACTCCAGATAAATTGCCAAATACTTTTTTAAAATCTTTCCTGACTGAATAGAGCAGTTTGACATCCAGTGGAGATTTTAAGCTGAGGACATGCTGTACTAAAACAACTCTGCCTGCCAAATCATTGTTCACATAGAAGTGCCTAAATGATGACAAATATATAGGGATAGTTTTAATATTATCGGTAACAAATTAGGTACAATATACAATATCCTTTAGCCAATTAAAATGGAGTGCCTCAATACATATGTAATACCCCAAACATTTTCCAGTGAGAAATTGAAGATGAAAGTCATACTTAGATACATTTGGTACCAATATTGAGCTGTCAGTATAAGCAGTGTCAGGCTTGTGATGAATTCATTGGTCTTTCCTCTTAGTTTTGCTCTTTTACATTTGTAATAGGCTGATCAGATGTGCTCTATAAATGAAGCGTTGCATCTTCACTTTGGCCAGTATTAAGATATAAGTAGCATTGGGCTAGATCTGTTGACATTGATTGCATAGCCCCAGCGTTAAACATCCAAGCTCTTACCTTGCCCATTAGCTGTTTGGCTTTATCTTGTTTCCCTGAAAATAAGACCTCCTCCGAAAGTAGGACCTACCATCATTTTTGTGTGATTTTTGCTGGCATTCATAAATATAAGACCAAAGTAAGTGCCGGGCGGGGGTTGCCAGAGGGTCGCACCACAGGTTGGGAAAATAAGACCTCCCTGAAAATAAGACCTACTGCATTTTTGGGAGCCAAAATTAATATAAGACACTGTCTTATTTTCAGGGAAACACGGTAGATAAGGGCTTTGAAGTTCAGTGCTGTGCTTAAAGCCCCAGTGCTGAACTTCAAAGCCCTTATCTAAAGCCAAACAGCTGAAGAGCTGGGGATTTAAAAAGATGTGTCTTTTTAAATCCTTTGCTATTTTTTACTGGGGACCTACGTCATATATCCAGATCGTCATTAAGCGATCTGTCATTAAGCAGGGGACACCTGTACATGCGCATGTGTATACTGTGTATGTATGTGTGTGGAAGGATCTCTTTCATTGACCACAGCAAAGTCACACAAGCACTCAACATGCCCATAGGGAACAGGAAACGTCTGCACCACATACCTGTCCACCCCCTCCTCCCCTCTGCTTAATCAAGCTCATGTTCCTGGACTGACTGAGTAAAGCAGTTAGGGGATACTGAATGTTGATGTGATAGGTATGTGTATGGCTGCCATTCCCCTGTAATGGTCTGACATGCTGTGTACTACTAACAACGTATTGGGGGAGGGTGACAAACAGAACAATGCACAAAGCACCTCTCCCTACTTGTTGGCATTGAGTGGTCCGGAGGTTCTATGAGTTACTTTCTTAAGGCTACCCAGTGAATTGCTCAAGCACGCACCAATAAACACATGAGTCAAATATATGGATGTAAACGGGCCACTTTTATTGAAAACAGATACAGAGAAGAAATAGGAGACCCGCAGGTCAGGGTAACACACCAACATGTGCGAAGCGCTGAAGACGGGCCAATTCTACGGACTGTCCGGGTGGACGCTACAACCCTGACTCCAAGCTACCACCCCTTAAATAAGAAGGCAGGCTCTTGACCATCAACCCCTAATGGGCCAGGGCAGCAGGAGCAGTTGCACCACCCTGAGCCGGAGGGCATCTAGGACAGCTCACGTGATCCAAGACAGGGACCACAGTTCGGAATTCTGAGCCAAGACACATAGGCGGGGGGAGGGCTCATGCTCTTAATACCAGCCCCTTCATACTGATACATACATATTTCATTTCTATATATACATTTAAAATGTTTGTTTTAGCATAACTACCATCATATTTGTTTTCAGAAGCATTTTGATAAAGGTCATTTATCCTGTCCTTCTAAACTATTAATTTGTTGTTTTTCTGTTTTGCTACTGAGGGGATTAATAGTGTTGTTCAGAGATATTGAATGTAATTTATTTTATATTGGTTATATGCTCCACACAGAAGGCCTGGGGCAGGTGAAAGTATTTTAATACCAAACTGCAAAAAAATCAGTTCTAAAGATTAATAAACTGCCATGGTAAACATCAGTGCCCCAACTGAACATAAATTAATAAACCACCAAAAGCCATCCCAAGAGTGCTTCTCAAGAAGGCTAGGTTCTGAAGGATATACCTCCCAGGAGAGCAAATTCTACAATTTAACAACATTCATTGAGGATGCCTCTCAAACAGCCCTTCTTGTCCACACTAGGAACAGTGGTGGAATAATTAAAAGGGTGCTCTTGGTTACTTACAAGATCATAACAGGATTGATAGAAAGGTGATCCGTATCTTGGTATATAAGATGCAGGCTCTTTCAGGCCTTCAAGATCATGAGCAAGATGGTGAATTTTGCTTGGAATGCAACACAGAGCCATTGCTTCCAGCAAGTCGTTCCTATGAGGCAGCGCACCGTTCTGCTCTGCAATAGTTGAGGCCTCTAGGCATCATTTAACACACATGTATAGCATATGCTACTGTTTTTCTGGTATTTTGTGAAACAATAGAATTTATATTCTTTCCAAAATTATTAGAGCATCTCTTACCAATATAATGTCTCATCAGTCATGTTGAAACTTAGTATCATTCTTGAACACTGTTGTTTCATTTATTCAGACTATCAATACGTTTTCCTTTTATCTTTCTAAAGTTAATCTGATTTCCTTAGAGTGACTTCACTGCTTTCAATTCATCAGTTCAGCATGATATGCTATTTAGATCTGTCTTAGGCTGAGTGTGACGGAACAAACTGGAAGTAAAGTAAAATTCGTTAATAGACGTTTTTGGATTTCTATGCTAAAAATGGCTGGCCACATTTCAGAATATTCTAGCAAGTAATAGTTTTTAAGGTCTTACACTTTTAAAAGTGATGACTGGGTTTCCTTTTCTGAGGCCAGCCATGAGAAAAAGTTAGGTTTATACAGGGAAGGGGTGAGCAGGAGTTATATGCTCAAAATGCTATAGTATTGTAGTGCATTAACTTCCTTTTTAATACAATAATGTTTACATTAAAAGAGTGTGGACCATTAGCAAGGTTTTAATTTTATATTTCATCATTTAAAAGAATGGTTCAAATCTAAAGAACGGTGAGTAGGAGGAGAAAAATTATTAGTGCGATGCTGTGAACTCTTGCTCAGAAGGTTTGGGATCATTGTGGAAAACCAATAACATTTGGCATCTAATCTGGCAGATTGCCACAGCAATCTTAATGGATAAGAGTTTAGTCAGGGTAGACAGTGCTTTAATCCATTAAATCTTACATTTCACACAGAAATTTGTTGGCAGCTGGTGTGGACCTCATTTGGGTGGTGTAATGTGCTTTTCTGTGGCGGGTTTTCATGAATATAGCCAAATTCCTAGAAATATGAAAATAGTTTCATGGTCTCAAGGGGCCTGTGGACCTGTTTCTCCAAGAATAGCCCTCCACGCCACGTGGCGAATCTGAGGAGAATTTTCAAAAGCAATTTGTAATATAGTGTCAAAGTCCACCCCCCCTTTTTCCCCCCAAAAGAGTCAAAAACCATTGGACTAGCATAAGCCCCTTGAATCATCCTAAGCAATTTATTGGATCCGGCTGATTGTCTTGTATAAAATGGTGTGCAGTAGCATTTCTTGGCCTGAAAAGATAGCAACTGCCATAAGAAAGAAATTACTGCTGACATCTTGCCAAGTTGAGATTGATTATAACTATACGTTGGACTATCGTTTATCTAAACATTTCCCTGAAGTAAAAAAAGATAAAAATAACTAAAGAAAATGTGTTGTGCTTCTGTTTAACGTTGAACTCTTTTTTTTTTTTTTAAGCTATGGCAAACATTTGAACCTGCTGAGAGAGAATGCTGAAAGCAATCTATGCCAAGTACTGATGTATTCGGACAATTTTTTGAAACAACAACAGACATTTGTAAGGACATCCCTACGTATCTTTTTCCTAAGCTGAGTTATATTTCACACATGTCCTTTGTCAACATAACTGTCAAAATAATTGTTCATATGTTTTCTTGCATTATTTAAGATTGTGATGAATATTAAATAAATAAGAATATATTTATAAATACAAATTTATGCTGTAACTACAGGATACTTCATAAGATGTTATTTACTGTAAATATATGCTTTCCAAACATTTGCTTTAAGGCTTTACATGTTCCTCAGCCATGCTGATCGAAGAATCACGTTCACCCATATGAGATTACCCAGGTCCTTGGGCCATCTTTTTGGCCCCTTTGTTGTAGTCGTATTTGACCCATATTTAGTTGGCAGTGACCAGAGACAGGCTTTTTGGCAGTGGTGCTGCACCTTTGCGATGCTTTGCCTGAGGAGGACTGGCACCTCTCCACACCACCTGCCTTGAAGTGGTTCCTAAAAACACAAATGTTTGCTTGCCTTTTAACTTACTTTGGCCTGATGTTTCATTACTGATGTGATTTTATTTTTGAATTGGTCCCTTGTTTTAGCTGATATGATTATTTTAGTTTCATATGGTCGTTTTATAATGCTGGTCTTGTCTGTTTTTGTTGTGGTGGTGAACCCTGTTTTTTCTCTCAACTTTTTTGCCATTTTTTCTTATTTTTGACACTTCTAATCTCCCAGAAGCTTCTGTGCTTCAGTGGCGTCGCCAGGCGCCCCCAGTACTGATGTGGCCTCCCCGACGCCCCCCAATAAAACTGTCAAAATTTTAGGTTTTGTTTCGAAACCTATTTTTGACAGTTTTTTTTTCTTTTTTCGGCGATTTTAAGTGTGAAAAACGGGATTTTTAACGTGTACGTATGCTTTGCGGGCACTTAATTTGAATATGGGGCGTTCCAGCGACGTTCCAGCACGATCTTCTTCCTGTTTCTCTCTGCGCCCGGGCGCGGACTCTGTACCGCCCCCAGCAGCACCGGGCGCGGACTCTGTACCGCCCCCAGCAGCATGCCCAGAATGTCCCTGGAAACTCCGTGGGTCTGCGCATGCGCAAACTCCAGAAACCGCTGCTGGGGGCGGTACAGAGTCCGCGCCCGGGCGCAGAGAGAAGCTGTGCCCGGGCGCAGGAAGAAGATCATGCTGGAACGTCGCTGGAACGCCCCATATTCAAGTTAAGTGCCCGCAAAGCATACATACACGTTAAAAATCCCGTTTTCTACACTTAAAATCGCCGAAAAAAGAAAACAAATGGAGAAAAAAATCAAAATGTGAGGAGGCCTGCGCCCCCCCCTCGAGCCTCAGCGCCCCTACGCCCTGGGGCCCACCGCACCACCGCCCCATATCAGGCGACGCTTCTGCTGTGCTTCTCAGCAGCCTGAAAGCTGCTGGGACCAGCACCTCCAGCAGTCTTTGTCCTTTGATTGAAAAGTCATTCCCAGAGAGTCATATGCTGGATTTGAGTCCTCCTTTGTGCCTGGAGTGTAGATTCGCGGAAGGTACACTCTCTCTCTCTTAAATGCAGGGACCAGGATTCCTGGGAAAATGTAAGTATTAAGTAGCTAGCAATAGGGATTGTAATCCTAGCTAGACACATTTAGGGAATTTAATTTTGTTTTGACTTCTTTTTTCACTCCAAGCCAGCTTGCACACTTAACCTGTGTAACATTGGGGGTTTTGTGTGCTTTGCTCTAGAGTAGCATTCCGGCTCCTTGTGTTTTGATCCAATTTTGTATCCAATTTTGATCAAGCTATTTCATTGAGACCATCCAGCCAAGTCAGGCATTTTCCATCTGCCTGTTTGTTGTAGTTTTCAACCCCCCCCCCTTTCCCATTTTGTTTTAATTTTTTCCTTTTTTATTTTTAATAAACTAGTTCTATTTTGGCTCTTTGTCTGCCTAGTGCATGTTCACAGGTATCACAGTGGGTTGTCATGTCTGATTGCTTGTGGGTGCTATTGTGATTTAATTTTAAATAAGAACCCCTGGGGTTTGGTGGTCTCTTAGGAGGGAGGTTTATCCCAGACAACCTCCTTCTGCCTGGTCTCTTTAGTCAGGGATGATGGCAGCGGATAAAGCTACCAGTTCTATCACCACCCCCATCCAACTGCTGACCCAGTAAAAAGGAAAAGCATAGAGCAGGAAGGGGTGTGAGAATACTAACCACTAGGTACTACTCCTCTTAGTCAGCTTGCATTCCTTGGTCAGTTTGCATTCTCTGGCTTTCCTTTCCTTACAGTTGTCTTATATTGCTTTATGTTTTTATTGTTAACCACATTGTACAGATTTTTTGGTAAAACAGTATATACCGTATTTTTTGCTCCATAAGACGCACTTTTTCCTCCCCCAAAAGTAGGGGGAAATATGCATCTAATGGACCGAATATTGGAAATAAAACCCGTTTGCATACCTGTATTTATCAGCATATAACATGCTGAGACTGCCCCTGCTCAGCAGAGTTGCTCTCTGGAAAATTAAGCTCCCCCACCTCAATTAACAAGTTAAGAAGCTCTCCAGGACAGAGTTCACAGAGTGCAGCAGCGTTTAGGCGCTAAAATGTTTCAGGCAGCAGAAGCAGCAGCAGCAACAAGCGCTCTTGGCCTTTTTTTTCTTTGCCTTTGCTCCTGGGTCCTTGTTTTGCAAATTACGGTAAATGCGATCTGCCCTGGAGCACAAACCTGCAGCCAGAGCTCAGATGGGGTGTGAAAAGCCTTATCAGTGATTTACTGGAGAGGGGGAGGGCAGCAGAGGTTGCTTAAGCCTTAAGAGAGGATATTCAAATCGGCTCCTTGTAGCTTTGTGTGCAGTTTAAAATAATGCCGTTTTCAGCAGAACGCGAGCTGAGGGAGAGGTGCCCCTCTCTGCAGTGTGAGGTTTGCCCTGCTTCTGGGTGTGTGTGTGTGTGTGTGTGTGTGTGTGTGTGTGTGTGTGTGTGTGTGTGTGTCTTTCAAATGCATTCCAAACTATATAACCTAGACAAGAAGGCATAGATAAGGGGGGGGGAGCTGATCTTGGGAATTAGGAGAGGGAAAACAGCTTGGAGAAAAAAAAGATGCTGGCATGTCTTTTTGCACAGCAGCGTAACATGACATCCAGGTGTGTGTGTGTGTGTGTGTGTGTGTGTGTGTGCTCCTCTTTTCTTTGCACTTTTCAAAAATAATTTCAACGGGCTGGGAGACTGATGTGGGGGAGCTTATTTTAAGTGTCATAATTAGGAGGGCTGGCTGCATTTAGCTCTCCCCCCCCCTTTAAAACATTTTTTTTCTGAAAGGTTCATCATTTGGTTCATCATTTGGTTCAGAAT
Source organism: Plestiodon gilberti rubricaudatus (assembly GCA_026170595.1). Taxonomy (NCBI): domain Eukaryota; kingdom Metazoa; phylum Chordata; class Lepidosauria; order Squamata; family Scincidae; genus Plestiodon; species Plestiodon gilberti. Next base: position 79,326,081 of record JANXHW010000001.1, read on the forward strand.
ATGTTTTTCTTGTTTTTTGCCTCTAAAATCTAAGTGCGTCTTAATGTCCGGTGCGTGTTATGGAGCGAAAAATACGGGGGTAAATATAATAAAAAGTAGCTCCACATGCTCATTCTGTATATACAGGGTAGCAGTCACAGCTTACATTCATGCAGCTGCACAAGCCGGTTTCCTATCCCTACCAAATCTCTTTCGACCACGAAAAGCCTCTGCTGAGGGTTGGGAGACCCTTAGCAAGTGCATGGGATGCATTGTTGGGGAGCTTTAGAGAGAGGTGGAAGTAACCAGGAGCCAAAAGGGGAACTACAAACTCATCCCTTGCAACTGCTGACAGTCTCCTGACCCTCAACACTGGAGGGTCTCCTGACCCTCAACACTAGCTTTTCAGGGGGCTTGGGGTCTTCAGTAGGGAGGGGATGGTGGCTTGAGCTCAAAGAGTTGTGTGAGTGTAAACAGATTCATTTTCGCTATTTGCATAAATGGATGTCCTGTACATGAAGAAATGCATGTGATCCAGGCTCAGAATATCTGGATTGGGGTACTGATCTTAATTGCAGCCCCTGCCCTTTTATTTTATAAATACTGTACATGGTTGGCATTGAATTGCAACGTTTCTTTGATTTAACAGCAAAGGATTTCCTTAACGTGCTCCTACTACAGGTGGTCTTCAGGGAAGATATGCAGGCTATGACTGGTTTGCATCTTCAGTATTTCTAATAATGATGGGAAACAAGGAGAAAACGTTAACATTTCTTCACCAGTTTTCCCATCTTCTTGTCTCAGCATTCCTTTGGATATCAAGACTGCATAGTTCTGTAAGTCTTCAAAAGATGTTTCATCTTGACAAGATTGCTTTGAACATCCTAAATGAATGTTTATTAATTCAGAAGTTCTCTTATGTTTAAAAAAAAAGCATTCACTTGAATTTTCTAACTAAATGTGTGCACTGTAAAATACCTTTGAGGGGAAAAATATGGATTTGACATCTGCTCAAATGGTTTTCTGGCAGTATGGGGGGGGGGGGGAAGCAGGTAGACTGATAGCAGTGGTATTGTTGAGTTTTAAAGTGAGAAATAAAATGCATTTTATTAGTAGTGTTAAATTCTGTGTGTAGGCAGAGGGAACTATTGAATAGCCTTTTTATTACTATTGCTCTGTGGAAGCTCATTCTTTAGATTATCAGCTTTGTTTTATTATAAAATCATTAAAGGACACAAAATAGCAATGTTGAATGAAGGAATAAACCCAATTTTAAGTCGGTTTGCATTGTCATTTCTAGTCACAGCATGAATATTGTAGCATTTCTGATAGTCATCTTATTTACAAAAGATTCATTTGACATATATAACAAAATATAACAAAAATGTCTATCTACTGTATTTCCTGAACCAAGCAAAATTCATCATTTGTTAGAAAATTGCTAAACCAGAAGTAAGTTGAGTGCAGCACAACAGGGCCAGTTCCCCACTGTTAACATATCAGCACCCTAAAACATTAGTCCCAATATAGGGTTTCCTCAGCACTTAGAATACTGGTTCCGATAGATATGTTCCCTGGTAGAGGAAGGGCAATCTTGCCAGAGGGGGGTTTGCCTTGCTGACAGGCAGCCATTTTCTGTTTTGTACCGTATGTCAACCAAACTGGAAATACACCCTACTTTTTCTCTTCCTTTCATTATTTTCCACCAGTTTCATCAAACAATAGGCCAGTGTTGAGAGAGGGAATAAGGGCCAAGGACATAAGAAATGAGTAATTGAGTAATTGAATCTTTTTGAACTTCTGTGTTTAAATAACAATGCAGAGGCCTTCTGATCCAGCTTCAAGGACAAACTATATGTAACATGTAAATGCATGCAAGATAGTTTCAATACTTTTGTTTTTAAAAGGAAAATTTAAAGTAGCATAAATTAGAAGTAGAGAAGCTGGACTACAGGTGCTTATTTCCCTCCAACAGCTTCTGTGTTCCAAATGCCCCTCCCAGCTTCTTTTCTTCCAGCAATGAAGGAGAAGTGCTTGCTATTCAATCACTCATAGTGGGGGAGGAAAGTTCCCACTGTCTACTGTTAAGAGATAAAAAGTTGATCAATGTTTAGGATTGTTAACTGTTCTACACTATGTTTTGCCACACTTCCTAGTTAATGTCTGCACCAAATAATTTTCACTAATATATCTTTAATTGTTGTGGAAAGTATCACTGTGACTTCCTGCATTTGAGTTAGATATTCTTTTTTAAAAGTTGTGTAAAGAAAATTCTTTTTCTGTGTTGTATCCTCATCTGTCAGGTCCACCTGCCAGTTGACATAGCGGTGTCTGGCATCCATCCAGTCTATTTTTGCAGTGCACACTATGTTGAGATGTTGCTGAAAGCTGAGTTGCCACTTGTCTCTTCTGCTTTCCATATGTCTGGTTTCACTCCATCACAGGTAATATTAAAAACAATTCCAATGAGTTTTTGAATGGCAGCCCTGGCAGTACAGTGGGGCCTCATTATTCGCGGACTCTGCATCCACGGATTCCAGTATCCGTGGAGCAGCCCACAAATAAACAGGTTGCTGGAGTCCAGCACCCCAACGGCCCATTTACTTATTGTGGAGGAAGGATTCTGGAGGCCCATTCTCCATCAGCGCCAGCTTGGAAAGGCCTGCAGAGACTTTCATAGGCTTCTGTAAGCCTCTCCGTTGTGATTCAAAGTGACTCTGCTTTGAAGTCACCAGAAGTCACTTTGAATCTCATTACAGAGGCCTGCAGAGACTTCTCCAAGCCGGCGCCGATGGGGAACGGGCCTCCAGAAGCCTCCACAATAAGTAAATGGGCTTTTGGATGCTGGACTCCAGCATCCATGGATCCTCGCTGTCTATGGGGGTGGTGGTGGTCTAGAATGGATCCCCCACGGATAGCGAGGGCCCACTGTAGCAGCAGAAGAGGTTTGCCCGGCTACAACAAAAGCAACATACTTCAGTCACATACTTATCTCCCACTGGTGCACCTGTGTGGGGGATCCAGATTTTGGAATCAAGACATACTTCTCTAAAAATAGTCTAATAGAGAGAGAATAGTTTTGCCCAATCTTACGATATATAGCAGTGGGAAGAATTAAATGTATAAATTACACTTGCTGCTAACGAATACTCAGCAGGGAAATCTAAAAATGAGTGAGCCTTTTGAAACCGAATTGCTTTTTCCTGTACTACCTCATTATTATGTTGGATATGAAGCATACAAGCGAGATAGAACAGAAGAAAATGCATTATAGCTGCTGTTCTGAGACTTAATTGGAGATTTTTTTGTTTGCTTGAAGGGGTCTTGCTGTCATGATCTGAATGTATCTTTTGCAAATACATGTACATTAGCCATAATAAGGCAGCAAACGTATGCATGCGTAGGAACAGAGTGGGACTTGCTTTGGGAAATTTTGTTACCGTTCAAGTGAAAATAGCCAAAACACTTCTGCTGTGTCAATATCCAACTAATAGCCCAGTTCTATCCAGTGCCATTGCAGTGTGTGTGCCAGGCACACGCTGTATCCAGCGCTGGAAAGGGGCGGGCTGGAGATCTCCTTAGGAGAAGCGGACATTTGTCCGTTTACCCCAGGTAAAGGCCCAGCCTGTGCTATGGAACTATTTGGTCTCCGCCAACTGTGTAGCCAGGGAAGATCCAAGATGTCCCATGTCAGGGGAAAGAACCTGGGAGGGAGAATAGGATACGGCACGCTGCAGGGTCGCCACTCTCTTCCCCCTCCAGGCCCCCCCGCTCGCCCCAGCCCCTGCGCTGCTCGGAGCAGCCTTACCTGCACTGGCACGTGGGGATCCAGGCTGCAGCACCTATGAGACAACGCAGGCCTTCCCGCTGGCGCTGCTTGCTCTCTGGTTGCTACAATCATGCTTTACAGCACATTTGTAACACCATAGGCTGGCTCAGTTTTTCTATGCCGGCATAGTCGGGAGATAGGATTATGCCATCAGTCACTGTTGGGTTACTAAGTCGCATACATATTTATTACATGGACATTTATTATTTTATTTTTGCTTTATTTTTTAAAAAATCATAGCTAACTCAAACCTTTTCTAAAGCTTACGTTTAACAATTGAATTAGAAATGATCCTTGCAGCTGATTCAGATTTGTACATTCATAGGAGCTAATTAACAAAGGATTCATAGTTAACAGGTAAATGAAATGTAATTACGTTAGAGATTTAAGCAAGAGATTGTGTATTAGCAACTAAAGGAGCATTTATTAACATTGTATTTGCCAAAATCATTTAAAGAATAAGTTGTATCTCAGAGGACCCACCATTAAAAATGTATAAAAGTCCTCTTCAGTTAAATAAACACACATTAAACGCATGCAGAGTTCTTGGGCGCCCTTCGAGGAGAAAGGTGGGATATAAATCAAATAAATAAATAATACACATATGAAGTGCCCCGTCTCTTCCTGTCGTCATCCTTCAAATCCCTGCTTTTGAGCTCCGTGCCTTTCCTGTCCCTTTTCCTACAGTCACCATGGAGTACCTTGTTTCACCCTTTTGCAGAAGACAACAAAGACTGTGCCATACGAAATCAACAGCAAATTGTTCCACATGCACCTGTAGCAGAGGAGAAAATAACCACTTTGTCATATAATAATGGGGGACACAAAGGCAATAAGGATGGTGATGATCACTAATAAATGGCATCTCAGAATGGAATTGTAAAGTTGCATTATATAGAAGGCTTGAGGCTCCAAGTACTGAGCTAAAGTTTGGTTTCTTTCTTTTCCAGATCTGTCAACAGTGGTTAACTCAGTGTTTCTGGAATTATATGGACTGGAGTGACATCTGCCATTATATTGCCATATGTGTTTTCCTAGGCCCAGATTATCAGATATATATGTGTATATCTGTGTTCAAACATTTGCAGCAAGAAATTCTTCAGCATACACAGATTCAGGACCTCCAAGTTTTTCTTAAAGTAATGTTGTTCGGTCTCTTTGATTTAAAATAGAATAAAGCTAAAGATTTTGGCTCTTGTAAGGAGATCCACAGCAGATGTTTAGATTTTATAATGTTGATTTTTACTTGTTCATTAGCTCTACTCTTTTGTGATGTCAAAGAAAAATATGTTCATCCTTTACAGAGAAAAAAAGTACATATGCCATGTCATGTGAAACGGATGCCATGTGAAATGCCATGTGAAATGGATTCTTGCTCATCTCCAGGCAAGGGTTTTGGACTCGTCCCCAAATCCGTTGGGATTTGGGGACAGGTCCAAAAGCCTTGCCTGGAGATGCAATTGTCTCCCCTTATAGACTGGCATGAGCCTGATGGACACTGAGCAAGAGATTCCCAAACAACTGGTAGAACTGGGATACCAGATTAGACGGGCCTTTGATTAATTCAGCAGAACTGTTGCAACTTTTTGAGTTACTAGTTACTATAACCTATATATTTGTGCTAACATTTTTATTAGTACAGATATTTCAAGTACTTAAAATAAACATACTGAGAGACAGTGGCTAATTTTTGTTTTGGAAGCACAGGAACAAGTCCAGTATTCAGTGGCTATGCATTTTTAAGTTAGGGCTCAAGTACGTGTTCAGAACTGCTATAGCATTGAGACAGAACTATGAATTAGGGCAGAGCGTCGCGATGCCCCAGCCAGGAACACTCCCTTAAGGGGAGTGGCGACCTGCGCTGACATCGACAGTGCGTCCAAGATTGCGCTGCTACCGCTGGGAAAAAAGTGCTTTTTTCAACCTTCCAGAGGGGTGTGCTGGTCCTCCAGGGGGGTGCGGGGAGCCTGCATCGGAGAGCTGTTCTGAGGCCACAACCCCCCGGAGGGACTAGCACATCCCTCAGGAAGGTTGAAAAAAGCACTTTTTTCCCGCGGCGGCTGCAGTGCAATCCTGAGCTGATGTAATTTGCTCAAGACCAAGAATGTCAAGATGCTTCAGACGTCTAGGCACAGTTCTGAAGGCTCCAAAGACAATTGACACAATATTGACCTTCTCCCAGAGATGCCCAAGTTGTACTTGCAGGTCTTGATATTCTGTGATCTTCTCGTGGTCTTTGTCTTCAATTCTGCTGTCTCCTGGGATTGCAATACCAATGATCCAAACTTGATTTTTCTCTTTGTCATTTACTGTTATACTTGGCATATTATGTTCTAGATGTTTATCTGTCTATATCTGAAGTCCCAAAGAATCTTTGCTTGGTCATTCTCAGTGCTTTTGTCACGTTTATGATCCCATGAGTTTCAGTGTAAAGGTAATTTGTATTGTTTACAAAGATTCCAGTGAACCATAGCTGCATCACTGTCATGGTAGTTTTTATAGTCAATTTGGGCGATCTTGGTACAGGCACTGACTAAATCGTTGACTGTTTCATCTTACAAAGTTGACATTTGAAAGCCTTCTGTTTCACCAAAGCAATGTAAGAACAGGGCAATTTGTAGATGCGGAGCTGGGGGGATGAACTCTAAGCCTACCAGACGATGGAACTGTATGGAGTGTGCAATATGACTCTATTTTTTGTTTCACTTTGAGCTTGCAATTTTTAAACATGCAGATAGTTGGGATGATAGAATATGATGGTTGGTCTGTTGCTTGCTGTCACAATGGCCCTTCATTATGCATTGAGGAAGCCTTTTCCTTATTGCTATTGCTAGGACAGCAGTCGCATTTTGGGGCTGTGTTCCATGTGAAAAATCTCTGGTTCCCAAAATAGACTGTTACCTTCCTGTCCTTTTCAGCTTTCTGAGAGTACCTCTTTTTGCCTTCTGTGGTGGAGGAGTGTATTGGCAGACAGGCATACCAAGTCCTATATCTTTAACATGTATTAGAAAATATAAGACTGGTCTTGCAACAAAAGGCTGTGGTATTCACTTCCTGTAAGTCTCAGGAAGAAGTGAGACTTCATTCAGGCTAAGCATGTCCTGGATCACACTGTTGGGTTGCAGGAGCTGGGTGAGAGCTTGCATTCAGCATAGGACAGTCATCCTTCCCCCCCCCCCCCAGTATTCTTCTCAGTTTCTCTATGCACCCCTCTTCTCTACCTCACAGAGTCAACAATAAAGTGCTATTTTAAATTTTTCTGGTACTAAGATTGAAAATGAAAGTATTTTCCTGACCTCTCCAGCAGGATGTCCCAAATGGAGAGGGGACACCTCCCTAGGAATCCAGGTTCTAACTCATTAATCCTTAGAACCCTTTGGAAGGAAAGTTGAGCTCTTCTGCCCCCTTTTGGGGGGGTTGTTCTGGAAAGTTTCTAACTTTTGTGAACTTCTGGAGTTCCGTAAACAGCAGATACCTTCATGGTTCCATTTTGGCTACAGTCTGATTGGCACATAAGAACTGAGTTTGCCATTATTGGGAATGATGTTTGGAACAGGAAAAGACTGATAAGGGAATATGCTTATGGGAATGTTTTAATCTAATCTTCAAGATGATAATGTTTCTTTGGAGTGTTCAGAGCACGTCTCATACAATTTCTTATTGCAATTTTTACAACAACCCTGCAAGTGAAGTCAGTACTGTTATTTCCTATTGCAGCCAGGCAGCAAGGCTAAAAAAAGTGGGTTTTCGCCATTTAGCGAGTTTGTGGCAGAAGCAAACTTAGAACCCTGATCTTTTTGAACCATAGCTCAGACCTGTGTCTGCACTAGATCAAGGAAGGATTTCATATCTAGGACTACTGTTATCCTAGGAGCTTTGTGAAGATTTATCATTGACCTTTTGGTAAATAGGAAGAGTATGTCACAGGTGCCTGAATTCTACCACTAATTGGGTGGTTAGAATGCTTTTTGTCAACCCTATCATTCCTGTTTTCTGGAAGCTGCTGTTTCATTTTTTCCTTATTCTTTTAGAAGACTATACGAACCAAACCTCCAAACTGGACTTCTGCATATGAAAAAGAGGGATGACCTAAGGATATTCTGAATATTAATCTTGATGAACCCTATTTGACATTCATAACTTTAGAATCCAATCTGAAATTTTATTAATATAAAATTCTAGACTGTATAATACTTTTTAAAGCAAGCAATATCAAGTTAATTGTTTAAACATGCCATTAGCTGCTGTCTGGCCATAACAGCCATTTTGTTTAATGTGAGTGCCCGACTATACTATTTAAAGTCTTTGACATTAATTTTAAAATAGCATGGCAGATCTGTAGTCCTCATTATATAGTAGATGTCAACACACCAGAGCTGTGCTTCCTCCTAATAAAATTCATGTTAACATCTGATGACAGGCCATCAAGATTAAATAGTTCTTAAGATGCATAGGCCAAATGATTGGTCGGAAAGTATAACACTCTCATTAAACTGTACTGAACACATTTAAAAGGATTGCTAGGGCTGACTGTGTTTATGTTCTTAAACAAAAGAGGGAAAAATTAAAGTTTCTGAAGAAAGAGCTAGGTTTTAATTCATATCCTCTGTCAAAATAGCGGAGTTGAAAAACCAGGCTTGAGTTGGAAGATACTAGGAATACAAATCCACTACATGCTGATTCCGAATGAATTTAGCTAGACTCCTTGGAATTGAATGGAATTGGTCATGGCTTGTGCCCCAAAATATAAAATGCTATATGAAAGAAAAATAATAGCGAGATGGAAGCAGAGCAATACATCATGAAAATGGGTGTGTGTTTAAAGAGCGCCTCCAAGCCAAGTTGAGCCATGCACAATAATTAGCGGCTCCAGATAGGAATGGGAATGCCTATGCATTGCATGCCTCAGCCAGTTTCATGGAAACGGGATGTGTGTTGTAATACAATGCACATCTGTATCCACAGTGGTTACTCACATGGAAACCTGCTTCTGCATGTGCAGTTCCTTTGCTGGATAGGAGCAGTTGTTTGCAGATCTCTCAATAGGCTTACCAGATCTCCAACCGGGACAGAGTGCTAGACCTTTAGGAGAAGGAATATGGGCAGGTGTAGCTTGTTAAGTCCTAGAGCACAATCCTAGGCATGTCTACTCAGAAGCAAGCGCCATTGTGTTCAGTGGGGCTTACTTCTGTGTAAACATGCCTAGGATTGTGCTCTAAGGGTTTAACAAGCTACACCTGCCCACATTCCTTCTCCTAAAGGTCTAGCACTCTGTCCCGGTTGGAGATCTGGTAAGCCTATCTCTCAAATGCTTCATGAAAAGTGAATCTGAAATATTTAGATAATTCCTGATTACCCACTATGCCATTAACTCTTAATAGCTGTTCATTGTGGCAAGGCTTGTGTGCAAGGTCCATGTGGCCACTCCTTTGTTCAGTCTTTTCTGATGCTATCCTTCCAGGAAGAGCAAAGTGTTCTCCAGATTTATTTATTTATTTATTTATTTAAAATGGATTACTATTCCTCGATGATGCATGTACATTATCTAATGAAGTACCTCCTACCTTTTGTAACATGTGCGGTTTATGATGGCTCGTGGTATTCTGAGAGTGCGTACTGCATTCAAGGATGTATTCAGGACACAATGAGTTCCCAGTACAGAGAGAGATGCCAGGAAAACAAGGCACCTGGTACTATCTTTCGTCCCTGAAAGCCACACTTGTGCAGAATTTATTATTTTTATTTATTTATTTATTTAAAAGATTTGTATACCGCTTTTCTAAAATTCAAAGCAGTGGTCAACAAACATATAACAAGACAACTAATACATAATTAAAAATCCATTAAAACCATCCACAGAATGACAGTAATATCCATTGTTTGCATTTTAGATGGTCTTTAGTTGGCTGTAGGCAACTCTGGGCTAGCGCCTTCATCCATTTCTAGAAGCAAAATGAAACCTATACTAATGTGTGGAACAAGATGATGTGGTTTTTTTTTCTTTCTGCAAAGGCATTCAAACCACTTCCCTTTAGACCACCCAGAAATTGTACTGGTACTTTGAACTCATCCACCCATAAAATCCTGTTGCATTTCTGAGATTACCTGAGGACGGAATAGATTTACAAGTGTCCTCCCTCAGCTTTTGTCAGTGTTAAGACAAGAGTTGGAGAAATAGAAATCTGCATGTTTTTCCTCTGGCAAAGCAGTGCAGTTTAGAGCATGTCTGTCAGTTTCTGCCGAATTCCCTTCTTTTTAAGCACATTTAAAAGTGGTGGATGCCATCTTTACGGGACTGCATCCCCAGGGAAGCTTGCCATTCACCCCCACCCCACCTCACCCCTGTTCTCCTTTATGAATCAAGACAAAACATTGCTTTTTCTGGAAGCCTTCAGTTTAGATCTAGCCAAATTAATTTTGGATCCCTGATTTGTTGCTGAATTTTTAATTCAGAACTATTTAGTGTTTCTGTGCTTGAGGATTTATATATATATTTTTTTTACTGCTGTTGTGCTTTGTTAGTGTGTGTTTGTAAATTTTCCAGTGATGTGTAATGAAGGAGCTAGGTAATATGTTGATTGTGCAATACTCATTCTGTGTCCTGTATATATTCTGTCAGCAACTGTGTAATTAGAAAGTTGGCTACAAATGAGTGTCCTGACTTTTCACTTTTGTCACTGTGTGCAGGGTTCTGCTCCGTTCTAACAAGCCAAAGTTAGTGCCAATTGGGAAAAAATAAAATTAGCTACCTTTTGGAACAGGCTAGAATGCATTAGCTTGATGGTGTGCATCATTTTTCCTCCTAGCTAATAATAATTTTGTTTTGTGCAATGTGCAGGAAGAAGCACTTCATGGATTTCAAGTGAGTGATTATTTCAAATACATGGAAAGCTTGGCTCTAACCTACAGACCGGTGCTGCTAAGAGACATGAGGAACATTAGAGTGCAGAACACATAGATCAAGCAAATGAGCATCTCATTTCAAATTTTAGTTATGTTCTTAAGGGGACACTGATTGTTTGTTTTATATCCTTCTCTATAAAAATGCATTCGTTATAAATGTACATACTGCCAAATCAATAATAAGGCTTTTTAGCATACAGCTTTCACAAGGCGACATCCTCTAAATTGGATCATCTGAAAAATAATGTGTTTTCCTAGCCATGCGCCTTGTTTACTCTTGGCTTGAGAACCTGCCCTTGAATTACTTAAAGGTCCTGCTTAGATTTTCCAGAAGTGATTTCCATAGTATTAAACTTTGCTTACCTTCAGTTCCTACCTAAAATTTCTAAATTGCACACAGGTTTGGCAATAAGAAACAGTAATTTGAATCGTTGCCTTGAAAACTTACCCTTTGGTAATAGCAATAAGCAAAGGCAGAGCTACTTCCTTACATGCAGCAGGACTGACCTTGGGAGGTCAGGGAAAAGAACAACACAGATACTCAGTTCCTACTCCTGTTTTGAAGTAGAATAAAAGATGTATTTGTTACCTGCTCTAGTCATTTTGAATAAAGTTTGTGTACAAAAAACCTTACCTGAAGTTTCACATACTGTTAAAGTGGATGAATTAGAACTGCAGTAAATATGATATGTGATATTCATTGTGTGTCAGTGATTTTGTATTATGCCAAAATTAAATGCAAGAAAGTGAGTCTTGAGATACATGAATAGTGCCAGTAATATTTTCATTTGAATGGAAGCCAAGTTATCTGCAAAACCATCGAGAATATCTTTGTCTATTAGCAATTACACAGTGTGACCAGTAAATGAACAAATGTTCCTTTTACCTGGAGATCTCTGGAACTCTCCCCCCTCCCCGCAGGATGCTGCATGCACTCTGGTGGCACGGCTGCCTCGACGGCGGGGGGGAGGGGGATTTGGGCTGTAAGAGCACAATCCTATCCCTCAGCATCTTCTCCCATGTAGCTGCACTTCTGGAACATGTGCTGCATGCTATAGTGGGGGGCACGATCAGACAGTCAGTGAGAGGTAAGCAAAAGACATTTTAACTTCCCAGTAGGCCTCCTGATCACCTGTGGGTCTCCTCAGACCCATACCAGCTATTTTGCTGGCATAAGTACGAGGAGAGGAAGGGAATGGGGTTGATTTGAAAAATTGGGGATAGGATCCAGCATGCACCTTTCCCACCGAGATCCAGCCCGCTGATCTGCCCCTCTTCCCCACCCACAAACCACCCCTTCCATTTTGCCTCCAGTGGGCCCGTTGGCATGTACAACAGCTATTTCCGCTGGTAGCTCACTTTCGCTCGGCAGTGGTGTACCATTTATGGTGGTGCTGCGCCATTTACAATGGAACATGAGTTCCAATTTTCCACAAAGCATACGATTGGGCAGTAAAATTTTGTTCCAAAATAGCTGAACTTATGTTATAACAACTATGATCAAGCTAAGGCTAACCATATTTTTAAATCATATTTATTTCAAATCACTGAGGCTTAAAAGTGCTGTAACTTGTCTGGATTGTGTGTCAGCTGATTACAGAATTCTGGAATATACATTTGTCTGTACAATGATGAATGTTTTTGTCTGGCACGCTAAACTTGAATGCAGTTGGCTGTTGCATCCATGTTAGCATGTTTAGGGTTAGAGTACATTTTTTCATGTGTTTGCTTTGTTGTACAGCTTTGATGCAAATAGGAAAACAATGGGTTAGAATGATCTAAGATTTTTTTTCTTCAGTGGAAGAACCCCTTGTTATGGAGGAATGAAATGTTAGTATACAGTCCATTGAGCTTTTGGATAAATAATTCGATCGTTGTTGACTGATAACACTTATAGAGACAAAGGTTAGGTATAGCTCTGAGCTTGGAAATGGTGTTCATAAATAAAATTAATCTACTGCATCATTTACAGTGCCTTTTAAGTCTTTATTCATAGCCTTTGCAACAATGAATCCAAGTTTAACAAAATATCTAATATTCCAAAAAGTATATCATTGTATGAAAGCTGCATATTTCACAATGTGTAATATAAAGTTATGATATATTTTTGGCCCATTGATTTGTCAGTTACTGTATTTGGTACAAAGAATAATCTATGCTTGTTTCTTTCTTAAAAATAAACAATAAACCTACAGCACAATAATTGGAAAAACTGTGGAACCTGAACTATTAAACATTAATGTCAATAAATTCCAATGATTGTTTACTTTCAAAATTATCTCAATGCTCACTCTCCCAACCTCCAGATATATATTTTATGGTGCAATCCTTTGTAGCTATCCGCCTGCGGAGCATGCACTCCACAGGCGGAGGGTGTCGTAAACTTGCCATAAAGTGCATTTGCAGCACTCGAAGAATAAGGCCCTCCGGTGCGCACGCCGGCAGGCCTCTTGCTCTGGTGGGAGCAGGGGTGGGGCGGGTGGTGAGGGAGGGCGGCCGTTGGTCGAGCCAGCCTGGGAGAGGGCAGGGATGTTGACCGCAATATCCCTGTCCCCATTCCCGAGCTCAGTGGCCATTACATGGCCGCCTTGCTGGCGGACATCCAAGGAGGCCTATTGGGGCCTTCCAGCTCTACACCAGAGGAAGGGGATTAACATCCCCTTCCTCTGAGGAGACTCTGGGCCACACCAGAGTGGCTTCGGAAGAGCACAGGATCCTGTAGCCAGCCCTATGGGCCAGCCGCAGATCTTTATGCAGGATTCATCTGCCCCCCATGTTCTCTCTTATACAGAAGGAGAGCGAAATGTCCATAGTCTAAAGAAGCTATTTTGGTTGGAAAAGAGGGCTATTTGATCTCCTATAAGAGTCAAAATGATAAACTGAAAGCTCAGGCTACGTGTGACCTTTCTGTCCATACATCCACCCACAACCATTTTTGATGGCTTCCTGAAAACATCCATGTGCGGTCAACAATACTATTACCAGAAAAGTGATACAAAGTTATCAAAAACAATCTTACCAGTGAGATTTTTACACCTTAAGTACTATATGTAATTTTGGTCAACCCATTCCAAAAGTATTATCCTTTATGTAGTTTTTCATGACTAACAAAATTTAAGATTACAACCTAAGAACTGGAAAAGCTTGAACTAGGAATCAGGCAGATGATATGAAACACCAGAGGAATAACTGAGCACCCCAGTTATAGTGTTAGTTTAGACACTTGGGATTTCATCCACACAAATGTTTCTCTAGTGTCCTTGGAGGAGCATTCACTGTGAGTGCCTAATGTGTGGCTTACTCCCTCTGCAGATAAAGCCACATCCTCCTGGAGGTAATTTCTGTAACAGCAACAGCACAATCTTCCTTCTTTTCCAGCCACTACAATCAGAGAAATTGCTGTGGGGAGCTGCAGCTCTAACTGAGGTTCTCTGTTGTAGGGCTAGCTGCAGCAAGGAAAAAAATAAATACTGTATATGAACTAAGTATACGCCAAACTAAGCTCTGCCTAGGATTTTAAGAGTGAGGGCCAATGAGTACACAAAATTGTGGAATTAGGAACAGCCTCCTTCTCTTCAGTGCCAGGAGGCACTGAACAGCCTCCTTCTCTATATGTGCTGCAGAAATGTATACGCCAAACTTTCCCCAACATTGAAGCAAATGGGGGCAGCCTCACTTCACCTGGAACTGTGTGTGCGCATCAGAGCCACTGCTGGCATATTAGTCTGGGAAACAATTTGGACTCATTGGTTTAAAAGAAAAAAATGAGATGTGATATTGTGAGAGAAGATATAAAACCACTGGTGGTGTAGGGGAAAAAATTGCATCACCTATTTTGTAGAGTATCGAAAATGTCTGCATTGGGACGGTGATGGGTTGCAATCTTCTGTGGGGCTAAAAGGAAGTTAATAGCTGCTGACAGTAATGGATGTGTTTGCCATGTCTACTCTCCTCAGTGTATTTTTGGTTTTTCCAAGCTTTCTGGAAGAATTCTGAGAGGGAAATTTAGGTCTTTCAGAGCTTTCTCCTAGAATGCTTGGGGGGAAAAAACAAACATGGGATCTTGCTCCCAAACCTCATTGAGAAGATTGGGAGCAAGGAGGACTCACTAAAGACAAGAGAGGCTTCCCCATAACTGGCCCTGATGTTTCTGAGAATGTCCAGGAGAGTTCTTTCCTGCTAGAGTGTATGGGGGTTATTTGTTTTCTATCCCTGAACTGAATTGGGAGTCATGGAAACTACAGCTCTGATGCACCTTTGACAGGAAAAGCTGCTCCGGAGCATTCTTTGTAGCCTCTAAGCCAGACCCACAAGGTTATCTATCTAAAGATAGACCCACAAGGTTTCCCCTGTGTCCAGTGAGCTAGATTGCCAAGTGTGGTCTAATACAGCCTGGTGGGTGCTGGAGGTCACTGGTAGAATCTGGAAGTCCCCTTTGCTACTTTTTATTTATTTATTTTGTTTACAATATTTTTATCCCGCCTTTCTCCCCGAAGGGACCCAAGGCGGCTTACAACAAAAAGAAAATAATGTACAAAAAATACAATAGAAAAAATAGTCACATTTTAAAACATTAAAAGACAATTAATGAGAATTAATAAAAACAGCATCTGAGACTCGATTAAAAAGATTACTACAATTAAAACAGGAGCATAAAAACAGCAGCACTTCACCTGTAGCAGCAAGATGTTAAAAGAGGCAAGAGCTCAGAAGGCTTCTTTGAACAAGAAGGTTTTTAGGCCTCGCCAGAAAGTGTCCAAGGAGGGAGCAGTTCGTAAATCAAAAGGGAGGGAATTCCATAAGGTTGGTGCCACTACTGAGAAGGCCCTATTTCTGGCCGCCGCCCCTCACACCTCCCTGGGCAACGGTACCCGCAAGAGGGCCTTCTCTGATGACCTAAGGAGATGGGCCGTACTACATAGAGGTAGGCGGTCTCTCAAATATTCTGGCCCCAAGCCGTATAGGGCTTTAAAGGTCAAAACCAGCACTTTGAATTGGGCCCAGAAACGAATCGGCAGCCAGTGCAGCCGTCGGAGGAGCGGCCCGACAGAGTCAAACCGCCTACCTCCAGTGACTACACAGGCCGCCGCATTCTGCACTAATTGCAGTTTCTGAACCGTCTTCAAGGGCAGCCCCACGCAGAGCGTGTTACAATAATCTAATCGCGATGTCACTGTGGCATGGATCACTGTGGTCAGGTCTGCACGATCCAAGTATGGTTGCAGCTGGCGCACCAGCCGAAGCTGGGCAAAGGCCCTCCTGGCCACAGCCGCCATCTGGGAATTCAGGAGCAGCTGCGGATCAAGGCGGATCCCCAAGCTGCAGACCTGCTTTTTCATTTGTTCACTGCAGGTTCTAAAATGGTGCAACACCAAATGTTTGGGGTTAAAAAAAAAAAAACACTCATCCCAAACACCAAATAAATTATGTGATGGCATAGACTTGCCTGAATTTGGGACGGTTTTTGCAAGATGATTTCATCAGGTGAGGCTGAAAATGAGAAGCGGAAGCCTCATCCATCTCTAATTGGCACCTTCTGCCATGTTTTATTCATTCCACACCCCTTTTTGAGAACAAAAGGAGGAAACAGAGCTTAGCTAAAGCCAATGGCACTCTTGTTATAATTTTTAGAAAATGAGTTCTGACCCTTTGATAGCAAGAAGATAGGTTTGTGACAGTGGGTCAGTTCAGAGGACTAGGGTGAACGAGGTCCAATCATACATCCCCCCCCCTCACCTTATTTCCTTAGCTCCGTCACTGAACTGAGATGTCAATGCTGTGGTTTGGTCAGAGCACAGCTTATTTGAACCCCAAGCTACACTTTGACTGTGGTTCACAAACCATGCTTAAACCAGCTTTTGAAACCTATTGAACTCAAATGTTGCTTTTAAGTCTGGTCTGTAGGGCAGAGCTACAGCTGTGGACAACCACCGACTGTGCCTTAATTAAAACACAACTGCAATAGATATCAGTGGAGGAGAGAGGTCGATGAGGGCATGTGTGAACTTGGGTTGAATTTACAACCAAATAAGCTCATCTGAACTGAGTCAGTGTGAGGGCATTGCCTGGTGAAATCCCAGAAGCCAGAGTGGGACCTAGGAGAGTTTCCAAAAGTTCAGGACTGAGGATGAGCCTTTGGTGTTCGTAGTCTCTGACTCCTCTCATGACTAACAGGCATAGCATGAATTGTTCAGGGAAGACAATATGTGCAGAGGCGCTTAATTTGCATCACTTCTGCAGGTCTGCGAATCTAGCTGCTCTTTAGAATTTTCTCTTTAGCGCTGACAAAATGCAACACTACTATTAAAGGAGAAATTATTCTGTCATTATCCATCATGCATTTCAAAAATTTCAAGAAAAAAATATGACAGTGAACCTATCTGTTATTAACATGGAGCTAAGCGATATTGTCTGTGAACTTTTTTAAACTGGCTAGATGCTGCACACTGACTGTTCACTATATATGCCAGATGCCAAAATCCAAAATGGGGGGGGAGGGAAAGGGCACTATATTGCAGGGAAAAAAACCCCTCTTTTTTAGGCATAATTTAGAATAGCAGTGTCTGAAAATGGAAGAAGATGCTGTGCCCTCTCTGGGTTCATCCAACTATGTATTTGAAAATAGGCTACTTTTTTGTAGCTTATGTTTCTAATGTATAAATATTCATGTTGACAGCTTCTGTGCTGATATGAATAGTAGCCCATTCCAAGTACAGTCTTCGTAATACAACTTGAAGAGAACAGGATGGCACCAATTGCAGCTCCCATAATTTTCCCTAAAGCTAGCAAGCACACTGTCTCTTGTCTGAGCTAAATCGTAAATTGCTGTGCAAAAGCATGAGGAAGACAGAGGGTGTATATGCATGTGTGTGGGATGTGAGTGTGTGTGCACCAACGTTTATTGAAATAGCAAAGATTTTGTTTGTTGTAAGAGATCTTTCAACAAACAGAACATCTGATATTTCAGCAATCATGGCTATATACACCAGAGAGAGAGAGAGAGAGAGAGAGAGAGAGAGGACGTCTTTGACATCATTTCTCTTCTCAATGGTGACTGATATGTAGATTGAAGGTCTGAGCAGCCAGATAGTATCAAGCCATCCACCTTTAGCATTGTAGGTATTTTAGTTGTGTGATCCTGCAGTTTCTGATGCAGCAATTTCACTAGGAATAATGACTACACCAGCCAACTTCATGCTGCAGCAAAAGCTTGAGCTACGAAATTTTTTTTTCAAGGAAGCGTCACAGACGGATAGATACTTCAGGGCCAAATGGAAAGCA
Organism: Plestiodon gilberti rubricaudatus; assembly: GCA_026170595.1. Classification (NCBI taxonomy): domain Eukaryota; kingdom Metazoa; phylum Chordata; class Lepidosauria; order Squamata; family Scincidae; genus Plestiodon; species Plestiodon gilberti. The sequence continues at coordinate 79,344,073 of JANXHW010000001.1, forward strand.
TTTGCAATGAGAGGACCTAAGAGCACGTATATTCAGCTGCAGCAGTATATTGTTTTGACTGGTTTCAGATTTCAGGCGGCAATCTGGTTTTTTTTTCTTTTCTTTTGCAGTTCTTTCCAGAATTGCAGATTCTGTTTTACCTCCCCTATAATCTCTCTTTATAGAATGCTGTGCTATGTATAGCTGCATAAGGCTATATAAAGGACTGGAATAGCCATCTGTATCAGTTCCTTCCACCCAGAACTGGCCCATTCATGAGGCCAACTGAAGCAGTTGCAGCAGATTAGGGAGGGTGCCCACCTCTGTCTGCCTACTTGCCTCCACTGCATCTCCTTTTCCTTCTACTTCCTGGTTTAGAAAAGGAAGAGGGCAGCAGAGACGAAGAGGAAATGTGGAGGGGAGGGGAGCGCTGAGCTAGAACATTGGAGAGTGGGAGGAGCAGAGGGCCGGCACATCATCAGGTAAACGGGAGCATTTGGCATGTTGCCTCAGGCATCAGGAGGTCTTGGACAGGCCCTCCTAGCTTCCACCCACTGTGAATTAAATATTTAGGAACTGCACTCAGCTCTCCTGGCAAGCAGATTTTATCTTCAAGGTATTCCAAACGTGTAAATATTTGTGGTGATGTGTTTGCGTTTAGTGTAATTTTGAAACATTCATGCACTTTGTACTTTGGGGATAGAATCACGGTGGTATAGTGGTCAGACCAGAAGCAGGAAGTCCAAAGCTGTCTAGATTTCTAGGCTGATCTCTCAGCATTGTGAGGCAAAGATTGGGGTAAAAACTTTGTACCCCAAGCTATATTCCTTGGAGGAAGGATGGGATAGAAATGTAACCAAATAATGTTTATTATAAATAGTCGAATAAATGGACTAGAGTCCCCATAATAGTTCCAGAAATCATTCAAGTGACTCCCTTAAAAACTCTTCGCTCGCAGTTCTGCAATAGCTGTTCATTTTTGGTGCCAGAGAGAATCCGCACAATGTCAGATCTATATAAACTCTGTGTCAGGTCAAATCCATATCACGGAATGATGCTGATTGAGATCCTGTTCAATAGCTAACCCATACCTGCAAGTAATGCTCAAGAGACGTTCCTTACACAGTGTCTCCCTTAATAGCCTCTTTAATGTCTGCCATGTGCAACAGTATGTGATCTGCATATAAAACACATTACCTTGGAAAGCCTATGTGGATATTCCTCTATATTAAACCCCTGTCAAAAATACTTGTCGGAGGTGACCTGATTAAGATTCACTCTGTGCATTATTGATACTTGAAAATGGCAGAAGAGCACTGAACTGCTAGAATATTTTATATTCCACAGACCACCATCTGCTACGTCCCCCTACATTAGGATGACAGAGGAAGGTGGTGGTTTGAATAGGCTTACCATCCATCCCGGAAAAACTGGGACTACCCCGGTTTCTGGAGTCTGGTCCCAGTCAGCCGGGCTCAGAACCGGGTCAGTTTCAGTTTTCCGGGTCTGCCACTGTGCCACTGCCGCTTTCACGATTTAAACTTGTTTGGTACCACCATCTTGGATCTTGCGATGGTGGCGTTTAAAAAAATTAAATCATGGAAGCGGTGGCGGCAGCTTGAGGGGACAGTTGGAGTCCTGGCCAGCCTGAATGCAACCGATCAGGCTCCAGAGTTGCGGCAGTGGCAGCGGCAGCAGCAGTGGCGGCAGCTTGAGGGGTTGGAGTCCTGGCCAGCCTGAATGCAGCCAGCCAGGAGAGAAGGCAGCGGCGGCGGCAGGAGGCAAGGCAAGGTAACTGGCAAAATGGCCATTTTTGCGCCAACAAAAAAAGGAACTTCAGGGGGAAATTAATTAATTAATTATTCCGGGGGGGGGGTTAGGAACCGGGAAAATATGGCAAACCTAGGTTTGAAGACTGAGCCCAGTTAAAACCATTCTTGAAAGTGGGAAGAGGGATAAGGCAGCCGCTGGTGGAGATAAAAGACTGAAACAAAAGTTTTAGTGCAAATCCAGTGGCAGGAACATGATGTCTTTGAAGGCGAGAAAACGCAATACAGTAATCCTTGAAAACATGGACATGGATAAAGGCAGCTTCACATATATTTACTAAGAGTATTTGTGTTCTGCCTTTCCACCCATATAGGTCTTCAAGGCAGCTCGCCACAAATACCTAAAACAGTAGCATTAATTAGCCCTACTTTTCACGACTACCAGATTTCATTGTCTTCCTTCACCCACAATCACACCTCCTACAAAATGGCTGCCAACAAAACACAGCAGTTGATGACAATTACAGAGGGGCGGAGCTTCTCCAGTGGCCACAAATCTCAAAATAGCCCCTGATTCTTGCAGCTTCTTATTTATTTAATTAATTTTTCACACCGCCCTTCCTCCAAGGAGCTCAGAGTGATGTACATATTTCCTCCCCTCCTTTTTGTCCTCACAACAACCCTGTGAGGTAGGTGGGGCTGAGAGATAGTGACTGGCCCAAGGTCACCCAGGAAGCTTCGTGGCTGAGCGGGGATTTGAACCTGGATCTTCCAGGTCTAAGTCCAACTCCCAAACCACTACACCATCCTTCTCCACAGCACTTTGGTTGGCAGGAGTTTCCAAGGGTTCTGGTTGCTGCTGGCTCTTAGAGCAGCAGGCCTGATGTAGGTGGATCTTTGTGCAAAAAAATTAGATGACCATTAATGGGGGACTAGCAGGCAAGACTTCACCTTTAAAACACTTTATCTGCTTTTTTAAAAAAATTCTTTGATGTCACTAGAAGCACTGCCTTAGAAAACACACCCAAAGCAATATGATGGGCAGTGCAACCCTCCATAACTTTGGAGCAGTGGAGCGTGTGCTCCGTCACTCCAAAGCGCCGGAATTGTGCTAGAAAGCACTTTTGCAACGACTCTAGAGTAAGGGCCGCTGGCGCGGAGGCTGGCAACACTCACTCTGCCGTCCTCCGGACCTTGCACCCACCGACGGAGGTAAGTCCTGCTGGTAAGACCGGTTGGTGCAGGGGCGGGCGGGCAGGGAGGGGCAATTGGCCGGGCCAGGCTGGGAGGGGGCGGGGATATCGATAGTGCGCTCCACCGATATCCTCAGCTTGTTCCCGGGCCTGGCCGGCCTTACTCTCCCACCTTGGATGTACGTCAGCTTCATAGCATAGGGCCCCAGCCGGCTTGCACCCGGGGAAGGGGATGAACGTCCTCTTCTCCTGCGCTGCTCCGAGGCAGCCCAGGAACAGCATAGGATACCGTGGCCAGCCCTTTAGGCCGGCCGTTTATCTTTACACAGGATTGTGCCGTAAGCCTGCAGTTAGAGTGGAGCTTGACTGCACTCCTGAGTTCCTGACTGCACTTGACTGAGTTCCTGAAGTAAACTGCTGACCCAGGGCCCCAGAAAAACCAGTCTACATGTCTTGTTACTAGAGTCTTACCTGACTGGGAATTGTAAAGATAATTTAAAAGGAAAGGCATTGAAAACACAACAAGCAGGGTCGTTTGACCTGCTCAAACTACTTTGGGTCCTCATCAATTCATCTTTGTACTGGAAGAGGAGAGAAAGAAAAGGGAGAGCTGCTGCAACTGTTACTGGCTGATCGTCTTCTTTCAGCATAAAGGACGCTCCTCCGGCTGGTGAGATACCTGGTTATTACCATTTTAGCACAGATAATAGCTGTATGTTTACCAAAGCTGCACATTTCAAATGGATTAAGGTTGAGAGCTACCATTTGTCAATTATGTAACCACTGATCTTCATAACTGCAGTCACAATAGGGAAACTGCTGTTTGCTGACACAATTGCAGGACCATTTCAAACGTGTAAGTAGCCGAACAGCAGACTGCACTTAGCGGGTTTGGGTCTCGGCGAATCTATGTATTGTCCCTAATGAAGAAAATGCTTTTGTGTCCCATCACATCACGAGTTAATGATGCACACCGGTATCTATGCATCTGCCTACTACAGAGTTAATTGCTTGACAGTGAAGATGTACATTGCACCATAAGAAAATTGCAAAGGCAATCCATCACTATAAGCTGGATAGTTTGTTTTTCAGCCCCACAATCACAGTTCAGTGATGGTATTTTGCCCCATTTGTAATGAGCATCTGCACATCTACCATGCCCCGTTTGGATTCGATTGAAAGTTGTCCATATTGCACGGGGCTGGTCAAATCCAGGCGGTTTTTCCAAAATACAGGGCAAACTATGGCATTGTGGGGGGACAGTTTCCTACCAGGGTGATAAATAGAATGGAAACATTTCAAGAGCCAGAAAAGCTGAAGGCTTAATGATGACACACTATAAGATATTTTGGGTTGTTATTGTTGTTACTATTATTCACTAAGCTGTTGTGTCCTCTATATGTTAAAAATGAAGCATATATAGTTGTTAGTAAGAGTTATTAAATTTTCCCCCAAAACACCAGCTATAGCACTCTTGGTAAAATGAAAGCTCAGTTGATCAAAATTGTGTTGCAAATGATTCTGTATGAATCTTGATTTTGTTGTTGACTGAATGGCCTTGCTTTGAATCACAGTGCATATGGGATATTGTGCCCTGGTTATAAGAGTGCTGGGGTAGTTATTTCCACTGTCTTTGAATTTGGAAAGAGGTGTAGTCATCAGCTCCCCCAAACTTCATTAAAGAACAGAGAGTGAGAGCAATTGTCATTCTTCATTTTTGTATTCAGGTGTGGATACTTGGCTACAAAATTGTCAAGTGAAGGACAGTCACATGTAAACATTGGCAAGTGCCCTTTTTAAAATATGTGGACGTGGTAATTAGGAAAGAATCAGGACTTTCTGAATATCTTAAAGAGATATGCACAAAGTTTGCTCTCACATAACAGATGCCTATACAGTATTTTGTACTCTGATGTCCGTACCCAAATGGAAATGAAAGCTAGCCTTGAATGTGTGGATTGGATATTTGGATTGGATGTGTAGGCCAGGATGGTGTAGTGGTTTGGGAGTCGGACTTAGACATGGAAGATCCAGGTTCAAATCCCCGCTCAGCCTGGGTGACCTTGGGCCAGTCACTATCTCTCAGCCCCACCTACCTCACAGGGTTGTTGTGAAGACAAAAAGGAGGGGAGGAAATATGTACACCACTCTGAGCTCCTTGGAGGAAGGGCGGTATAAAAATGTGAAAAATAAATAAATGTGTGTCCTAGCTATATGGTACTGCTTTAGAGGGCTATAAATACTCATACAACGTATCCAGCTGTTGCGGTCAGCACATATGTCTTGGTTCTCCTCCAACCAAACCCATCCACACTGCTTATAGGATCAACAACAGAAATAGCATGGTGTGTGCAGTGTGTAGATCAAACTTTCCGCTCTCTATGTGGTGGGTGGTATCCTATGGAGAAAAGTGTTTGCCTTGCCAAATTGCATACTTGCAGTTCAGCACTAGCATCGCTGGAGGTGGGGCGGAAAGCTAAGTTCTGCAGCTTTCCGCCCCACTGTTACTCTCCTGCACGAGGCGCCCCACCCCCTCGTTGTAGGAGCCCGTCAGCGGAGAGAAAGCAACGCACAGGAGAGTCCCTGCCCCACCGCCCCACCTCCAGCTGTAGTATGCAAATGACCCCCCAAATATTTCTATCTCATCAGCCCCTCTCTCCTGAACTCCCACCTTTTTTCCCCATCCAAATCCGTCAAGGAATCGCTGAGATACAGCCATTTTAAACAACCGCTTTTAAATTCGGCTTCTTTTTCCGGTTTGCGCGTACTTTGACAGCTGGCGCGTGTCAGCCAGAGTTGAAAGTTCACGGGCACGCGCCCGGCACGCGCCCGGCACGCGCTTCCGGAACTCCCAAGAGAAGCAGCCAGCAGCAAAGTTCACTCTGTACCTTTTTAATCCTATCAAACCTCTTGACCTACTAAGCCTATAATCCTCTTTCTGGGCATTCAGCCAACTTTCCTAGACTGCGCGTGCCGCTTGTTGCTCGGCTCGCGCACCCGGCTTTTTGGACCGCTTGAACTCTCTCTCCTTCTCCGCTGGTTGACAGAATTAAAGGGATAGCAACCTAATTCAAGGGAATTGTGGTAATGGGGGATTGCTGGGTTTTCTGAGGTTCCCCTTAAGGTTGTGTTGCCGGACCTTTACCAAGGATCATCGGGGCCACCCCAGGGATGGATCCCTGCACAGAAGGGACCCTATCCTCCTCGTTCCACTGAAGATTCTTGGGTGGAACGAAGAGGCTCCTTGTAGCAGGGCAATAGGTTTGCGGCCATAAACAGCTGGGTTAGAGTCCCAGCACCCTCCCTGGGAAAGTCTGGGAAGTGTGTGGGTGCGCAAGGGTCCCAGTCCCATCTCCTCCTCTTCGCCAGTAACCAGGGGGGTAAACGAAGGTGACACTAAGGGTGTGTCTCCCGCCAGAATCTGCCCCTGCAGGGAGTAGGGGATGACCATTTTCAAAACACAACTTTGCCTGTCAGCTACGGCTCCCACTCTGTGATGTCTCCACATGGCTGCCTTCTACCCAGGCACCGTTTGGGGGCAAGGAAAAAGGGGGAATTTTGGGGAACCTAGCAGGAACTCAGATTGCCAAACTTTCCTGAACTTCAAAATCTCTCTCTTGATGCGTGCCTTCTCTCTGTCAATCACCGCCTCCCCCCACATCCTGGAATCATTGTCTCTGCTGCCCTTGTCACTATTATTCAAATGCTTATCTTCCTGCCAGGCTACCACTACCTCACCTCCCAGTGTTCCTGTTTTGCACTGCTACAATTATACAAACACCTCTCAGCTATCTCTGTTGTTCTTGCCTTCCTGGCTACAATTATTTCAAATGCTAATCTAGTCACCTACCTGGCTCGGCCTGATTGACAGGAACAACTCAACTGTATGCTTGGTGCTAGGGGGCAGGGACCTATTGTGTGGCATATTTTGGCTATTTTAATTGGAAACACTGCCTTTTGTGTTAAGCAGGCTTCTCAAAAGGACTCATTCATAAAACTCCGGAAAACCTCACTTCACCTGAAGTGGGGGACTAATCCTATTACCTCCTGCCACCCAGTACCCCCACCCATCATACAATTGGTTCACAGTTGCACAAAGCACCACACTTTTCATTGGTTCTTTTAATAAAGTTTATCTTTTATTGGTTCAAGGTTTCACAAACGCTGCTGCTGTTCTCATTGGTGCAAAGTTTCAATCCAACTTCCCATTGGCTGTATCAAAAGTGTAACTTTTTGGATCCCTTCCCTCATTGGCTTTCCTTTATTATGTACTCTTGTAACAATGGACTCCATGATTTTCCCCTGTAATAATGAACTGTATATAAACTTTTGTATTGATTGTATCTGGTACACTTTCTGCCTTGCTGATCGTGTCCTTGGCTAGCCTAGTAAAAGATCTTCCTTTTTACAACGTTGGTCTATTTTGAGCTCTATTTTTTGGCGCCTCTGCAAACTGCAGATCTCTTCCCTTTTTCTCTCTCTTTTCCTTTTTTGGGTACCCTCTCTGCCCGCGGAGTCAGGTGTCTGCTCACCGAATCAAACGAGCTGAAATCACAAAGCACCCCTGGGTGCTCACAACACAGCGACGCCAGTGCAGTTCAGCAGACTGCACAGAGACTCAATCAGGATCACAAGCAATTGTGATGCATAGATTCCTTCAGTAAAATTTGAAAATCTTTCAAATGGACATAAAGGCATCATTTCCAAAGCAGCACAGAAATGGCTTTTGAGGTAGAGGAGCAAAAATAGTTAATGAGGTTAACCAAGCAGTTAACTTATCGATCTCTATTGAATAACGCCCTCTGTGTCATCTGTATGAGTGTTATCTCCCCCATAGGTACTGTCAATATTTTGAAATAGGAGAAGCAAATCGTATGAAAATCCCTTTTGGGGGTAATAATTAGCCAATTTAGTCACATAGTAATTAATCATCACTGTAGTTCTTTTAAAATGTCACTTCTGTGCATCCAGACACTGACATTTCAAAGCTGCTGTCTTTTGCTCAGTGGTGGAGAAGGTCTGGGCCTTTCTCTTTTCCTTTTAAATCCCTGTAGTGTGTACCTGGTCATAAGAAAGTAAGCACTGCATGAGAGAGCCCAGCACATGATATTCGTCTACAGCAGTCAATTAGAGTCAATTATTTTCAGAAAGAGTTGCTAATTGAGTCCCTGTATCAGAACAGATTATACATCCTGAAATATCACGCAGGAATCCAACAAGGGAATCATCCATTCATTGCTTGGTACTTGAAAAGGGCAGCACAAAGATGGGGTTGTAATTTATTTCAAATACTTCTTCTGGATTGTGGGATGGTGATAGGAAGCATCACACCAACCAGTCTGTATCTGAATATTCTGTCTCTCTTTGTCGCCTAATCTCATTTTCCAGTTCTTCCATATCTCCAGTTGACCAAATCATGAAGTAAAAAGGTAAAGGCATCCCCTGACAATTAAGTCCAGTCGTGTCCGACTCTAGGGTGTGGTGCTCATCCCCATTTCAAAGCTGAAGAGCCAGCGTTGTCCGAAGACGCCTCCGTGGTCATGTGGCCGGCATGACTCTCCTTGCCATAGCGCGTACCATGCAGCTGGAACACGGAGCGCTGTTTACCTTCCCGCAAGCGGTACCTATTTATCTACTCGCATTGACATGCTTTGGAACTGCTAGGTTGGCAGGAGCTGGCCAAACAACGAGCGCTCACCCCGTCGCGGGAATCGAACTGCCGACCTTTCGATCGACAGCTTATGGTTCAGCGGTTTAACCCACTGCGTACTTAGTTTCTAAACCTTTCTCCTAAATTTAGTTGTGGTCTAAGCACATGTAGGAATACATTTGGTCAGCAGTTTTCTAGCATTTGTTGAGGTGTACTGCTGAGAAGATTATACAGGTGTACAGTATACACATAAAGACGTAATCAGGGCTACAATTCAAAACACACTTACCTGGGAGTAAGTTCCATTAAACTCAACAGACTTACTTCTGAGTGAAAATTCATAGGATCACATGGCGAGTTACTTATCATTACGGCTAAGAAGCTGTTACATCTAAAACATATGGCTTCTTTAGGGTGGTAATTCATGCCTTCTCATTATTATTATTATTATTATTATTAATTATTATTATTGGGGGATATAGGTGGTGATATATTATTATTAATAATAACAATAATAATAAACATGTATATATACTTCTTAACAAAAATTTCACAAAACAATTTACATAACAAAATTAATGAAAAGATGGTTGTCTAGCTCATAACCGAAAAAGACAGAAGGGGAGATACAGTACCAGCGAACAGCTGCTGGAAAAGCTATGCTGGAGTACATGAGAAAATTTTCTCTCCTCCTGCTTGAATATAAGACCACCAGCATTCAGAAAGTGCCCCTTCGCCCAGTTCTCATTAGGTTTCTTCACTGTATGCAACCATTTGAACCGATTCAAGCAATCACTGAGATGATTGTGCAGGCCTGAAGTGTGACTGAGGGTGCAATCCTGCGCAAGTTAGGTCAACTCCACGCTGGCCTAAGGAGTCACAAATATGTCGTAAAGTATATTTGCGACTCATAAGAACATAAGAAGAGCCCTGCTGGATCAGGCCAAAAGCCCATCTAGTCCAGCTTCCTGTGTCACACAGTGGCCCCACCAGATGCCTCAGGGAGCACAAGACAACAAGATAACCTGTTTCCCGTTGACACTCCCTTGCACCTGGCACAGAGAAAACCCACTTCTAAAAAAACCAGGAGGTTGCTTATGGCTTGTAACCTGTGATGGTCTTTTCCTCCATGAATCTGTCCAAACCCCTTTTAAAGGCATCTAGGCCAGATGCCATCACCACATCCTGTGGCAAGGAGTTCCACAGACTCCTTGGGAGTAAGCGGCGCTGGCACAGAGGCCAGAGCCGTTCACTCTGTCATCTTCTTAGAAGGCCACATGGTAAATTAGGGTGACTCAGAAACCATAGCAACACACATTCCTGCCAGCTGAGTAGGTCAGATGTAAATTGAGGCAGCAGCAGGAACAATAGCAACAGGAATTTCCTGCCAGTAAACCACATCAGGCCCTGCCCCCCTTAGAGGCCAGTCTTTTCAAACTTTCAGGTAGGCAGGGGGAGGAGCTACACAACAGTTTAAATCTGGGGCTGGTTTGCGAGTGAGCCCTTTCAGGAGCAGCGAGTGGCCTCACGGGGACCAAGTGGCTCACGGGGACAAAGTGGCAAGATAAAAAAGACACAGCGAGTTAAGCAGCTGGGCGAGTTCAGCAGCGGGGCGAGGAAGCCAGGCCCCACACACTGCCCGGCACGTCCCTTGAAGAGAGGAGAGCTCCAGCAACATTAAGGTACCCAAACTTTGATAAATCCATAACTTACACTCAAAAGCTATGCAGTCAGACAGACAGCAGAAGGGTGGGGGCTATCCAGTGTTTTGCACTGAGTGTCTCATGTATGACTATCTGCCTCTTGGGCACAAGTCATGGGTGTGTGCTCGGTGCAAAGAGCTCCAGGCTCTCAGGGAACGGGTTCGCTCCCTTGAAGCCACGGTTGCTGACCTGGAGAAGCAGAGACAGGTAGAGAGGAACCAGGGTGAGACTTCTAGGGACGTGGAGGCATCGTCCCACCCTCAGTTGGCCAGCGCCTCAGCTGCCAGGAAAGGGAGTCTCAGGGCTGGAGGACATTGCTCTGGAAAAGAGGGAAACAATCCCACAGTGGGGACCCCTTCTTCAGGTGATGGGCCCGTATCCAGTCGCACTATGGATACTCCTCTGGGGAGGGGGGGAAGGGGGCTTCTTGTTGTGGGTGACTCTATAGTCAGGAACATAGAAAGGGGGGTCTGTGACGGATGTGAGGACCGCACGGTGACTTGCCTACCTGGTGCGAAGGTTGCGGACATCACCTCTCGTCTAGATAGGCTGGTAGAGAGTGCTGGGGAGGAGGTAGCGGTTGTGGTGCATGTTGGCACCAACGACGTGGGGAAATGTAGCCGGGCGGTCCTGGAGGCCAAATTTAGGTTGCTAGGTAGGAAGCTCAAATCCAGGACCCCAAAGGTAGCGTTCTCAGAAGTGCTACCTGTTCCACGCGCAGGGCCAGCTAGGCAGGCGGAGCTCAGGGGTCTCAATGCGTGGATGAGACACTGGTGTCAGGAGGAGGGGTTTAAGTTTGTTAGGCACTGGGGAACGTTTTGGGACAAGCCAGGCCTATACAAGAGGGACGGGCTTCACTTGAACCAAAACGGAACCAGACTGCTGGCGCGTAACATTAAGAAGGTGGCAGAGCAGCTTTTAAACTGACTCCTGGGGGAAAGCCGACAGGAGCCGAGGGGCATCCGGTTCGGGACTCCTCATCCCTCGGGAATGAGGGTGCAGAGGATGGGGAACAGTCAAGTAATAACAGAGTAAGAATTGGGAGTGGTAGCGTGATGGGACATGACAGCCAGTCTAGCAAGACAGAAGGCTGCAGGAATAAAGGGGCAAACATGCAGCCCTTCTTGGGAGACCAGGTATATAAGTGCTTTTATGCAAATGCCCGAAGTCTTCGGGCAAAGATGGGAGAACTGGAATGTTTGGTGGCTAGGGAAAACATTGACATAGTAGGTATAACAGAAACCTGGTGGAATGCGGAGAACCAGTGGGATACTGCAATTCCAGGATATAAACTCTATAGGAGGGACAGAGAGGGGCGTGTTGGAGGTGGGGTGGCCATCTATGTCAAAGAGGGGGTAGAATCCACCAGAGTAGAGCTGGAGGGGGGCTCTGACTCCTCCGTAGAATCACTGTGGGTTAGATTACCAGGCTCAAAGAGTGATGTAATAGTAGGGGCATGCTACCGTCCTCCAGATCAAAAACCTGAAGGGGATCTTGAAATAAGGAAGCAAATCAGGGAGGTGTCAACGAGAGACAGGGTTGTAGTCATGGGGGACTTCAATTATCCTCACATCGACTGGGTCAATTCATGCTCAGGTCATGAAAGAGAGACTGGATTTCTGGATATGTTAAATGACTGTGCCTTAGAGCAGCTTGTCACGGAACCGACCAGAGGACAGGTGACTCTGGACTTGATATTGTGTGGCACTCAAGATCTGGTCAGGGAGGTAAATGTTACCGAACCGTTGGGGAATAGTGACCATGCTGCGATCTGTTTCGCCATGCATGTCGGAGGGAGAGTGCCGAGCAAATCTGACACGAAAACCCTTGACTTCCGAAGGGCAGACTTCCCCAAAATGAGAAGACTAGTTAAGAAAAAGCTGAAAGGGAAGGTAAAAAGAGTCCAATCGCTCCAGAGTGCATGGAGGCTGTTTAAAACAACAGTCATAGAGGCCCAGAGGGAGTGTATCCCACAAAGGAGGAAGGGCTCGACCAAGTCCAGGAGGATGCCGGCATGGCTAACAAGCACAGTTAAGGAGGCTATAAAAGGCAAGGAAGCTTCCTTCCGTAAATGGAAGTCTAGCCCTAATGAGGAAAATAAACAGGAGCACAAACTGTGGCAAAAGAAATGTAAAAAGATGATACGGGAGGCCAAGCAAGACTTTGAGGAACGTATGGCAGGCAACATAAAAGGGAATAATAAAAGCTTCTTCAAATATGTTAGAAGCAGGAAACCTGCCAGGGAAACGGTGGGTCCGCTGGATGGTGAGGGAGAGAAAGGGGTGATAAAAGGGGACTTGGAGACTGCAGAGAAATTAAATGAGTTCTTTGCATCTGTCTTCACGGCAGAAGACCTCGGGCAAATACCGCTGCCAGAACGGTCTCCCCTGACTAAAGAATTAAGTCAAATAGAGGTTAAAAGAGAAGACGTCTCAGACTTAATTGACAAAATAAAGATCAATAAATCACCAGGTCCGGATGGCATCCACCCAAGAGTTCTGAAGGAACTCAAGAATGAAGTTGCTGACCTCTTGACCCAAATATGCAACTTGTCCCTTAAAACAGCCACTGTGCCAGAGGATTGGAGGATAGCTAATGTCACGCCAATCTTTAAAAAAGGAAGGAGGGGAGACCCGGGAAACTACAGGCCGGTCAGCCTAACATCTGTTCCAGGGAAGATGGTGGAAAGTCTCATTAAGGATAAAATCTTAAAATACATAGAAGAACAAGCTCTGCTGAGGGAGAGTCAGCATGGCTTCTGCAAGGGGAAGTCTTGCCTCACAAACCTGTTAGAATTTTTTGAAAAGGTCAACAGGCATGTGGATGCGAGCGAACCCGTGGATATTATATATCTGGATTTTCAGAAGGCGTTTGACACGGTCCCTCATGAAAGGCTCCTGCGAAAACTCCACAGTCAGGGAATAAGAGGGCAGGTCCTCTTGTGGATTAGGAACTGGTTGAAGACCAGGAAACAGCGAGTGGGAGTCAATGGGCAATTTTCACAATGGCGAGAGGTGAAAAGCGGTGTGCCCCAAGGATCGGTCTTGGGACCGGTGCTTTTCAACTTATTCATAAATGACCTGGAGTTGGGGATAGGCAGTGAGGTGGCCAAGTTTGCGGATGACACTAAACTTTTCCGGGTGGTAAAGACCAGCAGGGATTGTGAAGAGCTCCAGAAGGATCTCTCCAAACTGGGAGAATGGGCAGCAAAATGGCAGATGCGCTTCAATGTAAGTAAGTGCAAAGTGATGCACATTGGGGCAAGAAACCAAAATTTCACATATACGCTAATGGGTTCTGAGTTGTCTGTGACGGATCAAGAGAGGGATCTTGGGGTGCTGGTGGACAGGTCGATGAAAGTGTCGACCCAGTGTGCGGCGGCTGTGAAGAAGGCCAATTCCATGCTCGGGATCATTAAAAAGGGGATTGAGAATAAAACGGCCAATATCATTATGCCTTTGTACAAATCGATGGTAAGGCCACATCTGGAGTATTGTGTCCAGTTCTGGTCACCATACCTCAAAAAGGATATAGTTGAATTGGAAAAGGTGCAGAAAAGAGCGACCAGAATGATTTGTGGGCTGGAGCACCTCCCTTACGAGGAAAGGCTACAGCGTCTGGGGCTTTTCAGCCTAGAAAAAAGGCGCCTGAGGGGGGACATGATTGAGACTTATAAAATTATGCATGGGATGGAGAGAGTGGATAGAGGGAAATTCTTCTCCCTCTCACACAACACCAGAACTAGGGGACACGCACTAAAATTGAGTGGAGGGAGAGTTAGAACAGATAAAAGAAAATATTTCTTTACCCAGCGTGTGATTCATCTGTGGAACTCCTTGCCACAGGATGTGGTGATGGCACCTGGCCTAGATGCCTTTAAAAGGGGTTTGGACAAATTCATGGAGGAAAAGACCATCACAGGTTACAAGCCATAAGCAACCTCCTGGTTTTTTTTAGAAGTGGGTTTTCTCTGTGCCAGGTGCAAGGGAGTGGCGACTGGACACAGGTATCTTGTTGTCTCGTGTGCTCCCTGAGGCATCTGGTGGGGCCACTGTGTGACACAGGAAGCTGGACTAGATGGGCTTTTGGCCTGATCCAGCAGGGCTCTTCTTATGTTCTTATGTTCTTGGACCTGTGCCGGCTGCTGCAGGTAGGTCCCATGCCGGTCGGCGCAAGGACATGGGGAGGGTGGGCAGGGGCAGCAAGGCCAATGGCCAGACCAGGTTGGGAGGGGGCGGGAATAACGGCGGCAATATCCCAAGCCCTGTCGCGGCCCGGGCCAGCCTTACACGGCCTTCCTGTATGTACACCAGCTTCAGAGCTGGCGTGCATCTGATCCAAGAAGGCCCACTGGGCCCTGTCCTGCTTTCACGGGGGGAAGGGGGACATTTGTCCCCTTCCCCCGATGTGATCCCAAGCTGCACTGGCACGTCCTGGGAACTGCATAGGATGCAGCAGCTGGCCCCTTTAGGCCGGCCACACATACTTGTACAGGATTGGGCTGCCTGGGCCAAACCCTATTCCCCACTGATGGAGAGTGTGCTGCATGCAGTGGTGGAGGGAGCGATCAGATGGCCAATGCGAAGTAAGTTAAAAAAAAAATTTACTTACTTCCTGGTAGGCCGCCTGGTCGCCAATGGGCCTCCTTGGACCTGTGCCAGCTATTTTGTTGGCGTAAGTCCAAGGAAAGGAAGGGATCAGGTCAGGCTGGAAAAGCAGGGATAGGATCTTGGCGATTGCCACTGAAATCCATTCCCTCCAGCTCTGTCCCTGCCCTCCTGCCCTGAACTTCCCCCAAACTGCCCACAACCCGTCCCTGCTGCTACTTTACCTGCTCTGGTGGCAGGCACACGTGGCAGGCGCACAGAGCTGCCAGCCAATTGCACCTGTGACTCCAATGTGCACAGTAGTGGCAGACTATTTATGGTGCCACTGCGGCCTTTACAACAGCAGAACATGAGATCTGCTGTCATGAAGGCCCCATAGGATTGGTCAGTAAAGCACATTGGATTTCTTTGCAAAAAGAAATGGAGGGAGAAAGAGGCTCAAGCAGATTTCCTCTGATTCCCTTGCCAGCCTACAAGGTCCTGGAACAAGATCCAAGTTTAGGATCTGGGAGAGGTGCCCTAGGAAGTCTTTCCTTCTGCTATACTTCTTCCCCCAGATATGTAGCAATAAACCATTCAGGTTCAGGGCTGGCAGGCAGCCCCGATCCTGATTCATTTAACATCGTCTAACACAGTGGGGGATGTGTTCTCGGCAGGCCCAAACAGTGCTGCGAGGCTCCTGCTCTAGGCTGGTTGGATCCCTGAAGAGAATTCCTGCCAGCGGTTGGGGATACACAGCCACGTTGGGTTGTAGGTCCCAATTGCTACGAATAATAACAGAAGAGGTGTTTTGCACACCTTGTGCATCAAGCAATATTTTTTGTTCTTCTGACTGCCTTTTGGATCTCGGTTGGGTCTTCTAGATGAAGTCGCTTTAGATTTTAATACAGATTTCATGTACTGGAAAGACTCATTCCAAAGAATCTGTACACATTTCACTTGCTAACACGGAATGAAGGAATAACCAAGGGCACTTTTTCTGGGGAACTTTCTTAGCTAATGCTTCATTCATGTCTTACCCTAGGATGTTCAATGATGCTAGAAGTTTAGCTTCAGTTTATATTGATTGGATCCACTCCTTCCTATGTTCTTTTGCTCCCATCGCTCATAGCATTGAACTTTCATTTTGCATGGTCCCAAACCAACAGACAAATCTCTTGCTGGAATGCAACAACGTAGGATTCAGATCAGAGCAACGTTTTTGGCAAGACATGCATTTTTAAGTAAATTATGTACAAGACAGCAAGTGAGTGGAAAGAGGGACCATCTGTCTAGATGACTTTGGAGTCAGTCAGTTACTCTTAGGAAATTCATTCTGCATAAATCTGAGCAGTGAGTTTGAAGCCATGGTCCCCTGATACATAAAGCTTTTGAAGACCACACTGAAAAGGAAATGTAATAAACATTGCAGTCAAATCGCTTGGAGCCAGGAGTGGGTCTGCTTTGGAAAAAATAATTAGTCAGCTTCATTATCCTCACTTAAAATGCACACTAGATCTAAAGGGGGAGGGGGGTTGAAACTGTACACAATGGGGTGGGTGCGAGCCACCATTCTGGATCCAGCCCTAAGAATGATCTCACCAGCTGCTCCAATAAGCAATGTTGCTTTCATATGAATTTTGGTCAATGCGAAATATTATGAGCGCAAGACTGCACCTGCTTTGCTTTTGGAGTATTCCAAAGATGAGATAATTCAAAACAGCTTTTACAAATCAGCATTTGGCTAGGAAACCTAGTGTGACGATGCTCCATAAAATCAACCTGCAGACGTTATTATAGCACAATCCTATGCATGTTTACTTGGAAGTAAATTCCACTGGGTTCAATGGGACTTATTCCCTGGTGTGTATAGGATTGCAGCCTTAGTTCTCTTAGAGGAAGCCAGAAAGCTATCTTTATCTTTGATGGAAAGAAACAAGACAAAAAAAAAGCACTGCCTGTCTCCAAGAAGGTCAAAGTTCCTCTTTCCGTTCAGGTCCTCAAGAGTTTACACAAGCCAAAGGAGTGTAAATACTCCAACAGCAAGCAGAGCAACTCTAACATTCAGCACCTTCTCCAGAAGGATCTTCTTCCTCTGTAAACTTGGGATGTTCTTCATCCTTCAAGCCAGGGAAGAAACGGCAAGTATGATGCCAACTTGGTCTCATTGCCATTCTCTGTCAGCATGGAGCAGGCATCTCCTGCACTTCCCCTATAAATATACATGTACAAATATACATGTTGCATATACATTTCCCCTACAAATATACATCACATGTAGCTATTGTTGGTACTACATTTTAATAATGGTGTGCTGGAGTTGCTATCTTTTTTAGATTTCTGACTGATGGTCTATTTCTTTTTAAATTGTTTGTGGTGTTTACATTTTTCAGCGTAATTGTACTATTGTTGTGATGGATATTTATGCATGAGAATGTAGAAAATGGGGATAAAGATACTGTTAAAATAAATAAAGCAACTAAAAATAGATAAGGAGCATTTTTCCTCACATGGGTTTCAGGAGAGAGATCCACAGTTGTATAGTATAGCTAAAGACATATGTTTGGGCCTTGTGTAAACTCATTCCAGAAATCTACAAATTGGGGATACAATTGTTGAATGTATGTCAGCAGTAGCCGTATGGGAAAAGTTGGGCAGTTCTGAAGATGAATGAGAGGGAAAAATGATAAGTGGATTATGGTGAGATTTCTTTACTCTTTATAGAAAGATCATATGGTCAGGAGACATCTGTGGCCAGGGGGACCTTTGCCCAGCTTCGGCTGGTGTGTTGGCTGAGGCTGTACCTGAATCAGTCGGATCTGGCTACGGTGGTCCATGCCCTAGTGCAGTGTTTCCCAAACTTTTTCAACCTGTGGCTCCCTTGACCATTAGCGACCATTGGCCATGGCACCCCATTACATTATGTTGATGTCTACCAATTGACATAGCACCATTCTCCGAGAGAATTCCGTGGCATTCCACGGCTCCCCTGGCTGGTTTCCACGGCTCCCCTGGGAGCCACTCCTCCCAGTTTGGGAACCACTACCCTAGTGACATCTTGCTTAGACTACTGTCAGAGGCGTCGCCGCCCCCAAACCCCCAATAAAACTGTCAAAAAAATTAGGTTTCGTTTTCAAAACCTATTTTTGACAGTTTTGGGGGTTTTTTTCTGTTTTGAAAGTGTATGTATGCTTTCGCGGGACTTATCTGTGTAATATGGGGCGTTCCAGGACGTTCCATCGGCACAGCTTCTCCTGCTGGGGGCGCGGACTCCGTACCGCGCCCAGCAGCGGTTTCCGGAGTTTGCGCATGCGCAGACCCACGGAGTGTCCAGGGATGATCTGGGCATGCGCAAACTCCGGAAACCGCTGCTGGGGGCAGTACGGAGTCCGCGCCCGGGTGCAGGAGAAGCTGTGCCCGGGAGCAGGAGGAAGATCGCTGATGGAACGTCCTGGAACGCCCCATATTACAAAGATAAGTCCCGCGAAAGCACACATACACTTTAACGCATATGTTTTAACACTTTAAAAAGGCTGAAAAAAAGAAAAAAAGGCTGAAAAATTTAAAATTTCTGGAGGCTCCCACCCCACCCCCGAGCCTCAACGGCCCTACGCCCTGGGGCCCACCGCACCACCGCCCCATATCAGCCGACGCCATTGACTACTGCAATGCACTCTACATGGGGCTACCCTTGAAAACAGTTCAGAAGCTGCAGTTAGTGCAGAATGTGGCGGCCTGGTTGTTCACCAGGGCTCAGTGTGCTACCATGTCATTGCTCTGACGGCCACACTGGCTGTCCATGCCTTTCTGAGTCCAATTCAAGGTGTTGGTGATGACCTTTAAAGCCCTATACGGTATAGGACCAGAATACCTCAAGGACCGCCTTCTTCCATATAATCCTGCACATCCCCTACGATCCTCAGATAGGGCCCTGCTTAGGATACCGCCATCTGAAGCCAAGGGGATAGCGGCAAGGTGCAGGGCCTTTTCTTGCAGGTGCATCACGTCTCTGGAATCAATTAACAGAAGATGTGAGGACAGCCCCCTCCTTACATGGATTCCATTGAGGTTTAAAGACTATTTTGCTTGGCTTTTGAGGAAGAAGGAACCTGCTAGCCCCCCTTTTTAACTCCTGTTGCTGCTTTTATGTTATAGCTGTTTACTATTTTCACCTGTTCTTGTATCGTTTTTAAATTATTTTTAGTTTAAAGATTTTATTCAAATGTTTTTATCTTCTGTATGTTTAACATTTATGTTGTACACTGCTTTGAGTACCAGAAAAGCAGTATGTATATGCTACACATGTGGACCTTTGACCCTTGAACACAACCTGAACATCTGTAAAGGGATTCCAAACCTGTACTGTCAACTATCATTCATATTCTTTCTTGGTTTTCCAGCAATTCATGATTGATAGCCTGGCTCAAGAAGACACTGACCTCTAATTATGCCTTTGGCTGCATCATTCATCCTTATAGTTAGGGCTGTTTTCCCTGGCTTTATATGCAGCAGTAGCAAACCCATCCTAATGGTTTTACATGGAGCATCAAGCAAAGCACCTCCGTAGACCTCAGCAAAAAGGGGTTAATCAGAAGCATTTTTTTCTGATGATGAAGGAATGCTTCAGAATGCAACTAAGCACACGCGCGCGCGCGCGCACACACACACACACACACACACACACACACACACAGAAAAGCAATGCTGTGCACCAAAATTGTTCTCTAAGCAGAGTACAGGGTCATAGGAGAGATTGCTCTGCAATGCAGCATTTTGCTCATTGAATGCTGCCTGCCAGAAGCCTTCAACAGTGGGGAGGCAGGGGGAGTGACAAGGGAACAGATGAAGAACTGCAGACCTCAATTATGACTGCAATCTATGATGTCCAAAAGTTGTTGTAGCCACTTTTCTGCATGAGCTCAGTGTCTATAATTGCTTTCAGAGTCAAGGGGATTCCAAATAAAATGAATCTAATATTTGATTTGACTTTTGTTTGTAACCAGCATCCCTGAGGACACACCAGCGACTGGTTGCAAGAAGGTTGCCCAATGGGTCAATCTGAGGTTGGTCAGTGACATGAGAGGGCACAGAAGTCTT
This sequence comes from Plestiodon gilberti rubricaudatus, assembly GCA_026170595.1. Lineage (NCBI taxonomy): Eukaryota > Metazoa > Chordata > Lepidosauria > Squamata > Scincidae > Plestiodon > Plestiodon gilberti. Next base: position 79,364,050 of record JANXHW010000001.1, read on the forward strand.
CTGAGAATAGCCCTTCCCCAGAGCTGCCTGGTGCCCTTGACTCCCTCCTCCCAGAATCCCTTTCTGCTGCTTTTGTTTGTAACAGGGTTCTTAATCTTGGCACCATATGATTCAGGAGGCAAGAAGGGATGTACTGATAGCACAGACTTGTGCGTGTTTGGCAAAAGACCCCAAACTAGACCGGGTCCCAGGAGAGGACCTTGATATCAGCCTACTTAAAGCAGTTGTTGCTGCCTTGCTCCCAGAAAATGATGTGGCAATAGTTATGTTACTGTCAACGCAATCCTATCCAACATACACCACCAGTGTAACCAGTGGGGGAGGGCAGGGTGGGAGGCTTTGGAGGGGAGGGGAGATTTAAATCCCCTTTGAATCCCCCTTTGGAGGGAACTTGAATCCCCTTTCCGTTCTGGGGCCTCCCGTTCTCGCTGCACCGCTGGTTACACCGGTGGTGTAAGTTGGATAGGATTGTGCTGTCAACTACTGTCTGAAACTGTAAATGGATGTAAGTATTCAGTATACATTGCACTATTTTATCAGGCACAATGGTGCGACAGGACATTCTCAGCTACATGGAGCAGGCGCCGATGTATACATATATGTATTTATTTCTTCAGTTGATTAGTGTTCGAATTGCAAAGCTTTTAGCATTCTAAACTCACAAATAGTGCATTTACCACCAGAGTTGCAAACTCTCTTGTAATGCCTACCCATCTTTTGCATGCATCCATTACCAAGGTACATGGCTACCTGGTCACTTACAGGAACTGTTCCTTCCAAGCTTCTTTTGGAAGGGGCTACAGTTCAGTGGTAGGCTATCTGCCTTGCACATAGAAGGTCCCAAGTTCAATGCCCAACATCTCCAAGTAGGGCTGGGAAAGACCCCCCCCCCATCTGAAACTCTGAAGAGCAAGAGTAGACAATTGTGTCCAATGGTCTGACCTAGTATAAGGCAGCTTCCTATAACAAGGCTATAGTTGGTTGCCCTGCTTCAGCAATCTGTTCCCCATCATGTCCATACCCATAGATGGACATTCCTTTATGCATATATTGATCGGTTCCCTCCATTGGAATGAATGGGTTTCCTCTGTGCACAAGATGTCTATGTTTGAGTGTACATGGGTCTCTGGGTCAAGATATATGGGTTTAAGCAAGGGAAAGATGCACCCAAGGGCTTGGATGACACGTTCTTGTTCATAACACAATTGTGGCAACTCAAGTAATGACTTGCATGCCTGAGTGGGCTGTCAGGAATAGGTATGCCCTCAGATGCAATCCTTTTCAATGGAGTTTGGCTCACACATTCAGCTGAAAATCACCAACTGTAGTGTAAACTTTGTTGAAAATTAAGAGATATACATGTATGTGTCAACCAGCTCTGAGAACACTATAATAATATGAGAAATCAAGTGAACCAAACTCAATTCTCATTGGTATCCATGTTGCCTCAATATTCTGTTCTGATAAAATTAAAAATAGTACTAACTTCTTCCACTCTGGCAGCGTTTCAACCTTGTCAATGGCAGCAGCAGCAGCAAAATCTTTATGCATGCAAGGTAGCAGGATCAATAAGGAAACTAGCAACAAGGAATGTCATTATTCAAGTTCTGTTCATCAGAGCCTGCTACAGTTATGTTTTTCAGGGCTCAAAGACTGTGGGGAAGACTGTTTCTTAAATGACATTATGTTTTTATACAACCTAACCAAGAGACCGTCACTAATTGCATTGATTGTTGGAAAATTCAACATCCAAATTAGCAATGGATCATTATCAACACTTTTTCACCTTTTGTTGAGGAAAACACACACACACACACACACACACACACACACACACACACACACACACACACACACACACACTCGCACTCGCACTCGCACGCACACACCCCAATATTGTGTTCCAATAAAATTAAAGGATTTTGCTACACCTGAATAATCAGAATGAGCTGCTCAAGGAAAGATTAATATCCCACACCCACGACTTCAATGCTGCTGCCTTTAGCACTGGATCAATGACAAACAAATTTTCTGTAAAGACCCCGTCCGATCCTTCCAGCCTATTTAGCACTTGGTTTTATTTTAGTCATTGTTTATGCGCTTCACTTTGCTACCCTGCCCACACCGATTAGCTCCAGTCCAGTGCTGCATTGTAAATTAGCTCGCTAGCAGGCTAGATCAAGGTGAACTCTCTGCCAAGGATCTGATATGTGGAGGTATCATGCTTCAGGATCATTAAGTCAGCCTAGGCTTTTAAATTTCTCCCAACCTGACAAAGCATTAGGCATTCTGGTGTTGTACTGAAATCGACTTAAGCATTCCCCTTCCAGCCCCTTTAATCTTGTGTCTCTGAGGTCCATTCTTGTCTACTGGAGAAAGACAGGAAAATATTTCCAGGAGGTCGTCGCCTAATATTAGATGTTCAATGGGTCAGAAAAAGATTGACATTTTGGTTCATGTTGTTGATGAGTGGAATTGATCCCACTTCCAGAAATACAAAGTATGATTGGGCATGCAGGCCACTTAGGAGGATTCTCAGGGTTGCCAGACAGATAAGCGACCTGGTCCCTTGTGTAAGGGTAGTAAATGTCATTCCCCGCAAAGTTCAGCCTTATGATAGAAGCCTGAAATGAAATACTTCCATTTTGCTTAACAGCCTGGGCTTAAACAATAGGTCTTTTTACTGCATGACTGATAGGCAGTGAGACTCCCATTATAGAATGTCACTGTTGATGTATTGATTGGGTGGCGTGAATATAACACAGACAACTATGAAGCGCACAGCACTAATAATTCACTGCTTTGCGATGATGTTTTCCTGCCTTAGCCTTGCCATGAAATGATTCTCATCACCTCTTGGGCGGCCCTGTCTTAATACCTAAATTATGCATTGGTGTTGTTCTCTCAGAGCTGTTATTTACACCTGGCTTTTTCACTGAAGGGTTCCCTCTCTGAAAATCACGTCTCAATCTCTTGTTAAAGAGATTGAAGGCATTTTGCCCTGAGAATGAAATTACTTTTCTGCTTTTTTTATCTTCCCATTAAAACTCCTTGCTTTCTTCTGCCAGAAAGAAATCAGGAGTTGAACATATTTAAAGAAGGGGTGCTTGTTTTTTTTGTTCTTCCATCAGACAAGCTTGGTAAATTTTAAAGGAACTTGACCAGGTCACACGCCTGCTGCTAGATATCTTTCTCTTACTTCTGCTGGCATTTTCAAAAGGACAGAAAATGACTTTTCCCATTGAGAGGCCTGTCATTTACAGATTCAAACATTCAAGGATTCCTTGTAACCTTACTACATCTGATGGCATGTTGCTGCTTTCACAGCACAAGCCTATACAGGTCTACTCAGAAATAAGACCCACACAGTTCAGTGGGACTTACAGCGCAATCCTGACTAAGTATCTGGTGGTGGCCCCAGGGCTGCCCATCAGATCCTATCCCCATTCCAGGCCGATTGTGATCGGCCCGGAGGTCTACTCAGGGGAAGGGGACATTCATCCCCCAATGGGCCTCCTTGAATTTCTGCCAGCTATTTAGCTGGCATAAGTCTGAGGAGGCCGTGTAAATGGGACGGGGATACGGTGGCTGCCATCCCCACCCCCCACCCCAGGCTGGCTTGGCCAATGCCCCCCCTCCCTTGCTGCCCAGACCACCCCTGCACCCACTGGGCCACTTACCTTCTCTGGTGGCCGCAGGGATGATCTGGCACCAGGGTGAGGGCTGCTGGCCTCCGTGCTGTCAGCCCTTACTCGCGAGTCATCACAAACGTGGTTTACGGCACATTTGCGATGGCTTAGAGCGGCGGAGCACTCGCTCTGCCGCTCTAAGGTTAGTCAGGATTGTGTTCTTACTCTCAGCTACATGTGTATAGGATTGCAGGCTTACGTTACTTCCCAGTGGTAAGAAGATCCTTCCTTTCTAGGTCTAATATTTGTGGACTGTTCAGCCTGGCTAGTCCATCCCTAGTTTCTTTTCTTTTTTTATTGAACTGAAAACATCCAGCCTCAGGGTTGCTTTGTATAACTTTTTGCTTCTGCATAGTGCAACTGGCCACACAGAGAAACAAATGTGCAAAGGAGGATAACATGCTATTCCTCTGTATCATGATGTTCAACATGAAGAGGGAAAAAGCACATAATGATAAGGGTAGCGTTGGGTAGAGGAGCCAATACACACTTCATATCAGAGGTATTAGGAAGTTGTCGATAACTAAAGCAGGTCCACAGACAGAGAGTAGGGCTAGAATATGCCTGCAGTTCTTTCAGTACCAGGAATCTTCAGGAAGATAAAACCAGGTGACTTGAACTATGGAGGTCTGCCAGAAACTATCTTAGAAAGCAAAACTGTTTGGCTCAGTGACCTTGGCAGGTCTCCATCGGATGCCTTTGCTACTCCTGGGCAGAGTCACTGTTCTTCTGCCACTCCCTGTGGCTCCTCCACTGCCAGTATACCTGGCAGCATGTCAGTGACCTCTTTTCCTCTGATTAGCAATGGTTTCTAGATTTTGCCTTCACAAAAGCATATGGAGATTTGGGTATCACCCTTAAGACAGTTTCTCCCATGTTGTGATCATTCACAACGACACCCCCTCTAGTCTGGGCTGGAGCTTATAGAATCCAAAAGCATGAAATGGGCCTCTTTTCTGGAAACTTCCACCATATCACTTCCGGCCAAGTCTTGCACAATTTCCTGGGAAAGGCAGTTAAAGACAAGGCCTGGCTGGGCCATGATTCATTGGCATTCAGTCTGCAAAGGTAGTCCCTCTTACTAGGATAACTGAAATGTTAGGGCTTTAGGGTTGTAAATAAAAATGATTTCCAAATAGCCGTCAAAGCTATGTCGACATAGGCAATGCAAATAAATGCCTTGCAGTTCAAAACAAACAACTCCCAAGCAGAAAGCTCTCCAGGCTTCGCTCAGTGACAAAGATATTTCTCGCAGTGACAAGTCCCGCTTTCCATAATGTGTGTTGTTGTGCAGTAGACCTGCGAGGGCCAGATAACAGCCGAAATAGCTGATTATTTAGAGGAAAAAACTCAGAGCAAGAGTTTTTGAAAAGACCATTATGAAGAATAGGCTTTATGAGAATCCACAAACTGCATGTCGGCACCTTTTGCTAAAAGTTCAGACTTCACATTTCAGGGCTGCAAATGAGTAGCAGGCAGCTTATCTCTTTTTTTACCTCACATCAAGCTTTTTAAGTAACAGCCTGGACTCCATTCTGCAGTCTCAAATTGAATCGAAGCAAAGACATGTAGCATGCCTGTTCTCTAGGATGTCCTTCATTTCTAATAGATGGAGGCAATCTTAACGACGACAGAAATTGTTTCAGCCCCGATCTAACGAGAACTGTCCAGGATGGCGATTGCATCTAGCTGTCCAAACACAAAGCCGTTGTTAATGGCATAATCCTCTCCCTTCGACACAAAGGGCCTGATTAAAGTGGAGGAGAGTATGATGTGTCACACCATCCTTTGCAATTCTGCATGGGACTTGGGGGGGGGGCTGGCAAATCTACACTCCAACATATCTGCTGCTGTTTGTATTGCAGATGAGGATCAAAAGGGAGAAGCAGCACAGGCTCCCTGTCAATGTGATCAAAAACACCATCTGGAATCTTCATTTCAAGAGATGTTTTCCTTACTGATGTGGCACTGAAATGCAGATGGCATGCTAGAGAGACTCTGAGGGATGCTCTTCAGGAACACCCTCCAGCGTAATACTATTGGTATATATTCAAGAATATGTTCAGAATATTTATATACTGCTTTTAGCAGCAAACGTTCACAAAGTAGCTTATTTGGCAAAGGAATAAGAGGATAGGGCCCTTCCAAGTCCCAGAAGGACTCACAATGTGAAAAAAAGAGCTGACAAAGTCCATGCAGACACCTTTGCAACCATTTATGCACCCACCAGAGGTATTGATGCCCCACTGACAAACCAAGCAGCCATGTCCTTAAAGGGATGTCAGTCAAAGAGCTCGTGAAACCCAGGTGATAACTGCTCAACTAGTGAAGCAACACGAAGACTCTGAGCTACATATTATACTCAGTGATTATCTGTAGTTATTATATTCCATGATGAATCCATCACTGCCTCTGTAGACTGAAAACTGGTGATTATGCAGCATTCCCATTCTTAGAAACCAGTGCAATCCATGTTAGAATGATGTTACTGAGAAACAAAACTGACCTATTCATTGCTCTGGGCCTCTTTGGTTAGTCAGCTCTTAGAAATAATATCCTGCTCTTGGACATGTAACATGAAAGATCAATAAGAAACTAATCTTGAGAATGTAAGGAGCGAGTACAGAAATGTCTTGTTTTACCGCTTTGTTAAGTGATTCTACCCTGGTGGATTTCAGGCCTTGTGGTTCATTTGCTTCTTTCAGACACAGAGGAGAGTCCCTGGAGAGGACCTTGTTTCAGTCTGAAAGATTTCCACATTAGGGTGAAATGCAAAACCTGATGAAACTCATCAACCTGGAGGTAAATTAAATGATGAAGGAGGCCAAGTCTTTCCATATGTCACTTAATCTAGGAACTGCCACTGCCCATTATTTTCAGTATGATCTGACACAGACCCACTGCACATATAAGGATGCTAAACTTGTTCAAACTGAATGGCCACAGAAGATGTGGCATGACCTTGAGTGCGCAGACCCTTACCCTGCTTTGCGATCCATCCCTGTTTCATCAAACGTGCATATTTACTGTGGGATGATCCAATATGAAAAGGCCACATGACCCCATGTAGCAAACTACTCTCAACTTTATGAATTCAGAATAGGGGAAAGGACATAGCTCAGAGCTTGCGCACATGCTTTCTATGGATAAGGTCCCTGATTCAATCTCAGGATCTTCACAGTGCAATCCTAGCGCTGTGGCTGCTGGCGGACTGAGCAGTCCGCCGGCTGAAACCATCGTAAAAGTGCCGTAAGGCACTTTTCTGACGACTCATGAGCAGGGAAGGCTGGCGCAAGGCCGGCCTCCTCTGCTCCACAGATCGAGTGCTCGGAGGACCGCCGCCGGACCCAGGTAAGGATCCAGCAGGTGGGTGGGCGGATCGGGGGCAAACAGAGGGCATCCATAGGCCAAGCCGCTCTGGGAGGGGGCAGGGGACGGCTTTGGCCGAATCCTGTCCCCCACTGCACTTCTGGGCCGTTACTCGGCCCCCTCTGACTTCCACCAGCGATTCTGCTGGCAGAAATCCGAGGAGGTCGATCAGCCCCAGCGCCAGTTACACCCGGGGAAGGAAACGAGCGTCCCCTTCCCCAAGTAGACTTTCTTTCTGCCGGGCGGGAGACTGCCCGCGGTGGAGCATGGGATCCGGCGGGCGGCCTTGGCCACCCAGTGGATCCTTAGACAGGATTGGGCTGCCCATTAAAGAGATGCAGCAATGCAAAATATGTCTTTGCCTAAAATCCTGGAGAGCTGCTGATTTTTTTGAGTGGACAGTATCAAGCAAGGTGAAACAATGTTCTGACTCAGTTTAGGCAGCTTAACATATTCATCCAAGAGCCCTACTACTGGGCAAACCACATGTTTAACTTTAAAAGACCAGGAAATGGTTTGAGGGTACAGAATACTGTTACATTATTAAAGAATGCATGCAGATGAAACATTACTGGAATAATCGGACTGCTCCGGAAGTGCACTCACCATCATCTAGGCAAACAAATAACTGTTCCAGGATCAAGCTCAGGGAAAAATGGTTCTGTGAGTTTTCAGAAGAAGCCAGCAGTGTACAGTGCTGATGGGCCAGTGTCTGTGATATCATGAACTCAGAGTATGTTTGAAAATTTAAAAATAACTATTGTGTTCTTTTAAAGTAAGATGTTAAATTAAGTTTTAATTGCTTAAACATAGAAGCAGTGCTAGAAAAAGGTACAGTAGTCCATCTGAAAAATGGCTAAGACAAACCATCATTCAGACTGATTGACAAAATATCTCTCAATTGTTTTGTGATGGCAAGGGGAAGCTGTGCTTACCCTCAATATAAAAAATAAATAAATCAGTGTCTCAATATCTTTTGCATGCAGTGTCTTTTGTATGCAGTCAAAGCTATGCTGATTTCAGTCAGCACACAGATGAGACCTTGCCTAAGATCTCAGTGTGAAATGGTTTGAGCTTTCTGAAGGAAAAGGGAAATATAAGTGCAGGAAATAAAATAAAATGTGTGAACAGGATAGAAGATACAATAAATCCTGGAAGACAATGGTTAAAATGTCTGATGGTGCAACATTATCAGTCAGATCCAATTCTTATGAAGTTATCTGCCTTCAAAGTATAAAAGATGTGTGGTGCTTTTGCAGAACTACCTATATTTCTTCTCCCATCAAACCAAATTTGGTAAGAGTGTACCACCGTGAGTTCAGGCTCCCACCCTCCTCCTTCCTTCAAAGGAGGTTTGTTCAAAGCACAGGTTACAAGTTAGGATACAACACAATTGTTTGAACCTGTTTTGCAAGCTGGGTTGAAGAACTAACCGTGGTTTCAACAAACTACAGTTGCCCATATTCAGAATCAGATGTATTGGGAAATTATGGTTTATTCAGAACTGTAAGAGAAAGATTCAATCTTCTCCAGCAACAAAGAGAAAGGACGGACAGGGGACACACACACACACAAGCGTGAAGCTTGTGCTGGCACATCTTATCACAACAAACATGGTGACCTTCAGATATGGCCACAAAGATGTATTGTAACTTTGGAGGACTGGAATAAAAGTAGAATAACTGATCATGTGTCTGCTATTATCACTAGTATATTGGACTTGATGACATAAATTCCGCAAATTTCATTGGTAGTAGTTTCATTTTGGTAAAAATGTTTTTATCCTTGACCACATTAAAAAATGCAATCGGTTCTGTTTCCTGTGTAGCAGAAATATTAGAACTGTGTATTGAATCCTTAAAGAGTAGTTTGGGATTATATTAATGCAAAGACTGTTGAGACAAGCACATACAGTATTTATTTCCAGAAAGAATGAAATAGTAGAAAGCTTTGAGAAAAATAATGGACCATTCTGAATAACAGGCATTGCAGATGGAAATGACCTTTTCAGATAAAATGATATCTCAGCAGGTTAAATGAAAGGCAGCCAACTTTATGTTCTAGTTAAGGAAAAGTACCTGGATGTATGCTATCTAGTGCCATTGACATCAGGGCTTAATTTAGGATGTGGAGTACAGCAAGGCGCATTATCAGCCAAAATTGTGCAGAAAGGCTATGAACCTGCAACACATCTACACCTAGGAATATGTGAATTGCCATATCTGAAAGAGTATGTGTGTGTGTGCGAGCGCACATATGTGTCCACCTAGGTTACCCAATCTATGGATTTCTGCAAATAGTATCCAAGCAATGGATTCAGTGGCCTCAGCTGTATACAAAGAAGTGGCATATTGCTGGAATAATCAGCTGGAGGACAAAAGGATGGAAAGATGGAGAAGGGATTTACCAAAAGATATCTGAACACTACATATTGGTATAACAGGGGCACTAGTAGTATAGTGGTATGAAACAGGAATGAGAATAAGAACTTCAGAACAAAAGAAGAGCCCTGTTGAATCAGGCCAAATGTTCATCTATGATTCCATTTCCCACAGTGGCCCACCAGACACCTCTGGGAAGCCCACAAACAAGAGCTGAATGGCATACCTCTTTTCCACACGACTCTCCTGCAACAGGTATTCAAAGGCATACTGCCTCTTGTTGTTGTTCAGTTGTTAAGTCGTGTCCGACGTGATCCCATGAACCACATCCCGCCAGGCCTTCCTGTCCTCCACTATCTTCCTGAGTTCGCTCATTTTCATGTTCGTTGCATCGGTGATGCTGTCTAACCATCTCATCCTTTGCCTTCCCCTTCTCCTTTTGCATTCAATCTTTCCCAGCATCAGAGTCTTCTCCAGAGAGTCCTCTCTTCGCATTAGGTGGCCAAAATATTTGAGCTTCAGCCTCAGTACCTGTCCTTCCAGACAGAGATTCTTGAATAGATATTCTAGATCAGCAGTTCTCAAAGTCCCTGCCGCCGCGACTTACCTTCTGCAGCTGCTCCCCCCGTTGTGACCCACTGGGAGGTTTCTTCGGGACTTAACTTCATCAGTGGGTTAAGTCCCGACCTTCCCACTGGTGCTTCGGCAGCAAGCACCTCTGAGCACTGTCTGAGCACCTTTTGTGACTGCCATAAGGCAATTGCCGCTGGCAGAATGCTCTTTCCACCACCGTTAAAGCCCAATAGAATTGGGCTGCAAATGTTACCGTCCATGCAAATGCTTGTAACAAACTCTAACAGCTGCTATTTGTAAGCGAAAAGTGTCTTTGGGACTAGTTAATTTGGGACGGAGGAATGGCAAGGGAGAGGCCATTTTTAACCTTTACAGCTCCCAGTGCTTTCTGCTCTAAATTTTCCAGTTCTGAAGATGCATCTTCTTAGAAATAATGGCTAATGGGGATTTGTTAACAGGTGTTTGCTTGTACCATGTAGTTAGGTCCCAACAGTCATTGTGCATGTGGATTTAATCAGAATCAAGAATAGTATTACTCCGAATTTTTTAACATGCATCTTGTTTGTGATAGGACTGATTAGGGCAAAGGTAGATCTGAGAAAACGAGAATTGAGAATTAATATACAATCCACAGGGACAGCCTCTGCTGCCTAGTGAATTTAATAAAAAATCTCAGGTCTGGAACACAAACCATGAAAGGTTGGGCTAGCCAGCTTCCCTTGATACCTTTGGATAAAATAACACAGGCCTGCTCACAGTCTTGCTTTCTGAGCTATCTGATCGCTGCCACCCCCACTGTAGCATGCAGCGCAACTAGAGGCGTAGCTAACCACCGTGACACCCCCCGTGACGTCACTCACCCCACCACCCCAAGTGACATCACATGGCACAAAAATGTTCCTGGAGGCCGGTGGGGGGGCGGGGGCAACATTTCAGCTGCAGAAGCCTTTTTCGCGCCACAAAAAACTTGCCACTGCCATTTTGCTGCCAATGCGTGGGCTTTGACACCCCCTCCGGCCATGCATCCAGGGGCGGTCTGCCCCCCTCCGCCCCCAGTGATGCCACTGAGCGCTGCTTCCATTATAGCCGCATGCTATAATGTAGCAGAGGATAGGATTGGGCAGTTAGGAAAAATGTACATAGGATTGCAGCTACATAACATGAGCTACATACTTTTTCTGAGGTAGACCTTCGGCTGCATTGACAGTAGCTTATGCCCTTAGGCAAACTTCACAGTTTGTGTTCTGTCGAGCCTGATGCTTCTTCCTGGCTAACATCTTCTGAAACATGTTTCAAAGGCAGCACCTGAGAACTGCTGCTGCTGTAAGAGAAGCCCCTGAGCTCCGCTCCCCCTCAATGACACCCCTGGCTGTATCATCACACCACTATTTCTCACCTTAAGCATGCACAGTATTCGGAGAGATGCACATCCTAAGTCAGAGCACATGCTAACAAGTTAGAACCGGATGCAACTCTCTAGGCAGCCATTCTCAACTTTTTTTTGGCTACGGCCCCTTAGGAGCTCTTCTCAGGTTCCAGGGCCTTCCTGTCAAACAAGGATACAACATGAACAGATCGACACAAAATCATGTACTACTGAACATCAATGTGGCCCCCTTCAAATGTGCCAGGGCTCCCCAGGAAGCCATATGGCTCCCGTTGAGAATGGATGCGAGAGAATGCCTTATTGGTATTTACGGAGCTCACTTTTTCTTTTTCTTTTTCTTTTTAGATCCTAAGAACATAAAAATGACAGCAACTAGGGGGAAAACAGCATTCATTTTTTTGTTTAATGTTCTCAACCATCAACATAACCATGTTCTTGGTAAGTGGATGGCTGTCTGACAATTTCAAGGAGTAGCTTTATTCCATGTTGCATCTTTCTATCCCCACACATAAGGTAATTTCACTGCATTGCCCCTGGATGATGAATAATGGCTCCAATTTGTCATCTTTTTACAATGGCAAATTATCATTCTAGGTGCCAAAAAGCAACACTGAGCATCCTTGAAAGAAGCGTCCTCAATCTTTAATTCTTCGTGGAATGGAATAACTAGAGCCAGCAATAAGTAGTCACTTTAAAACAATTGTGGCGAAGAACACTAACTCATCAGCACAAGGGCTTGTATGATTTATGGAGCTCTCAGAGGCATGAAACCCCCAGCACCCAATGTTAGCCAAAGAGCAGTTTGATAACGGGAATGCATAATGAGAAAACCATTCTGCTTAATCAAAAGCAGGGGGTGTGATCTGCTAGTATAGGACTTTTGTTAAATTTGTTAGGGCAAATGTTGAAATCCAGCATGTTTGAAAAATAATGTAGGATTTTTTGAAATGGGTATGCGACCTTGGTTTTTTCAAGCGGCAATGTAGTAAACATCCACAATCTTAAGGCTGCACAGGTTGGTGAGAGTTCCTCAAAGCACGTGTGAGACCCTATTTCATTGTTGCAACAAACATGGTACAATCTTAGTTCTCCAATTAGCTTGGGTGCACACACAATATTAGAATAATGAAGGTGACAAGGTAAGTCTCTACACCTGTTGAGGGTGTGCTCCTGGTGGGTATAAAAAGGCTAGATGGTGGCCAGGAGTGAGATGAGGAGACCACAAGGAGGATGAAAGCTTCAGAAGAATATGAAAGAGAAGAAGGATGTCTACTTTAAGATCTAACTGAATGAACTACACCTGGGACAAAACAATCAGGGAAGATTCCAGGATTCACACCTGAGGATAGTCCTGCCTTTCCCAAGAAACCTCCACTTTCTAGCTCTTCTACTTCCTTCCTCTGCGTGTTTGAAGACCAGAGCTGAAGAAACTTAAATGTACATTTCTGCTAGAATAGATGGAGCATATATGACTTCTAGAACTGGGTTCATGACCGATTTCCCCATCAGAAGAGGGACCCATAGAATACTCACAATGAGACATTTGGATAAGTGGGAACAATAATGATACTTATGGCTTTACTGTCTGGTTGTGTAGACTGCATGGTAGTTGTCACGACTAAGAGATGTTGAAGAATCTCACATTCCTAGAGAGTTGCACCACTGCTAACTTCAGGCCTGTAACTAGTGGTTTGTTCCCAGATAGTGCAGCCACATTTTAGGTGGAACCACAGCCTGCCTTCTAATAAGGTACTGTGAGACAACTGCCTCAGGTTGTCTCACTGTACCTTATGTGCAGGTACAGTGCACCTGTACCCCCTTTTCCCATCTGATTCCCTATTTCCCCTTATCTGGCAGTGGTACTGCTGCCAGATAAGGGAGCAGAAGGAAGTGTGGAGTTGGAGGAGTAAAGTAGTGAGCTAGAGGGGAGGTATTCTAGCCCGTCACTCTATTACTCCATGATTTCTTTTGCTCCTGACTTCTGCCTTTTGAAAAGCCAGGGAGCAGGAGGAGCCATAAGAACAGCAGCATTGCCATTGGCTAAGAGAAGGGGAAGGGAAGGGGTGTCACATGATAAGAGGGTGGAAGAGTAGCTAGTGGTGTGCTCAGTGCATCATGGGAGGTTTGTGAAGAAGTAGTGCAGCGTACTCTGCATCATTTCATGGGAGGAGGAAATTGCTATGCCACAACATGAGAGAGCAGGCGAGAGTGAAATCTTGAGTGAGCAGAGCTGGGTAGGTTGAATTGGTGGGTGGAATTTAGCCACTACCATATGGAGGCAGGAAGCAGAGCATTAGCTGCTGTAGATGTATTGAAACGTAAATTAATAATTAAACACTAACAAGTTCTCTTCTTTTAAATTGAGAATGTAACATGACAAATTAAAAGGTCAGTTCTTCCCAAAAATCCTAGGCGGGGTGAAGAAATGCTCTAGGTGGCTACAACCCTGGCTAACAGCCCAATCCTAACTAATTTTCCAGCACCAATGTAGCCCTGAGGTAACTGAACAAACATTCCTTTACCTTGAGGAGGCCTCCGTGATTGCCTGCCACCACCACAGGATGCAGTGCGCGTCTTGTTGGCATTACTGTATTGGTGCTGGAAAGTTACAGCGCAAAGTTAACACACTTTCGTGACACCTGAAGAGTAAGTGGCACCAGCGCCAAGGCTTGCACCGTTCACTCCACCATGGGGCCCAGTCTGCACCGCCAGACACAGGTAAGACCTGCACCAGGTGGCAGGAGGGCATGGGAAGTGTAAGTCCCAGTGGCCCCAGGGCCTCCTTGGATGTGTGCCAGCTATTTTGTTGGCATGCATCCGGGAAGGCTGTGTAAGGCCGGCCAGGCCTGGGAAGGGGGTTAGGATATCGGCGGAGCATGCCACCAATGTCCTTGACCCCTGCAGGCTGAAAGGAGCCGGCTGAAAGGAGGCCCTCTGAACCCCTGTCAAGGACATCGGTGGCATGCTCCGCCGATATCCTAACCCCCTTCCCAGGCCTGGCCGGCCTTACACAGCCTTCCTGGATGCATGCCAACAAAATAGCTGGCACACATCCAAGGAGGCCCTGGGGCCACTGGGACTCACACTGGGGGAAAGAGACGAATGTCCCTTTCCCTGACATGTGCCCCGGCTCCGCTGGTGCGGGCCTCATCCTACTTAGGGTGCATCGGCTGGCCATTTAGGGTGGCCGGTGCATCCTACGCAGGACTGGGCTGCCCTTTAATATTGGGCTGTAACTTAAGAACAAGTCCTCAGATCTGGAGGATGGAGGACCACGAACACCTCCTTTCCAGTCTAAAAATATGATCCACTGATGTTTGGGTGTGCTCAGGGTGATATGTTGGAGGTTTAGTATTGTGTTTTTCACATTATTTAGCTAAACTAGCATATTCGATCTTGTGGTTAAAAATTTAAATTGATCTTATCTGAATCTGCAGGATTTCTCAGATTCAGAATTTGCAATATTAATTTTCCCACTGCTCTGCAATAACTCCCTTCCTTTCGACAGCTGCGGAATTTTCTATTCATTAACAAATGCTGGGTAGAATAGGATGGCTCGGCATTGATTTTTATTATTTCTTGTTTTAAAGATAGGACTTTGCCATAATCCCAAATGTATTCTAATTAGTCCTTACAACAAACCCTGTGAGGAAATGAAGCCATTATCTTAATTTTTTAGATGGCAGTAACAGTTTGAGTGATTACTTTGAGGTCACACAAAAGAGGCAAAGGGCAAAGGTGATCTTATTACTCACCACCGTCTGGCTCCCATTTCCATGACTAATCTACTGCATCACTCTGGGGATCGGGAATTATATGGTTTTGGTTACTTGCCAGTGTTCAATTACTGAAAACAACAATTCTAGGGAGCTTGCAAACAGCCAGTACAAATGGGTCTTTTGCAAATCCTATGAATGCATCAGTCCTTTTGCACTCCTCCTCTAATGGGTCTGAGATGAGGCAGAACAAAATGCGAAAGGTCGATAATGTAGCTGCCTTTTATTTGGGGGGGGGGGAGGAAGCCGAGAACTTTTGTACAGACATATGTAGATTCATTTTAACACATTGGTTGGGTACACTTTGTTCTGTACATGTAAGCTACATTATAACTTGGAGCCAAGTTACATGTCACATTATTAAACAACATGGGTACATGTCCTCTTCTGAGTCAGACCATTGGCCCACCTTGCTCGGTGCTGGCTACACTGACTGGCAGTGGCTCTCCAAAGTTTCAGAAAACATCTCCTAGCCTAGCCTGGAGATGTTTGGGACCATCTGCATGAAAAACATGCACTTGGCAGCTTAGCTGAAGTCTAGTCGTGTGTGTGTGTGTGTGTGTGTGTGTGGGCGCATGCGCGCACCACAACTCAAATAGCAGCTGCAAGGGAGTCATCAGGATAGGCATTGTGGTACATGGGATATTATGGTTGCCAATTCTGATGTGAGCCATTCCTGGAGATTTTTTTTTCCTTAACATGGTGTTCTGTCAGTAAGCAAAGAAGCCCTGTTAAAATCTCCAGGATTGCTTTCAATATCCACCTGGAGAATCCAAATCAATCTTGGATGGTAGGCAACCCAATGGGTATTCTACCCCTTCTGCCCCGATCCTGGCAAAAATGCCCCTCATAGCTGCTATTAGACCCAGGAGGGGAACTTCAGTTGTTGTCAATGGGGAGTTTCCTCCCCATTCTAAGAGCAGTTTTAGAGGGGCATTTTCATTGGGATCACAACATTGAATCTCAGCCAAGCTTTTAGGCTGACTCCTCCTGACATTATGAAAACTATTGAACATGCAGTGATTCCAGGTAGTGTAGAAGAAGAAAAAGCAGACATAAATGCTGCATACATTTCTGAATTTGCTTATGGACCAAACCTAACTGGGCCTTGCACTGCCCACACTGGGGCCAGTAAGTTCATGCAGGGGGTGCGGGGAGACGGGGAGGGGCAGAACAGGGTGAGGAGAGGGATGAATAGAGAGGAGATGGGCATGGGGAGGAGGGTGGGTTGTGGCTGGGAAGGGGGTAGTATCGGCGGCAGCAGTACACGCCGATATCCTAACCCCCATCTTGGCCTCGATCCCCTGACCCAAGTCCATGTGGACTTGCACCAGCTGTAGAGCTGGCACAGGTCTAAGTAGACCCAGCGGGCCAGCATAGGCTTACCCCGGGGCAAGGGAACAGATGTCCCCTTACCCCCAGGAGGTCTCCATTTCCCCACAGGATTCAGCAGACACCATGTTGCTGCTGCTGCATCACTGCGTGGGGAGTTGAAGTTTGACTGGGCTGTTAGATTTGTTTTCATTCCATCCCACTTTAGGCTTGGCTCTGCTCAGCAGCAAATCCCACAGGGTGCAGCGGTATGAGCCTTACAGCTGTCCTCCTGACCCAGGTTACAGTCAGAAAGGTTAGCCAAGAGACTGACAGACAGGTTATTAGTTGCTGATGCAGAGGCCAGTGAGCAAAGGTTTAAGCAGTATCTCATCCAAAGGTAATTGAGGCTACAATGCGCAAGAATCCTCAGAGAGGCTGGGGGATATAGGAGCACGGTGGAGTTAAAGCCAGCTGGTTCAACAGGAGATGTTGTAGGAGTAAGTGATTCCCCAGTAACGACCTTTTTGATAGTGCTGCAGCTCAACAGCACTACCTGCTGTGGCTCCATCCAGTTCCAAGTCAGTGGCACCACTCTATCTACCGAACAAGAGCCCCGCTGGGTCAAGCCAAAGACCAAACTGCAGCCCCCCATATCCCCAGATCCGCTATCCACGGATTCAGTTATCCACGGATAGCAGACCCACCCACCCCGCACGACCCCCCAGGCACTTACTTTTACAGAAGAAACCTCCGTTTTTTTCTTCACAAGGACCGGGGTGAGCAGCCCCCTTGAAGGCTTCACCAACAAGACTTAGGTGCTAGAGAGATTCTCTAGCACCTAAGTCTTGTTGATGAGGCCTGCAAGGAGGCTGTTCACCCCAGTCCTTCTGAAGAAAAAACGGAGGTTTCTTCTGTAAAAGTAAGTGCCTAGGGGGGTTGTGGAGGGCGCGGGGGGTCATGCTGGCCCACGGGGGGCTCTGAAAACTGCGGAGGGGGCGTTCGTCCCTTTCCGTGGTTTCAAGTATCCACGGTGAGGGCTGGAATGTATCCCCCACGGATACGGCGGCCCCCCTGTTTCTCACAGTGGCCTGGGTAACCTCCAATCAAGAGATGAAAGCATACCCCTCTCCTAACATTGCTCCCCTGCAACCATTATTCAGAGGTATATTGCCTCTGAACCTGGAGGTAGCATATAGCCAGCATGACTAGTAGCACTGTCTTTGAAGTGCTAATGCATTACTGCCAGTGAATTGCGTCACCTTGGGTTGCTGTCCACTGGGTTTTGCTAGGCTGCTTTGGCTCTAGAAAATCAAGAAAAGGGACTCCTGAAGTTGACAGTGGGACATCTCTGAGAGGCCTGTAGCAGTTCACAGAGGTTTGGGGAGAGGGACCCTTGCTTGTAGAGAAGCTGAATCCCACTCTCCATTCCTGTATTATCCTGGATTCCTATGGGGCTGGCTCATTGGAGATGCAAGCTTCCTTGCCTTTCCTGTTCTGGAAAGCACGGCACCTTTCTCATGCTTTGTCAAGAATATTCCAGAGATTTTGTGCAGAGACGTAACAACGGTGGAGCGCGTGGTTCACTCGAACCAGGCACTCAGCGGCGGAGCGAGTGGAGCAGAAGCTCCAGGCGCTCGGGTGGGCGGGCGGGCAGTCACTGACGCGAAGCGCCGCGTTGTGTCGGCCCTCCCGCCCTCCCTGGAGCCCGTTACGCTCCGAAATGATCGGAAAACGGGCGGGGGGCGCGTCAACGTCACGCGACGCAGGCCCTGCCCCCACGCGCCAGACGCCGGGAGGGCGCCCGACATTTCTGATCTTGTGTCAGGATGAGGTGGGCTCATTATAACCCCAGGATAATACAGACATTCAAGACATAGTACTAAACTGTAGAAGGAACCAAAATAATGGGGAAACGAGCCACTTGTCATCATTTCTGCCCATATGCGCCATCCGTACTGTTGTGATTGGTTACATTTTTCTTCCTTTTTGTCATGCTGCTTTTTGTCATGCTACTATGCTTTACTTATGTGCGATGTATTATTTATTTTTTGATTTCTGCTATGGCCTTTGGCTGAAGCAGCTAAATAAATCTTTGGGCTTGGGGAATACAATAATTTTTTTTCTTGCTTGTCTTAGCACACAAGAAATGAAACCTATACAATAAAGTACTAAAATGTAAAATGATATAAACTAAAAAAAAAAAATCCACAAAACTTCCAAGAAAAACACCCCAAAAAGAAGGCTGGGAACAGCCCATCGCTCAGTATCCAGAAGGTCCCAAGTTGAATCCTGGCATCTCCATTAAAGGATCTCAGCTGGGAGAGTGGGTGAAAGTCCTTTGCCTGAGTTCTTGGACAACTGCTGCCAATCAGATTCAACTAACCTAAGCTAGAAGCACCAATAGACTTGGCTCATCTCCATCTATTCAAGGCCTTATAGCAATGGTTGACAAACAGATCAGCTGTTGTTCTTATCTGAGGCACTGTGGACCAGTGGCGTTCCTACCCCTAAATCTATAGGGGGCACATCCTGGAATTGGCGCCCCTTCCATTTCTTTCCTATTTAGTCCTTGGCGCCGCCAAAGGCGGCGTCGCGATTTGGGGGGCGCCAATTCCATGATTTATTTATTTATTTCCCACCCCCAGGTGCTAGAATTCCCCCCAGGCGCTAGAATCCCACCCCCCCGTGCCGCTAGAATTCTCCCCCCACCCCCCCCGCGCCGCTTGGAGGAGGAAGTTGTTGGCTGCCTTGGAGGACCTCGGCGCGACTCGGGGCGTCCTGGTGTTCCAAAGTTGAACTTCCTCCTGAGGAGGAGGAAGTTCAACTTCGGAACACCAGGACGCCCCGAGTCGCGCCGAGGTGAGCGCGCGCGATGGGGGGTGGGCGCGCGCACTCACCTCGCGCGACTGGGGCGTCCTTTCAAGGCATAGTCTTCCCTTTCTCTCAGCATCTTCCCCCTCCTTCCCTCAAAGAGAGATCCCTTAGTTTCCTTGGCCTTGCCGAAGTCGCGGTTGATCTCCGCCTTTCCCATTCCCCCGCTTGCCTCGTGGAGGTGAAGAAAGCCTCGCGGGCCGGGGTTGGAAGGAGGCAACGAGGAGAAAGAGCGAGGCTTCCCCCGGCAGCACACGAGCTGTGGGCGCTGCGGACAAGCAGCTCCAGCCTCTCCTGTGCGCCTTCTTCACGGTGCGCTCTTCGCAACCGCCCAGCGTGGGAAGCCCCGAGGATAGAAAAAGCGCCTTTTCAGTCCCCGCTGGGACAATCCCCCCTCCCTCGCAGAGAATCACACGAACTCTCCTTATTAATCCGCCCCCTCCACGCTTGAACAATCCCTCCTCCCTCGCACCTCCAGGATGAGAGAAGGCGAAAGGAGGTCGCCTGGAGTTTCACGGAGCAAATTTTGCTTCCAAAGCTGACAGAAGAAGACCTTGGAAAACCGACGCTGAAGCGGACACTCTCTCCTGGTCCGAGTAGGGCAACTTGGACTCGGCACCCCCCCGAATCTGGCGCTGGGGGCCCTGGGATACAGGGCCCCCCATATAACGACGCTGCTGCTGTGGACCTGGGCGATGGACCAATCCTTTGCTCTTCACTTGCTTTCCATGTTCAGCATACTCATAGGTATGAGGCTTGAAAGTACCAAACAGTTCAAAGGAAAGAAACTGGAGGAAATACAGGGGCTAGGCAATGCCTGTTACCTTCCTTGCTAAAACCAAGTGTGAGAGATTTGGCTGGAGCTATGTCTCACTGTGGCCACTCGAAAGGCATGGGTTAATGGGAGCCCAACTCATGGTGGTCTGAAGGATAGCTTGGGAGCCACTACCTGCAACAGTCTTAGAATGGCTCTGAAGGATGCTCAAGTTGTATCCAGGGAGAAGAGGATCTGCTTCTCTAGGAAAACGCAGACCATGTGAATGTGTCTCTATATGTTTTTGTCATAGAGACATATCAATGGATTATATGGTCTTAGAGATCATGCTAAGATATAGGGAAGATTTCCTGTACGAATATATAGAACTTTTTCCAACTAGCAGCATCCAGAACTCATTAAAAAAAGGGGAAATGAAGGGCACTTAATTTGTGACTATAAGTTTTCTTCTCTCCAGCTTTGTTGGGAGTAATTTAAGTCAGGGCTGTGGCACAGGGTCAAGGTTTCAACCCTGCCCCCCTGTGCATGCCATAGTTGTTGTCCCAATTGCAGCCCCCCCCTGCATTTTGAGACAGGGAAAATGTGGAGAGCTGCAGTCATGGAACTAACGTGCCACATACAGTTTGTTCGGAGTCAACAGATATTCACGCAGGAGCATCAAGTAAATACCACAAATCTCGCCTTCTTCTAAATTTCCATTACTCCTCTTGATGCATGAATTCAAGGCCTAGGAAATAGAGGAACAGAAGGAAGTAAATGCCCGTTAGTGACATAATGGGGTTTAAGAAGTAATTAAAATGGTGAAAGGACAGCCCTGAGACAAGCACAAAAATGTCAAACTATTTTCCACTACTTCATGCTGAGATACTTAGGAGAACAAATAATTACATTTTACGATAGGGAGGAGTCAATTAAAGTACTAAAAGGAAGCCAATTTCAGTTAAAAAAAACTCTTTTTGTACCTTCCCCCCCCCTTCAAACCTCAGAGAAAAGGAACCTTGCACTACTAGTGAAACGAGTTTTGTTTACAGATCTTAAACCTAAATTAAAAAATTGAGAAGTCTGACAAATGTGGATAGTTAGATACAACGCCAGACTGAATATTTGCTTAGAAGTACATTGGGAGAACTTTGCATGAATAATTTACATTCTGGGAGAAAATAGTCCAAGAAAAGATAACAATGAATAATAAAGCCTCATTGACTCCACTGAAGCTTTTAATATCCTTTACTATTCAATCTGAATAAGAGTGCGAGAAAATCAGAGAAGGGTGAACTCCCCCTAGCTTGATTCAGAATTCGGCTTGGCAAACTGAGCTACCGTATTGGTCTGAGTATAAGACTCACTTTTTTCTCCTAATTTAAGTTTTTAAACTAGGGGTTCGTCTTATAATCAGGCTGTTGCAATTTAATGCCAGTGATTTAATTAATTTTTTTTTAATAGCACCAAACTTTAAGGGTGCAACTTATAATCAGGTGCGTCTTATACTCGGGACAATACGGTATTTTCCCCATACCTTAGAGATTATTTCACGCTAAAATGGGATCATGCTGTGTTTGTGACAACACTGTCGCTAAGAGTGCAGTGGGGTCTGAATGCCTTGCCTCAGTCCCAGAGAGGACCAACTGGACCTGCTCCCTGCTGCCGCCCCTGACTCACCACTGCCACACATGCCGCCACACATGCCACCCTGCCCCCTGCAACCCCCCCCCCCAGGAACAACAACCAAAAAAGCAGCCACGTACCTCATTCCTTCCCATGAGATCCTTTTCAACAAAGCAGGAAGTGTGGGTCATGCTAGGAGCCTTCTGTTTCATTTAAAGGGACTGCAAGAAAGGAGTGAGCTAAATGGGTGCTTTCCTACTCCCTCAATGTATTCCTTCTTTGCACAGTCCCTTTAGGTTTAAAGGGACAGCATGAGGAAGGCGTGAGGTGAGCAAAGCGACTTGCCATTTCCCTTGCAGTTTTTTCAAGGAGGCAGTGCCAATCTGCCTCCCTATCTCCCTCACCACGTGAGAAAGTTGAGTGGGTAGGTAAGTGGATTGATGTGGCACTATTGGCGGCAGGCTAGAGGGAGGCGGTAGCAAACTCAGGGTCAAGGAGCACCCTGATTCTGGCACTCCTCCCATCATCTGCTGATCAACTTGAGCCATGTTGTTCGCATTATGTGTAAGTTACCTCTAGTAGGGGAATCAGGGAGAGGCGTCTGGAAAGCCTGAGCTGCTCCTGGGTTGAAAGCGAGGTCTCCTGAGTGTTCCCATCCGCCGGGTTGTTCTTGCCTGTAAGTAAGAAAGGGGAGGAAAAAAAGGGTCCCTGAGGGAGTTTAAGCCTCAGAGTGGGAGTGAGGACGGAGGTTGCCATCACCTCTGGCCGCCTCTCCTCCCTAAACCTTTAGGCATAGCTAGCCTGCGAACAAGCTCCGTGTTAGCTCTATAGGTTTTTTTCTCATCACTGGCTGATCTAATGTTTAAGTAGTGTCTGAGGTCCTGATGTTCCACCTCCTTCTCTTTCCCAAGTCCAATCACGTAATGAGTTGCTGGCATCCTTCCACGGGTCCCAGCTGTCTCTGCTGGAGCCCTGATTGTTCCTGTTGTAGCGGGGATGAGCTCGGCCAGGGCGGGCCTTCCCGGTCCTGACTGGCCCCTCCTCTGACCAATGGCTGTTCTTTTCTTTTCTAGGGCTCTTTGCGAGATCGTTCTGCCAGGCTAGGAGGAGGTGTGGCCTCGTCGGGGCCGCGTCAGCTGAAGTGCACCCTGAAGGACTCGTCGGGGCTCTGGGGTTCGGGCTGGCTCCGGGAGGCTGGACTGACTGAGGCTATGGGGGAGGTCCGCAGGTGCCGTACTGCCAGAGCTGCCGCTCCGGGGGTTGGGGTTCCGGCTGAGATCAGAGGCTGCGGAGGCCTCCGGTCTCGGACATTATGGATGGGCCGGCCCTGCTCAATCCCTAACCACAAGCTTCTATAGCCTGGCCTGCCACCCCCTTCCTATTTATCTGGCCGCCTAGTTGTGGCAGCGGTGATGGAGCAATGGCAGCAGGGAAGTCTTGCCTTCTTCCTCAGTGCCAGGAATGACTTCTGGAATGATGCTATGGCTGTGATCCAAGTGCTGGGGGCCCTGGGAAATGTATTTTCCAGGGTACCTTACACCTGTATGAATGACCTAAGCGTTCTGGGAAAACTACATGTCCCAGGATAGACCTATACAACAACTCAGCACTCTGGGAAAACTATGTGTCCTTGGTGCTTGGGAACATGCCATGTCAGTATTCCAGCAAATGTCAGGATGGGAAGAATGACGTCAGTGAGATCTCCCTGCTGCTGTCACTATTGTTTTTGCTGCCAGCACCACATAAAGTAAATGAGATGGCTGGATGAAGGAAGGCAGGGCCCTAATGGTTGCCTTGGATTAAAGATGAGCATTACAAGTTGCCTTGCTTTGTATTACAAACCAGGAAATTTATGAACTTTGGAAACATTGCTATCAAAGACTAGCTCACAGGAACATCTTCTAAATCCCTCCCTCACTTCGTGTGAAGGTGTTTTTGAGGGGTTAAAGTTTATCATACTCTTCTCAACATATCCAAAGCAGCCCACAAATCTCAATAAAACAAGATTAAAATAAAAGGACACTAACAACAGATAAACACAGCAGCAGGGAGATCTCACTTGCATACTTCCAAGGTGGACCATCCCAACTGGTCACCCACCCCTGTGGAGTTGGGTAATCACTGAAAATGTAAATCTAGTCAGGTAGTGATCTGTCCATGAGAAAGGAAGAATGTCTGTTTTCCCCCACTCTGGATTACTAGATCATGTTCAATACCGAAAAAAACAAAAACAGAGCAAGAGTACACTACCATTTCCTTACCTTGATCCTTCTGTCTTGGATAAGAACATAGAACATAAGAAGAGCCCTGCTGGATCAGGCCAAAGGCCCATCTAGTCCAGCTTCCTGTATCACACAGTGGCCCCACCAGATGCCTCAGGGAGCACAAGACAACAAGATACTTGTATCCTGTCGCCACTCCCTTGCACCTGGCACAAAGAAAACCTACTCCTACAACCAGGAGGTTGCTTATCCCCATCATGGCTTGTAAGCTGTGATGGAATTTTCCTCCATAAATCTGTCCAATCCGATATACATGCAGCTAATGCTACAATAGTGAAGCAAAAGATCCCATAGGCTAGCAAAGCCAACCAACATCTGTAAGCCCACTTTGGGGTAGCAAAACACGGGCCCATACTCTATGCTGGCTTTCTCCTTCAATTTTTTTTTTTAATTTTAGTGATAGTGCCTGTTTTATATCTGCAAAGGGCTTATATTCTCAAAGCTTCCTTAGACTCTTCTCTAAGAGTCAGGAAGTGAGAAGAACCCCTAGAGGTGCGGAAGGATGTTGATGGATCACTTCTGCAGTGAGTCTGTGCTCACAGCTACCATAGCAACCCTTTGAACAGTCCTTGACTTCTCCCTGCCTTTCCCCCTTGGGTGGGTTGAAAAAAGGGTTCGTTAATCAAAATATACAATTTTGAAATCAAGAAAATTAAGAATTATATGGAAAAACTGTACTGACGCTAGGAAGATTGAATTCATCATACTGTTCTGATAATTTCTGGGCTAAATAAACCAGTATGCAATGGTTCCTTTTTCTAACATCCCAATCATATCCCCAGACAGACTACAGCATGCAGCTGCGCCAAGAAGGCATGTGTTGCATGCTATGGTGGGGGGCGATCAGGAGGCCTGAGAGAGGTAAGGAAATATTTTTTCTTTACCTCTCCGTAGGCCCATAGGTCTCCTCAGACCTACACCATGTATGTAGCTGGTGTAAATCCGAGGAGAGAAAAAGGGAAGGACCGGGCAAAAAAGTGGGGATAGGATTCTGGAGCACATTGGTGCCTCTAGGATCCACGCCCCTCTCTCGCCCCTCTCTCCCCCAATTTGCCCCTCTCTCCCCCTGCCGTTCCCCTCCCCACCCACGACAAGCCCTCATCACTGACTTACCCAGAGCAGTGTTGCCACAGTGATGTGGGCCTGGAGCTGCGGCCATTTTGCGGTGGCTGTGACTGGCCTGACAGCTCTGTCACTGGGTCATTTCTGACAGCGGAATGGAGGTTCCACTGTCATTACAAACCAGCCATAGGATTGGGCCGTAACCTAGCTACAGCCAGTAATTTCATAATGGTATCTTGATGGCTCTACAACTTCCTTTACTTTACAAGGGTTTCTTTATGAACAGTTTGGCTACCAGACTCAGTAAATTTGCTTAGGTAGTCAGCAAAAGAAACCAAATCTTGCTAACACATAAAGTTGAACAGTGAGCTGTCAAAATGAACCTCTTTAAGATGTGTAGACATGCATCCTAACGGGTTGAAAAGACATATGTGACTGATGGATTTTTTTAAAAAAAGGATTCTTGTGACCAATAATTATGGCTGAATTATGATTCAAAGATGAAAATAAAATTCCTTGAGCCAGGAGTCTACAAGCAGAGACTGTGTTGTTATAATCTGAGTCTAGAACATGAATTTGCAACAACATAAGCAAACATGCATCTGACCATTGCCACAGACCCACTATGCTTAGAATCCTAATGCTTGCTTTCACACATCAGGCCCCAATTCGGAGTTTCCGGTATGTTCTGATGAGCTGATAGAGTGTGGTTTCCCATACGGTATACCTGCTAAATGAAGGGGTAACTTTACACGTACATTCCTTTGTGGGAACTTGAGGACAATCTACACATTCTACTGATCAATCCTTTGTGGCTTTGGGTTGCTGTATGTTTGATTGGATATGAACTGTGAATAACATAGGATGCTGTCCTATACTGGCCTGTTTCAGTATTGTCTGGGAGTGCTACACAGGGTCTCCGGCTGAGATCCTTCCCATCATCTGCTGCCTGATCCTTTAAGCTGAAAATGCAAGGGAGTGAACCTGGGCCCTTCCGCATGCAGCAAGTATGGTTTACCTATAGGTGGCAGCATCAGAAGTTGGCCAGGTAGGGTAATGGATGAGGGACTTGGATGAGGGCCTATGCAGCTCATCAGCTCCTTATACAATCTCTGCACACCTGGAGGGGGCAAAGAGAGGAGGATGCTGGTAAGTAACTTTTTCTTCTTGCTCCACACTCCTTTCAAAGCCTGCAAGTGCTGGAACAGGGGCAGGGGGAGGGGTGACAAGGGCAGGGGGTGGGCGGACTGGACTGGGGAGGGGGCAGGATCGGCAGCTGAGGTGCAAACCCCTTCCCTGTCTGGTTTTCCTTACACAGGGCTCCCGGATTTGCACCAGCAAAATAGCTGGTGCAGATCTGAGGAGTTCGATAGTGGGGGCTGGGACTTTACCTGGGGTAAGGGGATGAAAGTTTCCTTCCCCTGAGGTGACCTCCCAGCTCCCGTTTCCTGCTAAGGATCCAGCACTGCCTGCGCTGGCCTCACTGGATCCCTGGGCGCAAAGTTAGGCAGGATTGGGCTGCCGTAGTGTTACCTTATGTTAGGCGAAGGCAAAGTGTGTGTATGATTTGCTCATCCTAGAGCCAATGTCTACATTCAACAGAATCAATTGGCAAAACCTGACTGCTTTAGTCTGCAAGTGGGGCAATTGTGTTTTTTGTCTCCCATTAAGAAAAAAAAATCTTGCATGTAGAAGGTTAGCATGTCAGGAATAAGACTAGATGACCCCCTTCTCCCTGACAGACTTGCTTTCTACATCTGGGGAGTTTTATCTCATGGAGGAATATTCAGACATGCAACCCCTCCTGTCCCCTCATCCACTTGCAGCCTAAACTCCAAGCAAAGCTTTACAGATTCTGTTGAATGTAAGCTGTCCCTTACAGAGCTGTAAATTTAAAAATGGCCCTCAGCTCTTTAGGAAACAAGTGCATTGGCTTAACTGTTGGGGAAATAGTGGGATACAAATGAGCTAGATAGAGTAAATGCCTTTCCAGTAATAAAGTGCATGGTATCTGCACATTAGCAAAAAATAGGAAAATCTATTTGTAAGCTTTCAAATATTGATTCTGTCTAGTAAAGAGATTATTTCCTCTGCCGATTCATATTACAGCATAGCCCACATCTTAAGTCTGGGGAAAAAAAGCCAAAACACATTCTCCTCCGCTCAGGACTTTTTAATGCTTCCCTGCTTCCCTTTTTAAAGAGCACTATGTCATGTAGATAAGCTCATACCAAATAAAATCAATTGTCCCCAGCACTATTCTGCTTGCCACAATCATTTTCCTCGCAGTGGGAAGGGACGGGAAACTGTGAAGCTTGCCAAATTCACTCTGCTTATAGGATTTCAAACCAGCAAGTGTAATAACAAGTGATGCGCAAGATAAAAGATACATGAATCGAGAGGGAGCTGGAAGCGGATGTCTCTTAAAAACAAATGCTAGAAATAAATTTAAAAATTAGGTCACATTCAAGTGGTGGAAACCACCAGAGGTTTCCTTTCAATCAAAGGAGCTGTACTCTGTAAAAGTACAAGATCCTTAATTTTCACAGAGGAGAAGATATTGTGAAGTCCCATTAAATATATCTGTTAAAATGTGGGTATCTTTGTAGTTCTTGCTAAGCGTGACCAAATACAATTTGTGATACCAGTTTTACAGTTTGGTTCTTTATGTGTTTTGTATATTACCTAAAGTACATTTAGCAGAGAGACTATTCACAAATACCATGCATAATGTCTTTCTGAATTAATTTTATCAATGGTACTTGATTTTGTAAAGCACACCTATCTTGAAGGAACTGGATTGGGAGAAACATGTTGGGCTGCCAGTCATATACCGATGCTTACATTTTCAGTTAGGATACCTGTTAGTAAACCTAGGTCAACTTCATCTGTGCCTAAATATTGAGTTAGATTTCAGTGATCAGATGATGAATGCGAGTGCATGAATGAGCTAGATGTGGCGACTTGTTTCTTAAATGGGGTCAAAGTTTGATGAAAGTTGGTTTCATTTGACTCCAATGAATTTGAGTCATTTGAGTTGCATCTCAAAGCAGCCACAAACAAAAATGTTTAGAAATAATCTCAACTCAGTGTTTGAATAATCCTTGCACAATGGTGGCTGGTGAAGTTCAAGGGAGTGGAGCATTATGGATCTTATGAAGCACCTTTTGGGACAGAACGCATGTCCCGCATACTGTTCCCTGGCACAGAAAAAAAAAAATTCAGATGTGGGTTCGTCGTTATGCCTTTGCTTCATCTTCCACTTTTCTTCTACCTCAACAGGGATATTAAAAAGTTACGTTATGAAGTTTATTCCCTAGGATATTAGACTTTCTTTCTGTATCTCAATAGCTCAACTGAATCCAGTTATGAAACAATGAAATCTCTAAGCAGTGCATAAGAGACGTTGGGATTACATCACTTCTTCCTGTGAAACCACTGAACCATTTATTACTGAAGAGCACAGCTAGCCACTGCCTTCAGACAGAAAAACAACAACAACATTGCACATGTATTTGTTGTCCCCTTGGTAGTCTTAAGCCAATGATCAAGTCCACAGTTCAGACCCAGAGAAATCTCACCCTTCGGTGTGACAATCACCCAGGTGCTAATGAAGTCATAAGTTGCCACATGGTGCTCTGGAAAGGTCATGCAAAATTACATTTGCCCAGGCTAGTCTGCAAATCTGCTATACTTCCCATCCCCATCCCTTGTGGCTGCCACTCATTCGCCTGAACTTTACCTAACTCTGGCACCTGCTAAATATTACAGTCACACAGATTCTGACCTTCGTAGAACAGCACCATTACTATGAGGACAATAGCTGAATCCAGGCAGAAAACAAGCAATGAAGTCAGACTCACCGTGATTATTAGGGCATCTCAAGGTACAGTGAAGATTTTGATAGAAAGAAAAATGAAGTTTGTCAATCTAAGGGGTACTGGTAAAAGAAATATCAAGAGGGAAAAAAATAAGAGCCAATACAGTACATGCATCTTCTGAAGTGATCAGAGCCCCCCCCCCCCCACTACTTTGGAACAGAGAACCCTAGAGCTGTTGCCTTTGTGTGGGAGTCTGGTGAAGATGGCCTGGCGGGCATCGAGTCCTGGCAGAGCACATCCTTCTCCTGCAATGGTCTGGAGAGAAAGAGGGGAGGAAGCAAGGGACCACACCTCTTGCAAGGACCATAGAGGGGCAGGTGAAGATGTCTCTGGACAGTACACTGCCCTCCAGCGTCCTGCAGGCGGTGTTGCATCAACATTCCAACAGGAATTACCAGGGGGTGCATGGTGGCAGGGATGGCGGATCTGTGCCAATTCAGACAGCACATCCACTTGGACTGCCCCTGTGGTTTTGTAGTTCCTCCTGCAGTCTCCAGTGTACACGCTATTCTACACACTAATAAGCAGGTTCCAAGTGTGGGTCTATACATGCACTGGGGTTTCTATACATGCACTGGAGATTTTAGATCCTCTGTTCCTACCACAGTCCC
Organism: Plestiodon gilberti rubricaudatus; assembly: GCA_026170595.1. NCBI lineage: Eukaryota > Metazoa > Chordata > Lepidosauria > Squamata > Scincidae > Plestiodon > Plestiodon gilberti. The sequence goes on from JANXHW010000001.1 coordinate 79,393,626, forward strand.
CTTTGCCCTCCCACAATGTCAGTGGACCTTAAGAGTGGCCTCCAGTGGAGTATGGGGAGCTGCAGTTTGTGGCAGTAATTCAAGAAGTTTCCCTGCATGGACCAAAACACTTAGACATATGCATAGACATTTGGGAGCGCTGATCAATACATTCAAGCACAAAGGCGATGGGGGCACTTTGTGGGCAGCTCAGGGGAAGATCAGAACAGGCAGCGGGGTGGGCAGGGGGTGGTTTAAGGGTGGGTGGGGCTGGATCTTGGTGGCAATTGTGCACACCGGGATTCTATCCCCCTTTTCCCAGCTTGACAAGCCCCCCTGAGGCTCCTTGGATGTATTCCAGCTAAATAGCTGGCATAGGTCCAAGGAGACCCATTGGCTGTCAGGCAGCTTACGGGTAGGTAAGTAAAAAATAATTTTACTTACCTCTCCCAGGCCGTCTATTCCCCCCACACCATATAATGCAGTGTGCACTCCATTGGTGCCACTGCATCACATAGGCTGGTGAGGGATAGGATTGGGGCAAAATAGACTTATGAGCTAGAACATTCCTTTGAAAAGACATCTGTGTGAGCATAAATCTGAACCCAATCCTGTGTGTACTTACCCAGAAGTAACTTTCACTGCGTTCAATGTGACTTACTCCCAAGTATGATGGAGTCAAAGCCTTAAGCTCATTTTAGCAGTCAGTCCTCCCTAGGGGTTTATTATTTTGTGAGAGATGCTAGAGATCTATTATACCAAATTTTCAGCAGATTACAATTCCCAGGATTCTCTGGGAAAAATCATGAAAGTAATCCAGTGTAAAATCAGTGCTGATTTTTAATGCAGACATACCCTAGGAGTATGTATGTATGTATGTATGTATGTATGTATGTATGTATGTATGTATTTATTTATTTATTTATTAGGTTTTTATCCCGCTTTCTCTCCCCATAGGGGGAGGACTCAAAGCAGCTTACGACAACGCCACCACCGAGATCACCCCTGTCAGCTCAGGCAGGGAGTCTGTTGGACAGCAAGGCGGGCGGTACACCAACAGAATCCTAATCCTGTCGGGACCTCTCAACACGACATGCAGGCATTCAAACCCAGTAAACTGCTGAACAGGGCACCTGGCAAGGGAGATGGATTCCCGATAGACCACTGCAACTCCCCCTCCCTGTCCCTGCAGCCGCGGCTGCTGCAACACCTGGAAACCTGGTGGACAAAGCTGAGAGAGACCCACCCCTCCCACATCATCCAACCAGGTTTCCATAATACACACCAGGTCGGCGTTCTCATCCAGGATGAAATCCTGGATGGTGTAGGTTTTATTATTCACTGACCTGGCATTCAGAAGCAGCAGCATTATATATCTGGATTTTCAGAAGGCGTTTGACACAGTCCCTCATGAAAGGCTCCTGAGAAAACTCCACAGTCAGGGAATAAGAGGGCAGGTCCTCTTGTGTATTAGGAACTGGTTGAAGACCAGGAAACAGTGAGTGGGAGTCAATGGGCAATTTTCACAATGGCGAGAGGTGAAAAGCGGTGTGCCCCAAGGATCGGTCTTGGGACCGGTGCTTTTCAACTTATTCATAAATGACCTGGAGTTGGGGATAAGCAGCGAGGTGGCCAAGTTTGTGGATGACACTAAACTTTTCCGGGTGGTGAAGACCAGCAGGGATTGTGAAGAGCTGCAGAAGGATCTCTCCAAACTGGGAGAATGGGCAGCAAAATGGCAGATGCGCTTCAATGTAAGTAAGTGCAAAGTGATGCACATTGCGGCAAGAAACCAAAATTTCACATATACGCTAATGGGTTCTGAGCTGTCTGTGACAGATCAAGAGAGAGAGATCTTGGGGTGTTGGTGGACAGGTCGATGAAAGTGTCGACCCAGTGTGTGGCGGCTGTGAAGAAGGCCAATTCCATGCTTGGGATCATTAGAAAAGGGATTGAGAATAAAACGACCAATATCATTATGCCTTTGTACAAATTGATGGTAAGGCCACATCCGGAGTATTGTGTCCAGTTCTGGTCACCACATCTCAAAAAGGATATAGTTGAATTGGAAAAGGTGCAGAAAAGAGCGACCAGAATGATTCGTGGGCTGGAGCACCTCCCTTATGAGGAAAGGCTACAGCGTCTGGGGCTTTTCAGTCTAGAAAAAAGGTGCCTGAGGGGGGACATGATTGAGACATATAAAATTATGCATGGGATGGAGAGAGTGGATAGAGGGAAATTCTTCTCCCTCTCGCACAACACCAGAACCAGGGGACATGCACTAAAATTGAGTGGAGGGAGAGTTAGAACGGACAAAAGAAAATATTTCTTTACCCAGCGTGTAATTCATCTGTGGAACTCCTTGCCACAGGATGTGGTGATGGCACCTGGCCTAGATGCCTTTAAAAGGGGTTTGGACAGATTCATGGAGGAAAAGACCATCACAGGTTACAAGCCATAAGCCACCTCCTGGTTTTAGAAGTAGGTTTTCTCTGTGCCAGGTGCAGGGAAGTGGCAGCATGAAACAGGTTATCTTGTTGTCTTGTGCTCCCTGAGGCATCTGGTGGGGCCACTGTGTGATACAGGAAGCTGGACTAGATGGTCCTTTGGCCTGATCCAGCAGGGCTCTTCTTATGTTCTTATGTTCTTATGAATCACTGCCAAGAGTACCAGTACCAAGAGTATTAGCACATGCTTCCTCTGTCCTTTACAGCACAATTCTATACATGGTTATTCAGAAGTAAGTCTCACTGGGTTAAATGGGACTTACTCTCTGGTAAGTGTGTATAGGATTGCAGCCTTTTATGCGGTAGTTTTTGAAAGCAAAGTTGACCATAACCAATACAAAGAAAAAAGTTTCTAAGAGTGAACCTATTTGTAATTCCCCCAGTAAATATCATATGACCCGTTGGCAGTATATTTCTCATAGTTTATATGATCCTTTGTTGTTACACAGCTTTTGGCCGGTTATATATGCTTCAAGCAAGCAGCTGGGATTGGGAAAGCTTTTGTACCTTCTAGCTTCTGCAAAGTGCCTTTGAGATTCCTTTTATCTCGCAAGTCCCGCCTTGCTTGTCAAGCATTTGTTCTTCCTTGCCCTGCCCGCTTTGGCTGAACATGCAAAAGTATAAAGGACTCTCAAACACCAGCATCAACACACCAAGAACTCCACTGAGTTCTTTATAGATGGGTGTTTATTGCTTAGTGTACTCAGAACAATAGATTCTTGACTTTTGTTGATTTTCTTTAAGATACAAAAGGAAGTTATAGAGCACTATATTTTATGTCTAATGGCTAAGAGAGATACATCATGTATTGCTAACCACCAACTAGTAAGCTGGATATTGTCCTGGTGCAAAAGCTTATCTGGTGGTGAGTGTTTTTGCGTGATGCCGGTGTAAGATTTATGGTAAGTGCCTTTGTAGAAACTCCTTAGTGGGAGCAACAGGACAGCACCCACACCGACGATGGTTATCTTTTAAATCTATACTGTACAGCAAGTCCTCACTTAAAGTTGTCGATAGGTTCTTCTTGAAAACTGCAACTTTAAGAGAAACGACTTATAATGAACCTAATTTTATCATAGGCTAATTGATAAACATAAATGTTCCTATGGCATTTTCCCATCAACTTTAAAATGAAATGACTTTAAATGAAACGACTTTAAGTGAGGACTTACTGTAATTGCAATGCTGCTACTGTTGTGTTGGTAGTGGCTGCCAGTGCGGCTGCCAGAGAGCTCTGAGCTGCTACTGTTGAGGTAACTGCCCCCATGTCATGGTTTGGCAGCAGCTTGGAGCAAATGGAGGCCAAGCTAGCAGCCACCATCTTTTTTCACCAGGGTCTCAAGGGCCAGTGCCTGATTTGGCCAATCTCTGATGCCAGCCTTGGATGGAGAAGAAAGTGCCACCCTCCTCATGCAGTTAACAGTAGAGAGTTCATCATGTGTTGGGCACACCACTCAAATACCTGGATTGCCAATCAGGCATTTACATGGAGCACCCACATCACAACTGATGACCTCTGAATGGTGGAAGAGACCACCTGATCCTTCCACTCTGGTCAAGTTCTCATTGTCTTGGTAATGTCTGGACTGAGCTCTTGATGTTATCATCTGAATGAGCTTGTATTTCTATATCAAATGGAAAGAAAGAAAATCTAGCAGGCAATCACATTAGCCTTCCCAGTTTCAAAAAAGAGATTTTTTTTTAGGTTTTACATAGTTTAGAATCTCAGGAGAAGCTAAATTGGCCACATGGCAATATTCCAACACATTTCTGAGAGTGAGAAACCAGAGCAGTGCAGCTGATACAATGTTAGATTTCAATGTGGGAGACTTATAGTCATATTATTGTCCACTGGGTAGCCACTGGGTAGGCATGAACAATTGTGATGTACAAGCCCAGCAAACCCAGTCAGAGAGCTCAAAGCATGACCAGGGTTGTAGCACAGCACTTAAGTTTATTTATTTTTAAGTATTTTTACCCAGCTCTTCAACCAAGAAGTACTCAGAATGACAAAATATATAAACACTCACAATAAATACAATATTATGTGAGTGGAATGTGTTTTAGGGGAATATCACTCAGCTTACAATGTGCAATTTTAGATATTTCCAATACATTCTCTCTCATCCACAAACATATCTTTCTCTGAAGAGTTGGTTCACACAATACCTTTATTGTGCATGTAAAATATCCTGAATATTCTTATGTGCTCACACAGACAAACAAATTCAATGTGTTTGATTGAGAGAAGTGCTGTTTAAGGCCCCGTTTCAATGTTCCCTTTCATGGTGTAGTTCTGTGACTGCTCCCAAACTGCTATGGGTAACACACACACACACACTCATGACTTGTGCCTGCATGAGCACATTATGCTCTCTCTCTCTCTCTCTCTCTCTCTCTCTCTCTCTCTCTCTCTCTCTCTCTCTCTGAGAACCAGAGAGACATCTCGCATGGATCAAAACAACTGACAACCAGCAGGAGCTAAGTAAACTTTTTTCATTTACCCCCAGTAGGCTGCCTGATCACATATGGGTCTCCTCAGGAACCTACAAGAGCCATTTTGCTGGCATAAGTCCTAAGAAAGAAAAGGGGCGGGGTGGCCTGGGAAAGAGGTGATAGAATCCTGGGGCAAGTCGCTGCTGCTAGGATCCACCCCCCTCCCTGCACCTCTCTGTCCCTTGCCCCTCTTCCTCCCTGCCCCCAGACTCCCCATGTCCTCCCCATCCCCACGCACAACACACCTCCGCTGCCAACTTACCAGCACTGGTGGAGGCTTCAGGAGCAGATGTTGCCCATGTCATGCCACTGCCTGTTTGCAGTAGCATTCCGGAAGCGCTTGACAGTGGCCTGGCTTTAGCACCGCTGCAAAGGGCATTGCGCGAACGCTAGCCTTAAAGGATTGATCTAATTATTCAATAGTACTGCACCGATAAATGAGAAAACTGCTTGCATTTTTTAATAATTAAAAATGCAATAGTATAAATATGTTTTGAATGAATTTGCAAATGTTGACACATACCTCTGATTTGATCCCAATATTTCAATATTGTTTAATAATACCATTTTTAAAAACAACAACAAATTGATGTGCTTGAGACTTCACTACAGTTTCAGATCTAGTACTCACCATATTGGACTATTCAGTGGAAGATGGGACAGAAATGATTAATGAAAAAAGGAATAGCAAGACAAGATGCACTCAAAACTGAAATACTGTGGTGGTTTCTGCCCCCACCCCTGGTCTTTCCCATAGTTCTCAATGAATCACAACTGTTTCCATCTCCTGAGTGCAGCAGCGGAAGAAAGAAAAGAGAAACTGTTTTGCATATTTCTGAAAGAACTGGAATTATATAAAAAGCAAACAATTGCCACCAATATATTCATGCATGCAAATTGTATCCTTCCGCATACAAATCTAATGAAGCAGAACATGATGGCAAGACCATAATAACTCAAAACTAGGGAAGAATGAATTTTGTGATTTCCATAGCTAAGAAAGCTGACCTACAATAGCTAATCACATTGAAACATTTGCCAATCAGGTATCTCTTCAGCGTTCAGCTGGTGTGCTTACTTTTACACGTCCAAATAGAGGCGAGGAAGGCTGCAATCCTAAATTTAGTTGTGTGGAACTAAATCCAGAGAAATCAATGACGCTTACTTTCAAGGATACATGACTGGAATAAGGCTTGCAGGGCATATTAACTGGCTTGAACATTGATCCAGAACGTATCGTTTACAAAACTCCAGGCAGCCTCTTCCTACCATTACCAAGAAACATGTAATGGGGGAGCCTATGCCTAGGAACAGGTCAGGGGAGTCCTATATATGTTCTAGCAAGCAAGGAGTAGAGTCAAGGGTGAGTTGGGAGGGAATTGGAGCTGCAGGATTTCTCCTTTCAAACATTTTTCAAAGGATCTTAGCTAAGAAGAAGCATACGGCTCAGCAGGAGGCAAGCTAAAAAAATTGCCTAAGGGCATTTGTTCATGTCTTTCCTAAGGGCTACCTGAGAGACAGCATGTAACTCATGTCAGGGCCTATGATGAGAGGGGGATAAAGGTAAAGGGGTAATTTGTACCCGGGCATAAGGAAACGCTGACCTTATCTAGTCTAAGAAGCATGACCAGCTCCAGGCTTGAGGGGGTCATCAGCAAAGTATCCTCTGGTGAGGCACCTCCTACCTGGGGATCCTGCCTAAGGTTTACAGGAGCGCGTGCCTTGGCAGTTGCATCGGAGGACCTCCCCCCCCCTTTTGCTGCTGTCATAGACAGCAGGCTCAGTCCTATTGGTGACAGCCATTTTACTCCCACAATGCCCGATATAGCATTGTTCCAGACCATTGTGGGGAACAATGGTGCCTTCCAGTGGGAAATGCCATTTTCCCCAGAATGCCCTGGAATGGAGCACTGTGTGACCACCAACAAAATGGCAGCTGGTCCTTATTCTCCCTGGAGTCATGGTTGAAAGTCAGGCTTCAGCAGCCGGTTTTGCAGCTCACTGATAGTGCAACTATTGACAGGCCTGCTAAGAAAGCTCTGGGACTTCACTCATACGCTGCATAGATAAGGCATTTATTCTATACAGTACACAGATTAAGAAGCCACTCATGGTATTGCTACTTGTGATTGTTGCAGTAGTTCAGACATTGCATGCCATGACCAGTCACCTTTTTATTTATTTGTTAGCTACATTTTTGGCCCACCTTCTCTTCAAGGAGGACAATTTGCTAAGGACTCTCTCGAATGTCAGGGTGGTATACAACAACCCTGTGAGGTAGGTTAAGCTGAGTGAAAGCAACTGGCCCAAAGGCACTCTTAGGCATATCTACTCAGAAGTACGTCCCATTGTGTTCATTGGGGCTCACTCCCAGGAAGTGTTCCTAGGATTGCAGCCCTAGAGAGGTGCATCCCTGAGTGGGGATTTGAACCCGGCTCTTTAACCTTTAAACACCGCAGGAGGACAGAGTCAGGGCCAATGAGAGGGGGAATAAAGGGGGTAAATTGTACCCAGGCCCAGAGTCAAAAAGGGGACCCAGGAGCCAAAAGAGGGGGTGCAGGTAGACCTGGGTGCTGCATTGGGAAGCCTAGTAGACCTGGGCTCTGGAGACTTTTCCAGCTGTTGCTGCCATCCCCCACCCCATTTTCCCCCCTCCCCCTTTGAGATGGGGCCCAAAAGAAACTTTGTACCCCTGATAAAATTCCTCTTAGAGGCCCAAGATGAGTGGTTCACTATCCCCTGCCCTTGCTCTGGGATTAAATTTTAAAGGAAACCCATCTCTTGAAATTTTAAATGCTGTGCAATGATGGAGCAAGGGCTGGTAGCAAAGCACTCCTTCCTCCTTTGGTTTTTAAAGGGATGTGTTCCTTTTTAACTTTCAACCCAGAGCAAAGGGCAGGGGAAAGTGGATGACGCACACGCTTTTAGTGAGTGAGGAGTGGATCAGTGCAGTTCACGTACACAGTGGGCTGGAGGAAGAAAGCAGCAGACTTGGGGTGAAGGGTACCCCAAATGCCCTGCTCCTCTCACCCCCACCCTCTGCCACTGACACAAGCTGCAGCAGCTTGTTTCATGGCTGGGCAAACCCTGGTGCCAATCATTAAATAATTCTCTCTTCATATCTATGTATATATTCATTTTATTTATATCAGACTCTTTCTTTAAAATGTTCACATGGGGCTCTGTGTTTTTTTTTTTGCTACGTAGGTACTGCTCCTCAAAGTATTATCACATCAAAATACTGGGGTTTATATAACTTAATCCATTTTCAGTTATCACTGTAAGGAAATAAACCCTTTTATTTCTTTCCAACTCACAGCAAAATATGCATCACTTTCACATATCTTCCTCTTTTCTGGCTTTTCAAAATCAGAGTTGAACATTTGCCAAACTGGCCTATATCGTAAACTGAGAATGTCTGTAAATTCAGTTTTGACTCCCTTAAATTTTTAAATCACACCCTGTCTGCCGGAGAACCGTAAAAGTTTCTCGCGGGCCAAGGGGTTCAGGAAACACCCGCCTGCAGTTTTCAGCCCTCCACTTGACCTCTGCCGTCTCTCGCTACTGATTGTACTGCTAAGTGCTGCCCACTAGGATGTCAAACTGGATGGCCTTAAATTATTCCTTACTTCTCTGCCTTACAAGTGCCCTGTTAAAAGTGAAGGGTGGTTTCCCTACTCCACTCTTCCCAACACTGAAAACATGTTTTTGAAGAGGAATCCTTTAATGCATTGTGTGCAGGTAATGATGCTTGAACGTCGTTCAAGAATACAGGCTTTTGGTTTCAAACGACTTTTATCTTCAGATCAGAGCGAGTTGTTTGCAGCAAAGGAAGACACTGATTCCTTTTCATAGAGAAATCCTTTTGACAAAATGGCTGATACACCTGACAAACTAATAATAGGATCTTTCACAAGTTCTGCAGGATGTGTGTTGTTATACTGTTTTGAGAAACAGTGTGTGTGCACGCAACCACGTACATATGTGCGCATGTGCGCGCGCACACACACACACACAAAAACTGCTTCTCCATCAGTGATGAATATCAAACATTGCAGAAAACTAATTGCAACACACCCAAGCAAGCAACACTTCGCAGTTCATCTTCCACAGCAAAAGTGCTTTGCTTAAAGTGCCGCTTTTATCTTTCTGTCTTTTGAACCCCCCTTTTTGTTTCTCTTATCAGTTTATTTCACACCCACTCACAGAACGCAGCTCTGAAGTAGCAAGCGCCGCACACAATGTAATTGGAATTGGCTTGATGGAACACAAATGATTTCTGACAGGCCTGTGGGATGAAGTCAGAACAAAAGGTAGAGGAGATGGGTTAGAATTTGTGACTAAATTGGAAGGGAAGATGTTTAGCAGATGCAATTCCTATTTTGGGAGTCTGCTACAAAGGCTTCTTTATGTGACCAAGCTGGGGATGCTGAACTGGTGGGGGAGATGTGGGGTTGCAGCACCAGCCCTGTCCCCAACCTCAATATGATTGTCTGTTGCCGGACACATTTTGCATATATGTGTCCCTGGGACATGCCAGGCAAGCATGACTTGGACCAGTCTTGTGGTATTTACATAGACTGAAGCATCAGGTCCCACAGGTCTTTAGGGAAAAGGCCAAACTGGGGTTCTTCAGAGTTACTGCCTCACACACACCTCTACCTGGCTGGCTTAAGAGAAGCCTTGTTTCTGCGGGAAAATTCCATGATCCGCTGCACTTTGCTTTAAGCAAGGCCACATTCTAGGACCCTCCTGACTTCAAAATAAACAAAGTTGTTAGCAAACAGAAAAGAAGTGCTTTCAACCTTGGCTTCCCTCACCAACTTCAAGAGCCGTATGATCATTGAGGCACAGGCCTCCTGAGCAATCAAACAGCCATCTCTGCTGCATTGTGCTGAGTGTGCAAACCAAGAGAAGGAACCCATCTCCAGCTGGGGATGGACTATTAAGGACCATTAAGAAACCAAAGAATGCTCCTTGATGAGCTCACCCAACACAACAGTATTCATGATGTCCTATGGTCGGAGTTTGAATTGTAGCTGGCTTCCAACCCCTCATATCTGCTGTTTGCTCTCCGTTGTCTATCCCCCCCTTCTTGCTGCCATTGCTGCCACTTCTGATTGCTCAGTAATCCACTGGTGCTGCATTCCATCCACTATTCAAGAACTGCTGTGCCAACTTGGCACCCACGATAGGTATATAACTGCTCTCTGGCTTTGCTTCCCTCCCTGGGACTACTGCCTAGGACTCCTGGTTTCCTGCTTTTCAAACCTTTTTCTGCCTTTTCTTCACCTTTGAACCAAGAAGTTGCTGAGCCTTGGCAACCTAGCCCCATAATCCCTGCAACAACGCAAGCTTTATCCCAGCAGAGATGGATAGGTAACTGTGGTTAAGGCACCGCCAACCGCTGGCCCACAACCCCACCACAATCATCCGTGTCTTGCGTGCAGTCAAACTGACAACACTCTTACAGCCCAATCCTATGCTTCCCCCCACCAATGCAGCGATGCCAAAATGGCTACTGCTGAATCTTGCGGGGGGGGGGGGCTGCAGAGGTCTCCACCTATGCAGCATAGAGGGATCTACTTGGATCTATACTAGCAAATTCACTGGTGTAGGTACATGTGGACCCGCACTATGGGATCAGGTCCGGAAAGAGGGCTAGGATTCAGTGAACGCCACTACTGCCCAACACACACCCTTCACGGACCAGATCTGCCCTTCCCCACCCATCACCACCTCTTTCCTCTTAAGGCAAATAGCAATAGAGGGTGGGTGGGAATTTTGGTTAAGGACACCTTGCAGAATGAAACGATTAACCTCACGCTTCTATAGCTACACAAACACACTTGAAAATATATCAAAAACACTTGAAAATTGCAAAGAAAAGTAAATATACCCCCCAAATGAACAAATGTATTGTTAAGAACCAGTTCCCCGCCTTCAGTTTTAAGTTGTGATCTAGGAGTCTTGAGTAGTTTCAGCACAAAATTTTGAGGTGAAGACTCCCTCTAGATCTCTAAATGGCATGGGATTTAATTGCTGTTGCCTTGTCCCTGTGACCAGTGCTAGTATATTATTCATCATGTTAAAAATATACTTATCAAGGCAGTGAGGTGGAAGTTTAAAAAATGAGACGTCTTCTTCGTCTTGATTGCACAGGACTTCTCTTCTAAGTAGCAGTAAAACTAGGACAACATGACATTGAAATAATCTTTCTGTTGCTTTGAGAATTTACCGAGCTGGAAGCGAGATATAGAAATGTACATATAATTTTTGATTCCCCCCCCCCCATTATGGAACAGTAGTGACACTGCTTCAGCCATGCAGTGAGACATCCAGACGTAAGGGGCAAATACAAATGATGGTTTTCCTGTGCATATACCTCAGATGAGTGAAGCCCTCCTTTCCTCTAGGCTGGATGATACAGACGAGCAAAATACCCTGGCTCATTTGGTGCTTTGCATCAGATTTGAAAGGCTGCACTTTAGATATATAAATATGCGGGGCAAGACCTAAATGCATGGATGCAAACCAGCCCGTATGCACCAAACATAGGATGGACAGATGTGCTCTAGCATCTGTGCCAGCACAGGCCATAGCAGAAAGGGGCTTCCCCAGGTGTGAGGGATGTCTCAGCTCTAGCTGTGGGCATGAGCTTACCAGTCATTCCTTTGGGGCTTAGGAAGAAGTAGGAAGGAACCTGGTGTCTAACTACTACCCTGAGTCCAGCATTAGTGAGTGATTGCAGTATCCAGCAGGCTACTGCACAGATTTAATTTATTTCGGGCACAATCCATACGAGTGCATTAAATCTCTTACACTGAAATCAATGAGACCTTCAAAAGGCTTAACTTTGATGCTTTGTGTGTGTGTGTGTGTGTGTGTGTGTGTGTGTTGCAGTTGTAAATATCACATGTCCAGTTATATTATGCAAGGCTATTCACAATAACAAAAAGAATATACACACTGAACATGATAAATCAACACAAAATATCCTAATGTGACAATCAGGAGCAATTGATATTACATTTATTCCAGTGAGGAGATCTAGCCGTATAGTCATATGGCCATATAGAAGAAGTTCCCAAACTTTTCCCCTCCTTGTAAGTCTGTGTGGGGGGTGACAACGGCAAGTGGCAACACTTCCAGGATTGCACCGCAGCCGAGACAAAAAAGGGGGTGTAACACTCACCCGGTGGTCGTGCCGGGCTTCCGGAGGGTGGGGGGCCCGCGATCTCCCCATGCCCCAAAATGGTTTCCTCACATGATCGTGACCCACTTCCAGTTTCGGATGAAAAATGGAAGTGGGTTGCAATTGTGTCAGGGAGCTGTTTTGGGGCTTGGGGAGACCCACAGAAGGGATTGCTGACCCCCTGACCCTCTGGAAGTCTGGCACGACCACCGGGTGAGTGTTGCACCCCCTTTTTTGTCCCAGCGGTGGCAGTGTGATCCCAGAAACACCGCTGCCATCACCACCCCGCAAAGACTTACGAGGGTGGGAAAGTTTGGGAACCTCTGCCTTAATCCTTCCCACCACCGCTTCCTCCAAACTTACCCAAGGACTGTGGCAGCAGAGGAGTGATGAGAAGTCTGTCGCTGTGTGAGATATCATTGTAGTTCCTAAAATGCTGTTAGGTGCCAAGAAGTCAGAGAAACACAGTGCCCAAGTCAATAGGTGCCCTACAGAACAATTATATTACCTGGGACACTACTATAGGGCTGCCAATTCTGACTGAAGCTGTTCCTGGAGCTCCCCCCTCCCCCCCAAAACCCCAACAACATTATATAATGTTGAAAGTCCTGGCGGCTTTGTTAAAATATCCAGAATTTCTTTCAGAAGTCATCTGGACATTGATGCTGATTCCTAGTGGTTCCAGGCCAAACTGCAGGGCTGACGACTGTACTGCATTCTAGGAACCAGTGAGGGAAGGAGGGAGGCCTTACATTAAGGCCTCCAGAGAGACTTTGCTGCTGTCGCACCATCATCATCAGGTGATTTTGTGGGAAGGGTGGATGGGAAAGGAAAGACGCCTCAGCGCAGGGACAATTGACTGGCTGGCAGCATGAAGAGCCCCACATTTGAAAGAGTCTGGGCTTGGTTTCTACTGTGGTGAAGCTTTTCCCACTGGGAGAGTTCATATTACAAAGTCTCTTACTTACAAATTCGCTCCCACCACAGGTTAACATTGAAAAAGCTAGAGGCTAAGACGCTACGAGACTAAATTAAAAAGCCTGCAGATTTATTTATTTTTTAAGGTTTGACTTCTGCTGAATATTGCAGGATGATGTTTGATCTAGCTCTTCATGCTCCCTGGTGTTGACCACAGTCCAAGACTACCAAGTTAGGGCTGAGATGTACATTGTTGCTTTGAGATGTCCTCCTTGGCATGACCCTGTATGAGGTGGTCTCCCCAAAGGAAGTTCCTAGCCATCTGGACTTCCTGTATACTTTGAGCAGGAACAGCCAACACATGGGGACCCAGGCTGCTTGAGGAGATGGGAGGGATCTTGCCTTGCCAAACGGGGCATAGCTTACATAAGAACATATGAAGAGCCCTGCTGGATCAGGCCAAAGGCCCATCTAGTCCAGCTTCCTGTATCACACAGTGGCCCCACCAAATGCCTCAGGGAGCACACAGCCAACAAGATAACCTGTTTCCTGCTGCTTGGCGCACTGCTGCTGGTGGGAGCTCTTCATATGCATTGCACCCTCATGCTGGATTAGAATAGATACACTCAAATTCCAAGGGAACATGTAGAGGTTCTTAAGGAAATCCACAAGACGCACTCCCTAATTCCCTCCAGTTTTAGCCAAATCATAGCCCCTGTATAGCCCAACGTGGATAATGCAAAAAAAAAAAAAAAAGTACTAGAGTTGGTCCCCTTCTGCCAACCCCCCCCCCCCTGGAATTTGAGCACGAAATGTGACACCAACACAAATTTAGAGGACACAACACACATTTAGTGCCAGTTATATGGAACCAACTGGACTTGCATATTGAACAAATGGGACTTGTCCTACTTATGGAGAAGTGTCTATGACTGGTTTCCAGGGAGTCTTCCCTCCCCAGCCCTCTGTGCTGCATCCTGTGCCATCCGAGAGTCTCTTGACCCTTGGGAGTGGTTTGGGGGGCAGGATTCAGGGAGCTGGAATAGGGTGGAGGAAGCAGGGAAGATGGCCTGTGCAATTGTTGTCTTGTTTGCTCTACTTAGAATACCACCCATATATATGGAAGAAATTTCAGGGTATTGTGCCCTCCACTGACATTCAGACTAATACTATTGTGAGCGGAATTCTGTCCAGAGACTTTGAAATATGCTCCGATTAGCTCATGGTTGAAGTAGGGCATCTCTGTTTTATAAGATCTGCTTCTTGTAAAGAACAAAAATTCCCAGCAGTGCTCATGTGGAATGAAATTAGATCACTCATTTTATTGAGGGAGCCAATTTTTCATAATATGGGTACATTTGAACTAGTATATTGTGACAAAAAAAGTAAAAAATAAAATCTTTTAAGTCTGCTTTTAAAAATCTCTTTAGAATAGGGATTTTTTTTTGGCACTAGCATTTCTCTTTTCAGAAAATCTTTTAGATGCTTACAAAATAAACAGGAAATTATGACTGAAACCCCAAACCCATTTATCTGCTCATAAATTCTATTGGTCAATGGGATTTACAAGTGTGTAAGCTGGTTCAGAATTGTGTCATAAATTGCCTCATTAAAGTATGAAGTATTGATCATTTGTTCGTGCTTTCAGTGGGAAACAAAAACAAGTTACACTTGCTATTTATTTTATTTTATTTATTTACAGTATTTCTATCCCGCCTTTCTCCCCGAAGGGACCCAAGGCAGCGTACAACAGGGAAAAAAATACATACAAAAGACACAGTATAAAAAATATCACATTTTAAAACAGTAACAACAATTAATGAAAATGAATAAAAACAGTGTCTAAAAACAATTTAAAAGATCATGGCTTCAATCAGAACAGGAGCATAAAAACAGCAGCACCCCCACCTGTACCAGCAGATGTTAAAAAAGGCAGGGGCTCAGAAGGCTTCTTTGAACAAGAAGGTTTTTAGGCCTCACCGGAAAGTGTCCAAGGAGGGAGCAGTTCGTAGGTCAAAGGGGAGGGAATTCCATAAGGTTGGTGCCACTACTGAGAAGGCCCTGTTTCTAGCCGTCGCCCCTCGCACCTCCTTGGGCGATGGCACCCGAAAAAGGGCCACTTGCTATACCTTTGTTCCTATGCTTCTTCTGTCTCCATTCAAAACTGAAGCTGTGATTTAGTTTACATATTCTCATTAACTGCAAAAAAGCACATTTTTTGAAACACCATTGCTTTCGTACTTTACCATTATCTACTATTGCTTTCGTACTTTTATGGCCCAATCCTATGCCGGTTGGGTGCCGGCGTACATAATGCACGTTGCATCGGTGATGGCTGCTTTATGGCAGTAGCATAAAAACATAAGAACATAAGAAGAGCCCTGCTGGATCAGGCCAAAGGCCCATCTAGTCCAGTTTCCTGTATCACACAGTGGCCCCACCAGATGCCTCAGGGAGCACAAGACAACAAGATACCTGTATCCTGTTGCCACTCCCTTGCACCTGGCACAAAGAAAACCTATTCCTACAACCAGGAGGTTGCTTATCCCCATCATGGCTTGTAAGCTGTGATGGAATTTTCCTCCATAAATCTGTCCAATCCCTTTTTAAAGGCATTCAGGCCAGGTGCTGTCACCACCTCCTGTGGCAAGGAGTTCCACAAACCAATTACACGCTGGGTAAATAAATATTTTCTTTTGTCTGTTTTAATCCTCCCTCCACTCAATTTGAGTGGATGTCCCCTAGTTCTAGTGTTTCCTCATAAGGGAGGTGCTCCAGCCCATGAATCATTCTGGTCGCTCTTTTCTGCATCTTTTCCAGTTCCACTATATCCTTTTTGAGATGCGGCGACCAGAACTGGACGCAATACTCTAGATGCGGCCTTACCATCGATTTGTACAACGGCATAATAATATTGGCCGTTTTATTCTCAATCCCTTTTTTAATGATCCCGAGCATGGAATTGGCCTTCTTCACAGCTGCCGCACACTGGGTCGACACTTTCATCGACCTGTCCACCAGCACCCCAAGATCTCTCTCTTGATCCGTCACAGACAGCTCAGAACCCATTAGCATGTATGTGAAGTTTTGATTTCTAGCCCCAATGTGCATCACGTTGCACTTACTTACATTGAAGCGCATCTGCCATTTTGCTGCCCATTCTCCCAGTTTGGAGAGATCCTTCTGGAGCTCTTCACAATCCCTGCTGGTCTTCACCACCTGGAAAAGTTTTGTGTCATCCGCAAACTTGGCCACCTCGCTGCTTATCCCCAACTCCAGGTCATTTATGAACAAGTTGAAAAGCACCGGTCCCAAGACCGATCCTTGGGGCACACCGCTTTTCACCTCCCACCATTGTAAAAATTGCCCATTGACTCCCACTCACTGTTTCCTAGTCTTCAACCAGTTCCTAATCCACAAGAGGACCGGCCCTCTTATTCCCTGACTGTGGAGTTTTCTCAGGAGCCTTTCATGAGGGACCGTGTCAAACGCCTTCTGAAAATCCAGATATATAATATCCACGGGTTCGCTCGCATCCACATGCCTGTTTACCTTTTCAAAAAATTCTAACAGGTTTGTGAGGCAAGACTTCCCCTTGCAGAAGCCATGCTGACTCTCCCTCAGCAGAGCTTGTTCTTCTATGTATTTTAAGATTTTATCCTTGATGAGGCTTTCCACCATCTTCCCTGGAACAGATGTTAGGCTGACCGGCCTGTAGTTTCCCGGGTCCCCTCTCATTCCTGTTTTAAAGATTGGCGTGACATTAGCTATCCTCCAATCCTCTGGCACAGTGGCCGTTTTAAGGGACAGGTTGCATATTTTTGTCAAGAGGTCAGCAACTTCATTCTTGAGTTCCTTCAGAACTCTTGGGTGAATGCCATCTGGGCCCGGTGACTTATTGATCTTTATTTTGTCAATTAAGTCTAAGATGTCTTCTCTTTTAACCTCTATTTGACTTAATTCTTTAGTCAGGAGTGGCCGTTTGGGCAGCGGTATCTGCCCGAGATCTTCTGCCGTGAAGACAGATGCAAAGAACTCATTTAATTTCTCTGCAGTCTCCAAGTCCCCTTTTATCACCCCTTTCTCTCCCTCACCATCCAGCGGACCAACCGTTTCCCTGGCAGGTTTCCTGCTTCTAACATATTTGAAGAAGCTTTTATTATTCCCTTTTATGTTGCCTGCCATACGTTCCTCAAGTCTTTCTTGGCCTCCCTATCATCTTTTTACATTTCTTTTGCCACAGTTTGTGCTCCTGTTTATTTTCCTCATTAGGGCAAGACTTCAATTTACGGAAGGAAGCTTCCTTGCCTTTTATAGCCTCTTTAACTGTGCTTGTTAGCCATGCCGGCACCCTCCTGGACTTGGTCGAGCCCTTCCTCCTTTGTGGGATACACTCCCTCTGGGCCTCTATGACTGTTGTTTTAAACAGCCTCCATGCACTCTGGAGCGATTGGACTCTTTTTACCTTCCCTTTCAGCTTTTTTTAAACTAGTCTCCTCATTTTGGGGAAGTCTGCCCTTCGGAAGTCAAGGGTTTTCGTGTCAGATTTGCTCAGCACTCTCCCCCCGACATGCATGGCGAAACAGATCGCAGCATGGTCACTGTTCCCCAATGGCTCTGTAACATTTACCTCCCTGACCAGGTCCTGAGTACCACACAATATCAAATTTAGAGTCGCCTGTCCTCTGGTTGGCTCTGTGACTAGCTGCTCTAAGACACAGTCATTTAGCATATCCAAAAATCCAGTCTCTCTTTCACGACCAGAGGTTGAATTGACCCAGTCGATATGAGGATATTTGAAGTCCCCCATGATTACAACCCTGTCTCTCACTGACATCTCTCTGATTTGTTTCCTCATCTCGAGGTCCTCTTAAGGTTTTTGATCTGGGGTACGATAACACCCCCCACTATTACATTGCTCCTTGAGCCTGGTAATTTAACCCACAGTGATTCTATGGTAGAGTTGGACCCCCCTTCAATCTCTACTCTGCTAGATTCTACCCCTTCTTTGACATAGATGACCACCCCACCTCCAACACATCCCTCTCTGTCCTTCCTATAGAGTTTGTAGCCTGGGATTGCGGTATCCCACTGGTTCTCCGCATTCCACCAGGTTTCCGTTATGCCGACTATGTCAATGTTTTCCCTAGCCAAACATTCCAGTTCTCCCATCTTCGCTCGAAGACTTCGGGCATTCACATAAAGCACTTGTATGTCAGGTTCCCTGAGAAGGGTTGTTTGTTTGCTTCCCCCCCCTGCATCCTCTCTTCCTGATGGATCAGCTGTCTCGTCCCATCCCATTTCCACTCCCAATTTCTACTCTGTCGTAACCTTGCTGTTCCTGAACCTCTCCACCCTCGTTCCCTAGGGATGAGGAATCCCAAACCGGATGCCCCTCGGCTCCTGTCGGCTTTCCCCCAGGGGTCAGTTTAAAAGCTGCTCTGCCACCTTCTTAATCTTACGCACCAGCAGTCTGGTTCCGTATTGGTTCAAGTGAAGCCCGTCCCTCTTGTACAGGCCCGGCTTGTCGCAAAATGTTCCCCAGTGCCTAACAAACCTAAACCCCTCCTCCCGACACCAGTGTCTCATCCACGCATTGAGACCCCTGAACTCCGCCTGCCTAGCTGGCCCTGCGCGTGGAACAGGTAGCACTTCTGAGAACGCTACCTTTGGGGTCCTGGATTTGAGCTTTTTACCTAGCAGCCTAAATTTTGCTTCCAAGACAGCCTGGCTACATTTCCCCATGTCGTTGGTGCCGACATGCACCACAACGCTACTTCCTCCCCAGCACTCTCTACCAGCCTATCTAGACGAGACGTGATGTCCGCAACCTTCGCACCAGGCAGGCAAGTCACCATGCAGTCCTCACATCCATCACAGACCCCCCTCTCTATGTTCCTGACTATAGAATCACCTACTACAAGAAGGCCCCTTCCCCCCTTCCCCAGAGGAGTATCCGTAGTGCGACTGGATACGGGTCCACCATCTAAAGAAGGGGTCCCCACTACGGGATAGTGTCCCACTTCTCCAGAATGTCATCCTCCAGCCCTGAGACTTCCTTCCCTGGCAGCGGAGGAGCTGCCCAACTGAGAGTGGGATGATGCCTCCACATCCCTGGAAGTCTCACCCTGGTTCCTCTCTACCTGTCTCTGCTTCTCCAGGTCAGCAACCAAGGCTTAAAGGGAGGAAACCCGCTCCTTGAGAGCCTGGAGCTCTTTGCACCTCGCACACACCCATGACTTATGCCCAAGAGGCATATAGTCATACATGTGACACTCGGTGCAAAACACTGGATAGCCCCCACCATGCTGCTGGCTGGCTGACTGCATGATTTTGTTTAATTTAGTTGGTTAGTTAATGTATTTGTTTTGGTTTACCTAGACAGCTGATATATGTAGCTGGGCCTCTACCTCCTCTCACAGGACGTGCAGTGCAGTGCAGTGTTTGGGGCCTGGCTTCCTCGCCCTGCTGCTGAACTCGCACAGCTGCTAAACTCGCGTCTTGGCACTTCTTCCCAATGAGGCACTTACTCCCAGTGAGGCACTCGCTGCTTGTGGAAAGGGTGGAGCAAAGTGGAGCAAAGCGGCCTCCACTGGTATATCCCATCCTTCCTCCAAAGCAAAGATCTCAAGATAGCATACAAGGTTCATCCCACTCCTGCTTTGATCCTCACAACAACCCTGTGAGGCAGGATAGTCTGGGAGAGAGTGACGGGCCCAAGATCACACAGTAACCTTCATGGATTTGAACCCAGGTTTTCTTGATCCTAGTTCAGCATTCTAACCACACTGGCTTTAAAACAACCCTTTTGCTCACAAGTGTCCAGGTGAAACAGGCAGAAGAATGCAGGCTAGATGTTGGTACTAATTCAAAAGCAGCCTCTGTCCTGTATACTTTGTATACTCTGTATACTTTGCAGCCTTTGTATACTTTGTTTTCCCGAAGCCAACTTTCCTCAGCCAAATCCCCAAACTGCTGGACTACAGCTCCTCTTGCAGCCCCCACCCTCCCTGACCCCAATATGATTCAAAGGTCATTGCTATGTTGTTTTAGAAAAGAAGCAGCATCAAAAACCTTTATGTTCAAAACAGCTATAACCTCACACCATCTATAACAGCGCAATCCTGTGTAACTTTGCACCGGTGTAACAGCAGATGCACCGGTGCCAGTTGAAGTGCACTTACACCGGTTACACCGGTGCAAAGTTACACAGGATTGCGCTGTAAGACCCTAGTGAGAGAGGGTCGTCTCTTCTGCTGGGGAACAGAGCTCCATGGCTGCTGTAGCCATCTAGAAAGAATTGGCAACTCTTCCTCAACACAACCCTGTAAAGCAAGTCAGATCCAGACAATGTGTGATGTCATTGCCACCATCTAGCACTTGTGGTGGTGGTGGTGGTGGTGGCTTGTGTGTGTGTGTGTGTGTGTTTAAATTGCACTTGCATGATCCAGAATGGGTTGTAGCAGTGAGATAGGGATATTGTAACTGTAGTCCTGATTGGAATCACGATCCTCATTTCCGATTTGACAAGGGAGAAAATTCCTCATTGGTTCCAGTGGGACAGAGGCGTAGGAATTCAGGAGTCTCTGCGATTTATTTATCATAGTTGGGTCTCAACATCTCATCAAATGCTCAGGGAAGTTGACATGGGACTCTCTTATTTTGTTATAAGAATCCAGTGGGGTATGTTGTGCTGAGCGAGAAATTAGCCATGCAGAAAATAGACATGGAGCTTTACATGTCTGATGCAGTAGGGGGAAGAGGTGTCTGCTGCTTCTGCTGCCCTTTCTTCCCCCACCTTCTCTGCCTGCTTGTAAAAAGCAGGACTTCAGGCGTGTTGGGCAGAGCAGTCAGAGCGGTGGGAGAGACCGGGGGTCTGGGACGGAAGCCGTGGATGTGTCATCTCCTGCTGAAAAGAGGATTTATTAAAGTACTCCACACATACAGTACATACAATACTATCTGAGTTGCAACTTGGTAACCCTATTTGTCCAAGGCCGCTGAATGACCTTTCAAGTTGCAACTCAGATAGCCATTGCTGGCTGTCCTTCTGTGACTGAAGGTTACCTTGCATTTACTACATTCGAGTCTATCATTTTTGGTAAGAGTGTGTGGCATTTGCCACACTTGGATGTGCGTCTGTAGTCATGGTGCTGAGCACTGACTGCACATTTGGGTGAACTCCTCTCTTGGCTTCTGTTGTAATTAGCTCAGTTTTCGGAGTTCTCTAATGGACCGGTCAGAAAAAGCTTGGAGAAAGCTCAGAAAGTCCAAGCTAGGGGGAGTTTGCCCCAGGTGTTACAAGCACTTGCCCCCCTTTATCAAAACTGCTCTTCCAAACATGCTTAGAAGTGTCATTGCTGCCATGGAATCTGAGCAATTGAGCTCCCAATTGTTGCCAAGGAAGAGGAAAGTGACACACAGATGCCCCACAATGCTACAGCTCTCTATTCTGATCAATGGCCCTTTATTCGCATGATCTTGATTAGAAGGAGCCATGCCTCACCCGCTCCAGGACATAGGAGGGGCTGACTCTCAGGAATGTCAGCTAAGGAACCAAGATAGAATTGGGAGAGACTGCGCATGTTTTGGCAAGTGAGGTCATTGACAACACAATGCTTTTCTCTATTTAATGGATTGGCAGTCATTAGGAACCCAATTTTCCAGACTCCTCAATAGCAATGAACATTTCTGAGCATGCTCCAATTTTTTTTTAAACTGTGACTGGACCTGAAAAGTGAGGTTGCTGGTGAGGCTTATACCCTCCATACCAGTTCTTGCTGCTGTCCCTCTTTCCCAAGATATTTGTAACAGGGACAGCAGTCTAGCAATGGGAGTATTAGGGCGCAACCCAAACCTACTTAGGCCACAGTTGTAACCAGCGGCCCAGCGAAAAGGGGAGGCCCCAGAACGGAAAGGGGATTCAAATCCCCTTTGAATTCCTCTTTTGGAGGGGATTTGAATCCCCTTTCCGTTCTGGGGCCTCCCGTTTTCGCTGGGCCGCTGGTTACAATGGTGGCCTAAGTAGGTTTGGATTGCGCCCTTAGTTAGTAAAACCTAATGAGCCAAGCCCAAACTTCAGGATGGTTTGGGCTCAGTTCCTAACACCTTGTACTTTTCTGACCTTTAGGAAATGTCTTTCAAACTCCCCCCATTTCAAACTCTGAATGTCAGCATCATCACTACAGTAGACTTTCCATTTTATAAAACTACTACAGTGAGCTAAAGTCACAGACAGCGTAATCCTAACCAACTTTCCAGTGCCGGTGCAACCGCAATGCAGCCCCGATGTAAGGGAACAAATGTTCCCCCACCTTGAAGAGGCCTTCATGACTGCCCCGCACTGCAAAATGCAGTGTGTGCCCTGTTGGCACGGCTACACCAACACTGGAAAGTTGGTTAGGACTGCGCTGTAAAGGAATAGAATATATACTCTACAGGCTATGGAAAATCACAGCAAGTGTTGCTAAAGCCCAAACTTTTGAAGTTCACTGGCATTAAACTTTTCTAGAAGAAAAATGCTAATTTAATTGAGAATTGGGATTATTGCACAGTGAACTGGAACTTTTAGCTTATGAATCAAGCAGCACTCCAAATGTATCTCAGTGTTTTAAGACTCATACATCCTTTCTCTAATGAAACGCTATACATGCTAATGGAATCCCAGGGGAAATTTATATTCCCTCAGAGAATTAAGTCTCCAGCCATATTTCACTTGTTAGCCCTTGAGGTTTTGAGACAAAAAAAGCCCCCTATTCAATAGATTACTTCTCAATTACCATTTGAGTGTGAAGGAGGGTCATGAAAAAAATATTTTACCACCAAGTTCAGAAGGCGTACTTTCTTCTTGCCATGACTTGGATATTTCTAAGCCGAATGAGTTAAACTTTCCCGACTTCTTCATTGCCTACCTTATTAATACCAGAATGTTCTTCTTTTGTGTCAAAGTGGAAAAAAGAAAGATTTGTGCTATCAAACCCTAGAAAGTTCTACTGTACAATGGAAAACTTGCCACAAGAGAAAAGTGATAAATCCGTTCGCCATTTCGATGGAAGACAATATGTCTGCCAGCCTGTTCTATACATGTGGGGGAGGAGCATCGACACACACATCTTCCCCCTATCCAGCCTACCACCTATGTGGGGATATCCCAACTGCCCCACAAAGTGTGAATTAAATATTATTTTAAAGTAGAGTTTAATCCACCTGTTGAAGGGTGTTCAGTTGTACTACTCTCTGTGTGATTAGACGACAGAGGTCTCAGAGAGATCATACGTTCTCATGCTCTTCCTCCACATGGTTAGGATGGGCCAACAGATGTATCAGCTGAATCACCTCATGGAAGGGCTATTCACAGACTACAGTATGTTGTACGTGCATGGAGGTGTTTCTTGCATGACTGACTATAAATGCATTTATTTTAAAAGTGATTCTGGGGACTAGTACCTCAAATGTAAGGTACTGGCATTGAACGTGTGTGAGAAACTGTAGGCATGTTCAGATCAACAATCTGTGTACACTGCACAGAGGGTAAGTGTCATAGAGAGGTCCACCCCCTCTAGCTTCGATGCCGGCACAATCCAAGGCCCGGCCACCTCAGCCAGAGGAAATTTGCTCCCTAATCGGTTGGTTGTCCACTCCTAGCCAAGGAGAAGAAGGCACCCCTGAGCCACAGGGGGGTAAAAGCAACTAACCCCTGACCAAGGGGATAGTACAGGTAGACTGCCACCAGCACTGGGTGCCTCCTAGCCCTTCCTGTCCCAGGCTACTGGGAAGGGGTACAGAGTGAACCGTTGGTCCCAGGTCTGGCTGACCAAGCCAGACAGGGATGCAACGTGCAACACAGGTAGTACGTGACTAAGCAACAAGGCTTCCAGGACTTAGTTTCCAAGGTTCCAAAGAAACACTCTCTGGTAAAATAGATAGGTGTTTATTAAGTTTAGGCTACGCAAAACCAAGCATAGTGATACAAGTAAAAAGGTACAGGCAACTAGGTTGCTGCAAAAAGGCATAACTTTCAAATACTAGAATACAGCACTAAAATAACAAAGAACTAACTCCTCAGCTAACACACTTGTCCCTACACACTCACCATGATGAGAAAAGAGAATAGCCATCCCAGCAGGATGGTGCAGGGCTGACCTGCCCAAGGCAGAGGGCTAAGTCAAGCCATAGGAGTAACAGCAGATAGGGAGGATTGTCTCCAACAAAGACCAGTTAGAGAAAGAATAACGAGAGAGAAGATAGATGCCAGAATAGTAGCTTAAGTAGACATTTTGAGGTAAGATGATTGACAGGGGGGAGCAGACCAATGAAAGGGCAACACGCAGGGGAAAGTTCCCGAAGATGAGCTCACTCCTCGCTCCCCCTCCCAAGTCTGAGAAGCTCGTGATGTCCAGCACAGGTGCAGCTAGTTAATTGGGAGAAGTTGTGATATCAGGGTTCCCATGCAGATAAGGAATAACAAGGCAGCTTGAAGCACAGCTCCCAAGGCCTCTGGCCAAGTGCCAATCACTGGGGCTACAGAAGCAGGCAGGCAGAAAAACCAAGACAGGAAACTCAAAATGGAGACAGACCAAGGATTTTAGACAGATCTGCATTACAGTAAGTCCATACAATGTAATGTTTGAACAGTGCTAATTGTTTCTCAGAGACCCAATCAAAGCTGAGAACATGACTTAAACGTCTACAAACAGAAGTTGGGAGGGATTCAGAACTGATCTGTACTGTAACTCCCTGCAGCTGCTTGTACCTTTGGAAAAAAAACACGCAGGAGATCCAATCTCAGATCATGCAAGGTCACATGATTTGGATCAACCCAGACGCATCAAGGAGACTTGGGTTCAAATCCCTATTTCAGCATAAATCTTGGCATTCAGTATTGTAATGGTGAAGTGCACTAGAGTTTTCGGGCACGTGAGAACATAAGATGAACCCTACTGGATCAGGCCAAATTTGCCTTCACACAGTTGCCTTTGGCAAACAACCTATTTCACCAGGTGCTTTTGGGAAGCTCACATGCAGGAGAGAAAGGCAGACTTCTCTCCCAGGGGCGTAACAATGGTGGAGCCTGAGGGGCAGCTGCCACGGGCGCAATGCCAGGGGAGAGCGCAACGCACAGGCTCCACCACCAATTCAGCTGCCCTCACCTTTGGCTCAGAGTGCTCTGAGCCAAACGTGAAGACATCTGAATCCTCCTGCTTCTGCACACTGCCCCTTCTCCTCATGGTCGTGAGGAGGAGGGGCGGCGCATGGAGGCAGCAGGCAATTGGCTGCCCTTGCATTCTGCTCACAGTGCGAGCTGAACACAAGGGCATCTGAAGGCACCCATCTCCATGCACCCCCCCTTCTCCTCATGATCGGTCATGACTTCACCACCAGGGTGTGACCTCACTACCAGGGTGCTGTGTACTGCCTTGTTATGGAGTGTTATGCCTCTGTTCTCTCCTGTCATTGCTCCCCTGCAACTGGTACTGACACACATTGACAGGATGTGTCAAATACGGTAATATTTGGGATTTCATATCAACCTGGTTTTTCCTGAAAGTTATAAAAGTTAGTATCTCACAAATCTACAAAAAGATGGATTTTTACTTTTATGCTGTAGTCTTGATTTTAGTGTGATTTTTATAAGGCACAGTTCATTTTTTAGTGATGGGCTGCAGTGCCTTTTTATAATTTATAAATTGGGTTATACAGTACGTGGAAATCTATGAATAGTGTTGGAATTAGCACTTGTTGTGTCATCGAGATCTAAAATACTCCAGCGAGACAAAGCAAAGCCCTTACTTTGTAAATAAATGAAGTGTAGCTAGTTTATAAACAAGGGAATCTAAAGACTGCTAACCATTTATGACATGCTCCTTCCCAAAATAGCAAACTTGAGCCATTTCTGCAATGAAGGCAAAGGTTGACAACATTGTCCTCTGTCTTTTAAGTAAGAGGTTGAATAGGCACAAAGGAAAGGGAAGCAGTGGAAGCATCAGAAGGCAGGAGCAAAAAAGACAAAAGATAAAGCTTGAGAGAGCTGGCAAACCACAAGTTGTATCATACAAATGAATGTGTGTGCATGCAGTTCACATGTTGCACAGCAAACAGGCAAGGACAAACTAGACAATATGTGAAATGTATGATTGCACATCCATCTCTTCAAACTTTTTTTTAATGATCACAGCCATAGAGGGCCCTGATCCTGATTACTGTCCACTACTTCACACACACCCCCAACACACACACACACACACCACTATTTGCTTTGGAAGTGAAGTTGCTATTTGCACCCATATGTCTTTTATTCCTGGGCAAATAGCAGCTCCAAAGTGGGCAATTTTTGAGGGGAATGCAGCTGCTCTGCTGTTATCTTTAAGGCAGGGACTCTCTTTGCCTGGTCTCACCCTGTACAAGGCAAGAACGGGAATGTAGGATCTGATTAGGCTGTGGGTCAGCCAGGGGGCGAAGCTCCAACAATGGAGACAGAGATGAAAATTACCCCTAATGATCGTATTCAGATGCTCTCTACCTAAAATACTACTACTACTACTACTACTACTACTACTACTACTAATAATAATAATAATAATAATAATAATAATAATAATAAACATGGAATAACAGTGCAATCCTATCCAACTTCCACCACTGGTGCAGCCAGCAGTGCAGCGAGAACAGGAGGCCCCAGAATGGAAAGGGGATTCAAATACCCTCCAAAGGGGGATTCAAAGGGGATATAAATCCCCCTCCCCTCCAAAGCCTCCTGCTGTGCACCCCCCCTTGCTGGGGGACGTTGGATAGGATTGCACTGTAAAATATGTAACATTGATGGGGTAGGGTATAAGGGTATAATAAGTTAGGGATAGAAAATTGGTCTTCATGAGCTTCCAGTGTCTATCTTGACTCTGTATTCTATGTCTCTACCATTACTGGATGATGCCACTTCGTGTAACTAAATGATACATGTCAGGTGAGATAGGGCCTTGCTTAGGATAACACCATCATCTGAAGCCATGGGGATGGTGGCAAGGTGCAGGGCCTTTTTTATTGTGGCACCTCATCTGTGGAATCAACTCCCCAAAGATCTGAGGACAGCCCCCTCTTTATATGGTTTCTGGTGTTTTAAAAACACATCTATTTTAGATAAACAAACAAACAAACAAACAAACAAACAAATGTCCAGACTGGTTTATTTCCTCTTAGCCACTAGTTTTTGAACTCATAAAGAGCTCCCTTATACTGATCCATCTGGCTCAGTATTGGTGATACTGATTGGCAGCAGCTCTCCAGGATTTCAAACAGAAATTTTTCTTTGCTGTATGTGGAGGTGTCCGAGACTGAACCAGAGACCTTCTTCATGCAGTTCAACAAATGGTTGGCGAGTTTCTGAGGGAAACAGCAGCAATGAAACCTGATTTGTGTCACAGGTGCTTAAATATGACAGATTAACTTCAACACTCATCTTGAATTGAAACAAAAAGCTGGATAAAGTTAGGGGCAGCCTTCTTTGATTCTCGCAGTCCTCCAATGCTTTGTATGCTGCCCAGTACGACCCGACCTGCCCCTTTTTGTTACCACCTCATTATTGTCCTTCATATTCATCTGATCTCTGCTTTATGGCCACAGTAAAAACCAAGTAAATGATGCATGTAAAATTGATAGGAAGGTGGAAGGTAGACATAGCAGCCCATTTTGTGACATAGATTTGATTCCTATGTTCTGAAACCCTGAAGAATGCTAGATCTAATCCATGGCTAAATTCATATTTAGGAGCACCTCCCTGCAAATGGTCTCTCTCTCTCTCTCTCTCTCTCTCTCTCTCTCTCTCTCTCTCTCTCTCTCTCTCTCTCTCTCTCTCTTTTAAATGTTTTAACAAAATGAGCAAAACTATGTATTAACTTCCTTTAAACCCACTCTCTTTTTTCTTCCTCTCCACTCCAGTAAGTGATAGGGGCACAGAACCCTGCCTGGCAGGAGTCATAATTAATCTGCTAGATTTATCTATCAGGCATCTTGTAATTGATCCGTTTTTCCCAGAAGAACTATGAAGGAGCCTAGAGACCTCTCTGCACCCCTGACCCTCCCTCCCCATGCTTGATGTTATTGACTAACGAATGGAAGTAGCTGAGATTGGGAAGATGCCAACAGCATGATATTCTGCCTTGACGCTCCATTATGTAGCATTACTTTTAATATACTGTATTCACAGCAAGTAAAGGCAACATCATAAAACAATCTACTTACCACATAGTTAAAAAAAAAAGATCTAGGGCTTTGGATTTTTTATTTAAAGAACACGTTATTCATTTTAAATGTAAATAAGACCTTTTTAAAAAGGCACTTAAAGTTTATTCTCAATGCATCACATATAATGGTCTGCTATAGAAAGCTGTGTGGGCAGGTTCCATGCTTCCTTTTGTTCAGAATTGCATTTCCTGCTATTGTCGTAAAAGCCATGGTAGGGCAATACTTTTATTAGGACCAGATGTTGCTCACTATTTTGTTGTGGCTCCTCACAAAGGTATCCCCCCCCCCTCCGCCCCCATGATTTTGGGAATTGTTGGTATTTTCAGAGGAGTCTGAGCAGTCTGCATGTGCCAAAGAGGCATTGGCTACATATGGAAAGACTGTAGCCAATTATCATGATGAACATGTAGCTGAGTGTATTGTGGGGTGCTCAGCACCACTCACGCTTGGCCAAGGCCCAGCCAAAAAGTAGGAGGAAAGGACTTTCTTAGGCTCTAAGGAAATCTCCTCCCAGGAACAGATGGATCATGCTGTCAGTGTTTATTAAGGAAACATATAAGAACTGGAACCCTACATAAAACTCATATGTGATCTGAGTCACACATGTTTCCATATCAAATCAACCAGAAATTATTCCAAGACTTGCAAATGAATTGCTTCTGCTGATAAATACTGCACTAAGTGATTAGGATATGGATGTTATGGCTGTGATGTTCAGTCTATGATAGCTGATCACACGTACAAGCTAGCAATGTTGTAGTTATTGAGTGATAAACATTTGTGACACATCCCAAGCCTATCAAATGATAATGGTTTTGGAGGGCAAGGCTAACTCCACTCATGTGTTGTGGGTTTTCCTGTCCTATGTAATATTTCTAACTCTCAGTGCATTCATATCTCCATGCAAGGGAAAATGGGGGTGATTTGTTGATATTTTATGAGATGGAAAAGTGAATACACAAAGGGATTTCTCCCCTCAGTTTTCAGGTGGTGAAGTGGTACAGTTTACATGATAAGAATGCAAATTATCATGTCCTGAAGCCGCTGAATATCGACTATGATAACTTGCAGTCTCACCAGATGGAGTTGCTTTTGTAAAATGACTAAAGTGCATGAAAGGTCTAGGCTAAAAATCACCCAGGGGCAACCTTTCCACTATACAATGGAAAGAGAGAGCTAGAGACAAGGCATGCATAAAAAACCATTCGCTCTGTTGGATCTTATGGTGTTTTTAATGACAGGATGATTAGATGATTAGGCTAGTCAGAAGCAGGAGAAGATGCAGATTGGCCCAAGGACACCAAAGACTCCAAAAATGATAGCTCAAAACATTTTGGGGCTAACATTGATACCTCCTATTATTATTGCCCAACTGCAGAGCAGATAGGAAAAGGCCACCTATAGCTGCAGTACATGTGCAACAACTGCAAGATAAACAATGAATACCTTTGCTGGGGGTTTTCCTTCGCACTGCAAGAGCACTGACTCTTTGTTATTTTTTGACAAGGCATTAAATAAAATTCTCTGCTACCGTCTAAGTGGCTTTTTAAAATCATCTGTTCTTTTCAACGCTGTTTATTATGAAGGTAACTGATTTATTCTGAGGCCATTCAGGAGGGAAAGACACACAAAAAAGCCAATTAGATTGTAGGGTAATGATAAAGGACATCTCCTTCTCAGAGATAAATCAAAGGAAAAGCTAATCTTCAATGTCCTACATTTTCATTAGCTTCTATACACTAATGTACCTCAACAGGGATGCCTTTTATTTATTTTGCCCTAAATGTCTTCCTGCAGGGACAGGTGCAGAGAGATGTGAGTGAATGCTAAATTTGGAGGCTAAATCATCTTCAATGCCTGACTCATTTGGCATAAGGCAAAGGTCTCATTACCATTTGGGAATCTATTGCAATAAGGAACGTATTTGTTGTTCTATATGACAGGGGGGGGGAAGCCTTGCGCTGGTGCATATTCTCAAAGGCAGGTGCATTTAGTTCGAAACTCCTTCCAAAAATATTTTATGGATTAATTTAGTAATATGGAATGTATGCATATAAAAGTAACACTGGGACCTTTCATATTGAGAATGACTTAAGGCTACGGCATCTTGGGAGCGCAACCAATAAAGTATAGTTAGGGAATTGTTGCTTAGAAGAAGCAAAGAAATGACAATGAATTCGGTGGCCCGCTGCTGCGGCTGGTAACCGGCTCCAGTGCAGGGAGGCAGAATAACAGGACATGCTGGGGAGGGGCCGTGTTAGGGGAAGGAGGGGGTGGATCTGACAGTAGTCACATACACTGGATCTTATCCCCTCTTTTTTAAACCTCCCTGCTCCTTTTCATTCTTCGGACATACACCACCAAAATGGCTGACATATGACCAAGGAGGAGACCCATAGGCAGCCTGTAGGCTTACACAGAGGTAAGTAAAATGTTTTTTACTTGCCTCCTGTTTGATTTCAGGTTGCCCCCTCCACTATAGCATGCAGCACACAGCGTTTTGGCACAGCTGCATGCTATAGCATGGTGGGGTATAAGATTGAGTCTTACTCAGTCATGTACTCTGCTTATGGAATACTATACTACATTTCTAAGGAAATGGTAGATGTGTTTATCAATAATGGGGAATCTGGCTCAATACATCTGTCTACAGTGTGAAAGGTATTAGTCAAGCCTTGTTCCCTGACGCCTGAAATTATCCACCATTGCAAGTAATGTTACATACAACAAAGCTCTGCCTATTGTACATCATGCCATACAGTATAGCATTCAGCAATGCAAATGGGAGCCTGTGTGAAAACTGTCATGGTACCACACTTTTAAACCATAAACTTTGGTGCCCTAAATTCTCTAACCTCATTTTTTTTTCCTTCCACACGTTTCCAGATTTCCATTCTCTGTTCCCAGCATTTTCAATTTCATTTATCAGTCTGCTCATACTCATAAATGCAGACATGCACATTTTAAAATGTCTGTTTGCTTTTCTTTCCCTTTTTAAATTGCACTCGCTTCAGATTATATGATCAAATGACAGCCTGACACACACGGACTATTGTTCCTGCAGTTGCCGGAGTACAGCACTTCATTTCTATAATGCTCTCTCTTTCCATCACACAGACATGTTTTCAGTATAAGTCCCTTTCCTGCCATTGTACCCGCTTTCCTTGCACCTGCACACAGCCATATATATGCCATTGTTCCCTTTTAGAATTTTCTAACTGCACATGCGCACCTGAATGGTTTTTCCCATTTGGGAGCTTTTTAAATGATGCAGGGCTTCCCTCCCTCCCCATACAAGGTTTTCCCTCCCTCCATGTCTCCCGCACCTATCAGCCTGGACTCATTCCTCCCCATCCTGAAGTCCACTTTTTGCTCTGAGTACATCTGAAAGCAGGATCTCTGCTAATACTTTGCTAACAGCCATTGTAGGTCTCTTTTTTTAAAAAAAGATAGAGACATGATTCTCATTCAGAATTTTGAAAGAGAGTTTGAATAAAAAGTCATATTGACAATAATTTCAGAGGTCTGGCTAGGCTTGGAACTGTGTTGAAAATTTGCTCTGCTGGCCTCATTTCTGATTGTAGGTAAGGTGACCAGGATCAGACTCTTGGATTTCTGGTAATTACGCAGAGAAGAGAAATTTCCGTACGATGCCACTTTGCTCACCTCTCCGTGACAAGCGAGACTCTGTTACAGTTCTACAGAATGGCGTCTTGTGTCCTTCTGTGCACCCATTCATTCTCACAGCGGCACATTGTGATCTGGTTCAGCTTTGGAGCAGGAGATGGGATTAAGATTAACCTTTGGCTCAGTCAACTCTTTGTTTTGAGAACTGATCTAGATATGACACTTGTCATTGTTCTGGATCAAGGTGGGAAAACTCCAGTGATGTAGACTTGTGACTTGACTTGAGACTTGGAGTCAGAGACTGATCCATATCCCTGGAAAACTCAATATGTGATCGGTGCAATTCACACAGCAAGCTGCGCTAAACAATATGGCATTCATTCCCTTACCTTGGAGTAAGCCTCTGCTTTCCCAATGGGCTCCTTGGATCTACACCAGCAAAATAATCAGAGGAGAATATAGGCGAGGGAAAGGGGATAGGATCCCAGCCCATGCTGGTGCCAATGTGAACTACCCCGTCTCCCCATTCTGCCTCCCCTCCCCCTCCTATGAGTTCTACTTCCCATCCACCCCAAACCAACTTACCTGTGCTCCCATGAGTAGCCGGTAGCGGCAGGTTTCAAAATGGCTATTTATGTCAGCGGAACTGTGTTCCACTGTCATAAACCCCCAGTGTTTGGATCATGCTGCTAATCAGGGTTTTGCTCCTCCTCAAAAGCTAATTCACCATTCCCTCTCTATGAAAATAAACTAGTGTCACCTAGCTTCACATTGATTCAGACTTAATCAAGATGCAATGCTTTTGGAAGACATGGTCTATTAACACTCCAGCCCAAGTGATCCAATGACAACACCAGTCCTCTAAACAAGATGTCACAAAAGTTATCAGCCAAGATCTCACTGAAGACTTTATATTATCTGCTCGGAAGTACACTGCTCCATCTCAGTTGGTAAATATTGCAGTTCACTACCCTGAAAATGATGCCCCCTGCTTTGAACAAACAGCTTACTGTAATTTTCTTGTATGCTCCTGACATTGCAGTGACCAGTCTACACTCAAAATGGAGGGAGATTATATTAATGGTATCTGCAGGCACAGGGTGACTATTAAAGCGAATAGCACTATAACTAAAATGTTGCATTGCATAAAACATTTGCAGTTTTATACAATTTATTACAGCCTTTTATGAGTGCCAGTACATTTCTTGGGGTTTACAATACATTATTGTTCAAAGTGCTCTTTATGGCATTATTGAATTGTTCTGGAGATGAGACAGGTTGAGAAGGCAATTACACAGCATAAATCAGCAGGGGACCAACTTTTAATGAAGGGCATAATACTAAGCTGACCATCTGAAAGATCTTCTAGGATAGAAGATTAATAGTGAGGTCAAATACATAAATTTTCTTGTATCAAGTACAGTCGGCCTATGTCTTATGTGTACCATTTGTGCGAATTTATTCAAGTATGTGCTTGCTCCCCCCGAGAAAAACAGTTTCAATAGTGCAGGCAATCCCACCCACCATTCGACTTAGTCTGCATATGTCCCGGAGTGAGCCTGAAATGGGAGAATGAAGCTGCTGTTCCTTCAATAGTCTCAGTTCCGGCATGTCTCTCATGCTGTGATTTTAGTTCTTAAAGAGACAGTATGTCTTTAGGATTTAGGGTAGATTTGACTATCATAGTTTTGGGTTTACATGCTGAACTCAGAAAATGTAACCCTCATGTAAGATGCGGTCCGACTGCAAGGTGCCTGTTGAGATTTTGATATAGAACCGTGAGATTCCAAAGTTTTTTCAACTCATGGGCCATACATGCATTAGCCAGCAATAGCAGATGGACTTCCACAAGTGTGCAGGTTCCTTTTCTCTTCCGTAGCCAGTGCTAGGAAAATCTTTTTAAGGAAGTACATTGCATAGGTACTCAACCATTTGCACCGACTCCTATGACCTTCTCAGCACAGTTTAACATGCTGGCCCAGATATAATGTAAATAGAGGTTGCCAATCTTTCAACATGAATGCTCCTGGCCCTTTAATGGTTGTCTAGGTGAGGGCATCTCAGCAGGTGCAGCTGCTTTAGCAGCACCATCAGCACTTGCAGCTTCCAAGATTCTGTCTTCTACACAGCTCTTAAGAATGCAGAGGCCCTAATGGTGGAAGGTTGGCCACCCCTGGTCTAGAAAGTCATGCATACCAAACATATCTCTTCTCTGTAAGCTTGTAAAGCACTGTGGGTCTCAATGAAGTGAGCAGAGGTCCTCTGAGGACCACCCAGCACCCGAGTTAGCATTTGCCAAATGCTGCCTCTTAATCAGTGGTATGTGAGCTGCCTGCCATCGCCCCTCCTGTTCCTTCTTGCACTCTTTGGATTCAAAAAGGAAGAAGGGACTAGAGCAGAGAGGAAATGTGGAGGAGAGGAGCTAGAGCACTGGAGAGACTCATCCATGCTTCCTCTACCACTTTATTCTCCTCTTTTCAAATTCAGGGAGCCGGAGGAGAAAGATGAGCAATGGAGGTGCAGCCAACTTAAGTAGCTTTCATAGACAGGTCAGTTTAGGCAGCCAGGCTCCAGCATCTCCTGCTCCACCGATGCAGTGTGTTTTCCCAAGGAACTGCAAGCTGAATTGTGTGCCCAGAGTCTCTACTTAGGCAGCACTACAACCCAGTAGCTAATTCAGGACCCAATCAGGTGCCTCAGGGACACAGCCCAGCTCCATCGGGTCTATAAAGCATTAACCACGGGGGCTTCTCTATTGGAATATGCAGCAATCCTGTGTCATTACACCTGTACTAGCGGGGGGGGAGGGGTTGTCACATTGCCCCAGCTCCCCTGTCAGGCAGTAAATATAGGCTCCCTCAGGACAAATTTAGGATATACTGCCCCTCACAGGATTCCTTCTACAGACACACGTACACCAAGATGCAATGCTAAGAGGGTCTATTAGTAAGGTGAGCACACACCTGCTAAAGGATAATGACTTTTCATCTTCTTGCTAGGTTCAGCTACCAAGAGTATCTCCTTTTTCTTTCTACAGGTGTGCTGTTTTGACAAAGATATTCTTGTAGCGGAGGGATTTCGCCACCCTTCCAGGTAAGTCGGGTGAGGTTGGAATGTATGTTCCTCATTCCCCACCTGTCTGTTCCTGCTCCCCACCTGTTCTCCTCAGGGTGTGTAGGAGAGAGAGCCACCATGGAGGTCCCTTGACCTCTCCACCCACTTCCTTCTCTCTCCTGCCTTCCCTCATTCTTTAAGAAAGCCCTCATCCCCCCCCCCTTATGCTTATAGCTGGTCCAGGCTGTCCACTTATCCATGCCCTAGTCAAGGAATTTATTTATTTATTTATAGAATTTTTACCCCGCCTTTCTCCCATCAGGGCAACCAAGGCGGCTTTAAAATCCCAGGTCTTTTCTTGTCCTCTATCTTCTTTTCTCCCTTGTCCCTCTCCTTCTCTGGGAGCTTCCCCCTTGCTGCCCTCTCTTTCCTTCGGGTTGGAGCGTTCAAGATTGGTAGCCTGGCCGCACACCCCTTTGGTATCTCAGCTCCTCCCCTTCTCCCGTCCATCTCCTTTCCATAGTGGCTTCTCCTTTCTTTTCAACGCCAGCAGTACTTATGGGTTTGTCGGAGCCTCCAGCCACATCTTGCGTGGCTTAGTGGTCCTTTCCTTCCTTGGATATGTGCTCTTGGTGAGTGTGGGATCAGCATTTCCAGTGGGATCCCTTGTCGTCTTGTCACAGGGCTTTACCAGTGGGGTTTTTTTAATGTTATTTTGCACTATTCCCTCATATTTGTGTAATCTATTTCTGGACTATTTCCCTGAAGTTTAAATCAATCAGTGGGCCATAATATAAACTATGGACACTGCTCCTTCTAAAACGTAGGTCAAGTGCTCAAAACTCTTGACCCCCGCTACTCTCATTCAAGTTATATATTCTGGGGAAGGCGATAAGACTGCAAAACACTGACGTAATGCTGTTGGGTTTAATTGTTGTGGTGCCAACCTGTCTGGCTTTATCAGGGACTTTGACCAGTTTGAGGATCTGGAAAAGCAAGCCAATAAGGAATACCCTCCACACAAAGGATCACATCTCTAAATAACTGATCAATCAATCATGATCCCAGGAACACACTCGATACTTTGGATAGGGTCCTTCTGCTGGCCATGCTGGTTAAGGAACCAGCATGTACACATTGCCCCAGACTTCCATAAATATTGGGATTGTGTGATCCAGGAGAGAGGACATCTGTGTCCTCGCCTCATTTTTGGCTTTCTAAACGCTGCATGGAACCTTGCACCAAGGCCGGGTAACACGTTGTCAAGAACGTGGCTATAATTGTGCTTTAAAACTCTCGCTCATCTCAATCACACACACCCCATCACTCTCCCTACTTTCCAATTAAGATTAGGATTAAAAAAAAGGTAAGACTTCTTTGGATTACTCCTTAGACCGTTATCCCTTTTCTTACTCTCTCAGTGCACAGAATACACATTGCAAACATACATCCACCACAAGCCAGGTTAGGCTTGGGAAGGGCACATTATTTCTTAGGAAGGGCACATTATTCTTGATGTCTGGAATCTTTTTGACTGGAATCTCTCCTTTACCAGTCTCTTCTTTAAAGAGGGGGGGTTTGCTCCCTCCCTCTGCATACACTAACCTGCAACCAGTTAAGATCCCTCTACCAACAGGAGCTGTTTCACATTCACTTTTGCCGCTTTCTCCTTAGAAGGGGCAGGACTAGCCATCCTGTGTGCTTCACAAGAGTAATCTTTATTAAATAATTCCCCATGCAGCTCCCTTGGTAACAGGGGCAGTTTGGCGAGAGTGCTAGTCTTAGGCCTTCCTTTTGCTCTCTCTCTCTTTCCTCTTCAATAGAAGACATGTAGCTAGACAGACCAGCTGGAGGACTCACTTCCATCCTGTCATACAAATAAAAATAAAACTTTATATAAGCCTCATGCAAAGCTTCCTACCAGGACTTTCCTGCACCATGTCCCTTTTGGTGTTTTCTCTCTGCCAGTATTCTCTTCATTCTGAATAACTTGTCTCCAAGTGAGAAGGTTCCGCCAGGCTACGTGCATGATCTCAACCAGACTCCGTCTCCAGAACCTGCTGGCAATATGCCTTCCTCAGACTTCCTTGTCTTGGTCTACCAGTTCTTTAGCGGCTGCCTCTGAACTCTGACCTTTTGCTTAGACCCACCCAGACCAGGCTCTTTATCCTCAAGGCTCCACCCAGTGGATATCTTGCTCATTTTCTGACCTTGGAGTTCTGACCCTGCTACATTTTTTATTTATTTATTGAATTTCTACCCCACTGCCCCTTTGAAAGGTAGCAAAGCAGCTAACCTCTTGGGATTGCTGATTCTTAGTTGACCTACAATGCCCTGCCATGATCCTGTCAGAATCAAGGATAACAATTCAGAATATTTTCTTAATTTCAACCAGGCAGTACATTTGTCTAATAAT
Source organism: Plestiodon gilberti rubricaudatus (assembly GCA_026170595.1). NCBI lineage: Eukaryota > Metazoa > Chordata > Lepidosauria > Squamata > Scincidae > Plestiodon > Plestiodon gilberti. Next base: position 79,431,055 of record JANXHW010000001.1, read on the forward strand.
GGCAAGCAGAGAGGGAATGTAGAAAGATTCTCCCACTTGGTCCAGCAAACATGAAATGACATGGAATAAAGATAGTCTTATTTCCTTAATTTATTATAGCAGATTTATTTTTTTAGGAAGATGTTTTATTTTGTTTTTTCTTTGCTGACCTCCTGTGCCATTTTAGGAACTGCTTTCGCAATTCTCCTCAAGTTTCAAAAGTAGTTTCCCACATGGCATAAGGCTGCTGGTTAAGTAAAAATACATTTAATTAAATCCCTCTTGGTCTCAAAGATCTAGTTTTTGCAGTTTTCAAAATCCTGACCTGTAGCATAATCCGACTTTGACAATAGCAGTTTGGCAACCATGAATACACATGGCTGAAATGGACATTTTTTTCCCCTTATAAAGAAACTCAGTTGTGAATTTGGAAGGATGTACAGTATATTTCTGCCCTTTTGGAGATAATGACATTAATTTGTAAGGCTAATCATACTTGTCAGCTGCATATTCCCAGAAATAAGTATTTTAATGTGTGTTTTCTTCCCAGCATGTTTTTAAAAAAGCACGTACACACACACACACACACCAGAAAATCAAAACCTTAAGGAAGAGAAAATTTAGCCTTCACGTTATGATATGAAGCCTAATGAGAAGACTCTTGGGAAGGAAGGAGGCCCATACTGCAGCTCCCCAGGAGACAACACTAGAATGGGGCTTGTTAAGAGACTGCAGAAATAAGGGTTTTATTTTTTAAGCGCCTCCATTTTCCCCCAGCATTCTTGCAGTAAAGCTGTTCACGCTGGCTCCCTTCTTTTAAACTCATTAGCATCAACCCAATTTTCTAAAAAGATGATTCCCTTTCATTCTAAATTCTCTTTCAAATAGTACTTCTTGCTCCCTCCTGGACTACACTGAATTGTGCAGTCTGTGGGCATGTGATGACTGTGACAACTACTTTCAATTCATGTTTTTAATATGCCATGCTTAATTTTAAAGAATGTGTGTGATTAAGACCAAGTCCAAGAGCCCAGGGAAGGAAGAATGTGCCATAAAAAAAACAACTACCCTCTAGGAATAGTCACAATAATGGGTTCATTCTCGTTTTATTTTATTATTTTTTTTGCAGAGGCCTGTTTAAGTGAATTTTCAACAAACAAAAACAAGTTATAGACTTACCGTGAATATTAATTACCCATTGGGCATATAAAGTAAGCTATTCAACAAAAGTGAGAATCCTCATCTACACCTGTTTTGTGTCTTTGTAACCCAGGAAGGAAGGAAATCACTTTGGTTAAAGCAACGCCACACTGACAATTACCCACCTGTTCTCAATTTAAATGGTGTTGATTACAAAGTTAACACAATTAAATTTCAGATGCAAATTACAGTCTCTTGCTTTTTATGCGCACTTAGATGCTTGTTAGCACACAATCTAGGGATAGGAAGATGCTGGTAATTTAAAAGGCGAATTGCGACCCCTTCCTGCAGGGAACTCCTTCAGTACCTGTGGGAGATGCAGAGGCACAGGTCGATCACATGAGCGCAGCAGAAAGGGTTGTGTCAGGCTCATATCGCCTTCATTGTACCTACTTCAGCACTCTTGGCAAAATGTACTATTTAGTGAGGGTTTTTTTTTTTGTTAAAGATTGAAAGGCTCTTTTCAGTCAGAAGGAACCTGAAGTGCCTTACAAACAGAATTTGCAATTGTGCATATGTGGGAACTGGTACTCCTGCCAATGAACTCTGCCACCTCTTGTGCTGAGATAATGAAATGCCTCCGCATCACACAGTTGCACAGGGAAGCTGCCTACAATATGTCAGGAATGGTGGTGCGTATATGGTTCTAAAAATCTTCAGCCCATTGTCTACCCCAAATTTACCATATAATTTTATTTAGGTTGCAATTAAGCGGGAAAACTCTTATATAAAACGCTCTGTGAGCTTTTAGCAGTGAAAGCTCCTTCAACAAAGCTCTGAACGTATCTTCAGAGATCTGGAGAAACAGAATGCCAGATGCGATTGCAAAGGGGCTCATGTACCATGTCATACATCAGGGGATGTGGGGGGGGGGGACAAGGATAACAGTGTTGTGGTTAAAGGATGAAGGGGTATTTTATTTATTTATTATACCATCCTTCAATAACAATTATTCATGCTGTTTACAATTATTAAATCAATCAATATAATTCAAAATGCACGCGCGTGCAAACACACACAGACACAGACGCACGCACACACGCACAATAAGCATGCATTAAAACAGCAAAATGAAAGTAGCATAAAATATATAAAGGTCATGGCAAAGGAGAAGAGATTTTAAATGTTTGTTTTAAGTATGATCTGCTTTATGACCGTCCACATGTTAACTGGTTATTTAACAGTAACAGTAGTAGTAGTAGTAAATAATAATAATAAATAATAATAATAAGTATTTATATAACGCCTTTTCTTTGATCATCTGATTTCTCCTCTGACTTTAATTCAATGGCAGTTTACATAGGCAGGCTTTCTAAACCCCAATGGGTTTTTACAATATAATAATATGTTCTAATCTTTCATAGAACCCTTCATTCTAGATGGTTTCTTTCACAGTCCATCTCTCTCTCTATGGCATTAGCCTCACCACGCTTCAGCTGACAGGCAACCTTGACTCTCACTCAAGTGCAGCTGCAGTTTCTCTCCCCCACAGAGGCTCTGTAACTTATCAGGTCAGAGTGCTGGCAGCTCTCCAACAGACACAGACACTTCCAGCCGTCTCGAATTGCCGTCTTCCAGATCTTCAGGCATATATGAGATGGTCGCTCTACCAACTGAGCCAGACAGTAGAGTATCCCATTGGCAACAAGTGTATATAATGAAAGGTACCAGGAAGGGGAGCCAGGGGAATAGGTTCATATACATCAGGGATGTTCTTCACACATTGAACTGTACCTGGGTACAATCATCGTGAGATCCAAGATGGTGGCACCCAGGAGAACGGGTAGGACTAGGGACATCTCCGGGCTTTTTTCTGAGTTGCGGCATGGGTGGGTACCTGCTGATCACAGCAGCTGATAAGGGACAGCATCTCGCATACCCCTGGCCAGGGGTCCGCATACCCCAAGGGGTACACGTACCACAGGTTGGAAATGCCTGTTCTAGGCCATGATGTAATCACCTGAAGTCACTCACTCTAACCCCCTCCTAAATGCAAAATCACAGCTGTGACTAGTCTGTGATTAAGGTGTCATTGGAAGAGCTGAATAGGAAGGTGCAAGGAACTCGCCAGTATGTCGTTGATCTGGCCAGTTATCAACTTTGTGTTATCAAATCCCTTTCTCACCGCCCTAATGAGCAGTTTTACCACAGCTGGTATAGGGACAGCAATTTACAGCCAGGCAGAAGGCTGACTTTCAGCTTGCTCTCAAAATGGAGTCAGACAAAAGGCCTAGCCTTTCACAATTCACTCATGGCATTCAGTAAAACACAATGTAAAACTGCAGCCAGATACGTTCAGCCAGGCAGAAATGTATATTAAGGTTCATCGTAATATGTGAGCAACCCTTGATTGGAGCAAAGCAAATGTGAACAGGTGAAGTTTACACAGAAGGAGAGAAGTCAGTGGTGGGAAGGAAAGAGAATGCCGCTTCTTGCAAATAGTTGCTTGACATCTTGGTCCTATGGTGCTTAATCAGAGGAAAGATATATAAATCAGGGGTTCTCAACCCCTTCCTGACTGGGTACCACCTCCAATACCACTCTCCTGCTGCATACTACTGGAAGTGACTGGCGATGACATTATTGCCAGTTACTTCTGGGTTTTCAGGTTTTTGGAGGCCAAAAAACGCAGGTAGAAGGCTCTGGGCGGGCGGGTAGGAGGGCCTTTCTCAGAATTCGTGAGAGGCTCGGCCAAAGGCAGGAGCCTCTCTGGAGCTTAAACACACCGACAAAAGTGCCGCCTCAGAGTGGGGTTCTAGTGGTCCAGCAGGCTGAGTACCACCAGCAGTCAGCCAAAGTACCACTGGTGGTACTAGTACCACTGGTTGAGAACCCCTGATCTAAATCAACAGCTATAATGTGGCTCAGAGGATCTCTGTGCTGACATCATATGCAAGGAAAGTGGGGGGTGCAAGGCCTTTGCTGGTCTCACATCTAATGTGAGAATATGGCAATGAAACTAGTGACTCCTGAATACTAGCATGCATATAATAAACTCTGTGGGTTGTGATCACTGACATTCTTTTCTGACAAAGACTGAAATCTTCCTAGCTAATGCTCCTAGTTCTCTCATCCTAAGATTAGCCTGGTTGCCTGTAGTTTGGTTTCTTATCAAGTGGAAATGAGCACTTTTATATTTTTGTTCTTAGTTTTCCGGTCTCACATCCCTGCCCTCCCATCCTATTTTTTTCTCCCAGTCAAACTGAATGTTCACTTCTCATGCATTAATTGGACTGCTTCTCAAAACTCTGAAACCTTTCCCCAGAGCATTTAGAATGTTTGTGAATATTCTATGATATCACAGTTGCCCAGCCAGTTCTTTTAGCCTCTTACTTATATGACAACTTTTAAAACATCACCCCTAAAATAAACATATAATTTCTCCTTTAACTGCTTTGTGTTTGTATGATATTAAAAAAAATCAGGCCACCCACTTTTTTTTTCTTTTTTACTATCAACTACTCTTTCAATTGATTATAGTTTTTAATATTCCAATGTGGTTTGGCTCCAGTTATATTTTCCTTTTACCTGCAGTAGGGGGCAGTCCATCTCTAACAAATCTCACATCTGATGATTTGAGAAAATGAGGTGTAGGAAGAGACAAATATTAGAAAATATTATTCCTATTCCTTGAAGGGATATTTTCTTACCCTTTGGGTCCCACTAAAAACAGGCGGGCGGGCCTGTGAGTCTCAAAAACCATAATAGAATTTCAGCTAAAAGCTCATCTATCCAAGACTGGTATTAAAACAGGTGAATCATCATGAAATTCTTTTATGACAATGATTGTGATAACTTTCCCCTGTACTTGCTGCTCTTTTCATGCTCAGGGATTTCAGTTGCCAATATGGAAGAGTTGGACTGAGAAGCCACCACCTTCTCAAGGATGCATGCAAACCCTATTGACACAAATAAGTGAAGTAAATTGTGGAAGAATTCCCAGTAGCATTGCACATTTCTGCTGACATTTCCTCACACACAAAGTTCACCAGACTGAAAGGTCTGCTGCTCTTTCATTTTAAAGCATCCTGTCTCTCCCACTGAGCTACCCAGACGATGATATTTTTAAGTGTGTTTTCAAGCATCTACGAAAGGCTAAGAGCTCAGCCACCCAAGACGAGCAGCTAAAATAGATGAACCATCTTGAAATATTTTTTAATATTAAATTAAAAGTCAACCCATGACTCTTGGCTTCCATTTCACTTTTGAATTCAAGCTCACGCTGACTTTGCCTGCGCTACAAAGCATTAGATGCATTATCATCCGGACGGTGGAGCAACCAGGGAAAGAGTTGTGTGGTGGTTGAACTTATGACTATCGCTCCAAACAGGCAATGGACATATGGCCAGGTGTGTTCATAACTTTCAAAGTTCAGAAGTTGAACATCTGTAAGCAGGAGAACTCCTGTACTTAAGGGACAGCACACACTGTCGCCCTGTTCCATTGTTACTTTTCACGTAGTGGTCCATGCATGTTCACAGTCCATGCATTGGTGAGGAGACAAGACTTGCTCCTGCACTAATGCACTCCTGAACCCCCCACCCCTCTAGTTACCCATGCACACAGCATTTGTCTCTGCAGACTAATGTTGTCTGCATGGGGGCAGGGTTTGGGGACTGTGTCAGCTTGTCAGGACACTCGTCCTCCGCCAACACAGACTATGACCATACTAAAGAATAACAACTGAACTGCACTTCTGCCTGAATACAAACCGTTTACCAAAACACACCCACCCACCCCCACCAATTTTTCAGTGTGTTGCAAAAAACATCCTCTTGGGATAATTTTCTGGAAATTCTAAGAAAGTCACATGGCTTGGGAAGTAGTAGCGGGTAGGAGGAGTTTTTAGCTTCCTTTTGCTGGCACCCAAAAGCATGCAACAGTTAGTGTTGGTTTCTGAGTGAGTAGTGAGCTAATTAGTATGTGGCTGATCAGCACTCCACTGCCAGTAATTTATATCAGTTGCTGTGCCCGTTTCCCAGACATTAATAAGCATGTTAATATTTTATAAGGCAACCTCTAAATTATGTAAAATAAAGCTAAGCGCTATTAATACCCAATAGGGCACATTAAAAAGAAAGAGATGGCAGAAGCCACCACGCAGCAAAGCACTTAACGCGGAAAGGAAATGTCATTCCCTACTTGATACCCAAGACCATCATAACAATTAAAAGAGGCTTTGGGGTTTCTTGATGGACCTGGCAAGTTCACAGATTGTTTCTGAACATTTCAGAACAGAAGAAAATCTTGTTTGGTTCAGCTCAGCGCAATATCAAACGGCTGCACTTCCCGAGGCTTTCTTGCAATTATCACCTCTGGCGCACTCCGTGGTTTGATCCATCAGGTGTTGCATGTTTTTTTCTTCTGCATGGTAAATGTACAGTTGTTGCTAGCTTGCTGAAGATATTTTCTCAAGATAGTTTCTGCATGTCCGTGGCAAGGAAGTTACATGTTCTAAGCAGCCATCATTCTGTAGTTTGTCACTAGTAAAACACATGATCTCCCCAGCTGGTGCCCCAATTGATAGTCAGTCTTTGGAGTACTGTGTGGAATGTGGTCATGCAGGTACATATTGGCTAGTGTCTATAACAGCACTGATCAAGACTTCATGATACCACTGGTATGTGGGGCTCTTAAGTTTCTAATGCACTTGCAGCTTTTTGTTTGTTTGTTTTAGTGAGGCAATATGGATGCCCACTCCATGCCTCTACTATCTCCTCCCCTAACTGTCAATGTTTTAAATGTCTTCAGTCACATATGCACCTCTCCTGTATGACTGAAGTGTAGACGCCATCAGCTGAATCTAGTTTTAATTAATTAAATAAATGAAAAGCAGTTACCCTAGTCCCTCCCCTGCTTGACTCACTGTATAATTAAAAACAAACAAAACAAACAACCCCAGTGGGTCACCTGTATTTACATTTGTTAAAAGCCATTTGTTAAGAGCCCAAACCCAATAATGTAACTAGGGTGGAGCACGTGGTTCAGTCGAACCAGGCGCCCACCCTGCGGGGGCGGTGCGCGGGGTGGAGCGCGTGGTTCCGTTGGACCAGGCGCCCACCCTGCGGGAGCGCCACACACCCGTGCCGGACTCCGACTCGGAGACTCCGGAGCGCGTCGCTTCGCGGCGCTATTTAATTATAGAATTAACCAGGCGCCGGAAGAGCCTGTTACGCCGCTGCCCAAACCTATCCCCCACCGTGCTGTAGCATGCAGTTGCCACAACAGAGCCTGCACTCCATGGGAGGGCGACCAGAATGCCAATGAGAGGTAAGTAATTTTTTATCCCTCAATAGACCTTCTGGCCAACTGTGGTTCTCCTCAGACCCATGCCACCTATATAGTTGGCATATGTCCAAGGAGAGGAAGGGGGTGGAACAGGTTGGAAATGGGTGATGGGATCTGGTGTGTGATTTTGCCATTGAGATCCACCCCCTCCAGCCCATTCCCCCCCAGTCCCTCCATGCCCCAAATCTCCCACAACCAGCCCCCCCACCATCTTACCTGGGTTGACGCAGGCTGGGCTCCATTGCAGCAGGTGTGCGGAGCCCCTGGCCATTCATGCCAGCAGCTCCAGAGCGCCTGATTGCGGTATGCCTTTTGCTCCATCATAAATGGATTTATGGCAGTGGATCTCAAGATCTGCTGCTGTGAATGGGGGGGGGGAGTTAGGATTGGGCCACAAGATGCTATACATACTAGGATGGGGGTGGGGAAAAGGTTAGCTGGAAAGACTTTGATTTTTTTCTGACATTTTCTTTTAGTGTCTTCCTTGTAGCCTCTCTTTTATGATAAAGAGTAAGAGTACAGTATATCCAGAATACAAAATTATACCATACACATACTAGTTTAACTGCCATGGCTCCCCCAAATAGCCTTGGGAATTATGATTTGATGGGGATGCAGATAAGTCTCCTGTAGGTATTTATTAGCTAAATAATAAATAAAGCCAGGATGGTGTAGTGGTTTGGGAGTCGGACTTAGACCTGGAAGATCCAGGTTCAAATCCCCGCTCAGCCACGAAGCTTCCTGGGTTACCTTGGGCCAGTCACTACCTCTCAGCCCCACCTACCTCACAGGGTTGTTGTGAGGAAAAAAAGGAGGGGAGGAAATATGTACACCACTCTGAGCTCCTTGGAGGAAGGGTGGTATAAAAATGTGAAAAATAAAATAAAAATAAATAAATCTAATTTATTTGTTTAATGTAGTCTTCGTTCTCTGATAGAACTGCAATTCCCAGTCTTCCCTGGAAGAGTAAATGAAAATTAAGCCAGTGGAATTCTGGAGAATAGATGAGGCCCAAGAGCAGTCCCGGCCCATGAGCCCAACAGAGCAGGCACCTTAGGCAGTGGAGTGCCCACCGCCCACTTCAACCTATCTGCCGCTTCCAATCATCTCTGCTCCTCCTCCTGCTTCCCAGAGTTGAAAAAGAAGAGGGGAAAGACACAGGCGAAGAACTATGGAAGAGAGCGGTGATCTAGAGAGTGGTGGTCTAGCTCACCATTCTCCTCTCCTTCACACTTCCTCTTCCATGCCATGCCCCTCTTCCTTTTCCACTCTGGGAAGCAGGAGAAGAAGAGATGGTGGCTGGGTAAAGGGCAACAGCATTTGGCACATTACCTTGAGTGTTAGTAGGTCTTGAAACAGCTTTGTCCATGGACTACTTTATCTTCCACCTGTCACTTGTGAGTGATTACTGAGATAACATAACCCAACACACATTTGGGTGCCTTAAAAGTTAGACCTATGCTTGGGTATATTTGTGGTGCTGACTCCAAAAATGGCTTCAGTTTTGCCCTATCAGCTCTAGTTTTGAAGATACGGCATAGCCACCATATATACTGATTCAAGCAGCTCGCTCCTGAGGAAGCTGACACCAAAACAGGTGCCATTTGTGGATCAGCGCCCCAAATATACCCAAGAATAGGTCTAACTTCTGAAGCACCAGAAAAAAATCTTTTTTTGTTGGGCTGTGTAATGTGTGTTCAGCGCTTCAAATGCTTTAAAACACTATATGAATGATGTTGATGATTTCCTTGGGAGTATGCTTTTATTAAATTTCTGCTTGTGTTAAAACTTGTAGAGAGGACAAGATGCAATTGAACATCTAGCGCCAGGATCCAAAGAGCATCTGGTATGTTCATAATGACTTCATAGAGCCTTGAGGTGCAGTACCTCTGGGTAAATGAGAAAAAAAATCCCTACAAGTGTCTGTGGTCTTTTATTATGGGAAAAAAATAACTTAGACAAAATCTACAAGCATTTCCAGAGTCTGAGTTCAACTTGGAGACTTACAACAGCTGCTAACTCATTTTTGTTTCTTTATGCGCCTTGAGAGCGAGCTGAATTATATTCCAAATTATATGCCATCCGCAGAGTGTTAAACAAGCTCTGAATGCAGAATTTCTCTTCTTTATGATTTGTGAATTGTAGGGAATATGGCCAGACATCCTGGTCCCTGGCCGAGTTTGTGATACAGTCAGGAGAAACCAGTCCAACTTGTGAAATATATTAAGTTCGGAAGGAAAACAAACCTAATGATTTCCACATAAATTGTTTGGCTGCCTCTCCCAGTAGTTTGGAACCTGTTCGGATTCCCCCCCCCCCCCCAGGTCAGATTGTTGACTGATCTTTTGATTACTTGTGTAGCTTGACTTGATTGAATTATCTTGCTTAATAAGTTGTAAACTGATCTGTGCATAATTCCAGTGGCGTCATCAGTGGAGAGGGCCTTGGGGCGGTGGGCCCCCGGGAGGCAGGATCGGGCCCAAAGAGGCAGGTGGGCAGGGTGTGTGTGTCACGGCGACTGGCGGAGGCTCAATTCATCCCATTTGTCGGGGCAAGCGAGGAGCGTCGGCAGCGTGTTTGGCCCTCCCACCCGCCCTGCGCTTTGGTATAGTGCATAACGGCTGCAGCCGTGACGTCACTTCCAGCGTGGGATGGTGGTGGCCGTAGAATCGCCACTGCATAACTCCTCTTTAACTGAGGAGTTGGCCTTGAAGGCCGTCTGCTCCATCATTGCTGTGTTTGTTTCGTTGTCTTTTACCAAGACTCTCATTTGATTTCTTGTTTAATTCTCGGAGGACATAGAACATCCGGCCAGTGGTCCGTCTAGCTGAGTATGAGCTGCACTGGCTGCCCGTAGCTCTCCAGGGTTTCAGGCAGGCCTTTTCTAGGCCTACCTGGAGCTTCTGGGGACTGAACCTGGAACCTTCTGCACGCACGGTTGTGCCCTACCCCGGAGCCCTTGCTTTCCATCTCTCATGTCTGACTGATCTTATCCTTCACATCTGACCTTCCTCACTCTTTCTCATTCCCTTGCTAGCTTGTAAGATTCCCCCCTTTTGTATCTATGTTCTCTTTTCCAGAGGCATCTTAACTTGCAATCCCCATGACGATGCCCACTTACACCTGTCATGATCAACGGCATTAGGAATGCCAGAAAAGTATGACCCGTGGCTCTCTGGAGCCCCTATAATTTCCACATCTTTCTTGAGTTCCATCAACATTTTATGGCATTGACAGTGAAACAAGAGCTGGAACACCCAGCATATTCATCTCAATGAATCTGTGAAATCCACAGCCTCAACCCTTCAACCCAGCCATATATTGCCATCTGCCAGGTATTTGAGAACCACTCCTGTTTTGAGATCCACTGAGAGGCCGAAAAAGAGAAGGTACACTTGGGAGGTCACAGCACATGGCTGGCATGTTGTGTACAACTCAGGGGCTACAAATCTGATTGACTGTGCTGCTGAATACTGCATTTCGGATTCACAGGCATCTTTCTGATCAGGCAAAGGGTAATTCAGGCTAGAAAATCTGGTGTCTCTGCTCTGAATGTATATTAATCTTTCACGGGAGACAGATTACTATCCAAGCTTCTAATCTAAACCCACACAGATCAACCTGCAAAGAGCAGGTTTCTGGATAATAATGTCATTATTTACTGATATTCACAACAGCTAGCAGAAGAGTATACTAAATGCACATCTGTTTAAAGCCAAGATGGTACACATGCCTTCGTATTTTGATTTATCTCCACTAGGTAGCACCTAAGGGAAAAATCAATCGACAGAATTACTGAATACAATATCCAGACCGTGGTCCAGAGCTCTGCACAACAAGCGCCACATTCACAACAGGGTTTCTAACTCTTTTTTTTTCTGTCAACTCCCTCAATCCCCCATTCAGTGCAAGGAATTCTGCCACTGAAAACATAGGAGCAGGTGTGGTATCTCGGGTTGGTCAGGTTAGGCACTGGCCCATGCCTACAGGAGGACTCACCACATGGCTGGCTGACGTTTGACTCTGGTGGCAGTGGCCATCAGAGGGCAGGTGGGGACAACAGAGGAGTCCCACTCCCAATGCAGGGTTTTCCCCCTCAAGGCCCTCGCTTAACCTGGCACCAACTCTGCACAGGAGTTCGCTTTCTTTTGATTCCAGCTGACAAAATGTTGTCAGCCAAAGAAACTAATGACAAAACGTTGATATACTCGAGAACAAGTCAGGGGTGTAACTTGGGCAGGGCCTGAGGGGCAGCTGCTCTGGGTGCAAGCCCAGGGGGGCGCAACCCTCAGGCCCCAGCACCTAGTGGCTGCCCTCGCATTCAGCTCCGAACACTTTGAGCAGAACGTAAGGACAACCATTAGCCTGCAGCCTCTGCGCCCAAGAGAAGGGGGGCATATGAAGGCTACGGGTAATTGGGAGCTGTGGAGTTCCGCTCACGGCTCCCGAATTGTCCAGCTTCTGCACACCCCTTCCCTTCACGATCATGAAGGGAAGGGCAGCACTGCAGGCTAGCGCCAAACCCAGAAGTGGCATCACATGACATCACTTCCCGGCACGGTAAGCTCCTCTGCCCCGGGCAGCACAGGAACTTGTTACACCTCTGCATGCAGCCTCCACCCTTGTTTCCAGTACCACTCCTCAACAGTCACATGAACACAAGAAGGATCAGATCAAAGGTTCATCTAGTCTAGCCTCCCAAAGCAGCCATCCTGATGTCTCTGCAAAGCCCAGAAGTGGGACATATAGGTAAACAGCCTCTTCTGCTTTTGTTTCCTAGGTATCCTTTACTGCTTCTCCTCATTCTTACAAAACTCTGGCTTCGTTCCTACCTCAAGCTGGCTTACAAACTCAGATGGGTCTCCTTTTGGTGTCTCATGGGCAGCAGCAGCAGCGTGACCTGGAATGCCGCCCAATGCCACCTCAGGTCCACCGACTCTGCACGGTTAGCCAAAAAAGGCAGCAACTTACTGAACGCCTTGCACGGCTTCTTCATTTGTAGAACTGCAGAACTTCAGGTTTGATTTAAAAGGACCATGTGAATTAAGGAGCTTCTTCGTTCGCATGGTGCCTGTAAATCAAACTGGAAGTCCTATACTTCTGTGTTGGATGAAACTGTGCCTGGACTGGAGCAAGGTAAGGAGATGAGTGATCCACTTTCTGCTCGCTTTTAGTGGGTGGAAAGCAGATCAGATTGTAGCAGCAGAGGCGTCATTACAGTGGGGGCGGTTGGGGTGGTGCGCCCCAATCAGCAGGTCGCGGTGTGTGTGTACCTGCCGCTGAATCCATCGCCTCCTCTGCCGGTGGCTCCTTCTCGTGCAGCCATTCTCGGCTGCACGTTTGGCCCTCCCGCCCTCACAGGCGCCGTTTGGCTCAAAAAAGAGGCTGAAAAGCGCGGGGGTGTGTGTGTTTCTGCGCCGCCGTCGTGCGTGTCGGTGACATCACGCCCCCCAGGGGCGGGGCGTGTGGCATCCGTGGGGGGCATATGGCATCCCATGGGGGGTGTTGCGGCGGCGGCCCCCACAGGGTGTGTGTGTGTGTGTGTAGACCCGCTACTGTGCAGCAGGCTGGAGAGATGCAGTGGTGGTGGCGGCAGATTCGCTCAGGCTGAAGTGCACCCCAAATCTGCCACCCTCTTGCAACCCCTGCAATCTGCCACTGATGCAACCTGCACCACCTCACCTAACAGATGGGCTGTCCCTGCTCACAGGTGATTGTATTGATGCCTCTGTATCACAGCTGTTATTACCATAGATCCACTAATTAATTAATTAGCCACACCTTCTCATCCCTTTTTTAAACTAAAAGGCAAATGATAAAAATGAGAGCAAGAAATTTTATGTCACGGTGGTGTAGTGGTTACAGCATTGACCTAGGATGAAGGAAATTCAGGTACAAACTTTGCTTGACTGTGAAGCTTGCTGTACTTTGGGCTAGTTACTCTTTCTCAGCCTAGCCTATTTCACAGGGTTGTTGTAACGATAAAATAGAAGAACCTTTTCTCAGCTCCTTGGAAGAAGGTTGGCATGGCAGTGTAATAAACATTATATCGAAAAACTGTCAAGGGGCCATTTCACAAGCATGACAGCTGTGAAGAGCAAATATGTGCCAAGGTAGGCTTCAGCTGTTAAGTCGCATCAGCCATGCTGAGGCCATATGCTGAGAGCTACAATGGAGGTTATGTTCCTGTGCTGAGAGTCAGAGAAGTCTCCGTTTCAGGACACAAGGCTACTAAAGTCTACCAGCCTCAATGACAAGGAGTTAGACAGGAGTACAAATGCCACACTGCAGGGGACCTGCATGCCAATCAAGCTAGGAGGGAGGCCCCCATCAAAACCAAAGATGAAAACATCATCTCTTCTAGACGTGCGCTGTGTACAATATGCAATGGTGACCTGGCTTGAGGCGCCTTTTCAAATGAGAGTTCTCAATTAAGGAAATAGCTTTTCCTTGCCAGCTGGGCTTTAGAATATTCGGTGGCAGCATCCCTTTCTTTGCATGAATAAAACGTTGCATTATATAATCACAGCAAATTCCTCCGTCAGTAACTCCGTACTGAAAAAATCCCTTTATGGTGACGTCTTTTCAAAAAATTGCAGCAAAATGTCGATCTTTGTATACAGCTGCTCTACCGTCACACATAGAGCAGAGGTGACTTGCACATTAGAGAGAAAACTATCATGGAAAAAGACATTTTCTGAGCCTCAGCTACCCAAACACCTCTGATAATGAGATCCTCAAAGCTCAGTGGGAAGCACTCATTTCCATTTATTACTAATATGCCTCTTTTTCCTTTGAAGCAGGTTCTTTCTCCTCTGCACCTCATTGCAAGGCTCCAGGATCACAGATCATGTTAAGTTTTAGCAGATGCTGGAAGAACGACCCCTGCAGATATACACATGTTTGATGGTAGGAGGATTCCTAACATCTTTTTGCTCAAAGGCACTTTTCAGCTTTAGCTCCTTTTCCCATTTCATTCTCTTCTTCCCCCCCCCCCACCTGCCACCAGTACCTACTAATAAACAGCACGATCCTACCCAGCTCCTCCACTGGTGCAGCCAGTGGTGGAGGGCAGAATGGGAGGCTTTGGGAGGGAAAGGGGATTTAAATCCCCTTTACAGACTGTATATGTCTGGCACATGTTAAGGTGTGTTCTCTCAGTTCATTGTGTGCAAACGCCACACAGGTTGTTTTCTCTGTGGGTTTATTTTCATTTCTTTTAACAAATATTTCGGCACTGTTTCTGAGTGATTATGAGATGGTGGTGTGAAATTGTTTGGTGATGACATAATTTTGGTTTCGCTGGCATTATATTTGAAATCCTTCGTGGCGTTTATTTCAAAGACCTTTACCTAGCGTGTAATTAATCTGTGGAGCTCTTTGCCACAGGATGTTGTGATGATGACCACCTAGCCTAGATGTATTTAAAATTGGACAGATTGGACAGATTGATGAAGGAAATGTCCATCACAGGTTACTAGCCATAATGAATATATGCAACCTCCGGGTTTCAGAAGTAGGCTATCTCTGAATGTCAGATGCAAAGGAGTGGCAACAGGATACAGGCATCGTGTTGCTGTGAGTGCTTCCTGAGGCATCTGGTGGGGCCACTGTGAGATACAGGAAGCTGGACTAGATGGGCCTTTGGCCTGATTCAGCAGGGCACTTCTTATCTTCTTATGTCCTTTTGGTCCCTCCCTTTAAAACAGATACTAGAGAAAGAAGGAGAAATTAAGGAGAACTTGAAAGCGAGGGAGGGGGCACTTCTGAGAATCATTCAGTTTATATGAGATTTACCATTTAAAGCATGACACATGTTTTAAAAGGAGAGATGCTGGACCAGTTTAGATAATAACATCCAGAGAGGTGCCCCAAGAGCCCCAAGTGTTCCTGAGACATGGAGCTGGTCTCTCTGCTCTTTCTTCTAGATTGCTGGCCAGGACTGCAAGCTATCTGGAAGGATGGGGCAGCTGAAGCTCCTGTTGGCCAAGAGCTGGCAGGAGTTTTAGCCATCATCATTCCTTCCCCTTCTTGATTATTCTCCTGGCTCTGGTGATCAGGAGAAGGGAAGAATGGTGATGGCATTGATTGGTGGAGGCTCTTGCCAATTTTTGGGTGTCAGGAGCTTCAGCCACCACTGCCCCTTCTTGTGGTGGTGTTGACAGAAGCTTCCGTCAGTCTTGGCTATCCCCAGTCTCTGTAGAGTGGTCAGGAAGGGAGAATAGCCCTTCCTGGAAGGGAGAACAGCCCTGCTTTAGGGCAGGTGGGTGACCAGGAGAGGCAGTGGGTATGTGTGGGGTGCATGGAGCACTCCCCTCCAGTCCACTCCATCAGTCCCCTGCCTGAATTGGTTGCTTCACTCTGCCTCACGGGCACTGCCCATCCACTGGCTGGCTTCACCCACTACGTGATTAGGAATAACGCCCTTCTCCTCCTGATGCGCTACTCTGCTTCACATACTCACTTGGGTGGCAGGACTTCTGAATCACTCTAACCATTCAGTTCTAATATTAGTAGAATTAGGACTGTTTGATTGATTAGAGGATGGATTGACATGCTGCCTCCTACATGAATATGCAAAGCAGGACTGTGCATCAGGGAGGAAGAACTGCACATTCTTGCTTTTAGCAGTGTGATGACAGCGCTAGTTGGATATTCACACACCCGGAACTGGCATTCACAATGGCAATGAGTGTGCTCCTTGTGGGAATATTTACTTTCTCAGATCAATTATGGTTTGAATGCTGTGGAATCTCTAGAACAGTGGTTCTCAAACTTTTTAACACCGGGACCCACTTTTTAAAATGACACTCTATCGGGACCCACTTAGCTTTATGAGGCGCTCAAACATTTATCTCCCTATATTTACACAAGCTTGCAAACTTCAGGAACTCAGCTCATTGCAAACTGCAGGAGCTCAGCTGTTTGAAGGACAATTAGCCGGTATCTGATTTTGGAATAGCCTCAGGGCTTGTGGCAATTACTTATCTGATCTTTGCATCACCTGGGACCCACCAGAAATCAGGTCCCGACCCACCAAGTGGGTCCCGACCCACAGTTTGAGAAACACTGCTTAGAACAAATGTGCAAACTTCAGGATAGTGATAATTTCAGGTGCTACTTTCAAGTATTGTCAGTTGTGAGGAAATAACTTGATGTGACATAAGATCCTGGGACCTGATACTTGCTCATATTGCCATAATCACTCAGGAGGATTTGTATTGCTACTGAACTGAGAGAGGAAAGGAGCTTAACAGTCCTGGCTTCTGAAGTGGAGTTGTATTCAAGCTTTCTAGCTCTATGGTATAGTGAAGATATGGGTTCACACCACTGTTTGTTCAGAAGTTGCTGTTGATCACATGATGGCAAATATGTGATCATATCGTGTTGTATTGTGGCTTTTTGAATACTTCGGTACAGGGTAAAATGGGTCAGACTGAGACAACCATTGCCTAGACATTCCACTTCCAAACTTGTGCTGCCTCATAATCCGAACATGCAAATCTGTATCATCTCATCTCTGACAGGGGCGTCACTAGACGCGCGTCACCCTAGTGCGGGGACGCGCGTCACCCCCCCTAGGGGCGCGACGTTATAGGCGCGGGGGGAGGGGGCCACCCGGCTCCCCCCCCCGCATCGCGTCGCCCCCTCCGGACGCTCTGAGGCCGGCCCGGGAGCCGGCCTCGGAGCGTCCGAACCCGTCGGCGCTCCAGGGCCTTCTGAAAGAAGGCCCAGGCAGTGCGTCAATCTGGGTATTTTCCGGATTTTCGCGCATGTGCAGACCCATTTTGAGGGCTTTTTGCCCTCAAAACGGGTCTGGGCATGCGCGAAAATCCGGGAAATACCCGGATTGACGCGCTGCCTGGGCCTTCAGAAGGCCCTGGAGCGTCGACGGGGTCGGACGCTCCGAGGCCGGCTCCCGGGCCGGCCTCGGAGCGTCCGGAGGGCGACGCGCGTCACGGAGGTGACGCGCGAGGGGGTGCGCGCATCACCCCATGACGCGCGTCACCCCCTGGCGGCCCGCCCCCCCCGCCACGCTCCAGTGACGCCAGTGATCTCTGAAGTGCTGGACCTATTTCATAGCAAGTCATCTTGAAGATCATGGTGCTATCTGTGAAAACCAACTGACTGGCAGCACAATCCTCACTAACTTTAGACTGGTGGAGCTCTCGCTCCGCCTGCCTAAAGCGTCACAAACGTGCCGTAAAGTACGCTTGCGATGACTTGGGTGTAAGCGGTGACGGCGCAGAGGCCGGCACTGCTCATACTCCTGGCCAGAGGCGTCGGCTGATATGGGGCGGTGGGCCCCAGGGCGTAGGGGAGCTGAGGCTCTGGGGGGGCGCGGGCCTCCTTAAATTTGCATTTTTTTAAAAAAATTCCCACTTTTTTTCTGTTTTCGGGTAATTTAAAGTGTTAAAATGGAATGTTAAAGTGTATATGTGCTTTGCCGGCACTTATCTTGAATATGGGGCATTCCAGGACGTTCCAGCGACGATCTTCTTCCTGCCGCCCGGGCACAGCTTCTCCCTGCGCCCAGGCGCGGACTCCGTAACGCCCCCAGCAGCGTTTTCCGGAGTTTGCGCAGGCGCAGAACGTCCCTGGAAACTCCGTGGTTCTGCGCATGCGCAAACTCCGGAAACCGCTGCTGGGGGTGTTACGGAGTCCGCACCCGGGTGCAGGGAGAAGCTGTGCCCGGGCGCAGGACGAAGATCGTCGCTGGAACGTCCTGGAACGGCCCATATTCAAGATAAGTGCCGGCAAAGCACACATACACTTTAACATTCCGTTTTAACACTTAAAATCACCCGAGAACCTTTAACCCCCCCCAAAAAAAACTGTCAAAAATAGGTTTCGAAACTGAAACCTAAAATTTTTGACAGTTTTATTGGGGGGCGTCGGGGGGGGGCGGCCCCAGTCACGGGGGCGCCTGGCGACACCACTGCTCCTGGCAGCCTGGACCTGTGCCGGACGACCCAGGTAAAGCCTAGGCCGCTTGGCGCAGGGGCAGGGAAGGGTGGGCCAGGCCCGCGAGGGAAGGGGGCCACTGACTGGCCCGGGCTGGGAGGGGGTTGGGTTATCAGTGGCACACCCCGCTGATATCCTTACATGAACTCCCCGGATATATGCCAGCTTCAGAGGTGGCATACATCTGAGGAGGCCCATAGGCCCTGGGCTTGTCGACACCTGGGGAAGGGGACGAATGTCTCTTTCTCCCGAGGTGCTCCCTGAGCTGCTTTGGCATAGGATACAGCAGCTGACCCTTTAGGCTGGCCATGTATCCTTACACAGGATTGCGCTGTTAAAAATAGTAGACAGTTACATGTGTAATAGCACAAGGTTTATTTTCATGTGGTGTCTGTTCAAGTGTCAAACCTAGAGAAAGTAAGAGAAGAAAAACACACCTTTCTTTTTCCTATTACTTGAATGTCATACTTAGTGTGTGTGTGTGTGTGTGTGTGTGTGTGTGTGTGTGTGTGTGTGTGTGTGTACAGTTTGCATTTTGAGATCTCCAAATTGCTAATGTATTTATGGAGATAAAATATACAAATGTAAGTGAGAAAGAATGTGTGCTCGTGGGTGTATGTAGACAAATAGATGGACAGACAACCAGATCCATTCATGTTGGGACCAAATGGCTGGCATACTGTAGGTCTGAGGAGACCCAATCAGGCAGCCTACTGGGGGATATTTTTTAAATTTAAGCCTACCCCCTTTACACACATACTTCTATCCTAGTCTTACATTGGTAAGTAGGAGATAAGTAAATAGTTATACTTAACTCCTGCTGACTGTCCGATGCAACTCCCCCCCCCCAATTGAATGCAGCACGCACTCCATCAGCATGGCTGCATCAGTGCCAATAGTGGGGGGGATAGCACTGGCGTCGCTGGAGGTGGGGCGGAAAGCTAAGTTCTGCAGCTTTCCGCCCCACCGTTACTCTCCGGTACGAGGAGCCCCGCCCCCTCGTCATAGGAGCCCGTCAGCGGAGAGAAAGCAACACGCAGGGACTCTCCTACGCATTGCTTTCTCTCCGCTGACGGGCGACGACGACGAGGGGGCAGGGCTCCTCGTACTGAAGAGTAACGGTGGGGCGGAAAGCTACAGAACTTAGCTTTCCGCCTCACCTCCAGCGACGCCAGTGGGGGATAGGACTGGGCAGATAGCTTTATTGAACATAGGTAGACTTACTTCTGAGTGAACATGTAAAAGATTCTGCTGTTAGTTATGTCAGAGCTACTTCCCCTTCCCACTACTTGAAATTCTCATAGGCAGCAGACCCAGAGGCGTCACTGGACACGCGTCACCCGGGAGCAGGAGAGGGCGGGGAGATGCGCGTCACCCCCGCCCCCGGGCGCCCTGCGATCCTCTTCCTCCAGCATCCGGGGCCTTCTGAGAAGGCCCACTGCGTCGCCGCGCTATTTATTCTTTTTTTTTTGCGCATGCGCAGAACGTTTCTGAGGGCAAGAGCTGCCTGTTTGCCCTCAGAAATGTTCTGCGCATGCGTGAAAAAAGAATAAATAGCACGGCAACGCAGTGGGCCTTCTCAGAAGGCCCTGGACCGCCGGTCACGGCGGACGCTCCGAGGCTTTCTCTGGCTCCGAGGCCGGGAGAAGGCCTCAGAGCGCCCGCCCGCATCACCCGTCCGGAGGCCTTCTCCCGGGCTCGGAGCCTCCGGATGGTGACACGGGCGCGCGCGGGGGGGGGGCTTGGAGCCTCCGGGGCGGGCGCACGTGTCACCCCCCTGGCGGCCCGCCCCACGCGCCACACTCCAGGGACGCCACTGATCTGCAGACCATACTGTAGCATTTTAATTAACTCTCAAAATCTAGCTCCTGCCTTGTGACACTGGCCACTCTACTGAAAGCTCAAATCAGATGTTGGATTCTCTAACCTGCTGGTCTCCAGAGAATCCTGAGGAAACAGAGTTATCAATAATCTAATAATGTCTCAGTGCCTTAGCCGGCATGTCTGCTTTCCAAGCTTGAAATGTATAGGACAAAAACAAGGACGTGGCCTTGTGAGCTGGGGGCTGTTGACGTGCATGTTGCTCTAATGCTCTAATGCTGTAACCTTGCTGCTTTGCTAGAAAGAAAGCCTTCAGCAGTTTCTGCTGAGTGTATGGCAGACTTGCCAAACGATTCCACTTCTGGCTGTTCCTTTTTTGATTTCGGAGTGTGTGTACAACCTCTAGATATTTTCAGGGTGATACAAATCCCCCCCACCAGTGTTTTCAAGAGGCTTTCAATTTTCATTCTCAAAATTATACAAGGAATGAGTTCCCCAACCAAAGGCTTACTAAGTCAATCTCCCTCTTGCATATGCTTATGTCACATTGATTGTAAAGGGGAAGAGGTACAAGTAATGGTGAACTGGAACGCAGCTAGTAGCACATTGTTCCTGGGCTTATTTTCAGAGGATGAGGTTGGAAGTCCTGGTTTGCATATTCAGATAACCAGTCCCTCCCTGGCTAACTCCCTCACCATGCGTCTCTCGTGGTGGAAGGCCAATCCTAGTTTTAAGGTGAGTTAGTAATGGCTTGTCAAGATGTGTAGATGGTGATCAGCGACTCAGAATCTGCTTCCCAAAGGGTTGCCATACATCTCCTAACATTCCATGGACCATTCTTCAAATGCCAAATGAGCTTTGGGGTGTGCCTGGTTGGGGGAGAGGATTTCTTGCAGGTAAGAGGAGGAGAATAGATAATACGTTCAGGTAGGAGGGAGGAGGAGATTTCTTGAATGGTTGAATGTTGGAGTGGGAGTAGTTGGAATTGAGCGGTTAAAGCAGTTAGTGGGTCTCACTCTGGCTAGGGTGGAGGTTGGATATGGGTTTTAGGTTAGGAATCAGATGAGGAAATAAGATATTCTGTTTTGGAGATTTTTGTGCAGAAAGCAGTTAATGCCATAAGTAAAACGATGCTATTTAACAAACCTATTTGGACCTCATGTTTTTCCTTCTCTTATAAATCAAACCAGTTAAATTGTCAGTCCTTGTCTCATGCGGAGCCTGAGC
The DNA here is from genome assembly GCA_026170595.1 of Plestiodon gilberti rubricaudatus. NCBI lineage: Eukaryota > Metazoa > Chordata > Lepidosauria > Squamata > Scincidae > Plestiodon > Plestiodon gilberti. Next base: position 79,452,535 of record JANXHW010000001.1, read on the forward strand.
CCAAGGCCTGGAGCAGAGCACAAATGCCACTGACACCACCATGAGCCACCCTGACCCTCACTGAACCCCTCCTCAAGTAAGGGGAGAAGAAGAGGGGAGGAGAGGAGGGGGAGTCTTGGGGGGGGAGCAATGCTGGAGGGAGAAGGGGGAAACAAGATGCCATGGCCATCACCACTTCCTCACTCTCTCTGCAGAGAGGCAAGGAAGCCTTTTACCCCTTACCTCCCCTTCTGTGCCATCTTCTTGCTTGTCCTCACATGAAGCTTTTTAAAAAAACGAACAGGAAGAGCAGAGCATGCTGGGCTCTTCCTGTTCATTTTAAAGACGTCCCACACAGAGGACAAGCAAGGAGATGGCACAGAAGGGGAGTACGGGACAGGGATGACTGTGCCCCTTCAGTTCTTCCTGCCCACTCAGCTGCAGCTGAGCAGGCACAGAGAGCGAGAGCAAGTGGGCAGCGACGGCAGCAGCGGTGGCACTTTCCCCTTCCTTTCTTCCCCCAGCACTGCTGGAGGGAGGAGGGGCCGGCTGGCTGCTGTCCCGATCCTCTTCTCTCTCATTCTCAATGAGCAGGAACAAGCTCAAAATGCTGACCGGCTGTGTCGGAGGTGGGCTGAAGGAGGGTGGCAGACAGACGTGGGGCCCTCATCAGTTCACTGCCCCCTCTAAGATGCTGCTCAATGTGACATGTTCATGTTACATCATCTGTGGGCTGGCCCTGCCTTTTCAATCTTACACGGGATCCAGGGCTGAAACACCCACCCTGAAGTCAAGGATCCATAGCAGCAATGCTGGTACCAGGTACTAGCGGCCCTGGGGAAAAGCCAAGTACTCCCCCATGGCGCCTCCCATTTCCTGATGACAAATTAAGTGCTACCACTATCACCAGTCTGGAGAGTTAAGGTGTCCGTTCAGCCATGATGGACGTGAGCCTTTGGCCAGACCTGGCTGACCACTGACCAATACCCTTGATTGACAGTGGGGCCATGACAACTGTCTCCGAATTTCAGTCAGTGTAGCACAAATGCCCAGGATTTGCACTTATATTATGCTTTACTAAGGAAGAAACCCGTCTGCGAGAACACACTGGGGAACCCAAGGCAATGCGGATTTGGGAATATGTTTGTCGAGATAGCGTGAATATTGAGGGTGGCAGTATTCATAAGGGAGAACTGGTGGGCAGGAGGCTGCCAATCTTTCTCTGTAAAACCAGGGAGAAGGAAGAGGAGGAGATGGAGGGTGGAAGGAAGGAGGTGGGTGGATGGAAGTGGTGGGACACCCTCATCAATCTCCTCTTGGCATCATGCGGAGTGCTCAGCCTAGTGGGCATGCAACATTTTCAAACAAAAATCCCAGCATTTAAATTGAACAGTCAGAGCATAATGTCACCAGGCAATGCTCAGTTTGTGGATGTCTGTGACAATTGCACAACCACAGTTTATATAACACTCCTGGTTGCAACAGAGCCACTGACTTGGCAGGAGAAACCATTGTTTCCCCACTTCCCAGCAATCAAATGTTGCAACTTGTTGCTGGGGAATGAATGCACTGACATTTGCCTCCAGTGTTTTCAATTTAAATGTTTTCTGTTACAGAATACTGTTAGAACAGAGATCAGAAGTCCTGGTGGGGCTTGGTAGCTGTGCCCTGTTCCTTGAAGACCTGTGATGTCAGCAACAAAACAAACAGATGCGTAAAACTGAAGAAGAATTCACAACAACTTCTTTGGTTCTACCTAAGCATTAACAAGCTGTTTGTCTCTTGCAGGCAGCATTTTGTGCTGAGGAGATGAAGAAATGAGATCCTCTTGAATTCAGTTGCAATTAAAAAAAAAAAGTTCACCAGGTTGAAATAGTCAAGGTTTTTGTTTTTTTAAACAAAGTTACACAAGAGACTTTGACTGGAGTATGAATTGCATGGAGCCCCCATTTCCTTTGCTTTTATTGGACATTTTGCATCTCCAAGGCAAACTTAAGAGATACAGAAATGAAACAGGACTGCAGCAACAATGCTGAAACAGCATAAACAGTTCCCTATCGCTGCAAACCTTAGAACTTCATCACTTTTTGAAAGATTTTTTTTTAAAGCAAATCTTTCACCACAGTGCTCTGGTCTAATTTTGCACATTATGCAGATTGAGTGGCTTGTAGCATTTTTGGCTTGTCTCCTATTGCAATTAGAACTTTTGATGGCAGGTGAGGAGCCATTACTGACACACACACACACACACACACACACACACACACACACACACACACAGTCAGCAAAATGCACCTCACAAAGCATTTGCAATTCACTCTTGTAAATCCTCCTGGGTGTAGGGGAGGGAGTTTGGATGAAACATTCTTCGGAAGGCAATTTCAATCACTAAAAAGTGTGTGAAGACTTGCACTCAGTGATGGGGGAGACTGAGGCATGGTGAGGTCAAGTCACATAAATCACAGATGGATAGGGGAACAGTCTTTACATGCTAAGGTTGTTATTAGAAAAGACATCGCCATATCTATTCAGGGAGAGCTCTCTTGACACAACCATGAGAGTGAGAGTGCTGAACTAATGCTTGGGAGGCCCAGGTTCAGACCCAGGGTCCTCCACTCACAGCGCAAGTCTGCCTATGTGGCCGGCCTAAAGGGCCGGCCGCAGTATCCTAGGCCCATTGCAGCCTGCCCAGCATGGCCTGGATGCACCTCAGGAGAAGGGGATGTTTGTCCCCTTCCCCCAATATAAGCGGTGTGGGCCGCAATGGGCCTCCTCGGATGCATGCCAGCTCTGAAGCTGCTGCACAACTGGGGAGGTTGTGTAAGGACGGCGCAGGCTGTGATGGGGCATAGGATATCAGCGCCAATATCCACTCCCCCTCCCTCGCTGCTCCTGCCTGCCCTCCCCCCGCTCCTGCACCAACCGGCATGGGACTCGCCTGCGGCAGCCGGCATAGGTCCAGGTAGTTGGCAGAGTAGGTGGCAGGCAGAGTAAGCAGTGCTGGCCTCCGCGCCATTGCCGCTTATTTCTTGGGTGTCAAAAATCGAATGATTAAATGACTCCCTGTCCCCAAAGGGCTCACAATCTAAAAAAGATGCAGAACACCACCAGCAAACAGCCACCAGAAAGACACTGTGCTAGGGTGAAAGGGGGGCAGTTACTCTCCCCCTGCTAAATATAAGAGGAGCACCAACTGAAAAAGTGCCTCTTGCCCAGTTAGTTATCATTGTGCTTTCAAGTTTGGAGAAGGCCTGAAGTGGCTCAACATGTCTGAATTTTTACTCCCCTGAATGAGATTCCAAAATAGGGTCGGCAAATACTTCTCCTGCCCTGCATCACTGAGTGAATTATGTTCACTCCCTATAATTCCTGGTATCAATTCCTGTGGTTTCTGTAACTGCTGTGGGGCATCCACAGTGCCTGTTTACATGTAGTTATATCTGATCTCTTACAACTTTTTTATTGTATTATACCATTTATTAATAACAAAAAAGGAGCCATCAACTAAGTTCCCATATGGCAACAAAAACAGTCTGCTGCTCATGACATTCCAAAGGGAAAAAAAACCACCCATAATAAGTAGAAAATATTATTATGATTCATATTAACTACATAGTTTTGGTTTCAATATGTATGAAAAGGATGCCTTTTCTTTTCTGTTGACTATCTGCCAATCTTCTTCCTTCTCTGATACGTACAAAACATGTGAATTTTACTATTTTATCAGTCTTCAATACATACAATGAATATAGTACATCCACTGAAGTAACATGATGTAGAGATGTAAAAATAGACTAGTTTTTTTCCGTTTTTTCCTCTTTTATCCAATCGTATGCAGGGATGGGGACTCGAGTCAAATGACTCGACTTGCAAGTGTGACTTAGCCACTATTTCCCTGACTCGTACTCATACTCGTGACCCACTGACTCGCACTCGTACTCGTGACCCACGGGACTCGCACTTGACTCGCACTCGTGGGGGTAACGATTTGCCATTTCCAAGTCATTTTCCAAGTCATAGGGGAAGCCAAGTGGGTGCTTTAAAAGCCTCAGAGGTCCACACACACACACACACCCACACACACACCCCACACACCCATTTTCAGGGAAAAAAGCCATTTTCCCCAAAGTGACTCGACTCGTGACTTGTGACTTGTGGTTTCTGGCCTTACTCGTACTCGACTCGCACTCGTGCAAAAATTACTCGTACTTGACTCGTACTTGCCCAAAAATTTTGGCACTGACTCGCACTCAGACTCGCACTCATGCAAAAATGACTCGTACTTGCACTCGCACTCGCGACCTAGTTACTTAGATACATCCCTGATCGTTTGTGTCACTGGAATGATGGTGACTGTGTATTGGTATATTTAACTTATCTGTTTGCTTATGATGCCAATAAAGGTTTGATTGATTGAAGTAACATTAGACATTTCCTTAGTTTAGGATCAGTCAATGTTTTAGCAGTGATAAGGGTAATAGAAATGAGTTAAGTATCACATTCTTTAATTCTCTTACAGTGGTTGCACCAGATCCGAAGTGGAGTCATTAGTCAGTGCTTATTCACAGTCCTTTCACTTAGTGGAGGAGAAAACAGGACCATGTTGGTTCCTCCTGTCCTTGATGCTGGAGTGCATTATGAACACACCCCTGACATAAACACATTTGAGAATGCATGAAAGAATCAATGCAGGGTTTTCTTTTAAATTTTTTTTAAATAAATCTATCCTAAGTTTTAACATAGTTGTAAATCTGTTTATTTTAAGACAGGTGTGCACTGAAATAAGTTTTAATGAGTTTGGATCTGAAATAAGACCCTAACTAGGACCAGGATGGCGGGCAGAGGGCAACGAGTGCTCTGCTGAGAGCCATTTTCTGAGTGCTGTCGCAAGGGGTGGCGGTGCTGGAGGAGCACCAGGGTAGACCTTTGTCCCGCCGCTGGCAGCCATTTTCAAGGCACTGTTGCAAGAGATGGCAGTGCTGGAAGGGTGCTGAGGTAGTCCTCCCATGCCAGTAAGCCAGCGGAGGGGGCATGGAGTGGGAGGAATGGGGCGGAACAGGAAGGAGATCGAGACCTCTGGGGGGCATGTCAGGGGTGGGTGGAGGGTGGGTATCAGTGGCAATGGCTGTGCCGATATCCTGTCCTTTATTTTGCCCCAACACGCCTCCATCCCTCTGCTTGAATGTGCGCCAGCTAAAGAGCTGGCTCAGTTCTGAGTAGAGCTGTTGGAGACCATGTGGGAGTGGAGGTGGGTTAAGTACAAGAAATGTTTACTTACCTCTCTGCCCCCACATGGTGTCCAGCTGCCCACTGGATGCAGCAGAGTCTGGGCTGGCACTGCTGTGCCGTGCGGCAGGATTTAGTTAGGTTTGAAAAATTGTGAGTTGGACCATCGCAGGCAGCAGGTTTTTCCCTCCTCTTCCTTCCTATTGCAAATGTTCTCAAAATTGGCTTTTAAAAGTTGGGGGACCCTCCAAAATATTGTGAGGTAAGTTGCAGGGGGCTTCAGCAGGACAAAAGGAATAGGTAGAAATCATAGGCTACCAGTATCTTGCAGTAGCACACATGCCTTTCTGCTCATGCAAGACACTTTTGGATCCAATCCTTAGTCTTAAACCCAGTTCTGATTTAGAATTAACAGGCAGGGCTATGACAAAGTGACTCACAACCCAGTCCTATGCATGTCTACTCAGAAGTAAGTCACATTATACTGTAGTTAATGGGACTTACTCCCAGGTAAGTGTTGATAGAATTACAGCCTTAGCTTGATATTGAGGATTTCATTGTATAAATAAACCCTTCTACTTTCATGGACTCTCACAGGAGGATAATTACCCCCATTGAAAGGATGGGACATACTGTATAAGGTTCTCCCATCATGTGAGTACACACAAGAGGATACTGTCGCCCACCTCTATCAGATGGGCTCCTAGATCGTTTCTTCTGGTGGCTAAGCCACAGGGAAGAAACAGTAGGATGTGAGCACAGAGACTATTGCAGCTTTCTTCCCTACTTTAAGAACAGCTGATGATTTAGCAGCAGAGACACAAAGTGCATGCAAAACATCTCTCTGTAAGTGAATAGTTTCAGGGTCGGTCGCCTGTCTCCAGGCAGCAATGTGTTCTGTCTTTATTTCTTTCTCATTATTTCTGCAACAACAGCTGACCTTCAAGGTCAACATTTTGCTTGTATCTTTCCCCCTTGCACTTATTTATATTTCTATTGATGCTGTCGTCATCACGCTCTTTCTTAGAAAATGGATTCAAGCAGCAGGCCTCCAGGAGGGCTTGTTTTCTATTTGAAACCGATTCTTCACATTTGGATTTTCTGGTTTCAGGTGCTCGCTGAAAGTTATTTTATATTATTGCCTGTAACTCAAAAACCATTCCCATCTTCATCTTCAGTTATTTCATGTTGCATTGGCTATTTCAGTAGCAAAGATTCTATCCCATCCTCTATCTATCCCTAAACCAAGCCCTGGCACCTGCTTATGTCATCTGATGTTTTCCTGCTGGCTTGTAACACGATGCCAGCTTGTGGGAGTAGAACTTGCCTTATCCCAGGGATCACACCAGAGATATGCCATCAGCTTGCATATTTCAGCTATATTTGATTTGGATGTCCCTCCACAAAATCATGTGGGTAGTCATAGCCAAAAAAGATGAAAGGCAGCATGGGCAAATGAGGTGTGCGGCTGTGCGGGTGAAGAAGAAAATTGGTGCATAATCAATGAATGTGTTTGCAACAAATGCTGAAAATGAGAAGAACTTTAAGATAATCACAAAACAAGGTAAATATTTTCATTCAGTTCTGTTAACAGCCTACTGACCTTGGACGTCTTTTGACTTGCCCCTTTGAGGTGTACCCACCACCTTCTGTAGCTCATTTTCCATAACCATGCAGTCCAAATCAATCCTTTCTTTTAACAAATAATGGAATACAGCATTTGGAGGGATCCAACAAGAAGGTGCATTTGATTCATAAATAAACCTGTCTTGAAAGCCATGTTGCCCATGGGCTCTCACCTTTGACTTTGTGTGTGCGTGCAATGAACCAGTAGCAAATGTGTAGCATTTTCTGTCCTCCCCATTATGACATTGAGGAGAATGTACTCTTTCCCCACGACCCATGCCTTTGCCTGGCCATGCTCCTCTGTGGCTGCTACTCCCCTCCCCATCATCCAGTAAGCATTCTTTGGCAGAGGCGTTTCTACGGTAGGGGCGGTACTGTAAGTTGCGCCCCGCCCTAGTCCCCATTTACAGTCCCCATTTACTTTGGCTTTCCGGATGATGGGGAAGTCAGCCTCCTTCCTAGTGCCAGCCATTTTAAAATGCCTCTAATGCAGCATTGGGGTTGGGACATCTGGGAATTTTAAAATGGCCAACACAGGAAAGATGGACTTCTGTGGAGTTTGCTCCCGTCCCCATCTTTAGGTAAGCCACAAGATACCTACTGAATGATGGAGCGGAGAAAGCAGCTATAGCAAAGTTCTCCTGTGTGCTACTGTTGTGAGCCAAGGGAAGAAAAAGAACTCTCCACCACTTCTATCTTATGCCAGAGGAGTGCTGGCATGCCTGTAAACAAAAAGGGGGTATCTACGAGGACTTATTCCTGAGGGGTACACCAAGCCGCTGCCAATCCTGATACAGATACAAACCTTACTGCCTTGTGTGGTGACTATAAATGCACATTAAGCAGCCATAAACATCAGGATGCTAAACAAAGGGAATGAAGAGAAGCTAAATGTTCCCTGAGGCATATGGTGCTCCCTGAGGCATCTGGTGGGGCCACTGTGTGATACAGGAAGCTGGACTAGATGGGCCTTTGGCCTGATCCAGCAGGGCTCTTCTTATGTTCTTATGTACAGGTCACCTCTCAGTTTTCAAAATGGACAAGACTTTTCTGAAGGGAATTAACGAGGAAAACAGGTGAACAGAAACAAGACGAAAAATGATTCAGTATCGAAACCGTTTCAGCAGCACCTGATGATGGAGAAGAATTGCTAGATTCTATGAAGAAAATGTAATTTAGAATTACAATAGAAACTTTTATTTCATGACTCATGAGCCTGGGATAGATCATGGTATGTATATGTGAGGAACCTGGGTTCTCACCAGTACAATCTGGGTTCTATCTTTGGAAGTAGTCCTTGAAGGGCCTGAGCCCAGGTATAGCCCAGGTTCACAGAATGCCCCATTATAAGGAACAGCTCTAGCACTGGAAGAACTGGCCCCTTATAATGTCCTCCAGCCTCCAAGAGCTTGTAGCAGTTAAGGAGTGCTGCTCCAACAGTATATCCCAGAATGGTTTGCAACTGGTAGGACAAAACTAGTTCTAACCATGGAATTATCCATGTAGCATCTAGTTTGGTCCTCACAAAGCAGCCATATTTCTTTCCTCTTGCTCCTGCTGCCCAAAACAACAAAAAACTTTCTGTAGATAGGCAGTGCAATTCTAAGGATCCGGCGGGTGGCCTAGCTAGGGCTGCCCGTCGGATCCTATCCCCGTTCCGGGCCACTCAGCAGCGGCCCGGAGGTCTACTCAGGGAAAGGGTCATGTTCTTCCCCTTCCCCTGGTGTAAACTGGGGACCTTGGATTTCTGCCAGCTATTTAGCTGTCAGAAGTCGGAGGAGGCCGTGTAATGGCCGTGCCAGCCAACTGGGGACAGGGATACGGCCACTGTGCCAGAGGATTGGAGGATAGCTAATGTCACGCCAATCTTTAAAAAAGGAAGGAGGGGGGACCCGGGAAACTACAGGCCGGTCAGCCTAACATCTGTTCCAGGGAAGATGGTGGAAAGTCTCATTAAGGATAAAATCTTAAAATACATAGAAGAACAAGCTCTGCTGAGGGAGAGTCAGCATGGCTTCTGCAAGGGGAAGTCTTGCCTCACAAACCTGTTAGAATTTTTTGAAAAGGTCAACAGGCATGTGGATGCGAGCGAACCCGTGGATATTATATATCTGGATTTTCAGAAGGCGTTTGACACAGTCCCTCACGAAAGGCTCCTGCGAAAACTCCACAGTCAGGGAATAAGAGGGCAGGTCCTCTTGTGGATTAGGAACTGGTTGAAGACCAGGAAACAGCGAGTGGGAGTCAATGGGCAATTTTCACAATGGTGAGAGGTGAAAAGCGGTGTGCCCCAAGGATCGGTCTTGGGACCGGTGCTTTTCAACTTATTCATAAATGACCTGGAGTCGGGGATAGGCAGTGAGTTGGCCAAGCTTGCAGATGACACTAAACTTTTCCGGGTGGTGAAGACCAGCATGGATTGTGAAGAGCTCCAGAAGGATCTCTCCAAACTGGGAGAATGGGCAGCAAAATGGCAGATGCGCTTCAATGTAAGTAAGTGCAAAGTGATGCACATTGGGGCAAGAAACCAAAATTTCACATATACGCTAATGGGTTCTGAGTTGTCTGTGACGGATCAAGAGAGAGATCTTGGGGTGCTGGTGGACAGGTCGATGAAAGTGTCGACCCAGTGTGCGGCGGCTGTGAAGAAGGCCAATTCCATGCTCGGGATCATTAAAAAAGGGATTGAGAATAAAACGGCCAATATCATTATGCCTTTGTACAAATTGATGGTAAGGCCACATCTGGAGTATTGCGTCCAATTCTGGTCACCACACCTCAAAAAGGATATAGTTGAATTGGAAAAGGTGCAGAAAAGAGCGACCAGAATGATTCGTGGGCTGGAGCACCTCCCTTATGAGGAAAGACTACAGCGTCTGGGGCATTTCAGCCTAGAAAAAAGGCGCCTGAGGGGGGACATGATTGAGACGTATAAAATTATGCATGGGATGGAGAGAGTGGATAGAGGGAAATTCTTCTCCCTCTCGCACAACACCAGAACCAGGGGACATGCACGAAAATTGTGTGGAAGGAGAGTTAGAACGGACAAAAGAAAATATTTCTTTACCCAGCATGTAATTCATCTGTGGAACTCCTTGCCACAGGATGTGGTGATGGCATCTGGCCTAGATGCCTTTAAAAGGGGTTTGGACAGATTCATGGAGGAAAAGACCATCACAGGTTACAAGCCATAAGCAACCTCCTGGTTTTAGAAGTGGGGTTTCTCTGTGCCAGGTGCAAGGGAGTGTCAAAGGGAAACAGGTTATCTTGTTGTCTTGTGCTCCCTGAGGCATCTGGTGGGGCCACTGTGTGATACAGGAAGCTGGACTAGATGGGCTTTTGGCCTGATCCAGCAGAGCTCTTATGTTCTTATGTTCTTATGATATGGCTGACCCCATCCCCGCCCCCTCCTGGGCCTGCACGGCCAATGGCCCCCTTCCCTCGCCTCTCGGACCGCCCATGTGATCACCGGGGGATCGCTTACCTTCCTTCGGCGGCCGCATGGACATCCAGCGCCAGAATAAGGACTGCCGGCCTAGCACAGGCGGCCCTTACTCGCGAGTTGTCGCAAATATGCATGTTTGCGACAGCTTAGGGTGGCAGAGCGCTTGCTAGATATAGATATAGTTATAGATATAGATATATCCAAATCTTCAGAATAGGGGGGGGACCCACAATACAATTGTCATATAAACAAGCCAGGATACTTCCATTTGGTCTTGCTCTTGGGTCACTGAATAGTTTTTTCAACGACTATTTTTTTTTGTGGTAAAATACCTCACGGGACACTTCCGCCTCCATCCATTTTACCACTGCTCTTAAGCGTCACATTCTGTTTCATGATCCCTACCTAAGCTTCCAGTGAAACGAGCTACACTTTGTTAGTCTTTCCTATATTGGCAAATTTTGTTTATGGATAGAAAAACACCTCACTCCAGTAGAAATATAATTTGTTGCGTTTTGACTGCTGCACCAACGTCAGCCTGGGGTTTGATTAATAATACACATACAATGAGGAGACTTTCCCAACCACATAGCAATGCACCCCATAAATAAACCAAGGCCACATTATCATTTTCATTATCAGGGTTATAAAATATTGTCTTAAGGGAAGATACACCAGTGGCGGAGATGAAAAACAAGACATCAGAAATTCCATTCAAGTACAGGTGGTGGAATTATTTACTGCCACCGGGTCATAAAACTGCTGGGTTCTTTAAATTCACACTGAGGGAATATATCCTTCTAGCTTTGACTGTTGAAAAGAAAATCACACTAGTGAAAAATATTTTCTCATAAATGGCTAAAGGGTTTGGGGTTATCTGGTCTTTTCACCTCCTACTTGAATGCAATGCAAATCGAAAAGGATAAACCAACTGTCCCAAATGGCCCAAGCATCTGTCTTCCCATTTTTATCTCAACCAGCTTGTCAGCTGTTTTTCAAAAGCTTGGATCTACTTAGCCGAGAAATTATAGCATACACATTCAGCCCTTGTCCAGAGCCAAGCATATAAATCCCATGAAAAACCTAGCCATTTGTCTTCCACTAATAGGAAGGCCTTCCGCTAATAAAGTGTGTTCCTCCTTGTTCAAACAATGGCTCTTTTACATTGTTTATGTGTGTGCTGCTGAAGTGTTTAAAGGTGTCAAGGCACCACTTTAAGGAGGTGCTTTCCCTGTTCCTGCACACCTCCCTGCCCCATCTTAGACCATATGGAATTCTTCAGGAGCAGCTTGAACTTAGTTTTGAGGTATTAAAAATCAGTGATGTAGACTTGAGTCTATTGACTCGGACTTGAGTCAGACTCAAGTCATGTCAATGACTTGACTCGGACTTGACTCGGCGTTTGTAAAAGACTTGAAAGACTCAACTCGAGACTTGGAGCCTTTTACAACAAGTAGACTTTTATTCAGGTTTAAACCTATTTCCCCCATTAAATAGATAGGGACTCGCAACTCACAACCAAAGACTTGAGACTTGGACCCAGAGACTTGGGACTTGACTCGAGACTTGGAGTCAGAGACTTGATCCACATCCCTGTTATATCCCTGCACACAATAAATGCTGTTATAGATACACTGCTTTTTGCAGTCTATTATTGAGTGTGTCAAACCAGTTATGTTGCTAGCTGGGTCACGTGGGGGGGGCAATGACGTGTTTTGCGTCATTGCCCCGCCCCCTGCGCTTTTGGAAGGCTTCATTTGAAGCCTTCCAAGACTAAGAGAGGGTGGGAGCGCCCCCCACACGGGCCGGTTTTGGCATGTTTGTGCTCCATGGCTGCTCATGCAGCCCTCTGGTTGCAAAAAAGCTGCAGAACTCCAAAATTCCACTGCAGCTCCTCCTCGCGAGGAGACCGCGGTTGTCACCCAGGGGCATTTGCTCCCCCCCCCCCGACCCCATTATAGCGATGCCACTGTGTCCAACAGCAGGCCTTTGGCATTTCTTGTGAATCTTGCCCTCTTAACAAAACATGAAATGGGACCTTTGAAAGGTATATGAAGAAGAGGAAGTAAGAATCTCCCCCCCCCCCCTTAACTTGGGAGTTTGTAAGTATTTGCAAAGATGTATGAAATCCTCAAATTTTCACCATAAACACATTCCTTTGTATTAAAATATGACAAAAGGGTGATTTCTGCAATATGGCTGACTTACTGGTGATAAAGAAGATTTGTGTCTGTGCATATATCCGAAGCTGCCAAAATATCTTGTTTGTGATACTGGGCTAGTACAGCTGTTAGAATTGAAGGAGCACTCAGAGATGCTATTGCGGTTTCAGTTGGTTTCAGAAGAGATTGAATATCAGTTTTCACAAATGTATATATTTAAATAAAAATGAATGGCTTTCAGGCAACTAGGCAGGAGGAGAGATGTAAAAAACCTTCACCACCAACCTAGTCTGATAGGCTCATATTAATTTTGAATAATGTCATATCTAAACTCCCAATTCTGTCCTCACTCTAGGTCATTGTGGACTCTTATGTGGAATACAATTGTATCCCAGACCTTTCCAGAATAAAAGTGTGCTTATATGGATATTTGATATTCTTCTGAAACAATCCTGAAGAGGGCTTATATAGCCTCACCTTTTTCTTATGAGATTTCAGCCCCCTTTCAAGACTTTGTCCTATGAGCAAGCTATTATGGGAACCAAGGACATAAGTTTTAGTATATGGCACAGAGGGAAGATAGTGAATTTGACATGCGGTTGCCACAGAGGCTGGACGGCCACCCTTAAACTCCCATCTTGTTTAAGATGCATGTGAGGGGAAAGGGAGCAAATGTGTGGAGCAAACTAGAAATGCCATTCCAAGAATCATTCCAGAATGTTGGCAGAACAGAATGAATGAATTCATGGAGACTTCCGTTCTCTACATGAGAACTCAGTGGTGCGGAACCAGGTGGTTCAGCTCATCCCTACAATTTTCTGATGTATACAATGATAGACCCACATTTTCGTAAAAGCAATTTGCGATCCAATTTCCTAGCAAAATTAAGGAGATGATTAAATGCACACTCCAGTTGTAATTCTTATGATGACTTTACCAGGAAAGTTAGGTGAATTGATTTCAATATATTACCGTACTTTTTGTGCAAACAGTGTATTCCTGTTTGAAGCATAACTGTGAGAAAAGGTAAGACATGTTGGTTGCAGCTGCCTTTAGAGCTTTGTGGAAACACTTGGCCCCATGCTGATTAAAGCCATGATTCTTTTACCATAGCAAAAGATTTGGTGACACTAGGTAGAAAGGGAATGGGCCTCTGCCTGCTTGGGAAGTGGTGCTTGAACACTGATGCGTGTGTGTGTGTGTGTGTGTGTGTGTGTGTGTGTGTGTGTGTGTGTGTGTGTGTGAGAGAGAGAGAGAGAGAGAGAGAGAGAGAGAGAGAGAGAGAGAGAGAGAGGTTCACAGTGGGATGCAATGTGCAAGAGATTACAAAGTAGAGAGCAGGTACCAGAACACAGCTGGGCTTTTACCAGCGTGGTATAGCCCATGTCACATGTCTGATCATCTGAGCTGTAATCTCTCAGGCAGGGACTTCGATACTGAGGCTGATGTGCTCTGACTGGATGCTCCATGTAGTCTGTATCCTATGTTCCATTGTAGGAAAGTTAGTGGCAAAAGTGAGGGGGGACAGAAGGTGCAATTTTTTTTGCCATTTTTCCTTCCCCATTGTTCCCTACAGAGTTACTCCTACCTATGCCAGGTCCGTCATTAGCATAGATTTTTTCCTGCATTAGGGTGATGTCCATCTTCTTAAAGGGGGGTTAGGATATGCTATACAGCAACTCCTCCTGGTCCCTCCCACATTCCCTCCACGTTGTGCCTCAGTCTCCTCCTCAGTCTCCTCTCCATTTTGGCCTCTCCACTGGTGGAGTTGCACCGGCATCTGAGCTACATGGGTGCAGCATTTTTCTGGAGTTGTCCATGGTTCATCTGTCAGCCGTGCATCCAATGGACTTCTACACCAGTGGGGCTGATGTAGGGCCGGCATACGTGGAGATACTCTGGTGTATCTGGAGTGTAGGATTGGGCTATTCATCTTTAAGGTGCTGTAGGACTCTGTTGCGGCAACAGACTAACATGGTTGACCCCCTGAAAGTCTTTGCCAGTCACTTATATAATCCTGCCTTGAGGTGTTTTGTTGTGATAAAGCTTGAAAACATCTGTCTTAAGTAAGATGGAGGTTCCATTCATCAGCACCCTAATAGCCTCCTGGCCCTTCTAACTTGTTCTTCATGGATTTGCACCAGAAAATCTTGAAACTGAAGGTGTCTCTGGAGACTTGGAAAGTTGCCTTTCAAAGCTTTGCTCTCTTTCAGTTGGCTCTGCCACTTCCTCCTTAGTCAATTTCTCCATAAAGTCAGTAGGGAATAGGAACATTTTTTTTTTTTACAAAGTTTACTGGCTTGGGATATGCGAATGCTTGCAGGAGTAACTTAAAAATACATTTGGCAGCTGCGGGGGCCACAATATGGTCTAATTAATTTTAATTAAAAATGAATTAATTAAGAATAACTCAAGTAATGGTGGCATAGAAAATGCCTAGTGTGCAGTGTATACGTATGTATCAATTAAATGGCATTGTACTTTTGCAATCTGCCATGGGTAAAGCCCAGGGGAGATACTTATTCTTGTTTAACATATTAGTTAAGGCTGGGGATTTGGCAAAGAAGTATAAGCAGAAATTTATTAGGATAAAACTTTTAGCAACAAGAGAGGAAACTATCAGAAGTGGCTGAAATTCAAGCCCTCTTTCGTGATTGCCTTGATCTGACTTTCAGAGGACGTGAACTATAACTCAGATTATTGTTCTAGCAATAGCAAACTGCTGTAGCCTGGAGGCAGCTACACAAAAATCATGTTCACTGTTATGTGAATTCATCTCACCCTTACTGAAAAAAAATTACTAGCTCTAAGGGGGCATGTGAAAGCTGCTTGTTAGGTATAGTTGCATTTGGACACCAAAAAGAAAAAATGTTGTCTCTTTTTTGATGTAGCCCGGAGTGATTATAATCAATGAAAGCTTTGGCATTGACCTGAATGTCATTGTGAGGATTCCAGCATGTAAGCTATGTTCATATTCATTTGTTCTTTTTACCCAAGGGTGTATATACACATCTAGAGTTAAATGCATATACCTGTGGGCTGGGAGGAAATGGGTCGAATGATGGACCAATCCTACCCTCTCTTTCTCCTGGCGGAACACATGTTCTGCTGGTAGAAGTGAGAGGATGCTGGCGGAAGCGACATTCTGCCAACAAGCTCGATGAGGTCGCCAGTGCTATGGCTGGAGGGGTCACTGTCTGCTGGCGCCAGTGAGTTGGCAGTGGGAGTGGGCAGTGGGTGGAATGGGGCAGGGAGGGGAGGAATAAGGGAGTGTCAGGTGAGGAGGAGGAAGGGTGGGAGATGAAACAGGGGCAGGAGGGGGTGGTTACCAACAGCACTCACATGTGCCAGTTTCCTATGCTCCTTCCCTCTCCCTTACTCACCTCAGTTCACCATGAGCCATTTTGCTAGCATAGAACTGAAGAGATCCATTGGGGAAGTGGAGGCTTCCCCCAGAGTTAGGGAACAAAATCTCCCTTACCCTGAGGAGATCTTCATGTCTCCCCACCCCCCATAAGATGCAGCACAGGCTTCATTTGGTGCGGCTGCATCGGTGTGAGTTTTTTCCCCTTCTTCGATAGATATGGGCTGTGAAAGAAATCCAAAACTTACATCAATTATTGTGGGCTTTAGGCCTACAACCATTTATTTCAGTGACATTAAGTGCACCTAACTTCTTTGCTGTGTTGTGATCCACGTTGTGATCCACAAATATTGGTTGGTATATTTTACAATCCTAAAAATGTTAGTGTTGTCTTGTTGGATCATCAGACCATGCAGTCTATGTAGTCTCCTGCAGTAGTAGGTTTGATGTCTCTGGGAAGTTCAGAAGAATGGAGACAGCCATCTCCTGTTGTCTGTCCCTAATATCTGGTACTCAAAACTATATTGGCTCTATGCAGGTTGCATGTTAGCTCTTAGAATAGCTAAGATGGCCACAGAATCCTATGCCCACATAGGTGCACATATCATGTTCTGGAACATTCACTGTGTGTAAAATGTGTTCTGGAACATTCACTGTGTGTAAAAAAAATGCTCATGTGCCAATGAGATATTATTCTCTTCTAGCAGAGAAAAAGAGGCCCTTGTCCATTCAGGACTCTGTCTGGATCAACATCAATTTGTTGCAAAGATACCATGCAGAAAATGTGGAAAAACACTACAGTGTGAAAAGAAACAAATCCTTTCTTGCTCTTGTGAAAATAGAGACCAGATTTGTTCTCATTTTTTTCTATAGTAGCTTTAAGGAAGCCAGTGATGCTCCTGTAGGTAGGTGTCTTGTGCCTTTGAAGATGGCTTTGTATTTTATTTCATCATGTTATATAAAACAGGCATTCACAAACCTACTGGCCAGCTTACCAGGAGAGAGGGTCCACAGACATTTGGTGAACAGGACACCCAGCACCACTTTAAACCCACTCTCTAGCAGTTTCATTTTCACTGCCATGTTTGAGAAGTTATTATGGAATAGCAGAAGTCCCTTCTATACAAATGGTTCTCAAACGTTTTAGCACCGGGACCCACTTTTTAAAACGACACTCTATCACAACTGTGCCAATGGACTTTGCCTTGTGCACCAGACCAAGTAAGGAAGTGGTGGGGGTGGGGGGGAGGGCAGGGAGAGGGCAAAACTGGGTGAAAAGTGGGGAGAAATGGGAGGTGGGGAGGCGGCAGGAGGGGGTGGATCCAGCGGCAATGGTTCATGTTGGATCGTATCTCCTCTTTTAACAATCTCCCAGTCCCTTTCTTGTCCTTTGACTTGCGGCAGGTAAACAGCTGGCGCAGGTTCGAGGAGGTCCATTGGCGAATGGGAGGTTTATGGAGGGGTGAGGGGCAATAATTCCCCCTTCCCTCCCAAGCTGTGGCTGCATTGGCAGCTGCATTTCATGGCGGGGCGGGGGTAGAATTGAATTGGGCTCTAAATACCCCAACTGGCTGGAAGGTGTTGCTATTGAGTAATAATTTAAAAGGGGTTTATTTTAATTTCTTTTTTAAAAAATTATAATGACACATTACACTTAGAGATTCTTAAAAACAATTCATTTCATTATATACCAGGGGGTGGCCAAACTATGGCTCCTGAGCCACATGCGGCTCTTTGACCTATAATGTGTGGCTCTTGGAAATACGTTGGCTGAGCTCCTTTTTGGATCACAATTAATATAAAAGGTAAGTAAGAAATTTTCAAGCTTTATAATTTTTGACCAGGTATAAACTGAGGGTCCACTGGATTAAAACACAAGTTTAATATTAATGGTGAGTAAATATATTTAAGAATTTAAATGCTTCTTAAATATTGCGGCTCTCAAACATCTGAAGTTTATCGTATGTGGCTCTTACATGAAGCACGTTTGGCCACCCCTGTTATATACTGTATTAACAATACAGAAAGCCAGTGTGGCAAATGAGTACCAGAGATACTGTATACCATCATTGGTAATGATAGAGTAATGACACTTGATAGCACTTCAGTTCTACAGTGATGGGTATTAGGGAAAAATAAGTGTAGATTACAGTTGTCTAACACCTGGGTTCCACTGCAGGCAACATTCCTAAACAGAAAGCTCTGTGCTTGGGGAGACTTTCAGCAATCCATACCAATTCATTTCTAATTCATGCTTTGTAATTACTTTGGACACACTTTCAGATCAGCAGAAGTGTTTGTTTTTGGAAACAGCTATTCATTCCTTCTCCCATCTTTTTACTCTTATTTGATTATTTGAGTAAAGTCATGCCTATCCTATACATTTAGTTTTACCACAGAGTGTATTACAATGGACTGATAATCAGGAATATATTAAAAACTGACAGTAGGGCCTAACAACAAATGCAGAGATAGACCCCTGGTCATGGGGACAATTGCATTACAATATGTGCAACATTAACAAAGGAATTTAGAGTGATGTCATGTTTGCAGCGCACCACATTTTACAAATATACGGTACTTTTTATATGTGTGTGTTCCTCATTCTTCAGTCTCCTCTGACAGTTGCTCTATAGCTAGCAACAGGATAGTTTCATGAGTGGTGAGATAAAATCTGCCTTTAGTTGTCTCACCAAGAGTCCTGCAAGGATTCTATCAACCCATGTATACTAGACATCATCAACTCCCCCCCCCCCGACTCCACAGCAGGGTTTTATTGCATGTTGTTGACATCCAGAGTTAATGGGCAAACCACATGGGCAGTTTTATGTCTCACCTTCACTCAAAATTCCACATGACCATATGCCTCACCTTGATAGTTTTATGGTTACTATAAGAATTATTTCCAATCACATTGTTACTGAACATCAGTTTGGAGCTCGTTCCCAAGAGTGCGGGCCGAGCTGGAAGAAGCTGGGAAAAGGACATTTCCTGGAGTTGGAAGAAAGGCGGCTGCTAGAGCTGCTGCTCTGACTGAGAGAATGCTTTGAATGCCGCTGGGAGAAGCGTTACGGCTGCTGGCTCCTTCCGTAATTTATTCACGACTATCAGCTGTTGAGCGCAGCTGATAAGGACTTTTCTCAGCTGTGAGTGACTGGGAGGACGCATGCTGGGGCGGAGCTTCAGCTCCGAAAACAATTAAGTTTTAATTAAGAGATAATTAGCTGCTGATGGCTGCAGATAAGGGGCAGACTCTGGAGTACCCCCAGCCAGTGGTCCGTGTACCCCTAGGGGTACGCGTACCACAGGTTGAGAACCCCTGTTATAGGGCATCATTTCCATCCCTCCCATCTTATACCTAGTTTTCTAGGGTCTTCTGGCCCTTGTGAACCAGAAGATGCTCTAGGAGGATTTCCTGCTACAGGCAGAGGGTTGGACTAGATGACCTTGTGGGTACCTTTCAACTCTGTGATTCTAAAATGACGGGAAGCTGCTGCCAGTCAGAAGAGATCTGGATAAGGTTGTGTTTTATGTCCTGTAGGTGCTCCATAAATACCTGTTAGATAGATGAACTTACAAAATATATGCAGTCATCAATCAAGTGGCCTATAGTCTATGTGAGCCTTTCAACAGCACTTGTAAACATGCCAAAAAGCTGATTATCCACCACAGGGTTCTAGTCACTGGAGGGTCACAGCATGTCTTCTTAAGAGAGCTTCCATTCACCACTTGACCTTGCATTTGCATCTCCCATGATGAAGGACCCTCTGGCATTTTTGCTGCTTCCTATTAAAAGAGGCAATAACGTTCAGGGGAGACCCTGTAAATCCCCAAGGAAAAGAAGGTCATTCAGCAGAAGAGCTTTCAGAAGGCAAATACTTAAAGAAAGAAGGTTCATCACCAGCCTTTCGGTTTTAATGACCGCCATTTCTAAATCCCTGCTTGCAATTCCTGCTTTGCCCTCCGATATCCTATGTCATATCACCTTATACTTTGACTTGGTATTTTCATTCTTTACTCAATGTTACACCATAACCTAGAACCTCTATCCCATTGACTATATTCATATCATTCTGTACGTCAACGTATTATTCACCCAATAAAATTTCGCATTATGGGAAAGTCACAAGGTGATGACAATAACAAAGTGATGCCATAACAGCAAATGCCAGCTCAGTCCAAGGGTCTGTCAAGTCCATCACTCTCCCTTAATGGCCATCTAGATACCCTTGGAAAGCTCACAAGCAGAGCAATACGGAGAGAGCTATCATCTCCCGTAGCCAGGGGCGTCACTGGAGCGTGGGGGGGGGCAGGCCGCCTGGGGGGTGGGGGCGACCCGGCTCCCCCTCCCGCGTCGCGTCGGGTCGCCCTTTGGACGCTCCGAGGTCAGCCCGGAAGCCGGCCTCGGAGCGTCCGACCCCGTCGGCGCTCCAGGGCCTTCTGAAAGAAGGCCCAAGCAGCGCGTCCATCCGGGTATTTCCCGGATTTTCGAGCATGCGCAGACCCGTTTTGAGGGCTTTTTGCCCTCAAAACGGGTCTGCGCATGCGCAAAAATCCAGGAAATACCCGGATGGACGCGCTGCCTGGGCCTTCTTTCAGAAGGCCCTGGAGCGCCGACGTGGTCGGACGCTCCGAGGCCTTCTCCCGGGCTGACCTCGGAGCGTCCAAAGGGCGACCCGACGCGACGCGGGGGGGGGGAGCCGGGTCGCCCCCACCCCCCGCGCCGCGATAACAGAGCGTCACTAGGGTCACACTGCCTCAGAAAAAGAAAGAGATTCATCTCAAGTTTCTAATTAATAAAACTACTGTATAACATTATGGAACACACACTCTATGGCAGGGGTTCTCAACGTTTTGAGGCCTGGGTACCCCCTATCACGGTCCAATTTTCTGAAGTACCCCTGCTAATTAATTGCTAATTAATTGGATTAATCAATCCATTAATTAGCTAATTAATTGTTAAATAAAAAAGTACTAAAACAATTTTAAATGTGAAAAAATGTCTTAACTCTCTCTCTCTCTCTCTCTCTCTCTCTCTCTCTGTATCTCTCTCTCACACACACACACATACAGAGAGAGAGAGAGAGAGAGAGAGAGAGAGAGAGAGAGAGAGAGAGAGTCAGGGAGGGAGGGAGGGAGGGAGGAGATTGCATTTAAGTTCTAATTAACAAGTAATTAACTACTGATTGATGCTGATAAGGGGCAGGCTCTGGCGTACCCCCTGCCAATGGTCCGTGTACCCCTAGGGGTACTCGTACCGCAGGTTGAGAACCCCTGCTCTATGGTATTCATAGTTTCTCTGGTGGCCTATTGGGGACAGCAATGATTACCCTCATCTCTTCATTTTACAGGCTCACATTTTTCTGCAGGAGAGATGTGTGAGCTCACTTTTTGAACAGTACAAGAAGTTCTGGAGGCCAGTGGCGTTCCTGCGGTAGGGGCTCGACAGTAAGTCGCGCCCCGACCTACTACCACGTTCACGAACCGGAGCGAGGAGGCCCCGCCCCTCACCATCAGAGCCATTCCACGCAGCGAAGCCAAACGGGCAGCCCATTTGGCTTCGCTGCGCCGAATGGCTCCGACGGCGAGGGGCGGGGCCTCCTCGCTCCGGTTCGTGAACGCGGTAGTAGGTCGTGGGACGACTTACTGTCGAGCCCCTACTGCAGGAACGCCACTGCTGGAGGCAGGAGTGTGAGAGAACTTGTGCCTCTGTTTCTCTGTTCTATAACATGTTTGAGCCCCTGCAGAATTTAGGGGAAAGACTGATCGAATCCGGGCTGAATGGTTCCTTATTTTGTATTTATGGGTTTTTGCTTGTTTCTTTCTTTCTTTAATAAATTTTTATCCCCCACCTTTACTTCACTGATGCCCAAGGCAGTTGACGTCGACACCTTTGGAACTGGCCCTTTTGCCCTTTTCTTCAGAATTACTTTGGCTTCTTTCCTTGGGTTAGCCGCGGGAGTGACCTGCTCTGCACAGTCTTGATGAAGCAAACACTGTTGGCTCTTGCTTACTGCTTGTGCCATAATGTGGGTGGATGATGTGGGTCAGCCTGTGAGTGGTTGATTTGGAGAGGGTCCTACCATTGGCTAAGGGATACTTCTGGTTTGCTTTCTACTTTCTGTGTCGGTAATTTTATGCCATACCTGATCAAAGTCTGCGAGTCATCCTTCTTGCTGGGCTACTATGTAGCCTGAACCTTGGAAAAGGGTACTACATTTACTAAATTGCCCTTCTCAGTTAATCTGTGCTGAAATGTTAAGGTAAAGGTAAAGGCATCCCCTGACAATTAAGTCCAGTCGTGTCCGACTCTACGGTGTGGTGCTCATCTCCATTTCAAAGCCGAAGAGCCAGCGTTGTCCGAAGACGCCTCCGTGGTCATGTGGCCGGCATGACTCTCCTTGCCGCAGCGCGTAGCATGCAGCTGGAACACGGAGCGCTGTTTACCTTCCCGCAAACGGTACCTATTTATCTACTCGCATTGACATGCTTTGGAACTGCTAGGTTGGCAGGAGCTGGCCAAGCAACGAGCGCTCACCCCGTCACGGGAATCGAACTGCCGACCTTTCGATCGACAGCTTATGGTTCAGCAGTTTAACCCGCTGCGCCACCCGCTCAATTGTACTATCTCCTTATTTTAGAGTGAATGGAATATGTTGTATCCTTGAAAGCCTTTGCAAGCAAGCAAAACGTACGGCTTGTGTAATAGGCACACTTGATTTTTCAAAACTCAGGCAGTCACCCTATTAATTACTTACCTGTTTACACATTTTATTGCCGTTTTTAAGCATAATTAAATACGCTGGCAGAACAACAGTTTGCCTTACAGCCAAATATATACTGTAAAGACCAATTTCTTTCTGCTGTGCAGTTTCCAAGAGCCAAGAGATAAATGTTTTTAACCTTTCCTTTATGTTAAGTCAATGCTGTGCTTAATTAACACGATGACTGCATTCCTCACAACACCCTGCCCAGCACCCTGTTCTGACATTGCCTAAGGAAGACAGCGAAGAGTCTCATTGTTGTCATAAAGACTCTCTAACCTTCGCTTGGATGGAGGCTCAGGTCTGCAAATAGTCGATAAAGCGTCAGGTATTTGAGTTTGATGTGCAGAAATGCACACAATCTGGAGGAAAACTACGCGAGAAAGCAGAAGGAAAAGCTAGATGCCTTGGATTGCTCACAAACACCTTCCTTATTCTTCCACTGCTCTCTTTCTACGTGTTCAATAGAACAAAACAAGCATTTTATTCATCTTTACTGATATGAAACTTTAGAACATGAAGCTTGTGGAAGCAATGCTGTCAAGAAGACGCCTTTCCCACCCCCCTCCCGACTGAGGTCCCTGAGCCCCCCTGGAAAATTGGAAATCCCCCTGGGATGGATCTGTGAGCAGAGCCTTAATCTGTACCCCATCCTGAGTTCCTCTTTATCTGGCATCAAGAGACTGGCTGGAATTATGCAAGACTCCCAACATGAGATGGATTCAGAGGCCCATGTGAATGAAGTCAACCTGAATTTGTGGTGGCCTGATCTGTTGGACTTTCCTTATGTTCTGAATTTCCTGGTCTGAAACGAGGTGGGCTTCAAACAATAAGCAACACAAAAGGGCAAATATGGTTACTACATCTGGTATCACAAATGACTCTTAGATGATAGAAAGGTCCAAAACAGGTGAAAATTATGTCAAAAATCAGGGATTTTCAGCACAGCAACCACTGCCAAGAAGTAACTGAAAATGGGAGACACTCATCAGTGCTCATATAAAAGAACAGAAACTGACAGCTCAAGCCACGTACAGCAGCAATGCATACCTAGTGATCTGCTTCCATTATTCACCTTGTGATGGCCCAAACGCCGCACCGTCATTGTGTGCTATGGTGCTGCTGGCAGAAATAGCCAGAGTCTCTGTGTGTGTGTGTGTGTGCTATAACCACCTGGAAATCCATGGGTGCAAGTAAGGTGGCAGACGGGGTGGTTTGGGGGAGGATCGAGGTGGGGAGTGGGCCAAACCAGGAGGCCAGTTTGAGGGTAGGAAGGGGTGAATCTTGGCAGCAGTCAAGCATGCTGGATCCTATCCCCCTTTCCCGGCCGGACCTGCCCCCTTCCTCTCTTTGGACTTATGCTAGCAAAATAGTGGTAGGTGGCGTACCAGGAGGCCAACTGGCTGTCTGACAGCCCCCCCCCCCCATCATAACATACAGTGCATGCTGCGTTGACAATGGTGCATGCTATTTTACTGGCAGGGGATAGGATTGGGCTGTAAGAGAATTTTAGGTTCAACACTAAACACAATCCCTCCAATAGTAGGAAAAAACCAGATGTCACAACACAGCCATAGCAAAAATAAAAGACATGGCAATTGTACTGTTGAATAATTAAGTAAACAAGTTTTACAAAAGTTTCTGACTAAGGCAACATTTTCATATGACTTCCGTAGACAAATGTGATTTGCCTGATTGGGGAGTGACTGATTTCTCCTATACCTCACAATGTGTCTGCTGCCATACATCTTTAATTACTTATTTTTCCTGCAATTTTTGTGTGTGTGTGTGTGAAATGTGTCTACTGTGACCACCCTCAGGACTAGAAAGGGCAATTGGTTAATGGAAGAGAACAAACCAGCAGGGGTACTGTGCGTTTCACAGACCTTTTGATATGGTCTCTTAAGGCTGGTGATTTCTTAATGAGCTGAACATTTTACTGTACATCTTCCTTCTCCGATAACTGTGCTGCTCCAGGGAAGGTTCTTGGCAGTTCATGAATGATCGGAGGTGAACTCTAAAGATGCACAGAAATTTCAGAATGAAGTAATGCACTGGAGAAGCTGCCATTAGGATCTATTAACATTTCACAGCACCCAGATATACACTATTAAACTACTCTACTGTGCTGACTTAGTTCTCCACTAAATGCTTAAGAGCAGATGGCTTGAGCATGTGGCCATATGAGGGTTTGGCCCATTCCACTAAATGAACACCAAATCCCTGTTTGGGAAGGAACAATCAGATCACACAGCCCTGAGAACCAGTTCTGTGTACTGATCCTTGCCTGCCTCATGGGAATATTGTGAGCCGTTTAATTAAATCATGTAAGCAAAGCTCCAAGATCTTTGAAGGCAGATTTGCTATTTATGTACACACCATTATTATTCATACATATAGCACATTTTACTGAAGGCAGGACACATTAAATGAATGCATCACCATAAAACATAATCTGCCATAAAGAGTTCATTATATGAGCTCCCATGGTAGCATCGGAGGCTGTTGGAAATGACTGTAACCTTGACAGAAGAGAAATAACGTCCTCTTCAGTAGCTGTCAGCAGCTCAGAGAGAAAAACTACGTTCAAAGTCTTCCCTAGGATGTGAGCGACACAGAACAAGTTAAAACAGGTTTGTTGATTCTTTATTTTTATTTTTCCTTGCTTAAATAAATGGGGCTCGGCTATCCACAGCAAGGAAGAATTCAATACATTCCTGATGACGAAGAAACAGATAATGAAGAAACGTTTATGTTTCTCTCCAGGATGTCAGGTGATGAAGAAGGGCTGTTGTACCCGTTGCAATTTTAGACATACACATCTGCACAAGTGTTTTCTCCATCTAGAGACATATAATAATATTTAACATTTGTACAGTGCTCTCGGAGTGTGCAAAGCACTTCACATACTATTGTGATGCAATCCTTACAACAACAACAACCTTGTAAGGTAAGCAAGTATTATTATCCCCATGTTGCAGCTGGGGAAGCAAAGGCTAAGAGGGAGTGGCTTGCCTAGCCAATGAGAATTCATGACAGAGGTGATATTTCAACCAAGGAAGCCCTGATTCACAGCTTACAGTTTACAGCCTGATCCTAACTGGGCATTTACGACAGCAGAACACAGTTCCGCCATCATAAATGGCCAAACGGCAGTGCAGAGTGCGCGCCGCTGGGGCCATATTGGAACTGCTGCAGCAAATGACGGCAGTGCTGAAGGCTTGCCGCCGGACCCAGCTACATCCGCCACTGAAGCTAAGCGGGCAGTGGGGGCAGGGAGTGGGTGGAATGGGATGGGGATTGAGGCCTCCAGGGGGCATGGCAGGGCAGGCAGAGGGTGGATATCAGTGGCAATCAGTGGCCAATGCCCTCCATTTTGGCCCCTTGCCTCTCCTCGGACTTGCACCAGCTAAAGAGCCAGCGCAGGTCCAAGTAGACCTATAGGTGTCCATGAGGGAGTGGAATAAGGTAAGTAGACAAAACATTTTCTTATTTCTCCACCACCCATGACCTGTGCCTTTTCGCAGGATGCAGCAGAGCCTGTGCCAGTGCTGCTGTGCCCGGCAGGCAGGCACTAGTTAGGATTGGGCCCTTTGCCACTACGCTCCACCAGTTCTCAAAATACATAGAAGCACACTGTTAGAATGTATTCTACTGTTTACTGTATATACGGGAAATGCAGCAAAACTGTTTACCTGGAAATACACACTGTTAGTGAGTGCAGACATTGTTAATATACCATGTAACCTTTACTGAAAGGCCAGCAGGTGGCGCAGTGGGTTAAATCGCTGAACCATGAGCTGTCGATCGAAAGGTCGGCAGTTCGAATCCGCGATGGGGTGAGCTCTTGTTGCTTGGCCAGCTCCTGCCAACCTAGCAGTTCCAAAGCATGTTAATGCGAGTGGATAAATAGGTACCGCTTGTGGGAAGGTAAACAGCACTCTGTGTTCCAGCTGCATGCTACGCGCTGCGGCAAGGAGAGTCATGCCGGCCACGTGACCGCGGAGGCATCTTCAGACAACGCTGGCTCTTCGGCTTTGAAATGGGGATGAGTACCACTCCCTAGAGTCGGATACGACTGGACTTAATTGTCAGGGGTCACCTATACCTTTAACCTTTACTGAGTCCCTGTTTCTAAGTCATAATTATTAGAAAATATGTATATACTGTTTTCAACTGGGGGTAGTGGTTATAGTATTGTAGGATCTATGCAAGGGGCTTGTTTGCTTGCGTCTTTATTTATAGATTTATAGCCATCGCTCAGTCAAAATGATCCCCAAGGCAGCTTACAAGACCTAATGCAGAGTAACCAAAAAATATAGATCTAGTCAGAATTTTTTTTCTTTCTCCAGATATAATTAATATATACAGGGTGTCTCCAAAAAAATGTATGCACATTTCAAGGAGCTCTAATTCATACATACTTCATTATAGAAGACCTGCAACACTGAAACACCTAAGGGAAGCAACTGAAGAGCTGTGTGGAACCATCCCAGCACACACATTGGTGGATGTCTGCAGATCCCTCCTTAGTCAATGACATCACTGGTGTATAGATGCTAAAGGGGAACAGTTCGAGCACTTGGTCTAATTAATTAATTGATTGATTGGTTAACTTGGTCAGGCAATTGCTTCTGTGTACACCATACGCAGTATTATAGTACAGGTGGGCCCCCATATCCGCTGGGGATATGTTCCAGGCCCCTCCGTGGATACTTGAAACCGTGGATAAGAGCGAACACCCACTCCATGGTTTCCTGAGGGCCCCCCCACCCTGCCTCCCCTGCAGGCAGGCATGCTTGCCCCCTCAGCTCTTATTTTTCTTTCCGCAAGCTTTGTTTCTTCCTGAAAACAAACAGAGAAGCAGCCTCCATTGCAGGCAGGTAGAATGAGACAAAGTCCTAGAGAGGCTCTGCAAGGTTTCTGTTAACCTTGCAGAGCCACTCTAGTACTTAGTCTCTTTCTACTTGCCTGACCTTCTCCTGTTTCTTTAAGGAAGAAACTAAGCTTACTGGGAAAAAAGTAAAAGCCTGGGGGGTTCCCCACGATCCGTGGATAACTGAAACCGTGGATAGCGAATCAGTGGATATGGGGGCCCACCTGTATATGTGTGAATTATAGCACAAGAAATTTGACACTATAAAGTGTATGTACGTTTTCTTGAGACACCTTGTATATTGAGGTTATTTCTTTCATCTTTCCATTTCTCATAATGATTAATATCAAAGTAAAGGTCTTTTATTGCCAGTTCTCAGGAGACAGGACAAAGAAGGCTTGGAGGAAAGAAAAAAATAAAATCCAAAACATCATGTTGACAGACCCTGAGCACACAGTAAAGAAGGCACTGTTGGGATGCTACAGGGAACGCAGCACTACAGGAGTCGAGAGGTAACTTTGGAGATGTGCGTCAAGAGTCCTCAAGCTTATTTCCACATTGCGCTGCATCAAAGGAAAAACATATTGTGTCCAACTGAGTGGCAAAACAAGATAGGAAGCTAATGTACCAAAAAGACGAAAAAAATACCCTTGATGCAGTCCTTAAGAAGAAACAATTCTTTTTTAAAGGCTGAACAGGGAACATCACAGTCTGGAATTGTGTGCACATTTTAAAAAAAACAGCATATATGAGATTGATATGATTCAGGTGCATCATTTTTCAACAGTGATGCTGCCAACCTATCAAAGAGGGAAGTTTTAAGGGATGTGGATTAAATGAAGAGGCGAGATGAAAAGCTAGGTTTTCCAGTGAATGCAAATTAGAGCAGCTCTGCCGACTTGAGCATAGATTTGCCGAGTAACACCTGAGGGTGTGACTGACTCTGACCTTTGCAATAAACAGATAAACAAATGGGCAAGCATGAGAAAGGTGTTTCAAAGCAGAATCATTTCCAACGGGGCTCTACAACTTGTTGCGCTATCTATTGAGAAGGGAAGCAGCAATCTCCAGCTTACCTAACAAGGAGGGATTGCATGGACAGGACTCCTCTCTCCATAGGCAGCTCTTGCAATACTCATTTTAACCTGAACCTTATTTCCTAGCTACTATTCCCAGTGTAATTCATCTGTGGAACTCCTTGTCACAGAATGTGGTGATGGCACCTGGCCTAGATGCCTTTAAAAGGGGATTGGAATTATTCATGTAGGAAATGTCCATCACAAGTTACAAGCCATAAACAACCTCCTGACTTTAGATGTAGGTTTTCTCTGTGTCAGGTGCAAGGGAGTGGCAACAGGATACAGGTAGCTTGTTGTGTTGTGTGCTCCCTGAGGCAGCTGTTGGGGCCACTGTGAGATACAGGAAGCTGGACTACATGGGTCTTTGGCCTGATCCAGCAGGGCTTATGTTCTTATTATCATGAGCTACATATGCAGTGCTCTGGATATCAGTGCTCTGAGCATTAGTACAATGATCTTGTTCACACCTGTGTGTGTTCATGGGAAATTGTGTCTGAGAGGTCATGAGGATTATCTGTGATTGTCCTCTGATTGGTCTATTGTGTTCCCCATTGGGAAAACCGCCTCCAACTCTTCCAGTCAATAGCATAAGATTTTTCAATCAATCTGCCTGATGTTTGCAGGTAGTCAAGAGCCTCTTTAAAAGGTTAGGTTTGCCAAATTTACGTTTGCCAGGGGGGACTCAGTTTGCAGGACAATGAAAGGGCATATTGTTGTTGTTGTTCAGTCGTTAAGTTGTGTCCGACCCTTCGTGATCCCATGAACCATATCCCGCCAGGCCTTCCTGTCCTCCACTATCTTCCTGAGTTCGCTCATTTTCATGTTCGTTGCATTGGTGATGCTGTCTAACCATCTCATCCTTTGCCTTCCCCTTCTCCTTTTGCCTTCAGTCTTTCCCAGCATCAGAGTCTTCTCCAGAGACTCCTCTCTTTGCATTAGGTGGTCAAAATATTTGAGCTTCAGCCTCAGTACCTGTTCTTCCAGGGAACAGTCAGGGTTGATTTCATTTAGGATTGACTGATTTGATCTCCTAGCAGTCCAAGGGACTCTCAGGAGTCTTCTCCAGCACCACAGTTCGAAAGCATCTATTCTTCGGCGCTCAGCCTTCCTTATGGTCCAACTCTCGCAACCATACATTGCTACTGGGAACACCATCGCCCTGACCCAGCCTAACTGCTGTCTAAAGTAATGGTAAATAAATATCAAACAGGAATAATAAATACTGCAGTCACTGCAGAAAGGCATCCACCTAAGTGGGCACCAACTGTACACCAAACTCCAGCAACAAGAAGTTTGGCAAGGTGGAGGAGGAGCATGCAGTACTTGTATCTTAAAAATAAATAAATCAGAAGCACACATACATATTTCTAGAATTTTCATTTAATGTGCCCCTCTACTGCATTCGTTCCAACTTGAAATAGCAGATGCCATTGCCATGCTTTGAGTTTTTATTATGTTAACTCACTGAATGAGAAGAACTTACAATTTGCTCCTGAACAAGAGGTCGGGGCCTCATATTAGAGCACAATATGTCATAGCAACCCAAAGAAGAAATGTCATTGAGGTCACTATTGTTTCAGCAGACTTGGAGGAGACTTTATCCACTCACAAAAATAAGTTCTTCTCCAAACCTCTAAAACAATCTTGACCTCAATGACACTCTTAGGCATTTGATTAGTTTTAGACTTGGCGTCCAACTACATCAATACTATGAAGGTCAGCCTCTTACTTTTGAGAGAGTCTGGATGCATCTGTTATCTGGAACAGAGTCAATTAGTTTATCGGGACAGTAATGAACCAAGCAGGAAGTTCTTTTGTGACTGTCTTTCTGCTCTAGCTGAGTTAGAAGCACTGAGACGCGGTCTTTCTTTGGGTGAAAAATGAGATACTGCCATACATAAGTTCACAGATGTAAAGACAGAGCAGAGCTATAGATAACATCTACATCCTTGATATTTCGTACACCTAGATTGAACCATAAATATTCTGCTTTCAACGCAGAACACTTTAAGAACCAAAACATTGAGACAAAGTTTCCCACTTATTTCAGTGGGATTAGGTAAGTGTCCTTAACACACTGCGGTGTTCCAGTGTAAAGAATGTGTTCACTCTACAGCGTGACTATGTTTTACGTTGAAATCAATCATGATTCACTATCTAAAGACTATATGTTTTAATTTTAGTAGAATAAAATATGAGCCTCCCCCTGATTTAGAACAGGGGTGGCCAGCCAGCGGCAGAGTGTGGACCGCCCCCCCCCCGCGCTGGAAGTGACATAACAGCTGCAGCCATTATGGACCATACCAAGGCGCAGGGTGGGCAGAAGGGTCAAATCCTCCTACCATCAGGGTCTCTGCATTCTTAAGAGGTGTGTAGAAGACAGAATCTTGGCCACTGCAAGTGCTGATGGTGCTGCTAAAGCAGCTGCACCTGCTGAAATGCCCTCCTCTGTACAACCATTAAAGGTCCAGGAGCATTCATGTTGAAAAGTTGGCCAACCCTAGAAGAACATATGGCAGTATGATTCTACAAAGGTTCCTAAAAAAATGTCAAATATTCTTGTGTCCTTAACAGAGTTGTCCTTCCCTATTTTCTTACCACACAACCTTGGGACAAATGAATGCAATCACTGAATGGTGTGTTAGGGCTGATTCAAATAAACAAGGTGGAGTCCCTCCCTCATTCCACATGATTCCTCCTGACCATCACAACCAGATACAAGATTGCTTGTAATTTCTGTAATCATGAAAATGACCATCATATGGTGTATCTGTGTAATAATGGCTCATTGCTAATGACTCCATATGCTCCTTTGCCCAGGGAAAGTCATGCGGTAACATACTGTGAAAAATGATGACCCGTTTCCCTTTGTGAACTGGAACGTAGCGTTGGTTGCAGGAGCTTTGAAATTCATGTTTGCCATTATTGGTGCACAACATTTAACCTTTCTTCAGAAGCTGAATTTATTCCTTTGCCATTTGGAAATAAGCTCATTGGAGATAAAGTATGTTTAATATTTTTGCAATTGTGCTGATCTTCACTGAATGCCCTAGACTCTGAATAGCATGTGCTTCATGCGCTTTCTCCTTTTATTAGTTCATTGTTGAGTTCACCAGCTTCTGCTTTGCTTTGCAACTGGGCCACTGCCTTTAGGGAGAGCAAGGTCAATCAGTAGGCTATGCATTCATTTTAGGAAGAACAGTCAAATGTAACAAGCAGGACCCATTTGCTTCTTTTTGGCATCCTCCTGAGCCAAGAATTGACCACAAACTAAACTAAGCAGCGATTCATTTTTGGCATTTGGGTCTGATTGGGTCTGATTCATTCCCTCAGCCTTGGTTTCAAACCCTACTTTTGTCACAGCCATGGAGGGAGAAGAGGGGCAAATTGATAGCATAAAGTCTCCATCTTAGTATTAATTCCTACCTACAGCCTCAGAGGGAGGGGAGAGACAAGCCAGCGTGGAAATTAGCAGCGTAAAGTCTCCATCTTGATTAAAATTCCCACCTGTAGCAAAACCTCAGAGGAAGAGAGGAGTGAAAGCAGGGAGAAAATTAACAGCAGAAAATGTTCAAATTTAAATGCCAATGTTCTTGCCAAAGTGCCCAAGAATCTGATATGACTTTTTGAGATATATTCCAGTATGCTCGGCCCACCCTGCCTCACCCATGCGGCTGCATGGCGGAAGATGGTGGCGGATAAGATTGGGTTCCCAGTCTATGAAAGTCAGAGCCTGATCCTAAAGGGCTGGTCTGCTGGCCAAACATGTGTTCTGCTGGCAGAAGCCCCGACCTGCTGTTGGAAGTGACATTCTGGTGGCGCCTGCAATGAGAGCACCAGTGCAGGTAGCTGGTGGTGTCACATGTAGACTGGTGGGGAGGTCTCCTGCTGGTAGCATTGGTAAGCTGGAGGTCAAGGTGGGGGGTGAGGTGAGAGGAACAGGGGAGGGATGAGGAGTTTCTGGATAGGGTGGAGGGAGGGAGGGAGGGAGGGAGGATGGGGGAGGAAGGGGTGGTTACCAGTGGCACTCACGTATGCTAGTATTCTGAGCTCCCTCCTTCCTCCCTTCCCTCTCTCTTGCTCTCCTCAGTACTGTGCCAGCAAAATAGCTGGCACAGATCTGAGGAGGTCCATTGGAGTAGCAGTGCAATTACCCCAAGGTAAGAAAACAAAAGTTCCCTTACCTTGAGGAGACCTCCAGGCTGCCCCCCACCACCAATGGATGCAGTGCGTGCCGTGTTGGCGTGCCTGCATCCGTGGGAGAGGCTTTACTTAGGATTGAGCCCTAAACTATATTGGAGGACATCACCACCAGCTATGAATTTTCTGTCAAATCAGAGCTAATTGTTCTTTCAGGTTAAGACAAGAGTAAGAAAGGCATGTGTGATGCCCTTTGCTCCCCCCCCCCCTAATTTAAGATGCAGTCCTGAACACACTAAAGTCTACTTTCAAGGAGTGATGGGCAATGCATGCTCCTGTCAAGTCTGGGTCCCAGCTCTGTTTTCCACCAGAAAATAACTTGATTTTTTTTCTTACTTCGGAGTGTGTTTAGGGCCCTATCACATTTCCAATGATATCATTGGATCTATCCTGTAACTGTAACACCTCTTGAACATTCAATATCCCTCCCCTTTGCCTGTTGCTCATTGGAGGCAAGCACATTACAAACCCAGAAGATGTGATTAACAAGCTGTGCTTGAATATCAGCAGCATCACAACTTCCAATGTTACCTTTGACCAATCTGGATCTTAAACGAGCTGAACTCAGGAATGTTAGGAAATGTCTGTTTCAGTCGAGACTTGCATTTGGGCAAGGCAATCTACACGTGGGGTTTTGTTGTTTAAAACATCTCCCTCATCGGTTCCACTATGTGCCTATTTTGAAATTACAACGACACTAGAGGGGAATAATCATCGCTTTTATAGTTATATAATACGTTTCCTAACTGCTCAAAGCATTTTGCACGTTAGCCGAGCTTTCTTCTCACAACTCTAAATGGTAGACCAGTCAGTATTACTATATCCATGGACCATGCAGCAAATGGGTATAGTAGGCTGAGACTGAAAGAAAATGACTTCTGAAGGCTACACTGCAAGGTCATTGATGACTGAAATCTTAACCACAGATGTTCAGATTTTTGTTCATGCCCTCAACCATTGTCTAGTTACAGTACTTGTTACATGAACTGTGCCCTAGATCACACCTGCAGCAGTGATGTCCCTCCATTCCCAGTTGCTCAGAGAAAGGGGAGCAAAGCGTTATTCTTTGCTCCCTGTTCACTAGAGGCACTTCTGCCATAATATTCATGTTTTTGTCACCCTATCATCTACTTGTGACACTTCCTAAGGTGTTCTACAATATGCATTAGTTGGCCATTATCTCCTTTGCACTGTGAATGCCCACAGTGAACAACTGCATGGTCAGGGCTTATCTACGTAAAATTGCACTTCAGAGACTTTATTGCCCAGAATGAAGGCGAGGAATTGCAACTTTGGAGACCCCCCCCCCCCCAATACAGCATAACTCATTGCTCCTGGAAAATTAGCAGGTTGGGGACAATGGCCCTAGTTGTTTATACATGCATGTTTATCACTTGATGACTATAGCATCAAGTGATGGTTTGCACTGTAGGTGCACGAGCTGCAAAGTCCCTTCATTATGGGGCATTAGAAGGGGCAGTAGAGTGATGCATATGGTCTGGTATGATGCTGCCTGTCTACTCATCAGCCAGCATGATGTCCCTGTCCCATTTATGTGCCCCCTCACATCCACCAATCTCCAAGGCAGCTTTCACATAATATATGTTGCATCTTTCTCTCCCCCCCCCCCCGAAAATGGATGTAGAGGTTGAGCCAATGTTTGAACATCACACAGAGTGAGAATTGTGTCATAAACCATGCTTCACTGTAATTGTCAAACTTCAAGTCAGATAATCACATTGTGTGGTGTTTTATATCTTTTCTGCCCTCCTTAAAAATGGGTGCTGGAATCAGTTTATACTTACATAAAGAATAAGTGTTAACAGAACAGGATGGTCGTCCCAAGAACCAACTTCTGAGTTGAGGGGATTTGCATGACACAAAGAAGTGATGCTGAGCAATTTGAAGAAACTTGGAAACAGAGCTTGCTGTTAAAACAAAAATCAATTTCTTGTTAGTGAAAAACCAGCCAATTTCCTCCATAATACCTGGCAGCAGCTGAACTTTGGAGGATTTCATCAAACAGGATCCATGCAATTTTTTCTTCTTTCCACAGGTTATTCCATGAAATAAATTTCATCTAACAGCATTCAAGAGACCATTTGGGGTTTTATGCTGAGCTTATTCAGAATCTCTGCATCAGGCTCTGCACGATAGGCAAAGTGATATATTTTTTTCCCCATGACACCTACATCTGATTTCTTCTTAGCGGTGAGTCAGACATGGTGGGTGAACTTGGAGGAAACAAACCTTGATGAAAATGCCACTTTATAAATATTCCAATTAATTTTTTTTGTTGCTAATTCTGAATGATATGGCAACTTCCAGTGGGTGCAATTAAAGAAATTTTGGTTCCTGTAAGTAATCATTGTAATAGTGTAAAATAGCCTGACAACGCTATGGCAGTGATGGGCTGCAGATAATATGAGGAGCTTAATTATTACCTTTAAGTATGTACCAAGGTCAAGCATTGACTTCAGTTGATGGATGTCGTGAGAACCAGGATTGTCTGAAGACACCCCTAAACTTTTAAGAGTTGCCTAACAGAGAAAAGCCTCATTTCATGAGGCTACAATTACTGCAGCACTGTGATAGGACAAGCTGCACTTGGTGTCATTCATTCTGCCTTTTAACCAACTTTTCAAGGGAAGGGATTCTTCTCAGTAGTCTGCCTGGTAGTCCAACCAAAGATTTGCATTCCTGCAGGTAAACTCAGTCCTGTTCCTGGAAAGTGGAACAGAATCGGTTATTAACACAAGGATATAAGAAACGCCTTGCTGGATCAGCCAAAGGCCCATTTAGTTCAGCATCCTGTTTCCCACAGAGGCCCATCAGCTGCCTTTAGGAAGCCCACATGCAGGAGGGGCTCCTCCCCCCCCCATTGCTCCCCTGTGACTGGTACTCAGGCTAGAATCCTATATACACTTTCCTGGGAGGAAGCCCCATTGAATACAATGGAACTTACTTACAGCACAATCCTGTGTAACCTGTGTAGATGCACCGGTGTAGATGGCATAAGTGCACTTACACCGGTGCATCTACTGTTACACCAGTGCAAGCTTACAAAGGATTGCGCTGTTAGAAGCATACCTGGAGGTAATGCACAACCATTGTGACTAGTAATCATTAATAGACCTGCCCACCCACCCCTGAAATTTTCCAATCTCCTTTTAGAAATCCATCCATTCCACACCCATGGCCATCATCACTTATTGTGGTAGCAATTTTTACAAACTAATGACGTGCTGTGTAAAGAAGTACCTGCTTTTGTCCATCCTAAATCTCTTGCCTGTCAGTTTCATTGAGTGACCCCTGGTTCTCGTATTGTGTAAAAGGGAGAAAATCCCCCCCTCTCCATTCTCTTCACACCATGAAGAATTTTATATGTCTCAGTCAAGTCCTCTCTTTGTTGCCTTTTTCTTCCCCCCAAGCTAAAAAGCCCCAAATGCTTTTAGACTGCAATCCTCCTAGTCACACTTCCCTGAACACAAGGGGACTTACCTCTGAGTAGACATGCATAGGATTGCAATGTTAGTCTAACACAGTGCATTTCTTTTTATTTTTCATTCTCCTTCCCAGAAATTCTGTTGTTATCCCCTTGATAACGTTCTTGTTGCACTTTAATCCACGCTTCCTGTTCCTCACATGCCAGTATTGAGCTACATGGACTGATGGTCTAGCCGCTAGAGTCTAGCTCTCTAGCTCAGTATAAGGCAACTTCCTATGACAGAGGAACATCTGGATCTATCAGTCAAGGAACAAATATTTAATAGGTGTGAGATTTGCACTAAATGTTATGGTATCTGATCGTAGATTTCTGATTTTTCCCTTGTTCATTTCTGAGTCTCTCTGGTAGCTTGCCTCCTTTTCTCTTCCTCTCGCAGTCTTCTTCTTTCCCTCTCCCTCCTTGATGCCTCTTGCTGTCATTCTCTCTCTTTTCCATGACAGTTGCTGGGTTTGAGTTATCTGTGGAAGTCAGGTACTGTGGTAGGTTTGCTTGTTTTGTATGATAATCCTGAAAATAATGTTTCAATAAAGTTTAACAAATAGTAATACAAAAGAAACAAGAACTACCAGTTCTGGTTCCTGTTGATGTTGATAAGGGCACACGAGGAGATTCTGCCCTCTAGTTGTACGTTCTCCGCACAGGGCCTTGTGTGACACACAATTATGTCATGCCAGTGCCCGGGGGGTTGCAGCAGCAGAACCTCACCGAAGAGCCCACAGTCGAGGTTTAACATCTTGCAGCTGAGGCCACTAGAAAGTCACTGGAAATGTGGTTTGAGCTTCAATTAGATTTGCAGCTTGTTATTGTAAGCTGACAGCCATGGACTGTAAAAGGAGCATGCTTGCATATGCCAGCACATTCCATTAGTAAAAAGGTAAAGGTGACCCCTGACAATTAAGTCCAGTCGTGTCCGATTCTAGGGTGTGGTGCTCATCCCCATTTCAAAGCCGAAGAGCCAGTGTTGTCCGAAGACGCCTCTGTGGTCATGTGACCGGCATGACTCTCCTTGCCGTAGCGCGTAGCATGCGGCTGGAACACGGAGTGCTGTTTACCTTCCCGCAAGTGGTACCTATTTATCTACTCACATTAACATGCTTTGGAACTGCTAGGTTGGCAGGAGCTGGCCAAGCAACGAGAGCTCACCCCGTCGCGGATTTGAACTGCTGACCTTTCGATCGACAGCTCATGGTTCAGCGGTTTAACCCACTGCGCCACCCGCTGGCCCATATTCCATTAGATGCCCCTGTAAATACCCAGATCATTCCCATTCTTAAATGGAATTGCTCTGCTGAATCATACAAAGGTCCCTTCAGTGTCTTATTTATCCATTTTTGCAGGCCTGGCCTCAGAAAACCGCTCTCTGGCCTTCTGAACATCAACCAATATTGTCTATGCTGATAACTTTCTAGGGTTCCAGGCAGGGCTCTTTCCCAGCTCTACCTGGAGATATCAGAGATGAACCTGGGGACCTTCTGTTACAACCCCTCCCCATATTTTTGTTTTCTCTGCTTTCTTAGCTATGTTATCTCTTGCCCCTAGACTCGGAGGTCTGTACTTTTAGCAGGTGCAGAGAAGACAGAATTTCAGCAGGTGCATCACAATGCTGCTGTAATGAGAAGAACTATGCCTCCCCAAATTCCCTCTTCCATACAATGATTACAAGAGCTCTGTCCTCTAGAAGAGGAAAGCAGTGAAATTGTTAACCCAGAAAGGGAGAGCAATACAGTAATAATAATAGAAGGGGGTCAACGAGTAGAGGGACACTTTCCTAAATTGCTAGTGCAGGTCCGAGGAGACCCATTGCGGGTTGGGAGGCTTTCGCAGTGGTAAGGGGATTTATTTTTCCTTTCCCTGCTGAGCCTTCCGATCCATCCCCCCCCCCAGGATGCAGTGGTTGTCCTTTTGGCAGTGCTGCATTGATGGGGGGGGGAGAAATAGGATTGGGCTGTAAAAGACTGATATTGAAAAATTGGAAGGATAAGTGCCCCCCCCCATTAGTCAATGGATTGAAGACCTTTTGTCTTTATCAACTTTTGAGTGAATGACTTATAAACAACAACTATGAACGGATATATTTGTGAATATTTGGAAGCCTTTCCTAGACATTTACATATAGTGTATGAAATATGTAATACTATAGCTTGCTTAAATATCTTTATATTTCCTTTTTTTTAAAAAAATAGATCCCTCTTGGTTTCTCCTTGTAATGGTCCCGCAAACAGATACAGGTATATCGTAGTTTCTGTTTGTAACTATTTTGTGCTGTTTGAATTTGCATTGTGTTCTTAAATGTATTTTTGTTTCTCCCACAAAAATGAAATTTAAAAAATGTTTTATGGAGTGACAATATTT
Organism: Plestiodon gilberti rubricaudatus; assembly: GCA_026170595.1. Lineage (NCBI taxonomy): Eukaryota > Metazoa > Chordata > Lepidosauria > Squamata > Scincidae > Plestiodon > Plestiodon gilberti. The sequence goes on from JANXHW010000001.1 coordinate 79,491,116, forward strand.
AACAATAAGGGAGCAAACTCTAAAACAATTCTACCAGCCCAACCCTATCCTACACTCTGCTCACGCTCAGCGATCCAGTTATGCTGGGAATGCTGGATCCTGAACAGAGTAGGTAGGGTTGGAGGTCTCCTTGAGGTAAGGGAACTTTTGTTCCCTTACCCCAGCCCCAACCTCCCAAACGGGTCTCCTTGGATCCACGCCAGCTATTGAGCTGGCATAAGTCCGGGAGGCACTTGTCAGGAGAAACGTGACTGGAAGGAGGATAGGATACAGTGTGTACTGCTGACGCCAATTCTGCCCCTTTCTCGGGCATTATCTGCCCTCCCACTGCCCTGAAATGCCCCCAAATCACCCTTCCCCCGCCCCAATGCCATGTGGCCCAGGGCTTACCAGGGCCGCATGCTGTTCGGATACGGACCGCAGGGGCCAGTGCAACTGCTTTATGGCAGCGTTGTGACTGTCCTGGGAAAAACAGACAGCCTAGCATTGTTCCTAGTTGCTTCTTCATTGCATTTTTAACATTTATGACTGCCATTTTCCTGTCATTATGTTTATCAAATTCACATAGCAGATCTGAAAGTAGATCTGATAAATTTTTCTAGTTCTTCTATAGAAAGCATCATGGTACAGTATACTGTATATTCTTCAGATTTGCTTTAGGTGTCCTCAGTGAGGGATTAGGAAAGTAATCAAAGAATAATTTATTTTTATCGATTGTGAATATGTACTCTATATGGCAATCAATATTCTGTAATGTTTCACACAAGAAACGTGAAAGGAAACAAACTAGAAAATCATAAACATAAGAGAACAACGACCAGATAGACACATACAGACAGACACACAGACAGAGTGTGTCTCAAAAAATGTGCACATGTTTTAATGAGCTCTAATTCATACATACAGTACTTCTTTGTAGAAAATTAATTGCAATTAATTTGTAGCAATTAATTGAAGAGATGTGTGGAACCAACCATCCCAGCACACACATTGGTGGGTGTCTGCAGATCCCTTACTGCTGCTACAGTATATAATCATGTGCTTCAGTTCCATTAGAAAACATTAGCATCATCGATGGTGGTGGTGATGGAACCCCATGCTAGAATCCCCATGGTTGTGCTCCTCAGCTGCCTGTTTGGCAGGTCTGTGAAACTAGCTTCGGACAGGTTTGTGAGGCCGGCTGAAACAATAAAGTGGAACAGTCACAAGTCATTACTAGGCAGTGGTTTCTACAGGACACTGTCCGCACATAATACAGTAAATGAAATTCTATCAGCCGAAAGCTCTCTCCCATCAGAGTTTTCTAACCCAATTTAAAATGGTCTGAGTAGATTCCTAACACCAAAACAAGACTAGCATAAAATGGAACTTGACGATCTCATTTATTTGTGCCTCAGTCATGGAAGAGATTTTTGAGTGAAAATTTGAAGCCACCGTTGTTGCTGACAATCTGTCAGGATGACCTCCCTTCATTGACCTAAAACAGATTCCTTTTTCTTTTTTAGCGAATACAAAATCAGAATGCCTAAAACTCTGAATAACACACATTTCCTTTCCTACTAACATTGCTGTTCCTGGGCATGCATATGTACACTAAGCTGAATCGTTGATCTGGCCATCGTTCCCTGCCGTCAAAGTTCCTTAATACTTCTTGCTCCAGCTGGATATTTGCCTGTTGGGAATCTTCCAGGTCTGTAGTCAGCAACAGGTTATGTAGTGATTTTTAATAGTGTTTACTCGGTGACACTGCATGCTTATATGCATATGCAGTTTACATGTATCCATATGGATGCTAACAGAGCCAGCTAGCTGCCTTGGAAATACTGAGTTGTTGCTGCATTATAGTAATGAGATATGCAACACCACTGCTTCCAACACTGTACAAAAACTGTATTGGATTACTGGTATATTACTGATGTCTACTTTTCAGTGCACCTTAGGCATGGGTGCTTTCTTTCCTTCTCTCCCTGTTGACCTATAATGCCTGGCCTAAAAGGTCTGGGCTGAGAGTTTCACTGAGTCAGCCCAGCACCCAATGGTTCTGTCTGTGCTGATCTGCCCAATTCAGGCAACTGCTACTGCAACCCTGATAGGTGGCCATCCAGTGTACTCTGCTTGAAAGCTTCCAATGAAGAAGAGCCCACAACTGCATGAGGCAGGCTGTTCCAATGCTGGATAATTCTTACAGTTAAGAAATTCTTCTTCATGTCTCACCCCCCCCCCTTTGTTGGATTCAGTTGTAGAAGGGGTATGTTTATTTATTTTTGCTGATCAGATCATATTTTACATTGTATCCTATGGCCTATTTTGGGTTTTAAGTGATTTTATATGATGCGTTTGTTTGTTTGTTTGTTTATTACGTTATCTGCTTAATTACGGTAGTAGAAAAATGAGATACTAACGTCTTCAATAAATAAAACTAAATGTATAACAGTCAAGTGTTCTAAACACGTATGTCACTTTTTAGCACTTGTAAAATTGGCCAGTATTATCCCCATCTTGTAGGATAGAGGGGCCAGGGGGCTCAGAGGCAGTGTCTGGTCCAAGGCCAATGAGAGAGTTTATAGGAGGAGTATGATTGGAACTCGGGACATCCTACTTCATAGCTCAGGCATACACATGGAGAAGAAAGAATAGGATGGTAGAATGGACTGGCCAGGTAGGTGGGGGATCACCAGAGTGGCACCGGGGGGGGGGGGCGAGGTCATCCAGGGCACACACTCAGTAGAGGGCTGACCTGACTGAGCTGACTCCTAAAGCCTCATTCCTGGAGAGTGGTTGGGCCCTAAGCACCATTGGGATACAGATGGAGGGCTCTGGAGGGGTCCAGTGCTGGGCTTTGCCCCCCAGCCCCCAGCAACCTGCTGTTGGCACTAGGGCCAATATTTTCAATTCTTTCCTATGTTAATTTCCCACAGACAGAAAACTAGCACAGCAGGCAACATGCTAAAGTGTAATATTTCCAGAATATTATCTTAATTTAAATGTGAAAATTAAAAGCAGTCTGACCACCTCCAAACTCAACCACCTCATTCTGCTGCATGTGTGGACCCTGTCCCAGCATCTTAGTCATTTTCATTGCCCCCACTCCCTGTAAAAAGGTAAAGGTGACCCCTGACATTTAAGTCCAGTCGTGTACGAATCTAGGGTGTGGTGTTCATCCCCATTTCAAAGCCGAAGAGCCAGCGTTGTCCGAAGACGCTTCCGTGGTCATGTGGCCGGCATGACTCTCCTTGCCGCAGCGCGTAGCATGCGGCTGGAACACGGAACACTGTTTACCTTCCCGCAAGCGGTACCTATTTATCTACTCACATTAACATGCTTTGGAACTGCTAGGTTGGCAGGAGCAGGCCTGTAGGTCTGTTTAAAAAAGAAAACTGGCTTAGGTGTATGACTACAGAAATCAGAACACTGTCCTAACTGAAGCCCCTTGTTGGAAAGATACCGCCCTCCAAATGTTCTTGGTTGTGACAGGTAATTTTAATTGCTCTACTTAATTATCATTAGAGAGCGATTCTCTTTGGCTAAAATTCATACGATTGGGGTAAAATGAGGACACTTCTTAGACCTGACAGTTGAGGGTTTTGTTTTGGTTTTGTTTTTACATTGAGTACAAATGATAAATTAGTCTCCCTGCAGCTTACCACAGGTATACAGTTCTATTTCTAGGTACGATATGGAGACCTTAGTACCATTATGGACAGGGACAGGGGTCAGGTCTAGCCAAAATTCATCCTGGAAGAATCAGGGTCCAGAAGAGAAACGAAACGTATGCCAAGCTCATAGTAAATCTGAAAGAAATTGGTTTGGTTTGTTAATCATACAAATGGAAACTCTCCTTTAAATCCCTAGACAGAGCAAGAATTGAATGTATCAGAAATTTTTCTCCTGCTCTGATGTTTATGTCCATGTTATTTCTACCATCTTGTATCACTTCAACTTTACTTTTCTTATGTCAGTGTTAAAGGCCAACTACATAATGGTGTTGTAAAGCTTTGTTTACATTTATATTTAAAATCCAATTTAAAAAAATCATTTTTTTTAAACCCGCAACATTACTGCAGTCAGTGAAGTTGGAAATGCTTCTGCCCAACCCTCCAGCTGCCCACATTACTGTATCTGAGCTTACTTACCCTCCAAAACCCCAACAGTGGATGTTACCACACTGCGTAAGCATGTTCCAATTGCCAGATTTTGTGAAAAATAATTGTCTTTCTCTCCTATGAGCATGGATCATCATCCTCGCAAGGAGGCTCATTACTGCATGACATGATGGCAAACAGAACTACCGGTAATTATTTTAGTATTACAAGATAGATTTTCTAATTTTTTTAGAACAATCTTTTGTAGTGTCGTTGAAATGTATTTGGGCAAGAATCCAAAGGGCATAATCCAGTCAACATTTTTAAATCCCGGTGATTTTAATGGGGAGAGATTTAAGCATGGATTTAACTGTCCTGTTGAGATCAGCATGGGACATAGTGGAAACCGAAACATGTTTAGAAATAAGTCTTGCTAGCTGCAACGGGACTTACTCCTTGGTAAGTGTCCCAGGATTTCAGCCTTAGAAGTGTTCACATGACTGCCTCATGTTTAGTATCAGAACTGTTGATCAGTGGCGTTCCCAGCCCTCCTGACGCCTGGGGGGGCGGGGGTTGGAGCGCCCCCCCAAGCAGCCGGGCTCGGGGCTGAGCACCCACTCGGCGTGTCCCCGGCCTCCGGAGGCTCCGCTCCGAGGCCGGGGATAAGCCCTCTTTAGAGGGCTGCCCGTTTGCCCTCAGAAAGGTTCTGCGCATGTGCAAATCCTATTAAAGCCGGTGACGCGCTTGGCCTTCTCATAAAGCCCTCGACCGCCGAGCTGGGCGGTCGCTCGGGGCTTATCCCCGGCCTCGGAGTGGAGCCTCCGGAGGCCGGGGATGTGCCGAGTGGTCGCGCTGCTTTGGGGGCGCGCGCCAGCTGGGCTCCGGTGCCACGCCGCTCTGCGCAGCCCCGAGCCTGGCTGCCGTGCCCCCGCGCCCACTCAGCACCTGGGGTAGAGCACACCAGCTTCCCCCATATTAGAACGCCACTGCTGTTGATGCTACCACAATAAATTTAGGATTGCCCCTCATACAAACACACACAGGGCCAGCCTTAGGCCTATTCAGCTGAATTGGCTGAATCGGGTCCTGATATTGGGATGGGGGCTGCACTAGTGAGGAGGAGGGCGGGCTGCCCACAGCTGCAGCAGGCACTTCGCATGGAGGCAAGCCTCCATGCAGAGGCTGATGCGGTGAGCGGAACTATAGTTGCGCCCTCCCGCCCACACCCCTGTGTCCAATTGGATCAAAAATCGAGCCTCCCGGAAGCAGTTGGTGGTGATGTGCTGATGTCATCCTGTCCCCGCCACCTATTTCTGGGAAGCTGCACCTTGTGCCAGGCTCATCCCAGTGAGTGGGGGTCTCACAGCGGGTGGGGGGGGGTCCACAAACGGATGCCTTGCATTGGGCCCCATGGTTCCTAAGGCCAGCCTTGTACACACACCACCTTTTTGACTGTTGTTTGCATGCTGGTGTCGTGGTACCATCATGCATTGCAGACCTGGAAGTCAGTGGAGATGTATGATAAGACTTAATTATGAGTTGGAGAAATCCCACATTTGCAAATGAAAGAAAACTATCAACATGCCAACGTAGTTTGTCAAACAAATTTAAAAAAATACACTTTATTTTATTATAAAATTGCTTTCAAGGCTATGGCTGCAATCCTATGCACACTTTCCTGGGAGTAAGTCCCAATGAACACAATGGGACTTGCTTCTGAGTAGACATGCATAGGATTGTGCTGGTTGACTCTGTTGCTGCTTAGGACAGCAAGAACCAAGAGACAGCAGCACAACTCCGTGGCGCGTGTATTTTTAAAAATCAAATCTCTCCCAGATGTTCAGATATTATAATGAGCAACATTGTGAATGCACAAAGGAAGTGCAGCTTAAGAATGGCAGGTGTTTGAAACAATACCTCTTGGGGTCCAAAACCAAAATGCAAGGGAACAGATCAGCTGTTATTAGAAAAACTGGTTGGCAAACAAAAAACTTCCTTGAAGGAAATCATTGGTTTTGAAGACAATTGAGATCCTGAGGTCAGCTGGCTTCATAACAACACCGTGGGCTTGAAAACCGATCACGCTTCCCACAGTTCCGAGTTTGAAAGCTTTACCAGACACATATGGCAGGAATCCCAAAGGTCCTGTTCATCCAGCTTGGAACCCAGTGTTGTTTTCAATGGAAGACCTGCATTCTCCTGGAGTTCTGTGGGAAGGAGTCCTTAAGCAGCCCACCCAACACAATGGTAGATACATGATGGATTCCAAAATTATACCAACACTAAATATTCATTGACAATATTAAAAGCGTTGTCAGTTTTGGGTTGAGGCTATGTGAGCAGATTTTGTTGTGCGGCAAAGTGGTCTGGGCTTTACTGTGTAAACAAGACTCAGGTTTGTTCATGTTTTTTGGATGGACTTTGTATGACACCACCTCAAATGTTTCTGAGACACAGTAAGCCATAGCACGTTTAGATACTCACCCACATCAGAAAACCTGGATTTGGATGTGTGATAAAGCAATCACACTGTTGCTTCCCGGTGTGCTGAAATTCTGCCCACAGAAACTCAGCCAATTTATATTTTCAGGGTGTCGAGAAACAGCCTCTCACACATGGCGAGCAAAAGCGACGCTTGCATTCAGCAAGTTTTGCTGGGAACGCTATGTGGTGTCTTGATCTGCATTGCTCAGAGTCCCTTTGCTTTTTTTAGATAGCTCCTTCCTATGCTCTCAAACCTAAAATACTTTTTATGGGGGTGGTGATAAAAGGGAGATGCCATGGAAGGTCCTGTTGCATTTGCTTGCCTATGACCAAAGTGACAATTGTGCACTAAGTGCTCTTGTCAACCAAATACCCTTCAAATGATCTTAACAATTCATGCTGCAATTGTGCAGAGACATTTAACTGTGCAACAAACAAGCAAAGCAGCCCACAACAAACCAGGCAGAAAAGAGCATTGTTTGACTACATGAGCATCTGCATCTCACTCTTCGGGGTCTATAAATCTGGACTGAAATCAACTTAGTTGAGCCTCAACTTAGAAAACTATAACAAGTAAAAGCAGTGGTTCCCAAACTTTTTAGCACCGGAACCCACGTTTTAAAATGACATTCTATCAGGACCCACCTAGCTTTACGAGGCTTTTAACACAAAAGGTGATCTAGAAAGAAATAACATTTTTTACAAGTAATATTTTATTTATTTACTTATTTGCAAAAAAAAAAAAAAAATCTCACTCCATTTCTCGTAATGAGGCAGCCCTAATGAATAGCCTCAAGGCTTGAGGGGCTTAGTCATGTGACCAAGCCTGCACCCACTACCTGTCATTGACAGACTTTGAAAAAAACACTAGAAAAAAGACACTCAAACATTTATCTCCCTATATATACACAAGCTTGAGAACTGCAGGAGCTCAGCTCTTTGCAGGGCAATTAGCAGCTATCTGGTTTTTGAATAGCCTCAGGGCTTGGGGCAATTAAGTATCTGATCTTTCCATCACCTGTGTTTTCATTGGAGGCTCTGTGGGACCCAACAACAACAACAACAACAGTATTTATATACCGCTTTTCAACAAAAAGATCACAAAGCGGTTTACAGACAAAATCAAATGATTAAATGGCTCTCTGTCCCAAAAGGGCTCACAATCTCACCAGAAATCCACAATTTGAGAAAACACTGAGTAAAAGTATAATTCAGAATCCCTAGTACAGTACTCAACTTGAAAAATCTAACTTGGAATCCCTTGTTATCCAATGCTCTTCCAGCAAAGCCCTTCCAGCAATATGCACCATATTGTTTGGGTTTCCTGTTACTCTGGAAGCACAAAGGACATGCTAGCGATAATCTGACTGAGTTGTTGGACAAAGTACCACCTGCTGTGTCTCCTGTGGTTCCTTTAATTGCTACAAAGAAGTGAGCTTTTCAAGAGAAGAATGAATGCTGACAATGGATTGCATTGTGTACTTGCAAAACAACTCCTCCCTCCTGCCTCTTAAAATAAACAGTTTGTTTCCTACCATCAAATGCCACACTTAAGTATAATTCTTATCCATCTAAACAATAGAGAGGAGAAAACCTATAATTGCAATGAGCATTTTTGAGCTCTTATCTGTGGTTAATATTTTCCGTCTCTAAGACAACCCTTTGGGCCTCCATAAGGACGTTCAGAATTATGTTTTTGCTAATACAGACCATTTCTTCATTTCGACTTTAGTCTAAATTTTCTTAAAACCTTGCCATAACAATGTGGACAGCAAATTCCAAGGATGAGAAGAAATTATATAGCAGGCTCAAGATGGTTCTTGCCAGTATGAAGCTGGTTTAGCTGTTGTTGGGCAGGAGAGCATGAGAAAAGTCCAGCCGCATTCAATCAAATGTCGATCTAGTCCAGCATCCTGCTTCCCTCAGTGCTCAACCAGAAAGTCCTCGAGCAGGGTCTGACCACAATCACCTTCTGACATTGAGCAATTTTTATTCAATGGCATATTGCCCCTGTATTTGGAGGCTCTGTTTCGTGATCATACCTAAGAGCCATTAATAAAGCTAAGGTAAAGGTGACCCCTGACAATTAAGTCCAGTCGTGTCCGACTCTAGGGTGTGGTGCTCATCCCCATTTCAAAGCCGAAGAGCCAGCGTTGTCCGAAGACGCCTCCGTGGTCATGTGGCCGGCATGACTCTCCTTGCCGCAGCGCGTAGCATGCGGCTGGAACACGGAGCGCTGTTTACCTTCCCGCAAGCGGTACCTATTTATCTACTCACATTAACATGCTTTATCTATTGCGGTACCTACATGCGGTACCTATTTATCTACTCACATTAACTGCTAGGTTGGCAGGAGCTGGCCAAGCAACGAGAGTTCCCCCCGTCGCGGATTCGAACTGCCGACCTTTCAATCAACAGCTCATGGTTCAGCGGTTTAACCCACTGCGCCACCCGCTGGCCTATTAATAAACCTACCTTCCATTAAATAGTAGGTTGAATTGCTTGCTGGTACTGTTTTTATGCCATTCTTGTAGTAATGGATGGATGGTACGTATGGGTATACAGGCTCTCTAGTGGTACAGTATATAGAAATATGCTATCTTTATATTATGTCTCACAGTCCAGTCCTAATACCCGTCACCAGTGCTGATGCAACCGCATCATGGAGGTCAGCGCTGCATGCTATGGTCGGGGGAGCAATCAGGTCTCCTCGAGATAAGGGGACTTTTGTTCCTTTACCTCCAGATGGGCCTCCTGGTGACCTATGGATCTCTTTGGACCCACGCCAGCTCTATAGCAGGTGTAAGAGCAACAAGGGTCATATTTCGGGGGTTAGTTCGGGCGATAGTTTAGGGGATCTGCACTTACAGCTGAAATCTGCCACTCCGCCTCTGACCCTCCCCCAAACCATCCAGTTACACCCCCTTTCCTCCCACTCCCCACCAACAAAAAGCCCCCTGCACTGGCCTACCTGCTCTGGTGTGATGCACTGGCCATAGCAGCGCTCCTCTGATACTGCTGCTGCTTTGCGGTGGCAACAGACTTGGAATGGACCACCGATGACATGCTGCTCACACTATCGCGAAGCCATGTACGAGAGCGGGACAGAATTCGTAAATGGCTTTGCAAGAGTGTGCACAGCACCATAGGATTGTGCTGCCCATTTCATAACAATTTGAGACCTTGAGTCTAAGTGAATATTATGCTTTTTATCTTGTTATTATCATGCTATCTATGGATATTTTATGGAAATAGCTTTGAAGAGCTGTTCAGATGAAAAAAAGATATAGAAATGTTTTAGATAAAGAAAGCACATAGTTAATCAGTCAAAAAATCAGTTTTTCCCCCTACTGTCACTTTCAGACTGAATCAGCTTGCAGACAGAGCTAAGGGCTAGGCTCTCTCCCAGAAATGTCTATTACTCTTTTTTTAAAAAAAAAATTACACTCGGATGGTGTAATTAAAACTCCAAAGCGCCGGTGCCACTACATCACCATACAGAGATTTACAGCGCAATCCTATCCAACTTACACTACCAGTGTAACCAGCGGTACAGCGAGAATGGGAGGCACCAGAACAGAAAGGGGATTCAAATCCCCTCCAAAGGGGGATTGAAAGGGGATTTAAATCTCCCCTCCCCTCCAAAGCCTCCTGCCCTCCCCTGCTGGTTACACTGGTGGTGTAAGTTGGATAGGATTGGGCTGCCAGTTAGGATTGGAAAAGAGCCCATTTCATATTTGTATTAAAACAGAGGAAAGAGCCCATTTCATATTTGTATTAAAACAGATGATCATGCAACTAGTGATAGAAAACCTTTCCAAATGTTCGCTTGGTCATTTTCATGCACCCATTACCTCTTGGTACCAGATGCTGGGAGGAAACCAGCACCCTCCTGACTTACTCGCAAGCGTCACAGAAGCATTCATAATGGCCAGTGAGGTGGTGTGCTAAGGCAGCTGCTACATGGTAATTGAGAGGGGTAATCCAGTCAGCAACTGTGGCCTTGCACCATACTGGCTGTGGCACCTCCTGCCTCCACTGCCACCTCCTGGGGCCGTAACCTAAGAGTTGGAATTCCCGACTCCCCCTGGATCAGATGCCACATGGTTGCTGCAGCCATTTTTGTCTAGTGCACTGCCTTGCTGGCCGCCATGGAGCCAAACTGCGCCATTGCCTTTGAATCACTTCTCCTACTTTACTTGTAGGTTTTTTTTAAAACTGCTTTTTGCTGTTTTCAGTTCATGCACAGCAAGAAATCTTCTATGGATCATTATAACTCACAAGAGAAACAAGGCAGAGATCAAAGGACCCTATCATAATACTGAATTCAATGAAGGAAAATGGGCTCAGGGAATGAGTCAAAGTTCCTGGACTTGATTTGGAAGTGTATCTACAAGTTTGGCAAAAAAACTTCCCCATCCCATGCTGGTTTTGACCTATTTCTCCTGGTATATTTCAGCTGTGCAAAGTGTTCAGTGATCAGTATCTTTCAAGCTGTGCTCATTTATTGATCTTCAGCCTGATAAAATTTAAATGGACATACAGTCTTGAAGAGGGGAAAAAAGTCTTTCAAGATAATTTGGGGCAGGAATTATTATTTTATTCCTAAAGAGTATATTCCCGAGAGAAATACCACTGCCTGAAACAGACTCCATGAAGCTGCTTATAACCATTGAATTTTCAGGTTGATGAGAACCCCCATTTAGATAATATTATTGTATGTTCATGCTGAGACTGTAGATTTTACTTGGAATAACCTCCATGGAATAATTCAGTGTTTGCAATATATTCTTCAGTGTGTGGGGGGGGGGAAGGGGGGAGAGTATCAGGGTTGTATATATCAAAGGAAGAGGCGATATGCAGGTGCTAAAATGCACGTTTTAAAATTCATGCTTTTCGGCAAATAATACTATTACTGTTTAGCAGCTGTCCTAACTAAAGTGGATTACATTCTCGGAGGGTCTGTCAAACTGGCAAAAAAATAAAAATGCTGGAAACTGTAATCCAAATATCCATCTCTACATACTCCTGTATTTTAAAGTGTTTTGTGCCCAATCCTAACCCCTCCCCCACCAGTGTAACAAGTATTGCGCAGTCAGCAGCTGCTTTATGACTGTCGTAAAACAGCCTCCGCCAATGAGTGCAGCAGACTCGACAGAGTCTAATCATGCCTGTGGACCCACAGACACCCACCGGAACAAGTATATACACAAAGGGGTTGGATGAGGCAGGGAGGGATTTCACTGGGGCAGGGAGAGGGTGGAACAGGGGAGGGAGTAGGCGGAACAGGGTGGAATGGGGCGGTGACAAGGCAGGGAGAAGGGTGGATCAGGTCTAGGATGGGAAGGGTGCATGCTGAATCCTGAGCCCCTTCCGTGGCCTGATCCACCTGCATGGAGCAATGTGGACTTGCGCAATGTGGACTTGCCCCATGGGATACAGTGGAAGTTGCGCCGGTGCCACTACATCACCATACAGAGATTTACAGCGCAATCCTATCCAACTTACACTACCAGTGTAACCAGTGGTGCAGTGAGAATGGGAGGCACCAGAACAGAAAGGGGATTCAAATCCCCTCCAAAGGGGGATTGAAAGGGGATTTAAATCTCCCCTCCCCTCCAAAGCCTCCTGCCCTCCCCTGCTGGTTACACCGGTGGTGTAAGTTGGATAGGATTGGGCTGCCAGTTAGGATTGGGCTGCCCGAGGGTGTTTTTGGGGGGAGGCTGAATAAAATGGCACAAATTACCATGAATAGGCAGGCAGATCACCACATAAACTATGTAAGAAAATAAATGTATTAGATTACACCTGTTTACTGGTCGATGCTACCATATGGTTAGACTGAGAGGAAAAAAATATCACAAGCAATTTGAATCCAGAGCTAATGGCTTGTTAGAAATGTAAAAGAAGTGAATACCAATTGTGAACCTTAAACACCTTCATAATTTCAGCTCCCACTCCATTGACCTTGGTCATTGGTAGCGTAGCTTGACTAAAGTCAAGGTAACAAAATTAGTCTGTGGACTGAGGTAGCTAAAATGATGATGAATGTTGTACTTTGAAATTCATTAGCTTTCATCATACATTAGTAGCATTCATTGTGGGCTTCTCCCTTTCAAGCACAACATTTTTATGCAATTAGGGAGCTTTGAAAATAGTCACAGACTCTCAGAGGTAAAAGAATGACAAATGATCCCCTAAGTAAATGGAGTAAGAAGCAAAAGCCACACAGTGGAATTCCTAAAACCCTTCCTAAGTATAGGTATTTTCTTATAGCTTTTTTTCTTTGTAAGGACGAGAAAAGACAGTGCTGTTTTCTGCAGAGAACTAGAAGAAGGCGGTTCAGGAGACAATCCAGTATAGCAGTGTTTCCAAAACGTTTTCGACCTGAGGCTCCCATGACCATTGGCGACCATTGGCCACAGCTCCCCATTACATTATGATGATGCCTGCCAATTGGCATTGCACTGTTTTCCGAGAGGATTCCATGGCACTCTGCGGCACAGCCTCGGCTCTGCGGCCGGCTGGTTTCTGCGGCTCTCCTGGGAGCCGTGCCTCCCAGTTGGGGAACCACTGCAGTACGGTATTGCTAGATTTTACATTTTAAAGAGATGGGATGATTAGGCATGATTGTTTCTTTGTCCCAGTAGTCTTGGGTGTATCCTGAAATATGCATCTAACACCTAGTGAAGCTAGTCAACTTACGTCCGCATAACTCTTCCTGCACTACATCTTTAGAGTCCAACTGCACATTTTGGGGCTATTATACCAGGTGACACCCCTTCCTATCTTTTGGCTTTACTTAAGCTCCAGTTGATGAAGAGTTTTGGAAAACTCAAAAGTTTGCCTGCTCACAACTTAATGTTATTTTGGTTGGACCTAATAAACAACATATTACCAGAATGAGGCTTTTGAACCTAGCACAGGGTTATATGAAAAATTAGTATTACTTTTGTTTATTTGTTCATTTGGTTTTTTTTATTTAGATCCCATGTTTCTCCTTGAAGGGCACCCAAGGCAGCTTACAAAAGTATGAAAATACATATAACAAACTATAAAATGCAGAATAATAAATATAAAAATACATACTGTATATAATGTAATATTAAAACCAACCAGCAGCAAAGCAGCAACTGTCAGTAATTAATAAAACCACCAAATAGAACCAGCAGACATACCCCTAAAAATACCTTGCTGGGCTCAGAAAGCTTTTTGGAAAAGGAAAGTCTTTAGGCTTCACCAGAAAGCTTCTAGAAAAGGAACAGTTCTTAACTCAAAGGGAAGGGAATTCCATAAGACACGTGCCACTACCAAAAAGGCCCTATATCTAGTCGCCATCCCCCTAACCTCGCTCAGTGGCGGCTCATTCAGGATAAATATTATCAAGAATATTTATATACTGCTTTATACAGAATAAGTAAAGTGGCAGTTGTGCACTGGATAGTGTATTCAATGTAAAACAGACTCTTAGTGCACAATCCTATGCATTCCCACTGAGAAGTGAAATTCAATGGGACCTTCTCCAAGGTAAGTGTGTATAGGATTGCAGCCTTAAAGCCTGGAGATGTGTACATGTGGTCAGGTATTTAGCTATTCAGTTTGGGGGAGCAAAACTCAATCCCCTCAATGTAAATTAATATTTTACCTGCAAACTGTTGCCCTTACTCTTTGTCCAGCATGCAATTAATCTGTGGAACCCCTTGCCATAGGATGTGCATGCGGTGATGGTCTACATGCTTTTAAAAAGGGATTGGACAGATTGATGGAGGAAAAGTCCATCACAGGTTACAAATCATGAAGACTATATGCAATATCGGGGTTTTTGAGGTAGCTTATCTCTGAATGCCAGATGCAAGGGAGTGGCAACAGTATCTGGGCTGGGGCAGATCAGGGGCAGGATGGGAATGGATCTCAGTGGCAGCAGAGTCTGCAGGATGAATTTGGAACCCCCATCTTGGGCCTGATATGCCCCCTTTCCCTAACAGTTCTATGCCAGCAAAAGAGCTGGTGTAGATCTGAGTAGGTCCATAGGGGACCAGGGAGTAGCAGAGGAGGTAAGTAAACATTTTCATCACTTACCTCTCCCGGCCAGTCTGGTCCCCAGTTGGTTCATGGGATGCAGCAGCTGCTGTGTCAGTGTCCCTGCACTGTGCAGGCCAGCCCTGGAGAGATTTGGGCCATACGTTTCTCAAAGTAGGAGGGCAATGACCATAAACACCTGGAGAAAGGGGATGGAAAATACTGTACATATGGTGCACTCTATTTCTCAGAACTGACCATAGGGTAAGGCCTGATTCACATATGACAGCGTTGTCCCCGTCCAGCGTACGCGCTGATCAGGCGTGATCAGGGCGCTTGGAGCAGGGGGAGCGTCGCTCTGCTTGTCTTCCCTCCTGCTGTCCCGCCTTCTTAAGAAAGCGCAGCTGTGATTGGTTACACACAACCGCGCTCTGATTGGCTGACGTCTTGAGAACTCTTGTTCTGCTTGCCTTTTCCTCTCGGAAGTTCTTGCCCTTACTTCAACCACAAATTTTATATCATTATCCCAGCATGAACTGGGAACATTTTGAGAGTTTTGCAATGACATTTTGCAATAACGAGGCTTGCTCTCTCCTCAGGGGTTTCCCTCTCGGAAGAGCAGTGGAATTGTAACCTCCGACGCGATTGGAGCTGCTTGTGATTGGCATGCAACCACTCTTCCCCCCCCTCTCGCGCGATTGGTGGCTGCAGTAGCGCTGTGAACCCGCCCACAAGCTCCACGAGAAAAGCTTTGCCAAACTAGAACCGAGCCGAACTCCAGCGATTCAAGCGTTGGAGCCCCGGAATGGTGTCCTATTACATGATGAATATGCAAATACAGCGCAGAGCGGGTCCGTGAAGCGCACAGCAGGGACAACGCTGTCATATGTGAATCAGGCTTCAGGTAGAGCATCAGAAGAAGACAGTGCTACGGAGGTTTGGTACTCAGCTACTCCTGTGAGAATCATGCTATATGCAGGCAAGCAGCAACTTGTATGATTATTGTTTCAATCTTTTAGTATGATTCTGGTATCACTGTCATAAAACTTGGGCACTCTTTCATATTTGTTACCAATGGAGTATCCAAAGTGCTGGAGGGCTGAATTTTTCATTTGAATATGAGCTTCATGCTTTGATTAACAGCAGCATAAAGCTGGGATATAAATTTGTTTCAGATAAAATAAGATGAGAAATGCCAAAAGAGTCAACTCTTAGAGTGATTTACTACAGAACTAATTGGGCCATAGCATCAAGTTGTATTTTATTTCAGCACTCACTTCAAAAGTCCGCTTGAGATGTCTAGCACTTTGAATGCTCCTGGAGATCTTGTATTAGAAAATTATATATCATGTGAAATGGAAAAAATTAATTTATCTAATGCAAGTTTTGCCCTGTATTTCAACAAGGCAAAACCAGACTTTATGCGGGGAGGGTTGAGGCGACTTTATACAGTTGGGGCCCAATCCTAACTCCCCCAGCACTGATGCAGCCACGCCAATGGGGCACAAGCTGCATCCTGAGGTAGAGGGCAGTCATGGAGGCCTCCTCAAGGCAAGGGAACATTCATTCCCTTACCTTGGGGCAGTGATGTAGACTTGAGTCTATTGACTTGGACTTGACTCAGACGTGACACGGCAATTGTAAAAGACTTGAAAGACTCGACTTACTTGGGGGCAAAGACTTGGGGGCAAAGACTTGGGACTTGACTCAAGACTTGGAGTCAGAGACTTGATCCACATCCCTGCCTTGGGGTAAGTCTTTGCTTCCTGAATGGGTGTCCTCAGATCTACACCATCTATTTTGCTGGCATAAGTCCAAAGAAAGTAAAGGAGAGGGAAGGAGAGAGGGAACAGAGTTAGGATTCCAGTGCAAGTCACTGCTGGGATTTACTCCCTTGCTCCCCAGTTCCTCCTCCTACCCTCCCCCTCCCTGCCCAGACACTCCCTAGTTCCTCTCTCTCCACCCCATTCCTCCCACCACCTGCCTGCTCATTCACACACACACACACACACACATACACACACACACACACACACACACACACACACACACACACACACACACACACACACCACTCAAATGGGGGGGGAAATGCTTCTAGAGCGAGAGGTCAAATTCAGCAGCGTCTGACAGTTTTGGGATTGTTTTTTTTTTTCTGTATATATTTATATTTTATTGATATATTAAAACATAAAAAAACAATACATATTTCATAAAGTTATAGCAAGCGCGAAGCAATACATCCTACTAGCATACTATTCACTATTTTCTACATACAATTTCCAACTAAGCCAAAACAACCCCCACATTCTATTCATTAAATCCGCATATCATCACATCATTCCTCTCTCTCTCTCTTAAAAAGTCAATAAATGGTTTCCAATTATTCACGAAAAAGTTAACTGACTTTTCCTTAATTAAAATTGTAAGTTTATCCATTTCAGCATAGTCCAAAACTTTCAGCCACCAATCTTCCAGCGAAGGTATCTCCGAATTCTTCCAATATTGTGCATATAAAATTCTTGCCGCAGCTGTCATATATAAAAACAAAGTTTGAAATTTTTCGCCTACATGATCCTCCCACATACCCAACAAAAATGTTTCCGGTTTCATTTGGATCTTAATCTTTAAAATCAACTCAATCTGTTTGTGAATCTGAGTCCAATACTTCTTTGCTTGAGGGCATGTCCACCACATATGGTAAAAAGTTCCTTCTTGCATTTTACATTTCCAACATCTATTCGTCACCTTCTCATACATTTTTGCTAATTTGCTTGGGGTTATATACCATCTATATATCATTTTATACATATTTTCTTTAATATTAACATTTAACGTAAATTTCAACTGTTTTAACCATAGTTGTTCCCATTGGTCCATTAAAATAACATGACCTACATTTTTCGCCCAATGAATCGTACATTCTTTAACCTGTTCTTCTTCTGTTTCAAACTTCAAAAGCAATTTATACATTTTTGAAATTATCTGGTCTTCAGATTTTAATTGTGCCTCCAATATTGATTCTTCTTCTACAAATCCATATGCCTTCTTGTCCACTTTAAATCTCTCCAAAATTTGAGCATATACAAACCATTGACAATTAAAGTCTTCTTCCATTAGTTTTTCTCTTGACTTCATTATACAGTCTCCTTGTGAAAAAATTAATAAATTTCTGTACAGTAGTCCTTTCTCTTTTGGCACGCTACTTCCACCAAAGTGTGCTTCATATGGTGCAACCCATAATGGTACTTTCTCATAAAATCTCATTTTATATCTATTCCAAATTCTCCATAATGCATGTCTAACATAATGATTTTTAAATTCTAAATTTGCTTTTACTTTATCATACCACAAATACCCATGCCAACCAAATCTCAAGTCAGAGCCTTCTAACTCCAATAATCTTCTATTTTGTAAATACACCCACTCTTTCAACCACACAAAACAACATGCTGCATAATATACTTTCAGATCTGGTAGTCCTAATCCTCCTCTCTCTTTTGCATCTTGAAGAATCTTATATTTCACCCTTGGTTTTTTCCCTTGCCAAATAAATTTAGAAATGTCTTTCTGCCATTCTTTAAATGGTGCATCAGATATAATCACTGGTATCGTTTGAAATAAGAACATCATTTTTGGCAATACATTCATCTTAATCACCGATATCCTTCCTAGTAAGGACAATTTCAATCTTTCCCATCGTAACATATCTTTCTTAATTTCATTCCATACTTTAACATAATTATTTTGAAATAATGTACAATTCATACTCGTCAATACAATTCCAAGATATTTAACTTTTTTTTCCACCTTAAATCCTGTTTTATTCATCAGTTTCAGTTGATCTTGAATCTTCATATTTTTAGTCACTATTTTTGTCTTCTGTTTATTAACTTTAAATCCTGCAAGAGATCCAAATTCTTTTAATTTACTCATCAACAACTCTATATCTTTTAACGGATTTTCCAGCATTAGTACCAAGTCATCTGCAAAGGCTCTTAACTTGAATGTTTCTTTCTTAATCTTCACACCATATATTCTTTCATCTTGTCTAATATTTCTATTCAAAACTTCTAACACCAATATAAACAGCAATGGTGATAACGGACATCCTTGTCGCGTACCTTTTTGAATTTCAAATGTCTTAGTCAGCTCACCATTCACTAATACTCTTGCAGTTTGTGTCACATAAATTGAATTTATCCATTTATTGAAGTTTTCCCCGAAGTCCATTTCTTGTAAAACTTCTAATAAAAAAGACCAGTTCAAATTATCAAAAGCTTTTTCAGCATCTATAAATATTAATGCTAATTGCTTGTCTATATGTTTGTCAAAATATTCCAACATATCCACAACAATTCTTACATTCTCCCTCAAATGTCTTTTTGGTAGAAAACCACATTGATCTTCATGTATGAATTTTTGCAACATCTTCTTCATTCTCTCCGCTAAGATTGATGTAAATATCTTATAGTCATTGTTAAGCAAAGATATAGGTCTATAATTCTTTATACTACTTGAATCTTGTCCTTCTTTTGGTATCAAAGTTATGTTCGCCTCTTTCCATGAATCTGGCATTTTTCTATTTTGTAAGATATCATTCATTGTCTGTTGTAATGGGATACTTATTACATCTTCTAAACATTTATAAAATCTCCCAGTCAAACCATCTGGACCTGGTGCCTTATTCAGTTTAACTCTCTTTATCGCATCTGCCACTTCTCTAGGCATGATCCTTTCATTTAAAATTAATTTCTGATCTTCCAAGACTTTTGGTAAATTTTGCTTTACCAAATATTCCTTTATTTTTGCTGGTTCTACCTTCTGTCTTTTATAATAATTTACAATTAATTTTTGTATATCTTCTTGTTCTGTACATATTTTATCTGTCTCTTGTAACTTAGAAATAATTCTTTTCTCCCTTTCTTTCCTCAGTTTATAAGCTAAAATTTTTCCTGGTTTATTAGCATGTTCAAAATACCTTTGTTTCGCATACTTCATTTTAATTTCTATTTCTTTTGTTATCATCAGGGATAGTTGACTCTGTAAAATTTTAATTTGTTGTAAAACGTTTTTGTCACCAGGTGTCCTCCTCAACTCTTGTTCTTTCTTCTTCATCTCTTCTTCAATCTTTTGAAACTTAGTTTGTCTCTTTTTAGTCCATTCTGCATTTTTTTGTATAAAATATCCTCTTATAAATGCTTTACTTGCATCCCAAACCATTCTTACTTCTGTTCCTTTATTCATATTTAACTCAAAAAAGTCTTTTAGTTTACTCTTAGCTTCTTCTATTATCTCTTCTTTCTGTAATAACAGTTCATTCAGTCTCCATCTATAAGTTTTAATTTTCTTCCTTATAGCCAGCGATATCGGATTATGATCTGAAATAGATTTTGTTAAAATCTCTGCTTTGGAAGTTCTAACAGCTATATCCTTTGACACCCAAAACATATCAATTCTTGAACTTGATCCATGTCTCTCTGAATAATGTGTGAACTCCTTAGAGCTCCCATTTTTCTGTCTCCATATGTCCAAGACCCCTAAAGTCTCCACCATTTCAAAAAAACTTTTAGGTAATTTCCCTTGATTGTGTTTTATTTCTTTTTCGGAGCCTTTATCACTCAGCGGGGAGACAACTCCATTCCAGTCACCCAACAAGCAAAAACTACTATAAGAATAATTTGCCAACAAATCCATCAAATATCTAAAAAAAATCCCCTTTTTGTTGATGTGGTGTATACACCCCCAATAGTAACGTTTTTATCCCATCTAGTGTTACTTCCACTGCCACCCCTCTTCCTTTGTCATCTGCAAATATTAATTCTGGCTTCAAATATTTTTTAACATATAAAACCACCCCATTCTTCTTCTTAATATTGGTTGAAAAAAATTCTTCTCCCAAATTTTTCTGAATCAAAAATTTTGTATCTCCCTTTTTTATGTGGGTTTCTTGAAGGCATATCACATCTTGATTAAGTTTTTTCAAATAATGGAATACTCTTTTTCTTTTTTGTGGAGCATTAGCTCCATTAATATTCCATGATAAAAATTTGTAATCCATCTTTATTATTCACAGCTTGCCATTGCACTGTCCATCCCTTCATCTTCTTCTTCTTCTCTTCCATCCTTGAATCTTCTCAGGAACTCTTTTGCTTTCTGGATTGTATCCAATCTATAGGGTTTTCCATGCAGTTTAAGAGTCACGCCTTCTAATTTTCCCCACCTAAAGACAATCTTCTGTTTCTTCAGCACCTCCACCAGGAATGCATAACTTTTCCTTTTCTGCAAAATTCTCAACAGAATCTCCTTTAGCACAATGATGTGCGCTTCTTCTACCTTGAGTCTTGATTTAGCATGTTGCTGTAGAACTTTATCTCTTGTTCGTTGCCTCACAAAATGCACCAAGATATCTCTTGGCACTTTCTTTGCTGCTGCATATCTTGTATTAATTCTATATGCCTTATCCAATTCCAGATCCAATTCATCTCGTTCTATTTGTAGAAATTCTGACAGAATGTGTACCATTCTATCTCTTGTATCTTCTGCTTGTTGTTCTGGAATTGCACGAAACCGTAGAAAGCTCTGTTTTCTCTCTTGTTCAGCCAGCGCCAACATATCTTGAATCTTGCAGCTCTCCATTTCAAAATGCATCACTTTATCTTCCTGGGTTTTCATCTTAATATTTATCTCTTGCAGATCACCTTTTATTTCTTTCACGGCTACATCAAGCTGGTGTATTTCTTGTTTCAGCTCCACCTTCATCTTTTGAAATTCTTCTTGCAAAGTTCCCAATTTTGCATCGAATTTATTTTGCCATCTTTTAAAGCATTCTTCCAGTGTTTCCGCTGGTCTTTCTGTTCCAGGCGATTTTGTAGGTGATTTTTTTTCTAATGTATTCCCTCTTCTTCTTGTAGCCATATTTCTAATTTTCACCAAATGGCACTCTTTCACTTACTCAGTTCAACTTCTTTTCCTTCTCTTTGAAACCAAAAACAAAGACTCAACTTCTTAAAATGTGTGCAGGCGGCAAATACCAACCAACATAATATTTTTCAGTCTTTTTTCAATCCTTCATGATGACCTTCTGCCCGGAAGAAAATTGTTTGTCCGTCTTTGTACAGTTCCAAACCACAGGAATTCAAAACAAACAGTTCAAAAGCAAAACAAGTCTCTTTCTCTCATTAAAACAGTTCATAGATATCTCCCCAAAGTGTTT
This sequence comes from Plestiodon gilberti rubricaudatus, assembly GCA_026170595.1. Classification (NCBI taxonomy): domain Eukaryota; kingdom Metazoa; phylum Chordata; class Lepidosauria; order Squamata; family Scincidae; genus Plestiodon; species Plestiodon gilberti. The sequence continues at coordinate 79,512,917 of JANXHW010000001.1, forward strand.
CTTCACTACTTCAATCTTCCGTAAGTACCAACAAGTTACTTAGTATTTTCGCTTAATATTTTCACTGTAGTATATTATCTTCCTTCCAAATTATATCCTTTTCACAACAAATCTTCTGTTCTTAAATTAACTCGTTATCTTAGCTTATTTCTTCAATTCTTACTGCAGTTCCTCGCCACTTGCAGAAGCAAAGCAAAAGTATAAGCGGGAGGGGGCTTGGCTTACATTCCGGCTGATTTTTTGAGCTCGTTGTTGATCCTCTCTTCCACGCTCAAACCAAAACAAACTTGAAAAGCCTACGCTCTCCGAGAAAGTAATGGGAGCGATCCGAAGATATGTGGTTTATCTCATCGCACACCCTTTTAATCCAGGGGTAGAGCAATTAAGTCCATCAGACGTGCTCTGTCAGTGTAGAGCAACCGACAGAGCTGTCAGCCAGCCATTCCTCCCAACCGGAAGTTTTGGGATTGTTGACATGGGTGAGCGGTGCAAACAACCTCAAAGTGCCTCAAAATTAGGCTACCAGTAAACACGAGACTGAGCTTTTCAAAAGAAGACAGGGTTTATTAAAGAAATATAGAAAAACAAGAAAAAGACACGTTTACTTTCAGTTACTTTGCTTAGGAGACCAGTTCACCTTGAGTCTGCCTTGTTCTGGGAAATACAGTGGATTGTCACATCTCACTCTACAGGCGCTACTGTGAGAGTGATTTTGATACTGAACCCCTGAGGTTCAGTATTATTGGAGGGGGGGTTCTGCCCAGGGAGTGCCTCTGGCTATCCTGATCACCTGGGCTGGTGGCAGCAGATTCAGTCTAACAAGGCTTTCCCCCAGCAAGCTGCATGTCCAAACAGGGAAGAGAGAGGGGGACGGGAAGGGAGTGAGCATGCTAAACACTAGGCACTACTGCCCTGGATCAGCATGCAGTCTCTGGCAGACCCTCTCTGGATTCTGATAGGCCTTTAATTATCATGACCTCTCCTAAGAGTTCAGCATGCCATAGCCCCCATGCAGAGCAAAGTCCTGCCTAGCTCCCAGAGACGACAGCCTGAAACCAGAATGGAGTTTGGTTAGGCTGCACACGTGTTGGGAAGAAGAGGATATTTATCACAGTAGTGGCAGTGGGCTGCTGGCACTGCCACCATTTGTGGCGGCAGATTCACAATGGTCACCAACGGTGTGCTGTGCACGCTTCTATATGACTATTTAAACAGCAGAACTGTGTTCTACTATCGTAAATAGTTACGTTCAGGCTGTTGGTTTCGTTTCCCAGATTTGTCTGGAAAGGAGAAATGTGAAATCTAGCAATGCACTCAGCATTCAATATCACCAAGAAAATGAGTGAAGTTCATAAGGCTCTCCAGCCACCATATTCAAAATTTGAACTAGTGACACAAAATCAATCTCCCACTAGTTCTGGGTTGATGATATTGTTCATTGTCTTGTTCATTAACAGCGCAATCCAATCCAACTTACACCACCAGTGTAACCAGTGGGGGAGGGCAGGGAGGGAGGCTTTGGAAATCCCCCTTTCAATCCCCCTTTGGAGGGGATTTGAATCCCTTTTTCATTCTGGGGCCTCCCGTTCTCGCTGCACCGCTGGTTACACCAGTGGTGTAAATCGGATAGGATTGCACTGCCAAATGAGGATAATCTTCATGTTTAAACAAATAAAACCATACAGTCCAAATCACAGATTTCCCCTACAATATTCTAGTGGCTTACGTGTATAATTGTGACACGTTGACTTAAAGCTTGAAACTTTGCACAGCTGCTATGCTCATTGTATATTAAAATATTCTGATCGTGTGCCCAATTTGGGCAATCTTGTTCACATAAAATGCAAGATGGCAGCCAAAATTTCCACCAAGTATATAAATATGCAAATGCTTATGTCGTTGCTAAGTCTTTGGGCTGCAATAGTGGCAATATAGGAGTTTTGGAGGGAAAAATCCATTAATTTAATTTAGTTTATATGTCTTGTTGGGAAAGACAAGGCAAATGCTCACTGCATTCAGCATTCAGAGTGTTGGAAGTTAACACCAGGACAGCGAAAATGGACTCTCAGTGAATGTACTGTAGCTAAAAGACTTATATTAAAACTTTGGAAGGATATGTCCCCCTCCCCCCACTACTACTCAATGGATTGAGGACCTTTTAACTTTATCAACATTTGAACGGATGGCTTACAGAAGAGAATTATGAATGGACATATTTTTGTATAATTGGAAGCCTTTCTTAGATTTGTATGTATAGTGTATGCATTGTTTATGGAGCATGGTTTATAGTTTATATATACGTAGATGGCTGGAAATGTTCTGTGTTTTCATATATCTTATCTAATAATTAAAAAATGAAATGCACTCACAGTGTTCACTGCACTGGCAAAGGGAAGTGCACTCGAGCATTTTAGCAGAAGCATTTCAGTGTTCAGAGTGCTTGAAATGCTCATCTCTTTTATCAACACCACAAGCACCCAAAGGTTTGAAGCACCCAAGGCTATCCTGAGCTCTGTGCCTCACTGAGTAGGGATTCAGACCTGGGTTTCTCACATCCAAACGAACACTGTACGATTAGGGGTGTGCAAGAATTTTGTTTTAATTCAGGATTTGCTTTGCTTTTGATGTTTATGCCCCTCTTCATTTCGTCATTCATTAGTTAAAATTCCATTTGTTTTGAACAAGCCCACCCCATTTATCTTCCTTCGCTGATGTTCAAAAGGGGGCAGATAGTTTCTTTCTAGCAAGAAAAGGAGTGTCAGATCTCATTGCATTCTTTCTGGTGGCTGCCATGCCCCACAATACCCCAGACCAAAGCAATGTCAGAATTGTGAGACAACAAACAAACATGGAGGCTGATGCTGGGGAAAGCTCTTAAACCAGTTTTAAAAAATTGGGGGGAAAAATCCCACCACTGGCTCATGACAAGATAAACGTCGTCGCCATCCGTCCCCCCACCGCAACCCTTTTCTCATGGCTCTTACATGTAGATATAAAGCTGAACCCTGTGTTCAGGGAAATGCTTGGTACAGGAATGGTTAAGAAAACTTTGCAATATGTTTATATTGTCAACAGGAAAACACAGGCATGTGACCATTTTGGTATTGGCTGGTGGGTAGACTACAGTGTATACATGCACTATTTCCCACATATTTTCACACTCACCTGGCCATTTATGCCATTGGGATAGAGTGTTCCCCATTGATGTCTATACATCTTTGGCTAAGGGCTCTGCAGACATCCACCAATGTGTGTGATGGGATAGTTCCACACACCTCTTCAACTGCTTCTCTTAGGTGTTAGAGTGTTTAAGGTTTCTACAATGAATTGTGTATGAATTAGAGCTTATTAAAATGTGTGCACATTTTTTTTGAGACACCCTGTATATCAGTAATCCAAAACAGAATGTTAGGCTGGTTTATGGCTTTCTAAATCAGCCTTTTAAAGCCCAATCCTAAGTGGCATTTCAGCAGCGAAATGTGCTTTATGGCGCCGTGAATGCCGATCTGGAAGCACATGTAGCCTCTGTGCTTCTGGACCACTGCCACAGATGTCGCAGAGGACCCCACATGCAGCGGTGGAGAGGAGAAAGCACACCGACTTTGGTAAGTCGGCAGGGTGGACGTAGCGGGGCCAGGTGTGGGTGGATTGGGGTGGAGCGGGGGGAAGCCTGGGGTGGCTCCTGGTGCGGGCATCTTGCCCCAGATGCTGTACACTCCAGAGAGAGCCAACATGCAGCCTTTGTTGCCTCGGACTTGCACCAGCTAAGGAGCAGGTGCAGGTCCGAGGAGACCCATTGGCAGTCATGTCTGCAAAATATTTCCTGATTCCCCCCCCCCGCACCATTGCTAGCAGCACAGCCTGTTTTGGCACAGCTGCATGCTATGGCATGGGAAAGGGTAGGATTGAGCCCTTAATAACTAGAAAACTCCAATGTAACCATAACTGTTGTTTATATGATAATTTCCTCTTGCAAAAACATTGTAAGTTTGCCTTTGCAGACATCACCTCAGAAGGTGTCTTTGCTCTCAGCTTTGTCTGCAAACACCTGCTTTAATGAACTGGTTCATGGCTGTGCTATGAAAGTGTCATTGCTGATACATTAAAGGCCGCCAGTTATGACCACATCAAGTCAAACTAACTATGTATTACTACCATCCCTAACTTCAACTCTGTCATGTTGTTTACAATGTTCTTTATCCTCTCCAGCACACAAACTGCAGCTTTAAGCTTTCCCATTGATTGAAAGAATGCAGACCGCTTTTGATCAATGGTCTTGGTGCCCTCTTTTAATTGCCCACTGGCACAAGACACTGGCATTTATTATCTCTTTAAATACTCATCCAAATAAAACTACTGGAAATACGGGAACAAGTTAACACTGTCAGACTTTATTGAAACCTGTACTTCCTGGGAAATGGAAGAAGAGGCATCGTTAATGGGGCACAGATGGGCCAGTAACACCATGATTTAATTCCTCTTTCACTCGCCAACCCAGGGGGAAATGATCATCAAATTATACGGCATGTTATATGCAGAAATCTATTCTGAGTCTCAGGCTGCAGAGATGTTACGTCAGATGCTGTAACAATAGCCTCTCGACACCATCGATTAACAAGCTGCCTGAGATGGGTGATGTATCAATTGATCTCTGGTGCCTATAATTAAAATGGCACCATTGGCAGAAGGTGTTCTGTGTGGACACAAGCCTTGGGCTCTTCAAGGTGTCTAAGAACAATATTGGAGGGAGGAGGACCAGCAGGACTGAAAAGAGTACAGGCTTCAAGGTGACTCTTTCTTAACACGGTTTCTTTGTGTCCATTGCAGCCTCTTATCCTCCAGTCTACCTTGTCCCTGCCAATGCCGCGGTACTTTTCAGCCTTTATCTGAAACACTCTCTTTATTGCTGATAAATAATCCATTCTAATCTGTTTGCTTCTTGCATCGAGTATTTGAGGTGTATAAATGAGAAAACCTATTAGGTGCTCAGGTACCATGCTGAAGGGCACACTGCAGCCACTTGAAGAGGTGATTAATGGGAAATATGGCTGGGAAGCATCATAAAGCATATTCAGAGAGTAACTGTGTTTACATATTAAATAGCAGAGGACGGGTGCCAAGTCTGACGGTTTCCATCCAAAATAATAATTATATTCTCTAAAGCCAGTATCTCTTGTTACCAGAGCATGCGGCAGAGTCAAAAAGTGCAACAGAGCAAAGGCGTCTCATCCCATTCAAATGCACTTTCTTGCAAAAGCATGGGTACGCAAAACGTTGCACGATTCATACCCAGCAGGTTTTAAAAGATCCCATAAAATGGAGGGAATCGCTTTTGTTTTGCTGATGGGCATAGATGGGCATGTGAGTGAGATTAGCACTCTGTCCCGGTTGGAGATCTGGGAAGCCTACAAATAGGAAATCACTGCTAGGTTAGCAAACTGGTTTGAATCAGGACAAATCCCAGCCATCTTTGAGGTCTAAGTGATATGAAAAAGTCCACCTCACCATATCAGACATGAAATGTAACACGTTTCCTCCAGGTGTTCCTATATGACATAGAAAACTAGATGTTTGTATATTTTATTTGATAGGAAGCTGAGGAAGATTTCATTTACTGACAAAAGTATCACATGGTAGACATGTAATGAATTTTCAAATGTGTGCCTAAGGGCACAATCCTAACAGAGGGATCCGCCAATGGAAGGTGTGTTCCGCCAGCAGAAATACTGTGGGCAGCTGGCGGAAGTGCCGCTGTGACAGCGCCCATGATGAGACCACCAGCATGCATGGTTGGCAGTCGCACGTGCATGCCAGTGGAGGAGCCAGTAAGTTGGTGGCAGGGTTGGCAGTGGGAGGAATGTGGTGGTGGAGGAATGGGGGCATATCTGGACAGAGAGAGGGTAGTCAGGGGTGTGGAATGGGGGAGGGAGGAGTGGATCCCGGAGCACCAGCATGCACCAAGATACTTACTCTATTCCCTCTTCCCTTCCTTGTCCCTTACTCGCCTTGTTTCTCCACCACCAAAATGCCTGGCACAGATCTGAGGATGCCCATTGGGGCAGTGGGGGCTTGTCCTAGGAGGTAACAAATGTTCCCTTACCTCAATGAGGCCTCTGGGACTGTGCTCCCCTTCAGAATGCAATGCTGTGTTTCACTGGCACAGCTGTAGCATGGTGTGTGTGTGTGTGTGTGTGTGTGTGTGTGTGTGTGTGTGTGTGTGTGTGTGCGAGAGAGAGAGAGAGAGAGAGAGAGAGACAGAGAGAGAGAGAGAGAGAGAGAGAGAGAGGATTGGGCTGATAGATTATTATGGGCTTTATCTAACTCCATCTTGGAAAACGTAGTATTGTTGTTGTTATTATTATGCAAACAGTTACAATATAGAGTTGCACCACCAATAGCCACAGTGGTGCCTTCTTTTTAGCAATCTATAAAATGTCTAAGTTGACGGAAAGCACATCCATGTGCCATGTACCAGTGCCCTTTATTCAGTGTTATCAACGCATCACCCATTTCAACAGGCAAGTGTCTGTTTGAAGCCATGGGTGTATCTGTGCCATGCAGGAATAAAATGAGCAATGTGAGTGCATGTGTGACCAAAATAAGTCAAATCCACGGGTTTCTTACTTATAAAGAAAAACATAGAATTCCTACCTATGGATTTAGGAAATCTAGCATCTATTATGAATGGGCTTTTTCAAACAAATGTCTTATGTTGTTTGTAAATCTACTTTTATGTGTACTTTTAGTCTTCAGAATGGGACAAACCATAGATTCTGTAACAAAATTATTCAGCAAATACATGTATCAATTTTGCTATTTGATACATTGACGTCCCAATAGGGCTGGTGTGTGGAGCCCTTTGCAACAGCGGAAGGTACTTCTGTTTTCACAAAATGGCTGCCAACAGCACATGCTGTCAGTGACCTTTTTGGGAGCACGGTCATGTGATGCGACAGTGCTCCCAGTCTGCCAGTGGATCACCAGCCACCCATCGGATCAGATAGGGCGGGGGCAGGCAAAATCGGGTGGGGAAGGGGTGGGTTAAAAACAGGTTGGGAAAGGGGCGTGACTGGGTGGGGTGGCTGTGGGAGGGAGTGGATCCGGTGGCAATGGCACACGTATCCTATCCCCCTTTTCAGCAATGTCCCTGTCCCCTTTCTCTCCTTGGACGTGCGCCAGTGATTAGTCTGAGGAGACCCATTGTAGGTCAGGAGGCTTGTATAGGTGTAAGGGTATTTAATTCCCCTTTTGCCTCTGAAGCCTCCTGATCCACCCACCTGCTGGAAACATTACACCTGTTTTGGGTGCAGCTGCACCAGCGGGGGGGGGGGGTAGGATTGGGCTCTAAACCTTCGAATTCAGTAGAGTAAAATTTTGCAATTAGTACAAACCCTTTCACTGAGAAATGCATTAAGAAAGCTGGTATCAGTATGAGTGTGTATATTCTGTCTGCTTCACGAAAGGCTTTTTGGAGAAATCAGCTGTATTTGTTATCTGGCCCTGTTGTAATTACCTGCACTCAAGAATGCATCATCTTCTGTTGTGATACGTTGAGAGAAGTCCTCTTTGCCTGATTTCAGCATTGTTTGAATTGCGGCTCTTTTATATTTCAGAGTACAGAGAAACTTTCGTTTAATGGCAGTTTGACAGCTTCTTTCCCAAGAGGCAAACTAAAAATGATCTGATGCACATTAGAACTTTTAGCTCTGAATCATGAAGTATTCTGTAGGGACTGGTGCTTGAATAGTTGATGATTTATTGGGGGGGGGGATACCACTGCATTCATAGACAGAAATCATTTGCGCAAAACCTCTGGTGATTGCTTTACAGTATCTCACTGGCTGAATTCTATAGCTTTTATAGAAGAAGTCCGGAGCACCACTAACGTTGTCAGATTGGTGCCTAGTGAGTACTTTGGCATGTTCACAGTCTAAAATGAAGTCCAGAGACATTAATAGCCTTGGCTTTCATAAAAGCCCCACTCTGACAGCATGAGAGCGGTCATGAACTCCTCATTGGAAAGTATTTCCTTTCACTTGAAGTAGTAACATTTCTTAAAGGCAGGAATGTTGTAGAACTCACTAAGTACTATGATGTCATTGCCGACAATTAAGTCAATAACAATGCCTCATTTAGGTTTATGTTTTATTTTCAAAAATTCAGATGCGTTTGGGAGTATGTTCTGTTATTTTGGAAAAAAAATATTTCAAATTGAGTTATCTTTTTAAAGTTATGTTGTTGTCAATGGTAATGTTGTCAATACTGGCACACAATGTGATACATGGCTGTTTGGGGGAGCTGACAATCTTTAGATCTTTATTTCCTATCAACAAACATTGCTGTCACCTGCTGAGCTGAGAGCAGCCTGAGTTAAAATACGTTTGCTCAAAAAAATTGACATCTTTTGTTCAATTTCTTGAAATGTGACAAGCAGTACCTAGACATCAAACTCCACCATCTCCCCAAGTTTGGTCCAGATCACTTGAGAAATAAGAAAAGTAGAGCACTTTCAAACCTGACCCCATGACTGTTCACAAAATATGAAATGCTTTTCTAAACTTCCTTCAGAGTAACTAGATGTCAAGCTAGTCAGTGTCCCAAAGTTTGGTCCAGAACCATTGCACAATGAATGAGATACAGCACTTTGAAATGTCCTCAGAAATTGTTCCTGATTGCTTCACTGAAAAAATAAAAAAGTGGGCTTCCTCCTCCACAGCACAGCCAAGAACAGACAATTTCTACTGTGTGAAACAGTTTAGGCATATTTCTTCAGAACCAGAGTGATTAATGAAGCTCATTCCCAAGGAAGTGTTTAGGATTGCAGCAGCACACTTTCCTGAGAGTAGGCTTCTTTAAATTTAAGATTAAACATGCATAAATGGCAAGTGATTTTGTGGAACAGCACCTTTAAAAGTGAAATCTCAAAGAAGAGAAAAGCATGCTCTCCCCCCTTTTTACTTTCTCTTTTGCCACCCTATTTCAAACGAGGCAGGGGAGAAGGATGGGACAATGGAAGTCAACTCATCCTTGAGGATCCCATGGAGAGAAGGTCCTCTTGTGTGTGTGTGTGTGTGTGTGTGTGTGTGTGTGTGTGTGTGTGTGTGTGTGTGTGTGTGTGTGTGTGTGTGTGAGACTGTTTCATTCCCCGTCTTACCAACAGGAAATGCCTATACCATTTACCCTTACACCCCCCAATGAACACACCAGACAATGCTTGTTTGGATATAATGGTCACTTTATTTTAACTTTAACAATAAACCTGCAGCGGGTTCTAATTCGGGTAACTCAACCCCCCATAGCGTGCGGGCCCTAAATGGGGGAAACGGCACTAGCTGTCTACCTCCCCCTGTTGTAATTGGTGTGACCACCCCGGCTCCAGGCCCCCTCGGCCACTGTCCGAGGGTGCCTATCACGGCCAACCCCGAAGGGTCGAGACAGCAGAGCAGTTAAGGCCCCATACTGGCCGTGCCCTTGATGGTCCCCACTTGCTCCAGCCAAAGGGGCTTGCCAGCCTGCCTCACCGACCCAGTCAAGTGTCGTCATGAGCGGTTCTGGCTCACCCCCCCCCCGACCTTGCTGCCTCAAGATGCACGCCGAGCGCAGTTCCCTGCTTACCCATACCCGCACGCCACCTGCCAGGTGACCCACTGACTATAGACCCGGTCTCCCCAACACAGCCTGAGGTAGGTGAAAAAACCAGCAACCCGGGCCAATTTGGTTGGTGGCCAAAAATTCCTACCTGGTCCCCGAAGGCGACCGACTAATCCCAGTCTATGTCAAGGAGGGCGGGAGGGGTTTGCCCTTCAGACGCCGACTGAGAGGCCAGCAAAAACGCTGGCCTCGTTTTCAGTCGGAGCCCGCCCCACGTGATTCGGGCCAGCCAATCAGCTGGCCGAAAACACGAGCCTCGTCAGGAGCACTGGGGGGGGGAAGCATAAACTCCCCCGAGACGCGAAGAGCGTCTCAAGGGCCATCAATGTGTTCTAACTTGACAGAAAGGAGTAGAGGAGTTAATTGTCTATTACAGAATGTGTATAGTTCCCAACAGCAATCATTTGAGCCTGAGTGAGGTGGTGGAGTTTGCATGGAAGCATCAGGTCTGTCATGACTTGCCTGCAAGAATGAGCCATCACTAGACCAAACAGTGCAGCTTGATCACTCACGTCAGCTCAAGCAGAATGGTTTCCATGGAACCAGTTCACACATTTATCTGCAAATCCTCAAATGCGGAGAACTCAATCAAGTGACGTGTTTGCATGTGTGAACCAGCCCTGAGTTTATACCACTATCTTTTCTCCTGTGTTGCAGACCAGGCTTATAAAGAGCCCCTGCCAGTAAATACTGGTATTTTCCTGGATAGACTTCCTCTCTCTTTATTGCATTTTTCCCCATGGAAGATCTTTGATGTGGGGCTACAGCAGGGCACTTAACAACTCTGACAAGTATGCTTTTGTGTAGGGGTTTAACTGAATGATTATTTCCCTTTCACTGTCGTAATGCAAGCATCTATTCAGTGACTATCACCTCGCAATACTTGACTGGAAAAAGCTTTGAAGATGACAGTGTATTAGCTGTCAGGCCTTCTATAGCATGGTATTATTTACCAGCTTCCTCACTTCTTTCTTAAAGAGCAGTACTGAGGGGGTGTCATATTAAAATAATTACAGTATCTAATGAACTGTCTTCAAGAAAGCTTCTGCAGATGTGATATCTATGAGATCCAGACAGGCTGTAAATGTCTTGATTTGCAAGTAAATGAAAAATTCTCTCCACCACCAAACACCCCCTCCAAACATGACATATCTATACCCAAGCGTTGGAGATAGGGCATTTCATAAAGCTCAAAGATTAAGAAAAGCCACGTCTCAATGGCGGCTTCCCGCTCCAGATAATTTTCAAAATAAAGCATTTGCTGTCATCTTCAGAATGAAACCAGGCAAGTTTCTAGCTGGCAGTGTGTCAAAAACCATGTTTTCAAACATTCTGCAAATCCATTAGATACATACATTTGTGAAAAATAATTGCTTCTTTAGCTCCTGTTGCACTAGTAGCTAGAAATGTGGACAGATCGGACAGCAAATATAATGAAAGCTACCTTAAACAACAAACAACAACAACAACAACAACAACAACAACAACAAAATAATAATAATAATAATAATAATAATAATAATAATAATAATAACAACCCGCCTGGAATCTTATCTAACAATTGGTGGCATGTTTCATTCTTCATCTAAAAAACAACGTCCTTAAAAAATTAATGACAATATGCTAATATAGATTGCAGCCAACACCTCAACAAACCAGAGCCAGGGAGGACAGCTGGCTGGAGTGACTGGAGACTTCCCCCTCCACCTACCTCAGCTCGGTTCAGAATTGGCTCGGTATTAATGATCCCTCTTAGAGAGCATTTGGAAACAGCTTGTCTGTTTTCTTGAAGAGTTCTCACCTGGCTCATAATAATCAGGTGTACTTATGCCATGTGCATGCACATTATATGCAATCGTATCTGGGAAATGTAGTTTGGTGAACTATAACTACTGCCTTGCACTCACCATGGCAGAGAGTTGCTTGGAAATTCAACCGTACTTCCTCATAAGACCTAGGGAAAAAAGATAGGTTTTAGTTCTGGATGGGAAAAACAGCAACCTAGTCATCTGCAAAAGTCTCTACACTATATCTTAGTCAGGAGATTTAAATGTTTTGCTTGCTCTTTGTCCTGGGAGAATTGCTTACCATACATACAGTATCTGGTTAAAGTTAGTTTTGTTACTTTTGGAAGGCTGAGTAGTATGATTCCTTTTATAATAAAATACTAATTGCTAAAAGTGTGTCTGACCTAATTCCTACTAAAATCAATGAAAAGGCTCCCTGTCACTTAATAGGAAATTGGATCTAGCCCACAGAGACAGAAAATGAATGTTCTGCCATGTATTTGTGGAAACTAATTTCTTTGCATTTGGAAGTCTAGGTTAACGGACTCATTTTAAAATTGAGGTATAATTCCAAGTAGGGTGAAATAATCTACCTTTTTTTTAAAGATCAAACAGATTTTGGAGATCCACATTGAGTTTGGGTTTAGGTTTTGTTTCTGATTAAAAGTTTGGTTTGCCATTCAAAATTTATAGAAAGTCATGTTAAAAACCAGAAGACATCCAAAGTTTGTTCAAGAATTTTATACTGTATGCAAAATATTTTGATCTAAACATCATGTGTATTTTTCTGAACCCAGAAGAGACAGAGACAGAGACAGAGACAGAGACAGAGACAGAGAGAGAGAGGAGTACCCTTACAGTAACCTCTGGTAAACACAGAATCCCAAACAAAAACAGTGATTCATACATGAAAGTCTTTTTTTCCACACTTGGCTTGCCCTTGGCAGATGGGGGCATGTGCATTTACAGAAATCCACAGTTGTCTTTAATCATCCACAGAAGAATCATTGCATAACTGATATCAGAGGACTGTCTTTGTATTTCTACCAAAGACTTACTGGGGGGGGGGGGGGCAAGGCATAAATTCCTGTAACACTTTTTCTGCAATTTTGGTCTCACTTCTGTTATCTCTCTTTGCAGACAAAGGGGCATTGTCACATTGGTCAAGGACTCTCGATGCACCCATTAAAACCATTCCTCTCGGACCTTTCCAGGAGCTTCCTCAGCCTTCATGCAATTGCCAGCCTGATGCTCAGGTCATGGAATAGCTCACTCTTTTCATGTCTAACAACTATATGATGTTAGAAGCTTCTCATTTGTAGCTGGCTGGCCTCTGACGTGATAATGCTTCATTTTTGAAATCTGTTCTATTTTAGGTGCTTACAAATCCCTGAGAAAACTCATTTCATGTTATGATAGCCCAGATCATCTGGGATAGTTTTTAAGGTCAAACATATTAATTACCATAAATCTGTCTTGCCAAGCTGCTGCCTAAAGTGAGGATAATATCACATTTAAAAATGCTACAACTCCTAAAGTTAAAAAATATACTGTATAATCCAATTAGACATATGCTTTACTACATCTTCAAAGCCTACTAATTTGAATACTAAAGCTCCTCTTTAATCCTGCTTATGTTAAAATAGCAATGGGATTGTGCTCAGAAGTGGAATTTTGCTCCATTCTTAAAGCTTTCTGCCTTAAGGCAGAGATCCTTACACATAACCATTCTTCACAGTGTTGCATATGGGGATCTCCCCGTCAAACAGAGGATCGGTGCTATCAACATTGACAGAACCGATAAGTAGTTTGAAATCAGTCCATTATTCCCAGTGACATTCATGACGTTTGCAAATATCAGGTTTATAATATGAATCTTCACTGCTTGTAATACTTTTTTAAAACAGATTATGAGGAGAGTCATGCACGTTTGCCCTGAAACTCATAGTTCATCACTTGAATAACAAAAGTGTATTTCGAACGGATGTCCCATTTTTGTGTCTATGCGGTTGACATTAACCAGAGTGAGACCAGTGAGACTAGTAACTACTTTCCTCAGACATGACAATGTACTATCCTTCCTTCCTGTCATCTGCATTTTAGAAAGCTGCATTTTAATTCTGGCTCAATATCCCTATTGCATGGAGTGGGTAGTTTCCTAGTCCCAATCGGGCGGCGTATCTGAGGCCTGGAGGGAGCGCTGGTTACTGGGGATCTCGCCCCTGGTATCCCCATCCCCTCCAGGCCCTGGGGGGGCCAATGGCCGCCCTCCTTCAACGCCCGGTCCGCCCTGCCCCTGCCCCGACCGGCGTAGGGCTTACCTGTGACGGCTGGCACAGGGCTGGGGAGACTGTGTGACAAGCAGCGCCGGTCACAGCGCCGGCGTTGGTTTCTCTCAGGGTGTCATGTAAGTGCCTTATGGCACTTTTGCGACACCCTGCACCGGGGCAGCATGTGCTGCCCCAGCGCATAACATACACAGGATTGCGCCATGAGTTGGTTAGACGATTGGTCTGACTCAGTAGAAAGCGTCTTCCTTTATAGTCAAATAGGAGTGAGCAGCTCAATAAGGACATAACTTTTTATACAGTGTTCCATTCATGCAGTTCAAATGTGGCCAAGGGCTGTTAGCATGAGCCAATCCATAATGTAGGATGTTCATGGGAAAGTATGCTTCGTGGCTCCATCAAAGCACATCTGGGCTTGGATTGCTCTAAATCAGGGGTTCTCAACCTGTGGTACGGGTACCCCTAGGGGTACTCAGACCTCTTGCTGGGGGTACGCCAAGCCCTGCCCCTTATCTGCCCTATCAGCAGCTAATTCAATTTCAATTAACATGGATTTTAAATTTTAATTATTTTTGGAGCCCTTCTGTCTCTCTGATTTTGGTTTTGGGCTTATTTTTGTACTTTGGAAAATGTACTTTGGTGGGGTGGGGGAGGGAGGAGCTGATTTTGGGAAGTGTGACTTGGAGAAAAATAGATCCTTGCATGTATCACTCACACTCACACACTCACACAGTTTAAGACAATTTTTCACATTTAAAGTTGTTTTAGTACTTTTTATTTAATGATTAATTACCTAATTAATTGATTAATCCAATTAATTAGCAGTTAATTAGCAGGGGGTACTTCAGAAAATTGGGCCGTGATAGGGTGTACCCAGGCCTCCAAAGGTTGAGAACCCCTGCTATAAAACACTTCAAGTGGAAGGAAGGGGATAAGGCCCCCCTTTGCCTGTTTTTCAACATGCAGTCGCGAGTGAGCGGAACAATTGCTGCTGACCCATTCTGATTCACTTCAAAAAAGTTTAAAAATTAGTTGCTGCTCAGGGATTGACTATAAATATAGCTTATGTATGAGCATGTCACATTTATTATTTGACACAGATATAATTTGGCTTGCGTTGACATAAGGGATGCCTTCGTATTTTGGTCTATCATGCCCTGCTCAGGCCTGACTACTGCTAGTCCATTTATCAACAAGGATTCGGTAAAGAAGCCACCGAGCGGAATATAAAATAGACGGTTTTGCCAGTAGGGGAGAAAGAAAGGAGAAGAAAACATCTGGCAGACAGACATGTGTTCATCAATAAGTCTAAGCTACATCCTTGCCTCAAGGAATACCATTGACATTAATTGCCCTAACCCAATATGATGTCAACAGCAGGTCAAGTGAAGAATTTATTAGACTATTGAGTCATTCTGGAAAAGAAACTGAAGGGATGTTAAACTAAAGATATCTTTTTTTTTTAAATATCCCCAACAATACATTTCAATATTAATATCAGTAATGATATTTATATAAAATATGTATCTCCTACCACTCTTGTAGAGTAGGCAGTCACAATAATTGTTTAAAACAATGGATAATGTTAAAAATAATAACAAAACTTATTACCGTATTTACAGCAGCATTTTCCTGATCCATTCCTCTAGTATCAGCTCACAGACAAAAGGAGATATTGTATTCTAATAGTCCAAGCCTATCATTCCTTCCCCCAGTGATGCAGTGATGCCAAAATGGCTACTGCCTGCATCCTGTATTGGCTCCTCCGATATCCTAGGCTCATTCCTAGCCTGGTTCAGCCTTATCCTGCCACCTCGGATCCATGCCAGCTTCAGAGCTGGTGTGCATCCGAGGAAGCCCATAGCCCCTGGGCAGCCCTACACTCGGGGAAGGGGATGAACACCCCTTCTTCCGAGGTGTTCCCGGGCTGCACTGCCTGGGACAGGGCTTAGGATACAGTGACCGGCCCTTTAGGACAGCTGTGTATCCTTACACAGGACTGTGCTGTTAATGTGGCCTCAGATTTTAAGGGGATTCATGAGTTTTTCGATCGAAAACTTTCATGGCCAGCAATTATTGGGGATTCACGAGTACCCAGAAGTGGAGGGTGGCAGGGTCAGTGGGCAGTGGCCCCCTGGGTGGCACACAGGGGTGATGAACGTGCTGCTGCTGCGGCAATTCGGTGGCCGAAAAATGGTTGCACAGTTTGCGGCACCGCGAATGTTTTGCTCACCCACTTGCCTGGGCTCCCCTACCAATGTTTTCTTGGCATTGTTCCCACGGGGGCGTTTTCGTGGCCATAACGCCGCTGGGGTGATGTTGCTAGCAGGGGCAGGGTGGGGCTAGCGATGTCACTGGGGGGGGCAGCAACGGCTAGCTACGTCACTGTGAACACGCATTCTTCCTCCTCCAGAAGGGAGAGCTTCCCTGAGATCTTCAGCTCCATCCAACAGGGACCACTCAGCCTTGTATCCATTCCTTCCATCATCACAGACCAGGCGTGAGTTTTTAATGGGTAGCAGTCACTCTGCCCATCCTTGATTGGGACAAAGCTGATCAGTTGTACCTGGTCTGTTGAGACAAGTTTGAGACCTTTATTCTGCAAGGAACATTCTCGTTGTCCCAACAATGGACCATCTATTCAGGAAACCTTTATGCTGCCTGTTTGTTACTTGTCCGGGGGTGGGGTGGGGGTGGGGTGCTCTGGCAGGGTCATTGGGGCAGGGAGGCTGAGTTTATGGAGTGACAACTTGGGGGATATGGTGCACCAGGACACATGATACAATAAGTGGCACACAGGATCATTTCTTTTTTACTTGTACATAACATCAGCAAACATAACTAGCATCAACTATAACTAGCTTCAAATGTAACTAGCATTAAAGCTGTAACAGACCGCAGGTGTCTCGCTGCGTCTTGCACCGAAATCGATTCTAGATTGGCCCAACGCGTTGCTCCACATCCCGCCCCCACAACACTGAATGCAGCCTCTCATTGGCTGAAGATCGTTCCGGTGCATTCCAAGTTGAATAAATTGAGCTTCGGCCAATGAGAGGCTGTGTTCAGTGTTGTGGGGGTGGGACGCGGAGCAACGCATTGGGCCAATCAGAATCGACACGTTGGCCACTTCGGGATGTGACGGGACGCGACGTGTGCGGTGTAAGGACGGCTTAAACGTAACTAGCATCAACTAATGACAATAAATATTTCATTAAAAGTGTTTGCATCATGTTAGCTTTTGAAGTGAATATGACAACAAAGCTTTATCAATGAAGCTTGAATGTCCTGTCTCCTTCTATCAGCCTTATGTTAATGCTGAAGAGAATTTGAAAGAGAGGCTTTTTGTAATGAGAATGAGCATTCTGGCCAATGTCATTTTTACATTCACATTACAAATCAATTGAAGCAAGAAATGATAGCTTTAGATGTGAAGAATGCCCTAAGTATCCATCGAGTCCAGCTTACCCATGTAAATCACAATAAATTTGTAAATCAAATCATCAACAAACCATGTTAAGGAATCAGACCGAGGATTTTGCTATACACTCATGTATAAACAGGGTATTGAAAAATGGATTACAAGACCAAAACAGGCTGGATCAAATTGAATCCTTGGAAAAACTATAATCCCTCCACTTCACCAACAAAAATATGCTTGAGAAACAAGCATGGAAACATTCCTTTCTATGGCTGGCATTCCCTTGCATAATCTTTCAACTCCCATTGCTCAAAGTCTTTAAGGACCCAATTCCATCTCCCACCAATCCACAGCATGCAGAACCATTGATGGAGCTGCATGGTATTGGAGGACGGGACGACGACGACCAGACGACCTAGGAGAGATAAGTAAAAATCTCTGTGTGTTTTACTCTTCAGACCTGCACCAGCTATTTCTCTGGCATACGTCCAAGGAGAGGTATGGGGTGTATTGGGCCAGGAAAACAGGGATTGGATCCCAGTATGCACTGCTGCAGCCAAGATCCACCCCCTCTCACCCCCTCCAAACCCTGCCCTGCCTGCTCTCCACCCCGAACTTCCCCTGAACTGCCACACCATTACATTCTGAAACGCAACATCCAGGAGCCACTGCTGTGTATGCGGGGCTTCTGGCCATTCGCATCAGTGGACCTGAAGCACATGACACACCGCAAGCAGCACCTGCAGCAGTAGACGAGAATTCCATTGCTGTAAGTGCCCTCACGGATTCGCTGTAATTCTGTTACTATTTCCAAATTCCACATCTTATTATTGATGCCAATGGAGAGACCTTTGGATTCAATTCCTTGCTGTTCTGATTGCATGCTGATAACGTTTGCTTGGGAGTGACCTCGTCCTTGAACGCAACATCTCTCGGTCACTTCCCCATCCAAGCCAGTGCCCCAGTGAAGTTTCTCCTGGTTCTACAAATCTGTATTTGTTCTGCCTTTAGTGAGCTGTAATCTGCTCCACAAAATCTGAGCTGCCTCCTAACACTTCTGTAAACAGTAAATAGGGGTGGATTTTGTAACACTTTTTCATGTATTTTAACATTACACACAATATATTATAAGGTAATTGGCTCTGATTGGATGATGGGGCAAAAGAAAAACACCCCATTTGGCAAAATATAGTTCAGTCATCCAAAGAGATGCTGCTGTACTGCAAATCACCTTCCACAGATACAATCAATTGAAGAACTTCTGCCTGTCAAGGAATGGTTTTCCATTTGTAGAAACAGAAGCCATATTTGGCAGCAGCCTCAGAAGAGGTAAGAATAAAGAGGGCCGGCCCCCGCATGAGGCTGGGTGAAGTGGTCAGGTGGGCAGTAGGCTCGAGGAGGCAGTGAACCGCTGAAGGCTGACCTGCACCCCATGCTTGCCTGCTGCCTCTCCTGCCCCACCCAGCCACTTCACCCTGCCCTCTGAAGTGAGAAGAGGGTTAGGGGCAGGGGCTCTCCTCCAGCGCTACTGCTGCAAGCAACTGGAGCTGGAGAAAAAAGCAGCTCGAGAGCAATCCAAACAGGAGTGCTGCACCTAAGCCACCTCCTTCCTTTCCACCTCTGTACCTCTCTCAAAAACAAGGTCAACATCTGAGGATCTTTGCAAAATAATTTTAAATTATGATGCCCATGAAATTATGGAATATCCTACACTGCAGTGGACACTGCAGTAGACAATTCTGCATGCTCTGCACCCACACAAGCCGTGCAGTGGTGAAGCAATGATGGGTAAGGAGCCAGGATCACCATTTCAAGGTTTACAAGGTCATGGAAAAAAATTCAGTATATGTGTGTTGGGGAGAGTGGAAGGCAAGATTCACAGCAAGTTTTACAGGCACGTTTAGATGCCCTCCCCCTCCAAAAGCAGGGCATTTGAAGAGCATTTGTTTGGTATACTTTTTATGCCTCCTAATATTTGCATTAACCAAAGTGTATACATTACCTGAGGATGGAAACGACAGAGAGAACACCTTGTCTCCCTACCACTATAATAATAATAATAATAATAATAATAATAATAATAATAATAGGCACTTTTTCAATTGGTGCTCCTCTTATATTTAGCAGGGGGAGAGAGTAACTGCTCCCCTTTCACCCAAGCACAGTCTCTTTCTCTGCTGGCTGTTTGCTGGTGGTGTTCTGCATCTTTGTTAGATTGTGAGCCCTTTGGGGACAGGGAGCCATTTAATCATTTGATTTTGTCTGTAAACCGCTTTGTGAACTTTTTGTTGAAAAGCGGTATATAAATACTGTTAATAATAATAATAATAATAATAATAATAATAATAATTAATAATAATAATAATAATAATAATAATAATAAAATCTACTCAGCCTTACTGTCCCCTGCTGGCACAGGTGCAATCCTACCACATTGCTGCATACTGCAACAATCTCAGGGATAAAGGAAGGCTGAGCCATCCCTTTGGCTTGAAAGCTACACCAAGGAGGCAGGAAAATTGGGATCCAAAGATATTGTGCCTCTGGTCTTGGACTTCAATTCCCTCCTCCTGAACAACTGGTTGAGGTAGGAAAGGAAGGGCTCAGCCTCCTTTTCTTCCCGGGGCAACTGTTGGAGTGATTCCCCCCGTTCTTTTTCCTGCACATTTGGGAAGCACCCCATTTGTACACACTATATTATCACCACCCTTGTTTCTGCACTGCGATGGGCATTTGCTAGAAGTGTTAGGTAGGAAAGAGCTGCTGCCCTAAAGAGCTATTATTTCTGAATACAAATGAAAAGAATGTGGAGTTTGTTGTGTATGGGGACAAAATGAGGGGTTCTTGTGTTTATTTTACAAGCATTTAACCTCTGTTCCTCTCCTAAGTGATTATTAAACAACTAAATGTTTGTGAGTTGGAAGGCAGAAGTGAGTCTTGGAGAGTTGAATATGCAAATGTCATAACTTGATATATGTTTCTGATGTCTGCATAGTGAAGATGAAATCTCAGAGCTGTACATCTACACAGGATAACAGCACTTTCATACAGGAGGTTTAAAGCTCCCCCTTTTTTTGCTTCACATTTTCCAGAATGCTCATTTACATTACAAATGTTTCTGTTCCATTCCCTCTTCCACACAAATAAAGTTCAAGCATCTACACAAGTCCTGGGCGAGAGGAACTAAAGGCTGTTTAAGGTTTATCTATGAACATGCTTTAAATTCTGCATCAGTGCCAAGGCATGCTCCCCTCCTCATGTTCAATCAACACATGCAGGCGAGCAGGATCATGCCAGTTAGCCTTGCCCATAACAAGCATACAGCCCCAGCCACACCCCCTAATGTCTGAATTTTGGGCAGAATGCAAGAAAAGACGCTTTGTGTGGAGAGTATGCGATTGGGAAAAATGGTTGCATCAGGTTTCCTGATCATGAGTAGAAGCCCGACTCGCACACAGTTGCACACATGTAGGTTCCATTCTTTCATTTCAACCAATGGTGGAATGGTGCTGTAGCTCAGTGGTAGGACACCTGCTTTGCATGCAGATGGTCTCAGGTTCAGTCCCTGGCATCTCCAGGTAAGAGATGTCTGAAAGCTGAGAGCGTCACAGCCAGTCAGCATAGAGAATACTGAGCCCGATGGACAAAGTAACTTCCTCTTGTGTACTGGGAAGCTGCTGCCCACAAAGGAAGGAAGAGGTGGCTGCAAAACAGGACAGGGGGCAGGATAGCGGGCACAATCCGAATCCACAAGATGACATTGCCATGTTGCATTTATTGCTCACATTTCTATGCCAAGGAGCTCAGGATAGGGTGTGCAAGGGTTGCTTCATTGCATCTCCACAACGATCTTGTGAGGTAGGTTCAGCTAAGAGTGTGCGAGTGGCCCTACATCACCCCATGAGCTTTGTGACTAAATGGGAACATGCATGCAGGTCTGCCCAACCAACCCTGCCAAAACAAAATTGCTCTGACATTTCTATGCCTCATCGTAAGGTCTTTGTTTATCTTGACCATAGGCTCATAATCAAGCTATCAAAAAGAATTACAAAAAATAAGTACAGTATTGTCCGCGAACCTTTCAAATCAAACTTACAAACAATTCTCATGTCAGCCCTCCATAACTAAAACAAGGATTTCATATATCAAATAACATGGAACAAGAAATTCAATTATCCTTATTGCAATCTGCTATATTATCAAAATAATTTTGATGTCGCTTCATGGCCACAAAGGCGAAAGAGGCCACTTTCTCTGTTATGTTCTGGCCCTGCTGATGGGTAAAGATTTTCTATTAGCTGGGCCAGTTTTCATGCCCTTCAAGTAGCTGAGGCAAAAATATATTCTGTAGATCTTTAAAGAGACAACATTGGAATTTATAAAATGAAAAGTCATCTACATACCCTCTCAGAGCCAATAGAATGGCCTTTTGGGAAGGGATAGGCTCAATCTATTTTTAAATTCAACTTCTGCAATTGCCATCTCCAATCCAGTCCATGCAATTTCATTATTTGAGCTGCCCTCTAATTTCAAGAAATCTGTCTTAAATAATTACAGTATTTTGATCTTGAAGGCAAATCATCTGGCATAGATGCTAATTTAAACCAATTGTTAAATAAACATGTTAGCTGTCATATGTCTATATCTATAGATTGACAGATAGATATCGCATATATAATAGAGCGAGAAGAGAGGAGAGTTTGTTCTATAATTCTTGGGAGGAGGTAAGCACCTAGACAAGAGAAAGAGCTGCGGGTAGTAACTGTATCTTAGACCCATCAATAACAGATGAGCTTAAAGGAAGAAGGAGACTGGAGGGGGGGGGTCCTTTTAAGCTCAGAGCAGCCATAGCAGAGGGAATTTGAAGTGTGAGCATGCTGAAGAGGGATGAATATTTCTCTGTCTGCTGTTTTTGTGCCAAAATTGTCGCCTAGGTCAGCTTTTAGGTTTGTTTTTTGAATATTGTTTGAAAGATCTGGTTTTATTATTTAATATTTTATTATTGCTTGATTTGTTTTTTTTATTATTGTTGATGATTATTTTTTTCTGATTATTTTGTAAGTTGCTTTGTGGGCCTTTTCAGGGGCAGACTGGTCAAGTAAAAACAAACAACCCCCTGGATAAATAAATAAAGTGTGGTAATGTGTGGGGCATATGGAGCCAATGAAGCCCCTTAGGCCAGGGGTTCTCAACCAGTGGTACTCGTACCACCAGTGGTACTTCGGCCGACTGCTGGTGGTACTCAGAGCGCAGGAACCCCACTCTGACATGGCTCTTTCACTGCTGCATTTTTGCTCTTGCAAGGCATGAACTCGTAGCCTTTGGCTAAGACTCTTGGGAACACTGAGAAGGGCCCTCCCACCTGCCCAGAACCTCCTATCTGAGTTTTCTGGCCTCCGAAAACCCGAAAACCTGGAAGTAACTGGCCATGATGTCATAGCCAGTCACTTCTGGTGGTACGCAGCAGGAGAGTGGCGTCGGAGGTGGTACTCGGCCGGGAAGAGTTTGAGAACCCCTGCTTAGACATAAAATATGACAAGGGATACCTGTAGCACCTAATCTCAAATAGCTTTAGAGAGGGCATAAGCCTTACTTCCTTGGCATAGTTGAGATGTTGCATTGTGTGGGATCAGGCTCTGATTACACATTTGTAAGAGACCTGATCGGGGTTGTGGACAATGCACCGTTTTAGAATGGAATCTGGGTGCTTGCATGGACTGACAATCACTTATATATATTTATTTGTCCCACATTTTCCTTTCCAGGAATGTCTGAAGGACCAGAGATAATGTCATCTGAGTTTGAATGAAAGAGCTCATCCCAAGTGTTGGATCAAACCTGGACTGCCAACAGTTTTCAACATTCGCTATAAAGTCATCCAAATACAACTTCAGCTAGGTGAGGCAGAGTGCAGTGCATCTCAGAGGAAGAACGAGAAAAGCATCACTCAAGACTCAGTAGCCCCTAACAGGTGACTCCACCAGATAGTGTGGCAGGGTTTGTAAATTCAGTGCACTGACCCACTTCTGTAACATTTTAAAAAATGAAATAAGATGTGTCCATTGTCCACAGGCATTAGAGCATTCTATGCAGCAATTTCAGAGACAAATGCAGCTGATTGCTGAGCATCACCGAGGTGAATTTGGAGAGTTGGGTGGGAGAAGCTTGCTTCGGAGCCTGCCTCCACATTACGCAGATCGACAGCTTTCTGAAATGTTGAATTCACTCACAATATAGAAGAGCTTAAATACATGAATGAAAGTGAAATTTTCGAAAGCCCTGTTGAAAAGTCACATTTAAAAAAAATCCCTTTTGTTAGTATCAAGGATAATTTGCATTGGAAATATGTCTTATTTGCAGGGCTAAGTAAGGAATAAAGTTTGAAACTGCTTCCAAGACAGCTGTTTCCTTTTTAGTTCTGGTAAATGGATAATCACGCAAGCCTGCTGTATACCCGACAGGTGGAGAGGATAACTGTTTCCCATCTTCATTGAATCCCCTCCTTGCCTTGGAGATGATGGCTGAAACTATTTGGACGTTCCTAATGAGAAAAGGAGGGCAGTGTGGATGGTGGAGGAAAGATGGATTCATATTTCATTTCAAATCACATTTTAACAGTATTCCAAATCTGTGAAGTTTGGATAGCAGAGGTGAAACAAGGGTGGAGCGAAGGCAAGTAGTTCTGCAAGACTCCGTTACACTGGAGTCAGCGGCCCCTCCCCCTTGCTGTTGGAGCCATTCCAGCAGCAACAGGGGAGTGTCCTGCGTGTTGCCTTTGCTGCCGGAATGGCTCCAACAGCAAGGGGGAGGGGCCGCTGACTCCAGTGTAACGGAGTCTTGCAGAACTACTTGCCTTCGCTCCACCCTTGTTACGCTTCTGTTGGATAGGTTCAGGCTACAGAGCACTTGTGATAAATGACTGCAAACTACTAAACTAGAAATGAATGAACTCCACCATGCCACAGTACTTTGTCGTTGGTACTTAGAATTGAATGCAATTCATGACAGTTACTTTTATTTTTATTAGGCGTGATCTAGTCAATGGTAATCTCTGCCTCTATCGGAACACCATTCTCTCATTGAAGCCTGTGGGAATTATTATCTTTAAAAAAGTGCTCTGACTTTGAAAAAAAAAAAAAGGACTACCATTATTACTTAGCAAAATGCCCATCAAATGCTATGATGGCCCATCATGGGTGGGAAAGTGGTATGTAAATGCCAATAATAAATGCTATCCACTGATTCCGATCCCATGAATTCGCTTATCCGCTTCTATAAAAGTGTAACCCATTTCGCTACACATGCAGTCTCTTTGCACCCATTCATGGCCATGATTCCCTCAGTGAAATCATGCAGTGAAATCATTCCCTATCGCACAGCGTTGACACGAGCTTCACCAAGAGAAGCTGCGATATTCGTAAATCTCTGTGTGAATCTGCTCTGGAAAGTGCTGTATGTATGTATTTTTGTATGGCAGTGTTCTTTACAAGAACAGTACTCAAAATGATGTGTTTATAATAAGGGGTAGCGACAGTGTATAGTGAAGATGGTCCGCGGGAATCTAACCCCATTTTTCTTATAGGATCAATGCTTTAGTAACAGTGGTTTCTGTTACCCCGGGTTTTCCAGGAACATAACACCCGCAGTTAACGAGAATTGACTGTACTCTATATTTCATAAATGTATACCCCACCCTTCCAGGGTGTAAGAGCCTGCAGAACAGTTCACAAAGGTTTTGCTGCATTTATTGATAGCCTATATTGCCTGATGTTTTTAAGCTGCATACCCCTTCCTCAAAGGTCATTCTAGTGAGCATAAATTGCCTTGAAGAGGAGAGGAAGGTAGGTATTAATTAGTTAAGCAAGCAATTGTCTTCTGGAAGCAACAGAATTTTTAGAAAACAGAAAGATCTTGTGGCCAGGGTTGAGGAATTGTGGGGTGGTTAGCTAAATATTTATTTGCACACTTGTTGACACTGTATTATATCCATCCAGGAAAGTGAGTTGTGAAATGCAATACTGTAAAGAAAAGGCAGGGAGGAAAGCAGTCACAGCTGCAGAAGTAGCCCAACGTGTTTTGATGCCTGAGGCAGGAATGACATGGCAACCCTCCATTGGGTTAAAATATAATAAAAAGCTAAGTAACTGACAATATACACTGTCCTTATATCCCAAATCCATTGTCTGATCATTTCTCCTTACCCTGCCAATATACCCATGAAATAATAATTGTCCAAATATTAAACAGTGCTTTTCACTTTTACATCACACAAGGGAGAGAACTTAGTATGGTACCTTTTAATATGATACATGTGAATGAGTTATTATGGCAGCAGAGCACTCTGATTAGTGCATTGTGTTCTATGAAATGAAGACTTTTTTTAAAAAAAGAGACAAACAAATAACCCCAAATTACTGAAGCGCTGATACAATGATGAATTACATAATGCAGTATGGTAAAGTTTACCAGCAAGTGTGACTGCACCCCAGCTGGGAAACATCCCCTTTATCAGAGCTTGCCACATAAGGCCTCATTTAAATATCTATGCATAATTTGACATCTGAAAGGTTTCAGCCAGCTGCTTACAGAGAGACACATTTTTTTCTATTCCTTCAAGGATTTCAGACAGCTTAACTTCATGGGAGTTGGGAAGAAGTTAGGAAAGATGTTATTTCCTTCTCCTCCTACTGTTATAATTATCTCAGGGTGATGTGGCACAGAACCTGCCATTTAAGCCTTCACTCAACACTTCCACAGATACTCGTCTAAAGCACAGTCCTTTAAGGCTGGTTTAGCTTCCACAGATGTGTTATTATAGGCTGTTTAGCCTCCTAATCACCGTGAAATTAGAAGCGGCATCTTCAAATTGCTCAAATGCACAGTTTGGAGTGAAGAGGGGATGACAACATATGGATCACACACACACACACACACACACACACACACACACTTCTGTTTTCTTTACATTTACCATCCATGCATGAAAATGTTCTATCTATGCAAACGTTACGGCTGCAATCCTATACATACTCCCCTGAGAGTAAGCCCCACAGAACACTATGGGATTTACTTCTGAGTAGACATGTCTAGGATTGCACTGTAAGGGGCAATAAAGCAGTTGGCCTTTGGGAGCCTTCCAAACACATGATTGTATGAATGGGAAATGATTTGCCCCCTTCCCCGTCTCATTGCCCTTTTCATTAGAAAACAATGTTTCTGGTGCTGCTCTGCTTAAAACAGGTCTGGCTCTGAGTTTCAGGCTCTGAGTTCCTTGGCGATTTCAAATTGCTCTCAATGGGCAGCTTTCTACCTTGGGTGAGCTCCAAGTGAGTCATTCTGCCACCAGCTCAGGAAGGCTGTAGGCACAAGCATGATCTTAGGGTTCAGAAGAGGGTTCCTCTGAGACCTCTGGGCCCTCTGCAGTTGCTTAACCCCTGGTGCCAGTCCTGCTTATACGTTGAGTGTCTATGTTGCTATGCATTAATTGCTTCCAATACCAGTAGTTAAAGACACGGCAAAGATGACATTTCAGCACCTTTGTGATAATACCGAACGGGAGATAACCCCCATCAATCACACTTTTTCTCTCTCTAGGCCAGAGGTTCCCAAACTTTGAACAATATGTCGCTATTCGAACAATAGGTCGCAGGACGTCTGGCTCAGTTGGTAGAGCGTTCATCTCAGAAAAACTGCCCGAAGAACTGCAGGACAGCAGTTCAAGACGGCCGGAAGTCTGTTGGAGAGCTGCTGGCATGCCGAGCTGATAAGCTGCAGAGCCCTGTGGGGGAGTGAGCTGCAGCTGAAGCAGCTGAACTGAAGCGTGCAGAGGTGAACACCAGAAAGAGAGAGAGCTGGACTGTGAAAGTAACATCTCGAATGAAGGGTTCTATGAAAGATTAGAATGTTATTATATTGTAAAAACCCTTGGGGGTTTAGAACAGCCTGCCCATGTACATATATATTCCCTTAAGGGGAGTGGCGACAGTGCTTCCGGGATTGCGCCGCCGTGGGAAAAAGTGTTTTTTTAAAAAACTTCCCTGAGGAGTGTGCTAGTCCTCCGGGGGGTGCGGGGAACCTGAGGACCCCTCTGCAGGCCTCCCCGCTCCTCAGAACGGCTCTCTGACATGATCGCAACCCACTTTCAGTTTCATTGGAAAACCAGAAATGGGTCACAATCACGTTGGAGAGCTGTTCTGAGGTGCGGGGAGGCCTGCAGAGGGGTCCGTAGGATCCCCGCACATGCCGGAGGACCAGCACACCCCTCAGGGAAGTTTTTTTAAAAAGCACTTTTTCTCACAGTGGTGGTGGTGGCACAATCCTGGGGGTGCTGTTGCTGCTGTCAGGGGGCCCTGCAACGAGTTATAGCAGTGTACACTCTACCCAGGAGTTTGGCAACCTCTGCTCTAGGCCAATGATCTTTATCTAGCCTCAAAGTCTAGCCCGAATACATAGTCTTCTTTAAGAGCTTCCTGAGAGTGAATAGACACAATGATCCAAAATGACACCAGAAATCTTTCATCTCCTGAAAAAAAGTCGCAGCGCCCATGCTTGCTTCTCATTGGCAGTCTTGATGATTTCATTTCAGCTCTTGACCAGAAAGGCTCCATTTTTCTTCTTCATTAAACCATTTTTCCCTGGAGTGGAGATGGAAAACTTTAAGATGAATCTAGTATTTCTGAATACAACATAAGTTTCTTTTATGCATCTTTGTACTTGGCCGTTTCATCAGTATTGTCAAGAATTCGCTAGTTTAATTTAATCATTGTCATTTACCCTTTCTTTTAGCCCATTTTCTTGATTGATCTATCTTAAAAGTATTTCCAGAGAGTGTTTGTACAAGCTCATCTGTAATTTCTGGCCACCATCTGTATTTGTCATCCATATTCAGTGCAGCTGTTCATATGAGCTGCTTCATTTCTCTCTAACCAAATCACCTTTCATTCTTCACAGTCTATCTATCCAATTTATCAACACACACATTTTCTTGCTATTCAAGTTGATCTTCCTGAAGTCATAACTTTTGTTTTGTTTTGTTTTGGTGATAACTAGTTTGCTGTTTTGATTTTTTTTTTAAAAAAAATTACTGTTTGTCAAACTTAATCACAGGGCTGTCACTTGATGGAGTGCCCCCAGCTACATTTCTTACATCACTGAACTTGCCTCCATCTTTGGTTAAGGCATTGAGTCTGAAAAGAAGATTTGACAGACTGAGTTAAGTAGTTTTCATTAACCAAATTGATTATTTCTATGCTTGTCTGAAAGTACCCGAAGGTCTTTCTTTTTAGTATTTCAGAAGTTCCCTTTAAGGCTTAAATTGATATCTTATTTTATTATTCCATCACTTGCACGGCTGCAATTGATTTCTTGTTCTGCTTGGTGACAAGGGTAGAACAGAATGCTGGGCTGGAGCATTAGGTGTTAGGTGGAGCCCAGGGTGTTAGGTGGAGCCCAGGGTGTCATTTAATGAAGTCGGGTGGGTGGGTGGATGTGTGGGACAGGAGGAACCACCAATAGGTGCTCAGAGAATAAGTTATTGTAGAAAAAATAACGTGTTTCAGGCATGAAAACGTTTTTTGGGGGACTGTCTAAACAACCCTCAGAACCAGCAATGCCAAGGGTCAAATAGTGGCAACAGAAGTTACCATAGCAACAATAAGAGCCACTCCCACAGACCCCTTCGCAACACTGTCACCACTCCACCAATTGTGACATTGCTCCTTATGATGTCCCTCTGCTAGTCATGCATAGTACAGCTAACCTGGTTTAGAAGACAGCAAATGATACCTGCAGCTACAAACATGAGGGGTCTCCCAGAAAGGCACGTAACTCCCTGAATGACCAAAGTGCAGGCAAAACCACCATGATTTATTTATTTAAAGAATTTATACCCTGTCTTTCTCCCAACAGGGCAACCAAGGTGGCTGACAGAAGTAAAACATATTAAATTAATACAGATTACAATAAAATTATAAACAAGCAATTAAAACAATTAACAGCGCAATCCTGACCAATTTTCCAGCACTGGTGCTGTCGCAATGCAACCCCGAGATAAGGGAACAAATGTTCCCTCACCTTGAAAAGGACTCCATGACTGCCCCTGCAATGCAAAATGCAATGTGCACCCTGTTGGCACGGCTGCATCGGTGCTGGAAAGTTGGTTAGGATTGCGCTGTAAAACAGACAAGCACCAGCGGGTCACCTTAAGATTGCCTTTGATTAAAAAAGCCAGCCCACCATGTCAGCAATCGAACGCCAACCTAAATAAAAATGTCCTGAGGCCCCACCGAAAGGTTTTTAAAGAGGGAGCCGTTCTTAATTCCAGGGGGAGGGAATTCCATAATTGGGGTGCCACTACCAAGAAGGTCCTATGATGGCTACGCAGGGAAAACAGGATGGGCTTTGCAATCACAAGTCAGCCTGCTTCATGACCCAGTAGCTAGGAAGAACCCATGAGGATCTTGCGAGAAGTGTTTGAGTGCTCCCAGCTGTGGAGCAGTGTCTATATCAGGGGTTCTCAACCTGTGGTACGAGTACCCCTAGGGGTACACGGACCAATGGCAGGGGGTACGCCAGAGCCTGCCCTTTATCAGCATCAATCAGTAGTTAATTACTTGTTAATTAGAACTTAAACGCAATCCCCCTGTCTGTCTGTCTGTCTGTCTGTCTGTCTGTCTGTCTGTCTCTCTGTCTCTCTCTCTCTCTCTCTCTCTCTCTCTCTTTCTCTCTCTCTCTCACACACACAGTTAAGACAGACATTTCTCACATTTAAAATTGTTTTAGTACTTTTTATTTAATGATTAATTAGCTAATTAATTAATTGATTAATCCAATAAACTAGCAATTAATTAGTAGGGGGTAGTTCAGAAAAATGGACCGTGATAGGGAGTACCCGGGCCTCCAAAGGTTGAGAACTCCTGGTCTATACAGTTATAGATGTTTTTGTCCCAGCTTAGGGGAGCTATTTTGGTAATGCAGATTGGAAGGGGCAACCACAGCTTCATAGGAGACAACCTTGTGAACTGCTCTGGGGAGGGGGGAATAAATCACAGGAGGAGAACAGGCAGGGAGACATCCCAGGGTGCTAGAAATGTGACCTTCCCGAAGGAAATCCTTCCTTTGGGAGCCTGTCTAGCGATAGTAATATTGGATGGAAAAAGGGAAGGTAGCAGATATGCAGCTCCTCAGAGCAACATGTTGACTACCCAGCCATTGTGGCTTTTTAGTCTCTGACATTCACTTTCTCTCCCCACCAGGCATAGGATAATCCCATTCATATTGCCTGATATAAAGGAACCCTGTGTGGAACAGCATACATTCAGCTTACCATAATAATAATATTTAGCATTTGTCTAGGACTTTCAAGAGTTCAAAGCATGTCATAGCAGTAGTGTAGCTGGCGTTTTTCTAAGGGGGCCGTGAGCAGGACGACACATCTTTGCCCTGCCCCCGGAATGGAACGGAACCTTTTGGCTCTGGTCCCGCTCCATTCCGGAGGTGGGGCAGGCGAGGCGAAGATGCGTCGTTCCGCCCACGGCCCCCTTGGAAAAACGTCAGCTACGCTACTGCGTCATAGATGTATTGTCTTGATGTAATCCTTACATCAACCCCATAAGTTAGGTAAGTACTATTATCCTCATCTTTGGCAGTGTCCTGCTGTAGTGGTGGTACAAGGGCTCATTCAGGCAGCTCTCTGACCCAGCTGGCTCCCAGGATGCCCTTCATCTTTTGCAGTCCCACCTCCCTTATATTCATTGTTGATTGCTAGTCGCTGCAGATTACTTCCCCAGCAAACCCAGTTGTTCACTCCCCCTCCCCACCCCCTGGGATTTCATGCAGCCTAAGTGCATTGTTTATCAGACCAGCAGCACCATTGCTGTTGCTCCAGTGGATAAAGTATGGACGTGATACAGACTCTCAGCGCCTCTGAATATCAAGAATGGGCCTTGGAACACAGCTGCCATGCTCCCCCCCCCCGCCACAGACACATACTGACATCACTCTTCTCCCTCCCAATATGAAATGTTGCCCCTGGAGACCCTACCAGCTTCCTTAAGGAAGGATGCAGAAAAGAGCGACCAGAATGATTCGTGGGCTGGAGCACCTCCCTTATGAGGAAAGGCTACAGCGTTTGGGGCTTTTCAGTCTAGAAAAAAGGCGCCTGAGGGGGGGGCATGATTGAGACGTATAAAATTATGCATGGGATGGAGAGAGTGGATAGAGGGAAATTCTTTTCCCTCTCGCACAACACCAGAACCAGGGGACACACACTAAAATGGAGTGGAGGGAGAGTTAGAACAGACAAAAGAAAATATTTCTTTACCCAGCGTGTGATTCATCTGTGGAACTCCTTGCCACAGGATGTGGTGATGGCACCTGGCCTAGATGCCTTTAAAAGGGGTTTGGACAGATTCATGGAGGAAAAGACCATCACAGGTTACAAGCCATAAGTAACCTCCTGGCTTTAGAAGTAGGTTTTCTCTGTGCCAGGTGCAAGGGAGTGACAACAGGAAACAGGTTATCTTGTTGACTGTGTGCTCTCAGAAGCATCTGGTGGGGCCACTGTGAGATGCAGGAAGCTGGACTAGATGGGCCTTTGGCCTGATCCAGCAGGGCTCTTCTTATGTTGATGATAACTGCCATGTGTGCTCAGGTTCCACCATGGGTGTTTACTGATACAGAGAATCCAAATTATTGCTTCAGTACAAGCAGTGAACCTGAGGACAGGCAGGAATACAACCTCTCTGTAGCACACATATATGAGACGTTGGGTTTCAAAGCTGATTACGGTATATATTGTAACAGAATTGTCCTCCCAGCAGGGCAATCCCCATTACCTTGCACTTCTAGTCCTGACTTTTAGAGCAGTGGGCAGGGGAGTGGTTAGGCATACATTCAGATGTTTGCCACTCAAACCCTATTATGTTCAATGGGGTGTATTCCCAGGAAGGTGTGCAGGATTGCAGTCGTAGGGGTCTAAAAGGTAAAACTCATACATTCCACCACCTTCCTAGTGCCCTAAAAATGATGCCATATAATACCAGAAAAGATTCCAAGTGCCACAACACACACAGGTGGAAATTTCCTATCTTGCTACAAGCCAAGCTACAATGCAAGATTTAGGGTGACCTTTTACTAACATACCTAAGCAAGGTAAATTTCCAAGCAACCTAGGTAACAAAATGTTTACCGCAACCTCTGAAATTTGATTTCTGAATTCATGTTCATGCTTTGCCAAATGATGCAGGCACTTTCAATATTAATGCACTGTTCTCTATTTTTATTCTGTCACCTCTGTCACTTGCTTCACCTCTGACTCTAATTCAAATATTTGTTCCAAATGCTTTGTAATAGGCTTGATCGTGTTTGACAGGGTGCATCCTAAATGTGAAATTAATGGCTAACAGTGGAGAAGGGGGGGTAGAGATGTAAATAGAAAGTATCAAACTATATTAAGAGTTTTAAATTACATGAAAAAATGCAAGGTTTTGCTTGTAAAATGCTGCAAAAAGCTCTTGAAAGCATAATGCGATATTTTATTTTGAGTCTTTATTGTCATACTAATGGGATTGGATACTGAAGAAGCTTTTATTTAAATGCCAAGTACAAAACAAATCTACTAATTTACTAGTTTTCAAACTGCATTTCATTGAACCCTGGTATTCTGACTTATATCTCAATCCTATTCAGGACTTAGAGTGGCAGATCTCGAGATCCCCTGCCATAAATCCCAGTTTCAACAGTGTGAAAACCGCACCCTTGTCAAGTACTTTGGGGCTGCTGGTAAAAATTGCCAGAGACCCTGAGTGTGTCCAGCCAGAGCACATAAGGTGACGGTGTTTCAGCAGAAGATTGTGGGCAGAACAGGGTGGGGAATGGGCCAGGCAGGGGACGGTACAAGCGTGTGTGTGGGTGGA
The DNA here is from genome assembly GCA_026170595.1 of Plestiodon gilberti rubricaudatus. NCBI lineage: Eukaryota > Metazoa > Chordata > Lepidosauria > Squamata > Scincidae > Plestiodon > Plestiodon gilberti. The sequence continues at coordinate 79,545,975 of JANXHW010000001.1, forward strand.
TCTCAGTGGCAGCGGCACATGTCATGATCCTATCCCTCTTTTCCTGACCTGACACACCCCCAAAGGCTCCTTGGACTTACACCAGTGAAATAGTTGGCGTTGCGTAGATCCAAGGAGATCCATTGGTGGCCAGGCAGCCTACGAGGACGTAAGTAAAACGTTTTTACTTACCTCTCAGAGGCTGACTGGTTGCACCCCCCACTGTAGTATGCAGCATGCGCTCCGCTGGCGGTGCCACATGCTATGGGTTGGTGGGGGATAGAATGTGGCTGTTAAAAGATTATGAGGTTTCTCAGGAAGAAGTTTAGATATGATGGAGAAACTTCACTGAAAGACAGCTTGCTCACCATTATCCATCATCAATCATCTCCTGCGTTGCGTAGCTTTAGTGTAGTACTAAGTATGATCTAGGCCAGCGGGTGGCGCAGTGGGTTAAACCGCTGAACCATGAGCTGTCGATCGAAAGGTTGGCAGTTCGAATCCGCGACGGGGTGAGCTCTCGTTGCTTGGCCAGCTCCTGCCAACCTAGCAGTTCCAAAGCATGTTAATGCAAGTAGATAAATAGGTACCGCTTGCGGGAAGGTAAACAGCGCTCCGTGTTCCAGCTGCATGCTACGCGCTGCGGCAAGGAAAGTCATGCCGGCCACGTGACCACGGAGGCGTCTTCGGATAACGCTGGCTCTTCGGCTTTGAAATGGGAATGAGCACCACACCCTAGAGTCGGACACGACTGAACTTAATTGTCAGGGATCACCTTTACCTTTACCTTTACCTTAAGTATGATCTAAGTAAGGCACACTCAGTCCACAGTGGGCAATAGAAGCCCTGACCAGTGGCCTGGGTGTGTGCACCCTCGAAAACATCCCAGAATCCTCTGCAATACACAGGTGTTCCTTGGAAGACAAGTAGTTGTGGAAAGATATTAAGTCATTCTTATTATCTATTAATTACCGTAATTAATTAATTTTTATTGAATTTTATTCAACAGAAACGAGTTCACCAAGTGGTTTACATAGCAAAATAAGCAAATAATTGTTCCCTGTTCCAATCTAAAAAAGATGCGGAAGCGACACCCACAAATAGCCACTGGAAAAGATGCTGTGCTAGTGGAAAGAGAGACAGTTGCTCTCCCCCCACAGAAGTCTCTTTGTCCAGTTTGCAAGGGTTTGAAAACTACTATCCTCATCATTTATGAAAAGCACCATTTCCCTCTCTCCCACTATTGTGTTATTTCTCTCAGTCTTTTCCTGTAGGGCACTTATTTTACTCACATCTGAAATAATTTTGAAATATCTGCAGAAGCTTAGAAACAATTAATTTTTGGTGACAATCCCTCATAAAATAGGAAAGTGGCAAAGAGCAGATTTAATTTTATAGGATAAGGTCTAGCTGGGATAATTCACGGATAATTCACCACAGGTTTAACTGTCCTAGCCAATGTGCTGCTAAATAATTGCAATTGGATTGTCAACTGGTTTCATTTATGACTCTAAGGGGCATTTAATGTACCTAGCATTTTCCCTCCACCATAATTCAGTTTTGATGACTTCAATGGGGACATTAATAGTTTTTTTTTCTCTCAAATACAACTTTGAAAATTAACACCATTATAGCTTTGAGATTATGAATGAAGATTCATTGTCAAAAAAAATCCCATTACATTAACATAATGAGAAGAAGAGGTGAAGAAGTGAAAGACGGAGGAAGGTGAAGGCATACATGGTCTCGTTGTGAAAGATGCAACTACATAGCTGAAGTCTGCATTTATCAGTGCTGAGCTGTGGTGGGCTCTGACATTCCACACAGGCTACATTCCATTCCACACAGCCTTCCACACAGGCTCCAGCATTCCACATAGGGACTTGTGGCTGTAGCCAGCCAAGGATTTAGTTCACTTGGGTCAAAAGGACAGTTCTTTTGACCAGGCATTAGGGACCGTGCTTGATTCAAGAGATCCAACTGGAGAGTGGGAGAGTAGAAGCTGCAACTTATACAGATACAAAGATGTCCCTACCCAAGAGGCTTACAGTCCAATCCAACATAACGCCCTCCTGCCAATGCAGTCACACTAAGGGGACACATGCTGCATCCCGCAGTGGAGGTTCAAGCCCTGGAGGTCTCTTCAAGATAAAGGAACATTTGTTGCCTTGCCCTGGGGCAAAACCCCGTTGCCCCAATGGATCTACCTGGATCTGTGCCAGCTATTTCACTGGCGCAAATCTGAGTGGACCTGGGTAGGTAGATCACGGTGTATGGTGTTTGTCTTATTAATAGCAAGTAGTTGGGTGGAATAATTTACCGTAGGGAAGGGGGTGCTGTCGCTGACTGCTCTGCTTCCCCCCAGAGGCGTCGCTCCGGTAGGGGCGGGGCTGTAAGTTTTGCTCGGTCGGACTCCCGTTTACCGAACGAGCAGGAGGCGGCCCCGCCCCCTCACTGTCAGAGCCATTCCCCTGCGGAGAAAGCAGCAGGCAAGAGACCCTGCCTGCTGCTTTCTCCGCAGGGCAATGGCTCTGACAGTGAGGGGGCGGGGCCGCCTCCTGCTCGTTCGGTAAACGGGAGTCCGACCGAGCAAAACTTACAGCCCCGCCCCTACCGGAGCGACGCCTCTGCTTCCCCCCCCCTTTCCCAACAAAGCCCTGCCTCCCACAGACCAATCCCAGATAGGATTGGGCTGTTGGACTGTCAAGGATGCCTTGCAGTCTGGATGGGAATGCCTGAATAAAGAAATAAACAGGAACTGGCAGTCTCATCCAAGGAAGGGAACCCACACTAAAAGTAGGGTGGAGTTAGGACCCATTACAAGATTACTGTATGTGAATTAATTGAAATAAAAGTGTACGTTTATAGTCAATCGCTTATCTTGTGTTTTATTGGAGGTTTGTGAGCAAAAGAGCATATCTTGCTAAAAAGTTATTTGCATGCCCCTAAATCTTTTTTTTATGCTACTTAAATCAAATGTGTAGTAAATATTTTGACACAGCACAACCCTCGGAGGATAGATGAAATACTATAGAAAAAGAGCTTGTATTACATCTGAAGTGTTTTGCATGCACTGTGTGTTCTTAATCTCTAACTACAGTACTTGAATGGAGAATTTTTGTGCTTGTGTTATTGGAGGATACGGTAATGACATTGGGTGTTTTCCCATTTATAATGCTTGGAAATTACCTAGATCTTATCTCTTGCTGATGGTACAATGATGCACTGCTGAACAAGATATGGAGCCAGTTTCCATAGTCACTGCCTTGATAAGATAAGCTAGATGTTGGCTGCCATTGATCCTCTTCAGGATAACGCCCTCAAACGTCATCTCAGCACCAGATAGCAGCCACTACATGACTACACAAGATAGTTGGAAAACTTGTGAAAACAGTATAGTTTTCAAATTTTTAGCAGGCTTTCTGGGATTTAAACTTTTAAATTTTACCTTTCAGTTTAAGGCCACAGCCAATCCAATATTCAGCCAGAAAGGTGGTTCTGGAGTTGGACTTAGACCTGGAAGAACCAGTTTCAAATCCCCACTCAGCAAATGAAGCTTCCTGGGTGACCTTGGGCCAATCACTATCTCTCAGTCTCACCAACCTCACAGGGTTGTTGTGAGGACAAAAGGAGGGGAGGAACTATGAACACCACCCTGACGTCCTTGGAGGAAGAGTGGTATAAAAATGTGAAAAATAATAAACAAACAAACAAATAAATAAATATTCAGATATGTTTTGAGCTAGTCCTGCCCACTCTATTACTGATGTATATTAACACATCCCACTATCTTTCTGGCTCACCATTCCACTTATCCTAATTGCATGGGGCTGTCCAAATGCAATACAATACCACAATAACACATAAATAAAGCCAACAAAGCTGAAACAATAAGATATAATCAGTGCAATAATTACATAACTGCAAAGCAAAAAATGCACCACTGAGCTGAATGAGAGTTAGAAGTGGTGAGTTTCACAGCCCTTTCAAAAAGCTGAAGAAATGTTGCAGGCACATTGGAAAGATATTGTCCCATGGCCCTGGGGCCACAGAAGTAAAGGCCCTGCTTTCCATTGTAGTTATTATTCTTTATCTCATGCAGTGATGGAATACAAAGAAGGGCTTGATCAGATTAATAGAGTAGATATGGGCAGAGATCAGGGTGGGAATGGCCTGTGGTCTCTCATGATCTTGGATGTTTGGGGTGTTGGTTAGGACGGAGTGAACTTTTGGTGGGAGAGACTAGCCCTCCTGCTGCAAGTGAGTGAAGTAATTCTACACCCCAAGAAGAGGCCCATTCCTTGCCTGTAGTCTTTAGTTCAGGTAACAGAGATGGGTCATTCTTTCACCACAGCCAGAACCTAGGACCCTCACTCACTTCTTTGTCTATTCTCCCCCAGCTCTCTTCATTTCCCTTCCTGCTACAGCAAATCCCCCAGTTTTCCAGCCCCAGTTTCCCCTCTCCTGATTTCCCTATGCCCTTGCCCCCCTCCTTTCTCCATTGCATTGCTTTTTTTAATCCTCCCCCACAATTGTATTATTAGCTCAACAATAATGTTCTTGTGGTTGCACCTTCACCATGGCAGTGTCACTAGGGGGCGCGTGGCCCCAGGGCGGGGGCGCGCGCACCACCCTAGTGACCCCCCACAGCTCCTATAGGGAAATTTGGCGTGGCCGGTAGGCCGCATCGCGATTTGGGGGGGGGCGACCCGACGGGACGCTGCCCCGGGTGCCCCCGACTCTGCCCCCCCGTTGCAGCTGGCTCTGGGGACGTCTTCCACGGCCAGTGCTCCAGGGCCCTTCGTCACTGCATGAAAATGTAATTGATAACGTGTTTCGCACATGCGCAGACCGTTCCTGACGGAAAAGGGCAGCCCTTTCCCCTCAGGAACGGTCTGCGCATGCACGAAAACATTATAAATTATGTTTTCACACAAGGCCCCTGGAGCACGGGCCCGGGAGGACGCTCCGAGGCCTTCTCCCGGCCTCGGAGCCTCCGGAGGGCGACGCGCGCAGGGGAGGTGACACGCGTGGGTGCGCGCGTCACCCTTCTGTATGCATCACCCCCTGGCGGTCCGCCCTCCCCGCCACGCTCCAGCAATGTGGCTGCCATGGCCTCCCCTTCCTCATATCTACGCCAAACCATTTTGCTGTGCCATTGGCCAGGGCACACACAGTCCCTGCACACACAATAGATTCTCCCCACCATTTCCCCATGTTTCATGTTCTGAAAAACACACCCGGTAATATGCTCTCAGTTCCCTGGGATGCAGCTTTCTCTTCGTTCTAGGGCTACTCCAAGTTGGGAGGTTTGCTTTGGAGAGCTGGAATCAGTTTTTCTCGCAGAGAGTCAGATGCTACGTAGTCAAAATTAACCAAAGTCCTGATTAGAGGTTTCCAAGAACCTGAATCACATAGATCTTCAACTTGTATGACTGTGCAGTTAATTCAAGGCTATCAGCTGAAGAAAAAAAAAGTCCCTTTCAACACTTGGATAGTTTGTAATTGAGGATAGTTATCAGTTTGGTCAAGAACATGTTAACAGGAGGGTCAAGATTGCAAGAAATCCCCCACTGCTTTCAGGCTAATAAGATACAGATACAATAGTGAGAAAAGGGCATATAATTAAGCCCTATCTAAGTTTTCTTTCCCAGAGCCTCCTGGTTTCTACTTTATGTCAAGGCAAGAGTTTTTCTGTTGATTATAGCAGATAGACACCTAAGTGCCCTCACCAACAAAACCATAGAATTCCAAAACAACCCCTTGCTCAAATGGTGGAGTCAGGTTAAACATTAAAATAATAAAATAAAGTGAAGGCAAGTTTGTTTTTTAAAAATGGGGAAAGATGGCTTTTAACTTTTATCTTAAGCATTATATGTGCACAGGCCTCAATTCAGCATGCCTAAAATGGCAACACTTCGTTCCTATAATTGTGATATATTTTATATTTTATTTATAATATTTCTATCCCGCCTTTCTCCCCGAAGGGACCCAAGGCGGCTTACAACAGAGAAAAATACAATACCAAAAAATACATACATAAATAGTTGTGTAGCGAAATAGGTGTTACGAGTGATCCGGTCATGATTAAAGCTAAAAAATAGTGATCCAGCCGATTTAAAAATAATGACGAAAGCTGCCCGGTATGGACTTGGCAGCCCAGAAATCCGGATAGCAAGAAATTATTTAAAATCTGGAACTCGAGGACCCGACGTTTCGTGCCTAGATCCAGGCACTTCTTCTGGGGTATCTTCCAAAGTAGTTGGTAGGTGTTGAGGAACAGCGTTCGCTTCGTCTTTTTATTCTTTTGAAAAAGCGCGGGAACTCTTGTTTGACAGACGGTAGCCGCTTCAGTTCAAGCTTTACCCAGGGCAGGAGATCCTGCAAGGACTCAGTAGGGTGTGTAATCTAGGAATTCTGAGGACAACTTGTGCTGTATTGTTGGCTGTTTCTTAGAAAATGTTCTGAATGGTTACAGTTATTATACTGCTATTATGTTTCTGGCAGAATTTACTAGCTACTATTTTGAATGTTTGCCTTAAGGTTCAAGTGTCCATGATTTGTATCTCCACGAATTATGGGGAACCATATACGGTTTGCCAGGCTTAATTCCTGCTGTCTGTTAAGAAGATCATTTGGCATCCTTTTACTTATTTCTAAAGCCTAAACTTTTAAACTTTTAAAAGTCACGCAGTTTATAGGAAACCTACAAACACCGGCAGATACTTGAACTATAGTTCAAACCATCACCCTGCACAAAAAGGTGCAGTCATAAGTTCACTATCTCACAGGGCAATTAGAATTTGTGATGAAGATTCAATAAACAAGGAAAAAAAGATGCTGTTCGAGACACTAAGGGCCAATGGATATCCTGAGACATTAATAAAAAAAGGATGGTCTGCGCAAAAAGATAAAATTCAAAGTGAGAGAGAAGGGAGGAATAAAATTGAGACAATTAATGAGGAAAACAACAAGACAACAGAAGACAAAAAAGAGGAAAAAAATTTGGACATGTTTGCCCTTCATCAGAGGAGTAACCGATAGGATTGCCAGAGTCCTCAGACAGGGAAATATAAAAACGATTTTTAAACCAACTAGGAAAATTGAAGAAATGCTGAAAAATCCAAAAGATAAGAGACCTCCGCTCTCAAACCCAGGCATTTACTGCATCCCATGTGGTACCTGTGGCAAGGAATATATTGGCCTTACACAACGTTCTATAGGCACTAGACTTAAAGAGCATGAAAGAGCGGTAAGGCTAGAACATCCACACCTTTCCGCCCTTGCTGAACATGCGCTGACCACAGGCCATTCCATCCATTTTAAAGATACATGCCCTTTAAAAACAGAGAGCAAACTAAACATTTTAAAAAACCTGGAGGCTTTAGAAATAAGTAAAAGGATGCCAAATGATCTTCTTAACAGACAGCAGGAATTAAGCCTGGCAAACCGTATATGGTTCCCCATAATTCGTGGAGATACAAATCATGGACACTTGAACCTTAAGGCAAACATTCAAAATAGTAGCTAGTAAATTCTGCCAGAAACATAATAGCAGTATAATAACTGTAACCATTCAGAACATTTTCTAAGAAACAGCCAACAATACAGCACAAGTTGTCCTCAGAATTCCTAGATTACACACCCTACTGAGTCCTTGCAGGATCTCCTGCCCTGGGTAAAGCTTGAACTGAAGCGGCTACCGTCTGTCAAACAAGAGTTCCCGCGCTTTTTCAAAAGAATAAAAAGACGAAGCGAACGCTGTTCCTCAACACCTACCAACTACTTTGGAAGATACCCCAGAAGAAGTGCCTGGATCTAGGCACGAAACGTCGGGTCCTCGAGTTCCAGATTTTAAATAATTTCTTGCTATCCGGATTTCTGGGCTGCCAAGTCCATACCGGGCAGCTTTCGTCATTATTTTTAAATCGGCTGGATCGCTATTTTTTAGCTTTAATCATGACCGGATCACTCGTAACACCTATTTCGCTACACATTGTCGCCGGTTATAATAGTTTTCGCTCTAAAAACATAAATAGTTAGTTTCAAAACAATAAAAAACAGTTAACAAAAACTAAGAAAAACAACTTCTAAAAATTGAATTAAAAAAATATTACAATTAAAACAGATAATAAAAAACAGCAGTGCCCCACCTGTACCAGCAGAATGTTTTAAAAAAGCAAGGACTCAGAAGGCTTCTTTGAAGCATTCTTTGATATATAACATTAGTGCAGGAGAAACATGGTTGAATATCAGTCACCTCTGACTGCGTCTTGATGGGAGAACCAGGCAGGCTCCACCAGGGGGTGGGTAGACCAGGGTGGGGTCTGGGCCTAGTTTAAGGGTGTGATGAGGGCAGGAAGGGGTCAGTTATCGGTGGCAGCATCACCAATATCCTATGCCCTTTCCCAGCCACCTACTCAGGTGTTGCTGAAAAAATTGCTGACACAGGTCCAAGTAGACCCATCGAAGCAACGGAAGCTTATCCCCAGGCAGGGGAACAAATGTTCCCTTACTTTGAGGAGACATATGTAATTGCTCCCCCCCCCCGCAGGATGCAGCGCACACACTCCAGTGCCACGGCTGCATCAGCAGGGGTGTTTAGATAAGATTGGGCTGTTAATATATTGTAATGACTCTCATGCAATCACATTCCATAGAAAAGTCACAATAACAAGGAATATGTAACTGGGAGGGAAGAATAAGATCTTTCCCATGTATGAAAACAGTACATTCCGCGCCCACAAATAGAACTGTAGTACAGGAGCCCATGCTACGGCAGTTCTCACACCCTAAAGATAATATCAGGAGTGCGTAGCCTTCATTTCATTTTTAAAAAATTTAATGTTATGGACAGCCTGATCCTATCCTACCAATCCTACCCAAATCCCCCCCCCCCAGCCAATTCAGCTGTGCCATGCTCTGTATTCATAGGGGAAGGGGTTGTTTGTTTTGTGTGTTTTGTTCACAAAACAAAACAAAAGTGAACTTTTGTTCAGCTAACCCCGAGGAAACCCTCCACCACCGCCATGGAACGTCTAGGATCAATGCCTGCTATTTAGCAGACGTAAGGCGTGTAACAGCGGCGGTAAGGGAGATGGGTACAGTTAGGATATCAGGGCACGTGAGTGCTGCCAATACTGTCCCCATTCCACCTCCCTCCACACCCTCCGCCCTGCTTGGGAACACCTTCATTTCACCCGCTCCCTGCCCCCACTTTCGTTGCACCTACCTTTTTGGGTCTGGTGGCAGGCACTCCAAATCTCGCTGCTGACAGTGTGTTGCATGTGCCACCAAAGGCATTTTATGACAGCGGAACTCTGCTGTCATAAAGCCCTGGCCACGCCAGCCCAATCCTAGATAGGATTGGGCCATATATCTATACTGTATTATTAAAATATATCATATTATTTTGTTTTTTTGTAACAGTGTGTATCCATATATAGCCTTACCAGATCCCGCCCAATGCAGGGGGGGACAGAAGCGATACTGGCCAGACACGGCCGGGACTGGGGGCGTGGCCAGGGGCGTGGCCGGGGGCGGGGACTTCCTCCCTCGAGGCTGGGAGCTCTCCAGAATGGCCCGATTTCACTCGGGCTGTTCCGGAGAGCTCCCAGTCTCGCGCAAATATGCGACGAGGCTGGGAGCTCTCCGGAACAGCCCGAGTGAACTCGGGCCGTTTCGGAGAGCTCCCAGTCTCGCGCAAATACGCGACGAGGCTGGGAGCTCTCCGGAACAGCCCAATTGAACTCGGGCTGTTTTGGAGAGCTCCTAGTCTCGCGCAAATACGCGACGAGGCTGGGAGCTCTCCGGCCTCATCGCAAATACGCGACGAGGCCGGAGAGCACCTAAGAAAGTCCCAGCTGGCCAGGACAATGAGAAGACCGGCTGGGAGCCCGGGATTGGGCTCCCGAACCGGGATTGTCCCGGTCATTTCCGGGACTATGGTAAGGCTATCCATATATTTTATAGTTTATATTCCATAGTTTGCAGCATCTAATATTCAAAACTGGAAAATCTGTACTTATTTTAGATCCAAAAATAAAACGACTGACTGCAGATAGATATTTATTTATTTATTAAAAAAAATTATATCCCACCTTATCCTATGCCGAGGCAAATGCCCAAGGCGGCTAAGATATGAGTTTCATTTTCTAAATAGCATGTTCTAATTCAAACATTTTTGCACTTTGGAGAGCTAAGATCACAAATGAAGCTTGCAAATAACTTTGAAATGTTCAGCTAATATTTATCTTATCATCTACTCTAACCTTTCTTAATTCAATGGAAACACAGAGGCATTTTGATCATAAAATATGAGAGTTTCTGCTGTATATATATATACGCACATTCTATGCGTTTGCATCCAATGCAAGATGAATGAATAATCTGAATGCAGTGGCTTTAGGGTTCATCCCAAAGAGAGGTAGGTGGGATTTCAAACAGAGATGAGTTGAACTAGCTGTGTTAGTAGGACAGATGTTTTAAAATTATTATTATTAAGACTTGATGCAAAAAAGACTGTGTTGCTTTGAACATTTCCTCTCAACAGTGCTAGTGCATAGATATCTGAGCCAAATAACCGAATAAAAACACAAAACACCATAATACGGCAAGCGAATAAAAACACAAAATGCCATAATATGGTTTTTTTTTAAGCGCTGAAGACTGCAATATAATGATAAACCTGAAATGGATGCTTAAGAAATCACACCTGTGAATGAAAATACACACCATATTTTGCATTTTAATTCAACAATTATTTTAAAAAAACCAAAAACAAACAAACCACCATTTTCAAACACTGCTAGTGGGAAAATGAATGCTCTGATCCTGCCCCCCACCCCACCCCCAGGAAAGTAACAGATCAATCCTGTGTATGTCAAAACTAGCAGTTCTATTACTCAAAACTAAGTTCCATTTATTCTAATGAGACTTCCTTCCTCCCAGGTAAGTGTGTATCGGATGGCAGCCTAACACTTTCACAGTGTACACAGTGTTTTCATACCAGATGTATCATCTGCTGTTATCATGCAAAAAGATACCCAAAAAATAAATACATCCCTGTTTCCTTTATGGATTTGCATATTTATCTATGTTAACACTTGCATTCATAGTCACCAAGGCACAGTGGAATAATTATTGCGTATTTACTGAATAGCTGCAATGGAGGATGTGGAAAAGATGCTGTAAACTGGTAGGAATAATACAACTGCAGAATCAGCTGATTCTGGTTCAGCAGCGTGTGGGAAATGCACACACAAAAGCATCAAGCTTATGGTTGGCAACATTGCAGAATAGGTTGTTTTCCTGTATTTCCTTTATCAGCATGTAGAACACAGTTATGCTTACTTTAAACCCCAAGAAGGTCAAGCCAAGTAGACCCTTGAGAGCACCGCTACAGCTGCCAGTAGCAGAAGTAGTGGCGGAAGGCTTCTGCTTTCAAAAGTGCAGAATAAACAATGGCTAAAAGAAAGGAAAAAGAACTCAGGGGAAGAATGTAAGTGCTTCCTTCTTTGTGTGTGTGTGTGTGTGTGTGTGTGCGTGCATGCGCGCCCAGTCCTAACTAAATGCTACCTGTAAGGCATAGCAGCACCAGCACAGGCTCCACTGCATTCTGTGGGCAGTTGGAGACCATGTAGGGGTGGAGAGGTAAGTAAAACATTTTTCTTACACTACTCTGTGCTCACATGGGTCTCCTTGAATTTGTGCCAGCTATTTTGCTTGCTCAAGTTCAAGCAGAGCCAAGGGGGGCTGATTATTTGAATCAGGGCCTTTTCCATGGTGGCACCAAGGCTCTGGCTATCCCAATCAGAGAAAGTACAATCTGATTCTTCAATGCCAGCCTTCCTATGGCAAGTAAAACTCATCTTTTTTTTTTTAGAAGGTGGTTTGAGTCCTAGAGCTCCTGCTGTGTTCTTGTGTTCTTTTTCATATAGGCCTTTTCCATTGCTGCTTATGCTGGTCTTTCAAATTATTGTTCTGTCGTGTGACTTTTAGTGTTTTGCTGCATTTTGAGCATGAAAGGGCACAATACAAATATGGGCATGTGAGCATGCGAATTGACCCTAACAGCTGCTGCATTGTGGGGCTTCAGGGGCTAACTGGGCAGACCGTCAGAGGTCTGTAGGTCCCGACCAGTGCCCAATCTGGCCGACCCCGACTCTGGCTTTGTTTTTGCCACACAACAACTGTTCTAGCCAATTGGGAAGAACTGAATGCCTATACTAGCATCTGGCAAAATAAGATTGATTGTGCAAGCTGCAAGCTGTTCCCAAAATAATATTGAAAAAAATATGTCTTTTTATGCTCTTTCCTTCATTTTTCCTGAACATAACATCATCCATATGCATCTGCCTCTTCCTAAACCATGTTTTAGGGGCTATTTTCTGCCTTGCAATGCAGAACACATTACTACATTGCCACTAGTAAAAGTTACGAGCAGATAAACATTCACATTTCTCCAAAAGATTTGGAGAAGTTTTCCCATATCAGAATAGCTTTTTAAATGCGAGAAATGCAGAGTCTTATAAAGATGGGACTTGTTTTCCAGCATTAAATGAAAGTCAGCTATCATCCGAGAGACAAGCAGCTGCTGGGAAAGGTTGCAGGGAAACCGTGGACTTAGTCAGATATTAATAAAAACATATGCTGACTGCTCTTTAGAAAATATTTTATCTGTTGGTTTTGCATGGCTCTGCGCAGCAAGGACGATTGTGCTGGCAATGTTGTGTTGACAGGAGATATCAGAGCCCAGATGTCAATCCAAACAGTTCATGACACCTACATGGTATAACGGCCATCTTTTTCATCAGAGCTGAGGCGGTGACCTACACGCTGGCAACCTGAGATTATGATCCCCTATTTGATCGCACAGCAGTCTTTCTCAAGCCCGCAAGCAACCAATAACAGCAGCTGACATCACAGAGGCTTACTTCTGGATTTGTTGCTAGAGGCAACAGGTCAAAAAACCAGACAATCCGTGTTGTTTCAGAGCGAGAGAAAGAGAGGGAAGCTTGTGTGGGTGTTTTCTTTTTAAACATCTCTACCTACCTTCTTTAAGAGCTGTTTGAATTCTTAAACCACTTCATGCCCCATTACGGTGAGAACAACAGAATCTTACCCAAGCTGTATTTGTTTTCTGCAAGTAAATGCAGGTTTAGAACTTGGAAACCGGGACCAACCAGCCTCCACATTCCAGGTATTTTTTTTCTCAGTATAAAACATGGGCTGAGTGGGGAGGGGGAAAGTTCAATATACTGCAATTGTTCAAGAGCGACTGGTACAATCTAGAGCAGGGTTTCTCAACACCTTCCCATCTGAGTGCCACCTCCGGCACCACTCTCCTGCTGCGTGCCACCGGAAGTGACTGACGATGACATCATCTCCAGTTACTTCCAGGTTTTCAGAGGCCAAAAAATGCAGGTAGGAGATTCTGGGCGGGTGGGAAGGTCCTTCTTAGCATTCTCGAGAGGCTTGGCCAAAGACAGGAGCCTCTCGGGAGTGAAAATGCACCACCAAAAGTGCTGTGTCAGATCAGGGTTCCGGCGGTCCGGCGGTCCGAGTACCATTAGCAGTCAGCTGAAGTACCTCTGGTGGTACTAGTACCACTGGTTGAGGACCCCTAATCTAGAGGATATTAATAATATTTAGGCTGGTGTTATGGACTACAACCACATTATTGTTGTAATTTCCAGGTTAGAACTTCAGGTAGTAGCATACCGCTACAATCCTAATGCATTTCTTCTCAAAAGTAAGTTCCATTATTTCAAGGGTACTCCCGGCTATGTGTGTATAGGATTGCAGGCTATGACAGTTTCCTCCTAGAGGGCCAAATTATTGAGGACAATCATGGCTTGATTCAATGGAGGCAGTTCACATGAAATGGCAGTTCATTTAGAGAGAAACCTTCCAAATCCCTTTCTGCTGGCCTGATATATGTTTCCCAATCCGGGCACATGGAGACTCCTGTTCCCCTTACAAAACAGATGATTTCCATGTCTTTGGAAAGACATGTCCCCACGTGGATATACCTTACCCAACAGAACGGAAAGGGTGGGGGCAGAGAGAGGACTATACAAGTGCAGCAGCACATATGCGTTCCAAGATCTGTGTTCTCAGATGGATGCTCTCACTGCTGGATGCAGGAGATTAACCTTCCAAATAAATCCCTTGTGCATACGATGGGGGAAATTCCTTATGCAGAAACCAATTTCCGCATGCAGGTCACCTTTTGTTAGTTTAGAGCCATAGAATGTAAATGTTTTCCTTATTTTTTTCCTGCCCTATTTTGATACCCAAAGATTAATCTTGCAAACAAAGGGCAATATCAGATAATAAAAGGGAACAGAGAGATTCATTTGTGCTGTCTGCCATGGCACAGTTATCTTTTGAAAGACACGGCATGGGAACTGAGCCAATATTTGGATGTAGTCTGGTGCCAGGCTATTTCTTAATGGCCAAAGCAAAGTTTGGGTCATTAAGGCTACATGTTGCCAGAGTTCAAGAAGGATGTCAACAAGCATGCTCTTGGCAATTATGAAATGAAATGGTGCTCCTAATGAAAGGCAAGATATGTGAGTATCTTGAACAATTCTGTGTGATATGCTATTACCTTAATGTTCATTTGGCAGAAATCAGACAGAAATCAATTGGTGTTTGTCAGGGAAAGGGAACTCCCAGGAGTAGTCAGGCTGACCAATGGAAGTAGTGCCTAGTGGTTATGTGCCTAGTAGTGCCTAGGGCCCCTGCCCCTTCCTGCTTCCAACTTTCCCTTTACTGGATCAGCAGCTGCCAACATCCCAGGCTACAGAGACCAGGCAGAGGAGGACCATCTGGGAAACCATCTCCCCTCAGGGCAGCACTGAACCCCAGGGGTTCTTATTAAAAATCAAGCCCACAGGAGCATCTTTAGGGTGAAGAGATGTGACAATCCACTGAATTATCTGTGAACACTGACCAGGCAGACAAAGTGTAAAACTGTAGCTAGTTTATTAAAAGTCTAAACAAGAGAGATTAAACAAAATGGGAAAACAAAGGTGGGTAGTAAAAATACAAACAGGGAGATGGAAAATGCCTGATCCTGGCTGGAAAGCATAAAGAAAACGTTTCACCAAAGGGATGCAATGACCATTAACACCCAGCAGATGGAGCTGGGATGCCACTCAATTTTCCCTCCCACTACCCTCCCCATCATCAGCTGGAAGAATAAAGAAACAAAAACAAAACCTGATTGCAACCCCAGCTAGACAGTTCCTAACTTAATAAGCAGCTTACGTGGCAAAGAATCCCCAGTCATTTTACTCATGGTTGAGCAAGTGGATGTTCCTCTCTGAGATGATATCCCAACGAATGGGTCACTCAGGTGACTGGTAGAAAACAATACCCACTTCTTGTGGGCTGAGAAATTTAAGTTTTGCATTGATGATGTCATCATGTTATCTGACTGGAGGAGTGGAACCTACCTGGTCACTCCACCCCACCCCTTGGACCAAGACAGAAAGATTTGCTACCCAATGGACAAGGTGGCTCTGTTGCTAAGCAGAATAGCTGCCCCAGATAGCTTTTCTAACATGATCTCTAAAGGAGTACTTTACCAGACAGATGTGGGGAGGGAAGCCATGCCAAACTAACAACCACACCATCTAATCACATGATCACTGGGTGGGCTATTCCCCCATATTGACTTCTTGGTTGAGTTTCCCTTAATTGGATGAATCTTGGACTGATTTTGTGTGTGAGAAAGTTAATTAACCATTTATGAAATGCTTATGACCATATCATCTCTTAAAGGTAGCTAGCACGAATGGATTCCCCACCATGGGGAGACTCTGGAAAGCTCTAGTGATTGAAAATGGTGTAATGAAAACTTTTGATGCAAGGGCTTCTAAAGCATTTGAATTCACGACCACATTTACATGGAGACATTTACAAAGGTTAAAACAAATCCTGAAACGCTAACACAGGAATACTTTCCACTTGTAGTGGAAAGAGCATATCCCTTCACATACAGCGCTGGTATCGTTGCGGAAAATGGTATCTGTCACTAGGACCTGAATTACTTTTTTCTTTTTTGGAAGTGGTTGACATTGCTTGTGCTACCGTTACAAAAATGTCTGTATAATGCATAAGGGGGAAATAACAAATTTATCTTTGGTTTTAGCTGAGTGCTCACGCAAATAAGTTCCGGATGCAAAAGATTGCATACATATTTGAGTTTCAAACAAATGAAGGTGGTACACAATAATTAATTTTATTTCTTCTTCCAGTTATCCTACATTTATATTGAAAAGGTGATATTTAGTAGAATTGGTTTTAATAAGAGCTGTAACATTGAAACATTGCACCATATCGCCCAATTTCATGGGAAAGCATACCAGACGCCCTTCATTTGGCATTAGCCAAATTACTCAACGCTACGAAATCTTCCAACACAAATATTCAATTCATCCTCGGTGAGAAGACTTGCAAATTAAATCTTAGTGATTGCAGTTTAAAATTTAAAGGTTCCCCTTTCTTTAGCTGGAAAAACGATTGACATATGCACCAAATCGTTTCCAATGCCTTAGTAATTGGATTCCCACCTTTGCATTTTTCATGTCACAATCTATTACATGTTAACATTTTAGTGTGTGCATTTCATTCACGCTTCCTTGTTTTGGAAAAAAAAAATAGTGAATTCACAGGAAGGTGAGACCTAAGGAGTAGCTTTTGTTGTTGCTGCAGGCTACTTTTTTTTACAGTCTCCCCTTCCTTATCATCTTTCCTCCTCCTAATGACACATGTGAGATGCTTTGGGCTGAGGCAGGTGAACTGCCCGCTGTATTATTTTATTACTATATTAAGCACTCTCTGTGTACATGGCACTTTGCAATGTAAAAGAAAGCAGGCCCCTGCCTGCCCTGAGGGGTTCACAATCTTTAAAAGCAGACATAAGAGGAACAACAGGGGAAGGGGATGGTGTCAAGGTCAATGAAGAAGATGCCATGATCTCATGTACGTGTCCTTCTCCTCTCCCCTCCCACATTTCTTCTTTCTCTCTGTTCCCTCCCTTTTCCAATCCAGGAAGTGGAAGGAGAAGGAGTGTCAGAAGAGGCAAGTTGGGAGACAGAGATAGATGCTCCCCACCAAACTGCTGCCTGAGATGACCACTTCAGTTGGCCTCATCATGGTTGGGTTGGACCTGCACCTGGCTCTCCCCAAGTCCTTTAGCATCCTTTCAGTCCTCCTTTCCCTACCCTCCCTATATTTCATGGCTTAGCTTGGCAATGGAGACTTTTTTTTCTTGGATGAGGGGAGGAGGTGATGATGACGTGAATGAGCAATTCAGGTGAATGAGCAATTCTGTCACCCATGAAGATGGACTGTGGGCATTTCAGGGATTGGCAGTGGACCCTCTGAAGACTCTGGGTCTTTGGCAACTGCCCAGTGGTGCCCACCTCTGGTAGTTACCCTACAACGAACACTATTTATTATACCTTCCATTTCTTATATTAGTGAATTATTTCCAGAAAAGCACATTAGATCACCCCTCCCATTCTAATACAGCACATTAACCCTATGAGGTCCCCTCTTCGATTTCTGCTTAAGGGATGGAGAAATCCTCTGCCTGAGCTCCAGGAAGTACTAAGCTCAATGAACCATTGATTCATAGCTTCAGAAATACCTCCATGAACTCATGTCTCATCCCTTAAATTAATTCCATTTTAATTAAGACTAGAATGCTAACGAAAATCCAACCAGCTATCTCTGAAGTGAAAGTTTCCTTTTGATCTGCACTTATTCAGAGAGTGATTATAGCGACAGAGAGTGAAATCTATAATGTTCATGAATACCTATGAGACTTGTTTTTGTTTTCAAAATTAAGTCATCCATTCTAAGAAACATTTTGGTTATGAGTGAGAACAACATTAGGAGGGAAAATGGAACGGAACAAAACAGTCATCCTTTACCTGCGACAGCTAATAAAACATGGTGGCCCAGTCCGCTCTGACTGCATATGACGTCCCCCAATTAGAGAAGAAGGAGGCAGGCTGATAGGAGATGGCGCTGCTGTTTATTAATGGGAAGCACTATCACTTTATTCTTGCTTCTTGAATGAATAGAAGCTGTTCATCTTTCTGGGCACGATCTCTATAAATAATGAAGGATGTGTTGTAACAGATATAATAAATGGTGAGTTGTGTTTTACAGTGGATGGATATGTATCAGGGCAGGACTTGCGGAAATACAGCCATGCGTAGCAGCAGTAAATATTGGTCTTCATACCTTCCTAATTCATTACTCATTTTTCCTAACTGCTCTAAAATATACGCAGAGCTTTGCATTCTAGAGCCAAAGGAGTGGCTCTAGAGTTAAGGCAGGTAACAGCCTCTGTTGGGTCAAAGCCATGATCTTCTAGTCATGTTAAGCTTGAGGTGATTTGTCCTATCAGTATGAAAATTGGTTGAAAGGATCTCTTGAGGGGTAAAGCTGTTATGTTTCAGAAAAAAGAAATCCTGGGAAAATTGGCTGAATTACAGCAATCTAAAAACTCAAGGAAGAGAATATTCATTATACTGTCACACACTCAGTGGCAGCTGCCACAAAGGGGCACAGTAGGTGCCAGTGCCACCTGGTTCTCCCTATGTCCTGCACCTCCTCCTATAATTTTAATTAATCCAGGCAGACAGAAACTGCTTGCCTCCACCATGATGCACTTCCAGATTGTACTGGTTGGCTCACTCCTCTGTGTTTCACCATGTGTTAAGCAGTCAACACTCCGGGGTTTCCTCCCCACTGCATTCAACACACAGAGCACAGCAGTGACAGAACCAACAGAGACTTCAACAGCTGGCAGTCGACATTGTGTCTGTGATGCTAATGAGCACATATAACACATGTGTGTGCTCATGGATAAGTGATAAGAGGGCATGTGACCCAGGCTAGACTTGTGACTTTCTTCATCAGGTCTACCAGCTGCTTGCAAAAGACAGATCTTTCTGTGACTCACCTCCAACCCCAACCCCTCCTCTGGCTGCCGGAAAATTCCACAGTGGTTGCATCTTGTCATGCCACCCCATTCAAGCCTGGAAGACAATATCACAATCCTTGGAGCATCTTGTTGCGGAGACAAACACAGTCATTTAGGTCACAAAGGAGAGTGTCTCAAGTACCTGGTTCTTCCAGGGACGGGTTAATAGGCATGGGATGTATACCGGCAGACAAGACTTGGGTGAACAAAGGACAGGAAGTGTTCTGCAGGGATACAGAGCATCTAGCTGATAGGATGGTGCATATGGGGTGCAAGACTCGGAGGTGGACAGTAGTCTGCCTATGGGGAGAAGGTAACCGTCCTTGTGAGGTGTATCTGGGGGAAGAATAATAAGCGATTGGTGGTGTGTATCCAGGGACATGGTTCCAAAGACAACTTCTGCCTGGCTTACGAATGAAGGAAACACTCGGACGACTTGGCCTAAGAAGGTATCATTTCAGTACTGGAATGAGAAAATGGAGATGGGGGAGGAAATTGAAGAACAAGGAGAAGTGGAGTGGAACAAGTGAGGGGCAGCTGCAAGAGTGCTCTCTATGGTCGCATCACTGGTTGCACCTGGATGCACCTTATCATTTTATTGCTTGTCATGGTCTCAGCTTGGACTATACCTTTGGAGCATCCCAGCCTCAGCAAAATCCTGATGGTGCCTCATATCTAACAATCAGAAGCATTTACCTTCAGTACTGTATTATTTTCCACGTACTTACAATATGCAGAAAAGGTAGGTATTTTTATCTAGAATAACAAAACGTGTAGGAAGGAATCACATTGCCTAATGACTCAGTCATTATATCTCCCCCTCTGTGTTCTTCTTCTCTCTCATAAAAGCTCACTCATTCAGCCTACATAGTCACCAGCAAGACCCCAGCTCCTTTCCCAGAGGATTCCTCCTCCCCATTGACACACAGTTTATATTTGGGGCTTTGCCTTCCAAAGTATTTAATGACTAGGTCAGCAGGATTTAGGGGGTTGGAATTAAGTGTGGGGAGGGCAGATGGAGCAGGGCAGCTTCCTTCATCTCATCTAAATTTGCCTTGTGAAGTTTCAGAACCATTCATTTGTGCAAGGACAATTTCTTGCGGCTCACGCCTTGTTACACTGGCACCCTAAAGAGAGTCTCAAAAGCTCCCTTTTCAAAGGGGGCAAATGTTCCACCGCATGCTGTGGACGCAACCTCAGTTAAAATGATGGGCAGCGTTTTGGGTTGTGTGTTTTTTTTTTTAATCATGAATGAAGCTCCTTTGTAATTTTTACAAGAGTTAATTTTTCAAATATGCTAGAACACATGGGAGGTAAGAGCATTTGCTTGTACTTGTAAACAGAACAATCATTTGGAGGTGGAGGCCAGCCAGTCTCTCCTCCCACCCAGAATTCTTTGCCAAATACCTAAACTGAATTGTACTTGCATGCTTATAGTCAACCCAGGCCTGTTAACCTTCCTGGGAATGGATGATTGTTCCTCATCAACAAATATGTTTCATTACTTGCATTGCCATGTAATTGACAGGTTATGATGCCATCTCATTATGCTGGTGGACTGGCTAATCGGTAGATTATGCTGCCTGCAAGGGGGATGTGACTGTTTATCCGTTGAATCTTCCACAATTTGTAAAGAAACAAACAAAAAATTTTTTACTAAATGCTTGTTTGACAATCAAACCTTACCAAGGGGGGGGGGAGAAATGGGGATGGGGCGAGGAGAGTCCATAGGAGGGGGGGGGGATTTTGGTAAGCATTTGCACTGTACTGAGTCGGTATAAAGTACCATCTGGAATCCTGGTAAGCCTGGCAGTACTCCACTGAGAGGAAAAGCCTATATTAGAGCTATGTTCCATTGATAGCCATAATTAAACCATCAGAGTATTAGGCAGGATTTTAAAAAGGACACTCTTTGTACCTTGTAATTAAACATACACATTCATTTTCCTTTAATCTGCTATGTACATCCGACCACATGTTTGCCCAGCATTATTGTCTTGCAGAAGGTTCAATAGTAAGTTACTCCCTTCCATCTTACTCGTACGGCTAGTGATTAAAAACAAAAATAAATCATATACATTCACAGTTAAGAGCCAAGACCAGGCTTAGGTTCCACCTTCTTCATGTGTGCTCCTCCTGCCCTCCACATCTCACTGGATCTAGTAGCCCCTTCATTTTCACCCTCCACTGGTCCTGCAATTCACAACAGAGCAACCTTTCCACCATCAATGTCTCCTCTGCTTTCAGTGAATTCAGTGCTATGACAGCTGTGGATCCCAATGGATTACTCAAGGACACACCTGCAAAGTGCTGATGAGCCTCGAGATAGAAGCAGTGAGATATTAACCTTTAAAGCTCTTAATGGCCTAGGAGCAAATTACTTTGAAGTCCGCCTTCACCCAGATGAACTCGTCCAAATAGTTCCTGAAGTTGGCTAGTTAGGAAATGGAAAGCTTTCTCCCTGGCCATCTGGTCCCCCCCCATAGCATGCAGCGTGTGTTCTGGCAGTGCAGCTGCATGTTGTAAAATTATTATTATTATTAGTATTAGTATTTATATACTGCTTTTCAACAAAAAGTTCACAAAGCGGTTTACAGACAAAATCAAATGATTAAATGGCTCCCTGTCCCAAAAGGGCTCACAATCTAAAAAAGATGCAGACCACCACCAGCAAACAGCCACCAGAAAAGACACTGTGCTGGGGTAAAAGGGGGGCAGTTACTCTCCCCCTGCTAAATATAAGAGAAGCACCAATTGAAAAAGTGCCTCTTTGTCCAGTTAGCAGGGGTACTATGCCCAGTTAGCATAGAACTCCTATTCCCAAAGCAGGTCCCTCAGTCCAGAACCCTGTTGTACTCTTGATGCACACAGCGATCTCTTACATAGATGCACAGGACCAGGCTTTCCCTTTCATAATGTGCCACTCTTGCAACCACCAGCATCCCATATGTACACCAGAGCTTTTGCCCTGGTACGACGTTTCTCCAAATAAAGCCCATTCCGGTCAACTGGAACATACAGCTTGAATGAATCGATTAAGCTGCACTCCAATGGAGTTTCATTTGACACTGCTGCTAACAGAAGAGTGAAACCCCTTCTGAGTCACAGCCGATCAGAGCTCGATCTTTGAAGCCTGACTGCAAGTCCATTAAAGCAAATAGGTATTTTACGGACAGCATGGGGCCTGGATCACTGTCTGAGGAGACGTGCTGTCACTGAGTGGGTGCTTCAGGCATTATACTGAGGAGGCTGATATTAAAGAGAAAGCCCTTTTGATGGCAGCTATAACAGGGCATTTGGGTCATTTTGATGGGTATATAAAATGGAGAGCTCCTGACCAGGATCTTCTGAACATTTCAGAGCTACAAATGTCACAGCAGAGGATCTGAGCATGGAGGGCAATTTCTACCTTGGTGAGAAGTTAAAATGTTAATAGTTCCATTAACTGTGCAGCAATTCTACTCATCTGCCAACTTTAAACATTCAAACCAAAAATATGCTCGAATGCAAAATAGACAATTAAATTATGGGATTACTGGATGGAATATTGCTGTTCCTACCAAACAGGTGGATGGATTTTAATCAGAGGCGGAGAAGAATTCAGGGACCTTGTACTGTTCACATGGTTTGAAAATATATTAATATGTAGAACCAATAAATAAGTACTGTTGGGGAGGGGAAAGGTGTGATATGAATGAATGATAGATCCCAGGCACAATCCCTGACATCTCCATGTAGGACAGAGGAAACGTCTTGTCTGAAACCCTGGAGACTCGTTGCCAGTCAGGGTCAACAGTACAGACTTAGATGGCTCCATGGTCTGATTCAAGCTAAGGTGGCTTTATATTGACGTGAGCATTACAAGCCCCTGAAGCTTATATCTGGGTCTGAATCCATTGAGCTTCATCGGCATCTCAAGCTTAAGATCGAGATGTTGATTTTGTACATCGAGTTGGTTTAAATACAAGCAGTAAAAATTAAGTTTATTTTAAGGTGAAAGCCAGGCTATAAATGTTTTAAAATAATCTGGTTGTGGGGTAACATCTCTTTGCAGTGGAAGTTTCCAACAAGACAAACACAGCAGCAGTTATTGCCCCTGTAGATAAAAGAGGAGATGCCATAAAACTCAGGCCGCAACCTTATTACTGTAACTGTTTTGAGTGAGATCTGCAACATCAAATGAAACCTTATTGTGGATACAACTCCACGTGGTGAGGCACTACTCACAATGTGCCTATTGCCTCCCCTCCCCAATCTTTGAGTTGAGTGGCAGTCTGCTGACTGCACTGCACCTGACCCCTTCTTGCCGCACAGCTGTTAAAGGGCTCTGAGTGTGGGACGTGGGCAATTCCTCAAAAGGGGTCCTATTTTCAGCTGCCACATCCTAACTCCAAGAGCTTGAGCCAACCCTCTGGCTTCAGCATCAATCTCCAGAGGACTCCTGAAAGCAATCCTGGAGATTTTGTTTTCACATTTTTATACCGCCCGTCCTCAAAGAGCTCAGGGTAGTGCACAAGGTTCCTTCCCTCATTTTGTCCTGACAATAACCCTGTGTGATAGGTTAGGCCAGTGGTTCTCTAACTCCTGGGAAGGCCCTACGCTGCTCTAAGTGGCAGCGGGGCCTTCCCAGGGGTTGTGACGACACGCCCGGGATCGTGCCGCCGCTGCCACCACCGCGGCCGAAATCATCCTTTTTACCTGCATTGGTGGGGAGTGGATGTCCGGCGGTGTGTGTGTGGAGCCTGGGGACCCCTCCGCAGGCCTCCCCAATTGTCGGAGCAGCGCTCCGATGCGATCGCAACCCACTTTTCGGGAACTGCACCCCCAAGCTTCAATTATTCATTTTGTAGGGAAAGAAAATGCTTTCAAATCTTCCTTATCTTTTTGGCACGAAAGCTATCATGGCCAGCTACTATGTTACAGGAAGAAGGTTGTATGGGTGAATTCATGTTCTAACACCGTTGTCGAAATCATTCTCCTCGTAGTTCTGATGTATTTCCGTCCACAGGTACAGGGTATGCTGTAAATTCCAGGATTCGACAATGGAGGTCTAGGATCCTTTGGATTTCGGAGCAATTGCTCTATTTTGCTAATGGGTTTAAAGATTGTTTTGATGTGAAAACGTCCAAAGGTCCGGGAGATTTTGTCTGTGACCCCTTTAATGAATGGCAGAATAACCCATTTGTTCTCTTCTTTAATTGTCTCCTCTTCCTGCTCCCTGGGTGGTCTTATAGTATTGATTTTCTTGTACTGTTTATCCCAATTCTTATCTATCTGTGTAGTAGTATAACCATTGGCTCTCAGGGAGTCCTGGATTATACGCCTCTCAGATTCTAAGGTTGACTCATCACATATTCTAATAGCCTGATAAATGAGATAATTTATTAAATATTTTTTCTGGGCTGGGTGATGATTGGATGTCTGCTGAAGATAATGACCCATGTGGGTAGGTTTTCTAAAAACAGTATGTCCACAGGGATAATCTTCCTTATCTGTTCAGGCCTCTTACCATGTGTTTTATTTGCATGCCAAAATCACGTTTGAGAGGAAGTGCTTCATATAAGAAGTTCTGTGTTTAACTGAAAACTACAGATCTTCAATACTGAGAGCAAACTGGCACCCTTTTGCTAGACTTTAAATACCCCTCCCCCACTTTTTTATGCCCCTCTTTGCATTTTTGTCTCCTTTAAAGCTTACTTTTGAATTAGGTAGCCCACTTAATCTTAAGCAACTGTGATTACCCTCAGTGGGGTAAGAGAACTATTGCCTGGCAGCATGATGTGTAGGCCAATAAAAAGGTTCTTTGTGTAGAAAGCAATCATACACTAAGTTAAGTTTTCTACCTATCAAGCCATTTCTTTCTGTGCACACTGCATAACTTAAAATTATGTTCCTGGAGTGGGGTTTTCATGTGCTTTTATGATGAATGCCCTGCAGATCCCATTAAGAACGTCCTATTTCAACAAAATGTGTAGGAGGAGCCTTTCATTTTCATTTTTGATGTGAAAATCTTCACGTATTTATTCTATTTTAAAATTAATACTGTTTTCATATCCAGGCAATCATAAATTAAGCGGAACTGGAAGCACAGAAAACCCATGACAAGTAGATTGCCAGAATGACGGGTCGTAGACGTTTTGGAACTGGTAAGAATTATTTAGTGGTGTGGAAATCAAAAGCCATGACAGGGCCTCCGACCCGTGTGTGCGATGACCATGATTCCTTCAACTGATGTGCCTGTACACTAGTCATTTTCCAAGGGCAAAGCAGCAGTACTTTGAAATAAAAGCTGCCACCAAATGAATGTGTGAAGTTCAGCCCCAGCTCCATGCCTCCTTGGCCTTCCGTTCCACCGTAGAGTTGCCTGGTCACCGTGCTGCAGTGAGAGTAGGAGGCACAGTGGCAGGATTCTCAGGATTCCCACAGTGGCAGGATTCTCAGTGCCACAGGTTACGGGAGGACATGAGGACACCATGACAGGAGAGCAGCAAAAAGGGCAAGTGGCCAAAAATGACAGCAAAATGGAGTGAGAAATAAATAAATAAATAAATAATCTTGGAAGAGGATTTGTCATTTTGTGGTATCCAGCGTGAGTTTGTATGCATGGAGCCACTGCTTTGTGTGGCCAAAGCCCCTGTCACACATTAAATTTTTAATGTGTACAAACAAAGGCTGGGATTCAAAGGGCTACAGATGGTGCTCTGTGTACACATTGCAGCTTTTAGTCCTGTTCCTCCCCCCCCCCCCCCCCCGCGTGTGCCTTTTTCTAACACTGTCCCTCGTGCCTCCCAAGATACAATTTCTGAAGGTCAGGGGACCCTTGGAAATGCATTTAATGTGACATAAAAGGGTGAAAGAGAAAATTGATTCTCCCTGGGCATGCATGGAAATGTTTGAGTACTTGCAAGGCCTTTTGGGATTTTGATAGTTTACACATGCATGTAAAATGTACATGCAGTAAACACAGGTTTATCCCATGCCTTTCCTACTAGTACATGTACCTGTGAGCAGACTTGCGGACTTACTGTTGGTATAGTAGTAGATGTCATTTTGTGTTGTGTAATGTACAACACTTGAGTTGCTTATGGAAACATGGGAATGATAGTGATCTGCCTCATATACTTAGGCTGCAATCCTTCCCACAGTTACCTGGGGCAAACTCTCATTGACTATAATGGGACTTACTTCGAAGTAGACACGCATAGGATTGGGCTCCTAATGAAAATATGCCTAAAAAAGGAGTATATCAATGGAAATTCTTAAAATCTACTGTATAGTGCATCTTTTTTAATATACAAAAGCCCGAAGACCATTGCATCTACTTCGAGGTTGTAAACATGTGTAAAATTGAAATAATATTACTGTAACAGGCAGAAAGACTCACTATTGTAACAGATGGTGCTAGTTTGCTCTCAGTATTGAAGATCTGTAGTTTTCAGTTAAACAGAAGAACTTCTTATGATGAAGCACTTCTCAAATGTGATTTTGACATTTGATGCAGAAAGAATTGGGTGAAATTTGTGAACTGTTTTATGCACAGGGTCAGGCCAAGTGTCCCTTTTCTGAATACTTAAGAACTAAAAGAATGAAGTTACATAATAGGAAGCAAAGTGTTTTCATTCATTCATTGAGGAAAGGTTCTGTTCACTGTCCGTAGATTCTACAAGCTTTGAGGAGTTTTGTTTCTTGCCACAACAAACCCTGTTAGAGCAACCATTATTTCTCCTTTTTTTACAGCTGAGAAATGAGGTTGAATAATAGTGACTTGCCCAAATTCATCCTCTGAGTTCCTGGCTCATTGTTTCTGGCTAATCGATACTCCTCAGCATGACTGCATCTGCTTCCCTTTTTCACCACAGCATTTGTAAATGGCGAGGAAAGGAAAATGCATTAGCGTCCACTCATCTGAGCGTCTGTGCACTCTCTCCCTCTGGTATCTTTTTACCTTTTAACCCTCTTTGATTAAGTTGTTTGGTCAAAGAGTTTGGGCACCATACATACTCTTTAATGGACTTCTGTTGCTTCTTGAAGGCAGAATGCAGAAGCTTTTGATATTATTTCACAAAGTCCTACATGAAAGAACAATTGCAATTCACCCAAAGTTTTGCTCTGCTAGTAAGGGAAGGTGACTATCATTCCCAGCATATTTCCCCTATCATTTCTGAAAATTAAGAAGTAAAAGACTCACTCTGTCAATTAGCTTAATTTGCATGAGCTGCTTAAAGAATTTAACCCGGTACACTGGAATTTATGTCAGAAGGTTGTCCAGTTATGCATATCCTTTCTCTCTTTGTGTGGGATAGAGTGCTACTGTTCTGAAGCATTATATTATTTTTTTCCCAAGGTAATTTGCATTTAAAGTAAAAGCAAAAATGTGAATAGGTATAGGATTAACCGTGCCGCATATAATGTGTTCAGTTTGTGTAAACCAGATTGAGGGAAAACTGCATTAACAGGACATATAGCAGCGTTTGCAGATTCCTAAGTAGGCACAGGAAACGGGTGTAGAATAGAGCATCAATAAGCAGCAAGGATTCACTCTCCCTGAATCAGAGCAGCCCTGGCCCACTTACTGCTTCCTCAGCCTAGTGAAAGAATCAGCAGAACAAAATAGAATCATTTAGGTCTGCCACGATCTACTGAGCACCTTATTTCTACAAGCTGAACAGATAAACATCATGCTTCACCGATCAGCTTTGCAAGTGATTTTCCTCCTTGTTTTCCTCCCTTCCATGCAAGCTGAGTACTTTTCCTTTAAAAAAAGACAAGACAATTCATTTTCTAAAAGGAAGGCATTACATAAGAACATAAGAAGAGCCCTGCTGGATCAGGCCAAAAGCCCATCTAGTCCAGCTTCCTGTGTCACACAGTGGCCCCACCAGATGCCTCAGGGAGCACACGAGACAACAAGATACCTGTGTCCAGTCGCCACTCCCTTGCACCTGGCACAGAGAAAACCCACTTCTAAAAACCAGGAGGTTGCTTATGGCTTGTAACCTGTGATGGTCTTTTCCTCCATGAATTTGTCCAAACCCCTTTTAAAGGCATCTAGGCCAGGTGCCATCACCACATCCTGTGGCAAGGAGTTCCACAGATGAATCACACGCTGTGAATGAATCACACATTCACAGACCCAAGCATTTGAAAATGTCAGAAACAAAATCGGATGCGGAAACATTGCTATTACAGGCACAGGTGAGATTGCAAGCCCTTTGGATGGGACCCACATTGAAAGTCACCTGACTGAACAATGAGTTGGGAATGATGACCAGTGGATATGTACATTGTGGGAATAGGCCACAGCGTTTTAGTTCTGCATAAGTCCATTGGGGAAAAATGGTGGACAGTTCTTGGTGGCCACAAGCTTGAGACTAACTTTGTTGGGGAAAACGGCAAAACCTTTAGAAGCAGATGGAGAGGAGAGCATGCACTCTTTTGCTCATCAGATCCTTGCAATATATACATGCCCTGAGCTGAATTTACATTGGTTGCCTGCTCGTCAAACTACATGTAACATTAAGATGTCTCACACTACTATCCTCATTCAGTGGCATAGTTGGCGTTTTTCCAAGGGGGCCATGGGCGGGACGACGTGTCTTCACCCCGTGCCCCCCACCACCGAAATGGAACGGAACCTTTTGACTCTGGTCCCGCTCCATTCCAGTGGCAGGGCGGGCGGTGCGAAGACGCATCATCCCGCCCACGGCCCCCTTGGAAAAATGCCAGCTATGCTACTGTCCTCATTTTTTTCTTTAAAAAAAATATAGGAATTTTTCTTTAAAAAATATAGCAGCCATAGAGGAAGCGAAGTACATAGGGAACATGGCACATGTGCTGTGTGTGTGTGTGTGGGGGGGGGTTTTTCAAACCTTTACCCATAGCAATTTTTCCCCATGAAAAATCCCCCAAGATGCTCTTTGCTGACCACACCTGTGGTGATAGGAAGACAGGTGCACCCCCTGTGTGACCTCCCCTTTCTCTTTCACTCTTGGGTTCCTCAAGGGGAGACTGAGGCACGCCATAGCAAGCAGACCTACCTGGCATTGCTATGTCCCAGCCTCACCCTGGGATGAGGAGCAGAGTAGTTGCTACCAGAGATGGAATTGATGGCCCCATCTCAAGCTTTTCCTCCACCCAGGGGTTAGTCATTAACTTAGGTGTCCTGCGGTGCTGAAATCACTGCTGGAGAAGAGAATGAGGGTGCCTGTTGCCCCAGCTGCCCTTTGCTCCTTTGCTCAACTCTTTAGCTTTTGTCTTGACTAGACAGGCAGTGTTCTTTTATATGAGACTTGTGGTCAATGGTAATACAAAAGCACAAGCAGTTTCTAGCTACTGTATACATTCCCTGCACTAAGAGCCCAATCCTATCCCCTGCCATGCTGTAGCATGCAGCCACTCCATGGAGACACATAATGAATGCTTGGGGGGGGGGGATCAGAAAGCCTGGAATTTTTTTTCCCTTACATCTCTGTAGGCCTCCTGATGGCCTATATGGGTTTCCTTGGACCTATACCAGCATATAGCTGATGTATGTCCTAGCAGAGAAAAGGAGAGGGACTGGTCAAAAAAGAGAAGGTAGGATCCTGTCACACACTGGTGCTGATGGGATTCACCCCCTCCCTCACCCGGTCCACACCCTGTGCTCCCCACCCCACCCACGACATGCCCCTGACACCAACTTCCTAAGACTGGTGCAGGGTCTGCAACATCGTGGTTCCAGAGTCGCCATGGACTAGCTCAGCGGCGGTGTACTCTGCACACCATTGCTGGCCTTTTGCAACAGCAGGATTCTCCTCCCACTGTCGCAAATGGGGGATAGGATCGAGCTGTAAGAAATCCATTTGCATGGGCCAAATTGTAGAATCTCCTCCATTGCTGGAGGGCTGGGTTATCTTGGACAGTTGACCCTGCACTCCAAAACAACAAGCACACAATTCCTTCCAATCATCTTTTGCCTTTTAAGGTGATGTGTGGGTCTGCGTTTCAGCCTCTCTCATTGGCTAGTCCTGAGGCAGCAAAACTAGTACAGTTCCTGGGATTTCCCCTAAACTATGTTCAGTTGGGAAGATGCAGCCCATGGGTAAGTATGACAAGAACTCAGAGGAGTGCCAAAGATGTCATTCTTGCCTATTGTTTGGCATAGATGCTAGGCAGGATGGCATTTCCCTACACGCTTTTCTGATGGGTAATCTTACAGTGCAGTCTTATAATGTTTACTCATAGGTACGTCAATGGGGCTTACACCCGTAAAAGTATGCATGCTATAGCATGCAGGCGTGCCAAAACAGGCAGCACTGTATATTGGGGGGGGGGGTTTGCAATCAGAAAGCTTGTAAGAGGCAAGGGAAAGTGTTTTCCCTTACCCCTCTTAAGCTGCTCAATCGCTATGGGTCTCCTCTGGGTCTCCTTGGACCTGCACCAGCTATATAGCTGGTGCAAGTCTGAGGAAAGAAAGGGGGCATGGTGGGAGACTCCAGAGGGAATAGCATCCTGGCACATGTTGCTCACGCCGGAATACACCCCCTCCTGCCTCCAACACACCTCCTGCCCTCCCCCCACCCACAAAATGCCCTCCCTGCCAATGTACCAGGAACAGCAGAGCCTCTCCCAGCCGCTGCCATGTGCGAGGTGCTGCTTGCCATCTCTGGTGGCAGCCCAGAAGTGTGCAGCAACGTGCTCCATCAGAACAGTGTTTGCAACGTCGTAAAACATATTCTGCTCCTGGAACACTAGTTCTGGCAGCCGAGTCTGCCTATAGGATTGGGCAGTCACCCAGAAGCTTTCTATGCACCTCTTTGGCATTCCCTGGTGCCCTGTTTCAAGCTACAGCCAGAAGATGTGCAAAAATAATAAGCATCTTGAAATTACAGCAAGTTGAATTTAAAGAACACAGCAAGAGTAGATTTAGGAGAGCTCCCATGAGATTTGATCCTTAGTCAAAACCTGTGAGCCTGTAAGCTACTTTCTCTTTGGAGAGAGAACGGGGCAGGCAAATGCACCAAAGGCTCTTTTCTGATTGCGATTCCCGTCTAGGCAAGAAATTTGGCAGCATACTTCATGGAGAGGCCTGATGAGATCATTAGATTGGCTGGATCAGGCCAGGGCAAGCAAGATCAAATGAGAAAAGGATGAAAGAATGATGCAGGTCAGACAGATGCATAACGCCAAAGGAACAGTCAGGCAAACGCAGAGAGAAAGCTTTGCTTTTGAGGTGCTTTATGAATGGTTGGGTAGCCTGTCTATCAGCAGCCTTACCCTGTCAACATTGCAGGGATCAGTCAAACAAGGCACGGCTATGACCACCTCAGCTACCTGTAGCTTCTTTTGAGAGGACATCCAAAAGAGAAAACAGTTGTCCTTTTGAAGGAGGAGCCTTTCAAAGATGGCTTTCCCATGCAGTGCCTGCATTAAGAATAATGATGTGTGGTGTAGTCTCAGAGTGGTTTAGAGCAGTGGTGGCCAACCTTTCAACATGAATGCTGGCCCTTTAAATGGTTGTATAAGTGAGGGCATTTCAGCAGGTGCAGCTGCTTTAGCAGCACCATCAGCACTTGCAGCTGCCAAGATTCTGTCTTCTACACAACTCTTAAGAACACAGTAGCCATACTGGTGGAAGGTTGGCCACCCCTGGTTTAGAGCATGAACTGGTAGTACTTCCCTGTTCATATTATATGAACTTGCTGAGCAGCATTAGGTAAGACACTGTCACTCTTACAGGAATAATAATCCTGGACCAACCTATACATTTATTGTAAGGGTAACTGAGAGTCAGTGTCAACAATGCAGTATGGCTGCTGATACAGAAATGGTAGGAAATGTATGTACAGTATATGATTTGGGCAGTGGATGTGATCAGTGGCACGCGATCAGTTCATATGTTATACTGCGGCATGTAGCGCAACAAGAAGGGAAGAGTTACGGTGGCAGGCAGCCATGCTGCCTTGTTATTATGATGAATATTTATAGATTGTTTTTCAACCACAACGTTTGCAGAGCGGTTTGCGAAAAATAATAAAATATATTAAGATATAAACTGGGTTACAAATAATTTGAAAAGACTTGATATGAACAACATAACCAGTATCATCATAATGTATTCCTATCCTGAATGGACTATTATTACACAGTAATTCCCCAAGGCATTCAAACCAGTCCAAAGCAGATTGGAACCTGGGCACCTCAAGGACCACCTTTTCCCTTGCAAGCTCGCTTCTGCTCTCAGGCCATCCACAGAAGTCTTTGCTCTGAGTGTCAGTGGTAAATAAGTCATCCACTAGGAGCAGATCTTTTTGGTGGTGGCACCAGTCCTATGGATCTCTTCTGTCAGACGCCCATGAAGCCTCCAATCTGACTTCCTTTCAGTGCACTTTTTTTGCTTTATTGAGATTGCTTTAATTCTTTTATGATATTGTTGTTTTGTTGTTATACGCGGCCTCCTCCAGGTAAGACAAGTGGGATATAGAATATTTTAAAATTAGATAATAAATACCCAAACCAATATGTCGGTATTGTTAGAGAGCATCCGCTTAGTCGTTGGTGAAAAACTGAAAAACTCTTTGCTAATATTTTTTAATACATAGAAGGAGATGGGATCAATTTCCCTGGATAAAAGACAATTATTATTCATACTGTGGGAGATTAGCACTCATCAACATGCTCGCCTCTTTGCATTTGGCTTTATTCTAGAGGGGTTTCCTTAGCAACTATGTTAACTGACCCATCTAATTTTTTAGCATTGCAGTTACTGCAGTTCTCAATGGAAAGCAAAACAAAACTTCTCTTTCCATTGAGATACAAATGGAATGAAAAACATTTTGCATATATAAGGCAGCGATTGCCTTAAGTACACATCACCACACATGATGATCTCACACATTTCTCTACACTGTGTGTATATGTGAATTATTCCAACTGTATATTTGTGTTACCACAATACATTTATTACCCAATACCAACCTATGTTTCTTAGGGAGAAGCAGTGGGGTGTAGAATAGATAAAATGATTACTGTATCTTCTTCCCAAATAGCTGATTGACACTAATAGAGAGATAGCGTAATCCTGATTAAGGATCCGGTAGGTGACCCAGGGCCACCCACCGGATCCTGAGCCCGGCCTGCCCGTTGACCGGTGGGTCGGAGGTCTACTTGGGGAAGGGGACGCTCATCCCCTTCCCCGGATGTAAACTGGGGCCGGTCCTATCAGCCTCCTCAGATTTCTGCCAGCAAAATAGCTGGTGGAAGTAGAGGAGGCCATGTAACGGCATAGCCGGCCCGGCGGGGACGGGGATATGGCAGGAGCCATCCCCGCCCCCTCCCGGGTTGACTAGGCCAATGGCCCCCCTCCCTCACCCGCTGAACCACCCCCGCTGGATCCATACCTACTGTCTCCGGTAGCTGCCCGGGTGTTCCAGCATTCCTCTGCACCGGCCTCCCTTGTTCCCGAGTAGTCGCAAACGTGCTTTACGGCATGTTCATGACACGTTGGAACCGCAGAGCGTGTGCTCCGCCATTCTAACGTTCCACAGGTTTGCGCCCAGTGTCATGTATCGTTAATCAGGTTCGAGAATGACATGCACAGAAATCATGTGCATATGCAGTTCCCCATCCAGTGAGAGAGATGCACATGGATGCCTTTTTCTGCAGGTGTACAGCTCCTAAGTGCATTAAGGAGGTATAGTTTTCCTAAGACGCTTAACCTATCACCGCCATAAAAGAGACGTACAGTATGAACTAACTGCAATAATTAATGGCCCAATCCTATCCTTGACTGGCCCACAAGGTGCAGCACCACTGACATAGCCTCTGCTGCATCCTGCAGGCCAGCTCAGGACCAGGGTGGCAGGAGAGGTAAATAATAATAAAAAAATTACTTACATCCTGAGTTGCTTCCTGAATTCCTATGGGACTCCTCAAAGCTACAGTACGCCAGCTGTTTTGCTGGCACAGCTCTGAAGAGCCTTCTGGGGTGTGTCTGGGCCAGGAGGGGGTATAAGAATTGATGTGTGCTAGTGCCATCAAGATCTTCCCCATTCCACCCCTGATCTGTCCCCAATCTGCCCCGAACTTACCTCTCCACCAGCCAGGGTCCGTCAACGGCCAATCAGTGGGCCACTGGCGGCGGCCTTCTGGGCCTCACGCCAATGAAGGCATACTACAGAACGGCGGGGAGGCTGCTATGCTAGTGGCTGGCATGGTGCACTGGCAGACCTTGCAGTCCGCCAGTGCGATATGGGATTGGGATTGGGCTGTAAATCTATTTTCTGTGTAGGAAATGTGGAGAAATTGAAGCAACGGTTGGAACAAGAGTTTAGATTTGTGCTGTTAAATGAGGAAAAAAAAAAACTTTGGAAGCTCCAGGTAATTGGATAACTGATTAATCATATAATGGATTGTCAAAAATAACTGGATCACAGTAAGTGTATCCATAAAAGTTAATATAGTAGTTTTTCTTCGAGCACTGGGATGCTTCCCATACAGCTGTAACAAAACATAAACCACCAGATTCTGCCTTCAAGCAATAAGAAGCAATGAGCTGCTTCAGAGCCAATCAAACCATTTTGTGCTTCTTGCTTGCTTGCTTGCTTATTTCAGCTACTTTATAGTTCCTAAAAA
Organism: Plestiodon gilberti rubricaudatus; assembly: GCA_026170595.1. Classification (NCBI taxonomy): domain Eukaryota; kingdom Metazoa; phylum Chordata; class Lepidosauria; order Squamata; family Scincidae; genus Plestiodon; species Plestiodon gilberti. The sequence goes on from JANXHW010000001.1 coordinate 79,580,578, forward strand.
TGTATGGGTGGATTCACACAACTGAAAATCAGTCCTGAATGTTCATTGAGCACATTACACCTGGCTGCAAGGTGAAGAAGCAGTCATCTAATAAATAGACACAAGCTTTCATGGCCCATCTATTCAAAATCAGAAATTCCCGGGCTTTCTGCCATGTTAAAATAAAAATCAAAATTTTTAAAATTTTAACTTTAGTAAAAAGTTGCTAATTTTAAAAAGTACCAGTCCGTCTTACTACCTGAGTACTTTCTTCTCCTTGAAAAGGTTTACCATAGGTGCAGACAAAACGTTGGCAGTGGCACTGTAACATCTTTTGAAATTTTAGATTTTTATTTTGACATGGCAGAAAGCCTGAGAATTTCTGGGGTTTTTTACTCATCTAATAGCTCCATCAAATCACCCAGAAGGTTTTCTGTACCTGATTCATGTGTGGAAAATGTCAAGTCTCCTAATATTCTGAAAATTCAGCTGGCTACATGAAAGGGAGCAAAATGGAACTTGGCATAATTGCTCTAAAGTTCACTAACAAGAGGTAAGATTTAAGGATGCATTGTTTTAAGTACTGTATTATGCATTTAAATTTCAGAAATAAATGTTGGCAATGTTTGCAATTCAAGCTATTAATCTGAGCCAAAAATTGGTGCTCCAGCAGAATCCGAACCTAAGCAAGAAATTTTTAGAGCCCTTCCTGCTTAGGCTGTACGTAGATCCAATCCAGAACATAGGAATGCTTTACTTCTCATGGAGATGTTCCAAACTGCAGTTCTGGTGGCTCACCACATGGGGCAGCCATGCACAGAGCCATAGGGTTCTGGTTGTAATCCTACTGGTTCTTGGTAGTGAAGTTGGTAGTGAAGGATGCAAACAATGGATTACATGTCATAACTAAATCTCTACTTTTCCATATTTTTGTTGTCAGGAGTTTTTTCTCATAAGAAGCTAACAGTAAATTTTGAGCAAGTTAAACCACAGATTTATGAGGGCGGATTGAATTAATCTATATGGCCTCTGACAGCATAGTGCAAATTCTACCATCATTAATTTAATGCCTGATCAGTGCAACATTGTAGCTAAGGATTTGTGTGTGTGTGTGTGTGTGTGTGTGTGTGTGTGTGTGTGTGTGTGTGTGTGTGTTTAATTATAAAAATAATTGAAGTAACATAAACATGTGCTCATGATTCTACTGTAATCACAATAAGCCCACTGATACCCTTTTCACTTTGTCTCTCTAATGCTGTGATGGGTTGAATTTCCAAATTTTCCACAATACACCAGCTTGAATCACCCTAAAATCAGCAGCATGTTAAGCAGGGGGGAATTAGCAGGAATATGTTGCAATGAAAAGCTCTCTTTCAAGTGTCACTCCTTAGCTTTATCCCACTGCCATCAATTGATGCAGCACTTTGCAGAATAACTTCATTTGTTTTTTTTTTTAAAAAATCAGTGCTTTCTCCTTATTTCAGTAAAACCTTTCCAGTCAATTAGATGACAATATAAGAAGGTACGTTTTCGAATGGCTGCTGCTTAAAAACATGTAATTGCTAATGATTTTTCTTATCTTTTGCATACAGTTTTTTCCTAATTTAAACCCATTATGCTGCATTACCATTACCAAGTGACTAGCACATTTTTTAATCTATCTTTTGATTGTAGAATAAAGGATTGATATATCCAAGACTTGAAAATCAGGGTTTAATAAAGGTCTCACAACATCAGCAGGAACAAATTGTTCAGTGTGTCCTTACTTTAATACAAGGACTGTTTCACAACAAATTCACACGCACACAAACTCACTGTTCTAACATATTGACTATAAGGAGGATTTTTTTTTAACAAAAAAGAAAAAAACAGCAAATTTACCTCTAGACATGCAAAGGTGTATGTTGCAGCATGAAATGTTTAACTTGTGATGGCACCAGGAAGACTCTTCTAGTTAGAAAATCGTCACTCTTCCCATATTATGAAGTTGCAATGGAAGGAGCAAATCTGATCCATTGTGGTTCTCTTCATTTCCTATACACAACTTTCTTTTCTCTAATTGTGACTTTCTTTTTTTCACATTTTTATACTTTTTTTATATTTTTTACTTTTGAGTAGACAGTTGTAGGATTGGGCTGTAAACCGCAGAAACAATATCAGAACTGTATATGTGAAAAACAGCAGAGCAGATCATATAACTATTTTTATTTATTTTTCACATTTTTATACCGCCCTTCCTCCAAGGAGCTCAGAGTGGTGTACATATTTCCTCCCCTCATTTTTGTCCTCACAACAACCCTGTGAGGTAGGAGGAGCTGAGAGATAGTGACTGGCCCAAGGTCACCCAGGAAGCTTCGTGGCTGAGCGGGGATTTGAACCTGGATCTTCCAGGTCTAAGTCCGACTCCCAAACCACTACACCATCCTGGCTTTCACCATCTTTCCTCAGAGGGAATATATCTCTGGTTACTGAGTGTTGGGGACAAGCACCAGAGGATGGCTATCACCATCTTGATCTCTAGGTATTCTGAAACAGGATATACAGCGCAATCCTAGCGGTGGGGCTGCCGGCGGACCAAGCGGTCTGCCAGCTGAAGCTGTCATAAAAGTGCCGTAAGGCACTTTTCCGATGACTCGTGAGTAGGGGAAGGCCGGTGCAAGGCCGGCCTCCCCTGCTCCGCCGCCTGAGCACCCGGAGGACCGCCAGCGGACCCAGGTAAGGATCCGGTGGGCAGGTGGGTAGTTTGGGGGCAAACGGAGGGCGGCCATAGGCCAGCCGCTCCAGGAGGGGGAGGGGATGGCTTCGGCTGAATCCTGTGCCCCGCCACGCGCCTGGGCCGTTACATGGCCTCCTACGACTTTGGCCAGTAAATAGCTGGCGGAATTCTGAGGAGGCCGATCGGCCCCAGCACCCTTTACACTTGGGGAAGTGAATGAGCATCCCCTTCCCTGAGGAGACTTTCCGCCAGGCGGGAGACTGCCCGTGGCAGAGCACGGGATCCTGCAGATCCTTAGGCAGGATTGGGCTGATAATAGTCTTATCAAATCATATCATACCTGTATTTGTATATCATGTTCTTGCAAAATCTCTTTCTTCTTTTCATCTATGAGATTAGCCGTACAATGAATGTGGGAGGGAACAGCACTACCACACTTATCAAACGTAGTCTCCATGCTGATGCTCCTGCTGGCCACGCCTCCTGGTGCCCCATGCATTCAGCATTTGCCTACAAAGGGCAGCACTGAATTATAGGACTCCATTCAGTGCATTTGCAGACAAATGCTGAACACAGAGACACCCAGGGGGGTCTGACTAGCAGGTGCATTTTTTATGGGGTGCTTTTTCAGCATGGGGTGCTTGCAGGTGCAATTCTGCCACTGTCCCCTAAATTGTAAGCAGATCAATGAGCTAAAACACTGGTGTTCCAAACTCTTAACATACATGCACTAAAATTATCTTGGGATTCTATTTCTACTTTTTCCAAGAACACTCCAGTGATTTCTGCATTCACAAAACTGAGCTAGTCCTATATTGCTAGTCCATATGACGTGATGGTGTGCCATGCCATCATCATCTGGAACCAAGTTACATGGTATCCGATGTATGTGCATTTTCTGATCATTGCCGTAACAGTCATTCATTCCAATTAGGACCTGTTAATCCTGTCCTATGCCTACAGAATACTGTCTCTGGATTCTTAGATAATATGCCGTTGACATATCAGAAGCTGCAGTATGTCATGTGCTCTGCTGTTACTTCTTCAGTTATTGCAGATCTTCCTATAAATAGTCAGAACAGCATCACTGAAGTCAGGGGGAGCCTTATGATTGACAATGTGTAGGGAACACTGTCACTTCACAGTACAATTAGCTTGGGTACAGCCACATTGATTTCAGTAGCTCATGAGGCATACAAAGTGTTCAAATAATCAAAGGTTTGGATGAATGGAAGTACCATTTACATAGTGCTGCATTGTTATGGAGTGTTATAGGATTCCTAGAGTGATTAACAAAGAGTTTCAGATACAGAGTTTCTAGAAGTTCTTCTGTATTTTCTGTTGCTCAAAATAGGCTAATATTCAACACCTATTTCTGACCTATTGCTCCTGGCTGTGAGGAACAAACACTGGGATTTTAAAAAGGTATCTAATTTCTGAGAAATCCAAGTCCTCTGGGTGCCTTTGAGAATCCCCACCTGGTATATAATTAACTTTGTTCTCTAGTTCAGACTTAAGAGTCTGTATTGACTCAAGAGAAACAGTAGGGCAATCTGTCAAAAGGTATATTCAATGAAATATCCTTTGCCAGGTTTACATTTGCAGTACAAATAGTGTAGAACGATCATGGCCAAACTAATTAATGTTCAAAGTTTGGTATGTATACAGGCATACACCACTGAGCTCAAAGACAGAAAATACCAGAAAGGTGACAAAGCCAACCAAATTCACTTTCTCATAAGAACATACTGTGAGAGGAGCCCTGCTGGATCAGGCCAAGGGCCCATCTAGTCTAGCTTCCTGTATCTCACAGCAGCCCACAAGAAGCATGTATCCTGGTTTGCCACTCCCTTGCACCTGACATTCAGAGCTAGGCTACCTCTAAAACCTGGAGGTTGTACGCATGACTTGTAACCCGTGATGGACTTTTCCTCCATAAACCTGTCCAATTGCCTTTCAAAAGCATCTAGGCCAGGTCACAATACCCTGTGGCAAAGAGTTCCACAGATTAATTACACTTCTCGAAGTGTGTTATCAGAATCCTCTTTCTAGAAGAGCATCTGTATTTGAGATAGTGGCACCGCTGAGATGCTACCTGGTCCTTTTCTTGTTGGGGAGACATGGACATGTACCTCCCTAGGGGTGGCCAGATCAGATGCATCCTAAAACCTCAGATTTCTGATGTCACAAGATTGTCAATTTTTTTAAAAAAAATGGGGGAGAGGGAAGGCTGGTACTGGGTAGAACTGAGCTGCAGCCCCAAAATGTTACGAGATTAACCTTTGCTCCTTGTCCAGCTGAGAAGAAAAGAAGGAAACAGGAGAAGCAAGGCCATTTTTGGCAAACTGATGACCTTAGCTCTCCTTTCCAACTTGCTCAAAACATAATACACAGATGTCTATATAAACAGCCACTGTCAGTCTTCTGTTAGTTATTTCCAAAGCCTCTTTTTCCATTGAATAGAATACTGTATAGTAGTTTGAATTCACTTCAATAAGTCTGAAAGCAACCAGTATGACTTGTACACTTGCCATTAATGAGAGAAGTTATGATGATCTCAGATGACAGGGAAAGTGGTCATTCATAATCTTCTGAAACAGCAGTAATTTGAGTAGCAGACATTGTTCAAACAAAAAGGAAATATTGTAAAACTAGATGACAGGAGAAGCCGTGAAGAATACAAAGTTGTTGGCAGGTTCTGATGAGATGTCTGCTGCAGTACTGAAGAATCTTAAGCCATAGCCCTTTTCATGTTGTAGAGCAGAGGTTCTCAACCTGTGGTACGCGTACCCTTAGGGGTACACGGGCCACAGGTTGGGGGTACGCGAGATGCTGCCCCACGTACCCCCTCCCCAAATTCCCCCCCTGAAAGGAGAGAAAAAGCGCTTTTTGGGGCCATGCGGCGCGGCCGAGCGGGTCCTCCGGCTCGCGCCGCAAGCTGGAGGGAAAGGCTACAGCCCTGCTGAATCGGCAGGGCAATAGCCTTTCCCTCCGACTTGCGGCGCGAGCCGGAGGACCCGCTTGGTCGTGCCACATGGCTGAAAAAGCGTTTTTTCCTTCTTTTGGGGGGGTTTGCACTTTTGGGGAGGGAGTATGAGGGGGGTGATTGGGGATCTCAGGACGGGGTATGCGGGCCCCCAAAGGTTGAGGGACCCTGTTGTAGAGGGCCGTGCGTCGTCTTGCACCATGCTCATAACATAATGTGCAGCATTATCTTGTCCTGGTCCTGAGAAGGAGCCCATTGGGTTCCAGGAAGCACCTGGGATGGCAGCATAGGTTGTTTGGTCAGTCAATCCATCCGTCCGTCCATCCACCCAACCATCCATGCAGGTTGAATGTTGTAGGTTCGTCCAGGGCCACAGGACTTCAGAGCACTCTGAGTTGACAGCTTGCTCCAGCAATGGCTAGAGCTCAATGAAGGCCAGCTCTGGATAGAAGGGACGTCCTAGCCCCTGCTCAAGGTTGGGGGCATAACAGATATGGGTAGCCCATTCATATGGCCGTATTCCTCTTGGGCCAGACTATTCCTCCTGAGTTCTGCTGCCTTCCTGAACAGTGGAGAGTTTTCAAGGGACACTCATCTGCCTTGGAGCCTAGTGCTCCATCACCGTCTATCAACTCTCACTTGATGTGTTGCCTACGTTGGTGAGCAGATACTGGAGTGTGTGAGGGCCCTTGGGGGTTGCAATTCAGAGGTCTCCAGCTTGAGGGGCTCCCAGCTGACCAGCTCAGGCTCCAGCCCAGGATACATTGTGGGGCCTGGGTCTGAGTCCAACACCTCTGTCACTTCCTGCTTGTCCTCTTGATCTGGCTAGCTCTGGATAGAAGGGACATCCTAGCCCCTGCTCAAGCTTGGGGGCATAACAGATATGGGTAGCCCATTCATATGGCCGTATACACAAAGAGCTGAATTATGAAATCTTCTCTCCCCTCTTTTGTTGATGAGAAAGGATAATGCATTCAGGCTTCTCAAATGGAGCACCTACTCAATACTTTATGTTAGGAGCATGATTATGAGCATGTGTGCCTGTGACAGGGCCTCTGAGAAGAATTTTATCAGGGGGTACAAAGTTTCTTTTTGGCCCCTTCTCAAAGGGGGAGAGGGGAAAACAAGGCAGAAGGAGGGTAGCAATGGCATGAAAAGTCTCTGGAGCCCAGATTTACCAGGCTTCCCGATGAGGCCTCCCGGTCGGGTCGGCCTCTGTCTTTCACTCTCCATAAGGGCAGCTGTGATCCCAGGAAATTTCTGGGGCCCCTCCTTTGGCTCCTGGGCCCCCTTTTTGACCCTGGGCCCAGGTAGAATTTACTCCCTTTACCCTAACCCTTTACCCCCCCCCCCCTCATGGGCCCTGACCTGAGATCCCACAATAACAAGGTCTTTGGCTGCTATGTCCAGACTACGGGTAGAGGCTCACAGGTAACACTGGGCAGTTGCAGTTGGGAAAGGCAACTAGGCAGCAAGTCAGATCAGAGTCACAGTAGCCTGGACAGCTCCAAGGAAGCAGGTTCCTCTGACAAGACTCAGATGTAGACTGATGCCTTGAATGCTTCTGATTCACCCTGGAATTCACCTCCATGCCCAGACAGTTGAGGTCGTAAAGAGGCAGCTTAGAGCCTTTGCTTTCTCTCTCTCTCTCATCCCCCCCCCCCCCGCCCACTGCTGGTGCTTGTATGCAAGCACCAGGGAGCACAGGTTTCTTGGCACAGGAGGGACCAGTTCTTCAGGAGGTTTGGGAGCTCAGGCCCTGAGAGCGCTGCCTCTGAGGGCTCCTGTTCCAGGTGATCTTCCAGCTCTGGCTCAGTGGGAACCTGACTGGATCCAGTGCTGGTCCTGCCTCCTCAGATCTGGACTCAGAGCCCTTCAAGCAGGGATCATGACAGGCTGACAAACGTCGTACTTGTTGTTGGTGTTTATAATTCTCTGAATCTCCCCAATTGTCAAGAGTGCAGTGGGGAAACACATCTTCCATATGCATTCTACAATGTTTTTTTTTTCCAGTTGAAAAATCCATCCTGTAGGAAAACTGTACTTAGCAGTGTACAATGTATCCTGCATGTACCCTAGACACAGGACAAGCCTGCTAAGATTGTACATTTATAGCCTTGCTAAATTATTTTACCTTACCTTATTTTACTACTTACTCTTACTTACTCTTCAAACAAACAAACAATTGGTAAGTCCTTAAAGGTGATTGCTAGTCAATAGTTTGTTAAGAACTAACTGTGTAAATTAAACTGGGTTAGTCTACAGAGGAAATGCAGGAGACGTGGCGACTATAATCCAAAGACTAGAGCCAGATGTGCACTATTATTATTATTATTATTATTATTATTATTATTATTATTATTATTAACAGTATTTATATACCGCTTTTCAACAAAAAGTTCACAAAGCGGTTTACAGACAAAAAACAAATGATGAAATGGCTCCCTGTCCCAAAAGGGCTCACAATCCAAAAAAGATGCAGAAGAACACCAGCAAACAGCCACCAGAAAAGACACTGTGCTGGGGTGACAGGTGCTCTAGTCTGATTAGATGGGAGCAGACAGGGGAATGGAATCCATGCCCAGTTCTTACCAGTTCCCGCTGTAAAGTGCTGCCAGGGGAGAGATGGTATATACATTGTCTCCACTTAGGACCATTCACAAGCTGCAAAGGCAAATTGGGGGCTTTGGATCAGCAAAGTAATGCAATGCAAGACTTTTTTAAATGCAGATGCACACTAAATAGATCGGCACTGCTTTTTATTGAACCAGCTTCTAAGTAATAATTGATTGATGGGGGAATGTACTTTTAACTAAACTGTAATCTTGTTTAGGGTCTTATTTTTTTTTATTGGTGGTTTTTAAAATGTCCCTGGCATTACATGGAGCACAAAAAAGCAGTTAGTTAATTGAAAAAGATTCTTAAGGGGGCAAGAACTGATTCTAAACATTGCTTTGGCACCAGATCCTAAGCAGGTTTTTCTTTTGAGTTTATGAAAGATGGATTTCGTAATAAGTTCAAGGCAAGCTTCCCAAGGACCACGCAGGAGTACAGTGCTGCCAGCTTGATTCCTACCAGCTCCTGCAGCTGCTGTGTTGCAAGCCAAGCTGGTGACACCACCCCACCAACCACGTATTCTATGCAAGGAAAGGCAAGGGAAGTTGAACAGCTCCACCCAGTTTGCCTCTGAGAACATGAAGAAATCTTCTTACTGCATGGAGAGGTCTTAGAAATGGTGCGTCCCATCGACAGACCTTAAAAAGCAGTGTGTTAATTGAAAAAAAGATTCTTATGCAGGCAAGAACTGATTCTAAATGTTGGTTTGGCACTAGATCCCAAGCAGGTTTTTCTTTTGATTTGATGAAAAATTGATTTCTTAATGAGCCAGTTTCTTAAAATGGGCCAGTCAGAGCTGGGAGTTTGAATATGACCTCACGGTCTTCTATCTTATGCACAGCTGAGCATAGCATCAGTCTCTTAGCTGAGCATAGCATCAGTTTCACCAGGTCTACACTTATGTATGTCTACTCATCCACAACATTGTATATTGGCAGATTTTCAAAACCGTACTTTAGGAATGCTGATAAACATGAAGAACCCGGTCTGAGTCAGCATGCATTTCTGGTACTGTATGTGATCAAGGACTTCTGATGAAAATAAGAAATACAATGTACATCAAGATGACAATACCTTCAAGGCAGCAGCTGGACTGAATTCACTTCCATATTCTAGTTATTATTCGCCATGAAAGGCTGTCAATTATATTACTAAATGCTGATCTGAAAGATTATTCCGTCTCCAGGTGAAACTCATTTATATTTAAGCACCACTTAACTCAGTCCTTGCTTATAGGAGGCTCACCTTTCCATGACAGCCTGAAGCTGTTTACAGCCCCACAAATCAAGAAGAAAGAAAATAAATAAATAAAGGCACACGAGGCGGCCCGCACGCCTGTGCTCCCGTTCACACAGCATGTTCATTGACTTGCAAATTGTGATAAGACCGCTTCAGAAGTACTTAACCCACCATGCAAATTCAGAGGGCAATGGGAAGAAAAACAACGTGGAGAGATGGCTGCTCCGTTCCCTCGTACTTTATATTTTGCTGCTCTGTCACAAACAAAATACCAGTTACCATAGTTACCACTTAACAGAGTAGTTGTGTGTTAAGTCTTCAAGATGTAACGGACGGAATACATGCAAAACTTCATTGTTATTTTATAGGATGTATTTAAAATTTATAGACAGCTTCTCCAATATGTGAAAGCCAGCCATCCTGCTCTTTAGATATTAAACAGTCTCGCAAATTAATAGAAAAGCAGCTTAAAGCACAGTGTGGCATATATTGCTTTGCTTTTAAAAATCCAAGGCTAGCTTCAGTAATTTGTAAATTGGTCCCCTTGGATGGGCCGAAAGGATGCGGTGGAAGCACCTCTGTGGAGAGAGTAATGCTTGACTTGGCACATCAATGGAAACGGTGGTGGCTGCATGCTAGAATGATTGGAATCACTGTAGTTGCTGAAAAATAGTACTGCCGTGCTTATGGTAATTACCACCAGGAAGCAATGACTGCATCCCTGGAAGGGAAGGGTGGGATGGGGCTTTCTCCTCATTCCTACATTCCATTGGTGCCAATGGAAGCTTCCCTTCTAGGGGGATGGCATCTTCTAGGGGGTAAAGCGTCTTCACCATTTTCATCAAGACTGGGGCATGAGTTGAAGGGTTAAATTTCCCTTCCCATACACCATGGTCCCAATTCTGATCAGGGCTCCATCCCACTGCTGCAATTTTAAGGAGAAAACAAACAAACAAACAAACAACACACACACACACACACACACACACACACACACACACACACACACACACACACGGGGAGGCGACAGGGTGGGGAAGAGGGCAGATTGGGCCCAGGAAGGGGCCAGGTTCTAACCAGCTTTCTAGGCCCAATCCGCTAAAACGTTTGGGGACCACTGATCTAAGCTATATTGTGCTGTGCACTAGATCACAACTCAGGCAGCAACCTTGAAGACTCTGTTCTGGTCATGTGCAAAACTATTATAATTTCAGCATCCATGAGTTCTCATGGAATCTCCCCCATTGAGTTTTCAAGGAAAACCATGGGCAGGTTTGTCTTGGAAATGCCTAGGATAACTACTTTAGACGCTAGAGTTGGATCAGGCCCATGATAACCCACTGCATCCTGTTCAGCTCTCTGGACCTATGAGATCAGTTTTCATGCTCAAACTATTTTGTGGCAGCACCATAAACCCGGGAGATGTTTCTTGTGTGAATTCAACCTAAGTCAGTTCTGTCTATGTGACTCAAGCTGGTGAAAATAATTGTTTGATCCTAATAAGTATACTTGGCAATATAAGGCTTTCCCTGAATAATAGAAATGTTCTAATTATTCTGAACACTATTTCTTAAGTGATTTGTTTATTAGGCTCAGAGAGACATGCTTCTGTTTTTGATGAGAAATGAATGCTAACGTTTCGTGCTATCCTTTCATGCTGAAAGCAACCCAAATCACAGTAGTATAACTTGATTCAGCAGTATGCAAAAGGGAAATTACCGTAGGAATTAAAGAGTAGACCAAACCCTTATGGATCAGTTTATTAATCAAAGAGATCCATTCCACATTCCACAATCAAAGAGGCTACTATGGCATCCGGAAATAATCTGTCAGTGTCTGACTTAATGGCAAACTAAATGAGTTTCTCTTCTTGTTGATTTTCGTCCTGCTGCACCAGCTCCAGAATGCCTGGCAAAATAGATTGTCCTCATTAGTTGCAAATTCAACTTGACTTCAGAGAAAGGTTCCCTGTGCCTTCTATCTCCAGCAACCTGAAATTTATGGGGGGATATTAGTGAAAGTAACCAAGTGCAATCCTCCTAGCTCCAATCACTGCCTTTCACTTAACAGACTAGAAGCTCTAAAACATTTTGTAAAGGGGGTGACGCACCTTGTAGCGTCGCCCGCTGTTGCCTGGCCCCGTCCAGCAGCAGCACATTCGGAGGTAAGCAAGGTCAAGGGGTGAGCCAGGACCGCTCAGATGGTGCCGGACTGGATCGCTGAGGCTGGCTGGCAAGCCCTTTGATTGAATCAGCAAAGACAACCATACGGCTTGGCCTGGGGGAGTCTGCGCGGTCCAGCTGCCTCGACCCATTGGTTCGGCTGTGATAGGCTTTCTCAGTCTATGACTGAGGATAGCTTGGAGTCAGAATGTTACGCCCAAGGGTAACTCAGGGGGAGGCAGACGGCTAGGTGCCGTTTCCCCCAATTCTAGGGCCCGCACGTTGTTTGGGGGTTATATAGATTCCCTGCTGCAGTTTTTCACATGTTGTTCAGTTAATAAAGTTACCCTTAATCCAAGTCTCTGTCTGTTGTGATCATTGGGGGGTGCTCAGGTAAATTGTTATGCCTTATCATGTGGAGGGATCAAAAGCTATAAACTTTCTTAGGGTTGTCTAAAGCCAACTGTCGTTATCATTACATATGCAGAAGACAACCTTTTGCTATTTACAATTTGATTAAAACAAAATACGGAGGTCTTTTACAGGAATCACTTGGAAGGCGAAAGCGTTATTTCATTATAGGCTTGAAGGCAAAAAGGAGTTTGTATTAGAACTGAAAACAAAATGTCCCCCTTCCCAAATGCTCAGGAATGTTTGGACCTAATATTTAACAACACAATGGGGCATCCATTGATATTTTATATTCTCAGTTGACAGTATTTTATAGGTTTATCAGGCAATATTTAATAGCTGACATGAATTTTTTTTTTTGGTGCAATCCTATTATCTACGGGCACCGGCGTTGTGGCCTCAGCGCCGGCGTTGGGTGTCGTAAACGTGCCAAAAGGCACGTTTTGACACCCGGAGAGGAGGCAGCGCTGGCAGGAAGGCCTGTGCTGTCCTGTTGGTGCTGAATCCAGGCCCTGCGTGTTCTGGAGCAGGTAAGGATGCTCCAAGCAGCATGGGGGCTGGGGGAGGATGGAGAGGGGGCGCAATGGGGCGGTGGAGGGCAGGGGTGGTGGTGAGTGGATCAGGCCTGGGAGGGGGGAGGGATCAGCATTCTTGTCAGACATCGTATCCTATCCCCCATCCCAGGCCCTTTCAGCCGACAAGGGGCTGCTTGATTCTCCACCAGCTACAGAGCTGATGGAGAACTGAGTAGCCCCAATGCAGCAGCTGGACATTTACCCAGGGTAAGAGGGCATTCCTGTTTACCCCAAGTAGACCTCCAACCAGTCCCTTCCCCAGATAGGATTCAGCATGCGCTGCAAGGCCCACGCTGAAGAGCCTACACTGGGGGAGGGGTGTAAGATTGGGCTGCCCGTCATTGAAGTTAACATCTGAAGTATCTAAATTGTAATAGTATATTTTCAAGCTGACCTGCAACAGCAGCCAACAGTTCCAGTACCTTACGTGTAGCTATCAACAACTGTTTGTAAGGTTGTCAATATTTGTCATGCAGCTGTCAACATTGAACAGAATCTGTCAGATGACATGAAGTAGCAGTCAACTTTTGACAGCATCTATCATATTATGTAGCTGTCACTATTTGATTGAATTGGACAGCTGAGGTGCAAGCAAAGTCAACATGTGTCAATGTCTAACCGAATGAAACGTGATGCGGGAGATGTGCAAATAGATGCGTGAATGCATCTGGACTGTCATCTTCTTTTCCTATGAGGGAATTTGGATTTGGGGACATGGTGTTGGGGGAAGGAGGTCTAACCCTATCTCCCCTCCACTATGACCCCGATCCATATTCCCCCAAAGTTGCTATTAGACACACTGAAGAAAACATATAGGCCCTGTTATTAGTCTTATTTCGTCTAATAATTAATAATATTTATATACCACTTTTTACATGCAGCAATCTAACGGAAAAGACCTTAATAGGTGATGGAAAACAGTTTATTAAAATGAACTGCTGAAGCCCAGCACGATTTGGATGTAAAATCTTTTTTTCATGGAAAAATGTCCCTTGTTAATTTTGCAGATTGTTGCTAATAAGTTAATTGAAGCTCACCATTTCCTTGTACAGAATCAGAAACTTAGTGATTTGGAATACATTTCTTCATTTCAGCACAATATAGCCAATAAGTTCCTTTCTGGCTGGGACTGTAATTAATCCAGAGATAACTCTTTTATCCCACCTCCCCGCCTGGCAATATCAGGGCCTACACATAGCAACACCTAGTCTGACAGCAGCAGCAGAGGATTTTACTGAATACTTTCCTTATTATACTTGGTGCACTGAATGCTGCTATGAAGTGTCCCAGATTACAGAGACCCTGGGAAATGTAGTTTCCAAGATGTCTGAAAAGAGTATACAAGGGTATCAGGTGCCCTATGAAAACTACATTTCTCAGGGCCCCTGGAATGCTGGAGCCTGGAATGCTGCCACAGCAGTATTCCGGCAGGAACCAGGAAAGGAGGTAAGACCTCTTTGCTTCCTCCACCTCATTCTTTCTACCTGGGAAGAGGGCAGAAAGGCAAGCTACAAGGACTTGTGGACACAGGTTGAAGGATCTATAGCTGTAAGGCAGAGGCGTCATTAGGGGGGCGGGGGCAGTGGGCCCCAAGGTGACAGGGTGCCAAGAGGGGGGGTACTTGCCTCTGGATCCGTCGCCCCCTCCGCCACTTGTTGTCTTCATTCCATCATCTTTGGCCACAAGATGGGCCCGCCTGCCCACTCTGGCTCCGTTTGGCTCCCAAATGCAGCCAAAAAGCCGGGGGGGGGGCGCTGTGCTCGGCGGCGGCACATAAACATGACATCACGGATAATGTTCTAGATAGCTGTTTAATGGCAACGGTTGATTCTAGAACAGACTGTAGATTTTTTGGGTTAAATCTTAACGTTCAAATTACAAAAATGGAGGTCTTGTCCAAAGGTTGATGTTTTTCAAAATTCTGTTTCAGTTGTAGATGCCGTCTGCGTCAAAATAATTACTATCCCTTCCCATCATACTACAATTAGGAAGTTACCTACAACTGAGTTCGAACATTAGCCCATCTGGCTTGGTAAATACTGACTGACAACAGATCTACAGAGTTTCAGGGAGGAGTCTTTCCCCAGTCCTATCAGGAGATACCAGAATTAAACCTGGGACTTTCTGTATGTAAGGCATATGCCCTACTGCTGGGTTACAGCCCCTCTCCAATGCTAGCTTCAGTACTGACTGCAAGCCATTTCTGCAATGTTAACCAGTGGCCCAGCTCACAGAGCACTGAAACCAATCCATCACCATAATTGCCTAGCAACTATCAAGTAAAACCAAGTCACTGAATCCCAAGGTGCAATATATTAAGCCAACCCATACATTCACTTCTTAATCAGTGCTGGTGAATGACAAATAAATACATACTTCTCCCCCCCCCTCTATATACTCATTGTACATGCAACTAACATTCACCCATTATACCAAGTCATTGGAATATTATGCAAATAACAAAGAATGTTTAAATGATATATCTATTGTACTGACAATATATACTACATAAGCAATATAAAATGACCTCTATGCCTCTCCTACCTTTTTGTCAAGCTTTCAGCATGCTGACTTTAACCATATGCTCCAGAGATTTAGAACCACATGCTGTAGGTGGGGGAACCTGATTTCATTTCTCATCCTTCATTTCACTCCAGTGGATTTTTTTTATTTCATTTACTCCCAATTCACATCTGTTAACAACAACAACAAAGTCATAATATGCAAGCATTTTTTTAATGACTAACAATTTTATTAATTTGCATTATTGAAAATCATAGCAAAAGCATCAGCAATGAATTAAAATTGCTCAGCTGGTTCTTAACTCTATTCATTAACGGAACAATGATGTGCAGGTATATCAGCACAATACACTGGGAGGCTGACAGTCTGTGTCTTGGCTTGATTCCCGTGTGCATAGGAATACATGTACACATCTGGTCTTTCCATTGAAATGAATGAGGTAGCTCACATACATAAGAGATTGTGCAGTTCAGATCACATGCCATGCTTAGCTTGGGTGCGAGCACACCACTGGCATCACTGCAGGGGGGCGGAGATCTAAGTTCCGCCGCGGTCAGACCCTCTGTTACACGGCAGCACGAAGCGCCCCCGCCACCTCTCCTTTGGAGCCATTCAAGTCGGTGAAAGCACCGGCTTGAATGGCTCCAAAGGCGAGGGGGCGGGAGTGCTTCGTGCTCCCGTATAACAGAGGGTCTGACCGTGGCGGAACTTAGAGCTCCGCCCCCCCTGCAGTGACGCCAGTGCAGCACACACATTTGTATATCAGTGCCCACAGGAAGCCATGAACAGAAAATCAAAAGCTGGAGCCCTTGTGCTCCATGCAAGAATGAGCTGCCTGGCCAGGAATTACAGATCCTATCCAATACTGATTTACCTTACAAAGTACTTACATATTAAGGATGCGAGCAACTCAATCCTATACAAAACCCTCCCTGACGATGCAGCCGCACCAACGGAGCGTGCACTCTATCCGTTGGGGGGGGGGATTGGAAAGGTCTCCTCAGGGTATGTGAACATTTGCTCACTTACCCCAGGGAAAGATTCGAACACCACCATACGGCTCGCTGGATCTAAATCAGAGGAGTGTAACGGCGGCGGTAAGGGAGACAGATGGGGTTTTAGGATATCATGCACGGAAGTAATAGAGCCCCTTGTCTCTCCGTACACCAGCTATATAGCTGGCATAATTTCTAGGAGACCCATAGGTCACCAGGAGGCCTACACAAAGGTAAGTAGAAAATACTTTTTCTTTGTTCTGGCAGGCCTCCTGAACACCCCACCACCACCATTACCAATGGATGCAGCACATGCTCTGTCAGCATGACTACATAATTGTGGGGGATAGGATTGGGTCCTTATGTACACCCAACCTCCTCCCATCCAGGTTCCTCATGCTTCATAGCAACCATGAACAGAGTTCCATTCAGGTGATGAACTTTCTTGCCTCCTTTTTTCAGTGCAAATCCTTATAAATGCTTTCCCAAAAGCCACTGCTGAGGGACAGGGGACCTCTAAAATGGTGAACGATGGTTCCCTTTTACTCATGGGAAGGTTCCCTTTTACAGAAGGTTCCCCTTTACTCATGGGAGCTGCTCTTGGGATCAAAGTCTATGCTTATTCAGAGTAAGACTACTTTCATGTGCTATTAAATGTCCAAATAAGCAGCTGGGTGTAATGATTAAGCCCATATTTTTTTTTGCTAAATTAAAAAAAGCCACTATGTCTTAGAACTGTAAGACCTGAGAGAACTATGATGCTAAAAAGAAAGTCTGTTTTATTGCTGACCAATGACAGCCTATATGAGACGGTAGCCATTATGATTGACTATTCATTGTTTATGATCAAAAAAAAAATCTCCACACATCTCTGAGTGAAAATAGTGCAGGTGTAGCTGATGAAATCTTCAGCCTACAGGGACAGCTGACATCAAATAAACCATTTTTGAAAGGGAACAAACAGCAACTAATGTCAAGGTACCTTCAACAAATGCTCGTCAAGCACAATTAAAGACCATGACACATTAGGCATGCAGTTTCCCATAAAATTACAGTGGTGGGAGAGAGAGAGAGAGAGAGAGAGAGAGAGAGAGAGATTCTCTGAAGATGCTCAGTGGGACAAAACTAGCATTGAAGCCAGCAATGTGTTATGGTTATGATGTCTAATCACACATTTAGTGCATATGTGTACATCCTGTGGGGCTGAAGTTGTGTGTGTGTGTGTGTGTGTGTGTGTGTGTGTGTGAAGTCATTATGGCTGATCAGAATGATCAGAATCTCTTGAGGTCTATAAATATTTCAGTGTTTTACAAAAGACAACTGAAATTTTATTCTCAATTTAGCAAAGTTTGAGCTGACCAACTGACCTTGGATGAGTGCCAAAAGAAAGAAGAGAATTAAAAGAGAACCTCCGTTCTGTTCATGAGACCTTTTAAACAAAGTGAGTCAGACTTAAAGAACACACACACACACACACACACACACACACACACACACACACACACACACCTACACACCTGCTTTGAAAAGTTGCAGCAATTTTTCACACATAGAGTTAGCAGCTATGTTGACAGTGCTTTGCAAAGCAGCCTCATTTGTGATTTGGGATGGAAAAAGTCAGGTCTACAGCTTCAGTAGACAACATGTGGTCCATAAGCCACATATGGCTTATGAAATTGCTTCTTGCAGTCCCGAAAATGTTTCTGGCTGCAGTGCTCACCATCCCTTCTTGCAACATCATCCAACAAATAGCCTGCTGTCTGGTCTTAGGCCTTGCTTACAGCTATAAGAGTTGCCTGCCATTCAGCCAGGACACTAGGCTCTAACTTGGTAGGAGGCCAATCTTCCAAGCTGGATGATGCTCAGCAATACTATCACCAGACATTCTGTAGTGCAGGATGATAAGAATTCTCATCAGTAGTATTGGCATCCCAAGTATCCAGCTTCTGAATGATGACCCCAGGTGGCCTCACCTATAATCAATTTCCTGCTTCCATGTGGGAAACTGCAGATATTGTATTCCATATGTACACTGTCATGAGAGATGAATGCGCACACCCACACCCACACGCCCACACCAATGGTCCTGCAGTTTCCCATACATAAGTGATACATACTGTATATAGGAAATAGGAAGTCTGTTTTATGGCAGCTACATGGAAAAGACAGTATTATGGTATGGTGCTGTAAGGAATAATTTTTACAGGATCAGAAATGAAGATGCAGCCAGCAAAGCTCTCGTGTGAACCTGGCAATGCAGATCCTGCTTTTTACAGAATCCTACAGGGATGAGCCATTCAATCTGCAAGCTAAGGCAGCCACACTCTTGTGCTCCTTGTGCCATCATAGCTGGTTCACATTAAGAAACAGAAGGTTTAACAGCTGACAGATTCAAGATGCTGCGAAGCCTGGGCAGGCTTTAGATCTTTGCTAAGCATGACAAATAAACGAGAAGGAATGGAATGTCATAAACGAGAGAGCCGCTCCTGCCACCCTTTGCCTTTTTCACATTCTAACAAGCTTCATCAACGACTCTCAAGCTAAGCCTGCAAGAAAAGAATCATGCTGCGATTCCAGCTCTAAAGTTGTTCAAGGCCACGTGTACATAGAAACGACAAAAAGGTATCAAGAAAGAAGCAATCGCTTTATTTGTGCATTTGGGGAGGGGAAGCATAAAGTGTTTTCGATTAGAATACCGTTCTGCATCTTCTTTTTTTAAGCTGTTACTGATAAATATCAGGAATACATGTAGCACACACTCCTACACATGGGTGAGTTTGTGTAGTGTACTGTAGAAGATACGAGAATGAGCAGTGACTCAAGAGGTCCCTGGCTACAATACCTGCCAGGGGTCCTTGCCAGTGCGCAGACCCCTTCTCTTGCTCGCGTGATGTTGCAACGCTGTCTCCGGATGCTCAGCAATGACCTTGAGTTGTACTTGGAAACGAATTGGCAGCCTGTGAAGCTGCCGGAGTAGTGGCGCAACAGAATCAAGCCCCAGCCACCATGTGGGCCACTGCGTTCTGCACCAGCTGCAGTTTCTGGACAGTATTCAGGGGCAGCCCTAAAGTACAGCATGTTGCAATAGTCAAGTCTTGAAGTCATTTGGTGAAATGGACCACTGTGGTTAAGTCTATCCACGTATGGCCACTGCTGGTGCACCAGCCTTAGCTGGATAAAGCCCCCCCCCCCGGGCCACCTGCTGCCACCTGGCTATCCAGGAGGAGTGATGAATCCAAAAGAATGCCCAAGCTTTGCACCTGCTCCTGCAGAGGTGCACAACCCCATTCATATATATCGGGGGTGACCAAACTGTGGCTCCCAAGCCACATGCGGCTCTTTGACGTATAATGTGCGGCTCTCGGAAATATGTTGGCTGAGCTCCTTTTTGCATCACAATTTTATAAAAGGTAAATAAGAAATTTTAAAGCTTTATCATTATTTACCAGGTATAAACTGTGAGTCCACTGGATTAAAGCATTAGTTTAATGTTCATGGTGAGTAAATATACTTAAGAATTTAAATGCTTCTTAACAGAGGCGTGGAAAGACTGGAGCGAGCGGAGCAGCGGCTCCGGGTGGCACCGCTGCGCCGGGCGGCGCTGCTCCGCTCGCTCCAGTCTCACGGAGCACGCGCCCACCCGGTGATGCGGGCGGACGCGGTGGCCGCTCCAGGGCTTTCTCCGGCTCCGAGGCCAGGGGAGAAGGCCTCACCGAGGCCTTCTCCCCCGGCCTTGGAGCCGGAGAAAGCCCCGGAGCGTCCACCACGACCGGCGGCTGGGTCTTTCTGAAGGCGGCCGACTGCGTCGCCCGCTATTTATCCTTTTCTTTCTGCACATGCGCAGAACGTTTAAAACGTTCTGCGCATGTGCAGAAAAAACCCTCGGCCGCCTTCAGAAAGACCCGGCCGCTGGTTGTGGTGGACGCTCCGGGGTTCTCTCCGGCTCTGAGGCTGGGGGAGAGGGCCTCGGAGTGCCCTGGTAAGCCGGGTCCCCCCCGGAGTGGTGCCCCCCGAGCGGCACTGCACCCCCCGGAGCGGAGGCGCCGCCCCCCTGGGGCGCCACCGCCGTGAGTGCTCCAGGCAGCACTCGCTGCTGATACACCTCTGCTTCTTAAATATTGTGGCTCTCAAACTTCTGAAGTTTATCGTATGTGGCTCTTACATTAAGGACTTTTGGCCACCCCTGATATATATTTTCAATGTAATATTACACAAGATTTTGGGTATAATTTTTTGAAAATGGATAAAGATATAACTCCCAGAAATTGTGCACCCATTGAACTGAGCTAATATTATTAAATGATCTCAGGACTTATGATGAATACAATGGAAGTTCGTGGGTAATTCAGAAGTTTCTGCAAATTATAATAGCAAAAAAATACCTAAAAAGCAATACGAAGTCAAGAATAGATGAATGGCTGTCAAAGATCTGGAATATTATGATTGTGAGCAAATTAACTACTATAATTATTTCAGAGAGAAAAGATGTAAAGTTATGGCAGAGTACATAGAAGATTGACAAAAGTTTAAACTGCTGAAGTACTTCAGGAGAATTTATTTTCACAGTTATTGTCTATGTTATAATTGAAACATATAGTGAATTCTTTTGTTTTTCTTTGCATGGCCAATTAAGAAAGGAGTAATATATATTCTCTCTCTCTCTCTCTCTCTCTCTCTCTCTCTCTCTCTCTCTCTCTCTCTCTCTCTCTCTCTCTCTCTCTGTATGTGTGTGTGTGAGTGAGTGTGTGTGTGTGTGTGATACATAAGCACATACACTTGTTGAACACTGTCAGTCTGTCTATAAAGGAGGCAGCACACCACCAACAAAATGCACATGTACACATGAATCCACCAAATTCCATTGTAAATCTAACCATTCCAGAGACAATTTATCTTGCTGATCCAGTTCAGTGGACTGGATTCCTCCAGGAAGATTCAAAGGAGTGCTAGATTTTAAACCCTGCAACTTCTCTGCAATTTGTTAGAGAAAGGTCAATCCCCAGTCAAGTCCTATACTGCACTGACTTCCTTTAGCTGTACAGAAGGGAAGATGAAATCATCCACCATCTGTGTGCCAGAAGGGTTTAAACACACACACACACACACACACACACACACAGAGAACTGCTTAAGTGTCATGGGGAAACCATGGTGTTTCTTGATTTCTGTGGGGGAATGATATCTTTTTACTTTTGTATATTGCCTTGATCATGCACAGTATAATCATGCATCACCAGAGCAGCTGAAATAATTAGTGCTTAAACTGAGCCTTGGGGATAAGGCAAGATGCTACTGTTAAAGTAGCATCATAACAGGATAAAGCAGAGCTTAATCAGAGCATAAGGGAAGCAAAGGACCTACCTTCAAATCTTACCAAACCAGAAACTGGGGACTCATTCACCATACAAGTCATTCCAATATATCAATTCCGTTGTACAGAATACCTTTAAAAGGGGCTATTAGATGCATGCGAACTAGAGAGATGTCATATCATGATTATCCTCCTTGCCATATGCTTACATGTTTCCTATACATGGTCTGCAAGGCAAATCCTATAGGGATAAGTGAAAGGAGTAGATATATTTAGCTTAGAGAGCAAAAACGTCTCAAGTGAAAAAATGAGATGGGGGCAGGATAAGACAGACAGGGATATATGCGAATATCTTCTTTAGAAGGTTCTTAGAAAGAAGGTAAAATTGTTTACCCTTTGCACTAAAGATAGGAACAGAAATAATAATTACAAACTACAAGCAGGATAATCAAGAGCTCTGGGCTGGGAAGCAGAGGAACTGGAATTTTGCTCTTGGCTGGGAAAATCCCCAGACTCTCCATTTCAGTAGCACAGAGTAGATTCTGCTGAGCTTTCATCTGTGGAAGACTGGAATCACTCTCCTCCAGAGATTCTCCTTGGAGCTGATTCTTTGGTGTTAGTGGCCTTCTCCGACAACAGGTGCAGAAATTAGGGTTTCAGTTGTACCCCACAGCAAATGGGTGAAGAGTGTTTGGAGAAATGTAGGAAGAGGCACAATTATTTTAATCCTTTCCCATTGCCTTGAACATTGTAAAGGTATCAAAAGCGCAAGGTTATACTGGGGCAACCCCTTGGGTATTATTTATTTATTTAGCCATATTCACAATTTTATCTACTGCTTTATAGCAAAGAATTCATGATGTACCTTACTTAGAAAAAAAAATGAGCAACCATTAAAATATCCCGGTCTCCATCAGGCAGGCCTGTGGTGGCCTCCGCAGGCCTCTGCAAGCCTCTCCGATGTGATTTAAAGTGACTTCCCGTCAAACCAGAAGTCACTTTAAATCATGCCGGAGAGGCTTGCAGAACCCTCCCCCATTTCACTGTTCCCACTGACATACCTGAGTCGGTGGGCCTTCCTTGCCCCACCATTGGGTGTGGGGCCACTCCGGCCTCTCTGGTGGTGTTCCGGTAGCATGCTGGTTTGCTCACTGGCAGGCCGCCATTTGTGATGGCAGTAAAGCAGCTACCACTGCCAGAACACTAGTTCTGGGAGCCTTAGACCACAGTAGGATTGGGCTGTTGTTAGTCATGACCAACTTCCTTAGTCAGTACTACCAAATATATGCTATTACCATTAGAATCTTGTAGGCCAGCGTTTCTCAAAGTCTCAGAATTTACTCCCCTGTAAGTCTTTGCAGGGCGGGACAATGTCAGAGGCAGCGCTCTAGGATTGCATCTGCTGATGACACAGAAACGTTGTTTTCAACATACCTGGTTGTCTTGCCACCTCTGAAGGGCTCTGTTGCCCCATGACTTTTCAAAATGAGAAACTGTTGCCAAAAGAAAAATGTGTGTTGCCATGAGGCTTTTTGAAAAGGATTGAGAGCAAAAATGGAACATGTGCCAGACTGGACTGTATTGTGACACAGCGCGAGGGTCATGCCGCGCTTGTGTTCCTGCGCCATGAGACATGCTGTAAGGATTTCCCCAAGGCCAGAAGTTGAACCATGACGAGGGAAAGAAACCCTGAACAACAGCCACCATTTTCGCCATGTGTCCAAGAAGCTCTCACAGACTATACTCTGCATCACCCCCCCCCCGATATGCTAAATATGTTCCTGGAAGAAGACAATACAGAGGGCTACCTGAAATGACTCGTCCTGGACTTTCCAGAGACTTTGCTTTGTCTCATGATTGACTCGGCCAGCTCTGTAATGGCTGGACCATCAAACTGATCACCCTCTTCCCCTGCCCCATTGTTTATGTATAGTTTTACCCAGAGGTGTACTGGAGGTCCATTCAAAGTACATTCCTCCCATTTCCCCCTCCTCCATTTTTTTCCCATGTGCCTAAGGTATCCTCCTCCTCTTCTTCCACCATGTGCTCTTTGTGCCCCCAGGATATGTTTAGCCCTATAAAACGTAGAGACAGCCTGCCAGTGGCTCTCTTTGCATTCCGGACTCTGGTGAGCTCTGTACTCCATCCTGCTCTCTCTGCCTCCCTCCATCTTGCACCAACCCCCCTCTCTTGCTGCCTTGCTTCCTTGTGCCTCAGTCAGCCACTCTGTAAGTTTCTGAACTTTGTTTGTGCAGAGCCTCAGAGCCATTTCGTATCTCCCCCTCCTCTCATTGTGCTCTGTTGGTTGGAGCCCAAACCACCACTACCCTCCTCCTCCTCCTCCTCCTCCCTCCCTCCCTCTCTCTCTCTCTCTCTCTCTCTCTCTCTCTTATCCAATATTGCTGCAGACAAGGACAACTCCTCTCCAGGAACAGGTGAATATTACCCCCAACGCTTCAAAGGGAACCTGCTAATGCGAATGTCTCTATACCTTCTATCTAAGTTTCCTAGATCTGGATGATGTGTACGATTGTATTTTTTGTATGAATCTGACTAACTATTTAGTAAATATTGGAAAGTAACCACGTGTGTCCTCAGTATTATTTAAACTGAACTCTGGAAGCCCAACTCTGGTATAGCTGGTCTAAAGATCCCAGAACATACCAAATTGCCATATTTAAAGCTATTCCCCTAATAAAAAAGGCAATTTGGCTAACAGCTCCCCAAGGCTCCAAATAGCTCCGATCGGCAGTGAGGGGCCCAGACCCTTCAGGGAGCTGGCAGGGCGACCAGGTGCACTGAAAACAGTGTTTCTTTGTTGGCAGCAGGTGCAATCCTGGAGCGCCGCCGCCAACATTTGGGCTGACCACCCCTCTTAAGGGCATATTGCCTACTTCTGGGGAAAGTGGTGGGTCATGACACACCACTTTGAGAACGCCTGTTGTAGGCTATAGGACAGATAGCATCAATGGCTCCTGGCCCTTGGAAAAGCGGCATGGACAGTTGAGGCTATTGGTACTGTGGGGACAGTGGTGTAAGAAGTCCTCACGTCATCCCTTTTGTTGCTGTTAGTTCCTTCCCAGACCTGCAGTGGCCACAGGGGAATAACCTTCTTGCCCTGGAAGCGTGTTACCAAGTCCCCCTGTCTCTAATTTCTGGTACACATAGATTTTAGAGAAGTAGAGCACTGAAATAAGGACATAAGCCTTCATCAACATCAACTGCATTGTAGTCTCACTGTAAACCTATCTATCCTCTCAACAATATCATCAGCACAGTACAGTATTTAAAAGGTAGGCAGTGGAAAATGATCTGTTTCCATGTTCCAATGTTATGCTGATCTGATCTGCTAAAGTGAGTTTAAAAAAATAAACAAATCTGTTGTGCTGTTAAAAAAAATCTAATGAGAAGAGTGAACAACTTCTTCAGTTAACAGACATTCCTTCAAGACTCTTGTTCTCCATTCTCCATTGTAGTTAGTGCAAGAATGGATCGTTTTGCCTGTCAGTTCATTGCTAAAACTGGAGACAGGTGTAAGACAGCTGGCATGGCAGCAATGGCCTAATGTGTGTTGCTGGCCTAGATTAGCAAGTGAGCAGCCAGAGTCAAAAGGCCTCCTGAAGGAAGCATGGAATTTCCAGGGACATTTTGTCATGAAATGCCCAAATGGTACCTAATGTCATGACAATCTGGTGTTGCAACCGTTATCAGAGCAGAGCAGCCCTGAGGATAATGCAAGTCCTTGAACAGAGAAACCAGAAAACCTGAACTGAAAGTAAAAATGAAAGGGTCGAAATCTGATAGGATTCTCTGCAGTAGTGGCCTCAAAAAGACGGAAGACTCATAGATAAATGTATGTGTGTCTTCAAAGCCCAGCTGCCACTTGTCTTTTGCAAATTGGAGCAGGGAGGACATGTTTAACACAGAAGTGACAGATGGAAGGAGGGCATTTCATTTCCCCCTTTCCTGTCATTTTCTGCCTCCCCTGCACCTTTTTCTTGGTTCCAGCCCTCTATTTGAAAAACTGCTGAGTCAAAGCACTTAGAGGAACTGCTGAGTATGTGTTCAAACCATACTGCCTCGTGCCTCCTCTCTTCTTTTTTCTGCTATCGCCACCACATATTTGATCATTCTCCCTGCTGCTGCTAGGTGCCATTTCCCCTTCAAAGTTTCTTCCATTCTTTCCTCTCAAACCAGGAAGCATTGCTTCCTTCATCCATCCTCAATCTGTCTGATGGTATCACCTTGAAGGAAAATCAGCAATGCCCCCTTCTCCCTCAAAAGACACCAACACTTCCCATTCCTGGTTTCTAATCTGGTTTCAGGACAACAGCATCAGAGAGAAGTGTGTGTGTGTGTGTGTGTGTGTGTGTGTGTGTGTGTGTGTGTGTGTGTGTGTGTGTGTGTGTGTGTGTGTGTGTGTGTGTGTGTGTGTGAGAGAGAGAGAGAGAGAGAGAGAGAGAGAGAGAGAGCATAGTTCATGGTAGAGCACCTTTGCATGTAGGTTCAATTTCAGTTCCTGGTGTCACCAGATAATAAGGCAGGGCAAGAGGTCTGCCCAAAACCCTGCAGAGCTTCTGTAAGTCAATCTTTGTAGGCCGATTTTCTGACCTAGATGGACCAATGCTCTGACTCAGTATGACACACAGCTTTCTATGTCCAAGGGAAGCAAAGAAGGGAAGCAGGGGAGAAGCATTAGCCTCTAAGCTTTAATTTGCGATAGAAAACATGGCTCTGGAGTTCCCACTGGTGCAAAAGCAGCAGTAAGGATGTTGAAGGGGGAAAGTGGTGGGTAAAAGAAGAATTAAGTGCTGCCTGCCACTTCTGGAAATCACTCTCTGCTAGCCCTGCTTTTCAAAGGCACAGCTTCCATCAGGCTTTGAATGCACAAGGTGTGGGGGTGGAATCTGTAATCATGTCCTAAAGCCCATTTCGTAGGTTTCTTTTTGATGTGCTGAAAAGCACCAAGCAGTGATGTACCACATCGGTTTTGCATATGGTGAATGCTGCCTTTGACGGAGATCCTCCTGTGCTGACATCTGACATTCACCATCTCAGGAAAAAACAACACGTTGATGTTTGTCCACATCTGCTGAGCGTCTTTGCCTTCGTAGCACTAAACATGAACGTCAGCTTTCTAATTGGCTGGTTAATGTCAACTACCCGAGGATATGTTATGACACAATACCGTTGTAACTCTGATTAGAGGAGAAAGAGTCATGAAGGTAACTATTTGGTTTGCATGGGCTTGCTTGGGATTTGGCACTGTGGTTTTCTTTGGAGGTCAGGAAAGCAATAGTGCAAGATTAATCTTCCACAGTGGCTGAAAGAACATTTTTTTTTAACATTACCTTGACATCCCAAGGAATTGAAAATAAAGCTAAAAAATGAAAATACTCACCTGCATTTGATAATTCAGAAGGCAGCTACGAGGGCCTTCCAGGGCACCATTTAAGAGCATGCTGAAATTGTTTATCATAGCAGCAGCCAGAAATATTGGTGTTTTTGAGGAAAAATACCCTGAAATATTGGGTATATGCGATTGCTCCTTGCTTTTCCTAAGTGGCATCCTTATCTAACTTAAATTAAAAAAAAACCACTCCAGATTTATTTATGTCCATGCCACCTTTCAGTCACCAGCCTCTAAGATTAGGTCAACTGCTTTAATATTTGCATTTTCTCAGATTATATTCCCAAATATACACTGAAGTCGAAAGAGTTAGCAGCCCAATCCTATCCATTTCCCGCCTCACCGAAGTATCCTCTTGCCGATGTATCCCTGTACGTCGCCCGGGCTGTTGGCGTGCGCCCAGCCGGGTAAGGGTACATCATATGCACTTTGGTTAGCCATCACAACTTAATTATACCACCGACCACAGCAAGTTCTTAATGCTTAGGTTGTTTTTATTCTCTTTCTCAAACTGGCACAACTTAACAATAATACAGATAGCTGTTTTCCTGAGTTAACTTCACTGGGAGCTTCTGTCTTGGCCCCTCTCTAGCAGCCTCTTGATAGGGAGGTAGATACAGATACCTTCCAACATACGACTGTTGTTTCGTATCTCTGCACCTCTCACACTCCTCTTTCACTCCTTCTTCCTCGCACGTCCCAGTCCAGGGCGATGATAGATTCTCAGCTCCTCCCAACCTTCAGCGAAGGGCTTCAGACTTCGAACCCCGCAAGTAAGTAAAGGCTGATCTACACGACAGCATCGCAGAGCGTTTTTGTAATCCGGCGGAGCCGCCGGACCTCCGCCCCACTGCCGCGTACTCCAAGTCGAGTGCTCTATTTTTTAAGGCTGATCTACACGACAGCGTCGCGGAGCGTTTTTGTAATCCGGCGGAGCCGCCGGACCTCCGCCCCACTGCCGCGTACTCCAAGTCGAGTGCTCTATTTTTTAGGGGGCGTACGGCAGAGCTTGGAGGTGGCTCGCGGAGCTGCTGCAGCCTACCAATCACAGAGAGGGGGGGAAAGAGTTTAACCAATCACAACTGCGCTTTCTTAGGAAGGCGGGACAACATGAGGGGTAACAGGCTTGAAGACACTCCCCCCGCTTCCAGCGCGGAGGCGCCAGGCAGAGGCGATGGCGGAGCCGCGACGCTGTCGTGTAGATCAGCCTTTAGGGGGCGTACGGCAGAGCTTGGAGGTGGCTCGTGGAGCTGCTGCAGCCTACCAATCACAGGAGAGGGGGGGAGAGTTTAACCAATCACAACTGCGCTTTCTTAGGAAGGCGGGACAACATGAGGGGCAACAGGCTTGAAGACACTCCCCCGCTTCCAGCGCGGAGGCGCCAGGCAGAGGCGACGGCGGAGCCGTGACACTGTCGTGTAGGTCAGCCTTAAGGCAGCCAGCCGTACGCTCCTCTGTCTCGGTCTGTGTCGCCTTCTCTCTTCTCTTTATCTGGGTCTCTGTGTTTCCGGCTTCTCGCCCTCCCTAGTATCTCCCTCTTATCTTTCTCAGCTGTGTCTCCTTCCTCCCCCTGCGCCAGGGCTTGATTGATCTCTTGTGCTGACGCTCTCCTCCCAGCTGGTTCCGCTTCGTAGTTTCTAGGGAGTGTCTCACAATCCCCCCCCCCGCCGATGTATGCAGGGGGATGGGGTGCCATGATGCAATGGGCGAGGGAAAGGCAAAGTTCTACTTACTCCACTCCGCTGTGGCACGGTCCCCTATGTGTCTCCTCTGACCTACGCCTGCTCTTTAGCGGGCGCAAGTTTAAGGAGACTAGGGGGGTGTACCAGTTGCTATTGAAGGGGATAGCATCCAGAGCAAGTTGACTGCACTGGGTGCCACCCCCTCCTGCCTTCATCATGCCTCCAGCCCTCCTTTGTTCTGCCCTCCCCTCACCACATTCCACCACCACCCCGCTGACCCACCTGAGTCAGCAGGCCTTCTTTGACACACCACCATATATGTGGCTGCTCTGCCTTCTTCCCGGCCTTCCAGAAACATGTGGCTTTGTGTGCTGCCAGAGCGCACTTTGCAACTACCATAAGGCAGGTACACTAGTTCCGGCAGTGGTGAAGCCCACTAGGAACTGGCTGTAAGTCATTTGATATGAGGCAAAGCTTTTCCCACGAACTTTCTATTTTCTAATCTTAAATTACTTGTGGAAGAGCTGAAGTCTTGCAAAGAACTTTGGTTTGTCTGAGCTAGCAGCTCAGTTCTTGCATTGCTTAGCTCTTCTTAAAATCCAATAACATTGTTAAGGAAACTTCATTAAAAAAGAAAGCCCTTGGCTGCTCTTCAGGTGAACCCAACTAGAGGGAAAGCAAACTGTTAATGAAATTGACTAGGAGGAAAGCAAAACAAGTTAAGTGACAAGGAAGCAAATCACTCTTAATGGAGATTATTGCATACCCAGTTGGTAGAATTGGCCACCCAAGGCATTTCTTTTGCTGTCTATAGGCGAGTGAATTATTTATCCTTTTGACTATTGGCATCAGTTCTCAGTTCCTTGAGACTGAAGCAATCTATCCAAACATTTGGATTCCACAGAATTGCTCTAGAATAGGTGCTTTGCAGACTTCCATTTCTCTAATTTCCCTTGCTATTACCTTTATTGTCTATAAGGATTGTGTGAATATCCTGTCTCAGCTCAGGTAGGTTATTCCTAAATTTAAGAAAAGACAATATATCTTTGGGGTTTGTTTGGAATATTCATGTTCTTCTTTCAACAGGACATAATGTCTTTTGGCAAATACCTTTGATCAAATATTTATCAATTGAGTTCTCGTATTCAAAAGTTTTGGAACATTAATAAATTCAGGCAGATTGGAGAAAAACCTCCACTTTTGATGGTCTGGAGAAGGTAATTCAGAAACGTAAGGAAGCTCTCCCAAGCTGTGCAGACGACTATAAATAACTGAGAAAATTAAACTCCTCAGAGATATTTGTAAAGCACTTTTGGTGGTTTCAGTTAGAAGTACGGTATGTTGCGCATTTTAAGCACACAACATCAGTGGATTTGTAAGTTTGAAGCATTGTTCACAAACCCATTAAGAGCTTTACATGTTATGCATTTCATGTGTACACATAGAAAGACAATGTGTTTGTTCCTGAGAGTTCCTTCCTCCTGAGAAGAAACTTCCTTTGGAAGAATTAGAAATCTTCCTCCAGAACAAGGGATTTTTCCTCCTCAAGAAGAAACATCCTCTGGAGGAAGGTAATCTTAGCAACTAATCCAGTATGTGCATGAAACACATGTTTGCAAAGTCACATATATTACACAGGTACATTTGTCAAAGAAACAGAATTGGCTGCAACAACCCACAAGTGGCAAATACACAATACCGCCATAATGTGTAAAGCAGCCCTATGCTTTACCCTTGTCTCAGTTAAGCTTAATGCTCCCAGCACCACATAAGAACATCAATTTGTAAGTGTATATCATACCCAAGCATAAAATTCATGAGCCTTAGTTTCATCAGATATGAAAGGAGTAAACTTGTAAGGGGCAGGAGAAAATGGTGATAATGAAATAAAAACACATAATGCTGTTTTCTGCTTGGAAAAAAAATATCCATGTAATTCTGCATCATTCTTCATCTGCTGACACTATACAACCTATACCACCTACCTAGTACACTTAAAGTGGTTACAATTGATAAAAATGGGAAAAATGTGGAATAAAAACACACCACTTTCTGCTATTTTATTTTGGTCAAACACTGAAACCTGTGAAAAAATAAAACCATTTTCTCCCACTGCTACTGATCAGATAACTTTGCATATTCAATACCTGTAGGAAATCAACTTCTATAGATATCTTGAAGTCTGAGTTGTTTCTGTGGTATTATCTCTCTCCATCAACACACTGCTGGGTCCAAAATATATTAAGAAGCTTCAAGAAACGATGTTAAAGGAGACTGGTGAATCCAGAAGATCCAAAGGATCCACTAGGCAGACGTAGATTCATGCATTGCAATATATGTTTTGAAACAAAGTGCCTGTAAGTAACACAATGCTGAAAATTTATGCACACAAAAAATCCTAGGGTAATTGCAAAAGGCCATCATGTGGTGATGGAAAAGAATGATGCATCAGACTTGACTTAGGCAGAGAATATTTCCCTGTAGCTCAAAATTCATGTTTCAATAGCCCAAAGTAGAGGGACGTACAGAGACATTGTACATTTTGATGTAAATTGCATTCTCTGCCTGATATAATCATCTAAAGCAATTTGTTTCCTCCCTGTTATTTGTTTCTGATGCTCAGTATATTGAAGAAGCTTGTTATTCCAGACCATCTATTAGAAGTGAATTGGCTCCTCAATCATGTTAATTGTGAAAATCTAAACATGGCCCATTTCAAGCCCTTTGCACAGTTGGAGATTTAAAAAGACAGCAGAGTTGTTTTATGGCAAGGTTTGATCATCTCCTGTAGGAATGCTTTTAAGGTGTGAATTCTGTCTGTAATATTGGCCTGGAAATAAAGCCAAAGGTCAGATCGAACCCCCTGGCTATGGGGATTTGGTTGTTTAAGGACTCCAATCTGGGGGGGAAATCGCATCTCACACAAAAGATGGCCACAACTCACAGTAGTTTGATTGTGGCTACTTTAAAAACCAAACCAGGTTTGATTTTTCTGCTTTCAGTTGCTACTAAAAAGGTATATCTTCTAATAGTGGGCCCTATAAAAATGAGGGTCTGGCCTCTCATCATGCATGAGAACATTCAGGGTCACTAGGAACTCTGGTAAGTGCAGTTCCTGTTGTACTTTTTCCTACAGCAGTGTTTCTCACTTGGTGGGTCGTGACCTGATTTCTGGTGGGTCCCAGGTGATGGAATGATCAGATAAGTAATTGCCACAAGCCCTGAGGCTGTTCAAGAATCAGATAGCTGCTAATTGCCCTTCAAAGAGCTAAGCTCTTGTAAATAAATGTATTTCACCTTTTCTAAAGTCTGGTAAAGCTAGGTGGGTCCCGCTAAGAGTGTCATTTTAAAAAGTGGGTCCCAGTGCTAAAAAGTTTGAGAACCACTGTCCTACAGCATCAATGTGCTCACCATTACAGTGGTGAGCTCTGAAAGTCCCTTAAGAGTTTTATTGGTCTTCATGGAATGTTAACGGTCCCTTGCCTGAGCAGGAACTTCCAAATTTGCCTCAAAATATTACTTCTGGTCAAATGCCAGCCTTTAATTGGTTTTTTTTTTAAAACCAGTGGGAGCTTAACTGCATGTCTGGACTAGTGACACTGAATTGTCACCCGACACCAAAGTCAGAGTCATCCAGTTTTGTCCTCAGCTTTCTGCTACTGAAAGCTGCTGGGCTTTTCATTTTGCAAAGTGTATAACAGAGAGCTGGACAAGTTCTTCTCCCTTACAAAAGCTATCCCTTTATTATCTGTACATGTGAAATGTGCAGCTATCTTTTGCTAAGTCAAAAATCAGCAAAGCAGCACAGGCTCATCTCAAACCGAACATTTCAGCGACATCAAAGGATGTGCAAATCTTGCTTTTTCAGCTCAGGTGTGTCATCATGAGAAGGAGCACAAGTGGGCAATCTCTAAGTGGTAACAAGGAAAGGTTAAGTATGCACAACATTGTCTGTTCTCATTACAGTCATTAATATTCATGAAAATAGATTCATTTCCCCCCTCAGCTGTCTGAGATATTGGTATGAGGAATCAGAATTGTTATGCCCAGTGGTGCCTGTTATAGACAGTCGTGATGAATGCAGGACTGATTTAACCTTTTGAATATCCTATTATTTGGACTAGCTTGCCATGCCACCCATCCTCTTTCAAGCCTGTTAGTGAAGCCACAAGTGGTGAAAGATCAATTAAATTCTACAACCCTGAAAAGGTCAATGTACTACAGGCTGCAACTGCCTTTTGCAACTTGGGCTGAGGGACCCAAATATGACAAATACATCGCAGAACAATGTGGCATATCAACTTTGAACACAGCTCATTTGTGTTACAACCGTCACTGCACATTTGAATGCACTCCATGCTCCTAAAGCTGACCATAATGCTGCTGATCGGACTGTGACCTCCATGACCACAAGGTAGAGGGAAAATGTGAATTATTTGCCACATGGTGGCTCTTCATCTGATGTCCATAATGTATTTGAGTTTAGAATGGGTATCGGGGTCACATTAGATGTGCCTTTAAACATGTAACATGACCCAAAGGATTGTTTGTTTATCTTTTAAATAGTGGCCCAGGGGGCTCCAAAACAAAGTGGAGCCTCCAGTGGAAAGCCAACGGAAATAGCATATGTGTCAAGGGGTGGGATTGGGAGCAAAACCATGGCGGAGGCAAACTTTGAAAGCAGCACATCCCACTTCCCCATGGTTTTGTGTGTCCCCTGGCAGTTACATGTTTAATATAGCATGTAATTTATCTTATCAGGGCTTTATGGTGGTGGATCTCGTGATTCACTACTGTTAGTCCCAGAACGATGGCACAAACATTGTTCTATCGTTCTATAGGCCAGGCATAACCAGTGAAAATGGCCAGAGGCCATTTACAGGTGCCACTAGCCCAGAACCTCCTATGTCCTCCACTGGAGCAGATCGGTCAGCAGCGGGGGCAGTTCGGGGGAGGATCGGGGTGGAATGGAATAGGAGTGGCCTGGGTTGGGGCAGGATCCAACTATGGGTTGGGGCAGGATCCAACAATCCAACTATGGATGTTCCACCTCATGACTGTTAGTCTTTGTTAGTCATGACTGTTAGTTAGGCCCATAGTCTTTCTGCCAATATTCCACCCTTCTTCTGTAGTTTCAGCAAAGCTCAAGTAGCTAACAGAGGCTAAAAGAATAGCAGACAAGCCATTATATTCTAACATGCACACAACTCATTTTTCATTTTGTGAAGGGACTTTTCCTTTCCAGCAAACCTCTGGGTGATATCATGACTTGAGTCTAATAGCTCTACATTTTCCCTTCTCTTCACTGTTCATGACAAACCTATTCATTGATTTCAAAACAAAACAAACTTTTAACAGCAGCAGCAACAGGCGAGTTACCTAGAAAATAACATTTGGAGAAAGATCAATTTAGCATTTTATCTTGAGTTAGCAGCAAGGTGAAAAGTTCATTCTCCTCGAGCTTTCTCATGGAGAAGCAGGTACTGTACACAAGTACCAATAGATCCCTAGCAACAGATCTAGTCATTTGGGTGATAAGATCACTTCCTCTCACTTATCACTGGGCTTACCATATTTTCCCGGATCCAAACCGGGACCCCCCCGGAATAATTAATTAATTAATTAATTGGGGGGTTGTTTTCTTTTTTTGGATAAATCCCCTTTCACCGCCAAAGCCTCCCAATTGCCCCCCCCGGCTGGATACAGCGCATCTGTTTTGGGCACAGCTGCACCAGCTGGGGGAGGAGGATAGGATCAGGCTCTTAGTCATTTCTATTCCAAAGCCTTGACATATGTCTCATTGGGGTATGTGGGCAATAATGTTTTTACTCATTCAAAGAACATGTGAACTTTAACAATCAAATGCTATTTTACTTTTAAATGACATACCAAAGTATATTCAAAGCTCTTGCAACTGTATATTCCAAAAGGCAGATCTTCTGTCTAAAGGCCCAACAGAAATAGCTTCTCTGGATCGAACAAGAACAGTTTAATAGAGAGAACATGAAAGAGGCAGACAGCCTGAGGAGCTTTGCCGGTAGAGATGAGAGTCACAAGCGCCCCTGCACACGTGCATGTTTGTGAATTAAAAAACAGATTCATTTGTCTCTGTCTTTTTACACCTGGACTGAGTGCTATGAGCCATCTGTCAAAACTGTGTGCAAGGCAATAAAGAGCATTTTCTTTATCTGTGAATAAATGAAAGGATTCAGACAGGATCTCTGCAGCCATGTGGGCACTTAAGTGGTGCCCTAACAATCTCAACTGGCAGTTACCCTTTTAAAGGTCCCTCCAGCAAGCTGCAGCTAGGCCTATTTAGAGGGTGAATCTCAAAGATAACTCAACAGCTCCCTTCCCTATGTTTCCTGCAACATACCGGTAGTCATTAAAGTTCTCCTTTTCAAACATACACGTGAGATGTGTCTGAAGGAAACTTCAGTCAACAGGAGTTGCTAAAAGCTGGTCCTGATCACTATCTTGGGATGAATAGTATATGAACACCACATCCTACTAATTGTATTCCGTCAATGTTAGCATTCCCACTCCCAGAATAAAATCAGTCTATAATATGCCAATGACCCTGAGAGCTCTGAATGCATTCTGGGTAGCATAACTTGCAAGTTCTATCACTCACATTGTAATCTGAACCTTTCTTGTAGCCAGTTGTTGTTCAGTCGTTAAGTCGTGTCCGACCCTTCGTGATCCCATGAACCATATCCCGCCAGACCTTCCTGTCCTCCACTATCTTCTTGAGTTAGCTCATTTTCATGTTCGTTGCATTGGTGATGCTGTCTAACCATCTCATCCTTTGCCTTCCCCTTCTCCTTTTCCCTTCAATCTTTCCCAGCATCAGAGTCTTCTCCAGAGAGTCCTCTCTTCGCATTAGGTGGCCAAAATATTTGAGCATCAGCCTCAGTACCTGTCCTTCCAGGGAACAATCAGGGTTGATTTCATTTAGGACTGACTGATTTGATCTCCTAGCAGTCCAAGGGACTCTGAGGAGTCTTCTCTAGCACCACAGTTCGAAAGCATCTATTCTTCGGCGCTCAGCCTTCCTTATGGTCCAACTCTCGCAACCGTACATTGCTACTGGGAACACCATCGCCCTGACTATACGTACTTTTGTTGGCATGGTGATATCTCTGCTTTTTATTATGCTATCTAAATTTGCCATAGCTTTCCTTCCAAGGAGTAAGCGTCTTTTAATTTCATGGCTGCTGTCTCCGTCTGCAGTGATCTTGGAGCCCAAAAAAGTAAAATCTGTTACTGCTTCCATTTCTGCCCCTTATATTTGCCAGGAATTGATGGGCCCAGATGCCATGATCTTAGTTTTATTAATGTTGAGTTCAAGCCAACTTTTGCACTCTCCTCTTTCACCCTCATCAAGAGGCTCTTTAGTTCTTCTTCACTTTCTGCCATTAGGGCGGTATCGTCTGCATATCTGAGGTTGTTGATATTTCTCCCGGCAATCTTGATTCCGGCTTGCGATTCATTCAGCCCTGCATTTCTCATAATGTACTCTGCATATAAGTTAAATAAGCAGGGTGACAATATACAGCCTTGCCGTACTCCCTTTCCAATGTTGAACCAATCGGTTGTTCCATTGCCGGTCCGAACTGTTGCTTCTTGACCCGCATACAGGTTTCTCAGGAGACAGGTAAGGTGGTCTGGTACCCCCATCTCTTTAAGAATTTGCCACAGTTTGTTGTGATCTACACAATCAAAGGCTTTTGCGTAGTCAATGAAGCAGAAGTAGGTTTTTTTTTTAACTCTCGTGCTTTCTCCATGATCCAGCGAATGTTGGCAATTTGATCTCTAGTTCCTCTGCCTCTTTGAAACCCAGCTTGTACTTCCGGTAGTTCTTGGTTCACGTACTGCTGAAGCCTAGCTTGTAGCCAGACTCTGCTGCAAATATTGTGTTCCTATCCTCAGCACATCTATCTAGCTACGTTCTCAATGTTATCCTATGGGTCATTGGTTGCTGTTTTTACACTAGTTTTATTATATGTTACTTATAAGTTACTGCTGTTTTTACATCTTTTAACTGCTCCAATATCATTTTAATTTGCTTTATTGTTTTCATTAATTGTATGTTTTATTATTGTATTTTACTGTTGTTCGCCGCTTTGAGTATTGAAAAGAGATATAAAAATCTTTCAAATAAATAAATAAATAAATGTACCTTTGAATATAACATTTCACCTACACAACTGCTTTTCATTCAACAACATCCAAGTAAATAAATATCATTTTAGACTAATGTGGGCCAATTTTAGGAGTTTTGAATAGTGACAGTATGAACATTTCAATATTTGAAAATATCTGAATATTGAAATTTTAAATTTTTAAAAATTTGGAGTATATTTGACAGAATCCCACTGTTATGACATTTGACTTTTTAGAAATAACCACCCACCTTCAACATTTTTTAGTTTAATTTTCCATCTATTCTGGAAAATTATGTGCTACAAGAGGGCACATAATCTCTCTCTCTCTCCTCTCTGTCAGCACAATCCTCTTTTATATTCCGGCGACGGAACGAGCTTTCCATTGCCAGCAGTAGTCGCAAACGTGCCGTAGAGCACAATTGCGACTACTTTCGAGCAAGGAAGGCCGGCACAGAGGCCGGCCTCCCTTGCTCCGGCACCAGAACGCCCGAGCAGCCGCCACTGACCTAGGTAAGGATCCGGCGGGTGGTGGCGGTTCAGTGGGTGGGGGAGGGGGCCCATTGACCCAGCCAGCCCAGGAGGGGGTGGCCTCGGCCATATTGCGGTCCATTACATGGCCTCCTCTGACTTCCGCCAGCAATTTTGCTAGCGGAAATCTGAGGAGGCCGATCGGACCAGGCGGCATTTGCACTCGTGGAAGGGGATGAGTGTCCCCTTCCCTGAGTTGACCTCCGGCACAGTGGCAGCCTGGCCGCCGGTGCTCAGGATCCTGCGGGCGGCCCTGGGCTGCTGGCCGGATCCACAGGCAGGATTGCTCTCTCGCTCTCTCTCTCTCTCTCTCTCTCTCTCTGTGTGTGTGTGTGTGGTGTGTGTGTGTGTGTGTGCGTGTGCGTGTGTGTGTGTGCAGCTCTTACAGTCTTTGCATACTTAAAAATGAAAAGGGATTTTTTTAAAAGAGGGACAGTGTGGTGGAATTGCTAGTGTTTCATATGCCTGACACCTGGGATCACTCAGCTATGAAACGTTCTCGGTGACCTTGGGCCAGTTGCTATATTTCATCCTATCCTACCTCACAGGGTTATTATGAGGACAAAAGTGGGGGAAGAACAATGTGTGCCACCCTGAGTTCTTTGGAGGAAAAGCAGGAAGAAATGCAAGGAATAAATTTAGCACTTCTATGTGGATGAAAGATAGCATACGAAGCAGTTGGCATTTTGACAGCTATCAGTCAAAATATTGACAAATTATCAGTGGAAATAATGGGCTATTTTTGAGGCATGAGAATAATACAGTAAGCAGCAGCAGTTTTGACCCTTGCGAATTTTGAGTGCTACATCAGTAAATGAAACTAACTCAGTAAGGGAAAGAAATCTGGTGATTTATATATTTCTAGTTGTTTTCAAGAACTTCTCCTCACATAACTACCATCTATTTTACAGATTTTCATTAGTATTGTCACAAGTTTTGGCTGACCCTTTACTGGGCATATGCAAGATTAATAGCCCAGCCCTGAAATAGTTAGCCGGGGGTGCAGGGTCTTTCTCTGAGTATTGGATGTGAAGGTAGCACTGAGATCTTCAGTAGGTCGATCGTAACATAGAAGTGGGTTGTGACTCAGCCTTAGGTGGGTCATGGCAGTGCTGCTGCTACCATTTTGTTTTGAGGCTCAGGTTTGAACAGTAGCCAGAACTAGGGGTCGTAGATGAAGTAAATCCCACCCAAGACTTTGGTTTTTTGGAGGGGTTGCTTTGAACACCCCTCTATCTAATGGGTTTTCTTTGTGCCAGGTGCAAGGGAGTGACAACGGGAAACAGGTTATCTTGTTGTCTTGTGCTCCCTGAGGCATCTAGTGGGGCCACTGTGTGATACAGGAAGCTGGACTAGATGGGCTTTTGGTCTGATCCAGCAGGGCTCTTCTTATGTTCTTATGTTCTTAACAGCTCCCTCATTATCTCAACCCCCCCCCCCTCTGCTGTAGCACCCTCTGCTCTCTGCTTTGTCTTGCATCACTTCATCTTTCTCTCCCTCTGCCTCTCCAAACTTAATACACACTATTGCTCTGCTACCCTTTCCCCCTCCTCTCCTTCCAATTGGACTGGACAGACAAAAGGGGTGGAATGACACAGTAGCAGCATGTGCTGATTGGCCATCATCAGGTAGAAAAGTAGAAAAATGGTGGCTGCTCAGTCACACACATACACCCCCCCATGCCTCTTGCCTGCTGGGTTCTTGAAGGTGTGTTCCATGTTGCAAGTTGGCTTTAGAGGTGAGTCCCAGCTTTTGACAAACTGAAGACGCTGAGATGCAAAACTGTTAAATTGTAGGAGTCCCTCTTTGCCTGCACTTGTGCCCTATCCACATATTAACAAATACAGAAAATTCACCTTTGTGAATGAGTCTCCCATGTACTGTTCTCTGAAGGACATCAAACCTGAGGAGCTGTGGCCCTGCATCTTCTCACCACTTGGGGGCGAGGGGAGCACGCAACCATGTTATTCCAGTGTTGTGTTTCTGAAAAATGCTATTTACATTCTTAAGATAGTAAAGCATTCACAGGATGCCTTGCAGCAATTTTGCAGTCGTAGAGGAACAATGCTAGAAATGGTTCTAAGTAGAGGATGTCAGTCACATCACTCATATTGAACATTTCACAAAACCTATTTTTAGGTATCCCCTTTGGGCGGGGGGTCAGAGCATAAATCATTGTCTGACAGATTATGTTTAGGATTTCTGTGTGTACTACAAACATAACAATAACAGTGCACATGTTATATGTGAGTTTTTAATGGAAGCAAACTGTCCCCATTTTGCTAATGGTATTATAAGCGGTCTGTCAGGCTGACTTAATTAGGATGACCCCGCCTCAGGACTCTCCACGCTATACAGCACAAATGAAAGAGAGGCTGGAATGGAAAGTGCAGAACAACTTGGCTAAGCTGCCGTTTTTCTACTTGTCTATGCTCAACAGACATACAGGTGGGCCCCCATATCCACTGATTCGCTATCCACGGTTTCAGTTATCCACGGATCGTGAGGACCCCCCCCCCAGGCTTTTACTTTTTTCCCAGTAAGCTTTGTTTCTTCCTTAAAGAAACAGGAGAAGCAGCCTCTGGCTGCTTATTACAGGCAAGTAGAACGAGACTAAGTCCTAGAGAGGCTCTGCAAGGTTAACAGAAACCTTGCAGAGCCTCTCTAGGACTTAGTCTTGTTCTACTTGCCTGCAATGGAGGCTGCTTCTCTGTTTGTTTTAAGGAAGAAACAAAACTTGCTGAAAGAAAAATAAGAGCTGGGGGGGCAAGCATGCAAGGTGGGGGGCCCTCAGGAAACCATGGAGGGGGTGTTCGCTCTTATCCACGGTTTCAAGTATCCACGGAGGGGCCTGGAACATATCCCCAGTGGATATGGGGGTCCACCTGTACTTTAATGACAGCCAAAGGACAAAATAGCCCTCAGTAATGGGAATCAAGACTGACTTACTGTAGGAGCACTTAGTACTGGTGGCAGTGGTACTGTCCAATGCATTATTGGGGGGGGGCAC
The DNA here is from genome assembly GCA_026170595.1 of Plestiodon gilberti rubricaudatus. Classification (NCBI taxonomy): domain Eukaryota; kingdom Metazoa; phylum Chordata; class Lepidosauria; order Squamata; family Scincidae; genus Plestiodon; species Plestiodon gilberti. Next base: position 79,620,889 of record JANXHW010000001.1, read on the forward strand.
CATGGGGAGCACAGTGCAGGGCTTTGTCCCAAGGCCTCCTGCAACCAGCAACAGCATTTATCAGAGACCCTCCTCTGTATTCTCCTTCTTTTTGAAAGTAGGCAGCCGGCAGCTGGAGAGAGTGCCTTGTCAATTGCCTGTGGAATGCCCTCTCCGGCACCAAACCTGATGTTTTACTTATACCAGGCTGTAAAAGAGGTGGGTGTCATTCCGCCCCATAACGTGGCTGCCTCCTCTGTCCACATAGGCTAAGAGTGTACCCCAGCACTCTTCTGTACACACACCAGCCCAGTGCCCTCCGTCCCCATGTCCCTCTCCTAACCTGGAGAGCTGTAGCGTGGTGGAAAGGTATCCCTGAAACTCCCCAAAAGGGACCATCACGTCAGCGGTTCTGAACCAAAATTAAAAGCATTGTTCGGGTAATCAATCCTGCCTATCTTTAGACCAGCAGAGCATGTGCTCTGCCAGCCTTCGGTGTTGCAAAAGTGCCGTAAGGTACTTTTACACCACCCACCGGCATCGCTTACTGTGCCATCCCCCAGGACCTGTATCGCTGGACACAGGTAACTCCTGCACTGGTCAGTGGGAGGACATGGGGAGGATGGGCCAGGGTGGTGGGGGGAGGGGGCCATTGGCCGGCCAGGCCTGGGAGGGAGTGGAGATATCAGCGCCGGGCTGCGTCGATATCCCAAGCTCCTTCCCGGGTCAGGCCAGCCTTACATGGCCTCCCTGGTTGTGCACCAGCTAAAGAACTGGTGCGCAACTGAGGAGGCCCCATTGGGGTCTCTGGGGCTTACACCGGGGCTAGGCATCCTGCCTAGGATGCAGCAGCCAGCGATTTTGGCTGGCTGCCACATCTTTGGCAGGATCGGACTGTAAATTTAGTAGAGCAGCATTTTCCCACATTCAAATAACCACACAGCTTGAACGCTTTAAAAACTTTATTTTACAAGAAAAGAATTAAAATGATAATAAGTAAGGGGGATATCAGAGACCCATAAGGGGCCCTGTTAACCGTGCCGCCATTGACAGAAGTGAGGGGGATGGTGGTGCGGAATAGGGCCTTCTCGGCGGTGGCGCCCCAACTGTGGAATTCCCTCCCCTTGGAATTAAGAACGACTCGCTCTTTAGAGGCCTTTCGGCGAGGTCCTTAAGACGTTTTTATTCAGGACTGCTTTTAATGTCTGACATGGTGGGCTGACCTTCTAACAAATGGTTTTAATATATGTAAATGCTGGTGACCCACTGGAGTTGTTTATTTTTTAACTTAAGTGTTTTAATTAATTATTACAATGTGTTTATTAATTGTTTTAATGTGTTTATATGTATTTTAATATGTTGTAAGCCGCCTTGAGTGCCCTCGGGAGAAAGGCGGGCTACAAATTCCTTAAATAAATAAATAAATAAATAAATAAATAAATAAGGAGTGAGTACAGAACCAAACAATTTCCCCAAACACCGAAAGAAAATAAGAAAGAGCTAACTAAATCAGAACTACTCACTTCAGCATCTTTTTCCAAACCACAGATGGAGATTGGAGAACTGGGAGTCCCACTGACAGCATGTCCCCCTCCTGGCCAATGTCAGGGCAAAGAACAGCTCTGACAGACCTTAACTTATACTCAGAGGGTCCAATCAAAATGTCAGAATTGTATGCTGATTCATGTTAACTAATGACAGCACCATGGTCACATAGTCCCTACCAGTTGTCCGGTCCATTATTTGATTAATTGCTCAGAATCCCCATACTTTCATCCTTGCTAGGTGACCCCCCAAAATGAACCAAGATAGTGCCCCAGCAGCACCTTCACTTCTCCTCCTACTCTCAAGCAAGCCAGGAAAACAATGGGAGTATCCAGCCTCCAAAAGGACTTTTTTTTATAGTCCACAAATTACCAGGCCAGAAATATAAAATAGAGGTGCAAATAAACTACCCACAAGGAATTCCAGATCATGGCACCAAATGGGGTCCCTAAACCACACTTGCTCCCCAATAGCCTGGCGCTTCAAAGAGCTAAAAGTTAAAAGCAACACCGGTATTGCTTTAGATACCTAGTGGAGAATAAATTAATTGCCCATGTCTCTATTAACCCTATCCAGCCCACTTCACACAGGCAAAGCCACTTTCATTTCCCAGGACTTCCAGCATGTAACGGAAGCTGGCTTTTATTGGTGATTTTTACTGATTCTACTGCTTTACATTTTTCTGTTGAGTTTTATTTTGTATCCGATATTGGTTTTATGATTGCCATGAGCCAAGTTTTGGTAAAATGAAAGACGGCATACAAACGTAATAAATAAATACATATTCAAAGAAGAAACAGAACATTGATCACCCTAAGGGCACACACATGGACTGATTAGGTAATTTGTTTTATTTTTATGCAGCTGCTGTCTGAACTGAATTCAACTGAAAGAAAGAAAGAACAGACAGACAGACAGACAGACAGACAGACAGACAGACAGACAGAACGATGTCACCAAATGACATTTCACAAAGGGAGGCGGGAATCAAAAGATGAGTGTTCGAGAGACTAACAGCCCAATCCAATCCATTCCCCCACCATAGCATGCAGCTGCACCAAAACAGACTGCGCTGTATGCTGGGGGGAGGCAGTTCTGGAGGCTTGGAAGGCGAAAGGGAAAATATTTTCCCTTACCCTCCATAAGCCTCCCACTTGCCAATGGGTCTCCTTTGACCTGTGCCAACTCCTCAGCTGGCACAAGTCCGGTCACAACGGGGGCATGGTGGCTGCTATCAAAGGGGATAGCATCTGGAGCAAGTCACCTGCACTGGGTGCCACATCCTTCTGCATCCATCATGCCCCCAGCCCTCCTCCCCATTCTGCCCCGTTCCACCCTCCCCACTGACCTACCTATCTTGGTGGGTGCTCCTGTCCCCGTCATCATCCTATGGGCCTTGCGGCCTTTCTGGTGGTGGGCTGGAAGCCTGCAGCTCCACGCACTGCTGGCAGGCAATTTACAGCCATAAAGTGCATCCTGCCACCAGAACACTAGTTCTTCTGGTTGTGGCCACAATGGATAGGGTTGGGCCGTAAAGCAAAAAATAGCTATAACCACATCAATGTAGGGGGGGGAAACAGAAGGGGTCATAAGAGGCAGATGCCTGCTGTATGACTGGTGGGTGATCACAAGAGGTGAGATGAAGGAAGCCGTTCGGAAAATGAAAAGAAGCAAATCATCACGGCAAGACAGAGCTTCTGCAGAAGCATTGGAATCAATGAATTATGAGTAGCATTGACTGTTTAGTGTCACCCATTAGTTTGATCTTCAAGCAGGATCAGATGTAGATGCAAGCACCAGTTCTCATTTCCAAGCACAAGCAAGAAGTTGAGATTGATATCACTGTAGTTTCCACAAACTAATGATCCATGTAATGAAGTTGTGTGGAAAAATCATTGACAAACTGAAGTTCTTTTTAGCCAATTTGGCTTGAGGCCCGAGAACAGGCGAACCAGGCCATCTTTGTTTTTCAAATGGAACGTAAGGAATATTACTTAATGCCTGTGAAGGGCCTTCTCGGTTGTGATTATATAATAGGAAGAATTCTTCATAGACACCTGAGAACTGGGCCATGTTTTCATGTACATGAATTTTCTGACAGCGTCAGAGTAAATAAAAGGATAAAAAAGACATTACCTTTGTTCAGTTTTCCTTTCTTATTCCCAGTGGTGTAGCCAGCCTCGGGGGGGGGGACGCGTGTCGCCCCCCCCATGACGCACCTGTGACGTCACTGGTCCCACCCCCTCTGGGGGTGACATCACACACCCCGCCCGGGGGGGACTACCCCCGCCCCCCATTCCTATGCCACTGCTTATTCCTCTTACTGTGCAATCCTATCCTGGGCTGGCCTGCATGGTGCAGGGCTGCTGACACAGGTCGCATGCTGCAGACTGGCTCAGGACCAGGCCGGCCTGGAGAGGTAAATAAAGAAAAAAAATTACTTGCCTCTCTGGTTGCTGCCTGGTCCCTATGGGACTCCACATACCTAAAACTGAGCTCTGTGAAGCTCAGAGCTCGGCTTTCCCAGAAGTCTGGCAATGATGTTAGATGTCATCACCAAGCATCCGGAGACACTGCTGTACCACCACACAACCATGGAAGGGCTTCACACAGCGGTGCCGAACACTGGAAGGGGATATTTATTTATTATTTATTTGACGAATCCATGTACTAGGATTTGATATAGGATGATATAGGATTTGGCTTCTGTTGCTGCTGCTGAGATCTGCCTCCATCACCAGAAAAACCCACAGGCAGCTGGTCTGTGGGGCACCACTGCCGATGCATGGTCTTCTGGGCCTTGCACCAGTTGCAGCACTCCACAGACCCGCAAACAGCCTGCCATGATGGCAGACCGCATGGACCTTGGGATCCGCCAGCATACTGTAGGGATTGGGCCATTAATTTCTTAGTTTATAATCTGTTTACATAGAAGGCAGGCGTAATGCTTCATTTAATTTTCACGAGCTTCCATTTTTTATAAGAAAAGCTAGCTTCAGAGGACTCTTTGAATCATCTTCCGTTTGTCGACACCGTTCTATGCAGCCCTGATATGCTGTTGGTTTTGCACCCTTGTGCCGTAAGCAGCCAAGCACACAGTGCTGAAAGTGCAATTCCTGGTAAGGCTAGGACCTGAGTTGGTACTGAACCCGTGGGCAGATCCCTTAGGAGAACCCAGACAGAACGTAGGAAGTAGGACCATATAATTGTAGCAAGTAGGGCCACATAGTGGATTGTAGACTTAGATCTGAGCCTGGGAACAAACACGAAGAAAGCCAGGCAAGTGGACAAAGAGATGGAAAGATGAAATGAGAAATAGGTGTCACTTTTCTTTCCCAAGGAAGATAGTGTGTCCATGAAGGTCAAGATGGCCCACAATATCTAGATTAGGTTGCACTGTGGTTTCTATTCTTTGTTCTCTCTGCAGCTGTTAACACCAACAGAGATTTTTTTATTGTTTCTTTATTTCCTCTCTAGCATCACAATGGAGCATGAAATATAGCAAGCAATTATGAGCACAGTAAGCTAGTGAAGAAGATATGAATTAGACCAGCATGGTTACATATTGAATCCTTCCATCTTGCTAAGGCATGTTCTTAACTTACTGGATGGATTTCTTTCTTCCTCATTGTCAAAGTGAAGGAAAGATAGCAGAAGAAAAGACTGTTTAATAACTGACAAATGCTCAACAAATATTCAGGAAGGCACCTGAATCAGATTGTTGTTATTGTGAGTCCCTAGAATAATTTGTTTGGGAGAAAAGAATTGCGAGGGGACTGCATAGTTTAATTTGATTGGGCTGGAAAGGTAGCTAAAGTAGAGGTGGATTTTGTTGTCTTGCATATCCATCCACTCCATGAAGGTTTCCACTTACCTCATCGGTCGGCCGGCCCTGGAGAACACTGACACTCACACAAAGACAAAAAGGGGGTCATGGGAGAAAAGCAGAGGGGAGGGATATTGGCATTGCTTCAGATGCCACTTCAACTTGGGCCAGGCCTGGGCTTACACACAACCATGGTCACACAAGCAGACCACAGCCAGGAACTAAAAAGCAAATTGAAATACATGAATGTTTTCAACTATTTCATCAACAAGTCCTAATTCTCATATACCGTCGATCTTTGCTAGCAGGTGAGAGTATCAGGACACTGTACGGCTGTTCTGCTGTGGTGTCAAGCCATGACATTCTTCTTCTCACATTAGGAACGTCCAAAGTGATTGGGGAGGTTGTTTGCGCCCCACGTGGTGCCGACGTGACAGTGCCCATGTGACGCAGGGCCGTGACGACAGTGTGCGGCTGTGATCCCCCCGCCGTTTGGCTTCCATTTCGGAGCCAAATGGCACCAGGGTGGGCGGGAGGGCCAAAACGCAGATGGGATGGCTGCGAAGAAATGACCGGGAAAAGGTGAGCGACGTGCAAAATTGTGCCCCTCCCCTGAAGCGGCACCAGGGGCCCAGGGCACCAAGCCCCCCCCCAGACAACGCTTCTGTGCAAACCAAGGTTTGCCTGCTCAGACAAAATAGCAAATTATAGTTGGCCATGAACAATGGTCTACAGTTACTCTTGCCATCCATGAGGGGAGGATGGAGTGGGAGAGAAAGAGGCATTAATTATGCACACTGAAGACTCATTCTCATAATGCCAAAGCATGGTTTGATGTCATGCCTAAACAATCCCTTTGCTGTTGAAAGGGGAAGTCAAAAGATAAGACAGGAAATCTATGGCAGTGCCTCCTCCTTCCACTCTGAAACCATTTTATCAAACCAACAGCACAAACCTATGCAGGTCTACTCAGAATACTTCTCATTGTAGTCAGTGGGGCTAATTACTCCCATCTCAGCAGACTCCCGTGCTCTCACATGCATGCTGATATATACAGAGAGAGGTCAACCCAAGACAACAACATCGCAATCTTCGTGATTTCGTTTCCCCCAGAAGAGGCTCCGAGGTTGGAGCGAAACGTTGGGGTCTGCAAAAACCTTGGATTTTACGTGTTTTTATGCCTGTGACGGCTGCCTGAAAGGAGATCCGTCAGCGGTATTGGAGAACGGGTAAAGGACAAGTCTTTCTTTTATTACATGGCATCTAAACCCGTATATGTGTCTCACTGTGCAGTGGGGCTTAACTACATGAAAGTGCGTATACGATTGCAGCCCAAATCAATCTTCATACTTATTTGTAAGTGCAGGTCAGTTGTCTCTCTAATCTACATTTCTAGAACCAGGCAGACCTGGGCCCAGCTGAAATCCCAACCCAAGAATGACCTGCCTCACTCACAATCTCAATCTCAGCCTAACTTACTGCACATGGTTGTTGGGAGAAGGGGGGGGGGCACACACAATGTACACCATCCTAAGTTCCTTGGAGAAATAATGATGATGATGATGATGAGTCTGAAAGACACGCTTCCTCATCTGGCTAAACATATTCAAGTGATGTGACCTTGGGCCAGTCACTATCTCTCAGCCCCACCTACCTCACAGGGTTGTTGTGAGGACAAAACAGAGGGGAGGAAATATGTACACCACTCTGAGCTCCTTGGAGGAAGGGTGGTATAAAAATGTGAAAAATAAATAAATAAATAAATAGCAAGAAGCCATCAAATATTAAAAAATAGACCAGTACTTTGAGAGTTAAACTAATGCACTGCATATGATAAAAAATTAAATTAGGCAACCAAAAATAAGGGCTGAACAAGGGCACTGTTATCTCTTAGGTCAGGGGTGGGGAACCTCTGGTTCGCGGGCCGGGTCTGGCCCGCGGTACGATCCGGTCCGGCCCGCACTGGACCGGCCTGATCCAGCCCGCGACCAGAGGCTTCGCCACCGCCCGCCGCTGCCGCCGTCTTCCCGCGCCGCTTCTTTGTAAAATCGCCCTTCCTGGACCTGCGCAGAGCGCGATGCCGGCCAAGAGGGCAATCTTGGCCTCAGCTGCACTCTGCGCAGGTCCAGGAAGGCTGATTTTAAAAGGAGGAGGCGCCGAGGTGACGCTTCACCTCAGCGCCTACTCCTTCTGAAAGCGGCCTTTCTGTACCTGCGCAGATCGCCGTTGAGCCCAGCGGCGATCTGCGCACGTACAGAAAGGCCGTTTTGAAATGGAGGCGGTGCGGGAAGGCGGCGGTGGCGGCGGCCCGGAGCTCGGTAAGTTGGAGAGTGGAGGGAGGGGGCTCTGGGAGGGCTGGCTGGCTGGGAGGCAGGCAGGCAGGCAGGCGGGTGGGCGGGCGGTGGGTGCTGTAAATTTGCGGGGGGTCAAATTTGCGGTGGGGGGGGCAAAAATTTCGCCTGCCCTTACAGGCGTCCCGCAGCAAATTTTCCCCATGGGAAAATGGCCCCCCACCCCAAAAAGGTTCCCCACCCCTGTCTTAGGTAAACAGAACAAACAACTTTCAGCATCTAGCTATTAGTAAGATAAAGGAAAGTCATTGTTCCCTATGATAATATACATTGCACTCTCCTTTGATTTTATATGTAAATGGTGTTTCCCCTATTATTCAGGAAAGGACTTTCTGTCTTTAATGCATGCCAGGAGCTCTTCATGAGATGTATTAGACAGGAAAAAAACCCAAACTTAAAACCACTGTTGGTCAGCTTTTGAATAAGAATAGAATTAAAGTAGTGAATGAAAGCTATCTAATTATTGATCGTTTTTACCTGCAGCCTCTGTCCTGAATGCAAATGAGGAAGATTTGAGCTTTTTAAGGTATGGATGTTTTGTTTTGTTTTGTTTTGTTTTGTTTTGTGTGTGTGTGTGTGTGTGTGTGTGTGTGTGTGTGTGTGTGTGTGTGTGTGTGTGTGTGTGTGTGTGTGTGTGTGTGTGTGTGAAACACTCACACCCTTTCTAGTCCCATGTCTTTCTAGCCTCTAGTCTCATTACCAAATATGTTCACTTATCTCTTTCATAATGGGGAGATTTATGTGTTCTTAGTCTTCATTGTCTATGGAATTAATCGCAAGCTGGTTTCATAAAATTATTTCATGTTTGAAATCTTTCCAGAAGCACACACAGAGTCTTGTATAGAAGTTCTAGCCCTGATAGTGGAACGAGCTCTTAGCTAAGCCTTAAAAAGTAATAAAAAATTAACTTCAAATGTTGTTTGATCACAGCAAAAGAGGGGAAGCTGAAGCCCTACTAAGCAATGATGCCAGATGAGCTAAATAAGGATAATTGGTTCCTGTTACACAGGGATACAATTCTAATCCTTGATTGGTCCTTTATATACTGTATATATTATACCAAAGTGCAAAGCAAAATTATACCTCGGTTTCTGGTGTCTGTGCAGGTTCCCATCCCATATTACAAAATGCTTAACAACAAATCAATTGGATCAAAAGTATGTGTTTTGCTCCTTTTTGAGAAGATTGTCTTGGAAGCAACGACTCAGGCTCTATCTATGAAACTAGTGGAATCACTTGGGGATCGGTAATTACTCCCTTTAATAGTAAAGTGGTTGGCTCTGTGTCAAGCCAATCAGTAGGGCAACACAATGCAGGCACACACAGATAATGGGAGGATCAATGTACTTTCCTCAATGTACTTTGAGGTAATTTGGGGAGGGGTTGATTACCCAGTGAATAAAAAATGTGGCTTTCTTGGCCTGTGGATCTGAGGTCTCTTACCGTCAGTCTAGGAAATGGTCACATTACTGGCCTGACCCATGTTCTCCTGGCAGGCACTCATCACCAGGTATACATGCTTGTCTCCTGCACATCTCAAAGTAAAAAAAAAAAAAAAAAAAAGAAACAGTCATACCATTGGTCCATCTAGCATTGTCAACATTGCCTGGCAGCGGGATCTTTCCTAGCCCTACCTGAAGATAACAGGGAACGGACCTGCAACCTTGGAGACCTAGGAGATGTTCTGACATTGAGCTACAGCCCTTACCTGCCAGCCAAGTATTCGAGAATGAATGACCACCATTCAAATATTTGAAGACTCTCTTTCGTCAGCAACATTGTCACAAAACACTAACACACAGCTGGTCTTCAAGGTTTTGCAAAATCCTATTCAGTGTTATATGACACAAATTGCATTTTATTTTATTTTTAAGAATGAGATTTTGGATGAGGGGAAACTCTTGTTAGGGATTATCAAGACTCTTATTGTCTCCATCAATTTTGAGGCTGCAAGTCTCTTTTGGAATTAGAGGAATTAAATGGCATTACCAGATTGCTTATCATAAGCTTCCTCATATCCACCTCCTAAGAGACTCTCAAAACTCCTTGAGTTTTTAAAACCAATTATTTCTACTTTTTATAATTATACTTTCAAGCTTATTCAGCTTTCCTCCCATGGGGCTTCTGTACAGATATTAATGGTTTGGTTGCCTGGGCATATTAACTTTTTTAATTCCCCAGCTCTATTCAACCACCCATCCTGTGCAAGGCACCATCCATTAAAAAGTCTTACCGAAAGAGTTTTTCCAGTATCTCAGTGTTTTATATAAGACTATTTTTTTTACATAAGATGGGCAGCCTGATACTACCTAAAGTTAGGCCAGCGGAGCGAGCGCTCCACCAACCTACAGCCTTTACCAGCCAGCCTTACCTGTAGGGAGTGGGGCCATTGACTGGCCCAGGCTGGGTTGCGCCAATATCCCAAGCCCTTTCCCAGGCCTTCCACAGCCTCCCCGGACGAATGCCAGCTAAGGAGCTGGTGCGCATCCGAGAAGGCCCATTGGGGCCCGTGCCGCTTACACCAGGGGAAGGGGGCGAAGTCCCCTTCTCACAAGGTGAGCCCGTGCCATGCCGGTGCAGGCGGCATTTTGATTACATATGTGCTTGCACATATAAAATGGGGTGGGGAGATGTGAAGACATTTTGGTGTCAAGAGCCTATTATATTAATATTAATAAGAATATTTATACAACACTTTTCAGCAACAACAACAAAAATCACAAAGTGGTTTCCAGAGTAAATCAAATGAATGAATGGTCCCCAGTCCCAAAAGGGCTCACAGTTCAAAAAGATGTGGAAGAAACTGTGCTGGGGGTGGAGAGGGACAGTTACCCTCCCTCTGTTAAATATAAGACGAGCACTGCTTGAAAAAGAGCCTCTTTACCCAGTTAGCAAGGAATCCATATGAAAATGCTATAGATCTTTGGATTTGGATCTTTGCCTATAGCTCAGTACTTTGGAAATACTATGAGAACAGAATGAATGATATTCCAATTACATTTCACCAAATATGCTTAAAATTGCCTTATAAAAAAAAAATACAAGCAAAGATCTTTCATTAGTCTGTCTGCTTTTTCCTTTGTAGATAAAAGGCCAGACACTGTTTTGTGCACACGTTATATTTGACTGTTTTCTATCCATACCAGTGACGCTTGTTTCCATCTTTAGTCTATTGTTTCTCAAACTGTGGGTCGGGAAACATGACCCAATTGTTGGTGGGTCCCACAGAGCCTCCAATGAAAACACAGGTGATGTAAAGAACAGATAACTAATTGCCTCAAGCCCTGAGGCTATTCAAAAATCACATAGCTGCTAATTGCCCTGCAAAGAGCTGAGATCCTGCAGTTTGCAAGCAGTTATGTAAACTAAACATAGGGAGATATAGCACAGTTATGGGAGAGAAACAGGATATCTGCTGAATCATAGAGTGGTCCATATCCTTTTAATCTAGGACTTTTTAGAACTATATACAGGCTTACTAGATTGCCGACCGGGACGTTCCTTTTTGCCCTTAAGGGCGTCGGGGGGGAGGGGCGATAGGAGACAGAGCGCGCTCCGTCTCCTATCGCCCCTCTCCCCCGCCACCCTTAAGGGCAAAAAGGAACGTCCCGGTCGGCGATCTGGTAAGCCTGATTATATAACATACAGTAGTTAAGATTCTAGCAGTGCAAACCTAGACATGCCTACTCAGAAGTAAGCCCCATTGAGTTCAATGGGCTTTACTCCAAAGTAAATATGTATGTGATTTTGGCCTAGGGTGCCCTGTTGCAAGAACTGAGAGTGAAAAGACTAAACATCGACAAAACCCGCAAAGTAAAGCACAAATTAAAACACTAAAATAGAGCTTTACATTAAAATTACACCCCACTTATTGACAGATGTGCCACACACTCTCTCATTTATTTATTTATTTTTATTTATTTTTCACATTTTTTATACCGCCCTTCCTCCAAGGAGCTCAGAGTAGTGTACATATTTCCTCCCCTCCTTTTGTCCTCACAACAACCCTGTGAGGTAGGTGGGGCTGAGAGATAGTGACTGGCCCAAGGTCACCCAGGAAGCTTCATGGCTGAGCGGGGATTTGAACCTGGATCTTCCAGGTCTAAGTCCGACTCCCAAACGACTACACCATCCTGGCTCCATTATGGCCTGTTGAAGCAAAAGATTTGAGCAGAATTCAGACTAGGGGGGGAGGCAGTGGTTCCGATGAACTATAACTATGTAAATATTGCCACCTTGCATGTTGTAGTAGCATGGGCATTTAAAGTATGCAGAAACGACATGCAGTAATGCTTTATAATTTGTTGCCTGGGTTTTCCAGTACAAGAAAAAAAAATAGCAGATACAATGAAAGAGATTCAGGATACTGCTATTCTCCACATTCAAGAAACTGCTGTTCTCTAGCTACATTCAACATACTGTACATAGCTCATAAAAAAAGAAAAAGAAAAACATCTGAAAAAATCCTTGGACTACTAACATTTATTTATTTATTTAAAGAATTTATAGCCCGCCTTTCTCCCGAGGGCACTCAAGGCGGCTTACAACATATTAAAATACATATAAACACATTAAAATAATTAATAAACACATTAAAATAATTAATTAAAACAATTTAATTTAAAATAAAAAACACCCAGTGGGTCACCTGCATTTACGTGTGTTAAAAAACCATTTGTTAAAAAGTCATATGTTGCTATATTAACATGCAGTTTGATTGAACTTTGGTTATTTAAGGAAGTAAGCAAAGAAAGAATATTGTTATAAAAAACATGAATAATTTTTAGTGATGCCACTGAATGTGGACATGCATGTGCCTAATATCTCATACAGTATTTAAAAGCCATAGACCTGTGGTGAGATTGCACATCTGAAGCTGTAGGATATTATAGTGAATAATTCTCCATCAAGACTTGAAAAGTGAAAGAGAAAGAAGCCTCTAGGTAGGCACCAGATCAAAATAATAATTATTGATTTCTGCTAACTTCACAGCACTGGTATTTCTCCTGGGGCTTAATTAATTTGGAAAAACTACCACTCTCTGCTTCTGTAGCCACAATCATTAACATGAATTGGAATTGGCACATCACGTATTTGTGTGCATTGAAAAGTGCAGAAAATCCCACCCTTTTATTCCCATTAATAATCATAACTAAATTATATTGAGTAACATGTCAGCCATTTTAGGATGGCAATAATAAATGCCCCAAGACGCACTGTTTTCCTTGGGCACCATATGGAGGAGGAGAACAGGCAAGCATCTAATCCATCTGAAAATTCAGATTGAATAGCAGCTTCCAAAACAGTGGCATTCACAATGATAATGAAGTGCATTGATCCAAACTTAACAGGAATCCCTTAGCACATCACCAGGACTGAAAATGTATGAACCTGCTTTGAAAAGCCACTTTCTAGATTGTGGATTCCAAAACTTTTTGATTTGAATTTCAGCAGATAATTGCAAGAGGATTGTTTGAGAGTAACTAAATTATCCCTGAATTGTAACCAAAGCTTTTGAATAGGTAAAAAGCATACATACCCCCCATAGGAACAATAAACACGTTTATAAGCACCCCAGTAAGCAACAGATGGAAGTCATAAGTCCTATTCAGTCACTGTAAAAGTGGATACAGTATACCCATGGTGTGCGATGGGATGAATAGGTGAATGCCAGCTAGTTCTGCCCTGTGCTGATACAGTCCTTAGCAGAGGTGTAGCTAGACTGGAGCGGAGGCAAGTAGTTCTGCAAGACTCCGTTACACCAGAGTCAGCGGCCCCTCCCCTTTGCTGTTGGAGCCATTCTGGCAGCGACAGGGGAGTGTCCTGCGTGTTGCCATTGCCGCCAGAATGGCTCCAACAGCAAGGGGGAGGGGCCGTTGACTCCGGTGTAACGGAGTCTTGCAGAACTACTTGCCTCCGCTCCAGTCTAGCTACACCTCTGGTCCTTAGCCACACCTTCTGGCAACCCTGGGTTCAGTGTTTGTCTCAGGAGGGCAGTGCTGAACCTGGAGGCAACATCTCTCCCATACAAGTTAGAACTATGTTCAGCACTACACTCCTCCTCAGACAAATGTGGATTGCAGGTGGGGACAAAGCTAACTGGCACACTCCTCTTTCTACCTGTGTAGAGCACATGTCCATTTCCATAATGACCAAATAAGGCTAGAGACAGTTCTAGACAAAAGTGGAGCAACCTCATTATATTTCAAGGGCATTTCATGTATTTGCTTCTTAATGAAGTTGCAAACTATAAAGAACATAAGAACATACCTACATAAGAATCACCCTGCTGGATCAGGCCAAAGGCCCATCTAGTCCAACTTCCTGTATCTCACAGTGGCCCCAACAGATGCCTCAGGGAGCACACAAGACAACAAGCCACTTGTATCCTGTTGCCACTCCCTTGCATCTGGCGTTCAGGGATAGCCTGCTTCTAAAACCAGGAGGTTGCTTATACCCATCATGGCTTGTACATTCATGCACTTGTTGTGGTTAATACAATCGGCAGCCATAGTGGTTACTAATCATGCTGCACTGATTAACTATTTTGAACATATCTCCTTGTATTCATATTAACTATTTTGAACATATCTCCTATCGCCGATTAACTATACATCACAATTTATCATATCTGTGAGGCCATTGTACACAGATTTTTCTTTTGATGAAATACATAGAAATTAATGGGGGGGATTGTTTGTTTTGAATTTTTGCTGGTTGGTTAGTTTTGCATGTCACCCATAGGTTGCAAATTTAGTCAGCTGTGTGAGTTTATTTTATTTTCATTATCTGGGGAGGAGGTTGGTTGTTGTGTTTATTTGATTTTTGTTTTCTCTGTACAGTGAATATTATTCACAGCGCAATCCACTGGAGCGCTCCGCCGTTCCAAGCCATCGTGAACGTGCCGTAAAGCACGTTCGCGACGCCTCAGAAGTAAGAGAGGCTGGCGCAAGACCGGCCGCACTCACTCTGCCGCTGGGACATCCATGCGGACACTGGAGGAAGGTAAGCGATCCCCCACCGGCCACATAGGCAGTCCGGGAGGCGAGGGAGGGGGGCCATTGGCCGAGCCAGCCCGGGGAGGATGGCGTCTGCCATTGTAGTGGAAATCGCAAAAGATTGGCGAGGAGTTAGTGGTGTTAGCAGTAGTCCCCTGTTTTGACAGGTCCGGGAAGGAAGGGGTTAAAGGATTGCCTGTTTGACAGGACTGGGACACAAAGGGTTACTACCCAGGACTGCGTGGGTGGAAGCACACCTGCAACTAATTGGGCGTGGCCCACAGGTGTTGCTGTTAATTGGGATGAAGCTGGGACTTTGAATGCAGTGGGTGTGGCTCGCAGCTGCACTCAATCAGCACTAATTGGGACTTTCACAGCTGTGGGCAATAATGAGGGCAGTGATTGGAAGCCCACAGCTGTAGCCAGTAAAGAGTTGATAGGGACTAAGAGTATAAAAGCAGCAGCAGTAGAAGCAGGAAGGAGCCTCGCCAGCTCGCCACGGGGACATGCTGCCAGACTGCCGAGCGACGACGATGATTACTCTGCTCCAGACGGGGATACTCTGCCGGACTGACTGCTCACCTGGATTGACTGGTATTGGGAGACGCTCTGCCTGACTGGAAAGTTGGAGAGACCAGGATTGATTGGACTTTGTGCTACAAGACTCTTTGCTGGACAGGAGAAAGGCAACAAGGAGATTCTACCGCGGTGAAGTAACGAGCTGGACTTCTCTACGGAAACGGACCCTCGTTAGCTAAGTAGAATCTTATCTGCCCGGGAAGGGCTAATGGACATTTATTGCTGGGAAAGTAATAAATCTTGTAATTAGTTGCCTTGGAGTTCAGTGTTTTCTTTGACACACAATTGCAATTAAAGGGGAAAGGAGCTAACTTTGCCTAAAGTGGACATTGGAGCTAATTAAAGGGAATACTAGTTTGCTCCCCCAGGAGTAAAGTCTGGGGTGCAACATTTGGGACACAACAGCCATATCCCTGTTTCCGGGCCGGCTCGGCCGTTACATGGCCTCCTCCGTCTTCCGCCAGCTATTTAGCTGGCGGAAATCCTCGGAGGACCATTGCGGCCTCCCAGCTCTACACCGTGGCTCTACTCTTCCCTACGTAGACCTCTGGGCTGCAGCAGAGCAGCCCGGAGCAAGCACGGAATCGGGCAGGCAGCCCTTGGCCACCCAACAGATACTTGTGTTGGATTGGGCTGCCCATGATATTCTTGGAGTTTGATAGAACTGGTTAACCAGAATGTCAGGGGGAAAAAAAAGATGAGCGCACTTTTATGCTTCAACCCCTTCCCCACACACACAAGTGAATGTCCCAAAGCTATTTGTAAATGTCTTTATATGATTTACTTTTTTTTTTTTTAACGTTCCACATGTTTTGAGTTCCTGCAGGCTCTTCCTTGAGGAATTATAAAAAAAAAATACAAAAACATTTACAACAATGTAAGAGGATTCATCCAATCACTCTCATTACGCATCACTATGAAAATATTCCACATCATCAATATTACTCTATGCAACTCAAGTTATCTGAAATTTCATTTTAAAATACTGCAATCATTTCTCAAAGTACTTATCTTCTTATTTCCATTGAGATAATTTAAAAAGAGAAACAGTGCAGCTATTTCACTGTGTTGTACTTTCTTATATTTTCAAAATCCATGCGTCATAGTTACTTTGTTCTATTCTTATCTCATTTGAGTGTTCATTTAAAAATGTATCTAGTTCTAAATGTTCTGCCTCTAACAACGCTATTTTTCATTTACCATCAATGGATTAAAGGACATCTGCCTCCTTGCTGATGCTCAAAAGGGTCTTAATGCATTTGCTTCTGTATGTCATTGAAGTGAAAAGTAGTTTTGTTTTTAGTCTTGACTATCCTACAACACAGAGCAGCAAATCACCTTGAAACTGCTTTTCACAATATGCAAAAAACAAAACAAAACAATAAACCCTGCTGTCCATTTTATAATTAAAAACAAAACATTTATTTCTGGTGATTCTCCCCCTGCTGCAGCAGCTCATGCCTCATCCCATCCAGCCTACCCTAACCCTTTTCCTGGGGGTGCCCTAACCCTTGGGAGAGGTTTAGGGGGGACATTGGTGACTACTACGGGGAAGAAATAATTTGTGCAAACTTCATTCGGTTTATGCAGGTTAGGATCCAACCCACTGTACTTCCATCTGCTCCAAGAAGGAGAACTTATTCACTTTAATGGACAATGGAGAACTCAGAGACAGGTTCATTAATGCCCCGGGGAACATTTCTCCCCACTCCTTACTGTAACTAAGTACATGTAACTGAAACAATCACAGACGCTGCCTCTGTTTTGTTGGGAAAGGGGGTTCTGGGGTCTCTAGCAAGAAATCAGCAGAAGAACCCTTTTCCTGTGGGAAATTGCATCACCCAGTCAGTGTACTGCTCTCAATAAACACACACAGGAACAGAGGCAATTAAGGTTCCAAAAGAAATACTTTACTCACAGTTTTATAGTTGTACACATCTTCTGAAGTCTCAGAGGCTCCTACTACTTATGGAACACAGAACTCTATAGGTGTTCTGTGGTTGTGTGTGTGTGTGTGTGTGTGTGTGTGTGTGTGTGTGTGTGTGTGTGTGTGTGTGTGTGTGTTAGGGGATGCTCATCATCTGTAATGGTTGTCTGCCATTTACCTCCTACTTACCTCCTGCACCGGTACAGCATGCGCTGTGCCAGTGCTGGTCATTGCAAAAGTGCCATGGTATAGCACTTGCCAGCTCTGGCCCATGAGTGCCAGCAGAAGGAGCAGCGTGGGCCGGAGACAGTGAGTTTCGTGCTGAGTGTTGCAAGGGCAGAATGGGGCAGGGGAAGGGCGGGGGGAAGGCGGTGATGGGGTGTAACGGGGCGGGGAATGGGCAGTGACGGGGGCGGGTGGTGGGCGAATCAGGCCTGGGAGGGGGCAGGATCAGTGGCACTGGCATGCACCACAGCCTACTCCTCCTCCCAGGCCCAATCTGCTGACACGGGGCAATGAAGACTTGTGTCAGCTATTGTGCTCATGCAGGTCCAAGTTGCTTCATTGCAGCTGCTGAGGCTTAACCTACGGAGACCTCCAGAAGCCATTATTCCCACACAGGATATATATATATCTGTAATTAAAATTATAAGGTCCAGGAAGCATTTGCTTAAAATTACATATGATTTATTCATAAAATACTTATTTCACTGAAATAAGTCAAGCCCTTGTTTATCCATAATCCCCAAGGAATTAATTTTCTCTGTAATATTCTAACAAAACACATTCATGTACGTCCAGTTTTATCCTCCCTTTATTTAACTCTACTAACATTTCCAGTCTTTCATATCATCAGCTAAAAATTGTGAAACAAATGACAGTTTTATTTAATAATTACTCTGGTCTTTAGAGAAACATGCAATGCAATACTAAGCATGTTTAGGTAAAGGTGACCCCTCACAAGTAAGTCCAGTCGTGTCCGACTCTAAGGTGTGGTGCTCATCCCCATTTCAAAGCTGAAGAGCCAGCGTTGCCCAAAGACGCCTCCGTGGTCATGTGGCCGGCGTGACTCTCCTTGCCGCAGCGCGTAGCATGCAGCTGGAACACGGAGCGCTGTTTACCTTCCCGCAAGCAGTACCTATTTATCTACTCACATTAACATGCTTTGGAACTGCTAGGTTGGTAGGAGCTGGCCAAGCAACGAGAGCGCACCCCGTCGCAGATTCGAACTGCCGACCTTTCAATCGAGAGCTCATGGTTCAGCGGTTTAACCCACTGTGCCACCCGCTGGCTTTACTCAGAAGTAAATACATTGAGTGCAATGGAGCTTCATCTCTTAATAACAGGCCAATCTTAACTGGGCTGCCCACCAGCAGAATGTGAATTCTGTTGGCCTAAATGGTGGGAGCACTGGCTGCCAACAGGCCAGAACTTCCGCCAGTGAGTGTAGAACCGCCACTAGCACAATCGCGAGGACCCCGTCTTTTGGAGCTGGTTAGGCAGCAGAGGGGGCTCTGCTAACTGGGCAAGAGGCACTTTTTCAATTGGTTCTCCTCTTATATTTAGCAGGGGGAGAGTAACTGCTCCCCTTTCACCCCAGCACAGTGTCTTTTCTGGTCGCTGTTTGCTGGTGGTGTTCTGCATCTTTTTTAGATTGTGAGCCCTTTGGGGACAGGGAGCCATTTAATCATTTGATTTTGTTTGTAAACCGCTTTGTGAACCTTTTGTTGAAAAGCGGTATATAAATACTATTAATAAATAATAATTAATAATAATAATAATAGATTGAGGTGGACTTTGGGGCCTCAGGGGGGTTAATGGGGCAGGTGAAGGACGGGTATTGGCGGCGATGGTTTCGTTGTTATCCTCTGCTTCATTCTGGCCCTGACAAACCCCCCCCCCCTTGTCTCTGCTCAAGATTTGCACCAGATAAAGAGTTGGTGCAGGTCCAAGTGGACACATAAAGGCCCATACAGGAGTGGAGTTAGGTAAGTAACATAAATGTTTACTATCTGTGTACCCCTGCATATTCTCTGGCCACCTCCAGGATTCCGGTGCTGCTGTGCCCTCGGGCAGAATTTAGTTAGGATTGAGCCTAAGTGTGCTCAGGATTGCAACCAAAAAAGCATTGTTCCATTCTATGTTATCAACATCTAATACACCCTCACAAAAACAGAGATGTACCTTTACAGCACAAAAAGTCTCGAAGGAAATCACTAAACTGTGCCTGAAAATTACTTTAATATGATTTATCTTTAAAAAGGCTGTTTGTTTTTCATTTAGGACCTACTAGCTTTTCTTCAGAGAAGTACAAAATATACAAACAACTCAATCATGTAAATTCCAATCACTCCTATTATTCATTGCTTTGAAAACAATATGTATTATATAAAATTACTATATTTAACTCAAGTGTATTTTATTTCACTTTAAAATACCAGAATCACTCCTCAGAACATATATCATTTCATTGGAAATGGATAATTTTAAAAGAAAAACATTTCATCTATTAGATGTGTTGTTGTACTTATAGTATTTATCGTTTTGAAATCTGTGCGTCATACAACCTGATGCTGCTCAACTTTAGGTTGGCAGAGCTCTTGCTCCACCAGCCTAAAGTGTCATAAAGTTGCTATAGGGCATATTTTCTACACCCTTAGAGTAAGGCTGGCACCGCTTACTCCGCCACCTACCTGGACCTGCGCTGGCGACCCAGGTAAGGGCCATACCAGTTGGTGCAGGGGCGTGGGGAGGGCGGGCAGGGGTGGCAAGGGAGGGGGCCAATAGCTGGCCCAGCCTGGGAGGGGGTGGGGATATCGGTGCTGGGTTGCGCCGATATCCAACACCCCTTCCCAGGCTGGGCTGGACTTACACAGCCTCCCCAGACATGCACCAGCTCCAGAGCTGGAGTGCATCCAAGGAGGCCCATTGGGGCCTCCAGCACCTACACCGGGGGAAGGGTCCCCCGAGGTGAGCCCATGCTGTGCCGGTGTGGTCCGCATCCTGCGCAGGATTGTACTGATAGTTACTTTGTTCTATTCTTATCTCTTTGAGTGTTCATTTAGATGTTTATCTTGTTCTAATTTTTTTCCATTAAGGACGCTATTTTTATTTACCCTCAATAGAACAACATGTGTCTACGTCCTTGCATATGCTCAAAAGGATCTTCATGTATTTGCTTGATATGTTATCGAAGAGAAGAATATTTTTTAACTTCTTAAATATCTGATAGATAGCAAACCAACCAGCCATTTTTGCATTCAAAATTTCCATGAATCTACTTTTCCCACTAGAGAATTTATGAGTGAGCACTAGGAATCATAGAAACATAAAGTTGGAGGTGATCCACAAGGTCATCTAGTCCAACCCTATGCCTGTAGTAGGAAATCCTCCTAGGACAACTCCAGCATGTGCCTGTCGAACCTCTGCTTAAAGATTTCCAGTGAGGGAGAATCCACAACCTCTCTCAGCAATCTGCCACTGCCAAACAACCCTTACCTTTACCATCAAGAATTTCTTCTGATATCCAACCAGAATCTCCTCTGAGATTCCAGATGAGAATGGGAATTGAAAGCAATGGTGACTCATGAAGCATTGCCTTCCTTCTGAATTGTCTTTGTGACATTGCCATATAGGGAAATCTGATTGGCTTCATACCAGCATAATATGATCAACTTATTCCCAACTGGCTGGAATCGTTATAACCAGAATGAGTAAGAGGGATGGGGGTTGGCAACATTTATCCCATTTGAAAGGATTACTTCTCCTCCCCCACCCCAACAAACAAAATGGGCGATTCAGTGTTGCCCTAAGGAACCCACTGGGAAGAAGCAGCTGGGAAGGGGATTTTGAATGGAAACATCCCCCTTCCCCACCTATTGCGCAGGGTGGGGTGGACATTGTTGTCTTCTCTCAGGGTATTCAGATAAATGAGGTTTTAGAGTACTAAGAATTCTGGTGTTTCCTCAACACCAGGGGGAAAAAATTGTACTTGTAAAGTCCTGAATGATTTATGGACATTCTCTGTCTCTGGTAGTCTAGAATATATCACAACTTCAACTTTTGTGTTCCAAATGAAAGACAAGCCATTTCATCTCCCCATCAATTTCAAAATCCTTAAAAGCTTTGGGAAGAGCCTGCCATATTCCCAGAGATCACCATGAGCATAGAAATGTGTCATTTCTGTACACAACAAAGTCGGAGGATTTATTGGAATCATTTTCTGCATTGGTATTGGTATTGAATCCTGAATGTTGGGAATTTTTCTGCTTGATTTTTTTTTAAAAAAAATATTATTTATGATCAAAATAGCATTTCTCCCTTATGTTAAATAATTCAATTATATTTTGGAGTGTTGTTGAGCATTGTAAACCTAACCCTGTCTCAACTGGTTGACAATCCTCTTCCCACCCCCACCCCCTTGTACTTGGAGACTCAATACATTACAGGGTTTGGACAGCAGGGCTTAATAACATCCATATATGATTCATGTTATAAACTGCACCTCACTCACTGCACCTTAAAAAAACACTAAAGAAAACAGAACCACCTTAACCAAATCATTCAATGTGCCCATTAACTTATGAAAATGATCTTTTCTTATAGAATATATGGAAAAAGACAGCGCTAGGCAAAAATTTCACTGGCTTCAGTTTTCAATAGCTTCTGCCTAAACTACATGTGATGGACAGAGACAAGAAAAAGAAGGTACCAGTAATCGTGTACATTTTCCAAGAAATAACATAACTACACCAAAATACAGAAACATAAATCGAAAGACTAGAAAGCTCAATGTACATATCTAAACCCAAACTGAGCCTTGTCATCAATTAAGACAGGTCATAAAAGTAACAGTCACATGAGACTCATACACATATCACGTCCTTCCATAAACATATGTGTTCTTTATCAGGGCCAGCCCAAGACCTCTTGATGCCTGAGGCATCTTGCCAAATGCTGCCCCCTTACCTGATGATATGCCAGGCCAGCCTCTGCCCTTCCCACTCTCCAATGTTCTAGCACAGCACTCTCCTCCCCATATTTCTTCTTCCTCTCTATCCCCCTCTTCCTTTTACAATCCAGGGAGTGGAAGAAGAAGCAGTGGAGGCAACTAGGAGGACAGAGATGGATGACCCTCATCAATCTGCTGCCTGAGTGCAACCTGAGATCAGAACGGTATCGACCCATGCCACGTGCCCTGTCATCTAAAGGCTGACCTATACCAAATCCATTGGCGTCTGGGGGATCGCGAGCGTAGAGAATGGGATGGCCCACCCTGAGATGCTGCCCTGGCTCCACCAGATATCTTCCCCTCCAAGTGTCATTGCGTGTCCCTCCTGATTGGTCGCACATGTGTACTCCGATTGTCTGGAAGCCGCCCTCTCCTCCCATTGGTGAACATGTCGCTCTAAGTCCTGCCCACATGGCCAGATATCAGCATGGTCCACGACCAAGTGCGCCGTAACTCGGGAGAGCCGCTCACCCACGTTCCATTGCGGTTGGACACGCTGGAATTCGTGCGGTGTAGATCAGACTTTAGTCTGAAGAACTGATGTTGGAGCACTGTGATTGGTTGTAGAATATAGGCTTTGTCCTATGTGTTGCCATGGAAAGTGGGTGAGGTGGAGGGGATGCCAGAAGATGGTGTTTTCTGGTGTGTGTTTTTCCCTTCCCATTGGTTTGGAGTGGTTTTTGGTTTGCACATCAGCTTCAAAATTGGTGTGGTGTTCTACGGATGTTTGGGGCGTGACAGTCATCTGCAAGGGCTTTAGGATATGGTGGCCACTGACTCCTTCCCATCCTGCCCACATCTCTGTCCTGTTTGGGGGCTTATAATAATAATAATAATAATAATAATAATAATAATAATAATAATAATAATACCGTATTGTCCTGAGTATAAGACGCACCTGATTATAAGACGCACCCTTAAAGTTTGATGCTATTAAAAATTTTTTAATTAAATCACTGGCATTATTGCAACAGTCTGATTATAAGATGCACCCCTACCTTAAAAACTTAAATTAGGAGAAAAAAGTGAGTCTTATACTCGGACCAATACGGTAATACAACACAGTGTTTATATACTGCCTTTCTTGGTCATTGGATTTCTCCTCTGCCTTTAACCCTAGAGGCTTATTATGCCTCTAGGGTTGCACTAGTAGTGAGAATATGCTGGCTTAGACTTGCGCCAGTTTGTGGGGCATGCCTGCCAGGGGGACTAGAGCTGCACTAGCAGAGACTTTTTTTTTCCTGCGGGCAGGGCTGGTGTCCATCTCCTATAGCACTCAGAATGGTGTTCTTGGATTGGGCTGCCCATTAATTTAACTGCCTGCAGTGTATCCTCCAATGTCACTTTTTCCCCAGCTGGGCTTCAGTCTTGGAAATGAGCTCTGGCAGAAAAGCACCTGCATTGGGACTGTGGAGAGATAATTGGTAGCAATGGGACAGTTCAGCACTCCTCACCCATGCATACGTTTTGCTCTTCAAATTAGACAACAACCCCCCCCCCCCCCATGGCTTTATATGTCATAGGAACAGGTCCATTTAATGGCATGGGCTTGCCATCATCACTCCTAGTTTGTTCCTCCTGATATTGTACTGAATTGTTGTCAACAGCTAGACAGGAGGGCCTCATCCTCGATGGGAGAACACAGATAAGACTCCAGGGCGTGGAAGAGTCACAGCCTTAGACTTAGGAGAGCAACTCCAGAGGCTGTATAAAACAGCTCCATATGTACAGTACTTAATCCTGGAAACCAGTTATTTCACAATCCTGACATCAGTCTTCTCTTCCTCTCCCTTTCCAGCACACTGCATCTAACATATGGAGTTTGTAAAGTCAGGGTTATTTTTGAAACCCATTAAAAGATTAAAAAACAAACAGAAAATCAAGACTGCAACATCAAAAGAAGAAAATGCTTATACTGTAGATGGGAAATCTGTACAGATAAGAAACCACTGGCAGGAGATTTGAAGAGCAAAGATTGCAGACTTACAGATATATATTCTGATCCTAACCTTGCTTAACCAGTAGTAAGTCCAATTCATTCCAAGGGAATTTTGTTTTAAGTATGAATACTTAGGACGAAAGAATGCAGTGGTTAGTGGAAAGCCAAGGGGAGACATTAGGGAGGAGCAGTGAAGGTATATATATATTAATATTTCAAATACATGCTAGTCTGTCATTACAATATGAAATACTTTCCTTCCTATATGTTTGTGTAAAATTACAAGAATCTGCAAACATTGCTTACACATTTCTTCCCTCTCTGTCTAGTGACTTAGCCCACCTTCTGTTGTTTAAATTTAGCCAACTGAGAACTTGAGCATTGTCCAAAGCCTCTGAGCAGTTTATTCACCTCTCTAATTATTTTTGAATTACTGATGTATTTGGCATCAAAGCTTCCATTACTTCAAATAAAAAACATTTTGTACACTCATCTCACATACAAACTCATTTAACCTGTCTGACAATTGACTTGTCGTCTGTAACGCCTCAGCCCAGCGGATAAGGATATTATCCTCTTACACGCTCTACTTGTGCTCACAATAGCGGCAGACAAAGAAGACTATTCTAGTTTCAGCAATGTTTGTTTCATTCATTGACTTGTTTTGACTGCACCCAAAAAGACTCTCCTGTTTTTATTTCCATGTTAGATTTGTAAATACATCCTACTGCAGGTTTTCCCTCAGGTCAAAATAGATCTTACTTTAAGCATGCAATTGGGTGTTTTGTCTCATTTTGGCTAAACAGCAGCCGCAGGTGGGTGATCCTGATTGGGACCGCCATTGGAGGGCACCTTAATCAGTCCCAAACTGCTTCTCCAGGTGAAAGTTCCCGTTCGTAGCCAATGGAGCTTTCTGTATGGAACAAAGAGGAGCCACGAGGAGCCCCAGCAAGTGATGAAGGATTAAAGTACCTCTCCCCCCACACCATAGCCCTGATCTGGATTGGGCTCCCACAGCTGCCAATTATGAAAAAAATCCCAAGCATAAGGGCCAATCATCTGCTTAAATCAGCATGCAGCTTGACAAGGACAGTCTGGTCCTGCCTCAGATGCAGAGATTGGCCGAAATGGCCAGCCGCTGCATCCTAGGCAAGATGCGGCCTGCACTGGCACAGCCAGGGCTCACCTCTGGGGAAGGGGAAGTGCATCCCCTTCCCCCAGTGTAAGCCCCGGAGGTCCCAATGGGCCTCCTTGGATGCTTGCCAGCTCTTTAGCTGGCGCACAACTGGGGAGGCCATGTAAGGCTGGCCCGGCACGGGAAGGGGCTTGGAATATCGGCGCAGTCTGGTGCCAATATCCCCGCCCCCTTCCAGGCCTGACCAGCCAATGGCCCCCTCCCCCACCACCCCAGCCTGCCCTCTCACCGCCCAGCGCAGGGCTTACCTGTGTCTGACGGCCCAGCGTCTGGGGGTCGACGTAGTAAGCGGTGCCAGCCTCCGCACTGGCACCGCTTACTCTCCCGGTGCTGCGAAAGTGCCTTACGGCCTAAATATAGGCAGGATAGCGCCCTTGCTCAGACATTTCATTCATGTACTATCACAACAGAATGTTTCTTCACTGAGTGCCAAATAAACTAGACATACCACCCTAGAGCAAAATTTGTCATGCCTGAGGGGCGGAGTTAGAATCCAATGCCCAAGCAGCTTGGTCAGGGAAAAGTCTGACTCTTCAGGCTCAGGAACTCTCGGTCACCCCTGCAATAAAGGACCACGTAAATTAGCTAGCAGCATGTAAAAATACAAAACTATTATTTAGACCAGCAGTTCTCAAACCAGTTGGTCTCCAGAGCCCTTTCCACTCCTAGCAATGGTCTCGGGGAGCAGCAGGGCTCCGAAGAGCACACATTGAGAGATGCTGCTTTAGGCTTTGTTTAGCATGGATAGTGTGTCAGACCTGGGTTCAAATTTGCACTGGGTGACCTTGTGTCACTTTCACTCTGACATATGACCTTATCTTTCATATTTCAGATAGAGTTTATATTCACCAGTTAAGGATTTGAAGAACCATTTAGATCAGCCAGAGATACAAATGACCAAAAACAGAGATCACCCCTGAATGGCCATGTAATTTGCTAGTTAGGATCCTTAGATGAAGGTTGACAGATCAAGGTTCACTTGTAGGGACAAAAAGGAACATGATACTTTTTGTCCTGAATTGGGAGTTAATCAAAGTCCAACCTTAGCATAGCATAGCCAATAATGTAAAAGAATTGCATAGATACTGGCACTCACAGCATGGAGGAAATCACTGTTTGATGATGGCCAATGCCTGGTAATAATAATTCTTAGTCTTTGAGGATGCAACATGCTTCACATGTATTATTTTGATGTGTTCCACACAACAATCCTGTATTATTATCCCCATAATGCAGTAAGTGGGCACTGAAGCGAAGAGAAAGTGGTTTGCCTAGGTCATTTAGTAAGTTCACAGTAAAGGCCAGTGGCGTAGCTAGCCTCTCTGGGGGGGCAGCACCCAGGTGGCACCCTGTGATGTCACAAGCCCCGCCCCCACTTGTGATGTCACAAACCCTGCCCCTCTGGCGGGTTTTCCAGTGAAAACACACAGACACAGTGTTTTTGTTTGCCGGAAAACGGCCACTCGGGGCCCAGGTGGACGGGGGCAACTCCTTTTCCCCCGCCAAGCCAAAAACGTGCTGAAAATGTACTTTTTCCCACCACTTGTGCCCCCCCCCCCGTGGCTTAAGAACATAAGAACATAAGAAGAGCCCTGCTGGATCAGACCAAAGGCCCATCTAGTCCAGCTTCCTGTATCACACAGTGGCCCCACCAGATGCCTCAGAGAGCACAAGACAACAAGATACTTGTATCCTGTCGCCACTCCCTTGCACCTGGCACAAAGAAAACCTCTCATACAACCAGGAGGTTGCTTATCCCCATCATGGCTTGTAAGCTGTGATGGACTTTTCCTCCATAAATCTGTCCAATCCCCTTTTAAAGGCATCCAGGCCAGGTGCCATCACCACCTCCGGTGGCAAGGAGTTCCACAAACCAATTACACGCTGGGTAAAGAAATATTTTCTTTTGTCTGTTTTAATCCTCCCTCCACTCAATTTTGCACCCCCCATGCCGCCCGGGAGCAGCCCGCCCCCCTTCCTATGCCACTGGTAAAGGCAAGATTCAAACCAGGGAAGTTCTAATTCCCAGCTCAGTCTCTTACAGCCCAATCCTTTCATGCTGCTGCGCTGTCAAGCCCACTGAGGTAGTCACCTGAGGCAGCAGACTGTCAGGAGGGACACACCTCCACCTGCCCACTCACTTCCAGTGCTTCTCTTCCCATTCCCTGGACTGGAAAAGGATAAAGGAGATGAGGCAGAAGAGGAAAAAAAAACCCTTTTCCTTTTCAAAATCAGAAAGTTGGAGCAGAGGCAGGCATATGACTGGATGGGAGGAAGCCTCTGGCATCAGGTTTTGACTTCAGCAAGCCCTGATAGTGGAACTGAGAAGGATCATTGCCTGAAACCTTGTGGAGTTGCTGCCAGTCAGAGAAGACAATCCTGTTCTGACTCTCAACACGATAACCATCATCAACATGTTTCTGCACTCATTTCAATTCTTACAGGTAATGCACAGAATGGATGCATGCTGTAGTCAACGCTCTCTTATTGGCATTCTGAGATCAGGCTCCCTCCCACCAGAAATCAAACGCCACTGAGTTGCATTCTATTTGAAAGTTGAATACTTTCCTGAGGAATTGTTTCTGCAGTGATTGCCAATTTTCTGCTTGAGAGCGTTATGATCCAGCATGAGCCTTTTGTTGGGTCCTTCCTACTGCCAGTGTCCCAGGCATATTTGATAAGTGACTGCTGAATTCTCTCCCCCCCCCCCCCCTGCACTGCAGTTCCTGTTAACATTTGCAGAACAAATCTCCGCACCTGCTAGAAGATAAGAAGTGCTGGGAATATGAGGGAAGAGAGGAGATGTGTGACAAGCCATGGAGGGAATTAATAAAGGAAACACTTAAGAGCCCACCATGGAGGATACAGATATAATCAAGTAACAAGATGGTAAACAATTAAGCATGGTAAGGAAAAGGCTTCATGTTAAGCTAAGCAAAAAACCCACCTCACAAACCATTTCAAACTGGTTTTCAAGGAGAACAGCATGCCGAGGTCATCTCTTGACACGCTGGAAAACAGCTGCTTGAAAGCATATGCAAAATGGAAGCTTCAGTGCTAAGATAACATCTGCAAAGCAGCAGCAAACCCAGACGCTCATACAGGCACAGCGGGGATAAAATGGGGATGTGCTGGGAGGGACACGATAAAAAAAAAAAACATGCACACACCCCAGATAATCTGCCACTCACACATGAAGTGATACTGTAGCAATATATCATAGATTCCACTCCAGTATAGCATGCGGCAGGATGCTGGGTAAGTGTGATGCAATTTAGTTAACAGAGCACAGGAAAAATAAGCCTGCTGCAGGCCCCAGTTTATATATTACAGTATTTGCATACAGAGAGAGAGAGAGAGAGAGAGAGATCCATTATGATGAACACATTTTCAAACTGCAAAATTGAGATTCAATTGAGGGATGGAAGATAAGCCAGGGAAGAAGCACTTACCATGGCTCTTATGAGAGGCCTCCGTTAATGGCAAAACGGATCTGCTGGCACAATAAGAAGCCCTGGAACCGGATTCTGATGGACTGTTCCAGGGCCTTTTCTTTTCTCCCTCTAAAGAGAATTAATTGAATTTAGTGGTTATGAAAGATGCTGTGCTAACAATAGTGGAACATTAATTCCAAGATGCTCTTCTGCAAAAGAAGCACATCACCGGGGCAAACAATGCACCCCCATATTCAGCAACCCTTTAATTTCCTCCAAATCCAATTCAAGCTAATCAATACAGGCAGCTTTTATGGAGAAACATCACCAGGGGGTGGGTGGGGTCACCTTTCTCCTTCAGTCTTCCATACCATAGTGGATGTCATAACAATCCCGTGTTCACCTGGTCTAGGACCCATTTTGACCATGTAAAAATCTCAACATCAGCGTTAGAATCCCCTCTTTTGAGCCATGCTCATGCCATGATATTTCTCATACAATTACCAGTAACAAACGGACTGCTGTGACTTCCAGTTTTGTTGCTTCCAACCATCATGCACTGCAATGTTTATCCAATCATCCTTGCAAGGGGCCACAGAGGTTACTTTTTGTTACCTGCTTAGGAAAATTACTTTAAGACTTAATAGATTTCATTATGAGGAAATATTTTTTCTCCTCTTTCACCAACTGAATTCTGTCTCTTGATTCTCAGTGAAATTCCCTAGTACCCAGCTAAATTATTTATATCCTCCCCCATTGTTTATGTTCTTCAAATGACTTTACAGCGCATTTTCTGCTCTAGTCTCCTCTTAGGCAATACAACCTCAAGGAATGCTGAAGAAAATAATTAATTAGGATAATTCCAACACACAGCTTTTATTTCCTGCTGCAAATCTAAACCAGAAGGTCTAAGTACAGGGGAGAGAGAGAGAGAGAGGCATAACCAACCAGACAGCAAGGCAAAAAAATGCTGAACGTTTCCAGCAGGGAGATAAACGTTCACTTCAAAGTAAAAACTGAAGTAAATATTCAGTTAATTCTTCCGAAGTGTGATAAACCCTGAAATATAAGCCAAACACGAAAGCCTTGCATCCCAGGGGACTATACTATTAGATTCAGTAACCTTCTCAACAAAGCTATCAAGGCTAATGGTAACATTAATAGGAGAATGCAAATCAAAAGGGTTCCCCGAAGCAATTTACATCAAGTCAGCATAGGGGAGCACACACGCTATATTCTGAAAATTAACACCTACTGGTAGTCAGGAGGGAATAAGGACAAGAAAGGCAAAGTGCCAGAACCTCCTGCATAAAAAATATGTCTAGAAAACCTCTACCTTCCTGTGGTGCTGGATGTAGAATATAAGCTTTGAAATAAATCCAGTGGTCAGAGGTCATGAGACCCACATGTATTTGGATTTACATGCTTGCATGGCTCTGCCTAGGGAGTCAATTTACATATTGTGATGCATACTCTCCACTTGCCCAGGCAGCGAGAATTTCAGGGCCAATGTCAACTGGCTTATGGCTTCCTTTGGTGGAATCACTGGAGGTGTACAGTCTCATTGTGTTATTTGCTTTGTGTGCAAATACTGTATACAGATTTAGCATTGGACGGAGGGAGACTGCAGAGCTTTCCTTACGAGCCGGAACAGGTTCCCTCAGTTCAGAGAGGCACCCTTGCACTCTAAGAAGTGCTTCAGCTCTTCGCTCAGGCCTCTTCGGTTCCATTACATCCTCTCTTTTCTGACTCAGATCCACTCTCTGTCTGTCTCCCCTAGAAGCTGCTGGAAAACTGCTTATTTTGCCCTTTCTTACACTCTCACATCTGCTCCTGAAGCCAAGATGAGGGTGAGGGAAAGAAGGATGAGTCACCTTTGATCACTTCATGCCACTCAGAGCCCAATCCTATGCATGCTGCCCAATGGCAGCACATCTCCCGCGCTGGGACTGACTGCCCTGAAGCAGTCAGCGCCAGTGGCAAATGCCTCCCTGGCAGCGTGCCAATCAGTGCACTGCCAGGGACACTGGTGGGAAGGCCTTGCCTTCCTGCTTGCATCGGAAGATCCCTGGACACTCACTGGAGCAGGGAGGATGGAGGAGAAGGTGGGAGGGGACACGGGAGGGCAGAACGGGGGTGGTGAGGGGGCAGAATGGGGGGCAGGGAGACAGCAGGAGAGGGAGGATCTATCGCAGAATACTCGTGCCAGGTCCTATCCCCCCTTCCCTGCAGCCTCCCGAACCCTTTCCTCCCCTCGGATTTACAGTACACTAGCAAAATTGCTAGCATAGGTCTGAGGAGACCCACTGCGGAACAAGAGGCTTATGCAGGGGTAAGAGAATTAAACATCACCTTGCCCCACGGAAGCCTCCTGTTCCTGCCCCCCCTGCACAGGATGCAGCGGCTGCCATTTTGGCACCGTTTCATCGGTTGTGTGTGTGTGTGTGTGTGTGTGTGTGTGTGTGTGTGTGTGTGTGTAAAAGAGAGGATTGGATTCAACGTTGATTTTTTGACCTTCCAGAGAGATTTCTCACCCTGGACCATTAACAGTTGTTAGCTCTTTGGTCAAATCTCAGGCACACTGACTGAGCATTGCCTTAAGCCAAACCTGATGGGCAAGCGCATTCACAAGATCACATTCCAAGAGTCCATAACAATATTAACATTGTCATGAGGACAGAGGTTACTAAGAAATCATTACGTCAATTCATATGGATGCATGAATGGAGTCTTTGTTGAGGCAGAGGCAAGAAGCAGAGAGAGAGAGAGAGAGAGAGAGAGAGAGAGAGAGCTGGCCCAGTCCTCACAAGGAGCTGTGCTAATAGTGATGGGGATAAGCAAGTGATTTTTTAAGCATTTTAATGCTTATTAAGCATAAGCAAGTGATGGGGATAAGCAAACTCCTGGTTGTAGGAGTAGGTTTTCTTTGTGCCAGGTGCAAGGGAGTGGCGACAGGATACAGGTATCTTGTTGTCTTGTGTGCATCTGGTGGCATCTGGTTAGGCTTACCAGATCTCCAACCGGGACAGAGTGCTAGACCTTTAGGAGGAGGAATGTGGGCAGGTGTAGCTTGTTAACACTTAGAGCACAATCCTAGGAATGTCTACTCAGAAGCAAGCCCCACTGAACACAATGAGGCTTGCTTCTGAGTAGACATGCCTAGGATTGTGTTCTAAGTGTTAACAAGCTACACCTGCCCACATTCCTTCTCCTAAAGGTCTAGCACTCTGTCCCGGTTGGAGATCTGGTAAGCCTACATCTGGTGGCATCTGGTGGGGCCACTGTGTGATACAGGAAGCTGGACTAGATGGGCCTTTGGCCTGGTCCAGCAGGGCTCTTCTTATGTTCTTATTACTCTACATGAGCATTCCTTTCCTATATCATTGCAACCTTCTCCCCAGCTCCCACCTCCAGGACCATGTTACCAGCAGCCATTTGTTCTAGTAGCAATAGCAATCAGAAATAGCAACTGACTTTCCGTATCACACAGACTCAAGTGATAAGAAGGTATCTCTGCAAGAGCTATTTTTTTTCACATCCCATATTATCTGAATATGCAGTGAATAGCTGTTGCAACCTGTACTATATATATATATTCAGTTTCAGTCTCTGAAGGCCAATTCTCACTATTAGATGTAAAAAAAAAAAATCCCAAGAAGCCATCTCTCTGTGAGAGGGAAGATTGAACAGGTTTACATGAAAGGCATTACAGAGGACAACGGGGCCCTGAGGCCTATGCTGCAATCACTAAATTCAGGGAGATCAAGGAAGTACACTGAACTTTTTATCTCTTCTCTATGGTTCCCATTATGAGCAAGGCATTTAGGTCGACTCTGGAGAGTTACAATGGACAGGAAATGGAAGATACACAAGGTACAAAGTTCCTCTATAATAATGTTGAAATAGCAGTTAGGAACTGTGAACACAGAAAATGGAAGCAATATCCTAAAAAGCAAAAGACACAGCAAGGAGAAAGACACCACAAATCCTTGCCACGCATTTCCTTTTGTAATAGCAACAGGCTTTTAAGCCTGAAAAGTATTTGTGAAGGTTCCTTCTGTTCAGAGCTTTCAAACCATTAGTGTGGACCACTCCATTGCAAGCTGTGATCATAGATTAATTGATGGGCAGTCCTGGGCACATGCTTAGTCTTTTCCTCTGTGTTGAGAACCTGGGGAGAGGATCCACCCATTTGTTTGCTTGCTCAGGGACAAGACGTTGTAGCCAGAGCATGTTGCTGACAAGGAAGTGCATGTTCCTGGGGCATGCAGCATGTTTGATACAGGCCCAGCATTCTTTCTTCTTGGTGGCCCAGGGCACAGTGACGTGCAAGGAAATGTTAGCAGGGGGCTTTCCAACCACTGCTTGTATGGCTGGTGGAAAGAAGGGCCTTCCCCATACAAGCCATCCCCGGCCAAGATCATTTGGGTACGATCATTGAGTTTCAATGAGGAGGCCAGAACAGTGATCAGGACTGATTTGGCAATGAGTCCAAAGCTCTGAATGTGCACGCCAGAGAGATCTTTAGGGCTCATCCATGCTAACTGTGAGGTGAAGTGCTTTCTCCTATAATACAGCATGTCTTTTATAACTGTCTGTTTTATCTATTGACCATTTGTAGCTGCTCATGTTATTTGAATGATTTTTTAAAAAGATAATTCATTGTCGCAAGCCACCTTGAATGTGGTCTGAAAAGGTTGATGGAATCTTTAAAGTACAGTACATAAATAAAATCTCTGTCATTTCAGATAATTAGAGATGTGTTAGAGAGCAAAGGAGCATAAGGAAAAGTATCTATCTAGAATGCAAAGACATTGCAGTAATGGATTTATCTAGGCAGATCTACCCACTTGCTTTAATGGAACATGAATAAAAGTGAAAAGCAAGCAAGCAAGACATTGTAAAAATAAAAAAGTTATTGTCTTATATATATATTGACCCGGTTTGGCCAGGACTACCCCGTTTTG
The DNA here is from genome assembly GCA_026170595.1 of Plestiodon gilberti rubricaudatus. NCBI lineage: Eukaryota > Metazoa > Chordata > Lepidosauria > Squamata > Scincidae > Plestiodon > Plestiodon gilberti. The sequence continues at coordinate 79,654,640 of JANXHW010000001.1, forward strand.
GTGGGCCCATCCCAACAGCGTCCCCCCCTAAGACAAATGGCTGCCCGTAAAAAATATTATTATTATTATTATTATTATTATTATTATTATTATTTTAGTCGTTGGGTAGCTGCCGGGGACAATTTTGAGCCTGGCTGGCTGTCATCCACCCATTCAGGTCGCCTCACTCAAAAGAGTCCCGGTGGCTGCCCAACGACTTAAAAAAAAAAAAGCGGCGGATTTCCTGGGATGGCGGGAAAGGCAGCGGCGGGCGGCAGCTGGACGAAGGTGGTAGCGGTGGCTGGCGGTGAGGCGAAAGCAGGGGGAAATACAAAACAAAATACTAACAAAAAGGGGAAATAAATAAATAAATAATTTCAGGCGGCCTAACGGCTGGGGGGAAAAACAAAACCTAAAAATTTTAAAAAAATTATTGTAAAAAAACAATGGAGGGATTTGGTTGCCAAAAATATGGTAACCCTACTTATACAGTACTGGCAAGTCAGGCCTCAAATGTTCCTTTTTCTACTTGCATTTCATTTGTATGATCTTTGGAAGTCATCTACTTCTCTTTGAAAGACTACTTATATATAAATGTGTGAGTTTGGAAGAGATCTTGGCTCAAAACCCCAACTCAATCTTAGATATTTTGGGGGAAAATAATTATTTGTCAGCTTTATTTACTTCATAAAAGTCATGGGAAGATAACATGAAATAGTGATAATTACAACCCTCTGTGAACCCTCATGTTAGGAAGGAAAGAATTTGCAACTGAATATATCACATCAGAGATTTATGTATGAAATTATATAGTATCTTATAGAATCAGGTTCTGTTCCCCAGTTTATCACATAAATTGTGAAATTCTAATTTTATTCTCAAAATATTTTCACTTTCTCCTAGATTTTACTTTTGGATTTGGTTACCTTTTTCCTTTATTTCTTCACTTAGTGAAACTTTCAGCGTCAAAAGCATACGCTGACAAAGGAAGCATGGATGACTTTACAGTACAGTACAGATGACGCAGTAATTGTCCAGGTTTGATTTCCAGTGCAGATTTTGTCATTCCCAGGGCTTAGACAAAAGCACAGTGGGTGGCATCTCTGACCCTGCTCAAGCTCAGTTCTACCTGATTTCATTTCTGTTATGGATAACAATACCAATAGCTGGATGTTGTTTCCAGGTATGCTTTTAAATATGCTGTGATGAATGCCCTGTTTTTCTCCTATTTTTTGCCTAGTAAAGGTAAAGGTGACCCCTGACAATTAAGTCCAGTCGTGTCCGACTCTAGGGTGTGGTGCTCATCCCCATTTCAAAGCTGAAGTGCCAGCGTTGTCCGAAGACGCCTCCGTGGTCATGTGGCCGGCATGACTCTCCTTGCCGCAGCGCGTAGCATGCGGCTGGAACACGGAGCCTACCTTTCCTTATTTTGGACACTTCTAATTGCCCAGAAGCTCCTGTGCAGGTTCAGCAATCTAAAAGCTTTTGGGACTTGTTGCTGCAGGCCGTGTGCTGGATGTGTATTGGGATCCTTCTTCATGGTTGGAGTAGGCAAGCCTTCTACTGGTATGTGCCTAATAAATTATTATTATTAGTAGTAATAATTGGGCAGTGAAAGCCCGATTATTGATGATAACGGCGCAATCCTGTGTAATGGCGTGCTGGGGGAGCACGTGCTCCCCGGCATAGGGTGTCATAAACGCATCACTAGCAGACAGGCAGGGCCTTACAATATTTAAAGGGTGTTTTTTTTCTGTTCGTATACTCTTAAATCTGCTTTGTTTTGTACGACAGCTCAGGTTGCTTCTCCTGACACTGTTCCTATAAAATGAGGCTCCAGGTTGTGGTGGTGATGATTTTTTTATTGGATAAATTAAATGTTATAGTTAAAAAAATTGTATGGCACCAAACCGTTTGACAGACATAAGAAGTCAAGTCAAAATAGTGTTTTGTTCATAATTAGTTCTGAATTTGTTTATTTAAAAGATGTATACAGTATAAGATGTTTATTTAAAAGATTTATATCCTGCCTTTCTCAACATTGGTTCAAGGTATCTTACAGCAATATAGGAAACCATGAAAACAAGTACAATATAACAGAGCAGAAGTCCGTAAGTATCTTTCCATGTGTGAATGAAACGTACTTGTTTTAGATGCAGCTAACTTGGATATGCAAGAATTCAAAATCACACAATTCTGAACAGTCTCCCAAATTATTGTAACATTACTGGTTTGTACACTCACTGTATTGTACTATTATTCATTTCTCCCTGTGCACTGTGTAGCAGAATTTTAAGCAGACTGATAATTAATAGGACCAGGAAGACTGGTGAACAAGGGAAAAGTATGGGTTTATTTGTTACGCAGCGCAGTGGACAGAACCCCAGGAGGGGAACTGACTCTTTGCTACATGTGACCACAGTTTTTATACATTTCTAAGCAGAACATCACATGGTTGCTGAGAATGTGCATAGTCACAGAGTCATACAGGAAAAACAAGAGACTGGATTTACATTTTACAGAAGACAATAGGAACAATAGTGGGCTGAGCTAGTCAGAGGACTCTTGATGGTCCGGATCCTTGAATCCAGAGGGACTTGACTGAGTTAGCTCTGGGAGTCTCCCTGCACCCAGAGTCAGCCTAATGTGTATGCTCTCCTTCAAAGGAGGAAAGATTAAGTTGCCAAATGTGAGGTTTTTCCTGTGACCTGGGGAGGCAGATATGAACAGAAACCAGGAAAATATTTTTCTGCATCAACTGCATCCCTTTCTTCATCAAAAACCTTTACAAAAATGGACCTCTTTGTTAATATGATTTTGTGGTGGACTGGGGGAAGCAGTGTTACATAAGTGGAAATCCTCTGATTTTGACTGTTGCTCAGTACAATATAGACAGAGAATAGCTGGTAGAAGGATAGAGAGGAGGAATACTGAGAGAGGTAGCTGAAAATCATCAGAAGAGACATACCTTGACAGCCTACCAGAAAAGTCCATTAAAAAGCAAGCACCCATATCATCCACTTGAACATACTGATGCTAAGTCTGCCATACAGTGTTTAGTTTAATTTGCTTTGAAAAATGTTACAGTTGGAAGCTTTTGTCTACCTTGTATTCAGTATGTTAAGATCCTCACCCCTTTAAAAAAAGATTGTTGAAGGGATTCCTTTGTTAAGGACTTTCTTTCTTTCTTTCTTTCTTTCTTTCTTTTACAGTACATTCATTTTAACTCTTGAAGAAATCCTTGGTTTCCCTCCCACTTTTAAAAAGGGCATTAAAAATATACCGTACCCATGTCTCATCAATAATTCTGATGATTTGTTGTTGGAAAGGAAAGGACAGAGGGATCAAGGTTTGGTGTTCTGTGGTTGTTGTCTGTAACAGCTGCATCTGCTCTGCCAAAGTAACCCTTGAAGTAGAAAATCCTATGCAGGAATCACAACCCCTTTTGCTGAATGGGTGACAAACTTGTCACAGCACATTTAACAAACACAACACAAAGCAGCAAGCATTTTCCAACTAAGTGGATAGTTCTCATAGGTATTTCATTATAATATCCATTAAAAAGGAGATAAATATTTGATCATTCAATTCTGTGCTTATATAAAGTAAAATGCATGTGAATAAATATTTTCAGGGTTTTAAATCACAAAATTCCAGAGTTATGTTAAACCGAGGACTCCATTAATCCTAGTGATCATTTGACACTCCCTGCCCAAGTGACTTTATTTGCAAATACACAGTATTTTATTTTTATCAGCTTAGCCTAGGGACAGAATTGGTTTCTGAAAAACATGTACAGTGCAATCCATACACATCTACTCAGAAGCAAGCTTCATTGAGTTAAATGGGATTTACTCACAGGTAGGTGTGTATAGGATTGCAGCCTCAAGATAGCATCAAGGGGTGAATAGGGACAGTTACTCTCCCCCTATCCTTTTAAATATAAAGGAGCATGGTTTTTAAAAAGTGCTTCTTTGTCCAGTTAGCAAGGGTCAGTATGTACATAATAAATAAAAATTAGGCATATTTCAATAAACTTTCCCAGCAAATGTTGTGGCATCTTCCTTACAGAGCTATGTGGTCAATAATATTTGGCTACAATGATGATTCATTGAGAGCAAAGGCAAAAGAGTTGATGTGAAAGAACCTTTTTAAAAAAAGGATACTGGGGAAAAGGCCCAAAGCTGTGTCATTTTCCATGAAAAAAATTGGAGCAGTTTGGCTGAACTCTACTTGGGCTGTAATCCTAAACAAGCTTACTAGGGAGTAAGCGCCACTGGACACATTGGGACTTACTTCTGAGTGAACATGCATAAAATGCACTTAGTACACCTATACATGTTTACTCAGAAGTAAGCTCCACTATGTTCAGTGGCATTTACTCTCAGGAAAATGTATACAGGACTGCAGTCTAAAATTATCACTTTTTAGTCAATTACTCTGTCAAAAAAGTTGAGTTCTATAGCCAAATGGATGGCAGTAGTATAAACAATCATGAGAAGAAGGGATAGGTAATATAAAAATAGACGTGAGGTTGAAAGCATGTATCAAATACAGTGTATGCATTTTTAAAACAGTATGAGAAAGTATTGTAATTTTCTCAAAATTCAGCTACTGTATTTTGCATTTGTTCTTATTTGATAAGGTCCCCCCCCCCCTAATGGTAAGCCAATAGTTTTGGGAATACATCCATGTTATGTTCTTCCTTTATTCCATCAAAGGAGATACGTTCTTGTGCCAAAAAGGTCAATGTGCATACACCTATGAATGAGAAGAGCTTTTCTTTTTTGAAGTACTTTTTTTGAAAGGGTTGCTTCTCCAATCAAAAAGAACACAGAGGTAATACCTGCCTCTTTCATGGATACATTCAGAGAATTAATTAGTTAATGTTTGTACAGGACTTGTTGATGAAAGCACTACAGAAGTGTTCTATATTATTGTAATGTGCAACAAGAATCTAGAAATGAGAGTCCTCTACCTCATCAAAGGCCAGTTTCTCGCACTTGCTAGTTATTAAGTGTTACCCTCATCTGTCTGGCTTTTCATTCAAAGAACCTATCCCATTATTCTCTGTGTTGCCAGGAGATACCTTTGAACAGCTCTAAACTAAACTGAGCAACAATGAACTTTCAGAGAGTCAGGCAGCAGGGAGTAATATTATCATATGAACGCTATTCTACTGTAATTCTTGCATATTTGAAAGATGTGACGTACAGTGAAGGAAACATGTTCTAAGCAATAAATGTTCTATGCATTTTAAATCTGGCATCAGCATAAGCAAACCTGGAAGGGTGTAGCATGACTGATGAGATAAAAATTGAAATAGCTACAGAACAGGAAGAAAACACAAGAAGAAAAAGTACGAAATGGGAAATTCTTTGACATAAATCAAAGTTGTTTCTAAACAGAGTGTATATGTTACTGCAAAATCAGTGTGTATGACAGTGTTCGTTCAAACATCTCCATTCAGTAAACTACCCAAGCACTGACTGAAAGCTAGCATGTCAGCGCAATCCTGTGTAACTTTGCACCAGTGTAACAGTAGATGCAGGCCAGCGGGTGGCGCAGCGGGTTAAACCGCTGAACCATAAGCTGTCAATCGAAAGGTCGGCAGTTTGATTCCCGCGACGGGGTGAGCGCTCGTTGCTTGGCCAGCTCCTGCCAACCTAGCAGTTCCAAAGCAAGTTAATGTGAGTAGATAAATAGGTACCGCTTGCGGGAAGGTAAACAGCGCTCCGTGTTCCAGCCGCTTGCGGGAAGGTAAACAGCGCTCCGTGTTCCAGCCGCATGCTACGCGCTGCGGCAAGGAGAGTCATGCCAGCCACATGACCACGGAGGTGTCTTCGGACAACGCTGGCTCTTCGGCTTTGAAATGGAGATGAGCACCACACCCTAGAGTCGGACACGACTGGACTTAATTGTCAGGGGATACATTTACCTTTAACAGTAGATGCACCGGTGTAAGTGCACTTATGCCGGTGTAAGTACACTTATTTACACCGGTGCATCTGCAGTTACACGGGTGCAACTGCAGTTACACTGGTGCAAAGTTACACAGGATTGCACTGTCAGGCTAGATAGGATGTGTTTCTAAGTTATAAAGGTAAAGGTATCCCCTGACAATTAAGTCCAGTCGTGTCCGACTCTAGGGTGTGGTGCTCATCTCCATTTCAAAGCTGAAGAGCCAGCGTTGTCCGAAGACGCCTCCGTGGTCATGTGGCCGGCATGACTCTCCTTGCCGCAGCGCGTAGCATGCAGCTGGAACACGGAGCGCTGTTTACCTTCCCGCAAGCGGTACCTATTTATCTTCTACTCGCATTGACATGCTTTGGAACTGCTAGGTTGGCAGGAGCTGGCCAAGCAACGAGCGCTCACCCCGTCGCGGGAATCGAACTGCCGACCTTTCGATCGACAGCTTATGGTTCAGCGGTTTAATCCGCTGCGCCACCCGCTGGCCTGTTTTGTATAGCCCTAAGTTATAGGGCTATACAAAAACGTAATGCATAGGAAAACAGTGTGTTGGTTTAATGAAATCACTTTTATCTGCAGTGGTGCTTAGTGCATGCCTAAGAAGCTAAGATCAACAGAGACAGACAAAGATAAGCTTTACCTAGATTTTGAGTTCCAAGGAAACAAACATGAGGCTCCAAGCAGGCACATAGAGCTTTATTTCTAAGGTTTCAAGCATAAAGCACTTACATAGGCATTTTCGAGCAGCCCCTCAGACACCTAAGTCCAAGAGAGCCCCCAAGAGGCAGCCAGGCTAACCTAAAGCATGATTTATATAGGTTCAGCAGTTGGCAACAATACAACAAGTATAGCTACTACTCATAACAATTGACACTGCTTCCCATAACAAGGATCAATCAGTTGGCAAGTGTAACATATTCTCATCATTAAAGAAGGGCCTAAGGAACACGTGTCATTAATTAGGTTGCACAGCTGGGGCCAGTAGAGGGTAAACATGTTTTGAGAAGAGCACTACAAAATGTACCTTCTCATGAATTCACTCTGATAACCACCTTACCACCCTGATAACGCTGGGCAGCTGCAGCTGGTTCTCATGGGAACCAGGCTCAGCAGGGAAAGCTGACAGGTTCCAGGGTATGAGAGACACAGAGAAGATGCTAACAAGTCTCCTAAGATGGCTGCCAGGCCCCTGAAATGGCTGCCGGGATATACACCTACCTACTCTGCTGCCCTTCTTTATCTGTTGTAGTGCCAGTCAGGAACCCTTTTGTAGCACTTTGCACTACCCAAGACATTTGGGTGCAAGCACTGATATAGGAACCACATTGAAAGTGGTTCTGCAGGCAGTGTCTGGTCCAGGGTTCTCTCCTGGGCTCAATCTTGTCATTGCCAGTGCAAGGGACATGATTGTGAACAGTGTCTCAGGCACTCTGTCCCTGGAGTGAAGCTCTCTGATTTGATGTTTATTATGTACGTGGCTGCTTGCTGGCACTAGCTCTTTGAAGCTTCGTTTCCTCGTATTGATTGACTGCATTTTTTCTTTGTAGTTCATCGCCATCATCTTAGCTTGAGGCAAAAAATATTATTTACAACCCAATCCTATCCTCCGCCATGCTGTAGAATGCAGGCACCCCATGGAGGTGCACGCTGCATGCTATGGTGGGGGTGCATGTGTGATCAGATATTTTCCCCTTACCTCTCCATAGGCCTCCTGATAGTCTATGGTCTCCTTGGACCTATGCCAGCTATGTATTCATAAAAACATCAGAAGAGTTGTGGATCAGGCCAAAGGCCCATTTAGTCCAGCTTCCTGTATCTCACAGTGGTCCACCAGATGCCCCACCAGATGCCTTCTTTTGTCTGTTCTAATTCTCCTGCCACTCAATTTTAGCGGATGCTCCCCTAGTTCTAGTGTTGTGTGAGAGGGAAAAGAACTTCTCTCTATCTACTCTCTCTGTCCCATGCATAATTTTATGTCTCAATCATGTCCCCCCTCAGGCATCTTTTGATCTAGACTGAAGAACCCCAAACACTGTAGCCTTTCCTCATAAGGGAGATGCCCCAGCCCACTAACCATTTTGGTCACTCTCTTCTGCACCTTTTCCAGTTCCACTATATCCTTTTTGAAATGCAGTGACCAGAACTGGATGCAATACTCCAGATGCAGCCTAACCATTGATTTGTACAACGGCATTCAGGATCCACATAAAAAGAAGGTCTGATCAGGGCTGTAGTCTATAATAAAACCGGTGGTACAATGATGTGCTGGTACAAGAGGCTGGAAGGGAAGTTTAGTATAATATTCTGAGATGATTTAAAAGGTTTAAAGATGGTGATGCTCCATTGTCATAAACACAAAATTCTTCTTGAATAAGCCACCACTAGACCAATAATTCTCATGGCAGTTTAACAAAGGATATATGATGTTTTTTAGGAAGTATCACTTGACACACTTCCTGCAGTTCTACAAGTCCTCTCAGGGCAAGTTTCTATGAAAGAAATATCATCACTAATTGCTGCTTAAACACTAACTGCTTGTCAAGCTGTGTTGGTCTCTGTTCTTCAAAAGGAAGAAAGATCCGCAAATGACTCATTCGAAGCTTTTCCTGCTCACTCTCCGAATGAGCATGTTTATTTTGCAAGCACATGACAGCAACACTCAGGTAAAAACCGGCACCACACAGTCAGGGAACCCTCATTAAACAGTGACCTGGTGGAGCCTAGATCTGTGAGTAGTCCCTTCAGGCAGAAACTGCAGACCTTAAAAAAATGTTCTTCCAATTCTTAGCTAAAAGTCTTCCCACATACTTGTCCCCTGAAAGCATCTAGGTCTGAATTCTTATGCGACAAGAAGGCATCTGTTGGAAGTAATGAGACTCTTTCAGAAATGAAGTGAAGTGCCAAGGCTTCTCTACTTTGCCCCCTCAGGAAATTAGGCCAAATTCACCAATTTATCACAGACAAGTCCTCTCACAAAATACCAGGGTGTGCCCCACTCTCTTCACCTCCCTACCTCTTCTGTGAGGAGAAAGCGCAGTTTAAAGGTTTAATGGCTTTTAAGAAGCTGTGAGCAGCAATCTGCATTTAAATAGAAGAATCTGCAAGAATACCTTTTTTTCCCCCTTCTTCGCACAGCTAGAGGCAAAACATACTGTATGGATGACTTTTAATGATAAAAGGAAACCTGTGCTGCCACTCCATTGTTTGCTTCTGTGGCGTGAAGTCTGACAGGTATAATTTTAAATAGTTAGTTTAAATAGCAGCACTGCTAGCTAGCTGTTTGTTCAACTGGAAGCGGTGTTTTTAAAGTCAGGTGTGCTGAATCAGCAAGTCTGACACAGTCACAAGAAGGACCAGCCCAGGACCTCCTGGCACGCCCTCCCATTGGCTGATGATGCCCCAGCCTCTGCTCCTCCAACTCCCTGGAGTGGAAAAGGCAAAGGGGGCGGAGTGGAAGAGAAAGGAGAGGAGAGTGGTGACCTTCACCCCCCCTCTTCCTTTTTCAATCCAAGAAGTGGGCAATGGGGGCCGAGCCACATGAAGACTTTGCTGATCCCCATGATATCATTCATAGTCCAAGGACAGACTAGTACAGACTAGAGGGATCAACATTGGTGGTGTCGAAGGAAATAGAGACTGTAGCTCAAAATGCCCTTGGTGGGTTGCATGTTTCCTTGAGGTGTTCCCCATTACCACTTCTCACATTTTTGTATAATCAGGGAACTGGCTACCTGGATAAGAAGAAATATAGCAACTAACAATGTAACTTAATAAGAAGCCCCACTGAGCGTAGGTGTGTGTATAAGATTGAAGTCTTAGAGCCCAATCCTATCCTTTTTCTCTGCTGATGCAGCCGTGCCAAAAAGGCACATGCTGTATCCAGCTTGGGGGGGGGGGGATCAGAAGGCTCAGGAGGTGAAAGGGGAATTATTTCCCTTACCCCTCTCCATTAGCCACTCAACTACCAATAGGTTTCCTTGGATCTTGTGCCACCTGGGGTGGGCAGCCTCAAAAAGGAGGGGATAGGAGCTGGCGTGCACCACCAGATCTACCCCTCTTGCAGTCTCCCTGCCCCTGTTCCTCCTCCTCCCTGCCCAGTTTTGCCCCCTCCCTGCCCACACTGCTTGGCTGCTCCAGATCCCGCTGCCATGTGCCAATCCCTCTGCGGCCTCTCTGGCGGTGAGACTGAGGCAAGCAGCTCTGCACTCCTCCATAAGGCCGTTAATGATGGCCATAAAGCAAACCCTGCTGCCGGAGCACTCATTGGAGCAGCGGGTGGTGGTGGTGGTGATAGGGTTGGACCATGAGTACATTATGGTCCAAATTATGTACATTACATAATTGCATTGTCTTCCCATGTTTATTCTGCCACCACCCTACCCCTTCTCCTTCCTCTGTTGTTTCCATTGTGCCTATTTCTATATTATGGGTTCTTTGGGGCAGGGACCAGTCCTATTATTATCCATAATAATAACTGTTGTAAAGCACCACGTACATTGGTGGCACTATAATAATAATGATGATGGTGCTGTCATCCACATGCACTGTTAGTGCTCCACTAACTGTCCACCACAAGCTGCATCGGACCAAACCAGATGTGCCATGAAAGGCACATGGAATGGCTCGCAGTTGTTTTTGATTTACTTTACTGCACCTGTGGACTGGTCTGAATTTTATGGCATGGGGAGTGTGCTCCCCTAAAGCTGCTTTTCTCTCGACAATGGAAAGATACTTGGAGTGGACCTAGTTTCTTTTAATCTGTGGGGAGACAAACGGCTGGGAATGACTGTGATGGGAAAATGGGCCACGGAGAAGGGTTAAGTTTGCCCTCCATCTGCACCGTTCCTCCAATCAAAACCAGATGCCCCTCCTTAAAGCTGCAGTGAAAACAGAACCTGTTGAGAGACAACTAGTTGAGTCTTAGCCAGTTCAAAACTCAAACTTTAATTATATTCAGTGACTTTGAGGAATAAACTTAATTTCCAAAGATTCAAGTTTTTATCTAAGCATTTTTAGTTCTCCTAGATTGCATTACACAACCTTACCAAAGAATTCCTGGCTTATAGCCAGTTGAAACATTAGGAGAGCATGTCATTCAGACTTCCATATAATCTTACTTTGGAATGCCCATGAACAAGCATCCTGTTGAAAGCAAAGGGCATAATCCACATTTGGTTGGCCATCCAATTAAAAGGAATAGCATCCACATCTGGCCGTACATCCTATTGAAAGCAACAGACAGCATCCCTATATGAAACTGAGTTAGGCCATTGCTCTACCAAGCTGATAATTATTGTTGAGATAGGAGTCTTTCTCAGCCCTACCTGCAGATGCCAGGGATTGAACCTGGGTTCTTCTACCTGTGTTCTACCACCATTGAGCTGTGGGCCCTCTCTAGTTACCACCTTCTAGAATGTATTCTGATGTACATCCAATATATACCTGCTGTTCCTAAAAGCAAGGATGTCATTCCATGGAGTTTGCAAAGATATCCAAGAAAATGGGGCAGAAAAATGCAGAAATGGGGAGACAGATTTCTCACACACCTTTTCATTTTTATTGCAAGTATTTTCATACAGACAGTACTTTTCTATTTCTGCTATCAAATGCCATACAACAAACTGAACAAAACAACAGGGATGGACATCATCTCCATGATACACTGGCTATTCCCCTTGCATACCTATTGTTATTTAAAAAGCTAGCTGTGAATGCATCACAGAAGTGGGTAGGGTAGACCTTTTTTTAATACATTCATTTGACAGGTAATAGTCAAATGTAGTGTTTACTGCAAGACATGAAGGACTAGTATTAATATCCTAAGAGCCCAATCCTACACCTACCCACCTGCGCAGCTATTCATGCTACACAGGATGCAGCTATGGCTGCATCCTGCGGGGAGGGCAGTTGCGGAGGTCTCCTCTGGGAAAAGGAACCATTGTTCCCATACCCGGGGGGTAAGCCTTCATGACGTGAGGGGGATCTACTCAGCTAAATAACTGGTGCAGGTCCACATCGACCCACGCCATGGGATCATGTCTGGGAAGGCGGTTAGGATTTCGCTACCGCCGAACCAGTCCCCTTCCCGGACCTATTTAATCCCCCCATCGTCCATGGAAAATTGCCGCAGCTGAACCCGGAGATTGCACACACGCGCCACCCGCTTTCTTGGGTATAAGCCAAGAATGCGCACGCAGTCTCTGGGTTTGGCTGCAGCTATTTTCCATGGATGACGACAGTGCGGTTCTTCCTCACCTGCCACCCCTGCACCGCACTTCCCTGGTTAAACTGCACTGCTCCCTCACTGTCAGCAAACTTAAAAACAGAGTACTGTACTTAATTGTCAGGGGTCACCTTTACCTTTACCTTTACTGTACATTACATATGTGCATTTACAGTATATTTGCAAAGTGTTTATCGCACACTTGAAAGATGCTTTTCAAGTATACAGCCTCGATTCTGGGTTCATATCTACATACAGGTTGAGCCATAAACCTTGGTGAAAAACCAGCCCTACCTGCAGATGCCAGGATGAAACTTGGGACATCTAACATGGTACTTCTACATGTAACGTTGGCGACAGGGCCCATGAGAGGGGGGTAAAGGGGGTAAATTGTATCTGGGCCCATGGTCAAAAAGGGGGCCCGGGAGCCAAAGGACAGGGCCCAGAAACTTCCTGGGATCTCAGCTGGCCTCATGGAGAATGAAAGACGGTGACTGGGCCAACCAGAAGGCCAGGTCTACCTGGTGGGTAGACCTGGGCGCCACATTGAGAAGCCTAGTAGACCTGGGCTCCAGAGACTTTTCGGGCTGTTGCAGACCTCCCCTGCCTCATTTTGCCCCCTCCCCCATTGGGAAGGGGCCCAAAAGAAACTTCGTACCCCCTGATAAAATTCCTCTCAGAGGCCCTGGTTGACGATACCCGACAGTTGTGTCTATGTCTATGAGGAAAGTAATTTTCACCTACTGAAGAAGAGGGTTTGGAAAAGCAAGGACAGCAAAGGCCCTCACACCTCTGATTTGCCCAGGGACCATGCCGATGTGTGCTTAAGAAAAATCCCACCACGGGATTGAAGCAGGACACGATTGAAGCAGGACACCATCATTCTGTGCCTCTTTCACTTCACTCAGGGTTTCTAGCAAGATGCCCATCCGATATTCAAAACATGCATAACACAGGGTGTTAATATCCATAATAATGAAGGGTGCTGCTTTTAATTTAAGCTGTGATGAGCAATAAATGTGCAGCTTTTAATGATCAGTGGATGAGATATATAATGAAAATAGATTCACCTTAATATATTAAACCAGTAATCTCTCTTTGGCACCGAGCCAGTTTGCAAAGCAGTGATGATCCAGCTGGGGAATCCTTAAAATTCTAGCCCACAAATTATTAGGGCTACTCTTTACATGACCTTTACAAACTAATGATAATATACATCATTTTGGATGCCATATAGATTTTAAAATAAGGAAAATGGGAAGGTGGATTTCAGAGTTGCGTATAAGCTTGCCAGTACTGGCGTTGCTAGAGGTGGGGCGGAACGGTAAGTCTTGCACAGCAGTAACCGCTCCGTTCCATGGTGGCCCCACCCACTCACCGTCGGAACCAGTTGAGCGCTGCGCGTTGCCTTTGCTGCTCGGACTGGTTCCGATGGCGAGTGGGTGGGGCCACCATGGAACGGAACAGTTACCGCTGTGCAAGACTTAGCGTTCCGCCCCACCTCTAGCAACGCCAGTGCTTGCCAGGGCCCATTCAGAGCAGCAGATTTAGATGACCTCTGGTCCCAAGCAACTGCCTGATCTTTCTCCTCTCATGTTTATAGAGACAGCACCCTGTGGATTGCAGAACACTGATGAAGTGGGAGGTGAATGCAGTATAAGAGGCCCAACCATGGCAAAGGGGGGGGGGCAGATGCAGAAACCATGCCTGCTTTCTGCCCTAAAAGCTTTACAAGTTCATGCAGCGAATCTAAGCAACTGAAAAAAAAAAAAGACTGAAGATTAATTGAAAAAAAGATTGATTGTATCAGCCATTCCCCCAAAAGAAAAATAAGTTGAGGAGTCTGAGTTATGTCATTCAGCCCTATACTCTCTTGAAAAAGGAGATATCACCGCTTTGTTCTCTATAGACCACACAGTTTCTTCCCAGAGGTAAGTAAGTAGAAGAACAGAAGAACATAAGAAGAGCCCTGCTGGATCATGCCAAAGGCCCATCTAGTCCAGCTTCCTGTATCACACAGTGGCCCCACCAGATGCCTGAGGAAGCACAAGACAACAAGATAACCTGTTTCCTGCTGCCACTCCTCTGCACCTGGCACAGAGAAAACCTACTTCTAAACCTACAGCCAGGATGGTGTAGTGGTTTGGGAGTCGGACTTAGAACTGGAAGATCCAGGTTCAAATCCCCGCTCAGCCACGAAGCTTCCTGGGTGACCTTGGGCCAGTCACTATCTCTCAGCCCCACCTACCTCACAGGGTTGTTGTGAGGACAAAAAGGAGGGGAGGAAATATGTACACCACTCTGAGCTCCTTGGAAGAAGGGTGGTATAAAAATGTGAATAAATAAATAAATAAATAAATAAATAAAACCAGGAGGTTGCTTATGGCTTGTAACCTGTGATGGTCTTTTCCTCCATGAATCTGTACAAACCCCTTTTAAAGGCATCTAGGCCAGGAGCCTAGTGGCCCTCTTCAAATCCTCTCTACTCACTTTACCCAGGACATCTCCAATTCCCAGGCTGCTGCCTCTGTCACTCTCAGGGATGGGTTACAGTTGCTCTTGCCTGTTCCTTCTTCTGCTCTGCTGCTTACCCTCTCTACTCCTCTCTGCACTGGAATAAAAAAAGTTATTTTGACCTTTCAGGAGAGGACGTCCCACCCCCTCTGCCTTTGGGCCCTGCCACCCTCATCAGGTTGGGTTCGGGCAGCTGAACAAAATTTTGCATTTGGTTGATATCATGGATTCTCCAGCAGAGGCTGTTTGATGTTGTCATCAGGATCCATGTTGAGGAAGATTGTATCCTCACCAGTTTGGTGGTGAATAGTGTAGGGCAGTGGTTCCCTAACTGGGAGGCGTGGCTCCTAGGGAACCACGGATACCAGCCAGGGGAGCTGCGGAGTGCCACGGAATCCTCGCGGAAAACAGTGGAATGTCAATTGGCAGGCATGCATCAACGTAATGGAACGGGGACCTGCGGTCAACGGTCGCCAACGGTCAAGGAAGCCGCAGGTCGAAAAAGTTTGGAAAACACTGGTGTAGGGCTACCAGAAGAAAGGACTCAGACAGCCTGTTTTTGGCAAACTGCATACATCAGCACTGTCAGATTGCTGTAGTACATATTCAAATACCTACAGAGAAAATCTGCTCAGTTTGCATAGATCCTGTGTTAATATCAGTTCAGCAACACATTTTCTACAGGATTTCCCTCTAGAGTCTCTGTGTAGTTGCCAATTAAGTAATGTTTAGTTGATTAATCACCTGTCTTTTAACCTGTCTTTTAACCGAGTAATCAATTAATTTTATTTAAATAAATCTGCATATAGCCAACCCAGTTTAGCGTTTTTGACACATTGAAGATAGTGTGAGATAACTTGTACATTGTGACAAACAAAAGTTGCTATTCAGTGACAAAAGAAAAAGCTACCTGTAATATTTTATTTCTTGTTTCTTATTACACGGAATCATCAAAAGCAAAATAGCCCCAGAGATAAACAAGCAAGTGTCCTTAACGTGTCTAAGATTTGACTTCACTTATGAAAACTGAGCCTTGCCCAATTCATCAATTAAAGTTTTAGGGCCTGATTCTATTCCCCACCAGCCCATAACACACAGCACTGCTGATGGAGCACGTACTGCATGCTATGGGGGGAGTTACCAGATGGCCGAGGAGATGTAAGTAAAACTTTTTCTTACCTCCCCATATGCCTCCTGGGCTCCAATGCATCTCCTCAGACCTACACCAAGTATTGTGCTACCTTAGGTCCAAGGAGACTCAGGGCAGAGAAAGGGAGATAGGATCTCGGTGTGCACCACTGCAATCCTCCCCCTCTTGCCCCCTGTCCATCCCGTGCCACCATGATCCTCCCTCAAACATCTCCTGCTGCCAACCTATCTGCTCTGGCAGGGCATCTGGGAGCACATGGGGCTTCCGGCCATGGTTCTGAAGTGCACAATGGTGGTGCGGTTTTCCGCCACCATAAACCCTGGATAGGGTTGGGTTGTTAGTTGATTAACCCACTGAACAAACCAAGTGAATCTTGCTACTGTAGAATACAGCTTAATTGCAAGCAATCACATAAAAAGATCTACAAATGACAGGTTGAAAAGGGCATTCATTATGCTGCATTTAATTTTATTAGGAATTTATAATTCAGCATGTATGTAATGCTGGCACTGGTCTGGCTTTCATACCATAGTCATTAGTAGTCATAGATTCACACGCTGGAATTGTGATAGAGAGACAGATCAGTAGGTTTTCTTTACCTATCCCAGTGCCCTTGCCAAACCCACTCTCTGTTTACCATAATGTAATTTCAGTCCGTTGTCAGATCACTGGTTTTTCACTTACAGTGATCAGATTGCAGCTGCAAAAGTTTCCATTTTGAGAGATGGTTCACATCTCCACTAACATACATGCCAGACAGAACTTATTTAAAAATTGGCTCAGGTCAGAATCTATTTCAAGGCAGGGGTGCAATGAAGAAAGGTGCCAGCTTTAAGGCATATTCTGTATTAGATGACCCCTGATTCTCAAGCAGCGATCCTGTGAATTTTAAGACATGGCTTTCACTGTGGAGAATTATTTATCGGCTGCTGCTTATGCACTGTGGTGTTTGCTAGGAGGTGATTGTTATCAGAAAGCATGCATCCTGTAATGTTTCTGTGCAGAAAGTACCAGTTTACAAATGCAAAAGTACGTGCCTTGGGACTGTAGCAATCATCATTGATTCCTGAATTGTGTGAGGTGGTTTCAAAACTATACTTTAAGAGCCTGGTAGAACGTGTGCTTAGATTATGCAACTTTCCGCAATCAGGTTTTAGATTTAATTATAAATAGGAAGGTGGGATGTGAAATAAGGCCAAGCCATGGCAGGAAGGGAGAGAGCCTTACAGCCCATTCCAACCCAAGGGCCAAGCAGCCCAAGTCAGACCTAAAGTCAGCCTAAGTCGTTTAGGTCGAAGTTAGGTCTGGAACGCGACCATTTAGGGCAAAGTTAGGGCGAAGTTAGGTCAAACTTACGACTGACGGACTAAGAATGGACTAAAAATGGCGCACATGCGCACCACCGATGCTGGCACAACTCAGACCTAAAGTTGACCTAAAAGTGGGCAGACCATGGGTGGACCGTGGGCGTAACGGGGGCGGAGACCAATTAACGTCGGATTCCAGACCCTGGCAAGTACAGACACGCCCCCTCCAACACAAATGCTGACACAAAATTTAGGTCGACCAAAAAGGTGGACCCAAATTCGAGGAGACCCATAGGAGCCATTTTACCTTACCCAAGCCAGCCCTCTCCTGAAAATTTCTAACACCCTACTCCTGAGTTAGGTCAGAGTTAGGACGGAGTTGGGCCTGCTAGGTCTGGAAACCGACAGAGTTATGCCAAAGATAGGGAGCCTATCAGCACCCAGCCCCACCCAGCCTCATTCCCACAAAAGCCCAGCCCCAGACCTCCAGTCACTCTCACTCTCTCTCTCTCTCTGAGCACGTGGCGTGGGGTTCTGTCCCCCACAGCCACAAAGTGAGACTTTGTCAGTGGAGGGCAAAATTCACAAACACCCCACTTCTCTCTTCTCCTCTCTGCCTCCCTCTAGGGCAGAGAGGGCTGTTCTGGCTGTGGCCAACCTGTTTACAGCTGTGCCTGGGCAGCTGCCTCCATGCAAGTGTTTGCTAAACCATGTCTTTCTCCCAGCCCCTCTTCCCCCCCCCCCACAGGCAACAACACCAGCAGGTAAGAGCAGGGTTTGTGCTGACATGTGGTCTGACTGCTGCCTCTTAGCATAGAGAAATATAGGAAGGATACATGACTCTTTACCAATGTGTTGTCTCATAGCTGCCTGCATAGCCTGCCATGACATGCCTCTCTACCAATGTGTTGTCTCATAGCTGCCTGCATAGCCTGCCATGACATGCCTCTCTACCAATGTGTTGTCTCATAGCTGCCTGCATAGCCTGCCATGACATGCCTCTCTACCAATGTGTTGTCTCATAGCTGCCTGCATAGCCTGCCATGATATGCCTCTTTACCAATGTCTTGTCTCATAGCTGCCTGCATAGCCTGCCATGATATATAGGATACATGCCTCTTTAGCACTGTTGTGTCTGATAGTTGCCTGTAGTCATGTGAGCAGACACTGCCACAAGTGTGGAACTGTTAGCCTTATGTAGACACCAGCTGTTCTCCCCCCTTTTCTCCACAGGATCAACTGACAGGTCAGTATTGGTAGGTTTGCCATGGTTGTGACCCACACATTGTGTTGTTGTCTCTCTCTTTGACCCTTTCCCCTTACAGGATCATGCTCTCCTTACACCCAGGTAAGCAGCCCAGACCATGCTATGTGTGTCACACCTCTCAGCTGTGTTTTATTTCTCTCCCTGCAGGCTTTTGCAACCGGCACACTGGCATTTCTTCACTGGCGATTGCTTCCACACACTAGCTGACATGTAACTCCCCCTTGTTTTTTGTCTCCCCAGGAACGTCCACTACCACCTACCTTCCTGGGAGCACCCCTGGGGCTGCAGTCTGGTTGCCCCACTGTCGTCTGCCTCGCTGCTGCCAGAGGTCAGGGAGCCAGCCCTGCAACCCTCCTCAGGTGCCGGTGCTGCTGCTGCTGCACCTCCCTGGCTGTCATTCTTGCTGCCCCTCCCCTTTCTATGGAGGAGGCTGTGGTTCCACAGGGGAAGAGCCTGCATCTCCAGGTCCGTGGGGCAGGTGTGCTGCTGCTGCTGCTTTCAGATTGGCTGCTGTGACTACCCCTGGCAGCCTCGCCTGGCCATCTCTGCTAATGTTCCAGAACAATAAAGAGGCCCCTCGGGCAGAGCCTCAGTGAAACATATGTGCCCAGTGTTTACACAAGCATTGCCCCACACACACAGACAGCCCCCAGCACTGAAGCCCCTACATGAGTCCCATCCAGGGACTGCCACGGCCTTCCCAGGGAGAACACAGCAGGGGGGCTGCCAGACCCCCATGGCACAGAGGGGAGGGGGGAGTTGGGGGGGCCTCTCAGGCAGGCAAACAGTGACAGCCAGGGCATCCGCCCGTAATGCAGGCGCCTCCGTCGAAGGTCCGCCCGTAATCTGTCTGCATAAGAGGCGCATGTTTATGCATCACCTTCATCTGCGGAGCGCCCCCTGTGTCCCTATTGGTCTCTGCAGACCCCTCTCTCGGAATCTGTCTCCCACCAGCCTTGTTGTCTGTCTGTCTGTCTGTGACCCACCCGTGCCCCTCCCCAGCACCCACTGTCTGCCTGCCTGTGTGTCTGCCTCCCCTCCCACTCCCTGATGATGGCTGCTGGCCACCCCCCACCCTGCCAGAGCGCCTGCCGCGAGGCGCCGTCGTCGCCCCATCTGGGGGTGTGATGAGCTGCGTGAGCCCTTCACGCTCGCAGCAGACAAGCCCAAGGCATCTCTCGGTCTTGGCCGGGGCACAGAGCAGAACGCACGCCGGGATGCCTTCTTTGTGGGCATTGCCCCGGCCTTGGAGGCCCAGGGCTTCAGGCAGCGCACGGGCGAGTCATGTCAGAGGCAGTTCCAGACCTCATAAGACCCCCCTTGTGTGTGATGTTCCCACCCCCTCCCCTTCCCTTCCCTCCCCCGCTCACCCCCCAGTGCAGCCTCAACATGGCTTGGGGGTGGCATCGACTTCTGCAGGTGGGAGGGGACGGCCACTCTCCCCTGCAGCAGGTGGCTGATGCACAGGGTGCCCTGTGGCGGCTGGGCTCAGGCACCTCGCTCACCTGTCACCTGCCCTGCGCCCACCGCATGACTGGCGCAACCCCCATGTCTGCGGTCAGCCCCTTTGCGACCGGGCTGCGACAGACCCTGCGGCAGCTGCCATGGATGGACGCTGACACATGCAGACAGAGGCCTGCACATGCCTGAGCCAGACACAGAGCCTGGAGAAGAGTCTGCCTGCCTGGGAGGTAAGTGTTGCCTGGATCCTGGGGTGGTGCTGGGCCACAGAAACTGCAGCCTGCCTACCTCAGGCATACCTCTGACCTACCTCAGGCATAACTTCTGCCTAACTTAGGCTGCACTTAGGCCACACTTATGCCTGACTTGGAGAGGAGTTGGGTTGGAATGGGCTGTAAGTTGTTTGCTCCCACCATAGTTCTCAGCTCAATCATACCCCAACTCGTATGCCATTTTCAAATGAAAAAAACAACAACACTGCCATAAACTTTGGAAGGGTGTGGGGAGCACAACTGAGATGCAAGCCATGCCAAGGGCAAACTGCTAAAACTCTCCATACCCCCATACCCCCACCATAGCATTGTCCCATTTCATGCTTCCTCACTTTCTATTTATAATTAGGTCAGGGCAAGTTGCAAGATTAAGCATGTGTCCAACTAGATGTATTGCCGGAAGGGCAAGGTTTGTTCTGGACAGGGCCCATGAGAGGGGGTAAAGGGGGTAAATTGTACCCAGGCCCAGGGTCAAAAAGGGGGCCCAGGAGCCAAAGGAGGGGGCCCAGAAATTTCCTGGGATCTCAGCTCATGGAGAGTGAAAGACAGAGGCCGAGTCAAATGGGAGGCCAACTCTACCAGGTGGGTAGACGTGGGTGCCATATTGGGAAGCCTGGTAGACCTGGGCTCCAGAGACTTTTCTGGCTGTTGTTGCCCTCCCCCTGCCCCATTTTGCCCCCTCCCCCTTTGAGAAGGGGCTCAAAAGAAACTTTGTACCCCCTGATAAAATTCCTCTCAGAGGCCCTGGTTCTGGACATGGAAGCAGGGGCACCACTAGGTTGGCGGGGGGCAGACCACCAAAATGACTTTCTATTCCAGGCGTTCCCAACCTGTGGTACACATACCCTTAGGGGTATGCGGACAACAGGCCGGGGGGTACGTGAGACGCTGCCTGTTATCAGCTGCTGTGATCAGGGCAGCGTATAAAGTGGTTTTTTTTCTGGGTTGCGGCGCAGCCGGGTCATCCCACTCACGCCGCAACCTGGAAAAAAAGGCTACAGCCCTGCTGATGTCCCCGGTAGCTCCTCGTACCTGTTCTCCTGTGCGCCACCATCTTGGATCTCGCTAAATCAGCAGGACTGTAGCATTTCCCTCCGGCTACCCGCCTGCGCCACAACCCGGAAAAAACCAATTTATTAGGGGGTACGTGGGGCAACCAGAGGCCCGCGTAAGGGGTACGTGGGCCTCCAAAGGTTGGGAACCCTTGTTCTATTCTATTTGTTACTGGTGGTGTGAAAACACACCAGTGGTAGAAAATGGGATTTTCCAATCCCCACCACGACTCACGTGGGGATCGCATTTCCGAGGAGGCCTCCACATCATGTGGTCTGGTATGGAAGGAGGTCCACCATGAGATCTTGCCCTGGGTGTCACCAGCCCTAGTGACACCCCTGTATGGAAACAATGGAAAAGACCAGTGGGAGAAACAAAGAAATTGGATTTATTATTTGCACAAGCAACAATCTCCCAAACAAACAGAATGAAATACAGTGTTCTTATGTCCCTCAAAATAGTAGTGGTGCCTCCTCCTATAGATGTGTTCCTCTTGTGGGCAAGCTGTGTAACTTGTCTGCAGCCACCTACACCAACACTACACTAGATGCATGACTAACAGCGCAATCCTGCACAACTATCTGGCAACAGAGCGAGTGCTCTGCTGCCGGAAGCCATCGCAAACGTGCTGGAAAGCACTTTGTGATGACTTGGGAGTAAGGGCCACCAGTGTGGAGGCCGTCGACCCTCACTCTGGCACCATATCGTCCCTGTGGCCGCCAGAGGAGGTAAGTCCAGCTCCGGCGTGTGCATGGGCGGTCCAGGCGGTGAGGGAGGGGGGCCATTGGCCAAGCCAACCCACGGTGGGCGGGGATGGTAGTCGCCGTATCCCTTTGTCCCTCCCGGCTGGTGCGGCCTTTACAGGGCCTCCTCTTACTTCCGCCAGCTAAATAGCTGGCGGAAATCCAAGGCCGCCTATTAGACCTTCCCCAGTTTACACCAGAGGAAGGGGTTGAACATCCCTTTTCCCTGAGTAGACCTCCGGGCCGCTCCAGAGCAGCCTGGAATGGGGATAGGATTTGGTGGGCGGCCCTGGGCCACCTGCCAGATAGTTAGGCAGGATTGCGCTGTAATAGTTTCCAAGCTCCTTTTATACACTTTCATGAGGAAAAAAGTGTATAATGCAATCCCCTTGAGATTTGTCCTTATTCAGGCACATGACCTTGGCTTGGCACCCAGAACATCTTCAGATATGACAACACAAGGGAGGCATCCTTACTAACAGGTGCAAAAGCTAACAAAATGTGACCCAGCACTTTTAGAAAGATTAACCCAACAGTGACAGAACAGACTAACCATCAGGAAGAGCCTGTGCAGGCCAATAATTCCTCAAAATACGCAGGTCTACTACAGTCTACCTAGACCCTAAGTTAACAATCAATGGATTTCAAAACTCTTTATGCAACCTATGGAGCCCTCTGTAGCACAGAGCAGTCAGATGTGGCCAAAATATCCCACTTCGGGATTCCCAGGGCCATCTGGTTGTCTACGGTGTGAATCATGATGAAGAACTCCATGGAGCTTTGGTTTGATCCAGCAGGACCCCTCCTTGTAGACTTCCAAGGCTTCAGCACTGGAATGGCTGCTGCTTAAAGCCTTTACAGCTAGTCACATGGGTCTGGCTTTGATGAGCGCATTTGGAAAAAGTCATTTGTGTACCACTCTAAAAAAAAAAAAAAGCCTGTTTTATTCCAGTGAAAGGGTTATGAAAGGATTTTGAGCAAGTGATATACTTTTATTGTGCAAGTTATGCTGCTTGCACACTTGGGGGCTAGCTCTGTTTTGTGCTCCCACCACTGCAATGGACTGAAAGTGTTTTGTAGAGGACTTTGATGAGGTTGCCTACAAAATAAAGATCACTATAAAAGTATAAGTTCCAATAATGGTGTTATTGCTAGATACATTTTAGCAGCCAGAATGAATGATTCCTAAATGCCACCATTTGATTAAGCTATGAGGCACAACAGGATATATTATAGTGCAGAGTCCTTCGTGTTCTGAAATTACATCTCAACAGAACACCTGGGAGTATCTCTGGTAGATTACTACATGACAATTTTACAGTTTTTAAAGAAATGAATAAATGAAGTCATTAAAACATTTTTTTTCAGGGTGAAGTTAAGTACCTTCCATCACACACTATGTAGTCATTACAGTCTAATGTGCCGTTGTGTGGAAATAGTTCAAAGTGATCCAGGGTTTCCTAACTCAGTGTGGCGTTAATAGCAAAATTTGATAATGTAATCTTAGGTTTTGTTTCTCTCTGAAGAAATAACCGAAGCACAATTACTCTGCATGCCCAATTTCACGACACTACAAAGACTTTCTAATGATAATTGCCCCTTCCCCTTTTCATTAATGTGTTTTCATTTGTGAGTGACAAAGAGGAGGAGAAGGAAACAGGGAGGCGGTTTCACCATTAGGGCAAAGAAAAATACAGTATTTCAGGGTTATAACTACAGCGTTTTATGGTAAACGAGTACCACCAATCAAGCATTCCTTGCTGCAGGTGTTGCTGCTATGTCCATTTACTTCCTATTGCTCAGGTCTGGGGGGGGGGAGTGTGATGAGAATCAAAATCCACCCTTTAACCATCTTCAGGTCCACCAAGAATGGCTGGGCTATTGAGATTGGATGAAGAAGAGGTGAAATGTAGATTCACCCCAATTAAGGCATGTAGACCACCTAAGTTGATTGTCGGTGGGCCCTTCCCTTGTTTAAATGAGCAATTGGCTTTACTGGGTTCCCGCTCTCATTTACTCTAACAACGCAATCCTATGTAAGTGTATGCGGCCGATCTAAAGGGCCGGCCTTTGTATTCTATCAGGATTGCGGCCTGCCCTGGGGCTGCTAGGCCACACCTCAGGAGAAGAGGATGTTCGACCCCTTCCCCCGGTGTATACGAGCCTGGGGCCTCCTCGAATGGGCCTCCTCAAATGCACGGCAGATCCAGACCTGGTGTATATTTGTGGAGGTGGTGGCAGAGCGGCGCAGGCTAGGAAGGGGCCTAGGATATTGGCGCCGATATCCCCACCCTCTCCCATCCCTTGCCGTCCTGTCCCACCCTCCCACCGACCAGCGCGGAACCTGCAGTGGCTGAAGACGGGTAAGTTCTGTGGCCTAGTATGTTGTGCTGGACCACGCGCCGGTGCTACTTACTCTCCGGGTGTCGAAAACATGCCTTACGGCACTTTTACAATGCCCTAGACTGGCGGAGCGCTAGGCCCGCCAGTCTATGGTTAGGCAGGATTGCTCTGTAAATCATTCGTGCTGTGGTCACCTGCAACATGAACCCACTCTCCATTTTTTTCTTTTAGTCTCTCTGGCTTAAGTCCTGAAACAAGACTGAACACTGCCGACTAAGCCACTGACCCAGTGCCAACTTTCACTTGCCCTTTGAGAGGAAAGAATGAAATTTTCCCTGACTTACGAAGGATGACAAGCAGAAGTCTGAGAACTGCTGCTTAAAGCAATGAATTTTTTCTTCAAAGATTTGCCACTTGTGAGTCTAAAGAAGCAAACTAACCAAGAAAAGCGAAAAACTAACATTTTTGCAGGGTATATTGCTATCATTCTGACTTTGTAAACAGCCTTGTCATGGTATTATATTTTGTAGACTGTGCTAGTAGCAAACATGTAGCTTTGAGCGCCTAGTGTTGTTTTGCCATGATACAAATGAGGATAAACCATTGCCAATTTACCCCTGAATTGCTGTCAAACTGGAGCTCGCTTAGAATGGATAGGCTGACAAGTGTCTCACAAATGATGACAGCCAAAAATTTATATTAATCCAGGCTTATGATACAATGTTTCTTTCTTGGTCATTTTTTTTTCCTCTACAAGAACAAAAAGGCTTTTCATAGTTCCACAATTCCTCTCGCTTTTCATACGAATCGGAACTCTTGCACATGAGATGCTTCCATTTAATGAAAGTGGTGCTTGGAGGATGGACTATGTGAAATACTGGCAGCCTAGCAAGTAAAGAATTGTTTTGATCCTGACTGTATTCCTCTGCCCACTTGCATGGCAGGATCAGGCTGGAGGATCAGGCTGCCAACGTTTTACGTTGAATGCAGCAGGCAGGCAGGAAAATCAAAGAAATCACACACCCCTTTTACAACATCTTCTTGTAGAAAGCTGCTGTAGGAAAACTGTGGCTTTCAATAACTGAACATACTCTCTGTGTGCATTTTCGTTATTTTATACACATTGATGAACAGTCCCTTTTTCTTTTGCTGTACAAATTGATTGAATTATTTATATTCTGAAGGCAAAGAGGGGGAAGAATATAAAAATCCTTCTTCCAGGCAAAATGGATTTCCTTCACATTTGATCACATACGTGTGAGCCACAACTGAAGTTTAATTTAACCATTGAGACCGGAAATGTTGCAAAAGTATCCCATTTGTTATTTAGTTATAAGACAAGATAAAAAGCTCGCTGTGTGGCCACCACTTTGCACACGGGACTGCATGTAGAGGGAATATATGTCGGTTACAGCCTGATCCTGCCCAACCTAAGGCCGGCGGAGCTCTTACTCTGCCATAAGGCACATTTTCGACACCCTGGGAGTAAGTGATGCTGGCATGGAGGCCGGCATCGCTTACTCCGCCACCACCGCCGCCCTTCAGTCGCTGCGCCGGCCGACACAGGTAAGGTCTGCGCTGGGTGGCGGGATGGCGTGGGAAGGGCGGGCAGGGGTGGCAAAGGAGGGGAGCATTGGCCAGCCTGGGAGGGGGTGGGGATATCGGTGCTGGGTTGCGCCAATATCCAATGCCCCCAGGCTGGAACGGCCTTACTTGGCTTCCCCGGACATGCGCCAGCTAAAGAGTTGGCATGCATCCAAGGAGGCCCATTGGAGCCTTTGGTCATTACAGTGGAGGTGTAGCCTGGACTGAGGTGAGCCTGGACTGCACCGGTGTGGCCCGCATCTTGTGCAGGATGGAGTGGCCGGCCCTTTAGGCCGGCTGCCACAACTTCCGCAGGATTGCGCTGTTAATCTGGTTCGTCCTCTGTTACTACAGATGTTTCTTTTTATATATCCCCAAGCACGTTATCCAGAATCTTATTCAAGCATTCCACTATGAAGGTTGCCTTCACCAGCAATTATTTCATTGTATGAAATCCCACTTACTAATGTTTTTATCAGGTTTTATCACACCCCTGTTACTTTTGCCAAGCTCTGCTTTGAAGGATGGATCATTTTCAAACAAACAAACAGAGCTGACTCTGCTCCATTCTAGTACTCATGATGACCACCAACAAATACCATTCTTTGTCCCTGCTTCATTTGGCAAATCAAAAATACCATGGCTGACCATGGGTAGCTTGGTGGGATGGACTAGCACCAGTCTGTCAAGCAAATTCTGTCTCGAGGATACACATTGTGAAATTAAACGTTGACTTCCCCAAATGTACTCTGTCCCCACCCACAAAAAGATATATCCTAAACATCTCACGCACCAACTGAAATTGATCACTAACCAACTAATTGACCTAAAAGACCGAGAGGCTCGTCCAAAGGCAGGAGTTTCTTGGGAGCAAAAATGCGCCACCAAAAGCATTGTGTCGGACTGCGATTCCAGTGGTTCAGCTGAGTACCACCAGCAGTCAGCCAAAGTACCACTGGTGGTACTAGTACCACAGGTTGGGAACCCCTGGTGTAGGCTTTTCTCTCTTATGCCACATGAATGGAGGGCACAGGTGGTGCCTGCCTTCACACATTCCCCCTCCATGCATTCAGTATATCTTGTTTATTGTCTGTTTACACTTCACCTCATTCTTGGAAAGATAGTAGCCTAGGCAGCTCAGCTCTAGGGATTTGCACAAAAAATATTATTTGTTTAGGATATTGCTTCAGCGCTTCATTTAATGACTTGATTTGTTTCATTGGATCATTTCAACAATTTGATTCATGTCATGCCTGGTTTGGATGGTTGCTGTGTTTCAGTTTTGATTCTTTTTTAAGAGTTTCTCATTGATTACAACTTTGTATTACTTTTTGGAATTGGATGAATTTACAGGGATAGAAGCCCTCAGCAATGAAACAAAGCCAATGGGAAGCCCAATCCTATTCAAAGACCTCCAATCCGATGCAGCGGTGCGAGGGCAGGCTCCACTGCATCCAGCACAGGGTTGGTGGTCTCCTCGAGGAGACAATCGTCCCCTTCCCCCGTGCCAAGCCCCAGCAGCCCCTATGGGGCTACTCAGAGGTGTGCCAGTGGGGCCCAGTCTCACTGTCGGAGGCCAGCATAAGATTGGGCTCTAAATCTCATCAAAATAGGTACTGGGGTTTTCATTCTAGGAGTAACTGAAGTTTAACAGTTTTAAAAGGTTTCTGCTGGTATTGTCACATGTTTTTGTGGCCAATTTGCATGGACTTCAGGGATACCCCTAGATAAGTCCATACTAAATTTCAAAAAGACAGATGCCAGGATGCATTTAGAGGTCTGAATGTATAATTATTTTGTTTTGGGTCGAGTTTGCTCCAGAGTCACCGGAGATGCAGAGCTGACACTAGGAACGTTCTTTGAAAAAATGAAGATGGATGTAGATGTACCATTAGAGGGTAGGGAGGGGGCACCATGAAATAATGAGCTCAGGGCATTGCCACAGGGTTCCCAATAATCTTGCACCAGCACTGCCAATGGATGTTTCATCAGAAGTGAGCTCCTCTGATCAGAAGTGAGCGGGTGGCGCAGCAGGTTAAACCGCTGAACCATAAGCTGTCGATTAAAAGGTCGGCAGTTTGATTCCCGCGACAGGGTGAGCGCTTGTTGCTTGGCCAGCTCCTGCCAACCTAGCAGTTCCAAAGCATGTTAATGCGAGTAGATAAATAGGTACCGCTTGCGGGAAGGTAAACAGCGCTCCGTATTCCAACCGCATGCTACGCGCTGCGGCAAGGAGAGTCATGCCGGCCACATGACCACGGAGGCGTCTTTGGACAACGCTGGCTCTTCGGCTTTGAAATGGAGATGAGCACCACACCCTAGAGTTGGACATGACTGGACTTAATTGTCAGGGGTCACCTTTACCTAAATATGTGTACCATTGCAGCCTTCATGTGCAAGGCGACTGTTGCTGGATGTGTGGAGGATCCTTCCTTTAGACAGGTAGTGGGTGTGTGGAGTGATAAGAAAAGAAGGTAATCTTCAGATCCCTTTTAGCCCTATTACACTATGAAATGAGGTCATTGAATGATTTTCACTGGCTTGGTTTTTGCAGCATAGCAGCATCTTGTGATTATGAAACCATGGCCTGGTTTGTATTAACTTCAAGCCACTGTGATTATGTTTCATATATTTGCCTGTATGATGAGCTCCATATAAACCCCTAATTAAGCCTTGCGACTCTGGGGAAGTAAATGTTTGGTGATGTTATCGCATGTGACATGCTGTCATTAAGGATGCTTAATCATGTCAGTCATAAACTGTGATGTCACATAGAAATACTGCAGCTAAAAGAAATCATTCAGCTTTCATCTCAGAAGAAATGCTTTTTGCAAGTCTGCCTCTTATAAAACTACCAAACCTTATAAAACTGGATGGATTTTGGCTGAGGAGAGAGAGAGAGAGAGAGAGAGAGAGAGAGAGAGAGAGAGAGAGAGAGAGAGAGAGAGAGAGAGCACTCCCAAACTCAAATTTATTAAACTACAGATGCTGTATGCATGGAAAGGAGCTGACAGAGCACATTGAGGCATGAATTTCAAGTATATTCCATCTGCAAAGGTCACAAGCACAAAATATCCTATTTGTGTGATAATTATAAGTAGGCATCAGAGGGGAAAAACCCCAGAATTTAAGCATCAGGTCATTTATTTCATTCATTTCCTATTGTTCCTCAAAGGTTGGCTTCAGAAGCAAAATATTACAGATATTTGTTTGTTTCTCGGGGATCATTGTTGCAATCTCATGATTTCTTTTTCAAGAACATGTAACAATTCACATATGAATGAAAGAGACACATTTAATGATGATATGAATGTGATCATCCGAAGTTTGTTTGTTTGCTCGCTAGTTTGTTTTGTGGGTCAGGGAGATCCGAAAGGATCTTGTAAGTTGTACAGTTGTAAGTTGAAAGGATCTTGTAAGATCACTCCCTGGCAGTGACTTACAATAAACCGCAATTTTTAAAACATGCTCTCACCCTGACGGCCCAATCCTAATGCAATGTTATGCCACCCAAACTAGCATTCCGGAGGCGTAACACACTTTCTTGCAGTCACAAAAAGGCAACAAGTCAGAGCACACAGACTGGCCACCATCAGAAATGAAAAATGGCCAGGTCCACGTGGCAACAGACACTAGACACTGGCTGCCCCATCTAGGACCATGAAGGGGGTGGGAGGGAGGTGGGGAGGGGCGGAATGGGGCAGTGAGGGGGAGGATCGGACCCAGAAAGGGGGGTTCGGCAGCAGAGGCATCTGCTGAATCTTAACCCCCTTCCCAGGTCCGATCACAGGTCCACTCAGACTTGTGCCAGCTATATAGCTGACAGAGGTCTGAGTAGACCCACTGGGCTGGCAGGGGCCTTCTCCGGGGTAAGGGATCAAATGTTCTCTTGCATCGAGGAGGCCTCCAGAGGCCAAAACTCCCCAGCAGGATGCAGCGGATGCCACATTGGTGCTACTGCATCACCACATGGGGAATTAGTTAGGATTGGGCTGTGAGTCTATTTCAAGATGATCAGTTAGGTGATGTAGCCTGGCAACAAACAGCCCAACCCTAACTAAATCCCTGCCACCAATGCAGCTGCACCAATGGAGCACACTCTGCATCCAGCAGGGGGAGCAGTCTGGAGGTGAATGAATATTCACCTGTGCAGAATGAATATTTCATTCTGCACAGTATAGCTGTGTTTCCCTTGAAAATGTCCAGGGTCTGGATGAAACGTTGGGACTGATATTTTATGTGGATCCTTTGCGTTTTTATATATTTTAAACTGGAATTCCTCGTAATTGTTGATATTATAAAAAAAATTACATGATCTTTTAACCCATAAAAATCTCTACCTCCTTTTTTACAGTCTGGAGGTCTCCTCAAGGTAAGGGAACTTTCATTTCATTTTCTGACCTTGGCATAATCCTCTCATACCCCAATGACTTTCCTTGGATCTGTGCCAGTTATTTGGGTGACACAGAACTGAGGAGAGTGAGGGAGAGGGGAGGAAGAAAGGATTAGGATCCTGGTGCACTGCGGTGTTGCTGGGATCCACCTCTTCCCTCCCCATTCAGCCTCCTGCCCTCCCCCTCCCTGCTCAGACATTCCCCTGTTCCTCCCCCTCCCCGCCCTGTTCCCTTCACTGCCCGTCCCTACCACCAACTTACCAGTGCTCATGGTATGAGGCCTCTCTTCCAGACTGTGCATGTGGATTCCAGCCATGTGTGCTGGTGGCCTCGTTGCACATGCCATTGCAGCAGCACTTCAGCCACTGCAGCAGCACATCTGCCAGCAAAATGCATGTTATGCCGGCAGACAGCCCAGTTAGGATTGGGTTGTTAGAGTAGTAGCAATGTGCAAGGAAAAAAATGTTTCATTTCTCCAGTAATGTTTATTTCTTAAAGCCTGTTTTTGTATTGCATTGGTATTTATTCACTGAAATCAAATCAGTGGCATCGTCAGAGGTGGGGACCTTGGGGCGGTGGGTCCCTGGGCATCGGGATTGGGTCCCAGGCAGCAGGCGGGCAGGGGGGGTGCAATGACAGCCAGCAGCAACGTGGATCGTCCCATTCGCCGGGGCGAGTGAGGAGAGCCGTCGGCATGTTTGGCCCTCCCGCCTGCCCTGCGCCTCTGAGTGCGCAATAACAGCTGCTGCCGTTATGTCACTTCCGGTGCAGGGGGGGGCGGACATAGGGACGTCACTTAATCAAATCTGTATCATCACAAAATCTGTCCATTGTGTTCATTCATTCCCACTGATTTTCATGGGAAAACCAGCTACATTTCTCCTGCCTCTAATTTTGCTGTTCACTAGCAGTCTCCAGCAATCTCAATTGGTATGAAATTTTCAGTCTTTCTAGGACCTCTCAAATGGACCAGATCTGCCAAATTTCAGTCAGATAGGACAAAGAGTTCTCATTTTAGAGGGCATTAGGGAAAGAGTATAATTTTACAGTCTGTTATCTAAACTAATGATAATAGAAATAAAAATTACAGACAGACCTGAGCAGATTCACAGACAGAAAGATGCTGTTCATATTTTTCATAAGTATGTTTCACGTCTGTAATGCTTACAGGTACAGTATAAGGAGCATAAATGGAGGAAGATCAGTTTGGAATTTAAAGTGAACCAAGTTCCATCCTGTTAGGAAAGGGACCCCCTCATCCCCCTCCCCAAGCCACTGAATAATAATGTTAAAATTCAGAGGGTGCAAGGAGTGGAGCACAGGTGTGGGGCTCGGTTCTTCAGCAGATTTCAAATGAACTACTTCAGGGAAAGCCAAGGAAAGCCTCTTAAAAGAGGGGAAACACTCTAAATACAATTTCACAAACTCAGAATCATATGAGAAAATAACAGCCCATTCCAACCCAAGTGCTAAGCAGCCCAAGTCAGACCTAAAGTCAGCCTAAGTCGTTTAGGTCGAAGTTAGGTCTGGAATGCAACCATTTAGGGCGAAGTTAGGTCAAAGTTAGGTCGCAGTTACGACCAACGGACTAAGAACAGCCCATTCCAACCCAAGGGCTAAGCAGCACAAGTCAGACCTAAAGTTGACCTAAAAGTGGGCGGAACATGGGCGGACCGTGGGTGGACCGTGGGCGTAACGGGGGCGGAGACCAATTAACGTCGGATTCCAGACCCTGGCAAGTACAGACACGCCCCCTCCAACACAAATGCTGACACAAAATTTAGGTCGACCAAAAAGGTGGACCCAAATTCGAGGAGACCCATAGGAGCCATTTTACCTTACCCAAGCCAGCCCTCTCCTGAAAATTTCTAACACCCTACTCCTGAGTTAGGTCAGAGTTAGGACGGAGTTGGGCCTGCTAGGTCTGGAAACCGACAGAGTTATGCCTAAGATAGGGAGCCTATCAGCACCCAGCCCCACCCAGCCTCATTCCCACAAAAGCCCAGCCCCAGACCTCCAGTCACTCTCTCTCTCTCTCTGAGCACGTGGCGTGGGGTCCTGTCCCCCAGCAGCCACAAAGTGGGACTTTGTCGGAGGAGGACAAAATTCACAAACACCCCACTTCTCTCTTCTCCTCTCTGCCTCCCTCTAGGGCAGAGAGGGCTGTTCTGGCTGTGGCCAACCTGTTTACAGCTGTGCCTGGGCAGCTGCCTCCATGCAAGTGTTTGCTAACCCATGTCTTTCTCCCAGCCCCTCTTCCCCCCCCCCCACAGGCAACAACACCAGCAGGTAAGAGCAAGTAAGAGCAGGGTTTGTGCTGACATGTGGTCTGACTGCTGCCTCTTTGCATTTAGAAATATAGGAAGGATACATGCCTCTTTACCAATGTGTTGTCTCATAGCTGTCTGCATAGCCTGCCATGACATGCCTCTCTACCAATGTGTTGTCTCATAGCTGCCTGCATAGCCTGCCATGATATGCCTCTCTACCAATGTCTTGTCTCATAGCTGCCTGCATAGCCTGCCATGACATGCCTCTCTACCAATGTGTTGTCTCATAGCTGCCTGCTTTGCCTGCTATGATATATAGGATACATGCCTCTTTACCACTGTTGTGTCTGATTGCTGCCTGTAGTCATGTGAGCAGACAATGCCACAAGTGTGGAACTGTTAGCCTTATGTAGACACCAGCTGTCCCCCCCCCCTTTTCTCCACAGGGTCTACTGACAGGTCAGTATTGCTAGGTTTGCCATGGTTGTGACCCCCAAGTTGTGTTGTTGTCTCTCTCTTTGACCCTTTCCCCTTACAGGATCATGCTCTCCTTACACCCAGGTAAGCAGCTCAGACCATGCTATGTGTGTCCTACCTATCAGCTGTTTTTTATTTCTCTCCCTGCAGGCTTTTGCAACCGCCACACTGGCTTGTCCTCAATGGTGACTGCTTCCACATACCAGCTGACATGTAACTCCCCCTTGTTTTTTGTCTCCCCAGGAACGTCCACTATCACCTACCTTCCTGGGAGCACCCCTGGGCCTGCAGTCTGGTTGCCCCACTGTCGTCTGCCTCGATGCTGCCAGAGGTCAGGGAGCCAGCCCTGCAACCCTCCTCAGCTGCCGGCGCTGCTGCTGCTGCTCCACCTCCCTGGCTGTCATTCGTGCTGCCCCTCCCCTTTCTATGGAGCAGGCTGTGGTTCCACAGGGGAAGAGCCTGCTTGTCCAGGTCCATGGGGAAGGTGTGCTGCTGCTGCTTTCTGATTGGCTGCTGTGACTACCCCTGGCAGCCTCGCCTGGCCATCTCTGCTAACGTTCCAGAACAATAAAGATGCCCCTCGGGCAGAGCCCTAATGAAACATATGTGCCCAGTGTTTACACAAGCATTGCCCCACACACACACAGACAGCCCCCAGCACTGAAGCCCCTACATGAGTCCCATCCAGGGACTGCCACGGCCTTCCCTGAGAGAACCCAGCAGGGGCGCTGCGAGACCCCCATGGCACAGAGGGGAGGGGGGAGTCAGCGGGGCCTCTCAGGCAGGCAAACAGTGACAGCCAGCGCGTCTGCCCGTAATGCAGGCGCCTCCGTCGAAGGTCCGCCTGTAATGCAGGCGCCTCCGTCGAAGGTCTGCCCGTAATGAAGGCGTTTCCGTCGAAGGTCCGCCCGTAATGAAGGCGCCTCCGTCAAAGGTCTGCCCGTAATGAAGGCGCTTCCGTCGAAGGTCCGCCCGTAATGAAGGTGCCTCCGTCAAAGTTCTGCCCGTAATGAAGGCGCTTCCGTCGAAGGTCTGCCCGTAATGCAGGCGCCTCCGTCGAAGGTCCGCCCGTAATGCAGCCACTTCCGCCCAAAGTCTGTCTGCATAAGAGGTGCCTGTTTATGCATCACCTTCATCTGCGGAGCGCCCCCTGTGTCCCTATCGGGCTCTGCAGACCCCTCTCTCGGAATCTGTCTCCCACCAGCCTTGTTGTCTGTCTGTCTGTCTCTGACCCACCCATGCCCCTCCCCAGCACCCACTGTCTGCCTGCCTGTGTGTCTGCCTCCCCTCCCACTCCCTGATGATGGCTGCTGGCCACCCCCCACCCTGCCAGAGCGCCTGCCGCGAGGCGCTGTCGTCGCCCCATGTGGGGGCGTGATGAGCTGCGTGAGCCCTTCACGCTCGCAGCAGACAAGCCCAAGGCATCTCTTGGTCTTGGCCGGGGCACAGAGCAGCAGGCACGCCGGGATGCCTTCTTTGTGGGCATTGCCCCGGCCTTGGAGACCCAGGGCTTCAGGCAATGCACGGGCGAGTCATGTCAGAGGCAGTTCCAGTCCTCATGAGACCCCCCTTGTGTGTGACGTTCCCACCCCCCTCCCCTTCCCTTCCCTCCCCCGCTCACCCCCCAGTGCAGCCTCAACGTGGCTTGGGGGTGGCATCGCCTTCTACAGGAGGGAGGGGACGGCCACTCTCCCCTGCAGCAGGTGGCTGATGCACAGGGTGCCCTGTGGCGGCTGGGCTCAGGCACCTCGCTCACCTGTCACCTGCCCTGCGCCCACCACATGACTGGCGCAACCCCCCTGCCTGCGGTCAGCCCCTTTGCGACCGGGCTGCGACAGACCCTGCGGCAGCTGCCATGGATGGACGCTGACACATGCAGACAGAGGCCTGCACATGCCCGAGCCAGACACCGAGCCTGGAGAGCCTGCCTGCCTGGGAGGTAAGTGTTGCCTGGATCCTGGGGTGGTGCTGGGCCACAGAAACTGCAGCCTGCCTAACTCAGGCATAACTCTGACCTACCTCAGGCATAACTTCTGCCTAACTTAGGCTGCACTTAGGCCACACTTATGCCTGACTTGGAGAGGAGTTGGGTTGGAATGGGCTGTCAGGAAGACAGTGTGGGGGGCAGGTTAGGAGAAACGAACATAAAATTAAATGCTCTGGCTCTAGGCAAAGCAAACCCCAAAGAAACATAGAGAGGCACGGTTGGAATGAAAATCCTAAATGGAACTGAAAACAGTGTGGTTTTTGTACAACTTACAAATCTGCAATCTGCCTTCCTCCTTTCCCTCATGGTGGAACAACAATGGTAGAATCAGGAAACCACATGCTATCTGTTTTAATTCCACACAACACTTGCCTTGCCACTTTATGACTGGAGTTTTCTGTGTGCCAAGAAGCCCTATCAGATTTTTGGACACTAGAACAGGGGTTCTCAACCTTTGGAGGCCCAGGTACCCCCTATTACCGTCCAATTTTCAGAAGTACCCCCTGCTAATTAACTGCTAATTAATTGGATTAATCAATTAATTAGGCAATTAATCAGTAAATTAAAAAGTACTAAAAATGTAAATGTGAAAAAATGTCTTATTTAACTCTGTGAGTGTGAGTGTGTGAGAGAGACAGACATGCAAGGATCTCTTTTTTTTTCTCCAAGTCACACTTCCCAAAATCAGGTCCTTCCTCCCCCACTCCACCAAAGTACATTTTCCAAAGTACAAAAATAAGCCCAAAACCAAAATCAGAGAGACAGAAGGGCTCCGAAAATAATTACAATTTAAAATCCATGTTAATTAACAATTAATTAGCTGCTGATGGGGCAGATAAGGGGCAGGGCTTGGCGTACCCCCAGCAAGAGGTCCGCGTACTCCTAGGGGTACCCGTACCACAGGTTGAGAACCTTTGCACTAGAACATGTCTGTACAGGATTGGACAGTTCACTTTTTTATCCCCCCCCTCCCCGGTCTTCATTTTCCCTTCTAGCTGCTGCTTTCTAGTGGAAGTGATGCAAAATGGAAAAGAATGAATAAGACCTGAATGGAATTAATTGCTGACTTGGGACTCATTTGTTCCTGTTTGGCTTATTCCAGAAGCTGCATTGAATGAAGGAGGTCCAGTTCATCACAATTTTCCATTCGGTCCTAACTGAATGCATACCCCTACAGAGCAATGTGGGCTGAAAGCCATGACGTTCCTAGATAAAATCTCATCTTGTCCATGAACTCACTTGCTCTCCCAGTCAAATTCTCAGCCTCAAACCCTCGCCCAACATTATAGGCTGAGGATCACTGAGCTTTGAACATGTGAAATATGCCAAGTGTTACTATTACTGCACTACTTCTATGCATATTAGGCCCTCATGGAGATACCAGAGTGCCTTATGATGGTTAATTCATAGTGTGAAAGATGCCTGTTTGGTCTCTGTTTTTACACAGCAATGGGCCTCTTTTGGAAAGCATGGAGCTGTGGAAAAGCACCATGTATAAGAATTTGTGTTTAGTAAGAGGAGCAATTTTGAAGAAGAACAAAAACACTTGAGTTGAGGAATGGCTAAGGCAATAATCTTGCATGGGTTTATCTGTTTGTTGTTCAGTCGTTAAGTCGTGTCCGACCCTTCGTGATCCCATGAACCATATCCCGCCAGGCCTTCCTGTCCTCCACTATCTTCCTGAGTTCGCTCATTTTCATGTTTGTTGCATCGGTGATGCTGTCTAACCATCTCATCCTTGGCCTTCCCCTTCTCCTTTTGCCTTCAATCTTTCCCAGCATCAGCGTCTTCTCCAGAGAGTCCTCTCTTCGCATTAGGTGGCCAAAATATTTGAGTTTCAGCCTTAGTACCTGTCCTTCCAGGGAACAGTCAGGCTTGATTTCATTTAGAATTGACTGATTTGATCTCCTAGCAGTCCAAGGGACTCTCAGGAGTCTTCTCCAGCACCACAGTTCAAAAGCATCTATTCTTCGGCGCTCAGCCTTCCTTATGGTCCAGCTCTCGCACCCATACATTGCTACTGGGAACACCATCGCCCTGACTATACGAACTTTTGTTGGCATGGTGATATCTCTGCTTTTTATTATGCTGTCTAAGTTTGCCATAGCTTTCCTTCCAAGGAGTAAGCGTCTTTTAATTTCATGGCTGCTGTCTCCGTCTGCAGTGATCTTGGAGCCCAGAAAAGTAAAATCTGTTACTGCTTCCATTTCTGCCCCTTCTATTTGCCAGGAATTGATGGGCCCAGATGCCATGATCTTAGTTTTATTAATGTTGAGTTTCAAGCCAACTTTTGCACTCTCCTCTTTCACTCTCATCAAGAGGCTCTTTAGTTCTTCTTCACTTTCTGCCATTAGGGTGGTATCGTCTGCATATCTGAGGTTGTTGATATTTCTCCCGGCAATCTTGATTCCGGCTTGTGATTCATTCAGCCCTGCATTTCTCATAATGTACTCTGCATATAAGTTAAATAAGCAGGGTGACAATATACAGCCTTGCCGTACTCCCTTCCCAATTTTGAACCAATCAGTTGTTCCATGGCCGGTTCGAACTGTTGCTTCTTGACCCGCATACAGGTTTCTCAGGAGACAGGTAAGGTGGTCTGGTACCCCCATCTCTTTAAGAATTTGCCACAGTTTGTTGTGATCCACACAATCAAAGGCTTTTGCGTAGTCAATGAAGCAGAAGTAGGTGGTTTTTTGGAACTCTCGTGCTTTCTCCATGATCCACCGCATGTTGGCAATTTGATCTCTAGTTCCTCTGCCTCTTCGAAACCCAGCTTGTACGTCCGGTAGTTCTCGGTCCACGTACTGCTGAAGCCTAGCTTGTAGGATTTTGAGCATAACCTTGCTAGCATGTGAAATGAGTGCAATTGTGCGGTAGTTTGAGCACTCTTTGGCACTGCCCTTCTTTGGAATTGGAACGTAAACTGACCTTTTCCAATCCTTTGGCCACTGCTGAGTTTTCCAAATTTGTTGGCATATTGAGTGCAGCACTTTCACAGCATCATCATTTAGGATTTTAAGTAGCTCAGCTGGGATATTATCATCTCCACTAGCTTTGTTGTTAGTAATGCTACCTAAGGCCCACTTGACTTCACTCTCTAGGATGTCCGGCTCTGGGTCAGTGACCACACCAGCGTGGTCATCAGGAACATTCAGATCTTTCTTGTATAGTTCTTCTGTGTATTCTTGCCATCTCTTCTTAATCTCTTCTGCTTCTGTTAGGTCCTTGCCTTTTTTGTCCTTTATCATGCCCATCTTTGCACAAAACGTTCCCTTGATATCTCCAATTTTCTTGAAGAGATCTCTAGTCCTCCCCATTCTGTTGTTTTCCTCGATTTCCTTGCATTGTTCATTTAAGAAGGCCTTCTTATCTCTCCTTGCTATTCTCTGGAAATCTGCATTCAGTTGTTTATATCTTTCCCTTTCACCCTTGCTTTTTGCATTCCTTCTTTCCACAGCTATTTGTAAAGCCTCATCTGACAGCCACTTTGCTTTCTTGCATTTCTTTTTCTTTGGGATGGTTTTAGTTGCTGCCTCCTGTACAATGTTACGAACTTCCGTCCATAGTTCTTCAGGCACTCTGTCTACCAGGTCTAATGCCCTAAATCTATTCTTCACCTCCACTGTATACTCATAAGGGATATGGTTTAGGTCATATCTGACTGGTCTAGTGGTGTTCCCTACATTCTTCAGTTTAAGTCTGAATTTTGCAATAAGAAGCTCATGATCTGAGCCACAGTCAGCTCCAGGTCTTGTTTTTACTGATTGTATAGAGCTTCTCCATCTTTGGCTGCAAAGCACATAATCTATCTGGTTTCGGTATTGACCATCTGGTGATGTCCATGTGTAGAGTCGCCTCTTGTGTTGTTGGAAAAGAGTGTTTGCTATGACCAGCGTGTTCTCTTGACAGAACTCCGTTAGCCTTTGCCCTGCTTCATTTTGCGCTCCAAGGCCAAACTTGCCTGTTGTTCCGTTTATTTCTTGATTTCCTACTTTAGCATTCCAGTCTCCTATGATGTAAAGGACATCTTTTTTGGGTGCTAGTTCTAGAAGGTGTTGTAGGTCTTCGTAGAACCGGTCAACTTCATCTTCTTCGGCATCAGTGGTTGGGGCATACACTTGGATTACTGTAATGTTGAATGGTTTGCCTTGGATTCGAACTGAAATCATTCTGTCGTTTTTGAGGTTGCACCCCAGTACTGCCTTTTCCACTCTTTTATTGACTATGAGAGCTACTCCATTTCTTCTAAGGGATTCATGCCCACAGTAGTAGATATGATGGTCACCTGACTTAAATTCGCCCATGCCCGTCCATTTTAGTTCGCTGATTCCCAAGATGTCAATGTTCAATCTTATCATCTCATTTTTGACCACATCCAGCTTGCCTTGATTCATAGACCTCACATTCCATGTTCCTAAGCAGTATTGCTCCTTGCAGCATTGGATTTTCCTTTCAACCTCAGACACATCCACAGCTGGACGTCCTATTGGCTTTGGCCCAGCCGCTTCACTCTTTCTGGGTCTACTTGGAATATTCCTCCGCTCTTCCTCAGTAGCATATTGGACACCTTCCGACCTGAGGGGCTCATCTTCCGGCGTCATATCTTTTAGCCTTTTGGTACTGTTCATTTGGCAAGGTTACTGGAGTGGGTTGCCATTTCCTTCTCCAGTGGATCACTTTTAGTCAGAACTCTCTGCTACGACCTGTCCGTCTTGGGTGTCCCTGCACGGCATAGCTCATGGCTTCATTGAGTTACGCAAGCCCCTTCGCCACGACAAGGCAATGATCCATGAAGGAGGGTTTATCTGTACATGGTATAAAACGGCCTGATTGCCTTAGGGCACAGCTACTGTAAGTATGATACCAATATGACTCAACTTAGGTCATGTTTGTCTTAAAATTCATAGGCTGTTCCAGCCAAACTCTGCTTTCCCCAAGTTCAGACAGTAGCCAAGGAGAGCTAGAACACAATATATGTTTGAAAGCATAAGATATATTGATCTACAGAAAAAAAGAGAGCTTATACACAGAAAATGCAATGGGGGGGGGGAGATATATATCACTCCCTTTATCCCCCCCTCTCATGGGCCCTGAACAGGACAAATTGTGAAAGCTCCCTGTGTTTACAATGGTCTTAGATATACAACCACTACAATTCTGAATCCCAAAATTCCTTCTACCCCAGCCATTTTTTCCTCCCCAGGACATTACTTCTAGGCATGGAGTCCTGCTGTGAGAAAAATGAGTGGCGAGAAAAATTTAGAAGGGGAGAAGTGCAGAGATGATGGACTGTGCTACTCTTACACAATGCTGCTGCATATTAAATCCCTCCCCCCAGGTCATTCCTGCAGCAGTGGTGTCAAGGGATGGCCAGACAGGGCACTGGCTGAGGGTCCACACCCATCCGGTGGCGTAACTGATCCCTGAAGCCCCAGGAATGTGTCACAACCACGTGGGTGGGTGGATCCAAGGATGGGCTTTCCCCAAGGCCCATCCCCGGTGCTGGTACTGCCACCCTGCTTATTGTAGCAACCTAGTTCTGACATATGGGGGTCTGCTGCCTAATATGGGCCCTCAGAGAAGCCACGCGTGACAAATTAGAAGGGACAGGATGCCAGTTGAAAGGCTGCTTTCCCCAGCACTATGAAAGAAAATATTAGGGGAAGTAAAAGGGGGTAATGGGAGTTGCGCTGGCTTAGTGGTTAAGATGCTGGACTGCAGATTGGAAGGTCGGTAGGAGTAGGACAGCAGTTCAAGGCCCGAGTGACGCGTGATGGAGTGAGCTCCCGTCTCCTGTCCCAGCTCCTGCCAACCTAGCAGTTTGAAAGCAAGAAATTGTAAGTAGATAAATAGGTACCGCTGCGATGGGAAGGTAACAGCATTCCGTGTGCCTTGGGTCATGCAGGCTACAAGACCATGGAAGTGTCTTCGGACAGCGCTGGCTCTTTGGCTTTTGAAACAGAGATGAGCACCACACCCTAGTCGGACATGACTGGCTTTCAAGCAGGGGATACCTTTACCTTTATTAAAGGGGGTAAACAGAGAACTATTAGCACCCTCTTTACTTGGCAAGATGCATTTTTAGTGCTGCTGTATAATTAGAATTGCTTTCCCCATGGAGTGTTGCTTAAGCATGATTTTAACAACATTATAAGATCATTCTCATTCATTACACAATTGGTGGCTGGGATTGAAGCCAGTTAAAAGTAATTTTAATTACTGTTATTTATTAGCTTACCCATTTATTTATTTGTGCATTCTAATCCGACTTTGGATAATCTTTTAAGGCATTTTGGTCATAGAGAGATGAATGATTGAGAATTCTATCACCGAAGATTTGTAGAAAAATAATGGTTTTTGACCATTTATTTCCCAAATCAGATAACATTGATGATAAAAATAAAATACAATAAAGCCTGAAATATACATAGGCATCAGTTGAAACTTAAGTAGCAGTTAGCTGTAAGAGCCATGGATTCAGTTGCTTTGAATGAGTTCTCCACAGTTGTTGGGTTATCATCTTCTGACATGTTACAGAATGAGATTTTGCCCTGATCTCCTGTTTATTTATATAAAGACTCAGGGCCCATTCCTAACCAACTTTCCAATACCAGTGCAGTTGCAATGCAGCCCCAAGGTAAGGGAACAAATGTTCCCTTACCTTGAGGAGGCCTCCATGACTGACTCCCCATCACACAATGCAGCGCATGCCCCATTGGCATAGCTGCATCAGTGCTGGAA
Organism: Plestiodon gilberti rubricaudatus; assembly: GCA_026170595.1. Lineage (NCBI taxonomy): Eukaryota > Metazoa > Chordata > Lepidosauria > Squamata > Scincidae > Plestiodon > Plestiodon gilberti. The sequence continues at coordinate 79,696,378 of JANXHW010000001.1, forward strand.
GGTTGGATAGGATTGGGCCCTCAGTCTCAGGCTGATAAACAGCTCAATCCTACCCCAATGAGTGTGCACTGTGTATGTGGGCTGGGTGGGTGGGAGATTGGAAAAGGTTTCCTCGGGGTAACTGAACATTTGCTCACTTTCCCTGAGTAAAACCTCCACCGCTGCAATGAGACGCCTCAAATCTATGTCTGCTGTTTAGCATGTACTGTATAAATTCGAGGTATGTAACGGTGGTGGTAAGAGAGACAGATGGAGTTAGGATATTGGTGCACATGAGTGTGGCCAATTCCTTCCCCAGTCTGCCTCCCTCCCCGCCCTCGTTCCACTTAAAACGGCTGCCGCCAAAGGCCATTTTACAACAGTGGAACTGTATTCCACTGTCACTCATAAAGCCCTCCACACGTTGCTCCAATCCATGATAGGATTGAGCTGAAACTCTACCAATGTAGATCTAAAAGAAGCAAAGAAGGAAAAGCAAAGATGGATAAAAACAAACACCTGAAGATACACTTGTTATATTGGTTGATATTGTTTTTTATCTTCACAGGAAAGCCCAAGGCAAATATTTTTTTAATAACTTTCCAGTGGTAACAAATGTCACTGAAGATTATCATTTTCCAGCCGCCCAGGCAGTTTACAGCCTCACTTTTCTACCTGCACTTCAGTTCACATTATTGTTTTCACCAAATCTGATGCTAGCAGCAGTTGTTCAGGCAATAGCTTTCATTTATCAGAGATAAAAATGTAACTTGTATCTTTGGGTGGCATCAGTCTTCTGAAAAACTAACCTCATTTTAAGGAAGCTCCCATTCTTCTCCAGCACAATCCCATTGATCTTGAGAAACTGGAAAACGGTGAAAACCTATGAATTGTGTAGCACACTTAAGACTACAGCAAGTCAAGGAGTCAGGCTTGATACAAAACAACAGAGAAGTGGGAATTCAGAGGACACGCTCTCAGGGCACCAACACGATCAGGCAGAGGCCCTCTGTCTGATGACCCACTGAGGGGTGGAGTCCACCTGACTCCAGAAAAGTGGCCCAAGCATGGATGACATGGAAGGAGGGGCCAGTAAGGAGGTAGGACAGGAAGTGTCAGGGACCGCAGGCAGTGTCTCAGCGTCAAAATGAGAGGAACAGGCTGAGGAGAAGGAAGGCTGCAGCTGCTGGTAGCTTCACAGGGGCAAAGACCCAGCATGGCCCAGGGAAGGACCCCAAGGCCAGTGGAAGAGGCATGAAGGTTGTGTAACCCCCCAACACACACACACACACACACACACACACACACACACACACACACACACACACACACACACACACACACACACACACACACCATGAGTTCTGAGATCTATTCCATCCCTGACACCAACCATTTTGGGGAAAAGATCTTGTCCCTGGGAAGTGCTCCCCTCTTGCGACAACCCTCATGCCTTCCAGCAGGAGGAGAAACCTACACATATAAAGTTGTGTCTTAACTTCAAGGAATACTGAGTATGCACTAGACACATGGGTGAACTATGAGGATTCTAGCCAGAACAAAATACACCATGCAACCCCCCTGCAACTTTAATTTTGCATGTTAAGCATTTTAAGCTTTACGGCATGTTTGCGACACCTTAGGCCGGCATAGCAAGTGCTGCGCCGGCCTAGGCACTCAATAGGATTGTTAATTACAGCAACTGTCATCACACTCTTTTGTTTGACAAGGATGACTGTGACAGTTTGGCTCTGTGTCCCAGTCATCAGTGTCCAACAGTGGACACTGTCCATCACTGTGATGAATGGCCCAAGATCCCCCCCCCCCTTTTCAGCATGCACAAATAAACAGGGTGAGCCAATGTCTGGCATACATATAATCTTGTATATTCTTGAGTACTTCCTTCAATGGTTTTTGGAAATCATCCAAAGGAAAAAGCAAGAAAGAATTCCATTCATTTTGATCTCATTGAGATGGTCCACAAAAGCCTTACTTTTTGAACTAAAACAGGTGTTTGTGATAAAAATTCTGCAGAACAACACACTTTCCCATATCTAGTTAATGAATCCATTTAGCAAGAACTTTTTTTATTACTTCAAAAGCAAGATGTGTTTTGATGAACAACTCTACTCCCCAGCAGTATGTTTGATCCTGTGTTTGATCCTAAACCAATATTAAGGTTTGCTCCTTGTCTTGACCAATCTTTAGTTGCAGTCATATCAGCCATCACTGTCCAAACAATCGAGTGTGAGGACAGCTACTGTAATTTAGGGACATAATTACTTTCCTGTGGCTCATTTCAGTTCTTTACTACTTGCTACTTTTCCAGGAGTCCTCAGATCTTTTAATTATTATGAGGATTGAGAGAAACAAGAGGCAAAGCAATAAAGCTTTGAGAGGGTGCACTTTTCTCATTACAAGTTTGATGTGCAGAACAATCTGATTTGATCCAGTGGATAAAAGGTTGAGTTGGACCTGAGCTCACATTTGAGCTTACTGACTATAACAGCGAAATCCTACCCAGCTCCTCCACTGGTGCAGCAGGGAGAATGGGAGGCTTTGGGAGGGAAAGGGGAAACTATTGTTTCCACTATTGTTGCACTGTAAGTAACAGTGCAATCCTATCCAATTTACACCACCAATGTAACCAACAGGGGAGGGCAGGGTGGGACGCTTTGGAGAGGAGGGGAGATTTAAATCCCCTTTGAATCCCACTTTGGAGGGGATTTGGATCCCCTTTCCATTCTGGGGCCTCCTGTTCTCGCTGCACCACTGATTACACCGGTGGTGTAAATTGGATAGGATTGCATTGTAAGTCATCATCTTTCAACAACCATTGTCTTTCTGTAATACAAGAATAGCAGTAAATATTACCTCACCAGATTACTGAGAAATAAGGTTTGTGAAGCGAATGTAAATGCTCCATAAATGATAAAAAAGAATACGATAATATATTATCTTTTTTTGGCCTCTCAATGTGAGCTGAGATCTTATTTAACCAACCTTTTCAACTGTTCCTTTAGTCTAGCTGAACAACAGATGGTATTGAAGAAGAAATGAAAGATGCCCAACATGACACATTTCCAGTATGACTCATAGTGCTCAGTTGCCTCCCATCCAACCCTAGACTGTGGTATTATTCTAGCACACTTTCATGACACACGAATCGGCAAAAACATGGGACTTATTTGAAGAGTCAGAATCTGGATACACAATATAATTTGTGCATGCATTTCAGTGTGAGCAGTTGGAAGAGCTGGAAGAGACTCAGATTCCTCAACTGACCTATCTCCTATGAGAGGCATGCCATGCCACATCACTTAGCTTGTATTATAGGATTCAGATGATTAATTTGTACAACCATCAATATCACCCCTTAAGAGTTTCTACCAGCTGCATTCTCCAGCCACTGTGTTATTCAAAGAAGTGCATTCTTGCCATCACCCTCTGGTTTTAGATGGAGGAAACCCGCTGCAGCAGCAGATCTTTGAGGAGAAGCAAGAAAAGGCCTCCCCCATTTCAACTACAAGAAGCCCTTGTGAGAAGAGGGTGAGGGTTGCTGCTCTCATGTGAGGGGCTGTGGGACATTTTGGGCTCCTTTACTGCTCCTCCTGCTGTCTATAGTTTTGTTTAGTGTGGTTTCGTTGGGCTGTGTGGGTCTGCTCTCGTGCCTAGATTCGGGGAGCTCCCTCTCTTTTCTTTAAGTGGGGTAACCGGAGCAGTGGGTTTGGCCTTGCCAGAGGAAGGCACAGGAGACCAATTTGGAGGGTCCATTCCCAGATGCTGATGGATCCAGAGAGTTTCCTGAGGGCTCTGGGGGATTTTCCTGCTACTAGGTCAGTGATTCATCCAAAGCCCTGTTTGACATCTGGAATGAGGAAATGACCAGGGCAGTGGATCAGATTGCTCCCAATGCTCCCAATGCAGATTGCTACCTCATTGCAGAGCCACAGCAGTTCCCTGGTTTTCTGAAGAGCTGGGGGCAATGACGCTGCTTGGCAGCAGTCTTGAATGGTGGTGGCAAAAATCTCATGATTAGTCCAATCAAACACAGGCTAGAGCTCATGCTAGAGCCAATCCCATAGCACCGGTGACAGTGAAGAAGGCTTTTTTGTTTGTTTGTTTGTTTTCTGCTTCCACTGCATCTGTGGAGAATCATCCTGTGGAGCTGTTCTGAGTTGTCTAGAATCTTCTCCATCTGGTTCCTGGGGGGGGGGGGGGAAGAGTTGCCCATTGTGATCAGTTTGCTAATTACCTCACAGATAAAATTGCTCACATCCACCTTGATGTTGACACCACATTGACAGTGGGGGCTGATGTCCCCACGGTGCCTGTTGGTCCTGTTATCTGAGATTCTTTTCAGCTTGTGCAACTTGAGGACATAGACCAGATCCTCAACAGTTTGAGACCCTCCACCTGCCCATTTGCACCTTACTGACCATGCTGGGGAATGATAGGTCAGTCTCCGACCTCCCGTTTCTGGGTGATTGAGCACAGAGGCGTCACTGGAGCGAGGCGGGGAGGGCTGACCGCCTGGGAGTGACACGCGCGAAGGGTGATGCGCGGTCCCGCGCGCGCACTCACGCGTGCACCTGCACGTTGCGCACGTCACCTCCCGCTCCAGGAGAAGGCCTCGGAGCGTCCGCCCTCGGCAGAGCTCCGAGGCCTTCTGAGGAGGAGCCCAATGCGTGACGTCATATTTATTAGGTTTTTCGTGCCTGCGCAGAACGTTTGAGGGCAAAAGGGCAGCCCTTTGCCCTCAGAAACATACTGCGCATGTGCGAAAAACCTAATAAATATGACGTCGCACATTGGGCTCCTCCTCAGAAGGCCCAGGACAGCCAGCCAGAGAGGATGTCTCCGGAGCCGGCAGCAGCCGGTTGTCGTGGCGGCGTGGGGGTCATTAGAGCAGCGTGCGCGCCCTCGGTTTAGGACGGCGCGCACCCTAGTGGCGCCACTGATTGAGCATGTGGTGGTGTCTCAGTTCTAGAGGGTTCTGGATGAAATGGATTACCTGGATCATTTTCAATCTGGCTTCAGGCCAGGCTTTGGCACTGAAAGTGTGCTGGTTGCCCTGGTGGATGATCTATGCCAGAGACCTGACAGGGGGAGTGCATCCCTGTTGGTTCTGCTGGACCTCTCAGCAGCATTTGAAATGATTAACCATGGTGTCCTTCTAGGATGATTAGCTGGGCTGAGCCTGGAGGCCACTGGTTTGCAATGTTTCTGGTCCTTTCTGGTCCTTCCCTTCAGGTCCCAGAAGGAGTTACTGAAGGACTCCTGTTCAGCAGCCTGGCCTTTGGCCTATGAGGTGTCACAGAGTTCCATCTTGTCCACCATGTTGTTTAATAACGACATGAAACTATTGGGAGAGGTCACCTGAGAGTTTGGAGTTGGGTATCATCAATATGCAGGTGATACCAGCACTACCATTCTTTGTTATCTAATTCTGGGGAAGTGATTGAAACCCTCGAATGCTGCCTGGAGGCAGTGAGGATCATGATGTGGGCTAACAAGCTGAGATTAAATCTGTACAAAACAGGTCTTCTTGATTTGGAAATCCACAATGCAAAGATTGGCCTGTTGTGAACAGGGCTGCATTCCCCCTGCAGGAGCAGATCCACAGTTCTGGGGTCATCCTGGGACTCTCTGCTGCTCCTGGATGCCCCAAGTGACAGAGGTGGGCAGGGGGGGCCTTTGTCCAGCTTAGGCAGGTGCACCAGCTGTGGCCATATCCGAGTCAAAGATTTACCTTCCATTATTAAAGAACATAAATGATTTATTTACTGTATATCCCACTTTTCCTTCCAAATAAATGGAGAGCTCAAGGCGGTGTACAAAATGGAGAAAAAACAGTAAAATGCAAAAAATAGGAATGAAATATAAAGTGAAATTATATAATTTCACTTTATATTTCATTCCTATTTTTATATATATATATATACACACACCGTATTGTCCTGAGTATAAGACGCACCTGATTATAAGTTTGGTGCTATTAAAAAAAATTAATTAAATCACTGGCATTAAATTGCAACAGCCTGATTATAAGACACACCCCTAGTTTAAAAACTTAAATTAGGAGAAAAAAGTGAGTCTTGTACTCAGACCAATACGGTATATATATAATTTCACTTTATATTTCATTCCTATTTTTTGCATTTTACTGTTACACACACACACACACACACACACACACACACACACACACACACACACACACACACAACACAACAATTGAAGGTCATGCTTCTTTCAGGAATTGGAGGTCAGATCTGCAGCAGCATCATGAACACGCTGCCAATAAATCTGCCAGACTAGAATACATGGATGAAACGAGTCTACCGATGCAATCAGGTTTTGACATGTCACACTGTCCTATAATAGGTCTGTAGTGCAGGGCATTTTATAGAAGAGAGAACATGGAACTTCTCTTTCAGACATGCAATTAAAAAAAAAAAAAAGAAATCTTGATGTCTTCCTTCTGCATGCGAAGGGCACACACTGACTAATCAGAGTCCCTGCAGCAATTTGAGAGTCACGTCCACAGTGAAAATACTCTGCGTAGTGCCTAGAGACAGAAAGAACATCGGGAAGTGCTCTCCAATTACCACTCTGCTGGGCTGGACTCTCCTCCAGCATTTGCACATAGGCAGATATGCTCTGTGTGCTTTAATTTATTTTTTCCCTTGGATGCCTTATTCCCAGCAGGCAGCTCTCAGATAAAAAATCTCCCTCCTCCTTTTCATACCAGCTTGCCTCTCTCCTTCTAGCGAAAAGCCCTTAATATGGGAAGAGAGAAGCATTTTATAAGCCCAACATGATGTTCATGCAAGTGGAGGAGGAAGGTGAGTGGCAAGTATTTTACACATTAGAAAGGAATTGGAATCAGGTAAAGGTGAAGCCTCCTATTTTATATATATATAATCCTAATACATCTTAAATAATCCCAAAATTAAAAAAAAATTGAGAATTAAGAAAAAAAAAGTATATCTATAGGACATACATAGGGCCCAATCCTAACTGAATCCTCTGCCACTGATGCAGCCGCGCCAAAGGAACGCATGCTGTATCCTGTGGGGGTCAGTCATGGAGGTCTCCTTGAGACCCTGGAGCAAACCTCCGCTGCCACAATGGATCTTCTTGGATCTGCACCAGCTCTTTTGCTGGCACAAGTCTGAGGAGAGAAAGGGAGAGGGAAAGGGACAGGGAACAGGGTTAGGATCCAGCACATGCGTTGCTGCTGTGATTTGCCTCCTTTCTTTCCCATTCTGCCTTCCACCCGCCCCTTCCCTGCCCAGGAACTTCCCCATTCTTCCACTTTCTTGCCCCGTTCCACCCACCCTCAGCTGCTTTCTAACCCCACCACCAGTTTACCTTCACTGCTGGAGGTAGCGATCAGCAACAGCAGACGTCCGGCGCCACCACTGTTTGCGGTAGCAGACTCAAAATGGCTGCTGGTGGCGCCCTGCCATATGACCATTTACAACAGCATAGCTGGGTTCTGCTGCTGCCCTTGCAGCACAGTCCTAGTTAGGCTTTGGCTGGAAGTGTTCTCATCGTCCCCAGGAAACCCTTGGAACTTTAGGACCACTAAAAAGAGAATTCTCAGCATCCTCATCAAATGATGCATTCCAGGATTCTTGGAAGGAAGCCATGACAGTTGGCAATGCCTGTGCCAGGCTGTTGGGGACCCCATGGTACACTGAGCTGCTATGTCACCCAGCTTAGCAGAGGTAGATGACAGATGACTAGTGGTAGCATCTCCTCCTCCCCATGGACCAATGGGGGCATCCCCTCCCAGTACTGGGATGAAGATGTGACCCAGCAATAACAGAGGCTTCTGGGGGATGCTCCCATTTATCTCCGATGACTTATGTCACTGTAATGGGGGTATTCAGGATGTTGGGTTAGCCAGGTGGGCCATCTGATTGGTTCAGGTCTAATCTGGCCAACCCCTAATACTGCCCCAGACAGTTAAGCAGGTGTAAAACCAATATAAGTTTGTAGTGTAAATACAACCAGAGGAGACAGTCATGTTCTCTGACTTCTGTGAAATATAAAGGTTTTCTAAGTATTTGAAGCTTCCCATAAAAAATCCAAGATCCCCCCCCAACCATTCTCCTAATTGTTTTGCAGCAACTCAACAAACAAAACTGGCTGAAAACTTCAAATTGCTTAATCAGCGATAGGTCACTCCAACTCTTGCAGTGAACTGAACCCTACACTAGCTTTGTACAGTAAGAAGTCACAGACATTTTGGCCATTAGCAAAGTCCTCCCTCTGATGGCTACAGAAGCTTGGCATGTTTGCCACATTAAACTAATTGAAAGAGGAAGAAAAGCTGTCTGGCTTGTATCAGATGATCCAGAGAAAGACGAAGACATTACACAAAGAACAAACAAAGTAGTTTCAATTTAAACCTCATCTGTTTCTCACTAATGGATTCTCAGACATGTGCTCACATTAAAACTAGATGTTGTGATATATACAGAGTCTCATCCCTGCAAGGGCTTCTGTATTCATTTCTGCAAAGGAAACCCATTCACACATGTGAATGAGCATGTCTACAAATTGAATCTCCCCTTGAAATGGGTGCTCCCATGTGAAGAACTCATATGCTTCGCAAACAGACACAGAACTCTGAATTAAGGCATTTGCCTTCAGTCCAATCTTGTTGTGATAGTTACTCATACGTAAATTCCATTATCTTCCACAGGATTTATGACTGCTTTACATCATAGGATTGCAGTCCTGATATACAAATCAGGCTGAAGGTCAAGCATTAATATCTTTTAGCAACGCATTCCACAATTTATTATTTTGACATTGTACACTTCAGTTTTTGCACTTTTTAAAAATACAAAAGTTGTCCCTTTGCTCTTTAATTCTGAAGGTCTATCTCACTAATGTAGGTAAAACCTAGGCAGCCAATCCTTGATGAGTCACACATGAAGCTGGAGAGTGGAGAGGAGAGGAGGGAAGGAAGGGACCCATTTGTGGCCTGCTCGCAGCAGGAACACAACCTCCAGGCTCTGGCACCTGACAATGAAGGTGCAGAAACGAGACCCAGACTGCACTTGGCAGTTAGTTACACTATTTACTGGATCAGCAAACCTTGGCTTGGAAACTTGCCAGCAGTGCTGGTCTAATGATGAGGCTGACTAAAGTGCTTGCTTTGAGCAGTGAGTTGAGGAGGAGTGGAGAAACGATGATGGATACCCCACCCTCATCTGCATGATGCCCCCCTCTGGCCTTCTGCCCATCAAACCACTTCAATCAAACCACTTCTGCCCATCAAACCACTCTGTTTAAAGTATCATCTATAAATAATGCCCCCTCAAATGTAAGCACACTAACTTTTGTTGTTGTTCCAGAGATGAATGGGTGGAAACTGTGTGTGTGACAACTCAGTTTGTGCCTGGACCTGGCCCCGGCAGCCATTTTGTGTCTGCCCACAGCTAGTTGGGAACCCTTTTGCTAAAGAACTTAGGTTCCTCAGATTTATATTTTGTAGCTGATTAAGCTCTTCTAAAGGATATCTGACACCACTATGCTTTTGCATGTCTTAGTGCTGCCAACATTAACATCTGTTCTTAGGTGAAAGTCACTAAGCATGCCTCTATATTTCCCACTCCCCAATTGATCTTCATGGCAGTTGTTCACGAGCAGCACTCTGTAGCTTGAACTCTTTTTGACAGCTATTTGACATCACCCATTATTACAGGGACAGCAAATCCAATTAAAAGAATTTAGGGCAAATTCAAATATACTGTTCTCCTAACCTGCATAAGCTGCTATTATCCTCTTTTCACTGGAAGGCAACCTCTTGCTTTCTTCAGGTCTAATCTAAGACTTTTTGCTTCTTCAAGCACCTGTATTGTATAGTCCAAGATGCAACTCCGTATAATTAGAAATGGACTACTGGATGCCAGGGCACCCTTGGAGCATGCTCTTACAGTACTGCCCTATATATACTGTATAAGAAAAGGTGACCCCTGACAATTAAGTCCAGTCGTGTCCGACTCTAGGGTGTGGTGCTCATCCCCATTTCAAAGCCGAAGAGCCAGCGTTGTCCGAAGACGCCTCCGTGGTCATGTGGCCGGCATGACTCTCCTTGCCGCAGCGCGTAGCATGCAGCTGGAACACGGAGCGCTGTTTACCTTCCCGCAAGCGGTACCTATTTATCTACTCACATTAACATGCTTTGGAACTGCTAGGATGGCAGGAGCTGGCCAAGCAATGAGAGCTCACCCCGTCGCGGATTCGAACAGCTGACCTTTCGATCGAGAGCTCATGGTTCAGCTGTGTAGTGTTCATGTGCCTCCACCTGCCTTGGTGATCATGCCAAACAGCTAGCACAAGGAAAGGTATTCTGTGTCTCTCTACTGTCTTCTCCCTTCCCGGCTATGTTCATACATCTCTCTCTCTCTCTCTCTCTCTCTCTCTCTCTCTCTCTCTCTCTCTCTCAAAGCAGGAGTGTATTTCTCCATCTATCTTTTTTTGTTTTTGCATAGGGTGGAGTCAGATTTCCCCAACTTCCACATTGGCTGGTATGAAAGAATGCATTCTAGAACTTCTAGCTCTTCCTCCACTCCCTGATCAAGGGATAGGGTGCCCAGGCCAGGCCAGCCCTTGGTCAGTTCTTGCTCTCTGCTGTCTGGTGAGGTTGATCAATGTTGGATGACCGTCAACCATTTTTCTGGCTATTGACTGATAATGTTCCATGAGGGCTTTTACGTGTCAATCACAATTGCTAAACTTGGAAAACATTCTCTCCAGCCAGTGAGTAACATTTTACAAAGCTGTGGGCGATAGCCATTGAGTCTCTCAGGCGAGACAGCGAGGCTCTCCCGCCCTCCCCATCATCACAATTCTTCTGTAAGTTAATTGCAGCCACTTCTCCAGGGCTTGACTTGCGCCTCCCTTCCCACTATCTCCCGTAATTTGATGCAACCTGAGGCCTGATTTGCGCCCCCGCCTGCGCGGGATTGTGTCTTGCCACCTGAGCTGGCGCCCGGAGCAGCTCCCCGTTCCGCCGTAGTTACGAGTCATAACCTCAAACCTCTTTCTACCCAAACCCCTCTTGCCTCTTGGGCACACCAGATCATCTCCATACATGTTAGTGTCTCCCCCCCCCCCCGAATCTGTTGCCTCCTCTCCACATCTTAGTTCCCTCCAATAGTTTCAGAACATTTCACTCTCTCCTCACAGAGCATTCTTTCTCTCAGCCCTATTCAGTTGCAAAACATTGGGACTTCCGTATAACCTCTGCCTGTTCTGTTGAACTGTTCTCTGAATTCTGTTATCTCAGTTTTATTTATTGCATCCACCCCCTACCCCTACCTCTAACATTGTCATCAACCATTCAATAAACCTAGTTTCAGTTACTCTTGACTCCTGCCTCTTCTGTTAACCCTTTAATTATCAACTACACAGAGTTGGCGCACCACAACCCAGTGGTCCAAGATCCCTCATGCACATGTCTGGGGAAGTATGTGCATATTAATAGATGTGTCTGAGAGCACATGTGGTAACAATGCACACAAAGGACATTCCACGAGTTGCCCCTGGCATCTGCTGGAATACTGCAAGAGATTTTGGGATGCACCTCTGGAGTTCTGGGATTTCTGAGATGCACTGTTTCACTGGCTCTCCTAAGAACATTGCTGACCTGATACTAGGTATATTTTTTTTCAAGTCTGCCTGTATGACCAGTACACAACTTATCCTACTCTAGTAAGAGTTATAAAATATTAAAAAAAGAAATAATCTTCTGCTCAGTTTTTTTTAAAAAGAAACTTGAGATGTCGACAGCTCTATGATTCCATTATTTTTCTGAAATAAGAATAGCTTGTCAGAGAAAGTACACATTGTAAGACAGAACAAAGCCTGCCGGGTACTTGCTTGAATGGCACCACTGAAAATGAAAATAAATGTAAATGTAAAGAGCTATATTTCTCTTTTTACCAATAGCCTTGGAAATGTACAATACAAGAAAGGAAATTAAGAACAGTTTCCTGTTGCACCACTAAAATACACTGACCTTATCCCATCATTTAGCTATAAAAGAATACAGCAAGGTATATCATGACTTCTACACCATGGTCTCTATTGTGTTTGGGATTTTTGTTGTTGTTGTTGTTGTTGTTGCAAATGGGTTGGAGACGATAGGAAAGATGACATCCAGCCAGAATTTAGTTTACGTACCTGATAGGATGATTTCTGTTAAAAACTTCTATGCTAATACAAAATGGGGTCACAAACCTCTGACAAAAATGCAGCCTAACCTAATCTTGTGCCTTAAACTTGATGTGCAACATTAGCAAGTGAAGCTTTTCACAACATCGAGGTGATCATTGTCACTTGTGAATGTCTGCGCAGCAAGCTGCCATTAAAGGCACAGCTACAGTTGAAAAGTTGGCACTCCTGCACTGAAACTTTTTATGTAAACGTTTTATAACTGACTTCTACTGCTTTTTGTATTCTTTATTTATTTTAAAGTATTTCTATCCCGATAGAAGGCAGCCAACAATTTAAACAAGTCTATAAAATACAACACAAAACCAAGAACCAAAACTAGAGCAGCAGCAATCCAGAAAAGCCACACCTAGCGGCAAAGTCAGCAAAGCAAATCATTAACCTAAACCAGGGGTGGCCAACCTTTCAACATGAATGCTCGCTCCTGGCCCTTGAATAGTTGTATAGGTGAGGGCGTTTCAGCAGGTGCAGCTGCTTTAGCAGCACCATCAGCACTTGCAGCTGCCAAGATTCTGTCTTCTACACAACTCTTAAGAACGCAGAAACCCTAATGGTGGAAGGTTGGCCACCACTGAACTAAACTCTATTCCCAGTGAAGACGAGTTAACTTCCAAACCTCGGTGGAAGAAATATGTTTTTTTACAGTTAGAGAAACATTAACAAGGGTGGGGTCAGCCTGACCCCTTTAGGCACAGAGCTTCACATATTGGGTTCCACCACCAAACGATCCTATCCCTCATCCCTTCCAACTGTATTCTGTGGGTGGCAAAACACACCAATGGCTTTTTTTGTTTTGTTTCAGGGAATATGTAAGAACACCTGAAATTTAAGGCACTGAGCTATAACTACTCAAAAAAAGCACCCGGGGCTCCGAACGTGGAAGTGAGTGGCGATGACACAAAACGCATCACACGTAACATCACTCACCGCCCACTTACTTCCAGGATTGGAGGCTGAGGCAGCGCTCGTTGACTTACCAGCGGCAGTGGAGGCTGTGCTGGCTGGCGTTGCCCACACACAGCCTCTGGGGCTTTGTACCAGGAGCAGCAGCCCACAGAACAGCAGATTGGTCCCCAATATACGTACTAAATCCCATCATATTATGCCCTAATTACTGTAAATCAATTGCACCACCCCTTGGTGTAGTGCTCAGGGCAGCTGCCTCTCAGGCCCCACCCTTGTTACGCATCTGAGTGAGGATGTAATCCTATATATTCATAAAGGTAAAGATATCCCCTACTTGAAAGCCAATCGTGTCCGACTCTAGGGTGTGGTGCTCATCTCTGTTTCTAAGGCCGAAGAGCCAGCGCTGTCTGAAGATGCTTCCATGATCATGTGGCTGGCATGACTGTTACCTTCCCGCTGCAGTGGCACCCATTTATCTACTTGCAATTTTTTGCTATCGAACTGCTGGGCTGGCGAGAGCTGGGACAAGAGACGGAAGCTCACTCCATCAGGCAGCACTTGGGTCTCGAATTGCTGTCCTACCAACCTTCTGATCTGCAGTTCAGAGTCTTAACCACTTACCTGGAATTAAATCCCCTTGAAATCAGTGAATGTTGCTTCTGAGTAAACATGGATAGGATCAAGCTGCACATCCTGTTATTCAACGTTCAGTAGTTAGGCAAAAAAAAAAAAGTTGGCATTTAAGCAGAATCGATATTTTTGTGTTAATACTTTCAGCACAAAGTAATATACAGCTTTAAAATTACCAGAGACAGCAGGATGGGTGAAAAATATATTAAGAAACTAAAGAGAAAAAAATGCAACTTGCATAATGAAGGGATATATGGAGAACTGATTTACAGCTCTAGAGGAAATTAAAGCGGCATCTATTTTTCCCCAAGGAATAGGTTGATGTCCCAGTTTTATGTATGATTTGTTTATTCATAACTTTCCTTATTTTATTTTTTTAAAATTGTGCATTGTAATCTTTCCCTTTTGTGCTTTGACAAACAACTATCAGCATAATAGGCTTTGGTGCTGAGAGAATGCCAGGGAACAGATGCTTGAAATGAAGTTTAAGCAACTAGAAGCTGAGAGCAGCATGTGCCATAACATTAGCCGTTTAACTCTCTAGAAACATCATTTGCAATTTAACATAGGAATACCACACATTGGGGTCTGGCATCAGGCTGATATAATGGAGGGTTAATAATTGTGACCCTAGTTCTGCCCACCTACAAGTACATTGTGGGTGTGCCCCCCCCCTGAAAACATAAGAAGAGCCCTGCTGGATCAGGCCAAAGGCCCATCTAGTCCAGCTTCCTGTATCTCACAGTGGCCCCACCAGATACCTCAGGGAGCACACAAGACAACAAGATGCCCGTATCCTGTTGCCACTCCCTTGCACCTGGCACAGAGAAAACCTACTCCTAAAACCAGAAGGTTGCTTATGGCTTGTACCCTGTGATGGTCTTTTCCTCCATGAATCTATCCAAACATCTTACTTTAACCGCTTCCATAAGCAACAGATTGCAAAATGGTTAGGGCCACTGGCGTCATTACAGAGGGTGGCGGAGCTGTAAGTTCTTCCGTGATCAGAGCCTCCGTTACATGGAAGAACGAAGCACCCCACCCCCGCGCCTTCTGACCCAGTCAAAGCGGTGAATGCGTGTTGTTTTCACCGCTTTGAATGGGTCGGAAGGCGCAGGAGTGGGGCGCTTCGTTCTTCCATGTAACGGAGGCTCCGATCACGGAAGAACTAACAGCTCCGCCCCCCCCGTAGTGACGCCAGTGGTTAGGGCTAAACTAGACATGATTTTAATCATTATCTAAGGGCTCAGTCCAGCCTAACTCAGCACAAGTCAGGCACAATTGAGGCACAATTGCGGTGTAACTGTGGCCTAAAATAGGGCTGAGTTAGGCTGCAACTATGCCTGAGTTAGGCAGGAGGCAAGAGCAGTGGGCCAGGATCGAGGCAAAACTTACCGCAGAGGTAGGCAGGCCCCTGTGGGGAGGTGTCAGTCTTGTGGAAGCGAAGAGCCCCCTCCTGAGCTCATCTGTGTGCACCTACCACAGCTGCTGCAGCGTTCGCAGCAGATGGGCAGCCACAGGTGGGCCTGCAGGCACTGGGCGTGCGACAGTCAGCGGAAGGGCAGAGGTTGTGCCAGTGCCAGCCGCCCCAGGGCACCCTGTGCATTAGCCACCTGCCGCAGGGGGGAGTGCCACTGCCCTCCCTCCTGCAGAAGGGGTAGCCACCCCCAAGCCACGTTGAGGCTGCACGTGGGAGTCATGGGGGGGCAAGGTGAGAAGGGAAGGAGGGGGTGGGAACGGCATGCACAAGGGGGGGCTCATGAAGTCTGGAACCGCCTCTGCCAGGACATGCCCATGCGCTGCCTGAAGCCCTGGACCACCAGGGCTGTGGTTATGCCCACAAAGAAGGCATCCCAGCATGCCTTCTGCTCCGTGCCCCGGCCAAGACCGAGAGATGCCTTGGGCTTGTCTGCTGCGAGCGGGAAGGGCTCATGCAGCTCATCACGCCCCAGATGGGGCAACGTCGGCGCCTTGCGGCAGGCGCTCTGGCAGGGTGGGGGGTGCCAGCGTCCATCATCAGGGAGTGGGAGGGGAGGCAGGCACACAGACAGGGGGTGCTGGGGAGGGGCACGGGTGGGTCAGAAACAGACAGACAACAAGGCTGGTGGGAGAGGGATACAGGGAGAGGGGTCTGCAGAGACCAATAGGGACACAGGGGTCACTTCGCAGATGGAGGCAATGCAGGAACCGGCGCCTCTCATGCAGACGGACCGAGGGCGGAAACGGACGCCGTTGACGGGCGGACCGAGGGCGGGTGAAAGCCCCGGTTGCCGAAAGGGCTCTTCATGGACGTGGCGGACGCGAGCGGATCCAGTATGGGCGCCGTGTCGCCTGTCACTGTTTGCCTGCCTGAGAGGCCCCCCAACTCCCCCCTCCCCTCTGAGCCCTGAGGGTCTGGCAGCCCGCCTGCTGTGGTCTCCCTGGGAAGGCAGTGGCAGTCCCTGGGTGGGAGTCATGAAGGGGCTTGTTTGCTGGGCGCTGTCTCTGTGTGTGTGGGGCAAGGCTTGTGTTACACTGGTGACATGTTGTTCAAGGGGCCTTTGCCCAAAGGGCATCTTTATTGTTCTGGAACATTGGCAGAGATGGCCAGGCGAGGCTGCCAGGAGTAGGCACAGCAGCCACTCAGAACGTAGCAGCAGCAGCAGCAGGCGTGCCCCATGGACCTGGAGATGCAGGCTCTTCCCCTGTAGAACCACAGCCTGCTCCATAGAAAGGGGAGGGACAGCAAGTAGGCAGCCAGGGAGGTGGAGCAGCAGCAGCAGCTGAGGAGGGTTGCAGGGCAGGCTCCCAGACCTCTGGCAGCATCAAGGCAGACGACCGTGGGGCAACCAGACTGCAGGCCCAGGGGTGCTCCCCGGAAGGTAGGTGGTGGTGGACGTTCCTGGGGAGACAAAAAATACAGGGGTGTTCCATGGCAGCTGCTGCGTGGTAGCAATCGCCATTGAAGGAATGCCAGTGTGCCGGTTGCAAAGGCCTGCAGGGAGAGAAACCAAACACAGCTGAGAGGTGTGACACACATAGCATGGTCTGCGCTCCTTCCCTGAGTGTAAGGTGAGCATGATCCTGTAAGGGAAAGGGGTCAAAGAGAGAGACAACAACACAATGTGTGGGTCACAACCATGGCAAACCTAGCAATACTGACCTGTCAGTAGACCCTGTGGAGTAAAGGGGGGGGAAACAGCTGGTGCCTACATAAGGCTAACAGTTCCACACTTGTGGCATTGTGTGCTCACATTACTACAGGCAGCAATCAGACACAACAGTGGTCAAGAGGCATGTATCCTATATATCATAGCAGGCAAAGCAGGCAGCTATGAGACAAGACATTGGTAAAGAGGCATATCATGGCAGGCATTGCAGGCAGCTATGAGACAAGACTGGTATAGAGGTATATCATGGCAGGCTATGCAGGCAGCTATGAGACAAGACATTGGTATAGAGGCATATCATGGCAGGCTATGCAGGCAGCTATGAGACAAGACATTGGTATAGAGGCATATCATGGCAGGCTATGCAGGCAGCTATGAGACAAGACATTGGTAAAGCATCATGTATCCTACCTATATTTCTATATGCAAAGAGGCAGAATTCAGACCACATGTCAGCACGAACCCTGCTCTTACCTGCTGGTGTTGTTGCCTGGGGGGGGGGGAAGGGGCTGGGAGAAAGACATGGGTTAGCAAACACTTGCATGGAGACAGCTGCCCAGGCACAGCTGTAAACAGGTTGGCCACAGCCAGAACAGCCCTCTCTGCCCTAGAGGGGGGCAGAGAGGAGAGGAGAAGAGAGAAGTGGGGTGTTTGTGAATTTTGCCCTCCACCGACAAAGTCCCACTTTGTGGCTGCTGGGGGACAGGACCCCACGCCACGTGCTCAGAGAGAGAGAGAGGAGGGCTGGGGTTGGGCTTTTGTGGGAAAGAGGCTGGGTGGGGCTGGGTGCTGATAGGGTAACTATTTGGGTCCATGTCCAGAGTTATGCCACAACTATTCCGTCCTAACTCAGGCACAACTCAGGCGTAGGGTGTTAGAACTTTTCAGGAGAGGGCTGGAGTGGGTAAGGTAAAATGGCTCCTATGGGTCTCCTCAAATTTAAGTCCACCTTTTTTGTTGACCTAAATTTTGTGCTGCAGTTGTGCTCAAGGGGGCGTGTCGGAGCTTGCCAGTGTCTGGAATCCGACTCAAATTCATAACCGCCCCCCGTCACTCCCCTGACACGCCCCCAACACGCCCACTTTTAGGCCAAACTTAGGACGGAATAGCTCTTATGCCGAACTTAGGACTGAATTGGTCAACTTTCCTTAACCTGTCCTATGTCAGTCACAATTGCAGCACAAATTCGGTCTCTGCTGCACAATTCAGGCACAACTCAAGCCTAAGGCACTTAGGCCGCAGTTGTGCCTGAATTGTGCCGCTGAGGCCTTAGGCTGGACTGGGCTGTAAATAACATGGGCGGAGGGCTGATCTGAATTGGGAACATAGTGGGGCTGAGATGTCTGTTACCAAAAGGGTGGTCACCTGAGTTTGGGATATACTCCTTCAGAACTGAGGAGTGTGACAACATGGATGTCACAACACTGCGACAACATGGATGGGCTTGGGAGAGGATTGCATCAAATGAATCAGGCGGTAGAAGTCCAGTGTGTATAAGTATTTTGCATGTTTATGAGAGGTTGCCTTGGTTTTAGGCGCCTCACTCTATTCATTGTTTCATCTGCCAGGTAGCAGTGGGGTGGCACCAGTATGAGTGCCTATTTGAAGGAATTCCATTGTGTTTGGGGCCCAACAAAGAGTGAGCAACAGCCGTATTATTAGCTAGTTTGGCTTGGAGGAGATGGCCAGCATCAAGTGAGCAGGAAAGAGATGGATGCTATGAAACGAGCTCCTGTCCGTCCAGATGGATGGGAGCCCTGATCGAGTAGAATCCCTTTCTCAAGATCCTCCTGTCTTCTGGTCTTGTACTTCCTGTTTCCCTTGCACCACTAGCGTTCTTCAATGCTACTCCTCTTACCAACATCCTTGATTGCAAATTTTAAAATTTAAAATAAAGTCTACACAGTATGCATTTATTAATGAGTATGCCTGTATTACCTAGTCATCATTCATACAGCTCCTCAAGCATTTGACATGGATTAATAGGTGTTGCCAGGGCATTTCAACATTTTAGTACTGTATAGTGCTGTACCCAGAACTTCAGAACTGGACATTTCTCTTATTGCTTCTGATACTGGCTCATTGTATCACATTCACTGTTCACCAGAGCAATTCATTAAGTTCTACTAAACCTTGTATTATAACGTTTTGAGAGAGATAGATAGAGAGAGAGAGAGAGAGAGAGAGCGAGAGAGAGAGAGAGCGAGAGAGAGAGAGAGAGAGAGAGAGAGAGAGAGCTCTTGTTCCTGGCATGTAAGCCTCCCTGGCCTTTTGCTAGTGACACACTAGTATATCTTCCCTTAAAAAAAAACTTTATAGTTCATCCTATCACTAAATGGGGTAGATTGATTTAATTAACACAATTTCCATTAATGGTTTAAATCACCACAAAATGTTAATTTGGATCAATGAAATCAAGTTTTCCATATTTTAATTCTTTATTTCTTGCACATGCATTACTAACTGGTTGCTATAACAATTAAAACATTGACTAGCTTCCTGGGAGCATCATTTAAAACTCCTGAACATGCAGCCTACATTACTTTTGCCCTATGGAACATACCTGCTTGCGGGGGGGTAGAGGTGGGATGTAAGAACATGACCATGAAAGAGGTAAACACTAGACTCTTCTAGTATAAAGAGCTAAACCCCATCCTTAGAATTATTTTTCTTGTTCTTTTCAGATCTTAACTTAATTCCATTCTGGCCTACAATAAAGAAGTATGCTTGTTTGATGGCAATAAGAAGGAAGAGCTACTTCATCGGAAACACAGGACTTTATACAAAATAGGGTAATTGTGAAATTAATAGATTTCTCTTTGATGCTCATTGTACACCTACAGGAACTACAAACAAGATCACTTCCTTGACAGGTTAGACTGCACACGTGTTGGGAAAAAAGAGGATGCTTATAACAGGGCAGACACCTGATCCCTAATCATCTTCCCTGTGCCACACTATTTGGCCAGAGTAGACATACCCCACCTGGCTAAACCCAACCTCTGGGACAATCTGGGATAGGAAAGAAAACCACTTCCTGGTCACCCAAGGCCAATCGGGAATAGAGCAAAACATTCCTACCTGGCCCCGAATGGCGACCAGCTAGACTCAGACTGCAACCTCTGGGGTGGGGTGGGGGGCAGGTGGGTTCCCTTATGCAAGATGCAGAATTGTGCTGGGGGGTGCCTCGGTGCTGCACAGCAGCCTGGCACACCCTGCCCTTCAGGTCCCAGCCTACGGCTGCCTGACACATCACACATGACCGGGGGGACGGACGGACTGGGCAAATGATTGCCTTCACTCACATGTGTGGGCCAAAGTAAAGCTATTCCAAAACCTTCTTATATATACAGTAATATATACTAATTGACCGCAGGGCCAGCCCATTCATGATACCAACTGAGGTGATGCCTCAGGCAGCAGAATGGCTGGGGATGCCAACCTTCATCCATCCTGTCACCTCCACTGCTCCTCTGCTTCCCTCACTTCCTGATGGGGGGAAAGAAGAGGAGGGCGGAGTAGAAGAGGAAGTGTGGAGGAGAGGAAAGTGGTGGGCTAGGGTGACACTCTTGTGCACCCCCTCTCTTCTTTTTTCCACACTTCCTCTTCTGCTCCATTTCTGTCATCTTTTTCCCATACAAAGACTGCGAGGAGCAGAGCTTGGCACATCAGCACTTAAGAGGAGGAGGAGCATTTGGCCAGGTACATTTGGCCAGGTACATGCAGTGGCAGGTTTGGGGTCTGCCCTGATTGACTGCCTAGCTGGCACTTCAAGAAGGATGCAAACACAATACTGAAATGAAGCAAACCCTCATGCCAGAAGAGAATGCCTCTCACATCTTTATGTAACGACCTCAAACATTTTCCTGCCAACCATATAATTCAAATAAACCATTCCAGTCATGGTGAGTGGGGATGGGGGACAAGGCTTGGCTTCAGCTGTGTGATCATCACAACCCTTTGTGAATATGCCTCTCTGCACATCCAACTTCAGGATGAACGGTTTAAAATCAGGATGAGAATTCTGTTTAGAGCCTCAGACCCCATGACAACTCATTAGAAGGATTAGCTCTCAAATCCTTGTTGACAGAACCCAATAACATGTGTATTAAGGTAAGAACAGGGCCCACATTTTTTATGCTTTCATTTAAGTAGGCTCCACTTTCTAATTAAATTTCACACAGTTTCTGGCAGGGGGAAAAATGCATCTATCATTGTTAATATATTTGCGCACAATTTGGGCCTCTTTGATCAGCTTTGTCATGTCAGGCATCCGTTGGCTTTCATATTGATTTGCGCATTAATCAGAACACATTTTTTTCCTAGTTTAATATTAGCATACCAAAACTGTTCTGTGAGTTATCATGCTAATATGTTCTATCAAAGACTAAATTAACATTTTATTGCTGTTAACCAGAGGCAACACTTCACATAAATTCAGGGGATGGTGCCAAGTGTTCCTGCAGTGCCAGCTGCTTCTATGGGAGGATGCCTGATCTCGAGGAGACCAATTCAGCATCCCTATGAAATATGAGGATGATCATACTACTACTACTACTACTACTACTACTACTACTACTAATAATAATAATAATAATAATAATGATGATGATGATGATGATGATGATGATGCACTGCTGATATATTGATATACATCAACTGCTGATGTATTTTGATTTAAGCAATGAAATAAACTGCATCAAGATCAAGCACATTTTTTACATACCCATGGCTGTAAACGACCATTGAGAAAAACAGAACTGACTATTCTGCCTACTCCCACCATTATCTTTCTACCCCTTGACTATTTTCAGAGATAACATGAAGAGGAAAAAGAGAAAATTCATAAAACTCCATTGATCCTGCCATATCTAAATGACTTTAGGAACCAATGATAGTCTTTGGTTCTCTTGAGATATAATCTGGTAATCCATTTATAAAAGAACCCTCTGTGCCACTTGTTAGGAGATTGGATCTAATGCATAGCTTGGCTGCCAAAGGGGAGATGGCAAATGCTACACTCCCAGCTTCCCATGAAACTCATCAATCGAGTTGCTGAGTGAATGCTGTTAGGCCATGCATACAAAATTCATTTCCACTGTGCTTCGCTGATCCAACAGCTGTTGAAATTGAGACATCCATAATTTGGAATAATGCAGACAGAGGAGCTAGAAGTGCAAACCACAGTGAGGAGGAATAAGGATCTTTTCAATCTAACTCAAGCTCAACGGTCAAACTACAACTGTACTTGGGACACATTTGTGCTAAACATTTCACATAGGTCCTGGAAATATGTTGAGTAATGTTTGCTATTTTTCCACGTACCACAACCTCTGTCATAAAGGTCAAGAAATGTGGACCAACAAGTCTCCATTCCTTAACTTTCCCAATTCATATGACGCATCCTCAACTAAGCAGCATCTCCTCCGAGTCCTGTGCATATGTACCCCCATATGTAAGCCCCTCCGTCTCCGTGCCCATTGAAACTTATTTTCAGGTAAGTGGGCATAGCGTTGCATCCTCAATGATAAATCCCCCTCTCTTCATTTAGAAGTAATCAAATCCCTAATCGTTCAAACTGCGCTTACATGGTTCCTCTTCCTTCCTATGTTTTGCTGCTGTTGTTGTTTGAGATAATTGATCAGAATACATACAATGGTTGAATGTGTGTGCACTATGAATTTTGATAGAGGCATTATGGCATTCAAATTTTGGTTCCTTTCCTACTGGTTTCATCAGTTACATTTGCATGATATTTGCCTTTGACATGGTTGTGATACATTGAGATATTTCCAGTGAACTATCTATACAGAGGGCCAGATTTGCCTCTTGAGTGGCATCCATGCACAGAAACCCCAAGTGTATGTGCCTTTTTAGAATTGATCTTTCCTGAGACCGAAGTCTAAAAAGGGGGAAGGTTATATAATCAGAAATTCATGTTGAATTACACTTGAGATTTGCATCATCCTAATGTTTTGACTGACTTGAGATGTGTTCAGTTGTGTATTTACTGAATCACAATTTTCTGTGAATATACTCGGTGCCTGCCAGCAGCTTCAAACATTATGTGCACAAATATAGGAAGAGCAACTGAGGATAATTCTGTAATTGTATGCCATTAAGATCTAAAGCTGTTCTGAGATCTCTGTCAACGTATTCGAACACAGGGCTCTTGCCCTCTAAGAAGCCTTTGAAGTCAAAGAAAGATCTTCTATGTAACCCTTATGTTCACTGCCCTGTGGCGCAGGCGCTGTACAGCTATGCTAGAATAGTGTACATGTTAAGATGTTTTTTTATGTTTCCGTAATGTTAAACCGCTGAACCATAAGCTGTCGATCGAAAGGTCGGCAGTTTGATTCCCGCGACAGGGTGAGCACTCGTTGCTTGGCCAGCTCCTGCCAACCTAGCAGTTCCAAAGCATGTCAATGCGAGTAGATAAATAGGTACCGCTTGCGGGAAGGTAAACAGCGCTCCATGTTCCAGCTGCATGCTACGCGCTGCGGCAAGGAGAGTCATGCCGGCCACATGACCACAGAGGCGTCTTCGGACAACGCTGGCTCTCCGGCTTTGAAATGGAGATGAGCACCACACCCTAGAGTCGGACACGACTGGACTTAATTGTCAGGGGATACCTTTACCTTTAATGTTCTTATATGCCAGAGCACCACATCTTCTCTCCCCTTTCTTATTCAAATAAGAATAAGAATCATTCTTTTTTTTTCTTATTCAAATAAGACCACACATTCAACTCCTTTCAAATCTCTTCCTTTTTTTCTTTCCCTATTAGGAAGGAAAGAAGAAAAGCAGGGCAGTGCCATTATTCCTTCCTTCCTTCCTTCCTTCCTTCCTTCCTTCCTTCCTTCCTTCCTTCCTTCCTTCCTTCCTTCCTTCCTTCCTTCCTTCTTCAGGCTATCTATCAGCTTCATGGTAGGACAGCCTTGTTTAGGTTAAAGAAGTTAAGGTGGAGAGTCATGCAAGTGTGACAAATCAGGAGGTTGATGTAACACATATGGTCAGGCCAGTTTTGGCTACAGGATTGTCTTCTTCTGGTTCATGTCTAGTCTGACAGTGGGGAAAATGACGACTATCATATAACCAGGGATCTATAGGAGCATGTCAGCATCATTCTGTCTAGAGCTGCCAGGAGACATGCTGCTGCCTATGCACAGTGTCATCTGTTGTGTCTGATAATCCAGAACTTGACTGAGCAAAAGCTTCTATAAAAGGAAAATTGTATGACCTCCGTAATTGGAGGGTGATAAAGGGTTTTTTCTTTATCTAGAACCACATTTTCAAATAAAAAGATAAATTAATAGCATTCAAATAAAAAAGATACATTTTAATCTGAAGGATCACTCTGTGACTCATTTTTATCCTTGGCTCCTTAAAAAATGGATCCAAACAGCATTAACAAATTGCTGGTCAATTGATCTCTTCCTCTTTTTACAAACAATTTAAAAAAAAAATTATGACATGATATAATTCATGTAATTAATCTGTGGAACGTGTAATTAATTTGTGGAACTTCTTGCCACAGGATGTGGTGATGGCACCTGGCCTTTATGGCCAAGACAGATTTATGGAGGAAAAGTCCATCACAGGTTACAAGCCATGATGGGTATAAGCAGTCTCCTGGTTTTAGAAGTAGATTGTCTCTGAATGCCAGAGCAAGGGTGCCGCAACAGGATACAGGTATCTTGTTGTCTTGTGTGTTCCCTGAGGTATCTGGTGGGCCAATGTGAGATATAGCAAGATGGACTAGATGGGCCTTTGGCCTGATACAGCAGGGCTCTTCTTATGTTCTTACATTCTTAATTAGGAGATTGTTAGCACAATCCTAGTTGGCGTTTGCACAGCTGGAGCGTGCGCTCTGCTGGCACAAGCTGTCGCAAACATGCCATAAAGCCATCCTGTGAAGACTTCCAGTGCGCACCGGCAGAAGGAGCAACACCCACCAGAACAGGAAAGCTCTGTGCTAGGCAGCGCAAGGGTAGGGGGAGGGCAGAGAGGAGACAGAAAGGGGTGGGGCGGTGACAGGGCAGGGGCAGGTGGATCAGGCCCGGGAGGGGACAGGATCAGCAGCGCTGGTGCATGCTATATCCTAACCTCCTTCTCAGGCCCAATCCACCAACACGAGTGCACATGGATTGTGCTAGCCATATGGCAAAAGCAGGTCTGAGTAGGCCCATTGCAGGGGCTGGGGCTTTCCCCACAGCAAGGGGACGGATGTCCCATTACCTTGAGGAGACCTCCCACCTCCTAAATTCCCCTGCAGGATACAGCATAGCCTGCGCTGACACCTCTGTATCGGTGCGGGTAAAGTTAGGTAGGATTGGGCTGACCGGCTACAGTCTCGCATTAGTGAGGATGATAACGTTCCATTGAGATACTGGAATGATGATAAAGTTCCACTGAGATGATAACGTTCCAATGAGATACTCTTCTGCTACCAAGGAATCACTTTAACTGACAAAGAGATTTATTGCTTGCAACACATCTCCTATAACACAACTTTTATTATATATACAGTTGGACCTTTTTATCCATTGGGGTTCTGTTCCTGGAACCACAGTGGATAAGAAAATCATTGTTATATGAAATCCGGGGGTTGGGGGGGTCGGGAGTGGTGCCATATTACCTTTTCTCCAGCATTTTCACCGTTTCCCTCCTCCTTAATTTGTTTAAGCTGACTGAAAAAAACAAAAGCCACTACTGGAAGCAACCTGTAAATGGCGCCAGAGACTTCCGGCTGCATTTTTCAGCTGTTTGGACATGCGCAGGAGGCTGGAAGTGGCTGGCAGGCCCCCGGCAATGCTGAAAAAAGAGGTAATGTAGTGCGGTTGGACTTCCTCTTCCACAGTTTTGCCATCCGTGTTGAGTCAAACCAGTGGATAAAAAAAACTGTGGATAAAAAGGTCCAAATGTATAATATATACATACATGTATGTATGTATATATAAAGTTGTTGTAAACTAATTCAGCCTTGTCACTAAGAGTCCAATCCTATCTGCTGCCACACTATAGCATGCAACTGTGCCAAAAAGTTGCATGCTGCATGCTATGGTGGGGGGTACGGGACCTGAAGGCAAATGGGAGATAAGTAAAAAACATTTGTACTTACCTCCGCATAAGCCTACAGGCTGCCTATGAGGTATCCTTGGACATACACCAGCCATTTTGGTGGCTTATGTCCGAGGAGAGAAAAGGGCGGGCAGGTTTTGAATAACTGGAATCACTACAGGGGTGCAGGGTGGTGGTGGCCCACACCGGGTGACGCACACATTTAAGGGGTGACATGGCAGAGAAGCCCACTTCAGCACCCTGCCATGCCGCCCAAACTTGGCTGCTTTCTACTGCTCCAATTTGGCTTGGCCTGCTTGACTCCGAGGCGAGTCGCTGAGTGTGAGCAGCAGAAAGTGGCCAAGCAAGGCTGACATCCCTCCTTGAGGGACGTTTCACACCTGCTCGCTGCTTTTCTGCTGCTCCAACTTGACCTTCTTGGCTCAGAGTGGCTGCCAAGCTGAAAGTAATTGACGGTCACGTCAATTGTAATTGGTGAGCCAGAAATAATTAGTGGTGCTGTGATGATGTCATCACATCACTGCCAATTACTTCCAGGTCTGCGCCACTCGGTGAGTGACACCAGAGTCACCGCATCAGGTGCCACCGGTGCCAGAAAAAAATGGCACAATTCAATAATTGGGGCAGGATGAACAGCGACACCATTGATAACATGTATATAATATATAATTTTATGTCAGATATAATGGCTATATTGTGCCGGAATAATAAAGTCATCAATGGCTATGGATAAAACATAGAAATGCCATATGTGATCCTGGTTCTGTTTGAAAACAAATTTTAATTTTTGCCTGCTAAATGGGCAAAGTGACACTTTTTCAATTGGTGCTCCTTATATTTAGCAGGAGGCACTGGCGTCACTACAGGGGGGGGGGCAGAGCTGTACATTCTTCCGTGATCGGAGCCTCCGTTACACAGAAGAACGAAGCGCCCCGCCCCCGCGCCTTCTGACCCATTCAAAGCAGTGAAAACAACGCGCAGGGAGTCTCCTGCGAGTTGTTTTCGCTGCTTTGAATGGGTCGGAAGGCGCGGGGGCGGGGCGCTTCGTTCTTCCGTGTAACGGAGGCTCCGATCACGGAAGAACGTACAGCTCCACCCCCCTTGTAGTGACGCCAGTGGCAGGAGGAGAGAAACTACCCCTCTTCACTCCAGCACAGAATCATTTTGAGTGGCTGTTTGTTGGTGGTGTTCTGCATTTTTAGACTGTGAGCCCTTTTGGAACAAGGAGCCATTTAGTTAATTGATTTTCTCTGTAAACCGCTTTGTGAACTTTTTTGTTGAAAAGCAAAGCCATTATATAAATATTTTTATATACTGGTTTTGCCTTTTTTTTTTAAATAAACCAGTATAGTATAATAGTAATAGTAATAGTAATCCAGTCCGTGTGTGTGTGTGTGTGTGTGTGTGTGTGTGTGTGTGTGTGTGTGTGTGTGTGTGTGTGTGTGTGTTTAATTTATTTCTGGCATGTCTATGATGAAATTAAAATACTGTATGTTAAGCTGAAAAAACATTCCAATTGTTATAAAAATTGCCACCCAGCAACATTACTAGAAAGTCTAGGATAATCTGAAAAGCACCCAATAGCAGTGACTTCATCAACATTTACTGTGAATTATTATCTAAACCAGAAACAAAATGCTCAATTCAATTGTATCCATTTATGAAAATCTGTAAGGCCAGCGGGTGGCGCAGCAGGTTAAACCGCTGAACCATAAGCTGTCGATTAAAAGGTCGGCAGTTTGATTCCCGCGACAGGGTGAGCGCTTGTTGCTTGGCCAGCTCCTGCCAACCTAGCAGTTCCAAAGCATGTTAATGCGAGTACATAAATAGGTACCGCTTGCGGGAAGGTAAACAGCGCTCCGTATTCCAACCGCATGCTACGCGCTGCGGCAAGGAGAGTCATGCCGGCCACATGACCACGGAGGCATCTTCGGACAACGCTGGCTCTTCGGCTTTGAAATGGAGATGAGCACCACACCCTAGAGTCGGACACGACTGGACTTAATTGTCAGGAGATACCTTTACCTTTTTATGAAAATCTGTAGATACTCTGTTATGCACAAATGGAGCCATGATTAATATAAAGAAAACAAAACAAATCGAGCTATGATCTCTGACTAATGAGAGAGCTCCCCACAGATAGCCTTGAGATTGCCTGGGGTTTGTTTTTCACAGTGAATTCTCAGAAAAACTCTTTATCTTTCTCCACTTTTCTCAAGAAAGCTCAGAAGGCCACCAAGCCTAGGAAAGCTCACCCCACTATGATCAAAGGAATCCACTGGTGCTGAGCAGGGTGAGAAATGGCATTCCCATGTGTAGCAGCTTAATTCACTGAGGCAGGACATGTTGAGACATTTAGTTCCCAATTTTAATCCTGCTGGGAAGAAACTACGAGCTACACAGCTTTAATATGAGGCCTTGGATGCTGTAGAAGCCCTACATACATACTGACCCTCATCATGGCATTGCTGAAGGTGGGGCAGAACTCTAAGTTCCACACCACTCTGACCCTCCGTTACTCCGGTGCACGAGGTGGCCCTGCCCCCTCGTCTTCGGAGCCATTCAAGGTGGTGAAAGCAATGCACAGGAGACTCCCTGCGCATTACTTTCACTGCCTTGAATGGCTCCAAAGGCGAGGGGGTGGGGCCGCTTCGTGCACCGGAGTAATGGAGGGTCAGAGTGGTGTGGAACTTAGAGCTCCACCCCCCTGGAGCAATGCTACTGACACTCATTTGCCAGCATTCCCCTTTGCCAAGGTAAGTTTGGGAAAAGAGGGACTAGCTGGAGGATAGTTTGGGTCAAGCTCAAAATTGTGACCTGCGAAAGGACTTTGGTTTCTGAACACACACACCCAGTTGCCAATTTCAGTGCTATCGCAAACTGAAAACAGGGGCGAAACGTAAAAACAAAAACAAGAAAAAAGATCGGGGCGAAACATAAACATTGTTTTAACGTCTTAAAATAATTAATAAATCTTTTGAAATGATGGAGTTTGCCCGGCAACATGTTGATCTTCAATTCTGAAAACAGGTTCCTTGTGTTAAACATTGACAGGCCAATCCTATCCATTGGGCTGTGCTGGCAGAATGTGTATTCCACCACCAGAGCTGGCAGGATCCAGGTGGATGCCAAGCAACAGTGTAACACACTTTGAGTATCGAAATCTCCAAAGAAATTCACTTGTCTTATAGAAACGTACTTTGAAATTTCTCAGATGTTTCTCTTCCCTCATCAGGAAGAATTTCTGAATTTCACCTTTTTTTTAGATGTTTATCTTCCCCCGGTGTAGTGCTTTATAATGTGACAAAATTGAATCACTTGCAGTATTTAAGGACACTGCTGGCCTGGGATGATTGGTGGTGGCTAAAAAGTGATTGGTGGTGGCTATTTCCTTGGAGGAAAATAATAACCAGGAGTTGCTGAGGCAATAAAGAGGAAACACACAGTAGCTGGGAGAAATGAGGTCGCAAAGAGAACAAGCTTTAACCGAAAGACCAGCGTGAAGGAGGATGAACGAAACTAATGTCCTCAGGGGAAACTGGCCTGGCAAGCCCACCACAACCACCCCCTGCCTACCCTTATGCAGACAGCTAAGAAGAGATCAGGAGATCAGCTGTCAGGCCTTAAGCTGGCAATCAACAGCTGATCCAGTCTGTTGAGTGCCCAATGCCCTTATCACAGCCTGTCATTTCTTTTGAAGTCACCCCAGTTCTGAAAGGTATAATCTGACCTCTCAGCTCTTAACTTTCCACTGAGATATTGGCCCTCTTTCTGGCCCCTCTCTCTTCACACTGGTCACAAATCACTAAGTTTTGACAATTATAAATAAACAATACTTTAAAAGCCAATGGACAGCCAATTAAAGTACAGGCATCACACTGGGGAAGGCCAAAAAACAAAAAACAAAAATCCAATCCCCATGGCCAAAAAGGAGGATCAACAACAAAAACCTTCCTGCTCCTCAGTATGTATTTTTATAATAATACAAAATAAAACACCAAATGGATAAATAAACACAGCATAATCCAAAGCCAAAAGCAGCATAACAGAGGAAAAGGAACAGCAAAAAGCAACAATATAGCAGACAGTTCATCAACTAAGGCTAAGCGGAATGAGAAAGTTTTAATCACCCCACCCCTTTGGAACACCAGCAACAAATGAGCAGTTCTAACCTCCAATGGGAGGGAGTTTCACAAACGAGGTACCACACTGAGAAGGTCCCATCACGAGTCACCATCAGCTCTATTTCCCAAGGAGGCAGGAACCACAACAGGGCCTTCCTAGGGATGTTCTCATGGGACAGTCAGATCCATATGGAGAGTGACAATCCTTCAAGTATTTAGGCCCCAAACAGTTGAGGGCTTTATAGGACACCACCAGCACTTTGACTTGTGTTCAGAAATGTAGAGACAGACAATGGATATGGAACAGCAGACGTGTGACTTGGTCACAGTCCCTGACTTCAGCCAACAGCCTCATGGCTGCATTCTGTTCTCATTGAAGCTTCTCAACAGTTTTCATAGGCAGCCCCACATAAAGAGAAATATTGTACAATGTTCAGGCTCAGTGTCACGCCAGTGCTTGGATAACTGCAGTCATATCTGTCTGATCCTAGAAAAAATGCAGTTGGTGTACCAGCCTGAGCTGGCTAAAGGTGCTCTGGGCCACTGCTGTCACCTGGGCAATTGGGTTCAAGGCCAGGTCCAAGTGCATCCTCAGACTCCAAACCTCCTTCGAGGGGAATGTAAGCCCATCCAGAGAGCACATTCACAATCTCTGCACTAATTGCACCCCTGTCTTCTCTGGATTTAGTTTCAGTTTGTTGGCCCTCATCCAAGCCACTACCATCTCCAAGCACAGATTCAGAACTTCCACCGGCGCCGCTTATACTAGAGGTGCCAGAAAAGAGCCTTATGGCATTTTTGCGACACCTTAGGCCGGCAGAGCACTTGCTCTGCCGGCCTATGTTTGTGCAGGATTGTGCTATCAGTCTCATATAGTCCCCTTTCTTGCCTCCTGTAAAATATCATGATTACAATCTGCTGCCCTAACAGCCTGCTAACAAACTGGAGAGCCAATTGATGCAGCTTGGTGGGTGATGGGTTTTAACCCAATTCCCATCAGAATCTGGCTCTGTTGTACTCCCAGTGGTATCTTCAGAAGTGCAATGGAGCCTGATGGCTTCTCCAGCACCAACTTACTCAGGCAAGGACTCACAATGCTGGAGACAGCAGGGCTCAAGTTTAATGCCTGAACACTGCAGTACCTGCAAATATTAATGGTGGTATTCAATTGGTTTTGTAAGCATGAAGAATGGTGCCCCCATGCTTTCTGGCATGGATGTCCATGACATAGCTGGCAGCATACAGTACATGGAAGTGTCCACTGATGCTGGGAAGCATGAACACTAAACTTCCCATGCTTCACAGGACCAGTGGGACATTGCTGCACATGCTCATAACAGTGCCCAGACCTTCAGCTGATGCCTACAGTGCAGAGAAACTGTCTGAATGTGGGGAAAATGGGGTGGGGCTTTTTGTTTTTTTGTTTTTTGGTGCACAGTGGTGCAGAACTGATCTCATATTGATGTAATGTAATTGAATTTTTGATATCTGTCATCTGAGTATAATCCTATAACACCAGGCCTATACTCCAATCCAGGGCCCTGGGTACACTGATGTAGGAACAGTTCTTGCATAGTTCATGGGCAGCTTCATTTGTTTCAATGGAGGCAGCAGGACAATGAGCACTGAAGACTGTGTTCATATTGTTATCTGCCCCACTGAAATGAATAGGGAAGCTATTGTGGGAATAAGAGCTCAAAGTGTACTCCCGATCTCCAAATCCCATAAGATATCATTAGGTCTGGGCAACTACAGTATGTTTCTAAGGTCACTATGTTCAGTATCTATAAATTAAGGTGAACACTACTTGCCTGCATTTAAAAAAAGAGAGATTTTAAAAGGAACTGACATTTTGGATCATTAAAGGTTATAAAGTGCAGTAAGATTCTCAAATGGGAAATGCTAAGGACTGCATTATTTATTGACTGTGTAAAGACGTAGCTTAATTAAGCTAAGCCACAGGTCACTTTTACACCCTTAGATCACAACACAGTCATAAATCTGTCATATTTATGTATCCCTAGACATTATTCTCTTTCTCTCCCTTTCTCTTCTTGTGAAGAACACAATTACACCAGATCCACAACCTGAAATCAGCACCTGTGCCATGTTAGAATTCAGATTATAACCGAACAGCCTGATCCTGTAAAGCGGGGATGGCAGAGAAGGACATAGAGACACCCAGAAGGTGATCTCTTGTCCTTTTGATCCAGCACTGGTCTTTGACTCACCTTGCCCTATGCAAATGCCATTGATCCAGGTGTGCCACCCCTCTTTACTACCCCTTGTGCTATGCAGACCTTTGAGGCAGGGCAATGAGGAAGACAGGAACACTGACAGCTCATGCAGCACTCAGCAAACAGTCCTTGATGTCCTTCATTGTTTCTGTAAGACAGTGGCAGCAAATTCCTCTAGTGAACATAGGGAAGCAAGGCCCCATTTTCCCCCCCAAAACAGTTCATCCCCTGTAGAACAGCTCCCACGTTTCAGAGGGGCCCACCCACAGCGGCAGAAATGTTGGCTTCTTTTTTACAGGGCTGCTGCTGCAGCCACTGTCAAGGAGCTGATCCGCTATACAATGGCCAGCATGATCCTTCCCCTCAGAAAATGGTTGGAGGAGGCAGGATCACAATCACTCAGTAAACACTTTTTTTTTTCTTTTGCCCCCAGGGAACATTGCTCTTCTGTGAAAATGGCACACCTCCCACAATGTCCCATTTTGTGGTGACAACAAATCCCTCAATAAATGGGCACAGTCCTTTAAGTGGTTGTGGGGCAGGTCTCCAACCCCAGGCCATTTTGCCAAGCGTAGGATGGGCTTGAACTTTCAGGACCCAGAGCTGATTGCAGCAAGGAGGCTTTGTGGGGCTGTCTACAAGAAATAACAGTGCAGAGGATCATGGGAAATGTATTTAAAAATGATGCCTCTTTGCAGAGCATCTTTGTTTGCTATACATAGCCCCAGTCATTTGTTCATTTGGGCTGTCTATGTGGAAAACCTTTGTACGTAAACAAGGCAAAGTTCATGTGAGAGCCATGAAAACGTGTGTAGTGCAATGTATCCAAGGCAACTATAAGTGGACCTATCAATAAAGCACAATCTGTCGGGTATTAATGGTCTAGTCTTAGTACTTACTGTACACATTATCTCACCTTCTAGTGGGGGAGGACATCAGATACAGCATTCATTTGACAACTCTCATTCCGGCAGTATGTCTGTATTATTCTTCATGCCAATCTCTT
Source organism: Plestiodon gilberti rubricaudatus (assembly GCA_026170595.1). Classification (NCBI taxonomy): domain Eukaryota; kingdom Metazoa; phylum Chordata; class Lepidosauria; order Squamata; family Scincidae; genus Plestiodon; species Plestiodon gilberti. Next base: position 79,729,751 of record JANXHW010000001.1, read on the forward strand.
GATAGCAAAGATTTGCGAACTGAATAATAAGTATTGCCAGTCAGCCTAAAGGAGCAGCACAGATTACAAAGAAGTATCTGGCCATGCTGCTTTAAATAGGTAGATGTTATGATTGTGCTGAAAAACCGATGGATTAGAGGAGAGTTCAGGAATGCGCAAGCTTCCATAAAACCGTTCCACCCTTTCTTTATGCCTCTTTATAAAAAATGGGACTACCGGGCCTTGGGTTGCTCTTCACCCCTCCACAACATTCATAGTTTTAAGAAGGCTTGTTTTACGTTGCTACCTTGAGCGTTTTCTTGAAAGCCTCAGGACTGTACTACATGTTACACTGCAGGCATGCATAATGGATTCCCAAAGGCCCCTTCTGCCTTGTCAGATGCCTTCAGAATGGTGCATTCTGCATGAAAGAGGGGAAGAGGTTTCATTCTGCTGAAACTATTCTTCCAACATCTCCTGAAGGCTTCTATTCTATAAGGGCAGAAGGTCTGGCTCAGTGGTAGAGCTGCCGCCTTGTAATGCCTGAAGCGATCTGAGGACGCCAGCTCGAGATAACCGGAAGTATTCGAGAGCTCTCGACACGCCTCTGACCATCTGCAGAAGCCCTCGGTGAGAGTGAGGAAAAGCTGCCAGCTGCACTCTGAGTGGGAGTCAGAGTTTCCGTCAGCTGAGCGTGGGAGGCGAATGCCAGAGATAAGCCAGACCGTGAAGGAATGAAGACGTTCTATGAAAGGCATTCTATCTGGATGTTCTATCTGGAATGAAGATGTTCTATGGAATGAAGACGTTCTATGAAAGATTAAAACTTTGTATTGTAAAAAAAACCCTTCAGGGGTTTAGAATTGCCTGCCTATGTGCACCGCCTTGTATTAAAGTCAGAGGAGAACTCCAATGACCAAGAAAGGCAGTATATAAATACTGGGATGATGATGATGATGATGATGGTGATGATGATGATGCAGCTGTTTTTTATTCCCTCACAGACTCCAAATCCATGTTTGCAAGACCAAGACAGGTCTAGAACTCTGACAGCAAAAACAGCTGGAGGAGGGCTAAGCCCTTCCTTCTCGTCCATCCTTTCTCGGATACAGATTGCCACTTTTTGACATGTCTTTACAAGAGAAAAAGGACAATCTGGAGTTTGTGGCAGTCAGCTGTATTGTTAAATATAGTCTACCTTATATTTATTAAAAGAGATAGGATATCAGTTAAAAATAATGATAAAAGCTAAAACTTTCATAGTTGTAGATAAAGGATAGAAGACGTATATTGTCAGCAGACTCCAACACACCTTAGCTCATACTTTCAACTTAATTTTCTTTCTGCCATTAACTTCAGAATAGTTGTAAGTCGGAACAATTAAAGAGATGTGAATGTTTAATTACATGCTCACCTGAGCACTGGTGTGCTCATGGAAACCAAGATCACAATTCTAAGCATGCATACTCAGAAATTGATCCCCTTGAATTTAATGGGGAACATTTTATTACATATTATTACTCAATATTACTTCTTCCCAGAGAGCGTCCCTATAATTGCAACCCAAAGGTAACAAACAATACCCATGTATTTTGACAAATCATGAGATGCTGGAGCCCGAATTATAATTTGCAGAGAAGGTTCAAACATCAAATATTCTGCAACGTATTTCTAAGCATTTTAGCTAGTAGGATTCCTCTCCTGTTTCCATACATGGGTAAAGATGTTGTGTGAATTGATAGCATGAAGGTCTAACTCACCAGTGTATATGTTCATATGAGAAGCCTCCATGCAAACCAGGCTGTCCAAATTCATCTATATGATCTGGCTTCTGATTTTTCCTTTATAAATTCCTTTTATTTCCTTTGATCAACAAGCCTCTCCACCATCTTTTCAGATCAGTTTATCAATTGCACTAAAATTACCCATCACAAAAAAGTTACTAATCAGTTCAGTTCCTCCCACCTTTATATATTTATTCTTGATCTACCTGCAAATATATGTATTGACAACTTTAAAAAAAAGTTTTCTGTTTCCTTGATGCTCTTCCTTAGTCTGGCATATAAAATTCAGTCTAATCTGTAGCCAATACTGAAGAAATAAGGCTGCGGAAGCCTTCAAAGAGCTTTAAAACAGGACATTTGCAGTGTAATGTTCCAATTTCAAGCTTTTTCTAGCATGTTTTCCTATTGCCCTCTTAAGTGTGTCTGCAAAGCACTCTGTGAAGCTATTTGATAGTAGCTGATAAGAATGAGATTTAATACAGCAGTTCTGCTCTTATTGTATTCAGTGACAAAACCCTGATTGATTTCTGTCAGAATGGGATCAAGGTGTTACTGGGCTTAATCGAACTGTATCAAAGAAATTAAAGACTGTTATATGAAACAATCACTTCTGATAATCCACATGCAGCAATCTTTCGCTAAGTCTTGATGGGCTTAGCAGAATAAATGTTCATTATGTGTACTATTTCTAGTCACCTGGAAAGAACATCAACCAGTATATAGCAATGTATGCTCTTCTGTAGAATCAATATGTACTTTTACTAGAAACTCATCATATTTTGTTGAAACCTGTCGGCCCAATCCTAAGCATTCGTTATGCTGCCAGAACACGCATTCCAGCAGTGTAATGCACTTTCCAGCTGTCGCAAACCCAACACGACAGAGAGCCGGAAGCAGTGAGCAGCTAGGTCCATGCAGTGATGGACTGGGAGCACCCACCTATAATAACGCACTGGGGGCGGGAGGGAGGAGTGGAATGGGGTGGGTGGGAAGAATGGGGAGGCAACAGTGGCAGGGAGGAGGGCAAATTGGGACCAGTAAGGGGATGGGTTCAGTGGCAGCACAGCAGCACCCTCCAAATCATAACCCCGGATCCACCTTCACAGATCCATGCAGACTTATGCCAGCGATATTGCTGGTGTGGGTCTGGCTTGACTCATGGAGGCAGCAGCGGCTTATTTTGGGGGAAGAGAACAAAGGCTTCCTACCCCGAGGAAGCCTCTGGATGCCAAAACTCCCCTGCAAGATGCAGCGGACATGACGTTGGCGCTGCTACATCGCCATGCAGAGAGTTAGGTAGGATTGGTGTGTGTGTGTTTTATACCATATTGTAATCTCATTCAAAAATAGTGCATACATCATAAAAACCTGGTAGAGCATCACTCAAATATACCAAGGATTCCCTCTCCTCCTTGTTATCTTTTCCCTGTCAACATTTAGATTGTGAATTCCTGTAGTGGAGACAGAGTTTTGAAACTCTGTAAAGCACCATGTACAACAGTGATGCTCTACTTACTATAAGTAGTTACAACAACAGTCATAGCAAAAACAGTAGCAGTTATAGTACTAATTCAATCTATTCACTCAGAATATGCCACAATGATATGGAAAGTTGATGCATGGGAATGCCAATTGCTCCCAGATTCTCTCCTCATCTGTAGGCCAACTAAGACATGAGTCAAACCAGTATGAGAGCAACTTTCAGTGGCTTCTTCCCCATCGGTCTACTAACACTTGGGTCCAGGAGTTGTGTGGGCAGCCTAGGGCCCAATCCTATCCCCTGCCAGCCACATCAAAAAGGCACATCCTGCATCCAGTGCTGGGGGGGGGCAACCTGAGGACAAACGGGAGGTAATACTTACCTCCCAGTAAGCCTTGGAGTCGCCTATGGGTCTCCTCGGACATACGTCATCACTTTTGGTGGCATATATCCAAGGAGAGGAAAGGGGCAGCGTGCTTCTGATGGAGGGGATAGGATCCGGCATGCACCATTACTGCTGGATCCATTGTTGGATTTATTGTTTTCTGCTGGGTTTTACATTTTACTGATTTTATTGAGTTGGTATCTAGTCACTTGACTGCAATTTAATGATGCTTCCATGTTCACTGCCTTGAATCCCCCCCCCCAGATTTTTATGTATGTGTTTTAAATAAATAAGCAACTGCTCAATAAGCAGCTGCACAATAAGCATGTGCCATGACGCAGTCTCAGTTGACACATAGAGTGATTTTTAAAGTGGTTTTTACTTGGCACCCTATAACATGGAAACTATTTTATGTAAGATTAAGATATTTGTTATATTATATATTTGAAAATGTGGAAAGGTAACTGAGAGTCCACTGGGGGTAGAGCCAAAAGCATTTTTGTTTGCAAGCCAAATATTCTTAAAAGGCCACAGTGAAGAACGCCGTATTCCCAGCTTGGTCTTCATACATTCTCATTTTCTGATCTCTGCTGTACTTCAGTTGTTTAAATCAGCAGATCTTAATTTAGCATTCCAGCCTTTCCCACTAGACGGCAAGACACCCGCTGTGTCTCTTTCTTCCTTGCAATGTAGCTCTGGCTCACCTTTGTCAGTTTTAATTGCATGATCTAGCAAAGGCAGATTGAATTAGCACCATCTACTCCAAAGATTTGATTCAGTACAGATTTGTTGCCATATAGTTCATTAGACAAGAAGTCATTTTAAAAGGGGGGAAATGAATAAATAATGCATTGATCAACACACTGGAAATGTGCACAGCTAATGAGCCACAAGTTCTATAAACTCCAGCACCTCCATCAAGCAATAAATGCATGTGGGTGGGTGTGCACGCACACACGCACACATGCACACACGCACGCACGCACACACACACACACACACACTGGCTACTAATTTTTGTTCACTCATGTGCATTATTTCAAAGCTTGTGTGCACATCTTTTAAATTGTCCCTTTATTTTTGCCAAAATGGTTTAGTTCAAAACAAAAAAAGAGGAAATTTTTAAATAAATAATTAATATTTCCATTAAAATATATATTTAAAAAATACACTTACCTGGTCACTGGTCACCGACGCTGCTGCTGTTGCTGCTGGGGCCGCGGCAAGCAGGCTGGGGCCTGGAGCTCGCGCAACACGGGCAAGAAGCAGGCTGTGCTTCTCCCGGTGCCGCTGCGAGACCAGTGGCACCGGGAGAAGCACAGCCTGCTCGCCCGCGTTGCGCGAGCCCTGGAGCTCGCACAACACGGGCAAGAAGGCTGTGCTTCTCCCGGTGCCGCTGCGAGACCAGCGGCACCGGGAGAAGCACAGCTTGCTCGCCCGCGTTGCGCGAGCCCTGGAGCTCGCGCAACACGGGCAAGAAGCAGGTTGTGCTTCTCCCGGTGCCGCTGGTCTCGCAGCGGCACGGAGAGAAGCACAGCCTGCTTGCCCGCGTTGTGCGAGCCTGCTAGAGGCTCGCGCTGGCCGGGCAAGCAGGCTGTGCTTCTTCGGTCTCCCAGCGGCACCGCATGGAGCCGCTGGGAGACCGGAGAAGCACAGCCTGCTTGCCCGGCCAGCGCGAGCCTCCAGCAGGCTCGCGCAACACGGGCAAGCACTGTGCTTCTCCCGGCGCTGACGACCGGGAGAAGCACCCGCTCGCCACGCCGCCATCTTCTTTTTTTAAAAAAAAATAAATTTTAAACTTCCCGGGCAGCATCTTGGGTCACGAAATCTCACGTGATCCAAGATGTCGGCGCCCAAATTTCACGCGAGATTTCGTGACCCAAGATGCTGCCCGGTAAGTTTAAAATTTAAAAAAAAGATGGCGGCGCCCATTTGTCCCCCGGGACCCGACCAGGAATCGGGTCCGATTTCCGAGACTGTCCCGGCGAAACCGGGACGAATGGTAAGCCTACATATGCATGAATGAAACACAGCAACACAAAAAGCAACGTTGATGTGATAGTATACAGTTGTAGGGTTTTTGCCAATTCAAAGAAGCAGATGATCATTGTAGTCATGATCCTATCACGATGTGCTTCTTGCAGTGTTTGATCAATGTACACATGTGCACTGGTAACAGAGAAGAGGAAAAAAAACAATGCAAGTGAACTGCAGGAGCTGAAAGCTGTGGCAAACTGTGCACGCGCCAGTTCTCGAATTCATTTTAGAAACTCTTCTAGATAACTGAAATGTAGATGAATGAAATGCAGGACAGAGTAAACCCATAGCACAATAAAGGAACAGAATGGGGCACATTTGCTCATCCCCTATGCTAGCACGCAGCTGCAAATAATCTTTTCAAAATATCTGAGGTTCTATCAAGAGCTGGGCCAGTGAGGAAGCATTTAGATACCATTTTACTACTGCAATTCATCGTCTTTGATGACATCATCACAGCTTGAAATCAAATTCCCAGAAATGGTTATGTGAATCCAGCTGGAGATGGCTACTTTATCCTAGCACCTCTCTTCTCCTGCTAGATGGCAGTGCTATTGCAGCTTTTAAGCTCTTACCTGTTTGGTCGTATGCTACATTGTCTGAAAAATGAAAAATCTTGCTAACGGGGCAAGAAGGCACCCTCTAATGGCTGCCTCTTATATTTAGCAGTGGGAGAGCAACTATCCCCATTTATGGCAACATAGCATCTTTTCCAGAGGCTGGTGTTTCCTCCTGTCTCGTTTTCAGATTATGAGTCCCCCTAGGACAAAGAATCATTTTTCCCCTTTTCTTTTGTTATGTACTGTAAACTGTTGCCTGACAAGCATTTCAATTGTGCTTTATTTGGACATGAGATGCATGACATGCTTATGCGCATGTGTATACCACCGCGGTGGGAAGGTAACAGCGTTCTGTATGCCTCAGCATTGAGTCATGCTGGCCACATGACCGCGGAAGCATCTTCAGACTTTGAAACGGAGATGAGCACCACTAGAGTCAGTAACAACTAGCTTTCGAGTGAGGGGAACGTTTACCTTTTACGTGGCCCAGTCCAGTGCCGTGATTTAAAGCAGGACTGATGGCAAGAGGCCTCAGATACAAAGGACAAGAGCAGTGGTTCCCAAACTGGGAGGTGTCGCTCCCAGTGGAGCCGTGGAAACCAGCCACTTGACTTTAAGGGAGACGTGGAGTGCCACGGAATTCTCTCGGAAAACAGTGTAATGCCAATTGACATGCATCAACACAAAGGAAAGGCCTTCAACCCTAGCTGTCCTCCTCAACTCCATGGCCAAATTCAATCAAGGACGCCATGCTGATGAAGCTATGGGCCTCCAGAGCTTGTTCTGAGATCTTTGTTATACGCTTGCTAAGGTGCAAAACAATAGCAGCACTCATTGAGAACTGGGAAGGAAAAATCAAGGGCCATCAGGTCAAAAAAGGAGGTCCCTTGTTCAGCTCACCCCACAAAAAATCCCATGGGGGGTTATGGGAAGAAAAAAGTATTAAAAGCTGGGTCACAGTGTCTTCATTCTTCATTTGTCCTCTCGCTGCTTTGCTGTTGATTTTGTCGTTCGTTAACCTGCCAGTGCTGTGTAAGCCACACCTATTTGAGCTTCGCCAGCGGGCGCAGTAGTTACTCTGGCATGATGAGAGTGGTGCTGGCCTCGGCGCCAGTGCCGCTTACTCTCCAGGTGCCACAAACGTGCTTTATGGCACTCTTTATGGCATGTGCTTTATGGCGCATTATGGCACCCTACACTGGCAGAGCTATCGCTCCACTGGTCTATTGTTAGACAGGTGGAAAGCATTTGTGGCCCTTTCCATTGCTATTCAATGGAAATCAGAATCATGGGATGTGGAAATCACAGTGCCCTGATCCTGTTGGAATAAAAATTAGAACAAGAGCTTAGTAATCAGTGAAGACAGCAGGAGATCCTAATTAAGAAGGAAGAAGAGTTAATCTGTAACAACTAAATGAACGACTTCCCTAAAATACTTCATGACTAGTTCCGTCAGACCTCATTTATCCAAATCAAATAGAAGACAGGAACATAATTGGAATGAATAGAATAACGGAGAGGTGGAGGACTTTTCAATGTCTTAATGCTTTACGATGCAACTGTAAATCCCCAGTGTACAAAACTAGTAGGTAACTTCGCAAAAGGCAAAACACGAAGTGTTTCTATTTGAGGTTCAGTTTGTGGAGTTCTTATGAAGCTGTGATAAAGGAACATTCATTACATTCCTTAACATCTTTGATCTTTTTACAAAAACTGAAGAATTACAATTTGTTCAAATATCTGCTACTTTGAATCAGGATTTTGCCTGATTCACTATGAGAACTAATTATTATTTCCTTTTTTGGTTATACGTCAGCTCCTTAGAATTCATGCTTCAATGCTCCAGCAAATGTTTAAAACATATTTGTATTCATCTTCCACTTACCAGCCCTTATATCGTATTATTTTTATACTGATTATCCTTAGTGCTCAACTTGTTTGTTTATTTATTAAGAATATTTATACACCGCTTGTCAACAAAAAGTAGTGCACAAAGTGGTTTACATAGCAAAATAAATCAGAAAATGGTTCCCTGGTTCCCAAAGGGCTCAAAGTCAAGAAAGAGATGCAGAAAAGACACCAGCAGCAAACATACTGGGATGAAGAGGGACAGTTCCTTTCCCCCTCATAAACATAAGAGGACTCCACTTTAAAAGATGCCTTTTTGCCCAGTTAGCAGGGGTTACCTGATTTATCCCAGTTTGTAGGCACATATTTCCACTAACTCTTTCCTTCATGATTCTACTGAAGTAGATGCTAGCCTACATAAGACTTGTTAAGGCACAGCCAGCCAATGTTAAGCATATTTAAATTCTACAGATTTCATCTGAAGACATATAAGCAATTGCTTAACGTTTCCATTGAAATCAGTGGGACTTAGAGGTACTTAACATTGGCCCTAATGGACCAATCCTATCCAGGATTGGACCAGAACACGGATGGATTTACTACAACAGAACACAGTTCTGCCATTATAAAAGGCTCTAAGTCTCGAGTCGAGTCTTTCAAGTCTTTTACAATCGCCGACTCATGTCCGAGTCAAGTCATTGACGCAACTTGAGTCCGACTCGAGTCCGAGTCAATAGGTTCAAGTCTACATCACTGGGAGGAGAAGAATCAAATATAGCCCCCCCCCCCAGTGCTGCTTCATGCATCAGATGACAGTATCAGTTCTCCTCAGCTATTCTGATGGGAATAGACTGGCAGAGAGGCCGCCACGATGGCAGACTGTGCGGTGCAATGGTGGACCATACATACAGTACAGCCAGGTTTTTCTAGCTCCTGTCCAGAAGTATGGCTTCTTCAGAGGGATATTTCTTTTCTTTTCTTTTTTAAGGTCAAGTGGACATCCTTGATTAAGTACTGCCAGAACTAGGACAGACAGCTACAGAGGCCTGTAGGAAACAAAGACATTGAGAATCAGTCACCAAAGGTCTAGATCTATAGATTTAAAAAGCACTTAGGTTAACTCATAAATAAAACACTCAGCTGCAGATACAATGGTTAGTTAAAAGAACATCAGTAATAATGACAAATAAAAATGGTTCAAGCATTTTCATCCTTAACCATTGCTTGCTAGGCTATGCTAATTAGAATAAAAACAGTCAAATTCTGTTCAGAGTTGGGCATGACTGGGTCCTTGACTTCAAATTCAACTCTAAATTAAAGCAATATATTTAGAGCAGGATACTGATAGAATGAGCCCCCAAAATACTTTCTGCCTGATTCATTGACATGGTGAGCTCAAGGAGATCCTGCACATGCATTGGTAAGCTGACCTCATGGGTTGGATATCCAGTCTTAAGCTTTGCTTGAAATCACTGACTAGAAGAAGATGATGACATGATTTTTCAGCTGTTTCAAGCAAAATATACATTGATATACCACACTGTTTAAATAGAACTCAGATCCGCCACAGTGCACAATGCGTGCTGCGACGGATCCTAAGCAGGTTCAGGGCCACGCTGGTGGAGCTGGGGCAAACATCGGAGGAAAGGGACGTTTGTCTCTTTCCCCTGGTGTCATCACCAGTGGCCCCAATGGGCCTCCTCGGATGTGCACCAGCTATTTTGCTGGCTCACATCCGAGGGCCTGGTATAAGGATGGCCAGGCCCAGGAAGGGGTGTGAGATATCGGTGGAGTGCGCCGCCGATATCCCCGCCCCTGGCCTAGCCGGTCTATTGCGCCTTCCACCACCACCCTGACTGTCCCTCCCCTCACCCTCCCACCACCTGGCGCAAGACCTACCTGCATCTGTTGGCGCAGTCCTCATCTGGTGGCAGAGTGAGTGGCGCCGGTCTCGGCGCCGGTGCTGCCTGCCCCGCGGGTGCCAAAAACATGTTTTATGGCACATTTATAACACCCAACAACACCGGCGAAGTGGCAGCTCCGCCAGCATAATGCTACACTGGATTGGCCTGTAAGATTACTCTAAGGCACCTCTGTGTTGAGTTGAATTCAAAAATATCCTTCCTTGAGCAGTGAACCTACATAAACATGTTCTCCGACATGATTGCTCCTCTGGCAGCAGCATCTCATTCCAAGGAATATTTTCTCTAAGGGTGAGCATAGTTACAAAGGAAGCCAAATTATAAGCAAATTACTCTGCACAGTTATATTGCTTTGCCTAACTTCATTTACAGATAAGAAACAGACCCGCTGCAAGCCATGTTCTAATTACAGTCTAAAGGTTTACTAATACAATATGAGACGATTATTGAAAGGCTGCCTTGAGTTGCACTGTGGCACCTACGTCAGGAAGGTTGATTGGAGTCACAGGACATCGAGGGCGATGCTTGCTGTGACATCTTCATAGTACCAGAGATTTCAAGCCTTTTTTAGGTTGTTGGATATGTTGAATAAGGGAGGGGAAACTCATAATTTTTACACACAATTGTTTCTAAATCAATTGTCCATCTCATGTGCTAGGGAAATGAAACACGGAAATGGTTCCTAATTCTTGTGAATGCACAGTAAATGAAGAGCATGTATCTAGAGTTGGTCTAATGAATAGAGATTGAATGAAGTTGCATGTATGTGTCGTCATCCCCACTCAGTCACATGCAAATTCAGTCACATAGAAAATGATGGATATCACTGTTCCTTGTACAAGTGGAAAAAGCAAATTATGCATTTCGTTGTGAGGCAAGGGCATTAAATTTACTGCAAGTTATAAATCATGAGGTCAAGAGTTTGTGATGCAAGTTATCATAATCTTGAATTATCAGGTCTCCGTGTATTGTAAATATTTCTCCATTATCTTAGACCTACTTGAGGTAACTGTGCTCCATACTTGATGATTCTAGCTATAATTATGCATACTGTTAGATTGCTTAAATTTAACTGAATTCAATGAGATTTGTGGCCCAATCCTTATGGTGGCGGATCACACAATCTGCCTCCGTAAAGCCCAGGATGCTGACGCAAACATCATGGCACCGTTGTGCAGACCTCTCTGGGGCCGCCTGGTAACTCCCCCATAGCATGCAGGAGGCACTTCTATGCAGCAGTGCTGCTGTGTGCTATGGGTTGGCAGGGGATAGGATTGGGCTGTTAATGGCCCAATCCTATCCACCTCCTGTGCTGACTTATCCCAGTCCCTCCACTGGCAAAGGGTTCCTTAAAGCTGGCAGATGCCCCCTTAGAGACTTGAACCCTTGCCATGGAGGGGGTTGTGTATTTGTTTCACGTGGCTGCCCTCTTCCAATCATTCTACCTGTGCTCTGCTCTGAAGGTATTCCTGGAATTCACCTTTTTGCTAATTATCTTATGGCCCAATCCTACCCATGCCAGGGAACAGGATGCAAGGCCACCTGTGCAGCAGCCACTGTACCCAGAGGCGTCACTGGAGGGGGGCGGTACTGTAAGTTTCGCACCATTCTAATCCCATTTACTCCCCGGTACGAGGTGTCCCTGCCCCTTCACCGTCAGAGCCATTCCGTGCGGCGAAGGCAACGGGCAGGGAGTCTCTTGCCCATTGCCTTCGCCGCACAGAATAACTCCGACGATGAGGGGGCGGGGCCACCTCGTACCAGGGAGTAAACGGGGATTAGAACGGTGCGAAACTTACAGTATCCCCCCCCCCCGCTCCAGTGTCGCCTCTGACTGTATCCTGAATGCTGGGAGGCACCAGACAGACTGGGAGATACAAGTACAGAAAAAAAAACTTTACATAGCTCCCCTGCTGCTGATTGGTCCCCTGTGGGACTTCCCAGACCTATGCCAGCTCTTTTCCTGGTGTAGATTTATTTAAGGAGCCTGCTGGGGCTTGTCAGGCCTGAGACAGGGGTTTGGATATGGCAGATGTTGTTGCTGGCTCAGAGCAATTGTCTTGATTATTATTATCTCTAGCAAAATGTTCATCATTATGACGGACAAGGGTGGTGTTAGAGAAAAGGCTTGTAACTTGAGGGCAGTATTAGGAAGTAGGTAATAATACTGATGATTAGTCTGTGCCTTTACTTTCATGTAGAATTCTGCATTTTAGAGTGTGTGAGTGCTTCGTTACATTAAGTAAAGAACTTTCCCCCTCATACTTGTCTATGATCAGCCAAAGGGAAATATTTACATAAATGGGCACAACAATTCTGACAGGATTCCATTTTGGGGGGAAGATTTTTACATCACCAGTTTCATCAAAGTGTCAAAGGAATGAGTGTAAAGCAATTAAGTTCCAATTAAGGAATTCACTTTACATTCCCCCCCCCCACAAATTATAGGTTTTTACCACTTTTGTTAACTGTGCATTATGACTTATTAGAAATTAATGTATGCCATTTAGCCCTGATATGTAATTAAGTCACTTTCTTTTACTTTTTGCGTCTTCAATAGGGAGGCTTTTCTTGTTAATTCGGGGAGCTTAATCAAGGCGAGGAGCCACAGAGGCATTTTTCCTCCGTTGACAAGCAGCAATCTATATTGTTTTAGTTTGACAGGCAGTAGTTTATTCTACATAATTTAAAACCAATTACTTATCCTGTCTTTTCCACTATAAAAGCACACATTTAGTTATATAATCTCCCCCCAAGAAATATTCCATCAAACTAAATTACAGGATAGACATGGATGCCTGGGGCTCAGGGTGGAGGTTGGAGGTAGAGACATGTTTTAAAACAAACAGCTAATTTTCCTTCTGAAATCACAGGCATGCCTAATTGAGTAACACTTCTTAAATTGTTTTATGGACTTTCTGAATCTTCTTTTCTGATATCCTATTAGGCTGGGAAAATAAAGCCCATGCCCATTTCATTTGATGGAAATTATCACATTTCCGTCATTCAAAGTGTTTATGAAGCCTCTGTTTTGAGAATATTCGCTTCATTCTTCCCTTTCTGTACAAGAAGGCTCTTCCTCACGTAATGAAAATGGACCTTGTATCACAGCTTTTCATAAAAGCAAATTACAACCTCTGAATGGGATCCAGATCTTGCAAGAGGTTTTTTGATGGTCTGAAGACTACAGCCTTTCCTGCAGTCTGATTCCAGTGCAAAAACACGTATCCAACATTTTTCGTATTTCTTTTAAAACTTTTCTATCTTGTTCATTAGTGCAAGGCTTCCAAAGTGGCTAATAACATAACTAACAATAGCATATACAATAGAGACTTCAACAAAACAATAAAAGCTTCAGTAGAACCACAGAGCAGAGATAAAACATTAGCTCTTAAAAACAAGGCACAGTGACAATATATCATCCACTAAAAGCACAGGAGAATACAGTGGCTTCACCTGGCACCTGAAAGCTAGTAAAGGAGGCACCCGGTAAGTGTATCTGAGAATAGTTTTTCACAGTTTGGGTGCTACCACTAAAAAGGTCCTATTTCTAATCAGAGTACCCACCTCATCTCTGAAAGGACACTCAGAGCAAAGGCTGTGTTGAAGATCTTAAGGAATTGGCAAGTTAAAGAATTAGGAGCCAGTGGAGAACTTTCAGTAGTAGCAAGAAACATTCCAATCAGCAATTTCCTGTCTCTAGGTTGACTACAGGGCTGCGGTGGCTTAGTGATTAAGATGCTGAACTGCAGACCGGGAAGCCGGTAGGACAGCAGTTCGAGACCCGAGTGCCGCGTGATGGAGTGGAGTCTCCTGTCCCAGCTCCTGCCAACCTAGAAGTTCAAAAGCAAGAAATTGCGCAGTGATAAATAGGTTCCACTGTGGCGGGAAGGTAACAGCATTCTGTTAGTCATGCTGGCCTCATGATCACGGAAGCGTTTTCAGACAGCACTGACTCTTTGTCCTTAGAAACGGAGATGAGCACCGCACCCTAGAGTCAGACACAACTGGCTTTTGAGGAAGGGATACCTTGACTTTTACCTAGGTTGACTACTATGTTCTGAACTGGCTCATATTTCTGAATAGTTTTCAAGGGCAGGTCCCAATACAATTGATTACAGTAATCAAGTCTGGATAGTACCAGGGTATGGATAATTGTAGCATGATTGTCTTTTTAAAAAAGCATTACCAAGACGAAGAAGCAATATCCCACCCCACCCTTGTATCAACTGCTGGACTTGCCTTGATGGTTTTGCTACACGTATGCTCAACATATGGGTGAAAAGGCATGGAAGGTTAGAAATATAAATAAAGCAGCAAATAGGCATTTCTTGAAACATATATACAGGTCAACAATAGTATCCTGCCCTCTTCTAGGAAATTTAACAACTGTGTTTACTAAGTCAGCTAGAAGTACTACTCTAGTGCAATCCTATCTTCAGAGCCGGTGAAGGAACGAGCGTTCCGTCGCCGGCCGTAGTCGCAAAGTGCCGTAAAGCACGTTTGCGACTACTTGAGAGCAAGGAAGGCCGGAGCAGAGGCCAGCCTCCCTTGCTCCGGCGAGGGAGCACCCCTGCGGCCGCCGGACCAGGTAAGTCAGGATTCGATGGGTGCGGGGGCATTCCGCCAGGCAAGGAAGGGGGCCATTGGCCCAGCCAGCCTGGGAGGGGTCAAGGGATGGCCTCGACCATATCCCAGTCTCTGCTGGGCAGCTGGGACATTACACGGCCTCCTCCGACTTCCTCCACCAATTTTGCTGGTGGAAATCCAAGGAGGCCGCTTGGGCTGGCCTGCATTTACATTCGGGGAAGGGGACGAGTGTCTCCTTCCCCACGTAGACCTCCGCCCCAGCAGCAGCCTGGCCGCCGGGGAACAGGATTCGGCGGGCGGCCATGGGCCGCCGGCCAGATCCTTACATAGGATTGCACTGTAACTCTGACATACCAAGAAATGTGCACTCAAAAGTTGAATCTTTCCGCCAGTAATTTAAGATGTTCTTCAGAGTTCACCAATAACTATGCTTCAGAAAGAAGAAACAAAATAATATTGCTCCTAATAATAATATTAGAAAGAATGCTCAAAACGCCTAGCTTAAAATAAGAACTCTCCACTTAAAAAAAATGAATGGCAGATGAATGAGCTGCTGGGCACTGAAGTATCTGCTTCAGTATATTTCATTCTGATGACAGATTAATTCAATATGTTTGTTTTAAAACAATTCACCTTTTTCCTTCAAGGATAAGACCATTTATAGTATTTCAGGACCCTCTTTGTCCCTGCAGCAGTGTCTTCAAAGGCTCTGCACACTGATGCCTGCTGTTTTGTTTGTTATTTAGTTAGAAACTTGGAGTGAATAAAAATGAGATGGAAATGAGAGGTTTATTTGATTCTGTGTCTGTAATTGTAAGGCAGGGTAATACTACAGCATATGTGCCCATAGAGTTCCTGATGTCCTTTAACTCCAGTGCAGGAGGAAAACTGGCTTCGTAGAATCATAGATTCATATTACAGAGTAGGGGGTAGATCAACTGCAAGGCCATTTATTTATTTATTTATTTATTTATTTATTTATTACAGCATTTCTATACCACCTTTCTCATAGACTCAAGGTGGTTTACATAGGCAGGCCAACCATAAACCCCTATTTTGTTTTCAAATTGGGCTTTTTACAATGTTATTCTATGAGACAAACTCATAGAACCCTCCATTTCTCAAGATGTTTCCCTTCATAGTGCAGTTGTCGTTCTGCCAACGTTTTAGGAAGTATGGGTTCCGCAGCCATGTAAACAATTCAAATGAAGAAATAAAAATCCTTCAAATCACAGTTGTAATTTGGTGAAGTTCTTTAAAATACACAGACGATATTACACATAAATTTCTAACCACAGACAAGGGGATCTTTGTTTCTTAAGCCGACGTTTCACTCCTCGCGTGGAGCTTTCTCAAGACAATTTGCAGTCTGACAACTGCTAGATGAAAAAGACATCCGATAAGCGCTAAAAGCTAAATACCATTCCAGAGCCCGAAAGCGCAGGAAACAGCTAATTGATAACGGAAACCTTGTCCTCGTAACCCCTGGAGCCTTTCAACACTTATTCCATGGTCCGTTTAAGATGGGCATCCAAATTTTATTAGCGAATGCAAGTTCCTGTTGGCGGTTCATCAGATTTGAAGGTTTGTTTTGTGAAATCATCAGAGCCTCTAAATTTAATCTTTGTTTAAGTTTTGTTTCATGAAAAAGGGAACGTGTTTGTTCAAACTTGATCCTATGCCCGGTCTCTTTCACATGTGAAGCTACTGCCGATCTTTCTTCTTGCTGGGACTTGGTAGCTCTTTGATGTTCCCGCAGTCTTACCCCTATCGGTCTTTTCGTATTTCCAATGTAAACTTTCCCACACTCGCATTCAATTTCATACACTCCAGGGTTTGACAACACAGGTCTAGGATCTTTAGGATTATGCAACAATTGTTCTATTTTGATTGTTGGAGTGAAGATGGTTCTTACATAATAGTTCCTGAAAATTCTGGCTATTTTGTCTAACGTGCCCTGAATAAAGGGTAACGATAGCCAGGGTTGTTCTTTGATCTCAGCCTGCCTCCCGTTGTTACTTTCCCCAGGCACTGGAACATGATGTTTCTTTTTTAACTGTTTCCTCCATCAGTTGTTAAAACAGGAAACATCTTAAACGGACCACAGAATAAGTGTTGAAAGGCTCCAGGGGTTACGAGAAGGACAAGGTTTCTGTTATCAATTAGCGGTTTCCCGCGCTTTCGGGCTCTGGGACGGTATTTAGCTTTTAGCGCTTCTCGGATGTCTTTTTCATCTAGCAGTTGTCAGACTGCGAATTGTCTTGAGAAAGCTCCATGCAAGGAGTGAAACGTTGGCTTAAGAAACAAAGATCCCCTTGTCTGTGGTTGGAAATTTATGTGTAATATCGTCTGTGTATTTTAAAGAACTTCACCAAATTACAACTGCGGTTTGAAGGATTTTTATTTCTTCATTTGAATTGTTTACATGGCTGTGGAACCCATACTTCCTAAAACATTGGCAATTGTATCCAGTCATGAAAATCTCCACGTAACATTAGTTGTCGTTCTGACCGCATGGCTCTTGTCTTCCAAGCTTCCACAAGCAACTGCATATCAAGTGTCAGATGGGTCCACAAACTGTTATCCATTTTTCTTGCCAGCTGATAACTCCGCAGCCGACACTCCTCTGCATTCCTTCACAAAGCTCCGTCAGCTCCGACACTCCATCAGCGGCATTAGTCGCCCTTCCAATGTGAGACCGGGACTGGCCCTGCTTAGCTTCTTCAGGCAAGGTGGCAGCTCAACCTCCAGACCACACCTCCATCCACCTACCATTTTTCCTCCCAGATCCCACCACTCCATTGATCCAACAAACTGTGAGCAGAGTTCAGCTTGTGAAGTGGGGCCTTTTCACTTCCAGTCCCTGCTGTGCCATCCCAGTTAAGTCCTTTGGAATGACATGGAATACGACATCGGAGATCACCACAGGAATAAGAAGTCAGTGTAACCAGGGTCCTCCCCTTGCATGAGCACAGATATCTTCTACTCGGGCTGCTGATCCATTACAGTAGCTCCAAACCAATGTGCACAAATCTATGTATAACAAGCTGTTGTCGCTCTGTAGCCTTGCTCTACTGACCTGCTACTCGATAAGTAAGACTGTATATTTTGGATGCAGAGATCTTGTTAAAATTATCTTGTCCCAAATTATCGTCCG
The DNA here is from genome assembly GCA_026170595.1 of Plestiodon gilberti rubricaudatus. Taxonomy (NCBI): domain Eukaryota; kingdom Metazoa; phylum Chordata; class Lepidosauria; order Squamata; family Scincidae; genus Plestiodon; species Plestiodon gilberti. The sequence continues at coordinate 79,747,493 of JANXHW010000001.1, forward strand.
TTGCTCTGTTCCTTTTACCTTCTACCCTGTGCCTTCCTCTGTCCTGGCCTGCATCTTCACTATCTATTTGACCACTGCTTCTGTCATTGATTGACATAGTTGTGGATGATGCTGTAAACTGTGAGAGTGCTCGTAACGGAGAAGCAGCTTCAAAAGAGTTAACTGAAGGCAAGCCTTGCAGCAACATCCACTAGAAAAGGAAAGATAAAGCGGAAAGTCTAGCAAGTGGTGCTAAATAGGCAAAAGTGAGAAGTGACGTTATCAAGGTCAATTCCAATCAGCATTTCTACTGCATTATTTGTGTGGGTTGCACAGCCACCAGCCCTCTTCAACAACCTTTTCATGTAGAAAGAAAGTCTCCCTGACAACTGTCTTTGACAATGTTCCTGTTGACTCAGTATTCATTCTTGATGACGAATACCTCCTTCATCGTGGTGGGCTTGCCCTGGGCCATATTTGTGAGCAATATGTTGTAATAATAAAATTAGCATGAACAAAGTGTTACTGTTGTGTTTGATGGTTACAATCCACATAGCACAAAGGACAGGTAATCTTGAGATAAGCAGAGGTCATAGTTGATCACTTGGCCCTGGCAATAGCCACAAAACAGCAGTTCTTGGCAAGCATGAATAACAGGTTTATTAAACTTGTGTCAAGAAATCTCACAAATGTGGAGATTACAGTGTATCAAGTCCTGGTGATGCTGACGCAGTGATAACATCAAAAGCTATTGTGCCTGTTAACACAGGTGGAAATGCAGTAATTGTAGAGACGATGCAGATCCCCTTGTCCTACTGATTACCCTTGTCAAATATTGTGTTCAAGTAGACATGTTCATTCTCCCTATGAAAAGCCATGCAGACAGATTGTACAGCAGTAGAATGCTGCAGGGAAGTCTTGAAGACATATCCTACATCCTCTTCTTGCATGATAAACTGGGTATGAATCCACTTCAGCACCCTAACACAAAGGCAAAAGACTACCTTTCCCCAAAACTCTAGAATGATGTCAGACTTTGCAAACAAATTAACATTTTCAGCTGTTGAAATTCCTCCACAGATGACCTGGCTGTGGCAGAAGAGGTTGCAATGCCAGAGCCTTCCCACTGGCACGGGTGCTTCCAGGGACACCCGCCGGAGCAGGTAACTCTGCATAGGGGGTGGAACTGGGCAGAACGAAGTGGTGATGGGGGTAGAATGGGTGGATTGGGTCTGGGAGGGGCGGGATCAGCAACACCAGTGCGCGCCATATCCTATCCCCCTTCCGAGGCCTGATCCGCTGACATGGGTCAATGCGGACTTGCACCAGCAATATCACTGGTTCAGGCCTGAGTTGACCCACTGCAGCTGCTGCAACTTACCCTGGGGTAAGGGGACAAATTCCCCTGCAGGATGCAGCATAGCAGGATGCAGCATTATTAGGAGTGGGCTGCCCATCTAGATTTTTTCTCTAAGATCTTTTGACCATTTTGAGTGCAAGTACATCAACTTCAAAAGCAAAATTGATTTGTTTCAGAGATATGGATGCTTTTAGCTTCAAATCAAGAAATCAGCCATTTTCTAAAATGGCAGCTTTCTTCGAAGTTGGATTTTTTTCCAACTTTTTTCAACTTTTTTCAACTTCACAGCTCTCTACTGAACATACCCTGTAATTTTCAACTTTTTTATTCTAAGTGTTTGACCTAAATTTTGGTGAATTGCACCAGGCTATTTGAACATTATCCGTTATTCATTATTACCATTAAGCAATGCCTAAAGATGTGTCTTCTGATAGATGTTAGCGCCTTGGACATTTTCTCCTCCATGTTTTTTTTTCTTATTCTGCTTGTATTTCACATAAACCACTTCCCTGCTTCTCTGTCCTTTTAGATTTCTAGACTGTTGTTGTTGTTCAGTCGTTAAGTCGTGTCCGACCCTTCGTGATCCCAAATTATTTGGAGGATAGAAGTTAATTCTGGGCTCATATAAAGATGAAAAAAGAAGATAAATTAAAAACTAGATTTCACTTTCTTTCTTTCTTTCTTTCTTTCTTTCTTTCTTTCTTTCTTTCTTTCTTTCTTTCTTTCTTTCTTTCTTTCTTTCTTTCTTTCTTTCTTTTTTGCCTCACAGTCTTTTCGTACTTTTTCTCTTATGTAGCCAAAGACAGACATCTATAAGAGCATCAGCAGTACAAAAGAGACTTACTAAATCAGAATAAATGAAACCATTTCTTCTTTTGATGCCTCAGTCTGTCACGCCAAACTCCAGTGATTCTCTCATCAGCACTACAGGAAGCATAAGCGACTGACTCTGCAAGAGAAGAATGGGGAGTATATGAAATATGACAGATTAGACAGAAGGGCTAAGTGTCTGCACTCAGAATGCAAGAAAGAGAAAAATTACACCTTTAGAGCACTCAAGTATGGGGGTCTTCAGTATTAAGAAGTGGTCTTTTCTAGTCTTCCAGAGCTTGTTATTAGGTATCTGTAAAGTAATTAGGATCTGACAGGTGATCATCTTCAAAAGGGTCTGGAAAAATGCCAGCATGTATCAAACCCCAGATATTGCCTCATAAAGACAGCACACTTCACCATTTTATTTTTATACTTCCCTTCCTTCTTAGTCTTTTTTATCCTTCCTGTCATATACAAAGGATCTTTGAAGGCCTCAGTAATCCAGCATTGTTCATCCTTGACATTCTAAATTCTGGTTGTTAAGGTACTTTGGCAGTTTGGTAAAAGTGAAGCAGTGCTTATAATTTCTCCTTTCTTCATTTCACTAAATTCTCATCCAGAGCAGCCTGCAATCAGAGGTACTTAAGTAGTTTCCATACCCCATTTGGGGTCAATTGGTAAAAATGTGGTAATGAAATTGTCAATCTTGTTTCTTGTATGAGGTTGTTTGTTTGTTTCAATTCGGTAAGGAAAGGATGTTTATATAACCCTATGCATAACTATATTTCAGCCTAATCCTATTGGGGCCTTATGCTGTTAGAACAAGACTTCCAGTGGTGTAAGGTCCTTTATGGCTGTCGTGAAAGGCGATAGGCCATTTGGTGCAGACTGGCCACCACCGCAAGCAGCAAGTGGCTAGGTCTGCATGCTAGCAGATCAGGGAAGACTGCTGCTGCTGGTAAGTTAGTACAGGGGGTTGAAGAGAGGCTGGGAGGGGGAGTAACAGAGCAGTGATGGGGCAAGGAGAAGGGTGGATTGGGGCTGGGATGGGGGGCAGCATTGGTGGCAGCAGTGCACACCAATATCCTAGCCCCCTTCCTCACCTCGATTCCCTGGCCCAGGTCCACGCGGATTGGTTCCAGCTGTAGAGCTGGCACAGGTTCAAGTAGGTGGCCTGGCATGGGCTTACCTTACCTCTTCCCTTACCCTGAGGAGGCCTCCAGATGCCAAAACTCCCTTGCAGGTTTCAGCAGGTGCCACATTGGCGTTGCTTTATTGCCATGCGGGGAGTTAAGTAGGATTAGGCTGTCCAAAGGAAATATTATAATTAACTAATAAGCTAATTAATCTGTAAAATGTCTGCATTGCCTTTCACTGTAAAATAGTCTCCAGGCAGCTTATAATAATAACACATACTAATACAATAACATTAATAAGTTCCAACCAACAAGCTAATGCAGGGGGAAAAAAGCAATGAAATATAAAAATTGCACATTGACATATATGACTTGTATCATACACCATTATAAGCTAGGAGAACATGGTGGACTTCACCTGGTGCCTGATACTGGAATGGGTTCATGTAAGACAGACACCCAGCACATTTGCTATTTGTGAAATATATAGATTTTGCATGTCTTATAACTTCCCATGAGTTATAATTCAGGGATGATCTGGAATTCTAAATATCAGAAAGAGAGTAAGGAAAGAGCTTAAGATAATATAATCCTGTAGAGGCAGTCCACTGTACAGTCCCTACACTCCCTGGAGAGAGAGAGAGAGAGAGAGAGAGAGAGAGAGAGAGAGAGAGAGAGAGAGAGAGAGAGAGAGAGAGAGAGAGAGAGTCTCCTATCTTGTAAATTAAAGTCTACCTACCTCCTTGCCTAACAAATAAAACTAGCAGACTAGGAAGAATGCACCAATTGAAAAATGGAGGTGGAGTGGGGGGGGAAGACGTATGCTCACAACAAACATGCAACACAGTGAGTATGTATCTAATGGTCCAATCCTATCTGGACCTTGCTCTGATAGAACTCTCCTTATGTCAGTGCAAGGTCCAGCCTGCTGGCACAGCAGCTGCTGTGATGGCACGTGAGCTGGGGCTGCCAGCACAATCAGATGGCAGCTGCAGGTGCATGCCAACATCCTCCAGGTCCCCTGCCAGAGCAGGTAGGTCATTGGAGGGGGTGTTCTGGGGTATAAGGGTGGGAACTGGGACTGACTGGGGATGTGTTGAGGGCAGGCTGGGAGTGGATAGCAGCAGCAGCAATGCATCCCATGCTCCTGGCTTGGGCTCAACATGCCCCTTTGGACACACTGTGATTTATGCCAGCCAAAAGGCTGGCACAGTTCCGAGTAGGCCCATTGGAGACAAGGCAGCAGCAGAGTAGGTATTTTTTAATTACCTCTCCATTGCTGTCTGAGCCCTGGCCAGCTCATTACATGCAGTGGAGGCTGTGCCAGTACCACTGTATGCTGTAGATCAGCCCAGGATAGTATTGGGCTGCTAGAATCTGTATGACGTAGATGGATATTGCAGTAAAGCATAGTATCTTTGGATTTTTTCGATTTTTTTCTAAGACATTCTGAGAATTTGAATTTAATTTTAAGTTACTAGCATTTGTTGAAGTGGAAAAAGAAGTTTTAAAGTGCTAGCCATTGCTGAGATGCAAATGAACTGAGCAATGTTTGATGATCAGGCGGTTTCAGCACCAAGGACAGCACTCTTTCTCTTTCTCTCCTTAGACCAGAGCCCATTTCCCAAATGCTGATAACACATACCATAGTCATTGTTCCTAAAAAGCAGTGCGCTCCCCTTTTCCTTTACACAGATTTGTCTTTTTGAAAAACAAGATCTAGGATCCAAAGTTGCCCTCCCACATGTCTGCTTTTGCAAGGTATCCAGCTCATAGAAGAGGGGCCCTATCCCTGCAATAGAGTGTTGCATGAGAAGACAAAAACTAAATCCAAATACATTCTAATGCTTGTCCAAGAACAAGCTATTGTGAAAACATTAGCATGACTAACGGCCCAATCCTACCTAAACCCCCAACATGGCACCCACTGAATCCCGTGGGTGAGTTTTGAACTTGGGAGGCCTCCTTGGGGGAAGAAGATTGGAATGTCAGTGGACAGAATAACAAGATTCCAGAAGAGCCCTGGATGGTTGGTGTTTGCATGGTCTTGGAGGTTGACCAAGCATTCCCAATAAGCAACTAGAAAGAACTTCCAGTGCTCTTATCAACAGCTTGTTTAAAGAAACTCACAAAGAAATCAAGAAGACTGATTTTAGCTATTGGGTTGCCAGTCCTGTAAAAGTTTACCTCACAGATCACTCAGCAATTCACTTGTCAAGAAGAGACAATACTGAGAATTTGTACTTACCCTTTTTAGAAAATGAGCTGTCAAGAGAAAATATTAAAACTATCAAAAATATTGTATAAACAAAACACTTGATTTTCTTCTTTCTACCCTATCTTTTGAACGTGCACCATGTCAAGACAGCAAAGCATCCTGTGGCACTTTAAAGACGAGTTATAACCTGGTCCAGAGTGGGTCATGCTCATGCTGGTTGGAACTTGCATGAATGTTGCGGAATCTTCGGTCCATTTCTGTTGTGCTTAATACAGTGACATGCCTACTGCTGAATCTTGCATGCTTGACCTTTTGACTTCATGTTGTACCCCCCTTTTATTCTTCTTTTGCACTCTGTACTCAGGTTCTATATTACTCCCTACATAGGTGACTACTTCAAGCAACTGATAAAGTGAACCCACAAAAGCTTATGCTTATGATAAATCTACCAGTCTTTAAGGTGCCAGAAGACAGCAGCCTACCAAGGCTACCCCTTAGAATTTATTCCAACTCAGTAGTCAAGATTTTAATCATGTTGTAGAATGCAACAACACGATAGCTTTCATAGCTTATGCAGAAATTTAAATTCAAACTAAAGTCCTAGGCACATTTACATGCAGTGAATTCCCACTGAGATTACTTTTGAGAAAGCATGCTTATGATCTGGGTGTGTAGGGTTTGTAAATATGCACACCAGTTTCTTAGACTGCAATTGCAATAATAAGTTGTAATAGGATATCTTGTTGCAGTCATCTAGCAAGAGCCACTAGTCATGCTGGCTATCTGTTGCCTCCAGGTTCAGAGGCAGAATGTCTTTCAATACCAGTTCCAGGGGGGTAATGGTGGAAGAGGGATATACTTCTGCTTGTGAGCTTCTCAGTTGATGGGCCACTGCGGGAAACCAGTTGCTGGACTAAAAGGGCTTTTGGCCTAATCCAGCAGGGTTCTTCTAATATGTATAACCAATTGCTCTGAAGACGTCTTTTGACTTCACTAGTAGTTTATGACATATTAGGGGGTAATATTATTCAAACTTATTCACACATGCATACAAATCACCCAATCTCTTCACTGGAGACCTTCAAGCAGAGACTTAGCAGGCACCTGCTAGAAAAGCTCTAGGACAGGGGTTCTCAACCTATGGTACGAGTACCCCTAGGGGTACGCGGCCCAATGGCAGGGGGTACGCCAGAGCCTGCCCCTTATCAGCATCAATCAGTAGTTAATTACTTGTTAATTAGAACTTAAATGCACCGCCCCTGTTTGTCTGTCTCACACACACACACACACACACACACACACACACACACACACACACACAGAGTTAAGTAAGACATTTTTTCACATTTAAAATTGTTTTAGTACTTTTCTATTTAACGATTGTTGATTGATTGATTAGTCCAATTAATTAGCAATTAATTAGCAAGGGGTACTTCAGAAAATTGGACCGTGATAGGGGGTACCTGGGCTTCCAAATGTTGAGAACGAGCATTTCCTGCTACATGCAGGGGTTGGACTAGATGACCTTGTGGGTCACTTCCAATTGTATGATTCTATGATTCACTAGTCAACACTTGATGACTTGTGCAGCCCACGCGTGTGCATGTTTTCTCAGACGGAAGTCCCACTGAGTTCAATCTACCCAGGTACAGTAGATGTGGATAGGATTTCAGCTTCAAACAAATAGTTCATCTGAGAGACAATTCACATATTAATACTTTAATTGTTTCAATGAAACAAAAAATAAGTCATTTCAAACATATCATAAATAAGCGTGTGTGGGAACATGTGGCTTTACAAACAGGAGCATTTTACATCTATTGCTAGTCATTAGCAATTATACACAGAGTATTATGTGTAATAGCCTTGAATAGTCATCAGGTAGTATGAAAGTGCCACTTGGGGTAATTCATTTGTGATGACTCATTCACACATGGAAGGCAGAGTTATGATCATGCATATATCAGCCTTAAGGAACAGAAGCGTCGCTCCAGTAGGGGCGGGGCTGTAAGTATCGCTGCGGTCATAGTCTCTTTACCGAGCGAGGAGGAGGCAGCCCCGCCCCCTCACTGTCCGAGCCAGTCCCCTACGGAGAAAGCAGCAGGCAGGGTCTCTTGCCTGCTGCTTTCTCCGTAGGGGACTGGCTCGGACAGTGAGGGGGCAGGGCTGCCTCCTCCTCGCTCGGTAAAGAGACTATGACCGCAGCGATACTTACAGCCCCGCCCCTACCGGAGCGACGCCTCTGTTAAGGAATGACACACCATAACAGAGCCTGCCCTACACTTACAGCACAATCCTATAATGTTTACTCATAAAGAAGTTCCACTATGTTCAAAGGGGCTTACTCTCAGGTGTGTATAGCGTTGCAGCCTTAAGTCCCAATCTTTTCTGGATGCTGTGCCAACCGTGCACTGATGCCAGTGTGATGTTGCTATATCCTAAGCCCATTAGCACAAAGGGAGAAGAAGAAAAAAGAGCACAGGCAGCTCCACTCTGGTGCAGTCCTCCAGATAATGCCGCCAGCATCCATGGAAACCACAGCACAACTCATTAATCATGACGTGGCAGCCTGACATTAGTGCCATGTCAGCCTAATGTCAGCAGGATGTAAGCCTGATGCCTGTGGGATGTCAGCCCAACATCAGCCCAACCTGGTGGGAACCAATCACTACACCTACCCAGCCCCAATCTTGGTGACCAGAGACATTCCACTAGGGTGAGCCAAGCAGGGAGAGGAGGCAGGCACAGTTCCAGTAAACAGTCATTGCTGGGGCAGCAGCCTCTAGGAATGAGTTCCACAGCAACAATCACCAACAACAACCATGGGGAGATGCCACAATGGCATCCTCCCCCCTCACAAAAGACACAAGGATGCCACAGCACTTCCAGCCCTTGCAGGAGCTACTGTGGCACAGAGAGCAAGGAGACAAAAGCAGAGAACTGCTAGGAATCCCAACACACAGGGCACAAGACCAGTTATGTCATGCACACAACAAACACACACATCCAAGAAATACCTTTTTGACTAAAACACAATAAAGGCATGGTGTTGCACTGGTGTTCACAGCATGGCCACCAGAGGGTGGACTTCTATGCCAGTAGGGCTGTAATAGCACTGTTGCACATGGACATAAGAACATAAGAACATAAGAAAAGCCCTGCTGGGTCAGGCCAAAAGCCCATCTAGTCCAGCTTCCTGTATCACACAGTGGCCCCACCAGATGCCTCAGGGAGCACAAGACAACAAGATAACCTGTTTCCCATTGTCACTCCCTTGAACCTAGGACAGAGAAAACCCACTTCTAAAACCAGGAGGTTGCTTATGGCTTGTAACCTGTGATGGTCTTTTCCTCCATGAATCTGTCCAAACCCCTTTTAAAAGCATCTAGGCCAGATGCCATCACCACATCCTGTGGCAAGCAGTTCCACAGATGAATTACACGCTGGGTAAAGAAATATTTTCTTTTATCTGTTCTAACTCTCCCTCCACTCAATTTTAGTGTGTGTCCCCTGGTTCTGGTGTTGTGTGAGAGGGAGAAGAATTTCCCTCTATCCACTCTCTCCATCCCATGCATAATTTTATACGTCTCAAGCATGTCCCCCCTCAGGCGCCTTTTTTCCAGACTGAAAAGCCCCAGACGCTGTAGCCTTTCCTCATAAGGGAGGTGCTCCAGCCCACGAATCAATCTGGTTGCTCTTTTCTGCACCTTTTCCAATTCAACTATATCCTTTTTGAGGTGTGGTGACCAGAACTGGACACAATACTCCAGATGTGGCCTTACCATCGATTTATAATGATATATATACCGTATAAAGGCATAATGATTTATATACCGTATAAAGGCATAATGATATTGGCCGTTTTATTCTCAATCCCTTTTTTAATGATCCTGGGCATGGAAATGGCCTTCTTTACAGCCGCCGCACACTGGGTCGACACTTTCATCGACCTGTCCACCCCAATATCTCTCTCTTGATCCATCACAGACAACTCAGAACCCATTAGCGTATATGTGAAGTTTTGGTTTCTTGCCCCAATGTGCATCACTTTGCACTGACTTACATTGAAGCGCATCTGCCATTTTGCTGCCCATTCTCCCAGTTTGGAGAGATCCTTCTGGAGCTCTTCACAATCCATGCTGGTCTTCACCACCCGGAAAAGTTTAGTGTCATCTGCAAACTTGGCCAACTCACTGCCTATCCCCAACTCCAGGTCATTTATGAATAAGTTGAAAAGCACCGGTCCCAAGACCGATCCTTGGGGCACACCGCTTTTCACCTCTCGCCATTGTGAAAATTGCCCATTGACTCCCACTCGCTGTTTCCTGGTCTTCAACCAGTTCCTAATCCACAAGAGGACCTGCCCTCTTATTCCCTGACTGTGGAGTTTTCTCAGGAGCCTTTCATGAGGGACTGTGTCAAACGCCTTCTGAAAATCCAGATATATAATATCCACGGGTTCGCTCGCGTCCACATGCCTGTTGACCTTTTCAAAAAATTCTAACAGGTTTGTGAGGCAAGACTTCCCCTTGCAGAAGCCATGCTGACTCTCCCTCAGCAGAGCTTGTTCTTCTATGTATTTTAAAATTTTATCCTTAATGAGACTTCCACCATCTTCCCTGGAAAAGACGTTAGGCTGACCGGCCTGTAGTTTCCCGGGTCCCCCCCTCCTTCCTTTTTTAAAGATTGGCGTGACATTAGCTATCCTCCAATCCTCTGGCACAGTGGCTGTTTTAAGGGACAAGTTGCATATTTTGGTCAAGAGGTCAGCAACTTCATTCTTGAGTTCCTTCAGAACTCTTGGGTGGATGCCATCCGGGCCTGGTGATTTATTGATCTTTATTTTGTCAATTAAGTCTGAGACGTCTTCTCTTTTAACCTCTATTTGACTTAATTCTGTCAGGGGAGGCTGTTCCGGCAGCGGTATTTGCCCGAGGTCTTCTGCCGTGAAGACAGATGCAAAGAACTCATTTAATTTCTCTACAGTCTCCAAGTCCCTTTTTATCACCCCTTTCTCTCCCTCACCATCCAGCGGACAAACCGTTTCCCTGGCAGGTTTCCTGCTTCTAACATATTTGAAGAAGCTTTTATTATTCCCTTTTATGTTGCCTGCCATACGTTCCTCAAAGTCTTGCTTGGCCTCCCGTATCATCTTTTTACATTTCTTTTGCCACAGTTTGTGCTCCTGTTTATTTTCCTCATTAGGGCAAGACTTCCATTTACGGAAGGAAGCTTCCTTGCCTTTTATAGCCTCTTTAACTGTGCTTGTTAACCATGCCGGCACCCTCCTGGACTTAGTTGAGCCCTTCCTCCTTTGTGGGATACATTCCCACTGGGCCTCTATGACTGTTGTTTTAAACAGCCTCCATGCACTCTGGAGCGATTGGACTCTTTTTACCTTCCCTTTCAGCTTCTTTTTAACTAGTCTCCTCATTTTGGGGAAGTCTGCCCTTCGGAAGTCAAAGGTTTTTGTGTCAGATTTGCTAGGCACTCTCCCCCCGACATGCATGGCGAAACAGATCGCAGCATGGTCACTGTTCCCCAACGGTTCGGTAACATTTACCTCCCTGACCAGATCTTGAGTGCCACACAATATCAAATCCAGAGTCACCTGTCCTCTGGTCGGTTCCGTGACAAGCTGCTCTAAGGCACAGTCATTTAACGTATCCAGAAATCCAGTCTCTCTTTCATGACCTGAGCATGAATTGACCCAGTCGATGTGAGGATAATTGAAGTCCCCCATGACTACAACCCTGTAGTCACCTCCCTGATTTGCTTCCTCATTTCAAGATCCCCTTCAGGTTTTTGATCTGGAGGACGGTAGCATGCCCCTACTATTACATCACTCTTTGAGCCTGGTAATCTAACCCACAGTGATTCTACGGAGGAGTCAGAGCCCCCCTCCAGCTCTACTCTGGTGGATTCTACCCCTTCTTTGACACAGATGGCCACCCCACCTCCAACACGCCCCTCTCTGTCCCTCCTATAGAGTTTATATCCTGGAATTGCAGTATCCCACTGGTTCTCCACATTCCACCAGGTTTCTGTTATACCTACTATGTCAATGTTTTCCCTAGCCACCAAACATTCCAGCTCTCCCATCTTTGCCCGTAGACTTCGGGCATTTGCATAAAAGCACTTATATACCTTGTCCCCGCAAGAAGGGCTCCATTTTTGCACCTTTATCCCTGCAGCCTTCTGTCCTGCTAGACTGGCTGTCATGTCCCATCACGCTACCACTCCCAATTCTTACTCTGTTATTACGTGACTGTTCCCACTCCTCTTCACCCTCATTCCCTAGGGATGAGGAGTCCCGAACCGGATGCCCCTCGGCTCCTGTCGGCTTTCCCCCAGGAGTCAGTTTAAAAGCTGCTCTGCCACCTTCTTAATGTTACGTGTACACACATACACATATACACATATACTGACATATCTTGAGAACAGAATTGGGCTGTTAGAGAACTATGGAGGTAAATGTATCCATTTTCTTCAAGTGATCCATACCAGATGTATCAAAGGTAAATTTGATCATTTCCATTCTTGTAACACATAGTCTCCTTCACTCCTTTCTATAGTTTTTCTGACCAGTTAGAATTTGGCACCTCCAATAGCGTAGCTGGACTCGCGCCAGTGGGGCGGTGGGCAGGGCTCTGTGTCATTGCCCCACCCATCCTGCCACTGGAATGGTCCTGATCTGTTTGGTTCCTGATCCAGTAGCGGGGCGGGGCAGGTGGGGCAATGATGCGCTGTCCCACCCACCGCCCCACTGGTGAGAGTCCAGCTACACTACTAGGCATCTCATGTGATAAGATAGAGAAGAGTCTTCCTGTTTTCAACCATCAGCAAAGAAATAACCCTTTAAAGAATAAGAGGAAGAAACAACTCAAAAGTAGATATGAAAACAGAAAACTTTCGCTGCTTTGAAAAGCCCAGTCTACAATGTCTCCACAAATGCCAGAGATTTATTTATTTATTCACGTTCAGACCTTGAGCCATTCAAGTATATACACTGACAATCTTGCAAGAATCAGCATTAAGCCATTTTAAGTATAACCTAGGTGCAATTAAAACCAGCACTATATATTTTTGCAAAGTGCTCAGTCTAACGATATTCAACTTTATGATACACAAGAGGATTTCTTGTTAACGCTGTCTCAGATATAATGAAACCTCAGTGAACAAACCTTCTACAGCACAATCCTATGCATGTCTACTCAAATCTAAGCCCCACTCATTTGAATGGAACGTACTCCCAGGTAAGTGTGCATAGGATCGCAGCCCTAATTACGTAAAACAATGGCCCAATCCTACAGGAGCCTTATGGGTGCAGATCTTGTGATTCGCCACCATAAAGCCAGGGATGTTGGTGCAAAAGCAGCACTGCCACCATGTGCTTTGGAGCTATGCTATGGGCTGGTTTGGTTATGATAGTTAGTGGTAGCCTTGATGATGGAGGGTGACCAACATTCTCTCTCTCCCCACTCTAAATAAAATCTGGATTCCATATGGTCCATTCTGTACAGAAAAATGTTGGATAAAATTAACTATTATTATTATTATTATTATTATTATTATTATTATTATTATTTATTATATGATCTATTGATTTCATAAATTTATTTTTAAACTAAACTTTTGGTCCAATCCTATGGGTGTGATATGCTGTTGTATCACACAATCCATCAGTGTACTCCATGGGCCACTGGCACTGTAGCCACTCCACTGTTCTGCAGAGCTGATGCCAGCTCAAAGCCCAGAAAGCTGTGTGTAGGCAACAGTGGCCCACAGAACCCTCGTTGTTGCCTGTAAATTGGTGGTGTGGGCGGAGGATCGAGGCTGGGATTGGGCTAGGTTGGGGGCAGGAGGGGTGTGGATCTCAGCAGCACTAGTGCATGTCAGATCCTATCCCCACTTCCTAGCCTGGCTTGCCCTCAGAGGCTCCTCAGACTTACAGTATGCCAGTCAAAGAGTGTAGGTCTGAGGAAACCTATTGGGGACCAGGCAGCCTATGGGAAGGTAAGTAAAAATATGCTTTACTTACCTCTCTGAGTTGCCTGGTCCCCAGCTGGCTCATAGCATGCAGTGCATGCTGGGTTGGCAGTCGCTGCACACTGGGCCAGCCCTGAATAGGATTGGGCCATTTGTTTTCTTCTGCTAGCATACTTAACTCTCTGAACTCAAGGCAGTGGTTACAATATAAAAAACTGATACAAACGTTTCAAGGAAAGAGTTGAAAAAATGGGTGACACAGCAAAGCTAGGGGGTTAGGAAAGATTAACATGACGAATCCGATCAATTCCAGGAGATCATTCCTGGAATATAAGAAGAAACAATTTTCATTTGTATTCCAACACCTTCATTGTTATGCAAAGCTGGAGCCATCTATTCAAAGAGAATCCTGACAAGAAGTATGACCTCTGATGCTTACTACTCACAAGTATTTCAGGGGAAGGGAATAAAAGGCAAGTTGGAACTCTGGCTGTATCACACATTCATCATAAGCATGAGGCTAGTTTATATTTCTGCTCCTTAGAACACCATCACCAATACTAAAACTAGTGATGGATGAGCTCCTCTCTCTTGATTCAGAACTGAGTCAGCAATTATGAGCACCAGTGGAGAATGCTTGGATGAATAAGAGAAGGGTTTTTGTAAGCACTCTGTTGGCACATAGTGTTGGCTGCATCTTACCATATTCCCATATCATTTTTAAATGTCTGTCATATTTCATCTATTTTTGTCCAAGTCATGGATGTTAATCACAGCTCAGAGACAGCTGTGCAAAACATCCCCAAACAGTGTTTCTTAGTCAGCAGGGCACTGTGGCCAAGCCCAGGAAATGACTCTTTGGGGATGTTTGTTTAGTTCTGTCTAAGTTGTGACTCGGGTGCAGAACTGACAGAAACTGTACATATGAAGACTATTTTACACTCCATGGTCTAGACCAGGGGTGGCCAACCTTTCAACATGAGTGATCCTGGCCCTTTAATGGCTGTATGTTGTTGTTCAGTCATTAAGTCGTGTCCGACCCTTCGTGATCCCATGAACCATATCCCGCCAGGCCTTCCTGTCCTCCACTATCTTCCTGAGTTTGCTCATTTTCATGTTCGTTGCATCGGTGATGCTGTCTAACCATCTCATCCTTGGCCTTCCCCTTCTCCTTTTGCCTTCAATCTTTCCCAGCATCAGAGTCTTCTCCAGAGAGTCCTCTCTTCGCATTAGGTGGCCAAAATATTTGAGTTTCAGCCTTAGTACCTGTCCTTCCAGGGAACAGTCAGGGTTGATTTCATTTAGGATTGACTGATTTGATCTCCTAGCAGTCCAAGGGACTCTCAGGAGTCTTCTCCAGCACCACAGTTCGAAAGCATCTATTCTTCGGCGCTCAGCCTTCGGCAAACCTATAATGGCTGTATAGGTGAGGGTATTTCAGCAGGTGCAGCTGCTTTAGCAGCACCATCAGCATTTGCAGTTGCCAAGGTTCTGTCACAACACTTAAGAACGCAGAGGCCCTAATGGTGGAAGGCTGGCCACCCCTGACCTAGAAGATCTTTTTAGAGAAATGAGTTCAGTTCCTGATCAATTGGAGTTAAGTAAGCTGGACAAATTCATAATTTGAACCAGGCAATACCACTAATTGCAACATGGATAAACTCCAGTGGAACAGAGAGCTTTACAGGAGTTCTACATGTCAAAAACGGGCCAATAAACTGGAAAACCACAGAGGAACAAGCTTCTCTGCAAAACCACTGTACTATGCCCCCCTTATGCATGGCTATTTAGAAGTAATCCCCATTGAGTTCAATGGGCCTTACTCCTAGGTAGGTGCGTACAGGACTGCAGCCTAAGGACTAGACACAGAGTATTGCAAACCCTGGGGAGACTGTATATGGAAAAGGAGAAAGAAATTAACGAGACAGTCAAATGAGAAGGTATTGTAATAGGACGTAACTTCAACTATCCTCCAATTGACTGGGTAAATATATGTTCAACAAAGAGACAACAGGATACTGGACTAAATGGACTCTGGTGTGATTCAGTAAGGCACTTATGTGTTTAATGCTGCTCAAAAGAAAACATCAAAGACCAAGAGAAGACCAATTCTGTGTGCAGAATTTGGCAGCCAGCTTTGTCAGTGTCATTGTCTTACCTTATTCTGAACAATACAGTAGTTCTTTTCAGCTTCTACATTGATCTGCTCAGTTTTCAGGAATAACCTGTCATCCAGCAAACGTCATTTCGGGGTAGGTGGTAGAAGTGAATCGCAGCTTTTAGCAGGAGCCGCATATCGTGTGAACATTCACTACTGAGGCAGGCGATTAGGCAACATTACCTGCTGCCAGCTTCTCCGCAGTGCCTCTCCTCTTTGCACTTAAGGGCCTCTGATGACTCTGCAATTACCATCATAAAAGTCAGGGCTCAGAGGCTGCAGCCCCCATGAGCCACTAAAAATGACAGCATCATAATGTCTAACAACTGTAAGGTAGCTCAGACTTTTATGGGCTATATAATCCAGTTTGTTGGGCACATGATACAGTCTAGGTCTATACCTTCATGGGTACAAAGTTTTATGAAGTGGAGTCAAAAACAAGGAAAATATGAGAAAATTGTGTGATTCCCAATTCAATGCAGTATACCAATGAATTGAAGTTTCCGTCAGGTATATTCCACTAAAGCCAGAGAGTATATATTAGTGGTCACTGGAGATAAATCTGCCTAGTTGAAAGGGGGATCTGTGAGTCAGAATGGGCACTGGTGTGTAACCAGCACACTGGTCTCTCCAAGAATGAGCAAAGGAAATTGGGACAGTACCACAATGGTGTAATGATCCCCTCTACTGGCTCTATCAACTGCAGAAGAGTAGCGCTTCTCATAAATTAATAGAAGGGTGCGATCTATGATACATGAAGTTACAGTGTGATCCTACGCATGTCTTCTCAGAAGTTAGCCCTGTTAATCTTCGTTGCAAATCCCCATTGCAAATCTTATACACACTTACCTAGAAGTAAGTTATTATTAAATTAATTATTATTAACAGTATTTATATACTGCTTTTCAACAAAAAACTTCACAAAGCGGTTTACAGACAAAATCAAATGATTAAATGGCTCCCTTTTTCCAAAAGGGCTCACAACTTAAAAAAAAATAATGCAGAAGAACACCAGCAAACAGCCACCAGAAAAGAGACTGTGCTGGGGTGAAAGGGGGGGGGCAGTTACTCTCCCCGAGTAAGCACAGAGGACGGTGTTTCTCACTCCGCTGTCCCCTGGACTCCGCACTGCCCATTGAATGGTTAATTTGCATTGGGCTATTAATTAAAAAAAATCAATTCAAAATAGATTCTGAAGAGGTCCCATGTTAGTCCTCTTAAGAAGAACAAAAATATAGAGATTTCCCACACATTTGCAATGTGGGGGATACCTGCCTTATAGGACAGAATAGGCATCATAATACCATTGATTGATTGATTGATTGATTGATTGATTGATTGATTGATTGATTGATTGATTGATTGATTTTATTATGTAAACTGCTTTGTGAACTTCACTGAACTACACTGGTTGAAAAGCGGAATATAAATATTATTATTGTTGTTGTTGTTGTTGTTGTTGTTGTTGTTGTTGTTGTTATTGTTATTGTTATTGTTATACAATATAGGCATTATTATATTATCAGCATAGTAATAGGCATAATAGGCCAGCGGGTGGCGCAGTGGGTTAAACTGCTGAACCATGAGCTGTCGATCGAAAGGTCAGCAGTTCGAATCCGCGACGGGGTGAGCTCTCGTTGCTTGGCCAGCTCCTGCCAACCTAGCAGTTCCAAAGCATGTTAATGTGAGTAGATAAATAGGTACCGCTTGCGGGAAGGTAAACAGCGCTCCGTGTTCCAGCCACATGCTATGCGCTGCGGCAAGGAGGGTCATGCCAGCCACATGACCACGGAGGCGTCTTTGGACAACGCTGGCTCTTCGGCTTTGAAATGGGGATGAGCACCACACCATAGAGTCGGACACAACTGAACTTAATTGTCAGGGGTCACCTTTACCTTTACCTAATAGGCATAATAAGATAAGATAATCTTATAAGATTATAATATTTTATCATTATCTTACAATTCTAATAAGATCATTGAGTCAATGTTTATGAAGGATTCTGAACCCTGGAAATGTGAACGACCAGAAAACGACACTGCTTCCCAATTAAGCTTCCCTCCGAGCAAGAGGGTTTTCATTGCATCTCCCAAAGCCAGTTCAAGGTCAGTGCTTTAGCCCCTCCGCTCCCCGGCATTTGTATTCTTTTCACTTTACTTGTCTTGTATCAGTGAGAAGTCACTAGCCAGTCATTTTTCACAGCGCTTGGATCTTTGCAATGTGCTTTGCGGCTTTCATTTGCATAGAAAAGAGAATAAAGAACAATTCTCAGTGGAAGTCACTGCCTGTACTTGTTTGTGCTGGTTCAATAAAGCAGAGCCGTGGAATGGCAGTCACTTTTTCATGCTGCGGTTTTGTTTTGTTTTTTGACAATTTTCCCACTTCTGAAGGTTACAGGACAATTTTCTTTTAAACCACTTTTTACACACACACACACACACACACACACACACACACACACACACACACACACACACAAACAAACAAACAAACAAACAAGAAGAGGGAGAGTAACGCAATAAGCAGCGTACCATAAAAGAGATACAATAACGTCATCCTTATGCCGAAAAGTTAGTGGGCATCTGAGGCCTACTTAACTGAGACTCTTCCTTTGCATTATCGTGTTCACAGAGGGAATCCTGGAACTCAAGGATTACCCCATCAGGAAACCTCATTTGAATCTGAAGCTGCATGAGTACAGTTAAGACTGCATTGGTATCTCTGACACCAAAGCAAAGGAAAGGCTATTCCAAGTCAGACTCACTGAAGTCACATGAGGTCAAGAAGCTTCCATTTGATTTAAAGGAAATTGACACAAAACACACACACACACACACACACACACACACACACACACACACACACACACACACAGAGGAGAAAGCACTTCTGACCTTAGACAAAAGTTGCTGCATTTCTTTTGAAGAAACTGAACCAAGGCATCTTAAAAATAGCCCACTTCACCTTCACTTCTTTAAATGTAAAAGGCTGGAGATGTTTCCACATTATCCAGCTTTCCTTGTTCATAACCAGAGTGAATGGCAGAATTCATTCTAGATTCTGTAATCCATCATGGAGTTTTGCCAGATTGGATTGGACCCTTTCTGGCACAGAAACGAATGCAGATACCCAAGTTAATCATCTTCCAGGTTCCCCCCCCCCTTAGTTGCCTGCTTCCCATTTTGCTGAGGTTCTTACCAGGGCTCAGTCAAAAGGGAGCCCCTTTTGAGAAAACATTTTCTCCCTCTTTGAAAAAGAACCTGCTTTTTGGCAAGGTTTTGAGTTGCATGTGAACAGGGGTGAAAAGGTTTGCACATTGTGAGGTTGGGGAAACGTTAATGCATCCCTGTACTGCAGCAGGGACCACTGGCATTGCTAGAGGTGGGGCGGAACGGTAAGTCTTGCACAGCGGTAACCGCTCCGTTCCATGGTGGCCCCGCCCACTCGCTGTCAGAATCAGACCGAGCAGTAAAAGCAACACGCAGGGAGTCTCCTGCGCGTTGCCTTCGCCACTCGACTGGTTCTGATGGCGAGTGCGTGGGGCCACTATGGAATGGAGCAGTTACTGCTGTGCAAGACTTACCATTCCGCCCCACCTCTAGCAACGCCAGTGGCAGGGACAGATAGCTGATGCTCTATTTCAATTCTGTGCTCAGAGGATGGTTTTACTTCCCCTTGCAGTACAGGAAGACAATGGGCATCACTGGGTTACTTCAGCGACTCAGGACTTTGTTCCCCGTCTTGCTGTGCTGAGAGAATCAATGAAAACGCCTTTGCAGTGCAGTGTACAGGGAATATCTCCTGGTTGCCCCAGACAGTTATGCAGAAGCACAGTGAGGCCAATCCCACTTCATTTAGCTTCAGGGATGATGACATCATCTTACTATGTAAACCCTACCCTGATTGGCTAGGATCACAGAGTGACAGGAAAGAAAATGGTGCTGAGAAGCGACAGCGAGGAGAAACAAAATACCTGTGAATAGCTGTAAAAAGCTGAACAAGCGTATGTTTGAGGTATTTCAGCCCCAACTCCTTAACCTTCTATTTCTTCACAGCTGAAAATTCAGCACAACTCTAATTCTGATGAGACTATATTGGGAGAACCACATCATTATAGCCCAGTGATTTTCAAACTGTATTGTGATGGAGTGCCCTGTAAATACTTGGAAGCTTTATGGAGATTTCTCTAATCTCTCTAGATCTTTGCTTATAGGTAGGCTTACCAGATCTCCAACTGGGACAGAGTGCTAGACCTTTAGGAGAAGGAATGTGGGCAGGTGTAGCTTGTTAAGTCCTATAGCACAATCCTAGGCATGTCTACTCAGAAGCCAGCCCCATTGTGTTCAATGGGGCTTACTCCCAGGAAAGTGTGTATAGGATTGCAGCCTCAGTGTGTGCCCTACAACATGTCCCAGAATCCTCCATGACATACATGGGTTCTGTAGAAGATAAGAAAACGGGTTCCCCAGAAGACAAACTGATGTGAGAAACAACTGTTACATCCTAATAATTTTTGCTATAACACAGTTGGGTTAAGGAGTAGTATAAGGAAACATTTTATTGCCATTGCTATTTGAAGGCAAGTATTTGCTGATACGCTGCTGGGTGACACAAGCGACTCAGTTCATTTTTGCATCGAAGTGGAACATCTCTCAGAAAACAAAGTAAGCACATTTCTGACATTCAATCAGGCTCGTCGGTAGACACAAGTTTCTAGAGATTATGCATTCTGTGTCAATCTCAACAGATCTATGGGAAGATGACCTATATAGCTGCCAGAGCTTTTAAATGGAAGCCTCTAGTAGTAGAAACAACCCTGGCACTGCAAAGGACAGAAATGAGATTTCTGAAAAAGGAGACATTGGCTACATCAAATACTGTTGGATTGGTACTGTATATTGTTCAATATTTTAGAATTCCTTTTGGCATCAGAAAAAAGTCATAAAAATCAAGCTGTCAATATAATGTATATATAGCTGCCTGGTATCATATTTAGCAGCATCTCATAAATGTAACGTATTATTGTTCTTCCTGGGAAGCGAATCTGTGACTTTTCAACACTCGTAACGTACTGCTACTGCATGACAGAAAGCTTGACAATGGGATGATCAGTTTGGCTCCCTCGTTTCCAAAGCTGTGAAGAGTTTTGCTCAGCAAGGAAAGATGATGAACTGATTTTCCTCTTTATGCTACAGTAAGCAGACTATATGGAAAACGGACTCCTCCCCTGTTGATTTTGGCCCTTATATCATTCTACTGGGATTTGCTCAAGGAGAATATCTCCAGAGTGCAAAAATACCTATGCATTCCCGTGTTTCTCCTTATAGAATAGTCCTTTTAAACCACAGGGCTTTATAAAACATTTACATAGATAAACCAATTGTGTCTCTGATAAGAGGGCATAGATTTAATGTTCCCTGAGGGGGAACACAGCGATTTCACCAAAAAGCTAGTCAAAGCCTGCCATCTCATTTAAAGCATTCCCTTGCTTGCATCTCTACTGTTGGAGTATATTCAATACACCAACCTCTTAAGGCACTTCTTTCACTTGCTCAGCAGCCTTTTAAATATATACCTGGCCTATGAAGTGATTTCTAGATACAAAATTCCTGCCTCTGGGCAAGGCAAGGCAATGAGCCAGTGGACCCCATCCAGCGCTACGATATTATAACAACCTTATGATTACCTGAGACCTCATGAACACTGACAGGAAAGACCAAAAGAATGTTAATGGAAGCTCAATGTAATTTTCTGCCTGCATACGTCCATCACTTCACCTGTCTTCAGGGCCGTTCACGTTTTTCCTTTGAACTGCTTCACCGGCTCAAGCAGGACAGGTACTGTTGCGAAGCTGAGATAGATGGAAACATAATAGGCTCTGTTTGGGACACATGCACCATTTCAGCTGGGAGGTTCACACACACACACACACACACACACACACACACACACACACACACACACACACACAGAGGCTACTCAGAAAAACACAGCAAGATTTTTAGTCAGGATTGTCCTACACCTCATATTAACGCCACTAGCATACAATACGTACAGTGCAATCCTGTGCACATTGCAGTGGCCAGCCTAATTTGTCGGCCTCTGCATTCTGCGCAGGGCCCCAGTGTCCCCCCTTGGATGCATGTCAGCTCTTTAGTTGGCGCGCATCCAGGGAGACCGTATAAGGCCAGCCTGGCCTGGGAAGGGGCATTGGATATGGCGCAACCCAGTGCCGATATCCCCGCCCCTCTCAGGCCTGACCGGCCAATGGCCCCTTCCCTCACCACCCCTGTCCTCCCGCCATCTGGTGCAGACCTTACAGCACCTATAGTTGGGCAGGATCGGGCTGTTAATCTTTCCATCAAGTGTTTCCATCCTGTTCTCCTTCTTAGTCATGTGTTCTTTCCAGATGAATAGTTCCTGTATATCACCAAGGGAAAATGTAGGATTCCTTTTAGCAGATTTCTTTAGCACTCCATTCCATTAGCTTCAAGTACAGGCTTGTTGTCTGCATCTGTGAACACAGAAGTGTTGGCCTGCCTGGCCAGGAAGATAACACTTTGCAACAATTCATTTTCTAGTGTGTCGTCATTGTTACTACGACCTCCAGAGTCCCAACTGAAAGGTTTCCCTTTCTTGGTCCCTAATAATAAGCATAACCATGGTGAGTGATTAGCTCTACTTAAATGGCCCGGCTTAAATATCAAAACATTCCATTATGGATTATTAAAATAAGATCTTCTGAAAATTGGAATAAGGGGAAATAATACACATATAGTCTGGGCCGGCCGGCTGACGAGGTGAGTCAGACTGCTCGCGTAGAGCAGTGGATGTGCGAGGGAGGCACTGAATCTGCCACCATGTTAATGCTGCTCTACCACTTTGCTATTCCTGGCCCAGGGATGCTGGCACAACAACGAAGCTGCCCTGCCACCCACTGCCCCCCACTGCAGCCCGAGCCTCCTGCACATGTCCTCTGGGAGGTCTGAGCACGTCTGAATCTCATCTAATGGCAACAGAGCAGGAGAGCAGTGGCTGCCTTGCTCTGGGGCCTCCTCAGTGTTGTCCTTCCCTTTTCCTCCAGTGGACAGCAGGCAGGCTATGGCCGCCATGCATCCCTAGGCTACTTCTAGTCCCAGTCTCAATGAGTTGCCTTGTCTCTGCTCCCCTTCCCCTCTTCTCAGACCCCCCAAATTTCCAATGTTGCCCTCTATCTCCCTTCTCTCCACAGTTTGCTTCAGCATTGCCCTCTCCCATCCCAAATGTTCCAGTTTTGCTTCCCCTTCCCGGTCCCCCACCAATCTCTGCATTGGAATGAACCCGTGTGTTTCAAGTTTGGACTGGAGACTAGACTGACAGCACTGTCCTATGTGTAGGCTTACCAGATCGTCGACCGGGACGGAGCGATCTCCCCTAAGGGGAGATCGCTCCGTCCTGGTAGATGATCTGGTAAGCCTACCTATGTGCATATTTACTCAGAAATAAGGCTGCAATCCGATGCACACTTACCTGGGAGCAAGCCCCTTTAACAATAATGGAGCTTACTTCTGAGTAGACATGCATAGGATTGGGCTGTAAGTCTCATTGAATTCAGTGGGACTTACTCCCAGGTAAGTGTGTATAGATTTAACACCTCCGGCTTCTATCCTTTACCTAAGCAGTCCTATGTGCGTATTAAAGCCATCTCATACTTTCCAGGGCTGATCCAAGTCTGCGAGTAAAGCAGTACTTTATATTGTACAAGATGCAGACCGTTGGGGCCCCTATAACATGCACTCCCCCTGTCCTTTTGCTAAGCATTTCCTTGACGAAGAGTTCTGCAGAACTCAAAAGCTTACTATTTGATACTTTGTTGCTTTTATCACCACTTAAAAAGTATCTTTGTTATTTATCACCACTTAAAAAGTATCTTCGTCCTTTGAATTTCTTCTTGTGGAACAACACCGTCATCTATGATTTTATGTTGGTTTTCTACCTGGGGGAAGGCACAATCTCATCCTCTGTGTCAGGCAGCAGAATGTCTTGGGCCAGCCCTATAGACAGTTCAATCAAAACTCTGGCCATTATCAGCAGCGAAGGGGGGAGGGGGTCCTGGGCGACACGTGGGGTGGGTGGGCAGGGGGCACCAATCACACCATTTTATTGTTAGGAGGAGCGGGCGGCAGCAGCGGAGACGGCAATTGTTTTGGTCCACCCTCCTGCCTTGTGCCTCTATTTAGCGGCGGCAGCAGTGACATCACTTCTGGTGGTGACATCACCAGGGGGCGGCATTGCTACGCTGCTGGCCATTATGGTACAGTCTTTCAGTCCTCACACAATATGTCATTAACTTATGGGATTCATTTCCACAAGATGTACTGATGGTTACTTAGATGTTTCTTCTTCAGGGTGCATCATGCCAATTAATGGAGGATTGGTCAATCAGTGGCCATTATCCAGGGCAGTGGAATGGAATCTCTGTTCCCAGAGGCAGCATCAGAGGATTCAAGCAACAGGAGGAAGCTCTTATCATTATAGCTTCCCACTCGACTTCCAAAGGTATGTGGCTGGTCACTGAAAACAGAACCCTAGACCAGATATTCCTTGGTATGGAACAGCAAGCAAATCTTATATTCTTTGACAGTTGCAGAGGAGTCATTGGGGGGTGGTTGGGATGGTGGGCCCCAAGCGGTGGGTTGCGGGGGGGGGTGTACCTTCCATTGGATCTGTTGCTCCCTCCGCCGCTGGTTCGTCTAGGTTTCACCCTCCAGGGCACTGTTCGACTCCAAAAAGGAGCTGAAAAGTGCTGGGGGGTGTTTCCGCTCTGTGGCAGGGTGCGATGATGATGTGACATGTGGCGTCCTGTGGGGAGCATATTGCGTCCCGTGGGGGTTGTCGTGGCACTGGCCCCCTCCCACGGGTGTGTGTGTGTAGGGCTGCTACTGGACACTTGTATTCACAGAAGCTGTCTTTCCCCAGGTGTGAGCTCCACATTCAAAGAATCTTCCACTTGAAGGGAGCAGGCAACTACCATGCAACACCTTCCTTCCTACATTGGAATACATGCTAAGCTTTGGACTGGAGCCACAGGTGCAATGGCTTACTGCAGAGATCCTCAACCACTGAGCCCAAACCTGTACATGAGACGTTCTGCACCCAACAGATGAGACAGCAAATACCTGTTGGTGAAAGAAAGACAATGGGATACCTAGAATATCTCTATTCCAAAGTCGACTTTCAAAACTGACTTTCAAAATCACTGTTCACTAGCATATGTGGTGCAGAAGCAAACTGTATACGTGCTCACTTGTGTGTTCACATACACATTTTTTGTGCTTGGTGCCCATTTTCCTGTACAAGAAGTCAAATGTAGCTCTTCTCTTATTTTGTATTCCGATGTTTTTCTTAACTTGCTAGTTTTTAATGCCGCGTTTATTTTTTAATGTTTTAAATTAATTGTTTGTTATGACTATGTTTTATTTTGTTTTATTGTCAAATTGTAAACCACTGGACACCCCACATGGGGGGAAAGGTGGGATATAAGTCTTTTAATTGAATTGAAAAGAGCAATCCACAAAATGAATACACACACACTAATTGGCAATATGATAGAAATTGGTTGCATTTAAATACATGTCATAGATGTATAAATTCATCGAGCCAAAACAATTTAGAATGAGTTTCAAGAGTTCAGCACTCTCACATCTTTTTTTAAAAAATGTACAGTATTTCTGAGCAGCGATGGTTACAGTTCCTTGGGGAGTCCATTCTTCAGCCTATTAGCGGTTAACTATTAAAAAAGGTTTCTTTGTCTAACCTACATATTCCTTCCATAGCTTCAGGGTATGATTCTTTCTACAACCAACTTCTAAAACTGTGAGTAATTCCCTTCCTTCATTTATATTGTTACCTGGAAGGTATTTCTAAACTTTTAACATGTCCCTTCGGACTTCCTGCCTTTTTTTAGACTGTACAAAGTTCATTCCCTCGGCCTCAGCTTATGTGTCTTCTTGATATACTGTTCCTTTCCTCACTTTTACTACTTTGCCTGGATTTGCTGTCAGCCCATCTCCCTATTTCCTCCCCCCCATCACTTGCACTCTTCCCAGACCCCCCCCCCCAAAAGGATATTTTGAGAGTGATCACATTGGGACCCTGCTCAGTGGTGTAAAAATATTATTAAATGGCCAGGAGAAAGAACTCTTTTCTCCTTGGCAGTCTGACCGCCCTGATTTTACACTTCACAAAGATGCAAACCCAGATACAGTAAATCCTTGGATTGCGAGCATAATTCGTTCCGGAAACGTGCTTGTAATCCAAAGCACTCCTATATCAAAGCAAATTTCCCCATAAGAAATAATGGAAACTCAGACGATTCGTTCCACAACCATTTAATCATATAAAAATGATTACAGTAATACAAAATACAATATAAAGTTAAAATAAAACAAATTAACCTGCACTTTACCTTTGAAAAGAATCGTGGCTGGTGTGAGTGAGACGAGAGGAGAGAAGGAGGAGTGTAGGACGTCTATCACGAACGTTATTGTGTAGGACGTTATTGTGTAGGAAGTCTATCACTAACAGGATCACTGCTATCTGTTGGCTCACTGGACTGAGACTGGGAGATGATTACCCACAATCCCACAGTGAGAGAGACTACTCGCAGAGGCGTAACGGGCCTCACCGGCGCCTTTCCGGACAGGGCTGCCTCCACGCGCCTTTCCTTCTATGCACGATCGTGAGGGCGGCGTGAGAAGGCAGCCGTTCAGTGGTGGAGCCTGAGCGTAGCGCCCCATGCCCGGAGCAGCTGCTCCTCGGGCTCCAAAACCTACTTGTAATGCAAGACATCACTTGTTAATCAAGTTAAAATTTATTTAAAATTTTTTGCTTGTTATGCAAAACACTCTCAAACCAAGTTACTCTCAATCCAAGGTTTTACTGTATTAGACTGGTTCTGGGTGGAATCACAGAGCCTTCTACCATATAACCATTGCTTAAAAGTTCACCCTTTGGGGGCCCTACTCATGCAGCGAGCGGATCATTTGATGTCTCTCCTGCCAGGAGTAGCACCTTCACCATCCACACGTCTATAATCCCTTTGAAATGAGGAGGAACGGAGGGCATAGTGACAGATAATTCATCACTAGGCTGAAGGCTATGAATGTCTTGCTCCTTATGAAGTCAGAACTGTCGTGGGGAATGTGTTGGATGTTCCCTCACTGAAAAATGACATTGCATGTCAGGGACATATATCCATAAAAAAAGGATGTATAATTTTTTGCAAGAGTAGGAGTTTCCAAATGGATACTCTGCAAGCCTATTAATGCCCTGCCACAAGTGTGCATCATTTCTCATTAAAAGTGCTGATCGGCTTGTTATTTTGCACCACGGTTTCCATCAAAGTGCTAACTAGCTTGTACTGCTTATCCTCGTCCCACATCTTAGCATGCAGTTACTGCTGCTGCTTATATTTGTTAAATGTGCTGCCTGGCTTACTTTTGCTTATCGTTGTTCTTCATTACTCTCTTAGTGGATTGCTATTGCTTGCCTTTGTTGCTCATCATAGTACTAATTGCTTGCTTTGTGCAAGGTGCTGGGATATTGCTGAAAAGGACGACTGGGCTATCTCCTGCTTAAGCCATTGGCACAGACTGGGAAAGCACAGCAATGTCGTTCACAACAAGTTACTGCCTTCCCCCGTGTTCCATGATAACCATCCAAGACCTATTCCTTTATGCATAACACTTATTTGCGACTGTGAAAATACAATCCGGAATACAAGAGTTGCAAATATTTGCTGCATTACTAAAATTTTAGGAGCTGCCACGTAATAAACAGTAACGTAATTCCACCGACGGTGCTTTGCCAGAATTTCACTTGCTGTTTCAAGTTAATTCACTTGCTGATGTCAGCTACTACTATTTATTTATTTATTGGCTACATACAATATATATATATATATCTTTGTATGTAGCCAAAAATCTACATTTATATCAATATCTAGTAGCCGTCAGGAGTTGTCCAACTTGGGTGCTGGCCTGAGGGTCCACAGCTGAGCCCCCTGAATCCCAGGGTCCCTATGGAGTTGCCAAGAGGAGACAGTGCTGCCACAGCTCTCTCTCACACTCTGCTACCCACTACCCCATGGGCAAATGGGAATGTCCCCTGCTGCAGAAGGGGGAGAGGGGAAGAGCCTCAGTCAAGTCTTTCATGGCACTGCTGTTGCCTCCTCCTTCCCGCCCCATCAGTGGACTGCCTCTAGAAGCCCTCTACAATGATGCAGGGTCTCTGGGATGAAAACCCATTTGCCAGTAGGAGGAGCCAGGCCAGATAGAAAACAGGTGGGACTCAGTGGCAGTTCCTCCTCCTTTCATGCTCTAAGGCAGGGGTGGGGAACCGGCGGCCCGTGGGCCGGATCCGGCCCCAGGAGCGATCCGGTCAAGCCCGCGCGAGACCGGACCCGAATCAATCAGGTCCGGCCCGCGTGAACAGACTGGAGGCTCCGCCGGCCCCCCTGCGCGCTCACCTCGGCGCGACTCCTTTAGAATCCGGCTACTTCTCCATGCAGAAGCAGCTGGATTCGAAAGGAGACGCGCCGAGGGGAGAGCGCGCAGCGCGCTCACGTCGCGTGACTCCTTTGGAACCCGGAAGCAGCTGGATTCAAAAGGAGTCGTGCCAAGGGGAGAGCGCGCGGCGCGCTCACCTCGCGGGACTCCTTTGGAGCCCGGCTGTTTCTGCGCATGAGCAGAAACAGCCGGGTTCAAAAGGAGTCGCGCGAGCAGTGCGCGCGGGGCCGGCAGCGGTCGCCGCCTGAAAAAGGTAAGGAGAGGGGGAGAAGTAAAAGCAGGGGGGGAGGTAAAAGCAGGGGGGCGGTGGGTGGGTGTGCGTCCCCCCGGCGCGCGTGCGCGCGCACGGGGGTAACTATTTCCGATGGAGGGGCACACGGCCCGCGGGACATTTTCCCCATTGGAAAATGGCCCTCCATCGGAAATAGGTTCTCCACCCCTGCTCTAAGGTGAGGAGGAGGAAAAGTTGGTCCTGCCGTCTTTGCATCTCCCCATTCACTACAAGGAAGGTGAGAGGAGCCACCACTGGACCTGCCACATGAGTGGGGAGGATGCAATCCCCATCCCAAATATCAAGCATCCCCCCACTCAGGTACAACTCTAACCATCCCACTAACGCTTCCATTTAATTGAATTGAGCCACCTTTTCCAGTCAGGGGGCAGGGAGACCCTGGCTTGATCCCTCTCTCCTGACCCCTGCTGGCAAATCCTTTGACTCTTGCTTTTCCAAGCACACTTTTGCACAAGAGGAGCTGCAGTATCTCAGCTCACAAATGGGCAAAACTCAGTAGGGGCAACTGCAGGATCTAATATGCCCCCCACTGTTATCCTACCAGCAAATGAGGTGGGGTTGAATGCACTACACCAAAGCTCCTGTATGCATAGCTGACCCCGGGAGTGAGCAATTAAATATCCACTTTCCAATTTATCACCCTAGTTGGGCCTGCCCAGTACCCATATAGGAGCCAGAGTTCCACCTGCTGCATATGACATTCCAACCAAGGCAGCTCTCATTTGAAACTTCTTCTCATCATACATTGTAGAGGAATGAGGCAAAGATGTACACCCCCCATTCCCTTTGGGGGGTGGGGGTATTCTTTAAGGCAAATCAATAGGTCTCATGCTTCTCAGAATCACTTAGTCCCAAGATTTGAATATAGACACAATAATTTAATTTATACCTTTTCTTCCTCTGGCTACCCATACAAACTA
Organism: Plestiodon gilberti rubricaudatus; assembly: GCA_026170595.1. Classification (NCBI taxonomy): domain Eukaryota; kingdom Metazoa; phylum Chordata; class Lepidosauria; order Squamata; family Scincidae; genus Plestiodon; species Plestiodon gilberti. The sequence goes on from JANXHW010000001.1 coordinate 79,776,906, forward strand.
GATGCTCCACATAACAAGATTACTGAATTTGCATAAGTCCAGTAACTTCAATGCCAATCTATTTTGAAATGGATTTCAGTTGCAATATGCCCCAGCAGAACATGTGGGCTACATGACAAGGGAGTCAAGGTTGTCAGCTCTGCTTGGAACACAAACAGCCTGCATTCTTTCCCCATTCATAGGAGCTCACAATGAGCTTCCTTTTGTTAGATCCCCCCACAAAAAGCATTTCTGAACATTAAAGTCTCATTTAAAAGGAAATCATGAATATACACATAAAACCACTCTAATCTACCCCCTCCATTCTTGTACATTAACCAAAGCTTGTCTATAAGCTATATGCCTCCTATCAGGTATTTGCAGCAGCAGATATTTTGATATTGCAGGGGATTGTGTACCCATTACCTGTATGCAAAGATTCGGTTTGCCTCTTCTCCCTGAACAGAATGCAAGTGCTATTAGCTAAAAAAAAGTGTTGATCAAATGTTGGGGTAGGAGTTTGGAAAGAGCAACCTGTTTCATTCCCCCCCAGCAGTTCAGCAGTGCTTAGACAGTGATGAATACAAATTTCTCTTTCGCCCCCAGGGCTGCTCCTTAGGTAGGTACCTGAGGTAACTACTCTGTAGTTACTCTGTAACTACTCTACTCACTACTCTGAGGTGCCCGCCACTCACCCCTCCCCATTTGTCACTCCTCTTTTCACTCCTTAGATCTGAAGAGGAAAACAGGAAGGAAGAGAAAGTTTGGAGGAGATAAATGTGTTAACTCTGACATTCTAGTCCACTACTCTCCTCTCCTCTACACTTTCCCTGAGGCATCTGATGGGGCCACTGTGTGATACAGGAAACTGGACTAGATGGGCCTTTGGCCTGATCCAGCAGGTCTCTTCTTATGTTCTCATGTTCTCTTTTCTGTTCTCATTTTCCTTGTCAAATCTAGGGAGCTGAGGAGGAAGAGGAGGAGATGAAGATGGCAGCTGGCAGATTGCTAGAGAAAGGGGCAGCATTCTCAGGTGAAAGCGGGTGGCGTGCACATGCAATACGCACATACGGCTATTTTCAGTGGATGACAACAGGGTGGTTCTGCCTCACCTTCCGCCCCCACACAGCATGTTCCTGATGTGTATGTATGTGGAGGAAGAGGACGTTAGTCAATAGAAACTCTAAAAGGTAGAGAAATATTTTCAGCTAATACAAACACACCATTCATTTGACACTTTCATTGGAGAACTCATGAGATAGAGCTGGGCAATTGTGGTACGTAAGTCTGATGCTTGATGAACTATGCACACTTACCTGGGAGTAAGCCCAATTGAACAGTGTGACTTATGGCACAATCCTACTTACCTCCTGCACTGGCACAGCGCTCACTGAGCCAGTGCTTGCCATTGCAAAAGAGCCATAAAGCACTTTGTGATGGCATAGCACTTGCTGGCGCTGGCGTGGAGGCCCACACCAGCCTACATGCACTGGCAGAAGGAGCAGCATGGGGGCCAGAGAAGGTGAGCTTTGTGCTGAGTGGCATGAGGGCAGAAATGGGGCAGGGGTAGGGCGGGTGAAGGTGGGGAGGGGTGCAATGGGGTGGGGGATGGGCAGCGACGTGGCAGAGAGTGGGCAGATCTGGCCCGGGAGGGGGCAGAGGATCAGCAATGCTGGTGCATGCTGCATCCTATCCCCCCTCCCTCCTATCTGCAGAAATGGGGCAACACGGACTTGTGCCAGCTATCGAGCTCATGCAGGTCCAAGTTGCCCCATAGCAGCTGCTAGGGCTTACCCTGGGTCAAGGGGACAAATGTCCACTTACCCGTAGAGACCTCCAGCAGCTGTTATTCCCATGCAAGATGCAGCATAGCCAATGCTGACCCCACTGCATCACAGCGCGAACGTTAGATAGGATTGGGCCGTTAGTTCTAAAAAGACATGCATAGGACTGTGCTGTAAGGTACTCAGTGAAGATGCTGTTTCTCCATTGTTAAAGGGCTAGATAGGATTTTTGGGTGCATTAGTAGTATTATTGTAATGGAAATGCAATTTATAGCATTTTATTGAATAAAGAATAACCCCATCCAAGCTCTTCCTGCTAATTGAATGAGGTTGTCCTAAAGAAATTCATAATAAAACAGAGAATAGGCATAGTGAATGATATGGTATTTTTTAACTGAAATTGTGCATGCCAAAAACAATTTCCAAGTGGCATTTTTTATGTTGATCAGGAACGATTAGAGGTGTTGTGTTTTTTTCGCTCAAGAGTAATCAATATTCTTAAGGATCCAACTTGTTTTTCACCATAAGAACACTCACTAGGCTTACCAGATCTCCAACCGGGACAGAGTGCTAGACCTTTGGGAGAAGGAATGTGGGCAGGTGTAGCTTGTTAAACTTTAGAGCAAGGGTGGGGAACCGGCAGCCCGCGGGCCGAATCTGGCCCCAGGAGCGATCCACTCCGGCCCGCGCGAGCCTGGACCCGATTCCATTCGGTCCGGCCCACGCGGGCTCGGACCGGAAGCTCCAGAGGCCGTGTTCACCTCACCCGACTTTTCAAACTTTCCCAGCTGTTAGAGACATGCGTAGAAACAGTCGGGTTGAGAAGGAGTCGCACGAAATTCATGGGGGGGAAATTCACGGGGGGGGGGGGTAAATTTGCAGGGGGGGGGAAATTAGCTGGCCTGATGGCCGGCCCGCAGCAAGTTTTCCCTATGGGAAAATGGCCCCCCACCGCAAATAGGTTCCCCACCCCTGCTTTAGAGCATAATCCTAGGCATGTCTACTCAGAAGCTGAACACATAGGGCTTGCTTATGAGTAGACATGCCAGGATTATGCTCTAAGACAAGGGTTCTCAATCTTTGGAGGCCCAGGTACCCCCTATCATGGTCCAATTTTCTGAAGTACCCCCTGCTAATTAATTGCTAATTAATTGGATTAATCAATTAATTAGCTAATTAATTGTTAAAAAGTACTAAAACAATTTTAAATGTGAAAAATGTTTTACTTAACTCTCTCTCTCTCTCTCTCTCTCTCTCTCTCTCTCTCTGTGTGTGTGTGTGTGTGTGTGTGTGTGTGTGTGTGTGTGTGAGAGAGAGAGAGAGAGAGAGAGAGAGAGAGACAGACAGACAGACAGACAGACAGACAGACAGACAGACAGACAGACAGACAGACAGGAGATCTGGCAAGCCTAACACTCACCAAAAAAAGAAAGCAACTCTGATTCCTTTAAAAGGATGAAAAATAACTTCACAGGAATCAAATAAAATATCAGCATTTCAAGGACTATTAAAGAATGGTTCAAAGCCTTCCTGACTGAACTCCCTAAATGTCCATGATGACTTTCAATCAACAAGAACAGGAAACATGGCTTAATGGATAGGAGACAGATTATGACTGAAGAACTTTCAGGTTCATCCAATGATTTCCCATGTGGTCTTTGGCTAAGCATTCAATCTATCATAGGTCTCAACAATTTAGCTGCATAATGGAACTCAACTCTTTATCTCCTAGACTTTGAGTAGGATGTGCTGATGATGATTTGCTGAGCATGTCAAATATCAACTATCAAATACTAACGGTTCCATTCAAATATCAAAACTGAGTATTCGCTGCTGTTAAGTTCAGATGGCAAATATTTGGTGGATATTTGGCAAACATTCAAAGAACAGCTGGAGAATATTCAACAGCAACGTTCACGGATTTTGTGGGAGGCTCATTTGCTTCAAATGCTTTTGGGATCCATATGCTTCTGTTTCAATTGGTAATTGGCAATTGCTATTGTGCAACTTTCACATCATTAGTTACATCCCCCGGAACAACAATGGCTGCTATATTTTCACAATGGCGTCCAGAAGGACTGCTCTCTCTCCCCCCCCCCCCCGCCCTCAGCTGCTCTAATTGAACCATCCAATTGCATCCAGTGCAATTGGCAGAGAACAGCTGCTCATTACTGGGCAGAGCAGTGCCAATTTTGCTATCCTGCTTTGATAAATCTCAATTTTGATAAAATTCATTTTTTTTCAGAGAGAGAGAGAGAGAGAGAGAGAGAGAGAGAGAGAGAGAGAGAGAGAGAGAGAGAGAGAGATTTTTACCCATCCACCCTGACTATGCCCAGAAATGAGCACCCATTATTAACAGCAAACTAGGCAGAGTTTAGGCTTGAACTAAGCTGAGTGCATGAAAGCCAACCAAAAGTCTGTTCTTTCAACCAAGGCAGCCTATGGGGCAGTAGGGATGAAGGCCACCAACTGATCTATGCTCACCTTGCCATTTTTGGAGTTTTTATTTTTCCTTTAAATTATCCTAGATATCAGAGGGCACAGCAAGCTCATTCCTGCAGATACAGCTTCCCAACTTTCTATGGCTGGTAAAACTGTGAACACTGAAATCTGATCTCCGTGACAATCACACCTTTTGTTGAGTGAAGGTAGTGAAGACGAGGTGTAGCTACCCAGCTCTTACTGACTTCAAGGGTTAGACTTTGGCTGTAAAGGGTTGGTATTGAATTGAAACCTCTAGCATAAAGGATGATTGAGCCTTAATAATAATTCATGCTGACTGAACTAGACACACATGCGCACGCACGCACACACACGCACATGCACGCACACACGCACATGCACGCGCGTGCACACACACACACACACACACACACACACACACACACTTCATTGTAAATCAAGGTTTCCAAATATAAATTTCAAAAATGGAGAAATTGTATGATAGGTGCTGCTTAACCTGTGGATTTTTATGGCACTGTGATGTTGTGAGGTACGAGAAGGCCAGTTTAATCAATGAAACGTCAACCTGTTCCTAAAACTCTTATGGTTCCTCCAAAGCCTGTAGAAGACCAACACTTTTCAAGCTGTGGGTTGCAACCCACTTGGTGGGACATGGCCTGATGCTGAGGTCACATGTTGGGCCTACTCGCCTGGCCTTGCCTCTGTTTGTCTCCAAATTGGAGGTCACTTCTGGGTCATGACTCACCTCTGGAGGCCAGTACTGTGTTGCGTTGGGCCTGGGACGGCCTCCAGAGGTCTCTGTGGGCTTCAGAACTCCTCTAGAAGTGACGTTCGGGTCGCATTGGTTTCACAAACACGAATTATGGTCACATCTGGAGGCATTTCTGAGGCCCATGGAGGCCATTCCAGGCCTGGAGCGACACAGGAGTGGCTTCCAGAGGTGGGTCGCGATGCCAGTGCCAGAGAACTAGGTGGGTTGTCACTCCAGTAAGCTTGAGAATTGCTGCTGTAGACAAATGGCTATCTACAGAGAAGAGTAATGATAGGCCTGTCCACCAACAATTCCACCAAAATGAAGATGTGAGAAACAGTAGGAACAGGCACACCCAGAAATGTATGAAACTCCGAGCACCTGCGCAAATGAGAGAGCACCAGGTATAGAGGATGCTTGCTTTAAATATGTGTGTGCCCTTCATAATGGGATGCACCCCTAGATAAGGTACAAAAGGGCATGTTAAATAAGAAATCCAATGGGGAACATACTATTTCTGCCAGCAATAAATAACGGGGAGCACAATACTAGTCCCGTGTGGCGATACAGTGGCACCAGCATGGGCTGCGCTGCATCCAGTGGGAGAGTTTTGCATGCTGGAGTTCTCCTCAGGGTAAGGGGACATTTGTCCCTTGCTCCGGAGTAAGCCCCAGCAGTGGCAATCAGTCAATTCAGACCTGTGTCAGCGATATCACTGGCGCATGTCCTTGTTGATCCGTGCAGGTGGATCGGGTCCGGGAAGGGGGTTTGGATATGGTGCATGTTGGCACCACCGATCCCGCCCTTCCTAAGCCCGATCCCCCCACCCTATTGCCATCCCCCTGCCCCATACAGCCCCCTCCATGCCCTTTCCCCACCCTCCCCTGCCCCATTCAGCCCCCAGGATATTCCCCTTCCCATGATGTTCTTCCTGGGAGGCAGGGGGTGCAATATCCCACGGGTCCTTCATCTAGGTGATGGTACAGGCCAGACTATGCCTCAATGTACTTCATGAGTCCTCAGGCCATCCAGCATACAATATTTTATTTTGCCTCCTCTTCCGGCTTGCTATTTGAAACAGTAATTCCACTCTGCCTCATGGGTGGGCGGCCCTGTAGGCAGCATGATATCTGAATTAGGCCAGAGTGACATTGTTTGGAGTGAGTTCTTGGTCACAGTAAACAGTGATCCAGAAGCAGCAAAGTGTTTATTTATAGAAATCTCATGGACTGCCATTTAAAAAACTGTTTGTGATAACAGCTTTCTGCATCAATGGCTTGTCACATAATAAAAGCCTGTCAGTATATATTTTTAAAGCAGAATGCATTTGATATTCATTCACAAAGTCATGAGGTCAAACATCATTTAAAGGAGATATAAATCCCCTTGCTTGGATCAGACCAAAATAGTTCATTTTGTCCTGTTTCCGGTTATGGCCAGCCAATTAGTTTACAGGAGAGTTTCATAGCTGGATTCCAGAGACCAAAAGAGCTTATTCTGTTCGACATGGATTGAGCAGTCAATCTTAGGGCAAAAAAATACACATTGCTTTTAATTAGTGAGTTAGGCCACTATATTTAAATCTGTGTGTGGGGGGGGGTATATGCAAACCATGGCAAAAGCATGATGAGGGTCCTTACCCAGAGGAGGCCTCCCGGACTACTCCCCCCCCCCCCAGGATGCAGTGGTTGCCATTTTGGTGCTGCTGCATTGACATGTGGAGAATGGGATAGGATTGGGCTGTGAGGCATTTTTAGTTTTTCAGACTCATGTCAGCTGTGCAGGTCAAGGGGTTTGGCGTGAGGCACCTTAACAGTTGGATACCTCACCTTCAGCACCCCTCACTATTTGCACCATGCCATTCTGTCCGAGCTGCTGATGCTGAGGGAAGCGAAACACATGTAGAACTTCAATAAAACTATTTCCTTGTTCCTCAGAGTTATGTTCAGTGGATCTGGCCTGAGGCACCTCAACAGTTGAATAACTCACCCGCAGCATCCCTCACCATCCCTCAACATCAACATCGGTACCACGGTTTTCTGTCCGAGGTGCTGATTTTGGGATGCTTATAAAAATCATATTCAGAAGTAGGCCTCACCTTAGCATCCCAAGGAAATCTCAATAAAAACAAAATAATTTCCTTCACTGAGCACACAGCTCTAGCTGTTGCTAAGTCTTGCAGAGCATGGACTAAGAAGAGGGGTACCTCCTTGACCTTTGAATACCCTGTAAATAGCTGGAGAGAGAAAATTATTTTTCAATGGGACCTGACCTGCAGAGAGGTACCTAATTGAAGAGCCTGTCAAGGGCTTGAGCAAGAAGTCCTCCCTGGGAGACTCAGAGGAGGGGTATCTCCTTGAACTTTGACTATCCTGTAAATAGCTTTTGAGAAAAAAAAACAACCTGTTTTTCAAAGGGTCCTGGTTACTGCAAGCTTCAGCAGAGAGGTACCTAGTTGAAGAGACTGTCAGGGGCTGGAGCCAGAAGTTCTCCCTTGGAACCCCAGAGGAGGGGGGGGGAATACCTCCTTCACCCTTTAATACCCTGCAAATAGCTAGAAACATGTGCCCAGTAAAAAAACAGGTTTTTTTCCCCAATGAAATAATTACTTCAGCACCATCCACTTCTGTCTGAGGTGCTGGTGCTGATGCCGATTGGTGCTGATTGTGAGGTGTGCATCTTAGGGTGCTGAAATGCTTCACTGAGCCTCTCCCATTATCAACTGACAAAGCGATTCACATCTAACGAACAATGAACATAGGGCTCTAATTTAATTGGCAATTGGGTTGGCGAAGAAGAGCCGGAAGCTAAGGGCACTATCTTCTTTCGTCTAATGACTGTGTTTGCCTCAGGAACCTGATACTCCAACAATTGTGCCATTGGCTTGCAAGCTTGAATAGGTTGACCAAGCAAGGTGCAATTGCTATAGCCAATGTGAGGTGGGTTGTATCTATCAAGTCTTAGGAAAGTTTGTCTTTTTCGAGATGCTTCTGGAACTGATGCCCTCTTAGCACCGACCCTAGTCAATGGGAACACATGTTCTGGTCTGGATCACATGACCTCCTATTCTCTGTCCTTTGCCACATACATGTTTCTATATGTTCTTAGTAACAATGGAGTGCCCCCCAAAGGGAAAAAATGTACAACAGCGAAGCTGAGTTTTCTCGTCCAAGGCAACAGCCTGCATCAAAGAGGGTGGTGGTGGAGCATCAGGATAGCTAGTTGCCTATTACAGTATGTACTGATGATTCCATAAAGTTGTGGCCCATTTGTGATCCAACATTGCCTGCCTCACATCTTTTGGGATCTGTGGGCAGTGAGTCCTGTATACCAGCTGCAATACTGAACACTCTCATTCCTGGTGCTATTTAGGATGACTTTTGCTGGCTTGATGCCCAAGCGAATGATGTGGCACTCGTCTTGACATGAGAATGGGCTGGGGAGGTTGTTGCCTGTCTGTGCCTACACATGCACTCCTTGTGAGTGAAAAGAGCAGCCACAGATTCCATTAGTTCACACAGCTGGCTCCACAGGATCCATTTGCGTGCAGCAGCATGAACTGCTGCCTCCTCAGCACAATTATGTTGTCTCTTCTGTGCTGTCCACCAAACAGCCCAATTTCAGAGACTTGGTGGGCAACACTGAGCCATAGATTTCCTACAAATGCTGAAATTACAGTCTGCATGCTAAAACATCTGGTCACAACCCAGGAGGGATGTATCCCTGCTAACTGTGAACAAGTAAATCTTAAGTAAAGTCTACGTTAATTGCTTGCAGTAATATGGCATTATTGTAATCATTTGTGCTCAAGCATATGAACTGATATTCATTAAGTTGCCTTCTTTCAGGCATCTAGGAAGCTTATTTAACACATACATTAGCAGGCAGAATCTGCTATAGTATCTGCTGCAGAGCAATCAAATTATGCCGGTGTTTTTATTTAAAACATTATGGCTGTCATTACAGGGATTACGGGCAGTGGTAATATAGGCAGACCTATTTCAGTCTACATAATGTATGCATTCTAGCATAAAAAAGCCCCACTTCATGGATGCCAACAGACCTTCAGTCAAAGGATAATTCTGGCATGTGCCTAGTGTGATTGAGCATTACCGATGACAAATGCAGAAGAATCACCTGCAGTTCAAAGAGGCTGCCTCATCCTGCCTGCACAGGTCACAACTTCAGGTTTTCCTCTGGACGTAAACTCAGGGCCAATCTACATGTTGGGTCATATGTCCAGTTCAGATCTGTATGCTTTCTTTTTCAAACATATACAGACAGCCAGTGTGTGTGTGTGTGTGTGTGTGTGTGTGTGTGTGTGTGTGTGTGTGTGTGTGTGTGAGAGAGAGAGAGAGAGAGAGAGAGAGAGAGAGAGAGAGAGATCAGCATGGAAGAGAAGGTCATTAAACCTTTTTTGTCATCTCCATGGCCCCAATCTGGATTGCCCTCACCTTACAGCTCTTGTGTACTCTGGGAAGGAAACCTCCATTGGTGCTAACAGAAGCTTCCCTCTTAGGGAGTGGTAACAATAGGGTTATCAGTCCACATCAGGACCATGGTGGAGGAAAGGGTTAAGGTCCCCCCCCCACACTATGGTCTTGATCTAGATCGCCTCCCCACCTCTACCAACGCAGCTGTTATTTAAGTCTGACAAAGCAAGCACACTGGGCTACTTTCTAATGCCATGAGTGCTGGTGCAGCATAGTGGTTAAGTGGCTGAGCTGAGAATCAGGACTGCCCCAGTACAAATCTTGCCCCTAGCAGGAACTCACCAGGTGGCCTCTCAGTCTCAGCTACGATGCAGGGGTAGCAATACTTACATGCCTTACAGGGTTGTTGTAAGGATCACAACAAGATAATACATGTGAAGTGCTTTGAACACTTAAAAGTGTTTTACTAATGCTTACTGTTTATATCATGGAGTTGTCTGATGGTAGATATCACTCGTGCAATGTTGGTTTTCCTAGAGCTTGGTCAAGAGAGCACCACGTTATTCCACATATTATTAGAATGTGTCCATTGGCCGTCCAGAACAGTCAACAATTCATGCAGAAACACAGGTGGCGGACTCTTGTGTGGGCAGCAAATCCTTATCCTTTTGCACCCATAAGAAGAGAAAGTGCTCCTCCTCCACATGGAATGCAAGCAAACCTTGCACCTCACTTATCCGATGTTTGGGAAGCTCTGCTCTAAACATTGCACTCATCGCATCGATGTGCCTCACTCTGGAGTTCAGTGCCAAACATGAATTACCAAACTTCCATCGCTTTTGTCACGAGACCACAGCTACGCTTAGACCTGTAAGTGTCTCTTCTGCTCTGGTGCCTCATAAAGCTGTACAGAGATTGCCTGTGCCTGAGGACAGCTACCCAAGTGAAGCATTATTATCAAATTGCAAGATGGGCACTACAGGGAGACGGAGGGAGCTGTTTCTGAGCACAGCCCAAATGACTTTTTCATCGACAGCCTGTGAAAGTTGTTAGCAGTGTTGCATGAAGCAGCAAAAAGTCTTCTTGGTGTTTTTTTTTTTCTTCTTCTCTCTCCCCACAGATCGATGTAGAATATTTTAAGGCTTTTTAGATCTTGTCGAGGATCACAGCTGAAATCTTGGAAAGAGACTGTTTATGCACTGCTTTGTGAAGAAACTCCTTGGAGGCAGTTGCTGAAAATCCAAAATGTTCTCCCCCAAATCAATGGTGCGGTTATCTGTGTGATTGAAAGGTAACATGCTGGGAAGATGTGGAACATGAAAAATAAGCTTAATTATAGCATTTAGGTGAAGCACAGGGATTGGGAGGTGTTCAAAGCAAAGTTAAGAGATTGTCACTTCTTGTGCTGCTAGAGGAACCAACATGCCTGCAGTCCTATGGAGATCTGAAGAAAAGTCTGCCAAAAAGATAACAAAGTAAAATATAGACCATGCCAACTAAAAAAAAGCACCTGGAGTGAGGGAATTGTGTTAACCGCTAGCAGTGCTCATTATGCTAGCAAGCGTTATTCCAGATTGATAAAAACATTCTTACCCCATGTTTGGGGTTGGTATAAGAACAGTGTGCATTTGGCAAATAACATTGGTTATTTGCCAAATGAAAGAAAGGTTGTTGTTTTTTCTCCTATAATGTCATTTATATTGAACTTTTCCCACTGCAAGAAATGATCTGCAGATTTAAAATAAATATGTAAGTTCCCTTTCTCAGTACTCTTATGTAGACACTCTGGAGTGCACACAACTAATATTGATTTTCATTATCTGAACTCAGAGTGGCTAAGAGTTTCCTCAGAAACCTCTGAGCAATTTGTTCCACCTATGACATTCACTAGAGTCCCTTTCTTGAGTCACTGCAAGCAAATCAGCAGGACCTGGGATGCCTCTGGCCAGTGTGAAGGTGCTGGGAATCCTGAGAGAAAGCCCAGCGATGCTTATCAGTGACGGACAAAGGTGGCGGCTCTTTTCACTCTCCCCAGTGATGAATAGAGGGCAGCAGTGGTGTCATGGGGCTGGGGGGAGCCATTACCCCCGCAAGGAGAAGCCATGGCGGGTTTTGGAGCTCTGTGGCTACTTTTTTGCAGCTGCTGAGCTGAAATGCGTCGCCAAAATCGGTGCAGTTTTCCAGCCCTCCACCCGCTCTGGCTCTTGGATGACTTCAAATGAAGCCTTCTGGGAGCACAGGGGGCGGGGTGATGACGCAAAACGTGTAATCGCCCTCCGTCACACCGTGACCCTGCTAGCCATGCAACTGGTGGTCAGAATCTGAGGCATCTTATCAGTACTGAGGGATCAGGGGGTCAGCTGAGCTGGGTGGGCCTTCAACCAGTGCTTGACCTGGCTGACCCCAACAGTGTTCCTTTATCTGAAATTCTCTGCAGCCCTCTGGTTTGAAGTTCTGCATCAGCTGGTCTCGTTTCCAAAGTGGAACCAAGGCATGAAGAATCTCCTGTCATTCCAGTGTTGATTTCTTAGTTTTGTACAGAGCGCTGTGAATACACAATTTGGCACAACTTTCAGATCACTTGTGTCTTTTCTGCTCTCTATATTAACGAGGCAGACATACACATACCGTATTTTTCGCTCCATAAGATGCACTTCCCCGCCCAAAAAAATAGGGGGAAATGTTTGTGCATCTTATGGACCGAATGCTAAAAAAATGTAAAACAATTACTTACTGGGGCTTGTGGGGGCTTCGGGGAGGCCTGTGCGACCCTCTGCAGGTCTCCTCGATCTTCAGTTCGGTGATAAATGGCGATTTTCGGGCATTTCCGGTTTTCGCGAAAACCGGATATGCCCGAAAATCGCCGTTTTCTGCCGAACTGAAGATCGTGGAGGCCTGCAGAGGGTCGCGCAGGCCTCCCCGAAGCCCCCACAAGCCCCGGTAAGTAAAAATATTTTCCCTATTTTTAGCTCCATAGTACGCATGCGTCCTATGGTCCGATGCGTCCTATGGAGCGAAAAATACGGTAAATACTGCAAGAAAGCAATCTTGATGTGCTTTTATACATATGGTTGCATCAAGACTCTTGATGATGAGCAGTGCTTGAGCAATGTGGACCTATGTCATTGTGGGTATCAACAAAACACCACAAAATAAAAAAGCAATATTGATATGATAGATGGTTCATGACCTCCGTTCCAGACAAAAAAGGGGACGAACTGGGAGCAGCAATTTTTGTATTGGCTTTTCCCACAGCTTCATGCTTCGCGGGGGTTGGTGCGGTGGGCCCCAGGCCGGGGACCAGATGTAGCGTCGAAGGGGCGCGCTTACCTCCGGGACGCATTCCCTCCGCCACGGAGCTGGGCGCTCCCACCCACCCTGGAGCTGCTTCGGCTCCAAAATAGGTTGAAAAACGGCGGGGGTGACGAGCCGCGCACGTGCATCGTCACGCTGGGCACACTGATGAGTCATGTGGGGGCGTGCAGTCGGCGGCCCCCCCCTTGGGATCGTCTCTGCATGTAAGCAGCAATCTCAGGGAGTAATGCAATATATTCTCTCTCATTTTCTAAACTTTCTACTGAACTCAAGCCGAACCCTAATCTGTGCTTCTCAAAGCAAATAGAGGCCTAGTTGTCACAACCAGCTAATGTGAAGGTACAGTAAACTGTTTTCGGGCTATACTACTTCAGACTCTAAATGGGAGCTCATGTGTCTAAAGCTTGAGGTGAGATTCTGTATCAGGGCCTTACTGATTCGTTGCTGATGCTCTTACCTTCTACTCTAGCCTGCAGCTGGTAGTTGTGGAGGTCAGGAAAAAGAGGCACGGGAAGACACTATTATTTATGACTAAAATGCAAACACGTAACTTGGGTACGGGAGAACAGCCACACATGCATGACTAGGTTGCAGGGCCACCATGGCACCACCACTGCAACTGGTAATGGTGTCTGGGAGGCATTGTGGTTGCTGGGGACTGGCGGAGTTGCTGGGGTGGCTGCACTGGTGGGACATGGCTCAGGTTCTGCTGTCCTAACTCCTCCCCCTCCCATGCTGCCCAGGCTTAGGATATGACAGACATAGCATCAGCATCCAGGCGACACTGGCACAATGTCCGAATAGCATTGGGCCTTTACAGATGTTCTCAGAAGTAAGTCTCATAGCGTTCAGTGGAGCTTACTCCCAGGAAAGTGTATGGAAGGTTGCCCGCTATGTACCTCATTAGTGTTTTCTTTCCACGATAGACCAACACAGCTTGAAAGATTTAATGTATATAGACAGTGGGTCAGCAGAATATCATACCTACAAATAATCAAAGCAAAACTACGCCCAGATCTTGGAGCCTTCCAAAGGCTATTGAAATCTCAGCAGCAACAAGCATCCTTGAACATGTTTATACATCTGTTACCTTGCATGCCCTTTTCAAAGGAACTGCCTCTTTCTCTCCCCTGCAAATAATGAGCCACGTCTTTGCAGCCACAAAAGCTTCCCGCGTTTCAAACTTCTCTTCTCTGAATAAATTGCAAGGCTCAAAAGCTAAGATCTAGATCTTATGCAGCACATCATTCCAAAAGGCTCCATAACATCTCATCTTTTGTCACTATGCTGTGGGCAGCATTCCTGACCTGGGAGAAATGTAACTGAAGGAAACTGGAATTGTTCTGCAGGTGGCACATTCCTCTTTCATCTCTGACATTTATATTTAATTGTATTCTTGCTGCATAATTAGTAATGGATTATAAATATGCGCTTCAGCCAACACTGTTGGGATTATGTTGCTTTCTGTTTTAAAACAAATGTTCATGTGTGCTTAAATTGCTTGTATTGAGTCTCAGGGGGAGGAGGAGTTCTTGAGTATCTCAATACAAGCTGAATTTTATGATTATGCTTTTTTCTTCCACGGTAATCTCGGAAACCCAATGGAAACCATAACAGCCAAGACTCATATGCTACTTTATTACAGATTTATGGAAGGGAAACAGTACCATCAGGTATATTAACTGTTATGGTTAGTAAACAAAGCCATCTATAAACTAGATCCAAGATGATCTGTAATATGTCTCTGCATTGTACAAGGAGCTTCATTAGCTCAGGCAGAGGCACCAAGAAAATCTGCAACATTTTCATTTCAAATACACAAGTGAGGAAGCTAAAGGGCACGTACAACCAACAAAATAAATCAGATGTTGTGGAGATACATAAAGAAGCACATAGAAGGTTGCATTTCAAAGCAACTCCAGCACCCTGAGTTGCCCCCTCACACACACCAAATAAAGACACAAGTCAACTGTATGGCTTAATAATTTTATATTTCATCACTTTATTGCACATAGTCATCTGCAGTAGTTTCATCGGTTATGGAGTTTCCTCTGCAGCCAGCAGTGCAGGCTGAATCTTATGCAAACTCCAGGATGTCACCATCCTCTTCTCCATTTCCCTGGGCAAAGCCAACTTTTGGCCAGAGCAACAAGCCATCAGTGTCATGGTGCTGGCTCTCATCATGCCTTTGGGCAAGGAAGCCTTACCTCTGTTTCACATCCCCAAGCCAAACAGCCTTGCAGATGTCAGTGTAGATGCAGCCTGAACCTGACCACTCTCCCTCAAGCTATAGAGCCTTAAGGGATTGTAACCCAGTCCTCTCATCACTCCTGGTGTCCTATAGGTGGGTAACCAATTCTTTCTTACTCCTCCCATAGCCACACTGCCCCTACAGTTGTGACCAAAGTAGTGAGGCCCTACGCAGCCCAGCAACTTCACTGAATGGAATGGGGGGGGGGGAGAGACAAACAGACAAAAGAAAATATTTCTTTACCCAGCGTGTAATTGGTTTGTGGAACTCCTTGCCATAGGAGGTGGTGATGGCACCTGGCCTGGATGCCTTTAAAAGGGGATTGGACAGATTTATGGAGGAAAAGTCCATCACAGCTTACAAGCCATGACGGGGATATGCAACCTCCTGGTTGTAGGAGTAGGTTTTCTTTGTGCCAGGTGCAAGGGAGTGGCGACAGGATACAAGTACCTTGTTGTCTTGTGCTCCCTGAGGCATCTGGTAGGGCCACTGTGTGATACAGGAAGCTGAACTAGATGGGCCTTCGGCCTGATCCAGCAGGGCTCTTCTTATGTTCTTATGGGAGAGACACCTCACCACGGCCAATCTAGCAAAAGGAGCTAAACATTCAGATCTGGAACCAAGTGACTGGATAAGTCCATACTGTAAATACCAGAAGTAGGGCCAGGCCAGTGATGATGCATGATGTGGCAGATTGGTGTGTAGGCAGCACCCTGTGTCCTTTGGTCTCCTCCACCTCACTTACCTCCTCGAAGACCTTTGCTCTGCCTCCCAGTTTACAAATAGAGTAGCAGAACTGGCCAGAAGAAGGCAGTTGGGCAAACCATCATCACCCCACTTCCAAAAAGGCTTTCTTCTTCTGGCTGGCTCCACTTCCATTCTATTTGAAAATAGACCAGCAGAGCGAAGGCAGAGGAGGAGGAAGCAGCTATGAAAGAATAGTGGGTGGGCTGAAGGAGCTGTCTCTGGAGCTGCTGCCAAACTGCTGCTAACAGGGCAAAGAGTCACCTTCTAGAGTGGTGTCCTCTTATATTCAGCAATGTCCCTTTTCACCCCAGCATGGCATCTTTTCCAATGACTGTTGCTGGTGTCTCTCTGCGTCTTTTTTTTTAGATTGTGAGACCCAGAGGCATTTCTGGGGGGGGGGCGCGTGGGGTGGCGGCCCCCTGGGCAACGGGGTGACACATGCTGGGGAGGTGCACGAGCTGCTGATTCGGTGGCAATTTGGTGGTGCAGGGGCGGCGGCAGAAACAGCATTTTGGAATGCGGCACTGGCAGCAGGAGTCGCCCGCCTGCGCCGCTACTGTTGTTTTTCTGCAGAAAAAACGCTGGGGGGTGTTTTTTCGATTTTTCATATTATTAGTGCGGGGGATGGGCCTTGTGATGTCATGGGGGGTGTCAAGAGGTGCCCCCCCCCGCGGAGGCTAGCTACTGATGAGACCTTTGGGGACAGGGAACCATTTACTGATTTATTTTGCTATTTAAACTGCTTTGTGAACTACGTTTTGTTGAAAAGCAGTACAGCAAGTCCTCACTTAACATTGTCGATAGGTTCTTCTTGGAAACTAAGCAAAACGACTTATAATGAAACCAATTTTACCATAGGCTAATTGATAAATGTAAACATTCCTATGGCATTTTCTCATCAACTTTAAAATGAAATGACTATAAGTGAGGACTTACTGTATATAAAAATACTCATGATGATGATGATGATGATGATGATGATGATATAACAACAATAACTGGTGAGATATCGCCATATAATGTTTGGTGTTCCTAGTAGTGCAGCTTGTTGCAATTGTTCCACTGTTACTAGCCCACTGATAACAACAACATGCCTTCACCCTGAGTCTCCCGCTGGCTGCTGTGGCCTCCTTCCAACCTGCTGTGGGCATGAGGCATTCACTGAACCACTTCCTGCTCACTTGAGCAGGGAATAGATCATCCACCTCCCTACAGTGTTCCTCATGCAGTTTTCGCAACCCTGGAAGTTCAGGGCTTCTGGTTTTATTTACAGGACCACAGGAACGAAGGAGCTCTTTCATTCATATGGTCCCTTTAAATAACACCAGAAGCCCTGCACTTCCAGGCTTGTGAAAACTGCACAAAGAGGCTTTTTTTTTTTTTCTCCTAGCATCCCATGGCAAGAGTCAGCCAGATTGCTGAGGATTACTGGGGTAAAGTCCAGCAGTAGACACTGCCACTGCTACTGAAATTCTAGAGGTTAGATGGCCATGTGGGCTTTCTGATGGGGGGTGTGCCCCACCTGGCCACTCTCTAACATCACACACTAATAAGTGCAAGGAGAATTCCACCCACTCTCTCTCTCTCTCTCTCTCTCTCTCTCTCTCTCTCTCTCTCACACACACACACACACACACACACACACACACACACACACACACACAGGGTTTTGACTTCTTTAACAAATTGTTTGCAGATGAGGTTGTAAAAATCATTAGCCATGATCGGCAGATGCTAGGGGCTGGTAGGACGCAGTTCCAACAACTTCGTTTCTTTAATTAAAATTCTAAATAAATCATGAGGCTTTGCAAACACAAACCTCCAATCCTTGAGGAAGATGAAAGATGTATTCAGACTGCTGGCAATCTTGATAGAACGTTTGAGCCTCCTGTTTTCTCCATTTGTTTCTGGCCTCCGCAACATCATGCAGTGTTTAAAAATCATTATTGCTGAAGATCAATACCAGAAAACATCTGTGGCTCTTGCTGGCACACAAGCACATTTACTCTTTTCGACAACAAATGTGACTTAAAGAATAAAGGAAAGATCCTATATTTACTTGCCTATTGATTCCCTTCCCCCAACATGTTTGTGAATGGGAGACACAGAAATATTAAATATGTGCACCC
The DNA here is from genome assembly GCA_026170595.1 of Plestiodon gilberti rubricaudatus. Classification (NCBI taxonomy): domain Eukaryota; kingdom Metazoa; phylum Chordata; class Lepidosauria; order Squamata; family Scincidae; genus Plestiodon; species Plestiodon gilberti. Next base: position 79,794,758 of record JANXHW010000001.1, read on the forward strand.
AAATATTTGTGTGTCACAAAAGCTTGAACAAACAGTGCTTCTTTTTTATGGCCTCCTGGTTTCTATGGGAACAGATTGTACTGAATAAACAATTTTTAGAAGAATATTTTATTATTTCTAATTGCATTAATTACAATTCAATATAGCATATTAGAACTCATTTAGATTGTAATGAAAAACTTCCATTTTGGTGCAAGTATGGGGAAAACGAGAGCATTTGCATAAAAAAGCAATTTGTGTTGCCTGAAATTCTCAGTTTCCATTGCCATTGGTACTAATTATCGAAGAGGTTTGCATTTGAAATTTTAATGGCATAATGTTTTAACATGGCATTTTTGAGGGCAGTGTTGACATGGAGAGGGGAAGAGATCATACAAATGAAAGTTTGACAAACAGGAAATATAATTTTGTGCAACCAGAAAAAAAGTCCTTTAATGTTACAATGTTTGGTTTTACAGAAGAAGCTTCTGGACTTATCTGGGACCAGGATACAAACATTACCAGCACTCATCAAAGATACGCTTACCAGATCGCCGACTGGGACGGAGCTTCTTGCCCTTAAGGGGCGGGTCGGGGGGAGGACAAGAAGCTCCGCCCCGGTCGGCGATCTGGTAAGCATAATCAAAGAAGAGAAGCTTGTGAGCTCCTATCTACCCCCACACCTGGAATTCTATCCCATCCCCACATAGTCATGGAGAAGACATGAAATGCATAATATATAAATTCCTCATTAGTGGTAGTTCTGGTGTTGTAACCCCCTCCCCATGTGACTATGCAGGCCAGAATAGCATGGTGGCAGTGTGGGAGGGCACCACCCATATACATGCTTCTCCCCATACCAAAACAGCTCATACAATCCAGTGTATCACCATCACCATCAGACTAGAACATCACCATGAGAATAAAGGTGCATAAAATAAGTGGTCATAACATAAAGATCACTAACGTTCAAAATATTTCTTTATGCAGTCCAGCGGTTCATGCTACGCCCAGGTGCAGAAGTAGGCTTACTAGATCTCCAACCAGGACAGAGTGCTAGACCTTTAGGAGAAGGAATGTGGGCAGGTGTAGCTTGTTAAACCTTGGAGCACAATCCTAGGCATGTCTACTCAGAAGAAAGCCCTACTGAAAACAATGGGGCTTGCTTCTGAGTAGACATGCCTAGGATTGTGCTCTATGGTTTAACAAGCTACACCTGCCCACATTCCTTCTCCTAAAGGTCTAGCACTCTGTCCTGGTTGGAGATCTGGTAAGCCTGTGCAGAGGTAATTTGTCTCTGAATACCAGTTGCAGGGAGGCAATAGCAGAAGAGGGATGTTGCCTTCATCTCTTGCTTAAGGGCTTCCCAGAGGCATCTGTTTGGCTACTGTGAAAAACAGGGTGTTGGACTAGATAGGCCTTAGGACTGATTCAGCAGGGCTCTTATGTTCTTTGGTTATGTTCCAGTGATGAGTCTATTAACTCTGACTCGAGTCGTGTCAATGACTTGACTCGGACTTGACTCAGCGATTGTAAAAGACTCGACTTGAGACTTGGAGCCTTTTACGACAAGTCAAATTTCATTCTGGTTTAAACCGGTTTTCCCTATTAAAAAGATAGGGACTCACAACTCGCAATCAAAGACTCGGGATTTGGGGGGGAAAGACTTGGGACTTGACTTGATACTTGGACCCAGAGACTTGAGACTTGACTTGAGACTTGGAGTCAGAGACTTGGTCCACATCGCCGTTATGTTCTAATTCTCTCACTTTTTCAAAATATTCATCACAACACTTTTCATCATCTGTCTTGAGCAGCTCTATTTTGGAATTGGAAAGGTGGGGTTTCTTTCCTATGAAACAAATACTCTTTATTTATCCATAGAAACATATTTCACCACCACCCCATAACCCTCCCACTCAAGATGCAGGGTGACGGAAGAACTCTTTGTAGGCCTGTCTCAGGATTCCTCTCACATGACCTTTGAGGCCCCTTCCCATGATGCTAAACCCCAATGCAGCGTTGGAAGAGCCCATGCTGTGCCTCCTCTTCACGTCACCCTTTTTCCTAGCTTCTGTGAGGGGTCAACTTGGTATGAGGAAGCGCCTCTCACATGACCCAGGCCAGGGTTGAACTTCTTGGGGCATTGCAAAAGGCTTTTTAAAATTTTCATTTGGGAGCAGCAGCAAAACCAAGAAGAGGATTAATTGCTTTTTAGTTACCTAGTCAGTTCATAGCTCTGAATTTCTACTATTTTGCTACAACCAATCATGCAATCTTCTCTGCATGAGGTCTGGGGTTGCACAGAAACAATGTCAAGATCCCCTTGATTAGATATAATTGTTGAGCTGGGTTTTGTGATGGCACTTGTGGTGCCGTAAACGCTGACTGATAATGAATATAATGGAAATATATAGAAAAGTCAATATTAGCAATTTATTTTTGTTTAACTTGTAAGATAAGTGAGAATACAAGCCTTACCATGCCTGGAGGAATTAAAGCTGACCCAGAGTTCACCAGTCAGATCATATGTAGCCTCAATGTTATTACTAAGCCTTGACTTTTAATGAGCTGCCAGTGCATCCCAGAATTTAACATGGCTGCAACTTGCAAGTTAAGAGAAAATCAGTTCAGCTATTTACCATTCCAAACACCCATTCCACACAGAATGTCAAAGGTGAGGTGCAATTTATTACTTTTATGGGTCTCCTCCTCTTTTCTACTTAAGTGCAGTAAAAGGGAGGAAGTTTTGCCAGAGTAATAAGATCACCCTTAATAGGCAGCATATTGAAGCCTGGCCATGCATTGTGGTTTTGCTCCCAGGCTCAGATCCCCCTGTGAGATCCAAGAATGTAGCAATGGGTCCACAGCATTTGGTCTTTCTCGTGATTCCCTAGATAGGGGGAAATTGGTCTCTCAAGTGGTGGCTTGGTTTTCCTGTTTCTACTTATTTAATGAATCTGAATATAAGGAGACTTACAGCCCAATCCTATCATGGGGTTGTGCTACCAGGACTCACATATTCCGGCAGCACAGTCCAACGTCTGCGTCCGGAGCAGCTCCACGCGCTCCGCGCAAGTTCCGCCTCTGTGCGCAACTGGGCTGCTGCCAGAAATGGTGAGCTGCATCAGCCACGCAGCAGTAGCCTCCCTGAATCGCCTGGCACCAGTAAATCAGCGGCGGGGGGTGAGCCTTGGGTGGGGGCAGTAGCGTAGAAACGCTTGGGGCCTGATATACAGGGCCCCAGGCGCCTAGCTGACTGGGGGCGCTCGAGGAGAGCGTCCTCGTCGTCTAGGCAACGCGCACAGCGCGCGCCCGCAGACACAGGGTCTGAGAGAGCGCTGCGCGTTGCCTAGACGACGCTGTTGCTCACCTCGGACTCGAAAGCTCGAGTCCGAGGTGAGCAACAGCATCGTCGTCTAGGCAACGCGCAGCGCTCTCTCAGACCCTATGTCTGCGGGCGCGTGCTGTGCGCGTTGCCTAGACGATGAGGACGCTCTCGGAGTCAAAGGCTGGAGCGCCACCCGCCCATTATGGCTGCGGGCGGGTGCTGCGCTCCAGCTTTCGAGCGACAGCGTCCTTGGACATCACGTGATGTCACATGTCACGTGACGTCCGGGGGGCGCTTGGCCAGCCTCCGCCCTCCTAGCCCCAGGCGGCAGGAGGGCTTAAAACGCCACTGGGTGGGGGAGTGGGAGGGAATAAAAGGATTCCCTCTTTTTAAAACCTCCCTGCCCCCTTTCTCCCCTCGAAGATATGCCACCAAAATAGGTGGCTTATGTCTGAGGAGACCCATTGGCAATTAAGCAACCTACCAGGAGGGAAGTACAAAATGTTTTCACTCCTGGAGGCTGTCCTATCGTCTCCTCCCCCCACCATAGGATGCAACACACACCTTTTTGGCACAGCTGCATCCGTGCTGGTGGTGGTAGGGGTGTTGCTTGGCTGGGCCTGGGAAGGAAGGACCATATATATAAAATATAATAATATATCTCATTATATTCAGATTCATTAACGTCCCCTTACCTCGAGGAGTCCTCCAGCTGTGCCAGTGCTGGGTCCTATCTGCTTTCAATTAACACGGGATGGGAGGATAGTTTGTGAAGAAGCCTAGAGTTGTTGTGAGTCACATAAATTCACCTAAGTGGAGGCAATTGAAAAAGTTTAAAATGGCTATATACAGGCTTACCAGATCGCCAACCGGGACATTCCTTTTTGCCCTTAAGGGCGGCGGGGGGGAGGGGCGATGGGAGACGGAGCGTGCTCCGTCTCCCATCGCCCCTCCCCCCCGCCGCCCTTAAGGGCAAAAAGGAACGTCCCGGTCGACGAACTGGTAAACCTGGCTATATATATCTCATAATTATTCATCAGAATTTTCTGAAATTCAGTCAAATGGTGCCCTTTGCTAGGTCGATTCTCCATGCCAAATATTGCATCGCTAGGACAAAATATTGTGATTTCATGACAAATGTCATTCCAGACGTTACAAGCATCTGGAGATTTGCCCGGAAGCCTGTACAGCCCCTATAGGTTCCCAGTGACTTACAGCGAAATCCTATCCAATTTACACCGCTGGTGTAACCAGCGGTGCAGTGAGAACGGGAGGCCCCAGAATGGAAAGTCAATTCAAATCCCCTCCAAAGGGGGATTCAAAGGGGATTTGAATCCCCTTTCCGTTATGGAGGCTCCCGTTCTCACTGCACCGCTGGTTACACCAGTGGTGTAAGTTGGATAGGATTGCGCTGTTAATCTGAACAAAAACTGGCCAACTGCATTTTGCCCACCTGAAGCTTCCAAGCAGTTTTTTTCAAATGGCAGCCACACAGCAGTCAAACCTAGAGGCTAGTGGGGCATGAATGACAGTTGAAAGATTCTTGTTCCCCAGGCACAGCAAGTATATCAAATGTAGCTGATGAATTGTCCTGCAGGCTGCAGCTCCTACCTGGTTATATAGTAGAGCAACCCCACCGAATTCATGAGTACTGTACTCCCAAACCTGATCTTTCAAGGAGAGTGTGATCCAACATCAGCTTCAGTTTAGATTCAGCTTCAGTTTGTTAACCCTTACTCAGTCCATCACAGTCCTCGGGCATCAAATTGTGATTTTGCACTGCTGCTCCTGCTTAAGATGGAAATGAAAGAGAAACAGGAAATGTTGTGTTACAGACCTGACAGAGTCATGATCAAATCCATTTGTTTTCAGGGACAAATTGTTCAAAACTGAAAGCAGAAGCAAGGAAATGTATTTGCCCCAAGAAATGCAACTTTTCGAAGTTGCTAACACTTCATTAAACTCAGTACCTCAATAAAGCATGAAATTCAGAAATGAGAAAAACCACTCAAAACATTCATTAAAAAAACCCTCTCTTTAATAAGGCACTTGTCACCACAGCAGGAAAGAGAGAAGAAAACACTTAAAGCAACTGCTTAAAAAAATAATTTATTTAAGCAATCACCGCCACAGAATACAAGAAACAAAGTGCCAACAAAGTAACTAAAAATGGTGCATTGATCTATACTCCAGCAGTCAGGAGGCACTACAAAGAGAGAAATTACAAGCGCTGCTACCACCGAAAAGCTATGAAAGAAATTGCTTCCAAGATATACAAGCTGTCATTTTACATAGTAACCCAGCTGAACTCATCATCACCATGATAACAACAAATGCGTAGAAAAGTGGAAACATAAAAATTACTACATCTCAGTTACCAGAGTCTCAAAAAACAAGGTTTAACTGGCCTGGAAGGAAGATTATTGATTTCATGACAAATTGGATCCATCTACTTATGATGCTCTAAGGCATTTTCCTAAATATGAGGAGAGCCTTGGCAAAAGATTTGGAATGGTGCAGCACGTTCCAGCAGTGAAAGCAAATTTTAAAATAATGTTGATACATTTTTGAGAAATAATCCATTGCCCACGTTCATCATCATCATACCTATTTAAATAGAAAACCGAGCTGTGACAATGCATCTAGTAGTAGTAGTAGTAGTAATTATTATTATTATTATTATTATTATTATTATTATTATTATTGTTATTATTATTAAATGCATATAAATACAAGAACTCTATGAGCAAACACAGGGGAGGCAACAGCTTAAAGGGAGGAAAATGCAAGCCAGGGTAAACAGGGGAAAGAGTATGTGATTATTTCAGTTTCATACGTTTTTAGGCTTAGTTACAGTTGTTAGATGTTCCTGATTAGGAAGCTCTTTGCAATGTGTGCCAGCCATGTAATGCAACTCAAACATAGATCTATATTGGTGATTTAAAAACAGCAACAGGCTGGAGGCCATGCCATCACCAAATGTGCAGCACATCAAACACTGCAATACATTAACAATAAGGGGATAAGGATGGTGATACAATATCCAAAGAATCCTGTCTTCTCCAACTGAAGCAAATGGTATGTTTGCGGTGTGAGAATGATGATCATTTGCAGTTACATGCTTGCCCATCCTGAGTGGTGTAAACCAGGGGTACTCAACCCCTTCCCGGCTGAGTACCACCTCCGGCACCACTCTCCTGCTGCGTACCACCGGAAGTGACTGGTGATGACATAATTGCCAGTTACTCCAGGGTTTTCAGGTTTGGGGAGGCCAGAAAACACAGGGAGGAGGCTCCGGGCAGGTGGGAAGGTACTTCTCAGCATTCCGGAGAGACTCGGCCAAAGGCAGGAGCCTCTCAGGAGCAAAAATGTGTCACCAAAGACACCGCATCGGAGAGAGGTTCCTGTGGTCCAGTGGTCTGAGTACCACCAGCAGTCGGCCAAAGTACCACTGGTACTAGTACCACTGGTTGAGAACCCCTGATGTAAACCAACCAGAAAGTCTTAAGGAAGAGCAGCGTGCTCTAGTCTATGACCTTAACAGCCCAGTCCAGCCCAAGGCCTCAGCGGCACAATTCAGGCACAATTGCAGCCTAAGTGCTTTAGGCCCGAGTTGTGCCTGAATTGTGCCGCAGAGGCCGAATTTGTGCTGCAATTGTGACTGAATTGGGTTCCGGCACAATTCAGGCACAACTGCACAATTCAGGCACAATTGTGGCCTAAAAGTGGGCGTGTTGGGGGCGTGTCGGGGGAGTGACGGGGGGCGGTTACAAATTTGTTCCGGTTCCAGACGCTGGAGAGCCCCTGACACGCCCCCTCGAGCCCAACTCAGGCACAAAATTTGGGTCAACAAAAAGGGTGGACCCAAATGTGAGGAGACCCATAGGAGCCATTTTACCTTACCCACACCAGCCCTCTCCTGAAAAGTACTAACACCCTGGGCCCGAGTTGTGCCTGAGTTAGGACGGAACAGTTGTGGCCTAACTCTGGAACCGGACCAAATAGTTACCCTATCAGCACCCAGCCCCACCCAGCCTCTTTCCCACAAAAGCCCAGCCCCAGCCCTCCACTCACTCTCTCTCTCTCTCTCTGAGCACGTGGCGTGGGGTTCTGTCCCCCAGCAGCCACAAAGTGGGACTTTGAAAACTTTTCTAACACCCCACTTCTCTCTTCTCTTCTCCTCTCTGCCCCCCTCTAGGGCAGAGAGGGCTGTTCTGCCTGTGGCCAAACTGTTTACTGCTGTGCCTGGGCAGCTGTCTCCATGCAAGTGTTTGCTAACCCATGTCTTTCTCCCAGCCCCTCTCCCCCCCCCCCACAGGCAACAACACCAGCAGGTAAGTGCAGGTAAGAGCAGGGTTCGTGCTGACATGTGGTCTGACTTCTGCCTCTTTGCATAGAGAAATATAGGTAGGATACATGCCTCTATACCAATGTCTTGTCTCATAGCTGCCTGCAATGCCTGCCATGATATGCTTCTTTACCAATGTCTTGTCTCATTGCTGCCTGCAATGCCTACCATGATATGCCTCTTTACCAATGTCTTGTCTCATGTCTGCCTGCAATGCCTGCCATGATATGCCTCTGTACCAATGTCTTGTCTCATAGCTGCCTGTATTAATGTGAGCACACAATGCCATGAGTGTGGAACTGTAACCCATATGTAGACACCAGCTGTTCCCCCCCCCTCTTTTCTCCACAGGGTCTACTGACAGGTCAGTATTGCTAGGATTGCCATGGTTGTGACCCCCAAGTTGTGTTGTTGTCTCTCTCTTTGACCCCTTTCCCTTACAGGATCATGCTCACCTTACACCCAGGGAAGGAGCGCAGACCATGCTATGTGTCACACACCACTCAGCTGTGTTTGATTTCTCTCCCTGCAGGCCTTTGCAACTGGCACACTGGCATTCCTTCAATGGGGATTGCTACCACACAGCAGCTGCCATGGAACACCCCCGTGATTTATGTCTCCCCAGGAATGTCCACCACCACCTACCTTCTGGGGAGCACCCCTGGGCCCGCAGTCTGGTTGCCCCATGGTCGTCTGCCTCACTGCTGCCAGAGGTCTGGGAGCCTGCCCTGCAACCCTCCTCAGCTGCTGCTGCTGCTCCACCTCCCTGGCTGCCTACTTGCTGTCCCTCCCCTTTCTATGGAGCAGGCTGTGGTTCCACAGGGGAAGAGCCTGCGTCTCTAGGTCCATGGGGCACGCCTGCTGCTACGTTCTGAGTGGCTGCTGTGCCTACCCCTGGCAGCCTCGCCTGGCCATCTCTGCCAATGTTCCACAACAATAAAGATGTCCCTTGGGCAAAGGCCCCTTGAACAACATGACCCCAATGTTACACAAGCACTGCCCCACACACACAGAGACAGCGCCCAGCACACAAGGCCCTGCATGAATCCCAGCCAGGGCCTGCCACAGCCAGCCCAGGGAGAACACAGCAGGGGCGCTGCCAGACCCTCCGGGCTCAGAGGGGAGGGGGGAGTTGGGGGGCCTTTCAGGCAGGCAACCACTGACAGGCGACATGGTGCACGTCCGCCACGTCCGTGAAGAGCCCTTTCAGCAACCGGGGCTCTCACCCACCCTCGGTCTGCCCGTCAACGGCGTCCGTTACCGCCCTCGGTCCGTCTGCATGAGAGGCGGCCGTTCCTGCATTGCCTCCATCTGCGAAGTGACCCCTGTGTCCCTATTGGGCTCTGCAGACCCCTCTCCCTGTATCCCTCTCCCACTAGCCTTGTCTCCCTCCCCAGCACCCCCTGTCTGTGTGTCTGCCTCCCCTCCCACTCCCTGATGATGGCTGCTGGCCACCCCCCACCCTGCCAGAGCGCCTGCCGCGAGGCGCCGACGTTGCCCCATCTGGGGGTGTGATGATCTACGTGAGCCCTTCCCGCTCGCAGCAGACAAGCCCAAGGCATCTCTCGGTCTTGGCCGGGGCACGGAGCAGAAGGCATGCTGGGATGCCTTCTTTGTGGGCATAGCCACGGCCCTGGAGGCCCAGGGCTTCAGGCAGCGCACGGGCATGTCCTGGCGGAGGCGGTTCCAGACTTCATGAGACCCCCCTTGTGTGTGACGTTCCCACCCCTCCCCCCCATGACTCCCATGTGCAGCCTCACCGTGGCTTGGGGGTGGCATCGCCTTCTGCAGGAGGGAGGGCAGTGGCACTCCCCCCTGCGGCAGGTGGCTAATGCCCAGGGTGCCCTGGGGCAGCTGGCACTGGCACAACCTCAGCCCTTCAGCTGACTGTCGCACGCCCAGTGCCTGCAGGCCCACCTGTGGCTGCCCATCTGCTGCGAACGCTGCAGCAGCTGTGGTAGGTGCACACAGAGGAGCTCAGGAGGGGGCTCTTCACTTCCACAAGACTGACACCTCACCACAGGAGCCTGCCTGCCTCTGTGGTAAGTTTTGCCTCGATCCTGGCCCACTGCTCTTGCCTCCTGCCTAACTCAGGCACAGTTGCAGCCTAACTCGGTCCTATTTTGGGCCCCAATTGTGCCACAATTGCGCCTCAACTGTGCCTGAGTTGGGCTGAGTTGGGCTGGACTGAGCCCTAAATGTCTGCTATTTTAACCCTTGGATACAGGGCTAAAATACAAATTCCCCAGTTAACTATTGGCCTTTTCCCCAGCCATTTTAGCTGCTGTAGACTGCTTGTTATATCTAGAATATGGGAAAGTTTATGGCTATATAAACTGATTATAACCAGTCTGGCATAGTGGCTAGTGTGACAATAAGACAAGATGCAATAAAGTTCAATGGCATGATCCAACCCTTCCCTGAATACAGCATAATGGAGCCTTGACCCTATAGCCCAATACTCCTGACCACTTCATGTAATGCCACATGAGTAGCTTCTGTGTCTGGCCCTTCGTAGGAGCCAGACAGATTGATTTCTCTATAGGGGAAGTGAGCATTGTCCTCCCGTTCCAGGTGATGGCTGGGCATGTGTAGATTTGGATACACTCCTGTGCACCTAGAACATGAGGTCTATGATGCCTCCCACAGCGTGATCCAGCCATTCAGCTCCTTCTAAGGGGATTTGAAGGCATCTTTGAGCTGTACTTTGGGGGTATGAATTGTACTCCCAATATGCCATTAAGTACTCCAGTGATACAATACTCCCTCAAAAAAAAACCACAACCATTCAGAACAGCTGTTCTGAATGGTTGTGGGTTTTTTTGAGGGGGTATTGTGTCACTGGAGTACCTAATGGCATATTGGGAGTACAACACTTTCTGAACTGCTTGAAAGATACCACTACACTAGAACCAAACCTCCAAATACACCCATTCATAACCGCAACCTCACCGCTAATGGGCAAAAGAGATGGTTTCTTGAACATCACAGCTGTGTGTCTCAAACAAAACAAAACCGGAAAGTCATGGTGCATACATTCTTTAGCTATGCTTCACAAGGTGCTCAGACCGAAAGAGCTGCAGAAAACAAAAGGCAATGCAGCCTCTTTGGTAGGGAGCCAAAATTTCTGAAGCAAAGATAACGTAGAGGTAATGCTACATATGAACAGTAGCTTTCCCTTAATGCTAGCACCTCCAGGACATCGCCCAGAGGTAGTTTCTAGGAATGTATTTGAGCATAACAGAAGCCGTCACATCAGTTATGAAACTGCACACCCATCACACAGGACTAATTTCTTCATATGGTTGAAGAATCTACCTAATATAGGAGCTCTTCACTCATACTTCCTCCACAATAGCAATCAAATAAGTTTATTGAGCAGTATAGCACTCTCTTTTATTAACAACGACAACGGCTACCTCGTTCTTTATACTTCTAATGGCCTCAAGATGTCATAAATTGAGTAGCAGTCAGACAAGAGTAATGCTTCTCCATCACAATATCATGGTTAAGCTATTAATCTGACCCCATTGCCATCTTTTTTACAGACTTCTTATACACAGGAAGGTATTCTTCGTCAGTCATAGAGATTGTGACAAGAATATAGTAGAGTAGGGTTATTCCATGTGAAATCAACCAATACATGAAACCTTAATGTCATGGATTTTGTTCATTTTTGGTACATTTGTACCTTACCATGAGATGTTTAAAAAAATTCAGATTTTTTTTTTTGTCCACCCGTTTTTGAGATATTGAACTTTCAAAATGGCCTAAAAACGCCAAAATTCACTTGTCACCATACCTTCAAATGCCATGTACAAGAACACTATGAAAGCTACAGACATGGCACAGGTGTCATTTTAAAGCTAATGAATAGGGCTTTCATTTGATATACAATATGACACAATTGTAAATTTTCAAGATATTCAAAAATATTCAAATAATATTTATTTAGAATTTTTGGAAAAACTGGATTTTTTAAAAAAATTCAAAAAAAATCACGCAAAGATATATATCTTGTAGCCAATCAGTCAAAATTTCAAGATGATATCTCAATGGTATCATACAAAAATTAAATTTTCGTAAAGGAAGATATATCAAGCCTGGGCTCACCAACCCGCTGGGCCCATAAACAGCCAGTCATCAAGTCTCTTGAGAGAGGAGATGCTGGATGTCACATGCATGTGTGTGTGAACGAGCCCTAAAAATTTCTTACTGAATGCCCAATGTATTACTACACGTGACTTAAGGTACATGCAGCTTCTGGGAGAGAGTCTCTGCTCAGGCTTTACGGTGCTGCAACTATTGTGGATACACACATGAATTCAGCATTCAAACATAGCGAAGTTGCACTGCTGTTGAGACTATAGCTTGAGCTGAATATGTGAAGCAGCCAGCCTTTGAGATAGACTTAGGGGTCACCAACCTACTTCCCCAAGCCAGAGAGCCTCTTGAAATCAGTTCTGGTTCCCCCTCAGATAAGACTCTTTCTTACCTCAGGGTGCACACCAAATCCTGACTCCTACTCCCTGTCCTGCACTACACCTGTCAGCTTTGGCCACCCTGGCTATAACATGATACCTTAAGAACAGTCTGGGGTAGGCACAGAAACTCCAATGACCAATCATCAAGCGAGATGTAAACAATTCCTAACACCCCCCCCACACACACACACACACCCCAAGGCTATCAGCTAGTCTCAATCTATTCTAATGGATGGGTGGAATGGGATCAAGAGCTCTCCCAGATGCAGAATGAGGGGGATGAAGCTATTAGCAGTACAGCTGGTCAAGCACTGCCCCCAGCTGACTCAGGCACACAATATGGTGCCACACACCCCAGCTTGCCTCGTGTAGGAGTGGGACAGAGCAAAGGACATTCCCAGCTCTTGGTGGAGGGGCAGCATTTTGAGCGTGCAAACCCTTTAGACCAGGGGTGGCCAACCTTCAACTATTAGGGCCTCTGCATTCTTAAGAGTTGTGTAGAAGACAGAATCTTGGCACCTGCAATTGCTGATGGTGCTGCTAAAGGAGCTGCACCTGCTGAAATGCCCTCACCTATGCAAGCATTAAAAGGCCAGGAGCGAGCATTCATGTTGAAAGGTTGGCCACCTCTGCTTCAGACTCCACGGGCAGGAGAGCCCTTCTCAGTGTTCCTGAGAGGCTCAGCCAGTGGCAGGAGCTTCTCAGGAGTGAAAATGTGGCCAAAAATGCCACATCGGGGTTCCGGTGGACCAGAGGCCCGTGTACCACCTCTGGTCAACCTGAGTACCACTGCTGGTACGCATACCACCAGTTGAAAACCCCTGCTTTAGAGCGTTAAAGATTCTAGGACGTGGAAGGCTCTCAGTGAATCGATGTGCATGTGACACTATCCTTTTTTTCTTGTATATACATGTTTCATTGTAGTGACTGGGAGGGAACGTTACACTTACCTCTCTTTCACCCATGGCTAGTGATATTCTGCCAAAATTAGTAGCCCATGAGCTTCTTCAATGGCTGGCTAATTAGATTCAAGCCCCAGAGTCCCTGATATGCATGTTATGGAAACTCCTAGATGTATATGAGAACCAGATACCTGCAGCATCTTAACACATAGCTTAACACATGGGAGAAACATGGCAAGACAGCCAAATTTTGAGCCTCAGGCCACAATAGTTCCCCAGCATCTGAACAAATAGACAGTGATTCCTTCTGTTTGTTAGCCTTGCATATTTTCTGTTGGGCCTCCTTTGAACATACAGGGAACTGCCACTGCCACCTCTTCTCCCTACAGCCGCCTACCACCTCAAGTCCAGTTTAAAAAGTAAGAGAGAGGCTACTCTGGGCGCACATATCCTTCTTTTCAGTGTAGTAATTATTTATTTTTATTTATTTATTTTTCACATTTTTATACCGCCCTTCCTCCAAGGAGCTCAGAGTGGTGTACATATTTCATCCCCTCCTTTTTGTCCTCACAACAACCCTTTGAGGTAGGTGGGGCTGAGAGATAGTGACTGGCCCAAGGTCACCCAGGAAGCTTCGTGGCTGAGCGGGGATTTGAACCTGGATCTTCCAGGTCTAAGTCCGACTCCCAAACCACTACACAGGGCAGACTGACGACTGAAGAGGGCATGCATGCTACAGAAAAGGGGGGAAAAAAGAGTTTCATGGGAAGCTGTAAAGATTAATTATCTTCTGCATTTGAATTAGTCCTGCTATATAGACGGAAGGAATCAGCAAGTGCCTCTAAGGACTTAAAGCTGCAATCTGTCATTAAATCAGTACCTGTCTCTGTTTTTGGACTCTTGGACCTCTGCCTCCATTTGATTCTTCGAGTAGGGAGAAACAATTAATAACTTTCTCGCTGCTAGCATATAATTCTTCCACTGAGTTCTCACAGCATGCACTCAAATATGACTTTATCTGTCCTCTGTTTGCCATCCTCCCTGGCGTCTGTTCTGGAAGAGAAAGTAGCAGAAAGCCCTGTGGCAAGAGCAGCGCAAAGATTTCTTCACACATTTCAATAGGAAGGAGAAATTAATAGTCAGGCAAAGTTTGGTAAATGTTGGCTGGGGGGGAGACGAACTGCCTCTGCCTCATCAGGTGCTCCTTCATTTTCTGGAATTACAACAAAGTTGTTTAAACAAACATGCAAGAATCAGTGTAATGGCACAAAGAGAGCAGTTTTTAGCCACAATGTATGTTTGAGTTGACATAGGAACCCAGCAGAGAAAGAATCAACTTTGTTTATTTTGTAACGTTGAGATGCTGCTTTTCTTCCAGTCAGGACCTCAAGGGAGCATGCATGAGGTTTCCGAGTAGCCCCATTTTGGAGGCTGGGGCTTTACTTAGGGTAAGGGGACAAATGTCCCCTTACTCCGAGGAGACCCCTCCCCCCCAGTCCGCTCCTCTCCAGCCCAGGATACAGCGTGCACCTGGCACCCACACTGCACCGTTGCTGGATAGGATTGGGATGTAAGTAACTGTCTCAGGCTGCAATCCTATACGCAGTTTCATGGGAGTAAGCCCCACTGTTGGTTATATATCATTGGAAAGATAATTTAATGCAATTAACCATATTGAATTATCTGTATTCTATCAAACGTTATGGCCAGATAGCCAGAAAAAGAAAACACAACTGCCTTATGTAGCTAAGAGTGGAATTCCTTAACTCAAAACTGACCAATGAGACTGATTGTTCCAAGAGCCAACAACACAGCATGGACACAGCATGGAACCAATAAGGTGTTAGTATGAGTCAGCTCTCATTTCCATGTATCAGAACTAATACTAGAACTCTTATCCAGTTATGTGTGTCATCAAGCTGGCCACTTTTTTTGTTAGTTACTGATCTATTGGGTGACCTGTACAGTTATATACAGGTTGAATATCCCTTATCCAAACTGCTTGGGATGGGAAGTTGTCTCGATTTTGGATTTGTCTGGATTTTGGAATATTTGCATAAAGATAATGAGATATCTTGGGGATGGGACCCAAGTCTAAACATGAAATTCATTTATGTCTCATTTACACCTTATACACATAGCCTGAATATCTTATACAAATGTTGTACCCCAGATGTCGCCCAGATGTTGTGCCCCAGCATGCCTTGTGCTATGCCAGCCAGGTGCTGGAAAAAGCTGTTGTTGTTGTTTAAGTCATAGCCCCCAAAATGTCTGGATTTTGGAATAGTCTGGATTTCAGATGTCTGGATAAGGAATATTAAAATAAAGTTAATATGGGAGACACCATGATACCAACCCCAGTGACACCACTGACAGAACAATCCTGCGTAAGGATCCTGTGGGAAGGGGACGCTTGTCCCCTTCCCCAAGTGTAAATCCAGGCTCAGCCGATCGGCCTCCTCGGATTTTCCCCAGCGAAATCACTGGCGGAAATAGGAGGAGGCCGTGAAACGGATCAGCCACCCGGTGGGGGCCGGGATATGGCCGAAGCCATCCCCCGCCCCCTCCCGGTCTGGCTGGGTCAATGGCCCCCTCCCTTTACCCCCGATCTGCTCCCCCCCGCCCGCTGGATCCTTACCTGGATCCGGCGGCGGATGGGCGAGGGCTCGGTCGGCAGAGCAGGGGAGGCCGGCCTTGTGCCGGCCTTCCCTGCTCTCAAGTCATCGCGAACATGCCTTACAGCACATTCGCAACGGCTTCGGGTGGCAAAATGCTCATTCCACCGCCCGACGTAGCACTAGGATTGCACTGTGAGTGAACTACTCTGTTCAGTTCAATTCGTCAAGAGGAAAATACAGTAGGCCAAGATCTTACTCTGGGAAGTAGAATGGGGCGGTGTGGTGAAATCAGACCAAGGTCAGTCTTACTTACTGTGCAACAAGGTGAAACAGGCACTGCCTGCTGCAGACTCCAGAGGCTATGACTTGGGTACTGCCACCAATCTCCATCTCCACATTTCCTTTTGAGTGTGCAATGCCTAAGGTTGGTACTGGGTCAGGAACCATACCTAAGTCAAATGAGACTTTGGCTTCCAGGCTGATTTCTATCCCCTTTAGCTGATCCTCCTGTTGCACCAACTTATCTGTTTGATAAGCTTGCATAATATGCTTTTGTTTTCTGCTAGCATTCTCATATCCATGTCCTCGAGGCAGTATGCCACATTGTTATGTTATGCATTATTAGATACAACTTTGATCTTTGGACTGGAAAATCATTAGATAGCGTATATCAACTAAACTATGGGAATTTTTTGACAGTTTCGTAGGCGCAAGAATAGGGGCAAATAACAGGTTCGTTTATATTAGAAAAATGACGCTCAGCAGACTTCATCTTGCATACACTCGAGAACACAGGGGGATAGAAAATGCAACTATATCATTCTGTCATAGAAAAAAAACCTGGATTATAGCACTGAATAATTTCCAAAAAGAATATAGTATATAACTCCTTTACTTACGATTGACTATACTGTATGTGTAGACATGAAGGGTCATAGTTAATGATGTGTGAAAATATTTGACATTTTCTTGTATACCAGTTGAACTCCGATATCATGCACACAATAAATTTTCTCACGATGAAATTTCTGTTCCAACCATTCTCTACTGGTTCAAACATGTAAGTACTATTTACTAAAAGCATCAGCTGGCCAGAATTTCAGGAGAGGTATTATATGTGGATTCCACCGCAACAGCCCCATGACTGCTATCAGCACAACTAGCCAGATTCTTTGAAGTCCTTTGCAGTGGGTACAGATCTCAGACCTCTCAGAAGGCCAAGTGGAGGAACGATCTCTAATCTGCTTTATTCAATATTTCAAAACTCTGTTGTAGATCTGTCTACAGGAGTTTACAGTGAACTTCTTCCTATGTCATATCCTCTTTTAACTCCCCCAAACTAGTCATGATTGTTCAAATTCCAACCCACTTCCAGGATACAAGTACCGTACACATTTATGTGACAGCTGATTATGTTCAACTGCTTGACTGTTGGGGAATTATGCTTGTTTCTTAGGCCAGATATGTAGGGTATATGCTTTGGTAAACTTCAGTCCACATAAGCATATAATTGAGATCTGGGATCCCCTAGTTCTAAGGAGGCAAGTAGGAGTGTTTGCAAGGAATTGTTCTTGTTTGTATCTCTCTTGCTTGTCATCTTCTCAGATGTTACATAGCATTAATGTGCATTACATTTTTGGAATCCACCATAGATTCCAAGGTGGGACGTTCAGCATAAATACTTGGTATTTAAATCCCCTTATGAAGCACAAATATCAGTTTTGATGTTAGGTTCTTTTCAACAAGAAAGAGCTGGTTTGAGATGTTGGTAAATGTTGATGGAGTTGCGCTTGAAAGCAAAAGCCTCCTTGCCTGGCCTCTTTCTGTTGGGAAACTTTTCTAAATTATATTTGTACTACTTGTATCCTCATTCTCAGTTATTTGATCATGGTACGAGTTGTGAGAGGAGTTAAAGGCCTAGTACAGGTCGAAGAAGATCTGTTTTACAATGCATTTTCATTATACATGACACTCAGCTGACACAAAAAATATGTGTCTTTTTTAAAAGCTAGAAAGCAGTGAAATCTTCCAGAGACCTTGGCTGCACCTTCTTATGTTTGTCCTAAATTGAAGATGATATAGCCATGCAAGAGCATGCTTTGGTTTCAGATACCAGACTCCATTTGATAACTGGCAAGCCAAGAGAACAAGGGACATATTTTGAAAATGCTATGAATGCCTGTAGGGAATAGAGGACTATCAACTGATTGAAGTGTTCCTTTGTAATCAATTAGCTTCTAGCTTTGAAACAATTAATCAAACTGATCAACGGAATTTGAATACGTTTACATATTGCCAAACTTCAGTGAAAGTACTACCTTTGGGGCTCCAAAAGGGAACAGTTTCTATTGTTATTGTTAATAATAATAATAATAATAATAATAATAATAATAATAATAATAATAATAATAATAACAACAACAACAGTATTTATATACCGCTTTTCAACAAGAATTTCTCAAAGAGGTTTACAGACAAAATCAAATGATTAAATGGCTCCCTGTCCCAAAAAGGCTCACAATCTAAGGGTGCAATTCTGAACTAAATTCAGCCGGTGGAATGAGTGTTCCGCCAGCCGAAGATGTCGCGAAAGTGCTGTAAAGCACTTTTGCAATGACTGGAGAACAGGGCAGGCCGGCGCAAGGCCGGCCTGCCCTGCTAAGCCGCCCGGACTGTCTCCCGCCCACCACCAGACCCAGGTAAGGATCCAGTGGAGGGGGGGCAGTTCGGGAGCAAACGCCGGGGGCCGATAGGCCCAGCCGATCAGGGCAGGGGCAGGGATTGGCCTCGGCCGAATCCTGACAAACCCCCCCCCCGCTGATTGGCTGAGCCGTTACATAGCCTCCTCCGACTTCCACCAACAAAATAGCTGGCAGAAATCTGAGGAGGCTGATCAGCCCCAGCCGCAGTTACACCCAGAGTAGACTTTCCGGCATGGGCTGCCTGCCCATGGCGGAGCTTGGGAACCTCAGGATCCGGCAGGCAGCCCTCAGCTGCCCGGCAGATCTTTAGGTTAGGATTGGGCTGTAAAAAAGATGCAAAATACCACCAGCAAACAGCCACCAGAAAAGACACTGTGCTGGGGTGAAAGGGGGGCAATTACTCTCCCGCTGCTAAATATAAGAGGAGCACCAATTGAAAAAGTGCCTCTTGCCCAGTTAGCAAGTGAACTTATTCATCCTTTCATTTCAAGCTGTCTTCTAGTTTTGGATACAAGTCACAAAGTAAAGTCTTTCTGTAGTAAGTAAAGTCCCAAAGCTTTGGGTCCCCCTTTGGGGGGGGAGTGGGATAAAACCCCAATAAAATAATCATCATCATCATCATCATCATCATCATCATCATCATCATCATCGTACAATGAGGTAATATTTATGGGGTTTTTTTCAGCCATGTACAATTAAAATGAAGTAATGAAGGTGAGATTTCAAAAAACTTGCCTGGAGTAATTCCTCTTCAAAAGATCCAAAAGTCCCAATGTAGACAAAATGAAATCCTCTCCAGGAATCCAAGTCCCAATGTGGACATACGTCTTTGAAAGGATTAACCAGAGCCAGACAAGCATCCACACTTTAAGACTTCCGCTTGACGTTTCATCCCGTCCTCGGGATTTTCTCAAAAGCAAACAGGGAACAAACACAACAGCAAGCTGTTAGATGGTCTTATGGGGTTAAGACCATCTAACATCTAAGATGGGGTTAAGACCATCTAACAGCTTGCTGTTGTGTTTGTTCCCTGTTTGCTTTTGAGAAAATCCCGAGGACGGGATGAAACGTCAAGCGGAAGTCTTAAAGTGTGGATGCTTGTCTGGCTCTGGTTAATCCTTTCAAAGACGTATGTCCACATTGGGACTTGGATTCCTGGAGAGGATTTCGTTTTGTCTACATTGGGACTTTTGGATCTTTTGAAGAGGAATTACTCCAGGCAAGTTTTTTGAAATCTCACCTTCATTACTTCATTTTAATTGTACATGGCTGAAAAAAACCCCATAAATATTACCTCATTGTACATTGTAACGAGCCATGAAAATCTACATACTTCGTTCATCATCATCATCATATTTGAGGATGTTCTTCAGATTTGATTCTGGGGATTGGGAGAGAGATGCCCACATTACATCTGCATGATCTACAGTGGTGAGAAGACAAAGAACCTTATTTCCCAAGATTATTACTTTCCTTGCAGACCTGCACATTATTCATTATTATTATTATTGTTTTAACCTGCAATTAAAGGTGTTTTTTTTTTAATTATGCCTTGAAAAAAAAATGTCCACCTTTCCACTCAGAATTATCCACCAGGGCAGCTACCATCCACAGCTGATTTATGTCCAGGTTTTGGATTTTCCCCATTAACCCTTTGCCACTGCTCATGGCCTTCCCCATCCCCAATGCCGCAGATGCAGATCAAAGGCCTCTGAATGACACCCTGATCCTCCTCCCCCAGCCCCTCAGCTCACTCCTCCCCATGATGAGCACAGCTGCCAGTTGGATTGCCTCCTCCTCCTCCTCCTCCTCCTCCTCCTCCGCGTTTTCTTCCCATCTACCTAAATAGCCTGGCACAGCTTTCATCTCTCCTCTCCCTTGCCTTTCCAGCAGTAAGACTCTCTTTATGTTCTTACAGCTTTCATCATTTCATTGCATTTGAGATAATCAGATCCCTGCTTTATTGATATGCTCTGGGCAAAAAGAGAGAGAGAGAGAGAGAGAGAGAGAGAGAGAGAGAGAGAGAGAGAGAGAGAGAGAGAGAGAGAGAGAGAGAGAAGTAGGTGGTATGACATGGAATATCAATTGGTTACATTGTGACCAACTTGTCCCATTGATTTCAATAGGATTTTGTTGTAACTTTTCTTTGATTGTGCCCATGTTTGAAATGTCTTTTATTTTTGCAATTCATCCCTTGAATTTATCCAAGAGCTGGGCTTTGGACCTCAGCGAATCTCTCTGTCCAAAACTGACATCTGAAATAGTGCCCCTGCTGGAAAGCAGCCTGGATTTGTAATGTGAAGACTCCAAAAATACCAAAGCATGGGCTAACAAGCTCGATATTGGCATAAACCAGGTGCTCAAGAGATGCACTCTGCCATAATGCTTAGCATACTTCAGCATACTTCTATCAAATAATTAAAACATGTAGCTTCCATTTAAGGTATGGCATCAGGGCCTTATAATGTGGTACAAATATAACATTGCTAATGGAATATGGTAGGAACAATGAAAATGGAGTCAAATATTAATACGATTTTTATACAGCAGCATTACACACCAGCATTTCTGCTCAATGTGATTTTGATAAAATTGTCTTTTATCAGCCTGCCTTTCTGGGGCACATACAGTAGAAGAATTTATCTTCACCTTTCCCCTCCCTTGGGGAGCAAAATAGATTGTACTTACATGAATACAAATCTTTAGTCAGTATATAGCAACATTTACCTCTACCTCAAAGTACTTGGATTAACTATATATAATTTATTTACACACACACACACACACACACACACACACACACACACACACACACACACACACACACACACACACACTTGTATAATCACCCTCCCTATTATTAATGTGAACCACCCACTTACAGACATTCTGGGTGGGAAAATAGGGGAGATGGAGCAACAGACAGGCAGGAGGGCAAATTTCTGACATACCGCTAGACCCCCCCTCCCCAAATATCTGGAGACTAATGGATGTGCGTTCACATTGTTTCCCCTATTTTCCCCTGCCTTCATCACCTTTCCTTCTCTTTGTTGTCAATATCTAGACTCTAAGCCCCTCAGGACATGTACCTGTCTGCTCAGTCTGTGTAAAGTGCCATGTATATAGATGGTGCTATAAAAATAAGTAGTAAATGGCAAAAAAAAAAAAAACCAACCCAAAAACCCAGGCATTTAGCCAGATTAGTTCCACTCACTGAGGATCCGCTAACACAATCCACGTGGTCCTCTTGCGCATGAGCTCCATGAAGTCCCTCCTAGGCAGGCTTACCAGATCGTTGCCGGGACAGGAGCGGTCTACCCTTAAGGGGGCGTGGCGTGGGGGGGCCAGAACGCAATGCGTTCTGCCCCCCCATGCCTCACCCCCTTAAGGGTAGACCGCTCCCGTCCCGGCGACGATCTGGTAAGCCTGCTCCTAGGCGACATCTGCATCCCGAGCACTTGGGGTATGGTTGCCACTAGCTGGGTGTGGCTGGCACTTGGTTCCCTGATTTCTACAACAGGAGGAGTCTCTGCCAGGCAGCAGCCATAGCCTGAGCATCTCTCAAGGCATGGCTTCTATGTATGTCCTCTTGGCCACCAGCGTTTCCCCTGTCTGCCAAGCAACAGCTGCATACCAAGAAACTGGGGAATGGCTGACACCTGTGTTCTCCTGCTATTTGATTTCACAGAGAGACTTGTTGTAGGCAACAGCCAGTGGTGTAACTAGAGTGGAGCGGAGGCAAGTAGTTCTGCAAGACTCTGTTACACCGGAGTCAGCGGCCCCTCCCCCTTGCTGTTGGAGCCATTCTGGCAGCAACAGCAATATGCAGGACACTCCCCTGTCGCTGCCGGAATGGCTCCAACAGCAAAGGGGAGGGGCAGCTGACTCCGGTGTAACGGAGTCTTGCAGAACTACTTGCCTCCGCTCCACTCTAGTTACACCACTGGCAACAGCCATGTCCAAAACCCTTGGGACACACACCTGTTGCCTGGGCCCCTTGTCTGCTGGCTTCACACTGTCATGTCTGGGAAGGATCTTCATCATGGGTCCTCTGCTTCAGCTGGGCACTTCTTGGTTGAAGCAGAGGGTTTAGGGTGGTCTCCAGAATGAGCTCCATAGCCTGGAAGGATGGACAGAGGGCCAAGAAGGAGTAGAAGAGGGGGGGATCTCCTTCTTGTGCCCTGCCCCCTTCTTCTATCACTGCACACATTTTTTTCCACAGGTCTGTGCTTTCTTCTTTGATGCACGGTTTTAATTTAAATTCCAGTGGGTTGCAGTAATATCCAGAATGTAGTTGTGCTACTGCCAATAGAACAGTATATCAGTTTCTGAAAGTTTTACTCCCAGGGCAAAGTTCAAGGCTTTCAGACCATAAATAAACCTGTGTGTCATAGAGGTGAGCCTACAGTTCGTAATTAGCTGCAGAGACAGACTATTAACTTTACAATGAATGCATATAAGTTTGGAGGTTTAACAAAAAAAATCTATAGGAACTTGGGGAAAATGTGTCTGGCAAGAAATCAGACTTTTATAAGCCTCTGAAGACATTAATTAAGGTCACAAGAAGCAGAAAAGGTGAGGGGAAATAGGCCAACAAGGAGGATGTTAAAACCAATAGGAGACCCATAAATAAAGAACAAATTGCCCCTGACCACTCCCCCCCCCCGAAGAATGACCTTTATAGAATTGCAATGAGAAAGTCAAAACAAATTAGTTAATGCTGGCAACAAGTCATTTTATACATAGACATTATGTAGGGGTCCCTTTGGAAGCCCATAAGGCAATAATGTAATTGAGGACCTGTCTGGTCTTTCCATCAGTCAGCACCTTGTCCAAAAAAAAAAGAAGAAGAAGAAGTCAGAGCTGTAATGCGCTGTCAGGAGTGCCATGGAATCCATGTTCAAAGTCTCCTTTTCACTGAGCAGTAGCCTGTCATCTTGAGATGACATTGCACATCACTCAGAGCAGCAGTGATGACACAGCAGCGACTGTATAATGTCAGCGTGTGTTAAAGCTTTTTCTCTAAACTTGATTGAATCCTGCACTAGACCCGTGTCTGTCAGTGCAGTCAGCAGAAAGACGCACTCAGCAAAAAGAAAAAAGAAAACACCACGACCAGTGATGGAAATGCTCACTGGAAGAAAAACGAAGCAGGTAGTATGAACTGTATAAATGAGAAAATGGGGCACTGTGAATACCTATTGCTAAACTTTTTGTTCTCATGGACAAACTTTCCTTTTCATTTTCAAATCATATGGACAGAAAAAGGGGGAGGGAGAAGAATCAATCAATACAATATATTACTGATTTTTTTAAGTAAAACCACCTGGAATATGTTTTATTTAAAGACTGAGGGCAAATAATTTACAACAGGCATTGCCCTATCAAACGTCCTCTTAAGCTATGGGCAGAAGTCCTCTATAAACACACAATTCTATATGAATTCATTGCTGCACACAATACATATATTTCTAAAGCAAGCCTTTTGCTTACAATGAGCAAACTACTTCAGAAGCCAGCCAGAGGTCATTTTCAAGTTCGCTTAGCCAAATCCAGTTTATAAGTTCTAGTTTTAGGCCAGTGAACTGATTATAGTATTAGTGGTTCTGATAAATGAATTCTTGATGGATTCAGAGCAGACATCCATTTTTATTTTCCTGGACCTGTCTGGATCAGTTCACATGGTTCATGATTTGAGCTATGCTGTCCTGCCTGAGGGAAATGGCTGAGAGCCAAGAGAAAATGCTTTCTTCCTTGTTCTTTACGCTTTGTAGGACATTAGACTCAGATAAACATTGCAGAAGAAGCTGCTTTGCAACAGAATTGAAGAGGCCACTTTCCTACTAGCGACCTGCAGCTAAAGATCTGCCTGGGCTCAATCAAATCCACATATGAAATTCAGCTCCCCAACTGCCTGTGTGTATTTCTTCCCTGGTCTGTCCTTTGCTTCAGGTCTTTCTACTCTTCAGACCTTTGCCTTTTTTGTCTCCTTCCTCTCAGGGCTCCTTCACTCCTCCCATCACTCCTGTCCTCCTTCACTCCTATCCTCCTTCACTCCTCCTATCCCCCCATTGTCCTAGCTCCTTAGATTGCTACCAATTCTTCCCCCTTTCCTTCAGACACCCTTCCTCAGGACACTTCCCCCCCCCCATTTGGCCTCCCTGCCAGACATTTTTGCCTTCCTGTCCAAGAAAGTACACAGTGTACTGTAATAAAAGCTTTGCCCCTTCACCTCTAAGAGATCAACCCCACATGGAATAATCAGAAACTGTTTCAATATGTTCCAAGTGCATTTTATGTCTGATGAAGACCCACCTCGAACCCAGCAGCACCCGTCCCTCTCCCCACCCCACAATGTAATCATCACCATTTTGCTTTCCTACTCCTATCTTTCCCTAGGCTACTTATTCCTTCCATTTCTCACATCGAACTGTGATGCCACTGGATTGTGCTTCTGCTGCCTCCTCCCCTTCTTTTTAAAAACATAGTGTGCCCAGAAATCTTTTAGATGACATTGACAGCCCAATCCTACCTAACTCCCCATGTGGTGATGCAGCAGCCCCAGTGCGACATCTGCTGCATCCCAAGGGGGAGTTTTGGCTGCTGAAGGTCTCTTCGGGGTAAGGGGACATTTGTCCCCTTGCCCCCAGGGTAAACACCAGAAGCCGCTATGGGTCAACTCGGACCTGTGCCTGCGATATTGCTGGTGCAAGTACAAGTTGATCTGTGCCGGTGGATCAGCCCTGGGAAGGGGGGGGGGACTAGATTCAGTGTGAGGCATTGCTGCTGATCCCATCCCCTCCGCCATCCCTCTGCCCCCATCACCACCACTCTCCCACCCCATTCGACCCCTTCCCCACCCGCCCCCTGCATAGGCTTACCTCTGTCAGCAGGTCTTTGTCTTCCTGCCGGCACACTGGCTGCTAGCACTGCTGCAAAGCGCTTTATGGCTGTTGCTTTGCAGCAGTCTGCACTGGCAGAACGCGTGTTCCACCGGCGCGGTGCTTAGTTGAGGATTGGGCCATTTGTCTGCCATCCTTGAAGTTTCCTGTTCTCATAGATATGGGACTGTTTGCATAAATATTTGTCCACAGTCCATAGGAATGTGTCAGTTGATGATGTTGCTGAAGGTAACAATTGCCTTGTTCAGAATTTACGTCTGTCCAGCTATTAACGCTTTAAGTGAACCAATTCTTTGATTCTATACTTGGTAAGTACACATTTTGCCTTACAGCTTCTAATTTTGTAAAAAAAACATGAGATCAACCAGGTGGATTATACATCTCCAAGAACAATAGCTTTAAATATCATGCACACACACGCACACACACGCGCACACACACACACACACACACACACATTATAGAAATATTACATTTCAAGAAATGTTGACAAATATTGTGAATCAGAGACAGTTATAATGGTGTATCATACTTAAATCTACATACTTAGCATTGTTTTCTCAGCTTTTTACCTGCCATTAAACAGCTGTTATCTTTGGTGTTTTAAAACTGGTTTAGCTTGGAAATTTACAGTTCCTCCAAAGTTTGACGCTGTAGTGCTATTCCACTAAAAATTGTACAGTACTGAGTTACTCATCAGAAAATGTAATATGCAAGCTGGGACTTCAAATTTGCATGAAATGTAGCTTGTAAGCTCACAAGTGCTATGCAAAAAAACATAATGATATTTGCATAGCGCAGTGATCAACACACAATGTTTTGCAGTTTATTCTGCTTTTCTTTCCAACCGTGGGCTCAATTTGTGAAATCCTGGGGGATTCTCAGGAGCAAAATTTCAGGGGGCCTGAGGGTGCAGGGGAAATCCGTGGAAATTGGCCTTCCGCCTTCCACAAACGGAGCTTCTTCAGTGAAAGGAGAAAGCTGTTCAGATACAACCGACTGTGTATGACTATAGGGGTAAAAGGGTGTTAATGAATTATGTAAAGAAGCAACCCATTACCCCAGACCAGAATATTCTGTTCCTCATAAATATATTTTCTTTGACTTTTTCTCAAAAATTTTAGAAATTATGCATCTTAAATTCTTTGCACTGTTCCTTTTGCTATCTGCACTGGCTGTTGTCACAGTGCCTCTTCCGCTAGCGCTGACTGCCACAAAGCAGTCAGCACCCATCATAAACGGCACTCTGGCGGCATGCTCAGTGGCACGCACTGGATCCAATCCGCCTCTCCTGTAGCCTCCCTGCCCCCCTTCTCTCCTTGAATATGCTCTAGCAAAATCGCTAGCGCAAGTGAACCATTGTGAAGCGGGAGGCTTACAGAGGTGTGTAAGGGGATTTAAATCCCCTTTCACCGCTGAAGCCTCCCAATTCCCCCCTCCCCCATATGAAGCATACCCGTTTTTGGTGCGGCTGCACCAGCAGGGACACACACACAAAGGATTGGGTTCTTAAGCCTTCATAAAATTCTTTGCTACACTTAAGCCTTCCCTTCATCCTGTTCTGTTGCTCCAGGAACCTTAGCTCACCATTGCCTTCAACAATATGTGCCCCCACCCACAGTCAATGAGACAAAATAGTGATCAGCAATCAGGAACATGGACTTGATCCAATATCCATAGAAGCATTGTTTGTTTTGTCTTAAGCTAAGCTAATAACTGATATCACTCTGTATTTGCTGATATATCCTGTACAAGTCAATGAAATAAAGTCAGTGAATTAGCCCATTGAAAAACCTGGAATCCTTTGTAAATCTTTGCAAAATGCACCCGACAGAAGGCATTGGTTTATAGCATGAAAGCAACTTACAGTATATTTGCACAACAATGTTTAACTGTAAGTTGAGTAAAGAGAGAGAGAGAGCTGAATGAGGTCACTAGAAATTTTCTCTCCCGTTCTGTTATGCTGACATCTTGAAACACATGTTAAAATATATTCATCGTGTGAAAACTAATGTGTTCTCTCCATTGCATTCCGTATTTCCAGGCTTGTCTCCACATTTATTATATGCATGCTGGGTTTGTGGGAAGGTCACTGTTTTTCATTTGAAGGCCTGGGTTTGAGAGATGGGAACTCCAGTTTTCTGTGATAGTATTCATGTGATAGTTTTGGATTTGACAGGTAAAATGCCACGAGAAATAAAGATGAAAGTGATGTAAGACCAATATTAAAAACTCAGAGCACTAGGCTAGACAAAATGCTATTTTCAGCAATTAAAAAACAGACACGTTAAAAGCTGAGATAAAAACATAAGTTTAAAATATGGATCATACTCATAAGAAGCGACGTTTCGCTCGAATTATATCAAGTATTATCAAGCACCCCTAAGTGGTAGGCAGATGTTAACCAGTACACACTGTGGCCTTGCTACATAAGGGAGAGAACACAAACAGTGCTTATGATAGCGTATAGATTGTACGCTGTCTCTTTAATTAACTGTTGATGGGAGCTTGAGAATGTTCTCTCCCTTATGTAGCAAGAGACATAGCAGAGAAGAAGGCAAAAAAGCTCCCTAACCTAGTAGTCAATCTGATCCAGCACCAAGGCTGGCCCAATACTTCCTGGTGCTCCCGCACCGGCTGCACAGCAGTCCGCCAGTCACCACTTTTGCCACTTTTCCTCCTCCCAACCCCTGGATTCAAAAAGAAAGAATGGAGAAGAGCAGAACAGGAAGTTTGGAGAAAGGGAGGGAGAGTGCTAAACTAGAGCATTCGAGATGCTAGAGCAGGACCTCTCAAACTGTGGGTCACAACCCACTTGGTGGCTTGCGGCCCGATGCTGAGGTGGGTCACCAGTTGGGCCCACCTGCCCATCCCTGCCTCCGTTTGGGTCCAAATTGGAGCCAAACAGATGCAACCAGAGACCACTTCCGGGTTGCAATTCACCTCCTGCAGCTGCTCCTGCATCACACCGGGCCTGGGACAGGTCTCAGAAGGCCACCAAAAGTGACTTCTGGATCACTTCCAGTTTCATCGACGTGACGTCTGGTCACATCGAGAGGCATTTCTGAGGCCTGCAGAGGCCTCTGGAGGCTGTCCCTGGCCCGGCGCGACATGGGAGCAGCTACACAAAGTGGGGTGCGATCCACCACAGGAGGATGAAGTGGGGTGCGGCCCAAGCAACTTGTGCTAGAGCATCAGGGAAGCAGAGGTGGACAGAAGCAAGTGATGAGTGCTTTCCATCAACCTGTTGCATGGGACCAGTAGCATCACTGCAGGGGGGGCGGAGCTCCAAGTTCCGCCGGGCTCTGAGCCTCCGTTACACAACGGGAGAAAGCGGCCCCGGCCCCTCGCCTTTGGAGCCATTCCAGCTGACGAAGCAAGTGCTTTTGTCAGCCGGAATGGCTCCAAAGGCGAGGGGGCGGGGCCGCTTTCTCCCATCATGTAAAGGAAGCTCAGAGCCCAGCAGAACTTGGAGCTCCACCACCCCCCTGCAGTGATGCTACTGCATGGGACAACTGTCTCAGTTGGCCTCATGGAAGGGCTAGCTCCATCCAGAAAACAATTCTTATTCATGCTGTCCACACCAAGAGGAGAACTGTTAGCATAAGTCAACCCCAAGTCTACTCCAAGCAACTTTCCACATCTAGTCACAGCAGTGTATAATATTCCTAGCGAAAGGACACCAGGAGTTGCATATAAGAAACCCTTCCTGGCCCAGCAGGCAAAAGTGGTTAGTAATAACAAGAATACAGTACATTGTTTTGAAAATAATGGGGTTATTTTTTTCCTACTGTGAGGTATCCCCTGTACCACCATGGTCAGCCCCCTAGTCTGGAGCAGGTCCAGCCACTTCTGGAGGGGGATTAGCCAGGTGGCTGTTGCCAGGGTCCAGCTATCAGCCCAAAGAGGCCTCAGAGTCCCATGCGGGGAGGAGGTTTCATTAACTGAGTCCTCCACCGCTCCATTTTCATGATCCATCCTTGGGCTGAGGGTCTACAGGAGAGCCACCACCAGCCCTCTCGCCCGGCCCTCAGGTCCTTCAAAACTAGACCCCCTCCCCTTCTTGCTCCCTGCCTCTGCCAGCGTGTTCCCTGATGAGGCTTCTGGATGCTGATCCACCCCGTGAGGCCTGCCAGGGAACGCAGCAGCCTCTGGATGTTCCTGCCCAGGCCTGCTGGCCCCCGCCTCACTTACGTGAGGCTTGACAGAGGCCGCCGGCCTGCCGGGTGATCCGTCCCAGCTGAGACTGGGTAAGTTTAGGCCTGGAAATCTACTACTGTAGGTTGCTCCAGAATTTTACAACAATAACACTTTTCCAGAGGTTTTTTCATCATCCTAGATTAATGAGCAAACCATTTACAGACTTGAATACAATACTTGCACGAGTCCTTGGTCCAGCCCTGCGCCTTGTCTTGCCTCCACCTTCAAGTGTCTGTGAGGCAATATGTGTCCTCATGTCTAGCTTTAACTCCATCCATCCAAATGAAAATTAGACTTCCTTGGTTTCATATTCAATGAATCTTAATAGCAGGTGGATAGATGTTAGATGACGATCTAAAAGTCAACATGCTACTTTAAAAGAGCAATTCAGAAACTTCTGAGATATAGGCAATATTTAAAATCAGTGCTGTCACAAAGGCCATACAGTGAGTTTTAAAAGCTGCCCAACTAATCATGGAGAAAACTTGCATCAAAATGGCCACTTTATATTACAAAATTTCTGATATTTCAAATAGGAAGTGACTCCACATGTGATCTGACGCATTCCATAAACCTATTTTCCTCACGTTAAACTTCATAAAATGGCAGAACATTTTCCCTGTGCCCATTAAATGAATAGATCTATTGAAATGAGGCCATTTTTATGTATCACATCATTCTTTGTTGAGGTCTCTCCCATAGACTGATCTTTAAAGATCAAAAAGGAGGGAAAGAATTGCAATGGATATAGAAAGCCTGAAAGAAAATACTGGCAATTACTCTGATTTCACTCAGATTGACAGCTCCTATATCATCCAGAACATTAGAGTATAGAGCTAGTTAAGCCCAGGAAGTAACTACTGACTTCTGAGATATATCGTTTAACAAATCATTAAGCGGGAAAGAACAAAATTGTTCAGCATGAAAATGCTCCAGAATTAACTAATGCAACTTGAAGATAGATGTTAGTCATGAACTGAAAGTAGGGGTACATTAAATGTTACTGCTAATTGTAATTTGCTAAATGAAAAGGAATGGGATCATTGATTCCTGTTGTAGATGTAACCTCAAAAGCTGAAAACCAAAGTGATATTTCCTTGATTACGCAGCCCAATCCTAACCCCCACTGGCCCAAAGCATGAAGCACCACTGACAGAGCACACACACTGCATGGTATGGGCTGGCAGGAGACCAGAAGAGGTAAGTAAAGAACAATTTAACTTATCTCCTGGTAGGCAGTCTTGTCCCCAATGGGTCTGCTCAGACTTATGCCAGCAATTTAGCTGAGGAGACTCAGGGGGGCAGATCTGGACCAGAAAGGGGGGATAGGATACTGTGTGTACAGCTGCTGCTGAGATCCTCCCCTTTCCACCCCAGATTGCCCCAGCTTGGCCCAATCCTTGCCCCAATCCACCCCGACCTTCCCCTGACCCGCCCCCACCACTGACTTACTGGCAGCAGCATAAGTTCTACTGCCTGGTCTCACCCGCATGCAGCCTCTGGGGCTATGTGTTGGTGGCAGCAGCCCATAGAACGGCAGAGCACCTGTCGCACCAGCAAGAAAGCCAGTGTTAAATCTCTACCCTTCTCTTACCATGGGCTCAACTGAAAGGAATAGTCAACCCAGAGGGTATTTCCTTTTGGTCATTGCCAACCACATTCTGTCCTTCAACCAAAGATATGTTGTGAGTGACAACCTTGTTCCTACCTCCAGTGCATCATCTGTGAAATGCTTAAACCAGCCACGTATAGCTCATTAAGAAAGAAAACTCTCTGTATTCTTTAAATAGGAGCACTCCAAGATGAAGCACAAGGCTAAAGTGAGCTCTTGTCTTTGTTGCTAAGTAGCTTTCCCACACAGGCAAGAGCTGCTATTGTGGAAATTATATAGCCCAGCAATTCAAGGCTAACTGAGTGCACTTCATCCGCCGTGTGCAAGTGCTGTCTCCTGCAGAACCCTAGCACAAGGATGAGCCCTATCGCATGCAACCGGCTTTGAAGTATAAATGGGCATTAAGTGATAAATAGGTATGCATTATTTATCATTGTCCCTCTTTAAAAGTCCAGCACAGAAAACAGCGTATAGCTCACAATATCAAATGTTCCAGCAGAGACGAAACAAAGGCATTGACTGCATATAAAGAAACCTGGCAAAAGTCATGGGCCCTCCCTATTTCACCAGCCTTTAGGAAGCTGTGTTATATGACTCCATCTTCTCAGCCTGATTCAGTGAAACAGAATTAGGTCAGAAGATCAGGTGGTGTGTGTACATATTGTACTCAGCCGTACCTTCCAATGCGCTGATAGCGTACCAGGATCCTCAAATCCACATGTGTGCTGCATGCCTATACAGATCCAAGCTCTGATCCTTTGTCAAAGCATAAGCATGCATTCTACATGAGCATGGAGGCCCATGAAGTTTCAGAAAGAGAAGAATGAAGGAAGACCCATTACTGTAACCATGCTTGATATTCTGGGCATTTGACTGGCAAAGAGCTATGTCGGGCATATTTACACAGTTCACTGGTCTCAGCGTTTTAGTGAACGATTGGAGTGACTTCGGTGCGGAATTTTTGTTTTTGTCTTTCAAGCCCTACCTTTCAAGCCTCATGTTCTGCCATCCTCTTGTTAGCAATCAGCTGTGAAACAGGCTGCTGTGGTTTCCTCAGGCAGTCCCACAACATTCCTTCCTCTGCCTTTACCTTTCCTGTGAAGTGCATGAGCACCAGGCCTCAGGCCTCCCAGGTTTATAGCAAATGTCTCTCCCTTGTGCACTAGGTCACACAAATCCTAAGGAAAAAGACTGCCTAATATACCCTTGCCAAAAGTGACAAAATTTACCATGTGAAAACATTACCTACAGTCTTGAGAGACAGAGTGCCTTGACTTTTAATACACCTGACAGAGAAGGAAATAAGAAAGGGTAATAGAAGGTTGAGAGCGAACAATTAGAGAAAGAACTGAAAGGATTTCAGTCCACAGAACAAGTAAATTGCCTTCTTTCTTCCATGATCTTTTCCTACTAGGTTATCGGCACTTGGGCAAGGATAATAATCATTTAAAAAAAGCCCTCCTACTCTCCCAATTTCAGGAGCTCCACTCTCAAGGCTTCTTACACACCAAAATAGCCCCCTTAATCTACGCAGTAATGAGTGTTTAAAATCTCACTGAAAAAAAAATCACCTTGGAGATGTTGTGAGCACAAGTACACAGTCTTCCCATCAGCACTTTCCATAATTGATAATAATGACATACCTAATGATGTATTACTTATCTCCCACTCTTAAAGAATAAGTATATCAAATTGGGCTAGCACAGACATTCATCCAGATTTCATTAGAAGAAACCATAATGGGACCATAGGATATCTGACATTACCCTGCAGTTGCACTCTTAATGGTCATTTAAGCTCTCCACCTCAGTTTCTCACCCTTTAAGGTGGTAAAAGAATTGTCTCATTAATAATACCTCCTACCAACATGTTTTGTTCTTCTTTCCTCAAGGACATCCTTCAACAGGGCACATAAAAATGATTATTTCCTGACTGGTAATGGCCAGAGTCAATTAATTAAGCAATGTATATTGTAATGCACTAAGGGTTTTTGTTTTGCTTGTTTGTTTGTTTTTTGTAGGGGTAGTGATGAATCCTGTAGTAATGATTAGCTGAGCTGCTCAATGATTTGCTGGGCTGCGGCATCACAACAGTGTAGGGCAAGTCAAAGGGCTGCCATTTGATGAATATCTATGACCTCACAGAGATGCCAGGTAAGTGGAAGGGCGTTTAGTAGACGGGATAGAAGAAGGGAAGGGGTAAGAAAGAAGGAATTAGTGGCCTCAGCAGGGCTGAAGTGCAGGAACATTGGTCCTACACAATGTCTCTTTACCATCCTAAGCCAATGCACAGGTGGACTCTTTCTTCCTTTTCTCCAGCTGTGAACAACACTAGAGACTTTGGGAGAGGCCTGTCTAGCAGCTGAGTGCACTCTTTATACACTGTTGTTGTTGTTCAGTCGTTAAGTCATGTCCGACCCTTCGTGATTCCATGAACCATATCCTGCCAGGCCTTCCTGTCCTCCACTATCTTCCTGAGTTCGCTCATTTTCATGTTCGTTGCATCGGTGATGCTGTCTAACCATCTCATCCTTTGCCTTCCCCTTCTCCTTTTGCCTTCAATCTTTCCCAGCATCAGAGTCTTCTCCAGAGGAAGAGCCCTTTGCCCGTTCAAAAAAACTCAGGCTGGGGAAAATTGCCTGGGGGAAACTGTCCTGGGAATGAGTGGTCCTTAGGATCAGGGGCTATAAAGAGAACTAGATGGAAAACCAGTGGGGGCTGGATTTAGCCTCTCCTTAGTCAATGGATATCATAACCAGCACACGGAATAGAGGTGAAAAATATATTGGCCACGAGTGCAAATTAGCAAAAATACTGTCACATGGTCCGACATCCAGCTCCCATCATCAGATGGACCTCCACAACTCACACAAGCTGAAGCTTTCAAGCTGTCTTCACATAAAGCACATTAGGGATCAAAACAAGAAGAAGCCAAAGTATATATGAGAATAGTGAAGTCCCTGCCCTCTAAGAAGGGTGCGGAAGGTAGTGTATCAGTCCATTTTCAGCACCTAAGCATTCAAGAGGGGGGCTGGATCCACCACTTATTACTATGCCTTGTCAGAAGTAGGTTATCCATGCCATTGTAATGCCCCAGCATTGACCAGTGCCAGTACTGGTGACAGATTGCTGAAACCCTTAGGCCAAAGCCCTGCATGAGTTCTCCATGGCACCTCTTGTCCACTTCTTGAAGGTGCATTGGGTACTACAATTGGCACCAGTACTCAGGATTTAAGGATTGGCCCAGCCAAGTGGGTCTGCTAATGGGCATGGGTCCTTAATCAGTTTCCAGCCTGGCCCATCCCTAATGTCATTCATGACCAATGCAAGGTGTTACATATGGGTATACATGAAGGTACGCAAACTGCAGTTGACTGAAAATGCAACCGCTAGGTTGTTGACTGGCTCCGGATGCATGGACCACATCTTGCCAGTTTTGACACAGCTTCAATGGATGCCTTTGCGTTTCTGAATACCGACCATCACAACTCCAAACTATCTGGATACAGTCTCAGATTGCCCTCCTCTATCTCAAGACAGCCAAATGAGCAGCCAGAAAAACAGATTGATTCAGTTGTGTCTTTTCCCCACCACTACATTACTGATGCACATGTGTGCATTGATTAAACATTTCCAAATATTAGCATAATGTATTCAGGATCCTAAGCACTCCCAAAAGCAAAACTGAGAAGAAAATGACAGCCGCAGCTGTGAAGAAGGCAAATTCCATGCTAGGGATCATTAGGAAATGGATCAAAAATAAAACTGCAAATATTATTATGCATCAGAAACAAATCTGTGGTGCAACCACATTTGGAATACCTTTGGAGTACTGTGTACAGAACAGTCACCCACCACTTTTTTTCCCCATTCCACAGCCATTTGATCTCTTCATTCACAGCCTTAGGCTGTAATAGGTCACCATTTTTACTGTCACGAGGGAGACTGCTCAACTATGGTACTGCTGTGAATTGTCACTGTATTTTACATAAAAATAGTCACATCGCATCACATACGATGCACATACATCACATGCATCTATGACTGCCTCCTTAGGATTTTACTTCATACATTTCATGAAGTGTACTGTACTTCACAAAAGCTGGTGCTGAACTAAATGAGTCTTTAAGGTGCTACCAGACTCTTTGTTTGGGGCCATAACTAGCCTTCCTTGCTAGGTGGAGCAGCCACATTCGTCAACGAGGCTTCACATACACATACTGTACGGGGAGAAAACCTCACATCCCAAAAGTCATGGATGCCACACTGCATGCCAGTCATTTCTCCCTCTCCTGCCCTGCCAAGTGTGCTTCAAGTAAGTGTTGCCCACTGCAGCAGCTCCTTCATCTCCTTCTCCAACAGGAAGAGGAGCACGGTGGGGAGGCAGCCTAGCTAAATGGCGTCCCCACCCACGTCTTCTCCACTTCCTCTTCCAGAAGGAGGAAGAGTGTGGGAACAGTGGAGCTGGCCACTGCAATGGTGGCCACAGGGTGTGGGCAGTGCCCACATAGAGTGCACTCCTTGGGGGGGGTGCATCTGGCAGGGAAAAGGAAGAGGACAGCAATTGTGCCCTAGTGAGGCAGAGGGAGGGAACAAAGAGAAGAAGTGAAGATGTGGGACAGTGGGAGAGAAGAGAAGGCATGTTCTGGCAGCGAAGGTGAAGAGGCGAAAAGGGAAGCATGACCCAGTAGGGAAAGGACAGGGCAGCATTTGACAACCTCAGGCACTGCCAGACTTTTGGCTGCCCATGTTTCTTAATGTGAAGAAGGAGGTGCCTGCATTTTGAGGGGCAGGGCATATTGGGGCCTCTCCCCACATGTGTGTGTGTGTGTGTGTGTGTGTGTGTGTGTGTGTGTGTGTGTGTGTGTGTGTGTGCACGCGCTCATTTTTTTGCCATATTTAACTACTGTCTTTTAGCCACTATGATTGTGAGCAGAACAGGTTTCTTTCAAAGCATAATAATGGGTAACTTAGGGTAGATATTTTTAACATCTTTTAAAATGATCCCTAAACTCTGTTACGCAGCCTGCTGTTCTTACTATCATCATGGCTGGACAAATTCATTGGACAAATTCAGGGGCTACTTACTAGTTGCACTACCTTCAGGTTCAGCAGCAGTATGTCTCTGAATACTAGTTACAGGGGCGCAATGGCAAGAGAGAAGAAGCCTGCCTTTCTTTCCTGCTCGTGGGCTTCCCAGAGGCAGTTGGTGGGCCAACAGGATGCTGGACTAGATGGGCCTTTGGTCTGATCCAGCAGGGCTCTTCTTAGCTTCTTAGGACAGCACTGCGAACAAGGGATACTACAGCAACCCTGACGACAGGCACTTACTTCCCCAGTATCTGTGGCAATTGCCAACACACACCAATTAGGGGTTTACATGCTGATGATGCTCCCATTTAGTCATTCATCTATGGAAGGAGCCATATGACAGGGAAATTCCACCATCGTGTCAAATACCACCATTATCACCCTACCCCCACCGTACATGCACAAGGACACCACAGCACCCTCAATGGTGTGAGCCACGTTATGAGTTTGGTAACCGATGTACTTAGGCATCCCTGCAGATGAAAGTTTGAACCTGCTTACACTGCACATATGTATTGCCTGCAGACAATAGCCAGTTACTGTACCTACAGCAACTAAGCTTATTGTAAGTGAAGCAATCATATATGTGTTCTCTATTTACCTCTGCCTCCATCCCCCTTCCTTTCCTCTGTTTTCTCTCTTGTGTCCATACCTAGATTGCAAGGCACTTGGGGCAGGTACCTGACTTTATTCTCTATGTAAAGCGCCATGTATACAGGTGGCACTATGTAGATAGACAACAGCACCCTTTTGAGAGGAAAATACAGAGCAGTTAGTCCATAGAGCAGTAAGCTCCATAGCTCAACTGGGAGATGTTATATATGGATATTCCACCATCCCACATTTCCCTCTAGCCGGAAATTGGATCATAGGATTGCACAGTTAAGTTTTTAAAAGTTTTCTTGGAAACATCATGCTGCCTTTTAAAATTCCCCTCTTTTAAACTTTCATGAGCAATATTGCTATGGCTGCATGGAGTGACATCACAAAGAAGCAATGCAGTCATCAAATGATGTATTATTTATTTAGAATGTTTATTGTACCTCTGAACTGATTATACAAGTAGCAAGACAAGATCATAAAACAATAATTGCTGGCAAACACTGACAAATCAAACATAGTCATTCAGAAGTGAAAATAGCTAATGAAATGTCAAATGATTCCCAGTTGCTAGACAATCGGGCCCAGAGAGTTATAGAAAATTATGTTTTGCAAAATCTATATGCACAGTGAAATAGTACTTATTTCTATTTCTATTAAAAGCAACAACAGGAAGATCTTTAGAATGTGGAACTTGTGCACCTCCATGACAGCACATACCTGGTCTAGACTGCTCCCCCTTTCAAGATCTCTCCTCAACCTCAACTCCTCAGCAATGCCTCAATCAGACTTCCACCATCCAATCTTTTTGATACCAACTTCTAACAAACTCTGGGACCTAGCAAGTGTCGTGATTGAAGCCACAGCTCCATTTCTTACTTGTGCTAGAAAAGGGTTAAGTGAGGACTTGCTGTATTAGCTTGTGCTGCTGCTCAAATCTCCCTTTTGGTTGCCTTCAGAGTTGTGGGGGCTTCACCCCCATCCATTCCTCCGTTGGCCTCATCCTTAGCCCTTTTCAGAGCCTCCAGCTGTGCCACCAGGACCCTAATTGCATCTGTTTTCTCTGAAGATGAGGCTGCTTGAGTGGGGGGATGCTTTGCCACATCCTTCTGCCCTCTCTTAGGCATAACCTTATTAATGCAACCAGGCCTTTAGCCTTCCTCAGCTGCTAGAGTGGTTTAAGGGGGGAGTTATCACTTAAACCTTTTGCCCCTGGGACTGGCAAGTGAACCCTAAGCAGTAATCTATGGGTGGGGTGGGGAACCACCATCGCCAAGCAACCAGCTGAGCCTTGACTCACTTTATTACCTCTCAGTGCATGGGGGGAGGAATACTTCCCTCTTACAATTAGTGGGGCAGCCCTTCATCTCCTAGTTCACCCTGGACCATCAACCTACAGCAAAGATGCAAACTTCGATGTTTTGGTTTTTTTACAGCCCAATCCTAGCCACCTTTCCAGCACGGATGCAGCTGCAATGCAGCCCTGAGGTAAGGGAATAAACATTCCCTTACATTGTGGAGGCCTCCATGACTGCCCCCCCCCCACTTCAGGATGCAGTTCATGCCCCATTGGCACAGCTGCATCAGCACTGGAAAGTTAGTTAGGATTGGGCTGTGAATATAGTCTAATGCCCCTACTTCCACCACCAAACCAAAATGTGTCCTCTGGCCAGTATGCTGCTTCGCCCAGCACTTCTGTTGCTCTCCGCTCCTGCCTTACCTAGTCCACCACTCCCACCCTCTGCTCCAGTCCCTTGCCACTTGTTAATTCACTGCTTTACCCTCCAGCTCTGAACTGGGCAAGAGAAGCAATCCTAATGGCTGTCCAAGCCCCTCCCGGCCAGCACCCTCCTGCAGTGGACAGACAGGAACTTTCCACCTTGTCTCATGTGTCCTACCTCAACGAGACAAAGTTCCCCTTTTGGGTGATTAAGCTTGGGGGAAGTACGGTATTGTCAAGAGGATGCCAGGAATGAGCCTAACAAATCCATAGTCTCATGGAATCTGGTCAGTTTACAAGCTCAGCAGAAACTGGGCAAGAGTAGGTCTAGTCCAGAATGTAGGCAGGAGGCAAAGCCAGTTTAATCCCAGAGACAGCATGTCAAATACATTGGTAAGCAAATAGGGGAAACTTGGTTCGGCCTTCTGTGCTCAGAGAGTCTTCATAGATGAGAGGACATTTCAATCTCCACTTGTCGTCTCAAATGATACAAAGCAGTGATACATTAGGAAGGAATTTGAAAAGAGGTGTTTTGAAAGTGTACCTACACACACATACACACCCCACAGTGATCATGGTACATGATCACAGTGATACATGGTACATCCCACCACATATA
Organism: Plestiodon gilberti rubricaudatus; assembly: GCA_026170595.1. NCBI lineage: Eukaryota > Metazoa > Chordata > Lepidosauria > Squamata > Scincidae > Plestiodon > Plestiodon gilberti. The sequence continues at coordinate 79,833,865 of JANXHW010000001.1, forward strand.
CAAGCACATATTCAAAACTTCTGTTTCTTGTAACATTAATTAAAATGATATGCCTCTGAAAACCAAACAATTAATCGCTTTCAGCCCATGATGTAGTTTTGTGGTAAGTGCATTGTTGGAATTCCATTCACAAATTCCATAAGCTACAAACTACACAAAAGAGAGACTGGTCACATTGAATGAAATGGTTACTGAAACCATTTACTCACTGAAACCATCCCTGAAATGGTTACCAAGGGAACCAACTTAAAGCAGGTGGTTCAGTCAGATCGAGATACCTTCACTACAAGCCAACCTACCAGGCACCTTGAAGGCAAGAGTATCAGGATTTCTTTACAGGGTTAAATCAGTGGTCATTCAAGGTAGATATTACCTCTATAGATGTTGCAATAGTGCCTTGTGATCTTCTTGGATTATTTGTACTCTGCAAAACAGAAACATCATTTTGCACTCTCCATTAAACATCACGTGATACCTGCATTCTAACACCAACTAAGTTTTGGTCTACAATTCCTTCTGTGAATCAGCTGCCATGTCAAACTCTGCTGCCCTAAACAGAATCCCAGCCCATAAAGACATTTCTTCCCCTATCGCCCTACTCTCAGGATCGCGACACCCACATTCTCACTTGCACTAACCTCCACTCTGCATTCTAACCCCTCATGGTTGCCATGCCCAACCCAACAGCTACCACAATTGAGTAGAAACCTGCACCCTCCACCATCACGTGGGCAAGTGGGGGCAGGAACCCAGTGCGTTCTCCAAATGGTGCACTGCCACTGAGCACATGCACTTCCCTGATGGGGAGGGGAACTGATGGGGTACCACTGCTGCGGCCACTCCATTGGAGGCCAGTCTTCCATTGCTGCTCCCACAACTCCCCACTTCTTTGCCCAAACATGTACTGAGGCACTGAGCAGGAAATGCAGCCCTAATGGCTGCACACGCTCCTCCTGTCTGGTGCCTTCACCGGTGGAAAGGCACAATCTTCTCACTTTGCGTCATGTCCACAATGATGGGTCATAATATGCCCCCTGCCTCAATTCCCCTTGGGAGGATGGGTGGTGATTCTTCAGACGTGTTCTGCTCTGCGTCTCTGGTCGTCCTCCCCTGTATTTTCCTGACAGTAACTTTGATGAATGGGGAAGGATTGCTGTTTAATAAGGGCAGACAAGTGCTGAGAAGTCACTTAAGTGCCAGGACAGAGTGGCACTGGGGGAGAGTTAACAGCACCTCTGTTCAATTTCATGCTTGTTCAAATGTGCTGTTTAAAAATAACTATGTTTACCTTTTATGCCCAAGTTAATTTATTTGTGGTGAGGGCTCTATAATGTGCTGAGCAAACAAGAAAGCAAACTGAGTAGAAGCTGATGACTTCTACTGCAGTGAATCCCAAATGCCACATTACGACCACCATTGGAGGTCATTATGCTGCCAGAAGGCAACATAGAGAACAATGCAGCAAAAGAGCTAAGAGGAAAGGACTTCTAGGTCCGTTGCATTAATGCTTTCTTGCAAATGCTTTAAAATATGCAAGAAGCGGGGTAAGGGCAGCCCATGTCAGGAGAGGGCTGGGGATATCAACAGAGCTCTCCGCCAATATCCCCGCCCCCTTCCGGTCTGGGCTGGCCAATGGTCGCCCTCACTCTCCAACCGGCCCACCTTCCCCCCACCCCTGCACCTACTGGTGCAAATCCTACCTGCATCGGTGGCTGCAGGTTCGCCTGGGAGGCGGAGTAAGGATTGCCGGCCTCTGCCCCCTGGGTGGGTCCTGGGCTGTCTGCTCACACTCCCCCCCCCAAACATAGCATGCAGCATGTGCTCCAACAGTGTGACTACATGGCATAAACTGGTGTGGGGGGTAGGATTAGGGCACAAATCAATTAGCAACAGAACTGAAAAAAAATGCTTTACGGCTCGTTTATGGCACCCGGCACCTGCGGAGCACACGCTCCGCAGACGCAAAGTTACTGCGGATTACACTGTAAGCCACATAGACCAATGAACTCATGCTGTACTGGTAGTTTCAACACACACAGAGCTGTCTCGATGAACAACAGATGATGGAGGAACCCAGCAGTGCTCAGCATAAGGTGAATACATCCTCTGAAGCATGCCTCTGAGTCCTCTGCAAAGTGCAGAGTGTCCTGGGGGGGAGGGGGGAGCAAAGGCTACTTGCCAGACAATTCAGGGAGGAAAATGTTCCCTAAAAGGTATTAATTTAGAAGATTTTTAATCAAATTTTTAATTTGCATCAAAGGGACCACCAAAACAGCTTGCAACAGTATAATTAAACAGACATGATATTAAAATACATTTTGAAGCTAACAACAATTAAAAAATATTAATACTAATAAGGCAACAGAGAGCAGGCACAGAAACAAACACCCCAATCCTACGGAGAGTCTATGGCAGCGGATCTCGCAATATGCTAATTTAAGTTCTCTTATAGTGTTGCAGAAGGTGCGCCACTGTCATACCTAGAAGGGCCACTGACACAAATGGCCAGAAGTCCAGCTCATACCAGCGGCTCCTGGAGGCCACACCAGAGCCGGAAATGTGGCAGTAAGAGGGGGGTTGGGGGAGGATCGGGATGGGAAGCAGGCTGAATCAGGAGATGGAGGAAGTGGGAGGGGGAGGATCTCAGTGGCAGCAGCGCAAGCCAAATTCCTATCCCGCCTTCTTGGCCTAGATCTGCCTCCAGGAGTCTCCTGAGACGTACGTCAGCAAAAGAGCTGGCATAGGTCTGAAGAGACCCATTGGCAGCCAGGTGGCCTATAGAGAGGTATAGAGAGGTAAGTAAAACATATTTTTAAACTGTCCTGGGCTGTCTGGTCAACCCACCCACCCACCCACCCACCCCAACACAGCATGCAGCATGTGCTCCAACATTGTGGCTGCATGGCGTAAACTGGTGGGAGGTAGGATTAGGGCACAAATCAATTAGCAACAGAACTGAAAAGATTCAGGGAAAAGCTATATAAAAAGTCTCCACCCACTTAAAAAACCAGCAGTGCTGGGGCTAGTCAACCCTCTCAGGGGAAGGAATTCCCCAAACAGCCCTGCAAGGGGGTACAAACAGCCACGGACTCCTCGCAAGGAGACCGTGGCTGTCACCTGGAGTGTTTGCCGCCCCCCCCTTACCCCATTGTAGCTACACAAGTCCCCACATCAAACATTTGTAATTGAACAGTGAAACTTGGACAGTTTTTCTGTCTTTTCATGTCATGAAGGTTGTGGTATGTCAGTTCATTTAGGAATAAATCAGCTTTACTTATGCACCATCCTTTTTGAATAACCCTGTGTATTTGTAGCTTTTGCTCTGCTAACTCAGCAAAGAGGCACCTTTTAAGTGGTGTTCTCTTATATTTAGCTGGGGGGGAGCAATTGTCCCTCTTCACCCCAGCATGGCATCTTTTCCAGTGGCTGTTGTTATTGTCTTGTCTGTATTTTTTTTAGATTGCAGACACTTTGGGGACAGGGGACCATTGATTGATTGATTTTATTATGTAAACTGCTTTGTGAACTGCTCTTGTTGAAAAGCGGTATATAAATATTCTTAATGCTTAAAATAATGGAACATTTTCCAAGGAGAATTTGAGGAGAAGTTTTGAGGGCAAATTAATTTGTGTCCTGTTCCTTTTCATCAACAAACTGGCGGCCATATTCAATAGGCTCCTATTTGCCTAAAAGCACAGTATGCTAAAGGGCTTCTTCAAAAGCAGTGCTGAATTCCCAGCTGAGTACAATAGCCATGATATTGTAGTGCTCCTACTCCCACTGCCAACCCCTGTATTTTCCTTCAGTAACAAGCTGTGGAGGGAAATTACATGCGCAGCAGAGTGTATGACTTGCAGTCTCTTTTTCCCAAGCTGAAATGCTGAGTCCACAGAAATTTGTAGCAGTATGATTTGGAGTTATACATGTGTGCCACGATGTCTTGTATTTTCCCAGATTGATAGCTAGCACAAACTCTCTCTCTCGTGTGTGTGTGTGTGTGTGTGTGTGTGTGTGTGTGTGTGTGTGTAATTCCAAGACTCCAGAGAGGCAATCACAGAAAACTAATCACAATAATAATAAACTACCTCATTTGAAACAAGAAATGCCAATAACCTCGAGGTGGCTAGAACAGCAAAGCCATGCATGAGTAAATAGGCAGCCATGCCATGGGGAAAAGCAGAGGCTTCTTTCTATCCTTAGGTCAATGGCATCTAATCAAGGCACTGCATCGCTGCGTTTTGCATGAGATAGGAGAAAAATCACCAGAGAATCTAAGAGATCTGTCTGTGCAACACATGAAAGAACTTCAAGGAGAAAAAAAAATCCTCTCTTGTTGCTGTACATTTGCTAAGTGAATCCCTCCTCAAGTCCAATATGGTCATCAAAAAAGAAAAAAGAAAGCTTGGCCTTGAAAATAAAGTTTTTAAAAAACTCATTGCAAAGACAGAAGCAGCCGTCAAGGGAGTGCTGGGCCAGGGACCCAATCTAGTTCCATTATATGTAGGCTTACCATATCCAAAGGGGGACAGGGTGCCTACACCTTTAACCATTGTAAAAAGAGGGAATTTGGGCAGGTGCAGCTTGTTGCACCCTTCCATTATGAGCTGCACCTGCCCAAATTCCCTCTTTTTACAATGGTTAAAGGTGTAGGCACCCTGTCCCCCTTTGGATATGGTAAGCCTAATTATATGGCTTTTAGACTTGAATGGTGGCGAAATGTTTTGATTATTTCATTCTTTTGACCGGTTGCTTTTAAATGTGATTGGGTGTCTCCATATTGGAGCGGGAAGGCTGGGTATCAATGTATATAGAAATCAATAACATAGATTAAAGAATGTGCAGGTGTAGACTCAGAGGGCGGGTCAGAGGCTACTGCAGAGCAACTGTCCAGACAGCAACTGCATGGTTCTCTGTAGCCTTCAGGTAAGGGCAGGAATTCCCCGCCTCCCTTGATTGCCATGCAGCAGCTGCCGGCAAATTGACCTAGCAAACTGCCTCACCAACTACCGTGGAATCCTAATGTACCCGTTTCAATACTCTGACAGCTTGAGACCCACTGACTTGTAGCTAATGGCCACGTATACACTTCCATTCTGTTTCTGCTGTTTATTTTTTTGTTTTTGTGCAAAGCCTGGAGAAAATACTGATCCCACTCAACACAGAGTCGCTGCCTTTCCCCGATCTCTTTTACACCCTGCCCTTTCCCCCTACTTTGAAAGCTGATTCTTCCTCTCAGTGCTGCTGCTGCTGCTGCTGCTGCTGTTTCATCTACTGCGCCTGACATCAGTAACTGTGATGAATGGTGTGTTGACAGTCCAGCATGCTTCACTGAGAAGCAAAGGCCTGAACAAAGTGAATCCAACTTGTCGGGCTCTGGTCCTGTCAATACCTATCTGCTGGTATGAAGGCCCTGGCTAATGGCTGGCTTTAACAAAGCCATTACTGCTTTCTGGGCAGGAATCAGATTGAATCATAACTCTCAAATAAATTCAACAGCAACTGCAATAAATACAGCTATCAATAACGCTGTTTTTTTTCAAGGAGTTTACACAAAAGTGTAACAACAGAAGTCTGAAAATGCAGTGGATAAAATGATGGATCTCTTTTCATTCGCAAGGCAAAGAAAAAGATTGTGGCGTCATTTAAATAATCAGTATCCATATGACAGTAGCTGCAACCATCTACTGAATATGTCTGGTGCTAAAATTCTTCCCACTACAGCAATCTTGGAGCAGAAATGAAAAATAAAAATACATTTGACAGATTTCCTGAATTTAAAACTGTCACATTAAGCTCTGGACTAATCATTTCAAATTCTATGGAAGTCAGGTGTTTCACTAATGCATTTCAGAATGTATGCTCAAATCTGGTTTCTTCTATTTAAATAAATAGAGGCCCAACACGCAGCAAAGTATATTGGAGTACTCCCAGCTGTTTGATACTTCCATTACTGAAAACACTACATTGACAATTGTGCTGAACATCCATCTGGTTAAACATTCAGACCAAAACGAGTGATTGGGTGGGGCACTAGAAATATTTCTTGGAAAATCTTTTTATTATAAAAAAAAAAATTTCACCTTTTTCAATCCCATTCATGATATTATTTCCCTTATCTGTTGTTGCTTCAATGGTGGTTGTTTGTTTTCAGTTGTTATTCCTGGATTTCTTAGATAGGTGACCCCAACCAATCAAAGATCATGTGGTGAATGGGTTGATGTCACTATACTATGCAGCCAGCCAATGCCAGCCAGCTATGTGATGATGTCACTAAGAGAAAATGAAGTCAATTGAGAAAGAAGGCAAGAGACGGCAATGTAAATAAATAACTGAACAATTCTGTAGGAATTGCTACAAAAAAATAATAATCAAAGGCGAGGCCCTCTTTGGAACTTCCAAAAATGTTCCTCCAGACTAAAAAAAAAAAACCCCAGTGAATGTTTCTGCTCAACTCTAAATATAATGATTATGAGCAGCAGCGTAGCTGGCTTTGTGCCAGCCCTCCCCCCACATGACTCACCCCACCCCGAGTGACTCAAGCCGGACCCAAACATCACTCGGGGGTCGGGTGGGCGGTTTGGGACCAGAACAAATGGCGTGTCGAGGCGGTGGACACCTTCCACAGGTCCCTCTGACCTGTTCCGCCACCTTCGCTGCTGCTTGGATCGCCGCCACCGCGTTCTCCACTGCCCCATCGCCATCTTCTCCCCCCTGCTGCCATATTCTAGCCCCCGCCTCCAGTAAGCTGCCCCCTCCCACTTGCTACCTGGGGCGTACCACCCCCAGCCACTCCCCTTCCTACGTCACTGATTATGAGGGCAGCACTCTTTAATTTACAAAATCAGACCCTAGATATGGAGTTTACAGCACTTGAAACAGCAACTGCACATATGTCATGGTAATGGCAATCCATCTACCACAAAGTGACTCCCAGCAGCAGTTAGCAATATTTTCAATAACTCAGGAGTATGGCTAGGATAGCAGTCACAGCCACATAGCCCAGTAACCCTGTTCTCAGAGGCAGACTGCAATTAGTGATAGGTGATCTCTGCTTGATGCATTTCCGAAGTGGGTCAGCACTTACAAGTGTCATCTGAACACACTCAGGAAAAAAAAGTTTGTTTACTTTTTTCATAATTTTTTCCATGTCTCCTTTCCAGGATGCATGAACATTCCCATAATGCTGTTTGGGAACTGAGGTCAGGGGAAGACAGGTCCAGCTGTTGTGGTGGTGGTAGCAATGTCACCTGAGAATGAGAATGAGTGGTAGCAATGTCACCTGAGAAGCTCTACTCCTTTAATTTCTACCCCATCCTGCTTGTCTCTGCAAGTAGGGCCAGACCATAAGTGTGGAAGACCTGGAAGGGTCTTCCCACCTGCCCTTTCCGCAAGTGGCAGTGACGCAATGACATGTCGATATCACGTCACCGCCAACCTATTTCTAGGTCACCGCACCCCATGCCTGCGCATCAGGAGCCATTGACCCCCGCAGTGCTGCTGAACACACCATACTTCTATGGGGCCACATGGAAAAAAAACCCAGAACATTCGGGGTCACAGTAAGTTTCTGAGGAGACCACCCAAACTTAACTGCCAGGTGTATGATGAATTTGTCACCAGGATTACACTGAATAAGGTGCCAATTACCAGAATTTTTTTTTTATTAGCAGACTTTATGCTCCTACTATACATTTTATGTCTTTTAGAATTTTTTTTGTTACTTAGATATAAAGTATCGATTATTAGAATAAACAGTGTAGATGGTAAAGTATCTTTTTCCAAACTAACAGCGGCTATGAGCCGGGGGGGGGGGCGGCACAGGGGTAAATGAGGCTCAAAACGGGGCCACAAGCAAAATCAAATGGTTGAGAAACCCTGGCCTAGAGCATCAAGATGTTCTAGCCCACCATTCTCCTCTCCTCCACACTTGTTCTCCCACTCCACTCCCCCTCTTCTTTTTCCAGACCAGCGAGTGGGAGAGCAGAGGCTGGTGGACCACCATGTTGCCGCTAGGCAGCTCTTTCTCCTAGGGGCTGAGTGAATACCCGAAAGATTGAATAAACATAGAGAGGAGATTCCAAGGATTGTTTAATATCAATTTTACATGCATGGACCCAGCCCTTGCGAATGGATATGCTGGGCAACGAATAAGAAAATGGAAGCATCCTTTATAGTATTCATGAAGGGAGGTACAATCCAAAATTACAATAGGACAAACAGCTTACGTGCCATTAGAGACAAAACCCAAGCAAAATCCCTCCTCCCCTTTGAATGCGTCCTTTGTCTTTAGCTAACCCTAACAAACAGGACGAGGGTCTGTGTGATGTTCCTGTAACAGGATTTCTCAGGCAAAGCCAAAGCGTGCCCCCTTATGACATGAGTTATGGATGTTTTCACATAGGGGCCTGTTATCTGGGTACACACTCTTCCTGCATCCATCTCCTTTGTCCTTTTCACCAACAGGAAAGGGGGAGTCAAGAATGCACTTTCAGCAAACTTGTAATTCCAAATGGAAAGGGTTCACCCATAAGTCAAAAAATGGAGCCAGGCCTAGCTTGACTAGAAGCCTGTTAAAAGAAGAAAAAAGGGAAAAGTTTCCACTTTAAAACTGGACGGGAACAAGCACTTAAGGGGCAGCATTTGCATGTAACCTCAGGCACCAAGAAGTCTTGTAAACAATGTCAGAATGGAAAGCTAACTGCATGAGAACTTTTCAGGAAAGATTCATGAACTGGTAAGAATGTCATACAGAGCAATCCTAACTAAGGATCTGGCGGCCGGCCCAGTGCTGCCCACCAGATCCTATCCCCATTCCGGGCCGCTCTAGAGAGGCCCGGAGGTCTACTCAGGGGAAGGGGACATCCGTTCCCTTCCCCCGGTATAAACCGAGGAAGGCCCCAATGGGCCTCCTCGGATTTCCGCCAGCTATTTAGCTGGCAGAAGTAGGAGGAGGCCGTGTAACAGCCACGCTGGACAGGACAGGGATGAGGATATGGCGGATGCCATCCCTGCCCCCTCCCGACCCGGCTCGGCCAATGGCCCCCTCCCTCGCCACCCGAACTGTCCATGCAGCCACCTGGGGATCCTTTACCTTCCTCCGGTGGCCGCATTGGCGATCCAGCACTGGAGTAAGGGCTGCCGTCCTAGCACCGGCAGCCCTTACTCCCAAGTCATCTTGAACATGCTTTACGGTACGTTTGTGATGGCTTCTGGCAGCAGAACGGGGATATGATGGCCGCCATCTCCACCCCCTCCCGGGCTGGCACGGCCAATGGCCCCCTGCCTCACCACCCGGACCGCCCATGTGGCCACAGGGGGATCCCTTGCCTTCCTCTGGCGACCACATGGAAGATCCAGTGCTGGTATAAGGGCTGCCGACCTAGCGCTGGCAGTCCTTACTCCCAAGTCATCACGAACATGCTTTACAGCATGTTCGTGACGGCTTCCGGTGGCAGAGCGGTTGCTCCGCCGCCATGGACTTACGCAGGATTGCACTCATAGTCTCTTGCTCATAAATTCTTCCAGAAATGTATGTAATTTTTCAAGGGTGTTCCTTGGTGAAAGAAATAAATTTACATTGGAATTGGCTCCAAGAAAGACAAATATTACATTCTCACCAGGTATTAAAGGCAAGGAAACTCATAGAAACCAACTAATTACTAGTAATGCAAAGAATTCTATTTTGTAAAAGTCTTGGGTTAGGTTAAACGCTGTCATGAAAAGTTTGTGTGTTCAAAGATGTGGGGAATGAAGGCATAATGGAAAATAAAATAGACTGAACCTCCACAGTTGGTAGTAATAGCTAGATTGCAGCAATGTATGATACAGCTGGGTTGCAATTTGAACAATGTATATAATCTCTATACAAGATATTGTTGCATGCTGCCAACAGCACATTTCCCCCAGGAGAACCCTCATTCACACCCAGTAAGACACTACTAAAGTTCAGCCAACCAACCCACTGAATACCATTAACTCTTAGAGATATCAAGTCTACATCATTCCAAATGCTTCCCTCACTATTGCAACATTTAATGCTCTGTGGATTATATAATGATGTAAACCATAATTAGGTGTAATTGCTCATGCTACCAACTCGCCCTGCAATCTCTTGGCTCACAAGTGGTTTGATAATGTCCTGTGTAGCCAGGTGAATCACTGACAACCAGCTCATGACAAGTGCTATAACTTGATTCTAAATGCATCCTAAAGGGCCATTAAATAAAGTAAGAGAAACTCAAGCACAAATCACCCTAAGGAAGTTCTGTCTTTAAACACAAACACATCAATGAAGCATCTGAGTAGGCTTACCAGATCTCCAACCGGGACAGAGTGCTAGACCTTTAGGAGAAAGAATGTGGACAGGTGTAGCTTGTTAAACCCTTAGAGCACAATCCTAGGCATGTCTACTCAGAAGCAAGCCCCATTGTGTTCAGGATTGTGCTCTAAGGTTTAACAAGCTACACCTGCCCACATTCCTTCTCCTAAAGGTCTAGCACTCTGTCCCGGTTGGAGCTCTGGTAAGCCTACATCTGAGGGCTTTGCTTTCTTAGCCTTAAGGTTTTTCCTATACTGTACTCAGACGTTATCTACACCCAACAATGCTTTAAAAGAAGTCTGGGAGTCTCACAATTTCCTAACCCTTGACTTAAGGGTCATACTAGACCTAGGGTGCCCAGATTCAATAAGGGACAGGGTTCCTATACCTTTAACTACTGGAATTTGGGCAGGTGCAGCTCATCATGGAAGGGTGCAACAAGCTACACCTGCCCAGATTCCCTCTTCTTACAATAGTTAAAGGCATAAGCACCCTGTCCCTTACTGAATCTGGGCACCCTAGCTAGACCGAATATGAGAGAGTTGTGACTGGAATTTCCTCTGGTTGTAAAAAATAATAATTAGCAGCTGTACTGAGAAAGGATGGAATCAGATCAGGACCACTGTCCCGGGGGGAAAGGAAGGGTTAGCCCTTTCCTTCCACAGCATTGCCACTTGGAATTCACCCTGCAATCTGCTACTGGACCTGCAAGAAAAAAAATTACAGGTACAGAGAAGGGCAAGCATCTCTTCTCTTCATCCACATCAGATTGGTGTGAGAAATAAGCCAAGGTACTCCCCCAAAATATCAGAGATACCTCAGTTTATTTTCTGAACCAACCTGACATTTTGAAATTGCCCACCCACCTAATACCCACAAACCACTTCTACCTAGTCCATCTGACTCTTTTCCAACCTTCTCTTTCATCAACACTTATTGGCCCATGGAAGTACCAGCAGCTACATTACAGATATGTGTGTGCATGCCAAGTATGGTATTTTGACTTCTATAAAACTTTTAGGTCAATTTCTGCAGGATCCAGAAGGTCAATGAACTGGCCTTGATTCCTCCATTCGTGCAGTATGTGACAATAGTGATATGCCTTCAAGTAGTAGCAATAATTGTACAAGTTGCAGTGCATCTAGTAAGAGAATGTGTAAGTTCTGAGGTAAAAAAAAGGATTGTAAAAGGGATGTTCATAAGGGTTGTTGTTGTTGTTGTTGTTGTTAAGAATATGTATATACCCCTTTTCAACAAAAAAAAGTTCACAAAGTGGTTTACAAGGAAAATCAAATAAATAAATGGCCCCCTGTCTCAAAAGGTGCCCTGTCTTGCTGCACCTCAGAAGTGACGGCACATGACTCACATGTCATCACTTCTAGGAAACAGTGGCAAGGGCTCCGCGAAAGCACAGAGCCCGCACCGCTGTTTGACAGGCTGCGGTGGGCGGGGGAGGGTGTTCCCGCCCAGCCCTTAGCGCAAGAAACAGTTCCCTGCACTTGAGCGCAGGGAGCTGTTGCACAGACTAAGGCACGGGAGGGGGGGACGGACCCTCCCCCGCTTTTCGTAGCTCGACAAACAGCGGGGCGGGCTCTACGTGCTCTGCAGAGCGCGAGCAAAGGGAGCCCATGCCGCTGTTTTCCAGGCCTGCGGGCAGGGGTCCTCCCGCCCATGCCACAACTGTGCCACAATGGCATTGTCTGTTGTTGGGGCAGCAGTGGAGCCTGAGGGGCGCCCCCTCTGGGCTTGCACCTGGAGCAGCTGCTCCTCTGGCTCCGCCCAGGAGGATACGTACCCCTCATTTACAGTACATTTCTGGACTTTCAGCTCTATTGTCTTTAAAAAAATGCTTACTCATAATCCATGTATCTTATGTTAAAAGAGGCTCCACATTTATTTTGATTTTTAAAGCTATTTCACCATAGCATATTTAACTCACAGCCTTAAGTCACTCTGAGATCTGTAGGCACCTACATTCTGTTTCTTACATACTGTGATCTGTCTGGATTTCAGACACTGAGCTGTGGGAAAGGAGTGAGGAGGTTCTCTTGGCGTAATGACATGTCAAGGTAGGGGACTGGTCTGGACAGCATTTTGGTCCCTTCAACTCTACAATTCCTCCACAATTCTTTACTCTTGGACATGGAGGTGAGCTGGAAAGAGGAGCCTCATTCCTCACTCCTAAATTGGGTAACTGATACTTCTCAAGATGACTGCGCCATCTCTCTGCTCAGAAATGTACATCTGGTGCCTGTCCAACAAATCGGAACCAAACGCACACCTCACTTCTTCACTGCAGGCATCCAACAAAGAGGTCAATGAATGCAAAGCTCTTTGTGCATGTGGGAATCTATTACTCACAGGAACTAAGTGCTTCTGGGCACGGAGCTCCCATGCTGGACTGGGGTGCTTGAAAAGCTGCTGCGCTAGAGTGTGAAGAATTTCATCCTTCACTATCCTTGACTGCTCAGGAAATGAATCTTGTGAAGAACACTTGCCAGAGAAGTCATAATTAACATTTACTGCTTTAAAAAAAACCTGGAAACTGAGCCAACATAATTAGCTATCAAACTATTGTGCAAAGATGTTGATCATTCAGTAGTATGAATAAGTATTTCATCCTTTCTGGTGCTGGTGGATATTACTGAGCACCAGCAGTGAGCTCTATAGTGAAACGGGATCACAGACAAGGGAGTTAAAGACAGAAATTTGAGTGAGGGAAAGGATTGTAATCATTTTTGATCCTTTAAAAAAATAATTTAATGATGATGGTAAGTCATCATTGCCTCAAGGTGATTACTAGCTATCCGTTGAATGTGAAAGGCCAGTATATTATCACCAGGGTGTGCCCTTTGTAGTGTTGTACAGTACATCAGAACAAGATGTTTTTATATAATCACTTTGTTTTCTAGCAGAGCACAATGTCAATTCCTGCAGAAAAGGAGAAATTAGAGAACATGAAAAGCTTTTCCTTAAAAACTGGCAGAAGCAAGACTTGCCACATCTTTTTTAAAAAATCAATAATTTGCATTGATTTTTATCATATAACAAATGTAACAATCCACATGAAAATAAAGTAAAGAAAATTAAAATGTTAAAGAGATTTAACTTTAAACTAGGTGAGTGTATAGAACAGAATGTTTAAAAGAGAGACAAGCGAAGACAGTCGCGTCACAGGGACACGCGTCACCCCAGAGCGGGGCGCGCGCGTCACCTTTAAGGACGCGGCTCCATCCCCGCGCGTGACGTCATGTGCAGGTGTGGAGCACCACCACCCCGCTCCGTTTTCGGCTCATTTTGGAGCCAAACGGACGCGAGGGCGGGCGGGCGGGCCCAGCACCAGCAACAAACTGTAAGTGCTGGGGGGACATGCGTCACTCTTGTGCGCGCGTCACCCCCGGGCGGCCCGCCCTGCGCGCTTCTCCCTGTCGACGCCCCTGAGCGAAGAGAAGGGAAGGGAAGGGGGAATGAGTGTGAGAGACTCGTTCACAACAGAATCCTACTCAGAAGAAAGTCCCACAGTAAGTATACATGAGATTGCAGCTTTAAACACCTACAATTGACTGGAAACATGGCAGCTGAGCAGATGGATCAAACACAAATGTATTTAATTTGGTAAGTATTAAAGATCACTGCTATTACAATCATAATATAGACCACTCATTTCTTAGTGGCCAAATATAGAGGTTCTATACACAGCCTTCAGTATTTGAAAAGGTGCAAACTTTCCAAGCCAACAGGATCATCTAATGGTAGTGCAGTTCTATGCATGTCTACTCAAAAGTAAGCCCCATTTAGTTTAATGGAACTTACTTTCAGGTAAGTGTGCATAGGATTGTACCTTAGCTAGATTAATCCAGACTGCATTTGTTGAAGCCTCAATGGGGCTGCCCTTGATGGCTGCCCAGAATTTACAGCTAGTGCAGAATGCAGTGGCCTGTGTAATCTTGGGGACTAGGCGATTTGACTATCTATGCCTGGCTTCTGCTCCTGCAGCTACACTGGCTGCCAATCTGTTTCCAGGCCCAATTCAAGATGCTAAATTTTGACCTTTTAAATACCAGTGATCTTCAACTTTGGGGTCGTGACCCCAAGGTCCAGAAGGAGACGGTGTGTTTCCCCTTAAGGGGAATGGCACTCATCTCCAAGGTCAGGACATGAAATGATGGCATTATTGGGAACTTGCCACCGCCACTGTTGGCGTGGGAAAAAACTGGTTTTCAGCTTACCTGGGGGTGTCTTGCCAGGCCTCTGGGGGGGTGCAGCGAGCCTGTGGACCACTCCGCAGGCCTCCCCGCACCTCCAAATGGCTCCTGATCACAATTGCAACCCACTTCCAGGTTTTGTCCTTTTTGTCCTCAGGCTCCCTGCACCCCCTGGATGCCCGGCAAGACCCCCAGGTAGGCTGAAAACCAGTTTTCCCCCACCAGCGGTGGTGCAATCCCGGCAGTGCCATTGTCGCCGAATTGCAAGAACTTACAGCGACCTTTACCCGAAGGCCACCAATGACACAAAGGGGGTTGGATGCCCGCCTTGCATTATGGATGAGGCCAGCCAAAACTTGAACTTCATGCTAGAACCACAGGGTACAGAATTCTTTCTTTCTACAGTTTCCTTGAAGAACATGCTCTCCCTCTCCCCAGTGCTGACTGGCTGATCTGTGAGATAATGCTGGAATGGCTGATTTCCCTGATATCAGAGGTTAACCCATTGGCTTAGCTGCTGCTCTGATGCCACAGAGGAACGGCCTCAACTCAGTTGAGTACTAAGAGAGAATATAGCAGTAAACAAACAAAATGGCTGCCCCCTGTATGCATTACATACAGAAAGGCATTGCTTCTGCTGAATGTGGACTAGGGTGAATAGAAAATCAACAGTGTTTTAAATCATCTCGATAAGAACTTAATTAAAATAGATTGTATAAATCATTACCAACAATTGGGAAAATAACTACTGCCTACTATAGGCATAAGTGTATGGTACTTTTGGTTATCACTCTAGGAAAAAAAACCCAAAATCTTCCAGTAGAAATAAGATAAACACAAGTAACTCCTGTACAGGTGCAGAGAGAATGCTGCATAGCTCAACTGACGTTCTGGAATGGTAGCGGTAATTATTTTCTGCTATCTGCTTGAGCTTGCTCTTCTCTACTGAATCAGCATCTGAAGCAGAAATGTCAAGTTAAAATCCTATAAGGAGGAAAAATAAACATGTATACTGTTTACACAGCAATACCATCAGCTGCAGCATATTGTGCGGCATTATGACATTAAGGCAATGCAGTGGAATGCAAGCAGGAAACAAAGAGCCCCGAGACGACTCCAGGGGAACTCAGAATCGTAAAGTTGCCTTGGACAAGGACAATAAAAACAGTGTTAGGGTAAACAGACTCAGCCTGCAGTACCATAGGATAATTTGCAAGGGGAAGGGAGAACAGCAGGTCTTGTTTACCAGACACAGCTCATTTGTCATTTGTACAGAGTGAAAAGCAGTTAGCAGGTAACTAGGAAACACAAATGTCACAATAGCGGAAATAGAGGTCACGATAAGTCAATAGTACAAAACATTCTGAAAAAAGGTTAGAAGAACACAAACAGGTTGCAAGAACAAAACAAAGGAGTTCATTAACTCTCTTCCATGGACATCCAGGTGCAAGGGAGTGGCAACAGGATACAGGTCTCTTGTTGTCTTGTGTGCTCGCTGAGGCATCTGGTGGGGCCACTGTGAGATACAGGAAGCTGGACTAGATGGGCCTTTGGCCCGATCCAGCAGGGCTTTTCTTATGTTCTTATCCGTTGCCCATTGGCTAGGCTGGCACTGTTACATGGGGTCATAGTTTAGTGGTAGGGCTTAGTGGTGCTTTGCAGACAGTCCCAGCTTCCATATCTGGCTCCAGGTGGTGCAGGGAAAGTCTCCTGTTTGAAACATCTAGACAGCAGCTGCCCATCAATGTTGACAATACTGAGTTGGACAGACCAAGGGCCTGACTTGGTTGGCATAAGGCAGCTTCTGTAGTAGAACTCAAGGAAGATCAGCAAGGAGTTAGTGGTGTTAGTGGTGTTAGCAGTGGTTCCCTGTTTTGACAGGTCTGGAAAAGAAGGGGTTAAAGGATCAAGACTTTGCCTGTTTGACAGGACTGGGACATAATCACCCAAGACTGCGTGGGTGGACGCACAGCTGATGGCAAGTGGGCGTGGCTGCACACCTGTGGACAGTTAGAAGGCTTTTTGATGCAGTGGTTGTTTGCCAACAGCTGTGGTCCCTTGGCCCTAATGGGGCTGGAAGGATAAAAATAGCCCATCTGCAACAAGGAATGGTCTTGCTTGAGGGGATGCTGTTGGAATTGCCAAGCTGTCGGAGCTGACCTTACCATGCTACTTTGCCAGAGGGAGATGCTGCCGGATTGCTGAGCGAAGATGACTACCCTGTTCCAGACGGGGATACTCTGCCGGACTGACTGCTCACCTGGATGGACTGACTGATATTGGGAAAGCTCTGCCCGACTGGCTGTTGGAGAGACTTTCCTTGATTGGACTTTTGTTGCAAGATGCTTTGCCGGACTGGAGAAAGGCAACATGGAGATTCCACAGCCGTGGGGAAATGTGCTAAGATTTTCCAAAGACACTTGCCTTGCTTAGATAAGTAGACTGGGTCACAGAGGGAAAATGCTAATTTTAGCCCAAAGTGGACTTTTAAAGGGAATATAGTGGCTCAGAGCCTGTGTTAACAACAGCTTCATACGTTCCTGATCCTGGATTGGGAACTGGCTATGCAGCACCAAATGGATGTTTCATTGAAAGGACTAGATCTAGAATTCTCATCATTCCCCTGTCTCTGTCTGGTTAGTATTGACCATAGTATGTGGATCAAGTCTCTGACTCCAAGCCTCGAGTCAAGTCCCGAGTCTTTGCCCCCAAGTCCCGAGTCTTTGGTTGCGAGTTGTGAGTCCCTATCTATTTAATGGGGAAAACAGGTTTAAACCTGAATAAAAGTGGACTTCTTGTAAAAGGCTCCAAGTCTTGAGTCGAGTCTTTCAAGTCTTTTACAATTGCCGAGTCAAGTCATTGACGCAACTTGAGACCGACTCAAGTCCCAATCAATCAAGTCTACGTCACTGCTATTTAGTTCTAGAAGATACAGAGTGGGAACTGATGAAATATTTGTATAAAATCTGAGGACAAAACCCCAACATGTAACACTTTCTACAGTATATTCAGATAGCTAGAGGTTCAGTTGCTGACTTTCATAGCTAGTAGGCATTGATGGCTCTATCTTTGATGTCATCTATTATCCAATGGCTTTTCAAGGATGCTTAAAGCTAGTGTACGCTAATACCAAATAAAAAATCTACAGTGGGATATTGGGAGTGTATGCACCCCCATGTGAGTATGGTTATCAGTGACCCAGGTCATACATGTTTCACACATACATACATTGGCCCGATTCCTGGGACCCTTCCGCCTATTTTAAACAAAAGAACAAAGTTCTCAGAATGGCAGTTTGCTGCTGGAGCAGAAAAGGATAGTCGTGCTGGTAATCTGCCACTTTTAATTTTTGTAAAGCATAGCAGGAGTATTCCCAGCCTCGCAGCATGCAGGGTGTGCAGCAGGAGCATGCTCATTCTCTGAATTAACAATGAACAATACAGTAATACTTTCAAACTATTCAGAGAAGGTACTGGCGGCCGGGATGATGTCACTCTTTATCAGTAGCATCATGGGCACAGTTTAGTAAGTGCCAGTGATACTCATATAGCCGCAGCCCATGAAGCAATGCAGTTTGTCTGTACCAGAAGTGCTAGCTTTAGCACACAGCACTGCTGCCAGAACACATGGTACAAGGTATGCAGGGATGTGGTGGGGTGGGCAATGAGCTGGCTCAGGACAGTTAAGCTCTTTCTTACCTCTCCATAAGCTGCCTGGCCTCCAATGGGTCTCCTTGGACCCATGCCAGCTGTTTTGCTGGTGTAAATCCAAGGAGACTCAGGGTGTGTTTTGGTGTGGGGAAAGGAGGATAGGATTTCGGCATGTGTCACTGTCATTGATTCTTCCCCCTTCTGCCCCCTGCCTGGCCCACTCCCCACAGTGCCAACCTACCTGCTCTGATGGGGCATCTGTAAGCTGCTATCACATGCATGGTGTAGTGGAAGAAGATCCAGCAGACTGGCAGGAACCAAGTGTGGTGTCAGCAGTGGACCCTTGTTGACAGATCCAGGCAGCAAGGAGTTAACAGATGAAGACTTGGACTTTGACAGGACTTTGACAGGACTGGGCAGCAAGGGGTCAACACCCAGGACTGTGTGGGTGGAAGCACACCTGAAAGCAATTGGGCGTGGCCCACAGGTGTTGCTACTAAGTAGGAAGAAACTGGGACTTTGAGTGCAATGGGTGTGGCTCGCAGCTGCACCCAATTTGCACTAATTGGAACTTAAGAGTATAAAAGCAGCAGCAGTAGGAGCAGGAAGGAGCCTTGCCAGCTCGCCACGGGGATACGCTGCCCGATTTCTGAGGGATGACGGGACGCTGCTGCCAAGCCGACCAAAGAAAGGAGCTACGACCAGGAGGACAGCTGGACACACTCTGCGAAGCCGAAGGACTGGTGACCTTGGACCAGAGACCAGAGAACGCTGAGCTGACGGGAAAGGAAGAAGCCGGAGCCTGCTGCCTGCCTGGACCACCAGCTGAAAGAGCCTGGTTTGGATGGAGACTTTTGGGAGATAGACTGTTTCTGTTAAGCAGAAGGGTTTCTGCTATGGGATAATTTATGGTGTTAGGGAGATAAGGGTTGCTGTAAAGCAATAAACTTGGTTAATTGTCCATCTGAGTTCGGCTTTCGTTTTTACACACGGTATTAACTATTTGAGGTGTTTTTCAGTCGAAGCGGGCATTTAAAAGGGAACAAACTTGCTCCTAGAAGGAGAAGTTGGGTTGAATCATTTGGGGTCCCCAGAGTGGGGTGCTTCCCAAAGCAAGACAAATGGGGCCTCTGGCAGTTTGTGCCCGCGACCCCAAAGTGCACAATGATGGTGCAGCTTTTGCACCAATGTCCCAGGCTTTATGGTGGTGGATAGCAAGATCGGCCACCATAAAAGCCCCATAGGATTGGGCTGTAGAAGGCCCACTCCTCAAACTATCAGTGGATTAGAAATTAACTTGGGGGACATAGGTTAAATCTGTAGCGTCAGAGTTTTTCTGCCATTACACATATGATTCCATGTGGCCCGTTAGAAATTACACTAGGGGAAAAGTGGAGAAAAATTGTTGAGAGAGAACATAGTGACCCTACATTGTTTGTCTTTCATCCAAACTATAGCTACTGTTCTCCTTCAGTAAATCAACAAACACACTGGGGTCATTTAGGCGAAGGGAAGCCTGCCATGACATGGTTTGATCTGAAATGACCTGTATATTCTCTCCAAACTCTATTACCCTGGAGACCAAACAGTTCAGCACTGTAGAGCTTAACTCTCTATATGTATCTATAACTCTCTATATAAGAACCATATCTTAGGCACCACATTTATTGGTCGTTTTGACTATTAAAGGAGATCCCTGACAGTTGTGCTTGGTGATGGATACAAGGTGCCCCCCCAGCAATGTGCAATGCCCCCCACTCTACAGGAGGTCTACATGTGAAAGCTGTTTCTGTATACAGGCTGCTGACAGGGGACCACGGGGAGGGGGGGCAAGGTATTCTGAAGTGCACATATGTCTAGGCTTACTTGCAGGTTTGAGGTGGGAAAATTATCTTTAAGATGGCATATTGATCAGAATTGTAAAAGATGATAGATATTCATATTTAATGCCAAAATAAGGACAAATGAGTTTGCAATTGGTAAGATGGAGCGAGATTCTTCTCTCTAGTTTTTCCACTGACCAGTAAATTCACAGGCACCTTGAAAAATACTATGCCCTGGATCTAAACTGTGAAGGGAAGGAAAAGTCTAAATCCTATCCTTCCTCTCCCCCACCAATGCAGCTGTGCCAAAATGGCTTGTGGGGGGCAGTCCTTGAGGTCTCCTCTGGGAAAGGGAACATTTATCCCTTACCTGAGGGTAAGCCTCCATGGCGTGAAGGGGTCTACTCGAATCTGTGCCAGTGAATTTGCTGGCAGAGGTCTGCATGGATCTGGGTAAGGGGATCAGGTCTGGGAAGAGGGGTTGGATTCAGCAAATGCCCCCATTGCTGCCCTGTTCCACCCTTTCCATGATCCCATTCTGCCTCCCCCACCACATTACCTTCATTGGTGATTCTTTATTGGTCTGTCACCGCGAGTGGGGCCACTCCGGCCTCACCACTGGGAGGCTGGAAGCTCCATGCGCTGCTGGCAGGCTAATTGTGATGCCTGTAAAGTGCTCCCCACTATCGGAATGCTAGTTCTGGTTGCAGGGAGGGGGTTAGGATTGGGCTGTTCCATGAATTCCTATGCAGTGCTAATGGACAGCTTCTCACAGTGCAGAGCCACAATGTTTCAGGGGTCTCATTAAACAGACAAAACATGGTGAACAAAGATGAATGCTACAGCATAGAAAAATCTAGTGCACCATTAAACAGTTTTGAAAAGAGCTGTGCACAACTCTTGTACAAGAGTATGTGCAGAGGGAAGACGTGGACTGGATTTGAGGTCACTTTTGTCTCTTCTGCACATTTGGAAACAGCCTGTCTATTAGCAGAGAAGACATTTTCCACTAGCAGAAGAGCACATTTGGATCCAAGTCTATGACATGCTGTAATAATCTGTTCAAAGACAGTCGGGCAGCACAGTCCACTGTAAGAATCTGGCCAGCGGTCCAGGGCCGGCCGCCAGATCCTGTGCACCGGCGGCCATGATGCCGCTGGGCCGGAGATCTACTCGGGAAAGGGGATGCTCTTCCCCTTCCCCAAGTGTAACACCAGGCCGGCTTGATTGGCCTCCTCGGATATCTGGTAGCTAAATAGCTGGCGGAAGTTGGAGGAGGCCGTGTCATGGCCTAGCTGCCTGGCGGGGACAGGGATATGGCTGAGGCCATCCCCCACCCCCTCCCGGGCCAGCTAGGCCAATGGTTCCCCTCCCTCGCCTGGCAAAATGCCCCCACACCTGCTGGATCCCGGCTTACCTGGTCCAGCGGCTGCATGGGTGCTCCAGCGAAGGAGCAAGGGAGGCCGGCCTCTGTGCTGGCCTCCCTTGCTCCAGAGTATCCGTGAAATGCTTTACAGCACGTTCACGACTGCTGCTGGTGACGGAATGCTTGTTCCATCGCCGGCGCCCTCTACTGGATTGCACCCTGGATCTTGCAACATACTTACACTAATCCTAAAATCCTATACACATTTACATTGGAGTGAGTTCCAGTGAATTCAATTGGACTTATTTTTGAGTAGACATGCCTAGGATTGTGCCGTGGGTCTGGTTTGACAGAAAGGAGAAGCTAGCTCTCCTCAACTCTGAAAACCTACGAATTCAAAGAGAACACAGCAGCATCACACCTAGAGCCAAACCGCAAAAAAAAAAAAAAAAACCATTGTTAGTTAAGCAGGGTGACGAAGTCAGAAGTGAGATGGAGGTCAGCTATCTTCAGCTGCTGCTCTAAGGAACTGCACCACATGACATAATGGGACTAAAGTAGGAAGACGTGAAACATTGCAAAAAACAGAGATAAATTACCGGAGTTGCTTGAGGAAGGCTTAATTTAAGAAGTCCTCTCATGAAAAAGAGACTTGCATCCCACTCCTACGAGGGGACTTACTCCCAAGTAAATGTACAGCCTTAGGAGCAGAAAATATGGAAAGAATTCAACGTATGTTGAGACTGCAGGGAGAAACAATGACTGCCAAGACTTGTTGGGCTTCAGACTTGAGATCGGTCTGGCAGATCACCAACTAAAAAGGTGCCTCAGGGAGATGCTGTCATCATAGGGTCAGGAGTCCTCCAAAACTGTAGGACTACAGACTCTGGCATTTAAATAAAGGCCTTCTGTACACGATATGTTTTTAGTAGCCTTAGATATTGTGGAGTTTTGTTTTGGAGAAAATGACATTTCTTACAAAATTAATGCCTGCGAGGATGCTTGCATCGAGTTCTTTCTTAGGTTGTTGGCAAACCTCGAAGATGTCATTGGACTTGGAAAAAAAAAGTGCTAGCACTTCGTCAACAAGCACTATAGCTTAAAAACAGATTATACTGTTTGAATGTAACTACATCACTGATCCGATTGTCACTTACTTGTTGTCATCGTAAGGACACTACAAGGTGACTTGATCACATCCCTTTCCCAGGATGGAGATTTCATTTGTAAATACTTGGGATTTTCATTTGTATATATCTGGTAAGTTGTGGCAGCCCCCTCATGAAAGGAAGGAGTTGAAAACTGAAAATTCACACCAATGTCAGCTCTTGACATGGGAGTTTGCCTTCAAGTGAAATATTCATCTCAAGAAATTGGAAGTGAAAAGTCACCTCACTGTGGCCTTACCACTTCAAACATCTCTTTGAGAACCAGGCCATCAGGTATTAGCTGAAGTGTAGTTTACAAGTGGCCACGGTGGCTTAGTGGTTAAGACGCTGAACTGCAGACCGGAAGATGGGTAGGACAGCAGTTTGAGACCTGAGTGCCGCGTGATGGAGTAAGCTTCCGTCTCCTGTCCCAGCTCCTGCAGGGGATACCTTTACCTTTTTAGTTTGCAAGCAGATCACTCAGACGTCTGTAGGAAAATAGTATCTTGCCATAAAGGAAAAGGACAGTGAAATTCTCAGTTTCAGACTAAGCATTTCACAACTGAGAGACTTGAAGGCTTATATACCCATTTTACTCTGTTCTTTCTCCTGTCATGTGTCAGTGAGCTGAAGTGAAGAATAAAAGAGAAGTTGACTGATGGGTCTGCAGGAGGAAACCATTACTCAGTGCTCAACCAAATCCTGATCATACCCTGCTTCTTCTCTCCTGAGTCATTGACTCCAACCTCTTTTCTGTCTTTGCTACTGGCACACATTGCCGAAACAACCAGTTCTCATACACGGGTCAAACGGACAGCAGTACAGCTGAATGGAGACATATTGTGAGTCAGAAATAATCCAAGAGAGACTTTCTGTTTACTCCTCTATTGATAAGAAACCATGAATATTAGATATTACCTATGAACAGTATGAAGGCAGAATTAAGCAATTCATTTGCAAGAAGCCCGGCCAATATAAACAAGTACTAGTCATTCATTTTGTGGGAAACTGTGAAGAAATGAGTATCATCATCTAAGCTTGTTGCACTCCTATCACAGTAAAGAAGGTGGTTCTCTTCTTGTATTTCTTTCTGCTATCTAGGTTCGGTCAGCTCACACAACCAAGCTGTGTATTGCGTTTCAGCCCAGATTTTTGGTTGCCCTGGCAATCAAGTCACAGAAGGACTCCAGGCTTTGACTGAGTGTGCCATTGCTCCGGCCATGCCCAATTGCGGTCTGGACTACTACAACATAACCCCTGCAGTGCACCCCTGCAGTTCATTTATATGGGCAAACTACATAGCCAGAGGCATCGCTGGAGGGGGGGGCAGTACTGTAAGTTCCTCACCATTCCCCTCCCCGTTTACTCCCCGGTATGAGGTGGCCCCACCCCCTCGCTGTCCGAGCCATTTCATGTGGCTTCTGCGGCAAAGGCAACAGGCAGGAGACTTCTGCTCGTTGCCTTCACCGCCCGGAATGGCTCCGATGGCGAGGGGGTGGGGCCGCCTCATACCAGGAAGTACACGGGGAGGGGAACGGTGAGGAACTTACAGTACCGCCCCCCCTACAGCGACACCTCTGTATATAGCAAAAATATATATAAAGGGCATCATTGTTATTTGGCTCTGAGTTAAATGCCTTGCCTGAAATCCAGGGCAAACATACATGCCTACTCATGGCTGATTCTCATTACATTTTGTACATTTTTGGGTACAAAATATGCAGTGCTCACATCCACTGGGGACAGGGATGGTCCAACCATGAGGTTGGCTGGAGCGCTTACTTTGAGTAGCGGGCTGGGGGAGGCAGCAAATGGGCAAGGGGTGCCCCACACCCTCCATCTGCCTACCACCTCTCCCAGCCCACCATCTGCTCATCTGCTTCATCTGGCCACCACCCTGTTCCACTGGTGTCACTCAAGGTGGGGCGAAACGGTAAGTTCTGCACTGTGCTAACCTCCTTTTACTCCCTGGCACGAGGCGGCCCCGCCCCCTTGCTGTCACAACCATTCAGTGCGGCGAAGGCAACATGCAGTAGGTTCCCTGCGCGTTGCCTTTGCCGCACCGATGGTGAGTGGGTGGGGCCGCCTCATGCCGGGAAGTAAACGGAGGTTAGCACAGTGCGGAATTTACCGTTCCACCCCACCTCGAGCGACGCCACTACACTATTCTCTGGAGAGCAAGCAAGAAGAGGATGGTGAGAACTCTCCTCCTCCTCCTCCAGCACCACTGCCTAAAACTGCAATGCAGGAGAAGGTGGACGCTGCTGCAGTGCTTTTCCTGAGCATTCTCCTTTCAGGAGAGTGCTCAGGAAAAGGATCACCCCCTCCTCTGCTGCCTTTCCTCTGTCCTTTCCTGCACCACTTCTTGTAAAGCAGTCAGGTATAAAGGATGCTGGGAGCAGTTCTGCTCTCGGAACCCTCCCCACACAGCCATTTCCCAAAAGACAACAGTCACGGAGGAAGATGATGACAAGGACAGTGGTGCACATTGGCACTGGGGGGGGAGGAGAACTGATATGCGCTCTGACATGGAGGTACTGATGTGCACACTGGTGCACAGGGGTGGGTGGCAGAATTGGCACCATTTTGGGAAGCAAATTAGCTTGAGCTGTTCCTGACTGGGGATATACATACATATTTCAATCTCTCTTTTTTTCAGCAAAATACATAAAAGTGTTAATCCTCATTATGTTTTTTTTCCACATGAAATGTCAGTATAAACTTGTGTGTACAAGTTTTCATTCATGCAAACATTGTCCAATTTTGTAATTGGGCACAAACGTGAAGAGCATCTCTTTTACCATGCAATCCTATGCATGTTTACTCAGAAGTAAGACTCACTATATACAATGGGACTTACTTGCTTTTAGCTGTGTAAGACTGCAGCCTTAGTTTCCCTCAGTTCTTGGTGGTTTCTTGTAAAAAAACAAAATCTCCCAAGCAACTTGATAATCCTTTTTAAAGCATTCATTCTTAATATTCTGTTCACCTAGGTGGTGTCCAGGTATCTAATTGGAATGTTCACTGCTTTTCCCCTTGAGATGGTTAACTACTGGCACATTTGACAATCTTTCTTTAAGGCTCTATCACAGTTTCTAGTAATTAAACTGCTGCTTAGAATATCAGCTAGTATTACTTCTTGCCTGAGTGGTTCCTTCTGATTATCTCCTCTGTAATGGAAATTGTATCTACAGCCATCTTCTCATAGTGCATTCTAGAAGCTTTTCCCAGGCTTTTCCCTGGCTATGGTTCATAGCCAGGCTCTCTGGATTTATGCTATGTCTCCAGATGTAAGTGGAATTTCTTCAGAAAGAACACTGCTGCAAGCAGTTCCTTTGACAACACAGCATTTCGCTTTCAGGTTATCGACTGCTCTGTCCAGCAACTTAGTGATTAAAAAGGACCTGAGGGGACCTACTCTGCAGAGTCTTGTCTCATAGCTCATCAACTGTTCTTAACATCTTTGTCTTGTATGTATGTATGTGCTCATTCATTCATTCTACACATTTTTTTAACCTCACTGTTCAACTGAAAAAGTTCCCAGACTGAATTAAATACAATCGATAAAAATAGCAAATAACTAAAACAATAAAAGGGTCACAGAGGAAGCTGCCTTATACGGAGGCAGACTATTGGCCCATCTAACTCAGCCTTGTCTGCACGGAGTGGCAGTAACTCTACCTGGAGGTGCAAGGGATTGAAATTGGGAGTGTCTGCATGTGCAGTAAAGTAGCCGGGGGGGGGAGTGCTGCATGGTGTTACACGGAGGTGCAAAGTGACCCCTCCCACTCGCCGTCGTAGCCTGTCCAACAGCGAAGGTAATGCTGCCTTTGCTGCCAGACGGGCTCTGATGGAAAGTGGGAGGGGCCACTTTGCACCATGTAACCCTGTGCAGCACTTACCACACACACACCCAGCTACGCTACTGTGCATGTGCTTTCCATGGAGTTATGGTTAGTAATGAGAGAGGCAGCCCTCACAACAGAGCAGGGGCAAGAACTAGAAATTAGGAAGGCAAAGAAGTGCAGGCTGCCGGCATGGGGAGGAAGCAGTTTGGGATTCTGCGTGGATGGGGAAAGTGTTGTGTTCCCCTGCATTGCTCCAGATTTCCCCTCCCCAAATGGATTTTCTTTAAAAAGAAAACATTGGGGCTCTGACGCGTGTGTTGCATGCAGCTGTTAGGCCCACCTAATATACTAATAATGCCATGGACTTGAAACCAGAACTTGTAACCTGATTTCTACTGACAAATACCAAAATGCGGAAACTGTATTAAAAAATCGCTGAAAGGGAAAAGAAGGACCTCTAACAATAAAAACTTAACACCACTTCAGAATTGGCTGGCTAATTACTAATCTTGTTCCATATTTCTGGGGGGAAATTCTGTCACTGTGTATTAACAGAACTGTAAATGAGAAAATTGGCCATAAGAAGTTAGATTCATGACAATAATCACACTGTTGTAAAAGCAAATGGTGTACTCGACCCATAATAAGGAAGCCTATATATAGAAAATGAATCTCACAAATTTATGCCACTTTTCATAGGGGGATATTTTTCAGATATTACATTTATGTGACTAGACAAAGTCTACATGGTTTAGGCAACACGAAGCCTTACACACTAGATAAGCCAATGTGAGCCCAAAGTCCACAGCAGAGACATAGAAATGTGTTTCCACAGGATAGAAGTCTTTGAACAACATTTCAGAGGCAAAACTGCATCCGTCTTAGCTGTGGAGATTTCCATATTGGGCCAGAGGCGTCGCTATGGTGGGGGCGGTACCGTAAGTTGCACCCCGTCCTAGTCCCGTTTAAAGCCAGTACGAGGCGGCCCCGCCCCCTCGCCATCGGAACCATTCCATGCGGAGAAGGCAGCGCGCAGGGTTCTCTGCATGGAATGGCTCTGACGGCGAGGGGTGGGGCCAGCTTGTAAACGGGACTAGAATGGGGCGCAACTTACCGTACGGCCCCCACCATAGCGACACCTCTGTGTGGGCTGTACTTTATAGGAAGCACTATGGGGAAGCTTTGCCCCAGGTCCCCCCCCCATACAGAGGGGGTACAGAGAGAGTACAGACTCTCTGTACTCAGTTGTGCTCCTGTTTCAATAGGCAGACAGCAGCACACAGTTTTGCAGTAGCACAATGCATGCAAATACCGGTAACTATTCTTCACGTTTTGTATTGGATTAGTCAAAAGCTTTACCCTAATCCACTTGTGCCTCAAAACTGCTTAATTCCATATGACAATGCAAATATATCTCAGATGGCTTAATTCCAAATAGCCATCTTTAGGCAAGTAAAGAGTGAAGCTGAAGATCCCTCTATGTTAAAAAGGGGGTGCATAGACTTTAGTTCCAGATACTGCTGTGACCGTTAAATCTTCTCTCAAGGATGGTGGGGTGGGAGTCATGACTATATGTCATGTAGCTTGGAGAATGTCGAACCGATCCAATAATGTGGGTGATGTTGCCTCACAGGTATGTGGCATGCATGCATGTGCATGCTGCTGGTGCATGTCAGGCAAACATGAGCAGGCCGGACTCATGTTGCTTTTACTTGAGCACTGACAGATCTTGTGCTCCATCGGCATAAGTCCCAGAATGATAGCACAGAAGTCACTCTGTCATTCTTTGGGCCATGGCCACCAGGACAAATGGCTGGAGAGGCCACACATGGGCAACAGTGACCTATTTAACCTCCATCCTGTGCTGCTTCCAGGAAGTCTTGGGGGGCACAATGGGTGAGGACCACGAGCAGTTCAGCGTGGGAGTGGGCTGAGCTGGGAGCAGTTCGCGGGTAGGAGGGGTAGGATCTTGGTACATGCCAAGGTCCTATTCCCCTTTTCCTGGCCTGACATGCCCCCTGACTCTCCTCAGACTTATGCCAGCCAAGTAGCTGGCGTACATCCAAGGAGACCGATTGGAGGCCAGGCAGCCTATGGGGAGGTACAAACAAGATTTTTACTTACCTCTCCTGGGCTATCTGGTCATACACATACCCCATAGCATACAGATCACATTCCTTCAGTGGTGCTGCATGCTATGGGCTGGCGGAGGCTAGGATTGGGCTGTAAGTCTTCTTGAAAGAAGTAGAACTTACTTCTGAGTAAATATCTATAGGATTGCACCATAAGAGGCCGTCCCAGATTGTATGTGTGAGAGGAGGAATGCTGGCCAACTAGGTCCATCCCTGGTTCCATGACTACGTCTACCTCTAGGTATTCGTTTATATCCACAAAAAATCTGCTTTATATTTCATAATCATGGGGAGGGTTGAATTTTTTAAATCATATTGTGATTTATCCTTAAAGGTCATGGCTCAAATTCCTCAAATAAAATGACAAATGAATCTTGTTTTCATTCTATCACCCAAGATTAATGGGTAGCTGGTCAATAATCCATTCTTGCATTTATATCAAACATTTACTTTTAAATGGAAGCAGTTCTGCTGGGGTCATTTGAAATGTCTTCCAGGCTCAGTAAATCATTGATAACCTTTTCAAAACCAGGGCCAAACTATTAATACATCCAATTAGAAATTCTAGCTGAACCAGGTCCCTTAGAGGGTTTTGAAAACAGCAAGCTACAGTCCTAACCTTGGTTTCCAAATTGAAGAGAAAATTAGAAGAAAATTAATCAAATATATCATTTTTTAAATGTTTGCAAAAAAATTCTCATGGACAAAGTGAATCCTCTAAATGCAACACAAGCTGGAGGGAACTTTTTTCTAACCTTTAAATGTGTTCTGTATGATTCACGGATATGGTAAGCAATAGATTGTTGTGGAAAAGGATGTGCATATTTGATGATGATGATGATGATAAATAGCAAGGTGATAATTGGATATTGAGTGTGTGGCATCCAGTTGGCATCTTGTCCATGTTAACTGATCACCATACCATCAACCATTTCAGCAACCACAGCATGGCAATTAAGGGGGTAAGTGAATTCCTGCCTTTACATTCAGATGGTGAGAGATGGCGGTGGAGGTGGAAGGGTGTGCCACAGCCAGCACCGTACAAGCATGTAGTGGGTGGCTGACCAGTTGCCCATGATATCAACAGCCCCTACTGTTCTGTCTGCCAAGAGAGAGCCCACAAAACCAGTCTAGGTCAGGTCAAACCAGGCCAGTCAGATTCAGTAGCCTGGACTCTGGACAGCTCCAAGTGAGTTATTTGCTCCATATAGGGCCATAGAAGGAATGAGGCACAGACTACCACTCTCAGGCTCACCTCTGGTCGGGAGTTTTGCAATCCTTTATTCTTCCATTCCATTCTTCCTGGAACAGTGGTGCCAATGTGCAGGTTCAGGGGAGCAAAAGGTTTCGGGCATGAGAGGAGCTGGTTTCTCAAACACTAGCTCAGTGGATGCTAGATCCAGTGACTCTGGCTTCATCCTGGCTGACAGGCCTTGGTAGGGAGAGCATCCCCTAGTTCAGTCCAACTATTAAGGCCCCCCAGTATCCATACATCCAGTATCCGCAGTCTCATTTATCCACGGATCCGGGATCTGCTCCCCCTGCACCCCTTACCTTTATTTCTTGCTTAAACAAGCAGTTCTTGCTTAAACAGAACATATAGCACAGAGCCGGAATCATTCTAACAAGGAGCCTCAGTGCTAGAGAGGTTCTGAACGTTAACAGGAAGTAGAAACTGCTTCCTGTTAACATTCGGAGTCTTTCTAGCACCGAGGATGCTTGCTAGAATCATTATGGCTCTGTGTTATAAGCAGCAGGCTGCTGCTTATAGTGTTCTGTTTAACAAAATATGACTTACCATATTTTGAGGTGCCCAAACTGGGACAACCCCCCCTACTTTTTCCCCCTTCAGAATTTTTTTAAATATTTTTATTTTCTGGCCTTTTTATTCTGGGGGGGGGGGTTTGGGGGCTTTTGTGGGCACAGAGAAAAAGCTCCACTTAGAAGATGCTGCTCTCGAATGCCGCACTTGGAGAGTAGTCAGCCAAACTGATCTGTTTGAAGGAGAGCAGCCGGTAGGAATGCCACAGGGATGGGGGGGAAGCATGCTTCGTAAAGGAGACACAATTCCGCAATTCCCCCCCACATCAGCTGCTTCACCCACACTTCAACTCGCTCACTCAAACACACACAGCCACTTTGCCCACCCTCCCACTCAAACAGTTTTACACACACACACAGCCACTTCGTCCACCCTTCCACTCACTCATACACACACTCAAATTGTTTTAATACTTTTTAACTTTGGGGGCCTCCGTCGTATATCCAGATCGTCATTGAGCGATCCGTCGTTAAGGGGGGCACCTGGGGGACACCTTATTTTCCATTTTTTTATTTTTGGATTATTTATTCCAACAGCTCTACTCTGGCCTGATTAGCCACAATCCACAGGGTTAGGAATACTAAAACATTGGTTGTGAACCTCTCCGGTCATTCCTAATTCATATTCCAGTGTACAAGAATTTCCCCCTTTCAGGTTGATATCTTAGAGATATTTTATATAGTTACAAAACAAACTAGCCAATCACAATATCCATTAAAGAGAGGGCTTTTGTCTTGGGAATAAAGTCCACCGTTTGCCTGTTTTCCTTCTGGCACACATATCAAGAAGAACTGAGTCATATTTCCATTTATTATAAGATGCTACATAATAACAAAAATATAGATCGTGGGTCAGACAGGAATGGCATTTCTTTGCTGAACTGCTCAACACGTGAACTTGACCAAAAACAAAAAAACAAAAAAACCCAAATGTCATATGATTACAAAAAAGCTATGAAAACAAGATAAAGCCAGCTATACAATTAAAGTTTCCAGACATAGATAAATGCATTCATGTCCTGAAGCCGGCTAGAGAGGAAAGTGACCTTACAACAAATGGATTGTTGCAATTCAATAACATGTCTCAGGGGCAGTGCTACCTAGATGGCAGGTCAGACAGTGGCGTAGGATGGGAAAATCTGATTTGCCACTGTGCTTGTGCCCTGGTTAACGACTGTATTTTCATTCTTTTCTTGCATTGTGCAAATCAAAATGTCAGTTCAGTTTCTCTCAATAACAGGTTTTGGTGCTTGTTTGGGTACAAAACAAGGGGAAAGCCCACCATCTTTTTTAGAGGATATGACACTTCCGTTTGCTGCGATATGATAAAGATTTTTTTTTTTGCCCACTGAAATCAGAATACAGTGGCAATCTGGTGTCCTTTCATACGTTCTATCAAAGCTCTTCCCCCAACTGAGTTTGTACCTCTTAGAAACAAATGCGTAGATTTCTGATTTGCTCCAGTTACTGTAATGTTGAAGAGGGGTCAGCTGCATAAGAACTGTTCCCGTGGTGAAAGCGAAGAGACTGGAAATAGTGGGGAGCTAGATTATAGTATACCTGGGCTGCGGGGTGGCGCAGTGGGTTAAACCAGTCCAGCGCATTCCCTGACCCTTGCCCTCACCCCTCTCTGCCTGAACCTTTCCTGCACATCCCTTCCCCATCCATGACTCACTGCCATCTTACCTGGTTCAGTACAGGTGAGCACGCAGACCCTCTGACCATTCATTCCAGCGGCTTCAGAGCATCTGATGGCGGCATGTCTTTTCTCATAAATGGACTTATGGCAGCGGGCATACATCTACTGCCATAAGGAGGGGATAGGATTGAGCCATTAATAATCTTATTTGGGGACACAATTTATCCACATAACGTTTTACTTAAAATTTTGATAAAATTTTAACTTTAAATTTTAACTTAAATTTAAATTTTAACTTAAAACTTAAAATTTTGATAATTTTTTTCACAGAATTTATTTTACAATATCTTAGGCCTTTTCTTTGAAGAGAGTCCAAACTCTTTCGCTACAACTTTGGTAAGTTTTGAGTTACATAGCAGCAGGGATTCGCCCTTGAAGATCTATTAATTCATTGCAGGCTACCGTAATAATGCACT
Source organism: Plestiodon gilberti rubricaudatus (assembly GCA_026170595.1). Classification (NCBI taxonomy): domain Eukaryota; kingdom Metazoa; phylum Chordata; class Lepidosauria; order Squamata; family Scincidae; genus Plestiodon; species Plestiodon gilberti. The sequence goes on from JANXHW010000001.1 coordinate 79,866,291, forward strand.
GTGTGAAGAGGCACCTCCTTTTCTCTGTCCTAAATATCCTGTAAACCAGTTTCATTTGATGACCCCTAGTTCTAGTACTGTGAGAGAGGAAGACAAATTTCTCTGTATCCATCCACTCTCTTCACACCATGCATAATTTTATAATCTCAACCATGCTTACTCACCTTTTTTCCAAGCTAAAAAGTTCCAAATGCTGTAGACGTACCTCATAAGGAAACGTCAGAGGATTTTGATTGTTGTGTTTTGCACCTTTTCCAGCTCTACAATATCCTTCTTGGAGTGTGGTGAACAGACTGTACACAGTGTTCCAAATGCACAGGGACATTGTGTAGGTATTATTACTACTGAATCAAATTTTACAAAGTTCTTTTGCCTAAAAAAACCTGATATTTAGGCGCAGCACAACATCCTATCAAACTTATGCTCTGAAGTATATCTGTTAGAGTTGCCAATTTGCCAAAAATGAGCAAGTTGTATCAACTTTTTTTCATTTTTCTCAGGCACATGGGTGGCCAAGGTTAGGACATTTGGGGGGGTCATCACTGGATTCCTCCCCTTCAATGCTGAGTCCTGCACTACTGGTCTCCACCTCATTATCAATTTTTAGTTCTGAGTTTTCAAGAATTGTCAGTCTTGTGAAATCTCCAGGCCCTGCCTCAGAAATCTACGGTTTCTGGATGCAAATGATCTGGAAACTCTAATATCTATAACTCTTAAAGAGTCTTTATCAGCTCAACAACCCAATTTGGCAGACCCTCTTAAATGTGCACATGTGAGACTTAAAAAAAAGAGAGAATAATCCATCTATTCTTGGACATGACTCTTATCCTTAGCATTGACAATTTAAGAATATATGAGCAAGCTGCATTTGTGTCCATGTGTTCATGAATGAAGTACAAACACAAGTTAATGATCTGATTGCACAACAGTGTACAAGATTGTCAAATGGAGGAAAGGATGAGCGCTCTACAGGGTACCAAAAGTGTCCTGTACTTTTCTGTACCAGCCCTGAAGCATAGATTTACATAACAGGCAGTCCTACACTTGATCAGATCTTCTTGCATGCACCAATGGTTTTGTTCTAATCAACCAAGCAGTCTAAGTCCTTGGAGATGGAAAGGAATTAGCCATCTGCATACTGATGTAAAACAAGGCTTGAGACACAGAAGCTGTCTGTTTCTAAAAGAATAAGTACAGTATTAGGTTGTCTTTCCAAACCTTGAGAAATTGCTGTGATAATGAGGATCTCATAAACCTAAGAAAAGCCATATTTATTTTAATTTGATCCATTAGCTTGTTACAGTTTGGCTGTTCTTTCACCTCTTACAACTTGTTCAAAGCCTGGGTCCTTCAGTTATCTGAAGATTCTCTATTTTACTTACCCTGGTAGCCTGCCTGATCGCCTATGGGTCTCCTTGTACACCAGTCATTTTGCTGGCATAAGTCCAAGGAGAAAAAAGGGGTGGGGTAGCCAGGGAAAGAGGGGATATGATCTGATGTGTGCTGATACAACCAGGATCCACCACCTCCCTCCCCCTCCCTGCTCTCAGCCCTCCCTGCTCCGCCCCTATACTCCCCTTGCCCTCGCCATACCCATTCACGACATGCCTCTACCACCAACTTACCAATGCCGATGATTTGCTGCTTCATGTGCTACGTTTCTGCCTCTTTGCAGCAGTGGTCAAGAAGCACAAAAAAGCTTTCACACTGCTATAAAAGGGCCTTGCGTTATGGGGACACTGGTTCTGGCAGCACGAGGCCCTGATAGGGTTTGGGCCTTAGAAAAGGATTATTTTTTGCCTGTAGACTAGGAGTGTTTTTTCTTGCCTCTGGATTCCTAATGACTTGACTCTTAAGGATCTCGGAGTCTTTTTCTAAGCTTTCTAAGAACACTCACTGACAACCTGATACTTTGCTGTGTTGTGTTGCTCTCACACAACACTAGAACTAGGGGATATCCACTAAAATTGAGTGGAGAGAGAATTAGAACAGACAAAAAAAAATCCTTTACCCAGCGTGTAATTAGACTGTGGAACTCCTTGCCACAGGATGTGGTGATGGCACCTGGCCTAGATTCCTTTAAAAGGGGATTGGACAGATTTATGGAGGAAAGGTCCATCACAGGTTACAAGCCATGATGGAGATAAGGAGGGATGTATCTAAGTCACTAGGTCACGAGTGCGAGTCATTTTTGCACAGGTGTGAGTCTGAGTGCAAGTCAGTGCCAAACTTTTTGGACAAGTACGAGTCAAGTGTGAGTAATTTTTGCACGAGTACGAGTTGAGTACAAGTAAGGCCAAAAACCACGAGTCGAGTCACTTTGGGGAAAATTGTTTCTTTTCCTGAAAATGGGGTGGGTGGGTGTCCGTGTAGGGTGTGTGTGGGGACCTCTGAGGCTTCTAACACACCCACATGGCTTCCCCTATGCCCTTACCCTCACCTCTCAGTCTTGTCACCACCCATCTGGCTTGGGAAAAACAAGCGTGTCTACATTCAAAGCATTTATTATTCCCACCCTGCCCCCTCCCTTTGCTGAGCCGAGCATCCCTTGGGCCCAGAGTTTTGGCCAATGAGGAGGAACCGCTGCGGCAGCTTCGCCTTCCCTCACCTCACCCCTCCCCACCCCTCGCGCTCAGAGTTGTGGCCAATGGCGAACAGATGGCAAAAAAGGGAAAAAAACTCCGAGCCAGGCTTGCTTTCCCACCCCCCTCGAAAACCCTCCCTCCCCGTTGCCCTCCTCCTCCGAAGTCTCCACTGCGCCTGCCTGCCTACCTGCCTGTGTTGATGCCAGCCATTAAAGGAAAATGACTCGGAAATGGCAAGTCGTTACCCCCACGAGTGCGAGTCAAGTGCGAGTCCCATGGGTTGCAAGTCCGAATGCGAGTCAGTGGGTCACAAGTACGAGTATGAGTCAGGGAAAGAATGACTCAGTCGCACTTGCAAGTCGAGTCATTTGACTCGAGTCCCCATCCCTGGCAGTTAAGCAACCTCCTAGTCTTAGTAATAGGCTATCTCTTAATGCCAGATGCAAGGGAATGGTTGTCTTGTGTGCTCCCTGAGGCATCTGGTGGGGCCACTGTGTGATACAGGAAGTTGGACTAGATGGGCCTTTGGCCTGATCCAGCAGGTCTCTTCTTATGTCCTTATGTTCAAATTCTCTGAAAAAGCTCAGAACAAGCGAGTCCAATCTGAATCAAGATGTGAGAGGGTCAATAATGTCTGTGCTGTTGCATTGGTTTCTGAGAAAAGTAGAAACTAAATTTTTACAAAGTTTTAAAAAAAATTAAATCAAGAAGTTCTGCCAAGCAGGCAGTTTCTGATTAACATGGTTGGTTACACAAGCCTGATCAGCACATTTACACATCATGAAATCTGTATTATAATCTTTGGGATCATATCTGATGGACTGAACTTCATGTCAAAGCTTTATGATTCATATTCCGCCTGTGTCCATAACTCTATTTGTACGTTGAAATGTGTGCATAATTTTTTAATTGTAGAACTATACAGGAAGGGTATACAACAGCTTCACAATAACTTCACAACGACCATACAAATTGCTCATTGTTGACCAATTTGAACTCATACAATTAATTTGTAAGAATGAAAGAAAGACAAGAAGATGTGGTGGGTTATTCTCAGAGTGGAAGTTGAACAAAAGCGAAGTTCACATATCAGGGAAACCCTTTTATTTTGTTTTTTTGTTTCTTTTTTTTTTCCAAACGCACTGAAAGTTTTTTGAGCATTTGTCCTTGAATACATTAGGGGACTGGAGTGCTTCAAGTTGCATGGATTTGAGCACAAATGCCCACATCAATAAAAAATAATAATGGATTGTAGAATGTTAAACACAGTTCTTGGAGGTAAGCTAATTAGTAAACTAGAGAGTTTTAAAACTCTCAAGTGTCATCTTTGAACTGAAAAAGACATTTACTAATGAAGTCTCCAGTGGGTTAAAAGTCTGAATCTGGCAGCTCTTCCACTGTTACAGCAGAATTTCAACTATGATGATACAAAGACAGCAATATAGAAAGTTTGGTTGAAAGGCAAGGTGGGATAAGGAGGGTGGGGGGGGGAGGCAGAGGAGCTTTTGAAAGATCTTAACATGGCCAGTATTCCCCTCACATTTACTTGATGGCAGTTCAAGCTGCAGGGGAAGATGAATGGTATAAATGTTTCATTAACGGAAATGAGGGCCAGGGAGAGTAAATAGAACAGTATGGATGACTAACAGCCCAATCTAACTAGATGCCTGGATGGCGAAGCAGCGGTGCCAGCACAGACTGTGCTGCATCCCGCGAGGCAGCTTTGCATGCTGGAGGTCTCCTCGGGGTAAGGAGACATTTGTAAGCCCCAGCAGGCGTAACAGGTCAACTAGGACCAGCACCAGCTCCAAAGCTGGTGTAAGTCTACATTGATACATGCAGGTGGATTGGGCCCAGGAAGGGGGTTGGATATGGCATGCAACGGCACCGCCAATCCTGCCCCCTTTCTGGGCATGATCCGCCCACCCCCTGCCTCCATTGTCGCCTTCTCCCTGCCTTGTTCAACCCTCTCCCTGTCCTCCCCCCACCCTGTTCCGCCCCCTGTGCAGGACTCACCTGCTCCGGTGGGCATCACTGTGGTCGCTGGCACCACCAGGAGTGCTTCAGCCTTCCTACTGGTGCACTCAGAATGCATGCTGTCCAGTGGCGTTGCTCGAGGCGGGTGGAACGGTAAGTTCCGCACTGTGCTAACCTCTGTTGACTCCCCGGCATGAGGCAGCCCCGCCCCCTTGCCGTCGGAGTCATTCAGTGAGGCGAAGGCAACGGGCAGGTAGTCTACTGCATGTTGCCTTCGCCGCACTGAATGGTTCCACCGGTGAGGGGGTGGGGCAGTCTCGTGCCAGGGAGTAAACGGAGGTTAGCACAGTGTGGAACGTACCATTCCTGCAATGCCAGTGATGCTGTTTATGCACTTTATGCACTGTAAGCACTTTATGGTGCTTTTGCGACAGTGCAAGCCAGCAGAACACATGTTCCAGTGGCACTGAAAGGATTCTGCCATAATATCACTGTATACTGTTCTTGAAAAAGTGCCTTAACTCTATGAAACATCATAGGAATAAAATCTACCCCCCTAAGAACAAAACGTAAGTGATTGCCTAAGAGAAAAGTCCTTCTGATCTGTAATATCTGCTCTGCTCCTGGAGCTTACATTGGGTGGAGCAGTTATTCATGCATGTTTGTAAGCTGCTCTGAAGACTTACAAGGTAGAAAGGCAGGATATAAATCTGATAAATAAATTAATAACTAATATATGAAAAAATAAATGCTCCCTGTTTTCATGAAATGACAACATAGGCATCCTTTGCAGAGACGTGCTTTTTATTAAACTTTGGAAATGTAATCCCACAGTATGAGAGCCATGTATTAAATAATTAATCCAGATTTGGAAATAGCAAGAACTGAGCATTTATCTTCTCTTTGCATTAACCAACCCAATAGGTTCATATGGGCACTGAACTGTGCTACTCAGAGAGTTGGGCACAATCCAGTCAAGAATTAAGCTTGTTTAATGTTCATTGACATCAATAGGAGAGATGTGCAGTACAAGCCTACACGATTACTCAGAAGTGGTCCCACTGGGTTCAATTGTGCTTACTCCTTGATATTTCTGCATAGGATTGGGACCTAAAGTATACAGAATGAGAAGAAGTTAATAAAAACATAAATCATGATCCAGCCAATGTTAGGCATCTTTAAATTTCATTGATTTCATTGCTTAACTCTCCCTCTGAAATCAGTAGTGAGATTGTACAGCAAATCTCCCAAGACTTCCTATAAAAGTGTACACACACACACACACACACACACACACACACACACACACACACACACACACTTGTTCTTTACTACACCTCTTCATCATGGAATGTCTGGCTTTATGACTAGACATAGATTAGAATTTCAAAAGTAATAAAAAAAACCCCTGTAAACAGAATAAACATTCAATTTGGAGCCCAGTACAGAGATCTCATAATTATGTTAATCTTGGCAATAGAGGATTCTATCTGAACAAATATAACTTGCTGCTTAATAAGTAGGGATGATTGATTAGAATGGAACCAGCACAGTTGGCAATATTACCCACATTATCTAATAAGCATCGAATTTTCATAGGTTAATGTGCTTTTCCCTCCCCCATTCACAACTTAGGCAGAAGATTAATGTAAATTGGCTTCAGGGGACAAATGCATCATATCCCAACTACTAAAGGAAGATATATTTGTTAACACTATTGTTTCAATAAAACAGAGAAACAATGAGAAAGAAATGAGTTCTAGTGGTGGGGTACCTACCATGTTGAAAACTCAGTAAAGTAATGAGCCACAATCTTGTACATAACATGCAGGTTTTCCACTGGCAGCCATAGAATAGGAAAGCTCAACACATCAAGAACTTTCACTTTCCATAGCTGACATCACATGATACATTTGTCCCTCTCTGAGGCGGGCAGCCCAATCCTAACTAAGTATCCGGCGGGTGGCCCAGGACTGCCCGCCAGATCTTATCCCCATTCTGGGCTGCTCTGGAGTGGCCCGGAGTTCTACTCAGGGGAAGGGGACATCTGTCCCCTTCCCCCGGTGTAAACCAGGGATGGCCCGATGGGCCTCCTCGGATTTCCACCAGCTATTTAGCTGGCGGAAGTAGGAGGAGGCCATGTAATGGCCACGTTGGACAGGACAGGGACGGGGATATGGCGGATGCCATCCCTGCCCCCTCCCGACCCGGCTCGGCCAATGGCCCCCTCCCTTGCCACCTGGACTTCCATGCGGCCGTCTGGGGATCCTTTACCTTCCTCCAGTGGCCGTATTGGTGATCCAGCACTGGAGTAAGGGCTGCTGGCCTAGCGCCAGTGGCCCTTACTCCTGAGTCATCGCAAATGTGCTTTATGGCACGTTAGCGACTACTTCCAGTGGTGGAGCGCTCGTTCTGCCGATGGAAGTCTTCGGAGGATTGCGCCACAAATGTTTATGTGTTTATCACACCCTTCCTCCAAAGAACTCAGGATGGGGTACATGGTTTTCTTAATTTTACCCTTATAACAACTCTGCAATGTAACTTAGCATGAGCGATAGTGACTGGCCCAACATGATCATATACACTGCCTAGACAAGAGAAAATTTGAGCTCTTTTCCCTCGTCTTAATTAGACACTCTAATCACTACACCACCTTGGCTTTCAATGAATGTTCACCTTTGATAGTCATGGGAGGAAGCTTACCAATCTATGAAAATATGATGCTTATTAGATAATGTGGGTAATATTGCCACTTGTTCTGATCCCATTGTCATAAATCTTGTCTTCTTATAAAGCAGTGAGTTGTATTGCATGAAAGCCCTGAAGGCACATGTGCCTCTGTACCACTGCATTATATGGTCCTGGTTTCTCAAAGTTCCTCTTAGAAAAGAAACAAAGGACAAAGTTAAGCACCATTAGGCAACATTAATTTTAATGCGCAAGACTAATGGCCCAATCCTATGTGGCCTTACTGTATGCGAAAGCCACACCAGAAGTGCGCAGAGCCGTACACTTCCTGCTACAGACATCTGGGAGGACCCCATGCATGTCGGCAGTGAAGAGGAGCTCCATCGATACCAGTAAGTTGGCAGAGTGAGTGGAATGGGGCCAGGAGTGGGAGGATCAAGGCAGAAAAGGGGAGTGCCAGGGGGCATGTTGAAGGTGGACGTGAATATCACCCTGTATAGCTGACATGCCAAATTCTATCCCCTCCGGAGCCAACCAACACACATGTCTCCTTTGCCTCCTCAGATCTGTGCCAGCTAAAGAGCTGGCACAGGTCCAACCCCCCCCCCCCCCAAAAAAAAACCATTGGTGGTTGAGGGGCTTACGAAGTGGCAAGGGAAAATATTTTCCCTTTCCCCTCCCAATTGGCCTCTCCACCATAGCTTGCAGCACAGCCTGTTTTGGCGCAGCTGCATGCTATGGCAGGGGAAAGGATAGGATTGGGCTGTTATTAAGCATGCAATAAACTCTCATTAAAATCAGCAAGACTTAAAAAAATGCATTACATTGGCTGAATGATGCCCAAAGCAGAAAAGGTGATATTATTTGAGAGCCATCACCGCCTTTTTGCAATTGGTTAGAAATGGGCTCTGTGAAAATCCATTTTGCCCTCACCTCATGTGTTCTCCCAAACAGGAGTCAGAAATGTTCTTCACTCTGCCGTAACCAGCAATAAGAGCTCGTCACATACACTAAAAGCAACACAAAGCGAAGCAGAACTTCCTTTTCTCCAGTAGTGGAAACTCTGCCCTCCCCAGATTTTGATGGCACTTCACCTACTTTGGTCTCCTGAGTTAAACTTGACCCTTTTCAACCACGTCCTCTGGTGGGAAAAAGAGAAAGGAAGTCCTTTCCGTCTGCTTCAGTAGCACAGCTGTAATGAGGCAACTCACAACTCAAGGAGAGCACCTCACAGTAGTTCTGAAGGCCTGTCTTTTGTTCACTGTCACTATATTCATTGATAGAATCAAGGCAGGGTTGGTGTGTTCAGTGGCAGGAAGTCTTTTTTTGTTGCTGCTGCTGCTGCTGCTACTGAACTTAAAACCTGTCTTGCTGACATGTCAATAGTTTTATTGCCAGATGGGACTAACTTCAACAAAGCAATTCTGTTTTCACTATTTGCAGCTTCACGCAGCTTTATTGGTATTTAGCGAATAATTTAATCTAATGATTGTAGAAAAACAGTTGGAGCGACAGAATCATCTGGGGAAGAGAGAAAAATGAGCCACAATGTTACATTTCTTTAAAAAAAATTAACCATCTGAACGCCCATCATCATTATTAAACCATGCACCAGTGACCATCAATTTCCTCACAGGTGGGTGAAATTCACTTTCCCCTTCTTTTTCAGATGGGGGAACAGGTATTTCACCAGAGTAGCTTGTGAAGGTTTTCTGCTTATGATGGAGATAATTGTTTATCTGGGACATCACAACTAGATCAAGCTAGTTCTCTGTTTAGACTTACCAGATCTCCAACCAGGACAGAGTGCTAGACCTTTAGGAGAAGGAATGTGGGCAGGTGTAGCTTGTCAAACCTTAGAGCACAATCCTAGGCATGTCTACTCAGAAGCAAGCCCCCATTGTGTTCATTGTGTTCACATCCCCATTAGGTAGGCTTACCAGATCTCCAACCGGGACAGAGTACTAGACCTTTAGGAGAAGGAATGTGGGCAGGTATAGCTTGTTAAACCTTAGAGCACAATCCTAGGCATGTCTACTCAGAAGCAAGCCCCATTGTGTTCAGTCGGGCTTGCTTCTGAGTAGACATGCCTAGGATTGTGCTCTAAGGTTTAACAAGCTACACCTGCCCACATTCCTTCTCCTAAAGGTCTAGCACTCTGTCCCGGTTGGAGATCTGGTAGGCCTAGTGATTACTGGCATTTTCAGTTTTCAGTACTCTCTTGGCTCTTTCTCAATAGACAACTAACTCTTTGGCATCTACATCCACAATGCTACCAGAAGGGCAGTCTTGACCAACTGCAGTCAGTGCACATAAACCATCATCTGATACCATTATGTCTTTCCCGTACTGCCCGTGTGTCTTTCCCAAGCCACCGAAATTCCATCAGCAAAAGATAATGGTCAAATTATGATTTTGAGGAGCCAAAAGCTAACCAAACCTAGTATGGTTCCAGGATGATGTAGTGGTTTGGGAGTCGGACTTAGACCTGGAAGATCCAGGTTCAAATCCCCGCTCAGTCATGAAGCTTCCTGGGTGACCTTGGGCCAGTCACTATCTCTCAGCCCCACCTACCTCACAGGGTTGTTGTGAGGACAAAAAGGAGGGGAGGAAATATGTACACCACTCTGAGCTCCTTGGAGGAAGGGTGGTATAAAAACGTGAAAAATAAAAATAAATAAATAATATTTCATTATACCTTACTTTTTCTCAGAATATGAATTAATTTACTTTTTAAGTGCACCTAAATGGGTACAGATCACGGTATCACAGTGAAATCTAAAATCTATAAGTAACACATACCAGATATCGCACAATACTTACTGAAACAGCATATTTCCCCTGGTATCTTTGGTCATCAGAATTGTCATAGTGTGAGCCACAATAGGATGAATAGTTTATCTCCAGGAAAAAGGGTAGGAGAAGGGGGGGAAAGCCTGTGTTAGGAAAATGTAACAAAATCCTTCAAATCTTCAGCTTTCAAGTCACAAATCAGGCAACACACACAGCATAAAGTTCTGTTTCGGCTCAATAGAGAAATGGAACTCAGGCAGCAGATAATGCTTCTATTTACACAGCTTTTGTTTAGTGCTTACTTACCATTGTGATATTTAAAGATTAAATGAAATTAAGCAGCACAAAGGAACAAAACAAAAAGGTATTCTGTGCATTTCCTTGGCGTGGACTGCATGAGAGAGTCTATGAAACTGAGCTGTGCAGGATTTTTTTACAAGTTCTCTAAGACTTCTTACAAATTAAAAAAAAATGCAGAGAAAAATTTAATCATGTGGATAACAGTAAGGTTGCAATCTTATGCACACTTAGTTGAAAGCAAGCCCCACTGAATGCAGCAGGACTTCTTAGTAGATATGCATAAGATTGCACTGTAAGGGCCTAACTGGATGTGATGTTGATGTGATGTTGTCTTTTTTCAAAACAAAATATAGAAGGAAGGAGGAAGGGCAATTTGGATTAAGATCATGGAGCAGGTGAAGGGAGGTTAACCGTCTCCCCCACACTGTAACCTGTGATGAATGCTCTGTTCCCCCCCCCAACTTATTTTTCTGTACTTTTTGATGCTTTAACTTCCCAGAAGCACCTGTGCAGGTTCAGCAGTCTTAGAGTTGCTGGAAAAGTCTCCTGCAGCATTCTTGTTTTTTTTGTTTGGAAACTCCATTATTCCCCATGTGCTGAATGTGGATTCAGGGTCTGTCTTCCTGCCTGGGGCAGCTATTCTGGTTATCAACAGAGCTACCTTGCCCATTGTGTGTCAAACCTGACTGTCTAGGTTCAGGGGGTGGGATGGAGAAGTCAGGTGGGTTCCACTCTTCCAATCAGGTAATTGATGACATCATCCAGGCAAGCTTCTATATTCCCCAGTCCACAGGTAGGGACTGCCAGTCACTGAGTGAGACATGCATTTGGAGCAAAAAGAGGAGCACCCACTTGCCCCCACAAGTGTAAGGAATGGGGTTTCCTTGAGCAATGTAAGTAGCTTGAGCTGGGGATTGTCTAGCTAGAATTGCATTAAGTTATTATTTTATTTTCCTGGTTTGCTAATTCCTGGTTTATTCCAGCCAGTTTGCAATTTCCCCAAGTTTAACATAACTACGCATTGGAGGAGGGCTGAGTTTTTTGAATAGCACCCCAGCTCCATCTGCTGGGTATGAATGGTTGCTGCATCCATTTGATCAAACTTTTCCTTTGTGCTTTGCAGTCAAACTTAGGCATTTTCCATCAGCCTGGTTGTACTTTACTATCCACCTTTCTCCATATTGTTTACTTCCCTTTTCATTCAGTCTTACATTTTGACCCTTTGTCTGACATGACAATTTTCAATCGTCTTGGCTTAAAGCTGTGCATAGCAAGCTGAGGCACTTGGGGTTTTCTCCCGAAGCCATTTTGGCTATGGATCATGACCATGCAAGAACGACCATAAGGCAGAGGCTATTAGATATTGAGCGGCAGTGGGACATCGGTAGAACCCCAACTTTTCTTGCTGCATAGGATGTTAGATATATAGTTGTGCCAGCCACCTATCTTACAATACTTGAGTTCCCAAGGCATAGAAGGGCTTTTTTCCTAGCCAGGTGGAGAGCGCTCCCTTTGGCAATTGTAGAGGGTCGCTATAGGAGGATCCCTATTTCTGAAAGGGTATGCCCTTGTGACTCAGGAGATGTAGAAACAACTGAACATGTCTTGTTCCACTGTTCATTCTATCAAGGTATCCACTCCAAGTTGATTTCTCCCCTGACTAGGGAATTCCCAGACTTGCCTGATGTTATGATGTCTAATAAACTTCTTTTGGGAACTAATTCTCGGTTCACAATTCGGAGCGCAAACTTCTTGGCAGCTGCTTGCAAAATTCGCAAAGGTATTGTCGACATTGAGGATAAGTTTTAACATTATTCTCTGCTTCTCTGTTTCTTGTTTTATTTGTCCTCATTTGTTAAATTTTAGCTTTGATAATGTTTGTTTCTGTTTTTAATCTGGTTGTATTCTGTTCATGTTGGTTTTTGACCGCATTAATAAATGATGATGATGACCCTTTTGTCTGCATCATCCATGTTGATGGATAATTCAGTGGACTGTCACGACTCTTCACCCTGCAGATGTTATCATGGGTTTGATTCTTAATAAGAATCCCTGAGGCTCAGAATTCTCCTGGGGGGGGGGTGTCCCCAGATGGTCCTCTTGTGCCTGGTCTCTGTAGTCTCTGAAATGGTGGCAACAGTTTCAAACTATTAAGTTTTTTCCCCTGTTCAGATTCTGGTCCAGTAAAGGGAACAGATGCAGTCACCACTAAGCACTACTCCCCTTAGTCAGTTGGCCTTTTCTTGAAACTCACAAATCTTCCGCTTTCCCTGACAAACCCCAAGAAAAATAACACTCCAAAGATGAAAGGGAAGTTAGCCAATGGGTGCCAATAGCATCTTCTCTCCCCAAACAAATAGAAATTGGGGAGCTCTCTGATTAACTAGGAAATTATCTGAGATCTTTAAGAAAAAATTGGAAGATCTTGAATCAATTAATTAAACCAATGTGATACCAGGAAAAATGACCCATCTTCCCCTGATCAATGTAATACATTAGTGGCTCCATTACACTAAATGGGGGGGGGCCAAATTCAGAAGCCACATGGGCAAAAACTAAGGATGAGGAAAGAAAGTCACTGCCCATGAAGAATCCACCCTCATTTTTTTGCCTTTGCAGCATCTGAATTCTGCCCCAATTCAGAGCGCAATCCTGTGTAAGTATCTGGTGGGCAGTCCAGTGCCACCCACCAGATCCTATCCCCATTCTGGGCTGATCGTGATAGGCCTGGAGGTCTACTCAGGGAAGGGGACGTTCATCCCCTTCCCCCGATGTAGCACAGGGAGTTCCCAATGGGCCTCCTCGGATTTCTGGCAGCTATTTAGCTGGTACAAGTTCAAAGAGGCTGTGTAACGGCCGCGCCAGCCCGGGAAGGGGACACGGATATGCCGGCCACCATTCCTGCCCCCTGGGCCAGCTTGATCAACCCCTGGCCTCCCTCACTGCCCGGACTGCCCCCGCACCCGCCGGTGACCCCTTTATTTCAATAACACTAATTTATTTAAACAACATTCATTAACTGACTGATTGCTTAAAAGCCTATCAGTTACACTGATTAAAAATCATTAATTCATTGGCAGTCCTACTTTTTATCTATCCTCCTCCGCTGCACCCAGCTTAGCTTCAGCTGTTACAAAATATACCAAGGGCTGTTCCACATGTTGTCATATGTCCAGGAAATCCTTGCACAGCTTGCAACAGTTAAGACATCCCTCTGTTTAAGTTTTGCCTTGATATGCCAGTGGATTTTGACATGTTCCGAAGCCCTCCTGAAAGGAGAAGTGAGCTTTAAAAACTCCAAGAATTCATCAGAGCCGGAAGAGCTTAGAAAAATTCATGAAGCCGCTCCCCATCTTCTCCTTACCTGTCCATGTGTGGGAAAAGTGAGCTTTAAAAACTAAAGAGTCCATGTGGGGAAGTAAGAGACTTGATTTTGTCTTTTTCTCCCCTCAGCCCATTGCCACAGTGTGTTCCAGCATGGCAGGAGAAGAGCCGCTAGCTGCCAGTGAGGACTAAAGAGACCTTTTCACTTCCTTCCTCTTCCTCCTACCTTTTCCATAGTTGGGAAGTAAAAATCCCAGGGGCCATTAGGATTTGTCCTCTTCCGACGAGAGATGCATTATTTTGCCATCATTTTACATATAGGTGAGACGCATCTTTACATAAACGTCTTTAGCAATTTTGAAAGTAATGATCTCCAGAATCTCCCAGACACATTTATTCTGTTCTGAAACCCTGTGCTGTACCCCTGGAATGACTTCCATGCTGAAACTAGCTGAGAATTATTCTCACTTTCATTCCCTGCACCCTCAGAAATTCACAGCTCATTAGAACTTTCTGACTAGTTCATAAACAAAGGCTTGCATTGTTATGATTACTACCTAATTAAAATATACGTAATTTCAGGGTTTTATTGCATCTCATAACACTGCTTCAATTGCAAGGTTATGCAAACATGATTATTCAGATTTCGACTCATTGTACGTTTCAGTGTGTAGCTCAGTCATAAATTAACCTACCGAAAACAATGCGTAAAATGATGCTGCCCTTTCCAATTAAATAAGTCTACTGAACATTTCTTCAAAATCAAGTAAAGTTTTATATTGGTAGAAACACCTTTCCAAGTATTACGGTGCAATCCCGTGTAGGCCTAGAGCTCCCCTACCTTGAGGAGCCCTCTGTGACTGCCCTCCCCTCCACAGAATGCAGCGTGCACCCTGTTGGCATGGCTGCATCCATGCTGGAAAGTTAGTTAGGTTTGGACTGTATAACTGTTTGCTCAGTTTTAGAGGCTCTTGTGTAGAGGCTTGCAAAACTGTTCAAGCATACATACCTTCAATATTAAGGGCCAAATGTGATGTCTGCTGGCAGCACAATCCTGCCTAACTATACATGACCGGCCTAAAGGGCCGACCGCTGTATCCTATGGTCATCCCGGGCTGCCCCGGGCCAGCCCAGGGGCACCTCAGGAAAAGGGGATGTTTGTTCCCTTCCTCGAGTGTAAGCCAGCCGGGGCCCTATGGGCCTCCTCAGATGTGTGTCAGGTCCAGACCTGGTGTACATTCGGGGAGTCCATGTAAGGCCAAACTGGCCTGGGAACAGACAGGATATTGGCAGAGTGTGCCACCGATATCCCCGCTCCCTCCCAGCCCAGGCTGACCAATGGCCCCTCTCCCTTGCCGGCCCATCCCGCCCATCCCTGCCCCTGTGCCAAGCGGCCTAGGCCTTACCTGGGTCGTCCGGCACATGTTCTATCAGCCAGGGGTGTGAGCGGTGCTGGCCTCAGCACCAGCATCGCTTACACCTATATCATCACAAACATGCTTAACAGCACATTTGTGATGCTTTAGAGTGGCGGAGCATGCACTCCGCCGCTCTAAACTTAGTGAGGATTGCACCATAATTGTGAAACTTTGCTGAGTATGCACCTCACCACATACACAGCAAGCTATTTTCAGTTAAAAAGAAAAACAATCCTATCTAGGCATCATGGGGAACAGTGTGGAGCCCCACGCCATATCCTATGCACCCAGAGAGCAGGCTTGAGGTCTCCTTGGAGTAAGAGGACAAATGTCCTCTTATCCCGGGTAAAGCCCCAGCCTGCCCAATGGGGCTCCTCGTATCCGTACCACCTAATTCGGCGGTACAGAACCAAGAAGCCTTGTGTCTATCCTGGAGGCCTGAGAGGGTGGATCCCACCCCCTCCCAGGCCCAATTTGCCACCTCTCTGCCCTCCCTGCCCATTACGCCCCCTCCTCACCCTCCCCCAGCCCCAGCGCCACTTGAAGTGGAACCTACCTGCTTTGTGGCACTGTCCTCTAGGCTCACTGGGCGCATGTTTGCAACACCCTAGCCCGGGCGCCAAGGCCGCAGCACCAGCCAAAGATAGGATTGTGCCGAAAGTCTATTGGTTTTCAATTGAAGTTTTTAAAACTAAAAACAGTGAAGGGACACTGCAATTAGAATCAAAATTGTGGTGGGGCAAATAAAGCCCCCCACCAGCCCCTCAACATGGGTTCATTATGTTCCACAGCTCCCTGCCTTTTGCTATTTGTAAAGAGAATTAAACCCAATCTGTCAACATTACACAATTAGAGACATGCCCAGTTGGACCTAAATGCATCATCTGGTACTGGCACCAACAATTGCTATGCAAGGTAAAGTACCTTTCTTCACTATATGGGATGTTGTAGTCCAGGGATCCTTTGATTGTTTGGCTCTATGCAGGATTAAATAAACTGAATTAAAGGCAAACTCCTGTTTAGATTTCCTCAACCTAACAAAACCTAAAGGTCGGAAGTTGGGGGTTTTGTTACCACCAATTTCAAAATAAGGCATGCTGTTCTTGTCAAAATGTGCTCCTTTGCAGCATGAATTTATTGTCTTGGGAAAGAACATGGTACTTAGCATGCCAAAAGAAAACACAAAAGAAATCAGACTTTCCTTTTTGCAATAAATTGCATTAGAAAGGAACACAGCATATAACTCAATAACAGGTTATACACTAAGTCCTGAAAAGTAGGGTTCAATTAACCACAAAGGGTGGCTTTGGTCCACAAAGGGTGGCTTTGGTCACTGACTTCTCTATAGTGATGTGCTCGACTTTCACCCTCCTCCCTGCAGCTTGTCCTGAAAACTATTTTGCTCTGCGAGCATCCCTTCAGATGCTTGAAAACCTTGAAAGGGTGTTCTGCTGTTTGACAGGAACATTAAGAAAGCTCGAAGTGCAGCTCAGCCTCCCTTCCCTGAAAGTTAAGCACCCCTCCTATCCAAGCAAAGTGACAGCCCAGACCTAACCCACTGCTGTGTCAACAGAATGCGCATTCCAGCAATGCAGCACGCTTTCCGGCCACCACAGAATGCGACACACCATAGAGCGCAGCCTGGCTGCCATTGCAAACAGTGAGCAGCAGTGGCCAGGTGACAGCAGCCACCGTGGGAGACCCAGCACTGGTAAATTAGTGCCGGGGTGGGTGGAACGTGGCAGGGAGGAGGAAAAACAGGGCAGGGACTGGGGCGAGGATGGGGGTATGTCCAGGGCGGGAATTGGCAGCAGCAGCTCTGCCAATATCCTATCCCCCTTCCCAGCCTCAATCCACCTAAACAGGTCCACTTGGACTTGCACCAGCAAAATTGCTTGCACAGGTCTGAGTAGACCCATAGATGCAGCAGAGGCTTGCCTCGGGGCAAGGGAAAAATGCAGTAGGACACACTTGCACACATGCCCAATTGGCACAGCTGCATCGGTGCCAGGGAACTTACAGTGGATTGGGCTGCCCATCTTATCTAGGGGAAGGAGAAGTGTTAAAAGGCAACAAGGAGGACTCACAGCCACAGAAGAGAGTCTTGCAGGGACTTCTAAGTAGCTAGAAATTACATTCAGAGAGTCCGTTCCTGCTGGGGTGTGTGGGACTGGTCTGCCTTGTTTTCAAGGTCGACATTGACTTGTCAGGGTCAACATAGGCTCTATAGTTTTCTATCACAGAACTGCCACGACTCTAGATCTTATCTCTTTTTCTCTCCTTGCAATGGGTAGCACAAATATGTGACACATATCCATTGCACTGTGCAAAATTCTGTCCCCGCTTTCCATAATTTTCTGGGGAATGGGGAAGTGCCGAGTGTCGTGGTCCAGTGCTTGACCTAACTGGAGGGCTCAAGACCAGCTGAACCTATCTACCTGACTGCCAACCTGGTCAGGAGGGCTGGAGTGCCCAATTGTCTGGCACATGGCAGTTTCAGCAATGGGCTGGTTACAGTCTATTGTTCTCTGGCTACCTGAAAAAGATGAGTAATACACAAAATAACTGGACCATACAGCTGTCCCTAATGGTTGAGGGCCCAGAGTAACCCCTTTTATGTTCAACCTACATAGGGGTTCCCTTAAGTGAATTTGAGGGGAAGGGAACAAAAAAGAAGATTCACCATGTACAGTATGATGACATTACAGCACAAGTTGTATGAGTTAAATGTTACAAGGAAAAGGTGAAGAGAAATTAACCTGGAGCAGTGGCTATTCTGTGTGTTTTCTAATGTATATTTGGGCCCTCATTTCTACAGCCAAGTTCAAATCCCAATGTAATATCGTAAAAAAAAAACATTTTAAAAAGCATCATGCATCAAAAGCGATTATATTTGAGACATTTCTCCTACAAAAGTGACAATGAAATCCATGATCTATGCTTAGTAGGCTGTTTCCAAATATAGTGAAGTGGCGAATGTTCTGTTTTCGAGACCAGAATGAATGATACAGATAATCCTCAGCTCTTCCTCACACATCTTCCTGTGTGTTACATACTGCACAATCTTTCATATAGCCATGGTAGGTTTGCAGACTATGTAATAATGATTTGAATGGCATTTGATGAGCAGGTAATTCTATGATGAGTAGAACAGTCAAGAAAAATTCAAACATCTTTCATTTGCTGTAGTTACTGAGTCACATTAGACAAGATAATTACTACCAGCACACTACATACCCTCAGGTTTCAGATAGTAAAGATTCACTTCTGAAGTTGTTATTAAGTAGGGTTTATTCTCTAACATAAAGGGCTTTTTGTTATACTTCTGAAATGAATATATTTTTGTGTAGATATAAAAAGGGAATTAAATAGTAGGTGCTTTCACAAAGCATGCTAAGAGCACCATTTTTTCAGTAGCAACAACACCCCCCAACAAATAAACCCTTTTAAATTGGCTAATGCAGCATTTGATGCTGAAACCAGGCAATTTGAACCTGAAAGTTCCAAGTGTGATTATTTAACCTATGTGATCTGACATGTGTGTTTCCCTGTTCTTGGAACAGAATCAGTATTAATAATGCACATCAGTGGTCACCATCTTTGCACTGGGCTTACCTCCTGGGATCATGGCTTTTTCTGAATGAGAAAATGGTAGTTGTAGCATTTTTACAAGCATAAACACAGTGCTAATATGAACGCATAAAATCAAGAATGTATGGCACTGTCACTTAGATGTGAGAAACAGTGCTAATACCAAGTTGTTGAGTTCCCTGGGTAAAGTATTGTATGATACATATGTGTGCACACATATGTATGTGGTGCTGGGTGCATGCCAGGAGAACCAGTTGCAAGTTGCTTTGTTGGGCTGATGGCAAGACGGTATCGGGTCCCAGTGGCCCTTGGGTAAAAAGGCCAACTTTGGTTCATTGGAGCAACACCCTCACACACACACTGATGTGCAAGAAACCTTGCCTTTGGAAAACTCCACAACCAACCGCACCTTGCTTGGTCATCCTATTCAGACCTGCAAACAGTGCGATATCCTGAGAGCTTCCTGGCTCCAAGATAAACAGAACCACAAAAGGTGTGCCTTTCACCCCAGGCTTTCCTCACCAACTTCATTGGAAATTACATCAAGAGTCTTATGCTAAACTGGACACAGATCTCATGAGCGACTGAATGGTCACCTGCCACCACCCTTCCCAGGAGAGACAGCCATCTCCAACAGGGATGGACAACAGGAAACCTACCAAGGACCTTCTCAGAATAAAATATTGTTCTGGGATGAGTTCACCCCATACTAAGGCAAAATTCTCTATAAAGGTGTGGTCACAGAGCATGTACAGTCTCTCATTTGAGAGTTACCCAGTGGTGCTACATCAGGCACCTCCCTTCAACATCTCAAGAACTACTGTGCCAGCTGGTACCCAAGACAAATTTTGGACCTCTCCTTTCACCCTCCTTTCCCAAGTCTTCTTCTCTCCAAGTACAACAACCTTTCCCAAAAATGCTCCCCTTAGAAGCACTGTGAGATTCTGTGAGAAGATACTTCTCACAAGATACCGTAATCTTGCCTGCGAGAAGCAAGAGTGAGGCAGAGATGCAAGAATTCTCCTACATGAGCAGGAATCAAGAACGTCTGTTGTACAAGGCCTTGTTGTGCTCTTATACACAAATGTACAAGAATTCAGGACGAACGCCAGCAGGATTGTAATTGTTCCTAGTGTGCTATAGTGTGAGCAGAGGAGTGTGCAGGATAGCGGTAGGGTTGGTTTTCCCTTCTTTGCTGCTGCTGTTACAGGCAATGGTAGTTTGCTGTGCAAAGGAAAATTCTGGTTGTATACCTCCCCTACCGTCGCTAGTAGCAGCACCTATAGCAGGGGAGCAGAGGGGAGGAGATTCCCTCCTCCATCTGAGCTGGCCATGGTGGATTGCAGGCTGCATCCTTCCATGGATTGTGTTATTGGGTAAAGGGAGTAGAAGAGGGGAAATGCTGGGTGCTTTTTTGTGTGCAAGAGAGCAGGCAAGGGTAGAAGAGAAAGGGGGGATCCTACACCCCTTTAGGAGTGAGGGAAATCCAGTACGTCTACGATCACTCTGCCTCTGACAAGAAGGGAAAATCACTAATGGTCCAATCCTATTGGGGCTGTATGCTGGCAGAGCATCTGTTCCCTTACCCAGAGGAGACCTCCGCAACTCCCCCCCCCCCCCGCAGGATGAAGCGGTAGCTTTTTTGGCATTGCTGCATCGGCGGGGGGGGAGAGATAGGATTGGGCTGTAAGGCAACCAACATGATACTTCCCAAAGATCCTTTCTTGAAGGGAGATAGCTTACAATACTGATGGGAAAGAAGAGGGGTGCAGGGGGTGATCAAGGTTGAAGTTTCTGCCTTCCTACCACCCATGAGAGTTTTAAATGAAGCCTGATCATTTTGCAGCTCTGAGACAAAGCTTTCAAATGGAGGATCTGACAACACTATACAATACAAAATGTGTTGCTTATTTTTCTCTGCTGGAGGAAGATAGCCAGAGGCAAATAGCAGTGAGGTGTTTTGACATAATGGATTCCGCTTTTCCTTTTTTTTTTTTTATACAAAGTCCTGATCCAAGCTCTAGGGATACCATTTGGAAGAAAATGTACCGGTATATAGCACCATTAATACTGTTACTACCAGGCAAGCAGGAAAACGACAAAGTTTAGAGTGGAGGAAAGTTTCTCCAAGAGGATCGACAGCCCCCAAGTTCTGGTGTTTAGCTAGAGAGAAAGCTTGTCATTGCTTCTTACAGAACAATCAGTCCTTGGGACCTGTTGATGGGCCTCTTTCCCAACCCACCCCGGCTGTTCTTCTCTTAGGTCTTTATCCAGAAAGCCTTTTTAGCATAGCAGATACTGCAGTCTTTGACAGACCTGGCTGCTGCTCCTCAGGCGATGTGTACAGGCTGTCATTCATTAAAATGTATAAATACTTGCCTGCACACAATTACTGAATGCAAGAACACCTGATTACTAGGTACAGATGGGCAACACAGTTTATGGGGGAATTTGAGCACTAATGATGCATACATCATGGCGTACTGAACTGAAAGAACCTGACAGTAGCTGCTTCCTAATTACACAAAGAATTTTGGCAGCCATTCCTCCCCCCCACCTCCTTCTTTTAGCTAGGTAATTAATTGGGGCCACAGAGAGTGAACAGATCTAAAGCTGGGGTTCATCCTCGGTTTAAACAAACATCTTCAGAGTAAAAGGCAGCTCAGACCAATTGTTGCCCTCTCCAGCTCTCCTCCACTCCTATGGTTCACTGAGCTGGAATGCACCATGCAAAGGTTATATAATGAGCATCTTTCTAAAAGACTTGCTTTGCCATTTTATTACTTTCTTGGTCAAAACATGCATTGCTTTAAATGTCTGTGTTGACCTGGATTTTTCTAATTAGTGTGCAGGAGCCATGTGGACAGCAGTGAAACCATGAGGAGGGTATGGGGCTTTAATCCTTTGCCCCTACTGCATTTTCATTCTGGATTGTTCAGTCCCCACATGTATTTACATTAGGAATAAAGTTTCCATTGGACTCAATGATTTCCCCCCCCCTAATATAAATAGCCTGCCAGGGTGGGGAGTATGATCTGAATAAGAATCCCTGTTAAATGGGCAAAGACTAAAAGGCACTTTTTAAGTGGTGTCCTCCGATATTTAGGAAGGGGAGAGCAGCTTCACTCCAGCATGGTGTCTTTTCTAGTGGCTGTTTGATGATGTTTTTTTCTGTATATTTTTTTGATTGTGAAGTTTCTCCAAGAAATAGAGAACCAT
Organism: Plestiodon gilberti rubricaudatus; assembly: GCA_026170595.1. Classification (NCBI taxonomy): domain Eukaryota; kingdom Metazoa; phylum Chordata; class Lepidosauria; order Squamata; family Scincidae; genus Plestiodon; species Plestiodon gilberti. Next base: position 79,888,186 of record JANXHW010000001.1, read on the forward strand.
TTATTTATTTACTATAGTTTGTCAACTGCTTTGTGAACTTTTTAAATTGAAGATCAATATTTTAATAATAGTAATAACAATAACCTCAACACAGACAAAGTGTTAATTCCCCTGGCTCAGTTTTCCTGGCTCTGAGCTCAGTTTTGTGGTTCGCACTCCTGTGCTATTTAGTGAAAAAAGAAAAGAAAAAAATCTGGGTCAATGTGCACATCAGCATGAATTCAGACAACCACATTTCTCCTAGCTTACACTGACCTTTGCTGTTACCCTGAGCATTCCAGCCACTGTCTTGAGTCATATATGTGCTATTGCACATGACCCTGTAAACACCCGTGCATCAGTGACCATTCTGAATCTTTACTCAAGACAACAGAAACTCAGAATGAATTGTGCGTAAGTTTCACTGTTTCTCTTGCAATGATTTGTATCTATTTTTTTTGTTTATTGTTTGCAAATGGATGGTTTTTCCTTTGCCCCATTGAAGAATATTATTTATGCACCAAACATTGTTCCTAATTTGTTCACTATGGATAAAGACTCAAAAGTACCATCAAACTGATAAGATAATGTTATGCATTCCTTTACACTTCCACTTTCAACTTGAAATATTGCTGAGTTCCACTGAGCATTGTGAGCCCTGAACAGAATATATAATTATTACAGGGGGATTTGGAAATGCCCACATAGATTACAATGATTGTTATTCATTAAATAAATTGGTGTGGCTCTCTTGTTTTATTAGGGTTACTAATTTATATTAGGACAGCAGTTTGTGTCTTAAAATTTGCCTGATTCTCAATTAATGAGTGCTCTCCAAACAATATGTTCTTCTGTTTGTTATGAGCAGTTTTTGGAATTCATGGCAGGTAGATGCTTTACTACCTTTTTTCTTCTACATCTTCCTTGATTATCTGTTTCTACTGAGGACATTATTCAGGTAATTGCTTGTTAATCATTTTTTCACATTGTTAAGCAAGAAAAACTTTGACTATCACACAATCTCTCTTTAATTTATCACACTGTACAACTTATACCAGCAATGCTACCTTGGGTTTTAATGATAATATTTACATTTCTGTTTTTCTCTCTCTGTATGTGTTTCAATAGTGCCTAGTTTATTCAAGGAATATAGGGGCCTAGTTTCAGTGACGTGGGTGTTATGGATAATTCCCAGGAGCTGCTGCTCTGACTCCTCCTTATGCTCTCCGACCTACAGTCTATCCTGGAGCTACACTTCCAGTTTATTATAAGGTCAGATAATAGCATCACTGCAGCTCGCTCTGTTGAAAGGGAGGGCAACCAATTTCAACAATGTGTTAACAGCCAAACACATTGTGCTATCTTGGGGAAAGGGATTTTTATTCAGTGTTTCAGAGCTGCTGGAGCTGACTTACCCCTACAAATAACTGCACACGCAATTAGGCCCCTTGCCTGAGCAGTGGAAGAATGAAAATGGGAAGAATATATTCACATGCGATTTCATCACAAATTACAATATCCCTATTCATGCAAAAAAAAGAAAAGAAAAAAAGCGCCACGATTTCACGTGAACTCATTCTTCCACATTACACCACTCACATGAGTACATGGCCAGCCTACAGATTACATGACCTGAACATGTCAAGTCAAGCTGCAGCACCTTGGAGGGGGGGGGTGAAATGGTGAGAACCCCCACTTTTCCAGTCTGCCACTAACAATGCCGCTCAGCGCTTTGATCCTCTTCCTGCTTGTTAAGAGTGAGCGAGAAGAGGACTGGGAGAGCAACAGCCTCCTTCTGCCTCCAGCGACCGATCCTGGTGCTGTGAGTGCCACCACTGACTCCTCCCTGCTCTCTCTGCCCTCGCAGCTGCAGCAGAGTGGGCAGGGAGAGACGTGAGGAAGGAGGACCCTGCTGCTCCTTAACTCCCCTTTAGCATTGTGTCTCTGCTCATCCTCGCACAGGGCTTTTTGAATATGAACAGAAAGAGACCTCCCCTCTCCTCTTATTTGGGGAAGACCAATGAGAGGCAGGGTGGCTCACAGCAGCAGGGCGGTGGCACATACAGTGGGCCCTCCTTATCCGCAGATTATCCATCCGCGGATTTGACTATTGGCGGATAGCCATCTGTGGAGGAGGGATCCCACTGGGGGTGGGGGGTAGCGCCACAGTAACAGCCATGCGGGCCCGCTGCCGGCTTCTTGTCTCTCGTGCTGCTTTTTTATCTTGTAAAATGCCTGTAAAAAGGAGGGGGGAAAGTAACCGGAAGCAACTTTCAGTTGCACACACAACCAGAAGTTGCTTCCGATCACGTTTCCTCCCCCCCCCTTTTTACAGGCGTTTTACAAGATAAAAAAGTGTATAACCAGTTACTGGTGGGGTCAGTCTGTTGCAGTAGCATCTGCCCCAGCTGACAGGGGGTATACTGTATTTCTGCTCTCTCCTGCTCACTCTCTGCTTTCTCTTACCTGCCTTCCTCTCTCAGCATTCAGTATATTTCTTGCAGTCCTGATTAGCTCTCACATCTTGCTATGAAAATAGCTGAATATGCAAAGGAAAGATAAATAGCTGGATAAAGCTCTTTATAAACCTGGATAAACCTGGATATAAACCTGGATAAAGAGCAGAGTGGTCAGGTGAGTTGGTTGCAAGACATACCGTATTGGTCTGAGTATAAGACTCACTTTTTTCTCCTAATTTAAGTTTTTAAAGTAGGGGTGCATCTTATAATCAGGCTATTGCAATTTAATGCCAGTGATTTAATTATTTTTTTTTAATAGCACCAAACTTTAAGGGTGCGTCTTATAATCAGGTGCGTCTTATACTCGGGACAATACGGTAAATAGGACCAAGTGTGCGAAACTGCCTTCTGCAGCAGCAGAGCATAACTCCATATATGACAGAACAGAGGTGTCACTAAGGGAGGGGGGCGGGCGGGGGGGATGCAATGACCTCAGCTGACAACCGTGGTCTCCTTGTGAGGAAGAGCCGCAGCAGAATTTTTTCGTTCCATGGCTGCTTTTTTGCTTGGGCCCTCCCACCCGCCCAATGTCTTAGAAGTCTTCAAATGAAATCTTCCGGGAGTGGAGGGGGCGGGGGGATGACCTGAAATGCATCATTGCCGCCACCACCCCCAAGTGTCCTGCTAGCGATGCAACTGGGACAGAATGATCTACACTGCTTGTCAGTGACTCTCAAAGTGTTTCAAGAGCCAAACCTGGGAATAGCAGGGATTGTACCAGGGACTTTCTGCATGCAAAGCAGCTGTTCAACCACCAAGCATGTCCCCCTCATAAGCAATATTTAGTGGGCTTTAGTCACACCATCTCAGGATTGTGGGTATTTTCATACTTGATACAAAAAATGTCCTTGAGGTTCTCAAATGCTATTTTTGTGTATGTGTGAGTATCGTCAATGCAAGCTAGCTAATGTTGGCATTACGTTCAAGTTACAAATGTGGGGAATGCAAAAAAGAAAAAGAAAGATAAAAGCTACAACCCTAAACACACTTCCTAAGGAATAAGATCCATTAGACACAATGGGACTAACTTCTGAGTAGGATTGTTGTGGTATAAACCTGTAAAAAACAGCCTAATGGTGGTATCTTAAGCGTGTTTATATAGAAGTACGCTCACACAATGAGTTGAATGGGGCTCACTCCCTGACAAGTGTTTATGTAGGACTGCAATGCAAGGAACTTCAGAGTCCTAATCCAGCACATTCATGCAAACTACTCCAAGAACTGAGATGAAATTCAACCTCATCAGTTGTGAACATTAACAATTCAGGCTCTGAAATGAAACAAAGTTTGTATTAAAACAGATGAGAAGCCAGAATAACTGAAGCAGCAAATAAAATAAGAGGAGAGGGGGAGTGATATTGATTGGTGCATTGACGTAAAAAGAAAACTGTGCAAAAATGTGATAACTTAACAAAACAGATTAAGATGGAACAAAGCAAATGGTTTATGGACTACTAGCTGCAGTAGATCACACAATTTGTGAATTCAGGCTTTGTAATGGTAATAGATTTAGAGGGAACATTTGGTTATTACTATTGATGTAGCACTTTTAGTATAAAGATTGCTTTACAGTCCTTAATTATTTCATTCTCACCGGAAAAACAACAACAACAACCGTGAGGCAGTTAATCAACAATAGCATTTTCTAGAAAGGCAACTTAAGCTACTTGTCTAGTTGAATCAGGATTTGAACCCAGATCTCAGGACTACTCTTTACCCTTTGAAGCTCAGTGGTCATCATAGCACCTGTGGGTCAGGTGGACCTATTCTGTTTTCAAACTCTTTATTATCGTTTTAGCAACAAGGATACATAAAAAGAAACATAACAGTATAAGACAGCAGATCAATACAAACTATAAAATGAAATGTTCCCCAATAAAACAACAATACCAGTAATTTACAGTGAAAGAAACAAGCAACAACAATTAACTCCTGAGGTGTTATTTCCCAAACCGATGAATCCAATAGCATCCTCACAAGTTCTGCAATAGAAGGAAATGGAAAGATATGGAATATAAAAATATGTAATTACCCTAATAACAAAAAAACAAGAATGGACAGTGATCAATACATTCAAAACAAATGATAGCTGAAAGATGTAGCAATGTGTGAACCAAGGTTTTGTACTTGAACTACAAATTCCCTTAAAAGCTTCCCATTTACATTTATCTAAATTCACTCATCTTTGAGTGGTCAATTTTGGCACAAAAAAAAATTAGTTCCAAACTTTAGCTAACCACCAAGGCTCAGAAGGAAAGTCATTCACATGTCATTATTAGCTAGGACAGCCTTTGTTGCGGTTAGCAAATAAACAGCAAGATCTTTCATACCCTCAGGCAAGGGAACATTTTCAAAGTGATTTAATAAAAGTATCGTTAGATCCTCTGGGATAGGATAATCCACAATCTCATTAATTCTTTCCAAAACTAGATGCTAGAAGTATAAGACTTATCTTTCTGACTGCATCTTATCCAACACTTGTTTGAGCCCTTCAGAATAATGTGTTGGATCTTAAGTGGATCTTGGAAAAACAGAAGACATTTCCATTTGCACAATAGTGGGATTTTTGCCAAGCCTCTCCCACCCTGCAGGCTGCCATCATCCATTTCATCTTGTTCTGAAGGGTCCCTTGACCCTTGACCTTCAAAGATTCACGGTGCAATCCTGTGCAGAAATAGGCTGGCGGAGTGCATGCTCTGCTGGCCTAGGGTGTCGTAAACATGCTGGAAAGCACATTTCTGACACCCTGGGAGTAAGCAGTGCCAGTGCGGAGGCCAGCACTGCTTGCTCCATTGCACACCACGACCTGCACCGGCTGACACATGTAGGTCCCGCACCAGTCGGTGCAGGAGCTGGGGGAGGGCGGGCAGGGGTGGCAAGAGAGGGGCCTATTGGCTGGCCCGAACTGGGAGAGGGTGGGGATATCCCGAGCCCCTTAGCAGCCTGGGCTGCTTAAATCGCCTCTCCAGATGCACACCATCTCCAGAGCTGGCGTGCATCCTAGGAGGCCCATTGGGACCCGCGCTGCTTACACCAGGGGAAGGGGGCAAAGTCCCCTTCTCCCAAGGTGAGTGCGGGTCATGCTGGTGCAGCCCACAATGGGCTTAGGATGCAACGGCAAGCCCTTTAGGCCTGCCACCGCATCTTAGACAGGATTTGGCTGCCTGAGTGTTTGGTGCTGAAGAAGGGGCACAAAGTTTCCTTTGCACGATCATCCTTCCCTTCACATTCCTTAGGATTTGTCTCCTTTTGTCAAATGCTGCGAGGCTAAGCACGCTTACTAAGGATACCATGCTATAAATGGAATACAATGGGACATACAAAAAAACTTGCATAGCACTGAAGATCTGTACGATGTTAGAGTCCATCAGCTAATTACATTTTTGAATGATGATTCCCATAAGCTTTAAAGAGCAATCCTGTTTATTCAGAAGTCCCATTGCGTTTAGTGGAGCTAACACCAGACAGTATTAGGAAAGTGTTCAAGAAATAGATTGTTAGCAAATTGGTTTTAAAGGGCTTCATAAACCAATTACATTTTCATTGATCAGGCATAACAAATTTTCTTATACATGTTTCCTGATTTTTTTTTAATACATCATCATATCACATGTTACAATCAAGATTAAGAATTTATACAGGGTTGAAGCCAAATGTTTTGAATAATGGCTATTACCACAATGAACAGATTTAAATGAAGCTAACCCCTCTATTGATCTGTTGTAGGGTTGAATTATAAAGTTGACCAATACCTCTGTTCTCTTATGGTCAAGCTTCAGGTTACGTTAAGAATGTGCTCTTGCTGATGTGTGTAACTAAATAGCAGCAGGATTACTCTCTGTGGATTGGGACCACAGCATGAGGAGAGGGGGCTTTAACCATTTGCTCCTGCCATGGTCATGATCTGGATAGGCTCCCCCCACAGCTCCTATTTGCCTCAGAAAATAAGTTCTTATCATTGCCAATGGAAATGTCCTTTCACGGTTTCCGTGAAACACTTGTCAGGGAGTGAGCCCCATTCAACTCATTGTGTGAGCATGCCAAGTGAACAAAAGCTGGATCTTCATTTATGTCCATTGGTTTGGAATGGAATTGTATGTATGTCCTTTCCAGGGCAAAGGCAAAGAGCAGCCTCAGAGGCCCCAATTCACATGTTGTTCTATCATTCAGGTAAGTGTGCATAGGATTGCAGCCTTACGGCGTAATACTGTGTAGAACTGTGCCAGGGGAGTGTGAAAGTGTGGTGCCGTAAAAGTGCCGTAAAGAACTTTCACGCGAGTAAAAGCACCCGGCGAGTAAGGAACGCCAGCGCATCGGCCAGCAGTCCTTACCCCAGCTCCTACCTGGCCTTGTGCCCGCCGGAGCAGGTAAGTCCAAGACCGGCCGGGTCAGGGGCAGGGGGAGGGCAAACCGGGTGGTGAGGGAGGGCTGCCATTGGCGGCGAAATATGCCGATATCCAAAGCACTCTCCAGGCCCAAGTTGCCCCGACACCGAGGCCTCGAATGTACGTGAGCTCCAGAGCTTGTGTACATTCGAGTAGGCCCATAGAGCCTAGGCCGCCGTATCATACACCAACTACCCAACTCCACTGGTGCAGCAGAACAGGAGGCTTTGGAAGGGAAAGGGGATTTAAATTGTCTTTCCCTCCCAAAGTCTTCCATTCTCCCTCCACCACTGCTGTACCAGTGGAAGAGCTGGGTAGGATTGCTCTGTTAGTTAACTAAGCAAAAAAAAAAGTTATGCTAAGCACATGTTTAACACAACATGTAGTTTGACCTTTAGTCCTGTCTGCACTTCTGTCCTGTCTGCCAGGAGTGAAGAGGGCTTATTAAGCAAAAAGAGAGACTGGAACTGGCACCTTTAGCCATACAGCCCAGATTTGTGAAAGTAATGCTCAGAAGGGGATATTATTATCAAGTTGAGGTCTATTGATTTTTCCCCCAACTATAATAGATTCTCAAATGAGCTTCCTCTTGAGTACATCCAGCCAGTGTTTTATCTGGCAGTGTACTGCTGTAAAAGAACAACATAGTTCTAAGTTGACATGCAATATAACAACTCAGATGGAGGATGATAGACCACCTCGTCCTCGTTTCCTAATAAGGATACCACTTTGAATCTTGCTGTTTTACCAGGCCAAATGAAGTAATTCAACAGAACTGGCCAGGGTTTAAATACTGTATATAGGTTCTATTTGAAAAGAGAAGAAGCAAAGCTTCGGAATCAGAACTGTCATTTTTAACGCCTTTATTCTACCTAACCACAGAAGATGTAATTTCTCTTATTGTTGGAAGTCTCTCTTATGCTTGTCAAGTGTTTCCAGATGATTAAGCCTCACTAAATGAGTAGTGTCAAAAGTGAGATTGACACCCTGATGCTTCCTTGCACCTTGGATCCAATTATAGGAACATTTCTCAGCAGTATGTTTTTAACCTGAAATGGGACATGTCGAGCTATAAATTCTAACTTGTTATAATTGATTGTTAAACCAGATAGCAAACCAAAGTGCCCTGTTCCTTTTCTGTCTCTGGGATTGAAGACTCAAAGGAAGCAGCATCTAAAACATTATCTCAGCCAAAAGTCCTTTATTTTGGGGGGAGGGGGTATCACCCCGTATTAGCACTTAGACTACATAGATGCATAAATATATTTTCCTTTCTCTTTCCACTTGGAGTGTTTTTACATGTATACATGTGTGTGCATGATGCAGTCCAGTGGCGTTGCTCAAGGTGGGGCGGAACGGTAAGTTCCACATTGTGCTAACCACTGTGGACTTTCCGGCGCGAGGCGACCCCGCTTCCTCGCCGTCAGAGCCATTTAGTGCAGTGAAGGCAACGCGCAGTAGAATCTCCGCCACTGCCCCACTGACTTTCCGAGGTTGGCGGGCCTTCTCCTCTCCACCTCCATGCACAGGGCCTCCTCAGCATTTGCATTGGCAGTCCAGGAGAGCATGGCTATGCACGCTTCCAGATTGACGTTCGCAACGCTGTAAAACATGTTCTGCCATTGAAATGCTAGCTTAGACAGTGGCAATGCTGCATAGGATTGAGCAGTCAAACTGGATCTGATAGCATCAACCAGATTACACTAATGGCACAATCCTGTCTACAAATAGACCGGCAGAGTGACTGCTCCACTCCGCTGGTCTAGGGTGTCGCAAATGTACCGTAAGGCACATTTGCGGCACCCGGAGAGTAAGCGGCACTGGGGGAGAGGCTTGCACTGCTCCTCCAATGCCACAGGCCAGAACAGCACCATGGCAGCGAGGTAAGGTCCCACCAGGCAGCAGAGGGGTGGGGAGGGAGGCAGAATGGGGTGTTCCAGGGTGTAGGATTGGAGGAGCGGGCCCGAGAAGAGGGAAGGATCAGCGGAGGCCTCCTCCACCATATCCTATCCCCCTTCTTGGGCCTGTTGGGCCTTACAGATGCCTCTCAAATGTAGTGATCAGTATGACAGCTTAGTTCTCTCAACAAATCCAGAGTGATGGAACACACATAGAGTGCAGAATTTATTGGGTTCAATTTAATGTCTGCATGGAATCAATGCACAAACAACTGTATGTATGTATGTATGTATGTATGTATGTATGTATGTATGTATGTATGTATGTATGTATGTATGTATGTTGTGCTCTCTCTCTCTCTCTCTCTCTCTCTCTCTCTCTCTCTGTATGTGTGAGAGAGGGGGGGAGAGACTGGGATCCTTGCTTTTCCAGAGTTTCCAACAGGGATGTGGATCAAGTCCCTGGGTCCAAGTCTCAAGTCAAGTCCCAAGTCTTTGCCCCAAGTCCCGAGTCTTTGGTTGCGAGTCCCTATCTATTTTAATGGGGAAAACGGGTTTAAACCTGAATAAAATTTTACTTGTAAAAGGTTCCAAGTCTCGAGTCTTTTGAGTCCTTTACAATTGCCGAGTCAAGTCCTAGTCAAGTCATTGACGCGACTTGAGTCCGACACGAGTCCGAATCAATAGACTCAAGTCTACATCACTGGTTTCCAATCATGTGGAGAGAAATCAATGCATGTGCAGTGGTATGTACATTGACTCTGTGCAGACATTCAGGTGAACATGCATAGGTCAAGGGACAGGACTTGGAGCCATGTTTCCCTGCTGCTGTACATTTGCTCGTATGCATTGTGAAAAGAGGACTACTGTTTCATAATCCTTTTTGAGTAGCTTCTTTGGTAAGGATGCTTGTAGATGAACCTTAGATAGACTGGAATTGTGCTTGTGATGTTCTTGGTCCTCCTATTCCTCACGGTCAAATGCGTTTCTATTAAACAAATGTGTTTGCCTGTATGAATGACCCTGAGCCCTGCTCTTAGCCATTTCTGTTCTTAACAGCTCTCCTCCCAGGAGACCACGGAGATTAAGCTTGCAGATACATTCTGCTGGTCTAATCAGAAGTGTGGCTTTGCCAAATGCCATAAAAAGGGACAGCTGTCCCTAACTCACTTTTAATATAGAATCACGACTTTGTTATTCAGCTGGGCTTTTCCTTGCTAGCACTTTTATCTTAATGTTTTACATTACAGGCTTGCTTTTGACAGACAACCCTTGTGAGACACAGAAAAAAAAATGTGGCTATTTCAGAAAGGGAAACGTCCAAACTTGTTTTGCTTATAACGTTGATTTTCTGAAAGGCAGAGAGTGCTGATATGCAAACCGTAGGATGAAGGAATGTCTCCCTCTTCCAAAGCAGGAGATGTGGGGACCAAAGGGAGACGACACTATTGTCTTTCATAGTTAAGCACCAGAATACTGATGTGCGCACAGTGCTGAAGAAATCAAGAGCAGGATGCATTATTGGCCCAGAACACGTTTGAAAAGAGGAACTAAAGCAGCATGAATTTCTTCCTAGACTACAATCCTTGAGATCTCAGGGGAGGAACATCCTAATCAAGTAATAAAACGTTCTATACTTCTGTCGGGAGGAAGAAGCAACCCCTCAAGCAAGAGGACTGAAAAGGAGTAATTCAACTTTACAATGCAAACCATTCACAATCCATTGGTTTGGAATGGAATTGTGTGTATTTGGAGAAAAAGAAATGTTTCTGTTGCTGATCGGGAGTTTTGTCCTCCATTATTCTGACATGTTGCCCTGCCTCACGATCACTTCATGTGAAACCTCGGTGCAAACACATCAAGAACATGCAGGGGCTTGTGGCCAGGTAGTGCTCGCCCAGATGAACCATTTGAGAGAACTGCTGATTCCCCGGGGGGGGGGGGGTATGTGCAACAATGATTTTGATAGACTGGGGGGGGGGGCTGCTGTGATTGCTCACAACACGTCCCAATAGCTGCAGGAATAGACCCCCACAAGGAGATACTGGTTTTCACAAATGGTGCCTCCACATGAGAACTTCCTGACCAGAAACCTGGCAGGTAGTTCCCATCTGTTCCTGAGGTACTTACATAGGGGTTATCACAAGTATGAAGTTGCCCTATGCAAGAGTATATTTTATGATGACCATCAGTTCTAAGAAGTAAAGTTTATTTTCCTATAAAACATACAGGCAGGTAAAATGTCTATGGAATCAAAATGTTCTAAGCTTGCATAAACAGACCTTATTATAATATAACTACCAGCCCAATCCTGTGTAACTCTTGCACTGGTGTAACAGTAGATCCACTCGTGTAAGTGCACTTATGCCAGTGTAACGTGCCATACGCCAACGGACGCAGGACAGACACCGGCCTAACCTCCCTTGGACGCCGCACATGCGCAGTTCGAACACAGGATGGGCACCAGAGCAACTCCGCCGTTGCAGGGGGCATTCCAGGGACATCCAAACACTCCCGGAATGCCCCCTGCACTGGCAGAGTTGAAGCGGCATCTGCGCATGCGCTGTGTCTGAGGGGGGTTACGCCGGTGTCCATCCTGCGTCCGTCAGCATACGGCAAGTTATACTGGCATAAGTGCACTTACAACGGTGGTCCTTAATGTTACACCAGTGCAAGAGTTACACAGGATTGGGCTGTACGTGATGGGCACAGATACATATTTTTTTAGGAAGCAAAATTTTAATCCAGAATTATCATCCTCAAATAAGGAGATATAGGTTTGCTTCCATTCCTTTCGCTTCCAGAAGCTTTAAGATGGAGGAAGTGGCTGTGCCTTTCAGTATAAGAGGAAGTCCTGATCCTGCTGCAGAGAAACAGATCTGGGTCTTGTTCCAAGAGCTTTCCACACTATGCAACTGAACGGGCATCCAAGCAGTAGGATTTGTCATAGTCAGGGATGCAATCAATATTCCCAGATGCACATGCCTACAAGAGCAGTATTGGCATTGGGTTGTTCAACCTCACACTGTTCCTGATTTGACAGTTACAAATTACCTCGTAAACCTCCTTTCCACTCTTTGTTACATTTGAGTGGCAGCTAAATGTGCACACACAGCTTCAGCCTAGAGCTTTTTCACACTAAAGAATCCAGACTTTTGGTATGTTCATTCCTGTTGTTGTTTTGTCTATGTTTTTATTTTATTTTACATGCTGGACTTCTGGATGTCTTTTTGTAGTGCTGCTATCCAAAGAATATGGATCATTCATTTTTAATATATACATTGTTCCTGAGACGGCATGATTTCTATGGAGGCAGAATGGCCAAGTGAACAAAAGCTGGATCTTCATTTATAGCGCAATCCTGTGTAAGATGTGCTGCATCTGATCCCATTCCCGGGCAGCCCCGGGGCAGCCCGGGAGCACCTCGGGAGAAGGGGATGTATGTTTGTCCCCTTCTCCAGGTGCAAGCCGACCGGGGCCCTATGGGCCTCCTCAGATGTATGCCAGCTATGAAGCTGGTGTGCATCCAAGGCGGTGGAGTAAGGCTGAACCGGGTCAGGAAAGGGCCTAGGGTATTGGCGGAGCGTGCTGCTGATCTCCCTGCCCTCTCCCAGCCCTGTTCGGCCAGTGTTACATTTAACAGTACCACCATTCAAACAGACAGTAATCTTCCACATTTAACTGGCCAGACTTCCTCAGATGCTTGAAAGGGAACTTGCACTGGCTGTATGTGCACCTATAGCCCACATCTGGCGTGTCCATGAAACAAATCATGACATGTGCATTGGGCAGCAAATGGGGGGAGTAGCCAACAAACACCTGCCACCCCCCTCCAGTCTACCACCAACTGAGCTAGCCTCCTTACCTGCCCCTTCCTCCAAGTGAGCTTTTTAATCAAAGCAGGATTTGCGGAGCATGCTGGAATCACTCCCAGCGTCTTCCACATTTCCAGCTTTGTTTAAAGAGCCCATGCAGATGATAGAGTGAGAGTGCTGCATTCCAATCCTTCTCAATTTGCGCATTCCTCCACCAGACCCTTTAACCAACAACACCACATGTTGTTTTTAAGGAGCCCAATGGAGGAAAGAGCATGGTGAGAAGGAGGGGGCCAGATCACTGCACTCTGAGGATCAGAACACAGTGACCCTACCGGCTTATCTCATTCCTTTCTCCACATGGGCTCAACAAGCAAGACATGTGGTGCATGCTGGGAGTGATCCATGTTTCCTGCTTCATTTAAAGAGCCTGTGTGGTGGAAGGACCGAGGTGAGCAGTGTGTGGGTTGGGGGGGGGCAGCAGCGGGAACATGGAGGGCAGCACTACTAGGCCATCTCAGGCAGCCCAGTAGCTTCAGCCATCCCTGCTATAGCCTGCATAAATTCACCTTTGGATGCTATCCGAGAAATGCGGAAGACACTTGTTACAGTGCTGGTGAGCTGCCTGAATGACCATCAGCAAATGATAGGCATTACCAGCATCATTATGCTGGAGACATAGTCAGTCAATAAGCACTCATGGCCCAATAGTGTATAAAGTGGGGTTGGCAGGTTGCAACACCAAACATTTGCATTTGCCTTCACAATCAAGTGGGAGAGCAGGTCGCTTCACTTGCCGCCCTTTGCCATTCTGCAAGTGCTTTTGTCTGCCGGCTGCCCCCACCTGCAGGAACCAGCAGAACTCCATATTGACCACCTGCCATCAGCAGAGGAAGATTAACAACAGGATCAGGGAACAAATGGAAAGGAACAGCTGCAACTATCTCCTCTCTTGCTCAATCGGAGCCTTTAAAGGTAAATGTGCTTTATCCAGCCTGCCAGCCTTACTATAAGACCCACACAAACTGAGAATACGCGTAAGGAATCAAAAGGAAAATAAATCCCCTATGTCCATTAATAAGAAATCAAGTTTGTGTAAATGGTAGAAAGGCTCATTACCATGGATATGTGTGCTGAAGCTGAAAAAAATATTTAATAACTAGGAAAGTCGAATTGCAATTGCCCATGAAGCCAAAAAAAAAAAAAAATCCACCCACCCCTCTGTAGTAATAAAAGGCCTGAACAGATGTCTAGAGTACAAGCCATAATTCTTAGGACCATTTGTATTGGAAACGGAGAGAAAAGACCACTGAGATGGTCCACCAGCAAAGGGCTGTCTAGCAAGGGATCAGTAAGTAAAAAATACAGGTCCTGCAGCTGTGTAATGGATCGGTGAAGTATGCTTATGCCCAAAAAAGTTCAGGTCTGCTTGTCTGCCTTTAGATAAATGTTCAGTGTCTTATCTTAGGAGCCCATCTGAACAACTCTCCATTAGGGGCTAATTTGGAAAAAGCTTCACTAGAAATTTCCCTTGGATTAGAAAGAATCCAAGGGGCTCCAAGGACATGGTTGCTGGCTGGAGGGAAGCTGGATCACCTTCTGGATGTTTCATGTGGTTCAATTTGGAGGCTTCTGTGTTTTGAGCACTAAGCGTTCTGTTTTTTCTTCTGCCAGTTTCATGAAGAAGCATGGGATGTAGTGGAGTATATTAGCAGCTAATTAATATTGTTTTTCGAGGGTAGGAAAAAATAAAAAGCACAGTGCAGGATCACCTTACTATTTCGCTCAACATACACAATACTACTAATCTTAAAACCACTGTGATCTAGGACTACACTGTGCTGGGAGGTACTGGTAGGACATTTGGTGTAGTCACTAAGGCAGACCTTACATGCGCAAACAAGGTAGCTCATCCACTCACCTTTTAGCATGCCATTTGTCAGAGAACATCACAGACCAATGGTCAAGCCAGAGATATCAGCAGGAAATGGCTTGTTTCACTAAACACTAAGTAACGGAAGCAGATATACTGTACTGCAGGGAAGACTCCAAACAAGGCAGTAATTTGCTAATTTGTCTGGGATTATTCTTTCATGCTTTCAAGCACTCTGAACTAAAAGTATGGTTTGACCATTTGTACTCAATCTCAGGCTCATATACTCCCTCCTACCCCTCCCCATCCTCAGATTACCTCCCTCCCTTCCTTACATCCTTGCTTGCACAAACCATACTTTGCCATTCCATTTGAATTGGTGAACCATGTTTTCCTGCAAACCAGAACTGCCAATTCTACAGCCCAATCCTATGATCGGGCTGCGCTGCTGGAATTAATGTTGGCACCTATGGCATCGCAAAACATGATGCTGTATAGCGCATGACCGGGTCACTGCCGGAAATGGCAAGTGTTGCCTGGAGAGCCCCCAGCACCAGCAGGACAGCAGTGGGGATGGGTTGTGGGCAGGGAGGGAGTGGGAGGACTGGGGGTGTAACTGGGTAGGGAAAGGGGAGGACCTGGGGGTGAGAAGGAGGCGGGAGGAAGTAATCTGGCACAAGTAGCACATGACAAAACTTATCTCCTCTGCTGTAAATCTCCCTGACCCTTTTCTTTCCTTAGACATATTATTATTATTATTAATTATTATTATTATTATTATTATTATTCCGCTTTCTCCCCCCATAAGGGGGAGTCAAAGCGGCTTACAATATATATTGTTTTATACCAGTGGTGGCCAACCTTTCAACATGAATGCTGGCCCTTTAAATGGTTGTATAGGTGAGGGCATTTTAGCAGGTGCAGCTGCTTTAGCAGTACCATCAGTACTTGCAGCTGCCAAGATTCTGCTTTCTACACAACTCTTAAGAACACAGAAGCCCTAATGGTAGAAGGTTGGCCACCCCTGTTTTATACAATATAAAACTCTTATAACATTAGTGAAATCTAAAACTACAATATAGAATATAAAAGCAGGAGTCAAAAAGTAAAAAAAAAAAAAAACAGGAGTAAAAGGGGCTGCACCACTAAAATAGTTAGGCTGGGTGGCTAACTTAGAGGGCTTGTTTAAAAAGGAATGTGTTTAGACCCTGCCAGAAGGTCTCTAAGGAGGGAGCAGTTTGTACATTTAGAGGGAGGGAATTCCATAAGGTCGGTGCCACTGCTGGGAAGGCCCTATTACTTGCCGCCGCCCCTCTCACCTCTGAAGGCGACAGCACTTTTAGAAGGGCCTTCTCTGATGACCTGAGGGGGCGGGCTTGATTGTACAGAAGTAGGTGGTCTCTCAAATAGCCTGGCCCTGAGCCATATAGGGCTTTAAAGGTCAAACCCAGCACCTTGAATTGGGCCCGGAAACAAATTGGCAGCCAGTGCAGCCACCAGAGCAGCGGCCCGACTGAGTCAAACCGCTTACTTCCGATGATTATACGGGCCGCCGCATTCTGCACCAGTTGCAGTTTCCGAACCGTCTTCAAGGGCAGCCCCACGTAGAGTGTGTTACAATCTAACCTTGAGGTCACCGTGGCATGGATCACCATGGCCAGGTCTGCCACGGTGATCCATGCCACCAAAACAGGTGGGATATGTCCAAGGAGACTAATAGGCGGCCCCAGGGCTTATGCAAAGGTAAGTAAAACATAATTTTGACGTACCTCTTTGCCATCGGGTTCCCCACACACACACACACACCACTACCATTGGATGCAGCGCGCACCTTTTTGGTGTGGCTACATCAACGTAGGAGACAGGTGATAGGATTGGGGCCTTAGTTTGCAGGGAAACAGAGGTGAGGGAGGGAATTAAAGGCAAGCATCTAGAGTGAGGTTTCTGTGAATGGGAGCACACTGCATGAATGAAAGTTCCCTCTGAGAACAGAAGGAGCATTCCGCTCTCGCAAAACAATCTTTTATGGAAGAGGCCCTTTGCACATGCGGTCACTCCTTCCATTCTCAGATGGCGCTTGCGTTCATGAAAGCATTACTCTGGATGCTACCCATAGAGTAGGACAGTGAGGGTGAACTCAAGGTTCAGGCATAATAGCCAAAGCATGATTTGCCCTTATATGTAAACTTGCTCATTGTGGTCAATGAAATCCTAGACATATCAGCAGAAGTCTACCCTGAATACATCTGATGGATTTATGGCCCATGCCTTTTTGGCCACAAGGGCAGAACCTTTGAGTGATCAGGAGAATGGATATCTCCCTTACCTTCTGGTTTTGTGAAGCTAAAGTAACCATTTGGCTACTGGATGTGGTAAATAGTCACCTACCCATTATTATCCTTGGGCTCAAAAAGCAAATTCCAGAAGCATCGTAACAGGCTATGCCAAGTAAAATATACTCACACTTTGAACCAAACCCTCTTCCTCTCTCTTCCTTGTTTCCATCTACTTCTTTCTTAGATATGGGACCAAAGTTTTCAGTTCAGCTTGATGGATCTGTCTGTCATCAAAACTAAGTAAACTACACAACTGCTCTGGATCCCCGACCACATTCATTGAGGTCTGCACTTTGGTGCTTATAGTGCCATATATTAAAGGCCAGGCACTATCTCGGACACTGACTACTTCACGAATTGCTTTTCATATCTTGCCATTTTCATTGATTGAATAAAAGCACAAGATTCCATTATAGATCTCTCACACAGGCAAAATAAACACTTTTTCCTTGACTGGATGTAAAAGTATTGGAGAAGGCATTAAGGATAAATAGGGATTGATTTGCACTAATATGGTATAACGCTAGCTAAGTGACTTAACAGGCATATTCTTGCCACTGTAGGTTAAAGACATAACACTTATTGAAATAATGATGGTGGTATTTTGCAATCTTATCGACAGTGACAAATCCTCAATTGTGTGTAGTTTGATGAAAGGGTTTATGTAACCTGCAATTCCTCTTACCTCCTGAAAATTACAACAGCAATTTCAGCAGCCCTACAGACAAGGAAAGGTCCAGGCAAACTGCCTCCACTTTTGAAAACAAAGAGCCTACCCTGAAGTCCACTTTTACTAGGAATGATTGTTCTGTTCTATGCCCACATGGATGCCTATCAGATTTTACAGCAGAATGAATAATGCTAATCCAGGGAGAGATGGAGAGGCGGCATGGAGGATGAGAACCGATATTGCTTGCAACATTCATCAACAAAAGATGACATGCCAGTTGAAGTTCAAGGAAGTGTGGGATAAGAGCACACTTCAAACAGTGTGCTCTAGGGCAACATTAATGTTCAATGTTGGTGGTACTAAAATGTTCACGAGATGAAACCATCAGTGGTCACTGTGTGCCAATCAGTGGTGGAGGGGAATTCCCACCCCACCCTTTTGGTGCAATAGTGGTGGCAGAAGATGCTGCAGCCAGTAATGCGCAAAATAATCCTCCCTTAAAAAAACAACAACCAGAAAATGTAGTCCTCCTGAGACATAAAGAACCTCAAGAATGGGGATGAATTTCTTCGTGTCAGGAAGCAGCTACTGAAGCAGTCCTTCTGGAAGAGATTTCCACAGATGTAAGAGCACCACGTAGGGTTGCCAACCCTTCAGGATTGATCTAGAATCTCCAGGTATCAGCATCAGTCTCCAGAAGAGTACTGAAAGCAATTCTGGAGATTTAAACTAACTTTAAAAAGATATTTATAATCTCGTAATAGTTTCAGTTAGAGTATGCAACCCTAGCCCCAAGTTTCAGTAAGAGTACGCAACCCTAGCCCCAAGGGACTGTGCTTCCTCTGTCTTCTGCTCCCAATAAGGTTTCCCTGTCAACATTCTCAAATACTGATGACTTCTCCCTTGAAAAGTGCCTGAAGTCTGGGGTCTCACCATCACTGCTATGCCAGTCCCAGAGGCAGCTGGTAGCATACCAACATCACTGGAATACATGCCTCAGGAATAGAGTGTTGCCCCTTTAACTGAGACCTGACCAGGAGACAGGGTCTAAATCACACACCTCACTGCATCACTAGGCTTCAGTAGGTTTATAACCAGTATTGGAGCCAGGTTCTAGTTTACCTATTTGGCCTAGACCCCATTGGCTAGCCTTAGCTTTGGCTCCAGCTCCCACAGTGTTCTGTCTTGAGTTTGGATTAACACTACATGCTTCATCATATTGCTTGTCTACCTGTCTGTGAAGCCACCAACCCTCTTAGAGAAACAACTGCAGGTCCTCCATAGTCTTAGCCCCCACTATAGGATAAGATTTCCTTTGCAGGCGTCAGTCATAAACAGGAAATACTAGAGGGGGGAGTAGGTCTGTGAGATGGAGAATGGCAAAACACTCACAGGACTGGACTGGCTCATGAGGGGCACTGCTGTTTTCGATAGTGAATATACAGTGTAACCAACAGGGGCTGCAGGCCGCTCCATTAGACAACCAACCATGCCAGCCACTTTCTATGAGGGGGGGATGGGGTTTCAGTCAAAGTTCAGCAGACCTGTGAGAGAGGGCATCTCATCTGGTTATCCATGACAACCCATCTGGGCAACTCATGACAGTAGACTACTGACATGGTCTTATTAGCTAGCTCTGTATGTCATCAGGAAGATAGTGGAGGACAGGAAGGCCTGGCGGGATATGGTTCATGGGATCACGAAGGGTCGGACACGACTTAACGACTGAACAACAACAACAACAACTGTATGTCCTGCTCCTTCACGACTGTTACCTGTTTAATGGCAATGCTTGGTGTCTGACTCCTCCAGTTGCCCACACAAAAGCCTGTCTCATGTGTATTACTCAACGATACTCAACCTTCATAACCCTTCTTGATTAAGCAAAATCTGAATAACCAGGTGGATGGAAGTAACTTTTCAACTTTGCTATAAATCCACACACATAGAGAGACAGTAAAATAAATTATTTCTGAGAAAATGAAAAAAAAAAAAAAGATTGACAGTGCAGGCCTTTAGGATTGTTCTTCGTTTTTGTGTTCACTGGCAGAGGCGAGTGTCTGCAGTTCATTTGGATGCTCTCTTGTCTTTTTGCTTGAACAGCTATGCCTGGTGTGTTATTCATGCACTTATTACTCCCAGCATGAATAATTGCTTCCTGAATTCCTTTTCTGTATCTCTTATGGCCTAATATGCATCAATTGTGCTTCTCATATCATAGTTATTCGTGCCAATTAAATTCTGATTGTTTTCGGTTATATTTTGAGTGACAATTCCAAGGTTATATAAACATCGGGTTTGGGGTGCTGTTAACTAAGGGAGCCGTTATTTGCTCTTTATCAAATGTAATGTACAGTAGTTACAGAGAAGAATATGATCAGATTAAGTAGTCCAAAGACATCATTACTTCAAAAACAGTGATTTATGCAGGATATTTTAGCACATACAGTATACTTCATTATAGATGAAACTCATTGTGATAGACTCTTTGGAGGACAGATTGGTGGAGGGGCACCCATCTCCATCTGTTCATGCACCTCCACCACTGCTACTTGTCTGCCTCCTCCTCCTGCTCCCTGGATTTGAAAAGGAAGAAGGGAATGGAGTGGAAGACGTGTGGGAGAGAGGAGAGTGGTGGCTACAGCCTATGATACGCTGTAGTAGCCCACCACTTTCTTTTCCTCCACACTACTTCTTCCACTCTGTTCCCTTCTTCTTTTCAAATTCAGGGAGTAGGACAAAGAGGAGGAGGAGCAGCAGGCAAGGGGGGATAGCATTTAGGCCCTGCTGGATCAGGCCAAAGGCCCATCTAGTCCAGTTTCCTATATCTCACAGTGACCCCACCCAGTGACGTCACTGCAGGGGGGGCGGAGCTCTAAGTTCCGCTGCGATCGGAGCCTCTGTTACACGGAGGAACAAAGTGGCCCCGCCCCCTTGCCTTCGGAGCCTTTCAGGGAAGCGAAAGCAACGCGCAGGGAGTCTCCTGCACGTTGCTTTCGCTTCCCTGAAAGGCTCTGAAGGCGAGGGGGCAGGGCCGCTTCATTCCTCCATGTAACGGAGGCTGCGATCGCAGCGGAACTTAGAGCTCCGCCCCCCCCTGCAGTGACACCACTGACCCCACCAGATGCCTCAGGCTCAGGGAACACAAAAAACAAGATACCTCTAGTCTATCCTGTCACCACTTCCCTGCATCTGGCATTCAGAGATAGCCTACTACTAAAACCAGGAGGTTGCATATACCCATCATGGCTTGTAACCTGTCACAGCTTGTAACCAATTGGCATATCAAATGAGAGCTTTTGGGCCAACCTTGCCGTTATACTGGATATGATGGTATCAATGAATATTACCCAGTATATAGAAAGGTTTTCAAAAGAGTAGCATCATAGATATGATAAAATCATGCCAGGACTAGCCAGAAAATGTTTGAACATGTTGTCTGAACAACTCTAGATTTAATTTACATAGTTCAATAGTAGGGGTTCACAAGTGCTAGCTTGCCACAACTTCAATTATTCTCTGTCCATATAGTATCCCCTTTATGTAAAGTGGCATTGCTTGCTGCATTCTACCTGATAGTATGGGCTGAAGATATAGGGCGGTGGTGAAGCAATCGTTGGAGAGAGAAGAGGACAACTGAGGATCTAGAGAGGGCTAAAAGAAAGCTGAGGATCCTTAAATGGGACTCGTACTGTATAATCCATTCCCCTAGAAGGTGAAACATAAAGGGAAAAAAGGGGGTGTATATCTGCCTTGGCTTTCAGCAGTCAAAAGGACTGTTACTTTTTGATACAGCCTGAGGAATTTGCAGTGGGGATGGTGACTTCTCAGTCACCATCTTTTCAGTAGATGTAGAAAAACCTTGCATACATATTATAAGTTAAATAGATACGTTAAAATGTAAATATGCCTGTTATTGTTGAAAACTAATTAGCACTATTTCTTATGTTATTTTGAAGTAAAAGGCTACATCTTCCTACATTTGACCAGTATTTTGTCTAAAGTTTAGACTGGGAGCTCATCCCGCATTTACCCATAAATTGGACTCATTTGCAATGCCAGTATAATACTAGGCAAAGTGGAATTACGTTTAGTTACCTATGCATTATTTTCTGAATTTGCTCAGATTTTCAAATACATGAAAATACTCCTGCATTTCACTGAACATATCTAGATATACATGGGTAGTTTAGCATGGGTAGTTTATAGTTGTTAGCCATATACGAGGGATGGCTAAAAAGTTCCCAGCCTACATCCAAACAAAATCCCTTTCTACTTTGCATGTGAATTTTTCAGCCACCTCTCATATATGAGTAGCAGTCATACACTAACTTGTTCTTTATAAGCAAGGTAAGACCCTAACAACAAGAATTGCATTCAGATACAAGCCAAATCCATCCAGCAGTTAGGTTAAAGTACCTTCAGAATTGCAATTCATGTTTTAAATGTTGCCTGTTGGATGCTCCGTATCTTCTGCACCAGAAGTAAACTGAACATTAGCTGGTCTGTAGGGACTAGAGGAAGAAAAACAGTGGGAGAGCAGTATGTAAACAGCTGCAGTAGTGTTTTAGTGTCACTTCGCATTCTATATCAGCTCAACTCCAATGGTCTCCCACATCAGCTTGAGTCAGTTTCAGGCTACATTTGCAAGTGGGATTTGTTTATCTTCATCAGTACACCACTCCTTGCCACTGTGCTTGATGTAAAATTGCTGCCAAGCCCCAAGTAAAGCAGATTCAGAAGATGATCACTTGAAAAAATAATAATGCACCGTTCCACATTTTTGAAAGCTAAAAGGTGCCTACTGGCCCAATCCTATTCAGATGCCGTGCTAATAGCACACTGGTGATCATACAGACCACCATGACTGCTGTATCCTAAGCCTGTCCAAGCAATGCCACACTGGCGCAGCCCTTCCCAGTAACACCAACACCGCCCATGGAAACACCAACAGAGTTTGTTGTTCGTGGAGCAGTGTCCTGATGTCGGTGCATTGTTGGTATGATGGCCAAGGAGCCAATCACTGCCTCCACCCACCCCGACACTGGCAGTCACAGAAGCACCACCAGGGTGAAGTGAGCAGGGGATGGGGACCGGTGCAGGGCCAATGAGCGGCCATCACTGTGGGGATGTCCACCCACCAGCCCCTAGGAATGAGCAACCCAGTAACAGGCACCTCAGCTAACCATGAGTACCCCATGGATACCTCAAGGGTATAACACGCCACAACATGACACAAGAATGCCACCACACCCCTACCCCCTTCTGGAGCTACTGCAGCATCAGCAGCAAAGGGGCAAAAGCAAAGAATGGCTAGAAATCCCTGCTTAGGGCTCACGTCCCCTTGGAATAATTCTTTGACCAGAGCAGAGGAAGGGTAGAAAGACAGCTCCCTTGGAAGAGAGCAGCCATGAGAAACAAGCACACAAGTCTCTCCATGGCAAGGGTTCAAGCCCCATTCATCTGCTGGAAGGATCCCTTTTGTCAGGAGAGGGACTGGAATAAAGGGAGTCTCAACAGCACTCAAGCTAAGCAGGGCACTGGTAGCTCGCTGCACGAAAACGCAGGCTGGGAACCAGACAGAATGAGTTTGAGCCCAGCCAGTGGCGTCGCTCTAGGTGGGGCGGAACACTAAGTTCCGCAAGTGTGCTGACCCTTCCTTACCGGCATGAGGCGGCCCCGCCCCCTCGCCTTCGGAGCCATTCTGTGCGGCAAAAGCAACGTGCAGGAGTCTCCCTGCACATTGCCTTCGCCGCACTGAATAATCATAATAATAATCATAATCATAATCATAATCATAATCATAATAATAATAATATACAGTATTTAGATACTGCCTTTCTTGGTCATTGGATTTCTCCTCTGACTTTTATCTAAGGCGGTGTACATGGGCAGGCTGTCCTAACCCCCCTAAGTTTTTTTTTTTTTTTTTTTTTACAATATATATTAATGTCCAGTCTTTCATGAACGGGTACTTTCCAGGTGGTATCCTTTTTACAGTCTGACAATTCTGCTGGCTGGCACCTCCCACACTTGACTGATGCAGCTGGAATCTCTTATCTCTCCTCCTGGAGGCTTTCACAGCTTTTTGCCGGCGGCGTGTCTCGAACTTATCAAGTTCACCAGTCTTCGGGCTTTGAAGGCAGCAGCTCTCCCAACTGAGCCAGACTCTTCTGCTCTGAAGGTGAGGGGGTGGGGCCGCCTCATGCCGGTGAGTAAGGAAGGGTCAGCACGCTGCAGAATCTAGTGTTCCGCCCTACCTAGAACAACGCCACTGAGCCCAGCCAAGGGACTTACCCTCACCAGCAAGGCACTCACCTGCCAGAAACTCCCATGGCAGGGACAAAAGAAGAGAGAAAGAAGGCCTAGAACCCATTTCACCACTCTACAAAGCTGCTTGCTAACTATGCAGCCCCCCTTTGGGAGGAGGGGAGAGAAGCGGATTGTGTGGAGAGAAGGTGTAACAAAGTCCAGAAGGCTACTCTTGCCTTATACAAAACTAAATTGTCAAAACGTAGTGTATATTAGAGCACATACTGTGATTTATATTTATGCTTTATGATTACAGGAACGTTAACTCGAGAAACAGTCTGCTTTTATGGAAACCCTTTTCTGAAGCCAACTGGTCTGTTCATTTGGCATTCACACCTATTGCTTCACAGGTTTATTTAATTGTTCACAATAATGGCCACCCTGTGGGTAGAACCAGTGAGCTTGCCATAAAATATCAGTATTCCTGATGAAAAAACATTAAATGTGGTCTGAAACACCAGCGGGGACACTGCTCCCTCTTGCCCTCCCTACATGGCACACCACCGGGAGCAGAAGAAAGAAATAGCAGCCATAAGAAGTTGAAAGTGAGAAGGAATTGCTTCTTATATTGCACGTGAGAGTTCATGGTCTGGTTCTTGAAGTCTGACCTGCATTTGATGCTCACTAAACGCATGCAGACAACGCACTGGGAATATTCTTGGTCTGAGGGATGCTTCTGATATAAGTTCTGAGAACAATGGAGGATACCCAATGAGTTGTAGACCTTCCCTTAGCTTCGAGCTCTGGCAACAGAGAAGGGGATGCATTTGCCTTGCATGCCCAGGAAGGAGTTCCAGGAGATTGGACTGAAATTTGGATTTCTCCCCCTGATAGGACAGAAGTCAAGAAGGGCCCCCTTTCTCAGGTATGCTCCTGCAAGCTTTAGGGCAGCGGTGGGGAACCTCCGGCCCCAGGGCCGGATCAGGCCCCCAAGGCCATCCGGTCCGGCCCCTGGAGAGATTGCCGTGGCTTCGGACAGTGAGCGCGGAGCCTCCAGAGGCCGATGGGGGGCGGTGGCAAAAATTAATTAAATAAATAAAAATGGCGCCTGGCCTTACGGCCGGCCCTCAAGCAAATTTCTAATATTTAAAACGGCCCTCACCAGGGAAAAGGTTCCCCGTCCCTGCTTTAGGGGAAAACGCTCTTGCAGGACCCTTGGAGGATAGAGCACTGCTCAGGAAGAAGCATCCTCCTTCGTGTGAGACGCACTGCCTGATGGGTAGTAGCACATCCCCACGCTTTCAAGGCACATGCAATACACATTCCCTTTTACAGTGTATCTGTTTTTGTGCTGAGTTTCTACAAACAACTGCGAATATGGATCCTAAGGAACAGAAGAAGATGATACAACTCATGGGTAAAATGGAAAAACTGGTGAAACGTAAGAGAGTTGCTCATAGTTTGCAACTAAAGCATGAGGTGGTAGACCTCATTACGTGATGCTAGAATTTCTGAAACAGTTTCATCATCATTTTAACATGTTATTGATGCTGTATAATGTTATTAATTGTCGTTTATTCTATTTTTTCATGCCAGACAACTTTTTCTTTATGGTATTAGTTATTTAGAGTGACTTTTGAGTGAATGTGGAATGGCTTTGGAACAAGTTATAATTTTTTTCCCATTGAAATTAATGCAATAATTGCTCTTGCCATCCAGATTTCTGCTATAAGGGCTGTTTTCAGGAATGAATTAGATAAGGATACTGCAACATTGACACATTGTCCCAAGGTTTTACACCTTACATTGTAACATATGTCAGGTATGACGAAGCATCCTCCTGACACATGGCGCATATGAACTTGTTCCACAAAAAGGGAACAACCACGTGGCAGGACTCGCCCAGGAAAAAAAAGGAAATGTTCAAAATCTGGGAAGAGAAATTCTCACCAATGTAGATTACATTGCAAAATGATCAAAGGTTCACAGGACAGACAGTAAAGAAGGGAAAAAAGCCCGTGTGAGTCTTTGATAATAAAAAGCACCCCAAATAATGAAGTTAAAACAATCAAATGACTCACAACCTAATCCTATCCCCTGCCAGTCCATAGCTTTAAGCTGCACCAATGGAATGCACTCTGCATGCTATGGTGGGGGGATGATCAGACAGTCAGCAAGAGGTATTTTTTACATACCTCCTAGTAGGCTGCCCGATCAC
Organism: Plestiodon gilberti rubricaudatus; assembly: GCA_026170595.1. Classification (NCBI taxonomy): domain Eukaryota; kingdom Metazoa; phylum Chordata; class Lepidosauria; order Squamata; family Scincidae; genus Plestiodon; species Plestiodon gilberti. The sequence continues at coordinate 79,914,131 of JANXHW010000001.1, forward strand.
CTATGGGTTTCCTCAGATCCTTGCCAGCAATTTTGCTGGAGTAAGTCCAAGGAAAGGCAGGGGGCATGTTGGACTGCAAAAAAAGGGGATAGCATCCCAGAGCATGCTGTTGCCTCTGGGATCCACCCTCTCCAGAGTCCAGCCCCTGAACCAGCCCCTGCCCTCCCCCCCCACTGCCACTTTAGCTGCTGTGGCATAGGCTAGGTCCATCAGTGGTGGGCATACAGAGCTGCAGAGCACACGGCGGCAGCAGCACATCATTTTGGTGGTGTCATGCCACTTACGGTGGTGGAATGCGAGTTCTGCTGTCATAAACAGCCCATAGGATTAGGCTGTCAATAGTTCAAGCATCTGAACTCTAAAGCAAGGTTTCTTATAACTCAAGGATCCCCAACTGACTCTCCAGTCCTTTTGCAAGCCATATGGAGATACTAATGCTGGCCTGCCTTACAGAGAGTTGTGAAGATTGCTGAGAGAGTGTATATGAACTGCATGGAACACTCTATACACAAATGCGAATTACAATGATGTAGAAGATGAACAAGGATTCCAGCAACAGCATCATGCCATGAAACAGTAGCACTACATTTCCTAATAATCATCTAATTTTTAAGCCATTCACTTATAATTGATTTATTACTGGAGTACAATGTGTGGACCCTCATGTTTTTCCAAAGACATGAGCCAGTGCGTTTGTGAAGGAAATCACAGAGAGAGAGAGAGAGAGAGAGAGAGAGAGAGAGAGAGAGAGAGAGAGAGAGAGAGAGAGAGAGAATGAAGATCATTCAATATTAGACTGATAAACAAAACCTGATGACTGAACTAACGTTGCAGTGAAAACATTAATATGCCACCCATTTCATGTTAAAATTTACGCAGGCAATTCTGAAGGTGGCAGTCTTTCTGAAGACCTCCAGCATGGAGTACATCCATTATTCCCACGATGCTCTCTTTGAGGTAGAAAGTTGTTGAAGGAAGAGATCCCCCGAGAGTAGTTACAATAAATCTTCACTGACTTGTCTTTCTGAGCAAGAAGAAAAAGATCAATTGATGAAAATGCTCCCAGGCAAAATGTTACCTAACTTCATCTCCAAATTTTCATTTATTAAGGAAGATGTAAAAGTGTCCCCAGCTACTGATGATGTTGTTCTGAAGAGTGGAAGTAGAGAAGCCACTCCAGGGGAAAACAGATTTCCATTCCGGCACTGTTCTTAAAACACAGGGTAGTATATACAGCACCATATCAATCAAACTGACACAGCTCCAAAAATATAAATTAAATTCTCATTATATAGATGAGAGATGTTTCAAGCGACTGGGCAAAATACAGTATGCGCAATAGATGAAAACCCCATTTCAATACCCTCTTCAGTTGTTATTAATCTGTGCCAGCTGTACCTGGGTAGAGGGGGAAGAGATGTGTCCTGGCTACTCCCGAGCGCTGTCACATCCCTGCTGTTCCCAAGTTCAGTATTTGTGCTGAGGAGGGAAGAACATTTGGGCATCCACAGTTCTAAACTAAGTGCCCCCAGATCAGTGCTGCCCTCCTCAGACAAACTGGAGAATGCAAGGGGCATAGCTAATGAGCACATCAGTGAAGGGGTGTGTCTCCCTGCCCCTGTTCTGCTCTCCCCCATCCTCTCCCACTTCCCCCACTGGCTTACCTGCTCCGACAGGTGGCCAGCGATCCCCTGACGCGCAGGAAGCCTGCAGCCTTTCCACCAGTGCTTGGACGGCACATTATTCAGCGTGCTGCCAGAGCATGCTTTATAGGCACTTTGCAGCACTCGCCACCAGTGGAATGCGCATTCCGCTAGTGGCAGGGCCCAATAGAATTGGGACAGGTAGGAGCTCGTTACCCAGCCCACTACCCAACTTTTCAAGGTTTATTTTTATAACTGGTAAAAAGTAAGATAAATTTTGGTACCTTGATTAAACGTTCTGCTCCATCTCTAATACTGGACATATTTATTTATTTATTTATTTAGCTGCATAAACCACTTTGTGAATAATTTTTTTTTTCAAATGCAGCATGTAAATATTATTATTAATCTATTTGTAATTATTGTTTGAATAAAATGAAGGCAAGCATTTCCCTGACTCCAGGGCATTTTGCTGAAAAACAGTCTATATTAACACCTCGCTGCAAACAGAGCTGTGTCTTTTGAGAAAAGATTGTTTAATATCGGCATGGTGAAAAGGCGATATATTCCTAGCAGTCCAGAAGAATGTAGTGGCGTATTTCCCATGATGAACCTAAATTGAAATGGCATGTCTGAATAACTGCAGTACCGTGACGACTTGTTCCCAAAAGGAGGATTGGTGTCGGAAGCTTTCAAGAGGCTCTGAGAACTAGGAAGTCAACTCCAGTGATTTATCGGCTGGCAACCTGGACTAGCAGTGGCCATTCTTGCCACTTCAAACACAGTGTGACCTACAAGCTCTGAGTAACAACAGGATCCAATTGTGCTACATGTTGAATAAACAGATTCATCCTGATCCAAGGGGGAGCGATGCAAAGACAGAAGCAGAATTCTCCAAATGTATACCCTGCTGGACTGGCCAATTCCGTGAGAACAACCTCAGTTCCTTTGGCTGGGGCACCCAAACAGGGTTGTTGTTGTTGTTGTCTTTCCCAGCCATGCAGGAGGTGAACAGAAACAAGCAGCTCCTCTTGCTCCCATCTCTGTCCTCTGTATGTTTCCCCTCAGAACAAGATTCAATAGGAAATGTTCTTCCCTGAACCACAGCACCGTTGCAGGAAGACCACATGGCCAGGCAGATGGCTCCTTTTGTGTATTGCATGTCTACTTCGACTGGTTTCCCCAAGAATAATAGGTTCTAGCCAACCCACCTACTGGGATTTGCATATGCCAGCTGATTGGGCATCCAAGTACAGGTGGGCCCCCATATCCACAGATTCGCTATCCACGGTTTCAGTTATCCACGGATCGCGGGGACCCCCCAGGCTTTTACTTTTTTCCCAGTAAGCTTTGTTTCTTCCTTAAACAAACAGGAGAAGCAGCCTCTGGCTGCTTATTGCAGGAAAGTAGAACGAGACTAAGTCCTAGAGAGGCTCTGCAAGGTTAACAGAAAACTTGCAGAGCCTCTCTAGGTCTTAGTCTCATTCTACCTGCCTGCAATGGAGGCTGCTTCTCTGTTTGTTTTAAGGAAGAAACAAAGCTTGCTGAAAGAAAAATAAGAGCTGGGGGGTTGCACATGCCTGCCCACAGGGGAGGCAGGGCGGGAGGCCCTAAGGAAACCATGGAGGGGGTGTTCGCTCTTATCAACGGTTTCAAGTATCCACGGAGGGGCCTGGAACATATCCCCAGCGGATATGGGGGGAGTACTGTACACCTGACCCAGTTATAGACGGTAGTTAGGGATGCCCAGGTGGTCATAGACCATCTAATAGCATGGGCCAATAGCATCATTGCATAGATTTCTTAAGCCTGTCCAGCTTGGCTATCTCAGAAAAGCACCTATGTGTGGCAACACACGAAGGCAACACGCTATCCAGGATTTCAGATAGGGGCCTTTCCCAGCCCTACTCAGAGGTGTCCGGGATTGAGCGGAGATCCAGAGAAGATCTTAATGGTCAAGTAGGTCACTGTGTGAGTAAGCAGTTCTCAGAATACTCTCTAGACCCAGGTCATTTAGGGTTTTTGTATAACAGACAGCACATTGAAGTATGCCTGGAAACAAACTGGTAGCAAAGAAGCAGATCTTTGTTCAAGTTAACAGAGTAGCTTCTAGAGCTTTGACCATGTGACGTTTCCAAACAGTGTTCATAGGCAGCCCCGTGTATAATGCCATACAGTCATCTGACCCAAACATTATTAGGACATGATTGTATGAGATCGTGGTATTTTCAGGAAGAAGGGCCATGAGCAGTGTGCCAACAGAAGTTGTCGAAGGTGGTCCAAGTCACAGACACTACCTTACATGACCCCAGTGCTAGCGGAGGGGAGAAAAGGTTTGTGTTTATACCCTGGACTACATCAATATACAATGTCATGCTTAAATTCCTTGCAGCATGTCCAATTGTAGACAAAGCACATTGACTTGAAAACTTTCCTGGCAGTCTAGTTATGAAGTACCAGAGCATGCAACTTAGGAGAGACGTCACAATTTTGTATTAAAATAAGGAGAGGCAAACTGAGAAGCAGGCCTGAAATGTTAAAAAGTACTATTCAAATACAGTCATTCACAGTAATGACTGTAATTGGCTTGCGTTTTGAGATCCGTAGTGAGTTGGAATGAGACATTTCATTCCTTTTTTGATAGTCTTGCATTCAATACTGTATGTTGTAAACCAGCGGTGGGGAACCTCCGGCCCCAGGGCCGGATCAGGCCCCCGAGGCCATCCGGTCCGGCTCCCGGAGAGATTGCCGGGAGGCCGCCCAACCGGCCCCTGGAGGCTCCGCCGGGTCCGCACGTCACCTCCGGAGGCCGGAAGAGGGCCTTTGCATGTCCTCCCCGGCCGCCGCCTCGACCCCTTCTCACCAGGCTGTTGGCCATTTCGCACATGTGTACCATGCTGATGAGGGCAAGCTCTTGCCCTCTTGCCCTCATCGGCATGGTACGTCGGAGGTGACGCGCGGACCCGGCGGCGGCTTCAGACGGTGAGCGCGGAGCCTCCGGAGGCCAATGGGGGGGCGGGGGCAAAAAATAATTAAATAAATAAAAATGGTGCCGGCCTTACGGGCGGCCCTCAAGCAAATTTCTAATATTTAAAACGGCCCTCGCCAGGGAAGAGGTTCCCCGCCCCTGTTCTAAACAAACCCAAACTTCTGGAAACAATCAGGTGAGAACACAAATATAGTAATGTCATATAAAGTAGGAGAGTAAACAAAGCTTTGAGCTCTGCAAATGAACACAAAACAGACCAAAAGAAGATAGTCTACTATGCAGGTCTACTCAGTAGTAAGTCCCATTGAGGTCAATGGGGCTTACTCCCATCTGTGTATAGGATTGCAGCCTAAAGGGCATCTTTTCTGTCCTAGCAGAAAGGATGACTGGTGAGATCATTTGTCTTTGCATATAAGTGCTTTGGACAATCAAGAAACATGCTAAAGGGCGCAATCCTGCCAAACTTTAGGCAGGTGAAGTGAGCACTCCGCCAGCCTACAGTGTCGCAAAAGTGCCGGAAAGCACTTTCACAGCACCTCAAGAGTAAGCGGCGTCATTTAGGCCGGCCGGTGCATCTTACACAGGATTGGGCTGTAAAAAAATAATAATTTTATTATTGAATGTTTTTCAGATGGCACAATAGCATACTATATGCACAGCTGTTTAAGCACCTGCCTCATTATCATGAATGGTAGTTGTGCTTCAGCATTGCTTAGAATATTACTCCACTCGCATACATCAGCTAGACTTCAGGATTACAAACTTACTAGCAGCTAAAATATTTCATCAGGACTTTTAGATCCCTTTATTTCCATGTCTGCACCGTGATGCTTTTGTCAGGTTGCTATGCTGATCCCTGAGAACAGGAGATAGACGAAGGGCAAAGATAAATTTAATTGCATCTGTTTTAGTTTCTCAAATAGTGTTTTCAACATTTTTCAGTTCTCAGAGATTCTCTCTCTCTCTCTCTCTCTCTCTCACACACACACACACACACACACACACACACACACACACACACACACGGTGCATTCCAGGATTACAGTGAATGATGCAGGTGATGTAGAGTCTAGAGATGCATAAGATGTTCACGTTATAGGCCAGGGGTGGGGAACCTCCACCACCGCCCGCCTAGTCCCTTTAAAATCGGCCTTTCTGCAGCTGCGCAGATCGCCGTTGAGGCCGAGAGATTGCCCTCTCGGCCTCAACGGCGATCTGCGCAGCTGCAGAAAGGCCAATTTAAACTGGAGGTGACGCGGGAAGGCGGCGGCGGCAGTTGCCGCCGCCGCCGCCGCCGCCGCCGCCGCCGCCGCCGCCGCCGCCGCCGCCGCCGCCGCCGCCCGGAGCCTCAGGTAAGCCGCCGTGGGTGGGAGGGAGGGAGGGAGAGTGGTCTGTGGGTGGGAGGGAGGGAGGGGTAAATTCGCGGGGTGTGTGTGTCAAATTTGTGGTGGGGGGGCAAAAAATTCATCCACCCTTATGGGCGGCCCGCAGCCAATTTTCCCAATGGGGAAATGGCCCCCCACCGCAAATAGGTTCCCCACCCCTGTTATAGGTGCTCTTGTGTTCAATCTATTGCCTCTAAGGTAACTTGACTTTATAGTCCCTAGCTCCCTGATGTGCTTCCCACAGAGTAGGAAAAAGGAAAGAGAGATCTAATAGTTGGAATGGCGACAGCACGTGAGCTGAGCTACCCAGTGTAGAGACAGCAAGTGTGGAAATATTGGCCTCCTCTAGTAGGGGAAGTTTATTGCTTGTTTAAAGGCTTGTGGGTTTGCTCTCTCCTACTTTGGCTGGTATTTAATTTTGTCTGCCACATGACAAATTTGATGTTGTAATTCCAGTGCATTATATACACAATCAGCATAAAGGCTTGTGTTGTAGCTTACTTTGTTGAGTGATCACAAGTCAATAAATACATGTTAAAACCTGTGTCAAGAAAAATAAATTCTATAGTAGCTGGTCAACACTGAGGAAGTGTTGATGAAGATCGGCACAATAAGGTGCGTGACTAATGAAAATCTTATTCATACACTGAATCTGGCATTTTGGGTTTTAGTAACCCAATGATGGGGAAAGATTGCAGTTTCATTTCCCCAAGATATACAGAAAGCAAGAAAATCTTTCATCAAGGAAAATCTGTCAGCCAAGAAAGCAAAAGGCTTGGTAGAAACGACATGAGCTCCAGCTAGCACCACCCACAGTGCTGTGTCTCATCTTATAGCAAGCTGTCAGAAAAGACCTTCTGCAAGTCCCTAGAAGTCCTTCTGTGGACGTGGAAAACAGAAATGGTATTGACATAGTGATGATGCTCTTTTCCCCTACAACATTATTCTGAATAAAAGGGCGAAGGTCTTTTCTCTTGTCTCTCCCTCCCCTGCCCCAGTACAACATCTAACTGGGTGCCAGTTTGGTCAACACAACCTTTCTCTTGGCCCTAGTGATAGTAAAGGGCTGCAGGGGAGACTTTGCTTGTTGCCATCCAATAATTTTATAGCCACCTGATACTTTATGTCTCCCTTACCAGGCTAAAGATGCAACAGCATCTGCAGGTATGCATGTTACCATTTGGGTCCCACAGCTCAGCTATCACAGGTATACAGGACTGTATTATTAGAATCCTATTTCTGTCTTTATTTCTACTGTACTTACATTAATGGGCAGCGCAATCCTGTGTAAGGATCCGGCAGGCGGCCCAGGGCCACCTGCCGGATCCTGAGCCCCGGCGGCCATGCTGCCGCTGGGCCAGAGGCCTACGCTCGTCCCCTTCCCCAGGTGTAAATTCAGGCCGGTCCGATAGGCCTCCTCAGATTTCTGCCAGCTACATCTCCCGGGCTGGCTACACCAATGACCCCCCTCCCTCACCCACCGAACTGCCCCTGTGCCCACCAGATCCTTACCTGCCTTCTCCGGCAGCCAACCGGGCGCAACGGTGATGGAGCAAGGGAGGCTGGCCTCTGTGCCATCACTCTGTGCCGACACTCATTCCGTCGCCAGCGCAATCTGCAGGATTGCGCAGTGAGCACCGTACATAAATTAAAATAAAACACTCAGGATTACAAGCTCAAAGAAAAGATATGCAAAGAAAGGGAAGTGGGAAGAAAAGGAAGGGGTTTGCAGAGAGGACTTGCTCTTGGTCTCATCACAGAGGCCAAGGCAGCCAGAACTGACATTGGTAAGAGAGGAAGGCAACGTAATCAAGCACCCTTCTCTGAGGATTTTAACTGTCATCAAACAAGGTGCCTGGGAAGACCTTGTGGTAGGACCAGCTCTGATCTTCTCATCAGGTCATTGCTACCCAGATTTGATACCAACTTCTGGATGTGAAGCTGGGTAGACATCAGGTGAAGGAGTCTATCTTTTGTTTTTGTATGGAAGGTCTACATGTGGAAACCTACCCCTTCCAAGACTGTAAATAAGTTTTATCAAGCAGGTTTGTAAACCACCTTGAAAACAATAATGGTGGAAAGCCAAGATAGGAATCTGTCAAATAAATAAGAGAGGAGAGGAGGGAGATCAGTTTGACAATGCCAAAACAAAGAGAGAGATTGTTATCAAGCATTTATATGCAGTTGGTCCAGGATGATCTTCTCTTGCTGATGCTCTTGCTTAAGTGGAGATGGTGCAGCTACCCAGTGGGCCTTGATCCTTTGGTGGTGAGAGAAGCCATACTAACCTTTGCCTTAGTGACAACAGACAATTGGAACAGAGCTCTTTCTGGTAAGGGTGGGAAGCCAATTCACTGTCACTGCTCATTTTCAGGCCACTGGCTGGGGTACCTTTTCATGCTATCAATATAAAGACTGGTGTATATCTGCATTCCATCATAGTCAGTATTATAATATGGCTGGACAATTTGGTTTCTCATCCAGTGAACAGCCATGTAGTGTGTATGATGGAACTGGTACATTCTCTTTTATCACTGCTGTCATTGCCTCTTCCATTACCATTGCCTCCATGTTGGGCAGTATGCCATTGAATACCACCAGTAGCTTCAGACAGGGATCAAGTCTCTGACTCCAAGTCTAGTCCCAAGTCTCTGACTCCAAGTCTCAAGTCAAGTCCCAATTCTTTGCCCCCAAGTCCCGAGTCTTTGGTTGCGAGTTGTGAGTCCCTATCTATTTAATGAGGAAAACAGGTTTAAACCTGAATAAAATTCGACTTGTCGTAAATGGCTCCAAGTCTCAAGTCGAGTCTTCCAAGTCTTTTACAATCACCGAGTCAAGTCCAAGTCAAGTCATTGACGCGACTTGAGTCCGACTCGAGTTCCAGTCAACAGACTCAAGTCTACATCACTGGCTTCAGAACATCTGCAGGAGAGCAACTGCCTTCCTCCTAGATACATCTAGTTGCCTAGTGTTGACAGCAGGATGCTAGAATAGATGAACCATTTGGTCTGACCCAGCAGAGCTCTTCTTATGAAGTCAGTATATGATTGTTTGAAAAGTTGCTGCCTCTCAAAGAGAAGTCCTTTGCAGACACACAAAGTGCTGCATGAGGCACCGAACAGCTTATTCTTGTAGTTAACAAGGCAGCATTTAAGAATCAACCAATGCTTAGGGAGGTCATACTCTTCACCAAAAGCATCATCAAACATTTTGTGTATCAATTACAAAATGAAAGAAAACCCCATTTCTATGCTCAGTATAAACTGTGCAAGGTGCGCAATTGTGCATCAATTTGTTAATTTGCTGAATTTGTTCTGATTGTAATATTTCAGCTCTTCCAGGTGCCAGTCTCAGGTGTGTGAAAAAAGAAGCAGACTGCGAATGGCAGCACAGCAAGCAGGCAGCATATCAAACCAGAGGTGCAGAAGCAGAGCAGTTTAGGTTTCTGTTGTGATGCTCAGAACATGCTCAAAGGATATGGCCAGAGAAGAGGAGAAGCATTTGCAGCTGCAAGTATCAGTAGATGGTTTCCAGACAGGTAAGAAAGCACATTAGTACTTGCCCATCCAAGATGAAAATATCAGAATGCATCCCTACTGGTGGCTGCTGTCAGAGAGCGGCAAGAAGGCTACGCACCTGTGCCTGCAGTCAGGGCCACTCAGAGGAATTTTATCAGGGGGTACAAAGTTTCTTTTGGGCCCCTTCCCTTCATGTAAACTTGGCTCCTGGACAGGGCCCATGAGAAGGGGTAAAGGGGGTAAATTGTACCTGGGCCCATGGTCAAAAGGGGGGGCCCAGGAGCCAAAGGAGGGGGCCCAGAAATTTCCTGAGATCTCAGCTGGCCTCATGGAAAGTGAAAGACAGAGGCCGGGTCAACTGGGAGGCCAGGTCTACCAGGCAGGTAGACCTGGGTTCCACATCGGGAAGTCTGGTAGACCTGGGCTCCGGAGACATTTCCGGCTATTGCTGCTCCCCCTGCCCCATGTGCCCCCTCCCCCTTTGAGGAGGGGCCCAAAAGAAACTTTGTACCCCCTGGTAAAATTCCTCTCAGAGGCCCTGCTCCTGGGGCCCCCTTTTTTGCTCCTGGGCCCCATTTTTGGGCCTGCGTATGATTGTACCCCCTTAACCCCCTCTCAGAGGCCCTGCCTGCAGTGTGAACTTACAATGTCCACAACCAATATTCCAAAGAAGTTATTTTTAGTATTCAGAATTAAGTTTTGAAAAGAGAAGAACGTTGACATGTTCTAGGGGTTGGAAACTGGAGCTGGAGCCAGGAGGATCAGAATCTGTGTCGAGCACAAATCTGATCTCTTATGTCCTAACTACTGAAAATAGCTTTCTTTTTCTAGTAAAAGAAAAGATTCAATTAGGGAATGTCAGCAAGACGCATACCAACCAGAAATCTGCGGTATGTTTGTTCATTTTAATGAAAGAGGGGACTCCAGAAAAATTAAAGATTCTAAATGCACAAGATTCTAAACGATCCATGGTGTAGCAGTCAAGCAAGCCCCGTCCATAGAATCCACAAAGCTGTAGGTGGGAGAGGAGGTTCTGCTGATCAGCTGGGCAGTGGAGCAACTGCTGCTGGTGACATCATCAGCTGTCGCCTGCTCTCAGCTTGAGGGATGGTTGGAACCGGCGCTGGCCCTTTAACAGCTCCCCATAGCAGAGGAAATGGAGGAGAGGTGAAGAGCTGAGAGATGATTGAGGTTGAACGAATGAAGGAAGGGAAAGGAGATGTATATTTGGAGTTGGAAAGGGTAAGAGAAGGAGCAAGAGGGGAAAATGTGAGGGGAAAGTCCAGCCGTGGAGGAAGAAGGGTGTGAGGAGGACAAAGATGGGGCAAAGTCAAAGAAGACCAGCCTGGGCTTGGAAACAGGGGAAGGAGTTGGACAGGGAAGAGTAGCCTGTTGCAGTGACTTGGCAGACGGCAGACAGCAGATGGCCGGGGGGGGGAGAGAGAGACAGACAGCCCACCCTCCCAGACCCAGCTCTACTCAGGAACATGCAAGGGCCAGGACCCAAAAGGACCCACAACCCAGGATGGAACATAGGAGCTACACAATATAGTAAATGAGCAAGTGGCTCGAAACACGTGCAAGGTTTTCAGGATTTTAATAAGCAAAAAAGACAATACCATCTAACTCAGGTAATACATTGTTATTTAAATGGCACAATGTTGCTATAAATAATCCACGCAGCAATCATGGCAATGAGTAATTCACCAGCAAAACACAGGTCAACATGTTCGCATGCAACATTTGTGAAATAATTCTAGAAAAGTAACAAATGAATATGTTTACGGATAATTTGCTACTAAATATGAGCTAAGTTTATCAAATAAATTGCGTGCTGCATACAGCGAGCCCAGCTACCCTTCTGCTGAATAATTTACTTTTGTCACCCATGCTGAGAATATTTTATTTCTTATATCCCTCACCCACAGGCAGAAACATTGAATAATTTTCATTTCCTCCTCTGGATGGCACATCTATTGCTAACCCCTCCTTTCTTTCCAGCAGCATAATTTGCCATGTCTTAAATTTGAGGGTGACAGGAGCTGTGTTCCCTGAATGCCCGCTACATGTTTCCATTACTAGTTCTTAAGCAGAACGGAGCAGAAAGAGAACATTATCCAGTGTCTCTCTGTTATAGCACCAAAGAAACTCATCCTTGTCCCTCACCAGAAGCACACCACAGAATGACTGCAATATGTCATCTTCTCATGCGCCATAGGGGTCCATTCACCACTCTCTGGACCTGAGCAACACGCCATTTCCCCATCTGCTTGAATGTGGGTCCGATTAATATGCTGGTAGGCATTCTGGAGTTACCCAGATATTCAATTGGTAATCTGAAACCTGAACTAATTAGGCTGTTTTTATGAGAGTGCACACGAATGCCAACAGGAAACAATTAATGAAAGAATCACCTCCTGAAAGGTGGGTGGTAATACAACCAGCTAGGATTACAGCTCCTTGTCCCTTCAACAATGGCAGCTCTTCCCTAGGAAGATTATAGGTAGATGTCACGTCTGTTGCCACTGATGTGGAAATTATGACGAGCACCAAGAGCTATGATGGGAGGATAATTAAAAAATAATTAACAAGAATAATTTGCACAGGGCCATGGGACAAAGGCTTTTATTTCATCAGCTGCAATAAGTGATTAGATAGGTACACAGTGTTTCTGTAAAAACATCAGTCATTTGTCGTTTGGAAAAAAACAGGATGGGGAGGGGACAGGACAGAACAGAACAGTATTCAGGGAACAATAACTAATTATTTTGTTCCTTTTGTTTCTTAACTTTCGATAAGAGTAAATCGCATGGCCCAGAGGCTTTGTCCAAAACAGCAGTTCAGCATAAACCAGTTCTCTGCTCTTTCTCGGTCTATCAATTCAGGAGTGAGATCATCTGCCTGCAGGCTACAGCTCAGTAATGGAGTTTGTATTTGCTTTGCATACAAGACCTCAGCATTAACCTGATCTCTTTGGGTCACCAGATGAAGGTAACTGATGAAAGCTGTGAGACATATTTTCTGGAAAAACTGCTGTCATTCAAGGTGGCCTCACTGGATTAGATAGACAATGGGTTGGATATGGTGGATAAGGTGGCTCTTTATTAAAGACACTGGCAGTGCCTCAGGTGGTGGGTGAGCACAGGTGGTACCCAGTGCCCTTTGGCCATACTTTCACATTTCAGGTGTATCTGATCAGAATACCATTTTACCACACCTCTGTAGTTCATAGAATTCTCCTTACTGCTTGGCATGCTGATCCCAAGAGCTCATTCAGATCACCAGGTTATCATGGGATGAGCTCTCCCACACTGGAGTAGCTTGCTTGTCTGTATCATGCCTGCCACGTAAGGAGAATTTCATTACCTGTTAGTACCTGCCACTGAGACAATCAGTTGCCAAACAGTTATATGCCTGTCATGGGACATTTGCACTTAGATAATAGTCATCATCTGCTTGGAGGTGGGAATGGAAAAGATACCTTTCTCCTGTTCCAGAGCTTGCCAGGTAAAGTCATCCGTTAATCTATTTTGCTGTGTTAGGATACAGGCTCTTGCCAGTGGGAGACTGGACTAGGTAGATGTCAGGCACATTCCAAACATTCCTACAACAAAGGACTGAGATATTACTGACATCCTTAACAGAGGGTGGCAATAATCCTCTACTCCTCTCTCTCTCTATATATATATATATATATTACTTTTTTAATTACTATAATAGGGAGAGGAAAGGCACAAACTCAGCAGCAGGATTCCATGTCCTCTTCTGGTTTGTTTTGTTTTGCTTTCTGAGACTGAGAAAAGATTACAGCAAGAATGTAAGTGATACTGGCATTAAGGGTTCACTTCTAGCCAGCTAGGTCTTCTTAGCACTCATTATCTTCTTATTGGACAGGACAGCAGGCTACCTTATCTTCTAACTCCCTTCTGCTGGATAAGATTCTTGAGCCGAATGTGCTTATTTGCTGCATTGCCTTCCTGTTGTGAATAAATCCAGGATTCAGGCAAGTGAAACTCCTCAAGTGAAACACTGATATGGTGCTTTCCCAACCCTCTGGCACCCTTCCTGAACAGCTAGAGGAAAGTTACTAAGCCAGGTCTTCCTCTCATGCAATCACAGTTTTCACTTTCTAAATCTTAATGCTTAGAGTTTGTACAGACCATCTTCCCCCACTCACCCTGGGCATTGGTAGGAGCTTCCCCCCCCCCTTAGCACTCTGGTGGTGCCAGACCTAATCCTGCAAGATCAGTGTGATTACTATGAAAATGTAATGGGGGGAGTAACACTGCTTATAGCAGGAAATTTCTTGCAATGGGGGGCACCCCTATGCGCTTCTTTATAAAGCCAAGGAGATACTTGCTGTAGTGCTGGGCGAGGCACATTCTGAAATAAGGGCTGGTTCCTCAGCCTATTTGTAATGTATTTGTGTCTGGGACACTGCATTTGTTCCCATTCATATCTCATACCTTTCCCTTTCCCTGGTTTTTGGCTTGAAGGTTTATGGCTCCACAGGGCTTTTCTTCAAAGATTGGGAGCATTTATTCAGCAGATTTCATCCCTGGAAACCACAAGTACTCTGGTAGCACAATCCTAAGCACGTTCAGTCAGAAGCCAGTCTATCTAAGCTTAATGGGACTTACTCTTTACTACATGTGTTTAGCACTGCAGTTTGAGTTGAACTTGGACAGACTGGTACCCCACTCCTCTTAATGGCAGAAGATCACACTGAGGTCTGTGTGGGTTGTGATGCCCACACAATCATAGTTAAAATGTTATTCAGGTATCCTTATGTGCTGCATCATACCCGGTTTAACAGAAACCTCTACCAAACACCTGGTTTGGCAGCTGAAACTGACATTCTCAGAAAGACACTGTGAAAGCATTCAGTGCTAGAACTCTTCACATTCATGCAACCTAGACTTCTCTCCCCCTGCCCTCTTCTCTTGGCCTAGAAAAAACCTTGCTGCAGGCCTGCATTAAGAATCCTGCTAGGAAGCTGGATAAAACCCTGTCAACAACCAGTTGACGCTTACTCAGAGCCTCATTTCATAATGAAGGTTGACCAGACAACACAGCTTCCATTTTATTTCATTTGGCATCCCTTGTTCCTCTGTAGTGAGCCTCAGATCTGGTCAGCAAAGGCAATCACGTACAGAAACAATGACCTCACCCACAAGGGCTTCCCATTCATTTCAAAGGAGGAGCAGCTCTGCCCACACGATGAGAATACATACATGAGCAGAACAGCTCTCTCCACTGAAAATACAAAAGCGCCCCAAACAGTGTGCACATTGGAGGGGACATAACATCAAAATGCCTGGCTGGAAACGTTCTCCAGTGTGACATTGTTAAAACAAGATGTTAGCGGAAGACTACGAAGATGAATACTTAATCCTGCTTCATTGAGGAGCTAATGCTGGTTTCACGAACAGCAACTGGCTCAACACCCATTTGCAGTTCTGTGTTGATTTTTACTTATTTCTGTGTAGTGATATCCCCAAGGAAGTGACCTATGGAGAGCAATGCCAGAATTACATTTACCTCTCCTTGCTTTTGGCAGCTGCACTGGTCATAACTGTCTCCTTTTATTAATATTGTTTTTATCTCGAGTTCTCATGGTCATCCCACATAGGTGAAATGAAAGACATTTATTTTGTCTCTAACACCTCTTTGGAAAAAAAATCAATGTATTGGACTAATTTGCTGAATAACTTTTCGCTCACTGGGAGAAACAGCCCTTGAGGGTCAGTCTTCTCACCTGGCATGTTCAGAGACTAATTGCAAATTACTCTGCCTCTGATGTGGAATCCAGATGCTGAGTGCGCTGTGGCTTGTGAGCGCCGCGTTCTAATGTGATCAGCAGTGACAGTACTGATTATGGGCAAGTTCTTAGAGGACAAGTGCGCTGTGTCGACAACGCTAATCAGTATTTTCATAAAAAGTGACAGAAATAGCACATTGTGGTTGGCGAACCCTGCAGTTGTCAAACATTAGACCTGCACGAATGAACTCCCTCTTGTTTTCCTCATGGAGTCCAAGTCTCCACTCTGAATTCAAACAAATTAAATGCAAAATTCATGTCCGCTTTGGACTCCGTAATGACGAGATATGTATACTAATTGATTATAGCACTTAAGAGATTCTTGAGCAATATGGAAAAGTAGTTCTGTTTCCAAGTTTGTGTGATATATTTCTTCAGTTCTCTTCAAGCTCCATTGAGGCGGCTAGTAGATTAGTAACTGCTGTTCCTAATACTTGGGTAAATACAGTGGCACTTGCATGAAGTTGAAGTGTATTTACGTAGACACAGTAGATCAGAAGTCTCACCGTGTTTCAGTCGCTTGCAAAGTACAGAGTGTCATTGAATCTGAAGCCAGCCTTTGTTCAAAGGGACGGATGCTTCACATTCTCCGCTGTAGAAATCAATGGAATTTCACCGTGCTTAACTTTGGCTGGATCATACCCAGCGCTGGCCCAAGACCTTCTGATGCCTGAGGCATCATGCCAAATGCTTCTCCCTTACCTGATGATATCTGCCCTTCCCACTCTCCATTGTTCTAACAATTGTGGACAGCAATCCAGGGTGTGGAGAGAGGAGGAGGAGTAGTGGAGGCAACAAGGTGAACAGAGAAGAACAACCACACACACACACACACACACACACACACACACACACACACACACACACACACACACACACACACACACTTTTGCATGATGCAACAGCCTCAATTGGCCTTATGAATGGACCTGACCATACCCATATTGTTGTGGCAAAAATAGATGTTTTTGCCTCTACATCTAAAGTATGCTAGCAGAGAAGGAAGGACAGCCAGGCAGCTTCCCAGTCCCATGAAGCAGCCTCTCTCCACTGCTCACAAGATGAGATTGTGCTTGCCCAAACAATGTCCAGCAAGCCACATGCCTTGGAAATCTCCACCGGCTGCTTTCCCAAATAATTGCCAATTCACAGTCCACTGCAGCCAACGTTTCCACCCCATCTGTTCTAACAGTCATATTGAAAACGTATGACTAATAAGGGCCCAAGATCTATTATCAGTCTTGCAGCACAGACCTATGCATGTCTACTCAGAAGTACGTTTCATTCATATCAATAGGGCTTACTCCCAGGAGGAAAGTGTGTACTGTATAGGATCTCAGCCTCAATGTCTCTTATTTCTGTCTTTTAAAAACCATTAAAAAAAGTTTCTCGTCATGGCACCATACTAAACTCATTTCCACAGCTAACTGTATTGTTAAGCATCCTATTGCTTGGGGCGGCAGGGTTAAGGACTATGGCTCTATCATTGTATGATAGTTAATAATGTTTTCAGCTTACAGAACTACAAATAAGGCAGTTCATCGAATCTCAGCCATCAGGGTATAACATGATTTACTATATTAACCAGTTAGGAAATAATCTACTTTTTACTCTTGCATGAGTGAACAAAAGAACACGAACACGAACACGAACACGAACACACACACACACACACACACACACACACACACACACACACACACACACACACACACACACACACCCCTCCTGGCTTACCTGCCTATGACTGCATAACCTAGAAGCTGGGCTGCAGAAAATGTGATCAACACAGCAACAAATTCTTCACAAAGCAACTAGTATTTAAGATGTACAACTCTAACGGCCCCAATCCAGAGCTCCTTAAAAACGGTGCCATTCAAACAGTGCTTCCTTTTCTCCTCCCTGAACAGACGATTTGTGGGAAGAAAAAGGGTAGTCACCCTGACTTTCCACCCCAGTATAATGGGGAAGTTAGCCCCAGGAGCAAAACAGCAGCAGAACTTTGAACTGGGCCAGAACCACCAAGCCAGTGGAACCGCTGGGTGTAACACACGCACAATTGCAACCATTGGTAAAGTATGCTAGCACTGGGGGCGGTAGAAAAGCCAATAAATCATTGTCATTGATCTTTGCCCCTAATGTATTATTAAAGGTGTGAAGAAAACACATAAAAACAAGGAAAGAAAATACATGTAAACCATCTTCAGCAAAGACATTGGAAATTTATGTATTACCCTCTACAGGAAATACATCTCCTGAAAAGATATAATCTCTCTCAGTTATCTGAAACTCATATTCTTCTGCCCCTGCCTTATTACAGTATATCTAAAAAAAATTGACCGCTTCTAATTGCTATGAGACCATGCCTATCTGGTTGCTCAATTCTCTGTCTCACAAAAGAAAAGCCAATTAAAATGTTCAGACAGGACAGGGTTGGTAGCATGTTCACACAAGGCCTCTTATGGGATTGTTCCTCTTTGAGTATGCATGTGGAGAGAACTTGCAGGTTTGATGTTTTAACCAGCTGCCCCCGTCTCAAACATCTCCTTGAAGCCTTCTTCCCAACATGTAACCATTCCATGTGTAGGGATATTTTGACATGGGGACAATTTCAGGCTAATCCGGTAATACCACATGTGTATTGTTCTATGATGGCATGGTCCTAAAGCAGCACTAGTTAAATAGATATATAAAAAGGTAAAGGTGACCCCTGACAATTACGTCCAGTCATGTCCGACTCTAGGGTGTGGTGCTCATCCCCATTTCAAAGCTGAAGAGCCAGCGTTGTCCAAAGACGCCTCCGTGGTCATGTGGCCGGCATGACTCTCCTTGCCGCAGCGCATAGCATGCAGCTGGAACACGGAGCGCTGTTTACCTTCCCACAAGCAGTACCTATTTATCTACTCACATTAACATGCTTTGGAACTGCTAGATTGGCAGGAGCTGGCCAAGCAACGAGAGCTCACCCCGTCACGGATTCGAACTGCTGACCTTTCGATCAACAGCTCATGGTTCAGCGGTTTAACCCACTGCACCACCGGCTGGCCTTCTAAATAGATATATAGATAGATGCTTTTATATACATTGTTTGATGATGATAAAGAAAAGAACTCTGAGCATGTGAAAAGTGTCTTTCCTTCAAGTTACCACAGGGGTCCAGCAATGGGGGGGAGCTGCTTGTCTGGGGATGTTTGCCCCACCCAGGCGCTGCCTCTGATGAGGGACTGCACCACGAGAACATTTGAATCAGTTGTCATTGCAATGCCACAGATTTCTTTTGCCTCCTCTCCATTTGTTCTGACCTGGTATGTTGTGTGTACTCATTCATCCAAATAACTGAGACTGTACTATATTAGAGTCACTAATAAACTTTAAATTGATGCCATAAAATATCAAACTGCCACAAAATAACTGTGGGGTTCCCAATATCCCACAAAAGATCTGAAATTACTGTTTAATAGCATATCGTAGACTGATTTGCACGTATCTGTGTTCTTTCTGTGAAGTGTGACATTCTCATGAGTTCTAGACCCAGGCACTGTGGGATAGAAATAACATGCCATATAATGACTAGTTATGTGGTCAGAATGAAGCTGTGAGAATCCAATGGGTAGCAATGTTGAAAGGCAGGCTATTTATTAAAAGCCATAGGAAGCTGAAACAACGACACTGGTGCGAAGATGAGGATCAGGGGGCAGCCAGAGAGGGGATCAGACAGAGATAAGAATCAGCTAGAGCAGAAAAGAAGCTAGAGGTGAGAATGAAAATATCAGCTTTTAAACCAACCCCTAACCCCCAACCCACACACACACACACACACACACACACACACACACACACACACACACACACACACACACACACACACACACACACACACACACACACACACCCTCTGCAAAAGTTAAAAACAGGCATGGATTGCCTTCTGCTGAGAAGTCAATTTCATCACGTGAGCCAAAGTAAACTCAGAACACAAAGCAAAACCACAGCGGAAGACAGGTTGAACAGTAAAATAGCTTAAACTAATAGTAAATAACAGAAAATATTTTTTAATATATCAGTAAATATAATTGAAATTAAGACCGTGTGCTCATACCTCCTGTCAAGGCCAACTTTTCAATCCAGTCTCATCTGACATACCTAAAATGAAAATACCGCACACAGGATAATCTCATTCTGAGCTGTGTCCTCCTCTCTTTGGCTCAGTCTTCTAGCATCTCCTGCAACAAGAAATGGGAAGAGGCTACTGATTGACTGGTCAGCAACTCACCAAGGGTAGGCTTACCATCCATCCCAGAAAAACCAGGACTGCCCCGGGCCTGGGCCTGGCCTGGTTCCTGGCCCTGGTTCCGGCCACCGGGCCCGGAACCAGGGCAATCCCGGTTTTCCATGTCTGCCGCCGCTGCTGCTTCCAAGATTTAAACAGTGTTAAAAGTGTTTCCTGTGCGGCAACATCTTGGATCTCACAAAATTTCATGAGATCCAAGATGGTGGCGTCCAAATCTCGTGAGGGCACATGAGGCAGTGGTGGCGGCGGGAGAGGGTAGTAGACCCCACAGAAGAGTCCTGGCTGGCCTGGTGCAGCTGGCTCGGGCGGTAGCAACAGCACCAGCACAAAGGACTGGAAGCAAGCAAAAAAGGGGGCAAAAATGGTGGGGGCAAAAAGCAGTGAAAGGGAGCAGAATAATTAATTTTTTGGAAAAAATTTGGCCATCTTTGCTCACCCTGCTTCATGCAGACAACAAAAGGTGTTGGCCATGAACAAGCCAACGGGTCATTCCGTGTCAAATCAACCAATGAAAAATCCTTGAAGTCATGGATTTTGCTCATTTTCGGTACATTTGTAGCTTACCATGAGATGTTTAAAAATTATTTTTTTCAGATTTTTTTGTCCATCCGTTTTTGAGATATTGAATGCTCAAAATTGCCAAAGAAGGCCAAAATCCACTTGTCACCATACATTCAAACGCCAGTTACAGGATAACGATAAAAGCTACAGACATGGGACAGGTGTCATTTTAAAGCTTATGAATAGGGCTTTCATTTGATATACAACATGACAAAATTGTAAATTTTCAAGAAATTCACAAATATTCAAATATTATTAATTTTGAAATTTTGAAAAATCGAACTTCAAGACCATTAAAAGTCCATTAAAAGTTTAAAAGTGCAAAGAAAAGATGGGGAAGATTAAAAGGACCTACAAATAAAACTTTTTAAATTTTTTCAAAAAACACACACTTAAATCTCAATGGTATCATACAAAAATTAAATTTTCTTGTTGGCAGTGACCAGGAATTAAACCCCTCAAGTCCATTTTTCTACAGTTTACATTGATAAAATTATGTGGTAAACTGAAATGAATCCAAAAATTTATAACACGACTTATAGAGATAGATTTATAGAGCATGAATTCACTTTCTATTCTTTTACAGGATTAGCTTTTTGGTAAAACTATCAAAATCATGAGCTTTTTACTTCTGTTCGTAGTTTTAAAATTTTCCTTTAGTTGCTGAATAATTTCTGAATCAGCACAGTGACATTTTTCCTCATCTAAATCATCTTCAGAAGTAAAAAAATAATTATTTGTAGGTCCTTTTAATCTTCCCCATCTTTTCTTTGCACTTTTAAACTTTTAATGGACTTTTAATGGTCTTGAAGTTCGATTTTTCAAAATTTCAAAATTAATATTATTTGAATGTTTTTGAATTTCTTGAAAATTTACAATTTTTTCATGTCGTATATCAAATGAAAGCCCTATTCATAAGCCTTAGGA
The DNA here is from genome assembly GCA_026170595.1 of Plestiodon gilberti rubricaudatus. Classification (NCBI taxonomy): domain Eukaryota; kingdom Metazoa; phylum Chordata; class Lepidosauria; order Squamata; family Scincidae; genus Plestiodon; species Plestiodon gilberti. The sequence goes on from JANXHW010000001.1 coordinate 79,935,266, forward strand.
CGACACCTGTCCCATGTCTGTAGCATTCATCGTTATCCTGTAACAGGCGTTTGAATGTATGGTGACAAGTGGATTTTGGCCTTTTTTGGCAATTTTGAACATTCAATATCTCAAAAACGGATGGACAAAAAAATCTGAAAAAAATAATTTTTAAACATCTCATGGTAAGCTACAAATGTACTGAAAATGAGCAAAATCCGTGACATCAAGTTAAAAATACATTTTGGAACTTGATGTCACGGATTTTGCTCATTTTTAGTTGATTTGACACGGAATGACCCCAACTGTATATGCACCAACCCTAATGCTCATAGTTAGCATACAGTGTTCTACATATAGGAAATGTGCCAGTCCAGTTTTAAACATGTTTCACATCTGCCTTTTACCAGGTGAATTTCTATGGAAGTAGGAGAACCTTTGACGTAGTAAACTTCCTGTGCATTCATTGATCTTTGCACATGAAACTTTCACTTGTTCACCAAGACAGTGTAGCTACTTCTCCTGCTATTGTTTTGGATTGCTGAAACACTCCATGCTCTAGCAATGCCTTGCATAGAAACTTTGCAGAATGTAATCCGTACTCTGGGAAATTGGGATGACCAATTTTGCATATGAATAGGAGGCACTCAATCAATGTCTCTGGAACCTTTCTTGTGGTTGTTGTTTGCATCTCATTGAGAACACAGAATAGAATTTTGATTCTTTTCCAGCATATTAAGCAAAGTGCAATTTTCAAGTTTTTACTTTTGAAGTAGTCTCATAGAAATCAATTGAAAAATGCCACTATGAGTGCTATGAGGCTTAGATTATGTAGTCCATTTCTCAGTGTTGCACCAATCTTGCAGGATAACACATCTGTGAAAATAATTCTGCCTGTGACAATTACTTACAGCCTAATCCTCTCCTCCCCCCTCCGCTGGTGTAGCTTCACCAAAATTGGGTGTGCTGTATCCAACCGGGTGTGTGTGTGTGTGTGTGTGTGTGTGTGTGTGTGTGTGTGTGTGTGTGTGTGTGTGTGTGTGTAGATTGGGAGGCTTCGGAGGCGAAAGGGGATTTAAATCCCCTTACACCTCCATAAGCATCCCACTTTGCAACCGGTCTCCTTGGACCTGTGCTACCAATTTCCGAGGGGAGAAAGGGGACGGGGAGGCTGCAGAAAAAGGGGATAGTATCCAGCACACGCTATTGCCACTGGATACACCACCTCCCGCAGTCTTCCCACCTGTTACACCCCCCTCCTTGCCCTGTTTCACCCTCTTCCCGCCCCTGTTCCACCCTCCCCCTCCCGCCTTCCCTGTCATCTTACCTTGATTGGCGGCCACTGGGGATCCACTGTCTCTGGTCTTCCCGCCAGTGCCCCAGCAGCATGATAGTGCACTGCTGGAACACGCTTTACAGGCACTTCATGACAGTCTCCAGCAGCAGAAGGTGTGTTCCGCTGCCGGCCGACCCTCATAGGATTGGGCCATTAGGCAAGTGGCATTTCCACTGTCTTGGAAGTGTCATATTTTACACATGTTGTTGTTCAGTCATTAAGTCGTGTCCGACCCTTCATGATCCCATTAACCATATCCTGCCAGGCCTTCCTGTCCTGCACTATCTTCCTGAGTTCGCTCATTTTCATGTTCGTTGCATCGGTGATGCTGTCTAACCATCTCATCCTTTGCCTTCCCCTTCTCCTTTTGCCTTCAATCTTTCCCAGCATCAGAGTCTTCTCCAGAGAGTCCTCTCTTCACATTAGGTGGCCAAAGTATTTGAGTTTCAGTCTCAGTACCTGTCCTTCCAGGGAACAATCAGGGTTGATTTCATTTAGCCCTGACTGTTCCCTGGAAGGAAGGAAGGAAGGAAGGAAGGAAGGAAGGAAGGAAGGAAGGAAGGAAGGAAGGAAGGAAGGAAGGATACATACATACATACATACATACATACATACATACATACATACATACATACATACATACATACATAAGAAAATGGTACCTTCCTTAACAGTTGTCTTTAAAAATCATAGAATCATACAACACTAGAGTTGGAAGGGATTTTGGAGGTCATCAAGTCCAACCCCCTGCTCAGGGCAGGAAACTATAGCATCCCTGACTGATGGCCATCCAGATTCTGCTTGAAAACCTCCAATGAGGTTCCCTACTACTTCCCTATAGTTTTTTTTATTCTAGTCCTACCCTCAGGAACCACCACAAGCAAGCCCTAGCCTTCTTCTGTGTGAAATAAGGATTGAACAGCTCTGCCTTCTCTCTGTCATATGTTACCTCTTCTCCATTCTCCACACAGCAGGCCTACCGCTTCCTTGATCTTCTTTCAGGCATAACAGGAAAAAAACCCTTTTTGCTGTCTTCAGCATCCCTCATCAGCCTCAGTTCATTCTTTAGCCTTCCAGATTCATCATCCCTGCTGGGGTGGGCTATACTTGTGTACTGTTCCTTTGTTAACATGTTCCTCAGTTTCTTCAAAAAACACTTTGCGCAGCCACACTGGTTTCCTTAAGCATCTCCCAAGTTTTCTTCTCATGGGAACTGGTTGAGATTGCGCCTTCAGTATCTCTCTTTTCAAAAAAATCCCATCCCGCTTGGACCATTTCTTTCCTTTAAAAGTTCCAGTCATGGAATACAACTTATTTGTTCTCTGAGCCCATTAAAATCAGCTTTCCTGACATCCAAAGTACATCTCTGACTACCCTTAGTTTTCCTTTCCCTCATTATTAATTTCAAGATGATGTGGTCGCTGTCACCCAGTCTCTTTCACTTCCTCGACCAATTCTTCCCTGTTGGTGAGGATGAAGTCCAGGATAGCAGACCCACTTGTTCTTTCCTCCATCTTCTGAATGATGACATTGTCTGCAAGGCAAGGCAAGAATGTATTGGACCTCCCGCTCTTAGCCAAGGGAGACCTCCAGCAGATCATGTCAGGATGGTTGAAGTCGGTCCCCTATTACCACTATGACTTGCCTCATAGAAACCTTGGTTATCTGTTTCAGGAAAGCATCATCCGCCACGCCTGCTTGGCCCAGTGGTCATATACACAGCCAAGATGATAAATGCTAAATATATGTAGCCAATTACATATGAACAGTGGCCCTGCTATGAGAGAATGAATTGCTTGGCTTTATGATCAATTTTTATGATCAATAGAAACTTGTTACAACTGCATGATAAGCTGTTTAAAAAACCAGAGGACACATTTACAGAGAGAACAAACACACAGCGAGGGATGTTAAATTATCCCTGTTGTCCTGGAGAAAAGATTTGCTGTAAGGAAGTTGCCTTCTGCAAATATTTTGAATATACTTTAAAGTAAAATTAAAATTCAGAAAGTTTTGCCAAACACTTAAGTCAGCACAACCCTGCATAGTAACAACACTATAGTGATTTGTAGCTATGCTATATGAGATAGATGCTAATAGTACGACTAAGACCCCAATCCTATCCTGGGCTTATGGCAGCAGATCTTGCAAACTCCTACCATTAGTCCTGGGCCGGCAGTGCAAAAGGCACACTTCTGTTGTATGTTTTGGAGCCACCAGAGCATAAGAACATAAGAAGAGCCCTGCTGGATCAGGCCAAAGGCCCATCTAGTCCAGCTTCCTGTATCACACAGTGGCCCCACCAGATGCCTCAGGGAGCACACAACCAACAAGATAACCTGTTTCCTGTTGTCACTCCCTTGCACCTGGCACAGAGAAAACCTACTTCTAAAGCCAGGAGGTTGCTTATGGCTTGTACCTTGTGATGGTCTTTTCCTCCATGAATCTATCCAAACCCCTTTTAAAGGCATCCAGGCCAGGTGCCATCACCACATCCTGCAAAAGAGCAAAAGGCCAGAGGCCCCGCGCATGTGACATTGGCTCCTAGACACCCCACTAGAGCAGGTATGGAGGCAGTGGGGGCAATTTGAGAGAGGAATGAGGCAGGGAGCAGGCAAGGAGCAGGAGGATTTCAGCGGCAGTGGCACACACCAAGATCCTCCTATTCCCCCTTTTCCGGTCCAAAACACTCTCCGACTCTTCTCAGACTTACATCAGCTAAATAGCAGGCATGGGCCCGAGGAGAACCATAGGAGGCCAGGTGGCCTACAGGGAGATAAGCAAAAAAGATCGGGCCATCTAGTCACCTCTCCACCATAGTATGCAGCATGCGCTTCGTCAGCGGTGCTGCATGCTATGGACTGGCAGATAATAGGATTGGGCTACCAGGCTGCAATCCTATACATACTTTCCTAGGAGTAAACCCCATTGGACACAATGAGACTTACTTCTGAGTAATTCATGCTAGCATCGTGCTGTAAGATTAGAGCAAAAGCATGACGATTCTATTTCTGTCAAAGGCATCCTGGTAATGTAAAAGTTGGGCTCCTTCTGTCTGTTTGTCTATCTGTCTGTCTCCCCCATATATACACACACTTACACACAGAGAAACATACGTGGAGGAGCTTGCTTTTCAAATTGTTTCGATCATGAGTCTGCTGTGACTTCAGTTCCCACCTCTGTGCAATGCAGCATCGAGAGAAAGTGGAGAAAGCCTCCTGGGCAATGGCGAAATCAACTTCACTTTTCCCTAAGCACGTTTTTACTTGTGACACGAACAACCTGCCCTACTGTGCACTGAAATTTAGATCATGGTTTTACCTGCATTTGATTAACCAGCAGCAGGTGAGTAAGAAGAAAGCAAAGAGTAATGTTGCAAATGGAAAGGGGAAAGACGTGTTGGTTTTTTCATGTGAGCGTTGAAAGCATACAGTCTGTGTTAACAAACCTTTCTAGGGCTCACCATGTTATCTTAGTACCTCCATGTTATTAATTTATAATCTCTTTATAACCCTAGGATAAGAAAACATTTCCAAAGCGGCACTGAAATCATCGCTAAAAAATATTATTACAAACTGCAGAGCAAGTAGGTACAATTCAATCCAGAAACCACAAAAGGTTTTCTTAGTTTGCTCTCTCAATGATACATGCATAAGAACAGCCGTGTGTAAACAATGAACAGCATTCATTGAACTGAGTTATTTATGCACATTGGAATTCAAAGGGGACATTTTTAATGACATACCTCCCCCTACTCCCAAAATGCATGTACACAGAGACTGTGATTTAGGTTTATCTCTAATGGCATAAGATGGCTGGATGGGGAATTAGTTTTACTGAGGAATAGCACAAAACATTGTGGAAACCAGAGCAGGGTTAGGGGGCCTTAGTACTTTGCCCACACTGCAGTTTTGATCCTCATTGTGCTCCCCATTTTTAGTTGGGGAGGGAGAATTCCATTGACAGCCAACTGAGGTTTTTTCCCCACTAAAAGTAGTGTGCGACGGGAGGGCATGATCAAAAACAAAGAATTTTCCAGGATTCGGTATAAGGAGAACTTTCTTGGAACTTCAGTTTAAATCAGTGGTTCCCAACCCTTTGTCCCTTTAAGGACCCGCAGTTGACTGAACCCGTCACTTCCGGGTTCTTGCTGCTTCCGCTGCCACCACCAAAGACACCGAACAGCAAACAGTAAGTGAGTAACCCCTTTTTTCTTACCGGTCTTCTGCGGTGGCGACAGTGAGAACCAGAAAGTGATGGGTTCAGTCAACTAGGGGCCCTCAAGGTTCCCACCCCCCTGTTAAAGGGTCTGATTTTTTTGAATGCTTTATGGGGGTTGCGACCCCCAGGTTGGGAACCACTGGTTTAAATTAACTGGTTTATGAAACGAAGTGTTAATATTTACTTGAAAACTGGAAGGTAGCAGACAGCCTGTATACTGCATTATTGTTGCGAATGAGGGTTCACGCTGTCTTTGCGCATGGGAGCGAACTTGGCCAGTCCCCTCCAGCACATGAGACGAAGGTCAGCTACCTGACTGGTGCCTTCCTGGGGGATGGAGCTTCACCGACCATTAGTCAGCGTTCCTGAGGGGCTTACCTCAGTCTGCTCCAGAATGCCAACTCACCAGCCGAAACAGCCTCTTCTGTGGTGGGGAAAGGAACAGCAAGCCCCAGAGGCTCCTTAGTTGGCTTGCCACCAAAAGCAGAGTCTGGGTCTTGCAAACTTCCTCTTGAGGCACGAAATCCTCCCAGCCCTTCTCACGCATGGCCAGCTTCTAGACAAAGATTGAATTAACTTATGGCCCAATCCTACCTTGGGCCAGCCTTTATGGTGCAGAGCTGCTGATGCAGTGTCTGCTGCATCCTGCAGGGCAGCTTGGGACCAGGTCAGCCAGGAGAGGTAAGTAAAGAAAAATATTTCTTACCTCTTCAGCCACTCCGTGGCCCCCTATGACGAGCCTACTCAGATCTACACTGGTTTCTTTGCTGGCATAGATCTAATTGGCTGAAGGGGGCATGTCAGACCCGGGACCAGGACATAGCGAATGCTGCTGTCGCCAAGATCAACCCTATCTTGCCTCCGATCCGCCCTTGTTCCAGCCCAATCCCCTCTCCAATCCACTCTCACTGCCAGGAGATCCCCTCTGGCAGCTAGTCTGTGGGGCACCACTGCCAGTGCACAGCCTTCCAGGCCTTGTACTGGTGGCAGCTCCCCACAGACTGGCAGAGAGGCTGCCACAACAGCATACCTCATAGTCCACCAGCATACCATGCGGATAGGTTTGTGTCATTGGTTAATGCAATCTTCCTTTACTCCTCTAGCCCAGTTACTTCACTGGTCCCCAGGTTTGTTTTTTCCCAGCATCTCAGGTTGAAGCATGGTTCTTATTCCATCCCGGAGCCTCCACTTCTCCTTCCCTCCCAGTGCCTCTTTTCAGCTGGTCCCAATCAGCCTGCCCCACATTCTCATTGTGTTCTCATCAGGTGCCACCCTGTGTCTGCAATCATACCGCAATCTGACACCCAGTAGCATAGCCAAGCCAGGGCTGGGGGGGTGCTGTGCCCCAGGTGACAGCCATGGTCTCCTTGCGAGGAGGAGCTGCGACGGCATCTTTCTGCTCTGCAGCTGCATTTTTGCAGCTGGAGTGACTTTGTCTGCAGCTGCGGAGGGTTTTCACCCCATTTTTGGTGTTTTGGGTGGCCCCATCTGCCCGCCTGGGCTCCAAGAAGTCTTCAGATGAAGGCATTCTATCACATTTCTGTAGAGCAGAGGTTCCAAACTCCTGGAAAGAGCCGTCGCTGCTCTGTTTCCTGGGGGGGGGGACCCTAGAGCAGTGAAGGTGCATCCAGGATCATGCCGCCGCGGGGAAAAAGTGCCTTTGTTTACCTTCCCTGAGGAGTAGGCTGGTCCCCCGGGGGGGGGGGGTGCAGGGAGCCTGCAGACCCCTCAGCAGGCCTCCCCGTGCCTCAGAACAGCCCTCTGATGCAATCACAACCCGCTTCCAGTTTTCCGACGAAACTGGCAGGTCTCCAGAGGGGTTGGGGAGGACTGCGGGCCTCCCTGGCTGTAGATCACTGCGGAACGGCAATTACAACCACTTCCGTTTTTTGTCCGAAAACTGGATGTGGTTGTAATCACCGTTCTGCGGCGATCTACAGCTGATCTGCAGCTTGGGGAGACCCACAGAGGGGGTCGCGGGCCTCCCTGAGCCCTCTGGAAGCCTGCCAAGCCCCTTGGTAAGCATAAGAAACACTTTTAAAAACATTTTTCCCCTGGCAACGGTGATCTTGGGGATCGCCGCCACCACTGTCCCCACCCCCGCAAATATACAGAAAAAAAAATACAGAAAAACACTGCTGTAGAGAGAATCAGAAACTACTTAAATAATACAAATACACTTTAACTTTGGTATATCCTCAATATGCAAAAATGTCAGGCAGGAAAAATGAAACCCATTAATAAATTTACACAATAACAAACCTGCATGCAGTAAGTTATTTTCTTGTCAAGTATAATCATTATGTTAACCTACAAGGTGCAACAGTCTCATTTCTACAGTTAGCCTTTCTGTTAGAAAATGAACTGAGACCACACACTCAAAAGTCAATTGCTGCAACTTAAAGTGTCTGATTGAGAAGCAGGTAGCAGATTATATTAGGCTGCATTTCAGTAATGTCAATACTACTAGCATATGCTAAGAAAGCCACCTGCATTAAATTCCAAAGATCAATTTTACTTCAGACCACAGCCACGCACGCACACACCTCTCCGGAACCCAAAAAACTCTGGTTTGTGAAGAAAGGGATGAAGTAGCAGCAGTTTTGCTCAAAACTTTAGCACTATGCATTTCTCCTTTGCCTTGCCGCAACTGAGCTAAATACAGTATGTCTAACTAAAACAATCATAAAACAGTCATATATGCTTTCTGTACTTATCCCTATTTCCCCTGCCCCTTCCTCTGATGTCTGCCCTGTGTCAATATCTCGAGATTATAAGCCCCTCAGGGCAGAGACCTCTTTTTTCCCACTCTATGTGAAGCACATGCACATTCATGTTGCTAAATCAATCAATCAATCCAGTGCATCTATATTAGAGCTGGATTCAAATTACACGATTTGTCAGTTTGTCGGACCAATTCGGTTTGTGGAGAAGGTGGATAAAGCAGACCCAGGGCAACAGAAGGTTTATTATCTGGTCGAGTTGTCATGTGTAGAAGCAGCAGATTCTTGAACTTTAGCTTCCCTATGTGTGGCTCCTAATTGCCCTCTTCTAATTGCCTCCACCCTCCTGTTATCCACCCGTTTCAGCCCCTGACGTCACATTGGGGATATCCAATTTCCAGTTACACATTCGGCTAGCAGATTAAGGCTGCAATCCTATCCACACTTTCCTGGGAGTAAGTCTCATTGAACACAATGGGACTTACTTCTGAGTAGTCATGCATAGGCTTGGGCTGTAATTTACCATCACTGATCTTTCCAGAATCTTGCCATGCTGGCTGCTGCTCAGGTTCCAACCTGAAACTAGCATGATAGCTTCATATATACTGTCTATGACAGGGGTTCTCAACCCCTTCCTGGCTGAGTACCACCTCTGGCGCCACTCTCCTGCAGTGTACCACTGGAAGTGACTGGCGATCGCATCATTGCCAGTTACTTCCAGGTTTTCGGAGATCAGAAAACACAGGAAAGAGGCTCTGGTTTGTATATACAAACTGCATATTACTTTCACTTCTGCTTCTACACTTTCTTATTTAAGACAGCTTTTAATCTGACCTGATGTTCCTGTAGTTGTAGTTTTAGTTTTGTTTTATCTCCTTCCTATGCTTATGTTGTTTTTTTTATATCATGACTTTTAGAGGATAATGTAAGCTGCTTTGTATGTCAGAAAAGTGGGGTACAAATATGTTAAGAAAGTAAGCATACATGCCTGCACATATTTGGGTAAAAACTCTTATTAAAGTCTTTCACAAAATTATTTCACCGGGGGGGGGGGGGGAGAAGAAATTAAAACACTCTTGCTCAGAGCAGCAAGAGGTTCCTACGTGGTTATGAGTCAGGCCAAAGATGTAACAACAACAATGCCCACCACAGATTCCTGTGAGTCCCAAACCACATTATTATACCATCATGTTTGTTTTTATTACCAAAAGCTTCCTGTCACTTTTGATTACAGTCTAGTTGGGAAAAACATATTGAAAACTCCTCGTCAGTGATCTGTCTGTGAAAATATGCCAAGATAAACATGAAAGTCCCTGCCAAAACAACTTCTATATAAAATGAAGGTGAGGGCACTTTGCAGAGGCAGATGTGATGGTACCACCCACAAGTGGATGGTTTTAAAGGCAATCCTGTCAACTGCACTGCTTTCTGAAAGTCTAACATACAAAATCCAGAATGAGATTGATCTAACCTCTTGGCGGTGGCTTTCTTGGCAGTGTTGTTGGTTCAGTGGTTCTTCTTGGCAGTGGCGTTGCTGGAAGGTGTGTGGCACCATAAGTGGTGCAAGGCACTACATTGCGCCTTGCAAACTGGTATAACGAGACCCCTCCCACTCGCCCCCGGAACCATTCACACGCTGTGCATTGCCATCGCCATCGGAATAGCTCTAGGGGCGAGTGGGAGGGGCCGCATTACACCAGTGTGCAGCGCTTTACAACACTTACAGTACCACACCCCCTCCAGCAACTCCATTGGTTCTTGGTCAAATTCATCAAAGGTTTTGTGAAGACTTCAGGCAACCGACTCCACACATGGGTAGAGTTGACAAAACATTTTTTTTAAGGTGCAGGAACATTTTTTAAAACTGCAACTATACACACCACATAGTTTTCTGTTCTCACACTTACAGACCAATCCTATTCCCCCCTGCCAATGAAGCCCCCCCCCGCTGATGCAGCGGCACCAAAATGGCTACCACTGCATCCTGCAGGGGGGGGGGACAGCTGTGGAGGTCTTATCTAGGTAAGGGAACAATCTACTCAGACCTGCACTAGCTAAATAGCTGTAGACCCATACCGTGGGAATCAGGTCCAGGAATGGAGTTAGGATTCAGTGGCCACCACTGCCGCCGAAACCACTCTCTTTCCAGATCTGATCTGCCCATTCCCAGCCCCTGTAACCGCTCCATTCCACCCTCCCCTGTTGCTGCCCAGTTTTGCCCTCTCCTGCCCCTGTTCTGCCCTCCCACCACCGCTCACACTTTTCCACCATCTTACCTGGATCGGTGGGCAGCTGGGAATATGGTGCAGGCCTTCCCGCCAGCCTTCCTGGCAGCTCTGGTAGTGGTGTGCTGCTGGAACGCCTTTTATGACTGGCGCTGGCACTGGCTGCTTTAAAGGAAGAGGGACACCACCAGTTAGTTATACTTACCTCCCACCACCAGTGGGAGGTAAGTGGGCCTTTAGTCAATCTTTGGAAGTGCTTGTCTTTGCCTGCTAAGATCAGTATTACCAGAAAAAAAATGACTGAAGAACAGATATTCATTATTAACCTTTTATGGTTTGTTTCCTTTTCATAAAGTTTTGCTTCCTCATGATCTCAGCAGATTTTTATTAATAGCTTTCTCCCATAAAACCTCTCTAGGTAGTCTTTATATTAGAGAGATTCAAGACTGTGGCTAGGATTTGGTTGCAGTTGTGACAATTTCACCTCACTCCCTCTTCTTCTGGGCCAAAGAAAACCTTTGGCTAGTTCTAAAAAAAGTTTCCATGGGGTAGTTTGAGGACTCCAGTGTTTAACTTTTTGAATTAACTTATGCTCCCATCCATTCATTCAACCTGTGGGCACACTGGGGGAGAAATGTTCCCTAGAAGTGCAATTATCTCAAGAAGGGCTCTTAACCCCCTGAGTAGCCCCAGATGGAGCATTTGCAAACCATACAAAGCACTTCTGTGGGTTTAATGGAGAGATAATTCCTTCCAGAGCCCCTTGAGATTCATGAAGGCTTCCTGGTAAATTACCCATGGTACTCCAACCATTTCATTGGAACATGGGTGACATGACCTCATCTTAGAATGTGTTGCCATACAAACCATTCCTAGGTTTTGGCACAGATTTTCAGAAAGGTTGCTGTGTTAGTACGTTGCCACAAAAGTAACTCTTGTGGCACCTTGAAGACTAACAGGTACATTGTGGCATAAGCTTCCATGGACTAGAACCTATTTCCTCAGATGCCTTAACTGTTATCCTCCATTGACAGATACATATACATACATACATACATACAGTACATAGATGAGTATAAAGAAAAAAAAAACTGTAAATATGGGGCTAAATGGCCACAAAATGCAAGAAGTACAATCTCAATCTAGACTCTTTGCTATATGAATACCTGTAGTCAGAAAGAAAACTACTGTTTCAGTTCAGACCAAAATGAATAGAATCAAACTTGTTGATAAAATCTAGATAATAAATTTCACGCTGAAGTCTCCTATTGAAGTTCCTTTGTTGAAGAAAGGTAGCTTTCAAGTCAGCAACAGAGTTTCCTGGGAGACTGGAATATGCTTCTACTGGTTTTTGAAAGCTATCAATTTTGTTGTCAGATGATGCTATTTTATTCTATGGCATAGAGCAGGGGTGCCAAACATAAGCCCTGCGGGCTGGATATGGCTCATATTTATTTATTTATTTATTTATTCACATTTTTATACTGCCCTTCCTTCAAGGAGCTCAGAGTGGTGTACATATTTCCTCCCCTCCTTTTTGTCCTAACAACAAACCTGTGAGGTAGGTGGGGCTGAGAGATAGTGACTGGCCCAAGGTCACCCAGGAAGCTTCGTGGCTGAGCGGGGATTTGAACCTGGATCTTCCAGGTCTAAGTCCGACTCCCAAACCACTACACCATCCTGGCTCTTTATCTGGCCCATGTGATGATTTGGCTCTTCCAGTGCTGCCCTTTCAGCAGCGCCACTTCTGCCAAGGCTGTGAGAGGGAGAGAGGGAGAGTCCTCAGAAGGCAAGGGACACTACGGGGGAAGGGGCAGACCAAGAGGGATGAGAGCGGGGGATGTTGCCGAGGTGCTGGGAGAGCCCAATTATCACACTGTCTGCCCTTGTAGCAGCACTGCATCTGCTGAGGCATCACTTCGCAGAACACCTCTCAGCCGCTGAACCTTGGCAGGGAGGTTTGCCCTCAAATATTTTTTTTGTGATTGTGTCTTAGTTTGGCCCTTCTGAGGGCAAAGCTTCAAGCGGCGTTGTGCGCAAGCCTCTTGAAGCCTTGTTGGACCTACTTAAAATCGGCCGAGCCACCGAAGAAGACACAACTTGGCCTGCCGGTGCATCACCCTCTCCCGGAGTGTGGGTGAGTACCGTAGGGGTGATTTGGCTGTGGGGGGGGGGGTTGATGCGGCTGTGGGGGATAGGGTGACACGACTGGGGGTGGGGGTGATGCGCCGAGCCGGCCGACCCCTTGCCCAGGGTGACGCACCGGCTCGTGACGCCACTGGCTCAGATTGTGCGCAATGGAATTATAGCTGAAGAAAGAGACATGTATTGTAGATCATGTTGATTATTCAATTGGTGCAAATTGTTGAATTGTAAACAATAGACTCAAAAAGCAGCAACTGTGCATGGATGTCACAGCTAACCTTGCTGTTAGTGTATATATCCCATATCACCAAATGTCTCATGGTTGCATTTCTTCCCAATTATTTCTGTTTGTCTCCATGTAGGCCTTTGCAAGCATTCCCCAAAAGGCTCACGGCCATAGGGCTGAGTGTAAACCAAAAATAATTTGATGTTATTACAGAAACTGTATTAGCTTCCCTCACACCATACAAACCTCTTTTGTCCTCAGAGCCACTAGTCAGCTGCAACTGCCCTTAAGCAGAATTCGGTGGCAACTCAGTTCATCCCTTGGGCCCTGAATTCTGTGATTCCAAGAGGTAAAACACAATTTTTTAAAAAGTAATTTCTGAGAGGCTTAATAGATCTCTATCTGGGAGGGAGATTTTTTCTTTTCATTTAATTTCAGCAGTGCTATAGCATCATAGGGATCTTTGGGGGAAATCAAGGTGGTTATAGCAGCAACAAAAATCCATTTTTGTTACTGATAACAGTAAGAAGCAAGATTTCTTCTTCTTTTTAGCAGAAGGGTGTATATAAAATAAAATAACATGAAAGTGAAGACTACAGAACAATTCTTTTACCGTACCAGATAAAATCTCCCTGATGCACTGGCGTTGCTTGAGGTGGGGCGGAATGGTAAGTTATACACTGTGCTAACCTCCGTTTACTCTTCGGCATGAGGCGGCCCCACCCCCTCGCCATTGAAGCCATTCAGTGCGGCGAAAGCAATGCGCAGAGAGTCTACTGTGCATTGCCTTCACTGCACTGAATGGCTCCAACGGTGAGGGGGTGGGACCGCCTCTTGCCGGGGAATAAACAGAGGTTAGCACAGTGCGGAACTTACCATTCCGCCCCACCTCGAGCGACACCAGTGTCCTGATGCAAGTTACAAAAAATCCAATGCTGAGCTGCTCCATCCCACAAAGTTCTGCTCTGTTATTCAAGAAGCCACATGTTTTTTTCTTACTATTTAGGAATTCCTAACTCTGGCAGCTCCAATGGTCCATCAAAGTCCATATGATGGCATACAAAGGGGTCAGAGGTGAGAAGGCCAGTGTGGCACTACTGGGCCCCAGAGAGGCTCAGGGAAAACATAGGTACAGGGACACAAAAAGCAGCCACTGTGCAGGTGTGCAAGCAGGGAACATTGATCCAAGGGGGTAGGTCACTAGCTTTAACACATCACTAACAGAGGGATCCTTCAGCCAGAGTCTATGCATGATTCATGATAATGAACAACCAATGGACTTCCTTGCCTTGGTTCACCTGACAATAGTTCCACTGTTAGCAATATTTAGCAAGCCACAATGCCTGCCTGTGGACATCTACATTTACAACAGTCAAAACCTAAAGGGCTTAGATGAAGGAGTACTTAAGGGGCTCCTTACAAGAAAGCAGTTTGTCCTTGGTAAAACTGATAGGTTTATTATTAATAATAATGAAAGGTTAATGTAACAAATATTAATAAGCCAAATAATAGTGCTTGCCAACTATGTAAATACTTGTTGATAAGATTCATAGACTATGAGGATGAGGTTTTTAGAATATGACCTAAAACATAACCATAAAACAAAGAAAAAATGGGTATTGCTAAATGACAGAAGGTAGGGTTGGGAAATAGTTTTGCACACACATTATAAAAGAATTCCATAATGATGAGAGGAAACTGTTATTCCTCTGAGACCAGGACAATGGGTTTAAACTTTAGAAAGTTAGATTCAGTGTAAGCTTTGGGGAAATTGTGTCATAAAATGTCTATATTTTATGTGTATTTCTGGGTATATTTTGTCTATTTTTTTTCCTGTGAGAGCCATCTTAAAACTCAATAGTCCCAATCTCTGTCCTTCATAGCTGGGATGTGAATTACAAAAGCTGCTAGACAGCTTGAATGGAGAGGAAACGCAGATTAGGATGCAGCTAAAACAAGGCTTACCAGATCTCCAACCAGGACAGAGTGCTCCAACCAGGACCTTTAGGAGAAGGAATGTGGGCAGGTGTAGCTTGTTAAACCTTAGAACATGGGTTGAACCATTGTGTTCAGTGGGGCTTACTTCTGAGTAGACATGCCTAGGACTGTGCTCTAAGCTTTAACAAGCTACACCTGCCCACATTCCTTCTCCTAAAGGTCTAGCACTCTGTCCCAGTTGGAGATCTGGTAAGCCTAGCTAATACCATCAAAACTGGTTCAGCCAGTTTCAAGGGGTTTCAAGTGAAGCCAGCGGATTAGCTCAGATTTCCTGCTAGCTGTTCTCCAGGCAGAGAAAAGGTTTAAAAGGGACTGGCCAAAGTGACCAGGCAGCTGGCACTGCTTCAATCAGAGAGCAGGATGACGGCCTTCCTTCTGAAGGATAAAACTCCCAAGCAGATGGAAGTTCCTGCTCTCTTCCTCCTGCCATCCAAAGCATCACATCTAGGGGAGAGCCCTAGATGTATGTGAGTGGAACAAGTTGTTGGTTCCATCATCCAGGTACAAAGATAGGAATCAGTTATTAGTCAGAAACCATAAGATTTTATGTTGATTTTAGTTTGTCTTCTCTTTGCCTCATAAACTCATTAAACTCCCAGCAAAGTAGTTCTGAGTTGCACCACATGCATGAGATTCTGCAGCACTTCATCGCCATCTGCTGGCGAGTGGTATTACTGCAAGTTGAATAATTGGTTAAATAATTAAAAAAAACCTTTGTTTTGCCAAATCCCATTCTCATTGTTTTCTTGTTCATTTGGTTTTATCTCCTTTTCCTTTATTAGACATTTAATAAATATTTTCTGTCCAATCTTGAGTTTGCCTAGTTCTGGGGAAATCAGTGGATAGTCACGTTGCCTTGCTCTGCAGGCACTACTGTGAGATTTATTTTTATAGAGAGACCCCTGAGGTTCAGTATTGTTCTAAGAGGGGGGTTCTGCCCAGGGAGCCCCTCGGGCTAGCCTGATCTCCTGGGCTGGTGACAGCAGGTTCAAACTACCAAGGCAAACTACCAAGCTACCTCGTAAGCTGTGTGCCCAAACAAGGAAGAGAGGGGAATGGGAATTGAGTGAGTGCTTACTAGATCTACTGCCCTGGATCAACATGCGGTCTCTGGCAGCCCCTGTCTGGACCCCGTCCCCGACACATTGTTTGAGAACTTGTCAGCAATTGAAGCTGCCACCTAAGTAATCTTCACTGTGAGTTTTTGAGGAAAGTTAGGACAGAGTTTAAAGAAACACGATGGATATCATATCCCAGGTCACTAAGGCTGCAATCTTATGCGCATTTTTCTGGGAGTAAGCCCCACTGAACACAGCATGCATAGGATTGTGCTGTAAGTACTTTCTGCCAGAGCTTATAAATGATTCAGGAAAATTAATTACAGAATCAGGCTGTTGACTTCCTTCACCTTGATTCTTCTCACAGTACCTTCAGGCTATTTTACAACTCTATGATTTCTTCCTCCACTACTTAATTTAAGAGCATCATAATCTCCTCAGAGCAGTTCCATGAAAAATATTTATGGCATCCAGCTGGAAACTATCACATAATCACAGAAAGGAATGAACCTAGAGCTTGGCAAGAAGTCACTCTCCTTCAAAAAGTAGGTGCCATCTTGAATTAGATCTGGCTGATAAATGGCTTTTCCCAGCTCTATATTTACAAATGGGAATTCTTTTTACTGTGCTCTAACCCTGCCCATTGTTGTTTGTCCTTCGAAACGCAATACTAAAGAAGCAATAAAGTATTCAACACCAACACTCAGAACTGTGTAAAAAATCTTGGTTGATAACACAACCAGCAGGAGGGAAGCTATTAAGACTGGAAATCACTAATATCTTGCAAGCATATTAGTAGCCTGGAAGAAGAGGCCTCAGCAGGCCCATTTAGAGACCTCAATAAAATATCCAAGAAAACAAATATTATTTTGATTGACTTAATTAATCTTGGTAAAAACTTTGCCATTAGTAGCCAGCATGGAGTAAGGATATCTGCTACTTGACTGCTATGATAGAGTAATGAAAAAATGCTATTCTGGTTCAGGATAGGAGCTTTTCTCTTTTTCTTTTCACAGCCATTTATCTAGTGTGTCAATCCCTACAGTTTTTATGTAAACCTATCATCTGAAAAATCCTCTTTTCAGATTGCAGAAAGCTGCCTGTCCAAAAGTGTTGAGTGTTGGTGAAACATCCTCTTTTCACAAAGAGTCACACTGTCCATTTCAGGGTAATTCAGTTACTGCTGTAAGCCATAATCACAACTATTTCTGTCCTCCTAGAGCACCTCTCACTTTCCCAATATGATTTCACCCCTCTCTTCTACTAAAATATTAGTTCAGGGAATAGTATTTCATCAGGGCAAAGCGTCAGGGTGACAAATAACCTGCAAAAAAAGAATGTGCAAGACAAAAACAGCCGCTTTTAACAAAACATAATTGGACAGTCCCATAAAAGAGATGCTATACGCTTGTATGGCATGACTAGGTATCATTTCTCTTTCAATATCCTTGGTATTTAAAAACCCTCGCCTTCCTTTTTTTTTTTTTTTTGCATAATATTGATGGATTTTTGTCTAACCTTGAATGTGGATGAATACTGCAATAGTGGAATGTTGTTGCCAGTTAGCAGAATGAAGGAGATGTGGTGATCAGGTGGTTCTGCAGGTGGTACAGAGTTTTGCTAGGATGCCCACATGGCTGGGAGCCCGACGTCTCCCATTCAAGCAGAACTGAACAGCTGTGACATTCTCTTCAGAGCTTCAGCAGAACAGCCCAAATAGAGCAACTCCTGACTCAACCAGCTCAATGCCAGCCAGGAAGGTGAATGACAGGAACAAACAGTCAGGCTTCTCAGCCTAACCCAGAGGTTCCCAAACTCCTCACCCCCTGCATAAGTATTTGAAGGGAGCAGCTACAGCGGTGACGGTGCTTCAGGGGGTGCGGGGAGCATGTGGACCCCTCCACAGGCTTCCTCATGCCTCAAAATGGCTCCAGATCACAAATCGCGACCCACTTCCAGTTTTCACGATCTGGAGCCATTTTGAGGTGTGGGGAGGCCTGCGGAGGGGTCCGCAGGCTCCCCGCACCCTCCAGAGGCCCGGCAAGACCCCCAGGTAGGGTTAAAAAAGACTCCCTGCGTGTTGCCTTTGCAGCACTGAATGGCTCCGATGGCGAGGGGGCAAGGCCACCTCGTGCCAAGGAGTAAACAGAGGTTAGCACAGTGCGGAACTTATTGTTCCGCCCCACCTCAAGCAATGCCACTGAGTAGGCCCACTGGGGACCATGGCGCAGTGGAGTAGGTAAGGAAAATATCTGTTTACGTCTCCATCACATCATGTTACCTGGTAAGCCTATAGCATGCAGCTGACCCCCACGCCGGTGCAACTGCACACTATGGGCCGGTTGAGGATAG
Organism: Plestiodon gilberti rubricaudatus; assembly: GCA_026170595.1. Taxonomy (NCBI): domain Eukaryota; kingdom Metazoa; phylum Chordata; class Lepidosauria; order Squamata; family Scincidae; genus Plestiodon; species Plestiodon gilberti. Next base: position 79,953,529 of record JANXHW010000001.1, read on the forward strand.
GATTGGGCCATTGACCTGTCTATCAAGCATCAGTACTTAAGAACAATACTGAAACAGATAGGTAACTTTGGTCCTTGGCAAAGCCTAGCCATTGACCCACAAAGCCCCTTCTGTTTTTCTGTCTCTTGTGCAGGCAAATTGTTGACACACTTATTGCCTCTATCATTTTCCTCCTTGGTTTCAGTGCTGTGTGCATGTGAGTTTAGAAAGGAGCATTGTAATGTTTTTATTTTTTTATTCCCCTTCCTTGCAATTGTACTATTATCCCCACAAAAAAAATATATTGTTGTTGCACCTTCACCCCCACCTCCCTCTTTCTTATATGCCAAACCATTGAGCTGTGTGATTGGCCACTGCGCTCAGTTCTTGCACACACAGTCAAGTAATGATGGTTGGTAGTAGGCATTGAGATTTTGTATGATAGGTGTGAGTATGCCATAGGTCCTTCTTGTGACAGAGGAAACAGGAGGTTAACACAGTTCTAGAAGTCAGTTTATTCTAGAAGAAATTTACATTCGGTTTCCTCAGCTCTGCTCTTCAACCACTTGGAAGTTGATACAGGAAGTGAAGGTGTCTTGAGGAATACTCCTAAACAGCAGTGCCCTCATGCAATGCTGAGTCCTGAAATCTTCCATGATTGAACATAGGTAGGCTTACCAGATCTCCAACCGGGACAGAGTGCTAGACCTTTAGGAGAAGGAATATGGGCAGGTGTAACTTGTTATGTCCTAGAGCACAATCCTAGGCATGTCTTACTCAGAAGCAAGCCCCATTGAACACAATGGGGCTTGCTTCTGAGTAGACATGCCTAGGATTGTGCTGTAAGGTTTAACAAGCTACACCTGCCCACATTCCTTCTCCTAAACATCTAGCACTCTGTCCCAGTTAGAGATCTGGTAAGCCTAAACATAGGCCCACCCTCCAGTCTTGTCCCAAATAGAGTCCTTTCAGGTAGATGTTTACAGCTGACTTCCATCTTCTCTTCCAGTACTCCACTGTAGCTTCCCACATTCACTTTCTTCTCCTTGTTGTTTCACTCCTGGCTTAGCCTTTTTATATCTTTATGTCTACATTTTTTTTAAACTGGCCGGTGGTCACCCCCAACAGGTGAAGAGAGTTACCTCATCACAACAGGTTGGTGGCCATGCATGCTTGGACTGCTTCCAGAACTTTTTCAGCTTGCCTTGGTGGCCAGGAGTCGTTTGTTTGTTTGTTCATTCCACCACTTTGGTGAAATATAATATTCCATTTCTCACTGGAGTGCAATAATCCATTGTATACAGCTATACTGCATGGTTCTGAAAACAGTGATTATTGTGTATTTTTTACTTACACACACACACAGAGAGAGAGAGAGAGAGAGAGGTCAGCTTAATTTCTTTTCCGTGGTTGAAACCTAGGCACATTTATCTGGGAGTAAGCCCAATTGAACAGAATGGAACTTACTTCTGAGTAAACATGTAAAGGATTGTGCTATTAGAGCCTGTATACATTTGCTGAAAAACTGCTAGATTATTAGGCTCTCATCAGAGCCATTGTGGTGTTTAGTCATGTCAAGACCAACACGCTTGTTTTTACCAAGAGAGAATGTATTGGCCCTTTTCTTTTAAACCCTGTTTGGAGTCTGAACTTTGAGAGAATAGGTTTCTTCAAAGTAATGATTTATTTTAATAACATGAGAGATGAAAAAGTATTTTAGAACAGCGTGTCACTGAGGTCCAAAGCTCCCAAAAGGTTTTAGATGTTGCTAATATATTAGCCTTGTTTCACAGTTTCCTAATAAAAAAATGATTCAGTAACCTGAAATCATTAAGCACACATCGGTTACTGGAACCAGAACAATGGAATAAGATGAGAGACTATTGGGGTCTTAACCTAATGCATACTTGCTATAGTGAAGGAGAAAACATTCCCATTGCAGAAGCTGATTAGTAATTTTGTCTTGGTTTTGAGTGATGGGGAAATTATCAAGGAGAAATAGAAGAGAATTGGAATGTATTAAAACACAGCTTTATTAAATAGGACTGCAGAAAGTGGCCCCTTTAATTCATAGAATTGTTGGGGGTTCTTTCCATTTCTAAGATAGTACCAAGATGTCACATTATTTAAGGCATTTCTGCCCACGGGTGTATATATGCAACAGGAACCAAATGTGTACACCTGTGGGCCGGGCAGAAAACCAGAATTGCAAATGTTCTCATCTCAAGTTTGGAGTAGAAACTAGCCATTTTGGTGGGGTAAAAATCTTTCTAAGCAAGCATGTGGCACAAAGTATTTGGCACCATTTTCTCCTAGCAGTTGCTGTTTCCTCCTTCCTGGATTAGTCACACATGCGTGATCCCACCCAGTGAGTGAGTTACAGCGCAATCCTATGTAACTCTTGCACCAGTGTAACAGTAGATCCACCGGTGTAAGTGCACTTATGCCAGTGTAACTTGCCATACGTCAATGAAAGCAGGACGGACACCGGCGTAAACCCCCTCGGATGCCGCACATGCGCAGTTTGGACGCAGGACAGACGCCAGCACAATTCCGCAGGGGGCATTCTGGGGGTGTTCGGACATCCCTGGAATGCCCCCTGTACTGACGGAGTTGCGCTGGCATCCGTCCTGCATCAGAACTACGCATGCATGGCGTCGAGGGGGGTTACGCCAGTGTCCGTTCTGCTTTTGACGTATGGCAAGTTACACTGGTATAAGTGCACTTACACCGGTGGATCTACTGTTACACCAGTGCAAGAATTACACAGGATTGCGCTGTGGGACTGTGTTGATGGGGAGCTAGGCACACATCCCCATCTATCACACATCCCAGACACTCTCAGGTTACTCAAGGGGAGGGGAGACCAAGGCACAACATGATACCCTGACCAGGCTGCCATAACTATGTTCCAGCCTGGCCCCTGGGAGTTGATTCATTGCCACCAGAGATGGATTAGGGCCCAACATAGGCAGTGTTTTTTCCAAACATAGAAACAGTTTATTAAAAGAAATAGACAAAGTACAAAGCAGGGGAAATAATAGCTTTGTGGTCAGCGGCCACACAAAAGAAATCAAAAACAGTTGCTAGCAACACATTCCCTGCACTCAGAAATTCACTTACATAGGATGAAACGTTGAACCTCTTCCATTACTAGAGGAGTGGATCACCTTCAGGCAATTGGCTGTGTTCTCCGAAACAAGAAGCATACCTTCTCTTATCTGACCTCCCCTTTCGATGGGCTGTTGGGGGATTGGATTTCAGTCTTTCTCCTTGGCTAGTCCAGAGGTGGGAAAGCCTTGCCCAACCCCTGGCATGTCCCCCTAACCTATGGTGTGTGACCAGGATCCACCAGCAGGATGCCACAGATGCCACTCGTGCCTATTGTTTGAAAGGATGTTGGGACCAGACGGGTTACAAAACTTCTGGATGGGTCATCTCAAGGTGTTAACAAGGCCTCTGGCTCAGATAGTGAGACATGAGGGGTAAAGAATTCATAATGGTGGTCCGAACCAAGTTGACCAAGGCCAGGCCATCTCAATTTTGGACACGGGGCATGACTTTAGCAGAGGAGTGATAAATACCTTTTACCACAGGGACAGTGTTGCAATGCTTCCTAGTTACACCTCGATGGATTATGTGATGACATGACATCACTGCAATTAACTGAGGGCAAAGTAAAAAGGGAAACATTGTAAGGAGTACCAAAAATCACCGGTGATGGAGAGGTGTTTTTCAGCATTGCCAGAAAGGCGTGGGGGGGGGAGGTAAGTAGTTTCAGCTTGTTTCAAGTTTCAGCATGGTTCCGACTCATATTCACATGATCCAGCCTTGACCCCCCCCCCTCAGGTAGTCAGAGATGGTCTCATCAGATGAATGTACAGTATTATTAACTCTTTTCTTCTATTATTTCTTCATATTGTTAACTCTTTTCACTACAGGCCTGCAGAAACTGTTTTGATTGGTAAATTCCAGTGAACAGAGAATCCCCATGGCTACATCAGACAACTGTGGGAGAATCTCTCCCCCCCTTTCTGATGCATGTTGCCACCCATCTCTTTGTGCTCTCCTTCTCCACCTTTGTTCACTTTGTCAAAGGGAATGGGATGCAGCTACTTCCCTGACTGATGGCTCTCCTCAACTGAGAGCACAATCCTACCTAACTATCTAGTGGGCGGCCCAGGGCCGCCTGCCAGATCCTATCCCTGTTCCAGACTGCTCTGCAGCAGCCCGGAGGTCTACTTGGGAGAAGGGGACATTTGTCCCCTTCCCCCGGTGTAAACCAGGGAAGGCCCAATGGTCTGCCAGATCTGGCAGCAAAGTAAGGGCTGCCAGCCTAGCGCCGGCAACCCTTACTCTAGAGTTTTCGCAAACATGCCTTACGGCACATTTGCAACGGCTTAGGGCAGCGGAGTACTTGCTCCGCCGCTCTAAAGTTGGGTAGGATTGTGCTGCCCGTCAGGGGCAAGAGGGTTAACATCCATCAATTTCTCTCTGCCCTCCCTCCTCACTTGCCTGTTCCCTGCAAAGCCACAGCAAAATACACCCAAGTCCCTCAGAAGAACCCTCTCATTCTCACATGCACATTACTTGTCTTTTGTTCTCCCCACCACCTCATCCCAGGCTGATGCACGTGTTGTTTGTGGCAAAGCTTCACCACCACAACTGCAGCACAACAGAAGGCTGGTCTTTGTTCTGCTACCGTCTTACGGAATAGTAATACCAAGATTTCTCACTGGCTGGCTGCTACTCCTTCTCAACAGAGTGTTGCACTACCCACAAAGGTCATTTTCACTCTTGGGAACGCGGAAATATCTCCACGAGAAATCAGATGCAATGCTCCCAGATCCCTAGGCACATCCTGTTTCATGAGCAAGGCTTGCACAGCAGCTGTGCTTGCTGGATTGAACCCATGATCTGTAATTCCGTATGTAAATCTGTCATTATACCAAGACCATTTTTGAAATAGACTCCTGGCACCAACCAGCTCCGCTCACAAAAGTTACAGCTCATGCTGTTGTCTTTTCAGATGCACATTTGCCAAAACCCATTACAAGCAGTTCATGAGCTGACTCATGTTGGCTGGATCCACCTGAAGTTTAGTTCATTAACTGTTGCTTGCTTCCAAAGGGAGCATAAGCCACAAGCTCTTGACGAGTCAATCAGCTCAGTGAGTGCACTGAGCATCCACTTGTTGTTCTCCTTTGTTGTAAAAGCTGGACTTGCACAACATTCAGCTGAGGACTGGTGAGTTACTACTGCCTGTGAAGTCACCCCTTGCTACCCTCTGTCTCCTCTCCCTCCTTCCCTCAGTTGCCTTTCCAGCTTTTGATTTTGGATTGTAAGCTCATTGGGGGCAGAGACCTATTTGGTTTTGATTATAATACCTGGCTTAGCTGCATAAATATTGACAGTACTGTATGAATGAACAAGCGATATTCATAGGAACAAAAGGAAGCAGCATTAGCTAGGGGCTATTTAGGAGGCCATGACTCCCTGCTATCATGGCACTGGAAATGCATTATATACTTAAATAAATTCAGTACTCTTTCCCCACAATGTTCAACAAAATCCTGTGAAAATCTCCTAGTTACCCTCTGAGCTCCTTTCTGTCGAAGGAGCACTCACTTCTCACTAACATGTGAGAAGGAACAGAGCAAGCCCTCCTCTGCTAATATTTCCATGAAAAAAATCTGGAGAATGAATGCACAACTGTATTCCCAAAACATTGCCTTGTTAGCAACCCAAACCACTGCTGCTCTGTTACCATTTTTTGTTTTCTTCTTTCTGGGAATAATCATATGGACATTCCTAGCCAATCAGGGATCACAGAGTCAACATAATAATGCTACAACAGGAAGGGGCCATAGCTAAGTGGTAGATCATATGTTTTGCAGGCAGATGGTCCCAAGTTCAATCCCTGGCATCTCCAAGTAGGGCAGAAAAGAATGCTTCCTGAAATCCTGCCAGTCAGTATAGACAATACTAAGCAATGCATCACAGCTAGTCAAATTTGGATGTGATAACAGAGAGTAAGGATAATGCATCCAGGATCAATATTGACCTCACTCTGAATGAATGACATTTTCACTCCTTTTCTGAAACATGGTGAAGGAGAGGTGGGCTTGTGAAAACATTTCACAGAAAGCATTTTCTTGTCAGCTCAGCCCTAGCCTATACTGCGACTCCATCCTCACTATTGCTCTTCTCTCAGTGTGAACAGGGATAACACCAAAACCACTGACTGTGGTGGCCTGCTTCTGCATGACATCTCACTGCTGAACTCCTTGCAAGGTTTCCAGCCTAAATTCAACAACATCACCACAGCGAGTTTTTTAGACCATCCAAATGGCATCTCCTGTGAGGCACCCTCTATATGGTCAGCAGGGGTTTCCAGGCCTGGAGCTGGGAGGAAGATCTGACTGGAGACAGATGAGCTTAACCCTATCACTCCTGAATGGGTGTCTCAGGTAAGAATGGCAGGAAGTAAGCACACCACCTCCCACTTCTTAGTTTATAGCGAGCTAGTGATCCTAGCTTTGTATTGTTTTGTTCTTCCTTCGAGGCATTTGGCTTGCATAACTTGCAGTAATCATTGGAAGCAATCTCCTTTGTATGCAGTCTCACCCAGTGCTTGCTTCTGTTCTGCGTGACACACTGGGATTTGGATAGTGTGAATTCTATCCAATGGTGTAAGCATAGTGAGAGCCAGTGTGGTGTCGTGATTAAAGTGTCAGACTGGACTGAGGTGTCAGACACTTTTTCTGTAAAGCCTTTGGCACAACACTTTAGTCTCCTTCCCTACTATAACTAAGCTTAAGTCCATGCCAGTGAAACAATCACATCTTCTCCCCGGTTAACCTGCCTCTATTTTTCTTCCCATCCTCTGTTGTCTCCTTGTGTCAGTCTCTCAATTATTTCCACGTTTGTAGAGCACCATGTTCATGGATGACACTGTATAAATAAATAACAGTAATTGGGGAGACCCGAGTTCAATTCACCACTCAGCTGTGAAGGCAAATCACTCAGTACAAGAGAAGTGAAAAGGACAGAAAAGGGGTAACCCTATACTACAGCCCTTGGAAGAAGAACAAGATAAAAATGTAAGAATAAATAAAACAAATTCATTGGGAAGGGGGTGAAGAAGCAGGGATCTTGAATTTGGTCAGGTCTCAGTAACATTTGGTTTGCAACTTGATATTTTTTCCATGATTCTGCATCATTCATTTGTTAAACAGTTAATTTTATCTGCATTTTATATTTCATTTATGCAAAAAGCTATGAAAGCATCATTTGTTCTCAGATGATAAATGACAGGCAAGATCCTTTATCCAAAACTCCTATAAGTCAGTTCTATGTGCATCTGTTGGCTTTACATTCTGGGAAGCTTTTAACCTTATTATTGCTTCGAACTTTCACATTTTTCATCCATCTGTCATCATGCTGTCTATACATGTAGACAGCAGTTCTTCTGGAGTTTCTGGAGTCCTTACCCACATATTTTGGTTACTCACATTTTTAATTCACTGTCATGCCCTTTTGGAATAATTGTGCAATGCTATTCCTGATGTGCAAGCACAAACCACTTGCTGAACATATGTAAAGGTAAAGGTGACCCCTGACAATTAAGTCCAGTCGTGTCCGACTCTAGGGTGTGGTGCTCATCCCCATTTCAAAGCCGAAGAGCCAGTGTTTCATCCCATTGATTATACCGAACAATTCATTAAAGAAAATTTATATGATCTTTCCTTTGTAGGCTTTTTTCTTTTAAAGGCACATGCCCTGCACCGGAAAGCAGCCGGCCAGGCTTGCACAGGTGCACAAGGCCTGCAAAAAGAAAAATATTTATTTTGCAGGCCTTGTTCCTCCCGGTTTGGCAGGCCAGGACGCGGCTGGGACGAACCCCTGGAAACTGTGACTGCCCCAGCCAAACTGGGACAAATGGTAATCCAGCTTCTTCTGAAATTCTCTGAAAAGTCAAACTCATTATGAGGCAAATCATCACAAGTGTTAGGGTACACACTGTAGGAAGTTCCCATTGGCTATGGCTCCCTACCTCATTTACTGTACTCATGGAAAAACATGAAGGTATGGAAATCTTATTCTGACAATGCGTGAAACAGCTCCTATCTAAGTATTTCCTCATTGTATAAGTTTACTGTGATATGAGCTCATTGAAATGACAATGTCAATGAGGGATTTTTTTTTCCTACATCCATGACAACTCATGATCGAGAGTTGTCAGACATTGTGCTCCTGCTTATTTATTGGCCTTCTTCTCTGAGGGAGAAGTGGTCAGTGGGTCCTTTGTATCAAACAAAATGAGATGTACTTTATCCTTCCCGTCATGGAGACAAATGAATAAAAAGGTACAAAAACAATTAAGGAAATGAAGTAGAGAAACCATCCATAAGTAAGAGGTCATGTATCAGTGGTGTAAACACATATTACATTTAAATATTGGCAGACTTTGCAGAACAAATCCTGAGCCAAGAGTCATATGAGGACAAATAGAAAATTATGAGTTTCTGTTTAAGGGTGGTGTGGTGAACATCCCTGGTGTATTTTCCAGTGGCTTTTGATCTCATAAGAACATAAGAAGAGCCTTGCTGGATCAGGCCAAAGGCCCATCTAGTCCAGCTTACTGTATCCCACAGTGGCCCCTCCAGATGCCTCCGAGAGCACACAGCCAACAAGATAACCTGTTTCCTGCTGTCACTCCTTTGCACCTGGCACATAGAAAACCTACTTCTCCCTAGCCCTTAAGAGGCTACAATGATGTCTCAGCATCTTGAAGGACCTGCAGAGACATCTGTGGCCCAATCTTACAAGCTATTTATGATAGCGGATCTCGCAATCCGCTTCAATAAATGCCACAGCAGTGTCATCATAAAAAAACACATGTTGCTTTTGGCCCCAGGTGTGCAGCAGCAGCTAAATGTCACTCTGGAGCAGGTGAGGTAGTGGAGGGGGCGTTGGGGGGGGGAGGATCGGGGCAGGGAGTGGCCAAACTGGGGGGTTTCAAGGGCAAGAGGGGTGGATCTCGGCAGCAATCATGCACGCCTGATCCTGTCCCCCTTTCTTGGCCCGTACCCACCCCCTTCCTCTCCTTGGACTTACATCAGCAAAATAGCTGGCATAGGTCCAAGGAAACCCATTGGTGACCAGGAGGCCTACTGGTGGTAAGTAAACAATATTTTAACTTAATTTAATTTAAATATTTTAATTTGCAGGCTGTCGGATCACACGCACCCCTACCATCACATGCAGCAGGCATTCCATTGGCACGGAAGATGGGGGGGTACAATTGGGCTCTCAGATTCAGTGCCACATTAACTCTATTGTTGTTTGCTCTTGTCCTTTTCCTTGTGCAACTGGCTGGTAAACGGAGAACTTAGCTTGGATGAGCTTGGCTTCAGAGAGCTTGGCTGGGGGATGACATATAGGGTATCACAGGTTCCATTCTGTCCCCCATGCTTTTTAACATCTAGGTACATGAAACTGCTAGGGGAGGTCATCTGGGGATTTGCTGTTAGGTGTCATCAATATGCGGATGACACCTAGCTCTATCTCTCCATTCCATCAGATTTTGAGGTGGCTGTCAGGGTTCTGGAGTGTTGCCTGGAGCCAATAAGGAGATTGATAGGGGTCAATAAGCTGAAATTAAATCTGAACAAGACGGAAGTCCTCCCGGTCTGGAAATCCACAACACAGGTACCGTTTTGATGGGATTGCACTCCCTATAGGAACAGCTGGATGGGTTTGTACTCCCTCTATACTACAGGAACAGCTTAGCATCCTGGGTGTTCTTCTGGATTCACAGTTTCTTCTGGATCATTGTACTGCGGCCAGGGCTGCCATTGAAGACAGTTCAAAAACTGCAATTGGTGCATAGTGTGGTGGCACATGTGGTTGCCAGAGCCCGGTACTCTGATTCTGTTGGGCCATTGCTCTGAGGCCTACATTGGCTGCCCATTCATTTCCAGGCCCAAATGCAGGTGCTGGTGTTGAACTTTACAGCCCTTAATAATGGCTTAGGATCAATTTATCTCATGCTTCCATATCATCCAGCCTTAAGATCATCCAAGTGGGCCTTGCTTTGGGTGCTGCCTCTGAAGGAGTTGTCAGGGTTGGCGGCTGAAGGCAGAACATTTTTGGTGGTGGCGCTGCTTCTCTGAAACTCTCTCTCTCTCTTATGCACTTGACTTAGGACATCTTCCACATTATTGGGATTTTGTCAGGGGTTAAAAACTTATTTCAGTTAACATTTTAGTTGGTGAAATGCTATTGCTGCAAACAGTTAGGTTGGCATGATGTTGTATGCTGCCATTTACATTGTATTTACCCTTCCCTTCCATATTGTTTTAGTCATTGCTGTTTTTTTAGTAAATGTCTTTTTTAAATTTGATGTAAGGATTTTTAAACTGTTTTTAGCCACTTTGATTTCTTTAGAAAGGCGGGATATAACATTTTAAAATTAAATTTAAAAAAAACCAGAGAATCTTGGTTTCTATACTCCTCCCCATCTTCGGACAGGCTACATAGCATAGGTGGTCTTGGTGGAACACGCTCAGCCTAATTACTCTCCTTCAGCAATGCATGTAGAGTCTGAAAAAGTAAAATTTCAATTAACTGATAATCATCTACCATACAAACTACCACTTCTAGTCTACAACTGTGGAAGCTAAACAAACAGCATCAAGGAAGGGGGGGAGAGACCTGCAATATGCCTATCATCCAGGGCCTGTCACACTCCATTTACAAATATTATGCAAACACAGTTAATTGCATGCAAATAGAAGTCTGAAAAGTACCCTGAGCCTTCTCATTCATGGCACATTTTCCATGTCCCTTGGCCTCCTAATTCTGAACATGTTGTCCACTCCTGAATTAACCTAAGATCCCTGGTTTGTAACTAACTCAGCCCCTGCTACTATGAGCGCATTTGAAATGCATCTTCTGGGCTGCTGATAATAATGATTCTCTCTGTCATGCAGAGAATGTGGTTCCTGTGGTCATTAAAAGCAGGAGACAGCTGTATATTCCTAGTGTCTAAACCTCAATCTGACAATCTTTACAAATCTCCATGGAGGAGCCTTTCCAATATGAGATGAAATGAGATGGTGATGATTATCTAAGCTGGCAGCATGACAGCAGTCATAGTAAACAGTTTAACTGTGCTAGAGGGTGATGCAGAAAACACAGCAGCTACAAATAAAATCTAGACTGTGCAGGCTGTCCCAGCACCAAAGGAAGAGACTGTGATAAAAGGGTGTCGGCCTAGAGTTGAAATAGCAGCGGTAGCCATGGAAGCCCTGGCTTCTAAGCACCCACAGGCCACTAACTATGGCATTTGCATACAGAGGACATAAGAGGTGAGCACACTGTAAGAGTAACAAGATAGTATTGCCCACAATTTGTTAGGAGGCAGAAAGGAATGCCCCATAGACTTCAGTAGGGGACAGAGATCCGGCAGCTAAAGGCTGCCTGACACATACATGTGCATCATTTCTTACAACTGAATGGTGGAACGCTTTTGAAAAAGTTCTTTTGAACAGCATTTGTGCCTGAGATGGTTTCAGAGAGCGATGGAAGCTCTATTAGTTGTGTAGCAGTCATTCAAAACTTAGGATGCACTTGTGAACTCGCCCTAAGAGAAAGGGAAATGAAAGAAGCTCCACAGAGGGGGCTGAAACCAAGCAGTGCAATTGAGAATTGGCACCAGGTATGTGAATTAAACTTGCCTATATGGAGTCACACCTGGCTAGCTTAGCATCATGTTGAAATTGGATCAACTCTGCATCATGTGCAGAATTAACAGGAATCAATTGTTGATGGAGCTTTAAGTGCAGGTTAAAAATTATGCTGGCTGCGTGTATTCCTGTGGCACCCTATGATGGATGCAGCCCTGCTGGCAGCCTGGAGACATGAGGAGGCAACTGGGCAGCCTGCTCTCAAACAATGGGTGGCATGGTGGTGGTGATGCCACCTGGCACCAGTGCACAGAAAAATGCTGGCCACTGCACAGCTGATGGCAATTGGGGCCAAGGGAGAGACACCCAGGCAAGAGGGTTCAAAGGGGAAAGAGTGAGAGCAAAGGAGAGGAAGGAGGAGGAGAGCTGAGGGAGTGGAAGAACAGAGAAGGACCAATGAGGAGAGACTGGGGAGGAGACAAAGGTGGCGAGAGGAGGGGCAAAGCAGCTGGATAAGAGGGGAGAGACAGCATGGAAGGAAGGGCAGGGGAGCAAGGAGCAGAAGGAGACAAGAGATGGACTGGAGCAAATGGGGGGAGAAGGGAGGATGAATGGTGGGGGCAAGAGGCAAGGGCAGGAGTCAGAGCAAAGAGAGCAGGAGAGGCCCGGGGAAGAGACCAAAAGAAGACGGCAGAGGTGGGGCAGAGGGACAATGGAGGCGAGATGGAGAAACTGGTGTTGGAGGCCAGGGGTCCATGGTAAGGAGAGTGGAGGAAGTAGCTTGAGGATGATGACAATCCATCTGATGGATCTGGGCACAACAGAGACCCAGGTCACAGAGATGTGCAGTCAGGAATACGATGAGAAATAAACAAGACAGTAGCATAGAGTCGATCATGGTTTACGTATACTGTCAACTCAACCAGGTACAAAATGTCACACCCCAATCTTTATGACACTGACCTACCCCCATGGAATGAGGACCCAGGGGCAGGAAGACATGACATGCTCCCAGGTGGTTGGGGGAGAGAGATTGAGTGGGGGCATTACATTCCCCCTCCCTCCTTTCTTCTCAGGTCTCCTGTATGGCGCTGCTTCCCCCTGACCACATGGCCTTCAGAGGGAATGTGGGGAGGTTAAATCAGCACATTCTAAATCAGCACATGGTGAGCTGGGTGAGCATCACTGGGCTCGTGGTCCGACCCTTTGATATGGAGCAGGTGCATGCTACTCACGCTCCACTCCAACATCCAGCTGCCCACATTTTCTATCATTAGCCAACGGCGAGGCTCTTGGAAGCCTTGCCACCGAGCATGCATGGCTTCCTCTTCCAGTCCTGGCCCTCCCTCTCCTGTGGGGCCTGACTGTAGCACCCCTTTAGCATGCTGACCCTTTAGCATGACCTACCTGGTCATCAGGATGTCGGTGGCGCTTCAGGCATGCAATGTGACTGGCTGCAGCTCTGCTCTCTCCTAGGCTGTCGGAGACAGAGCCAGATGCGGCCTGTCATGAGGCCAGGGGGGCACCTTCTCTCCGGGGCATTGGTTCTTGCATGGATAAGCTCTTCACATGCTCATTGTCTCTTCAAAACTGGGTCTGGAATGAAATGTTTGAAGAGGAGCTTCTGGGACAGAAAAGCGGCAAGGCACAATGCCTAGGCAAGTGTAGGTAAGACATGACGTGTTAATAGTTGTCCATAATATGTGAAGACAAACACTGGGAAACTCAGGCTATTCAACTATTCTTGTTGTGAACTACAGAGTTACCATATTTATATTTATTTTTATTTAGTGTGCCTCTGCTTCCACACTAATACATGAAGTCACTACCTTTCCTCTCTGCATACACTGCAGAAACACACTTGATAACATTAGAAGCTGCTCTCAGAAAGACTTAGTGGACAGGTTCAGATCTCATGATCCCAGTCCATTAAACAAACCGTGTTGCCATCTCTTTGTTCCTCTCCTCTCTTTTGAATCTTAATTAACACTTCTTGGTTTGTTAAACCAAGGTTTCTCAGAATGCCCAAATTGGGAAACGGTAGTATGAGCAAGCACTACAAGCCAGGATATAAACCAGGATCAAACTGTTGTTTAATAAACCAGGAAGTATTGGATTAAGGTGCAAGAGAGAAGGGAGGAGGGAGAGGAAGAGGGGAGGAGGAAGCATGCAAGGCATATGACTCATTCCCAGTCCAACAAACCAGGGTCATTACATCTGAACCGAGCCTATTGGTGTACTATTTCCCTTAAGTTTAAAAAAAAAAAACAACTCTAGAAAAGCACACATAACTCAATGAACAATAAGATATGGTGCTCTACTACTATTTATCCTCCCTGTAATACCACAAGCCTCTCTTCATTGCCTCCCAAACTGACAATATTCCTCAGGGATATGCAGACAAACCTGTTTGTTTTTTTTTCTAGAATCCACACGGTGGGTGAAGAAGCAATTTAGAAACACAAATGCTTGTTCTCTTCCTATCTTCTGCGGTCCCTAGAAACAGGGCCTAGATTCAACATGTCATAGAATGTCTAAACAATGTTCATTTCACCTGTAAAATCTGCTCCACAGTGTAGCTTCAGAGACACAGACATCTGGAAGGGAGCTCTGATAAGTTCAGTGTCCTGTACTACGGCTTGTTCCCAGCCAAAAGCAGCTCTGTCTTCATGCCTGTGTACTCATAAAGGATGCCCCAATAAATTATATCGCCTTAACTTATCTGTCTTCAGTACAGAGAAGGTCAAGTCACATTTATTGAAATGAATGGAACGAGTTAGTTATGATGACCAACTTAAATCTCACTTATTGCGACAGAATTGAGGCACAACTGACTTTCTCTAAGCCTAACATTCTAGAGCAGCGTTCTCAAACTGGTGGGTCACAACCCGCCAGGAAAACCTGAAGACGTCACAACCCCCTTAAGGGGCATGACAATGGTGGCACTTTCAGAGTCCCGCTGCCAGGGAAGAAAGGTGGTTTTTTTACTCAGGGGGGGTTGCTCCGGCCGTCGGGAGGGCGCTGGTGGTCTCAGCCCCCTCCTGCGCTTCAGATGTGATCAAGACCCACTTCTGGTTTTCGACTGAAACCAGAAATGGGTCTCGATCGCATTGGAGTGAAGATCTGAAGCATGGGGAGGCTCGTAGAGGGGACTCCCACACCTCCAGAGGGCCGGAGTAACCCCCGGCGAGTCAAAAAAACACCTTTTTTCACTGCCAGCAGCACAATCCTGAGAGCGTGGCCACCGCCACCCTGCCACCGCCAACACAACTTCCCCACTTTGTGGGGAGAACTTTAAGAAAAGCTGTTCTAGAGCCTGTGTAGATTCCACTGTACATAAGTAGTTTGCATTTCTGGTGTTCTGCTGAATGCACAGAAGTTGGGAACAGGGTCAGCACATAGACCTCAGGGGTGGGGCTGGTGGGTGGAGTCAAAAGGAGATGGTTCCACTTCTCCCTCCCCATATGTGCATGGAAGAGCATTGCATGCGTAACACTATAGTTTATGAACAGAACAGCCCCTTTGCTGAATGACCCATTGTACAGTAAGTCCATTTTAAGAGTTGTTGGAAGGATGAGAGATAGAAAAGATTGTACAGTGAAGGCTGTTGTGATGTAATGCCAGAGAATGGCATTGCATCCAATTCAGAATGCCAAACAGTTTCACAGCCAAGCTCACTGAATGGATTTGAGCAAGGCAGTAGGCACTCTTTGAGGCCAATCTATCAGGTCAGTGATTAAATAGAAGGTCACCTCCCCACTGCATAATACGATCAGGATGGCTCCCAAAAATATGTTTCCAAAAACAGTCTCCTGAAGAATACTTTTAACTTTTTTGTTTTTCTTTCACATTAGATCAATTATAATTCAGAATAAGGCAACTTTGCATGTAATCCCCCCACCCCATGTAGTGAGTACATGCACAATGTGGGAAACTCTTCTGTAATTGTCGTGAGGATAAAGAAGATAAGCAGAACTGGCCCATTCATGAGGCCAACTCAGGCAGTTGCCTCAGGTGAAAAATTGGCAGGGGTGTCCACCTCTGGCTGGCCATTTTTCTTCCACTGCTTTTCCTCTACCCAGTGGCATTGCTCCAGGTGGGGCAGAGCTCTAAGTTCCGCTGCGCTCCGACCCACGTTACACGCCCACACGAGGTGGCCCCGCCCCCTCGCCTTCGGAGCCTTTCAGGGCAGGCGCGTTGTCTTCGCAGCCCTGAAAGGCTCCAAAGGTGAGGGGGCAGGGCCACCTTGTGTGGGCGTGTAACGGTGGGTCGGAGCGCAGCGGAACTTAGAGCTCCGCCCCACCTGGAGCAACGTCACTGCCTCTGCCTGCTCCTGGATTCAAAGAGGAAAAAGGGAATGGAGTGGAATAAGAAATGTGGAAAGAGAGGAATTTGGTGGGCTGATGCTCTAGCACATCACTCTTATTGTCTCCACACTTCTTCCCTTTCAAATCCAGAGAGCAGGAGGAAGAGAAACAGTGAAAACGTGGGTAAAGGGATGACATTGGTGTGCTACCTCAAGCACCAGGAGGTCTTTGAGATAAGGATTAAAACTATATTTTTTGCAAGAAAAGTGCTATGAAATGCTAAATAATGATAAAGTGCCTTTCTTCTCTTCCAGTGCTGCAGAAATTATTAATCAAAGCTGTCAAGATTTTATTTATATTCAGCTAACGATCCCTGATAAAAGAGGAAAGTCATTTTTAGTGATGGGAGGCTTATATCAGATCCATAGTCAAAAATATTAACAACAGATTACAGAACTCTGAAGGGTTTCTTGCAGCCATAGAGAGCATGTTGCAAAAGGAAGAACCTTTGATTCTGTTCTCAAATGAAGGCAAGGCAATCAGAAACAATTTGTATGTAGTCTGAGGACTTTGATCTAGACTATAGTCTGATCTTCATGCCAGCACCAGCCATATTGAAATAAATGAGTCTTATGATGACAGCAGAACAGTCTCAAAATCCAAGAGAAAAAGAGAAGAATGAACAAAATTAAACGGATTGTAGTGAAACCATCAGACTTTCATTCATTAGAACTGTCAAGGATCTGTTTAAGATAAACAGATCAAAGCAAAGAATCATCTCCTTCTACAGTATAATGAATCCCTATCAGGGCAGCCCCAGCTAATCTGCTACCTGAAATGGCAGCAGATGTGCAATCTCACCCGACTCTTAATTACTGCTGCCCCACCCCAGCCAATATGCACACATGTGCCAGCACCCCATCCTCTTGCACCCCAGCACAAGCAGCACACACACAAAATTCAGGCCCTCCTTTTGTTTATTGGTGTGTGTGCATTAGTACAATGCCATCTCTTGCTGCCACCTCTTCCTCTGAGCCGACTGATTCCTCCCCACCCAGCCAGGAGAAGAGAGGAGGTGATGGCGGGAACCCCCACTGCCACGACAGTGACCTCCTTCTGCTGCTTCCAGCTCCAATGCCGCAATCTTTGGCAGCAGTGCTGGAGGCAGACTCCCCAGTCCACCTACTCACTGTCCCTTCTTACCTTTTTCCTCCATGAAAAAGGAAGTTTTTGTCATTTCTCGGAAGTGGGGTGGTGTGTCTCCTGACTTCTTCCTTCCAGCCTGCTCTGCTGCTCTATGAGAAAACAGTGGCAGAGTGAAGAAGAGGGCAAGGTAAGAGGGGGCAAGGAAAGTCAGCTGTGGAGGTGGCTGGTGGGCACAAGGTGTGGCCTGAGACAGCCTGCCTCACCTCGTGGCAGTCACATGCAGCCCGTCCAGGTTTATTTACAGAGACAGTGGCAACGAAGTACACTACAGTAGCTCTTTCATTCGTACCATCCCATTAAATAAAACTGGAAAGTCTTACACTTCCAGGTTTGATGAAATAGTGTGAAAAGCATGCTGAGGAGCTTTTGTTTTCTCTAGAGCGCTGTGGCACAGGTGGCAGTCACGACATGGGGGGGGGGGGCTCCAGGTTGCACTGCCCCTGGTTCATACCCATATGAGGACCCATAACCACTGACCCAGCCAACCCCTTTGCAATGGCAAGGTGGCATGAGAATGATGCAGGGGCCTTTGAGAGAAAGCCCATTGGCTGGTGGGATGGGGAGGAGTTTCCACTGGAGGAATCAGCAAAAGTGTCCGAGAGCTCCTTTTCTTCTCACCCTCCGAGGAGGGAGGGGCCAGCTGCTGCTCCCCTTCTACCATGACTCACCTGTCTCCTAAGCTAAGCTACAGTGCGCCATGGGGGGGGGGGGGCAGAGCAGTGCAGTGTAACCTGATGTCAGCCCTGCCAACATGTGTTGCGCTTTCACACCTAAGTAGCTTGAGTTGCATATACTTCTAGATCCTGTGGTTACTTCATTGTTAGCTATTTGTGGCCTTAACGAAAAAAATATTGAGGAGAGACAGCAAGATACAGTACAGAGAAATGAAGGTGCATCTCAGAGAGCTCTGTCAGAAAACAACAACCTATCATTATTTTTCTTCCAGCCTATTTCCAGGGGAGTAACTATTGAAGCACAACTATGATTCAGGCAGAATTCAGTCTAACAATATTGATCATGTGAATTGCCTATGACCACACTCTGCCAAGCTGGTGAGCATCTACGTACACTGAGCTTCAGTCTAAAGTCCTTCTCCTAGAGACTCTCTGCCACAGAACCGTCTCCGAAATCCCCACCCTGGTTTTTTTACTGCAATTTTAAGCATAGCAATTCATAAAAATCAGCTCACAAGGAAGTGTTGCATTCTTCCATATCTGAGTGATTAGGGCAACATGAATGAAACAAACACAGCCTTTTGCACTTGCTTGAATTTAGATACTAAAATTCTACTCCACCGATCTGTATAAAGGATAGAACTGCACTGGAATGAAGGGGGGGGGATTATGCCAGTATTTTATTTAATAGGCATTAAAAACGGCCCCACAACTTCTTTTTAAGCAACTCTTTCTGACTGTGCCCCTTTAAGTTGTGTTGGTTCTGAAGCTGGGGAAGTTAATTATTTATACTCCTGTAAACAGAGTCGGTGCAGTAATCCATGGCTCTGTAGTTCTGCCCAGATAGATCTGACTGCAGGCTTTAAAAATGTCTCCCAAAGGAAGTTCGTTTCATTTGGATTAATATGCATGTTGAGCAGATTGTAATTCTCCAAAGAGAAGCAACTCACATTGGGATATATAGGATGCCTTTTAATAGTATAACTCAACTACAAGAGATGCATTGCAAGAAACAGCCACAATTTTGGCTCTTTGCATGACAAAACTCTGCTTAAAAGCCGGCTGCTGCAGAGTACATGTTTCAGGGCTAAAAGTTTCACATATTTTAGAAGTGTGGGCTGGCCCGGATTTCTTTCTTTCTTTCTTCAAAAAAAAATCTGCGGGACATGAAAGGGAGCAAAACAACAGGGGCATAGGGGCATAGGGGGCTTTCACACATAGCCTGTAGCAGGGTTGGCTGAAGCTGTTGGGCTGCCTGAGGCAGCCAATCAGCACTGCCACCCCCTGCCACCAGCGCCACCTCCCCCACCCCACCCCCACACTGCATTCTGGGAGCACAGCAATCTGCTCCCCCCGCCTTCATCTCAGGGAGTGGTATAAGTATAGGTAAGTAAAGGTAAAGGTGACCTCTGACAATTAAGTCCAGTCGTGTCCGACTCTAGGGTGTGGTGCTCATCCCCATTTCAAAGCCGAAGAGCCAGCGTTGTCCGAAGACACCTCCGTGGTCATGTGGCCAGCATGATTCTCCTTGCCGCAGCGCGTAGCATGCGGCTGGAACACGGAGTGCTGTTTACCTTCCCGCAAGCGGTACCTATTTATCTACTCACATTAACATGCTTTGGAACTGCTAGGTTGGCAGGAGCTGGCCAAGCAACGAGAGCTCACCCCGTCGCAGATTCGAACTGCCGACCTTTCGATCAACAGCTCATGGTTCAGCGGTTTAACCCACTGCACAACCCACTGGCCTTATAGGTATAGGTAGGTGTGGGTATATATATATTCATCCCCACTGAGAGGGGGAACAGTTACCTGTTCAAGTCCTAGTTTAAAGGCTTGTGGGTTGCTCTCTCCTTCTTTGATTAGACTTCTCATTAGCTTCTTTTCCTGTATGGTTGTTTTATGTCTCCCCAGAGGCGTTCTAACATGGGGGGAGCTGGTGTGCTCCACCCCAGGCGCTGTGGCGCAGCCCATTTGCCCTCAGAAAGGTTCTGCGCATGCGCAAAACCCTATACAAGCCAGCGACGCGTTCGGACTTCTCATAAAGCCCTCGACCGCCGAACTGGGCGGTCGCTCTAAGGAGGGCTTATCCCCGGCCTTGGAGTGGAGTCTCCGGAGGCCAGGGACGCGCCGAGTGGGTGCTCAGCCCCAGCCCGGCTGCTTGGGGGGGGCGCTCCAACCCCCGCCCCCCCGGGCGCCGGGAGGGCTGGAAACGCCACTGTGTCTCCCTGCCCAGAAGGCCATGCATGAAGCAACCCATTTTTCCATCCTGCAATTAGAAGAAGCTGTGGACCGAACAGAGCAGCTATGGCAGATAGAACCATTGCACACATCGTGTTAGCTGTGTGCCTGCACCAGGGGGTGGCAAACCTTTTGTTTAAAGGGGCTAGACATTTGGCAGTGACATCATCACATTACTGCCGAACGTCCAGGTTGCCAAGCCCCTGGAAGCAGTTGCGCAAAGTTCAACTTGGGAGACGAAGCCTCTCACACAGTTTGCTGTACACAGGACGGGGAATGGCAGAGCTGCCTGCCCAGACTCCGTGAGCCTGGGCGGGAGGCTCCACCATTCCCTGTCTGATGTGTGGTGACTTGGGCAGGAGGCTTTGCCTCCCAAGCCGAGTTTTGAGCGGGCCAGATTACTTTGGCTGGTGGGCCAGATCTAGCCTGCGGGTTGTAGGTTGCTGACACCTGAACTACACAGTAGGTTGCTGACACCTGGACTACACAGTTTTGAAAATGTGTTGTGTGTCTGCAACCATGAGCTAAGAAGCCTCAGCCAATCACAGCCCCCCAGGTTCTGGGTTGCCACATGTCTACAGAGACAGGTCTTCAGATGTCATGGGATGCAGAGTGAGAACAATGGCAACACCCCTTTTCTGTATCATTTCTTTGCAGCTTAATGCTTCATTGGCTTTTCAAATGCCAATGCTGAATAAAATATGATTGGGTGTTTTGTACTCATCTAAAAATAAGACAGTTTGTCTATCATTATTAACTCAAAATTAACATTTTTTTTCTTGGGTGAAACTTGAACAAATATTATCTTACAAATCTTCATCAGATTGTGTCATGGAGATAGCTTTGTAGGAGAATTATCTCACGTGGACTTATAAATTCTAAACGCATGACTGCTAAGAGCTAGCATTAGACTAATTTATCCTTATAATGATTATTACCTCTCAACTCGGACCCTACGGTTAGGGCCAAACTAAACATGACACTGAACTCCATGTCTCTTTTCCTTGATGCTTTTTCAAAATGAAAAATGCCTTGGAAGGCTGCAATCAGGAGATGTCAGCCATAAAGGAAAGAAGAGGGTCTGTTTGCCTAGTATGAGTCAGTGCAGTGTAGTGGTTAGAGTGCTGGATGAGCCATAGGGAAAACTGGGTTCAAATCCCCACAGGCATAAAGCCCAATAATGATCTTGAGCCAGTCATGTTGCTTTCTCAGCCTAACCTACCTCACAAAGTTGTTGTGTGGCTCAGGGCCACTCAGAGGAATTATACCAGGGGGTGCAAAGTTTATTTTGAGCCCTTTCCCTTCATTTGAATTTGGCTCCTGGGCCCCCCTTTTTTTGCTCCTGGGCCCCCTTTTTGACCCATTTTGGCCCTGGGCCCGGGTACGATTGTACCCCTACAGTAGCCTCTTTCACTGCAGCTGGTGTCTTGCCCCTGCCTCCATCTCCCTCTCCTCCCTCGATTGTCTCCCTTGTGTCCATTCCTAGATTGTAAGCCCCTTGGGGCAGGGACTCTGCCCTCTCATATGATGTAATCCAATCCAGAATTATTGGACTCAGAACGTGGAAGTTCTAAGCACGATTATTATTGGCATGGTGGTGGCTGAGGTCCCCCTTAACCCCCCTCTCAGAAGCCCTGGTGTGGCTAAAAGGGAGTAAAACCCATGCAGACTGCCTTCTTTGGAGAAGGGTAAGATGTGCATGTGACTGAACTGAGTTTTTCATCTCCTAACGTTTTCCACTAGAAATCACCCTCAAAACAAATGGCAGTCAAATGGCATGAGAGAAAACAGCTGAGTAGCTCCACCCTCCCCCTGCTACTCAGAGAATCATAGAGTTGGAAAGTGCCATCAAGGTCACCTAGTCCAACCTCCTGCTCGAAGCAGGAAAGTCCTTTCTAGAGCATCTCCAACAGGTGGCCATCAAGTCTTGAAGATCTCCAGTGAGGGGGGAACCCACCGCTTCCCTTGGTAATTGGCTCCACTGTCAAACTGCTCTTACTGTTAAGAATTTCTTCCTGATGTCCAACCAGAAACTCCCCTTTTGCAGTTTAAGCCCATCAGATCTAGTTCTACTCTGGGATAGCACAATACAGTTTTCCCCCTCTTCCATGTGACAGCCCTTCAAGTATTTGAAGACCACTATCCTATTCCCCCTTCAGTCTTCTGTTCTCCAGGCTAAACATACAGAGTTTCCTCAAACTTTCCTCATAGTAGGACTTGTTTTCCAGAACCACTGATCATCTTTGTTGCCCTTCTCTGACCCTACTCCAGTTTGGTTGCATCCTTCTTAAAGTGTGGTGCCCAGAATTGGATGCAGTACCCTAGATGTAGTCTGACTAGTGTGAGGTAAAGTGGAAGCACTAGTTCCCACAACTTGGAAGCTATGGTTCTACTAATGCAGCCTAAAATTTGATTAGCCTTCTTTGGCTAATTCACACGGCTGATTCATGTTCGGTTTGTGATCCACATGCATACAAAGAAAAAACAAAGGCACAAGTACAGAATGGGTGATAGCTGGCTTGGCAGTACAACCTGTGAAAGGGATCTTTGCCTAAGTGCGGGACCTTGCATTTGTTCCTGTTGAACTTCATTTTGTTAGTATCAGTCCAATATTCCATTCTACAAAGGTCCTCCAGAATGATTCTACTGTCTTCTGCAGTATTAACTATTCTTCCCAGCTTAGTGTCATCTGCAAATTTTTAAGACTTCCTTTTATCTCTTCAGCCAAGTCATTGATAAAGATGTTGCAGAGAACTGGGCCCAAGACCAAGGTACTCCACTCAAAATTGTCCTTTAGGTTGATGAGGAGCCACTGACAGTGCCGTAGGAAGCAATGGGGTGGTGGGGCAGTTTGCCCCCAGGCAGCAAGCGGGGTGTGTGTGACAAAGTAGTCGGCGGGGGGTTAATTGTGTTGTGGAAGCGGCCAAAAAATGGCCCACCGTGCAGCATGGCCATTTTTTGGCCGCTTCCACAACACAATTAACCCCCCGCCGACTACTTTGTCACCTCATCCGCCCGGGCTCCTACACGGTCAAAAACAGCAAAAAAAAAACACTGGGGGACATTTTCACCAGGGGGGACATTAGGGTGGCACACGTGCCCTCGCTTTAGGGCAGCGCGCGCCCTAGTGTCGCCACTGGCAGAGGGAACCTGCACTGAGGCAGATATTCCATTGCAGGAGGTAGGCAATGGGCAGGGGGCGAAATGGGGTAGGGAGGGGAGGAATGGGGGAGTTTCTGTCGAGGAGGGTAGGAAGCAGAACAGGGGAGGGAGGGGTGGTTCCTGGTGACAGCAACTTGTGCAGGGATCCTATCCCTGTTCCCTCCCCCCCTTCCCTCTCCCTTAATCTCCCAGAAGAGACTTTTCCCAGGTAAGGGAATGAAAATTATCTTACCATGAGGAGACCTCCATAAGCTCCTGCTTGGTGGGTGATGCTGCATCGGGGGGGGGGGGGGTAGTTAGGATTGAACTGTTTCCTAACAGATATCAGTAGGCTTACCAGATCTCCAACCGGGACAGAGTGCTAGACCTTTAGGAGGAAGAATGTGGGCAGGTGTAGCTTGTTAATCCTTAGAGCACAATCCTAGGCATGTCTACTCAGAAGCAAGCCCCACTGAACACAATGGGACTTGCTTCTGAGTAGGCATGCCTAGGATTGTGCTCTAAGGTTTAACAAGCTACACCTGCCCACATTCCTTCTCCTAAAGGTCTAGCACTCTGTCCCGGTTGGAAATCTGGTAAGCCTACTGGTGGGGCCACTGTGAGATACAGGAAGCTGGACTAGATGGGCCTTTGGCCTGATCCAGCAGGGCTCTTCTTATGTTCTTATATTGCTGTGAAGATGTTCTTGCTGCTCCTCCGGCTAGTTTCCTTCCACACAGATGCCTCCTGAGGCCTGAACATGGTGGTGCACAGACTGAATCCCCCCCCCCCTTGACGTTTGTCAAGCTCATTGCCTGCTGTGCAAGCATACTAATATCACAAGCTGGCAACAACCACTAATAGCCGCTTCATGCATTAAAGTTACCAGCTAAGCACATAATATACTTTCAGGTACATAAATCATCGTGATCACTCTAGTTATCACATAAACAACATGGTGTGTGAACTCATCTGAAGAATCCTGACCAAAATGAGCAATCTACATTTTTTCCCTATAGACAAGGGAGGAGAGGAAAATTACTAGAAACCGTAATCAAAATTGAAACAGCCCATTTCAGATACCTGACAGTGAAGTCAGATTTGCAGTCTTTTTTTTTTTTTCAATTAAGACAGAACTGTAGTTCACCCTGTACTATTTCATCAGCCGCTGCTTTAAGTGCTGACTTACTTCCTGGGTGTGCTGAAAATTTGGATTATTTTTCACAAAGCCCTCTTAGATTCACTAGATAAATTCCTTTAGCCCGCATGACCTTTCTGATATCCAGCTTGTAAACGGATAGCCAGATTATTGCCTGTTTCTTTCCCCATCAGTGATTATTGCTTTCCTTTGGAGTTATGTTCCATTAAGGAACACATACAATGATCAATACTTGTATCTTTATCTGTTTTAAGTTTACTCACTCATTCTCAAGGCAGTGACCAAAGAGTTCTCTTGCTGACACGTTCAACTCTTAACTATATTTTTTCTGTTTATGCCAGTTTATTTCAAATCAGCGCTTCCTAATTTGTATATTTTCAAAACAATGTGGTGT
The DNA here is from genome assembly GCA_026170595.1 of Plestiodon gilberti rubricaudatus. NCBI lineage: Eukaryota > Metazoa > Chordata > Lepidosauria > Squamata > Scincidae > Plestiodon > Plestiodon gilberti. The sequence continues at coordinate 79,978,320 of JANXHW010000001.1, forward strand.
CTTTTGTTTAGCTTTCCCACCCAGAATTACTGAGATATTGGTACACACACTGCTCTGAAATAGACCAAACTGATCTGAGCTGGTACCTTTTGCCAGACAATGACATCAGCTTGGCCTTTGGGCTCTCTGAGGCCAAAAGGGTGTCCCAGCTCCTGAACACTCATCCTAGACTCCCATTCATTCCCACACACCTGATAGGCTTCCTTAGAGGGCAGGGGAGATGCACCTCCAGAGAGGCACCAAGCTTGCATACTAGAGCAGTTGCCCAAAGCTTGACACTCCTAAATGACTGTGCCAGCCTCGGTGGTTTTTCTGCCGGAGGTGGTGCAGTGCAAAAGGATGAAAGGCAAAAAGCCACAAATGGTGGGAGCCTTTGCAGCATCCTCAACCACTATACACCACCATCACCTAACATCCAAAGCAAGATGGCCAAAAGCAGTGGCACAGTGTTCATGGCAGGGTCAGCCCATACATGAGGCTCTTGGAGGCAGCTGCCTCAGGCAGGGCTGAGCAGGTTGGTGGGGTGCCCCACATATTTCCATCCATCTCTAGCCAGCTTAATTCCCACTGACACCCCCCTTAACCTGGCAGTACACTAGTGGCATATCATCCCCCACTACTACTACTACTCCTGCTCCCTAATGAATCGAGGGGATAAGAAATGATGTAGCCCACCTTTCTACCATCCACCACAATTCCACTTCCACTCAGATCCTCTTTCATCCTTAAAAGGTCAGGAAAGGGGAACAGGAAGCAAAAGAGCAGCAGTGCTGGCGTGCTGCCAGATCAGGTGGAGTCAGGTGGATGCACCTCCAGATGGCATTTGGGGTGGCACCTTGCTGCAGTGCCTCAGGGGGAGGGGCTTGGGTCAGCCCTCGCTCATGGGGCAAACTGTCATCAGCTGTGAATGTTCCCTTCCTCATCATATGGCATTTAAATGCAAGCCCACCCCTTTCTCTTTCCCCTTGCCCCAGCAGCAGTGCCTTAAGGGCTCAGCTGATGGTAGTAACTCATCTCCTCTGATCAACAAGGCCCCTAGCATGTCACTAAAAGGAGAGTTTCCTGGGAAGCTGCAACAGAAGGAGGCCAAATATCCTATGTCTTTGAAAGGCTTACCAGATCTCCAACCGGGACAGAGTGCTAGCTAGACCTTTAGGAGAAGGAATGTGGGCAGGTGTAGCTTGTTAAGTCCTAGAGCACAATCCTAGGCATGTCTACTCAGAAGCAAGTCCTACTGAACACAATGGGGCTTGCTTCTGAATAGACATGCCTAGGATTGTGCTCTAAGGGTTTAACAAGCTACACCTGCCCACATTCCTTCTCCTAAAAGTCTACCACTCTGTCCCGGTTGGAGATCTGGTAAGCCTAGTCTTTGAGACTCTTCAGTTAGTAACCAGGATCACAGCCCTGGTGACCCCTGCTGTTTTCTTCTTTCCTTGTGCAGAGATGTGCAGCGCAATCCTAACCAACTTTCCAGCACCAGTGTAGCCACACCAACAGAGTGCACACTGCATTTTGCAGTGCAGGGGCAGTTATGGAGGCCTCTTCAAGGTGAGAGAACATATCTTCCCTTACCTTGGAGTTGTATTGCGGCTGCACCGGCATTGGAAAGTGGGTTAGGATTGCGCTGGTGGTTTTGGATGGACAAATTAAGCGGTTATAATCCTGCAGTAGCTGAGAATATTTTACACCAGCCACAGGTAGGCAGAAGAGTTCCTTTAAGCATGTGCAGAGTACCTTTTCCCTCACTGCCACATAACCAGGAGTGAGTGTTGAAAAATTCATTTGAGGGAGAGTGAAGGAATGGCAAGAGAAAGACCATTCCTGGGAGAACTAGGTGCGGTTTTTGTACTGCCACTTGCCAGGCAGCGAAAGGAAGAGGGGGATTTGGATTCTGTCCTGCTGGCTGGAGAGGTCACCGCTTTCTTCCCAGCTAGCTTCATGAGACTCCTACTTGCAAGATTAGAAACTAGAGTGAGAGAGATAGAGAGGAAAGGGCATGTTTTATTCAAAACCACCTGCAGTTTTTTACACTTCCTTATTCAAACTTAGGTCTTACTCTACCATTATTGTTTGATCATTGATTTGCTGCAATTCATGAAGCAATGTTACTTTTTCTGATCAGACATGTATGCTGGGTAACGTAAGGGGTAGGGAGAAATATTTTTGTGACAGTGCACACTGTGTGAGCATATGAAGCCGACGCATACAGAGTCAGTCCATTGAACTACCTGGTCCAGTGATGTCCCCTTTGATAAGTGGCAGCTCTCAAAGTGGGGTCTTAGCCTGGCGATCTGTGATCTTTTTCACTTGAGAGCCTGGGAACTGAGCCTACCACACACAAAGCATGTTCTCTCAATGACCTACAAATAACAAGGACCAGGTTGGTTGTAAGGTGGGCGTGGGCTGCAACAGGGCTCAGAATATTGGCGCTGATATCCTCCTCGCCCCCCTCCCAGCCCGGGCCAGTCAATGGCCCCCTCCCTCACTGCCCTCCCCCTGCCCCTGCACCGAGCAGCATGGGACTCACCTACGGTGGCCAACGCAGGTCCAGGTAAGTGGCGGAGTAAGAGGTGCTGGCTTCCACGCTGGCGCTGCTTACTCTCCAGGTGTTGAAAATGTGCTTTCTAGCATGTTTACGACACCTTAGGCCAGCAGAGTGCTAGGCCCGCCGGCCTATAGTTACGCAGGATTGGGCTACCCATTATGGTTCATAGGTTTCTCTGGGGGAAGCCTTGAAAGTTAAACTGATATTGTGTGTGCGTGCACGTTAAGCATTAATAATGGCTTGAGAACCATTTTTAAATGGACTTATGACCTTAGAAGATTTCTTCATTATCTTGACCAAAACTATCGAATAGAGCTGTTGTTTTTCAAAACATGTTCTAAGCCAAAAGCTGAAAATCTTATTGGGATCTAGATACGAATTTCAGATACAGAACATTCAAGTATCTAAATCAGAAATGCGGGTAGTTTGCCATCTCTGACCACAATTCCAACTCAACACAACTTGCCCATTGACCTTCACTAACGGAGTGGTGCAGTGTCAACTATGCTATACAGGTTTATCTGGAAGTCATTCCCACTGAGTTCTATGGGATTTACTCCTAGGTAAGAGTGCATGGGATTGCAGCCATAGTAATTCATTGTGACACTGCTGAGCTGAGTACTCCACATATCTTTCCCAAATACTCATCAGATTATATCATCAAACCAGGAATTCGTTCCCTTTCTACACTATTATTTTATTCATTTTGAAATTGAAATTGACACTGCCAAGCAATTTAGGCCTCACAAAAATATATATAATAAAGTGAAGAGCTTTAAAACCCGTAATAGGATCAAAATGCTTTCATAACATTATCATAAAAATGTCAGAGAACACGAGAACTAAGGAAAATTGATTCGAAATGCCTAAGCCTTCTAAACTCTTAAGGCCCTGATCCAACTATAGGAATAAGCAGCAGTAATCTGATGCATGCACCCAATTCCTACCCAGAACTATATGTGATAGATTGCAGGCTACTGATGATAGTGCCAATCGTCTGTTTTGAAGAACATAGGAATGGGAGAGTGTGAATCCACATCTCTGTTCTCACTCTCACCCCACAGATTGTTGACAATAATGCTGATCATCCCAGTGGGGCTGTATGAACATCACTCATGGGAAGGGGCTTTGAGTGTTGGGAATTGTGTCTCGTAGCACTCACAATTTCTCTTTCGGAAGATCCAGGTTCAAATCCCCGCTCAGCCACGAAGCTTCCTGGGTGACCTTGGGCCAGTCACTATCTCTCAGCCCCACCTACCTCACAGGGTTGTTGTGAGGACAAAAAGGAGGGGAGGAAATATGTACACCACTCTGAGCTCCTTGGAGGAAAGGCGGTATAAAAATGTGAAATAAATAAAAATAAAATATGTGTGGGAGCATAGTAAAGGAGGTCTATCCTCCTTTTTTCTCCATTTCCCCAGATGCCTCAGTTCCCAATGCTGTGTCAGAAGTAGGACATCCAGTTATGTTCAAATGGTGCCAGGGAAGAAGGGGCACAGTCCAATGCATCCACTGTGCCCCCACATCTCCCAGTAAGCACCCTTAGTCAGAGCTTAAAGGTAAAGGTGGTAAAGGTGACCCCTGACAATTAAGTCCAGTCGTGTCCGACTCTAGGGTGTGGTGCTCATCCCCATTTCAAAGCCGAAGAGCCAGCGTTGTCCGAAGACGCCTCCGTGGTCATGTGGCCGGCATTACTCTCGCATAGCATGCAGCTGGAACACGGAGTGCTGTTTACCTTCCCGCAAGCGGTACCTATTTATCTACTCGCATTAACATGCTTTGGAACTGCTAGGTTGGCAGGAGCTGGCCAAGCGACGAGCGCTCACCCCGTCGCGGGAATCGAACTGCCAACCTTTCGATCAACACTGCTCATGGTTCAGTGGACCTGTCACTGGGGGCAGGCAGGGCATAGCCAGACACGGGTGTGGGCCCTTTCACAGGTGTGGGCCTCCAGCACATGCCCTATCAGATCCCACATGTTTTGCCACCCCTGCACCAGGTAACAATGAGCAATCACACCATTTCTATTGAAGAGGGTTTTGCATCAATCTTATCCAAAGTGCAAAGTGTGATCGGGGCTCCGGTTGTGTGGAAAGGTCCATAACATCAAACACTCTTCATAATCAATATTGCTGCCAATAGAAACCCATTGGAGGCAAAACAGTTTAGATGTACATGATGATCCTCGTGGAATAAAAACCCTGGCAAAAGAAGTAACCACATCTCCTACCCAAGAGAGACAATGGTTTAACACAAAGAGTGAAAAGGGCAGGAAATAAAAGGAAGAGAAACTGCTTAATAGATAAATCTGAAAAGAGGTTGAATCAGAAGTCCATAAAATCGAAGTACTCTTCATGCTCTAATAGCCAGTAGACTGCAAGTCAGAGCTCTATATAAAGCTATAATGTCTTTACAACCACCAAAGTTTTGTAGTTAAAGTCCATCTCCTACAGTTTCTTGCCAATTGGGCCGGTATGATATACAGACCACTTCACCTGCCATGGCACATATGCACATTTGGTTTGGACTCCAATGGCCATTGCTACATCCTGAGCTACAACACCAGTAGGACAGAGCTGTCCGCTATTGCTTCAATTGCTATTTCAAACCACCAGCTCCTCAAGAGCGGCAGGGTCGTCCTGGTCCTCTAAGCAGTCCTTAAGATCTATTGTTACACCGGTGCAAAGTTACAAAGGATTGCGCTGCCAATCTAGACCTAACACAGAGTGAGGTGGTCAGCTGAGGTGGCTGGATTTTGGTCACTTCTGCTATAAATTGCAGGGCAGGTACCATATTTTTGAATCCTCCCGTATGCAAAAAGAACATCCTGCATGTAGTAAACCAGTAAATCAGGGAGTTATTGGTATTAAACCTCTCCTCCAGTGTGCTCATTTACTACATGCAGTGAAGGTTGTTGTTTTTTCAAAAATATGGCTCTTTACCTACAGTATGAAGTGGAACAGTCTAGAATTCAACCATTTCACTACGTGTATATTGAGTTTGTGTCCAACTGAGTATTTGATTTAGAAGCAAACAAACCTTGCATTCTGTTTCTCTACATAAAAATGTGCCCAAAGTCTTTAATCTAGTGAGGCATTTATATACCAAATAAGTCACTGGTCTCACATTTTACTTGTAGATCTTCACACTTCCATAGAATTTACCTCCCTCCAGTAGTGGTCTTTTTTCCCATTTCTGCAAGGATTGTATTTTATTTTAACAATATGTATACCCTGCCTTTCTTTCCAAATGGGAAAACCAAGGCAGCTTACATCCAATTTAAAAATAATAAAATATGAAGCAAAGCAAATTATCAATAAAACACGCAGATCAAGAACTACAAAAATCACGAAGATCATAACCAGATAAAATCACAAATAGGCAGAAGCCAGATACAACCAAAGGAGCCTGAGCTTTGAACTAAGAAGCGGTCAGCCCAATCCTATCCTCCCCCGGCATAGGTGCTTCAGCATGGGATGAGCGTCCCACACTGAATCCTATCCGGGGAAGGGACAGGCTGGAGGTCTATTTGGGATAAGTGGGTATTTGCCCACTTACCCGGGGTACACCCCCAGCCACCACAATGGGGCTACTCGGTTCTCCACCAGCTGGCGGAGAATCAAGCAGTCTCATGTCAGCTACAAGGGCCTGGGAGGGGGGGATAGGATATGGCGTGCCACAGCGCTGCCAATCCCTCCCCCTCCCAGACCTGATCCGCCCACCCCTGCCCTCTCCCAGGCCCTGCACCACTCAGAGCGGCACTTACCCACTCCACGGTGCAGGTTCTTCTGCTGCTCAGCAGGCAGGCAGCACAGGCCTTGGTACCAGCACCGCCTATTCACCGAGTGCCACAAACGTGCCTTACAGCATGTTTGCAACACCTTAGGCCGGCCCAACGCCACATAGTCAGGGAATAGGATTGCCTGAAAGACTAAGAACTAAAGGCTTGTCAAAAATGTTTTCAATGCCCTGTGGAACTCAACACTAAAGGACAGCCCTGATCTTGCCTGGTCCAGGGCCACCCCTCTAATGAGGTGTAGTGAAGCGGTTACGTCAGGTGGAGGATTATCGGGGCAGTATAATCTGCCACCAGTTGATGCTCCGGCGCGGGCGCGGGGGGGGGCGCATTCAGCAGGGGGCGTACTTACCCTCGTGGTTCGGCCATCTTTGTTTCGGCCCGCCCTCCCTCCCTGGAGCCTGTTTGGCTCTGAAATGAAACCGCTACAAAACCGGCGGGGGCACACGTTGATGTGACGTCACACAGACCCCGCCCTTGCTCCAGGCGCCGGGAGGGCTTCCGTCATTTCTGTCTGCCACCACCACACCTTGCCCACCCCAGCACAAAGAAACTAGAGCTGTAACTCTGCATTTTCCATGGCACTAACCGTTTCCAATATTTAGTACCTTTGATCAGGGGGGACAAGGAGGAAAAGGAGAAGGGTGTGTGCTTGTGTGTTCGAAAATCAACTTGCTTGTCTCCTCCACCAAGCGTCTCTTCCCTGCCTCTATTTTTCTTTTTCTCTTGTCACTGCATTCCTTGTGCCCAGCCTATCTTTACCCCTTCTCCCCGTTTTTTTACTCTTCAGGATCCTTTGATTGCTATCATCCAGACTTTCCACCCCCTCCTTTCATCATGTATGGTGATGACAACATACACTCAACTCGTGGTGGGGCAGAGATAGGAGAGGCCAGGAAAGATCACCAAATCCATGATGAAGGGCAGAGCTCAGAGCTGCAGAAAAAAAAAAACTGCAAAAGTTGCATTTTTCTCTAGGTGTGTGTGGGTGTTTTGAAAGGCTTCTCCTTTGGTGACTCTGAATGAAATGGACTGTAATCCTGGAAAGTTTATGCTGAAATAAATGGTTCATCTTTAAGGTGCTAGAAGAGTGTTTGTTGATTTTGCTGCAACACACCAACATGGCTACATCTCTAGAAGTTTTTAATGTCCCGGTTTGGTGAGCAACCTCTGCTAGTAGCTAGAGAGAGTTTGACTTACTAGCAACAGGTTCCAGAAAAGAGGGACCAGCTGTCCCTAGTCAGGCACTGTCCCTCTCTTTGCCTCTGGAGAATACTGTACTTTGTGAACATTTTGTTCATATACTATCTTGGTCTCTGAAAAAGTGACTCATGCACTTTGTCTCTAGCACATAAACATTCATATGAGCTCTAAGCACCATGCAGTCTTTAGACTGTCATTTCACATGCTGGCAAAGCTAACGTTGAGCTGCCAATGATATAATGTAGGACACTCAGGCTTAGTAACCCAGAAAAATGCTGCAGCAATGCTATTATCATGAACATTGCTACCTTTGGATTTTGGATCTGGTTTGCCTTAGTGTAAGTGGCTGTAACAATATTATTTTAAAGCACTGGGGGTTTTTTAAAGTGTTTCACTCAGAAATGAGTGAAACACTGTGTACCATGGGGCCCCACTACAGGCCCAGATATTGACCAAAATGATTAGTGGGCTGGGGCATTTCCCTTATGAGGAAAGGCTACAGTGTTTGGGGCTCTTCAGTCTAGAAAAAAGGCGGCTGAGGGGGGACATGATTGAGACGTATAAAATTATGCATGGGATGGAGAGAGTGGACAGAAATAAGTTGTTTTCCCTCTCACACAACACTATCCACTAAAATTGAGTGGAGGGAGTATTAAAACAGACAAAAGAAAATATTTCTTTACCCAGCATGTAATTCATCTGTGGAACTCCTTGCCACAGGATGTGGTGATGGCACCTGGCCTGGATGCCTTTAAAAGGGGATTGGACAGATGTATAGAGGAAAAGTCCATCACAGCTTACAAGCCATGATGGGGATAAGCAACCTCCTGGTTGTAGGAGTAGGTTTTCTCTGTGCCAGGTGCAAGGGAGTGGTGACTGGACACAGGTATCTTGTTGTCTTGTGTGCTCCCTGAGGCATTTGGTGGGGCCACTGTGTGGTACAGGAAGCTGGACTAGATGGGCCTTTGGCCTGATCCAGCAGGGCTCTTCTGATGTTCTTATGACATTGCCCCAGAGCCCCCAGAAACTTGTCATTGGTGGGTGGGGACACCGTCTTCCACGTCAGGCAGCCAGCAAAATGTCTTGGGCTGACCCTGTTTCTATGAGAGGGAGTTCCCAACACATTATGAACATGTGTTCCTGTTACCGTTGTGATAAATGATAGCTATAAAAATTGATAGAACTGAAGCGAAACCTGACTGAACGCTCTTGCAACTCCTCCAAAAGTCATAGTCTTGTTATTTTTAATTGGATACTTATGCTTTGTCATATTTCCCTGTTCTCACAGCATGAAATCGTGTCAATCTGGAAATGAACTGGTGATCTAAATGACAGAGGATAATGGGAAGACAGCTGGACATGGTTGACTTTTAAATGTATTTCCAGCTTTTAAAAAACAGCATTGAGTATAGCCTGCATGGTCTTTTTTCTGCGTTGCCACTGACTTGTGCCTGAAGCATGATTTGGAGCCAAATTAAGTGCAAAAATGGTCAGCTATGTGAATGTGGTTTTTTTGAGCCAAGGGTCAAGCTGTACATTATATGGAATGCAGAACTTGGCCTGGTAGTTTTGTGTTTGATTTTGTGTTGGCTGCAGAAGGGTCCCTGATGGGACTCCTCAGACCCACACCAACTCTTTTGCTGGCATAGCTTTGAGGAGCCTCCCAGATCAAGGTGGGACAGGGGTTCTTCTGGATATGGCAGACATTGCTGCTGCCACAATCAACCCGTCCCACCCCAACCCGCCCCAATCCCCACCCCAATCTGCTCCTTCTCCTGGCAGTTCCCCACCAGTGGCTGGTATGCAATTTGCTGCTGCAGCATGTGGCCTTCTGGCTCTTGCACTAGTGGCAGCACTCCGCAAGCCAGCAGAGAGGGTGCTATGTCAGCAGACCTCACAGTGCACTGGCAGACCTGGTGGTACACCAGCATATCCTGAGGATAGGATTGGGTCATTAGTTCAGTATTGTTGTCCTGACTGCAATCCTATACATTTACCTGAGAGTAAGTCCCACTGAACTTAACGGAAATGACTTCAGAATAGGCGTGCAGAATAGGATAATGCAGAATAGGGTTGTGCTGTAAGATTTCAGAAAAGACGTTTTCCTGTGTCCTATATGGAGATGCTGAGGATCAAACCAGGAACCATCTACATATAATGTAGCTGCTCTACAACTAGGCTAGAGCCACTCACACTGATTAAGAGAGTTGGGAGTAGGCAGTATTTTTGCCCAGCACCACCCACTTTCTATTGTACTGTTGTATGATTTGCAATGACATTACACTGGAGATGGCCAGTTGATCAACATTGCTGGTTCAGAGAGCAGAGTTCCCACCCAGCAGCTTGTGAAGGTCACTAGCTATACAAGAAAGGCTTGATTGGGGAAGCCGGGGAAAATATGATTGATTGATTGATTGATTGATTGATTGATTGATTGATGGATGGATGGATGGATGGATGGATGGATGGATGGATGGATGGATACCTTAACTTCCCACCACCAACCTGAGGGTACTCAAGACCATTGTTCCCTCTAGGGTGCGTGGCCAGCTGACCGTGCACCTCCCTGTCCAGCTCTGTGCAGCACGGAGCTCAGCAACCCAGAGGTTCTGCAATGATGTGATGGTGTCATTGCTGAACGCCCAGAGGCGGCTTTACAGTGCTGTGGAGCTGCAAGAGGGGTTCACACTGGTGTGGAACACTGCTCAAGAGAGTTTATAAATCACAAAATCGTAAACCAATAATAAATGAAAATCAAACAATAAACATCAAGCCAAATATACCCATGCATGGGCACACGCATATACACACATTGCTACACACTCCCCCCTTTCCAGTTCCCTGTGTAGATTACTTACAAAAGTAACCAAAGCCATTTGAGTCCCAAAACAGAAATTGAAGCAAGACTGAAATGTGTCAAGATAATCAGTTTCATCCAGGAAGTCAAAAAGTTGGGCTGGTACCACAAACTTGAGCACCTTGCCCAAAAATGAAATATTGGTCACTGGCTGGTTGTTGTCCAGTACTATAAGATCCAGACAGATCTATCATACTCCCACCCCTCACTTGGCCAGTCCTCCTGTGGTTGTCATAACTAGCCAGGATGGGCAAGAGCATCAAACAAGCAGGTAGTCATCCTGACTCTTCCAAGAATCCTGCCTTCATCCTCAGACTGCACAAGTTGAAAATAACAGAACAAGCAGCTGCCTAAGGTACCTCAACTGGTTCTGTCAATGTGCAGTCCAAGGCAGAATGGATACAACCAACGTTATTGGCACAGTGTCTCACAGGTCAGCTATACTGGGCCACCAAGGTGTCCTCCAAGCCTTTCTGCTGTGGACCCTAATATGTAAGATCCCTAACCACTCAGTAAAGCTCCACTAGTCAACTCCATGTGGACACAGTGGTGATAGATAAGAATGCTTTCTTTGCACCACCGTTCAGGGATATCATTGGGGGGGGGGCGGACCACACTGGGTGATATCCCTGGATGGGGTGACATCAAAATGCCTTTTTATTCTATTTGATACTGGTAGTACAAAAACGCACCACTGGTAGAAAATGGGTTTTCCCCGATCTCTGCCACAACTCGCAAGGAGATCGTATTTCCCAAGAGGCTGCCACATTGTGTGGTCAGGTATGAGAGGACATCCATGTGGGTGACACCATGAGATCTCACCCTGGGTAACACCCCTGCCACCATTACCACTACATAGTCCTTAAAATGGGTTCTAGCCCACATGTGCTTGGATTTATTGCAAACATTGTGTTGAGGTTGGATTTTTCTCAAAAGTACACTATCACAACAAACCCTCAATTCATTCTCTTGCACTTGGCTGTGGTGATGGATTTTGTTGATTGGTCTCTGCCCACTGGCATTTTTTCAGGAGAAATAAACTTACAGAAGTGCAGATGAAGACATAACTGCATCTACAAAATCTGTTTTCTGGAGGAATGATAAATAAAATAAGGAAAAAAAGATACTGGGGGCAAGGACTGTTGAACTGAAGGTGGCTACTTTCATATATAAATCTTGACAGGTCTGAGGCCCCATTTTTGCACAGCACTGAATACACTATCAGTGCTTAGTAATAAATAATGCTACAAGTTGTTGTTTCAAACCCAGCTGAGATTAAGAGTAATCTCTGCTAGAGGACAATACTCTCTCAGCTTACAAAATGAACGAGAACCATTTGTCTTGGCAATCACGAATGCAAACAGAAACCTGTGCAATATTATTTTCAGGCAAATCCAGTCCAAAAAGTCAAGAATACTATTTTACTGGAGCATGTTAAAAAGAAAAGGTGTAAGATGATTAGCGATGCATTCGAGGTAAAGTGAAAATAATAATACACCTAATGCAACTATCTAGATGCCTAGAGTTACTCACTCACAGCCCAACCCTATCTAAAACCCTGCGCTGGGACGCAGTGGTGCTGGGGAAAGGCACCACTGCATTGAGCACAGGACTGGGCATCTCCTCAAGGGAAGAGGGTGATGTCAAGCCCCAGCAGACCATATGGGGCTACTTGGAGGCATGCCAGCTAATAGGGTTACCATATTTTCCCGGTTCCAAACCAGGACACCCGCGTTTGTGTTTTTTTTGTTGTTGTTGTTTTGTAGTAGTACTGCCTCATGTGCCCTCACAAGATTTGGGTGCCACCATCTTGGAACCAGAGCCATATCTAGGGCGGAGCGGACGGAGCAATGGCTCCAGGCGGCAACTCAGGTTGGGGCAGAACGCCGCGACGCCCTGAGTTGCCGCCCACCCTCCGCCCGCCCACCCTGTCTCACCCGCCGTGTAGCTGGAAATTCTAGCTACACAGCGGGCGATACAGGGCAGCGGGAGGCCACCCAACTGGCCCCCAGAAGCTCCGCCGGGTCCGCACAGCTCCGGAGGCCGGAAGAGAGCGTCCGCCCGTCATGCCGGCTCGGCCTATACTGCCCAGGGCTTAGCCGGCGATTTCGCACATGCGTACAACGCATCGGCATTGTACGCATGTGCGAAATCGCCGGCTAAGCCCTGGGCAGTATAGGCCGAGCCGGCATGACGGGCGGACGCTCTCTCCTGGCCTCCGGAGTCGCGCGGAACCGGAGGGAGCAGTAAGCCAGGAGGGAGGCAGCGGGCGGGTGGTGGGCACCCAGGGGTCGGACGGGCACCCGGAGCAGGGTCCCTCCGGTTCACACACACCCCTCCAAATCGTGGCGCGGCCTCTGGCCATGCCAAAAAAATACCTTCAGGGCGGTTATGCTGCCCAGAGCTAGGGGGGTGTTGGCCACCCTCAGGGTGGTCAACACCCCCTAGCTCCGGGCGGCATAACCGCTAGCCTCGCCTCTGCTTGGAACTCGCGAGATTTCATGAGATCCAAGAAAGCGCTGCCAAAAATTTTATGAAATTGTTGAAGTAGCGGCAGTGGCGGTGGATTGGCGGCAGACCTGGAAAACTGGAACTGACCCGGTTCTGGGCCTGGGCTCCAGAAACCGGGGCAGCCCCGTTTTTTTCCAGGATGAATGGTAAGCCTACAGCTAAATGGCCGGCGCAACTCCTAGCCTGTGTCGGGCTTTCAAGTCCAAGACGGGGAATAGAATTCAGTGGAGGCCTCCTCTGCTGAGCCAGCCCCCCTCCCAGGCCTAATCTACCCTCCTCCCTGTCTCCCCCCACCCTGAAATGCCCCCTCCCTGCTGCCCTCCTTCCAGTGCAGAGCTCACATGCCCCAGAGGGTGCTGATCCTTCACCAGTGGAGCACTGCAACGTGCTTTACGGCACATTTGCGACAGCGCAGAGCCCAGTACCACTGAAGGAGGTCAGCATAGGATTAGGTTGAAAGTTGCATTTTATCTGTTCACCTCCAGGGGCCAGAGGGGTGGCTAGCAAGGCGCAGGTAACTTTTATTCAGTGTTTGATCACGACACACTCAGATTCCAATGAGAGAGCTACTTTTACAGAGTTCCAATTGGTCCAGCTCTACTATTCTGGCTGGTCAACCCAGAGGCAGGAAATCTGGTGTCAACCCCACATCTCCCTGGCCATGGTTAGGTACTATATGGACTTGACCGGTGGCATTTACCTGCTTTCCCCGTTTACCTGCTAACTGGCAAAGAGGCAACTTTTGAGAGGTGATTCTCTTATGTTTAGCAGGAGGAGAGCTACTGTCCCTGTCATCCCAGCTGAATGTCTTTCCCAGTGGCAGGCAGTTTGCTGGTGTCACTCATGTCTTTTTTACATTCTGAATCTCTTTGGAACCTTTCTCTCTCGCTACTACAGGTTATTTACCCATTATCCGGACGTCCGGAATCCAGACTATTCCGAAATCCAGACATTTTGGGGGCTATGACTTAAAAAAAACACTTTGTCCAGCACCTGGCTGGCATAGCGCAAGGCATGCTGGGGCACCAAATTATTAAAAATATTATATGAAATTACCTTCAGGCTTTGTGTACAAGGTATATATGAGACAAAGTCTGTGTTTAGACTTGGGTCCCATCCCCAAGATGTCTCATTATGTTTATGCAAATATTCCAAAATCCAGACAAATCAGAAATCCAGACTACTTCCTGTTCCAAGCACTCCAGATAAGGGATACTCAACCTCTACTACTACTACTACTACTACTACTACTACTATCACCATTATTATTATTGTTATTATTAATAATAATAACAATATTTGTGAATAAGGCACATAACACTGAAGTGTTATTACCTTCACTAGGAATGGAACTGACTCTTCAGCTATGTCTATAACAAAGTTCTTTTTTTTTTTAGTGTGGCCAATAGCCTGACCCTAAATCATTTTGTATCATATGCATATTCTTTGTTCATAGAGTAGAGGGCAATTTTCATGATGCTCTGCTAAGGCTATAAAGTTAATTAATTTATTATGGGCTATCCTAAATTACTGTACCAAGGGATCGCACACGTGCATCTGTCAGCTGCTCAGCTTTCTTCCCCTCTTTTTATATGCTTTATGCTACAGCGGGAATGAATTCGTCAATGTTTCTCTCTCCACTACTCTTTGTACTAGTATTTCGTAAATGCCAAGGGTTGCTTGACATGTTGGGTTCATCAGGTGGGGACAGGGCCAGCCCAGCCATGAGGCTGACTGAAGTAACCGCTTTGAGCAGCAGAGTGGAGGGGGATAGTGAACTGATGAGGGGGGGGGTCCCACCGTCTGCCTGCAGCCCCCGTCATCCACTGCCCATCCAGCTACAGTCCTTCACTCACTGTGTGCGAATGAGAAGAGGATCGAGGCAGCCACAACCCAACTCTTCCTCCAGCACCACTTCTGCGAGCAACGGTGGCGGCACTGGCAGCACTGCAGAAAGCAGCAGCAGCATCACAAGTCAGTTTGGGTCACTCACTTCCACAACTCTCCAAACCAGATCACTCCACCTTTCTTGTGCAGGAGGGAGGGCAAGAAGGAGGCAGCAGAGCAGCCCACTTGCTGCCAGCTGCTTGCTGCCCAGACATTTCTTCAACTTCACAGGCTGGGCGGGACATGCTGGGACCAGAGTCCTCTTCCCCTGCCTGCCTGCCTGCCTGCCTGCTTTGCCCAGACTGCACGTTTGAGGAAGCAGCAGGTAATGGAGCTGAAGGCAAGAAGAGCAGCATCATGCATGGCTTCCCTTTCCTCCTTCTCCTTGCCAGCCCAGCCTGGTGTAAATGAGTGGACTGAGAAGGAGGAGGTGGTGGCGGAGACTGAAAAAAGAGGGGGATTAGGGTGCCACTGCCTCTGCTGGGAGAGGAAGCAGGAGCACCCTCCACTGCAAGGGTGGCAGCAGCAGGGGATGGCCTCAGGCACTCTTTGCCCGTGGGCTGGGGCTGGGAGGGGGGGGAGACCACTGGAAATCGCCTCCATGCAATTACACACACACACACACACACACACACACACACACACACACACACACACACAACAAACAAACACAGCCAACAAGCACTGGGGTGTGTTTGTTTTAATTGTTTTAATTCTGTTTTAATTATTTTTGTTGTATTACAGTATATTTTATTATGTATTTTTAACATGTTGTAAGCCACCTTGATTGCCCTTATTGGGAGAAAGGCAGGGTAAAAATTATTTCAATAAATAAATAAATAAATAAATAAATAAATAAATAAATAATATAGAATTAAACCCATTCTGATCAATGGGAATCACACAAGTTGCAGGTGAAACCATGCCTCCCTAGAGCAGGGGTTCTCAACCTTTGGAGGCCTGAGTACACCCTATCATGGTCCAATTTTCTGAAGTATCCCCTGCTAATTGTTAATTAATTGGATTAATCAATTAATTAATTAGGTAATTAATCATTAAATAAAAAAGTACTAAAACAATTTTAAATGTGAAAAATGTCTTATTTAACTCTGTGTGTGTGTGTGTGTGTGTGTGTGTGTGTGTGTGTGTGTGTGTCACACCACAGCCAAGCCCGCCAGGCAGTTGGCTGTGTGGGCAGAGGAGACTGTAGAACCGGCAGCCAGCTGGGAGGATGCTGCTGTCGGAGAGGCCTGGCAGGCAGCTGCCAGGCCAGGCAAAGGAGGTGGGGGCGGGACTTATATGGAAGTCTCGCGAGAGTTGCAAACTCTGGGAGGACCTCCCCAGGAAGGGGCGGGACTCGCCGAGCCAGCCCAGGAGCTCATAAGGAGCCGGGCGGCTGAGGAGGGAGGAGTTTGGAGTAGGAGTCTCCCTGGCTGGGAAGGGAAGACCCAACCCAGAGACTCCAAGAGAGAAGGAACTCGCTGGCTCAGCGACGGACGGAGGGGAAAGGAAGAAACAACCCCAGTGAGGCAGCCCAGGGAAGGCCCACTCCTGACAGGCAGCTATTCTCCAGGCGAAGAGAGTCCTGGAGCTACCTGCAGACCTCAACCTCCCAGCTCGACCTGGGGTCAGTTGTGGGAGTGGGGGAAGAGCCGCTTCTGGTCTACCCCGGCCTCAACGTCTACCCTGAACTACGACCCGCCTCTAAGACCCCACCCCGGGGTTCAGAGCAGCCACTTACCTGCCAACCTACCACAACTCCACATGCATGACCGGGACCAACCGACCAATGCCTCAAACACGACCTCTCCTGTGAAAAGAACACGAAGAAGGTCTTATTAGCAGAGACTCTGAGTAAGCAAGGGCCTGTGACTACAACAAGGCCCCATGAATGTAAAGCAGTTGACTTGAGTAAAACTTGTGAACATCACGAAACGTAAGTCTGTCTCTTTATTATCGGGGAGCGGTTCTGGGTCCACGCCACATCGTACCAAGGAGAGGTTTGGGAAAGGGCGGCCCGAATCCCTTGAGGCCGCAAGCATGGACTTCACTGTGTGTGTGTGTGTGTGTGTGTGTGTGTGTGTGTGAGAGAGAGAGAGAGAGAGAGAGAGAGAGAGAGAGAGAGATGCAAGGATCTCTTTTTTTCTCCAAGTCACACTTCCCAAAATTAGCTCCTCCCTCCCCCACCCCACCGAAGTACATTTTCCAAAGTACAAAAATAAGCCCAAAACCAAAATCAGAGGGACAGAAGGGCTCCGAAAATAATTAAAATTTAAAATCCATGTTAATTAACAATTAACTGCTGATGGGGCAGATAAGGGGGAGGGCTTGGCATACCCCAGCAAGAGGTCCGCGTACCCCTAGGAGTACCCGTACCACAGGTTGAGAACCCCTGCCCTAGAGGCTCACAAGGTGAACTACCCATTGATTTCACTGGAACCTATTTCCAAGTAAATGTGCTTGAGAGAGCTGCTTTAAGATACATGCTTTCCTTATAGATATCTAATCCCAGATGCAGTCAAATATATATTTATACCTGCTTTACGCAGACAGGGAATGTTGCCAGAATCTATTCAATCCCTCCCCCATGCATATCAAAGTGAATTGAATTGAAAATCAACCTACAGTGTGACTGGACCTATCTTGCTTATTGGATGGCAGCAATCATTTAATATATCATTTTCAAATAAATCACTCTCTACTGTGTCCAACAGACCATGTTGGGAGGAGAAAATCCCTCCTTCCAATCTTGAAATGTTAAAACTGTGTCAGAGTATCATTCAATCAAAGTTTTCCACTCACCCAGCTGTCGAAAACATATTGGGACTCTCAGGCCTCAGCTAAGCTCTGTTTCATGAAAGATGTGTGAGAATTAATTTACTCGGTTGGTGGTTGAGGCCGAGCCAGATATACTGAGCAATAGTCTTTGATCTGCTTTCAGAGCTACTGCATGTAACTGCATGATATCTTTGCCAGAGTTGCTATCCATATCACTGTTGTAGATGGTTCTGCTTGTGAATCCCACATGGAAACGTTTTGCCAGTCATAACTGGAATTATTTTCAAGGAAAATATAAGAAAGAAAGAAAAATAGGCTTAATGCTTTACTCTTTAGGAGAGGGGCCACATCGCTCAGTGGAAGAGCATGTAAAAGGTCCCAAATTCAATTCTTGGTATCTCCAGGGAGGGTTGGAAAGACCCCCGTCTATGACCCTGGAGATCAGCTGCTGCCTGCTGGTCAGAGCAGGCAAGACCGACAAAGCGTCTGTCTTAACAAAACACCTCTTTGCGCTTCTTATGTTCTTGCTTCCACACATTCTCTTCTATTTGCCTTCTGATATTGTGGAAGTCTCTCCACATCCAGTGAAGATGTCCACATCCATATGAAGCCCATTGTTACCATTTCATTCATTGTTGGCATACACCTAAGGCACATTTGGAAGCATACATATACAGGTACACTTATCAGGGAAATGCCTATGTGTAATGTGAGAGTGATCACCTAATGTTCATGTTCAAGTGAAATGTGCACCCCAGTTTTAGCAGAAAGGTTCTGATACTTATTAGAATGTTACAATCTTTGCATTTTGCTGAGAGTTTTGAACAAAACTGAATTAGAGCTGCTGATATAGATTCTCCCTTTGTTGCTACGATTAGGATGCAATATCTATAGGCAATGCAAACAAATTCATGCTGTTCTATCACGTCTTCTCCTGGTGCCTGTTGCCCACTTTTTTATACTGTCTCTTTTAACATTGTGAGAAGCATCACGTCATTCTGATCTGATCTTGCTCAAATGAATCTGTCCTTTGTTATGGTTAACATTCCCATCGTAGAGTATCAACATCCACAATGTGTACTCTATAGACAGCTAAACGGTGCGAGTCAGAGGTTGAAAAGACATTGTGAGTGTCGCTGGAGGTCTCCATTGTCATCACCCATTTGGTCATAGAGACATCACCGGGAGAACAGCTTAGGTCAGGTCAAGCATATTGGCTGTATTTTATTACATAGGACATCTTCAGTTCACTAGGACAGAATGTTTGCCCTTTCCAATTTTGCTTGGCAGTTGCAGGCCGACAGAAACATGATTTATGAGTTATCAGAATAGGAGATAAGAAGCTCGTAGATCATTTTATGCTGATGTTTTCTGTTTTTCTTTTAATTTATGATGCATCCAGAGAAGAGATTATTTTTCCAGAGTTTGGAAGATATGGTCAACTCAGCTGGCCATCCCTATTTAGTAGACAACATCAAAGTGTTATAGATAGTGCTATGGCTTTCTGCAATCTCTGTGTTTCGTTTCTTCTGTCCTGGTCATATGCACACATGCATATTTTAAGGGCCCTGGAATTAGCATTGTGGTGGTTGTTTCCAATGCTGTGTAGTGCCTCTTGCAACTGCATTGCCACTCTTTTAAAAATTCTCTTCTACACATCTTTCAACATCTGAATGCAGACTTAGGTAGAGGCTCAAGGTGCTATCAGAGACCCCAGCCATTGCTCAGAGAGAGAGAGGGGGGGGGGTTAAAGGCATCCTCAGCGCATTTCTCTTTCTTGTAGTCTGCAGGCAGTAATGCCTGTGAATTGCCCCCTCCCTTTACCCAGCATTCCTAGTCACAGCCACAGTAAGAATGAGAGCGGCACTGGCGTCGACGAAGGGAAGCACGCGGGGCGGGCCGCCCTGGGGCGACGCGCGTCCTCCCTGGTACTCACAGTCGTTGGAGGTGGGCCCTCCCGCCCTCCCTCGCATCCGTTTGACTCTGAAATAAGCCAAAAACGGCGTGGGGGGTGCTCCGCGCCTACGCGTGACGTCACGCGCAGAGGCGGAGCCACGCTCTTAAAGGTGACGCGCGACCCCGCTCTGGGGTGTCGCGCGTCCCTGTGAAGCCTGGGACATCCCTGGGGTGTCTCTCCCTGTGGAGAGCGGGACATAAGAAGCTTTCCAACACATCTCTCATTTCTTCCATGCTGGACCATATCAAGTGGAGAGAGGAGCCCATATGGTCTTGTGTCGTCCCCCCCCCCCATCAGTTATACACTCCAGCATGCATCTCCACAGAAGGAAAATGAACATCCTCCTCTTCAGGTTCCCGAACTGGATGTGCCCAATCTGTCAGGCCTCAGCAGGGTCTGTCTCCAAGTAGTCAGAATCCAGGGAGGTGGCTGCCTTTCCACATGGGCCAGAAGTAGGCAGGTGGTCCAAAACAGGCAGAGCAACAAGCAAGGGTCAGAGAGGTGCCTGAGGCCAGTGCATGGTCCAAGTCAAGCCATGGTCAAGAGGGCCAGAAGGTGCATAGTCAAGCAGACATCAGGATCCAAGGAAGCAATTAGGAAAAAGAAAGCAAGAGACAGCTAGGCAAAGTCTTCCTACTAGAGACAAGTTGCTCAGACTGAAAAGCTAGCTCTGAGGTCAGGACTTGATAGGACCTGTTGCACTAGGAGGACTAGCCCTTCAGGTCAGCTCAGCTGACTGGAAGCTCAGGCAAGCAGGCAGGCAACGTGAATCCTAAATTATGGAGATGGGGTAGCTATTCCAGACAGGAAGATGGGTCCCTATCCACAAAGACACATACTTGCTGGTAGAGGAGTTTCAAACAGCCGAAGGAGGACAAAGGCTGCAGGAGGATGTCCCAGCAGTTTTTTAAGCTGTTGAACCTGCGCAGGAGCTTCCAAAGATACAGACAAATAGGCAAAAAATAAAGGAACAAACTGTGTTCATCACAAAGTTTGTGATCACTGGGGTTGTAATTTCCCTTAACAGGTACAAAGTCCTGTTTTTCTTGGTTGTGCTTCTTTATGGTTTGTTGCAGTGGCTAGGATCACTTTTTACCAGTTGAATTTATTGCATAGACTCCACCCTTTCCTGGATAGAGGAGATCCTGCAGTGTTGAGCCAGGCTTCATAACCTCCATATTTTAACACCACAATGTGCTCTACATGGGGCTGTCATAGCTAGAGTGAGTTCAAGACACTGCTATGTATCTACTTGTGGATGATGGGAGACACAAGTATATATGACTAATATTATACTGACTGTGTTGGTTGCCAGTGTGCTTCCAGGCTGAATTAGTGCTACTCTTTAAAGTCCTTCATAGTCCTTCAACACCTCCCTTCCACCTTCAGTCTTTTAACGAAGTCCTTCTTTTTTTGCCGATATGAAGTTACATCAGTTGCACAATGGCTGTGAAATGATGGTTACCCCCAGAACTGCTTATGGGACTATTCACACATTATGGTGTACCTTGGATTGGCTGTATCAGACAGGTCAGGCACCAGCCAAGGGCCATGCCCAGCCCATCAGAGTGTGGGTCCACCCAGCTCAGTTGATCTCTGAACCCTCAATACCAGTGTTAGTGTCCAATGTGCCATCAGGTGGTGAGTGGGGCCCCAGGCCCCAGGACCTCCAGCAGGCACTGTGCTGTACCCAGCTACAGTTGTCTGTACCTGCATACATATTTCTATGTGAATAACTGTTCCTGGGTTCATTTTTACAGATCAGCAATTGTATACAGATAGTACATGCATTGAACTGAGCGTGTGGATTACCGTACCCAATTACTTGGGTACACAGACGTTCCTAGGTACCGCTGGATACCGTTGTGAGCAGCCTTCATGTCTCTTTCCGTATGAGGGGTGCAAGTCACTTCCCTTCAGTCTGCCTTTGCTGCCTAGTCTGTTGGCTATTTTTGCCTGGGTCGCTGTATTTTCTGTGTGTTTTTGTAGTATTTGAATCTGATAGTTATTGTAAACCACTTTGAGCTATGGAAAGACCACTAAGAAATATTTTAAATTAGTGAATTAATAGGCCTTTCTATGCAGTTCAGACTGCAAGACAAAGATGAATGACGCCGAATTCACAATCCAGACCAACACATCCTGCAGAGACATGCTGAATGCTAGAACTAACTTCAGAAGCCATCTCTATGGAACAGGATAACTCGGCTAGGAGGGAGAGCAAGCCAGAATCTTTATAGAGGGGGATATGCGATGATGTAATATGGCTATCCCGAATGCATAGTGATAAAAAATTTTATAGCTCACCATACTTTGCGAGGTGCTATAAAAAAATTTATTACTGTGCATTTGAGATGAATGCATCAGTCGCTAGTGGAAGAGCCACAAGTGAGTTCTCCAAGCCTTTTGCAGACAAGTGTCACTACTAAAAATTTTTATAGCAGATCACCTCGTCAAATATAATACATGAGGGGCTGTCCTTTCAGACTCCCTTTGTAGTTCTCCTTCTTGGAAGCAATGCTGCCATTATAAACCACAGAGTTTGTTGATATTGTCAAGCTTTAAGCATGATGCAATGTGGGTTTACATCACAGTTTAAAACATATGGTATAAGGTTAGCTACCTTGCATATGTAAGTTTAGAGCTAGAATGTACGTGAATGTCATGACCAAACTGTAGATGCAAAATAGAAACCAGAGTTTCCACAGCCTTTTACTACAAAGATGTTCAGTTTCCTGGAGGTTACTCAAATGGCCCCGCATATGCTTTGCAGTGTATGCCTCTATGCATACACAATGCACACGCACACCAGACAACCCGACACAGCAACATTTTTTTGGGATTGTGAATGCAACCCAATACCAAATTCCACCCATTCCTTCCTTCTCCTTCTCATTGCATATGACTGGCTGCAAGGGAAGAATCTTGGTTTGTTAAACCACAGCTCCAATGTCATATGATCCCCAGAGCTAAAGTTTGGATAGATTCATGGAGGGAAAGACCATCACATGTTACAAGCCATAAGCAACCTCCTGGCTTTAGAAGTAGGTTTTCTCTGAGCCAGTCATTTAACCATGACTTTACAAACCAGGAACTGAATCAAAGTTCAAAATCCTGGTTTCATACCTTGGTTTGTAAGCCACAGTTTAACCACAGCTACTTCTCATCAGAGATGTCACTAGGGTTTGCGTCACCCTGTGCAAAAGCTCATTGTGCCACCCCAGTGGTGTCACTACGTTTAGTGTCACCCGATGCGGTAACTCATGGTGTCACCCACATTAACTTTATATAACAGTATAGGTCACCCAACAAATCAGTAACCAACAAAAAAAACCAGTAGCCAACTTGATGACACTCACACAACTGAATAAGAGTTCTAGTATTAGCTCTGATACATAGAAATGAGAGCTGACTCATACTAACATCTTATTGGTTCCATGCTGTATCATAATCACACCGGCTCTGCACCTTTTCCAATTCAACTACAGGTGGGCCCTCATATCCACTGATTCGCTATCCATGGTTTCAGTTATCCACGGATCGTGGGGACCCCCCCTCCCCGGCTTTTACTTTTTTCCCAGTAAGCTTCGTTTCTTCCTTAAAGAAACAGGAGAAGTTATTACAGGCAAGTAGAATGAGACTAAGTACTAGAGAGGCTCTGCAAGGTTAACAGAAACCTTGCAGAGCCTCTCTAGGACTTAGTCTCGTTCTACTTGCCTGCAATGGAGGCTGTTTCTCTGTTTGTTTTAAGGAAGAAACAAAGCTTGCTGAAAGAAAAATAAGAGCTGGGGGGGGGGGGGGAAAGCATGCCTGCCTGCAGGGGAGGCAGGGTGGGGGGGCCCTCAGGAAACCATGGAGGGGGTGTTCGCTCTTATCCATGGTTTCAAGTATCCACAGAGGGGCCTGGAACATATCCCCAGCGGATATGGGGGCCCACCTTTTTGAGGTGTGGTGACCAGAACTGGACGCAATACTCCAGATGTGGCCTTACCATCGATTTGTCTTAGAAAACCATCTAGTAATATAACAGCAACTCTATGTATCCCCTCTCCCAAAACATTTCCATGTCTAGTCTGCAATTATGTGGGCAACGTTGTCCATACTGACACTGTTTTCACCTGCCCTAGAAATGGACAGATCAGTGGGGACTTAGCTCATGATTCATATGCCTTGAAGGTGTTGGATATGCTGAGTGAGCTTGGAGACATAACCCAAGAGACAAATGGGAAGGTAGCCAGTGTACAGCTAGAGCGAACTAAGATTATTTCAGGCCATCCATCAGATTCAGTCTATAAAATTCATGATCTGTTAAGAAGATAAGATCTTTCCTTTCAAGAAGAACAACTTAAGGATACAGCTTAACTACTGAGAGCTACAATTCTTCAACCGCTAACTCCATAATTATCCCATTTCCATCCCTGTTAAGGATTCTCCAGGACTACACTAGGAAAAGGGATTTCAGAACTACAGTCTAACAGCCCAATCCTACCTAAGTGTTACAACAATGGAACAGAGGTTCTGTGGTTGTAAATGGTCATATAGCAGCATGCACAGCACACCACCAGTGGCCATTTTGGAACTGCCCCCGCAAATGGCGGCAGTGTTGGCAGCCCACCAGCCGGAGCACAGGTAAGATGGATTGGGTGATGGGAAGTGGGAGGAAGAGGAGGGGGAGGAATGGAGGAGTGTCTGGGCAGGGAGGTGGTGGGTGGGAGGCAGGACCAGGGGAGGGAGGGGATGAATCCCACCAGGATCCTATCCCTGTTCCCTCTCTTCTTCCCTTTCCCTTACTCTCCTCTGTTCTGTGGCAGCAAAATGGCTGGCACAGATCCAAGGAGATTCATTCGGGCAATGGAACCTTGCCCCAGGGTAAAGGAATGAAAATTCCCTTACTTTGAGAAGACCTCCACTACTGCCAATCCCAAAGGATATAGCATGTGCTCCATCAGTGTGGCTGCATTAGCAGGGGGGGAGTTATTTAGGATTGGCCGTAAATCTCTTTTTATAGGACACCTTTGGCTCAATCTTATTGGTCAAACCTGATCAAAGATATGGTAGGGTTAGGCCACAAGAACTCCTGGGCCATCATAACATTATGGCTTATGGTTTTGTATGGTGTCACAATTCAACAAAGACTGACATGCTGGTGAAAAGGATGCATTGGTACTATGGTGCTACTTTACAGACAATATCCACAATGACAAACACAGCCGGGGTTGCCTATCCATTAGGCAAGGTGATGCAGGTTGCATCAGTGGCAGATTGCGGGGGGCAGAGGGCAACAGATTCCTAGTGCCCTTCACCCTGAAGTCTGCCACTGCCTCCTTCCAGTCTGCTGTGAAAGCAAGCCACACTGATCCACTTTCTGTCCTCAAAAAGCATCACTAGCTTTATGCAGTGGCGTCGCTTCGGTAGGGGCGGGGCTGTAAGCAACGCTCCGTCCTAGTCCCATTTACCGAGCGAGCAGGAGGCGGCCCCGCCCCCTCACTGTCGGAGCCAGTCCCCTGCGGAGAAAGCAGCAGGCAGGGTCTCTTGCCTGCTGCTTTCTCCGCACGGCTTTATGGATCGCTAGCTTCCTTACCTTGCTCCTGGCACAGTTTCTTTCAATGTGGATGTGCAGGACTTCCAGTTTGATTTACAGGGACCATGTGAATGAAGGAGCTCCTTCATTTGTGCGGTCCCTTTAAATCAAACATAGAAGCCCTGCACTTCCACAGTTGAAAAAACTACACGAGAAGCGCAGTAAGCAGCTGCTTTCTTTCATTGTGCAGAAGCGGCAGATCTCAGGTGACCTCAGGTGGTGGCATTTCAGGTTGTGCCACCACTGCACACAGCAGAGCACAGAAATGGAAGATTACCTTGGCAAAGGCACGTGGAGTGAAAGTGACTCTCCTCTACACATTCTGAAACAATCCATAACTTCTGGAAATGTAGTGTGACCAGTCTGGCTCTGTACCTCAATCCCTCAAGGCGTTTTTTTAAGAGTAGAGACACTTTTTCAGAACAGAGCGGGGGTGGGGTGGGCAAGTCCCTCGTTAATCTCTCGTCCTCTTAATTACTTGAAAGAGAATCTCGTTGGAATCACCTTCAAAGAGACGGATGGGAAGATGGCCAGTTTGGACATCACCATAGATGGGTGGACTAAGATAAAATGATCGTTTCAAGACATCAAATAAATTCTGCTTCTCAAACTCTGGGCCTGCAAACAGGATTCTTATCTTTCCTTTTACATAATGCATTATGTTTGTCCTTTTTGTATTGCATGTAATTGTTCTGCTCCTCAGGTGGCCAGGATTTACTGCTGCATCTGTCCAAAGATGTAGGCAATTTGGCAGAGGGCCAGACTGAAGCAGGTGGCCCATCTGCCCATCTCTGATTGTGGGAGGTCAGCTATCAGGTACTGACTCGTTCTGAAGGAACTGATTTTTACCAATCAGTGCCCTTCATGGACATTTTCACCACAATGACTGTCAGTGTGGTCCAGTAGCTAGAATGCTCGATTGCAGCCAGGGAGCTCTTAAATCCTCACTCAGATATGAAATAGAGTGGCTGTAAGCATCCTAACCAGTAACCTACAGCATGGGATTGTTGTGTGAATGTGAAACAGCTGCATGTATAAGAACATAAGAACAACTTTAGCAGCACAGTCCTGTCTAGTTAGGCTGCGGCGCGGGCGTAGAGCCCATGCCACATCCAATCCAGATTGGACCCTGCACCTGCATAGCTGGAGCACTACTCAGAAGCAGGGGACTTCATCCCCTTACCCTTAGAGTTCCAGCCACCCCCATGGGTCTACTCGAATGTGCACCAGCTATTTTGCTGACGCACATTCAAGTGGGCTGTGTAATGGCGGCCAATCCCTCCCCCTTCCCAAGCCTGGCCGGTCAGTTCCACCCCACAGAATGCCCCATTCTGCCCTCGTCATGATTCTCCGCCACCTGGCAGGGAACATACCTTCTCCAGCAGGCGCAGCGTTGTCCCCACCTTGGGAGGAGCAGCACTGACCTTGACACTGGCACGGCTTACTCCCAGGGTGCCACAAACATGCTTTACAGTCTAAAATGTAGGCAGGATTGGGCTGTAGCCATTCGAGCACAAGCATCCTGTTTCCAAAAATGACCTCACTAATTGCCTCTGGGTATCTCACAAGCAGGTGATGAAGGCAAACCACTCTCCCATCATTGCTCCTCTGCAACTGGTATTGAGGCATACTGCTGTTGAACCTGGAGGTAGTATAGAGCAATAATGACTAATAGCCATTGATAGACCTGGCCTCCACAAATTTGTCCAATCTCTTTCTAAGGCAATCATAGTTCCAGCATTTACAGGTTTAAAAGCCATGTGAAAAAAGTAAAGTTTGAAAATTGTGTTTTTAAAAATTCACACGTAAAACCACGTTAAAATCAACAGTTTAAAAACGTTATAAAAATCCACACGTAAAAAAACACGTTAAAATCAACAAGTTAAAAATTGAAAGTTAAAATACATCCAAACAATACATCTCGGCAGCCTGTTGGGGCTCATACCTGAAGAGGTCCACGGATGCTGGACGCAACGTTGGATCATTAAGACTGATCTAAACGCTAAAATACACTTTTGTAAAAGAACTTGGAACGTTTGCCTTTATCTCACTCTTATGCATCCCCGCCCCCCGCCCCCCCACACACACAGTTTTTCCTGACTTTCCCTGACTTTGCCTCGGCATGGGATAAGGCGGGATATAAATTTTTTAAATAAATAAAATAAATAAATTGGTTTGCTAAGCTAGGGTTTTCATGCAACATTCTGGTCTGCAGCCCTCGCAGCTTTACAAGTTCATCTCCTCCCCAGCCCCTTCAGGTTTGCAAAGCTTCTGTTAAACTTATTCCAGTGGCGTAGCTAGACTGGAGCGGAGGCAAGTAGTTCTGCAAGACTCCGTTACACCGGAGTCAACGGCCCCTCCCCCTTGCTGTTGGAGCCATTCTGGCAGCAAAGGCAACACGCAGGACACTCCCCTGTTGCTGCTGGAATGGCTCCAACAGCAAAGGGGAGGGGCCGCTGACTCTGGTGTAACGGAGTCTTGCAGAACTACTTGCCTCCGCTCCAGTCTAGTTTCACCTCTGACTTATTCAGCCCCCTTTTCTCAAACACCTTGCAGATGGCTGCTGCAGCAGCTGTTCCCGGTAGCCTTGGGGAACCAGGACTTCCTTGGTTTCCTACTGTCTATCAGGTTTCACTCCCACTTTCCCCTTGCTCCACACAAATGATTAATGCTTACAAACAATACTACTGCAAGATGGAAGCCTGAGCCCACAGAACTTTAGGACTGTGTTATTAGCAATTGCTATGTCACTAGATTCCAGTGGGACAGCTGTGTTAGTCTCTTGCAGCAACAATAACAAAGAGCCTTGTGGCACTATAAGTGTGATAGTCTTTAAAGGTGCCACAAGGCTCTTTGTTGTCATGTCACCAAGGTAACACATGAATCGGGCCTCTGTTTCCCCATATGGGGTTAATGTGATATTTGCTTTGCTTGGTAAGAAGGACTACGTTTAAAAGGAAAGGCAAAATGCACAATGTCAGTGCGCATTGTCAGGGAGCGGAGGGGCTGTATGTGATCATACATTTTGTTACAAAAGCTTAAATCACAGAGGAGCTATAAAGACAAAAGGAAGCAAGCTGGGAAAGTAGAGTGCATTAAGCAATAAGTGAGTATTTTCATGACAAGGTTAAAAGCCCTGGAGGCCCATGCAAAAGCGGGAGAAAGAAGTTGATCAACAAAAATAGGAAGAACACAGAAAACAGGAAGAACAAGAATGCATACCTGGGGCTGTGCAAGAAATGCATGCGCAAATCCAAGTGAAACAAATGAGGTTCAGTGAGGAATATGTAGTATAGAGGTGTCTTTTCTTCTTTGAATATCTGTTCTACTTTGAACAACAGTTTTGCATAAAGGGCACCTGCTTCATGCAACATACAGAGGAAGCTGGAGGGTGACGGTGCTGTAGCTCAGTGGTAGAACGCATGCCTTGCATGCTGAAGGTCCTGGGTTCAACCCCCAGCATCCCCACATAGAAAATGGCAGCCCAAGGGCTAAGTGACAACCATGGCCTGCATCAAGTGGCAAATTGCAACGAGCAGCAAAGAGACTCAGGTTGCAGGATCCATTGCCACCTCCCTGCAGCCCGCCACAGATGAGGCCAATGCAGTTCACCTCCTGCTTACTAAATGTGAGCAGGAAGCAAATCAGAAAGCCGCAAACCTTGCTGGGTGTTGCTGGGCTTACTCCCGCCCGGTGCAGAGCTTAGCTCATGGAGGCTTGGCATCCTGGAAGCTCAGGGGTGACGTACTGACGTATCACATCACCCCAACCTTCTGGGCTTTCACATTGGTTTTAATGTGAAAGCCCGCCTCCAGACAGCCCCCATGTGAAGGAATAGCAACTCCATTTTGGTTTGCACTCCTAGTTGGTACGGTATGGTACTATCTGTGTACTGTTACATCTGATTTATGGTGCAGTCCTAAATCCTGAGAGGCCTATGTGGCAGACATGACGTTCTGCTATCGTTAAATGGTAGTGGCCATACCGTTCTGCGCATGTCAACATTCTTCGTTCTGTCCAGTGACAAGATAACTAGCACCTCAAGGTCAGCATTAATTGCTAACAAGGGCCACCTGTGTATTCTCCATTGGGAGGAGGTGAGCATAGTGATGTCACCCTTCTAGAAGGAATGTCTGGATTCCACCTTCTTTAGGGCAATGAGTCTGTCAATCAAAGACATCCTTAAAAAGTACTTAAGTTGTCACCCAAGAGGTGGTTCTCTCTCTCTTGCATCTCTCGCCTCTGCAACCATCCCGAGATGAGCCTTGACAATGGGTGATTGCCTTTTCCAATCCTGGGTTGGTAAGTTTCCCCAGTCAACTTTCCAACTAGGCTCAGAAGCCTGGAAGCCAATTGTGAGTGTTAGAAATGTTTAGTTTAGGACAGGGGTTCTCAACCTTCTTGGCCAACTGTACCCCTTGTCACGGTCTGTGTGACCAACTGTACCCCTGCAAATTAACATAATTAATTATCTAATTAAATTATGCAAATTAATGATTATGTAAATTAATTTTAAAATGTGTTTATCTGTGCATATACAAACATACAACACACAACACAGAGATCAACTGTTTTAAAAGTGAAACAATGTCTTATTTAACTCGTGTGTGTGTGTGTGTGTGTGTGTGTGTGTGTGTGTGTGTGTGTGTGTGTGCCCCTAAAGAGATTAGCTTTATTGTTTTATTCCTGTTTGTACCCAGATATATCAAAGCCTTATATTATAAATGTCTTCTATTCTATGTAACTAGAGTCTTAAGATATATTTAAAATAAATTACCTTTATTTCAATCAATCAAGTGTCTTATTGGGAATTTGGTAGCCTAAGTCCGGCCTGAGCCACTTTGCCTTCGCTGCAACAGCCAGAGCTGTCTTCTAATTGCCTAGCCTGACATCCTCCAGAGAAGAAGGCCAATTTACATTCCTTATTGCGTATAAACCTTCAGTGCCTGGGGGCTGGAGAGTTTGGGAAACCCTAGGTGGTGGTAACCTACTGTATTACGTTTACATTAATTCGCCTAAGAACTGCACCACGGACTCTTTGGCTTGCCAGAGCAGCTCAAGAGCCCCTGTTGCTAGAGAACTAAAGAATCATTCATTCATAAAATTCCCTGGCTTCGCCTGAGCCAAACTAGGGAATATACAAACCTCCTGGTATTTGCAGGGGTGTTGTCTCCTCCAGAGAGGGCAAGCCCCTGCAAACCCATAACACCCCGCTCAACAATCTTCAGCTCCAGTCGCTCGCTTCAGGTCCAGGCAAGCAGCAAAAAGACAATCTCCTTCGGCACAAAAGTGAAACGGAGGGGGAAAACCACACAGCAACCCCTTATGGCTGGTGCCTGGGGCAGACCATCCCCAGTCCCTTTAAACAAAACAGGAAGTACAGTACATGCTGGGACCACTTCTAGCACGTTCCATAGTTACTGCTTTGTTTAAAGGGACTGCAGAAAAGGTAGGCTTGCCATTCGTCCCCGAAAACTCTCGATTTCCAGGCTCCAGTCCTGGGTCAGTCCCAGGCTTTCTGGGCTCCGCTGTCGCCTCCTGCCCCTGCTCAAGCCACCACCACCACTTTTAAAACTTACCTTTTTCTGGTGGCACCATCTTGAATCTTGCGAGATCCAAGATGGCGGCACCCAAATCTCATGAGGGGACATGAGGCATTAGGTGGCAGATTGCTCTCTGCCACTCCTGCAAGTTGGGAAGGGGGGAAAATCCTGCCTGAAACCCTGGCAAACACCAGTCAACACAGACAATACTGAGAAAGATGGACAAATGATCTGATTCAGAATAAGGCAGCTTCATCTAAACAAAGTGATGTTTTGTATCTATCAGTAGTACAGTTTTCAGTTCAGTTCAATGAGCCACAGTGCTAAGGCAGTCAACCATTGGATCTGGCATAGGGACCCAAGCAACTGTAGGTGCAGTCAATCCACCATGCAAAAGACTGTATGCAAACTGTATACAAAAGACTGTATGTAAACTGTACGCAAAAGAAACCTGTTGTTCTGAAACCTATGCAAAACCACTGGAAGGACTCAAGATACTCAAAGAGCCCCATCTAAAGGCACTGGTCTGCACATCACATGTCTAATAGGCAACCTAATTTGGCAATTGAACCTTCTATACATTGAGGGTGCATATGCAAAGGAAAATGGCCAACTTCAGTATGGAACTATTCTGCATTTTATAAGGTTAGCTGTCAATAACAGAAGAGTTTTCTTTTTAAATTGCAAACATTCATCACAGAAATAATTGGAAAATGATAAATGTGGCATCTCACTACAGACTATCTCCTCCCTGTTTGACAGTTTGTTATTAATTTGTTTTCCAAGCAATTTATATCAACCTTATGGTAGCAGTTTTTAATCATCATTTGTCCCATTTAATTGGATGCTATCATGTTATCAAATGCTATCAAAAAAAAAGGCTGAAGAATATAAAGATATATTATAAGGCTTGCATTCCCCTTATCCACCACATTGGTTACCTTGGTAGAGGAAAAAAAATAGTATAACAGTATAGCAGTACCCCTCTCTCCCCAAATGTATTCAATGCCACCACTTCCGGAAATATGACATGAAGGAAATTAAACTCACAAAGATTGCATCAATTGCCTAGAACTGTAAGCTATGAGACCTGGAATACTTTGGAATTACTACAGTTTGATTCAGAGCCCGTTAAGAAATGATTGACAATACAAATTTAATTTCTTTATCTGGTTTGTCCTCTCTCTTGTAGGGCTTTCAGATAAAGAAACAATAATGAGACTGTTTCCTTTTGTCAACTATACTTTATCTTGTGTGAATTCATTTTGTTATAATCTAACTCAACTACAGTAGATGACTGCTACTACTCCTATTCTGCTTCGATTCCCCCCCCCCCGGTTCCTTCCACACCCACATCTTCCCTTTTCCTTTAAAACCAACATTTAGTAGGATTTGTGGGTCCTTTGTGTGTTGGGTGTGAGTTACCAAGCATGCATGATGTATGTATGCACATAAGAACATAAGAACATAAGAAGAGCCCTGCTGGATCAGGCCAAAAGCCCATCTAGTCCAGCTTCCTGTGTCACACAGTGGCCCCACCAGATGCCTCAGGGAGCACACGAGACAACAAGATACCTGTGTCCAGTCGCCACTCCCTTGCACCTGGCACAGAGAAAACCCACTTCTAAAACCAGGAGGTTGCTTATGGCTTGTAACCTGTGATGGTCTTTTCCTCCATGAATTTGTCCAAACCCCTTTTAAAGGCATCTAGGCCAGGTGCCATCACCACATCCTGTGGCAAGGAGTTCCACAGATGAATCACACGCTGGGTAAAGAAATATTTTCTTTTGTCTGTTCTAACTCTCCCTCCACTCAATTTTAGTGCGTGTCCCCTGGTTCTGGTGTTGTGCGAGAGGGAGAAGAATTTCCCTCTATCCACTCTCTCCATCCCATGCATAATTTTATAAGTCTCAATCATGTCCCCCCTCAGGCGCCTTTTTTCTAGGCTGAAAAGCCCCAGACGCTGTAGCCTTTCCTCGTAAGGGAGGTGCTCCAGCCCACTAATCATTCTGGTCGCTCTTTTCTGCACCTTTTCCAATTCAGCTATATCCTTTTTGAGGTATGGTGACCAGAACTGGACACAATACTCCAGATGTGGCCTTACCATCGATTTGTACAAAGGCATAATGATATTGGCCGTTTTATTCTCAATCCCCTTTTTAATGATCCCGAGCATGGAATTGGCCTTCTTCACAGCCGCCGCACACTGGGTCGACACTTTCATCGACCTGTCCACCAGGACCCCAAGATCTCTCTCTTGATCCGTCACAGACAACTCAGAACCCATAATCTTCGTCTTTCTTGCTGGGAAATATTGCTTCACCACTTTTCTGCAGGCAAATAAGCATGTGATCATTCTTCCCTTTATTTCCAGACATGGATTCTCTCCAGGGAAACCTGAAAGGAGTTAATTTCTCCCCCCTTTACCCATATTTCTTTATCTGCATTCTTAAATAGAACAATTGGACACCATACATTCTATAGCATTTCTGGGTTGATTCTATAGCAATTTTCCCACCGTCACAAGATATATATATTTTTATAGTCATCTCATCATGGAGGTCTTGAAAATTTCCTCACTGGGATGACTCTACTTCACCTGGTTGGCAAGGCCAGGTGCTAAGCCACAGGACAAAGTTAAGTATTTGTGTGTGAGGCTCTGGGTTTAGGATTCCAGTTTTGTAGGAGGGTTCTTCTAGGAGTCGGACAGGATCCCTGTTTCCCTGCTGCCCAGAAACTGGAGGAAATACCGTATTGTCCCGAGTATAAGACTCACCTGATTATAAGACGCACCCTTAAAGGTTGGTGCTATTAAAAAAATTTTAATTAAATCACTGGCATTAAATTGCAACAGCCTGATTATAAGACGCACCCCTAGTTTAAAAACTTAAATTAGGAGAAAAAAGTGAGTCTTATACTCAGACCAATATGGTAATTCAAGGATTATGAACTCCATATTGCATTGTGCCTGTGACAAAAGAGTGTGGGTGAAAACATCCAGGGTCTTTAACTGAAATCTACAGTATTGAAGGAATAACAGTATGAACAGAAATCTGCTCTAAATTCAAACTGATAGATGTAATTGCTATGCTTTAAAAAATGCTCCTTGGGGATCAGAAAACAGAAATGAAAATTAATTCCTCTCAGTGGTTTTGCATATCTGTATAGGGAGGATTCTAGAAGTCCACATTTTGTTATTTTATGGTACAGTAGCATTACGAGAAGTTCACAAAGGAACCATACTCTGAGCATGGTCTAGCTCAGTTTTGTTTAGAAATTTTGGAGAGAAGGGAGCAGCTAGAGTGGCTCACTCAGCCCCCCCCCCCCCCGGCCCCGACAGGCAATGGATGGATCTGACACAGTGTGAGCATACTGTTCTGGCCAGATCCTCCTTCAAGGCTGTTTAGATGCAGATGTAGATGTACACTCATTAATCAGTACCCACAGGGGTGGCCTAACCATGAGGCTGACTACTTTGAGTGGCTAGTTGGGAGGAGTGGTGAACTAAAAGGGGTGCCCTGCATCCCCATCTTCCCACCACCCTATCCCAAACCTGCTGCCCATGGAGCTGCTTCTGTTAGCCTCCAATCTTCCTATCGCTTGCTGAAAGCAAGTGAGAAGAGGATTGGGGCAGCATCAGCAGTCCAACTTTTCCTTCCACACTGCTGCCGTTGTGGAGCTGCAAAACAAACAGGGCAGCTCTTCTGTTCTGATTGCTCTGTTTCATGAGTTATCAGAACAGGGTCACTCAGCTCCACCTCTTTCGCCTTCGCAAGGAGGCCAGGTGGACAAGATGGAGAAGGAGGCGGAGCTCCCCACACCTCCTTCCTCTTATGTGCTGCTGCTAGTCTGGCACCACCTCCTCCCACTTATTTCACCTGGCCTGTTTGAAACAAGCAGGATGAGTGGACTATGCTGGGAGTGCTCCCAGCATGCTCTGCCCAAGTTGCTTGTTTCAACAGGACTGGCAGGAGTAAGAGGGAGGGGTGGCAGAGGAGCAGCAGGCAAGAGGAATGGGGGGGGCCCTTTGGATTCCTGTGCTGCACCTACACACAGAGGTGTCGTTTCCGTCACCGTGACACCCCCGTGATGTTACAAGCCCCACCCCCATGGATGTGACATCACAAGTCACACCCCTTTCGGCGGCAATGTGGCGGCAGTGCGGCAAAAATGCACACCCACCCCGCATTTGGGGGGGGGGCTTTTAGACCGTTTGCAGCCCAGGTGGGCTAATCCAGTCAACGCAAACGGAAAGTGCACCCCCCGGCACGTGTCTCCCCCTGCGCCTGGGGGCCCACCGCCCCTCGCCTCCTTAATGACGCCTCTGCCTACCCAGCTACTTCCCTAAGCAGCTGTTTGGGCATGGAGGAGGCAGAGGCAGCAACAGCAATGGTGGGGTGTTGGTGCGTGTGTGTTTTTTAAGGGAGGGAGGGAGAAACTAGCAGAGGCAGCAATCTGCCCCAATTCAAGTGGTGGCAGATCCTCTCAGGCTGCTCCTGAGTACCCTCTGTTACTGATGATGCAATACCTCCATGCCAATTTCTACCCCCAATTTCTCAAAAAAGAAACTCTCCAGAAGTATTGCTGGGCCTATGGGATTGGTTAAACTTTTCAAACAGAAGACAACCCAGTACTGTTATAAGTACTAATATAGAGATCTCATGAATTGCTAGAACATGGATTCCAAATTGTACTTCTCATACTCCCGGGATATTAAAGCGCCTTACATAATGGAAGCCCTGGTCCCAGTGATATACAGGCTGCAGGAAAATAGAGCATTACAACCTGCTTGTAAGATGAGGCCTTAAGAACAAGTCAGGGATCACAATTATCACCTTCTCCTTTAATCATGTGCCATAACATCTTTTCTAACATCTCCGCACCCCTCCAAATCCCCAAAGTTCAAAGCTATTTGGATCTGGGTTTTGCAGCCGTGACATTTCAGATTGATTCTGTTTTTACTTAGCACCAGTTCTCCATTCCTGTGATGCTAGGATTGGCTAATGGATGTGAAGCATGTCTCCGGTGGCTAAACGCTGCACGATTAGAGCTCCCAGACTATTTTTACAATATCACTTTTTCCCAGCTGGATGATGTAGAAATGCGCTATACTTGCAGGCCGCTCTTCAAAAATCTTCAAAAAACGACAAGAGAATTAAACCATCTTTAAGGTCTTCTGTTTTCTATCAAATAACATTCCTCCAGCCCAACCCAAAATATATTTACAGCAAAATAAGGCCCACTGAATTCAATGAGACTTCCTTTCTAGATGGAAGACCCCCCCTAAGCACTCCGATTCTTTATATTTCCACTTTGAAATATTCCAGAAATTGACTCAAATCCATTTATTAAATGCAGCATTGCTTCATGCTACTGACAGGCTATTCAACGGCCTTTCAGCGTTTAACCAAATGCATTTCATAACATCAAACAGACTCTGAGATACATATCAGTGAAGGAAAGATGGGGAGTTACTCGCTGGCAGAGTTTCTCATCAGTTTGTCTTGCATGGTTCCCAATACATTTTTAATATGCCTATTGTAAAATTTCTGGCAAGATCTTTCTCTCACACAAAAAGGAAATCCAATATAACGGCACTTTGGCCATGCTCTAGGACTAGTAATCAAAAAGTGGAGATTAAATCAACAGTAGTTTTCAAGTTCATGAAGGAGATTCACACTTTCAAGCCCTTTGATCATTCTTCAGGTTTGTACTTCGTCCCCTGAGAAATTTCCACTGTCTTAAAGACAGTGGAAATGATTCTTATACAGAAACTAGCCCACACACGTAGCCTTTTTTATTTTGGTTCATTTCAGTTTGTTAATTCTCACATTTCTTTCTCTGAATCTGCAAGAGACCATCACTGTTTAATCACACACATGCACAAAAGAGAGAATATCTCACATCTGGATACACAACTATTACTTGTTTCAGCCATTGGTTCTTCAGGAACAGACTGTGTAAATCGAAAGCTAATTACTTTCAGCTAAATAAATTACTTGTTTGTCTGAAAATTCTCAACAGCAAGACTTCAAGGTATTTTGATACCTAATATTCTTTCTAATATTCTTTCTAATATTGGGTCAGTACTAAAATGTAAAACATGTTTGTGTTACATGCATCCACAGCATTGTAAGCCCACTTCCCATCTCCGCTCATGTGCTTTCTTCAGCTTCCCTTCAGTCATGGTGTAGAGTAGACAGACCTGTTGCGATCAACAAACTTAGTTGTCTTCTATGAGACCTACTTTGTCTGCATCATCCCTAACCATGAGAACAGCTTCTTAACTATACGATTTGAGGTTTTCACAACTAGTGTAGATTACTGAGTTAAACACTTCCATATTCCGGGAAATACGTCATTTAAGAGAGGTTACAAGTTTATTAAAACATTAAAAACAATTGACGTTTCACCACGAGTACTTACGTGGCGAAACGTCAATTGTTTTTAATGTTTTAATAAACTTGTAACCTCTCTTAAATGATGTATTTCCCGGAATATGGAAGTGTTTAACTCAGTAGCCTTTTAACTATTCAAAACATTAACATAAATGAAATAGAACAGTATACATCCCAGTAGTTCCCCTTCTGATCATTTGGTTGTCCCATCACAAAATGGGCATTGTAGAGTGGAAAAGCATGTAGAACATATATCATCATTTCCTTGAAGAAAAGTGGATTCAACCACTTGATCATTTGGTTGTTCAACATACTGTACTAGTAGTCTGGGTCACCCAGTGAAATTGATTGGCAGTAGATTCAGGACAGACAAAAGAAAAAAAAACATCTTCACACAACACATTATTAATTTGTGGAATCCACTGCCACAAGATGTGGGTATAGACACAGACTCAGATCTGTTAAAAATGGAAGTAGACACATTTCTGAGACCAGGTCTTATCAATGGGTAGTAGTCATGAATGGAACTTCCAAGCTCAGAGACTGTATTCCTCAAAACACCAGTGCTAGGAGCGGGGGCATTGCAGAAAAGGGCTGCTGACTTCGTGCCCTGTTGTGGGCTTTCAAGAAACATCTGGATTGCTATTATTGGAAACAGTAGCCTGGACTAGATGAATCAGTGATCTAATGCAGCAGGTCACTGCTTACATTTTCATGCATGAGCAACAAAACACTGCATACTAAACTTACAGCCCAATCCTGTCTAACTTTGCACCCTGCAATGCAATGAGGCCAGTGCAGCCTCTGCCACATCCAGGGCACAAAGCAGGCAGACAGGAGGTCACCTTGGGGGAGGGGAATATTTACCCCCAGATAAAGCCCCAGCCGCTGCGATGAGGCTACTCAGCTGTGCACCAGCTATTTTGGTGGTGCACATTTGAGTGGTCCATGTAGCAGCGGCCAGACCCAGGGATAGGATTCCATCTCCATCTCCCTCCCCCCCCCTCTCTCTCTCTCTCTCTCTCACACACACACACACACACACACTGTGGCTTGGAAGAAACGTCTTCATTGTGAAATCCCACACTAGTGTATGTGAATATTCATGTGGAATATTCAGACAAATATCTGGGCCAGTTATGTTTCTCTTTTCCACTCAGTCAGTACCATGTTGAAAGGGAGAGTACCAATTGGGCTCCAAAATCCATAGGACTAGTCCTGCCCTTCGAATTGAAATATAATGGGGTCACATCATACATGGGGGTAGTTTCTAAAGTCAGCATGTAAGGTGAAAATCACAAATAGTCAACATTACTATGCTCAATATGTGTCTTTAAACACTATAAGAGGCACACAGGAACTGAGAGCAACTGAGGGAACAGCAGTTTGACATTTCCCGTCTCATGCTCACTCCGGGGCATACGCTCATTGAGTGGAATGGCAGACAGAATCGCCTGCATGATTGAAATTGTTATTCTTCTCCCTT
Source organism: Plestiodon gilberti rubricaudatus (assembly GCA_026170595.1). NCBI lineage: Eukaryota > Metazoa > Chordata > Lepidosauria > Squamata > Scincidae > Plestiodon > Plestiodon gilberti. The sequence goes on from JANXHW010000001.1 coordinate 80,016,865, forward strand.
TTTTTGCTGAGCACATATGGTTGAATTCACGTAAGTTAAATTTGTGTAGGATGCGACTCCATTGTATTCACAAACTCCACCAGTGTGAGATCACAACAGGTGGAAGTGGCTCCCACACTACCAGGCAGGGATGTGGATCAAGTCTCTGACTCCCAGTCTCGAGTCGAGTCTTTCAAGTCTTTTACAATTGCTGAGTCATGTTCGAGTCAAGTCATTGATGCAACTTGAGTCCAACTCGAGTCCAAGTCAATAGACTCAAGTCTACATCACTGCTATAAGGTGTGTCCCGTGTGTGTGTGTGTGTATGTGTGTGTGTGTGTGTGTGTGTGTGTGTGTGTGTGAGAGAGAGAGAGAGAGAGAGAGAGAGAGAGAGGGAGGGAGGGAGGGAGGGAGGGAGGGAGATGGAAACGCAGCATTGGTTAGATGCTCAGTACCACAGAGAAGTCTGATGTTTCTGAAATACTGGTAGGCATATTCTTCATGCCAAAAGATGATCTGATAACTTCAGTGTTGTAAAGATAAAATGAAGAGTGAACAGGCACTGAAGCAATCCTTTCAAAGCAAAAGTAGAGACATGGCCAAGAACATACCAGTTAAGTGGCTTAGATGTAAAAAAAAGAAAAAAGAAAAAACATTTCTGACAGTGCCAGAAAGGATAAGGTTGTATCTTTTTGAGTACAATGCTGTAAAGAGAACTGTAATTAGAAAATGGAGAAAGGGTCAAAAAGACAAGGTTGTAAAAGAAGTTACAGAACTTAGCATTCCATTCCCCTAAACTGGTATATTCAATTCACGTTATCTGGGTCTCTAACTTCAGCCCTCATATGATCCATCTTCTAAAACCTTTGCATTAAAGGTTCACAGTATTATGGAGTCATGAAGTTGGACAAATTATTTTACACAGGAAGATGGTGACAACTATAACTGTTCCTGGAACTATTTCTGACTGACAACCCTGCAACCTGAACAAATGATGTTTACTCAGAAGTGAGTCCCACTGGGCTCAGTGGGACTTACTCCCAGGTAAGAGTGCATAAGATTACAGTTTTCATGTTTCTTGCAGCGCTATCCTATCCAACTTACGCTACCGGTGTAACTAGCGGTGCAGCGAGAACGGGAGGCCCCAGAATGGAAAGGGGATTAAAATTCCCTCCAAAGGGGGATTCAAAGGGGATTTAAATCTCCCCTCCCCTCCAAAGCCTTCCGCCCTGCCCTACCCTGCTGGTTACACTGGTGGTGTAAGTTGGATAGGATTGCACTGTCGGTTGTGTTCACTGCTTTCTTTTCCTTTTCTTTAAGGGTCAAACTGAATGTTACACACTAAATGTGTAACGTGAGCTGGTGGGTTTGTGTTGTTGTGTTTTTCACATGACACGTATGTCCACATGACATTCATAAAGCCTAGTGTTTGTTTCTGCTATTCTGTCAAAAATGTTTCAAACAAACATGGATATTTTGATCTTGCAAATACATATATAAGCTACTAATCCTAAGCACACTTACCTGGGAACAAGACTTATCAAATGTAAGGGTGCCTCCTTCTGAGTAAACATTCATAGGATTACACTGTGTTACCTATGGCCCAAATATCACATTATTGCTCAGCTATGATTTCATTGTATGATTCCATGATTTTCCCCTCCTGTTTCACCCTTTTTTCAGCTACCTTGAGCTGTAAGTTCTGACTTTGAGCCAGGAGCCAGACCACCTGGGAATTCCAAAATGGGACCAGGGGAAGAAATAGAATTTTGGAATGCTGTAGCTCTTCCCCCTTTCATCACTTCCCAGTTACCATCCCAGGCCTATGGGAGACTTTTCTGAAGAGAGAATGGAGAACAGGCAGCAGCATCAATCAGAAGTCCTCTTTCATGGTGCCACCCTTAAGTGTAGCGGCAACAGTGAAGGAGGGCTGTCACTCATCTACTGCTTGGTTAGCCTTTTTGTCTGGGCACCATTGATGGTATCAGGCCAGGAAACCTAACTAGGAACTGAATAGAGGATGAGTGACATCCTGCAGGATGACTGCAGGTGGTGGCATGAAGGAGGACTTGCATCCACCTGCTGCCTGGTTCCCAGGAATCATGGAGCAGGGTCGGTGGCTCATGCATGTGTTTTTCAAAGCATTGGGACGCATACCATTGCAATGTCTCTGAGAACTTGTGCCTCACAGCTCCTCAGGGCTTGTGCCACACACCCCTCCAAAAGTGAATGCGTACAGACGCTAGTTCCTCCTCTCTCTCTCTCTCTCTCTCTCTCTCTCTCTCTCTCTCTCACACACACACACACACACACATCTTTGGATGAAAGTAAGACGTATTCAGTTAGGAAGTTAAGAAATTTTGTATTCCACATTTTGTGGAATCAATGCAGTCACTACAGTCTTGCATTTTGCATAAACATGGTTGCTTTATCTTTATATCCAATCTCATTCATTAAAGGTTCTTCAATCTGCGTCACTCACTGGGAGATTGTAGCAACTATCTGTAACTGTAACTACCTGTAACTATGTCTGAGCCAGTGTACATGATCAATCATTGCACATTCTTTCAAAGTCTTTCTGTGCATCCACTTCCTTTCCCTTCTGCTGCTTCTCTTGTGCTTCTGGAAGCCGTTCGGTCAGGGATTTTATGTACATGGGTGATGCTATATGAATAATGAATAAATAAATAGCAGCACAGTATCATCAAAATTAACAGCTACTGACAGCAGTTCGAACTCAGACATCATCGCTACTGTTAACCACTTGGCTCCTGGTACCAGGGTGGAAGTAATTTTTATTTATGAGCATTATTCTACTGCATTCAGTGAGGATTGTCACATTATCATATTTACAGCATGATCCTATGAGAGCAGCTCCAATAAATAAATGTTTAAGATGGAACACAATGACTGCTTCATCAGCAGAAGATCAGAAATTGTGCTGATATCGTGACCTGACTCAGAATACTAAAGTGGCACAGAGCTGTGGTTCATAACTTGGCTTTTGTAATGACCCCTGAGCACAGTCCTTGCAGGATCAGGTCTTTCATAAGACTTGCAGGGATAGATTGCAGCAAGAATGGAACTGGCAAAACACCACCAAAGCAAAAGAATGAAACAGGGTCACAATCAATGTCTGCAGTCTAAGCTGAGAACTAGAAGTTCAGGAGAGCTGAGCTGGGGCAAAGAGGGCCGTTGAATGAACAAGGGTTAGGCAAGTCATAATGGATAGGGATGAAGGACAACTTCTAGAAAAGAAGCAGAGAGAAACAGGATGTGGTGTGAAGAGACTGATCGGTGTCAGTCACCTGACTTCAGGCTAGCAAGCGCCAGGCTAGGATGGCATTTATGTGACCTCCTGCAGACCCCTACAGTTCTTCATACTCAGCAAATCCAGGAACTCAGCCAGGACCAGAGGCGGAGAACCAGACTGGCAAAGGGCCAACCTAAATGCACATCCTCCACTGCTAGCAGCCAAGGTCTCCATGGGATTCTGCCTTATGTATGACCAGAAGTGAGCAGTAGCAGCACCCACCTTCTTCATAAGAAAGCATCACTCCTTCCAAGTCGTGCTTGGCCAGTGAGGAACAGTGCTGTGCTGAGCAGCCACCTCAAAAATGACCCTTAAAAGAACCGAAAAAGGCCACCTAGACAACTCCAGTGGGGACAACATTGGGAAGGCTTATAGCAAGTGGAATTAGCATTGTCTAGCACAGATGGAGTTGCCCACATCAGTCAGTAGGGAAGGGATTCACAAGGTGCCAGGCCCTACCATCTGTCCCCAAATGCAAGGACTTCCCTATCATTAGAAATGAGGCAGTAATATTTCAATAAAATATAAATACAAAAGCAAAAAAAAGAAAAAGAAATGAGGCAGTGGTATTGTCCAAAGCTGTTGCTCAATACCTAATTGGAGAGGAAGTGGTGACGGGGCTAGAGATAAGGGTGTGACATCTTAAAGGTATTGCAGCCACCACTAAGGCAGCTCTGTTGATTATTGTAGTAATCTACAAGTGCGAGGCTGGGGAGCATCTGAAGTACAGTACCAAATCCTGGATTCTACTGTCATTGTATCAGTGCGAAGCATTTGGCATTATTAAAGTTATGGTTATCTATGGGATCAGAATGTTAGGGCTGGTTCATGTATGTATGTATGCCCCAATTTCTCCACACTTCATTCCCCTTCAAACGAAGACTATTGGCTGAATGTGTTCACTCTGTTGAAAGGTACTGTACCTGAAGTGGTGTGAGGTCATCTGAAAGTTCAGTCTGCAGTGGTAGATCTGTGATCGATGATTCACAGATGCCAGTTACCACTCAAGCTTGCTGTTTTCAAGTGAAAAGTCTGCATGTGAAAATCAGCCCTTAGTCCCGTTTGTGAATTCTATAGACTACCATTGTTCATATATTTCTGCTGCAATGTACACATAATACTGGCTGTGTTACCACTTTAACAGTGCTTCTGAGCTTATTTTTCTCCTGCAAAACAAAAAAAAAAGAAAAAGCGTAGGTGCTTTAAATGGTGCCGGAGTATTTTATCTTTGCTTAAGTCATTATTCTGTACTATTTTTAGTGCAACAAAAAACCTTTGTTCTGAACAAAAGAGAGATTCTTTCAAGCCCCTGGGCAATGGTGCATGGGGTTTGATGAAACCTTAAGGCACCTCCAAGCTGCTTCTATCAAAGATTATTAGTAGATCAATGCAGACTTTAAACCAGCTCTGCTACTTTACAATCTTTTCTTTGCTTACAGTCCTGTCTGATTTTCTCCTCCCCGTGCTTTGTCCTATTATTTTGCTTACCCAAATGCCCTTCCTCTTTGCTCACGTCCCAACTATCAAAATATTTTACCTTCTAAGCACATAATCATGGCACCCTATTTCTTTCTCTGTGTATTACACTATCTATCTAAGTTCTCCTGCCTAGCGGATTTTCAGCTTTTTATCATAATAGCATATCTTTCCCGTTTGTATCTTAACATACTGTTTATAGAGTGTTGAGCTATTTTCCTTGCTGTCTTTTGATGGAACCTTGCATGCATATAATGTATTAATATGGAGAGAATATTTTCAAGGACACGGCAGGATTAGGGTGGGTTAATCTCCAGATGGAGTTCTGGAACAGCCAAAATAACTCTATTGCCAGTACTCACAAAACACCAAAATATACCCAGTGATGTGCAAACATGAAATGGGGCATAGAAAATGTCCTCATTTCTACATTAGTTCATACCTTGTGTATCGCTTTGCCTCCCAGATGACCATGAGTACATTAGCCATGAGTTTTTTGAAGCAAGGGTGTTTGGGGTGAATGAAATGGTAATAGAAGGTTCTTTAGCATAGGAAGAATTAAGCATGTTCTCACAGGTCGGTCCATGACAGCCCTATCTCATCCACGCTGTAGGCTGGTAGATCTTGAGGTCCACCAGCGTCCTGCGTGGTCCACCGTTGCAGCAGCCTCTCTGATGGTCTGTAGAGTACTGCTGCTGGCACAAAAACCAGACAGCTGCATGCCAGCAGCTGTGCCATGCAGACTGGCCGTCGGCACGGTTTTACTGGCGGTAGGGGGAGATCAGGGCTGGGATCGTGGTGGGACAGAGAAGATTGAGGGTGGGGTGGATCTCAGCAGCAGTGACGTCCACCAGATCTGGAACCCCCATCCCAGGTCTGACATGCCCCCTGCCAGCAAAAGAGCTAGCAGAGATCTGAGTAGGCTCACAGGGTACCAGGCAGTGGCTGGACAGGTAAATAATTTTTTTCTTTACTTACCTCTCCCAGCCAACCTGCTCCCCTGCTTGGCATGCTGGATATAGCAGAGGATGCACTAGCAGCCCTAAATCCTACATGCCAGCAGGGAATAGGATTGGGCTGTAAGGCTTCAATCCCATCCATGCACACCCAGAGTAAGTCACACTGTACCTAAGTTAAGCCATATGGAACTCGGTGGGGCTTACTTGTTTCCAAGCCAACATATATAAGCCTGGACTGGAAATAAAGTTCCTGTGAATTTGGGTAGTTGGAAGCCTTCATAATGGCACACCTGAATGGATGATTATGAAGAGGTTGAAGGCTGTGCAGTTTAGCTGTGCAATGTAGAGGTGCATCTGTGCCTTTTCCAGGGATTATTTAAACACTCTGGTGTCTCAGAGTGGCATGAAGTTTTACCCAAGACTATTTTCTTCAGCAAACTCAATGGATTTCACTCACATTCAGACTGATCCACATTGGTGGGATTGGGAAGAGATTCTCCACTGAGGATTTGTTTGGCTAGGACCCACCTTTATTTTCAGAGTATTTTTTCCTAAGCTCTTTTCTGGCAACATTTTGCCTGTCTTCCTAACACAAAAAACCTGGAGAGATTAGAGCCACACGTACCTTCTTGCACTGCACTTTCTTTCCAGTCATGCTGGAAATTGCATAGGCTGACTGTGAGGGGATGGTTCCTATTGGACAAGAGCTTTTGCCAGCTCTAAGATGATATGAGCCCCAGGTTGTCTTACGGCCCAATCCAATATGGGCTTTACGCTGATGGACCTTGCATTCTGTTGATGGAAGGCCCAGGCTGCTAGCATGGCAGCTGCAGCAATGGCACATGGAACAGGGCAGTGCACTGGAGCACCCAGCCACCAGTGGTGCCAGTAAGCCATGGACAGGGAGGGGGAGGATCAGGGCGAAAATAGGGGCTGGCCAGGAGGATGTCAAAGGAGGGCAGGGGGCGAATATTGGCAGAAGCAGTGCCACTGATATCCTATGCTCCCTTCCTGGCCTCAACACACACCCTTGGGACCAGGTGGACTTGCGCCAGTACAGATCTGAATAGGCCCATTGGGAACCATGGCACAGCGTAGAAGGTAAGTAAAAAAATTATTTTACTTATCTTCCCATTGTGTCATGGTCCCTAGCCAGTCCACAGCATGCAGCAGAGCCCACTGGATGCTACAAGCCAGTCAAAGATAGGATTGGGCTGTCACTTACCGCCTCCAAGTGTAGTTTAGACAAAACATTGTCAAGAGAGGGTGAATCTCATCCTAAACTGAAGCACAGGTGATCACAGATCAAAGACCAGTATGGAATTAGAGAAAGATAATGTATAATTGCAGACACAAAGATCTCAAAAAAAAGTAAACAAAGTAGAAAATGGTATCATTAAACAGGGGTTGAGAAGGAGTGGTTTGTCTAAGGCCATCTAATGAATTCACAGCAAAATTTGAACTAGGGAAGACCTGATCTGCTAATGAGACTATTACAGCCCAAGCCTACCTACGTTCCTGCACAGCAATGCAGCAGGGCCAGCGCAGGCTGCGCTCAGTGCGCTGCATCCTGCACGGAAATTTTTCAGGCTGGAGGTCTCCTCAGGGTATGGGGACATTTGTCCCCTTGACTCGGGAAAAGCCCCAGCCCACACAACAGATCTGAGCGAGTTATATGACTGGCGCTGGTCCGAGTGGATCCATGTCGGTGAATCAGGCCCAGGAGGGAGAAATAGGATGTGGCATGCAGCATGCCACATGCACCGCCAATCCTGTTCCCTTCTGGGCCTGACCCGTCCATCCCCGCCCCTTTACACCCCCTCTCTCTGCCCCATCCCACCTCCATGCTGCTCAGTGCAGATCGTACTTTTTCCGGTCTGCACTACTCCTTCTGCCAGTGCGCGTGGGCCAGCATGGAGCTTCGCTCTGGCTCGGGCAAGTGCTAGACCATCACAAAGTGCATTCTTTGATGCAGCGTGTGCTCTGCTGGTGTTTCTCTTTGTGAGGATTGTGCCATTGGCCACTATACACCAACTCTCCTCACAATGGGTTATGGTGGAATTTTTCTATCCATCTTTATAAGAAAACAAAAGAGTCAATATCACACTCAAAAAGAGCCTCTGCTGCTTGTCCCAGTGCTTGTCACATCTATATTGTTGATCATATTCTGCATTTTCCCCCATTCCCTCAATCATCTATCAGGAAAAATGGAAAAGTAGATAAACTATCTTGTTGCTAATTTGCACTGATTCTATTTAATACATATTTAAGGAGCAGTTGTCTCAAATTATACTTTTCCTTACAGTAAACCCTCTACAGACCTTCATCCAAAAGCCTTAGAGCAGTTTTTACCTAAGGACAGTTGTCCTGGCCCTTTCATTCTGGTTACTACTTATATATGATAATGATAGGTTTGAAATGCTTTATTTTAAAATCCTGAAGACTAGATAATCTGCCTATTATAAAAGGCTTTACTGCCTCCCAGTAAGTTAATGGACTTTAGAATGAGTTTGCTTATGTCTACACGCAGGAAGCGATCTGTCAGCAAATGACAGAAGCAGGCATTTCGAGCTTACCGGTAATAGAGCAATGCAGCTCACGTTTCTGCCTGCACAGGACTGACACAGGGGAGGAGGGAGCAAGCTTATCTTCTGGACCAGTCAAGAAACACAAACACTTGACTGAAAGTTGTCAGGAGGGAGTCTGTGGCTGGCCCCCTTAACAACTGCCCAATGCTTAATAGAGTCGTGTTGACAAAGATACCAGTTGTGTTTATGCCTCAACAACCCCCCATAGCATTTAGTGGGAAAGGAAGCCTGGGGGGGGGGGTTACAATGAACAGGTGAGTTGTCTGTTGTGATGCTCAAAGATTAAAATGAAAGATATTATTTATATCTTGCCAAGGAGCTCTGGATAAAAGTGTCTTTAAGACACTAACAACTTAATATGATGGCAGTTATATAACTGATCCGGAACAGGAAGATCAGAATGATGAAGCTTCACAAAGTATAAGGCAAAATGTCAAGTGATAAGATCTTGTTGTTTTAATGACCACAGTCTCAAACCCGAAAACTGAGACAACGTGTTAAGTATGGACTGTGAAAGCCTGAGTAAATAGCTTTGGATAGCCTACACAATGTCTTCCTTCACACATCCAGCAAATGATCCTGTGAAAACAGGCTGAGAGATGTGAAGTGGCCCTAGATCACCCGGTGAACTTCACGGTTGATGGAAGACTGGAACCCCAGTATCCCCAGTCCGAATTCAGCATTCTTACTGGTACGCCAGACCAGCTCGCAATTACCTTGTTTGGTTCTACACGTCCAAAGGCCGACTCAACCAGTTGTTGAAGAATTGGGTGTCAGGACTCATGGTCTGGAGGCCCTGTCATGTTAAATTGGGGCATGCATGCAGCTGGTTGTCACTTGATAGGCAGGCGGAGAGAAGCAAAGCAAAGCAGACAGATGAATGTGCTTGATAAGAAGGTAAGCTGGTAAACTGTCAAGCAGATCATCACAAAAGCAGCTACAAGGAGGCTGGAAAACAGCTTGATCTTTACACAAACGACAAGTTGTTCAGCCTGAGGAGCCAGGCCAAAGGTTGACTGTACAGGGCCAGGACTGTACTGAAACTCACTTGGCCCCTTGTCTTCCCTGGCAACGACTGAGTCGGTGAGCTATAATATAGGTCTCTGGAATTGGAGTTGTCCAATGCTGTTGACAGCAAATCTGTGGCTCCCTCTTCCAGTGAGCTGCCAGAGGAGAAACTAAAGGTGCTAGGATTTGGGTGACAGAGATAATTTCTCAAGGTTTCCTTCCTCTTGAGGAAGGAGTCTTCCTAAGCAGACAATAGGACTGAAGCCATGGTCCCCAGCACCTTACACTTGCATCTTCTATGTTCATGGCTATCAACAGTATTCAAGACAAGAGTCTATTTACAGCGACGAACAATTGTGCCATTGGCCACTATACACCAACTCTCCTCACAATGGGTTATGGTGGATTTTTTCTATCCATCCATTAAACAATGTAGTAAGAAGCACGGACAATTGCTAAGGAAGCCAGCCACATCCTCCTCTGACACCTCAGTCAAATTATTGTGTATATCTTGACCGGCCCAGAAAATAAGAGTGCTTCCTTTCCCCACCCCCACATCAGTTCTGTGTAGGCAGGAATGTGGGCCGTATCTTCCCTGTTCTTGTGTTGCTGGATACTGCTGGGGGCTAATGTGGTTTGGGAGTCAGACTTAGACCTGGAAGATCCAGGTTCAAATCCCCGCTCAGCCACGAAGCTTCCTGGGTGACCTTGGGCCAGTCACTATCTCTCAGCCCCACCCACCTCAGAGGGTTGTTGTGAGGACAAAAAGGAGGGGAGGAAATATGTACACCACTCTGAGCTCCTTGGAGGAAGGGCGGTATAAAAATGTGAAAAATAAAATAAATAAAATAATACCTCGAACGAAAGCTGTTATAACCGGTGATAATCTTGATAGAAGAAGGTATTACGGGTATCGCGGTCATATTAATTCCAAAAGCAGCGCTTCACAGCTGATCAAAAATAATGACAGTTTTATTCGGAACGAATCCAAATAAACAAAGTTACTTAAAATCAGAAGACTGAAGGCTTGAGGACCCGACGTTTCGTGTCTTCATCTAGACACTTCCTCTGGGGTATTTTCCAAAACAATTGGAGATGTTACAATGGTGAGCGTCTTGTTCCGATCTTATTTTTATTTTCAAAAGCACGGGAAACGGCTGACTGAAGCGGCAAGATTCAAACCAGCAACTCTAGTGTAACAGAGTGTGGTCCTGCAAGTGCTTAATGCAACAGACTTACTTTCAGGGCTAATGCAATAACAGTTGTCATTATGGTAACATGTATGTCCCAAATAAAATGAAACTTTTGAATGTGGCTGCTAAAGATGCTTTTATCTGTTTTTTGTCTTTTTTATTATTGGGAGCCAAATTCGATTTGCCATGGTTAATTCCTGTTGCCTGTTCAACAAATTCTGGGGAGATCTTCTACTTATTTCCAGAGCCTCCAGATGTTTTAATATGCTCAATTTATTTTCATTCCTTAAAGCACAAGTGTCTTTGAAATGGATAGAATGTCCTGTAGACAAGGCATGCTCGGCCAATGCGGAAAGTTGTGGATGTTCCAATCTAACAGATCTTTCATGTTCCTTCAATTGGGTTGCTATAGATCTTTGTGTTTGTCCGATGTATTCTTTCCCACATGTGCCACATGGAATGCAATAAATTCCAGGATTTGATAATGTTGGTCTCTTGTCTTTGGGATTCTTAAGCAGTTGTTCAATTTTTCTTGTTGGTTTAAAGATGGTCTTTATATCTCCTTGTTTGAGGACTCTGGCGATCTTATCAGTTACTCCTTTTATGAAAGGCAGACATGTCCATATTTTTTTCTTTCTTATCTCCTTCTGCTACATTATCCGTATTAATTGTATTGATGTTGTTTCTCCCTTCTCTTTCTTTTTTAATTTTGTTCTGTTGTACCAGCCAACCTTTGTTGATTTGTGCCTCAGGATATCCATTGGATCTCAGGGTATCAAATACTATTTCTTTTTCTATATTTATAGCTTCAATATCACAAATTTTGATAGCCCTGTATGCTAGGGTGTTAATAACCGCACATTTTTGTGCGGGATGGTGATTTGAGCCGTAATTAAGATATCTGCCCGTATTAGTGGGTTTCCTATAGACTGCCAAGTTAAAGTCCAAATCCTCCCTCCTAGTCACTAATACGTCTAAAAAAGCCAAGGTTTTAAAAAGGTTTTGGAAAATACCCCAGAGGAAGTGTCTAGATGAAGACACGAAACGTCGGGTCCTCAAGCCTTCAGTCTTCTGATTTTAAGTAACTTTGTTTATTTGGATTCGTTCCGGATAAAACTGTCATTATTTTTGATCAGCTGTGAAGCGCTGCTTTTGGAATTAATATGACCGCGATACCCGTAATACCTTCTTCTATCAAAATAATACCTGTTTTCATGGACTACTACCTGGAGCCTTCCCTTTCAAACCTAAAAACAGTGTGCATATATACAGTACTTTTGCAGTCGTAAAATGAGATTGTGTGCTTGCCATCAGCAAGTCTTCTACATATTAGTTTGGGTTAGTGTTCTTGCATTCAAAGAGGTGGTCTTTCTCACTGGGACAAAATTTGAGAACCTTATCTTAGTGATCATTCCCAATTTCATTCCTTATTTTATTTTTTTGTCTGCTTTTTCATTTGAGATATGAAATCAGGCCCAATGACATTTTCATGTGTATTATTTTTATGATGTATATCACAATTCTTCAACCTTGGCGTCGAGACCTGTGGGGTTGCAGCAACTTATGGGAACCAAAATGGCCACTGGAGGGGGTATTGCTGGGGGTTGGGGGAACCTGCTGGGGGGGTCCACAGGGATTTCATCCCCTTCCTCTTTTGATTTGCTGGGGGTGTTGGGAACCGTGGCTCATCTCTCTTGTTCCAAAATGACCCCACAGCTGGTGGTGCAGGCCAGGCGAGCTCGACAGGCTGAGTCTGCTGGTGCCAGGTTGAGGGTCGGCGGCAGTGGTGGGGGGATGGATTGGGTCCCGGGAGGGGGTGGGATCAGTGGTGGTGGGTCCCCATCCTCATACTTTATTTATTTATTGGGGTCATGGCATGAAAAAGGTTGAAGACCACTAATGTATACAGTATAATGCCATCGGTGTAGTACATGGCACTTTGCTGAGTAACATAAACAACAACAAAAAAACCTCACTCTATTCTCTGAAGAATATACAATCTATCTAATTTTAACTATCTGACTTTTGACAGGAGAGAAACAACCAGGGCTGGCCCATCCATGAGGTTGAATTAGGCCGTTACCTGTGGTGTCAGATGGGTGGGGTGCCCTGCCTTCACCCTCCCCACACCCACCTCTGCCTTCCTCCAGCTGGCCTCCACCCAGCACCCCTTTCGGCAGTGTGCAAAGGGGTGGTGACTTGCCACTCTGCCTCCGGTGCCAGGTGGCTTGTGATGGTCCTAGAAACAAACAAGGGTAGTAGGGGAAAGGAAAAAAGAATAAAGATGCAATGATAACAAGGGGTGTTTCTGCACAAACTATGTACTGGTGCTTTGATTTGCTTGGGGCTGCGTACTAGTGAGTTAAGCCAAAACCTTTGCAAAAGAAGTGGCAGGTGAGGAGAGCCAGCAGATTTCAATTACACACACACACACACACACACACACACACACACACACACACACCAATACTCAAGCAATATCTGGTTCACAACGTGCATCTCGCCTGCTTGTTACTGATGTCTCAGCTTGTGAGTCTTCTTGCTTCTCTCTGTGATAATGAACAACATGTCATGACGTTGTTCGCTCTTGTAGGAAATTACTGTCTGACGACCTTTTTTTTTTCCTCTGACAGCTTGAACTTTTGAAAGCTTCTCTCTACACAAATTGGAAGTTTACACATAAAAGGCAGAAGCATTTTTTTTAAAGACTCATCTTCCAAACACCAAATATCTCACTGTATAATTAAAAGCATCAGAATGGAATGCATTGTCTCAGTTTTGCTTACAGCAATTCAGTAAGCAAATAAGGTGTGACTTAGCTTCCCTATCTGGAGAATGTGCAAGCCCTTCCCACTAAAGCTTCAGAATTCTTTTCCTTTCCCTAAAATTGCCACAGGTATTTCACCTGGGCAGAACTCCACATTCTGAGCTGACCTTTGGCTGGATCATGTCGTCAATTAGCACCAACATTGTGCTAGGCAGTGTGCCAATGCAAAATGACCAGCAACACAAGTAAGGTACTTCAAGTAAACCATCATTTTTCACAGATAAAGCAAATGAAGATGCCTCAAAGAAAAATTGACCATTTTCCCAAAGTCTCAGGCCCCAACCAGTTGTGCAGTTGTTCCACGGGAAAACACATAAGTGTCAATGCACGTGGGACTTGCAACCACATGTTCACCCCAATTTGGGGGTTTCTTTGTAGCAAAAGGTGTGCTAGTCCCTCCTCCAGCACTGTCAATCATCCTTCAGCAGACTTCCTGTGTGTCTGCATGTATCCCAGCAGCACTTGCCCACCAAAAAGGGAAGGAGTTTCCTCCTAAGGACTTGCCCTTCCAAGGGCAGAAAACTTTCTGGTTCAGGTATATCATGTGATTCACCCTTCCAACTTTCACAAGGAAGTTTTTTTTCCCTTTGTTGTTCAGTTCTGTTCTTTAACCAAGAAAGCAAAGTCCCCCACATTGGGGGAACCACGTTCAAAAAAATTGACTCCCCTCCATGGTACTGAGCAGGGAGGTTTCCCATAAATTGATTGGCAGTGTCTGCCAGTTGGTTGCAGTCAGTCAGGATAACCTACCCTAGTTGAAACCAGGGAAAGTTGCTCACAGGCAACACTATGGACAATCACTGGGTGCCTGGCAAACATACAATTCATTTCAGCTGAATAGCAGCTGGTCAAGCATTACCCTGTGTCCTCCCCCAAACTTAAAGTTCTGACAACCACCACAACCTGGAGGCTGTTTTTCAATGAGCAAAGGAAGGAAACTGCCCATTCCACATGTTTGAGAGTTTTAAAAAAATGTTTTGAATGAAAAGCTGTGACCCAAGTCCACACATTAACATAAATAAAATACCTTCGGATATCTCAATAGGCAAATAATTAACACCAGATGTATAATGTTCTCCCCAGTACAGTAACTAGTGTGTCAATAGATGGAAAATGACTACTATTGCCTGGCTTCAGTTTGGTGAATCCATCTAACAACAGACACTCCAGCCACAGGCATATTGCATGATTGGCCAGTCCAACTTTATCAGGGAAGTTCTTTTCCCATGTTCTGTTCTTTGACCCAGAAGTTGGGATTCTCCCCAAGCCAACTGATTGCGGGTCGCCTAGGACAACTCATCCAAATGGAAGCAGGGGAAAGGAACCTGTGAGTTGACAGGCAGGGTGGGTGGCACTGCTGGAGGCTTGCGATTTCTGCCAAAAGATCTCTGCAGCTACTTCAGTCCCAAGGGGCTAGATTAATCAGTGGCTCAAATAAAGAGATGGGGGTTTGTATTGCTTTTAACAAGCAAAGGTTTATTTTTAAAACAGTTTATTGCCATGTTACCTATTAATAAACATTCTGAAATAAATCCTAAGTGGTGTGTTTACCATGTTCCAATGCAAGGACCGGCAATTATAAATGCGCATGAAACAAATGTCGCATTCGAGTGCAACCACAGCTATTTACAAATGCATACGCAATAGACGCTGCATTCCTTTGTGACATTAGGTTATTACAGCAGCTACTTACAAATGCGCACAAAGCAAGTGCTGGCAAATGGGTTCATAGAAGGAGGTTGCATAGTCCCTCAATGACACAACCTCCTAGTGCTTCCCCCCTCCCCCCAGCTTGTGCAGGTTCAGGCTGGGACATAACAGCAGTTTGCCTTTCCACAAAGCACTCATCATGCGCTGAGTGCCCTCAAGAGCCCGAAACAGCATCCTTCTGTCCTGGGAGCTTTGCTGCACCAATGCCTCAAGCCCGCTGGTCGTATCATCCAAGGCTTGCTCCTGGCTAGCCGCTGCCCTCTCCATGCACCGTGTCCCATGCTACAAAGAGATAATGTAAGGGTCACAACTGGCTCACGAGCCTTACAGTTTGCAAGTCTGATCTGCTACACACACACACAAACACACAACAAGGGACACAGGTCAGCGTGCTTTGCCAAATGTACACAACCTCCACTGTCCAAAGGTTATTTGTTTATGAAATATGAGACTGTCATACATTAAGCTAAATGTCAGCAAAGGGATTGACCTTCATAGCATACGGAGAACACCAAGTGCAGTGAAAGTGTTTTCGCGAGGTTCATTTAGCACAATTGCTTTTTTGAACTACAAGTACAAAGAAGCTTCCTTCAGAAAGTGTAGGGAAATTTCTACAAATTTCTATAATGGGACTGGCATCCTGATCCAGAATGCTTCTGGCAATGGCAAATCCTGCACCCCATGAGTGATTAACCATTATGCAGCATAACCCCTTCTGCGGCATAATTCAGAGTGAAGAGTAGCTACCTTAGGTCTCAGTGCATGGAGGGCTCATGGTGCAGCCTAGAAGAGATCTAGGTCTGGGCAGTGCCTGGATAGTGACTACCTTGGAACCCTGTGTAAGGTGTCTTGAAATCCATATGGCAGAATATGCATGTAATAGCTAAATAAGATATTCCTGCCCAACGTTTTTTCCCCTCAATTAGTAGCCCAGTTAAACAGGAAGGCTGAAATCCCAAGCATACTGTACTTTAAGACTCATTTAACTCAATGGGACCTACAGCCCAATCCATTCCGCTGGTGGAACTCAAGTTCCATCAATAGCAGGCCTGGGCCGTAGGTGCTGAAGCCACAGCAATGGCACAAAGACTAGGGCCACCGGCACAAATGGCTGGCAACAGCATGCACCTGTGCCACTGGAGTGCCTAGCCACAACCAGTGCTGGTAAGTTGGTGACAGAGGTGGGTGATGGGTGGGGAGCACTGGCGTCACTGCAGGGGGGGCGGAGCTCTAAGTTCCTCCATGATCGGAGCCTCTGTTACACGGAGGAACGAAGCGCCTCGCCCCCACGCCTTCCGAACCAGTCAAAGCAGTGAAAACAACGCACAGGGAGTCTCCTGAGAGGGTTGGGGCAGGGATCGGGGCTGGGCAAATGCATATCAGGGGAGGGCAGGGGGCAGCAGCAGCAGCTCCACCGATATCCTATGCCCCCCTTTTGGCCTTGTCACGCCCCCATGGGCCCACTTGGACTTGCACCAGCCAAAGGATCTGAGTAGGCTCATTGGGGACCATGGCACAGCAGAGTAGGTAAGTAAAACATTCTTTTACAGCCCAATCCTGTGTAACTCTTGCACCAATGTAACAGTAGATCCACCAGTGTAAGTGCATTTATGCCACTGTAACTTGTCATACGGCAAAGGACACAGGACGGACACCGGCATAACCCCACTTGGACACCACGCATACACAGTTCGGACACGGGACAGATGCTGGCGCAACTCCGCCAGCGCAGTGGGCATTCTGGGGGCGTCCGAACACCTATCCTTAAATAGGATCTAGAATTCTTCTCTAAAGCTAGCACTTCTGTTACAGACAAACTGCATTTTCCCTGCATACAAATGAAAATATTGTTGTCACTGTGCAAGTACAATTCCCTGCTGCCCTCACATCTGGCAAGTCGTTTGCATAAGTCATTTGCTTCATGGGCCGCGGCTACATGAGTATCACTGGCACTTACTAAACTGTGCCTATGATGCTACTAATAAAGAGTGACATCATCACGGCCGCCAGTACCTTCTCTGAATAGTTTGAAAGTATTACTGTATTGTTCATTGTTAATTCAGAGAATGAGCATGCTCCTGCTGCACACCCTGCATGCTGCGAGGCTGGGAATACTCCTGCTATGCTTTACAAAAATTAAAAGTGGCAGATTACCAGCACGACTATCCTTTTCTGCTCCAGCAGCAAACTGCCACTCTGAGAACTTTGTTCTTTTGTTTAAAATAGGCGGAAGGGTCCCAGGAATCAGGCCAATGTATGTATGTGTGAAACATGTATGACCTGGGTCACTGATAACCATACTCACATGGGGGTGCATACACTCCCAATATCCCACTGTAGATGTTTTATTTGGTATTAGCGTACACTAGCTTTAAGCATCCTTGAAAAGCCATTGGATAATAGATGACATCAAAGATAGAGCCATCAATGCCTACTAGCTATGAAAGTCAGCAACTGAACCTCTAGCTATCTGAATATAGAAAGTGTTACATGTTGGGGTTTTGTCCTCAAATTTTGTGCAAATATTTCATCAGTTCCCACCTTGTATCTTCTAGAACTAAATAGCAGTGACATAGACTTGAGTCTATTGACTCGGACTTGAGTCGGACTCAAGTCACGTCAATGACTTGACTTGGACTTGACTCGGCAATTGTAAAAGACTCAAAAGACTCGACTCAAGACTTGGAGCCTTTTACGACAAGTCAAATTTTATTCAGGTTTAAACCCGTTTTCCCCATTAAATAGATAGGGACTCGCAACTCGCAATCAAAGACTCGGGACTTGGGGGCAAAGACTTCGGACTTGACTCGAGACTTGGAGTCAGAGACTTGATCCACATCCCTGTCTGGTAGTGTGGGAGCCACTTCCACCTGTTGTGATCTCACACTCGTGGAGTTTGTGAATACAATGGAGTCGCATCCTAAAAACATTTAGCTTACGTGAATTCAACCATATGTTTTTAGTGAAATAGGATATGAGGATTCAGAAGCCATGTAAGTGTTTAAGAATCTTTAACAATTGTACAGACTCTTGAAAGACCAATTAGAAGCACATACACACTGATAAAAGTCTCAGATACACAAATTTTAAAGATTAAAAAGGTATATGCATACGCGTCACTGGAGCGTGGCGGGGGGCGGACCGCCAGGGGGTGACGCGCGCAAGCGATGCGTGCAAAGGGTGACGCGTGCGCATGATGCGTGTCACCCTTCCGGAGGATCCAAGGCCGGGAGAAGGCCACGGAGCGTCCGCCCCGGGCGGCTGTCCGCGGCCTTCTGACGAGGACCAATGCGGCAACACAGTATTTATCAGGTTTTTTGTGCCTGCGCAGAACGTTTCTGAGGGCAAAACGGCAGCCCTTGCCCTCAGAAACATTCTGTGCAGGTGCAAAAAACCTAATAAATACCGCATCGCCGCATTGGGCCTCGTTAGAAGGCCCCGGACCGCCAGCCGGGGAGGATGTCTTTGGAGCCGGCAGCAGCGGGGCCCGGGGGTAAGACTTCCGTGGCGGAAGTCTTACCCCCGGGCCCCGCTGCTGCCAGCTCAGATGACATTCTCCCTGGCTGGCGGTCCCTCTGATACCAGAATTTGGGATTATTAGGACGGTGCACGTGCCTTCGCTTTAGGGTAGCGCACGGACCCTCGCTTTAGGGCGGCACATGCACCCTCGCTTTAGGGCGGTGTGCGCACCCTAGTGACACCACTGGGTATATGTGCTCAGCAAAAAAAGAGAGAAGAATAACAATTTCGATCATGCAGGCGATTCCGTCTGCCATTCCACTCAATGAGCGTATGCCAAAGACTCGGGACTTGAGGGCAAAGACTTAAGACTTGACTCGAGTCAGAGACGTGATCCACATCTCTGCTAAATAGAACATAGCATACTAACCTTGAAAGGGACATATGAACCCAACCACCTGGAATGGGGAAAAATGCACTGACAACACAATCGTATCCTATGCACATTTTTCTGGGAGTAGGCTACTTTTAATTCAGTGGAACTGCCTTCTCAGTAAACATACAAAAGACTGCACTACCCAGGTTGCAAAATGCAGTCTATGTTCTTCGTGAAAAAGGCTGAGGCAGTTTGTTCTGTTGCTTGTTGCATGGTTAAGAAATTATCACTTTCCTGCAATTACAGCCCATTGCTTCTTTCCTTTTCCTGTTGGATAACAACTGTATTCTCCACACACACTATGGCTACAATCCTATGCACACTTTCCCAGGAGTAGACCCCATTGAACACAATGGGACTTACTTCTGAGTAGACTAGGCTTGGGCTGTACTTTTCTTTAGACTAAAATACAGGCTGTAACTCCAGGTTTTCCCCCAATGACTTACCAGATCTCCAACTGGGACAGAGTGCTAGACGTTTAGGAGAAGGAATGTGGGGCAGGTGTAGCTTGTTAAACCTTAGAGCAGAATCCTAGGCATGCCTACTCAGAAGCAAGCCCCACTGAACACAATGGGGCTTGCTTCTGAGTAGACATGCCTAGGATTCTGCTCTAAGGGTATAACAAGCTACACCTGTCCACATTCCTTCTCCTAAAGGTCTAGCTAGCACTCTGTCCCGGATGGAGATCTGGTAAGCCTACTGGTGCAGCCGCAATGCAGCCCCGAGGTAAGGGAACAAATGCCATCCATTTATCATTCATTTACACATCATAAACAAATGTTCTCTTACCTTGAGGAGGCCTGACTGCCCCCCCCCCCATCTCAGGATGCAGCACATGACCCTTTGGCACGGCAGCATCAGCACTGAAACGTTGGATCATTTATCATTCTTTTATATCTCCTGAATCCTTTCTAATTTGTCAACAAAATATCATGATGCTCACAACTGTACACAGTCTTCTTTGTGGAGGGAGGGGCTTCAAAGCCAACAGTGATAATCAAATAAGAAACAAGGAAGATACTTGTATTTCACTGCCTCAGTGGCATGCATGATACTGTGCCAAATGAAGCAGAATGGTCACAAAAGCAATTATTGTTATTGCAGAATGCAATTTTCATTGTGCTGAGGGGGGGGAGACTAACATTTGTATGAAAATGAAATTCTAGATCACAGGATGAACCATAACGATGCTACAGTTTTGACATTTCTGATATTTGATTTGAAATCTATTACATTTTACCTGGGTTTAAACAAACTAATCTTGAATTCTGATACCAGAATGCCCGATTGTTCAGGAGATAAAAGTTCATGGACCATTTATTCTGGTATTGGAGCAAATATTCCAAAAGATTTTCTCTTTGAACAAAACTGGCTGTGAGATGGAGCTACTTAAACCTTTCAGATGATGCTGGCATGAAAACCTTTGCTGCAGGGGAACAACATTTAAAGCTCTGGTTTCAATTTGTGGGTCGCACAGAAAGTCTATTTGTTTTGCTGCTGGGCCAGCTCTGGTCATAACTACTACTCCAAGACAGAACTAAGAATGCGATTAAAGCAGTTATCCTTTTATCATCCGTTTACACATCATAAGCCTAAGTCTGAGTTGACTCCAGTTCACGGTCACCTCAGAGCCTTGTCTGATTGCATATTAAGCCAATAAAAGTCAGGTGAGCATTATAAATGTAGAGAATGAGAGCAAAGATAATGAACATGTGGCTAAGCTTGCTCTCAATGATCCACACACAAACATTAATTACACCCTTTTTGTACTTCTGTCATTTTGTCCATACTTTCTGAATTTATAAGTTTGAAAATGACAGAGGAAGAAGAGCCAATGTTAGTTGTGTGCCTGTCCAGATTTGGTTTTTGTGATGCATGTAACATCCTTCAGGGACTCAGGAAAAACCAGAGCAGTAGTCAAAAGTATTTTGTTGAACAGCTTGGGTAGCAACAAATATTTAGAGTGAGGTTTACCACAGCATGTCATTGTTCCCAGACCATGACTAGCCTGTGTGGAGTGAGCTTGGGTCCTGAATAAAACCTGGGTTGGAATCACTCCGGATCCTGGCAATGTAGAGCTACTAGGAAAACATGAAGTGGATTTCATAATGCATAACAATGCATAAACCCACCTCTAACGTACATAGCTGTTTCTGAAGAAAGGAAGTTTGACCTTTTTCCCTGCACGTAGACGTGCGAAAATAGCCAATGCTGCCTGGGCTTCCAGAACAACTGAGTAGGACACACACACACACACACACACACACACACACACACACACACACACACACAAATTCCATTTCCATTTTATGGTCTAGCACCAACATTTAATGAAATAGATCAGTCCATCTCCTGTTTGAGTTGTTCTGATTCAGCTTGCAGACAGAAAATTCCTCTTAACATTCACATCACCTTCACAGCCAGAAGGGAGCACATTTGGGCAGTAGTTTCTTACAAGCTCCATCCCATACTGCCTTTACTCTTCTGCAGGTTTCCACTCCTGTTTCTTCAACTGTTTGTTTGTTTGTTTGCTTTTTTCACAAGTGCCACTGAAGTTGCTTTTTGCATATCTCATGGCTATCATTCAAATACGAATACTGCACTGGCTAGAATTTGCATTTCTGAAAAAAACGCCAAGGCCATCTTCCAGCCTCCAGTCCGGTTTGCTTGTGATGTGACCTGTCATTGAAGAGAGCCAGGTATGGATCTTTCTGTTTTGAGGGGGTTTTTTTGGCTGTGTGCACAGTCTGTTTTGCTTCACTGTTCCTTTGTAGATAATGTAGCCTAGTGGCAATGTGATCAAAGTCATATCTCATCTGAAACGACAGAAAACTGTATCAGTGACCTGAAGTGTGTTGTCTCTCTGTTGTGTCTGTACACCAATATGTGTGTGTGTGTGTGTGTGTGTGTGTGTGTGTGTGTGTGTGTGTGTGTGTGTGTGTGTGTGTTTTATCCATCTATAATGCTGTGACATGTTGTACTTTTCAAGTGTAGTATTTCTGTGTATCCTGATAGTCTGGGAGCCCAAGCCAAACATCACCTGAAATGATGCCAACCTGTCTGCTCCTGCCAGCATGCACCTTGGCACCAATCCACCACCACTGCTATGCCAGTGTGCAACTCACCCTGCCAACATGCACCTCACCATCCTCATCTCCTCAGCTGCCACTTTTTGTAAAGTGTCTGGCATGGAGTATCCTGGGAATAGACCCTCTCCATTCCTGCTTTACAAGAAGCATCAGGGGAGCCAAAAAGGAGGAGGTGCTTCTTTTCCTGAGTGCAGTCAGGAAACCAGCGCTGCTGTGGCAGAGCTATAAGAAGAGGAGGTTGTAAGTCCCACCCCATCCTCCTCTCACGGCATACTTCAAGGAGAATGCATGAGAAGAGCTGAGGTAGAGTTGCTGGGCAGACAACAGGCCAGAGGACTTGGTGGGCGGGCCTGGGGTTCAGGGCATCCCCTGCCAGCTTGCCACTTTCCTCAGCCTGATGCCTGAAGCGAGGGGATCAGCTGGCCTCATGGCTAGGCCACCCCAGCGATAGTCAACAACTCCCAGCTAATGCTGATCCCTATACCCACATGTGTCAGCCACAAGAATACTCCAAGGCCTGTATTGTAGAGTTGTCATCAGGAGCTCTTTACATTACATTGGCCTTTTTGTCCTGAAAAATTCACATGGAAGAATAGCTTATGCCTTACGTAATGTTTGGCCATCACACCATGTTTTGGCCCATGCACAGCCAACATATTGTAAATCCTTGGCACCTCTTACGGATAAAATAGCTTTGCTCAAAGCGTTTGGGATGACAATGCAATCCTCTTCTACCCTTCATCCCCTGGACTCACTTAACTGCCCACAAACAGCAAAAGCATCCCTTACCTCTGGTTTATGAGCTTTTTGCACTTTGGTCATCCTGAGGGATCATTTGGTCTTTTGGCCATTTGTAAGTAACCAATAACTTCTTGAGGTTGCTTTTCCATCCCTGTCGCCTTTTATAGCTGTTGTCACCTCCTTTCTGGCATTCATCTGTGGATTGCCACAGTTGCCCCCAATTCCAATACCAGGTTGCTGGGGGCTCTGGGGAAAGACATGCACTGGGCCACTCCTGCCTGCCCTCTGGTAGCACATTGGGCATTACCACTGCCAGCAGTACTGAAGATTCAGGGGTCAGACTGATCAGGTGGGCCCTCTGATGGGAATAAGCCCACAGGCAGCGCCCAAAGTGACCAACCCTTGACATCACCCCTGAGTGTCCCATAGGCATTCTTCAAGTTTTGCTGAGACCCCAGATGATGGTGTGCTTGCTATTAGCAGTTTCTTTCCAGGGTGAAATTCAGTGACTGTGTTAGCCTTATCTAAAGGGGTTTGCCTCTCAACAATGTGTGGTCCAGTAACCCTTCTCATTAATTACAGTAGCCAGATGCTTGTGGTCCTTTGTCAGCCTACAAGAATTCCACCTGCTCAAACACCTTTATACGTTCTCCCACTCCCATACACTCACTGAACAGTCCTTCTCAGTCTGTGTGAAAACGTACAACAAACAGATGCAACTGCTTTCCACTCAGATTCATGCCGTTGTGACAGAGCGGCTTTTAGCCGTAGCTATTGGCATCTTCACTTGCCCGTGTGAGCTCGTTTGGGTCATAAAATTTCAGAATGAGGTGAGTTGAGATGATTTCTTTCTCTCTCTTAAAAGCAACCTCTTGCTCTGGCCCCCAAAGCCAGGCAATATCTTTCTTCAATAACTCATTCAATGGTTTTAGCACAGTAGATAAATCTGGCAGGTATCACCTACCATTACCAATATAAACCGAGCTTCAATGGGCTTTTCCAGTTCTTTAATAGCATATGCATTATCTGTGTTTAGTAATATCTGTCCCCAAAACTCAATTTGATGAAGGCAGAAACACAATTTTTTTTCTTTATTAAAAGCCCAATCCTATCCTTTCCTCCCTGCTGGTGCAGCCATGCCAAAAACGAGCACACTGTATCCAGTGGGGGAGAGGGGGAGATCGGAAGGCTTCAGCAGGAAAAGGGGATTTAAATCCCCTTACCCCTGCATAAGCCTCTTTACCTGCAATGGGTCTTCTCAGACCGGCGCAAGTCAAAGGAGAGAAAGAGGGTGGGGAGGCTGCTGCTAGATGGGATAGGATTCGGTGCTCGTGCCTTCAGTGCCAGATCCACCCCCTCCTGCAGCCTCTCCACCCCATCACACACCCCTCCGTGCCCCATTTTGCCCCCTCCTGCCCCCACCACTGCCTTACCTGCTTCAGCAGGCATAGGCAGCTCCAGCGAAGGTCCTGGAGCACTGCCACCTTGCATGGCAGCTCTCCTAAAATGGCTGCCAACAGAGCACTGCATGCTCCATCGGCAGCCATTTTGCAACAGCGGAAATGCCTTCTGCTGTTGCAAAGGGCTCCGTGCACTGGCCCAATCCTGAATAAGATTGGGCTGTTAGTCAGGGTTCAAGCCCTGACTTGCTGATTTTATTCAGGACTTCCTTGCAAGTTTCACCATGTTCTGCAAACATTAAAATGTCAGCCATAAAAACAAAAACATCTTTGATGTCCTTTGGTAGTTTAGCCATTTTCCTTTGGAAGATCTCAGAGGCACTAGCAATCTCAAGCTGCAATATTTTAAAGTAGTGTCATTCAAATGGTATTATGAATATGGTTCGTTTAGCACTTTCAGTTAGAGGAATTTGCCAGAATCTACTAGACACATTGCATTAGAACACATTGCAAAGGTAGGGAAAAAATCTTTCAGTACTTGGATGTTGAACTTTTCTTTAAAGACCTTTTCAGATATCCACACGCTGTGGCTGTACTACTACCATGTCTCCTCCTTACAGCATTTGTTTGTACTACGGAAGAGATCCTCCCCATCATTTGGGATACTGGGCCTTCAGCATCCCAAATCATGGGAAGACTCTCTCTCTGAGTACAACATTTGTCTGTTCAAACACTGAAAGCAAGTGAGGAGGGAAGGGATGTTCGGCACATATCAGCTTGGAGATAGGGCTTTGATGGTACATAATTAATCTGTGGAACTCCTTGCCATAGAATGGCATAGCCCTAGATTCTAGGGGTGCACAACTTGGCAGTGGGTAGGGGCCGAAATGAATAGACTAAACTTCTTCGGGGCCGCAGATAGGTGTCGAGGGGGGCGTGGCAAGGAACCATGATGTCACTTCCTGAGTGACATCACAGGGGGCGTGTCCATGAGCCAGAAAATCTCCGGAAATGCAACATATTAATAAATAAATAATGAGCCTCCTGTGGCTCTTTAACATATAAAGTGCAGCTCTCGGAAATATGTTGGCTTCTTAATGCTTCTTAAATATTGTGGCTCTCAAACATCTGAAGTTTATCGTATGTGGCTCTTACATGAAGCAAGTTTGGCCACCCCTGGTATATACCATATATATACCCATCAGTCAACATCATCAGGGCCTTCCCTTCTGAAACCTTACATGGCGCGGAGGTTCCGTGTTGGGAAAAGTATTTCCTAACAAACTCTGTCTTGCACGTTCTGCAGCTCTCAAATGCATAACCGACCAGCAGAGGAAAAACGTGGCCACCCCGAAGTGAGGGTCCAACAGCCTGAAGAAGAGCTGAAGCATCACAGAATCGGCCGCCGGTCACCTCGGCGAGCTTAGATGTTTATTCACTCCTCCCAGAGCCTCTACAGGGCTTTCAGCCAGAGCCCATGCTTACCTCAAAATCCTGGGATTTCTTCTTCAGCAATTCACAGTCACATTGCTACCTAAGGAAGTCGCCATCATCATAGCAGCCAAACTTCCCTGGGGATCTACGTCATAACCACTGTGCCAACACCAGCTCCGGCACTTCTGTAATGCAGCTGGAAGCTTCAGAATCGTCCGCTCCTCAGACGATTCCGAAGCTTCCAGCCGCGTTACAGAAGCGCCAGAATTATGGGAAGTGCTTGGCTAGAGCGGCCCAACAAAGAAGCGATGTTGCCGCTCTAGACAGAAAACCTTTGGGGGCCACCAGAAAACCTTTGGGGTTCGCATGCGGCCCCCGGGCCGCATGTTGTGTACCCCTGCCCTAGAAGATGCCTTTAAAAGGGGATTGGGCAAATTTACAGAGGCGTTGCTCCGGTGGGGGCCCTACCGTAAGTTGCACCCCATCCTAGTCCCGTTTACAAACCGGCAGGAGCCAGCCCCGCCCCCTTGCTGTCAGAGCCATTCCATGCAGAGAAGGCAGCAGGCAGGAGACTCCCTGCCCATTGCTTTCTCCGCACGGGAATGGCTCTGACAGCGAGGGGGCAGGGCCGCCTCCTGCTGGCTTGTAAATGGGACTAGGATGGGGCGCAACTTACGGTACGGCCCCCACCGGAGCGATGCCTCTGCAGATTTATGGAGGAAAAGTCCATCACCAGTTACAAGCCATGATGACTGTATGCAACCTCCGGTTTTTAGAGGTAGCTTATCTCTGAATGCCAAGTGCAAGATAGTGCAAGTGAGTGGCAACAGGATACACGTATCTTGTCTTGAGTGCTTCCTGAGGTATCTGGTGGGGCCGCTGTGAGATACAAGCAGCTGGACTAGATTGGCCCTTGGCCTGATCCAGCAAGGCTCTTTTAATGTTCTTATGAGACATACATGTGTATAGCTTCCACAAAATGTGAGCACCTGCAAAAGGATTGTCCTCCGCTTTAAAAAAAAACTCTAAGCGGATTATCCGTACAGTTTTCATTACCATGGTCACCAAAGGTATGTACCAAACCATTGGTTCCAGAGGCGTCGGCTGATATGGGGCGGTGGGCCCCAGGGCGTTAGGGCGGAGAGGCTCTGGAAGGGGCGGAGAGGCTCGGGAGTGGGGCGCGGGAATCCTTAAATTTGAATGTTTTTTCGCGGTTTTTCCGCAAATTTAAAGTGTAAAACAGAGATTTTCAAAGGATTTTCAAAGCGTGTGTGTGCTTTGCGGCCACTTATCTGATCTCCAGGACATTCCTCCAGCAGGCTGGCAGCAGCAGCGACGATCGCAAACCTTCCGGACTCGGAGTTTGCTTGCGCATGCCCAGTCCGTCGTTGCTAGCTCCCTGGGTTTGCGCATGCGTAAACTCCGGAAACTCCTGCGCCAGGGCACACAGCCTCTCCCTGCTCCGGGCGCAGGAGGTTCCAGAGTTTACGCATGCGCAAACTCAGGGAGTTAGCAAGGACGGACTGGGCATGCGCAAGCAAACTCCAAGTCCGGAAGGTTTGCGATCGTCGCTGCTGCTGCCAGCCTGCTGGAGGAATGTCCTGGAGATCAGATAAGTGGCCGCAAAGCACACACACGCTTTGAAAATCCTTTGAAAATCCCTGTTTTACACTTTAAATTTGCGGAGAAACCGCGAAAAAACTTTTTAAAAACCCGAAAACTCATTATGCAAATTACTTACTTAATTTGCTTAATGGGGCGGCAGGCTTTTCCGCCCCAGTTGCTGGGGAGCCTGGCTACCCCACTGATTGGTTCTGTCATTTCTCAGGGCCAAGCTAGACATGACATGAGAATTCTGTGATTGGCACTCCTAAAGTCATTTTTCATTTTCAAAAAGCAGGTACCAGCAGGGAGGGCAATTAGGAGCAACGCTACGGCATAGAGGGAGGGAGCTCACCCTTTTCCTCCATTCCTGGATTTAAATATCCTTTCCAAACCTGCTGCAAGCCCCAGAGGGAAAAATTTATGTCCACGGTTTTTCAGACCTACAATGGAACTGGGAGGGGAGTATTGCAAGCCGTTCAAATTCGTATGTCCATACCAGGCAATATGAATTTGGGTGCATCACTCATCATGAGGTAGTAGGGGATGTATGCATCAAACCCACACTAGACTGCTATGAGGCCAGTTGCTAGGAGCATTGGAAGCTGCCTTACAGTATGGAAGCAAAAAGCCTTGGTCCATTTCACTCAGTATTGTCCACCACTGAGCCATGGTCCTTCTCCAAGGAAAAGAAGGGAGTTGGGTAGGGGGGAAGGAATTGGGGATTGAAAACTTTTTTTATACAAATGCCAACAGGGTGCCAATACATCATTCCTAATTATGGGGGGGGGCAATGTCAGAAAACAAGTACTTTTTGTTCTCTACTATACGGTAATTCTTTCCATCATGGAGTAACATAGAATAAACAAAACTTATAAATAAAAAACCAAACCGAAGCCTTTATTGAACACTTGTGTGTGTGTGTGTGTGTGTGTGTGTGTGTGTGTGTGTGTGTGTGTGTGTGTGTGTGTGGTTGTTTTATAGGGATTGGGATTTTTAGTAGCTGGTGATATGATGTTAGCAACTTATCCAGATAGCAAATTACTACACAAAATAGGGTGGTGATCCCTCCCCCTTTTCTACCAATAGTGAAAAATTAAGGATAATGCATTTGTTACCCGCTCCTCCAATACAATAAAACACACAATGGCATTGTGCCGTAATTTGGATATTTTACTGAGTATATATTTCAGCAGTATATTTCATGCCTCATTTCCTAGAAAACTCATTAGATTAGTGCAACACCAAGCTTTAATGCAATACGTTCAGAGTCTCCCCCCTTCTCTCCACACCCCCCACTAAGTTGAACCCTGCTTGTTTTCATCTATGCTTGAATGAATAAATGGCAAACCTTGGCTCTTCTGCTTTGCTCTCTTCTCATTTATGTACCATTTGGTGATGGATCTCTATTTTGAGAGAATGGGAGGAGCCGTAAAAGTAAATTGTGCCCTTGGGCTGATGAGATAAAGTCCTCCTTCGGCACAGTTTATCTTTGCAGGGCACAATCTCTTCATCTATTAAACTCAACAGGAGTTTGTCTTTGATGTGCACATAGGATTATGCAATAGTTTTCTGAACTTTCAGCATGGGCCAACTGCACGCTAAGCTGAAGCAACTGAAGTAAGCAATTGTCAGTACAGTGGCGTGTGCGGCATGCTATGGTGGGAGGAACAATCAGGAGGCCTGCAAGACATAAGGGAAAATATGTTCCCTTTACCTCTGTGTAGGCCCCCTGACGGCCTATGGATCTCCTCAGACCTATGTCAGCTGTATTAGTATTAGTAGTATTTATATCCCGCTTTTCAACAAAAAGTTCACAAAGCGGTTTACAGACAAAATCAAATGATGAAATGGCTCCCTGTCCCAAAAGGGCTCACAGTCTAAAAAAGATGCAGAACACCACCAGCAAACAGCCACCAGAAAAGACACTGTGCTGGGGTGAAAGGGGAGCAGTTACTCTCCCCCTGCTAAATATAAGAGGAGCACCAATTGAAAAAGTGCCTCTTGCCCAGTTAGCAGGCGTGGTATATAGCTAGTGTAAGTCCAAGGAGAAAAAAGGGGAGGGACCAAGCGAAGGGAAGGAAATAGGATTCTGGCACACTGTGAACTCTCATTGCAGCAAAGCAGAGGGAAGAAAGCTCAGTAAATCACAGGAGATGGCTGCTGCCACTGCTGGCACAACAGTTTCGTATTCCTGGAACTCAGAGATGCTGAAAGTCTTATACAACTAAAAGGCCTGAGAGTATAAGACTTCCATCAAAACGTGTTCTATCATTCTTTTCAATCATCGGTCTTTTAAGCTAATGTAACAGAAGAATGTTACTGTGGGGAAGTTTGAACGTACTACACAATGTCAAGTCTGAAGGAATTATTCATAAATGGCTGACTTGACCTAATGGGTCCAGCTGGACCTTTATGTGAACCTGGGTGAAAAAAGATTCAAATTCCAATTTAGGCATAGCTTCACTTGAGCAAAACAACAACAACAACAACAACAACAACCCTACTCTAATGGCCCAATCCTATTTGAATATGTTTGACACTCCTTGAGGCTCAGGGGAGTGGGGACTGGAACAGAAACATGGGACAGAAATGCAGCATCAATACATTGTGGCAGGGAATTCCTTCCCCTCCCTTGTTTACCTTGCTTTCTCTGGCGGGGTGGTGAGGTAGAGGTTCCACTTGGGTGCTTGTGTGTGGAGTCCTCCTGGGTAGAATAAAATTGGGCTGTAAGTTTCACTTCTCCCTCTGTAAAATGGGAATAAAATTATCCTTTGTTTGCACATTTATCCACTTTTTACAAGTCCCAAACCTGTGTATTACAAAATACAGGAACTCTAAGCTGCTTCTGAAATCCTTTTATTGTAAAAAGAAGTGCGCCATGATAGTGTCCTTCAAATCCCTTCTTAGCAGCCTTTGATAGGCCGCGGAACCACATTACACAATCTAGTATATTAGTACACCCAGTGTGTAATTCATCTGTGGAACTCCTTGCCAGAGGATGTGGTGATGACACCTGGCCTAGATGCCTTTAAAAGGGATTTGGATGGATTCATGGAGGAAAATACCATCACAGGTTACAAGTCATAAGCAACCTCCTGGCTTTAGAAGTGGGTTTTATCTGTGCCAGGTGCAAGGGAGTGGCAACAGGATACAGGTATCTTGCTGTCTTGTGTGCTCCCTGAGGCATCTGGTGGGGCCACTGTGTGATACAGGAAGCTGGACTAGATGGGCCTTTGGCCTGATCCAGCAGGGCTCTTCTGATGTTCTTATGTTCGCAGATCCAGCACAAGTTCCTTGTCCTTACCTTCAAAGTCTTCCGTGGCTTTGCCTCTCCCTGTGTCTCAAATCCCTTTTCTGTTAAGACTTTGGCACCACACCTTAGTTCTTAGTCATATGTTTCATGTAACTGTAACTGAAACAATTTCAAGTACATGTAACTGAAACAATTGCATATGTTTCTGCTGTTTCCCACTTGCCTCCGTCCCACTTTCCTCTCCCTCCTGATGTCAATATCTTTGTATCAATATCTTGATTGTAAGCCCTCAAGGGCAGGCACATCTCGCTCTGTACCATGTAAAGTGCCATGTATATTAATGGGTGCTAAACATAATGTAACAAGAACAATTTTTTTAATAATAAAAAAGCACCTGAAAAATATTGAAGGAAAAAGTGATAACAACTTGACTGGGGTATGGCTAACATTGGGTAACATCAAGAAAGAAACTGAAGGTTTGGTTTTTGCTGCACAAGAACAGGCACTGCAAACAAATGCTATAAAGGCTAAAATCCAGAAAGTCTGTGAAAATCCTAAGTGCAGACTCTGCCAAGAAAAAGATGAAGCTCTGTCTCATTTGATATGTGAATGTAGTAAAATAGAGCAGATAGGTTATAAAGCTAGACACAATAAGAGTTGCAAAATTAAATTAACCCACTGGTCATTATGCAAAAAGTATAATTTGCCAACATCAAAAAATGCTTGGGAACATCAGGTTGAGAATGAGCAAGTTAAAATCCTTTGGGACTTTAGAATTGAAACGGATCAACACCTCGAACATAATATGCTTGATAAAACAATAATAGAAAACAGAAATGTCTGGATAATTGATATTGCAGTTCCTGGAGATGCCAAAGTTGATGAAAAAGAACTGAAGAAAATGACAAAATACCGAGACCTGGCCACTGAAATCACACGGTTATGGACAAAACACATGAAGGTGGTCTCCATTGTCATCAGAGCACTCAGAACAATTTCAAAAAAAAAAATGCAATTATTTTAAATAACTGCAGATTACGGAAATAACATTATCAAATTTGCAAAAAACGCTTTTAGGAACATTGTACATATTGCGTAGATATTTAGTTGATAGGCTTCAAGCTGAGACCTGTATAAATTATTTAATGCCAGTCAGTGATATTTCCAGCTGTTGACTGTATAATAATAATAATAATAATAATAATAATAATATAATGTTGGTATTAAAACCAATAAAATGAAAACACAACGTAAACAAGGAAGTCTGTCGTAATATTAATTACCAGATTTCAACTGAGAGTCAAAATCACATTGTGCTTCCATCTTCTTTTTTTAAAAAAATAGCAGTCATGGGGGCATTGTGGGGAGGCGTGGCTTCAATCAATATCAGTACTAATAGCAGCTTTCTACTTCAGCAAATTCCCCATTCTCCTTGGGAAATGATTTTTGTTGAGAAAATGGTTCAGGAGAAAAGGTTAAAAAGAACATGCCCCCACTCCATATCCCCATCCAGAAAAAAAAGATGGAAACACAATTGCATTTTAATGTCACATATAAAAAAACATTTGCAAGGTCAATTAAGTCATGAAAAATAGGTTTAACTCCCTGCAACCTACAGCTCAAACGTTTGTCAATAAAGGCACATTTTCATCATAACTGACAGCATTCTTATGTTTATTTGAAAAGCAATGTATGTTTATTTGAAAGCAAGCCCTATTGAGTTCAGTGAGGCTTTCTCTCATGTAAATATGTATGCAGTCCTAAACACACCTACCAAGGAGTAAGCCCCTATTGAACTCAGTAGGGTACTGTATACTTCTGAGTAAATTGTACTGTGAATTATTTTAACTTACAGCCCAATCCTATTCTCCCCGGGCATAGGTGATTCAACGTGGGCTGTTTAGCCCATGCTGAATACTATCCAGGGAAAGGACAGGCTAGAGGTCTACTCGGGGTAACTAGGCATTTGCCCGCTTACCCTGGGTAAACCGCCAGCCGCCCCAATGGGGCTACTTAGTTCTCTGCCAGCTCTTTTGCTGGCAGGGAATCAAGCAGCCCTGTGTCAGGATTCGTGGCCTGGGAGGGAGGATAGGATATGGCATCTGACACAGCCCCCTCCCAGACCCGATCCACTCACCCCTGCTCTCCCGTTGCCCCGTTACACACACACACACACGCCCTCCCCCAGACCCTGCGCTGCTCAGAGCGGCACTTGCCCGTTCCACAGTGCAGGGTCTTCTGCCACTCAGTGGGGAGGCAGTGTAGGCCTTGGCACTGGCATCGCTCGAGGTGGGGCGGAAAGCTAAGTTCTGCAGCTTTCCGCCCCACCGTTACTCTCCGGTACGAGGCGCTCCGCCCCCTCGTCATAGGAACCCGTCAGCGGAGAGAAAGCAACGCGCAGGAGAGTCCCTGCGCGTTGCTTTCTCTCCGCTGACGGGCTCCTACGACGAGGGGGCGGGGCGCCTCGTACCGGAGAGTAACGGTGGGGCGGAAAGCTGCAGAACTTAGCTTTCCGCCCCACCTCGAGCGATGCCAGTGGGCCTCGGTGCTGGCATCACCTCCTCTTGAGTAGTTGCAAATGTGCTTCAGGGTATGTCTGCGACACTCGGCGCTGAGGCGCCACACCTAGACCATAGGATTGTGCCATTAAATCATATTTAATTACATCCAGATCCAATGCTTACTTAATGAGGAAATAAGTTCCTTTGAAATCCGTGGGATTTATTTCCAAATAAGTGGATTTAAGATTAGGGTGCAAGATATGTGAATAATGGGCAACACAGATACTGTACTGGGTATACTAATGTAAAAAGTCTACATGTATAAAAGGAGGAAATTGAATTACTAGGCTAGGATGTGAAACTGAAATATTCTATGGGAAGCTTGTATATGAGCAATAGCAATCATGAGTGGAATAATGGTACTGAGAAGAATCTGTTATCTCTCAGGGGGAAATAAGGACAGAAGAGCATTATATATCAATATGATTGATAGCGAAGAAACAATGAGTGACAATGTGGAGGAAACAAAATCAGCATGTGAGGTCTAAGTTCACCTTGGGCAAGAATAATAAAAGAAACTCTGCTGGGGCAACATGGAAGGGCTCTACTATGGATTCTTGCAGTTTAATCTGATCTTTTTTTATGTAAGATAATGGGTTTTCCAGACTATGAAAATGCTGATGATCTAGTCTATTTGGATTTCAGTAAACCATTTGATACAGCACCACATGGGAAATTAATAGTTATGCTGGAAAAGATAGGGATTAATACAGGTACTGGAAGATAAGCAAGTGGTTAGATAAAGGCAAGACGAAACACTGGGCTGAAAGGCAGGTGTTCAAACTGGAGAGAGGATACTATTCAATGATAAGAGCCCAATTTGTTCAATATTTTCATCTATGTCTTTGGTGACAGAAAAAAGCAACACGTTAATGGAATATACCAGGGCCCCAGGTTTGGACTGCATCATGAGTCCCATTGAGGACTCGGAAATTATACCAGATGGATAGAATAAAATAATGGATTGCAATGCTAGAAAAGGATGAACATGTAATAGCATGCAAATTGTAAGGCAATGCACAAAAACTTAAAATTGCTATATGCTTTTCTTTGCTATGTGTTCCATTAGCACATGTGTGCTTTGCTATGTCCTCAGTTAGTAAAGAAAAATACATGGAAGCTATTAGAGAATCACAGTGCAATCTTATGAATGTCTACTCAGAAGTAAGCCTCATTCAACTCAATAGAACTTACTCACAGGAAAGTGTGTATAGCATTGCAGCCTTATGGCCCTATCCTATACTGATGCTGTGCCAATGGTGCAGCAACAACAGTGCAGTGTCAGTGGGACAACTGTCATCTCCAAAGCCTGTTCAGCACAAAGGGAGACAACGAACATCAGAGCCCAGGTAACACCATGCTGGTGCTGTCCTCCCAGTAACGTCGCCTTTGTCCATGGAAACCAAGACACAGCCCAGCATCCATGGAGTGGGAGCCTGACGCCTGTGTGATGTTGGCCCACAGTGCATGAAGCCAACCACCACATCCACCCAGTCCAAAGCCAGTGTCCAGAGAAAACCCACCAGGGTGAACCAAGCAGGAGCGGGGGCAGGTGCAGGTCTAATGAGCGGCCATTACTGGGATGGTGCCCCTCTGGTGGCCCCAAGGCAACAGTCACCACCACCAAACATGGGGAGATGCCACCAGTGACGGCGCTCAGACCGCCCCCCCTCCAAGCCGGAAGTGACTTCGCCGCCACTATTTTCGGTCAGACAGAAGCGCAGGGCAGGCGGGAAGGCCAAACCCATCACCGCCACTGCCCGCTCGTGCCGCTGAAACGGCCCAAATTGCCCCAACGTCTTCCGCTTTGACACACACCCCGCCCGCCTGCCACCTGGGACCCAACAGCTCCGCTGGGGCCCACCACCCCCCCGCCCCGTGCCCAGCTCCACCTCTGGATGCCACAATGACATGCCCTTCCTCCACACAAGAAACAAGGATGCCACAGCACCCCCAGCCCCTGCAAGGACTGCTGTGGTGTAAGCAGCCAAGGGGGAAAGCAGAAAACTGCTAGGAATCCCAGCACCCAGGGTTCAAGACCTCTCTCTCTCTCTCTCTCTCTCTCTCTCTCACACACACACACACACACACACACACACACACACACACACACACACACACACACACACACACACACACACACACACACACACACACACACACACACACACACACACACACACACACACACACACACACACACACACACACACACAAAACCTTTTTGACACAATGGAGGAATGGATGGAAGATAGCTCCCATAGAAAAGGGCACTAGCCATGTAAAATAAACACACAAGTACCTTTATGGCAAGGATTTAAATTCCCCACCTGGAAGAAACCCTTTTACCAGCAGAGGGACTGGGATCAGTTATAAGGGGAGTCTTGACAGGACTTACGTAAGGAAGGGTGCTGGTAGCCCCAGTGGCGTTGCTGGAGGGGGTGCGGCACCTTAAGTGGTGCAAGGCGCTGCATCGTGCCTTGCAAACTAGTGTAATGCAGCTGCTCCCACTTGCGCCCAGAGCCATAGCATTGGCAAAGGCAACACCAGTTTGCAAGGTGCGGTGCAGCTTCTTGCACTACTTACGGTGCTGCACCTCCTCCAGCAACGCCACTGGGTAGCCCACTGCC
The DNA here is from genome assembly GCA_026170595.1 of Plestiodon gilberti rubricaudatus. NCBI lineage: Eukaryota > Metazoa > Chordata > Lepidosauria > Squamata > Scincidae > Plestiodon > Plestiodon gilberti. The sequence continues at coordinate 80,052,526 of JANXHW010000001.1, forward strand.
CAGAGATGCAGGTGGGGAGACAGCTTCAAGTCCAGCCAAGGGGCTTGGTTCACCCAGCAAAGCACTCACTTTTTGCATGACAGGCCAGACAATATTGTTCTCTACAGTGGCGTAGGAATGGGGGGATGGGGGCAGTCTGCCCCCGGGCAGCACATCCAGGGGGCAGCAGGGGGCAGCACTCACCCCATGGCGGCGTGGCGGTGGCTTTTCGCGCCACTTTTCCCCCTTTTTTTCTGCCCTCGGCAGCGAAGGCGAGCCTTGCAGCACCACTGCCGAGGATTCTGGAGGCCCGGGGTGTGTTCCCCACCCTCCCTCCCACCCCCAGGGGCCAATTTCAGCCACTCACAGGCCGTGTGACATCACCGCAGGGGGCGTGGCTTCCAGGTGACGTCAGGTCACGTGGCAGGGGTGGGGCCTCCACAGGGGGCATCACCGAGGCCTGCCACCCCCGACTGGGGGTGGTGTTCCTACGTCTCTGGTTCTCTAACCACTCAGTCACAGCAGGAGACAGACAAAGAGCACCTCATGGAACACTGACATCCCGCATCCACGCAAACAGGCACACCTGGCTGGGAGGCTACAGCACATGGACAATCAGGCAGGAAATGCACAGAGATAAGTGTTCTTACAGTGACAAGTGCATTGGACAAGCTGCCATAAAAATGGTAAGGAAAAGATCACTGAGGATAAACATCTCTTCAAAAACAGATATTTGCATCTACAACACAGAACTCTGCACATTTTTAGAAACATATTGTGATGCATATGGTGTGTTTTCAACTTTAACATGTAAATTTTTGTCCCAAAGTCTGAGAAAATTGTCATCGGGACATTCTGAATTTGATGTGAGACATTCATCAACATTTAAAATTCTAACTCTGTCAGATAAAAACATAATTTTAAATATTTCAAGAATGCCAGATCCATAGCTTGTATTTAAATTTTAATTACCAGGAAAAGAGCCAAGAAATTACATCTCCAGCTCAACTCCAACTTATTTGCACACTATCCCCCTCATTTGACAACATTCCCAGCCACCAAGAAAGAAGCTTGTTTAATTATCTTCCAAACTAGCACTTTTAGAAGACAAAAAGTTGATATTTACTCATTTAGAACAGCAAATACTCATTGCAACAAACTTGAATGTATGCATGACCCAGCCTAATTGAAGCAGCCAAAACAGAAGACTTAACCTAGTCGTTCCATAACACAATAACAAAAATAAATGTAAAATATCGGTAACAGAACAAATTTTGTAATCTTTTTATGTGTTTACAGGGCACTCGCTGAATACCCTCTGGCTTTCCAAAATACAGCAAGCAAGTCACCTACTGGTGCAGGTCAGCAGGTTCGAGATTAACAGCAGTAACTCTTCTGAAAAATATATGGCAGTTTCCATGGTAGGGCTTCTTTTAAATTAAAGAAGATGAAGGAAAATGCTTTCTCCATAACAGGCACCCTTCACAGCAGCCTCAGCATGCAAGTCAACAGTTGTATGGATGCAGAATACGAACTAACCATCTTGCACCTAGGGAATCACTTTCAAGTCAGAGCTCAGGCACATTTGCGAGGTAGGTCGAGGGAACCATGCAGTGCTAATATCAGTGAAGAGGGCAGTAAGTACACTGAGAACTTTAAGTCCTCATAAAAGTTAGCATTAGTTTTTTTAATCATCTTCAATATGATTAACAGCAAACAGAAAAATAAATCATTCAGTTCTTGTTTTCTTTAATGTCCCACCGAATTTGTCTGCGGACTAATTTCCACTATGAAAGTCACTGTGGGGAAGAGGGAAAACTTCTGACTTGTATTCTGTCATGTATTTTTAAACACTTGTCCACAATCATTGTTACCCCAGTAGTCTGTTGCTGCAGATGATTTTGAAGTTGAAAAGGCTCCTTGACTGCATGATCCTAGCCAGTCAGGAATCATGTAGTGAATACAATGATGTCAAGGCATTGCTAAGTCAGTCCAATTTGCAGTGGCATCACAAGGGGAGTGCGGGGGTGCCACCCGCACTGGGTGCCACCCTCGGGAGGGTGCCACCATGCACTGCCCGGGCCCCCGCTCAGCAATCTTTGGCCCTCTCTGGACGCAGCCGCCTCCCGTTCACACCAACAGCATGTTTTCACTGTGCTTTGGCAACTGCACCCGGAGTGGGCCAAAGATTGCTGAGCAGGGGCAATCCAGAGGTGGGCTTTCGCATAAAAGCAATGTCAGGGTCAGGGGCAATGTGATTGTGTCATTACGTCACCCCCCAGACTTCCGGAACACCAAGCTTCATAAGGTAAGTGCCACACCAGGCGGCAATCACCCCAGAGACGCTGCTGCCGACTCGACTACATAATGATGTCATTGAAGGCAAATTAAAGCTTCCCATTACCCTCACTCTGGAGATGGAGAGGGGAAGATAAAATGCATCAATGTTGCCTAGGTAATATGTGGCGCTCCTTCCCTTGTCATGCAAGGGTAAGCTTTAAACTGTTTATTTAACATGTTTTAAAATGGTAGTTTTATTGCCATTAGCACCGTATGAGAAGAGTTCTACCCCTATTCAGCTCTAATCACACACAGACCTTGTTCAGACATCATACAGATCCATTGTTTAGCATAGTTCTGCAAATGTTCATGTGCTTTGAATTCACACGTGTGTGAGTGGTGGAGAAAGTTTTAACTTCTGGCCAGGAATTTGCTGTCATATCTGAACTCAGCAAATCCTGACTTACAGCCCAGTCCTATTCAAGCCTTACACCACTGGAACGCTCATTCCAGCAGCATGAGGCCCTTTGTGACAAAATGCGACACGTCACAAAATGCGACACGCCATGTCACAAAATGCGACACGCCATTCAGCACAGCCTGGCTGCCACTGCAAATGACAAGCAGCCATCTCCGTGCACCAGCAGATCAGCAGATGTCCGCCGGAGCCAGTAGGTCAGCATAGGGAGTGGGAGGGAGGCAGTTAGGGAGAAGAATGGGGCAAGGAGGGGATGGGAAAAAACAGGGAGGAGATGAGGTGCGAAGGAGGATGGATTGGGGCCAGGTAGGGGGCAGTATCGGTGGCAGCAGTGCACACCAATATCATATCCCTCTTCCTGGCTTTGATTCCCCCAACCCAGGTCCACGCAGACTTGTGCCAGCAATATACTGTAACTGGTGCAGGTCCAAGTAGACTCAGCAGTACAAACTTACCCTGGGGCAAAGGAACAAATGTTCCCTTACACCAGTGCTTCTCAATTATTTTCTGTCATGCCCCCCCTAGGAAGAAGAAAAAATTTCGCGCCCCCCGCGCGACTGTAAATAGTATCATTTGTCTATAAAATTGTTATAAGTACACCTCTGCATAACACTGTATCCTTATTAACGTATATGAGAATAAAAAAAGAAAGAAATGTGGATCAATTTACAACAAAGAATAGCTTTATTAACTGTAGCAGAAAAGATTTAAAGGAGCACAGGATTTAAAGGAGCACAATATTAAAAAAAAAACTTTAACCTCTCTGGAGAGTCGTCCGATCACCGGCTGGAAAGAGCTGTGTCACCTTCAGCCTCCCGGCCGACTGACTCCTCATCGGCCGGCCAGCTCTTTATATATCCCTCCCAACCCTCGTGTCCCACCTCCCTGTCTGAGTGACAGGCGTCGTAGCCAATGGTTCTCCCTGTTTCGGGAGTGAGGGCCCGACGCCGTCCGGCTGTGCTGCGCGCTCGCCCCGCCCTCACGGCCAGACGCTGTGAGCGTGCTGGGCGGGCGCAGGGCACGTCCGGAAGATCGGCAGGCCCTGGCGCGGCCGCTAAAGGGGCTTCTACCGCCCGGGGTGGCTCCCCGAGGAAGCCCTCCTGCGGGGTTGTCGACTGCTCGTCCCCTGCCGGGGCCGGCGTCTCCCGGAGCGGCCAACGAGGGAGCCGCGGCCCCTCGTTATCTCTGCCCTGGCCGAAGTAAGGGAGACCGGGGAGACCGGGCCTCTCCCTTACACCAATATGACAGTATTTGCCGAGCCCCCCTTTACGGAGCCTCGCGCCCCCCCTGGGGGGCGCGCCCCACTATTTGAGAAGCACTGCCTTACACCAAGGAGGCCTCTAGAGCTCGAAATGTTCCCACAGGATACAGCACACTCCATGTTGGGACAGCTGCATCGCCGTGCAGGGAGTTTCATAGGATTGGGCTGTTACTCTAACCAGAGTTTGCAAACAAGCCAGGATATGAAACTGGGATTCTGGCTTGTTTGCAAACTCTGGTTAGAACAAGCTAGGGTTTGCTGAATTCAGACATCACAGAACATCTCAAAGTTTGTTCTAAACTAGGGTATCCCAAATTTAAAACCTCCACTAACACACAGAAGAGAGAAGAGAAGATACAAGCCCGAGTTTCCTGAATGTCATGCAGATCGATGATTAAACTATAGTTCCACAAGATGTCTGAATTGGGCTATAAGCACAGATAATCAAGGCCCAAAGCAAATGTGAATAAATCCACAGAATAAGAACATAAGAATAGGAAGCCACGTGGGTTTCCTTATCCTGTGGGTTTTGTGCTATGGAATATCCAAGTATCACTTTGCCACCCATCACCCTCCTAATCCATGAGTTTGGATTTTTCTACGTGGGGTTTTTTAACTTGTGGTTACAAAATCCATGTGGATCTTGATATCTGAGAGAGTTTGGTAGGTAAGATGGCACTCTAGGCCATCTTCCTGGGAAGCCCTTCTTCGCCACAGCCCCTACTCTCGCTGGTCCCAGCTTTAAAAGGCAATCATCTCCTTCCCCCTCCCTTGTGGCATGTAGGAGAGTGTCAGGGGCTCTGGGAAGGTGGATCTTGGGCTCCTGCCTGCCACTGGGGTCCTCATCGGTATAGGCTCAGTAGCCGGCATAGGGCTTCCTGGGCCACACCCACCTGACTTGTCTACTGCCTCATGTACTACTGCCTCATGTGCACTCATGAGATTTGGGCATCACTACCTTGGATCTCGCGAGATTTCGCAAGATCCAAAATGGCGCCGCTGGAAAAAGGTGCCTTTTAAAAGCGGTGGCGGCTTCTGCAGGCCCGCAAAGCCTGGGACTGACCCAGGGCTGGAGTCCGGAACCCGGGACAGTCCCGGGTTTTCCAGGACACATGGTAAACCTACTTGTGAACAGTTCCATATCCTTTTGTGAAATACTGTACTGAGGAAATCACCAAAATGGGGAGTTCACTTCACAAGAGGTAACGCGTTTTTAAAATGCAGCTCCCCACATTTGCTCACCGCTCATTTTCCTTGGGCCAGTTCAGACAATCAGTACTCTGATTGGTCCTTCCGAATGCATGAAGAAAGAATATAGGTCACATGTCTCCCCCCTTCACATCTTCCTTGCTTGTCCCATTCCCTCCGCTTGAAGAAAGTGGGCAGTGGAAGTCTGAGAAATAAAACAAAAGGTCAGCTCATATGGCAATCCAAACTACCCTGATCATGATAAAGTACCGTGATAAAGTACCCTGATCGTGATAAAGTACCCTGAAGGACAGTTTAATCCAACCACTCTAAATGCACAGTTTAAATACTACAGTTTTTTTTTAAAATCACATGTTGAGGGACAATTTGGATGAAACCCCCCACCCCAATGCATGATTGGAAAATGGCACCCCAAAAGGGGGGAGACATGCACACCCCTCCTCTTCCTCCATGTGTATCTTCCAAGCCAGCACTTTGCTTTATTTCTCAGACTTCCACTGCCCACTTTCTTCAAGGAGGGAAGGGAACAATGCTACAGAGGGCCACCCACTGTTGACAGGAAATGAAACCCAGACTATATTGGAATTTTGACAATTTAGCACAAAATGTCATCAGGTTTTCAAGCTTTTCTCTACAACAAAGAAAGAAAAAAAATAAACCTTTTGCAGAAAAAAAAATCCCTGAAACCCCTTGATCAAGATTCCATCAAACGGAGAGGACGGGCATTTTCCCTCCTCAGCTGTCCACAATCTGTTGTTTCTGACTTCTATTTATTTTTGTTGCTCTTCCTCGATGAAATTTCAAATTAATAAACATTTGCTTTCTTTGTGGGAAGTGACCATCTTCTGTTCGATTTATTTGCAGCTGTGAGGCTATTGAGTCTCTGACAATGGCCTTTGGAAACTCTCTCATTATTATACAAATTAATAATAACAGGCAAAGTAATGAGATTTTTCAAAATGAATTTTAACTGGGCACTTTCACTAAAGCTACCATACCAAGAGATGGATCTGGTAAAGGTCAGGGAACTGGTCCATGTGAGCTGGAAGAAAAATACTCTTCTAATTTTAGTTCTGTTTTGTGGTGGTTTTCCCTCAAATTTCCCTCTCTCACACATCCGTAAAGCTTTTGTTCCTCTAATACTGTACTGTACACACTTTCTTTTATTGCCCCTCACATTTTCAACTGCAGTGAACTTTTGATTCTATTGATTCTTAGGCTCTTGCCCCACCTCTTGTTTCTCTTTAATTGTACATTACCCTGTTCAGGCACCTGCAACACAGCGTGAGGAAAAGGTTTCCCAGCCCAAACTGAGAAATAAACGTAACTGTATTTGAAGTGCATGACAAGGAGGATTTAAGAAAGTGTCCCTACCTGTTATGATCACAGATTAGATTACTATATCCTAAAAATCACTGTTTACACACTGCTTGCTTAAGACAGAGGTTTCCAACCTGTGGTACGCGAAACACAGGCTGGTGGTACGTGACCGGAGGCCCGTGTAGGTGGTATGCAGGCGGGCCAAAAAGGTTGGGAAACACTGGCTTAAGAAATATATTGACCACTTTTCTAAAATAAATAAAGCCAGACGAGGGCCCAGAGCTCCTCCTCCCTCCAAAACCACTTCCACTATGCTATGCTCCCTGAATGAGATTCCTCATGCTGTCTCTATTTCTCTGGTTCCTTCATGAGCACCCTCAACCTGGTGGCAAACGATTGAGCCAACCTGTCTTGAACTGCATTCCCCATGGTCCTAACCTTTTTAGCAGTACTGCTCCCATCACCCTTACCCTGAACTTTGTTGATTTGGCTTTCTATCAGGGCTCTAATTAGGCCAATGTCATCCTTCTCAGAAGACGACTCCTGATGCACAGCTCTTTTAGGAGGGAGTACCTTAAGGGTTGTGCCCCCCCTTTCCTGGAGCTTCTTTGGCACTGTCTGAAACACAATACCCTTTAAATCTGGTTTCCCGTGATTCATTTTTTTAAATAATTATACAAGCAAATATCCAACTGTAAATCCCTGTGATGTCAAGCCCAGAAAAGACCAGGGAGGGGTCACAATGCCCTTAAAGCTATATTTAGCTACTTTAAAAAAAAAAAAAACACCTGAAAATTAAAGGTCTCCTTTTCAATGACAAAATAAGTATAACCCTGCTTATCTTAGCAGAAAGAGACAAACAGCAGATCACTAGAACAGAACTCTCCAGAGGTGTTGCTAGTGTGGGACAGTGGGCAGACCGCCCCTTGTGGTGCTCTGGCAGTGTGCGGCGCTCTCCGGGAGGGTTGCGCAGTGCTTGCTGCTCGAGTGCTCAGTGGAGCGCTGAAGGGCCTTCCAGCCCTCCCTTGCGTCCATTTGGCTCCAAATTGGAGGCCATTCCAGAAACAGGGGGGTGACAAAATGACACAGGGGTGACACAGGGGTGACGATATATATATAAACAAAGGGTCTCCCATCCAAAGAACACCCAAGAGAACTAAGCAACCAAGCTTACAGGTCACACCCCCAACTACTTAGTTTACAGTAGTTCACTAATGGCCCAATCCTATCCCCCACTTTACTACACCAGGACACTGTCCTGCTGTCGTAAATTGACTACCAATGACACGTGGATCACACCACCAACAACCATTTTGGATCCACTGTTGGCTGTTGCAAAGCAGTGGCTGCAGCGGTGGCCCTCTTCCATGGCCAGCGACCTACTCTGGTGCAGGTAAACCAGCACGGGGTGGGTGGGCAGTAAGGCGGTGTAATGGGGCAGGGAGGCAGCCACTTGTGGCACTTCTGTCCTGCTCCAGCGGGTCCCTCAACTCTCCATTTTCAGAGGCCATGGGAGTTGCTGTGGGGAGAAGGGATGGGAAAGTTCCTAGGAGTGAATTTCTTCCTGTGCTCACTAAGATTAGCATAAAACCATAGGATAAAACCACTACACTGAGTCAGACCAGTAAAACTTGAATGAATGAAATCATTCACAATTAGAAGTCTGGGAGCATATAAAGGTATCAACCTCTCTCTCTCTCTCTCTCTCTCTCTCTCTCTCTCTCACACACACACACACACACACACACATATACACACACACACACACACACACACACACACACACACACACACACACACACACACACACACACACACCCCTGCACAGAAATGTCTTCCAAAGTTGTAACATCATGAGAAAGTCCTCCTCCAAACACCCAAAAATTACAGTAATTGGTTTTGGTTAGAGGTTTTTTTTAAACTGATTCGATGATGATGATGATGATGATGATGATGATGATGATGATGATGATGATGATGATTGTATTTTGGTTTGGCTGTGAACCACTTTAGGGGTAACTATGTGACTGAAAAGCAGCATATAAGTGTAAATATAAAGGATTCACAGAAGGCAACCTTCTGAAAAGGATTCAGAAAAGAAGAAGGTCTGGTGTCCTCATTGGACCACTTTAGAGCATAATAGCTGGGGAAAGGCCCTGGCTCTTTGGGATTCCCAGTTGCATCAGTCCATGGCAAGAAACGTATGTTTAACCACTGGCACTCGCATGGTTTGGCTTTTAGCAAGCCATGCTAATGTCTAGCAAGCATAACCATTGCTCCATTGTGTACCTTGCAATAAGCTGAAGAGCCTGGGTGTGAACACAGGCAAGTTTCTTCCTGCAGCTACTGTATGCTGCAATTGCTGTCTTCATAAATGTCTATGTTTGTAGCTCTTCACTTGCCTGTTGGTGGTGGAACTCAGCCAGAGCTTTGCTTGAATCCTCCTGAACCCTTGACTACATGCTACAGCATGGGCTTTTAAGAATTTTTCCATGTAACCGGGAGGGAGGCTTCAAATGATGGCCTCTCTCGGCCTGGCTTTGTCCTCATGGTGACAGCAGAGTCTACTGATTTGGGGCCATATGGGTCTGGTCTGATCAGGGGAAAGGAGAGAAGCACAGATACCAGGGCTCCCCTCTACGCCCCCCCCCCCATCACCACAGGGCTCATTCTCAGCGATGGTCTGCAACATTCTTAAATGATAAACAAAATAAAAAACAGAGCTGCTTTTCAGTGTTATGGCATTTTTAAGCATTTTACAGAAAATGACCCCTCAAGATATGAATCAGTTTGCATATTTAAGTAGAGACATTCAGTATGTTTGGCATACATACAAAGCAACTCTTGGTGGTTCACAACTGATTCATTTTCATGCTTGCCTCCTGCAGCAAAATAAAAAATTAGCAGTTCTTAAGGATAGCGTCTTCCACAAAGAAAGCTTACTCGACTGTGCTGTTTGTATAGAAATAGAAAATAAGAGTCAACAGAGGACAGGGACACTTCCTTCAGTAAGATATCCAAACACTGAAATGAAGTCTTGTAGACATAACTGACAGAAGCTAGACTCAGCCCTTAGAAACGGGGATAGTCACAGTTTACAAAGTTCATTGACCAAAACTAGGACCGCATTGTTAGAAGTGAATCCACCACATGTGTTGTCCTTCCCATAGCTATAAGTGCTGTGTATGCCATTCCACACAGTCCTCAGTTCTCTGCGTGTCTTTGTCCCTGCAGAAATGATACAGATAATATCACCGCAATTCCTGTGGACTCAGAATTCTGGAAGCTGGTAAAATTCAGCAGAAGCAGGTTGCAAATGGCTCTCTTAACTTCAGCAGCCACAGGCAGGCAGTAACAGATTTCCGTAAATGGTTACCCCACCCTCCAAAAATGGCTGTTATCTCTCTGCTGGGTAAACCTTGGTCATGGAGGATATCTGCTGTCTCTGATGCACAAAGCCTCAAGAATGTAATGGGCCGATTTATCACTGTCATGGATTTTGTATTATTTTCGTTTAAATGACTATCATTATTAAGGCACCTTTGAGATTACATACATATTTATAAGTACATTATGCTAGGTTGAGGAAATCATTCGTGGACTTGTAAGAGAGCACTATTAGGGCCATGAAGTTTTTACGGCTTATTTGGTGTTTGTTAAGTGGTACTGGAGCTATCCCATTCCCCATGTATGGTAATTGCTGCCTGTAATTGAGAGCATCTGCTGCTGCTTCTGCAAAGGGCATTGTTTTCATATTGATTTGTCATTTTCTCTGGGCCAAATAAAAGATTTTTATCTTGATGACTAGCAACTGCGATGTTTATTTGGATGTATCACAGCAAAGAGGGCTGTCAAGGTGCCCTACATTTCTTTCTATGTATACAAGTAACTGGATTCACAAGACATTTAATCCATCACTGTTCTGTATCCATTCACTTCTATGCAAATTGTCCATCCAAGTCATTCTGGATTGCTGTCAGTGCTGGCTCCTCTGTGGCTGAAGGAGGGTGGAAGGCAGAGTGTAGCCAGTGACAGCAGATCCCCTAGTAGCTCAGGTGCATGAGCAAGCCTGATGCAAAACTTATAGTAGTCAGGAAGTATCACCAGATCTTCTCTGGCCTATTAGTGCTTCCTTGACTGGAGGCTGTTGGACATGTTCTGAAAAAAGCTACACAAAGAAAATCTACTTGGCATGGGACAATGGCAAATAAGGTAGGAGCAGGGACTAGATCAAACAGTTAAGGACCAGAGGTTGGTCAACCACAGGCTGGTAGGTGGATACTAAGGTCAATGCTATAGATCAAGGCTGGAGAAGGCAAGTCTGCATGTCTACATGCTGAGACAACTTGCTTGGAATACTGGGCTAGATCAAAGGCAAGGGCTTTATAGGACCTGATGCATCCTCATTGGATTAAGAGGTCAGCTGACCACATTCAAGTTAGTTGTCAGCTGATGGCGCACGGTCCAGCATTGCAGTCTAAGCACCACAGTTGACCCATAGAGTCTTAGGTTTCATGACACTTAAGCAGGAGGAAAGGTGCAAGATACTGGCTGCAGGAGGTTCCTATAGCTAGATGGTAGTACACAGTAGTATGTAGTACATGCCTGATTCATTCTGGGGCTGGGTTACACCCATGACATTCTTTTAATTAGCCATTTTTCTGTATCTCACCCTAACACTGTCAATTTAGTCCTCATTTTTTAAAAGAACAGCAGACTACAGTCATAGTGTTAACAATGGGGTGGCCAAACTTGCTTAATGTAAGAGCCACATGCGATAAACTTCAGATGTTTGAGAGCCGTAATATTTAAGAAACATTTAAATTCTTAAATACTATTTACTCACCATGAACATTAAACGTCTGTTTTAATCCAGTGGACTCTAAGTTTATCCCTGGTAAATAATTATAAAGCTTGAAAAATTCTTATTTACCTTTTATATTAAATTGTGATGCAAAAAAGAGCTCAGCCAACATATTTCCGAGAGCCACACATTATATGTCAAAGAGCCGCATGTGTCTCAGGAGCCACAGTTTGGCCACCCCTGCAATAGACCCTTGCCTTGTCGATATTACTATTTGAAATTAGGGCTGTCAAAGCTGCACACGTTTTTTTGTGAACATTCTTAGCAATGCCAAGTTTGCCTTCCCTCTTTGATGATTTTGGCCCTCCTTACAAAAATGTTGTCATACGTTTACATTGCCCTTAAATTTTATCCTCAGTGACCTCATCAAGATGCCAAATCTGATCAGCCAAGAAGTGTCATGGTGTCATCCAGTTTATTATGTGTTCTCTGATTGAGTGAGTTCATCCATGTGACTAATCCTGGAAGAAGGGAGTAGCAACCAAAGGAAACGATAGTATTGAATAGTTGCACACTTTAACAACGCAATCCTATCAAGCACTGGGGCCGCATGACCCAAGCTGTATCTAGCACTGGGATTGAGTAGGCTGGAGGTCTCCTCAGGGTAAGAGGACATTTGTCCTCTTATCCCAGCTGATTATGGGGCTACTCTGATATGCTCCAGCTAAATCGCTGACACAGGCCCAAGACGCCCCATGTAGGGCTTCCAGGCCTGGGAGGGATAGGATACGGTAGAGGCCTTCTCTGCAGGTCCAGTCCCCTCCTGGGCCTGATCCGCCCACATACACCACGCCGTTATGCCCCCTCCCTGCACTCCCTCAGTAGTCCTGTTACACACCCCTGCGCGTGCTGCTCAGCACAGGGCTTACCTGTCCTGCTGCTCAGGTCTCTGCACTGGTCACCAGAGCAGTGGTGCAGGCCACCGTGCCAGCAGCGGACCCTACTTCCAGGGTGCCGCAAACGTGCTTTATGGCACATTTTGTGACACCCAGCACCTGCAGAACGCGCACTCTGCTAGCTCTGCGAAAGCATAGGATTGCACCGTGTTTGGGGAGATAAATTTTCCCCTCAATAAATTGCTAGTTTCATCCCAAATAGCAAAGTGGAAATTATTCAGTGTATAACTGTATGTAAATGCTTTGTAAACTTCACTAAAATCTACCAACTACCTTGACTTGCCATTACTGTTAATCATTATCAAGCGGTCTGAAACCTTTCCCAGTAAAATAAGTATTTCAGTGCTCTCAGTGTAACAGGTCATTATACCCTGACCATTATAAATCTTATTCAAGGTTCAACAATTCAGACAGGTGGTGGTGTTTAATTCTGTATCTAATTGTGTTGGTTACACACATTACAGAAGTACTCAAGCATACAGCTTTGGGGTCCAAAGTTTTTATAACTTCCCCAAATGCCTCACTTTCACTGCTAATATTGTACATTGCATGGACATATAAGAACTGTAATGGTGATTATTTAGGGCCTCTTCACATATTGTTCAGCAGCAAACCTGAGCTACAAACAATTTTCTCTCCCAAATCCATATGTGTGTAAGACCTACATGTTTGCAAACACAAATTTGCCCTTCCTGACTTGTTATTGTTCACGTTTTATATTTTGAAGCATATTTTTGAAGCAACCTGTTGACCTTAAAAAAAGTGATATATGGACCTTAGTGTGAAATACTAGATGCACTTTAACGTGAGCTTCCCACATTTACTGAGAGGGGATATCATAGCTCTCTTCAAATATCTGAAGGGCTGTCATATGGAAGAAGGAACAAATTTGTTCTCAACGGCCTCTGAGAGTAGAACTAGATCAAATGAGCATAAACTGCAACTTGCAGCGCAATCCTATCCAACTTACACCACCGGTGTAACCAGCGGTGCAACGAGAACAGGAGACCCCAGAATGGAAAGGGGATTCAAATTCCCTCTAAAGGGGGATTCAAAGGGGATTGGAATCCCCTTTCCATTCTGGGGCCTCCCGTTTTCACTGCACCGGTGGTGTAAGTTGGATAGGATTGCGCTGTAAGAGAGGGAGATTCCAGTTGGCCATCAGGAAGTCATTCTTGACGGTAAGGCTAGTTCAGCAGTGGAACAGATTGTCGAGGGAGGTGGTGGAAGGTGGTGGATTCTCCCTCACTGAAGATCTTCAAGCAGAGGCTTGACAGGTACCTGCTGGAGATGCTCTAGGAGGATTTCCTGCTACAGACAGGGGGTTGGACTAGATGACATTATGGGTCCCTTTCAACTCTATGATTCTATGAAGGAGACCAAGGCTTCCTATTTTCCCATTCAAATAAATGGAACTTAAAAATACTTAACTTTGGCTCGATCATGCCCTTTATGTTCAAGGTGTATTCAGTAATATAATGTATGCATACGACAAATGCAAGTTTTCAACTTGTATATAATTGAGGTGCATGGGTGGCATAGTGTCAGGAATGGATACAGCTTCCAGATATGCATGGTGGGTAATACATTAATTGTTATGTAACATGTAAATTGGCTCTCAGTTTACTCTATCTCAGAGTTGGTAGAAGGATGGATGCTGTGGTGGGGACAATCACAGAGGAGATAGGTGGGTATTAGCTTTAGCCATGCACATTCTGTCTGAGCATTATGTTCCATTTTTGTCCTTCTTCTGTACATCACCGTCATTAGCTAAGCCTCTGCAGGCAAAATCTGGTTCTTGTATACAACTCCTTGTGTGTCTGCATAAATGTGATTGAGGCTTAATCAACTTTATGGATGTAGAAGTGCTAATAGAGTCTCACTCATTCTGTTTGCTGTATCTGAATGCATCACTCCTTGAATTAAAAAGCAATACAAGTATACGCTTTTGTCCCTAAAAAATCAGCAAACCTGACTCTCAATGTAAACAAGGAGCAGATATTATCACAGCAGGATGGTGACTATTCTTTTAATAGCCAGCTTTTACAGAACGGCACTTTGAAAACATTGCATTAACATTGCACTGAACTTGAGAATTAATGTAAGTACAATGATTTGACGTCAACAGAGAAAATGATGATTCGGTAGATTTCTGATAAATCTGTATTTAAACTAGTGACTTAGAGGTTCCAGCCACAGGAAGTTGTACAGCCATTCCACTCACAGCACTGCCAGTAGTTTTAATGAGCATGCTAATGGGAAAGTTGATAACTTTTAACTACTGTTACCTGCTGCACACTGTTAAGTAGAAAAAGAATGCATTCGAAGTGTTACTAATTACAGTTGGCATTTTCAGGTTGGGAAAGACTTTCAAATCTGAAGTCTAGGATCCTGTTTCTACCTTCACGTATTAATAATCAGTATTTTAGAGACTCAGGTGTTGGACTTTGCAACAGTGCTAGGAAAAAAAGATCTTTCCAACAGAAGCACCAACCCACCAGCAGCAGATATCTGCACTGAACTGATGCACTCGGTCCTGTATTGTTGATGATGGACTAATGTTTTAATGTTAATGAGTAATATGGACTTTGTATTGGCTTGTTATCTTCCACATCAGTACATGGCCTTTGCTTAACAGCCTTTATTCATAAATGTGAAAATGCTCTGAAAGCTGAAGTCCACCCAACAGCTATGCGCCATAAGGAAGATTAAGCAAACAGAATGTTTCCTCCTCAATATCAACCAGTGAGCCCATAATTAATATTACACTTCTAAGCTTTAATATCACAGTACCATCCAGTGCTGAGCTTTTTCCATTGTCCATACGCAGAAGCCTTTTTAAGGACTTGTTCACACTACATTTGCGAACAAAAGATAGCTTTTATGCAGACTTAAATCAGCCTCTGAAGTGTGTGAGACAGTGCCAATGCACATCCTTCACACCCTTCAGAGGCTTCAGAGCCTACCATGCACAGATTGAGAGCCCAATCCTATCCCCTGCCAGTCTAGACCATGCAGCGCCACCAACAGAGTTCATGCTGCATGCTATGAGCTGGGCGGGGGGGGGGGGGGACGAGACAACCCAGGAGATATAAGTAAAAACTGTTTTTACTTACCTCTCTGTAGGCCGCCTGGTCTCTGGTAGGTCTCCTTAGACCTACGCCAGCTCTTTTGCTGGCATACATTCGAGGAGACTCCTGGGTCTTATAGGATTATTCCCCTTCCGCCCCCAAACTGTCCCTGGGCTGGCCTGCTCCTCATCCTGATTAGCCCTGATCCTCCCCCAAACCACAACCAACACTGACCTAACTGCTCCAGCAGAGGTTCTGTGGCCTGCCAATGCCGGCGTGGGATTTACCATCTTCCCCACGCAGTTGGTAGCGAGCCGCAGAACAATGGCATGCCTGCAGCACCGGCAGGCCTGGCTTTATGCTGGCAGATTGCAGCATGAATATGTTTTTTTATATGAAGCAGCAACATATTGGGAAATATTCACCTTTTAAATTTTAAAATTACTTGCTTTCTCATTTAGTTTTTTCCACTTTCTTTGTGATATTTGTCAAGCAGTGATATTTGTCGATGGTGATATTTGTCGATGGTAAGGCCACATCTGGAGTATTGTGTCCAGTTCTGGTCACCATACCTCAAAAAGGATATAGTTGAATTGGAAAAGGTGCAGAAAAGAGCGACCAGAATGATTTGTGGGCTGGAGCACCTCCCTTACGAGGAAAGGCTACAGCGTCTGGGGCTTTTCAGCCTAGAAAAAAGGCGCCTGAGGGGGGACATGATTGAGACTTATAAAATTATGCATGGGATGGAGAGAGTGGATAGAGGGAAATTCTTCTCCCTCTCGCACAACACCAGAACCAGGGGACACGCACTAAAATTGAGTGGAGGGAGAGTTAGAACAGACAAAAGAAAATATTTCTTTACCCAGCGTGTGATTCATCTGTGGAACTCCTTGCCACAGGATGTGGTGATGGCACCTGGCCTAGATGCCTTTAAAAGGGGTTTGGACAAATTCATGGAGGAAAAGACCATCACAGGTTACAAGCCATAAGCAACCTCCTGGTTTTTTAGAAGTGGGTTTTCTCTGTGCCAGGTGCAAGGAAGTAGCGACTGGACACAGGTATCTTGTTGTCTCGTGTGCTCCCTGAGGCATCTGGTGGGGCCACTGTGTGACACAGGAAGCTGGACTAGATGGGCTTTTGGCCTGATCCAGCAGGGCTCTTCTTATGTTCTTATGTTCTTAAGCAGAACACAAGGATGTTTTTGAAAGACGGGTCGAAGGAAAGCCAATAAAAAATTAGCATGTTATCTAAAAGAGCCATAGTGTTCTGGAGTCACAGTAATGACTACGTTACAAATGGCTTAACAATTTTGAAGAAACAACTGGAAACAGTAACACAGTTACTGTACTTCTCTACAGCACAGTGAGATAGAAATGAACAATATCATTTCAAAGTTTTCTGGAACTAGGTTTGGACTATCAGCTTTGTTTGCAATGCACCTGGCATATTATAGGCACAGCAGGAAACAAATTGTTTTACCTTGGTGAATTTGATTAATTGTATAGTCAAACTTGTTTATTAAGCTACCTCGGCTGTTTGCTAAGAAAAGGAAAGCATTGTGTCCCATAGAATCATTTCTTCTTTGCATGGCAATAAAACAAACACAGCACTTTGAATTCCTTCATGCAGGATTATATCCTGTTGTATCCTGTCCTAAGCTGTATCCAAAATAAATTCTGTTCACACAAGAGTGGATATATTTTTTATCAAAACTCCCCACCACCACATCCCAAATGCAACATGCTATCCTGCTCCTCAGCAGAACCATAAAGGGGTGCGCAGAGGATTGAGGAGGAAAGAAGGATCAGTGAAAATCACCCTTTCCACCTTGAGCAAACAGAACTTTCATTCATAGTACAACTTCAGATAGAACCCATTGTAATTCATTCTGAAATATGGGAGTCTTTCAAAGCAGGAAGATGTACCAAAATCCACATTGCTTTTGGAGGTAAAGTTCATTCATTCAGGAAGTGTCCCATTGCCTTCAACATCAGACCAGCGAGTGTTTGGTATTCATACAACAGTTTGATTCTCCATGTATATCAGCCCTCTGAGACAGAGCTGATATACATCCATATATAGACCCTCCAACTACCTTATATAAACACGTACACAAGAGCTGCTTTTTATGTAGCCTGAAAGGCTACCTAACCCATGGTACATGTGATCATGTATGAAGTATGTACCTGTGATGATAGCTGGAGACAAAGAAAGCAGTTAATACTGACCAAGTATAACAGGCCACACAACTGAAATCAGAAAAGCTAGACAAATTTTCCACAGAAATCCATCGTCGGGGCTGGGAATACCCTTTTCAAAACAAAATTTTCCCTCAGGTTTTACACATTTCTATGCAAACTTCTGAAAGTGTGCTGAGTTGTGATCGATGATCTGGATGTGTGGTAAGGCCATCCAGTAATTGCTTTGGCGCAGATTCAATGTTCATAGTAGCATACATCCTGCAACCCTATAAAGGTCATAAATCAGACCAAAACTGTTTACTTTTCTCTTTCTCATGCAGTGATTCTGGTGTCCTTCTACTGGTTTGTAACAACAGAGTCATTCAACTATGATTTTCACATAGTGATTGACTGTTCTGTTTTTGGAGGCAGCATGTTCCTGTTGATGGCCCTATGCAACCTTCACAGGCAATAGACATCAGAGAGTGAAATGAATTTGTCCATAATATACTTTTAATGGGGATGTGGCAGCTTACTGACAGCCCAATTCTAACTAAATTCTCGCATGGCAATACACCGACACCGACATGGCTTCCGCGGTATCCCATGGGGGATTTTTGGCTGCTGGAGATCTCCTCGGGGTAAGGGGACATTTGTCCCCTTGCCCTGGGGTAAGCCCCAGCAGCCACAATGGGGCAACTCAAACCTGCACCAGCCTGATCACTGACACAAGAACGCGTTGACCCGGGAAGGTGGATCAGGCCTCAAAAGGGGGTCAGGATTTGGAGAGCACCGCCGTCACCAAACGCACCACCTCCTGGGCCTGATCCATCCTCTCCCTCACCCCTATCACTGCCCTGTACCACCCACCCACCCACCCCGCCACGTTTGACCCTCTCCCTCCAACCCCCTGCACTGGCTTACCTGATCCAGCGGATCTTCGGCTATCTGCTGGCGTATGGGAGGCCACTCCGACCTCCCTGCCAGCGGCCCTGCAGTGCACACCAGTGGAGGCTGCATTCTGACTGCTGTAAAGCAGCCTCTGCTGGCGCAACACTAGTTATGCTGGCAGCCGCAGGGGATAAGATTGGGCTGTGAGCATATGTGAACATATTCATGTTTCTTGGGTACTAAACAGGGAATTTCTCTCCCTTTTTTAAACTAGAAATATGCTAGAAAAATGTTTCTTGAAGTGATTGTTAAATATAACACATGTTAAATCATTCAGAAAATGCAAGGATTCAGAAACATTATGTACCCACTCACTTATGACAACTGTTGACTTGGAAAATGAAAAGATGCAATTTGAAATATATCTCTTTTATACAGAGTGGTGGCAAAGAAATCTATAGGAGTAATCCCCCCTCCCATCCCTCTTTCGTATTTTACCAGATACACATTGACAGAACAATGTTCTTATCTTAATATGGACCAAATAGTTGGGTACCACAGAGTACATTGCATCACTCTAGCAGCTTAACTGGTGATAATTGAATGTGACCCTATGATTACATCATCATCATCTCTGCTCTACATGTACACCTCACTATGTATACACTAAGTGTACATGTGGAAAGGGAGCAAGGATCATGCCTAAGCACCATGCTTTCAACATCCCATATTCAGTGTCCATGTGTAGGGGGACCCACATAAGTCCAATTGTATATGGGCTTTTCCATACAGTCAGGAACAATGATATTCTAGGATTCCCAGTCATGGGTAGGAGCTGCTTGCATAAGGGCACTTATACATGCATGCTGAAGGTAAGTGCACAGGGGATGTGGCCAGTGAGCATAATTCTACTCCTCCCCCTGTACATTCATTGTATGCAGGGGAGGGAGCATTTGTGTCAAGCTATGTTGGCACTCATTCTTACACCTCATAGCCATACAATGCATGCAAAGGTATCTGAAAGGGACTTGTGGATGCAGCTTGCTGTCTATTTCCACCAGCCACGAGCCATGCAGGAATACTGACATGAGAAGCAGGAGCAAATGCTAGGAGGTCTGGAACAGCTACAATAATTTTGCAGCCGAAGCTGGGTTTGTAGTAGGGCTCAGCAAGGGAGCTGTCCCCACAGAGCAGTTGTATCAGTAGCTAGCTGGAAGAGGGCTTTAAGTTGGCTGTTCTGCTTCTTCCTAAATCTCAGCTGGGTCTGATCCAAAGCATGTGCTTGTGCTTGCTCCCTCCTCAGGAGTAGGCCTGATGAAGGCATCAGGATGCCAAATGGGCACTGTATTGCCAGCTCTTGACTTTTTGCATGAGTTGCTCATCACCAGTGCTCCTGAGGCCTTGGAGGTGATGAGGGAGGATCCAGAGTTGGAATACAGTTCCAACCAGAGGGGTTAGATCAGTGGCGTCACTAGGGGTGTGTGGGAGGATGGACCACCCCAGGTAACACCCTCAGGGCATGGGGTGACACCACTCGTGGCCAAAATTGTGAAAACTTTGTATTTATGAATAATACCATCGTGTTATATATCATTCGATACATAGGTTCATGCAACATATACTAAAACAAACCATTCTGAATTATCTGTATTCTATCAAAAGGTATGGCCAAATACCTGGAAAAATAAAATACAACTGCCTTATGTAACAAAAAGTGGATTTCCTTAACTTAAAACAGACCAATTAGACTGATTGTTCTAAGAGCTGAGTTGGTTACAGATTTGTTGGGTGACCTGTACTATTATATATTAAAATAAATAAACTTAATGGGGGTGACACCATGAGTAGACCGAGTGACACCAGACCCTAGTGACACCACTGACCAGGACTAATCTGTAGAAATACACAGTGCTGCCTGATGGGCATCTTTTGTAGAACCCAACTCAGCCCAACCTTGTTTCTCCCTATTCAGCTCTGGGGTCCATCATGGGGGTGATGCGCTGAGTTCTCGCACCAGGTGATGCAAACCCTAGTGATACCTCTGGTGGTGAACACAGGAGACACTTGCTCCCCCCCCCCGGAAGAGGTTTTATCATTAGGTTCAAGTTCTAGGTGCAGGTGGGTCCTGACACTTATATCATCTGCTCCCTTGGCATTTTCACTAATGGGCCAGTTTCAGGCTAGTGAACTTTGTATTTCTGGGACAGGTCTTGAAAAGCATTGTTCTATCACCAGCAAACCGGGGGGGGGGGGGCTTAAAACTTAATTTTTCTCAACATAAATATTTGTTTCCAATGAGTATTTCTTAGCTACCTTTGAGGACCTGACCTAATGCATTTCATAGTGCGGGCTATCCTTTTTCTACAGTAAGCAATTAATTGACAAGGTTCTTAACTGTATGGGTTCTGCAGCCATGTCAATATAAAAGTAGAGAAATAAAATCCTTTACCGCTTTTGTTGTTTGTTTAGATTTCTTATATTGTGCAGGTGTCACATACACAGAAAAGGTTTTCTTACAATAACAACAACACGGGATCCTACTTCCCAAGCCGACGTTTCACTCCATTCACGGAGCTTTCTCAAGGCAATTTGGCAGTAAAAAAAAAAACTGCTGGATGAAAAAGAATGTTACGGAGTGGTGACAGTTAAACATCAGTCTGTTGCTCAAAGTTAAAGGGACCCACTACTTTTGTCCTCAGAGTTATTCAACACTTATTACTTGGGTTATTTAAAATTGGCATCCATATCCTATTGGCATATGTCATTTCCTGCTGGCGGTTCAGTAACTTTGAAGATTTCGTCTGGGAAATCATTAGAGCCTCCAAATTTAATCTATGTTTTAATCTGGGTTCATGAAACAAGGCTCGTGCATGCTCAAACATTATCCTGTGTCCTGATTCTTTCGCGTGCAAAGCTACTGCTGATTTTTCTTCTTGCTTTGCATCTGTTGCTCTTTGATGTTCCCGTACCCGGACCCCTATTGGTCTTTTCGTTTGTCCCAGATAAACTTTCCCACATTCACAGCCAATTTCATATACTCCGGGGTTAGATAACGCTGGTCTGGGGTCCTTGGGATTGTGTAGCAGTTGCTCTATTTTCGTTGTTGGGCTGAAAATAGTTTTCACATCATATCTCTTAAAGATCTTGGCTATCTTATCAGTTGTACCCCTAATGAAGGGTAACGAAAGCCATGTACGGGAACATCAAAGAGCAACAGATGCAAAGCAAGAAGAAAAATCAGCAGTAGCTTTGCACGCGAAAGAATCAGGACACAGGATAATGTTTGAGCATGCACGAGCCTTGTTTCATGAACCCAGATTAAAACATAGATTAAATTTGGAGGCTCTAATGATTTCCCAGACGAAATCTTCAAAGTTACTGAACCGCCAGCAGGAAATGACATATGCCAATAGGATATGGATGCCAATTTTAAATAACCCAAGTAATAAGTGTTGAATAACTCTGAGGACAAAAGTAGTGGGTCCCTTTAACTTTGAGCAACAGACTGATGTTTAACTGTCACCACTCCGTAACATTCTTTTTCATCCAGCAGTTTTTTTTTTTACTGCCAAATTGCCTTGAGAAAGCTCCGTGAATGGAGTGAAACGTCGGCTTGGGAAGTAGGATCCCGTGTTGTTGTTATTGTAAGAAAACCTTTTCTGTGTATGTGACACCTGCACAATATAAGAAATCTAAACAAACAACAAAAGCGGTAAAGGATTTTATTTCTCTACTTTTATATTGACATGGCTGCAGAACCCATACAGTTAAGAACCTTGTCAGTTACCCACAGCCATGAAAATCTGCATGCAACATTGAAGCAATTAATTGTTTATTTCATAAAAAGAACCAGAAAATTCAGGGTACGCTGCCCAAAAGACAGTATTTAGTAGAACACTGCTTCATCATCGAATGGCTCATGGAAGCAACTGCTATGATAGCACTCCTTTCCCTGAAAATATTGTTATGTTTTTAGAAATGAGGTTGCAGTTAAATGTATTCATGGCTTGGCTAATAACAAGTTCACATTTTGGTCCATAACCATTCAAAATGATGCTTTCTTTTATTTTAACTAGAAGAAAATGAAGGCTTGAAATGTGGTAAATGCATCTGGTACATATACTTTTACAAAGTTATGTTACAATGTTTTATATTTAATCTGGGGTTTAATTGTTAGATTATCATTTTTACCCCCCAGACAAATATTCAGACCTGAATGTTACATGGAAACTCATAAACTTTAGTAAATTGTATGAATCAGGCAGTTGCATGGCAAAAAAAAAGAGACTATGACATGCAATCAAAAATCTAACACCTACAGTCATCTCTGTAGTCATAAATGACAAGAGTATTAACATCTCATCTAGCAAAAAGCTTTAGATTTTACTGTCTGGAAAAGAAACACAAATGAAAGAAGGATTTCTGTGTCAGTCCATCATTTTTAATGGCGCATGTGTGCGTAATGTTTATGCCACCATTTTTATACTTCTGTTTGAAAAGAAGCGGCTACAACCTAATGAAATTATGGATACTGAGCCTCTGAGGCCATAATTCTGAAACCATTTTACACCAGCACTGTCATCCACCGTGCAGCTAATATTTGGGGTTTTTCACAAGCAATGCTAAAATGCCTATTTGGTTCCAGTACTGGAGAAATGTCTGAAATGTGATTGAAATATTTGTGAATATGGTCAAGATGGCAGGTAAGAAAATTAAATAGCTATTTTCAATTGTTATGAAAGCTTCTAGAGCTGAGACTGTTTAATTTGGATGTCTAGTAGATGCAGATTTTCCATGTTTCGGTAACACATTGATGGAGAGCCTGATCCTGCCTATCATTAGACCGGCGGAGCGAGCGGTCCGCTGGCCTAAGGAGCCGCAAACATGCCGTAAAGCAGATTTGCAGCTCCTTGTGAGTAAGCGGTGCTGGTGCGGAGGCTGGCACCACTCACTCAGCCCCAGACCTGAACCTGAGTCAGCCATGGCAGGTAGGTCCCGTGCCAGTCGGCGCAGGGGCGGGGGGAGGGTGAGCAGGGGTAGCGAAGGAGGGGGGCCATTGGCCATCCCGGGCTGGAAGGGGACAGGGATATCAGCGCTGAGTTGCACTGATATCCCAAGTCCTTCCCAGCCCGGGCCAGCCTTACATGGCCTCCCCAGATGCGCATCAGCTAAAGAGCAGGTGCGTATCCAAGGAGGCCCATTGGGGTAAGGGGATGAACATCCCCTTCTCCCAAGGTGAGCCCAAGCCCGCCATTTAGGCTGGCCGCGCAAACTTGCGCAGGATTGTGCCACTTAATGTTGTTCTAGATCAGCGTTTCTCAAAGTGTTCTCCCAGGAGCCCTGGGGCTCCCTGAGACTCCTTTAGGAGCTCCACATATGGGCTAACTCCATATGTAGCCGCCCCCTGCCTCGTTTGCTCGTTCGTCATTACCCCCTTCCCTGTTCATGGCTCTCATTCCCCTCCTGTTCTGGTTCTTCACTGGTATTCAGCATTGGGCTCGGCACTCTGCCACTCTGTGCATTCGCTGGCACTCTGGGGCCCCAGGACGCCTTTTAGGAATGTAAAGGGCTCTGGGGACCAAAACGATTGAGAACCGCTGTTCTAGATTCATCAGAACGCTGTACAGTTAGATAAGGGCCACTTCTCATGAGTGTTTTGAACCTGAATATAAAGTATATGCACATTATGAAAGTTATAAAAGGTGCATATGGCTACAATGTTCCCTTACCCTAATGGGATTTCTCTTGCAGGGGTCTGAACCTTTCCTGATTGTCACTCACATGTAAATAATTATTTCCATATGTGTGTGCCATACATAGCTTTTGTACTTAGTTGTTCATAGACCAGTATACTGTATATAATATTTCATCAGAAGCATGAGATTTTTACCTCAACTGGCAAAGTGGATGTATATCAAAGCCATTTGGGTGAATGGGAACTGCTTCCTGTTTCCTGACCTAAGTAGCACAATACATTGACCTTAAACATTTACAGCTAATGTTCTTTGAAAACAACAGCTCAGTCCTACCAAACTCCCTGAGTACCATGCCAGCAGGGTGCACGTCGTATCCTGTGGGGGAGTTTCAGGCCCTGAAGGTCTCCTCTGCACATGGAAACATTTGTGCCACCTGAATGGGTCTACTCAGACCTGCACCAGCTATATAGCCAGCTCTTTGGCTGGCATAAATCCAAAGAGGTTGTGTCAATCCTGGGCCGGAGGCATAGGATATCAGTGTCACCGCTGCCGCTGATATCTGCCTCCAGCATGCCCTTGACACGCTCTAGCTGGTTCCGCTCCCGGCACCAATTCTCCCCCAGAACGCCCCAGAACACCCCTCCCCCTACTTACCTGCTCTGGTGGTGGCTCTGGAGGTCGTTGGCGCACACCAGCAGTTGCCAGTCAATTGTACTGATGGTCCCAGCCTTGCACACCATCACAGTGGCTACACAGTAGCTACACCATCACAGCAGAAGAGGAAATGTAGAGGAGAGGAGAGGAGTAGCCTAGAGCAGGTTCTCAACCTTTGGAGTCCCAGGTACCCCCTATCACAGTCCAATTTTCTGAAGTTCCCCCTGCTAATTAATTGCTAATAAATTGGATTAATCTATCAATTAATTAGCTAATTAATCATTAAATAAAAAGTAGTAAAACTATTTTAAATGTGAAAAATGTCTTAACTCTGTGTGTGTGTGTGTGTGTGTGTGTGTGTGTGTGTGTGTGTGTGTGTGTGTGTGTGTGTGTGTGCGACAGACAGACAGACAGACAGACAGACAGGGGGGATTGCATTTAAGTTCTAATTAACAAGTAATTAACTACTGATTGATGCTGATAAGGGGCAGGCTCTGGCGTACCCCCTACCATTGGTCCGCGTACCCCTAGGGGTACTCGTACCACAGGTTGAGAACCCCTGTCCTAGAGTGTTGGAGATGCTCTAGCCAACCACGCTTCCTTTTCCACTCCATTCCCCTCTTCCTTTTTGAATCCAAGGAGTAGGAGGAAGAGGAGCAGCAGTGGTAGGAGCATCGGGTTGCCATCTCAGGTACTGGGAGGTTTTGGACTAGCCCTCCATTGAAAATCATGTATATATGCTAAATGCTACCTGGGTAAATAAAAATGGGGAGTGGGAGGTCACAATCCATGGCCAGTGTGGTCTGTATGTTCAAAGATAATGGTTTTGCTCTAACTTTGGCCATCAGTAACCTTAGAACAGAAATGAAAAAACTGATACACTTGTATGAATATACAGCAATAGTATCCTATGAAAGGCAGTAGAGAAACGGAGGTGTAAACAAGTTTGTTTGTTTTACAAACACTGACTACAGCATCCTTACCTTACACTGACTACAGCATCACGTTTTTCCCACAGTCAGAGAGTGGAACAAGAGGGCATGCATGAATGATGACAGAGGAAAGCACTTTTGTGTGCAATTCTTCAGAGACATTGTTCAAGAACACTTCATTCGTGGAACAGATTACCTCTAATTCTTCAAGGTCAGTGTCTGCATGGGTTATCTGCCAAGTAATTGTCAGTCACTTATGCTGGAAAAGACGGGGGTCATTTCAAAATTCAATAGGAAACACAAACATTTTGTGTCATTTTCGACTTTTCATATGACACCATTACAAAATTGTTACTTTGACAGAACACATTAGGAAAATGTACTATGCTGTCATTTCAACCATGGAGAAAGCCTAGTGGAAAGCAAAACGATGTGGTTAGCAGTTGATTATTTCTGCCAAGTGGCGAAAACAAAATTGTATCCTTTGGCTCCTATCAAAATGAGCCCGTGCTCTCACTCATTTTTTAACTACTTGGTGCTCCTTCAAACAACAGATTTCACTAATACCAGGACACATATTATCCAGGAGCTGAGTACCACACCTCCTCCAATGGAGTTTCCAGGCCCCCTTCCCCTGATAGAAGTGCTGCCCACAAAGGTGAAGCAAGCCTCTAAAAGCTCGGGCCAGCTTCATCTTCCTGGAAGGAGAAGGAAGTAACTTTGTTTGGCCTCAGGCACAGCTGCACCCTCCTGTGGTGTTCAGGAGACTACCGTACCTACAGATGCAGGGGGTTTCATTGCAGGGAGGGGGAACATTTTCCAATGCACAAGCTGTTGCCAGGAGAGCCCGACTTCTCCATGGTTTAATCACAATTCCAGTCTCAGTCATGGAAGGGAAGGGGGTTAAATCACGCCAATCTCCCCCCCCCCGCCGTGCAGTCACACCAAAAAGGCATGCGCTGTATCCAGTGGGGGCGGGGCAGATCGGGAGGCTTCGGAGGGGAAAAGAGAAATACCCCTTTGTAAGCCTCTCACTCTGCAATGTGTTTTCTTGGACCTGCGCCAGCTCTTTACCTGGTGAAAGTCCAAAGAGAAGGGGTGGAGGGGTTTGATGCTCCAGCAGCACGCACCTCTGTACGCTGTCAGAGTGTCTTTGGCAGTTAACACTGTTGGAACACTTGTTCTGCCAGTGTTAGAACCCAATAAGACCGGACTGTCAGAGTCTTCCTTCTCTCTTCCTAGGCTCTCACCTCTGCTTTGTCCTGCTCTCTCTGGCCTGCTGGTGAAATCTGAGGTGAATCCTCCCTAATTGGTGCCTGGTTGATTTATAAACAGCCAGCTATAAGCTTGACAGAAACCCATTCCCTAGCCATACCCATACCCCTTGAACCATTTGGGCTTCTGGCAGGAGAGGAAGCATCTCAGCTATCTCAGCAATGAAGCCTCAATGCCTCAATGTCAATTCTCTATCTCTCTTTCAGATAATCTCAGCTTTTATACTAGATTTTTCCCATATGGGCAAGCAGGAGTCTTTGTTGTGTGTGTGGGGAGATCTTCTACTTCACAAGCTGTTGCCAGGAAAGGTGAAAGAAGAGTCATTCAGAAGGTGAGGCCATCTTTGAGTGAAAGAACAAGAGGAAAATGTTCTCCTTGTGCCAGTGCTGTTGTCTTAGCACCTTATACTGGTAGTATTTTGCGCTGTTGCACAGGACAGAACTATTGTATATATACAACCCCCAAATTATACTTTGACATCTGTCAAATGTGTTAAACTGATGTGCAGCTAGTATTCTTCACATATAACTTATACAAGGCAAATTGGCTGAAACTGTTGTCATACGTCTTGTTTCTGAGGTAATCCTCAGACTTAATTAGAGGCCTACTTTATGGCCCAATCCTATTCAGGCCAACCACCAGTAGAATGTGCATTGCATCAGTGGCGACTGCTTTACAGTTGTCGTAAAGCAGCCGCCAGCGCTGCCTGGCCGCCGACAGGGAGGCTGGTGGCCTTTCACACACCAGCAGACAGATGAAGATCCGTCAATCAAGGTAGGTAAGCAGAGGATGTGGGACGGGGCAGGGGGAGGGTGGGAGGAGGGCAGAATGGGGGTGGGTGGGCAGAACATAGAGGAGATGGGGTGGAGAGGACAGGAGGAAGGGGACAGGTTTGGCGGCAACGGTGCCTGCCAAATCCTAACCCCTTTCCTGGGCCTGACCCGCCTTCATAGGTCAAATATAGAGCTGGTACAGGACCACGTTGATCCATGGTGGCTGCTGTGGCTTACCCTGGGGCAAGGGAACAAATGTTCCCTTAACCCGAGGAGGCCTCAACATGCTGAAATTCCCCCACGGGATACAGCAGAGGCCGCGTTGGTGCCACTGCATCACAGCGTGGGAAATTAGTTAGGATTGGGCTGCCTGGGTTACTTCTGCAATGTACAATCTACCGGCCTCCCTTGCAAATAGGGAGGAACAAGGAACAAGTTGTTGGATCAAGGAAAGGTTATAAAAGGATGGAGCCAATGGCCCATATTGAGGAAATTGTCAAATATTATTTACATAGAAAGTCTTTGTGTGTCACAAAACCTTTTTTTAACAAATGATGTCAACTTAACAAATACCTGTTTGCTTCACTTTAGAAAGATCGTGCTGGGTAAATATTTCTACAAGAAACGTTTTCTGTAGTTATTTTCCTCCTATGGGAGACATTTAGCAGGACTCACTGCTTCTGCCAGGTTGCACAGATGTTACAAGAGAGAAATGTGAGCAGCTGACCAGCTGCAATCTCAGGAGATGTTTATCTAGATAATGCAAGAAAAGACAGGAGTGGACATGCCTCAAATGCTGGCAGAATGCCATACCTAAGTTGGAGCTGGTCACCTGGTGTATATCTGAAAGTATCCATAGAAATCAATGGGGAGGGGAAAACACCACAAAAAAAATTTTCAACTTCCACTGTCCTTTCCACCCTGTCCCCTTTCTACAGTGGGATGGAGGATACAGACTACACTCTAGAGCCAATTACTGCATACCAATCCCAGTACTGAAGCTCCTGCCAGAGAGACCAAAACTCAAATGAGACGGTGTGCTGTATGGGACTACAAGTGGGCCCCCATATCCGCTGGGGATATGTTCCAGCCCCCTCCGTGGATACTTGAAACCGTGGATAAGAGCGAACACCCCCTCCATGGTTTCCTGAGGGCCCCCCACCCTGACTCCCCTGCAGGCAGGCATGCTTGCCCCCCCAGCTCTTATTTTTCTTTCAGCAAGCTTTGTTTCTTCCTTAAAACAAACAGAGAAGCAGCCTCCATTGCAGGCAAGTAGAACGAGACTAAGTCCTAGAGAGGCTCTGCAAGGTTTCTGTTAACCTTGCAGAGCCTCTCTAGTACTTAGTCTCGTTCTACTTGCCTGTAATAAGCAGCCAGAGGCTGCTTCTCCTGTTTCTTTAAGGAAGAAACGAAGCTTACTGGGAAAAAAGTAAAAGCCTGGGGGGGTCCCCACGATCCGTGGATAACTGAAACCGTGGATAGCGAATCAGTGGATATGGGGGCCCACCTGTATACCTCTCCGACGCCATGTCATGCACACTTAGAGTACGCACACTAGGGCGTGCGCCGCCCTGTGCGAGGGCGCGCGCGCCGCCCTAATGACCCCCGTGCCGCCCGACAGCTCCGGAGACATCCTCACCGGCTGGCTGTCTTGGGCAGGAGGAGGCCTCGGAGTGTCCGCCCTCGGCGGAGCTCCAAGGCCTTCTGAGAGAGGCCCGATGCGTGACGTCATATTTATAAGTTTTCACGCATGCGCAGTACGTTTCTGAGGGCAAATTTGCCCTCAAACGTTCTGCGCATGCGCTAAACCTTGTAAATATGACGTCGCGCATCGGGGTTCCCTCAGAAGGCCTTGGAGCAGACGCTCCAAGGCCTCCTCCGAGGCGTCGCTGAAGCGCGGCGGGAAGGGAGGACAGCCTGCGCGTGATGCACGGATGCGCGCGCGGACCGCGCATCACCCATTGCGCGCGTCGCCCTTCCCGCCGCGCTCCAGCGACACCTCTGTGCACACGAGAACTGTGGTGATGGGAACTAGGGAGAACGTGCACTCTACACACATAAGGAACACTTTGCACAAATAGTCAGTCACCCTCAGAGCATAGATGGGAAGAGTATCTTGTTGAGACTTCTCATCTCCTTCATTACAGGCATTCTGCCCCAGGAGGCCTCCACACACAACCTGGAACTTCCACTCCATCATTCCAATAGGGGGTGCAAGGACAATGCATCCCACACAGATAAGCAGGGGATGTGAATTTGATGCCTCAAAGTACAAATGCTGCACACCACTCTCATGCCCGTCCCTCCCTCCACCACACCCTTTCGTATTGTCAAATCTGTCTTTGCTATAAACCGTGTTGCCTAACCATTCCTTTCCTCTACAACAGCTAACAGCAGTGAGTGGCTGGCTGCTCAATCTTGGTGAATGTCTAGTACCCATTGTTCCTACTGGCCAAACACTCAGCCAGTGTCCTGTTGTTTTTCAGGATTGCAGCATTGCTGCATAGGGCGGAACAGTAATTACCCACAGAGTTCCACGGCAACTCCCCACGGGGGGGGGGGGGTACTGTAGTCCCTCCACCAAGAAGGCATCACTCCATGTTCACTCAGGTGGCGTCACTCACACCCACAGAGTATGTATCCTCACCCAGAGACTATGAACTGCTGCTGCTCTCCATTCCTTGCTACTCTCTCCTTGTGTTTCTCTTTGCTTTCCATACCATAAGCAGCTTTTCCACAGGGGAAGAGAGCACAGGATGCAACTATGCAGGCCACAAGGGAAGCCTGTAGTAGACCTGGCAGAAGTGACCAGTGTGATTCCAGTTCTGCCGCTGTGGGGTGCTAACCCAGTTGTTCCAGTCAGACCCCTGTGGCTTGACATGACAGTGATATAACTCCATGATGACAGTGATATAACTGGTGCATCCAGCCCTCCCCAACACCTATTACTGCACACTCAGCACACTCAGCACAGCAGAGTCTTACAAGGTGCAACAGAACAAGTGCTCTGCTGGGGATAAGATAGTTGGCAACTCCACAGTTGTGTGTCTCTTTCAGATGCAGCTCCAGTTGTGATGCTAGTCAACAAAAACATTGACATGATTATACTTTTTGTTCCTTTATTATCACGTTTTAGCAGTGTGGGTAGGAGGGGAGCAGGCTCTGTGTGGCCTAGAGCAGCCTGTTCACTGTTGCCATGACACAGTCAGTTGGAGGGGAGGGCAGCATGAGAACAGCTACACTTGGAGATGTTGAGCAGCAAGTTTTGGTGATGATGCAATTGGACACAGTCTGTATGTGTGGCTAGATGGGTGTGTTGATGCAAGGGCAAGCTGTGTCATGTGCAAGCCAGATGATTGGCCCAAGCAGTGTTTCCTCTGATTAGCTTACATGCTAGACTCCCAGATGTGCCCGTTTGTGGTCCCTCCAAGCCCATTTCAGTGGGAGTGCACATCACAGGTTTGAATCTGTGGCTGCCCATGCATTGCATACTCCTCTGCTGTCCCAGCATTCAATATGCAGGCTCTGTGCTCCTGATGTCTATGGCTGGGTAAGGAGGAGGACACCATGGAATGCTGTCTCCTACTATGGCTGAGGGGCTAGAGAGCTACTTGCAAACTGTGCTGAGTGGGTCTGCGGCCTGTCTACTCCCCTTCTCTATTGCCTCTGTCATAGGTGTTTCAGCCAAGTCATGTAAAGGGTGGGTTTGGCTTTGGTTTTACCCTTTCCCTTGGCTGGTCTCAAACATAGTTTGCCATGGTCCCTATCCTGGATCTCTGTGCAGTGTGCTACTAGTCTGCTGGCTTACCAAGTACAGTCGGAGTTCCCCCTGTTGCTCACCCCTTGGCAAAACGTACTTTCATGCAGAGGCGAGTTTTCCCTACCCATGAACTTGAACCCTCACTCTAGGAGACCTGTGTGTTTGTATCACATGCCTGCCTCTTCTGGGGTGTGGGGTGTGTGTGTGTTTTTCTTCCTTCTGCCTGCTCCTATCCAAATGGCATTTCTTCTCAGTGTGTGTTTCTGTGAGTGGCACCAAAAAAAAAGTTTTGAACTCTGTCAGAGGGTTCCTGACTTCTTTCTGTTTATGCCCCCTGGCTGCTCGTACCAGGGTGCCTACTGCAGAGGACAATGCTATGGTTTCCTTGAGCGAGGCTAGTTGTGGGTAGGCGTACTATGCTTATGTCCCACGGGCATCTCCCCATCACTGTATGCTGATATATTCCTTTCATGTCTTGCCCATGTGAAGCCATTGTTGGGACAACACCCTACGATTGATTTATGCCAGTGGTTCCCAAACTATGCATTGTGACACCTTGGGGCATTGTGGCACACTCACAGGGGCCCCTCCTACCAGCTCTCCCAGGTGCTGCCATCTTGGATCATGCAAAATCTCGTGTATCTCACGAGATTTCACGTGATCCAAGATGGCAGCACCCGACTGAGCTGTGATGAAGGGGCTGTGGTGGAGCCACGACCCCAGTAAGTTTGGGAACCACTGGTTTATACTATTGGTGTTTTCACGGATGCTCTGGGAGTTGGTGAGGGAATGGCTCTGCCTCTCTGAAGTTATTCAGGGTCTTGTCTGCCCCGCCTTCTTTGTGCAGAATAGGGTTAGGATTTAATGAACGTTGCTGGGACATGGCAGCGGTGTTGTAGGGATGCCACTTGGGCATTGGATCGCATTATTAATCAGTTAGGTGTATGCTTCCTAGCCCTTTATAGTGTTATTATTACTGTATCATTATGTAAAATTAGAGTCTTTCATTACTAATGCATATTTCAGTCTTGAATATTTTATTTCTATTAGAACTTGGGAATACCCCAAGTTCCCCAGTGTGGACACTGAGATTCCAGAGTTTACTCTATTCATTATGAACAACTCATGTTAGATTCCAGAAGATCTGCTGAAAAGAAATGGGGTTATGTAACAATGGTATTCAATGTATTCCCTGGAGGATTAAAGGATGCAGGTTGGCAGTTTCCATTCATAGACACAATGTTCATATCCTGTTTTAATATCTATAACTTTCCTGTTGAACAGGATTTCGGAATAACTGATTTTCCATTCCCAGATATAATGTACAGTATTACGTTGGGTGGTTTTTCCTATCACTTTTTTCCTGTATTATCCCCTTTCCTAACTTATTTGTACAGCATAACCATTTGTGGAAAAACATCATCCACATCCAGTAGCTGCAGTATCCTTTGTTCACTTGTTAATTTTTGCTCTAAACACCTACACCCAAGGAAGAATTCTATTAACTCAGAAGTTTCATTATATGTTTTAAAAATTAGTTGGTCGGACAAAAGGTATCTCACTTTTTGTGTCTTTTTCAGTTCTCAGTTACACAAGCCTTCCAAATTCACATCTTGATTCTGATTCATTATATTTATTTCTTCCAGCCTGTCACAAGTCATAGGGAAATATATTGTACAGTCAATTACATTCTATTCGGTTTTATACATCTTACACATTGTACTTCAGTTACTTTGTGAGTCATTTTGATGCATGTATTTTTCATTGAAATTTGTAAGGTATCTGTGCTCCTCTACAGTAATGGGAAACACCAGCAGAATGACAGATTGGAAAGAAACAGACAGCATTCAGAGAAAGAATCGGAAATGTCTGAGACAAACTACAGAGCAGCATATCTTTTTGCCTTAGTTTCATAAAATGTTCTTGCAAACTATGAAAAATGGTTTACTTTAATCCAAGTTATAGGGCAAGCAAGATCTAACAGATTCCTATTCATATGCATCAGGGACAATAGATTTATTGTTTCAGCTAGAGACTAAGAAAGACAACATATACCATATGGCCATTCACAAATAAAGAGACTTAAAGAAAACAACAACTACACAAGAACACAAGTTACTTTTATATCATAAACTGCACATTGCATTTATTCCACAGACAGAAATTGAGTACTC
The DNA here is from genome assembly GCA_026170595.1 of Plestiodon gilberti rubricaudatus. Classification (NCBI taxonomy): domain Eukaryota; kingdom Metazoa; phylum Chordata; class Lepidosauria; order Squamata; family Scincidae; genus Plestiodon; species Plestiodon gilberti. The sequence continues at coordinate 80,086,219 of JANXHW010000001.1, forward strand.
ATGGATAACAAGGTAAATCCAGGATTTAATGTGTGTCCTTATTAAGAGCAACAATTTATTCCCTGGTTATGCTCCAGTTAAAACTGTCAGTTTTGAGTCCTGGTACAATTTATGATTGACTTCCATTATACATGCTGAGCAGCACTGTCTTATATATAATGGAAAAGGTTTAGCCTCCCATTCACAAGAGGAAGAAAAATAGCAACAAGAGCATGCAGGGGGAGTTTCATCTTGGACCCCATTGGCTTTCTTTATTAAACCTTCATCTTATTACTCATCTTATTACTTACATTTGGTTAAACACTCACTGGTGGTTTTAGTGTCATTTTGGATTCCCATTCATTTATTTTCCTTTACAAGCACCTGTGAGAGTGACACTGAAGCTCTTCAGTGAGGCTGCCCTCTAGTTGGTGCCTCATTGAGTGTTTATACTGCCCCAGGAGTAAACTATTTGTGCTTTGTTCAATAATGTGGCACAGCTATTGCCATCTCTTCCATTGCAAGGCTTTTAGGCTTCACTTGGGGGGGGGGGAATCTTTATTTCTTATCTCTGTACACCAGGATATATTCTTGTCTAACTTGCTGACCATTCCATGCATCTGACAAAGAGAGCTCTGATCCATGAAAAATTATGGCACAAGAAACTGGTTAGTCTTTGAGGTACTATAAGCCTCTTTGTTGTTTTTGCTGCAGCAGACTAACACGGCTACCCCTCTGGAATTTTTCTGATCTAAGATTTTCCAGAAGATCCAGGAAAAGACCAAATAAGCCAGGGTTTTTCTTCTCCATATAGTCCTCTCCTATTTAAAAAGTAAGCCACCAGAGGTATATCAATCAAGTAAGCATCCTTAGGCCAGAAAATTAGGGCTAGAAAACTCAATGAAAGTCCTTGATATGATTTGGAAAGAGACAAATATTTGCAATTGTGTGACCTGAACACAGACATCCCAGCTGGCATTAATCAAGCACAGTGGCAGCCTACCCCCTGAGAACTGCTGTCTCATGAGTGATGGTACTAACTGAATTCCTAGAACTAGACTGGGAGTTGCCAGACAAAAATGACCTATTATAACAAAGCATCAAAAGAGAGTCGGACTGCAAGGCTATTACAAAAAATGTATATTTGCAAAAGAATATTCAGACTAAGACGTAGGATATGCTCATCTCTGTTACAGCAATGCCAGACTGGCAGCAGCAATTCTAACAAGTCGTACATGGGTTCTTCTTGATCCATACCAGAAAATCTTTTTCTCTACCATCATATTTGTGACCTATGAGAATAATATGCATGTACAGATGTGACATGCAAAAAATGTAAGTGGAAGGTTGAATGTATACCTCTACATAGATTGGGAGTGGCCAACTGGTAGCCTCTCAGGCTCCTGAGGCCCTAGCCCATTTCCAAACTTTTCCCAGCTTCACTTAAAAGGCATAAAAACTGTGTTTTAGAACTTGTACAGGTTGACTATCCCTTATCCGCCAGACATCTGAAATCCAGACTATTCCAAAAGCCAGACATTTGGGGGGCTATGACTTTTAAAAAAACAAACATTTTCCAGCACCTGTCTGGCATAGCGTAAGGCATGCTGGGACACAAAATTATTAAAAAATATTGTATAAAATTAACTTCAGGCTAAGTGTATACGGTGTATATGAGACATAAATGAATTTTGTGTTTAGACCTGGGTCCCATCCCCAAAATATCTCATTATATTTATGCAAATATTCCAAAATCCAGACAAATCCAAAATCCAGACAACTTCCAGTCCCAAGCAGTCCAGATAAGACATACTCAACCAATAATATGTAAGTACGGTATACACATTTGTACAGATTATATCTAAGCGAATGCAGGGTCAGTCCAAGACCTCCCAGTGACTGAGGCAGCGTGCCAAATGCTCCCCCCCCCACTTAATCTGATGGTGTGTCAGCCACTGCTTCTCCCACTCTCTGAATTGGAAAAAGAAAGGGGAGATGAAGTGGAAGAGAAAGTCAGAGGAGAGTGGTGGACTAGAATATCTGACACTCTAGGTCACCACTCTCATCTCTACAATTCCTCTTTTGCTCTGTACCACTCTTTGTTTTCTAACCCTACAGATTGGGGTGGTGGTGGAGGGGCAGTCGAGACAAGAAGGGGGATAGAGGTGGGCACCCCCCTAAACTGCTGGCCCTCAGCATACTTCATAACCATGAAGTTCTTGTTGTTAGATGGCACCCATTTATTATACAACCCAACCATTTATGAGGGGAATCAATATGTGTGGCAAAATTCACGTACACCCTCAGACAGCCATTTGGAGAATAGAGTCCCGGCCCCTCCCCAAAATGTTGTTCATCTGTGACAGTAGATTTCGGTAATTTCACTTCTTTATATGCCAGTGTGTACACTGAATTAGACAAAGTGATTTAGGAAATAGCTTCCAGTAGGAGATCCGTCAGCAGAGATGAACCATCTTATGTAAACTTTTAGGGTCAGTGAAATTTAAAGTTGGGCTTAACCTGCATTCAAATCTCTGCTTACCCATGAACATTCCCATGGTATCCAGCGAGTACATCTTCCTGTTACAGCCCAATCCTAACTAAATCCCTCCCCCGCCGATGCAGCCGCACTGCCGGACCGCGTGCTGCACCCTGCGGGGGGGGGGGGCAGTCCTGGAGGTCTCCTTGAGGTAAGGGAACTGCCCCACTGGGTCTACTTGGATTTTGATAGCGCAACCCAAGTAGACCTGGGAAGGCAGATCAAGGCCAGGGAGGGTCCTGCGTTCAGGTCACACAATTGCTGCCGCTGATGCTGCTACCTTCCCTGCCTTGTGCCGCTGCCCCCTGCCCTGTTCTGCCCCCCTTCCACCTCCCACCTGCTCCCTCATTGACTCCCAGCACCAGGGGTCGTTGGCAGGCCACTCACTGCTTGCAGTGGCATCCAGGCTGCACTGAATGGCATGTTGCCTTTTGCCACAGCCATAAAGCACTCTGCACCACCAGAATGTAAGTTCCAGCAGCGCAGCAGCCCAATAGGATCGGGCTGTGAAATATACAGTATAAATTATTATGATGTGTTGTTATAACAACTTACTGAACAATAGTTTGCACACTAATGAGTGATGTAGAAACATTTATTATTGCTTTGCCAACAGGGTTTCTGCTTTGTCACTTCACTTATGATGCATCTATCCGAAGAACCTTGTGAACATAATCCCTGGGTTTTGTTAGTGTCTTGGGGAGCAATCTGCATAAAGAGAATTCTAATCAAGAAAAGGTTCTCCCATAATGCCTGCCATATGACTCTTGGGTACTGATGTACAGAAGATTCATGGCATAAACCTCAAAATTCACATACTAATCCCCTTCTACCAAATTTGTTTTTGAGCTTCATAATGAGCATTCAGACTTTAGTGCAAACATCTGAAAAAACTGAACATTCAGTTCTGAAATCTATTTATCCTTACATGAAGCAGATTTTCCTAACAAGAGACAAAAAAGAAAAGAAAACTCCAGCAAATGCAAACCAAGACTCAAGAGATGCTGGTGCTGGGCATTACCCATTAGTTTTCTAACCGACTATAGAAACTGGTCCCTAGCTGGCTGAATCTGTGCTCTCTAATCAAAGAGATGTTGCAACTCCTATTGTTTCTCAGTGAGATAATGAAACAGATGGTTATAAACTGGCCATAAGAAACCATTTTCAAAGCATACACTAGGAACAGTAACAAGGAACAGCATTTGATGTACTAAAGTCTTTTTGTTAAAAGAAAAAAATCACTGTAAAAGTATGTTTGTAAAAGGCCATACAGAACTTCTGTCCCATGCTCATATAGAACTTGCAGCATATCCAAGGATGGTGGAGACACTTGTCACTTCAAAGGCTTATGGCTGCTGTTTTAGGTTTTCTGCTACATAACTATTGTTTTGTGTTGTTTGTGCCTCCTCCCCACCTAATGGGAGAGTCATATTCCACCCTTATTCCTGCAGCAGGAGCTTGGCTGGGCCCTCAATACCTGCATCATCCCTTCTCCTGGGGAGATGACAGGCATCCACACTGACAATCATTCATAGCCCAAAGCCAACTGCAGGTGAAGAAACTTATCAAGGTCAGAAGTCTACCCTCTCTTCTGTTGAGGGGATTGAGCCCCACCATTTGTTTATAATTTGCCTACCAAGAAAGACAGTTTCAAAGCATCACCCCTGAGTCTAGCTTGCTTACTGCCCCCTGAACCATAGCCATGTTTCATCATAACCCCTTTGAGGCTGAGCTGCCCCCTGGGGCAAAGGGAAGAAGACTCCTATGGTCACAATTATATACAAGCATATAAAAAGGACAGACAGCAGGAGTTCTGAATCCTTACATAGCACCAAAAAGCAATTTTAGCAGAAATTATTTGATTGTTAAATAAACTAACAGCGCAATCCGACTTCTTTGTGCCGGTTTAACCAGCGGCGCAGCGAGAACGGGAGGCCCCAAAACGAAAAGAGATTCAAATCCCCTTTGAATTCCTCTTTTGGAGGGGATTTGAATCCCTTTTCCGTTCTGGGGCCTCCCGTTCTCGCTGCGCCGCTGGTTAAACCGGCACAAAAGTTAAGTCGGATTGCGCTGTAAGACTGCAATCCTATGCACACTGAACTGGGAGTAGGCCTCATTGAACATGGGGTACTTACTTCTGAGTAAATATGGATCGGATTGCACTGTTACAGGTCAAGCCTAGGTATGTCTACTCACAAGTAAGTCCTATTGAGGTTAATGTAACTTATGGTCCTTCCAATAAGTGTATATAGGATTGCAGCCTTACAGCCTAATCCTATGGACCTTCTGCATCAGAGGATCCGCTGATGCAAAAGGTCCAGTGATGGTGGAAATGTCACATACTGGAGCTGCTAGCAGAAACAGCCAGCGGCTCCAGGCGTGTGCTAAACTCAGCTGGACACTCTGCTGGTGCCAGTAGACAGCAGGGGTTGGCCATGGGCGGGGAGGGGGAGGATCGGAGCATTTGGGAGTAGGGACTGGTGGGGCATGTCGGGGGAGACAATGGATCTGGCAGCAGTTGTGCACATCAGATCGGATCCCTGTAATCCCACCCCAGAACGCTCCCTGGCTCTCCTCAGACTTACGTCAGCTCCATAGCTGGACTGGGTACCAGGAGACCCATAACCAGCCAGAAGGCCTACGCGGAGGTAAGTAAAAACATTTTTTACTTACCTCTCGTTTGCCTCCCCCCCCCCCCCGCCAAAGCATGCAGCTAAACCTCCGTTGGCATACTCTGGTGCGGCAGGGAGTAGAATTGGGCTGTAAAGTAACTTAAATGTTTTCTCTAAAGGCATCAGAGCTGAACCGTAGTCTGAAAGTACAGTATATCCTGACGTCATATTTCCATATCAGATTGAACAGATACATAACATGCCAGCAAGATCACGTTTACTACCATTTGCTCTTATTAGGTAATCTTTTATTGCTCTTGTATTTACTGCAAAATGACCCACAGAGCTGAATTTATTCTGAAACACTACACTAGGTATATGTGAGAGATCTGAAAAATAATGATTAGAGGATGAAGAAAGAAAGCAAATTGTGCCCAAAGATATCAAAGCCAGAGAGATAGAAATACAGTGCTGCTTTTATACCACCATGCAGAGGTTTAGAGTTCAAGTTGGAATTACTAAAGTTTTGCAGGGAGCTATTGGAAAATTATTCTTACCATTTTAATAAACAAAAAGACAGAAGTCTATACAAAAACAAATTAGCTTTGGAATGTTACCATCTCTGGTACTACCATCACCACCACCCTTACATTACCTGACAATAGTTTGCGAGAAAGAACGTATGTGAGCAAGAAAGGGGCGTAGGACAAAGTCACAGACTGCTGAATGAGCAATGGAAAGGGGTAGCATAGAATCCTGTAGTGATAACTGCTGGATCCTGCTGTAGCCAGGCAGGACGTCTGGCTCAGTTGGTAGAGCGTTCGTCTCACAAATGCCTGAAGATCTGAAGGACAGCAGTTCAAGACGGCCGGACGTCTATCAGAGAGCTGCTGGCACGCCGAGCTGATAAGCTGCAGAGCCTCTGTGGGGGAGTGGAGCTGCAAGCTGAGCACTTGAGTGGCAGTCAAGGTTGCCCTGTCAGCTGAAGCGTGCTGAGGCAAACATCAGAGAGAGAGAGAGAGAGAGAGAGAGAGAGAGAGAGAGAGAGAGAGCTGGACTGTGAAAGCATCATCTTGAATGAAGGGTTCTATGAAAGATTAGAACGTTATTATATTGTAAAAACCCCTTGGGGTTTAGAACAGCCTGCCCATGTACACCGCCTTGAATTAAAGTCGGAGAAATCCAATGACCAGAAAGGCTGACCATAAGTACCTAAGTAAGTACAATGACCATAAATACTGTGTATTATATATTATATTATTATAACAGAGATGTTGCAGGTAAGAGATGTTTGGGAGAGGCTTTGTTGAAAAAGTACATCATGCACAGGCTGCATTAAATGTTCATGGGCAAACATTCTAGCGTGAAAAGGCAGCTTTTGGAAGGTCCAAAATGTTCTCTCAAAGTCCCGAAACACCTATCTAAAGCCTGTTCATCTGCTCTCTGCTGCTCCCTGGGCAGTGGCCTGTTGTTTTTTCCTGTCTTCCCCCTGGGTTTGTCCTTCCACCAAGGTCTCCAGATCTATATTCTGCCCCAGTCCTGATATAGATAGTAGAAGGAGATAGAAGCAGCTTCATAAACAGAGACAAGGAAGACGCCACACAACCAAGGAAGCAGCTTGGACCGAAACAGGAGTTGGAGGAGAGAAAAGGACAGAGACAGGTAAGTGGGTGTAAAATCAAAAATGCAAGAAAAGATATGGAGGGAGAAATTGTCAGGGTGGAAAGCTTTAAGGACTAGATGCTTAGTTGATGTGGAGAGTGACAAGAGAGTCAGTGCAAATTCCTCAAGGGCAGTTCTACCCTACAAATTTAAAACTTTTAATCTGATTAAATCCTTGAATCAGATCTCACTTTTCTACACATGACATGTACAGAATGGAAATGGCACTTTCCTGGCTTGTTTCCTCTGCATATGGCCATGAGATGTGCATGCATGCCAGCTGCAGGGGCATCCCACAGCTTTCCCTAGCATAGAGAGGAAAAACACAAAGATAGTCTGACATTTCCAAGTTACCACAGAATTAGGTATAGACTAGTTATGGACAGCATCTGCCTGGGAGCTACCATTCACAGTGGTGACCTCTAAATCAGGCAGAGGAGACAGACAGGCAATTTTTAAAAGGGGCATTGCTCCCCTTACTCCACACTACCACTACTGTGTTTTAATAAATATCTTATCATTGCAAATAGCCTGGGATATGGAGTTGTCCATTACAGCCACTCACACCATGCCATCATTCAACTTTACAGATTGCACATACAAGATGTGCAGTGAATAGTGGAAGGACAGCATCCCTGTCACTTTTTACTCTTTTTTTCAACTGTAGACATTTCAATGCATGAAAAGAAAAACATGCAGCTACTGAGAACAACACTGCTGCAGTGGCTACCCAACTTTGGCAACCACTTGTCTTCAAAAAGTGATGGAAATTGACCATTGCAAGCTGCTTCAAATGTTTTAAAAATAACGTATCTTAAATGAGCATTCTGTAACATCTGCACAGCTGCATTCTACACAGCAGTTGTATTTGAATTTACAGCATTAACTGTTGGGAGAATTGCAATTTTCCAGCAAGTAAATATTGCACTCAACAGCAGAAGCTATCATCTGGAAAGATCCTTAGATCTGGCCAAGAGACTGGTAAGCAATTTCTGTAGTGTTTAATTGGTGAAGACATATTGGAGACTATCAGGAAAGGAAAACAGCAAAAATAGACTCATTGAGAGGATTTGGTGACTAAGAGAAGGGAAATGAGATAATAATTAAAGAGAAAATTTGAGGGTACAAGATTTTTACAGCCTAGGAGATATTACCCAAATGAGCTTCCACAAGAGATGATACAGAAAACTACAAACAGCTAATATAATTAACAAAAGCTAAGTTGGTAGGACTGTAGCCTTCCACTGTGATCTCTAGGCTTCCTAAACATTTAAAGCAGTGATTCCTAAACTGTGATCTGGGAACCACTGGTGGTGGTACACAGGATATTTTCAAGCAAACCCCCAAGACGATGATGCAGGAAAATGCTGAAAGCCTTTTCCAGAGCAAACAGTGATGGATGTTGAGTGAAAACCCAATTGCTTGTAGTGTCGTTCCTGTAAAATATCATTTCAAGACAACAAGTAGGGGCAAGCCTAATACCACCTTCACTTTCCTTTCACCCCAGATGCTCAGGACAGCAGGTGTCAAAGTGGAAAAGGAATTGAATTTTCATTCAGAAGTATTTCAATCTGCTTCATATGTGGTGGCTATAACACAAGAAGTCCACAAAAAGCAAGCAAACTGAACAGCAGGCAGCAATAATGACTGTATATTCACATGAATAATTGTGCTAAGAGTTAATAAAGCTTTTCTGTTGTCCCATGATAAAACTCAAGTCTAATCTTCCATTGGAAAAGCTATATACCTCCCTTAAAAAATTAAGGGGGAAAAGGATAGAGATTATCATAAGGTTCTGCCTGCTTTCTCATTCCTCACCACACGCTTCCTTAGCCATATGGTGAAGAGTAGATGCATGAAGACACCAGAGATGCTCTAGTAACTGTACCATAAATGTGGCTTTAATGTAAAATACTTTGCAGGCTATTGTTAAACCATTTTATAGCTGTTCTTTTCATTTCTATGTTCATTACACCACCACCATATAATTTACTGCTTGGCAATGGGCTTTGGGCACAGAGCCACGTATAATAAATGTGCAGCTTTACATAACTTCTCATAGAAAAACTTATCTTTGTAAGTTTGGTAAAATGTTGATTCATTCTTCATTGCAAAGTTTTAATTAAAAAAGGGCTCCATTCCCTCCTACCTTCTATTTCTTTTTGACAACATATCAGTTGATGCTTGCCCTTTATTTCAGGAACTTCTCAAGTGCTTTTCAGTCCTGTTCCTTTTCACAGGAACTTGGGAATGCTTATCCCATACCTGCTATTTGCAGTCACACCTCTAACTACAACCCCCAGCCCCCATGCCTAACATAAATCCCATCCAAAGCTTCCCAGTGTCTCTGGGGATTGGTCTGGGGGGGCCTTGAGATCACCATCCCTAAAAGGGGCTCATTTTTACTATCTAGTATAATATAGCATCATAAGAGCTCTGCCACAGAGTATAATGCAGAGATCCACAAAGGTTATTTTATGTTGCAAAATTAGGTGACTCGACCTTTATGCCAGGCTGCAGCTAACAACAATTCAGAGGTGTCTGTCAGCTCCAAATACTGCAGATTGGGTCATCCAGAGCACATTTCGGCAGTGTTCACTGTACTGGCTCCCTACTGTCTTCCAAGGTGGGCAGCCCGATCCTGCCTAACTTTAGTCCCGTCCCCCCAAGGAGTCTCAAAGGTGCCATAAAGCTGGGTTGCACCAATATCCAACGCCCCTTCCCAGGTTGGGCCGGCCTTACACGGCCTCCCAGACGCACACCAGCTAAAGAGCTGGTATGCATCAGAGGAGATTCATTGGGTGCTACGGTGCTTACACCAGGGGAAGGGGACAAAAATCCCCTTCCCCCGAGGTGAGCCTGGGCCACACCGGCGCAGCCCACATCCTGCTTTGGATGCAGTGGCCAGCCATTTAGGCTGGCCGCTGCAACTTGCACAGGATTGTGCTGTTAGTCTAGAACCGGTGTTGGTGACAACCAATAATGCCTTAAACACAGTGGGCTCAACAGAGCTAAGAGATAATCTCCCCTCTTCTCTTGTTACATTTATGTATGTTACACATATGTATTACATGTACATTACATGTATGTTACACCGCATACATGTATGTATGTATTACATATATGTTACATTGCAACCTTGAAGGTCAACTGGTGGACATACAGAGAGTTGTTCTCAGTGGCTGCCCGTTAGCTTTTGGAATTCTTTTCCCCTAGAACCTTGTTGCCCGAAGCCACACTTGTACAGCTCCCAGAAATGACAGAAGCCTTTTTAATTCAAATTGGCTCTAGGTGGCCAAGAGGACATAGCAGAATAATGCATATTATTATCTGACCCAAGCCCTTAAGTTAGGGTGAAGCAGGCTATACAGTGGCGTCGCGACGACGCGCGACACCCCTGAGCAGGGGCGCGCGTCACCCTTAAGGGGGAGGCTCCGCCCCCACGCGTGACGTCACGCGCAGGAGCGGAGCGCCCTCCCTGCTCCGTTTTCGGCTCATTTTGGAGCCAAACGTAAGCGAGAGAGGGCGGGCGGGCCCACCTGCACCGCAAAATTGTAAGTAAGGGGCATCGCGCGTCACCCCTATACGCGCGATGCCCCCCGGCGGCCCGCCCCCCTGCTTCCCCCCGTCGACGCCAGTGAGGCTATAAGTTCCATGAACAAGCAGACAGCGGGCCAGGCTCCTGTAGTCATATAGCAGAGGGAAGTTTGGTGGCTGCCAGCTTAGCAATGGTATAATTGCAGCGGTGGCAAAAAAGCTGCTCGCACTGAAATGCTGTTTGCTACACAACTATGAAAGGTACTACTGGGACCCCACCCCTCTTTGCCGTTGGTTATCCTATGCATCACCATCATTCTTTGCTTGACACAAGGATTGCAAAAAAAGTTTCAGTGGGGAATGGTGGTATGTTCTCTCTGCCACTCACGCTCCTATTTGAAGAGTCACTGTTTGGTCTGCAACCCACAACCACAATCACGCCATTGTATTCCATAACCAGTAGAAGCAGAGGAGGTACAGTCTGTGTCAGCATCGCATTCCCAGGGAAGATCACACAAGATTCATCAGTTACCTCAAGAACTGTGGTAAGTTCTGTCAGAAAAAAAAAAAGATTCCTGATTGAGGGGTGTTGGTTCCATCATGGCCCTTCCTCCACCTCACCCACACTACTGTATGATGAAGGGCGGCAGTAAGGCTGAAAATCCTGTGGCAGGGTGGATATACAATTCTTGTGTGGACAAGTTTTTTGTAATGCTAGCACTATAATACTGCTATGCATGTTTACTCAGAAGTAACTTCCATATTGTTCAATCATGTGGCTCAGGCATTAGCACTGTTACAACAGTAGCAGCCTAACTCTGTTTTACTACGTGTCACTCTGGGAGATCATGTGAGAATGAGGGGTGGGGAGGTCAAAGGACAGCAAGACACTTTATAGGACGTCATCGTACCCGTACTTGCTGGGAAAACAAACACGGGTAACAGAGCACATTTCAACCAATCCCAGCTTTACAGTTCAGTCCTCCTAATCATGCTGACTCAGAAATAAATCCCACTGAGTTCAAAGAGATAAGGCAGCCAGGACTGTATAAACATTTACACTCAGATGTCCCACTTACTTAGATGAAAGTTCCACTTACTCCCAGGTAAAAGGCATAATTACCCGTAATTGGACGTGTCCGATTAAATATACAGCATAGGATACTGCTTTTAGGCTCACAGCCGCAGTCATACACTAGCCGTCTCTTCTTTGTCCGACCTAAACTATCACAACTATGCTCTACCCCTTTTCTCCCCCTCGACGTGTAAACTGCTTTATGAATAAACTGTGTGAAATCTAGTCCATACTACTAGCACTACAGCCCGACCGGAAAGAAAGCCCATTGACTTTGTGGTTATCAGCTTGCAGTCCCGACCCGTGCCCGTTTACTTTAGTGGGGCCGGTTTCTCTGAACACAGACATGCTTCTATTGCAATCCTAAGCACGCTTTCCTGGGAAGAAACACAACAGGACTCACTTTTTTAGCACTTGTTTCGTTATGTAATTGTTGATATTTTCTCGTTTTATTGGAGTATTACCTTTTTCCCCCTTTGTTTCGAGCCGCTTCGTCACATCCCAAAAGGAGGGAGATGAATAATTTTAATAAGTAATAAACATACATAGGATCATGCTGCGCGAGTGAATTAAACCTGGGGGCGATTCCATAGTAATGAAGCCGGCGGAAAAAAGGATTTAATCTTGCACGTGGGCATCACCTAAAAGCAGAGAAGGCCACGATATCAATAGAGGCACGCTCGCACCTATCAACGAGCCCGCTTGCGATACGGGATGGGACCGGGTGGGCGGCTCTACAAGTCCGCGCCTTCGGCCCGCCACGCCTCCCAACGTGTCTCCTCCGCGAGCCTCGTCAGTCAGTTTCAACGGTAAAAAATCGGAAGGCTCCTCCCCGCTCTCGCCCCTCCTTAGCATGCCCCGCCTACGCCCCTTTCCCGTAACAATCTCCTCCCCGTCTCAGCCCCGCCCGCTCTGTGATTGGTCCAGTCCGCTCCTTCCCCGTCAAGCGAGGCCTCCCCTTCAGTCTCCATACTACCGAGGTTGCCTCAGTTCCGCACTCCGTGCTCGAGTAAGCAGTTCGCCGGGAAGTGCCAAGCAGCGCTTGGGAGGAGGGTGGCATAATAATAAGCCATACTCTCAATTACCCGGGCATCTAGAGCGGTCGCACCAGCGGCGCCTTCTCCTCAGTGGATACCTGACAACAGCAGCGGAGACGCCAAGATGGGCAGGGGTAGCAGCAGCTGACAGAGCCGGTGCCCGCCGCTGGAACCCACCTCAGCGAACTTCTCTCCTCAGTCGGCTGCTCAGCCACGAGTCGCCGCTGCCGCTGCTGCCGCCTGCCCTGAGCGAGACAAGAGTTCCTGAAGGGGAGCCTGTTGGGAGGGGGTGGCGGCAGCAGCGGCGGCGGCGGCAGGGACTCACCGTCGAGAAAACTTCCTGTCGTTGAAGAGAACGAGGAAAGTTTCCGCAACTGCTGCCGCTGCCACTGGCCGGAGACAGGAAGCGCGGGCTGGTCCTGCCGCCGCCTCGTTCTAGCGGCTGCGGCTGCTGTGGGGACTTGCAAACGAGCTACCCCGCCCGCAGTCACTGGTGCTACTACTGCCCCGCGGCCGGCGTGGGCTGTAGGGGGCGCCGATCGTCCGGGAGGCCATGCCCGCCGTCAGCCTGTTGCCCCTCTTCGGTAGCCCGTCGGGCCCGGGCGCTTCGGGCGGCCCTCTAGGCGGGGGTCCCTTGGGCGGCATAGGAGGCAGGAAGGTATCCGGTCTTAGCGGCGGGTTTCGGCTGACGGAGAAGTTCGTGCTGCTGCTGGTGTTCAGCGCCTTCATCACGCTCTGCTTCGGGGCCATCTTCTTCTTGCCGGACTCCACCAAGCTGCTCAGCGGCGTCTTCTTTCACTCCGCCAATCTCCAGCAGCAGCAGCCGGCGCCGCCCGCGCAGTGGGATCAGCGCGCACACGTCGCCGGAGGGGGGAGCAGTAGCAGCAGCAGTTATGGAGCCGATACGACCGGGGCAGCCGCGGAGAACTTGGCCAAGATCCGCGAGGACCACGAGCGAGCTCTGCGGGAGGCTAAAGAAACGCTGCAGAAACTACCCGAGGAGATCAGCAGGGACATCCACCAGGACAAGGACAAGTTTCTGTTCCAGGACAAGTTGGGCAGGAAGGAGGCGGGGGTCGCCGCCGGGTTGCCTGACCTGCTTTTCCGCAAACCCATCGGTGCCGTGGGAGAGGAACCGGTCGACCCCGTCGTCCGTCAGAGACGAGCAAAGATCAAAGAGGTGGGTGACGCTTCCCCTTTACACCCTTCCCACGATTCCAAGTGGGATCTGGATCCCACGGTTCCAGAACAGTAACCGGATCACGCTGTGTGTCAAAACCGTGATCTATACCTTGTCCACCTTTTCCGGTTTACAGCGACCGTCATGATGACCCCTATATTCCTTTTCTGCAGTTTTTTTTTTTTTTTGCTGCCACCCGGCTTGGATGGGGCTCTAAGTATGCTGCAGGTGGCCTTTAGAGGTGAGCAGAAACTTGTAATGGGGAAGAGTTCACGTGTCACTACGTATAGTATGGCACTCTGACGCCAAGGTCTTCATGCCGCTGACAGTATGGGCAGCTTTAAAGATGATCCAGCCTGATCGCCAAAAGTCTCATGGAAGAAATTACAGGAGTCGCTTTTTTTCCCCTTTTGTAAACCAAACCAACCATCCTTTGGGGATGCCAACTAGTGAAAAGAACAGGGAGGGAAGGTGAGCCTAATAATGGTGACAATGGCATCTCACTTTTTCAGGCTGGAAAGATGGGCCCTTCTCTTGCATTGGTTTGAATTTTATATTCATTTTAAGATGTGCCAGAAAAGCCTCTCTGTAGCCTCTATTGGAAGATATTTCTGTGTTTCTATCTTGGAGCAAGTGCCACTTTAGATTTCAGTGTTGAAAAGCAACATCTATCTGGCATACAGGAACACAACACAGATACTGAGAGCTACATTGTATAACTTTCTAAAATCTATTTAATGGTTAATTGACAAGAGGGTTGTTAAAAAAAGCAGCAACTTTGTTTTAATTAGCAGACTATCAGCATTTGCATAACTCATGGACCTTTTAGTTGTCATTTAGTGATTACCTGGTTAAAATGCCCTTTTGCAGGTGTTCCTTTATCCATTTATTAATCTTATATTGTTTTTTTCTTTCATTTTCTTAGTATTATTTGGAAGCTTTTCATGTGGACAATTGTTTTCCTGTTTAGAAAAATGGTGGTAGGAATTTTTTACACTGATGTACTTGGGTCCATATGTTGGAGAAATGATTATATAGTCATTACACTATTTATTAAATATCCTATCTTACTAAACGTTCAAAATTAGAGCCAAGGTTGAAAAGGGACTGTTTCATATTGACACAACTTCTAATGTGTGAGGCACTTCCGTGTGTGTGTGTGGGGGGGGGGAGTGTGAAATGCACACAGGTATAATGAAAGATCATATGCAGGGGGGAATATGTGCATTATATAATGTGACATTTTTATGTGATATATAATGCTCACATTTTTAGCAAAAAAAATGGAAGATGAAAGTCTTGCTTAGTGCACTATCGCAGCATGTTAACTAGTATAGCCAGTTACTTTTTGTGCTATTAGAGTTTTTAAAAAATGATCTGGTAGGATAGAAGGCATGGATGAAAATCCATAATAGGCACACCTGACATCTACATAGAGCTGATTACTAATAAGGTGTTGACTCTCAAGTCTACAAAGCTGGATAATTCAGGAAAAGATAATGCAGACTTTGGTCTCTTGTTTTAGGGGACAGGGGACTTGATGGTAGCAGCAGCTCTTGTGGTTGTGTTCCAATAGCTGCATGCAACAATAGCAGCCAGTAAGGTCCCGACTCCCACCCCTACTGGTTTTCACGCCTGCTCAGGTTTTCATGTTTTTTACAAAACTGAACAGCTTCAACTTCCTGATAGCTATAACTGTAACTTACTATAGGGATGAATCACTTGGTAAATCATCTAATTAAATTTAGAATCAAAGCTGTTACTGTTATCGGTGACTATTTGGTTGACACATCAGGCTTGTAATTACAAGAGTCTGATTTCATGGGCCTGTGATGTTTTACCTGTGCTGCCTCCTTATGTGATAAGGGCAAAGCAATTGTTCAAGCTTCCATTTCAAGTGATTTGTGAAATAGGCTCAAGGCTACTTAAAAAGCTTTTGGAATTGATAGCGGAGAGGGCACCAGCAGTGGTGTAGACCAGAGTATTATACCTGTTGCACTTGCCTCAGTTTGTCTGTCATAGGTGCTCTGTGCACCTTAGACTGGCTTTTCTGAACAGATGGCAGTTAAGCAAGCACAATCTTTGATACATGTTCACAAGTCTTCTGAGACTGTGCCCTGCATTCTAAGAAGGTGCTATAATCTTTCATTCTTCGTCTGTAATTATCTAACATCTTCAGAGCAACTGCTAGAATCACGTAGCCAATTAGTACCACATGCCTGAACAGTATCTATCACTGATTTTGTTGGTATTAAGTGATTACTAAATAGGAGGAAAGTAGCATGTAAACAGTCAAACTGTAAATATAGTACATTGACCAGGGATTGTAACTGAAAAAGCAGAGATGTTGGTCAAATTGTTGTGAGAGGAGGGGTCCCCCAGGTGTGCACTACACAAAGAGCAGTTAATTTGTGTGTGCCTGTTTGCCTTCTGAATAGCTCAGCTGATTACATTCTGTGCATATTTACTTTGAAATCCCCACTGAATTCAGTTAAGACGCCTTTTGTAGACTTACTAGGAAGCTTATCTTATGAGGCAAACTGTATGTTGCATGTGGGGGGGGGGATCCACTATTTTGCAGCCCTCCAACTTGCATACTGTTCTTGGATTCTTTTTGCTCCAGATCATAATGATGGAACTCAAAGGAGGACAATGCTTTATGGTTTACTATCGTATTCTTTTCCCACATCTGGTACTCTTAATCATTTTCTCTAACTGCATGTTGTAACAGGCCAGTATAAATGGAGACCTTAATCAGCTGATGTCTTGTAATTGTAGTGAGACTGGTTCATCACACATCCTTCAGAAACAGCACCACTACAGAAACAAACAGAAAACTACCGTACTTCAGTTTTGTTTGGAAACCTTTTTTATTGCTTTCCAGTGCTTTGTACACTTTGTTGGACTACTTTGGTTGGAAAATGTTGCAATTTTTTAAATGTGTTAAAATAATATTTGACCAATGATATTTTTACTTGTAGTGGCTACAACCAAATTCACACATTTTGAAAACTATCTGTTCCACTGGCTGGCAGACTTCAATGAATATGGTTTGTTGGTCACAAAAGTAGTACCGCAGCATAAATTCCTTACATCTCACTCCAGGAAAGGGGTTAGAGCTCATGCTTGGCATGCAGTCTCTGATTCAGTTGCTCTTCTCCAGGTGAAAACTCTAGATCACAAGGCCTGAATAGTGGCATTGGGCTGTTAGTCCATGTAAACTGTTGCAAATACAGTACAAGTTCTTTACTACAGAACACAGCTCTGTTTTTTTAAAAAAAATACATTGGAGATTGTCATCTGTTTAGGGAAATACACTTATCAGTCTTAGCTTCTGTAAGCAGGAAACAGTATATTCACATCCTGTATCGCCTCTTCCTTTCCTGTTGTGTTGGTGTTTGCACATTCACCAAGATGGCCTTCTTCATAATTGTTTTCTCGTTTCAGTCAGCTTCTTAATGTATTTAGGTATATACAGTAAAGGTGCTCTCTTTTTTTTTTTTGGCCTCTTATTTTGTGCTGCTTGCATCAGATTCTGGGCTTTGCACAGTGCTTTGTCCCAGATGGTATTGTTTCTATATATAGTGGTCCATGCTTCTTTCACTCACATCTTACCTTTTTGTTTGTTGCAAACTTCTTAAGGATTTTGTTATATGAAATACTGTATATTATAGTGTTGTAGTTTATTTTAACCCTAGATTTATCGAGTATTGCATGACTGATGAACTGTATTGATGACAAAAATGAAGCTACTTATAACATGGATGGCTTCTGAAGCAACTTCCTACTTGTTGTTTAACTTAAAACTTGTGTTCTGTAATTCCTCAGCTACACAGTATAGGTGCCTGAAACTGTGCAGTTTGACTTGAGCCATGATGAAAGTGCTTTGCCAGTGTCATTCTGTCCATTACTTGGAAACTTTCACAGAGTTCAATGGGGCTTCCTAGGAAATGTACCTAGAATTGCAGCAACATTTCAGAATGTGCCTTTTTAAAGATGTGTTGCATGCAGCAACAGAAATGTGTGTTAGCCACCCATATGACACAAGAATGCAAATGTGCTATGGTAGATATTGATGGGCAGTCTTATTGGAGTTGAATATGGTGATGGGAGGCAGTGATTTATTTTAATGAAGAATTTATTTTTTCCTGATTCCCTATAACAGAGTGCATTTCAGACTGGAAGCAAAATAGGTGGTGGTTTCTACATAGGTGGTGGTTTCTACATACTTTAATGGGGTGGGAAGCTCCCTAGGGTTTTCTTTTTTTTCTTTTTTAACAAACATACATATCTGAGACCTGAGCATGCTCACTGTCCCTTCCAGGAGTCAAACATGTTGAAGATTTCAGTGGGGGGAAAAGAACAGTAGAACATGGGGAGTAGAAATTGACCTCTTTGAGCCTCTAGCTCAGTGGTTCTTAACCTTGTTGGAGGTACTGAACCCCACCAGTTTCATATGCGCATTCACTGAACCCTTCTTAATTTGAAAAATAAAGTATGATTTTTTCAAATTCAAAACATAGGTATATATTTTTAGGTATATATACATAGGTATATTTTTATAGGTGCACAAAATGAACAAAACCATTAAAGAACAAAACCATTAAGAACAAATACAAAACATGATTTTCACACACAAACAAAAACATAATAATGAATATTTACTCACTGCAAATCAGTGTGACTTCTGCTGTTGCCTTTCAGAGACCAGTTTAGAAATGCGTGGCTTTACCTTGGCAAGTGCCACTCTCATGTCACACCCCTGCAGCCACTCAGAGAAAAAGCCTGTCACTCAATAAACCTTCAGTTTTCTTACTCATTACAGACCTCATAAAGGAGATTATACAGAATGCAGAAAACTAATTGCTATCTAATTGCCGAGGGCGGACGCTCCGAGGCCTCCTCCGAGGCGTCGCTGGAGTGCGACGGGAAGGGCGGACCGCCTGGGGGCAATGCGCGCAATGGGTGACGCGTGTCGCGCGCAGGTGGGGTCCGCCCTTCCCGTCGCACTCCAGCGACGCCTCGGAGGAGGCCTCGGAGCGTCCGCCCTCGGCGGAGCTCCAAGGCCTTCTGAGGGAAGCCCCATGCGCGACATCTTATTTATAAGCTTTAGCGCATGCGCAGTACGTTTCTGAGGGCAAATTTGCCCTCAGAAACGTACTGCGCATGCGCTAAAGCTTATAAATAAGACGTTGCGCATGGGGCTTCCCTCAGAAGGCCTTGGAGCTCTGCCGAGGGCGGACGCTCCGAGGCCTTCTCCTGCCCAGCTCTGGAGCCAGCGGTAGCGAAGGCTCCGCTGCTGCCGGCTCCAGAGACATCCTCGTCGGGCGGCACGGGGGGTAATTAGGGTGGCGCGCGCGCACCCTTGGGAGTCAGTCTCGCGGGTTCGGCGCCGAACCCTCGAGACTGACTCACCGAACCCCTGGGGTTCGATCGAACCCCGGTTAAGAACCAGTGCTCTAGCTTATATTTTCCTGGAAGGGAGTTGGCATTGGGGTTGGAGAGATGCAGCATGTTGTTGCAGATCATACTTGCTCCCTGCAGTAGTGAATGTGGGTGGTCAAGTCAAGTGTCTATCAGTTTGACAGTGAAACAGGGCCACCTTAGGAAGATCATGGTTTCTACATACTCGGAAGACTCCCTGGATAAGCAGGGGTATATAAGTTTGTAAATTAAATTTAAAAAACCCCAAATGACCCTGTGACCTTCTAGGTCCAATGGAATGTTGAGGGCACAGATATAAAAAGCTACTAACTAGAGTAACTCTTATTGTCTGGAGAGGGAACTTCTGGATTCACATTGAACACCGAAGACAGATCCCTCCAAGCTTGGCTACCTTTTATTGGGATGGGGAATGTGTTGTTGCTTTTGCTGCCACCACCATAAACTCTGCTATCACCCAATCACAGCTACACTAAAATTTGCATTCCATTGTTTTTTATAGGCAACTCTCACTTCAGACTAGCAGAGGAGGGTCTAAAGCAAGGATTCTAAATGGGGTATATCCATATCCTTTGGTGGTATGTGAACCAAATGTTGGGAGTATGGGACTCGATCGCTAAACAGTTTTCAAAACATGTTGGATTCGACCATTATCAATATGGATTGAGGCGGCAAGGCCGCTAACCGCTTCCCACATCCCAGTATTGACATCCTTTAAAGTCATACCTGGTACTTGTAGAACTGGTGAGGATGAGAATTTAGCCAGCCTGGTGAAGAGGGTATGGGGACATGTTGGTCAATCCATTGGGTGGGGGGTTGTAATCGTAAAAAAAGGCTGAGAATCCCTTGTCTAAAGGAACCAGAAGTCAGTCTGTGCCTTTGTAGCAATTAGATCTAGAGTTGAGGGCAGTTAAATCAAATAATGTTGAAGGTGCTGGGGAGGGAAAATGGAGGGGAAGAGAAGGGTTTGGACAGCTTGAGCCCCTAACAGAGTATCTTGGAAGTGAACTTGGTCAGGGGCACATGCACCATGAGGTTAAACTCTCTCCCAGGTTGCTGAGCACAGGTAGTCGGGGTTGACAGGAAGCCCCAAACCTGAGTCCTTTAGCACTTCATGGCAGAGTGAGGGAGGTATTCTCTGAAGTACTGTATCAAAGTACTGCAGGGTTCTAGTTCTAGGTTGGCTGGTGACTGAACAGGAGCATTCCTGGGGGGGGGGCTGTGGATACACTTGTCATAACATTTTGTTGCAGGCCCCTCCAAAGCAAATTTCTTGTTTTCCCAAAACTACAATTTTGGTGACTGATACTTTTATTTTTTAAAAAACCCAGTCCTATTCATTTCATGTGCTTGTGATTACAAATAGAAGTAAACTGGAGCTTATTCTTGGGGAAAGACTAGTAAATGGAATTTGAATGACAGTAACATTTGGTGCCCTTAATATCCATAATAAGAACTAAAATGTTTTAACAGCCCAAGGTTATTTCCTGCAAATGTGATCAGAAAAAAATTATTCTATATGGCCCTTGCAGGTTTGGTATCGACTTGCTGGTAAGATAAATTTGATTGGATTACAGTTTGCTGAAGCTCTTCCAACAAATGCATGGTTTTAATCTAAACTTTGCATTGAATCAGGTTTCTAGGAATATAACTGTTTAGGCAATATCTAACAGGTGATGTTCTTCAGCATTCCTTCTGGAGATTTAGGTTGCAATTCTGTGCACACTTAATGAACACAGCAGGACTTCTGAGTAAATATGCCTAGGGTTGTGCTGTGAGAGTGCAATTCTATGCATCCTTAGTTGTATTTGGTAGAATTTAGTTCCAAGTACTAGAGTTGGACATGACTGGACTTAATTGTCAGGGGTCACCTTTACCTTTAAGTATGCATAGGTTTGAATCGCACATCTTTTCTGAGCATTTCTTTTCATAAATACTATAGCTGTCATTTCTCCCAATTTTCACTACAGTTTGGAACATAGCTCTAAGTTGTATAGGAGATGTTTAGCATCCAAAACTATTAGAAACTGAAGAATACTATTCCTGAATGAATCTTGGATGACTTGATTACCAGAAGTAAAATGAGGTACAGTATTAGGAAACTGAGAGCCCAATTCTGTGCATGTCTACTCTGAAGTAAATCCCATTATAGCCAGTGGGGCATACTCTCAGAAGTGTGGATAGGATTGCAGCCTGACTGCGGTTTAGTATTCCAGGGAATAAATTTCTCATGCAGATGTGTTTAAACTCTTTCCTGATACTGCTTTTTTTGTAGTGTGAATAACTGCTGAATAATTGTTAAAATATAGCTTTGCTTGTTCTGTTGAGTGAAAGGAACAGTAAAGCTTACTTATGTGGTTCTTGTTCTCCACCCATCTGCAGCTTGGAGAAATGCACTCTATAATATGTACCTTTTTAAATTTAAATGTTTCAATTTGATTAACTTTCTTTTCATCCTGTGTGTCTTACTTAATGAACCTCAAGGCGGATTGCAGTAATAAACAACCATACACACCGCTTGGAAGCTCTTAATCCTCTTGCCAATGGCAGAGACCAGAGTGTGTTTCCCTTCAGTTCTGCAGTCCCAGGGCAACTAGCAGTTAGAACAGTGTTCTTTCTGGCATGGAGATGGGAATCGAGCTCTATGCGGCGGCTCCTTCTGTGGCTAATGGCTGGGCCAAGCAAGTCATCCGTGTGCCATGATAAGAGGCAGGGGATTCAACCTTCCAGCAGCCCTTAGTCCTATGACTGATGGCAGAGGCTGAGAGAGAAATTCACTGGCACCTTGTTTGTTTTTACAGCAACATTCTACCTTTTATGGAAATGACTGGTGGTTTCTTCTGGATCTTGGCGCCCAAGCAAATTGCCATATAAGATGTTACAAGATTTCTTTAAAAGTAATATTTGAAAAGAAAGTACATGAACTCTACCCTCCTTTTTGTCCTAAACAGACTTGGTTTACAGTCTCCACTAATCATACATACAGTTCTCTAGATTACAAATATTTTTAATGAATTAAAAAAATGCATTTTATCCAACCTTCTTGAATTAGATATGCAGGTATGTAGAATTTGTATCTTCCTGAAAAGCACAAGTGATATCACATTCCAAAAATAAATGAAACGGACAGTTATTGGTGGAGAACTGTCAGGCTGCATGTGTATTGTTGGAATGTTAGTTGGGCACTTCTGTTACACACCCACAATCTTAGCTGAGAAGATGCATAGTAACTCACTTTAAAAAAAAAAGCTGAAAATGTCATGGCTTCCACATCAATATAGTTCTTTAGGTCTCGATATGAAACCAGTCTTCAAGCTAGCATGTTTGAGAGGGGGTCATAGGTTCAAGTTAAGGTGTTTAATGTTGTCTTGAGTATGTCTGTACAATAGACTTCTGATAATCCGACGCCTTTGGGGCCCAGGTTGAGCCAGATTATCAGATATGCCAAACTATCAGATGGTCCATGGAGGGGGTGGAGACCCTCCCTGAGCTGAGACACCGCTGACGTTGCTCAGGCAGCTGCAGCAGATTGGAGCGATTGCCAAGTCCCAGCTACCTGGACATGAGCTTGCTGCACTTGACCTGGCGCTGTACTCGAAGTGCAGCAGCAGTTGCTGTGTCAGATCGCGCACCTGGAGCTGACCCAACCAGGCCGCTGCCAAGTACATCCAGTGCCTCTGCAGCCTCCTGGTGGCCAAGGAGCCTGGGCGAGAAGGCCAAAGTACGGGGCAGGAAGGTGCAGTGCGACTTGCTCACCAGGATGCCCTGTTAGCTGGGCAAGCTGAGCTCTTACCTTTTGGTGCCAGAGTATCAGGAATGCTGTATGTATAGAAGCCAAACTATTGGGAGTTTTACTGTATTTAGATTTTGTGTTAAACTCTGCAGTTAAGAGAGACTGACAAATAAAACTCACACTTGTTTTTAATTTTTTCTACCATTCCCCCATAATGTCTGAGAGGGGGATACAATGTGTAGAAACGTATGGCTTGGAGCTACGCTTAGTTGCAGCTTGTATACTTGGGTATATATGCAGGCAAAAATAGGGAGACTCATCTTCAAATAAATAAACTATAGCATTTATTGCTGAATTATAGGTAGCATTATAGAATCGTGAAATGACATTTGATAAATTTTTGTATTTGCCTGGA
Organism: Plestiodon gilberti rubricaudatus; assembly: GCA_026170595.1. Lineage (NCBI taxonomy): Eukaryota > Metazoa > Chordata > Lepidosauria > Squamata > Scincidae > Plestiodon > Plestiodon gilberti. The sequence goes on from JANXHW010000001.1 coordinate 80,109,430, forward strand.
GAAGAGGAGAGTAAAAATCACTTAAATGGCCAGCTACAGAAAAGTCTCAAACATTCATCTCTATGAGCTACTGTTCTCTGTATCAACATACGTTCTCGCTGTTTAATAATATTGACTCTTGAAGTTTGGATAGGCTTCAGGCCAGTATTGTCAGACTGGTTTGGTACTTCTGGATATTTTTTTTCCAAGTGCACACACGTGTGTGTAATGATACATTTTGCCTCGGGTGCTTTAAAACACAGAGTACTTAAACAAATATATCAGTGATGAACCTAATGTTATTTCTCCATTTATCTTTATACAAACAGCACTTACTCTTATTATCTGTCGCACATTATCTGATCTCCCTCCAGGCTTGGAGCATTGAACACATGCTTCCAAGGCACTCATGTTTGTGCAGTTTGTAGGACCAGACTGACTTAGTTTGAGCAGTCGTGTCATGTGTTTTACAAGCAGGTCTCTTTCAGTGTTTATCTCTTGAAGAACTTGCTATAGTACTTCTATACAAAACATGATGGCTTCCCTGTGTTACCTAGAAAGGAATTCCCACAGTAGCATGTCTGTGTGAGTGAAACAGGATTCAGTTCCCTGATTTTAACATCTGGCATTGAAGCAAAGGTAGATGTTTGCCATATGATTAAAGAAACTGGGTACTACTATCCTATATACTGTAAAGATGAGAGGGATAGTGATAGGTTTGTAGCTCATTGATACCTGCAAAGATATTTCTTTTTATTCTTGTATTTTTGAAAAATTTACCCAAACTGTTTTTATTTTAAAAATGTATTACAACTGCTAGCTCTAGCAATTGTATATTTTAAAGGTTTAGAATGATCCTAAGTTGCCCTTGATTGTGCCTTTGATTGTGTGGATCACAACAAACTGTGGCAAATTCTTAAAGAGATGGGGGTACCAGACCACCTTACCTATCTCCTGAGAAACCTGTATACAGGTCAAGAAGCAACAGTTCGGACCGGCCATGGAACAACCGACTGGTTCAAAATTGGGAAGGGAGTACGGCAAGGCTGTATATTGTCACCCTGCCTATTTAACTTATATGCAGAGTACATTATGAGAAATGCAGGGCTGAATGAATCGCAAGACGGAATCAAGATTGCCGGGAGAAATATCAACAACCTCAGATATGCAGACGATACCACCCTAATGGCAGAAAGTGAAGAAGAACTAAAGAGCCTCTTGATGAGGGTGAAAGAGGAGAGTGCAAAAGTTGGCTTGAAACTCAACATTAATAAAACTAAGATCATGGCATCTGGTCCCATCAATTCCTGGCAAATAGAAGGGGCAGAAATGGAAGCAGTAACAGATTTTACTTTTCTGGGCTCCAAGATCACTGCAGACAGAGACAGCAGCCATGAAATTAAAAGACGCTTACTCCTTGGAAGGAAAGCTATGGCAAACTTAGACAGCATAATAAAAAGCAGAGATATCACCATGCCAACAAAAGTTCGCATAGTCAGGGCGATGGTGTTCCCAGTAGCAATGTATGGTTGCGAGAGTTGGACCATAAGGAAGGCTGAGCGCCGAAGAATAGATGCTTTTGAGCTGTGGTGCTGGAGAAGACTCCTGAGAGTCCCTTGGACTGCTAGGAGATCAAATCAGTCAATCCTAAATGAAATCAACCCTGACTGTTCCCTGGAAGGACAGATACTAAGGCTGAAACTCAAATATTTTGGCCACCTAATGCGAAGAGAGGACTCTCTGGAGAAGACTCTGATGCTGGGAAAAATTGAAGGCAAAAGGAGAAGGGGAAGGCAAAGGATGAGATGGTTAGACAGTATCACCGATGCAACGAACATGAAAATGAGCGAACTCAGGAAAATAGTGGAGGACAGGAAGGCCTGGCGGGATATGGTTAATGGGATCACGAAGGGTCGGACACGACTTAACGACTGAACAACAACAACAACAAGTTGCCCTTGCAGAGCAGAAGGCACTGCCATTTATACAACAGGGGGGTGATTTTTGCCACCTTCCACTGTAGCCCCATGTTACATGTACCTCATACAATTCTGTTCTGGAGGATTCCTCCAATCCTTGGAGCATATGTTGGAAGACTGCAGAGGGAGGGAGGAGAAAGTTTTGCTCTGTCAGCTGAGCTCTGTTGTATCAGCAGAATGGAAATTAGAATCTGAACCAATGGGCCTGGGGCTAGATGCCTTTACCCCCTGACAGACAGGGCTTCAATGTTCTCCCCTCCCCTAGTTTTTCAGGGAATTTAAAAAAGGAGCAAAAGACTTTACAGCATGACTTGTGTATCTGAGCTCTAAACAAACGTATTTAGGCTTCCCTTCCCACCAGCTGGCATTCACACATGACGGTTACAACATTCTAGAATACTTGTCTTCAGACTCGCATCAGTGACTGCTGCTGCTGTGCTATCGCTTTTAAAAAAATAGTCCTTCTCCCTCCCATCTAGGAGCAAGGGAGGTTCCCTCAGTGATTTTGTCACATAGCCACATCTGATTGCTATGCAACAGCTTACTTGCAGATACAGTACCTTGTTCCTGGGATGGAGAAAAGTCTGTTAAATGGGCCTCTGCATCAGCCTCCCAGGGCTGTAGAGCTGCTCTAAACTCTCAGAAGGGGTTGTCCTCTTTTCACTGCAAAACTTTTTATCTCCAAACATTTGATGTACATTAGCCCTAATTATAATCCAGGTAATGCTTGGGATGTCCCTTTTTGTACTTTTAACTACTGTAGGTTTGAATGTACAGTACATGTATTGTTAAGACACAGTAGATTTGATTTCAGTGACTGCCTATAACCCTAGGTCATCCCCATCTTTCCTTGTGCAAATGTATGTACTGTATATGCCTTCTTATAATGCATTGTTGCACCACAAATAAGTAAAAAGATATGTAGTCTTTATAAATCTTGTATGCCATATGGAACACATTTTAATTGCAATAGTAACCAGTTTGCTTTCTTTTGCTTCCTCTATCAAACTCCCATTTTCACATAGGGCTGGTTCAGATGCAAAACTAAATCATGGCATGGTGCTGCAAGAATGAGCCTGTCACACCTGGCAGTTAGTTCTCTCCTGGTTTGCAATGTGGCTTGATTTCTTCCCTCCCCCCCCCCCCAAATCGGGGCAAGCACAAAACATAACTTGCCAATTCAAATGAAAGGACAAAGGAGAGAGGAAAACATGAGAGGAGTGAATATAGAAGCCAGAGTCTCCTCGAAGGCTCATTTCCAAATGCTGCACTAGCCCAGTAGTCAAAGAAAACCAGGAATGCTTGCCTGAGATTTAAACTTAGAAATAGTAGAGAAATGGCTCTTGTCCCGCTTGGATCACATCTGGTATCAAAATGTCTTGTCTTTTGAAGTGTGGTTGAGAGAACCACAGTGGCTAGTAGGGAATTGTTACCTTTGCCGTTCATCTATTGAGATGTTGGTTTTAGTCCTACTTTAAAAAAAAATGCAGTGTTTTTATACAAGTATGACCCCTTATGCCTGCTCTGCCTTCATGGGAGCAGGCAGCAAACCAGAGCTTTTTCCAGTTGAGAAAATTAGATTCAAAGAGAATGTGTGATCTGTCAAGTATTAGTGAGAGGCAACCCTAGTAGAAGAAAAGGAATGCACTGTGTTCATCCAAAGAAATTCAGTATAGATGAGAAGAAGATAAATTCAGTATAGATGAGAAGATAGGCTTTGTTCGTGTTTGTCTTCAAACCAGTTTGTCTTCAAACCAGTAAAGCAAGGGGCTTGGGTTTACTTTAAACTTGTTCTGTGCCCCTTCTCCTCTCAATAATAATAGAAACAGTAACTGCCTTGTGAGGAGGAAGAAGAGAAGATGAAAGCAAGGCATATCCCCCTATTGCTTTTTATGATTTCCTATTGTGTTTGTTTTATGTAATGCACTAGGAATCTTGTAGGCTGAAGGATGGGGAACAATGCTTTAAATAAAAGATACAATTATAGGTTTAATCACCGTGAAAATGGAGAGTAGATGGCTTTAAAGTGCTCTGGCTTAATTGATTTGTGGGTTCCAGCCATAATCTGTCGCCCCATCAAAAGAGTTTAGCTTATTGCCATCTGATACTTGTCCATTCGCATATGTAAAGAGCTGGTCTCTACTTCCTGTTTGACAGGTATAAATTTGCCACTTGGTTAGCAACAGCTGGTGCTTTTATCTGGGGCCAAGAATTCTATTAACACGGGGATGCTCAGCCCATAGGGGTCCACTTTTGGGTATGTGTTTCAGGGGATTATGTTGAAAGAGTGGTAGTACTGCATACTCTTTGAGTATAAGACATACTCAAGGTAGTATATGTCTTATAGCTAAGCAGCAGTTTAGTCGAGCAGTTCACCCAGATGCTTTAGTGACGCAGTTCTAAAATGAGAGAATGTGAAAGTTTCGCACAGTTTCATATTACATAATTTTGTTGTCCAACAGAGAACCTTGCTGAACCTTGTCTAACCATGTCCAAATTCCTGACTTTTAAATGGGTGACTATTGAGAGCTTGTATTCCAAAATGTAGTTCTCTGAAATGGATTAACAGCATAATCCTGTTCTTTTTGCAGGCGGCGGAACAAGCGTTCTGCTGCCCGCACTAGTCGCAAACGTGCCGTAAAGCATGTTTGTGTACTACTTCAGAGCCGGGAAGGCCGGCGCAAGCTCTGCCGCCTGAGAACTTGGCCTGCCGCCGGACCCAAGCAAGGCAGGATCCGGCAAGTGGATGGGCAGGTTGGCGGAGCTGGGCAGGCGCCCATAGGCCCAGCCGCCCTGGGTGGGGGCATGGCTCCTGCCATATCCAGGTCCCCGCCGGGAGGCTAGGCCTTTACACTGCCTCCTCCGACTTCCGCCAGCAAAATAGCTGGCGGAAATCTGAGGAGGCCTATCGGCCCCAGCCGTGATTACACTCGGAAGGGGACGAGCGTCCCCTTCCCTGAGTAGACTTTCCACCCCGGACTGCCTGTTGCAGGCTGCCCGCGGCAGAGATCAGAATCCGGCGGGTGGCCTCAGCCGCCCGGCGGATCTTTGTTAAGTTTAGGCTGCCCAATGTATACTGTTACCATCTAGGCTGTAACGTTTTTTTGTATACTTGCCATGCTTCCTCTCAAACATAAGAATGCAGTCTTTTGAGAACTTTTTATGTATGTATATTAGATTTCGGAAATAGCCTTTAATCGATTGGATTACCTAAAAGCCAAATAGGTATGCGAGAATTTAGGTTTTCATGACCGGCAACTACTTTATTGTTAAAGTTTTCAATGGGTCTTCTGGCCGTGGTCCACTAATAAGATAAAAACAATCTTACATTTTGCCCCAATCACATAGGACTTCCTCAGAGTAACAGAATGCCCATGCTAGGGCCAAAGATGAAAACAAAGCTGGCAGATAGCAAAAGGAGTTTATAACCAGTCAGGTAACGGTGATTGAAGGCAGCTGGGTGGCTCCAAGATCAGGCATTTTTCAGTTTGAAGAGGCCAACATTGATATAAAAGGCTGTAGTACCTTTCAAAGGAATCACGGAACAGATTTTTAAGACTGGAATCCAAGCCCCTGGGACACCCATTATTTCTTCTTTCCTATTAAGATGTTGAGGATGTTTAAAAAATTTCAATAGCCTCCCTGTGTAAACGTTGATGATACGGAAGGCAATCTGAACATTTTTGAGATCAATACAATGCCCAGTTTTATCATATGTTCTGCCACAGCAGATTTATTCGGTTGATTCCCTTTCTGAGACCAACGGAGTAGGTTCTCAGGCTGCTGGAAGGGGAACTATGGTACCCACAGCTTCCTGTGTGCTGGGAGTTTACATTTGCTGGAGTGACGTCATGGCACTTCCTGGTTAGAGGAGTGAAATAAAACAGGAGTGTGGGCCAATTGGCAGGCACATTCCAATTTTTGGAAGGAAAGATTAGGGAAGCACAGGTGATTTATTACAGACCTGTCCTCTAATTTCCATGACTGCTAAGTTTATATCGGAGCCTTGATGAAGGACTTTGTCAAAAACATTTTGAAAGGCTAAGTATACAGCCTCACTTGAATTACCTCTATCCACAAACCTGTTGACACTCTCAAAGAACTCTGTAAGGTTAGCGAGGCAGGACTTAATCTTTGTACAAACTATGCTAATTCTTCATCCAGGGTCCTTCTGTATGCTTAATAATTTTAATTATGCTTTCCACCAGTTTGCCTGGAACAGATGTTAAGCTGATTGGCCTGTAATTTCCTGGGTCCCTTTTTAAATATCATTGTTACATTGGCTAGTGTCCAGTCCTCTGGCATGGGGGCTCATTTAATAGACGGATGTTGTATTTTTGTTAGATCAGCAGTTTCAGATTTGAGTTCCTTAAGAACTCTTGGGTGGGTGCCATGTGGACCCAGTGACTTGTTAGTTTTTTAATTTAACATGTGCCCTAGAATCTTATCCCTATTCACTTCTGTTTGACTCGGTTCTTCAAATGCTGTCCCTGGCATAGGTACCTGTCCTACATCTTCTGTGGTGAAGACCAGAAGTAAAAAAATTCATTCGTCTTCACTGTAATTTTCATATCCTCTTAAGTTTCCCTTTTTTATTTCCTTACCTAATGGCCCAACTGCTTCCCTCCCTGGCAAGTATCCTGCTCTTGGTGTATTTTAAAAATGTTTTTGTGTTGCCATGTGCATCTTTTTCTTCCTTCCTCTCTTCTACATCTTTTATTGTTGGCCTACATTTTTTTTGAATACTTGAACTTCTTTTGAAAGGTGGTAGTCCTTTTTGTGTTCCTTATTTGGGCAAGACTTCCATTTTCTGAAGGAAGTGTTATCTTTTACAGCTTCCTTGACTCAACTCATGAGCCATGGTGGCTTATTCCTGGACCTGGTGGTGTCTTTTTTACTTTCCTGCATTCTAGTTGAACTTCTGTTGTAGTTTTAAATAAGTTCCATGTGCTCTGGAGAGATCTGACCTCTTTGACTTTTCTTTTTTTACTGATGTTCTCTTTTTTAAGAAGTGCCCTCTTTTGAAGTCCAAAATGTCTGTGCTGAACTTCTCAGTTACATATATCCTGGATAGCACTAAGGTCGCTGTTCTCTGTCAATTCAACAAACTTATACCTTGCAATAGGTCCTGTACACTACATAGGATTAAGTTTAGGGTCATCTCCCAGACCATGTGTTCTAGGATACACAATCATTCAGTGTATCTAGAAATTGTCTCATTGTCATGACCGGAATGTGAATTTACCCAGTCTCTGAAGGTATATATGAAGGTAATTGAAGCCATCTATTACTAAACACTTTCTCATTTGAATGCCTTTGTGATTTCTTCAAGTCAAGATCACCCTTAGCATTTTGATCAGGGGGGTAATAAGCTGTCAACGGTACTAAATTATTTGGGCCTGCTGTTCCCACCCATTATGATTCTGTGCAAGAGTCTGGTTCCCCTAAATGTTCTCTTTTGTTAGATCCTACACATCCTCTTTGACATACAGACCTGCACTACCACCAGTACACACCCCTTCCTGTTCTTTCTGTTTAGTTTGAATCCTGGAATAACCATATCCTACTTGATCTCTCATCTACCACATTTCCATTATGTCCACTGCATCTGCACGATCGTTTACAAGCAAGGTCTTGAGCTCCCCCATCCTGACTCAGACTTCTGGTATTTGCTTATGAGCACTTGTACATTGTCATCTTTTTTGAATGATGCTGCAGTGTGCCTTGTCACATGTGACATTTTACACCTTTTGACCAGCTATCCTGTCTTACCATATCCTCATTTCCAAATTGTACCAGGGGGGGGGGGGGAATGATATGAAACATTTATATCTCTGGGGATGGCTTAGCCTGAACCAGATGCTTCTCTGCCACTGTCACCTTCCCCCCCCCCCCGGGGTCAGTTTAAAAGCCATTCAATCTTTTTGATGTTAAGCACCAGCAGTTCAGTTCCATTTTGGTGCAAGTGGAATCTGTCCCTCTCTTGTATAGACTTGACTTGTCCCTAAACATTCCCCAGTACCTAACAAATCCCTTCCCAGTTCTGATTGGGCGGAGGGGTGTATGCCCAGGGGCTTGTGTTTGAAAGCCATGCCTAGTTCAGCCCTGAGCACAGTTTTGAAACAAATCTCTTTATAAAAAGCCATTCTGACTCTGCCTTTCAATTGCTTTTCTCAAAGTTGGGTTTTGAGGAGATGGAAGGCAGATGTGCGTTGGAGAGAAGTAGTTTGTCACCAGAGGTGTATCAGGAGCGGATGCTGCCTGGAGCACCGCTCGCTGAGGCGCCGCCCCAAAGGGGGGGGCGGCATCGCTCGGGGGGGGGCGGCCCAGCTTACCAGGGCGTTCCGAGGCCTTCTCCCCCGGCCTCGGAGCTGGAGAAAGCCCTGGAGCGTCCACCACGACCGGTGGCCAGGGCTTTCTGAAGGCGGCCGAGTGCGGCGGCGCAGTCGGCCGCCTTCAGAAAGCTCTGGCCGCCAGTCGTGGTGGACGCTCCAGGGCTTTCTCCGGCTCCGAGGCCAGGGGAGAAGGCATCGGAGCGCCTGCCCGCGTCACCGGGCGGGGGCGCGCTCCGTAGAAAGACTGGAGCAAGCGGAGCAGTGCCGCCTGGCGCCACGGAGCCGCCCGGAGCCACTGCTCCGCTCACTCCAGTCTTTCCATGCCTCTGTTTGTCACTAACTTAGCTAGTGCATGTGTGCTACATTCAGATTTTTGGATAATCCCACTAGTGTTAAAATCAAACTAGACATCTTCTGTATACATGCATGTGCATGCACACTTTTTAAGTAGCAGTCATTGGGGGCAGAGGCTGATATGGATTGGGACCATGGCCATTTGCCCTTGCTCTGTTTTCCTGATGGCAAATCTCCTGGAATGGATTCTTACTTCAGACTGTAAGTAGCTGACTTTAGAGAATAATGAAGGAAGGAAAGCCATGCTGTGGGCATGCCATGCTCTTCTTCCACTATCAGTTTGTCAGGCCTGGGTGGGTGGGTGGTTCTTTAGGATTTCAGGAAAGGGTCTTTCCCAGTCCTACCTGGAGATGTTTACAAGTGTATCGTACCACTGAGCTGTGGCCTGTCTTCTTTCAAAGGCAATAGCACCAATATCCAGTGTATAACTGGAAAATAAGTCCTTTGGGGACAGGTGTATGTCTACAGATTCCAGAATTTTTTCTTGATTCAGGTATTACAGATCTCATCAGTCCTGTGACAATAATATTGTTTGTTGTGGAGCAAGAATTGATTTCTTCTTCTAGGAAAATTGGCTTCAAACGTGAAGGAAATGTATCTGAAAAAGAGTTCCTTACTGAGTTGTTTAATGGCAGCAATGCAGGGAAAGAGAAGAGGAGACTAGAGCAGCGTTTCTCAAACTGTGGGGCGACCCAACTTCTCATGGGTCCCAAGCAGAGCCTCCATTGAAACATAGGTGATGGAAAGATCAGATAGTTATCAAGCTCTGAGGCTATTCAAAAATCAGATGGCTGTCAATTGCCCTGCAAAGAGCTGAGCTCCAGCAGTTTGCAAGCTTGTGTAAATATAGGGATGTCAATGACAGGTAGTGGGGGAAGGTGAAGGCTGATTCTCATAACTAAGCCCCTCAAACCTAGAGATTATTCATTAGGGCTACCTCGTTACGAGAAATGGATCGAAGGTTTTTTGCAAATAAAATATTACTTGTAAATACGGTATATTCTTCCTAGATCACCTTTTTTTACGTCTCGTAAAGCTAGTTGAGTCCCGATAAGAGTGTTTAAAAAAGTGGGTCCTGGTGCTAAACGTTTGGGAACCACTAGACTAGCGTACAGAGGAAGATGGAAACTAGGTATACTCATATTTTTATTGATTATACGTAGACCTTGGCTGTTCCTGCTACAGGCCATGTTTGCTAAGCCTTCACTGTGGCCCCACCTAAATCATCACAATATGTGTGAATCCAGAATTTAAGCTGCTCTTAATTGATATATTCTGCCATAATTTTCTTGGCTTTCCTTCAGACAGCTTGCTTGTAACCAAGTTGCAGTCTCCCTACCAGACTTTGAATTTACCAAGCATAAGTGTGCAAACGTATGCTGCAGGTGAATAAAATATCTAAACTTTGGTAATAGTATCTTCACTTACGATGCCAGTCATCTTAGAGGGAAATTCTTAATTGGATTAATAGCCTGTATGCTAAACTTCTTAATGAGAATTAATGGGTGTGCATTACAAATTCCTAATTAACAATAGGGAATGGAATGGAATAAAAAGACTCCCTGCTATAACTAAAAATGCAACAGCATCATGATGCTGTTAATGTTTAATGTTAAAGTATTATGTCTGTAATAAGATATGAATTTAATTAGCCACTGAATTAAACACATTGATCCTTAGTGTACAGTATATTTCCTGCTAGTTTTTACCACAGTGGCTTCTTGCTAAATCAACATTATAATCCTGCTTTCATTTCCCACCAGATGATGAAACATGCCTGGGATAATTATAAACGTTATGCATGGGGATTAAATGAACTGAAACCCGTATCAAAACAAGGACACTCAAGCAATTTATTTGGTAAGTAATATGTGCTTTTGTACTTAGTGACATCAGCTGATTTACTACTTTAAAGTTAAATTACATTGGAAGCATGTGTGCTCTTAACCAGCTGTTGCGACATGTGCTTTCTTTAAATGATTAGTTATTGAAGATAACCAAAGTAGCATTGCCCAGTCAGTTTTGTGTCTGTTTATGGAGAATATCCCAACTATAATAGAGTAGAACACCATTATGTTGTGCTATTTATTTTTAGGATTTTTATCCCACCAGTGTGGCTCCTTGGGAGACTTAAAATATCAAAAGAAATCTATTTGACCATGGAACTCTGTCAAATTGACGGAAATGTTTTTAACACCCGTAATAATATAGACATGCTAATTCTGTACAATGAAGTCCTGGGGTGCCCTCTAGCTTTGACAGTAGACTCATTCAGTTAAATTCTTCTCACTTCAGTTGTATTATCTGAGCCTTTGTAGTGTAAAGGATGATGGTTTTTGGTAGAAACATTACTACAGTTATTTGAGAAACCTGTAATGGTGGAACAACTTCAAAATTTCGTTAAAATGGTTGGGTGTGTGTGTGTGTGTGTGTGTGTGTGTGTGTGTGTATTCTTTGTCCTTCAGACATTTCTCTTTTGCACTTATGGTAGTGGAATCCTAGCTTTGCTGTTGTCTTCCGTATTCCAGCCAGAACCTTGAAGTCCTACAGAGAACACCTTTTGGTTTGCCGAGGTTTTGTGCCACAACAGAGAGTCCACTTTTTTCCTGGCTTGGAATAGATTTTTGCCTCTCGGGAGAGAGCTATAGCAAACAGAAAAATGCTAGCAAAAACAGCAGCCATTTGTCTTCCCTCCTGTTCAGGAATATGGTGCATGCTGTCACTGTGTTCCAAGTTTCTCCACTCTCATTTGACTTTGTTTATGGAAACAGAGAAACTGTGTGGTGACATGTCATCGCCTGTTAAGTATCACTCCATGTTATGGAGGAGAGTGAGAAAAGGGTACACAGGGCTCTCATTCTTTCAATCTGTAATAATGTGACCCAGTCTTAGTTTTGTCCTGTAATCCTTAAGCATAAGATGCTGCATTGTCCATGGTTCCAAACAATGCTCCCATCCTCAGTCCTTCCAGTTTTCTCAGGCAGCCCAATCCTATCCAGTGCTGGTGCAGCAGGGTCGCACAGCCTACACTCTATCTAGCACTGGGATTGAGCAGGCTGGAGGTCTCCTCGAGGTAAGAGGACATGAGCCCCAGCCTGCTCAATGGGACTACTCGGATCAATACCAGCTAAGTTGCTGGCGCAGGCCCGAGAAACCCTGTGTAGGGCTTCCTGGCCGGAGAGGAATAGGATACAGCAGAGGCCTTCACTGATCGCTCCTCCTCTCAGGCCTGATCCAACCACCCTGTCCCCATTATGCCTGCTCCCCACGCCCCCAGGCTCTGCGCTGCTCAGAGCTGCTCCACAGTGCAGGGTCCAGCAGCGACCGGCAGGGAGGCAGTGCAGGCGCCACCTCCTCCTGAGTAGTTCCAAAAGTGCCTTATGGCATGTTTGTGACACTAAGGCAGAGGTGGCCAACCTTCCACCATTAGGGCTACTGTGTTCTTAAGAGTTGTGTAGAAGACAGAATCTTGGCAGCTGCAAGTGCTGATGGTGCTGCTAAAGCAGCTGCACCTGCTGAAATGCCCTCACCTATGCAACCATTTAAAGGGCCAGCATTCATGTTGAAAGGTTGGCCACCACTGCACTAAGGCCTGCGCCATTACTTTAATTGAGGTACATTGCATAAGTATCTACGTTACTCATCTTTCAACCTGGTGCTGATGGCCTGAATGGCAATATGCAAGAGACTGTTTTTTACTTCAAGATTTTTTTCCTTAATGTTTAACCATTCTCATGATTTTGGTCTAATAAAGTGTATTCTGTGGCACTGTTCTGTCAGAAGTACTGCGGTCCTTCAGTGCCCATTCCTCTAGAAAAGCTCTGGCTGAAACATGTGTGAAAAGGATCAGCAAAATAACTTCTGTTCAGGGCTGGTTGAGTCTGTGTTTATAATGGCAGAAGCTAAACCTTTACAAGGCCATATCAACTTGAAATGCATCTTCTCTGGTGTGTCATAGAATTCTTTTTACCAAAAGGCAATTTCTGCCATTAGTGAAATGGCGGGGATAAATCGGAGGGAGAGCTTGGTTGGCTTTTTGACTTGTCGGGTCAGCCTTGTGTGTTGAGGAAAAAACCAGCTTTTCTTGGAATCTTGCATGCTTTGACCTTGGAACATATTGTTAATAACTCATTTTTTGCAACATAAATTGCAAACCAGATGACTACAGTCAAGGCACAATCTAGTGGCACATACAGCAAGTGTAACAATGCATTCTGGCTGGCTCAAATTTTTCCTGTGTAATCCGAAGAGTTGATGCCTTTTTGTTTTGTGGATGGAACCAACCATGCTGTGAATACATGCATCACATGGAGGCCATGGTAGCAGCTAGACGTGCTGTATTATCAGCACTGGATTCTACTCCTGCTTTGCTCAAACAAAACTTTGCATCTTGGCAGTACTCAAATTGCAAGTAAGCATTTTAATTTATCATTCAATGTCATACAGAAAACAGGATCATTTGCATAGAAAAAATGTAACGGGTTCACTTGGCTATCACATAAAACTTATCCCAGTCATAAGCATATTAATCACTTTTGTGTTTTCCATGGCCTACTTACACAGGTATAAACCAGTGCTGCCAAAATCAACCTGGTCACGATATACTATGCAATATGCCATGCAAGTCTATGGTTTCGACTTTTCTCTGTAGGTAGTCAATACATACTGGTAATAGTTTTCTTTATTGTATAGCATTAGGAAAATAATAAATTTCCAATAGTTAGTCCCAGGCCAGGCTGGCCTCCTTGGATGTGCACCAGCTCTAGACCTGGCGCACATCTGAGGAGGCTCATCGGAGCCTGCAGGACTTACACTAGGGGAGTATCTCCTTCCACCGAGGTGAGCACAGGCTGCGCTGGCACTGCCCACGTTCTGCCTAGGTTGCAGTGGCCGGCCCTTTAGGCTGGCCGCCGCACCTTAAGCAGGATTGGGCTGCCCATGGGAGATGGGGGCAGGAGGAAGCATGGGCTGAAATGAGTGAGGGACAGGCTGGAAGGAATTGGGGGGTCAGGAAGGGGTTGTGGGGCAATGGAACACTATAGATGCTGTGGGCAGGGACAGCACAAGGAGAGATTCAAGATGGAGTTTACAGAGGAGATGGCAGAAGGCACAAAGTGAGCATAAGAACGCATATTGAAGAAGAGCAGTAGGAAAAGGGGAGACGAGAAGGGGAGGACAATGAAGGAAAGGGAGAATCTCAGGCAGCAGGTGGCTACAAGTGGGAGACCTCCTTTGTGCCCATTCCAGTCCTTTACAGGACCCCTTTACAAGTTTGAAAATGGCCCTAGTTCTCCCCTTGCAAATGTGTGTTGCTTAAAAAAGGGGGGGACCACAAGTAAATGGCAAATATTGCTGAGAACAGTCCTATCATTTTTGGAAGCCAGGCCTAATTACAGTAGGTGGCATTCTTGATAGTACACACTGGGTGCTGCAAGAGCTAACTCATTTTGACCCCCAAGCCCCAATAGAGCTTTTTCTCTATTGGGGACCTAATCATTGAAGCGTTCTTTGAATTCTTTCTGAATATAAAACCGATTTGAGGGTTTGTGAGAAGAACCAATTCCATTTTTGGAAAGCTGCAGGTCATTATGAATGCAGTCTAGCTGTTACCGCTTCCATGCAAGGCTATGAAATCAAATTTGTCTTTGCTCCAACAACTTTGCACGTTACATTACTTGTCTGTGACGAGTGATAGATCACCAAGGTGCAAATATTTATGGAAAATGCACAAGCCTATTTTTTCTCCTATTAAAGTCTTCCTGCTTGTCCCATTCCTTTGAGTTTTCATAGTGCTATGCAATGGACTGCTCTGCTTGTTCGTTCTCTATTTCATTTCAGCTAGAACACTTTAGTGTCCAAGTCCCCACCCTGCTAAACAAATACAAGTATGACCTGCTGAGTGAATGTCTTCGTCTTCCAGAGAGCAGGGTATTGTTTTCAGGTAGTTGCAACAGAAGCAGACATGAAGGGCTGGGAATGGAGCAGGGTAGGCATCCCCGTAATACCGGCACTTACCGGTATTTGCAAGTGTGAGCTCTCTACACAGATTCATGAATTCTTCACAGATGACCTGCAGCTTTTAGAAGTTAAATGTCCACTGAGAAGTTATTCAGTATGCCCTACCTTGCTTTTAGAGACTTACAATTTATAAGTTATGAAGTTAGCTACTTTAGAAGCTGAATTGTCCTTCTGGAGCCATAAACGGATGTTTTTATTTATAGCTTGTGCTGATTTAATATAATAAACTATTTAAAATCCAATAACACTTCCATTTGGCAACTTAACTAGTTCCAGAATTTATTGGTAGATGAAATAACTGTATCCTATTTGTGCCATGGTCATTTTAAATTGGATTACTCCATTTTATCCTCTTAAAGCTGCATGTTTGTCTCTTGGAGGCCTATTGGTATTAAAGAAGAACATGATGTAATGTGGTTCAAGAGAAGTACGTGGTTAGGACTGATTGCTGTTTGCCTTCACGGTACAGCCCTCACAGCTGGTATGTAAATAATACAGGTTGATGACCCCCTTATCTGGATATCCGAAATCCAGATTATTCCAAAATCCAGACATTTTGGGGCTATGACTTTAAAAAACAACTTTTTCTAGCACCTGTCTGGCATAGGCATGCTGGGGCACAAAATTATTAAAAATATTGTATGAAATTACCTTCAGGCTATGTGTGTCAGGTGTATATGAGATATACCGCATTTCTTCGATTCTAAGACGCATGTTTTTTTCCCAATTAAGCATTTAAAAAAATGGGGTGCGCCTTAGAATCGAAGGTCTCTAAAAAGCGCCCCCAAATGCAATTTCCTTACTTACCGGAGCTTGGGGGAGCTTCAGGGAGGCCTGCGTGACCTTCTGCAGGCCTCCCCGATCTTCAGTTCGGTGAAAAACAGCAATTTTCAGCCATTTCTGGGTTTCGCGAAGACCGGAAATGGCCGAAAATCGCTGTTTTTTACTGAACTGAAGATCGGGGAGGCCTGCAGAGGGCCGCGCAGGCCTCCCTGAATCTCCCCCAAGTCCCGGTAAGTAAGGAAATTGCATTTTCTGGCAGACCGCAAAGGCACTGTTCAAATGCAGTGAGGAGATCATCAGCTGCAGCGCGGGGCATGCTGGGGTGAGCTCTCAGGTTCAGGAAGAGAGAGCCGCCGCTGAGCAGAGGGGGCAAAATGGCGCGGTAAAAATCGGACTGCCGTGGCAGGCAAGCTGGGGAGAGTTGGTGCTGAGCAGGAAAGAGGTGCGTTTTGCAATCGATGGCTCTTGTTTTTTTCTGCTGGTGTTCCTGAAATTAAGATGTGCCTTAGAATCGATGGTGCCTTAGACTCGAAGAAATACGGTAAATGAATTTCGTGTTTAGACTTGGGTCCCACCTCAAGATATTTCATTGTTGTTATTATTATTATTAACAGTATTTATATACTGCTTTTCAACAAAGTTCACAAAGCGGTTTACAGACAAAATCAAATGATTAAATGGCTATTTATGCAAATATTCCAAAATCCAGACAACTTCCAGTCCCAAGCAGTCTAGATAAGGGATACTCAACCTGTATATACACTTTTATTAATATTACCACTTAATAACACATTTTTTTCTAGGAAGTACCCAGCACTAGTTCCCTGTTCTTGGCTGTGACCTCAAGCTGTCTTATGTGTATTAGAAGAATGCATATCATTAGTTTTGTTTACATGTGGAATGAACTGCTCTCTGTGCAGACCAATCCAATTCCTATTTATACTTGGACATAAGTCAACAAGAGTTATGCCCTTGTAAGCGTTCGTAAGCTTTGCAGGCTTGAACAGGCTAAGACAGAGGTTCTCTAAGTGTGAGGCGCGACTCCCAAGTGCGTCATCAAAAGCAGCCAGGGGCATCGCGTTAATCTTTTAATTAACACCTATTCTTGCTTGCAAGAGAGAGAGAGCAAAAACAAAGATCCGGAAAAGATCTTTTCCCTCTTCACATCGGGTCACTCAACGGCAGTTTCCACATCTTGTTTTTAACCACAGCATGAGCAAAGCCCTTATCTTATGTTAAAGAACGATTTACAACTCTATTGATAAGCTGAGTACCGGTACTTTGGAGCGTTTCTCTCCAAATCCTGAGACATTGCAGGTTTGCAAGTAAAGTATTTTCTTTCTGTTGAATGTTTTTAATAAACACAAAACAAATGCAAGAACTGCAATTGAAAATGGTGCAGAGCAGGTTCTGCTTTACATACAGTCTTTGATTTCTGTGTTTAGTTTGGTTGATTAATTATTAGGATTTCTCTCCTTCTTCCTTTCTGACCCACCTCTAAGTTAGTTCCCCACTCTAGTTGCTGGGACAACCCCACCCCACCCCCGGAAACTGCCAGGCAGTATAAGAATCTGTTTTTCATCTTGCAAAGATGCTACACCAAAAGGAGCTAGCTTTCTCTCTCTTTCTCTCTTGTGCAACTGGGGCTTCCCTCCCATGCTTTGATGTTTCTCTTGCCATGAATAGGACTAACACAGACAACATCAGTGCCCTCTACCCAGGCCTGCCAATGGAGGGAGGGCAGCATCCCAACCCCACCCTGCGCACTCCTGGCTTAGCTGCTGCTCAGCATAAGCATGGAAAATCCACTGTAGGGCTCGTTTTGGGAATATACACATACATATAAGAAAGGGTGCCTCTGAGCATGTAAAGAGTGCCTGTTTCTTCCATGCACTGTAATGGGGAGTCACGGCTAACGGCGAGGGAGGTCAAGGGAGCTGCGAGTCAAAAAAGTTTGGGAACCACTGGGCTAAGAGAATATAAACCGCAGGTTCTCATAGCATCCATAATACATGGATGTCTTTTTTGACAGTGATTGTAGCAGTGTTGTGTATTCAATATGCACTGGTATCAAGTCATACTTCATATTGTCTTATGAGTTAGAGGATACCACTTCCTCATTCAGCAAGTTTTGGACTTTCTTTCCAGATATATAATTATAGCTATAGCATTTTAATAATTCATCCAATTCCTCTTTTTATCAGAGTTGAGTATGGTGAAACATTCCTTGACCTAGAATGTATCCTCCATGTTCTCATGCCATTTCCAGTTAGTTGAGTGAAATTTTGCATGTTTTTGCAGAGCATGCCTAGAATAGTTCAATATTTATGTCTTTATGGCTGGTTGATACGTTAGTAGAGCTGCAAAATCTGAATGAAAAAGTCACATTTGTTGTTCTAGTTCAAGAATCTGTAACTGGTGGCACAATCCTGCGCAAACGTCTGGCAGCGGAGCTAGTGCCCCGCCACTAGAAGCCGTCGCGAACGTGCTATAAAGCACGTTCGCGATGACTTTAGAGTAAGGGCGGCCGGCGCAGAGACCGGCCACCCTCACTCTGCCTCTGGATCGCCCATGCGGCCACCAGAAGAGGTAAAAGATCCTCCGACAGGGGCGTTCTGTGCAGCGAGGGAGGCTGGGGGCTGGTGGATCCAGCCTGGGAGGGGGTGGGGATGGCGGCCACCATATCCTCGTCCTATTCCGAGCCTACATGGCCTACTTTTACTTCTGCCAGCTAAATAGTTCTTCCACAAAAGCATCTCATGTTTTCTTAATCTGTTAATGTGCTTACATTGTCAAATGTTTCCTGCCTTTTAATGTGTGAATACAGTGTTGTCCTTGGCTAGGACAGTTCATTGTTGAACAGATATCAGGCAGTACTTGATGTAAGGCTTGTGTTACTGAGTGGTCATTTAGAAGAGAAATAGCAAGGGCAACAGTTAATGATATGGTCAGAACTAGTGCTGCTCTTCTAGTAAGTTTATATTAACTTACAACTAGGCTTATCATTGTGGCATCTAATAACATATTTACATACAAAGTGAGAAAACATTATGCAAAGACATCAAGATTGGAAATCCATTATGAGGAGTTTGAATAGTGCAGAGAATAAACAAGTGTAGCCCACTTGTAGATTGAGGTTGCAGGGGACTGAGAGCAAATAGTTGTAGTTTAGGCAGTGTAGCAGCAAAAAAAAACATGCTGCAAGCAGAATGTGAATGTATCTCATAGAGTAATTTTATTCAGAGATCTCCTTTAATCGGGAAATGCTGTCCTCATCTGAAGCTTTCTCCAAAACAAAGCACTTTTTAATCTCTACGATATTTGGTTTGCAGGCTTAACAATGAGAGATTACCCGTATTTATCGGAGTATAAGACGCACCGGCGTATAAGACGTACCTTCCTTTTGGCCCTGGGTTTCAAGAAAAAAACATTTAAAGCATTTTTGGGCCACTTGGCCACTTACCGCTTGGCTGCTTAATTAGCTAATTTACATAAATTGCACAAAAATACCAGGATCTCTTTTAAAACACACAGCAATAAGACACATGAACAAAATGCACCAGAACATAAATCCCAAGTACAAAAAAAAAACCAGACTCAACTCTTACCCCACGCCACCTATGCACAGTTTCCAAAGCCTCCCCAACTAGGCCCAGTTCAGAAGCTTACCCAAGCTGCATTCATTCACCATCCAAGGAGAACTGGGAAGACCACGCCCTCTGCAGCTCAGCTGAACTGAACTGAGGAGCACAGCGCCCTCTGCTGGCTGCTGAGAAGCTCAACTCATGCATGTGCATAAATTAAACCCAACAAACAGCTGTAGATCGGATAGATTAGTTAGGGAAGAAAGCGCAAGGGAGCTCTCCGGCTCCGGAAAAACGCGGTAAGCCTGAAAATGCTTTAAAA
The DNA here is from genome assembly GCA_026170595.1 of Plestiodon gilberti rubricaudatus. Taxonomy (NCBI): domain Eukaryota; kingdom Metazoa; phylum Chordata; class Lepidosauria; order Squamata; family Scincidae; genus Plestiodon; species Plestiodon gilberti. The sequence continues at coordinate 80,128,784 of JANXHW010000001.1, forward strand.
CGGGCGGGGGGGGGAGAGAAGGATTTTTTAGTATTGGCGTATAAGACGCACCCTACTATTTTGGGTCACAAATTTAGACAAAAAAGTGCGTCTTATACGCCAATAAATACGGTAATTTTTACAAATGCACATTATTGTGTGTGGGTACACACACTTAAAGTGCCTCAGATTTTCGGTGCTGCTTGATGCAGGGCCAGTCCATCCATGAGGCCAACTGAAGCAGTTACCTCTGGCAGCAGATTGGCGAAGAGCGCCCACTTTTGTCCAACCGCTTGCCTCTACTGATCCTTCTTCTCCCACTTCCTCAATTGGAAGAGGGGGACAGTGCAGAATGTAGAGGAGTGCTGTGGGCTAGGGTGTCTGAGGAGCAGAAGCTGGCACATCTTTAGGTAAGGAAGGCAGCATTTGACATGCTGCCTCAGGCACTAGGAGGTCTTGGGCCAGCCCTAGCTTGATGGGACACAGGCTTCAATCCTATATGCACTTATGTGTGAGTCCCATTGAGCTTAATGGGACTTACTTTTGAGTAGAAATACTTAGGATGGTATTCTAAAACAAACAAAATACAATACCTATAGTGGATTTTTTTTTCATATGTACAACTTGAAAGTATCAAATGCTTAAGACTGAGACACATGGAACTAGAACTTTTGCCTGACTTGTATAAATATTCTTAGATATATAACAAGTAATTTTTTTCTTAAGGTAATATTCAAGGAGCAACTATTGTCGATGCCTTGGATACTCTATATATCATGGAAATGAAAGATGAATTTAAAGAAGCCAAAGAATGGGTAGAGAAAAACCTAAATTTTAACATGGTGAGTATTAATCTTTGGTTCAGAATTGCAATATATGGCTGTTGTTGGTATGACATGAAGAATATTCTGATTTCTGAGCAGTCGTCTCAGGAGAAGAGTAGACACAGAATTTTTGTTCCAAGCAAGTAACTGTTTTTATGTTATGCTTCTCTTACTTTATATGAGAGAGGTGGTATTTAAACTTTAAATTTCTAACTAGATTATGCAATTAAAAATGGACTTCTGGAATGCCATTTTGGCTTGAGTGTCGGTTTAAAATGCCAATAAATCCTTTTCATAGGAATTGGAATTAATATAGGTAATGGGGAGAAGTGTATATTTTAAATGTTTTTTAAAACACTACTATTTCCAGTTAGAAGCAAATGGTGCCTTGACTGACAAAACATTCTACAATGTAGATGTTTGACAGATTGTAAGAAGACCGGCAAAATTACGTATTCCTATCTCTGTGATAGTGACAGTCCAGAAATGCCATAATTCAGTTGCACAGATCTTTCATAGAACTATTCTGGAGAAAGTGATCTGCAACTTTAAAATCCATGCATACTATTTTGGTAAGTTGTTGCTCTGGTCTAACAAATTATTGGTTTCTTCTATTGTTAAAGCTTGAAAGAAGCTATAATATCTTTCAGCATGCAGCAGCAAATAGCTCCCTAATGCGGTATTGCAACTGGCATCCCCTCTCTTCATTTACCTGTTTCCTGCATGATGTCTCATGTAAAGATGAATCTTTTTCTGTCAAGATATTGTTTCATACTATTGTGGTTTATGCTCTGCTAAATGTCATCCAGAAGTCTTTGCCTAAATTTAGTCTAAGCAACTATTAGTTTAAAATATCCAGATAAATGGGTATAAGAAACGCACTGAACTTAATGCAGAATTTTATTGGGTTACAACGTAATTACTGGCTTGTCTGTGTTTATAAAAACAGGGTTTATACGTGGTTAATAAACAGGTAGCAGAGGGTAGTTGTACAGGATTAAAATAAGGATCGTACCAGGGTTCTGTATCGGGATTAGGAGTTTTTAGTAAACTGTTTGAAGGTAGGACTGAGCAGCAAAGTAATCTTTCAGAAGACATGAAATCCTTCAGGATAGTAGAATTCCAAATAGATTGAAGAGTTCTAAAAGCAATATGGTAGCAGATACCATATAGTGAAAGTGCCAAGTAATCCACATTGGACAAGAAATTCAAACTGACACACATGTAAGTGATAGGGTGTAAATCTGTGACCACCTAGAAAAAAGACCTTGAAGTCCTAGTGAAGACTCACTTCTGTGACAGTGAAGAACAAACTGTTGCAAATTACGAGAAGAATTAGAAAATAAAATGGCAAATATTAGAAATCTGTGGGGCACATTTAGAATTCTGTGCATTTTTTGTCAATCTATCTCAAAAGATATCATTGAGTTGAAATATATAAGAGTAGCTAAAATGATTGAAGAGCCCTGAAAAGTAGAAATGTAGATTACAAATACAAGTTAGGGCTTCACTAGCTATCTTACCTAGTCCACAATATAAAAAGTAATGTGGTGGTGGTGGTATTGAACAAGCTCAGTTCCTGTTTTGCACCTAGGACAAACCTCAAAGCTGAAGTTGTAGGCAATCCAAAACCACTGTTAATAACACGTTGGTTCTTTATCATTTTTTTGTCACATCATGGAAGTCTTTCAGATAGCGCATGTTTTCTGAAACCACATTGGATAGACAGATGTGCATGCACGCAGTAACAGCTGTATATTGGTTTAAACCTCTGATTTTACTGGTGACAAACAAGAAGCTGTTGTGTTCATGCCTTGTCTTTGACCTTCCCAGAAGCATTTTGTTGCCTACTGTTGGCAATGGAATAATACTGGCCTATATGAACCTTTGAACCTATTCAGCATGACTCTTCCTTAGGTTAATTGAGTGAGAATAAACAGCAGACCTGGAGGGAGGGATTTGGAGGACTGATTAGCCCAGGCCTCTCCCTTGAAGGGGACCACATCAGCACTTACAAACAGTACTCCAAGAACGGGAGAAACTACATTGACACATGAAGTAGCCAGAAGAGAGAGCTCAAATTAACATCCAATCCTCCAGCATCTGCTAAAGAGGGACCCTATAGACACTTTTTTCCCCCATTACACTTCTGGTATGTATTGCATCTTTTGACTTGACTATACAGTTCATTAACTTGAGATATAGGAAAATCGTTTGTTTCGGTTCAGTTCAAGATAAAAAATCTGGGACTTTACTGTTATCTGTAAAAGCTAAAGGTGACCCCTGACAATTAAGTCCAGTCGTGTCCGACTCTACAGTGTGGTGCTCATCCCCATTTCAAAGCCGAAGAGCCAGCGTTGTCCGAAGACGCCTCCGTGGTCATGTGGCCGGCATGACTCTCCTTGCCGCAGCGCGTTGCATGCAGCTGGAACACGGAGCACTGTTTACCTTCCCGCAAGCGGTACCTATTTATCTACTGTTATCTGTACCTCAGGGTAAATTCAAGAGTAGCTATGCTGTGGCATGTTAGCCCTGAGGGAAAATATATTCAGACATCGTGCAGTAGCAGCTTATAAAACATCTTTCTCTGCACCTTTAACCTCATAGGCAGGTACTAAGCTTTAGCCTCCATGATCAGCATTGTTGCTCTCTGTTTCCCCAGATCAGCTAAGCAATGGTGTAAGGGTGATAATGCTGGGACTTAAGTATGTGATCACAGGATTAACAGGTGGTGAGCTTTACCAAGTTTCTCTTCTTCCTGTCACCTGAATCCATCCTTCATGTTTATAATCGGTACTTGTGACTGTTAGATTTGGCTGGCAGAGGTCCAAACAAGTTAAGGATATTGACTTGAGCAAGCAAACTAAAGTCTAGGGCTCAAGCACCACTAGATACCCAATTCTGTACAGGGTGAAGTTGGAGTATTAAACATTCCCTGAATAGCTACTGAAGTAGTTGTTGAAATAAGCATTTGGCAGTCTTCAGGATATCCTTAAGAAGGAGAAGATGGCAAGCTGGAGATCATTTCCCTTAAACTTGTATTCTTCAAAATATTGATATTGCTGTGTAACAATTCGAACAATTTTGTGCTTAGCTGAATCTTTTGATGTATCATTTATTTATTTTGGGGCGAGGATTTAAATGCTGCTATTCTTGGCATACCATAAATAGTTTGGCCACAATTTACGCTACTCGGGAAGAGCTTACAACCTCTTGTCATGGCCATGTTTACCCTAGTGTAAAGGCGAATGACAGTGTTTCAATACCAACACAATTTAAGAGAAAAAGGTTTCATGATACAACCCCCCCGAGAGTACCATTGGAATCAGCGCCTCTGAATTGTATCAAAAACATTTAGAAATAAACATAAGCATTTTTGTGTTATACAGTGTATTGTGGATATACTTTGGAACAGTGATGACTGTTTTCAGAAATTGATGTGAAAAATGAATACTGCTAAAGAAATGGATCCCACCAATGCCTAACAGCTTGCTATTGCATAATTTTCGGTTCTGTATTCTGGGTTTTCTTGAGGATGAAAGTTAGTTGTGAGTAACTTGTCTCATTGATTTCAGTAGTGCTTATGACTAACTTTCTTTTGAATGTAGCTTGTAATAGTTGCAAAATAAGCACACATTCAGAACCTGGTCCTAGAGGCCATAAAAAGCCAAAGATTGGACCTTGTGTTACAGTTCAGATTTCAGTTTTATGAAATTAATGTGCCCCCTTGAAGCAAACCTGAAAAATCCCACAGAGACCATATAAACCAGAATGTTGATTAATAAAAGTGTCTGAATCACAGCAGGATTCTCAGGATTCCCATTTAGTACAAATGTCAAGATGTAACATTATACAATTACTTGTATGAGATGCTGGGCACTAGTGTATGTGACCATGTGCAAGACTGACAAGTGAGCACATACCAGGATTGGTAACAGCCAATGCTATCTTAGCTGCTGATGAGAGTGTGTAGCTACTGGGGGGGGGGGAGAGACTCTGCTGGAGCAGCCCTGCTGTTCCTTCATCCCTGTCCCTACCTTCAAAAGTTCCATGGTTTGTGCATTTTTTCTTGTCCCTGTTGTGATTTAAAAAAAAATGTTCTTTAAATTGTGGTTGGTATTAAAAACAATTACTCTTGTGTTGAGGTATAGGCTTTCATCTTTATACAACATATTGATTTTCAACTGTTTTATTTCATTTTACATGCTATAACCCTATTGCTCAAATTTACTATGGTGGAATGAGAATACAGGGGGGCCTGTGGAACACTTATCCCTGGATAGCGGGGAGGCCTCTCCTGCACCCAGTATCTTAATTAAGCATCCAGCACAAAACGGTTCCTGCTTCCTGTTAACAATGGGAGCCTCTCTATCATGCAGGCTTGCCTGCCTGCTCTGCATAAGGAGCCAACTCGTAGGTTGCTTAAAGGGAGAGACGTGCTGGCTTCGTACCAGCGCTGGACGCTTAATTAAGGTACTGGGTACAGGGGGTTGCGGGGATAGCATTCCCCCCATCTGCGGATTCCAGTATCCGCGGAGGGGCATAAATCTATCCCCCGCAGATACAGAGCCCCCCCCCCCGTATTTTAATCCTGCGCAAGTATGCACGGCTGGCCAAAGAGGCCAGCCACTGCCTCCTGCTCAGTTCCCAGGCCATGGCAGCGCCATGAGAGAAGGGGATGAACCTCGGGAGAAGGGGATGTTCGGCCCCTTCTCCCGGTGTAAGTTGGGCAGGGTCCAATGGGCCTCCTCGGATGCACTCCAGCTCCATAGCTGACATGCGTCTGGGGAGGTTGTATAAGGCTGGCCCAGGCTGCGACGGGGCTTGGGATATCGCTGCCACTATCCTTCCCCCTCCCAGCCCAGGCTGGCCAATGGCCCCCCTCCCTCACAACCCCAGCACCTGTGGTGGCTGGCGTGGGGTCAGTTCTGCGGCCTAGTAAGCAGTGCCGGCCTCCACACTGGCGCTGTGCCAATGCCACTTTAAAGGAGCTGCAAACGTGCTTTACAGCACGTTTGTGACTCCTTAGGCCTGCATGGAGCCAGCCTAACTTGCGCAGGATAGCGCCTATAGTCTTCAGTGGGTCACTCCACCATCTTGCCCCTCCTTCACTCCATCTGGTGGAGTGAAGTAAAGCCTCTTCATCTGCTCTTCGGATACCTCTGATCCACATGCTTTCCCAGGGTGATGCTAGCTTGCTATAATGAGCTTAAGGATAGCTATCCTATTCAAGAGAGAACTTTTAAATCTACACTTGTTCCACAAATGCCTCGGTGGTTTGTATAACGCACTTAGTAAGAGCTGTGATTTGTACAACTGTTAGATTTATTGGAGGCTAAAAGTAAACTTAAAATGTGGATTCTTGTAATGGTCAATAGTTATTAATTTCTTTAATTGATAAAGGAACGTATGCCAACTTGGAGCATCCCTTCCAGTTCCCTTTTGTTTAACAAAAAAACTAACACTTCGTTTAAATCTGAAGAAGTTCACATTCCATTTAGCAGTGACAATTTTGGTGATATATAAAGCTTTTTGCCCAGGTATATAAACTCTGGTTTCTTCAGTCAGCCTCCAAGTTCAATTAACCAGATCATATTCGTATTTAGATAGCATTTATCTATCAAATCATATTGCTAGTTGCAGTTTAGAGAACTGGGTATGATGAATTTAGTGGGCTCTGTCTTTCCGAAAAGGAACAATTGAAACAGTATTCCAAAGTTAATGTAGACCTTTTGGCAATGGTCGTATGTATTATTATTGATGATGATTTTATTATTTTATATTAATATAATTTATTTATTTATAATAAGTTTATTATTGATGATAAATATCACAGTGCAGTGGATGTGGTAGGACTGCAAGGTTTAATTGGTTTGAAAGGAAACTAATTTCTTGAATAAGCAAGAGGTTACTGTTACCATAGTGAGAATTCCCAAAGAGAGACAAAAAAAATTAAAAGGTATGTTGTCTATTTAAAATGTTAAGCATTTTACTACTAAAAAGCCAAACTAATCATACTTTTAAGATAACTACAGTATGAGCCCTGTATCTGCGGGGACAGGTTCCTCCCCCCCCCCCCCCCGCAGATACTGGGAATCTGCGGGTAGGGGGAATGCTATCCCCGCAGGGCCCTCGCACCCATTAACTTGGTTAAGCTTCCAGTGCTGGTGCCAAGCAAGCACATCTTTTACAAAAATGCTATAAGCCAGTATGCTTAAACATATTGGCATATAGCACAGAGCAGGCAAGGAGCTTGCATACTAGAGAGGCTCCTGAACAGGAAGCATGCTGGTTTTATAGCATTTTTGTAAAGAAAGAGACATGCTTGTTTGGCGCCAACACTGGAAGCGTAACTAAGGTAATGAGTATGGGGTGAACCACAGATAAGTGAATCCGTGGATACCGAATCTGAGGATACGGGGTGGGGGGGGCTGTATTTAATTTTCCCCGCTTGCCTTTTTTGCCTGCACTCGTCTCCTTCCCACTGCACTTCTGCTGCCGGTTTTCATTCCCGCCGCTGCGTCTTCATCCTGGCCCATTTCAGCAGGCCGGGGCTCTTCTGAGCCTGGCCGGGTGCGTTTCACCCGGCTAGGGCTCCTCACGCACCTGCACGAGTGTCACACAGCGCACAACGCTTGGAAGAGAGGCAAGCACTGCATGATGCTCCCTGGCTGGGCAGAACGCACCCAGCCAGGCTCAGAAGAGTTCTGACCTGCTGTGATGCAGCCAGCAGGCCAGGAAAGGCCGGGACAGTCTCAGTTTTGGGGGGAAGCTGGGCCCGGCCGGGATAGTGGCCAGGGCGCCCCTGCCAAACCGGGACTGTCCCAGCGAATACAGGGACTCTGATAAGGCTATTTATACAATATTCTACCGCTGCTAATATCTGTTAGTATACTCCAGTGGGATACCATCAAAGATGTTAGTTATATATGCTGGTTGATGGCTTTCTACGGTCTGTTTGCTTCACTATTGAGCTAGTGACACTAAGTAGGTAGAAGTTTTTTTTAACAATTATAAGAATGAAACAATCACATTTTAATATTCTGCAAGAGACATATTAGAAGTTCTTGATAGTTTTGTTAACATCCTGTTACAGTTTTCATACTGAAACTTAACTTTATTTAAATGTGCTTGTATTCCTAGAATGCAGAAATTTCAGTTTTTGAAGTGAACATTCGATTCGTTGGTGGGCTGCTTTCAGCATACTATCTTTCTGGAGAAGAGGTAAGAGTGTATATAATAAATCATAGCTTTGAAATTGCACTGAACAGTTACAAGTTGGAAGTCCAGACGTCTTCTAGGGTGATTGGAAATTGGCCAACAATATGCCTTTGACAAGCTACTTGGAGGTTTAGTGCATCCCCTGGTTATTAGCAACAGTTAATTGCATGTGCCTTTCTGAAAAGCACATGTAACTCTACATCTGGGGAAAGACAAAACAGATGTTCATAATCCATGTTTTAACTTTATACCTTATCATGAAATCTACCTGGGAAAACTTAAATGAAGAACTTGGAATCCTGATTACCTAAAAACTCAGCATAGCTATTATTAGGTGTGCTTTTTTAAACACACACAATATGCTCACAAGGGAGAAAACGAATTTGTATGCAGGGATCCTGTGTAGTGGCCAATGATACAGTTATGTGGTTTGGTGGGGATGGATGAGGGAGGCAAGAGTGAAAGGAGGAGCAAAAGCAAATTTGTGGGGTTAGTTAACAAAACTAGAGAATGGGGAATCAAAAAATTAAGTGGTGCCTAGCTAAGCATACCCACTCTCTCGCAATTAGCTAGACAGAGCAACAACTATTTCTGACTTTTCACTCACTGCTGGACTCTTAAGTATAAGCAAGCTCTAAATTCTTGGCAGTAGTCTTGATCAAAGAGGGAAGCAGGGCAAGAGAGCCAGAGCTACTTTCCTGAAGGAAAGGGGTGCCTTGAGAAGTGACCAACAAACATAGCTGTCCTGTCCAACCTTCACTTGCACAGCAGCTCGGAGATAGAGGAGAGACAGGTTGGAATGGAAAGGAGGAGCAGGGGTTACTAGTCCTGACTGCTAATTGGCACGGTAGTCCTTGGCTGGAGACTGGAATGGGGATGGCTTTTCACAGCATCAGTGGGCTAATGCTCCACAGACCAACAGCAAGGCATCATGGAGGCAAGGAATTGACTTGGTATGGACAGGACTTTACTACACATGCCTGACCACTTGCAGAATTATAGTTGTAGGCAAGCAACCTGTCCTCCTCTGAACACTTGAATTGACTTTCATAAAATGGTTGAAAAGAATGAAGAAAGGGTGTTATAACATTTACATTCTACGGGCAATTTAGCTATATAAAAAGAAATAGGAATGTTAGCATAAGAGGAAGGATTGATGGGAAAGAGCTTACAATTCCATAGCCTGCACCAAACCCTTAGCTTTAGTTCGATGCTATATATTGATGCTATATATTGCATCTGCACCAACTATAAAATAACTTCTGAACATTCCTGAGAAGCAATATTTTACATTGCTTAAAGAATTATCTACTGTAGATACAAATCTTCCATGTGAACAAATTCAAAGTAGGTACGTTCTTAAATTCTCACGACGTGTCCAGAATTTAGAGTTCAAAACAAACGTTCTACTGGGAAACTCGGTTGTATAATATAATTTTATTATTGTAATTAGATGGTTAAAACTTTACGTTTCGCCTCCAACATTGAAGGTACTTTGAAATCTTTATTTTGTATTACATTTTACAGTATATGAAGCAAAATGGGGGGGGGAGGAGCTGTGCTTCAAAACCAGTTGTACAGTAGTCCTTGTATGTAGGTTTTTTGTACATTATAAACAGTTCAGTGTTAATTGCCCTTTATAGTAATACAGGAGAAATTAACTTAATGGGATTCACTTTTGAATAGATATGCATAGGTTTGCACTGTTTAGTCTATTCACAGCTGTAGCATGTTGTTCACTTGGTCAGTAATCCTTTAACCCAGCATAAATTGGATTATTCACTTATTTTAACACCCCTAGCAGTACTATTAAATGACGGCTATAGTTTCAGTTCCAGATGAGTACCTACATCTAGTTCATTGCTACAAAAAGGATCTTATGTTGCCTAATTAATGTACAGCAAATAGTCTCTAGTCTTAGCAGGCCTTAGTCTCTAGTAGAGCAAATAGTCTCTAGTCTTAGTCTTAGTGGAAAAATGACACAGGGCTTTAAACATAATATACAAAAATTGTTTTACTTGTATTAGAATGGAAGGTGGCAGGCTGTTTGTGATATTGTTAAAGTGTCCCATATGACTGTTTCATGTATTTATCAGGCCAAGAGCATAACGACAGCAGTTCAGTTTATTTGTCCCAAATGAATAAAAAAAATGTGAGCTTCCATGATAACCTACTTGTGCTTTATGAAAAGGTCAGAATTATTGACCATGTTTGAGTCCCAGCTGCTATACTCATTGCCACGTAATAATTCCTTACTCTTAAGTCATATATTATGAGACTTAATATTGAATGTCTGTCTGCTTTACCATTTTATACAAGTACATCTGTAGTCATGCATGCATATATTTTTCAGTATCCTATTTGGGACACCAGCTATCCAAAATAAGTCTCTGTTCAAAAGTGTTACTTCTGTTTGTAAATGGTCATCTGAGAGTGAGAGTGAGTGTGAGAGACATACACATGCTAATTTTAGTAAGTCCACACTGGGCTTTTGTCAGCACCTGTAAATATGGTACAGATATAACTGGTGGTGGTGAGGAAGAGCTACAACAAAAAATGGTGGTGATGAGGAAGAACTAGAAGAAAAATATGAAAGCCATCTATAAGACTTAATCCTATTCCCCCACCCGCAGGTGCAACCGCACCAAAAACAGGTGCGCTGTATCCAGTGGGGGGACCGATTGGAAGACTTCAGAAGTGAAAGGGGATTTAAATCCCCTTACACCTCTGTAAGCCTCCCACTCTGAAGTAGGTTTCCTCGGATCTGCGCAAGCTATTTAGTTGGTGCTTGTCCAAGGAGAGAGAGAGGAGGTGGGGATGCTTGAAAAAGCCATTGCCGCTGGATCCACCCCCTCCCACAGCCTCCCTGCCCCTTTATACCCATTTACACCCCCTCCCCGCCCCGTTCTACTCTCTCATCAGGGTTCACAAGCAAATTCTATTTAGGTTTCACTCATTGTATCATGTGGCCTTCAGTATTATAGACACGTTGGATACATCTAATCTGACTTTGTTCTAAATATAATTTTGGTTTTTCAAAATTTGAGTTGCAAGTATCTGTAGGACTAGGCACTTTAGCTACCTACTACAGAGAACAGGAAAATGACATTCCAATTAATTTTTAACACCTATATTCTGAATTGGATTGTTGCTTAAAAGGTTCAACAGTTTAGTACACTGTGTTTAAACATTAATGACTTCCCTTGCCAGCTTATTCAAACAGAAGAAAATACTATAGTTGAACTGAACTTTATTGTTAAGTTGGATTAAAGGTGTTTTCCTGCATGTTGTGAAATTGACCTTAGTTCCGCAGGTAGGGATCTAATTAATCACTTCAGAATTTTCAGCAGCATGAAGAAACACTATAATTCCTAACATCCTGATGTTTAACTTACATAAGATTCTAGAGCCTGAAAAAGCTGTATCAAAAATGCATTTTACAGTATTGCGCAATACAGATTTAGCAATATACTGTACTCTGCTAAAATTTAAAGGGGTTCATCAAGCAACATCTTGTGTATATATCCAGATAGGAGGAGCTTAATTGGCACTTGTATGTTGTCTCTCTCTGAGATTCTTCTCAGACAAGTTGTATGTAGAACTGTGTATTAAACCCATACCTTTCCCATGCATTAATTGTAAGTGTGCTCAAACTTGAATCTGTATATTGAAAAGTACTTTTAATTCAGCTGAGAAAATTGGAGAGTAACCGTGCTATTTCTCCAAATACAGCACTTTTGTTACTGAAAGAAGAGCTGTGTGTTTATGCGTGGGATGGTGGTTGTGATTTGTTAAAGTCCAACTTGGAAAAGTTAATTTCTTATTGATTTGATATCAAAGATCATTTAATTGTGGTCACCTTTGCTGTTAAGTAAATGCTGATTATAACTAATGTTTAGTTTTCATTTTGCTACTTAGTGGCCTTTTCCAAAGAATCTTGAGAGTATGTATAAATGTTACCTTGACTATAAATCTCTTTAGACATTTGCAAATTATTTTCTTAGTGTTCTGTTCCTTCCTCACCCGTTGAGGTAGCAACACCTGATGAACAGGTTGTGGTATTTGGGAACCTAAGTGGAATCTAAGCATCTAAAATGTATTTCCAAACTGTTGGTTCATGGAGCATGACATAATCATGTTGGTGATGCTATTCATCACTCTCCTTTCTGTTTGTAAGTGGTATTTAATAGAAGCACAAGACTGTGCAAATTATTCAACTGGATGAATAGCCAAACTACCCAGTTTTGTTGCCAACACAATTGAAATGTTTACCTATGAGCAGGAATGAAAGTATCAGACTTGGCTGTAGCCTGGTCCATAATGGAATGTGACTTTTAGGGATGCCAGTTATCTGGTGACTGGAATTTGAAAGAGTGTCTTTGAGCACATGGAAAAGACGGCCATCATCTTTGATGGGGAAAATACAGAATTTTATTATCATGATTGAAATGAAGGAAAGAATAGCTTCACTTAAAATATCCACAAGCCGTAGTTGTGGGTAGATCTGTGTAATCTGCCAAGTCTTTCCCAGAATGTTCAGCTTTCTTTAGAAAAACGTAACGCTACTATAAGCAATACAACAGTTGATGTTACCAACAATTGTACTGCTCTTCTAAGTCTTAAAAATAGAGCCTAACATTAGTTAAAAAGTTGATACAAAATTCTAGAACAGTGGTGTCCAAGCTTTCTGGCATGTGTACCTTGTGTATTAAACATTAGGCCAGCAGGTGGTGCAGTGGGTTAAACCGCTGAACCATGAGCTGTCGATCGAAAGGTCAGCAGTTCGAATCCGCGACGGGGTGAGCTCTCATTGCTTGGCCAACTCCTGCCAACCTAGCAGTTCCAAAGCATGTTAATGTGAGTAGATAAATAGGTACCGCTTGCGGGAAGGTAAACAGCGCTCCGTGTTCCAGCCACATGCTACGCGCTGCGGCAAGGAGAGTCATGCCGGCCACATGACCACGGAGGCGTCTTCGGACAACGCTGGCTCTTTGGCTTTGAAATGGGGATGAGCACCACACCCTAGAGTCAGACATGACTGGACTTAATTGTCAGGGGTCACCTTTACCTTTTTACTTGACAGTGCCACTCTTGTACACACGGGAGTATATATTCAGCTCCTCCCTCCACATCTAGGGGTCCTTTTGCCTTTAGTCTAATAAAGCAGAAACCGCCAGCAACACAACTCGGGTAAGACTGAGCTGTCTATGATGGATCAGGAGAGAGATCTTGGGGTGCTGGTGGACAGGTCGATGAAAGTGTTGACCCAGTGTGCGGCGGCTGTGAAGGCCAATTCCATGCTCGGGGATCATTAAAAAGGGATTGAGAATAAAACGGCCAATATTATTATGCCGCTGTCCAAATCGATGGTAAGGCCGCATCTGGAGTATTGTGTCCAGTTCTGGTCGCCGCATCTCAAAAAGGATATAGTTGAATTGGAAAATGTGCACAAAAGAGCGACCAGAATGAGGCTGGAGCACCTCCCTTATGAGAAAAGGCTACAGCGTTTGGGGCTCTTCAGTCTAGAAAAAAAGGTGCCTGGGGGGGCATGACTGAGACATTTAAATTATGCATAGGATGGAGAGAGTGGATAGAGGGAAATTTTTCTCCCTGTCTCACAACACCAGAACCAGGGGACATGCACTAAAATTGAGTGGAGGGAGAGTTAGAACAGACAAAAAAAAAATTTTCTTCACCCAGCGTGTAATTATCTGTGGAACTCCTTGCCACAGGATGTGGTGATGGCACCTGACCTAGATGCCTTTTAAAAAGGGTTTGGATAGATTCATGAAGGAAAAGACCATCATAGGTTACAAGCCATAAGCAACCTCCTGGCTTTAGAAATAGGTTTTCTTTGTATGCCAGGTGCAAGGGAGTGACAACAGGAAACAGGCATCTGGTGGGGCTACTGTGAGATATAGGAAGCTGGACTAGATGGGTCTTTGACCTGATCCAGCAAGGCTCTTCTTATATTCTTTATGTAAGACCCTACCCATCAGCCAAACTCTTGCGCCTAGTTTTTTACTTACACACACACACACACACACACACACGTTGAGAAACCACAATGAATAATAATTTTCCAATGTATGTAGCAAGTAGACATGTGTATGGTCATTTCCTACTATTTCAGAAACACATTGTCATTGGTGAAGCAATCATATAGTTGTTCTATGACCCAAGCTTAATTCTTTCAAAGAGCAGATGAAAACATAAATCTGTTCCTGGTTGGTGGTATTTCAGACTATAGGTTGGAGCTCTTATTGCCTAATATCTCTCCAGTCATGCAAGCCTCTACTTGTAATTTGAAGAGGTACAGTCTTTCTGAATGTTAGGTCCTCATCTGCTGTGTTTTAGAATTAGCCCTGTTTTCTGTGGTTTATAGGCAGAATATCATGGCTATTAGTATCCTATGTATATGAGACACGAGGCTGGCCTAGCCTACTATATGGCCAGAAGTTTACTTCTTTATTTATGTTAATTGGAGTATTGAACTAAAGCTTGTGTGTAAAGACTAAGGCAGTGATCTTCAACATTTACCCGAATGTAAAGGTCGCTGTAAGTCTTTGCAACTCGGCTATGACGGCACTTCCGGATTCGGGGGTGACTAAGTTTAAAAAAAAAAATGTTGTATGAAGGTTCTCATGGCTCATCGTGATTTGCAGTGAGATCGGAAATATGGGTAATAAAGCCATGTAATATTTTGTTGAAGAGAAAAATAAAGTTTACTATTCACCAAATGTCTGGAGAAATTCCTCTTAGCGCAGAAAGTCTTCAGCGTACCAAAGAGAAGACGCACAAGGATTATCAAGCAGACATAAAAGATAAAAATAAACCCACAGTCCTCCTGCGACGTTTCTCCCCGCTCCAGGGGTTTTTTTCAAGCAAAACTGGATATACACCAGTAGATACCTTTCTCCTGTAGGTATCGGAACATCTACTGGTGTATATCCAGTTTTGCTTGAAAAAACCCCTGGAGCGGGGAGAAACGTCGCAGGAGGACTGTGGGTTTATTTTTATCTTTTATGTCTTCTTGATGATCCTTGTGCGTCTTCTCTCTTTGGTACGCTGAAGACTTTCTGCGCTAAGAGGAATTTCTCCAGACATTTGGTGAATAGTAAACTTTATTTTTCTCTTCAACAAAATATTACATGGCTTTATTACCCATATTTCCGAGCTCGCTTAAAAAAAAAAAGTTGGTTTTGGACTTACCCATTTGTGGCAGCGGTGTGAACCCAAGTTGTGTGGTGTCTCTAGCCACCGCTAGATAGTCTCAAACCCACTTTTTTTACTTAGACAGTGGCGCAAACCCGGCAGTGCCATTGTTGACATCACCGCCAAGTCGCCACTCCTCTTAAGGGGAAAGACATTGTCTCCTGCTGGAGCTTGGAGTCACGACCCCAAGGTTGAAAACCACTGGACTAAGGGAAAAATGAATGTGAAACTTTAATCAAGGGAACAAAAAATCAATAAAAGTGTGTCTTGAGTGATAGACGTACATGGGACAATATAAATCTTAATTTCATTCAAGACCCAAGTGTGGCTTGCATATCAAAGTATTGCTACTGGTCTCTGGTATAAGGGGAAAAGTATTTGCAGGTTATGGCTCACTTCATGTGTCATTTAGGTGATTTTCCAATCCATGGTATGTAGAATTAGAAATTTATCAGAGGGTCATGCACCCCTTCCTGTACAGAAATTCCTTCCTTCCTTTCCTAGATTGCTTAACCATAGATTACTTGATTGTGGCTGTCACAACCAAACCAGGACAGGATGAAAGGAAATTAGCATAGAAGAGGCAGGAGAAAAGGAGCCCGTAAGCCTGTGGCACATTAGTGATGCTCCAGATCATGTTTGGAGGATTAGGAATGTGACTCTGGAATTGAGCTTTGTTCATGTCTTGAGTTAGAAACTAGTTTCTTCTATCTCATGAGTCTTGCTTATTTTAATTTTTATAGATATTTCGAAAGAAAGCTGTGGAATTAGGAGAGAAGTTGCTTCCAGCCTTTAACACTCCTACAGGAATTCCTTGGGCATTGTTAAACATCAAAAGGTAAAAGCAAATTAGTATTTCTGTAGCAGTTGCAGAAAAACACATTCACCTCTACTTGTACTTTACATACTGATCTAGATCATTAAGCAGGCTGACTTTCCTGTATTATCAGCTGAGTTCTTAGCTTCTCTGAATGGATAACTCTTGCATATCATGAGGCAGTGCATCATCAGTGTCTTGCATCTTCCTCATACATTCAGCACATGTTGCAGACATTCTGCCAGTTTAAACTACCTTTTTTGCTCTCGGTAGGATGTCTTTTTAGGAGGCGCTCTGAATACCTTCATGGAGGAAGTAAAACTGGTCAAGTCACAACACTGTAGATTGAATGTTAATTTCCCTGCAATTCTGGTTCTATTTCTTTAACTTTATTGGCAATTGGTAGATGAACTGACCAGCTTGTTTAGATCTTGCACACAAAAGCATAACTACAGGTATATGCAGGTCTCCGTCTTCTTTCTCACAATAGGAAAGACAGTGTTTACAACTTTATGCAAGGACCTAGCAAATATTTTCTTTATCCCTCTGCTAATACAAGTTTTGAGTTAATGGCCACCCTGTTTTCAAGTTTGCATGTGCAACCCAAAAGAACAGGAATTTCTAGAAACTCCAGTATTCTTCACAACCTGAACAGGAATTTCTAGAAACTCCAGTATTCTTCACAACCTGCTCTAAGTGCCCCCTGTACATACCAGTTAGGGTCCAAGGGTATGTATGTAAGTTGAAATGAATGTAGCTTGAAACATGAGTCTTGCCAGCCTAGCTATATTGCACTTTTATGGAAGCACCACCAAAGGACATGCTGCACATAATTCAGACGTCTATAACTCGGGGAGCCAGTGTATTTCTAGTACCTGGATTAGGGCTTTAATGCATATTTGATAGGGTGGATAAAAACTGGTTTTTATCTTTATAAAGTGAGTTTTAGCCCATAAAATATTTTGATTTTGATTTTGTCAACATCTTTATTCTCTACTAAAGTAGTTTTCCCCGTGACAAGATGACTATTCAATTAGGCATACACCTTTGTTCTGACAACTAGAAATAAGTTTGTATGTTGTCTTACTCTTGTGGCAACTATCTAGAAGCATAGGCTTACCATCGTCCCGGAATCGATGCTGGCTTCGGCCTAGAGCGGACCCGAGCTGCTCCCAAGAGTGCACTGCGGCTGCGCAACGGGGTTCCAGCTTCTGTTGCGTCGTTGACCGGAAGTTCCAAAAGCCCATTGGGCAGCTGCAGTGCACCCTTGGGAGCAGTTCGAGTCCACTCTAGGCCAAAGCCAGCGTCGATTCCGGGATGATGGTAAGCCTATAGAAGCATCACACTGCAGGCCCAAGAGGGCCAGTTTGAGAGACAAACAAGTACAGGAACTTTCTGTTCCTGCCTTCTTCTGCACAACTTTAATGCCAGCCTTGATGCTCCTCATTCTTAGTGCTGTCAATGCATTTCCACCCTTTCTGATGTTAAAGAAACCTCTTGGAAAGTAAGAAATTGTAAACACAACCTGTTGATGATTGATTGTGAAGGCTGAAAACGTAGAACGTATATTGTGTGAACATATAGCATGGTATTATTACCACCTAACCCGACATCTGTTATGATGATATATTTTTATCAAAAGAGCTTGTATAACGAAGCAAAAGGCAAGTGGTTGTCTTCTCCAGAATTGCTATCATGTATTTGATAGTGTAACTGTATTTCATTCTGCTACCATTTTTGAGATTAATGGGGAGCAGCTTATATAACTGAAGAATGAATTGTCAGTTACCAGTTAGTCCTAATCAATGTTGCAGCTGTAAATACAGTGACAGCCAAATGAATTTTCACAACTAATGTTCTTGAGACATCTGTATTAAAGAACGTATTAGATGTGACTCAAGAACTCTTGGGAAATGATGTCATTTTTGGGTCATGAAAAGCTCCAGTAATTATTTTAATAACTGCCACTGTAAACAGATTACTGGGTAACTAGACACATGTATTGCTATTTGACAATAAAGTATTGTTGCACACTGACAAATACAGTGGCTGATGTTGTTGGAGTATTTTTAAAAATAAGAATTACACATAGTTTGACAGGTAACAAGTTGTGTTGCCCTTTATCTTGGGCCATGCAATGGGGACAGTTTGATTCAACAATAATAATGCTGCATTCAGGTTCTTTAAAAGTGTTGCTTGTCTAGATACACTTCTATATTGACCTTTTCGTTGACAATTGTCTCAGAATACTGGTAGTATTGGAGCAGAACCTTTTGGGATAAAGTCAACACCATGGCTTGTTGCAGCTTCTTATGTATAGTGGCTAATGGATCCTGAGGGTTTCCTGGAGGCTCTGGGAGATTTTCCAGCTGCCAAGGTTTGTGACTCATCTGGAATGGGGAAATGGGTTGGCCAGAGCTGCAACAAGCCTAAACTTTATCAGGAAGTGATATGTCCATGACAACAGAGTGATCTTAATCTCCTCTACATCCAGATCACCATCCACTTGTCCGGCTGTAAACATCAGGTTCAGCACATGTCCCGCCTTGTACATTGGGGCCCATTTTTGGAATCTGCACCCCAAATATACCCAAGAATAGGCCTAACTTTCAAGGCACCAAAATGTGTGTTGGGTTGTGTTTAACCAGCTTGTCTGTCTGAAAAGGCAAGAACAGCCTTTACGGTCGTGCTGTAAATAGGTTTTCTAGTTTCCTTTTATACTTGGTTTTAGTTACTGACTGAATTTGAAATTATTTTATGTCAACACCTCAACAGCATTGTAAATTAAATTCCTGAGCTTCATGTGCACAGTTGTCATAAATATCCTCCAGAAGTAAACCTTTCCTTAGGACTGTAGCAAATGTCATTTGTTCCTGGAGTATAGTATAATGTATTTTGATTCATTAAAACTGATATTCAGAAGAATCAGTACTGTGTTAAAAAAAATCTGCTAGTTGACTGAATAAAGAGAGACCTTCCATTTAACTTGCCTGTTGTACATGCAGTTCATAACACTGTCTTGCTTGAATGCTAGCATATTGGGACATTTCTTAATAAATGGAATATGAAGGTTGTGCCCTGAATGGACATACTTCCAAGGAGCATTTCAAGTTTGGGCCATTGCACCAAGAAGAGGAGGAAAGAGTACATTGTAGTATATTGTGCATGTCTAAAATTAGGCCTAAAATTAGGCCTATCAGTCATTTGCTTTAGTAATGCTGTATTACCGGTAACTTGGAGGTAACCTGCTATTCATGTGTGTACTGACAATCAATCATTCCAGTTGTGGCTGATGAGTAGCGATTTCAAGAGCAGTTTTTCTTTTTGACTTTGGAATGTGATGTGCTGGTATTGGTATTGGATCTCATTATACCGCATTATGCAAGTTGCAACTGGAGATAAATTTTGATCTAATAGTTCTTGCTTTCAGATAGTCTAACTTATTGTCATCACATGGATGGTAGAACAGTAAACACATATTCATGACTTTCTGTTTTACTGTTCTACTTGCTTTTTCTTCAGGGACCTGACTTTAAGAGTTGTTCTCACTGGCGCATATTATCACTTGTATTTTATTCCCTCTTCCTGTGTTTAAGCTTTGGGAAAAGTGATTAATTAAACCCTTGGTGCATAAAGCAATAGAAACATGAATTGTTTACTTTTATTCATCAGTGCTACATAACTCTCTTGAAAGCTAGTGAAATGTATGCATGGGGTTTCCAGAAGTCGGCATATGCCACCTAATTGAGGAATAAAACTATAAACTCTTCTAAGTTCATGCATGCTTGAAATGCAGTGGGATCTCTGTTTAACAGGAATTAAAACTCTTTGTGTACTCGTTCCTTAAGCACTTGTCACTTGAAATGAAATGGCTATTCTGCATTGTTACCAAAATTAGCATAATAATTGAATCAAAACCTGCACTTTGTTGTCTAGCTACTAGCGTTGGGACTGCATGCCTATGTGTGCTCATGTGATGTGTCACTTTTGTGTGTATGCACTACTAACAAATTATTTAAACAAAAGATGTAGATCTAATCCCAATGTGGTGGGATAGGGCTCTTGCCCTAGTGTCATGTCTGCTGACTGAATTAGTACCGGATGTTACAGTAGGTTAATGGCGGTCAGCAGAAGGATATAAGGAAGTAGCTCTCGGTAGTCATTGCATGTGGTATATAGAGGCAGAAGCAGTGGGTTGCATCACTCTCTTGCCAAATGTTCACATTTCCTTCCTCTCCAAGAAGCAAAAAATTCATGATCTCAGTTAATCTTGGTTTTGGCAGTATTGTTTTAACTGGGTATTTCTTTTGAGCCAAGATAGGCAATCCAGTTCACAAATTGGACTCAGTATTTTCCTACATCTACAAATTAATGAAGCTGGAGTCACGTATGTGAGTTGCTGAGTGGACAGTCACCCCAGTGGCAACAGCAGGTGATGCCGACACAGTTGTCCACCCAGCAACCTGCAACACCCATCACTATCTCTTGGTTTCTGAGGGGTAAGGGTAGAAATACCTCTTCCCCCCCCCCCGCACCGCCACCACCACACAGGTCCTGGTGAAATTGCAGCAGGTTGGGAAAGGAGTTGGGCAGTAGCGTCACTAGGACGCGCGTCACCCTGGGGCAGGGGGCACGCGTCACCCTAGTGATGTTACGATATCGCAGCGCGGGGGGCAACCTGGCTCCCCCCCTCGTCGCCCTCCGCACGCTCCGAGGCCGGCCCGGGAGCCGGCCTCGGAGCGTCCAACCCCATCCAGGCAGCGCGTCCATCCGGGTATTTTCCGGATTTTCGCGCATGCGCAGACCCGTTTTGAGAGCTTTTTGCCCGGATACCTGGAATATACCTGGATGGTCGCGCTGCCTGGGCCTTCTTTCAGAAGGCCCTGGAGCGCCGACAGGGTCGGACGCTCCGAGGCCGGCTCCCAGGCCGGCCTCGGAGCATCCGAAGGGTGTCGCGCGTCACAGAGGTGGCGCGTGTTACCCGGGGGCGCCCCGCCCACCCCGCCATGCTCCAGCGACGCCCCTGGAGTTGGGCAAGGAACAGGCAGGAGTTGTCTCACTGCTTGCTTATTATAAGGAAATATGATATCCATATACAATGTTCCTAGGGCAGTTTAGAACTGACTTTGCTCCTGCCACTTTGAAAGATTTTATGGGTGAAGGGCTGTTCTCAAGGTTTAGATTTAGAACTGTGTAACTCATTTTGTGTCGTTCTGTTTCTGCTAGTCATGAGGGATGTGGAACGAAACTGAAGGAACTCTGATGCTTCATCCCCCTCCTCTCGGAATCTTGTTGTTGTCGTCTATTCTCGGCTTGAGAGTCTTTATTAAGCATTGTCTTCATGCTGTCAAGCCTCTCTCTGCAGCCTTAAGGACAACATTTTTTGTTTTCTTTGGTTTAACGAAAAAGCATATTCTCCATGTACTGAACTCTTCACCCACTATTGGATTCTATAATGCTTTGCATTGTGGTTCACGGCCCATCTTGTAGCAGCATCATGGTTTAATCCAGCAGTTCTCAAACTGGTGGGTCACAACCCACCAGGAGAACCGCTGGTTCCCGTTGGCCCCTTAAGGTGCAGGGGCAGCAGCAATCCTGGGGATCGGCCGCAGCTGGGGCGGGAAGTCGTCCTTGCCTCACCAGGGGTCCTGACAGCTTCTGGGTGGGTGCGGGGAGGCCTGCCGACTCCTCCACAGGCCTCCCTGCACCCCTCGAAAGCCATTGGGACCCCCGGTGAGGTAAGGACAACCACTTCCTCCCACTCCAGCGTGATCCTCGGAATTGCTGCTGCTGTCCCCACCCCTGCAAAGACTCAGTTCTCCCTGCCTCATGGGGAGAACTTTGAGAACCAATGGTTTAATCCATTTGCTGTTTCAGTTCTGCGTCAGCAAACTTGGACTCTAACGGTGTTTTGTGTATCTGTTAAAACAAGGAATGTGGCATGGCAAGAGCTAAGCTCTTGCACTCATTCTTTCATGCCATTTTGTTGCAATTGATGAACAGAAACACGCTTTCCTTTAACACTACTTTGAAAATTGCCACAGAAAATGGAATGTAAGGCCTGTCACTTTCCAAGCATAAATATCTAAAGAATGTCAATGAATGCCCTTCTGGCAGAAAGAAAATGTAAATCTCAGTCTTTGTCCCTTTTGGGTTTTTTTTATCCTTTACTAGCTGGGTTTGCTGTCTTCAAACTATCCCTCAAAATAGATTAATTGCAAATATTCCATGGTGCAGATATTAAGAATTTAACTGTTATATGTGATAAAGAGAAACACTACGTTTGTTCAGGTCTCTGTTTTGAAAAGAAGCTAGTTTTTGCCATGTTGGATTATAAATACCTTTTGAAGAAAGGAAATGCTGCCTTATTGTCTTTCAGTTGCAGCCATAGTGAACTGAGAACATAGCAGTAACTTCCAGACTAAAGATGGAATATAATAGTGATGGATGCTGGCTTAGGTTTTCATAACTTACAGGTGATTTAGGCTAATCCTCTGCATGCTGATTTGAGAATAAGCACCATTAACTCATTGGGATTTTCTGCACAGGACTGGGCAAAGAAGTTCAGTGGCGATCAGCATGTGACAGTCGTGTATGATGCTGGGGAGAAACTATATAATTAGCTTGCCGTGAAAAGGGGGACTTTCTTATTTGGAGTTAACGTGGCTAATTTGACACAACTTGAGTTCACGTGTTTAGCTACGCTAGGATGGCAGTGTTGCTATTCGGAAAGGACTATCGGGGCCAAAATACAGATAACTATGTTGGTTTTAGAGTTGTGATAGCTCATCTCGAAGCAGTGTTCAAGGATACTGAATACATACAGTATAGTCAAAGCTGTGCCCAATGGGATTTAAAATGCAAACACTTGAAGTGAAACCCATTTTTCAGCTTACTGCTTTTGAAACTTTCCTTACAATTCCCCAGATATCAAATAGCAGTTTCTCTAAATCTCCCTTCCTTTGATACCTTGAATCAGCTGTTTGTTTGTTTTTCACACTGATCAGCTATATTCTTCCTAGGTCAATGTTCCATTAATGAAGTGCCTACAATCAGCACATTGCTGTATGGTTTGGGTATACATCTATCTAATTTTTTCTGACTAAAATTAGTCAACATTAAAATTAAACAAAAATTGTAGATGACTTGGAATGTGATGTTAGTATACCAAGTATAAAAAAAGGTAAAGGTGACCGCTGACAAATAAGTCCAGTCGTGTCCGTGAGCCTGTCTACTAGGACTTGCTCTCATTGCAGACTAACACTTTTTTTTAGGACTAATGCTTCTTGTCAAACTGTTACACAGTGCATGGTGTTAGAACAGATTTGTATCTTGTAATTTCACTTCACTTCTCTTCATTTTAGTGGCATTGGGCGAAACTGGCCCTGGGCTTCAGGTGGGAGCAGTATTTTGGCAGAATTTGGAACACTGCATTTGGAGTTCATACATCTGAGCCATGTGTCTGGAAATCCGGTGTTTGCTGAAAAGGTAAGATTCTTAATATAACAGAGGTTTTTCAGGTAGCACATCCAGAAGCTTTTAGAAATGTGACAAATGAGTGTAAAGTGTGGAATACATACTTTAACCTTAATGACTTTGGAACATGCTATTCTTGAAGTACCGAAGACTATCATTTTCTACCACTTGTATCATTTTATGGATGTAGGATGATAGAGCTTTTATACACTTGGATTGACTAAAGAGCTATCCGTTACATATCCTAAGTTGAATTTGGACCACAAAAGACTAAGTTTAATATGGATTTTATGTACATGAAGCTTTGTATCCAGCTGTTAGCAATTTCACAGGAGATGATCCTGTCCAGCCATTGTACTTCTTTCTATAGTGCCTACTGAACAATAGCTTGTTCTACTTGAAGTTGCTGAGCTGAAAGACATAAGCAAACAACTTGTTTGGCTATCACTAATTACCAAGTTGTATCCCAAAAATGTCATGACTAACAGCCCATTCCTACTTAACTTCCTGCATGGCGATGCCAATGGGGCACGTGCTGTATCCTGCGGGGGAGTTTCAGGCCCTGAAGGTCTCCTCTAGATAAGGGAAATGTTTCCTTGCCCAAGGGTAAGCCCTTGCCGTCCAATGGGTCTACTTGGAGCTGCACCAGCTATTATAGCTGGTGCATGTCTGAGTGGATACAGGAAGGTGAATCAAGGCCAGGAATGGGGTTTAGAATATTGGCAGTGCTGCAACTTCCAATATCACCACCTCCCCGGCCTCAAACTGTCCCACCTCAATTTCTGCCTCATTCATCTCTCATCCCGCACTGACTTACTGGCTCCAGGGGACGTGGATGGACTGCTGGTGCGTGGACCTGACCATTCACTGTTTGTAGCAGCTAGGCCGCACAGAGTGGCATGTCGCGCTTTGCAACAGCTGTAAAGGACCTTAAGCTGCCGGAACACTAGTTCCAGCAGCGTAAGGCCCTGTTAGGATTGGGCCATGAGGATGCACTTTAATTTATACTCTGAAAGTAATGGGGCTTAAGTTAAGTCATAATTAACTTCTTGTCTTACTGATTTCAGTGGTGCTTAGTCAGGACTTTTTTTTTAACTCAAGGATTTTTTAAGGAGTTTAAATCCTAACAGCAGTTCACTAATGATCATTGGGTGATTATCCTCCTTGGTATAAAATGTATATTATGGGAGGTAGGGTTGTAAACTAATGTTCAAAAGCATGTTGAAAGAGTTCTTCCTTTAGTAAGCTTCAATGATACTATAATTTGTGTGTGTGTGTGTGTGTGTGTGTGTGTGTGTGTGTGTACACAAATGAATTCAGCTGTATATAAATATACATGGAAAACCAATATTTTAACCAATAATAATATCACTGGAGGTAGGCAGTTCAACTCTGTCGGGCCGCTCCTCCGATGGCTGCACTGGCTGCCAATTCGTTTCTGGGCCCAATTCAGTGCTGGTTTTGACCTTTAAAGCCCTATACGGCTTGGGACCAGGATATTTGAGAGACCGCCTACTTCTATATAGTCTGGTCCATCTCCTTAGGTCATCAGGAGATACCTCTTGCGGATACCGTTGCCCAGGGAGGTGCAAGGGGCAGCGCCCAGAAATAGGGCCTGCTCAGTAGTGGCACCAACTTTATGGAATTCCCTCCCTTTTGACTTACGAACTGCTCCCTCCTTAGACACTTTCCCGCGAAGCCTAAAAACCTTCTTGTTCAAAGAAGCTTTCTGAGCCCTTGCCGTTTTAACATCCTGCTGGTACAGGTGGGGTGCTGCTGTTTTATGTACTTAATTGTAATCTTTTTAAACTGATTTTTAGATACTGTTTTTATTTTCATTAATTGTTTTTACTGTTTTAAAATGTAACTATTTTTTTTTGTATTATACTGCACTGTATTCTTTTTGTTGTAGGCCGCCTTGGGTCCCTTTGGGGAGAAAGGCGGGGTAAAAATACTGTAAATAATATTTTTCAAAAAATGTGGGGTTTTAACCTTTTTGTTTTACTTTAGGTTATGAACATTAGAAAAGTTTTAAATCGACTGGATAAGCCACAAGGTCTTTATCCCAACTACCTAAATCCTAGTAGTGGCCAGTGGGGACAACGTAAGTACATCAATTCAAGGGGTAAAAGAAACAGTTATTTTTTGTAATCCAAAAGCCATTTTCAAAAGTTACTTAAGCTACATTGTCAATATGGGTCTTCCTTGACTAGTTTATGTATAAAACACTATACACAGTTGAGTGTGCTTTGTACCAAAAATATTATTCCATGTTGTATTTTTTTGAAATTCCAGAAAGTAAAGTACAGGGTTTCATAGGAAATGGGGTGGGTGGGTTATAATTGCTTTTTACTGAATATTTCACAAAAAGTTACCATTACAATGTGATTAGTATTAAACTCAAACATTATTAGCTGCAGTCAAGCAAAATATCTTCTGTTACTATTAGACTAGCAGCACTTTATCTCTGAAGGTCACTACTGGATTATTGCTATTGTTCACGTACATTTATTTAGCCTTTGTTACTTTGGCAGTAAATTGAAAGTGATTTGCAGCGTCATGGGTCAATTAGATTTGTCTCTAGCAATAATGGATATAATACCAGGACTTATTATTGATGAAACTCTGCTTGTGCTGTTTAGTCTGCAAATGTCAAGAGTTTCTGAGGTAATTCATTTAGGAAACTGTAAAGGTCATTTAAATGCTGCTATTCGAAGATCAGCCTTCCATCACGGAGAGCACAGTCCATTCTTTGAAGAAAGCTTTCCTCTTTGTATTGTGAATGCTCATGTAATTAGCTGTTTCTTTAAGGATTTTTTTTAAGTGTTCTGTTAGAATTATGAAGGGCTATCTACCTATCACAGAACACTTTTGGGAAAGGGACAGCAAAGGTTACATTTTAGTGAACTAAATACCGGTTCACAGTCTGATGGGAAAAGAAGTTCACTGTATAGGTGAAACCTTTTTTTAATGGGAAAAAACATGGATTCTTTGCTTGCATGGTTTTCAGGTTTGGAAAAAAGTATCCATATTTTTAAGGCATAATTTTTAAAAACGGAAGGGATCAATGTGCTCTTTTGTAAAGCTTTAAAACTCTGCTTAAAATTGCTACAGAAGTTCATCACTTTTATCCTTCAGAAGTAGTTGTGTACGTGCTTATTAAAAGTGGAATTACTATACAATCCTGTTATCTTGTTTTTAGACCATGTCTCCATTGGAGGGCTTGGAGATAGCTTTTATGAATATTTGCTTAAGGCATGGCTGATGTCAGATAAGACGGATGAAGAAGGCAAGCAAATGTATTATGATGCTGTTCAGGTAAACGAGAGTGAGAGTGGGGACAAAAATGACACGTATTTTGTTTTTCATAGTAGATACCTTTTTCTAAGGAATTTGTCAAAATTAATAATGGTACAGGAAAATACATTTAGAATAAAAATTAGAGATTATTCAGCTATTAGAATATCTTGAATATGCATCCCTTTATTAAAAATATTTAAGTAGCTTCATGTAAAAGTTGTGTACAATCTCCATGGATGTTGTCATTTTTTGCTCTGTTTCTATTCATTCATAACTTATTTTCCTACTTCTCTTTACATTGCACTGGTGAGGCCCAGATATCTGAATCTGTTTCCCCAAATTGTAAGATTGTTTTAAGCCTATTCATCTGTCAAAAGAGATGCAGCACTAATAAACCACACAATTCATCTTGTGTGCTCCTTTTCAGAAGAGGCAGTTCTTTCATTAATCTGAAGTGTGAAGAATTTGCCAATTCAAATTCTGTTTTGAAATTTCTGATGACGCATGATCTTTTTTAATAGCTTGTACGTTAAAATATATTTTTCCTTCAGAACACTGACTGTGACCACATAGAATTATTTTCATAACTAAAAGGGAAGAGTGATAAGTAAATATTCAATCTATATTTTTAAACTTTAACTCTTTGGCTATTATGCCTAAGATATATTTTATAGCTGTTCCTGTTTTGTGAAGATGTGTGTTTGGGGTTGTGGTTTTATTTTTTGAATTCAGCAAAAGACAGATGTGTAATATTCTAAAATACTGTACTAAATGTTAAAGCTTGTGCTTGAATAACAGGAAACATAAGGATGCAAACCCGTAAGCAGCTTAATAAGATTTATCAATGTCACGTTGGTCCCAGGGCTTACTACTTCTTGGGGTGATTCAATACTACAGAGAGCCTAGACAACCACTATGTCACTGTCAATCTAAGTAGTTCTCCCCTTAACCCTCCTTGCAACACAGTCCATCTGTAACCCACAGACGCAATTAACTCCCACTTTTTTCCTATGCCAGTGCCTCTCCACTTTACAACTCAGCAGTGGCAAAAGAATGAGAGAACCAATCAGCTTATTAATGCTAAATAATCCTTACCACCATGTTGGATTTCTTGGGATTATATATACCTTCTCTGGTCAAAGATAGATATACACTAACATTTCATAAAGAGAAATTTATTTAAAAAGCAATTCAATAAAAATGAAAGCCCATCTACCTTCTTACTGAAAGAGAAGGCCATAAAAGGAAGCGCTTCAACAGCAAGCAAATTACATAATTTAAGGCAGCAAAGTAAAACAATAAAATCTAACTAAATTGACTTACAAACAGACTTGCTCTGGTTTTCCAAACAGTTGTCATGCTACATAGCATCCCAAGCTTGGCTTCTAGCTTCTAACACAAGCAAACTCCTACCCAGATTTATCACTCTGAAGTTCAAACCCCATGGAATTATCCCACCAGTAGAATAACTCCCAAACTCTGCTGAGTCACGATTAACTACTCCGCTCTCAAGCACATCTCTATTTGCACCTGAGGTGTTCTTGCTCTCTTGTCCTCTGCAGTCAGATAAAACTTAGCTAATAACCAGTCAAATGTTTTTCCTTTTTAATTCTACACTTCATTCTCTTCCCAAGAAATCACACAGGGTTCCTACTTCAAACCTATCAAGATTGCATATTTCATTACATTACATTTTAACACAATATTGTATTCTAGAAATTCCCTTTTTACAAATGTTACATTCATAAATTCTCACCCCTTAAAGTTACAGCTCCCTTTCCCTGTGGTAGAATAACAAAACAGGGAAAAGTAACCCCCACCTCCTTGACTATCAACTTAGGCCAAACTTCAGGAAGGCAGCACAGCACTTCTGCACATGCAGTAGGTTGCTAATATTTCCTTCTCAAGATAACCCTTCACTCTTCATGGACTGCTGTTTCAGATGCGTTCCCCCCCCCCCCAGCTTTAAGAGCAGCTGTTTGAGGGACTGATACCAGAATAGGCAGACTGAAAAGCCCCCACACGTTCAGTGCTCCTGGTCACAGTCTCTGGCTTTCGTTGGTTGATCAGTGAAGTCCAATTTTCAGAACCACATCTCTAGGATTATTGTTGGGCCTTGCAAGTTCAACCACCCTACTTCAAAGCTGTAATTCTATGAAAATATTCCAGTCCAAGTATCCAGTCCAGGTAATAACTATAAAGACATTTCTGTGCTCTATAGCGAAACCTGCATTCAGCACTCACTTCCGTGGATATGTATTGTATAAGAAACAGGAAAATAATATACAGTGTTGTTGGACTTGGACTGTATTCTTTCTCAACTGAACTCGGTCAATGTAAAACAATTCAATTAGTGCTAGAAACAGAAGTGTTTAGCTGCCTCACATTTATTTAGTGCACAGTAATGTACAATTTTGTTTTTTCCAGTCCATAGAGACACATCTGATCAGAAAGTCTAGCACTGGTTTGACTTACATCGCTGAGTGGAAAGGTGGTCTGCTTGAACACAAAATGGGCCACCTCACTTGTTTTGCTGGTGGGATGTTTGTTCTGGGTGCAGATGGAGCCCCTCCTGATAAAACTGGACATCACATTGAACTTGGTGCTGAAATTGCCCGCACATGTCATGAGTCTTATGATCGCACAGGTAAGTATTGTAAAAAGATTTGAATAGCTCTGTCCCAGGATACTATTTCAAGTTTCCCTTTATGTTATGGTTAGTGTTGAACATTGGTCTTCTGTAATTTTTTGGCCCAATCCTATCCTTTCCTGCCCCCTGCCAGTGCAGCCATGCCAAGCAGGCGTGCTGTATCCAGTGGCTGGGGCAGATCAGGAGGATTCAGAAGGGATTTAAATCCCCTTACCCCTCCATAAGTCTCCCACCCTGCAATGGGTCTCCTCGGAGTTCAAGTCCCAAGGAGAAAAAGGGGGTGGGGAGGCTGCTACTGGAGGGGATAGGATCTGGCACGCGCCATCACCACCAGAACCACCCCTTCCCGCAGCCTCTGCACCCCCATTCCTTCCTCCTCTTCACCCAGTTTTCCCCCTCCACGCCCCCATTCTGTCCTACCCCCTCCCTTCTCCCCTGCTGGCTTATCTGCTCCCAGGGATGGCCAGCTATCCAGTGACGTGCACAGTTCCCACCGGCACTCCAGCAGTGCACTAGTCTGCGTGCTGACAGAGCGCATTTTATGGCTGTTGCGTAGCAGTGAGCGCTGGCAGAATACTTGTTCCACCAGCAGGGCAGCCCAATAGGACCAGGCTATCTGTATTGAATTCCTGTTGCTTGTAATTCCTGCCTTCATATGTTATGGGACAGGAAGGGCTTAGAGTTTTCTCCTGAAATGAGGATTCAGAAGCAGCATGCACTGTGCTCTTGGAGAAAAGTGGTTGAAATTTGAAAATATACATGCAACTAAGATGCACCCTGCTGCTATTCAACTATGTACTTGCGTTTTGTAGAGTGCCATGCATATGGGTTGGATGATGATAAAGTCTGTCTGCTGAAGTAGGCTGAAGCTATGATTGGTATAGATGCTGAATGACCATGTCTAAAATCTGTTCTCTTATTAACCAACTGGCGGTGCAGTCCACCTTAGGCACATGCTCCGCCAGCCTAAGCTGTCGCAAAAGTGATGTAAAGCACTTTTGCGGCACCTCTAGTGCATGCAGCGCCGATGCAGAGGCTGGCACCACTTACAAGGCTGCTGGCCGACCCAGGTAAGTCCTGCGCCGATTGGTGGGAGTGTGGACTGGGGTGGCGGGGGAGGGGGCCATTGACCGACAAGGGAGGGGGAGGGGATAGCACTGGGTTGCTTTGATATCCCAAGCCCTTCCCGGGCCGGCCTGGGCCAACCTTACATGATCTCCCCGGACGTGCACCAGCGAAAAGGCCCATTGGGGCCCCAGGCACACCGGGGGAAGGGGACCAAATGTCCCCGTCCCCCAAGGTGAGCCCCAGCTGCGCTGGCGCAGGCCGCATCCTGACTATGATGCAGTGGCCAGCCATTTCGGCCAGCTGCTGCATCTTAGGCAGGATCGGGCTGTAAAAGAGTTAACTTTTTAAAAAATGTGGTAGCAAGCTTTTTGGCAGCTGCAGCAAAGTGCCTATAGCAGTATGACAGACATGTGTGGAAAGCTAGAAAGTACTCCCACACAGTTATTTGCAAGTTTCCAAATATGAACATATGCATGCAGCCCATAACCCTACTTCTGCTCCTGATGAAACAAGCTCCATAGATTTTGTACACAACATTCTAAAACCCATGTACCTTAAGTCAAATGTTTTTAAATAAATGTTTGTTTATACAGCAAAATAGACAGAACTTCTGGGCGCAGCAGAATTTCTGCACATGACTACTGTACGTGTTTCAGTAGAGTTGAAAGGTTCCAAAGAGAACCTGTACAGCAGGAAATTATCATCTATCTTGTACACTGCAGGCATATGCAAGCTTTCAGACTACAGAGAACCCTGTCCGGCAGAAGGGAATGGTAGTACAGCTTGATTACCCCTTAGCCTGACGTCCAAAATCCAGACTCTTCCAAAACCCAGACGTTTTGGGGGCTATGGCTTTAAAAAAAAAAAAAAAAAACCTTTTACAACACCTGGCTGGCATAGTGCAAGGACACAAAATTATTAAAAATATTGTATAAAATTACCTTCAGGCTATGTGTATTTATTTGTTTATTTATTTAAAGAATTTGTATCCCGCTTTTCTGCCAGCAAGGGCACTCAAGGCGGCTTACAACATTAAAATAACATACATTAAAATAATTAACAGATAATTAAAACAATTAAAACAAGCACCCCCAGTGGGTCACCTATATTTACATTTGTTAAAAGCCATTTGTTAAAAGTTAAAACTTAAAAGTTAAAAGTCAGCCCGCCATGTCAGACATCAAATGCTAGTCTAAATAAAAATGTCTTAAGGCCCCGCCGAAAGGTCTCCAAAGAGGGAGCCGTTCTTAATTCCAGGGGGAGGGAATTCCACAATTGGGGCGCCACAGCCGAGAAGGCCCTATTCCGCGCCGCCATCCCCCTCACCTCCGTCAATGGCGGCACGGTTAACAGGGTCGCCCCTGATGACCTCAGAGTGCGGGTCGGATTATAAGGAAGGAGGCGGTCCCTCAAATACCCTGGACCCGAGCCGTTAAGGGCTTTAAAAGTCAAAACTAGCACTTTGAATTGTGCCTGGAAACGAACCGGCAGCCAGTGTAGCCGCCGAAGCAACGGTCCGACTGTATAAGATGTATACTGTATGAGACATAAATGAATGTCATGTTTAGACTTGGGTCCCATCCCCTAGGTATCTCATTATTTTTGCAAATATTCTGAAATCCAGACAAATCCTAAATCCAGACAACTTCCCGTCCCAAACAGTCTGGATAAGGGATACTCAACCTGTAAAGACCACGGTTGCTGTAAAGGTTTAAGAATTGCTTTTTAGTTAAGAT
The DNA here is from genome assembly GCA_026170595.1 of Plestiodon gilberti rubricaudatus. Taxonomy (NCBI): domain Eukaryota; kingdom Metazoa; phylum Chordata; class Lepidosauria; order Squamata; family Scincidae; genus Plestiodon; species Plestiodon gilberti. The sequence goes on from JANXHW010000001.1 coordinate 80,161,070, forward strand.
TTTTTGTATGCATCATTTCCTCTTGTAAGATACCCTGCCTTTTGGCCCTCAGAGCATGAATATTTTAAGTAAATGGAGATACCCAGTGTAGGTTCAGATATCTTACATGAATGAGCAGTTGAGACACCTCAGACGTATGCACACTTTCTCTTCCCCTTGCATGCAATTATTTGCCCACTTTCTGTCTTTGTCTGAGATGGAGGAAACAGCAGACTATGATTTGCCTCAGACCAGAATAGGTAGCAGGGAATCACCTCCTGCAAGGGGAGGAGAGATGAACAAGGAGCCTCGCTTCTGCACTCTAACAGCAATCCGTGATTTGACATTGCATATGAACCAACTCTTAGCCCACAAATGCTATGCTGGGTGGCATTCCATTATTATGTCCATGAATGAAAGGAGTGTTCCTCTCATGGGGGAAGGTTTTGCTTACAGCGGGAGCTCCCAACAGCAAGAGCACCCATTGTTTGTAATTTAATAAGAATTTATTCTTATAGTTTAATTTTATCTACATTGCCTTTGCGGCATTTTCCATTCTGCAGTTGATATGTGATGTTAATTTGCTTTCTGTTTTATAGATGTGAATATATGTATTGGATGGGGAGTTGTATCACTTCATACATCTTACGGGGATGCTTTTCAAAGTATTGATACCCCTGGAATATTCCACTGGAATTTTGTATAGCAAATGCACTGAATGTTGGAGTTTAGAAATGGCAAAATTTCTGTAATGCAATAATAAGCTAATGTGAATATTTACATAAATTGGCCTGACTCTTCTACGTGTGAAAGAATTAAAAGTCCCTCATAACAATGCTGATGCTGTGGGGTATTAAATATTATGTCTAGGCATGAAACTGGGACCAGAAGCCTTCAGATTTGATGGAGGAGTTGAGGCAATTGCTACAAGGCAGAATGAGAAATACTATATCTTGAGACCTGAAGTTATTGAAACCTACATGTATATGTGGAGATTCACCCATGACCCAAAGTATCGGCAGTGGGGTTGGGAAGCAGTAGAGGTAATCCTTTTTTTTCTCTCTCTTCCTTTTAATGTTTAAACTTGATCTCTTAAATGGAAGCAGCTTAGGTAACTTGTATTTTTCTTTCAGTTAGAAGATCTATGTGTTCAGTGATAGCAATAAATAGTATATAGCTTACAGAAAAGTACAGTGGCAGCTAAATGGGTATACATATACTTCAGGCTAAGTAAGTAACAGCGCAATCTTGTGTAACTCGTGCACTGGTGTAACAGTAGATCCACTGGTGTAAGTGCACTTGTGCCAGTGTAACTTGCTGTACGCAGGATGAACACCAGCATAACCCCCTCGGATGCCGCGCATGCGCAGTTCAGACGCAGGACAGATGCCAGCGCAGCTCCGCCGGCGCAGGGGGCATTCCAGGGGTGTCTAAATGCCCCCAGAATGCTCCCTACACTGGCAGAGTTGCGCTGACGTCTGTCCTGCGTCCGAACTGCACATGCACAGCGTCCGAAGGGGGGGTATGCTGGTGTACGTCCTGTGTATGTCGGCGTACAGCAAGTTACACTGGCATAAGTGCACGTACACCGGTGGATCTACAGTTACACCGGTGCAAGAGTTACACAGGATTGCGCTGTAAGGAATTTAAGCATGTAATGGAACAGTGAATTTTGCAGAATCTTCTGGACAGGTAAATATCTTTGTTTAGTCTGTTTATAATATCATTAAAATGCTAAAAGACCCAAAGTATACACCACATAGGATTCAAAATACTGAAACACTGTTCTCAACTCACTTATTAAATGTATTAAAGAAAAATAACATAGGAACCATATTCGTTTTAACTATTGCTTTTGATCAAGCCAACATACTTTTCCAAGTCCATTTATTTGTGAATAGCTCTCTAAGAACTTCAGACAGAAGATCTGTATTCTACGAGATGATGCTAAGAGCTTCATGAAATGTTCTGTACAACTTCAGATCTCAGGCAGATTCGGCCCTTTATAAAACTGATTTATTGTTTTTAATTTTCTATCCTGGCACCCTTGTCTATTATTGTCTTGTAGAAGTTTTCTATTAATTCGGTTGAATTGCAACACAAAATTAGCAGCTGCATATGAAATTTATTTGTATATCCCTGTGTGCTATCTCTCAGTTCATTGATCTTGGTAGCAAAAGCAAATAATGTGGGAGGAGAAGAATTGGATGTGACTGCCTTGTTTCCTTTGCCAGTTTAAGATCTTTTGTGGTCTGAGTATAATTTTTGCCTTAGGCTGCATGTATTTATTCTTATCTCTTTTATATTTCATTCCACCCCACTCGTGAGTGCTTTCTCAGTGTTGATAAAATAGATATTTGCATTATAAATAGTTATAGCCTGCCTAATGTGGTAATTTAATAACTTGACTGAGAATCCGAAGTTACACAGAAGCACGTTATGAACTTGGTTTCATAGCCTGATCTGGCTTAATATGATTAGCTACAATGTTGTTTTGAGCAAAGAATTCCGCCAATGTTTTATAATATTGTTCCTAATATATAATAATCCCAATATATAACATTGGAAAACATAAAGATTATAGGGTAATGCCTTAAAAATGGATGGGTCTGTTTTTCCAGTGTTACTGAAAACACATCTCCTACTTTTTGCGTACTTCAGCATCCTCCTATATATAATTACTGTACTTCCATTACTCATGTTTGTATTTCAATGTTAAACTCAACAGACTAGTACTACCCAATTGTTACTTGTTCTTTCTATGAGACAAAACTGCAGTGAAATTAGAGAACATCAATTCTGATTCAATCTTAAGATAACCAGTCCTATAAAATATTTAAAATATACAAAGGTTTGCTTAAACGTAATTGGCATAATAGGAAAAATATAATGAATTGAAAAAAGTGTGGTTGTGCTACCATCTGGTATCTGTTTTTTCCTCATTTTAGTCCATTGCTCAATATAGACTGGTGTCTTGGAATGTAATTGAAATGGATGGGACTTAAATAAAGTCCTATTCATTTCAATGAGACAGTTTGATGTTGAATATGTTTTCTTGTGAAAATAGCTTAACACAGTTCATTTGATCTACAAATGTTGTTGGATAACTTTCAGTTTATATAATTGGGATACTAGATGTACTGCATCTTTTAAACTACAGTCTTAAGTATAGCACATAAAAATTTATTTGAACTTGGCTGACTATTTTCTGTAATGCTTTTTGCAACTTAGGCATTGGAAGAAAACTGCAGAGTAGAAGGAGGCTATTCTGGCATTAGGGACGTTTACAGCAGCCATCGAAGCCATGATGATGTACAGCAGAGTTTCTTCCTTTCAGAAACACTCAAGTAAGGTTGTTTAAGATTGTGTGAACTCAGTTAGTTATATGGACTGGTTTAAGGCAGTGGGCAACAGAAAAGGGCCCCAGAAATGAATGAACAAACAAAAAAAGCGTAGGTGTGCTTATAGAAACAAGTGTGGGGGTGTCTGGAGGAGCAGACCATTGAAAATTTGGGCTAGGAAAGGCAAACTGGTTATCCCTAGTCTTCTAGGAAATAATACAATATTTCAAATAAAAATAACAAATTTCAAATATACTCTTTCAAATAAAAATAATAAAAAATAAAAGGCAATCATGTGACTGTCACCTTGGAAGTAAAAGCCCAACCCGCTTCTGGCCTCTGCTAGCAGAATCTGGCCACCAGTACAGTCACTAGCGGCCAAATGCGTGGGCCACTGGCAAGGCCACTGTCCCTCAGGACAGCGGTGGGAATGGGGGAGAATGGGAGAAATGGGGGTGTTTCTGGGTGAGGAGGAGGGGTGGATCCAGCGACAGTGACGCACACCAAATATTATCCCCTCCTTTTCAAACCTCCCCTTTCCTTGGACATATGCCACCAAAATAGGCGGTGTATTTCCAAGGTGACCCATTGGCATTCGGGCAGCCTACCAGGAGGCAAGTACAAATTGTGTTTACTTGTCTCCTGCAGGCTATCTTCCCTCCCCCCACACACACACATACATACACACACACACACCATAGGATGCAGCTTGTGACTGTGGCGCAGCTGCATCAGAGCTGGGGAGAGGATTGGGTAGGATTGGTGTCTAAGACTATATTTAGCCCTGCACTTAAAACATACTTCTGTACAGGATTTTTTTTTTCATAGGGTTGGGATCAGTATAGGTAATCGACAAAATTGATCAAGGAGACTTGGGAAGCATTTTTATTGTACGTTTGGTTTGGTTAGATGTGCAGGAAAAGTAACAAATTGAGGAATGCTGATAAGGAAGAGACTATGAATTAGATTTTGGCACTAAAGAGAATCTTCAACGCAGCTTGGGACCATGCTTGAAATTGGTCTAAAATTAACATTGAAAGCACGCACACTCTCTTTCGGAAGTACTTATAACTTTGGAATAGAGACATTTCCTTGTAGTCTTTCTCCTAAGGAAGTCTGAAGAGTACTTGAGAAAGTGCTTGTGACTTTATTGGAAGTGTCTCAACTGTAATACAGTGTATTTAGTTTTCAATAATTACAATCTCTTGGAGGAGACTACTAGAATATCTCACCACTTGTTCATATCGGTCTATCTTTTATGGGCCTTGAGGGGCAAAGCTTTCTGGCACATTCCCCCTTCTGTTCTCACTTTTATCCTTTGGCTGTTGAAGGATATTTCTTCCCTCCTTCCCTATTTTTCACTTTGAACCTTTATATTGGTTTGCCTCAAATGTTTCTGTGTTTAATAATTTAGTTTCTTTGCAGCCAGGGGTTAATTCCTAACTTTTAAATTCAATGCACCTTTATTGATGTAGATGTATAGATTTTGTTAAATTTAGATATATCTAAATTTAAAAGAATAATTTATAAATTATACTCTTATAGCCTAATCCTATTCAGATGCCGCACCAACATTGCGCGCGCACACACACACACACATCCCAGTGTGATGTCCTTCATATCCTAAGCCTGTCCTGGCAAGAGCACACTGAAGAAACAAGGGCCAAATGTGAAGCCTGTACTGACAAAACAATGCTGCTACAGCCCTTTCCTTTGACACCCTCAGTACCCATGGAAACACACACACAGCCTGTTATCCACAGAGTGACATCCTGATGGCAGAGCATCATTGACATGTGGTGTCCGAGGAGCCAATCACATCATCCAAACAGCTCTAACAGCATCTGAAAGAGAAACATACAAATGAGGTTGCCAATCATCTCCTCCCAGCAGGGCCTGCCCTTACACGTTATCCAACTGATAGCCAAGTAACATTCTGGTTGTACCAGTTGGTTCACTGTCTGCCATGGAGTTTGTAAAGCCAAAGGGGCCCTGACTGAAACCAAAGGGGCCCTGACTGAAACAAGTAGGTCAACAACCTCACCAAGCAACAGCTGGGCTCACACCACTGCCATCACTCTAGGTGGGGCGGAGCTCTATGTTCCGCTGCGCTCCAACCCACCGGCCTTGCCTTCGGAGCCTTTCGGAGCAGTGAAAACAACGTGCAGGACTCCCTGCTTGTTGCTATTGCTGCCCTGAAAGGCTCCAAAGGCGAGGGGGCGGGGCCACCTCATACGGGCGTGTAACGGTGGTTGGGAGCGCAGTGGAACTTAGAGCTCTGCCCCATCTAGAGCAATGCCACTGGCTCACACCTGTCATTTCAGGCAGGCTGTAGGCTTTCCATAGGATCTGCACATTGTTTTTGCCTGTGGAACAGCTGCCTTTGGGGAGCAAGGTGAAACCAGAGAGAGTAACAGGAACTTGACAACAGCATCAGCCACATCTGTTCTCTGGCTTGAGATGTGTATTTGGTGTTCATGAGGAAGAGTGGTGCCACCAGAGTGCACATGCAGTGGTGCCTGTAAGGGGCGAGAGCATAGTGGCTGGGGACGTTGCGTTTCCCTCTCTGGGGTGGGCGCTGCAGTAGAACTCCACAGAGGACCATTGTTCAGCTCCCTGTGGCAATGGTGCAGTCCTGAAAAACAAAAGGGATTCAGATGAGTGTTTTGGCCAGCAGTAGCAATAGTTGGAGCCCCTGGCATTTGCTAAAAGGGAGCAGACACTGCCTGCTTTTGGCTGTTGAAAGGGATGGTTAGGCAACACAGATGATAGCAGAGACAAATCCTGAGGGGTCAGGAGGTAGTGAGATAGAGTTGCAGCATCGATACATTGCAGCATGGAATTCCCTTCCTCCCCATTTGCTTAACTGTGTGAGGTGCATTGTGCTTGCTTCCCATTGTGGGGTAAGTGTTCCTGTTGGGTGTTTGTGTGTGGAGTCCTCTTGGGGCAGAATATCTGCAATAAGAATTCTATCTTGCCATACATGTTGTGAGGGGCAAGAGGTTGTTTGTGTGCCCAGTGCCATGGTTCCCATAACCAAAATTCCCCTTTGGGACTTGAGAGGTTTAGCCCCATGCAGCATGTCTGACCATCTGAGCTGTAGTCTCCCTGGTAGGGGCTTTAGTGCTGGGGGGGGGGGGTTGTTGTGTGATTGGCTGTCAGATGTAGTCTGTACCCTTTGTTCTGTTGTAGGTGGAACGGGCAGAGGGGTGGCAGGAGGTCCAATTTTCTGCTGTTTCTCTTCCCCACGGTTCCTTACGTGGTGACAAAGATGGCTGGTTGGGCTGATTTATGACAAAATAGGACGCATTCTATCATTGGAGGACATTAAGTTATTAGGGAGAGTTGCCATTTTCCTGAAACTGATGATTAGATGCAAAGGAATGAGCCTGACTGACCCTTTTGGCTGATGTAATAAGTTTTTATTGTGTTTTGGTTTTGAATGTTTGTTTGTCTTATGCCAATAAAGGTTTCTTTTTTTTTTAATATATATATTTATATTTTATTGATATATTAAAACATAAAAAAACAATACATATTTCATAAAGTTATAGCAAGCGCGAAGCAATACATCCTACTAGCATACTATTCACTATTTTCTACATACAATTTCCAACTAAGCCAAAACAACCCCCACATTCTATTCATTAAATCCGCATATCATCACATCATTCCTCTCTCTCTCTCTCTTAAAAAGTCAATAAATGGTTTCCAATTATTCACGAAAAAGTTAACTGACTTTTCCTTAATTAAAATTGTAAGTTTATCCATTTCAGCATAGTCCAAAACTTTTAGCCACCAATCTTCCAGCGAAGGTATCTCCGAATTCTTCCAATATTGTGCATATAAAATTCTTGCCGCAGCTGTCATATATAAAAACAAAGTTTGAAATTTTTCGCCTACATGATCCTCCCACATACCCAACAAAAATGTTTCCGGTTTCATTTGGATCTTAATCTTTAAAATCAACTCAATCTGTTTGTGAATCTGAGTCCAATACTTCTTTGCTTGAGGGCATGTCCACCACATATGGTAAAAAGTTCCTTCTTGCATTTTACATTTCCAACATCTATTCGTCACCTTCTCATACATTTTTGCTAATTTGCTTGGGGTTATATACCATCTATATATCATTTTATACATATTTTCTTTAATATTAACATTTAACGTAAATTTCAACTGTGTTAACCATAGTTGTTCCCATTGGTCCATTAAAATAACATGACCTATGTTTTTCGCCCAATGAATCGTACATTCTTTAACCTGTTCTTCTTCTGTTTCAAACTTCAAAAGCAATTTATACATTTTTGAAATTATCTGGTCTTCAGATTTTAATTGTGCCTCCAATATTGATTCTTCTTCTACAAATCCATATGTCTTCTTGTCCACTTTAAATCTCTCCAAAATTTGAGCATATACAAACCATTGACAATTAAAGTCTTCTTCCATTAGTTTTTCTCTTGACTTCATTATACAGTCTCCTTGTGAAAAAATTAATAAATTTCTGTACAGTAGTCCTTTCTCTTTTGGCACGCTACTTCCACCAAAGTGTGCTTCATATGGTGCAACCCATAATGGTACTTTCTCATAAAATCTCATTTTATATCTATTCCAAATTCTCCATAATGCATGTCTAACATAATGATTTTTAAATTCTAAATTTGCTTTTACTTTATCATACCACAAATACCCATGCCAACCAAATCTCAAGTCAGAGCCTTCTAACTCCAATAATCTTCTATTTTGTAAATACACCCACTCTTTCAACCACACAAAACAACATGCTGCATAATATACTTTCAAATCTGGTAGTCCTAATCCCCCTCTCTCTTTTGCATCTTGAAGAATCTTATATTTCACCCTTGGTTTTTTCCCTTGCCAAATAAATTTAGAAATGTCTTTCTGCCATTCTTTAAATGGTGCATCAGATATAATCACTGGTATCGTTTGAAATAAGAACATCATTTTTGGCAATACATTCATCTTAATCACCGATATCCTTCCTAGTAAGGACAATTTCAATCTTTCCCATCGTAACAGATCTTTCTTAATTTCATTCCATACTTTAACATAATTATTTTGAAATAATGTACAATTCATACTCGTCAATACAATTCCAAGATATTTAACTTTTTTTTCCACCTTAAATCCTGTTTTATTCATCAGTTTCAGTTGATCTTGAATCTTCATATTTTTAGTCACTATTTTTGTCTTCTGTTTATTAACTTTAAATCCTGCAAGAGATCCAAATTCTTTTAATTTACTCATCACCAACTCTATATCTTTTAACGGATTTTCCAGCATTAGTACCAAGTCATCTGCAAAGGCTCTTAACTTGAATGTTTCTTTCTTAATCTTCACACCATATATTCTTTCATCTTGTCTAATATTTCTATTCAAAACTTCTAACACCAATATAAACAGCAATGGTGATAACGGACATCCTTGTCGCGTACCTTTTTGAATTTCAAATGTCTTAGTCAGCTCACCATTCACTAATACTCTTGCAGTTTGTATCACATAAATTGAATTTATCCATTTATTGAAGTTTTCCCCGAAATCCATTTCTTGTAAAACTTCTAATAAAAAAGACCAGTTCAAATTATCAAAAGCTTTTTCAGCATCTATAAATATTAATGCTAATTGCTTGTCTATATGTTTGTCAAAATATTCCAACATATCCACAACAATTCTTACATTCTCCCTCAAATGTCTTTTTGGTAGAAAACCACATTGATCTTCATGTATGAATTTTTGCAACATCTTCTTCATTCTCTCCGCTAAGATTGATGTAAATATCTTATAGTCATTGTTAAGCAAAGATATAGGTCTATAATTCTTTATACTACTTGAATCTTGTCCTTCTTTTGGTATCAAAGTTATGTTCGCCTCTTTCCATGAATCTGGCATTTTTCCATTTTGTAAGATATCATTCATTGTCTGTTGTAATGGGATAATGGGTTTCTGATCTGGTTACTCCTACCATCTCTGTGCCATCTCTGTCATTGGCGTAGCATTTTTCTGACATCATGAGGCATATTGTCTGAAGAGGGGCTCAAATATGGTATATATGTCGACTTTCTCATCCCTCCCATGTCATGTCACAATTTCTCCCTGTTTTGGCCTCTCCACATATGCCAATGCAACAACAGTCCCTGCAGCGTAGAAGCGTGTCTGCTAAAGTCACATCTCCATGGTGTTTTTCTGCCATTGTGTTGGCAGGCAGGCTTCTATGCTGGTGGAACTATTGTTGCACCTGTGTGTGTAGAGATGCACTGGCATATCTCAAGGCTAGGACTGGGTCTTTACTATTCCTCTGTGTCCCTTCTAATTCTGGGATTTATTATTTTTTTCTTTTCCTTGCCAGATACCTGTACTTACTGTTCTCTGAAGATGACATTCTTCCATTTGAACATTGGGTCTTTAACACTGAAGCGCATCCTCTACCAGTTCTCTCAACAGAAGATGGGGGGAAGAAAAGAAAAAACAAATAAAGCTGAATTTTGTTTGGGGCACACGATGCAATTGTTATAATTTCTGAGTTGTTGTTGTTGTTTGAGTTTCAAATCCATTTTTGCAGTCTTGATGTCTGCCCGTACAATATTTATCAAAGGACCTAAAATCATTAATTATAATTTTATTTATGTTTTGATAGAAGAGAGTAACTTGTCATCTCTAAACTTTGTTAGGCTGCAGTGTGTACCTAGCCAAACAAAATGGAGAGGTATGCATGTTACTTGTATTTTATTTTTGACTGCAAAATTATTTCCTCCTCTGTGAGGAGATGTCTGCTTTAAGCTGTAAGACTTTGCTGTGTTGCAAAAAGCCATAAAGAATTAAGTATGAAGAGCTTTTTCTTTTTTAATCTGTTAATGTGGTTTGTCTGATCATTAGAGACAAATCTAACAGCCTCTTATGCGGGTCTATCATTAATTGGTAATTTGAATATTAAGAAGGTTTACTGTTTGACATAAGAATATTTTCATGTCATCTAGACACACTGTTACGTTAAATTGTGGCTTGTCTTGAAATGTTTGTCAGAGCCTCTTCAGTTCTCTTTAGAACATAACTGCAAATTCATTCTAACCACAGGTAAATTGGTATCCACTTTTTTTCTGCTCCTGTATTTAGTTTTGCCAGCAGGCACCAAACCAAGAGCATGGAAGCTGCTGTCTGGACACACCTCTACTGATAACAGTGTATTGACTGCAGCCCTCAAAGCTCTCTGACAGTGCAAATGTAGCTTCAGCAGAGTTTGCATCGGAAAACAAACCGGTTCCCTGTCAAATCTGTAATTGATCATGCAAGATGAGGGTGGTCTAGTATGTGAAATCCTTGGTTGTCTGTCTGAGCCTTATCCTATGTAGAGATCGGAGAGGCTAGTTCTTTAAACAGTTGTTTCAAACATTCCATTTAGCACAGTATGGCACTTGTCTGGATACCAGAAACAATGTCTATGAGAAGAGGAGGAGCATAATACCCCAAAGGTACCACATTTCAGAAATTCATGTTTAGCTTTAATTCACTTTTTGAGAGTTTTTAAAAAACGTTTTCCCACTACTGTTTTATATTTTTAAAAAATCCGCTTTGTTCGCTTTAATCCGCTTTAATCAAAATGGCTAAAATGAAATGTTTTTAATAGTGTTCTAGAGGTGCAGAGGAGAAACGACTCCTTTTCCTGTTTACCATTTGAGATGTTTTCTGTGAATAAAGTGGCTGGGACGATTCGATGTTAGACGCAGCTGCTTAGAATGACTTTGTATGATCTGTTCATTGTAACAACTGACTCTGCACAAAGCAAAATGGAAATTAACCATGCTACTGGAGAGGCAAACTTTCTAGAAATGTTGAAAGACTGGGGAAAATCTGGTAGGCGTGGAATGGAAAACAGGAGGAAAAAAGGAATGAAATCCTATGGATTTTATTCCATAGGAATAAAATCTCTTCTCTCTGCTGGCAGCCTGAATGAGAGCACGCGAGCAACCGCTCCGCTAGGAGTTTCGTTTCTTTTCTTCGTTCCTCTCTATGCTAAATCATATAATCCCACCCCCAGAATTAAAAAGATGTCCTGAGAGATCAGACATGGCAGCTGAAAAATTAAGTGAACGCCAAAATGTGATGAGCTGACAGAAATGTATCTCTCGGTCATGACTATTATGTATGATAGTCTTAATAATCTTAATAATAAAATATCAGTAACAGAATAAGATTTTAATTCAAATAATTGGAAATGCTGTAAGGATGTGGAGGTTCACTTTCAGCCCTCACGGGTATTTAGCCCCAACGTGGTAAAAGCATAACCATGAAAATACAACAGTAGGATTTTTCTTACTTAAATTGGTGTCGACTTCTGATCTTGAACATCTCCTAATATCTTTCCAGTTTAGTTGCATTGAAAGATGCTTATGAACTCTTCCATGCATTAGTTCTTGTGATTCTGTTTGCTTAATTTTTTACACATTTATCTACCTTCATGCTATTTTTTCTTAAGTCGCAGTTCGAAGTCTGATGAGCAGAGGAATGAATATAGTGATAAACATTAAATATTATTCCACTGTTCCTTCTGAGATGAGAAATATTCTGTCATACTTGATGTTTCTGTATTTGAGTATCAGGGAAAACCTAGATCTGGAAATAAAGCAGACACTCTTATCTGTAGGCATGATTCAAGAAAGCCAATTAACTTAAACTGAAATTTAATCTTTTTGTCCATATGTTACCCTTTCTTCCATCTTACAGTTCAGTTTCATGTTTGCACAAAAGGAAGTGCATAGGATTGTAGTTGTACAACCGTGTTCAGCTAAACACTGTACAATCCCTAAGTCATGCCAATCCCTAAGTCATGCTTTGCCCACTTACCTGGATATAACCTTAATTGATCAAAGAACTGCAGCCTTAGTTACTTTCACTTTATTTACTTTCGCTTAGGCTTTAGTTTAACAGCTCAGAGGGCTCCATGTGTTCCTCAAATAACAATGAGCATTCCAACATATAGGAAGCACTGCTTGTGGATTCAAGGTAAAATGTTATTACAGAGTGAGATTAAATCCCCTACATTGTGGAGCAATTTATGATGGCTTCTGCAGCTACACAACAGCTGTGTAAAGAGAGAAATGTGCAGTACCTGACAGCCCAGTCTTGTCTAGCAGGACACAGCAGTGCAAATAAGCCAGAGGCCGCAGGGTAAAGGGACATCTGTCCCTTTACCCTGCATAAAGCCCCAGCTGCCCCAATGGGCATTCAAGCCAGCTATGTAACACCAGCCAGGCCTGGGAAGGGGGATAGGATTCAGTGGAGTGTGCTTCCAACAGTCCCTCCCCCGTCCCAGGCCCAAATGACCAATCCGACCCCCCAGAACACCCCGTTCTGTGGTGCCGGCTGAGCAGCACAAGCCTCTCCACCGGTACCACTTACTCTTTCCAGCACGTTTGCGACACCTTAGAACGGCGAAGCGGTCACTCCACCAGTCTAATTGTAGATGGGATTGGGCTGTGAGGAGGGTACAGGGTCAAAAGAAACACTGCTGTGCATCTTTTTCCATCTTGTCATAAGAAAAGATAAGTTTACTAGTACTAATTGACAACCTCTCCTTTTTAAGGTCAGTGCACTTCTCAAAACTCATGACGGGGAAAAGTAAATGTAAGGCAGCAATTACTCATGTGTGCTAAGATTTATACTCTCCAAATAGCTTGAAAGCTACTAGCACCACCACATCTCAATGTTGCACTCTGTATAGCAGTTTTAACTCAACAAACAGAGGTGACTTGTGTCTGTTTACTAAGCTTAAGTTATTGCTTCAACTGAACACCACCTGTACTTTGTGTAGGAGCTGCCATTGATGTTGTAGTCTCTAGCACCATCATGACCTATCTGTCCCGATAACTCATTGCACCACAAAAGCATAGTTTGCATACCATTTCTCCCAGTGCCACCTTATGGATCCATGCAGCTACCAGCTCTTTCCTTATTTCGATCCCTGCTAGCATTATCCGCCCTAATGATCATGAAAATAGCATGAAATGCCCTAATCCTTGTTGAGATCCAGTGAGAGGGGTAAACCCCTAAGGGCAGCAGTGCCCTGTTGGAATGCTCTATCTTTTCCAAAACAGAACAAATACAAATGACAATTATTTTTGTTCTTATTGCAGTATGGATTGTGGTTCAGTATAGTACAGTACAGGTGGGCCCCCATATCCACTGATTCGCTATCCATGGTTTCAGTTATCTACGGATCGTGGGGACCCCCCCCCCCGGCTTTTACTTTTTTCCCAGTAAGCTTCGTTTCTTCCTTAAAGAAACAGGAGAAGCAGCCTCTGGCTGCTTACTGCAGGCAAGTAGAATGAGACTAAGTCCTAGAGAGGCTCTGCAAGGTTAACAGAAACCTTGCAGAGCCTCTCTAGGACTTAGTCTCGTTCTACTTGCCTGCAATGGAGGCTGCTTCTCTGTTTGTTTTAAGGAAGAAACAAAGCTTGCTGGAAGAAAAAATAAGAGCTGGGGGGGCAAGCATGCCTGCCTGCAAGGGAGGCAGGGTGGGGGGCCCTCAGGAAACCATGGAGGGGGTGTTCGCTCCTATCCACGGTTTCAAGTATCCACGGAGGGGCCTGGAACATATCCCCAGCGGATATGAGGACCCACCTGTACTTCATTTCTGTCTGATGTTTGGCTTGCAATTCTTCCAGTCTTCAAGTTCGATAGATGTCTTGTAATATCAGCAATTCCATTTTTCAATCAACTATTTTTCTCTTTTGCTTATAAATCAGGAGTGTCCCACTTAAAAAGAAAGTTGTTGATCCCTACATTACTGCTCTAATCTCAGTAATATATATAACATGATCTGCTGTCTTCAGTACAGAAAACAAATTATCCCAATTCTAAAGAATACCACAATCCAAATAATACTTTGCATTCATTTAATAATTTCAAGCTTTCCAAGAGTCTGCCCACCACTGGATTTTAGTATCCTTTGTAGAAATACTCTGCTGGGTCTCTAGCAACTGAACTGTCAATTTTCAAACCTGCAGCTGTCAAATGAATCTGGTTAGGCAAAGTTCAATGAATCCTTAATATATATTGGTTCATTTTTAGAAATCACGAATGCCATATGTGATTTCAGTTATTAATAAAATCAATATAACTTTAGTATGACCACATATCCTAGGGCAAGATAGTCTACATGTATAGCATTCTGGATTGTGTACAAAGAAACTCATAACTAAGCAGCATTCAAATCAATGAGGCAAGTTAATCCTGACTTCCTTAGTCCCATTAATTTCAGTGGGACTTGAACATGGGACTAACTTGCTTTAGAATATAGCTCCCTGCTTCCCAAAGTGTGCTGACACTACATAGAATGCTTTCAAAAGGAAGTATCATTCCAGGCCTCCCTGTGGATACTTGAAAAAACACGGGTAGAGGCAAATGCTCCCCCACAGCCCCCCATGCCCCTTACCTTTATTACTTCACGCTGGTGAAGTCTTGCTTAAACAGAATGCTATCGGCAGCAGCATGCTGCTTATAGCACAGAGCCTGAATGATTCTAGCAAGCAGCCTCAGTGCTAGAGAAGGTCCAAGCATTAGGAAACAGTGCTTCCTATTAATGGCCGGAGCCTCTCTAACACTGAGGGCCCTTGCTGACTTGGCACTAGCGCTAAAGAACTAAAAGTAAGGGCCACAGATCCCAGATCCGCAAATAAGTGAATCTGCAGATACCCCCGGGGGGGCTGTATTTATTTTATGGATCAGGCATAGTTAGCATTTTCTGTTGCCTAAGATTCCCCTCTCCTTTGTGTTGCCAAACTTTCAGTATGTGTTCCATTTGGTGCCATTATGGGGACACTTGACCCAATGTATTAAATGGTTCCTGTGCTTCTGTGGCCATTCTGCCAGTCACTATAAACAAGTGGGAACAATAAATGTACAATGCCTGTTGCATTTATACTTCCATATATTTTATTCCATGGAGACAATTCAGTGACTATGTAACCAAGTGCAGTCCCTGAGAAGTCAATTGAAGTGTCAATTGCTTCATGTTTTCTTTTTAAGAAGTTGTCATGGTAATTTTTCATGAGTGTTATAATTTGAAAGAGCACAAAATTTCTATGGTTCTATAACTGATACGGTAATCAGGTTGTATGTAAAAGCTGCACTATAATGTACCTTTTTGTAAAGTGATGTAAGTAGACAAGAAGATTGTATTACCTGTAGAACTGCAAAGTGCAAGAGAAACATGTTTTATATGTTCAAAAGCCGTGACGATGTGTGTTTAACACAAAAACACCAAAGTATAACACTTCAGAGTAATCGCCATTTAAAAATTAAGGATTCAATCCTGAAATTATTTACAGAAATGTAAGTAGCTTCAGAATTTACCTTTAGTAGTTATTGGCAGTTGTCACACAATCAAGGTGGAAATGACACTGTTTTCCTGCAAGTTTAATACAAGATAACAATAGGGTGTCTGAACAAATGCTGACCACTGTGTATGTAATTTAGAAATAAGGCAACTTTAGTTTATCAAGTGTCTGTTCCTGTTTAGATGGTGTCTAAATTTTCATTGCTTTTCGGCATATCACAACGCAGTTGTTTAAATATATATATATATAAATTAAATCCTGGAAATTACTGATTTAAATGCCATATGTGTTGTATGACAGCTCTATGATTCCCCAATGACACCTTGTTGATATGGTAAACCTATCATGCGGTCATTTTGTGTATTAACATTTTTTATTTGTGCATATCCCACTTAGTCTTTTTCCACCTTTATAGAAATCTCTGAAGTTGTGAGAGATCAAAATGCTTAATTTTTAAGAATTATATTTGTAAAAAAAAAAACCAACTCTATTGTGAATAAAGCCTTTTAATACATCGTTTTCTTTTGACAGGGTGTTTTTTTCCTCTCTAATGTCACTGGTGGTGCATTACAGGTTTAAAACAAGCTAATAGGTGGCATCTAAACCTTTTGACACACTCATTCCGTCACTGGAATCGCCTTCCAAGAGAGAACTGTCTTTGTGCAAGGGGTCTGCAAGTGTAATGAGTCCTTCTAGGAGTACAACTCTCTTCCCATGAGCAGAAAGAGTTTCTGATAATGGAATGTCACTGCACCAAAGTCTGGGATGCAACCCAATAGCTTTCTTAACAACCGTTTTATATGAAAGGAAAAATGAGTTTGCTGATTTGCTATACAGGAGATAATGAATCTCAAACTAGATTTGATATGCTTTATTACTTACAACTGTTACTGTCATGACAACACTTTCTAAATGAACGTTCTTACTAATACAAATTTGCCTCTTAATGACTCAGAGCGTGGGTCCAATATTGTGTACTCCAACTGACAGCAACTATCCAGGATTCCAAGAACACATTTTTCCAATCTTGTGACCCAAGATCATCTCTGGTGGATGTTCCAGGGATTGAACCTGGGACCTTTCACACTTGAAGCAGGTACCCTTCCACTTAGGTATGACTCCGCTCCATTCGGTCCTGCTATTCAAGTGCTGTGAACAGCTCCATGTGACTGTCCAGTGCTGGTGGCTCTCTATGTCCACCTCCCATCACTGCAAAATTAGTGGATGGTTTGCAGCAACTGGCTGCAAATTGGGTATTCTGCATGGGATGCTGCTTTATAAACCATTCTCCTTTGCATGAAGCAATCTCCATGTGGTCAGCCTTAATGGCTGTACTTCTACAGTAGAACTGTACAAGCAAGGTTGGGTTAAAGAGGCAGCTGTCATGACATGGGAGCATCTGTTAATTTCTCGTGAACATTACTGCCTTGTTGAATCAGATGAAGGTTCAAATCCATCATTTTCTATCCAGCCCTGACAAGCCACATGCTTCTGGACAGATGCCATAGACACATACCATACTAGCCTGGGGATGAGTGATGAGACTATTGAAGTGGTGGTAGGCAGGGACAAGACAACGTGGCGGGAGGAGTTTGAGCTTTCTCTGAAGCCGACTCATGAAAAAAACCTTTGCCATGAAATACTTCATTTCTTTGAACATCTTTGTTTCTTAGCTGCTTCTCTGCTTAACATAATACCAGGACAGTGCAGCATTTCTGAACCTAAAAGATATAATCAAGTTTGATATTAAATAAAATATCTCTTCCTTTGTCAAATGTCTTTGAATGCATTTGTTCTGCGTTCTTTAAGATGTATGTAGTCTACTACGTGGCTTACTATGGCTTTTATTGGTTAAAGCCATATTGGTTACGTTTTTGTCGCAAGAAAAGATCCCTGGGGGGTAACAAAGGCCTTTGGTGAAATCCCTGTTTTTCCCTTCTCTGCCTATTTTCTTAATTTTTTGACACTTCTAACCCCGAAGAAGCTTCTGTGCTAGTTCAGCAGCCTAAAAGCTGCTCGGATATCCTGCTGCAGTAGCTTTTGTCCTTTGTTTGAAAACACCATTCCCAGACAGCCATGTGCCAGTGTGGATTTGAGTTCTCCATATTTGGAGCATCCAAACCTCCTACTGGGCAGCCAAACCTGTCTAAGTACAGGGGTGAGATGGAGTGACCAGGTGGACTCCACTCGTTCAGTCAGGAAACTCTATTGTATCCTCAAGCCTAGGTTGCTTAAGTTCGAGCACAGAGATGCTGCCTTGAAATGTAGTGTTGGTTTGAAGACATACCCACTTATTCCCCAGTAAGTCAGGGGACCAGGATTCAATGTACTGTACCTAGCAACAGGGACTGCATTTCTAGCTACATGTGTTTAGAGAGTTAATTTTGTTTGGTTTGTTCTTTTCACTTCAAACCAGCCTGCATACTCCACCAGTTTAGCTATTTGTTGGAAGTTTGTGTGCTTTGCTCTTGAGTAGCATCCCAGCTCCCCTTCACTAGTTTATTTACTCATTTTGTTATCCTACTTTTTTCCCCAAAGGGTACCCAAAGTGGCTTATAGAACCATAACATCGTATTTAAGACTAATTTACAATATAAACTTTAAAACCTCCTTAAAATATCATACTAAAGCAAAACCAGCAGCAGTCACCCTCTTAATAAGAAAGTGCAAAGTCTATAAGATCTAATTGGCATGGAGATATTGCATAAAAATCCCAGATGTCCAATATTAAAAACCATAAACTCAGAAAGCTAGTCTGAAACGTCTTTAGGCCTCGCCTGGAATTATTGTATCCAGTTTGGTCAAGCTTTTTCTTTGTGTGCATCCAGCCAAGTTCTGGCATTTTTAGGCTTACCAGATCAGAGTGCTAGACCTTTAGGAGAAGGAATGTGGGCAGGTGTAGCTTGTTAAACCTTAGAGCACAATTAGAGCTTGTGTTCAGTGGGGCTTGCTTCTGAGTAGACATGCCTAGGATTGTGCTCTAAGAGTTTAACAAGCTACACCTGTCCACATTAGGAGAAGGAATGTGGACAGGTGTAGCTTGTTAAACCTTAGAGCACAATTAGAGCTTGTGTTCAGTGGGGCTTGCTTCTGAGTAGACATGCCTAGGATTGTGCTCTAAGAGTTTAACAAGCTACACCTGTCCACATTCCTTCTCCTAAAGGTCTAGCACTCTGTCCCGGTTGGAGATCTGGTAAGCCTAGGCATTTTCCACCAGCCTGTTGTACTTTTTCTACCCCTATTTTTCCCCATTTTGTTTAATTTCTTTTCTTTTAAATTTTTAAAAAGCTAGTTATCTTTTGACTTTCTGCCTGCCTAGTCCATGTTCACAGGCAATGCAGTGGGTTGTTATGTCTGATCACTCATGGGTGCTGCTGCAATTTGATTTTTAATAACCCCTAGAGTTTTACCTAGATGGCCCCCCTCTGCCTGGTCTTTAGCCTGGGATTGTGGCAACAGATGGGATTACCAATTTACTTACACACACACACACACACACCATTCATCTGCTGACCTAGAAAGGGAAAGTAGAGAGCAGGATAGGGTGCGTGTCCACTAAGTGCTCCCTTAGGTTCAGCTGCCTTCTCCTGGTACCTTTCCTGACAGCCACTAAAAGGTTATGGTAATAATGACTGACCCCATGTGAGTCTGAACACTTCTTGTATATTCCGATTGTGCCCATGACCTGTTTACATGTGCCTTGTCTTTCCCGTCAGTAACCATCTCCAGGGTGTCTCTGCTGTCATCATGCTCAGCACTCTGCCTTAAGTGAAATGTTTACTTCAGCAAGTCTGATGCTGAAATCACATTTTTGTCTGTAGTCTTGGGGGGGGAGTGGCAGGCAGGGGGAGGAATGATTCAGTCTATTGCACAAGGTTTTTGCTAATGTGTAGAGATTACAACACAAGCTGATCACATCAACTTCTACAGAGTCATATAGAAGAACATTTTTTTTTAAAAAGTGTCAATTGCCTTCTGAAAACATTCCTCTTGCAGAAGTGATCTGTTAACCCATTAAGAAAGGGCAGCATGCATATTATCAGCCATGCCCAATGGAGCTAATAGCAGCCATCTCAAATGAACAATTAAACTCGGCCGGTTTAATGAATGTAAGCAGGGTGCAGCAACTTCAGTGCAGAGCATTTATTTCCTAATTGCACTAAGATGGCTCAAAGTAAAATCCTATTGTGAGCTGGCCTGCTACAGTGTGCTGGCCCTCTTTCCCACACTGCTTTTAAGAGAATTACAAATACGAAAGTGAAATTTCTATACAGAAGCCAGGTGGCTCCTTTCAGAAAAATCAGCTTACATCATTAAATAGCTCTTTTTAAACAGAGTTAAAAGCTACAAAACTGCAGCATTTGTCGGGAATTCTCTCCAGTGCAGCAAGAGAGATCAGCATATGGAAACGGGTTTAGGCACACAGACTTGACTCTGTATATGTATCCAGGCCCTACTCAACTGGCAGGATGTACCTTTTTGATGCAGATGGGGAAGGACATCCCTATCTAGTCACCAGGTGTTGCACATGACTAGAACTGAGTCAGGGCTGTTTACTTCTGAAACCTTTAACATTCAAGGTCCTATGTTTGGCCCAGCAAAACATTCATTTTTCCAGCAAAGGAGCTTTGGCATGTTCTTGATTACAGTTCAGTTCATGTAGCAATTTCTTAGAATGGTAATTTGAGTAGAGCACACATACGCAACAAGAATACAGTGTACGTGATCAGCTTGCCCTTGTGGCACCCACCCAGAGCTGCAGGCTGGAGTTGGATGCAATTCTTTCTATCAACCTGGATCAAGAAAAGACCTTTCTGTCAGCCCCTTCCTCCTCTGATCAAACTGGGCAAGTCTGTTTCTTCACAAAACAGACACAGAAGTTGGATTCACCAAGAAGCAACACACGGCAGGTATTACACACTTTTACTAGTCATTAATTACATGGAAGAGTGCAGGGTGGGGAGATCAAAAAACAAACAGCTTGTTCCTAGATTGTTCCTTGTTCAGCTTGTTCCTATTGAAAGATCCTTGCTTTCGATAGGTGCTGATTTCTTGTTTGTTCCAGGCAGGATATAAATGCAATAAAATACAACTTTTTTAAAAAAATAATATCCCTATGTCAGTACTTCTCAAGCTAGCAAAAATAAAACCATTTGCAAAATGGTGGCAGCACAGCTGGTGGAAGGAAGAGCCTTGCTTGTGCTTGCTAGGTTTTTTTTTTCTTCAAGTTAGTAAGGTAGAAGAATTCAGCTGGTCCTTCAGTTCCCTACACAGGTCCTTGTTTTGGCTGTCATGAGAGAAGAATCCAAATAAAGTGTATATCATCCAATGCAGGCCATATGCATTTAACGTTCATAATTTTGAAGTTGTACCCTATACACAGTTTTTCCTGCCTAGCTATAATTTCATTGTGCAGGCTGGGAGAAGAGTGGATAACTCTCTGCCTCTTGACCCCTCCCAGGGTTAGTCCATTCCAGTTTTTGGGGTTCATGTCATCTTTTCCACCCTTGCGTGCTTAGCAAGATGTACTTCAGAATGCGAGAGCAGCGGCAGTCTCTGCACTGATCTTGGATCATTCCTCTACTTCAGTCTTTAGAGAGTTCTTCACACCAGGACTTTAAATGTACTTTTGTTGTTAGTTGCGTTTTTGCCTGTCCTTCCTCCCAGGAGTTCAGGGTGGTTCACAGGGTCCCCCCCCCCCCATTTTATCCACTCAACAGCCCTGTGAAATAGGTTAGGCTGAGACTCATGAGCAAATGGGGATTTGAACCTGGTCTCCCAATTCTCACTGCCTCTGGGTTGTCCAGGCACAAGAGTGGGCCCTTGCGCATGGCCACGGGTCCCTATCACATTCCCCCTAGACCTTCCTGTGGAGCAACCCCTGCCAAATGCTATCATTGCATTTCCTATGCTGTAGCCCATTCCTAGCATGCCCCACTTTCTTCACCTTTGGACAGCTGTTACTGTTTCCCTGGATAATATATTTAAACATCTGAAAAATAGGTTCAGATTAATTGATTGCTGCCTTCACTGAACACAAACGCTTTTCTTTTTTCTCAAGGGAGCAAAACCTGGGCGGATTTTGATTTTCCACTTTTCTAACTAAAAGTGAATTAGAGAAATTATTATTAAAGACGTTGTCCTTTTCAGCGGTTGACTAGAAAGTCTGAGTTTAATCAAGAATCTGGAGTGGCCCAGAGGCTGCCGCTAGTGTTTCCAAAGCACATCACTCAGGGAGCCCGCTAGGGAATGCCAGGAAGGCTACAGAGTTCTCCTCTACCAGCTGGTCCATGACGTGGCTTTCATTTCTCTGTGTGCAGAATCAACCACAGTGTCAGAGGGACAGCTGCTGGAAAGGGCGGGAGGGAAGGATGTGCCTTGTTAAGAATAATGGAATTAATTTAAAAATGTAAATTGAACAAATAGAGGGACAGATGTGAAGGGAGTTGGAGAGCACCGCTTTGGGTTATATCCCCTAACTTTCTTGCATCCACATTCAATTTGAAATGTCACTTTATTTATATGACCCAAATGGTTATTAATTGAGCAATAAAATACTGCAGACATTTTAAAAACAAAAACAATCATTTGCTCTGTCTGTGTGTCCTTAAGGGTAGGACTAGTTTAAGCCCCTCTTGCAGCATAATACCATCTAGAAGGAACAAAATGCCTCGTATTTCTATAAAATAGAACTGTATGGTAGAAGGTTTATGAACTTCATAGAACTGTGTGTACTCACTGGGGCTGGGGGGGGGAGGGTGACTGCTACGTTTCAGATCACTTGGTACTCTAGCCTGGCTACATTCATAGCCAACTCTACGAGTCACTGAGCGATGGTTGTAGTGTTCTGTCTGGTGATAACAGTACTGCAGTTAATATGAGATATTAAAGAACAAGCAACAAAACAATAAAAACATCAAGTAGGAAAACAGACTGCAAACAGCAGCAGGGTGTTGAAGGGGAGAGAAAAGCAGCAATTCAACGACTGAAAAGACCTGGCTAGGGGAAGACAGAAGACGCGGGAGGGGGTGTCCTCTTCCTAGGACAGTGTTCTGCAAGCAAGGCACCGCCATCAAGCAGGACCTCTTTCTAGTCGCCACCTGCCTCAACTGGGAAAGCGGGAGTCACTGGAGAAGCATTTCTGAAAATGATCTCAATATTCAGGCAGGTTTGCGTGGTGCTTTGGACACCCAGTCCCAAAAGGGCTTTCAAGCTTCAAAGCAACACCTTGAATTGTGCACAGAAACAGCCGAGTAGCTCGTGAAGCTCTTGAACAATTGACATGTTCCATCCAAGCGGTCCTATGGCAGTCAACGGCATTTTGGACCCACTGAAGTTTCCAACTAGTATATGTTCTCAAGTTTTTGCGGCCAGTATGTATACTAGAATTAAAAGATTAAAATTAACAAAGAAGGTTTGAGTACAGAAACCATCAACAATTTGGGAGCTTTCCTTTAAGGCTGTCATTTAAGGCTCCTTTAAGGGCTGATGTTCCGTTAAAGCCGTTATCTCTGATGACGCCGGCAACATTGCTATGCGAAATAATGGTTTTGTCCTATTTCAACCCTAATAAACGGCCTGAGACCTCGCACTCTTTAATTTTTAATTCTAGTTTTCAAGTAGTCTTCAAACCAGGATGGTGTAGTGGTTTGGGAGTCGGACTTAGACCTGGAAGATCCAGGTTCAAATCCCCGCTCAGCCACGAAGCTTCCTGGGTGATCTTGGGCCAGTCATTATCTCTCAGCCCCACCTACCTTACAGGCTTGTTGTGAGGACAAAAAGGAGGAGAGGAAATATGTACACCACTCTGAGCTCCTTGGAGGAAGGGTGGTATAAAAATGTGATAGATAAATAAACAAACATGCAAGGCATTGCAGTAAGTCCACTAGAGCATGGATTAATAGGGACCTGGCGAATTGGTCCAGGAGGAGTCCTAGCTGGTGGAAGCCATTTTCTGCCACTGATGCCACTTGTGTATTCAACAGTAGGATTTAACAATACCCCAAAGCTGCAAAACGGCTCTTTCAAGAGAAGTGTAACCCCATCCAGAGCAGATGGAACGCCAACACTTGTCCATAGTCCAATATGCCATCCTAGGTATGTCTGTTTGTGCAATGAGTTCCTTCTCCTGAGGGAGCAGTACTAGCGTTTAGTAGTTGGCACGATCATCTGAGAGATGAGGCTGGAAAGGAAAGGATTCGGGGGGGGGGGGGAAGAGAACTGGGATTAGTAGTAATAACTAGATGAGCAATTTTATTGAGCACGAAGCTAAAGCATTTTTTTCTTCTTATTAACTGTATTTATATCCCGCTTTTCAACAAAACATTCACAAAGCAGTTTACAGACAAAATCAAATGATTAAATGGCTCCGTGTCCCAAAAGGGCTCGCAATCTAAAAAGCACCTTAAAAAGCTTCTTAGCTACCAGATTTATCCCCATTTCTAGATGAAGCTGTTTTACCACTTCAGCCTGTTTATGGCTGTTAGCATGATGCTTC
Source organism: Plestiodon gilberti rubricaudatus (assembly GCA_026170595.1). NCBI lineage: Eukaryota > Metazoa > Chordata > Lepidosauria > Squamata > Scincidae > Plestiodon > Plestiodon gilberti. Next base: position 80,185,240 of record JANXHW010000001.1, read on the forward strand.
CTGTCAAACACAGGGGTCAGTGGGACACGGCTTCTGCTTTCACACACCGAACACAAAGCCTCCAGGAGGTGATGTTGCAGAATGTTTGCTATAAATGTTAACAAGACAGGCTATTCCGCAACGCCTGAAAGGCTAAGCCTGTGCTGTGTGCTTGGCTCTCACAGACATTTGGTTCTATATGGACTTCAGGTTAAGGTTAAACACTCAACCTGGTTTATAGCATAATAATAATATAATACAGTGGTGGCCAACCTTTCAACATGAATGCTCCTGGCCCTTTAAATAGTTGCATAGGTGAGGGCATTTCATCAGGTGCAGCTGCTTTAGCATCACCATCAGCACTTACAGCTGCCAAGATTCCGTCTTCTACACAACTCATAAGAACGCAGAGGCCCTAATGGTGGAAGGTTGGCCAACCCTGATATACAGTATTTATATACCGCCTTTCTTGGTCATTGGATTTCAGATTTTTCCTCTGTCTTTCATCCAAGGCAGTGTACATGGGCAGGCTTTCCTAACCCCCCTAATTGGGGGTTGTTGTTTTTTACAATATGTAAATGTCCAATATTTCGTGAACAGCTACATTCCAGGTGGTATCCTTTTGCAGTCTGGCTTTTTTCCGCTGGCCGTCGCCTCCCACACTCGACTGATGCAGCTGGGAGCTCTTATCTCTCCTCACGGAGGCTTTTCGCAGTTTTTTGTCGTCAGCATGTCTCCAACGTGCCATTCACCAATCTTCGGGCTTGCAAGGCAAGCAGCTCTACCAACTGAGCCAGACCCCTCTGCCCATATAAAAGCACACAGACTTCCAAATGTGTCCTCTTATAAAACCTTCTCTGTTTTACAGATTTCCAAACGTATGGAAGCTCCATCCTCTGCCTCATCTCGGTAACAGGGGATCACAACAGTAACATGGACCACTGTAGCCTTCCCAAAACAAAAGGTATAGGAACATAAGAAGAGCCCTGCTGGATCAGGCCAAAGGCCCATCTAGTCCAGCTTCCTGTATCACACAGTGGCCCCACCAGATGCCTCAGGGAGCACAAGACAACAAGATACTTGTATCCTGTCGCTACTCCCTTGCACCTGGCACAAAGAAAACCTACTCCTACAACCAGGAGCCAGACAGCCCTCTGCCGCTCTATAATTGAAGCAATGGACTAATCCAGATTCTAATTACTGAACCAAGCACAGAAATGCTAAGCTGCACATGCTTCCTATAATGTTTAAGTTTGACCTTATTTGCGAATAAATCCCATTGAACTCAGTGGGCACTTACCCTTGAACAGATTTATAGAGGATCATGCAGCACATAACACTTCTGCCAGCCAAATTTTCTGATTGCCAGAATAAGACGGGCAGCCCACTCCTACGTAAAGATTAGGCAGGCGACCGAGGCTCTACGCCCGATCCAGTGCTCCACCACGGGCAGCCTGCAGCAGGCAGCCTGCAGCAGAAAGTCTTCTCGGGGAAGGGGACGCTCGTCCCCTTCCCTGAGTGTATCGGCGGCTGGGGCTGGTAGGCCTCGGATTTCTGCCAGCTATTTTGCTGGCGGAAGTCGGAGGAGGCCATTACATGGCCAAGCCGCCTGGCGGAGACCTGCGGGGACCAGGATATGGCGGCTGGGCCTATGGCTGTCCTCCCGGCTCCGCCAACCCTCCCAGCCATCCACCGGATCCTACCTTGCTTGGGTCCACCGGCGGTCCAAGTCCTCGGCCGGCGGAACTGGGAAGGCCGGCCTTGCGCCGGCCTTCCCGGCTCTAAAGCAGTCTGCAAAAGTGCCTTATGGCATGTTTGAAGCCCTTCTGGGTGGCAGAACTCTAGGTCCGCCGCCTGTAACTTGCGCAGGATTGCACAGTTAAGAGAGTGGTCCTACTGAAACTTTCTTATTCTCGTATATAAATAAAAATTAATCAGGTCACAGGTGCTTAGCTATAAATATAGGAGTTTTCTTTGCCCCAGACAATTATTGTGATATCTGCTATTGGACTGAAGCATAATAATGGTTAGAAATATTTAATTACAAAGAGGATGGGTAAAATGCTATAGAGGAATAGGGGAAAACTCGTACTCGGGACTACTAAACACTTATAATCAGACAAGAAAAGAAGAATTTTGACAAGGCAAACTTTTCAACAGTTACAGGAAAACAATGATTTGATCTAATTTCCTAGGAGTCAGAAATCTGAAATGATAATTATGTTTTGTTTGTAGACACCAAAAGGAACTGGAACATTTTAGTCTAATCTTATTAGAGTGTTTGGTTAGTGAAAACGTAAACGCTGGGAGTCCATTTCTCTTCTACCTTCTGAGCCATTCAAGAGCACAATCTGTCCTCTGACCTCGATAGTTTGCTGTGGTCTCCATTTAAGGTCCTCCAATTCCCTATTATGCTATTTTGGCCTGCAAGTCAAGAGTTGCCTCAGGAAATATTGAACTTGCCTCTGTAGCACTTGCAACATCCATCCGAAGCGATCACAACAATGAAGCAGAAATGTAGTTCTACATTTCACAAACAACCAGGGGCTGAGGATGATATTGTGGTCCATGGGGTTGGCCAGGAGCAACTGTGAGTGATATCCAGTATATGTTGTAATATATGCAATTACTATGGCCCAAGGGTATTAGGAAAGTACCAGCATGCATAGAGGGAGAATCCATGTATATAGCACTTTCTGAGCCTATAAAGCATCTTGTGTGTATAATCTTGAAGTAGCCTTTACAACAGCCCTGCAAGGTAGGTAGGTAGGTAGGTAGGTATTATTAGCCCCATAGCACAGATGAGTCTAAGAGGGTGTGGCTTGCCACCTACAGTCACCTAGTGAGTTCATGGCAGAGCTGAGATTAGCCACTACACCATACCTTTTCGTTCAGCTCTGGGGCTCCTAAATGACTAGACTGTGGAGTGGCAGAAACACAAGGGTGGCCCATTCATGAGGCTAGGTGATACAGGTTGCACCAGAGGCAGATTGTGGGGGGCAAAAGGGCAGCAGATTCGGGGTGCCCTTCACCTCAAGTCTGCTGCCGCCACCTCCCTCAGCCTGTCACAGATGTGATCCTCATCAATCTGCTCTCCACCCGCTAAAACTGAGCAGAAAACATCATCTGCCTCCTCACCTTGCTCCTAGTACAGGGTTTTCAAACTCAAAAGTGCAGGACTTCCAGTTTGATTTACAAGCACCATGCAAACGAAGGAGCCCCTTAAATCAAACCAGGAGTCCTGCACTTCTGTGTCTGAAGCAAATGCACCAGGGACAAAGTAAAGGGCTTTTGTGTGTGTGAACCCACCCTGGATGAACCCAGGGTGGCATTGGACGGTGTGCCAGGTTTGCTCCACCCCTGCAGAAACCATTACAAGCAAGACTGATTTTCATTTCTTATGAACAGGCAAATGTGAAACTAAACTGGGAAACAATAGGCACTATCTCTCTCTAACACACACACACACACACACACACACACACACACACACACACACACACACACACACAGAGAGAGAGAGAGAGAGAGAGAGAGAGAGAGAGAGCAGGATCTGTTAAAAAAAACCTAGTCACAAAGTAGTCACATTAAAATCATGTCTAAACAGTCAACAAACACTAACACACCAGCACGGCCAGGGCTCACCTTGGGGGAAGCACTGGAGGCCCCAATGGGCCTCCTCAGGTGCGCTCCCACCCTTTATCTTGCACGCGTCAGGGAAGGCCATGTAAGCCTGCCCTAGCCTGGCCCGGCCCGGCCCAGAAAGGGGCTTGGGATATCGGCACAGCCCAGTGCTGATATCCCCTGCCCCCTCCCAGGCTAGGCAAACCAATGGCCCCCTCCCCCGCCACCCTGGCCCTCCCTCCCCCATGCCCTCCTGCCACCTGGTGCATACTGCAGCGGGTTGTGGAGGCCATTGGAGTAAGCTGCACCAGCCTCCGTGCTGGCACCACTTACTCGCTGGGTGCCACAGAAGTGCTTTATGGCACTTTCGCAACACCTAATGCTGGCAGAGCACGCGCTCTGCCAGCGCAACGTTACGCAGGATTGCGCTGTAAAATGATACCATTGGAGCCCTTTGTAGACAAAATTAGCAGGTACCTCCTCATGTCAGAAAATTATCCAAACTGGGAGCATGATTTATACATACTTATCCAGGATTGCAATTGTTTGTTTGTTTGTTCGTTTGTTTATATAGCGCTTTTCTTATCCTCAGATTGCTCTACGGATGTTACACAAGGCAGTTTACATAGGCAGGCTTGCCAAGATCCGATAAGAATCTTTACAATATTGTTCTAGGCATCATTGGGAATTAAGGTTATAAAATGAATTTATAAAATTTATAAAATGACATTTATAAAATGTAAAAACTGTAAAATACATCAGCGATTCAGCAATTTTTACAGTTTTTACATTTTATAAATTCATTTTATAACCTGAATCCCGATGATGCCTCGTTCGATCTACATTATTGCTGGTTATAACAGTCTTTGATCATTTTTTTTAATATTGTTCTATATATATATTGAACCCTACAATTCCAGATGGTTCTTCCATGGTGTAGTCATCTTCACTAACTGCTGAACACAAGCCTCAAGCTCTCTGCAGGATGCCACAGATCATGCTGAACAGGGGGACTTTTTTCCAGTTGTTATCGCTCTGTCACTGACATTCTCTGCATTTCAGTCCATACTCTCACCATGGCACGCAACAGCCACGCCTCTCTGCCACCAAGGGTCGTAACAGGGTCGTAATAGCTTATCAGTAATATCAGTGACTTCCGGTCTGTCTCCCTTCCAACAATTATATCCATATTTTGCTTCCCAACAGAGTTAATTACTCCTCAGGGGTTAGAATGGTTAAATATATACAGTACAAGCACAGAAGAGGGCACAATGTAGCCAACGTGAAGTCCTCCTAAGGCTGCAATCCTATACATACTTACCTGGGAGTAAGTCCCATTGAACTCAGTAGGACTTACTTCTAAGTAGACATGCACCATCTCACCCTGCAAGTCCCATTGACTCCAATGGATGTGAGAGCAAAGCACATTCCACTGAAATCAAAGAGATGTGCAGGGAAATTCTATGCATGTTTACTCAACAATATAGTTCCATCCTGTACAATTTGGCTTAAGGTAAAGGTATCCCCTGACAATTAAGTCCAGTCGTGTCCGACTCTAGGGTGTGGTGCTCATCTCCATTTCAAAGCCGAAGAGCCAGCGTTGTCCAAAGACGCCTCCATGGTCATGTGGCCGGCATGACTCTCCTTGCCACAGCGCGTAGCATGCGGCTGGAACACGGAGCGCTGTTTACCTTCCCGCAAGCGGTACCTATTTATCTACTCGCATTGACATGCTTTGGAACTGCTAGGTTGGCAGGAACAATTTGGCTTACTCCCAGGTAAATGTGCAGCCTTAAAAGAGGTCTACTGTGCTTGGAATTGTGCCCAGATTCAGTTCACAAAGTTAGGATTTAAAAAAGAAGGAGCTTTTGTTTGTAGTTATTCATTCTTACCGATATTGTCATTGGCTTTGGAGCTGCTGCAAGCAATTCTTCTTGAATGAGGGTAATACTCAAGGACACCAGAAAAGGGAAAATAAACTGATGTATGAGATCGCCGGAGTTTGTTATTGAGGTTTAAATGTCTTACCTGTCAAAGAGAAAACTTTAATTACAGAAAAAGGCCAAAATAATTTCACATGTATACACCAATTGCATAGAAATTAAGGTGCAAGGAAGGATTATCTTTGCAAAGCATGTGGGTTGCGTGCTCTTTAGGGAACAAATATAGGCAGCTTCTTGGTCGCCACTATTTGGATGACATAATGTTCTTAAACCTTTTTTTTTTTTCGTGTCATCACCAAAATTAAACTAGGTGAAGATTAGGAAAAAAAAAAACCATTGTAAAACAAGGCTAAATATAACAACATGCATGCAAAACATGTGACATCTGTCACAAAGCCTATCGAATTCACTAAACAAGGCAAAAGGATAGCTCTATGCTGCCACCTCCTGGCTTTCTGGAGATACTCAAGCCTTCAGTTCTGTGTACAGGTGATACAGGCTTGTATCAGCTTCCCCACCTTCTCAACATCTGTCAGGATTCGAATCCGTGTAATATAAATAATTAATAAATTGTGTAATTTGACTATAATGTACAGCAATATGATGATGAATTATTACGTAAAGTATTTCAGAAATCTATTTCTAAAAGACGGTCCTGCAGGATCTGGCCATTCTATTTCCTACAGTAGCCAACCAGAAGACTCCGGGAAGCCCACAGATGGAGATTAAGGCAAAGGTCCTCCCCCTCCATTGCTCCCTAGTGACTGGTATTCAGAGGCATAGCCAATGAAAGAATGAGGGCTAAACTTTACTTTCGTATGAAGCTTAGCAACTCTAAGTGTATAGGTTATGTTGGAACTACAGTCACAGAACCATAGAATGTTCAAGTTGGAAGGTCTATCTATTCGAGGTCATCTAGTCTGACCCCCCTGTCAGTGCAGGCATCCACAGCATCTCTGACAAAAATGCCACACCATCCTTCATTGGGAACCCATGAAATACTTGACACTATCCTCTTCTATATTTTAAATATGTTTACATGTTATATTCTTGTACAAGATCCCCAGATTTTGGGAAAGATCTTTGTCTGGAATCCTGGAGAGCTGCCGCCAATAGAGGTCGACAACCCTGACCTAGGTGGACCAAGGATCTGACCCTGTTGAAGGCAGTTACAGAACGTATGTTCTATGTGCATGTACTTCTGGCAAAAGAGCCGGCTTTCTCTGAGGGGCAAGTTCTCTTCAAGCTACTTCACAAAAGTACTGCTCTTGGCATGTGTACTTTATAAGTAGGCTCTGCACCATCAGGAGGGGATGCCGCTGGTGACATGCCGCTGGTGACATGAGAAGCCTGAGAGGAACGCAAATAGACCCAGGGCCCAATCCTTTCCAGCACTGATGCAGCAAAGCTAATGGGGCATGCACTGCAACCTGAGGTGGGGGAGCACTCACAGAGGCCTTCTCAGGGTAAGGGTATATTTGTTCCCTTACTTTGGGGCTGCATTGCAGCTGCATCAGTGCTGGAAAGTTAGATAGGATTGGGACCCCAACAGTGGCGTCACTAGACGCGCATCACCCTGGTGCGGGGACGCGCGTCACCCCCCCTAGGGGCGCGACGATATAGGCGCGGGGGAGGGGGCCACCCGGCTCCCCCCCCCCCGCATCGCGTCGCCCCCCTCCGGACGCTCCGAGGCCGGCCCGGGAGCCGGCCTCGGAGCGTCCGACCCCGTCGGCGCTCCAGGGCCTTCTGAAAGAAGGCCCAAGCAGCGCGTCAATCCGGGTATTTTCCGGATTTTTGCGCATACGCAGACCCTTTTTGAGGGCTTTTTGCCCTCAAAACGGGTCTGGGCATGCGCGAAAATCCGGGAAATACCCGGATTGACGCGCTGCCTGGGCCTTCGTTCAGAAGGCCCTGGAGCACCGACGGGGTTGGACGCTCCGAGGCCGGCTCCCGGGCCGGCCTCGGAGCGTCCGGAGGGCGACGCGCGTCACGGAGGTGACGCGCGAGGGGGTGCGCGCGTCACCCCATGACGCGCGTCACCCCCTGGCGGCCCGCCCCCCCGCCACGCCCCAGTGACGCCCGTGGACCCCAAATATGTGGGGTATGGCCTGCTGCACTTGGCATTCCAGCCTTAGAGAACTGCCATTATCAGCCTCGCACTGCTAAGCTGGTCTCTTCTGTCTCCAAACACAGCAGAACAAAGAACACTGGAATTATCAAAGAGAGGTGGGTTTTCTTCTATCTATTCCATCTCTTTTCAAGCAGAAGGGCGAACATGTGGGCTTTACCCAAATTGAAGCCTTCTCCAAAGGTTTCCAAATATTAGACATTTTCCATAGAGAAGCAACAAATGCATTTGGAAATGATTTCATGCAGCGCAAGCAAAAGCAACAGAGGGCTTCAGTATATCACCAGCAGCAGCACATTACAGATACTTAAGAGCATGTTGACAAAGTAGCATTTAAAAAATCACATTCATTGCAAGCCACCTAGAATCAGTTTGGTCTTTTCACCTCCTCCACTTTTCCTCCTTCCAATTTCTCAATTTTTATTCTTGTGTGTGTGTGTGTGTGTGTGTGTGTGTGTGTGTGTGTGTGTGTGTGTGTGTGTGTGTGTGTGTGTTCGTGTGTGTTCGTGTGTGTTCGTTCTTTTTCCTGTCTTCCTCACAGTACTTATTTTGCCTTATGATGTTTGTAAGTCTAAAGTGCCCTTTTGCACTCATTAAGGTCTCGGCAGAAAATTGCTGCAAGTATAAAATGATTCATCCTGCCAAAGCGTCTGGTGTGAGAGAAGAAAACATTGCAGAAGTGCTTAGTGCAAAGAAAACAGGCAGGCAGGCGATGGCCCATCTTTCGCAGGGCAAAGGGAGTGTTAATAAGCAGGCCAGAGGTCGCCACAAAATGCTAATGCAAAACACCCTTCAGACAGCACTTCAGTTCATGATCATGGAGAAATAAAAGGACACCAATTCTCTAGACTTCACAGCTAATGCCGCTAGATATACTCATTGTGAGTAAGGGAGATGTACTCCATTTTAAAATATTTGCAGAAGAAGGTTCCAGGATCATCATGAAGGACAGGGGGAAATGGAGCCTGCGGGGCTGCTTCCAGTCCTGGTGACAATATTGAGCTAGAACCAAGGGGCTGATTCACTGCACGGCAGGTTCTATGTTCAGCAACTACAAATCAGCCTAGTTTGTCTACAGTGAAACAATGCATTGCTGTACATAAATTATCCAAGCAAAGCATCATTTCACTCTCTGCTCTGGAGAATTGGAGCAGAGAGTGGGATGAATCCTTTCTGGATGAATCTGGAGAATCCTTTCTCCAATCCAGTTTTTTTTTGGGGGGGGGGGAGCTGTTTGGAATTGCGTGAAGGTAAAGGGATCGTCTTATGCATGTGCTCTCGGGCACAATTATTCATTTACAAATTGCAATGTTGAGCCCCAACACTGAAAATGAGTTGAAGTGGCTAAGCTCTGGTGAGCCTGGGTTCAAATTATGCCCTGGAAGACAGGCTCACTATTTCTCTAAGCTCTTTGAAAGGTGATAGGAAGGTGAACCTAATAACACTACAGTGATCTATAGGATTGCTCTGATGGCAGACCTTACCTGTCTGGCAAGTGCAACGGAATGGCATAGAGTTTCTCCATTCCCTGCATTTTATACAGTTTTGCATGTGTATTATCCCCATTTATACACAAAAAGGTGAACAAGAATTAATGGGAAAGCTGCTCTAAAACAGGAGTTCTATATTCAGAGTTTTGAATCGTGTGCAGTCATATATACCTACTGAATTTGAAAATATGGACTATGGACATCTTTCAAGGTGTGAGCATCTTATGAGATGCAGATAGTGAAAGATGTACAGGATTGTACATCTTTGGTGCCTTGTTAGTTTCATGTAGCATATGTCAGGGCTTCTCCCACGAATTGGCTCTATTGCATGGGCATTTACAGATTAGAACAGCCACATGGAGCTCCCACCACACTGAAATGTATTGTTTTTCCTCAACAGCACTGTTGTGTGTGAACACTCCAGAATGGCTTATAGCTCAATGGTAGAGCATCAGTTTTATGTGCAGAAAGTCCCAAGTTCAATCACTGCCACCTTCAGAAATGGCTGTGAAAAATCCCTGCCTGAAACCCTGGAGAGCTACTACAAGTCAGCATAAAGCTAGAAGGTCCACAGGTATGACTCAGCATAAGGCAACTGCATATGTTCCATGTATGAAATGGTCTTCAGAATGTATTCTGAGGGTGAGGCTTTCAGATCTTGAACACAGTGCCATAGGAAGTGATGGGGCAGTGGGGCGATCCTCCCCTGGACAGCAAGCGGGGGCAACAAAGCGGTCGGCGGGGGTGTTAATTGTGCTGCGGAGGTGGCTGAAAAACGATCATGCTGTGTGGCAGATTGGCCCACCCGCACAGGCTCCTACGCTGTCAAAAACAGCAAAAACCCACAAGGTTTTGTGGGTTTTTTGCCGCGATGCGGTGGGGGGCAGGGATGCAATCGGTAGGGCTTCTTTCTGCGCAGGGGGGAGCAACAGAGAGGCTAACCATACCTCTGTTTGAACATAATAATACGGACCTTGTATTCAACGACCATTGCTAACAGCCATTGATAGGACTGTCTTCCATGGATTGCTTTAATCTTATTTAAAAGCCATTCAAGTTAGAGGTCTCATCACTTATTCCACAAGCTTCTCCTTGTGTAAAGCAGTACTTTCTTTTGTCAATGCTGAAACTATTGTCAGTCAACCAAATGTCACTTTTACCCTTCCTTCACTCTGATCTCCTAAATCTAAATTGTGTGGAGAAGCCTGTTATTTCTTTCCCCCTGTCTCTAAAACCAGGCTTTTTTTTTCAATCTTATAACCTGTTATTGCTTTGGGGAAACTTGTGTAAATGCTATCCTCTCCTTTGAAAGTCATTGTGCAATTTTCAGGGCTGGCTCATCCATTAGGCTGACTGAGGCAGTCGCCTCAGGCAGTCAATTAGTGGAGGGCACCCATCTCCCTCCACTCACTCACCTCCAGTGTTTCTCCTGCTCCCTGGATTGGAGAAGGAGGAGAAGGACGGAGCAAAAGAGGAAGTGTGGAGGAGAGGTGGGTTAGGGTGTCATACTGAAGCCCACCACCCTCCTCCTCTCTCCACTTCCCCATCTGCTCTACCCCCATCATCCTTTTCCAATCCAGGGAGTGGGAGGAGCAGAAGTGTCTTCTCATTTTAACATCTTGATCTTCGTGTGAAGGTTCTTCAGCTACTTACACCATCTCCCCCTGTCTTGAACACTGATGCATCAATCATGAACCCCTCCAGGCCTCTCAGTGCTTTCTTCTACATCTCTCTTTGCTCATTAAATAAATACCACCTTGAAATACCTGCTAAAAAGTAGTAAAAAGCAGAGGCACAGGCTGTGTTTTTTTTCTGGTCATTTGGGAACCTAAGCGGCTGAGATTTGGCCAAGAGGCAGGCAAATTCTAATCACCGAGAACCCCCAACTCCTCATTTTAGGAGGAATAAATACATAGTCTACGGGGAGCAGATTCTAGCTTAACAAATGCATTTTAATATCTTATCCTGCCAGCTTCTCAAGCATAATAACCCAAAACTGTTCTCATTCCCGTTCCCGACCTTGTCAGGAACTTCACTCACAGCAATGAAAATCTACCAGACTGAAATGAAACTCCTTACTCCTATTCATCTCCCAGATCAGTCCCATTACCCTCTCCCTTCCTCCAGTCTTTAGAAGGAGCAGGCTAGCTAGGCACACTTGGCAGTTTGTGCCAACTTTCATTCTGGAAAGGCTGTCACATGACTCATTGCAACGATAAATGAACAGATAGCTAGCCAATGTTTGCATTCGCCCAGCAAATGATGTGGACATGCTTTGGAAAGGGATCCCTTCCTCTGGTTCTGCCCAGCCCTCTTGAACTGAACTTACAAAAAGAAAAAGACTATAATAAATCCCCTTGTGCCGAAGACATCTTAATATTTATAGCATCTATTTGTTTCAAGAATAAGTGGGTTCGTTTTCCAGGATGTGGGCCTGTGAGGATACTGATAAGAGAAAACGCTGGCAGGGCTTCGCAAGGACCTTGTCACTGCAATGGATAGCCCCGGAAATTAGGTTGGGAACCTCAGGGCTATTTCTTCCAGTATAGTTCTATTAAGAAAAGACAAAGGTTTGGACATTTTTTAAAAATAACTTGATGATTAGATCTTCTTTACTAACAGCTTGAAGGCCCCAATCTAAAGAAAATTAGTCCATATTCTATAATATTTCACAGTTGAGAACAGGAAAGCAAGGGATATCAAAGACCATCTGCTCACAAGTGACTCTACCTGCCAAACTAGCAGCCTAATCCTACTTGCACGCTGTGTCAAAAGTGCACCGATGCTGGCATGATGTCTATCATGACTTAAGCCTGTCCAGGCAATGACACGCTAGCACAGCCCTGCCAGAAATTCTGGTACAGCCCTTCCCAGTCATGCCAAGAGTTTCCATGGAACCCCTGACACAGCCTGTCATCCATGGCGCAACATCCTGATGTCAGAGTGTCATTGGTGCAACACTGGTGTATCGTCAGTGTGACAGCTGAGGCGCCGATCACCACATCCACCCAGCCCCAACACCAGCAGCCAGAGTAGCACCACCAGAGTGAACCAAGCAGGCTCAGGCTCAAAGAGCAGCACATGCCAGAGATATGCCCCTTGCCAGTCATTAGAAATGAGCAACACAGCAACAGGCATCACTGCCAACTATGGGGCACTGCCTTAAGGACACCACACACACACACACACACACACGACACAAACATGACACAGCACCCTGTCCCTGTTTCCCACTCACACAAGGGGGCGGGCTGCACTGGGTGCAACACTCCAGGGGGGTGACATCATCACCACCTGAGTCTTCAGCTCTCACTGCATTGTTACCCATGAGGCCCATAGCAGTGAGTGGAGCTCCGTGTTTGCATTTTTTTTTTTTTGCGCTCAAAGGGCCTGCTTGCCCTTGACTCTGGCTCCAAATCGCAGCACTCCAGAAGCAACTGGCTGTGACACGATGACGTGACATCATCATGTCACTGCCAAACTACTCCTAGGGTGCTGCGTTCCGCACCTGTACACCAGGCACCATTGATCCCAGGGCTGCCACTGGTAGTCTCCCAGGCAGAAGCCTTACTGCTGGGGTTGGCGTGCTGTGATTGGCTGCCAAATGAAGTCTGTATCCTATGCTCCATGGTAGGAAAGTGGGTGGGGTGGGTAGTGGGAGATTAGATCTTCTAGTGTTTTTCCCTTCCCCATTATTCCCTATGGGATTACTCCAACCTACACCAGCTCTGTCATTGGCATAGCATGTTTTCAGTGTCAGGGGCATCTTTGTTGTCTGATGAATGCTTAGGAAATGGTGTATGTTGACTTCTCATCCCGCCCACATCTCATTTTGGCCTCTCTGTCGGTGGAGAGGTCAAAATGGTGGAGTACTCTCTGCATGGTGAAGTTGTGGTCTGAGCTACATTGGCACAGCATTTTTCTGGCACTGTACCAACATCCGTGGCACATCCATCAATGAGCAGACTTCTACGCCCACAAGGCTGCTATTGCACCAGCAGATTTGGAGATACACTGGTGTATCTACGCGAACTGAAGCTTGGGTTGTCATATACACAGGACAGGGCCTGTTCAGTGGTTGTCTCCAGGCTGTGGAGCTCCCTCCCAGGGGGATTTCATACTGTGCCTCTCTTCTAGCACTCTAGAGGCTGCTGAAAACCACTGTTGGGGTCTTTGGAGAGTAAAGGTCCGTAATGTGGTAACTTACCTTTTGTTTGATTTTGCTGCTGGTTTTCATTGCTGCTTTTGTGTTATTTTTGTCTCTGCTTCTTTTTTTCTACATTGTTTTTTGCATGTGTAAGTCTTTATCAAATTTATTTTCTGATTGATTTTGGAACCTGCTGGGGGCTTTGGATGAAAGGCGGTTTAGACATTTAAAAATAAACTAAAAAAAGTTTCATGAAACACAGATTAAAATACAAACAACATGCAGACAGCTTACGGTATGAAGCAAGATATCTGCATGGGAAGGGAAGAGGTCATGCCACTCAGCTGGAGGTATGACCCAGAGCATTGATTTCAGTAGGACTTAACATTGTAAAACTCCATAATACTTGTGGGGGCCTTTGGGGCAGCGAACCAATCCGTCCCAGGAACCTCCATAGTAATGGCGGATGGGGAACCCTTGGCGAGGTCTGCCTTGTATTGGCCTCAGAGGGGGGGTTACAGCACCCACTTCCCTCTCCAACTCCTTGCTCCTAGCAGTGGGTTTACAAGTAGCCAGGAGCTCCAGACTCAGCAGTGACCTACCCACAACTGAGCTCCTCATCAGCCAGGGCAGACTCTTTATACTTCCCCAAGCTCCTGAGACTCCACCCCCCCTTGTCCTGATTGGCTTAGTCTCTATTAAAGCCCTGGTTCCTCCCCTCCTTTGGGGCTACCCAGCCAGCCTGTGTTAAAGGGGCCGGCCGCCTCCTTGGGTGGGCTCGACCAGAGACACAGGATGTAGAATGACCTTCGGGGCAGAGCCGGATGGACGACTCGGTTCGCCACCATCCTGCAGCCGCTTGTCCCCCACTTGACCTCTCGCTTGCCAGTCCCATCTTGCCAGAGGAGTAAGGGGAGAGGAGGAGGGGCTCGGCTCCTGCCAAGCTGTAGTGGCTGGATCCGTGTTGCTCTGGCCCCCACCATTGCCGGGCATGGTGGGCTCGCTAGTGGCTGGGACAGTGGGATCTTTCTGGCAGCCGGCGACTAGTAAGTACGGGACGGGGGCACCCGGACAATACTTTTTAGAAGTCTTCCTATTCTTTGTAAAAGGTAGTTACGCAACTGATTTTCTCTGGATTGGGAGCACGGTTTATTGAAACCCACAAAGGGCAACAGTAACTGGAACAGTCTTGCTTCTTTTGCTCATGGTACACCGAGCCCCACTAGACATGTACAATTTAAAAACACCTCTAAGCAGTATTATGGAGTTTTTAAAAATGTAGCAACTGAATCAGATTGATGAAATCTAGCAATTACATACAATATATTGCATGAATACACCAGACGCCAAACTTCTCCATGGCCTAAGCAACTATTTTTAGAGACAATAATTTAAATGTTATTGTCAGAGAAAATATACTTGGACTCTAACCCCCTAATTTGTCTGCCTCTGCACCTTGAAAGAAGATGGTCACTGAGCAAGACTTCACTGTTATTAACAGGCTGCATGTGAACAATTTAAATACTAGGGCCAGAAAAGATGACAGAAGCAGCAGGAAATGATGACTAATGCAGGGAAATTTTATTTTGCATATTCCAGCATGTCATTGAACAACTAATAAGCAGCTTCTTAAATCAGATCTAGATTCCCCTGGCAACTGGATTAACACAATTTCATATCAGACTACAGGGGGAGAAATGGTTATATATAGTATTTTCACTGGACTGTTAGATCTTGTTAGCAATTTGATGGAAAATGCATGAATGCCTCTGCCATTTCTGGTACGTTGGATAGATACAGTCAAACTGTGATTTTTATCTGCACTTTTTTATCTGCACAATTGTTCCAGCCCATACACATGGTTGGCTTTGATAAATGTATTTTGAAACGACTTTGCTGAACAACTCAAGTTTTGTCACACTGCAGAGTGACAAATTTTTATCTTTAGCATCGGAGCATCGGACGTTGCCTTCTACTGAGTCAGACCGTTGGTCCACCTAGTTCAATGTTGTCAATGCTGATTGGCAGCAGTTCTCTTAGGTTTCAGACAGGAATTTTTCTGTGCCCTACAGGGAGATGCCAGGGACTGCAGCTGGGTCCTTCTGCATGAAAATCATGTGTTCGGCCATTGAGATATGGCCCCTCTTGAACTCAAAATGCTTGTCTTTATGGCAGGAAAGCACCTGTGGCAGAAGAGTCTGCACACTGCATGGGATGCTGAGAAATGTAGAGCATCTCAAGGCACCTTGCTACAAAGATTCACTGTTACCCTGAAGGATCTTGTCAGTGCGGACCCACTGTGACTGAGGGGCAGCCCAATCCTGTGTAAGGATACATGGCCAGCCTAAAGGGCCAGCCGCTGTATCCTAAGCCCATTGCGGGCTGCCCCAGGGCTGCTAGGCTGTACCTTGGGAGAAGCAGACATTCGTCCGCTTCCCTGGGTGTAAGCGAGCCCAGGGCCTATGGGCCTCTTCGGATGGACGCCAGGTCCAGACCTGGCATACATTCGGGGAGGCCATGTAAGGCCGACCCGGGATGGGAAGGGGTATAAGATATCGGCAGAGCATGCCACCAATATCCCTGCCCCCTTCCAGCCCGGGTCGGCCAATGGTCACCCCCCTGGCTGCCCCTACCCACCCTCCCCCCATCCCTGCACCAACAGGTGCAGGATTTACCTCCATCAGCTGCCATGGGGTCTGGAGAGGGGCGGAGTGAGGACTGCTGGCCTCCGCGCCGGCGGCCCTTACTCCTGAATCATCACGAACATGCTTTACAGCTATGAGTCCCAAGGTGACTGTAATAGCATAAAAATAATTTATTGAAAATACACATTCAGCTATTTAAAGTACTGAGAGACAGAGACAGCTACAAAACTCCAACAGTGGGCAATAAAATCAGTTCAGCTTCGCAGCCCGAAAGCCTTGCAGAATAGGTGTGTCTTGAGCACTGTTTGAAAAGCAAAGGGAGGGGGGCTCCCAAACTCCCTGAGGCAGGAAGCTCCACATCTGGGCAACTATACAAAGGTTCTGTCCTACGTGCACCAATCAAATCTCATTCAGCAATGGCACACAGAGTAGAGCCTCCCTGAATGGACACTATTGACACTGACTGGCAGCAGGTCTCAGACAGGGGTCTTTCCCCACCCCACCTGAAGGGTCAGGGATTGACCTGGGATCTTCTGTATGCAAAGCATGTAATCTACCACTGAGCTATAACCTTTCCCTTGAACCATGGCTCTTCACATGAAATGTGTTGCCAATGTTAACTCTGAAAAAAATGTGTGCTTTAGCAATCTCAAGTTAGGAAACATCAACTTAAATGGATTTCACCTCAACACAGGAAAACGAGGCCACACTAGTGATGACTAGCTGTGGCCTTTTACCGTACAAACAGAAGTATTTCTTCAATGTTTATGAAAATGAATTTCTCCCCTTGCTCTTAGGGCATTCCTTCCCTCTGCCACTGCATCTTATCTGAGCAGTTTCAGCTTCTTGCACTCATTTACCCATTGCTCCGTCTACCACATCTCTGGAAAGGTCAAGTACCATGAGGGACGACTCTTGTGCTCTTTTGAAAAAGCTCCGTTCCCTGACAGAAAAGACGATAACTCTCTCAGGTGACAGGCTAATTAATTCAGCCATTTCAGAGGGGCTGCACTGTGTGACATTCATAATTTATTCTGAAAGGAAAATAAATATAATTCAAACCTGTTCGTTCTTTTAAAAAAATGCACTGTTTTCCTTTCCAAAAACCATGTTTCACAACCATCTATTCAGCTGACACATCAGAAGTCATTGTCCTGTTAACACTCATAGGCTATTCCAAGGGTGGCCAAATTTTCAGACCTTCTGAGCCGTATATAACAACCTTCAAACGTTCAAGAGTATCAACACAAAACACAACTTTTACATACGTATTAAAGAGTATCAGCACAATCCTATGTATGTCTACCCAGAAGCAAGTGCCATTGTGCTCAATGGGGCTTACTCACAGGAAAGTGTGTATAGGGTTGTAGCCTATGTTTTATATTAAGACATTCATATGAAAGGCGCATGTGTTAGATAACGGCTAATGACTACTAGAATTGGCTTTATTAGTTGATGGGGTTTTGCAATGCCTGGATCTAAAATTCCAGCGGCTTCTGCAACATTGGCCAGCCCAAAGGGATTTTCAGCATGAGCAGTGTCCCCTGTCATAGCAACACCGGCTGCAATTATTGTGTCAGCATCTCTAGAAAATATCAAAAGTAGTGTTTGTTGACTGTTTAGACATGATTTTAATGTGACTACTTTGTGACTAGGTTTTTTTTACAGATCCTGCTCATAAGAACATAAGAAGAGCCCTGCTGGATCAGGCCAAAAGCCCATCTAGTCCAGCTTCCTGTATCACACAGTGGCCCCACCAGATGCCTCAGGGAGCACAAGACAACAAGATAACCTGTTTCCCGTTGTCACTCCCTTGCACCTGGCACAGAGAAAACCCACTTCTAAAACCTCTAAAACCAGGAGGTTGCTTATGGCTTGTAACCTGTGATGGTCTTTTCCTCCATGAATCTGTCCAAACCCCTTTTAAAGGCATCCAGGCCAGGTACCATCACCACATCCTGTGGCAAGGAGCTCTCTCTCTCTCTCTCTCTCTCTCTCACACACACACACACACACACACACACACACACACACACACCTCTACCTCTCTGGAATGTCTATGGTCCTATGGCAGTGTTTCTCAAACTGTGGGTCCTGATTTCTGGTGGGTCCCAGGTGATGAAAAGATCAGATAAGTGCCACAAGCCCTGAGGCTATTCAAAAATCAGATAGCTACTAATTGTCTTTCAATGAGCTGAGCTCCTGCAGTTTCTAAGATAGCTGCCAATTATCCTGCAAGCAGCTGAGCTTTTTACATGTAAATAAATATATTTATTTATTTCTAGATCACCTTTTTTTAAAAAGTCTCATAAAGCTAGGTGGGTCCTGAGATAGAGTGTCATTTTAAAAAATGGGTCCTGGTGCTAAAAAGTTTGAGAACCACTGTCCTATGGTAATGCCTGTCCTATGGTAATGACAAAGAGGAAGGATCAGGTAGGCAGGAGACAGAAGAAACAACTGAAGTGGTACAGATGGTGGCATGTGGGTGAGAGAAGAGGGAGGGAGACAGGAGCACCTGCTTAAAGGGCAAGGATCGCAGCATGGAAAGGACTGATAATTGGCTGGCTGCCCAAGAGGCAGCCTTCTTTAATATTCCAAGCTAGAAATAACCTCTGGGGGAGATGCCACTCAATTTGTACAGCAGAGCATTAAGAGCTGGTCAAATGTGCATACCACACCGGATTATTATACCATCATTGATGAAATTGGGTAAACAGAGACAACATTTTCCATTTCCTTAAAATAGGTGTATATTGTAACCTTACGTTATACAGCCTCTTCTCCCCTGAAAGAGATTTCATCTTCAACAGTGTTGAAACAAAATCACAGATGCTAAAATTTATTGGATATAAAAATCAAAAACCTTCAAAATCAAAATTAATGAATAGTCTTGAAGCAAGTGCAATTGGAGTCCTCTTGTGCATACAGTGATCCTTAATATGTTTATGCATAAGTAAGCTCCACTGACTGCAATGGGACATACAGATCGATGCCCTAGCGCAGATGCCCCCAACATGGGACCTGCGGGCATACACACCTGCAGAGGGGTCTGCCCATGGCCCCTTTCCTACCTCCTGTTGCCATCACCACTTAGCCTCTGCCCCACACCTGCTTTGTGGATTTGTACTGTAAAAGGAGTGGAGGGCAGAGGAGAGTGGAAGGCAGAGCATCTTCCTCTTCCACGCCTCCCTCCTCATGCTTTGAGGAGGGAGGCGTGGAAGAGGAAGATGCTCTGCCTTCCACTCTCTTCTGTCCTCCACTCCTTTTACAGTCCCATGCAACCAAGTGCATGCTGACCAAGCAGAGCTTCAAACAGCAGGGTGCTGAGCAGGTCAGGCAGAAGCGAGGGCATGAGGGAAGACAGTGGCAGAGGTGAGCTCCTGCACATTGTTTTCACTGCTTTGACTGGTTCAGAAGGCGCGGGGGCGGGGGGCTTCATTCCTCCTTGTAAGGGAGGCTCAGATCACAGAGGAACTTAGAGCTCCGCCCCCCCTACAGTGACGCCAGTGCTGGTGGGGGTGGTAGCAGTAGCACTGAGGGCCGCAGAGGATGACTAGAAGGAAGGTGGATGCATGTGCCTGGGTGGATGGTACATAAGTGCATAGCCACAGGGCACCAGACACAAAATGGCTATAATATAGAACTCTGCCCCTCAGAAATCATTTGATGGTGGTACCTGCCAGCCCTTCTCAGGATGCCTGTGGCACCCACAGGTTTCTCAAGGTTGAGGACTCCTGGTCTAGTGGATGTGCTTAGGGTTGCAGTCTGGGACAGGCTGAAATTTCAGTTTCTCATGCGGGAAGAAGATACATCTCTGCTAATAACTGATTGACAGCCTAGGCTTTTTATAGACGTTTGAATGGACTGAGTGACTGGACTCTGAAGAGAGATCTTCTGCTTCAGATTCTATCTGTCCCCAATGTTAAATTCTCTCTGCAAACAGACCTGCTGTCTGGCTCTTGTCATAAATCAAAAACTGAGTCATTCTTCAACTGAAGAATGACCCAGATGGATGTCTTTCCCTTAGGCTGAAACAGGATGTACCTTTCATTCATTCACTATGCAACTTGTCATGTAAGGAAGCCATGCCAGTGATAAGGACACTGCTGTACAAAGTTAATGACTCCGAAGCATTCTTTTGAGAAAATGCCTGTCCTTCATCTCCAGTGTCTTTGTGCCTTTTCTGAAAAGTCCAGGCACTAAGGAATGATATCAGATAACCACAAACTCAGGAAGCACACACTAACAGCAGAAGCTTATGTACGCTTCCTCAGAGCAGTCCTATTGAGTTCAGTGGGGCTTACTCCTATGCAACCAAGAATAGGATTGCAGCATAAACCTAACTGTTTTTGCACATGATCTGTTATTCTGAAGAAGAAAAAAGTGATCACCACTTGATTCTGGATTCACAGTTGCCAATGATGGTTATAATCACAGCATTCTAAAATCTAAACAGAATCATGTGTATAAAACAGGAAAAATCATACACTTGGTTCTATATACAGGGGGGCACCGGTATCCACGGATTCCTCAACCATGGTTTCAATTATCCACGGTTGAGGAATCCCTCCCGCACCCTCCACAGCCCCCTCCGCACTTACTTTTAGCAGAAACCTCTGTTCTTTTCTTCAAAAGTTCCGAGTTTCCATCTGTTTTAGGCCTGAGCAACTAGACTTAGGTGATAGCTAGAGTCTCAGCAAGGTTGCAGTTCAAAACCCTTTGCTGTAGGCCTTACCACCAACAAGTCTTCAGTGCTAGAAAGTCTCAGCAACCTCTCAGCAAGGTTGCTGAGACACTCTAGCACCGAAGACTTGTTCATAAGAAGGCCTACAGCAAAGGCTTTTGAAGAAGAAAAACACGGAGCTTTCTCCTTTAAAAGTAAGTACTTGGGGGGGTTGTGGAGGGTGCGGGGGGGTCGCGCAGGCCCGTGGGGGGTCACGCCCCCCGAAAACCATGGAAATGGGCGTTCGCCCATTTCCGCGGTTTCAGGTATCCACGGTGGGGGCTGGAACGTATCCCCCGTGGATACCGGGGTCCCCCTGTACAAAAGGCTGATTGAAATACTGTAAAAGTATTATTTTTATTTATTTATTTTTCACATTTTTATACCACTGTTCCTCTAAGGAGCTCAGAGCGGTGTACATATTTCCTCCCCTCCTTTTTGTCCTCACAACAACCCTGTGAGGTAGGTGGGGCTGAGAGATAGTGACTGGCCCAAGGTCACCCAGGAAACTTCGTGGCTGAGCGGGGATTTGAACCTGGATCTTCCAGGTCTAAGTCCGACTCCCAAACCACTACACCATCCTGGCTGCAAGTACAGTCAATTCTCGCTACCTGCACACTCCATTCCCATGGATTCGCTTATCTGCAGGGAACAAGAGTGTGACTCGCATCCCACCACCTGTTCTTGGCTATCCACAGCCATATTCGCTGCATCTGCGGCCATTCTGAAGCTCTCGTCAGACATCCTGAAGTTATTTGTGGTAGCCATTTTGAAGCTATTCACTGCATATGCGGCCATTTCCTGCATCCGTGGCCATTCTACAGCTCTCCACACTCATTCCAAATGTAATAACTTACACTTGCCTTGCGTGGCCATTCTGAAGTGATCCCAGCATTTGCGGGGGCCATTTTGAATCTCATGGCAGCCATTAAAAAACGTACCAGTGGTAGAAGGGCCATCCGAGGCCATTCGCAGGATTTGCAAATTTAGTATCCACTAGGTTTTCCAGGAACCTAACCCCCGTGGATACCGAGAACTGACTATAACTAATTGTGAACACTTATCCCCTGCAATCAAATCTGACATGCACTTAGGATACTGAGGATACTTTCAGAGACTGCCCCTCTGGTCCTTAAGTCTCTGCTGCAAGGTATGTGGGTCTGCCTTGTGCTGGGTGAGTTCATTGGTCTGTCTTGTTTGTTACTGTCTGTGTAGCTAGCAATGGCTTTCAGGCAGGGCCTCTGAGAGGGGGGCTAAGGGGGTAATTTGTACCCGGGCCCAGGGAGAAAAATGGGTCAAAAAGGGGACCCTGGAGTAAAAAAAGGGGGGCCTAGGAGCCAAATGCATATGTAGGGAAGGGGCCCAAAAGAAACGTTGTATCCCTTGATAAAATTCCTCTGAATGGCCCTGCTTTCAGGAGTCTCTCCCGGCCCTGCTAGGATGCCAGAGATTGGTCCTGGAATCTTCTACCACTTCTACCATCAAGTTACAGTCCCCTCACCCAAATTCCAGGAGATCAGGAAAGTTCTGAAACCTTCCAGGCTTTCACAGAACCAAAGCAAAAAAAAAAAAAAAAAAAAAAGGTTAAGTTTTCTGTTTTGAGCTTTCTCAAGCCCTGATTGGTCATCAGCCTGACCTTTGGATTAGTTGGAAGCCCTGTACAAAGCCCTATAAAAGCCCTTCTTTTTTCCAACAAGTCCCAACTCTATTACTTTTCCCTGTAGTAAGGTTCTTCAACTTTGTGCCCTTTCCCACATCTGTGATAACTTTTCTGAGCATTTCTTCCTTACATTATGTGAGAATAGGATATTGCATAAGTAGTACTGCTGGACCTACTGTACCATAAATATAACATTCAATACAAAGTCCAGGCTTTTAATAGCCTGGAAAGGCCCTGATACAAGGAGGTCTTTTAACAGCAGAGACAGGTTAATGATTAGTTTTAGCTGCAGAGGGCAGCAAATACCAAAGAATTAACGATGAAATTATCAACCCAAGCTATCCAGTCTGAATAATGTAGAAACAAGATAGCGTTGTTGAAATGTCCACAATATAACACAAAATCATTTATAAGCTATACTGGATATCCAAAATTAGATCATAGAACATATAAAGAGAACTTTTTTTTTTTAGAAATTCAAACTGGGCATGTTGACATCAGCTGATCTATAGTTCCCTGGAAGGAACCATTGTGGAGGGAAATGCTGTATTCCTGTTATAACATAAAGGCTAATTTAAATGGGAATTAAAAGACATGACTGCTAGCAGCTAAGGCAGGCTTGCACAACTCATGAGCCATCACACACAGCTCACCAGTCACAAATTGTGGCCTTCCAAGACTTGATAACCCTCCTCCTCTCCATTTTCCCTGGAGTTAACAATATTAGGAGGTTAATCAGGCCCTGGAAGGCTGTTCCTACCCAGCCAGTGGGCTACATATGGTTTGAAAGCTCACAAACTATACAGGTCTGGTGGAGTAGTATCCCTAGCTTGGGGTTCTGAGTTGTTTGGTACTCAGATTGATACTTGTTCCACAAGGAGCTGTCCAGCATACTGATCACTTGCAACTAGCCTGCCAAGCTAGAGGCACCCTCCTGGCCCTATTTCTGTACTGGCTCCTGGTTGTCTCTACCAAGTCAGGTAGGTATTTCTGGTGCTCTCCCTAGGCATAGTTCCGGCCCCCAGGCTTCCCCACCCTCTGTGTCATCATGGTCCAAGTCTGGGACCATGACATGTCTACAGCTTGCCGTCACTCCTTGTGGAAAATTCAAAGTCACAACACATTTGACAGCAAAATAACATTTTTAAAATGCTGATCATTGACCTGTGGGTCTGCCTAGGGCATTTAATTCAATTCACAACTTTGCATATCAAAGCTGGCAGGCCATTAATGGATTACACTCCATTAGCACAGTCAAAACGTTGATGGAACGCTAGCAAAATGTCATGCAAAACAAAACAAAAAATGCTTGCATATAAATAATGTCAAATTCTGGACAACATAATGAAAATATAATGGTGTCATAACCAACTGAAAAATGATATTGTTGCACTATGAGGCATTTTCCACATTATGTCCTCAGATGGGAATGAAAGATGTGACTGCTAACAGCTAAGGCAGGCCTGCACAACTCGTGAGTCACCAAACACAGCCAACCAGCCACAAATGGTGACCTTGATACCCCTGCATTGTTGTCCCAGAAGCTAACAACATTAGGAGATTAATCGTGCCCTGGAAGGCTGTTATACATGGTCAGTGGGCTACATATGGTTTGAAAGCTCACAAATTATGCAGTCTCAGCTAAGAAAAAAACAGAATTAACTCGCGACTCCAAATAAGAGAAGTGCTATGTAAACAGACTTGCAAACAAGTCTAACCAGGGTAAACAGGGTACACAACATCAGCGCACAGTGCCCACATATTGGTCCAAGGCCAGGTCTACCTTTAGGTGAGTGGCTGCTGAGGACAAGATTTTGCAGGAATATCAGGGTGACTGGTCCAAAAGGACTCCGGAGAGATGACAAAGGAACCAGAAGAAATCAGAAAATCACTATTCATTAGACTGGCAGAGCTTCTCAGAGGAAAGCTGCAGGGAAAGACCCCAGTATGCCTGGGGTCAAACCTGATAACTTTTCAACAACGAGACTCTTTAGAAGAATGCAGGAAGGACAAACTGAATTCCATCCTGTGGGAATTTTGGCCAATGGATTCTGATTTGCACCAGCACCAGCAAATTTAGGGTGCTATTGAAGACCTACAATGTCATACAAATTGTGATTTCATATGGCTAGCGACTGTATGACCTACAATGTCATAAGAGCTGCAAGTAGAATTTCAACATTGGGGGAGTTTGGAATGCCTCATCCCAATATGAAGCAAGCCCAGTGCTATGCTGGATTCAAGCCAGGGTGCTCAGGACACCCCCACCCCACCCCCTGCTGCCTTTCACCACTGTACCTTTCACGTCTTAGCCGAAAACAGAGCAACAGCCTCCCTCCCTCCCTCAGGGTGCCAAGACTATTTCCCAGAGTTCCTTGCACCTGGGACACTGCTGTTGCAGCATTCTAGGCACCTTGACACAGGGGTGGGAGTGACCTTTATGCAGCTGCCATTATCTACGTTCTGCCACCAGATGCGTTTGGAAGATGTAAAGGGCAGCAGGCAGTCTAGAGGTTCACAGTGCTGGTGGAATCATCCAGTTTGGAAGGGAGGTCATCAGAAATTCAGACATCTAGAATTGGACTTGGGAGGAAGAAAAAGTCTGACATGTTTGGAAATTAGCTTGCTTTGCTGGGCCCAATGCCAAATCAAAACTAGGTAAGTTCACCCATCACTACATGTCAGCTTTGTCAGTGCAAGGAAACAGGTTGCACGTTCCTCAACACAATCAGTTGTGATGGGTGAACTCAGAAGTGGGCTCAGCAAACTAAGCAGTTTCTCCTCTGTAAATTATATCTCGTCTTTTTTTTCCCCTGAGCCCAGTTCCCAAATACATCCTGATGACACCACTGGGAGCACAGCAAGGTCCACATACCCTTCCCAAATTCCTACAAACCTTCCATTACCCTGAAGACATAGGACATAGCAAGCTTGCTGAAACAAAGCAGATCTGGGTCTGGTTAAATGCCGGAATGAAAGACTGTCTGGGAACCGCCCTGAGTTCTCTGGTGGAAGCCAGGTAGGATAACTGATGAAGAAAGTCATTTGGGGTTTCAATCAGCTACATCATTGATAGGAGGAAGCTGGACTTACATTTGCTGGAAGTGGTGTTTTCTTTTTAGAGAGTATAATCAAAAGCATGCACACTTAATTGTGAATGATAGTACAGTAAGACATTCAGCAGTTTTCTCACTGCAGCATAGTAGCTCCAGCACAAGAATTTATTGGAGCAGAAGATATTTGAAGTGTGGGGAGGGGAGAGGGGGAGAGAGAACACAGGCAAGCCACCTTATGAGTCATAGGGAAAAAAAGAACGTCCTTTGTGCATCACTCCCTGGGTGGAGATGTTAGGGATCACTGAATGCTGGTGCCTGTGAATACATGCAAAAAGGCTTGCCTTTCTGTAATATACCCTCAGCTGAGAAATAGATGGGCTCTGAAGTGACTAGGAGAGGCTAATGGAGGTTACCAGCCCAATGGAGCATCCTTTCCGCAGGTCTGGGAAATCCCTCGTTGTATTTTGCAATTGAATAGGTTCTTGCAGCCATCTCGAAACAACCAAAATATGCTTTTTTGCCATTTTTATAATGCTCCCAACAGAGCCCTGGCCCACATTAATAATCCACCCCGCTGTTGTGAGCCAGGTGATGTCCTGCATTGCGCAAAATCCATCCCGCCTTGTCCTAAATATCTTTTTTTCATAGCGATACAGTCCTTGGTAATTGGGCCATGAGTGTAATCTGAGCTGCAGGTTTACCATGGAAAGGGAAATGAAGATCCATTTAAGAATTGGTCTGCACTTGATTCAAGGATCTTCAAGGATCATAGAACATGTTCACGGAACAATTCAGTCTTTTCCCCTTTGTGTTGGCTAACATACAAATCTATTTCTAATTGCCCCATTGTGCTGCTTGCACATTTACCGTATTGACCTGAGTATAAGACTCACTTTTGTCCTCTAAGGCAAGTCTTTAAAATAGGGGTGCAGCCTACAATCAAAGTCTAGCCTTTTCTGCCTAGAGTTTTCTGCAAAGCGTCCCTTTTTCAAGCCTCTCCAAGTGCTTTTTTTTTTTTTAAACTGCAAAGGCTGTGTTTTCAGCTCTTAATCACTTGCTAAATGGCCAGGATCTCTATAGCAACCTCTAGCCTTAGAGGCATTTGAAAAAATTAACCCTTAAGTTCCAGCCCCAGGACTCTGGAAACTAAGGTATTTATTGATCCTGCAGTTTGAAAGTTGAGAGCAAGAGCTCTCCTGCATAGGCTTATCATATCCAAAGGGGGCCAGCGTGCCAACCTTTAGGCTGCAATCCTATGCACACCTTCCTGGGAGTAAGCCCCATTGAATGAAATAGGACTTACTTCTGAGTAGACATGCATAGGATTGTGCTGTTAACCATTGAAATTTGGGCAGGTGCAGCTCATCATCATGGAAGGGTGCAACAAGCTGCACCTGCCCAAATTCCAAAGGTTAAAAGGTAGGCACTCTGTCCCCCTTTGGATCTGGGAAGGCTACTGATACTAGGGTGCCCAGATTCAATAAGTGACAGGGTGCCTATGCCTTTAACTGTACTAAAGCTGTACTGTTTTACTGTTCTACTAATGCAGTGGTACCCTAACTGGGGCGTCGCGACGCCCCAGCCGGGAAGAAAGGGTTGCTATGCCCTTAAGGGGCATGGCAACCCGCGATGATGACAACGGCGCGCCTGGGATCGCACCGCCGCCACCACCGCTGCACCCGGGATTGCCGTTTTTACCGTCATTGGTGGGCAGTGGGTGTCCCTCGGGGGTTGCGGGGAGCCTGCGGACCCCTCCGCAGGCCTCCCCAAGCGTCGGAGCAGCGCTCCAACGCGATCGCAACTGACTTCCGGTTTTACGCGAAACCGGAAGTCAGTTGCGATCGCATTGGAGCGCTGCTCCGACGCTTGGGGAGGCCTGCGGAGGGGTCCGCAGGCTCCCCGCAACCCCCGAGGGACACCCACTGCCCACCAATGACGGTAAAAACGGCGATCCCGGACGCAGCGGTGGCGGCGGCGGCGCGATCCCAGGCGTGTCATTGCCACTCCTGGGAAGGCCCCGCTGCTACTTAGAGCAGCGTAAGGCCTTCCCAGGAGTTAGGGAACCTCTGTACTAATGTGTATATTTTCTTTAAGTTAAAAAAAGTTAAAAATGTATTTTTTAAAAAAATAGCACCAAACTTTAAGGGTGCGGCTTATAATCAGGAGTGTCCTATACTCGGGGCAATACAGGGTACTTTGGATGGAAAGTGTCACCTTGCTTGTGGTTATTGCTATGGTGGGGGAGGGGAAGAGCACCTTGCTGGTGTTCCCAGACCTTTGCGGGGTAGAAAAGGATACAAGAACACTCCCCCATGGTATTGTTGCAGCCACAGTATTTTTGTTTATAAATCACTTGGATAATACACCTCTCTTCTTTCTTTGTATGGTCATCCTTAATAGCTTAGATAACTAATGATGTTTTCCCCGTTTTCATTCCATTACCCCTTTTTTCTTGTGCTTCTAGCTGTGGATGAAATCTGACTGTCCTTACAGTCAGTGTCTTCTGTAATGGAAGAAGATTCCATTGGCAGGAGCCAAGTGTGGTGTCAGCAGTGGACCCGTGTTGACAGATCCGGGCAGTAAGGGGTTTTAACAAATGAAGACTTGGACTTTGCCAGGACTGGGCAGGAAGGGGTGAACACCCAGGACTGTGTGGGTGGAGGCACACCTGCAAGCAGTTGGGCGTGGCTTCACAGGTGTGAACAATCAGGAGGACTTTTGGTGCAGTGATTGCACCGCCCCCCCAGCTGCAGCCACTTAGCACTAATTGGGACTTAAGAGTATAAAAGCAGCACCAGTAGGAGCACTAAATGACCTTGCTGGGGGATGATGGAGATGTTGCTTGTCAGAGGCCTTGCTGGAAGGACTGCACGACTATGCTGAACTGCTGGAAGGACTGCCACGCCCTGCTAGAGGATGCTGTGCTGCTAGAGAAGGAAGCCAGCTTGCTTCCCAAGGACACTAGCTGAAAGACTGGTTTGGGAGAAGTTTGGGGCTGGGAAGGGGGCAGAGACTACTACTTTGTGTGGACCTTCTGCAGAAGGTTTTTTGCTTTGGGAAGAGTTATTGGTGTTAAGGGTTGCTGTAAAGCAATACATTTTGTTAATTGCTTATCTGGAGTTCAAAGCTAGAGTTCAAAGGTTTTTTTTGGGTTTTTTTGCACATAGCATGAGAGGTGCTAGTCAGCCTACAGTGGGCATAGACATATTTTGAGGAAATTCATTCCTAAGAGTGGAGTCTGGGTCAGAATAAACTTACTTCTAGGAACTGGGACAGAACAGCTTCCAATACAGTACTCGGAAAAGATCAAGCCACCCGACTGCTGACTCGTTTCCATTCTATTCGTCTTGCATGCACAGACTGAGCGTGAAAGTAGTAGATACATTGACAGGGACAATAACTGCAGCATTTTTAACCACAATTGAAATGAAGAATTACATGGAGAACAGCAGTTGTGGGGAAGATATGTTGGTACCGACTTCAGACAAGGACAACATCCATTCTTCAATTCCTCAGTGAAATATTACAGTAGATACATTTGTTCAGTAATTCTTTCAGATTTGAATCCACTCATTTAATGTTCTTCCCTGTTCTTGATTTTTTTTTATTTTGGTCCTGTGCTGTCACACCATCTGACACTGACCTATGCACTATTTATAGCTTTCTATCTAGCACAACAGCTATGTATCCCTAAGATTGCAGTCCTATGCACATTTACCTGGGCCTCATTGAACACACAGGGTTCACCTCTGAGAAAACCTATATATGACTGAGTTGCATGAATTGTTTCAAAAAGGGGGAGAGAAGACAATTCTGTGATGCCTTTTCATAAACCCAAGTCTACTTCATCAAATTCATTAAATGGCTTGGAAACATGGTCAGTTCATTGGCAAACGAAAAATGATTTTGCCCATGGTTGATTCTGCCCATGGTTAATTCTGACAATGTACATGTACAAGACTTTGGGGGGGGGGGCATAGTGGTGCATGCATCTTGGTAAGCAAATATGAAATTGCAAAACATGTCCAAACTGGTCCATAGATTCACTTAATGGCCCAATCCTAATCTGGCCCTCAGTGGATCTCATGATCCACTGCTGTAAGCTGCATTCCAGTGCTGCGAAAGCTGCACTGCCATCATGTGTTTAGGAGCTGCCAGTGCAAATTGGCAAATCTGCACTTGTGCCAGTGGCTCCTGGACACACCACCGGAGCAGGTAAGGTGGTGGCAGGGGCAGTTCAGGGGAGGATCAGGGTGGGGACCAGGCTGAACCAGGGGCTGTTCAGGGATGGATCTCAGTAGCAGCAGCACATGCCACTTTCCCCCTTTTCCTGGCCCAACATGCCCCCTGAGGCTCCTCAGACTTGCACCAGCTAAATAGCTGGCATAGGTCTGAGGAGAACCAGTGGTGGCCAGGCAGCTTACGGGGAGGTAAGTAAAATTGATGTTTACTTACCTCTCCCAGGATGTCTAGTTGCTCCCCCCACCACGGCATGCAGTATGTGTTCCATCACGCAGGCTGGTAGGGGATTATGATTGGGCTGTTAATCATGACAATCGTAACAGAACAAACATTATCATTTATTTACAGCCCAATCCTAACTAAACTCACCACCACATGCTGATGCAGCCATGCCAACAGAGTGCACACTGCATCCAGCAGGGTAAGTGAACTTTCATTTCCTTGCCTTGGGGTAATCTTCTGCTCCCCCAATGAGTCTCCTTGGATCTGCACCAATTCTTTTGCTGGCGGAGAACTGAGTAGAGTAAGGGAGATGGAATGGAGGAAGGAATTAGTTTAAGTTACAGGTGCACATGAGTGCCACCAGTAACCACCCCATCCCTCCCCCATTCTGCCTCCCATCCCCGCCCAGAAACTCCCTTATCTGCCAACACAGGGTAACACGGACTTGCGCCAGCAGTTGAGCTCATGCAGGTCCAAGTTGCCCCATTGCAGCTGCTGGGGCTTACCCCAGGCAAGGGGGAAAATATCCCCTTACCCTGCGAAGATCTCCAGCAGCCAAAATTCCCACACAGGATGCAGCGTAGCCCATGCCGGTGCCGCTGCATCACTGTGTGGGAATTTCAGCTGGATTGGGCTGCCCGTCACCTTTTCTTATAATCCGAGGCTGCAAACCTCATTGCAGAGCTTGCTGACTATCTAAGGACTTATGGCAAAGGAATATGAGCTGTAGCTTAAAATATACACCCAGTTTGCCAGCTCTTGCTCAGGGGGTTTGATCATAATATACTACCATCTTCTTGATTATTCTTTTTTGTTTGCTTCTTTTTCTACCATGCCATGTGCTGCTTGTGCTAAGCAAACTAATGAAAAGGGTTTATACGTACTTTTAAGTCCACAATATGCTTCAGATTTTTAAGCAAATTTAGGTCACCTAGAACTACAACTAAGATAACATCATGGTTCACTGCATCTTCATCTGGGTTTTACCCAAGGGAGTCTGTGATGCTAACGCAGAAGACGTTGCGTTACACTTTGAATGAAACACATTTAAACACACATTTAAAACTCTAAAATGATGACTTTGATCTTTATAAAAATGAAAACAGGGAATTTTACAAGAGAGTTAAACACAATATAATAAACATCCGTAAAGAGTGTGTTTTAAAATAGAAGATTATATTACATCTAATTAGTTCACTGAACAGAGTATGCTACAGAATCAGGATTATTATCTGAATAGAGAGCAAAGGGCCAGAAATGTGCCCACTTTACAGGACTGATGGCAAGAGGCCACAGATCCAGAGGACAGGAAGGCCACATTTCCCATTTGAACCATGTAATCACACCCCTTAACTGATTCATGAAGCTCATTGCTCCAAATTTGAATGGGTCTTATCTACTCCTTAAATAAAAATGGAGTTGTCATGCTTCCAACATTTAGATGAAGCTCTCCAACTCTAAATCCAGCTGGAACTGCGTACTTGGTGTTTTGTGACCCTAGCCACCTCCCTGGACTCCTGAGTCTGGGGAAAAAACAACTGATTAAACAAAGGAACAGCTTCACACCTCCAATGGTCCTTGGCAACTCCATGATTGAGCTCCTCCTGATTGAGTCATCCCACCTAAATCTCATCAGTTGCGTCACTAGCAGACCACGTGGGGGGGGGGCGATGACCTGTTTCGTGCCATTGCCCTGCCCCCTCCGCTTCCAGAAGGCTTCATTTGAAGCCTTCTAAGACATGGGGTGAGAGGGAGTGCCCAGAAAATGTGCCGTTTTTGGTGTGTTTCAGCTCTGCGGCTGCAAACACAGCCCTCCGGCTGCAAAAAAGCAACCGCGGAGCGAAAAAATCCTGCCGCGGCTCCTCCTTGCGAGGAGACCACAGTTGTCACCCGGGAGCATTGCATTCCCCCTGGCCCCTCAATAGTGATGCCACTGAATCCCATAGTGTTCTATGAGGCAGACATCTATAAAAATCCTTGGCTTTAGAGCCTCATGTTCTCTGTTCTCCACATCTTTGTTTGCTATTCTACCTTGCTGTCCCATTTATGGAGCATTAGCCAGGTTGGTGCTGTATCTAGTCATCCCCATTTTAGACTCCATGCAACAACCGCCATGCCAGCTTTCAACCAGGATCAGTAACACCCCACAACCCCCTTTCGTTTCCAGCCTTCTCTCCTTCTATTTCCCCAAGCAGTGCTTGGGGGGCCACCTCTCCCCACCCCACCCATCCTCTCTCTCTTTCTCTCTCTGAAGAAAGGGATCTGTGCTGCTGGTATGTGGACACCTGAAAGTGGAATATGTAACTGAAAAGGATTTTGCTAGAAAGCAAATGTGATAGATACTGTGGCTTAATGGGTCAGTGGCTAAAGGAGATAAATGCTAGAGGAAAAACACTTACCGCTTCTGCTGAACTAGATTCTAAAACCACAAGGGAAATCCAGCCTCCAGTTTTGACTGTGCAAATTGATACGTATCCGTAACTACATGCCCATTGACTTCAAAGGGGTCAGTACTGCCTGCCAAGTGATTAAGAGGATATTCTTAGAAAGCAAAACCACCCATAGAGTCAAAGCCAGAAGTCTGAGAAAGGAGAAACGGTGCATCAGTGCACTCTTGGCACATTGTCCGAATAGCATTGGGCCATTAGAGACTGGGCTGAGGCTTAGAACTTCCTTGATTTGAATCTCATCTCTGCCATGAACTCACTAGGCAAGCTACTCCACCTCAGAATCCCCAGCTGCAATATGGGGATAACAACAATTACCTTCCAGGTTTTTTATTTTATTTAAGTTTTCTATCAAGATAACATGAAGTACGTGCACACTCAGAAAGCACTAGACAGACGATAAGTACTCATTAATTCTGCCACTGAAATGGATTGCAACCTATGATGACTATATGCAACCTTCGCAGCACAGTATATATGCTATAGTCTATAGGGGCAGGAGGTGTGGTCCCAAGGTTGAACTGCCTGAAGCTGCTGGAAGATAAGCAGGAACAGCCCATTTTCATGCTGGAAGGGAGACCAGGAAGTCACTCATAAGCTGTCATGACCCACTGTGGCAGAGAGGAGTCGCTGTTGCGTGCCGTGGTGAGAGAACAGACTGGAATGCTGAGAATGTCAGTGACAGAGCGATAACAACTGGAAAAAAGTTTCCCTGTTCAGCATGATCTGTGGCATCCTGTGGAGAGCTAGAGGCTTGTGTTCAGCAGCTAGTGAAGATGACTACACCATGGAGAAAACCAGCTGGAATTGCAGGGTTCTATACAGAACAATACTGTAAAGATCCTTATCAGATCTAGATAAGCCTGCCTATGTAAACAGCCTTGAATAATATCTGAAGAGCAATCTGAGGATAAGAAAGATGGTAGGTATATAAATACAGAAATAAATAAATAATAGTCTGCATATAGTTGCAGACTATTTGCAACCTCCACAGTTGCTGCACTGGGTGGGTGTCACCCAGTGTGGCAACCCGGAAGTTTTTGGGGGTGATGTGATGATGTCATCAGGTCACCCCCAAAACGTCTGGGTTTCCAAGTTTTTCACATTTTTTTAATGCAAAAAGCCCAGCCGCTGGCCGGCTGCGGACCTCGTCCTCGCTTTGCGTTCTTGCCATGAGCGTGTTTTCACCACTTGCTGGGAGAGCACAAGAGGTGACTAGGCCCGGAGAGGGCCGGAGGCCACAGAGAGAAGGTTTGGGGCATTTTGGTGTCACCCTCCTGAGAGTGACACTGGTCGCACCCCTGTTGGTTGTGCCACCCATGAACCTTCTCTGAATGCCAGATGCAAGGGAGTGGCAACAGGATACGGTTATCTTGTTGAGTGCTCCCTGAGGCATCTTTAGGGCCACTTTGAGATACAGGAAACTGGACTAGATGGGCCCTTAGCCTGATCCAGCAGCGCTCTTCTTATGTTCCTATGGAATACAAAAGACTTCTTCAAGGTACTTAACATCCGCTGGCTTTTGCTTATATTTTAAATTCACCAAACTACTATGAACTTGGTCATACTGATTCTTTGCTATTTGAATTTGTAGCTCTGACAGCTACAAACTGTGACCTTTTAGGTGAAACTGGTTAATACTAAGAGACACTCAGGTTTCACAGTGATCAGTCCACATAAAGAATTGGAGCAAAAAGAAAGCATTTTCCCCCTGTGGCAAAACGAACTTTTGGTACAAAATGAAGGCACAAAATGAAGTTTTGCAACTGTTTCATATAAAGGTATTGATTTACTTTTTGACCAACTATGCAGCTAAAAATGAACTATAGTATAGTTCGTATGAAAATACCAAAACACCCAACTGTAAATATAGAGTTTTGGGCCAGTTTTGAAATGTCATTTCATGTTTTTCAGGCCTACACAGACATAAATCTTAGCAGTAGGGATTAAGCACTGAACACTGCAGTGCAGCATCAGCAACTAGTTTTTTTTTTAAAAAAAAATGTAAATAGGGCACTATGGATTTATTCTATAATAATGTTTCATAATGGGTTTTTTTTTAAAGAATCAGGGTATTAAAGCATACATAGTACATATGTTTAGATTGTCCTTTTAAATAATGAAATTAAGCACAGTCACTTGTGCTGCCAGAGATGCTATGGGAGGTATATTTTAATAAATGGTCAAGAGACAATTTTGTTTTTGTATGTGCCATATGGATCTTAAAAGGTTTGCCAAAGATAGAGAAGCTCTGGAGAGTTGTTGGAGGCCAATCTACAAAACAAAGCAAGGGAGAGCAAGAGAAAGAACATGTGTTTTGCTAACATAAAACTTACATTATTTAGATTGTCCCAATTTAAAAAAACTTAATTGCCATATAGTATTCAAAAACTGTCATCATCAATCTTGGTACCTAAGATGTTGTTCTGAGCTATGCAGTAGAAGTCCACAATTGGGCGCATACCTCCAGACGTTGGTCATGACTAAATCCTATTAATTAAAACAAAGGATGAAATCTAGTTGCACCTAATTTACATAACATGAATTTCAGTTGACCATCAAATGATGGCCAATTTATAGCCAAAGTGTTAGACATTGTTGCCTGAATCTTATAGAAATTATAATGTTTATTATTTATTTATTTATTTATTTATTTATTAAAGCAACTTATGTGCCTTATTCCTCTGCTTCAAAGCCACAAAGAATGGCTAACAATAATTAAGAGAAATTCTGTATACGATACGGTGGCTGTATCCTTCCCCAGGTGCAATTGTCCATCCCTTTCCCCAGGTTCAAGGCGGCCCAGGCTCAATGGGTCTACACAGATGTACGCCAGCTCTGGAGTTAGCGTACATCTGAAACCTCTGTGTAAGGCCGGGCTGGGAGAGGGCTTTGAATATCGACGGATCTCGCCGCCTTTATCCCTGCCCTCTCCTGGTCCGGGGCGGCCAATGGCAGAGGCATAGCCAACCTCTGATGGGGGTGGTGGACAGCCTGGCACCCCCCATGCCGTGACAAACCCCCCCCACATGACATCACACGTGACGCCCCTGCCACGACAAAAACAGGCCGTCCCCCGCTCCTGGAGAGGGTGTCTGATTCCACTCCCCAGGGGGTGCTCTGGGGGGTGCACGAGCCACCGTGGTGTGAAAAATACAGGAGCCGCCCCCGCCCCGAATTGCCGCCCAATCCTTGGCAATCCACAACTTGTTGCACTCCTCATCTGCATGTCACCCCCACTGGCCCCTTGTCCCCCCTAATGATGCCTTTGGCCAATGGCCACCCCCCTTGGCACCCGGTCACCCCTCCCCCCGCCCCTGCACCGGCCAGTGCAGAACTTACCTTGCCCGGCAGGTGTGGGGACGGTCTGCCGGGGGAGAGAGGTCCACTGGTGCTTTACGGCACGTTTACGACATCCAGCACTGGGGAAGCACGTGCTCCCCTGGCACTTCATTACACTGGATTGCGCTGCCCATTACCATACCCCCTTGCAAAAAAAGTGCAATAGATCAATGTCAGTTAATCATTGTACAGTCTTTACAAGAGGCTAAACAATTTTATACAGTTCTAGAAGAAGTAGCTTAGTAAGAACCCAACCCTAATTAGTGCCTGCCTGCAGAACTCAGCAGTGCCGACACAGGTTCAGCTGTATCCTGCAGGTGGGCAGGGACCATATCAAGGCAGAGAGATAAATAAAATAAAGTTTCACTTACCTTATTCTGCTGTGCCATAGTCCCCTATGGGTCTTTTTGGATCTGCACCAGTTCTTTGCCTGGTGCAAGTCGAGTAGAGCCAAGGGGGCATCATGTTGAGGCTGGGCAGGAGTGGAGGATAACGTATTGTAACTTTTGCAGATTAACCCAGCATTCTGACAAATGGTTGCATGCCGCATTCGGCACAATTGTTGCCTTTGGGCACAATCCAGTCAACTTAATCGCTTTAAAATGCCATTGAAATCTGGTATTTAAAGTGTCTAACTTTGGCTGGATCTTGCCCATTTTGTCTATCAGAGACATTTGAGGAGCTGAGCAATTCCAGATGTGAACAACATATGTCATAAGAACATAAGAACAGAAGAAGAGCCCTGCTGGATCAGGCCAAAAGCCCATCTAGTCCTCTAGCTTCCTGTATCACACAGTGGCCCCACCAGATGCCTCAGGCATCCCGTGTTGCTGATGCATTGAGATTCGATTTTCCGCATCACCTTCCCTGATAGCAATACCATGTTTTTCTTCAATTCAATGCATAAAGTTTTCAATTGCTGAGTAGGGCCTACCTACTGTGTCCAAGAAAACATTGGTACAGATTTGTCACCTTTTTCCTTTTTGCTCATGACCAATATTTCCTTTCTTTTCAGTATCACACTTCCTTTATAACTGCGTCTTAAACTAGCAGTACTTCCCCCCCATTTCATAGTCACTGTAATTTCCACAGAAGTGCCTTTGTTCATATTTACTTACCTCTTTCTTGCCAGAGTTGAGGTGATGATGCGTTACAAATTTGTATATATCTTATTAAAGCAGTCCTGCTTTCTCCAGTGTCTGTGTCCTTTATCCACAATCTGCCTCAATTATTATCCCTCTCTAAAGGAAGGTACAACAACTACAAAGGATGCACTTTCCATAAAAATACAGGGAACAAACACAATCCTGCTATATTTCACAACTTTATGAAAAATCCTGTGATGGATATAAACTTTCTTACAGCCCAATCCTAACCAATTTTCCAGCGCCAATACAGCTGTGCCAATGGGGCACACACTGCATTCTGCTGGGGGGGGAGTAGTCATGGAGGCCTCCGTCCCCTTACCTGGGGGCTGCATTAGCACTGGAAAGTTGGTTAGGACTGGGTTGTCAAGCTCCAAACTAATGTGAGAGAGGAACTTTCTTTACATAAAAATGTTTTGGCTCTCAGCAAAGAAAAATGATGTTTCTACTGTCTACAGTACAATATGACATAAAGAATGAGTGACCAGCTCATAAAAGAATGCAACCAGTGGCGCATGCAGGAGAATGTATAGCATGCTGTAGTGGTCCAATGCAGCATTGTGGCACACTGGGGAAAGGGATAACTTTTAATGCCAAAACCTCAGTAGATTCACTGCCACCAGGAAGGGAGCATTTACACCTCCAAATTTGGAGGAAAGCTGGGTGCCTTTCCTTACCCTATCTCCTACCTGGTAAGTCCCTAAAGAGAAGAGTTTCCTCAGCACAGAAGCTGATTGCTGGAAGAACAATCCAGGGAGTCACCTAACCTGGCCATCTAACAACACAAACCTATGAGTGTCTACTCAGAAGTAAGTCTCACTGAATTCAGATAAGTGTGCATAAGATTGCAGCCCTAATTCTCACACTTGGGTTACTGCTAGCCTAGAGAGGTTGTATGAGTGAGAGAAGATAGTGCTTGGTTCTGAACAGAAAGAATGGGCAAGTATCATGTAAAAATAACAAGTGTGTATTGAGAAAATGTACAAAACAAAAAGTGTGATAGCAAAAACAAGTGCTTGAAATTGGATAAAATGCAGATCTTAGAGCTAGAGGCAAAATTGAAAATAACCAACCTTTAAACATGGCTAATTAGGCAACAAAACCCTTTCTAGCCAGATACTCGTTTGGCTGCGATTTCCTTTTCATCATCAGGAGTCGCCTGGAAGGGCAGTCAGTCATGGACATTTGTTCACCGCTGGAACCAATGTCCCTGTATACAAGCTAGTTTGCTCCTTTTAAAGACCTCCTTTTGCACCAGCTCCCATTGCTTTGATTGACTAAACCCAACGGTGGGAAACCCTAGGTCACCTTTTCGCCATCGTCAGGTATATGGATTTGACCAATGGATCAATACATTCAGCAGATGGGCTGCCTAGGATCTATTGTTCCTCTGACACCAGATGAAGCACAAAAGAACTGATGAAGCACAAAAGAGCTGCCAGAGACTGATCATGTGGTCGGCCTTAATGATGGAGGGTTCCAAATGACTCAGTTGAGCCCATTTCATGCTAAACCTATATAGGGGTTGCCCTAAGGCCAGGGAAACAGAGGAGAAGGAGAACCTAAAAGGGGGTTATCACCACATATGCACAGACAGAAGCAGGAATACTTAAGGGTGGTTGCAGTATAGAGCAGGGCTTGTCAACCTTTTTCTTTCTTTTACCAGTACCATTTTTTTGCAAGTACCACTGCCTTGGGGATGCCTGTTGTGTGCAGGACTGGCACCTCCTTACTGAGGTCTTAGCCATCTCTGCTT
Source organism: Plestiodon gilberti rubricaudatus (assembly GCA_026170595.1). NCBI lineage: Eukaryota > Metazoa > Chordata > Lepidosauria > Squamata > Scincidae > Plestiodon > Plestiodon gilberti. The sequence goes on from JANXHW010000001.1 coordinate 80,223,789, forward strand.
TCGGTGGGGTTGGACCAGGCAGAACAGTGTTGTGTGGTCCCTATGGCAAAAGTAGCAGGGCTTCATTAACATGAAGAATAGTCTAGGTCAACTACCACTGCCATACTATGAAGTACCACCAGTAGTACTTGTGTTGAAAAGCAACGGTATAGAGTCAGACTGGCATTCCTGTACTGTGCTGCAGCCCAGTTGTTTCCCAGTTCAGTAGACTGGAGACAAAACCCCAGCAAGGCAAACGAAGGGCAGAGAAGAGCTGCATATGTACAATGTACCCTAATGACTCATATTGATAAGAGGAAAAAGAAATACTGTATTGACAATGAGGAATAGTTCAAGCCCATTGCTTTTCAGACTGCTATTCTTATCTGAAAGGATTTGGGTTATAAGGAGAAAACAATATTACAAAATGACTTTACTGGATTAAGATTAGGAGTACTGTACTGTGAAAGGCCAAATGGCGGAATGTGCATGACAAAATAGATTAAAAAGTAATAATACAGTGGAGCAGGAGGGGAGGAGAAATACCCAGTGGTGCAGTGTGCGGAATTTATTTATTTGTTAAATAAATAAATAAATTTATTTGTTTACCGGTATTTATTTGTTTAAAATATTTATATCCTGCCTTTCACCTCTCCTTTGGAAGGTGGCTAACAGTGCAATCCTATGGATGTCTATGCAGTTCAATCCTATGGATGTCTACTCAGAAGTAACAGAGCAATCCTATGCATGTATACTCAGCGTTGAGTTCAATGGGACTTACTCCCAGGTAAGTGTGTATAGGATTGCAGTCTAAGGGCCCAAGCCTATCCAACTTTCTAGCACCGATGCAGCTGCAATGCAGCCTTGAGGTAAGAGGATAAACGTTCTCTGGCATTGAGGAGGCCTCCATGACTCCCCCCCCCCCATCTCAGGATGCATAGCTGCATCAGTGCTGGAATGTTGCTAGGATTGTGTACAACGGGACTACTAACATGAAACTCTGTGTAGGGTGGCAGCCCAACGAGTACAATCTTGATCATTTCACTTATTATGTGGCCTGTGGTTGATATAAGTATACGAGCAATCTGCGAGAACAGGAGAAGCTCCCCCACCATTCTTAGCCCGGGCACTGCAGGCTGGTTAAATAAAGTTCCCAAGTGACGAGACGAGTCGTCAGCAGCCAGCCAGCAGGTAGAGAAGGGGGAAGCGCAGGATAAATTGCTTGCAACCCATATTGGAGGAGACGAGCGTGCACAGCCGAGCAACCACCGCTCTGTCTGCCGCCGTTGGGACCGGGGGAAGCGCTACTGAAGATGAAGCGAAGGAGAGGGAGAAGACGCAGTTCGCGCGCATGACATCAGGCAGCAAACGAGAGACTGATTACAACGTTGTGTGCCTGCCTGTACAGTACACTTTTATTTCATATATGCCTATAATTCGGCATGCCGTCCACCTTTCTCAATGGTGCGCATGCGTCCGCCAGCGGCGAGATTTTTTTTTTTTTAATCCACTAGCCTGGAGGGCGTTCAAGCCTCTTTCCGAGGTTCTGAAAGGAGGCGGAGCTAAGGCCAGCAGCCGGAAATGACGCCAACGGCACGGCGTAAACAGTTCGGTGAGCCCTTAGTAACCGAAGGTTCGCTGGGGTGGTAGAGTGCTGCGGGGGCCGGGAACGGGCCCGACAGTCGCCGCTTCCTTCCCCTCGGCTCGGGCAGGCAAGGATAGCGCCGGGAGGAGGGGGAGCCCCGTGAGCGCAGCGAGACGGCGGGGGGCGCTCCGCTTGGGCTCCCCCTCCCCTCGCGGGACCTGGAAGAGGGTCCCGCAGGCAGCGCCGCTCCGGGCGGGGAAAGGCGCGCTGCTGTGAGGGCGGGAGAGCCGACGCGGGGCCAGCCCCCCACCTCGCTGCCCCCCGAGGAGAGGGGAAGAAAAAGGCGGCAGGAAGCCTGTCTAATTGCCGCCTCAGTGGAGCAGGAGTTCGTAGATCGCTCCCCACCCCTTTCCCTTTTGAAAGGGCGGGGAGGAGGGGGGCATCCTGTCCCCCAGTAGGAGAATGGTGCAGAAGGAGCTAGAGTGACAATAAGACTGGGGGAGGGAGGAGGAGACGGTGAGTGTCGGGTACTCTCGTGTGCGTGAGAAAGTGAAGAGGGAGGGGGAGGAGGTAGTTTCACCTGCCCCCTTCCTCTCCCCACCCCCTTTCTCACCCACATCTCAGGCTTCCCATCTACATCCTTCTCTTCTTACTCCTTCCCCCATCATTTTCCTGTCACCCTCGTCGTCCTCTTCCTGGTGCCTGGCAGAGTATTTGACAGGGTCTCTTTCTGCTGTGGAAGATGGCGACACCAGGGATGAGTTGGCAGCAGCACTACTACAGCGGCAGCTCCTCTTCGAGTGCTGGAAAATTCACCTCCTCTTCTTCCTCAGCCCCCTCCTCCCAGCTTGGCATGGAATATAACCAGGATCTCCATCTGAAAATGAGCAAGAAAATAGCTCAGCTGACCAAGGTAAGAAGAGGGCATCCTCCAAGTCACACACTCTCTGACCATGTCTTTGTTTATTGATTCATGGACCATTATTTTCTAATTCCCACCTTCTCTTATTTTTTTCCTTAACTTTGTATTTAAAACCTTGCATAGGTTGTGTGAGGTGAGGAAACTCAGTTCTGCTGACCAATTTAGGTTTGGCAAGATTTTTATTAGAAGACTATATTCATTACACAAGGCTTGTGCTCTTGCTATTTGCAGAGGGTGGCTTAATTATCTTGATAGAAGATGTTTTCTCTAGTCTAGTATGCTACTTTCTTCAGGTTAATTTATGATAGTATGTTACAGTTCTGAAATGTATTGGTGTACTATATTAAGCATACTAAATTTAAAAAAAAATTGACCTCAGAACAGATGCTAATTCTGTGCACACTAACTCTGGAGTAATCCCAATTGAATGCTACAGGACTGACTTCTGAGTAAATGGCCTCAAGCTGATGTTTCTGTTCCTGAAATCTAGCTATGTATTGTCTCATATTTGCACCTTGTTGTTGCCTTTGTCTTATAAATGTGCTCAGTGCTTATATTTATTCCATCAGTGACTCTCTTTAGCTTCTATTTGCTTAATAGTTCCACAGAATGAATTGCTCTAGTAACTAGTTCAATTTAAAGTAACTAGGTCAATCTAGTAACTAGTTTAATTAATTAGTTTAACTAGTTCAATTTAAATAGTGAATTAGAATGCCTATCTGTAATGTTTTCTAGCAATTCAGGAATGGCCAACCTTTCAACATGAATGCTCCCTGACCTTTAATGGTTGTATAGGTGGTTGTATAGGGCATTTCAGCAGGTGCAGCTGCTTTAGCAGCACCATCAGCAATTGCAGCTGCCAAGATTCTGTCTTCTGCACAACTTTTAAGAATGCAGAGGCCCTAATGGTGGTTGACCACCCCTGCTATAGATATTACTGGTGTAATAACATATAATTCCAGGCTTAGCTGTATATGAAACTGCCTTCTACTGTGTCAAACTATTGGTCCATCTAGCTCAGTATTGTCTGCACTGACTAGCAGTGACTTTCCAGGGATTCAAACAGGGATCTTCCATAGCTTTACCCAAAGATGCCGGAGGTTGGGCATGGGGGACTTTCTGCGTGCAAGGGGTCCTACTACTGATCTATGGTCATATCCACAATGGCTTGACGTGCATTGAAGTCTTTCTGGTGTGTGTGTGTGTGTGTGTGTGTGTGTGTGTGTGTGTATAATTAGACAATTCCTATTTTATCCAAAGGACTCAAGGCAAGGCACAATGTATCTTTATGTAATCTTCCACTCACAGCTAACTCTAAGTTTAGACTGTGGACTGATTCCTACATTATGCCTTCTAGGCATTCACCTAAACCAAGGGTGAGGAACCTATTTGCAGTGGAGGACCATGTTCCCATGGAGGGGCGTAATTTTGGCACCCCTCCACCGCAAACATGGGGGTGCGTGTGCTCGCCTCCCCCATCGCTTGCCTTACCTTCAGGCTCCGGGCCGCCGCCGGCCCCGCGCATCACCTCGGCACGACTCCTTCTGAAATCTGCTGTTCTGTACATGCGCAGAACGCCGCTGACGCCAAGAGAGGGCAATCTCTTGGCGTCAGCGGCGTTCTGCGCATGTACAGAACAGCAGATTTCAGAAGGAGTCATGCTGAGGTGACGCGCGGGGCCTCCAGAGCCTCCGGTCTCGTCTCGCGCGGGCCAGACCGGATGGACTCGAGTCCGGTCTCGCGTGGGCCGGGACTGGATCGCCCCGCGGACCGGAAACGGCCTGCGGGCCAGAGGTTCCCCACCGCTGAGTTCCTAAACTTTAACTGAGACTAATGATGTTTGGAGACACATGCATCGCACACAGAGCTAGAATGGTACTTGAGGTGCGCCAGATTCTGCCACCTCCTCCCCTCCTGTGTATATGTGCAAGAGCCCTCCCCTTGCTGTCACCTTCTTCCCTTCATTGTTTGCACAGCTTCAATACTGGCTGGGTAGGGCATATCCTGGGAGCAGAAGTTCCTCTTCCATGCCCAAAAGCCTTTCCACCTGGTCTATTTTGAAGAAGTGACAGGCAACAAATGAAGTAGGGAGGCGGTAATCCTGTTGTTGCTGGTTCACTGACAAATGATGCCCCAGAGCTGCCTGAATCTTACCCTGGATGCTGCCTCTGCGTGTGTGTACCCCCCCCCATGGATGAGAGGGTAGGGTAGGGTAAGTGGGCAAACAAGTGAGTGCATCCCTATTCCCCCTCTCCTTTGTTTGCAAGGGGCAGCCTCCTTGCTCTATGCCACTTCTCTTTGGCATGAACAGGAGCAGGGGATGGTGGGAGTGGGGCAAGGGGATGCTTCTTGCTCTCAGCAAGTTGGAAGAGGATCGGATCCCCCAGTGGGGAGGCAGGCTGGAGAAGGTGGTGGGCAGATGGACCAGGGGCTCCTCTGTTTGCTGTCCAAGGGTGCTGCTCCACATGACCGTTTCATGTCACTGGCAATGCTGGTTCTAGTTTACCGCTTTATCAAGCCACTGCCATAGTGGACTTCCCCGTAATACTTACTATAGAGCCAGGATTGGTTAAAACCCTGTGTCAAATGTACAGAGTCACATACTCAAGTTTGGTTTCTTAGGTTGTTTTAGAGCTTTATATTCGGACCGTCTTTATAAAATGAGCCAAAGGTGGCCAAGTGAACAATAACAAATGAACAATAAGTGCAATTGTAAAAAAATGGCAGCATGAAAAGACCACAGATTACTAGTTAAAACAGAATTAAAAGGCCATGTGAAATAGAAATATCTTCAATAACTTCTAAAGCTGTGGAAATAAGGGGCCTGATTCGGGCAAGAATTCCCAAGTTTTGGTATAATCGCCAAGCAAGCACGTCCTGTTTCTGGAACTTGCCAAGTAGATCCTGGTTAAAAGCAGACTAGAGCATAGGGCCTTGTAATCTGATCTAAAAACATGGGCAGGTTCATGGGGACCAGACTGTCCTTACTTGGTCCCAAATCCTTTAGGACCTTAAAGGCCAATACCAGCACTTTAAATTGAGCCTGAAAGAAAATTGGTGGCAGTGGAGCTGATACATGGGCCATGCACTTTGCTTCTGTCAGTAATTTGGCAACCATTGTAGTGTCTGAAGTGTCTTCTAGGGCAGACCTATGTACAGTGCATTACAGTAGTTTAATGCAGAAGTAACCAGAACATAAATAATGGTGGCCAGGTTCACTGTATGGAATGGCCCTGTGCTGTAATGTGGTGTTGAACGTTACCCAGAGAGTGTTACCATAGTTTGCAGACGGTGCCTCTGCCCTATGTTCAAGAGTTCCCCATGTCCACCCCCTGAAGCACACCATTACCCCTTCATGAGGGTCCTCCCAACCAGCAAGAGACGTTTTGTGAGGCAGAGGATGTGTACATGTGGGGTCACTAGCAAGTATATTTATTTTCATTCCAATAGCAACTGATATTTTGGAGGCTGTCTTTATATGACCATATAAACTTAGCTAATGAAGGGTAAAAGCTGCCACCTGTAACAGAAATGGTTTGAAGAAAGTTCCTTGTTAGAGAGCTGATTCTTTCTTGATTTCAGTTACAGCAGAATGTTTATGAAGAGCGTGTTTAGCTCCTAATAAAAGTAGAATACTGTAAATTAACAGTGACTGCAGTAAGCCCCTGCAGTACATGGTACACAAACTTCAGATATAGTATCTTGGAAATAATTTGATTTGTAGCTGCATCTTCATGCTGTGTAAGAATACTTGGATAACTGTTACATTTATGAAAAAAGCAAAATGTTTGACTCAAAATGTTTCACTCTAAATAATCTGATGTGGCCTGTGGAGAAAACTGTATTTGTATTTTGTGTAGAGTTGTAGCTGAAAAAGTACTTGTGCTCTGTGGGAAATGCCTTTATTGGAAAAATTTGGAAACTGTAGTAATGAGTTCCAGCAGACTTTCAGGCCTTCTTTGCTTGCTAAATATGCTGACCTGAGTTTGGTGAGCAAAGACTGACCTGTAGCAGAACCAGCAGTCTTTAGTATGTATTGCTTTTTTTTTTAGTAACTCTTCACCACTACCACTGCCTGGGTATTCCAGATCCAGCATTCTTGTCTTAGAGCTAGTTCACCCTTGAGCCTCCTACAGTACATTTCTATGCTTGTCTACTCAGAAGTCAGTCCCATTGTACAGTAATTAATTTTGAATGCTGAACAAAGAAGCAGACTGCAGATTTCAGAGGGATTTGCAGAATTGACTTTCTTTGTTTTGCCCTGTGATCCCAGACAAGAGAAGTAGCATGGCCTCCCTGGAGCAGGAGCAACAGAGCATCTAGCTCTTTTTAAAGGTGCAGTACACTACATACAGGATTGCAACCCAGGTAGTTACTAGGAAATAACTGAATGCAATATAGACTTCTGTCTCTAGGATTGTGCTGGAAGTGATTCACTAATATTTATAAAGAACTTTTAATCTAAGTCCTGTTTGGTAAAATTAAAAATGGACAGGACTAGAATCTTTAAAATAAATAAACTGGGAAAGGGAATAGAGGAGAGAAATCTGCCTTGTGTATGTTACCGAAGCTCTTGTAAAACTATAAATAAACACAAGGGCAATAAAATATGCATCACAAAAAGATGCTGTCAAATAAATGTGTATTCTATAAATATAATGGATGTGACATACCATACTTGCGTTTCATATTTCAAATGCTTATTAAGGGGCTCTCAACCCCTTCCCGGTGCAACACTCTCCTGCTATGTACCACTAGAAATGACGGGCAATGACATCGTTGCCAGTTACTTTGATTTTCAGGTTTCTGGAGGCCAGAAAACACAGGTAGGAGGCTCTGGGCAGGTGGGAGGACCCTTCTCAGAGTTCCCGAGGCTCGGCCAAAGGCCGGAACCTCTTGGGAATGAAAATGTGCTACCGCCATGTTAGAGTGGGATTCCAGTAGTTCGGCGGTCCAAGCACCACCAGCAGTTGGCCGAAGTACCACTAGCGCTACTACCGGTAGTACCACTGGTTGAGAACCCCCGAGTTAAAGATGTTCATATTTTAAATGGAGTGTCTTAACTGATAAAAAAAAGTGCAATTCAAAGTAAATGATTATATCCTTTGGAGAGTTTGCTCAAGTGGAATGGCATTTCTGATTGGTCAAGATAGAATTCTCTCTCCGTCAGCAGCACCCCACACCCTCAGGATCAGGTTTTCTTTTTTGGGAGGGGGGTGAGTGGGAGCTGCAGGATAGGGGAGTGGGTGGGAAAGCCCCATTCTACAATTGAAGCACCACTCATAGTTCTCTGGGCCCATGTCTTTTAAAACAACTTTGAAATTAGATCAGATGCAGCAAGACCTGAAGCAAGGTAAACGGGAATATGTACTCATGAGTAACTTGCCCTAACTAGAGTTAGAGGGCTAAATATATACTTTGTCAGTTGTAGTTGGTTAATCTCCTTGGTTGCCTCTACTCTGGCATCTTACTTGGAAGTAGACTGCCCTAAATTGACTAATGGCCACAATAACCAGAAAATGGTATGTTTGAGCAGTGGCACAACTGCATTACAGTGGGTTGGATTCTAAGAATTGGGAGTAGACTTCCCCATTAGAATGGGAATGGGGGAATGACTTCCCATTGCTCCCCATTAGAGTGGGGCTTTCCTGCTTCCTCCATCTGCCAAAGCTACACTTAAGCGTTGGGAGACCATTTGATATGGTGGCTTAGGACTATAGCTACAGGAGAGCATAGAAATTGAGGACACCCCCCTCCCTTTGCATGAAGCGCCTTTAGCTTCTGCAAGTTACCCTTGGGAGTCAACCTAATATCTTTCCTTTGTTGAAACTATATGCCACAAATGTTTCATGTACAGTTGTGAAAAAACACACTCGAGTATTGCTGTCTCAGGGTCTCCCAAATGAAGAGACCCATTTTACTTTGCTAAACATAAATCTATTGTGCACACTTGGGGGGGGGGGTTGTTCTGAAATGTCTTAACTTCAAATACAAGTTTAATATTTCTTCAGGGTTGTGTAGCTCATGTTTCTTCTCTTGAGGAAGGAGGGGAAGTGAATACTCCTGTTGTAGAAGGAATCTTTGCTCTCTTTACCAAAATATTAATTGGAGTGAAAATGTTGTCAACTTGCCTGGAATGTAACAAACATTCTTTCAGATTGCAGGGCTTGACTACGTGAAAATGGTTATGAAGACGTTCCTTTTGTTTGCAGTTGTTGGGTTTTTTAATGAGTGTATACATTCTGTATTGGTCTGCAACACCACCACGAAGTGCTGTGGCATCTTGGACTGTAGTTAGCATATGACAGCAGAATTCTTCATTTATTAATTAATGAAGCAGGATCCTCAACTATTAATTGAGCTAAAAACACAGACAACTCATTTTCAAAAGGCATCTTCTAACATGTCGTGGCACTTTGCACTTTTTCGCAGTGTTCAGAGTCACAAGAACACACATCTGCCTATAGAACTTCAAGTTGCTTCAAAAGACCACAAACATATGTATGTTCTAGTTTGTAGCACTTTGTGCAAGCAGATCCTGAGTAGTGAAGAAGTTCCAAAATGAAGGAAACTCCGACGGAAGAGGCTATTTTCCAATCTTTTAATTGGCACAAGATCTTTTTCAGCTGGAGTAGCTTGATAAAAATGTCTTTTCTTTCAGTCATACTGTAAGATATGAATTTGCTGGTGTTTTGATCAGAAAGTTACAGACTTGTATTCTCTGCTTGCTGTGTTATATCCAACATACATTTAGCTCCTTAACTATGCGATGCTGTAAAAATTTTATAATGCTAATTAGTTGCTTTTAATGTGTTGCCTTGTCATCTTTGCAAATGCTGTATGTCAGATTTGCTGATCCAGATCTCAAAATGTTTAGCAAGGACCAAACCAGCCATTTGACTTGTGCCATGTAGGTAAGAGAAGATACAAATTTGCATGCATATTTATAAAGACAAACTGCTAGTCGTCCAAGGGCCTTGGGAACGGATGAGACTTGTGTGATGCAACCCTAACACCCTCTATACACATTACAGTAAAAGTTTTTTCTAGCACACTGGTTCCCCAAATATGCCAGTTATCAAAGTTTTCCCAGACTTATAAATCATCCTCCTCCCACCCCTGACAGGTCTCTCTGCAATGCCATTCAGACTTTGTTCCTTCATGAGGGCTCTCTGGGAACAGAGATACCTTGTATTGCACTTCCTCCTTCACAAGCCCTTGAGAGACAAAGTGTAGCATCTCTATTTCTAGAGGGCCTTTGTGAAGGAGGGGGGAGCTGCACTGCATAGGAAAACGTGTTAAGTCAGGGACGGGATGGGGGGGGGGGCTTGCTTGACTGGCACTTTGTTAAGCAGACACTAATTTAACTAGTGTGCCTGCCTGCCTGATGCAGCAGGCAAGGATTCTGGTGAAGAGTTTGCTGCTTTATCAAGTGCCAGATAAGGTAACCCAACTTTTACTGTACAGTACTTGAATTTAAACTTAGAAGTGGCTGTTTTAAGTTGTTGTCGGTTGTATGGAGCAATATGGTGTAGTAGTTGCTGCTGTACCATGACATCTCTACCTGCCTCTCACAACTTCTATTGCTTCTAGCTGAATTATATGTACACTAAGTTATTACATGTCAATAATAGTGTTGATTCAAACAAAATCACCTGTTTAAGATCCAGTGGTGTGATAAGGGCGTTAAGCTTTAAAATAGAGATGTATGTGCTTAAACATCTTTAAATTTCTTATCAAAAGCTTCTATATTGGCATAATGTTAGTACCAGGGTACTTTTGCTCCCTCCCCCCCCCCCCCTTCCCTCAGCTGTATTGGTTGGTTAAACATTACAAGTTTAATCAAGTTTAAGTCATGGTTAAGACTCGGAGCGCAATACTTACTAAGTATCCAGCAGGTGGCTCAGGGTCCCTGCCGGATCCTATCCCTGTGGAGGTCTACTCGGGGGGGGGGAGAGGGGACGGTCCCCTTCCCCTGGTGTAACGCAGGGAGGCCCCAATGGGCCTCCTCGGATTTCTGCCAGCTATTTAGCTGGCGTAAGTACGAGAAGGCCGTGTAATGACCGGCCCGGAAAGGGGATAGGGATATGGTGGCCACCATCCCTGCCCCTCAGGCCCGCTTGGCCAACCCCTGGCCTCCCTCGCCACCTGGACCGCCCCCGCTGGTGCTTCCCTTACCTGTATCCAGTGGCCGCAGGGACGATCCGGTGGCAAAGTAAGGGCTGCCGGCCTCCATGCCCGCTGCCCTTACTCTAAAGTTGACACAAATGTGCTTTACAGCACGTTTGCAACACTTTAGAACAGCGGAGCACCCACTCTGCCATTCTAAAATAGTGTGGCTTGCGCTGCCCTTCAGTGGTTCCCTAACTCCATCCTGATCATTTAGAGATCCATAGAACTGGTCTGTCTTGTCATACAGAATAAAACTGTCCAATTAAACCTTAAGAGAGAAACATAGCTTTTCCCAGATATTTTATTGTATTTGCAGGTTAACAGCACCTTTGAACAATCGCCTTCTGTATGTAGGGATGTTATGTACATGGAACAAAAAACAAATGCAGTATCTTGCTGTAAATGGATTCACTTCTGTCCCTTTCATTTGTGGAAGTCCATGGAGAATGCTGTTTTATGTGAATAACACAGGAATTCTGTGTATATTAACAAACTGATCTGCTGATCCACTCCTTCATAAACAAGCTGCTTGTGCATGGTTAAACAAGCACAGTGGTGATGCAGTGTGGACCCTCTAGTTCGTCTTCCTTGCTTGCACTGGTTATTGACTACTTAATTCAAGTACAAGTGCATACCGATCATTCTTGGTACTACTCTCATGTGGTATACTTTTGCATGGGTATGTCTGGCTCAAGCTCCACTATGCCGCTAGAGGGTTAAAATTTATATCCAGAATGAGATAACTAGCTGAAGAAAATGCAATATTTAATAAAATACTCTTGAAGCCCAAACTCTGTTTCTATGCAAAGGAGATAAACAGATCACAATGTAGTGTGTTTAAAAAAGAGAGGGGGGGGGGAAACCTTGAGGAAGCTTTTAATCTGCTTTTGTGGTGTGTATAATTTAACTATTATAATCATTAGGATGCTTATTTCCTCACACAATAGTAGGATTTAGGTCAAACACCCCGCTTGAGATGCTAGTGTTATCCTCCTTCCAAATGCTTTCTTCCAGCATAGATAACTTCAGTGCACAGAAACCTTTTAAAAATAATTTGTGTACAAAGTTAACTTATTGTAGAATTGTATAACCTGCAATCTTATGTATGCTTTCTTGGGACTAAGCCCTATTGAACACAATAGGACTTACTGCTGAGTAAACATGCATAGGATTGCACGGGCAGCCCAATCCTGTCTAACTCTGCGCCTTGAGATGCAGCTGGGCTGGTACAGCCTCCGCCACATCCAGAACTCAGAGCAGGCAGCCAGGGGGGTCACCTTGCGGGAAGGGAATATTTATTCCCTTCCCTCAGGTAAAGCCCCAGCTGCCCCGATGGGTCTCCTCAGATGGACCCCAGCAAATCTGCTGGCATGCATTCAGGAGAAAATATTTCCAAAACTATTTTGGAAATGTTCTAAAGATAGTGCGGCTTGTCAAGTGCGGCTGCCAAGCCTCTGAATAGTTTTGTAGCACCCAAAAGTTTGATATGTCTGTTTTTCATAACTTTTTGTTTTGCAATTTCTAATACAGTACTCATAATACAAATAGCTGAGATCAGCTTTAAGTTAAACTGAATATGCCAGCTGTTCTAAGATGCTCACTCTTGTTTATCAGCTATCCTTCTAGTTTCTCTTTTTCCCTCGATCCCCAAATTCTGTTCTGTTTAAGTGATATGTTGTGACAGATCGGTGAAGTCATTGCCTGACCCTAAAATCTTTTCAAAATATTTTATGCTGGTCTGTGACTGTAGTAAAGATGATGATTTCCAAATACAGGCACAATTCTTCAGTATAAATTTACTCCAGAGATTTAGTTTATTTGGGACACAAAAACCATTCTTGCATTATGCAGTTTGGATTAACATGACTGTGTGTTCATTATTAGCTGCCATTTAAAACACATAAGTGTGTCTGAATGCTAAACAACCCCAGTTAATACATTTACAGCTCAATTCTATGCATGCTTGCTTGGAAGTAGATGCCACTACATTTAGCAGGGCTCATGGCTGAGTAAGCATGCATAGGATTGTAGCCCCAAGCTAGTTTATGTGGAATGATAATTTAAGGAGGCAAAAACAGTGTTGTATTGGTATATGTCATGTACATACTGATTTTTCCCACACCTTTGCCACCTCTTCAACTTGCATAGGTCTGGTCAGAATTCTTTTTCTTGACAAACTTTGGAAGGACCCCCTAGAGTTTTAAAGCAACAGCTATTTCTCTATGCAAACAATATGTGCTGAAGGTCTGGAACTCAATCAAATTATCCCTAAATACAAGGGAAAATTGACTGTGTAGTTGGCTTAAGCTAACAGAAAATATATAGTTTTCACTAAAAAGTGCAATAAACAGGGTAATCATTCTGGGAATAGAAATAAAACAAGGGAATATTTCATAAACTGTCGTATATGAAGGGTGGGGTGTTGCAAAGTTATGACAACTTGTGACAAGATAGTATTGATTGAGATGTCTTGTTACACTCATATTTGTTGTCTGAGTACAGTCTTGATGCCACTGATTACATTCCCTTTTATTCCCTCTGTACGTGACCTTCCATCCGACTGCATGTTAGTTCATTTTCAGGTAATATGTTGATAAAATTTACCCCTTACATGCAAAGCATGATTTTTTTTTATTACAGGCATTAGAATGTGAGTTTGGGATATTGTGACATTCAGTTGCTGGGAAGGATCTGTACTTGTGACAGTCTCTGTCAAAGAGATGGGGGATTAAAGGAGATTTGGAGACATACATACTTCGTTAAAAGCTCCAACCATCTCTTTAAGCTTTCTAAAGGCCTTGTTTTTACACTGTGTGAGAACTGTCTTTGTCTCTTTTTGATGCTTGCTTATGCTGAACGTGGCTTAGAATACTGCTCAGGATGTGAACTTGGAGTGGAAGTACTATAATGAAATATGGCAACAGCTGTGTACATCCTCTTCTTAAATGGTTATTGAAGTTTCAGTGTTGATCGGACTACTCTTACTCCATGTAGATCTCATTCAGAAAACTGTTCACTGGTAAATATGTACTAATTTTCCTTTTAAAATGCTTTTTGTGTATTGGACTAGCGTCGGGTGCCAATGTGAACCAGTTCCGTACCTGTGTTTGGCTGACTTCTAAACACATTAAACTGGGATGGTGTCAATTTGTACCTCTGCATTTGTACCTCTGTGAATGGTGAGGGGTAGACAAGAAGTACACTGTCAAAATCTTTCAGGGCTGTATCAAAGCATGCCTCCAAATTGGGCTGTTCATGGTTCCTTCTCTACTGGTTTTATAAAGTGAATACCATGCATTCTTCACCTTCTTGTAAAACTGATAGCAGTAACATATGTAGTCCCAACAATTTGAATAGAATTACGGTATGTGTGTTTGGAATTATAACACTGCTCATATTTGAGCATAGTGGAGCAAATACGGTATCAAGTTATGAAGCTTCTCCTACTCCCAAAGCTGTAACTGCCCATATGTTCTTAATAGAAACACTGATACATCTGACTTGGGTGGTTTCTTTATTTTGTACAACTGCATACCACACTTCAAATCACTTATCCAATAGTACTGTACTAATTATAAACTAATACTTATAAGCCTTAGCACAAAGATTGTTTGCAATATATGGTTTTCTAGAGGTAAAAATGGGTGATCGACAGGCAAATCCTGTGAAAGGACCACCCGCCAGATCCTTACACAGGATTTGGCTGTCTGGATCACCATGCGGCGGGCCGGAGGTCTACTCAGGGAAGGGGACATTCGTCCCCTTCTCTGGGTGTAAACTGGGGCCGGCCCCATCGGGCTCCTCGGATTTCCGCCAGCTAAATATGGAATTTATATACGTCAGAGGCCGTGTAATGGCCAAGCCGGCCCAGCGGTGACCGGGATATGGCCGCCGCCATTCCCACCCCCTCCCGGACCAGCTCACCCAATGGTCCCCCTCCCTCGCCGACTGGACCGCCCATGCGGCCACTGGTGAGAGACTTACCTGCCTCCGGTGGCTGCATGCTTAGTCCAGCGACAGAGTGAGTGAGGTCAACCTTGTGCCGGCCTCCCTTACTCTAAAGGAGACTCAAACATGCCTTATGTTTGCGACAGCTGCCGGAGCACTTGCTCCGGCGCTAGAACTTTGGGCTGGATCTTGCCCTGAGATCGGTAGGTACGTTTGTTGTCTTTCAAAGAGGCTCCTTTTCCTTGGCTGTGCTTCAGCCTTAGCGTTGCTCTGCTTACAGGCAGAAATTATCTGGGTGGATTGTTTCATGTACTGGAGGGACATATGAATTTAAATCTATTTACTTTTTCTGAGAGATCAACTTGAGTATTGACTACGTGAGTGTCCTTGAAAATGTAGTAGGCAAGCTTAAATTTGGGAAAATGCATATTTGGGGATAGTGCATAGTATACAGTATTAAATGCTCGTTCTATCTGTCCACTAAAAAAAATTAAATGACTTGTTCTGTCTCTCTTCTGAAGCCTTGAACAGGTTATGTTTCCTTTGGGGGAAAAAAAATCTGATAACGCCCAATTTCATCACAGCTTTTCCTCTCCTCAATGCTAGTCTTACCCAGCAGCTGAAAGCCACTGAAGACCTGGAAAAATCCAACATTGAGCATTTTTCAGAAGCATGAGAGCATACGGTTTGGATGTCTTCAGTTTTCCCAGGTCTCTAGTGCAGATAACAGCACAACTGTAGGGCAGCCACAGAACTCCTCACTTGAATGTCCTTGTCCAGGGTCGTCAACACGGAGAAGCGCGCGGGGCGGGCTGCCCGGGGGTGACGCGCGTACAAGGGTGACGCTAGTCCCCCCGGCACTTATTATTAATTATTAACAGTATTTATATACCGCTTTTCAACAAAGTTCACAAAGCGGTTTACAGACAAAATCAAATGATTAACTGGCTCCCTGTCCCAAAAGGGCTCACAATCTAAAAAAGATGCAGAACAGCAAACAGCCACCGGAAAAGACACTGGGGTGACGCGCGTCCCTGTGACGCGACTGTCCTTGTCATACAAATTTGGTGTGCACGTGGAACATGTGTTGGAATTTATATAGGTATATCTACCTTAATATTTGATGACCAAAAGGATGTAGAGCAGCTCACAAAAAAGAAACCAACAAAATACTGTACCATAATTAAGATACAAACACATCTATGCTATAAAATTATAGCGGCTAGTACAGGTAACATAAACCAAGGCTAAGTTTTTTTTTCTTTTATGTAAAAAGACAGAAAATGATTCTAAAACTTGTTGGAAAGAAAAAAGGAAAGGTGCCAGGAATACTTTCCAAGAGGGATGGACACAGGAAAGAGGGAAATTGACCAATACTGTCAGGCCTCTGACAGATCCTCTTGGCCATTTCACTAGGTTCCCCTCCTTCCATAAAGTTCTTATTAACTTACGTCCAAGGAATCTGTGGGTTCAGATACGGTAAACACTAGTCTGTGACCCCTTCCCCTAACAAGTGTTTTGATCAAGTAAAAAGGTAAAGGTGACCCCTGACAATTAATTCCAGTCGTGTCCGACTCTAGGGTGTGGTAGTACCTCTTAAAAGGGAGTACTGTACACTTTGAGGGTTTACTCTTTGGTTTTTCACTTGGAGAGGCAGTCTGGCTGAGAAATAGAACCAGTTCTTTGTTTTCCACTCAGCCTTAAGAATTCGATGTAGGCAGATTTTGTAGGCAAACTTAGAGACTTTCTTGAATAGCTAGCAGGGGTGACTTTGCTAGTAGCTGATTAGACATGCTGTTTGTAATATTAGCAAATCTTCTACTGTCTAATTCTCAAGATGGCACACACAAAGAAATGTGCTAAAAACAAACTTTACATTGGACTGCCCTTGATAATGTCTGGAAATTTCAGTTGGCATCAAATACAGCAGATCATGTTCATACTCTATTGGGGCAAAATCTAGAGCTGTGTGGAAGCTTCACTGCAGACTCTGAGGTTTCTGAGCCTCTTCTTTCCTTTCCCTCTGACTTCACCACTTTGCAAGCTTACATTTCGAGGAGACTTGGTTGTGGAAAGACGTCTCTTGAAAGGGCCGGCATATTGACATTACACCACAACACATTCTGGTGAACATTTTAAAAAGCGAGTTCAGCCATGACATCACAATTATTGTTGTCCCAGCACACATCGAGCATTCACAAAATTGGGTCACAAAATTCCCTTGAAAAAGGCATGACTGTGTATATTAAGCAAAGTGTCAATCAGTATTCATTTGTAACTGCACTCAGTTTCTAAGCATGATTCTTCATGAAGTTTTGTCTTTATATATTTGTAAGTTTGACTTTCCTGTGCATATTGTAGTCCTTGATATTAGAAAAAACCTGTCAGTTTTCCTAATTGTTCAGAAGCAGGAGGGTTTGATCAATTTAGTTTTGAGTTTCACGTCATTAGATAATACAGTCATGTATCTTCTGGCTAATATACAGTACACTTTGGAGTGAAATATCCAGACATATCTGACTGACCTCCAAATAGGTCAATAACCAAGGGCAAATATTCCAAAAATAACACTTGAAAATAACTTAACATACATAAGTAGGCCAAGCTGTTCACCATTTCAGCCTACTTAGCATATAGCATGTATTAACTTGATGCTTTTTCTCAGTCCAATTTTTAAAGGTTCTGAGGAAATATCTTTTGAGCTTATCATGTTACTTAAACAGATCAAAAAATAAATACAAGACTTGAGAGCTGATCTGGTTAAATGCTCTTGGGTAACCAATACGAGTGAAGGTGTATTGGTTCCTGCTCCTGAGAGGGAAGAGCCACATTTCTCTCTTTGCTGGGAAGATTTTCTTTTCCTGTCTCTCATGTAACTGGCAACCTCCTGCCTGCCCTCTTTTACACACACCTTCTCCCTTTGTGTGGACCCAAGGGAACGTGAGAGCAGGAAAGCAGTTCTATGGGCTGGTGCTTGCAAGACCTGCTCCTTTCCACCCCACCCCTCATCCGGATCAAATGAAAGAGCTGCTGGCTGGCAGGACATTTGGCGCTGTGCTCGCGGAGCCCTAGGGTTCCACAGAGCACAGTTTGAGAAATACTGTTCTAAACAACTGGCCTACAGTTTGTGATTTCAGTAGAAAGGCAGACTCTGCTGATACCTCCCTTTCATGCTAAAGAAGCTAGAGCCCATTGCTATTTAAGAATTGGAATAATATGATTGAAAATAAATAGTCTTCGTACACAGTATAACAGTAGGCCAACATTCCTGGCCTAGCAATTTAATACTTTTTAGCAGTGAATGGGGCTATATTCCTTTAGTCCTTATTTGAATGCTGCTCAGTAGTACTATATACTAATTAACACTTATAAATTATAATGGTTTGACATGTTTGTCTGTACATCATGCTAAATGGTACTTGTCCCCTGCTAACTGGGCAAGAGGCACTTTTTCAATTGGTGCTCCTCTTATATTTAGCAGGGGAAGAGTAACTGCCCCTCTTTCACCCCAGCACAGTCTCTTTTCTGGTGGCTGTTTGCTGGTGTTCTGCATCTTTTTTTAGATTGTGAGCCCTTTTGGGACAGGGAGCCATTTAATCATTTGATTTTGTCTGTAAACCGCTTTGTGAACTTTTTGTTGAAAAGCAGTATATAAATACTGATAATAATAATAATAATAATAATACTTTCCCCCTGTAAAGACAAATTATTACTTTGACTTCCTTTATGAACATCAGAGGACACCACAGATTTTGCTCTGATGTGACAAAATCTGAAATTATGCTTGACATAAAGTATCATTTTGAAATGTCAAGGTATAAATACTCAGCTAACATACAATGGCAAATAGTAATTGTAAAGCAGTGCCTTGAATAAATGCCCTGAGGCAAAAGCCTGGATTTTTAGATTACCGTAAGTATTTTGCCTTGACCAATTTGCTGTTTAAGCACCAGTGCTACAGTTCTATTATGTTGATTACTAAATATATATATTCCATGTTAAGGTATCTGGTTATATTTCTAGAAATAGATTTTTAGCTGGTTTTGTAAAGCTGTGATTTATTTTTTTACATCCAAAGAATACAACAAGACCCATGCACATGCAAAGTTCAAAATACGTTGCTATGGTGCAATTATTGACAAAATACAATAGTGTTAATATTTGAAGTTTTGACGCTATTGCAGTAAAAAAACAAATTTCTACTTTTTTGTGGAAAAAGATGTGAAATAACCTACTGCTATCTAACCCATGATAGATACTTGTAAGCTACTAAAATTATGCCAGTAGTTCGTTCACTACATCCTGTCTTAGTTTATAACCTTCAAACTTAAAGTGGAGTCTGAGGTGAAGATTGGATGGGAAAGAAGAATGATATAAGCAGAACTGACTATGACACCTGGAGCAACTTTGAATAAATCTTTTAAGATATCTAAGCAAATGCTGCGTAAATGTAACCGGTTTTGGGAGGGGGTTGTTTTTAAATTTTGCTTGCAAGATTTTGCTTGCAAGTCCGCAGGAACATGTGGTATCCCTGGCTATAAGGGAAAATTGGGAGAAGCAAACTACAGATATGCAATGCATAGCCTAGCCACATTCTTATTTACCAATGTTCAAAACCCTAATTGCTAGTCTATTCAATTGCACATTGAAGAGCTATTGCTTGAATATACAGGGTGTCTCAAAGTACACACATAGAGCTCTAATTCATACATTGTAGCAAACCTGCAACACTTGAACAGGGAAGCAATTGAAGAGATGTGTGGAACTATCCCAACACATATGTTGATGAATGTATGCAAACCCTTTGGTCAGCAATGCTAGTGGGGAACACTTCGAGCACTTACTCTAATTCATTAACTAATTAACTGGGTCAAGCAACTGCTTCTGTGTACAGTACATCATATGCAGTATGTGTATGAATTATAGCATAATAAATTTGACACTATGAAGTGTGTAAATATTCTTGAGACTACTTCTATCCTCTAAGACTTACAATTAAACAAAGCAAGTTATATGGCTTAATTTTCAAACAGTTAATATACAGTGAATTTTAGTCTAAAGACAGTACATTTTGTGTAGTAAACAATATAAACTTTTTGCCTGATGCAAGATTGATAAAGGAAAGTTTTCAGTTTAATCTATAATGTTACTTAGTATGAGTAATACCTCTCTTTATAAACATTATCAGTGGTATATTACAGCAAATGTGAGGTATGTTCAGTTTACTCTTGTAATTGAAAAACTAAACTGTAAGAAATATGGTAACATTTACTTTAGTCATAAAATTAGTGTAAGTAGCTGATCCTTGTAGTGGCTACAATGACTGGAAGGCAGTGCCCTAAAAACTACGGTACCTTTAGTAGAAGATGTCATGTAGTATTCTTAGTTTTAATAAACCCAATACAGTAATGTTATGATGATTCGGCATCCGATACTGCGGCAATCCTGATAGTACAGCATCAAAATGAACATAGAAGTGATTGAAATTCTGCATAAAACAAGTTGCAAGACTTACCACACTTACCTGGGTCTGGCAGCGAGCAGTCAACCCAGACCGGCCAATGGCCCCCCTCCCTCAAAGGCCCGGCCCCACCCCTGCCTAGGCCTTACCTGGATCATCTGGCGCAGGTTCGGTCCACTGGGGGTGTTAGTGGTGTCAGCCTTAGCACCAGCGCTGCTTACACCCGGGTCATCGCAAACATGCTTTATGGCACGTTTGCAACGTTTTAGAGTGGCAGAGCGCGCACTCTGCTGCTCTAAATTTAGTGAGGATTGCGCCATCAGTCTGGCCAGTAAACGTCCTGCAGCATTAATGCACTTATTATATTTGAACTGTGACATACTGAGGTATATTTTGTCAGCCGAAGACTCTGTCATAGTGGAGAGTGTGGTGACTTCTTTGAATTTATCAGTGAGGAATCTTAGACTAAGACATTGATCTTATGGATTTAACCAATATTTTGTTGCATTATGTATTTGTAACTGTATATATGTATGCCTATGTATGTATGCCAATAAAGGTTCTGATGATGATGAGTTACAATTACTCCATTAATTTCAGCGGGAGAAATTCTATCGTACTTGTTATCTGGATTTTCACTATAAGGGCCATTTTCAGGAACGAATTAGGTATGGCTAACGAGGGAGAATATATATAACTTAAGGCACTTATTTGTATTGTAGCTGGTAGGGAGTTGAACAATTCTTTGTACTCAAAAAAATAACTTGTTTGTATCAAAGGTGAAGCAAAATGGATTTAGTAGTTTCTGCCAATCCATTTATTTTAACTTCGGTAGTAGAGTGGTACTGAAATGCAGAAATTGCATGTAAAGATGTGATCTTGTTATCAGGAACAGCAAACGAATGATTGAAAATAGTGTAAAAATATTTGTATCTGTATTTTAGTATGAATGATAGTGTAGTTACCATCGCTATATACTTTAATAATAAAGCCATGATTTTTTTCCTGGTTTCTTACCCTTTTGGATGCAGGACAATAGACTCTAAATTGCAAAAGGCTTCTGGGCAATAGGTATGCAGTACTACCAATGACAGGTGTCTTGCATCTCCCCATAGACTCTATGGCAGGGCCCCTCAACCTTTTTTGGCCCGGGTACCCCCTGGTCTGGTCCCCCAAGCCCCCCACCCCCAAGCCCCGCATACCCCCTCCCCAAAAGTGCACCCCCCGAAAAAGTGCTTTTTTCAGCCTGCAGTGCGGCCGACGGGTCCTCCAGCCCGCGCCACAAGCCGGAGGGAAAGGCTACTGCCCTGCTGAATTGTCAGGGCAGTAGCCTTTCCCTCCAGCTTGTGGCGCGAGCCGGAGGACCCGCTCGGCCACACCGCAGGCCAAAATCGTCCCCTGTACCTCTCCAGAACCTTTGCTTGCAGCAGCAGCAGCCATGTTGGATCTCCTGAATGTGATATTGGATCTCGCGAGACTTTGGGAGATCCAACATGGCGGCGGCTGCAACCAAAGGTAGGGAGAGCTACGGGGGACTATTCTGGCCTGCAGCCTGGCTGAGCCGGTCCCCCGGCTCACACCGCAAGCCGGAAGGAGAGGCTACAGCCCTGCCGAAACACGTTTTTGCTTTCGGGGGGCAAATTTGGGGAGGTGTATGCGGGGGAGCATCTCACGTACCCCAGCCTGTGGCCTGTGCACCCCTAAGGGTATGCATACCACAGGTTGAGAACCTCTGCTCTATGGAGTCTACATCAGTCAAGGTCTACTTTATAGTAGAGGGCTCAAAACGTTTTTGTTTCGTCTAGCGTTTGGGTGATAGGTTGTTGTCCGTCTCCTGTGTCTCAAGATGTTATGCCTTGCTGCTTCTCTGCTCCATACTGTTGCCCCCCCTGTGGATTTTATTGTTTTTAACTTATTTAAATTTATTTTATGTATTTAAACTATGTATTCTAATTCTTATTGGAAGCCGCGTTGGGCATTTGCCTTGGCATAGGATAAGGCGGGGTATAATTTTTTTAAAATAGTGAGTACTTCTATTTAGACGACAGGAAAGGTCTGCCAAACTGCAAGAGGAGGTAGCCCATCCTCAGCTGTGTGTGACATAGTCCTTTTTCCAGGGATTGCACCATGTTTGGGGCTATGTCCTCTCTCCTGCTTGGACTGTAACTTGTCATGGTATGGTAAGCACAGCTGCAGACATAATTTGGTCTACATCTTGCCCTATGTTTGGTACTCCATATCACTTTTAGGCATGCAGGATTTAGTCAGGATGAAAAGAGCATCATGCTGATGAGATTGCTAGCAACGGATAATGGTTGTTGTACAGTTGATCATGCAAGAATATGCCATCTGCTCTGGAGTCAAAACTATGTCTCTGCCAAAAAAGTGAGTCTTAAGACCTTCAGCTGCAGTGAATGTTAAAGCAAATAAACCAGTTTAGGTAGAATCATCTTAAGTAATACAACAATCTAATTCACAAGTACTGTGATTTCTGGTACTACTTTCTGATCACTCTGTATGTAACAGTTCTAATATGTAATTAGTGAGAATTTATAAAACATACACTTGTACCAGAAAAGCTTCCAAATGCTTAAACTAGGTTACAAACAGAACAGAGTTAAAATAGTAAGACAAATCGTGTACATTGTATAAAGTTTGATAGTTTGTCTATTTCTGTTAAGCAAGGGCTGTTTCATACTTATTTTCTTGCCCAGAGAAGCATAGGACAGCACGATCCCGGTAGTGCCATCAGATGTGTGCCACTTCTCTTAAGGAGAAACTCACTGTCTCCCTCCGGACCTTGGGGTCGTGACCCCAAGGTAGAAGATCACTGCACTACACCATCCTGGCTCTCCAAGCTATACAGGGAGGCTTGCAGATCAGCTTATCTGCGGTTGGCCGGGGGACCCGGCACCTCCTGCACCCATTACCTTCCTTTATCTATAAAGAGCTGGCGCTGTCTGTGTTTTTCTTCCTTAAATAGGACACTACAAGCAGCATGCTGCTTATAGCGAAGCAGGCAAGTAGCCTGTGTATTAGAAAGGCTCCTAACACTCAACAGGAAGCAATTTGCTTCCTGTTTAATGTTGGGAGCCTCTCTAGCACCTAGGTTCTAACTAAACAAGCCTATAGCAGTGTTACCCCCTTTCGGGAGTCAGGCTTGACCTGTGGGAATGGTGGTGTAGGGTTTATGGACCAGTTTGCTAATGACTGAGTCACCATGGCAGGATGAATGGAGAATGTGTAGCTAAGGTGCCTACACATTGAAGAAAGTGAGGAAGCACATGTCCTGCTGTTACCAAAAGAGCTGGTTCTTAGGGGAAATTAGTGCAACCCAATTTGGAACAAGGGATCTTTAGACTAGATACAGATCAGCGTAATGCAGAGTTTCCCTTTTAACTTAGCAAAGAGACGGAGAGAAATAACTTCAAATAAAGGAATATGGATTTATTAAAAACAGAACAAAAGGGTAAAATTGTTCATACATAGGGTAAAAGGAAAATGTATTTTCTATTAATCCTAACAACCAGTGTAGTGTGTTCCTGATTTATTGTGGTGGTTGTGTGTGCTGCAGAGTGTATTTGGTGCAAATGAAAGAAAAAGGGGGTTTAGGAGTGAAGTTTGGAAGTCCCTACTTCTCCGATCCCATTTCTAAACAGCTAAGGAATAGAGAGGGGGAAGGGGGGGAAGGAAGAAGTTCTCAGCTTTTCATAGCTACCTGTCTTGAAGAGGAGAGCCTTGTCAACGTTGCAGGTGGTTTGGAAACTCAGAAGAGTTACCATTTGTAAGGGAAAAAGCTTTCCTTTTTAAGGAGTTTTTGGGTCGCTTGTTACGTGCAACTTTGGAGGTAAACAACTTTGGAAAGTAATCCAGGGGAGATGGGAGGGAAGAACGGAATCTGTCATATCCTTTTGTTTGGTGAATGGCTTTCCAATTCTCAATATGTGTTCCTGACCCACCATTAAGAGGAAATGACTGTGAAATGACGGGGGGGGGGGGGAGGATGTTTCCCCGGGTTAGATAAATTCTCATGCATCCTAGGAGACTAAAGCTTACAATTGCAGCAAAACAGGTACAATCAAGATATTACACTGTAATAAGAATATGCAGATGTTTACAGTACGAGACATTCCGTGGGTTAAGAGAAATGCAAGAACGCAGGTAAGCTTTGTTACAATCTTACAGAAACTGTAAAACATGAATAAAGGATTATACGTTTACATTAAACTAGAGACTCCAGGCGGATTAAATCTTCTTCCAGGATGTGTCTGAGAGGTGAGAAAGAGTTCACGTAAACTCTGAGCTTCCACAGAGTTCTTGTACTTTTGAACCAATGTCCTTGAGATAAGCATGGCCTGTCCTGTTCATTTCATATGAAGCAAGAGGTGCCAGTAAAACAGTTCATTTTGCACCTTAACATTCCTTGGTGTTGTCATCTGACATAGTGTTGCTTGATATCAGAGTTCATAAAACAGCATAATGAAAACTGAAACATGGGGGGGGGGGAAACCACTAGTAACACTGGTATTAGATAAGATCTTATTTCATAAATTGACAATAGTTACTTTAATGAGCACAGACCATTTAACACACACGCACACAAAACAGCCATGGTTTAGTATTGCCAAAAGTTACTGCCTGTACTAGTTTTTAGGTAGTGGATGTAGGATACCGTGCAAGGAGACCACAGAGAACTATGTCTGTGACCATGTCCATCTCTGTTATTAGTGTTGTGTAAAGAGCAGGAAACAACTAGTTGTTTGTGTCTTGGGTTCTTGTATCTGGTAGTGGTCAAAAGGACAGTCTTTAAAAACACTGTGACCCTGATGCAAGCTAAGTTACTAATGCTTATTGTAAGTATAATTATCTTTCTGGATTGAAGCCTGTGTTTGCCAATGGTCTGTTATAGAAAATTGCAACACGATGTTTAACACTATCTGTTGGCCCAATCCTATCCCCTGCTGGCGCACAGGATTTAGCGCCTCCAGTGCAGCCTCCACTATATCCTGTACTCCACTATATCCTATATAGGGGACCAGGTCCCTAGAAGATGTAAATGAAGAGAAGTTTTATTTGCCTTCTCTGCAGTTATGTGAGCCCCACTGAGCCTACTCAAATCTACTCCAGCACGTTTGCTCTACCACAGGGGCTGTTTCAGGCCAGGACAGGGACCCCAGATTTGCCCCCTCCTTTGGCAGCCAGTCTGCACAGTGCCACTACTGGTGGCAACTCTCCACAGAATGGTGGAAAAACTGCCACGCCAGCAGCCCATGCAGTACATTGGCAGACCCCGTGATCCACTGGAGTACTGCACAGATAGGGTTGGACCCTGTGTCTTTTTAACAGGCTCTAGCATGTTATGGGAACAAATTCTTGAATGTCTTCATAAATATCTCTTCTCTCCAGTAATTTTTGGAGAGAGTATTTCTTGTTTGTTGTTTTCCCTTTGCCCCTTTGTGAGCCTCTTGCTCCACATTGGGTCTCCTTAAATCTGCACCAGCCTTTTAGCTGGTGCAAGTCCAGGGAGAGGAGACTGTGAAAAGGGAGGATAGGATCCGGTGCACGTCATTGCTGCCGGGTCCACCACTTTCTGCAGCCTCCCCACCCCCTTTCTCTCTTGTAGCAGCGCTTCCAAAATGGCCACCGACTGAGTGTTGTGTGCTCCGTTGGCAGCCATTTTATGACAATGGAACTCTGTTCCACTATTGTAAATGGCTGCACATGACAGCCCAATTCTGGTTAGGATTGCAAAGCAAGCAAATTGATCACTGTTGGAAAGAGGAGATTCAGCTTAGACAGTGTACCAAAATACTCACCAAGTTGCAACGCTATCAGCCCAATCCTGTACAACGATACCCAACCTGCCTAAAAAGCCGGCCATGGTATCCTAACCGGGTCCCGGGCTGTCCTGGGGCAGCTCGGGTGCATCTTGAGCAATCATCTCCTTCCCTTGGTGCAACCCGGCCTAGGCCCTATGGCTATGGGCCTACTTGAATGTACGCCAGCTCTGGAGCTGGTGTACATCCGAGGCCCGGGTGTCGAGGCAGCATGGGCCAGGAGAGGGCTCTTGATATCGGCGGAGCTCGCCACTGATATTCCCGCCCTCCCCCCGCACTGGTTCGGCCGATGGATGTCCACCCACCCCCTGCACCAGCCGGTGCAGGACTTACCATGTCCATCCGTGGGGATGGTCCACCAGTGGAGAGAGGACCAAGGGCCATTGCCCCGGCGGCCCGTACTCTCCAGGTGGCGTGAAAGTGCTTTACCGCACTTTCGCAACACCCAGCGCCAGGGGAGCACTCACTTCCCTGGCGCATCGTTGTGCAGAATTGCGCTGTATGATTCTGTATGACAGATCATTTTGCTAATAATGGCTTGTTATTGCTCATGACCCAACCTAGAGTAACAAGATATGTTTCTTTGAGCAGAGATGGTTAATAATAATATAATATAATAATATACAGTATTTATATACCGGATTTCTCCTCTGACTTTAATCCAAGGCGGTTTACATGGGCAGGCTTTCCCAACCCCACTAATGGAGGTCTTTACAATCATGTTTATAATATAAATGTTCAATCTTTCATGAACTGCATTCCAGATGGTATCCTTTGCAGTCTGGCCTCTCCCTGGCCGTCGCCTCCCATGCTCTGCTGATGCAGCTGGCATCTCTCCTCACATAGGCTTTCACAGTTTTTTTTGTCAGAGGTGTGTCTTGAACTGGCCATTCACCGATCTTCAGGCTTACAAGGTGGCAGCTCTACCAACTGAGCCAGACCTCCTGCCCTACACTACAGTATTGTTTCTAGAGAAAGCTGCAAGTGTTCTTGCTCTTTCATGATCAAAGCAACAGTTATATATTTTAAGCTAATTTGTACTTCCTAAGGGAGGACACAGCACAGCGCTGTGAAAGCTACAGATAAATCCATCAGTAAATCTAAGTTCCTATTTCCAAGCTACTGCAAAATGCAAGGCAGCAAATCACTTGCTCTTTGTGACTCATTATAGATTAATGGTCATCCTGGAATGATGAGAGCATTATGTCCCAAGCCAACTCTCGAGCAATAAAATCCCTCAGAATAACCAGTCTGACTACTGAGCTCAGTTGAACATCCTGAGTTTGACACGTTCAAGGAAGAAGTCAGTTTTACGCAGCCGAGTGCTCAGTATACCAACAGTCTACAATCTATTCAAGCATTATGCGTGAGTTTTTACATTGTGAATTCACCGTATTATACTATGAAATATTGGAGTTACACTTTGGGAAGCCTCTAAACTTTTAGAGTTTAACAGCCTAATTATGAAAGTGCTGTGTCAATGGTTTTGAAATGAACAGGGATTGCACAGAGAAAGGGCACTGAGAATTGCAGCCTAGGATCAGAAGCACTTTCCATATTATTGCACACATTTGGTAATGGTTAGGCTACTCAAGGTTGTTAAATTATACAGTGCATGCTTTTATCGTTCGTTTTTTTGTATGGGCTGAGAAAAAAATACATGAAGAGAATTTTATTTTCCTGCAGGCTAATGTGTAGGACTGAATCTGAAGTGAGGTGGAAAAAAAGTTACCTCTCAAAAATTAAATTGCTCCTAATATCTCTTTTGGGAAGGCAAAAATCAGGAGTAGCTCATAAAGTGCCCAGCTGTGTTTGTATTTCTGAATGTTTTGGCAATCTTTGTCCATAATAAAAAGTCTGAGCCTGAAGCATTACAGACTTTTAATACAAACTGAACCATTGTTACCCAAAGCAATCTACTCTGATAACGTTTTATCCATTTTGTCATTATTGATTGTCATTTTGTCATTGGTGTTATCCTTCTTACCTTACACATCCATCAAAATATACCGTATTGCCCCGAGTATAGGACACTCCTGATTATAAGCCGCACCATTAAAGTTTGGTGCTATTTTTTTAAAAAAATACATTTTTAACTTAAAGAAAATATACACATTAGTAGAATAGTAAAACAGTACAGCTTTAGTACAGTTAAAGGCATAGACATCCTGTCCCTTATTGAATCTGGGCACCCTAGTATAAGTAGCCTTCCCAGATCCAAAGGGGGACAGAGTGCCTACCTTTAACCTTTTGGAATTTGGACAAGTGGAGCTTGTTGCACCCTTCCATGATGATGAGCTGCACCTGCCCAAATTTCAATGGTTAACAGCACAATCCTATGCATGTCTAGTAAATCCTATTGCATTCAATGGGGCTTACTCCCAGGAAGGTGTGCATAGGATTGCAGCCTAAAGGTTGGCAGTGTCCCCCTTTGGATATGATAAGCCTATGCAGGAGCTCTTGCTCTCAACTTTCAAACTGCAGGATCAATAATACCTTAGTTTCCACAGAGTCCTGGAGCTGGAACTTAAGGGTTAATTTTTTCAAATGCCTCTAAGGCTAGAGGTTGCTAGAGAGATCCTGGCCATTTAGCAAGTGATTAAGAGCTGAAAACACAGCTTTTGCAGTTTAAAAAAAGAAAGCTTTTTACCTTTGAAAGAGACTTGGAGAGGCTTGAAAAGGGACGCTTTGCAGAAAACTCTAGGCAGAAAATGCTAGACTTTGATTGTAGGCCGCACCCTTACTTACAAAAGTGAGTCTTATACTCAGGTCAATACAGTATATACTGTATGTTTAAAATGTCTTTTGTATGATGTTTCCAGACTCTCCTTGGGTACACATTCACCCAGAGAACCTAACATGTGATCTCTCTGCCTCCAATATAACCATCGTCCCCTGCTATGATCCCCCATATGATCCCCTGCTAACTGCGCAAGAGGCACTCTTTCATTTGGTGCTCCTCTTATATTTAACAGGGGGAGAGTAACTGCCCCCTTTCACCCCAGCACAGTGTCTTTTCTGGTGGCTATTTGCTGGTGGTGGTCTGCATCTTTTTTAGATTGTGAGCCCTTTTTGGACAGGGAGCCATTTAATCATTTGATTTTGTCTGTAAACCACTTTGTTGAAAAGCAGTATATTAATAATAATAATAATAATAATAATGGTCTCTCAGAAGCAACTTCCAGGAATGCAGATCCTGAAAACTGTGCATTGCAATCACAGGAATAACTTCTGGGAGGCTACTGATGTATGTGTGGGAGGCCCTGAATAACACATTATGTTCCTCATTAAATTTTGTTCTAGAAGAAATGTTGCACAAAGATCATTCTGAACTAGTGCGCAAATGAAATCCATCTTTCCCACAGTCCTCAATAACATTGTCAAAAATCAACGTCCTCCAATGTTATACAAGTGGGGGTGTACCAGTGTATACACATTCAGGACTGCATACCTTTCTCTATAGTCCCTATCTTTATTTCATTATTTCTTATGGGAGAATATTCCCCTCATGAACGTCATGGACCTGTGTACTGTTCCCTTTAGCCATTATTTAAATTATTTCTTATGGGAGAAAGTTCCCTTTTATGTGTTTTATTATATATCTAAGCTTTCCAGTCCTTAACCCTGGCTTATAAAAGGCCCCCCCTGTACAGTGAGAGAAATTAGTTTGACAAATATTGTAACTCACTTCGTAACGTCTACAGCATGAAGGAGTCTGGTTTGGATCTGTGCAGGTGCAGTTTTGAGAGTAGATTCTCATGTCAATCTTAGCTGGAGAGACAGACGTGAGATCAGATGTATAATTATTTATTTTCAGTATTTATATACCATTTTTTTCTTGTAGTCTAACAGTGTCTGTTTGTTCGTGTGCCCTTCCCCCACCATGTTACCTTCCAGTCAGTTTAGTTGTGGTCTGGCTCTCTGTGTGTGCACTTCAGTTCATTTGGATGTCACCTGTCCCATGTCTGTAGCTTTCATAGTAATCTTGTAATTGGCATTTGAAGGTATGGTGGCTAGTGAATTTTGGCATTTTTAGGCAATTTTGAAAATTCAATATCTCAAAATGAGTGGACAAAAAAAATCTGAAAATGATTTTTAAACATCTCATGGTAAGATACAGTGTACCAAAAACAAACCAAATCCATGACATTAAGGTTTCATGCATTGGTTGATTTCACATGGAATGACCCTAACTCAAAACAGACAAATGAGACTGATTTGTTGGTTACAGCCGAGTTGGTTACAGATTTGTTGGGTGACCTGTACTGTTATATATTAAAATAAATAGTTAATGGGAGTGACACGATGAGTTACGGACTAGGTGACATCAACCCTAGTGACACCACTGACCAGGCGTAATCTGTAGAAATACATAGTCCTGCCTAACGGGCATCTTTTGTAGAACCCAGATCAACCTAACCTTGTTTCTTCTTATTCACCTCTGGGGTCCATCATGGGGGTGACGCAAACCCTAGTGATGCCTTTGTTTAGGCTGCAAACATACATTAGGCTATGTATATAATATTGTAATTTAAAGGTGTAATTTTGATTATGCGGGTGGTGGGGCAATGATTCCCCGCCCATTGCTTGGGAGGATGTCCATGATGGGGTGATGAACTTGCCTCCCTCACTAGGTGACGCAAACCCTAGGAACGCCACTGGGTGACGGACGCTGCTTATTCTCAGTACTGTAGCAAATGGAGTGGCAGCACCATTTTAGTTTGCCCAGGTATCCTGGTCCCCAATATAATATCACTCTGTCTCTATTGAATGTGTTCCTAGTGTGTTAATTCAGTGATACACATCACCTGTTGACATTCTTGATGACATCAGTAATGATCGCACACATTATTCTCCCTTTCCTGAATCCAAGGTGAATATACAACAGCACTTTCTGGTCTTTCCATGCCTATGCAACATCTGCTACCCAGTCTTCCTGGAACTAGGGGAGAGAACATACTACAAGGAAAAAGGCTCCACAAGCCACTTTTGTTACCTAACTTCATTTCAAGTCAAAAGGCTTACTGTTTATATTGTGTGGGGGAGAAAAGATTGCTGAATGCATGCAGCCAGTGGAGGAGCATACTGTCAGATGCCATTGCTAAGCAGCAAGGGAGAGGAAAGCAGGTAGGGAGGATGGGAGATAAGCATTTGTAATTGTGTTCCTCTCATCAGCCACTCTTCATTTGTTGGCTTCCCATCGACCATTTTTGGAACAAGCCTCTGCTGCCTACATTTGAAAGGGCTGGTTAATAGTTCTTATGTGCACAATCGAAAGACCAATGTTCTTTGCATATGGTATTTTTTGTTGGTTGAAGGCAGCTACGTTATTCTAAATATAAATGGTTTTATTGCTACAGTAACCTGTTTGTTTGTTTGTTACCCACTGAATAAAAAAGCAAGATCTAAAAATACAGAATCGGTCAAAAATAAAACTTCTGCCTTGTCCGTTTCCAGATAAATCCTGTTGGCTTACAATAACCAAGTAAAAGAATAAAATAAGAAAGCACAAAGGTTTTTATCATAAAAATGGTTGAATCTTCACATTGAACACTAATAACGCTATGTTTATTAGATCAGGGTGAGCTGACATGTTTTATTGCTACTCCTTCTACTAGGATCCCCATGGTCCACCAATATATATTTTCAAATTTGTATACCAAATACAAGTGCCACAATCCGTGAATAGTCACCCGCAGTTCAATGCTGTGTTGCTTAAGCCTGTTGAAATTAGGGGGGTTGATTGTAGCTAGGATCCCTTATATGAAGAAATACTCTCAGCTATGTTAAATGATCCTAAATAATACTCTATTGCATATTTCTAGTCTAGCATTCTTTGCAAAAATTCCAGCAACCAGTGGGCACTAGGTGATCCATGAGAAATTGACCATTGATCCACCAGTAGATCAGAATCTGTGCATCCCAGATCAGATGTTTCAATAAGGTTGGGGCCACAATTGAAAAGACTCTTTCCTGCTAGTCATTTTTGCAGAAAGGATTTTCAGAAAGGCAAGTCAAAGGATAAGAAAACACACTGGAGGAAATATGTTCTCTTACTATGTGTGTTTGTTTTTCCAGAATTATGTGGACTTGGCTAAACAAAAACACATAATATTGTTCGTAAATAAAATTGATTAAGCAATAAACGTTACTTTCAAATTATAATCTGTATATTGCTAGCATTGCTGCTTACTGTCACGTTTATTTACTCATTTTGTACCTCGCTTCCCCCCTCCCCACGGAGGGCACCCAAAGCAACATACAGAGCCATAAAATTACATTTAAAATTACAGTTTACAATATAAACATTAAAACACTCTTAAAATAGATAAAACACAGACCAGTGGTAGCAGCAACCTCTTAAAGGGCAAGGTTTATAAAATCTAATCCGTATGACGTCCCAATAAAAAACCTGCAGACATCTAATATTAAAAAAATCATGAACTCAGAAGTCTAGACTAAAGAGAAACATCTTTAGGCCCCACCAGAAAACCTCTAAGGAGGGAACAGTTCGAAAACTGAGAGGGAGAGTGTTTCATAAGGTTGTTGCTACTACTGCAAAGGCCCGGTTTCTTGATGCCGCCCCTCTTACCAGATGACCAGAGGGGACAAGCCACATTATACAGAAGAGGGCAGCCTCTCAAATGCCCTGCCCCCAAGCCATATAGGGCTTTAAAGGTCAAAACCAGCACCTTGAATTGGGTCCAGAAACAAATTGACAGCCAGTGTAGCCGCTGGAGCAGTGGCCCAATAGAGATTATCTGTAGAACTATTCAAACCATTTTGATATTGCTAGTTAAATGTACTAATTCTTTTGAGTCATTTTAATATTTAAGTTTAAGGTTTTAATATATTTGCCCATAAGGTTTTGTAAACTGGCAAAACAGCAGGTGCACATACAGTGTTCAAAGTCACAAAAGTACCTTCTTAGATTAATTGAAGTTCTTTTCTGTGAGTGAGGAAATAATCTGATCGATTTGCCTAATATGTATGTTATATATGCAGGTAATATATGCTTTGAACACAAAGAATGATGAACATGAAGCTGCTATCCAGGCCCTTAAAGATGCTCATGAAGAAGAAATCCAACAAATCCTTGCAGAAACCAGAGAGAAGATTCTGCAGTATAAGAGTAAGGTTTCTGAGGAAATGGATCTGAAAAGAAAGATCCAGGTTTTAGAAGAATCATTGGAAGATCATAAAAAGATGAAGCACCAAGCCTTAACAGAGTTTGAAGCTTATAAGGACAGAGTTGAAGATATGCAACTTTGTGCAGAAGCTCAGCATGTCCAGCGGGTAGTAACTATGTCACGGGAAGTAGAAGAGATTAGAAAAAAGTTTGAGGAGAGGTTGCGGAGTTTTATACAACTACAGGTACAGTTTGAGAAGGATAAACGTTCAGCCCTTGAAGAACTGAGGGCTTCACATAGACTTGAGGTCCAAGAACTTATGAAAACACATCAGAACCAGAATGCTACTTTAAGTAAGGGACAGGAAAAGCTAGAAGAATTGCACAGAAGGGAGGTGGATGACCTGAATGCCAAAGTTGAGGAGCTAAGATTGGAAAGAAAAAAGCTAATTGAGGAATATGAAGGTAAACTCAGCAAAGCTCAGTCTTTCTACGAACATGAACTTGATACTATGAAAAGGTCGCAACTGTTCACTGCTGAAAGCCTGAAAACTTGCAAAGAGAAGGAAATGGAACTTAGAAAAGAATTTCAATGCCAAGAATCTATTCTACGAAAAAACCTGGGGAAGCTTAAGACAGAATTGCAGATGGTACAGGATGAGGCAGGCAGTCTAAGAGAGAAATGCCAGAAACTTCAAGTAGCACTAAATACAGCAGAAAACAATGTACAGGTGAGATAAGTGCTGTTTCACTATTAATGTGTTCAGAAGAAAGATAACTGTAATGTGTAAAACGTAGTAGCTAGATATTTGTAGTCCATCCATAAGGCCAACTGAAGAGGTCGCCTTAAGGCCAATCTACACTGCACTGCGTCTGGCGCTTTGCGGAGATTTTTGCAGTCTTGCGGAGCATTTGCGCTCTCCCGATGCTACGTCGTGTGCACTGCGTCAAACATGGTTCCGACCATGTTTTGAGGGGTAGCTTCGCCGGACGCAATGCAGCCACCAATCGGATGAGAGGGGGGGAGGAGAGTGCCGATCACATCTGCGCTTTACACAGGATGGCGGGACAACAGGAGGGACAACAGGCAGGAAGACACTCCTCCGACCCGCTCGGCGGAGGCAGGGGCAAGGCGACTCCATGCCGGACGCAGTGCTGTGTAGATCGGCCTTTAGGCAGAGGATTGGCAGAGTGTGTCCGCCTCTGTCTACTTACTTGCCTCCTCTTCCTCCCACTCCCTGGATTTGAAAAGGAATAGGGTAAAGAATAGAAGTGTGGAGGAGATGAGAATGGTGGACTAAAACATCACCAATACTCTAGCCCAGGGTCCCTCAATCTTTGGGGATCCATGTACCCCCTCCCGGGATCCCCCAAGCACTCCCTGATCCCACCTAAGCCCCGCATACCCCCGAGTACCCCCTCCCCAAAAGTGCCCCCCCAAAGATGAAAAAGGCCTTTCGGCCTGCAGCGTGGCTGAGCTTCTGTAGCCTCTCCCTCCAGCTTGCGGCGCGAGCCAGAGGACCCATTCGGCTGCGTCGCAGGCCGAAAAAAGCACTTTTTGGCTTGGGGGGATTTGAGGAGAGGGTACGCGGGGGAGCATCTTGCGTACCCCCAACCTGTGGCCTGCGTACCACTAAGGGTACGCGTACCACAAGTTGAGAACTTCTTCTCTAGCCCTCTATTTCCCTCTTCTCACTTTTTTCCTCTGTTCCCCCCTTTTCACATTCAAGAAGCAGGAGAAGGAGGCGCAGTAGAGGTGGCAACTGTTGCACCACTGGCTAGGAAAGCAGTGGCATTTGGCACATCAGTTCACATGCTGGGAGTTTTTGGTATAGCCTTGGCCATTTGCATGTGGATTGCTTATGAAGTTTCAAGTCTGTGTAACTACCACTTGGCTGATAGTTTCCCCCTCTTACTTCCTTTGCAATAACCCATCATGTGGAACTTCAAGGTCATCAGATATAAAATATTCCCAGTGCATCAAATGCTGATATATATATATATGTGTGCTGACTTCATAATAAGTGTATTGTTCTAACGTTCAGAATATTAGAGTGCTTCAAACGTCTGTTGAATTTGCCCACACTACATTGTGAGACTAAAAGAATGATAACCTGAGTCCTCAGGTTTCATTTCTTGGAGGAAGGAGTTTTCCTCTGCCAGAAACTTCCTTTGCAGAAAAGAACCAGTAGGATACAACCCATTGACTCAATTTTTAATGATTTAACACATACAAACATACAAATGTAGACAAACACCTCTGCTTACTAAAATTCAGTTGAAATTATTATATAAAGTTAATTGATGTCAGTAGTACACTCTAAAACTTGTACATGGGGTCCCCATATATCCGTGGGGATTACATTCCAGACCCCACCATGGGTACTTAAACTGAGGATTGAGGCAAATGCCTCCCGTCCCCCACGGCACTTACCTTTAGTTCTTGCTTAAACAAATAGCTCTTTCTTAAACAGAACACTATAAGCAGCAGCATGCTGCTTATAGCACAGAGCTGGAATGATTCTAGCAAGCAGCCTCAGTCCTAGAGAGGCTCCAAACATTAACAGGAAGCAGTTTCCACTTCCTGTTAATGTTCGGAGCCTCTCTAGCACCAAGGCTCCTTGGTAGAATCATTCCAGCTCTGTGCTATAAGCAGCACGCTGCTGCTTATAGCGTTCTGTTTAAGAAAGAGCAATAACTAAAGGTAAGGGCTGCGGGGGGGGATCAGAGTTCAACTCGGGACTAGAATTATGACAGGAAGGATCTGGTCACCCAAGTCAAAATTGACAGGTGCCCTTCCCAGCGTGAAAGGAAAGACATCCTAGATTAACCGGGGGGGGGGGGGTTGAGGTGTCACTCCATTTGGATATGTGATGTTGCTTATTCAGAAGTGGTCCACAACTCACCTGTAGAACCCTCCAATCAGCCTTAGTAAAAGTCCCAGAGGCCTCTGTATCATCTCTCAGTTTAGTCACATGTTGCTTCTCAGTCCTCCCAGATCAGCAGGCACTACAAGAGGAAGACAGATTAAAGTTACTGGCAGACTAGATTCTCTTTACAGGTTACCAGTTGGCCATCCATGTTATAGAAAATCGTATATTCTGCTTCACCGTATTACTGGATTATTTGGTCAGATATCTTCGCACACACTCCTTCTGATTAATCAGTGTCCTGCCAATAGATCAATCAACTCTGGAACTTTTGAAGGACCTGGGCTATTGATGGCCCAATCCTGCATAAGTATCCCCCAGCAGGGCTATAGTCTTGCTGGGAGAAAGTGTTGCAAACGTGCCGTGAGGCATGCTTGCACCTCCTTGGGAGGTGACTAGAGCAGCGGAGCAACCTCCGCTGCTCCAGAAGGCCCCAGGAAAATGCCACACCCACCTGTGCAGGTAAGAACTGCACCAGGCAGTGGGAGGGTGGGGAGGGGGTGTCCCGCGGGGCCAGGATTGGCCTGCCTGGCCAGGGACGGGGAAGGGAGTATCGGTAGCAAGCTCCACTGATTCCTGTCTCTCATCCTGAGCCTGGCCGGCCTTACACCGGTTCCTCGGATTTGTGCTGGCCATTTTGCCAGCGCATATTCGAGGAGGCTCATAAGGGCCGCTGGGCTCTCCACAGGGGAAAGGGACAAACGTCCCTTTCTCCTGAGGTGTGCCCCAGTTCTGCCAGTGCTGTCCCGATCCTGCCTAGGATCTGGCACAGCTTTTGCACACTGCAGTGGCCCTAGGCAGGATTGGGCTGTGAGACATGTTGAATGTCTCATCCCTGCATTAGAGTTGAGGAGTGAGAAATGTAAAGATGTTTTCCTGTTTACATCCGGAGCTAGGGCATAATTTGCTTTCCATGTGAAACTGCAATGCCTGTTGGTTCTATCAGAGAACCAAAAGCAATGGCGCTCAGTTGAAATCAGATGCTTGTATGAAGATAGCACCTTGTGTGAGCAGAAAGCCCTTATTTTTGCACAAGAAATTGGAGCCAATTTCTCCCCTACCATCCCCTCATCACATTTCACATTATTCCCAAAAATCCCTTGACCCTCAGGAGAAACTTTTGGGGGCAGCA
This sequence comes from Plestiodon gilberti rubricaudatus, assembly GCA_026170595.1. Classification (NCBI taxonomy): domain Eukaryota; kingdom Metazoa; phylum Chordata; class Lepidosauria; order Squamata; family Scincidae; genus Plestiodon; species Plestiodon gilberti. Next base: position 80,260,884 of record JANXHW010000001.1, read on the forward strand.
CAAGGACTGCAATGAGAAGCAGGAGGCAAGGAATCCCTGATGTGCCAGAAGAACTCTACTTATAGTTCTCTGGATCCAAGCTGATGTGAATATTTCATCTGAATTTTCCACTGCATTAATAGATCTTGAATTTGTTTAAAGTTTTATAGCATGGTGGCATGCCACTGTAAAAGAGGGTATTTTATGATGAAATATAAAATATTAAGTATTTTGTTAGTCTTTGAAATGAAGTTGTAAGATAGGGAGAAAGAAGAGGCTTTAGTAGATTGTTAGCAGAATCCTGCTATTTACTAACATATCCTAAAACTACTTCCATCACCCCAAAATTTGAAATTGCTTCCTAGATTTTTTTAAAAAAATTCTGCATTCACATGAATTGTTTTGCTAATTCTACTGGAAAATAAAGTCCTTTCGTGGCTTGCAGCAACGTTCTCTGCATATTTACTCAGTGTTTGCCCAACTGTATTTCCTTTTGTCAAGGAAAGCATACATAGGATTGCAGCCTTAATTATGAATTGTCAGTTCTTCATGACATTTTAAAAATAAAATATTTATTTTATGACTGCACAGTTCATTTGTTTTTCCTTCAAGAACACAGAAGAGTAAAAATTGGGCATACATTCTTGTGCTAAATAATGCAATCCTTAATATACAATTTGCTGTACAGTTTGCTGTCTCCGTGCATTTTAAGCACTTATCAATTTTCTATGACTTTCATCTAACATAGTTTAAAGCTTAAAGAAAGGATAAAAATTATATATTATACAGTATATGCATAATACATGACACTGATTTGCACTCAGTGAAGGATAGCTTAGTCATTTCGTTTTTCTTTTTGATTATAAGACATCTTGTTCAAAGAAGCCTTCTGAGCCTTTGCCTTTTTAACTGCTGGTATGGGTGGGGTGCTGCTGTTTTTATGATCTTGTTTTAAATGTAATTTTAATCAATTTTTAGATGAGTGGAAGCTCTCATGGCCAGCAACAATTTGTAGAGAAATAGGAGTCACGGGTGTAAAAGCCATGTAGAAAAAAACTTTAAAATCCAGCTAAAAAGAAATAACGATCGATCAGTCCTGACAGCAGTCTCCGGTTTTCCCAGCACTGTAGTCAGACGCAAAATCATTAAAATCCGAAGCTAGGACAAAGTACAACCTGACGTTTCGTTTCTTGCCTCTAGAAACATTTTCGAAGGGCAGTCAGAAGACTGGCAGATGGCTTCTGACTGCCCTTCGAAAATGTTTCTAGAGGCAAGAAACGAAACGTCAGGTTGTACTTTGTCCTAGCTTCGGATTTTAATGATTTTGCGTCTGACTACAGTGCTGGGAAAACCGGAGACTGCTGTCAGGATCGATCGATCGTTATTTCTTTTTAGCTGGATTTTAAAGTTTTTTTCTACATGGCTTTTACACCCGTGACTCCTATTTCTCTACAAATTTTTAGATGTTTTTATTAGTTTAATTTGTTTTTTACTATTTAAAAGATTGCAAGATCCGCCATAGGTCAATATCTATTTGTATTTTATTTTTGTTGTAAGCCGCCTTGGGTCCCTTTGGGGAGAAAGGTGGGATAGAAATAAACCTTTTTTTAAAAAAACTTTCATCTTTTGAACTGGAGTTTAATAATCTTACTCTAATTAAACCACATCTTTACTTGTCATTTAAAATTAATTTTACTTTATTAGGGCAGAATGCCAACATGCCTGTGGTATTACCAGAATATTTATCACTTGTCTGAAAGGCCATAAAATTTTGAAATCATATTTAAAGCAAAGGTAAAAGTAAAGGATTACATTTAGCAGAGAATTATTTTGATACACTGGATCCCAAAGTGCCTTTCTGAATGTGGAAAATGTCTTCTCATGGAAGGGCTTTTTTATACAGCCTACAAAGCTTAAGTACAACAATCGTCTTCTGTTTTTGCAAGCAGAAGTATGGGAGCTGCAATAGAACCTCCCTGTGAACTCTTGTGCAAGCTCTTGGTTCTGCTTTTACAGAACAGCACTAATGGCTGTTTTTCTTCTTTGGATCCATCCCATTATATGGAAGAATGAACTAGCTCAGCGGTTCCCAAACTCTCGTGTAGAGTTTGGGCTTCTGTAAGTTGTTGCGGGGGTGGGACAACAGCAACAATGGCACTCCTGGGATCACACTGGTGCCGGGGGAAAAAAAGGGGGTGGACTTATCAGGGGTTGCGCTGGCCCTCTGGAGGGGTGGGCCTTGGATCCCTCTACGGGCCTCCCTGCACACAGATTAGCTTCCAAAGAAGATTTGAAGCTACTTCTGGCTTTCGCCGAAACCAGGAAGTAAAACAGAAGTAGCATCAAATTGCCTTTGGAAGTTAATCTGGGGTGCGGGGAAGCAGGAAGGTGATTAACTGTCATTGTATTATAAATTGGGTAATAATCCTTCCATGCTCAAATGTCATCTGCATTGGTAAATTTCATTCATACTTGCTCAGTTTTAAGAGCATTACTTTGTCTTTTTAATAATGTGCTCTGTTCTCTTAGGCTCTTCAAAAACAGCTAGATGACGTCAAAGAAGAAGAAATGTCATTGTTAAGCAAACACAAGGAGGTTGAAAGTGAGCTAGCAGCTGCTAGGGAACGCTTACAGCAGCAGGCCACAGACCTTGTACTAAAAGCCAGTATGTGTGTCTACGTTTTTCTGTGCTTCCTATGTAATCTTTCCCCAAGTCTATATTCGGAATGTCAACTTTTGTTCAGTACTTAAAACTAATCATTCACTTTGCATTTATGTATTTTCTACAAAAAGCACTTCATTTTTGTGGCATAGCTTCCTTTTGAAATCCATTGTGTTTAGCAGTCTCAATTTTCACAGTTTTTAATGAAATATCATTTAACCTTTTTATGATCTAAAAACCGGAAGTAGCTTCCAAGCGCAATTGGATGCTCTTCTGAGGCGCGGGGGGCCCGTAGAGGGGGCCACGGGCCCCCACAACCCCGAGGGCCAGCACAACCCCGGTAAGTGAAAAAACCTTTTTTTCCATGGTGGCAGGACCCCAGAAGTGCTGTTGCCGCAGAGTCTGCGACTACTTACAGGCTCCCTTACTCATTTGTAAAACTTTGAGAACCACTAGAGTACAGAATTAGAACAAATTATACTTGGCGTGGAGTTCTATATGTAGAACAGAAAGCTTCTGATCATAATAAGAGCTAAGCATTGTTGCAGTTAACCCAGTATGATATGTGCCTGGCCTGGGAGGGGTAAGGTTTTGTGTACTCAGTGGATTGCCCTCAAGGATTCCATTCTACTTGTGCAGTGTGTGTAGAAGGGGATAGATTTACAAACTAATGACAGTATGTGTCATGTATTTGTAAATACTAGGAAAAAATAATTTAAAAAACTAGTATTTATCAATGCCCCATCCCAAACTAGTGTGTGTGTGTCAGAGGAAATATGACACCCCTGATTTGCACTAAAATATATGGAGCCTGTGCTTTGTAGAGTTGCCTCTTTTGTGAACTCCCCAGCAAAGAAGACATGAATTGTTTCTGTTTTCTTAGAAATGGACTGTTCAGTTTTTTAAAAAAAAATTAAAGCTCTCCACTGTTATGTTTATAGCTGTGGAGAAAGCTGAGGACCAACATACTTGAGTATAACAATACGAGAGAAGTTCATGGCTCTTCAGTGAACAATAAGATGTCATTGTGGCACAATATGTATGTTTGAATAATACACATTGTGGGTAGTGTCTCTTATAACTACAATGTGGTATTTTATAATTACTATTTTTAATGGGTCCAGTATGTCTACATAACACTTGGGCTGTATACATGTAGCTACTCTAATGCTGGATATTACAGAGATACTAAAGTAATGCTTGATTTTTTTTTTTCCAGGCCATATTGGAATGCTTCAAGCTACTCAAATGACCCAGGAAGTTACAATTAGGGATTTGGAATCAGAAAAATCCAGATTAAAAGAGAAGCTGTCTCAGTTAGAAGAGGAAAGAAATCTGTTGCACAGCAAAACACAAAGTCTGGATGAAAGACAAAGGCAGCAAATTTTTGCACTGGAAAAGGTAAAAAAGCAAAATGCTTTCTAAAAGAAAAATGACTCCGGCTGCAAACATACTTCCCTAGGAGTAAGTGCTATTGAAGTTAGCTTGAGCAGGCATGCAGAAAAATGTGGTAAGCATATGAATTGACAACTACTGTGAAACAGAGAGAGGGTTTGTAGTGAGATACTTTTCAAATGGTAGCATCTGAATTGGTGATCAGTCTAGATTATGTACAAAACTGTACTGATTATTTTAACTAAATCAGACAAATAACAAGGTGAGGGAGAAGGAAATCACAGAATAAAGCCAAACTAATTTTGGCACATATTAACACACACGTTCCATTTTGATTCTCATTCACAGTGCATTGATGGTAACAAAAATAACTGAATTCTGTAAATGCAACAGAAAAAAATCAAACTAAAATTTAGTGTGAAATGGGTGGAGTCCTTTAAGGAAGCATGAAACCTTTGAGCACCTGAGGATTGCAGAGATGTAGGATCAGTGACGGGACAGATGATCTTATGGGTTCAAGTGTATTTATTTCATGAAACACATTTACACTTATCAGGACTTCTGTTTTGTAAACACACATGTATATCGTTTGAATTAACAGAAAGTGAATGAAGCAAGAGAAACACAGCGAGAATATTATGAGAAGGAGCTGATAAAACTGCAAGCAAGGCTGGAAGGGGAGGCTGCACAACTAAATGAGGCTCATTCTAAGACCTTGGAGGAATTGGCATGGAAACATCATACTGCTTTGGAGGCAGCACATACCAATGCTAACAAGGAGAAAAAGAAACTGCAAATGGTAAGAGAACTATAACGTGAGGGCTACACCTGGTTTTCCTGTGTAAAAATAGTTTGAGTAAACATTTTAACTACTATGTAACACACCTTAAGGGGTTGTCCCCTTTGGGTTGTCCATGAGGGTGAGGACCCCCCATTCACTGTTCTATCCCCTATGGGGGGTGGAGTTGTGCAGGGGGTTAGATCGGTAGGAAGACCAATTGGGGGGGGGGGTCTGGGTGGAAGACAGGCCTCTACAAATCTGGGTTTTTCTTTTTTCCTTTGTCATCTTCTTTAGACTCATGGGTGAGTTGTATTTTTGGGTGTTTGAGGAGTTGTGATGCCTAAGGTGAAGGAGAGGATTGTGCATCACCCTTGAGCTGTTGGGCTGAGTTTTGGGTGGATGATGCTGGGTGGTTGTTTTTGTTATTTCTGTCCTGTGCTTGTGGTATAGGGAAGGGAGGGAGATGCCGCTATTATCAGGGTGATCAGGGTTTGGGAAATGTGGTGGTGGGAGATGGACAGGCTATTCCAGGAGAAGGAGAGACTGGGTGTGCCATTTGGGGTCCCTTTCAGGTCGCCCCAAGACCCCTCAAAAACTAGAGCCACTGCCACTAGCTTAGTACACATAGCAGATAAACAGCCCAGTACTGTGCACATTCATCTCTGAATCATGGTCTAAGAAAGGAATCCTAAAAGCTATTTAGGCTCATCCAAAAGCTTATATAAGATCACAGGAACTCTTTGAATAGCTGTCGCCCAAAGCATATCACAAACTGCTTTTGAAATGTTCCTAAGTTTTAAAAATTTGCTCTGTGTGTGTGTTAGTTCCTTGGACTTATAGAATTAGTTTCTTGCTGCTTAGGATCAACGTTAACTCTAATTTTTATCTGCGCTATGTGGAGCCCTTCAGTGGCTGCGTGGGGGCAACTGTGGAGCGATCAGTGATGATGTCATTATCATTGCTGAGCGCCAAGAGGGAAGCTGCATAAGGCTTCGATCACAACTGAGTAGCCATGCGGCTTATAGGGAAGATTACTTCGGATCCTGGCTATGTTTTTAGAGGTACACGAAAAGTCTGGAATTCCTTGTAGCATGTTTGTTACAATATTTCCTATTTCTGTGAAAGATGTGTCATATTTTTTTTCTGGGAGCCATGTACTAATTGAGAATTATTATGCTGCATTGTTTTTCACACGCCAAGGTTAATGTTAAACTGACAGTTCCTTAACCTTTATGAAAGGCCTCGGGCTAGGTAGCCATCTTAAGCTCTAAATTTTCTATCATTGTGTTTTATTGAGTTGTTTAATTACGGTAGAATGCTTTCAACTAAATACTTTAGTTAGAGTGGATTTTTTAAACGTCTCCTTTATTAAATTTAACATTGGGTAGGTAGTTTTTTGGAAGGACCCTACTATTAGACATGCTAGATTTTGTTAAATGTTGTGAATGCCTTAGTGCAGTGGTTCCCAAACTTTTTTGATTCGCGGCTCCCTTGACCTCCCTCGCCGTTAGCCGTGACTCCCCATTACAGTGCATGGAAGAAACAGGCACTCTTTACATGCTCAGAGGCACCCTTTCTTATATCTATGTGTATATGTATGTGTATATTCCCAAAACGAGCCCTGAAGTGGATTTTCCATGCTTATGCTGAGCAGCAGCTGAGCCAGGAGTGGACAGGGTGGGGATGGGATGCTGCCCTCCCTCCATTGGCAGACCTGGGGTGCCTACCTGGTAGAGGGCACTGATGTCATCTGCGTTAGTCCTATTCATGGCAAGAGAAACATCAAAGCATGGGAGGGAGGTCTTTTTTTCCATTGGAGGGAGAACTCCTTTAGGTAGCATCTTTGTAAGATGAAAAACAGATTCTTTTACTGCCTGGCAGTCTTCAATGGGGGGGGGGGGTTTGTTCCAGCAAATACAGTGAGGAACTACCGTATTTTTCGCACTATAAGACGCACTTTTTTCCCCAAAAAACATAGCGGGGAAAAAGCGTGCGTCCTATGGTGCGAAGTAAACATCGGGGGGGGAGGCCTGCAGAGGCTCGCGCAGGCCTGTGCGAGCCTCTGCAGGGCTCCCATCGGCCCCAAACAGCGATTTTAGGCCATTTCCGGAATGGCCGAAAATCGCTGTTTGGGGCCGATGGGAGGCCTGCAGAGGCTCGCGCAGGCCTGCGCGAGCCTCTGCAGGCCTCCCCCGATGTTTACTTCGCCCCAAAGAGCGATTTTCGGCCATTTCCGGAATGGCCGAAAATCGCTCTTTGGGGCCGATGGGAGGTCTGCAGAGGCTCGCGCAGGCCTGCGCGAGCCTCTGCAGGCCTCCCCCGATGTTTACTTCGGCTCCAAAGAGCGATTTTCGGCCATTTACGGAATGGATGAAAATCGCTGTTTGGAGCCGAAGTAAACATCGGGGAGGTCTGCAGAGGCTCGCGCAGGCCTCCCCGAAGCCCCCACAGGCCTCCCCGAAGCGCCCCCAAGCCCAGGTAAGTACAAACCTTTTTTTCTCTATTTTATGCTCCATAGGATGCATGCGTCCTATGGACCGATGCGTCCTATGGAGCGTAAAATACGGTAACTTAGAGGTGGGTCAAAAAGGAAACAGAGAAATCCTAATAATTAATCAACCAAACAAACATAGCGGCTGCTTTTTGTTTTGTTTGCTTCCTTAACATTCAATAGAAAGAAAGTACTTTACTTGCAAACCTGCAATGTCTCAGGATTTGGAGAGAAACTAGATGCTGTCTTTGCAGCTCCAGCTCCAAAGTACCGGTACTCAGCTTATCAATTGAGTTGTTAATTGTTCTTTAACATAAGATAAGCAAGGGCTTCACTCACGCTGTGGTTAAAAACAAAACATGGAAAGCTGCCTACAAACCTGAAGTGTTTTGAAGTGAACTTTGAGTGACCCGATGTGAAGAGGCAGCTTTTCCCGATCTTTGTTTTTGCTCTCTCTCTCTCTTGCAAGCAAGAATATGTGGTAATTGAGCCTGGCTGCTTTCCATGACGCACTTGGGAGTCGTGTCTCCCACTTTAGGAACCTCTGCCTTAGTGTGTCAGCACTTCTAGGTGTTGAAATCAGATATGAGGTGGGAAAGAAGAGACGTTTATAGTAGTTCAACTAATTATTTATAAATGGTTAATTTTAAGAGACTTTTCTATTTGTCTTCTATGTATTACTTGTGTACTTATACCAACCATGGCCACTAGACAACAGCCATCATTGTCTGTGCTACAACTGCATGGTCACAACACTGCCAGTAAAGTCCTGCAAGCAAACTATTTGCGTAGTATTTTTATAAACAAATGTTCAGTATGTAATGAACATTGAACAGGCATGACATTTTCTGTTCTCTTATTCATTATCTTAAGGAGTTGGAGCAGCAATTTGAAAAAGAGAAGCTACATTTGGAAGATGAGAAGAGTCAGCTACGACAGCAGTTGGAGAACCTGAGGGAAGAACTGACAACCAAACTGACTTCATCCAGTCAGGAGGCAAGAATCAACTTTGTTCTATCACCTGTCATGTGTATTAAACTACATTTAATCAATAATGATATTTTTCTTGTTTGATGCTTTAGAATTATATTAACATTTAGCCTGTGCTGTTTTGCTTATCTGTTTAAAGCAGTGGTTCTCAAAAAAATTTCCCCGCGCCCCCCCGTCACCCGATTTTGGGGGGTGGCGCCCCCCGCCCTTCGCGTCACCCTCCGCACGCTCCGAGGCCGGCCCGGGAGCCGGCCTCGGAGCGTCCGGAACGGCCGGCGCTCCAGGGCCTTCTGAAGACACAAGCGTCAATCCGGGTATTTTTGATGTTTTCGCTCATGCGCAGACCCGTTTTCGTCTCTGCGCATGAGCGAAAACATCAAAAATACCCGGATTGACGCTTGGGCCTTCAGAAGGCCCTGGAGCGCCGGCCGTTCCGGACGCTTGGGCCTTCAGAAGGCCCTGGAGCGCCGGCCGTTCCGGACGCTCCGAGGCCGGCTCCTGGGCCGGCCTCGGAGCGTGCGGAGGGCGACTGTGGTGGTCGAGCCCCCCTTTGTGGGGCCTCGCGCCCCCCCTGGGGGGCGCGCCCCACTATTTGAGAACCGCTGGTTTAAAGGGACCATTCTTCAAATGTTTATAACAGTCAGTTCTCATTATCCACTAGGGTTAGGTTCCTGGAAAACCTAGTGGATACCGAATTATTAAGCCTATGGGAAAAATGGGGTTAGGTTCCAGGGGACCCTCTTTGCCATACACTATATGAACTTTGTGAACCTGAACTTACCTTGACATCTATGAGCAGGGGCAACATCCAGTATACCACATTGGCTCTTCGTTATGGAACAATTTCTGACTCCAGCAAATTATTATTCCTTCCTAACATTATGTAAATATAAAAGGTATTGTACAGTATCCTGGAAGCCCAGAGAGAGCACAAACAATTCCCATTGTTAAAGACAATGAGATGTATATACCAGGTTTAGAAGCCATCTTAGGACTGTTTTATTACATTAAGAGATATTGTTGTGTTGTTGTTTAGTCGTTAAGTCGTGTCCGACTCTTTGTGATCCCATGAACCATATCCCGCCAGGTCTTCCTGTCCTCCACTATCTTCCTGAGTTCGCTATTAGGAAATGTAATCAAATATCAGTAATGAGCCAACGTTTTGCTCATCCTGTGATGAGCTTCTTCAGGGAAAATGGTGTGCACACAGGATGAGCAAAATGTTGGCTCATTGTTGATGTTTGATTACATTTCCTAACATTTCCTAACATCTCTTAATGTAATAAACAGTCCTAAGTCATGGCTTCTAAACCCAGTATATACATCTCATTGTTTTTAATTACAGCAACTCCAGAAGAAATTACCTTTTACAGTAAATGCAGCAAGGCAGGGAAATTTGCTCCCAGAGCAACATGGAGACTACTGAAAGAAAGTTTAAGTACACACCTGTGAGAACAATGGCCCCAATGGGATCTCAGATAGCGAGAGCAGATGGTGAATACGGAAAGGTAGGTGGCAATTTTGCCCCTCGCAGATAAGCACATTTTCAGGTAGCGAATTTGCATATAAAGAGAACTGACTGTATATACACAATTATTACATTCACAAGTTTACTATAGATGGTGTTGATAGAAGGAAGTGTTGTTACACTTTCATAATGCCAGAGCTCAGGGACACTCAAAGCTGATCGTTTTTCCACATAACACATAATTTGCCTATGGAATTCACTACCACAAGCTTAAACTTCTTTAAAAAGCATTTGAAAAATATATGGAGGATATATCTGACAATGGCTAAATAATGATAGTTAAGTGTGAAAGCTTTTTTCTTCAGTACCAGATGCTAGGGACAAACAATAGATGGCTGCCATCTTCATTTTTGTGAAAAGCTAGAGGTATCTGGCTGGACATGGTTGAAAATACAGTGCTGGACTAGATGGCTCTTGATCAAATCCAGCAAGAAAATTCTTATGCAACTGCTTTTTCAGCAGGCATGCATTCTATTTTCAGACCTTTTGCTTATTATTTATTTATTGTATTTGTATCCCATCCTGCCTCCAAAAATCTCAGATATTGTACACATTTTTCCCATTTTAATTGCAGAACAACCCTATAACACAGGTTAAATTCAAACATAGTACTAACCTAAGATCACCACTGTGTCTTATGTCTGATCTTCATGGTTTCCCTGATTCAAGATCAGTACACATAGCAGATAAACAGCCCAGGTTTCCCTGATCCAAGGGCTAACTGATTTACAAACAAACTTCCAATAATAATAAAAATCTAGCATAGGAATGTCACATGCGAGCAATCCTGCATACATGCAACAGACATTGGTGGTGACTTGTAGTGATGTCGCAAATCACCACCAGCTCTGAGAGAGCTGTGGTTCTGAGCTTTCCAAGAAGAAGAATGCAAGGATGAGGTGGAAAGAGGCTGAGGCAGGAAGTAGAAACCACCTTACAGATGAACTTCTGGAAAACAACTTGTTTGTAAGTTGGGGACTTCCTGTACTCCATTTTACTGCACTGCATGGATTTTTCAGCACTCACTTCTTACACTAATAGAATCGTAGAACGAAAGCTTTCATGGCCAGCTACTAGAATACAAGACACAGGTTTTATGGGTGAAGTAGCCATGTAATTAAATATAAATACAACCGACGTTTCGTCTTATTTCCTAAGACATTATCTAGGTCTAAACAGCTTGGCTGTTGGGATGGTACTGAAAACCAACTGACAGAAACGGAACTTAAAGGGAAACACAGGCAGAGCTTAACATAGATCTTAAAGGAACATCAGACAGATTCTAAAGGCAGAATTAACATATATTGTTCCCTGTATATTTGTTTAATACTGGAAACCATATTTTGTCAATAAATTTTTAAACCCACCTCCAAAATAGAACAACTGCTTCGCAACCCAAAGGACGCCAGACCATTACTGTCCAATTCTGGAATTTACTGTATACCTTGTGATTGTGGGAGAAAATATATTGGTACTACAAAAAGAATGATCAAAACAAGGATATCGGAACATGAACGCGCGGTTCGTCTACGACATAAGGATGCCTCAGCTCTCGCAGAACATTCAATGACAACCAACCATAGTATTTTGTTCAATGAGACTAAATGTCTGGCTAATGATCCTAACAATAGAACGCGCCAGAATCTGGAAGCAATTGAGATTAGTAAAAGATGATCGCAAAATCTTATTAACCGCCAACAAGAATTAACATTTATTGACAAAATATGGTTTCCAGTATTGCACAAATATACAGGGAACAATATATGTTAGTTCTGCCTTTTGCCTTTAGAATCTGTCTGATGTTCCTTTAAGATCTGTTAAGCTCTGCCTGTGTTTCCCTTTAAGTTCCGTTTCTGTCAGTTGGTTTTCCGTACCATCCCAACAGCCAAGCTGTTTAGACCTAGATAATGTCTTAGGAAATAAGACGAAACGTCGGTTGTATTTATATTTAATTACATGGCTACTTCACCCATAAAACCTGTGTCTTGTATACTAATAGAATCATTCAATATTTTTGTAGACGCCATGTGATGGGGTGGGGGGGCTTTCGTTTTTGTGATTGAGTCCTGTTATGCTTATCCCAGTAAGCTAATGCTACAATTTTAGATGTAAATTAAGATGGGGATGTTTGTCCATGTTAAGAATAGAGAGGCTTGTCACTCATCTTAGCCCACATACTTCCATTAGCCTCAGTCCCAAGAGCTTCACTAGTCATACCAGTGAAGCTTTACTTTTTTTGACAGCAGCCCCAAATTCAACATTGCAAACTGCTTTTGAAATACTCTTAAGACACACATACTAAATTTCCTTTAAAAATAAATAAAAAATGATATTCCTTTGGAAGTCATTAAAAGTTTCAGAATTGTTGGAATTTTTTAGCTATCGGTGACCACTAACAAATCAAGAAGGGGGGGAGCCCATTGGAGTGCTCTTTCATTCTATAATAAGTTCCTAATTAATTGACTGACCAATTCAATTGACAGCTCTTGTAATTAAATATAAATACAACTGGAGAGTTTGGATGGTACTCTACCAATTTCTCCTTTGTGCCCAGCAGGGATGTGGATCAAGTCTCGAGTCAAGTCCCAAGCCTTTGCCCCCAAGCCTTTGCCCCAAGTCCTGAGTCTTTGGTTGTGAGTTGTGAGTCCCTTTCTTATTTAATGGGGGAAATGGGTTTAAACCTGAATAAAATTCAACTTGTCGTAAAAGGCTCCAAGTCTCGAGTCGAGTCTTTTACAATCGCCGAGTCAAGTCCGAGTCAAGTCATTGACGCGACTTGAGTCCAACTTGAGTTCAAGTCAGTAGACTCAAGTCTACATCACTGATGCCCAGTGAGATCAGGAGTAGGTCTTGGGCTTGTACACATCATTCCCACTCCTTTCTGCTGCCTACTGGATTCAGTATACTGGGTCAGAACATTCCATTTTCAAATCCCAGTTGAAGCTTTGTATTTTGTATGTGGGGAGGACATGTGTGAGCCTGAGAACTGTTCCCAAATTTAAGGTATTTAGAGTTGAGATCAGAGGATTATTATCTGAATAGTCCTTTTAAAAGCCAACATATTTATATGGAGTAAGAGTTCTTCCATACAGCTCTAACAGTATTTCTTATTTTATACCCCAAACTTTTATTCCTGCATTATTTTTTAATATGCAATGTTGCTTTGAAGAGGAATGGATACTTCTGAAATATCCCTGGCCATTAATGGTATTGGTTAGTACTGTAATAAGAAAATCTTAACGCTGCAGTATTAAAATGCTCATTAAAAACAGAATATAGCTCAAGTTATTGTAGTATTGCTGCTTATCATAATTGTCTTGAAGCTACTCAGTAACCTTGTAAAAACTTATTATTCTCTTTAAAGTAGTAAACATATTTTTTTAGAAAGCACATCAAGTTTGCAAATCATGAAATCGTTATAATTTGTCACAGAATTTTTATAATGCACTACCCTGAAATGCCAATTAAGACCATCAATCATTTCAAAACAATTTCATAAAATACAGTAATTCATTATTTTATACAATTCCTAGCAAAACAGCATTTAAATAGATTAGGAGCTGATCAGACTGAATGTTGCTTGCTCTCTGAACATTTCTTCCAAAAATTTGAAATATTTTATTGGGGGCTTGCTAAATTTTGACAATTTTGAAAGCCTATGCTCATTTCTTTAAAGCTACATCCCATGAAATGCTGATCCCAAAACAGTCTCCCTTTCTTCCAAAACCTCCATGGTAGCCATAACTTCATAACTTCACTATGTACACAGGACATTTTGCAGCAAGGAGTTTGGAAATCTCCATATTTATCTTACAAGAACGAATCATATCCACAGGATTCAAGGTCATAAAATACGTATTTTTACAATAAAATAATTTAAAACAGAATAACGTTTCATTCGTTGGGCATGAATATCTTCAGATGCATATCAAGCCAAGAGCCGGCAAAAAGATGTTAACAGAATCACTCTATAACTGGCATTTAAAGCAACAGCGTTAACAGAATCTCTCTGTAACTGACATTTAAAGCAATAGCATCCAATTCACAAGGCAGCATACATCAGTCAAACTTAAAAATGAGAGGCACATGCCAATGACCGTAATTGACCTGACCTAATAACAATGTATTCTAACTTGTTTGAGAGCCTCTAGCAAATACTATATTTCAACATAGCCTTACTCAAAGACGGAGTCCATATTCTATTAATTATTGACTCCTGCTTCCGATTCAGAACCATATTGCCATGTTTAAAGATCTCAGTGGCTTTCAAATCTACCCGTAACTTATAATTGGATTCTTGCGAAAGACTCTCTGTCCCTCCAAAGTTTATCCTATGACCAGTTGTCAGCATATGCTCCGCTAGGGCAGATTGTTCATAATACCCCAGTCTGCATGCTCGTTCAAGTTCCATAACACGTGTAGAGATTGAGTGTTTAGTGGTCCCTATATACATTTGGCCGTAAATACATGGGACCCTGTAAACCCCTGGGGTAGATATTGGGGGGTCTTGATTCATTGGCATTCCTTAACCACTGAGCCATTTTTTTTTTGTAGGTCTAAAATAGTGTTGACATTATATTGCCACATCACTCTAGCTATCCTAACTGTAGTACCCCTAATGAAGGGCAAGCAGATTGTGTGTTTTTGCTCATCCTCCCCATTTTGTACAGCATCCTTGTTTTTATTCTTATTTTGATATTTTTGTAGCTGTCTCTCCCATGCCCTATTGATTTGTAGTACAGTATGCTGTACAAAATGGGGAGGAGGACTCTGTCTTTGAGAGAGGCTGTGCTGAAATATAGTATTTGCTAGAGGCTCTCAAACAAGTTAGGATACATTGTTATTAGGTCAGGTCAATTACGGTCATTGACATGTGCCTCTCATTTCTAAGTTTGTATGTCTGCTGCCTTGTGAATTGGATGCTATTGCTTTAAATGTTGGTTTTAAAAGCCCTTTAAAAAGAAAAGCCCCAAAATTGCTGTTTTACCTTTTAAAAAGCCAAACAGCTCTGTTTTCAGGGCTGTAGAGAGTGAAATCGTGCTGCTACAGCCCCTTCCTGGTTGCTCAACTTCCCCCCTCCCCCAAGGTTGTCCCAGAATTGCTCTCTACAGCTCTGAAAACGGAGTGGTTGGCAGCCGAAAGATGGGGGGGGGGAATTAAAATAGCGTTTTCTTACCTTTTGGCTGCCAAACCGCTTTGTTGAGCAAAAAGAATACTAAGAAAATCACAATGTTTAATGAATTCGATCCTAAATAGTTGCCCCTTCCCCCTGCAGCCCTCTGTACCCCATACCTTTCCGTTCCAGAGGGTTTTCTAACCCTCTAGTAGATTTTCAGGAAATGTAGGGGGCTAAGGGGGGCATAGGTGCATTCACTTGCATGGCCTTCTTTCCTCTCAGGTTCTTTAGGATCCAACCCATCATTAATATTCTATTTCTCTTTGGAAATAATAATTTTGAAGCAGGAATGATTAACTGTAATGAAGATGTGTTACAAAAGAACTACCAAAACCACCGCTGCCACCTCAAATAAAACACAACATTGGTAAGGTCTGTCATCCCTGTTTATCTCATGAGTCTCTGTATCATCTTCCTATGCCTCAGATATGGTATATGAACACAGCAGTTCAGTTAATTTCTATTCACCCTCCTTATTAACTTTTCTTGGTTGGATCTCTAAGGAATTATTTAATAATGATCCAAATGGGAAAGAAAAGGTTAGAGAAAATATGCCTGTCTCATATCTAGAGCTGCTTTGATACAGCAAACTATCCACCCGCTACACTTTATGTTCCCAACAAGTTGCTTCACATTCATGTTGAGCAAGAAGGGAATGAAACTGAAACAGTGGGTTACCAAAGGGAGGGTCCCAAGGAGGTGATAAACAATGTCCTGTCACCATTTTCTGCATAAATGAATTGCTCAATTTTTACCTTGGCCCAAATTATTGTCTTTCTCAAAGGCTGCTGAAAGGATCAGTAGAGTATAATTTCTCCAGTCAACATCTAGGTTGTAATTGTCAGTCAAGGACACAGTTGTAATCTTAGCACATACGTTGGTAAAGGCTACACACCCTGATAGGCAGGTGTGTAGAGAACTAAGAGCATTTGTATATACAGGTGGGCCCCCATATCCACTGGGGATATGTTCCAGGCCCCTCCATGGATACTTGAAACCGTGGATAAGAGCGAACACACCCTCCATGGTTTCCTGAGGGCCCCCCCACCCTGACTCCCCTACAGGCAGGCATGCTTGCCCCCCCAGCTCTTATTTTTCTTTCAGCAAGCTTTGTTTCTTCCTTAAAACAAACAGAAGCAGCCTCCATTGCAGGCAAGTAGAACGAGACTAAGTCCTAGAGAGGCTCTGCAAGGTTTCTGTTAACCTTGCAGAGCCTCTCTAGTACTTAGTCTCGTTCTACTTGCCTGTAATAAGCAGCCAGAGGCTGCTTCTCCTGTTTCTTTAAGGAAGAAACAAAGCTTACTGAGAAAAAAGTAAAAGCCTGGGGGGGTCCCCACGATCCGTGGATAACTGAAACCGTGGATAGTGAATCAGTGGTTATGGGGGCCCACCTGTACTTGATATTGCAGACTTCCTATTCATTTAATCACTTTTCTTAGAAAATTGAGTTTAAAGTTGGTGCAATAACTGATGGGAAATTATGTCAAAATACATTGATTGGTAAGGAGATACGAGATACCTCCTTTTTGAAGGCTGGTATTAGTAACCCCATGTAAAAAACAAAACCCAGGTTTATCAAGCCAGTTTTTAAACACAGTAGATAAAAACTTAAGTTACAGCTGATCATGTAAGTGTGTTACTTTCTCTGTTGCTATATTTAACACAATACTTTTGAATAATATACTGTATTTGCTTTGCACAAAATCCTATTACAGAAACAATGTTTCAGCAAATGCTTCAAAACATAGACATTGTCTTAAAATTAAGCTCCACTCCTTGCCAAATGTGTATCATTTGGCCAAATTTATCGTTTGGCTTGGGAGAAGTCAAGGGACTACCAAGCAGGGATAAAGTCTCTGACTCCAAGTCTCGAGTCAAGACCCAAGTCTTTGACCCCGAGTCTTTGGTTGCGAGTTCCTATCTATTTAATGGGGAAAATGGGTTTAAACCTGAATAAAATTGGACTTGTCATAAAAGGTTCCAAGTCTTTTGAGTTTTTTACAATCGCCGAGTCAAGTCATTGATGCGACTTGAGTCCGACTCAAGTCCGAGTCAATAGACTCAAGTCTACATCACTGCTACCAAGGGCTGTAGCCACAGCTTACCATGTGGACTTGCCTGCAGTTCTGCCTACTCTGTGTTAAGATGTAGTCCTGATTTGCATCATAGGTAGCACTTCCACAGCGACAGCATAGAATTCTAGCAAGTGCCAACCACATGGACAGCACAATCCTGCGCAACTATCTGGCAGGCGCCCCTGGCCGCCCACCGAATCCTATCCTCATTCTGGGCCACTTTGGTGCGCCCCGGAGGTCTTCTCGGGGAAAGGGGATGCTGGTCCCCTTCCCCCGGTGTAAACCGGGGAAGGCTCAACGGGAAGGCTAAATAGCTGGTGGACGTAAGAGGAGGCCATGTAACAGCCGAGCCGATTGGAACGGGAATGGCAATATGACGGATGCCATCCCCGCACCCTCCTGGGCCTGCTCGGCCAATGGCCCCCCTCCCTCACTGTCCAGACCGCCCCTGTCAGGGGATCTCTTCCTGCCTCTGGCGGTCGTGGGGATGTCCTGGCGGCAGAGTGAGGACGTGCATTATGGCACATTCGCGACGGCTTTGGCCGGTGGAACGCCCGTTCCGCCACCTGATCTTCCCGGAGGATTGCACTGTCAGTACTATTGTCTTTAGCCCTTGCCAGTCCTGAGTCTCCTCTCCATACAATTGTCTTTTATAATCCTTGATGGAGGAAGTTAACTCCTAGGTGTTTGTGAGTTGTTGTTTTTCTCAGTGTTGGGTGTGTATAACTTCTTTTTTTTAAGAAAAATAATGAATTAAATTGCTTTCTCTGTATAGAGATATTTACATTAAGAAGGGATGAGTAAAATTATTGCTAAATACTATTCTACTTAGAAAACACAAGTAAATAATTTGCAATTTTTATTAGACTGTCAGTGTTTTTCTTTCCTTATTGTAGATGGGTCGTCTACAAGACCTCATAAGAAAAAGTGAACAGGGCCTTGGTACCGCAGAAGGGCACATCTCCAATCTCCAAGAAACCCAGGAAATACTACAAAAAGAACTTGAATTAACTAGGGCAAGACTGAGGGAGACAACAGATTCTCTGTATAATACTGAGGTAACTGCATAATACTATAGGATATATCATCCTAATTCATAGAAGCTCCAGTGCATACACTGAGCCTTCTGCACACACAGACATTTCCTCATTTGCTACAATTTCACAACTCCGTATGTATATCATTACTGAGCATGTGAAATTTCCCCTGCATGCACATCAGAATGATCATTGAGTTTTGGATCAGGAGAGTCTGGGGTTTGTTTGTGGGTTTCTTTTGCTTCTGTCTCTTCATCATGGGTGTAGGCAAAGAGAAGTAGAACTTTGGGACTTCTGTAGCAAGAGTGATGACATCATTAGGTAGTTCAGGTACTACCTTTGAAAATTAGTTCAAAAGGTGTGACCTTTTGGTTTTGGGTTCAACAGAAGACAAAGTGAGAAATTTGTCTGAGGGCATATGTTAATATCTAGTCTGTCTTTCTCAAGGGCTACCTGAGAGACACTATTAGGTTGTATTAAAGCTAAAATCCTATGCAAATGCACACAGTAGTAAGTCTTAATGAACACAGTGGGACTTCTGAGTAAACTTGAAATGCTAAAACAGCATTTATATATATTTGGGATAATTTTTAATCATATTTTTCAATTTTTACAAATTTGTTTTAAAATTACTGCAACCCACTCCAGAAGCTTGGGAAGAAATAAGGTAGATTTTTTTTTAAAAGGAAATACAGTATAATTTCAAAATAGAAATAAATGATAGGGAAAAAAACACTCTAATGAAAAAATTTAAATATTTTTGTTATAGGCGTATTGGGGTGTGGCTATGGGGGCATAGCTGTATGGGGTGTTTGATACATGGTGCTTTGAGACACTGCGAGCAGCAGAACAGGACTTCTGGGTTTCTGGTACAGCGATGATGACATTGCTGAGCAGCAAGGTCTCACAGGAAGAGGCTGGCAGCACAGGTGGCCTGAGTCCCAGTGATTGGGGCATTAGTAGCAAGGTGGGTGGTTCAAAAGGAAGGGGGAGGCATTCTTTGGAAGCCTTCCGGTGAGTTCTAAAAACATTCCTTTTCCAGCAAGCCTTCTGATTTTAGACTTTAGTGCCTGGTGCCTGCGGGTTTTATTGGTACTGTACTTTTATTATGGTATTGATTATGATATTGTATGTGCTCTGTCTTCTGCTTGCTGTTTTTAATGTTTTATATGTTATGTTTAAATATTTATATGCTTTAACATTTATATACACTTATATTTTATAGTTTGATTGTCTGTACTTTTAATATTGCTGTGAGCTGTTTTGGGTGCCTTTGGGAGAAAAGCAGGATAAAAACCAAATAAGTACAGGTAGGATGGACAAAGAAAGAAAGGCGAGGAAGGAGGTGGATGCAAAGAGCAGGGTGCAATTGAGGAGGAGAGTTCAGAGGAGAGATAGCGGGAATCAAGGAGGAGGGGTATAGCAAGAATAGGAGGTGAAGGTTGAGAGCGAGGTCGAGGGCGGCAGCAGAAAGCAGAGAAAAGAGAGAGGCAGAGATGAGAGAGAAATAAAGGGAAGGTGGAGAAGGCTAGAGGGGAAGGACATTCAAAAGGGAAGAGCCTTGGGGTGTAGAGGAAGGAGAAAAGGGCCTGGAGCACTCAGACAAACCCTAAGGAGTCGGGTATACCCTGACTCGCAACCCCTGTACCAGCCCCTTTCAGAACACCAGTGCTCCAGAGCCAAAGGCTGATACATGGGAGGGATGTTGGCAGTACTTGGCTTCTTGGCCCTAAGCAGGGACTGGTGTAAAGCTCCAAGAGGGAAAATTGAATCGAGATCATGCTACCGAACCTCAACCATGCTTCTATGCCCCCACCCCGTCCCACCTAAGTATGAACATTCTCAAATAAACCCCTATCTAGCAGCATTTCCATGCATCCACATCTTTTGTACTTCCTACCCTCCATACCATGTAATTCCCATCTCCCTATGATGTATACCTCTCCCCAGGACAGGGCAGAATGAGAGGACATGCCCACAGGGTGTCATGGTGAGCTCTTTCAAGATACAGGGTATATGGGTAAAGATGCCATGTATTTTCTTTCAAAGCCAAAATCACTATTAAAAACAATTCCAAAACACTGAAGCGCAGATCTTAAAAGCAAGTTTTAAAAAAAACTGCGAACAGGAATAAACTACATTTAAAATCCAAGGCTAGAGATGGTGCAAAAACCGACATTTTGTTCCAAACTAGGAACTTTTTCTAGGTGCAATCACAATGATTGTATAGATGACAAGCAGTGCAAAAAACACGAAGTTTAAAAGCTGAAGAAAGCGTGGGAAACCGGGAGCTAATTAGCAGTGGAACTCAGACCGGAAGCGGCAAGCGAATTGACCGAAAGTAACCTCCAGTGCTCATTGTTTTCTTTTCTTTCTGGATCTGTCAAGTGAACTTTACGAATAATGGGAAACCAATTTTTATTAATAAATGATAAATCTTGTCTATTAATCAGGTTTCCTGCATGTCTCTTTGATAGATTGTGTGTGAATAGCTGCACAAAAATTTCTGAAATCTTTCCTTCAGTTTTTAATATCCCTGATGTGCTTTGAGAACTCTTGTTCTTTTGTTCTTTTTATCAGTAGTTATGGGAAAAATCAGTTCACATATGACTAAACCATTATCAGTTTTAAGACAATAAAATTGTCAGGAATCATGTTAATGAAGTGAAACATGTAAACCAAAATGTATCTTTGTGTGCATTTTGGGAAGGATATTAATGTTGCTTTGAAGTGACATATTGATGTGAGTCGCATTTTTTTTGTTGTTGTTCCTTCAATTTATATTCTGAACTTCCTGTTTCTAGGGAGAATTAGACCAGGAAAGACAACAACATGAGGCAATGATTGTAGCCATGAGGGAAGAGGAGAAATTTAAGGTTGACAGAATGGCCCGTGATTTGGAAATAAAATGGACAGAAAACCTTCGGCAAGTGTCCCCCACATACATTTTAAAACAAAATATGTATTAAAATCAATGAGATAATCTTGATGAAAAGTATGATTCAGTCATGTTTTCCTTGTGTTATTAAAGTCCAGAATGTGTGTAATTTCTCTCTCCATCTTCTCAGGCAGGAATGTAGTAAACTTCGTGAAGAGTTGAGACTGCAGCACGAAGAAGATAAAAAGTCAGCAATGACTCAACTCTTGCAGCTAAAAGAGAGAGAAAAAAATGCTGCCAGAGATAGCTGGCAGAAGAAAGTAGAAGATCTTTTGGATCAGGTAATTGGACTCATGACTTTCAATTGTTATTACCATCTTTAAATTACATCTGAACAAAGATATATTGTTGCAAAGCTAACTAGTTCAGAATTTGAGGAATGAGAAAGAATCATATGCTGAGCTCTATCACCATTTTGTCTGTTACACTGACACTGTATGTTTAAAAAATAACTAGACGGGGCCTATAAAAGCTAAGACATGAAACCTCTCCTCTCCAGTGTACAACTCTGGACTAGAAGAGCATGTAGAAACCTAGGTAACAGATATGATCCAAGAGAGGAATCAAGTTAAAATGCAGAAAAATATGCTTTTATTCACAAGGCCATTTCATACCTCTCTTTCAAAAGTTTGAGTTACTCAGAACAATAACGTTCAACACTTACAAGGACATGGTTATTCAAAGTACTACACCCCGTACAGCCAGCAGAAAACTTTACACAAAATATAAATAAGAAAGGGAGGAGCAAAATCCACATCATAATTCTGAACTTCCAAAAGCCATCTGGAATAGATGTGTTTTGCATGTTTTCAAAAATCTCTTAGTCATGCTTCCTGAGTTGAAAACAAATAGTAATAAAACTCTTGATTGTTACACATACTGCAACATCAGTTCACATTGTTTTGAGTATGGGAATTCTTCACTGGAGTCTTCACAAGTACAATATCGGCAGAAAACATCAAATTATTATAGTAGACTCTGTACAAATTGAGAGAGAGTTTGGAGATTGTAAAAATTACAATCTTTTAAGCGCAGAAGGTACAACATAAGAATGGATGTCACAGTGGGAAAATATTAAGTGTTTTCCTGTATAGATGTCACTGAACCACACGTGTCTGCCACTAATTAGTGCTGGAGGCATTAGTTCTCTCCATAGAATATTTTGAGAATCTCAAAATGATGGAGTTTGCCCATGTTTCTTCAGAAGTAGTGAGTTAACTTCACCAGATATTTCTGCTCTGTCTCTCTGTCATCAAAACCAATGGCAGTTTGGACAGATGGAGCATGGATTTAAATCCCAAATGACACACATTTGTTCTATTCAGGAACAGGGGAATAAAGATTAAATAGTTAAGCTGTGGACTTTAATTTGTTCAATAGACAGTACAACTACAGGCACATTTTAGAGATGCAAAACATAATTTAAGATTGTTTTATGTACTTCACATCGGGTGGAAGCGGCATTAAACTATGAAGTAGCTGGGTCATAGAACACTGTCATCTCCATCTCCTCCTTCCACAGAGGAGGGGAGAGAAGTGGAGAGCTCCATGAAACTTACTGATGTATTAATCTGCAGGCAGTTGGTGCTCCGTTCTTGTTTAGGGTCAGCGAGTCAAATAGAACAAAAAAATGGGAGCAGTTGGCCCTCTTCCACAGGTTAAGTTCACCTCTTCTTTCTCTGGCCTTGGCCCCTCCCTATACACCCTTGGTGGTCTCTATGGGTGGTCCCTATGTGAAGGCCTTTCTCGGTAATGCAAGCCCAGATAGGGCCTCTGTGCTGGTGGCTGTGGCCCCACCCCACAGTTAGCTACTCGTGGGTGCTGGGGGCAGCCACTTCTCAGGTCCCAGGTTGGAGGGTTACTGCCTGGGCACCTTGGGCCTCCTGCTGTCCAGCCTCCTATTTTCCCCCTTGCTCCTTCAGAGCTCAAGCCCCCATGTCCCTTCTTGCTGGGCCTGGCCCTACTTTGGGGATCCTGAATCTGTGCCAGTCTTCACCCTCCCTTCTGGGCCAAGAAGATTCTTCTCTCTTCTTTGGTTCTCCTTTCTGCTCCTACTCTCTTCCTCCTGCATCTTCCTGCTTGCTCCTTCATCCTGCTTCCACTTTCCTGTCTGCTCTCTCTTCCTCTGCCGCTTTCTTCCTCAGGCCCTTTTATGGATGAGACCAGCCCCACCCTGCCAGTACTAGCAGCCACCTGTCCTTTCAGCCAGGAGCAGGCATGGCCGGTGACGTCACCAGATGCCGTGAACTGCCTGGCTGATTGGTGTATCTGCCTCCCCCCCCCCGCCCATTTGGCTGGGTTAGTCATGCACCCTGCAGTCCAGCTGATCAGCAGGGACATATGTTCTGTCTCCAAGCCGGTGGGCAGAGCTGTGCGCACCACCACCCAGGTATCGAGTGGGGTGTCTCCCTCTCCCCGCCTGCCAGCTGCTCTCTGGCACAGCTCACAAATACCTGTGTATATATCACAAGATGATCCTGAATTGTTTAACTTGTTTGACTTTGCTGATATAATTAGCAAAGGGTCTAATATTCAGTACTTTTATTTATTTCAGAGTGTATAAACTGTCTTATTCCACCCCAAGAAGGCTAACAATTGAAACAGTATAACTGTACAATTATTCACCTAAAAACCAATTTATTAGTGTTTGTCCACAGTAAACTCCTGAATAAACAAGCATATTAAGCCACAAAAGTAGATTTTTTTAAAGTTTGTTTTACATACCAGATCTATTTATGGGATAATGTGGAGCAGTAAGTGTGACCTCCATTTGGATTCCAATACAGCCAACTGATTTTGCCATGAGTTCAGCAGAGAGACTTTGCAGTTTCCCAGAGTGGGATGTTTGTCTTATAGCAATAGTTTCCTGGGTTTAATTCAATGCTGGATTTACTTCACTACTGTTATTATCACAACAGCTGGAAATTGTAATTTATTAGTGTGTTCATTAGAATATTGACCTTTTTCTTTGTAAATTTAGACTTTAAGAAACATTATTCATACTTCTATAGCAAATATATTCCAGGAGGAAAAGATATAAATTAGTAAGCATCTCACTGGTACCCTAATTATTTGAATGAAAGATAGAACAGTGAGGGAAATTAATCTAGAATGACTGGTGCCTGAATCATAAATCATGTATTCAACAATGAAATTACCCATCATTCACTTTTAGCAATTGTATTGATCATATGTTACAACTGATGTATATGGTGATGTACCACTTATACATGCTGACAGTACATCTTCAGCTTGTTAGTAAATGGCGCTATATTATTGTATGTAAGATATAATTTTGCTATGGATTCATAAATATCTCTTTAGGA
Source organism: Plestiodon gilberti rubricaudatus (assembly GCA_026170595.1). Lineage (NCBI taxonomy): Eukaryota > Metazoa > Chordata > Lepidosauria > Squamata > Scincidae > Plestiodon > Plestiodon gilberti. The sequence goes on from JANXHW010000001.1 coordinate 80,285,262, forward strand.
AAATTCATATCTAAATCTTTTTTTTAAATGGTTCTTTTACAGACTGATTTGGGCTTGGTAATAAAATAGGCTTGGACATTTTATGATGTTGCCAGGTTGTTTAAAAACAATGGCAACACTTATCTGTTCACTATTTCAAAAAAAAACCCCAGAAGCCTGAAGATCTGTTTTAAAATCTTTAAAGAGATATGCTAATTCATATGAAATGGGAAAGGCAATAGATACATGACTATTCTTCCCAAGCACATTTGAATCAAAACAAAATGACTTGTATACAGGAATATTCTGAGACATATTACTTTTTCCTTTTCAATTTTTAACTTCAAAAATTGCATAAAACACTTAATGATGTAAATTCCTTATCTGTGCAATAAATTTATATAATAAACCATAGCAAAAACTTTTGTATTTCAGTTTTTTCAAACAATTTTCAACATAGTTTCTTGTCAGATTAATATTAATGTTCTGTGTTTTACTGTCCCTTCTTTATCCCACCTTCTTAGTTATTTCTGAATGTTTCCCTTTATTCCTGTGATCTTTCCTTCATAGCGGCACTGTCTCGGTGAAGCTTTGCATAAATCTATCAGCAATGTAAGTGAATTGCACTTACAATTTGTACATGAGGGCATGCTTGCACTTCTCAACTTGCATACTGGCCAGTTCTGCTTTAAAGCATTAGCCTTTGAAATAAAAATAAAGTTAAGATGTTCAGGGGAAGAGATTACTCATTAATTTCATAAACAAACTGTGCTGCATTCATTCATTCATATGTGTATATGTTTGTATCATTTGACATCAAGCATCACACAGTCATTTTATGTTATGTAAAAGTGAGCTTGCAGGCAGTGCATTTGCACATTATAAAGCTTTTTTATAAAGCATGAAATGTGTGGTACTATATTATAGTTTAAAATAAATAATACAACTTAATTATACCAATTGAGCTTCTATTTTTCCTTCTGTTTGTTCAAAGAAATGCAAGATAGTGGCTGGGATCCAAAGGGTTGCACACATAATACTGTGTACACACTAGGATTTTTCCACTCCCTACTTCCTGTTGCATTCCTTCCCCCCTCCTTCCCCAAAGCCACTCCTTAAGGCAGGGGACCCTCTGAAGCACTGTACAATGTAGCATAATGGGATGCAGCCAGTGACAGAGTGGAAATTAGTACATCCCTATTGTGCATGTGGACGTGTCTTTCACTCACATGCTGTTTGGAGCCCCACCAATATTTAAAGGTAAGATTTAGAATAAATCCACAAATATTAATGTTTTGCATTTTCAGCATCATCAGAACTAGATCCTCTATGACACTATGTGGAGGAAAAGAATTTGTGGGCAAAGCTTCATGGTTCTGCTACAGTACGGGAAGTCATTTCATTTACAAAGCTACAGAGTACAGTACTGCTACTAAAAATGATCTAGTGTCCCAGTGGTTGTAATAACTTCGGGCATAATCCTAGATAACCATACACATTGGTGGATATGAAGCATACATGCAGCTAAAAACGTTTTGAATCTACAACCAATTTAAAAACAACAACAGTTTACCAGTTCAGCTAGATGATTGACTGCAATAGAAACTTTTAAAATACCTTTAGCTACATGCATGTTTCTTCAGTACAGGTACCTGCATATATGGCTGCCTAGAATGGTAGTCATGATGAATAATGAAAATAGCATTTATTAAGATTTGGTACAAACATGCCTTTAAAAAACACACTACAGTATTTTAAACAAGCTGGTATTGAAATTGAAAACTTCTTAACCTGTCTTAAACAAAAATTTCATTAGTTGCCCAAATGGAAAAATAAAAGGGGAGGTAAATGAATATTTAAATACTGAGTAACACTATTAGATGATTTCTTTTGTTGTATGCGGTAATGGAGATGTCTCTTTACTAAATGCTTACATGACTATAAAGCAGTAATGCTGTGCAAAAATTAACATTTTGCAGAGCTTTTAATAAAACTCTTTGTCTGATGGGATATAAATATTTGTTAAAAGCTTTACACAATTACACGGTTTTGTTTTTTGCAGACTCCCTTATCAGATTGTGGTGGGTTCATTAGCACTGTGCCAGCACTATAGTGAAAGGAAATGAGAGATTATTATTGATAACTAACATAATATAAGTAATGAAATTTTAAAATGTAGAAGCTTAAAGTAGGTTCCATTATATGCACATTTTTCATCTTAAGTACTAGATAGGCATTTATTTGGGTGACCAAACTGAGTTTTCCTTTCTCCTCCTCTCAAAAATGGGATAGCAAGTATGTTTCTAAAATTTGTTTATTTGAAGTTAAAAAACATATTTCATGCATGTTTGCATTACACATAAAGCATTTGTCCCCAATTCTTCCACTTTCTATGGAGCTGAATTTGATATCAATTTTATTTTTGTTTTCAACAAAATATATTCTTTACATACCAGGCAATTTGCTCATTTTTCATCTTAAGAACTAGATAGGTAATGATTAATTCATTAAAGAAATAAGTTCTTGGGATTTTTATCTTAAGAATTGAGGTCATGTCCAAGCTTCGTCAGTGCTGAGTGACCAGAACCTTAGCAGATACCAAGGGCAGAGATTTACTTCTGTTTAGGGAGCATAAAAATATATAGTAGAGCTCTGTATGGCACTGTATAAGGCTACAATCCTGTACACACTTTCCTGGGAGTAAGTCCCATTGAGTTTATTGGAACTTACTTCTGAATAGACATGCATAGGATTGGGTTGTAAGTCAACTCTGTGGTAGATATGGTTCCAGCAAAGCAAAATACAGCAGTAGTTAAGCAGGAGTGAAATAAAGAGTAGGATCACTGGTGCGATAAATAGTGTTAGGGGCAGAGAAGAATTTCAGAAATGGGCGGTGGAGGTTCAGAAATGAACTTCCTCAGATCAGAAATCCCTGAGCCCATTACAAGCAGAGTCGTCCTCCTCAAAATGCAATCTTAGCTCATAATGGCTATATTGCCAGTCCTTTCAGTTGCTAGTTTCCCTTCTTCACCCCCTCTTCCCACACTTAAACAAACTTAACAAGGTTGTGAACATTGAGATAAGTTGGTTTTGCCTGTCATTAGTAATGATGAAATAACAAGAGTTCAACTAAGGGCTCATGGCAGAAGCTCTAAAAACCAAAGGGTTGTAATGAACCTAAGATTGGCATTGTTACTGCTGGGGCCAAAACACATTACACTTAATGCATATTTTTGCTTGGTATTTTTCTTTTATTTTTTTTAAATAGTACATGCAGGAGTTTCAAACTATTTGGAAACGGCAGTGGGGAGTAGGTAGCTTTAAGACTTTTCCCCACCATAGTTTCGATCTGAATTGCCATCACCATGCATGTATTTACATTAGAAAAAAAGAAAAGCTTCAATGCAAAAGCCAATTGAGACCCCCTCCCAATTTAAATAGTATGGAGAGGCATGATCTGGATTGGAACCCCAGCAGGGAAGAATTCTTTAAACATCCATACCTACCAGTATTGTTTCACTGCAGTTGGAAGCTTCAGCACGCACTGTTTTTTAAAAACAAACACCACGCCAAAGCATGCATGTTTTGGCCCTTAGCAGTATCAATGTTTAGTTTAGGCTACTTACTACAACCCTTTGGCTAAAGCTTCTGCCATAAGCCCTAGGTTCAAAGTTATTCGTTTCTACTGGCTTAGCTTAAAAATCCATCCCAAATGTAAATTTTAGTGTAGGTTCTGGAATTGTTGTAATGTTTCAGCTTGCTGAATTGTGCATGTATCATTTGTATTGGCTACTAAATTTGTGTGTGATATAGAGTCCATTTCAGTGGTTGTTGCTTAATTTTTTCACCCGTGCCACAGTGTAAAATTCAGTTTTAACCGCAACTTGACTTATACATCTGCTTTAGTTTGTCCTTTGAGGAGTTCAGCCATGACATTAAATACTGCTCTACACATAATTACTGTTAGTATGCTGATCATCATTTTATTTTTTTGCTATAAACCATTACAGACCTATTCAGCACACATTGATGATCGCATCAATTTTACTAGCTAACTTGTTCAGTCTGCAGGACCACGTGCCCTGCTATTAACTTGACTGAGGATCATGCACCATGGGTTGAAAGCATGCCTGAGGCCATGCTGCTTACTTCATGTGAACTTAGAGAATAGCACTGCCTAGGCCAAAATGACCTGGCTAGCACATGGCATCATACCCTAGAAGCCTCTGCAGCAGTGTTCCCTGTAAGCTGTGCGACCATGCAACTACAAGCCAAGCTCCGTGCAGCACAGAGTTTGGCAACTTGGAAGTTCAGTAATGACACATGTCATTGCTGAGCATCCGGGGACAGTGTTGTGAAATAGTCGCGATGTCACACACACGGAAAAGGGGTCCAAGTGGACCCCTTTGAAGGAATATAGCTCTGCAATGTACTTCCATTTTTCCTTAGACTCACTAGAGTGTGATACTTGGATTGAAAGTGATATGTAATTCTTTGTGGTTTCTGTGGGGTCACATGTAGTGAGGTTTTGTGCATGTGCAGAGCCGGCCTTGGAAGCTTCTGGACCTTTGAGCATTCTACTCCTGCTCTTCAGCAGGGGAAACTTTGCGTACATCATGTGCCTTGAGGATGGAAAGAATGCCCAATCAGTTCCTTTTCAAATATTGCTGAAGCAACTTCATGAAGAATGCTTCTCTTCGTCCTTTATCCCTTTGGGAAAAAAATGGAGAGTTTAACCTTTGTTTTCATCTTTATTATATATATATATCTTGCTAGGAGTTGTTTTTTGTTTTGTAAAAACTCACTAGTATTTATTAGGTTAATTAACCTAACCACTCATCATACGGTGGGCACGGTCACCTTCTAAAAACTGTCACTGCTTTAGTGCAAAATTCCTCTCCACTGACAAGTGCAACACTTCTCTGTTTGGGAGAGAATCATGATGTGGATAACTACGGTATGTCCACTGTAAAAATATTCCAGGCAGACGAGGAAAAACAGTGAGCTTCACTTCAAGTTGATGCTTTGAGAGTCAGCCCTCACTCCCACTGCAGTAATGTCGGTTTGTCCTGTCAACCCACCTCCTTCTCCACCTCTGCCAGTAGCTTCCTCAAAGCAGGTGAGTCAGAAGGCATGCAAGTCCCCTTCAGAGAGCTGTTGAGACCAAGCTGGGGCCCACAAGATGCAGCAAGTCAAACACCATAAGTCCCACTTTGAGTGGGTGACGAACACAGGGGATCTTACAAAAAGAATTTGAAAAATCATTCAGAGATCAAATATGCAGGCCCCCTGACATGCCTTCCACCTCAGTGGCTTATGTGTTGATACTAGCAAGGGTTCTGATATTGAAGGTTGGCCTGTTGATGACTAGGTCCTAGAATCGTTTCATTCACCAGTGATATTGGTTCCAAAGGCACCATTGCTGGGCTCTTCCCCAGCCTCAGACATTATTGTGGGCTGTGCTATTTCTGAGGGGGAAATAGTTGAAACATCATGATGTTCGTCCCCGTCCCCACAGCCACCGACTGATGTTGTTGACATTGAGCCAAGAACACAATCTGTTGCAAAGTAGAAGCCCAGTTTACTACCAGGCCTGCAGCTCTCCAAGCTGATGGTTGTCTTATAGCCCAAGACCCTGATGTTATTGCTCTGGGATTCAGTTTTGGGATTATCAGAGTACCCATATTGCCCATGTCACTCCTCTTACCCATATCAGCATCAACACTATGTACCAGCCTAGCTTGATATGGGAACTTGTATCATCACTGCTACTTCAGCTGCAGTCATCAGGATCACCTGGCAGGGCATAGGTCAAGAGAACCACCATCAGCTACAGCATCCACGCTCCCGATGTAGATGACAACAACAATTCAGTGTCTCGCAGGCCCCACCTTGCCACCAACTCAAGTTTTGACATTGAGTATGGCGCTGTCGATCGAAAGGTTGGCAGTTTGAATCCGCGATGGGGTGAGCTCTCGTTGCTTGGCCAGCTCCTGCCAACCTAGCAGTTCCAAAGCATGTTAAGGCGAGTAGATAAATAGGTACCGCTTGCGGGAAGGTAAACAGCGCTCTGTGTTCCAGCCGCATGCTACGCACTGCGGCAAGGAGAGTGAAATTTTGGTTTCTTGCCCCAATGTGCATCACTTTGCACTTACTTACATTGAAGCACATCTGCCATTTTGCTGCTCATTCTCCCAGTTTGGAGAGATCCTTCTGGAGCTCTTCACAATCCCTGCTGGTCTTCACCACCCAGAAAAATTTAGTGTCATCCGCAAACTTGGCCACCTCGCTGCTTATCCCCAACTCCAGGTCATTTATGAACAAGTTGAAAAGCACCGGTCCCAAGACCGATCCTTGGGGCACACCGCTTTTCACCTCTCGCCATTGTGAAAATTGCCCATTGACTCCCACTCTCTGTTTCCTAGTCTTCAACCAGTTCCTAATCCACAAGAGGACTGCCCTCTTATTCCCTGACTGTGGAGTTTTCTCAGGAGCCTTTCGTGAGGGACCGTGTCAAATGCCTTCTGAAAATCCAGATATATACCATATTGACCTGAGTATAAGACTCACTTTTTTCCCCTAAAGCAAGTCTTTAAAGTAGGGGTGCGGCCTACAATCAAAGCCCAGCATTTTCTGCTAGAGTTTTCTGCAAAACGTTCTGTTTTCAAGTCTCTCCAAGTCTCTTTCAAAGGTAAAACAGGGCTTTTTTACTTTTTCTTTTTTTAAACTGCAAAGTGCTTAATCACTTGCTAAATGGCCAAACAATGATCTCTCTAGCAACCTCTAGTCTCAGGATGGAAGCATTTGAAAAAATTAACCCTTAAGCTCCAGCCCCAGGTATTAAGAAACGCCTAGCCTAATGAGCTTGCTTCCAGCAGAGCGCAATGGCATGCCCGCTCCAAGGTCGTTCCTCAGCCGCCGAAATGAAAACAGACAAGGCAGATGTCCACCACCAAGACTGTATTTTAGACAACAGATAAGCTTCTATATACAACACTCCACAGCATAGACTCCACATAACATCCCACAACAACCCACACAGGTAGGCTCTGCCAGTCTCCTTATATACTGCTTTCCACCAATCACTGTGGTGCTTGATGCATCTGATTTAACTATTGCATCAGCTTTCACTCACAGGTGCTCAGTCACCATGATTCAGCATTTTTTCCTTTTTTACATTACATTATATACATACATATACAGTGTCCTTTGGAAACCAATCATCAGGGCCCTGCACTATTCAGACTGGAATTTCCTGGGTTTGGTGAGCTAACCCTAACACTCCTCCAAATTTCAGTCTGAAGAGTGTTTACAGTCTGTCATGCCAAGTTTTTCTACCATGTTACCATGCTTACTTGCACCTAGTGGCTTGGACATAATATCAGCTACATTTTCTTCTGTAGGCCAATACTGTAACTCAGTTAATTGTTCTTTTATGGCCTCTCTCACATTGCAGTAGCGAATATCCACATGCTTGCTGCGACTTTTAACCCTTTCTGCCGTGGCCATGGCTATACATGTTTCATTATCTTCATGTACCACAACTGGATTCTTTATTTGTACATTTAGATCTTTTACCAGTTGAACATACCAAATCATTTCCGTACAGAGATGTGAGAGTGCTCCAAATTCTGCTTCAGCAGTGGACATGGCTATACAGGTTTGTTTGACAGATTTCCATCCTATCAGGGTATTTGCAAATTTCACTACCAGCCCTGATGTAGACTTTCTGTTATCCATGTCACTTGCCCAGTCTGCATCCACATAGGCAGTTAATTCTAGTGGACCTGTGGGCTGAATAGTCAGACATTGGTCACTGGTTCCTTTCAAATACCTCAGGACCCGTTTTACTGCTAGCCAATGCCTCTGCTTGGGAGAAGATACATATCTGCTTAATATGCCCACTGCATTTGCTACATCTGGTCTGGACCACTGTGCCAAATATAGCAGACTCCCAATTACTGATTGGTACATCTCTTTATCACATTCTGGACTTTCCTCGCTGTCACCTTTGAGAAAGTCTGTAACCATGGGTGTCTTCACTCCTTTACATTGCTCCATGCCACACTTATACAGAAGTTGTTCTATTTTCTCTTTTTGACTCAGAGCATAACCCTGCTCTGGTAACTTCTGGATACTAACACCCAAATAATTCTGGATCTCTCCTAGATCCTTCAATTTGAATTGTTTTTCTAGTGCCTGTATTACATGCTCAATTTGTTGTTCCTCTTGTGCAATTACACAGATATCGTCAACAAAAGATAACAAAAGCATTTGTTTGTCTCCAGACCCTCTTGTATACACACAGGGGTCTGCTTTGGTGGCTCTGAACCCCAATTTTTTCAGCGCTTGATCCAGGCACTGATTCCAATTATGTGCAGCCTGTTTTAGCCCATAAATGGCTTTCTTTAATTTCCAGACTCCACCTTGCACCTCACTTTGATAACCAGGTGGTAATGACATAAACAACGTCTCCTTTAAAGGCGCATTCAGATAAGCTGTGGCGATGTCAAGGTGTCTTACGTGACACTGCCGTGCAGCTGCCCAGGCTAAACCCAACCTTATACATTCAGCCTTTACAGTGGGAGCAAATGTCTCATCATAGTGCACATCTTTCACCTGTGAGTATCCTTGTGCAACAAGTCTTGCCTTGTATTGTACTTTTCCATCCACTGATGGTTTCACCTTATATACCCAGCGGGATCCTATAACTTTTTGTCCTGCTGGCTGCTGAGACTGTTGAAATACATTCTTTTCTTTCATAGCCCCCAATTCCTCCTCCATAGCCATTTCCCACTTTTTCCTTTTGTTCTGTGGTAACTGCAACACTTCCTCATAACTCTGAGGTTCAGCTATAGCAGTGCATACCGTATAATGGCTAGGGGAGTAGCGTTGAGGTGGAACTCCCTTTGTAGTCCTTTGGGATCTACGAAGAGCTACTGGTTCTTGTGCTTCTGGCTGCTGCTCTGTTTTTGGCATTTGAGAGGTTTATTCCTCTCCTTCCTTAGTCTCTTCCTCCTTATCTACACTTAATTGCTGTGGCAAGGGCTGCTGATTGCCAGCAGCTGGAGGAGTTTCTGTGCTACTAGCAGGGAGATATATCGGAGTTTCTTTTACCCTGTCCCAATTTTGCTCAGCAAAACTTGCAGACCTTGAGAAGATTACTTTCCTGTTCTCGTCGGCGAACCTATATGATTTAGCACCAGGTTCGCAGCCGATGAAAGTCATCGTTTTGGCTTTTGCCTGACCCTTTTTCCGGGTGGCTTTGGGTACATGCACCCATGCACTGCACTCAAAGATTCTAATATGGGACAAAGAAGGCTTTCTTCCATACAAAACCTTGTAGGGTATCTGACCATGTGCAGAGGTCCAAAGACGGTTTTGAATGTAATTTGCACACAAAATAGCTTCAGCCCAATATTTCCTACTGAGACCTGAGTCAGCCAATAATGAATTCATCATGGTTTGCAACATTCCATTATGTCTCTCCACAAGACCATTTTCACTAGGACAGTAAGGGTTACACAGCCTGTGTCTGATCCCTTTTTCCTTTAGCCAATTTTGAAATTCTGTACTCAGAAACTCAGAACCCCGATCAGTTTGAACCTGTCCAACACTTTTATGATATTTTTGTTCAATAAAAGCCAGCCAGTTGCGAAAATGCTCAAAAGTTTGGTCTTTAGATTTTAGGGGATAGCAAAAACTGTATCTGGAGTGGTGGTCAATAATCACAAGAACATATCGTGCGTGTCCATATGACTCGACCAAGGGTCCTATTCAATCAGCAGAGACCAGTTCAAAGCAACGTGTGGTTTCTCTAGTGCTTTTTCGGCTCACTGGGCACGTCTTAGACTTTGCCAGTTTGCACGTGGCACAATCCAAGAAGTTTGGGCATTTCTTTAATTTCAGCCCCAATGCACTCTCTGCAGTTTTCTCCAGAACTTTGTAACTGGCATGACCCAACCTTCTATGTAACATATGCACACAATTGTCATGCTCTGGCTTATTGGAGAACACTGTTTGAGCTTTAATAGTAGTCAAACCTCCCAGCACATATAAATTGTCAGATATTACACCTTGTGCACACTTTACACCATTTTTCATTATAGTGCACATGCCCTCAGAAAATGCAACATTGTACCCCTGCTTATCCAGGCTTGAGACACTTAACAAATTGTGCTGGAGTTCTGGAACATATAGCATACCACTTAGGGACTCACCCAAACCAGGCACATATACCGTCCCTTCCCCCTTCACTGGGGAGCACACACCATTCGCCAAGTTCACGTGCGCTTTTGCAGCAGGCTTCAGTGAAGTAAATAGTTCCAGTTCGTGGGCAACATGCTGGGTTGCGCCGCTGTTGACTAACCACAGGCTCTGGATGCTCTCAGCCGTCTGAACGATGGAGACCTGTGTGTTGCTGCTGCCCCTCCTTCGCGCCGCCCCTTTCTTGCTTGCAGCTTTGGTCTTCCTTGGACAGGAACGCTGCAGATGTGTTTCAGATCCACACCTGAAGCAACGCTTGACTACATGGACGCCAGAGGCGACGTCCTCCTTGGTTGCAGTTGGTGGGACACATGGCTTCACTTGAGTACTGGCACCTCTTCCCCGGGTTAGCAGGTTGTCTGCTCTCTTCTGTTCTTCTTCCAGAAGTCTTCCCGATAGGTACGCCAGGCTGAGTTCACGTTGTGGCAGGGACTCTAACGTAGTCACAAGCACATCCCAGGATTCATCCAAAGAAGACAGGATGATGAATACCTTGTGACTTTCCAGGTAGTGCACATCCTTCTCCTCCAACTCCAGAAACGTTTTCTTCATGAATTGGAGGTGATCAGCCATACTGCCCCCTGGCTGGAGGCGAGCCCGATAGAGCTTCCTTGTCAGGCTGATCTTGGAGGCAACAGAGTCCCGAACATAGAGCTGTCTTAGGGTAGTCCAGCATTCATTTGCAGAGATGACCCCCCCGAACGTGGATGAGTTGGCTGTCTTCCAGGCACAGCACGATAGTTGCCAGAGCCCTCTCATTCAACCTCGCCTCCGCTCTGTCAAGGTCCTGAGGAGGATTACTCACAATCTCCCAGAGCTCCTCCCGTCTCAGGAACATTTCCATCTTCATGGACCATGACATGTAATTCGTGTCATTTAGACGAAGCAGCTGGAAGCTTGTTGTTGCTAAGCCGGCGGGCTGCATACTGCACACACGACACTTCTCTCGGAACAAGCAGACTCACCGGAACACCACAACCTTGAAACAGCTACAGGTGCTGGCGTTGGCCTGGGCCCATAACCTATTAAGAAACGCCTAGCCTAATGAGCTTGCTTCCAGCAGAGCGCAATGGCATGCCCGCTCCAAGGTCGTTCCTCAGCCGCCAAAATGAAAACAGACAAGGCAGATGTCCACCACCAAGACTGTATTTTAGACTTAACAGATAAGCTTCTATATACAACACTCCACAGCATAGACTCCACATAACATCCCACAACAACCCACACAGGTAGGCTCTGCCAGTCTCCTTATATACTGCTTTCCACCAATCACTGTGGTGCTTGATGCATCTGATTAACTATTGCATCAGCTTTCGCTCACAGGTGCTCAGTCACCATGATTCAGCATTTTTTCCTTTTTTACATTACATTATATACATACATATACAGTGTCCATTAGAAACCAATCATCAGGGCCCTGCACTATTCAGACTGGAATTTCCTGGGTTTGGTGAGCTAACCCTAACACCAGGACTTTGTGGAAACTAAGATATTTATTGATCCTACAGTTTGAAAGTTGAGAGCAAGAGCTCCTGCATAGGCTTATCATATCCAAAGCGGGACAGTGCCAACCTTTAGGCTGCAATCCTATGCACACCTTCCTGGGAGTAAGCCCCATTGAATGCAATAGGACTTACTAGACATGCATAAGATTGTGCTGTTAACCATTGAAATTTGGGCAGGTGCAGCTCATCATCATGGAAGGGTGCAACAAGCTGCACCTGCCCAAATTCCAAAGGTTAAAAGTAGGCACTCTGTTCCCCTTTGAATCTGGGAAGGCTACTTATACTAGGGTGCCCAGATTCATTAAGGGACAGGTTGCCTATGCCTTTAACTGTACTAAAGCTGTACTGTTTTACTAATGTGTATATTTTCTTTAAGTTAAGTTAAAAATGTATTTTTTTTAAAAAGCACCAAATTTTAAGAGTGCGGCTTATAATCAGGAGCATCCTATACTCGGGACAATACGGTAATATCCATGGGTTCGCTCGCATCCACATGCCTGTTGACCTTTTCAAAGAATTCTAAAAGGTTTGTGAGGCAAGACTTCCCCTTGCAGAAGCCATGCTGACGCTCCCTCAGCAAAGCTTGTTCTTCTATGTGTTTTAAGATTTTATCTTTAATGAGACTTTCCACCATCTTCCCTGGAACAGATGTTTAGGCTAACCGGCCTCTAGTTTCCCGGGTCCCCCCTCCTTCCTTTTTTAAAGATTGGCATGGCATTATCTATCCACCAATCCTCTGGCACAGTGGCCGTTTTAAGGGACAAGTTGCATATTTGGGTCAAGAGGTCAGCAACTTCATTCTTGAGTTCCTTCAGAACTCTTGGGTGGATGCCATCCGGGCCTGGTGATTTATTGATCTTTATTTTGTCAATTAAGTCTGAGACGTCTTCTCTTTTAACCTCTATTTTACTTAATTCTTTAGTCAGGGGAGGCCGTTCAACCGGCAGCGGTATTTGCCCGAGGTCTTCTGCCGTGAAGACAGACGCAAAGAACTCGTTTAATTTCTCTGCAGTCTCCAAGTCCCCTTTTATCACCCCTTTCTCTCCCTCACCATCCAGCAGACCAACCGTTTCCCTGGCAGGTTTCCTGCTTCTAACATATTTGAAGAAGCTTTTGTTATTCCCTTTTGTGTTGCCTGGGCATTCTTGCAGGAGCATTCTTGCAAGGGCAGCAGATCCTCTCAGATTGCTCCTGGGCTCTCCCAATCAATCTCTTTGAGGGTCTGCCCTTTCTTCCCAACAAGCCGTTCAGAAAAACCACTGCCACATTAGTGTGGGGATGGGGAGCTCACTGTGGCTCCCTCAAAATCAATGGGGCTTGGACAACACAACAGAGGAAAACTCACATCAACTTGCTAGAAATGTTGACCATCTTCAAAGTGCTAAGATCACTACCATCTTTGAAGGGTCATGTAGTACAAAGTGCTAAGACACTACCATCTTTGAAGGGTCATGTAGTACAGATTCTAACAGAAAATACATCAGCTATTAACGACAGACAAACAGGGCACGGCATCGAAAACCCTTTTCTCCTTGGCACGCACAATTTTGGACTGGTGTGTTCAACATCACATCTCCACAAGAGTTGTTCATCTAGCTCAGTGCAGCAGTATTTATTTATTTAAAAAATTATATCCCGCCTTATCCTATGCCGAAGGCAAATGCCCAAGGCTGCTTACAACAAAAATTTAAATACATAATTTAAAATAATACATAAATAAGTTTAAACAATACATAACTAAATTTAAAAACAATAAAATCCACTAGTATCAAACAGCTAGGTGATGTCCTCAGCAGAGCAGAAGACAAAGCATTTGCCCATGAATGGCATGTTAACATTTCTGTATTCATTCTACAATTCATCACTGGAGCTGATCTGCTGTAGGTCTGTTTGCCACCAGCCACAAAGTGCCAGAGGTTTGCAGATGAGCTAGACACAGTCCCCACTCCATAGGGGATGTGCTTCTAGTCCCTTGGAAAGGGGGGCTGTTTTATGCATCTCCCCCCCCCCCATTCCTGCTATTTTTTCAAGGTCATCAACAGAATACACAAGTTCAATGCTGACCACATTCTGATAACACCATGGTGGCTGAAGCAGACCTGCCCAAGATGGTGAGAGGTATCTTCACCTCCCCTCCTGCTCAAACTTCCTGTCTCAGAATCAGGACTGAATACCACACCACAACTTTTAAAAATTGGAGCTGATGGCATGGAGGATCTGACCTTGGTCGGTATCGAGAGGGCTAAAGAACATCTTAGCCTGCTTGAGAAAAATCCTCGACCTGTAAGATCTATTCAGCAAAGTGGAAACATTTCTGTGCCTATGCAGAGTCTTAACAATTTTCAACCAAGAGATACCTTTATCCAAGACATCCTACAGTACTGTTTCCACCTCAAGTCTGTGAGTTTGACAAACTTTTCCTTGAGAATTCATTTTGTTGCCATCTCTGCCTTCTCTCTGTTAGTAAACAAGGCACCTATTTTCTCTCACCCACTGATCAGAATGTTCTTCAAGGGCATACCTAACCATACCCACCTGTCTTGGTCTTGTTCTAACTTATGGAAAAGTTATTTGAATTAATGGCTACAATAGATCCATGTCTAATCATATTCAAAACAGTGTTTCTGATAGCCATTAACTAGACTCAGAGGGCCAGAGAAGTGTGTGCTCTATGTTCTCGCCCTCCATTAATCAGATTTCATTATGACAAAGTGGTGTTGACACGGAATATTACCTTCCTTCCTAAGGTTGTCTCAGCATTCCACATTAAATAAGAACACTGCCTGTTTTCTTTCACAACCCAGGGTCAGAGGGAGAGAAAAGCTCTGCACACATTAGACAGTGAGAGCCCTTTCCGTCCATATTCATAGAACTGCATTGTTCAAGGCAGATAACAAGCTGTTTATCTGTTAGCAGGGGAAAAATAGTGCCCAGTGTCTGTCTCACTGGGTAACTTACAGTCCAGTCCTATGCATGTTTACTCAGAAGTAAGTCCCACTGAGTTCAATAGAACCCACTCCCAGATAAGTGTGTATAGGATTGTGGTCTAAGATTATCTTCCTGGTTTATCAGTTGGCTGAGGAGCCACCAGCCTCCTTGAAGGGGCATCACAGTAATTTCATCCTCTGCTGTAAGCCTGAGAATTATAGTTCTTCAACAGGTCACCTATGGAGGCACACGGCCCACTCAACTGTTCTCTCTCCAGTTAGTCTAACTCCATCTGTTGGATCTCTCTTCAAATATTACAGTTTGAATTTAGAGGGCAGTCCTCAAACTAACACAATGCACATGGGTTTCCCCCACTCAAGAGCAAGGGCAGAACACTCAGCAAAGCTCTGGATGCTTCTGAGGTCTGCTCTCCATATATGTGCAGAATTCCACTATGAGTTCAATAGAACCATTTGTGCAGAAGTGTTTGCACAAATGACTGTTCAAAGAACTATAGTTACAGGTAAGCAACCTGTCCTCTTGTCTGTTGATTTTGGCCTGAGTGATGCTATTTCTCACGTATCTTACTCTGGGAACAGTACTCCCTAGCCCAGAATTACTGAATGTGACTGATACACTGCTTTCAGTCTTGTTAGCCTCCCCCCCCCCCCGCTGCTCTTCACCCTCATTTGCCAGTAGGCTTATAGAGTGTGTAGGAAATCATCTGGGATGTTGAAAACAGTCCAAGGGCTGCCAGTTGACCATCACTAATCTACAAAGTGTGAGATATGCCACAGAGTCGAAATACGAGCATCATGGATTACAACTGAATTAAAGGAACCTGGATTTTGTTTAGAAAGGGCAGGAGA
Organism: Plestiodon gilberti rubricaudatus; assembly: GCA_026170595.1. Taxonomy (NCBI): domain Eukaryota; kingdom Metazoa; phylum Chordata; class Lepidosauria; order Squamata; family Scincidae; genus Plestiodon; species Plestiodon gilberti. The sequence continues at coordinate 80,300,809 of JANXHW010000001.1, forward strand.
AAAAACGTTTGATTGTGTTGCCACAGCAAGACCTGAGATACAGATAGTTTTAGAACTATAAAACAGTCTAATACATAATCTCTTAAATGTTGTGGTGGAATGCTTTTTTAAAAGAATTACAAGTAATGTAGGACTATTAAAAAGAAATTTATCTGGGAGTATTTTCGTCGTATCTCTTAGATGTGTAAGAATGTCATAGAGACCATTGATGCTGAGGTAATTTATATCATTGACAACCTAGCAAGTAGTTTTCTTTCTCTTTTCTGTTATAAATAGCTGTTACATTTCAATAATTTATTGGATATGTAGTGCATTTGAATTTCTGTTGCAGAAATACTGTATATTGTTGAACAAAATAGGCCACAATCCAGGAGCGTTATTTGAGAATGTACTAAACCTTTTATATGCACAGTGGGCCTCTGGTCTCCTGTATCCCCAAACAACTCCCTCTGCCATATTGCAAATTGCCTGATTCAGTGGGGGTGGGCTGCTGCTAAGGGGAACAAAACGCACTTGTGGAGCTGTGTACTTCTCTGGATTGTGACGGTAGACCAAGTCACAAGCCTGTAAATAAATATAAACACATTTTTTCCTAATTTGTCTCTTGTACTAATCTTTGTTTTTCTGTAAATTAGATCTCCCTGCTGAAGCAGAATCTTGAGATGCAACTTTCCCAATCTCAGACTTCAATGCAGCAACTGCAGGCACAGTTTAGTCAGGAGCGACAGAGGCTTGCCCAAGAAATTGAAGAGCTTGAAGAAGAGCATCAGCAAAGGCACGACTCCATGAAAGAGGCACATATCCTTGCATTTCAGAACATGGAAGAAACAAAAGAACAAGAGCAAAAGGCAAATTCAGTTGTTATTTTGAAGCATCTGACATTTTCAAATGACAGTACACAAAAATGTAGAGATGCAGTTCTTTGTGTTGAAATAGCACTCAAAGAAAATTCTTCATTTGGGCACCCAGCAGATTGCCAGAATAAATGGCATCCCCCCCTACTTCTCAGAAACCTCTGTAACCTCAGACCTTGTCTGAGGAGCAGGCCTTGGGGTAGAGGTGAGGAGGCACAGAAGTGCATGTTACACACTTCCCCCCCCCCCTCATGTGCAAAGAGAGGAAGTTCCCTACTTTCATAGTTCCATTAGAACAAGCCAAGATTTGTCACAACACCCAAACCTGGCAAATCCCATCTTAAAGCATAATTAAAAACATTGCTCAAGTTTTTGAGCCGCGAACTAGATGTAGGATTCGATCCCAATGTTTCACTTTCACCTGTGGAAAGCATCTTCAGGTGAAAGTGAAATGTTGGGATCAAATCCTACGTCTAGTTCGTGGCTCAATAACTTGAGCAACGTTTTTAATTATGTTTTAGATTTGCGCAGCCACGAAAGCCTTACAGCGCAATCCTATCCAACTTACACCACCGGTGTATCCAGCGGGGGGGAGGGCAGGACGGGAGTCTCTGGAGGGGAGATTTAAATCCCCTTTGACTCCCCCTTTGGTGGGGATTTGAATCCCCTTTCCGTTCTGGGGCCTCCCGTTCTCGCTGCACCGCTGGTTACATAGGATTGGACAGGATAGTTGGATAGGATTGCGCTGTTAGTGTGTTTGTAAATCCCATCTTGCTCTAATCAGAATTTGCAGTCAAGTCAGAATATGAAACGGGTTGTACACACTTGATTTGGATTGTGTGTGAATAATACCAGAAAAAAAGACAAATGCATGAATCAAGAGCCTTTGTCTTTCTATATAAGCTCAGTAAAATAAATCTTCAGCCGACAAAATGGTCTGTTGAAGTTTTATTTTACTTAAGCATTGTAAGAGACTATTGTAATTAATACTTGCAAAGTTGTCTAGTGTTTCTTGCTCTTCATACCTGAATCAGACACAGGACATTTGGCACGTAGACTACGCATCCTTCTGGAGAGTAAGCTCCATTAAATACAACAGGACTTACTTCTGGCTAAACATTCATAGGGCTGCATTAACACTCAGATATGGAATTTAAAAGTTTGGTTATCACAAATTGATATGCAGAGATTAGGAAACAAACTTTTATAGCTACTAAATTATGCTACTAGATAATAACTGAAAGTAGTTTAATGTAAGCAGAGCTTATCTGGGATAATAAAAAATAATCCTGCCCATCTCATTACTGAGATATTGTTATATGCATGTAAAGCAATTTTCCTTTTAAATTTCCTAGGAACTTGAAGAACGTTTACAACAAAAACACTCAGAAGAACTCCAGGCACTGAAAGAAGCCCACAAACAAGCAATGGATGCTTTTAAACTTGAAATGGAACAGGAATTACAGACTCTTCGTTTTGAATTGGAAGATGAAGGAAAAGCTATGCTAGGTACAGTACTTTCATGTTATTATTTAAATAAAACATATGCCATTGTTTCTGGTGTGGGGGACAGATGGCAGGTGGTGCCTGACATACAGAAAGACAAACATAGACTGTTTCCTGTACAGTAGGGCAGGGCCGTCTTTACGTATGGGCACGGTGGGCCCTACGAACATAGGGAGCCCCATCGGCTCTCCAGATGCCCTGCTCCTTCAGCGCTAACATTTGCTTAACATGTCACTGATTATGATTGATGAGCCTGAGGATCTCGAATCACGGCCGGCCAGAGCGTTCACAATTGCTGCACTCATCTCTGTAGTCTCAGACGGAGTATTCCGAAGCTTCCAGCCAGCCGCGGGGCGTAGCAAAAAATACGGAGCTTCAGAATGCTCCATATGACTCGGAACCTGCTCCCCCCCCCCCCCCGCGGCTGACTTTAAGCTTTGGAAGGCAGCCTCCGTCCGACTCGGACGGTGTATTCCGAAGCTTCCAGCCAGTGGGCCAACCCCCCCCCACACACACACACACACTGGCTGGAAGCTTTGGATGGAGGCTTCCAAAGCTTCAAGTCAGCTGCGGGGGCGGAGCGCAGGCTCCGAGTCAGATGGAGCGTTCCGAAGTTAGCCAGCCGCGTTGTGTGCGGCTGCCTAACTTCGGAATACTCTAAGACGAGTGCAGCGAGACTGGGGGCTCTTGTGCGCCTGCGCAATTGAAGCTCAACTTTCTACCTCAAACCTTTTTGATGAGGAGTTCACTTTTCACCCCTGCTGCAAAACTACACCCTTCTCATCAGCAATTCTATCCAGGATAAAATATAATAAAGCAAAACTGTAAATACATATAGGTTTTTTGTTAATATTTAATAATAAAGCCTTTGTATATTGCTTTCTGAGTGTACAAAGCGCTTCACATGTATTATCGTGATGTTGTCTTTACAACAACCCTGTAAGATGAGTACAGGTATCCCCCGCCTAACGACCACCTGGATATATGACAGTGGTCATCCTTCCCCCCCCTCGAAACCCCACACACCTTTTAAAGTTGCCTGTGTAATGCCTCCAGATAATGCCTGTGGAGGCCTCCAGAGGCTGCTGCCACATGACGCCAGGCCAGCAGCCCCCTCCATAGGTCTCAAAGGCCTTCTCTGAAGCGACAAGAAGTGGCGGACACGAACCCGGAAGTAAACCAGAAGTCACGTCCTGTCACTTCAGAGGTCTATAGAGGCCTATGGAAGGGGTTGCCGGCCCAGCGCTAGGCCTCCAGAGGCATTACACAGGTAATTCGCATTATGATAAACTCGCCTAATGACGGGGTTTGGGGAACGCATCACCGTCGTTAAGTGAGGGATACCTGTATTCTTATCCCCATATTCCAGCTGGGGAGCTGAGGCTGAGGGGGATTAGCTTGTCTAAGGCCACCTAGTGAGTTTGTGGCACAGCCAGAATTCAAACTGGGGATGTCCTGGTTTGCAGCCTATAGCCATTACACTACTACACCAACTCTCTACTATTGCCAGGGCAATATTAAAAACAAACAATAACCCTCTTTATTTTGTCTCCCAGCTTCTTTGCGTTCAGAACTAAATCATCAGCATGCAGCAGCAATTGATCAGTTAAGGCATAATCATCAACAAGAATTGGCAGCTGCTAAAATGGAACTTGAAAGAAGCATGGAGATCAGCAGGCATCAGGTACATATCTTCCCTGTAGCCAAAATAGTATAAAAATGCTTTTATCTTTACACACAGAGTATTTGTTATCTGCTGAGTGAAGTTATAACTCATCTAGTATATTGATAAGTATTCTATTGAGAAAGAATTTTAATCTTTCAAAGGTACTCAGCGTCACACAAGTCCATATTACATCCCGTGTTCAATCCAGCCACTATTTTAGCTGAATAATTTTTAGAACCAGAGGCACACGTGCCACATAGAAATGTTGCAAAGCATTCTTTGTTTCTTGATACTTGTTTAATAGGAGAAAGAATTTGTGTGCCGGATATCAGATCTACAGGATGAACTGAGGCATCGAGATCACCATATATCTGAATTGGATAAAGAGATACTTGCTCTGCATGAGAACATAAGTGCACTAACCAAGGAACTGGAGTTCAAAGGGAAAGAGGTTCTCAGAATACGCAGTGAATCCAACCAACAGATTAGGTATGAATATTTGCCATGTCAGGTAAAGTGCTCTGACTAATTTGGCAAGTAAAAACTAACAAAAGACAGAATGCTCTTTGATTTTCTGAGACTTGTTACATAGGTTACTTTAGGCAGTCAGATTCAAACTGTTTCACCCATACAAGCCCGTTTAATGCTGATTGATGTAGCAGTGCAGTTCACAGGATATTGCAGTAATAGTTTAGGCACTAGCTATTGTTGAAGTGCAGTCTTAGCCGCCATTTAACCTTAAACATTCTTAAACATATTTTTGTTTACATGTCAACGTGTTTATTATAAAGCATTAAAGGAGATGACTTTGCAGTGAAATAAGCTAGAAGAGAAACACAAACAGCAGAATTGGATTTTGTAGCTCTTACAAATGATACTGTGCACAGAGCCTTTGCAAAACATGGCAGGAAGTCAAGATGAACAAAGCTGACTGATGTAAGAATAACTTTTTTTAACATAAAATAAATTAAACAGGCTGCATGAACAAGATTTAAACAAGAAACATGAGAAAGAGCTGGATGTCATGACAGCAGACCACATCAGAGAGAAACAAAGCTTGCTGGCAGATTTTAATAAGACCCAAGAGCTTCTCAAGGAAATTAATTCAGCTTTGCAAGTTTCGTAAGTCTTATTACATTAAACAATTTCATATGTGGGCTGAGTTTGAGTGGAGTGATCTTACTTAATAAATTATGACTGATATTTGAGAGGCAAAAACTTGTAGCAGCGCTTTATATATATTGGCAGATTGGAAGGACTGAGAGTTATTATTTGTCCATTTCAAGCTGGGGCCTGCAGGGGCATTCTGGCCAAGTCAGGGCCACAGACAGTTTACTCTGGGGCTGTATGCAAATAAGGTCAGATACCAGACTCACTGACAAGCTGAGAGTTTGAAGTATTGCTTCTGCAGTTGCCTGGAGCCAACTGAAGGTTTAGGTAAGCGGTGTGCATGAAGCCCTGTCTTCCTAGAAGGAACCTGTTTGAGAGTTAAAGGAGCCACACTCTTATGCAGCTGTGTATTCCAGCATAGCACAATGCCTCCTACAGCCCTTGGGCTTAACGTGGTGATGGAGGGAGGTCTGCCAGAGCTGCATGGGGACCTGGAAAGGAGTGGTCAGAGTCAGAGGATGAAGGAGTCCGCCTCCTTAGGAAGAGTGAATAAAGGCCTGACTGTCACTTTGGGCTCATTTTCTTCCTTCCATGGACATCTCTGTTGAGGTGACCTCTACCTCCTGTGGTGGTTGAGGAAGTTGGTTCTTTCCATCCTCTTGAATCTTTGCATCTCTCTCTCTCTCTCTCTCTCTCCATTATATTACTGGGAATTGTTTAAAAAACTATCGTATTAATTTCCAGAATTATTACCAGTATCGCAACAGCTAGGCAAAAAATGGAGATGGGTTATGAGCCCCAGAGGTCATTTTCATTTAAAGCTGTATCTGGTTGAATATCTTCAACAGCATTATCCTTATTGTCCCTTTCATGTTCGTTATCCTTATCTCCATCTGTCCTTGTCTCCTTGTAATTTTCTTTATCCTACTAGGGCAGTAAAGGAAAAACAAGTTATGGGTAGTTTTGCTTTCATTCTGAAGGTGATTATAGAAGGCAGAGTTTGCCACAGCTCTTCAGCAGACTGTCTACCCTTTAAAACTATTTTTAGCATAAAAATATATGCAAGCCAGCAATATATTGAAATAGTCTTAGCTATAGGAACCTTTGAATACTTAGCATGATTGAATGCTCCTCTATATAGTAAAACAAAATAAAACACTTCCCTGCACACAGAAAACTAGCATATCTGTGAGGAGGCAAGGCTAGAGCCCTTTTCTCTGATGTATGGTAGTAGTTTTCTGTGTGCAGGATGGTGGTTTTTTGTTGTTTTTGGGGTGTGTGTGTGTGTGTTTCTCATGGAGGAGCCTTCAGCTATGTGATTTCTCACTCCAGTGTTTGTAGCCTACAGTAGTACAGCCTAGCAGGTTTTGCAAGATGAATTGCCATTTGTGCAGACTGGTTCTATGTCATGCCAGAATAAACAATCACACAGATCTGATCTATTTACATTAAAATATGATGCACAGTATGAAGCCATCAGGTGGTGACAGAGCTGTAGTGAGCAGTCTCCTATCATGACTAGTTTCCAAATATGTATGCAAAACGTTCTGCTGTTTTAATATACTGGCTAGAGCAGGGGCGGCCAACCTTTCAACATGAATGGTACTGGCCCTTTAATGGTTTTATAGGTGAGGGCATTTCAGCAGGTGCAGCTGCTTTAGCAGCACCATCAGTAATTGCACCTGCCAAGATTCTGTCTTCTAATCTACATAACTCTTAAGAACACAGAGACCCTAATGGTGGAAGGTTGGCCACACCTGGGCTAGCAAGTACTTTCTTAAATTGCAGTTTGGAAAAAGTACCGTTGGACTTCACTATCTGTGGGGGATCCGTTCCGGATACACACACCCCACGGATAGCGAGGATCCACAAATACTGGAGTCCTCCTTCAAAACACAGTAAAAAGGGGGGAAAGCCCCCCATCTCCGTTTCTACCTTTAAGTAGTCAAACTACACCTTTTTCAAGCCTATGCAGGGCTTCTGCAAGCTTAACAACCCACTTCCGGATCGTGTGAAGGCTCTTCCCTCCTCCCAACCTTGTCCCAGAATGCATCTTGGGGTAAGGCTGGGAGGGGGGAAAAGAGCCTTTGTGCGACCCGAGTCATTAAGCTTGCAGAAGCCCTGCAGAGCCTTGAAAACAGTTTGGCTACTTAAAGGTAGAAACGGGGAGGGGGGGGGGCTTAACATATGAGGATGGGAAGGCTTTCCTTTTTACTGTGTTTTGAAGGTGGACCCCACGGATCCGTGACCTGCATTAAGTCAAATCCGTGGATCCCGGATCCATTGAAAGGGTCCACTGTATATCATAATTAGGCTTACTAGAGTCCCAGAATCAAGGCATGTGTCGGCCTAGAGAGGACCCGAGCCGCTCCCAAGTGTGCACCACGGCAGCCCAATGGGGTTGCGGGTTCCAGAACTTCTGATCAACGACGCAACCGCCGTTGGGCTGCTGCGGTGCACACTTGGTAGCTGCTCGGGTCCACTCTAGGCTGATGCACGCCTCGATTCCGGGACTCTGGTAAGCCTAATCATAATAGAAGATCACACAAAGTCATATCATTCCCCCATTGCCTTGGTTGTAATACTCTCCAAGTGTTGTTTCACTGTATGTAGAAGTGTTTGAAAATGGTTTTTTTTTTCATAGATTTCGGTGTTTAACCAAAATGGAATAGCAGAAAGCAGTGTTATGTGTTTTTATTCCAAATTTTCCCATTTTTATCAATTGTAAATGCTTTAAAAGTGTACTAGGTATGTGGTATAGGTTGTACAGTGCCAGCAGATGTAGAATGACACAAAAATACATGGTTTTGTTTTATTTAATTTTTTATTTTTCGCAGATTTTTTTAGCAGAAAGCGGTGTTGTATTTTTATTTCTTTATCACCATTTTCAAACACCTCTACCCATATGTAATACCCTGTTTCCTCAAAAATAAGACATCCCCTGAAAGTAAGACCTAGTGCATTTTCCCAGTATGTACATTTTTCCCAGTTAGACAACCCCCGAATGTAAGACCTAGTTAGGATCATCAGCCAGATGGACGCGACCCCCGTGTCATCTCCATGGTGGAGGACTCGAATCCTCCACCATAGAGACGATATGATAGAGAGACTCTGCAAGGTTGCAACCTCCTTGCAGGCCTCTCTTGCATGTCGTCTCTATGGTGGAGGACTCAAGTGCATGCCGTGCAGAGCCTTGCACCCTTGGGAAAGAATGCAGCTTTAATCAGCCAAAGTAAGTGTTGGGGGGTCACGCCACAGGTTGGGGAAATAAGACATCCCCTGAAAATAAGACCTACTACGTTTTTTGAAGCCAAACTTAATATAAGACCCGGTCTTATTTTCGGGGAAACACAGTAATGCCATCTCTGACACACACTCACACTCTACCTCTCCCGCATACCGTATTTTTCGGACTATAAGACGCACTTTCCCCCCCCCAAAACATGGGGGGGAAAGCGTGCGTCCTATGGTGCGAAGCCTACGGTTGGGGGTGCTTCAGGGAGGCCTGTGGGGGCTTCGGGGAGGCCTGCGCGAGCCCCCACAGGCCTCTCCGATGTTTACTTCGGCCCCAAACAGCGATTTTTGGCCATTTCCGGAATGGCCGAAAATCGCTGTTTGGGGCCGATGGGAGGCCTGCAGAGGCTCGCGCAGGCCTGCGCGAGCCTCTGCAGGCCTCCCCCGATGTTTACTTCGTCCGATGCGTCCTATGGAGCGTAAAATACGGTAATGCACTGTTTTGTTAGGGCGTTTTCATAAATGACACTAAAGGCAACTCTGAACCTTTTTTTGGTTCAGAGCAAAAGAAATGGGAACTCAGCGGGGGGGTGTTCTCTGTGAACTGAGTGGCAGTGAGAGGTGACATGATGACATCATCACATCACCACCAAACTCTTCCGAGTTGCCAGGCTTTCGTCACCATGAAAAAGTTACTGCAGCTCTAATGGCACCGTGACCCAGGTAGCTTTGGGAACCACTGAGCTAGGGTGATGATTCTTTTGTCCATATGAATTGATTTAACTACTACTGACAACATACTGAATTCTGAAATTTAGGAAAAATCCTCATTCTGTAGCCTTTCCGAAGATCATAGTAGCCAGGCCTATGATATGATATTAATTATAATAGCTTAGAGTCACAGCCCAGGCATGTGAGCCCCAGCTTCTTCCTGTCCATCCCACTCACCTCTCATGGCCTATCCTTGTCTAGGCCATGTGCGAACTAACACATAGTTATTATTATTATTTGTCAATATTATGAACCTGACTGCTGCTGTTCAGGAATCCGAATAATTCAGTAACAAATACTGTAGTGATCTGCTTTTGAATTCAGATGTTACTAATACTTGGCTTCCCTATAACTTTTCTGTAAATTAGTGTGCTTATTTCCATTCTCTCCTTTAATGCTTCTTCACTCCCTGTTTCAAGTCTTTTCACAATTTTCTTGACTTTTTTGTATTATTTATGTGGTTTGTGCTAAATTGTTTCTCAAAAATGAGTCTTGTCTTCCACATTAACTGATTTATTTTAATTGTATTTGTTGTATCTTTGTTGAGGATGAAGTAAACATTGGTTATGTGGCTCCTGTTGCTGGTTATGGCAGATAGAGCTCAGCAAGGCTGGAATACTATTTCCTTTAACATAACTAGCAATGGGAAAGCCCTGCTTGTGCATAGGAGGCAATTCTGTGATTTGTAAATTAGTTTGATAGTATGATTTTTACAGCATTGTAATTGAACTTTGAGCCATTATTAACCCATAGGTGATGTTTTTGTCTCCTATAAAGTTTAGAAGAAATGGAAGAAAAATATCAAAACAGGGACTCAAGACCAGAAGATTTGCAGCTTATTGCAGAGTTGAAAGACCTGATCGCTGAGAGAGATCAGCTGATAAAGAAACTGATTGTAAGGCAGTTTGGTGCTCGTTTTGGTATGAGCATGCCAAAAGCTAATAATGTTTGCCAAATCTTCTGAAAAATAAAGACCTGTTGAAGTGGAGTTAAAGTTAAAACATCAATAGACTACAACAACTCTTGCAGTCTGTCTGAAAGGAAAACATTTAAATTGTAGTTCTTTCAAAATATGTTTCATCTCTATTGCATAAACTCCAGACATTCTAGTTGACCTTGGGTCTTCTTTTGTGTTCTTAAAGGACAATGACTTGTATTTTTAGATGTAGATTTTAAATATACAGGTCCACCAATATAATTTAAGCCCATACAATAATCTGTTAAAAAAACCTTTTCAATTCTTGTTCTGTCTATTCAATCCACAAGTCTTGCACACTAGAATACTTGTGATGAACGTAATATTCCTAAAATTGCCCCCTTTTATTATCAATTACACTCCTGGATTGACTGAATACATAGGAAAAAAATCTACTCTCTTGCTGCTCTGTATCCAGCTTGATTACAAATACAAAAGTGTGGCTGAAGTGGTGGAAGAGGTGACGGTACTTAATAGTAAATGATTTTTGATATGTTCCCTAAAAATAACTTAATGGGCCTAGGGACAACTCCAGTGAGAACTGGAGATGAGTAAACTCTCTCTTACGTTGCCTCTGAAGTTTTCTTTGGTGTTCTTGTGCAAAATGAGGATGGGGCAGTGCTGTTGGGGCCCTGGGACCTTTGCCAACCCTGGGTCCCTGCGAATGTTGACCCCAACATCCTCTGGAGTTAAAATCCATTTCCTCCCAGCCCACAGATGTATGCATTTAACTCCTGTTGCATATATGCACCCTTGGGTAAAAATGCCTTATTAATCCTGAAAGACCAGTCCCTGTGAGTCATCATTACATCAGTGCAGCTGCCAAAACAGTTCAGTATTGACCTTCTGACAGTTACACTAAGCTTCAGTTGAAAACAGGGAATCAGAATCCCACCCTAGCCCAGTTATGGGGGCTATTGCACTAGTAGTTTTCCCCAGCCGTGACGCTAAATTGACTATGAAGGTGCAATATGTGGTTTAGAATATGGCACCAATATGTGTTATTTTAACAGGCCAAAAGGGGATTAACCAATGCAGCCCCATACATAGCTTTCTACGGGTAAACGTTTGCCTAGCAGGGGCTATAGCTGGATTTATTTACCTTGCTTACTGTATGAAGATAAGAGTTTGTATGCTGAGGCAACCTTTCAGACTTCTGGTTAAAAAGTTCACAATTCAGCACCATCATGTCTGAGTTCTTGTTCATGATTCTCTGGTGAATGTTATTCTGGCCAGTATGACTAGTTATTTCAGAATGAGAGGGTCAAGATGGTATTGATGGAATAATCTGATATTCCTGAATGTTTTTGTTTTATTAAAATTCATAAACGTGTTATTGCTTGTTCTTTATTAGGATGACAAGAAATTCTATCAACTGGAACTAGTCAATAGGGAGACTAACTTCAACAAAGTGTTTAATGCAAGTCCCAATGTTGGTGTTATTAACCCTCTGGTGAAGGTATGTGTCACAGGAAAATTGCAGTATCCCTCTGAAAAGCAAATGTTGCTGAAGGGGCCAATTCAACAGTCATTCACAGTCAGATTAATTATAAGTACTGATGAGCCATCCAGTTTTATTTCGGAATTTAAGATTTTGTATGATAAGTCTTCGCGTTTAATGTAGAAAGGGGTTCTTTTCTCTTTCTAATCTACATGTTGTTGGTCTTTTCTGCAGTTTAATCTCTTAAACTTCATTGCTATACACATTTACTGGGGGGAGTATGCCCAACTGACTATAATGGGATTTACTTCTGAGTAAACATGCATAGGACTGAACTGTTAGGAGCTTTCCAGGTTATCATTGCATTGTGCATGGAACATGTATTCATTCTGTCCTCTGTTTTTACTGGTTTATTGTTTTGCCTGCTCTGTTTTAAGATTTGATTGAGATTTTTTTTAGATGTTTTCTTTGTTAACCACCATGATGGCCCCTTTAATGGGACCTAAATGTGGCATTAAAATTCTCCAGAAATAATAAATTACTGAATTGTTATATGGTATCAAATTCCTTTCCCACAGCCAGCATGCCTGCTAATTGCAGTTCTGGCTTGATAAATAAAGGAAATAATTGTTCAGTTTTGCAAAATGATGCTAAAATTATCAATGACATCGCTGATTCATTTGTCTCTTTGAGACTTATGGTAAGCAAGTATACTTCACTCTGAAGTAAAGTATTTAGACTCATGTGTGCCATCTAGTGGAAAGAACTATCATTTTTATATTTCCTGGCAAGGATCTGGAATAATAATACACAAAAACTAATGCATTAAGAAGTTAATAGAACTTTAACTGAAAAGTTGCATTTTTAAATATTTTCAACAGGAGGTGGGGAAAAAAATGCCTGACTGCTCACTTCTAAACTGAAAAAAAAAATTAAGACAGATCTTACAGATTTTAAATAAGATCAGTAAAGTTTCGGATCGAACATATCAAGCTGAACAGTTCCTGGGTGATTTTTTTACACATCAACTATGTATTTCAGCCTACCAGTTGCTTGATAAACCTGGTGTTCTTACAACTTGCTTGAGGATGCAATTAAGGAGTTGTACAATTGAGGCCTTTTGTAGCCCACCAGCCATGTATCTTGACTCAACAATTACATGTTATATTATCTAATGTATCAGGCAATTGAGAAGTCAGAATACTTGGCTGGAGGACCACAAAAGATCTCATTCACATTAATGCTTTAATTGAAATAACTATGCTATAGAAATAGCAAGACTTTGATTTGAACAGAGTTTTTGAAAGCAAGAATCAGAAGTGTTCTGATTTCATGAAAATCAGAAGTGCTCTGTTTCATGAAAATCTAAAGTTGCTTTGGATAACTAATTACCGGTACTTACGGCACAATCCTATCCCCCAACTATGCCAGCGCAGCAACACTGTGCTGGCTTAGGGTGTTGCAAATGCAGAAGCGTCGCCTGATATGGTGCGGTGGGGTGGTGGGCCCCAGGGCGTAGGGGCGCCGAGGCTCTGGGGGGGCGCAGTCCTCCTTAAATATCGATTTTTTTCATTTTTTCCCTTTTTTTGGGCGATTTTCGGCCGATTTAAAAGTGTTACAGTGTGTATGTTTGCTTTGCGGGCACTTATCTGTACTGTGGGGCGTTCCAGCGACGTTCCAGGGACGATCTTCTTCCTGCTCCCGGGCGCAGCTTCTCCCTGCACCCGGGCGCGGACTCTGTAACGCCTCCAGCAGCGCTTTCCGGAGTTTGCGCATGCGCAGAGCCACGGAGTTTCCAGGGACGTCCTGCGCATGCGCAAACTCCGGAAAGCGCTGCTGGGGGCGTTACGGAGTCTGCGCCCGGGCGCAGGAAGAAGATCGTTCCTGGAACGTTGCTGGAACGCCCCACAGTACAGATAAGTGCCCGCAAAGCAAACATACACACTGTAACACTTTAAACGTCCCGTTTTTACACCGGAAAATCACCGGAAAACATTTTTTAAAAAAACCCCAAAACTGTCAAAAAATAGGTTTCGAAACCGAAACCTAAATTTTTTGACAGTTTTATTGGGGGCGTCGGGGAGGCGGCCCCCCATCGGGGGGCGTCTGGCTACCGCTCTGTGCAAACGTGCTGTAAGGCACGTTTGCGGCACCTGGCGAGTAGGCGGTGCTGGCTCCGTGGCCTGCACCACCCACCTGCTGAGTGGCAGAAGAACCTGCGCCATGGAGCGGGTAAGTGCCACTCCAAGCTGCGCAGGGATAGTGAGAGGGCAGTGAGGGGCGTAATGGGGCAGGGGAGGGTGGGGGTGGACAGATCAGGGCTGGGAGGGGGAGGGATTGGCAGCGCCGTGGCGCACCGTATCCTATACCCCTTCCCAGGCTCTTGCACCTGACATGGGGCTGCTTGATTCTCCACCAGCTGCGAGCTGATTGAGAACTAAGTAGCCCCATTTCGGTGGCTGGAGGTTTACCCGGTGTAAGTGGGCAAATGCCTGCCTACCCCAAGTAGACCTCTAGCTTGTTCCTTCCATGGATAGGATTCAGTGTGGGCCGTATGGCCCACGCTGAAGCACCTACACCAGGGGAGGATAGGATTGGGCTGTTATTTATATTACTGTATGCATATTTGTTTAAAGTTAAATTAAAAAAAAACATCTTAAAGCTGTTCTCACTGGCAAAGTTAGTCTCAAAAGATATGTAATTTAGTCTTTCCTGCTCCAGTTGATACACTGAGCCAGAATGACACTGAAATAGCATGGTGGAATGGCATGAACCACTTCCCACCACAACACAGAGAGCCTCCAGTGTGAACCTGGCAATTCTGAATGAGCTTCCAAATTGCACAAGTTTCCATGTGATCCACACAGAAAGCTTGGTTCATATTTGAGGCTGTCTGAATAGAACAGAAAGTGGCTCACACCCCTCACTACCACACTGTCTATACTGCCCCTAACTGAATGTATGAACGGGGTTCTGACCTTTGTATGACAACTTTGACCATATTCTCTTTTCAACAAATTTAAGGTTACATTTGGTAGCAGAATTGTGTAATCCAAAGAAATCTTTTACATGGAAATTAAAGTTTAAACACATTTAAATACTTCTGTTGAAAATTGATTTTCTTTGTTTTGACTTTCTCGTTTCCTTTAAGAATAACATTTACTGGACCCATAAGCTTCTTATAGTCTAATACAGTGGTTCTCAAACTTTGTAGCACCGGGACCCACTTTTTAAAAAGACACTCTATTGGGACCCACCTAGTTTTACGAGACCTAAAAAAAGTTTCACTTTACCAGCACTCGCCTCTGTTTTTATCCTTTTTACAATGGGGCGGGGGGAACCTTCTCAAGCATTTGTTGAGCTCATTCATCGGATCGGGAACATTCTGATGGCCTTGCACTCACCTTTGCCTGGCCTTCGATAAGAGCTAAGGCATGTTTGCTTACTTATGAGTAAATATTCACCTGTAGCTCAGTTTTGTTTTCCATAGGGCTCAATGACAATTTCCTTGTCAGCTTGGGGGGGGGGGGACATTCTCAAGAGTTTGTTAAAGCTTGCGTTCGTTGGATCAGGACCATTCTGGTGGTGTTGTGTTCTTCTTGGCCAGCCTTCGAAATGGACCAAGCCACACCTGCCTCCTCATGAGTAAACATACAGTGCTGCTCTGTTTCAGTTTCCATAGGGCTCAATATATTTTCCTTGTCAGCTATCAGCTTGTCAGTTTCAGGATCCACCAAAAATCAGGTTCAGAAAGTGGGTTGGGACCCACAGTTTGAGAAATGCTGGCCTAATAAATGTTACAATTCTAGTATCATGGCTGTAATTACACTAGGACAGTGGTTCCCAAACTGAGTTGCGACCCACTAGTGGGTCCCCAGCTGATTTCTGGTGAGTCGCAAACCCAGAGGAGCTGCTTCCGCGCAAAGAGCTATTTTTCTTTCTCCAAACAGGAAGAAAAATGAAGGAGCCTATGGGAGTTGTAGGCTTTGTGAGGGCTGCTGCTATGGAAGTACTCCTCACAAAGCCTACACTCCCATAAGCTCCTTCACCTTTCTTCCTGTTTGGAGAAGAAAAATAGCTCTGTTAAGAGACCCGCCACTCTGCTGTGCTTCAAGGTAAGCCCCCCTCCCACCACTTACAAAACAAATAGAGGAAATGAACAAGGAATGGGGTTAGGAGGTAGGAAGATGGCGCTCCTGTGCCAGATGAACCACCTCAGCAGCTTTATCTTTTAAACGTTGCCAGTAAAAATGTGTTTTTCTTTTCTTTTGATAAAGCTATAGGGAACCATCTTCCTCACTCACTAGCTCCTGGCCTTCATGTGTCATAAAGGTCTGTGTATCTTCCCTGCCTCCTGATAGTGGGATACCCCTAGCAATTACAAAAATGAATAGGGGTAATGAACAAACTGAGTGATTCATATGCTGTTCAATTTGACTCTCATAGAGACCTTCATTTAGAAGTGAGTAAAAATTGAACTGAATGGCCCCAATTCAGTTTAATTTTTTTATTTGTACAAAAATGAATGCATACCTGAATGAGAACAGTCAATGAGAACTAAGTGCTTATTTCTGGTCATCACCAGCTTAATTTAATGACGTCAATTCCGGCCCTAGCCATTAGGTGGGTCCTGATAGACTGTCATTTTAAAAAGTGGGTTGTGGCACTAAAAAGTTTGGGAACCACTGGGCTAGGGATTAACAGGCTTTTCGCCCCATAGTGAAACATCCCCACTACATTTGTACAGTTGGGAGGTACTGGATTTCAGCCAGTGTCCTGGTAGCATTAATGGGGAAGTAGCTCCCATTGCTCTTTGATAGTATCAATCTGTCTGTAGCCTGTATCTGTCAAAATTACAATTAAATAAGACACCATTGCAATGAACTGGCTGAAGCATTTTGCTTTCATATCTTCCCAGAGAATCTTGTAAATGCAGCAGAAGTAATATTTCAGTTTTTTTTAAAAATCCAAACTTTCCAGGTATAACTAACAGAAAACAAAAATGAGCAACTTCCTCATCTGTACTAATGTATGGGGCCCTATCTTACCATTGTTATTTTTAATGCAGCAAAAGAAGAAGAATGATAAATCAGCAAACAGGTTTGTGAGTGTCCCCAATCTAAGTGCTCTGGAATCTAGCGGAGTGGGCAATGGACATCCTAACCGCCTGGACCCTATTCCTAATTCACCCATCCACGATATTGAGTTCAACAGCAGCAGACCACTTCCACAGCCAATACCACCCAAAGAGCCCAAGACGTTTTTGAGGTGAGCATTGCCTCACCAGTTTTTTTTTCCTAACGGAGAAAATTTCCATTTCTTTTTAGCTGAACCCCACACATCTTAAGAACAGCTCAGGAGTTGAAATCTTACAATGGAATTTTAATTTTCACACTCTATTTTAAACCTCTTTTCAGTATTCCTTTTTATTGTAAAACTTGTTGAAATGTGATTTTTCCCCCCTGCCTATTAATGTCTTGAACCCTTCTTATACATTTTTAAGGAGCTACACTATTAATATGGTTCGTGTGCTTTCAATTGTTTACATTTATGAACAATTGTGTTAAATGTTTGTGTATTACTAGCTGTCCTTTAGGAATATGTCATACTCCCTTATTAAAATGTATTAGTGTGTGATAGTGATTCTTTCCCAACAAAATTGTTTTCTGTGTTAGATGAATGTGTGTTGATTTTCTCCTTTTCCTTAGATAAATTCTTTCTTTAAAGTGAACTGAGAATACATGGAAATATATGCATGTATTAGATGTGGTTTAATGCTATGCTTCAGCATTAAAATATCCAAAATTGGCTTTACTTGGAAAGTGATGACGAGTCCATTAGCAGACTGAATCAAATTCATAATATTTCATATTCTGGAGAGACCAAAAAACTCTCTTCATTTTACTTTTTAATTCCACTTCAGTGCTGCTACCTGTAAAATATAGCTGGAGAAGGGGGAGGATGAAGATTACAAAGAAATAGTATATTATTTCTAAGGGCAAAGTAGAGTTCCCATAATATTTAATGTTCCTTATTTTTCTTTATGCATGTGGTATGCATGTATATGCTCAGGCGACAGTAATATGCATGTGCATGAATTCGTGGATTGTGATGCTGGAGTTCCCTTGCAAATTATTTCGTGCCTTGTATTGCCAAAAACCGGTAGGGTTATTTTCTTATTTTTTGTAACCAAAGATTTCATCTTACCAAAGTATTAAAGATGATGTAGAGATTTTGTCATGCAGGTTTACTTGAGAATTATATTTGCGAGTGAAAAGTGTGCTTGCTTTGCACTGAATTGCTTGATATAATGTATTGAACCCCAAAAGTGCATGCAAATACAATAATTCAGTCCAAGTTATGTAACATTTTAAAATAAGATATTGTTCAGTTACCAACTAGTCTTTGTTCCGCACGCCTTTAAGAATATGATGCTTGCATCATACTTCTGCCAACTAACTTGACCAGAAGAAAAGGATGCTAAAAGAGGATCTCCAAACCTCCCTTTCCCTCACAATGCTATTTTTCCAATGAAAGCAGCAACCATGCATTTTTTTTCTCAGAATACTGCTTTTCCCCCCCACTTTGTCATGTGGCTTAGTGACTTTGTCTGTGCTGCTGATGCTCTCCAATGGAGTGGATGATTGGAGGTAGAAAAAAAGGGCATTAAACGACACCACTTGCTACTTAGATGTGATACTTGATTCATAAACAATGTGTGCTGTGTATTGGCTTCTCTGTGCTTTTTCCAGGCCTTTCCCTTCCACGTTTGGTTGTGGGTTAAATCTGTCTTTTCTCTTTATAAATTCAGCCCTCCTCAGACTGAAGCTTCTCCAGTGGCTTCACCAGATCCACAACGCCAGGAATGGTTTGCCCGTTACTTCACGTTCTGAGAGATTAGTTTTGTGTGTGGCACAGCGTGGTGTGGACTGTTCATAAGAGCATGACCTTAAAATAAACCCTTATGTGAACAAACTTTCCTGTAATATGTCAAACACTGTGAATGAGAAAGTATTTGTCTCTCTAATTTGAAAATGCACTGTATTTTATGTGATATTTGTTGGAATCACTTGACATGGTAATATAAATGTGCTTGATGACACTTATTTTTATTTAAAATTGAAGTCTTTAAACTTTGTAATTACTGCATAATAAATTTTCGTAGAAGAAACTTAACACTCCCGCCCCTTTTCCTATAAATATGTATTTTCTTTGGTTTCAGGAAAGGCTTCTCCTTCCAGCCTCCCTCCCCAGATGCAATCAGTTGCATGGTTATTGTATATCAAAATAAACTGTCAACAGTTTTTAAAAAATCAGACTGTGGCAAGATATGTTTAAGCCCGTCTATTTTTATTTAGTCATCTTGTAGAACTTTGAAAATTGTGTTTATTCTAAAAGTGGTGAAGAATGCAAAACCAATAAGTTTATCGTAGTCTAGGTGATGGCCTTTAGAGCTGAGTAATTTTTGTTAAGATCATAGTAAGAAAAATGGCATCCTTATTTCTTGTCTACAACTGATCTGCCCTCTAATAATTATAACTATTATATTTTAATGTGAATTTCATCAGAACTTTGTCATAAATGTTTTATAAATACCTAAACAAGACAATGCTCCTTAGAACATTTGGGGTACTAAACCATGTATTACTGTATAAATGAAATAATAATTTATGGAAATCTGCATTTTGAGGACATTATCATCTTTTGGGCAAAACTCAGGCTTTACGAAAATAGTGCTAAACCGGTTATGCATAATAAAGCATGTAAATCTTTCATTAAAGCTCCAGCATACTTAACTTACAAAGAAAGATGTTTCTTCTTCCATTATGAAATTAAGCCAGGGACCACATGACCTTTTTTCATATGAAGAGTGAGCCTGATTTTCCACTCTATTACACTTGTTTTACAGTTGTGCATGTCTTCTGAGAGAAAAGATGTAATACACTGGCAAATCTGGTTTACATACTTTTGTTGATGCTGTTGTTGTTAATTCCAAGATTACCACAATGTAACCAACACTGGTAATCTCAGGGAGAATTTTTTTCTTTGTTTTATGAATGTACTTTAAACCTGATCTTTGTATCTTTAAAAAAAAAGATGGAAAAAAGTGCTTGGTTATTTTAAATAAGATTTTTATCCTTAGATACAAAAATATAGCTCCTCATTATTTCTGCTGAAGCCCCTACTGCGTCTTCCCATTATGCAAAAGCATAATTAACCAATCAAAGGTACCGTCACTAGTAAACAATAAGTTTTCTATGTAGCATATGTATAAAAAAATTTGTATGTTTTCATATAAAAATATAAAATATTCTAAATTAAAAATTTAAAAATGTATCTCCTATAAGCTCAGCCTGAAAGCTTCACTGGAAACAGTGTTACAATGCTTTGCTGCTAATCGACTGCAGTATTTGGCAGATACTCTATGGTTGATGGATTTAACTATAGGTATATGCAGCCTTTACATTAGAAGAAAGCCATATTGGGTCAAAGTCAGATTTCGTGGCTGTTACCTTAAATAAAAGACACTGGATAATTTTGCTATGATGTTCTGAAGTATTTGTTGTGTATTGTTTCTTTTTCTGTGCTAATAGTATTATTTGTATAGAATAGTACTAAAGGTGAGTGGGGTTTCTTCCTATAACTGATAGGTATAGCAATATTTAAAGGTGTAATGTGCTCTTCAGTTTTCTATTAAATGCTTTTCATTCTTTCTGATTTATATTAACATCAAGCAGCAGTTTTGCACAAGGAGAGCAGAGAATGCACTATCATAGGTAATGATAGAGCACATGGTTTGCATGCAAAAAAAATCCAAGTTTGATCCTCCAATCTCCAGACACAGCTGGCAAAAACCCCTGTCTGGAACCCTGGAGAGTTACTGCCAATCAGTGTTGACAGTACCGAGCTGGATAAACCAATAAGCTAGCTTGATAGAAGGTGACTTCAGTGAAGTCTTATGGTATACTGGCCTGGTCTGTTGGGCCTAGCTGTTTCCTAATGCATACAGTTACGGCCCAATCCTATCTGGGATTGGGCTAGCGTGCTTGGGGTTTACAACAACAGAACAGAGTTCTGCTGTTGTAAAATGGTTTTTGGAGGTGTGCACAGAGTGCCACCGGCAACCATTTTGAGCACACTGCTGCAACCTGCAGCAGCATGGGAGGCCCGCTGCCAGACCAGCACAGGTAAGTGCAATAGCAGCGGGGGCAGAACGGGGTGGGAAGGCAGTGGACCAGGACGGTATTGGCAGCACTCACCTGCTCTGATATCATAACTCCGTCCGTCTCCCTTACCACTGCCATTACACGCGTTGGACTTATACCTGCTAAACAGCAGGCGTAGATCCAAGGAGACCCATGGTGGCAGTGGAGGCTTTCCTCAGGGTAAGCAAACAAAAGTTCATTTACCCCAAGGAGACCTTTCTGACTGGCCCCCTTCCTGCAGATACAGCGTGCATTCTGTTGGCACAGCTGCATTAGCAGGGGGTGGATAGTTAGGGGGATTGGGCTGTTAGTGTGTCCTAGAACATGGCCAGGATGCAGTTGTGGTAGGGGGTAAAGTCTGTAGTACCGGTAGTCACCTTGCTATCTTTCAAGGAATCCTGTCTACTGTTCTTGATGTACTTGTTCAAAAATCCCTGATAAACTGCAAAGGAATCTCAGGGTTTCCTAAAACACAGTTTGAAAAACATCCTATTTAGACTTGCTAAGAGCTACACACACACACATACTTTCCTTCTATAAAGCATTGTTTTGTATGTGTGACTTTCGGTCTACTACATTATACAATGGAGAATATGCCTCCTTCTAAAACCAGCTATATTTCACTTTCTAGAAAGAAAAGTATTTCTTGAGCCAGAAAAGTGAAATGAACATATAATTTTAAAACATTAATTCAAAGTGGAAAAAAAATTCCCCTCACATTGAGTACTATTCTGTCCAAATTGTGTGTTCTCCTCTTGCCCCACACCAAATGGTGTGTTCTCCTCTTGCCCCACACAAACAAAACATGTCACCCTGTTAGTTTTATACCTATTCATAATTTCAGTGCAAACGTGTGAGTTGAGGGGAGTGAGTAAGCAACATGCCTTGGTCATATTTCTCCTTTCCTCCAGTTGTTCAGAAGCCTATGTATCATTAGGTCATATCACATGGGCAGGGCATGCTTGCAAAAGTGGATGGAGCTACACAATATGACACAGTGATATCAGAAAGTTTGGGCAGGACTAATCATTTGGATGTTTTTCTGTCACAAAGTTGCACAATTCTGTCATGACTGAAATTTTTTCTATCCTTTCTAATATGCAGAATCTGATCAGAATAGCAAGGAGATTTTTTTACAGGGGTGCATCTGTGCGCATGCGTGTACTGCTAACTTTACAGGGTTGTGCAAGGGACTGCAGCAGAGGGGAGGAAGCAGAAAAAACCTAGGCATAATCAGAGCTCTGCTTACAAAAGCCCAGGCTTGGTAACCAAATATTTTATGAACTTGTTTTTCACAAAGTCATATGTAGCAGTTCATACAATCTGCTAAAATCTAAACATGTCAGAGAAGTGTCATTTTATACCTTACATGTATTTAGAAGCGAAAAGGTACTAAGTTGAGAAAAAGTCTGGTGTTATGTCTAGAAAACTGGATAGATATGTTAAACACTTTCTCCCTATGAGTAATGTATGATTGTTGGCCACCAGCCAGTGTTCATGTGTTCAAAAAGAAATCTGCAGTTACATGTTGGCGTACTACTTTTTGCTACTGTTTGCAGTCCCAATCCTGCAGAACAGCCAAGTCTGCATAGATGTAACCAGGTAAAAGAAACCAGAGCAGCTGTTTGACAGGGAAGGGATAGTGGGGGGGGGGGTACTAAATCCAGCCTCTGCTCCCCCTCATGAACAGCTAATTGGTAGGATTCCAATTTTTGCTTACCAGGTTACTTGCACATAGCTCAAATTGTTAGATCAGGCTGAGGATTAATGCATTCAATACCTATTTACCCATGAGATTCCCCAGATTGAGATAATATATGGATGCTTATACACACCTGGGAGTAAGTCCCACTGAACACCATGGGACTTACTTCTGAGTAGGTATGCCTAGGCTTGCACTGTTAGTCTACCAGCTTAATGTGTTGATCTTTAATAGGAAGTAAAAAGTGTTGAACATTTCTTTGGAATAACTCGAAGGAGCTTAGTGCTATATTGAAAGAATTAAAGGAACATTTATAATTTTCTGGATCTTCGCAGGCAAAGAATGAATATATAATTTCTATAGTTTGTCCTTCTCCCCTGAATTAGAACAATACTATAATACACTGTCATTACCTCATCATGTATTGTATTATCTTCTACATGCAAAAGGCACTCTATAAATAGCAATCTGCTCAGAAAGATTACAAAGATATGCATCTCTCTTCTACCCATGTCAGCTAAAAATAACTGGATCCAAAACACGACAGAATGAGTTTATGAAAATGGAATGCATTTTTAAAATGGTAGAGGACACAGGTATTATGGGTTTGAAAGCCATGTATTTTAACATATAAACCGCAGGAAATTACTGATAAAACAATTAAAATCCTTAACTA
This sequence comes from Plestiodon gilberti rubricaudatus, assembly GCA_026170595.1. Classification (NCBI taxonomy): domain Eukaryota; kingdom Metazoa; phylum Chordata; class Lepidosauria; order Squamata; family Scincidae; genus Plestiodon; species Plestiodon gilberti. The sequence continues at coordinate 80,323,951 of JANXHW010000001.1, forward strand.
GAGATCTTCTTAGAATCAGTAAAGTCCAGGGTTGTTAGAGACCGACGTTTCAACCTCCTAGCCGAGGTCTTTGTCAAGGTGGTTACAGCAAGGCTGCAAGGATGGTACTGAAGATAGATCGGAATCTCTGTGAAATGCAGTTAAAAGCTTATTGTCTCTGAGTGCATCGCGATCGTGCTGGGGAGGTTGACTACATTCATGACCCATTAACACCACTGAAGGCTTTCCCCGGAGTTCCATTTGATCTGTGCACGCTGTCAACGGCTTTTAACTGCATTTCACAGAGATTCCGATCTATCTTCAGTACCATCCTTGCAGCCTTGCTGTAACCACCTTGACAAAGACCTCGGCTAGGAGGTTGAAACGTCGGTCTCTAACAACCCTGGACTTTACTGATTCTAAGAAGATCTCTAGTTAAAATCAGTAATCTCCTGCGGTTTATATGTTAAAATACATGGCTTTCAAACCCATAATACCTGTGTCCTCTACTATTATAACGAGCCATGAAAGCTTCCATTCTAAAATTAGTTTTAAAATGCATTTGATCACCAGATTCAGGCTATACACTTTGAAAAATGAGTTAATATAGTCTGTAAAACCCACAACAGGGGTGTTTTCCCCCCAAAATGCATCTTTTCTTTTTTTAAAATCCTGTTGACCTCTTGTACCAATTATCAGTATTCAACAGCGTACCTTAGGGGTAAAGTCATATTGCAAATTGCAAAATTTGACTTTCATAGTAACATCCTTATTTTATTGGAAATTCAATTTCATTTTTGAAATTGTGTGTTAACATTTATACCGTAAAGACGAGCTTAAAAAGAGTGTGCTGAAAGACAGTTGAACCAGAGGTTGCCTATGTCTAACAAAGCAAATTCTACTTATTACATAAACCATATTTGTATTGTTAGTGTTTCAAAAAAAAGTTTCAAAAAAAGTGATTTCTTTTGCTTTTGGATTTGCATTCACTAAGGTCTTTTCCTGTGAGTCTGTGACTCCTTATATGTAAAGTAGTACAGAGCTCTGTACATGGCTCATGACATGATGAGCTCTCGAATCGGTTGACCCAAACCCTAGTGACACCTGTGGCTTAACCCCTAAATCTGTTTCTCAGACCTCACCCATGTATCAGTAAGTGGCTTAACAAATTATGTGTGTCCATGTAAACTTCTTTCATAAAAAAAACACATTGAGGTGCTGTAACATATACTCACTAAATATGTAACATGTGAAGTGGTCAGAGAGCAAGGAAAGATAGTTTCTAGTTCCTGTTCTTTTCCGCCTACTGCAAAATTGTCCACCACTACCCCTGAACTAGAATATTATCAAGATTCAGCCTTGATGGAAAAGGATGTACAAAGTACAAGAGGAAAACCAATTCCCTTTTTTTCTAGATGAAATGAAATAATTTAGCAGCAGCTGGAAAGAACAGGGAGTCAGATCAAATGGATGAAATGACCCAGAACAATTGGACTGAGCTAGCCCAATCCTAGAATGGGTTGTGCGCTCTAATCTGTTTCTTCCACCATCTGAAAGGAATGACTCTAATGGACAGGCAGGGCTGTAGAAAAGGTCTTTTCTAGTGTTGGTATTGAAGAGGTTTTCATGGAAAGTTACATTGAGACAGAGAGCAGGCAGGGGTGCCCAGGCAACAGTGCTACGTTGCCACATCTGCAGTGAGCAGGCAACTTGAGAGACCTTCAGAAAGGAGTTTCTGGATGTCCCGTACAAATTAGATGCTCTCATTGGAGGGACACACACAAACACACACCCACCCACCCACCCCTGACCTCCCACCAATTTAAATAATCCCTATTTCAAGTAAGGTAGTGGAATTCAAACTTGAGCACCCTCAAGCATGGTGGAATTGGCTCCTGTGATAGCTGTGGCCTAAACAATTGGTGATCTTAAGTGGCAGCCTCATGCCCTAACTATTCCTTACCCAATTTTAGAATCCTGTCCCAGCATAACACAGGAAAAAGAGAGAGTGCATGTTTAAGAGTCCAAGCTGTGGTCTGCGTTTGTTTTTCAGCTTCTAGCACTAGAGGTTTTTTCCTAGAAGTGCTAGACGTGTTTTTTTTTCTCCTAGCATGGTAGAGTCGTGTTTGTTTTTCACCTTTTAGCACGCTCGCAATCCTTTGAGCTCGAAGCTATTAAACACGGCAGCCTCATGCACCAATAGGAAGGCTGCTCAGCTGCAAAGGAACTTGGGAGATGTAGTGAGAGGGACAAAGAAATAAGAGCGGTCTTTCGGCCGGGGCTTATGTCGACGGGATATTCATTCAAAACAGCTAAGGTGGCTTGCAAACACATTTTGTCATCTTCAGCTTCCGCATTCAGCTCTTTAAAATAAGTACTTGAAAGCACCATATCAGTTTGAAGTCATTTTTGCTTCTGTTTTTAAATGAACCGTGCTAGAGGCATGTTTGTTAGTGATGTCACTTCTGGCTATTTTCTAGCCAAAAACTGAGCACAGCTGAGCACATCGCTTGTTTAGGATGTGGGAGAAGGGGGTAGGATTGTATTCTTAGCTCTTCTTTTTTAATGCACTGGTGTAAACCAAGGGATCACCCACCTTATCAGCTTTCCCTCAGCACTTCAACACTGTCTCAGAGTACCGGTAATCATGAGAACAGCCTGCAACATTCACTATTCACTATTATCGTTCCTATGGGACTTACCTCCCAGATAATTATGCATAGAATAATAGCATTAACTTCCTGCAGATATTAGTCCAATAAACTAAGCACTGGTCGCCCATACCTAGAAACAAAGAGCTTGTGTATCCAGAGGGGAGGGTAGCCTTGTTACTCCGAAGCCAGAAAAACAACCAAATCTTGTAGTAGCATGGGAAGACAGAGGGCAAAATGTGTGCACCACCTAGTGGTCAGAAGGCACCCAGTGCTCTCTACAGTACAGTACACTATTTGATTAGGTAAACTGGGATTGGACTGGGGAAAGGCAGTCTTTGCTGCTGCCACCCAAAGCTAGAAAGTCCGGACTGAAGGAGATGTCTTAGGAAAGCCTCCCTCCCAGATCAACAGAGAGCTCCCAAATTCAAGGGGACTCCTTAAAATCAACCAGTAGCAGAACATGAATAGTCTGGTAGAAGAGGCAACACACTCAGATCAGGCAGGTAAACCAAACAAGGTAATTATTAAAAGGCTGAAAAAGAATGAAGAAAAAAATGAAAAAGATAAAAATAAGGCACTGATCAATTACCAAAAAGAGAAACGGGGTGGTAAAGATGCTAAGGCAAGCAGAAAATAAAAACACTGACAACAGGCTACAATCCCTACCCTAATGACAATATTCCAGGGTCCTGGCACCCACACTTGTAGAAGGGTGAGTGGGCAGGTCCTCTGCAAACCATCGGAATCGTCCAGTGTTAGACCTGGGGCAGAAAGCAGGAAGCGGCGGCACTGCCTATGGTGTCACCCAGTGCGTTAACTGGCATCACCCCACTGAGTGAGCAGACCGTGCAGACGTGGAAGTACAGTAATTGGCGATGATATGATAATGTCTTCACATCCCTGCCCGCCAATTACTTTTGGCTTGCGAGCCTCTGCAGCCGAAGACTGCCGAGGAAAGGCTCCGGCCTTTCCTCAGCGGTCTTTGGCTCCTCTGAGCCAAGTCACCGAGTCGCAGCGGTCGAGGACAGAAGAAGCTAAGACTAGTCGCCAAGTCGAAATGGCTGAAAAAGCGTCTTTGGCTGCTCCACTTCGGCTTCTTCCATCTTTGGCCAAGCCGCCAAGTTGGAGCGGCTAAAGACAGAAGATGGAAGAAGCCGTTGCCGAGTCAGAGTGGCCGAAGACGGCCAAGTAACGGTGATACCCCTCAGGAAGAGGCGACACCCTTGCTCAGCCGTCTTCAGCCACTCTGAGCCGCTTCCTGTTCACATGACGAGCATAGACCACTGAGCCTGGATGGCACAGCAGGCTTTTCTCCCATGTCACCCAATGTGACCCAGACCCACACTTGACCCACCCACCTTACAACACCCCTGACAGTGGGGCAGCATGATTCTGCTTTATACGTCCAGTACCCATTAGCCAGGTTTCACCTGTGGGATTGGGTACTGGAGGGGGGGTACACATCACTTCCTGAATTACTCACTCTTGGAAATCAGGTGGGTTTAATTCAAATCCAGATCTTTTATTTATTGGTCAGTTGGAGATGAAATTGCTCAAAGAATAAACAAAATGAAGAATGTCTGCTGCACGTGGATCAGCAGCTTTTTCAGGATGCTGGCCTTGCTGGGGCATCACAGGCTACCAGTACAAAGCTCCAAAACAGGTGAAAAAAATAGAGGAAAGTCAGATTGTCACCACAACAAGCACCTGTTCCAAGACCAACCAATTTATTTCAGCCGAAGCTTTCCTAGTCTACAGTCCGCTTTGTCAGCTGCATGAAGAGCCCTCCTCAATTGGTTCCTTCATTTTGTTTACAGTAACGGACAGGTCTGTTTTTTGCCTTTTTCGGCAGCCTCTCCTCTTCCCGATCTGGGGCTCCCCAAGGCTCCTTGGGCTTCAGCAAACTGCGAGCCCTGCGAAGCGAGGATCCGTCCCGAACGTTCAGTCAGCGGGACTCCCCCCGCACACACACACACACCCACAGCACGCAGGAGAAGGGAAAGCCGGTGGCTGGGCCCGCACCGCAGCGGACCCCCAGCAGTCTCACAGCCCAAGAACAAGCGGACTCCCGCCACAACAGCGAAGGGAATGCCTCGCCTCGGAAGGGTGGAGCCAATCGTTGCTCGCTTCCTCCTCCAGCCGGTCTCTGCAGCCTAGCTCGTAACTTCGCACAGCTGATGACGCGTCGGACGTGAGAAGTCGTCACTGGTTCGACAGCGCGCCTAGCGCGCAGCCCCTCTGTTGAGCGTCTTTACTCGGCGGTAAGTCCCCTGTGCGGTGCTGCTGGGCTTTTTACTTCCCTGTCTGCCACCGTCCTGCAGTCGCGCGGCGCCCTCTGCCTCTGCAGAGAGTCACCCGAGCGGTCCGGACCGAGCAATCAAATCAGAGGGTGTTTGGCGCCTTGAGCGCGCGGGGCGGCGGGAACTTCCCACCGCTGGAAGCGCCGTTCTTTACGGAAGGGAAATGCCTCTTTCCAAACTGTCGTGCTTACAGCCGCGGGAACTTCCCTGCCCCGCCCCACCCCGCGCGCCAAGTGTCCTCCGATTTGATTGTTGCGACGGTTTCAGTTTGCAGTAACGCAAAATGCTCAAGTTGAGAGTCCTCCGTTTTGATGTGCCTGAGATTTTCAGCGGGCTCAATTCGTATTTGTTCTGAAACTTCTTGCTTGGACCAGAACCCGGCCGAGGAACTTGTGAAGAGCATCTCTGACTGCGCACAAAACACAGTGCCTCAAGGCGGATTCACACTAGCCCTTTCCGTGCGCGTTTTGGATCTGCGTTTGGTCTTTTCGTGCGTTTTTCATGCTTGCGCCTGAGCTTACGACGCACCCAGGAGAGATGGTTTCCTTTTATCTTTTTGATGCGCTTGCGTTTAAGCTAGTGTTTATGCTCCCAGTGCTAGGCAGCCCACCAATCAGAGAAGCGCATTTCTCTTCACCAAATCACAGCTGCGCTTTCTTCAAGAAGGCGGGCAAACGTTCACACGTACAGACGCTAGAGCAGGGCATGCGCGCCGGGAAAAGGTAGTGTGAATCAGCCTTCAGTGTTGGAGCCGTACTTGGCAACGTATGGCAAGGCGCCCACACCTTCCATCGTTATAAAGAAGGGGGGATTCGGACTGGTGTCGTTCTTTCCACCCTTGCGGGCCCAGCTGTACTTGTCCAAAGTATCTCATCTCCTACTATTAAAAGCAGATGAGCTGCTGCGTTCTCTTTTGTGTCTGGTTTGGTCTTTGCGCATGAAGGGTGGGTGGGGGCAGGTGAGGCTTCCAGGTTAGAAGACAACACTTCCAGCTGAGATCCTGTGCCTCTATGAATCACTGCGTATTGGTCTGGTTGATCCATATTGCAGCTTGCACACATGATCCTTGTTTGGAGCTAGGTACCCTGCCAACTTTTTAGATTGTGAGTCCTTTTGAGACAGGGAGCCATTTAATCATTTGATTTTGTCTGTAAAACGCTTTTGTGAACTTTTTGTTGAAAAGTGGTATATAAATACTGTTATTAATATACCGTATTTTTCGCTCCATAAGACGCACTCCCCCCCAAAAAAATAGGGGGGAAAAGCGTGCGTCTTATGGAGCGAAGGTTACAAAAAAAAAGTTAAAAGGTACTTACCGGGGCTTCGGGGAGGCCTCTGCAGGCCTCCCCGATCTTCTGTTCGGTGCTAAATGGCTCTTTTCAGCCATTTCCGGTTTTCGGAAAACCGGAAATGGCCGAAAAGAGCCATTTAGCGCCGAACAGAAGATCGGGGAGGCCTGCAGAGGCTCGCGCAGGCCTCCCCGATCTTCATTTCGGCAAAAAATGGCCATTTTCGGCCATTTCCGGTTTTCGGAAAACCGGAAATGGCTGAAAAGAGCCATTTAGCGCCGAACAGAAGATTGGGGAGGCCTGCAGAGGCTCGTGCAGGCCTCCCCGAAGCCCCAACAGGCCTCCCCGAAGCACCCAGAAGCCCAGGTAAGTTTAAAACTTTTTTCCCTATTTTTTGCTCCATAGGATGCATGCGTCCTATGGTGCGATGTGTCCTATGGAGCGAAAAATACGGTAATAACTGTAAACCAATCTCATGTTGGTGTTTTGGGGAAGCCAAGGCTCCTTTTGACACTTCCCAGCCCTGCTTTTTAAAACTTAAGAACCTGTCTCTTGACAACTTGCTATGTGCACTTCCATGAAACACGATATGAAACATGTAAGATCGCCCAATTAAGAAAAGAACATCATAGCTCTGCTGGATCAGGCCAAAGGTCCATCTAGTCTGCATTCAGTTTCCTGCAGTGGGCTGGTCTGGGAAGCCCACAAGCAAGAGAAAGGTATACCTCCCAGAGAGGTAGTGCATAGCCGTCATGACCTGTAGCCATTGATAGATCCTCTATGAATTTATCCAATCCCAGGCCCAGACCAAACATGCAAAAACCCATGTAACAATGAGCATTTTCCATGGAATAAGCATGTGTTAGGAAGCAATACCCATGTGTGTTTCCTGATCCTGTGGACTTTGTGCCATAGAATATCCAAATATTTCCCCACTTGTTCCACCTCTTAATCCATAAATTTGGAACTTTCCATGTGGGTTCGACCCACATGGTGCTCAGTATCCATGAGTTTGGTAGGTGAGACGGTGTCCTAGACCGGGGTTCTCAACCAGTGGTACTAGTACCACGTGATACTTTGGCCAACTGCTGGCAGTACTCAGACCGCTGGACCACCAAAACCCTGCTCTGACTTGGCGCTTTCGGCGGCGCGTTTTTGCTCCCAAGAGGCTCCTGCCCTTGGCCAAGCCTCTAGGGAACGCTGAGAAGGGCTCTCCCACCCACCCAGAGCTTCCTACCTGCATTTCCTGGCCTCTGAAAACCCAGAAGTAACTGGCAATGATGTCATCACCAGTCACTTCCGGTGGTACGCAGCAGGAAAGTGGTGCCGGAGGTGGTACTCGGCCAAGAAGGGGTTGAGAACCTCAACCCTGACCTAGACTATCCTCCTGGGAAGCCTTTCCTTGTCACAGTTCCTTCTTTTCAGCTTTAAAGGACAGCCAATCTATCCCTCTTGCTTGTGGCAAGTAGGAGAGACAGCAGTGGAAGCGACATTTGCTTGATGTATTGCTTTGGATTGAGGGGGGATTGGAGAAGGTAAGCCAACAGCACCTCTTCCCACTGGAAAGGGGGGGGGGGGAAGGTGCCATTTATATTACCCTATGGATGGATATATGAACACTCCTGACTGAAGGTACTGCTCCTCTGAACCACATGTTCTGAAATGACCTATAGCACTCTAAAAGTCAGCAATTTAGAAGGGTCTTCCAGCTTTGTTCCTTTTTGAATGGCAAAGCACCCAGCCACCTAACCTCATTTTGAACCTGAGAAATTTAACTGAAGACCTGGCTCAGTTTAGGATTTGTCCATATACGTACGTACATAATAGTTTGTGGGGAAAACAGTGATAACTTGCCATTACCTATATAGGCAGCCCAATCCTGCTTAACTATCTGGCGGGTGGCCCTGGCCACATGCCGGATCCTATCCCTGTTCCCTGAAGTCTACTCGGAGGAGGGGAACGTAGATCCCCTTCCCCCGGTGTAATGCGGGGTGGCCCCAATGGGCCTCCTCAGATTTCCGCCAGCTATTTAGTTGGCGCAAGTCCAAAGAGGCTGTGTAATGGCGGATCTGGCCCGGGAAGGGGATGGGGATATGGTGACCGCCATCCCTGCCCCCCCCCCTCAGGCCGGATTCCCCAACCACCAGCCTCCCTTGCCACCCAGACCGCCCCTGCCGGAGCAGCACTTACCTTCTCCGGAGGCCGCGAGGACGATCCAGTGGTGGAGTGAGGTAGGCCGGCCTCTGCGCTGGCCTCCCTTACTCTAAAGTCGTCACAAGCATGCTTTACGGCGCGATTGCGACGGCTTCGAGCAGCGGAGCATTTGTTCTGCCACCCAATAGTTCGACAGGATCACGCTGTCACTGATGTAAGTATTGATAGTGTAGCCCCTAACTGGGCCGAGGCACCTTGTAAAGAGGTGGCTCATATTTAGGTGGAGGAGAGCAACTGACCCAGAACAGTGTCCATCCCAGTGGCTGCTCTTACTGCTGTCTCCTTTGTGTTTCGTTTTAGGTTGTGAGACCTTTTGAGACAAGATACAACCTTTTTCATTTCTTTTGCTTTGTAAACTACTTTGAGATTTTTGTTGTCAACAGCAAGCACTGTGTAAATATTATTAATAATGTTTTCCCTCTTATAATTGTAGGTTCACTATGCTTCTGAATACTGAACAGATAAACCTCATTGGACAAGTATTTGAGTCATATGTTTTTGAACACCACAAAAATGATCTCTTGCAGATTTTAAGAGAGAAGGATGAGGATGCCCATTACCCAGTCATTGTTGACGCGTTGACACTTTTTGAGACCAGCATGGAAATTGGAGAATATTTTAATGCATTTCCCAATGAAGTACTCCCCATTTTTGATAATGCATTGCGCAGGTCCGCCATGACTGTTTTTCAGTCTGCTATTCAAGCTCATGACCAAACCATTAAACAGCACATTCATGCCAGAATAACAGGTCAGACATGCTTCATGAGATTACTTGCAGATTTTGTGTAGTGTTGTAGAGAACCTCTCTGGGTTGTATCATTGGGCACCAGTGCAATTCCTTGTTTTAAAACGTTATTGAATTAATAATAGCAAAAAAAAAATTATAGACCTGATAACTGGATTGCTGAAAAGGGCAAAAAGTAGACTTAGGGGGTCAATCCTACAGCGTGTGCCAGGCTGTCGCAGACTGTCGCAAACGTGCCAGAAAGCACGTTGTGACAGTGCAGCAGAGGCCTGCACTGGCCCAGGCGCACTGGAGCACAGCGGGACGTGCTCCAGTTCAGGTAAGCCAGTGGGGAGGGGGTGTAATGGGGCGAAGAGTGGATGGATCGGGCCCAGGAGGAAGCAGGATCAGCGGTAGTGGTGCACGCCAAATTCTACCCCCCCCTTCCCACGCCATTTTTCCTTACACGGGCCTCCCAGATTTTATTAGCTTAAGTATCAAGCCTGTTATCGATGTAAGTCTGGTTTGTTATTCTGTTAAAATTAATGCTTTTAAAGTAGGTACCATTATTTGACCTCTTTGTTGACCCAGGCTTTGTTGGTGGGTCAAATGCCTGCCCTATGAAAACTATAAGTTACTGTTTCTACCTCTGTAGTATATGCTGTACCTGCTGCAGTTATTAGCTGTAAGACAGAGGGGTCTATGTTTTCCAGAAGGCTACTTTTTCCCTCTCTTTCATGAATGGATGTTGTAGGTGGGGGCTCAAGTGAGTGAAAGTCAGCAAATGTGAGACCTTGTCCCCTTTCTCTGCTGAGAAATTGCATGACTGCCCTGTACTGCTGGGATATTGAAAATTCAGCTTTATGAGCATTCATCTATAAAAACGTTGAAGCCATGTTTTCTTGGAAGCTGTTGGATAAATATTTTGATGTGCTGGTTTACCAGGTTTACCTGTTTGCCCAGAGCTAACGAGAGAACACATCCCCAAAACCAGAGATGTCGGACACTTCCTGTCAGTCACTGGGACTGTTATTCGTACCAGCCTTGTGAAGGTCCTGGAATTTGAACGGGATTACATGTGTAACAAATGCAAGCATGTTTTTGTGGTCAAGGCCGACTTTGAACAGTACTATGCTTTCTGTCGACCATCAGCCTGCCCTAGCGAAGAAGGCTGCAACTCGTCTAAGTTCTCTTGTTTATCTGGAACATCCCATGCTCCCAACAGTTGCAGAGACTATCAAGAAATCAAGATTCAGGAGCAGGTTTTAAAAATATTTAAATTAATTCCATGTATTTGTTGGGCCCTAATTTGCTGTGATACATAAACGTCACAGAAGTGAAATTAATTTTTAAAACTTTTTGGTATTAGCTGATAGCTGTACATTTTCTTAATGGTTATGCACAGTGGAAGCTAAGTTGTTTCATGGATAAATTAAGAGAGAGAAATGCATCTTTTTTTTTGCACTGATGTGGTACAGTGCTGTCCACCTACTCCACAGTTACAGCCCAATCCTAACCAACTTTCCAGCGCTGATGCAGCCACAGTGCAGCCCCGAAGTAAAGGAACAAACATTCCCTTACATTGAGGACCCCCTCCGTGACACCCCCATACACACACACAAAACTTCTGTTGGCACAGCTGCATCAGCGCTGGGAAATTGGTTAGGTTGGGCTGTTGATCTCCAAGCTGCAGAATGGGTCACTCACAGTTAGGTTTCATAAGTTGGCAAAATACCTAAACAAATTCTGTGTATTAAAGGATGGCATATTTGCAGTTGGTGTTACTCTGCAGGTAGAACAATGGATCTAATAACAATTACGGCAAGCCTCAAGTATATTGTGATGAGATTGCACTGAATTATCCGTAGAAGATGAAAGCAATACAACAGTTACCTATGTACTTGCCAATACATATTTCCCTGCTGTGTGCATTTTGATGTAATAGTTTTACCTTTCTTTTCAAGGCAGTGACATTTTGATAAAATTCTTATGATACAGAAAAATCAAATCACTTTAAAAGTTTTTAAGTAGGCAACACCTGTAATAAACTGTGAATTATCACTTTAGCAGCGCGATCCTGTGTAAGGATCCAGCCAGCGACCCAGGGCCACCCACTGGATCCTGAGCCCCGGCGGCTGTTCTGCCACCAAGCTGGAGGTCTACTCAGGGAAGGGGACGCTCGTCCCTTCCCTGGGTGTAAATTCAGGCCGGCCTGATCAGCCTCCTCGGATTTCCGCCAGCTAAATAGCTGGCGGAATTAGAGGAGGCCGTGTAATGGCCTAGCCAGCCCTGCGGGGACGGGCATATGGCCAAGGCTGCCCCCTCCCAGGCCGGCTACACCAATAGCCCGCCAAACTGCCCCCGTTGGATCCTTACCTGCCTTCTCCTGCGGCCGCTCGGGCATTCCAGCGATGGAGCAAGGGAGGCTGCGCCAATCTCCCTTGCTCCAGAGTAGTTGTGAATGTGCTTTACAGCACGTTCGCAACTGCTGCCGGCAACGGAATTCTCGTTCCGTCACCGGCACAATCTACAGGATTGCGCTGTAGGTGTACTTGAAGAAAACCATAAATAACAGCGCTATTCTGTGGTGCTGTTTAATTGCTCTTTTTCTATAAAATTTTCCAACTTTTATGAATTGGAGAATAAAATATGAATTGAAATATGAATTGAATTGAAATGCTTAAGACCCAAAGCCAGTTTCATTGCTGTTGGCCATGGTAGCCAGCGTCTCACTAAATGATATGAGGGCTATAAGCCTGTTTCATCAAACGCAGAGCTTTTGCTTTTACACAGGAAAAGAACATTTTAATTGTTTGGTACTTTCACATAACAAAATATGGACTTTCCAGGGTTATATTGTGATGAATTCTTGATCTCCCCCCCCCCAAAAAAAAATACTGTAGCTGCTCACCTGGTGTCTCATCACCAGTTTGTCTAGTGCTTATTGGTTTCACTTATCAAGAAGCCTACATGCTGTATCAATCTGTCGCTGATTATGATTAAGGCTGTAGTCCTATGCATATTTTCTTGGGAGTAAGGCCCACTGTAGGGACTTCTGAGTACATTTGTATAGGATCAGGCTGCACATGGCTTGAGAAAATGCCATTGTATTATATGCTTAGGATCTGGTGAAAATGTAAATGTACATTGGCTTAAACCAGACTTATAAATAGGTAAGTAAAGAATCTTTTCTAGATGATCAGGCAGGAAAGCATTACAAAAGTTGGCCAAGAATGTTAAATAAAGGTGTGTATGAGCAGATGGCTAGCAACTTCTTTAGATTTATTTGCAAGGCTGGCATAAAGTATGGTCTGATCACTGACAAGACTTCTGAGCAATGTTTATCTTTAAATAAGAATCAAGATATACTTCTTAATGTCTAGGTTCAAAGGCTATCTGTTGGAAGTATTCCTCGTTCTATGATGGTTGTCCTTGAAGATGACTTAGTTGACAGTTGCAAATCTGGTGAGCCCTGTCTCAGATTGCCTTTTGAAAATGTCTTCTTTTTTGTGCAGATTTGTGATTTTGTAAGGTTGTTACTGTTGAGAGCTTGTCTGAGAGCATAAATGTCTGTGTTACATTGCTTTGTTGGTGTTAACATTATTATGGTCACATAACATGAAAATGTCATTGCTTTGTGTCAAAACATCAAGTCATATAACTTCTGCCATTTAACGTTTCCAAGCCCTGAGAACCTATTCTGAGATATCTTTATATGGGAATGATGATGTACCTTCTGAATTTTTCCCTATTATTTGGATCCATATTGTAAGACCAATGGAGCGCTGCCTCCAGAAGCAGAGCTACAACCGCCCACGCCAGAAGTGACGTCACCACCACCGCCGGTTTTCCACCACACAGAGTTGCAGGGCAGGCGGGAGGGCCAAACCTGCCGCCCACTCATGCTGCCAAAACGGCCTGATTCACGCCACCAAAATTGTCCCTTTTACATCCCGCCTGCCACCCGGGGCCCGACACACAGGGAGCCCCCACACCACCCCCGTTCCTACGATACTGGCTGCCTCTCCAGTCCTACAACCATATTCCCTGTGTTCCCATATAGGACAAAAGACAGGTTAAAATTGCTTGCATGCAAATTTTTTTTTTAATGCTCTTAAATAAACGCTTTATAAATTATTTATAGGTGTATTCTGGCGTTATGACCTGTATTGTGGGAATCTCTGATTTCCTGACCTCTGCACAAGTCAAACCTCGGTTGCTGGCACATGTCCTAGACATCTTTTGCCAGTGAATTCCCAATATGTACCAACTTATGTGCGTGTCTCTAAGGCTTAAAAAACATTGGCCTTAATCTAAATGCAAATTTGACCCTTCTTCAAAAAGATTTTTAAAAAACAGTATTGAAAAATAGCAGTTCTTACCACTCTGTATCTTTATTTTTAATTCCTTAGAATTTGGTTAATAGTTTGAAGACTAGACTGCAATCCTGTACACACTTACCTGGGTACAGATACCACTGAACTCAATGAAACTAACTTCTGAGGAGACATGCCTAGGACTGAACTGTAATTTTGTTAGTTAAACTTTTTTTTAAGGCAAAAATTGTGTATTTATTTTTGTTTATACAGCATTTACTTGAGCCTTTGTGAATTTTTACACACACAATTTTTTAACGTCTAATATTTACCTTTGGAAAAGGTTGCAAAACAGTTTCTGTTTTGAAGATCGTCTAGTTTATTTAGCTGTTAATTAGATGTCTAAAAGCATCAATGAGGAAAGGAACCAGAGCTCAGTAGTAGAGCACGAGATCTTGATTTTGGTCATTGGCATTTCCAGTTAAAAAGATCTCGAGTAATGGGATGGGCAAAGACCTTTGCTTGAGCCTTGGGGAGCTACTGCTTGTCAAAATAGTCAGTATTTGGCTAGACAGAGCAATGGTCTGATGGCATAAGGCAGATTTCTGTATTTAGACTACTTCAGACTTTCAGAATAATTGTGACCAGTCTTATTTTTATCCTCAGGTGATGACATCACAGTTTATGGAGTGGTGATGCAGAGATGGAAATCTTTTCACCAAGACACACGTTGTAATGTGGAGATAGTTCTGAAGGCTAATTACATTCAAGTAAACAATGAGCAGATGACAGGAGTTGTAATTGACGAAGAGGTTCGGAAGGAATTTGAAGACTTTTGGGGAAGACATAGGAATGATCCCTTAGCAGGTTTGCAAACTAAGACAAAATAGATTTGTTCACACAGATGTTGGTGGAAGGAGGACTGAAAATGGACCACTTTTATACCTTTTTCTCTGTCGAGCTGTATTCCCTTTTATGTTAGGTCTAATTTCTGAGGTGCCTGGTTGTTTGGGGGTTCAGCTTTTACACTACTTGGGTCAAACCTAAATGTTCAGAATCTGCCTAGGCAAGGCACATCTTTAAGGAACATTCTTGTCCATTCCCTTAGTGTGCCTTTTTTTTTTCTTTCCCTCCATCAGTTATTTGCACAATACATGCACATTTGATTCCTATTTGTTGTATACTGTCCACACAAGTCTTCCCTCATGGTAGCACTTTGACTGTGAGAATATTATGATTTCTGAGCACTCGGAGCATTAAAATGTGTACTTGGGGAGTGGGGCGGGAGGGGAGCTGAGCCATGCTTTCCTCCAGGTAGGATGTTCATTGCTGAATGTGGCATGGAAACCTGCAAATTAGATTCTCCTGGTCCCATGCTAGTAACTGGAGGACCAGAACTCTATTATCACACTATATTCCCCTTCAGTACAGGTCCTGCACAAGGAATGCACATCTAGCCAGATTTCCCCTCTCATATGTAGTAACACAGTGAATAAAAATGTAAACCACATTCACTGAGAGACCATGTACCCACCAAGTTAAGTTGCTCCATTATATCTGTTTACTTCAGTGGGGTTTGGGCCTAGGTTTTGTATACTTGATACGACACGGCAGAAAGGCTCTATCTATTGCCTGTCTTCAGCACTTGAGTTCCAGTGTTAACCGAAATGCATGAGCTGCTTACAATTTTTATCTTAGTAACACTTCTGAGGATCAGATCTGTGCTACCTCCCTTACAGTGTCCCCAAGACCTCTTCCTGTCACTGGGATGTGTTTGCGGTCTTCCACTTATTAAACAGACCCTCTTTGGACTGGGTATGCTGGGCACGCTTGTGCCTGGGTGCAGACTTGGCACGCCTTCCTTTGTTAGTCACCCCTGTGGTGATCTGAAAACCCCAGGGATCTCTTTCTTTATCCCCAGCTAGGGGGAGCCTAAGCGACCTGGAAAGTCCTCTGCTGCTAGGCGCAAGTCCTAGCCTGATAGCCCAATGGGGCTCTTTGGGGGTGGATCCCTCCATACCTCTTCCTCCCTTGTCTTTCTCTGCTTTTGTTTTGTCTTTTGCCTTTGTTTCCTCTTTCTTCTCCCACGCTCCCTGCTCTGCTTCACCTGCCCTTTCTGTCAAGGCTTTATCCTCCTTTCTGAGCTATTCCTCCTGCTTCCTTGCCTCCCATCATCTCTGTCCATGGTGTCCCTTTTCCCTACCTGGATCTCCTCCCTTCTGCTCGCTTCTCCGTTTTTGCTCTTCCTTCTCACCACATTGATCTCCCTTCCTTTCTCTCTTGTCCCACCTTTTAAAGTCTCTCACCCCCCCCCCCGCAGGGCTGTCCCAGTGAGGATGCTGTCGACGGCATCTCTCCAGGTTTGGGCACCTGGCAATGATGTTTTCACCCAGGCTAGCTGCTTGCACTTCTTGAGGCTCTTCAGGAGCTCATGCAGGGCAGCTGATGCAAAAGGCCTGCACAATTTATGACCAACCATCCATGTATTCAGTGGTGTCGCTAGGAATGGGGCCGACCCCCCCCCGACGCCCCCAAACTAATTTGCATAAATTAAGTTTCGTTTTTGTTTTAACTTTTTCGGTTTTTTAAAACGTTTTTTAGGGGTTTGGTAGCGCTAATGGGGCTTCTAACGGTGTTTGTGTATGCTTTGCCCACTTATCTTGTTTCTAGGGAGCCTCCAGCAACGATCTCCTCCAGCGACGATCTCTTGCCGGGGCGCAGATCGTTCCTCTGCTCTGCTGCCCCTGGCGCGAACTCTGCAAAGCGCCCAGCAGCGCTTTACAGAGTTCACGCAGGCGCACAACGACGATGTTTTCAATGGTTCTGCGCCTGCGTGAACTCTGTAAAGCGCTGCTGGGCGCTTTGCAGAGTTCGCGTCAGGGGTGGCAGAGCAGAGGAACGATCTGCGCCCCGGGAAGAGATCGTCGCTGGAGGAGATCGTCGCTGGAGGCTCCCTAGAAACAAGATAAGTGGGCAAAGCATACACACACCGTTAGAAGCCCCGTTAGCGCTACCAAACCCCTAAAAACCTTTAAAAAAACCGAAAAAAAGTTAAAACAAAAACGAAACTAAAGGAGGCCTGCGCCCCCCCCAGAGCCTCAGCACCCCTACGCCCTGGGGCTCACCGCCCCATATCAGGTGACGCTTCTGCATGTATTATGGCTTTTTAGGGGTTTGACACCTCATCTTGTTTAGTAGTCCCAGGCAAAAAAGGAAATTCAAGAGTCTCCGCAAGCTCCTGATGGGCCACCATGCTTGATTCACAGGCTCAGTTGGAGGCTACAAGTAGGAGGCTACAAGTAGTGTGGGCCTGGTCTACATTCAAAAGATTGTGGGCCTGATAGTATCTGTAAGGTGCCTATAAGGTGCGATTCCTATTGCCAGTGCAAGGGAAGAAAACATGTTGCCTGAGCCTGGTTTCTGGGGGTTCCCCCATCCCACCCCCTTCCTAAGGGTCCCCTGGCTCTCAGGAAAGCCTTTGGGGGAGTATCAGGAGGGTGCTGTAAGGAGAAGTTGACTAGGGAGTATCCCTCAGAGGAGCTTCCTTCCACTTGCACAAATTAGGAGCCAACCTAATTTGCAGAAAAGGTGTAACCTAAGGTGCAGAAAACAGCGACCAGAATGATTCGTGGGCTGGAGCACCTCCCTTATGAGGAAAGGCTACAGCATTTGGGGCTTTTCAGTCTAGAAAAAAGGTGCCTGAGGGGGAACATGATTGAGATGTATAAAATTATGCATGGGATGGAGAGAGTGGATAGAGGGAAATTCTTCTCCCTCTAGCACAACAGCAGAACCAGGGGACATGCACTAAAATTGAGTGGAGGGAGAGTTAGAACGGATAAAAGAAAATATTTCTTTACCCAGCATGTAATTCATCTGTGGAACTCCTTGCCACAGGATGTGGTGATGGCACCTGGCCTAGATGCCTTTAAAAGGGGTTTGGACGGATTCATGGAGGAAAAGACCATCACAGGTTACAAGCCATAAGCAACCTCCTGGTTTTAGAAGTGGGTTTTCTCTGTGCCAGGTGCAAGGGAGTGGCAGCAGGAAACAGGTTATCTTGTTGGATGTGTGCTTCCTGAGGCATCTTCTGGGGCCACTGTGTGATACAGGAAGCTGGACTATATGGGTCTTTGGCCTGATCCACCAGGGCTCTTCTTATGTTCTTAACCCATTGTTCTTTTTATGGTTTTTGTTTTTGTTTTTTTGCATTACTGAAAATTACAACAAAATTTAGCAATCCATTGATTTGCTACATTGTATAGTGTGCTGTGCAGCACTGCATATTATTTTTTTCACTGCAGCTTTACAACATTTTCTATGCTAAAAGTGGCAGGCAGGCAGTGTACAGTTCTAAAATCCTGACCTGGTTTGCTTTAAGAGTCAGTACATCAGGCTGAGTTCAGTCTGTCTTATCTCCTTTGCCAGTCAAATCAGAATGATGAGGATACACAAGAGGAGACAGAGAGAGAAAGGGACTATAAAGCAAAGAAGATGACAAGATTTGTTTCATTTTTACAGAGGCAAGCTAGTTCTGTGCTTAATGTGCAATATATGGTGTCTAGTTGATTTATAATAACTTTTAACTGATGGAGTGATGCTATGCCCATTCAGGTCAATGCATGGGAGAGAGACATCCTTCAGATTGCTGCTATGTAAGGGAGTAGTAGACCTTGGTGCCAACAAAGCCATGTTGTTTCATCAGTATCTTGGTCATATTTGCGTGATGAACCTGGAATCCAGAATACGTGATAAATCAACTTTAAATACCGTTGTTCCAGTTTAAAGTTCTATGTGCATTCCAGTAGATACAAATTGTGTGCATGTTCTTTATTCATTTTAAGTGGAGAGACCTGATATGTGCAAACCTTGCTCCCAGGGCCAGCCCACCAATCAGGCTCTCTGAAGAAGATGATTTGAGCAGAAGGCTCGGGAGGCAGCAAACCGGTGGGAATGCCCCGCACCGGATCTGCCAGCCACCTCGCCCCAAGCCTTTTGCCTGTCTGACCAGTCCACCCTGCCTTTGCCCCACTCACTTCTGTGAGGATGTGCGGGTGACTTGCCACCTCCTTCAGTGCCACTGCCAAAGATTGTGGCAGTAGAGTTGAAGGAGGAGATGGGACTGCTGCAGTGCCTAGATGCCTTTAAAAGGGGTTTGGACAAATTCATGGAGGAAAAGACCATCACAGGTTACAAGCCATAAGCAACCTCCTGGTTTTAGAAGTGGGTTTTCTCTGTGCCAGGTGCAAGGGAGTGGCGACTGGACACAGGTATCTTGTTGTCTCGTGTGCTCCCTGAGGCATCTGGTGGGGCCACTGTGTGACACAGGAAGCTGGACTAGATGGGCTTTTGGCCTGATCCAGCAGGGCTCTTCTTATGTTCTTATGTTCTTATGCAGTGCTTCCAGGAGAGCAGGCAGGAACAGGAGCTCTGAAAGCTCTGAGAGTCACTGCCAGTCAGTCTAGGAAACACTGAGCCAAATGGACCAATGGTCTGACAAAAGCAGCTACATATTTTCCTGTTTATCAACTAAATTGTCATTTTTTCCTCCTCCTCAGGGCGGAATGAAATCTTAGCAAGCTTGTGCCCTCAGATTTTTGGGCTGTATCTTGTAAAGTTGGCTGTAGCCATGGTGCTTGCAGGGGGTGTGCAGAGAATCGATTCTTCAGGCACTCGCATAAGAGGTTAGTACAGTGTTTCCCAAACGTTTTTGACCTGCGGCTCCCTTGACCATTGGCGACCTTTGACCGCGGCTCCCCATTACATTGTTGATGCCTGCCAATTGGCATTGCACTGTTTTCCAAGAGGATTCTGTGGCACTCCACGGCTCCCCTGAGAGCCACGCCTCCCAGTTTGGGAACCACTGGGTTAGTATATAAAGTCCACACACCATAACAGACCTCTCTCCTTTCTTACTATACTTGCAAGGCATCTGCCTCAATCGCAACACCATTCCCAAGTGAAAACGTTACCATGAGGTGCCTTTTTTCTCCCCTTAGTGCTTGTTTGATGAAAGCAAGCTTGTGAAAGGCACTCGTGGTAAAATTACATCCCGAAAATAATCTGGAAGTCAAATATTCTGTTATTGGTACTAGCCTTGGCTTCTGCTGTTCCTTGTGAATGCCACTTCAGCACTGAGGGCACAGCACTGAAAGTGGCGGACCATTTTGGATTTAAATTCACTTTCATAGAACAGGTTCATATTTTTTTCATAAGTGTTGTGAAGTTTAGGTGAGAAAAGTCTTTAACAATATCGCACTTTAAGAATAAAAATATAACTTTTGAAAAGTTTCAAAGAAGCATTTAAATCTCACATGTTGTTCTAGCACAGGGATTCTTAACTGGGGATATACATACCCCTTGGGGGTATGGGAACCAAATGATGGGTGCATGAGACCCATCATCAAAAGCATGAAAAGGGAACTGCAGTCCATGAAAGCTAATGCTGAAATACTTTGATTAGCTTTTAAGGTGCTGCCAGACTCTTGGTTGTTTTTCCAATCTGTTATGTGGAGGAATAGTCTTGAGTAATGTCCATTTTCATCGAAGTTACTCTCCATCTACAGATCCAAATTAATTTGATTTTATGCAAAAATATGTACATTAGGAGATAAAAATTCTAATACTTTTAATGGAATTCCTTTTTCATTAAACTCTTCTTTATATTATGAGATGAATATGCAATGTGTTATAGGCAAGCTTAAAAAGTGTGTACAGTGTACTTATAATCAAAACAAAACTTACAACCCTTACAGCAACAAGTCTTAAAGCCCTTTAGGTATACCTAATAATAAACATTCGCAACAAATCCAATAGTTTATATAGTGCATGTTAATGGGCCTGCTCTTCTTGTATTCCGTGTACGTAAGAGTCCCGGTATTTACAAACAGCGTATGTAGGCAAGTATGATTCAGGGGCCAAAATGGATTATGTGCAGAGACAGGTGGATGCAATACTTGTGCCCCACTATCATTGAGTATACAGTACATGCATTCCAAGTACATGTGCGAAGGGTTTTAATTTGAGTGAAAAACCGCTGAACCATAAGCTGTCGATCGAAAGGTCGGCAGTTCGATTCCCGCGACGGGGTGAGCGCTCGTTGCTTGGCCAGCTCCTGCCAACCTAGCAGTTCCAAAGCATGTCAATGTGAGTAGATAAATAGGTACCGCTTGCGGGAAGGTAAACAGCGCTCCGTGTTCCAGCTGCATGCTACGCGCTGCGGCAAGGAGAGTCATGCCGGCCACATGACCATGGAGGCGTCTTCGGACAACGCTGGCTCTTCGGCTTTGAAATGGAGATGAGCACCACACCCTAGAGTCGGACATGACTGGACTTAATTGTCAGGGGATACCTTTACCTTTTTATAATGTTACTGCAGTTTTATTAATTTCATATAAAACTCTAAAAAACTTTTTATCTCCCTGCAAGGTGAATCACATCTTTTATTGGTTGGAGACCCGGGAACAGGAAAGTCTCAGTTTCTGAAATATGCAGTAAAGATTACCCCACGATCTGTGCTGACTGCAGGAATTGGATCTACAAGTGCAGGTAAATGGTCATACTTAAACGTTAAGTACATCAAATTCAAATAAGCTGGAGAGTTCAACTGCCCACCTAGCAGAAGCTCTAGAGACATATGCATTCTGCACCAAATGTGTTACTTGTTTTGATGGAGGGACTCTCAAGTGAAATATTCTCCCTACCTTTCAACCTCAAGTTGTGAGGTTCCACTCCTTTACTGCCAGATTCCCTTCAGCAGTAGTACTCCTACCCCCACCTGCCAGCCCTCCCCTCTCCCACGTGTAGCTCACAACTCCTCTTCCCATATGCTACAGCTGGACCTCCAAAATCCTTTCCCAAAACAGCTGCCCACACATCCTGCCAACACTCCTCTCATGAAAGTATCTTTCCCAGTGTCCCAAGGCCTCTTTCTTATAGTAATGACATTGTTTCCCGGTTTAGTAACCAGTGTGGTATAGTGGCATAACTGCACCGGAAATCCTCACAGGGCTAATAAGACCCCCACTACTTAAAACTGACAGTGCTGCTGTAAAGGATTTCAAATTTACTCTTTGATCTTGTACATTTTTTATCAAGTTGTACCTATGAAGTGGTTTTGTACCTGAGCAACATGGGACTGCCTGGTAGCTCAGTGAGAGATTACTGTAATAGGAAACAAGATAAGTGGGTTTGAATGCCATCAGAGGGAGATGTTTAAATAACCTCTACAAAGCAAACCTTCTGTGCAATCTACCACCCCCTCGCAGGAAGGGGTTGTATCTCAGTAGTAGAGCATATACCGGGGTGGCCAAATTGCAGCTCTAGAGCTACATGTGGCTCTTTGAGATGTAATATGCGGCGGCTCTCAGAAATGTTGGCTGAGCTCCTTTTTGCATCACAATTAATATAAAAAGGTAAATAAGCAATTTTCAAATTTTGATTTACCTGGTATAAACAGAGTCCACTGGATTAAAACATGTTTAATGTTCATGGCGAGTACCTAAATATTTGAGAATTTTAAATGCTTTTTAAATATTGCAGCTCTCAAACATCTCTCTTGCGGCTCTCAAATATTTGAAGTTTATCGTATGTAACTCTTACATTAAGCAAGTTTGGCCACCCCTGGCATGTACTTTGCATATAAAGGGCCACAGCTTCAATTCTGAGGCTCTCAAATTAAACAAAACCATGTCAGCAGAGCTGGAAAAGACAGCTCTCTGCCTGCAATCTTGAAAAGCTGCTCCAGTCAGTGAGCGTGGGGAACCCAACGGTTGACTTGATGTAAGGAAATGTATGAAAACATCAACCCAAAGCGTAGCAGCTATGAAGGCAAATTCCATGGTAGAGGCCATTAGGAAAGGGACGGAGGAAAAGACTGCTAATCTTACGAAGCCCTTCTCTATAGTGCAGCCATGTTTGTAATCTTGTGCGCAGTTCTGGTCATCGTGCCTCAAGAAAGATATTGTAGAGATGGAGAATGTGCAAGAGGGCAACCAAAATAATCAGAAATTTGGAGTACCTTCCTTATGCAGAACTGCTACAGTTTTTAGAACTTTTTAGCTTACAAAAGACAATTAAGCAGGGACACAATTGAGACTTGTACATGGTGGGGAGAACAGTTTCTCTTCTCCCTCATAACACTTGGCCTCATCGAATGAAACAGCAGGAAATTTAGTACAGGCAAAAGTGTAACATTTGTAACACATAGTTAATTTATGAAATTCATGGTTGCTCACTGGGGTGACTTTATCTGCTACCTTCAGGTTCAGCAGCAGTCTGAATACCAATTGCATTTCCGAAAATGCAAAGCCAAGTCCCAGGTAGAGACTAAAGGCCCAGGCCATAATCCTTTAGGCCTGACCCGCACTACACGAGCTCAGGCGCAGAGGCCTCTGCCTCTGCGCGCAGAGCTGGTTGGAAGGAGTGTCTTCCCGCCTGTTGTCCCGCCTTCTTAAGAAAGCGCAGCTTAGATTGGAAGTAGTTCTGATTGGCATGCAACCGCTCTCCTCCCCCTCTCATGCAATTGGTGGCTGCAGTAGCTCTGCAAACCCGCCCCCTCAAAAGATGGGCAAACAACCTTCTGCACACGCCGGAAATTGGGAGATCGCAGCTGCTCCGCTTGCTTCCGCAATGGTGACAGAGAGCTCCGCACATCTCTGTAACACGCCGGGATTCGTGTAGTGTGGGTCGGGCTTTAGTCTTTACCATAATCTTACCAGAAGTTCATAAGCAGCAGCCAACAAAGACGTGCACTGCAATCCTGCTCATCTTTAGGCCAGCAGAGCTAGCACTCCACCAGCCTAGGGTGTTGCAAAAGTGCTGTAAACCATTTTGTGGCACCCTGGGAGTAAGTGAAGCTGAAGCCAGCACCACTCATTCCCACACTGGACAGGGGTAACTGCTGCAGCCGGAGGGAGGGGGCGATTGGCCAGCCAGGCCAGGGAAGGGGAAGGAATAATCGGCAGTGACCTCCGCCATATTCTTACCTCCTTCCCAGGCCTGGTTGGCCTTACACAGCCTCCCCAGACGTGTGTCAGCAAAATAGCTGGCACGCGTCCGAGAAAGCCCGGTGGGGCCGCTGGGGCTGACACCGGGGGAAAGGGATGAACATCACTTTCCCCCAAGGTGTGCCCCAACTCTGCCAGCATGGGCTGCACCCTGTGTAGGATGCAGCAGCCAGCCATTTAGACCAGCTGATGCATCTTGCGCAGGATTGGACTGTTGTTCATGTGCAAAGTTGTGTCCAGCCCAAGCACAGGCAGGCATTCAGTCACCCAAAACGGCCCCCTCGTCTCTGCTCTATAGAGCCAGAATTTATAGGATTAGAAAGATTGTAGAGACAGGGCTGCTTTAAAACTGGGGAAAACACTTGTCTGCATGAACAGTAGATTTTGAGGATTTTCGACAATACTTACCCAGATAATCATCCAATTTGGTATAAGGCAACTTCAGATGTTCATGATGAGCATGTGGTGTGTGTGTGTGTTTTTTTAAGTGGGGCTGCTGCTGAAAAGCTCCCAGTACATGTATGAGAGACTACATAAGGTTTTGAATTCTAGATTAAGTTGTACTGTAAAGATGTGCCTTAAAATGAAACAGTGTATTATGCTGTACCTGCTTCAGAGAAGCTATTTAGACCAATCTCATATGTATTATTCAGTCTAGCTGTTAACTGGCAAACAGACTTAAACTTCTTATAGTCGGCACCCCATCTCTGCTATTTTGTGTTTACGGAAAAGTATGTTTTAATAACAATGCCTCAGAAAATTACTTAGTTTTATTTATAGGTAAAGGTAAAGGTGACCCCTGACAATTAGGTCCAGTCGTGTCCGACTCTATGGTGTGGTGCTCATCCCCATTTCAAAGCTGAAGAGCCAGCGTTGTCCGAAGACGCCTCCGTGGTCATGTGGCCGGCATGACTCTCCTTGCCGCAGCGCATAGCATGCGGCTGGAACATGGAGCGCTATTTACCTTCCCGCAAGCGGTACCTATTTATCTACTCACATTAACATGCTTTGGAACTGCTAGGTTGGCAGGAGCTGGCCAAGCAACGAGAGCTCACCTCGTCGCAGATTCGAACTGCTGACCTTTCGATCGACAGCTCATGGTTCAGCGGTTTAACCCAGCCACTCAAATACTTTTCCTTATAAACTTTCTACAGGATGTGGGTTTTTAAAACAAATTCTTCATATTTTATTGAATACGTACTTCCAGGAAAATGGGTTCTGGTGATCATTGTGTAGAGAGTGGACAGAGAGAGAGAGAGAGTGTATCTTACAACTTAACACATACAGAGTGCCGAAGAGAATGGTAGTCACATGCAGTCCATATGCAGTCCATATGGTAGTCAGTCACATGCAGTCCATATGAGATTCTAACATAACATTTAGCGAATTTTCTGATGTTGACCACCCTTTTGAAGCAGAGGACAATGCATCTGTAGAAAGGAGAGACTGAAGGTTTGGGCATCTGTCAATTTCAGTGTTGTCCTCCCAGTTAATGTGGAATCGTCCGACCCTGGGGTTAGATGCCTAAATATCCCTTTGAAGCTGGAAAACAAGAGTAGGAGGGAACATTTCAAATTCCTGGAACAGTTTTATGAAATTTCAGTACAAGATTGGGGGTGGGGAAAAAAGATGTACAAATAAGAGCAGATGCAAGGAACATGTAGTTTAAATGCCAAACAAAGAATTCTTCGAGAAACAGGTAGTATGGGTAACGCAGCCATATCTATGTAAAAAACACAGCAATCCGACTGAGGTTTAAAAACAATGACGAAACCATTGTTTCAGATTAGGACACGAAATCATTGTTTCAGATTAGGACACATCCAGATTAGGACACGAAACGTTGGGCTCACTTGTCCAGCCGTGGTTTCTAAATAATTTCTGTTTGTCCGGGAATACATCGTTAAACCCAGATAAAATCGTCATTGTTTTTAAACCTCAGTCGGATTGCTGTGTTTTTTACATAGATATGGCTGCGTTACCCGTACTACCTGTTTCTCTAACTATATCTGCTGCCATGAAAGCTTTCGAATGAAAAAGAATTCTTCCCTTAATGTTCTATAATCTGAAGCAGAGAAAAGAACCAGAAGCACACTGACCTTCACAGACCTTAAGATATTTTTTGCATGTTCATTTGTTGTAAGCACCCTGGATCCTTATGAGAAGGAGGGGTATACATTCTTAAAATGCAGTTTTTCATTCCTGCCTTTCCACCATAAAAAATGGCACCCAAGGGAACTTAGAACAAAACCCCCACAGCAATATAATCAAAGCAATGAATAGATCAGCATAAACAAATATTTAGAGTTGGTTCTCACAGTATAGCAAGACCCACTTATCTTAATGTACATACTGTGAGAAAAGCCCTCAAGATGACTCGCAATGTAACAATACAATTCCCAATAATAATAATACTTATACCACTTTTCAACAAGAGTAGTTCACAAAGCGGTTTACATAACACAAGCGAGTAGAGAAACAAATGACTTTTGATACATTCTAAGGACTACTCCATATGGTAGCAGCTTATCTTTTTAGAATCCCTAGTTCCATAAAGCCACCCTACCCTCTTCTGCAGAGTGTCTTTTTGTTCTAAATTTTCCATTGAATACCCAGTTTCTGGTTCAGATCTTCACAGTTAAATGACTACAGTGTTCCACAATATTACATACCATTGTTAAAGTAATGATAGGATAACTTTGTACAGGACCTTAGTGACTTTATTCCCTGAACAAATTCTGTCACTGGGTAATTTGCTCTTCCCAAATTGACAACCTTTCAAAGCTTTTAAAAAACTGAATGCAAACAGCACATTTTCACCACACAAGGGGAAATAGCTACCTTTTGCTTATTTAAACAGAAAAAAGACTATTTGTATATACAGTAGTTTTGTAAATTACTGTTGCTGTTTTGAATGCTAACGCAGACTTCATTTTGAATGAAATTAAGCAATACAACTGAAGCATTCTTGCTTGGAGCAAACTGAATAAAACATAGGTTTAGGAAGAGTAGGATAGGACAGGCACATTGCGTGAATAAACTTATACCAGATTTTCAAGTGTTTTTGTAGACAAAGTTGGACATTTTTATTTCTGCCAACTCAAGTATTAATCTTTTGGAAGAGGAAGAGACTCTTTGTTAAAGGTGCCTTCAGTTATTTTTCTGAAGTAATAACAACTGGTGCTTAAACCTGCAAGAAAATCATATTCTGAGCCTGGCAATACCTCCCCCATAATCAAATTCATGGAGACAGCTGTAAGGGGAACTTACTTTACACATGCTCAGTGGCACACATACATTCCTAATCTGAAGCCAATGTTAAAAACATGCTCTAGGGCTAGGTTCTGACTATACTACTAGAATTATAATATTGATAGTGACATTTTACTCAGGATATGGAAGTGGGGGGGGGGGATAGTAGCCAGGAGGGAAGATGCTATGGTTCAGTGGCAGCTAGGCCATATTGCATTCAAAACACTAGTGTCTATACAAACACTGTCATTCTATGAATTGATTACTAAAGAAGATCCGAGATATAGCAGTGCCATGAACTGATAAACCAAAACTAATTCTGACTAATTAACGGAGCCAGTTCAGATGATACTTTATTGACCCCACACATTATTGCATGTGCTCCTGGCCCAGTCTCATCTAGGTACTTAGAATTTCTAGAAACAATTTGGGGTTTTTTCATAATATATTGAAAAACTACTTGTTTATCTAGTTTCATGTGCCTCACCGATTTATTCAGTTTCCATACAATTTTAATTGACAACAATCTTAATGCACTACCAAGACTGAACATATCTTACCTTAGAAAAGTCTGGCTTTACCGGAGGATTTTCTCTCAATTCTGTTTCAGTATATTCATTGTTTACATAATAGCCAACTCTAATAAATTCCTGACCTCTGTAGGTGCAAGTGATTAAAACAACTGTTACTCCTACAGCATCTGCATCAGGAATAAGTCCTGCATTGGGAACATCTGCTTGCAGAAGAAAAAACAAAAAACCCAAAACATGCAATTAACAGGATTGATTAAACCTCACCCTCTCATACCTCAGTTAAAAGAGACTTAAGTTTTTAGATAAGCAACAATTAACATTAAATACTCACCTGGTCACCAATGGCAACCAATAATTATGTCTGGGCAAGTGATGGTGGCAGGGACTTAATGTTTTTTAGACCAAACCTGCCCAGAAGCATGCTGGTAAGACAGTGCGAGGCAGATGGAGAACCTAGAGCAAAAATCCTGCACTGGGCCCCCACATGCCCCCCCCCGTACCCTTGGTAGCACATTGGGTATTATCACAACCACTAGTACAGTGGGTTTAGAACTAGCCTGGTCAGGTGGACCTTGGTAAGTGCCTGACCTCTGACACTACCCCTGCTTTAAAAAGCTGACAAAAAGAAAAAGCCCCACCAAATAAACAGGAAACTAAAATCTTATGCAGGCAAGTAGGTTTTATGGACTTAACCAGAAGGCTTTCCTGATCTCGTCAAGCAAATGAAATAGTAGATGTGTTCAACAGCAAAAATTGATATTTCAAGTTTCAGTCAACATTGTTTCAGCCCTAAATTGAGGTAAGTTCTCTTTCCTGAGATTTTTTTGGGGTACAAACCAAATAAAAGCATGTTTACATTTAGCAAACATGCTATTTGAGCCCAGCTTGTCTCAATTCTTCACCTCAAAGGCCTAGCTTTTCCAAGTAAGGCTGAGGATATTCATCTAGCTGTTTCTCCCCACCACGCCCTCCTAATTTTTGCATCACCTCAAAGCAGACCGCCACTCCACAGATCCAATCTGTAGAGGGATCACATGCCACAATATGAGTTTAGCCTCATGTAGTCAATAGTCAAAATGTCCAACTGACTTGCATGTAGTGCATTCATAAAATGCCTAAGCATAGTTCTACTGCTGTAAAGTCTTAAACAGCATTCTGTCAAGTTTTAATTTATATTTTCAATATTCCGGTAAATACAGCAAGTCCTCACAAAGTTGTCAATAGGTTCTTGGAAACTAACTTTAAGCAAAACGACTTATAACGAAACCAATTTTACCATAGGTTAATTGATATACATAAAGAGTTTACGGCATATTTCTGGTTACAAAAACATCACCAAGCTTCTAAATAATGACCCCAAACACTTCTCATATTAAACATTGAAATAAATGTGAGCTTTCCAGGCCAGAGAAAATCCAAGCAGACATGGGGAGAACATTCAAACTCAATATAGTCAGTGGTTTAGGCTAGGAACTGATTTTTTTCCTCAACAACTTTAAAAACGAAACAACTTATAACAAAACGACTTTAGGTGAGGACTTGCTGTAGTTGTAGATTGTATTTTCCTTTCCTTGCATTTTCTTTGTTTAATATCTAGTCAAGATAAAATGAGCAATATCACGTTTAAAGATTTGCCTCATCATAGGTTTGAGATCAGACAAATACAGGTTGATTACCCTTTATCCGGACATCTGAAATCCAGACATTTTGGTGGCTATGACTTTAAAAAAAACTTTTTTCCAGCACCTGGCTGGCATAGCACAAGGCATGCTGGGGCACAATTATTTAAAATATTGTATAAAATTGCCTTTAGGCTATGTGTATCAGGTGTATATGAGACATGAATTTCGTGTTTAGACTTGGGTCCCCGTCCCCACAATATCATTATATTTATGCAAATATTCCGAAATCCAGACAACCAAGCAGTCCAGATAAGGGATATTCAACCTCTGTAGTTCCATTAGAGTTTGCTTTAGTTTGGTGCATTGGCTCCTTAAAAGCTCTCCTAGCCTCACTAAATCGGCATTTTTAAAATAAGCCATAGAATCTCTGCATGGGGGATGCTGCTTCTGCTGCTGATCCATGCTAGTAAAGGCTTCTATCTATATGGTGAATATGGTGCTAGGTTTACATATGAAGTGAGCAATAACTGGCTCCCCAACAGGTAAACACAACATTGTGGCAATCATATGGGTGGAAGCTTCCACCTGTAGCTGTCTAGAGCAGGGGTTCTCAACAAGTAGTACTAGTACCACCAGTGGTACTTCGGCTGATTGCTGGTGGTACTCGACCTCCGGGCCACTGGAACCCTGCTCCGATTTGACACTTTCAGTGGCATGTTTTCGCTCCCGAGAGGCTCCTGCCTTTGGCCGAGCCTCTCACAAATTCTGTGGTGGACCCTCCCACCCGCCCAGAGCCCCCTACCTGAAATTTCTGGCCTCCAAAAACTTGAAAACCCAGAAGTAACTGGTGATTGTCATCACCAGTCACTTCCAGTGGTACACAGCAGGAGAGTAGTGCAGAAGGTGATACTTGGCCGGAAAAGGGTTGAGAATCCCTGGTCTAAGGCAACAGTTCTCAAACGTTTTGGTCTCCAGAGCCCTTTACACACTTAAACAGAGTCTTGGGAGCCCCTCCAGCATGGAATCTAGGGAGCCCCAGAGCACTGGTGCGTGCACAGACTGGTGCAGCACTAAGCAGACGGCAGCCACTTATGGTGTGTTTGTGGAGCCCCTGAAGGGGTCTTAGGGAGCCCCAGGGCTCCTGGGAGCACACTTTGAGAAACGCTGGTCTAGAGTATTCACACATACCTGGACCGTTAAACCCTGTAAAGTTTTCCTTCTGAATTACAAAGGTCTGCTGATCTGTCACTTTTGACCAGCCACCTTTCTAGTTTGTCAGAAGCCACGCAGGGAGCACTGCATTTGGTCTAATTTTACTGGCAGCATGGGCAACACATACGCACCAGTGGCTAATCATGAAGCTCCACGTGAGCTATGTACAGTCAAAGTGTGAGTTGTTTGGGCCACAGATGGCTCCTGTTACTTCATATACTTATATACCTCTTCTGTAGAAATCTTGAGCCAAGTTCTTCCTATATCTTAGAATCATCTCTGCACAAAACATGTACAGCCTAGCTGACCTGAGATGGGGCTAGGCCTAGAACAGAAGCAGGTAGGCCACATTAATAGATGAAAGTGTGGAAGACTCCTAAGGATCCTCTGAAAATACAGTGGCCAAAACAAACACCTGAAAAGCACTAAGGAGAAAGACTCTGACCATGTAAGCTTTGGCTTAAGCTTACTGCTTGTACTGTTTGAAAGGGCAATGCTGTGTCTTGAATTCCCATTGTTACAATGATGAACATCTTCCTTAAGTAGTACCCTATGTTCTAGTTCTAAACAGCTTATTCTTACAATGAGTGGCTTCATGGATGCACTTGCACATGTACACAAGTTTTTGGTTTAAAATTGGATCAAGACAGGAAGACGCCTTTCCAATCTTTAGTTAAAGTTTAGATTTACTAAAGTTTACTAACTTCTCAAGCATATTATAGCACCAAGTTTCAGGATTTGTGGCTGCCCATCATAGGGATTTAAGAGCAGCACCTGAACACAACCCCACACAACCCTGGTGGTAGTTCCAAGGTATTTAACATACTTACCTAAAATACAAACATGTGTCTTCCTGCAGGAACAGGGCCGACCAACACAGACTCTAAAACTTGATCGTACTCCTCGCTTTCTTCGGAGCCCACATATATAATTTTCCATTCCAAATCTACAGTAGAAGAAAATGCAAGTTTTGTTTAAAATTTAAGTACAGTACTTCATTTTTCCTAAAATGCACTAATTAAATTGCTTCTAACCCCCCCCCCCCCCCGCTCTCTGAGGAAACTGCGACTGCAATCCTATGTACACTTTCCTGGGAGTAAGCCCTATTGAACACTATGGGACTTACTTCTGAGTAGACATGCATAGGATTGTGCTGTAAGTCTACAATCCTAGCCACACTTATTTGGAAGGAAGTATTGAAAATTAATGGAACTGACAAAAAGCATTGGAATTTGCTTTCAAATAAGTGTGTTTAACACTGAAAAGTTAAATATCTTTAGATTTACACTTTAGTGTTACCATACACAATTGCTGCATAATTATACATGTTTAGTGGTAAGTCCCTAGGCTTCCTCAAGTATCATCTTACAACCTGGAAGGAGGCACTGCTAAGTGACCAGAGCTGAAGTTATCGGCAAACTCTCCCAGAAGTAGGCCAGGCAGACCTCACTATCAGCACAAGCATATACCCCCCTTAAAAAAAAGGTTCTGTGTGAAAAGAGTGAAGCCAGCAATGAATCTGTCACACCTGAGATGAACGCACTTTTATCTCCAATAAGAGTCGGAACTCTGTTCCTAAAAACAAATATCTTCTAAAAAGGGATGCAGTAATAACAGTTGTGTGCAAGCTTTAAAAAGTAGCGTCACAAATATTTCAAAAGCCATACCAAAAAAGAATTGTACAGAGACAAAGCTAGCTAACCTCTGGCTCTATGCTTAGCACTTTACAAGTTCTTTTTTTAAAAAAAGGAAAAAAGTCAACCTCAACATATGGTAGGTGAACCGCCAAGCCAAGGGAAAGCCACTTAACTGGCAGATGCTATTTCCTTGTCCCCCCGTCCGTCCCCCGGGAAGCCGTTCACCTCCCTCTGCGCTCAGCCTAAGGCATGCGAGCTGTTCCTGTGAAACCCTCCTTCTCTCGCATACGCGCCCATCAGCCCACGAACATCACAATGCTGGCAACATGGATGCTACCAACACTCTAAGGCTGAGCTACATTACACGCAGAGGCTCTGCCGCCGCCTCTGCCTCTGCCTACGCGCTTGGAGCGGGGGAGTGTCTTCCCACCAGTTGTCCCTCCTGTTGTCCCGCCTTCTTAAGAAGGTGATTGGAGGTAGTTCTGATTGGCATGCAGCCACTCTCCCCCCCTCTCCTACGATTGGTAGGCAGCAGTAGCTCCGCGAACACGCCCCCTAGCTCTGCGAACACGCCCCCTCAAAAGTAGGATTCCAGCTTGAGGTACGCGCCGGCAGTGCGGAGGTCGCAGCGGCTCCGCTTGTTTCAAAAATGATGTCAGAAGCTCCACGACGCGTGTAATGTAGCTCAGCCCAAGTTCCGTGCAACTTACTGCTTTCTTTTCTCGAATCCGGTGCCCGGGACTCGGGGGCTGCCCTCGCGCCGAAAGAAGCCTTGCACGGGGGAGCTGCTTTGCTTTCCGAGCGGCAAGCCCAGCCTTCAGCCAGCCCTCCCGCTCAATGCGGGTGAAGGAGAAACTGTTAAATAATAGTAGCAGCAGGCCTTTTGCAAAGTTTAAGCCTTCCAAGCCCTGAAAGGGCTCGCCCAGCGCCATCAAGCCACCCTGGACAAAAGTACTCGTGTTCGGAGAGATCCTCTATGCACTCGAACGTGATTTCAAACTGGAAAGGGTTGTAGAAAGGAGAGGGATTGTCCAACACCACTACATTGTTCACCTGAACCTTTGCCATATTTTTTTGGGGGGGGGGACGACCCACAAACAATAGTCACAGCATGTTTCTGCAGCCTAAGAAAGTCTCAAGGATTCTCCCTTTTACAGACCACAAACTCCAATGCCGGTAAAGGATCACGCTTCTAGAGCGGGGAGATAAAAAACTTCGTTTCTTTGCTCTCTTTTTTCCCCCTCCTTCTCTCTTGCTCTCTTCCTTTTTTAAAATCCTTACACCAAGAATACTCCACACTGTTTTGCAGCTTTCCTATTACACTAAGCTACCGCCCATTCTGCTCTGTTAACTGATTGGTGGCGCTGATTGGCTGCATAGTGAGCTATGACCCTCCTCCTGTAGAAGAGGCTTCCCTGTAAGAGCAAGATTGGCTTCCGTAGCCGGAATGGACTAGAAAATATTAGTTGGTGCTCCACCTGCTGGAGCAGAGGAGGGCAAAGGTTTGGGAATTTATTGAGAGAAGAAAGAGTTTCGGTATTTGTCTGTGTGTGTCACTGAAAGAAAGAAAAAGGATGATGATGGATACTGCTGCCAAAGCGGTTTCTCCCTAGTTGTTTTTTCTCTGTGAATTTTAGAATATATTGTGGGCTACTTCAGTCTAAGCCATGTTTTATTTGTAGATTTTAAAAAATGCACCAGTATGTGACTAGTTTTAAACAACTAAGGCCGCAGTCCTATGCAGGCATGCTGCTGGAACTAGTGTTCCAGCAGCATAAAGGTCCTTTACACCTGCTGCGAAAGGTGACCTGCCATTTGGAGCAGCCAGGCTGCCGTCCCCGCCGCCCCCCCCCAGCAGTGAGCAGCGGCCCCGCCAGCAGTCCTTGGACGTCACCCAGTGCCAGTAAGTCAGTGGGGAGGGGTCACAATGGGGGGGGAAGGAACAGAGAGGAGACCGGGGCAGTATAGGGGGGTGGATTGCAGTTGGAAAGGGGGAAGTATCGGTGGCAGTGGTGCTGCCAATATCCTATCCCCCTTCCAGGCTTGTGCCAGCTAAATTGCTGGTGCAGGTTCGAGTAGACTTGTTCCAGTGCTGGAGGCTTACCCCCAGGTAAGGGAACAAATGTTATCTTATTTGGAAGAGACCTCTGGGACTGCCCCCCCCCCCCCGCAGGATGCAGCGCCTGCTCCGATTGCATGGCTGCATCGATGGAGGAGGGAAAGGATAGGATTGGGCTGTAAGAGTCTTATTTTTAGTCTTACCTCAGTAAAGATAAATGGGGGTCATCCAATGACCTGAGCTCAGCTAAAATTCACATGTGTTTCCACATGTGAACCTTAAGTGTTCCTTTGTGCTAGGTGAGGACCTTGTCACGTGGAAACATATTGAACATGGAAAATAAATCAAATGTGTATAGTTGTCATTGTCAATGTAAGGTTTACAATTACATTTGTGACCCACAGTAAAGTACATCAAAGCCTGTAGCCTGCTTCATGTGGTAATGGGAACCATATGGCAGTCAATGCAATGTGACTTCTCTCCTGCTAGTCTTTGCAGCAGTCTTTGAAGGAATCTGATTCCATGACCTGACAACAGTTAGTTCCCATAGCAACGTTGCCCCAGTTTTTAAACTGGTTCTTAGCTATGGTCATAGCTAGGGGTGGTGTCAGAGATCAGCTAGATATGGCACCAGCTAAGGGTCAATGACCGTCAGGGGACCCACCCAGCTGGACTGTCCACCAATTGACTGATGCTCCCCATTTGCCAGTGGGCAAGGTGGGAATCAGTGCCATTCCGTGTCACTGGTAAGCTTAGAGTGCCTAGTGCACTTACCCCAGGGCCTCCAGCAACCTAGTGGTAGCACTGACATGTTCTGACTGGAGCTGTGGCTCTCACAGCAGTTTTCCCCTGGTTTCAAACTTTTTATTCTTAGAAAAGACTACATAGGGTTCCATCTTGTATCCTATGCTGTTTTAACATTTACATGAAAATGTTGGAGAGGTTGTGCATATATTTGGAATGCAACGTCCTCAGTATAATGATAACATTCACCGCTGTCTCTCCTTTCTGTTGGGTCCTATGGAGTCACAGCCCAATCCTACGTAAAGATCGGGCGGCCGGTTGGCTGAGGCCATCTGCCTGATCCAGTGCTCTGACGCGGGCAGCCTGCAGCTGAAAACTATGAATAGAGCAGGATCAGAATAATAAACAATATAAGAAAAACATAATAATAAACAATAGAGGACAATTCAATAAGTAAACTATATTAAATATTAAACTCATAAAAATGAATGATTACAAATACGCCCCCCCCCATATCTGTGGATCCGGTATCCACAGATTCACTTACCCGCAGATCCAGGATCCGTGCCCTCTGCGCCCATTACAAGATTAGAACAGGAAGCACTCTCTAGCACTGAGGCTGTTTGCTGTAAGCATTTAGACGCTGTGCTATAAGAAGCATGCTGCTGCTTATAGCGTTTTAAGGAAGACCAGCACTAGCTTGGCGCCAGTGCTACACAGATTAAAGTAATGGGAGTGGGATAGTGTTTGCTCTTTTCTGCTGTTTTAATTAACCACAGAAAGAGCAGGAACTTATCTCCTGTGGATACGGGGGTTCGCCTGTAAATCTAACAGAATTAATTTCAGTAAAGAGAATAGCAGTTCAGTAAAAATTCCAAAATCAATGACACATCAATAATATCAATATTTCAAAGCTTATAAAAATAATAAAATAAAATAATAACCAATAGTAAGTATTACAACATTTCAGAGACAGTATAAACAATTCTATAAATAATGAAATCAAAGCAACACAAATCCCGAAGATGATCCGATCTTGTTACAGCCTAACAATCATTAAATGGGACATCTACAGCACAGTATATAATCATAAGCAATAGCTGTTCAACTTACAGTACTGTATTCCCACTCCCTTAAAACAGGACTTCCATCAAAACAACCATAGTGGGTGCCAGGTCTCTCTAATAATAGCCCCTCTCAGCTAGGAATACAACACTGAAGGAGACATTGGGTTTTTTTTTAATTCCTTCCCTCTTCAATGTTGCTCCTACTCTTGTAGGCATCCTCTATTGCTCTCGTCATCTTGCAGCTTCTTGGTTCTTTGCTCCACCTCTTTTCTTCCTGTTTGGCTCTGAGCCTCAGTGGTTGTGTCAGAAGCCCCTGTTGGAGGTCTTATTCGAGAAGCCAGTGGTTTAGTTTAGTCACATATTGTCATCCATTTTTGCCCGGATTTTATCTGGGGCTGCAATGGCTAAGAGCTTTTTTTTTTAAAGAGAGATGCGCAGTTAGTAACAAACTGGAATGGGAGTTGGACTCTGCAGATTTGAATATGCTCATAGCAATATTTACTATGTGCAAAGGGACCTCAGTCATAGCTTGTACATTCAGGCCCAGCCCAAGAACTCCCAATGCCTGAGGTGATGTGCCAAATGCCCTGCCACTTACTGGGGACACACCAGCTCCCACTTCCACTGTTCCTCCTTATCCTGTTCTCTGAATTTGCAAAGGAAGAAGGGAACAGAATGGAAGAGAAAATGTAGAGAAGAGGAGAATAGTGTGCCAGAGCAGTGGTTCTCAAACTGGTGGGTCTCCACCAGGAGAACCAGAAGTGGCCGTCAACTCCTTAAGGGGCGTGGCGCCTGTGGTCGTGGTGGTGGCGGCGGCAGTATGCCTGGGATTGTGGCAGAGCTCCCAGGATCACACCGCCATTGGTGGCAAAAGGGGTTATTTTTAACTTGTGATGGTCGCACCGACCCTCTGAAGGGTGTGGGGAGACCCGCGGCCCCCTCTGCAGGCTTCCCCGCACTGCCGATTGGCTCTCCACGGCGATTGCGACCCATTTCCAGTTTTATCCAAAACCGGAAGTGGGTCACAATCACCACGGAGAGCCGATCAGCAGCACAGGGAGGTCCACAGGCACATTCTCCGGATGGCCGGCACGGCCATCGGGAGTTAAAAGCAACCTCTTTTGCCACTGGTGGCAACGCGATCCCAGGAGTGCCGCCGCAATCCTAGACACGTCACCACCACCCTGCCCCCACACGTACTCACGGTTCTCCCCGACTCAGAGGGAGAACTTTGAGCACCTTTGTGCTAGAGCAGTGGTGGCCAACCTTTTTATGACATGTGCCACTTTTAGTTTTTTTGTAGCGTGGGCGTGCCACAAAAATAAATAAATAAGTAAATAAATAAATAATAAATAACCGTGTTTTTATTTTATTAAATAACCATGTTTAAATAAAAACAGAATCACCTTCAGTTACTTAAGGTTTATTGTTATATCATTCTTAGAGCACGTAACAATGAACCATAAATGAGCCAGGATGGTGTAGTAGTCTAATGCAAGTACACACACACACACACACACTCTCTCTCTCTCTCTCTCTTCATGTGCTTCTGTAGTTTGCACACACACACACACATACACACACACACTCTCTCTCTCTCTCTCCTCATGTGCTTCTGTAGTTTGCCCACACACACACACACACACACACACACACACACACACACACACACACACACACTCTCTCTCCTCATGTGCTTCTGTAGTTTGCCCACACACACACACACACACACACTCACTCTCTCCTCATGTGCTTCTGTAGTTTGCCCACACACACACACTCTCTCTCTCTCTCCCCTCATGTGCTTCTGTAGTTTGCCCTCTCTCCCTCTCTGTCTTCTGGGGCCTGGTAAGTTTCCTTCTGGGGGTCTGGGTCTTTGGGGAGGGGTTTTTTTCTTTGTCCGGGACCGCTCGGGGCACGTTGGGCAGAGGTTTGGGCGGGATCGTGGGCTTCCTTTCCACCCCCTTTTTTCTTCCTACCCCTTTGTCGCTGTCTCCTTTCTTTCTTTGTTCCCTTCTTCTGTTCTTCTGCCTTCTCCCCTCTTTACTTTCCTGGGGGGTGGTCGGGCGGCTCGGGCGCTGGGGGGGAAGGGGTGCGTCGGGACGTGCGATGCACGGCTCGGCTTGCCTTGGGAGGGAGGGAGATGGGGGGGTTACCGGGAGGGAGGTTCGTCACGGCTGGCTGCGGGGGGTGGGGTGGAAAGGGGATCGCGGAGCCGGCTCATCGCTACCACGGCGGCTCCCGGACGTGCTTCGGAGCCCTGCTGGGCCGTCAGGAGGGTTTGGGCGGGGGGAAGCTGAGGGTTAGGGGAGCGGGAGGGGGACCTTGCCGCTCCTTTGTCCATGCGGCGGTCCGCGCCGCGGCGGCCAGGCGAGTGAGGGCGGGATAGGGTGGAGGGTGGGAGGAAAAGGAGGAGGCCCGCGCTGCTCGCAGTTTTCCCGTAGCGGCGGTTTACACGCCGCTGGGCCTCTGGGAGCGATATCTCTGGAGCTCCACGCAGTCCCTCTCTCCTCACAGCGCCTGCGTGGCCCCAGCCAATGCTGAAATACTTTGAAGCTGAGCTGCACGCTGGGAGGAGCACAGAGCAAGTTACATGCTGCAGCTAGCTACTTTCAGCCTCCGTTGAAGAGCCGGAAAATCTAGCAGGGAAGAAGAGAGGCGTGTGCGACCGCGTGCCACCCGACGGACCTTCCCGTGCCACTCTGTGGCACGCGTGCCACGGGTTGGCCACCTCTGCGCTAGAGCATCAGTGACATTTAGACCACCATATTCATCTCCACATTTCTTCCACTCTGTGCCCCTTTGCCTTTTTAATTCAGGGATGGAAAGAGGCAGGTAGGCAGGCAGAGGTGGGTGCTTCCCCCCTCCCCCTGCCAATCTTCTGCCTGAGGAAACTGCCTCAGTTGGCCTCATGAATGAGCCAGCTATGCATCCAATTCTAGTAGTACCATTTGCATCCCCAAGGTTGCACGTTCCATAAACATCCTGACTAGGAATTGCATTGTTCAAAGCCGTATAAATCATTCTTTGCTACTAACAAGCAGACAGGAAGACAATGAGACTGTGAGAGAGTGTGTGAGAGAGTGAGAGTGAGGGAGATTTGAAGCCAAATTGGTTAAAGACTTTCTTGGACTTTCTTGGTTAAGTCTGTCTCTATCCATGGCTAATGGTGCTGTCTTCACAGGTTCTAGGGGTGTTATGCCTTGAGGTCATTCACTGCTTTATTTTCAAGCTTTTCAAATAATCTTTTTATCCTGCAGGTTTGACAGTGACTGCCGTGAAGGACTCTGGAGAATGGAATTTGGAGGCTGGAGCCCTGGTGCTGGCTGACGGAGGCCTTTGCTGTATTGATGAGTTTAACAGCATCAAGGAACATGACAGAACCAGTATTCATGAGGCAATGGAGCAACAAACCATCAGTGTGGCCAAGGCTGGGTAGGACTAAACGGTTTTTTCAGTATGAGTGATGAATTAACAGCTATATCCTATTTTTGATCTCTTCACCCCTGTGCAAATGTTACATTACCTTACTATGCTAGGGGAAAAAGGCCAGCCGGTAGTTTTATAGAAAAGTCATCTGAGTCATGTTGTGTCATAGATGTCATAGATGAAAAGTCATCTGTGTCATGTTGTGTCATGAGTCAAAATGCACTGAAAAGCTCTGTACACCCCACTGGCTCAAAAATGCATTGGTAGTTTTATCTTGTCCATGACAGATAAATTATGTTGTTCTTACATTGTATTAAAATATTTTTCATAAATCATTTAAAAAATAAGAAAGAAAGAAATATACTGTAGGTTGATAGGAAGTTGAGCATGCCCATTAATTTTCTTTTTCAACCCCCCTAAAAACACAAATAAAGTGGGGTAGCAGCATGTCAACACCCACATTAACAGAAGCAGAAGTTGCTCAATACAGTGTATGTTGCTCAATACAGTCTCTCTCTACCCTTGACTTCTGGCTAAAAGAGACAACTGAGTGTGCCTGTAACACTGGAGACAAACAATAGCTGTTAAGAGAGTTTCAAGGAGTTTGAAAGGTTTCATTTCCCATGGTGTACACAGCACAGTTTGGCCTCTGGCCAAATAGGGTTTTTAGGATTTTTTTTTTAAACAGTACATACCCAGCAAAACCTGTCTGGCAGAGGCAAAAGTGGAGGGGATGTACACACCATGAGCAGTGATCCATCTTTCGACCCACCTTCAACTTTCTGTGTGTGTACGCATGCATAGTATTGCAGCCTAAGGGGTATAGAAAAATGAAGTGATCTCCTCCTCCTTCTCCTCCTCCTAGGTCCTCACCTACCCCACATATATTTAGCTGCCACCAGCTCTCACTGCGTGTCGAAGTTTTAGCTTATTGCAGTGGCTATCTTGTGGTAAGAAGGACCAGCGTGTCCTTCCAACAATTTCCAGACCTGCCATGGGGGAAGAAGACTTCTGTTGTTTATTTGTCCCACTTTGACTCACCACCTTTCCAATATACAGCAATCCAGTGGTGGAACTCTTAGCTACAATGAAAATGCGAGAGCTAATGTGCTATATAGTTTTTATTATTCTGAATGATACATACAAGCAATATACTGTAGATGGAAGCATACTGTGTTGTTTGATCTTATGTTTACTGGACATAAGACACGGCCTTAAAATGGGTACTTATTGGGCACTATTTTCAGTAACAAGAAAACAAAAACATTTTTAGGAGAGCTACAAAAACATTTGTTTTTGTATTGCAGAGAGAATGTTAGACCCCTCTTCCTTTCCAAGTATGTGGTCCAGGGCTTCAACCCTTCACGTCCATATTTAGAAATCCTTTAGGCTTTATGGACTGGGGTCAACGTGCATTTCCTTTTTGAATCTCTGTTGTTACTGGCTGAGAGTCAAAAATACTTTTCCCATGTGACGTACTACAAATATGAAAGCTAAGATTCTTGGTGTGCTATACTTGTTGCCTCTCAATACATGAGGTAATAATTGCTAAGATGGCACCAACTAGAAATAGATCACTTATAAGTCAGATTTAGAACAGCTGTCTAGATGTCTGTGTTGAAAGGGTTATGCTATGACTACTTGGACAAAAACACCCTTCTGGAGCTCTGAAAAGAAACATACGGTCAAGGTCAAATGAATTAAGGAAGGAGAAAAAATGTACACCCTACCAAATGTTGTCACAGACACCCTTCCTAAGAGGATGGCTGCTTGTACAGGTCAACGTGTGTGCATGTGCACAACTATGTATATGTGGATGTGCATCTGAGAGGATATGTGACTGTTGGGGCAAGAGTGTCAGAGAAACGTTGCATATGTGCTTACTTCTGAAGTGCTAGTTAGATTTATAAACATTTAATTAAAAAAGAGAAGACTGGGCCCCTGTGTGAGGCCAAGGGTGCGGACCTAGTAAGAACCTGGTGGTTAAGGTGAAACAAGCGTGCAGTATGATAAATTGTGGTTAGGAGTTTTCAGATTTCAGTACAGGTTGAGCATCCCTAATCTGGAAATCCGAAATGCTCCAAAATCTGAAACTTTTTGAGCTCCGACATAATGCCACAAATGGAAAATTCCACACCTGACCTCATGTGACGGGTCGCAGTCAAAACGCAGGCAAAAACAGTCTATTTAGCTTCCCCAAGGGAAAAAAGACCCTCCCAGGGCCACTGTGTGATACAGGAAGTTGGACTAGATGGGCCTTTGGCCTGATCCAGCAGGGCTCTTCTTATGTTCTTATATTATTTCCGTGCATGCCCAGATTCACCGCGCAAGCATGTCCGCTTAGGGTAATAAAATGGCACATGTGTAGGCTGGACACACCAACAGCAGGTTCCCCACAATGTCCCACATGAAACTTTGTTTCATACACAAAATTATTAAAAAATATTGTATAAAATTACCTTCATGTGTATATGAAACATAAATGAATTTCATGTTTAGACTTGGGTCCCATCCCCAAGGTATCTCATTATGTATATGCAAATATTCCAAAATACAAAACAATCTGAAACACTTCTGGTCCCAAACATTTCGGATAAGGATACTCCGCCTGTACTGACTTTTCAGACTTTAGTCCTGGTTAACTAATAGCACAATCCTATGCATGTCTGCTCAGGAGTCAGTCCCATTACACTTACACTTGTATGTATAAGATTGCAACCTAAGAGAACCGTTTTTGGTTAAATCAGTAAAATATTGGCTAGTTGGCAATTCTTGTACCAGTTTAAGATTGGCACTTTGTGTATCCAAACAATTTTCCTTGCTCCTGATCTCGGCCATTACATAGATCAGTAGTTCTCTGCATGCATACCAACCACAGTGTACAGGTTGAGTATCCCTTATCCGGACTGCTTGGGGCGGGAAGTTGTCTGGATTTTGGATTTGTCTGGATTTCGGAATATTTGTATAAATATAATGAGATATCTTGGGGATGGGACCCAAGTCTAAACACAAAATTCATTTGTCTCATATATTTATTTATTTTATGTATTTAAAAAAAAATTATACCCCGCCTTTTCCTATGCCAAGGCAAATGCCCAAGGCGGCTTACAAGTTAAAATACATAATTTAAAAACAATACATAAAGTAAATTAAAAAACAATAAAATCCACTGGGGGGTGACAATGTAGAGCAGAACAACAAGGCAGAACATACTGAGGCACTGGGGGCAGACAACAACCCATCACCCAAACGCAAGACAAAACAGAAACGTTTTGAGCCCCCGCCGAAAAGTCATGAGGGGGGGTTTCTCAAATCCCCTGGCAAGGAGTTCCACAATTGTGGTGCCACAGCAGAGAAGGCTCACCCATGAGCTGCCATTCCCCTAACTTGAGACAGAGGTGGCACTCGCAAGAGAGCCCCCTCAGATGACCTAAGAGAGCAGGCCGGAACGTATGGGAGAAGGCAGTCCCTCAGATGTCCTGGACCCAAACCGTGAAGAGCTTTAAAGGTCATTACCAGCACCTTGAATTGGGCTCGGAAATGAATGGGCAGCCAGTGCAGCCGCTGAAGCAGCGGTTCAACAGAGTCAAACCGCCTAGCTCCAGCGACGATCTGGGCCGCCGCATTCTGCACTATTTGCAGCTTCTGAACCATCTTCAAGGGCAGTCCCACTTAGAGTGCATTACAGTAGTCCAGTCTGGAAGTCACTAAGGCGTGGACCACTGTGGTGAGGTCCGATTGACTCAAGTACGGCCGCAGCTGGCGCACCAGCCGAAGCTGGGCAAACGCACCCTGGCCACAGCCGCCACCTAACTATCCAGGGAGAGCTATGAGTCCAGAAGTACTCCCAAACTGCGCACCCGTTCCCGCAGGGGGAGTGCAACCCCATTCAGAACGGGCAGATGACTCAGTACCTGCATCGAGGCTTTCCTGACCAGTAGGACCTCTGTCTTTTCTGGATTCAATCTTAGCCTATTAGCCCTCATCCAGACCCCAACCGCCTCCAGACAACACTCCAGGACTTCCACAGCCTCCCCGGAATGTGATGGCAAGGAGAGATAAAACTGGGTGTCATCAGCATATTGGTAAAATGGCGCTTATAGGTCTCCTCGAATTTAGGACCACCGTTTTGGTCATTCTAAAATTTGTTCTGTATCTGAGCTCGAGGGGGCGTATCGGAGCTCACCAGTGTCTGGAAACGGACTTAAATTTAGAACTGCCCACGTTACGCCCCTGACACACCCACTCTTAGGCCGAACTTAGGACGGAATGGGCCAACTTTCCTAAACCCGTCCTATGTCCGTCACAAATTCAGCCTAAAAGCGGCCTAAATGGCGCTATTCCGTCCTAACTTCAGCCTAAGGCATTTAGGCTGCTTTTAGAACGGAATTGTGCCACTTAGGCCTTAGGCTGGAACGGGCTGAAAATGTCTGGATTTCGGAATAGTCTGGATTTCGGAATAGTCTGGATAAGGGGTCATCAACCTGTATATTATTTTCCAAAGACCTCTCCAACTGGTTGTATTCATCGTCTCAGCTTTTCAGCCTGTATGCACTTGTTGAAGTGCTTTGAGAGGTCCAAAAGAAAAGATGCTCTGCTGCATACTTAAAATGTTCAATTTTTTAATAACTTTGCCCAGAATTTAGCTCCTGAATCAGTGGAATTAATGTGGATCCTCTTTCTCTTCAGCTTAGTGTGCAAACTGAATACAAGGACCACTATATTGGCAGCAACCAATCCAAAGGGCCAGTATGACCCTCATGAATCCGTCTCTGTGAACATAGCCCTTGGTAGTCCTCTTCTTAGCAGGTTTGACCTTGTCTTGGTATTGCTGGATAAAAGAAATGAAGAATGGGATCGCATCATTTCTTCGTTCATATTGGAAAATAAAAGTAAGGGTGTTTTTTGTTCATTTATGTACTAGCAAGGCTGTTTCTTTGTTGTGTTCACAGGGGATATTCTCTAAATAAGCACACCAAGCCATCAAAACTAAGTAACAAACAGACTGAAAGAACATTTTTATATAACCAGCCAAGAAGTCCTAGTTGGCTGACAGATGCTTAGGAATTTTCCTTAGCTATCTCTATTTTAAAATAACACGTGCTAAGAAACATATTTTAGCAACTGGCTTCTATTCTTTGGAAGCAGAATATGCAAGAATATTACATGTCCTTTTAAAGCCCTCTGGTTTTCAGCTTGATAGACTTACTGGCATCAGTAAGTGTGCTGAGTTCTACATTTCATGAGTGAAATAATTTCTGACAGCAAAAGCTTATACAAATGTGTGATTTAATTTGATTCC
Source organism: Plestiodon gilberti rubricaudatus (assembly GCA_026170595.1). NCBI lineage: Eukaryota > Metazoa > Chordata > Lepidosauria > Squamata > Scincidae > Plestiodon > Plestiodon gilberti. The sequence goes on from JANXHW010000001.1 coordinate 80,368,293, forward strand.
AAGATTTACAGCCCTGTGTAACTTTAGGCCGGCAGAGCGAGCGCTCTGCCGGCCTAAGGTGTTGCAAAAGTGCCATATGGCACTTTTTCAATGCCTTGAGAGTAAGTGGTGCCTGCGCAGAGGCCGGCGCCACCCACTCCCCCGGCAGCCCAGACCTGCACCGGATGACCCAGGTAAGACCTAGGCCACTTGGTGCAGGGGCAGGAATGGGCAGGGCGAAGAGGGAGGGGGCCATTGGCTGGGCTGGGAGGGGGCGGGGATATCGGCGCGGAGTTGCACCAATATCCAACGCCCCGTCGCAGCCCAGGCCGGCCTTACACAGCCTCCCTGGATCACACCAGTTCTGGAACTGGCGTGCATCCGAGGAGGCCCATAGGTCTCCGGCCTGCTTACACCTGGGGAAGGGGATGTTCGTCCCTTTCTCCTGAGGTGCTCCTGGGCCGTGCTGGCACGGCCCGCAATCCACGCAGGATTTGTGTAGAATTCCGCTGTTAGTCCACATCTATCTGACACCAGATGATAGTTTCTAGAAGGCTCTCTATAAGCAGTAACGTAGCTAGAGGTGGGCGGTGCAGTAAGAGGGGGGCGGCCTTCGCTGCCAGAATGACTTTGACGGTGAGTGGGAAGGGCCACTTTGCACCGCCATGTAGCGTCGTGCAGCACTTACTGCACCGCCGCCCCCTCTAGCTACACTGCTGCTATAAGTAATTACACTGACTAACTAGTTTTTCTTGCATACTCAGAAAAATGATTTGCAACTCACAGTCTGTTTTAACATTCTAAAAACAAGCGAAATGATTGTCAGGCTGCATAACAGTGTTTTGATCCCTATAGTATTTAGAAGATATAAACATAATTATGGACTTCAGCAAGTGTGGGGTGCCCAGCCTCACGCAGATGTACATGCACAGCCTACTGCTACAAGCAAAGATCTTCTGAGCATTTGAGTGTTCACTTACAAAGAACACTCATCTGGGCTTCTGGAGGGTCTACAGTACCTGGAATTCTTGTATTGATTTAATTTGGATAAAGATTGTATCTAATCCTGTTCCATCTCAAATTGGGCTGTAGCTCAGTGATAGAGCACATGTTTTGCATTCAGAAGAGCCTAGATTTAATTCCAGGTATTTCTAAAATACGGCAGAGAAAAAATCTTGTCTGAAAACTTGGAGAGCCGCTACCTGTCAGTTGACAATACTGAGTTATGTGGACCAATGGTCTGACTCAGTAGAAGGCAGCTTCATAAGTTCATTCATCAACACTCTATTCAGTGGATCATGAAGTGCTGGCACCTAGAATTCAGCATAGAATAATTGAAGTATGTTTCTGACAAGACCACACCAAATTAAGGTAAAGCAAGAAATTGGTAAATAGAATGTGTATGGCTGGATTTTGGTTACATAGAACAGCGGTTCTCAAAGTGGTGGGTTGCGACTCACCACTAGAACCGGATGCTGTCCCCTGCCACCTTAAGGGGTGGGGACAGAATGGCGGCGGCGGTGATCCTGGGGTTTGCTGCCATGGGAAAAGGTTTTAAAATGCAAGTTTTGCACTTATCGGGAGGCCTGGAGTGTCCCAGAGGGTGCGGGGAGGCTTGTGGAGGGGTCCACAGGCCTCCCCAAGCTTTAGATCACTGTGGAGCGATGATTTACGACCACTTCCGGCTTTCATGAAAACCGTAAGTGGTTGTAAATCACTGCAGAGTGGCGTTCTGAAGCTTGGGGAGAACTGCAAAGGGGTCCGCAGGCCTCCCTGCACCCCCCAGAAACCATCAAGACCCCTGGTTAGGTAAGGACAACCACTTCCCCCGGCCACAATGCGATTCCCAGGATCACTGCCTCCGCTGTCCCCACCCCCGCAAAGACTCAGAGTTACTTTGAAAACTAATGACATAAAAGATTGTCAGAGATTATCTAAATATCTCTGTGTATAGTAAAATACGATATTTTTACATTAACGTGCATTGTGTATCATTTATGTTGATGGTTTTGAAAACTGTTCTTATGCAGGCTACCCAAGTGTGTCTGAAAAGTTCTGGACCATGGAAAAAATGAAAACTTATTTCTGTCTTGTAAAGAGTCTAAAGCCAATGTTGACTGACGAAAGCAACCAGATTCTTCTCCGCTATTACCAAATGCAGCGGCAAAGTGATTGCAGGAATGCTGCCCGAACAACCCTCCGCTTATTAGAGAGCTTGATACGGTTAGCCGAAGGTAAGAACTTGGCACTTCTATCTTCCTCTTCCAGTGGTTACGTCACACAAAACAAATTACAAGTCATTCAGAGAAGTTGTGGAACCACAGTTCATGCAGCCCCATGGACCTCTCTCCTAAATACACGTTTGACACAACTGAGTTTGAATGTTTTGTATTCAAATATTTAATCTAATTGCATCTCAGCCAGACACTAACCTTTGTTGTTGTTTGTTTTTAATCGTCAGCACATGCTCGGCTGATGTTTAGGGACACCGTGACTGTGGAAGATGCAGTGACTGTGGTTTCAGTGATGGAATCTTCTATGCAAGTAGGTTTCCTTCTAGAGATTGTACTTAAAACAATCCCCTGTGGTACATGTGACTGTAAGCCGACAAGAACATCAAGTCACCCTGCCCTGACTTCTTAAGACTTAATATTCCATGAATCAGACCTAATATTTGCCTAAAGGTCCACAACTGTTGGATGATTTTGCTTGCCAGTCTCCCATTGTGGTCACTTCCAAGTTCGTGTCTTCCCCTCCCCCCGCACACTTCCCTTTTCTGCGTTGAAGATGATCCATGATGGGCTCTCCTGACTTTTAAAAAAACAACAACTTAAAAGCAGCTGTACATCACGGGAAGGAATTTGGATCAAGGAAGAAGTGCTGGGAGAAGGGTATTTCACCCTTTTGTGTCTTTCACCCTTTTCTGATTTAAAAAATAAATAAATCTCCCCCCTCACCCACCTCAACCTGCTATTGGCTCTCCGGGGAAAAATAAAAGTACCTGTATTGTGCCAATCTTTTTTTCCCTCCGCAGGGTATTAGCCACTTCAAGGGAGAGGGACTCACTGTTCCAGTGCAGGTCACCTCCTACCCCAGCTTTTAGGGTTTTTTTTTTTTTTTTTAATTGTCAGCTAGGAGACTGAGCTTTGAATCGGAACTTTCCCAGTTCAAATCTCACCTCTGCCATGAATTCGCTACTTAGCCTTTGGTAAGTCACTCCCTCTCAGCTTCCGCTCCCATATGGAATAGTGACTTTTCTAACAGGGTGGTGGTGGTGGTGGTTATTTATTATTATTAACAGTATTTATATACCGCTTTTCAACAAAAGGTTCACAAAGCGGTTTACAGACAAAATCAAATGATTAAAAGGCTCCCTGTCCCAAAACGGCTCACAATCTAAAAAAAGGATTGTAAGGATTACATCAAGATAATACATATGAAGCACTTTGCTGACTCAGAAAGCACCATGTAAATTTATTATTATTATTATTATTATTATTATTTTATTTTATTTTATTTTATTTTATTGTGTGACTTTACCTTTAGTGATATACCTTTTAATTCTAATGTATTTATGTGCAAGGAATTCCTGCTAGGATTCACTGAAATAAGTTTCAAACTAGTATGCTTAGGTACATCTTAACACGTAGACCGATATTATTATCAAGCATTACAGAGAGAGAAAATTAGTCACAGAAAAACGTTTGACAGAGATACCATAGAAACTGCCTTCCTTCCACTCCTGTGCTTTTACTGAAAGCTTTTTGTAAAAGTTATTCATAAAACAAACCAGAATTTCCTCGAGGCATTCAGAGAACTTCTGTATTAATATGTAAGCTAAATATACAATCTCATCTTAAAAGCTTATGTGGTTGAATAATTTTATTCAGTGCTAGAAAACCTGCAATTCCTCACCCTGTACATGTACTGTGCAGCTGCTTAAATTAACTCATGTAGTTTACACAGATGCACCCAATTAAATTGCTTTGCACTATTTTTTGTTTTTTTCTTTATCTGTAGGGAGGGGCACTCCTTGGAGGTGTCAATGCGCTGCACACTTCATTTCCTGACAGTCCAATGGAGCAGTATCGAATGCAGTGTGAACTAATCCTGGAGAAGCTGGAACTTCAGGGTCTTCTTCACAACGAACTCAAGAGACTTGACAGGTGAAAAATATTATATGGGAGGAAAAAAGGAGGTTTTGATTGGGGGGGGTCAGACAACACACAAAACAGGCAGTGCCATCTGGAGGCAACTAATCAGCACCTCTCGTTGCTGTTGCCACCTTAATAATTATGACATCTTTACCCAAGGGTGTATATATGCAACAGGAGTTAAATGCGTACTCTTGTGGGCTGGGAGGAAATGGGTTTTTAAGCACAGACTGTGCCACAGAAACACCCTGTGAGGTGGAAGAGGAGAATTCTGTTTTTTGTTTTTCAGTGTATTTGCCCTAATCCCCCATGCCATTTGTTTTCTTCAACATAGTAAGGAAAGGAAACTGTGTAGGAAATAAATACTATAAGCTGCCTTGGGCTTCTCCTGATGGGGAGCGGAGAGGGTACAATTCAAAGTGTTGGTTTTGACCTACAAAGTTCTGAGACTGGCAGTGCAATCCTGACTAACTATCCAGTGGGCGGCCTAGGCCGCCCGCTGGATCCTATCCTCGTTCCAGGCCAATCTCGATCAGCCCAGAGGTCTATGCAGGGGAAGGGAACGTTCATCCCCTTCCCCTGGTGTAGCGTGGCCCAGCCCCAATGGGCCTCCTCGGATTTCTGCCAGCTATCTAGCTGGTGGAAGTAAGAGGAGGCCGTGTAAAGGCCGCGCTGGAATGGGACAAAGATATGGCGGCCGCCATCCCGGCCCGGCCAATGGACCCCCTCCCTCACCGCCCCCCCGGGGATCTCTTACCTGACTCCAGCGGCTGCAGGGGCGAACTGGCGGCGGAGTAAGGGCTGCATGCCTTGTGCCGGCGGATCTTACTCTCCAGTCATTGCGAACATGTTTTATGGCACATTCACGATGGCTTGGAACGACTGAGCGCTTGCTCCGCCATTCCAAGCCAGGATTAGTCAGGATTGCACCGTTAATCCTGTTTTGTCTGTTCATTATTCTAATCCAACATCTTTAAGTGCCTTCTTATATCTATGTAACCATAGTCAATATATATTTAAAATAAACCAATTATGTTCCAGCTACATTGTCCTTACTGAGTACTGGGAACTTGAGTCAGCTGAATCCAGCCTAGCCAATTGACCTTGCTACCTGTAGTCTAAATTGGATACCAGAGCCTTGAGGCCTGGCTTCCTTCAGTTGAGGAAGGCCAGGAGCTACAAGAGCTGTGTTGCCTAGAGACCCTCAGAGTCCTGGGGCTGAGTGGTCTGGCGTTTAGCTCAGGTGGTGGTAGCCTACCAGGGAGGGAATAGTCCCTGCCTGTTTGTCCACATACTCTTAATTTGGTTTATTTGGCTAAGAACAGTAGCCAGAATTGCACAGTAAGAGAGAACTGATTTCTGGGCTACCCTGTCATCGCTTGTGCGTGGTCACGACAGCTCAAACCCACAACCCAGTAGGGCCGCCCCTTTCCAGTTAGAGAGCTAAAAGCGGTTGGTCGTGAAAGGATATACATGTTTAAAATAAATACATTTCCTACCCTTGTCTTTTCTGAATTGAAAAAAATATCTGACTTGAGGTTTACGTCCTGTCATACTGGGTTCATAGAGTAATATCTGGTTAGTCCTTACATCCTGTAGAATGAAAACACCTATAATAATTATTCAATACATGTACAATTACCAGCCCTCTAATAGTTTAGTGTTAAACAAAGTGTACAAAACAGTGGCTAATTCACTCCATGTAAGTGGAAAAGCGGTATATAAATATTTGTTTGTGGAAAAGCGGTATATAAATACAGTTGTTATTATTATTATTATTATTATTAATAATAATAATAATAATTAATAATAAAGTGTCACTTAAGTACTGTACTGAATTCTTTGTATGTGGCATTCTGAATTCTGTACAGTTAAGAACAAATATGGTAAATCTGGGCAGTGGCTTTGCTGGAGGGGGCCGCGGGCGGGGAGATGATGTGTTTCACGTCATCGCCCCGCCCCCACGTCACGATGTCGCTCCCAGAAAGGCTCCATTTGTAGCCTAACAGGAGTGGGGGGGGGGCATTCTCCTGCCCTGAAAACCACCCGAACGGTCTCCACAGCCACTGTGAAAGCAGTCACCGCAGCTGCTCCTCACAAGGAGACCGCGGGTGGCATACAGGGGCACAGCACCCTCCCGGCCCTGGCCTAGCGACGCTACAGAATCTGGGTCCATAACTAACTAAGACGGCAATCCTATACATGCTTTCCTGGGAGTAAGCCCCATTAGACACAATGGGACTTACTTCTGAATAGACATGCATAGGATTGTGTTGTAAAATGTGTTGGGCATTTGAAATTACTTAACAGTACTATGAAATACTAAAAGTACTATAGTCATAAGAACAAAAAGAATGGCCAAGAATTATCTTGTTTTTTAAGTTAATATTTCCAATACTATTTGGTGTAGCATGCCACTGGACCCTAGTGACTCCCTGTCAAGCTGTAAAGTATTACTTACTTTAAAAAAAACATATTTAAGTATCTGCTGTTGACTGCTTTTATAAGGAAGCTACTTCCTTACAAAAGCAGTCAATAACAGATACTTAAAAATATTTCAGCCATCCTCATTTTACACAGTTAAAAAAGTAAATCCAGTAATATTAAAATAACTATGTAAACAATTTAAATATTTGTCACCAAAGTCAACATAAATAACTAAAGGCATGTTTGAGTAAGAATGTTTTTACTTGTATATGAAATCCTTTGTTTGCTTACTGTAAAACATGCTGGTTTTAACTCTCAAATGTATGAAATTATGGAGTCCCTGTTTTCTGCATGTTCTAAATACAGCATGTAAAAATATATATTGTTTGTTTTTATTTATAGATTACAGAATAAAAATACCTGTCCATCTCTACAGTCCCGAGAGATCTGCAATAATGCTACTGAAGGATGTTTAAACCATCACGCACTTGGGCAATCAAAGCAAATGTCTCAGCAACAATTGGACAAGGAGAACGATAATGGTCAATTGCAGCCTCCCTTGACCAAAATAAACCTTGAAGGTGATGCAAGTCCAGTAGTCTTAAGTAGCCAAGTATCTGATGATAACAGAGTAACAGAGCAGCGGAGCGAGAACAGCCATGATGGCAGCTTGAACTGGTTTGATAGTCTAGCGGGTGGCAACCGTGAAACTGAGAAGAGCATTGATTCAGGATCTCAAGAGAGTTTGGCGTTGAAAACACCAAGCAACAAACACTGTTCTAAAGAGAAAAATAGCTTAAGAGAAACCAAGCAAGCCAAAATGGGGGAATCGCTGGCAAGAATAGCCCCAGGGGATCCTAGTGGACAGACGGTTGTTTCTGGTCTCCAGAGACAAAGGGCAGAAAAACCTACAAGTTCCTTTTCGGGAGCAAACAAGAAAGGCCCAGATGCATCATGTCCTACTTTGCCTGACTCGGTGATTACTGAAAGGGCTTCTAAGAAATGGCAGAGGGAGAACATCAAAAAGGTTCATGGATTTTGTACAAGTACCCCAGATCCAAAAGCTGGGGGTCCTCTAGCTTCATTATCTCCCCATCCAGCTGTTCCCCCACAGTTGCCTGCAAGGGACTTGCCTGCTTGTCCATCTCACAACGTGCCTTTAATGCATGGGAAGTTGGAAAACTCAGCCAGGAAGCGAAGTAGAGACCAAACAAAGGAAGGAGACATGGCAGGAAGTTCCAATGAACTTGAAACCCTTGAGAACTCAAGACCTGCAGCTCCAAAACTAGCCAAGTTCTCATTTAGGCAGAAGCCCAGACTTGCTCGTTATGTTGAAAACAACGATCATGCCAAATTTCCTGAGACTATTTGCATCCCTTGTACCAGTAATGTATCAAAAGGAGAAAGGCCAAGGGAAGAACGTGCTGAGAGAAACCAGTTAGAACAAAACAAGAATGTAGGAAACAACAGCAAGGAGAAGCAACCCTGTGATAACAAAGGAGAGAAGCAGCAGCAAAACAAAGTTTTATCTTCTTCACCCACAAAAAAGACAAGCATGAGAAAAGAAACATTGAGCAGCCTCAGCCCAAAGAAAGTGTGCTCCACTACATTAGCAAAATTAGCTAGATTTTCCTTCGTGCCACCTCTTGAATCAAAACCAGACAGCCCAGCTTCCTTTAACGTCATCAGTAATGATAAGGAGGAAAGGCAGGGGCAACCATTGAAGACCCAAACTGAAAGTGCAGGCCGCACAAGGAAGAGTTTTGAGCTGGGGAAAGCCAGCATAGTTACAGGGAAATCTTTGTTCTCCATAACAGATTTTGATGATTCCATGCTAGACCTTGAGTGGGACGAAGAAGTTAAGAAAAAATCCAACCCGTAAAGCATAACTTTGGCTAAACGGTGTTGCCAGAGTTTTATTTCCAGAATTCTTGACCAACATGTTGTAAATAAAATTAATCTAATCTTGTTTAAAAGAAGAAGCTCTATTCTGTATATAAAATGTACAAATTATGAGCTGCATCCTAGGTAGTGTGGGGGCAGCAGCACTTGTGCAAGCAGTCTTCCCTGCCCCTCCTCCCCAGGGCAGCTCCCCAAGCCCCAGAGCAGAAAAAAGGACCACGTTTGCCCTCCCCATTTTCCTTTAAATGTCTGCTCCAATGATGCACCGAGGTCACAGTCCTCATCGCACTCATCTCAGACTTCCATTACGGAATGTGACTTCCATATTTTTTTTCCTTCAAATTGTGTTAATATTTTGTGCTATAAATAACACAAGCATAACACAAGCATTTTATTTTATCTGATGTTGCTGTGCAGCTTTTCATTCAGAGGATGTGAGTGGGCTATGTTAGTCTAGTAATGTAAAGTAACCCAAGATTTCTTGGTTCAGGGCATTTTGCCGCAGAATTTAGTTTAGTTTTCTACTCTGAGGCCCCCAATATAAATTATTTTTCACTATTGCATTATATAAGAAAACTGATGATCCTCATATATAGATTCAATTGAAAACTTGCATTCTGTGTCCAATCCAAAGAAATGTAAAGGGGTGTAAAATGATGGAAGGTATGTTCTTTGCTAATCTACTTCAATTAAAAGATGTGATTTCCTCTTCTCTCTTCTAGTAAAATATTGGCTAGTAGGTTCTTCCAAGTCCTCTGTCCAGTTATTTATGGAGTGCAACCAATTTTTATATTTGTATGTGTGCGTGAAAAACTAAATAAATATTACACGGGTACATTAAAGAAAAGAGATTTACTTTTATTTACATTAACAAACAATTGTTGCTCAAACAATTACATATGCATCTGCTTTCATTAAAATTGCATGTCTGTTCACTTTCATTACTATGAGAATAGTAAACTGATCCTATGCACTGCTGTGTAGGGACTGCAAAGCAAAGGACACATCTGAAACGGGGATCCAGCCACACACAGTGCACTGGGTATTATTATTATTATTTATTATTATTATTAATATAGTGTGGGCTCTATGTACATGATGCTTTACACAGGGATTACGTCAGCCATTTATATTTTTGCACTGTAAGGAGGAGGCTGGGAGAGAGGGGGGATTGTGAACACCTGGGCTAACTGAACTTGTTGCCCCACCCCCTCTGTTCTGCAGGTACTTGAGCTTCCGCTTGCCCCTCCAGCAGCTGGACATTGACAGAGAGATCCAAATTCACCCTGTGCTTCTTGTTGGGGTGTGGGGAGTAGTAGCAAAATCTGAACAGGAACAATATTTGGGAGACAGTACCAGATTTCCCTCTGTAGCCTTTTCTTATCCACCTGCAGAGGGCTTGGACCATGCCTTCTGCCTTGCTTGGGGAGGGGGGACAGTATTGGTGGCGGCAGTGACATGTAGTTGGCTGGTAAATCCTGCCCCCCTGAACTTTATATCTTCTTGGGGTAGGACCATTTAAACCAGTCTGAACCGTGTGGCAGGTTGCCACCAGAAGGGGGTCACTCCTTCAGGCCATTGTAAGGGCCAGGTCCCCCCATCTTCTGATCCCTTTGAAGTTGGGTGGTGTAGTGGTAGGGTATGTAGGACTGGGGAATAGCTGGCACCAGGATCCAGGTGAGAGCTGGACCCAGTGAAGAATGAGGGACCTCTTGTGGGGTTCTGCCTGTTTTCGCTTGCTTTGCTTGTTAGGTCTATTTTCCAACTGTGTTTTATGGGATTCTGGGGTGTTTGGGGTTTGCCACTAGGATTGTTGGGGGTGGGTCCATTGGGCTAAGCAGGGGTGTGAAACTTATCTCACATAGTGGGCCCAATAGCTTTTATGGTGCCTGCTGATGGCTGGAAGCGAAATCATTAAGCAGGAAGTGATGTCATTAAGTAGATGATGGCCAGAAATATGCACTTTGTTCTCATATAGGAACTCATTAGCTGCAAATAACAGAAGAGAAAATGTGCAAATTTTGATAATATTTTCAAGTTATGGGATAGATGCCACCCTTTCTGCAGCACCCACTGTCAGTTCTGCTCCACTTTCTGGGAATAGGATGCTGCTTTGATAGTTGCCATTCATGGCCCAATCCTTACTAAAGGACGTGCTGGTGGAACATGCTCTTGCAAAAGGGCCATAAAGCACTTTGCAACAGCGCAATAGCCAGGCACGCCAGCGGGAAGACTGAAGCCATCAGGACACCCACTGGACCAGGTAAGTCCAGCGCAAGGGAGGGGCAGAATGGGGCAGGGGAGGCCAGCAATGGGGGTGGGGGCTGGGAGAGGGGCCGGATTGGCGGCACCGGTGCACACCGTATACAAACCCCCTTCCTGGGCATGATCTGCCTGCACGGATCAACACGGACTTGTGCCAGCTATAGAGCTGGCGCAGGTCTGAGTTGACCCATTGCAGCTGCTGGAGCTTACCCCAGGGCAAGGGGACAAATGTCCCCTTATCCCAAGGAGATTTCTAGCAGCCAAAACTTCCCCGCGGGATGCAGTATAGCCTGGGCCGGTGCCGCTGCATCACCGCACAGGGATTTGTGCTGGATTGGGCTGTCAAGTCACAACAGCTAAAGTAGTGAAAATTGGACTACCAGCAAAAATTAGACAAGATCATTCTAAAATGATCATTCTAGACAAGATCATTTGTTCAAAGGTTGTGAACAAATGATTTTCAAAGGTTGTGAACATTTCCCCTGCTTTCCGTAGGCTCCCCACAACCCCCGCCGGACACCCACTGCCCACCAATGACGGTAACAAGGACGATCCCGGGCATGGCGGTGGCGGCGGTGCAATCCCGGGCGCGTCGTTGCGACCCCTGGGAAGGCCCCGCTGCCACTTAGAGCAGCAGAGGGCCTTCCCAGGAGTTAGGGAACCTCTGTCCTAGGAGGAAAAGTTGGGTCAGAACAAATTGGGTCAACGGGACACCTTTGTCTGCTGTTAGTAGGTATGACACCAGAAGGGACCTCAAAGCCACCTCATGCCCCACTTTCCTTCCTTGAAAAGATCTTTGCTGTTAGAATTAGGGTTGCTATTTTGGAATGTCCCTTATTTTAAAGGATTTTTGTAGAAGTCTTCTAGGTCATCATGATTGTTCAGAAGTTGATTGGGATATCTCATTAGGTAGCCCTGATACTGAACAGAAGGCAGCTGCCTTCCGCTGAGTCAAACCACTGGTTCATCCAGGTCAGTGCTGTCAACACAGACTGGCAGTGGCTCTCCAGAGTTTGTTAGGCATATTTCCAGGAGGCCCATCTACAGCTGCCAAGGACTGTACCTCAGCCTTCCGCTGAGCTACAGCCCAGTTCAGTCTAGATCAATTTAACTCCTCTCCTGATACATGCATAAATATACAGCTCCCCCCCCCCCCCATGAGTTCAATGAATCCAGGCTTTGTAAACCCACATAGTCTAGAAAGCTTATGAACGACAGCATTTGACCTGGTCCTCCTTTTACTTCGATTTGAATGGCCTGATGTTTTTTGTGAAATTCAGTATCAAAAGTTATCCTTGCTGTTAATTTAGCAGGGGAAATCCAGACATTGTGGTCGCAATCAACTGTGTCTCAAAGCATTTGATCAGCACAAGACCCATTTATGAACATAAGATGCCTGTAAATGAAGAACACTGTGGAGCTGGCTGAAAGGCAAAGCCAGAACTCTTAGTGGATTAATTAATAAAACATTAACTGGGTCTCCCAAGTGATGCTAAACAGTACTGCGTATCATAGGGGGTGCATTTAGTGCTGGAACAGTTAGGAATTTAAATGCTCAGGATTTGATGCAATGGAATTACAGTACTAGTTTCATTAATAATAAATAGGCTTACCAGATCTCCAACCGGGACAGAGTGCTAGAGACCTTTAGGAGAAGGAATGTGGGCAGGTGTAGCTTGTTAAACCTTAGAGCACAATCCTAGACATGTCTACTCAGAAGCAAGCCCCATTGTGTTCAGTGGGGCTTGCTTTTGAGTAGACATGCCTAGGATTTTGCTTCTAAGGTTTAACAAGCTACACCTGCCCATATTCTTTCTCCTAAAGGTCTAGCACTCTGTCCCGGTTGGAGATCTGGTAAGCCTAATAATAAATACCAACTGCTTTTTTTTTTACCCACTGGGTACTGATATTACCTGCTTTATCAATTTTCAGAGCTAATAACTTTCTGTTGCATGTGAGAGAACTGCAAATATTCTCTTTGGAATTATCCTATTCTTCCATAACAGAAATTTCACTCCTTGCAATGGAATTGCTATCTCTTTGCATTCATTCTGCCAAGTAAATCCTTCCTTGAGTTGCTTCTATATCCACTGACCCTTTCGTCAGGCTTTTCCCTTAACATTGTTTTGAGCTTGCGCCTGCACAATTAAAGCTGCAGTCCTCTGCACATTTGCTTGGCAATAACAAAGCACACTTCTGAGTAAATGCACAACTTTGGCCTAGGCCAGGGAGAACATTATAAGTGCAACTGTCCTTGTTATCCATCTAGGGCCACCTCAAGACCTCCTGGCACCCGTGGCATGCCAAATGCTTCCCCCTTACATGTTGCGCAGCCTCCATTTTTCCACTCTCCAATGTTCTAGCTCAGCACTCTCCTCACCCTCCACATTTCCTCTTCCTCTGCTCTGTGCCCCCCCTCCTTTCCCAATGCAGGGAATGGAAGGAGAAGACAGAGCAGTAGATGCAAGTAGGTGGACACTGATGGATGCCCCCGCCCCACCAATCTGCTGCCTGAGGAAACTGAAATGCAAACAGGATACAGTTAAAAAAAAAAAGAACCTTCAGTCTTTTCTCTGTATCCACCTAGAAAACCTGGCTTTTCTTCCTAAAGTTAGATCATACTCTAACCTAGATGCATCTGGTGGGCCACTGTGAGATTCAGGAAGCTGGACTAAATGGGCCCTTGGCCTGATCCAGCAGGACCCTTTTTACGTTCCTATGATAACCACCTTAACTGGATGCAAAAGTCTAGACCAGAATTAAAAGATTATTTATCCTACTTTCAGAGTCTTTAATTAGGCAATCTTCTAAAAATTTGATTCCTCCCCCCCCCAAAAAAAAAACCTCTTATAGCATCTTTCATTTTATAATGTTTAGATAAGATCACTGGAATAACAATGCCCAGAGTGGTTTAATGCTAATGTTACGACGATAATATTGTTATGATAACAAGTCAGATGTTGCTAGGCCCAAAGCTTGTCTTATAGGTAGAGGTGAGAGAAAATGGTTTTATTTTTTCCCCAATTTTCAGTGTTTAACCAAAATGAAATAGCAGAAAGAGGTGTTACGTGTTTTTATTCCATTTTCCCATTTTTATTAATTGCAACCACTTTAAAAGTGTACTAGGTGGGTGGTATAGGTTGTACAGTGTCAGCAGATGAAAAATGATGCAAAATTACATGGTTTTATTGTTTTTGCAAAAAAAATTGCAAATTTTTTTTAGCAGAAAATGGTGTTATGTTTTTTGTTTCGTTATCACTGTTTTCTCCTGTCCCTGGGGGGGGGAGGAGTGGATGGCATACAATTGAACAATTGCAGGTGAGTACACACACACACATTTTCATCAGTTGATGGATGCAATATCAAGGGATGACTTTCATGTGTGAAAATAATCATAGCTCAAAGTTTGCAGGGAGAAGTTTAAAGCACTTGGTATCACCTTAAAGATAATACTGCTTTGCCAACTTCCTTCCCACCCCACCTTTTGGCAGTTACTTACTGCAGTGAATTTGGTGTTTGAAATCATAGTACTGTACAGTAGGAAAAGGTATCCCTTGACAACTAAGTCCAGTCGTGTAGTACTGTACTGTATATTGTTTTTAAACTATTACTTTCTGGCCACCAGAGGGAGCTCTGACATTTGCAGTTTCTCCAAATTTCGGTTTGTTGAGAGTACCTATCAGGGTGAGAAGTACAGTACTGTAGGTCATTTCTTAAGTTCAAGCGTTTGAACGTTTTGTTCATTTCTGTCCCATTCCTTTTCTTTCATGGTTCATAGTTATTTATTTTTTTCCAAAAATAGTGCTAAGCAGCCCTTCATAGGTAAAGGTAAAGGTGACCCCTGACAATTAAGTCCAGTCGTGTCCAACTCTAGGGTGTGGTGCTCATCCCCATTTCAAAGCCGAAGAGCCAGCGTTGTCCAAAGACGCCTCTGTGGTCATGTGGCCAGCATGACTCTCCTTGCCGCAGGTAGCGTGCGGCTGGAACATGGAGCACTGTTTACCTTCCCGCAAGCGGTACCTATTTATCTACTCACATTAACATGCTTTGGAACTGCTAGGTTGGCAGGAGCTGGCCAAGCAACGAGAGCTCACCCTGTCGCGGATTCGAACTGCCGACATTTCGATCAACAGCTCATGGTTCAGTGGTTTAACCCACTGCGCCATTCATAGCTCATTGCTAATTTGTCTTTTTAATTGTGCCGAATTGCTATTAAAAAGTACAAAATTCACACACACATCGTCACTGAATGAGCAGGTATTCTGACCAGGAGGCCCTCTGTCTTGTCCAGATTTAATTTTAGCTTGTTTGTCCATATCCTGCCCTTCACTAAGTATCCACAAAGAATCCACAGCTTCTCCAGCTGGGAATGGCAAAAAAACACAACTGGGTATCATCAGCATATTGATGGCACCTCACGCCAAACCCATGGATGATCTCCCCCAACAACTTCACGTAGCTATTAAACAGCGTGGGGGCATGGAATAGAACTCTGCAGGACACCAAAGGCCAAAAGTCATGGCACAGAGCAGGAATCCCCCCGCACCACCTTCTGGAACTGCCTGTGCTGGAAAGACCAGAGCCCCTGATACCCATCTCACCCAGGTGGCCTGGAAGGATGTGATGATTGGTGGCATTGGTCACTCTTGAGAGGGCCAGCAGAACCAACAAGGACACACTCCCCCTATCTAATTCCCAGCATAGAGTGACCAGACCTGTTTTAATCCCAAAGCCAGGCCGAAACCCCTATTGAAACCAGTTTCATCCCTTGAGTTGGGTCATCACCATATGCTTGAGCAACATACCCTTCAACTATCGTAATTGTCTCCTGTAAAGCAGGCACCATCTAGAAGTCACCCTCAGCTCTGCTATGATAAGAATGGTCGTGTTTTCTGTATTTCTACTCTCTGCCTTACAAAGGACTCCTCTGTTCTGAGTAATGCTAGCGTGATAAAGCCAAGTAACTGCTAGCGTTTCTATTTTTAGCAAAAGCGTCCTTAGAGTCTCCGTTGTTGCTTTGCCACATTACGCTTTGGTGCAGCCTCAGATCTTGTGGCCTTGCCCAAACTAGCAGAACAGTCACACCTTGCAGATAAGCTTCTGCTGTAACCTGAACTCATAACTGTTCTTCGTTCCGCCTCTCATTTTTTATTGCTTGTTTAACATCCTGCCTGAGTAAGAATTCTGTGACACTTAGAAGCCAGCTCATTACTTTGCGACTTTATGATGGTCCTTATTAAGATATTATGTTACTGCTGCGTTCTGATTAGTGCTCCTTTAAGGACTACTACAGAGAGGCAGAGCCAAGGATATAAAATGGAGCTTCAGCTGGTGAAATGCTAAAGAACAAAAGTGGCTTTTGCCAACTCTGGCAGGGTGTGTTGCTGGTCTTAACCTTCTGATCAAGCATACAAATTAGTGGAACTTGGATCCTTCCAAGCAAAGCCATTCAAAGACAAAAGAACTATTCTCTCTCTCTCTCTCTCTCTCTCTCTCTCTCTCTCCCCTCCCCATTTTGTCAAGGAGAAAGTGTCATTGAATGGTATTTACTTTGCTTGTGTAAAAGGATCCTACTTGTTAAAGAGCAGAAACTGCTGAGGCAAGTCTTTTTTGTAGCGCTTCCTCCAGCATCAGATCACTTTCAGCTCTCCTTGCATTTATGTCATCACAGACCTTGACGAATTCCCACTCCCCAAGATTGGAGGGAGGAGGAGGGGCAAAAATATTGTTGGAGGGAGGGCAATGAAAACCAGTTTCTGGAGGCCCAAAGAATCCAAATGAAATTGTAGCATCAAAAGGCAATTCAAACAACGTATTTGAGCTTCTGGCTTGATGTGTTACCAGAAGGTGCTTCTTTTTCCATTGGTGCCAAACTCATGCTTGCCATTTCTATATGAGACACTGATGCTCCTTACATACACTTACAATATTTTCCCTGCACTAAACTGGGACAAACCCCACCCCCCAGAATTTTTTTATAAGGAACATTAATTAATTATAAAGAACATTAATTCTTTATGCCCACTTGCCACCTGAAGGACGTTTGAAATTTTTATTTATTTGTGGCCATTTTGGTCACAAATAAATAAATAAATGGCCATTTTGCCGCCGGCCACTGCCACTTACCTGTCCCACCGCTGCCATCATTCTTCCTCACTGCCACCATCATCCTCACCGCCACCATCTTGCCCACACCGTCCTTGCCATCATTCTCGCCTCTGTCCTCGCTACTGTTGCTGTCCCTCGCTGTCCTCCGCTGTCCTCACCGCTGCCGCTTGGAACCTGGCCAACGCCGATGCCCAAATCTCAGTACTACTGCCTCATGTGCCTCACGAGATTTGGGCGCTGTCATCTTGGATCTCGCAAGATTTCGTGAGATCCAAGATGGCCAACAGGAAAAAAGGATAAGTTTTTTAACTCTAAAAAGCGATGGCGGCGGAGGCTTCACTGGGCCCGGAAAGCCTGGGACCAAGCCCGGGACCGATCCGGGACCGGAACCCGGAATCCGGGATGGTCCCAGTCTTTCCGGGATGGATGGCCTATCCTTACAAAACTCGGTACAGTAGTAACAACCCTGCACCACAACTGATCCAAAAGCTACTGATCAGTTGCGTAGCTAGCCTCTGCCCCGTCACTAGCCCACCCCCACCCCCATACATAATGTCACAAGGCACTTTTAGCCGAAAAAAGGCTACTAGGGGCATGGGTGGAGAAGAAACTCTTTTCCCCTCTGCTGTGCCGCAAAAGGCCCCTTTTTGCCGCCACTGCCACACCGCCTAATTGCTGCCAATGCAGCAACTTGTGCACACACACCCGCATGCCACCTGGGGCAGACCGCTCCCAGATTCCTACACATCTGCTACTGATCCTTGTAGTGTGTATCCCTTGCTAACTATACAAAAAGGCTCGTAAGTGGTGATTCTCTGATATTTAGCAGGGGCGAGCAACTCTGGCTGTTCCCTCCAGCACAGTGGCTATTTGCTGGTCTCTCTTTTGCATTGTTTTTCAGACTGTGAGCCCTCTTTTATTTTGCTGTGTCAACCTCTTTGTGATTTTTTTGGGGGGGGTTGAAAAGCAGTATATCAGTGTTTCATACTAATATATTTAAACTTTCTGTCTGTCTTGATAGTAATTTCTGCTTATCAGAAAAAAGACTCCAGCACATCAAATCAACCCCTTTCCTGGCCAGCCACGTTTCCAGCAAGTACATGCTTTTTTTGTGCTAGGTCATTATGATTTAAAAGCTATTAGCAGCCCACAAACTAATGTTCACTAAAGCAAAAGCAAAGTCACTCCTTTTCATCCCGGAATATCTTCTTAATGCCTCTGGCAGGGGGGCAAGTATGTGTAGCCTACTTCAGGCTAGCTCTCATTTTCCCTATAGAAATTGAAAAGCAGAATCAAACCTGAGGTGACATAAATAAGTGCAGCTGGAAAAGATGCAGTATCTCTTCTTTTGTGCATGGTAAGGAAGCAATATGCTGTACGGAGGTCTCTGGTGGGGCATGGCTGCAGTTCCCCAGTGGTTTAATTGCTTAAAGGTTTTAAAGCATGTATGTTTTCACCTATTGTTGGGCACTGATCCAGAAACCACTAAGTGAGTAAAAAGCTTTGCTTCTGGCATGGCTTTGAGAGCTGCTTTATACATTATAATGCAAACACTTCTGGATGATGGCAGGTCAATAGTAAGGATCATAATGTTGGAAAACTGCTTTCTAATAATACTGTATTGTCCTGAGTATAGGACGCTCCTGACCCTTAAAGTTTGGTGCTATGTTAAAAAAATAAAATTTTGACTTTTTTAACTTAAAGAAAATACACAAATTAGTAGAACAGTAAAACAGTACAGGAAGTCCTCCCTTAACGTTGTTGATAGGTTCCTGGAAACTGCAACTTTAAGTGAAACTACTTATAACAAACCATTTTTACCATAGGCTAACATACGTAGACAAGAGTTAGGTTCCTATGGCATATTTCTGGTCACAAAAGCATCACCAAACTTCTAAATAAAGACTCAAAGGTAAAGGTGACCCCTGACAATTAAGTCCAGTCGTGTCCGACTCTAGGGTGTGGTGCTCATCCCCATTTCAAAGCCGAAGAGCCAGCGTTGTCCGAAGACGCCTCCGTGGTCATGTGGCCGGCATGACTCTCCTTGCCGCAGCGCGTAGCATGCAGCTGGAACACGGAGCGTTGTTTACCTTCCCACAAGCTGTACCTATTTATCTACCCACATTAACATGCTTTGGAACTGCTAGGTTGGCAGGAGTTGGCCAAGCAACGAGAGCTCACCCCGTCGCGGATTCAAACTACCGACCTTTTGATCAACAGCTCATGGTTCAGCGGTTTAACCCACTGCGCCACCCGTTGGCCTAATGACTCAAAACACTTCTAATATTAAACATTGAAATAATGTTTACTATAACAAAATAGCAACAACATTATAATAATGTATAAGTGGCCTTCCCAAATCCAAAGGGGGACAGATTGCCTACCTTTAACCTTTGGAATTTGGGCAGGTGCAGCTTGTTGCATCCTTCCATGATGATGAGCTGCACCTGCCCAAATTCCAATGGTTAAAGGTAGGCACTCTGTCCCCCTTTGGATATGGTAAGCCTATGCAGGAGCAAGATATTGCACTCTCTTAAGTGGCAAGCTCAATAACTTTCAAGCTGCAGGATCAATAAATATCTTAGTTTCCACAGCGTCCTGGGGCTGGAACTTAGGGGTTAACTTTTTCAACTGCTTGCTGAGGCTACCTAGAGGGCTTAATTACCGTATCAGCAGGCTGCTGATAAGAGGATAGAGACATCATTGTTTTCGACCAGGCTGAATAGCAAGGCATTGTAAGGCAGGAAGGTAAGCAAGGACTTGCTGTATTTTATTTAATGAATAGGAAGACATTCTCTGGCTGCTGAAGCCTTTCTTGAAAACAGGGCGCTTTGCAATTTAAAAAAGAAAAAAGCCCCATTTTACCTTTGAAACTGCAAACTGAAACATTCCAAGCATTCTCTGGCTGCAGCAGACTCGAAGAGGCTTGAAAACGCTTTCAGTTTCGCTAACGCTTGGATTTGAAATTTCAAAGGTATTTTTATTGGGTTTTTTTTTTTGCAACTTCCCGATTGTAGGCCGCACCCCTAGTTTAAAGACTTACATTAGGGGGGGAGTGTGGCCTATACTCGGGACAATATGGTATATGGACTCTTCATGCCAGTACTACTAGTTAGTGTTGCTAGCTGACAAGTAAAAAATGGCGTAACCGCCCAATCCTAACTAGGGCTGGGCCAGCTTTAATGACAGCAGAACACGGTTCCACTGTTGTAAAATGGCCTCCAGAGGCATGCACAGCGCACTACAAGCAGCCATTTTAGAGGCTTGTTGCCACACCAAGCTACCCCTGACACCAACAGCTAGAAACCTTTGCAGTATAGAGCTGACCAGAGAGGTTCTGCCACCTGCTGATGGAATGCAGTTTAGCAAGCAATTGCCAATACAAAACAGTAGAGCAGCGGTGGGGAACCTCCGGCCCGTGGGCCGTTTCCGGCCCCCGGGGCGATCGATTCCGGCCCGCGCAAGACCGGACCCAATTCCATCACATCCGGCCCGTGCGAGACCAGACCGGAGGCTCCGGAGGCCCCGCACTCACCTCGGCTCGACTAAAACTCAAACCGGCTGTTCTGTACATGTGCAGAATGCTGCTAAGAGGCCAAGAGAGGGCAATCTCTCTTGCCCTCTCTTGGCCTCTTAGCGGCATTCTGCGCATGTACAGAACAGCCGGTTTGAGTTTTAGTTGCGCCGAGGTGAGTGCGGGGCCGGCGGCAGTGGTCCGGTCGGAGGCTGAAGGTAAGGAGAGCGATGGGGGTGGGGGCGCGTGATGGGGGTAGGCGCGTGCGCGATGAGGGGTGCCTGTTTGCAGTGGAGGGGCGCACGACCCGCGACACATTTTCCCCATGGGAAAATGGCCCTCCACCGCAAAAAGATTCCCTACCCTTGCAGTAGAGAGAGGAGATAAAGTAGAGATCAGATATAAGAGGATACCGGAAAACCTCTACAGGTCGCTACAGCGGCCAGGAACAACCGCGAACAGGAACCACCAAACAAAACCACTAAACAAAAAATTCCAGAGGGAGCAGAAAAATGCTCACAGAAACAGCTGAAACAGAATTATGTTATTTCATAAATTGAGGCACTTTTCAATTTTTTTGTGTTTTAAGACGTCAATTTTGCAGTATATTGCTTTATTTCATTTTGACTACAAACGTCTGCCCCTAGTCATTGCAAATCTTACTTTCCTTTGAGGAAAATTTAGCTTTGCCTCTCTCATACATAACACTATATAACATATATCATAGCCCTGCTTCCATATAATACAATTCCCTGTCATGCTAGTTTACTATTAGAATACATTTTGCCACAGAGCCACTAGGAACTATGATATTCTGTGATTTCTGTTCCAAGTGTCTTCACTTGAAAAAAAGTTTCACTAAAATAAAGAACGAAAATGTGTCTAGGTTTAGGATCAATGCACAAGTCAGACACTTTTGACATGAGGCCTCTGAGACCACCACTACCACCCTCTCTGTCTGTCTGTCTGTCTGTCTGTCTGTCTGTCTCTCTCTCTCTCTCTCTCTCTCTCTCTCTCTCTCTCTCACACACACTCTCTCTCTCTCTCTCTCTCTCTCTCTCTCTCTCTCTCTCTCTCTCTCTCACACACACACACACACACACACACACACACACACACACACACACACACACACGGCTTTCTTCATGCCAATATCTTGCAGATGGGCTTTAGATAAATCTTGTGGGGGTCCAAGTTCTGTTTCCACATTTGTCACTTTCTTGGCATTTTTTCAAGAGTGGGATTTTCCTGGTATATATATATATATTTGTCACTGACATTTAGAACAGGCAAACAGATGGGAAAAAGAAAAAGGAAAGTGCTGGAAAATACCCAGAAGTTGCCTGCTGTCTATAGAACTCATGTGGAGGATTCTGAGTGTATGAAGTGGTCTTTCTTTAGCAAATCTGGGCACCTAATAACGATCCCAGAACTATTTCACTAGATCTTTGCTATTTACCAGAGCCCACTTGTATCCAGTTTGTTTAAAGAAGAGTGGTGTCTCCTCCTAGGGGCTTGCACCCCCTAGACTCTGAGGAGCAAGGGGCACTTCCCTACGCTTTCCACTACCATGGCTGCTGGCCAGAAGAGGGAACTCAGCCCTCCCGGATAAGAGATGGATCTGCTGGGTCAGGTGGTCAAGTGATCCACAGATTCCAGTAACAGGCTCCTCCTCCCTGAGTGTACATCCTGGATCTCCACAGCTCTCTTATCTTGCTGCTGCCTCTGCCACAGACAGAGTTCACCCACCCTGTATCTGCCTCGCCTCACTCACCTCGCCTCACAGTACTTGTACTCTTTTCTCAACTTGCCTTACCTCAGCCCCCAGAGACTCTTTACCACCATGGGATCTGTTAGAAAGAAGAGCATGCTTTTTAAACTCTAAAGCCGGAGCTACACTGTACGCGTTGGCGTTCCGTGTGCGTCTGGCTCTGCTGAGACTCAGCCGTGCCGAGACGTAACCAAGCCACACTATTCTGGAGCATGTTTTGAAAATCACTGCCCAACAAATAATCATGGCACCTTCCCCTGCCGCCCCTCCTCCTCCACCTCCTCCTCCTCCTCCAGTTCACTTCAGGCTGCTAATTAATAAGAGTCTCTTATTATTTAGATTTTTTCTGACATCTGCCCTGTGATTGGGTGAAATGCATCCCGCCCCACAGTACAAAGCACTGTCTCCGATTGGCTGCACGTACATGAAATGGGCAAAAGTTGAGTCGAGGTTGACTTTGCCCATCCGGGGACATAGCTATCTGAGGAGTCAAGGCCAACGCCGTCAGCCAACGAGAGACCACATCGGACACATGTGCCCGTGCCATGCCGGATGCGTGCAGTGAAGCCCAGCCTTAAATTCTCCATCCCAATTAGATTGTTGTACCCGGAGTCTTGGTGGAGTCACCTCAGATGCTGATTTGAAGTAAAGCTGTGCTGAAACAGGACTCCGTTGCCTTGGCAACAGGCTGAAGCCTTCCCTTTTCTAGGCTCCATTTTAGAGTGAAGTCAACCTTTGTGGTCCTTACTGACTTTGCCACAGAGACAGATCTAGTGGGCTACAGGATGCTGTGTCATTAGGCAAGCTACATGATCCTGCTTGGCTGCAACCACACAACCAGAAAAGAAGAAGTTGGGCTTTGTTTAATGGTGTCAAAGCAGCTGCTGACTGAGCAACAAGTGAGCTCTAAACTGACTCAAAAGAGGTAGGGACTAGCAGCGCAATCCTGTCTACTTTTAGGCCGGCAGAGTATAATTGCTCCGCCAGTTTAAGGTGTCACAAACATGCTGAAAAGCACTTTGTGGCACCCGACAAGTAAGCGGCGCTGGCGGAGAGGCTTACGCCACTCCGCTGGTGCTGCAGAGCGGTGAAGCGCCACAACGGAGAGGTAAGTCCCCACGGCACAGTGGAGGGAGGGGGAGGGCAGAATGCGGTATTTCGGGGATGGGTTGGACAGCCAGGCCTGGGAAGGGGGAGGGATCGGCAACAGCCTCCTCCGCCATATTTTATCCCCCTTCCTGGGCCTGGTCGGCATTACACAGCCGGCTCGAATGTGCGCCAGCAAAATAGCTGGTGTGCATTCAAGTAAACCCATTGGGATGGCTCTACTTGGGGTAAAGGGACAAAATCAAAGAGACAGAGGCCTTTGGGTCTGCAGGCCCCACCTTTCACAGTATGCGGAGGGCTGCCCGGGGCTTTGGGGAACATTTCTGACAGAGCTGGGTCAACATTACCACAGGGATCTAGCAACCACACGGGCTCTCTGTAGCTTCCAGGGATGATTCAAGGTGCTGGTTTGTAAGTGGATATTCCTGAATGTCTTGGACCTTTTCCCTTATATCCCATGACAAGCTTTCAGATCAACTCAGAATCCATGGAGCACATCAGAACAACAGGACTATGCAGAGAGGCAAGATCTGCCACTTGGGGGGGGGGGGAGACCAAGCCATTATGATGACATGGTTGATTCATGAACTGCTTAAGTGATTCAAGTGCCCGCCTAAAGGGGCAGGGAACAGGAGGGGCTGTGCGTTGTTGGTGAGGAGGGATGCAAAGCAGGAAGCTGGAGAAAGCACAGTGGTCAGATATGGGGGCTGAGTGTATAAAGGAATATATTCATGAATAAATGAATGTGCCCATAAACCTGGGAGTTCATGGGCACATGAGAATGAGGTACATGAGGGAATGAGTATGTATCAGGTGCTGTACACACAGCTGTGATTTTGTGTGTGCATGCATGGGCCTCCGTTTTTAGTGTTTAAATACTAAATGTTTTAAAATATTAGGTATGCATCTAACATTTATCCCAAAGTTGGTTGCTGTAATGTAACTAACTGTGAGCAGGTTAGCAACCTAAATAAATCAATATCTGTGCTTTCTCCTAATCTCTAATCTTTTCCCTTTTGATTATTGTACAGCAATGTACATTCCAGTCTAAACATTATGCATTTTTTAAAAAAAAAACACATTGTTTTTAAACACTGTTTTTAAATGCAGCAAAAAGATTTGCTCTGTTCCTTTACAGACCAGAGGAAACCCCCAGTGTGGAAATTCTCTTTGCTTCTCTGCTGCAAGTGGCTGGAGTGGAGCTGGAAGCCTGGGATTCTTGCTAGCCACACTAGTCATAGGATGCATGCACAAAGTGTAAAGATAATTCCTCTGCTCCCACCCACTCAAATCAAATCAAGCAAGTATACTTTCCTATGACTCAGCCACTGCAAACTCTGACTCAGCCTTCAAAGAGTTGTGATGCTGAGTTTAGTTTTATCATTTACAAAAGGACTAATTTGCATCTGGCGTTGTACCCACACAACCTTTTCCAGCCTTACTAGCTGAAATAATCTTCTCAGGCCTCCTATTTTCTAATCTGTTCCTCTTAACGTACCTAGACCAGCCCACATTACTGTTTATTTTGTTTCCGTTTTTCCGTTTGCTACCCCAGGACAGCTCTTAGCACGGATGCACGTGTCCTGCGTCTTCCCTGCCCAGAATGGTGAGTTCATGTTTTGTTTTGTTTTAACACAAACTGGATCAATGTGTAATATGAATGTAATGCTTGTTTAAAATCTGTGAGATCTACACTGGATATACATCTACTTTCCCCTTTTCATATGTGCATGTGTTGCTTGTGCAAACCCCCCCCCCTCCACACAGAACTCCAGTTCTGGCACCAGGTTACTGGGGGCTCAGGAGGAAGGCCTATACTGGCCCTTTATGGCAGTCCCTGCCTGGCTCCTGATTACAGATTGGGTGCTACCACTGCCACTGATACTGCTGGAGGTTCACAGGTTGGCCTGGCCAAGTGGGTCTTATGGGCTCAGGCCCTTGGCCACTGTCCCACTTGGCCGACCTCTGATTCCACCCTGCATTACACAGTCCGTCATAGTGTGCATGAAACCTTAGAAAGCACCACAGATATGTTGCTTCTAGCTGTTTCCTGTACAATCTGAATATTTCTGATCCAATCGAGACAAGAGTAAAAGAGCTGAAGAATAAATTTCCTTCAAGCCGTCTCAAGTATATATAGAAAATGTATTTGGTACCATGGTGGACCTCAGGGCTGAGACCTCTAATGCCTGTAGCAGCCTGCCAAATGCTGCCCCCCCCTTACCTGATGATGTGCCGGCCTCTGCTCCTCCCACTTTCCAGTGTTGTAGCTCAGCACTCTCCTCCCCTCCACATTTCTTCTCTGTCCCCCTCCTACTTTTCCCATCCAAGGAGTGGAAAGAGAAGGAGGAGCAGTGAAGGCAGACAGAGTTGAGTGTCCCCCATCAATCTGCTGCCTGAGTTGACTGCTTCAGTTGGCCTCATGGATGGGCCGGCCCTGGTGGAACGGTCTGTGCTCATTGTTCCATTCATGTTTCTTTGGAAGTAGGACCCACTTAGTTTAAGTAAGTGGACATAGGATTACAGCCTTAGCTTAGTGGAGAGGAATTCTTTGACAGTCTTCTTTGATCCATTATAAAATGGGGGTGCTTTGGGGGTGCTTGTAGAAATCTACCAAATCCCATAGCGAAATTTACTTTGTACACACTCCTACACCCCTAGAGAGCTATACAGTACTCGCAGAAACCCATTTTTAATTGGAGCGCTTTGTAACAAGCATGTACTGGCTGTATTGTATGTTGACCATAGTGTCAAATTATCCCTGGGGTTCACAACTACATTTTCTACGGTAGTAATCCATGTGAGAAATGTAACGTTTGATTATAAATTACTGGTAAGCTGATTCCAAGAGTACACGCTGGTTCCTTCTTGGGAAAGGAAGATCTGCAATATACTTTGTTACCTTTCAAAAGTTTTGGCTCATGAAGCTGGCTGACAAGAGAACTAATTCAGGGTGAGTACAAATATGTTCAGCTTCTCAAGGAAGCCAAGAGGCTTCTGCCAAGGGAGAGGCAGAATGCTCTGGATTTCGTCTCTCATTAGTTAAGGTTGCACAAAAGACTCTCCAAGAGGGATAGCGATGATCTCCAAGTAGCGGCAGCAGAAGCTGCCATTTCAGTGCTGCGAAGCTCTCAAACCAAAGCACAAAGCAGCAGGGAAGGCAAATCTGACAGGTCGCATTTGCTGTCACTTGAGTGAAAAGATTAATATTAATGGAGGAGAACTATCAAATTAGCCAGCCAGCCTTCTTTTTGTAGATGCTGGAGTGTCAAGGGCTATCCCCTCTCCTGAGGATAATGGGGCTCAGGTGGCTAAAAAACCTGTCATGACTTCATACAAAACCAAACCAAAATAACCCAGAAAACATTGGCAGTAGCATTCATCTCTCTCTCTCTCTCTCTCTCTCTCTCTCTCTCTCTCTCTCTCTCTCTCTCTCTCCTTTTATACACACACATGCATACTCCCGGTATCTTCTTTTTTAAGAAAGAAATTGTATCTCTGAGTAGCTGTTCATCCTTCACCCCGGCCAAGTCCATATGGACTGGTGATCTTTCCTTTTTAATTGAACAGATTTCTTGCCCAGATTGGGTAGCCACCTCACAGACAGCTTCATGTGACTGGCAACAAAGTGATTTCAATCAAAACAGCATTATAGATATTCAAATGAAACCTCTTTCTCATTCATTTTTTATTCCTCTTCAAAAGCTGCTAAGTCCCCCATGGGGAATGGGGCTCAAGGACAGCCTTTGGAATGGACAAAAAGTATTGTGTGCCTTTCTCATTATTAGTATGAATCTTCAGGGATTTTTGTGGTGGTGGTGGTGGTGGCTCATTGAAGGACTACCCCGCTCCCAGATATACCAATTCTACTTTTTGTTTTTGATCAATTGCTGCTTATTCATTCGGGTAGCATTTGGTTGTGTGTGTTTAGGGCGCAATCCAAACCTACTTAGGCTGCCGTTGTAACCAGCAGCCCAGCGAAAATGGGAGGCTCCATAACAGAAAGGGGATTCAAATCCCCTTTGAATTCCCCTTTTGGGGCCCTTTCTGTTCTGGGGCCTCCCGTTTTCACTGGGCCGCTGGTTACAATGGGGGCCTAAGTAGGTTTGGATTGCGCCCTTAGTGAATCATTCTGAAGTCTTTGCATTTTAACTGTCAGAAGTGTCTCTATTTTAGATCACTAGTTGTCTCCTCTGCGATGTTCAGAAGAATGAATGGATTTTTCATTGGACACCCTCCTTTCTTTCCCTGGGCTGTAGCATTCCACAGGATTTGTCGAACTGGATTAGCCTATAAATCCAGTGATCCTGCTACTCGGCCTCCAAGGGAAATTGAATATTTCCTGTAATAACCACAACAGAGGGCACTTTCTACTCAACTGGTCCTGTCAAGGCAGGAAGCTACACCTGCCCACATGAGTGTTTTCACACATGACACTAAACAAACATTTTTTAACCCTCATGTGTGAATGTTGTTAACGCAGGATAGTAAGTGCATATGTGCCATTTCAGATATGCAGTCTAGCCAGTGAAGATTTTACATTAGCAACAGATGTTGGAAATGCAAAAATGGCCTTCCCTTCAGGCATGCATGTCCTGCAGTTCCTTGAGAAAGCTGTGAAGGCCTTTTCATTTCACAGGGCCTTCTCATCATCCACTGAAGGAGCTTGGTAGAATTCTGATGACAACACTAACATTGTACGACTGTGTCTGTTTGATTGTTTTAATCAGTTGTTTTATTAGTTTGAGTGTATTTATTAAATCTCTTTGAATGAATTTATTAAATCTCTACCTCTAGAGTTCCGCCACTCTAGAGGTAGAAAGGGCCACACCATACGAGTTCCAGCGCATCCCAGACGCATGCGGAGCTGTGTGGTCACCATTTCGAGAGAGCGCAGCTGAACACAGCTGTGCTCCCGAGTTCTGGCGCAAGCAGAATAGTTTGTTGCCCATGTTTTGAGGGGGCAGGGATGCGGAGCTAGGAGGCGGGACGTAGAGCTAGTTTGGTAACCAATGAGATGAGAGGGGGTTTCAGCCAATTGGAGCACCAAACATAATTGACATGTTTGAGCCAATCGGCAATTAGAAGGCGGGACAACAGGAGGGACTCTTTGCGGGAAGACACTCATGGAGACGAGGTCAGCGCTGGGAGGCGAGCGTCCAGGCACCTACGCTCGCTTGCCTCCGTGCCGGATGTCGTGCGGTGTGGGTCGGGCTTTAGACCAGAGACGAAACAATGGTGGAGCACATGGTTCACTCGAACCAGGCGCTTCGGGTGGGCAGGGCAGTCACCGACGCAAAGCGCCGCGTTGTGTCGGCCCGCCTGCCCTCCCTGGAGCCCATTACGCTCCGAAATGAGTGGAAAACGGGCAGGGGTGCGTCAACGTGACGCATCGCAGGCCCCACCCCCACGCGCCAGGCGCCAGGAGGGCGCCCGACATTTCTGCTTTAGACTTCCATTGGTGGAGAAATCCCTGGAGGCTTAAGGTGTCTTCTAGGTTACTGTCAGTGCAATCCTACCCAGCTCCTCCACTGGTGCAGCAGTGGTGCAGCAGTGGTGGAGGACAGAACGGGAGGCTTTGGAAGAGAAAGGGGATTTAAATTTGCTGCACCAGTGGAGGAACTGGGTAGGATTGCGCTGTGTGTCTTCTAAGTACAGTACATCTGCAGTTGCTAGTGGCCACCTCTTCCTCTTGGCTTCCTTTCCAGCCTCTCACACTCACAGATCAAATCCTCTCTCTGCCTCTTCTAGAATCTGCCTGCTCATACACAGCCTTCACTCATTCTCAAGAAGGGGAGGAGGGAAGGAATCACCTTACACACACCTTGGCCTCTCCTTAGATATATGCACTTGAAGGTCCATTAACATTTGTTTAACAATAACTACCAGTGCCTCTGACAGCCAACTTGGTTATTAGCTTTTCTGCTGTATTCTTAGCATTTAAAAAAGCTTCATAAACACTTCATATGTTCAGATGAATAAATAAAAAATAACTTGCATTGCAAAGGTAATGCGTGAAGTAGCACTCGAGGGCTTTTCCTGCAACAATTTGTACTTCAGCAAAGGAAACCTAGTACAAGGTCTTTGCTGTTATGCTTGCATGTCACTTTTGGGCCAGTTAGTAGGTAACGTGTGTGTATTGTGCTGCTTGCTCCCTTTCATATACAGAATATAGATGCGGAGGCCCGATTCTGTCCTGGACACTGTTTTTAAATACTGTACTGTAAAAATACTGTAAAATACTATCCTACTGTAAAATGGCAAGTAGCATGTAATACATGAATGTGCTCTTCACTGTAGATAAAGCATGCACAGTTTTTGTTCTTGGGTACCTAAGGACAAAGCACGACATGAGACGTGGCCCTTGGATTCCGTTGTTCGGGGCATTTCACTGGAACGAATGGAAGTTCTAAAGGTGCTGGATAGTAGGATGTACTCAAAATCGTGCATGTCTCCTGCAGGTTTTAAGCTGCAGTTGCATGAACGTTGTAGAAACTAATTTTTTTAGCATCATACATTGAGGACAAAAATAGTAGCAGACTGAAACAAAATAACTAAACACAGACTCTGGAAACCATGGGCCTTAAACCACAGCTCTGCAACCAGACAAGAAAGCAGTTATAATAATAGGATCAGCTGACAGACAAATGCTGCTGCTTAAGACAAAAACAAATGAAATACATCCTGAGCTTGGATTGTTTGGAACATAACAGCTGCCAAGCTTCACCTACAGTGATCTGGATGAAGGTCCAAAGGAGACTGCTGAGCCATAGTCCGATCCGAGAACCTAATTGTTGCTTATCCTTAAGCGTGCCATGTGCATCTAGCCCAGAATTCTTGTTACTAACAAGAATTCTGGTCTTACACTTCATTTCAGTTTTGTTCCTCACTGCCCTGGTAATCTACGTATGTACATGCAAGCAAGCAAGCTTCCTCCCTGGCTGCCAAATAGATTTTCTGGACCCAATATGCTGTTTATATTCAGTCCTCCTTCCTTTTGGGTACGTATATGCCCATTATAGATGTCATGTTGTTAGACAGCCAGGAACTACTGCCCTGTGGTCCCCTTTATAGTCCCACCATCCATAGTTTGCCTTGGTATGTATAAAAGAGACATGTCTGTCCCGTCGGACTTACTTCTCCCATGGTGCATGCATAGGAACAAAGAAGGAAGAAGCCTTTGGTGAAGACATTCATAATATAAAAATAAATCACAGTAGGTTCTTCACCTGTCGTGTAAGACCTGGATCCTCTCTGCTTGCCATTTGCATGACAGATGGACATCCCAGTGAATCTAACACTGGCTCAGCCATCAGTCCTGTCCTCCTCCACCCGTTTCAAGTGGGCTGCCCATCTTTCTTAGTTAATTCAGCTAATTCATTAGTTAATTCATTAATTAATAATGGTTAATTCAGCCAAAAAAGCACCAAAAGTGAGAGTAGGTAAAAACTCTATCTCTTTACCCAGAGGTGCAGCAAAAGGCTCCCGGATTTGATTCAGACACTGGGGAATCACATCATAGTCTCTTAAAAGCTTATTGGATGGTGCCTGTAACAACATGGGAATGTGGTGCAATACATGATAAGTAGGGGCAGGAGAAAATGGTGATAACAAAATAAAAACACATGACACCACTTTCTGCTAATAATAATAATAAAATTAAATAGAACCATGTAATTTTGTGTCATTCTTCATATGCTGACACTGTACAACCTATACCACCTACCTAGTACACTTTTAAAGTGGTTATGATTGATAAAAATGGGGGGGGGCACACATAACATCGCTTTCTGCTATTTTATTTTGGTTAAACACCGAAATCTGTGAAAAAATAAAACCATTTTCTCCCACCTCTAATGATAAGGCCCTGTGCTAGCAACCCTTTGCTTCCTTGTATTTTCACATGGCTTCAGACAATGCTAATGCTAAGTTTAACCATGTGGTTGGCAGTTGCAGGCTACCAGATCTTCACATCATTACAAGTACAATGAAGTAACTTTTGAAATATCTATCCCTTGGCACTAAGTCATCTGAACCTATTTGCAGGCAGACACTCACCAAGAAGATCACTGAAGCTATTGGGGCAACTTGTATAATGGGCAGCCCAATCCTACCCTCCACCATTTTACGCTATGCACTATGCAGTCACTCTGACAGAGCACTTGCTTCATTCTATGGGGGTGGGGGTGGGGGTTGACCAGATGGCTGGGATTGGTAAGTAAAAATCCATCTCGGTGAAAAATCAGTCTCTGCAGGCTGCTTAGCTGTCAATGGGTCTCCTCGAACCTATGCCAGCTATTTTGCTGGCCTAAGTCCGAAGAGAGGCAGGGGGTGTGTTGGGCAGGGAAAGCAGGGATAAGATCCTGGCATGCACTGCTGCCACCAAGATCCCCCACCAAACAGCCCCCAAACTGCCCTCCCTGTTCCCTGCCTCAATCCTCCTCCAAACCTCCCCGAAATTGCCCATGAGCCGCTCCTGCTGGCCACTTACCTGCTGTCACGCAAACTGGGTCCATCTCTGGCCTCTGGTCATTTGTGCCAGCAACTCCAATGCCAACAGCAGGGCAACATTTATGAAGCCATAAGAGGACTTATGGCGGCAGATCAGGAGATCCGCTGCCGTAGGCCCTCTATAGGATTGGGACGTACATGTAGTAATGTGGATGGGCACCATAACGTTTGTAGGCCACATGTGTCCCTGAAGCATTTAACCTCAAACAATAGATTCCTATTGCAATCCTACTAATCATTGATTTAATTTTTAATAAGATACGTTTCTAGACCTCATGATGCATGCCCAAGATTGAAAAAGTAACAATAGGAAATAATGGTTTTAAATTTGGTGACCGAATTTCAAAATTTTCAGGGGGAAGATGATGGGCATGTGTCAGGTTTGTGGTTTTCTACTCTGGAGATGGTGTTAATGGATACTGAAAAAACTATACATTGTTAGGCTGATGATTTGCTAATAGTCCAGGATGAATAGCTGATATTTTTATAATTAGGAGCTATTGTCAGGATCTGTGTTCCTGATACAGCAAACGTTGCTGTATCAGGAACAAAAGATATCGAGCATCTCTGAGACCAACACATTGCTGGATATCATAATTTTCCAGATATTAGAACGTCTCCATTGTTGTAGCTGTCAGTTTCATGCGGGACACTGTCAGTGCATCAGTTTCATTCAGAATGTAGTTGATTTCACTCAGGATGCTGTCAGTTTTCCATAGCTGCCAGCAGCATCAACTGTGAACCAGAAATCGAGGCTGGTGAGCTCGCTGAGCCAGTGAATAGAGTCTTCCAGATCTTTGTGCTGGATATTGCAACTTTTACTGTATTTGAAATTCTGGGGGTATTCCTGATATCTTTTGGAATGTGACAGAGCTTGGAGATGGCCAGTCCTTTCCGGCTGAGGGAAAGAAACAGTTTTGGAATAGCAGGCAATTTGAGTTCAGAGAACAGAAAGAATAAGTTGAGGTTTCTCTCTTTGGGGTCTTGATGCAGGATTAGCAGCCATGGTCTCTGCTGAAAGAATCTACTTGCTTCCAAAAGGCTCTGCGTTTAGATTTGTAAATGAAACAAATATCCACGAACATCATAAATCTCCTGTACATTTTCATAAAAAGGCAAGTCAACCTTGTAGTGCTGCCCCAGAACGTCTCACTGCTCAGAGAAGCAAGGCCAGCAAATAGCAATATATTCTCTGTATTTGGAGATACCAGTCCTAGCTGTATTGCTGCCTAACAATCTGCTTGTAAATAGAAAATCAAATAATTGCAATTTAAACCCTGCTCTGTCCTGTAGACCTTGGATGGCCTACAGTATTTTTTTTGAAAAGGAGAGATGATCGTTTTCTTTATGTAGCCCTTCAAAATAAGCTTAAATACTCAACATTAAGTATTAGACATGTTGAAAAAGTTCCATGTGTCAACTTCCAGCATCTGTGTGGCATGTAGAAAAAAAGAATTAATTCAGTTGCATCTGCCATGCATTGCAAGCATTGTTAGTTCTCCTTAACACCCATACTCCATTTCCAGGCACTTCTCTCTAATGCACATACTGCCCTGCTCAGCCATTGATTTTTATTTTCAATAGGCACTGTGAATTCCCATCATAAGGAAACTATTGGGCATACCACTTTAAACAATTGCTTTCCAAGAGTTTATTGGCATGCCTTCTTTTGTGATCAATAGAACGCAACCGGAACAAAATTAAGCAGCAACAAATCTAATCAACAGCCCAATTCTCCCCCCTCCCTTTCTCTGCACTAGTTGCTATGTGGCTCTAAACCTACATACTGTAACTGAATAGAGAACCCCATCATCAATGACAGGAGTGTACAGTAGGTACTTGCCAGAACTAGAGACACCAATTGGAGATTTCCTTCCAGAGGAAATAGCAGCCATGAGAGTAGGGGGCTGATCCGGATAGAAACATGGTAGGGTTAGGGTAAACCCCCTCCCTCCCTACTGTGGTCCTGATCCAGGTTGCATGACTGATATTTGCAGCCATGTAAATAGCAAGCCTCAATCATGCAGAAGGTGTAACAACCATTTTTATCCTCCATTTCTACCAAAGAGAAATTAACAAACTGTCAGCATAAATAGTCAATGAAAACTTTATGATTAAAAGTGCCACAGAGACCCAGCTCCTCCCTAGTGCTTTTCAATTTCAATATCTGCATGAAGCTGTTGGGAGGAGTTATTCAGAACTGTTGATCTGAGGTGCCACCAGCATGGCAGTAACTCACAATTTTCATTTCCCTTATCCAATCTCAGGAAGGCAGTGGAAACCCAGAACCAGTGCATGGAGACAATCTTGGTCTGAAACGTAGTTCAGACAAGATGGAAGCTCTGTCCATTGGGAGTTCACTGATCTGGCTGGTGTTCAAGATAGCAATTGCACTCCCTCTGAAAGTATGCATTTTAGGAATAGTTCCCTAGATGTCCAGGTGTTGGCTCTGGCCAGGAGTACTTTTGTCAATCTTTGACTGGTGTTCCAGCTGTGGTCTATCTAGAAAGAGCCGTCTAGATACATGCCCTTGTAACTAGGGCCAGCCCAAGACCTCCTGAGGTGGCATGGCAAATGCTTCCCTCTTGCTTAATGATGCACCAGCCTCTGCTCCTCCCACTTTCCAATGTTTAGCATTCTCCTCCCCTCCACATGTCTTCTTCTTCTGTGTCCCCCTTTTCCTTTTTCAATCCAGGGAGTGGAAGGAGAAGGAAGAGCAGTGGAGGCAAGTAGCTGGGTGCCCCCCACCAACCTGCTGCCTGAGGCAACCGCTTCAGTTGGCCTTGTGGATGAGCTGGCCCTGCCTGTAACATCTAGACTAGACACTGCAATGCTGTCTGCATGGGACTGCCTTTAAAGACCACTCAGAAACTACAAGTGATACAGCTGCCAGAATGCTGGTGGGAGTGAGGCATATGGCCATTTGTAATATGGCTATTTTGTATGATTGCAGCAATTGCCAATTTGTTTCCAGGCTCAGTCTGAAGTGTTGGTCTTGGTCTTTAAAATCCTAATGGTCCAATCCTATTGGGCCCAGCCACCAGTGGACTACATGTCCCACTGGTGGTGCCTGCCTTACAGCAGTTGTAAAAAAACCTCTCTGGCAGTGCACAGAGTAGTGCACTGCAGGAGCTCTGGTGGGAAGGCCAGAGCCTTCCCGCAACTGTCAGATGATTGCCAGTAACCTGCCAAAGCAGGTTTGATGGCAGGGAGATGGTACAGGGTGGGGGGAGAGCGGAGCAGGGCGGGGGAGGATGGAATTACGTGCCGATGGGGTGAGGGAGGGCAGCAATGGGGCAGGAGAAGGGTGGATCGGGTCTCAGAAGGGGCGGGTTCAGCAGTGGCCACCGAATCCTTGCCCCCTTCCCAGACATGATGTGGAGTGGGTCCACGTAGACCTGCGTCAGCTAGTTAGCTAGTGCAGGTCTGAGTAGACCCCCCCCCTGTGCTGTGGAGCCTTACCCAGAGGAGAACTCTGCAACTGCCCCCCTGCAGGATGCAGTGATAGCCATTTTGGCATCACTGCATTGGCAGGGGGTGGGGAAGAATAGGATTGGGCTGTTAGTCTAGGACAAGGGTTCTCAACCTCTTACCTTCTGTGTGCCACCTCCAGCGACACTATCCCACCGCATACCACCGGAAGTAAGTGCCGATGACGTCATTGGCACTTCTGGGTTTTCACCACATTGGAGCCCTGTAAAGGTAAGCTAAGGGACACAGATGGGAGGTCCTTTCCCAAGCCTGGAACCCACATGCTTGAGCTCTGCAGGCTCTGCAGTGGTCGAGGTGCCAGTTCCAGGGCTCCGGCGCAAGGAGTCCACTGGCGGTCCGCGTATCACTAGTGCTATGTGTACCACCCTTTGAAAACCCCTGTTCTAGGATAATGTGAGCTCAAGTTAACTACTTTTAAGTTGCATTGTTTTCAGTGGCATTGCATAGGATTGTTACAGCACAATTCTATGCATGTCTACTCAGAAGTAAGCCCCACTGAATTCAATGGGACTTACCCCCAGGTATAGGCTGCAATCCTATACATAGGAATGCAGCCTTTATGGTGTTTAACTTTGTCTAGAACAGCCCACAATAAACAACCTCTAAAAAGACTTCATGATGATATTTTATTTAGAACATTATTGTTAAAAGGCTTCCCTCTATTTTTTAATTTCAGCATTTGTTTTGGGGCCTGTCATGAGGAAGCTCTCTAGCTTCTACTTCCTAGCAAGAAGTTCTACTTTCTACAGACCTGCACCATGGCAGAGGAAGTAAAGAGAAATTCAGAAGAACCAAAACTCATAAGCCTTTGACTGGATGTTAGCAGCATATATTTTCTAATAATATTCTGTCAACAACCTTTTACATAGATGGTTATATATTTTCAGGTTCATTCCACAGGCTTTCCTGCAAGAATATTAGTCACCGTTTCCCTGTCCAATAGCTGCTTCTACCTATACCCACTGAGGTATGGTTGGGCAGATGAGTACATGCACTTTCTGTGCAGAAAGAAAAAAGGTCTGACTGGATGGCCTTTTGGCCTCTTCCAGTCTTCTGATTATTTCTCAGTTTAATAACTGCTTGTTTTTACTGAAGTTCAGTGTTGTATCCTGAATGTTTCTTCCTCAAATGGCAAACACTTCGCTGATTCCCCCCTTCCCTTTGCAGCCACCTGCCCTCTGCCGGCTATTCTGCATCTCCAAGGCAAAATAATATTTATGATGCTGCGTGCCCATGGGCACGCACTATAGGCTTACCATATCGCCGACCGGGACGCTCCGGTCGCTCTGGCTCCCTTCCCCCCGCCCTGCCCCTTAAGGGCATAACAGAGCGTCCCGGTCGGCGATATGGTAAGCCTATGCTTTAGCACAAAGAATCCTTAGGAAGAATCAGGAGGAAACTCTAATAATGTTTCTGTTGTTAAATACAGACTATAGTGGATTGCCATAAGTATAGCTGGCTGGGATTCAGCAAACAAATTGTTAACGATATGCAGGAGAGAATTGAATTCAGAGCTCCATCTGCTCTAACTGTGGGCCAAGGCCAACAGAACCCTTTGCAGTTGCCTCATGATCGGAAATAATGTGAGCAGAGGATGATGTTAACACTTGCTTCATATATTACTGTACACACACACACACACACACACACACACACACACACACACACACACACACACACACACTTTCATTCATTCCCACACTCCCAGGATGAAGTCATTGCTCTATGAATCTCTGGACTTCAATCCTGTGCCAAGTTTTAGTGTGTCTAAACTAATTTATTTTAGGGGAATTAGGTGTGCCTAACTCTACCGAGGATAGAGCTGCAAATGTTTGCATTTATGTTGCTAACTTGCAGTCTTGTGGAGCTATTCCACAATTAACATAATCCTGCAAAGATTGGTTCTACTGACGCATCTGGAGTGCTGTCTGTACAATTAGCACTCATTCAAAAAGTTGATGATGAGCATCTGTTTGTACTAATTATCACATGAAAAAAAGGATAATCTCATGGAAAAGTTATATTGGAACAGAGATGGAGGGCTGTGACTTGTTCCAGCCCTATACTCTCTGTGTCAGAAGGAGCATATGCATGTAATGTACATGTGGCAATGTGGGCGTGACCATGGGAACACAGATTGGAAAGCTGTTAATAGTTCCCCAATCTGTAACCGGTGATGGTATATATTTAGTATGTACCTCTAAAAGCTGAGCACAATATTGATTCCTATTTCAGTGAAAATGTTTACCTTCTGTCTCCATCACATTTTCTAAAATGCAAGTTGGAAATCTGGTGCCTAGTGTTTATCCGTGTCTTGAAACAAAATCTATGTTTTTCTTCTGAAGAGTCATTTTTTATGGGTTTTTAGAGAAAGTTCCTCATGCTGGACAATATTCTATAGCTCACGAATGGCCCAGTCCTATCTGGGCCTTGCACTGACAGAACGCACATCAGCGCAAGGCCGGACCGCTGGCATGGCAGACGCAGCAATGGCAAATGGCTGACAGCCCCAGCTGTGCAACAACAGAGTGCCCAGTCCCACCGGAGCAGGTAAGTCAGCAGGGGGGCGTTCCAGGGTATTCCAGGGGAGGATCGGAGTGGGATCTGGGGCCGGCCAGGGGCATGTCGAGGGCAGGCTGGGGGCGGATATCAGTGGCAATAGCACCCCCAATATCCTATGCCCCTGACCCAGTCTCAACGTGCCCCCTCAGACCCATTCAGATTTATGCCAGCCAAAAGAGCTGGCACAGATCTGAGTAGGCCCTTTGAGGACCATAGCATGGCAGAGTAGGCGCCTCTCCGTCATTGCCTAGTCCCCGGTCAGCCCATAGCAGGCAGCAGAGACTGTGCTAGCACTGCTGCACACTATGAGCTGGTCCCCAGGATAGGATTGAGCTGTAAGTAAACCTACTCTGGATGGATTCAGACATGGTATGATAGAGACGCATAAGAGCTAGAACAAATGTTCAGTTATTGTGTGGGAAGTTTCTCATTTGGGACTTGTTCTGTGGTTGTTCAGCACTTCAAAATGCATTCAGAGAATGGTGTTGCCCACCTGTAGGAAATCTCAGTCAGGTCCCACCCCTCTCTGTGTCAATCACCCTATGGAGATATTCAGGTCTACTTTTGAATAAATACACACAACACATGGACCATTTGAATTCAAACATTACATTCAACCAGCTAGAAAAGAATGTAATCATGGTTTGGAACAGGGTGGGGGAAAGAAATCCTGTCAATGGTGTGGAAAAACAAACCATCAAAACCCACACGAAAACAAGAAAACCATGGATAAAACCATGTGACATTTGTTCTGGCTCAATCACTCATACGGCTACATCTTGTCTGAAGCCCAGAGATGTGCTTCCCCTGCATCTTATGGGAAGAGAACATGTGACCTCCTCAGGTAGATAATGATGAGTTTCGGATGAAATGCAGAAGTGTAGTGAGAGGAAGCTCAACTCATCGTATTCCATGTCGTATTCAAAGCCACCCTCAGGTAGTGGAAGCTGGAAGGGATGATGATTTGAGGGGAGGCAATTCTGTTTCAGACAAACCGTTGTGCAAAAGATAATCTCTGAGATGAAAATCTCTCTTATCATTTCCTGGCATTGACTTTCCTCCACCTGGAGTACGTTTGCTGCTCAACAAGCCGTTGTCTGTTTCCACTTTCTGCACAGCGCATACTATACATGAAAGAATCAAATAACAAGTGATGTCATCTTAGAAAAATGCTTGGAAACATCTTGGCCCTAAACATTGGAGTACTGAAAAGCAACTGGACTGGCGGTAGCAGCAACACATGCCTTGAGAGCCTAACAAAACCTCAGCCACTAAAAACAATAGAAATAGCATTTCATGGTCCTCTGCTAGGACCATGGCTCAGTCAACGAACTGTTAATAAATTAGCAAATAACATAGAGTTAATTGGCTCTATGTACATGTTCAACAGAATAAATTTTTGTGTCGTCCATGCATGTCTGCCTATCAGAAGCTGAGCTCACTGAAAAAGGACTTGAAGAGTAGCAGGCAGGAATTCATCCTGTGAGCCTCAGGTGTCCACAGAAGAACACTTGTGGCCCAGTGTTCAGTGGTAGTCATGATTTGCTAACACAAGTTCCCAGGCTCAGTTGTTGCCACTGCCAGTTAAAAGGATCTCAGGTAGTAGGGCTTGAAGAGGCCTCTGCTTAAAGGCCGTGACAGACCGCACGAATTCTGGCGAATCCCGGAGCCGAGGTGAGCGAGCGAGAGAGGCTGGCCTCT
Organism: Plestiodon gilberti rubricaudatus; assembly: GCA_026170595.1. Classification (NCBI taxonomy): domain Eukaryota; kingdom Metazoa; phylum Chordata; class Lepidosauria; order Squamata; family Scincidae; genus Plestiodon; species Plestiodon gilberti. The sequence continues at coordinate 80,407,786 of JANXHW010000001.1, forward strand.
CTCCTCCGCACTCTGAGCTTGTCTGTAGGAGTGTCTTCCCGCAAATAGTCCCTCCTTTTGTCCCACCTTCTTGGAATAAACCTCACGGTGACTGGCTAACACTAAAGTTAACTTCCGATTGGCAGATAGCCACTCTCCTCCCCCTCTCATCTGATTGGTGGCTGCAGTAGCTCCGCGAAGCCGCCCCCTCAAACATGGGCCAGAAACATTTTTGATCGTGCCGGAAATCAGGAGATCGCATCTGCTCCGCTCGCTTCCGCTATGGTAACCAGACACCTCCGCACAGCTCGACAAAGCTTCTCGGGCGTCCGGAACGCGCAGGAATTCGTGCAGTCTGTCACGGCCTTAAGACTTGGCAGAGCTGCTGTTGCAGGTCCGAGTTGTGACCAATCATTTCATGTGTCACTGGGGGATGCTGAATGATAGAGTAGAATCATGTACTGGGCTAGACAGACCCAGGGCCAGCTCAAGTCCTCCTGACACCTGAGGTGGCATGTCAAATGCTGTCCCCTGACCTGGTGATGAGCCAGCTTCTACTCCTCCAATATTCTAGCCCACTGCTCTCCTCTCCTGCACACTTCTCCTCTTGTCCCCTTAGTCCTTTCAAATCCAGGGAGTGGGAGGAGGAGGATTTGTGGCAGCAAGCAGGCAAACAGAAGTGGGTGCTTCCTGCCAATCTGCTGCCTGAGGTGACTGATTCAGTTGGCTTCATGGGTGGGCCGACTCTGGACAGACCCATGGTCTCAATATGTAAATGCATCTTACAATTTGTACATTTTCGTCTGCCCTCTCCTACCACCACCTCTCGCTCCAGAGGAGACATACTTTCAGTTTAGAGCAGTTTTTGCATATCTGTTAGCTAGTAAATAAGGCTAACTAGCAGGTGCTTAGATGGATTCCCCATCTCAACCTTTGCTTCCTCCTAACAAGAAGAAAAAAAAACTTGTGAAAATGCACAACTGGTCCGTTTAAATAATCTAAACATGCTTTTGGCTTTGTACTTCTCCTTGTCCGTGCACACTTTCGGCAAGCAAAAAACACCATATTTGCTGAAATGTGGTGGCTATGTAACTTAAGGAATGTTGAACCATCCAATCCCATGTATCCAATCTCCATAGTGCTTGGTTCAGGGGGTGGGGGAGGGAGATAATAATCTCATGGTGGGATGGAAATAGTCATTTTATATTGTTTAATTGTAAAGCAACTCTTATAACTAATTTAGTGACTATTGTTTGCCCAGTGTTTAATCATCCGCATCATAATACGATACAGGAGTGCTTTTGGGGTGTGCAACTAGTGCTTCTCATACATTATTTTGAAGGAAGCCTTGCAAAAACCCTATAAATGAATATTATTTATATATTTTGCAGCTAGGGAGCTGAGATTGGGAGTGCCTTGCCTAAAACCTGCTAGTGAGTTCATGACAAAAGAGATTTGAACCAAAAAAAAGTCTTGATTTACAGGTCAGTAGTCACTACATTACACCAATTTCAATTAGGCTTCTAAAGTACAGTGATTAATCTGGCTCTGTAAAACTGGTGGCTTTTTTTGTGGGGCAGAGGAAGAGATTATAATATTTCATTGACAATATTGTGCTTCTTCCTGAAAATGTAGAAACGTTCAGATAAGACAGATCATAAATAATTGTGCTTATCCAATACATGTATGATGACTTTCATATGTAGATCATCTCATGAATCATTCTCAGCAGTTGTCTGTTAACATTGCAGACTGTTACATGTGTTGTCTCTTTTCAATGTGTCAAGTTAAGATTTGCATATAAAGTGCAAGCAAAGCACTACAGCAAAGACACAGTACTTCCCCAGCTCAGCCTTGATTTGCTCCTCTATTGCTGGGAGTGGTTTGTACATGAATACCACCATTTCCTGTTAATAGCATTTCAGCTAAACATGTTCCAGAGGAAGTTATTCGGACAAGCAAGGTGCTGCCTCAGTTTGAAGGTATTTTATTCTTCCTGCTTCGCTCTGCTTGATGCAATGGGCTCAAAGTGTGCGTTTTCTCCTTTTAATTTGTTAAAGCTAGGATGTGGATCAAATGAATATACAATCTTGGTTTTAAATATAAAATCACACACACACACACACACACACACACACACACACAGGATGTCATTCTCCACATTCAGTTGTATTTACATGAGGGAAATGCTTTGGTTCAGTGGTTTGGTGAAGGGGCTTTCTTAAATTTGGCTCTAAAATGTTTTTGCAGCAAGAAAACTGAGCTCTTTGCCATACAATACTAAGGTCTGGTGTACACATGCTGCAGAATGGGGGAGGGGCAGGAAGAGTGAATAGATTGGGCTGCACCCCTTTAGATTTCAAGTGGGGGATCACATTTTTTAATGCTCCCCTACATTTTAAAAAAACACTCTTTGCAAGCATAGGGAGTGGGTTGGGCTAGAACCCATTTCCTTGATAGGCCAGGTGTTTTTTTTTACTTGTAGGCAGCTATTTATTTCCATGTAGAAGCTTTTTAAAAGAGGCACATCTATCTATAGTCTGAAGGGAAACAATCCACTCTGTCACCTCAAAATTGTAGGTGATCATGACAGTCCATTAGAAGAAAAACCCATAATCCAAAGTAGGGTAACATCTTTATCAGCACCAACATGCTGAAATTAAATCCTGATAAGACAGAGGTTCTTCTGGTCCAGAAGTCTACAACTCAGGTATTGGACCATCGTCCTGCTCAGAATGGGGTTGTAATCCCACTGAAGGAGTGGGTCCGCAGCTTGGGGGTTCTCCTGGAAGCACAGCTGCTCCTGGATTCCCAGGTGGCGGCTGTGGCCAGGGGGGATTTTGTCCAGCTTCGGCTGGTGCGCCAGCTGCGACCGTACTTGGATCATGTAGACCTGGCCACAGTGACCCATGCCCTAGTGCAGTGATGGTGAACCTTTTTGAGCCCGAGTGCCCAAACCTATTTGGGGAGGGTCACTCATTTGAGGAGGGTGCCAGCTCGTCACCTGAGGGCTGCTCCATGGAGCCCCTGGCCTTGCACGCTCCCCACTGCCCCCCGTCCCGACCTGAGGCCTCCCCTCCAAAGGAAGGCCTTGCAAGGCTCAGCTTGGCCCCCTGCCTTTTCTCTGTCCACTGGAACTCACCTGCTCTCGGGCTGCTACTCCTCCCCCCCCCGACAATTTCGCTTTGTTTCTGGGGAGCAGAGGCGGAAGCAGTGCCTGCATTTTCTGCAGGTCCCCTGCCAGCACCTTCAGGGAAGGCTGGGGAAAGACGTTCTCCCCGCTGCCCGAAGCCCTGGAGAGCCGCTGCCAGGCAGCGAAGTGACTCTGCTGTCGAAGAAGGATGGCTTCTGGTTGATGCTCTGGCTGGGCAGCGGGCGGCAGGGAGAGTGGCCCGCCCGCCTGGCTGCCGGGTGTGAAGAATCTCACCCCAACCTACCATTTTCTCGGCCTGGGTCTGGCTCTCCGGGGTGATGGGAAGGGTGAGAGAGCTGGTCGAGGACAAGATGAGGGAGCCCAGCAGCAGCAGCCACGCAGCGGCGCACGTCATGCAGAGAGTGGGTGGCCAGAGGCGGAGGAACGGTGGAGCGCGTGGTTCAGCTGAACCAGGCGCCGCTTTTGGGAAAGGCGTCTCGAGCGGCTGCTCAAGGCGCTGACTTACTGTAGCGTGGCGGCAGCGGCTTCCAGCGAGGCGGCGGAGGCTTCGGCGGTTTGTTTTGGGCCCTCTCGCCCGCCCTTGAGCCCATACGGCTCTGAAATGGCCGAAAAACGGGCTGGGGGGGCGTCACGTCACCGAAGCCCCGCCCCCTAAAGGCGCGCTGAGGCTCTTAAAGGCGCTCCTCCAGCCTTGAGCCAAGCGCACGGAGGCCTGGCTACATCTCGCGGAGACCTGGCTGCCTCCACGCGCCTTTCCTTCTCTCTGCATGATCATGCAGGGAGGTGCGGAAAGGAAAGGCCGCCATTCATTGGTGGAGCCTGAGGGCTGTGACCCGCTCTCCCCCCCCCCCGGGCTGCACCCGACGTTTTCGCGATCTGTCGACCTATGACTCGCGTGTCCACAGAGAGGTCCCTGCGTGCCAACTGTGGCACGCGTGCCATAGGTTCGCCATCACTGCCCTAGTGACATCTAGATTAGATTACTGCAATGCGCTCTACGTGGGGCTGCCTTTGAAGACTGGTCGGAAACTGCAACTAGTGCAGAATGCGGCTGCCTGGGTGGTTGCCGGGGCTTGTCGGTTCGACTCAGTCGGACCATTGCTTCGGCGGCTACACTGGCTGCCGGTTCGTTTCCGGGCACAATTCAAAGTGCTAGTTTTGACTTTTAAAGCCCTGAATGGCTCGGGTTCAGGGTATTTGAGGGACCGCCTCCTTCCTTATAATCTGACCCGTAATCTGAGGTCATCAGGGGGGCCCCTGTTAACCGTGCCGCCATTGACGGAGGTGAGGGGGATGGCGGCACAGAATAGGGCCTTCTCGGCAGTGGCACCCCAATTATGGAATTCCTTCCCCCTGGAATTAAGAACGGCTCCCTCCTTAGAGACCTTTTGGCGGGGCCTTAAGACATTTTTATTGAGGTTGGCATTCGATGTCTGACATGGTGGGCTGGCTTTAAACAAATGTAAATATAGGTGACCCACTGGGGCTGTTTGTTTTAATGGTTTTAATTACTTGTTTTTAATTATTTTTTAATGTATTATGTATTTTAACATGTTTTATCTGTAAGCCGCCTTGATTGCCCTTGTTGGGAGAAAGGCGGGGTATAATTTTATTTAAATAAATAATAAATAAATAAACCAAAGCCTGACAAAGGATCAAACTGCAAGTGTTCACCTGAAACACACAGGTTCCTTCAAAGGCAAGATCAGGAAAGAGCAGAGCCCCTGTGTTTCAGGATGAAGGATGGACTGAGATAACTTACAGCCTGTATATTACCAGGATGTGAAAGGGGAGGGGTCACACATTTTCCCCCTTGCTTCCTTTGTCTAAGCAGCCCCATGTATGTGTTGAAACCATCTCATACTTTTTAGAGGCTGATTCAAGTCTGTGTAAAAACCACTTGAACTCTGTCTTTTGATTTTACAAACTGCCTGATGAAGAATCCTATAGGATCAAAAGCTTTCTGTTTGATACCAGGTTGCTTTTTTTGTTGGCCCTATAATAAGGCATGGCCTTACTTTGGAGTGTAGATTTTTCTACCACCTCCGTATTCTAGCCCCACATTCGGCTGCTTCTATAGACCAGGCCCCTGTGAAACTCCCCAGGCAAAAGCATGTTTTGAAAATGACAAGGATTATTTATGCCCAGTCTTAATGAGACCTTTATGTGCTATTGGAGCACAAGCCTGTCCTAACAGTAATCATAAAGCAGGTCATTTAGTATGAACAATATTATTAGTAACTTTTGCTTAATGGTAATGGTTTCCTGACTTGGTAACAGGAAATGGGCTGGAGGGGAAAAGCAAGCAGGCCGCTGCCTGACCTGTGCAGATAACCTGTTCCATAGACACTGAATTATTATGGTGCTCTTCAGGGGAGACACTGTCAATACAACCCATTTAGAGACGGCTCTCTCTGCTGTTGCAGTTCGATTCCACAAATGCACTTTGATGCTAACCATATTTCAAAAACAAAAGGCTGAGCAGCAGCAAAGAGAATGCTTTTGTTTTCTTCTGCATAAGGAAACGTTGTGAGAAAATGTGGGTTGCTGTGTGCAGCTGTTTCGCTGAGGCAAGGAGGGAGATGAGCCAAACGAGCAAGATGTAAAAGCTATTTTCCTTGGCCTTTTTGTAACAAGGCCTCAATAGTTTACTCAGCAGCACTCTTAAACTTTCAATGTCTGCGCACTTCGTAAATTGCAGCTCTTTTCTTCTCATGCAAGTGCTGGAGGTAGAATAAAAAACCTGGTGAACGAACTGATGGTTTCGGATGAAAACCGGAAGTGGGTCGCGATTGCTGTGGAGAGCTGATCTGAAACATGGGGAGGCCTGCATAGGGGGGCCGTGGGACTTCCTGCACCTTCTGGAGGGCTGGCACAACCCTCAGTAAGTTAAAAATAACCCTTTTCCCCCCAGTGGTGGCACGATCCCAGGAGCGCCACTGCTGCCGTCAAACCCCCCCCCCCTCACAGACTCATGGTTTTCCCTGACTCACGGAGAGAACTTTGTGAACCACTGCTCCAACACTTCCTTGGAGTATGTCCCATTGAACTCAATGGGACTTATTTCTGAGTAGACATGCATAGGTTTGTGCTTTCTATGTGGTTACTGAGTCTCCCTCTTTCTGTATCATCTGTGGCTGATTGCTTCCATTGCTTCTTCTTACAAAGATTTTATAATGTGCATATACTGAGGCGTACTAAGTACTTTCATATGCTCCTTTGAATGCTTTATGAAATCTAGCTATTACGACAGCTTCGTTAGGAGTTACTCCATCATACATTAACAGCCCAATCCTATTTACAGCCCAATCCTGCATTTTCTGGCTCCGAAAACCTGGAAGTAACTGGTGATTACCCAGAAGTAACTGGCAATTACATCATCGCCAGTCACTTCTGGCGGTACACAAAGGACAAGCGGCACCGGAGGTAGTACGTAGTTGGTCAGGGGTTGAGAACCCCTGCTGTAGACCATTTATCTGATTCTAGTCCTGCAAAAATCAGTTGCTTCTGTCTAGTCCAGTTCTCTGTAGTATTTTCACTGTTAAAATTCATACCGTAGAAGCACATTTCCTCTACTGGTCAACAGCCGTTCCATAATGACCCCACATGTTGTCTGTTAAACCTTCACTGAACTCACTCTCCACATATGTTTTGGTAGGTGCGCACGCCCAGGGAGGTGCGAGGGGTGGCCAGAAATAGGGCCTTCTCAGTAGTGGCACCAACCGTATGGAATTCCCTCCCTTTTGACTTGCGAACTGCTCCCTCCTTGTACACTTTCCGGCGAGGCCTAAAAACCTTCCTGTTCAAAGAAGCCTTCTGAGTCCTTGCCTTTTTAACATCCTGCTGGTACAGGTGGGATGCTGCTGTTTTTATGCTCTGGTTTTAATTGTAATAATGACCTTTTTAATCAATTTTTAGATGTTGTTTTATTAGTTAATCAACTGTTTGTAATTGTTTTAAAATGTGACTTTTGTATTGTATCTTTTTTGTATGTATTTTCTTTTGTTGTAAGCTGCCTTGGGTCCCTTCGGGGAGAATGGTGGGATAAAAATACTGTAAATAAATAAATAAATAACGTCATCGTAGCCCAATCCTATCCCTAGCCAGCCCATAGCATGCAGTACCACTGGCGGAACATGAGCTGCATGCTATGGAGGGAGGGGCCAACCAGATGGCCTGGAAGAGGTAAGTTTGGCCTCCAGTGGGTCTCCTTGGACCCGTTTAGCTGGCATATGTCCTAGGAGAGTTGGGGGAAATGTTGAGCTGGGAAAAGGGTGATAGGTTCTTGGCATGCACCTCTGAACTGCCCTCAACTCGGCCCGCTCCCCACCCCAAACTACCCATGATCCTCCCACGTTCCACCCCCCCCCCTACTGACTTACTTGCGGCAGCGGGGGATGGAGGAGGTTCAGTGGGCTGCAGTCGCCTGCATGTGGCCTCCAGGCGTTTGCCCTGGAGCCTCAGCCCACAGAACGACAGAGCTACGTTCACACTGTTGTTCTGGGACTTACACTGACAGATCTGGAGATCCGTCAGCATAAGACCTGGATAGGATTGGGCTGTAACTGACATTTACGAGGTTACATACAGATCCCTGAAGGGGATCAGGGGCTGGCTGCTTTCTTGTCTACTCTAAAGAAGGAGAGGGAGGGTGAAATTTAGGATGTCTTTAAAGGGACCAGTGGTGGTATTGATCAGGTTGGGCACTGGCTAAGGCCCCTCCACCAGATGACCCAGCTGGCCTGGCCAACTAGTACTGAGCATTCAGGGGTTGGCCAGGCCAGCTGGGTCATCTGGTGGAGGGGCCTTAGCCAGTGCCCAACCTGATCAATACCACACACAGCCATTGGGGCTGGCTGGAGGGTATTTTGGTGCCCCTGTGCAGGGCTTTGCCCCAGAGCCCCCAGCCCTCTGGCACCAACGCTAAAGGTTAATTCATTGTGCCTGAATACAACACAGGCTAGACCTTTGGTTGAATCCAGCAGGCTCTATATATGTTAGTGCTGGCAGTGGTTCCCTAACTTACCGGAGGCGTGCGATGATGCATGATGTGTTGATGTCATTGGCATTTACTTCTGGGTTCCACAACCAGGAAACAACCCTAAAATCAGCAGTAAGGATGTCAGGGCAGGCGGAGGGCCCGCAAGCTTTGAAAACACTGCACGCGATGCGCAGGCTTGCCTCTGCTCTGCAGTCTTCTGTTTCGTGTCACGGTCACGCTGCTTGGCTAGCTGCTCAGTCACGCTGGCTCGACCAGCGCATGTCCCGCAACACCTCTGGGGGTTCACCGCAGCTGCCCAAGGAGCCGCGTTTCACAGTTTGGGAACCGCCGTGTTAGCCCCGCAAAATGTTTCAGTTTTGTATATTTAATGTTTTAAAAATAGAGGTTCTTAAAAAAAACAGAGGTTTTAAAACAAACTTCATTAGCCTTACAGATAAGGCCAAAAATGTAGAAACCCATTTATTTATTAAAAAAAAAATTATAAACCACCTCTTTTGCCACCAAGAGGCACCTGAGGTGGTGTACTCTCCGTCATAAAACTGTGTTAGCAATCAACCACCTATCACATGCGCCTGTATACTACAGGGTGGATTGAACAGTAGACCAAATTACTCAGCCAGAAGGAACAGAGACTCGTACATCCTGGGCCATGCGCCAAGCTGCAGGGGGAAACTGCAACAGAATAGAAGCAAAGAGAAAGAGAGACAAGTGTGAATAATAAGCAAGTATGAAACAAAAGCAGAGGGTCTCGCTTCACTTACTGTTAGTCCTGTACATAACAATAGGTGTAAGAAAAGTGATCCAAAAATAATGGTTAAGTGTAGAAATAATAAATGGCACCTACAATCTGGGGACCTCCCACTGGGCAGAAGTCTATGCTCCAATGCATTTAGCTTGATGATTAATCTGGCCCTGATCCAGGCCAACCACTCTCATTCAACCCTTATAACTTTTAATTTTCTCTTAAATGGGATTCGGTTCAAATTATTCAGTAAGCCCTGTGTGTATGACCTCCTTTGGAATGGATGTTGGTGTTTTACATAAGCAAGTGTGAGCACAGAATATTGTGTATAATATACTCCTAAAAGAAGCAGATAAAACTCAGGAACTAATAGGCAAAGGAGACTAACACTGTTTGCTTGCTTGCTTGCTTTGGAAGTCCTGAAGTAATTGTGTTGCAATCAGAGAAAGTCATGGTGTGTACTGTATGTGGTAAGAGATCTGGAAGGAAAAGCATTAGCCACAATGGTTCTTCTTGGGAATAGAACTAGGTTTGGGGAGAGCAAAAAATAGAGCAGAGTGTTAGGCTTCTGGGACATGCTGTCTTTGCTTGAGACAGTAGAAACAATAGTTTATTATATACAGTATTTATATGCCGCTTTTCAACCAAACAAGTTCACAAAGCGGTTTACAGAGAAAAATCAACTAACTGAATGTCCCAAAAGGACTCACAATCTAAAAAGATACAGAAGAAACACCAGCAAACAGCCACTAGAAAAGACACTGTGCTGAGGTGAAGAGGGACAATTACTCTCCCCCTTCACTTGAAAAATTGCTTTTAAAAGTAGTTTAAATAAAGTGGAGTAACGTTAAAATCTGCTCACATGGGATGAGCCATGGGGAAGCAATTCCCATGCCACTCCCAGCGAGGCCTTTGACGGTCATATAAAACTTAGTACATGCTCAGAGGCACTTTTCTTTACTAATTAGTTTGCTTATTGCAAGACAGTGACCAGTTTTCAGAACAGCTGAGCTCAGATGCAAATGAAATCCTGTTAATTCATGAACTCACAAGTCAGAAAAAGATGTTATTTTGGCTCTGATTCAGAGCCAAAATAACATTTTTTTTCCTGATCAATTATTAAACGTAAGAGTATGGCTATGATTTTTTTAAAAGCTTTCTTTCAAATAAATTACAAAACCATGTCTACTATTTTTGACAGTCCCTCCAAGATGAACAGTGAAATAAAATTGGCACATGTTGCCTTCATACATATCCCACTGGCTTTTTCTGTCTGTTCTCTTTTGGTTCTTAGGATGCCTCCTTCTCTCTGTGATCTTTCCTGTATGCAGCTTGTCTCAGAGTATTGCACGTTTGGGCCATGGTACCTCTATAATATCGGCATTTATTTCCTAGAGATGGTATGTATTGCAAAAGCGATTTTAAAAACTGCCATACTAGCATGCATGCTTCTACAGGCGAAAATTTCTTGTCACATTTGCTTAAGCAAGTGTTTCAAGCTTTGCTTTGAGATATGCAAGCATAATGCCACTTGCATAAGAACAGAAGAGCCTCACTGGGTCAGACCAGACAATTCTTCCTCTTTGGTGATTTTGGAGATGGCCCAAGCAGTTGCCAGGGTGAGGTTGACTCTGAGACCATGTGCCAAATGAGTAAGCTTGTCTTTGAGTCCAGCAGTTCATTCTTCTCTCCTGCCAACTTGGTTGCTAGGAGCATGGGGAGGTCGGGTTGGATGAGCAGGAAGAGGCCTCTTGTCCTGTCCTGTCCAGCAAGAAAGGAAAGCTGGTGGACGGGGTGGGTGGGGCAGGATTACAGGACCTTGGAGAGCTCCAAGTGAGCAACTTGCTTTGACAAAGGCCTGAGGTTCCAAGCATAGTTGCCGACCTAGAATACCCTTAGCAGGCTTTCCCTCCCTGCCTGGAGACAAGAGTGAAGAGATTTTTAAAGGGGCAGCCCTCTGTCCTGGAGTCTTTAACTTCTTTAAACCATTTTTACCCAAGGGTGTATATATGCCTGGAGTTAAATGCGTACACCTGTGCGCTGGCTCCATTGCATTCCTTCTGGCTTGATGCCAACCCTGATGTACAGGATCAGGGGAGCGTGAGGTTCTGAACATAGAAGGGGCTGGTTCCTCGAGGGGCTCTAACTTGGTGGGTACGGACTCTGGAATCTACAGGTCTGAAGATTCCAGTGTCTCCACTCGGGGTTTTCCTGGCAGGCAAGCTCAGGTCAAGCTCCAGCCTGGTGTCAGGAGTTGAGGCTGGGTTCAGGGTTGGTCCCTCTGACTCAACCACTTCCCCCTCTTCAGGGTTGGAGTGTGAGCTCTGGGCAAGGGTTGTGACAACTGTGCTTGCTTCCTGCTCAGCCAAAACAACTCCTCTACCAATAGAGATCCAGCACTTGCATGTGTGGCACAGTTGTCACCTGGAGCCAATTTGAGGGGTCAGAATGGAGGCATGAGTTATTCTGCTATTTTCTGCAAGAATAAGAGATTAGAAACCATCTCTTACTGTGCTCTCTACGTCCTATATTTGTAAAATGAGATGTGGAGAACCCAGGGGTCTACCCTGGGTTGTCCACATCTCATTTTACAAATACAGGACATGATAGTCTCCATCTGCACTTACTCCCATAACCTTTGTGCATGGTATTACAAATGAGGGGATATTAAACACAGGTTAGCCAATGGAGGCTCCACACCTCTTGAAATCTCTGTCACCTCTTCCTACCAGGAAAGGTTCACTATAATTAGAAAGTTGTTTACTCCCTCCAGGCCCTGCTTATGTTTCTTGAGCATTCCTTAGCGTTGGAAGCCATGTGGAGCAACATTGCCCCATGCAGAGCACATGTTGTGAAACGTGCCATGTGTGACAACAACCCTTAACAGAGTGCAACATGAGCTTCCCTTCGTGAAAAGAGAGAGGGAATGATGACAGACCTTCCCCTTCTCCTGGCTTCCTTTCATGTCCGAAGCTGATACATTTGGGATTCTAGTTGAATGAGCTTCCTCCACCCCCAGTCTCAGTGCAGGCTACACAGAGGAGTTTCAGCCTGCTCTTAAGAAATGCTGCTTATGCTGGGTTGGAGCTCTGTGAGGACTTATCTAGCAAACCTGGATTTCCCCCTTACATTAATTCTATACTCCTGCTTGGATTGATCTGGCAGCATTTGCATGATGTCTTGCCCATATGTAATGTAAGTGGAGTCTAGTCCTATTGTGTACATGTGAAGTAACCCACTAACCCATAAATGGAAAGGCATAGGGCATTCGGTTTTTTTTTTTTTAAAGGACAGGACAATGTTGTGGAGGAGGGTCACCAGCATTTTGCTGGTGTTTGTCTTTTTTGTTGTTGTTCTTTTTAGAGAGCCAGAATATCATTTTCCCCTCTTGAGTGTTACAAGAAAGAAAGAACTTGTTGACAAGGTCACAGAATGGCATGGACATGTGTAGTAGGAGTTGTGTGGTGCTTGTGACTGGTGAGGTCACAGGCACTCTCAAACAGGTGCCCCTGACACAAATGCAACCACATCCCACGTGGCCATTGCAAAAGCAACAGCTGTGCTATTTAGAGGAAGAATTTCATTTGCTCATAGGTGACATGTTACGGCCTGAATGCTGGGAAAAGGTACCGGTAATTTCCAGGGCTCCATATTTTTGTTTGCCCCCGTTCGCCATGTGGAGTAGGGTGCTGCCCCATGGCAAGAAGGGCAAGCGAACCCCAGCTTTCTTCCCTACCTTGAAATTGCAGGCGTGGGCAAGAGTCATCTGTATGGCGACCCTCAGCTTCAAAGCAGGGAGGAAGGCTGGGATTATTTGGTACTGTGTGCCACACACAGCCTCACAAGCAAGTGGCATGCTTAACTTTTCTGCTCTTGTGCAAGAAAGAGAGACACGGGAGGTTGCTTGGCTGCAGCTTGGTTGTGATGTGCTGAGCAGTGGCCATGACTGAGCAGTGGCCTAGCAACCCTGCCCCCCCCCGGCACCTCTTGTTCCTGCTCCTGAGTAGCAACAGGAGATGCACAGGGGTGTGTGTGGGGAGTCTGGCCACTGCCCAGTCATGGGGTTTGGGAGCAGAACAACCAAGCAGCAACCAAACAAGGCAGACACCCAAGCTTCAAGAACACACACCCTGAAGGTGCATGGGGGGCTTGTTTGGCAGGCAACCACAGGCAAGGCTTGAAGCAAGACATTGATATCTGTACCCCCTCCTGTGACTCACCTCTCTGTAGTCTGCTGCTGAAATTCCTTTTTCCGCTCATGCAGAAGTAAGCAGGACAAACAAGCAGGACAAGCACCCATTTTAGAAGTGAGCAGGATAAGCATTTACACCACAAACATGCTCTCCCCCATTACATCTAGTTTGGTCTTAAGACTGCAGTCCTATGCATGCTTGTTTGAGAATAAGGCTAAGCCAATTGAACATAGTGGGGCTTACTTATTACAAATAACATTAATGCTATTTCTAATTATAGGTACCAGGTGCATTCCCGATTTTCATGCTAAAGAAGATCCTGCAAAACTGAGTGAGTTACAAAAAAGAGTAAGAATTCCAAAGTGACCTGCTATCTGATCAATGGAACAGCTTTCTTCTGTTCCCTCCTCAACCTCCCCTCAGTACCAGACAATGGAAACGATAGTTGAATGTGGTTTCATTTAATTGACAGAAGGTTTCAGTTAGCCTTTCTCGGGTAGGGAGCCCTGTTTTTGCCTAAGGGCCTAAGAGGCATATGTGTGAGTGTATCTGGGTATATATTTTTTTACCCGCTTCCTATTCTAAAGTTAGTTAGGGTATATTAAATTCAGAAAGCCTGATTCTACCACACTGCATTTCTACATGCTGAATTTTGAATGTGAGTCTTTGAAAACGGGTGAAACTTTCTCGTAATGGCTTGTGCACAAACTCCCATTGGCTGCCAAATGTATTTATTTTCAGTGGTAAATGTCATGCACACAATAGGAATGTTGTGGGTGTGAAGGCTCATGTGCTATCATAACCGATTATACGACAACTGAAACTATGTATCTGAAATGTCTTTTGTACAGGCCTTTGGGTGAGCAGGAGAAATGTGCTCAGGTCATGATTTATGTTTCACTTTTGGGGAATGACTGTGCACCATCTTTTCTACATTTGTTTGCATGTTGCTTCTGCTCATTTCATTACATTGTGGATCTCTTCCAATAATTTTTAACTTGGTTGGCCACAAATTAGTCACAATGTCTGAAACTAACTTCAGACTCCTAAGCTGGCTGGATGCAATGCAAACACTGGCTTTAGGTCTGTGCCTTTATGTGCATACCTCTGTGTGTGTGTGTGTGTGTGTGTGTGTGTGTGTGTGTGTGTGTGTGTGTGTGTACGCGTGCGCACACACACACACACACACACACAGTAGGAAGTTTTGCAGAGAACTTTTAAGCCAATGTCCTTGGCTTGCAAAATCCACAAAAAAGAAAGTGCCCTATTAGTCTATAAAGTAGTATCGTTTGTTTCCTCCAAATTAACCCTTTCTTGACTGCTGTGCTAAGAAAAGGGCTCTTCACCTTTGCTCAGCTCTGGAGTCTTCAGATTAAGGATGCATAAATATTTGTGTCATAACACACTAATGAACTAGAAGTCTGGCAGGCACATATATCACAGTCCAGATTCAGCCTTCTCTCACAAAAATAAAAGTCCAAAACAATCCACAACAAACCACAACAGTCCCCTCTCATCCAGAAGGATTCTAAACCAAATTATTGAACTGTTCAATCAACTGGCAAGAAGACTGTTTTCCACTCATGCAAAAAAGAACAACAAAAATAGGCCAGTAGAAAATCCTGCACCTGTAGCATATCATATGCTGCTGTATACTTGGTCAGACCCTTGGTCCATCTAGCTCTGACTGGCAGTAGCACTGAAGGGATTCAGACACGGATCCATATCCAGAGGTGCCAAGGATTGAACCTGGAACCTTCTGCATGCCGAAGAGATGCTCTTGCACTGAGCTGCAGCACCATCCCCCAAGCAGAAATACTCCTCCACTCATATCCAGATACCTTCTACTTCCTGCCCATCTTAATCTATTGTGTTCATTTGTTTTTAAGATGCTGCTGCTGCACTAATTTCTGTGGGCATGGGAACAATATTCTAAATTTACATTTGTACCTGCTGCTGTATTAGTGTCACATTGCAAACCTCTGTGCCAGGTGCAAGGGGGTGGCGACTGGACACGGGTATCTTGTTGTCTTGTGTGCTCCTTGAGGCTTCTGGTGGGGCCACTGTGTGATACAGGAAGCTGGACTAGATGGGCCTTTGGCCTGATCTAGCAGGGCTCTTCTTATGTTCTTATGACAGGTCAGGAAACAACATTTCACATTTGAATACATTTTTCCACTCTATCTCACGACAATGAAACAGACATAGATTTAGGATCACTAGGTAACCTTTCGGTAGCAGTGGCTAGCTGAAAACTGCTCCACCCAGTAGTTCCATCACAACGCCCTGCTTGCTTCTAGCTGTTCCTACAACGAAACCATTTCGGGCGAGATTCCTGTGTGTGCTGAATCAATTGCACAAATACTTGGCAGTTCTGTGGGTTACAGGCTACAGGAGGTGAGAAGAACGGCAACTTCCCTTGTGGATTTGTCGGTCTCCTGGTTCTAATCGATGGTGCCCTCTAGTTCCTTTATAATAAATAAATAATAGACGCTGGGACTGAAATGTGCTGTGCCAGACATTTTGGTCTGGAGATGCTTTCCACAGCTGAGTTGTAAATGGCTGGAAGTCGGTTTATAATGCACTCAGTGCCAGTCAGATCCTGAAGTGCAGTAATGAAAGTAGGTGCTATTACAATAATAGTACCCCAAAGGGAAACCTCCAGCATATTTCACAGCTGGTTTCTATTGTCCCTTTTTTTACAACCTGCAATTAATTGCATGGAAGGAAGGGGATCAAATGTATCATATGTATAGAAGGGGAAAGGAGTAGGGGCCAAGGAGGGAAATTGGGCGATTGAATCCGAGTCCTTTTGCTTTAATCATTGTTTCTCCTGTTTCTTAGAAACATGCACTGTAGCCATTGATGAGAGTCAGCTGTTGCACGTTCAGCAGAACTGTGTCTGTTTCTTGTGACCAAAACAATGATTTTTAAAAAGGATGAAGGCTTGTAGGAAAAGTGCAAAACACTGAAAAATCAAGAAGCATTTTTGAAAGAAAGAGACAGCTGAGTTTTCAACAAGTCACAGAGACGGTGCTGCAAGCTGGTTGTTATTGGTCTCACACACACACACACACACACCCAGTTGCATGTATTGTGCTTAACGTCATGCTGGTGTTTGCCGTATGTCAGTTTATGTTTCTTGATTTGATGTTTTGCTCTGCAAAAACTGTAGCAAGACCTTTTTTTTCTTAAATAAAGAACTTACTGTCCACATCAAAACATAAGTCAACATCTTTGTTGAGAAGGTCAACATATAAGTAGGAAGGGTTAACCTTCAAATTAACTGCGCACAGACCCCCAAGACTGTCTCTGAGCAATTTCTTACAAAAATTCTGGGCGTACTCTTCTGTAACGTTAGAACAGCGGAGCGTGCGCTCCGCCGTTCTAATGTGTCACGAACGTGCCGTAAAGCACATTCGTGACTACTTCAGAGTAAGGGAGGCCTATTGGGCCGGCCCCGGTTTACACCCGGGGAAGTGGACGAGTGTCCCCTTCCCCGAGTAGACCTCCGGCCCACCATCGGACGGGCAGCCTGGGCACAGGATCTGGTGGGCGGCCCTGGGCCGCCGGCCGGATCCTTACACAGGATTGCGCTGCCCATCTGTTTCACTCTCTCTTTTGCAGGCTACATTCAAACTGCCAGACTCTCTACTTGCACACACCCACATATAGGCAGAACATGTATTGCAGCCCTTACCAAGTAGATGGTGTGTGGCCTCAAGCTAGTAGTTATCAGTTGTCCAAGACCATTGAGCAAGCGCTCTTCAGCTAGCAAACTGCACAACAGCCTTGTGAAAAGCTCATTTTGTATTTCCAAAGAGGATGCTTGCAACGGTAGGAAGGCACATAATCATGTTGTGTTTTTAACATTTGAGCATATAGTTGATCAAACCACTTCCTGCAGCCTTCCCCCCACCCCCTCTCAGCCACTAATCATGCAATGTGACCTTTGACTCACCACAGCAGACTGAATGGATTGTATTGCTATTGCCATAATCTTCATTACATTCAACAGCTTCACGTGCTGGTGTGGGACTTGCTGTCATTGTGTGACATCACTGCTGCACATTCTAGGGACTGGGTAGATCAGTGCATTTCACACTGGCAGGGGGGAAGACAAAAGCCCCCTAGGGATATCGAACCAGGGAGAAAGGGAATAAAGAAATGTGCATGTCTTTAAGCAACAGACCTATAAAAGTGAAAGTTTAGATTTTCCTAACTGAGCCTTAACTCCATTAAGATTTCTGAAATGAAGGAGTAGGTTGCAAATCTCCGACAGAGATGAAGCAGTATGAAGAGGAAAGAGATATTTACCAGCCTAATCCTATTGGGCGCTTATGGTGGTGGAGCTCCCGGTTCGCCGCCATAAGTGCCGCAGTAGCATTGTAAAAGACACGCCACTGCTGTGTGCATTGGAGCCACTAAGCACAAATGGCTGGGGGCCCTGAGCTCACAGAAGTGGTTCCTGTACACCCGGCTGGAGCAGGTAGAGTGGCAGAGGTGGCGGTTCGAAGGTGGGAGGAGGAGGATTGGGGGAGGAACGGTGCAGGCAGGGGCATTTCGAGGGCAGGAGGGAGGATCCCAGAGGTGGGAGTGCATGCCGGGATGCTATCCCCATTTTCCCAGCCTCACATGCCTCCTGCCTGCCAAAATTGCTGGCATAGATCCAAGGAGGCCCACTGGCGGCCTATGGAGGGGTAAGTAAAAAACGTTTAAAAAATATTTTTACTGACCTCTCCAAGGCTGTCTGGTTGCCCTCCCCCCACTATTGGATGCAGCGCACACTCTGTCAAAGCGGCTGCATGGCAAAAGATGACAGGGGATAAGAGTGGTCTCTAAGAGAAGTACCTTTATTCTTGTTCTTTGTTGTCATTTATTCCTGTCATTCCATGCATTGCTGCACATGCATTTCTGTCTAAATAGTGCTGTTTGCCCACATTAAGAACATAAGAACATAAGAAGAGCCCTGCTGGATCAGGCCAAAAGCCCATCTAGTCCAGCTTCCTGTATCACACAGTGGCCCCACCAGATGCCTCAGGGAGCACAAGACAACAAGATAACCTGTTTCCCGTTGACACTCCCTTGCACCTGGCACAGAGAAACCCCACTTCTAAAACCAGGAGGTTGCTTATGGCTTGTAGCCTGTGATGGTCTTTTCCTCCATGAATCTGTCCAAAACCCTTTTAAAGGCATCTAGGCCAGGTGCCATCACCACATCCTGTGGCAAGGAGTTCCACAGATGAATTACATGCTTGGTAAAGAAATATTTTCTTTTGTCTGTTCTAACTCTCCCTCCACTCAATTTTAGTACATGTCCCCTGGTTCTGGTGTTGTGCGAGAGGGAGAAGAATTTCCCTCTATCCACTCTCTCCATCCCATGCATAATTTTATACGTCTCAATCATGTCCCCCCTCAGGCGTCTTTTTTCTAGGCTGAAAAGCCCCAGACGCTATAGCCTTTCCTCATAAGGGAGGTGCTCCAGCCCACAAATCATTCTGGTCGCTCTTTTCTGCACCTTTTCCAATTCAACTATATCCTTTTTGAGGTGTGGTGACCAGAACTGGACACAATACTCCAGATGTGGCCTTACTATCGATTTGTACAAAGGCATAATGATATTGGCCGTTTTATTCTCAATCCCTTTTTTAATGATCCCGAGCATGGAATTGGCCTTCTTCACAGCCGCCGCACACTGGGTCGACACTTTCATCGACCTGTCCACCAGCACCCCAAGATCTCTCTCTTGATCCGTCACAGACAACTCGGTACCCATTAGCGTATATGTGAAATTTTGGTTTCTTGCCCCAATGTGCATCACTTTGCACTTACTTACATTGAAGCGCAGCTGCCATTTTGCTGCCCATTCTCCCAGTTTGGAGAGATCCTTCTGGAGCACTTCACAATCCCTGCTGGTCTTCACCACCCGGAAAAGTTTAGTGTCATCTGCAAACTTGGCCACCTCACTGCCTATCCCCAACTCCAGGTCATTTATGAATAAGTTGAAAAGCACCGGTCCCAAGACCGATCCTTGGGGCACACCGCTTTTCACCTCTCGCCATTGTGAAAATTGCCCATTGACTCCCACTCGCTGTTTCCTGGTCTTCAACCAGTTCCTAATCCACAAGAGGACCTGCCCTCTTATTCCCTGACTGTGGAGTTTTCTCAGGAGCCTTTCATGAGGGACCGTGTCAAACGCCTTCTGAAAATCCAGATATATAATATCCATGGGTTCGCTCGCATCCACATGCCTGTTGACCTTTTCAAAAAATTCTAACAGGTTTGTGAGGCAAGACTTCCCTGTGCAGAAGCCATGCTGACTCTCCCTCAGCAGAGCTTGTTCTTCTATGTATTTTAAGATTTTATCCTTAATGAGACTTTCCACCATCTTCCCTGGAACAGATGTTAGGCTGACCGGCCTGTAGTTTCCCGGGTCCCCCCTCCTTCCTTTTTTAAAGATTGGCGTGACATTAGCTATCCTCCAATCCTCTGGCACAGTGGCCATTTTAAGGGACAAGTTGCATATTTTGGTCAATAGGTCAGCAACTTCATTCTTGAGTTCCTTCAGAACTCTTGGGTGGATGCCATCCGGGCCTGGTGATTTATTGATCTTTATTTTGTCAATTAAGTCTGAGACATCTTCTCTTTTAACCTCTATTTGACTTAATTCTTTATTCAGGGGAGACCGTTCCGGCAGCGGTATTTGCCCGAGGTCTTCTGCCGTGAAGACAGATGCAAAGAACTCATTTAATTTCTCTGCAGTTAGCCCTTGGTGAGCAAGATTCTAAGGCCCTGTTTCGTTTCCATGATTCTCATGTCCTTTTTTAGGTTTCTGCTCTAATGTTTTTAGAATATAAGCCCATTTGTGCACCATTAGAAGCACCGAGTCTGCCATAATGAACTCTCGCCTTGAGGTTATATGTCAACGCTGTGTTGTAAACTGGCCAGTGGGAGTTGTCATTCCTATGGTGATACATCATGTACCCTTTTCTTCTTCCAAGAGAAGCAGGATATTATTTCTCTAACATGTAGAAGTCACAGCAGCCAGAGGAGGGCTGTAATCCTATGTATTTTTTTCTTGGGAGTAGAAAGTCCCATTGAATTCAGCAGGACTTACTTCAAGTAAGTATGTATGACATTAGACTGTAGTTGGAATAACAGGATAGGCTTGCCAGCCTAGCAAATGTCACAAAGGGCAGCCCAATCCTGCCTAACATGCGGTGGCCGGCCTAAAGGTCTGGCCGCTGCATCCTAGGCCCATTGCAGCGTGCACTGGCACGGCACGGACTCACCTCGTCCCCTTCCCCCGGTGTAAGTGGTGCGGGCCACAACGTGCCTCGGATGCGTGCCAGCTCTTTAGCTGGCACACAACTGGGGAGGCTGCGTAAGGCCAGCCTGGGCTGCGGCAGGGCATAGGATATCGGCGCGGCGCCAATATCTCCGCCCCCTCCCAGCCTGGGCTGGTCAATGACCCCCTCCCTTGCCGCCCCTACCCGCCCTTCCCCCACGTGGAACTCACCTGCAGTGGCAGGCACAGGTCCGGGACGCTGGTGGTGTGAGTGGTGTCGGCCTCCGCGCCGGCACCACTTACACGCGAGGCGTCTCAAAAGTACCTTATGGGACTTTTGCCTTAGGCCAGTAGAGTGCTCACTCTGCCGGACCAAAGTTAACGGAGGATTGTGCCGTAAGTTCTGTTAAAAGCAATGGACAAGATTTAGTAGTATCTGTCCTCTGCCACAGTGAAGAGGGGCCCTACCTCAGTGCAAGACCATCTGCTTTGTATGCGGAAGATCTCGGATTCAAGCCTTGGTATTTCTAGGTGAGCACATAAAAACTCCAGTCCAAAGCCCAGGAGAGCCACTGTCAGTTAGTACTGACAATACTGAGCTAGATGGATCAGTGGTCTGACTTCATTTGAGGCAGCTTCCTGCTAGATGTCATAACTAACTTTTGCTGGATTAAGCCCAATACCTTTATTTTATTGTCTGTAATGTGTACATACTTGGAAGTAAGTTCAATTGAATTTAGGCAGACTTGCTATTGATTAAGCATGCATAGGATTGGGTTGCATCTATACCTCTACCCTGTATACAAGCAAATATATTGAAATGCCTAAGGGAAAAGATTGTCGTTAATGACAGAATATGCCGATTTATTTCTCCTTTATGTTTTGTTATCCAACAGCTCATTTGGTTCCAAATTGTGATGCTCATTGAATATACCACCCCAAGATAACTGAAATAGTTTATCATCTATTATGCATTCATCAATTTTCCTTTTTACACCATTGCAGTGTTAGGGTTTTTCCAGACTACACATTTAAAGGGCAACAAATGAGCAACTGCTGATGCAGGACTGTTGATGCAACGTTTTTCCTCTAGGCTGCACTTCAGTTGTAGGAATGGGTTTGGGCAGCAGTCAAACGCCAATGATTTATCACGAGAAGGGGACACTTCTCCCAACAGAGCTAGTGAATACATTAGTGAGTGGAGTGTGGCTGTGCAAGAGTCAAAATAACATGGGATGGCCATAGCTCAGAAGGAGAGCATGTGCTTTGCGTGCACAAGGTCCCAGGTTCCACCTCCAGTTAAAGAATTTCAGGCAGCAAGGCTGGGAACAACCTCCGCTTGAAACTCTGGAGGGCTGCTGCCGGTTGGAGTGTACAGAGCTAGGTAGAGTCCAGTGCTGTAAGCCAGTCTCATGTGTTAGTTGGTGCTTAGCCATCCACAGTAGGAAAGAACACCTCTCTCCATGATTAAGCACCATTTAAAAGTAGGCGGGACTGTAGCTCGGTGGTAGAACACTTGCTTTTCATGCAGAAGGTTGCAGGCTCAATCTCTGGCATCTCCAGGTAAGGCTGGAAAAGATCCCTTTCTGACAGCTGCCGCCAGTCAGAGAAGACTGTACTGAGTTAGATGGACCAGTGGTCTTGCTCAATAAAAGGCAGCGTCCGGTGTACTAACATTCTTTAGAAACTGAATCCTTCAGTGTGCTTTGATTGATATGCTCTGCTGTCACATTGCTAACAAATAACAGCCATTTTTCTTCCGGACATACATTTGCTAAGCAATGCATGTGGGCTTTCTTATGCACGTTAAGATGCAGGGAATTCAGTTTGCCAATCGAAGATTATACCTGAGAGGGCAGGAGAACAGGTGAGAATTTCTGCAGTGTACAGTATCTCTTTAGGGTGACTTTCAACCAGAGTCGTATTTAGGGTGGAGCGGAGGGAGCAATGGCTCCAGGCGGCAACTCAGGCTGGGGAGGAATGCCGCGCCGCCCTGAGTTGCCGCCCGCCCTCCGCCCGCCCTGTCTCGCCCGCCATGTAGCTGGAAATTCCAGCTACACGGCGGGCGATACAGGGCAGCGGGAGGCCACCCAACCGGCCCCCGGAGGCTCCGCCGGGTCCGCGAGACTCCAGAGGCTGGGAGAGAACGTCCGCGTCCATCATATGTTGATGAGATGGTGACCAGGAAATGTGACCGTAATCTAAGTATGATTTGAGGCACACCTATTTTTATCAGGGCCAGTAGTAGCATTGCGTCTAGTTAGAGGCGACAAGTAGCTCAGAGCAACTACCATAATTGAGGTCAGGGGCCGCAGGTCCAGAGATGCTTCCACCAGCATAGAAAGAATGAGAAGCAGTTGTATAACCATCCTTCCTTTTCCTTTTCATTTGGGATTTTGTAGGCCAGGTGGCGCAGTGGCTTAAACCGCTGAACCATGAGCTGCCGATCGAAAGGTCGGCAGTTCGAATCCGTGATGGGGTGAGCTCTCGTTGCTTGGCCAGCTCCTGCCAACCTAGCAGTTCCAAAGCATGTTAATGTGAGTAGATAAATAGGTACCACTTGCGGGAAGGTAAACAGCGCTCCGTGTTCCAGCTGCATGCTACGCGCTGCGGCAAGGAGAGTCATGCCGGCCACATGACCACGGAGGCGTCTTCAGACAACGCTGGCTCTTTGGCTTTGAAATGGAGATGAGCACCACACCCTGGTGCCTAGAGTCGGACATGACTGGACTTAATTGTCAGGGGTCACCTTTACCTTTACCTTTTTAGGCCTGGTTCACATCATGTGCACATAGCCACAGTAGAGGCTGCTTGAAATACAACTGTGCGAAAACTGCTCCGTGTGGCAAGAAGTTTGTGTAAACAGTGCCCCACATAGTTCTGCTGATTTAAATTGATGGAATGAGGAAATAAACCAAACCCACATCACAACCATGATGTTGTGGTTGATACAGTGAGAACTGCACAGGGAGCCACACGCACACTGCTTACCACATAGCTACTTGAACATATGAAAGGGTTGGGCACTCTGATTTTCTCCTAGATTGGTTAGAAACAGTGGCGTCACTGTGACGCGCGTCACCCCAGAGCAGGGGACGCGCGTCACCCCCCCCGACTCACCCCCCGACTCACCCCCCCCTACATAGACTTACCTTTTCCGGCGCTCCGGAATTTTTCGCATTTTAACGCAAGCGCATTGGGCCTTCTGAAAAGAAGAGGCCCAATGCGCTTGCGTTAAAACACGAACTTTGAAGATTTTCGCGCATGCGCAGTCCCTCCTGAGGGCAAGAGGGCAGGCCCTTGCCCTCAGAAAAGGGTTTGCGCATGCGCGAAAATCGTCAATTTTCGCGTTTTAACGCAAGCGCTCCAGGGCCTCGTCTTTTCAGAAGGCCCTGGAGCGCCGGCCGGGCCGGACGCTCCCCTGGCCTTGGAGCGTCCGGCCTCCGGAGGGTGACGCGCGTCACCCCTTGGCGCGCGTCACCCCCCGGCGGCCCGCCCCGCCCGCCACGCTACAGTGACGCCAGTGGTTAGAAATGCTACATGGTGGGGCTTCCCTGGACTGGTCAATAGAGGTCCTTTGCATTCTTCTTTTCAGCCTGTGGAAGAAAATGTTTTACTCCCTTCTGTCTAAAAGTCCTTGACCTTGTTTTTCCTTTTAATTTCCCCCTTGGGACAGAAACTGACCCCTCCACAAACATTAGTATTCTTGCTGAATTGTCCCATTCTGCTTAATTTCAGACCATTTCATATCAAAAGGCTTATTCTCAAATTCAAATCTATGTTTACAGAGAATAATCTTGAGTTGCCGTCAGGCTAGCTTTGAACTAGCTTGACCAAGATTTATTTTTGCCTCCTAAACTAGTTGTGTTTTAAAAATACAATGTTGATGCTAGCAAGGTTAACATTTGCAAATGTGTCAATAAATCAACACATACAAATGCACCATAGTCAGATTATGTTCTGTGGGAGAGGTGAAAACCCATTATAGTTGTTTTATTTCAAGAATGCTTCAAGGTATTAAAGCTGTACGTGAAGCATGATTTTGGAACTGTGAGAAATGAATGAACTTCCAAAGGTTCAGACATGAGTCATCATACATCTTATTTCTCCAAAAGTGATTTTGCAATTGGAAACTTTGCTGCAAAGTCTCTGATAGTTCTTCCCTTTATTTGCACTAAATTTCTCCCATTTTCTTCTTTCCTACCTTATACTGTAGCAATGACCACAAATGTGATTATTATAAATAATAAAAAGACAGTTTCACATTTCCCGCAAACTGAGCTTCCAATGAATTTCAACTCCACCTCTACAAACCTGAGATTACCAAATTATACAGTAATTTGACATGATCATTTTACTCTGCGATGGTACAGAGGGAAGAAGAATCCCTGTTAACCCAGAACTACTTCTTGCTGTGCTCAGTCCTGATTAGATTTGTAGTTCACAATCATCCCTGAAGGTCAAGTAAAATATTGAACTTTAGTTTTGGCCTAATTGGGCTTTCTTGTGATTGTTTGGCCCAGACAACATCTAGATTGGGTCAGTCACTCACCCTAGAGATTCTAGTTCCGGTTTATTTTTTAGCGTATTTAGCTTTAGCTTTGGCGTATTTGCCCCTGTTATTCCTGAATCCTGCCTATTGTTGTACACTGCTCTTACCGTCTTTCCTCTACGATTTAAGACTACCACTTGCAAGGCTCATGACTACAGATTAGAATTCAAATTTATTTCAGTGTTTAGCTCACCTCTTAATTAATGTTTCAGGGAAAATGTATTTATTCACATTTATGATAAATGTGAAATGGGAATCAAATGAGCTCAGGGTGGTAGTTCCTTCCTCTCCTGTTATCGTCACATCAACCCTGTGAGTATGACTCACAAGCGCAATCCTGCCTAAGTATCTGGCGGGCGGCCCAGGCTGCCCGCCGGATCCTATCCCCGTTCTGGGATCAGCCCGGAGGTCTACTTGGGGGAAGGAGATGTTCGTCCCTTTCCCCCGGTGTAACGCGGGGGAGCCCCAATGGGCCTCCTTGGATTTCCGGCAGCTATTTAGCTGGCACATGTCCGAGGAGGCCGTGTAATGGCCGCGCCGGCCCGGGAATGGGACGGGATATGGCTGCCGCCATCCCTGCCCCTCTGGGCCTGCGCTGCCAATAGCTCCCCTCCCTCGCTGCCTGGATCGCCCCTGCGCCCGCCGGTGCTGCACTTAGCATCTCTGGTGGCCACAGGGACGATCCGGTGGCGGAGTGAGGGCGGCCAGCCTCTGCGCTGGCCGTCCTTCCTCTAAAGGCGTTGCGAACGTGCTTTACGATATGTTCGCGACGGCTTGGAATGGAGGAGCACTTGCGGCGCTGTTTTAAACTTTGGCGGGATTGCGCTCTCAGAGACAGAGACTGGCCCAAATTCACCCCATATAATATAAAATGCTTTTTAAAAGTCAGCCATTAAAAAGCCCCTGTTTATCCCCAGCCTCAAAGTGGTTGTCCAGACAAGGTTTTGCACCTAGAAGAAGCAGAAGTTTTTCAGTCTTTTGGAGAAGAGATTGTGTTGTATGTCAGATATATGCCTTTCTTATAAGATATGGAAGCTTGGTAGTTATTTCTGGTTTCTTTTAATCCTAAATGTTTTGGCCTTGTGAAATGCTGATGCATAATTCTAAGAAACTGTACTTATTTAGTTATCGCTTGGTCATGGGTTAAGAAATGGTGTATCCTGATCTCTATAACCCATGATATGACACGACATTTACTGAATATACCACTGGGCTGGTTAAATTTAATACGCAAATCAGATATGAGACACCATCATGTATTTTGTGTTACTGCACTCTAGATTTCACTGAACAGTTCCCTCTGCTCAGTGAAGTCTAGAGCAGGGGTTCTCACACACACATCCCCGACCCAGCATACCACTTAACAGGCTGGGGAGGTTCCCAATACCACCGGAATGTCATCCACCGGATGATGTCATCACCAGTTACTTCTGGGTTGGAGGCCTCGGCACGAGCCTGCAAAGGCTGGTAAGAGGCTCCGGGTGGGCGGGAAGGCTTTTTCCAGCGCGTGAAACTGTGCCTCCAAGCCCCAATCCAGCCAAACTACTCAGAAAGTCACCTTGATTGATGGTGTCGAAAGCCACTGAAACATCCATAGGATGTCTAGGAGAAGCAGGGACATATGCTCCACCTAGCTCCCAGCACAAATTGACCAAAGCTGTTTCTGTCCCAAAACTGGGTCTGAATTCAGACTGAAAGGAGTTCAAATTATCATTATTTGGTCCATTATATGCCTTTTCTGATTTGTATGTCATCAAGCTATAAATCTGGCAATATTGAACCCAAGATGCAGATCTGTCTCCCATTTTAGATGAAATTTGTTGGTAGGATGAACATCTAGCCTTAATGTTTGGATGAACATCTAACCTTAACATCTGATGCTTACCAATTAATGCTTAATTACGGTAATCCTATCCTCTCATTCTGCTGGTGGAAGTGGGAGGATGTCAGGAAGTGACGTTCCGCTGGCGAGTGCAATGAGAACACTAGTGCAATGGCTAGTAGCCACGTGGACTGGCTGAGAGGACTGTTGGTGCCCGTGAGGTGGGGGTGGGAGGAATGGGGGAGAGTTGGGGCAGGGTAGGGGGAGGACGGGAGGCAGAACAAGGGCAGTTACCGGCGGCACTCATGTGCACCAGTATCCTATACTCCTTCCCTCTCTCCTACCCCCTTTTGTTCTGCACCAGCCAACCAAGGAGACCCATTGGATAAGTGGAGGCTTTCCCCAGAGTACGGGAATCAATAGCCTGAGACTTCCTTGACTACCTTCCACTGTAAGATGCAGCATGCGCTCTATTGGCATAGCTGCATTGGTGGTGGTGGTGGTGGTGGTGGTGGTGGGCTTGATAGGATTGGGCTGCAAGATATCCTCCCAATCTATATATTCAGGGGTGGCCAAACTTGCTTCATGTAAGAGCCACATACGATAAACTTCAGATGTTTGAGAGCCGCAATATTTAAGAAGCATTTAAATTCTTAAATATATTTACTCACCATGAACATTAAACTTGTGTTTTAATCCAGTGTGGACTCTCAGTTTATACCTGGTAAATAATTATAAAACTTGAGCATTTCTTATTTACCTTTTATATTAATTATGATGCAAAAAGGAGCTCAGCCAACATATTTCTGAGAGTCGCACATTATATGTCAAAGAGCCGCATGTGGCTCAGGAGCCGCAGTTTGGCCACCCCTGCTATATATTATGCAGGGCAAGGTGGTAAAATGAGGTGGTAGAGTTCTGGGCTGTTCTACTTTTGATTGCAGGTGTAAGCTCATATTTTAGATTGCTTCCCATGGGGAAAAATACAGCATGCAGTAAATGAGAACACTGAAAGAAAGGCTTACTGCAGACCTCTCTCTGATTTGCTGGTTTACTGCATGCAGGATGTGTTTTGCATGGGAAAGGATTAAAAAATACAACTCCCCGCTTTCAGTAGAACAGTCCAGAATTCTACCACCTCACTCTGTATAATAGGCAGAAAAGCTGGTGACATTATATTGCTTCTATAACATCACAATCACCAGCCATCTTAAATGGTTTGTTGTACAAAAACCCACCAGGTTTAAGTCGGACACGATTGGACTTAATTGTCAGGGGTCACCTTTACCTTTACCTTACATTTCTGCAGGGTTGATTTGCTGATTGACCCTGGAATCTGGGGGGCACCTTGGTGGAGTGGCCACCATCTCTATTGGCTGCCTCAGCTCATCAGGACTCTTTAGTGGCTGGCCCTGCAGAACAACACACTACTGCTTCCGTCATCCTCCTGGCACCCTACTTGACATTTAACAAGGCAGAAAAAGAGTGGGAAAGGGAAACAGGCAGTGGGAAGAGGCGCTAGCCCAGCAGTCTCATTCCTTCCAAGAGTGGGAAGTTTGAGGAAGAAAACTTGGAGGGGGCATTGGGGAGATATAGAGGGAGTGCAGGGGGGATAGGAGTGGCACGAGGGATGCGGGGGTGGGGCATGGGGGAGTTTGGGGTGATGGAGAAGGCAGGAGAGATATGGAGGGAGCACGAGGGAGATTGGAAGGGGTGGCAGGTGAGATTAGTGGGTTACAATTTTGAATATTGTATACTGTGCAATTAACCTTAATACCTCAGCAGCAGGTGGCCTGGGTTGGGCCTGTATTTCTGCAATCTCACCCTCTATCTAACTCAGGGCGCAATCCTGGAAAAGGTGCCGGTGACTGAATGAGCGTTCCGTTGCCAGAAGCAGTCGCCAAAATGCCATAAAGCACGTTCGCGACTACTCGGGAGCAAGGGAGGATGGCGCAGAGGCCAGCCTCCCTCGCTCTGTCGCTGGATGCCGGAGAAAGTAGGTAAGGATCCAGCGGGGGCATTTCAGCGTGCGAGGGAGACGTTGTAGCCGGTCCGGGAGGGGGTGGGGGATGGCGTCTGCCATATCCCTGTACCCGCTGGGCCGGCTAGGCCGTTACACGGCCTCCTCTACTTCAGCTGGCGGAAATCTGAGGAGGCCAATATGGCGGGCCCTGGTTTACACTCGGGGAAGGGGACGAGCGTCCCCTTCCACGAGTAGACCTCCGGCCCACTGGTCAGTGGGCAGCCTGGGCTCAGGATCTGGTGGGCGGCCCTGGGCCGACGGCCGGATCCTTAGTCAGGATTGCGCTGCCCGTCTGGTTCCAATGTGTGAAGAGAAAACTCCAGTCCCACAACACCCCAGTCCATCCACTGTATGAACTGACTTGCTACTTGCCACAGTGGTTGCCTGCTCCGGTCCATCTACCCTGTCCCTGTTTTCCCGAAAATAAGACAGTGTCTTATATTAATTTTGGCTCCAAAAAATGCAATAGGTCTTATTTTCAGGGAGGTATTATTTTCCCAACCTGTGGCACCCCCCTCCCCGGGGCACTTACTTTGACCGATTAAAGCTTCATTCTTTCCAGAGGGTGCAAGGCTCCTCAAGGCCTAGAAGGCCTGCACTTGAGTCCTCCACGATAGAGACGACGTGCTAGAGATGCCAGCAAGGCCTGCAAGGAGGATGCAACCTTGCAGAGTCTCTCTAGCACGTCATCTCTATGGTGGAGGACTCAAGTGCAGGTCTTCCAGAGCCTTGCACCCTCGGGAAAGAATGAAGCTTAAATCGATCAAAGTAAGTGCCGGGGTGGTGGTGCGGGGGGGGGGTCGAGTCTGTCTGGCTGATGATCCTAGCTAGGTCTTACTTTCAGGGAGGTCTTATATTTATGAGTGCCATCAAAAATCATGCAAAAATGATGGTAGGTCTTACTTTCGGGGGGTGTCTTATTTTAGGGGAAACAGGGTAGCTCAGCGGACCTTCCCAGTCCTTCCCGGAAATGCCAGGGACTGAACCTGATGTAGACTCTCTTTCGGAGGGAATATAGTATAAATGTGTGTTTGGGTGTTTTCTGGGCAAATCTCAAGCTTGAAATACATCTAGACACGTCCAGGCAAACTATAAAAAAGATACACAGAAAGCTTTACACAGGAAGTCTTAGAAGCATTTAACTCAATGTTAACCTCTCTTGGAAATAAAACAAGTAGAGAGACTAGTGGTATTAGGTTTCCTTTACATGTAATTTTGGCAGATGTTTCCATAGAGAAGGCAAACTCTGAGAATTAATGTGTAGGAAGCCATTTGTTGCCCCATACTGCAGTGTGTTCGCCACACTGAAACAGTTGCCGATGTGACAGCAATACAGCATGTAAACCATGTCAGCGGGGAAGACTGCATAGGATAGGGGTGTCAAACATAAGACCTGCGGGTCCTATATGTCCCGTGGAAGCTATTTATCTGTCCCACATGATAATTGGGCTCTCCCAGCTCCGCTGCTTTTGCCGAGGCTCTGGGAGGGAGAGACAGAAGGAGACCTCAGGCAAGGAACGCTATGGAGGAAGAGGCAGACAAAGAGGGGTGAGAGAAGGAGATGCTGCCAAGGTGTTGGAGGAGAGCCCAAACAATTATCATGTGGGTCTCTCTTTTGCTTCTGCTGAGCTGCAAAGCAAAGAAGCAGCAGAGGCGCTGCTGAAAGGGCAGCCTGTATGATAATTGGGCTCTCCCAGTGTGATAATTGGGCTCTCATATCTTGAAAATATGATCAAGATTTGCATATGTTCCCTTCTGTCATTTGCTGCTAATGAAGAACAAAGTGCTTATTTCTGGCCATTGTCTGCTGTCGCCACTTGCGTAATGATGTTACTTCCGGTCTCCAGGAGGTGTCATGAATGTGTTGGCCCAGTGTATGAAACGAGTTTGACACCCCCTGGGGTAGGGATGGCACTTGCACGCAGAAGTTGCAAGCAGATACAGACTTTACCCACTGTTGAGCAGGTTGCAAACGTGGGGTTTTTTTTGGGGGGGGGGGGCCCAGCAAGCAACCATGTCTCATGAGACTTGAGCCTGTGTGATTGTGAAGGAGTTACCACAAAGTTTGGTTCAGTTTTAACCAAACGAGAAAAATAACGTGTTTTCTTTTTCTTATCGTTGGTGTCCTTAAAAGTGGCTGAACTCGCAAAAAGTCTAAAGGCCCTCCATCCGGTGCTTAAATTTTGGAGAGATGTTCAAGTCTTCGTTTCTGTATGCGTTCTCCTCCTCTCATGCACGGTGCGCTCGGATGGCCCGTGGCTTCTCTGCACGTGCTCAGAGGCGCGTTTGTTTTGTACCACGGCCAACACGTTCTCGGGCGGTCTCCTGGCAGTTTCCAGCCAAAGCTCCACCTTTTCTTCACGGGCTTCTCCGATTACCGCCGTGGGCTCAGCCAGCGCGCGCTGCCACCTCCTCCTCGCGTCTCGCTTTATGTAAACTGCCTCTCCCCCCTTTCTCCAGAGAGTAGCGGCAGCATCTGCTGAGTTCCCGCCTCTGTCCCCGCCCGGCACGAAGCAGCAGCAGCGACGGCGGCAGGAAGAGGAGGGAGGCTGCAGCGAGTGGGAAGCAGCAACAGTCAGCTCAGCGGCATAAAGCGAGTCTTGTCCTCCCTGGCTGGCAGCGCCATGGCCTCGGCTCCCCTCAGGCCAAAGGCGGGCTGCGGAGCGGCCGCCCAGCAGTGACCAGCTAGCTCCCTCTCCCTGTTCAGCCAGCCGCCTTCGCCTCTTCGTCCAGGAGCGTCGGCGGCGCGCGCGTGGACAGCCGAGGGGCCGCTCCGTCTCTCATCGCCCCTCTCCGTGCCCTCGGCGGAGGTGGCACCACCATGTGGGGGAGGCTCCTCTCCGAGCTCGGGAAAGACGGCGACTACAGAGCGGGTAAGGAAAGGAGAAGGACGGCCGGAGACGAGGCGCTGCAGCCGTGGGCAGCTTGCCCCGTTGCGCAACGTCTGAACACAGCCTGCCTGGGGTGGTGGGTTTAGCCAGAGACTCGCCTCCCTCCCAACCAACGTCCGGACGAGCCCCTGGTCTCGCTCAACTTTTGACACGCCACCAACGCTCTGCGCCGCTGTCTCCAGGCTCTGCTGCTCTGAGGCAGCGTTGAATGCCCGTTAAAGCACGTCGCCCTCTGGTTGAGCACTTAGGAAAAGGAGGAGGAGAAGGAGCGGTGGGTGGAAGGAAAGAAGCGAGAGTTGCGGGAGCGCAGCAGCAGCAGCGTAGGAAGGAGGTCACTGCAACATGATTATCCGCACACGGCGCGGTGCAGATTGCGGCCAGCCCGGCCTGGGTGGGAAGGAAGAGAAGGGAGGGGACGCTGCGTCGGGAACCATGGAAGCTCGAAGGCGGTGCAATTAGCTTAGCTCGCTGGCGGCTATATTTAGAGCCGTCTCCTTAATCGCCTTTAAATCTGGGGCTGCTTAACGCGGCTGGTAGTTTTGGAAGAAGAGAAAAGTGCGCCTCTTCCCCCCAACACCCCCACCCTTCGTTCGGGAGATGAATTTAGGGCTTAGGGAAGACCTCCGTACTGCTCGGGTTTTGCACATGGCATTTAAAAAGAAAAGGGGAAAAAAAAGACTTGAGTGTCTCTAATCATGGGGCCCACCTCCTTTACAGAGAGTGCGTAATCTCTGCTTCCGGGAAGCAGTGATAACTCCGAGCGAGGACTTTATTTCTGCCGGACCGTTGGGATTCCAGTATCAATATCATGCAGCTGTTGGGGACCCCAACATATATTGGTATACACTACAGTATTGTATTGTTAAAATAAGCGGCATTCACATCTGCAGTCGTTTTGGCCCAGCCTCCTCGAATGTCAGAATCATTATTAGTTAATCGGTGCGGTTATCTCTCTAATTAAACCGCCCAAATTAGGATCGTACGGAATATTCTTGCTGTGGTGGATGAAACAAAGACGATGTTTTAGCCATCAACTCCTGACTTTTATTACTGATGTGGAACGGTTTGCTTGCATTGCCTGAGAACGAGCTGTACTTTGCTGCACAGCACTTTAGAATACATGACCCTCATTCTTTGGTTACTCTATGATTTACTGTACCGAGCATCTCAGGAGTGAGATATATATAGCTTTACATTTCCAGTTCTAGGGGGAAACGATCTTATTGATCATGCAAATATAATTGTTTATTTCCCTCCATTTGTTTACTTTTTAATTAAGGATGGCAGCAGATGTTGTTTATTTGAGTAATGAGACGACAGCAATTTCAGAAATGATTTGCAGAACTTACGATCAGTTCGGTAAAACATATTTACATTAGTTCAAACAGTTGACATTTGTTTTTCCTGTTGGTTCACTAGGCAATATTGTTGTGCTTCAATATTCTCTAGAACCAACAAGGGGTGTTCAGGAACAAGAGTTGTAGCTCCCTGTATAGCTGTATATGTAGCTCATTTGCTGTAATGTGAAACAGCATACCTTCTTACCACTAACTACTAATTTCTTTGAGTAGAGCAGCACACTAATTTGCCAGGTACCTTTTTAAGTTTTAAAAATAGGTTTTCTCATTTTATGAGAAACATTCACTTGGTGTTGGTTGGAAAAACCCATTAATGTTTTGCATGCAGAAAGACTGAACACATGTAGATGCTGAAGCTGTCCCCACATTTGCATAGTAGAGATTCAATTTTATGGTTTTGGTTTCTATAATACCTTCAGCTCCAAAAAGCAGGACTTTTGTATCTCAAGTAACTATCTAGCCAATAATACTATTTTATTTATTTGCAGTATCATTGAAAATGATTGGGGGGGGGAGGAAAGTACCCCAGAAAGAAATAGATCAAATCCAAGTTATTTCCATCCCTGCAAGAATATATTTAGCAGAAAAAACAAGTGGTGAAAAGAAACTAACTTGGAGTCTTTCAGCCTTTCAGAACAAGCAACAGATAAGAGCTTTCTGCTGACAGTTTGTACTCCTGCAGTAAAATAGAAAAGCTTGTGAGAAAAGCACAGATTATAAAGAATTTATTGTGTCTCCCTGCATGTTCTGCTATTACAGTACATCAATATCATTTGTTTGCCTAGGTTGCTTAGATAGTGCTGAAGTGAAGAATAAAACAGATTGATCAAAAAGGATGTTGCTAGAGGATAATATTGTTTTTCTGATGAACCAGACCCTGTTGTCAAAGCTGGACATTTTTGTGCCATGACACTTTTTCTTTTTAATTTTTTACTAAAATCTATATCATACACTTGAAGCAATGGTTATTGCCTCCTGAGTGCTAGAAAAGAAGAAAGACAACTACTGAATGACCATTATTGACTGCTTTAGTGTTGTGTTTTGATTGGTTGAAGCATCTAGAACAGAACAGTTCTTTGAACCAATGAGATTAGGTGGTTTAATTATGATGCCATAGTAGTTTGGTAAGAAGTTTTATACTCATGGTAAATAGTTTTCCTTATTCTAATGGCTAACAACCCCAAGCTTTGAGTATGTTTGTGGAAGGTCCCTATAATTGTCCAGTCAGTTGACCATGACAATAGTGTCCTAAACATAGAATGGATATCTTTTTAAAAAAAGTAGTTTCACAGTTATTCTGTAGCAAAAGGCAATTTGCACAACATACAGAATATTATATTATACAATAATGCTGCTGTCTTTGGTTGACATCATGGTTATGGACTACCTTGTTGTTGTTCAGTCGTTAAGTCGTGTCCGACCCTTCGTGATCCCATGAACCATATCCCGCCAGGCCTTCCTGTCCTCCACTATCTTCCTGAGTTCGCTCATTTTCATGTTCGTTGCATCGGTGATGCTGTCTAACCATCTCATCCTTTGCCTTCAATCTTTCCCAGCATCAGAGTCTTCTCCAGAGAGTCCTCTCTTCGCATTAGGTGGCCAAAATATTTGAGCTTCAGCCTCAGTACCTGTCCTTCCAGGGAACAGTCAGGGTTGATTTCATTTAGGATTGACTGATTTGATCTCCCAGCAGTCCAAGGAATTCTCAGGAGTCTTCTCCAGCAAAACAAACAAACCCTAATTCAGAACATTTGTTCAGGGGTAGCAGTTAAGAAAATAAGAAAGATTGATAATTAGTAGCTTAGGTAACTGAACATTCCTATTCTGCTATCCATTGGATATGTCCCATTCTTCAAAGATTTCATGACACCATTCTCAATGAAGAAATGAGACTGACCACTTGGAACCATCACATAATTAAGGCAAAGAACACCCATTCATATGATAATTCTTTTCTTGAAATAAATGCACAGTTGTTGCTGATGTTGAGAGGGATTCAGATGTCTTTTCTCAAGGTGGTATTGCGTCTGTCACTGGGACGTGTGTCACTGGGACATTGCATTTTACTAGCATTTGAAATCTTCAGATTTTGTTACCTAGAAAATGCCATTCCTTCCCCAGTTAGCACATGCATTTTACTTACTATGTGGAATGTAGTTTCATGAATGTCATTGTTCCCCTTTGATGCTACTTATGATATAGTTTATGACAAACAAGCCATGCTGTTTTGCGAACATTTCTTCCTTCTTTAAAAGTCAAACACTTTCTTTGTACCATGTGAGAATGGTAGTACTTATGTAGCTCTTTCAAAAGAAAAACAGTGGTGAGTTTGACCAAATCTACCCCATAGCAGTGTACCACTGTTTTGTGAACATTATAATTTAATTAAAAGTATGTTTAAAGTTTTGTGCTCCCCCAGTGCACTCACACATGAATATAATTCTTCCATGATATTTGTTTTGTAAAACAAACCCCATGAAGTATTTATATACGGTACATACCATTATCTATATAAATTGCACTGTGGTGTATGAAAATTTAAAACAGTTTCAAACAGCAGTATCAAATCGTAAAAATATCAAGCAATAAAAATATAAAAGCAGCTTAATATAGTAAGATAGGAAAGCATAGACCATCAGGTTGAAGGCTTTCTGGAAAGGTTTTTAACCTGCCCTTGTAAAGACAGCTGAGAGTAGGCTGTATATAGTCTCTTGGAAGATAATCCTAAAGCCTAGGCTTACCATATCGCCGACTGGGATGCTCCATTTTGCCCTTAAGGAGCGGGGCGGGGGGAAGGGAGCCAGAGCGTCGCTCTGGCTCCCTTCCCCCCGCCCCGCCCCGCCCCGCCCCTTAAGGGCAAAATGGAGCGTCCCGGTCGGCGATATGGTAAGCCTACTAAAGCCACTGTGAAAGCCTTGCTCCTTGTAGAACCTAACCTACGGTACAATCCTGCATAAGGATACATGGCCGGTCTTAAGGGCTGGCTGCTGTATCCTATTCTGGAACACCTTGGAAATTCGTCCCCTTCCCCAGGTGTAAGTTGACCGGGGCCCTATGGGCCTCCTCAGAAGTACGTCAGCTATGAAGCTGACGTACATCCGAGGTGGGGGAGTAAGGCCGACCAGGCCCGGGAACGGGCCAAGGATATCGGCGTGGCGCAACCAATATTCCCGCCCAGGCCGGCCAATGGCCACTCCCCTGGCTGCCCCATTCTGCCCTCCCACCGCCTCTGCACCGACGGGTGCAGGACTTACCTCCACCGGTGGGTGCCGGGTTCGCAGGGAGGCAAAGTGAGGGCTGCCAGCCTCCGCGCTGGCAGCCCTTTAAGGCCTTACTCTAGAATCGTCACAAATGTGCTTTACGGCACGTTTGCGATGGCTTAGAGCGGCGTAGTGTATGGTCTGCTGCTCTAAGCTTAGAGAGGATCATGCTGCCCTTCGGTAAGGTGGAATTTGGAGCATGACTGCATCAAAAGACCTTATCGCCAGGGGGCTTACAAAGGAGGAGGTTGAAATAAATTTGAGTTGAATTAAATTTGGGTTGAAATAAATTTTTATTTCCTAAGTTGAAATAAATTTGGCAGATTTCAAATTATGATTCATTAGCACATTGCACTCATTCTGCAGTATTTTTATTTTGAAACTCATCCTGGGACTGAGGAAAAGCTTGACCCAACACATGAAAAAATATGATAAATGAACTAGGAAATGGAACAAGTGACTTTGAACTTTTTGTTACATGTGCCTTTGTTTGGGATTGCTTACCATTTTTTTTTGCCATTTTATATTCAAATGTGAGTGCTTGTGAAGGCAGTAGATTTACACCTAAGAAAAACCACAAGGATTTCCATAATTCTTGCAAGTCTTCAGACAAGTATATGTTCTTCAGAAGTTCTCTGTTTCCTGCCTATACATGAAGAACAATAAAAAAGGACTTACCTCCTATTAATATACTTGCTGGGTGGCACTCCTGCAGCACACAGTAATGCAACATGAGAGAGGTGCTCCAGATAACAGCCCATACGTGCGATTGACTGATTTGTGAAGTCTTTTCACTTTAAAAAAAGAAGGGGAAATTGTGTATACAGGTCTTTGGAAAGAACTTACCTTACCTGTGGTGTTATACACAGAGAGTAAGGTGGAAAATGTCCTTGTTTGAGGATCAGATGCCATAAAGACTAGCTTTAGAATAGATAGTGCGCATCAATGAGGCCTGTCTATATGCTGCAAAGCCTTCATGCTACTATGGCCTTATGATATATGACTACTATTCATGGCATGTTTCTCCTGTATAAAATATAGTTCAGTAATGAAAGTTATTGGTGGTGTTCTTTATAAACATTTTGGGGGAATTTGATATATTTAATAATTGAGTAATAGATCAGCGATTTATATTTTTCATCTCATGGCACACTGGGAAGGCGCTAAAATGATCAAGGCATGCCATCAGTTTTTTGACAATTGACAAGGCATACCACACTGCTGGCTGGGGGCTCTCCCAATGGCCCTACTAATATATGACCCTCCCCCAAACTCCTACGGCACATCTGCAGACCATTCGCGGCCCGCAGTGTGCCGCAGCACGGGGGTTGAAGATCGCTGATTAAGGGCGCAATCCAGTGCAACTTTAGAGCGGCAGAGCAAGCTCCGCCACTCTAAGCTGTCGCAAACGTGCTGTAAAGCACGTTTGCGATGACTTGCGAGTAAGGGCCACCAGTGTGGAGGCTGGCAACCCTCACTCCTGCGCCGGATTGTCCCTGCGGCCGCCAGAGAAGGTAAGAGATCCCCCTGTGGGGGTGGTCCGGGCGGTGAGGGAGGGAGGCCATTGTCCAGGCCAGCCCAGGTGGGTGGGGATGGCAGCTGCCATATCCCTGTCCTGTTACGGAGTAGCCTTTACATGGTCTCCTCGGACTTAACACTAGCTAAATAGCTGGCGGAAATCCGAGGAAGCCCATTGGTGCCTCCACGTGCTACACCAGGGGAAGGGGACAAATGTTCCCTTCCCCCGAGTAGACCTCCAGGCCGATCACTGTCGGCTTGGAACGGGGATAGGATCCGGCTGGATATTTACAGTGGATTGTGCTGTCCATCCTTGATCCACAAGGCAGCTGTTCATGGCATTATTATTATTATCCTATAGAAATAGTTACCTATGCCTATAGGCTTGGTAATACATGACAAATTTGATTAGTTGGCAGCATTTGCAATCTCCTGAACATTGTATTTTTTTTTCTTGCCAAATCTCATATACAGGTAGTGTGTAATGTGAGTAAGCAGCCTCACAAGTAAATTGTGTTGTCATAATTTGAAATGCAACAAGTGTAGTGAGATCACAATCTCTTACGAGCTGTGGGGTGTCATGAATTGCATGACTGTGTGAAAACATAAAACAGCTGCTGAATGTGTACTACATAAATGAAGATAACTGGCTAGGATAATTTAAGCCCGCTTTTGTCTTTTGGGGGTGGGATGGGTTGGGGTGGCAGGGGAGAGATCAAGTAGTTTTATATCCTTTTTGAGCTCACAACAAAAATTGGAGCCCTGCAGGTGAGAATGCAACAGGAGTGTTGGCCTGTAAGAATGCTGGCATGTCCTTGCAAGAAGGGGAATTAATGGTGAGTTAATGACACTTGGTATATAGTGGTACTGGCATGTCTGGAACCCTCAGTGTCGGGTTCAGATTGTACAATGCAATCAATACTTTGCAATCAAATTGCCATTGAGAGGTCTGGGGGAATGCCCTGTATGCTCTGAATTCTGCACTACAGAATTTCCCCATTTTGGTCTGTGTGACTTTGATTCTCAAGGTTTATAGCACATCTGCCTGTTGTTATCAACTCCTTCCTGTGCCTTCAATATTCTGGTGATCTTTCACTTTCATTGTGTGTTGTGAATAGGTACTGGGGGAGTTGTGCTGTTGCTTGTTGGGGGGAGAATTGCTTCTCTTGTAGTTTCCCAATTTGATCCCTTGAATCTCTTTTGAAGGTTGTGCTCATGGACAATGCTGTAACAAACATGCATGGGTGCACAATTGCATACTGAACAAGCAAGGGAGAAAATAAACCTCAGAACAGATGGGAGTTCATGTGTAATATCGACATTTGTATGGGGAAATGACCCAAAGGGGGCGAAGAACATAGCTGACTCTACTCACACCTATCAGTTATGATGGCTGATTATGATTTTTGGTGCTCATGTGCAATTGCTGTTTTCATTCATTTATTTTTTAATATTTTAATTACATATTTTTCATTCACTTTGTTACATTACAATAAACAGCAAGGGATTTCATATTGATGAGTTCATCAATTTCCTCAGTATTAGTGGCTTGGAAAAGTGTTCCCAATTGTTTGGGTTTAAGAACTATATACAGTATTTTAAAATGTTAAAGGCAAACAACCATTTTTGCAAAGTATTGTAAAATAAACTCATTATTGTTATGAAACACTGGTGATTTAAAAAGGGGCATTCATTATGCACTGTGGATTAACAAAGACCACAGTATTCTCAATTGCATATTGTATTCATACGGGTTTGGCAATGGAGCTACCTACTTTAACTCTGTATGTGAACGTGCATTTAATAAATGTCACATAACAGAATTGGCATTTATTAAATAGTTAATTTACTAATATTATGCACAGAACATAATTGGTTTCCTATTAAACGCTTTCCCAGCATATTGCGTCTTACAGTGGCAATTCAACTTAGCAGGTAAGAAATCAGTCCTGATGGTCCTGAAATGGTTTCATGTGCCTAGGAGCAGATGTCTCACAGCCATTGTTGGAGAAAAACCCATTTGTTGCTGATAGGCTATAATAGGAGGAAGGCTGCTTCTACACTTGTCTCTGGTATCAACTGTTTCGTCTTCCACATAACTTTAGACTCCTATCTTTGGTTTGTAACCTGAGGTCTATGAGTTGAATCTGAAAGCTTACAGTCTGCTTGTTAATTTTAATGGTGTCCTTTACTGCACAGTTATGTTTACAAAGATTTTGTAGGCATTTCTTATAAAACCTCCATGGTTCGGTCAGAATAATATTCCATGTTATGAAAACTTATACCAACAACTAACAATGTCCAACTCATAACATGTTTTGGGTTTCTCTCCTGGTCCTTTCCTGTTTGGCACAGCTGGATAAGTTTAATTGTAAGTAGTGGGACTGCCTTACACATAATTGTTGGTGTATGTGTATTTTGCCAAAAGTGTGCTGTCAGCTCAGCCTGTTGCTTCTTTCTGAAAGAGTGAGGGCTTTACAGTAAAAACAGCATCATTAATCAGGGTAAAATAATAGTTTAAATTATGAAATTTACCAATTTATACTGTTTTGAGCCCAGTGAATGGCAAGACCAGATGCTACAGCACTACTGAGGCTAAACAGATGTGGACCTGATCAGTAATCTAGATGGGAGACCTCTAGGAGCCCTGTGTATGGGTGGAATATACATGGCTTCTAGTAAAGTTGTGCCTCACGAACCTTTTAGAGTTATCTGAAAAGGTCAACAGGCATGTGGATGTGGGTGAACTCATTAGTATTGTATATCTGGGCTTTCAGAGGCTGTTGGACACAGTCTCTCAGCAAAGGCTCCTAAGAAAACTCCATAGTCGGGAAATAAGAGTATAGGTCCTCTTATGGATTAGGAACTAGTTGAAGAACAGGAAACAGAGTGGGTGTAAATGGGAAATTTTCACAATGGAGAGAGAGGGAAAGTAGTGTGCCCGAACAATTGATCTTGGGACCGGTGCTTTTCAACTTATTTATAAATGACCTGGAGTTGGTGAGAAGCAGCAAGGTGGAAACGTTTGCGGATGACTAAACTAAAATTTTCTAGGTGTTGGAAGTCTAGAATGGATTGTAAAAAGTTCCAAAAGGATCTCTCCAAACTGGGGGAATGCGTGACAAATTAGCAGATGTGCTTCAATGTAAGTACCGTATTTATCGGCATATAACACACACTTTTTTGTCTAAATTTGTGACCCAAAATAGTAGGGTGCGTGTTATACGCTGATACTAAAAAATCCCTTCTCCTTTTCCCCCCCGGCCGTTTTAAAGCATTTTTGGGCCACTTGGCCGCTTATCGCGTTGTTGTTTACCACCTCGAATCTTCGTCCCGCGTTGCCGGCTGCAATGCGGCCCCTCCGGGACCGCCCCCAGTCAGCAGCTCCAAGACGTGAGGTTCCCAGGCCCTGGACGTGACCAGGGAGCCCTGCGCAAACATCGCAGTAACTGTGATGTTTGCGCAGAGCCTGCAGTCGTGTTCACCGCCTGCGTGAAGTTCCCTGACGCTGGACCTTCAAAGCCCTCCGGAATCATCGTGTCTTGGAGCTGCTGACTGGGGGCAGTCCCGACGGGGCTGCAATGCAGCCGGCAACGTGGGACGAAGATTGGAGGTGGTAAACAACAATGCAGTAAGCGGCCAAGTGGCCTGAAAATGCTTTAAAACTTTTTTCTTGGAACAGCAGGGCCAAAAGGAAGGTGCGTGTAATACGCCGGTGTGTGTAATACGCCGATGAATACGGGTAAATATAAAGTGATGCACATTGGAGCAAGTAATCAAAATTTTACATATATACTGATGGGTTCTGAGGTGTCTGTAATGGATTAGGTGAGAGATCTTGGGGTGGTGGTGGGCAGCTTGATAAAAGTGTCGACCCAGTGTGCGGCAACTGTGAAGAAGGCCAGTTTAATGCTTGGGATCATTAAAAAAGGGATTGAGAATAAAGCAGCCAATATTAGTATGTCATTGTTCAAATTGACGGTAAGGCCACATCTGGAGTATTGTGTTCAGTTCTGGTTGTCACATCTCAAAAAGGATATACTGTAGTGGAACTAGAAAAGGTGCAGAAGAGAGCAACCAAAATGATTAGTGGGCTGGGACATCTCTGTTGTAGGAAAAGCTACATCATTTGAGGCTCTTCAGTCTAGAAAGTAGGTGCCTGAAGGGCACATGATTGACAGCCCAATCCTGTGTAAGATCTGCTGCAGTGTGCTAAGAACGCTGCACCGGATCCTAAGCAGGATCAGGCCAGCGCCGGTGAGCTGGCGCACACCCTTGGGGTTTGTCCCTTCCCCCAGGGAGAGCCCCAGTGGCCCCTATGGGTCTCCTCGGACACGTGCCAGCAAAATGGCTGGCACAAATCTAGGGAGGCTGTGTAAGGCCAGCCAGGCCCGGGACGGGGCTTAGGATCCTTACCTGGGTCTGGAGGCGGGCGGGAGACGATCCGGGCAGCAGAGCAGGGTCGGTGGAGCATGCCACTGATATCCCAGTCCCTCTCACCCGGACCCAGCAGCCCAGTCACCCCTCCACTGCTACCCCAGCCCGCCCCATGGCCCTGCCTCGACCGGCGCAGGACTTACCTATGTCCATTGGCGGCAGCTTCAACTCCAGGTGGAGTGAGTGGTTCCGGCCTTGGCGTCGGTGCCGCTTACTTGCAGGGTGCTGCAAACGTGCCTTATGGGTGTTCCATTTCTCCTGTGGCAGCCAGTTGGTGGGTGTGGTGTTGGTGTGGGAAGTAAGGGTGATCCCCTTATCCAGTTTTTTACTTGAGCGATGTTGGGCTGGACCATAGGGCTATTATGTTGTTTGGTGATGGCTCTAACTGTGTGAAGAGCTGGCTATCTGTAGCGTCTGAGTGGTTAATAAATGGGAGCATTCTCCTTACCTTTGCTTTCCAAGTGAAAAATAGAAAAAGTGATTTTCTTCTTTCCACTATTCAGTGTAAGAATATAAAAATCAAACTCGGTGAAAATGAGGCAGTGTACAATAGCACTTACAATGACCAATTAAAATGCATCTCCAATAGAAATGGCAGTATTGTACTTCCAAGTGGGATCAGGAGTGTGGTGATATTATCTTGCTGTGTGATCCTATACCACCAGTTCTCCAGTACACTACCACACCGTGAGTTTGCAAGCTATTATCATGTAATAAATAGCTAGTTCGTTGCATGATTCCAATCTAAAGCCTAGTACTTACAAATCTGCACTTTTGCTTTACTGTGAGTAAGCTTTGTACAGCCAGACCCTGCCTTATATTCTGTAGAGCGCAATCCAGTTCTAAAATAGGGGTGTTTTTAGGGCCGTAAAGCACTTTCGCGACGACTCGCGAGCAGGGAAAGCCGGTGGAAGGCCGGCCGGCCGACCCTGCTCTGCTGCCCGGATCGTCTCCCGCCCGCCTCCAGACCCAGGTAAGGATCCGGCGGGGGGGGGCAGTATGGCTGCAAACGGCAGGGGCCGATAGGCCCAGCCGATCGGGGAGGGGGTGGGGATCGGCCTTGGCCGAATCCTGAACTCCCCCCCGCCGATCGGCTGAGCCATTACATGGCCTCCTCCGACGTCTGCCAGCAAAATAGCTGGCGGAATTCCGAGGAGACCTATCGGCCCCAGCCGCTGTTACACTCGGGGAAGGGGACAAGCGTCCCCTTCCCCGAGTAGACTTTCCACCACGGGCTGCCTGCTGCAGGCTGCCCATGGCGGAGATCAGGATCTGGCGGGCAGCCGAGGCCGCCCGGCGGATCCTTACAATAGGATTGGGCTGTCTGTTAATTGTGTGTAGCAGGCTCAGCTGTTACATTCTTTTTAAAAAAAAATGGTTTTCAGCAATTGCCACATAACTCTTAAGAGGCCTGAATTTGGATTATAAACACCTACAGTTAAAAGCATAATGCATGCTGAACAGTTCAAACATCTGATCTAAAAACAATTCCAAAGAAACCACACAAGCTGCTATTCTCTCATTTTTTTTAAAAAAAGAAACCTCCCTGCATGCTATAGGTTGAATAGTGTGCAAAAAAGGAACAGTTACTGTGGGGTGAAGAGTGCATTAGTTAGGAAGATGAGGAGGTGAGCCAGCATAGCAGGCATGAGCTAATGCGCTGCCTTTGTGTGCCAAAGTAGAAATAAGAAACATCTGTAGCAGTTTTCTATTTCTGCTGTATATTATTCACTGGCTTTCTGTAGAAATTGATAGAGAAATATCTAATAGACAGACAGGGTTGTAGGATTCTACTCCTGCACTCTAATTTTGAATAATAAAACATGAATTTTGCAAGCAGAATAATGTACAAATTAAGGCTAATTCACCTAACGGTTTGTATGGATTTCACATGATTTGTATTGTTCCATAAGTTGTTTGGGGAAGGGATTTTTTTTCTTCAGAATTTGGAATATGGTGTTGAATGTGTGTGTGTGTGTGTGTGTGTGTGTGTGTGTGTGTGTGTGTGTGTGTGTGTGTGTGTGCGTGCGCGCGCGTGCGCGCACACACACACACTTTTGCCAGGAGGAGTGCCTGCTAGTTTCACTTAGCAAAGAGGAGTTTTTCCTGATTATGAGAATGCTCCTGAAGACTATTTTGTTAAAATGAAAGCTGCTAACACGTTTTTGGTCCACCCCTGTGGTGGTATGGACTAGAAATTTGCAGTTCCAAAATGAAAATTATGATTACGCACAATATGATTTTGTTGGCAATTGTGATATTCCTTTCACTGTAGTGGGGATAAAGTGGAATAAATAAGATTTAAAAGCATTGAAAGTCACTGCATGATATGTGTGTCATTTTTGTATGCACACCTACTGGAATGTAAAACATAAGTTTAAAAACGTATTTATAAAGTAAAAGCTTTTTCAGGTTCCCAATCTCATGGAACCTGAAATCATGGTTTGACAGAGGTTTCAAATCCTTGTTGATGAAGGACCCTGACTATGCCCATGGGCAACTGTAAAGTCCATTTAGATCCAGTGCAAAGAATTCATGG
Source organism: Plestiodon gilberti rubricaudatus (assembly GCA_026170595.1). Classification (NCBI taxonomy): domain Eukaryota; kingdom Metazoa; phylum Chordata; class Lepidosauria; order Squamata; family Scincidae; genus Plestiodon; species Plestiodon gilberti. Next base: position 80,452,544 of record JANXHW010000001.1, read on the forward strand.
TCGAGAGGAGAGAACACTCAATTCCAGTATCCGTTCCCAATTGCTTAGCCACACAGTTAAGCAATCATTAGCTTTACATTTGCACCAGTCCCAAGTTGGGGGTAAAAACCAGTTCTTTATGTTTTGAGCTTGGCACTTGTCTCTTGCCATTTGCGTTTAAATTGCTGCTTCTCTTAGAACCATACATGGTATTGGCAGTGTAGGGACCTGTTCCCCATCTGCCCCATTCCGGGGGGGGGGGTGTTCCACACATAGGGGGACAGGAAGGACATATTGAAGGGGAGAAAATGGTGAAGGTTGCTGCTATTAGTTGCTTGTTAAGGAGTTTGTACATGGAAAAGGGGGTGCAGAGTAATCTGGGTTTGTAAATTGGTTTCGGGGGTTCCTTTTCACTTGCTGTGCTTCAGATTGATCCCTGCCTGGGGACTAGAGGCCAGTGTTCTGGGCTGGGGTGCCCTTCTAGGGTAGTGGCTGCTGGCCCAAAGTGGGGGCTGGTGCTCCCCCTTCCCCTTCTCCACTTGTCCTTTGCATCCTTCCGGTTTCTGTCTTCCTTCCCTCGCATGCTCCCTTGTCCTGCTGCCGCTGTTCTCCACTCCTCATGTCTCTGCCGCTTCTCTCCTTCTGCTGACCTCCCTCGCTTTTGTTTCCTGCGCTCTCCTCAGACTTGCCCCGCTTTTGTCCTTTCACCCCATTGTCGTTTTCTGCTCTCGCTTTCCCTCTGCTTCCTTTTGCCTGCCCCCCTCTCTTTTAAAGCTCCTGCTGTCCTGACGCTTCCCCAGTCACCAGGATTAAGGGGGCTGTGTTGCCAGCCTGTTTTGCAAGACTTTCTGGCCCAGCAATGATGTCATCTCTGGGCAAGATAGCCAGAAGTTTTGCCATGCTGCTTCTATTTGTGGCTTCACCAGGGGCCAAGATGCGGCTCACAGGCAATTTGGGAACGTTTTGCTGAGTACAATGTGTATTTTATACTTCTGAAAAAATAATAATCTTTATAATAACTATACCCTCAACAGAAAATGTAGAGTGAGAATAAACCGTGTCTTGGGATAAGAATCTTGTCAAGCAGTTTATAGATCTTAGAAACGTTGGTTTCTGTAACAGTTTTAGTGGGTCATGCAATCTTATTATAAAGTTTGAGTTCCTTGTTTAGAACAGTCAGTCTCCTACACACCCACACCCAACCAACCAACCTTTATGCTTCTGTGGTCCCAATCTTTGTCTGCTTTGTTTTAATTCATTGTCTTAATTCCCCCCTCCTTGCCCCAATATAACTACAGCAGTCTTCCTTTTTGACTGAAAACTTAAAGCAAGGGTTATTAAGGGGGCTGGGGGGGGGGGAGTCCCAAAACAAGATGACTGAACATTTGCAATTCTCAGTGGGATCCCTGTGGAACTGGAATGTCAAGGGATTCCAAATTATGTAATGGGCTCCACCACCACCACCACTACAAGTAGATTTTTGATGCTTTCCAAAATAATGGATATATTGAAATCCACACTGCAGTGATCTCCAAACAACCTAGTGATCCAGGGATGTAGACTTATTTGGTACGTTAACAGTTGCAAGCCTAAACAGGCCTTACACAGTTCTGCTTCATTAAAACAAAAGAAACTTACGGTAAGTAGATCAAAAGGATTTAGTTAGGGCTGAAACCCTGCCTTGTCTCTACAGGGGTGTTTAGGGGATTCTGCGCACTATGCATTCTATGCAGCTAGCTTCTGCTACTGTGGGGATGACCTGGGAAAGGATTGCCTGACTTCCCAGGATGCTTCCTGCTCTTCCAGAATAGCATTAAATTGTTGATCTTGGGCATGTGGGAAGTTCCCATGTAGAACCAGGACAAGATGGGAGAAATGTGGATAAATCTCTGTGTTAAATGAAATCCATAGCATTAGTTATACTGTAGTTGTGTGTAGCTGCTGCCACCTCAAAGCAGTCTTCTCTAACTGTAGTGTTTAATCAGTTTGTATAGTGGAAAAGGCAATGACTCCAATGTAATACATCAGTCAATATTACTTGACTTAGAATTCTCGTTTTCTCTGTCACTTTTAAACTACATATTGTTGATTAAAAAGAAATTACGGTAATATTATGTCTAATTTTATTACCCTAACACAATTATTATACATAACAGGGTCATTTTGGGGTAGTAACTACAATTTGGTAACAGCAGAGTCCATTTTTTCGTATAGCAGAATTGTACTTATTTCCTACATCCAGAAAAAAAAATGCTGTTGAATCAAGTGATAACAGTTATAATATAAATAAGACTGACTAGGTTCCAGCAAGATTAAATTGAACCAGTGAAAGTTTAATAGTGTGATCATATATATGTTCATGGAACTACCGGATTTAAGACATGAAGTCTTGTGGGAATGTACATTCAAGCTTTGGTCAGGTAGCATAATTGTGTTTGTGATTGATCCATTCCTTGGTTCAGGCTGGTATTCGAAATGCTCTGGGCTGGTCACAGACTATTAGTCCATTCCAGAATTTTGACTGGGCTGAAGTGGCAGGGAAAATTCTGAAACTGAATGGACTGCAGAGAAAGAACTTGGACAATAAACTCTGCATTTTGTTAAGACCATTCTGTGTACCTAGTCTCAATCTCGAGTGTCTCTGGCACTCTGCTACAATTCAACCATTTTGTTCATTTGTTTGTCCCAGTAGGCCTTGATGAAAACTGAAATCTGTTTGCACCTAGCAGAGACTAATCTAACGGCCCAATCTTATGGGCATACTGCGCTGGCAGAACTCGCTTTCTGGCAGTGCAGTGTGCTTTACGACTGTTGCAAACTAAATCTAAAGCTAAAACTCATTATTCGTTGTCATTCTTTTGAGGATTATTTTAGCAAAAAAACAAGTCCAGAATGAGCCTTTTCCCATCTTGAATGACATTTACCATGTGTTTAAAACTTCCTGCCTACATCTCAGTACTAATGAATAAATATTAAATGTTTAAGCATTTTAAAAATGAAATTTACAGGATATGCTGAGATTAAATTCAAGTTGGGGATAAGCAGAATAAGAAAGGTAATGTAATGCTGGTTGGCCTGGTTTTAAATTAACAAAGCACTGTGGCGTTGCTGGACCATAGGTGGTGCAAGGTGCTGCACCGTGCCTTGCAAACCGGTATAACGTAGCCCCTCCCACTCATCTCCAGAGCCATTCTGGTGGTGAAGGTAACACGCAGCACATTGTCCTTGCTGCCGAAATGGCTCCGGGGCGAGTGGGAGGGGTTTGCAAAGTGTAGTGCAGCACCTTGCACCACTTATGGTGCTGCACCTCCTCCAGCAATGCGACTGACAAAGCCTTTCATTTGTATGAACTCAAATCCATGTGCAGCATCTGTATTGGGCTACCACGTTAAGAGTATCATAGAAATAACAACTGGAAGGTTTTTTATGCCAGTTTTGTTGTCTGATATGTGATCCCCTAATATGCATGTGGATGCTTTCTTCATAATCAAGTTTGTTGAATTGTATTAGATTGTCTTTTAAAGAAGTCTTTTTCTTTGCAGGCCCAGAATACTCCTCATCGGGATGGTTACCTGGTACTGATTCACTGTGGCAAGCCGCAACTGGTCCATCGAGCAGTCGAAGTTCCCATATCAGAAGACACAGCATAGCTTCTGACAGTGGAGACACTGGCATCGGAACCTCCTGCTCTGATAGCGTGGAAGGTGAGTAGCGTGATGTTTAAAACAAAAGGCTTGTTGTTTTTATAAAAAGTTAGGGTGGAAGAGATGTATGAAACATTGAGATATTGAGCATTATATAAGATACAGATGATCCAAATGACCTGTTGAAAGAATAGATAGCAGTTTTTTGTGGTGACATGACAGCTACAGTGTTATCACGACATTGATACTAACAAAATGGGCAAAAATACTAGTTTACCTCATGGGCAGCCCAATCCTATCCCCCCCCTGCTCTGGGCCAAGTAGCGCTGAATCCCAACCCTGGGAGCAGGAGGCTGGAGGTCTCCTTGGGGTAAAGGGATGACCCCGGGTAAACCCCTAGCCGCTGCAATGGGGCTACTCTGTTCTCCGTCAGCTTTTCAGGCCTCTGTAAGGCACTTCTGATTTTTGGAATCAAACTAGAAGTTGCTTCTGAAAACCAGAAGTGCCTTATGGATAGGCTTACCAGATCTCCAACCGGGACGGAGTGCTAGACCTTTAGGAGAAGGAATGTGAGCAGGTGTAGCTTGTTAAACCTTAGAGCATAATCCTAAGCATGTCTACTCAGAAGCAAGCCCCACTTGTTCAGTGGGGCATGCTTCTGAGTAGACATGCCTAGGATTGTGCTCTAAGGTTTAATAAGCTACACTTGGCCACATTCCTTCTCCTAAAGGTCTAGCACTCTGTCCCAGTTGGAGATCTGGTAAGCCTACTTATGGAGACCTCTGCGGGCCATTCGGAGGCCCTCAGAGACCAGGAACAGGCCTCTGGAGAGACATGCAACGCGGAACAGGTCTCCACAGAGGCCTCAAACTTCCAATATTTTGAAAGGTATGGAAAGTGACCAACAATGGGCCGCATATGGGACTGCCCATTATATATCCGGTCGTTAGGCGAACAGTTGTTAAGTGGGAGACACCTGTATAAGTATTTTATGCACAGGTATCCATTTCCAAGTTTTGGGATATCTCGTAATATTTATTTATTATTTAATGGTATTTATATACCACCTCTTCTTTACAGACTGAAGGCGGTTTTTCATAGGCAGGCAATTCTAAACCCCTAATAGGTGGACTTCAGCTTTGCCAGTCACTGCATTATGAGATGAAGCAAGTTAAACATTTTAGTCATTATCACGGAGTGGTGAGATGAACAAGTGATCAGATGCCTCAGCTTTAGCTCAGTGGTAGAGTCGCTGTTTTGGATATAGAAGGTTCTAGGTTCAATCCCCGTTATCTCCAAGAAAAATTCCTATCTACTGAGCTGCTACCAGCAGTCAGTGTTGACAATACTGAGCTGGGTGGACCACTGGACTGATTCGGTACAAGGCAGCTTCCTATGTTTCTATGACTGTTTTGTCATACAAACTGTTCTGTTCAGGATTTATTTGATCATATTCCCTTCAAGGCATGTTGTTGTACAGAATGACATAACACAAGTCTTCAATTGGCTGCAAGTCTGAAAAACACTGCCATTTGAGAGTTTACAACTTGGTTTGACCTACTTTCATTTGTTTTGCTTTTTTCCTGATCTCTCTTGCATTAGAAATAAAAGTGATTGTCAGTTATGCTGATGTCACTGAGCTACGTTGTTTTCATGCTTTTGTTCTGAATCATCTTTTTGTTTTCCTGTCTGAAATTCTTGCATGAGGCTGCTTTTTATGGGAAAGAGGAAAACATTACAAGGCAAAATAGAAACTATACTCTGAATTCACTGAGTGGCTTTTCGTCAACACTGACTAAGCTGTATGAAAACCTCTTTTAGAGGAAATATTAGGATGCAGGATAATTTATAACGCAATCTAGATAGGCTGCCCCAAAGACTTTTATTTTCAGGCTGATTCCTAGCCATGTGCCCTCAGTTGCAGTGCTTGTGAAGACAAGGCATTATGTAATCAAAGGCAGAAAACACGAACAACCTGGCAAATCATGACAAATGCAAGGAAAGGGTGTCCCATTTTTTGAGCATGCCAAAGTTATGTTTAAAGGAGGCAGTATTGAGCACACTAGGAGCACACTTTGAGAAACGCTGTTGTAGAATGCTGCTTAGACCATCCAGATATTTGATTTCCTTTACTTTTCCCTCCAGTGTTATCAGCCTAGGCAGGTCAGGCACAGCCCACAGGTTTTATAAGAAATATAAATAATTTTGTATATTCAGACATTTAGTTAACTTACCTCGCAGATCTGTGCACGTTTACTGGAAGTGAGCCCCACTATGTTCCACTGGACCTACACCCAAGTAAGTGTACACAGGATTGCAGGCTAAGGCTGCAATCCTATACGGATTTTCCTGGAAGTAGGTCCCATTGAAGACAGTGAGACTTCTGAGTAGACATGCATAGGTTTGCATTATGAGACACTTAGTGTTCATGCTGTAACTGCCCATTTTGCATGCAGCATTAATGAGAAGAGACTTGACATTCAGAATAAAACATTTTTTTCAGGTTTAGACGTTTTCCAAAACGTTTTCCAAAGGTAAAGACATTTTCCAAATTTCCCTGCCACAACAGGGGAAAGTTAAAAAAACAGGAGATGTTAGAAAAATCCTACGTTTCGTTAGCCCCTGCTGGCTAACATCTTCGGGAATTCAAGGACTTTCCCTGAAATCCTCAGAAGGACTGAGATGTTAACTGAAAAAGCACTGGTTTGAACAGTCAGTGAAAGCCAGTTGCCCAAGCTTCCACTCTTTAACCTAATTAAAGGCACAGTGTCATCAAATAGAGCTGTCAAAATAGAAGACGTTTCACTCTAGCTTTCGCTAATGTCTGTATTCAATTGCTGTGAACTGTTTGTAACTCTTCCTTCCTGTTCAAGTTATTATGATGCTTGTAAATTTCCACAGCCTCCCTGTTTAATCTGGGGAAATATGCCTTATCAGTGGAGAGTACTTGTGTCTGCGATGCCCCATACAAATGGAGTGCTAAGCCACTGCTGATTTTTCAGGCTGCATTAAATGACAGTGGCGTTCATGCTCTTTCAATCTAGTGGCAATTGATCTTTTAGTAGTGCCAATATAAACTTTTCCGCACAAACGGAATTTTATAAACTCCCCCTGTAGACAGTGGTGGTCTTTTATCTTTTGTGGAGCGTAGGCGTTGCTGAATCTTGGTGGTAGGTTTAAAGGTGGTCTGTATGTTAGCATTGTGTAAGATCTTACAAATTCTGCAGGGGGTGATGGTTCAAAATAGCATGTAAGTAGTGGTTCATATTGGACTTGACATTGTATCATCTCCCGCATCTATAATGCCATTTGCAGTGTGGAAGCAGTGGGTACATTCTTTTATTTTAGGGTTTTTAGTGTTATTGGGAATCGGTGTAGCTAAAGATTTCACTGCAGATTATGTTTGTATAGCCTGTATAGATTTTCTAGCAGGGACTAAAAGAACTCCTCAGTTTTCCTTTCTTGCTCTGCAAGAGTCCAGAACTTTTTTAAAATCCATAAATGGAGAGAAAGTCAGCTACTTTGTCACTTCAAAATAATTTATTACACACTGAAAAATCTAACTCACCAGAGTGGAAGAAGAGGGAAGAAAAAAGAAAATTATATCAGCAAGGACTCTTATTTTTCATTTCTCTGGCCGGAAACACTACTCAATATCTGGCCTAGAAGCATGTAGTGTAAAATCACATTGGTCCAAAATGCTAGTTAAATGAAAATCTTAGTTACCTGACAGCGCAATCCTGCGCAACTATCCTATCCCCGTTCTGGGCTGCTCTGGAGCAACCTAGAGGTCTACTTGGGTCCCCTTCCCCCAGTGTAAACCAGGAAAGGCCCAATGGGCCTCCTCGGATTTCCGCCAGCAAAATAGCTGGTGGAAGTAAGAGGAGGCCGTGTAACGGCCGAGCCGGCCCGAACGGGGATGGGGATGTGGCAGACGCCATCCCCACCCCCTCCCATGCTGGCTCAGCAAATGGCTCCCCTCCCGCGCCGCCCGAACCGCTTCCGCTGGGGGATCTCTTACCTGCCTCTGGTGGCCGGGGGGACGTCCCAGCGGCGGAGTGAGGGTGACCGACCTTGTGCCTGCTGCCCTTACTCCCAAGTCGTTGTGAATGTGCTTTATGGTACATTCGCGACCGCTTCAAGCGGTGGAACGCTCGTTCTGTTGCTTGAGAGTTCTCTTGGATTGCACTCTCATTTCCATTAACAGCTCTCCTAATAAAAAATTGGCGCACCTCAGTTGTAGTAAGGCTCCCTTGTCCACTTAGTGACAGTTTTAGCTGGTTGTTTTTAGTTAGTTTCTGTAGAAAAATGCTGTTCTTGTTCTAAGTATCATGGAAATCCTTGTGATAAATAATTACTGGTAATGCAACTGGACCTGGAATACAGACTAGTTCTTTACATGCAACCTTAAAAATGACTGGCCTGATGAACAGATTCCAAATCCAGTTTAGTAGCCACTATTATTGACTTGCACTTACATAAGAACAGCTTTGTTGGATCACTGGGCAAGGGCCCTTCTAGTTCTGTTTTCTGTATCTCACAGTGGCCCACCAAGTGGGAGCACTGAAGGCCATAAGATACCCATGCCCTGTTGCACTCCCTTTCATCTGGCATTCAGAGAGAGCCTACCTCTAAAACAGGAACTTCCTGTTAATGTTTGGAGCCTCTCCAGCACTGAGGCTACTTGCTGTAAGCATTCAGATGCTGTGCTATAGCAGCACGCTGGTGCTTATAGCGTTTTGTTTAAGGAAGACCTGTACTGGCTTGGCACCAGCACTACACACATGAAGGTAATGTGTGTGGGGGTGTGGATCTGTGATCTGCGGATAAATGACTCCGCAGATACCAAATCCGCGGATACCCCCCCCCCCCCCCCCGTGTCACAGCATCTATTTTAGTAGCTTTGATTCTGAACATCATGCTTCTTCTCCAGTCTTTCTTCTTTGTTCTGGAACGGAAACTTTCATGGCCTATACTATACTACAAGAAATAGGTTGTCTGGGTGAAATAGACATGTTTCTTCTTTGTGTTTCTTCTATGTTCTCAAAGACTGTTTCAGGGAACACCATGTGATTTGTTATTTTTGCTTCTATTTTGCTTCAATTTGTTATTTTTTGCTTCTGTCCAAGTTGCTGATCAGGTCCACACCTGCTTAGGTTTAGCAATGCTTCAACCTCAGACGCTCCCAAGACTGGGTCCTGCTTTAGATTTGTTTTCTCATGGAAACTGCAATATAATGTAAGCCGTGTTCAAACTGCCAGTAGCGGAAGGGAAGTTGAAGTCTCTCCCTTCCCTTGTGAAAGCAAAAACGTGTAGCAAGATGTGCCAATAATTGGTCTGCTTATGGAAAAAAAAATATTTCTAAATCTTGTCAACATTTTAAAGTGCTTAAAATCATACTAAATTAAATTCAGAAACACATCTATTTTTATATGTAGCCCTGGTCTTACATGGCGTTCCCATCCAAGGTGCGAGACATCATGGTGACATGAATATTCTTAAAACATAACCACATTTTGCTAGTTGATTGGGTCCTCTTATTTTGTCATTTAGCTTAATGCAAATAACATGATAAAAGGGTGCAGATCCATTCCAAGGCATGCAGTCACATTTTTGGCAGGGATTTTGCATGGGTGTTGTGTTGCTTGTAGGTCTCAGATGTGCTGAATTTGAACCCTGAAAAAGAAACCATGCATGCCCTGCGAGTTGTCTCCAAGCCAGGAATATTTTCATTTCTTTATACGTGATCTTGACTCCAACATTTCCTTCCTATTTAGGAAGGCAAGCATACAAAGGAGGAATGGAATAATGAAACTGAGATGCTTGTAGATTCTAAAAGGAAGCCTATATAGTAAGAAAAAATATATATTAAGCCACCTTTGTCATTGGTGTGAGTGCCTTAAGTGCTCACTGGCCTTCCACCCCTTGCCCTTCTGATAGATCCTCTTTGATTAAGTGACCGTGAGCAGGTCACTCAGAGGTTTATTGACTTATTTTAAAGCCCTCTATTGGACTGTGAATTATCAAAAGCCTTTAAAGTACTTATGTTCCATTTCTCTGTTTGAAAATAGTGTAATGTGCACACACAAAAATGGATATTTTTATACTGAGATTGTATGCCCTTGGACATACAACTGCACATTATGTTCCTTAGGGGCACAAACTGTTTAAAAGAGATGAGAAATATTCTTACAAAGAATATGAACTTCCTTTAGTACGATACAAATTTGCAGGCTAAATAAGGTTATGCTTTCACGTTCATCTATTTTTGACTTTCATCTATGCTCCAGTCCATAACCAGACGAAAGTGCAAGGCATTGCTATAGTTAACTAGCAAAAATACAGTCAGCTGATAATTCTTTTGATCATGTGATGGTAGGAATAAGTGTTTGGAAAATAAGCTTGTACAAGTAAGAGTTTGGGGCAGCCACATGCTTGTTAATGCTATGCTTGCCCCATTCACCTATATTGTTGGGTGGGGATATACTTATACCTAGTATAAGTATTTCTTATACTAAAGGAAATGTATTGGGAGTGTCACCCAACCCTCCTCTGCCTTTACCACACCCGGCTGCTTCTAAGCAGTTTTTCCTCACCCCAGATACAGGAAGTGAATCAAGCAGGAGAAGATTGCTTAAACCTAGTGTGCTGATGTTGCATAGTGGTTAAGACGCTGTGAATTAGGACCTCCAGGTTCAAGTCTATTTTCTGCCATGAATTCTCACCAAGTGGCCTTAGGCAAGCCTTTTGAAAGCACACTTTCAGGAAGCAGCAAATACACTAACCCCAAGTCACAGAGAGCTCTTCATCCCAGTTTCGGCTAACTCCAGTTAAACATTCCCTTTTCTTTGTCTTATTCTCTCCAATGCAAATTGGCTTTAAATTGTTTGCCCCTTCCCACAAACTTGAGAATATATTCTTAGAGTAAATAGGAATTCTAATGTTTTGTCTTTCCCAGGAGCAGGGATGCCCTTTTAATACACAGTAGCAAGATGACCACCATGGTAATTGAAAATGCCAGTTATGGAGTAGCTAAGGATACTGGGTCATGTATATGATATTTTCCCCTTATCACAAGATATAGTACTCCCTTTTCCCATTATGATGGATATGACTGCTGTTCTAACTCATGTCGGGCTTGCTTGCATTTAGCCTCCTGACACAGGTTAACATCACTGATATCCACATTGTAATAGCTACTGTTAAGACTGCAGTTATGTATGTGGAGTCTCTGCACTGAGCAGTAGAGTTTTCTCTTGAAAAAAGAGAACATGAACTGGCTTCCTTGGAACATTCCTGGGCATTTTGCTGTAGCTTTCTTTGCAACTCACCTTATATGGGTTGTACCATACTGGCAGCGCAGTCCTGAAATTCTGGCTGGCGATGGAACAAGCGTTCCATCGCCGGAAGCCGTTGTGAACGTGCCATAAAGCACGTTCACGACGACTCGGGAGTAAGGAAGGCTGGCCTCCCTCACTCGGCGTGAAGGCCGGCGTGAAGGAAGGCCAGCCTCTCTCCGGCGTGAAGGAAGGCCGGCCTCCCTCACTCCGGCGCCGGATTGCCCCGCAGACGGTGGCGGAAGTTAAGTGCTCCGTCACCAGCCACGGGTGCGGTCCGGCCGGGCAAGGGAGGGAGGCCATTGGCCTAGCCGGCCTGGGCGGGAGATGGCGTCGGCCATATCACTGTCCCTGCTGGGCCGGCTACGCCGTTACATGGCCTCCTCTACTTCCGCCAGTTATTTTGCTGCCTGAGGAGGCCTATAGGGCCGGGCCAGGTTTACACTCGGGGGAAGGGGACAAGTGTCCCCTTCCCTGGGTAGACCTCCTGTGCATGCCAGGCAGCCGGTACACAGGATCCTTAGTCAGGATTGCGCCCTGAGCCAGTTATTGACTGGTAGATTTAACCTATAGCAGCTAGTATGAAGTCTCTCCCATCATTTCACTAGACTAGATCACAAACTTTAATTTGGATTGTGTTACATGATTGACATAGGTCTGGTGGACATCCGATTAAGAACTCTTAAGAAATAGCTTATGACAGTCTGCTTCTAAAGCTTCAGTTATTTTTGGCCTGTTGCACTACTTCAGTTAAATATAGCAGTAGCTGTTGTGAGTTTTTGCATCTAAGTTTGCTTAAGAGTTGGCTGAGTACAGATTTTATTTTGAATGGGTCTTGCTTTGTAATGTAATACATGTTTCCTACTATTTGGGGCTAAATATATACCATAGTTTATTATTGTTGAATATGTTTCTGTGAATCAAGAGTCTGAACATCCTGCTAATGTTTAGTACAACACAGGGTGGCTACTGCTGCATCCTTTTATCCTGTATTCAAGCCCATCAGTATTAAAGATAAAAATAGCCAATGCTTTCCTTGATTAATAGCACAATCCAATGTATGTTTACTCAGAAGTAAGTCCCATTCTATTCAATAGAGCTTACTCTAGGTGAATGTGTATAAGATTGCAGCCTTTTTAAACTTCTTGCCATTTTAACCGAGTTCTCAGATACAGTTTTCTAATGTGCAGGAGCATTCAAAGGCATTGTTTACGTTTACTGTTGTTGCTGATGTACTTGTTTGCACAAGAAGTGGAGTCTGGGATGTGTTGCTCACTGCATCTATTTCCCATTATCCGGAGTCATTCTGGAATCCATTGTTACTCCTTCAGTTTTCTAATAATCACTTTCCATTAGTATTTCTATATCACCAGCGGGGGTGCATTGTGCTCGACAGAAGCAAAGAAGATAGGTTCCTACTCCAATGAGCTTAAAATCTAAAATTTGACAGAGAAAATAGAGGATTGACAGCGCAATTCTGTGTAACTCTTGCACCGGTGTAACAGTAGCTCCACTGGTGTAAGTGCACTTATGCCAGTGTAACTTGCCGTACGCCGATGGACGCCGGATGGACACCAGCATAACCCATCTCGGATGCCGCGCATGCGCAGTTCAGACACAGAACAGACGCCAGCACAACTCTGCCGGTACAGGGGGCATTCCGTGGGGATTTGGATACCCCTGGAATGCCCCCTGTGCCGGCGGAGTTGCACTGGCATCTGTTCTGTGTCTGAACTGCACATGCGCGGCATCCGAGATGGGTTATGCCGGTGTCCATCCGGTGTCCATCCGGCGTCCATCGGCGTACGGCAAGTTACACTGGCATAAGTGCACTTACACCAGTGGAGCTACTGTTACACCGGTGCATGAGTTACACAGGATTGCCCTGTGAGAGTGATTGAGGGAGACAAATGTAACAATTACGAGTGAATAAGGTTCTACCTTTTCTCACTGCTTTGCTGGATGTCTTTTACCTCATTTAGGCTGCAATGCTCTACACATGTTTTTGGGAGTACATCCATTGAACTCAATGGGACTTCTGACTAGAGATGCTTAGGATTGTTCTTAGTTACGTAAATAGTTAGATGCCTGTGAAGGAATGAGAAAAGAGTGAGTGCCCATGAGCATGTTTCGAGTAAATGTCCCTCTCCATTGAGTAATTTCAGTTGGCCCCCATGCTTCTGGAGTTCCAGAAGAGGGTGTACGTTTCAGGCAGTATTGGGCCCTGGATAATTTGATTTCAGAAACTAAGTTACAGGAATATGTGCAGAATGTAGCTTTCAAAATGGAAACCACACTGTACCATAAATGGTTATTTCATAGCAAATTTTATCATGCTAATCCAGTTTCTGATGTCCTTACTGTGTTGTTTTTTCCTGTGAAGCTAGGCTTCCACCACATTTCATAAATGCAGCAAAAATTCCCAAACAAGAACTTTTGTGTGTGTGTGTGTGTGTGTGTGTGTGTGTGTGTGTGTGTTTGCTTGCATCCTTACCTTGCATCCACAGGTCTTTGTGGACAGGTGCTGGTTGGAATCAACAGTAGAAGACATTCTTTCCAGTGTTACTTTCTGAACCAGTCTCCCCCTTCTTCTTTGTAATATGACTGCCCTGCAACCTCCCCAGCCCCAAGTAGTTCTGTGTGACATGGTGGATAAATGTCTGAGTTCTTTGACTTTAGTGGTCATAAATAGTTTTAACCTGAACACCATCTCTGGGACAGTTGCAGAGTTCAAGTAGTTACTAGGCATAAAATACTAAAAGGTCACCCAAAGATTAGTGGATGATGCCTGTACTGACTGTACTGTACAGGGATTGTTGACAATCGCTGCTGGCCCCAGTATTAACTCATATACTGTAAGTACCAAGCTCTTACTGACAAATTGTTGGGGGGCCTTCAGGGCAAAAGACGTTTCAACTTTCATAGGTTTCAATGGGAAATCTACCCTAATTGGATCCTTTTGAGTCCAAATACAAGGGGAAAAAAGGTGGAGAGGAGTAACAGCCCCAGATTAATCGGACATTTATGATGAGGCGATTTGCTACAATTGGCGCAGGATTTTAACTTTGGGTAACAGCGGGTGGCACAGTGGGTTAAACCGCTGAACCATGAGCTGTCGATTGAAAGGTCGGCAGTTCGAATTTGCGACGGGGTGAGCTCTCGTTGCTTGGCCAGCTCCTGCCAGCCTAGCAGTTCCAAAGCATGTTAATGCGAGTAGATAAATAGGTACCACTTGCAGGAAGGTAAACAGCGCTCCGTGTTCCAGCTGCATGCTACTCACTGCAGCAAGGAGAGTCATGCCGGCCACATGACCACGGAGGCGTCTTCGGACAACGCTGGCTCTTCGGCTTTGAAATGGGGATGAGCACCACACCCTAGAGTCGGACACGACTGGACTTAATTATCAGGGGTCACCTTTACCTTTAAGCTTTAATTGCAGTCCTCTTGCCATCCCAAAAAACCTCCCAGTCCAGTTTCCAGTAGGTATGCACTAAAAAAACTGAAACAGACCTTGGTTACCACCTTCAGTGAGAATTGTTATTCAGAAGTTAATGAAAAGCTTTTTATGTATTACATTGTTATCCCACTCTTCTTCCAAGGAGCTCATGGTAGTGTACACAGCCTGAGGGAGAATCGGCATGGCTTCTGCAAGGGTAAGTCTTGCCTCACAATCCTTTAGAATTCTTTGAAAATGCCAACAGGCATGTGGTTGAACCCGTTGATATTATCTATCTCAGCAGTTTTCAAAGTTCTCCCCGTGAGTTGGAGAACCGTGAGTACCTATGGGGGCAGGGCGGTGGTGTGCCTGAGATTGTACTGCTGCTGGTGGCAAAAGGGGTTATTTTTAACTTACTGTGGTTGCGCCGGCCCTCCACAGCCCCCCCTTTGGGCCTCCCCGCACTGATTGGCTCTCCGCAGCGATTGCAACCCACTTCCAGTTTTGAATGAAAACCAGAAGTCGGTTGCAATTGCTGTGGAGAGCCGATCGGCAGCACAGGCCTCCCCTCACCCTCCGGAGGGCCAGCGTGACCATAATTTTTAAAATAACCCCTTTTGCCACCAGCAGCGATACTGGGTGCACTGCCATGGCTGCGGTAGTCACGCTCCTTAAGGGGCTGGCGGCCGCTTCCAGATTTCCTGGTGGGTTGCGACCCACAGCGACTCCTTTCTGCCACAACGGGTAACTGCAGCTTGTCAGTCTGGCATTATTGACTCCCATCCAGGGCATGGATTCCTGCTTAGCTCTTCAGGCAGTATGGCAGCTCAACCATCAGACCGCACACATCTGGAGTATTGTGTCCATTTCTGGTCACCACATCTCAAAAAGGATATAGTGTAACTGGGAAAAGTGCAGAAGAGAGTGACCAAAATGATTAGTGGGCTGGAGCAGTGGCGTCCTAACATGGGGGGAGCAGGTGTGCTCCACCCCAAGCGCCGAGCTTCCGGGGGGCGCGGCAGCCGGGCTCGGGGCTGCGCAGTGCGGCACCGGAGCCCAGCTGGCGCGCCCCTCAGAAGCGGCACCGGCTTCAGGAGGCTCCGCTCCGAAGCCGGGAGAAGCGCTACTCCGAGCGACCGCTCAGCTCGGCGGTCAGGGCCTTCTGAGAAGGTTCTGCGCGTCGAAGCACCTTTTACTCCCTTTCGCTCATGCGCAGAACCTTTCTGAGGGCAAACGGGCAGCCCGTTTGCCCTCAGAAAGGTTCTGCGCATGAGCGAAAGGGAGTAAAAGGCGCTTCGATGCGCAGTACCTTCTCAGAAGGCCCTGACCGCCGAGCTGAGCGGTCGCTCGGAGTAGCGCTTCTCCCGGCTTCGGAGCGGAGCCTCCTGAAGCCGGTGACGCTTCCGAGGGGCGCGCTGCTTCCGGGGGCTCCGGTGCGGTGGCGCGCTACTCAGCCCCGAGCCCGGCTGCTTGGGGGGGCGCGGAGCGATGGGGGCGCTCCAACCCCCGCCACCCCAGGCGCTGGGAGGGCTGAGTACGCCACTGGGCTGGGGCACCTCCCTTACGAAGAAAGGCTACAACATTTGAGGCTCTTCAGTCTAGAAAGTAGGTGCCTGAGGGAGACGTTATTGAGACATAGTATGGGATGGATAGAGGGAAGTTCTTTTCCCTCTCACACAACACCAGAACCAGGAGTCATCCACTAAAATTGATTGGCAGGAGAGTTAGACAAAAGGAAATATTTCTTTACCCAGTGAGTAACCTGTGGAACTCCTTGCCATAAGATGTTGTGAAGGCACCTGGCCTAAATGCCTTTAAAAGGGGATTGGGCAGATTTATGGAGGAAAAGTCCATCATAGGTCACAAGCCATGATGACTATATGCAACCTCCTGGTTTTAAAGGTAGCCTATCTGAATACCGGGAGCAAGGGAGTGGCAACAGGATACAGGTATCTTGTTTTCAGTGCTCCCCAAGGCATCTGGTGGGTCACTGTAAGATACAGGAAGCAGGACTAGACGGGCCCTTGACCTGATCCCGCAGGGCTCTTCTTATGTTCTTATGTTTAGTCTCCCCCCCCCCCCCCCGCGTTTTATCTTCACAGGAATCTTTCAAGATAGGCTAGACTGAGAGTAAGTAGCTAGTAGCGCAATCCTATTCATGTTTACTTGGAAGTACGTCCCATTGAGTTCAGTGGAGCTTAATCCCAAGTAAGCGTTTAGCCCAGGTCTCCCCAGTTCTAGTCTAATATTCTACCTGCTGTGCCACACTGGTGAGCCCTTTAGGGACAGGGAGCCATTTAATCATTTGATTTTTGTCTGTAAACCGCTTTGTGAACTTTTTGTTGAAAAGCGGTATATAAATACTGTTAATAATAATAATAATAATAATAATAATGATAGCTGAGTATTGTCCTCTTCAGTTTGAAGCTTAGCAATTTGCTCAGACGAACTGTGCATTTAAATCCTTTTAAAAAATCAATATTGTTTCCCACAACTGAAAGTCCCTCTGCATATGACTTTAGTTTCTGAATAACATCTCACACTGTGGGTGGTAACTGAGTTCTGCTTCTTTTTCAGCACATGCTTATTGGAGGTTGGGATAGGTGGGGGTTATGTTTGGATGGCAGTAATTCTGCAAGTAAAATTTGCCTGAGGTTAAAAACCCTGCCCCAATTGTAGCAAATCCTTCTCTGTCATAGATATGGAGTGAATTTGGGGCTGTTGCTCCCTATTTTTTTTTTTTTTGTATTTTGGCTCAAAAATGTCCAATTAACACTAATAGAGTTGGATCCTCTTTTGCCCTGAAGGCCCCCTAGTGGAGAAGTTTGTTTTTGTGCACTTCCTGATGTGTATTAGAATGGGACTACCTGGTTTACTTGCATCTGATATGTTTAATGTTGTGATAAAGATGTTTTCCCTGCATTTTTTTTTACGAAGGAAAGCAGCCTGTCATAAAGTAATAGGAGAGTTTTATAAATATGTAAATTCAGTTTTCTAAGATTATGCTTGAATTTAGTTTGTTTCATTTTAAATCAAGTTATTTGAAAAAGAGAACTTAACCTAAAATATTTTTTAAAATCTGATTAAAATTTCTAAAAATCTGGTTTTATTTTTACTTTAAAAAAATTGATGTTTTTTAAAATCGCTTCTGTTTTAACAAATATCATTTGAGTAATGATAGTGGGATGTTTGATGCTAGGAAGGCAGATAGAAAAATGTGAGAGGAAGAAATCTTATCCTGCTGTAGGGTAGAGAAAAGCAAAAGAATTCCATAGAGAAAAGCAAAAGAGTTCTTGCAACCAGAATCCGTCCATACAACTAATGTACTTGGTGCATGAGACAACACTCTTGGCAGCATATTGTATTGATTTCTGGGTTGGAGCCTGCAAGTCTCTAAGATTCGGTAACAGAAGACTGTAATTAGTTGGAAAATGAGCTGGCTGTAAATCAGAAATGTCTTTGTAGACTGACTTGCTCATTTTGTATTGGAGTGGAGTTAAAGATGCATCTCATTTTTTTATTGTTGCTAACTGCTACTAAGCAACTGAATATTAAAGGAAATTATACAAATGTGTGTCTGCTTATCACATTTAAGTGTATCATAGCCATTTTTTTTGAGGCATAGAAGGGGAGTAGAAAATAACATGTTATTGCACACTACACTTCTATACCTGGAATATCTGTGTCCAGATTGCTTGAACATGCAATTTGAATACTTGAATATGGTCTGTGCATACGTTAAGGCAGTGTTTCTCAAACTGTGGGTCGGGACCCACTTGGTGGGTCGCAACCTGACTTCTGGTGGGTCCCAGGTGATGGAAAGATCAGATAAGTAATTGCTACAAACCCTGATGCTATTCAAAAGCCAGATAGCTGCTAATTGCCCTTCAAAGAGCTGAACTCATGCAGCTTGCAAGTTTGTGCATATAGGGAGATAAATGTTTGAGCACCTTTTGTATGGTGTGTTTTTTCCAAGTCCGCCAACGACTGGTAGTGCTCATTACAAGAAATACCGTATTTCTTCGAGTCTAAGGCGCCATCGATTCTAAGGCGCACCTTTACTTTCAGTACCACCAGCAGGGGAAAAAATAATCCATCGATTGTAAGACTCACCTCCCTTCATTGAATCTACCCGCTCAGCACCAACTCTCCCCAGCATGTCTCCTGCAGGTGAGGATGACTGAGTGCACTGCCTTTGCATAGTATTTCTGGCCCCGCCAGAAAGTGCCATTTCCTTCATTACCTGGGCTTGGGGGAGCTTCAGGGAGGCCTGCACAACCCTCTGCAGGCCTCCCTGATCTTCAGTTCGGCAAAAAACAGCGATTTTTGGCCATTTCTGGTTTTCGCGAAAACCGGAAATGGCTGAAAATCGCCGTTTTTTGCTGAACTGAAGATCGGGGAGGCCTGCAGAGGGTCGCGCAGGTCTCCCTGAAGCTCCCCCAAGCCCCAGTAAGTAAGAAGATAGCATTTTGGGGTGCTTTTTGGAGACCTTCGATTCTAAGACGCACCCCATTTTTTGAAATGCTTAATTGGGAAAAAAAAACATGCGTCTTAGAATTGAAGAAATACAGTAGATTGAGGTTGTTGTTGTTGTTGTTGTTGTTGTTGTTGTTGTTTTGCGCAAATAAATAAATAAATAAAATATTACTTGTAAATAAATACAATATTTCTTTCTAGACCACTTTTTTAAGTCTCATAAAGCTAGGTGGACGATAGAGTGTCACTTTAAAAAGTGGGTCCCGGTGCTAAGAAGTTTGAGAACCATTGGGTTAAGGTAACTTTGTTTTCACTTTAACTCAAGATGTTCCTCAGATGTTTAGCAAGCCAAGTTGTTAACCTTCTCAAAGAGGTATTGTTTCCCTCTAGATCACCAAGTACTGCTTACAGAATTGTATTATTTGTACCTACCTACAAGCCTGATGTTGTAACAAAGCCAAATGTCATTGGTTTATTTAAATATTTGTCACTACAGTTATCACTACAACAAACAAATTATTTGTTACTACAGTTATCACTACAACAAACAGATTCCGTGGACTCTTGTTAAGTTGTATCATTGATTGATGGTTTAAAATTGCAGCAGATCTATGCATCCTAATATAGCCAGGTTTATTTAGTTCTCTAGGGCTGATTGTCCCACATGGGGTAAAATGCCTGTAATCCTTTGGATAACCCATTTGCTTTCCCCACTTAATTCTAATGTAGGATTTTTTTGTGACCTTAACATGACAGTAAACTCATTAGAAAAACTAGTGTTGTTCTAGTCTGTTTTCCTGAGCAAAGAAATTAACTGCCAGTTAAAAGACAACAACGGTGACCCAGTTTTTAAAGACTATACCTGTTTGAGTAAATGGGGAGTGCGTTGAAATGTGATCATGCTTAGGTAACCAAGATGTAAATAGCAGGATTTCTACTTTAAAAAAAAAACCTAGCAAAAAGCAGAAAATCTGTAATTAACAAAGAAGATAGGGTCCACACAGTCCTCAGTCAAGTGAATGGCAAATGTAGATTTCACTGAGTATGTATTGCTAGCAAGTTAATTTCACACATTTTGAAGGTTGTTTCTACAACAAAGTGTAAATGAAATGCCCCTATTGCAAGAAATCAGATGAGGTAAAAAGTGTTACTCAGCAGTTTTCATCAGAGAATGAAAGTTCTTCGATCAAGAATGATATCCCATTGATAGTAGTTGGAGCCTAGATGGGCAGCGCAATCCTGCCTAAGTATCACCGGATCCTATCTGCGTTCAGGGCTGATCGTGATCAGCCCCGAGGTCTACTTGGGGGAAGGGGACATTTGTCCCCTTCCCCCGGTGTAACGCAGGAAGGCCCCAATGGGCCTCCTCGGATTTCCGCCAGCTATTTAGCTGGCGCAAGTCCAAGGAGGCCGTGTAAAGGTCGTGCTGGCCTGGGAGGGGGACAGGGATATGGCGGCCACCATCCCCGCCCCCCAGGTCGGGTAGGCCAACCCCCAGCTTCCCTCGCCATCTGGACCGCCCCCGCGCCCGCTGGTGCTTCCCTTATCTTCTTTGGCTGCAGGGATGATCCAGTGGCGGAGTTGGGGCTGCCGGCCTCCGTGCTGGCAACCCTTACTCTAGAGTCACTGCAAACGTGTTTTACCTGGAGACATTTCAATAGTAGTGAAGTGACAGTTTCGATGTGCTTATATTTTAAAAGTTTAACCATGTTCATAGTAGTGCTTCCAGTGTGCAAAATAATCCTTGCAACCTTAGAGAGTAAATATCACTGGTGGTATTTTTGGCAATTACTTGTGGGTATCATTGGGTTAAAATTCTTACACCATCTAGATTCGCATATACCACTACACTATATACAGCACTGGAATCCTTAATACCAGTAATGATCTCTACTTAGCTGCCTAATAAAATTTGAGTTGAAATTGGATTTGCATACTTCTATAATAGGATTGGCAAAACATGCTATGGCTTGTTCTCTTGTCCTCTGCAGTAAAGTTTTAAAAATGGTCAGCATTTTCAGTGACGATACACTGTGCATGTTTATAATGTTAATCACACTTTAAAGAATGAAGGCTTCAGCATTTTCTAATGAGTCTTGAGGCCTGGTTTTCGGTGCACTTTTCAGTGCTGTCTGGTGGCAAATGATGATTGTTTTTGGTTCGGTAGTTATTCCTAATTTTCATTGGTGCAAATGGTAACCAAAGCAAACTAGATTTGGATATTAATGACTTAGATTATATTTTGCTTTTTCTAATTGACAAAATAAAAGAGTCCTTATCTTGAGAAATACCGTTGAAGTACCAGCAACAGTGTCCTTGCAACTCTGGTCTTACTGTCATGTGTTGTGGTGTTGCATTGTGCAGCAATTCATTCACCTCATTTGAAACACTTAACAAACCAAACCTTAGAATTTTAATTTGAAACCATTTTGATTTTTTTTTTGCTACAAATCCCTTTGAGACCTTTTGATGTTGAAAAGCAGCATAAAAATTATAATCGTCTGTCAATATTTCTAAATCTCACATTCTTGCAAAAGTTTTATATCCATCAAGTTTTATTTTTGTTTAATAAAAGTGTGCATTCAATGGAGAACTGAAATGTATATATATTATGTACAAGTTTAGAAACTTGTACCAGAAAGCCTGTGTATTCTTGCACGTGTTTTTCCATGAATATAAGTGCTCTTCCTTGTATGTTAATGGTCTAATATTTAGCTATGCTTACCTATATGAGGAGTGTGTCAACCATAAATATAATCATCAACCCTGGTTACCGGTACTTATTTGCATCTTCTCAAAAATGAGGAGACTAGTAAGAAGAAAGCTGAAAAGGAAAAAGAGGGTCAAAACTCTCCAGAGATAGAGATTTAAAAAGTAACAGAAGCTCAGCTAGAATATATCCCACTAAGTACGGTAAGAAAAATATCAGTCAAGGAAGCTATAAAAGGTAAGGCGGCTTCCTTCAGAAAATGGAAGCTTTGCCCAAGTGAAGAAAATAAAAGGAACGCAAGTGACGCAATCCCATGCATGGCTATTCAAAGTAAGTCCAATTGAGTTCATTGGGACTTACGGTACTCCCAGGTAAGTGTGTATAGGACTGCAGCCAAACTCTGGCAAAGTATAAACGGGCAAAAGGGATGTGAAGAAAGAATTTAAGGTGCACTTGGCTAACAAGGCCAACAATCGAGGCCAACAATAAATGCTTCTTTAAACATTAAGGAACTCAATGTGAAATTTCTGGTCTTCTCACAAAAATATGTGCAGTAACTTGTCCTTTAAATCGGCCTCTTTGCCAGAGATTGGAAGGTAGCCAATGTTAACATAGATACTTAAAAATGATCTGGGGGGGGGGGAATTTGGATATTGCAAGCGTGTCAGTTTTAAAATCTGTCCCAGGTAAACTGGTGGAAAGCGTAAGGTAGAATAATTAAGCATATAGAAGAATAAGCTTTACTGAAGGAGAATTGGCATGGTTTCTGCAAAGTAAGACCTGCCTTGCCAAAGTTCTTTGAGAGTGTCAACAGGAATGTGAATAGAGGCAGTCCAGTTGACCCTGTATACTTCAAAAAGCTTTTGACAAAGTTGCTCACCAAGGGCTCTTCAGTAAAACTGAGTAGTCATGGAATAAGAGGACAAGTCCTTTTATGAATTGGTAATTAGTTAAAGAGCAGGAAGCAGAAAATAAGAATAAATGGGCAATTTCCAGAGTGGAAGGAAATAAGAAGTAGGGTCCCCCAAGGATCTACCTTGGGACCAGTTCTTTTTAGCTTGTTCATAAATGATTTGAAGTTGGGCTAAATGGTGAGGTGGCCCAGTTTGTGGATACCACCCTGAATAGTTTGGTGTCAAAACCCAAAGCAGATTGTGAAGGCTCCCAAAGGAGCTCTTATTATTCAAAGGAGTGAATGGGAAACCAAATGGCCAATGTGGTTCAGTATAAAATAAGTGACACATTCTGGGACAAAAAAACCCAACTTCACACATAAATTGATGGGGTCTGAGCTGTTGGTGATGAACCAGATCTTGGGGTTGTGGTTGATAAGCTTTAGTGAACACATCACATTGGTTTTCAGTAGCAATGATGAAGGCACATTAAGAAGGGGATTGAGAATAAGACTGCTATTATAATGCTCTCTCTGTTTTCTATGGTGTGGCCACATTTGGAATACTATGTGCAGTTCTGTTCATCAAACCTCAAGAAGAATATTGTAGCACTGAAAAAAGGTGCAAAACAGGGCAACCAAAATAAGGCTACAGTATTTGGGGGTTTTACCTTTGAAAAATTAGAATTAAGGGGGGACATTGAGACTTACTATATGAGAGAGAGAGAGAGAGAGAGAGAGAGAGAGAGAGAGAGGTTTTCTCCCTCTCTCACAATATTAGAACCAATAGTCATTCAATGAAACTGATTGGTGGAAGATTTAGGATGGTCACAAGGAGGTACAGTATATATCTTCACACAATGCATAATTAGTCTGCAGAATTCATTGCCATAAGATTTTTTAATGACCATTAGCTTGGATGACTTTAAAAAGAGATTGAACGAATTCATGGAGGACAAGTCTGTCAATGGCTGCTAAACATGATGGGTTGCGCTACTTCTAGGTTCAGCAGTAGTATACCTCTGATTACCAGTTCCAGGGGAGCAATTGTGCCAGAGAAGTATGTCTGTCTTTGCCTGCTTTTGGGCTTCCCAGAGGCAGCTGGTGGGCTACTGTGGGTAAACAGAATACTGGACTAGACAGGCTTTATTTATTTATTTTAAAAAAACCAACCAACTTTCTCTTGCCAAGGGCTTATGTTCTTACATATGTTCTAACTATCTAACATCTCTGTACATTCAAAGAGACTCAAGCACAACTATGTACTTATGTGTTCAATAAATGACAGTTTTCAGTAATGGAAAAAGAAACTTAACCTTAATTTGATGGTCAGAGTATTGGTTCTGAGTTGTTCTGGCAGAATGAGAGGCATCCAATCAAACGTCTAATATTTATTTACACCCAGCTTAGTTAACAGAAGTCTTGTACCGTTTCTGTACTGGTGAAGTCAATATTGGGAATCTTTCCTGTTGTGCCTGAGCACACATAATCCTGTGGCTCCAGAGACTAACTCCATGCTTGACTCCTGAGGTCCCCTAGTTCTAGTCTAGTCTGTAGGACTACTTTATGCTTTCCCATTTTGTACAGCACAAAGGCTGTACTGTTGAAGAGAATTGGAGTAATAGTATGTTTATATGCAGCTGGTGACTCTCCTCCTACATAAGATTAAATATGTCTAAATAGATTTAGCACTATGTCTCTGCCCCAGACACTTTTTCGTTTTCATAGTAGCCTAAAGAAGAGGTGTTTTGCTTAAAATGAACAACAATAATGGGTAGCATCGCAGCTGATGCTTCTGGCATCAGGAGCTCCCTCTGTGAACAGAAGCAAGTAGAATGCTTCTTCAGTTCACAGAAATGAATTCTATTCATGAAGGGAGTTCTCAATGGCGGTAGTAGGGATGTTACCCATAAATAGTAATTTTTTTCGCATGTCCCCAAATATGCAATTTTTTTTTAAATTTAAGAACTTTTGAAACTTTAAAAATAGAATTCCTTTCTACTTTAAGCTTCTTGACTTTGATGCATCACTGCCAGTAGTGGCTTTGTTTGCATTTCTAAAAATCACTGTTCATATATGTATGCACATGTGTGCATGCTAAATGTCAGATTTCACCATAGTAGCTCTGCTGTGGACTGAATGCCATTGCAATAAGGGATTTGCTGTTGCTATTCGGTGACACAGGAAAACACATTAGGAGCTGCACTGCACAAAATAGCTCCCTGTATGTTTCCTATTTGCCCTCCCCTCCCTCCAGGGGGGCTAGAACACTTTAAATTATTAATATCATTAGTCCAGGCTGAAATAGCCTGTTTTACTGAACTGGGTGCAGGAGGCTGAATAATTTAAAGTATCTCTTGATGGATGATCAGAGGAATTGATTTGTTTTGTATTCAGATCTGATACAGTACTTATCTTTGCTATTTTGCTCTGTTTTTTTTTCTCTCTCCCTCTAAAGCTCTGCTATTCTGAAGCTCCTTTTATATTTTTAACTTACCTAGTTGGCTTCTGTTAGACATGCTAAATTCAAAAGTAATTTTTGGTAGTCCCTGTCTTCAGGAAGGAAAGGGAGCAAAACTGAATAATCCATTGAAAAATAATATGTGCCCTTTTTTTCTAGTTTATAAACAAAAATTTGTGGTGAAAGTATTTTTCCCCTTCCATGTTTGATATAGTGAGAATTCAAACACTATTAGAAGCCTGCAGTAAAAAAAAAAAATATGACTGATAAGTTCAGTGGCAAGTTCAGTTCAGTCAACACAAGTTAGTCTCTAGAATTGAAATCAGTTGTGACTGACTGTACAATCCTAGGCATGTCTACTTGGAAGCAAGCCTCTTTGGGTTTAATGAGTGAGACTTACTCCCAGGTGAGTATAGGATTATGTCTGTTAAGTTTTATTAATTTCCTGGAGACTTGGGCCCAAAGCATACATACAGAAATAGATGTCATAATAGATATTTTCCACTAAAGCACGGGCTGGGATGCTGGCACGTGCTTTCTTCCTGATGTACTAGTAACTAGTTTTTATGCTATGTGCAGGATTTATTTATTTATTTTAATGTGGGAAGCATGCGGACATTTGATCCCACACCTGCAATCAGAAGTGGCACTGCAGCAACAGTTAACGTTGGGTGAGACTGGTGATGATGTATACAGCATCATAAGAGCATAAGAAGAGCCCTGCTGGATCAGGCCAAAGGCCCATCTAGTCCAGCTTCCTGTATCACACAGTGGCCCCACCAGATGCCTCAGGGAGCACACAGTTTGGGAGTACTTCTGGATTCACAGCTCTCCCTGGAAAGCCAGGTGGCGGCTGTGGCCAGGGGTGCGTTTGCCCAGCTTCGGCTGGTGCGCCAGCTGCGGCCGTACTTGAGTCGATCGGACCTGACCACGGTGGTCCACGCCTTAGTGACTTCCAGACTGGACTACTGTAATGCGCTCTACGTGGGGCTGCCCTTGAAGACGGTTCAGAAGCTGCAACTAGTGCAGAATACGGCGGCCCGGGTGGTCACTGGAGCTAGGCGATTTGACTGTGTTGAACTCTGTTGAACCACTGCTTCAGCGGCTGCACTGGCTGCCCATTCGTTTCCGAGCCCAATTCAAGGTGCTGGTAATGACCTTTAAAGCCCTTCATGGTTTGGGTCCAGAATATCTGAGGGACCGCCTTCTCCCATACATTCCGGCCCGCTCTCTTAGATCATCTGAGGAGGCTCTCCTGTGAGTGCCACCGCTGTCTCAAGTTAGGGGAATGGCAGCTTGAGGGTGAGCCTTCTCTTCTGTGGCTCCACAATTGTGGAACTCCTTGCCAGGGGATTTGAGAACAACCCCCTCCCTCATGACTTTTCGGCGGGGGCTCAAAACGTTTCTGTTTTGTCTTGCATTTGGATGATGGGTTGTTGTCTGCCCCTAGTGCCTTAGTATGTTCTGCCTTGTTGTTCTGCTCTACATTGTCACCCCCCAGTGGATTTTATTGTTTTTTAATTTACTTTATGTATTGTTTTTAAATTATGTATTTTAACTTGTTGTAAGCCGCCTTGGGCATTTGCCTTGGCATAGTATAATTTTTTTAAATTAAAAAATAGATAAAAAATAAGACATTTTTTCACATTTAAAATTGTGTTAGTACTTTTTTACTTAACGATTAATTACCTAATTAATTTGATTAATCCAATTAATTAGGGGTACTTCAGAAAATTGGACCGTGATAAGGGGGTACCCGGTCAACACACTTTTTCTGGCATAAGGTATTCCAATTAATTAGCAGGGGGTACTTCAGAAAATTGGACCGTGATAAGGGGGTACCCGGTCAACACACTTTTTCTGGCATAAGGTATTCCAATTAATTAGCAGGGGGTACTTCAGAAAATTGGACCGTGATAAGGGGGTACCCGGTCAACGCACTTTTTCTGGCATAAGGTATTCCAATGGTTTTAAGGTAATTTTGGGGCGCTGATTCCAAATCTGGCATCAGATTTGGCATCATGAAAATGGGGTATGCCGATAGCATAAAAACGAGATGTGATAGAGCAAATCTGAGATCAGATTTGGAATCAGCACCCTGAAATTAGTCTAAAACAGCTGCAACAGTTCAGGCCAGAAAAAAAAATTGTAGACCAGTGTAAATTTGCTGTTTTTCATTGATTTTAATCAAATACAATACTGTATTTGATATCTCAAAAACCTGATGTGATAGACAAAAACTGATGCCAGATTTGGAATTGGCGCCCCAAGACTACCTTAAAACCATTGGAATACCTTATGCCAGAAAAAGTGTGTTGACCAGTGTAATTTTGTGCCCCAGCATGCCTTGTCCTATGCCAGACAGGTGCTGGAAAAAGTAAAAAAAAAAAAAAGTCATAGCCCCCCCCAAATGTCTGGTTTTCGGAATAATCTGGATTTCGGATATCCGGATAAGGGGTCATCAACCTGTAATAATCTAGTATTTACTAAATGGACTGAGAATAAGATTTTGGATTGAGATGAGGAATATGGAGCAATGTAGTAGTAGGCAGTTAAAATGATTGTTTTGAAAGGACGTTTACAGTGTTTTGGTGAGTAATTGCCTCAATTTTGATTCTGTAGCATCTGTAATGACAGCATGTGCTTTCACCTGCTCACCAAAAAAATGTACTTAAATTTCACACATCAGTCCAATGACTTCGCAGACATCAATTTTATCAACATAGATATTGCACCATTTGCTATGCCCAGTTTCCACCACCATGCCCTCTTCTTGCTTCCCTTTTAAGTAAAGGCAAGAATGCATCTATTCAAGATCATGTCTATCTGCAAATGACAGAAACAGCGCATGAAGCATTAAATAAGGATGTACCTTCCAGCTGAGACCTCAATCAGATGACTCCCTAGCGCACTATATACTACATTAATCATAATTGCCATGAGATAGACTAAAATGTTCTTAGTTACCTGTGAATATGCCCAGCCAGAGGAGTAGGGATTACTTTGGTTTGTGTGAATAAGTGCTCACTGGGCATAGAAGCAGGACTTGGAATCTGTAGACAGCCTGTACAAGATGAAAGTGGCAACATAGGAAATGAATTATTGTAAGACTGTTCAGTAACTTTCTTCTTGTTTGAAGGTGAGCCATCATAATTTTCCATGTTCCTTTTCCCTTTGGATAGATTCTTTCTAGGCATCATAGTACAGAATTATTATTTTTAGATTTCTTAAGATTCAAAAAAGGAAGCAGTTCTTATTAATTATCAACTTATGAGTGTTGGACTTGAACCAGGAAGACCCAGGTTCAAGTACCTACTCAGCTATGAAACTCACTGTCTCTTCAGCCTAAACTTAAGAACATGAGAATTTACAGAATGAAAAAGGGCAAAGTCAGCTAATCATTTCATATGGCATGTATCACAAAAAGAAGTTATACTCTGCATAGGGTATGCACTTAAAAAGAAGTCTCAGTGATTTAAAAAGAGGGCCTAGCTAATTTGGCTGTCCCTAGAAGGGTGCGGGGCCCTGGGTAACTCAGCTAGTGCACCCCCCATTGCCGTGTGTGTGTGTGTGTGTGTGTGTGTGTGTGCGTGCGCGCACGCACGCGCACACACACGTGTAAAGTAAAAGTGCTTAAATGTTTCAATTTTATTTTCAGATAGACTTACACTTCTGCAAGTGGGGAATGGAGGGGGGCAGTCGCACATGGAGCCTCACCACTCCATGTGGCTGGAATGTGCTGCTGGCTCCTCTGTCCTGCTGGAGTAACCCTCTGTTGTTGTCTCTGCCCTCATGGGGGGGGGATGGACAGGGGGTTCCTTGACGCTGGGTTTGGCAGCTGCTGTGTGAAGACTCTGCCTCGTTGCACATAGGAAGGAGCACATGGGAAAGAGCATGACGACGCCCATGCCTTCCAGAGCACAAAATGAAGGTCTTCGGCTTGCTGCTTCAGTTGCCAGGCACAGCAAGTCAGAGCTTTCTATCGAGCTCTTTAAAGGGCAAACGTAAAGGAGAGAAAGTGACTGAGGGGGGGGGGACTCACTCCAAGTGCGGGGCAGAGCAGCTCCCCCAGTTGCCCTACTCAAGGGACAGGCCTGCTAGCTATCCATTTCCCCTTAACTCGCCAAGTGTGCATTCTTTTGTTGTTGTGCATGTGGGTGTTGACTTCTCATAGGGTAAAATCAACAGGAAAGTAAACCTATTTGTATATAATTATATATTACACAGTACGCTGTATAGAATGAAAGAATTTATACCCAGATAGTATATCTATGCTTTAGACATGTTTAGTATTTCAGTGCTACACACACACACACACACACACACAGTCATAAGCATCAGAGGCGGAGGAAGGGATTGGGCGGGGGGACTTACTGGTGTTGGCAGCGACGAACTGGCATCGGCAGCGGTGAATGCGTCTGCAAAGGCAGCGGAATGGCTCGGAGATGGTAGGAGAAGCCGTCCGCCACCTCCGCACAGCCGTTTGATTTGACCCCCACCCTCCCGCCCAACCCCCAAGGGACGTTTGGCTCTGACTGACATCACTCGGGGGCGAGCCTTGTGAAGTCGCATCTGGCCGTGACGTCGCAGCGGGGCGGCTTTGCTATGCCACTGATAAGCATAAGTACCAGTAGCTTTAATCAGGTCATGTGTCATTTGGACAAACTTCTTCAACACATTCATCACAATGTCAAGACCGTCGGAGCTTATTTGTAGCTTGCTTCCAGCAACAGAAAACCAAATGAAAGGTGCTCTTGGGCTCACCTGACATCCCTCCTTCCAAAATCTCCCAGTGATCCCATATTCTGTATTTTGAACTCTTTATCAATGAAGTTAAACAATGCAAACATTTTGTCCTGGCATTTCTAGGCATGCCTTCTTTAACACGCTAGCATCTTATTTACATTCCCATGCAGATTAACCTGGACTTACAAAGGTGAATGGAAAAAATGAGATATTACCACAGAATTAATGCAGACGCTGTTCTGAATGCAGTCCATCTTGAGTGGATAGTTACATTTTTCCTTCAAATCGATTACAGGGGAAAAAAAGATTCTGCACACATTGAGAACATTCTGGAGAACATTCAATAACAGCCCAATCCTGCTTAGGGCTGCCACAGCGTGCAAAATCACACTGTGCCAGATCCTAGGCAGGTTCAGGCCAGCATCAGAGCTGGGGCACACCTTGGGAGAAAGGGATGTTTGTCCCTTTCCCTCCGGGAGAGCCCCAGTGACCCCTGTGGGCCTCCTCGAATGTGCTCCGGCAAAATGGCCGATGCAGTTCTGAGGAGCTGGTTTAAGGCCGGCCAGGGATGGGGGATAGGAATTTGCGGAGCGCACTTCCGATAATCCGTCCCCTGTCCCTGGCCCGGTGAGCCAATCCTCTCCTCCTCTGCCAGCCTGTTCCGCCCTCCTCCCGTCCCTCCGTCAACCAGTGGGGACTTAACAGCTCAGTGCGGTGGACGGGCCGGATGCTGGGTGGGCGCTGACTGGGCCTACTCACTGGCTGTCAAAAACATGCCTTATGGCACATTTACAACACCTAGCACCAGCAGAGCCATCGCTCCGCTGGCACTTGGTGAGGATTGCACTGTAATTCACATAGTGAATAGTCTTGTAGTCTTAGTAAATTGCTGCCTAGCAATAGATGAGTTCTCACTGCAGCGTGGGACATCAACTGCTTTAAATTGTGCAGATGTAGGGCAGCAGTGGGGAGAATGGATAAGATTAAAGGCGAATTCCTGTGTAATGATCCGGCGAGCGGCCTAGGGCCGCCCGCTGGATCCCACCACAGCCTGCCATGCAGCAGGCCGGAGGTCTACTCGGGGAAGGGGATGTTCATCCTTTTCCCCGGGTGTAAACCGGGGCCGGCCCCATTGGCCTCCTCAGATTTCCGCCAGCTAAATAGCTGATGAAAGTAGGAGGAGGCCGTGTAATGACTGAGCTGGCCCGGCGGGATGGGGATATGGCAGACACCATCCCCTCTCCCTCCCGGGCCAGGTCGCTCAATGTCCCCCTCCCTTGCTGCCTGCCCATGTGGCCACCGGCGGGAGCCTTACCTGCCTCCGGCGGCTGCATGCTCATCCCAGCAGCAGAGTGAGGGAGGCCGGCCTTGTGCCGGCCTCCCTTACTCCAAAGTAGGCGCAAACGTGCCTTACGGCACGTTTGCAACACTTTAGAATGGCAGAATGCGCACTCCATCGTTCTAAAGCTACGGTGGATTTTGCTGTACATGTGGATAAAAATAAAGCTTTCATGTGTAATTAGCTTTGACTTTCAACTCGGATTAACCCCACCTCTCAGTATGTTTTTTTTTTAAGGAGTTAACTTAAATTTGAAGATGAAGTAAATGGGGATGAATTGAAGGGTAAAACTGAATGAATTTGGGCTGCTTGCCAGTAAAAGTGCCACCTAGTTGATGAGCCAGCAGGAAGACCTGCAGTCATGGATGAATTGTGACCTACAGCAAGATAGAAGGTTATTGCAGAACAGCATGAGAAGATATCAGAAAACTAGTCAGTGAGCCAATGGTGGATGACACATTCATACAGATACTGAGGAGTGTCTTGAGAGTATCTTTCCTTATGTTATGTTGACTGTAAGTCAGTTTTCATCACATTTTGGAACCCAAAGCCCTTCACTAAACCCCCCCCCCCCACAAAATGCCCCCCCCAAAAGTTCTTGTGCTGGTTGAGTACAGTAGTTTGACATCTAGTCTGAGCTTGCTTCTGGATGCTTGCTTTTTGTATTGCTACTCCTCATAATGACCGCAATTTCACATGCTATGTCATTTGCATCTTGAAGTTTCATGGAATTCAGTACCACACAATCGCCAACCACAGATTTACTTTTCCATATAGCTCTGCGTGTGAACTTCAAAAGGTGATTCCAGTGTACTCTCAAGTTCCAAAAAGCAAAATGACAAAAGGCACTTTAAAAAACCATGAGCATTTGGAATAAGGAGTTAGGAAATTTGCAGCTGGCCTCTTGCAAGTTCATTGTTTTCAGATTAATTTTCTGGTCCATGTACCACCTCTATATCTGAAGGTAGAGCAGGGAAAAAAGTTACAGTACTTCTACTCTATTATCGAGCAAAAATTCAAGACACA
Source organism: Plestiodon gilberti rubricaudatus (assembly GCA_026170595.1). Classification (NCBI taxonomy): domain Eukaryota; kingdom Metazoa; phylum Chordata; class Lepidosauria; order Squamata; family Scincidae; genus Plestiodon; species Plestiodon gilberti. The sequence continues at coordinate 80,484,590 of JANXHW010000001.1, forward strand.
ATCGCAATGTGCCAGCACTACAGTGAGTTATGTTTTCAGCTTCTATTTATGGAACTTGTTCTTAAAATACACTTTCTTGATTTTGTAAACTTTGGATTACTGGCTACAAAAGACCTTCATCTATTATGATTATGATTATGAATATAATGAATGTTTATATATTTAGATTAAATTAGATGAGATAAAGGAAACTGTCAGCACAATCCTAGGCATGTCTACACAAGGGTAAGTCCCATTGAGTTAAATAGGACTTATTACCAGGTAAGTGTGTGTAGGATTGTAGGCTAAACCCCTTCAAACATTGCAAGGTTTACCAAATATTTCAAAGAGAAACAATATAATGTACTTAGACTGCAGTCTGACACCATGCTTACTATAGAATTAGCTCAACTGAAGACAGTGGGACTTGCTTCTGAGTAAACATGCATTGGGTTGAATTATTAGTCTGTTTTGTTTAAGCAACATACTGTCTATAAGATGTGATTACTATATAATTGTCATTAACAATTATAATGACACATTTAAATGGCTTTTAAATGGTGGATTACCTGAATTTTATGGTGGATTACCTGATATCATTACCTGATAGCTTTTATGGTGGATTACCTGAATTTAAGGTTCTCAAGAAACCATGGTGGCATGAAAGATGAACTAGAAAGTCTTGGGTTTGTTCTTTTTAAAGAAGCTGTAAGTGTAACTTCAGTCTAACATGATTTAGAGTAAATGGCAACACTTTAAAAAAAAGTCTCCCATGTAGAAGCAACGTGAGCAGCTTGGGGGAAGGTTGAGCCACGTGATGTAGTAGAGGCTAAAATTCTAATGCCAGGATTAGCTGCTTATTTTTGGTTGTCTGCAGGCTTTGATGCAAGGCAGCAGTTGCTTGGCATAGGAGAGCTGCTGCTCAGATTCCAGTAACCTCAGCCTCACCTTTTGTTAATTTTAACTTGCTTGCCTGTCTAGTAACGTTGGCACATTGGGATTTTCTAAGCCTGCTAATATTTCAGATTGTCAATGTGGCCTGAATGGAAAAGCCTAGGCAGTAACAATACTATCTTTTGCATAGTTTTTCAGTATTGTACATAGAGGCTACCTACCTATCTGAAAGTCTCCTTTGATCTTATGAGCAAAGCAGCGCACTTGCCAATGCATATGGAACACAGGAAATTCCTAATCACCTAATTAGTGGTGTTCTACAGTTTGCTTTTCATCTGATTGTGCCCCAGAACTACTGTTGGAAGGTGTTGATAAAGCCAGGCAATTGCACTCATTTATAAATAGTGTTGTTTTCAGGTAAGTCCTGTCCGCTGTGCTGCTTTAGGCATGAAAAGATATGTTTGACATAGCTTTCCAACCTCTTCTTGAAAATTTCAGAGGTCAGTACAGTTGTCCTGTATAGTTTCACATGATTTACTTTATAAACCACCTTGGAATTCAAGGATGAAAGTCAGTCTAAGTTTTAAAAATTGCATAAATAAATGTATGTAGCCAACAATTGTTTTTCTTTTCCATGATTTAATACTGCAGTGTAGATTGATCCACCTGCATATCTTTTACCTTCCTCAACTGGACACTATTTTTAAAGAAAAGAAACAAAATAATTGTTTGTAGTTGAAAAACTGGAGGTGCGGGGTTTGTGAAAGAAAAATCTCAGCAGTCCCATAATCTGGAAGAAAAAAAAAGGCAGTGCTTGGTATTGTTTGCAGTTAAACACACACAATTGTTGTTGGAATCAGTAGTTCAAGATACTTCATATACAGTTGATGCTTTAACTCTTCCAGCGCAATGCTGACTAAGGATCCGGCCTGCGGATCTGAGCCGTTTGGCCGGCGGGCTGGAGGTCTACTCGGGGAAGGGGACACTCGTCCCCTTCCCTGGGTGTAAACCGGCGTCGGCCCGGTAGGCCTTGGATTTCCGCCAGCTAAATAGCTGGTGGAAGTAGAGGAGGCCGTGTAACGGCCTAGCCGGCCCAGCGGGGATGGGGATATGGCAGGAGCCGTCCCCCTCCCCCTCTCAGCCCGGCTAGTCCAATGGCCCCCCTCCCTCACCCGCTGGACCGCCCACATGGCAGCCAGTGGGAGAGCTTACCTTCCTCTGGCGGCTGTGTTCTCGTCCTTACGGCACGTTTGTGACCGCTTCCGGCGCCGGCATGTTAGGCTGGATTGCGCCTTTCATCTGTAAACTTAGTTTAGGTATGTAAATGGTGATTTTTTTTGGGGGGGGGGGATCTTGTCTATGTCCCTCATGGAATGGAAACAGAGAATAAATAAGTGGTGTCCTTAAATGTAAAATGCTTAAAAACATAGGTAATCTGATAGCATTTGTTTGCCTTTCTTATGAGATTTAAAAAGCGTACTCTAATTGGTAATCTAAATTCACTTGGTATATGCTGTTTTAAATAATCTGCAACTATGTCAGCACATTATCTTTTAATTCTTGTAGTCAGCAGTACTGGTGTGTTTTTATTTGTGCTACACTTACTCACATGATTAAAACATCTTTTTCCTCAGATCATTCCACCTCAAGTGGTACTTCCTCGTTTAAGCCCAGCCGTTCACTGGTCTCCATTCCCACTGCCCATGTGATGCCGTCTAATGCCAGTTCTTCGCTTTCCAAACATAGGGAACCTCTCAAGTCTGACAGTTCGAAATTGAGTACAAGCCTGTTGAGGTCTGCTGGAAGTAGGCATCAGGGCTTGCTGGACAGTTCTCTTGACATGAAGGACTTAAGGCCTGTGAGGAAATGGTCATCTTTGTCGAAACTCAGCACACCCATGAGTTGTAGCCAGGATGTGAATGTTTTCTCACCAGAGTGCAGGACCAGCATGGATAAAATGGGAAGAGACAAAACAATGTCACCGCAACTAAGAATAAACGGGACAAGCTGCTTGCACAGTAGTATGGAACTACTTAAGATTGAGGACAGAGAAATGGGGAAAAAAAGAAATTCCACTTTGGACTGCAAGTACAAATTTGAAAGTTGTAGCAAAGAAGAGTTGAGTGTTCCTGACCCCTCCAACAGGAGACATGCCTTAGATATGACCTACAGTGCCTTACCTGAAAGCAAGCCTGCTACATCGAACTGTGAAATTTTTCAACAAGGATTTATAACCTTGGGACCGCAGGCTGTGAGCGGGGTTCCCATTCAGCCCTCTGAAAGGACTCAGAGGTGGCTTACGGAACAATTCCATACTAACCCTCCAGACTCTAGATCTTCTGAGGAGTCCTACAGTTTACCTCCTTGGCAGTTACAGCAGCATGAAGAAATTCGAACAGGAACTGAAAATCCTGTGCAGGTAAGAACAAATATTCAGTGTTTGCTGCCACCAAGTGGATAGTAAGAGAGGTGACATCAAACATTGTGTTAAACGAAAACTCTGGTCTTCCCCAGTTATATAATAATACAGCAGGCCTTGATTGTCTTACTATATTGTAAAGGTTTTCTAAAATGGGTTTGTAGATGACCATCATGCCAGGTATTATTGGTGGATTCTAACTGATTCTAACTGATTCAGGGCCCAATCCTCCAACTTTCCAGCGCCAGTGCAGGCCACAATACAGCCCCAAAGTAATGGAACAAAGCTTCCCTTACCTTGGAAGAAGCCTCTGTGACTGTCCCCACACTGCAGGATGCAGTGCACACCCTGTTGGCACAGCTGCATCAGTGCTGGAAAGCTGGATGGGATTGGGCCCTCAGTCTAGTTTGATTTGGCTATAGGCGGGAAAGCATATCCGTGTGGCTTGATCCTTACATTGGCCACTGTCTCACATAAATCACTGTAAAATAAATGGAACTGTGTTGGGGTTATTGACTTGTATTTCATTAGCATATTTAAGGTAAATCAATTTCTTGGTAGGATGCCTGTTGTCTCTTATCTTCAGCCTTGCGCCTTCCTTGCTTCGAAAAAGAAATGGTTAGTTCAAAATGTATTTTGCTTACTATTTTACAAAACTTAGAGCTTTCAGAAAATATAGTTTAGTTTTCTTTTTGACCTGTTTGGTTACCTGTAGATGCAAACTCATTTGGAGTGAAGGAGCAGTTCCTTAAACAAAAATGAAGTGTCATATAAAAATAAATTACTTTTCAGTCAATAGTAATTACGCCATGCACAATGTCTGCACCTCATGGAATATTGTATGTCTAGAAAATCTGAGTCAATAATTTCTACAATGTTTGTCTTTGCTGATGCTACAAAAATGAGGCTTCTTTCTATTATCTTTTGTCTAGGCTGTAACTATTAATTAAAGTCAACTTTAGCTGTAAAATAATTATATATTGCTGATCTTGGAAAAATTGGCCTTCAATGTTGTTCAGATGACCTAAATGCTCTTCTGGCTACTTCCCCTCCCTCATCCATATGTGCAGCCCAGCCTGGAAGTTGTAGGTTTTGCCAACTTTTGTAGCGAAGTCTCTTCTGTGTAGCTGGTGCATTATTGTTACAGCCATGGTCTAACCACAGCACTTTCAAATGGAACAATAATGTCATGATGCTATATGGACAAGACCTGCATCTCTTAGCCTTTTGTGCCGCATGCACATCCTGGATAATTTCAAACTGCTCATGCACCACCACCACCCCAAAAATATTTTGTTGTTTATTTTATTTCAATTATTGTTATTTGCTGTTGTCCTGAAATTGCATTGAACATATATGGGGAAAAGTGGAACATCAAAGAACAACATTACATTTCAATAGTAGGGACTTTTCTTTTCTTTTTTTTTTACCTCCAATGGATTCATCGAAATGCTGCTTGCTTATTTATTTATTTAAAGAATTTGTATCCCGCCTTTCTCCCACCAAGGGCACTCAAGGCGGCTTACAACATTAAAATAAACATGTACATTAAAATAATTAAAAACAAATAATTAAAACAATTAAAATAAATTTTTTTTATTGTTTTAAGCATGTGTAGAAAGATTAAATCATGCCTCTTTGTTTCTAGTTCTAGTCTTTTTGAAGGACTTTTGGTCATGTCTTGGCTTTATGGCGAGGACACTACTGTAACTGCTCTGCCTTTTAGTAGCTTTGTACATACAGTATTGTGATACTAAGGGCCCAGTCCTATCCTTCCCCCTATCCGGTGGGAGTGGGGGTGGGTGGATTAGGAGGCTTTGGAAGGGAAAGGGGATTTAAATCCCCTTACCCCTCCATATGCCTCCCGCTCTGCAGTGGGTCTCCTTGAACCTGCACTAGTCTTTAGATGGTGCAAGTCTGAGGAGAGAAAAGGGGCTGGGAGGATTGAAAAAGAGGGGGTAGGATCCGGCGCACGCCATCACTGCCAGATCTACCCCTCCCGCAGCCTCTCCATTTCTCTTACAGCCCCGTTTTGCCCCTTCCCCACCCCTGCCGCCACCTTACCTGCTCTGGCGGGTCCAGGGAGTTCGGCCGACAAGACAGGGAGTGCTGCCACCTCTTGCGGCAGTGCTCCCAAAATGGCTGCTGATGGAGCGCTATGTGCTCTGTCGGCAGCCATTTTTATGACAGCAGAACTCTGCTCCGCTGTAGTAAATGGCTGCGCATGACAGCCGGAACCTAGATAGAATTGGGTTGTAAAGATGATAAATTCTCGTATCGCACTTTAATTGTAAAATTATTTTTGATGGTGAAAATGGGACAGTGAGAGGTTATTCAAACCCTAAAGCTTGAATTTTTATTTTAACCCTTTTTGAAAATGCCGAGATAACCCAAGTGCACTTGAGCCTGTAAAAATATGAAAATTATTAATTGTCAAATATTTCTGGGTATGAAGAGGAAAAAAACAAGATACATATAATTGTCTCATTCTTTGCAAATCCCACTCTTCATACACTGAGATGTTACATCATATAGCTGTCTTTTTAGATGATGCAGCTCTTACGCTATAAGTTACATAATATGAATGATTTGTCTTGTATATTGTACATATGAGTGTTCCTCTTCCACTACATGTGTTGCTTCTATCAACTTCAGTGGACTGCAACTGTATGCAACAAGTTGGGAAAGTCTGTGGAGACTGCACAAAAATCCCATAAAATAATAATTTTCTCTATAACTATAATTCAGGTCGTATGCACATCTGATAATCAGGTCATATGCAAACTGAAAAAACAGAGACTGGCTTAACATTATTTACAGTGCAATACTAACGGAGGTCTAGGCAGGTGCAGCACACACTGCACTGGCCTAGGGTGTTGCAAACATGCCGTAAAGCATAGGTGGCCAACCCATGGCACAGGTGCCACTTTGTGGCACGGCAAGCCTTTTAAAGTGGTATGTGCCACTGTTCCTGCTCGAACCGAGCGCTGAAGTCCCTCTCTCTTTCTTGACCGCAGTGCACCTTTCCAAGCCTATGGCACTAGAGGAGGTCTCTGTACCCCACTGTGCCTCATTCTTCTTGTGCTGTCACTGTGCTTTAAGTATTTAATATTTGTTTGTTTATTTAAGTGGCACGCTTAAGATTATCTACATAAAACGTGACACATGGTGTGCCACGGGTTGGCCACCATTGCCATAAAGCATGTCGCGACACCCAGAGATCAGCAGGTGTCGGTGGGAAGGCCTGCACTATCCCTCTGACGCCGGGGCCAACGGACTGTGCTGCAGAGCAGGTAAGTACCACTCCGGGGGTGGGCAAATAGAGCCTGGGAGGTGGGCGGGATCAGTGATGCCACAGCATGCCATATCCTATCCCCCCTCCCGGGCCTTTTCTCCTGACACGAAGATGCTCAGTTTTGGAGCAGCTGGGAGTTTACCTGGGGTAAGGGGACGAGTATCCCCTTACCCCAAGGAGACCTCCAGCCTGCTGCTGCCAGGAATAGGATTCAGCATGGACTGCACGGCCCACACTGCATGGCCCGGAGTGGGGGGTTGGGATAGGACTAGCCTATAAGTTAAATGTTTCTGCTTCTGCCTTTATCAGTAAAAGTTGGATTTCAACCTGGCCCTGGAAACAATGGTGACAGTTCTAAAAATGCTAAGGATGAAGAGAATTCACAGGAAGGTGACATCTACTATAGAAGAAGTTTTCAAAAGAATTAAAAGTGTATGATAGTCTAAATTAAAAGATCTAGCAACAGGTTGTTCAAACTTTTTGTTGTGATTGCTGATATGATTTCTGAAACCTGCATGTGGCATCCCAGATGTTTGCTGGGCTTGCCAGTGATAATCTACTTAATAGGTCTTGCTAGTCATTATGCTTTTTAGGTGACCAATTCTCCTAGGGTGGGTGTGCAAACACAAGTTGTTATTAAGGGTCTTTATATATTGCTTTTCAACAAAAAAAGTTCTCAAAAGCTGTTTATACAGCAAAATAATAATATGATTCCTTGTCCCCAGGGGGGCTCACAATCTTAAAAGATACTAGAAAGACAGCCACTGGGAGAGAAACACTGTGCCCCTGCTAAATATGAGAGCCACCATTTTAAATATGAGAGCCATCTTTTAAAAACGTGCCTTATTACCCAGTTAGCAATAGTCAATATCTCACAAATGTGTGTCACAAAATATCTCACAAATATGTCCAAAGATATGGCGCATAAAATTGCTGTAGTATATTCGCTGTGGTGGTTTTTTTCTATGTGATCTATAGATAAAGATGATGTTGATGCAGTGTTTTATTACAGAAGAAATCTGTCCATTCTGAAAGATATGTTTGAAATAATTCCACATGAAAATAATTCACAGCAAAAAGCAGCAGTGATCCCAGACTGATCTATCGCCTATAATCATATGTCTTTAGCATGTTCTGCCCTGGCTTGGAAGGCCTCTGCAGCTAAAGAAAAAACTGGGGTTGGCCTAAAAATTAACAGGGTAGATGAATTTGGAGGATGGGACCAGATGTGGCTTGTGGCCCTAACAGCCCAATCCTATCCAAAGCCCTGCGCTGGGATGCAGCAGTACTGGGGCAGGCTCTTCTGTATCCAGCGCAGGACTGGAGGCTGCTGGAGGCCTCATCGAGGTAAGGTGACATTCGCCCCCTTATCCCATATCGAACCCCAGCAGCCTCTATGGTGCTACTCTGATGTGCGCCAGCGACATGGCCAGTGCAGATCCGAGCAGCACCATGTTGAACTTCCAAGCCCGGGAAGGGGGATAGGATTCGGCAGAGACCTCATCTGCTGAGCCCGCCCCCTTTCCGGGCCTGTTCTGCCCTCCCCCGCCCCAGAATGCAACCTCCCCACCTCTGTTTCGCCCTTCCCCCTGTCTAGTGCGAAGCTCACCTACCTCCGGCGGGCAGGCACTGCTCCTGTGCTGGAGGAGGCCTGTCAGTGCTTCAAACATCTGCGGGACTAGCCTCCATTCCTGTGCCACGCGCTTTACGGCACATTTGAAATGGCGTGGGCCTAGTTACACCGGAGGAGGCTGGCATAGGATTGGGCTGCCCGGCTATGTTCTTTGCACCTGTAATATGCAAAGGCTTTGAGCAGGCTTTGAATTGGCTGAAGTTTACTACAGGGATGTGGTTTTTGTTTAATAAAATTTGTGTTGGTCTCCTCAAAATGTTATGGCCAACGTATTGCAACTGAATATAGTTGCCTTCTTTCAATGTTAATTTTAAAGGGATTAAAACTGTAATCCTATGCATGATGCTTGCCATCAAACACAGGCAGACTTACTTCTGCATAAGCTTGAATACAATTGGATTGTGAGTTTCTTTTCTTATTTTCTTTTACTACACTCTGCCCCGAAGCCGAAGAAAAGTTGCACGAACTTCCATGTTTGCTGCAGATTAGTATATAGCAACATTATTTTCTTATAGACAAAGTGATGTTTGGCATCTCTCTGTTTCACATTCTGGGATGCCGTTTTTGTGTGTGTGTGTGTCTGTCCAGCTTGAAGACTGCAGTATCAGAAGTCCAGCCTACCAGTTTTTGGTAAACTTATGCTGTGAATGATGCTGCAGTTAGTTTACTTCCATATCATCGGGATGTAGTTAGTATAGATTTGAACCTCTTGAGTCACAGGGCATGATCCAACTTGCCTCTTCCTCAGTTTTGGTGTAAAATATATACATCAGCAAATCAATTTTTTTAAAAAAAAATCATCTAATAAAGTCAAAGCTCCTCTGACAGACAGGTTGCTGGTTTGTGGAGAGTTTTCTGTTTGTTTTTTGTGTTTGATGATTTTAGCTCAGTTTGAAGTTTCAAGTTACCATTGTGGAATAAAAGTAAACTTTCAAACATAAAACTCACATGAGCTTCACAAGGATGAACATGAGAACAAGGACCAAAAAAATAAGCAGGAAATTGAGTAATAAGTTGAGGCCTCTATTAGTAGCAAGATCCATGATTCTGGGCTCCCTTTTGTGCTTGTACCAGAAATCTTGATTGCAGTTTTGAGCTTGTTCCCTTTCAGTCACTAAGGACTAAGGTTGACATATGGACATAGGTTACATCTTCAGTTCTTGACTCCTGTCTGTGCTTTTATTTTTCAGCACCTAAGAAAAAATGGCATTAGAGCAACAACTAATGAAATCAGTCCTACACCCCCATTACCAATAATCTCACCCTGAAATTAGATACAGTTGATCATTTAACAAGTTGTAACTTTACCATGTGACGATCACTTATGGAGCTGATGGTCTTGTATCATCATGCCAAGGTGTGTGTCTGTGTGTGTATTTCCAACCGGTGGATGTACTTGTGCAGTAACAGTTTTGTATTTTAGTGTTTATAACCTACCACTCCCTACAACATTGTCCTCGGGGTTGCTGGTCATTTCTGTCTGCACTGGTTTTTGAATATTGCTGTTCAAAAAGAGCATTTTGTTTGTATTACCAATCAATTACTAAGTGACTCCTTGTCTGCAGACTACTCTTGTAGTCTGCCCAAGTGCATGCCCAAGTGGTTGCTTGCATCATGGTTGCTTGCACATTATAAACACACTAATGTTATAAGGACTAATCTGTAAGGGGTCTGTTAATATGTGAAGGATCTTGCAAAGGATGTTTTTGTGCCCTCTAATCCATTTCTCCCTTTCCCACATTCATAGTTTTGACGGAGGTAGTTTCCTTTCTGCTTCTGACCCTAGCCATGTCCACCTTCCCAGAACATTCTTCATGAGTAGATACCACTGTGATTTTTTTTTATGAACAGCAGTATATAGATAGGATATCATCGCTGCTGATACTGCCCCTTTCCCAGCCTTGATCTGCCCTCTTCCCCTCCCTGATCTCTGCTCTATTCCTCCCATCTCCTGCGCTGACTTACTGACATCGGGGGGATGTGGATGGACTGCTGGCATGCGAATCCAGCCACTCAGTGCTTGAAGCTTCAGCCAGGCCACACGGAATGGAGTGTCATGCTTCGTGACAGCCATAAAGGACCTTATGCTGCTGGAACACTAGTTCAGGCAGCGTAAGGACATACAGTGGGCCTGCTGTATCCATGGAGGTTTGGTTCCAGGACTCCCATGTGGATACAAAAATCGGTGCATGCTCAAGTCCCTTAACTTGGGTATAAAACCCAACACAAGCCCATCCCCAGGCGCCCGCACAACCTAACTTGAGCAACTCCCCCCTCATTTTAGGTTGTGAAATCAAGTTTGGTCTCCCTGAAACTTTTCTGTCGCTGCTTCCTCTTCCCCTCCTCCCATTGGCCACTTCACCCAGCCCCGACCGCTTCTTCCAGTGGCTCTCATGCACCACACAGCACAGAGCCAAGTGCAGAGCTGCCTCCAGCCAATGGGGAACAAGCGGGAAAGCCGGAATGAGTGTTGGAGAGAGACCAAAAAAAAAAAAAGAAATATTTTTTAAATCTGTGGATGTGGGACACGTGGATACGACAGGCCCACTGTATTAGGATTGGGCTATAAGTCTTAATTTTTTTGGAGCACAAGGAAAAGCGTTGGTTACATGGGACATGATTCTGCCAACAAGAGGCACTTTTAAGCTCTTTTGATTTCAGTGGTACAATTAATCATATGCTTACTTAATTTTCAGTAATTGAAATCAGCAGGGCTTAAAAGACTACTTTTTGTTCGAAGAGTCTCTTCATCCATACAGAGTCCCACTGAAGCATTGCAGAAGTTAAAGGGACTTGGAATATTTTTTTTAAAAAAAGTTTTGAAACATGCCTCAGATATATCTTTTGTATCAAATTGAACTATTTCCTAGTATTCCTGAATTTTGAAAATTGCACAATGCGTATGGTAGTATCTTCATTTTTCCAGTATTGTATAATGAAAGTTTTATCTTTCATACAGCTTTTTATCTTCTTGGAGAATGATGTTTGTTCACCCACCTTATATTTGTTTCCTTGAGTAACATGCTGAACAGCACAATCCTATCCTGCTCCTCCACTGGTGCAGCCAGTGATGCAGCGAGAACTAGAGGCCCTGGAAAGGAAAGGGGATCCAAATCCCCTCTAAAGGGGGATTCAAAGGAGATTTAAATCCTCTTTCCCTGCCAAAGACTCCTGTTTGGCCCTCCTCTGCTGGTTGCACCGGTGGAGGAGCTAGGTAGGATTGCGCTGTTACTGTTTATCTTAAAACCTTAGTAATTTGCCATGCACAAAATTGGACTAAGAGACTTTTATACAATATTTTTGATCCTCAGGTACTCCTGCACAAATGGAGGACATTTCTGTTTATGTCGGGGCGGTAGGAGGTATTTTCTTTGATCCTCCGTTTGTTCTGAAGCACCCCATAGCACATGCCATTCTGTTTTGGAATGTCCTGCGACTCTCAGGAATAGATTCTCAAAGGGGAAATGTGAGAGCCACAGAGAAGAGTGAGAGATGGAATAGCCCCATTCTGTGAGCATACTTTCCTTCACAGAAGCTAGGATCCAAGGCAGTATCTGAATAATGATTTGGACAACTTCGAAACATATTTTTCTCTGATTTTGATTTCTGTATTTACAGATATAAATACAGTTACATTTTCAATTTTCCTTCAGTCCCTTTTGCCAATGGTTTCAATATTGGCAAGACCCCTAGATGAATTCTTACTTTTCACATATCCGTTGCTTTGCTTAGAGATAACATGCTGGATGCCATCTTTAATATTGTTGTGTATGTATTGGTAGGACATCTTCATGTCCTATAGCAGGGGTTCTCAAAGTGGTGGGTTACGACCCATGACGCCAGGTGGGAGCTGGCACTGTTCCTTTAAGGGGTGTTGTGAATGTCGATGGCAGCAGCAGCAGCGATCCTGGGATTGCTCTGCCACCGGGGACAAAAGGGATATTTTTAGACTTACCGGGGGTCGCGCTGCACTCTGGAGGGTGCCCCAATGGGGCCTCCCCAAGCCACCAAATGACTTCTGGAAGCAATTAAAGCCCACTTCTGGTTTTCAGAGAAACCAGGAAGTAAAACAGAAGTGGACTAATAGCCTCCAGGAGTTGTTTGGAGGCTTGGGGAGACCTGCTGTGGGGTGCACCCCCTGCACCCTCCGGAGGGTGGTGCGACCCTGGTAAGTCTAAAAACACCCCTTTTGTCCCCGGTGGCAGTGCGATCCTGGAATCACTGCACCACCATCGCCCTGCCCCCACAAGCACTCAAAATTCTCCCCTACGCATGGGGTGAACTTTGAGAAACGCTGTCCTGTTGTAACCTCCCTTTTGGACTCAACTGCACCATTTCAGTAAAGTTGCTATGTACATTGTACAGTATTTTAGCTGTGTTCACATGGCATCTGTCACTCTGTTTCTGACTTTGTTAAGGGATAAACAGAAATTCCAGCAATTAGCTCATGTGCTTAAACTGCCTGATTTTTTTTCTTAGTGTCTGTTTGTGATCTTTAATTAATCTCATCTCTAATTAATAGCAGTTTTTTTTTCAGTGAATGATGACATGATTCTTTCTTCAGAAGGTTTAACCACCTAGTGACGTGTTTGGGCATTTTTTTGTAAATGGTAATACAGCCTAATGTAACACAGAAATGTACCAAACTCACTAATTTTCTTTTAATTTATTCAAATATATTGAATCGATTTACCCATTTAAAAAACAAATAAGGCAAAAGCTTTCTGTTAATCACTTAATCCTCATGTTTATTTTAGGAGTAAACCGGAACAAATGGTTGATTCTCAGTGACAGGGAGAAAGAGTTCTTATGTAACATCAACATCATATGTGGAACAGCTCTAATTTTGTAAAGATTGTTGCCTTTAATCACCAAAGTTAAAGAATTCTTTCATATCACCGCCTGTTTATCCTAGAGGGATAATTTGTAGAAGAAGGTTCAATCTATTATGGAGATTTTGCACAACCAAGGTATTGTATGTAAAACCTGTACATAGCAGACTTGAGGAAATAATTTAAGAATTGAGTTTTTACACATTCATCAAATCAAGTGATGAAAAACACAGTGGACCTGTGCACGTGTATGTCTCTTAACATAGTTAAGAGAGTGGGTTTCAAGATCATGTGCTTCCTTGTCTCAGCTCTCCCTACCCACGCTTGGTATAAATCCCCCCCCCTTACTGGCTTTAATCACAGTTACATTGGCCTCAATTATAAACATGGTTAAAGCTAACCATGATTTGACATTAAGAGTTTGAAAACTGCTCAGCTTGGTTCCTAGGTAAGCTTTTACTGTGGTCAAAGCTGCTGGGGATTTTTTTTTTCTAGAGGACTGAAAGAGTGGAGATGAGGGCGCATTAAATCTTGTAAGTTGTTCACAATAACCTAACAGACACCATTATTTGTGTGTCAGCTATATGTGGAAACTTGGTATATTTCTCTCTCTTATAAAATAAATGTGTAGACTGTCCACTGTGTGATGGTTTGTTTTGTACATTGAAGTCAGGATTTTTTAAATTCTGTTGTCTCTAGTTTTAAGAATAACGTTAAAGAGACAGCACAAAAGTCTGAGGTACTTATCTAAAGACTTTCTAGACCAGGGGTGGCCAACCTTTCACCATGAGGGCCTCTGCGTTCTTAAGAGTTGAGTAGAAGACAGAACTTTGGCAGCTGCAATTGCTGATGGTGCTGCACCTGCTGAAATGCCCTCACCATTAAAAGGGCCAGGAACATTCATGTTGAAAGGTTGGCCACCCCTGCTCTAGACCCTTGGGGAGAATTTCTTCTTTTTAACTAGTATTCAGCACTGCAAAATGCAAAGCATGACTGCACAGTTTTGTGCTGACATCAGTTTTACTTTATGTTTGTGTGGGTGTGGGTGTGGGTGTGTGGGTGTTGCTCACAAAAAACATTTGCTCTTTGGTGTCTGGAAGTAATGTGTTCCTCCTGTTTCCGACAGCCTTGCTTCAAATATACCTACTACTTAAAGGTATATTTATATTTAGCATGGTCCAGTTCTCACTTCTGTTATCACGTTAATTTCAAATAAATTCCACCATACAGTCGCCTCTCGTCTTAGGCGCACTTGTCTTACACAAGTTCAACTTCACATGGTTGGAACACCCCCCCCCCGCGCAGTTTAAATAGTTAAGATGATTCTGCTTATTCTCATTCCACTTACTAAAGAGATCGAAGTTGTTGTTCTCTCATTCAGTTAGTTCCCGCTTGTCTCTCATAAGTTTTAAAGAGACAGTATGCATTTTCCAGATGTAAGGCAATTTTGAGTACAGTATATGCGATTTTAGCTTTACACGCTGATCCTGGAACGTAACACTTGCTTAAGATGAGGGGCAACTACAGTTTGTATACCAGGAGGCCTATCCACTTAACTATGGTCAGTTTTAATAGGTTTTTCTCTCAAATGGGAAAGTCAGTGACCATATAGTAGTTTTATATTATTTCCAGGGTTTAAAAGAAGCTGTGTAGGATCTTTTTTAGAATATATAGTCATATAAAAAATATCGGTTAACACTCAGTAAAGCTGGTCTCAGCTTATTCAAATACAAAACCCAGTAGTTAAATAGATTGGCAGTGATAATGTAAATAATCTAGGACGGAGTGCATACATTTGTTGCTGAATATTTTATAGCTGTTCTTACTAACACATCAATTCAGTAAAACAACTAATCAGTGCCACTAATCTGCAACATTCATAGAAGAGTTTTTAGTAGGGCAAATAGTTTAGCTCATGCATAGCCTTGGGACAGGTTTCAAAAATCGCTGTTCAATACAGATGCTTTTAACATGGTTACAGTGAGTGACTTAATAAGTGAATAGTGCAGCTGGTGAGAAATTGCTTAGAATCGCTGGACCTTCTTCTAAGGATTTCCTTGTGCTGGAAGTTTCTTGTTTGATGCTTTCCCCCATCTGACGTGCTTTTTCCATTACATAGTGCAGTGAAGAAGATGAAGCAAAGAAGCTGGACTTCAGAGAAGCATCACAATGATGCAAATAAGCAAGAGGCATATTAAGATAAGGCAGAAATTTACAAAAAGCTCCTGAAGCCTTTGGCGTGTTTGTGGGTTCACCTCAATAGTTGAGGCTCTCCTCATGGCAGAGCGGGTCATATACTGGACCTTCTCCATGGTAACAGGAATGTAGAAATTAACGCAGAGCAGATTTTTTGGCAACACAGGTTTTCAGGGACAGTGCAAAGTGCTTAGTATCTTCTTTTTTTGATTTTAACAATCTTTGTGGAGCTAGGGAAAGCAGGAGAGTGAAGTGTTAGAAATACAAGTGCTTTGACCAGTGCAAGTGCAGATTATTTCCCAGTGGATAAAATGCATGTGACAAACACTTGAGGCTTCTTTCCTACATGTACAAGTTTCACATTTAAAACGAATCTTAACCTAAGATCAAACAAGTCTTGCAGTAACATTAAACATAACATACTTATTTTGAGGGCTACTTTGCACTATGAAAAAGAGCCATTTGTTGCAGCAGGCCCACATGTCCTCATGAACCAGTCCATAACATTTGAAGGAGAGATGTGTGTGTTTTAACATGTGAGTTGAGGCTACTGTTGAATGGAGCTCCTGGGTATATCTTTAATACTTGTTTGCCAGTTACCACTGGAGTTGCAGCTGATGTGTTATAAACAGGGCCACTCAGAGGAATTTTATCAGGAGGTACAAAGTTTCTTTTGGGCCCCTTACCTTCATGTAAATTTGGCTCCTGGGCCCCCCTTTTTTGTTCCTGGGCCCCCTTTTTAACCCATTTTTGGCCCTGGGCCCGGGTACAATTTACCCCCTTAACCCTCCTCTCAGAGACCCTGGTTATAAACACTTCTCTAGTGCCATATGAAGCAGCCTTGAGTGATGTTGAACATTAGCTACATCACTTGTGACCCACCAAACCTAGCCCATAAGCTCACCAACCATGTATTGTGGCTCCCCAGGGGCTTATTAACCTCCTGCTTTTGCTGCCTGCTCAGCACTGCAAATACAGAAAGGTTGTCCAGCACCTGGCATCCCTCAATAAGTAGCTGGTGGGCTGTGTTCATCTTGGGTCACAAATTCTGCAGCCTTGTTTTATATAAACTGCAAAATCCCAGCAGTACAATTATGTTTCCATTACTTTTTCCCCCATCTGTTTGATTCTGGATGGATGAAGGGCAATAGCCCATTAGCCCCTAAAATATTTGCCTGACGTATTCAGTTCTTTTTCTGGTTTACATTTGTTAAGGGTAGATCCTGTAAAAACAAATCAGGCACAAGAGTTCTCAAGGGACATGGTAAAAATGGTATTCCTTCTTCTAGCCAAATATGGGCTGAGTTAAGCTGAAGTGTTTATCCTGCTTCAGCCAGGCTATACAGAATGAAGTACAAACAGATTTGTATTAAACAAATTTGTTAAATGTGGCTTTCACAGACATGTCTCATAATAACTACGGTAGTTGATGGAAATAGTTATCAATTTTTCTCTTACTTGATTCCATACATTGAATAAAAATACACACCACTCCTTTCCAGCATATAATATTTTAAGATAAGATTATTTTGTGGAGTTTCCCACCATCTTTGGAAGGGTTGACAACATGCTTTCTGATGGAATGATATTTTTGGCAAACTAAGAAATTCTTTTTTCTGTTTTTGAAGAACTGCATACTTCCAAGTACGGAATGTTTTAAAGAGTTAAGACTTGATGATTAATTATAACACACAGAAAAACAGCTTTGACTTTATTCCATTGAAATATCAAGAACCATAGCTAGGTGTTGACTGTCATGAATACTCTTTATTGTACACTAGTGGCCTTAACTAATGGTCTTACACTAGTAGGCTTACACTTGGCTCTCTCTCTCTCTCTCTCTCTCTCTCTCTCTGTTAAAGCACCAGAACAGAACAAGGCCTTTGAAGGAAATGAGTATTACAGCATGGTTGATGAGCATTGATGGTGAACTCACAGAAATCATACTGTGTTCAGTGGAGTTATCTCCAAATAACTGTGCTCAGGATTGCAGCCTTGGTTTCATGTAATATGGTTGATATTTGAAATTAAGTACTGTTCAGGTATAGCAGTTCATTTTCTTGTGCCATAGAAACTGAATTCTTAAGCAAGCATATAATTGTTTACATCTAATTGTTTATTGTTTGGTTTTCCATCTTGTTGGGAAGAGTGCAGGTACTAGAAATTGAATTTCTCAAGTCAGTCTAATTCACAGTGTAACTGCATCCATATTAATTTGTAGAAAATCTACATGAAAAGAGACACAACACCACCATATGACTAGTTGTGTCTGATAGAGCAACCAATTAATCAAAATTGAGTCTGCCCACCTCCTCCCCTTTATTCATTGACGGCCCATGCAGTGCAAGTAACAACTGACTACAGAAATTCTAGCAAATTGCATGCTATTTTGGCTGTGTGATATTTTTAAATCTGTGCTTGGCATAATATAGCATGGGGCATGTAGTTGTTGGAGTTTTGTTTTATTTATGCTTATTTTCCTGTCCAACAGTTGGCATTTAGATTTATTAGGATTGTTAGGTAAGAAAAAGCCAAGAACTACATTTCTATTTTATCCCTGGGAACTCAGCATTTTGAATGAAAAACAGAATGGTCCTTTGTAGTTGGGTTCGTGGAAGAATTTAGTTCAGTGCATGTTCAAAATGCAAGCCAGTTATGGAAATCTTCAAGCATCAGACTTTCCAAATGCAGATTTGTCCAAAATCTAACCATTTGTCCAAAATCTTACCACGTCAACCATTCACAACTTCCAAGACCCCACTGCGTGTGAATGTTCACAATGAGATCAACAAAAGCCACCGCATGTTGGAAAAAAAAAGTGGCTGTTAACCCATCCTGAGTCCCAGTGACCAAGATTTAGCTCAGTTTTGATTGTGAACTGAATTATGATTGGTCTGTATTTTTATACTGTGGAGTATAAAATAGAGTACTCTGTACTACAAGTGTTAGTGGACAAAAATAATGGATTCTGGAATAAAAGCTCAGAATGAAAATAACTGCCTCTAAGATCTTCTGTATTTTGAAGAAAAACTTCTGACAAATATTTTTGCTTGTCTCATTGTTTTTAAAAACGACACTTAAAAAGATCAGGGTGAGTGCTGTTTTTTAGCCACTAGAGAGCAGCAGTTTGCTGCTGATTTTTCGCTCTCCGAAAGTTCATGCAAGAGGACCAGATTATAATGATGGGAAGGTACATAATAGTGTTGCATGATATCTGAGGCACAGGCCTCCTGCACCCGCATCCCCTGGTTGTGTGTTCCCAAGCAAAATGTCTGGATTACCTCCCAAGCTACGTAATTGTACTGGTAACTTGAGCAATGGTGAATTACTAATTTCATTAGAAATACAGATATATATTTTATCGTAATTAAATCAGTTGAGGGGGGTGATTAAGAGCTTGCCAGTGGATTTGTGCATTTTGAAAGGCAAGGATCAAGTATGAGAACATTTTAAAAGGCAAGGATCAAGTATGAGTAGAGAAGAAGCAAATGAAAGGTGAGTACAGAAGGTTCCCGACTTACAGACCATCAAGTTACAAACATCCAACTTACAGTCTTGGTCAGGGCTTTGAAGCAGGTGCAGTTGTGAAGAAGACATCGGCAAAACAAAGGTGCTTGGAGACAACCCAGACAGCTCAGTAACTTTGAAAATAGCGACCCCTTGCTGTGACAATGGGGAAAAACAGCTCAATAACATTGGATAACATTGAACATCTGGGGATTCCTAGGAGCAGAAGTGAGGGAGAGGAGGAAGGAAGCAGTCAGCATGGCCAAGGCTGATTTGGCAAAGGGGGAATTGAGATATTGTGAGGGGTAGGGGAAGCATTAATACTGTTTGAGGAAAAAGAGGACTTTGAATGCATGTGGCTCCAACAACAGAATAAGAAAACACAGTCCCTTTTTATTACTACCAATTAGGAAAAGGAGGGGGGAGGGTTAAATCTGAGTTGATCAAGGCCCCCTACAGCTGCCATCTACTCTCTTTAAAAATTTTTAAAAGCAGAGATAGAGAAAATCTTAAATTTAATCATGGTTAACATGAGTGGACACGCAAGAGTTGTACTTTTGCTCACAGGCAAGTGTTTGGAATTACACTGACTCCATGAGTTATGGACATCCAAGTTAAGGACTGCTGCTGCATTGGCGCTTTCACGCATGTGCAGTGCAGCCTTTGTTGGTGCTTTTGCGCAGGTGCAATAGTGCTGGGCCAGTAAGAACTGGATGTTTTGACTGAAATACAGAGCCCTGGAGCCTAACCCGTACTTAAGTAGGGGCTTACAGCCCAGTTCTAACTGGGCTTTACAGCAGTAGAACGTCTGTTCCGCTGTTTAAATGGCTTTATGGCGGCGGTATCGAAGACCTGCTACTGCAGCCGGCTACCATGCAGGTAAGCTGGCACAGAGAGTTGGTGGCAGGAGGAAAGGGGTGAGGCTGGGAGGTATTGGAATGGGGGAGTGTCTGGGTGCGGGGAGGCAGAACGGGGGAGGGAGAGGATGGATCCGGCAGCACTGGCATGTATGTACCAGGATCCGAACCCTGTTCCTTCCCCTGTCCCCTCTCCCTTACTCTCCTTGGTTCCGTGCCAGCAAAATGGCTGGTGCAGATCCGAAGAGACCCATTGGGATAGCAGAGGCTTGCCCCCTTACCTTGAGAAGATCTCAGGGACTGCCCCCCCATGTAGGCTGTAACATGTGCTCTGCTGGTGTGGCTACATCAGTGGGGGGGATTTAGTTAGCATTGGGCTGTTTGTTTACAATAGATGTGGGATGAGTGTATTTTAGAGGGAAAATGTGGTAGGTGAGAGAGGATAGCAACAATACGGAAATATGAGATTTTGAGGAATATTGGTGGTAAGAGAGTTTTAAGGAAGCCTCAGAATCTGAGAGAAGAAAAGATAAGCACACAAAGGAACTGTGTCTTGGAAGAAGATGTGACAAAACAGTAAAATAAACAGAGGCTGCATGATAGAATGTTAAAAGGAAGTGATAAAAGGAGAAAAGTGCATCACTTTGGTCACAGAGAAAATACTGTGCCTCATTGTGATATAACAGTTGGACTGAGAAATGCTTTTTCAAGAAGAATGACAGAATGAGCCTACAAGGGATAACCAGGACAAAACAAATTGCAGGACTTTTTTCAGATTCCTGTCTTCCTTTCATGCTTTTACTTGAAGAGAGGACATAAGTATATAGCAAGTTCCCAAAGTCCAAATAAGGATTAGATTGCTCCTACTGTTTCCATTTTTTCCTTTGATTTTGCCTTTAATTCTGGTTGTCACCCAATACAGTTGGCCTGTTTGTCCACAGCTGCAATCCTGCTAAGGCAGCAAGCGCCATTTAACACGAACATACTTCTAAGTAAACATGCATATGTTAATTGTTGTGCTGCTATGTTACATTATATTATATTATTGTGCTATGTCATCGGTTTGTGTTGGAGGATTTGTTTATAGTCATATGTTCAAAATATTCTGAGAACTTTCCCAAATCCAATGTTTTTTGTGTCTGAGATGATGTAACAGAATTTGCTGTTATCCTATGGTTTTTGTTTTTTGAGTTAAACCTGTTGTCTGCAAAAAAAAAAAAAGAAGCAACTATGCAGTCTCAAAAAAAATCTGTAGTAGAAATTGCTTAGCATTAAAAAGCTACGAACATCCCATTCCCTGAGAATAGTGAGTTCCAGGACTTTCCTATTTCAATTAGTGCCTATACTAATATATGTTATGAGACCAGAAAGGTATTCTGATTATACAAAATTGGTGACTTTCCTCTTAAAAAATTATTGTCATCTCCTGAAATTTAATCAGATACTACAGCTCTTTTGGAGAAATTGCAACTTTACTCTATAAGAATAAGGTTAATTATCTACTAATGGAATAATTTTGATTTTCTGCTAATGTTAAATATTATAACTAGTGGATGGAGGCAGAAAGGAAGATTTAGGCTACAAATTACTGGCCAACAGAACAGAAGACATTTGACCTTCAGTTCTATAGATAATGTTGTTCCTTCAAATGGGAAAACGAATATTGGCTCTACTTGCATCTGAGACTTATTTCTTTTTCTGCTTTTGGCATTTGTGTTTATGATCCTAATTATGTTCATAACTACACATGTGTATTTTAATTAATCACTGGAATGGTTGAGAATTTAGTATAGTCATAAATTTACATTGTGTGAGAGATTTGAATTCTGGCTGAAATAAATCCCTTGTAAATGACAATGACTGCAGTCCTGCACAAGGCCAAGATGCTTAAATCTAAATGACTTTAGTGGGATAAGAAGCCCGATGGTCAAACATTACAGCTTTGTGTTCGGATCCCAAGAACCATCTGACTGGTTCTGTGCGTCTGATCACTCTTGGAGCTTGTGTTGCTTGAATAACAATCCCCACCACCACTTGACAAACCCAAGGGGACTTTTTGTGATATGGCATGGGAGTCTGTACATAGGCAAAAAAAAGTACCAAAAAATCCCAATAGGCATGCACAAGTTCTTGGGCTTCCTGGAATTAATCTTTGGATTCTGTCCCCTACCCACTGTGTGCATGTGTATGTAAAATATATAAGATTCATTTTCTCAAATGCTGTAAAGAAAACCCATTTGTGAGATCCACATTAAGACCCAAACTGCTACAAAAGATTTGTTGGTAATTCCCATGTGAAGTCAATAGAATTTTTGCTCTTGGTTTCAATCTACTGAGAGTGTCACTTTCTGGTGCCAGAAATTCTTTTCCTCTCAAGACCGATAACAGAAAGTGCCTCTGAGCAGCATATATTAGTTACTAGTAGAAACTAAAACTAAGGTTCATATTTTATTATCATTATGATTTGGATTGAGTCAGATACTTCTAAAGAAAAACTAGTGTAAAATTAACAAGTCTTGTGGCACCTTAAAGACTGACAATTTTATTGTAGCATTAGTCTTTTATCTGCCACAAGACTGTTTGTTGTTTTTGCTGCTACAGAGTAACAGGGAAATTAAGACTGGGAGAACATTGTGAATGGAAACATTGAGAGACGAACGACTGTTGAGGGAAGAAAAAAAATATCAAAATATCTGACTTTGTTAAACTTTCTACCGAAGCAAGGACTGAAATATAGCTTGATTTAGTTTGCTTTGTTGTACCATTCTTTCCCCATCTTTCTCATTACACTTTAGTTGACCTCCCTCCTCCACGTACTTTAAATAGAAGGGTCTGATATGTCTTGCAACTGTTATAAAATAAACCTTAAAAGCGTACAGAAAGCAATGGATATCCAAAGTCTGTGTCAAATTAGTATTTTTCAACAAAGTCTGCCGACTTTTTTTTAGTACAGTATTTAATTTTAAATACCACATTATTGCACAGTATATTGCAATAAAACAAATGCCCCTTACCTTGCCAGCAAGTGATTATTGAATTATATGATGTTATGCTCTGGGAAAATATAAGGCGTTCTCCGTCACCAGGTTGGTAGGAACAACTGAAGTTGGTGGAGGGAAAAAATAACAAAAGTTTCATAGGCAGGGCTCATGATGTCATTCAGGAATTTAGCTCTGGCGATTGGTTATAGAAGGGCCTTTATAAGAACAGGGACACTGCACAGCTGACCCCTTGTAGAGCAATGATGTTTAGTGCTTGAACTGTCATGAGGGGAAGAGAGTAAAAGGAGAATGCATATCTGCAAAGCAAAGAACCTGAACACAGGGAGGATGAGAGTGAATTCAGGGCAGTTAACACTACTTTCCTAGTGAGCATGCCACCACTTTTATTGAAGTCAGTTGCAAAAGCTTTCATTGAATTGAAGGTGCTACACTGCACCTATGGTACTATTAAGTAACATGTTTTGCTTTTGTACTTGCTAATATTTGGGGTCAGTGTCCCCTAGTGACCAGGTCTACAGTTCACAGAAACACGTGTTTTAGCACTATACTGTATCTAGTGGGACTACTCTGAACGTGTATTTCTTAAACACATATTTTCTTCCCTCCACATACACATACTGTACAACCAACTACTTTTGAAACTGTGATTCTCAAAAGCAGTTTGTGATTTGGTAGGGGTATATGCTCTTCAAAGGAAAAAGCCGAAACATTCCTCTTGAGAAATGCCTAGTTCATATAAGTTTGATCATGTAGTGCTTAAAAGTAAATAATGTTTGATATGTACACTTTTAACTTAGAATAGGGAGGGTTGTAGCTTGGTAGAGCACCTGCTCTGCATGCAGTAGGTTCAGTCCTTTGCATCTCCATGTAGGGCTAAGAAAAATCCCTGTCTGAAGCTGCTGCCAGTTAATGTCCATAGTACTGAGTTAGATGGATGGGCCAGTGGTCTGACTCGGTATAAGGCAGCTTCCTATGTAATAACTGAAGAGAGCACCAACTTGTTTTTTTTAATATAAATTTACAGCAATACTGGAAAAATACTTTTCAGAGGAAACCTGAAATTATTATTATGAAATCACCTTTCTGTGTAGGTGATTGTTTACTGTTTTAGTAATCCTGTTGCTTGTGTTAGATTAGCATTTTTAGGAGTGATGTAAACAGCAACCTTGTATACAGCCTTATGTATACAGCAAGCTTACAGCAACTTTGTATAGCAGCGTTGTTTGTCATTGTTGGAGTTACGGAACTGTGATGCTCTTAAGAGAGAGTTGCCCTTCTTAGAAGAATGTTTTTAAATCTGTTGCAGATGAGGTGCCATTTTGTTTTGCCACTTACTACTGCACGTGTCCTCACTTTCATGGATAGAAGGCAAGCTGTTAAAAGATGACTTGGCACATATCTGGTATTTAATAGTAAATTGTTTGTGGATAAAGATATGAATTTTACATTAGCGCAGATTAACTTAGAAAACTTATTTTGTTGCTATTGAACGACTAGTCTTTTTTGTTCTAGTATGGATCACTCTTCTGAGGCTTTGTTGTATCTAGAAATTCTACTTAAAAACTCATCTTAGTGGAAAAGAACCCTGTGAACCTGGAAAAAACAAACTTGCCTTAGTTTGTTTGAAGTTGAGAGCTTCAGTTTGATCCCCCTATTCCCAGGATACGTTAGAAAAACCTGGAAATCATGGAGTGACTTGGAATACTGGGATATGTAAAAGCATTGGATGTGCTTTGGGTCAACTTCCATTTTCTTCAGGGGACAAAAATGTGCAGCTGCTGCTTACGTGACCTTAAATGGAAACGATCTGGGCTTTCTCCAGAGGGATTAGGAATCTCCCACCAGAGTATGTTTCTCTTTATTTATTTAGAGATTGGATAGGAAATGATTCGGAGATTGCATCTAAGAAAAAAGGCATTTTGTGCCTCGTGGTACCAGCATATCTCTTTTGTAAAAAAGTGTGTGTGTGTGTGTGTGTGTGTGTGTGTGTGTGTGTGTGTGTGTGTGTGTGTGTGTGTGTGTGTGTGTGTGTGTACACACACACACATACTCACCTATATACACTGAGGACAACCCATGCTAGTTTTTGAAACTACATTTGTAGCTCTCTGTTTGGTTGTACTGTAAACAGATCTGTATGAAGTAACAGCCTGGCCTTATTAATTGCTTATCCTCCGGATGCATGTTTAGGATAGGAATGAAAAACTGCCAAGCAAGCATGATGTCATGATATGTTATAGTGCAGTGGCATTCACTGACTTAAGATGTTGCAGTGTATCCTGTCACGGCACATCTAGGATCTCTCCATTCTCACCAGACATGGCACAGTGCTACACAAGGTCCCAATAACTTTAAGCTATGATTGATATACACAGATAATGATGCAAATCAATGTGCTTGTGGAAGGAACCATAACTCAGTGGGAAATGACAGACGTTTTTAATTTTAAAGTGATAACTACCATATACATTTTCAGGAAGGTCGAATATACTGTACATTTGATATAAAATGAAGATCTCAGATGGTATCTCTAGTTAAAGGAATGAGTAGCATGACTTTCAAAGTACTCGCAAGTTCATGATGAGCCAGACACAACAAACTATCCTGAGCTAAGCTGGACCAATGGTCTAAATCAATATAAGGAAGTTTCATATATTCATAAATGTTATTTGTTATGGAATAACAAAATGAGCAGTGCTGGTGGAAGAACCTGTACACTGGAGATGAAAATCCAAATAATGCTGTGGAAGTGGCTACTAATTCCATTCATTAATGCAAATTGAACATTGAACACAAACATGGTGCAACAAAGTGACTTTTATACTTCAGAAGAGAGGCTGTTTTTAAAAATGTTACAGCGCAATCTGACTTAACTTTTGTGCCAGTGTAACCAGTGGCCCAGCGAGAACGGGAGCCCCCAGAACGGAAAAGGGATTCAAATCCCCTTTGAATTCCTCTTTTGGAGGAGATTTGAATCCCTTTTCCGTTCTGGGGGCTCCCGTTCTCGCTGGGCCACTGGTAAAGGTAAAGGTGACCCCTGACAATTAAGTCCAGTCGTGTCCGACTCTAGGGTGTGGTGCTCATCCCCATTTCAAAGCCGAAGAGCCAGCGTTGTCCAAAGACGCCTCTGTAGTCATGTGACCGGCATGACTCTCCTTGCCGCAGCGCGTAGCATGCAGCTGCAACACAGAGCGCTGTTTACCTTCCCGCAAGCGGTACCTATTTATCTACTTGCATTAACATGCTTTGGAACTGCTATGTTGGCAGGAGCTGGACAAGCAACGAGAGCTCACCCCTTCGCGGATTCGAACTGCCGACCTTTCGATCGACAGCTCATGGTTCAGCGGTTTAATCCACTGCGCCACCCGCTGGCCTTGGGCCGCTGGTTACACTGGCACAAAAGTTAAGTCGGATTGCGCTATTATTGAAATTGAATTTCTAAGTAAGGGTTTTCTTGTTTGGATCTGTATTGTTTTTTCAGCCTTTGCCCTCTTTGTGAGACTAATGTCTTTAAGTTTTTTTTTCCTTTTTAAAAACAACGTATTGCTTTTGAAAAAAGGAAAATATTCACTGGGAACACAACCAAGAAGTTTTTCTAATAACAAATAAGACCAAATTTAGACTGTTAGCATAGAGTGTAAGGGTGCTATTAATTCCTTTTTTGAGAGTTTCTTCTCTTGCACCTTGAATTGGATTTGTAGGGATGTGAATTATGATGGAGTAAACATCATATTTCTTCCCTCTGTATTACAGAACAAGATTTCTATTCTGTCTGCTTGGAGCTAAAAGTAGACATTAAGAATGGATTCCAGTGGCAAAATTTTTCAACCACAAAAGATCATGGGAATTGCTGCTTGCCTGGTTCATATGTTTTATTTGTCCACATTAGTGGACTTGAGGATATTCAGGGCTGCTAACATGAACACAAAATATATTATATGAACAGGCTATAAAAAATTCTAAACACTAGCCAGGATATTTATGGCGAGATCCTTTCTAGCCTAAGACCAGCGGAGCAACTGTTCCGCTGGTCTAGGGTGTTGTAAACATTTGCAGTAGGCGGCACTGAGGCCGGCATTGCTCTACTCGCCCAGATGAAGTGGAGTGCACCCCGGGGAAGGTAAGTTCCCCACCAGGCAGCAGAGGGGCGTGGGGAGGGCAGAACAAATGTTCCAGGAGGGGGGATTGGTCGGCCTGGCCCAGGAAACGGGAGGGATTGGCGGCAGCTACATCAAAATCCTATTCCCCTTCCCGGGACTGGCCTCCATTACATGGGTCCCTTGGACTTGTGCCAGCAAAATAGCTGCGGTTTTACCTGGGGTTAAGGGAGCAAATGTTCCTTTCCCTTGAGGAAACCTCCTGACTGCCTGTCTTGTGCCCTGGATGCAGCGGAGGCTGCACCAGTCTCGCAGCATCGCAGGGCACAGGTTTAGACACAATTGGGCTGTTAGTAAGATAAAATAAAAAAAGCATTTGCACTGAACTTAATTCATAAATGAAAATTCAATTTAATATTGTATAGAAAACATTAACACACTTTGAGCCGTCAGCATCACCATCAAGATTCCGCCCCCCCCCCCTTCTTGGAATGTTAAAGCTTCAGTAGAGAATGTCTAGTTTGTCGTTAACATTAAAAGATCAGCTTTAATATTAAGGTTTTTTTTTTACACTCTGGCCTATTTGGAAAGCTTGTAGAAGTGGAGCTAAAAATTAGATTGTTGATTGGGCCTTTCAGCGTGAATTCATAACCATTTCTTCCCTCAGGTTATATGTTAACGTTTGAAAATGTTACATATTTGGCATATAAACAGCATCAGTTGATGTGCTAAGAGTCTTGTAACTTAGGAGCTGTATTGAGTGTTTTTCTGATAAACAGTTCCAGGAAACACAGAGATTAGTTGTGTTCTTTGACATGTTATGAGTGCTGGATGGACGCAAAGGCAAAGGCATATGAAGGAGAGATAAAAGGCTGCAAGGCCAGTTGCAGTCCTTTTCCAGTAACCAAGAATGCTGAGGCTGGATTATCTCCACTTTAACAGCAATTATAGACTAGAGGCCAAAGATTGCATTTGTCACTCAAGCTGTTATGATTTTTCAGGCGTGGTTTACATTTTTACCACGAGAGCTTTCTATCTCTGTATGGCTTAGTAGAATTCAGTATATAATGCTGTAGAGTAGTGGCTTTCAAAGCTTTTCATTGCAGATTTTCCCAAGTCAAGTAGCAAATGGTCTTAGCCAAGATTAATCAGTAGTAGGCGCAGTTCACTCTTTCTCTGCACACAAGGCCAGGCTGATCCGTGGGAATGGGAAAAAGCATAATGGTATATAGGCAATAGCAGCATGTGAACCGAAGTTGGTAGTTAAGTGAAGAGTGAGGAAAAGGACTTCATGACCTTACTAGTTGGTGTCTCTGAGTTAGTGGAGGCAAGGGGTAGCCAGGAGCACCCCACATAGGCAATGATGTTGTCATCACTAGGTACTTTTGAAGTACCGTTCAACAGCTGAATGGTACTGCCCCAGCTGTCCTTGCCTCTTCTGCCTCTCACAGCGCAATCCTATCCAACTTACACCACCGGTGTAACCAGCGGTGCAGCGAGAACGGAAGGCTTTTTATTGACTTTTTAGGGATCAGAGAAAAAAAAATGTCAGAAACAAAGTATGGATGCATATCAAACTCATGATACAAATGGTGACACTTTATTGTGGATTTGAAGGGAGAATTCTATAATGACCACTGTATGTTAATTATAAAAAGTGGTTAAATTTGTAGACCTCATGTCAGCCCTGCACAATGTGACCACTCCCGAGAGAAACACAGTCCACCAGGCACATAGGGCGTTCCATCAGGGTCCCAGTAAACTGCTAGCCTGGGACCACAAAATGGGGGTTGCCGAACACCTGGACATTGAGTAATCTCATTTTTCTGAAACTCTTTTTTTCAGAAAGCCTCTTCTTTACACAACTGAATTCTCAAACATTGTATTTACACTAGTTTTGCTACCAGTTTTTGCTAGTGGTCTGAACAACAGGAGGCTGCAACCTTTAAATTGCAGATGGAGAGAGCAAGTTTCATGTTTAGAATACAGAATTTTTTTGCAAAGGACCGAGAAGATTTCTATTGGACTCTTATGGCGTGGTTGATAAAAGATTTGCAGATTCTGGAGGCAGAGGTGTTAGAAATTAGGAAGGGAACAGGTTAGATATAAAGTTTTGTGATAAAATAACTGGCTGGGTAAAAACATTAGAAGTAACGAACAGACCACAGTGGATAATAGATTTTCATAATAGACAATATAAAGAATTGATTGTATGATAAATATGTATGAAGTTTATAATTTTTTCATTGGATTTTGAAACAGTTAAGATATTATGATATTGGGGTTATAAATTTAGGTTGAGAGATTTATCTATTAGAGTAAGATTAGATTTGGAACTTAGGTTATAAAATGGTTAAACTTTTATATAAAGGATTTTATATAAAATATTTTATCGAGGGTGGTTAACATCAAAGAAGTTAAGTAAGATGCTGATGAAAGTGTAAAGTATTTGTTGGAAAGTTAATATGTTTTGGAGGAGGCTTCCTCTGATTTTGGAAGAGATATTATATGGCACGCTGTTGTTTTTATAAGATTTGTTTTTATTTAATATGATGATATCAGTAATGTTTTAAAGAGATAAATATATTGTTGTATATACGCTTATTGATATATGCTCAGCAGTGAAAAGTTGAGATTGAAATTGAGATTATACTAGATATTGAAGAGTTAATGATTAAGATTTATATTTGAGGGATTTGGATGTTTAAATTTAAGGTTTAGGAGATGGAAATGTAAAGAAGAGAACAGACTGGTAGTAATTATTTTATGTATTGATGTCCAGGAGGTGGAAATTGAGTAAATATGGTGCTAACTTAAGTTAGTAAGAGAACAGAGTGGTAGCAATTATTTTATTTTGATTAGATGGAAAGGTTATTATAAAAAAGAATATTATCATTATATGTATTGATGTGCAGGAGGTGGAAATTGAGTAAATATGACGGTAACTTTAGTTAGTATAATTGAATAGTTGAAAGAGTCATTCTATGATATATTGATGTCCGGCTTGTTAGTGTTCCTAATGTGTCATGTTGATATCCCCCAGTTTGTCATTCCCTGTTGTATCATTTTTGTTGTTAGGTAGGTAGTTAGTTAGTTAGGTAGTTAGGTAGTTAGTTAGTTAGTATTTTTATTATTGTATTGTCTTGTGCTTTATTGTTGTTAAATAAAATAAAAAATATATTAAAAAAAAAAAAAAGGGTCCCAGTAAACTGCTAGCCTGGGACCACAAAATGGGGGTTGCCGAACACCTGGACATTGAGTAATCTCATTTTTCTGAAACTCTTTTTTTCAGAAAGCCTCTTCTTTACACAACTGAATTCTCAAACATTGTATTTACACTAGTTTTGCTACCAGTTTTTGCTAAGATGTTGGAGAATACTTCCTCACATGATAAATTAGTTATTTTAGAAATATTACACTTTGAGGAAGCAACATTTGTTAAAGCCATTTACGTAAGCCTTTCTCTAATGTTGCCTAGAAGTAAGAAGAGCCATGTTTGACAGCCAGGGTCATTGATCCAAAAGTATGTCCAACTAGGAATGTCCCAGTTTACAGATCTGACCCAGCACATAATCTCTTTCATGCTGTTTCGTTCATGATCACTGTCTGTGGTCATCACATATCTCTTTATTATTGTTTCATAATGCTGTTCATTTGTATCATAGGGTATAGCATTTTTTTTAAGGGCAAGTCTACAGTACTACACATAATTTGCTTTGGATGTCTTATCACTCGATGACATGCAGATGATCTACCTGTTCAGAAAAAATATGCAGTATATATCATTTGTTGAACTATATCACTGCAGAATGTCGATGAACATTCTTGTCCATGCAGTAGCTTCTCCAGCAGCTGGTTTAGATTGGCAAAGGGACACTGCAAGGAAGAAGTACTACTTAGCACATAGGGTTTTTGGTGTAATCTTGCTGTTTCTCTTTTGCTTTGTACCATCCAAGCCCAACAATTTCAGTTCCTGGCTTATAGGTTAGAATAGATCAATACAATTCCAGGGGAGTTTTTGAATATCAGGTACACTAAATCTGTGCATGTAACACTTGGGATACCTTCCATTTGGAAACACCTCACGTTATGTTGCACACCATTCAGCTGTACTACATAATACAGATGATACAGACGCGCTCTACGTGGGGCTGCCCTTGAAGACGGTTCGGAAACTGCAATTAGTGCAGAATGCGGCGGCCCGTGTGGTCACTGGAGGTAGGCGGTTCGACTCTGTTGGGCCGCTCCTCCGACAGCTGCACTGGCTGCCGATTCGTTTCCGGGCCCAATTCAAAGTGCTGGTTTTGACCTTTAAAGCCCTATACGGCTTGGGGCCAGGATATTTGAGAGACCGCCTACTTCTATATAGTCCGGCCCGTCTCCTTAGATCATCAGAGAAGGCCCTTTTGCGGGTGCCATCGCCCAGGAAGGTGCGAGGGGCGGTGGCCAGAAATAGGGCCTTCTCAGTAGTGGCACCAACCTTATGGAATTCCCTCCCCTTTGACTTATGAACTGCTCCCTCCTTGGACACTTTCCGGCGAGGCCTAAAAACCTTCTTGTTCAAAGAAGCCTTTTGAGCCTTTGCCTTTTTAACAATCTTGCTGGTACGGGTGGGGTGCTGCTGTTTTTATGATCTTGTTTTAAATGTAATTTTTAAATCAATTTTTAGATGTTTTTATTAACTTTTTTTGCTGTTTAAAAAGTAATTACTGTATCTATTTGTATTTTTTTGTATTTTTGTATTTTATTTTTGTGTAAGCCGCCTTGGGTCCCTTTGGGGAGAAAGGCGGGATAGAAATATTGCAAATAAATAAATAAATAATCTCACTGCTGTCTTGTTATTAATTTATTTACTATCAGGCTTTATATTCCATCTTTCTCAAGAATGGTACAAGTCAGCTAACAATATAAATCAAATAAATAACATAAAAACTTCAAATGTTAAAATAATAAAACAGCAGCAGTAAAACAGTCGTCCCCCCCCCCCCAATTCAGTTTAGGACTAACTCAACGAAAGCTTTCTGGGATAACAAAGTCTTTATTGCTTGTCTAAAAGCAGGCAAGAAGGGGACCCAACAAATTTTCTTGAGGAGAATATTGCAAGTCGCTAACTAGTGTCTTGGTTCCAAAACATTGTACGTTTGTCTAGAAGTCAGAATAAACATAAGTCGGAGCAGTGCTGTCACGCAGGCATGAAAGCACAAGGCCGGATATACTGTGCCTGAATGAAAGCACCAGTACAGCTGTCCTTAAATTGAGATGTCCATAACATGGGGTCTATCTGTATTCCAAAGTTGCAACACTGCCATCTCTTATGGCTGACAACAGAATATGTATACATATGTGGGACTTGTAGCCCACATGATTTTTTCATTGTAACTCAGTTAACCAAACATTTGGTATTGCATGACTTCTTGGCTGTTAATGCTAAAATTAGTGCTAACTCTAATTTATTATGATAGATGTGTATAAACCCTCCTTTTTAATCTAGTGTTAACTTTTTAACAAGTGTGGTTATTAAAAAGCTTCAAAGGCGAATGAAAGAGTGTCATGATCTTTAATCAATTCAAATGTAATCGGAAGATAATATGATTCCTTATTAAAACAAGTGCTTCTATACTTAGAGACCTTCTGTTATCTCTGGAAAATTCCAGACACACTTGCTCTGAACGTCATGTGAAGTGCCACCTAGAAGTGTTGTCCATAACATTGGCCAGAATATAAGTGGAAGGCTTTTTGTAAAATATGTTGCTGACTTTATTGCAGAATTGAAAGGAATTTCTCTCTTTGCTGATGATATGTGTTCAGTGTTTTTTAACATTGCATGTTAAGGTTTCTTAATTATAGGGAAGGTAAGATATATCCCTTAGAAGAAATGGAGTAGCCCTCATAGTCAGTAAAAGAGTGGGAAAGGCAGTACTGGGGTGCAACCTCAAAAACGAAAGAATGATTTCAGTTCGAATCCAAGGCAAACCATTCAACATTACAGTAATCCAAGTGTATGCCCCAACCACTGATGCTGAAGAAGATGAAATTGACCGGTTCTATGAAGACCTACAACACCTTCTAGAACTAGCACCCAAAAAAGATGTCCTTTACATCATAGGAGACTGGAATGCTAAAGTAGGAAATCAAGAAATAAATGGAACAACAGGCAAGTTTGGCCTTGGAGCGCAAAATGAAGCAGAGCAAAGGCTAACGGAGTTCTGTCAAGAGAACACGCTGGTCATAGCAAACACTCTTTTCCAGCACACAAGAGGCGACTCTACACATGGACATCACCAGATGGTCAATACCGAAACCAGATAGATTATGTGCTTTGCAGCCAAAGATGGAGAAGCGCTATACAGTCAGTAAAAACAAGACCTGGAGCTGACTGTGGCTCAGATCATGAGCTTCTTATTGTAAAAATTCAGGCTTAAATTGAAGAATGTAGGGAACACCACTAGACCAGTCAGATATGACCTAAATCATATCCCTTATGAGTATACAGTGGAGGTGAAGAATAGATTTAGGGCATTAGACCTGGTAGACAGAGTGCCTGAAGAACTATGGACGGAGGTTCGTAACATTGTACAGGAGGCAGCAACTAAAACCATCCCAAAGAAAAAGAAATGCAAGAAAGCAAAGTGGCTGTCAGATGAGGCTTAAAGAGATGGGGGTACCAGACCACCTTACCTGTCTCCTGAGAAACCTGTATGCGGGTCAAGAAGCAACAGTTCGAACCGGCCATGGAACAACTGATTAGTTCAAATTGGGAAGGGAGTACGGCAAGGCTGTATATTGTCACCCTGCTTATTTAACTTATATCCAGAGTACATTATGAGAAATGCAGGGCTGAATGAATTGCAAGCCGGAATCAAGATTGCCGGGAGAAATATCAACAACCTCAGATATGCAGACGATACCACCCTAATGGCAGAAAGTGAAGAAGAACTAAAGAGCCTCTTGATGAGGGTGAAAGAGGAGAGTGCAAAAGTTGGCTTGAAACTCAACATTAATAAAACTAAGATCATGGCATCTGGTCCCATCAATTCCTGGCAAATAGAAGGGGCAGAAATGGAAGCAGTAACAGATTTTACTTTTTTGGGTTCCAAGATCACTGCAGATGGAGACAGCAGCCATGAAATTAAAAGACGCTTACTCCTTGGAAGGAGAGCTATGGCAAACTTAGACAGCATAATAAAAAGCAGAGATATCACCATGCCAACAAAAGTTCGTATAGTCAGGGTGATGGTGTTCCCAGTAGCAATGTATGGTTGCGAGAGTTGGACCATAAGGAAGGCTGAGCACCGAAGAATAGATGCTTTCGAACTGTGGTGCTGGAGAAGACTCCTGAGAGTCCCTTGGACTGCTAAGAGATCAAATCAGTCAATCCTAAATGAAATCAACCCTGACTGTTCCCTGGAAGGACAGGTACTGAGGCTGAAGCTCAAATATTTTGGCCACCTAATGCGAAGAGAGGACTCTCTGGAGAAGACTCTGATGCTGGGAAAGATTGAAGGGAAAAGGAGAAGGGGAAGGCAAAGGATGAGATGGTTAGACAGCATCACCGATGCAACGAACATGAAAATGAGCGATCTCAGGAAGATAGTGGAGGACAGGAAGGCCTGGCGGGATATGGTTCATGGGATCACGAAGGGTCGGACACGACTTAACGACTGAACAAGATATGTTGAGTCAATGACTTTGGAAATGCTTCTGTCACTGAAGCATGCTGGCTCCAAATGTACTGTTAAAAGAGACGGGGAGAGATAGAACATTGACCCTTGATTTAACAGACTATTAGGGGAGGAGTGTCCGTTTATGCAGAAAGTCTGTTAAATCCAGACATACCCTCCCCCCTCCCCGTTATTCTGTTAAATTCCTACCTTAGAAACCCCCATCGGCTCTGCCACTCTGCTTTGCTTGGCCCAAACTTGCTGGAAAGCACGTTTGCGGCACCCAGAGAGTAAGCAGCGCTGGCAGAGAGGCCTGCGCCACTTCACCAGCTCCATTCCTAGAGTGCCCTGGTGGAGAGAGTTTGCGACACCTTAGACCAGCGGAGCAGTCTCTCCGCTGGTCTAACAGTGGGTAGGATTGTGCTGTTATTGTGCATAGGATTGTAGCCTTAGGGCAGTGGTACCCTAACAGGGGCGTCGCGATGCCGCAGCCGGGAAGAAAGGGTTGCTATGCCCTTAAGGGGCATGGCAACCCGCGGTGACGACAACGGCGCGCCTGGGATCGCGCCGCCGCCACCACCGCTGCGCCCGGGATCGCCGTTTTTACTGTCATTGGTGGGCAATGGGTGTCCCTCGGGGGTTGCGGGGAGCCTGCGGACCCCTCCGCAGGCCTCCCCAAGCGTCGGAGCAGCGCTCCAACGTGATCGCAACTGACTTCCGGTTTTACGCGAAACCGGAAGTCAGTTGCGATCGCGTTGGAGCGCTGCTCCGACGCTTGGGGAGGCCTGCGGAGGGGTCCGCAGGCTCCCCGCAGCCCCCGAGGGACACCCACTGCCCACCAATGACGGTAAAAACGGCGATCCCGGGCGCAGCGGTGGTGGCGGCGGCGCGATCCCAGGCGTGTCATCGCCACTCCTGGGAAGGCCCCGCTGCTACTTAGAGCAGCGTAAGGCCTTCCCAGGAGTTAGGGAACCTCTGCTTTAGGGCTTTAAAGGTAATGTATTCCAACCTACTTGGTCCCTCCAGCATTTGGCACCAATTAAAGCTTCTGAACAGTCAATAATCTAGGCTGGATGTAACCAGTGCATGGGCAATCTGCTTGGTGAACCAGCTGAAACTTGTTGAGACTTGCGTGTTTTCCTTAATGTTACTTTTGCTGAGGCAGTTATGTTCAGCCCTTCATTCCATTTCTCATGTTGTAAGTTTCAAATGCCGTGCTCACTGAATTATTCCTGGTTTTTTCATGATTAAAAAATGGAAGTCAAAAATGAACACGCTCAGGTCTAAATCCTCTGTGTAGAGTAGTACTTGAAGTTAGGTTAGAATACCCCAGTATTCTCATTTTTCACAGTAATTTTATGTTGCTAACAAGATCGTGAAACTTTATTTATTTATTGTAGAGTAATTTTAGCTATGTAATCTGAAGTGCTCTAGTTACCAGTAAATTTGAACAGCTTACTTTTGAAATTGCCTAATTCTTTTTCCTTTTTTGTTTTTGACTGCTTGTTGGACACTTTAGGATTTCAGCCATAATATTTTGCAATTAAAAGGAATCGCTCCTCTTTTACTATTATACAATTTAATCTGTTGGAACCTGTTGTGAGAATTCAGCTCCATGTGTTCTATATGAATAAAGTGTGCCTTTGTTGTTCTGGTCTGGGTAGTATCAGGGGAAGTATATTTATAGCACTAGGAAAAAGTTGGATGCAAGTAGTGGAAAAAGAATGTGTATGTTTTGGAACAAGGAGCAAAAACAACTAAGCCTGATCACTTTAGCAGAAAACACCAAACAGTCGAAAAACAATGCACAGCACTAATACCCCTCCTCAAAAAGACTCTCTGGGTCTAAAGCCTCTGTGTAGAGTAGTACTTGAAGTTAGATTAGAATACCTCAGCATTCATAATATTCATTATTCATAATAACCTAGTATCTAGGATGTTTGTACCCCTACAGTTCTGTTGGTGATTTCTGTGGGAAAGGAATAGATATCAAATAGGGTTGCTGCCAAAAGAAAAACTCAGAGCACTCTATTCAGCATAGGAGAGAAACTAGTCTGAAAACACAGAGTATTATTTTGCAGTTGTCCTAGAAAATATTCCTGTTGTGGATAAATGACACTTCTTCCAAGCATGCCTATCTATGGACAACATGGCAAGTTCTCTAATTGTTGGTGAGAGACAGCTAGTCATAGAGCTGCTGCAAAAGAAAAGTTACTTTTAAGGTAGTAAACACTTTGCATATTTAAGGATTGATAGGTCTGATACACAAGCCAGTCCTTTTTGTAACTCTGTGTAGTCATGCTCTTTGAAATACTAACTAGAAATAGCAACTGAGAATTTCATGTGGTTGTTAGGTATTGAGATTCCTTCAAACACACTTTCATTCCTTCATTCAACAGATTTGACTTTCATTAATCATAAAATGAAAATCCAAGAATGGGATCTTCACCTTAATGGTTTTTATAACCTACAAGATCTACTTTCACTGACCTCTGTTATACAACCCAGACTGTCAATGGCATAACAGATGTTCTGTCAAATGCTTTATTTGGAGACACAAAAGGTTTTTAGTTACGTGAAATAACAGGATAATTATTAATCTTCAGTTTCCACTTACATACAGCCTAAACAAGATACTGCTCGCTGGAAAAACTACAGATTAAAATTGTTATAATTGCAAAACATTCATAAGACCACATTCCTGCCATTCATTTGAAAGCATAAATGAAGGATTATGTTCCAATCAGGGCTATGGAGTTGGAGTTGGAAGCAATTTTGGGTGGAGGTGGAGGTTTTGTGTACTGACTCAACAGCCCTGGATCCTATAGACCAGCGGTTCTTAAACTTTTACTAGGGAGTAGGAAACACTGCAAGTCGTTGCAGGGGGACAGGACGGCAGCAATGGCACTCCTGGGATTGTGCCTCTGCTGGGATAAAAAAGGGGCTTCTGGACTCACCGAGGGTTGCGCCAGCCTCCAGAGCGTGGGGGGACGTGGCCCCCTCTGCAGTTTTCCCCGAGCCTCAGATCATCTCCCTGAAGCGATCGAGACCCACTTCCGGTTTTCGGCGAAACCCAGAAGTAGGCCTTGATTGCTTCAGGTAGCCGATCTGAGGCTCAAGGAGACCCGCAGAGGGGACCACGGCCCCCACCCTTCAGAGGGCCGGTGCGACCCCCGTTGAGTCCAGAACCCCTTTTTTTCTCCTGGCAGTGCCACGATCCCAGGAGTGCTGTTGTTGCTGTCGCTCCGTCAGCACACGTCACTAAACCCCTTAAGAAGGTAGCAACTGCTTCTGGCTGGCGTGGTGGGTTACCACCCACCAGTTTGAGAATTGCTGCTATAGGCTTCAATAAGAACTTGCTGAAGTATACTGTAGTTATAATTCATTCAATTATACACTTAAAGTTAGACTGTGTTTTTAAATGCGGGATGGAGACTATTTTTAAATGCATATGTTTGAGGGATGGAGAGAGAATTAGTCAATTTTTCTTTTATTTGACAGTGTTTGCGTCATGTTCATTTCTGTGTAGGTTCTGAGTGGATCATCTCATCAAAGCTACTCTGCTGCAGGCTTTCAAGAATTCAATAATTGGGAATCCCTGATGAAAATCAAAGAAGGGCTGTTGAGGCAAAAAGAGATTGTGATTGATCGGTGAGTAATCCACTTTTACCTACACTGGTTACCTTGGAAATCAGGTTAGTGTTGTAGAGCCTGTTTTTTACAATAGGTGGAGCTGTACCCTGAAAAATATGAAAGATAGGCGCAAAAAGGTGGGACATGTATCACTTCACATGAATCATGCAGATAGTAGGCTAATAGGCCAGAGCTTGTTCGTCATGAAAGAAAATAGTTGATGTCCAGAATTATAGGAATAATTAAGAAATGTCAAGCATCCATTTGACATTATATACCGTGTTTCCCCAAAAATAAGACAGTGTCTTATATTAATTTTGGCTCCCAAAAATGCAATAGGTCTTATTTTCAGGGAGGTCTAATTTCCCAACCTGTGGCGTGACACCCCCCCCCCCCAAGCACTGACTTTGACCAATTAACACTTCATTCTTTACCGAGTGTGCAAGGCTCTGCAAGGCCTGGAAGGCCTGCACTTGAGTCGTCCTCCATGGAGACGACGTGCTAGAGAGACTCTGCAAAGTTGCAGCCTCCTTGCAGTCCTTGCTGGCCTCTCTAGCACGTCGTCTCTATGGTGGAGGACTCAAGTGCAGGCCTTCCAGGCCTTGCAGAGCCTTGCACACTCAGTAAAGAATTAAGCTTAAATCGGTCAAAGTAAGTGCCCAGGGGGGTCGCGTCTGTCTGGCTGATGATCCTAGCTAGGTCTTGTTTTCAGGGGAGGTCTTATATTTATGAGTGCCAGCAAAAACCACACAAAAATGATGGTAGGTCCTACTTTCGGAGGAGGTCTTATTTTCAGGGAAACAAGGTAAAGCCAAACAGCTAATGGGCAAGATAAGAGCTTGGATGTTTAACGCTGGGGCTATGCAATCAATGTCAACAGATCTAGCCCAATGCTACTTATATCTTAATACTGGCCAAAGTGAAGATGCAACGCTTCATTTATAGAGCACATCTGATCAGCCTAGCACAAATGTAAAAGAGCAAAACTAAGAGGAAAGACCAATTAATTCATCACAAGCCTGACACTGCTTATACTGACAGCTCAATATTGGTACCAAATGTATCTTAAGTATGACTTTCATCTTCAATTTCTCACTGGAAAATGTTTGGGGTATTACATATGTATTGAGGCACTCCATTTTAATTGGCTAAAGGATATTGTATATTGTACCTAATTTGTTACCGATAATATTAAAACTATCCCTATATATTTGTCATCATTTAGGCACTTCTATGTGAACAATGATTTGGCAGGCAGAGTTGGTTTAGTACACCGTGTCCTCAGCTTAAAATCTCCACTGGATGTCAAACTGCTCTATTCAGTCAGGAAAGATTTAAAAAAAGTATTTGGCAATTTATCTGGAGTGGGAGGTACTGCAGTAGCAACAGAAGAGGAGCTCTGTCTCAGATACAGAAGCCATACATTCATTTTTGACTTACTGTATCTCTAATCATCATTCCCCATATTCAGTCCACCACCAAATCATGTTGCTCTTCCCTCTACAACACCACACAACTACAGCCCTTCCTTTCTTTCCCCTCAACAAGAACCCTGGACCAGAGGGGTAGCCAGGCGCCCGTGGTACTGGG
This sequence comes from Plestiodon gilberti rubricaudatus, assembly GCA_026170595.1. Classification (NCBI taxonomy): domain Eukaryota; kingdom Metazoa; phylum Chordata; class Lepidosauria; order Squamata; family Scincidae; genus Plestiodon; species Plestiodon gilberti. The sequence goes on from JANXHW010000001.1 coordinate 80,524,185, forward strand.
GCCGAAAAGCCCGCCGCCCCATTATGCAAATTAAATAATTAATTTGCATAATGAGTTTCGGGTTTTTTAAAAGGTTTTTAAAAGGTTTTTAACGCTAACGGGGCTTCTAAAAGGGCTTCTAAAAGGGTATGTGTGCTTTGCCAAACTTATCTGTAGTTCTAGGAACCTCCAGCGATGATCAGGGGCGCAGATCGTCCCTCTGCAGCTCTGCTCCCGGTCGCGAACTCTGCAAAGCGTCCAGGAGCACGCTGCAGAGTTAACGCATGCGCAGAGCGACGATGTTTCCAATCGTCGCTCTGCGCATGCATTAACTCTGCAGCTCTGCTCCTGGGCGATTTGCAGAGTTCGCGACCGGGAGTAGAGCTGCAGAGGGACGATCTGCGCCCCTGATCATCGCTGGAGGTTCCTAGAACTACAGATAAGTTTGGCAAAGCACACATACCCTTTTAGAAGCCCTTTTAGAAGCCTCGTTAGCGTTAAAAAAACCTTTAAAAAAACATTTTTTTAAAAAATGAAAAAACGAAAGTTAAGGAGGCTCCCGCCCCCCACGGAGCCTTTCCGCCCCAACGCCCTGGGGCCCACCGCACCACCGCCCCATATCAGATGACGCCACTGCCCTGGACATCACTCACCTTGACCACCACAACCTCCTGCTCTCTGGTCTTCCATTGTCTCACTTTTGCCTTCTTAACCTCCATCCAGAATATTGCTAACCAAAATCATTCATCATCTCTTTGTTGCTCTGATCACATCATGATCACTCATTTCATGTCCTTAAATACCTACACTGGCTTTCTGTCCAGTCCCGAATTCTGGTCGTCGCCTTCAAAAACTTCCATGGCCCCTCCTTGCTGGATATATCATATCTGGATACACTCTTACCTTCACTGTGACCTTCACTTTTCCAGCTCCCTCCTCAAACCCCACCTTTTCTGTGAAGGCTTTGGCACTACCTTTTGGCTCCATTCCACCTGTACAGTAGCCATTGCCCGCTGGGAATGGCTCCAACCGGTGAGGGGAAGGGGCCTCTTACACGCACATAGCGGCATTGTGCTCCACTTACAGTTCCACACCATCCTCGGAACACCAGTACACAGGTGTATAGCTAAATTAGGAATCTGATGGACAAGGTGGTATTAGCCAGTGTGCAGAGCTTTGACAGTGCTCAGATTGATGGTTTGTAAAATCCAGTGTGAGCAGGATATAAAACAAGGTGAGTCCCAAGATCTTCTACGTAGCACCTACTTAGAGCAACCGCATACTTCATGCACCAGTCTCATACTGTATATTGTATTTTAACATATGGAATCCCCTTATATGCAGACATGACATACATTATATACCTTATTATCTAAAAAGCTGCTAGTATCCTAGTCATTTATCACACCTTGATAGATCTACAGCAAATCAGATTTAGCATCTTGATCTCAGCATTCACCTCGCAGGAAGTTTAATGTCTCTAATGGATTGATCTGGTATATGATATGAATGTGGTTTAGCTTAGTCTGCTGATCCTTGCAGTTTGGACGTACAACATTACTGACACTCTCCTCTCATGCTTGAAGGGATTTAGAAAACCAGCATTATAATTGGTTTATCTGTTGCCATGAGATAATGTGAAAGGTTGTTGCTGGAGTATTTCGGCAGGCTCTTAGCTCATCAAGGTTTGAGAAGTTGTCATGAGAGTTGTTTCTAGGTATTGGAAATGCATTCAGTTTCCGCTTGGTTATTCCATCTGTGTTTGCACCACTGTAGCTAAAGCATCCTAGGACCATGCTGACTAGTGTCTCAAACCGGCCCGGCATGCCCTTTTAAGAGACATTGCACTTCTCCAGCCGCATGGCTGAAGCGCCGCATGGCCGAAAGAAAGGTAAGGGAGAGCTACCGGGGATGATTCCGGCCATGCAGCGCTTCTGAGCTCCCTCTGGAGGACCTGCTCGGCCACGCCGCAACCCGAAATCGTCCCCGGTAGCTCTCCCTTACCTTAGCTTGCAGCCGCCGCCATGTTGGATTGCCGCCAAGTCTCTTGAGATCCAAGATCGTGGCTCCCAAATCTCACGCCGTGATCTTGGATTTCGCGAGACTTCGGGAGATCTAACATGTTGGCGGCTGCTGCAACCTAAGGTAAGGGAGAGCTACCGGGGACGATTCTGGCCATGCGATTCGTGCCGCAAGCCGGAGGGAGAGGCTACAGCCTGGCAGGGCTTGCGGCGTGAGCCGGAGGACCCGCTTGGCCACGCCGCATGGCCAGAAAAAGGTAAGGGACAGCAACGGGGGACGATTCCAGCCATGCGGCACGGCCGAGCAGGTCCTCTAGCTCGCATTGCAAGCCGGAGGGAGAGGCTACAGCAGAAGCGTAAAAGGGTGGAGCGAAGGCAAGTAGTTCTGCAAGACTCTGTTACACTGGAGTCAGCGGCCCCTCCCCCTTGCGGCCCCTCCCCCTTGCTGTTGGAGCCATTCTGGCAGCAAAGGCAACACGCAGGACACTCCCCTGTTGCTGCTGGAATGGCTCCAACAGCAAGGGGGAGGGGCCGCTGACTCCAGTGTAACGGAGTCTTGCAGAACTACTTGCCTCCGCTCCACCCTTGTTTCACCTTTGGGCTACAGCCTGGCAGGGCTGAAGCCTCTCTCTTCGGCTTGCGGCGCGAGCCGGAGGACCCGCTCGGCCGCGCCGCATGGCCGAAAAAGCGCTTTTTATCTGGTTCGCGCACACTTAAGGGGTACATGGGGGTATGCGAAAAAGCATCTCGCGTATCCTCAGCCTGTGGCCCGGGTACCCCCAGGGGTACGCGTACCACAGGTTGAGAACCTCTGATCCAGAATGAAGGGTTCTATGAGAGATTAGAACGTATTATTGTATTGTAAAAACCCCTCGGGGTTTAGAAAGCCTGCCTGTGTAAACCTCCTTTGAATTAAAGTCAGAGGAGAAATCTGATGTCCAAAGAAAAGGTGGTATATAAATACTGGTTGTTATTATTATTATTATTATTATTATACAGAATCAGTTATGTGGGGAAGGCATGATCACCTTCAGAACAGCCCCAAGTGGTAGGTGTAGTACATAATATGAGTTGGAACTTTGTGGAAAACATTATCATTTCATTTGTTAATGTACATTCTCAGCCCTCACCACCTTGTCTATCAATCTGGTCTTATGAATTGGTTCAGTGAAAGAGAGAGAGATGTTACTCTTCAGTGGAGGAATGAAATCCCTTTTTTTTCTGCAACATTTGACTCATGAATTTTTATTACCATTTAGGAAAACGGTAATAAACGTGACTGTAGTTTTTGTTTATTGTGACCAAAATAATATAAAAATAATGTAATGAAAGTTTAAGCTTCTATTTTTTCTTCTGGTTCACCAAAAAAGGTCACTTTTTATTTTATGGTGTTGTGTGACATAACTGTGTTTTGATCCCCCCCCCCCCATTATTTAAACACTATATGCCTTTATTTGTAACACTAGAGAGAGCAGTGGATTCTTGGATGATTTTACCTACTATATAAGCTTTTTGGTGGCCTACTGAAAGCACATGCATATCGTGTACTTGGCAATATTTGGGATTGTTCTAACCTTGATTGACCATTGCATGCTACACATTTCCCACTCTAGTGCTAGGCCGGTACTGGCACTGTTTATTTGGCAAGGATTGCCTAGAATGGTAGTATGAATAAATGCCAAATGCTAAACCTATGACATAAGTCCCTGAAAATAATAATACACCCATCAACAATTGCTACGTTCTCTTCTAAACAGCTTAGGGGCATTCAGAGGGCTTTTTAAGGGAAGGTAAATACAAAGGTTACGGTTTGAGGAATAGCTGTCATCCCACTGGGTATAATGATGTTTGAAATTATGAAACAGCTGCTGAATCTTTGGCTTACTATCACTAGTAGAACTGTGGTTAAAACTCCCAGACTACTGAATTAAATACACACGGTTTGTGCCTTGATTTGCCGACAGTGATTGAGTGTGTGCGCACTGTTTGTGACATAGTTATGGGCCAAGCACAAAGTTTTTTTCTCTCCAGATAGCTGCCCTAGCAACACCTGGGAGGACAAAAATAACGTGTGGTGTGGTCACTGAAGATATGGCTGGCGGCAGCAGCTAGGAAAAGTGCCACTGTAGTTTTTGAAATTTCTAGAGACTTGTGTTTCAAATGATGAGTGGAGTGTGACAGATTTTGCCACTAGAATTGTCTGGATAGCTCAGATTATTACACTGAGCCACTCATCTCAGCGTTCAGAATTCTAATACCAAGAGACATTTGTTCAGACAGAGATCCACAAACATATTGGTCCCTCCCTACTCATATTATTTTAGGCTCATCTCAGTAAAAATAAGAACCTAGGAATTGTTTTGCTAGATGGGACCAAATTCTATTAAAAATAGTTTTCTTTTTCCATCTGTTGCCTGTCAGCTTCTATATAAAGCACGATGCAATAGCCTACTTTGTTGTGTTATCCCTTGTATTGGAATAGAGGTATTCTGCCTGTGAACACGGAGGTTTGATTTAACCAGTAGTGTAGCTACCGCGAAGCAGCTGGTGCAGCCCACTCCAGGCCACCATCACTGGAGGGGGCGCTCACCACGATGGCCGGCCAGCTGCCACCCCTTCCGCCGCTGCCGCCTGAGCAGCCAGGGGAGCTGGAAGGCTACCTTTGCTGCTCTGATCTTCGAGTGGCTGGAGCTGGGGGGGGCAACCAGGGGGTGGGGCGACCTACCCTTTTCACCTCCTTGCTGCCGCTGCACGGGTTTCAAGCTGTTCTGAGTGGCCTACGACTTTTTTTTCTCTTTTTCTTTGATGTGAAGAAAGAAGGGGGGTGGTTGGCCGCTCAGAGTAGCTCAGACCCCAGACGTAAATGGCAGTGATGTCATCACCACCAATTACTTTTGGGTCTTTTGGCACTGGGGGGGGGGCTCCATCATGAGTCACCACCCCAGGTGCCAGAAGACCAAACTATGCTTCAGGATTTAACTGCCTTGGGTGATAGATTTGATAGGACTATCTTCCATAAGATTGTCAGATTCTTTTAAAAAGCTATCTAAGCCAGCAATGATCACCACATTTAGTATTCCATAAGTTATGCTTGGGGGTGGGGGTTGGTGTTATTTTTTAATTGAAAAAATAAAACTGTTAGTAGTTATAAATCACCGCGGAGTGGAGATTTGAAGCTCGGGGGGGGGAGGGCTGCGGAGGGTAGTGTAGGCCTCCCCAAACCCTCTGGAAGACTCCAGGACCCCTGGTAAGTCTGAAAACTGCATTTAATTTTTTTTCTCTGCCTTAAGGGGGCAGAAGACAGCTTTTGGGTTGCAACCCACCACTTTGAGAACCACTGCTCTAGGACAGTGGTTCTCAAACTTTTTAGCACCGGGACCCACTTTTTAAAATGACACTCTATAGGAACCCACCTAGCTTTTTGAGACTTAAAAAAGTGATCTAGAAATAAATATATTTATTTACAAGTAAGGAGCTCAGGGGCTTGCAGGGTAATTAGCAGCTATCTTGCAAATTGCAGGAGCTCAGTTCTTTGAAGGGCAATTAGTAGTTATCTGATTTTTGAATAGCCTCAGGGCTTGTGGCAATTAAGTATCTGATCTTTCTATCACCTGGGACCCACCAGAAATCAGGTCGCGATCCACCAAGTGGGTCCCGACCCACAGTTTGAGAAACACTGCTCTAGGATATTCTTTTTGGGGGAATAAGTAACCAGAATTATACACTATTCTAAATGTGGCTGCATCACATTTGAATAATGGAATTTGTATTGGCTGTTCTTCACTGCTTGAAGAGATTAAAAATAGAAATACCTAAAATGAGCTAAAATTGTGTTTTCTGTTCCTGTTATGCCAGTTAAGTAAAAAGCATGTCTGGGGGGTGTGTGTGTGGGGGGGAGGTTTAAAATTCATTCTCTTTGGTCATACAGACCAAAATTCATACAGAAACCTTGTAAAAAGTTTCTGATCCAGCTGTCAAATCAGTTTTTTTTTTTTTAAATGGTGCCTGAGCCAAAACTGTATCGGAGAATGCAAATGTATAATGGTTGACTTTCTGGCGGTAGAGTACTAAGGGATATTGGTTCCTACACCACAACAGCTGCAGACCCCTAAGAGTTTTGGGCTTCTATCTACAGTAATTTTGAAAGCAAAATTTGACAGTTTGCTCTCTCTTTCCTCTCTTTTTAAAAGTCCCTTTGATGTTTATTGCAAATGTTAAAGTAAATCCATAGACTGTGGAATTTTTTCCAGTAGCTTTCATGGCCCGAGATTACTGTACAGTGTTTCCAAATTACGGGTTTAGATGCCATGAGAAAAAGATATATACTTGCACTTTAATAATTCTCCGAAACCGTGGACGGATCTCCGTGTAGGCAGCCGCCCCAGGCACAAAAAACACTAAAATCCAAGGTTATTGTTGACCCAACGTTTCGTTCCGACCTCGGAACCTCTTCTTTGGGTAAAGTTCTGATGTCACTTGGGCTAACCAAGAACAGTGACATCAGAACTTTACCCCAAGAAGAGGTTCCGAGGTCGGAACGAAACGTTGGGTCAACAATAACCTTGGATTTTAGTGTTTTTTGTGCCTGGGGGCGGCTGCCTACACAGAGATCCGTCCACGGTTTCGGAGAATTATTAAAGTGCAAGTATATATATTTTTCTCATGGCATCTAAACCCGTAATTTGGAAACATTGTACAGTACCATAGACTGTGGGTTAATAAAAACATAACAGGTGAATTACAGCACGCACAATCCTATGTATTTCTATTCAGAAGTAAGTCCCTCTGTGTTCAGTGAGACTTATTCCCAGGAAAGTATAGGATTGCAGCCTTACAGCGTGATCCTCTCTAACTGTAGAGTGGCGGAGCACATGCTCCGCAGCTCTAAGCCATTGCAAACGTGCCGTAAAGCACACCCTCCAGACCCTGCCACCCTCCAGACCCTGAGCCTGCCAATACAGGTACGTCCAGCACACCAAGTGCAGGGGCGGGGGAGGGTGGGCAGGGGTGTGGAGGGAGAGGTCCATTGGCCAGCCCGGGCTGGGAGGGGGTGGGGATATTGGTGGCACGCTCCGTGGATATCCTCGGCCTGTTCCTGGGCTTGGCCGGCCTTACTCCCCCACCCCGGATGTATGTCAGCTTCAGAGCTGGCATACATCTGAGAAGGCCCATAGGACCCCGGCCTGCCCTGCCCTGGGGCTTCTCCCGAAGTGCTCCTGGGCTGCCCCAGGGCAGCCCGGGAATGGCATACAGTGGCCGGGAATGGCATACAGCGGCCGACCCTTTAGGCTGGCTGCGTATCCTTATGCAGAATTGCGCCGTTAGTCAAAAATGAATGGCTTCTCTACATAACTTGCTGTATATGCACAATTACAGTATTGCACATTTGGAAACAGGTGGACCCCCGTATCCGCTGGGGATATGTTCCAGGCCCCTCCGTGGATACTGGAAACCGTGGATAAGAGCGAACACCCCCTCCATGGTTTCCTGAGGGGCCCCCCACCCTGCCTCCCCTGCCGGCAGGCATGCGTGCCCCCCTCCCAGCTCTTATTTTTCTTTCAGCAAGCTTTGTTTCTTCCTTAAAACAAACAGAGAAGCAGCCTCCATTGCAGGCAAATAGAACGAGACTATGTCCTAGAGAGGCTCTGCAAGGTTTCTGTTAACCTTGCAGAGCCTCTCTAGGACTTAGTCTCGTTCTACTTGCCTGCAATAAGCAGCCAGAGGCTGCTTCTCCTGTTTGTTTAAGGAAGAAACAAAGCTTACTGGGGAAAAAAGTAAAAGCCTGGGGGGTCCCCACAATCCGTGGATAACTGAAACCGTGGATAGCGAATCCATGGATATGGGGGCCCACCTGTATTTATTTGTGTGTGTGTGTGTGTGTGTGTGTATATATATATATATAAGTTAAATATTCAAGTATCTATATTCTTTGAGAGCCAGAGACTTTCACAGATATTAATCTTCAAACCTAACATTCCGAAGGTGTGAGACTCAGTTTTGTATCTTAAAATGTCTATTTTATTATTAATTGATGCTGTTCTCTGGGGATAATCCAAGGTCTTTCATATCCTGAGTTCTGCACAATGCTTTGTGCTGCTTTTTTTGCTCTTGAAAGTTGGTTATATCGATGATGAGAATTTTTTTCCAAGGACACTACCAATTGATATCAGTTATCCCAGAGAATAAAATGTTTGAAGAGAGACAGCTGTGAATTAATGAAGTACAGCACTAATTCTCTTGTGCCCCTTTCACATTTGTGGTTGTGGTTGACCTTCTATTGCTTTCTCCACATTTTATTAAATAAAAGATATGAAGATGTGTTTAGAACTGCTTTCTTGTCACTTTCATGCTTTGGTTCATGCTACCCTTGCTTTGTATGTTTCCAGTATGTATGCATTTCTTTCTCCCAGAACGAAGGGAGCCTTATTTTTTAAAACTTTTTTCCTTGTATAGCACCAAATTTGCATACTTGCCCAAGACAGTCTCCACTATCATACTAATGGCACAATCCTGCTCAACTTTACCCCTATAGTTCTGATGGGGTATGGTGTCGCGAATGTACCGTGAGGCACATTTGTGACACCACATGAGTAAGCAGCGACGGTGCCGAGGCCAGTGCTACTGACTCCGACCTCAGCGCCGCAGCACTCAGGTAAGTTCTGCACTGGGCAACGGGAGGGTATGTGGAGGAAGAGCCGGCACGGCAGGAGAGCGGACCATTGCCTGGACGGGGGCGGGGATATCGGCAGTGTGCATCTCCCGTCCCGGCCTTACATGGCCTCCCTGGATTTGCGCTGGCCATTTTGCTGGTGCACCTCCAAGGAGGCCCATAGGAGCTGCTGGGGCTCTCCCTGGTGGAAAGGGACAAATGTTCGTTTCCCCCAAGGCGACCTCCAGCCCCGCTGGTGCTAGCTCGATCCATGCTTAGTGCATTGCAGCAGATCTTAGGCAGGATTGGACTGCCCATAAATGTGATGCAGAATCCTTGCAAAAGAAATGAAGGGATGAGGGCTTCAAGACAAAAAGATCCTTGCTTGAGTGTAATACTCCTTCTGTTCCCAGAAGGATCTTCTGATAATGGAGCTTTGATATGAAAAAGGTTAGGATCCAACCAAGTTTTTGAACTAGCTGGGTTTCGAGCCAGATATAAAGCCTGCTAAACAAAATTAAAAGTTAGTAGCAGGTGAAAATAGCAAGGTATTTATGTGAAGTGGATGTAGTGGTGTAGTGTCAGAAATTCACTGTAAAAGAGTTGGGGGGGGGGGAGAGAAAAGAAAAAGGTTTCCAGTTTTTCACATGGAAAAAAACTCTGAAAGTGGTCCTCTGAAGAGGAACAATCTGTGGTAAGCCAAGTAGTGTGGTATGGATTGTGCTACTTCCATGTACAATTATCAGTAGCACGAGCATGAAAAACCAACAACAAACCACAGATCTGGATGCACCCTAATTCTTTCCTTGTGAAATCTGGTACCTTGCCTTTGATATGTCACTCCTTTCCAGTTTTGGTATATTCTAGGGCAGGGGTTCTCAACCTGTGGTACACGTACCTCCAGGGGTAAGCGGACCGCAGGCCGGGGGTACGCAAGACGCTGCCTGTTATTAGCTGCTGCGATCAGCAGCTGATGACAGGCAGCGGAACCGTTTTTCCTGGGTCGCGGCATGAGCGGGAGGACCCGCCCACCTGCGCCGCAACCCGGAAAAATCGGCTACAGGCCTCCCAATGTCTCCCCATAGCTCCCCCTTACCTGTTCTCCCGGCCGCCGCCATCTTGGATCTCGCGAAATCTTGCGAGATCCAAGATGGTGGCGCCCAAATCCTGTGAGGGCACATGAAGCACTCTTGAGATTTGGGCGCCGTCATCTTGGATCTCGCAAGATTTTGCAAGAACCAAGATGGTGGTGGCTGGGAGAAGGTAAGGGGGAGCTTTGAGGGACATCAGGAGGCCTGCAGCCATTTTTACCAGGTTGTGGTGCGGGCAGAAGGACCTGTCTGCCCGCGCCGCAACCCGGGAAAAATACATTTTAGGGGGGTATGTGGGGGGCGGGACAGGACGTCTGGGTTCCCCGGGGCAACCGGAGGCCTGCGTAGGCCTGTTCTAGGGAACAAAAGTTTCTCCATGGGCACACCATATGTGGCCGCCATTTGCTTGGTGTTGTGCCACCCCATGCATGCACCGGCACGCTGGGGCTCCCGAAGACAACATACGTGAGCTGGCAGGCTCCACATAACTCAGTTTAGGAGTGCAAAGGGTTTCGGAGACCAGACATTTTGAGAACCGCTGGATTAGATTATTAACTATCACCATTATCAATACGGATTGAGGCATTCTGTTTCTAGCTATCCATATGTAAAGTAAAACCAAGCTATTGACATCTTCTGAAGTCATACTGGTACCTTAATAGGACTGGTGATAATGGTGATGATTTCGACAGTCAGGTTCAGAAAAACAAAGTGTGTTTAAAATTAGGATCAGAAATAAAGAAATTAGTTGAGCAGTTTGCAAAAATATAGGAAAGATGCAGCTAGGACGTTTGCAGTAATATTGGAATAATGAGAACTGCCTGTGCTGCTATGCATTCAAAATTCAAACAACCAAAAATAGAAGCATCAGCTGTATCCTGTGATATATTAGATGGCACCCTTTAATTTAGTGGAACGGAATGCAGTAGATGCAATTTGGAGGGAAAGTGTGGAATGTTGATGCAGTAACTGTAAGCAGATTCAAAGAGTTTGTACAAAGGAAATGGCCACCAAATGGAGACACTTTCAGATTCTTTCTTGTAGTGGCAATTACTGGCTGGCAAGCGGTTAATTACTGTGCTTTACCGTGCAGATCATTTCAGCTATCTCCTCTGTATAGGTAAAGGTGACCCCTGACAATTAAGTCCAGTCGTGTCCGACTCTAGGGTGTGGTGCTCATCCCCATTTCAAAGCCGAAGAGCCAGCGTTGTCCGAAGACGCCTCCGTGGTCATGTGGCCGGCATGACTCTCCTTGCCGCAGCGCGTAGCATGCAGCTGGAACACGGAGCGCTGTTTACCTTCCCGCAAGCGGTACCTATTTATCTACTCGCATTAATATGCTTTGGAACTGCTAAGTTGGCAAGAGCTGAGTTTTTTGGCAAAAATGATCGTTTTTGTTCCTCACAGTTTGGCTTATCAGTACTGTAAGAATGTTTATTGACCTATGTTCCAGTATAAGCATTTGGATGTGAAGTAGGTGCCAGTAGGAGGAGACAATTTAAAAATAACTTTTGATGACAAAGTAAATTATTAATATTATTTGAGAAGGCACTAAACCCAGGTGTTCACTTTGGACTTAAAAACAGTCTGTTGCCCGGTCTGCAGTTCTGAAAAAGGGAAGAAAAGGAAGTGAATGCTTTAGAAAGGATTTCAAGCATTGCGTTACTGATTTTGTTTAAATGTACCCACTTTATTGTTACCAGTGACATGCGGCGAGGTCTAGGCCTGGGGAGTCACAGCCACATACATATATACAATATACTGTATACACACACTCTGTCTTCCCCCATCCCCGTCTTCTCTCTCCCTCCCTCCCCCTGGAAATAAATTTTAAAAACCTCACCTCTTCTTCCCCCACTCAGAGCTAAGGAGAGCTCAGCGACACGCACCCCTGAGGCAGCTCGATAGCTGCCTCTCCTGCTGCTCTCAAGAGCCAGTCCCTGCGCACAGGCTTCCTTCCTTTTTCATTCTGCCTGCTGCCTCTCCAGAGCTTGATGATACAGGCTCCCTGCCCTTTTTTCATTGGATGCCAGCTACCCTATCTGGTTTTCATTGGAAGGCAGCCATGATTGCAACCTAAACAATTGAGGCATTTCTGCCTGCTGCCACCCCAGAGTTTGCTGATGCAGGCGTCCAGCCTTTTTTTCATTGGATGCCAGCTACCCTGCCTGTTTTTCATTGGAAGGCAGCCATGATTGCAGCCTGACTAAGGCAGCTCTCGTGTGTTGCTGTGTGTGTCACGTGTGTGCTGCTTAACTCATGACTGTGCTAGAGAGCAAAGAGGCAGCGCAGAAGGGCAAGGTACTTTTAACTTGGGTTTGGTGAGGCTCTGTCTCCCCTGACTGCACGTCCCTGGTTGTTACCCAGCATCTCCGGCAGTCTACCGTGGGGCATTCGGATATCTTGTGATGGTGTCAGGCAGGATCGGAGGTACTCTGCTCTAGGATGACTGGCCCTAGAATGAACGGGACATGGAGATGTTGCTTTTTGCCCAAGACGGTTGATAGGTGGTCTGGACAAGGAAAAAGAGGCAGTTTTTTTATTCATATTTTTACCTGTTGTATTTTTATTTTTTAATTGTACACCACTTTGAACATAGGAAAGGTGGTATATAAATATTTTAAATAAATAAATAAAAATGTTCAGAGTGGCAGCACCACCATGTTGGATTTGGGGTTGATGAAGCACAATGGTCAAATTAGGTCTGGTCAAATTAGGAGGGACTTCCATAAAATGGGAAGACTACAGGTACTGTTGAGAAGGCTGTTTGGGAGATGCGAATTGCAAAACTGTTAAAGAATGGGGGGCATAGTGAAACTTGGCCCCAAACTGGAAAATATTACAAATGTTATAGCAAGGAATGTATGATTGACCTTGGAGGTAGGGGATTCCACTTCAGTATCCACACTCAAATTGCTGCATAGCAGAGATTTGAGATGGCCTTACGACCTGGTATTGGAAAGCACTAAAATTAACTGTAGACTGTCAGGCTATTGAGTGTGTGGCTATTGAGTGTGTTGTGAGATCATCCTGGTGTTATTATTTTTTTAAGCAAAGCTCTATCAGCTTGTGGTTAGTTATACAGTAGATTAATAGTAACAGCTGTGGGGGTAACAAAGGATTAAAGCAACCGTATAACATCAGCTACGAAATGCACATGGCATGAGGCCTTTTATTGTCAGACAACTCTGGGGATTTTTTAGGATTATATGCAAAATAGGGAATGTTTCTTCAGAGTTTGTTTTAGCATCTTTTTTTAATAACTATTGTCGTTGACATTTCTTTTAAAGCTTCAAGTTAGCATTATTGTGAGAATCAATGTTGTAGAACAGTGGTCTTCAACCTTTTTGTGCCATGACCCCCCAAAATAAATAAAATAATGTATGAGGCTGGAGACCCACCATTGATCCCCCCACCCCTACCCCCATCACCATCCCCCGACACCGTCATCCTGCTGAGCTCACCCAGCTGGGCCTGCACCACCAGTGGCAGGCAGGTTCATTCTGGAACAGGAAAGCAAAGCTGTGGTTCCCCACTGCCACCCAGCATCGAAAGAGGGAGGGGAAGAGGGAATGAAATCCCTGTGGAAGCCCCCCAGCAGGTTCCCCACCGCTGCCCCCCCAGCATTACCCTCCCAGCGACCATTTTGGTTCTTGTAAGTTGCTGTGACCCCGCAAATGAGACTTTGCGACCCCATTGAGGTCCCAACCCCAAGGTTGAAGAACAGTGTTATAGAAAATAACTGCATAACAATTCAGTGAAACATTACAAATGGCTCTGTTACTTTTGTCAAACAGACTTTTAGGATGGAGTATAAAATGGGTACAGGCAGCTCTCGATTTACACGGTCTTGATTTGCACATTTTCAAAATAGAACAATTTGAAAATTAATACCGGAAGTCCGATTTATTCAGGCTCATTTTTGAAATAGTGCTGCGGTAAAGGTTCCTTCTGCATGTTTGGGCAGCAGCAGAGACATATGTGATATTTGCTGCATTTTTCAGTGTGAGACCATGCCTGGAAAACTTCCATCTGCCTTGCCTAGGGAGTCTAGAGCGAAAAGGCGTGAAAATCAATCGCAATGAATGTTAAAATAGACGTGATCAGCTGGCTTCAGAGAGGGAAGCATGTATCGGATCTTGGCTGCATGCTTCGTTTAAGTGAGAGCATACCGTTTGAAACAGAGCTGATAGGAATAAGAAAAGTGCTCAGTCGGAGACATCTGCAAGTGCAAGGAAGAACTTATGCTCTGAGTTCTATAGTGGAGCGGATGCTGATCACGGGGATCGCAGATCAAAATCAGTGCAGCATACCAGTCAGCATGTCTAGCCCAGGAAAAATGCAAATTATATGAAGAACTGCAAAAGGAGAAGGCCCCATGAAGCCATTCACAACTAGCTCTGCTGGTTTGCTAACGTTAGGTGAAGGTATGACTACCACATCATAAAAATGAGCAGGGAGGCTGCACCTGCCAATACTGTGGCTACTGAGTGGTTTATCGAGACTCTGAAAGATATAATGAAAAAGGAGGCTACTCTGCAAAGCAGATTTTCAATGTGGACAAAACAACTCTTTTTTGGAAGAGAACGCCAACGTGAGCGTCCATACCTTAGGTAGAAAAAATGTCATCCAGCTTCAATCCTGTAAGGATTGCTACACTTGACTGTTTACACTTGACTGTTTGGGGGTAATGCCAAAGGAGACTGCAAATTGAAACCAGCGCTTGTGTATTGTCTGCAAACCCCTGTGCTCTCAAAGGCTACATGAAAAAAATCTTTTACTGGTTCATTTCCTTGCCAAACGCCAAGGGGTCAAATTTTCTGCGACTATTTTGTGTCAAAGCCAAAAAATTAGTTGTGCCGGTATTTTGAAGGTGAGAATCTTTCCTTTTAAAATCTTACTCCTAATAGGCAATGTCCCTGGCCATCCTAGCTACATTCAAGATCTTTGTGAAAATATCCAAGTTGTCTGTCTTCTCCCCAATACTACCTTCCTTATTCAGCCAATGGATCAGGGTGTGATTAGCACGTTTAAGGCTTAAGAACATAAGAACATAAGAAGAGCCCTGCTGGATCAGGCCAAAAGCCCATCTAGTCCAGCTTCCTGTGTCACACAGTGGCCCCACCAGATGCCTCAGGGAGCACACAAGACAACAAGATTCCTCTCTCCTCTCCTGGCTTCCTCACCCCACTGCTGAACTCGTCCAGCTGCTTAACTTGCTGTGTCTTTTTTACCTTGCCACTTTGTCCCAGTGAGCCACTTGGTCCTAGTGAGGCCACTCACTGCTCCTGAAAGGGCTCACTCGCAAACCAGCCCCAGATTTAAACTGTTGTGTAGCTCCTCCCCCTGCCTACCTGAAAGTTTGAAAAGATTGGCCTCTAAGGGGGGTGGGGCCTGATGGGGTTTACTGGCAGGAAATTCCTGTTGCTATTGTTCCTGCTGCTGCCTCAATTTACATCTGGCCTACTATACCATGTGGTCTGTATGTTTTAAACTGTATGTTTTAAATTCTGTTTAAGTTTAACTCTGCTTAAGGTGTAGTTTAGCTTGCTTTCTCCCCTTCTTTTAGCCTCCTCCTGTTTTGTTTTGGGCTCCTACTCTAAAGTAGACTCAGGTCTCTGCCCTGGGCTTTTACTCTTGAGTAAACACTGGTTTTACTCAGAGTAGACCTGTTTAGATTTGGACTGCAATTCTCTTTAGAATCCGCTCCCAGGCTTGTCCAGTTTCTGCCCCTGTCTTTTAGATAGGTACTTGTTTGTTTATTTGAATCTATTTAATTTCCCCACCTAGCTTCTGTGCCTGTGTCCTAGCTACTGGACCTTAAAATTCCCCTCCTCAGGTTATATTTAGTTCTACTTGGCTAGGCTTAGTTCTTAGCTAGGCTTAGTTGTAGCTAGGCTTAGTTCTATCCTAAGTTTAAGGTAGCTTAAGGTAGCTTTAACCAAGTCCTTTACAGTTAATGGTAAATTAAAGTTAGACAAAACTGCACAACTGAGAGAGTTAACTTACCTTCTCCTCGCCCAGCTGCTTAACTCGCTGTGTCTTTTTTACCTTGCCACTTTGTCCCAGTGAGGCCACTCGCTGCTCCTGAAAAGGCTTATTATCTGATGAAAACGTTTGATGCTGTAGTGAAGGCTATTGGCGATGGGAGAATGACTGTTAAAGATTTTGGGAAATCTTTTAACATTAGAGACTCTATCATGCTTGTCGGTAAGGCATGGGAGGCAGTTAGTCATTCATGTATGAATGGGGTTTGGAAAAAACTGGGCCTGTATCAAGCATGTAACTTTAGAGGCTTCAGTGTTGAAAGTGACCTATCTACGACTAGATAAAACATTATGAGCATGGCTAAGAAAGCCTTGATAAGACATAGTTAGAAGATGTGCAGGAGTTATTAGACTCTCATAAAGAACAGCTTTCACCCCAAGATTTGCTTGAACTTGAAAAGAAGGAACATGATGAAGTGGAGAGCAAAGAGGAGGTTGATGTCGTTTGAATTCTGACAGCTAAGCAGTTGACAGAGGCATTCAGTTTAATTTAGAGTGCTCTGGCTATTTTAGACGAAGACTATCCAAACGCTGAATGTAACTCAAAAGCGAGCAGAAATGCGCGCTTGGCTATGCAGTGTTACCGAGAAGTCTTGCAAGAAAAAAAGGAAGCCATGCAAATGGCACTGTTGTTGTACTTCTCCAAAACACTGCAAGATCTGATGTCTGACAGAGAATAATCTCAGCCATCGACATTGGCAGCCTCACTGTCCCACTCCCAGTAGCCTCCCTCTGTAAGCCGCCATTCATCAAAGTGAGTGTTTGATTCCTTTTCCTCAACCTATCCCGCTTGCTTGCATTGGTTCCTGTGGGAAAGGTAGTTTCGATGTACGCATTTTCAATATACATGCTAATTTCAGAGAATGTAACCCCTGTGTAAATCAAGAGGAGCCTGAAGATGTTAAAAGTGTGCAGATAAAGGAATATAACATGTAATTCCATATGTAACTTTATTTTTTTCACAAGATGGATTGAGCTCAGATGAACTGAAGCATAGATACTACTGAGGGTATTTAAGAGGTCTTAAAAGGATATGAAGTGTATAAGTTGAAAGTCAGGATATTTTTTAATGCTCTCAAATCTACTGAAGTGAGTTGGGATGTCCCCACAGGCAGGAGAGTTTTACATCAGAGCTGTCACACGTCACAACTCCTGTAGCTAATATAAATTCCCAAATAGTTGAAGTAAGATGATGATAAAATATTAATTCCTTCCCACTTGAATGGATGTAGATGAAAAGATTGGTAGCATGATTCAAACCTTCACACGTTCTGCCTTTCTTTCTGTTCTGATTCTTATGAATTACAGGCAGAACCAGCAAATTAACCTTTTATATCAGAGGATTAGAGACAATGAACTACGAGCTCAGCAAGCAAGATTGGGGCATATTGTGAATTGTGAAGACTCTTACATGAAGAGTTTCCAGGTAAGCTGAGGTTCTTTATTTTTATTTGTTGTGTCTGCTCATGTGACACTTGATATCTCTGAGGACAAAATCTCCAAACATCACAGGCTGGGGTTCTCCTGTGGTAATTTGCATCACATTTGGGATAACAAAACAGAATAGTTTGCCTTCTAAACTCTTAATGTGCTTTTTGAATGCTGATGTTTGTCTCCAAAGGAGCAATCCCCATAATCATTTGAAATGAATTCAGGAGTATGTGGTGTTGCCCGCCTAAGATGAATTTCAAAACTGGTAATTCATCTTACAATTAAAGACATTATTGATACAGATTCTAAGACTTTCATGGCCGGAGGAATCTATAGAATGAAGCTCCCTGTCTATTAAGATCAGGTGGGAGCACTGTCAGGGCTTGTGACTATTTCTGAGCCTGGAAGTTCTGCAGAGTACTATACCAGAGTACTTTGGTGCTCTATCTCTTTTTACCTTTGAAAATGCCAGCATCAGGGAACGATGCTTAGTTATAACGGACCATCGCCAACAATCCTGGTTGATTCTTATTCTATAGTAACTATTATTGTTGTGTCATAAAAACTGTATCACTTTAGAATGCAGGTGACAGATCTTACGATTGAATGCTCTTTCACCCTTCTCTACAACTTCTTAGTTTTCTGTGTGCAAGAAGTCTTTTTGGGGGGACGGGTGTAATCCGATGTCATGACATGCTTTTTCTGAAAATGTAGATCAGCCCCACATGTCATTGAAATAAGTGAACTTTACTTTCAAATAAAAGTTGTTTGGATCAGTATACGAGGCTGGGTCACACAAATGTATGTTAAAAGTTTTCCTGGGCTGTATTGCTTCATATGTACATGAGAGAATGCATGATTAAACGTTTAGTCTGAGATTTTGTTGTGTTGTGATCAGGCTACACGATGTCCAACCGTTTCCCTGACTTGCTAGTTTTCTGTGTATAAAGGGAACATTCAGATCTGCAACATCACAGTCGTCATGCTTAAGCCCAATCTACACAAATAGCTTACCATGCAGGGAAAGTATTCTTGGACTGTATCCCTGCATTCTGTATTCCCAAGTTCCATATGAGAGAGTCTTCTCAACGAGTCCTGTCCAGTAGCGTAGCTGGGCTGGCCCACCCCCATGTCATCGCCCCACCCCACCGCCGCTTCGGAGCCAAATGGAGGCTGAGGGTGGGCGGGAGGTCCAAACTTAACTTTGTCCGCCGCTCCGACTGCTTGGAGCGGCAAGCACTGCGCCCCCCCCCCCAGACAACATGATGCCTGGCTTGCTGCGAGGGAGCTGGGTGCTGCCAGGGTGCTCTGGCTTACTGCCAGGGTGCTGGGCGCCATCGCCCCCCCCCCCCCAGTTATGCCACTGGTCCTGTTCCAGTAACATGAGGCTAATAACAGCATCTTGAGTAACTTCTTGTGTCATATTTTCCTTTTTCTTCAAAGCAACCACAATATGAGAACGCAGTAATGCAAGCTCAGTTTGCAGAGAGATCTGTGGCCCACTGTGAAAAGGAAGAACTGGAACGAAAGCTTGCAGTAGTACAGAGTAAGGAACTACAACTTAGTGAATTCCTCAAACAAATGGCAAACAGATCCAACGAAGACAAAAAAAAGATGGAAGAGAAGGTGGGTCACACATTGATTTTTCCTAAATGGCTTTACTGCTGTGACAGAAGCATAAGTCTACCATATATAAGGCTTCAGAATTGTCTATAATATTTTTGTGCATGACTCACCATGCTGATCTTCCACTCATAAGGCTTTATTCAATTGCAAGTTCTTTTTTTCATTGGACTTCAGGTTCTATGGAGATACTGATAACAACAACTAAAATGTTGGATAACACAATACTCTGAGGAACTGCAGTGATCTGTATTCTGTACTATATATCTATCTTTAAATTCTGTATGAAGATGAGCTCTGTGACTTCCATATTATGAAAATGAAGCAACTGAGCATATATTTACTAATTTTGTATGATTTTGTTCTGATTACTCTTCTCACCATGTAAATGGAATAAGGAGTTATTATGCAAGGCGCTATTGCCTTAGCACCTGGCCATGTAGGAAACCTGTTTCTATCTGTCTTTTTTTCTGGAACCATTTAATTAACAGCCCGATCCTGCCTTTCTTTAGGCTGGCAGAGCAAGCGCTCTTCCGGCCTAAGGAGTCGCAAACGTGCCCTTCTCAGCCCGGGCCAGCATTACACGTCCTCCCTGGACGCACGCTAGCCAAAGAACTGGCGTGCATCCAAGGAGGCCTATTTGGGCCTCCAGGGCTTACACCTGGGGAAGGGGACAAGCGTCCCCTTTCCCCAAGGTGAGCCCGAGGATGTAGGGGCCGGCCATTTAGGGATATCCTACAGTTTTTCATGATGAAATGAATTTCTCATCCTGAATATTAAGCTATTGAATTGAACAATATTATGCACTACCTGCATAATATTGTTCAATAGAGGACAGGTTTTTAATTGATTTACTTAACAAGGATTTTTTAACAAAGAAGTTGCCAAGGAACACGTACCTGTGCTAATGTTGATTTTCAGGAACAATGAGTGACTTAAGAGTGCTGTAAGAAACCTGTCTTAACAAAGGACTAGTCAGAATGATGTCCTCTGATGGAGTTGTCAGACTGTCAAGGACAAACTTTAGACTGACATTTGTGTTGTATATTGTTCTGATTGGTATGTACAATATTTGAAACTCTTTTGTTATTCCTTTAGCAGACATGCATTTATGGCATCTTTTTGTGGTTATGCTCATATATTGTAACTCCCCAATTTCTCTGCATCCTCCCATAGCCATTTATGTTAAAGCTGCTTAAAAAAGCCATTTGTGTAAACATTCAAAGATCATGCCTATACATGGTTAGTTAACTCATACCTGTGTGCAGAGGTTATACAGACAGTAGGGTGAGTAAGCGCCAGCATTAAACTTCGACACCTCCCAATCTCAAAGATCTGCACTAGTAGGTCCTGTTCTCAGGATCTACCTCTTTTTTAATGCCATGAGCTGTGCCTGTTTGTGTCTCTCAGTAAGACTGGCTTGGTGACCTCCTCCTGGATTACTGCAACATACTCTATTGTAGGGCTGACCTTGTTTTATTGTCCAGAAGCTTTAACTGGTACAAAATGCAGCCACAAATGTTTTAATGGGCAAGATACTATGATCAGGGCTCGCCTCTGATGTTTTGGCTGCGTTTATTGCTAGTTTGCTTCCAGGTGCAATTCAAGGCACTGGTTATTACCTTTAAACCTTAAACAATTTGAGACTACGTTATCTGATGGATTGCCTCTCACCATATGAATCTGACCCCCACTCAGAGATCTTCTGGGGAGGCTCTCTTGCACATCCTGCCACCCTCTGAGATGCAAATTGTTGGAACACATGAGAGAGCTTATCTTTAGCGAACTCTTCCATGTGGAACTCCCTCCTTTAGGTTTTTAGCCCCTTCTGTGTCATGGCTTTGGAGGGAGCTAAAACATACCTTTCCAAACTTGTAATGACAGTTAATAGTATATGTTTATACACATTTATTTATTTTTTTGTGATCTCTAACTACTGTCTTAGGTAAAGGAAAAACAGCTCTGAATAGGGTTTGTTAGGTAAAGGGAAAAACAGCTCTGAATACTACTCTGGATTTTAACTACTTCAGAAATGGTTTTTAACTACTTCAGAAATGGTTAACCATAAAAATGGTAAGCAAGAAGTCTTAGTTTCAGAAAAGATAAATATCTTATTGCTTTTTGTTTATATTTTAATTTTAAAAAAACAGTTTTACTTCCTGCTGAGAAGATAAACTCAGAAGATCCTTAAGTGTTAAGAATGAAAAATCTATTTTCAAATTATAATGTGCTGATTTGTTTCCTGACATAATGAATCACAGAACCTAATTCCCTTTCTAGCTCAAGACCAGGGACAGGTACATAAATAGTCTGAAAAAGAAATGCCAAAAAGAATCTGAACAAAACAAAGAGAAGCAGAGAAGAATTGAAACACTTGAAAAGTACCTGGCGGACCTGCCAACATTGGATGATGTTGAAAGTCAAAGCAAACAGGTAACCTCAGTTTCAAAGTGTGCCCAAGACAAAACATCTCTCACTGAGCGCTTTTTCTCAGCCCATGAACTGCAATGCATCATCATAGCTAGGCAGTTTGACTCTGTTGAACCGCTGCTTCAGCAGCTGCACTGGCTGCCCATTCGTTTCCGGGCCCAATTCAAGGTGCTGGTAATGACCTTTAAAGCCCTTCACGGTTCGGATCCAGGATATCTGAGGGACCGCCTTCTCCCATACATTCCAGCCCGCTCACTTAGGTCATCTGAGGGGGCTCTCCTGCGGGTGCCACCTCTGTTGCAAGTTAGGGGAGTGGCAACACGTGGGCGAGCCTTCTCTGCTGTGGCGCCACAACTGTGGAACTCCCTGCCAGGGGATCTGAGAACTACCCCCTCCCTCATGACTTTTCGGTGAGGGCTCAAAACGTTTTTGCTTCGTCTAGCGTTTGGGTGATGGGCTGTGGTCTGCCTCCTGTGTCTCAAGATGCTCTACCATGCTGCTTATCTGCTCCATACTGTCGTCCCCCCCAGTGGATTTTATTGTTTTTAATATTGTTAATGTAAGGTTATGTATTGTTTAAACTTTTTAATGTATTTTTTAAGTTATTTATTTTAACTTCTGTTGTAAGCCGCCTTGGGCATTTGCCTTGGCATAGGAAAAGGCGGGATATAATTTTTTAAAATAAATAAATAAATAAATATTTGCAAATAGTAAACACTACTTAAAATATAAAAAGGACATAACCATCTGGGAAATGAGTACTTCCAGAAACCTCCTGTACGGGTCCCATTTGTTTTGCTGGAGTTCTCACAGGAGACTATTCCAGTGGATTGTGAGCAAAGGTTATTCATGAGAAAACATGTGTATACATAAGTGTTAACATTTGCAGTTCCTCAAACTTTAGACTCACATTTATCATTGTTCATTTGTATTATTTTCCTTTGGTGCTAGGGAAGCAAATAACGATAGAAAGCAAAAATTTTAAAACAATTTTCCATTGCTTTGTTCTACATCAGCATAACACTCCTATTGCAGCTAAGCATATATCTTTTGTTAACTTTTTGGTAAAAAACATTTAACAGAAGGTAGGTTCTCATTGTACACCATGATTTGTTTTCTTTTGTCAAAATATTTTGTTAAAGTTTCTCCAATAATGCAAAACAAGGAGAGGGACAAACAATTGCAAATCAGAACCTTCCTAAGTGATTAGGAAGTGATCACTAAGTGATGTTAAAGTTATCTTTTTCATTTTAAATTTTAAAAATTAGAGTAACTGCATTTCCTAAAGTGTGTACAGTAGTATAAATTTTATGTTTTAAGCTAGATAACTGCACACTGACTTAACAAGTACGAGCATATTAGATAGAGTAAGGCTGAGATGTTTACTAGTTGCTGTCATAGAATAGCTCAGAGAGGTTATTTGTTGGAACTAGCATTGCAGATAATAGCAAACCTCCGGAAGAAAGCACAGCATACTCAAATCATGTTAAAGAATGCCATGGGACTACATGGCCTTGCTTTCTCCCTTCTGCCTAGATTTGTTTATTTGCAGGACTGGCACAAGAGAGTATCTCTGGGAATCCCCTTTAACTTGGTTCTGTGTTCCTTTCATTTAAGGAAATTTGGACAGTGGCTTTCGTAACTTAATTTGAATCTTGCCAAGGCATCATTTGAGACCCCATGATCTGCAACCCCAGGATATGCAACCTCCTGGTTTTAGAAGTAGGCTATCTCTGAATGCCAGATGCAGGGGAGTGGCAACAGGATACAGGTATCTTGTTGTGTGCTCCCTGAGGCTTCTGGTGGGCCACTGTGTGATACAGAAGCTGGACTGGATGGGCCCTTGGCCTGATCCAGCAGGGCTCTTATGTTCTTATGTTCTTTGGCCTGATCCAGCGGGAGTCGACTTATGTTTTTATGTCTTATCTGTGGTAAAGACACCTAAGCATGAAACTGTTTGGCTGTTCTGTAGCTGCAGGTTCTAGAAGAAAAGAACAAGCAGCTGAAAGCTACACTGGCTGAGCTAGAAAAGGATCTCGAAGAGTCCAGGACTCAATGTAAAGAAAAAGATTTACAACTAGTGTGTCAGAAGAAGAAAGAAAAAGAATTGGTAACTGCAGTACAAAGGTATGAAAACTTACTTGACTACTGGTTCAAGACTGTAGCTGTGTATTGGAAATTTCAGTTCTGTGCCTCTCTAGTAGTAAGGTCAGATCAAGTGAATTCTTTTGTAATGTCAGCCATCCCACTACACAGAAGGTGAGTATGCACCATGTTGCAACTGAAATATGGTTGATAGCAACATCATCCTTTTATAAATATATGGACGCTACAAATTGCTGTATTTGGGGAGCAGGGAGGGATGGTAGTAGCAGGTTGAGTTGAGAAGTAGCTATAGTAAAAACATTTCTTGATGGTTATAAGGTTTCCGCTCTGCTAACACATTATGTATCTGACTAGAGTGGGGGCTAGGAACTGGCAGCCCATGGGCAGAATTCATCTCACACTGATCCCAGAGATCATGTTGAGGATATCTAGGTGCTGCCACCATTGTCACCCGAAATGACAGTAGCATCAATCATATACTGTTTCAGACATGTTTTGCTGGCAGAAGTACAAATGAGGGGAAACAAGCCGTGTGCATTGTTGCCTAGAAAGTGCACAAGCATCTGTTGTTGCTTCTAGTTTCACAAGACACATTTGGAGAGATTTGCAGGGATGCTGAGCAACCACACATGAAATTCTCCCTAGTTTCCTCCTCCTGTTCTAGCCTAACAGTGTAGTCTCTGCAGCTGGGAGAACCTCAGGTACACGACCCAGGATACATGACTATTGCTGTAGCACCTACAGTACATTTAAAGTAGTGGGAATACGCACAGTCCAAATTTTCCTCCCCAAGATAACTTCCACAAGTTCGTCTCTTGCAGCATAAACAATTAAGGCTGTGACACACCACCCTCGCACCCGTTACGCCCCTGGATCTGGGTTTAAATTCCTGTGTAGCTCATTAAGCTGTGTCTCAGCTACAGCTCCCTAGCTGTAAAATAGGAATAGTAGTAAACTGTTTCACAATGGGGTTGTGAGGAAGAATGAGAGAAGGACTGTAAAGTAGTTTCCATAGCAGAAATGCTGTAAAAAAAGTTAATAAAAATATACAACACGTTTCTTGGTATATTTGTGCTGAAGTAGATGAATATTTACAAGAGAGATTGAACTGCATGTGGTGCTTCTCTGCCTCTATATTGCATACATAATTACAAGGGAACAAGTAGTAGGAGATTTTATAGGCGGGGCTCCCCCCCCCCCTTCATTTTTAAACAAGCAAGAAAAAAACCCACTGGAATTATTTAATAAAGACAGCAAGAAAAAAGTGATTATTTAATTTTAGAATGTAATATCTACTAGGATAAAACGTATGGCACTTCAGTCCATGACCCTTGCTTGCTGAAAGGTACATGCCACAAACACTTTGTCCCAAATGATGAAAGGTTAGGTATTTGGGATAGTTGGCCAAATCACTGAGTACATTGTTTCCATCTTACATCTGGTACATCTTGCATTGGTGAGTGTATAATCCACCAGGCTGGCTTTATGCTGTCCTGAAAGTCTACAGATATTTGAAGTGGAGCCTTGTTTCTAAATTTAAACAACAATTGTCATTGTCATCATTTGTTTTTTATTTTTGAAAGTTAATGGGGATGAGGGGAAGCAAAAATGTGATTCTTTCCTTGCTCTGGGACATTTTATGAGATAGAAACCTCTGAAGCTTATACACAGGCCTCATCTGAGAAGAATTAAGCCAACATTCATGTAAGGCAGACATAAATAGCTGTATCATCATCATCATCATCATTTATTGATACGGTCAAAGACCAGCAAGAACAAAATACAACCATATTAAAAACAGAAAGCAAACATTACATACGTTGCTGGATATCAAAACTAAAATTTATCAGATAAACACACGTACATGCAAGAAACAGAGACAGAAAGTGAATCGATGTTAAAACTTTTCCTCGTTGCTAACAATACCCTTACGGGGTTTTGCAAGCAGCTGCCAGGAAGCTTGCGCTCCAAATTGTGAACCGAAGATTAGTTCCCATGAGGAGTTTCTTGGTCATCACTACATCAGGCAAGCCTGAGAATTCCCTAGTCAGGGGAGAAATAAACTTGGCACAGATTCCCTGGTAGAATTAACATTGAAACAAAACATGTTCGATTGTTTCCACTTCTCCTGAGCCACAAGGGCATACCCTTTTAAGGATAGGGATCCTCCTGTAGCAACCCTCAACAAATCCCGAGGGGAACGCTCTCTACCTGGCTAGGAAGAAAGCCCTCCTGTGCCTTGAGAACTCAAGTAGTGAAAGATAGGTGGCCGACACAACTATAGCTAACGTCCTCTGCGGCTAAAAAAAATTGGGGTTCTGCCGATATCCCCCTGCTGCTCGATGTCTAATAACCTCTGCCTTATGACCATTCTTGCATGATCTAGATCCATTGCCAAAATGGCCTCGGGGAGAACCCCAAGTGAGGCTACCCCTGGTATATACTGTAAGTCTTGGCTTAAAGTTGTTTCGTTTAAAGTCATTTCATTTTAAAGTTGATGGGAAAATGCCGTAGAAACATTTACGTTTATTAATTATCCTATGGTAAAATTGATTTCATTATAAGTTGTTTCACTTAAAGTCGCAGTTTCCAAGAAGAGCCTATCGACAACTTTAAGTGAGGACTTGTTTCCTTTTCATGGGGAGTAGAAACTGCAGATCAGTCACTAGGTTCCTTGTACATGGCCATTTCAAAACCTTCAGTTTTTATTATGGTCTCTGACCAGCACAAAAAAAAATCCACACAAACCCATCATGAACATCATAAAAACTTAGCTCCTAAAATCATAAAACCAGACATTTCAGCTAATATCCCTTTAAAATTCCCATTTACACATTCAAAACTGGAAAATAGCCCATCAACTTCAATCGATATGGAATACAATAAAATTATGGCCAGCATTATCATCCATTTAATATAAATGTATAAATTCGCCTATATTTAGTCAAGCAGTCCACAGTCCCCCTTTTTCTTTCTGATGCTCATTGCCGCTACTAAACGTTTGGCTACCCTATATGTGACATCCAAGCTCGAGTCTGATAAAAGAAAGTCTCTATGGTCTCTATGCAAAATCAATCAGGCCCTTTCTTGCAGGAAATGACTCTGCATAAAGCCTTGCACTGAGCATGTGCAGTGGGATTTTTTGCTTTTTAAAACAGCTAGGTACATGCTGCAGACCCTCTTGCAAATTGGAGGCTTGTGGCAATTTCTTCTGGCCCAAGCAATTAGTTATCCGAAGCTCTGATTTTATATATACATTATTTTGTATTACAAACCCAGTAATCATTTTTTTCTGAGGCTGGAATCTGCCTATCTGTAAAGGGTTGGAGGTTTTTATGACCCTCGGGGGGGGGGGGGTCTTGTTGTTGTGCAACATTTAGTGCCTCCAGGATCAATTCTTTGAACGCAAATACATGAAAACAATTTATCAGTGTGAGTTATCCATGACACTTAGTATTGATGGATTCCCCAAAGGGGAATGCCTTTCTCCCCAAAGGGCACTCCAATGATGAATATGTGAGTTGAATCTTTGGATTTGGTTTTTGGGAAGAATTGGTAAAGAATGATGTTTGACAAAACATTCAATGCATTTTGCTTATGGATTCATTGGGGGAGAAAAAAGATCTCCTAGTAAAAGCCATACTGTACATCATTTGGCTCTAGAGTTTTGGTATGGCTTGGTTTTTAACTTACAGGTAAGATACAACGTAGGGCTTTACCTCCTCTTGGCAATTTCCAATATTTAACTTTGTGTTATTTCAACCTTCTTAAAATCCAGCCTACAACAAAAAGTAGAAAAATGTCTGGAAGATGGTGTCCGCCTTCCTATGTTGGATACAAAACAACTTCAAAGTGAGAATGAAAGCCTAAGAGACAAAAATGAAAAAGCCAGCAAGGTCAGTGCGTTAAACTGATTAGGTGGCACACCTGTATATCAAACATTACTAGGCCATGTTGCCATTTTTATATTTTGTCAGTCGTGTGTGTGTGTGTTTTCCATCATGGCTGGTGAGGTCATTCACTGAAAGGAAAGGAATTGCTGGCACCAGCACTGTTGTGGGGCAATCAGAAAGTATGACCTTCCTAGAAACGGCTGCAAGACAGCCGTGCCAGGGGCTGCTAGCCGGTCATCACTCAGTTGTCTTCACTATACCCCTTCCCATCTCTTTCTGATGAGGGTGTGCTTCCCCCCTCTTGAGTTGTTCCACAGCAGCAGTGGCAGTTTTTGCAGTGGCAGTTTTTTATCGGCAAACCTCACCACAAGATCTGCATTTCTTTGAGTAATATTCTTTGCGCACATACTCAAGTCCACAAGAAATTAGATCACTTGCAGTCAAACAAAATTTGGTTGATGTAGTTATAGATATGAACATATTTTTGGTCTCCTTTTCCCAACAGGTCATAGATAATCAACAGAATCGGATCGCTGAGATGGCTCTAGATATTCAGGTAATGAAATATGATTTTCCCAGGTTTAATCTTAGCTTTGTAATGATTTTCCCAGGTTTAATCTTAGCTTTGTAATCCATGAAGATATATCCTGTTAGTTAAAATAAGGTCCATAAACTGGCAACAGTTTTAATTTGTCATACGATACCATTATTTTAAAATGGTTTTAAAATCTTGGTAATTGCACCATTATTTTTTTTTTAAAAAAATATGTTGGCCAACTTAGAGAGTCTAGAAGAGCTGAAAGACAGGCTATAAATGTTTTCAATAAATAATGCCATTGCCTAAGAATTTTTAAAAGCACGGTGAGATGGGGAACAAGAAGCTATCAGGAATTAAAATCTACGTCCCACCACTGTTGCCTAGCTACAGTATCTCTCTTATTAGCCAGTGCTTTGGTTGTGTTAGTAAACCCTGTATGGAGTTCTTTGATTAAACTGGTGAGGGAGTAGGTCTGCTTAGAAGTCGTTCTGTGAGCTGTCCACAATGCTGTGTGATACTGTTGACAAGAGTTTCTTCCAAAGGTGGGCAGGGTGGACGACTCTGTTCTATTTAATCCTCTTCACTTTCAGCAGCCATCTGTTGCATGATACAGTTGTGCCACACAGTGGCATGAGGTGTAATAATGCAGTTGCTGGATTCTCTCCTGGTTCTCTCAGCCCTTGGCAATGTTTAGTTTGTTTTATTTTATTTGTGAGGGGATCCATCTTAAATTTGCCTCAGAGGAGAAGCTATATTAGTCTGAGTGTAGCAAAAAAAAAAAAAAAGCAAGAATACCATTATGTGTGTCCCTTTGCTTTCAGGATGTGACCCTTTGTCTTTTTATTGTGTCATTGTGTGGATTGACAATATCCATCATAGGACAGCAACTGGAAATAAATACAAGTTTTCTATTTTAGAAATCCTGGCAGGCACCAAAGATTAATGAGTTGTGCACTTTGAACACATGATCCGCTGTAGTTCAGATACTGACATAGTGAGGGAATCTGTAGTATTCCCATCCTGGGGCTTGCCTCCCTTGCATGCCTTAACTGTTGGAAAAAAGCATTTGTCCTCTCTTCTGGGGGCGACTGTGGTGGAAGCTGGAGATGGGACCTGGCACTTGTCTACCCTAATAGGCATGTCACTCCTGGTGAAGCAGTCTGCTATCTTCATCATCATCTCTTCTACTTTTATCTCTACTTACAATCACAAGGGCTGTTAGGAGAGCTTACAGCAATAATAAAACCAATTATCACCATAACAGACAGAATACATTATAATTGTTAAATCCTATTAATGGCAGAGAACACCTGTAGGTCCGTGAACAACAGAGATAAGGCAGAATGCAGACCAAGGATTGTGGAATGAAGACAGACACAAACGTCCAGCCTTTCCTACCTTAAATTCTATAGGAACGTATGGGATCTTTTGTAGAGTGAATCCATCAAGGAATCTTCTTTAATGCTCCTGTGGCCTTTCCACGAGCAGCGAGTGCCTCACTGGGAAGAAGTGCCAAGATGCGAGTTTAGCAGCTGTGCGAGTTCAGCAGCAGGGTGAGGAAGCCAGGCCCCAAACACTGCACTGCACTGTAGAAACTTTTTTTAATCCTGCCTTTCCTCCCACTAGATATGATTAAATCTTTTGAATTAAATCTTTGAACTGAATCAGGACCACACAGACATCTGTTGCCTGTGCAGTTTTTTTATATTAAAAAAGTTATAAAAAATAGAGTAGGAAAATCAGTTCATCACCAATATTGGGAATCTAGACTACCTACCTAGCAATTCCAAAGCATGATAATGTGAGTAGATAAATAGGTACCGCTTGCGGGAAGGTAAACAGCGCTCCGTGTTCCAGCCGCATGCTACGTACGCGCTGCGGCAAGGAGAGTCATGCCGGCCACATAACCACGGAGGTGTCTTCGGACAACGATGGCTCTTCGGCTTTGAAATGGGGATGAGCACCACACCCTAGAGTCAGACATGACTGGACTTAATTGTCAGGGGTCACCTTTACCTTTACCTAGACTAGGGGCTTGACCGCAAAAATACATTTATATGGAAATTAGGTGTAAAATTTTCACCTGTTTCTTATACAAATTTGGCCTTCAACACATGCACAAATGAGATAACACAACACCAGTATTTTAAGTTGCTACATTCTATTGTCACTTCATAAACAAGACTGCATAAGTTTTTATACAGAGACCTAAACATTCAAATTTGATCTTTTTAATATTATTCTCATGAAAAAAGCTTCCTACCATGAAATTGGCAAGTTGTGGCCCAGTCGGACTACTCAGAGCAATCTGAGGGAAAAAGCCATTGAGGGAAAAAGCTGTTGTTTATTTTGGGCAATACATTTGTTAGAAATGCTCTGTGCCTTTCCTTTTTTTAGAATTGTAGATTGTATCTCATTGCAAGATTGTCTGCTAGTTTGCAAAACTTAAAAAAGGGAGATTGCCCCTTCAAAGGTTCTTAAAGCACTTATTAGATATTTCCAAAGGCCTGAAGCTTAGAAATGCAGATTAGACTCGAAATGCAGACTAATTGTCTCTTGTGGTTAATCATTGAAGGCAGATTTGTTAAATAATAATGAGGGTCACTTTGAGTGCAAAAAAATGAAACAAAAATACTCGGCTCCACATAGCAGAGGTAGGCTTTTTCTTCACCCCATGTGCATTTGTCAGTGTCACTGCACTGAAAATTCTACCCTGCATATATATTTATTTATAGATAATAAACTTTACATGGTATCTGGCTACATTTTGGATGTGCTGTGAACCAAGGTGGTTGGTGACTGTTCTCAAAGGGCAAAGTTGTAGCACGTGTAGTTTTCACGTTTTAAGAAGAGCAATGCCTCTAGAGTTGTAAAACACCTCAAAATCAGGTTGAGGAATTATAATAAAGCAGCAAAAGCTGGTGACAAGTGCAAAGTATAGTACCCTGACAGGCCAATCCTAACTAAATCCTCATGTGGCAATGTAGCGGTGCCGGTGCGGGCTATGCTGCATCCCACAGGTAATTTTTGGCTGCCAGAGATCTCTTTGGGATAAGGGGACATTTGTTCCCTTGCCTTGGGGTAAGTCCCAGCAACCGCAACAGGTCAACTCAGACCTGTGCCACTGCCAGCAATATCAATTGTACAAGCCTGCCTTGATTTGTGCAGGCGGATCAGGACCGGGGAGGGAGTATGAAAGCGTTATCACATGCCTCTGAAACAAAGCTAAAGAACACAGGTAGACTTTTCAAGGAAATGCATTCCACAATTCAAGGGCCATCATATAAAAGGCCCTGTGTCTGTTTAGGGAATGGTATTCCTTCCAGGAGCAGCAGTTAAGATAAGCAGGTGCTAGAGGAACTAGAACTCAGAACAAATTTTGAGAACAACTTGGACAAGTATGTTCAGGAAGCAAAGAGCTGTGAGGCAGTGGCATGTTCAGCGGATCTGTGCCTATTTACAGGGTTGTAGGGGAGCTGAACTATTGAGGTCAAGGCATTCCCATTCATCCCATCTACAGAGATGGGGATGAGCCTTAACAATAATTGGCTAGTGCCATCCAAACAAGTTGATCTTCAGATGTGAAGGACCAAATAGCAATTGATTTAGGGGCAGAAAGGACTGTTGTTTTGGTGTATCTGAAATTGTCAAAAGCCGAAAAAGATCTTTGATATGAACCGAGTTGCAGAATCAGTAACTGTAATACTTCTGTCACTTTCTGTGAGGCTTTGCTGAGTTCTGAATAATGGAAGAATAAACTTAAAGAATCCCATCCTGCTAGTCACGTTGAAATTAGCATAAAATTGACAGTCAGTGGTTAAGACGCATGATAAAAAATAGAAAGTTTGGAACAGATTGTGTTGAACAGTAATTTTAGACACAGTGTAGTTGAGGTCTGTTCGGAGTTATTTTAAAATTCACTGGTGGTATTGTTCTGCAAATTTCAGTCTCTCTTGTGTATATGATCTAAAATAGATAGACAGATAGAAGGATCGTTTACTTCTGAGTTCAACAGTCTGAACTTCAAAGGTGATTGGTAGGTGTCAGACATTCAAAGAAGCAGCTCAGCCCTCCCCTCGCTAGAGTCTTTGTGCTTGAAGAAAGACAGGCAAGACTCAGGCAGCCTTCATTGCAGCCTAAGGTAGTCTGCTAGGAGGAAAGAGGCCCAGGCCCGTCTCTACTCTCTTATTTTCTTTTAGCCAGCTCAAGTAGGCCATGCATGGAGATGGATTTAGAACATGATACATGGGAGGACTGAAGAAAAACTTTCTGGTGGTGGTTTTCCCTGAGTGTGGGGTTGACTGTGGCTACAGCAGTTAAAGACAAAGAGGTGTATGTAACTTCATCCATGAGGTCAAGCAACACCTCTCGCATGATTTGCATCACCTTCAGATTTTTTAATAGCACCAGGAGTGCTTGTGAAGGTCTTCATGACACTGTTTGTGCTCCTAACTAACGAAGAGACACTAGCTGTCTTTGTTTCGATAATAATATAATATCCTTGTGAGATGTAGAGGTATCATTGTCAGTTGGTCAGCCCAAGATGAGCAGAATCTGTACTTTAATGCTCTCTCTAAACCACTCATTTTCAGAATGATCCTTTCAACTTCTTATTTCTTCCAAAACCACTGGACAACAGTGGTCAACGTAAGGTTGGCCAAAGCACTTCTAGAAGGTAGAACTGCAGGCCAAAAGACATAAGCGTATAATACTACTGATACAATGATGCTAGTGTTTGAGCTGGTGCCTTGTTTGTACTACACTTTTAAGGCAATTTCCCCCCTTTTTCTTTCTAGTCTATGCAAGAGAAACTTCTTCAAGGAAAACTGACAGTTCAGAAACTGAAAAGTGAACTTGAAGAAAAGGATAAGAATATACAGCAGTTACATAAGACTGTACTTGAAGTAAGTTTTTGAAATCACACTCTGAAATAATCAGCTGCCTACTGTGTTGCTCAGTGTTTTTATAATACACCACAAAACTGAGGTCCAGTGTTGGACCAGGATGAGGTGACACATGATTTCATGATACATGAGTTGAATGGCACTTCTTTCTCTAAATTGCCTATATTGGAATTTTTCTTTGTTTTTTTCTTATCTGTTTGGTGGTTCACAATCGCCACTTGACTACCATTGGGTTTGGATTATAACAAGAGCACAGGGTATGGATTATGCAGTAGTAGCACACCTTTAACCACATGGGCTCGTGTCCAAAGAACTGTGCAGCTAGTCCTAAGTGGATAAGGAGGCTTAGAGCTTGTGTTTGCTAAACAGCATGCTACAAGGTTTCCCATGCCACAGAGCAAACCTCTTTTGAAACTGAGGATCCTTTTTAAAAAGCAGTTTGTTATATGGCATGAGGATCTGCTGGAAAAACAAGTAAAATCCCACTAGGTACTGTATGTTCTAACTTTTGTAGTAGCTGTTTGGATTCCAGCCACAAACTTGATCAAGAAATAAAATCTGATTCTATGCACGAACCACACTTCCTGGATCTTGAGGAGGAGTTTAAATTTAATAATGACGGATTTCTATGTTCACATCATGCATTGAGTGACTGCTACGGTATTGATTTTGAGTATGAATAATTATTCCCTTAAGCTTTACACAAGAATGAGCCTTTAACTGCTGTCTTATACATTTTAAACAGGCTTTTCCCTGATGCCATATTGCATGCTGTGTAGTGGAAAAAAGGTGTATTGTGATCAATAAGTTACTTCAGTTCCCTAATTGGGATAATAATGTAGTTATATATTGGAATGTATGGAAGTTTGAGAAGTCTTCCAGTAATATGCCTACCAGCATAACATGAACATAAGAATTTGCCTTGCCCGATCAAAAGAAAGTCCACCAAACCCAGCTTTCTGTTCTCGACAGTTGTCAGCCAGAGGGCTCTGGAAATTTGCACTTAGGACTTGATGGTTGAGGGCTATCCGCTGTTGCTTCTCCTAAGATTTAGTGCACATAGATGCACTATGTCTCTGAACATAGAGATTTTATTGAACTATCGTGGCCAACAGCTTTTGACAAACTTATTCTCTCTTTAATTTTTCTGATAAAATGAATAGAACAAATTTTAAAAATGATGCAGATTTTTGTCTTTTCCTTTTAATGAAGAACCAAAGGCTTATGGAAGAAACTGCCTCTTTGAAGGAACAGATTTACCAGATGGAACAGTCCAGACAGCCGGTGGCTGAAAAACTGCCTGTGGCTGACCAGTTGTTCAAAGAAATGTCTCACTGTCTGTTTGACTTGAAAGCACTTTGCAGTATTCTTACCCACAGAGCTCAGGGCAAGGAGCCTAACCTGTCCTTACTGTTGGGAATCAGATGTAAGTGGTATGAACATGATAACGTACTGCAGAGTTTTGATACCGACAAGCCATATTCTGTACAAGTAAAACGCAGGGAGCTGGGGAAGGGAGGAGAGAGAGAGAGAGAAAGCAGGGAGGAAGAGGAGATGGCAGATTGACTTGTACTTTCTGTTTCTCATGTGGAAAACCAAAAGTCTTACAGTTTGATGTATAGCAACTGTACGGCAGCTTTTAAAAATGCTTCTAGTATGCCAAGAAATTTGATCAGAAATTGTTACAGTAGCAACAAAAACTACAAATGAACTTTGAGAGTGTTCAGTTTTTGCTTGGAAGTATGTAGAAATAGTAGAAAGTATGCAGGGATTGTGACATTGTGTCCCACAGTTGTCAGGAAGGTAGGACATGATGCTAGGCAAATGGGCATCTGCCTTCCCTGTAGGAGTTAGTCTTTTTGCTACAATTAAGCAATGTGAGCCCTTTGTGGACAGGGAGCCATTTATTGATTTGTTTTGCTATGTAAACTGCTTTTTGTTAAAAAGTGGTAAATAAATAAAATAATTTATTATTAGTGTGTCTCTTGCTAAATGGACATCCCATTTAGCAAGAGATTTCCCACTAATGGAGTGGCATCCCATCTTTGGAGGGCTGACCAAGAACAGCAGTAAATATGGTAAAAAAAAACTACATGGATACTTTATTGGAGAATTACTGTGTTTACATAGAAAACCCCATATCAAAGGTATACAGTCCCATAAAAATCCTCACATTTTTTGCACTGTCCAGATTTGGATCTGTTTGAAAGCATCTCTTGAAAGAAGTAACTTGAAAATAGGCAGTAAATATAGACAAACCACACAATTGACTTTTAAAACCAACAATTTTATTTGTTAAATACCATTCCTTACTTTGTATGTAGCTTTGTGGTGGTGGTATTATAGGAAGGGTCGGGAGGTATGTCTTAATTCTCTCATTTCTATGTTCTATAATTGCTACACCCAGTGCTGTAATGAAAAGTGGCCCATACTCTGAGAGTGCTATGAGATCTGATAATGTGGGTAAACCTTGTCTCCCACTTCAACATTTACAGCGGCA
This sequence comes from Plestiodon gilberti rubricaudatus, assembly GCA_026170595.1. Taxonomy (NCBI): domain Eukaryota; kingdom Metazoa; phylum Chordata; class Lepidosauria; order Squamata; family Scincidae; genus Plestiodon; species Plestiodon gilberti. Next base: position 80,559,397 of record JANXHW010000001.1, read on the forward strand.
TAAATTAACTATCAATTCAAATGTTTGACCAGCTGTTTGACCAGAATCACTTTTTGAAGGAACCATCCTTCCATACATTTTATATATTTGAGATTCAGAAACCTGCCTAAAGAAGATCAATTCCTCTACAAGAGTTTTCCCCTTAAAAAAAATCATTTCACCACAATTGGGGCTGGTGGGGAGTGTCACATTTTCATCATTTCTCATCCATATATGATAACAAGCATTGATCTTAAATAAATCTATATTTCTTTAAATTCTTGCCCTTTTTTTCTTTTTAACAGCAATGAACTGCTCATCCGAAGATGAGAAGTACCACAGCACAGAAACTCTTTCAAAGAAACTCTCAGAGGTTTGTCAGTTACGAAAAGATATTGATGAATTGAGGACTATAATATCAGAGTGTTATGCTCAGGACATGGGAGAAAATTGCATTACACAGTGATAAAAAAAAATTGACCTCACAGCAACAGCGACTAAGTTATTAAATGCTGCTCTGGTGGTTAGTTCCTTGTGTTTCTGTTCAGGAGCCATACTGGAAGACACACTCTTTTGTAGCCGATCAAAGGGTTTCAAATGGTTGTGCATATTTCATGCGGGTGAAGCTGTCATCAGTTGAAGAGAATGGTACATGCTGCAAGAGAAATCTTCTCTCTTCAAAACTACTGAATGTAGGTCAAAGCTGTGAAGAATGTGTTTCTATTGAAATGTTGGATTTTCCTCTCTCATGGCCCATAAAAATGTCCATAATGTTTTCTGGAGTCAAAAACTAAGTATTAGAAGAGATCACTGTAGTTTCTGTTATATTATTTTTCCCTTCAGCAAAGTTCTGGGATACAAGATTGAGCGTCGTATCTGAGAAAGTAATTCAAGTAGTCTGGCTACCTGTGGGCATTAAAACTATGGACACCAATATGAAGGCTCCTACAAAGACTTGTAGCCACTGATATGGTTTTTGTTACATTACATAACAGAATGTATGCCTGCTCAGTGTAGTAAGGGCTGTTTTTCTCAGCAGTTGATCACCAGTGATAATCAGTATTTGTCTCTTGAACAAAGCAGAAAATAAGCTCCCCCATTTCTGATAAGTCCTAAGGGGCTCAGAATTTTCCTATCAGCCTGTTATGCAGTGTATTAATTTGAAAACTTTATTTGCAATATGAGTGCTGAAAGGCTAAGTAAGTTAAAAAAAAAAAAGCACCAAAGGGAAGGTGGTAGTCCATCTTGGTAGTCAGAACCTACTTATTCTATATTCTGAATTTGTTCAGGAGCTCACTCCAGCACCCAAGAAGGTTAAAAGCCTAAAAGAAACATGTGTTATCAATAGGGTCCGAAAGCAGCCGTTCCTGATTGAGTACTTTAGAACCAGGACGTGCTTTACCCAAAGTCATTCTGTAATCCAGACTGGTCTGTTATGCTGTGTTAAAGCAAATACATCCTCTTCGCAAAGCCAAGCTTGCTGTCACTTTATTTTGTGACAATTGGTTATACAGTATAAAGAAACGGAATGTGTTCTTTTATGAGAGAGGTCTAGTTTGCTTATTTGCAGCTGCAGCAGCTGGCCATGAGACACAGAAAGCTTTGCTTATCGTTCTGAGCCAGAGCTTATATTGAATGATTTACCCTTTTTGTTTCTTGTGTTAACATCTCTCCTTAAGCCATTTAAAAACGAATATCAATTTTACTAGGATTTTTTTTTTCAAATTTTGTGAGATCTTTAAATATCATGTGTATATGGTTGTAATTATTTCAAAACAATGTTGGTCATTTTTTCCAACTTCATAACAAATTTTATTTATTTAAATAGGTGATCCTTATTCTGTTCTGGCTTCTGTCTGTGGAAAAATTAATATTTATCATAACTACTATTCAATGTTTTTAAATGCAGATTTGTAAGTATTACATTGAATCAACTTTGTAAACATGAAAATGCTCAGTGCTCCATCATTACAGTATAAAGCAAATGTCTTGAACTAAAATACTAAGCCCGCATTCCCAAGTATAATTACTAATAAGTAAGCAACTGAAATCACTGTTGTCTGAGATTGAGTGGTACTGAAGTTTAGAATTGAGCTGTAAGGTTGTTCCTGTTGAGATAGTTTTAATATATTTACTTTCACACCAGGGAACAACACAAACCAGCTTCCTTAACATGTTATGTTGTTGATAAGAGTTTTGCTTTATAGGTTTAAACATCTTTTTTCCCTTTCATCTTTTGATTGATCCTACAGTGACATTATTGTTTGATACATTTGCCAGAAATTTGGCATTGCAACTTCACTGCAGCATGAAGAAAGAATCTTCCACATACTTATTATAGAACTAGCTTATGTAAACAGTACAGTTCTTGGACAAATACATGGGAAGAATTTATTCATTGCTTGAAAAGAGAGGAGTTTTAGTTGCTTGGTTGGACAAGACAGGTCTCCAGTTAATTATTTAGGCCCTTTGTCTACCAATCACCTTCAATGCCTGTGCAAGATAATCCAGTCAAAATCAGAACTGTGAAGATTTAGAGAGTGTTTATGAATAAGACCCTGTCAGATTTTCATCCAATTTTCAAGTCAAATACTATATTTGAAGGGATAGAAATTTCACATCCCTAGCTTGCCGGGTGTTTTTGGTTGGTGGTGGTGGTTGTACACTCATCATACGTATTTGTCTATATTAACCCAAATCAGAGTGAATGGAGGAAACTTTGCAGCCCTCTGGCTCTGTAGCATTCTCAGATTGCCTATTTGATCAGATTTTGCTACATGATGATGTCACTAACAGCCTGATCCTGCCTAAGATGCAGGGGCCAGCTGCCGTATCCTCCTAGGCCCATTGCGAGCCGCACCAGTGCAGCCTGGACTCACCTCGGGGGAAGGGAAGGTTCATCCCCTTCCCCCATTGTAAGCTGTGCGGGCCTCAATGGTCCTCCTCGGATGCATGCCAGCTCTGGAGCTGGTGTGCATCTGGGGAGGCTATGTAAGGCCGGCCTGGGCTGGGACAGGATGCTGGATATCGGCACCGATATCCCCACCCCTCGAAGCCCAGGCTGGCCAATGGCCCCCTCCCTCGCCACCCCTGCCCATCCTCCCCCCACCCTGCGCCGACCAGTGCAGGACTTGCCTGTGGCAGCCGGCACAAATCTGGTTCCAAGGCGGAGTAAACGGTGCCGGCCTTTGTGCCAGCACTGCTTATTCCAAAGGAACCGCAAAAGTGCTTCATGACTCCTTAGGCCAGCACGAAGCTGGCCAAAGTTAAGCAGGATTTGCCGTAAATCAAATCCAAGTTAAGACAATATTTCCTGCCCTCACTCTGAATGGATGAACAGTTTTATTATGTGCCGTGGACGCCGCTGAAAATCACCAAAATGAGGGTGGGGCAACATTTTTGTGAGACTCTCTCACCCCCATGTCTGTTCAGCGATACATACACTGTCTTTGACCTCTTAGTAAGAGATTTTCAAACTCATTTAATTTAAAAGTCTTCCCACTCTGGAACATTTTTTTTAGTCAAACAGTTTTAACAGTGCATTTTTATAGTTCAGCATTGATCAAATATTTATAGCACTTAAGGTCTATGTTCTGATCTAGGACAAGAGAAAACTGCACATGAGGAAAACAACTGTAAAGCACTTCCTATTTTAAAAATTATTCTATTGAGGGGGAGAGATATTGGAGTAATTAAGTGCTCTATATAACGATAGTGGGAATAATGGCTCCATCTTAAAGTGTGTGTATTCTTGGATTATAGAGCCCTTGAAAAAGAGCCGCAAGCTTGAACCTTGTTGGACAGTTTAAGAAAAGGACAGTCCCCTACAGCACCTTTAAAGGTTTCCCTCAAGTTTCTGACAATGTCACCTGCCCAATTCATGGTCCAAGGATCACTTATTCAGAGAAGGGCACCTGGATTCAATGCTTATCCCCCCCCCCCCCGGGCAATTGACTGACATTGTCAGAACTAAACATGCCAACCAGCTGTCAAAAGCTACACACATGGTCTCGGTTTATCAAGAGGGACCACGAACACACAAGGCGCACTAGATGCAGGGATGTAGCAGCTGCCGCTTGCACAGGTGATTTCCAATCTAGAGTGGGATTTGCATTTAGAAGGAAGCTTCCACTTGCTGATGACTGGTTTTATCTGCTTCAGTCAAATTAAAGCAATGAAAGAAGGTGGTAGTCAAAGGCAGAAATGACATGGACAAAATTTAACTGAGCCATAAAGACACAGTGTTACTTTTCCTTAGGGTTAATTTCTTAAATGGGGCCTTCTGTTTAAGTAGCGAAAGAGCCTATCAGTTTACAATGTTTTTTTTTTAATGGTTAAATTTTAAATAAGATGTGCATGAGTGTTCTCAGCTGCTTAATAAGTCTGTGTGGTCTCATTCAACAAACGTTATGAGAAGCGGTTAACTAATATTAATGATGGCATTGCTTAGTAAACTGATTTAGTCATGACAACCTTTTGCCACAGCTATAAGAGACAATCCCAAAGGCTGAGAGAAATATATCACTGTACTAGTGAATGAATACTGCACAGTTTTGTCAGTTAGCAAACATGAAGAAACATGCATAAACAGCTTTTATACTGAATTTCTATCATTGTGTAGATGACATTTTATAGTGACTACTGTAATTCAAGAATGTATTTCAAAAAAAAATTTGGAAAGTTGTTTTTCGATATAACTGATGCTATTATTTATATGCCATATAATATGTATAGTGATGTACCTAGGTGTAGTTCAAGTTAATTGTGCAGATTTGACTTTGCAGTCCATTTGGGCCACTTGGCTACAGTCCTATGCACACTTAATTAAAAGTAAGCCCCAGTTATCAATACTGGGTTAAATGCATTTACGATTGGATGTTAAATCCTCAGCTTTTGATGTGTAGGCTTAGAAGCACAGTAAATTTGTAATTTATTTAAATAGTTGCCACAGTCACCTACCCAGGCTAAAGATTTTTTAAGATGTTATAACAGAATTAGCTAATACAAACCAAAGTTATTTTTGTCTTTTGCAGCACTGCAGTTTGCTTTATTTTTTCACTTTTCTGGGGGAAATGGGCAAATATTATTGCTTGCAAGATTCCAGAATGAGAGAGATGGGGGAAGCAAAGCAAGCTGTACATTGGTTTTCACTTGCCTAAACCCTAAGCTTGCGCTACGTTTTCCTCAATCACAGAAAACCAAATTTGTCACTTTCTAATGCCTCTGTAAGTCTGTTTGTATATTTGGGGCTAGCTCTCTGCAGTAACTAGATTTGACACACTGTTCTGAAGTTGGATGCCATGGCATTCAAAATCAAAGAAAAAGTTATAGTTTTAGGAAAAGCCAGTGGATATTAAAAATTAGATGAAAATCTCAAGTGCATATACCAGTAACTCATTAGCACTATGAATTCCACTGCTCTGCACCTCTGTGCCTTTTATTTTTGCTCATGGCTAAAACAATCTCTTTTTCAGAAAAGCCATGAGAGTATCAAGCTGTTGCACTTTTGTTTCCTCTGCTTAGAGTTTTTTTTTTTTTTAGCTTGTAGGCGTGTGAGAAACAACTTTCATAAATAGAACTATTTTCTAAAAGCTGTGGGGTCAACCTTGGAAAAAGCACTCTGATCTTTACATACTAGTTTTTCTGTGTATGGAGAACATGCAGGAAATTCAGTTGGAATATATTAATTTTGTATATATTACTTATAGTATATCGGTAATCAGAGGGGTAAGGGAAAGGGGGCTACCTTTAGAAGCACAGCAGGTGAGTGATCAGTCTCTTAAGACTGGTAGTTTTCAAAGTTGGGTTCAGTTTTTGAACCACTCAGAATACCTCATGTGTAAATAGAGTTGTCATGACTTAATCAAAATGCATCGGTGTTTGTTTATTTGTTATTTTTAAAGAGCCACTGGTTGGCTCACTTCAGGCTCGTCATTCTTGCCTCTTTTTGTAACTTTTTTTTAAAGTAGAGTTTACAGCTAGAATTTTGAATGCCAAAGTTCTATTTATTAAAATAATAAAAGTTTTCATTGTTAATTACTAGTATTTTTTCACTCAATTTGTTTGTTTGATGTTTGGATTTGTATCTCCAGAGCAAAATAAATTTTGTTACAAAAACTAGACACTTCTTTTTTTGTTATTTCAAATTTATTATATTAATAGGCCATCGTACTAAATGGTTGCAACCTTTTAGAAAATCTTTCATCTTCAGAAAAGAGGGAGTGTAAGGGTTGGGACATAAAGAATACAAGCAGAATAGCACCTGATCCAAGACCCCTTATGTTTATGGTACAATCCGCTGTATTGACATGCAAGGGCAACAACCCTTGTAATAAGGAAGCTCTGACTGAAGCATCACAGCAAATCTCTGCATCAGAATAGACTCATGTTGCTTATCTTATAGCTGAATCTCTTTGGAATGAACGTTTGGCGAGCAGTTCCTGCATGTTGTACCCATTTCAGAAAAGAGAGTTTCAAGTAATCATTCCCTTTTCAGTTTCCTGTCAATTACTTTACATTGATTTCATTTGTCCTTCTGATAATCCTACAAAATAAGTTAGACTGAAACACTGAAGTGAGTGGACAAACCAACAACTCTGTCAGTTGCACTCCATTGGTCTACCATGCAGTACCTATTTGACAAAAAGCAAATTGTTCAATAATTGGAAAGGAAACAGGAGTACAACATTTCACACAATGCCTCAAGACCATTAATATCTGAGTCTGTGTGCTCTACCAGAGACGTCACTAGGGTTTGTGTCACCCAGTTCGAGAGCTCATCACATCATCCCAGTGGTGTCACTAGAGTTGGTGTCACCTGGTGAGGTAACTCATGGTGTTACCCCCATTAACTTTATTTAGTTTAATATATAACAATACACGTCACCCAACAAATCAGTAACCAAAAAAAAAACCACTGGCCAACTTGATGACACTCACATAACTGAATATGAGTTCTAGTTCTGTATTAGCTCTGATACATAGAAATGAGAGTTGGCTCATTGGTCAGGTTTGAGTTGAGGAAATCCACTTTTTGTTATATAAGGCAGTTGTTTTTCCCCAGTTATTTGGTCATAACATTTGATAGAATACTGATAATTCAGTGTGGTTTGTTTCATTACATTCTGCATGACATTGCTGTTCCAATGATATATAACACTATGGTATTATTCTTAAAATAATTTTCTAAAAGGTTTCCACAATATTGGCCACTAGTGGTGTCAACCCCCCCCGAGGGTGTCACCCAGTGCGGTCCATGCAACCCCCCCCCCAGTGTTGCCACTGTGCTCTACAAATTATGTGCCAATCTATAGGACAAGGTCTGAAAGAATGCTGTAACCTTATTATACAACAGTGTATCTCTGCCCATGGGCAAATAGTCTCCTAAAGCAGAACAACACTGAGTAATAAAAACTCCACACCTCAGAACGTGCACTGTAAATATGTTGACTTACCTAGTGGAAGAATTAAGAGTTGACTTTTCTTCTCACTTTTCATACAGTGAAGGGCTCTTGCAAAAGTCTCCTACAAGGTGAGCTCACAAAGTACTCCAGAAAACCACTAGAAAACCTTCTTCAGAACCTTTTTGAAGAAGCACCCTCTATTACTGCCATGCTGATGGCAGATTCCTCAAGTTCAAAGCTACCTATGGAGTATCCAAAGGAAAACAATTCCATGGCGTAAATCATGAACTATTTCAAGCCAAAATTGAAATTGACCTCCTGCACGGAAAGCATGTACTCTTCAACTGAGCTTTGGCCCTTCTCCCTGCAAAGAAGGCTCAGCAAAAAAAAAAAAAGTGACTAGCCTGGGGTCAATGAGTGAGCTTTCTGCCGGAGTGGGGATTTGAACCCAAGTTGCCAACACTCCTACACCACACTGGGTCTGTGCAAGTCAATAAGCTGCAGAAATAACAGAAGGAGGCTTTTCTGAGTGATTCATGCGGAAATGCAACCAGCATCAGCAGCAGTTGAGGGCAGATAATTCTTTATGTCAAGGAGGGATTAAATGACCCAAATCATACCTGATGCAAAGTTATTCACCCACCAGAGGCAAGGCTACAGCAAATGATCATATGAGTTGCAGTGGGCAGCCTCATCTGGCTAGAGAGCTCACAAGAGCCTTTAATTTCTTGCTATTCACTAGCAGTTCTCTTGTGGCACAGTAGTGTGGCATCTGTGTAACTTTTAGTAATTATTACCTTAGGCGCTCTTAAAAACAGTAGTTGAGGTACACCACATTTTTCAACATAAAACAATTTTTGATTAATCATCTACAGCCCAATCTACAGTCCACTCCACCAGTTTATGGTCCCTTAAAGCATGTTTGTGGCACCCTAGGAGTAAAGGGCACCAGCACCATTCTCCCCAGCCCAGATCCTGAGCTGCATCTGCTGAGGGAGGTGAGTTCCCCGCCGGGCGATGGAGGGGCATGGGGCGGGCAGAACAGGGCATTCTTGGGGGGGGATTGGTCAGCCGGGAAGGGGGAGGGATCAGTGGTAGCCTCCTCCGCCAAATCCTATCCCCCTTCCCGGGCCTCGCCATTACACAGCCAGCTCGAATGTGTGCCAACAAAATAGCTGGCGTACATTCGAGTAGTAGATGCATTGCGGCAGCTGGGACTCCACACGGGCTAAGGGACGAACGTCTCCTTCCCCTGAGGAGAGCTCCAGCCGCATTGGGTCCTATCTGGATAGGATGCAGCGCAGGCTCTACACCTGCACTGCAGCCTGGCTAGACAGGTTTGCGCTGCTATTTTCACTTGGATCAAAAATATCCTTAAATATTGCTTGTGCATTCTTCCACAGTTCTTTTCTACCCTTTAAATGAGTGTTGTCATTTTAAAGTTCATATCCACAGTCCAGTTCAGTTGTGTGTTTAAGCCTACTGATTTCAGTGAGATTAAAATGTTTTTAAGTCTGTATTGGTATGTATCCTATCCTATTTTCTACTATCCTATTTTAGCCTATTTTCATATATTAAAAAAAACTTTTAGGCTGCTGCAGCTTCACCATTAAAATTGCCCAGAAAACTTTACTGTTTTAAAATGGTTTAAAAAGGACAAGATAAAATAATGAAAATAAACTACACATTAAAGAAAATAATAAAGCTACTAGGATAGAGACAAACATTCTGGTAAAAGTCAGCCCTGCCAAGATTCTTAAGAAGCCTGGCACAATAATGTTTTAATCTGCCAACTAAATGTAAGGAGTCTTTTCCTAGCAGACCTACCTAGGGAGCAAGTTACAAAGCTGGAATGCCCCTGCAAAAAACTGTGCCTTCAACATCTTTCTACCAAGTAGACTACATAATTGGTTGAAGGACAAAGAAACTGGAAAAGTATCATCAAAAGCATGACTCTTTCCAAGACGCTTGTTAGCAAAACTTCTCACTTTCCTTATGTTCATTACAGAGCATTCAGAAAAGAAGAGAAAAGTCCGAATACCTTCAGAAGATGGCCCTTGCCCTGCAGCCACTCAGCATCCATTATGGGTAGAAAAGAACTGTGGGCGAATACAATAGAATGAATCTATATAACAATCTTTCAAATCAAGTCTTTGAAAGTATAGTCCTAGCAATGTGAGAAGATGGCGATAACTTACCATAGTATGAAAGTCAAACCAGTGGCATTTAAATTTCTTACAACACAATTCTGTGTAAGATGCGGCGGCCAGCCTAAAGGGCCAGTTCCCAGGCCACGCCCGGGCAGCCTGGGAGCACCTTGGGAGAAGGGGACGTTCATCCCCTTCCATGGATGCAAGCCGGCTGGGGTCCTATGGGCCTCAGCTATAAAGCTGATGTACATCCAAGGTGGGGGAGTAAGGCCAACCAAGCCTGGGAACGGACCTAGAATATCAGCTGAGTGCACCGCCGATATCCCCGCCCCCTCCCAGCCCGGGCCAGCCAATGGTCCCCCTCCCTCCACACCCTTGCCCGCCCTCCCGCCACCCCCTGCACTGACCGGTGCAGGACTGACCTCCTCCGCCCTTACTCTAGAGTCGTCACAAATGTGCTTTATGGCACGTTTGCGACGACTTAGAATGGCGGAGCACACTCTCCGCCGCTCTATAGTTAGAGAGGATCCCGCTGATAGTTGTTAGTTGCCCCTAGGGATCATGGACAGTAGTGGGGCAAAAGAGGGAATTGCTTCAACACACAGGTCTTTTCCACACAGTACAGGTGTAGTATACTGGCTGAGCTGTCAGGTTCTCCGGTTCACATGTTGCCCTAAGGCCAAACTAGATGTAACTTTAATTGCATTTCTGGAATAGCATCCTTGGGGTTGGCCACATCTCTTGATGTACACAAAAGTGGTGCTTTTTAAAAATCAGGGTAAATAGCTTTGAGGAGATTTTCAACTGATAAATACGGAGAGGTGTTGTTAACCCCCCTCCCTTCATACTGTGTCCTGATCTAATTAAAGGCTTCATTGCTGTTTTTTGTACAGAAAAACATTTGTACAGAATGAATACCAAGAATGGTTTTTGAAAACACAGTAACAGCCCAGTCTTATCCTTCTCCCCCACTGATGCAGCCAGTGGGGGGAGGCAGAACAGAAGGCTTTGGAAGGGAAAGGGAAATCCCCTTTCCCTTCCCAAGCCTCCTGTTCTGCCAGGGAGAAGGATAGAATTGGACTGTTCAAGTTGCATCTAGATTGATCCTTAGTCAGGAACACATCAAGCAAACCAATATCTCCCCATCTCAGCTAATATTATTGACCTTGTTACAAGGTTGTAAGAGTTGCTGAAATAATACAAGTAAAGCACTTAACATTCATACAGCACTTGTACGATGTTGAAAGTAACAACATCAGCAGTCAGCACTGAAAGGGATCCCAAAGCAGCAGCACAAGGAAGAAGGAGCTGTCATGGTTGTGTAGCCTGGACCTATAATCCCAGTCCTACTGATTATAGATTAAAATATGCCTCTGTTTAAACAAAGCATTACCCAGTTGATTTGCTGATGCCAATATTCTACCGCTTGTGCCATACAAAAATGCAGCAGCATAGAACCCATTCCATCCTGCACGTAGACTCGCAAACAACAGCCAGAGGATGATGAAGAATGGAGGATTACAGCAGAGAGGTTGTTTTGAGTATTTCAACAACCGCTTCATCCAGAAGATGTCACCAGAATGCAAGCAGTGCTTAGTTGTTACTTTTGCAGCAAGGAACGTTAATGAAGGGGGTTAAAATTATAGTTTAAAAAAACACTAAAGTGATAACATAAAGTACCTCAGAGTGTTATGTAAAAATTGCCATTAATTAGAGCCCAGAACAAGCTCTTGGGTCAATCCAGCAAGACTCATGGGATATTAATTAAACTGGGAGAGTGCAGAGAAGTTGAGCATTATCCAGTGCGGCCAATGTATTACAAGAGAGTTAAGAACACAGATTAGTGAATTCAGGTGTATCCCACTGCAGTCAATGGTGAGACCGTGAATAGGTATAGTCCTTTATATCAGACTGGAAGACTCTCGTCTTGGCCAGAAAGCAAGGTATAAATCTGAAACAATCAATTAACATGATTTATTCTCTCCCCAATGACTCAGCACGTATGGGAGGAATCTTCATGGAGAATTCCACGGAATCCTTTCCCATTGGCTTTCAGTCAGTTGCATGGCCACTCCTCTCAGCCCCCCCCCCCCCAGTAAATATGCACGTGGGGAGGGAATGGAACATGCAGATTATTTCTACTTTCATTAATCTTCCACAGCTCATTATAATTCTACTTTTCCTTGCTTCTTTCCAGTAAATGCCACTGAGAATTACATTTGGTGCATAGATACCCCACCCCATACCTTTGACCAGTTTTTGAGGCACTGTTCAACTCTGTTTTTTTTTTTAAGTATTAAAATAACTCTCAGTTTAAAAGCCTCAAGTGCCACCATATTTTATCAGCTCTCCATCCCAGCACCATCTGTGGCAAATACTACACATTTCACAGAAATATATACAAGTAAAGCACTAATTTCAAATCTCTGCTATTCATTTCCAGCTTGCAGGATCTAATAGTTTGGTGCAGTTGCATTTCCTTAGCTCGTTGCTGTTTATGCTGCTACACTGCACCACATATACAAGATCACATTCCCAATATTAAATCAGTCCAGATGCATTGCATATTCACAATCAATAACTTGATTGCATATTCACAATCAATAACTTGTTTGAGACACCACTTCACCTTAAATATGCCTTGAGAAATAAAGAAAACACGAAACACCTTAGTCCAGAGGTTCTCAACTTGTGGTTCGGGTACCCCTAGGGGTACGCGGACCTCTTGCTGGGGGTGTGCCAAGCCCTGCCCCTCATCTGCCCCATCAGCAGCTAATTAAGTGTTAATTAACATGGATTTTAAATTTTAATTATTTTCGGAGCCCTTCTGTCTCTCTGATTTTGGTTTTGGGCTTACTTTTGTACTTTGGAAAATGTACTTTGGTGGGGTGGGGGAGGGAGGAGCCTCTCTCTCTCTCTCTCTCTCTCTCTCTCACACACACACACACACACACACACACACACACACACACACACACAGTTAAATAAGACATTTTTTCACATTTAAAATTGTTTTAGTACTTTTTTATTTAACAATTGATTACCTAATTACTTAATTGATTAATCCAATTAATTAGCAGCTAATTAGCAGGGGGTACTTCAGAAAATTGGACCATGATAGGGGGTACCCGGGCCTCCAAAGGTTGAGAACCCCTGCCTTAGTCCATATTCTGTCACATTCATCACAACTCTTTCTCCACTGTCTCTCTAGACTTCTTCCCAAATGCTTCGTTGTTTCAGACAACCAATGGAAGCTCAGGCTCTTCAGTGGACGGGGATACTTGGGAGCAACTAGGTCAACTGTCTGGATTTAACAAAACAGTTGAACAAACAGTCTGATGGGAAACAGCAGAAAAATTGATTAACGTTCAATGAGTCCTTGTTCAAGGAAGTAATGAAATAGTGCAGATACATTTCCTGTAACACACGTATAGCATCGCCTGTTACATTTCCTGTAACACACGTATAGCATCGCCTGTTAATCTGCCCTATAAAATGCATTTTCAGATGAAATGGATTCCCAGATCTTGTGACAATAAAGCAAAAGGAAAGACACTTATAATGTTGCATGCCTAGTATACTGACATTAAACAATATCAGCCCAAACATTAATTCTGTTCGCCAACACCTATGAACACATCAGCCTGCCTTATTCTGAATCTTTTCTTAATTGGGACAAGATCTACATGCCTGACAGAATAATATTTTAACAACACTGCACACAAAAAGCATTCCAGCCATGATGACAAATCCTTCCATTTGCACATGATGCAAACCTACAGCTCCATCTACAAAATGATGCTTATAGCTGAATACAGCTTATCCAGCCAAATCCTTTATTTATCATATGCATATATTAGAAAATTATGTGCTCTACCACCACCCTTACCCCTATTATATGGAGTATTAATTCACATAATCTTGTATGAGATGTGAAGATTCGGCAGCATTAAAGCATGCAATGTTGCTGGGGGCCCTAGAGCAATACTCTGCCCTGGGCCCCCATGGCACCCTTCACCTGCCCCAGTACCACTGCCACTGCAGGTTCATAGGTCAGTCAAGCCAGGTGGCCCTTGCTCTGATTGGCGTGGGCCCTTGGTCAGGGCCTGACCTGGCTAACCCATGACACCACCTCTGAGGCATGCTGCTGCTGGTAGCTGTCTGCTACTTAACAATTCACTACACTGAGGTCATTCATGAATAAAATATATTGTTTGCACCTGGGACAGGGCATATGTGTACAAATGCATTTTGGGAAGATGCCTGCTACTAGCTATGCCAAAATCCCACACTCCCTGAGTTTGATTGTGCTAATTATTACCTCCCAAGAAGATGATAACCATCTCTTCTTTGGAACAAAGTGAATCACATTTCTCAAATCAAACATGCACAATTCAGCCATGATGACATCTGTACCAGCAGCAGGACTATATTCACATTTTCATAGTGGGCACTTTCACATCTTTGGAGATACCCTAGGACTGGACTGAATATTCCAGATTCCTAGACACTAACATCAGGATACTAATTTCACAGGATGTTCCCACTCCTGTTTAACCAAACAGATGTAATTAGTTCTACCCCATCATCTTCTCTCTACCCAAATGACTGAAGGTTTTCTGCTTGAATAACAGAGTTGTTCTCTAGAACACAGAGGAGCATTTGTTAGAATCATACAAGCTTTCCCTCATGGAATGTGTTAGTGGCAAAATGTGAACATCTGTTAGAAAATTTCTCTAAAAATCACCAGATATCAGAATAAGTCTGGGCTGGTGCACATGTCTTCTGCCTGATCATTCCGGCTGAAGGCAGACAATTTAAAAAATAAAGCAAGTTGAAGTTGACATGATGGAAATCTCTACATTCCCCTTGGGGCACACACTCATTTCTTTCATCCCACTGTTGTCTCTGGTCAGATATTTTGTGTAGGTTTTTGAACCTGTTTAACGCCAGTCGATAGAGTGACTAAAGAATGAGTGTACACCACAAGTAATGATGGCTCTCTCATGCCACTTTATGCGCTCTGAGAAAACTATCATCTGCTTTCAGACTCAGACAGACTCCAGCCCATCTCTTCCTCCTCCTGTCCCCCCACACACCTATAATGGGGGAATGCAACATTTCAGTGTCATGCACCTGTACCTCAAAGGAGTCTTTTCTCCTTTTCTTCCTGTTTCCAGTGCCACCCTCTCTTTTCTGCCCCAGTATTCAAAAAGCCAAAAGATAGATTTTTTAAAAATGTAAAAGATAGACAAAATACACTTCTAAACACAGAACTAGGCAAATTTAAGCCAGTAAACCCAATGGGCTAAGGGACACCCCAATTTGACATGTTGTGGCCTATAAGCTGTTTATTAAAAAGTTCACACCTGGTTTTTCTAGTCAACTGTCTCTAATGAGACCTAAAATAATTTCTCAACATATATCAACAACACTGTCCCCTTTGAACTTTGAGTAAAATGGGTATTTAGCAGTTGGTGTTGTAATAAAGGTGAAGATCTAGAGGGGGACACACCTCCCCAGTATGCACACATAACCAGTTATCCCCCAGTTATCCCCCATAACCACCAAACCCCTCCTTAGTTAAAAATGGTTTGGGAATAATGTTGGAGAGACATTCAAAGAGGAAAGTGGGGGGAGGTAGGATAGAGCATGTATCAGTTTTGTGTCCTCCCTGACTAAAGTTTGGCAGGCATTGACTAGGAACACAGCTATTTCTGTCATGACTTCAGTTCCCTGGAAGGCCCCATCAGGATCAAACATTCTGATCCTTCAGGCCCCAAATCAAAGCTCCACTCTTTAGGGGGGCCTTTGAGACTGCCTAATTTGGCATCTCGAATCTCCTGTGGGTTTGCTTTCTGTTCATAATAGCATGAAGGACAAGTTAGTTTTCATTACCTGGATCTCATTACTTCTGGAGCAGGGAGTTTTCTACAGTAGGTCTAAGCAACAGAAAGGAGGAATTTACAACACTTCTACATTGAAGAGAAGATGGCCAACAGACCATCTCCATTCCAACTATGGTTCCATCTCACCTTTTCCTTGGACCAGAACCATTATCACATGTAAACCTATGTGAAGTTTCACTTCTTGGGAATCGTCACTAAACAAAAATGCCACTTTTCTGCAGTTTAATTCATGCCATTTTAACTTCACCTTTTAGTACAAATCTCTTGGTCCCAGCAATCTATACAGATATTAGTAATTTACATAATCGTGGTCATGAAGATGAAAACATGGGAATTTTTAAGACCAGGTGGTTGAGGGATGAAAGAAGGATGTGATCTTGGTTGGGATGGGTATTTGCTACCCAAGGTTCAGAAGCAGTACATTCCTGAAGACCAATTGCAGGAAAGCAATAATGGGAGAGTAGTGTGCCTTTTTCTCCTGCTTCTGTGCTTCCTGGAGACATTTGACTTGCTGCTGCAGGAAACAGGATGCTGGACTAGGCAAGGCAATACAGGGGTCCCCCAGATCTACTATTTGCGGATTCACTTATCCGTGGGGGACCCCCGGCTCCCCCTCACGCCCATTACCTTTCTTTATCTTTATAGAGCTGGTGCCAAGCATGCCGCTTATAGCATTTTGGTTAAGCAAGAAACACATTGACCTGGTGCCAGTTCTAAGAACAACAAAGGTAATGGGTGTGGGGGGATCCAGGGGGGCTGTGGCGGAGGATCGCACTCCCCCTATCCACGAGTTCCCTGTATCCATGGGGAGGGGAGGAACCTATCCCCTGCAGATTCCAGGGCCTCAGTGTACTAATGCTAGCTGCTAAAAGAGGGTGACTTAACTACATGTCCTTTTGGTAGCAGGTGAGGGGGTGCTAGGACAAGCATGTTGACCTAAAACACTGGCTATCAGAGGTACTTCTTTAGGTTTCTAAATGGGAAAAAATATGTCTTATTTGATGAATTTTTGCTTCTATTATTCCCATTAAAGATGACAAAAAGTATGTCAGAACTGAAAAATACTGAGAAGGTTGAGTGTGGAGGTTCCCATGGCATGTAACAATTTGCAACGATTTGAGAGTTATGGGATTTTCAGCCATGTAAAGTTGAAATGAAGAAATAAAGTTCTTACTAAAACCAGTTGTCTGTAGAAATTCCTTGAGATGAGGTAGCAGCTATAAGCGCTAGTATCTTCAGGATTATCCAAAGCAGCCACAGGCAATAACTTCAAACTTACGTTTCAACCCTCGCTTGGGTTTTCTTCAGAGCAATAACACCAGTATCAGCTGGTGGATGGTCTGTGCCTGGAGATGTGCACTCTATATGGCTGAAAATCCCATAACTCTCAAATCGTTGCATACTGAGAAGGTGTTAATGTTAAATTTAACTGTGGTGATTCTTGTTCTGGAAAGGAGACTGAGGATCAATATACTGTATAAATCTGATATTTTGGAAAACTATCAACATCTGTACAGTGGCATCCCTAGAGGGGGCGGTACTGTAAGTTGCGCACAGGTCTACTCAGTGTTACACGGTGGCCCCGCCCACTCGCCATCAGAGCCATTCCGAGCAGCGAAGGTAACACACGGAGTCTCCTGTGCATTGCCTTCGCTGTTTGGAATAGCTCCGATGGCGAGTGGACAGGGCGTGTAACGCTGAGTAGACCTGTGCGCAACTTACAGTACCACTCCCCCAGGAACACACTGCATCTGCAAGCTTTTCTTGTATTGCTGAATTGGTGGAACAAACACCATTTTAGAAAAGTATGAAGATTTTCGTGGCTATTTGTAACTAGTAAAGAGGTACGCTTAATGGGTTTTCCAGCCATGTATTTATTGTGAGGAAATACAGATAGAAAATTTCCTTAGGCTTGCCAGTGGAAAATCCTTTGATGTCCATGATCGCTTTAAAGAGACAAGCAGCTGAACTGAACCCCTTGTGTGTTGCCCACATACACCCGCCCACAGTCCCCACATGGTATCTGATATACTCCTGGATTAGAAAGTGCAGGTCTTTTATCTTTCGGATTACCCAGCATTTGCTGTATCTTCTGTGTTGGTGTAAATATTGTTTTTACTTCATGTCTCCTGAACACATGTGCTATTTTGTCCGTAACACCTTTAACAAAGGGAAGAGACAGCCACTTCACTTGCACTTTCTAATCCAGGAGTATATCAGATACCATGTGGGGACTGTGGGCGGGTGTATGTGGGCAACACAGAAAGACCTATAAGGGTGAGATTAAAGGAACATGTAAGGACTACTAAGACTTCCCAGGAAGAAAAATCTGCCATTGCTGCGCATGCAGCAGAGTCTGGACATGAGATTGCATTTCAAGCTACCCGCTCTCTCTTTAATGAAGCCAATAATAGACAGAGACTTAATTTAGAGGCCATTGCAATAACACAAAGAAGATCATTGGACCTCCTTAACCGGCAGCAGGAACTGTCATTCGTGAACAAGGTGTGGTTTCCGCTTCTTCAAAGGTCATTTGGACAACACACAAGGGGGGGAAAGCTGCAGCTGGCCAGTGTGCAACAACCTGCCTCTGCCTCTAATTGATCAGCCCGTTCTGCACCTCACTCACACTGCTACATGGTACTCCATAACGGTATCCCTTTAAGAGGTCATGCAGGGTTTGCGTAACTAGGCAACAAGCTTCCGTTTTGAATCAGCAGTTAGTGCTTCTCAACTACAAAAAGTAACAATGCTCCTCAACAGACAGTAACATCTACCGGCTTGAAGCCGCATTGGTTCGTGTGTTTGCTTTGATAAAGTTACAAGTGTGTAACGAAACGTCAGCAAGTGTCAGTAATATCGCCTGCCAGCATCAGATAGTCCAGGAGAACGCAGTTCAGCTGCTTGTCTCTTTAAAGCGATCACGGACATCAAAGGATTTTCCACTGGCAAGCCTCAGGAAATTTTCTATCTCTATTTCCTCACAATAAATACATGGCTGGAAAACCCATTAAGCGTACCTCTTTACTAGTAAACACCATTTTCCTTCCTTTTCTATTTGTATGCTACATGAATCCAGAATTTTATCCCAGACTCAAAAACATTCACTGTTTCATTCCTTCCACATCTCAGTCCTTTCATATAAGTACCTACTTATAAATTCTTGCTGCACTGGGCTTGATGATACCAGGTTTTGACTGCAAATGTGTGTTGATATGTCAATAGTGCAATGTGTATCTTGTCTGCTGGCAGACTTCTGGAAATCTTCATAGGCATTAAAAATATACCAGTTTGAGGAGTTAACAAATTTCCCCTCTTCAAATCTAGGAGGAGGGCAAAAGCCAAACTATGCCCATGCATCTTTATGGACAAGCCCAGTTACCTAAAACAACTCAACATATGTAGACACAGGTACATCACTTACTGATTATGCAGAAAGATGTGGTAGAATCTGTTGGAATAATTCTGTACTGTGTCATATAACATCAGACTGCAATTGGACTGTATGTGTCATCGTTTTGAAAGCTTCCACATATCACAAAAGAAACAAAAACCATGCATGTAGAAAATGAACACGCTGGAGAAAAGATTTATTGTAGCCTGTCCTTAACACTCTTCCTAAAAGGTTACTAGATGTAAATACCTTTTCACTTTTAAAAATAGGACACACCACTTGAAATCTGAAGGAATACAGTCCTAATGGTACCATCCCAACCTACCACCTCTTTCTCTATAGAGCTAGCCTGAGGATAGATCTACTACACAAAGCAGAATCCAGTGGGAATGAAGGGAGAGAGTCTCTTAAGGTGGCACAATGGGCATATGAGGGAGGGATCCACATTGCTGAATGCTTTTCCAAGCAAATCCTACAAGTAGAAAACTGGCACAGTAAGGAGAAGGCTGAGCTATAACCTTTTTACCAGCCATGCTGTGCAGCTTTTATTGTTGATGTACGAGATGTGATTGCAAAAGATTATCTCTTTTGAGACAGGAAAAATGTGATTTCCTCCATCCGCAATTTGAAGTGACAGAGTCCATTCTGCCGCTGCAGAACTTTGCCACTGTATTCCCACCTCTGCTGCTTGTGTTGTTGATCTGGCCTTATTGGTTGGTATAGGATGGTTATTCTCCTCTCCTGCCCACAGCTGAGCAAAGCTTTCCAGTCACTATCATTTCCCTCTGCTAGCAGCTTAGTTATCTGGCTTCATGCCTGGTACCTTTTGATGCCTCGTTATCTTGTAAACGCAGAACAGTTACACACATGGTAGGATTTCCCAGCAAGCAAGTCACAGGACTCATTACTCAGACACATCACTGGCAAGAAAGCCTGTTGAAGTACTATTGGCACAATAATTCCATAATTCATCAGCAGCCATGGGGGGGGGGGGGAAGGCCCTTGCAATGATTAAGTCAGAAGCTCAGGGAATGATATCAGGTAGCCAACTATTCTCTGTAGAGGACACATTTTTCCTGGTGATCCTCAACATGCAACGAGAGAAACCCGAGAACAGTAACACAGCTCAAACACTTCCTTTGAGGTGTCAGCTAACACTTCCAGTAGGATGGATTTTAATCACTCCTATATAGAAATAAAGCATTTTGAGAAGAATATTTCTGACAGCGCAATCCTAACCAACTTTCCAGCGCCGGTGTAGCCGTGCCAACAGGGCGCACACTGCATTTTGCAGTGCAGGGGCAGTCATGGAGGCCTCTTCAAGGTGAGAGAACAATTGTTCCCTTACCTCCGGGCTGCATTACGGCTGCACTGGCTCTGGAAAGTTGGTTAGGATTGCTCTGTTACAGACGTTATGTTTTGTTTTTGTGACTGTCTGCACCAACATGAACCTCAATACAACAGACTGAATTCCCAAATGGATAATCAGGAAAATGTAAAACTGGACAGTGAAGCATTAGGACCCTGGTTCAAAAGCAGAGGCGGAAGTAGGACGGAGTGTGTGGTGCAGCAGCTCCAGGCGGGGGCGCGGGGGGGCACAGTCAACGTTGGGGGGGCGTACTTACCCGAACGTTGTTTCGGCCCTCCCACCCTCCCTGGAGCTCGTTTGGCTCCAAAAAGGTGCCGAAACCGGCGGGGGGGGCGTGTTCGGAGTCGCGCTGGGCACGTCGACGTCATGCCACTTAGGCCCCACCCCCTTGGCCCAGGCGCCGGGAGGGCTCGTGGCATTTCTGTTCAAAGGCACACATGTGTAGCAGAAAACGGCCCAGAAAACGGCTGCATGAGCCTAGCTACCCAAGAGAGAATGGGATGGACGGCTGGCACACAATACAGCCACTGTGTCGGAGACAAGCAGGTCTAGGTCTCGTCAGTGCCTTCCTGGGAACTCCATGTACATCACCTTGAGTTCCACATTGACAGCAAGGTGGGATAGAAAGGTCATCAATATAAATAAGGAAAGCCACAAATACTGCAAGTAGCAGATTTGATATCAATTACCTGCTAAGATACAAGGAACCCTCAGTCCCACATCCAGATAAAAGAAGAGACTGACAGCCCGATCCAACATAAATTTAGGCTGGTGGAGCACTCACTCTGCCGGCCTAAGGTGTTGCAAAAGTGCCTTAAGGCACTTTTGTGGCGCCTTAAGTGTAAGTGGTGCCAGCGCAGAGGCCGGTACTGCTCACACCGCCGCTGTGCCGAACCCACACCTGCTGACCCAGGTAAGTCTTGTGATGGTCGGTGGGAGGGTGGGCCGGGGTGGCAGGGGAGGGGGCCATTGACTGGCTCAGCCTGGGAGGGGGTGGGAAAATCGGCACTGGGTTGCGCCAATATCCTGAGCCCCTTCCCGGGTCGGGCCGGTCTTACACGGCCTCCCCGGACACACATCAGTTAAAGAGCTGGCACACATTTGAGGAGGCCCATTGGGGCCTCTGAGGCTTACACCAGGGGAAGGGGACGAACTTCTCCTTCTCGCAAGGAGAGCCCTGGCCGCGCCAGCGCAGGCCGCAACCTGGCTAGGATGCAGCGGCCAGCCAATTCTCAGGTTTGGGCCCTGAGAATAACAAAGCCATCAGCACCAGTTAAGTAGTTCCCCATCCCATGTCAGTACTAGTGCAGAATGCAGAGATCCAGTGCCAGGAGTTCCACATGTGCCAGTAATATACAAAGGGCATACATACATCTGGGAGCTTGCTTCCTTTCACATATGACCCCTGGCAGATGAGGTAAAGGACAGACAGAGCAGGGAGTCTGAGACACAATTAATAAGGACAAATTTGTTAAGTCCGTCCAATACTGAAAAGACTGCCTTAAGTAGGTACCATAGAAAGAAAATCCTTGAGTGTCATATTAACATATATGGTAAGGATGATTCAAAGAACAAATGCTGGAATTCTTACTCTCAAAGTTACTTTAGCTTTGCAATGCAGAGTAACTTTCGAATGTTGAATAACCATTCATTAACTGTACATGACACAGAATATTCACAAACAAAATCATGGTATATAAGAGGTTTAGTTCATTATATATGAATTGTATGAATTTACGGTAAGTACGCTTACCTTCCTTTCACACTTCCAGGCTTCGTATGGTTCTTAGGGAAATAAGGTCTTCTTCTCAAGTTCTTCACTCTCCTGACCAAACTTCACCAAATGAAGACTGAATCTCAGAGTCTCACCTGATATATCTTGACATTAACAACTATTCAGTTGCTTCTGGTCGCAAAGGGTCTTTTTCTACTTCTCTTTCAAGATATTCAAGCAGAGAAGTAGAATGGAGCAATGTATTGATGCCCAAACATTTAAACCCAAATTTGTCCAGCTTGCTTAAGGGATCTGTCTCCAATTGTTGGCAGAGTGTATGTTTTGCCCAAAACCATAACATGCAAACAAAATGCTGCTGTTTTCAGCGACTGCAGCCAGAGACATTAACCTCCAGGTGATTTCCATATACACTGACGTACACTGATGGAAAGCTTCTGTTTTTCCCAAGGCACCCATCTTTGTGGTTGTGTCAGTTCTCTACGGAATGCTCTCTCTTTTTGCCATGGGACTTCAGAACACAGGAAAGGTGCATTGGCTGCCTGTCTACCAAATTACCTCTGATTTGCCAACCACTTTCCAAACTGTGACTGTTTCAAAAATAATTCAAGAGAAGACATTCAGACAGGTTAGATTTAGTTACTTTTTCAACGCAGACGCCCCAGCATAGCAGTGGAAAGCACAAAGACGTCTCACATTGGGTGCCATCTGCTGTGTTTACACCATGACGCCTACATTTTCAAACTTAGCATCCGAAAGGTTGAGATATATTTCCAAACACAGTTGGATGAGCCCAGAATACTCCTGCATAATGTAATGAAGTAACTTTTTTAATCAGTTGGGACAAATTACATGTAAAAATTCAGCTGAATTTGTAATAGTTTTCTGTTTGCTTGCTACAATAATTCAGCACGGATGTTCAGAGTGGCCCTCACTATTCATTTGATTAAGAAACTGTCTGATACATATTTAAGCCTGCCTCGGAACTGCCACTAAAAGCAGTGATGCCTACTGGACAACCAATCATCCTGTTCACAAGCTTCTTAAGAGATAAATCCTCTGCTTGAATAATCACAAATGAAAAGCTAAGTCCCATTTTGGTTGGCATTATATTTTCATTGAAGGACATGTACTAATGAATTCAACATTCGAAAAATAAAGAGCACGCACACGCACACAGAATCCTTGGGGGAGAGACATTTTCTGATGCAAATACATATCTTTAAACAATTAAATGTTCTATTGTTGAAGTTCTATGGAATGCAATTATTATAATATCTCACAGAGACTTGAATAATCAGCAGAGTGAACAGTATTTTCAATCTGCATTCATCTCATATAGAATTTCATATTGGATTGAGGGGAGAAACGTATAAAGTAATATTTTAAAAAGAAAAAAATGTCCATATGTGATAAATGCCCCTTTCTCACCCCCTCCTATTTTTTGCCTAATTTTTGACATTTAAGAACATAAGAACATAAGAAGAGCCCTGCTGGATCAGACCAAAGGCCCATCTAGTCCAGCTTCCTGTATCACACAGTGGCCCCACCAGATGCCTCAGGGAGCACAAGACAACAAGATACTTGTATCCTGTTGCCACTCCCTTGCACCTGGCATAAAGAAAAACTACTTCTACAACCAGGAGGTTGCTTATCCCCATCATGGCTTGTAAACTGTGATGGACTTTTCCTCCATAAATCTGTCCAATCCCCTTAGGCATCCAGGCCAGGTGCCATCACCACCTCCTGTGGCAAGGAGGATTGCCACATTCTACCACCCAGATGCCTCTGGGATACTGTAGCCTCCCAAAGAGACCACTTGGTATCCTAGATGTTCCTCTGAGGTTCTTTGTGTGAAATGCCATGCCCAAACAGCCACATGGGCAGAATACAAATTCTATCTGGCTTCATCAGAGAGAAGAGCTCAGTGTGTTACCACATCTGACTACTACTGCAATTAGGTTTCAAACAAGAAACATGGGGTTCTGTGCTCTCCTGGGAGGAAAGGTTTTTTTAATCCAGACAGCCCCCTCTGCCTGGTTTTCCCAGCCTGGGGTGGTGGCTTCCCTAACACCACAGGAATATTGTGGGAAGCTTTAGGCATCCTGTGGTGGTAAGGAAACCTGCATTATTTAGAACAAGGTCAATCCAGTCAGCCCTCAAATTCTACCACACTCTAGCATCATCCTCAATGCTGGCTATATTACTAGAGGTGTGGGGGGTTTTTGGTGTTATTTTTTTGAAAATTTCTTGATTAAAAATGCAAATAGCGGTGTTATGTGTTTTTATTCAACACAAATAGTCGTGTTACGTGTTTTTTATTCCAATTTTTCATTTTTATTCCAATTTTTCATTTTTATTAATTTTTAATAATTTTATTTGCTTTCAAAATGGACTATATGTGCACTAGATGGGTGATAGTGTTAGCAAATGCAGCAATTAAGCCACTGTCTGTTTGTTTTTTTCAAACAGTAGTATTCACAGATCCACTTCCTGCTTTGGAAGTTTATCCAAAAGAGTAGATATACTGTACACTAGTATAGGCTTCACATCAGGAGAATATCAGGCATATTTTTGGCATCCTCATTTTTCAGTCTCTCTGTTTTTTTGGCCTATCTTTCCCCTGGACGATTATTATGTTTCATCCCACCCCCCTCATGTCTGTTGATTTGAATCCCTACAAATTGAATCTTTACAAATATGAGCAGCATGAGCAGCAGCTTGCTCAAATACAGCAATAAAATAGTAATATAAAGGTAAAGGTATCCCCTGACAATTAAGTCCAGTCGTGTCTGACTCTAGGGTGTGGTGCTCATCTCCATTTCAAAGCCGAAGAGCCAGCGTTGTCCGAAGACGCCGCCGTGGTCATGTGGCCGGCATGACTCTCCTTGCCGCAGCACGTAGCATGCAGCTGGAACACGGAGCGCTGTTTACCTTCCCGCAAGCGGTACCTATTTATCTACTCGCATTGACATGCTTTGGAACTGCTAGGTCGGCAGGAGCTGGCCAAGCAACAAGCGCTCAACCCGTCGCGGAAATCGAACTGCCGACCTTTCGATCAACAGCTTATGGTTCAGCGGTTTAACCCGCTGCGCCACCCGCTGGCCTAAAATAGTAATACTGTGCTGTAAAAAAAAAAAGGAAATAAGAGACTTGCCTGCACTTGTTCTTGCCTGCGCCACCTAGAGGTGGAAAGCTGTATATGCAGCAAACCATTTAGAACAGTCCAGATTGGAGATAATAAGGAGCAGAAGCAAAGCAACCAGAAGCAACAGGGTGGCCTTTGGAGCTGTTGGAGAGGCTCTGCAACTGTTCCAAGCAAGATCCCTTACTTAAAAGTACCAGCAGATTACTCAAAAGTAAGAAAAAGTGGTGATATTTCGTGGAATGGTTTATAGCATTATTTCGCGTTTAGAACTAAAAATCGTTTTATATACGGTAGCGTTTTGAGTCAAAATTTGCATTATTTAGCGTTCTGCATTGGTCACCCAAAAACCCCACCTCTACCTATAGCAGCGCATGAGCTTCTGTGATGCGGGTTCCCTCCGGTATCATAGGACTGGCTGTGTGGCTACTTCTGGCAACCTGATCCCAAGACATTTCAATTAATTCATTTTAATGATTTTTATACCACCATTCAATTCCATTTCCAGGGTGGTTTACCAAGAAATGGAGCCCAAAGGGTGGGGAAATGTATGTGGGCAGGCCCAACCCAAGTGGAAATGACACCTGAAGCCACCCCTCTGGATGTCGCCCCCACTTCAGGGGGAGAGACAGCAGCATTGACAATAGTGGTGGTGAGGGTCACCACCTTAGCCTACCCACCCACCTCTTCCTCTGCAAGTGAGGAGGAGGAAAGGAGAAGACAATGGTGGAAGCCCACCTCCTCCACGAATGAGGAGAAAGGGAAGTGAAGACGGCGGCCGTCCACTTCATGATTGGGATTGTGATGGGATTGTTGTCGCTGCTGTCGCCGCCACGCACCACCTACCTCCCCTTCCCCCAGCTTCCCTTTTCTGACTCTGTTCTGCTCTTTTGAAACAGCATCACACACTGTGGTGAAAGCCAGGCTAAGCAGAAGTGGGGTAGGGCCAAGGGGAAAATGCTACAATCCGAGAGGTTGAAAAAAATTAGTCACCGAAAGAAAGGCTTAAAATGAGCCATGTACAAAAGTCGCACATTCTGAACTATGCAAGAGACAAAGACCGTCACTCAGAACTTTCTAGATCTCAGAAAGTCAAAAGGAGGATCCATGATGAAATTGGCTACAGACAATTGCTGTGCAGGCCTGTCTTACTTTGTTCACTGTTAAAATAATTGCTTACACACTTTTTGGGGGATCCATGCAAGTATCCGTACTTTATCCAGACTGACAGACAGTGCCCATTGTTAAGAGTCTGACAAAGACATTCTTTATTTAAAGGAAAATCTGACATGGTTCAAAGGGATGGCTGTCAATCACCAGAATTGGAATTTGCATAGTAGGGTTCTCAACAAAAGCAAACTAGTGCAGGTGTCTACAGGAAGATGGCCTTTTCTACTCACTGTATAGGAGCCTGAAAACATAGCTAGGAGTGATAGGAAGAGTACAGGAATGATTAGAATCTCAGCTTCTTATAAACCCACTCAAGGAACCCATGCAGTGGACAGAAAATAACCGTCATACATTTTGGAGGACCTTTATTTCTCTCTGTGGATGCTTAGTAGAGCCACTTTCTATCTAAATGCTAAATCTGCTTTTCCCCCCTCCAGTGATAACAATTATCATTAATGTTCAAACAATTCCAACCACTTCCAGTCAGAGGAATTCAGCACTGGCATTTGTTTTAAATATAGTAACTTCTCTGGACGTCAGTGGAAACAGAGCAAAAGCTGATCCTTCCCAAACTTTTATATTTAGAGTACTGTACTGTATTGTTAAACATGTGCAGCCAAAAACTCTCTGTCAGCTTTCAAACAGCCCCTGAAAACTGTGACCATATGATAGCTGTCCCAGAATCACAATCCATGGAGAGCTAGCAGCACAGACACACACACCCCTTGGCAATCTTTCTGAAGAAGGAAGTGCCTCCATTAGCTTGTCATTTGCAAAACAGATTCCCATTTCTATATCAGGTAGGTTTACCAGATCTCCAACTGGGACAGAGTGCTAGACCTTTAGGAGAAGGAATGTGGGCAGGTGTAGCTTGTTAAACCTTAGAGCACAATCCTAGGCATGTCTACTCAGAAGCAAGCCACACTGAACACAATGGGGCTTGCTTCTGAGTAGACATGACTAGGATTGTGCTCTAAGGGTTTAACAAGCTACACCTGCCCACATTCCTTCTCCTAAAGGTCTAGCGCACTCTGTCCCGGTTGGAGATCTGGTAAGCCTAATATTAGGAATGAGTTCCTGCTGGCACGTTGCAGACCTCAGACCATAAGGAAGTTATGAGACCATCTTTATTTAACGAATCATTTAAAGATTATTCTTGAAATGGAGGCTGTCATGTCACACCTGGATCAGTTGAATCGCTCACACCTGGCTGATTATCACCTTATTTGGATCAGTCACACCCGGCTGTGGTTACCCATACTCAGGCATTAAGGTTTGATTACTGTAATAATGCATTCTACATGGGGCTGCCTCTGAAGACTTCAGAAACTGCAATTAGTACAGAATACAGCTGCAAAGTTATTGACTGTACCAGGGATCCAGACCACATCACACCACTGTTGCACCATCTTCATTGGTTGCCTGTATGTTTCTGGGCACAATTCAAATTTCTGGTGATGTATTATAAAGTCCTTAACAGCTTGGGATCTAAATACTCAAAGGACTGTCTCTCCTCACATGAATCCGTCCATTGTGCGAGGGCAAGGACTAGCGAGGCTTTGCTGCAGGTGCCATCACCATTGGAGGCACAACTGGCAGCAGTTTGTGACAGCGTCTTCTTTGTTTTGGCACTCAGCCTGTGGAATTCCCTACCACTTGAAATTAGGATTATCCTCTCTTGGTGTTATGGAAACGTGTAAAACCTTTTTTGTTTCAACAAGCCTTCCATTGATTTAAATTTGCTTTTTGCTCTGAGATGATTTGTGTTGGCTCTTGACTGCTGGTTTGATTGCTTCATTTAGTGGTTATGGTAATTGGTTGTTTTAGTATTTTAATATTTTACTTCATGTTGAACTATTATACTTTGTAACTCACTTGTGCTTTCCATTTGGATAATTAAAAAATCCTAATGAGCTGGTCTGCCATGTGTTTTGCTGGCGCCGGCTGCTGTAAAGCAACCGTAAAGCGTGCTCCGGCAGTACATGCTGCTGCCGGAGTGCCAGCGGAAAGACCAGAGCCTTCCCATGCATGCCAGTGGGTCGACGGAGACCCGCCGGAGCAGGTAAGCCCACACAGGGGGTGGAACAGGGTGAGGGTAGGCAGAACAGGGTGGTGACGGGGGAGGGCAGATCTGGCCCGGGTGGGGTGCAATCATCAGCGGCAGCAGTGCACGGTAACCCCCTTCCTGGGCCTGATCCATCTTGCCAGGTCAACGTGGACTTGCACCAGCGATTGAGCACACAGCAGCTGGTGGGGCTTACCCCGGGGCAAGGGGACAAATGTCCCCTTACCCCGAGGAGACCTCCAGCAGCCAGAACACCCCCACAGGATGCAGCAGAAGCTGCGCTGGTGATGCTCCATTGCCGCGTGGGGAGTTAGATAGGGTTGGGCCGTCAGTACATGTAGTTGAAACTATCACATATGCCTCCCCTGTTTAGCCCGAGCTTTGTCTCCTCCCCACCATCTCATTGTTTTCCTTGTGTTAATATCTAAGTTATAACTCTAGGAGTAGAAGCTGTCCTCTCTTTCTGTATAAAGTGCCATGTACATTGATGGTGCTATGGAATTTTTCATGGAAAACTCATGGAATTTACTATCATAATAGTGGAGAGCTGGAGTTGGCCAACAGCTTAGCTGGCTTCAAGCAAGGAGGATAGTTTATTCAGCCACAACAGCTAAATAGACTCCCTATATGTTCGGGGACAGGAGAACTCCGGGTATCAGATACTGGGGACAAATGGCCGTTAATTCTGGAGTGATCTTCCATGAGCCTCCTGCTAGTGAAACCAAAGGGGACTTACTGGTTCTTAGTCTGATCCAGCAGAGAAATGTGTTATGTTCATCCCTTCATACAAGTCACTCAGTGTCTTCCTCACACTACTGAACCTTCGATAAGCCTATGTCCAAATGAACATGTAATGTTGCCTTAATACTGGGCCAGAGCTGGTCCATCTAGGTCCGTATTGTCTGCACTAACAGGCAGAGGCTCTCCAGTCCAGGGCTTCTGTACCTGCCCTACCTGGTGATGCCAGGGATTGAACCTGGGACCTTTGCATACAAGGAAGTTCCTCTTCCATTGGGCTACAACCCCACCTCCAAGCGCACATACTTTATGAAGTGCAACACGGACACCTGTAGATATAGTGCAGTTTCTCCAAAGTGCTGCTTAGCAAATTGCAACTCCAGCCTGATGGGTGTGTAAAGAAATACCCAAGTCATTTGTGACTATGTAGGCCAAACAAGAACGAAAAAATGGAAAATCATTCAGCACTGCTTGTGGATATAGAAAGTCACAGATAGCTAGTTCTATTGCTGGAAAACTTCATTTTGTAGATGTATAGTATAGGCCACTCTTCAGCATAAAGCTCCCAGGGCAGCACATGCTTAAAACAAGGCAATAAAATATAAACACTCAATAAAAACCATAATAAAATCACAAAAGCAGCAGCAATTTCCAGCCAATACAAATCCAATAGAAAGCACAAAACACAACAAAGCATGCTGGAATGCTTCATCAAATAAACTCTCCACCTGGTGCTGGAGGGACATCAATGCTTGAGCCAGTTGAGCTTCTTTGGAGAGGGCATTATATGCAAGGTACAATGACCAAGAAAATTCTCTCTCTATGCCTAACCTTGGATAGCAGACACACTAATACAAAAGGACCTTTGGTGAGCTCTGGGCAGTCGTGGGACAGAAAGTGGTCCTTTTGCGATGTGATCATGGAGACCTACACTTGTCAAATGATCAGGCACCACTTGTCAATGAATGAATGAATGAATGAATGAATGAATGAATGAATGAATCAATCAATCAATCAATCAATCAATCAACCTTTATTGGCATAAGACACACACACACACACACACACACACACACAAGGCACCACTTGTGACAAGGGCAGTCCCTCACAGAGTACACTAGACTAGTCTAGCCTTGAGATTATGAAAGTAGGAGATCTGAATTGGAGTCAAGGGTTGCAGCCATCTGAAGAAGAACAAAGAGCAGTTGTATGAGACATAATTGGTGTAGCTGTATTCCTGATGTGTTTCAAGTGTTCACAGTCTTTATTACATTTAAAAAAACTTTCAGACAAGGTTTTTACACTTCCGTGATAAAGACTGTGAACAACTCAAATGCACTGGAAAGAAGGCCACTCCAAGCCAATCAACTGTTTTGGGGGGTTTTAGGCAGTGCAGGTGAACAGCTGCTATTAATCCCCCCCTTTATTTTTTTCTTGTAGCCATATCACCAGAGTGGAACCACCACCACCATCACCACCACCTGGACTTCCCTTCTTTGTGTCACCACCGGCACCCTTGTCCTGACATTCTTCATAGGTTTGGAAGTGTGGCTAGAACTGAAGCACTCCTGTTTCAAAGTCAGGCGGCATTCGAATCACCCTTACTTGGGGATGGACCCACTGAACTTCCCAGAAAGCTTGCACAGGATTTGACAGTAAAGTAGTAATGCTCAGCAACTGCCAGTGCATTCAGTGCATTTGAGTAATGCTCAGAAATGTCCAGTGTATTTCAGCCCTTTCAAATATACAAAGTGCTGCACACATATTACCTTGATGCTATCTAAGGTAAGCATTCTTATCCTCATATTGCAGCTGGCAGTGACTTGTCTAAGGCCACTGAGCGAGTTCAGGGAGTGGCATCTCGAGCACTACATCCACTCTTAAGTCTCTTCATGTCCTTTTGGTAAGCATTACCTTAGTGATGCTTATTTGAATGCTAACCATAAGGGGAAGGTACAGCTGGCCCAAATTCTACTAGCCTTCATAGAATCAAGTTGTCATCCTGATCCACAGTTTCTCTTTTCTTTTCTCTACTTTTTAATGAATGCAGACAAAACTCAAAAAGTCTTTGAGACATAAAACAGACACAGAATCAGCTGGGGCAAGTGCGACCTATTTTAGTTTCTAAAAATCTACCAGTATTTAATGCCAAAAGCGACGTCAGAGCATTGAAACAAAAGCTCACCATGAGCCACATAGCACTACTGTTTTGATTAGTCTTCTGATTAGTCCAGGCTCTCTCTTCCCTACAATAATTTCATTTAGTAAAATGGTCGTTTTAAGAGCATGCAAATTTGATTGCCTGTTTACTGTGAAAATCAGCAAGGAATCAGACCTTGGTGAAGCTGGATGGCGTTGGAAAGCACAACACACAGCATTCAATATGCAAAGTCCATCAAGAATGAAGCACTGCCTCAGATTACATTGCTTCTTGTCCTACCCCTGTGAATCTCAGCCCCACAGCCGAGCTGGTGCGCTAGTCTGTGCATCAAACATTTCTGACATGACATAAAATGAGTTGCTATTATGCTACTTGGGAAACTCATTTGATGCTCATGAAGCAGCTCCATTTTTGGCAAGAGTCGAAGAAGCAGTCAAGGATTTATATGAGGCAAATGCAATGGTTCTGTCCCAGACTGTACAAAGGTGGGGGCGAGGAGGGAGTAACATCAACAGCTGCTATGTTAGAATTGCCTGAACAACTTTTTCTTGAAATGGCTGCAAATAAACAACATGTTGTGGAATCGGTTAAGTCTAGACTTACCATTCATCCCGGAAAAACTGGGACAGTCCTGGAAACGGGCCTCTGTTCCCGGAATTGTCCCGGAAGGGTTCTGGGCCAATCGGTAATCTATCGCACTGCTGCCGCCATTTTAATTTTTAAAACTTACCTTTTTTTCTGGAATACGGCATCTTGGCTGGCGAAATCTTGCAAGATCCAAGATGTCGGCATCCAAATCTTGGATCTCGCGAGATTTCGCAAGCCAAGAGCTGCCTGTGCCGAAGTAATTTCCTAGTCTATGGTGGCGGCAAGCGGGTGAGAAGGCCGTTCACCCACTCTCTCACCGGCACAGAGCCAACGAGAGAGCAGGCGAACAACAGCTTGCCCTGGGCTGCGCGAGCCTCCGGGAGTCTCGCCCGGCCTGGGGCAGGCTGTCGTTCGCCCGCGCTCTCACCGGCACAGAGCCCTGCTGGATCAGACCAAAGGCCCATCTAGTCCAGCTTCCTGTATCACACAGTGGCCCCACCAGGTGCCTCAGGGAGGACACAGCCAACAAGATAACCTGTTTCCTGCTGTCACTCCGTTGCACCTGGCACAGAGAAAACCTACTTCTAAGCTAGGAGGTTGCTTATGGCTTGTAACCTGTGATGGTCTTTTCCTCCATCAATCTATCCAAACCCCTTTTAATGGCATCCAGGCAACGTGCCATCACCACATCCTGTGGCAAGGAGTTCCACAGATGAATTACACGCTGGGTAAAGAAATATTTTCTTTTGTCCGTTCTAACTCTCCCTCCACTCAATTTTAGTGCATTTCCCCTGGTTCTGGTGTTGTGCGAGAGGGAGAAGAATTTCCCTCTATCCACTCTCTCCATCCCATGTGTAATTTTATACGTCTCAATCATGTCCATCCCTCAGGCACCTTTTTTCTAGACTGAAAAGCCCCAAACGCTGTAGCCTTTCCTCATAAGGGAGGTGCTCCAGCCCACGAATCAGTTTGGTCACTCTTTTCTGTACCTTTTCCAATTCAACTATAACCTTTTTGAGGTGTGGTGACCAGAACTGGACACAATACTTCAGGTGCGGCCTTACCATCGATTTGTACAAGGGCATAATGATATTGGCTGTTTTATTCTCAATCCCTTTTTTAATGATCCCGAGCATGGAATTGGCCTTCTTCACAGCTGCCGCACACTGGGTTGACACTTTCATCGACCTGTCCACCAGCACCCCAAGATCTCTCTCCTGATCTGTCACAGACAGCTCAGAACCCATTAGCATATATGTGAAATGTTGGTTTCTTGCCCCAATGTGCATCACTTTACACTTACTTACATTGAAGTGCACCTGCCATTTTGCTGCCAATTCTCCCAGTTTGGAGAGATCCTTCTGGAGATCTTCACAATCCCTGCTGGTCTTCACCACCCGGAAAAGTTTCGTGTCATCCGCAAACCTGGCCACCTCGCTGCTGTTGAAAAGCACCGGTCCCAAGACCGATCCTTGGGGCACACCGCTTTTCACCTCTCTCAAGACTCAAGACTAATTGTGGGCTTGAGTTTTCAACAAATGTTTAAAGAAGCCCAAAGTTTATTTTGTGTGGGGGCAGGAAAAAAGCCTTAAAATGCTCAGTAATGGGGAAAAAAAATATTTTCAAAGAACAAAGAAAGAAGTACCAGCATCCTTCTGCTCTGTTATATGTGCATAGATTATTCCAAATAAAGCTATATTTATAATTAATTCCAAGAAGCCTCTATTTTTAGAGTGACAAAAACAGTCAGGTAAATTCCAGCCAGAAGACGCAAGAGAATATTAATGGTGCTGAGAGAAAAAAAAAATACTGGAGGAAGGCTCCGCGTAATTTTTGGTGGGAAGAAATGACACAAATTGGTGCTTTACAGAAGGCCTTTCCACAATATAGTATGCAATAAAATAAGTTATCCAATTGATTCTCTCACTCGAAGAGAACAGAATGGCTATCCACACTGCAGAGCTTTCGGAACCACTTTGGCCTGTGCAGACAAATGCAGGGGACAAACACAGATCAGCACATCCTCTCTCTCTCTCTCTCTCTCTCTCTCTCTCTCTCTCTCTGGGCGCAATCCTGTGTAACGCATCGGTGTAACAGTAGATCCCCCGATGTAAAAGCACTAATGCCAGTGTAACTTGCTGTACGACAACAGACGCAGGACGGACACTGGCATAACCCCTCTTGGACGCCTCCCATGCGCAGTTAGGACGCAGAACGGACACTGGCACAACTCTGCTAGCACAGGAGGCATTCCAGGGGCGTCTGAATTCCCCCAGAGCTGGTGGAGTTGCATTGGTGTCTGTTCTGCATCCAAACTGCGCATGGGAGGTGTCTGAGAACAGGTACGCTGGTGTCCATCCTGTGTCCATCGGCGTACGGCAAGTTACACTGGCATTAGTGCTCTTACATCGGGGGATCTACTGTTACACTGGTGCAACAGTTACACAGGATTGCGGCATGTGTGTAGGAATCTTTTTTTCCTCAAGCATGCATCCACAGTGAGGTATCGTAGGAGAGATTGTATATGTGGAGTCGGGTATTCTGAAAGAACAGCATCCCTTCTGTATACAAAGAAGGATCACTTGATTGGTGCATAGGTGTTTTACCAGCATAGAAATGGATTCCCTCACTCTTTCTCACTATAGGTCTCTAGGAGGGTGTGCTTTAAAACAGAAGTAAAAAGAAAATCAATTTTAGTTGTTTTGCCTGAGGAATTTTCATTTAAAACTCCTGCCTCTCCCCAGGAAGTAAATGGATGGAAATTAATTGAAATAACTCCTGCTGCTGATTCCTTTTATCACAGATTATTTGAAGTGGTAATGTCCAGTGGTAGTTTTTGCGTGATTTCCATCTTATCAGACATTTAAAAGTACATGCTTTGCTTTGTCCATTTTTTTTCAAAGTCTTCCCTCCCCCTACCAAGGTTGGTTCAAGAAAAGATGTATGCCTTTTATCTGTACATCAACTCTAGAACACTCTGGTTTTAGCTCTTCTGAAAATTGGGGGGGGGGGGAGTATTAACTTGGCATTCTTGCCATCTGATGTAATTTTCTACCTGTTGTACAGCTAGGCAGGACAGATAGAGTCATCTAGTGAATTTTCTTGCCCCAACTTTCATGGAAAGAGCCGAAAAAACTAGCCTGATGCACCATACCTCTCATAGTTATCAGGACAGGGAGAAGTACATTCTAGAGATCGAGAGTGTCCTGAGAATATTACAGAAGCTACAACAACTTTGTACATGGGTGAAAAGAAGATACTGAGCAATTTTTAGTAGGTCCAATCATCACTAAATGTTTAGAAGTGTTTTCAATCACCTCTACTAAACGATCTAGTAAGTCAGCTAATGAACACAATGTTTTTGCCCCATTGTGTGCATTCTCCTGGGCTCTCTTTACAAATATGACCCTCTTCCTCCTGTGGAGAGATCACAGCCCTGCACTCTGGCTTGGGAACAAAAGGATACTGCTATTTTTTTCTAGATTTCCTCCACTAAAACCATGCCTTTGGGCCATCAAGTGTTCAGCAGCAAAATCATCAGCTCCCTCTCTAACTGCTATGAATGTTCATTACATCTCAAAAAAAACAAAAAAAACAAAACAAAACTAGGTTAATTTAACAATTAGGAAACCAACAACAGGCTGAGACAAATGTCTCAAGAGGTGCACATGTGAGGCACAGCAGGGATGAAAAGGTACAGGTAATTTTTACCGGTACATATTGCCAATATGTAATTACCTTTTCATTCCGGCTGTGCCTCATGTGTGCACCTCTTGAGACATTTGCCTCAGCCTGTGATATTGCCAACATCTCAATCTACATAGACAGGAAACGAACTGCTTGCAGAAAGCCCCTCCCCAGGAAGAAGTCACCAATTCATTGTACCACCTGCCACCCCCAAAGAGGGGGATTTCTCAGTCATTCAGGATGTTCGTCTCAGAATAAAAACACAAAAACCAGCTTGGCTTACATAAAGGATTTATTTATTTTTATTTCAAAACATTATACAGGCATTACATTGCCACAGCCAGTCCATATCAGAGCATGCAAATATCAAAACAGAGGAGAATTTGTTCAGCTTCTTGATGAACATTGTTGGACATTGTTCGTTTTTGGTTCTTACTTCCATTCGTGTCAAAATTAGTGTGCTTTATTATGGCATTTAACAATTAAAATCCTACCCATGGGGTAAAATTTTTATTTATAGCTAGCTCGAGAATACTAAAATGGTTTTAAAAAAAGAGAAAATACTACACACTTGTCAAAAATGTTAATGGCACAAGTTAGCAATATCTAAACTATACATTGAAACGTCTTCATTTGACACAGTGGTGCAAAATGTCAATTGCTTGGTCTATCATGGTTGGTGATTGTGTTTTTAAAAGTCTGTATGTTGAAGAAAGACAAACTGTCCACTACAGTTTCTACTCAATAGCTGAGATATTTTGCTAATACCCACTCAGCACCAACAGAATAGTGGATCATACGTTAATTCCAGGAATATACCTATGCAGTACTGATGGAGTTCTTGTTTTTAAACTGGAGGTGTAGCTGGACAGAAGGATCTTTGCTGGTGTCCACTGCAGTGCTTGGAATGGCATCAGATGACTAGAAAAAGTATCTTTCTGATATTTCCTATAGCCCAATCCTATGAATTTACACTAGCATTTTGTATTAGGTCCACACACAGTGAGGCAATCTAGATCTTTAACTGGAGACAATTAACTCCACAATTCCATTCACCTATAGTATTACAGAAGGCTTGTAGCTCAGTATTAGGGCACATGATTTGGATGCAGAAGGTCCAAAGTTCAAACCACAGCATCTCCAGTTAAAGGAGCTCAGCAGGGCTGGGAAAGACCTTTCCCTGAGGCCTTCAAGAGCGGCTGCCAGCCAGAGCAGACAATACTGGGCTGAATGGACTGATTCAGTGTAAGGCAGTTTCATAGGTTCATATGTTCAGTGACATGTGCACGAACACATGGTTTGGTGACTGTAAGTGAACAGTGCATTTCTGAGCATTCCAGTTTCCCTCCCATACAATGGAGCTACTTAAAATGTCCTTAAAAATGGCTTCAGATGGCAACTTTGTAGCCATCTATATAGACTGCAGCTCCGTTTCGATTAAAAACTTGCACCAGTCAATGGACTGCTCGAGGCCTTCCATCTGGTTTGTTTTTATAGTGACTTTTTAATCTACAAATTAGTGTCATAAAAATGAGCTTCTTAAAAAAACTACAAGAAGATTTTGGCTTACAAAATAAATACGAAAAGTCGTCAAAAACGATGATGCAAAATGAATGTGTAAGCAGGAAACAAAACACGTAAATCCTTCAAGAAGTTGTTAAGACCAAACATGGGACAAAGACTCAGAGAAAGGTATTTAATTGGTATAAAAGGTAGCAAAAAAGACTGGGAGACAGTGATCCCCACTGACAGACTTCTGATTTGAAACCTGA
The DNA here is from genome assembly GCA_026170595.1 of Plestiodon gilberti rubricaudatus. NCBI lineage: Eukaryota > Metazoa > Chordata > Lepidosauria > Squamata > Scincidae > Plestiodon > Plestiodon gilberti. The sequence continues at coordinate 80,596,659 of JANXHW010000001.1, forward strand.
GAAAACAATTAAGGCCCTGCTCCTGAACACATTTACCTCCATGTAATCCCTATTCTTAGACACATGTAAGTACGTTCAGAATTGAGGCTTACATTTGTAAGGATTGGCTTGAGCAGAGTTGTCAAACCTATATTCAAGCATACATTAAGCACTGTTAAAAATGTGAAATAAGGTGCCTGAGCATTATGTAGGCCCTCAGGAAAGACATCTGCACCAACTGTGAAAATGATCAACTAACTCCCCAAACTCCCCACAGTACTTGACAGTTAATTTTATATGATTGTTTTTTAATTGGGATTTCTTGTATGCAAAATTCAATAATTAACAGTGCAATCTTGCGCAAAAAGCCAGTGGTGGAGCGAGCGCTTCGCCGTTGGAAGCTGTCACAAATGTACAGTAAAGCACAAGGCCGGCCACCCTCACTCCGCCGCTGGGTCATCCCCACGGCCGCCAGAGGCAGGTAAGAGATTCCCCGGCGGATGCGGGGGAGGTCCGGGCGACGAGGGAGGGGAGCCATTGGCAGAGCCGGCCCGGGGGGCAGGGATGGCGTCCGCCATATTCCTGTCTCCCGTCGGGCTGGCTCGGCCATTACACGGCCTCCTCTTACTTCCACCAGCTATTTAGCTGGTGGAAATCCGAGGAGGCCCATTGTGCCTTCCCCAGTTTATATCGGGGGAAGGGGATGAACATCCCCTTTCCCCAAGTAGACCTCCGGGCCGGCCCGGAATCCAAGTGGCCCGGAATGGGGATAGGATTCGGTGGGCGGCCTGGGTTGTTTGCCGGATAGTTGCGCAAGATTGCGCTGCCTGTCGAGGAAAAGGCCTCTGTAATACTGGCAGTCCAAAGGACCATTACCCCAATCCAACTATCACCCTACGTAGGTTGATGCTAGACTCTGCCATAGATAAAACAAGACCACTACCACCACCACCACCCAACGTGGCTTAGCAGGATATCTGTTAAACCATATACTCAGTGCAATCTCAACATTCCTACACAGAGGAGGCAAGATTGCATCTTCCTATCCCCTACCCTCAGTGAGGTTTTGCATATGTATCCACCTTTCATCGATGATGTAATGTGCCACAGTTTTTCTCCACACCTCACCAACTGCATACATTGCCCTACACATTGTAGACAAGTGTCTCCTTAACAGAAGTTTAGGCTGCTGAGTTGAAATCCATGCCATGCTATTCTCAACATGGCACATTTTTACTTCTCACAGGAACAATGCTTTTAACCCCCCCCCCAAATGTCAAGCAATGAAGATCAGTTATTTTTAGGAGAATGGATTTCAACTAACACAAAACATAGCAGTTTACCTTAAGTGTTCTGCAAAGCTCATATTTCCAGTGCTAAGAATATAGGAACATTTTTTATAATAATACTTGGCACTTCCAAACTTGTTGGGGAAATATTCAGTAGCTTTTGTACTCTCACCCCTTTACACCCATTCCCTTGAGGTAGGTAAAATACTATTTTCTCACGGTTAGCAGTGTGGCAACTAAGCTACAATGAAGTTATTTGACTCTTTTGCTGTAAGGGAATCTCTTGAAAGACTTCCTATCATTGAGGCTCAGCTATCTTTCCTTTCTTTAAAGAAGAGAGTGTTCTAGATAAATCAATGATGCGTTTGTTTTTGGCTGAGCTCCTATGGAAGGATGAACACTTATACAAGCCAAATGAAACTGAAGTGTCTTCGACCTCATGGAAAAAGGTAGCAGAGGATTCTAGATTTGCTTTGCTTATGGACACTGCAGATATCTGTGGATTGGCACATGTGTTATTGCTCTTTCTCCTGATAAAAACCCTGGTTGCAGTCCAGCACATAGTTAGGGGTACTAAAGCTCATTCAAGTGAATAGGCATAAGTGCCTCTTTGTTGAACTGGGAGCTGGTGCAATTAAGGATGGGTGAACAACATTCAATGTGCAGGTGCTTGAATGCACGAATAACCCTGCTCAAATTGCAACAGCAGCAGATCTACCTCAAACTGAAGTTCCTGCTGCACACTTGCCTTCACTGATAGTCCCCCATCCCCTTTCCCCGAGGGAAAAAAACGCCTCATCTTGGGAAAGGGGTAGCATGCGGCTGAGGCTCCAGTGAACACAGGAGAGACCTGATGTGCAAAGTATGGTCTTAGTGCTTTTTCTTGGCAGGGTTCATGAGGCTTGCTTGACTACAAGTTCCCTGATCTCCAGCCAGAAATTATGCTCTGTGTTGTCTCATTTGCAACCAACAAGAGGCCCCATAAGGCCTCTTATCTGCCACCTGCTAGGAAGGAAGGGAATCAACTGGGATTTTCAACATTTGATAGGAATGCTCAAAGAGCCTAACAGATTTTTGTAGTGAACATCATGGTGTTCACCTAATTCTAGCTCTTTCTATGAGACTCTGGGGTTCCTATATTACCACAGCAGCATGGAAAGCAGTGGATCCTACACCACAGAGATCACATAGGAATGGGTCCTAAAATGAATTATAATATCCCTTTAGGTGGATAAACCTGCACCTGGACAAGGGGTCAGGATCAGATGGAGGTGTGTGTGATTTTGAGCAGAAGGTGTCTGATGAGCAAAGGATGAAGCACTGCCTTTTCCACTGTTGCTCCTATACTTAAATGTACAAGAGACCAAGGCCAATTTTAGTTGTTTTCAATGGGGCTTCATTACAGATTTGTGTATAACATGCAGTTTGACCCTTATGCTCAGAGATGCCACACACAGAGGTGTGTTTTGACATATAACTTGCTATCACCAAAATGTGATGCATTTAAATATTTCAACAGCGCAATCCTAACCAACTTTCCAGGGCTGGTGTAGCCGTGTCAACAGGGCGCACACTGCATTTTGCAGTGCAGGGGCAGTCATGGAGGTCTCTTCAAGGTGAGGGAACATTTGTTTCCTTACCTCGGGGCTGCATTGCAGCTGCACCGGCACTGGAACGTTGGTTAGGATTGTACTGCAAGTCTGAAAACCTCAGTATATGTACTTTCAAATCCGACTTAAATCTGATCTTCAAGTAAACATGTTTAAGACTGATATATAACCCACTGGCGTCGCTGCAGGGGGGGGTGGAGCTCTAAGTTCCGCTGCGGCTCCAATCCTCCGTTACACCGGAGCACGAAGTGGCCCCACCCCCTCGCCTTCGGAACCATTCAAGGCGGTGAAAACAGTGCTTTTCACCGCCTTGAATGGTTCCAAAGGCGAGGGGGCGGGGCCGCTTCGTGCTCCGGTGTAACGGAGGGTCGGAGCCGCGGTGGAACTTAGAGCTCCGCCCCCCTGCAGCGACGCCACTGATATAACCTATTCATAGAGTTTGGGGGTGCATGTGTGCTACAGAATGGAATGAGTTCTTGAGGGAAGCATTTCTAAACTGGATTTATGGATGGGAAGGGGAAAAAAAAACAATTGTGTGTTCCCACTCAACCCGACAGTAGCAGGAGAGAAGTAAATTTTGTCATGCTTGAATTAACCAGATTAGTTCACTGGGTGAGACACAGAAGAATGAAAATCAGAAAAAGAGATTGGTTAGGAAAAGGAACTCATCATAACTCTTAGTACTACATTATGGGTCACGCTATACATTATGCTTGTCAGTCATCATAGTGATACATTTCCCACCCATCTCCCACCAAAGGTGTATCACTAAGCAGCATTCACCGTATGACTCCTGGCCGACTCAGAGAGGTCATGTCCTTACCAGCATTTACTAGCACAGAAGACTGCAAAACTCACTGTGTGGTTCCCAAAAGTCATCCCATGTGTGGTGCTAAATTATGCAACCTGATTTTGGGGAGGAGGTTTAGCACAGGCATGCTAATTTTTGTGGTGAGTGGAATATGTAGTTTTGCTCTGATAGCTGGAGAAGGGTACCATATAGGAAGTACTGTAATTGTAAAAAAAAAATCCAACATAATAGACAAATATTTTGAATAATTTTCACTCACTTAAGGTGCCTCCATCTAGAAATCTACAGTGAATAACAAGGACTAATATGCTCTTTGAACACACTTGCATCTAGTCAATACTGGATAGTGAGCCTAACGGGACACCAGTCAGTTGTTTTTATATTAGCCCGGTATACAGAAAGTCTATAAAACAATGTTCCATTCTCTCTTTAAGTCACAAAGCCCACAATAAATAATTAAAAAATAGAAAATGCACTTTCTTAAGTACTGATTCAGTTTTAAAAGAGTAAGAAATCTGTTTTATATCTGCAAGGTTAAGACACTGAAGTGGAAATGTAATTTCCCTGACACTGAATAGAGAACCACAGCCACCAGCAAGACTGTCGCAAAATTTCAAAAGGTCAGCGTTTGACTACTTCAACTATTTTTTTAAAAAGGGCTACATGTTTGTTTCCAGCCTATTCCTAGAATAGAGATGAATACTGGCAGTTGTCCATCCCCTGGCTTCCCAGAACTATTAGAAGGTGGGTAACCAGGTAGCTAACTAAGGTGAATGAACAAAATGGCACTGGGGGGTTACAGGGGTTGTGACTTAAGGCTGATCTACACCAACTCCGTTTGTATTTGGAGGCTCACGGGCGTAGGGGACAGGACGCCCCACCCTGAGACGCTGCCCTGGGCTCCATCAGTTTCTTCCATGCGTTGTCTACCCACTTGTCCCTCCTGATTGGTTGCTTGCTGCCCCCCTGTGATAGGTTCGCTCCACGTCTCGCCCTCACTTTCTTCTGATTGGCCGAAAACGGGCAAACATGAGCATGGTCCACAACCGATCGCAACGGAACTTGGGAGAGCACAGCTCTCCAGCGTTCCTTGGCGATTGGTTAAAAAGGAAGCCACAACGCTCCACACACGCCACACACACCCAGGACGTGCCAGGATTCGTGCGGTGTAGATCAGCCTTAAGCTGCTCTTTTCTGCACAAAACAAACCATTATTGGAGAACAGTGATGGGTGTCTGCATGCATGTAGACCTACTGTACAAATGTGGCTTTACTGAAAAACTGTGTGAAACTACTAGCAACGTTTCCTCCAAAAAGTGCAGAAATACCCTTTTGTTGGGTATGGAATTTCAGCTTGCATGCTGAGCACCTACGAAGGTCATTTTGAGTGACTTACTGGGAGTTTTCCCTTGTTGGTATCAACCACTAATACCTTAAATCCAACAGTTTTCAACATTTCTACCTTCAGGAACTCTGTATCAACTTATCTGCTGTTGGTGAGGAACTCCTGCACATTGTAAAGGATTCTGAGGTAAATGTTCAAGGGTGAATGTTCAATTCATGCAGGACACAGGCCAGGTCTGCTTGGCCTCATGGTGGCACTGGATAAATTGAATGTGTGCCCCAGAACATGCCCATAGTGCACAGCCTAAGGGAAGTTTGATAGTGAGCAAGCAGTCCTTTATGAATGCTTGTCCCCCATTACTGAACGTCTCACTGAGGAACTCCTGGTAAGTTTCTGAGGAATCTCTAGAACACAGTTTGAAAACCACTGTCCTAAGCAAAAGACTGAGAGTCAACTGCTCTTTGCCACACACACTGAGAAACAATTTAGTTTGTATTTTTTACAAGCCTTCCATATTTGCTACCTTGCAGCCTACCTGAGTAACTGCATCCGGTAAATACCTTTCTCTATGAATGATACAGAGATAATGGAGACAAACTCCACCAAGGGTGGCAAGAGCCGGAGTTTAGGCAACTCGGACATGAGGTTCTTCTTCCGTTTCCTGGCCTAGGCTGGTGTACGTTACTGAAGGTTCCAGTTGACCAGTGGCTGGCAAGTCTGCAACAGGTCCTGAAGGATTTCGGAACTGCTTATACACCCGTGGATCTTGGGCAATGTACGTGGATGTGGAGGAGTACAGCACCAGCCCCACAAGGATGGTGCAGAATGATAGAAGATAGAGTCCTGAAAACTAAATAGAAACAGGAATAAAGCTGGTAAAACAATGCTAGAAAAATAAGCAATACAAGGTAAAAATTTGTGGAAAACAGTAAGCCAAGATACTAACATACTGTACATGGGGCCCATGGGGATCTTCCCTTAGTCTACCTACAAGGTAGTTCTCACTTAAGTAAGGCTGTTCCTATTGTGATCCAAATCAAATAAAAACTCAGTGCTAAGAACAAATGGTTCAAAGCCATAAAATGTGACTTTATTTTGTATTATCTTGAACTGTGTTTTGAACTTTTGAAAAAAATCTCAATTTTCTAGTCAAATATCGTTAGGGCAGTGGGTCACAGGCAGGCAACCAAGGCAATAAACAAAAAAGAACATGATTGAAGGCCATTGGAGAACAAGTCTAAAGAAGTACACCTCCCTGGAGTAGGGCTGACCCGCCCATGACACAGACTGAAAGCCTTGCATCAAGTTGTGGAGAGAGCGGCGTACTGACAAGGGGTGCCTTGCCCCCCCCCGCATCTGCCTGCTGCTTCCCTCCAGCATGCCACCTATTGGTCTTGACTTCCTGCTCACTAGAAACGTGGTGGCACTGCATTGTCTCCTTGTCTGCCTGGCTGCTTAAGCACAAAGTGTTGGAGTGCAGTGACTCAGAGCCACCCTTACCCCAAGCTTCCTTAACTACTGTTCCAGTGTGGCCTCCCTTCCTTTGTGCCAGTCCTGTTTAAAACACATTTAATAAAATAAAAACAAGCTAAACAGGACCAGGGAGGCTGTGTTGGAGCTGTAGGAAGGGTGCAGGCGACAGGCTCTGGATCACTACACACTGGGAGTGCATGGCGCTGGCAGGCACATGGGGAAGGGGGGTGAAATCTGGTAGTACCTTGGGTAGCACCAAAACTGGACAATTACTTTTTTTTTTTTGGTAGATAGGTATGCAACTGTGGCATTCCCAGATTCTGATCAAGGCTCAAAATGTTTTTGTTTCGTCTAGTATTTGGGTGATGGGTTGGTGTCTGACTTCTGGGTCTCTCACATAGTGTTAGTGTTGTGCTCTACTGCTTCTCTGCTCTACGTTGTCACCTCCCCCCCCCCCAGTGGATTTTATAATGCCAAGAATGGCATTAGCTGAGCTGTGGTTAGTGCCTCAGCATATCCCAACCAGGCAACCATGTCCTTTTGCGGCTCCACGTGGCACTGCAAATTGCCATGGCTCACAACACCTGACGTGACTGCACATTGCATAATTGTGGCTATAATTAACCACACCAATACGCATGCCCCATATATAGGCCATCTTTAAAGGTTCAAAATACAGTTGGATAGAATGATTCCTTAATGTATCAATGACTCTTTTTTCGTATTTCAAAAGATGCCTCCCCCCATTTCCTTTTCCTAGAAGAGGAAGAAAAATTGAAATCACATGCAGACTCTTGAAAGTTGGTCTACAAAGCCCATTTGGGAATGTTTGCTCTTTGGATATGGAAAGAGGCTATGCCAGAATATTGAGCTCCATGTGCTCCAATGGGCCATCTGTTGCCGTTTAGATTGGTGGGAAATTGGCATATACATTTTTCTAAAAACAATTCAGAGTCTTTGTTTTTAATCTACCTCTACTAAATGTACAGGACATTCTTAGAGAGGCAGTACATTGCTGGAACATCAGATGATTAGATTTTCGTTCTGATCAATGATTTTTAAAATGCAATACATGAGTCTTGGTATTCATTACTGTCTTGGCATTGATTGCAAGTCCAGATGTGGTCTGGATGGACTATGAAGTTAGGCTGATAGATTAACAGCTCAATCCTACCCTCCCTCCCTGCTGGTGCAGCCATGCCGAAAAGGCGCACACTGTATCGGGGGGGGGGAATATTGGGAGGTTTTGGAAGAGAAAGGAGATTTAAATCCCCTTACTACCCCTCCATAAGCCTCCCGCTCTGCAATGGGTCTCCTTGGACCAGCACTAACAATTTTGCTGGCGCATGTCCAAGGAGATAAAGGGGGAAGGGAGGCTGCTGCCAGAGGGGATAGGGTCCTGCATGCACCATTGCTGCTGGATCTACCCCCTCCCATAGCCTCCCACAGCTTCCCCCCTTCCCACCCAGTTTCACCCTCCACTGACACCTTACCTTCCTCAGTGGGTGGCTGGCACTCTGTCAATGTGGGCAGGAAGGCTCTGGCCTTCCCGCTGATGCTCTGGCAGTGCGCTACTTCATGCGCTGCCAGAGCATGCTTTACAGCAGCCAGCGCTGGCAGAACGCACATTCCAGCAGTGCTTGTAGCCCACAGGATTGGGCTGTAAGACTTGCTTCCCATTGCTTCATTCTGGTCCCTCCTCCAATAAAACTGCTACAAAAGAGAACTGGGGTGCAGAGGGTTCCCAAACTGTTGAGCTTAATAATGGGCTTCAGGTCAAAAAGTACCCAAACACAAAACATCCCCATGGGTCCAATGAAGTCGCAGAGAACATCTTTACAGGGAATGAAAATAAACACTAATTCTAATTGATCTCATGATTTTGAATGTAATCTGTATACTCTTATGTAATCTCATTCAGCTCAAAATCATTGTGTTCTTTGTGCATAAATTTCATTTGTGCTCTATTCAGCATACAATCACATCTGTCCATTGACACTTGTTTGCCTTGATAGACGTCTCAAAGAGGATACATCCAAATCCTGTTTTGATACAATTCCGATTTACATACACACATTAATACAACGCCAAAATTAAGGCTCCTGGTTTGCATATTACTAAATATCTCCAGTGAAAAGAGAAGTTATACAGCTAATGCTTTTTCCATTTGAGATGCCATAATAGCATATGTTTTTGGGGTGCGTAAAATATGGGCCAGAGAATTGGAGTGAAATAAAAAATGGAAAGGGGATTCAAATCCTCTCCAAAGGGGAATTGAATCCCCTTTCCATTCTGGGCTTCCTGTTCTCGTTGCACCGCTGGTTACACCGGTGGTGTAAGTTGGATAGGATTGCGCTGTAAGAGAGATCAAAGAAATAGACAGTACTACCTTCATGAAAATCAATGCTCAAGCAGTTAACAGGGTTTAAGTACTATTCATAATGGTACTGGAGTTGGCAGTACAGAAACACAGGTGGAATACAGGTGTTCCTGACTTGTTATAAATAACAGTTACTTTCTTCCTGTTTATTAAGTTTTTAATATTCTCTAAGTGATTTGTTCTATCAGATGTCAGTTGCCAAGAGTCTTTGTTTGTTTGGGGATGTAAGAATTTAATAAAGCATCAGCTGCCTTTAGTAATCGATTCTGTATTGCTGTATTTGAGACTAATGGTGCTCAAAAGCAAGGTTACCATAATTGATTCAGCCTGGATGTCTTGTTTATTCCTTTTCCACTGAGTTTTACGACAAGTGCATACAGTATGACTCCCAGAGAATTCTATTCTTTATCTTCCTCATACAAATGTAGCTCATTCTCACACAGGGGGGGGGGGCAAGTCATTTACAGCTGCTGCTCCAGCTCATTAACTTCAGTGTATGTTATTGTGTAAATCACCTGGCAAGAATGCAATAGTGAGGCTTCTCTTAGGATCTGCCATGCTTGGACACTGCATTGCATAAAAATCATCTACAGCCACCAAACTGAATGTGATTCTCATACTAAACTAGATCTGACAAATGACATGTTTCCAACAAATGAATGTTAGTTAGTTTTCACTGTGGGTCTCCTCTCCAACAGATACTCTGAACAGAACTAGACATTACAAAAAAACAAAAAACAGGTGATTCCCTTTAGAAACAGCAACTATGTGCAGAGTGTCCAACTCCCCTTCCATAGCATGTGGTAACAACAGTTACCACATGTCCTAGCATCATTCCACTGAGGGCTTTCGTGCCTTAATATGCCTCCAAATACTAGAATGCTCCCATATGCACTGCCCATTCTTTAAGGTCATGAGGGGAGGCCCTGTTCTCTGGCGTGCCATTAATGGAGAGCAGGCAGGCCTCAACTACAAGCCTTCTCATAGTGGCACCTCGACTGTGAAATTCCATCTCAAGGAAAACCATACAGGTCCCTCTCTACTGTTAGGTGTAAACTGAAGATGATGCTGTCGCAATGTATGTTTTTATGGCTTTGTAAGCTGCTTTGGTAATCTTTTGAAAAGTGAAATATAAATACGGCAAATAAATAAATACCAGTTGCAGGGGAACCATAATACAAGGTGCCTATTGCCTACAAGTCTTGTCTTGGCCTATCGGGATAGCCACTGCTGTAAAAGGGATGCTGGGCTAGATAGACCTTTGGCCTGATTTCGCAAGACTCTTATTATGCTCTTAAGCACTCAGCATAATGATGCCAGAACATGTCACGCCAATCTTTAAAAAAGGAAGGAGGAGGGACCCGGGAAACTACAGGCCGGTCAGCCTAACATCTGTTCCAGGGAAGATGGTGGAAAGTCTCATTAAGGATAAAATCTTAAAATACATAGAAGAACAAGCTCTGCTGAGGGAGAGTCAGCATGGCTTCTGCAAGGGGAAGTCTTGCCTCACAAACCTGTTAGAATTTTTTGAAAAGGTCAACAGGCATGTGGATGCGAGCGAACCCGTGGATATTATATATCTGGATTTTCAGAAGGCGTTTGACACGGTCCCTCATGAAAGGCTCCTGAGAAAACTCCACAGTCAGGGAATAAGAGGGCAGTTCCTCTTGTGGATTAGGAACTGGTTGAAGACCAGGAAACAGCGAGTGGGAGTCAATGGGCAATTTTCACAATGGCGAGAGGTGAAAAGCGGTGTGCCCCAAGGATCGGTCTTTTCAACTTATTCATAAATGACCTGGAGTCGGGGATAGGCAGTGAGGTGGCCAAGTTTGCAGATGACACTAAACATTTCCGGGTGGTGAAGACCAGCAGGGATTGTGAAGAGCTCCAGAAGGATCTCTCCAAACTGGGAGAATGGGCAGCAAAATGGCAGATGCGCTTCAATGTAAGTAAGTGTAAAGTGATGCACATTGGGGCAAGAAACCAAAATTTCACATATACGCTAATGGGTTCTGAGTTGTCTGACGGATCAAGAGAGAGATCTTGGGGTGCTGGTGGACAGGTCGATGAAAGTGTCGACCCAGTGTGCGGCGGCTGTGAAGAAGGCCAATTCCATGCTCGGGACCATTAAAAAAGGGATTGAGAATAAAACGGCCAATATCATTATGCCTTTGTACAAATCGATGGTAAGGCCACATCTGGAGTATTGTGTCCAGTTCTGGTCACCACACCTCAAAAAGGATATAGTTGAATTGGAAAAGGTGCAGAAAAGAGCGACCAGAATGATTCGTGGGCTGGAGCACATCCCTTATGAGGAAAGGCTACAGTGTCCGGGGCTTTTCAGCCTAGAAAAAAGGCGCCTGAGGGGGGACATGATTGAGACTTATAAAATTATGCATGGGATGGAGAGAGTGGATAGAGGGAAATTCTTCTCCCTCTCGCACAACACCAGGGGACATGCACTAAAATTGAGTGGAGAGAGAGTTAGAACAGACAAAAGAAAATATTTCTTTACCCAGCGTGTAATTCATCTGTAGAACTCCTTGCCACAGGATGTGGTGATGGCACCTGGCCTAGATGCCTTTAAAAGGGGTTTGGACAGATTCATGGAGGAAAAGACCATCACAGGTTACAAGCCATAAGCAACCTCCTAGCTTAGAAGTGGGTTTTCTCTGTGCCAGGTGCAAGGGAGTGTCAACGGGAAACAGGTTATCTTGTTGTCTTGTGCTCCCTGAGGCATCTGGTGGGGCCACTGTGTGATACAGGAAACTGGACTAGATGGGCTTTTGGCCTGATTCAGCAGGGCTCTTCTTATGTTCTTATGTTCTTATGAAGTAAGTTGAATTGTGTCACATGGCAGGGGGAGAACAGAATTATTTATAATATTTTTTATAATATTGCAATTTTCTGCCCTGAACTGCCTATAATATTACAGATTTTTCATGACCAGATTTTGTTTCTCTTCCTTGTCTGACTGAACAGACTTCAATCTCTTCCTCAAACAACTAATACCCGATTATACCATGGAAGCTCAGGTCACATGAGGCAATAAGGTAGCCTTCCTGATCATTCTGTACTGAGCAGGCTGAGAGAAATGCTTAGCTTCTTTCAAAATGTACTTTTAGACCAAGGGTGGGGAACCGGTGGCCCGCGGGCCGGATCCGGACCCCGGGGCGATCCGGTCCGGCCCCCGCGAGCCTGGACCCGATTCCATTCGGTCCAGCCCGCACGGGCTCGGACCGGAGGCTCCGGAGGCCGCATTCACCTCACCCGACTTTTCAAACCCTCCCGGCTGTTAGAGACATGTGCAGAAACAGCCGGGTTGAGAAGGAGTCGTGTGACTCCTTCTCAACCCGGCTGTTCTGCGCATGTCTCTTAACGCATGTCTCTTCGCAAACCCTCCCAGCTGTTAGAGACATGCGTTTGAAAAGAGCCGGGCGAGGTGAGCGCGCACGGCCGCCGCTGCCAGCGGCAGTGGTGGCTGAAGAGAAGAGAAGGTAAGGAGGAGAGCAATGGGGGTGGGCGCTTGCCGGGTGGGTGGGTGGGAGGGTGGGAGAGAGAGCCAGCGGTGGGTGGGTGAGAGGGTGGGAGAGCCAGCGGTGGGTGGGAGAGCCAGCAGTGGGTGGGTGGGTGGGAGCGAGCAAGCGGTGGGTGGGAGAGAGGTGGGTGGGAGGGAGGTAAATTCGCACGCGGGGGGGTAAATTTGCGGGGGGGGGGAATCGGACGGCCTAACGGCCGGCCCGCAGCAAGTTTTCCCTATGGGAAAATGGCCCCCCCACCGCAAATATGTTCCCCACCCCTGTTTTAGACCATTCTCTGGGAGGAGCAGCCCAATAAAGGTTGAGGCTCATTGCAGCATCAATAAAGGAGACAACATGAGATTATACTAACGTTCATAGGGGATGTTACAGTTCTCAAAAGCTGTGGTTTGAATGATTTTCCAGGATGTATCAGCAGTAACTATTATAATAAGGCTAAATTCAGGTATCACATGCCTTGAGTTTACAAGAAGCTGTTACACCTCACATATTTTATTAGCATGGATTCACACACACACACACACACACACACACACACACACACACACACACACACACAAAACCAGCATGTGTTGGGTCCCTGACTGTAGCCAGCTGGATGTGAGGCTGACCAGATGTTGCCCCGCACAGGATTTAATTTAGTTTGGTGCAGTGGGCTATCAGGTCCCTTTCTTGAACTACAGTAATTTCAAGCTGTGTTAGGTTCTAGTACTGACAAGGTGAGGCAGTGTGAAAGCACAGCAAACTCTGTAGCAATTTTATCATCTGTATGGATTTTAAACATCAAAGGAAAGCTGATGTGTCAGTTTTGCTCCTTCCTACCTGCTCACCATCTGCGCAATCTGTCCACAGGCAGTTGAGAGTGTCAACAGAATGTGGATACAGGTGTTCCAGTTGGTACTGTATACTTGGACTTTTAAAACGTTTTTAAGATTCTCTCTTTCCCCTAAGCACACAGGAGTCTGGGCTAAGGTGGTCAGATCCTCTCTGACATCAGAGCAGCTGAGCCAATAGGAGCTACTCCTTGAAGAGTAACACAAAACAGTGACATCAGAGCAGGCAATGGCGGAGAAAGGTGGAGAAAGATGAAAAACCAAGGGTCACTAGCGTTTAATTGTTAAAAATGATTGTGCTTAGGATTTGGTAATAAACTGGGGTTAAAATCCAATATGAGGGCAGTTAAGGTCCATCAATAGGGAGAATTGACAACACTCGCTGCCTCTCATACTAACAAGCCTTTAGCTAGTATTTTAACATTCTGAACAGTACATATTTATGAAGCATTAGCATCTGGAAAAAAAATTAATAAATCCCAGTCATTAATATACTTATACAACTTTTTTTCTTGCCTTCTAGTTGCAACCTATTTATATAGTACATTTGGATAATAGATTATCAAAATGTACTGAAAATGGTGATTATAAATTATTTTATAATGTACTGGTTGATGATTTATGAATAATAAATTGAAATGGAAGGCAGCATTAATCAAATACAAGCAGTCTTTGCAAACGATGAGCTGTCCTTTGATGATAGAGATTTCTCTATACTGTAGTAGTTTCTCAGTACTTCCTTGAAAAGTATTTTCTGTGCCAGCTCCTGCCCTCCTCTGAGATTACATTGGATTCCTACACTGTCAACCAAAGGACATTCTGCTACAGTTTTAGCTGCTGTCTCTGTTTTTACAAAGAAAAAGACAACAAGGGACTCAACAGAAAAATCCATCTACTTCACCCTGCTTGCAAGCTATTTTCTTCAAGACTCAATCTGATTCTTGGCAGTCTGATTGATTCTTTCCCCCATTCTGAATTGGTCTGAATTGATTAAAAGCATTTCAAAGCATTCGTTTGCATCCGTATCTGCACAGATTAAACATATAGATGCTCAGCACAATGTCACAGACATGCTGAGCAGTAAATGAGACTGAGTCATAATTGCCTGGTCTACCAACACCATGAATCTCTAGGGGAAGACACAGATCCAAGAGATCATCAAACATGAGCAGCCATATACCTGACTGACTCCCCCATGGATGAGTTCATATGTCCGGACAAAAAGAAGACACAAACAGAGCACAGGAGTAGATAAAGTAAATTACATCAGGATACCTGCAGAGCTGGTCAGTTCAGGCATCCAAGTGAACTAATCCATATCCTAAGGTCCAGCAGCAGTAGCCTCTTTGGGCCACTATGCTGCTAGTCAAGTGCCTATGAACGCATCAGGGAGACCTGAGGGCGGGGAAAGGGCTTCATACTGACAATCTACAATTTTCCAGGATTATTTGAGGGAACCCATGTCAGCTGAGCCACAGCAGAAGCTCCTTATTCTCAATGTTTAGAAATTTGAGTTTGCTAGGGCTTCCATCCTGCAAGCTTTTCACAAATTCCTTTGGAGAATGTGATGTCCTGTTGCAATCAACAAATGATGCTGTTCTACAGTATGTTCTTCAAATGAGACAATCTGATATTTTGCCTTTGTCGAGGATTGACAAAATCCTTTAAAAAATCCTTTTGTCAAACAACCCCCCCCCAAAAAAAATAATAAGGGTAGAAAAGGCATTCTGCACAGCATGGAGCTGCCACCGAAAACAGCACTTCCCAGTCTTTTCCTCGCTAACCCACATTGTCCTGGAAGTTTATTTGCTCCACTCCATGGCACTGGCTTCCACCTATGGGTGAGGAAAACCCCACAACGTGAGCACCACGTTTGGTGCACTTCATACCCCTAAAAATTATGGGGAAGGAGGAGTGAGTGAGACATGAACTTGTTAGCTTGTTAGTAGACACTTGTTAGTAGCCCTGTGTACTTTTGTAAATTTCATTTCCCCCTGAGAAGCATCTGAAACATTTACAGTGCTATACTGAAGTTTATATTTCATCCGCTTGTGCACTGCTGTTATTCTAATAATTTTATCTGCTTGCTTCAAACTAGATATTGTAGTTTTTTTCCCAGCTCTCCATATTCCATCCAAATTGTTCAAATTACTAAAATGCTATATCCAGAATAACCTATTTTTTTTCTTTGCTAAATCCTAGATTAAACAGAATGAGTGATCTTGCCAGCACAGAATATAATTTATTGTCGCTGGCTTGCTGGTTAATGATATAATGCAGTGTGACTGAACCTGCTGGTTCAGAATGCACTCAGTATGCATGGCTTTAGTAGTGGAGAATGAGAGATAAACTGCTTATATAATCTAGCGGGAATGTAATTTTCTTAGAATAACTAAATTCAGCATATGGCTTGCAAATGAAAAGCATAAGAATGTAAGCAGTCTAAATTAACGTTAACACTGAGAAAAATGGCTACTAAACCTGCCTGATGAAACTGTAAATTAACTTGCTAGCATGAAAGAAAACTAGAAATGCAATGGAGGAGCCATAAGATAAATTATACTGCAGTGGAGGGAATGCAGCTTCCTGAGGTCAATGAAAAATGATAATGTAGGTCCTTAATTCATATCAGTGTTATGCTGAGACTCTAGTCTGGACCTCAGGGAATTCAGGATGGACCTGGGTAGGCCCCTATTTATTTTGAAAGGTGGGCCCAATCAACCTAGTTATCTTTGGGTGTATTACGTTTTTACACACCTGCACGCACATTTTCTCTCTACAGGGTGTCCCAAAATAATGTATGCACATTTTAATGAGCTCTAATTCATACATACTTCATTGTAGAAAACTTGCAACACTTGAACGTCTAAGGGAAGCAACTGAAGAGCTGTGCGGAACCATCCCAGCACACATGTTGGTGGATGTCTGCAGATCCCTTAGTCAATGATGTCAGGGGTATACAAATGTCAATGGGGAACGTTTCGAGCGCTTGGTCTACTTCATTTACTAGTTAATTGACAGCCCAATCCTAACTAATTTTCTAGCGCTGATGCAGCTGTGCCAATGGGGTGCAAACTACATCCTATGGGGGGGCAGTCACCGAAGCCTCATCAAGGTAAGGGAACGTTTGTTTCCTTACCACAGGGCTCCATTGGCGCTAGAAAGTTGGTTAGTTTTGGGCTGTGCATCAAGCAACTGCTTCTGTGTACACCATATGCAGTATATGTGTGACTTATAGTACTGTACATATTATAGTACAAGGGTGGCAAAACTGCGGCTCTTGAGCCACATGTGGCTCTTTGACATATAATGTGTGGCTCTCAGAAATATGTTGGCTCAGCTCCTTTTTGCATCACAATTAATATAAAAGGTAAATAAGAAATTTTCAAGCATTAAGATTATTTACCAGGTATAAACTGAGAGTCCACTGGATTAAAACATAAGTTTAATGTTCATGGTGAGTAAATATATTTAAGAATTTAAATGTTTCTTAAATAAGAAACATTTCAAACATTTGAAACATTTCAAATGCGGCTCTCAAACATTTCTCTTGCGGCTGTCAAACATCTGAAATTTATTGTATGTAGAGATCTTACATGAAGCAAGTTTGGCCAACTCTATTATAGTACATGTGCAAATTTGACACTATAAATTGTGTGAATATTTTCTTGAGATGCCCTGTACATACACACACAGTTAGACTACTATAGCAGGCTCCAGAATATCTCAGTGTTTTGACTGCATGTTTCTTTGGTCCACCTCTTAGTCTGGGCTCTTAATGCTGACTCACAAGGAGTCATGATTTGACATAATATGATGGGTTGAATTTCTAAACTGGTAGTCCATTCACTGAGATGAAGAATAGGAAAGCAAGTTGCTCAATGGCAAAGACAGAATACTGCGGAGTCATTCCATTTTAGTGCATCTCCACCTGAAAATGTCTATCTACTTTTGGAGGACAGTATTAAATATTACACTTAAACTATGTACAAGTATACACAGTATTCTGGAGCTGGCACATGCTACATGCATGCACAAGTTATACCCCTAGCCCAAAATGGTTTGCAAGGCCTACCATCTTCTTCAGTTAAAATTCCTCCCTGTTGGGTCTCTTTGCATATTATTCCCTCCCTCCTCCTCCTCCACCACCCCAGATTTTCTTCTTGCTCCCTCCCCTGCTTACTCTCCTCTCTGCAAGGAGAGGTGGATGCCCAAATCAAGAGACTCTGTAGTTATTTAAATGCAGGATCCTGCCTGAACTAAACTGATTTCATTTGTCATCCTGTCATCCACACACAATTTGTCATCATTTGTCATCCACACACAACAATTTTGGGAACAATGGAAGCAGCAGAAGGCCAGTAAAGTAGGATGTTACAGTTATCTATGTTAGGAATAACAAGTGGATTGAAAGGCTAAAATGTGAAAGGGCATGAAAAAGAAAGAATGGAAACCAATATGTCCATACAACTGACCTTTTCAGTCAGCTGTACTGTTATTTCAGCAACAAAGTCCTTTGCATCCCTACTTCAGTGGAAATTAAACTGTGGCAATTCTCTGTGCTTTACCCCCCACACTACTTACTACTACTACTACTACTACTACTACTACTACTACTACTACTACTACTACTACTACTACTACTAATAATAATAATAATAATAATAATAATAATAATAATAAACAGTATTTATATACTGCCTTTCTTGGTCATTGGATTTCTCCTCCGACTTTAATTCATGGCGGTGTACATAGGCAGGCTTTCCTAACCCCCCTAATGAGAGGTTTTACTTACAATATATAAATGTCCAATCTTTCATGAACAGCTACATTCCAGGTGGCTTTTCTGCTGGTTGGCGCCTCCCATACACAACCAACGCAGCTAAGAGCTCTTATCTCTCCTAATGGAGGCTTTTTTTCACAGCTTTTTGTCGGCGGTGTGTCTCGAACTTGCCATTTGCCAATCTTCGGGCTTTGCAAGGCGGCAGTTCTCCCGACTGAGCCAGACCCCTCTGCCTATAATTAGTGGTTATAACTAATAACTATAATTAGTGGTCACTGGCATCACTGGAGCGTGGCGGGGGGGTGGGCCGCCAGGGGGTGACGCGCGCCACGGGGTGACACGCACACCCCTGCGCGCATCACCCTCCGGACGCTCCGAGGCCGGCCCGGGAGCCGGCCTCAGAGCGTCCGACCCCGCCGGCGCTCCAGGGTCTTCTGAAAGAAGGCCCATGCAGCGCGTTAATACGGGTATTTTTTTACAATTTTCGTGCATGCGCAAACCGTTTTGAGGGCAAAATGCCCTCAAAACGGTCTCTGCGCATGTACGGAAATTGTAAAAAAATACCCGTATTAACGCGCTGCATGGGCCCTGGAGTGCCGGCAGGGTTGGACGCTCCGAGGCCGGCTCCCGGGCCAGCCTCGGAGCGTCCGGAGGGCGACACGGGGCGGGGGGAGGCACCCGGGGCAGGGAGCAGCCGGGTCGCCCCCCCCAAAAACACGGCGCGGCCTATGGCCACGCCGAAGTCTGAGCCTCGCTAGGGTGACGCGCTCCCCCCCCCCGCCTTGGGGTGACGCGCGTCCTAGTGATGCCACTGTTAGTGGTTATACCCATATCCTCTTGCCTTGAGAAATGGAACTCTGAAGGACTCTGCCTTCTACCTATTTATTTCAGTCTAGGAGGAAAAACCTAACTATGGTAGTCTCACGTTTTGCCAAAGGGATGCTAAGAATTACTGCTGGATCTTCTACTGGTAATTTAGCATCTAAGTACAGCTGCTGAAGTGTGAACCCTGCAGCAATAGAGGTTTTTCCAATGGTAATTCTAGCAGAAACCAACAGCACAACTTTCTACTGTGCTTTTGAAATGGAGGAGAGGATTGATGGCTGCCTTTGCTGATTATAACTATGCTTCAAGATCAATTATTATTGATCAAAACTTCAGCTACACATCATTCATTGCACACAATCAGTTGTAAGTATTTTACAAAATAAAGGAAAGGCAGTCAAAGTCTATTTCAAAGTGCAGGTCGCAATCCATTACATATTAATAAAATATGAAATTAACTCCCCACATTATAAATGCTCCATTAGAGCTGCCTGCGAGTCATAATGCCATCATTCTGATTACTGGAGCCTATCACCTTTGAGTCAATATAGCCTATGGCACTGACAGGCATAGGGGACATCATACATATTGATGCAAGCTTAAGCACAAGTCTAAATGTACATCAAAACTATGCAGCTTCCTCACACAGAAAGGTGAGATCCTAACAAAACACTTCAAATGTATTCTTCCCCTCCTCCATTTACTTTCCAAGGCTCTAAAGCCCAGTAAAGCTAGTTTCCTGTATTTCCTTTGATTTCCAGAGATTTACTGCTGTAGGTGCAATAAAGCTGTCAGGTGATAAAAGTAACAGCACAGAGGGAGGGAAAAAACCACAAGTTACTTGAAAGCCTCACAAAATTATGTTCTGCAAGAGGCACCAAAATGTTCAGATGATTCTAATTTAGCATAAAGCCCTTTACTTTCCACTGAAGAGGGGGAGTTCTGCCCATCAGTCAATCTGCTGTGAAGCAAAAAGGATTACAGCACCTCAACTGGGCTGAGAATGGAAAAGCTTTTTAGATGGTGGAAAACATGCAGAGCACATAGCCATTCGGAGGATAGTTCATACAGGCAAGGCTGGCCCAAGACCTTCTGATGCCTCGGGCGGCATGCCAAATACTGCCCCCTTACCTGATTGTGTGCCAGACCACTTCAGTTGGCCTCATGGGTGGGCTGGCTCTGCATACAGGTAATTTAATACTAACGTTTTATACTTTATGATTGTGAACACTTTAAAAACTCACCTTCCTCATAGAGAAACAACTCTACAAAAACAAAAGCAAATTATAGCACTGCATACAGAATCATGCAATCAACAATAAGAAGCTGAAGGCAAAAACAAGGGGTGGGGGGGAGACAGAAGTGTCAAAATATGTGTTATTTATAAAGTCGAAATGGCATGCTAGTTTAGCTGCAGTCCACAATATGAGGCTCTTAGATTGCAAAGTAAAATTCTGCCATCTTTTGGCCAAATAATATATGCAGATATAATGGCTTAACCATTGTTTCTTTTTCACTAACCATACTTACATCTGAATACCTAAACCACAATTAAGGATTGTCCACAAAGCAGGATGTGAAACCTTAGTTTGAAGTGGGTTTGCAAAGGTTCAGATTAACAAGTTTAAGCATTACGTCTTCACAGGGCAAACCAAGGTTGAGGCAGTTTCCACACATTTCCAGCCTCTTTGTTGCAAAGTAATAAATAGGACTCATTGCTGTCTACGGCTGTGAACCAGGCATCTTCACAGAGGTATCAGGATGTTCAGTAATGATGCAACATGGAATTACTTGATCTGTATGAAAGCACTGACTTCCCCAAGGTCTAAAATAGAATAGAACTCTGTCTCTCTTGTAGGTCCCAAGGTGTGTCAGATGGAAGTCTCTGAGGTAAACATAGTATTGAGATGAAGTGAAATGTACATTCCATTAGAACCAGGCTTTTTTTTTTTTAATTGCATTAAATCCATGGTAGCCCAAGACTCTGAAGTTTTGATTCTGTTCATATAGTGACCAGTAGGTATCTGGAGATGAACAAGTATTAACACCATAGGTTAAGCCTCAAAGCTTGGACTACACGATATGAAGAAGCAGGGCCCTGGGGCTGCAGATTATCTGAACATTAAAGAACAGATACTGAAATATGGTAGAGTGAAAGATTGTAGCCTGGTATCAGAGCCCAGACCGTTCGTAACCAGAGAAGAATATACCCAGTCTAGCAGTGCAATCCTAACCAACTTTCCAGTGCCGGTGTAGCCGTGCCAACAGGGTGCACACTGCATTTTGCAGTGCAGGGCAGTCATGGAGGTCTCTTCAAGGTGAGGGAACATTTGTTCCCTTATCTCGGGACTGCACTGCAGCTGCACCGGCGCTGGAAAGTTGGTTAGGACTGCACTGTAGGGCTAGTTATCGAAGTGTTCATACAGTGAGGCTTAGGCACCAACTGTAGCTTCATACCAAGGCTTTTTACTGCCTATAAATTTAGATGCCAACATCATTCTCAGGATCGGTCCTGTACAGGTAGCTGTAATTCAGAAGACATGTCCAAGTCACAGCATTCTGCATGAGTCTGAAAACAAGAAGCCCTTTCTGAGAAGGAAGTTCTGGTGTTGCAGTTCACACCACAAGGAGAAAAATATCTTCCTTTTTTCTTTTTTAACCAATGAAAGGAGATTGATACAGTGGTATGCCAAGGTTAAAAAAAAATCTTCCTTTACTTTCTTCTTCTT
This sequence comes from Plestiodon gilberti rubricaudatus, assembly GCA_026170595.1. Classification (NCBI taxonomy): domain Eukaryota; kingdom Metazoa; phylum Chordata; class Lepidosauria; order Squamata; family Scincidae; genus Plestiodon; species Plestiodon gilberti. The sequence continues at coordinate 80,618,255 of JANXHW010000001.1, forward strand.
TTACTTTTTTTTTTTAAAAAAACAGAGAATTATGATGAAAGGAGATAAGATCACATAAAATCTATGTGTTCCGTTCTTCTTCTGTTTTCTTTTATAGCAAAAGTACAGCAACAAAATAAAGAAAAAAAATGAGGTAAAACATTTTTTTCTGTTTCCTTTTAAAGGTGACTGTGACTGCCATGTGGCAGAATGAGCAACAATTAATGAACCAACAGCCCAATCCGATTCCCTGGCACCAGTGCTGATGCATGGTGGGGATCAGGAGGGCCCCAAGGGAACTTTTGTTCTCTTACACCTGGTTAAGCCCCCTGCTGCCCTGTGGGTCTACTGACCTCCTCCCCATCTGCCCCCCTGGCACCAGCTTACCTGCACTGGAGTAGGTCACTGGCTGCAGCAACAGGCCACCAATGCTGCTACAGCTTTGCGACAGTGGCTTGAAAATGGCTGCTAGCAGCGCACTTCGCACGTCGTCCTCTGCAACTGATTTATGACAGAGGGACAGTGTCTTGCTGCCATAAACTGCAGAACAGGATTGGGCCATAACATATCTTATTTTTTGTAAGAACTAACAGCTATTAACGCTAATCGAGTAAATTAAAAACCAAAAAGTGTAAGTAACAACTGTATTTTTTGTTCACAAACAGCCCAATCCTACCTAAATCCCCGTGCGGTGATGCAGCGGTGCCAGCGTGGGCTATGCTGCATCGTGTGGGGGATTATGGGCTGCTGGAGGTCTCATCGGGGTAAGGGGACACTTGTCCCCTTGTCCCAGGGCAAGCCCCAGCAGCCACAACAGGTGAACTTGTTATTACTGGCACACGTCCGCGATATCACTGGCACACGTCCGCGTTGATCCATGCAGGCAAATCAGGCCTGGGAAGGGGGACTGGATATGACACATCAGCACCACTGATCCTGCCCCCCTCCTGGGCCCGATCTGCCCCGCCCCCATCACCACCCTGTTCCACACTCCCCCGTCCCATTCAAACCCTCCCCCCACCCCGTGCTGGACTTACCTTCTCCGATGGGCTTCCCGATGACCACCAGCATAAGTGGGAAGGTTCTGGCCTTCCTGCCAGTGTGCCTAGATATTGCACTGTCACATAATGCTTTACAGCACTTTTGTGACCGTGCGCACTGGCAGAACATGTGTTATACCGGTGCTGGCCCGCAATAGGATTGGGCCATAAGGCAGAGGCCAGAAGGACAAGCTAGAAGTGTTATTTTAGCAATGCTGCTGAGTCAGCAGTCGAAAAGCAACCGAGAGTCTGGACATTTTTCAGGCCCTCAAAGCACACAGTGCACACAGAGTTTCTCCCACTTGAGAGCAAGAGCAGAACGCTTGGCGAAGCTCTGGAAGCTTCTGAAGCTGGCACTGTGCATGTGCAGAATTCTGCAGCATGTGACTGCACACAGACCACAACGAAGAACAATAGGTTTTTGTATGGAAATAAGGCTTTCGTATTCCAAGTATCCATAACACATACAGTGAATATGCAATGCTAGTTTAACAGAGTAATTTTGAACTTTGTTGTTTTCTGTCTTCTGAGAACTTACATAACATTTTTATTGATGTATGCTGCTTTAATTTTCTAATCGGAAACCAGCTTATTAAAGTTTAAAATAAATGAATAAGCAAAGAGTCTCGTTGGTTTAAAGGAAGAACTGGATACATTTATACATTTTATTAGGGCTACATTAAACTACTCTGTTTTTTACAAACATTTTCAGTGTTGAAGAAAAAAAAAAGATTCCAAGCAGCTGTATAAATTTCTTTATGACGTTTGCTTGCTTCATTTACATTGCCCTTTTGCATCAATGATACCATCGTGAATCCAAATATGATGACATAGCTTTGTGACTCCATTTGTTATGTGACCTCTGATTGGCTCAGATTACCCATGTGATGAGGGGGGAAAACGCTGTAGCTAGAATGAAATACATTACCACTGAAGTGGCAGCAATTAGGGGTACAATGGCACTGAACAGGACCTTGAAAGTGCATTCGCATGTACTTGGGCCCCTTGGGGAAATATTTCAACCACCCCAAAATCCCTTTGTTTGCCCTAAAAATTGAAACTGAATAATATTTGGTGCAGCCTAATTTTTATTCTGGTTCCTCAAATGTGGCCACCTGGCATCAGCAAGAGTTTATCTCCCATTTCCCTCTGGTAGTGAGAAGACCGTGGTAGTGAGAAAAGGCAGTGTACACCTCCACGTGGAACACAACAGTTGTGCATGCGATGGACCAATGCGCCAACTAGCTGTGAAGCACGTCAATGCTGGAGTGAAACGAAGCAAGTTCTAGGCGGTGGTGCAGGCATATTGTCATTGTTTTCCCTGTATTGATTTCTCTGCATTAACACACTCTGTTGCACAGAGAGTAGTCAAATAATTCAAATACAGAATCTACTCTATTTACCTTGTAGTCAAAGAGAAACAATCCACAGAAAAGGCTGTACAGGTCTGCTGTCAGCAGGGAGAGGTTGACTGCTGTCGCGCTGGTTTTCTTTATGACCACAGGCATGAAGCTATAAAGGCCAAACATACAGGCACTAAAGCCAACATACAGCAGCCCTGGGAGGAGAAAGAACCAGGAACAGGATTAAGTCTCTTCCATCATGTATCCAAATGACACATCTTCTACTAAGAGAAAACAGGAAGAAACCTGAAGTATTCAAAAAAGAATTAAAGACTTCTTCAAGACTTAGGATAAAGAGAATAATGTATGTAGGATGAAGGTGGAGGGAATTGCCATTTTAAACACAGTACCAACATAGAGCAACAAAATGAATATGACTTTATTTCTTCAATTAATAGAGGAGAAGCTGTACCCATGTTACAGGCACAGATTCACTGCTGTTCAAATTTAAGGGCAGCAAGGCTATAGAATTGTCACTCCCCATTGCTGAAGGTCTGCCTCCTCTAATATGCGACTGTCCAGGCCCTGAGATTATCTGGGGAGGCCCACTGTCAGACGTTCACCTCACAGGACTGAGACAGAGGGCTTTGTCTGTTGCAGTGCCCACTGTGCGGAATTCTCTGATCTGAGGAAAAAAGATGGGTCTTCTCCCTGCTTTCTCTTCACCACCTCTTAAAGACCGTTCCTTTTCGGCAAGCCTGGGAACCTTGCTTTTTGAACCCTTGGTGCAATTGTGTTCTGGACGGTGTTCCTTTGGTTTAGTTTTATGGGGTCTGCTATTGCACTGTTTGCTTTTGTTGTGTTAATTTTTGGTTTTTATTGTGGTTTCATTGTTTTAAGCTTTTTGTAAGCTGCTTTGGGAGCCTGAGATAACAATGGTTGAAACTAAATACCACAAGGACAGGGGCCAACTATGGGGGAGGGATATTTTTTCCAGCCTGAACAACAGGCAGTGGTTGGCTCAGGCTGCAAATCCATTACCATGAAGAAAAATAGTGCAGCTAAATTGTAAATAATGTGTGAGGATGTTTATGCAATCCGAGTTCCCTGAAATGGTTTTCTTGTTTCTGATATCTAGAGGCAATGAAACAGTGCTGTCCTGTGATACCAACTTAGGTTTATGGATGTTACATTCAAAAAGAATTCACAACTGAGAATGGCAAAGTGTATTGAAGTGCAAGTTGAAAGCCTGGTTCAAATCCCACCACAACATGACAGCATACACAGGTAACAGAATTCAGCTTTCACTGGTGAAAAATATAGTCTATGTTCATAAAGGATTTTCATACTGAGCATCGAGTACGTACATCTCTGATAAGACAGGTGGTTTTTAGAGTTATGTGTGATAGAGGAGTTTCATTTTACTGTTAGGGAATCCAGCTGAAAGCTAAAAGGGCAGGAGTTAACAAGCCTGACCTTGTATTTTCTAGTCATTGTGGAAAAATCATATGTTTTTGTTAAGAGGGGGATCCAAACCAAAGATACACGAGAGAACAAATGGGGTGGGGGAGAGACTGTCAGAGAAGCAGGTTTCTGTTAGAGAAAACTGACTGTTGCTGCTATCTGCTTATTCCTCTAAATTTGTAAATTTACACCACAACATATCATTTTTATCTCTCCCTAAGAGGAAAATGAGTCCCAGAAGGCTCTTAAAATTCTCAGCTGCTTGAAGAAAGAGAGAAACCATGTTTTATATCAAGATTTGTTGTTTCGTCTGGGAGTCACATTGTAAAACCGCTAAGCTGTCTTGCGGCAGAACAACATGACAAATGCGCCTTGCTCTATTAAGGTTTGGGGATAATTAGAGGAAATGATGAGTGAAACCCCTTGGGAAGCAACCATCTTCCATGCAACTTATTATAAATCCACTGCTCAGGGATTCCCAGAGCTACTAGCTGACTTGAAGTGGCTTTTAACCTGCTGCTTTTGATGTTCATTGTTAATGTAGGTTAACAGGGAGTTGTTGGTGCATTATCAACACATTAACTTGCCCTCATTATCGGAGTCATTTGTGCTCAACTTGCCATTTTACAGTATTCAGAATTCGCATCTTGTTCTTAGATTATCCCATCATTACAAATATCAAATGCCATCTTTACTGCAGACCTAAAATTTGATTCTTCTAGAGAAAATAATTTGGTTAGCAATGCTTTCCTCCATAAAACGGTTCCTCCAGCTGAAATAGGAATATTCAGTTTAGAGCAAAATGAAACTTAGTACATGGTTCATTGCGCATGACACCTTCAATAGCGGGGAAGAGAAGACAGGCATTGCTCATTGACTACCTTGTCTTCTTGGATGCAATTTGCTATTTGCATGCAGAAGTGTTTTCATAAAGATTTTGGGGAACTGAGACACCTAAAGCTGGTATTCCTTTCTTTGGTAGTGGCTGTGAACATCTGACTTTTAATGAAAACTGGTTATTTTCAAAGCACGCTGTTGGAACCTGAAATATATTAACTCTACGAGCCAAGTTTCATATTGCCCTAAACATGCATATGTGGTTTGACGTTTGTTGTTTTTAAAAGTGACCAGGAAGGGGGGGGGGACAAAATAAATGCTGTTGAAGGCTTTAGGACTGGCCCCCTGCCACATTTTTTTAAGAGAACAAATGCACCAGGGTACATTGCACATTTAGGGTAACATGCAATGTGGTTTTTCCTGCTTTATGGCACTTCATTATCAGGCAATCTTTCTAAGACATTCTTAGTATGTATCTAAATTAATGATGCATTATCATACACAAGTAAATGGCTTATAATAGGGATAGGGAACTAGGGGCTCACATCTACCCATCTAGCTCCCATCATAGGCTCTAATCCAAGGACATCCACTGCCCATTATACAATATAGTCACTTTTGTCCCAAGCAAGCTGAGCTGCAGGCAAAGGGTTCTTTAACTTTCTTCACCCTGGTGTGAATAGCAACAGATGCTTTGGAAGAACCCTCCATTTGTTATGCATCTCAAAGCCCAAATCTTATGCAGGATTGGGCTGTACTACTGGGTTTTTTGTGACAGCAGAAGACACTTCCACTGCGGGGAGGGGTGAAACGGGGCAGGAAGGGGTGAGGACAGGGGCGGGGAGGTTGCAGGAGGGGGTGGATCTAGCAGCGATGGCGCACGCCAGATTCTATCCCCTCTTTTTGCAGCCTCCCCGCTTCCTTCATCTCCTCGGACTTGGGCCAGCTAAAGAACTGACGCATGTCCGAGGACACCCACTGTGAAGTGGGATGCTTACGGAAGGGTAAATTCCCTTTTCCCTCCGAAGCCTCCCAAACCACCCCACCCCTGCTGGATGCAACACCCTCCTTTTTCGCATTGCTACACCAGCAAGGGGGGGGGGAGGATAGGACTGGGCTCTCAGTTTCATTCAGTTGGCCCATAGGACTTTTCATCTGAGGTGCATAAGGAGAGAATGCTGCCAAAGTTAAATGAAGCAGGGACAGTTAAATAGCCCTTTGACAATTTCTCAGGTCAATGAAGAGAACGTCAGTAGGCAGAGCCAATGTTCAGTAGTACTCCTGTTAATAAGTAACTGATGACACAAATGAAGAAAACATTATGATGTACATTGTACATTCCCTCCCCTTTGATCTACAAACTGCTCCCTCCTTGGACACTTTCCGGCGAGGCCTAAAAACCTTCTTGTTTCAAGAAGCCTTCTGAGCCCTTGCCTTTTTTAACATCTCACTGGTATAGGTGGGGGTGCTACTGTTTTTATGCTCGTGTTGTGACAGTCGCCATGATCTTTTTAATTGATTTTTAGTTATTGTTTTTATCAATTGTTATTAATTGTTTTTACTGTTTTAAAGTGTGATGTTTTTATATGGTATTTTTTGTATTTCTGTTGTGAGCCGCCTTGGGTCCCTTCGGGGAGAAAGGCGGGATATAAATATTGTAAATAAATAAAAATAATTGTTTCCAAAATTGGATAGTGCTATGCAAGAATGTCACAAGAATGTCACCTAACAACAACAACAACAACAACAACAACAGTTATCTTCCCAAACACTGTATTTGGCATCTTTCAACAGTAACATTTTTAATTTGCTGAATTGTGCTCTTACCTATTTGCCAATCCCAGGGAACTTTTAACAACTCCTTGTGTTCCATTATGGCACTGGAAAAGAATTAAAGATAAAGTTTGATGATGGAAATTCAAATTGTTTCCAGTTAAAAACTTAAGATAAAATAAACAGGTTTGCAATTAAAGACTCGGGAAGACTCTTGCACAGGCTAAATGCAGCCAGACCTGGTAAATCAATTGTCTTTATCTCTGTGCTCAAAAGGTAATTGGTAGAATAATAAGACCAAAAACACACAATTTGAATAAGTTCCATGAAAACCGAATTCATTCAATATGATATATTGTCATCTATTATGTGTGTTAATATTTCTGAGAGCTCTTGAACTGAAATATTCATGATGTATTATGAGAATTATGTCGCCTTCTAAGGTTCTTTGGAGCAAAGAAAAATCCAAATAAATCACAGTAAAGAATCACAGAGGAAAAAAACTGGGAAAATGTCCATTAGACGTCATGGAAGTGACTTAACGTTTTATCAAAAAATGAGGAGATCCAGGTCAACTGGTCAAGATTTCTCAATGTGCATCACATTCTGATTCGTTCATTACTGCTAATGTGCAGCTAACCCTATAATGGTTCTTCAGAAACATATCCCACTGATTTCTAGGGGACTTATTCAAGAGGAAGCCTCAGTGAACTTGGTAGGAATTTCTTTCAATTAAACATGAAAAGGACTGCACTGAGTTTCTAAAGGCATTGACGTTTGGAAGATCACATGCTATTTGGTTTCCCTCTATTGCTACTGTATAATTCACCTACAATAGATATTCCTATGAAAGACAAATATGTTTGAAAACTGAAAGCCTCCTCTGCTTGGGACTATCATTACATGGAAGCAAAATGATGTACACGGTCCTGCGTATGTGGCTCATTCTGTAGTGTACATTCGGTATGGAAAATGTTTGAAAAGATAAGAGTATCTCACATCAGAGTGAAACACACATTAGAAAGTGCTACACTGGATCTGGTCTTGCTGAAATATACAAGACTGACAGTGCAATCCTGCGCAACAATGCGCTGGGGTAGAGCACACTTTTCCGGCGCTGGGTGTCGTGAAAGTGCCATAAAGCACTTTCGCACCACCCGGAGAGTAAGGGCCGCTGGGGCAACCTGACTGGTGCAGGGGCGGGAGGTGGGCAGACCAGGTAGCGAGGGAGGGCAGCCATTGGCCAAAGTGGGAGGGTGGAGGGTGGTGACATCGGTGGCGAGCTCCACCAATATCCAGGGTCCTCTCCTGGCCCAGGTTGCCCCAACACCTGGGCATCGGATACACGCCAGCTCCAGAGCTGGTGTACATTCAAGTAGGTCCATAGGGTCTAGGCCAGGTTGCACTGAGGGAAGGGGACGATCGTCCACTTCCCTCAAGGTGAATTCGGACTGCCCTGGGGCAGCCTGGGACCTGGTTAGGATACCATGGCTGGTTCTTTAGGCCGGCTGGGTATCGTTACACAGGATTGGGCTGTAAGGGTAATCCTGACTAGGTGCTGGCTAGTAAGAAGATGCAGGGTGGAAAAAGCAAACATTATGACCACCACATATTATAGACTATGCCAGTTTGGACAATACCACTTGATATACTCTGCTAATCTCATCAGGGGGAAGTATGCTCATGCACATCCTGCTTCTCCCTCTCAGCACACTGACATGTGTCCACATAATCCGGGGGTGGGGAGGTGGTTCACACGAACTGCCTTTTAATGCACAAATATTTTAATTACTTCCAGTAAAGTAGTATTTAATTTGTGCACTAAGGAGTGGTTCAGAAGAACTTTCCCCATGTGATTATACAAAAGCATGCCGGTAAGGAGAGCAAAATGTACGTACACATGCCCTTCATCATGAGATTAAAAGGTCTGAGCTAGTGCTGAGCTCATCAAGGATAATCTCAGAACAAAATAATAGTTCAGGATGAACTCAAACCCCACAATAGACTCTATGTTGGTCTTTCCCCATACAAAGTCTGGTTGTAGATCACATGCATACAGTCCACTTCCTCCTAAGGTCCGAGAGTTATCCATTGATGTTGGATCAAGCACCTCTACTCCCTTCAACGACCCAAGAATCTCTGTGCTTTCTCTTTCCAGCCTCATTTCTCTTCTTCCCCATGTCATGGGTCATGACATGGGGAAGACTGGGTCCTGACTCGGTTATCTAGGACCACCTCCTCCCATATGAAATAGCCTATTATCTGAAGGCCCTCCCTACATGAGCCACCATTGGCTAAGGCTAGACTGGTGACAATGAGGGGGTAGGATCTTCTCTGTGGTGGTACCACACTTATGGAACTCCCTCCATCTGGGATTAAGAATATCACCCTCCCTGTTGGCCTTCCAGCAGGGATTAATACTTTTTTTGTTTTATATTGCTTTCCTGTCTTAGTTGTCTTTGCTTATTGATATTCTGCTGCTGTTTATTTTATTGTAGTAGTTGAGTTATTTTTGCTTATTATGTACTTGATCTTACTGTATTTTAATGATAGTTGTTAAGCCATCATGTGTGCCTTGGAAACAAGAGGAAAGGAGGGATATAAATGTTTTACAAGAAGTAAAGAAATTAATAGTTTCTTTCCTCCTTTTTCTCCCAGCTCTCTACCCCTCCTTCCCCTGATACCACGTAAATGCTGGTTCCTTATCACTTGGCTCCTCTGGGTAATTGCCCTCATTTACCCTGATATTAGCATCTCACTGTAAGCATCCTGTTCTCTTTCCCTCCCTCATCCATTGTGCATGTTTATGCATCCCTCTTCCTTTCCAGGATTTCCCCCTTTTCTAATATTGACTGTAGTCATTACCATTTAGGGCTCAGCTACGCCTCTGTGTATTGCACTGCATGTCTTCTGAACCTGTTCCTCCTATTCTATATTTAGTGTCCCAATACATTGTAGTGAGTTGAACCCTTATTTTGTGTCTCTCATTTTTATTCAATGCTAATATATCAAGGTGTTTCATAAGACATTGCACCTAGGTCTTTGCACACATGTTCAAATAGCCCATGTGCACATCTTACACATGTCTGAGAGTATGCCTGACAGCTGAGCACATTTACAGCGCAATCCGACTTAATTACCAGGCGGCGGACCTAGCGACATGCCGCCCGGAATAAGCAAAAGTAGTCACAAACTTGCCGTAAAGCACGTTTGCGGACTACTTTAGAGCAGGGCAGGCCGGCACAAGGCCAGTCTGCCCTGCTCCGCCGGCTGAGGACTCGGGCCGCCGCCAGACCCAGGTAAGTCCAGATCGGGCGGACGGCTCGGGTGGGTGGCGGACGGGGGGAGGGATGGCGGAGCCGAGGGGAGGAACGGCGGAGCCGGGAGGGCGGCCATAGGCCCAGCCGTCCCGGGCGGAGGCGGGGACATGGAGTCTGCCATATCCCAGTCTCTGCCGGGATCTGGAAGGCCGCCTCTGACTTTCACCAGCAAAATAGTTGGCGGAAATCCGAGGAGGCCTATTGGCCCCAGCTGCCGTTACACTCGGGGAAGGGGACGATTGTCCCCTTCCTCGAGTAGACTTTCCGCCGCGGGCTACCTGCTGTAGGCAGCCAGCGGTGGAGCACTGGATCGGATGGACGGCCTCGGCCGCCCGCCCGATCTTTAAGTTGGATTGAGCTGCCCAACACGTTTTAAAAAATACTGCATAAATGTTAATTATTGTTATGCAAATCTGTCATAATATATTGTCTTCCACTATTGCTATCCTTTCTCCCCACTTAGGGATCCTAGAACGAAGTATCATATCAGAGGCGTCGCTCCGGTAGGGGCGGGGCCGTATGTTTCGCTCCGTCCTAGTCCCGTTACCAAGCGAGCAGGAGGCGGCCCCGGCCACTCACTGTCGCAGCCATTCCCGTGCGGAGAAAGCAGCAGGCAGGGTCTCTTGCGGCGCCTCTGTATCATATTACCAATTTATGTGTTATGTGAAAATTTTGCTCAGCAGCACAAATCCATTTCCTACAGATACTGGGAGAAAAGATGCAAACAGATGTATGTCTCATTCATATTTATATACACAAGGATAATCTCAGCATTTTGTGTATAGCATTAGATTAACATTACATCAGTAACAAATACATTATCATTTCCTCCCTCTTCTCAGGATGAAGCTACCAAAAGAGAAGATTAAGCAAAAGGCAATGAAATCCTCTGGATTTACCAATAATGTTCATCTCTCACACATTAGGGCTTGCACAAAATATTTATTTTTCAATCTGTTATTATTAACCATGTAGAATTGTCTCAGGAGTCGGGACAGTGCCCAAACTAGATGCAATTTGATTCTAATCCCTCCTGGAAGTGAAGAAAATCAGAACAACTAATTTAGCTATACTATTCAGTGATGACTTGTACGTTGTAATTATAAATTCCCTTATGTTATCAGTCAGACCTTCCAAGCTGTGATTGCAAGTTCATCCTCAAAAACTCTGCCACTGCACAGAGAGGATACTTATGCTAGGACAAAACCAATAACTGCTTGCACAGATTTGTTGCGGGGGTACAACAAGTTTCTCCTCTCCTCCCACTCAGTGGCATAGCTAAGGGGGGGGAGGACAGGGGTAGGCTTACCAGATCGATACCGGTTCAGAGTGCTAGAGTGCTAGACCTTTAGGAGAAAGAATGTGGGCAGGTGTAGCTTGTTAAACCCTTAGAGCACAATCCTAGGCATGGCTACTCAGAGGCTCGTGCTCTAAGGGTATAACAAGTTATACCTGCCCACATTCCTTCTTCTAAAGGTCTAGCACTCTAGCACTCTGTCCCGGTATCGATCTGGTAAGCCTAGGCAGGGGTGCTGTGACCCCGGGTGATATCCATGGTCTCCTCGCGAGGAGGAGCCCAGTGGAATTTTTGTGCCCTAATGGCTGCTTGTTTTTAGCCAGAGGACTGCGTTTGCAGCTGCAGAGCATAAATGTACTGAAAACAGCACATTTTTTGGGCCCTCCCGCCCACCCTGGGTCCTGGAAGGCTTGAAATGAAGCCTTCTGGGATTGCAGGGGGTAGTGGAGATGATGTGAAACGCATAATCGGCCCCACCTCAGGTCAGGCTAGCTACGGAACTGCTTCCACTGTAAATCCAGGGAGTGGGGGGGGAGGAGGAGCAATGGTGGCTGTGGCAGGACTGGGTAAGAGGAGCAGCTCAGGTACTAGGAGGTACTAGGCTGACTTTGGAAGGGCCCCTCAAAACATCTGGTTTCACTCAATAACAATATTTTCCTCTCTAATAACTCTAGTTATTAGAGTTATACTGCAATCTATGCACACTTACCTGGGAGTAAGCTCCACTGAACACAGTGGGACTAGGTTCTGAGTAGGCATGCATAGGATTACTACAAAATCCTAGTCAAATGTAACAAGATCGTATCAACGCGATCTAGTCAAATATTTTCTGTAGCAGTCTATTTTGCCACATGCTTTGTCTGCACATCTAGGGAGGAGAGAGGACCTTCTCTGCCCCTTTTTGTATTTTATGTTCTGAGACTTAGGTTCTATTTTGCTTTCTACAACAGCAACATATTTCTTTAGGTTGACAGGAGAGCACAGCATGATACTGCCCTTGAAGCCTTACACGCACAACATTGCTGCCTGTGGGCCAACACAGGTTTGCGGAGCACTGATTTAGAACATGACTGAAACCCATTAAACTGAAATATTAACACTGACCAAAGAAAAGATGAGAGGGAGAGAGGGACGTCATAGTCACACTATGCACAAAAGCTGTTCAGTCTTAGTAAATAAAAAAGGAGTGGTGCTGCAATGTGGAGGTAAGAAACAAGCATATGATTGGTACCCCAGAACATTTTAAAAAACACCAATAAAGTCCCTAATACAGAGAAACAGCTTTAAAAGTCAATGTATGGCTTCTGCTTATATGGCTATTATTTGGCTAGCCTTTGTTTCCAAGGAGAAAACAAGAGTACACATGCAAAAAAACATACTTTTCTCTTTTATAAAGGAAGCAGTTTGGGGTGTAATTCAGAGCCAACAACAAAATCAGGTAGTTGGGAAAGAGTAAGCACCCCCCTCACTATTCTTCTACTCCCTATCACAGAGACATGCAAGAATGAATAAATAAAATAGGGAGAACGTTGCACAATCACACATGTAATGTCTAGTTTGATCCTCAATATTTAATATACACTGAAGCACCTTTTTTTTTTTTAATAATTCCTTGACAGCTGCAAAGTTTAGAAACTTCTTTTCCATCAGCTGGCATTTTATCAAGAATATACAACTTTATCAAGGTGGTGGCAGATGGAAGGAATATTTTTCCTGGGCTACATAGGCTTTTGGTGTGGCCACCCGGCAATTCACATGAAAACACATGTGATCAGGACATTTCCCATGAAACTGTGACAGGAGGCAGTCTTGAGACTTGCTGGTTTAGTTTCAATGATAACCTTTCCTTACTTACAGCTGAATTCCGCTGAAGAAGGACCCAAAGAGTCCAATCATGCCTAGGAACTCCACCCGACTCAGGTTCCGGACGATGTACTCTTCACAAACATTGGAGATGCCATAGAGAGTAGCTCCACCTAGTACTAGAAGATCCCCTATAAGTTTATTTTCTCCTAAGGGCAACAGAATTTTTTTAAAAAGCACATTATTATTATTATTATTATTATTATTATTATTATTATTATTATTATTATTATTATTATTATTATGCTTAGAACAATCAAAAACATTGCTTCACTCATTCACAAACTCTCATTGATGACTTTTACAACAACAGAAACTCGAGTGCCTGCCTCTGAAGACAGGTTCACACATGTTGGACAGATATCTCAAATGAAACACAAAAAGGCAAAGCGTCCCCTTAAAAACCAACACTTTTGTGATAGAGACCGTTCACACATTTAGATGAAAATTATCAAGTGACATACATGTGTGTATCAGACAACAAGCAGCTCATCACATGGTCAAACCATTCTGGAACACTTCAGATTGCAGGTGGAAGATCATATGATTGAATAAATACAAAGCACCCTGTATAAACAAAATGAGATGCAAGGGGAAAGCTTACCAAGCCTTGCCTTCTCTCTGATATCCAACTTTTCAATGTACAGGGTTTTCTTCCCCTATCAGGGAGCATTCAATCACCTGTAGACTGAAGTAGTATCATCCAGGAACAATGCTACCATGCAATAAGCTCTTTGTCCAGAAAGCCTCTTGGTTCTTAGTTTACATCAGCGGTGGGGAACCTCCGGCCCCAGGGCCGGATCAGGCTCCCGAGGCCATCCAGTCCGGCCCCCAGAGAGATTGCCGGGAGGCCGTCCAACCGGCCCCTGGAGGCTCCGCCGGGTCCACGCGTCACCTCCGGAGGCCGGGAGAGGGCCTTTGCATGTCCTCCCCGGCTGCCGCCTCGACCCCTTCTCACCAGGCCGTTGGCCATTTCGCACATGCGTACCACGCCGATGAGGGCAAGCTCTTGCCCTCTTGCCCTCATCGGCATGGTATGCCGGAGGTGATGCGCGGACCCGGCGGCGGCTTCGGACGGTGAGCGCGGAGCCTCCGGAGGCCAATGGGGGCAAAAATTAATTAAATAAATAAAAATGACAACCGGCCTTACGGCCGGCTCTCAAGCAAATTTCTAATATTTAAAACGGCCCTCGCCAGGGAAAAGGTTCCCCGCCCCTGGTTTACATATTACTGGAGCAATGCTACCATAACGCAATGCAAAGAATCTTCTTTCTTTCTAGACACTACACTGAGCACACGGCAACAGAGAAAAAGGATAGTGTGCTAGATTTTTGAGCAGATTGTGTTTTTGGAAAACATGGGCTAGCATTCAAAAATGTTTTAGAACTTAGCCACTTAATTTAGCTGACTCTATAGATCAGCCATTGTGGATCCGGGACAAGTTTCACCCAATCATACTATGTTTTCTTGTTATTGTTAAAGAGCACTTTGGAGGAAATATTTGGGTGGTGGTGAGTTATGAATTCAAAATAAGAAGGTTACATAACATTTCTTTTTTCAGAACTCTGAATAAATAAATATGACTAGCACATACCCAATCTGTTAAAAGAAAGAAGCAAACTATTAATAAGAGAAAACAAATCTTTCTCAATTGCTTGTCAAATGACTTGGGCCCTATTTACTAAACATTACATACAGCGAAATCTTATACCTGTCTACTCAGAAGATAGTCCCACTGAGTTCAATGGGACTTACTCCCAGGTAAGTGTGCTTAGGATTGCAAGCTTACTGCCTGCACAGGCCACAGGAAAGCCATTACATGCAGTGTGCACAAAACAAAGTTTAAAAGCACATTACCACATGCACAGACCTGTGCGCATAGTAGTTACATGCTGGGAGGCACCTTACACATGTTAGAGCTATGGACAAAGCAAGAAGCTCTTAACATTTCAAACTGAACTACATAAAAAAATACATCCCCTTGATTTCTTCTCAAACATTTTTCAATAACATTTTGGGGGAAAATTTGGAATCTTCTGTACGATGGGCACATCATTTTGCCCCAGGATGGGAAAACGTGTGCAAATACTCACCTGTCCCTTGCTGTCTCCCAACAAGGACATCTGCTCCTGCCATGCAGCCCATGCCCAGAATGCAGACCACAATGCCGATAAAATGTACTGCTTTGTACCGTACCAGTAGGAAAAACCAAGATAGTAATATCACAACTGGAATCACAAAACAGTCTAGGAGCTGTAAGAAATGAGAAGAACATATATTAAAAAAAAAAAAGACTGAGGTAAAATTGAAATACATGTATTTGGATGCTAACAGGTAGACGCAAGCTTCATGTTGCAAAGCAGTATAAAAACCATATTTAGGATTCGAGAGTTAGCATCTTCAAAATCTGTGTGAATTTTTCTCTAATAAGGTACTGGCCATTCTAAAAACAGAGCTTCAGCTGTCACAAAGAATTGGTATATATCTTGAGATGCTTTGTTTACTTTGTAACAAGGTGGGAAATAAATTAACGCAACTTCATTTGTTTTGGGTATTGATCAGTCTGCTGCTCTGTGACACATGTGTTCATGTTTCAGATAAGAACAAAAGAAATTACATGCACGCAACTTCTGCAGCAACAAGTCACTTCATTTCATTTTTGGCACATCCTGTACAGTGTGAAGCTATTCCAAAAAGTTGAGTCAACAGAAAAGACAAGGAGAAAACTCTCTCTCTCTCTCTCTCTCTCTCTCTCTCTCTCTCTCTCTCTTTTATGCATGCAAGGCAAGGTCACTGATCTATCATCCAAGATCAACCTACTACAACACAATCCAAACCATACTATGCCAAGATCACATGCATGGCTGAAAGATTCAGACAGAAGCGAAGAGAAGAAAGTGGCTCTTCCACTGGGCTCAGTTCTCCTTAGGCACTAGCCAGCCTGACTCTGAGGGAAGGAACGCCTCCCAGTTTCTGCACATTGATCATCTCAGTGTGAGCTAAACTATTCTCTGAATCATCCTGAAGGAAAATTTCAAAAGGTTCAACTTCAACTGGAATTACTAAAAAAGCTGACACTTTTAATTTCTGCCAACATATTCTTGACAATCAAGATTGTGCTGTAGCAGCAGAAGGGAACTTAGCTCAAGTTGCCAGCAGGACAGTGGCATATCTGGGGTATCTGGCATGTGTTGCAGAAATAGCAACTGTGTTTAATTTTTAAACTTTACAGGTATTTACTTTATTAAAAGTTGCCTCAGTCACAGTCTTTTTCAAACACTTTATATTTCCTTTATTTTCCACTTTTATAGAATGATGTAGCACAGTGTTTAAATCCATGAGCTCTGAGCTGGAAAGTCTCTAGTTGAACTGTCACCAAGTGACACTTACAGTGCAATTCTGTGTAAAAATCCGCCGGAGTTAGCTGGCGCCAGGTGCTGTAACACCTGGCGAGTAAGTTGTTGTTCGAAACCCAGTGAGTAAGCAGCACCGATGGAGAGGCCAGCACTGCTCACTCTCTGCCCGACTGTAGCCACTTCCAGCGGACAGAGGTAAGTCCTGCGCCAGACGGTGGGGGTGGGTGGGGAGGGAAGAATGAGGTGGAAAGGGATGGCGTGATTGGCTGGCCAGGCCAGGGACGGGGGAGGGATCCTTGGCGGAGCACTCTGCTGAATCCTATCCCCCTGACCTGGCTGGCGTTATACCAGTTCCTTGGATTTGCGCCGACCATTTTGCAATTGGCTACATAAATACTAAGTATTATTGTTTTATTTGTACCTTAACCCAGTACAACAGAAAATACCTCAAGAAAATTTCAGATTAAAAATTACAGGAAAATCTGGAACTCATCTTTCTTTTATGGGGAAGAAGAAAGAACGTATGACAGGGCAGAGCCTACCCTACAGCCTTCTCCTCTACTGGAGCTCTAAGCCATCAGGCAGTATGATACAATGTCAGTTTCTGACAGAATAAAAAAGTTGTGAACCACCACAAAGTGAATGGAAGCTGCATTTTGATGCAGAAAACTGGCATACAATATGCCAAGGAACTGAGGGCTCTAGCAGGCCCCAGAAACACAGGAGAGAAGGAGAAGAGAATTATTAATGGAAGAGCTTTGGGCGGAAAGCAGCTTCTGCATTTAAAGTAAGAGCCTATATACAAAAAGGCACTTCTAGGCCTCTCTGAGGCGAAATGGCCTCAAGCATCACTTGCAGTGCCGTTCTTGAGATTTGAGAGAGAGAAAGCATACAGAAGCCACTGATGAAAGAAGGGCAGAAGTACAGTGATATCTTACATTTGTATTCTACATCTTATTTAAAAGCATGCTTTACAAGTCACAAAATAGAAAACATACAGCGCAATTTAAAAACGGACATTTTCTAGAATAGCCCATTATGAGGGAAATTATATTTTCAGTTAGAAAGTATTATTTCATCTTTCAAAGAAATTCCCAACTTCACATCCATGCCTCAAGATACCGGTATATAAACTAGAGAAATGTATTGCCACTGAATGAAAAACATCATCATATGTGAAGTGAACAGCAAAAAAAAAAAAAAAAAAAAACCGTTGATTTCATGTGCATACTTGACAAAATATAAAACTGTCAAGTATGCTGTCACAAGTCCGAGTAGACACCCCCCCCCCCGGCTCTGCAGAGACTTACCCTTGGGTAAGGGAACAAATGTTACCCAGTGGAGGCCTCCCGGACTGCCCCCCCACCATAGAATGCGGCAGTCACCATTTTGGCACCGCTGCATGGGGGGGATAGATAGGATTGGGCTGTAAATAACTTAGGTTGCTGCCCAATGCATACACAGTACAATCTAAGCCAAGCCATTTGGGCAGTGCAATCCTGACTAAGGATAAAGCCAGTGGCCCAGGGTTGCCCGCTGGATCCTGAGCCCGGGCAGCCCGTTGACTGACGGGCCGGAGGTCAACTCGTGGAAGGGGACGCTCGTCCCCTTCCCTGAGTGTAAACCGGGGTCGGCCCTATCGGCCTCCTCGGATTTCCATCAGCTAAATAGCTGGCGGAAGTAGAGGAGGCCATGTAACGGCGTAGCCAGTCCGGCGGGGACAGGGATATGGCCGACGCCATCCCCCACCTCCTCCCAGACCGGCCACACCCATGGTCCCCTCCCTCACCCACCGAAACGCCCCCGCCAGATCCATACCTACCTTCTCCGGCAGCTGCCCGGGCGTTCCGGTGACGGAGCGAGGGTGGCCGGCCTCCGCGCCAGCCTCCCTTGGTTCTGAGTAGTCGCGAACGTGCTTTACGGCATGTTCATGACTGCTTCCGGCGATGGAATGCTGATTCCGTCGCTGGCGCATTCCTCATGATTGCGCCCCGAGTCCCATTGATCTAAGTGGGAGAAAGTTAAACATAATGCAGAAATCTCCCACTGAAATCAATGAAACTTAAAAGGGTTTAACCTTGACTAGATTGTGCCTACTGATTATCCAGGCTTACCTTCTAAGGCACATGAATCATGAGTACAAATATATATTATTCATCAAAAAGACTGCATTCTGTTGATCACACATTTCTATTAAGGGTGAATAGCACTCTAGAACAGAACAACAGAAAAAGAGTTATTATGTCAGTTTCATGTTTCTGAAAGTGATCTTGTACTTTTCTCACAGAAAACTGAGCAGCTGTTTGAAGGCATCTATTTCTGTGCATCCAAAGCAGAAAACATTGCTTTCCTATGACCAGTAGATTTAGAGCGTAGGGTTGGGTGTGAGACCCAAACTAGTGCCTTCCTTTTGGAACGTTTTGGAACAAACAAACAAACAAACAAAACACCTTGTAAACTGTGAATGCAACAATATGTTCCGATAAATAAATATTATTGCAAGCTGCCCTGGATGTTATTTTTAATAATGGAATGGTGGGATATAAATATTTTATTAAATCAATCCATTCACTTTAGCTGCCATGCCAAAAGGTGGTTTGTACTACAACAGTTTAAATGACATCTTCTGTTTAGTGATTGGCCAGAACCATCTGTGTTTTAAAAACCACACCCTCACATGATGTAATTGTCATAAAATGCTAAAGACTTCAAGGGTATAACATGGTCGGGGAACTCATAAAGCCAATGTTAGATCCCAGTTGCTCTCCTGTATTGCTGCTGGGATGAATGAAGGATAGGCAGCTTTTAGTGCAATGAGAGTTTTGAACATCTGCTCCCTGCAATAGGAAAACGTTGCATTGCCTCCTGACAAACCCACTAGTTAGGGTCAGTGGTGTCACTAAGGTTGGTGTCACCCAGTGCGGTAACTAATGGTGTCACCCCCGTGAACCTCCTCCCATACTAGCTGTGGCTGGGAACTTCTCTTGAAGCAAAGCTCAGGTCTACCCGACTGGTAGACATGTCCTCAAGGAGAGCAAAAGACGGAGCCTTGGCCGACTGCGAGACCAGGTCTACTGCCCAGGTAGTCCTGGGTAGAGTCCGGGTAGATCTGGGCTCTGCCTCAGGAAGCCTGGTGGACCATGGCTCCTGAGACTTTTCCATGGTAGAAGTCTTGGCTCTGGAGCTTTTGTTGGTGTCATCCCCCCATGACGTCACCCGATTTGGTCCACCCCCTCCCTCCTCCCGTGATGCCACTAGTGAAGGTATAAACTTAATTTTTTAATAGCACCAAACTTTAAGGGTGCGTCTTATAATCAGGTGTGTCTTATACTCGGGACAATACGGTATATGTTTACCTCTCTTTTTTGTTTTGAGAATTCCACTTTTTTGTTTACACACACACACACACACACACACACACACACACACACACACACACAGAGAGAGAGAGAGAGAGAGAGAGAGAGAGAGAGAGAGAGAGAGAGAGAGAGAGAGAGAGCCCCAAACATATTACAAGGTGCAATCTGTAACTATTAAAATTAATGGGAGTTTCTTTTTCCATTAACTTCAATAGGATGGGGATGAACTCTTAACTATGCAAAATATATGGCTGGTTGGTCTTTTTTTGCTTTTCAATTAACTATAACACAGAAAGAGAACAAGCAGATTATACTAAGCACTTTCCACCATATGTCACTGCCTGCCTTGCCTAATATATCCCTTCTATTCATGAGCTAAATTTAATATCATTAAAGTAAGGGCAATGATTGTTTTGCATAGCAGAATGGCCATTTTGTCTAGCCATTAAGAAACAGCTCATTTAAAGCAAAAGAGCTGCTATTGTATTGATTACATCCACGCATAATGCTGCATGTGAAGCTATTTGAAAGGCCTCATGACTGCTTTTCTATCTTATGAAGAGCATTCATCTTTGGCTACTTAATAGAACCAAGTTGTCATATAGCAATTTGGAGGGCCAAGCTATAATCCATTTGCTGCAACCTAATATTTTCACCCCAATCCAGTGATATTTTCCCAAAGCATAAAAGCTGGTTTGGGGAGGGGGCTTATCGCTAGTTTCTGCACATGGCATTTCTGTGCGGTGCAGTGGGAACCAGAAAGCAGTCTTGCAGCCCTCCCCTCAATTGGTAGTACTTAGTAAACTGATCCTACATGAATCTTCAGAATTAGCCTTCTGGCAGTGCCACTCACCTACTGTGAGAAGCAGTGAGTTGGCATCATCTAGCTATTCCACCTGAGGTGGCCCTCCCTCCCCCATCACAGAGCTACTGTAGAACTTAGGAGACAGAAGACAAGCCTATGAGTTAATCTGATCTAACAGGACAGCATGAAAAGATCAGGGCTTTAAACACTTTTTTTAAAAAAAAACTGTTGCTTGTCTCTTCTGTTTTTTGTTTTATTGTGTGACATCAGAATTCGTGCAATATTTTCATGTAAACTGCATTGAGGTTTGCCTGAAGAGCAGGCACATAAGTGCTTAAAATAAGTGAATCAATTGTTGTTGTTGTTCAGTCGTTAAGTCGTGTCCGACCCTTCGTGATCCCATGAACCACATCTCGCCAGGCCTTTCTGTCCTCCACTATCTTCCTGAGTTCGCTCATTTTCATGTTCGTTGCATCGGTGATGCTGTCTAACCGTCTCATCCTTTGCCTTCCCCTTCTCCTTTTGCCTTCAATCTTTCCCAGCATCAGAGTCTTCTCCAGAGAGTCCTCTCTTCGCATTAGGTGGGCAAAATATTTGAGCTTCAGCCTCAGTACCTGTCCTTCCAGGGAACAGTCAGGGTTTATTTCATTCTAAATAAATAACTACAGTATTTTACCAGTTTCAGTGCACCTATATTCCTAAAATTGTGTCATGCATGCATACATTTGAATCTTTAGGTCAGAAAAATCTTCACAAAAGAGCAACCCTATAATCAATAGCACACCAAGATGGAAACACCCCCCCCCCCTGCGCGCTGATCTTGACCAATATCAAAAGCAAAATGCTGGTCAGCAAACTCCTGCTGGAATTTAACAAGAAACAGCTAAGTTGATCCTCTGTCATTGATTTTTTTCCCGTCAATTACTACCCTCTGTCCCCACATTTGGGCACCTCATTAGTGCTGCCCCCAAGCAAATTGTGCAAAGATCTTCCCTCACACAGCTGCCATCTGTCAGTGACTGGTCCTGAGGCACAGTCGCAGCAGTTGCAAGAGGGATTAAGGTTGAGTCTGGAGAGGGATTTATCACCCGCTACCTCACCTCTTCTAATTGGCAATTTCCCCTCTGGACATGTCTAACATGGCAGATCTGGAAAATGCCTATTCTCTCTGTAACTTCAGATTCTCTCTATAAACAGTGCTCAGAAAACTACTCTAACCTCCTTCTGAGCTCTAGTTTGAAATGATAGCTTTGCAGGCCAAGAATATCTGAAATTGGTGGCTGCATTTTTTCAAGTTGGCAAGCATGCATGAATCAAGAATGAATGTCTTCAATCACAGAGCATGAATGGTTTGAAATAAAGTAAACCAATTATTATATAAATGCCACAGTGAAACAACAAGTGCTGCAGAAGGCGGAGACATCACATGAATCACCTTTATTTTGCTTTTCATGTGGCAAATATCTTACTTTGCTTTTTGTGGCCAACTTTATTGTGTGCTGTTGTTGTTCAGTCGTTAAGTCGTGTCCGACCCTTCGTGATCCCATGAACCATATCCCGCCAGGCCTTCCTGTCCTCCACTATCTTCCTGAGTTCGCTCATTTTCATGTTTGTTGCATCGGTGATGCTGTCTAACCATCTCATCCTTGGCCTTCCCCTTCTCCTTTTGCCTTCAATCTTTCCCAGCATCAGAGTCTTCTCCAGAGAGTCCTCTCTTCGCATTAGGTGGCCAAAATATTTGAGTTTCAGCCTTAGTACCTGTCCTTCCAGGGAACAGTCAGGGTTGATTTCATTTAGAATTGACTGATTTGATCTCCTAGCAGTCCAAGGGACTCTCAGGAGTCTTCTCCAGCACCACAGTTCAAAATTTCATTTTTCACATTTCATTAAATGACACACACATATAAGAATTGATGACTAACTGGGGTGTCAATAAGCTCTGCTAAAGAAGAGACAGGGGCAGGAGAAGAAAAAGGATATTAAAAAGTAGCAAAAGAACTAGCAGGTAACATGCTAGTATCTGAATTTTGGCTGTTCCCTATCCCAAAAATCATCACTAGAGGTGCCACAAATACCCATGATTTTCATTTTCAGGAATGAAAACCATACATTCATTGTTTCAGATAAGTCCTGAATATCATTGTTTCAGATAAGTCCTGAATAGCAACAGTTTCCAAAATTGTTATTGTGGATCCATAAGAAAAAGACAGAATCGGTGTGTTGTTGTACATATGTTTCATAGGCGTTGCACAATTTCACAGTACAGATAGCACGGAAAGAATGCACAATAGCCAAATACTACATGAAATTATAAGCCAGTTTGTTATTTGAATACGTAATAATGCCATGTGTAATAGCAAGCTGATGATCACATTTTGCATTCGCTAGGAACCAAAATCCCATATACCCGCCAACTATTTGTTATGTCCTACCCTTAGGAAAGCAATGTATTTGCTTTTGCAGATAAAAGACCTCTAGACCTTCATAGTGATAACTTTGAGGTCTTGCCCTGGAATCACATTAATGCTGAAAAGAAGACAGTCTCCATGGCAGGCAAGTGACTTACATGCCACCTCCATAATGGCCCTCTTCACACACAGCTGCTCTGGTGTTCTGACTGCTTTCCCATAGCATGAGTTTCTACGGTTGCAGACTGTGTGTGAATGCTAAAAACCTACAGGTAGGACTACAGTACCTGGCAAGAGTCAAAATTGGCCTCAGGCATGTGCTTACATGCAGATACCAGCCATGTGAAATCACGCCTACCTCACAGGTAATAAATAACATGCTATTGTTATTACCTGTGAGGCAGGCGAATCATGTGGGCATACATCTATGTTACTTGCATTGACAACTATCCACAGGTATACATAAATAAACATTTTTAAAAAAACAAAAACAGAAAACTCAGATATGTAATCTTAGATCATGCTGGGATTAGAATGCAAAACACTTTAAAAACAATCAAAAACTTTCATGGACTGCTACAATGTACACAGAGGTAAGGTTTACAGGTTTAAAAGCCATGTAAAAAAATCTAATGTATTCTTTATGTTTAAAAACCAATCAAATATGTTAAAAACTCGTAAAACACAAGTTAAAAAACAATAAAAACAATTAAAGCACAACATTTCGTCCATCAAACTGTGGACCTCCTCAGGTGTCACGGCAGTGGGCTGCCAAGGTGTTGAAGGGTGGGAGTGGCCAAGTCTGTTGTTATGAAGGAGAAAACACTTTATCAGTGCAATCCTATCCAACTTACACCAGCAGTGTAACCAGCAGTGCAGTAAGAACAGGAGGCCCCAGACCAGAAAGGGGATTCAATTTCCATTCTGGGGCCTCCTGTTCTCACTGCACCGCTGATTACACTGCTGGTGTAAGTTGGATAGGATTGCACTGTATCCCTGTTTTTTAAAAGCTGAAATGGTAAAAAAAATGAGCTATTAGATTTAATAATGGAATAGATTGAGAGAAAAGTCAAACATACATTATCATTTTGTTCCTGAAAGCAACTTCATGGAGTACATAAATATGAAATGAAATCAATGACTGAGGCTGCCCAGAGACGATTGCAAGGCTATTCTAAGGCATCTCCAGAAGCAAAAGATTCCACATCTTCACCCTGCATAAACTGTCACACAAATATCAACCCAGAACTATTGTTATTGCAAGTGCCAGTGGCAGAATGTCACCCATAATGCTATTCAATACAATGGAAATGAAAACCCAGCTAGAAAGACAATGTATAATGCATGACATTTTAAAGAGAAACCCTGTAACTTGGAATACAGTCTGCAGGATGTAGAACGCTGGCAGCTTAAAAAAAAAATGCAGTACCAGGAGGTTGAAAGCCCAGGAAATATTTGATGTGCATGAAGACCTATAACCAATAACCAATAAAAATTCAGCATCTCTCAATACTGGGGAGTGAGAGGGGATGAGAGTTTTATGTGTGCCTGAGGAGCAATAGCTGTATTCAAACTGAACACACATAACTTAAAAAAGTTACTAAACTTTGTGCGGACATACCCAGGAGACAAAACAGTATCTGCAATCAACTAGGAAAGTCACACCAAACAGGGACTCTCCAAAAGGCAGCAAGGCTTTTACTTAGACAAGATGATTAGAATGTATGTACTCTAAAGCCCTGTTCAGGTATTACAGGAACCAAACTTACAGCGCAATCCTGTGTAACCTTGCACCGGTGTAACAGTAGATTCACCGGTGTAAGTGCACTTACACCGGTGCATCTGCTGTTACACCGGTGTATCTACTGTTACACCGGTGCAAGGTTACACAGGATTGCGCTGTTACAGTCTGAACAGAAACATGCCATCAAGCCCAGCTGTCAGCACCAATAGGAATCATAGCTCTACGGCCCCCTCTCTCCCCAGGGATGATATTTGTCTGAAGAGGCAAAAAATACTGTTCTTGGCAAGTGTTTCTGTTTATGATGTAGAACACTGGTGCGCTCCCATTTATGCTGCAACTGCGGACACAGTCCACGGTCTCAACATCTGAACAATATTTGCCTCAACACAGCACTACCTCAACACTTCCCACATAATTCAAAAGGACCACTGACCAAAATGCAGTGCAATTTCATGTATCAAGCACAATCTTGCCATACTCCAAATTCTTTCTCAAAAGAAAAAAAATTGCACTTCAAACGCAAGAGTGCGTACAACATGATGCAGTTGAATCTCCAACAGACCATTAAACTTGAAGTTGTTCCTGGAATTTTAGATTTCATAGGATTTCTAGGATGTCAGAAATGACTGGCATCTCTATCCTATGCTGGCTTCTGCTGGTAGAACAAGCTTGCGCACTGTCGCAAACGTGCCATAATGCCTCTGCCGAATCCTATCCCCTTCCCACTGGCGTCACTACAGGGGGGGCCGAGCTGTAAGTCCTTCCGTGATCGGAACCTCCGTTACACGGAAGAACGAAGCGCCCCGCCCCCCCGCGCCTTCCGACCCAGTCAAAGCGGTGAATGCGCATTGTTTTCACCGCTTTGAATGGGTCGGAAGGTGCGGGGGCGGGGTGCTTCGTTCTTCCGTGTAACGGAGGCTCCGATCACGGAAGAACTTACAGCTCCGCCCCCCCCCTGTAGTGACGCCAGTGCCCCTTCCTGAGCTTGAAATCCCGACACGGAACTTCCCAAATTTGTTGCGCAACCCCAAAGAGGCTGCTGGGTCTCAACATGGGGCAATGGGACAAATATCCCCTTACCTCGAGGAGGCCTCCAGCCAGCAGTGTAGGATTGCACTGTAAAATCTAGTTCTCACTGAGCTGGGGTGGCAAACCTGTTTCTGGGCTGCACCACTTTTGCCTTCAATCTTTCCCAGCATCAGACTGCAGGAGGAGGCTCACATGACTGGATGCATCTCTACATTAAAAAGTTCCTCTGCACAAACAAACTGGCATGCCAGGATGGCTAGGACAGAACCTTTTCCCTTGAGGTCTAATTTTTATTTTATGTGCCAGGAAGAGTAGTGCCATTCAATCATGTGAGTCTTACCTTCAGTCTGAAGTGGTACAGCCTTGATGGGTTTACTTCCTCAGTAAGAACTAGGCTAATTCACACTAGAGTTAACTTCATCTTTGAAGTTGGTGACTCCCACATTTATATTTGTACAAGAAGATGAAGGGCAGACTGGGTGCAGTGCCTAGTGGTTAGTCACTGGCAACTGCCTCCCAGCTCCTGCTTCACCGCTTAAATGGGAAAAACTGAGAAAGGTAGATTGTTGCACCCCCCCTCCAAACTGGAAAACCAGACAGAAGGAGGCTGTCTAAGGGGGGGGGACTTAATTCCCAGTAGGACTGAGAACCCCAAAAGACAGAGGTTCCCTTAAAACCAAACAGTAGTGGAACATGATGATCAGAGAGGTGGCAACCCACATCTTCCTGAGTGAATGGAGACAAGGCAGTGAAACTATAAAAAGGCCAGAAGCTTATTTAGAAGGCGAGTACAATGTATCAGGACAATGGAAGGGAAATTGCAATGGTATAAACAACCAAAGAAGGGCAATGCCAAAGAGTGTTCAAACTACCGCACAACTGCACTCATTTCACATGCTAGCAAGGTTATGCTCAAAATCCTACAAGCTAGGCTTCAGCAGTATGTGGACCGAGAACTACCGGACATACAAGCTGGGTTTCGAAGAGGCAGAGGAACTAGAGATAAAATTGCCAACATGCGCTGGATCATGGAGAAAGCACGAGAGTTCCAAAAAAACACCTTCTGTTTCATTGACTACGCAAAAGGCTTTGATTGTGTGGTCACAACAAACTGTGGCAAATTCTTAAAGAGATGGGGGTACCAGACCACCTTACCTGTCTCCTGAGAAACCTGTATGCGGGTCAAGAAGCAGCAGTTCGAACCGGCCATGGAACAACCGATTGGTTCAAAATTAGGAAGGGAGTGCGGCAAGGCTGTATATTGTCACCCTGCTTATTTAACTTATATCCAGAGTACATTATGAGAAATGCAGGGCTGAATGAATCGCAAGCCGGAATCAAGATTGCCGGGAGAAATATCAACAACCTCAGATATGCAGACGATACCACCCTAATGGCAGAAAGTGAAGAACTAAAGAGCCTCTTGATGAGAGTGAAAGAGGAGAGTGCCAAAGTTGGCTTGAAACTCAACATTAATAAAACTAGATCATGGCATCTGGTCCCATCAATTCCTGGCAAATAGAAGGGGCAGAAATGGAAGCAGTAACAGATTTTACTTTTTTGGGTTCCAAGATCACTGCAGACGGACACAGCAGCCATGAAATTAAAAGACGCTTACTCCTTGGAGGGAAAGCTATGGCAAACTTGGAGGGAAAGCTATGGCTATGACAGCATAATAAAAAGCAGAGATATCACCATGCCAACAAAAGTTTGTATAGTCAGGGCGATGGTGTTCCCAGTAGCAATGTATGGTTGCGAGAGTTGGACCATAAGGAAGGCTGAGCGCCGAAGAATAGATGCTTTCGAACTGTGGTGCTGGAGAAGACTCCTGAGAGTCCCTTGGACTGCTAGGAGATCAAATCAGTCAATCCTAAATGAAATCAACCCTGACTGTTCCCTGGAAGGACAGGTACTGAGGCTGAAGCTGAAATATTTTGGCCACCTAATGCGAAGAGAGGACTCTCTGGAGAAGACTCTGATGCTGGGAAAGATTGAAGGCAAAAGGAGAAGGGGAAGGCAAAGGATGAGATGGTTAGACAGCATCATCGACGCAACGAACATGAAAATGAGCGATCTCAGGAAGATAGTGGAGGACAGGAAGGCCTGGCGGGATATGGTTCATGGGATCACGAAGGGTCGGACACGACTTAACGACTGAACAACAACAACAACAACAACAACAACAACATAAAACAAAACCTTACAAAAGAAACGAAAAGGGGGGGCACGCAAAGGTGCTACAAGCCAATTGGAAAATAAAACACATCTAACTGGGTATGACCTCCACCCACCCACCCACCGTTCTCATTATGTTCCAGGGTCCTGGCATGTACACCTTTCTTTTTCACTAAAAACCCATATGATCATCAAAAGTCAAACAAACATCACAAAATGGTTACTATAGCTCTACTCTTTTCTGAATACATGAAGACTTAAAATATTTTAGCTGTACAGAAGAAATGGCAGTAGAGGGGTTAGTTTTCTATTTTAACCCAGAAAAGGAAGGTGGTGGATGAGGTTATGCAGATTCTGAACTGAAATGGAACTTTGAAAACAAGGGCCATTCTGAGTGTCCCTTCAACAGAGAGTAGCAGTCAATCACAGCTCCCTGATAAACATATCTGTACACATTTGTCTTACATCCAGGTGTTTACTCCAACAAGTATTGCCTGAAGCAGCCTTTAAACAAAGGAGGTGATAGTGGAACAAATACAGAGATAAAAGGGTTCCAACTGAAATCAGAAAAAGGTAATTTATTCAAGCAAGCTTACCGTAATATCTCGCAACACATCTTTATGGAAACTCAGAGCTATTTTAAGTTAAATACAAAAAGTGAATTGTGTGCCACTAAATATTATTTTGGTAATTAAGCATAGGTTTTTACAGAGAGAGCTGCCTAATGATTCTTTCTTGAAAGCACAACAAGCTTAGTACATTTCCATATTACGTTTTGCATCACAGAGCAGACACTTCATGTGAAAAACGAATATATGCTGTAAAGCTGATTATCTGCTGAAATGGCTCATATACTGCTTATCATTAAAATATTATAAATGAGATTTCTCATTTATTGAAATCTCATTGCCATCAGCTAAAATCATATTTGTTGCAATGCACTTATTCCCATCATAGTCTTAGATGCCTTACTAATTAATGACCAGTTCACGTAAACAGGTCTCATTTTATTCATGTACATGGTGTACAGAGACACACTGCCTTGTGGCATAACCAAGACAGCAGTAGCAATAGCAGAAGTGGTAGCTGCTGTCTTCATATGCCACCTGCATAAGTGAGAACATTGACTCATGGAATGCATAAGCCATATATGGCTTATATAAATATATCTGCTTATATATGTTTTTGCTTATATATAATGTTTTTGCTTATATTATGTCATATTCCTAACAGAAACAGGAATGTGCAGGACTGCATAAGAATGACAATACTTAAAAAAAAATTATATCCCACCTTTCTCCAAGATGCTAGGTGGATTACAACAGAGATGGGCAGCCCGATTCTGTGTAAGGATCCACGCCTGGCCCTGCAGGATCCTCAGCCCTTCCTGAGTTGCTCCGGCGTGGCCTAGGGTCTCCTCGGGGGAAGGGGACATTCGTCCCCTTCACCCAGTGTAGGGCTGCCTGGCCCCAATGGGCCTCCTTGGATGTATGCTGGCTCTCAAGCTGACGTACATCCAGGGTGACAGGGAAAGGGCCACCGAGCCCGGGAGAGGGCTGGGGATATCGACATAGCTTGCCGCTGATATCTCCGCTCACTAGCAATGACTGTCCTCCCTCGCTGCCTGGCCCACCCTCCCCCTGCCCCTGCTGATGTAAATCCTACCTGCTCCAGCGGTTGCAGGGGCGTCCGGGATGCAGAGGAAGGGCTGTCGGCCTGGGCGCCGACAGCCCTTACTCCAAGGGTGCCAAAAAGGCGCTTTACGGCATGTTTACGGCACCCTCTGCCTGCGGAGTGCAAGCTCCGCAGGTGGAACTTTAGGGAGGATCGCGCCATAAAATACAGTGACTGAGAAAAAATAGGTTTGTGACATTGTTCCACAGCACCAAATACTAATGCTAGCAAACAAGGAAGAGAAACGAGTCATTTGGCTAACTCCTTGATTTAATATTCTATATTGTGTATCAATGCTAATAATCTTGCCATCTATCAGCAGAATGAGTATGTCATTATAATGTCATCTAGCTGTACACAATAAAAATGTCTTGACATGAAGAGATATTAGTCCTCATCTCCTTCTCCAAGCAACACACAAATCCGGGGTGAAGGAGGAGTGTCTTCCCTGGCAATGTTCAAAGGCTCCTTGGGGAGAATCACAGCTGGAGCTTATTTCCTCTCTGGCACCATTCGCAGAAGCTGTGACTCACATGCCCAGTTGGTTCTGATGCAACTGTGTGGGTGCTGCACCACCCAAGGAAGTTTATAGCACGAAACAACCTTTAAATCCGCTTATCAAGTTTCAAGCACTCCCTAAGAGTCTGAGTTGGCAAGGCTGAAACTCTGATGAACAGCCTGTATTATGGGAGCTCAGTCTATATACCTTTTGGTGTGCTGCCCATGTAGTTGTGTCAGAAGAGGCCTGTGACAACTCAAGGGGGGTTATTTTACTTATGTGAATCAAGCCTCAGCTGGGTGCAGTTGCTGCAAGTGAACGCTTCAGACAATGCCCATCCTACTGTAGAGAAATCTAGTATTTTCAGCATTGGAAGACCATACTGTAGAAGTGCAGCGTGTTTGGCAGAAACTGAAAATGTTAGGCGGTACCCTCTTGTCTCTTTCCTCCCCTAGAACAGTTCTTCCATGGTTTACCTTGTTTTTGGCCCTCTAGCTACCGGACTGTTCTATCATCCCTTGCATATAGGGAAGGCAGTGTGTGTGTCACCTCCCCATCACATTCTTTGCTGTGCAGTTTCTCAGTGGCTGCCACGTGCATGACCTCTTTCATACGCCATGATAAGTCTGCAAAACAGGGCCTTTAATTCCAAAGACTAACTCCTAACTTGCCCATCCCATGAATCGGGGGAAATGTAGGCAATGGCAGGCTGTGACCTACAATGGCAAGACGTTGGGAAAGAGAGAGTGAAAGAAAGAATTCAAGCAAGCACACTGTAATTGAAAACCTTACCTGTACACTAGGCAGAGTGGTATATTGATAAGCTTTAACTACCAGATAATTGGCTTCTATATCTACTATTCCCAAGATCATGTACTTCCACCATCTTCGTTTCAAAATTGCCAGTAAGTTTTCTTCTCCTGCATTGGGACCAGTGGGGGAGGGAGGAGGAAAAAAAGTTTTTAAAAGATTACAATTACAATATATTCATTGTTACAAACCTTTCCATTTGCACATATAAGCATTTCATTTACACACTTGCAAATTAAATATTACTATTGATTGTAGCTGAACAGACAATTCAATCCCCTCTCCACCTCACAACTAGTGGCTTCACCATTCCTCTGAACAGTTGTGTCCTCTCTGGTACCCCGTTTCTGCCCTCTGATGGCAAACCAAATGCTAGCACTGGCACTGGGGTTGGTCTGGCCAGGTGATCCCCTCCGATGGATGCGTGCTCTTGCCCGTGCCCAACCTGGCCAGCCTAACATGACCATGTATGTCCTTTCCATGCTTGTATGTGTACAATCCATACACCTGCAAACTCAGTGCAGAAGCATCCTTCTCAATATGTGAGCCCAGGTGGTGGGGTTGGCTGCCATGATTCCCACCTCCCTCCTCTCTCTCTCTCTGTGTGTGTGTGTGTGTGTGTGTGTGTGTGTGTGTGTGTGTGTGAGATAAGTCTCCCTGCATTCAAATTTTTGAGGAACGAGACATTAAAATCCCCCAGACATACGATATGTCCTTTGCCCTAGTGCAGGCTCCCAGATTGTGTTTGCAGGTCTTTTCTCCTCCAAGTATTTAAAAGAAGCAGTGCACGTTTTGCTGTGGCTGTGCCTGTGTGCTTTTCTTGCTCTCTCCCACCTTCTGAGCTTTTAAAAGAACATAACTATTTATAGCATTACAGTACTGTTCTGTCAGTTTTAGAATTTGTAGTATTTTGGCTGTGTGTGTTATCATTAATTGGAGTAACAGGGAGAGTGTCTTTGTATCTTGTTCCTCCCTGGATATTTGGATTTGCTACACAGACACTATCTTAGCTAAAATGGCACTTCAGGTCACTCTTCCTGCATCTCCTTCCTCTTCCTCTTCCCCGACCCCATCCACTAACTAATCTCAGATGACAAGTTTTTTCACTGAGTTCCCCCCCCCACTATTTTACATGAAAATGTTTACAAAAGCTTTTCTTTTATGTGAAAATGTTTTTAAAATGTTCATACAATATTGTTGTAAAATTCTGTGTGAGGGTTACTAAAATCATTACTGGCTCAAAATGAGTATAGGTCTTGTGTTCTGGGGTTGTTACAAATGGATATGGATACATGTGTGTGTGTGTGTGTGTGTGTGTGTGTGTGTGTGTGTTGGTGTATACATGTTCAGGACTGCTTTCTTTACAGTCCCTATCTTCACCTTATTTCATTGTTTCTTTTAGGATAAAATTCCCTTCTTTAAGGTACGGTCTCCCATCGGGGTGGCGTGACCCAGAACACCTCCCAATGCTACTTTGGTTCTGCCACTACCACCTCTGCTCTACAAAAACAACAACAACAACAACCCCAAAGCCCCTCACCATGCTTCTTACAGGACTTCTGGTTTTATAAGGGACCATACAAACGAAGGAATTCCTTCATTCACGCAGTCCCTGTAAATACAATTGAAAGTCCTGCACTTCCAGGTTTGAGGTTACCACGTGAGGAGCACAGAGGTGGATGAGCAGCTTCCTGCTCACTTTTAGTGGGTGGAAAGAGGATCAATGTGGATGGTGTCCGTGGCTGGCTGGAGGGAGGTGAGGGCAGTGGGTGAAGAGAACCCTGAATCTGCTGCCCTCTTGACCCCTGCAATCTGCTGCCAATGCAACCTGTATCACCTCGCCTCATAGATGGATACCCTGATCCCCGTATTTATATTACTTCTTAAGGAAGAAAACCTTCCTTTATAAGTCTTTTCACGAGGTGTACACGTTTTTCAGTCCCTAATCCTGACTTATAAAGGGGAGTCCCAGTACTCTGTTTACAAGCTTTACAGCCCCGCTACTATGTTTATCCAGTCAGTTGACTCAAGTCAAACATATTGGACTTGCTTTGAGGAAGGTTACATGCACGCAATGAGGGGCTGTCTGCATAAGTGGGAACTCAGCTTCCAAGAATCGATTGTGGTGTGAAGCAAAGTTGCTCTTTTCTGCCCTTGCTGAGGAAATCTGTCAATCACACAACTATCAATTTCTACTAAATGACGACTATCAGTACAACAAGGACTACTGATTAAATCTACAGCTTATCAGAGGTTAAACGGTCTTAATGCTAGGCCAAGGATTATTACTATGCCCAAGCCAATAAACAAACAAACAAATATGAAGTGATTGGGTATCAAGGACCCTCTTTGTTTTTTCTGATTTATTCATGTGGCTTGAGAAAGACACGGTCTTGCCTAAGACCATTCAGTGAGATTTGAACTGGAGATGTCCTAGTTCAGTGATTCTCAAACTGTGGATCACGACCCACCATTGAGAACTTTGGCTGTCCCCTGCCCCCTTAAGGGTCGCTTCCGCCACTGCAAAAGTGCCCGAAACCGCCCCTCGCACTTACCAGGGCTTGGGGGAGCTTCAGGGAGGCCTGCGCGACCCTCTGCAGGCCTCCCCAATCTTCGGATCGCTGTTTTGCAGCGATCTTCGGGCACTTCCGGTTTTCGTGAAAACCGGAAGCACCTGAAGATCGCCACAAAACGGCAATCCGAAGATCGGGGAGGCCTGCAAAGGGCCGCACAGGCCTCCCTGAAGCTCCCCCAAGCCCCAGTACGTGCGGGGGGTGGTTTCGGGGGCCGTTTTGGGGGCCGTTTCGGCAGCAGCAGTGGTGATCCCCTGGATCGCCGCCGCTGCTGGCTCCGCCCCTGCACACACTCAAAGTTGCCTCGCGGGGAGAACTTTGAGAAACGCTGTCCTAGTTCATTCTAGCTACTACACTGCTCCAGCTCTGACTCTTAACATGAGAGAGAGAACAAATGGTCCCCACTTATTACAAAATTTTTATTAACCATACCAGAAGGTGAGATCTGCAAGAAATTTAGGGCGCAATCCTATCCAGCTTATGCCACCAGCTGAGCTCTGCTCAATCCTATCCAATTTAAACCACTGGTGTAACCCAGCGGTGCAGCGAGAATGGGAGGCCCCAGAACGGAAAGGGGATTCAAATCCCCTTTGAATTCCCCGTATGGAGGGGATTTGAATCCCCTTTCTGTTCTGGGGCCTCCCGTTCTCGCTGCACCGTGGGTTACACTGGTGGCATCAATCGGATAGGATTGAGCAGAGCTCAGCCAATGGCATAAGTTGGATAGGATTGCGCTGTTAGTTTCATTTCATTATTCCATTTGCCTGTTTAAAGTGTAACACATCTTTTTAAAAACAAAAACTCTCCTGTTGCTATCTTCACCTTATTTCCATGCTACAAAGATACAGCCCTCCCTTGAAAAACAAGTTTAGCATCTGAGCCCCATGACAATTTCCCTGCACGTTCTGGGGTGTGTGTGGGGGAGGGGGCAGTCATGGCGGAGGCCTCCTTGAGGTAAGGGAATGTTTGTTTCCTTACCTCAGGGCTGCACTGTGGCCACAGCCATGCTGGAAAGGTGACCAGGATTGGAATGTTAGCGAGAACCAAGTGTGAGAGAGAATGTCTTTCTCTCAACAGAACAGCAACTTGAATTAAGGTCTAGCTGTTCAGCCTATAATTGTTTTGTTTCAGGACAGCCCAACTGGAAAAGAGAGACAGCAGCAACTGAAACTAAGCATCCCAGGGGCAATACCATACTGGATGGTGCTAACTAATGAGGAAAATCAACTACTGAATGTGTTGGACAGCGTGTGGAAAACTCCTTTGACTTTTGATACTGATTCTGAGCACAAGCATATGTTTGTCTACTCAGAAATAAGTACCATGGTCTTCAATGGGGTTTTACTCTCAAGAAAGTGTGCATAGGATTGCAGCTTATGCCTCTTTGGTCATTTCTGCATGCATGTCATTTGTTTTCAGGTTCTCATCAGGTAAAGTGTAAATATCACCTATCTGACTCGCAGTTAGCAGTGTGTGTTCATTTTGGAACCACTGGGGGAAAAACAATGGAATTGGGCCCATTTGATTCATTTTTTCTAGGTATAACAGGGCAGTCCAACTTGCCCTCCCAAGTGGGTTGCACGGAACCCGGAAGTAAGTGGCAATGACACAAAACGTGTCACGCGATGACATGACAGCCACAGTTCAGGTTCGGAGGCTGAAGGCAATCCTAAAAATAGTGATAAGGAGATCAGAGCAGGCGGGAGAGCTTTTCCAAGCGTGGAAAAACATGCAGGCAGCAGCTCTGCCTGCTGCTCTGAGACTCCTGCGCTGCTTGTAGGCTTGCACCGTGGTCTCGCTGATCTTGCCAAAAAAGGCCTCACGGGTTGCCTGTTAGACCACAATGATGTATAAAGAAGTGTGCTATTGCCTTTGAATTAAAGGGTCTGAACATATGGGACAAAAGCTAATGCAATCAGGGTGTTTCCCTGGTAGTTGTCTGGCTAATTCTTACAGTAGCTTTTTGCAACTTTGTTTCTGAAAGTACAATTTGTTCCTTAGCTGATATGACCCTCCCTTTCATTTGCTAATATGATCAGGCATGTTTCTAATTAGCAGTGTAAAGGTTGCATTCTGATTATTTTCTGTTCTGCTAACTGAGTTCAGATTGGGAAAATAAGAAGTTTACAAACAGGTAAACAAACAGCAGGAACCAAAACCAGTGGTTGCATAAAGTATTTTCCCCAGAATGCATTCAGTGAGTAATTTAAGAATTGGCATTGGAATGAGCCAGTATGTTTTGATACATCACCACACAGTATCATTCACCTTTATGCTCTAAGTGAGCAATGACCATAAAAATCCACTTTTCTTGCATAGTGCAGTATATTTGAAAACACAATACAATGCACTTGGACATTTTATGGTGATTTGAGAATACAGACAAAGAACTTTCTCTAGGGTTTGCTAGTTGAAGAGCATTAAGAGATTTTAGCAGTGAGGAGCTTATTAACAGTGTTGCACAGTAGTAGCTTAAAATGTATCCTGGAAAATCATGATGCCAAAGTGATTAGACATAGTCTGCAGTATTACTGTGAAATGGGCAGGCACACTAAAGGCTAAAAGTGCCATATCCTTTTTTTTTGGGGGGGGGGACCTTAAGGGGAATTGAACATGCCCTTTTTGCCATTAACGTGGTTAGGTTAGTGGGTTGAATGGGTTTGTGTGAAACTCAGGCTGCATATTGCCACAGAGTTGTATGGAGGAGCACAGGATACTTTACAACTGCAGTATTTTAAATGATTCTCATAGAATGCCAAAAGATAACCCATGAGGACTCATGCTATTACAATTACTCTAATGAACAAAGACACTATTTTTTTTGTCATTTACTACTATATAATGAATAATTATCTTAAGCAGCATTGTCTAGATCAGGGGTTCTCAACCAGTGGTACTAGTACCACTTAGTACCACCAGTGGTACTTCGGCCGACTGCTGGTGGCACTCGGACCACCGGAACCCTGCTCCGACATGGCACTTGTGGTGGCACATTTTCGCTCCTGAGAGGCTCCTGCCTTTGGCCGAGCCTCTTGGGAACGCTGAGAAGGGCCCTCCCAGAGCCTCCTACCTGCATTTTCTGACCTCCAAAAACCTGAAAACCCGGAAGTAACTGGCGATGATGTCATCACCAGTCACTTCCGATGGTACGCAGCAGGAGAGTAGCACCGGAAGTGGTACTCGGCTGGGAAGGGGTTGAGAACCCCTGGTCTAGAACAGGCGACACACATTGTTTGCAATGCCATTCACATGGAACACCTGTCCACAGCAGTCTGTTGCAACTAAGCTGGAAAACTGCTGAACTGCAGTGGTTGAAATTTCAGTCCTACATGACTATTAAGACCCTGAACTGCTGCATCAACTTCTACCATATCCGACTCTCAATGAGTTAGTGTCTATTGGGAATTCTTCAATCTGTCATACCAGACTTGGGGAGTTTGCATAGAGAGTAAATAAGTGCTAAGCATTTGGAAAGCTGCTGGGGATAATTAATGTGTGGGGGATCTAGTGAAAGGAATTCATGTTTGGATGCACAGACGGCTGGCAAAGGGCATGGGAGATGGAAATGGTACAATGAAGAAAAATGAAGGCAACTTTCAAAATTGCAAATAGTAGAGACGTTTGCAAGAACTACTATTACCATAAAAATCAAAATTCTCATAGTACATTGCTGCTCTCTTTGCAAATCTCTAGAAAATATTCAGAGAGTAAAAACTGTCAAAGCTCATGACTTACTGGCACACTAGAGTAAGATTCAGCTCAGTGTATACTGCTACATAAATGAATGTGTGCTCTTTGTCTTGCTCTCAAAAACACTTAACACTGAGCTTTGGATGATCATTATTACAGTGTAAGCGGCTTAGCCTGGACTGCTCCACACAGAAAACTTTAGTCTAACGCTCAGGTAGTTTGTTCTGATCACTGTTGTCAATCACTGCTCTTGGACTGGCACACTTAGGCTAATTGTACCATGTTGAATATAGGGAGAAAAGCTGAGTAGCTATAAGCATGTGTCAGTAGCTGCAGGAATAGCAGGTTTAGAAACCTGAGTATATGAAAATCATAGTGCCAATGGGCAAAGACATATTCCTGTAATTATATGGAGGTGCTGTATACATTACTACAGGTTTTCCCCATCAAGTATTGATCTTTGTGAAGTGCCAGAAGGAGATCCTTTCATCATGAGAAAGACTTTATGAAAGGGCTAGAAATATCTCTGAAGGAATCCCCTGACAGCTTCGCCTGGACAGAATATATCACCAGCTACATTTTCCAAGCATGAATCACTTTGTTGTTCCTGTGGCTAGTCAATCAAACCAAGCAAGCAGAAGTACGTTAACGTTAAAAATGAACCTACAGTCGTGACATCTGCCTATTTTAGCTGCATAGATTGAGGCGAGACTATGATGGAAATGAAATCAGCTATGCATTTATATGACATTTACATTTCTTCTGCAGATGCGCTCTCTCTCTCTCTCTCTCTCTCTCTCTCTCTCTCTCTCTCTCTCTCTCTCTCTCTCTCTTCTCCTGAAATAATACTGCACGTTCA
The DNA here is from genome assembly GCA_026170595.1 of Plestiodon gilberti rubricaudatus. Lineage (NCBI taxonomy): Eukaryota > Metazoa > Chordata > Lepidosauria > Squamata > Scincidae > Plestiodon > Plestiodon gilberti. Next base: position 80,656,152 of record JANXHW010000001.1, read on the forward strand.
TTGTAGGCAGTTATTTGAGGAAATACTGAGTGAGAAGCTTATGGGTGACTCAGACTCATCATCACATTCACAAACCACAAGGAGCTAATTTAAATTAGATTTTGCAGAACAAAAGGTAATGTTAAAGAACATTGCATGGAAGAGTCATTCAGAGGAGAGGATGCTGAGGACTGATTTGGAAATTCTTTTGACAAACCAACATCTTGGTCTCTTTTGTTTCCTGGCAGGGTCCAAGCATTCCTAAATATAACATTAATCTTCCTCTCCACCAAAATTGCTCAGTGGAGCAATTCTGCCTCCCCCCCCCCATGGATAGTGAAGATCTGCGGATGCCAGGTCCGCCGAAAAAAGCCTGTTTAAAGAAAAAAAAAGCCCCCAAAGTGCTGTTTTACCTTTTAAACGCCAAACTGTGCTGTTTTCAAGCCTCCGTGAGGCTTCTTGAAGAGGCATGACCCACTTACGAGTCGCGAGAAGGCTCTTCCCCCCCTCCCAGCCTTGCCCAAGACTTCCTGGCAGCAACCCCCTCCCTTACCTGGCAGTTCACCAGCCACTGCTTCTTCCCTTACTCCTCCCATTCTTTGGATTTGAAAAGCAATGGAGGAATTGAGAGTGGAGGAAAGGACAGTGCTAGAACATCAGAAATGCAGAGGTGGGTGGTCCCCCAATCCTCTGCCTTGGACAACCAGCTCAGTTGGCCTCATGGATGGGTTGGACCTGTCTCTACCCGAGACCATGGTGAGTTACTGTCAGTCATGGCAGACAATGCTGGGCTGGAAGGGACAATGGCATGAGCTCCATAGAAGGCTGCATCATATACTGTATTTTCTCATGAATTACAGTGGCAAGTGCTATAATAATCAACACGAAATACTTCAGAATGCTAAAGAATCTGCCATCCCTTGTCCATAATTTGAGTTCAAGTCCTCAAACTATTTAAATAAATATCAGACCTCCAAGTTCTTCTCCTTCTTATATTTTAAAATGAACTTGAAAAAGCAAAATACACAGAGAAAGGATCTGGGAAGAGGGAGAATACACACTTATAAAGTACATTAATCATCACCTACGAACTGTACTTAAACACACTGATGCTGTATGTAGAATATCGGAAGTTTGGGCAATAGTACGGAAGGGAAAAATGTTAGCATATGCTGTTCCTGATTCAAAAACAGTGATCTGCTGCGTGTAGAAACAGGTTTTCAAGCACAAGTAGGTTGATGGGCTAGAGTACTGCAAATGGTCTAGACAGGGACATGTGGTGAGGCAACTCCGCTCCCTCATCGTTCCCAGTAAAGCTCCACAGCCTTTGTTGGTTTCATGGGCAGACTGGCCTTGTTGGTGGGGAAGTGGAGTGGTTTCCAGAATGAGTCTTAGGGATCCTTTATTCCTGGATTCACCTAAGACCTGACAGATCCTGCTGTCCAACTCCAATGGTCTAAGAACAAATAACTTAGCCATTTGTTTTACTGAACCCAAGAAAACGCAATGCCACTTTTGCTTCTGTTAATTTATGCTTCTAAATAAAAATAATTCCCTTATGGCTATTCTCTTCTGCTGCTTTCCCAAACGCTTCCGCATACCCTACTTCATGCCTTCATTACTTTTTAATGCAGTGCTGCTATTACACTGCATCTTATTTTCATTGTGCCGCTTGGGAAAGTAAAGATAAATTAAACAAACAGAATCAAAATCTATCCAGCAACTTCAGCTTTTCCCCAGATCTTTCCTCAGCAGAATAAAAACAGACATAAGTTTTCCTTTCATAGCTTTTGTCTTCTAGGTTCTTGTAATCAGATGAAACATCTTGATTACGGACTGTATTGCACAATGGAGTTTTGTTCTCTCTCCCTTCCCAAAGTAATAGATAGGTTTTACCCTGAATTCTCCAATAGCTGGCAATACCAAGGTCATCACTTCAGAGTTTGCAAATTGAAAAGCAGCCATTCATGCATCAGAAATATGTTTTTAAAGGACATTTTTGTTTATTGGCTATTAACATTGGTAGACTTTAAAAAATGTAGGGAGATAGTAATTGTTTTAAATAATTGACAGTCTCCTTAGGGTTTCTGTCCCCAAAGCATTCAGAATCTAAGAAAAAACAGAAAGGACACACCAGCAAACAGCCACTGGAAAAGATACTATGCTGGGCTGAATGGGGACAGTTAGAAATGTTGAAGTTAAGAGCTGAAAAGTCCCTCCTTGGAAGTTTTCTAATCTGACACTGATACTGACACTGACACACACACAGAGTGCAGGTACAGCAACTATAATTAGAGTTCGTTTCCTCTTGCTAAATATAAGAGAACTACTAGTCCCTTTGTGCCCAAGTGTGTCTTGTTCTGTTCAGGTTGAAGGTTCATCGAACACTTCCAAATATGAGGTTTTTTAGTACCTCTTGTGCAGACCCAATGCATGGATGGAGAAGGGAGACTGTCAGCGCAATCCTGTGTAACCTTGCACCGGTGTAACAGTAGATGCACCGGTGTAACAGCAGATGCAGGTGCACTTACACCAGTTTATCTACTGTTACACCGGTGCAAGGTTACACAGGATTGCGCTGTGTGCCTGCTAATCTGAGCCCAATGTGCATGCACCCACTGGCTCCATCACCAATGTCCATGTGCTCGTTATTGGCTTTGCACAGATGTAGGCACACATTTTCTGAGTTCCTCTCAATGCAGAGGGTTGTGCAAGGGCCACTGGACACACCAACATTGGGAGCATAGTCACAGAGAGCGGTTCAGCGGTTCAGCTTTCTCCTCCACAGTTTGGGTATATGCAGGTTTCCCATCCCACGTTCCCCTCTTCTGTCAGTCATGTGTTAACGCTGCCAGCCTGGTAGAAGGGAACATAGATTACCTTTTCCCCAGCTCTCTAAATGGCAAATAGTCTCATGATGAAAAATACAGCTACTATGACATGAAATATCAGGGAGGGAGCACATGTACTAAACACGTAGCGAAAGCCAGAAGATTTTGATGGGCTATGAAAGCACACTAAATATGTATGCTCTAAAACAAGTCTGAATGATGGAGTGTACAAACTGAAATAACATGATGTGATTATTTTCTTTTCCTCCCATAGGGATCCTGGTAATTGCAGGTCTATTAAGGTGCACCGCTTGTACAGAGAAAAATACATTTATGTACATAAACACAAGTGGTACTGCAACAACTGCTTGCCAGTTTGACAACAGCAAGTTTCAAAGAATAATCAGGTTTAGGTCAAACAGAAAAGATGGTAGAAATAAAGATGTTCTTGAAATCAAGGAAAGACACCAGGGGGGGAAAAAAATCTTGAAATTGCATAAGATGCTAATACCGGTTTCTAGTTTATGTCAAACCAAAATGAGAATAACAGCAGTGCAAAAAGACCTCAGAGGCAAGACTGCATCAAGATGCACAAAACCTGCACGGAACTGGAAATTGCTTCTCAGAAGGAAAAAAAGCTGCAGTGACATTTCAAATCTATCTATGCTGGAAACGTCACTTTTCTGATCTTGTGGGATGCCTCCCCTGAGCAAGTGCAAGGTAATTGTTCCAAATCATTCTTCATGGTGGTTGCTATCAAGTGACAGGGCATTTGTCTGCTATCAATGGCATGTAGGGCAAACTGAATTCCTGTCCATATACTGATTTGAGTTTATGTTCAACAAATTTAGCTCTCTTTTCATAAATGTCCAGACATTGATAATCTCTATTTCTCTCAATGGGTCAGTAATTCATCAATATTACTGAAGGTATATTTTGTTTTTTAGAAAATAAGGAACAGCCAGGCTCGAAAGGATCTGAATGTCATCAAGACCATCAGTGGATTTTCTGTCCTCCACCATGTAATTAGTACATGACTAAACTGTAGATTGTAGCTTGAAACAACCAGAGAACAACACATGCTAAGGTATATCACGCCAGAGGTGCTTGCAGAATAAAGAAGCAGTTTATCATAATACATCCAGATGGCTCTAGCTGTTCCACATGTTCTAGGGCAGTGATGGCAAACCTTTTTGAGCCCAAGTGCCCAAACTGCAAACCAAAACGACTTATTTTTTTCAAAGTGCCAACACTGCAATTAAACCTGAATAACGAGGTTTTAGTTTAGAAAAAACAATTCGTATGGAGGTGTAACAAGCCCATTTCGCGCCTGGCTCGAGGGGGGAATTTAGCGCCTTTTAGTGATTTCCTCGCACGGCCATTAGGCCGTGCGCGTTTTTTTGGGGGGTGCACCCTCAGGGACTCTGCTCCGGGTGTCCCCCGGCCCGCCCGCCCCCCCGGTGCCCCCCGCCCACTGAGCGAGGCGTCCTCCCTCCGGCTTACCTGCTCCTTTCCCACGCTCCTCCTGGAAGCATTTCAAGCATACGTACTTGAAATTAATGTTACTCACCCTACCTCAGTCCAGCAACATTAAAAGTGCAGGAGGTAATGATGAGTCACAGTCATTTATAGCAAGGGTGGTGGAAAATTCTGATCCCGGTTCTAATATTCCTTCCAGTTAAGAAATGACATGGAGACAAGATGACCCTTAAATAATTTTGTATATTAACTGGAATACATGACACCTGGCAACTGACATCAACAACAGACCTTAATGGGAGTCAGGCTGGAACTGGAAGGGCCGCGGGCGGGCGGGCGGGCAGGCAGGCAGGCTAGGCGGCAGCGGCGGCGGCGGCAGCAGCAGCAGCGCCGGGGCCTGGCCGCGCCGCGCCTTCCGGCTAAGGGCGGGTGACTTCCGGCTAAGGGCGGGTGGGGGAGGAGAAGGAGGAGAGCCTCCCCTGGCCCCGCCTCCCCCCGCCCAGCCCAGCCACGGAGGAGGCTGCCGACTGCCGAGGAGGAGGAGAAGGAGCGAGCTGGACCCGCCCCCGCCTGTGGCAGGCCGGTCGCACTCTCAGCTGGGAGGCGGGCGCTCCACTCTCAGCTGGGAGGCGCTCCGCTCTCAGCTGGGAGGCGGGCGCTCTCTGTCCTCAGGGGCGGCCGGCCGGCGCGGCGGCGCATGCCCACAGAGACGGCTCGGCGTGCCGGCAGTGGCACGTGTGCCACGGGTTCGCCATCACTGTTCTAGGGCAAGACAACAAACGTCAGGTACATTTGTCAGTTCATTGTGTTACACAGTGCTCAAAGTACACAAGAGTCTGAACTTACACCATGTTTGTTTAAAGCCAATTCAATCAACGTGGAGGAATTTAGGCATTAATGAGAACATTATGAGTAGCTCATTGTAACACCCTTATAAACATCCAGAGGGGAAGGCTACTTCAGTATGTGATGAATGACCTAGTTTTTTAAACCAATTCCCCGTATTTTTGGACACTTCTAACTCCCCAGAAACTCCTGTGCAGGTTCAATAGTCTAAAAAGCTGCGTAGACATCCTCCTACAGTAGCCTGTCCTTTGCCTGAAACTCTATTACCAGCCAGTCATGTGCATTTGTGGATTTGAGACATTCATCCCTGTCTGGAGTAACATGCCTTCCTACTGACTGGCATGGCAGCCAAACCTACCTGGTGGGATGGAGAGGCCATTTGGGCTCCAGTCCTCCCATTAGGTAATTTGATGACATCACCAAACCTAAGCTATTTAAGTTCAAACACAGGATGCTCTGGGTGTGTGTTTTCTGCCTGGTCTGCTGTGAAAACCTCATACTGGTTTATAGAAGGTGCACTCACTTACTCTCCTGTAAGCACAGGGACCAAGGATTCCTGGGACAATGCAAGTAGCTAGCAATAGGGACTGTATTTATAGCTAGACACATTCAGGGAAATTGTTTTGTTTTTACTTACTTTCACTATGAGACAGCTGCAACTTCACTGGTTTAGTGATCAAAGCATTGGGTGTTTCTGTGTGCTGTGCTCTTGAGTAGCATCCCAGCTCCATCTGCTGGGCATTACTAGGTACTGTACCTAATTTGATCACGCTTTTGCTTTGTGTCCATCCAGCTTACTTCAGGCATTTCCCATCAAGCTGCCTGTACTTTTTTCTACCCCCCCTTTATTTAATTTATTTTCTTTTCGATTTTTAGTAAACGAGTATATTTTGACTCTTCACTTGCCTAATCCATGTTCACGGGTACAGGTGTGTCCCCCCCTTAACAACTGATCATTTAATGACGATCCGCATATAAGACAGAGGCCCCAGTAAGAAGACACGTCTTTTTAAAGTCCCAAGTCATCAGCTGTTTCATGCTAGAGATACCGTATTTTTCACACCATACGACGCAATGGACCATGGGACGCATGCGTTTTTTGGAGCTAAAAATCGTGTAAAAAAATGACTTGCTTTTAACAGTTTTGCTTACCTGGTTGTTGATCTGCAGCTCCAATCTTTGGGTGCCCCAGCAGCTCCGAGTCACGTTTGCTGCCTGCACCAAGTTCCCAGGCGCTGGACGCGACCTGAGAGCCCTGCGGAAACATCGCAGCAACTGCGATGTTTGCGCAGAGCTCCAGTGGCATTCAGCGCCTGTGCGAAGTTCCCAGACGCTGGACGCGACCAGGGACCTCTGCACAAACATCACAGCAACTGTGATATTTCCGCAGAGCCTGCAGTCGCATTCAGCGCCTGCGCGAAGTTCCCTGACGCTGGACGTGATTTCAAAGCCCTCCGGAAACATCGGAGGAACACTTTCAAACACTGAGCATGAGTCAATTTTGAACTGCCCAAAGAGACTCATATGCATAGGTATGCAAATGAACTGAAATCAAGGTTACCTCCACCTGCTTACTTACCTACTATACATGACAAGTCTGTAATTAGTTCACTTCTGCAACAATTACTCAACATTTGAAAAACAAAAGGGCAATGCACCTTCCCTTTATGAGCACCTATTACAAGCAAACTCATTGCTGACTACGCAACAGCAGGAAAGCGCTATTTCCACAGCTTTATGTGGTGGGTAACCAGGCTGGTGTAATTAGCCCAAGATACCATTTGCTTAAAATGTGTGCACTCAGTAAAGGAGGGGAAGGAACCCAATCAATTCAATCTGATTGCTAATTCAGCTAATAAAAAATCTCATATACATGTTGCTAGATCAAGTAGTTAAATGGGCAGGGAGGTTGCTAGCCTTCTGTTTACACAGAGGAAGCATAACAACACAGGCCTGCACACATTTTGCTTTCTTAAAAATGATACCTATTCTTGGGTATATTTGGGGCGCTGATTCCAAAAATGGCATTGGTTTTGCCCTTTCACATCTAGTTTTGGGGGTATGGCATCTCCACCTCATAACAAGAGTCAAGCAGCTTCCTTGTGAGGAATCAGATGCCATGGCTTTCTCATGAGGAAGCTGCTTGACTCGCATTATGAGGTGGTGATGATGTACCTCAAAACTAGACGTGAAAGGGCAAAAACAATGCTATTCTTGGAATCAGTGCCCCAAATTCATGTAAAACCACCATAAATTTTGGGGAAAAAATTTTGACCCTCAAATTTGCAGGCCTGTGCAATCGCAAGTGCAGTGTTGAGGAATCGAACGTTACAGCGCCTACAGTGAAGGGTAAGGTGGGAACCCCCCCCTTTGCCAAGAGTGACAAAGCAGCCTTGCGGCCATTGAGAAAAGCTAGTGGTGGGCTACTATTAAGGATGCAGTTAATAATGCACCCATATATACCCATAAACCACTTGATGACATTCTGCAGGAAAGAAAAACAGTCATAGCAGGTGGTATTGGGTGCAGCAGAAGCGGAAGTAGAGGGGAGTGTGTGGAGCAACTGCTCCACTCGTGGGTGCGGGCGGGGGCACACTTACTGTCGTCGGAGGGGCACACTTGTCATTGCATTCCCCCCCCGCCCTCCCTGGAGCCCGAACGGCTCCAAAATGGGTAGGAAACCGGCGGGGGGCATGTTCAGCACTGCGCTGGGCGCGTCACATCACCTAGGCCCCGCCCCTTCCTCCGGGCACCGGGAAGGCTACTTACGCCTCTGGGGTGCAGGAAGGGTAGAGGACCCATTTCTTGTGCACTGGTGGCTCATTTGTTGTCAGGAGTAATGAAGAAGCAACTGAAACATTGTTTGCAGTTTCTACCCTTAATGCTCATACCTGTGGTTTATAACAGCCTGTGACCCATCAAATCAACTGAGGCTTGAGTTGGTTGTGTCAACGGTTTAAATGGATTAAAACTTGCAGCTCTAACATATCAATATGTTAAGAACCTATGAGCAGCTCTGCTGGATATGAGTAAAGGTCAACGACAGTGGCCAAATGGATGCCTTTGAGAAGTCCACAAGCATGACATGAAGGTAATAGGCTTCCCCTGCTGTTGCCATCCCTTCCCCAGCATACTGCCTCTGAGGTCCAAAGCAAATGTGCACCTGTATACCATGAGAAAACACAGTTATATCCATAAGTTTCAACTCACATGGGATTTGCCACCACACTTTCACTGCAATCCAGGGACTTCACTCCCTGGGGCTTCTGAGCAAGTGGGCATAGGATCATGCACCAAAGCAGGCACTCTCCCATCCCCTGCCCATCCACACTCAGAAGAGCAGGCTTAGATAGTTCAATTTTGTCCTCCCTTGCCTCACTCTCATTTGTGCCATATGGCTTGGGCTGCCATCCTTCCTATACACACTTTCCTTGGAGAAAGCCCCATTGAACACAATGATACTTAATTCCGAGGAGGCATACATTGGGGGATCATGATCGGATTGTCTTGCTGATGAGAGCTATCCTGCCCTGGTTGGAATGAGGGAGGAGATGAGAAGAGGGAGGGGAAGCTAAGAACAAACTCAGAAGAAGTGAGGGCAGGAAGGGTGTCGTCTCCTCCTCATTCTCTCTGCCTGGGCTGCTATCCCACACTTTCTTGGGAGTAAGCCCCATTAAACACAATAGAACTTGCTTCTGAGTAGGGATGGATAGGATTGTGTCAGAAGTATCTTTGCCTCTCCATTCACCTCCCCACCTCTGTCTTTCTGCCCCCTTCTTTTTATGTTGGGGGAAGGAGCTGGAAGTTTTTTTTCTTTGTGCACATGCAGCAAAGAAGCCCAGCATGTCTGACAATCCCCATTCCAACCACAGGCTGTTGCTCCCAAAAGCAGGAGAAACAAACAAACAAACAAACAAACACACACACACACACACACACACACACACACACACACACACACACACACACACACACACACACACACACGGGTCTTTAGCCATGTCTTGGAAAATGGCCTCTCTGTGAAGGGAAACAACCTGGGTGGAGAGCTTTGAGGAAGAAGACCAATGCGAGTGGAGAAGCAGTCTTTATGGGACAAATTATGCACCTCCTTCACCGCAACTTGGGCTGCAATCCTATACACCACTGGTTCCAAAACTGTGGTTTGTGACCCACAAGTGGTTCGTACCTGATTTGTAGTGGGTCACGAACAGCCCACCACCCAAGCCTCAACGTCTGGGTTGTCAAGCTTTTGCAATTTTTTACGCGAACTGCTGGCTGCCTGAGCCTCTGTCACTGCTCTCTCAGTGAGAACACGATGTGACAAGGCCCCGCCCCCATAATGACTGAAGACCACCGAGCAGAGGCATGGATGGCCGGCTGTTTGCACAAATTTTTTTGCAAAAGCTCAGTAACCTGGAAGTTTTGGCGGTGACATGATGACATCATCACTTCATCATATCATCGCCAAAACTTCCGGGTTGCAAAGCTCTGCACTGAAAGTGGGTCATGGAGCAAAAAAGATTGGGAACCACTGCATAGTATTCACATTTTCCTGGGCGTGAGTCCCACTGACTACAATAGGACTTACTTCTGATTGGAAATACATTGGGTCATATAAACAGATGGCACCTCCCCCCTTCTCCAGTGGGAAGAGGAATAAAGCACTTTTGGCTTTCCCCTTCATCTCCTCACACACACACACACACACACACACACCCGCAAAAGATTTTTGCAAAAGGTCAAACAAAAACCGCTTCTGCTGCTGCCTCTCATACTCGCCACAAGCGAAAGGCCTCCTCAAGGTAAGGGAACCTTCATTCCCTAACCCCGGGGCAAGTCTCTGCTGCCCTAAGGGGGTCTCTTTGGATCTGCACCAGCTATTTTGCTCACACAAGTACAAGGAGAGTAAGGGAGAAGAAAGGGGAGAAGGAACAGGGTTAAAATCCTGCACATGTTGGTCATGCCGAGATCTTTCCCAACTGTGTTCCGCTGTCGTAAAGGGCCTCGCAGCCCTAGTTAGGATTGGGCTGTTGGACCTCTTGGCTCACTCCTTTAGCTGACTCTGTGTGTGGTAGCATTTCTGAAAACTTAATGTTGGAGATCTTGGATTTCAACATCCAACCTAGCAATTTAAATTTTGCTTCCAGGATGGCATGATTACATTTCCTGACATCACTGGTGCTGACTTTCACAATGACCACTGACTCCTCCACTAGAGTATCCACCAGGATGTCTCTGATACATGATGCCTGCAACTTTTGCACCAGGCAGGCAAGTCACTATGTAGGCAATATGATGGTCACAAACCCATCTCTCTGAACTCCTCATGATCAAATCACCCACTAATAGGAGCTCCCATCCTGGAAGCACAATAGGACATCAGATAATTGCCCAAGGCTCTTAGCTTCGCCTCCCTCTTCTCATCTCCTCCCTCATTCCAACCAGGGGAGGACAGCTCTCATCAGCAAGACAATCCGATCATGATCCCCCAATGTATGCCTCCTCCATAATTCCTTAATGGAATTAAGTACCATTGTGTTCAATGGGGCTTTCTCCAAGGAATGGCTCCCTTAATGGATCATTTTCCTCCTCCTTGGATGGAAAGTTACTCAAAATATATAACTATATGCCACTCCTATGTACCTAACGGCCACCTTAAGAATGCTTGGCTTATATGATACACTTTACTGCAGCTGAAATGTGCGTAGTGTTGATTGGTAGGGTGTGTTTCACCTTAAATCTAAGCATCTACTTTTTAAATTGCTCCCTAATTAGAAACAAACCTCCACTTACTCAGCATCTGATAAAACGGCGTTTACTAGCAACCACCTGTAAACTTCTCTGCTGTGATTTGCTTCTCACGCCAGCTCTGTGTATATGTGGGCAGGGATTTAGCCTGACTGCCACTTATCTAGGTCGCTCTTTTTAGCAGTTACAAATAAAGAAATTATCTTGTGGAGAACTGTGCAATTAGGCATTCCTGTCACACCAACACAGTGCAAAAAACATACAACAAATGGTTGCCAACACTTTGTGGTACTATCATCCTTTGTGCCCCAGGAAGAAGAAAAGGCAACTAAATGACAGGTCAATTGAGTCAGACTGTAGGAAACCCTGTCCACTCATGGAGCTCTACATCATATGGCGAGGGGAAGGGCATTGCGCCTACTCACCCGGTGCCTGGGGCGGGTGGATAGAGGCACAAGAGATGGTGATGCTGCTGACAGCTCCTTTTATTCACATGTTTACACAGCCAATTTGGGGCGGGAGTCCCAGATTCTTCTCTGGACTCTCTCCCCTTTGCACGGTCCAGTTGCCTTTTCTTTTCTCTGCTCAGAGTAACCAGAAATTCCTTTTGCTCTGGCAGTCCATGTAACTGGGGAGACACCTCATGACACCCCCCCACTGTCTCTCCCAAGTGTCCCTGGGACCCAGGTGGGCGATGGCTTGGTGGCCTCTGCTCACTTACCAGCCATAGCTGGGGGGAAAGGGCTCGGTTTCTCAGCCCTACTGGCCTGTTTCAGCAGACTCCATCTCCATTCCCTCTGTGCCTTCAGTCTTGTCTCCACCCCCTTCAACCTGGTCTTCACCTCCCCTCTTCTGGCCTCCATTTCTGGTTTCTTCACTGCTCTGACCGCTCACCTACCCTCCTCTTTCTGTCTCCTTCCTCCAATTGTGGAGGAAATATGGAGGAAGTCTCCTTCCTCCAACAGTAAGCATCCCCTCATCTGCATGCCCAGTGATGACATCACTGCGAGACGTCTTGGATCTAAGTAGCTGCCACTCTGGAGAGTCCTCTGGTCCCTGGAGATGCCGCAGGGACACAGCGCATCACACAGACACACCACCACAATAGTCAGATACAATGTTGTGCTGGATTTCAATGTTCTCCAGGTACAGCACACATGCTGCCACCTGGCTCCATCCATCCTGGCCCTCACCGACCGCCAACAACTTGCAAGCTCAGAAGTAGCGTTACCAGTTTGGGCAGTGCCACTTCCTGAGGACTTGTTCTGGAAATCACTTGCCTGGGATAAAAGCCACACATAAAACACCACTTGGGTGTGCGGCACCAAGCAGCGCCTTGTTTGGCTCATCGAAGATGCACCTCAGAGGCTCAGCGCCATCCTGAAAGCTTCTGTGGCACCTTCCCAATTCCAGTACTGCCACAGAAGCCACACACAGTTCTTAGAGAAATGTCTTTATTTGGTTTAGGGCAGGGGTTCTCAACCAGTGGTACTAGTACCACCAGTGGTACTTTGGCCAACTGCTGGTGGTACTCAGACCACTGGAACCCTGCTCTGATAAGGTGCTTTCGGCAGCACATTTTTGCTCCCGAGAGGCACCTGCTGCTGAGAAAGGCCCTCCCACCCTCTCAGAGTCTCCTACCTGTGTTTTCTGGCCTCCAAAAACCTGAAAACCCGACAGTAACTGGCAATAATATCATCGTCGGTCATTTTCGGTGGTACACAGCAGGAGAGTGGCGCCGGAGGTGGTACTCAGGCGGGAAGGGGTTGAGAACCCCTAGTTTAGGGTGTTCTTCAATCTGACTGATGCTTCAATCTAAGTCTTCAATCTGACTGATGCTTCCCCAAGATTCTGTTTTGGTAACATGTGAATCATATGCAATAGGTAGATTGTAAAGGGTACTACCCGTGCCTCACCAATCTGAGTGTTGGCAATGCCAATGTGTGAACTTCTCCAGATTTTGTTATTCAAATTTTACAAGACCAGTGTGTGATCGAACTATGGGAAAATGACAAGTACTACGTCTAACTAACTTATAAACTGGTCCTAGGTGAAAGGTGAGCTGGCCATCTGTGGTCAACAGCTATATTTCAAGCATTGTGGTTCCCTGGATTTATTCTGAAAGGTTGTGGGAGTGTGGCAATGCCTGCTCACCACATCACTGGAGACCACAAGCATGTGATTGAAGTTCACCATCTAAGAAGTTTCAAAGGGGCTACTGCATAGTAAGCATTCACAGGATTTTACCCTTAAAAGCACAGAAATGGTATCTATCTTGCAATGTATGAAGCTGCCTTCTCATTACCTGCTCCCTGATGCTGCAAACTACACTTGGGAGAAGCTTTTCCATTGAACTATGACCCCTCTCTGATCTACATTCATTCCCAGACATTTTGCGGCATAAATGTCACAGGTCAATGGCAGGTGAGATCAGCTTTGATTCAGCAACAGGAAGTCATGGTCTGTCCCTCCATTGGCTGGTAAGGAACTCTGAAAACCTTAGCTAGTAACATGCAACAGTTAAGAGAGTAGAAAGTTCCAGCTGTACGACAGAAGTTCAGCTTCTGGGCCAATGAGTTATCTAACTTTTTTCCTCTCCGTGTTCCCCCCCTCCTTTAAGAGATTGTTAAAGGACTTATTCTTTCCCTTGGCTGTTCTGATTCAAATCTGTGTGTGTAAACTTTGAAAATAGGTTCGTTTCAGGTCTGAATTTTATTTAGGTGGGAGTGACTGAAAGTGAAAGACAGCACTAGAAATATCAAGAAGTGCCTGAAGCTGTGCATGCGTGGTGCACACACCCTCCTACTCTGCAACAAATTACATTTTAAGCATCACTGCGTCATAGTTTCTGGCACTAGAATTATCAGTGAGGATCTCAAAGTTCTTGCCAAGCTTTTACTAAATTAAACATCACATTGCTAATCACTCCTGCCAACCACAAAGCATGAAAAAAGGAAATTAATGATTTTATCCAACATAGGTGTTCGAAACCACAAGGCATGCTGTCTCCTATGTGTCTGGGTGCAAGGAAAAATAACAAATGCTATTTTTTATTTAGCTTCCTGGATTAGGGCCCAATTCTGCCTAAATATAGGCCGCGGAGCGCGTGCTCTATCGGCCTAAAGGTGTTGCAAAAGTGCTATATGGTACTTTTGTGGCTCCTCTAGTGTAAGCAGTACTGGCACAGAGGCTGACACCGCCCACACTGCCATCACCCAGGACCGGCTAGGATGCAGAGGTCGGCCATTTTGGCCGCCCACCACATCTTAAGCAAAATCGGGCTGTTATTCTCACTCACTAGAGAAGGCTTTCAAAAGCCTACCGGTCTACCATAATGTTCATTTTATTTTGCTTTTTACACTGCAGTACCAGTCAAAGCAGTAGCAATATGTGGTTGGTGCAACTTTTATCATGTTCAGAAAGCCAATCCTAGAGGAAAGGAACCAGAAGGATAATGTGCGAAACCAAGGGGGCAGAATATGACATGACTATGGTGTTGATCTAGGTACGTTCCTTAGTGGCAAACTGACATAGGCTGACATAGACTGACATAGAATCACACTTTGTTTTCTTTCAGGTGTTTAAGGAACAACAAATACAGGTTGTGTATCCCTTATCTGGACTGCTTGGGACAGGAAGTTGTCTGGATTTCGGATTTGTCTGGATTTCGGAATATTTGCATAAATATAATGAGATATCTTGGGGATGGGACCCAAGTCTAAACACAAAATTAATTTATGTCTCATATACACCTTATACACATAGTCTGAAGGTAGTTTCATATATTTAATAATTTTGTGCTCCAGCATGCCTTGCACTATGCCAGCCAGGTGCTGGAAGTATTTTTTTTTTTTTTAAGTCATAGCCCCAAAATGTCTGGATTTTGGAATAGTCTATATTTGGATGTCTAGATAAGGTAATCAACCTGTATTACTAAGCAAATTCAGGGCATAGGCAAGTAAACCTCTTTCTGCTTTCCTTTAGAGCAGAGGTTGGCAGCCTTTTTAGGCAAAGGGGTCGGATGGTCGGCGATGATTTCATCACATCATCACCAAACCTCCGGGTTGCTGAACTTCCGGAAGTGGCAGTGCAGAGCTCAGCTTGGGAAGCAAAGCCTCCTGCCCAATTTGCTGCGTGCCGGACAGAGAATAGTAGAGTCACCTGCCCAGGCTCATGGAGTTCCTTGGCTGAGCAGCAGGTGGCTCTGCCATTCCCTGTCTGGCACACAGCAAATTGGGCAGAAGGCTTTGCTTCCCAAGCTGAGCTCTGCAGAGCATGGGCGTTGACGGGGGGAAGCGCGGGGGGTGGGCCACCGGGGGGGGGGTGTCGCGCGCATAGGGGTGACGCACGACCCCCCACTTACAGTTTGCCGGTGGAGCTGGGCCCACCCGCCCGCCCTCGCGTCCGTTTGGCTCTGAAATGAACCGAAAACGGCGCAGGGGGTGTTCCGGGCATGCGCGTGACGTCACGCGCAGGGGCGGGGCCACGTTGTTAAGGGTGACGTGCACGCCCCGCTCCCCGGTGACGCGTGTCCTGGTGACGCGCCTGCTGCAGAGGCTGGATGACTTTGGGTGGAGGGCCGGATCTGGCCCATGGGCTGTAGGTTGCCAACCCCTGCTTTAGAGGCTGCTGGGAGACTGGAGCCAAAGTAAGACAGAAAGCTCAAGTGGCTCCTAGTAAATGTGCATACCAGCATACCAAGACAGTGTTGGATTGAGGAGCCATCCCTGATACCTAGTTCCATCCTAGTACCCATGTTTGTGCTCTTAACTTCAAGGACTGGTTTTATTGGAAGGGGGTGAAAGAGCTTGTGGCTGAAGGGGACACATTTGCTACTTCATTAGCAGCCCCCCACCCCCCGTTGCCACTGACAGCTCACGCTACTACTGGAAAGGACAGCATTCCTCAACATTTGTCCCCTTCCCAGGCACAGCCTCAGAAACTCTATTGCAGTTAAGACTGAGCTCTTTTTTATGCTTACAATGTCAATTTTGAATTCATTTTGCCTCCTTTAATCCTCCCAACCATTTTCGTTTAAGACAGCAAGCCCCTTGGGGATATATAAGCTGTTCTGAGTCCCTAGGATAGAACAAGATATAAACTGAAACAAGAATAATTATTACTGGTATGATGTGGCCCCTGTGGGGGCAGAAGGGTCAGATAAAAATGTCCTAAATATATGAATAAATGCATAAATAAAGGGAGAGAAAACGCAAACCAATCCAGTGAACAAAACGTAGATGTGATATCAGAATTGGTTAATAAGTTCAGAAAAAAGTCAATATTATTCTTGAGGGGAAGACCAGTCGATATGACAGATAACATCACTATGAGGTGTGGAGCTTAGGGAAAGTGGAGTTTCAGGACCTCTCTTGCAGCAGGAGTGATGATGCCAAGGGCAGAAGTGCTCTGGAGCTGCCTCTGAAAGTTTTTCAGAAGGACAGCCTTAGCCAAGAAGCAGCATATGGCTTAGCAGAAGACAAATTGAGAAATTAGCCTAAGGCAGTGGTTCTCAATGTTCTCCCTGTGAGGCGGGGAGAACTTCTGAGTGCTTGCAGGGGTGGGGACAGTGGTGGTGGCAATCCCTGGGATTGCTGCCAGCGCCAGGAAACAAAGGTGATTTGGGGTAAGTGCACAAATCACCTTTTAAAACTTTTTTTTTCTCGACACCAGCGGCGATCCCCGGGATAGCCACCGCCATGCTGTCCCCCGTCCCTTAAGGGGGCAGGGACAACTTTTGGTTCCAATGGTGGGTCACGACCCACCGCTTTGAGAACCAATGGCTCTCGTCAAGGCCATCATCTTTCCAAAGGGCTACCTGAGACACAGTATGCAGCTCATATTACAAACCTATGCAAATTTATCTGGGAATTGCTCCAGGGGCAAGGGAATGAGAGTTCCCTTACCTCGACAACTCATTCCAAGAATTTGGGATGAAATAACATATATCTTTAAGTATAATTTCAAAGTAAGAATAAGCGGCAGGGGAAGAAAACACTCTAATGAAGAAATGTAAACTTGATTTTTTTTTCTTTTATAGTCTTAGGAAGATAGAACAATGTGAATCTGCAAGAACGACCTAATTTGGAAAAGTCTTTCAACAGTTCTTATGAGAGAACTTTGATGCAGGATTGTCAGTCTAGTTTTCTTCCTCTGACAAGAATTTATTCCAAGAATTTAGGACTACTGCAACCTTACTCCATGATCAGTATGCTTTTGTTGCCTAGCAACCAACACCATCTTCTCCGTGCAGTGCGAATAACTTTTCATGTGTATTCTGGATTGTGGGCGCAATCCTATCCAATTTATGCCACTGGCTGAGCTCTGCTCAATCCTATCCAACTTATGCCACCGGTGTAACCAGTGGTGCAGCGAGAACAGGAGGCCCCAGAACGGAAAGGGGATTCAAATGGAACAGCTGCAGTCTGGCCCAGGCTCATCTGTATATCACTTATGATGAAGAACCCTAATGCTGCTTCTCCACCCTAAATACGGTATAAGTAGCACTTCATTCATTTTTTTTCCATATATATAAAATCTGTGTTGCTGTCAGGGAGAAATTTGTTCATACTCTGACTGCTATCAAATAATCAATCATCACCAGCAGTAACAGTCTGATAGGTCTCGATTGAAGAGTGCATTGTCTGCAGAGACGTGGTGTTCCAGGGACTAGCCCAAGGGACTAGAACAGAGGGACCAGAACAGCCCAAGGGACCAGCCCAAGGGACCAGAACAGAGGGACCAGAACAGCCCAAGAGACCAGAACAGAGGGAACAGCCCTATGTTCTTACAGCCTTTTTATACCTTCTTGCTCAAGCATAAACAAGCATAGACTCAATAAGTTATTGACTATTTGCTCATCATGCAAATAGTAATGAGAAGCATTTTGGTCATGTTGTCTGTATCTATCTTTTCCATCTCTTTCCAAGTTTATCCTTCATTTGCCAAGTTCATCCTGATCTTCCACAGTGTTAGAAACACCTGTCTTGCCAAGTCTGCTTTGCTTAATACAGTTGGATGGATATCTTACTTATGGAACAAAGAAATAAAGTACAGCTTTAACTGTTTAGTGTACTGAATATAACTATGCGTAGTATCCTATAACAGTATCCTATTGAAGTAGGCGGTGGTGCGCCCCCTCCTGAAGAAACCCTCCTTGGACCCCACTATTTTGAACAACATCCGGCCAGTCTCAAATATCCCGTTTCTGGGCAAGGTGATCAAGCGGGTAGTGGCGTCTCAGCTCCAGAGGGTCTTGGAGAAAGCTGATTATCTGGATCCATTCCAGTCTGGCTTCAGGCCGGGGTTCGGGACAGAGATGGCCTTGGTCGCCTTGGTGGATGACCTGTGCCGGGGACTGGACAGAGGGAGTGTGTCCCTGTTGGTCCTGCTGGACCTCTCGGCGGCTTTTTACACCATTGACCATGGTGTCCTCCTGGGTCGGTTGACTGGGTTGGGGCTTGGAGGCACCGTTTTGAGGTGGTTCTGCTCCTTCTTGGCTGATAGATCCCAGAAGGTGGTGCTAGGGGATGCTTGTTTGGCACCCTTGCGGTGTGGGGTGCCACAAGGGTCAATTCTATTTCCCATGCTGTTTAATATCTATATGAAGCCGCTGGGAGAGGTCACCCGGGGGGTTGGGGTAGGGAGTCATCAGTATGCTGATGACACCCAGCTCTTTCTCTCCTTTCCACCTGACTCCAAGGGGGCGGTCAATGTCCTGAATCGTTGTCTGGAGGCAGTTGGGAGCAGGATGGGGGCAAACAAGCTGAAATTAAATTCTGATAAGACAGAGGTTCTTCTGGTCCAGAAGTCTACGACTCAGGTATTGGATCATCGTCTTGCTCTGAATGGGGTCGTACTCCCTCTGAAGGAGCAGGTCCGCAGCTTGGGGGTTCTCCTGGAAGCGCAGCTGCTCCTGGATTCCCAGGTGGTGGTTGTGGCCGGGGGGCTTTTGCCCAGCTTCGGCTGATGCGCCAGCTGCGACCGTACTTGGATCGTGCAGACCTGGCCACAGTGACCCATGTCCTAGTGCAGAGGTTCTCAACCTGTGGTACGCGTACCCCTAGGGGTACACGGACCACGTGCTGGTGGTACGCCAAAGACTGGCTGTTATCTGCCCCATTAACACTGAATTGTTAATTAAGTTTTTATGTTTTTTTCCCCCCGGATTTTTTCCGGAGCCGGAGGGCTCCCTTGTGCTTTCTTCCCTGACTAATCTATCCAATCTACAGCTGATTGTCAGGGTTAATTTATCCATGTGCATGAGTTGAGCTTCTCAGCAGCCAGCAGAGGGCATTGTGCTCCTCAGTTCAGTTGAGCTGTAGAGGGCGTTGTCATCCCAGCTCTCCTCCGATGGTGAATGAATGCAGCTTGGGTAAGCTTCTCAACTGGGCCTAGTTGGGGAGACTTTGGAAACTGTGCATAGGTGGGGTGGGGTAAGAGTTGAGTTTGGGGGGGTTGTACTTGGGATTTATGTTTTTTTACTTTGGAAACTGCATGGATTTTGCACGTTTTTTGGTGACTCGCAAGATGAATTTTCTTGCGAAAAAAATTCATTTTGCGAGGCATCGCTGTCCCCTCTCCACGCCGGACGCGTCACCTCCCCGGCCGGGAGAAAGCCTCGGAGCATCCACCCTGTCCAGCTGTCCAGGGCTTTCTATCCCAATGCGCGATACTCTACTGTATTTATTAGCTTTTTCACGCATGCGCGCAGACGTTTCTGAAGGCAAAAGGGCAGCCTTCAGAAACGTCTCCCTCCCTCTCCCTCTCATATGATGGTTGTGGCTAACCACAGATGTTTTCTTGACAGAGTCTGCCCCCCCCTCCACAAATCTCATTAAACTGTCAGAAAAATATCAAAAAACATCCTGCATATTGTATTTACTTAGGCCTGTTTTTTCCCTCTTTGACTTACTTGCAAAGCAAACTATCCAACTGTCTCAATATTTTATCATCTCCTATAAATGGAACACTATTCCATTCCAAAAACTCAAATGGTCCAAAGATTTTGGGATACAAATTGAGCCTGAAGATTGGTAAAAAGCACAGTATCTCAATTTCTATTGACGTCTAATAATATTACAGAAATCTTACTCTGTGCTGGCCAGATGGTATTATACAACAGTAAACTTGCAATATATTAACAAAAAACTATCATTACTGGAAAACACGTGGGGAGAAAGAAGCACTTATGACTGTATGTGGTGGGTGTGCAGCAAGGTCAGAAGATATTGGGCACAGCAAAATCAATTACGGGAGACATTATTCTTCACAAGTCTGCAGACGTTTGTCTTCACCAGTTAGATACCGAATATATAGAAGAATCAGAGCCAAAACAAACATTCATGTATCGAGTCGGAACTGACTCACTTGAGATATGTCTTGTGATTGTTTTCCACTTGAAAATACATTCAAATGTTCGGAGAATAAATTTGTTTACTCACAAGAAATCTCAGTCAGGTCCCACCCCTGTCTGTATGAATCATCTTGTGCAGGTAATTCAAATCTACTTTTGAGGCACATGTGTAACATATCATCACACAAATTCCCTATCAAATGGAAATTGAACCAATGGAAAAGACTGAAATCACAGTATGCGGGGGGGGGGGGGAGGAACCCTGTTAATTGTCTGGAAAAAGAAACTGCAGGTGAAATATCTATATGGCATTTCAGTTGAACACCATTAAAACCATGTGAAAACCACATCAAAACCAGGCCCAAAGTACCATTTGTTCTGATTCTCAGTCTTGAACAGGATCTGAAAAGAAGTTTTTGAATGACAGCGCAATCCTATCCAACTTACACCACCAGTGTAACCCAGCAATGCAGCGAGAACGGGAGGCCCCAGAATGGAAAGGGGATTCAAATCCCCTTTGAATTCCCCTTTGGAGAGGATTTGAATCCCCTTTCCGTTCTGGGGCCTCCCATTCTTGCTGCACCGCTGGTGTAAGTTGGATAGGATATAGCTGAGTTATGCCGGTGGTGTAAGTTGGATAGGATTGCGCTGTGAGTTGCTGTTCAGAAATTGTCTTCCCTGTTGGCTAGTGTAGTGATACTACATTTTTATTGTTTAAAAACAGTTGCTATATTGTTCTCAGTTTTTAAAGTCACACTGTCTTCTTTTTAAGCAAAAAAGCTCAGAAATTTGTTCTGATTCTCAGTCTTGAACAGGATCTGAATTGAACTACAATCTGAATTGTAATTTTAAAAAAATACGCTCACATTTTCAAAATAACTACTACCTCCTCCGGACCTGGGGAGGAAGGAAGAAACATATTGTTCTAAAACAGTTCATACCCTTTTCCTTGGAAATTAAACATACATGTAAGTATGCCATCTTTTACCTCTTCTTTTAATTTGATATATACACAGTTACAAACATTCGTTAATTGCTTCTTTATTTCTTTTCAATCTTCCAAAGTAATATAAGCCATGGAAACGTGTTCTCTAAGGCAGTGTTTCTCAACCTTTTTCTGACTGTGGCCTCCTTCCGACCTTGTTTCCTTCCTGTGACCCCCCTTTCCAACTGAGATGCGGACAGCTTGGTGCACACGGCGGTGGAGTGCAGAAGTGGGAGGGAGAAGGAAGGAGAAGCGGAAGCGACATTGCCACCGCAGAGTGCGCTTGGAGATCCATCCACTGGGAAGCACGGTCACTTCTCTGTTCACTTCACTTCTCCAATTCCATTTCCAAAACCTTTATTGGCATCTTACATGTATAAACATACATTAACATAGACATAAACATAAACAAACATACATACAGTACATGTCCATTAAACAAAAATCTTGGTCAATATTCTAGAACTTTATACTTTAAAATATTATAACGCCTCATAAATTAATAAAAATCTATACTACAGAAATACGCTTTTCTCTTCTCTTAAGTATAGCACTCAGATAATAGGCCACCTTTTCTGTTAGCTCCACTTCAGTCCCCCCAAGGATAAACCGAACCTTATCAGGGTCAGCACAATCTGTTTTCTTATTCAAAAGGCCCTCAAGGTAAACCCTACGCAAGTCTGCATAGAAGGGGCAGTACAAAATAATGTGCTGCACTGACTCCACTCCCCCCAACAGAGCAGGTACAAGTCCTACTTTCTAGAGGAATACCCCTAAATCTACCAATGTCACAGCTGAAGGGAAAACATTGTTTCTGGCCAGGGAAAATGCCCTACGCTCACTGGGGCATTTCAGAATTAACAGATATTCTGCCATTTGTCCATAGCTGACCGCAAGATGTAACGAGAGAGGGGAACAGGTTTTATCAGTATCACCCCACAACTCTTGCTGATCTATGTCTTGTAGTCTACTTCACTTCTCAGTTTTCTTTTTTCTTCACTTCTCACTTTTCTTTTTTCTTTCTGTTTCCTTTGCTTTTCTCGGGTCACATCTTCAGCTCTGGCCAACCTGAACAGCTGTTATTTATTTTCTTTCATTGCCCACCCACCAAAAATAAGACAAACTAGTTCCTATAAATAATCATTATGTACTGGGCAACAAACTGCCCAGAGGCACTAAGTCAGTATGAAACAGCATCTTAGCCTCACTCCGTGAGAAATACCCATAGTTGCCTGATGTAGTACAGTGCTCACCTGCACATCGGGTAGGACTAAGGTATGGGCATGATATGACAAGACTAGAAACTATTCATTTGCACAACATCCCACAGAGATTTCTCTCACAACAGGATGAACTATATTGGTATAGTACTAATGAACACACCTAATATTTTATTAGTTTTATTAACAAATTGTTAGCTGTTACTGCACCTGGAATGAAGTAATTGTACCTGGGATGATGCATAGCAAGATAGACCTACCCACTGACTTTACTGGAAATGTTGCTGAAGCAATGACACATAGAACAGTGTGATGTTGCATGTATATGTGGGATCAGGATGCTATGAATTTATAGATACCCAATCTTCAATGTTTGGGGAGGGAAAGCTCTTGCAGGTGTTGTTTTCATATCAGATCTCATAACTAAGGTTCAGTACATTACAACAGTAAAAAATCTCACTATACTTTTGTGTCTTTTCAAGGATGCTCAGCTGCAATCTTGGGAACCCTCATCAGCTCTTCATTTTCTACCAGATGCCAAGAGCTTGCAGGGGGCTAAAGCTGTAGGCAAGCAACTCCGTTGTGCCAGCCACAGTGCCCTGAGGTTGTTTGATTTAAAACTGTAAAATACCACCTCATTGTGGACAGGTAGCATGCTTAGAATGTACTTTCTCTTGAAGAGAAGTAAAATAAACTTAAGTAGCAAAATGCTCACTATTATACTGAAATGGTGTGCATGTATGTGTGCATAAGCGCATGCGTGCATAGAAAGGGCTTGTACATTGCAGGGATTCGTGTGTGTGTGTGTGGGGGGGGGGGTTCCTCTGTTGGTCCACCTGCAGTTGAGTTGGTTGATTTCCCCCCTCACTGCAATGTCGTCCATGGTTTTAAGACTTCATTGTCGCCTATAGGAGTGGAAGACAGACATCCCTTATGTTAGACAAAGGAAAGTACTGCACATTGACAGTGGGAGGTAGACTTCCCCTTGGTTCCCAATGATCCTATTTTTTGGATAAGGGAAAATTTTGACACCCCCCCCCATCTTTGTTCAAAGTAGCCCATTTACTTTGTACCAAATAACTCAATGAGAGCTATCAAGAACTTAAGCCAGGCCCTTTCTGCATAGGTCTTGTAAGGTTCCCCATCCTGGGGAGCCTGGTAAGGGGGTCGCGAGGGCGAGGTTCCCCTCAGGTTGGGGTGGGTACCCCTGATGAGGGTCCAGCTCAGTGGTCAGAAGCCAAGTTGGCCCGGGGTAAGGAAGGAGTCCTGGGGCTTTGGAGCGGAGCCTCAGGTTGGAGTAGGGTGGAGGTTGCACGCCCTGAGGGTCTACCTCTGTCTCCCAGAGTCAATCTCCCGTGACCTTCGAGATGAACGTGGTCGACGGTCGACTGAACTCCCTCATCAGTGGCCTGGTTGCTCTTTATATAGCCCTTCTGCCCTGTTAGTCCCACCCTATTTCTCCTGGCAGTCTATCCCTGTGAGTCCCTCGGCCGTCAGTCAGCTGGAGCTGATGTCGGGGGCGGGACCACACTGTCGTGGACGAGCCCATCCGACTGAGGCCTCTGGTGAGATTGGCAGGTGGGCCAGCCAATCAGGGGCCTCTTGGCGGGGCATGCAGCCCATTCTCCCGTGGTCGCCGGAGGTCCACGGGGTGCCGGACGGGCCCACCGAGGAAGCCCAGACGATGCGGGGATGGCAGGTAGGCTCAGGGCCGGCAGAGGTGCCTCCTGTGCCGGCTGCCTTGTTCCTCCCCTCGCAGGGCTCAGAAGACTGTCAACGGCGCTGGTTACCTGGCCCCCGGCCTG
Source organism: Plestiodon gilberti rubricaudatus (assembly GCA_026170595.1). NCBI lineage: Eukaryota > Metazoa > Chordata > Lepidosauria > Squamata > Scincidae > Plestiodon > Plestiodon gilberti. The sequence continues at coordinate 80,680,403 of JANXHW010000001.1, forward strand.
GCCTGGGGAGGTCTGCCGGGGTGGGCCCATCCTGGGGTCAAGTCTGGGGGTGCCGGCACCCAGACAGGTCTACCCTTTCACTCCCACATCCATGCTCTGAGCCCCCCTGTTTCTTGGTGTGATGCTAGAGTGTGTGAGAAACCTGGGAAAGGTGTGTCCCCAAAAGTGTGGGGGAGGTAGACAAAAAAGAAACTGCACTAAACTCAAATATGAAGAGCATCTCAACTTTAACATACCGGAGACACAAGAACACATCACGATTATGTCAGATGATGACAAGAAGGAGACTGAATTTTTTTTCTATGCTTCCTAGACTTCTGCAGGTTTGTTTTCGGTTTGTTTCACACCAACAAAGGGAAGCAAATGCATGATACTCTCAGATCTTATCGGGCTGTGCTCCCCAATGCCATTCCGCAAATTGTCTTGTGTTCATTCTCACAGACAGAAAACCTTATGTTCCATTCCTAGCATCTGTTCATTTCTGAGATCCTTAAGTGCCCAGCTCCATGGAACTGCTGCTTCCAGAGTATGGTGCTGTTTCCATTCTGAATGACAGAGGGTAGGAGGTGCCCTGCTGCTGTCTTTCAGTTAGAAAGTGGAGAGGTTGTCAAGCTGCCAACCTGTCAGTAAAAGTAATGCCCATCTTTAGCACCTTAGCTGGCCAAGTTTTAACATGAAAACTTTCACAGCTGAATTATTCCTTAAAGACGTATGTACTGTATGTAACACCATTCAGGAAACGTTAAGCAAAAAACAAGCAAAGAGAAAGGACGAACCAAAGGGGGGGGGGAGATTCTGCTCTATTTCAAAAAAGAATAAAATCCCAACTGGATCCTTGGTATATTTTCTTCCCAGTTGTTTCTTCACAATTCATACTTTCTGCGTCAGCACAGGACAAAGAGGAGAGTGCCCTAATCACTCCAAGGCAACGCTTGTGTGCAGTTAATTACTCTTGCTTCAGTACATAATCCAGGTCAGAAGCCAGATGCACCCCAGTTAGGGAGGGGACAAAACAGAATTTGGGGCTTTGCCATAGATGAGAAGCCTGGGTTTTGCCTTGGTGAAATACAGCAATATTATTTCCCTTCCCAGAACTAGGCAGGGAAATCCCTAGTCAAGGAACATCCAAATTCCTTCCCTTTGTTAAATCACAAGTGCTTGTTCATTACATCTCCTTATGACACAACCTTGTGTAAGACAGGCCAGCTCCACACCAGCCTAAGGAGTTGCAAGTGTGCTGGAAAGCACATTTGCGGCTCCTTTAGAGTAAGCGGTGCTGAGACGGAGGTCGGCACTGCTTACTGTGCCACAGGACCAATTCTACACCGGCCACTGCAGGTAAGTCCCGCGCCGGTCGGTGTGGGGGCGGGCGGGCAAGGGTAGCGAGGGAGGGGGGCCATTGGCCGGTCCGGGCTGGGAGGGGGCAGCGATATCGGCGGTGATATCCCAAGCCCTGTCGCAGCCTGGGCCAGCTTTACATTGCCTCCCCAGATGCACGCCAGCTCCAGAGATGGCGTACATCGGAGGAGGCCCAACGGGCCCTGCCCTGTTCACAGCGGGGAAAGGGGACAAATGACCCCTGAGGTGATCCTGGGCTGCGCTGGCGCAGCCTGGGAACTTCGCAGGATGCAGTGGCCGGCTCCTTTAGGCCGGCCACGCATACCTGTGCAGGATTGGGCTGCCCGAGTATGGAATACAGCCACTTTCCTGATGCCAAATAGTTCTAAGTACTTCAGTGCCCAAAATTAGTGCCTGGAAGCTTCATGCACACTGCCTTGAACTCTGGAAGAAAGTTGGAATATCAATAAATACTATTAAGAAAAATATCAATTTGATTACAATGAGTTGCCAGGAGAGAAAAACCCCAAAGTATTTCTTCTGTTGTGGAAATACACAATCAACAAATGCCCCCTTCAGGTGTTGTTATAAACAGCACCTGCACAATGGTGGGGAGCAAGCGTGCACTGGGAAAGCCCTACTGTCCCCCCATCCCTGTGGAGAGCACTTGTCTGCAGCGAGAAATGCTCTCCATGGTGACAGCAGGGGACAGGGCCCCAGGAGCATGTCTTTGTGGGGGCACCGTCACTCTGCACACTCTCCCATCATGTGGACACTGTCCATGCATTACAGTGTCTGAGGAGGGCTAAAGGCATTCTTTTTCTAACACACTATAAAGACAAATAATCAATCCAAGCTACTTCTGTAAGTGCAGAGAATCCTGGAGCAAGACACAGCGAGACAAGACTAGTTTTCCGTAGACTTCTGCAACAGATGGGAAATTCTCAAGCACTCGCTATACAGATTGAATATGGAAGTAGGCAAGCAGCTTTTCCTTGCTTGTTAAAGTACGAGTAGGAAAGTTTTCTCTTGTGTATTATTAGCCTCATCCTTGTGCTACTATATAACACTGCACTGTTCTTAGAAATCCGTACACCAGAAGGGTGGTAATTCCAGTCAGAGTGATATGGTTGGAGTCGACAGATATTCCCAGGCTCGATCTAAGAGCAAGTTGCACCTGAGGTACACAAAAAGTGCCACCTTCTCCTCATCTATCCATCCAGCCAGAAAGGGGGCAATCTGTATTATCCTCTTCTCACCCCCTTATCCCCAAGCAGGGAGGCTGTGATGCCATTGGAAAAACCACACAGAAGGTAGTGATCAGGCTCCCTGCTCCCTCACCTCACTCCTTAGTGCAGTCCCTTTAAACAAACCAGGAAGTGCAGAATGCACAGAGAGTGCTTCCAGGTGTCCCACAGTGGGACACCTGGAAGCACTCCCACACATCCTGCTTTTTTTTTAAAGGGACCACATGAGGAAGGAGTGAGGTAAAGGGATAGGGGGCAGGATCACTGCCTTCCAATCTCACTTTATTTATTTATGGTTCTGAACCGTAAAAGCAGGAACTTTCTTTCATTAATAGGATTTGGACCCCTGCTATAAATAAAAACAACATGCAACAGAAATAGTTTTATTAATGTTTATTAACTGTGTTACTCAGGTCTACCACCAGGGGCAGTACAACAAGGTTAAGTAAGGACAAGTCTCTGTGAGTTCGTGGCTTCCGTTGTTAATTGTTCTAGCCGGTAAATGTGCACCAAAATTCTCTTTAAAAGTAGCAGGACTGCGATGTGTGTTTTCACCATCTTCCTGCCTACTTAGGCTTTGCTTTGCATTTGAAAAAGTTCATAGCTGATGAACGAAACGTCATGCCTGAGAAGTTTTTAAATGTTTTTATTGTATTTAAATGTGGATTTTTAAAGCAATTTTAATCACAGACGGGATTTTAATCTGATTTGTAAAGTCGCTGGCATTTTACAATTTTTACATTTTATAAACATACTTTTTATAACCCTGAATCCTGAAAATGTCTCATTCTATCTACATCGTAGCGGGTTATAACAGTCTCCGATCTCTACTAAGAATGGAAGGTGTCTACACTTGTTTTATACAGATGAGGCAGAAGTGCTGAGGGTTGATTCAAATTTGTCGAAACAGAACGTGGTGCAGTTTTTTTAAAAAAGGATTTCCTGAATGTGAAACATTAGCATGTCATGGCATACTAAGCTATGACCCTTCTTCCTGTAACACGCTGCTTTATCGTGTGCAGGGAGGTAGATTTTTGTTTTGTTTTAATATAGCGAGTATTCAAACACGGGGTGCCCACTGCAAGATGAGGTGGTATACTTCAGGAAGGACTATTACCATTCACTATCTTGGCATGTTTGAATCAGCCCACATAAAACACATTGCCTGGCAGTTTTGTGTGCTCTCACTATTCTTGCTCCTACCAATACAAAAGCAACAGTAAAACAGAAACAACATTAGTCATGTTTTGAATCAGTTGCTCGCAGACATCCTCAAAGAGGCTAGGTATTTTAAAAAAACCTACACATTAAGCTGTGGTATTCGTTCTTTATACTACATAAGAGAAACACACTGCAAATCTGGGTCACTAGGTAATGCAGCTATTAAATGAGTGCCAGTAGAGACTCTGATATGACGACTAAAAGTTCCTGGCTCCATCAGTGCTAGACCTTAGAAATTAATACTGAGATTCCGATTAAGAGGGAGGAAATGGTTCTGAACTGACATGCAATACCTTAAAGAGTGTTATAGCATCATTTATTAACAACAGGGAAACAAAAGCAGCATTGGACTTAATCAGTTTGTTTCTAAATTAAGTTTCCCAGATAAAGAAATCAAAATAAGTCTCTAGGTATGTGGAGGTATCATATGAGCAGGACCACAGCCTGGGAAGGCAGCAATATCTTCCATAACTTATTGGCCCTGCAGAAATAAGATTATTTTCATTGTACCATATCTTGTTTTACAAGGGGAGAGCTGGAATATAAATCTTTTGAATAAATACATCTTACAGTCTGAAGAATACAGTTTGATTTAATTCCTTTCTGGTATTGGGCTGGCACATGCAGGGGTTTACAACAGTGGAACAGAGTTATAATGTTATAAAATGGTTTTTGGCAGCGCACGCAGTGTGCTGCCAGTGGCTATTTTGATCGTACAACCGGTAGCAGCACAGGAGGCCCGCCACTGGACCAGCACAAGTAAGTGTGATGACACCAGGGGCAGAATGGGGGAGGAACAGGGATCATCCCAGGCAGAGCAGAGGGCAGGGAGGTAGGCGGGTGGTAGTCCGGAATGGAAACCTCCCCCATCTCGATACGGAGGTCCAACCGTGCTGGATTCCGGCGTCCAAATTAACATTCCTTTAGATACTGATCATAATAGAAGGATTATTTCAAATCTTACCCCAGTATCTAGTGCTGGTTTGGGTGGTATGTAGGTAGGAATGACTTTCCTGCTGTGCTTCTTGGGAATTTAGAAACTGCTAAATAGTAGAAGTAACCAGTACCAATATTAATGTGCCATTAATGTACATGGTAAAGGATGAGAGCAAAGGTCCCCATCCCAAGGGGATTACAATCTGGCTAAACAAAAGAGAAACACCACCAGAAGTTTTAAACGCTGATAGGCATTTCTCTCTTTTTCCTATCTGACAAACAGCGCAATCCTGTGTAACCTTGCACCGGTGTAACAGTAGATGCACCGGTGTTAAGTGCACTTATGCCAGTGTAAGTGCACTTACACCAGTGCATCTGCTGTTACACTGGTGCAAGGTTACACAGGATTGCGCTGAAAGTGCTTCCATAACAGGATCCAACATCAGAAGTAAAATTCTGTATGTTATTAATAAACTCCTATAACTCCAGGCTAGTTTCCATTGGTATAAGTAGAAAATAAATCACTTTTACAATACTTGTAAATCTTAGAAAGCAAACAAACATGCTCAGCAAAAGCTCTAGGAGCCCCTGATGCTGTAGCACTGCTGATGCTTAGCTGGTACCAACTTGAACAGAAATTTGGATACTCACTGGGAGCTCCATGCAGAAGCCTATGAAATCCAACAAGGAACACACCAGAGTTCCTATTCCCTTATAAAACTCTGTAGCTGTAGTGGGCTACATGGAGTCATCAATTCATAAGCAGAATTACTATGATAAGAATCAATTTCTTATTACGATGAAAAAATGAAAAAATGAAAAAGAAATCACTAATGAAGCAGCAGCATAAGGCAATCAAGTCATGTGATCATACTGCATCTTTAATGAATCAGAATTGCCCCCATTTCAAACCTTGCCTCTGCCATGAACCAGTAACGTAACTACACTCCCCCGTGGGGGGACCGCCGACGCGACATCCCTATGTGATGCTGCAAGTCACGCCCCCTGGGAGGTGTGACGTCAGTTTCGCGCATGGCGCAGCACCAATCACACACACACCCCGCCGTTTTGCTTACCATTTTGGAGCCAAACGGCTCCAGGATGGGCGGGAGGGCCCAACTCCAAAATGGACCGGCTCCAAGACGATGACAGGACACATCCCGGAGGTAAGTACACCCCCCCCCGCTGCCTTGGGGCCCACGCCCCTACCCTGACGACGCTTCTGCCATGAACTCCTTTTCTGTCTCAGCTGCAATATGGGGATAATAGTATTTATATTGCAGTGTTGTTGTAAGAACAACAAGGTAACAGGGATTCTCAACCCCTGACCGGCCACATACCACCTCCGGCACCGCTCATCCTTCGAGTATCACCGGAAGTGACTGGCAATAATGTCATCACCAGTTACTTCGGGTTTTTGCATTTTCGGAGCCAGAAAACGCAGGTAGGAAGATCAAGGCAGGCAGGAGAGCCCTTCCCAGCGCTCCCAAGAGGCTCAGTCAAAGGCAGGAGCCTCTCAGGACCAAAAACGTGGTGCAAAAACATTGCTGAAAATGCAGCGGCAGAGCGGGGTTCCAGCGGACCACGTACCACCTCTAGTCACCCAGAGTACCATTGCTGGTTCGTGTACCACCGGTTGAGAACCCCTGTGATAAAACATGTGAAGTGCTTTTCACACTCAATTAAGTATGATTTATTCCACAATTCACATTAGATTTATACAAAAGTTTAAGTCCAATTACTAAATGCATCACCTTTTCAGCTATTACTGTAATTATGCAAAAAATAATGCAAAATTCTCTCCCTTTCATAGAAAAAAACAAAATGGCAGTATTTCAGAATAATACAAATGAATAATTTCCCTAAAAAGGATTATCTTTTGCAGACAAACAACTGAGTTGGAGACTTTTTTTTTTTTTAAACTAACCACTATTGCCACGACTCTATGGGTATTTCTGCGCTGTGATTTTTTAAAGCTGTATATTAGAAAAAGCAAAAGACATAAATTGCTCTTTACTGAATAATTTATTACAGCCTCACAGTCCATCACGGCATGGCTTAAACGTCCCACTGACAAAGGACCACTGTATTTTGTGTCAGCATTTGATATGCTGCCAAGTCAACAGAGAAAGGGCATTGTCAATTCCACTGTCCTGAGCCCAGATGAAAGTCTTCAGAATCAGAGGGAGCACTAGAAAGATATTACTTAAAAGAGGGGGAGATCTTGAAGGTCTTATGAAAGCTCTTCACATCTTCTTAAAGAGCCCCAATACTTCCTTGTTTATACAATATAGATGGGCCATCACAGGCCCTTGTCAACATTTCACTGAACATCCTGGTGATTTTTCTGATTGAAAAAGCCCCAATCCAGCAATATACTTTGTGTCTCTTTTTAAGTGAACCAGAAAATGGTGCAAACGCAAACCTAATGAACAATGGCCTCAATCAACCAGACACCTATGACGCATAAGTTTCCTTATTCCCCATGAATAACCAGGCAGGAGTCTGATTGGCATTCACACAATACAGAATCTCACACTGGGAGAGAAGACTTCCACAGTCATTGCTACTTCCCTTGGGTGTGTATTCTTATTCCGTCTTAGCTCTGGTACGGGACCAAAAGAAACATTTCTACCTGGAGCACATTTCTACCTGGAGCACATTTTTCTTCCCTGTCCTTTCCCCCCATTGCAACTCAGGATTTCTGCAAAATAATATATTCAACACAAAGCCATGCACACTGAAGGATTTGTGATTTGTGGAATTCTGAATATGCATAGAAACTGAGGGAGTCCTTTTTTGTTCTCTGGCTCTTGGAAAGTCACAATATGAATCTTGTTCATCAGAAACAGCAAATGATCATTGCACAGATGGGCAACTCTTGACACTGTTGGAGTCAGAACAGATACATTTAGCCACCAAAGAGTGTTTGATAGCAGAGAGAGAAAGAGCGTTAAAACTAATGAGAAAGTCCTTTTCAAACAGGGCACACCTGCTCTTAGCATGAGATAATGAACATCTTCCAACTCAACACGCACTGAACTACTCAGCATGCAACAAATTATAGAATTCTTATATCACCAATCCATGAAAACAGAATAAAACTGTTTACATACAAATTACATTTCAACACACCATAAAGCATTATGGGAAGTGACTGTGTCAGAGGGGAAGATTCATGTTGCCAAAACATTTTTATTACATTTTACCCTCTATGCTGGATGGCTTTGATTTCATACTATTTTAATATGCAAACCATGAACCCAGTAATGTCTAGAGCTCTGTCTCCAAAGGCCAAGCTATACTCCCTAGGAATCTGCCCAGACACTGGAGACTAGCTCAACTGCACACATGCACCATTTATGCAAAATTCAAACAATGTACAGTACATATAGATTTCTTATAGCACAAGTGTTGGCTAAGATGGAGCATTTGTGATGAAGAAAAGTGCCCAGTGGACCGTTTCCTCTACATATATGCTCCAGTCATTTTCTATTGGTTTCAAACAGTTTAAGCATTCTTGACTGTTGGATTGCACCTGTAGGTAACAAACCATGGAAACCAGTATAGCAGTGTTTCCCAAACTTTTCAACCTGCGGCTCCCTTGACCATTGGGAACAATTGGCTGCGGCTCCCCATTACATTATGTTGATGCCTGCCGATTGGCATTGCACTATTTTCCAAGAGGATTCCGTGGCACTCTGCAGCTCCCCTGGCTGGTTTCTGCGGTTCCCCTGGGAGCCGCACCTCCCAGTTTGGGAACCACTGCAGTATAGTAAGGGCCACCACATCATCTGGTGGAAGTGAAAATCAACCAGTACTCCTTGCAAATGTTAATTCATAGATTTAAAATGGATTATATCTTAGCACTGAAAGCTAAGCTTGAAAATATAGACAACGGCCAGAAGGTAAACACACACATGAATGGAATGGCTTAAACCAGTGTTTCTCAAACTGTAGGTCAGGACCCACTTGGTGGGTCGTGACCTGATTTCTGGTGGGTCCCAGGTGATGGAAAGATCAGATAAGTAATTGCCATGAGCCCTGAGGCTATTCAAAAATCAGATAGCTGCTCATTGCCCTGCAAACATCTGGGCCCCTGCAATTTGCAAAAAGCTGAGCTCCTGCAGTTTGCAAACTTGTGCAAATATAGGGAGATAAATGTTTGAGCGTCTCGTAAAGCTAGGTGGGTCCCGACAGAGTGTCATTTTAAAAAGTGGGTCCCGGTGCTAAAACGTTTGAGAACCATTGGCTTAAACAGTGCTGATGCAGGTTGTTGGGAACCCCAGGACAAAACGCTACCCTGAGCAATGCTGTGGTGCCCCCTGGCCAGCCTCTGATGGTGCACTAGTTGCTACCACTGCCAACAGTACTGAGGATTCAGGGATGAGATCAGTCAGGGCCCATGAGAGGGGGGTAAAGGGGAAAATTGTACCCAGGCCAAGGGTCAAAAAGGGGGCCCAGGGGCCAAAGGAGGGCCCCCAGAAATTTCCTGGGATCTCAACTGGCCAGAGAGTGAAAGATGGTGGCTGGGTCAACTGGAAGGCCAGGTCTACCAGGCGGGTAGACCTCGGCACCATAGCAGGAAGCCTGGTAGACCTGGGCTCCATAGACTGTTCCAGCCATTGCTGCCCTCCCCAGTCCCATTTTTCCCCCTTCCCCTTTAGGAAGGGGCCCAAGAGAAACTTCATGCCCCTGATAAAATTCCTGTCAGAGGCCCTGAGATCAGTCAAGTGGTTCCTCTGATGGGCATAGCCCTGGCCACCCCCCAACACCTGGGCTTAAAACTAATCTGACAGGAGCCCTACAGCAATATCACCTTCTGTGACACAGATGTGTTCTCTCACCCCATGTGGAATGCAGACAACCTAGTGCACAACGTACCCATTCAGGTTTAAAATCTGTCTTAGAGTAGAAGTGTGAGGAACCAACAATAGAGATGAAATATTAACAGAACATCAGTCAACCACAGCTTAGCAGCACACACAGACCTCTAAAGATTCATGAATCACATTCTGCTTTCTTTTACGGGTCCCCAAACTTCTCTTTACATTATATCATTAACTGCTTCATTAAAGTTGGGGAATTCATACACACTAGCATGAAACCATCTGCACTTATTACTTAGTTGTGCTTAATTAATTTGCATTCTTTTCGAACATCAGTCACTGTATGATGGGAACAGGAAGCAGAGGGTAGGAATAATAAAACAGGAAGCCAAGGGCAGCAATAAATAGACAAATTTTACAATGAAAGGAAGTAAGCAATGCTCAAGAATCTGTACCAAGACAGGTGTTATTTAACTCATTCATAAATGACCTGGATTTGGGGTAAATAGGGAACCAAGTTTACAGAGGATACCAAAATTACCAAGAAATCAAACAACTGGCAGAGAGGTCATAGCTCACTATGTTCAATGCTCACTAGTTCAATGTCCGGGCATTTGTGGGTAGAGAAAAGAAGAATTTCTGACTGAAATCCTGGAGACACACTTCCAGTCAGTATCACTAAGATTGAACTAGATGGATCAATGATCTGTCTCAGTATAAGACATGTCCCCATGTAATCAAATCTTTTGCGGCTGCTGACATTTGGTTTAATTTCAAATAAACAGTGGTTAAAGTAACTGGTTCATCCCAACCCCAGAACTTGTTTTGTTCCAGTTTACAGAGCTCAATCCTCCGTAACTATGGAACGGCGGGGCATGCACTCTGCCGTTCGATAGCATCGCAAATGTGCCATAGTTTTGCGATAGCATCGCAAATAAAGCACGTTTGTTATTATTTGGGAGTAAGGCCTGTTGGCGCACAGGCCAGCAGACCTCACCCCACTGCCTTCTGGACCCTGCGGCCACTGGGGAAGGTAACGCTCCCACTGGTGGATGCGCAGGTGTGTCAGGCGGTGAGGGAGGGTGGCCATTGGCCAAGTTGGCCCGGGAGAGGCGTGGATGGTGGCCGCCATATCCTTGTCCAGTTCCCGGGCCAGCGCAGTCATTACACAGCCTCCTCAGACTTATGCCAGCTCAATAGCTGGCGGAAATCCGAGTAGGCCCATTGGGATTTCCCCGCACTACACCAGGGGAAAGGGACGAACGTGATCATCCCAATCATGATCGACCTGGTATGGGGATAGGATCCAGCAGACAGCCCTAGGGCCACCCTCAGATCTTAGTGCATTGCGCTGATAATGTAGAGCAAGCTAATGTCACTAATTTGTTACCAACATGACACCCACATGTACTACAAAATGTGGGTAAGATTTGTAAACTGTCAGTAGGTTCATTTGCATAAGTTTCTATCCAAGAGAATACACTGGGAAGGGGCATTTTCAAGTCAGGGTGACAGCTGGACTGACAGTTAAACAGTTTTCTTGAAGCCTCCAGCTGTGCGTACAATGCAGTTTTACTCGTGTATCTCTGAAGACTGAGGAATGCACTCAGCCTCTTTGACGAGAGTATAGATTTTATTTTTGAGCGAGCAAGAAGAGTTGTGGCCATCTCTTATTATTTTCCTATAATTAATTAGAATAACTTTAACATAGAAGAGGTGAAACTTTATACAATCATGCCAGGTGAGTTTTATTTTTTGTGTTTTGAAAGCATGCAAAGAAAATGCAAAGCACTTAGACTGGGGCTTGAGCTACATCTCACCCCTGTTTTGAACTGGAATTGAACTATCTGGAATTGCATATGCATGAAACAGAGATAACTAAAAACACATAATAATAATAAATAGTAATATAATACATAATAACTTAGCAAACTGTTCAGGTTGCACCTTTAACTCTTAGACTGACAGGTCTTTGTCCTGCCTGCTGTATCCCAGTTCTTCAATTAGAGACCTAGACAAACTTAGTATGAATTGGTTCAGATTGAACACCCAACTCACCCACACGTAACTGGCTCACATGTCTGTTCACATAAATGGAGCGCTAGTGCACAGCAGCCAAGAATCTGCTTCAAACTTCTCAAGATCAATGGTCTCATCATAACCCCTTAAAATGGCAGCAACCGATTGATTCATCATAAAATTGCACATTATGCAAGTTTGTAGTAGTCATGAAAATAAAATTAAAAAATCAACATTTCAGGAACATTTTTGTTGTTGAAACAATTCAGGCAATTTTGTCATGAGTGTTTGACAAAATGAAAAGTAATTAGGAAGCTAGTGGTCTTAATAGCACAGTTTAGTACAGCAGCATCAGGAATGTCCTATGTTCCTTTTAGTACTTCTATGTTTAAATGTATACATAGCTCCTAAAAATATACTTGGTGCTTTACAAAGTGATACACACAAATCCCTGCCTAATGGCACGATCCTGTGTAACTATACACTGGTGGAGCATGTGCTTCACCGGTGTTGGGTGTCGTGAAAGTGCCGTAAAGCACTTTCGCGGCACCCAAAGAGTAATAACAGTAATAATAGCGGCGCCGGCATGGAGACCGGAGCTGCTTACTCCGCCGTCACCCAGGACCTGCACTGGCCGACCCAGGTAAGTCCTAGGCTGGGCAGCGCAGGGGTGTGGGGAGGGTGGGCAGGGGCAGCGAGGGAGGGGGACATTGGCCAGCCCAGGCTGGGAGGGGGCGGGGATATCGGCGCTGATATATTGAGATATCGATGCTGAGAAAACTACTGAGCCTCTTGAAACTGAGACTCAAAATTTCATACTGAACATGCAATGAAACTGGGAGCCAGTACAGAAAGCAATAGAGAAGATAAACATGAGATGAACTAGAAAATGGCATAGGCACTCCTGCTGCTGTAGCATTGTTGCAGCTACTTGATCAAACACCTGGTTGGAAGTCAGAGACTATTGGAAGCCCCACGTAAGCCACTCTGAAGTTTCTAAAGGAGCAGTGGGACAGCAGTTAAAGAAATTAATCATCAACTGCAAGGGAGAGCAAGATAAATGAGCCCATACTATTACAGCTCTATGACACAACATACTTGGTGTCTCCTAACTCAAGTTCAAGGTGGTGTTGTGCCCAAGGAGAACAAAACTTGTTTCTGCAAATCCTGGGTTTCTTACACATCACAACATTCACTTTGAATAACATTCTAATCCCAAATATGCTTACTCAGAAGCATGACTTGCCAAATTCAACGGTCCTTGCTTATTTGATACTTCAGATTGCACTGTATAGAGTGCAAAGCTTCATGTTTGCAATTTCTAGATTAATAAACCAGCTATTGCACTATGAATCTGCCCACTAGGACTTTCCAATCAGCTTATCTAACAGCCCAATTCTACTCTTCCCCCCCCCACTGAAATGACTACCATTGCATCCTGTGGGGAGGGGCAGTTGCGGAGGTCTCTGGGTAAGGGAACAATCGGTAAGGGGTAAGCCTCTGCAGAGCGGGGAAGTCTACTCGAACCTGTGCTAGTTAAATATCTAGCACAGGTCCATATGGACCCATGTCATGGGAACAGGTCCAGGAAGGGGGTTAGGATTCGATGGCTACTGCTGCCGCTGGACCCGTCCCATTCTCAGACCTGATCCCCCCTCCCCCCATCCTAGTCGCTGCCTCTTTTTGCCCTCCCCCATTCTGCCCTCCCCCCTGCCTTCCCTGCCACTTTACCTTCCTTGGTGGACAGCTGTGGGTCCACTGGTGCCTTCCCGCCAGTGTGCTACTGAGCGGGCTGCCAGAGTGCCTTTTAGGACTAGCACTGACTGATTTACAGCAGTCAGCGCCAGCAGAAGAAGTTCTACGATGACACCCGGTCTCTTTGTGATTGGGCCGTAAATTACATTAGTTAACTAGATATATTTTACGGTCCAAGGTTGCCCGCAAGCCCAGAGCGCCCTATCTTTGATTGCTCCACAAAGTGCAAAAATGTCATTGTCATTTTGGAGGCTGCAGTCAGTGGCCAGCAATGGAGGCCGCACAAGGATACGCAGCATGATTCTGTAGTGATCCAATTGCACAGCTCCTGTTGCTATGGCAACCCTGATGTTACATCCAAGTTACACAAACCAAGAAGGGAACAACAGAGCATGCCCAACACGTAATGAGGGCTTTAAAAGCCCTGGCCAGTGACAACAGGAGGCCATTCAGGAGCAGGAGGCTGAAGGTTCTTTCTGGTTGCCTCTTGCCAAGGAGGGCTCAGCCCCTTCATGGTTAACCCTATAAAGCAGCTCCTAGGAGGACAATGACTTGGGTGAGAACTAACCCCCTCCCCCTTCCGCCTAAGCTCAGGCCCCTCTGAGGCTACCCTTAAAACCAAGGTTGCTGCTGTATTTTCTAAGCCCCCCTCCTGGTGGCATTACCAGCTACCAGAAAGACTTCCGCGGACTCCAGCAGCACTTGGGACTCACATACTACTATACTGTAAAACATCAAGGAATAAAAAGGAGATAATTTTAGATGGCCTTCACTGTATTGTTGAGGACCTGATCACACAAGAGTCCAATGTCCAGGATCTCAGTGCAGTGCAGCATAGGAGCAAATCTCTTCTCCCTCTCGCACAACACCAGAACCAGTGGAGGGAGAGTTAGAACAGACAAAAGAAAATATTTCTTTACCCAGCGTGTAATTCATCTGTGAAACTCCTTGCCACAGGATGTGGTGATGGCATCTGGCCTAGATGCCTTTAAAAGGGGTTTGGACAGATTCATGGAGGAAAAGACCATCACAGGTTACAAGCTATAAGCAACCTCCTGGTTTTTAGAAGTGGGTTTTCTCTGTGCCAGGTGCAAGGGAGTGGCGACTGGACACAGGTTATCTTGTTCTCTTGTGTGCTCCCTGAGGCACCTGGTGGGGCCACTGTGTGACACAGGAAGCTGGACTAGATGGGCTTTTGGCCTGATCCAGCAGGGCTCTTCTTATGTTCTTATATCTCAGACTTGCATACTGTATTCCCCCCCCCCCTTTGCTGGATCCATCCATCACTTATAGAAAGTCATGCTTGACAATGCATAAATCATGCATAAATCAATTAACCTGCCTCCGACTGAGTCAAGAGCATTGGTCCACCCAGCTCCGTACTATCTTCACTGACTAACAGCAACTCCCCAGGGTCTCAGACTTCGTCTTTCCCAGGCCTATCTGGAGATGCCAGGGATTGAAACATGGACCTTCTGCATGCAAACCATGAGCTCTATCATGCAGCTATGGTGCCATGTTCTTCAACCCAGGCCGCTATCCGCACTGTGTATTGGCATATCCTTCTACAATAAGAAAGGAATGGATGGCCATGCTTATACATGGTGCAGGACTGATGCACATGTTCCAAGCCTTGCTCCTATATCCAGGCCTGGCCTAAGACCTCCTAACGCCCAAGTTGGCATGCCAAATGCTATCCCCCCCTTACTTTATGATGTGCCAGCCTCTGCTCCTCCCACTCTCCAATGTTCTAGCTCAGCACTCTCTTCCCCTCCCTATTTCTTCTTTCTCTCTGTTCCCCTCTTCATTTTCCAATCCAGGGAAATAGAGAAGCAGTGGAGGCAAGTTGGCAGACAGAGATGGGCACCCCTCACCAATCTGACCCCCTCTGAATTCCCCTTTTGGCGGGGATTTGAATCCCCTTTCCGTTCTGGGGCCTCCCATTTTCGCTGCGCCGCTGGTTACAACGGTGGCGTAAGTAGGATTGGATTGCGCCCTCAGTCTCGTGGGCAGGCTGGCCCCGTTGCGGCCCCTTGTATTTTAGGTCCTATGAAACAGCACATGTTGCATTCGTTGGCATGGGGTTTAAGTAACAAGAGTTTACACAGAAGGAGCATCTGGTGGCTTGCTGACAAACTACGGTGGTTACTTGTGGCTAGCATAGAACGTGTCTGCCTGGCACAGCAACTATCAAGGATCAACAAAACAAACCATTTTTAAAAGCTGCAGGAAAAGAAAATGACTTGCTTTTATATCTGCTTGCAGAAACTCCAAGTACACTGACTAAACACTGAGCACATATATTAAAAAGCCAGGCAGAGCTTTGATGAGAATTCACAAGTAAATTTAAAGTTTTATAAGTAATACAGGTTGAGAAATGTTATGACATAGTCGTGCTCCATATGGATTTTGCTTTGTAGTAGCTCTGATGTTTCTACCGCTAAGTTTTGTAACCAGTCACCAAGACAGGTAAGGAAATGAAATTATGCCTCAGTGCATTATTTGGCATAACAACTGAAGGGTGAGGGATGTCACAATACACGCAGTGTGAAGGTGTCTATTTTCAACCTACCATTAAAGCATTTACGCACATTACAATACACCTAATACTTATCGTTAGATATGTTGCATCAGAAAAAATGGCTTTCAGAAGGGGGGGGTACTGTTGCTATACCAACATTGTGTCATAATCCACACTGTTGTGTTAGTGTAATGGCATGCGACACCAATATGGCAGTAGGAGGTAGGCTGGCACAAAGGTTTAGGATCATAGTTCAAAACTGCCATTTATAGCACTAACTGGAAACAGAAGCTCAAGCTCTGTTTATACCTCAAAATGTAATTTATTTAAGCTGAACTTGATTCGTGCATCTATAGTAAGTTGCATATTTGTAACAAAATGTCCATCATTACGACATGGAGAAGCTGCAAGGGGAGGGGAAAAGAGCTTTCCTGGGGATAGCGCAAGGAGCTTTGGGGGTACAGCACGTCTCTGTGTACACACAGATGTACTTCCCCTGTGAGCCCACTTTCACCCAGTGTTAGATATAGAAGGCACAGAGAGGAGTAAACTGAGACGTGCAAGCCCCAAACTTTAATGTGAAGTCATTTTTTGACAAAACAGAAGTGATGCTCTATTGAGACTAATAATGTTTTAATTTTAATTCTAATTATAAACAATGGCTGTAATATGTTAAATTTATACTTGTATCTGTTCTTTACTTTTATGCTGGTCAATGACTGTAATAAAGGACTGACTGACTGACTGAAGTGCTGCTGCTGCTACTACTACTACTTCTTTTTTTTAACTTCTTGCAATTTGTAATCTATCATCATTCGTCCAGCCAAACCGTGCATGCAGTCTGTCTGGTTAATTGACTGATTCAAGGAGCAGTCAGCTTTGAAGGAAAATCATCCTGGGGAATCTTATCATGCCCAGCTGGAATGAATAAATCAAATGAACCACTGGACTGAGGAATGGAAAATGCTATTTCATGGCGTCACTTTATTGAGACTTGTGCTTTTTCGTGCAGCATGAGACAGTTTGATTGTCATTAATTTGCCATTTCAGAATTGCTTTTAAAAAAAGGTACTGATTAAAAACAGAAATGGATGATAGTGCTGTGGATCCTACCATAGTGTCCTGCAGACAATAGGCTTGGGACAGTCGGTAGATTACAAGCGCATTGGGTAGAGGGGAAAAAATGGACCAGATCTGCTACCTTGGATAAAT
This sequence comes from Plestiodon gilberti rubricaudatus, assembly GCA_026170595.1. NCBI lineage: Eukaryota > Metazoa > Chordata > Lepidosauria > Squamata > Scincidae > Plestiodon > Plestiodon gilberti. The sequence goes on from JANXHW010000001.1 coordinate 80,697,481, forward strand.
TATTTCATTACTCTGATATTGTAGTTGTTTCCAAGACTATAAATACTGTGGTGTTTGCACTCACCAGAAGTTTATGAATTTATACATACATTCATACATACATGTGTGTGTAAAAAAGCAGCCAAAAACTACCCCAAAACGCCTTTGTTATCGGGGCTTGGAGGGGGGCTTCTGGGAGGCATGCGCGATCCTAAGGAAGTGCCCAAAAATTGCTTTTCAGAGATCGGGGAGGCCTGCAGAGGGTCGCGCAGGCCACCCTGAAGTCCTCCCCAAGCTCCAATAAGTGAAAAAAGGCATTTGTGGGACATTTTTCCTTGCAGCGATCCCCGGGATCGCTGCCGCTGGACCCACCCCCATAAACATTCAGAGTTCTCCCTGCCTCGCGGGGGAACCACTGCATTACCCTATCCACACATAGAATACCACATACCCTGTCCACACATTGAGAACTACTGCTTTACCCTATCCACACACAGCACCAAATATCTTTATGACTGTCATCCCAATCCTATTGGGCTGGAGCCTGGCAACCCGGAAGTAGTCTGGCAGTGACACAATGACAGCATCACGTCATTGTATCATCGCCAATTGCTTCTGGATTGAGGGGATTTGGAGCCAACTGGAGCCAGAGGGGCAGGAGGACCCTTCAACGAAAAACACACTGAAATGGAGCCGTGCTTGCTCCCAGCCAGTGAGAGAGCGGGCGATCCAGAGAGAGCCTGCCCGGGCCGCGCGAGCCTCGGAGAGGCTAAATAATTTTTAGTGAGGTTCGCGCGGCCCATGCTGGCTCTCTCTCACCGGCTCCGATCCACTGAGAGTGCAGGCAAACAGCCTACTCACCCGCTCACTGCCGCCATGGTGGATGTAGAAGGAAATTACCTGGGTGCCGGCAGCTCTTGGCTCGTGAAATCTGCACATCATGCCCTCATGAGATTTGGGCGCCGACATCTTGGATCTCGCGAGATTTTGTGAACCGAGATGCCGGAGCCCAGGTAATTTTCTTTATTATTATTATGGTGGCGATGGAGGCTTCGATTCCAGGTTCAATTCTGGGCAACTTCAGGTAGGGTAAGGAAAGACCTCCACCTGAAATCCTGGAGAGCTGCCAGCAGTCAGTATACCTGTTAATGCTGACCTAGATGGACCAATAGTCTGATTCAGTAGAAAGCAGCTTCCTGTGCGGATATACGAGAACATCAGGACAGAGCTAGGTTTCATGACATGTTACAGAGGAGTGGTTAAACTTGGCACAAAGTTGTCATTTTTGGGCAGCGGACTCATATTTAACATATTAAGTTCTGTCTTATGAAGCTTCAGAATGTGAAGCAAAACCAAAATCAGGAAGATAAAATAATGGAGGTAAATAAAACAATAAGGCCTTTTTCATGCACAGACAGACAACGTATGAAAATAATAACCATTTGATGAAGATTCGGGCTTTGTGATATCCTCATTGTCTCCCCCCCATCACCACTGCAATAATGATCACCATCAGCAAATACAGGATTCATCCATACTGTCACTTCTACGGTAGAAGCATTGAGACAAGATTGCAAGGTGCTTGTTTGCATATATCATCATCATCATCATCATCAACACAGCATGGCCAAAATGCCAACAGAATTGTTCAAGCTCAACAACTGGAATCTTTGCATGGTAGGTAAGATGACTTCAGGCCTAGGATCTTTGCATGGTAGGTAAGATGACTTTAGGCCTAGGTAAATAATGTTAATTCTCTTTTATTGAAGGGTGTGATGGATGAAAGTGAGATAACCTTTGTGATTATGGACATGTGTAACGACTCTAATTATAATGAAGAAATGCAGGCAGTAGCCTGGAAGCAAAGAAGCTGCTGGCAAAGGTGTTGAAAGCACAGAAGCCTGTGCTTTAAAAACAAGTGATTCCCAATCCCACCAGGAGGGAGGCCAGCGCACTTTATATTGTCTGCAGCTTCCCAACAATCTTCAAGGACCATGTCGTGTATAGGCTTACCAGATCTCCAAGCGGGACAGAGTGCTAGACCTTTAGGAGAAGGAATGTGGGCAGGTGTCGCTTGTTAAACCTTAGAGCACAATCCACAATCCTTAAACTGAACACAATGGGGCTTGCTTCTGGGTAGACATGCCTAGGCTTGTGCTCTAGGACTTAACAAGCTACACCTGCCCACATTCCTTCTCCTAAAGGTCTAGCACTCTGTCCCGGATGGAGATCTGGTAAGCCTAGTCATGTACATTGTTGCCACAATAGCTAAGGCCTGAAGTTATCAAGGAATAAATAAAAGCAGGGACACCCCTGTACTCTGGGAAGGGCTGCACAAATCAGGAGCAACTCATTAACAGCCTCTGTTACTCGGGTTTTCAGAAGCAAGGCTGGGCCCAAAAGTACATCTGGAACCTGGGCCTCTCCTGTCATGTCTAGACTTGGGTTTCCATTCAGTCCGTTGCTGAATTAAGGATGCCATTCTCAATGTCTGCTGCTTGTCTCTTTAGTAATCTATGGTTGACACTGGCGTTATTTAAAACACACACAAAATACCAGACTCTAAAGAGTGCTACTGCCTCAGAATTATCTAGTTAAGCTAATAAGAAACCCAAGCTGCTTCGTGACAATTTTCAAAGACGTTTTTAGCTTTAAATAGAATCAGTGCAGAAAATCATTAAGGGCTGCTCAGTTTCTTAAGACAGTAACCTCATCAAACAGTAAGATTAAATCAAGTTTTCACCTGATTTGTTGAATAAATTTGAATTTTGAATGCAATATCTTGCTTTCAGAGAGAGAGAGAGAGAGAGAGTACACACAATTTGAGCACATTTGTGTGCTTACATAGATGCACTAAAGTAATAGTGGTTATGTATTTTTTACAAACTCTCTCTTTCTCTCTACGAAGCAGATAGTGCTTCATAAAAAGAAATGAAAATTTCAATGTTAAGGATTACAGACTAAATTGGATTCTGTATTTCATATTCTCTGTGAGGAACGCTTGGCAAGGGCCAAATGACATTAAGTGCTGCTATTCAACATTTACTAAAGACGCTTACTCCTTGGAAGAAAAGCTATGGCAAACTTAGACAGCATAATAAAAAGCAGAGATATCACTATGCCAACAAAAGTTTGGCTTACTAGATTGCCGCTGGGACGGGAGCGGTCTAACCTTAAGGGGGCGGGGCGGGGGGGCCAGAACGTGTTGCGTTCTGGCCCCGCCCCCTTATGGGTAGACCGCTCCCATCCTGGCGGCGATCTGGTAAGCCAAACAAAAGTTCGTATAGTCAGGGCGATGGTGTTCCCAGTAGCAATGTATGGTTGCGAGAGTTGGACCATAAGGAAGGCTGAGCGCTGAAGAATAGATGATTTCGAACTGTGGTGCTGGAGAAGACTCCTGAGAGTCCCTTGGACTGCTAGGAGATCAAATCAGTCAATCCGAAATGAAATCAACCCTGACTGTTCCCTGGAAGGACAGGTACTGAGGCTGACTGTTCCCTGGAAGGACAGGTACTGAGGCTGAAGCTCAAATATTTTGGCCACCTAATGCAAAGAGAGGACTCTCTGGAGAAGACTCTGATGCTGGGAAAGATTGAAGGCAAAAGGAGAAGGGGAAGGCAAAGGATGAGATGGTTAAACAGCATCACCGATGCAACGAACATGAAAATGAGTGAACTCAGGAAGATAGTGGAGGACAGGAAGGCCTGGCAGGATATGGTTCATGGGATCACGAAGGGTCGGACACGACGTAACGACTGAACAACAACAAAGCATCAATAATGTGCTAGAGAACCAAACTGACATTCAGCTTTAGAGGCAACAATGAAAACTATAAACTATTAAATTCCTATAATAATCATTCATTAGTATAATAATCATTCATTCATTCATTCATCATCCTATAATAATCATTCATTACACAGTCACCTGCAGTAAAATCCTAGGCATGTCTACTCAGAAGTAAGTCCAATTTATTTCAATGGGACTTACTCTGAGGTGAGCATGCCAGAAAGAAGGATTCTCAACTAGATTTCTCCCAGTATACTGACTTTCTATGCATAATGCCCACATGCATTCTGAAATTACAATCCCAAGAGCACCATGCATAGGTCATGGTGCCTCCTGACACTCTGTCCTCTCCACTGCATGGTCAGCCAGGGATGGTGTTGTACAGTACTTTTTGTGTAGCAGTGATGCTTCTGAGATTTTCCAATGCCTGTCAGCATAGGGCAGGCTGCCTTAGGAAATCTCATCCTCTCTTTATTCTCCCTCTTGCAATAGTGCCACTGCCCAGATTTTATCAGGGTCACGGTGACTAGATACAATGGAGGACAAAGTGCCTATACCTTTTAACCATTGTATAGAAGAGAGGATTTTGGCAGGTGTCGCTCATCATGGAAGGTTGCAAAAAGCTTCACCTGCAAAATCCCCTCTTCTATACAATGGTTAAACTAAGGTATAGGCACTTTGTCCTCCACTGTATCTGGTCACCCTGATCAGGGTAGATATTAATGCTGCCCAGGGCCTCCACACTGTGAGAAGCATAGAGTGGAGGATAGCTCTAACATACTGGCTTAAATTTTAAGGCATAGTTTGGTCTTTTTCTGCAGCACACCAGTGTGCTTTGAAACACAGTTTGGGAATTACTGACTTATAGGCAGAGAAAGTTCAAGTACATTTAATTTTGAGTTGAAAGAAGAAAACACAGATATTGCTAAGAGAATGTGTTTTCATCACTCTTTCTTCCATGTAACCCCTGGAAGAGGAAGAGGTACAGCACATCGGTTACCACTGGTGCTCAATTTATTTATTTGGGGAATTATTGGGTGTACGGATGGCTTTAGGAAGAGTGGCCTCCAGCCCAAACCTCCCGGCATGGGCACCAAGTGGAACAAGGAAAGAATACAAAATACTGTACTGTAAAGCAGTCTTATCAATCCTAACCAAAATGTGAGGATGTGCCTACTTATGCTGGATGTGTGTCTCCAGTGTGTATTTGCTATATCAGAGAAAAGGAAAAAGGGAATGATTTCCTGGGAAGGAGGTTGAGGGAAGCCCTACACTATTACCCTGGTCCTTAGACTAGGATGAGAGAAGGAGTGGAGAAGGAGGGACAGGATGTTGCAAAGGGAGACAGTGTCAAAGCACAATGATATCTACCTGGTTCTGGAGCGACTGGGGAACCCAGAGGGTTCAAGCAGCTTTGGAAACTCTGGCTTGACCAGCTTCAACACATTCCCACTCCTCTACCCGCTCACCTTGCTCATTTCATTGCATGGTCCCTTTAAAATTCAAGGGACTGCACAGGGAAGGAATGAGGCAGGTGGGAAGGGAAGCAGCCAGTTACCTTGTTCCTTCCTTGCAGTCCCTTTAAAGAAAACAGAAAGTGTGTTCTCAGCATGAACTGCATTTCCTGTTTTGTCTAAATGGACCATGCAGGAAGAAGGTATGTTGCTGCATTTTTTGCAGCAGTGGTAGCAGATCCAGCATCAGGTGCCAGATCTGTTTGGTCAACCTTGCAAAGGTTGTTTCACCAGATACCGTGACACTACAAAGGTTGTTCCACCAGATACAGTGACAATTTACTGGTCAAAATCCTCCAATACTTGTAAGGGTTTGGGGGAAACTGCCAATGCACAGCTCTGATGATAGGCAGTCTACAATGCCTTACAGCACAATCCTATCTAACAATAAATCAAAAGCTAATAATAATTCACAAAGCTGCAAAAAAAGCTAAGTACACACCCATGAGAACAATGGCCTCAATGAGATCACAGATAGCAAGAGTATACCACGGATAGGGGAGAGGTAGGTGGAAATTCTGCCCCTCCAGATAAGCAAACTCGCAGATAGCGAAGTCACATATAAAGAGAACTGACTGTATTCTCTACTGTGATTGAAAGGATTGGCTATCAGCCAAGCTATTGGGGGGGGGGGGGAGAAGAGGAAGTAAAGAATGGACTATATTAGGATATTTATATACTGTTTCCAAACCAAAAAAGGTTCACAAAGCAGTTTACATAGCAAAATAAGTGTAAAATGGCTCCCTTTCCAAGACAGTTTGCAATCTAAAATGCATGCAAAAGAGAGATGCTGGCTATTGGTCACTGGAAAAGATACTATGTTGGGGTGAACAGGGATAGTTGCTCTTCTGTGGACAATGAGATGACCAAGGCTCCCAATTTTCTACAAAGAGAAGGATGTTACTTGGGAACCAGCTGCATTAACTGAAGTGCTCTGGTTACACTCCACCCTAACAAATTGTTACTAGTGTCATTTGTTCAATCACAAACATTGTTCACAGAAATCAAACTAGGAAATGTTTGGATAGCATTATAATAATTCACAAAGCTGAAAGAAGACAGCAGGAGAACAGCTGCATTCTGTCTGTTCAATTAAAAAGGAAACAACTTCCTTTTTAGCAGTTCAGATGATGAACACAAATGGGGAATCCCAAGAACTGTAAAAGTATCTCCAGAACTTTATACTCCTGGTGGGGATTTGATAGGAATACCACAGCCACCATGTGGGAATAGAGAAGTGTCACAGTAGGACTGCTGCTGCTGGGCCAGAGGTGATCAGGCCAGCCCAGCTCAGCCATAAAGGAATGATGGCTCCCTTACCTAGAGGGGAGACCTCCGCAACTGCCCCTTCCACAGAATACAGCAGTAACATTCTGCGGTAGGGTTGGGCTCTCAATTAACTGCTCTGAAGGTGTGATCTGTACCCTCCCTCACCCTTAGATGACCCCCTTGACAGCACTGCTCCCAATTGTGTGGAAAATTTCCCAAAAACAGACTGCAATGGTTATTCAAGGATCCAGAACTGGGGCCAAGCTCTTGCTGATTTGAATTGAAAATAGGCAAAACGTTATGGGCATTGGTGAGTGTCCTAAGGCACTACTGGGAGGGAGAAGAGACCCACAAGCTTTGTCCAGACCCACAATGCTATTCAAGCTGAGAGGGAGGATCAGAAATGAATTTCCTTGGGGCCTGCCTGCCTCATTCACTCAGGGCTAAGCAACTCAAAGCAGCAGCAACTTTGACAGACCTCCCTCAGCACATGTTCAATGTGTGGACTGTGAAGAGCCAGGAGGAGAATTAGAAGCTAATTGACAGCTCTGCCCTAGGGTGGAGTTACTCAATGTGGATGCCAGAAGGTGGTGGCTCATCCCATAAAGGATGAGGATGTACTTGAGGATGGGCTATTTAAATACTATAAACATTAGTTTGCTGCAAATCCTCATTAGTCAATAGAGTAATTGACTCTATTGCATCAATGAAACCATCAATGAAATTATGAATGAAAGCATCAATGACATTATCCTCAGGAGGACATCAAGACGACAGCTCTGGTAAATCTACACAGTTCAGCCAGTGGCTGACTGAACACCAAAGACAACTGATTTCGGAACTGTTTCAGGGATAGGCAGGTCACTTTGTTCCAAGGTTTGATGAAACATCTGGGTGGGCATGGCTGAACAGGAGCCAGTGGGGGTCACCTAGTAGGGGTGGGGGAGGCACCCATTTCAGTTGACAAAGTTGACCCCTGATGATGATGATCCTTAGGTCTTCTTGTCCACCTTTGAAAGGACAGCCAAGATGGCCCAATGGCCTCAACCCCAGTGGGTAGACATCTTGGGACCCTTTCTAACAGGGTCCCCACCTAGCCAGTCCTTCGGACCCTCCCCAGCCAGGAAGCAGTGGACTATGACAAGCTGAAGGAGACTATAATCATTAAGGGTAAGTGAGGATTTCTTCAGGGTGAAGTTCAGAGTCATACGGTACAAAAGGGATGATTGGCTGTGGGCCATGGGAGATAAAGGAGACAGCCATTCACTGCCTCAGACTATGGAGGGCAAGTCCCAGATTGTAAATTAAGTAGTACTGGATCAGGTATATACCACATCATGCCCTCTGACACCCGTCTTTCGGTGATGTGGAATAGACCCACCAATTTGAAGACTGCTACTTCCCTGTTCAAGAAGTTCTTGGAGGCAGAGTGGGTAGAGGGACCCTAGGAGAAGGCCCGCTCTGAAGGTGAATGGCCAGGAATACGCAAGAAGGTCAAGTCCCTGCGATACAGCCAGGCCTGTCCCGAGTCCCGTGGACCATTTCTCGAGTGCTCCCCAGCTGGGGGGGGGGCAGTTTCCCAGGTGGTGCCTGTCAGAAGACAGAGTGGAGGGAGATGGCAATAGTGGCCCATGAATGGCAATGGAGAGAATTGGGTCCTGGGCCATGCCCAATGAAGGTGCTGAGCCTGCCCAGGAGGCTTACTACACACGTGGGCAGATGAACCATTATAAGTAGAACTGCCCCTACATGGAATGTGACCTGGGCTGGGTAGCGACCAGTTTGGGCTGTGCCCCTATGATCCCTAATCCACCCTTTGTGACAAAAGCACATCTGAGAGAGAAGATTTTTAACACCTTGCTTGATTCCAGCAGTGCAGTTTCAGTGATCCAGATGCACTTATTGCCAGCCTCGTTACTAGTTAAATGTCATGCAGCAATAACATGTCTGCATTGTTGCTCTCAGCAGTTGCCAGTGGTGCAAGTCTGGGTGCACAATTGAGAAGCCAAGCACCTTGTCAATTTCCTTATACCCATCATGGTTTATAACCTGTGATGTACTTTTCCTCCATAAATCTGTACAATCCCCTTTTAAAGGCATCCAGGCCAGGTCTCTTATCTGTCGTTCCGATCTCTCTCTTCTCAGCTGCTTCTGTTTCTTATCTCCAATCTGTACTGTTCCATGTTGCTTGCTGTATATACAGCATCGAACCACTAAGTGGCGCAGGCAAGTAGACAAGCCTTTTATTTATTGTTTCTTTTTTTCTATTTTATTGCTGTATTTCAGCAAGCTGCTCAAATTTCTGTAGTTGAGCTATATCTGACCAAGCTGCTGCTCATGCTGCTCATATTTGTAGATATTCAATTCATAGAGATTCAAATCAATAGGCATGAATGGGGGGGGGGGAGCAATGAAACATAACTGTCCTGGGGAAGACTGAAAACTGAGGGTGCATGATATTCTATATATATATATATATATATATATATATATATATATATATATATATATATATATATATATATATATATAGAAAGTGGATCTGTGAATACTACTACTGTTTAGAAAAACTAAAACAGTGGCTTAGTTGCTGCATTTGCTGACACTATTACCTATCTAGTGCACATATTTATTTTAATTAAATATTATAAATTTATTTATTGGTGCAGGTGGTACTTCTGAAAATTTGACTGTGACAGGTGGTACACCTGGTGACAACGGTTGGGAACTCCTGCCATAGGGCATAACAGAACCCTGTTTCCCTTTAGGTATGTGTGCACATGTGAATGGACACTTGGTGAGCAGCCATTTCAGGAAGCTGGTGTCCTTTGACAAAGTGCATAGAGAAGGAGGATTAGATGGGATATAGGAGATGCATACAGGCCTCCCATTCCTTCTAACAGCTCGGTTCACTTACAGTCTGCACATGCTGCATGGGACTGTAGATATCATGGCTCTGTTATGCCCCCAGTAGAGATCCCACTACATATAAATCCTGCATCTACAGGGGAAAGGTTATAGTCATACTACCTTCAAGACAGGAGAGAAGCTCTCCTGCAGGCCCATGCTTCAAGCCTACTATTGGCATCTGCACAACAGAATCTTGCAGGATATTTCATTTAATGAACATTTAAGGAAGGCAATTCATTACACTGCAGAGACTGCTTTGTTCCTCCATTACGGTTCTCTTATAATGAAAAAGGCGATGGTGAGGATAAACTCCATGCCTTTGAAGTTTTTACACTGATTACATACAAAGCGCCATTCTGGCAAAGCAAGACTTATCGCCTTCAAGCAATATAGTTATCATCTTGTAACCACACTTCAAAATCGGCTGTATAAAATGCTGCGGCTACGTGAAGGGAATGTGTACGCCTCTATTGCTTGCTAGCAGCTTGAATTGATGAATGTTTAAAAGCTCCCATAAACTGCAGGTGAAGACCGATGTCAGATAAAATGGCAGCCAAACTTGGGCTTGAATTTTGCTTACAGCAAGAGGATTCAAATTGCAGTGGTTTCCCTCTCACACACACAGCCCAACTATTCTGTAGACAGAGCAAAAGGAGTATGTGTTTAGTACACAGAAACACCTGAGATACTTATGAGTTGCATGAGAATGAAATGGAGTTCTATGTTCGCACCACTTCAAGCAGATACTCCCTATCTTTTTATGCATTCTACTTGCTTGCAACCTAGGCAAAAAAAAGATGCACGCATCAATGAAATTATCCTCAATACATAAGCAGTAACTCAGCTAGCATATCAGGTTGGCCATCCCTCTGTGTATGCACACTAGATCAATTTCCTTATAATTGTCAGTGCACATTTGTTTGCTGCATATCAAATAGAATGGATTCGTCTGGAACTGACACATGCATATACTGTATTATACACACAGTTTTATACATGCACCACCACCACTGGTTACTTTTATAAACATGCTAGTTGTGACGTGCATGCATGATAAACTGCCCAATCCTATTAGGGCCTTACACCACTGGAATGAGAGTTCCGGTGGCGTAAGAACCTTTACAGCTGTCGCAAAATGTGGAAGCCATTCGGTATGGCCTGGCCACCACAGCAAGCGCCGCAGCAAGCGCCATAGCAGCTAGGTCCGCATAGTAGCGGACCGGGGAAGACCACCAGCACCAGTAAGTCAGTGCAGGGGGCTGGAAGGGTGGGGAGGGGGTGGTGCAGGGCAATGACAGCGTGGGGCGGAGGGCAGATTGGAGGGGTGGTGTTGGTGGCAGCAGCACATGCCGCTATCCTAACCCCCTTCCCGGCCTTGATCCCCTGATCCGGGTCTACACAGACTTCCACCAGTGCTATAACTGGCACAGGTCCAAATAGACCTGGTGGCATGGCATGGACTTACCCTCTCCCTCAGGAGCTAGAGAAAGAACCTACTCGATAGGAAGCAGCAGGAACTTTTTTGCTATCTATCCAGTCCCATTAAATGTTTGCAAGTCTCACTAAAAGGCATCAACCCACAAAGCCCTTGCTTTGGCCTTTTTTTTTAAACTTTGCTATCATCATTCATGCTTTTAAATCTGTACTAGAATAATATAATCCTAAAAAGTTGGAAGGGACCTTCAAGATCGAGTTCAACTCCCTGCCAATACAGGCTGTCCAGCCTCTGCTTAAAGACCTCTAACAATGAATAGTTTACTACTACCACCTTCTAAGACAGACTGTTCCACTGCTGAACACTTTGTACCATCAGGAAGTTCTTCCTAACATTTAATCAAAACCTTCCTCGTCGTAAATTTATTTGCCCTACCTCTACCCTTAGAGGAACTGAAAACAAATCTGTTCCATCTTCCACAGGACAGCCCCTCATATACCAGTATTTACAGACAGTTATAATGTTACCTCTTAACTGACTCTTCTCCAAGAAGGAACTACTGTCATACCGTAGTTGCACATTATTACAGTCTTCCTGGTCATCTTATGCCAACTTAACAGGAAAGGAGCCTTGTTTTTAATGTTCAGCATTGTTTAGAACTTGCAATTTATTCTCATCATGTGATGCAGTAAGAGCGAAGTGATAGGACACAAAACCATTTCCCAAATTAAAGAGAAACCCTATATCAATTGTGGATATTTTCAGGGATGTATCTAAGTAACTAGGTCACGAGTGCGAGTGCAAGTACGAGTCATTTTTGCAAGAGTGCGAGTCCGAGTGTGAGTCAGTGTCAACATTTTTGGGCAAGTACGAGTCAAGTGCAAGTCATTTTTGCACGAGTGCGAGTCGAGTACGAGTAAGGCCAGAAACCACGAGTCACAAGTCACGAGTTGAGTCACTTTGGGGAAAATGGCTTTTCCCCTGAAAATGGGGTGGGTGGGTGTGGGGTGTGTGTGGGGACCTCTGAGACTTTTAAAGCACCCACTTGGCTCCCCCTATGCCCTTTCCCTAACCTCTCAGTCTTGTCACCACCCATCTGGTTTGGGAAAATCAAGCGTGTTTACATTCAAACCATTTATTTTTTCCTCCCTGCCCCCTCCCCTTGCTGAGCCAAGCATCCCTTGGGCTCGGAGTTTTGGTCAATGAGGAGGAACTGCTGCGGCAGCTTCGCCTTTCCTCACTCCTCCCCACCCCTCGCGCTCAGAGTTGTGGCCAATGCCAAACAGACAGCAACAAAAGGGGGGGACTAAGAGCCAGGCTTGCTTTTCCACCCCCTTGAAAACCCTTCCTCCCTGCTGCCCTCCTCCTCCTCCGAGGTCTCCACTGCGCCTGCCTGCCTGCGTTGATGCTGGCCATTAAAGGAAAATGACTTGGAAATGGCAAGTCGTTACCCCCACGAGTGTAAGTCAAGTACGAGCCCCGTGGGTCACAAGTGCGAGTACGAGTGCGAGTCAGTGGGTCATGAGTACAAGTACGAGTACGAGTCAGGGAAAAAGTGGCTAAGTCACACTTGCGAGTCGAGTCATTTGACTCGAGTCCCCATCACTGGATATTTTCCAAGGCAGCTGAAAAATCATTTGAAAATTTTTAAAAAAAATGGGGGGGGGGGAGAAAAAGAGAGAGAACGAGAATGCTGACATGCTAAAAGAAAAGGGTTTTAGCTACTTCACCTGTCAGATTTGTGCATCACATTTTAGGCCAGTGTTCTCTGCAAGGATATTTTTTATAACATAATAAGCAGCTGACAAAAGAAAAAGTCCCTGATGAAAATTGACCAACATTGTGCGATGTTTAGTCTCATTTAAGAATGAAAACCATGTGGATGGCCAAGTGTGCAGGTCTCTGTGCATGAATATTTTGGTTCAACAAGGGCAGCTGACAGTGATAAGTCTTTAGAGTAAAAATATATACAGACTCTGTAATAAGACATAGTAAAAAGAATAAAGGGCAGAAATTACTAAAGTTAAAATTTTAATTGTTTTAACTTTCTTTGTAAATACAAAGTACAGTATTTATTTCTGTTATAAAAGTATTTGTAACAAAGATAAAATGTTGAAATCAAATGAATTTACCAAGAGGACACTTCTCATAACATTCTTATGGTATAATCCTATGTATGTCTACTCAGAGGAAAACACCACTGAGTTCAATGGGACTTGCTCCCAGGTAAGTGGTATAGGACTACAGCCTTAAAAACATGATCCATATGCATTTCATTCTCTTAAACATAATTTAACCATGCAAAATTGTGATTTGTTGACTTGGACCCCAAACTTCACAAAACATTATACGTTTAACTCGAGAACTGACAAAATGTTGACTTCCACACTTTTTGTAGTCATTCCTGTTTCAAAGGAATCTAGTGTTTTTCAAGGTCTAGTGGCTGCCAGAAGATGTAGGACTAGAAGAGAAGACGTCTCAGACTTAACTGACAAAATAAAGATCAATAAATCACCAGGCCCGGATGGCATCCACCCAAGAGTTCTGAAGGAACTCAAGAATGAAGTTGCTGACCTCTTGACCAAAATATGCAACTTGTCCCTTAAAACGGCCACTGTGCCAGAGGATTGGAGGATAGCTAATGTCACGCCAATCTTTAAAAAAGGAAGGAGGGGGGACCCGGGAAACTACAGGCCGGTCAGCCTAACATCTGTTCCAGGGAAGATGGTGGAAAGTCTCATTAAGGATAAAATCTTAAAATACATAGAAGAACAAGCTCTGCTGAGGGAGAGTCAGCATGGCTTCTGCAAGGGGAAGTCTTGCCTCACAAACCTGTTAGAATTTTTTGAAAAGGTCAACAGGCATGTGGATGCGAGCGAACCCGTGGATATTATATATCTGGATTTTCAGAAGGCGTTTGACACGGTCCCTCATGAAAGGCTCCTGAGAAAACTCCACAGTCAGGGAATAAGAGGGCAGGTCCTCTTGTGGATTAGGAACTGGTTGAAGACCAGGAAACAGCGAGTGGGAGTCAATGGGCAATTTTCACAATGGCGAGAGGTGAAAAGCGGCGTGCCCCAAGGATCGGTCTTGGGACCGGTGCTTTTCAACTTATTCATAAATGACCTGGAGTCGGGGATAGGCAGTGAGGTGGCCAAGTTTGCAGATGACACTAAACTTTTCCGGGTGGTAAAGACCAGCAGGGATTGTGAAGAGCTCCAGAAGGATCTCTCCAAACTGGGAGAATGGGCAGCAAAATGGCAGATGAGCTTCAATGTAAGTAAGTGCAAAGTGATGCACATTGGGGCAAGAAAACAAAATTTCACATATAAGCTAATGGGTTCTGAGTTGTCTGTGACGGATCAAGAGAGAGATCTTGGGGTGCTGGTGGACAGGTCGATGAAAGTGTCGACCCAGTGTGCGGCGGCTGTGAAGAAGGCCAATTCCATGCTCGGGATCATTAAAAAAGGGATTGAGAATAAAACGGCCAATATCATTCTGCCTTTGTACAAATCGATGGTAAGGCCACATCTGGAGTATTGTGTCCAGTTCTGGTCACCACACCTCAAAAAGAATATAGTTGAATTGGAAAAGGTGCAGAAAAGAGCGACCAGAATGATTCGTGGGCTGGAGCACCTCCCTTATGAGGAAAGGCTACAGCATCTGGGGCTTTTCAGCCTAGAAAAAAGGCGCCTGAGGGGGGGACATGATTGAGACTTATAAAATTATGCATGGGATGGAGAGAGTGGATAGAGGAAAATTCTTCTCCCTCTCGCACAACACCAGAACCAGGGGACATGTACTAAAATTGAGTGGAGGGAGAGTTAGAACAGACAAAAGAAAATATTTCTTTACCCAGCGTGTAATTCATCTGTGGAACTCCTTGCCACAGGATGTGGTGATGGCATCTGGCCTAGATGCCTTTAAAAGGGGTTTGGACAGATTCATGGAGGAAAAGACCATCACAGGTTACAAGCCATAAGCAACCTCCTGGTTTTTAGAAGTGGGTTTTCTCTGTGCCAGGTGCAAGGGAGTGTCAACGGGAAACAGGTTATCTTATTGTCTTGTGCTCCCTGAGGCATCTGGTGGGGCCACTGTGTAACACAGGAAGCTGGACTAGATGGGCTTTTGGCCTGATCCAGCAGGGCTCTTCTTATGTTCTTATGACTAATTTGTGCAATTTGCAGGAATAGCATAATGCATGTAGCTAAGCACGCATATCAATGGATTTAGTGGTATCTGTATACTTAAGATGTCAGATATACTCTCATGTATCAAAATTACCAGCTTTAATTCAAAGCCACTACCAGTGATATATTTATTTATTTAATTTATTTAATTTATTTATTTAAAGAATTTATACCCCACCAAGGGCAATCAAGGCGAGTCTATTGACTCGGACTCAAGTTGAACTCAAGTCATGTCAATGACTCGACTCGGACTTGACAATTGTAAAATACTCAAAAGACTTGACTTGAGACTTGGAGCCTTTTACGACAAGTCCAATTTTATTCAATTTTATCCAATTTAGGTTTAAACCCATTTTCCCCATTAAATAGATAGGGACTCGCAACCAAAGACTCGGGACTTGGGGGCAAAGATTTGGGACTTGACTTGAGACTTGGACCCAGAGACATATTTGCTATTTCAAGAAAGAGGCATGATGCCATTGCATGATTGTTTTAGAAACACTATCACTTCAATGCAAACTGATTGTAAATTGGTACAACTTCTCTTGTTGTAAATCTTTCTCCCTTTTTTTGAATCAATTTATCCATGGTATCCGCAGATTCCAATATGCCATGGGGATGCGGGAGTGAGGCATCAGCAGTTGACAAAGCATGATGATGCTTGGCGATGACATCATCATGGGGCACCATTGACTCTGAGGGATTTAGAAGAACGATAACTTCCCTAATGTAAATACTTAGTACAAAATTTAGCCCAATCTTAATCCATCTAACAAGTTGTATTTCACCAAATAAAGTGAACAAATGAACATCTTGCACTTTATTATCCCCTGACATTATTAATAGCCTCAATTTTTCAATAAAGCATCCTTAGCCTCCCTACTTTCTCTGACTATGTATCAATTTGGTCACGCCCATCATATCCCAATGCATAATCAATCAAGCTATAACAAACAAGCTATAACAACCTTTTTTACTGATGGAAACCTACGGCAATCCTTGATGCTGTTAATTAACAACAGCATCTTTCGTTCTGACAGATGATGTTGAAATGATGATTCATTTAACATCATCCATCAGAACTAAAGAGCTCAGTTAGCTAAACAGGATAACTAATGAATCATAGGAACAGTATATCCACCCATTTCTATAAACAAGAACATTTTTCAATACATATGTTTCATTGAATTTTTATTTTATTTCTCTCCTTTCACACTGCCAGGGGTGTCAAACATGAGGTCTGCTGGCCAGATATGGCCCAGACGTGGCCCGTAGAAGCTCTTTATCTGTCTCACATGATAATTGGGATCTTCCAGAACCACCATCAGTTGCAAAGAAGCAGCAGAATCAGCACTGCTGAAAGGATGGAGCTGGAAGAGCCCAATTATCACACGGGCTGCCTTTTCAGCTGCACCACTTCTGCCACGGCATCACTTTGCAAAGCACCTCTCTGCTGCTGAGTTGCGAAGTGATGCCTTGGCAGAAGCAGTGCTGCTGAAATGGTGGCCTGTATGATAATTGGGCTCTCTCAGCTTGATAATATGGTTCTCTCTCATATCTTGAAAACATGGTCAAGATTTGTATATTTTCTCTTCTGTCATTTGCAGCTAATGAGATCCTAGATGAGAACAAAGTGCTTATTTTTGGTCATCACCTGCTTAATGATGTCACGCCTGCAAGCCGGCACAACATGGAATGGGCCTCTGGAGGCCCCCACAGTGCTGGACTCCAGCACCCCCTTATTCACGGGCTGCTTCCACGGATACGGAGATCTGAGGAAGCAGAACCCGTGAATAACAAGGGCATACTGTATTCACCTCATTTCATTAACCAACTTGCAACCATTCATGAAATATGAGAGCAGGACATTTGGGTCAGTTTAGATATTAAATCCTTATACACTAGCATTCCCCAACAAGCAGCACCGTTATAGAAAATACTTTGAATATGAGAGAACTTACTCATTTCATTTAATCTTCAGCAGAAATAGTTCTATTCTATAATTATTTTTCTTTCAGTAGAATATATTATTGGCAAACCAAAGGGATCTAATGGTAAATCAAGCCATGGGATCTTCCATGCCCCCCAAAGTTGCAAGTGTGTATATGGATAGGTTTGAAATAAAATACATTTATTCCTCAGATAATCCATACTGGAATGCTCCAATTCTTTGGTAGCAATACATAGCCAGTATATTTGTTGTATGGTAAACTTTGGAGGCTTAACATCATTTGAGATGAATTTGAAAGTCATGAATTTTCTGAATGTTTTGAAACAAAAAGACAAATGTTTTACCACCACAGTATACAAAACACCCATAGACAGAAATACATATTTATGGTTTAATTCACCCCTTCAAAATCTAAGAGACAACTTGCCTTACGTTCAGTTCTTATGCTTCAGCAGAAATAGTTCCAGCAGTTTCCCTTTATAGTAGAAGGAAGGATCCAAATTACAGGACAGATAGAAAGCTAGAGGATATCGGATCAAGATTGTAGAGTCTGCAAGGAACAGAGCTCTCAACCAAAATAGGGAAGACTTGTTTAAAGTAAGTAGAAGAGCTCCTCCCACCAGATCAGCAGTGTGCAGCTTGACTTTTGATTCAAGAAGAATAGCTCTAAAAATATGTATCAACCAACATTCACATTTCTTAGAGCAGTGGTTCTCAAACTGTGGGTTGCGACCCACCATTGAGAACTTTAGCTGCCCCCTGCCCCCTTAAGGGGCGGGGGCAGCATGGCGGCGGCGGTCCGGGGGATTGCCACTGCCGCAAAATTTGTCCCACAGTTTAATTATTTAAATGTGAGCATATAATTTAATGTCAATTGATTTCTAGAGATGGCATGAAGCTTTATTTATTGTGTGTTACACTTTCTGATACAAGTTCTGTACACTGATTAGAAATTGTTTTAATTTTATCTTACCTCACCACTGAAGAAGAGCTTGCTCACAACATGTCAGGTGACTGAGAAGGTTTTATTAGGAGGGTTTTTTTTTTAAGACAAACATGATCTCAAAGAATGATGGTTTTTTTTAATACTTTGGAGTTTCCCTCTTACTTTTCCCATCCATTTTGCACATGTGCGGTTTTCCCCACAACTTTTTTCCCACGTGACCACTGCCTGCCACCTGTACTAAAGGTTCAACAATCATCTTGGTCAGGTGAGCCCTTGATGGGCATGGTCCTCGGCCAGTGCCCAATGTTGCCAACCTCTGATGCCACCCTTTGGTACCATACAAAATACTTACTGCATATTACCTATGATGCTAAGCAAAAAGCTGTAGATTGGAACTTCCAGATTGCACAGAGCAAAAAACTGCTCAGACAAGCAAACTACACAGACTCATAAGTTATGCAAACCCCAAGTTGACTCAATGTCAAAATTCCACAGGGGTGGACTGATTCACAGTAGGGTGATTATACCCCAGTTTAAATAATTTATTTAAATAAAGAGCTCCCATTTATTATTTAGTACATGTTGCCCATTTGTCATAACCATAAAAACAGGGTAGGGCCATGATTCAATGGCAGGGCATCAGCTTTGCAAGCAGATGGTGCCATGTTTAATCCCTGGGATTTCCAGACTGGGCAGAGAAAAAATTATATTAAACTCTGAAGAGTCATTGCCAGCCTGTGTTGACAATACTGACCTAGATGAATCTAGAGATTGTCTGATTCAAGATAAGGCAGCTTCCTAAGATCCTATGAATTTACTGATCTAAAATTGCCTCTGTACAACTGCAGAGAGTTTCATACAAAATGCCCCTAGTGTCAACCCATAACATAAATACATGAACTACTGTAACATATTAGGACTGGTGTGTATTAGGACCACAAGTCTTTCTTTACAAAGAAAAGTAATCATTTTAAGAGGGTTAAAAATTCATTTAAAGGATTTTATGTTTGCATTAAGTTTAGGTGTCATTTTCACTTGAAAATTGTACTTAGCTTACACAAATCCTTAACATATGGATGAAAAATTACCCAGCCTTTAATTAAACTTTACAAGGACTATTTTGAATTAGTTCATAACTGCATGAGACCCAACAATGATGCTTATATAAAGCAGATGTTTGTGAGTTCCATTTTAAAAGCATAAGCCAGTTACAAATTGTATCAGGGACTGGTATCCAGGAAGTGCAGCACAATCCTATGCATATTTACTCAGAAGTAAGTCATAAGAAGAATGGGCTGCTTATGGGCTTCCCAAGGCAACTGGTGGGCCACCCTGGAAAATGGGATGCTGAACTAGATGGACCTTTAGCCTACTCCAGCAAGGCTCTTCTTACGTTCACTACAATGTTTTGTTTACCAGTGTTCAATGCTGACAGTTGCTTGTACAGTAATCCTTTTAGATTGTTGTTGTTGTTCAGTCGTTAAGTCGTGTCTGACCCTTCGTGACCCCATGAACCATATCCCGCCAGGCCTTCCTATCCTCCACTATCTTCCTGAGTTCGCTCATGAGTAAAATTAGAATACACGAAACATTCGCCAAAAATTCTATATCTTGAAAGGGTGGGCAATAATTGCCTTGGTTTGGGAGACCCATTTTGAGTTCTTGTTGCAGCTTAGTCTCATTCTCCTGTACTTGTGTGAGTGAGTTAAGGCACTGCATTAAGGCACTTGTAAGCTGAAGTCACTCTGGGCTGACTCAGAACTGAAAAATCACTAAGCTACCCCAGACCTAAAATCACTGAAGCCCACCCAGGGCAACATGGAGAGGGTGGGACTCAGAGCTGAAATCATTTGGTCTTTTCCCCTTTCCCTTCCAAAAAGCTTCCCTTTCTAGCACAGAAGTCAAAAAACTGCCTAGAGTCATATAGTGACTTTGGCTCCAGATCTTGTACTAGGTCCCCGCTCCAGACCTGTGTTTATTTATTTATTTATTTAAAAAAATTATATCCCGCCTTATCCCATGCCGAGGCAAATGCCCAAGGCGGCTTACAACAAAAATTAAAAACAGTGTTGTGCCTCCCTGGACCTCTGTGCCTGCTTGGACCACATTCCAAGTGCCCCTTCCTTGGATCTACCCTTGGCACATTGCCAAGCCTCCCCAGGAATCTGGCTCAGTGCCTGGAGTTCCTCAGTTCTTCTCCGGAAAGCCTTTGCTTGGATGCTTTCCAACAGACTAAGGACAAGACAAGTATAGCTTTCTCCCGATGTTCCCTTTTGCATATGTCATTGAATGTGCAGTGAGCCTCTGTAGTCTTTTCCTCTATCTTTTCCTTTCTCTTGCTTTTCTCTCTTTCAGTCATAGAAGCCAAGTTACAGCCATGCCTCTGCACCTCGATCAGCCTTTTCCGTTTTCTCACACTGAGCCATTGGTTTTCTCTGCCTGTCTCCTGCTCATTCTAGAACCGGTTATATCTAACAGCCTTCTTGGAATCCCAAGAAATCTGGCAGTCTGTGGATGTGCTGCATGTGCGCAGAAGTAGTATTCACTTGCTAATTCTCCCCTGACACTGTGCTTCCCCTTCCCCTAGCCTCCCCCTCATTTGGTAGTCGGTTTCAGTTATTACTACTGTGTTGCTATACACACGTTCCCCTCATTACTGTAAATATTTCTTTAATAAACCAGCATCAGTTCATCTCCTTCTGGCTCTTGTCTCATCTATCACACCGTCAAGTGCCAACATGAACGAAAGATGCGTCATGAGCCAACAGTCAGAGATCCCTTCATAGGAGGGAGAATCATTGGGTATCACCCCTCATGTGTTTCTGGAGAGCTCCCTTGGTAACACCAGGCATGTCACCACCTCACACTAAAGGTAGACCACACCTGTTACTTCCATTTCCCTCAACTATGCTGTCAGTGCGCCCAAGCAAGTATCAACGACGGGCTTCTTGAAATCAGTAGAGTTGAGCTGCAGTTCTGTGAATTTCAATGTTTGGGTCAACATTTGCAGGTTTGAGAAGATTTTGTTTGTTTGTTTGTCAAAAAGCTAAACATGTGCATAAAAACCTAATGATTTTTGGTTTATAATCTGGACACTAATGACAGGGCTATGTTAAACCTGCCAGCGTCTAATTTATAAGGCTCCATGGAGTTCCTGTGCTGAATGCATATAGCATTGAAAGGAAGGAAGCCATGCAGCCCCTGATCTTATCCCACAAGATGCAAATAAATGCCAACTTAGCTCAGCTCAGGTAGAATCCCTTTGTGTGTGAGCCTTTCCAGGTGAGCCCAGGTGCCTGGTAACAGCCCCATCCTAGCCCTACCTGCAGCTACATAGGCTAGGGGAGGGCTTGCTGCCTACTCTAAAGCTTAGTTGGAGAATTTCACTGAACGTGGTCACACAAGTACAGGAATTGCACAGCCCCTTTGCTCCCATTGCTCAGAGTTTCCCTGAGGTGTGTCCAGTGAATTAGCTCAGGGATGACAGATCCCTAGAGTTTTAAAATTTCATTTTTGGTGTAATTTTTTGCAGAACTCTGAGCTTTTAATAATGCCCAGGATTTGGATGAAAAAAACAGATGACAACATTTTGTAGGGAGAATCAAAAGCACACTAAAAAATGAAGGTGCGTTGTTGTTGTTTTATAATAATGACAGTGAAAACGAAACTAAACAGCTTGTTTTCACTTAGCTCTGAGTACGAGCAACTCATATTAAATCAGATGATATGCTAAAGTCATAATAGTCAAAGATTAATATAAGCTTGGTAAATCCACTGATATTGAACCATAAATAAAACACACAGAGAGAACATCTATCGTACACCACACAAGTATACGGCGTAATACAATAAACAGAACCATAGTAAGGATTTAACATAGTTCCTAAAGGGTGAAATAGCATTCATTTGATAGAATGAGAAAAACCATTGAGGCACTGAAAATATGCCTTTGGTCTAATGGGCAGCCCAATCCTACCCAGCACTGGCAAAGCAGGGCCTAACAGCCACATTGTATCCAGCGATGGGATTGTGCTGGCTGGAGGTTTCCTTGGGGAAAGAGAACAAATGTCCTCTTACCCTGTGTCGCTGGCACAGGCCCATGTAGGGCTTTTTGTCCTGGGAGGGGAGATAGGATATGGTAAAGGCCTTCTCTGCCGATCACTACTCGACCCTCTCCCAGGCCTGATCCGCCCACCCCGCCCCGTTACACCCCGTTACACCCCCTCCCTGCCCTCCACACAGGCCCTGCACTGCTCAGAGCGGCACCCGCTCCATGGTGCAGGGTCCAGTGGCGGCTGGTGGGGAGGCAGCGCAGCCTCGGCACTGGTGCCTCCTCCTCTCGAGTAGTTGCAAATGTGCCTTAGCACTCAGTGCTGGCTGTCAGTAAGTACATGTGCAGAAAAGTAATTTTTCAACAGCACATAGCATGCCTCTTCTCTGCAGTATCCTCAGAGGAGTTAGTACGCAGTGTTTTCACACCCACAGTTTCAACCTATAAACATCAAGTTCTTTCTCACATGTGAGAACAAACGGGGCCTCTATTGTAACACTGGAGAGGAGAAGGTAGGGGCTCCATCAGAATGGTCCTTCTATGCAGAGAACCTGGACAGCTTTGTTACAGTCACTCCTTACACACATAACTGAGTTATATGTATATGTTATGTGTGTAAGGAGTGACTGTAACAAAGCTGTCCAGGTTCTCTGCATAGAAGGACCATTCTGATGGAGCCCCTACCTTCTCCTCTCCAGTGTTACAATAGAGGTCAGTCAGGCCTGTATTTTGGCTTGTGCAAGGAAATGAGATTTTGGAGAGCCGAGTCAAAGCCTCCATTGCTGGTTCTCCTGGGGAGGATGGGGCTCAGAGCCCTTTGCCTGTCTCTCTGCTTGCACAGGGTGAATCTGTGAGCATAACCAATATTTTTGACCCTTCAACCCCTGTTCTCTTCAAAACATGGGGCTGCTATTAAAAAAAAGACGGTGGTCAACCTCAATTCAGTGACCTAATATGCAAAGGCTTGTGTTTAACCTGAATAAGTAGGTGGAACATGTTGACAGATTCATTGTTAAAGTGAATTGCAATGCATTGTGTTTTCGTGTTACGTGACCTGTTAAATAGATGTAATAAAGCTTTGCAGAAGGAGAGGGGTGGAAATTAAAACTAGATTACCCACAGTAACAGCTATCCTGCAGGCAGCACATGGATGGAAACATCTGTAATGTTGCAGAACAACCTATCCTCATTGGGGCATGAGACATGTGTCCTTTGGTCCAGGGTTAATGCTGGAGGAGGAGGAATTTACCGAGTCACGGGAATCAAAGTTGTAGGTGTATCCCACACATGAGTCTCTGGAGAGTGCTCTCCATAACAAACCACTTGAAAGCAAACATAAATAATTTGAAAAAGCCAAATGCTGAACTGAGGACCTATGTTAGGGAGAACAGAAAGTAACAGCAAGATAATTTTTTGCAACCTACTCCAATTTTCCTTTCTGATCTGATCTGATCTGATGAATGAATAGCATACCACAGTACAGCCTTAGGTTGTAGGATCAACAGTTCTGTGGGATCATTCAAACCATTTGGATAATTGGAAGTTTGGGTAAATGGAAATAGGGTACTCTTTACATAGGGCTTAGACTGAAAGAACAGGAAAATTTGTAGTGTGTTAGATACCCAGTATTTTTGGATATATAAAAGATGGGATTTCACTAAGGAAGAAAAACAGGAGATAAAAATAAAAGAACCACCACATGCAACTGCATCTCCTCAACAGCAACCACATCATAGTGAAACAATTTCTCAGGACAATTATCCATAGAGATATTCTAAGAAAGCAACACTAAATTCATCTGCCCTCTCTGCAAAGGACACAGCAAACTCTTCAGAGGATACCAAATTCACAAAATCTACTAATTCGTTGCAATTTCCAGAATGGTAGCCTTGTGGCACAACACCAGCTGGCAAATTTATTTCAGCATAAGCTTCCATGGACAGAGCCCAATAATTTTTGCAATATCTGCAGTTAGTGCTAATCATCATTTCCTGGTCTCAGGTACAATTTATGTATGCTACCATAAGTTCTCTGTAAAGGAGATC
The DNA here is from genome assembly GCA_026170595.1 of Plestiodon gilberti rubricaudatus. Classification (NCBI taxonomy): domain Eukaryota; kingdom Metazoa; phylum Chordata; class Lepidosauria; order Squamata; family Scincidae; genus Plestiodon; species Plestiodon gilberti. Next base: position 80,721,560 of record JANXHW010000001.1, read on the forward strand.
TGCCTTCAGCTGACATCTTGCCACGCCAAATCATTATCACATTTGATCCCACTTCTATTTTTGCTCTGTTTCCCCCCCACTCCACCACTCATCCACTGTACTGTGATCAGTGGCAACCGGCAGAGGTGTCTTTAAGGGGGCGGGAGGGCAGGGCCCCTGGGCGTAGGGCGCTGAGGCAGGGGGGTGGGGCGCGGGCCCCTTAATTTTCGTTATTTTTTTTACCTTTTTCTGGCTTTCTCATTTTTTTCTTTTTCGCGGGCAGCTGCCGCCCCCCTGCTGCTTCCCAGGGTGGCAGCTGCCTCGTGCGCGCCCCCCAGGGTGTGTGTGTGCTTTGTGGGCACTTATCTTGTCTCCGCGGGGCGCAGGCAGCCTTTTCAGCAGCATGTTCTCGTCCCTGGCCAGAATGTCCGGCGCCGCCATCTTGAATGGGCAGTTCTCCAGGCCTCTCTAGGGCTCTAGAGACCAACGGGACGGAGAGTCCTAGAGAGTCCTGCCCATTCAAGATGGCGGCGCTGGAAGTTCCGGCCAGGGACGAGAACTGCTGCTGCACCCCGGAAAAAGGCTGCCTGCGCCCCACGGAGATAAGATAAGTGCCCAGAAAGCATACACATGCCCCCGGCTACCTTAAAAGCCCCTTAAAAGAAAAAAAAACACCCAGGAAACGTTAAAAAAAAACTTTATTAAAACCGAAACCTAATTTTGACAGGTTTATGACAGGGGTTATGACAGTTTTATGGGAGGGCATAAAAGGTGGGGGCTCCGGGGCGTAAAAGGTCTGGGTCCTCCTCTGGACCGGGCACAATATTTCTACACTTTTAGCCACAGACACGTAAAATGAGAGAGCCTCAGGTGCAGGTGAGCTGTGAAGCATGGTTGGTTGGCTGCATCAGGCTGGAAAAGCTAGCGCCAATTTCACCACATAGCTCTGAATTCAGCATGTGGAAGAACAATGCAGAAATTCTCCTATTGCTGATTTTGATGGGGCTGCAAGATGCTTTCAAAAGGATGCACAAATTAATGGGGGTGGGTGGGAATTCTGCCAGGAGGGCAACACATACATGGAGAGAAGGCAACAAACAGCTCACGGGCCTTACAGCTCGAGAACCACTGGTCTATACAATAATCACTCACATTCCAGATGATGCCACTTACCTTGTCTAACAGCTAACGTTGTAGTGTAGACCAAAAATAGAAGAATGTAGTTCAGGAAGCTCTGAAAAACTGGAGTGTTGGCATGGAAGTCGTCTGACAAATATTTGCTGGTCAGGCCAATACCACAGATAAGCAGGGACAGAACCTGCCCAAGAGCCATGGACAACAGGAGTTCCCTAAAAAATAAACACAGCATACAGCTACAGCATTACTAACTGGACTACAAAACCCTCACAGCCCACAAAGAACCACAAGCATAATTTTTAGAATGCTAAAACATGGAAAGAAATACATTGTGTTTAAAACATTTATACCTCATGTGAAGGTATGCCCTTTTGTAACGTATATTTATGTTACATACTGTTTTGTACTACGATATATATATATATATATATATATATATATATATATATATATATATATATATATATATATATATATATATATATATATATATACATACAGTAGATTCATATGCTATATGTTGTGTTCTAAAACAGTGGAAGAGTAAAAAAAACAACACAAAACTGGTTTGGGCATTTTCAGGATAAAAAGGTCTGCTCAGGAACAAGAATCAGGGTTTTTGTGGCATTTGGTCCAACAGGAAATGGCTTCAGACCTGGAGCTATATATGTGCATGAAATGACCCTAAAGAGAACACTCTTTTCCCAGCATTTTTTAAAATGTTTCTCATCCAAAAGAAGAACGTTTGTACTGTAACATTATTGTAAGGATGCATATGTCTTTTGGGGGGATGCTTGTCCCCCATTGATCTTCCAAAGCATTCAAAGAAGCTTGTACAGGATTCCTAGAAGAGGCTCTCACCCAAGCAGTCTCAAGTTCTGACCTATTTAAATTTAGCAGTAGGAAAGCCCATCAGCCACACACCTCTTCCAAGGCAGTAGCAGCCAAAATCTCTAGAGAATCAACTTTTGAAGGATATGCTGCCATCTCCCTCCCAGTAATAATAGTTGTGAAAATGTGTAGGAATCACTGCTAAAATTCTAGATATTAATACGCACATACAAAGCTATTAGGCAGATAACCAAGAAATAACTCATGCATTTTGCACTTGTGTATCTGACTCCAAGGATGAGATGGTTAGACAGCATCACCGATGCAACGAACATGAAAATGAGCGAACTCAGGAAGATAGTGGAGGACAGGAAGGCCTGGCGGGATATGGTTCATGGGATCACGAAGGGTCGGACACGACTTAACGACTGAACAACAACAACATCTGTCTCCAAATAGAAAATCTCATGCAAAGTGATCTTCAATTGGCGCTAAAAAAATTCCTGATTCCATATATTACTTTCCTTAATTTTGCTCCCTGTTCTCATTTACACACATTTTTTTTCATTCATTCCTCTGAAAATTGCATTTTAAAGCTTTTTTCGCAGCGACAGCGATCCCTGGGATTGCCGCCACTGGCCCCGCCCCACAAGCAGTCAAAGTTCTCTCCACCTTGCGGGGAGAAGAGAAACGCTGCTGAATAGTGTAACAATAGCAGCATTGGTATAGTACTTTTGAGCTTTCAAAGTGCTTCACATGTATTATCTGCAAGGTATTTCTTGTCCCCACTTTGCAGCTGGGGACCTAAGGCTGAGGCACAGTGGCTTGCCTAAGACAACCTAGTCAGTTCATGGCAGAGGTATGATTCAAACTCGTGACTTCCTAACTCACAGCCCAATCCTGGTTAGGATATGGTGCCCAGCCTAAAGGGCCAGGCACCGTATCCTATCGAGTTCCCGGGCTGCCCCGGGGCAGCCCAGGATCAACACGGGAGAAGGGGCCTCCTCAAACGTGCGCAAGCGCTGGAGCTCGCGCACATTCACACCTCTCATGTAAGGCTGTGCGGGGCCTGGAGAGGGCTTGGGATATCGGCGTATCTCGTATAGCTCCAGCAGGCGCAGGGACGGCGGAACGGCCAGGTAAGGCTCCATAACGGCCTTACTCTCCAGGTACCATAAACGTGCTTTACGGTGCATTTACGACACCCTGCTCTGGGGGAGCGCATGCTCCCCCAGGGCAATTGTGCACAGGATTGTGCTGTCAGTCTTTCATTCACTATGCTACATCAGCTCTTGATCCCTTAGCATTATTCCTTCATCTCTCAGTTTATGCTGATAGTTTATTTTAATTAGCTCCTTGATATTTTTGCCTTCAGCATTTTCCCTTTCTCTTTTTTGATCTTCCCTCCTTCATATTATTTTTTATCATTTCTGTTTTGCCAATTAGCCATCTATTCTTGCTCACAGGGCACCATTATATCTCTCTTGCATGTTCTCTTTAAAGGAGTGACTAAGGGATTCCAGACTGAGTATAACAATCTTTGTGGAGTGCTATTCATCTGGGAGTTTGTTTTATTTACTCCCATCTCAAGGTATTAAAATATTGCAAAACTGCTTTTTGACAGAACTTCCTCATATGAGCTGTTGCCTGTACAAATGCACTAATCACTGTGCTGGAAGCTGAGAAGAAACGTTTTTGGGGGGAACACACCGCTTTGTCAGGAACCACACGTGTGATGTTTGCTTTCACGTTTCCTATGAACAAGCCTTCAAGTGTTATGTATCAGTCCCAGTTGTGAAATAAAAGCATGAAATAAGCAATGGGAGAAAAGGCTATGATGTGTTGAATTTCTCTCATACACAATACCAAAAATAGTCCCATATGATCCAGAAGCCTACTAGGTCCTAGTCCATAGTTCTTCTATGGTACAGCTATTACCACAAAACTGCTACCGTAAGATTTGGGCTCTGTGGCAAAGCAGTAATGTGGGCTGCACCAATTGCACAATCATTTTCTGCACCAACACTAGTGGCTCTGATGGAGATGACCAACAAAAAGGCAATATTTTAGTCCTGTTTGAATGTTATTAAATCTATGAGGGCCAAATGTATCAGAGAGCCCACAGGGGTGTACAAACTAGCCACATCCCCTGCACCAATATGCTCCCTTACCACCCCCTAGATGCATTCAGCATTTGTCTGCAGATACCAGGGCTGAATGTATGGCAAGATCCTCTCCATTATTTAGAATCTTGGCTCTCTACAGACTTAACTTCTAGAGGTGGACACAAATTCAATGCAGGATTCTCAACATGTGAACTGAGAAGAATTCTTTGCAGTAAAGCTATTGAACACAAGATAATCCTCGGGCAGCCCAATCATAAGATCCAATGCCTAAGATCTACCGCAGCATGCAAAGGGCGCTGCGGCAAATCCTAAACAGGATCGGAGCCGCACTAGTGGAGCTGGGGCACACCTCAGGGGAAAGGGACGTTCATTCCTTTCTTCCGGTGTCAGTCCCAGAAGCCCCAATGGGCCTCCTTGGATGCTCGCCAGCTGTTTTGCTGGTGTATGTCGGGGGAGGCCATGTAAGGCTGGTCAGGCCTGGGAAGGGGGTTAGGATATCAACAGTGCACATTTTAGTTATTATTAAGAATATTTAATTCTTAATACAGGTAGGCCCCCATATCCACAGATTCACAATCCACGGTTTCAGTTATCCATGAATTGTGGGGACCCCCCCCCCCCAGGCTTTTACTTTTTCCCCAGTAAGCTTCATTTCTTCCTTAAACAAACAAGAGAAGCAGCCTCTGGCTGCTTATTGCAGGCAAGTAGAACAAGACTAAGTACTAGAGAGGCTCTGCAAGGTTAACAGAAACCTTGCAGAGCCTCTCTAGGACTTAGTCTCATTCTACTTGCCTGCAATGGAAGCTACTTCCCTGTTTGTTTTTAAGGAAGAAACAAAGCTTGCTGCAAGAAAAATAAGAGCTGGGGGGGGGTGCACGCCTGCCCGCAGGGGAGGCAGAGCGGGGGGGGGTCAGGAAACCATGGAGGGGGTGTTCGCTCTTATCCACGGTTTCAAGTATCCATGGAGAGACCTGGAACATATTCCCAGCGGATATGGGGGGAGTACTGTATATTAAAAGATTAGTATTTCCAAATTTGAGTTCTTCAGAAGCTCTCATAGAAATGTCACTGTGTCCAGTGACAAACTTTAGAGATGGTCATTAATTAAGGGCGGGAGAATGGCCCTCTCACCCTCCCTTGTTCCTGTAAGGTTCCAAATAGAGCCTTTCCAGGAGCAACGTTGTTATTCTTTTTTATTGTTGTAAAAGTTTTTAATAAGAAGAAGAGATGAGGGGATTTGTAGGAGTTTTAAAGCAGGGCTTCCAACAACAAGTCTCAGGTATCTTATCTCCTGTGCCTTTAAGGTCACATTCTTATGACTCCTTCAGTGGGCGGCCAGCTAATCCCAGAAGTTCCTAAAGGTGGGTTGGGTTTGCTACCTGCCCAAGCAAGAAGAGCAAATTGAGGCTGCAGCAGTGCCTAGCAACCCTCAAGAAACTTCCCCTGTGTTATCCTCATCCAATAGCTGACTGGCCCCGACTGACGTATGTGCAGGGGGAACCGGGCAAGGAACACCCCCTCCATATTCATGGATGGTGGAACGATGTTCTGATCACTGGTTGCCACTTTGCGACTTGATCTCCCCTGGGACCATGCTTCTAGCGTCTGACTCTATCTGGTCAGCAGTAGCTGCCGTGGAGCCACACATGTGGCCCCTTGGACACTGTTCCCAGACAAGGTTACCCAATAATGCAAGCAAGTAATTTTGCTTTTTCCTCCTGGAAGATGGAGAACTTCAGTGTTTAATACACAATGAAGATCAGTTTAAAGCTATTAAAACAAACTCTAACCCTGAAGAAATATATTCAATAAAAGGCAGTTCTAGTTTCCATCTCTGCCAAATTCCTCACTAGAAAACTGGATTGTAATGCACCACAAATCACAGTATCATAATTCATGTTACTATACATAGACACTGGACAACTAAAAAACTAGCGGAAAGGCCACCTTCGACAATAAACCAGCTTAGACATTGGTCAAAGGATGTTTCTTGAAAAGTCATTTCCAACCTGCACATACTGGTTGACACTTCACATACTGGTTGACACGTCACAAGAGACACTTCACCAGTGTCTCTTCCTCGTCTCAGGTATAGGTCAAGAACTGTCCTTGTGTCAAACCAAGCACCTATTTTGTCAAATTGTTCCCTAATCTAGATGAAAGAGTGCAACATTTGGCTTATACACTTATGGTTGTAACGGGTACAAAATCCATTCCCCATCATATCAAGGTAAGGGTTCTACTCAATTGAGTGTAGATTAAGATATCTATATCAATTTTATAACAATTTGCATAACCAATCATGACATACAAAGCAGCAAGAACACTTCTGCACACAAAAGTACCATTCAAGATTCATCATGTTCAAAGTTCATAAACCATTACAATCTTAAGCAACTATTTGCAAAGTAGTACAGTAATTCACTATGACCACATTAGGTGATGTTGCATATAATAACTACTCAATTGAGTGTACAACCCAGGAAGATATAATATCTGTTACTGATCACAACAACCAAATGAACATTTCAGTCAGTACTCGTTTTATCTGATGTCATAGCCTACAATTACATTACACCGGTTGGTGCCTCCTCATGGCACAACACATTTCAGAGGATGGACACAGGCAGTAACTAACAGCACAATTCTACCCAGCTCCTCCACTGGTGCAGCCAGTGGTGGAGGGCAGAATGGGAAGCTTTGGAAGGAAAAGTGCGTTTAAATCCTCTTTCCCTCTCAAAGCCTCTCATTCCGCCCTCCCCTCCACCACTGGCTGCACCAGTGGGGGAGAAGGATAGGATTGGGCTGCTAGACAGGTATGCACAGTGCCTCAAGACTTGTCATGTAAAAATAAGGAAACATTGAACCTGTGAACCATTTTAAATAGTTGCCAATGTGAATGAACAAGATTACAATGCAACATTTGTATTAAGTTCCTTCCTATTATACTCAATTAATATGGGGGGGGGGAGTTAAGGGACAGCAACATTAAATTTTCCAAGTGCTGAAGATAAGCTTGGATCTCCCAGTAAGTAAAGGCCTTCAATTTTAGATACAAGTTAAGAATGCAGTGGTTCCACTTTATTGGCTTTCCCTTAGGCTCCAAGATAAATCTTTCCCTTGCTCACTGACTTTCAGTGCAGGGAGACAGCATGACAGCTTTAGACAGCATGGCAAATTTATTGCAGACTTGACACATGTTGATGGAACAGAGTGAGTAAAAGAAAAAACCACACACAGGGGCACTGATCTCATTTTCCTGGTTTTAATAGAGTTTTAAATTGCAAGGTGTCTGAATGAGTTTATGCTTAGTGCCAATAAAAAGTTCAAAAGGAGATGTGGGAGGGTGTCTACTGGAGACTGGGTTAGTGCAAAGTGAAGCTTTGCGGAACAAGGATCCAGTGTCAAATATTTGGATGTGTCAGATGAACCAAGAGATGGAAAAGCTAACTGATCTAGAGCAGGGGTTCTCAACGTTTGGAGGCCCGGGTACCACCTATCACAGTCCAATTTTCTGAAGTACCCCCTGCTAATTAACTGGATTAATCAATTAATTAATTAATTAGGTAATTAATCGTTAAATAAAAAGTACTAAAACAATTTTAAATGTGAAAATGTCATATTTAACTGTGTGTGTGTGTGTGTGTGTGTGTGTGTGTGTGTGTGTGTGTGTGTGTGTGTGTGTGGAGGGGGAGAGACACACACATGCAAAGATCTCTTTTTTCTCCAAGTCACACTTCCCAAAATCAGCTCCTCCCTCCCCCACCCCACCAAAGTACATTTTCCAAGGTACAAAAATAAGCCCCAAACCAAAATCAGAGAGGCAGAAGGGCTAAAAAAAATAATTACAATTTAAAATCCATGTTAATTAACACTTAATTAGCTGCTGATGGGGTAGATAAGTGGCAGGGCTTGGTGTACCCCCAGCAAGAAGTCCGTGTACCCCTAGGGGTACCCAAACCACAGGTTGAGAACCTCTGATCTGGAGCAATGTGAATCCTTGTAAGAAATAGATTGGAACAGGTGGCCTTATAAACTGAAACCAAGTCTGATCTTTTATGTAAAATAGTCCATCGGGGTGATCTTATTCATATTACCTATTATTCACTCTTGTTCCATCATCAAACTTGAGGTGCCATACATGGGGGTCTTAGGTGGTCACCCACCTGGCACTGACCTGATCTAGAACTGCTTAGTGTCAACAAGGTAGCTGTATCTTGTTCCCCGAGACCTGGGAACTGTCATGTGGTGTTCTTCTAATGCCCATTCACTGCTTTCTGTTTGTTTACCTGCAGCTCCTCTAATACCGAGGCTGTAAGATTCCCTAAGCATCTGCTATGTGACAAAAAGTTGACCAACTCAGGCCTTTTTAGCTTACAAAGAAAAATGTAAATTCATAGGTGGCTGTGCTGGTCCGTGAGAAGAAAAAATCCAAAATCCAAGGTAGGTAATGATTCTATTAAGAGCAAACAATAAGTTTCAACAACAACAACAAAAACAGCAAACTTTCAGGTCCTACAAGCCTCTTCATCAAGCAGATGGTAAGCAAAAAGAAGGAGGGGAATATGTTGTAGGAGCTCCAATGGTCTGCAGCTTCTGAAATCTACAGATTGAGTTTAGGCGTTTTCTTATAGACTTGAATCAGCCTCCAAAAAGTGCAATACAGTATTGTTTTAATACACACACAGGACTGTTTGCACAAAGGAAATTTAAAAAAAAACATGATTGACACCTTCTTCCCATTTCTGAAAGGGGGGGATGACTACATGCAAATACGATAGAAGTTTGAAAGAACCTGTGTGTAAGAAATTGTGTGAAGTGACCAGAACTTAGAGTCATCCAGTGATGATGGTTGACAACTGAATCAGGCAAACAAGAAGAACTTAGACACTGTGATGGTCATTAGCTTATGGCCCAATTCTATACTCCAGAGAAGCCAGTGTTATCTCCATGTAAACTGGTGAAATGACAGCCCCACCAGCACAGACGTCCACCCATCGATGGACACAACACAGATGCCAGCACAACACTGGAAAAACACTGTGCTGACACACGTTTGGACGCCGGCACAACTCTGCTAGTAGAGAGACCAAACTGGGAAAGGGATCGGTCTCCGGGGCATTTGCCCCCCCCCCCGCCCCATTGTAGCTATGCAGGTGCCCACATCAAACATTTGTAATGTGCATGTGAAACTTGAGACAGTTTTTATGTCTTTTCATGTCATGACGGTTATGGTATGTCAGTTCATTTAAGAATACATTAGCTTTACTTTTGCACCATCCTTTTTGAATAACCCTGTAATTCCAAAACTGCATGGAGTACACTTGAGTGCCACAAGGAGTCTAACCAGTTGGTGTACCTGCCTAACAGTACCATCTATTTTCATATTATACCGTATTTATTGGCGTATAAAATGCACTTTTTTGTCTAAATTTGTGACCCAAAATAGTAGGGTGCGTTTTATACGCCAATACTAAAAAATCCCTCTCCCCCCCCGCCCATTTTAAAGCATTTTTGGGCTTACCGGTTTTTTACGGAGCAGGAGAGCTCCCTTGTGCTTTCTTCCCTGACTAATCTATCCGATCTACAGCTGTTTGTCGGGTTTAATTTATGCACGTGCATGAGTTGAGCTTCTCAGCAGCCAGCAGAGGGCGCTGTGCTCAGTTCAGTTCAGCTGAGCTGCCGAGGGCCTGCTCTTCCGGATGCTGAATGAATGCAGCATGGGTAAGCTTCTGAACTGGGCCTAGTTGGGAGGCTTTGGAAACTACATAGGTGGGGTGGGGGAAAAGAGTTGAGTCTGGGGGTTTTGTATTTGGGATTTATGTTGTTTAAGAGTTGGTAAGAGTTGAGTCTGGGAGTGGTAAGGTGGTAAGAGTTGAGTCTGGGGTTTTTTTGGTACTTTTATGTTTTTTACTTTGGAAACTGCATGGGTGGGGTGGGGTGGGGGAAAAGAGTTGAGTCTGGGGGGTTGTATTTGGGGTAAATGTTTTTTACTTTGGAAACTGTGCATGGGTGGGTTGGGGGAAAAAGAGTTGAGTCTGGGGTTTTTTTGTACTTGGGATTTATGTTCTGGTGCATTTTGTTCATGTGTCTTATTGCTGTGTGTTTTAAAAGAGATCCTGGTATTTTTGTGCAATTTATGTAAATTAGCTAATTAAGCAGCCAAGCGGTAAGTGGCCAAGTGGCCCAAAAATGCTTTAAATGTTTTTTTCTTGAAACCCAGGGCCAAAAGGAAGGTGCGTCTTATACGCCGGTGCGTATTATACGCCAATAAATACGGTAATTCCTGTCAGATCAATTTAGAATTCAAGATTGCTTGAAATGCCTTTTCTTTGTGAATTTGTTAGTAAATACCACCACTACAAAACACACTCAGCATATACCAAACATATCCTCAAGTAGATGAAAAGAAACGGCAGTGAAAAGAACTGATGGATATATACACTCTAAATATTCCGTGCTTTTGAATAGCTAATGTTTTGTAGTGAATCTCTAAGGTCCACACTTGTAGTCTTTTTTTCTAATATAATGAGCTTCAAAGCACAGAATCTTGATGGAAAACTATTAAGAGCTTTCCTTAAAAAAAAAAAAGGAAAATAAATAAACCTACTTCTGTAGTGGGTTTTTTTTCCCCAAGTCTTAAGAACTCAGAAATTAAACCCATGAGACTGGCACAGAAAACTTTATCCAAGGTACTGAAGTCAATGCAATGAATTGCAGTCATGCTGAAAAAAATGTTGAGACTAAAAGCTTTGATGACCTCCAAATGCCATCTATAGATTTTTACCTCAAGGAAACTTGACTTTTTACCGAACACCATCAATTTTTTAGTTTTAAATGCTGATCAATCTTGATGGGCCTTCAGATGTATGAATCAAATACTGTTTACAAAAGTTGAAATCCAACCATCCAGATGCTTCTGTTTTACCGAGTGAAATATCAGTGGCTACTATCTATAGCGAAGGCTGGACATTTGATTCAATATGCATCCAAAGATATTTCATGACTGTACATAAAAGGTGTTACCCAGGCACCCCCCTAATAAAACACGACAGACAGTGGCTTGGAGTTAAGGGTCACTTTACTGAATTAACAAACAACCTGTGAACCATGGAGATATAAAAAATATACCTCAAACATATATGTATTAGAATATAGACGTTATTTAGAAAATGTATTAATTATGTTATTTTAGAAGTGTATTAACTTGCTATTTTAGCTTCTGTAAAACAGCTGGCACTGATTAAGGTATGTAGCATGGTCAAGGTTAAGTGATGGGGTAAAACAGACAGACATCTTTTGTATGTATAAAAAGTATCACTTCATAACAAGCAAACTGGTTGTATGACCCCCTGAGGAGATAAGTGAGCAGACAACCTTGGGAACATGAAGTTTCAGTTGGCCCAGACAGAGGAGATAGATATGCGGGAACAAAGAGCCTGTATTTTAGGGAGAAAAGTTACATTTTGAGATGACTGGGAAGAAGACAACCAACCAAACGCAGTGACGTGTTTTTCATGTTTTTTGTAACAGTTGTAAAGATATAAAAGTTTATGTTCATGCTATGCTCAGTGCGCTAGCCTAACCTTTTGTCTCAAGGGCTGCGCCAATGATTAATCATTTTTTTCAAATAAATCCTCTTCCTGCCATCCAGAGTCTGGTTTAATTAGCTTCAGGTTACACCTGCAGCAGGGCACTAACTAAACACCCCCCTGGCGTGGGGTACTAGCATGGGGGAAACAGTCCTAACCATCTGCCTCCCCCTTGATCTGCACGGGCATGACATCCTGGCTCAAGCCAGGCTCGGTCCATGACCAAGCTGCCTATCCCTGCCAGCCCCAAGGGGCCAAGGCAGCTGGAGAGCGCAGACCACCCCCAGGAAAATCCCTAAGGTGGTCTTTGCTACTCCAGCCTGGGGCTGTGCCAGCCTGCCTCACCGATCCGCTCTGGCATCGTCTGAGCGGTTCTGGCTCACCCCCTGACATTGCTTACCTCAGGATGTATACCGAATAGCCCTCCCTGGCTACCCATCCATACACCACCTACCATTGAGCAAGTGACCTAAAATTGAAACACATTAAGCTAAATTGCTGCCCCCACTCAGCCTCAGACTGGAGTAGGCGAAAAACCTCCAGCCAAAGTCCAATCAGGCTAAACTAAAGGAAAAAATTCCTACCCAGCTCCCTTAAAGGGCAACCAGCTAATCTCAGCCTGTAGACCGGGCGGGCAGGCTCAAAACTCCGGACAGGACTGAGGAGAGCGAGCACAGCACGCTCGCTCCACCCAACCTCAATCCCGCCCGGAGACACAGCAGCCAATCGGCTGCTGCCACCTTCCAGCCCCTGCCTGTCGGAGCGAGGAGGGGCTGGGCAACTTGGCGACGGCCCTGTGAAGCGGTCCATCGCATTTTCAGCGGAGAGAAAGATCATGAAGGCATACACAATTTAATTTACTTGCCTCAGCTGAAAAGTAGGGTGAGGGAGGGTAATTGCCACTTGAGAAGTCCCACTGAGTTCAAATCTTTTGCAACTCGTATGTGCTCTGTCCAGAATCTGAATAATTGTTTATTTAAAACACATTAAATAAATACATAAGTACAAAGGCTGGGGACACCCTATTAAGACATAAACTGCCCTTTCCTCCTGATATATTAGCCTCTCTCTCTCTCTCTCTCTCTCCCGCGAGTGCTCTCTTCTGTCTCATGCCCCCCTCCACTCTCCGGACTTAGGGGAACCATCATGTCTGACTGGACCGTGAGCAGCAGCGGCAGCTGTTGCTGCCTGCCTGGCTGCATTAGACAGCTCGAGGAAATGCTTTTCAGGTTGCTCGCTGCTCCTGACCCTCCCCCAGATATAGAGAGGAAGAGGACAAGGGGAAGAAAGAGAGTGCAGTCTGCTCGTGCGCCTTCTCCTCCCCAGCTCCCCTGGAGAGCTTTCCTGCGCGCTCTGGCAATGGAGCAAGGAACACAAATGCAGCGCTTCAGCCGCCCCCAAGCTCTTTTGCCTTCTTTTGGAAACTGACTGCATGAGATGGGAAAAAGAGGAAGGAAGGCTGTCAGGGACATCTATGTTTGCAGCTTTCACCATTAGCCACCTCCACCAACTTCCGGCTTCCCCTTCCTGTGCCCCGAGCAGAGGAGGAGGAGAAGAGTCGCTCGGCCTCGCTCATTCTCAGGTCCAGCATGTTACCTTCAGCAGCCGCTTTTTCTCATGCTCTGACCGCCCAAAGAGGGGCCACGGCCGGCATGGTAGTGGAGGACAATGAGGATGGGGAGAAAGGAGAGCGGAGGAGCCCTCCCAAGCATGTGCTGTTGCCATGGAGAACCTTAGGTGGCACCAACACGGCCACGCCTTCCACTCTTCTTTCACAGCTTTGGACGGAAGCCCCGACTCCGCACCATCACCCTCCCCACAAACCCCAACAGGCACACACACCCCTCTCGTTGTGCCAACAGACTCTTTAGTAAAGAGTATCCAGCAAGCTTCTACTGGCAAGTGCCGTGGCCACACGGGCTTCTAAAGAGTCTGGCTTGCTTGCTCGAGACTCTTTAAAACTCCGTAGGACACATGTAGCCATGTTGCAACCACGTGGCACCCCCTTCTGGCCTGGCACCGGGGTGGGCTGTCCCCCAACCTGCATTCACTATGCCACTGACACCTGAGACTTGGAGTGTTTGTACTTGCCTGTCAGTTCGGCTCCTTTTGGCAACCGGGGGAAATATATAATCTCCCCCATTTCCACCTACATGGTTGTCCGCACGCTGGTGGTTGACCAGCTTAGGTTTTCTCCTGCTGCAGGTTCATTATTTGTTATTTCAGTAAAGTGGCCCAATTACCCAAGCCTCTGCCTCAAGTGTTTAATGGGGGAGGTGCACAGGCAATAAAATTCTATAGCAATTTGATGTTCAGTTTGCAATTCATGTTACATCCTGAACACTCTCTCAGCATCTATTTTAGATGTTGGAAAGTAACATTTATTTAACATTTCCAAATTCTGCCTATTTTCTCTATGTATTTATAGCTACATTCCTTCATTGGCTGATGTCCCTTCTAAAATGAAGTGTTCCCTGTCTCTGTGATCATGCCACCATTGGTCTTAAATCTCAGAGCTGCCTTCCACTTTCAGCATAAGCTTCTAAATACAGTATATAAGGGCTCTCATCTCCTCAACCTTATCTGCATCTCCATTGTCACCTTTCCTTTTCCCACTTCTCACACTCTCCTCTGCATATTCACCTGGTGTTCGGCACTTTTTCTTTCCTTCTATTACTCCTGCTTTCAAGTCTTTTAATGTATTATTCCCTATAAGACAGCTTTCCTCTATCTATATACAATCCCCCCCTCCCTAGAGTTAACGAGCTATTTCCAAAGACTTTCTTTTCCAACATGACCTCATTGCATTAAACTAGGGAGGGCCTATGCAAATTACTACTAGTACTCAGGGATGGTCAAACTTGCATCAGGGTGCATGGTGGGAGGGGCGATGGATTTGGGGTGCCCTTCACACCGAGTCTGCTGCCACCTCCCTCCAGACTGCTTCAGATGCAAGCTGCATTAATCCACTTCTCGCTCACTAAAAGCAAGCAAGAAATACATAATCTACTTTGCTACCCCCTCTCCTCATGTCTTCCTCGCAGGGTCCATTTAAACTTAAAGGAACTGCACAAGGAAGATGTGAGGGGAAACCAGGGCCATTCAGAGGAATTTTATCAGGGGGTACAAAGTTTCTTTCCCTTCCCTACATATGAATTTGGCTCCTGGGCCCCCCTTTTTTTGCTCCTGGGCCCCCTTTTTGACCCATTTTTCACCCTGGGCCCGGGTACAAATTACCCCCTTCTTAACCCCCCTCTCAGAGGCCCTGGGGGAAACAGCCACTTGCCTGTTGCCTTCTTTGCCCTCTTAACGAAGCAGAAAGTGGCAGTTCTCAGCATGACTTGCACTTCCTGTGTTATCAAGAGGATTGAGTGGGAAGGTGCTGAGGTAAGTACCGTAGCTTTTTTTCCTCGGTTTGGAGGGCAGCATCAGGCAGCGGCATTGGTTTGATCATCCCTGCTAGAGCTCCAATGCAGGACTAGCATTCTTAGTCCTCCCTCCTGCATTAGGAGGAGGTAAGATATACATCTTTTGTGATGATATAATGTTGGCACAAAAGCATCAGAAAGTTGTCTCTCCTTCCCATAAACGACTCAATCCAAGGTACAGGCTGTCAACATTTAGGCAGACACGTAAACACCCAAATGCAGCCACAGTATCAAGCTGTAAGGAGCCAGAGGTTGCCAAGAGTTGTCATAATAACCATCTGCATATCAGTCTTAATAGAGTTTTAAATGCTTTGAAATATTCTAGAATTTATTCTCACCAGGCCTACAGGTGCTATTATTCCAAGTTCATAGAGACTGAGGCTTACAGGCACTTTTGAAAGTTACCTGGCAAGATGGTCTAAGTGGAGATTTTATCCAAGATTTCCAACGCTAAGTCCAATCCTGGGACACTCTGGCCCAAGCACACAAACTCTTCTCCGATCCCCTGCCTTACCTTCAACTGAGTGTGTTTTTTTACTAATCCCCACCCATTCATCCTCCAATCAGCAGTTTGGGTGCTGTCTGTACTTCATATACTGTTGGGTGATGACAGCCAGCAGGCAAGAACATAATATTCACACGCTTGTCACTCCTTGCACTTATTCTGCTGTCAGCTAGCACCCATGTGATGATGTTCTCTCACACCACCACCACCCCTTTCATTTTTCTTCCTCTACTTACCAAGGCTTCCAATAGGTTTTCTTCAGGGGTCGAGCTCCTATCGTGCCCCTACCAGTAGGAAGGTTCTGTAGGACAAATGCTGTGATCCCATGGCCTCAAAAATTCCATGAGAGTCACATTATCACAAGGGGGGGGGAACCTTAGGCGAACATAATCTCTCTCAGTTCTTATTGTATATCTTACAAAAGAAATATGAAATGTGTCTTTAAGACCAGGGCAATCAGAAGATAGAAAAAAACAAACTAGTTATTGAACCATATCTACATACTGTAGTGTTTTCCACTATGAAGTGATAAGAAATCTTTCATTCTTTTATTTCATGAATCAAGGAGATGCACTTTCCTTCCTGGTATTATCAGCATTGGGATGAGAAAGACACTTGCTCGCCATAGCCCACCTTCACAGTCCTGGGTCATGTATCACTTGCTTTGTTAAATAATAGGCATACCATTGTCCCGGAATTGAGCCTGGCTTTGGCCTACACTGGGCCCAAGCAGCTCCCAAGGATGCACTGCAGCTGCCCAATGGGCTTCCGGAACTTCCGGTCGACGACACAACCGAAGCTGGAACCCCGTTGGGCAGCCGCAGTGCATCCTTGGGAGCTGCTCGGGCCTAGTCTAGGCTGAAGCCAGGCTCGATTCCGGGACGATGGTAAGCCTACTAAATAACCACCCTACTACTGTGTCTTGCACATTTTCAGATATGGCTCTCTGATATCTTCCCCACATCCTCAAAATCCGTAGAACCCAAAGGCAATCAAACAGGGTGAGAAAAGATTTACAAAACAAAAAGATTTACAAATCTTTTCTCAGATGGTAAAAGGTAACATAAGAAGTGTTGCAAAAAAGATAACAAAATGAAACATCAATAAAATGGTGGCAGTAAAAGCATTATTTTGTATCGCTAACAGCCCAATCCTGGGTAGAGCAGCGCCTCCCCCGGTGCTGGGTTTCACAAATGCGCCATAAAGTGTGTTTACGGTACCTGGAGAGTAAGGGCCGCTGGGGCAAAGGCCGGCAGCCCTCACTCTGCCGGGGGACGGTCCCAGCGCCCAACAGGCAAGGTAAGCCCTGCATGGGCAGAGGGAGGGCGGCCATTGGCCAAACCAGGCGTGGAGAGTGCGGGGATATCAGTGGCAAGCTCCGCCAATATCCCCAGCCCTCTCCCGGCCTGGTTCGCCCTTACACCCCATCCGCAAACGTATGTCAGCTTCTGAGCTGGCTTACATTCACGTAGGCTCATAGGGCTTGGGCCGCCTTGCACCCGGGGAAGGGGACGAGCATCCCCTTCTCCTGAGGTGCTCCTGGGCTGCCCCGGGTCAACCCGGAATGGCAAATTGATACTTTAGGCCGGCCGGGTATCCTTACACAGGATCGGGCTGCCCATCTACAAAGACACCTGAAGGACACACCTATAAAAAATGCATGGCTTAGCTCCTGCAAAGCACACCTCAACATGTGCCTGCCGATCCAGTGCTAAGTATGTTTACATAAAGTCCATCCCAATTTGCATCCCAATACGCTGACCTACTCCCAAGCAAGTCTGCACAGCATTGCAACCTGAGATGTCCCTCCCAGTGTAACGACCCTTTTCATACCACTTTGCAGAAAAAGAAATCAAAATAAAGCACAAGATCAATAACAGCAGCACCTAACAAAAACAGTTTAGATGTTAATAGTACTGGATTTCAAAATTCTGTGCCCAAAGAAGAGAAACACCTGAAAAGGAACGTGGAATTTAAAAAGGGACACATTTGTCATATTATTATTTTTCTTCTTTTATATTGGAGGACTGCAGCAGCATAACTTTTCTTCAACAGGAAAGCCAACACAAAATGTCATCCCTCAGCATTTTAAAGGGACTCGTTTATCAGCTTTTTCTATTTCCTCAGGGTGTTATCTGTTACACGAAAAACCTACTTTGAAATAGAATGTTTCTCTTCTTCACAGCCTCTGATGGGAACAGTAAATCAGTTTCACAGAAGCGTAAGCTGAATTCCCAAAGGTCTCACAGCCAGTTCAGAATAAAGCTAGAATATTACTAGACGGTAAAATAGGAATATTTTTTTATAATCTCAATCTCTCTCTCTCTCTGGAGCGCTGGCCATGTTTGGTGTCCAACACTCATACTGTGCTTTACAAGTAACAGGAATGAATATTCCTATTACTTGTAATAGACACACACACACAAAACACACACACACACACACCCGGTAGAATGTACTTCTATAGGAAGATCATATGTAAACTGGCCCTGAGACAACTATTTTATCGTATTTTATTATAACATCTTACCCCTTACATCTCCACCAGAATGAATGCCACAATGGAAAGAATAATGAACGATACTTGTTCACATTCTATGATTACTGTACGAAAACCAAACAAAACTACTGTCCTTTATTAATACTAATACTATGATTTGAGTAGAAGAATATCCAAGTGCTACTATCAATATATTTTCAGCAAATAAGAAAACCATACAAACTTACTTAAGGTTGCAGATTCTAGCTCAGTAACAAACTTTCCTCATGGAATTCAAAGTTTATTACTATTTTACCATAGAGATGTGGATGAGCAGTGGATGAGTTTAGACAGGCATTGCAAATAGAATGATTGGGGTGAGAAAGAAATGTGGTTACTGTCTTGGTTGCCTAGCAGGAGGGTAGGTGTCACTGTCAAAGCACTCTCACAGTTTTCTATAAAAGAGACAGTGATCAATTTATTCTTCACCAAATTTCACCAAATATTCATCAAATTCACTTCTGAGACCAACTTCTTGTAGGGAAACATTACTTTATTACTTATTTTAAAAAAAATGATCCCACTTTGTACTCAAGAAAGCTCAAAGTGCCAAAACTTGTAATAAGACAAAACAAACAAATCATAATAGACACAGATTAAAATAAAACAAATAGAGAATAAAATGGCCAACATTATTATGCCATTGTACAAATCAATGGTAAGGCCACATCTGGAGTAATGCATCCAGTTCTGGTCACCAAATCTAAAAATAGTGGAACTGGAAAAGTCAGTAGCGTCGCTGGAGGTGAGGCAGAACGCTAAGTTCCGCACCGCGCTGACCTCTGTTACTCACCGGCAAGAGGCGGCCCTGCCCCATCGCCTTCGAAGCCATTCAGTGGGGCGAAGGCAACGCACAGGGAATCTCCTGCGAATTGCCTTCACCCCACTGAATGGCTCCAAAGGCGAGGGGGCAGGGCCACCTCGTGCCGGTGAGTAACGGAGGTCAGCAGAACAGAACAGAGCAACCAAAATGATAAATGGGCTGGGACACCTCCCTTATTAGGAAAGGCTATGGCATTTGGGGCTCTTCAGTCTAGAACAGTGATCTTCAACCTTGGGGCCGCGACCCCAAGGTCCCGAGGGAGTCAGTGCATTTCTTCTTAAGGGGAGTGGACACCACCATGACGTCAGACGACAGCGATGGCACAATAAATAAACCAATAAGTAAAACAATTAATAAAATCTAAATATTTCTTCCAAGACTGTACATTACAATTATGTTTCTCAAAGTCATTGGTGCCAACATGCATCATAGCTACTGAGCCTTTCTCCACACTATCTACCAACCTGCCTGTACAAAATGTGATATCCATCATATGCAATCAAAATGTCTATCACAAACACATTTCACTCTATGTTCCTTATTATTGTATCTTCCACTGCCAAGCGTTGCCCACACTCCACAATCCATAGAGGAATATTTTTAGAATGAGAGGATACTAGGTCATCACCCATGTTTCATTTAAAAGACCGGTCATGCATCTCTGCCTTTAGTGGTTTGAATATGTAATAGTATTTCAAAATAAGACTCAAGTATCCTGCACTCATTAACAAAACATATCATTTTTCGGCATAAGCTCCAGAGGCATTAGATACAGAGTTCAGTAGACAGTGAAGGTGCACTTGTACCAGCAGTTTGCAAGCTTCCTCGAAAGCAGTACACTCTTTCACAGTTCATAAGCTCTAACACTACCGGGCCAGGTTGTTAGACCCAAGCGCTCAATGTTTATAAGTGATACACTCAATTAACTGCACTATCTCAGCTTCAACCAACTTGAAAATTACACTTTCCCACTTTTGTTGACACAGAAATTGGTCCTGAGAGATATCACTTGTTCAGAGAGTTTAGAAAAGATTAGTGGCATATTTGGAGTTCACTTTGTATATGCAAATACGCACACAGGCGCAAATGCACACAAAGTAGTAGCATATGCAATGTAATGTTGAACTGAATGCATATTTTGACTCATCCCAGGCTGTGTCCTAGAAATCCTGCAAATCAAATTATAGCAGCCAACATCTTGAGCGTGACAGACTTGCGCAATTTCAACTTTAGGCAATCTGCAAACCAAAAACAAAAACCCAGCAGTTTAACTAGTCCAGGCAATTCTGCCCGCCATTCCACTTACTAAATACCACGCATGCCCTGCAGAGAGATTGGAGAAAGAAGCTGCTTTCAGTCTCAGTTCCAGCCTATGTCACATCTTTTCTAAAGAGTGGATCGGGCCCGGGAGGGGCCGGTGCCGGTACATGTCATATCCTGTCCCCCTTCCCGGGCCTGACCCACCAACACGAACCAACTCAGACTTGTACCAGTGATATCACTGGTGTGGGCCCACGTTGACCCACTGTGTGGGCTGGAGCTTACCTTGGGGCAAGGGGACAAATGTCCTTTACCCCAAGAACACCTCCCACCTGCTAATTTCCCCTGCAGGATGCAGTGTAGCTTGCACCGGCACCACTGCATTGGCGCAGGGGGATTTAGGTATGATTGGGCTGCCTGAGTCAGTTTAATTTTGTTATTTCTGATTCCAATGTCTACATTTTCAAGATGTTTACAGAATTTTTATTCCAGATCCCGAGTTGTTGGTTCTCACCATTAAAGAAAAGCTTGATCTGGTAAAGCAGAGTTCTGAAAGCTTGGCATTTACGGTGTAGAATAGAATATTCCATTACTGCCTAGTGCAGGGGTTCTCAACTAGTGGTACCTGTACCACCAGTAGTACTTTGGCCAACTGCTGGTGGAACTTGGACTGCCAGCATCCCGCTCCGATGCAGCGCATTTGGTGCCATGTTTTCGCTCCCGAGAGGCTCCTGCCTTTAGCCAAGCCTCTCAGGAATGCTGAGAAGGGCCCTCCCGCCCACCCAGAGTCTCCTACCTCTGTTTTCTGGCCTTTGAAAACCCCAAAACCAGGGAGTAACTGGCAATGATGTCATCGCTAGTTACTTCTGATGGTAAGCAGCAGAAGAGTGGTGCCAGAGGTGGTACTTGGACTGCCGGAAAGGGATTGAGAACCCCTGGCCTAGTGCACCATTGTATACTTTGGCTTAATCCAACCAATGTAGGAATACGTAAACTGCAATCCTATGAACACTTACATGGGAGTAAATTCTACTGACTATAAACATGAGAAAACATGTATAGAATATGCTTTCTGAGAAAACATGTATAGAATTTTGTGGTTAAACTCTGGATTTCAAATGAGTTTACAAGCACCTAGCTCTGACTCACCCCTCCCCCCCTTCTTAGCATCAGAATTGCTTACTCTCAGCATCAGGACAGTGATCAAATCAATCTTCTGTTCCAATATTTTCAGTGTCTGACAATCAAAATGCATTCAAAAGGTCTCAAACCAGGAAATCAAAATAATTTAGTATTTCTCCCCCCACCCCAATATGTGGGGGCTCACTATTAGCATACCCTTTGACTTTCCCAACATCTCTTAAAACGAGCTGCAAATTCCTTTTCATAACAGTAAAAGACATTTAAGAATGTACATCATAACAGTTATTAATATCTTGGGGACGCTAAAATCTAAACCCTTCCACCACCCAGGGTGCACTGCAGTATCCAGCAATACAATGTTTGACATGTCTTATTCTTTAATTATAGCACATCACTGATACACTTGGCACAATGGAAGCAAAATTAAAGGCTGGGCATAGATCAGCACAGTGTTAGAAAGAAAACCAAGGCAAGGGTGCTCAGCTTCCCCTTCACTTGAGCCAAACTAGTAATTTTAAAGAACAAAAAAATTAAGCAGAAATAAGGAAAACCCATTTTTTTTAAACCTCTCCCCTGTGTTGAATTGTCAAAGGAGTGGATATTTAAATTTAAATCTCTTATATGCTTTTTTCAACTATTCTAGGATAACAGTATATTTGTGTCAGACAACTGATTATTACACATTCTTGGGACAATCAAGCAGTCAGTAGGCATTACGAAAACTTAAACAAAGGTTTTGCTGGATTGCACCCAGCTTTAGTCAATATGTCAAAAACCTAAAATATCAAGGCACAATGAAGCATTATTACAAAAAAAAGAGAATGCATTTATGAAACAGTTAATTTTTACATATAGGGAAAAAGTCAAGATTCTAGCAAAATATAAAAATAGCAAAACCTCATCTTTCCAAAATATGCAGCCCAATTCTGTGTAAGATGCGGCGGCCGGACTAAAGGGCCAGCCGCCGCAGCCTATCCTGTTTCCAGGTGGCCCCAGGGCAGCACGAGAGCACCTCGAGGGAAGTAGACAATTGGTGCAAGCGGCCTGAGGCCCTATAGGCCTACTCAAATGTACACCAGCTCTGGATGGTGTACATTTGCCACCTAAGATGCAAAGGATGCTCCTGGACACCTCTGTAGTGTGGTTGTACACAACATCCCTGGCTTAGCTGTGCAAAAAGAGAAAGGAAGGAGAAAGGTGAGGGAGACGATCTCATAAAACAGCATGTGGTATCTTTGTGTACCTTACTCCCAATAAACGTCCATATACATTTACCAGATAAAAATAGGTACCCTTGCTTAATTTGGATAAAGAGTGCTTCCCAATTTATTTGCAACAACTATAGTGCACCCATATCAAATCCATATACATAAATTGTGCTAAAATGTTTCCAAAGGCTGACTTCCAAGTAGCCAAGATGGCCTGAGGTCCTGCTTACATGTGTTTCTCACATATCGTTTGCAAGAAAGTGTACAATCCACTTTCCTATCCAGAAGTCTTAAACCTAGCTGGATACTGCTGCCGCCGCCTACCCTTTTTCCTGAAGACCAGTGGCAGGACTGCTTTCTATTGTTAAGTGCAGAGGAGTCAGTTATAGCACCATTACTTTCAAAGATGATGCAGAGGTGTGAATGTATGAGAAAAGAACCACAAAAGTCATGCATTTCAAGGGGGAAAAATACCTTGGACATGGAGACAAAAATAAAAATGGATGCAACAAAACCCGTCATTCCGTGTCCACGTGTCGTGTACTTTTAAAACGGGTATGTGTTTGGATTAAGAAAAAAGCTGCAACATCAGGCCTTGTTTTAAAAGTTTTATTGTTCCTTTTTAAGAAAAATACATGGCTTTTAATCCCATATTGCCTGTTTCGTTGAACATCGTATCTGGCCATGAATCCTTTCACGCTAAATCAAAAAAAAAAACCAAAAAAAAACCACCAACACACACACACACACACACACACACACACACACACACACACACACACACACACACACACACACACACACACTCAAACAGGAGAAGAGTCTAATGAAGAGAAAGTACCAAGAGAATAATCTTATTTAATCCAAGTTTTGAAAGGTCTTGTTTTTTCCATTTTTCTTTTTTCAAAACTAGCCTTTCAAACATCCAAACAGCTTTTGGAATGCTCTGCCCTTCTCAAAAGACTTGTAATGGATACGCCAAAACAGTATCCAGAGCAAGTTTGTTAGGCAGTAGGAATATAAGAGCTTTGTTCTCCAGCGAAACCAAATTTCAAAGAAAATGGATCCACAGATCGCACGGGGGGAGGGGGGGGGGAGCTAGCTTATGAATGGAGGCACAGCTCCAAACAGATGGACGAGAGAGTTCAAACACAGCTTAACTCTCAAAACGCAGGTGTGTTAAGACAGCAACTAGCAAACATAGCAAGGTGCCTTATAGCAAATCAAATCATTGGTCCATGTAGCTCTGCCCTACCTGAAGATTCCAGGTGAACCTGTCATGTTTTACATGCAAAGCAACTGCTCTACCACTGAGCGACAAGCCCCTCCTATCTTGCCAAGTTCACTAGAAGGAAGAAAGAATGCATATTTATCAAGTAGAGGCCAGCGGCTGGCAGCCTGCAGCTTACTGGACAGGACAGAATTCATTATGCAGAAGGGTCAGTATTTAAAACCCTCACTACGGCTTTTAAACAAACGGCTGTCATGGCTCCTGCAGCTGAGCCCTGTTGCCCACTCCACTTTCAAACTGGCTAGTAATTAGCCCTGCAGAGGAAAACTCACTGTCAGCTGCTGTGGGACAACTGTGGTGGGCACAGAATCCCTGCCCTGACAGGTAAGTGGCGTGCTTGCATACGTGGTTGCTGATCCGACAGGCAGCCCAGGTGCGCTGCTGACATCAGAGGGGCTGTCCATTTGATCGGCAAGTGTGTGAGGTTGAATGGTGTTTAGGCTTCCCCCCCCCCCGCCGTTGCGCATTGGGGCAGGAATTCTGCACCCACCTTGATTACCTTACTACAGCTGTTTGCCACTACAGGGAATACTACTAGCAGGTCCAGGAGTGGGGTGGGTGACAGGGCCCAGCCACTGACGCCTCAGCAGCTTTTTCTCTCATGAAAATGGGTTTGTTTTTTTTAAGACAATGGCCAATCTCCAGCTTGGTCTTCTGGGAAGGAAGCCTAAGGGGCGGTGAAATGGGTAGGAGTTCTGAGGGGATGGTGCGCCTGTTCCCACCACTGCTGCCACTTTTAATTAAGACCTGCTGGTAGATGCAGAACGTTCCGTATAGGTTCATGCAGTTGGGCTAGCAAGCAGGAATCCACAAATACCGTATTGTCCCGAGTATAGGACGCTCCTGATTATAAGTCACACCCTTAAAGTTTGGTGCTATTTTTTAAAGAATACATTTTTAACTTTTTTAAACTTAAATATACACATTAGTAGAACAGTACAGCTTTAGTACAGTTAAAGGCATAGGCACCCTGCCCCTTATTGAATCTGGGCACTCTAGTATTAGTAGCCTTCCCAGATCCAAAGGGGGACAGAATGCCTACCTTTTAACCTTTGGAATTTGGGCAGGTGTAGCTTGTTGCACCCTTCCATGATGATGAGCTGCACCTGCCCAAATTTCAATGAACAGCACAATCCTATGCATATCTACTCAGAAGTAAGTCCCATTGCATTCAATGGGGCTTACTCCCAGGAAAGTGTGCATAGGATTGCAGCCTAAAGGTAGGCACTCTGTCCCCCTTTGGATATGGTAAGCCTATGCAGGAGCTCTTGCTCTCAACTTTCAAACTGTACTCTCAACTTTTAAACTGCAAGATCAATAAATATCTTAGTTTCCACAGAGTCCTGGGGTTGAAACTTAAGGGTTAATTTTTTCAAATGCTTCCAGAGGCTGCTGAGAGATAATGATCTCTCATGGTATTCAGCCATTTAGCAAGTGATTAAGAACTGCAAGGAAAGGCTTGAAAACACAGTGCTTTGAAGTTTAAAAAAAGAGAGAGAAAAAAAAGCCCCGTTTTACCTTTGAAAAGAGACTCGGAGAGGCTTGGTTTGAAAGCGCTTTGCATAAAACACTAGGCAGAAACGCTAGGCTTTGATTGTAGGGGCATCCCCTACTTTAAAGACTTGCCTTAGGGCATAGGTGGCCAACCCACGGCACGGGTGCCACTTAGTGGCACACCGAGCCTTTTGAAGTGGCACACACTGCTATTCCTGCTCAAGCCGAGTGCTGAAGTCCCTCTCTCTCGACCCCAGCGGGCCTTTCCAAGCCTGTGGCACTAGAGGAGGTCTCTGCACCCCACTGCACCTTATTCTTCTTGCACTGTCACTGTGCTTTAAATATTTCCATTACCTTAGACTTATTTATTTAAGTGGCACGCTCAAGATTATCTACATAAAATGTGGCACATGGCGTACCACGAGTTGGCCACCACTGCCTTAGGGGATAAAAGTGAGTCTTATACTCGGGCAAATACGGTATCAGCTGGGCTTACCAGCTACCCTTCTGGCATGTCCAGATGACTTCCAGAAGAGGTAAGGATTTCTGATTTATGCTGCAGTATACAGAAGGGTGGCGCAGTGGGTTAAACCGCTGAACCATGAGCTGTCGATCGCAAAGGTCGGCAGTTCGAATCTGCGACAAGGTGAGCTCTCGTTGCTTGGCCAGCTCCTGCCAACCTAGCAGTTCCAAAGCATGTTAATGTGAGTAGATAAATAGGTACTGCTTGCGGGAAGGTAAACAGCACTCCGTGTTCCAGCCGCATACTACGCGCTGCGGCAAGGAGAGTCATGCCGGCCACATGACCACGGAGGTGTCTTCGGACAACGCTGGCTCTTCGGCTTTGAAATGGGGATGAGCACCACACCCTAGAGTCGGACACGACTGGACTTAATTGTCAGGGGTCACCTTTACCTTTACCTATACAGAAGGTAAAGAGAGAGAGAAAACCAAGCCTCTTCTACCCTTAAAAAAATTCCTTCCCTGGTGGGTTGGTGCTTGGATGCTTGCCAAAAAAAAAGCCCATGCAAGAGTGGCACATCGAACACAGCATAGTTGGCTCTTATGGGGTGAAAACCTGACCCTCTTGCCCAAGCATCTCCACTTGGCTCCAAGACTGGAGCATCACACAGTCCTTCTCCCATAGAAATCAACAATTCAACTTCCACTGGCTTCAGTCAGAGAATGTATTTGAATGGATTTAAATAAGTTTCATTTCCACAGTTTCTACATTCATTCATATCTGGCATGCTGAGTAAATACGTTAATATCTGGAAAAACCCAGGAACACACAGCATTAGATAATAATATGACACGACATGCTCTTAACATAACGCTCAAATAGTGACACATACCCCACATATTTGCTCAGCAGTCTTTCCTATTAAAATTAATTATGTGAACTCCCTACATGGGTAAACACACCAGGATATCACCTAATATTACTTCATCATGTTAGCTTTGCCTCCTATTCAGAGCATAGTAGTGCAGAACCTAACTTCAGCGTGTATCACAGCTTTTCCATTTTAGCCCACCTTACACCAATCTACCCCATACTAGAAGATGACAGACGGGGAACTCAGCAGCAAGGCAGCCCCCATCCCCTGCTCATTATCAGCACACAGTGAACTGAGAGACAAGATTTTACTGTAACTGAGGGACATGTATATGATGCTTCATATGGATTGCTGTGAAGCAGTCATGGTCTACTGCTGCCTTTGCAGCCTTCAGAACACAGAATTGGTGGAGAACCAATCGAGGCCTACGATTCACAGAGAAAGACTCATCTGTCTATGGCTCTTCTAGTACACAAAATTCTTATACCATTTCTAGACTCTAAACATACCTCTCAGACTCAGCATCTCTGAATAGAATAGCATATGGCTACCAACCTAAGAAGGCCAACGGATGGTGCAGTGGGTTAAACCGCTGAACCATGAGCTATCGATCGAAAGGTCGGCAGTTCGAATCCGCGATGGGGTGAGCGCTCGTTGCTTGGCCAGCTCCTGCCAACCTAGCAGTTCCAAAGCATGCTAATGTGAGTAGATAAATAGGTACCGCTAGCGGGAAGGTAAACAGTGCTCCGTGTTCCAGCTGCATGCTACGCACTGCGGCAAGGAGAGTTATGCCGGCCACATGACCACGGAGGCGTCTTCGGACAACGCTGGCTCTTCGGCTTTGAAATGGGGATGAGCACCACACCCTAGAGTCGGACACGACTGGACTTAATTGTCAGGGGTCACCTTTCCCTTTAAGGGAATTCCCAGGAAGCTACCAAGGGATTTGTCTGGCTGCTTTATGATGACCACAAAGCGAGAGAAAAGACCTATCCACTGAGATCTATCACTTGATAACCACTAGTTCTGCAAGCCTGGTGATCTACAGTTGTTCTCATGATAGGAGCCATGAGAAAACCCTGTTTTCAGAGTTTTAGCTGTTAATTTTGTTCACACAAAGCTAGCATACAGTCTAACCAGCTATAACTCTGAAGTAAAACATGCCCTTAGCAGGTATTGGTAAACACTGCCTTTAGATTCACAAAGCAGATATTAAATCCAATTAAAGCTCATATTTTAAATCAATGATGGTTGAATCAATTAATCACATCATGTCATGTTTCAACCCAAAGGTGTTAAGTTTTCTCTGCTAAGCAAGCTAATTTTCTGTCAGTTCAGCAGATTTTATGGACTCTCAGAAGTCAAGGAAAATGCTAAAAAGGCAAAATTACAGCTCTGAACAGATTCTGTCTTCAGAATTTGGTCATCTTTGCAGGCTAAATCAATTGATTGGATTTAGTCATTCATTAAGAGTAGCTTTACACATTATGACAAAATATAGAGGAGAATGTGCGTGAGTCTACATCAAGGGTGGGGAACCGGCGGCCCGCGGTCCGGATCCGGCCCCAGGAGCGATCCGCTACGGCAAGCCTGGACCTGATTCCATTCGGTCCGGCCCGCGCGGGCTCGGACCGGAAGCTCCGGAGGCCGCGTTCACCTCACCCGACTTTTCAAACATTCCCGGCTGTTAGAGACATGCGTAGAAACAGCCGGGTTGAGAAGGAGTCGCACGACTCCTTCTCAACCCGGCTGTACTGCGCATGTCTCTAACAGCCGGGAATGTTTGAAAAGGAGCCGGGTGAGGTGAGTGCGCGCAGCTGCCGCCGCTGGCTGAAGAGAAGACAAGGTAAGGAGGAGAGCGATGGGGGTGGGCTTTTGCCGGGTGGGTGCTTGGGAGACCGAGGGGTGGGTGGGAGGGAGGGAGCGAACGGTGGGTGGGAGAGCGGTGGGTGGGTGGGTGGGAGGGAAATTTGCGGGGGGGGGTAAATTTACGGGGGGGGGGAACGGCCGGCCTTATGGCCGGCCCGCAGCAAGTTTTCCCTATGGGAAAATGCCCCCCCACCGCAAATAGGTTCCCCACCCCTGGTCTACATGTTAATTTGTAGCAGCAAAAAAACTAAACAGAGCTGTATTCTTTGAGCAACTCATTTTATAGTTGAGCTCTCTTAATCAGATGAATGAAATGAGTTGAGAAGAGTGTGAGTATGTATACATGGAAAGAGATATATATTTAAAGACTGAATAGCCCAAAAGCCAAAAGTAGCAATGATAAAAGCAAAATAAATATTCCAATTATAACTAGCCAAGTGGCAATCCAATCACCAGTCTGTGAGACCGCATACACCATGCTCAGTACAGATACAGGTGTGCCCCCATATCCACGGATTCACTATCCACAGTTTCAGTTATCCATGGATCGCGGGGACCCCCCCCCCCAGGCTTTTACCTTTTTCCCAGTAAGCTTTGTTTCTTCCTTAAACAAACAGGAGAAGCAGCCTCTGGCTGCTTAACAGAAACCTTGCAGAGCCTCTCTAGGACTTAGTCTCGTTCTACTTGCCTGCAATGGAGGCTGCTTCTATGTTTGTTTTAAGGAAGAAACAAAGCTTGCTGAAAGAAAAATAAGAGCTGGGGGGGGCACGCACGCCTGCCCGCAAGGGAGGCAGGGCGGGGGGCCCTCAGGAAACCATGGAGGGGGTGCTTGCTCCTATCCACGGTTTCAAGTATCCACGGAGGGTCCTGGAGTGGAACATATCCCCAGCGGATATGGGGGGAGTACTGTACTCTCTGAATCTATGCAAAGCTTGGCACAGCAATGTCTCACTAAGCAGTTTCTAGTTATTAAAAGAATATCCAGACATGCACAGCTATTGCTGCCCCTAAAGGGCCCATACAGATGCATGTGAAGCATGTCATGTGTCACCTTGCCAGAGATCTCATGAATGAGCACAGCCTACATAATATGAAATAGTTAACACACTGGGAGTTCAAACATGCTCACTGGAATCACACCTGTGCAACTGATGATTCTTCACAGATTGTTATTAAAGCTGTTAGCTATTTTTTTTTAACAGATTGGTCTATTTTGTTTAGTTGGGGAAAAGTACAGTGGGCCCTCAGTATCCATGGGGGTTCCATTCCCAGAATACCCACAGATACAGAAATCCGCTGACCTTACCTCAAGCGGACCTTACCTTTCTGCTGCAAACCGCTCCATTTTCTTGCTTCTGCAAGGTGAAATCGTGCTCCGGAAGCCTCTTACGGGTTGCATGACTCCCCCCTCCCCCCTCCCATGTTCACCCCAGAATGCATTGCAATGCATTCTGGGGCAATCCCGGGAAAAGGAGGGGAGAGTCACACGACCTGGAAGAGGCTTCCGGAGCATGATTTTAACCTTTTTAAAAACATGTATAGGTTGGCCCCAGTATCCGTGAAGCATCTGCATTGAGCCAAATCCATGGATGCTGAAGTTGTGGATTGGTGCCGGCATGGCTAACAAGCACAGTTAAAGAGGCTATAAAAGGCAAGGAAGCTTGCTTCCATAAATGGAAGTCTTCCCCTAATGAGGAAAATAAACAGGAGCACAAACTGTGGCAAAAGAAATGTAAAAAGATGATACCCCATATCATCTTTTGGCCAAGCAAGACTTTGAGGAATGTATGGCAGGCAACGTAAAAGGGAATAACAAAAGCTTCTTCAAGTATGTTAGAAGCAGGAAACCGGCCAGAGAAACGGTTGGTCCGCTGGATGGGGAAGGAGAAAAAGGGGTGATAAAAGGGGACTTGGAGACTGCAGAGATATTAAACGAGTTCTTTGCATCTGTCTTCACAGCAGAAGACCTCAGGCAAATACCGCTGTCTGAACGGCCTCCCCGACTAAAGAAATAAGTCAAATAGAGGTTAAAAGAGAAGATCTCTTAGACTTAATTGACAAAATAAAGATCAATAAATCACCAGGCCCGGATGGCATCCACCCAAGAATTCTGAAGGAACTCAAGAATGAAGTTGCTGACCTCTTGACCAAAATATGCAACTTGTCCCTTAAAACAGCCACTGTGCCAGAGGATTGGAGGATAGCTAATGTCATGCCAATCTTTAAAAAAGGAAGGAGGGGGGACCCGGGAAACTACAGGCCGGTCAGCCTAACATCTGTTCCAGGGAAGATGGTAGAAAGTCTCATTAAGGATTAAATCTTAAAATACATAGAAGAACAAGCTCTGCTGAGGGAGAGTCAGCATGGCTTCTGCAAGGGGAAGTCTTGCCTCACAAACCTATTAGAATTTTTTGAAAAGGTCATAAGAACATAAGAAGAGCCCTGCTGGATCAGGCCAAAAGCCCATCTAGTCCAGCTTCCTGTGTCACACAGTGGCCCCACCAGATGCCTCAGGGAGCACACAAGACAACAAGATACTTGTGTCCAGTCGCCACTCCCTGCACCTGGCACAGAGAAAACCCACTTCTAAAACCAGGAGGTTGCTTATGGCTTGTAACCTGTGATGGTCTTTTCCTCCATGAATCTGTCCAAACCCCTTTTAAAGGCATCTAGGCCAGATGCCATCACCACATCCTGTGGCAAGGAGTTCCACAGATGAATTACATGCTGGGTAAAGAAATATTTTCTTTTGTCTGTTCTAACTCTCCCTCCACTCAATTTTATTGCATGTCCCCTGGTTCTGGTGTTGTGCGAGAGGGAGAAGAATTTCCCTCTATCCACTCTCTCCATCTCTCCAGGTCAACAGGCATGTGGATGCAAGCGAACCCGTGGATATTATATATCTGGATTTTCAGAAGGCGTTTGACACAGTCCCTCATGAAAGGCTCCTGAGAAAACTCCACAGTCAGGGAATAAGAGGGCAGGTCCTCTTGTGGATTAGGAACTGATTGAAGACCAGGAAACAGCGAGTGGGCAATTTTCACAATGGCAAGAGGTGAAAAGCGGTGTGCCCCAAGGATCGGTCTTGGGACCGGTGCTTTTCAACTTATTCATAAATGACCTGGAGTCGGGGATAGGCAGTGAGGTGGCCAAGTTTGCAGATGACACTAAACTTTTCCGGGTGGTGAAGACCAGCAGGGATTGTGAAGAGCTCCAGAAGGATCTCTCCAAACTGGGAGAATGGGCAGCAAAATGGCAGATGCGCTTCAATGTAAGTAAGTGTAAAGTGATGCACATTGGGGCAAGAAACCAAAATTTCACATATACGCTAATGGGTACTGAGTTGTCTGTGACGGATCAAGAGAGAGATCTTGGGGTGCTGGTGGACAGGTCGATGAAAGTGTCGACCCAGTGTGCGGCGGCTGTGAAGAAGGCCAATTCCATGCTCGGGATCATTAAAAAAGGGATTGAGAATAAAACGGCCAATATCATTATGCCTTTGTACACATTGATGGTAAGGCCACATCTGGAGTATTGTGTCCAGTTCTGGTCACCACACCTCAAAAAGGATATAGTTGAATTGGAAAAGGTGCAGAAGAGAGCGACCAGAATGATTCGTGTGCTGGAGCACCTCCCTTATGAGGAAAGGCTACAGCTTTTGGGGCTTTTCAGTCTAGAAAAAAAGGCGCCTGAGGGGGGACATGATTGAGACTTATAAAATTATGCATGGGATGGAGAGAGTGAATAGAGGGAAATTCTTCTCCCTCTCGCACAACACCAGAACCAGGGGACATGCACTAAAATTGAGTGGAGGGAGAGTTTGAACAGACAAAAGAAAATATTTCTTTACCCAGCGTGTAATTCATCTGTGGAACTCCTTGCCACAGGATGTGGTGATGGCACCTGGCCTAGATGCCTTTAAAAGAGGTTTGGATAGATTCATGGAGGAAAAGACCATCACAGGTTACAAGCCATAAGCAACCTCCTGGCTTTAGAAGTAGGTTTTCTCTGTGCCAGGTGCAAGGGAGTGACTACAGGAAACAGGTTATCTTGTTGGCTGTGTACTCCCTGAGGCATCTTGTGGGGCCACTGTGTGATACAGGAAGCTGGACTAGATGGGCCTTTGGCCTGATCCAGCAAGACTCTTCTTATGTTCTTATGATACAGGGGGCCAGCTGTACTACCAGTGGGGTTGCATTGGTATTCACTGTTGCAAATAACTGTCTGAAATGATATCTATGTTAAAAGGATGTTCTTAACAAGTTACTCTATACTTATAAAAATGCTATAAGTTCTCAAAAGCGTGGGAAAGTAAAAGAAAGCAGAACAAATGGTTTACAGTGTGAACGCTGACATTTGGAGCAGAAACTCAAAGTTCAAGGACAACAGTTGGGCTGATTTATAGGTCAGGTTCAGTGCATAATACATGAAATTCCTACATACGTGTGAGAAAGCAGCGTTTTATTTTAGTTCTGGGGCGCACCTAGGGGTGCAGACAGAAATGCATTCTTAGTGGGGTAGAAGTGGTTTTAGCACACATTTACTAAAAAAAGAAATATTGGCAATTGTGTGTTTAAGCCACTTTTACCACATTTACAATGTCCCACCTATCCTCAGCCTAATGTAAAGTATGCACTATACCAGGGGTGGCCAAACTGTGGCTCCTGAGCCACATGTGGCTCTCTGACGTATAATGTGCGGCTCTCAGAAATATGTTGGCTGAACTCCTTTTTGCATCACAATTTAATAGAAAAGGTAAATAAGAACTGTTCAACCTTTATAATTATTGACCAGGTGAGTAAATATATTTAAGAATTTAAATGGTTCTTAAATATTGCGGCTCTCAAACGTCTGAAGTTTATCTTTTGTGGCTCTTACCTTAAGCAAGTTTGGCCACCCCTGCACTATACCAAGACTTTAAAAACAGAAGATCGTAGAGAGCAAATTCACTCCTTTTCTCCTCCTCAAAAAATTGAGGGTGAAGTGTAAGAAATATGGCCATTCATCTCTGATGGGTGCAACATGATTGCCCATCATCACGGCTATGTCCCCAGTGAAATCCAGGGATTGATGGACTTGGGACAAATATGCGAGTGGAGAAGTGGGGAGCATCATTCGGTGTTCATTTTGAGTGCCAAAATGTCTTGGGCCACTACTGCACAGCTCAAGTGGTAGAGCACGCTTGTGTGGTCAAGTGGTAGAGTCTTGTATGCAGAAGGTCCCAGGTTCAATCTATGGAATCTCCAAATAGGCCTGGGAAAGACCCTAGTCTGAAATCCTGAGAAAGCTGCTGCCAGCCTGCATAGATAACACTGAGCTAAGAAAACCAACGTTGTGATAACGTAAGGCAGCTTCACATGTTCTTCCTCTTCACACACATTGCACAGAGAGCCAACATTTAAAACTACAGCCTCTTTGAGGAAGATAACTAACTTTTCATTATGCTACCACGTAAAAGTCTCCTGTATGGTGATGATATACATGTAATACTAATGCAACTACCATTATTTAAGTAGACATGCCACACTAGAGACTAGCGTTGCATTTCCTTGTACTTGCAACTCTGATTTGTTTTAAAAGCACCCGTGACATATTCATAATAGGTAACTACAAGCACTACAGCAATAGCTTAAAATGGCTTTTAAAAATCACATGCCCACCATGGAATTCTCATGACCAACACCATGATAATCATTCAGTCTTATTGGATTTAGGAAAGAGAAATGTTCTGATGTCAGTTCTTTGGTCTCCGTTGTTCTGGTGGCACGTAACAAAGCTCTGGGGTAATTCTAGAGGATTCAGTTAAATACAATTATGAACTTTCATGCTTGCTGATTGCTCATGTTACTGAACTAGGTAACACTGTTCATGAGATCTCAAGCTTCCCCAAAACAAAGTGACACTAATGCTGAAGAAAGTTTTGTCACTGTTTTAAAGGCAGCCTCCAGAGACAAACAAAGGAACTGGAGAACAGATGGGGCTGCAAGTGAGGCGGCAGAGAAGCTGCACATCTTGACAGCTTTGCGTAATGGCTGGTATTTACCTGGAAGCTACCATCTGACATGAATTCAATGTGAACAAATGAGTCTCCTCATCATTTAAGTATGATTTTTCTAGTTCTGTGCACAAGCCGGCATCATAAAGGTAGCAAACAAAAGCACCACAGACCCTTGTGAAAGTATAGCTTTGAATTATAGTGATATATATATATATATATATAAAAGGGTAGGAGATAACAAAGGCAAGTGCCTTGCAGTTCCTGTTTCTCCAGAACAGCCCAAATGGAATCCTTCTGGGGAGTGAGGCACACGGTTCCCTCAATCCGAAGTGTGGTGGGGAGAAGGGTAAGCAGTGTAGAACCAGAAAGCACAGGATAGCAAGCAGCAAATGTCTTAGTGTGCAAAATTATCCATCTCTCTCTCTCTCTCTCTCTCTCACACACACACACACACACACACACACACACACACACACACACACACACACACGCCACTGGTCTGGAGACTCAAGCGGTAACATATATCATCAATTCAGATAGAGGACCTTTAAAACCCTGAATGGTTTGGGGCCCAGTTACCTTAAGAACTACCTGCTCCTGTTTGAACCTGATGGAGCCCTTAAACTGACCTCACAGGCTCTGAAGTCCAACATTCCTCTAACTGGAATTTGCTACCAGAGACAGGGCCTTCGGGCAACCCAATTCTAACCAGAGCCAAGGCAGTGGGGCCAGCACGGCCACTCTTCATCCTATGTGCAGATTGAACAGGCTGGAGGTCTCCATCCCCTTACCCCAGATAAAACTCAGCCTGCTCAATGGGGCAACTCGGATCAGCACATGCTAAATAGCCAGTGCAACTCCAAGCTGCCTTGGGTTTTCAGGCCCAGGGAGGGGGATAGGTTTCAGCATGCGCCAACAATCTTGATCCCACCCCCCTCCTTGGCTCAATCTGCTCCCATCTCTGCCCTCCTCCCACCCTATTACACCCCCCTCCCTTCACCCCTGTGCTACTTGGAGCAACTCTTACCTGCTCCAGCGCGCATTCCATTGTCCACTGGCACTGGTGGGACGGTGCAGACCTTCTTGCTCCTAACTGCCAATGTGCTTTACGGCATGTCTGCGGCAGCCTAGGCTGGCGCAGTGGTCGCTGCGTCAGCATTTGCAATGCTTAAGATTGTGCCATCGGTCTTAGCACTATACCTGTGGCTTAGGTTGTACACCCATGGACAGGGCCATAGCTTTTTAATTTGGGTATAATTCCTAGTACGGTGTTAGAGGAGATGCAACTACTAAGTGGTGGTAATAATCTCACTTCTTCAGAATAAATTTTGTGAGGTTCATTATGCTGAGAGGTAGTGACTGGTCAAGGTTCACCCAGCTGAACTTCAGGTGAGCAGAGAGTTGAATGCAGGTCACCTCAGTCCAAATCTGACAAGCTACTCATTGTACCACACTGGCTATCGATGTCTGTATCCCTTCATGCTTCTGAAGAGTCCTTATTCCCCACCCTAAATTCCAAAGCTCGTTTCTTCTTACCTACCAACATAATAAAAAGTGCATATTCTGTAAAACTACATATACTGTATTACATTCGTAATACAGCGTTCACATCTGCAGAATTATTCAGAAGATAGAAAATTTAGGCTTGTTTCCTGATGGGTCCAAACACTCTCTTTCCTCTTCCCTAGGAAACCACATAATGCTCAATTTTCCACTGTCTTTGAAAAGCACAATTTTAGTCAACTCATCAAACATGAGAACAGGCTGTTTTTCATTCCCCATCAAGATTGGTTTAGATGATAATAGCTCAGTTAAGAACAAAGAAAGCTGTTACAAATATATAATTGTACAAAATACAAGAATGGGCTCCAATTGTACCTGCTAGCTAGGAGCCAATTTATTGTATTTTGGATCTTCTGCATTCTGAACCACTTGCATTGCACCACCACATGTAGAAGTCTGTAAGATATTTCCAGAAGGCAAATGCTCTCCTGTTGCTTAACTTGCCTCTAAAATGTATTGCAAATACTGTATATTATGTGTACTCTACATATACTGCAATCACAAGAACAAAATCTGGTATTTTAGGCAGAATTTCATTTTTAGAGACCCCAACATGATCATTTATTTATTATCTTAAATTCAGCTTACAGTCCTTAAGGTTGCAGAGAAAAGCTCAGAGATGCGGATGTAGTGTTTGATAAAAACCCAGGACACCAGTGGGGGATCTGAGTAAAGCTTCCAGTAGTCCAGCCCATCAGCACCCTGGACAACTCCCTATCCCCCAGTCCATAACTAGCACTCTCTCTACTCCCATGTCAGAGAATTGCTGTTCAGGCTTTCCCATTGCAGCTCGAATGGATTTGGCTGCCTTGGCCTCACTAGCCCCTGCAAAAAGGAAGCAGGAAGAAGCTGTTGGCAGACTGGTTGCGATTTTTGTTGAAACCAACACAACTGCAATAACTTCAAAATACTGTATATAAAAAGCTAACTTCGTACTGTTTAATTATTTGAAGACTTTTTATTTATTATATACCCTCAATGAGCCATGTATACAAATTATACCTCACTGGGTAGGAAGAAAGCATTAATATTAGAAATAAAAAAATTATTAATTAAGACTGTAGAGTATATAGGCCAGTTTTCAAAACAGTTATATTTTACAACCACCTAGGGAGCAAAACATCTAAACAGCAGGTGCAATTTGGCAAAATCAAAATACTGGGTTGTAAACATTTATGTAGATTGCCTGGGCCTTCCTGCAGCAAGGCATATAAATAGAAACAAATGAATTAGTATATACACATGTTGTTGTTGTTCAGTCGTTAAGTCGTGTCTGACCCTTCGTGATCCCATGAACCATATCCCGCCAGGCCTTCCTGTCCTCCACTATCTTCCTGAGTTCGCTCATTTTCATGTTCGTTGCATCGGTGATGCTGTCTAACCATCTCATCCTTTGCCTTCCCCTTCTCCTTTTGCCTTCAATCTTTCCCAGCATCAGAGTCTTCTCCAGAGACTCCTCTCTTCGCATTAGGTGGCCAAAATATTTGAGCTTCAGCCTCAGTACCTGTCCTTCCAGGGAACAGTCAGGGTTGATTTCATTTAGGATTGACTGATTTGATCTCCTAGCAGTCCAAGGGACTCTCAGGAGTCTTCTCCAGCACCACAGTTTGAAAGCATCTATTCTTCGGCGCTCAGCCTTCCTTATGGTCCAACTCTTGCAACCATACATTGCTACTGGGAACACCATCGCCCTGACTATACGAACTTTTGTTGGCATAATGATATCTCTGCTTTTTATTATGCTGTTTAAGTTTGCCATAGCTTTCCTTCCAAGGAGTAAGCGTCTTTTAATTTCATGGCTGCTGTCTCCGTCTGCAGTGATCTTGGAGCCCAAAAAAATAAAATCTGTTACTGCTTCCATTTCTGCCCCTTCTATTTGCCAGGAATTGATGGGACCACATGCCATGATCTTAGTTTTATTAATGTTGAGTTTCAAGCCAACTTTTGCACTCTCCTCTTTCACTCTCATCAAGAGGCTCTTTAGTTCTTCTTCACTTTCTGCCATTAGGGTGGTATCGTCTGCATATCTGAGGTTGTTGACACGTAGGATACTACTGTACTTTATTTCTTTGTTCCATAAGTAAGATATCCATCCAGCTGTATTAAGCAAAGCAGACTTGGCAGGACAGGTGTTTCTAACACTGTGGAAGGTCAGGATGAACTTGGCAAATGAAGGATAAACTTGGAAAGAGATGGAAAAGAGATACAGACAACATGACCAAAATGCTTCTCATTACTATTTGCAGGTTGAGCAAATAGTCAATAACTTATTGAGTCTATGCTTGTTTATGCTTGAGCAAGAAGGTATAAAAAGGCTGTAAGAACAGAGGGCTGTTCCCTCTGTTCTGGTCCCTTGGGCTGGTCCCTGGAACACCATGTCTCTGCAGACAATGCACTCTTCAATCCAGACCTATCGGACTGTTACTGCTGGTGATGATTGATTATTTGATAGCAGTCAGAGTATAAACAGATTTCTCCCTGACAGCAACACAGATCTTATATATATGGAAAAAAAAGAATGAAGTGCTACTTATACCGTATTTAGGGTGGAAAAGCAGCATTAGGGTTCTTCATCATAAGTGATATACAGATGAGCCTGGGCCAGACTGCAGCTGTTCCATGGTTGGTTTCATGTACTAAGCTACCCATGAGTCAGCTGTATTTTTAAAAAAGAGGTCTCTAGGGGGATTGTGCTACTATTATGCAATTTGACTTATATTTGTCCCGGCAATCTTGATTCCGGCTTGCGATTCATTCAGCCCTGCATTTCTCATAATGTACTCTGCATATAAGTTAAATAAGCAGGGTGACAATATACAGCCTTGCCGTACTCCCTTCCCAATTTTGAACCAATCGGTTGTTCCATGGCCGGTTCGAACTGTTGCTTCTTGACCCGCATACAGGTTTCTCAGGAGACAGGTAAGGTGGTCTGGTACCCCCATCTCTTGAAGAATTTGCCACAGTTTGTTGTGATCCACACAATCAAAGGCTTTTGCGTAGTCAATGAAGCAGAAGTAGATTTTTTTTTGGAACTCTCGTGCTTTCTCCATGATCCAGCGCATGTTGGCAATTTGATCTCTAGTTCCTCTGCCTCTTCGAAACCCAGCTTGTACTTCCAGTAGTTCTCAGTTCACGTACTGCTGAAGCCTAGCTTGTAGGATTTTGAGCATAACCTTGCTAGCATGTGAAATGCTGAGAACAGCCCTCCCACCTGCCCAGAGCCTCCTTCCTTTGTTTCTGACCTCCGAAAACCTGAAAATCCAGAAGTATCTGGCGATGATGTCATCGCCAGTCACTTCCAGTAGTACGCAGCAGGAGAGTGGTGCCATAGGTGGTACTCAGCCGGGAAGGGGTTGAGAGCCCCTCCATCTTTACTACCACCATGAAACTTGCAGAACTCCTGCAGAAAAGTAACAATAATTGTTAATATTTAGATATTATTTCCCCTAAGTGGTTAGAAGTACTTTTGTCTCACTCATTCACCCCCTTACACCATACTATAAGTCAGAGCAATATACATGTACTGTTAAGGTAGGGAATGCAGGAGAATATATTGTTTCATGCCACCAAATAAGTCGATGGTTGACTTGAAATCTGGACCGGGGATTTATATGCTCATAGCCTTAACCACAATTCTGCACTACTTCTCAAAAGCATGGCTATTGACAATATTCCCTAGTGCACTTCGTAAAATGGGTGAATTCTTCACTGAGTAATGTTCCATTTCCCCCTGCAATCAGGATTAAATACGTGCCTCATGGCAATTGCTGCATTGTTAAAGCTAATGTACAGGAGCCCATTCTAGGGCAGATTACAGCTATTAAGAATTGATAAATAGCCCTTTAAAGTCAAAATCAATTTGAAAACGTGCCAGTTCTTAACTTTTCAGCTATTTGCGTTACAATCAGTAGAAGGTCTCTGTACTAGAAAGAAAAAGAACTTGATTGGGATCACTTCTCTCATTTGTAAAACTTGCCAAAGGAACCATGCCCAACTTCAGAAACTATCTAAAGAAAGAATGTTCCCCTTTTGTTAAGTTTCTTAGATAGCTTAACCTCTTCTCCTGCTGTAGGCTGAGGACTGATTTACATGCTGTGGAAAAACAACCATAGCCTTCCTGGGACTGTAGCAGAATGCGAGAGAGAGAGAGAGAGAGAGAGAGAGAGAGTAGCCTAATTGTTCCTGACCATGTTAGAAACTAGCCTGTTCAAAATACAGTAAGTGTTCTAGACTAGGTTTGTCCCTGATATGTATGCCAGTTTTCTGTGTATTGGGGGTGCTGGTGATATTTATATAGATGCAGATATGCAATCCCCCTCTTGCTTTCTGATCTGGTACAATCCTAGGAGAGTTTTATCACATGATTCTTCATCTGAACTTGGTTGACTCTTATGCCAAAGAAAATTCGGTGACGGTGTTATCTTACCTTTCTATGGGTGTGTCGTCTGCACTTCCCCACCATCTAGAATCTAGGGGAAGGGAAGGACTTCTTCAAATTAATAGGTGCTCCTCTTTCCCCTCTTGATCTGGAAACCTGGGACAGTCCTAGATACCTTTATTCTATACACCTCATGTATTTCAATCTCTTTTCTTTCTTTTCTTTTTTCTTCCCAAGTCATGTTAAACCAATATCCATTTTCTGGAAAGAATGCATCGCCACCACATCTTCTCTAATGACTGTACCAAATAGAAGAAAGCAATTCCATCACTCTGCTCCAACTTGTCCCACACACACTTCCAGAAATGAAACGTTTCCTTTCATTAACTAACACAATTGTTTTCTTCAGGTACTCTGTTATTTGTGCTTCCATCTCTTTGCGTGGTTTCTGCTTACCCCGTCTGCACTCAGCAAGATGCTCTGTTTTTCTAAAGCTGCTCATTCATCCAATCATTCTACTCTGTTTCTATAAATATAGTTGCCAATAGAAAGACTTATAGCTTGGACAGCATCTCTTTTGAAATCTTCCTAATATTTATTTTCCCTTCGTCTCATGCTGAGCTTTCTGCAATTTGCAAAGAACGTGTTGGTGGTGTTGGCACACACAATTACAACCTGATCCAAAAATATGGTTAAGTCAATGCAAGTCTTTCAATTGACTTTTTTTAGTCAGACCATATGCTTCTCATAGGGACACAAGTTGAGAGGGCCTCAACTGGATTATAATCTAATCTAGTCAACGAAATGTGTGTATGCCTTTTGTCAAGTGGTTCTGGATTAGATATAATTCAATAAAATGAGAACAGAGAGAGTCACACAGTAAATTCAAGGCAACTCAGACATTTCAGAGACTGTACTGAAGTCTTTAGAGCTACAGTATTTTAAATGAGATTTCAGCAGTGATCATCCCTTCTAGACAACCTGCCTCCACAACCCAGATCACAGGGGAGGCTAGAAGTCGAGCCAGCTCCATCCTGATTCCTCATACATCTAGTGTGAGGATCATAGCTGTTGCAGCTATGGTGGAAACATTATGTTTCCATGAATCACAGTTGGATAGTGCAGCAGGTACAGTGTATGTTGCAACTGGGACACAACTTGAAATCTAATGTTGCAGAACTGGGGGAAGTTGGGAGAACACAGGGTTCTTGGTACTCTCTTACTGAACGTGAAGTACGAAACAACACGGCGTGCCACTACCTGGGAAGAAAACTCTTCCTCTGCAACCATGGAGAAACACAAGGCAAAGGGAAACTAAGCCTACAACTCCTGCAAATCCACTTTTGCTATCTTGAATAGGACAGATGCAATTTCTTTTTTTGCTATCTTTCCAGAAACTCGGGCACGTTGCTTCATGCCCGACAATACATTTGAGGTTGAAAACACTATGAAGGAGGCTAGAAACTTCTACATGATGAAGAAAAAGTTAAGGAATTGCTAAAAACTGTTACACAAGACATAAATAATATGTCTATTTACTATGGTGGTGTTTGCTTTTCAAGTTGTAGCAGTTGTCTGCTGGGCAAGACAGGATTATGTAAGAATTATTGAAATTTATTAGGTGTCGACCTAATCTTTGCTCAAATGGAAAACCGGAAGACCCAAGTACCAGTAAGTTGTTCTGGGCATTCCA
Source organism: Plestiodon gilberti rubricaudatus (assembly GCA_026170595.1). Classification (NCBI taxonomy): domain Eukaryota; kingdom Metazoa; phylum Chordata; class Lepidosauria; order Squamata; family Scincidae; genus Plestiodon; species Plestiodon gilberti. The sequence goes on from JANXHW010000001.1 coordinate 80,763,754, forward strand.
AACAGTGATTATCAAGGTGCTTTAGCACCTAATATACAGTACACCATGGTGCATCCTTCTTGTCTCTGCTCTATTATTTATATGTTATATGTTCTCATTTGCCGAAGACTGTAATAGCAAGTGTATCCATTCAACAGAATCAAGCAGTGCAGCTTTTCCTGAACTGTTACCACTTCAGTCTGCAGGTGGGAGACCACATGGCTGAATCCTAAATGTCTAGGAAACTAGCATGTCACAGAGAAAGGTTTGCACTTCTCCCCCCAAATGCTATTTTTCTACATGCAGGGGGTCTTATGTGTAGGAACATTCAAACACGCAATGCCCCAGCTGCTGTCAGAAGTGGTACCGTCCCAAAAACTATAATCACTTTGGCTTTGCTAAATACATTAGCACACTCTCTAAGATAGGGATCCTGTCCTCCTGGAGAATGTATCACCATAGTAATTCATCAACTGAAAAAAAACAACTGGTCAACAGTAATAATATCCAACAATATGCAAAAGTTTTGGTTGCAAGCCTTACCTTTCTTTTCTACAAGATAGCAGATTCAGGGCGCAATCCAGTGCAAAGAAAGGCCAGTGGAGTACACACTCTGCCTGCCTAAGGAGTCGCAAACATGCCATAAATCACATTTGCGAATCTTTGCAAGTAAGTAGCGGAGGCCGGCAACACATACTGCGCTATGGAACTGAACCTGCGCCGGTTGCTGCAAGTAAGTCCCGCATCAGTCGGTGCAGGGGCAGGCAGGCAAGGGTGGCGAGACGGGGCCACTGGCAACCCCGGGCTGGGAGGGGGCGGGGATATCGGCACTGACTTGCACCATCCCAAGCACTTTCCCAGCCCGGGCTGGCCTTATACAGCATCCCCGGACATGCGCCAGCTCTAGAGTTGGTGTGTATACGAGGAGGCCCATTGGGGCCCACGCCACTTACACCAGGGGAAAAGGACAAACATCCCCTTCCCCCGAGGTGAGCCAGCTGCACCGACGCAGCCCACAATGGGCCTAGGCTGCAGTGGCCGGCCCTTTAGGCCGACCGCCACATCTTAGGCAGAATTGGGCTGCCAATTTTGCTTGAATTTGTTACAACGTACTATTTAGCTTTCCAAAAATAATGATATGAAAAAAAAATCCCAGATACTAAATATAAACTGTTAAGCAGCCTAATGAATTAGAACACTTGAGCAATGTGAAACATATTGATTTTTCCTTTGTTTGCAACAATGGCTCAGCTCATATAAAGATGTTTTAAAAATAAAACTTAATGGCAGGAAGCTTTTGCAAATTGGGTATTTTAACTTCAACTTTCAGCAGATCTTCTAGACTGGGGGTAGTAATTCTAGCCTCAGAACTGTAACAAAATTAAAATAACCACAAGATCAAGAGGGAAGCAATTTTGTTTTCTCCACATGCCTTTGTTTGCCTGAAAACAAGCAAGTGTTAGAAATAATTCACATTTTTTTTCTGAAAGCCTACAACTAATATGACAAAAAATGATTATAAGAGACCCACCCAGGCTGTGCAATTTATTCCCTTAAAAATAATAAGCTGGTGGCAAGTCTAAACCATCAGTAGCTCTATTCCATTAAATCTAATTGCTATGCAATGGCAATTTCAGTTGATGCATGGGAAGAAAAGCAATTCCATGTAAATTATACAAGCCTCCAGCCAGCATAGAATAGAGGACTGATTCCTTTTCATCTCTCTATGTTCTGCTTTTGAAAATAATCTGTAGTATAGTAAGCACAACGTTCTCTGAAAACAGACAAAGACCAAATATCATGCTCCTTGCAAATGGCTAGAACTTTAATAGCACTATCTGAAAGATGCTTTCCTTTCACAGGCGAACACAGCCAATGCATTCCTGTACCTGTTTTGACACTATTTTTCTGTAATGACTTGTTTAACAGCCCAATCCTATCCAAAGCCCCGCACTGGGATGCAGTGAGGCCAGGGCAGGTTCGACTGTATCCAGCATAGGGCTGGAGGTCTCCTTGAAGGAAGGGGACAATTGTCCCCTTCCCCCCGTGTTGCGCCCCAGCAGCCCCTATGGAGCTACTCGGAGCCGTGCCAGCTAAATGGCCGGTGCAACTCTGAGCAGCCCAGTGTTGGGCTTTCAAGACTGGGGTGGGGGATAGGATATGGTAGAAGCCTCCTCTGCTGAGCACGCCCCCCTCTCAGGTCTGATCCGCCCTCCTGCCCACCCCCTCCTTGTCCCAAAATGTCCCTTCCCCATGCCTGTTCCACCCTCCCCCGCCTCCCAATGTGGAGCTCACAATGGGGGGTGGGGGTGGTCCACCACCAGGCAGCAGGGCTGGGGGCAGCAGGAGGGCAGCACTCACCCCTGCGGCGGCATTTTGGCGGTGCAGCAGCGGTGGCTCCGTTCGCGCCGCTTTTTCTTCATTTCTTTGGCCTCCGGAGGGCTTGCAAAGGCTTCTGGAGGGCGGGGAACATTCACTGTCCACCCCCGAGGTTGATTTCAACCTCTCGGAAGCTGCAGGGGTCACCCGCCGGGGCGTGGCTTCCGGGTGATGTCACGCGGAGGGGCGTGGCCACATCGTGGGGACATCATCGTGGCCTGCCGCCCCTAGGCTGAGGCGACATTACTACGGCACTGCACACGCCCCGGCAGTAGCTGCTCCTTTGCCATTGGAGGCCTGCCAGCACTGACCTCCACACTGGTGGGACTGGCCTCCAAACCATTGTTAACATGCTTTATGGCACATTTGCAACAGCATGGAGCCCAGTACCGGCAGCAGAGGCCAGCATAGGACTGGGCTGTAAATGTGTAGCCCATCTTTCATGCTGGTACTTGGTTTGGGTCCTCTTGGGCTCACTCGGCCCAGACCCGGACCTGCGTCGGCCAACAAAAGTGAGTTCTGTACCGGTCGGTGCAGGGGCAATGGGAGGGTGAACAGGGGTAGCCAGGGGGGTGGTCATTGTCTGGCCTGGGCTGGGAGGGTGTGTGGATATCAGCGCTGATATCCAGTGCCCGGTCGCAGTCCGGGCTGGCCTTACGTGGCCTCCCCAGTGGCACACCAGCTCTGGAGCTGGCGTGCATCTGAGGAGGCCCATTGGACCCTGCCCTGCTTACACCGAGGGAAGGAGATGAACGTCCCCTTCTCGTGAGGTGAGCCTGGGCCACGCCGGCGCAGCCTGCAATCCTCGCAGGATGCAGCAGCTGGCCCTTTAGGGCTCTGTTAATCACCTCATATCTGGATTACTGCAACATGCAGTATGTGCAGCTGCCCTTGAAGGCCCTCCACAGCATGTTTCCACATGACACCTGTGATGGAAAAGAGAAGTGTGTCAGTCTCGCGGAAACAGGCCCACACTACCTTTTTAATCTGCATTCTCCTGAGAAGACCATTTCAGGGCCCACAGGGGCTAGTAGCCTTTATGCACCATGATATCAACCTCATAGCAGCAACGGTCTTACCGGAACAAGAAGATATCACAATTTACTAACTGCTTGGTATTTTTTTTATTAATTATTATTATTATTATTATTATTATTATTTCAGTGGCCTCAACCTTAGCATGGTGTCTATACTTCAACAATTAGTTTCTTTTAAACTATGTGCTCCAGGAGTTCAGACATTTTTATTGCCCTGAAATTAAATTAGAACTGATCAAAGTGTTAGCTAAGGATTGCCTTCTATTTTAAGTTGTCGCTCTTGCACTTAGAACTAAGCAAAAACATTGCCAGAGGCTGGCAGGAAAATAGCAAAGCAAGAACATGATGAGAAAGGAAAGCATTATTGACAAAAACAAGTGTTACATTTTGAAGCTTAGTTATTATTACATGTACATAAGAATATAGTGAGCCATCGATTTAACAGACTTCAGAAATAGAGGATGTTGTCTGCTCCGTTCAAAACTAGTCATGTATACTTCTGAGCATGCGCATTCCCATTGACATACATTCAGATTTAATGGACTTTCAGCATTAATGGACACCCCTTCCCTCCTTTATCCATTAAATCAAGGGTTCGCTGTAGCTGTAGAAACAAAAACTAAAGCAGCAATACCAACACTCACTTCTACAATGTCCCTAGTAACTCTGCCACTAGCCACCACACAAATACTGACCATTATCCATGCAGGGAAGGCACTAATCAACATGAAACAACAGCACAAATGCCATGACAACATCGCCCTACCCAACTCACACCCTCCTCATGCATAATACACAAGCACAATCCTATGCCCCAGGGGCTGGAAGACTGACTTGTACAACCCACAGACTTCCCAAGGGTGTGTGTGTGTGTGTGTGTTGAATCCCACTAGAATGGGAATGTCCCACACAACGTTCAGAGACTGCACACAAGGTGCCTGTACAAAGGGAATGTACTTTCAACAAGGAAGAGGGACGGGGTCATATCAACAACGAAGAACACATTCTGCAACAGCAAGGTTACAGCACAGAGCTCTGTAAGCTGCCCAATAGTAAGTCAATGGGAAATATATAGGTTTAAGTCCCATTCCTGGAATATAGTAAAGCAACCTACACAGGACAACACTATTTTGCTGGTGACAATAAGTGCAGGTAGAAAAGGGAAAGGCAGCAGGTCTCTCAGAGACTTGTTTATGACATGTCCTATTCCGCTCAGCCCAGCCCCATACAAACCCAGCCATCTGGACCAGGACTGGAGAGCCTCCGTGTAGAGTCATAGCTCCATGAAAAAGCACATAAGTTGTCCCACCTTTGATTCTTGACTATAACCTTCCAGCCAGTGTATTATACACATGTATATACATGGCCAACCTAGCAGTTCCAAAGCATGTTAATGGGAGTAGATAAATAGGTACCGCTTGCGGGAAGGTAAACGGCGCTCCGTGTTCCAGCCGCATGCTACGCACTGCGGCAAGGAGAGTCATGCCGGCCACATGACCACAGAGGCGTCTTCGGACAACGCTGGCTCTTCGGCTTTGAAATGGGGATGAGCACCACACCCTAGAGTCGGACACGACTGGACTTAATTGTCAGGGGTCACCTTTACCTTTTTATATACACGGTATACAAAAATCATGACAAGACAGACAACTGACAGGATAAGAATGCAAAACGAACTCATGACAGACTTCTCAAGAAACATGGTCAGGGTCACTGGGATCATGCACTGTTCCCTGCTATTTGTTGCAGGCATTCAGTTCGCTATGCAGTTAATGATGCTTAGTAGCTCTATGGTAAACACAGGCAACTCGTTCCAAAGTTTGACATCAGCCTTGAAAAAATGGTTAAGCTGAAAGAATAAAGGCAAAGCAGTGTCAGAGCAGCAAAATGGAGGAAGACCCTTTCAGGAATAATTGGGGAGCAGCCATCATCTCTGCCCTCTAAAATTCCTTTCTACGACATGCTCTTGGCATGTGCAATGCAATACTCTCCCAAGGGCACTGAAGGTCAATCTCTTTTAGTCAGACTTGTAGTAGCATACTGCAGCGAAACAAAAGCTTCACTGTGTTGTGGCATACATGTTTCGAAGATACCCATGGATTGATAGCTAATGAGGTCAGAAGAACTCCATCCATAATGAACTACTCTCTCTTTGGGAAAGCACGTCTAAGAAGTGCTGGGGAGGGGGGGGGAGTGGAGGCAGAATGGAAAGAACTCAGCTCTTGGAACAGAAGGTCAAAAATCATACAGTGCAGAAGCACAGGGCATTTCCTCAGACTGGTTTCTACCCCTTGTGTATCTCACGACTCAAGGCTCAATTCTGACTCAGAGTTACCACCTTGGAAGAAGACAGAGTAACAGACCTTGACAATATAGATTAATGTCTCTGTATCAAGCAGGCATTGGTTGCTCAAGTGTTTAACTATTTTGGGTGTTCCCCAAAAAATACTGTCCTCAAGACAAAGAACTGGCCACAGGGCTAGAGTATCTCATCCCAATTGTTTGGTATTCAATTTAGAACAACATAAATGTAGGCTAGCTGGCACCTAAGGCCACTGAAGGAAAATGGTGACCCTATGTCTTTCTGCAAGCCATGAATTCTTCATAAAGAATAAAACTTAGTCAAAGACTACTCCAGCAAATCAAAGACCACTGCACTGCATATCTAAACCCATGGAGGTGCAATTTTCTTCCCTGAAAGTATACTGAAAGAAACTGTATACATGTACATTATTTTGAAAGTTAGATGTTCATGTCAAAAGAAAAGAAATGCAATTAGCATGGTGCATTTTTAATTCGTTTTGCATTCAACTGCACTTTAAAATGCCCGACCCCCATTTCCCATGTAGTTCTTTAAAAAGAATACAGTAATTCCTAGAGTGCAGTGATGACCTTGCTCAGTGCCTCTTAGGTGGAACATATATTAATAGCAGGTTTATTTACACTGTGCTTCATTAAGTACCACATACATTTATGCCTATCAGCTTTGTGCTGCAATATACTACTTTAAGCACACAGAAGGGTTTGCATGCTCCCCATGGAATTTTGGACTACATGCCTTTGAGCAGCAGATCCTATCTAGTATTACCAAGCTAGTAATGCAGTCCTTTCAGTTCTGATCACTAAGTGAAATCTTTCTTTTTGCTCAAGTTCCCTTGGGTTCCTAGAGATTCAAGTCCATTTACTCAGCAAGTTCAAAACACAGTCAACCCTCAGTAAAAATTCTACTAGTAGTAGTACATAGCTTTTGAACAGTGCTTTCTGAGTGTTTTTTTATCTATTTTCTAACCCTGCTAACTGGGCAAAGAGGCACTTTTTCAATTGGGGGGGGGGTTCACAAAAAGTAAAGAGTGTGGATCCCCTCTGCACCACCCAATTTGAACACTGCTTCTGTTCCTTAGAAGGTATCAGGGTCACAGCACACAATGGTGTGCACATGCACACACACGCATACACGCACGCACACACACACACACACACACACACACACACACACACACACACACACACACACACACACACACACGAGTAATTCAGATAGTGTATCCTTTTGTAAAGATAAGTTCAGTCTTTTAAATCTTCAGACACATTCTGAAAGCATGAAGCAATGAAGATATGTATGTATCAACCTGAATTCCAATAGACATCTGCATTTATAGCTTCAAAAAAACTTTGCCATCCATGCGTTGGAAGAAAAAGGTTATGGCAAACTATGAAAGGAGACCTGAAACTCTACAGAGGATGTTGAGCTGTCAAAATCAAATTCCTTGTTTCTAGATCCTTGCATTACTTATTAATTGATCCCCCCCCCTCTCTTGGCTTGTAGTTTCCCTTCTGGACAACAACTTAAAACAGAACTCCCCGTGCATGCTTTTTTCCAGGTTTCCCAATGCTTCACCATCAAATGCAGCTTCTCTAGTTAGCAAAGGAGGGACAAGAATTACAGCATAGCTCTATGTATGCCTGTAAATTGATTTCCAACTAGCCATTCATTAATCACCTATTTTGCAGAAAAACATTCCAGCTACATCAATTCATTATTGCATTACTCCATGCTGATTTGATTAATAGTCAGTGTGGCATAGTATTTAGTCTATTAGATCATGAACAGAAAGCCCTGGGTTCAAATCCCCACTCAGCCATACAGCTAATTCGGTAGCATTGGGCCAATCACCATCACTCAGCCGCAGGGTTCTTACCAGTATAAAATGGGACAGGGAAGGAGGAAACCTTGTATGCCGCCTGAATAGCCAGATAAATATGCAAGAAAAATAAAACAGCCCACTCCTATGCAAGCATCCCTTGATTTACATGGTCTTGATTTACACATTTTTGGAAACAGCGTGATCTGCAAATTAATACTGGAAGTCTAATTTATGCGGGTAACTTTTGAAACATAATCATTTCCTTGCCAAGACACAAAGATGGTTTGTGACATTTGCCAGCTTTGAAATGCAATAATTAGTGACTAAATTAGCTGCTAACAAGCAAACGCGTAAGAGTGGGCAGCTTCCTGGGGGGGGGGGGTCTCCTCTAAAGCCAGAAGACAAAAAATAAAGAGCATGCGCTCACAGAGCTGCCGTTTACCGCTCTGTAGTTTTAATTTACGTGTTTTTAATATACCTGGAGATTTGCAAGAACACCACCCCTGCGTAAATTGAGGGGTACCTCTATTCCAGATATGTCAGTACACAATGAGGGTCCCACTGGTGCAGAAATCTGACCACCAATGGATTCACCACAGATGCCAGCGCAACATTGGAAAAATGTCACACTGCAACTCAGCAGGAAGGGAGACCAAAATAGGGAGGAAATTGGGGCATAGTGTGAGAAGGATGAAGAGGAATTGATGTATGCCATATCCTAATCCCCCTTCAGACAATGGACATGCCCCCAACACCGGAAAAGCACTTTGCCAATGACAGAGCTGGCACAGCTAGGAATAAACTCATAGAGAACAATGAGGAAGGGAAAAACACTGGCATAATCACACCTCCCAACACCCCGACCACTTCCTATGGTGGAACATAGGATACAGTACAGCCAATCATAGAACACCAAGCCCAGTATAGAAGCCCTTGCCAGGAAGACTACAGTTATATATACAGTATTTATATACTGCCTTTCTTGGTCATTGGATTTCTCCTCCGACTTTAATCCAAGGCGGTGTACATGGGCAGGCTGTCCTAACCCCCCTTGGGGAGGTTTACAATATATAAATGTCCAGCCTTTAATGAACAGCTACTTTCTAGGTGGTATCCTTTTTACAGTCCGACGATTCTGCTGGCTGGCGCCTCCCACACTCGACCAACGCAGCTGGGAGCTCTTATCTCTCCTCCCGGAGGCTTTCACAGCTTTTTGCCGGCGGCGTGTCTCGAACTTATCTAGTTCACCGGTCTTCAGGCTTTACAAGACGGCAGCTCTCCCAACTGAGCCAGACTCTTCTGCCCAGTTCAGATGATAGGACACACAGCATGGGGCTATAACCTCTCTGGTCTCTCAAAGGGGAACTTTGGTGAGAAAAACCATGATGAAAAGGTACTCGGAGCACAATGGGAGCATTTTGCACAAACCTCTTGTCGCTCACAACAAGTATGGCAAAATATTTGTGCCATACTTACCTTCTCAGAATTATTTTTGAATGGCCTCTGCCCCAGGAGAACTCTACACACACTCACACTCACTCACTCACTCACACAACTGGAATATCTACCTCACCACCCAAACAGGGGAAGCAAGCACAATGCACCTCACACAGGTAAACAAAGGGGGAGAGGGAATCCTATGGCACCACACACTAAAGTATCTTACCCCCCCACACACACACAACCCTTCAGGATTATCAAATGTACCTTTGCTATAAACTGTGTTGCCTAACAATCCCTTCTTTTTGCAACAGCTAAAAGCAGAGTGCCTGGTCCCTTCAGGCAAATACCAGGGACTCCAACCAATGCACTACTGGGCAAATACTCATCCGAATCCTTTCTGGTATGCAGAACTGCACCATTGCCACAGAGGACTGAACAGTGATTCTCCCCAGAGTTCCACTGCATCCTCCCCCCCCCAGTGGACAGGTAATGTTTCAAGCCACCATTCTCTTGCCCCCAACAGGGTACAACTGCATGTGGCACCACTCGCCCTCACAAACACCGAGTATGCATCTCAAGCCAGAGGACAGTTGTGGCTGATGCTGTTGTCAAGTTCTTATTACTCTCCCCACAGGCACTGTCCCACAGGTGAAGACACCATCCAGACCCAAAAGAAAGCCTACAGCCTGCCTACAGTGACCAGTGCAAGTCCAGCTGCTGCCTTACTAGTCAGGCCCCTGTGGCTTTGCAAACTCCATAGCAGACAGTGAACCAACTGGTGCAGGCAGTCCTCGGTGACACCCATTACTTGGCTGCCTATTGGATAATTTAGAATGGTAACAGCCCTGTTGCATGGAGATGGCTGGCAAGCCTCCATGTGTGTTTCTCTTTCAGATGCTGCTCTATTGCTGATAGGTAAAGGTAAAGGTGACCCCTGACAATTAAGTCCAGTCGTGTCCGACTCTAGGGTGTGGTGCTCATCCCCATTTCAAAGCCGAAGAGCCAGTGTTGTCCGAAGATGCCTCCATGGTCATGTGGCCGGCTTGACTCTCCTTGCCGCAGCACGTAGCATGCGGTGGGAACATGGCGTGCTGTTTACCTTCCCGCAAGCGGTACCTATTTATCTACTCGCATTAACATGCTTTGGAACTGCTAGGTTGGCAGGAGCTGGCCAAGCAACGAGAGCTCACCCCGTCGCAGATTCGAACTGCCGACCTTTCGATCAACAGCTCATGGTTCAGCGGTTTAACCCATTGCGCCACCCGCTGGTTTCTATTGCTGATACAGTTCAATAAAACCTTTGATTGGATCTTGTTACTTTGTTAGCAGATAGGGATCCCTTCATCCCATCTTAGTTGTTTCGTACCTCAGCTGGCCTCAGCTTGGAATAATGCAGGGGCAGGCCCTCTCTGTTCTCAGAGTCTGCAGCATCCACACTTCTCTAAGGAAACCTCCAATATTCAGGGAAATATACCTTTGATTAAATGATGATGGAAACAATGTGAAATTATCACTATTTTCACACCTTGCTTGTGAACTTCTAGAGAGTGGGCAAATGTTGGAAACAGAATACTAGATAAGATGGGTCCCAGTTCGACCTTTATTCTCTTATTCTTATTATTGGAACTATTAATAAAGTTGTTATAATGCCTCAACTGAGAAGCACAGGAAGTATGCGGCAACTATAGCTGCTGGTTTATTCCCTATATAGAACATTTATTCCCCCTCTCCCCCCCCCCCCGTAGCAGCTTCAAACATTTATGTGCACCTGTGAGAGCTTTTTTCCCCCTTTGATCTGCTGTTGCTGTGCTGCATTGTGCTGACTCCGGCTATTTCACTTGGCTCAACATTTAAACCCAACAACCAAGCAGAGACTCAGTCTCCTGATGAGCAGAAACTGGAAGGCCACATCAGCATTTTGAATGCTGAATCCTCCCCCTCCCAATGCAATCTTTCACACAGTGCAGTCACCCCCCCCCACACACACACACACACCAGATAGAAGCAGGAAAAAAGAATAGTTAATTTTCTCTCCTCTGAGTAATTTTTAAAATACAGGTTGAGTATCACTTATCCAGACTGCTTGGGACTGGAAGTTGTCTGGATTTCAGATTTGTCTGGATTTTGGAATATTTGCATAAATATAATGAGATATCTTGGGGATGGGACCCAGGTCTAAACACGAAATTCATTTATATTTCATATACACCTTATACACATAGCCTGGAAGGTAATTTTATACAATATTTTAATAATTTTGTGCCCCAGCATGCCTTGCGCTATGCCAGATAGGTGCTAGAAAAAGTGTTTATTTTTTTAAGTCATAGCCCCCAAAATATCTGGATTTTGGAATAGTCTGGATTTCGGATGTCCGGATAAGGGATCATCAACCTGTAGCTGATTAAAAACAAAACTCTTTATTGAATCTTTTGTAAAAATGAGAAATCTATTATCTTGAGATATTAGTCCAATTGAGATACTTTCTCATCCTCAATTTTCCAGTATAATAGGGCTAGCAACTGCAAGCCCATGCACTAATTCTAAAGGCTATGACTGGTCAAGGTATGCAAGACAGAAGGTTGCTGTAAAGTGCCAAGGAAAGAGGAACACTCAATTGGCAGACTGATGATGGTCGAAAGGGGGGGGGGGAATACAAAAAGCAGCAGAACAAAACCAGCAAGGAAGAGTTAAAAGGTGCCCAAATTTCAGCTTATGAGAGAGAGACCTGGCCATTGAGGAACAGAGATTTAAGGTATACACATCAAACTTGAGCTCAAAAGACTGAGCTAAGTCAGGCCACCTAGGCTGCTATGTTGGCCACTTAGGTTCTTTGCCCATGTTAGCATGATATAGGGACTAAATCAGCTAATTAAATCAGCCAATCCTAATTACTCCCCCCCCCCCCCCGCTGATGCAGCTGCATGAATGGAGCATGTGCTGCATTCTGCAGGGGGGGCAGTCATGGAGATCTCCTCAAGGTAAGGAAAGTCTTGGGAATAGCTCTGCTGTCCAAATGGGCCTCTAATCTGAACCAGCTATTTTGCCTGCACAGAATCAAGTAAGGTTGAGAGAAGAGGGTTAGGAACAGGGTTAGGATTCTGTTGCATGCCAGCGGCACTGGGATCCACCCCTCCCTTCCCTTCCCTGTTCCGCCTCCTGCCCATGCCCTCTCTCTCTGCCCAGACAACTCCCCTGTTTCTCTCCCTCCTAGCCCCCTGCGCCAGCTCACCTGCATTCCCATGGGTAGCCAGCCATGGCTACAATTTTCCTACCATTTCTGGACCTTGTATCAACATTTTTGGTATGGATAAAGAGGATGATCTTAATATGTGCAGTATGGTTGAGTGAAAATCTGTACAGCAAAAGTACTTATAAAGAGGGAAGAATGTATTAACATTTCAATACAATGAATTCATTGCCAATTCGGGAAAAATATATATATTTCCTTCTTCTTCCAGGACAAAGGATTTATAGGTTAAAAAAAAAAGCCATGTAAAATACTTTTAAAAAACCTAAAAGTATTTTACATGGCTTTTTTTTTTACTTTTATAGGTATTTTACTATTTTAAAAGTATTTTACATGGCTTTTTTACCTATAAATCCTTTGTCCTGGAAAATCGTAGCTGGCCATTAAAGCTTTTGCTCAAAATATTTCCTTCTGAACATCATTATTACCCTAGCTGTATCTGACTCAACATTATTTTTAATCTGCCTTTCACTCCAATGCTAAAGCACAGGAGAACCAAAACGTATAAGTTGAGAAGTAAGAAGACCTCTCAATTGGACATTCAGTATAGAGAAAAAAACCCACCCACACTGGAAGATATTTGCACCAAACTTCCAATCACCATCCGGCACAAAAAAATTCACTAATTAACTCTCTTGTGTACCGTGCCATTAATGTCTGTGATGAAGCTTCTTTAGAACAAGAACGACAGACAATTTTGGATTTGTTAAGAGCAAATGGTTATACCAATACTCAGATTGCTAAATGTTGGACTCAGCAACAGGAGAAAGTGAATAAGAGGAAGAATGGAACCAACAGCACAGAAACCAGTAATACAGAGAATACAACTACAGAAGAAATAAGATGGATTACGCTGCCTTTTGTCAAAGGAGTGACGGACAAAATTGCCCGGATTTTTGGACAATGTAAGGTAAAAACTATTTTTAAACCTACTCTAAAACTGGAGCAAATGCTCCGCAACCCTAAAGATCCGAGGTCACCACTGTCCAGTTCAGGGGTATACAGTGTACCTTGTTCTTGTGGCAGATATTATATTGGTGTTACCAAACAGGCCATTAAGACTAGAATATCGGAGCATGAAAGAGCGGTCCGGCTTAAACACCCGGACCAATCTTCTCTTGCGGAACATGTTATGGCCACCAGCCACAGGATCTTGTTTGAGAAAACCAGATGTATAAATAATGACATGAATAATAGAACACGCTTTAATTTAGAGGTGGTGGAAATAAGTAAAATAAGATCACAGAATCTCATTAACAGGCAGCAAGATTTATCTTTTATTGATAAAATCTGGTTTCCAGTGTTACACAAGACTTTGGCTGGGGGCTCTTTAAGAGGATCGCTACAGACGACGACTCCTGGAGGTCACTCGAACAGCACACCGTGACAACCATATCCCAATGCAGCTTGTGTGTGTTTCTTATAATGGCCTTTAAGTAACATGGAAAGTACTTGATCTCAAGCACTTCAGTTGATGAGCACATTCTACAGATGCACAATGAAGTAACACCCTTGTGCTATTCTACTGCAAGAGTCACACAAAAGCCTACTGTTGATGTCAGATAGAAGCATAATTAGTCCACTCAATTGCCGAGTTGCTACTGTGTGACACTTCGCTCTTAAGCATGACAGTACTGTGCAATGTTTGTTGCTCTCAGGTTTATGTGCTGCCCTCCCCCTCTTCTTGAGCAATGGAAGGAAGTTTTAAACTTCCAGTTCTGGTTGAGAACAAAATGGGATTTGCTGTTAATATCTGAACCAACAAGTCTCAGCTTGTTCTAAAAGAACTTTATGAATGAGCTAGCATACGAAGACAAAACTGAATAAGTAGGTACAGGTCTTCTCCACTGCCCAACACTTGATTTAAGCCAAATTTATTGACAATAAAGTCATGGGGAAATAATTCAGGCTGACCAAATGAAGAATGAATAAAACTGTACAAAACAAGAGAAGATGAGTCTGTGTGTTTGTTCCAACTGGCAGTTCCTCACTGCCAAAATATATTGCTTCAAGACGTGCCAGTAGTTGATTGCATTTTATGACTGTGCAGCAGTAACCACTTATCTTGCCCAATATAAATATTACCACAACAGAATTATCAGTCATTATCTTCCACATATACAATGAAGGAGAGAAACAAACCGAACTCATATCCTGCAATATTCTTTCACATACACAAAACATCACACACTTGTCTGGCTATAAAAGTCTGTCTGCATGGCATCATCTATTCTATTTCCCTTAGATTCTTAAAATTAAAATCTACTCTGAATATTTTCATCTCTTTGTTTCAGGGAGTTACATTTTCTATTCTCTACAGAGTATTTTTACTTTAAACATGAAAGATCATAACAATGATCCCCATTGGGGGCAGAGAAAACCCAGGTATCCATGCTGTTTCTTTCTGATCTGACAGCAGCCTTTGATAGCATCACCCATGAATTTTGTATGTATATATGAACCTTGGCAAAGAATGATCTCAAAGAAATCCTTTATTGTTCCTATTGCTAAAAAGGTTCCTGCATATTTTGCCACAATTCAGCTAACAGGGTTTTTTCTAAGCAGCTTTCATTCCATTTCCTCTTTTGGTTCAATGAGCATCTCCAGATCCATAAAAAGAGATATTGTTTAGGGAAGATAGGAAGGAACTACCTGTAGAGTGATGTTACCTACCACCCTTTCTATTAAAAAATCCTGAAATAATTCATTGTCTTGGGTTGGGCTAAACATTGCTTGAGGGAGTAAAGTGCAAAAACTGTGTAGCAAAAATGCATGCAAATTAGTAATTAAAGGTGTTCACATGGTATCCAGAGACCATATATTAACATTTCATGGCTTTTGATGCAACATGTTCTCCAGCAGTCTGCTATGGTATATTCTATACACAAGAGCTGGAACCTGGACAAGCATAAAACCATCCCCATAAAAGTCTGGGGATTAGGATGATCTCATCACATCATGGTAAAAACTAGTTTTTGTTCCCAGCAAGACACTGCGAGTTAAATAGGAGATCATTTTCTTACAATCACCACTATTCATCTGAAATGCATTAGGGGCTGCATTGCTGTTTTTTTTTTTTTTAATCCAAAACCCTTCTCACTGCGCTTCAGAAAGCAGGGAAATAACTACCAAGATTTGCAGTTATGCTATTGCTATTTAAGTGTTGTTCTCTGTGGGGATGTAACAGTTTAACTCTAAAAAGCCTCTGACCTATCCCTATGATTGCTCCTGTGCTAATGAACAAATTGTTTCCAAAATAACATGCTACACCAGTTCCAAGGAAAATACAGTAGATTCTATAAAGCAACAGAACTTGATTATGACAAAATCTCATACAGATATTTGTTGCTGTAATATAATTTTGAAAGATGAAAGCATATGCAGACATGCAAGTGCCTGGACTTTTGAGCCACATCAGGGAATAGCTAGCTGGAGGCATTCAGCTGTTATTTATTTCCTCAGTAGCGTACCACAAGAATCTCTCTCTCAAAAAAAATCCATCATATATACAGAAGGAGGCAGAAGTTCCCCAAAAGTCAGAAATAATAGCCTAGGTCATTTAGTTCTAAGTCAGAGAGTTCAAGCATTTGCCCAAAGACTTTGGTTCTGAATGTCTGGGCTGCTTGCCTGCCTTGTACCGAGATTCCAATACACAAATTGGCTACAACCACCTAATTTGTATTAATTTTTTATCCATTTTACTTACGACATTTATGTACCACTTTTCTGCCAAAGCACTCAAGGCAGATTGCATTTTATAACAAACAGTTTAGAAGCTAAGAGATATGACATGATACTAATGCAGGGGCAGGGAACCTTTTCCCTGGCGAGGGCCATTTTAAATATTAGAAATTTGCTTGAGGGCCGGCCGTAAGGCCAGGCGCCATTTTTATTTATTTAATTAATTTTGCCCCCGCCCCCCCCATCGGCCTCCGGAGGCTCCACGCTCACCGTCTGAAGCCGCCGCCGGGTCCACGCGTCGCCTCCGCGTACCATGCTGATGAGGGCAAGAGCTTGCCCTCATCGGCGTGGTACGCATGTGCGAAATGGCCAGTGGCCTGGTGAGAAGGGGTCGAGGCGGCGGCAGGGGAGGACATGCAAAGGCCCTCTCCCGGCCTCCGGAGGTGACGCGTGGACCCGGCGGAGCCTCCAGGGGCTGGTTGGGCGGCCTCCCGGCAATCTCTCCGGGGGCCAGACCGGATGGCCTCGGGGGCCTGATCCGGCCCTGGGGCCGGAGGTTCCCCACCGCTGTACTAATGGGAAAAAGTATGGAGAGGGAAGAGAGAAATAAGCAAATTTATACACCAACTCTTCCAATAACTGTTATAGAATGACTGTTCCTTCCTCCTCCAGTAACACCATTAACTACAATGCTTTATTCCAGAGCCACAGGCTGGTGGTACGTGGGCTGCTGGTGGACAAGATGGCAGCCGCCATCTCGGCTGTGCGGTGCTGCGTCAGAGCCCGAAAAGCAGCGGCTCGAGCTCTGCTGAGCTGGCAGAGCTTGAGCGCGCGGGCCCCAAGAACAGGGAATGGTCCTCCCACCCTCCTCTGTGCCTTACCAATGATTTCTTGGCTCCAGCAGAGCCATGAACCCAGAAGTAAGCGCCGATTACATCATCGGCACTTACTTCCGGTGGTACGCAGAGGGACGGAAGTGTGCTGAGGTGTTACGCTGAAGAAAAAGGTTGGAAACCTCTTCAGTGTACCACCTCAGCACACTTTTATTAAATTAAATAAGATTGCACTCCCCATTTTCTTTCTCCTAACCTAAGCTGACAGCATCAAATGATTCTCAGTCAAGGGCTGAGCATCCAATGTGGTTTTGGCAACTCCCAGAACTGGCTGTGTTCTATCCATTATCAGCCCAACAGAAGCACTGTTTGGCTTTTCACAAAGAGTAGAGAGAAATTAAATGAAGAGGAATGCCACATTATGAAACCAGCCACGCCTTTAGCAGCTTCCTTTCCCAAGACTCAGAGATACACTTCATTCCAACATGCACCAACACACATGCACATTATCCATACATAATTTAATATGAAACAAATATGTTAATTAGCAAAGACTTTAAGGAAAATTAAATGTTCATTTGCACATATGCTTACTCAACTCTGTCAACCCAAAAAAACTGTAAAAATCAGATCCAGCTTTTATATTCTCACAATCAGCTGTACAGGGGCTATGTCTTCCCAGGGATTTCTGCATAACGCAGCGAGTGTCTCAAGTTTCGGTTCTGGTTTGCTCAGGATTTAGCCTCGAAGCAAAAGTGTGCGAAGAATTCCCCCCTAAAGGAAAACCCCAGAGATGCAGAAAACCAAAAGGGACATTACACATTCGGGACATGTAGCCACACAGTATATTTCTGCAAAGGCATACTTTTCCAAATAATTAGTTTTCATGTTCATTAGCATCCTGGCATGTCTGCATCATTCCCCATTTCGAATGCTAACCAGCTTGCAATATTGCACATGGTGCCAAGCTATTGCTCAGCTTTGTTTCCCAACAAGTGCTGACTGGTTTGCAACCGTTCATTATTGTTTGTTATCAAACAGCCCAATCCTAACCAACTTTCCAGTACCGATGCAGCTGCAATGCTGCCCAGCGATAAGGGAACAAATGTCCCCTTACTTTGAGGAGGCCACAGTGACTGCCACACCACCACAGAATGCAGCACACACCCATTGGCACAGCTGCATCAGTGCACAAAGGTTGGTTAGGATTGGGCTTAAAGTGAGGACTGACTTGCTGTGGCTCACAGTGCCAGATGTGGCTCAAACTACCACGTACACTTTTAGCTGTGCAGCAAGTCACTGCTTTTTTCCAGTGACCTGTTCCTCTGTTTAGGACACATTCACAGCTGTAGAGGGGATGTTCACTTCAAAATCAAAAATCACTAAACAACAAAAATCAGCCTTAGCAACCCACTTCCAGGTTGCACAAAGACTGTTCTCCCCCCACCCAGCCTTGTTCCAGAATGCACCCTGGGACAAGTCTGGGAGGGGGGGGACAGCCTTTGCGTGACCCGGAAGCAGAAGTCCCGTGGAGGCTTGAAAATGCAGCGGTTTGGCTTTTTAAAGGTAAAATGACAATTTTGGGCTTTTTTTTCTTTTTAAAGGCTTTTTTCAACAGACGCTGATATCTGCAGATCTTCGCTATCCGCAGGGGTGGTGGTGTCCGAAACGGATCCCCAAGGATAGCGAGGTCCGACTTGTATAAATCATTAAACAACAAATCTGACATAAATTACAGGCAACCATGTTGGTTACTAGGGGAGAAAAATTCCAAAGCAACAGCAGAATACTTTCATTGGGTATGTGATCACGTTTTTAAGTTCACCAGAATGCTTTAGAGGAGGAGTTCTCAACAGGTGGTACGTGTACCACCAGTGGTATTTTGAACCCATGCTGGTGGTACGCGGCCAGTTGATTTCCCCCCCCCCCCATTTCCCTGCAGAAAAATTTCCGAGCGCAGCGACTCTGGCGAGGTCAGGGGAACTTGGCTGTGCTGTGATCTTTTGCAAGAGTTCCTGCTGCTGCTGAGTTCCTCTTTCGCTGTCCCGAGTACTCTCACGAGAGTTCGCAGCGCAGCCAAGTTCCCCTGACCTCGCCAGAATCGCTGCACTCAGCACAGCGAAGTCGGCTTCTTCCTACCACGCCTTTTTCTCCAGGAGAACTCAGAAGGAGAAGGCACAGTGAGAAGAGGTAGCTTGAACTGCAGACTTCCAGGTGCTTCAGCGAGCCAAGCCAATGGAAGGAGAGGCCAACAAGGAGGGACTTTGCTGATGATTTAGAGGTCATGTGGAAGGGAAGACGTGCCCCCAAAAGGGGCTGCGAAGTCCCACCTGGCTCCGCCCTGTCTTCTTCCTCCTTTAGGCGCAAGGAGAGCCTTCATTTGCGCCCCAGCCCCTGTGGTCTGGCTGCCACCTGCCTTCCTACTCCTTTAGGCCACTTTTTAAAGTGAGTCCAAAAAGTGTCATCGTCATCCCTGAATTGCTGCCGATGACTGAATTCCCTGGATTTTGAGTGCTGCCGATGTTCTTGCTGAATTCCCTCTTTCTAGCTAGGGAAAGGGGTTAAGCGGAAGAGGATAAATGAAAAAATGTGAGAGATGAAGGAAGGAGGAGGGTGGAAGAAAGAGTGGAAGGGAAGAGAGAGGGGGTATGAAGAAAGAGGGGGAGAAAAAGAGGGGGGAGAGAGAAGGGAGTATGAAAGAGAAAGGGGGGAAGAGGGGGGGAAGAGAAAGAGAGAGGGGGGTATGAAATTGGTGTTCATGAAACAGCCTCAAGCATCTCATTAATAACAAAATAATAAACAAAAAGCATCTCAAGTCATTAATAATAATATTAATAATAAGGTAACCCCTACCTTACTGAGTCATTAAGCCTACATATATTACTATTCACAGTGTGAATCAGTCTTTATTTATATTTATTTATTAAAAAAAATTGGCCGCTGATGGTACTTGGGATAATTTGACCATGACAGGTGGTACACCAGGAAACAAAGAATGAGAAACCTTGCTTTAGAGGCTAGATATTAAACAAAAACACATATAGAAAAGAGGGTAGAAGAAAAGATGTTGCTGTGCATGATGGGGAAAAAATAAAATCAAGCCTGCAGTTTGTAAAATGGAGAGGAGGGAGTACTATGCAGATTATCTAGGTTAAGATCATGCAAAAAGATCTCCCATTACAAGCCAAATGGCTGCTCTCCCTTAGAAAATATAAATGCCAGCAGTCATTTGGACCTGTTTGATCTGCTAGAGAGAAGATCAACAAATGGCTGTATTTTACATTTTTTAAAAAGAAAGAACAGCCATTACTCCTTTGCATCAGTAGACTTTGGCGCAACCAGAGATCTTTTGCACACCTAGGACAGTCTAAGACCCAATTAAGTCTGCATAGCACCCTCTCTATCTTGAGGCTATTGCTACCTGCAGAGCTGAGCTTTTCCCTTTAACTCAGCAACATTCATTTCTTCCCCTCGCTATTTTTATTTACAGGGCAAAACAGGAGTTTTCAAAAAGCACAGAAAGTACTGTAAGACTTTGGTTGACTAACTTGGGGCCCAATCCTATACTTACCCACCGTTGTCGTTCCTCTTCTTGCGATGACACTGGCTGCCATAAAGTAGTCAGCATCATTCACAAAATGCGCTGCAACAGCGTGCCTTCTGCAGTGCAAGCTGGAAGGCCTGTACCTTCCCTGCTCACTCCAACAGATCCTCCAACACTCGCTGGAGGTAAGATCCTCTGACGCACACCAGAGGTATAACGACGGTGGAGGTGGGAGGTGTGGTGGAGGGTGGAATGGGGCAGGGGAGAAACGGAGCAGGGAGGCTGTGAGAGGGGTGGATCCATAGCGGAAGGCATGTGCTGGATCCTATCCCCTGCAGCAGCAGCCTCCCCACCCCCATTTCTCCTAGGACTTGCACTAGCAAAATCACTAGCGTAGGTCTGAGGAGACCCATTGTGGGTCAGGTTAAGCAGGGGTAAGGGGATTTTAATTCCCCTTTCCCTGCTGAAGCTTCCCGCCCTGCCCCCCTATAGGATGCAGCTGTCGCCATTTTAGCATCACTGCAATGATAGGGGGAGGGATAGATAGGATTGGTCTGTAAATATGAAATTATAGTAATGCTACATGAGATACAGTCACTTGAGTCATTCAGAAATCGTCTTTTCTGGACATGCTTATTCTTAACTCTTGTAGTTACATTGATAAAAAAACAAAAACCTAACACAATTCCTCCGACATTTATAAGCCTTGGTTACATCAAATTATTGGATGCAAACTCTCCCCAGCAAACTGACCCTTCTCTTCACTCCAACATGAAATACATTCTTTGTATCAGGCAACCAAAGCATGGTCCATACAGGATGCTCTCACTTACGTGAGAGGGCTGGTACTTTCATCAACCACTTGATCATTCCCATAGGGCAGAGGTTTCCTAACTCCTGGGAAGGCCTTACGCTGCTCTAAGTAGCAGCGGGGCCTTCCGAGGAGTGGTGATGACACGCCTGGGATCGCGCCGCCGCTGCCACCGCTGCGCCCGGGATCGCCGTTTTTACCTTCATTGGTGGGCAGTGGGTGTCCCTCGGGGGTTGCGGGGAGCCTGCGGACCCCTCCGCAGGCCTCCCCAAGCGTCGGAGCAGCGCTCCAACGCGATCGCAACTGACTTCCGGTTTCGCGTAAAACCGGAAGTCAGTTGCGATCGCGTTGGAGCGCTGCTCCGACGCTTGGGGAGGCCTGCGGAGGGGTCCGCAGGCTCCCCACAACCCCCGAGGGACACCCACTGCCCACCAATGAAGGTAAAAACGGCGATCCCGGGCACAGCGGTGGCGGCGCGATCCCAGGCGCGCCGTTGTCGTCACCGCGGGTTGCCATGCCCCTTAAGGGCATAGCAACCCTTTCTTCCCGGCTGGGGCGTCGCGACGCCCCAGTTAGGGAACCACTGCCATAGGGTCATGGGGTTTTACAGAGCTTTACAATTATGCTATCAGGCATTTTGTATGTTAATTAAACTTAATTAGCCATCTGCCCCCCTCTTCCAATCACACTTTTCTGACCTTGTGCATATTAAGTACTCTTCAGTTCAAAAAGGTACCAAATAAAATATTCTAGAAATTGGATGAACTTCAGAAAGGTTTTTATTGGTTTCATATTTCATTTTCTTTCTACCGTGTTGCAGAAAGCACAAACAGATGCACAGTGCCAAACTCTACAAGAGAAATTTTAACTGGGTCCGGACATCCCAAGGATAAGTAGTAATCCTTTCAAGTTTGAAAATCTGCTGCTGATCCAAGTTTAACTTGCATCTTAGACAGTGAGTCCCATTGCCACTCTTAATTTATGTGCTTGTGTGTGCGCACATTGGCGTGGACCAGAATTAACACTTCTCAGGATTGACCTCATAACCAGAAGCGGAAGCTTAAAGTACATTTGCAAACAGAGACTTCATGAGACTGGTTATTAATGAAGGTTAATTCCACAAAGTCTTCTAATGAACCTTATATACAAAAACAAAGTTAAAGACTATAAAATATTTTACCCATATAAGATTATTTATTTATTGATAAGATTTTTTTTATCCCGCTTTCTCCCCCCATGGGTGGGACTCAAAGCAGTTTACAACAATATCCCCGCACCCTCCCAGACCGTTATTTTGCAGGAATGTTACAGCAAACTGACAGCCCAGCTCAATGCATGTTTACTGAAACATGCAGAAGAGTCTGGCTCAGTTGGGAGAGCTGCTGCCTTCAAAGCCCGAAGACCAGTGAACTTGATAAGTTCGAGACACGCTGCCGGCAAAAAGCTTTGAAAGCCTCCGGGAGGAGAGATAAGAGCTTCCAGCTGCGTCGGTCAAGTGTGGGAGGCGCCAGCCAGCAGAAAAAAGTCAGACTGTAAAAGGATACCACCTGGAAAGTAGCTGTTCATGAGAGATTGGACATTTATATATATTGTAAAAAAAAAAAACCCAAGGTTTTATATACAGTATATTGTAAAAAAAAAAAAAAAAAAAACCAGCCTGCCCATGTACACCGCCTTGGATTAAAGTCGGAGGAGAAATCCAATGACCGAGAAAGGCGGTATATAAATACTGTATATATATTATATTATTATTACTTAGACAAAGGTTTGTTGAATTCAATGGGATGTACTCTCAAGGAAGTGTGTATCAAGCTATAGCCTGTGACTGACAACCCAATCCAACCTAACTCCCCACAGGGTGATGCAGCAGTGCTGGTGTGGGCTACGCTACATCCCATGGGGGATTTTTTAGCTGCTGGAGGTCTTCCTGGGAGTTAGGGAACATTTGTCCCCTTGCCCCTAGGTAAGCCCCAGCGGCCGCAATGGGTCAACACGGACCTATGCCAGCAATATTGCTGGCGCAAATCCGCATTGATCCAGGCAGGCGAATTAGGCCTGTGAAGAACCTTGAGATTCGGCACACACTGGCGCCATCAATCCCGCTCTCCTCTTGGGCTGGATTTGCCCACCCCTGCCCCATCTCCACCCTGTTCTGCCCACCACCTCCATGCTGGACTCACCTGCTCCTGCAGGCCTCTGTCACTCTGCCGGTGCCAGCAGGAAGGCTCCGGCCTTCCCGCCGTCGTGCCTGGACCTTTTACTGCCACAAAGCACTTTACAGTGCTTTTGCGGCAGCAGCACGCACTGGTAGAATATGCATTCCGTTTGGTGCAGGCCCTCGATAGGACTGGGCCATGAGTTACACATCAGAAACATGCAGAAATTTATCGAGCCTTCAATAGTTTCCTGAGACCTGAATGGACATGTTTACACTCTAGAGAGGTTACATGGATAATACTGATGTTGTGAGTTTATGTATGAGCAGTCCTAGTGCACGCAAAGGCACAGAGAATGCAGACTGCATAAGGTAGGCTTACCATATTTTTCAAACTTCAAACCGGGACACCCCCCCATACCCCCCCCCCCGAGGTAATTAATTAATTAATTAATTAATGTGAAAGCAACGAAAAAGCAAGGCCAAAGAACCGCAACCAATCGTAAACCAAAAAGCAATTGTAAACAGGGCAAACGAAGGCCAAAGTCCCCTCCAGAAGGAAAAAGCCACTCTAAAGCACACCGAAAATCAATCCTAAGCAGCCCAAACGAAGGCCAAAGTCCCCTCCAGAAGGAAAAAGCCACTCTAAAGCACACCGAAAATCAATCCTAAGCAGCCCAAACGAAGGCCAAAGTCCCATTCACAATCACAACGAAAAAGCCATTCTCAAGCACAACGAAAAAGCCTAAAAAAGCCAATAAAACTCGTAACAAAGCATTAATCCCAAAAATAAGAAACCCTGTTAATGAATAAAATGTAAAAGAAAGGGGGCGCAAAGCGCCCCCTCCCGCTGCGCGAAGCGCGTCTGCAATTTTTTAAATCAATAATCCATTTAAAATAATTAATTAATAAAGTAAAGGGGGCGCAAAGCGCCCCCTCATGCCGCGCAAAGCACGGCCGAAATTTTTAAATAAATAATTAATATTTCTATTAAAAATATATAATTTAAAAATAAGCTTACCTGGTCGCTGCTGGTCACTGGTCCGTGGTCGCTGCTGCTGCTGCTGCTGGGGCCGCGGCAAGCAGGCTGGGGCCGCGGCAAGGCAAAGCAAGGCAAGAAGTAGGCTGTGCTTCTCCCGGTGCCGCTGCGAGACCAGCGGCACCGGGAGAAGCACAGCCTGCTCGCCTGCGTTGCGCAGCCCTGGAGAACACAAGGTAAGAAGCAGGCTGTGCTTCTCCCGGTGCCGCTGGTCTCGCAGCGGCACCGGGAGAAGCACAGCCTGCTCGCCTGCATTGCGCGAGCCCTGGAGCTCGCGCAACACGGGCAAAAAGCAGGCTGTGCTTCTCCCGGTGCCGCTGCGAGACCAGCGGCACGGAGAGAAGCACAGCCTGCTTGCCCGCGTTGTTCGAGCCTGCTAGAGGCTCGCGCTGGCCGGGCAAGCAGGCTGTGCTTCTCCGGTCTCCCAGCGGCACCGCATGGAGCCGCTGGGAGACCGGAGAAGCATAGCCTGCTTGCCCGGCCAGCGCGAGCCTCCAGCAGGCTCGCGCAACATGGGCAAGAAGCAGGCTGTGCTTCTCCCGGTGCCGCTGGTCTCGCAGCAGCACCGGGAGAAGCACAGCCTGCTCGCCTGCGTTGCGCGAGCCCTGGAGCTCGCGCAACACGGGCAAAAAGCAGGCTGTGCTTCTCCCGGTGCCGCTGCGAGACCAGCGGCACGGAGAGAAGCACAGCCTGCTTGCCCGCGTTGTTCGAGCCTGCTAGAAGCTCGCGCTGGCCGGGCAAGCAGGCTGTGCTTCTCCGGTCTCCCAGCGGCACCGCATGGAGCCGCTGGGAGACCGGAGAAGCACAGCCTGCTTGCCCGGCCAGCGCGAGCCTCCAGCAGGCTCGCGCAACGCGGGCAAGCACTGTGCTTCTCCCGGTGGCGCTGACGACCGGGAGAAGCACCCGCTCGCCGCGCCGCCATCTTTTTTTTTAATTTCAAACTTCCCGGGCAGCATCTTGGGTCACGAAATCTCGCGTGATCCAAGGTGTCGGCGCCCAAATCTCGTGAGGGCATCTCGTGCCCTCACGAGATTTGGGTGCCGACATCTTGGATCACGCGAGATTTCGTGACCCAAGATGCTGCCCGGTAAGTTTGAAATTAAAAAAAAAGATGGCGGCGCCCATTCGTCCCCCGGGACACGACCGGGAATCGGGTCCGATTTCCGGGACTGTCCCGGCGAAACCGGGACGAATGGTAAGCCTAGCATAAGGTGTAGAAGTTTTCTTCCTAAACTGGGGTGGAGAAAAGGGATTGAAGAACAAAAGGAAGAGACCAGCAAGGGTGGCAGATCCCGGTCTGAAACACTGAAGAGTTACTGCCTGTCAGCTGTCCAACTAGCTCAGCATTGTCTACAATGGTCTGACGCAGTATAAAGGCAACTACCTATGTAACCTTCCCCCCACCCTTTCACTGTCTGGGCATGATTTCCATCAACAGCAATAAAAGCTTTCACCTGCTTTCAACACTGACGTGTTTCTCATGAATGCGTTTGATGCACGATCAACACAGGAAAGAACAACTGTAATTTAAAAACACCCTTGAAATGAAGCTATTAAAAAATTGAATGATTAGATGCAACTTTTGTTTTCCTGTTCCCGAGAATGGACGCACTTTTGAGGACATATAATATTAGCTGTCACATTTCGCAATGGAGAAAGCCGGCTTTCCTTCTTCTTGGGTACACTGCTTCTCCAAACTAGAAAACAGTGGAAGCAAGCGTGGAAAATGTATGCTTTATCATTAACCTCAGAACAAGCGTAAAGCCGACTGAGCGATATCACTGTGAAGATATGGGAAAATGTTATGCCACCTTTTATAAAAGCAACCCTTTTGTCTCTCTTTACTTTTTCCCTTTGGCAGGATTTTGATACAACCGATAGAGTGCATAGACCTATACAATTCTCTGAACAACAAGTTAGAAGTGTAAATAAAAATGTTAACATAGCACGAAACATTTAACTCTTTGTTTCATGTGAACAGTTGTAGAGAGACAGAGAGAGGAACTGGCAGCTTATGTTTAAGACCCCAAAGATCTTAATTCAATGCCCACATCTGGCAAACCATCTGGGGGATCAGGCTGCATTAATAATAAATTTCTTGAATGCTATTAAAAATACAATGTAATCATGTTAATACCCTCTCAGCCACGAACAATGACATGTAAAATGGTACATTCTGCTTTTTATCAACCATCTGCCATTCTCTGAACTGGCCAGCCCCTAATGCATTCTGGGTCACTATGGTGGCGAGTTTGCATATTATATAGTGCTGTTGTCAGTGAGACTTGGGGTAGCGGGAAGTTGGAATTTCATGTCAGATTTACACAGTATCAAGGACAACAGACAGCCATCAAAGAATAAGTAACAGTTACGTATTATGATTACTTTAAGCAATCCTGAATAAAATACTTCTTTTGCATTTTGTTTCCTTTGCATCTTTTTTAGATAGCGAGCCCTTTGGGGATAGAGAACCATTTATTTGGCTATGTACACTTTTTGAAGTACTTTTTGTTGAAAAGTAGTATATAAAGATTGTCATTGTCAATAATAATAATAATAATAATACTTTTTATACATAACAGAAGTTCTGGGTTATTGTGGGTTTTGTTTTTTTAAAGATCCACTCAAATGCACAGGGGCAAAAACCAAAATATTAAAAAGAGGAGGTCTGTTCTCTCCTCCGTCCCGAACAACATAAGTAGTAAGCATGAGCAATTTAGAAATGGAAAGCATTATAAAAAGGGCAACTGACTGGGCACACATGCAAGGCATACAGATGTACTGCAGAGACCAAATGCAAGCAGTTTGCAGGCATTCATTTTGTTTACATAAGCATCCAGGGCAAATTGTCCAATGTTTGGCTTAAGCAACATACTGGCTACCGCCAAAAGAAAAGTGGAAACTAAATGGCTTTAATTATTGCTTATTTTAAAAGCCCAGGCTATCAACACACATATATATTCCCCAAAGCCCTTACTTTCCCTCTGTTTATTTTCCTGCTGTGTCTAAATAGCTCTCTATGTCTGGAATTCACACCAGGACATTTGCACAGCACTTAATACAGTAAATATAACATCATATGGAGTCAACTGACTTATTCAATTATATGAGAATGGCTGCAACATGGAGCTTTGCTACTACAGCATGTTATGGAGCTTTGCTACTACAGCAAAGATGAGATACAGGTGGGCCCCCATATCCGCTGGGGATATGTTCCAGGCCCCTCCGTGGATACTTGAAACCGTGGATAAGAGTGAACACCCCCTCCATGGTTTCCTGAGGAGCCCCCCCCACCCTGCCTCCCCTGCAGGCAGGCATGCTTGCCCCCCCAGCTCTTATTTTTCTTTCAGCAAGCTTTGTTTCTTCCTTAAAACAAACAGAGAAGCAGCCTCCATTGCAGGCAAGTAGAACGAGACTAAGTCCTAGAGAGGCTCTGCAAGGTTTTTGTTAACCTTGCAGAGCCTCTTTAGTACTTAGTCTCATTCTACTTGCCTGTAATAAGCAGCCAGAGGCTGCTTCTCCTGCTTCTTTAAGGAAGAAACAAAGCTTACTGGGGAAAAAGTAAAAGCCGGGGGGGGGGGGGGTCCCCACGATCCGTGGATAACTGAAACCGTGGATAGCGAATCAGTGGATATGGGGGCCCACCTGTACTAGGTGCCTTGTTCACCTATCAACCAGTCTAAGTACCCTCTCCATTGCCCATGTACCCCTCCCCATACATACATGAGGCAAAGTCTGGATTCAAACTGGACAATATTTATAACTTACCAAACCAACCTAACTAAACTCCCCCATGCCAATGCAGTGGTGCTAGCACAGGCTATGCTGCATCCCACGGTGGAATTTAGCAGACTGGAGGTTTCCTTGGAGTAAGGGGACATTTCCCTGGGGAAAGCCCCACCCACCGCTATGGGGCAACTCGGACCTGCATGAGCTAAATAGCTGATGTAAGTCCGCTAAATAGCTGACGCATGTCGATGAATCAGGCCCGGGAAGTTGGATACAGCGCATGCCAGCACCACTGATTCCCCCTCCCAGACCCGATTTGCCCACCCACCCCACACTTCATTGCCGCCCTTCCCAGCCCTATGTCACCTCCTCCCCGCCGTCCCTCCACTGTTCCGTCTCCCACACTGGCTTACCTGCTTCAGCAGATGCCGCTCCTCACACTGACGCCAGTGGGAAGGATGCAGACTTCCCGCCAGCATGCCTGGAAAGAACGTTGTCACAACATGCTTGACAGCACGTTTGCAGCAGTTAGCGCTGGCAGAGCACACGCTCTACCAGCACAACGGCTCAATAAGATTGGGTCATAAATCAGTGCGTATCAACAAGATACTGCAAACCCTGCACTGGATCCTATCACCAAACACACCTCCCCCTTTAGTGTGGGCACCTACCCTGAAGAAGATAGCATGCTATTGTCTATTCCCCTTTTGAGTGTCCCCACTCCGATTCAAAGTTGCAGATCATCTGCAAACAATTTCAGTTTCTCCAAGCCAACCACCAAAGGCGGTCAAGAAAGTTGAATTGTACCATGTACCTCAAGCCAGAAAGCCTTTGAGAAAGACTTTGCCATTTAAGCCCAGGTGCCACAAGGCTACTTTTTGTGTCTGCAGTTAACATTAGGTAAAGGTAAAGGTGACTCCTGACAATTAAGTCCAGTCGTGTCCGACTCTAGGGTGTGGTGCTCATCCCCATTTCAAAGCTGAAGAGTCAGCGTTGTCCGAAGATGCCTCCGTGGTCATGTGCCGGCATGACTCTCCTTGCCGCAGCACGTAGCATGCAGCTGGAACATGGAGCGCTGGCAGTTAACATTACTCCCCTGGTATTTATCACCCTAAAAGGCACCAAATATAGCTGCTGCATGACGTGGAAAGGAAAAGCAGTTATACCCTCTAAAATGAATGTGTGACAGGACACAAGAGGCAAATTACACTGATAAGAGAAATAAAAATTCTATGTTTGCCCCCACTGGAAAAACCTAGACCCCAACTGCTAATTACAGAGTAGCCATGCTGATAAACTGCCACCATCCTATAGAAAAGCTGCTACAGAAAGGTCTTCTGCGTCGCAATTAACAAAAGGCAGCATCGCAGTTCTTCAGCAATATATTGTTTTCCTCTAGATATAACTGAACTCTCCTTTTGGCCTTTACTGTCATTCCTTCCATGCTAAGCAAAAAAAGTGGCCTGAGCTTCACCTTTGCCACTTTCCTCTCTTTTTGTGAAGGTCTATGACCTTCACAAAATTGTGAACATGCGGTGGATCATGGAGAAAGCCCGAGAGTTCAAAAAAAAACACACCTACTTCTGCTTCATTGACTACGCAAAAGCCTTTGATTGTGTGGATCACAACAAACTGTGGCAAATTCTTAAAGAGATGGGGGTACCAGACCACCTTACCTGTCTCCTGAGAAACCTGTATGCGGGTCAAGAAGCAGCAGTTCGAACCGGCCATGGAACAACCGATTGGTTCAAACTTGGGAAGGGAGTACGGCAAGGCTGTATATTGTCACCCTGCTTATTTAACTTATATCCAGAGTACATTATGAGAAATGCAGGGCTGAATGAATCGCAAGCCGGAATCAAGATTGCCGGGAGAAATATCAACAACCTCAGATATGCAGACGATACCACCCTAATGGCAGAAAGTGAAGAACTAAAGAGCCTCTTGATGAGAGTGAAAGAGGAGAGTGCCAAAGTTGGCTTGAAACTCAACATTAATAAAACTAGATCATGGCATCTGGTCCCATCAATTCCTGGCAAATAGAAGGGGCAGAAATGGAAGCAGTAACAGATTTTACTTTTTTGGGTTCCAAGATCACTGCAGACGGAGACAGCAGCCATGAAATTAAAAGACGCTTACTCCTTGGAAGGAAAGCTATGGCAAATTTAGATAGCATAATAAAAAGCAGAGATATCACCATGCCAACAAAAGTACGTATAGTACATAAGAACATAAGAACATAAGAAGAGCCCTGCTGGATCTGGCCAAAAGCCCATCTAGTCCAGCTTCCTGTGTCACACAGTGGCCCCACCAGATGCCTCAGGGAGCACACGAGACAACAAGATACCTGTGTCCAGTCGCCACTCCCTTGCACCTGGCACAGAGAAAACCCACTTCTAAAAAACCAGGAGGTTGCTTATGGCTTGTAACCTGTGATGGTCTTTTCCTCCATGAATTTGTCCAAACCCCTTTTAAAGGCATCTAGAACAGGTGCCATCACCACATCCTGTGGCAAGGAGTTCCACAGATGAATTACACGCTGGGTAAAGAAATATTTTCTTTTGTCTTTTCTAACTCTCCCTCCACTCAATTTTAGTGCGTGTCCCCTAGTTCTGGTGTTGTGCGAGAGGGAGAAGAATTTCCCTCTATCCACTCTCTCCATCCCATGCATAATTTTATAAGTCTCAATCATGTCCCCCCTCAGGCGCCTTTTTTCTAGGCTGAAAAGCCCCAGACGCTGTAGCCTTTCCTCGTAAGGGAGGTGCTCCAGCCCACAAATCATTCTGGTCGCTCTTTTCTGCACCTTTTCCAATTCAACTATATCCTTTTTGAGGTATGGTGACCAGAACTGGACACAATACTCCAGATGTGGCCTTACCATCGATTTGTACAAAGGCAGAATGATATTGGCCGTTTTATTCTCAATCCCCTTTTTAATGATCCCGAGCATGGAATTGGCCTTCTTCACAGCCGCCGCACACTGGGTCGACACTTTCATCGACCTGTCCACCAGCACCCCAAGATCTCTCTCTTCATCCGTCACAGACAACTCAGAACCCATTAGCGTATATGTGAAATTTTGGTTTCTTGCCCCAATGTGCATCACTTTGCACTTACTTACATTGAAGCGCATCTGCCATTTTGCTGCCCATTCTCCCAGTTTGGAGAGATCCTTCTGGAGCTCTTCACAATCCCTGCTGGTCTTTACCACCCGGAAAAGTTTAGTGTCATCCGCAAACTTGGCCACCTCACTGCCTATCCCCAACTCCAGGTCATTTATGAATAAGTTGAAAAGCACCGGTCCCAAGACCGATCCTTGGGGCACACCGCTTTCCACCTCTCGCCATTGTGAAAATTGCCCATTGACTCCCACTCGCTGTTTCCTGGTCTTCAACCAGTTCCTAATCCACAAGAGGACCTGCCCTCTTATTTCCTGACTGTGGAGTTTTCTCAGGAGCCTTTCATGAGGGACCGTGTCAAACGCCTTCTGAAAATCCAGATATATAATATCCACGGGTTCGCTCGCATCCACATGCCTGTTGACCTTTTCAAAAAATTCTAACAGGTTTGTGAGGCAAGACTTTCCCTTGCAGAAGCCATGCTGACTCTCCCTCAGCAGAGCTTGTTCTTCTATGTATTTTAAGATTTTATCCTTAATGAGACTTTCCACCATCTTCCCTGGAACAGATGTTAAGCTGACCGGCCTGTAGTTTCCCGGGTCTCCCCTCCTTCCTTTTTTAAAGATTGGCGTGACATTAGCTATCCTCCAATCCTCTGGCACAGTGGCCGTTTTAAGGGACAAGTTGCATATTTGGGTCAAGAGGTCAGCAACTTCATTCTTGAGTTCCTTCAGAACTCTTGGGTGGATGCCATCCGGGCCTGGTGATTTATTGATCTTTATTTTGTCAATTAAGTCTGAGACGTCTTCTCTTTTAACCTCTATTTGACTTAATTCTTTAGTCAGGGAAGACCGTTCCGGCAGCGGTATTTGCCCGAGGTCTTCTGCCGTGAAGACAGATGCAAAGAACTCATTTAATTTCTCTGCAGTCTCCAAGTCCCCTTTTATCACCCCTTTCTCTCCCTCACCATCCAGCGGACCCACCGTTTCCCTGGCAGGTTTCCTGCTTCTAACATATTTGAAGAAGCTTTTATTATTCCCTTTTATGTTGCCTGCCATACGTTCCTCAAAGTCTTGCTTGGCCTCCCGTATCATCTTTTTACATTTCTTTTGCCACAGTTTGTGCTCCTGTTTATTTTCCTCATTAGGGCTAGACTTCCATTTACGGAAGGAAGCTTCCTTGCCTTTTATAGCCTCCTTAACTGTGCTTGTTAGCCATGCCGGCATCCTCCTGGACTTGGTCGAGCCCTTCCTCCTTTGTGGGATACACTCCCGCTGGGCCTCTATGACTGTTGTTTTAAACAGCCTCCATGCACTCTGGAGCGATTGGACTCTTTTTACCTTCCCTTTCAGCTTTTTCTTAACTAGTCTTCTCATTTTGGGGAAGTCTGCCCTTCGGAAGTCAAGGGTTTTTGTGTCAGATTTGCTCGGCACTCTCCCTCCGACATGCATGGCGAAACAGATCGCAGCATGGTCACTGTTCCCCAACGGTTCGGTAACATTTACCTCCCTGACCAGATCTTGAGTGCCACACAATATCAAGTCCAGAGTCACCTGTCCTCTGGTCGGTTCCGTGACAAGCTGCTCTAAGGCACAGTCATTTAACATATCCAGAAATCCAGTCTCTCTTTCATGACCTGAGCATGAATTGACCCAGTCGATGTGAGGATAATTGAAGTCCCCCATGACTACAACCCTGTCTCTCGTTGACACCTCCCTGATTTGCTTCCTCATTTCAAGATCCCCTTCAGGTTTTTGATCTGGAGGACGGTAGCATGCCCCTACTATTACATCACTCTTTGAGCCTGGTAATCTAACCCACAGTGATTCTACGGAGGAGTCAGAGCCCCCCTCCAGCTCTACTCTGGTGGATTCTACCCCCTCTTTGACATAGATGGCCACCCCACCTCCAACACGCCCCTCTCTGTCCCTCCTATAGAGTTTATATCCTGGAATTGCAGTATCCCACTGGTTCTCCGCATTCCACCAGGTTTCTGTTATACCTACTATGTCAATGTTTTCCTTAGCCACCAAACATTCCAGTTCTCCCATCTTTGCCCGAAGACTTCGGGCATTTGCATAAAAGCACTTATATACCTGGTCCCCCAAGAAGGGCTGCATGTTTGCCCCTTTATTCCTGCAGCCTTCTGTCTTGCTAGACTGGCTGTCATGTCCCATCACGCTACCACTCCCAATTCTTACTCTGTTATTACTTGACTGTTCCCCATCCTCTGCACCCTCATTCCCTAGGGATGAGGAGTCCCGAACCGGATGCCCCTCGGCTCCTGTCGGCTTTCCCCCAGGAGTCAGTTTAAAAGCTGCTCTGCCACCTTCTTAATGTTACGCGCCAGCAGTCTGGTTCCGTTTTGGTTCAAGTGAAGCCCGTCCCTCTTGTACAGGCCTGGCTTGTCCCAAAACGTTCCCCAGTGCCTAACAAACTTAAACCCCTCCTCCTGACACCAGTGTCTCATCCACGCATTGAGACCCCTGAGCTCCGCCTGCCTAGCTGGCCCTGCGCGTGGAACAGGTAGCACTTCTGAGAACGCTACCTTTGGGGTCCTGGATTTGAGCTTCCTACCTAGCAACCTAAATTTGGCCTCCAGGACCGCCCGGCTACATTTCCCCACATCGTTGGTGCCAACATGCACCACAACCGCTACCTCCTCCCCAGCACTCTCTACCAGCCTATCTAGACGAGAGGTGATGTCCGCAACCTTCGCACCAGGCAGGCAAGTCACCGTGCGGTCCTCACATCCGTCACAGACCCCCCTTTCTATGTTCCTGACTATAGAGTCACCCACAACAAGAAGCCCCCTTCCCCCCCTCCCCAGAGGAGTATCCATAGTGCGACTGGATACGGGCCCATCACCTGAAGAAGGGGTCCCCACTGTGGGATTGTTTCCCTCTTTTCCAGAGCAATGTCCTCCAGCCCTGAGACTCCCTTTCCTGGCAGCTGAGGCGCTGGCCAACTGAGGGTAGGACGATGCCTCCACGTCCCTAGAAGTCTCACCCTGGGTCCTCTCTACCTGTCTCTGCTTCTCCAGGTCAGCAACCGTGGCTTCAAGGGAGCGAACCCGTTCCCTGAGAGCCTGGAGCTCTTTGCACCGAGCACACATCCATGACTTGTGCCCAAGAGGCAGACAGTCATACATATGACACTCAGTGCAAAACACTGGATAGCCCCCACCCTTCTGCTGGCTGTCTGACTGCATAGCTTTTGAGTGTAAGTTATGGATTTATCAAAGTTTGGGTACCTTAATGTTGCTGGAGCTCTCCTCTCTTCAAGGGACGTGCCGGGCAGTGTGTGGGGCCTGGCTTCCTCGCCCCGCTGCTGAACTCGCCCAGCTGCTTAACTCGCTGTGTCTTTTTTATCTTGCCACTTTGTCCCCGTGAGCCACTTCGTTCCCGTGAGGCCACTCGCTGCTCCTGAAAAGGGCTCACTCGCAAACCAGCCCCAGATTTAAACTGTTGTGTAGCTCCTCCCCCTGCCTACCTGAAAGTTTGAAAAGACTGGCCTCTAAGGGGGGCAGGGCCTGATGTGGTTTACTGGCAGGAAATTCCTGTTGCTATTGTTCCTGCTGCTGCCTCAATTTACATCTGACCTACTCAGCTGGCAGGAATGTGTGTTGCTATGGTTTCTGAGTCACCCTAATTTACCATGTGGCCTTCTATACCATGCGGTCTGTATGTTTTAAACTGTATGTTTTAAATTCTGCTTAAGTTTAACTCTGCTTAAGATGTAGTTTAGCTTGCTTTCTCCCCTTCTTTTAGCCTCCTCTTGTTTTGTTTTAGGCTCCTACTCTAAAGTAGACTCAGGTCTCTGCCCTGGGCTTTTTACTCTCGAGTAAACACTGGTTTTACTCAGAGTAGACCTGTTTAGATTTGGACTGCAATTCTCTTTAGAATCAGCTGTAGAATCTATTCAGAGTAGACCTGTTTAGATTTGGACTGCAATTTTCTTTAGAACCAGCTCCCAGGCTTGTCCAGTTTCTGCCCCTGTCTTTTAGATAGGTGCTTGTTTGTGTTTTGAATCTATTTAATTTCCCACCTAGCTTCTGTGCCTGTGTCCTAGCTACTGGACCTTACAATCCCCCTCCTCAGGTTATATTTAGTTCTACTTAGCTAGGCTTAGTTCCTAGCTAGGCTTAGTTCTATCTTAAGTTTAAGGTAGCTTAAGGTAGCTTTAGCCAAGTCCTTAACAGTTAATGGTAAATTAAAGTTAGACAAAGCTGCACAACTGAGAGAGTTCACTTACCTTCTCCTTGCTTACCTTCTCCTCGCCCAGCTGCTTAACTCGCTGTGTCTTTTTTATCTTGCCACTTTGTCCCCGTGAGCCACTTCGTTCCCGTGAGGCCACTCGCTGCTCCTGAAAAGGGCTCACTCGCAAACCAGCCCCAGATTTAAACTAGTCCAGATTTAAATCATAGTCAGGGTGATTGTGTTCTCAGTAGCAATGTATGGTTGCGAGAGTTGGACCATAAGGAAGGCTGAACGCCGAAGAATAGATGTTTTCGAACTGTGGTGCTGGAGAAGACTCCTGAGAGTCCCTTGGACTGCTAGGAGATCAAATCAGTCAATCCTAAATGAAATCAACCCTGACTGTTCCCTGGAAGGACAGGTACTGAGGCTGAAGCTCAAATATTTTGGCCACCTAATGCGAAGAGAGGACTCTCTGGAGAAGACTCTGATGCTGGGAAAGATTGAAGGCAAAAGGAGAAGGGGAAGGCAAAGGATGAGATGGTTAGACAGCATCACCGATGCAACGAACATGAAAATGAGCAAACTCAGGAAGATAGTG
Source organism: Plestiodon gilberti rubricaudatus (assembly GCA_026170595.1). Lineage (NCBI taxonomy): Eukaryota > Metazoa > Chordata > Lepidosauria > Squamata > Scincidae > Plestiodon > Plestiodon gilberti. The sequence continues at coordinate 80,799,692 of JANXHW010000001.1, forward strand.
GAGGACAGGAAGGCCTGGCGGGATATGGTTCATGGGATCACGAAGGGTCGGACACGACTTAATGACTGAACAACAACATGAGAAAATCTCAGTGACTGTGCTCTGAAGTGAACACACAGCCAGCAGTGCCAACTCTGAACCACATCCAAGAGGAAGAAGGCTGGCTGAGCACTCTAACCAATTTGAGATGCATGAACTCCTGGCAGCAAAATAATTATTTCCTCAGAGGTTCTTATTGTCTTCAGCACTCCATGAGTTCTGCTCAAGTTAAATGTCAATTTATCATACTACACTAGCAGCAAGCATCTGACCTGGGTACAGTTGCTAAAGATGATGGAAATTATTTATGCCCTTCTTCTTTTCCAATTGACTACGATGGAGACAAGACAAGAAGAGGCTTTCAGCCTCAGAGCTAGAAGCGTTGCAGTTTCCTAATCTTTATTTATGAGATTTAACTGACCCTCTTCCCCTTGCTACACAAGGGAGCATAGCAATACCCAGTAAAGTACTGTACCAGGAAAAAAGAAAAACACACTGTATTTTTTTTTTTTAAAAATACCCCATACTGGCTTAGTTTGTCATTCAATGCCAATGTGAGCAACAGTTCTTACAATACTTCTCCCAAAAACATAAAAGCCCACCAACATCAGACTCAGACTTTGACAGATGCCCAAAGAGATGAAGAACTCCCTCTGTGCGTGTCTTTGGATGTACTGACATCTGGGTTAATAAGGTGAGTCTTGGTTGATCTACATTGTTTGGGCCTTGCAATCTTTAAGAACCACACAGGTCAGATTAGAATTATGCCATTGCCTTGAAGCTATTGGAACCCAATGCTGATACGGGAACAGTAGACCCATGTGGTCTAAAACACTACAAGAACATGAGGCACAGGATCATTCTACATCAGCTAAGACTTTTGAACAGTATGCCCTCCTGACAATGCACTGTTTTAGAATGTAATACATAGGGTGCATGCACAGAAAACACAAATAAAGCAGACATGCAAGGGTAAAATAGATAATACAAGTGGAAACCCACAAGGAACTTAAGGGAAAAGAGGGGGCAAGGTACTATTTTTACAGCACAATCCTGTGTAACAGCATCTGCTGTTACACCGGTGCAAGGTTACACAGGATTGCGCTGTTATTCTCTGAGGCCAATTCGCCCCTTCAAGGAAACACAGTTGCTTCTTCAGCATCAAAGAGAGAGCTCTAGCACAATTCCCCCTACCTGCCCAGACTTCCATTCATTCATGATGTGATCGCTTGAGTGAGCGAACTGGGCTCAGACACAGTGTGCCATTTCCCTCAGCCCCTTTCCCCTACAATAACTTCATCTGTAAAAAGTCAAATCATATTTTGTTGGCCCCTTAAACATGGAAGCAATTGCTGGGAGAGAGCTACTGTCTTCCTGCAAGGTGTGCTCTAGTGCTAGGTATTCCAGACAGGTCAAGAGCAATGTACAAGCACAAACCTCATTCATGGGATATTTGAGGGTTTGGAGCAATGATTCATTCTGACTTCTCTGCTATTGTTTCCTGCAGTTTGTAGACCTCTTCTCCTCTACACCTGCCCTCCCTTCCCGTCCCATCTTGGCAACCCTCTGAGTTCATATGAGGACACAGAGCATACTGTGAAAATGGGTAGATGCTATCCTTGGTTAATACCATGCGGCTATGAAACACACCAACCATGATTTAACTTATATCATATCTGTGATTACTTCCCATGGATGTTCCAAACCCTGGGTTCATATCTGCACAAACTGGTAATTATTCAGTTTAAAATGTTCAGCTTGAGACGATACCAACAGGCAAAGGTGACAGTGTTAAAACGATGAAGGCAGTGGTTAGTAATACAGCTCTTGTTATGAATAAGACCTTGGCAGCTTTTTGTCAAGTCCTTGCTAAATATTTACAAAATGGAAACCTGATCTTATAATACTAGTTTAAAGTAAAGCGAGAGCTACTAATTTCACACCCAGCACACCCTAAAAGCAGCACCTTCCTACTACTGTACATGCGCTTAGGGCAGTTCTACATGTTAATTTTGCAAATATGATTTGACATGCATAGTTAAATCCATGTACCAAAGCTAAATTCTGAAGGATCTGGCCATATGCATTCATTTCGGCCCTCCTATAATCCCATGTTTCCTGGAACTAAACATTTTAGTAGTTTCAAAATACATACAAAGTTTGCATTCTCATTAAAAGTGATGACTTGGGCTTCGTATATTCAGAGCTGTCTTCGGCATATCAAGCTCACTTGTCTTCATTCTCAGCCTGCAGCTAGTTTTTTTAAAAGGAGAATGCAGGGCCCATGAGAGGGGGTAAAGGGGGTAAATTGTACCCGGGCCCAGGATCAAAAAGGGGGGCCCAGGAGCCAAAGGAGGGGGCCCAGAAAGTTCCTGGGATCTCATCTGGCCACATGGAGTGTGAAAGACGAAGGCCGGGCTAACCAGGAGGCCACGTCTACCGGGCAGGCACCACATCGGGAAGCCTGGTAGACCTGGGCTCCAGAGTCTTTTCCAGCCATTGCTGCCCTCACCCTGCCCTGTTTTGTCCCCTGCCCCTTTAAGAAGGGACCCAAAAGAAACTTTGTACCCCCTGATAAAATTCTTCTCAGAGACCCTGGGAGAATGGTTAGGGGAAAAGGAACCCAATGATTTGTAATCCAAATTTTAAGATGAGATGGATCACCAGCAGCAGCTCCAAGAGATGAATACAAACGAAGCAGGCTTATCTTCCTCTAAAAGCAAACCATCTACCCTTGTTCTGTTCAGGGCTCACTAACTCTATGGTGCAGATTAAAAGCATTAAAAAGAGGGCTAGATTACTATGCTAGCACAGAAGTCTTCATTAAAACACATGATATAGCTTTGCACTTTTATGGTAACATTTTTGAAAACTGCAAAGGAATGGGTAACAAACTGCACTGCATCTATAAAGATAAAACCTACATGCTAAAATGTAACAATTAAAAAAATAAACACCCTATGATCTTTTTCTTGTTAAAACGAGTGCTGCCTTATCTGCCTGAGAATTCTAGGACTGTGCCTCAGCATCCAAGTCCAAGCTGTGGTCATACTTTGAATCCGCAGGAAATGGCCATGACAACCAATTAAATTTTGTTCTAAGAGGAGCTTTCTTGGAGATACATATTATGTTGTGAAGGCACGTCGCTTTCCAGAGGAGAGTGAAATTAAAAATAGATCAGTACTCTTTTGACGCTGACAGTCAGCGGGACTCTACATGGAAGGAATGCAGACCGATGGGAAGTCAAATGTTCAAACAGGCATTTTTAGAAATGGGCTGATCTCAGAAGAGTAAAGTGCTGATTTGCCATGCATGGCAGAAATTCAGATGGTAAGAAAACAACTTTGAGATGGGGGAAAAAAATCCCTTTAAAACATTTGGACTGAATCTCGCAACAGAGGGCTCCTTCTACTTTCAAATGAATTAGATAAGAAAAGCAGGTACAATGAAGAGAATATTCCACTAAAGAAATAAGATCTATACAAATCGGATCTTTAGTCAGTATTGACTTTTATACCTCTCTCTCCATATATACACACCACATTTTTCAAACCTTTTTCTCTTCCAAATATGGCTATAAACGTTCAACAATATGAGGGCACCAAATAAACAGATAAAGCTGCAAAAAGAAAAAGAAAAGACAAAAAAGACAGGTGTTTTATTCCCTCAAAAACCTATTGCCAATATTCCCCAGCAGCTTCTGTCAAAAAGCTTGAAATTCATCTAATACCTTGTTGGACTGTCACAGGAGACACTAATTCCAGAAAGATGGCCATAATAGCCTGTTGCAACAAGTGCGAGAGTACACCCTGCCTGCAGCATCTCAAAGAATGCCACATTTACTGTGGGCATAAGCTGTTGTGGGGAGTCCACTTTATCAGGCACATGGTGATAGAAATTGTCATAAAATCCAAAATGTTTAAACCTAAAAGAAAATAATACTTGAGCTAGCTATCCAGTATCTCAGCACATTCCAATGCAGTCTCGCAAATTAATTTATCCTGATGACGAATACCCTTAATTCACTACATCGGTGAATAAAACAAGCTTGGCGCTACACTTCAGAAATGCCAATATTTACAGGGAACTCCTATGCAAGGCAGTTTGAACTTTACACCTCGCAGATTCAAAAGGGGATTAGACAAAGCCAGAGCTCAGGGGAGCATGTTCATTGACAGAACCCTCCTTCACATGTGGGTCAGGATGGTACAACTAGCTGTGCATAGGAAGTTTGGTTTTCTAAAGAAAACAACAATTGCTCTCAAGATGTGCCAGCTGTATCTGATGTGATATGAACCACACAACAGCCCCATTTAGATTATGTTTCTCCTGAAGGAAGAAGCAGAATCGCACCCGCTGGTCCCATCCTTCAACCTTGCCACGTTCAGTTAAATTTCTGATCAGAGCCCACATACATCTTGATACATAACCCAGGCATAGTCAAGATTGTAAGCAAGCTCTGCATTACTGGAGATTGCTTTTTGCTGTGTTTTAAATCACTTACACAAATTGTACATGCATTGGCTCTTTTGGATGAATGCACCAGGATTGGAGGCACAGCTAGAGCCTGCAATCTCTCTCTTCTCTCCATCCAAACACTGTACATTGAACCTGATCATTCTTCTTGTTCTTTTAAGTGGTGTAGCAGTATTAGCAGCCACTATTCCCCGACAGGGTGCTATTTCCTTAAAAGGTATTTCTACCACTGCAGAGACTAGCTGTTTTAAGCACTAGCAATACAGTTTCCCCATGCTGAACAAAACCCGCAAGATTATCAATAATGTTTTCTAACACTGAATATGCAGCCTCTGTATGGCAGAATATAGCTTCCTTCTGAGGTACTCCCACTCACTCCAACCAGCTGCCAGCCCCACATCACGCTCCAGCCGTGTGAGCAGGAATGTAGGGCAGAGAGCCAGATACTGTGGCGCTCAGTAGCGAGTGCAGACCAGCCAGGCAGCAGGAGAGGGGCTGAAAGGTCTGGCACAGCACCAGATACCAACCCTCAGAGTGATGAGGGGTACCTGGTACCAGCCCATAAAGGGAGCTCAGGTGAGAAGGGGCAAGGTGGGCCGAGGTTGCAGAGAGGGTATGGGGGAGAGAGACAGAGGTACACACACACACACACACACACACACACACACACACACACACACACACACACACACACACACAAGGACTGGGAAGGATGGAGAAAGAGAAAGTGAAAGGAGGGTGGAGGAAGGTGAGAAGGGAGGAAAGAAGGCAAGCAGCACACAAAAGGAAGAAGAAGGAAAAGAGACAGCCAGAGAGATGACCAGCAACGCCAACTGCAGCAAGTGGACTAACTGTGCGGCATGGGTGCTGGCCCTAGACCCTAAGATGAAAGCCCCTGGAGGTAAGGAGGCTGCCTAGGACACAGAAGGTTGGCTGGACGGGGAGGAAGGAGTGTTGAAGGCCATAGCTATAGGGAGAGAAGAGGATTACCCCACTGGGAGCACAGCAGAACAAAGGGGGGCAGTGGTGAGACACAACATTCCCCTCAAGGGCAAGGGGCATCACTTGGCTGACCCCTACTCCTCAATTGGCTACACCCAGCAGCAGGGGATCCCATCATGCTCCTGCAGCAGCAAATGGGCTGGGTACTCCACTACCCACATTGGTCTATACCCTGGCAGGGGTGCAGAGCCTCTACTTAGACTGGGTCTGAAGAAGCAGAATGAGGGGGCATTAATGCAAAGGTGAAGGAACTACCAGGGCTGGAGTATGCCACCCTGTTTTTGTGTTGTATTAACCAGTCCAGTGTTTCCCAAACGTTTTTGACCTGCGGCTCCCTTGACCATTGGCGACCATTGGCCGCCTCTCCCCCTTGCATTATGTTGATGCCAGCCAATTGGCATTGCACTGTTTTCCGAGAGGATTCTGTAGCATTCTGCGGCTCCCCCAGCTGGTTTCCACGGCTTCCCTGGGAGCTATGCCTCCCAGTTTGGAAACCACTAAACTAGTCCCTCGCAGACATAAATAAAAGACAGGGGAAGCATTAAACCCTGTATCCTGCCTGTTTCGCACCTACCCTTCCTCAGCATCATGTACAGTGCAACCTCACTTTACAATGGGTTCACTTTACAGTGAAATTACTTTACAATGGACTCTCCATCGTAAAACAAGGTACACCAGTGTTTCTCAAACTGGTGGGTTGTGATTCACCATGCCAGCCGAAGCAGTCGCTACCCCCTTAAGGGGCATGCCAACATGCAGCAACATTGGCGATAGCACTTCTGGGGTCCTGCTGCCACAGAAAAAAGGGTAGTTTCACTTACCAGGGGTTGTGCTGGCCTTCTGGAGCCCTCTACTCCCAAGCCCCACACACCTCAGAAGAGCTTCCAAGTGCAATTGGAAGCTCTTCTGAGGCACGGGGGGAAATAGAAGAGGTCGCGGGCCCCCACAAACCCCAGAGGGCCAGCGCAAACCCCAGTGAGAAAAATCCTTTTTCCGTGGCAGTGGCGGCAGGACCCCTAAGTGCCATCACCACTTGTATGGGAACCTGTATAATTCACAACAATTATACAGGTTCCCATACTCACCTGTAAGAGTTTGAGAACCACTGAGGTACACTATAGAATAAGTTAGTCCAGTGTTTCTCAAAGTTCTCCCCATGAGGCGAAGAGAACCTTAAGTGTTTGCAGGGGCGGGGACAGAGGTGGTGGCAATCCCAGGGGTCCTGCAGTCCTCCAGATGGTGTGGGGCGATTATCACCACTTGTGAACTCCTCTCTCTTACCCAGGGTCCTGTAGCTATGGACAGTGTGGGGCAATTACGACCAATCACCGCTGTGCGACAATCAAAAGCTTGAGGAGTCCAGCAGAAGGGGTGGCAGGCCTCCCCGCATCATCCAGAGGGCTGCCACCCCCAATAAGTGAGAAAAGTTCATTTTTTTCCCCGGCGGCAGCAATCCCTGGGATTGTCGCCACTGCCATGCTGACTCCGCCCCTTCAGGTGGCAGGGGACAGCATCCGTTTCTCCTGGTGGATTGCAACCCACCAGTTTGAGAACCGATGAGTTAGTCACTTTACAATGGGGTAATAGATAAGCCAATCAGCTATGTGAATGCAAGCGTTTGGTAGCATCTCAGTCTTTTGCATAATTTTTAACATTGTGGCTGTGTGTAAGGAGGGAAGGATACAGTTTGTAATTTGTGTTTTACAACTACAGTTGGTCCTCTGTATCCACTGGGGTTCTGTTCCCAGAATCCCAGTGGATACAAAAAACAGTGTTACAGTATAGGAAAACCAGGGGTGGGTGGTGGTGCCACATTACCTTTTTTCCAGTGTCTTCGCCGCTTTCCTCCTCCTGAGTTTGTTTAAACTAACTGAAAAAAATGAAAAATACGCTACCGGAAGCAACCTGTAGATTATTATTATTAACAGTATTTATATCCCGCTTTTCAACAAAAAGTTCACAAAGTGGTTTACAGACAAAATCAAATGATTAAATGGCTCAGAGACTCCCAGTTGCATTTCTTTCTTTCTTTTTTCAGCAGTTTGGGAGGTGGGAAGCAGGAGGTGGGAAGCAGCTGGCAGGCTCCCACAATGCTGAAAACAAAAAAGATAAAGAGTACTCCCTCTTCCACAGTTTTGCCACCCATGTTGAGTCAAATCTGTGGGTGGAAAAACCGTGGAAAAGAAGGTCCGACTGGACAACATTGCGTAAACCAATAACCATGGCTCCAAAAGAGTCCAGTAAACATATTTTAAATCACCTTTTAGAGAGGCAAATAGCTTAGTCTGTGGCAGAAACTTCAACTTCCAGGGTCTTGGAACAAACTATAAAAAAAATGCGTTACTGGGTTCACACTACAATATTTTCAGAATACAATAGTGTGTCTGGAACAGATTACCATTGTAAAGTGATGGTCCACTGTATGTTGATCTGCAGCCCCTTCAAGTAGAGCTCCCTCCCCTCCAGGGTGATGAGAAAGAGTCCCCCATGATTACCCCAGCTCAGACAGTCAGCAGCTGCCATGCCTTTGGAAGCCCAGGGGTCCACTGTGAGAACTGCATGTTGAGGCTTCATGAGGGTGTACTTGGGCTTTACATCCACTTCCACGCTAACTCCACTGGATTGCACATCTGTGGGTGATCACAGGAGCCAAACCATCAACTGTATGAACTGACCTCAGCCCAGAACACATCCTAAATGTTCAGGCTCAGTCATGTAACATGGAAAAACACATTGCTTCTAAGCAGCTGCAGCATGTATTTCTCTCACCAGCAAGTAATCCAGTCCAAACACACATCTGGGATTAGGTTCCAGGACAGAACAGACACAGCTTGAATTTGGGCTTCAGTCCTGGTATAGCTCTTTTAGAAGTTAAGTCACTGCTGCTAGATGACAATGCAATTGCTTCAAACACTCCTAAGGCTGAAATCCTATGCACACTTACATGGGAGTTGATGCCACTGAATCCAGTGGCAATTAGTTCCGAGGATTGTCCTGCATAGAAGTTTAAGTGCATTTCTGATCTAGGGTATTTATGTATACTGAAATTCACAAACCAGCTGTACTCTGAAATACATTAGGCTTGCTGAACTAAAAATGGACTAATCCATCTAACAGCTAAGAATGCCGGCTTTTAAAGCAAAACCTAGGCATTTTAAAGCATAATAGGTTTCAAAATCTTTATTTTCTGTACACAATCTATAGGGCAAATACCGGGGGTAAGAGTGACTTGATGCCTCTTTTTAAAGGATTTGCTTTATTTAAATGATTCATTGTTATTCCAGGGAATTACCTCCTAGGTCTATTTTTGAACATTATTTCTGAACACCATCATTTCTAAGAACACTCCATTTAACTGGACTGTATCCTTAATCTGAACATTTTTGCTTATTGCTATGAACCTATAAACTCCTCTTTATTGTGGCTTCTCCTGCTGCCTCTGTTTCCTTTAACATCCCATTCCAATGCCTGACACTCAATTTTAAAATGATTTTTTGCTTTAGTGTCCTCATATTTGTCTTCCCTTATCTCGTGTTTCATTCCGGCTTAGGTTCTCCATTCTTCTGAGGCAGTTGTTCTTGTGAGATGTAGCAATTCCCTATCCTTTAACACCTACAATATTGTTAGGTTTTATATTAATGATAAAACTAAAACTTGAGATTAGAAATGTTAAAAACACAATTCAAACTCGGATGCATTTAAGATAAAAACGTAATTGGCTAATGCAGATGTTTGCACTTATTTTGGCTCTTTATGTAAGAGAAAAAGCCATTTTAATGCCTTTGGTGGTTTTTGAGGTTGAAAATATTTTATTTTATATGTTAGACCAACAAGTCATAAATGTCTGGGCTTTTTCAAATGCACCAAGCTTTGAAACTGAACTGCAGGGTATGATGTTAGTCACCTCCAGAGCAAATGCCACTACAGTATAGGTCACGACAAAGTACAGGTTTGATGAGAAGGGCCACAACAGAGGAAGAAGAATGTTAACTATTTGTGATGGGAAGAAAAAGCACTCTGACATTATTCTGTGCCATGTGACCAAAGGGAACCCTCAAGGAGCAAGGATTATCCCAGTGAGCAAACAGCTTTCCTGCTTACTCACGTGAAAACAAAACAGAAATTGCTTCAGGCTGCGACTCCTTTATGAGGACTACCAAACACATGGCTTCCTGGGACTTTGTATTCCATTAGAAAGGCTGCAGTGGAGGTCCCAATGATATGAAGACCCAGCTTTCCTGAGGTGATTTGGGGGGTTGTCCCTGCACCCCATTCCCCACTTGGCACACACAGCTTCCCTCTCTTTTAGGGCACATCCTAACACTGCTCCTATAGTGTCATATACTGTATTAACACTGCTCCTATAATGGTCCTTTCTAGGACCAAAGCAAACATCTACAGATCTACATCTGATTTAGGCTCCATTAATCAGGGATGCTTCAAAATTCCCTTCCTTCCAAGATCTCTCCTCCTCTTTGTTGCTTCTTCTGTTCAGAGAACATGGTTCTATCCTGTATGCAGGTTATTCCTTTGGCCCTCCTCAATCATTGGATCTGATTTGTTTTAGCCCAGTGTTTCTCAAACTGTGGGTCGGGACCCATTTGGTGGGTTGTGATCTGATTTCTGGTGGGTCCCAGGTGATGGAAAGATCAGATAAGTAATTGCCTCAAGCCCTGAGGCTATTCAAAAATCGGATGGCTACTAATTGCCCTGCAAAGAGCTGAGCTCCTGCAGTTTGCAAGGCAGCTGCTAATTACCCTGCAAGCAGCTGAGTTCTTTACTTGTAAATAAATAAATAAATTTATAGATCACCTTTTTTTAAGTCTCGTAAAGCTAGGTGGGTACCGATAGAGTGTCATTTTAAAAAGTGGGTCCCGGTGCTAAAAATTTCTAGAACCACTGCTTTAGCCTACTTCTCTATGCCTCTGTCAATACAGGGTAATGCCTTTCAACTCTGCCTCCACTTAAAGACTAGGTGAACTGCCTTTGGTGATCTCTCCCTGTGGGTGAATTAAAAGGGCTCCATGGCACAACTCTCCACTCAAGGCAAATTCAAAGAGAGTTGTGCTGGGAGGGTTGTGCTGTACCGGTGGTCCTTACAAGTGTAATGCTATAATAAATGACTGTGAAGAAAGAGGGATGGAGGGGAAAATGGGTTCAGCACCCAGCAGATAGCAATGGCCCTTTCTCCTTACTGGTCATACTGGAAAATTGATAGCCTTCCTGCTGCCACCACCAAAGACTGGGAAGCTCTGACAGATGCAGGCCACCTTGGGAAAGTCCTTCTTCCAGGTTATCAAGGAGTTACAAATTTAAGGGGGGGGGTCCCTTTTGAAGACAAACAGTAGCGGAACTTAAGGTAATCCACTTTCTCTTGACTGAACCGGGACTGGGCAGGTAAATCAGTATAAAATATAAGGGGGTTTTCCAGGACAAAGGATTTATAGGTAAAAAAAAGCCATGTATTTATCAAAAAGTCTAAAACTTGCATTAAAATGATAAATACATGGCTTTTTTAACCTATGAATCCTTTGTCCTGGAAAATCATAGCTGGCCATGAAAGCTTCCGCATAAGGGGGTTATTAAAACCGGGACTGGGCAGGTAAATCAGTATAAAATATAAGGAGGGTATTAAGAGGTTGAAGGAACAAAGCAATGTGTTGAACCAAAGGATCAAAGCAAGGTGCATACCAAAAAGCAAACAGGACTGACAAAAAGGAGTTGTTGGTAAGGAGATGAAAATGCAGGTAGCAGATACAGCAAATTCCCTGACATAGTTAACTGAGTGCGGTCCCTAGCCTAGTTAGTTAGGCTATCCCAGGATTCTGGTTCCTGAACTCACAAAGTGAATGAACACACCTTTTCTCAAAGCAGTAGCTGCTTTCAACAATGACTAGAGGCAACACACAACCTTAAAAAAACTAGGGCTGGGAATCATGGGTCCATCCTACTGAATGGTTTACAACCACCTGGGCATCCCCAAGTGCCCCTTGACCTGGTCAGGTGGGCTTTGATGCCCAATTAATGAAGCATGCCAATCTCAGCAAGGGGGCTGGCTACAATCTATTGTTCTAGGGCAGAGGTTCCCAAACTCCTGGGAAGAGCTTATGTTGCTGTAAATTGGTGCAGGGGCCCCCGACTGCAGCAAAAGCTCTCCCAGGATTGCGCCGCCTGGGGAAAAAACCGCCTTTTTCTACCTTCCTTGAGGTCCTCCGGGGGGTGCGGGGACCCTGTGGACCCTTCTGCAGGCCTCCCTCAAAACGGCCCTCCAACATGATCGTGACCCACTTCCAGTTTTTCGACAAAATTGGAAGTGGGTTGCGATCACATCGAAGGGCTGTTCTGTGGCGTGGGGAGACCTGCAGAGAGCTCCACAGGTTCCCCGCACCCCCCAGAGGACCACTACACCCCTCAAGGAAGGTATAAAAAGGCATTTTTTCCCATGAGGGTAAGATCTCAGACGTGCCATCAACGTCACCATGGGTCGCCATTCCCCTTAAGGGAGTAGCGACCCATTGTTCCTGGCTGGGGCATTGCGATGCCCCAGTTTGGGAACCTCTTTTCTTGGGGAAGCCGAACAAGCCACAAAATGACCTGTCTGCTCTGCCATGTTGACTTTCTGCAATGATGCTGCATTTGAAGAGTCTCAGGGAAGGATCCAAGGACATTCTACTGCTCTTGCAGTAGAATGTCTCAGCAGACTGTTTTAGGATGCTGAGGTATCACAGAAACCTCAATGGAGAAAAGGATCAAAAATAGAGATTTTTCACCACAACTACCATTAACTCTCCATTTGAGACTCAACAAAAGCAAGTATGAGGCAAGTATCCAAAGAGGAGGTGCATAAAAATGTGGGCACCTCTCTTTGCATGATCAGAATGGTTTGAGAGCTTTGTCCCTACCCAAAATGGGGCTCACCTGCCTTCATAGTTTGCAACTGGAGATTGTGGGGCTTACATGCCAACATGATCTCAGCCTACAAAGGGCAGTCAGCCCCAGAAAATCTTCCTGGGCTACATAAAGCTTATTTGTAGCTCCAACCCCCGAGTACTTCCAAGCATGCATTTTTCCACCCTGTAGCTAACAACAGCTGGGGAGGAGTAACTTAAGCCTGGGAAACTGTGCAGGTAGAAGAAGTTAGCGCCCCCCCCCCCCATCTAAATGAAGGGTCCCACAGCTACAAAGAAAAAGACTTTGGGAGACTGGACCATTGTTCTCCCATATTACATCTAGTCTGGCCCTTCAGTGGTTGCATTTTATATTTTTAAAAATTTCAATCACCACAGACCAAATGCTGAGTACTCACATCTATCAATGCTGTTGACACTACTGATATTAGGACAAGAGTAATGAATATAGAAGGGAACTGAGGTTGCAATCCTATACATGCTTACCTAGGAGTAAGTCTCACTGAACTCAATGGAGGTGCTTCTGAGTACATTCATAGGACTGTGTTGTAAGAATAATTATATACTGCTTAACAACAACAACAACAACAACAACAAAAAGAGCTGTCAAAGTGGTTTACATAGCACAAGAAATAAGAAGATGGTTCCATGGACCAAAGGGAATCTAAAAAGATATGGTACACACTAGCAAACAACCATGGGAAAGAGCCCTATGCTGAACTGAACAAGGATATTTGTTCTCCCCCAACTAAATAAAAGAACTACCACTTTAAAAAGGTACCTCTTTACCAAGGTAGTGAGGGGGAATGAATAACTTGGGGCCCAATTCTAACTAAATCCCTCCCAGCCAATGCAGCCATGCCAATGGAGAGCATGCTGTATTCTGTAGCGGGGGGGGGGGCAGTCACAGAGGTCTCGTTGAGGTAAGTTGGTGCTCTTACCCCGGGGCAAGCCTCTGCTGCCCCTTTGGATCTCCACAGATCTCCATCAGCTTTTTTTTTCCTGTCTCAAGTCTGAGGAGAGTAAGGGAGAGGGAAGGGGACAGGGGATGGGGTTGGGATCTGTTGCCACCAAGTACAGGGGGATGGGGTTGGGATCTGGTACAATTACCTACCCCACACTGGTGCCACCAAGTTCCTTCCCCTTCCCCTGCCCCTTCCCTGCCCAGAATCTTCCCCGTTCTTCCTCCACCTCACCCCATTCCACACACTCCTAGCCGCTCCCTGCCCCCACTGTCAGCTTACCTTCATTGCCGGAGGTAGCCAGTGCCATTTGCAGTGGACCCAAAATGGCCATCGGCAATGCACTGCATGCAGCACCATATGGCCATTTAAGATGGTGGAGTTCTGTTCTGCTGTCGTAAAGGGCAACCTAATTCTAGTTAGGATTGGGCTGCCAGCCGTATATCTTCTAGTAGAAGCTACAATACACTACTGTATATGTTTTATAAATGAAAGTACTTTATACAATTACAGTAAAGGTTGCAATATCGAACATGATGATCTGGAAAGTTCTGTTAAACCAGCTCAGCCCTTTCTGGTTTGCAGCTGATGCTGCTGAGGGCTACAGAAAACTAAAAGTCCTGAGTGAAACTGACAGCACTAATAGCATCCAGAGTGAAACTTATAGCTACAGCAACAGAGACATTCCAATATTCAGAAAAGTACAATGTCCAGCAATGCTTCAGTCCCAGAGATGTCAGTTATCATAACTTTACACATGCAGTAAAATATACCACTTGCTTGTTTGAATTTTTGAAATTTCAAATTCTAAACATTTTTTTTTTGGGGGGGGGGGGAAGGAAATATTGCCTCCATGCCCAAGAGCTCACTATGCTGATTGCAGCAAATATATCATTTTCCCCTCAAAAATGATATAAATACAATTGCAAAGAATGCAGCATTTCACCAACCTGGGGATACTAAAAACTACACCAATACAGAATTTATACTGTCTAACAGCAGAGTGCATACAATATAAAAATCTTTGCACCCTAGTGAACAGATTGTAAATATATTTGAAGTCTATATATTTACTTTCCTCCCACCATTGTGTACATTTACTTCATCTAATTTCCTCCTCCATCAAGTGGGAGGAGAACAATATTTCTTCTCTGCCCTTGGAAAATATAAAACCGTTCATGCAGAAAGGCGCATCTTCCCATTTCCATTTGATGCTTGCACTTCAACAAATCTACAAACATATGATTCTGCAAGCCAGCCAGAAACTGGTCAGTCATTCTGTGCTTTTAGGAGTTGCTTCACTGCCCATTATATGCACCTTGTGGAACAGAAAAGAAATACTCTCTCTCTCTCTCTCTCTCTCTCTCTCTCTCTCATATTGATGACTAGACTTAATTAGACTGAGATGAATTTAATACATTAAGGAAATGTTTTGATAACTGCGTTTGGGGAAATCTTAAGCCCCGGTTAAAATTAGCTGAATTATGGCCAACTCAGGAGATGTGTGCATTTCCCCCTCCCAACGTGTAGACTTATAATTGGCTACATCAATTAAGATTTATCCCAGACATCACTGGCAGTTTTCCCAGGGTAATTACTACAAAACCACTGAAGAGTATCAAATACGTGCCCCAATATCTACAGAAGCGCTCACTCACTGTAAGGTAACTTTTTTTGGCTATATAGATTACTGTTGCTCTACAATTACCTACCCCTCCTTGGTGTCCCACTCAAAACCAATATATAGGAAACTAGCTCAGAACCCTTCATGGATCATTGCCTTGTCGTGGCGAAGGGGCTTGCGTAACTCAATGAAGCCATGAGCTATGCCGTGCAGGGACACCCAAGACGGACAGGTCGTAGCAGAGAGTTCTGACTAAAAGTGATCCACTGGAGAAGGAAATGGCAACCCACTCCAGTAACCTTGCCAAGAAAATCCCATGAACAGTTCCAAAAGGCTACAAGATATGACGCCGGAAGATGAGCCCCTCAGGTCGGAAGGTGTCCAATATGCTACTGAGGAAGAGCGGAGGACTATTCCAAGTAGACCCAGAAAGAGTGAAGCGGCTGGGCCAAAGCCAATAGGACGTCCAGCTGTGGATGTGTCTGAGGTTGAAAGGAAAATCCAATGCTGCAAGGAACAATATTGCTTAGGAACATGGAATGTGAGGTCTATGAATCAAGGCAAGCTGGATGTGGTCAAAGATGAGATGATAAGATTGAACATTGACATCTTGGGAATCAGCGAACTAAAATGGACTAAGGCTGAAACTCAAATATTTTGGCCACCTAATGCGAAGAGAGGACTCTCTGGAGAAGACTCTGATGCTGGGAAAGACTGAAGGCAAAAGGAGAAGGGGAAGGCCAAGGATGAGATGGTTAGACAGCATCACCGATGCAACGAACATGAAAATGAGCGAACTCAGGAAGATAGTGGAGGATAGGAAGGCCTGGCGGGATATGGTTCATGGGATCACGAAGGGTCGGACACGACTTAACGACTGAACAACAACAAAGCTCAGAACCAATGGTATGGGGGGCCACCCTGGGTGACACGGCGGGAGGGGGCATTGCATCCGCTGCTACCCAGTAAACTGCTGGGGGGGGACCAAAAACGCAGGCACCCAAGTCTGTTGGCGGCTGCATCTTCAACTTTTCTTCCCTGATCAGGGAAGAGAAGCTGAAGATGCAGCCTCCAGCAGACTGGGGCACCCACATCTTCATCCCACCAGTCGCTTACTGGGCGGAGGCAAGTGCATCACCCCCTCCCAGCGTGTCACCCTGGGCGGCCCGCCCCCTGCCATCCCCCAGTGATGCCACTGGTTCTGAGCTAGATTCCCCAGGCGGCAAGGAAGGTAAGTACATGTGTTTGGTGTAGGCAGGTGTTTGGGTGGGAGCCATTTAGCGTGTCCGTGGGGGTGTTTGTGTGTTCAGGGTGTTGGGCAAGCCAGCTTGTTAGTGAGCCCACACCAAGGTTTGAATCAAAATCCTTTGTTATTGCGAGCTAAGCTGCAGCTGAATCTCCACACTTCAGCTCAAGCACCTGCTTTCTCTATGCCTAGTCACAGAATTCCACTATCCCTCTCTTGCTCACAGTTGAGGCTTTATTCTCCCAAAAGCCCATTTGCACCCCAACAACCACATCTCCACTGAACACCAACATCTCTCCACTTTGTGACACCATTCTCCCCTTCCAAGAAACTCACTCACTCACTGGTACCGGTACCTGATAGATCTAGCACCATTTTTAGGCAGCGGATGGTGCAGCGGGTTAAACTGCTGAACCATAAGCTGTTGATTGAAAGGTCGGCAGTTCGATTCCCGCGACAGGGTGAGCGCTCGTTGCTTGGCCAGCTCCTGCCAACCTAGCAGTTCCACACGACTGGACTTAATTGTCAGGGGATACCTTTACCTTACTATGAATGTAACCACTTGAATCACTGCTCGCCTACTTGATTTCATTCTTATTCTTGATTCCCCCTTCCTCTGACTGTAGCTTATTCCCACCCCACAATAAATATTACAACCTTTGCAACTATATTCTCTCATCTTTTGCACGAGTCTCCCTTTGGAATGCACTATGAGCCAAGGGTCAAACGTCCCTAGAACATGTATGTCTCGGATCACGTGTCAGTGTACTTACATGTGTCACTGAGGAAGTGTGGTAACAATGAGGAGCAAACATGAGTTTTTAAAATAATTTAATTTATAATAATGACAACTAGATGTGTTTTTATTAAAAAAAATAGTGTGCTTGGCTTAGTAGAAACAATACAAAGAAACAGTATGCGCAGCTCTACAAAGCACAACAATGGCATAAATAATAGGCTTCAAGGTTATATTTTAATGTCTCAATGGAAGTATAATTTACAATGAGCAAGAACAGGCAGATAAATGGATAGAAAGATGTCTATATACAGTGACAACAACATTTAATATTTAGAGGAGCGCAGCAGTGTCAGTGTAAGTCTCAAAGCTATCAAATGCTAAATAAATTTCTGAAGATAGCATCAGCCCTCAGCACTAAAGTACTATATATTTCTGTAAATGTTATCAAAGAGACTCTTGCACAGTTTCTGGATGAGCAGAATTTCCATACTGGTTGCAAGGAAGAGGCAAGCCTCAATCCTTTTTGGAGTTTACAAGAGAGAAGGTGGTTATTCCCAGCTGATTACTTCACCACCAAAACTCCTATTGCTATGCTCCCTGTCCAACCAAGGAGCTCATTCTTCCATGGCCTCTTCCTCATTCTGCATTTTAGAGAAGGAGAGTAAAACATGGAACAATCCTTGGCCACACTCAGTGGCCGGGACAAGTGACCACAAATTTGGAATGCTGGAAAAGACCATGGTGTCAGAGTGATGTTATAGTTAGACTGCTGGACTTGCACCAGGAAGACCAGGGTTCAAATCCCCCTTCAGTCATGAAGCTCACTGCCCAATCACTATCTCTCCGTCACAGGGTTGTTGTGAGGATAAAAAGAGGGAGAGGAGCCAAATATAATGCTCTGAGCTCCTCGAAGAATGATGGTACTGTATATACATGTAAAAAACAAAGATAAATTTAGCAAAGGTCTGGTGTATGCTATATTTATTTCCTACAACATGTCACATACTAAATATCACAGTATGACTGAACAGAACCACCTTCCACTGTCAAAACGGAGCTACTCCTTTTGGTTTGTTTGTCATGTCTGAGATTGGCAACTGAAGTCAAGAAAACTGGTCTGGTCTGACCTGGTCAAGAAATCTGGCCTGACAAACATTCTTTTCCAAGTTGACCACACTGCGCAAGGCATGTCAAGCTGCCCAGACAACAGACTCTGTTGTATCAGACTGTGTTGTTCATCATGGCTTGCCAGGTTCTGACCCAGGTAAGGTTCTTGCTCTGCTCAGGGAGCTTGGATTCTTTGTTCAAACACTAACTCTGTTTGGCAATGTTTAAGTCAGCAAGAACAATATGCTATAAATAGGTGAGAACGAGTTTTGAGATAAGAGGGAAGTCCAGCAGGAACCTGACAACTTTCTAAGAACATCATGTATCTTATCTGGCATAGTCGTAACACATACTAGTGACATTTAAACCGCCATTTTGAATAGCTGCCTTGTTCATATACTGTATTGTCCCGAGTATAAGACGCACCTGATTATAAGACGCACCCTTAAAGTTTGGTGCTATTAAAAAAATTTAATTAAATCACTGAAATTAAATTGCAACAGCCTGATTATAAGACGCACCCCTAGTTTAAAAACTTAAATTAGGAGAAAAAAGTGAGTCTTATACTCAGACCAATACGGTAATTGCTAGTAACAAAGAGACAGACAGCTATAAAAAGAAGATTTAACAACAATACACTGAAGGTAATTAATAGTCCCAGACAAAAGGGTCAATCTACTTCCTGCCAACACCTATAAAACCAACTGGCAGATTGTACATTTAGGGGTCAACTGCCAGTGCCATTAATTGCAAGCAGATTCTACTATAATGGCTCAGAGATTATACATGTTTGAAAACAAATCAAACACTTTTGAAAAACAAAATGTACAACATGCAGGGAATTCTCTTCGGAGTTATGTTGTTGGTATTGACAAAACAAGGCAAAACCTTTCAATAACTTCATTAAATAATCTGTGCATAATGTTGGAAGAGTGACAGCCATGTGAGCAGAGCCACACTGTATATAATCAGAGAGGAAGTAAATGTTGGCCTGCACCTGTAGGGGGAGCGGAAACCTATCATGTTACTTGTAGGTTGCTCTCTTCTACTGTTACTAGACCTCCTGTTTGATTTCTTGTCTTGTCTTCCTGTTTTCTGCCTGTGTGTAACAATGGCTGCAGTGCTTTCCTTGTTCAAGTAAAGCTCTTAACAAAATCAGTTTTGCAGTGTGTGAGCTTGCTTAATCCTTCAGCTCTGCTAACACACAACACCTGTTTCTTGACCTGAGCTATCTAGCCTGATGGCATTACATAACCAAAAAGAGAAAGGAATTGCAGGGCTCAGTTTGCCTGGCCTCTGGGCAAAGCTGGCATTAGGCTACCAAATGCCCCCATCCAAAACAACCAAGAAAAGTATCAAATGCAACCCATTATTGCTACTTTTGCACTTGTACACTAATTAACTTTTAATTAGCAAAATTTACAATACATACTGTACTTATCCTCACAACAATCCTGTGAGGCAGGTCACAGTTATTCTTATTTAAAAGATAGGGGAACACTATCTGGGAGAACACTATGTGCCCAAGACAAATCTATAGACAGAGAGGCAAGATTTGAGCTCAAGTCTCCCTAGTCCAACTCTCAATCCACTGAACTACACTAGCTATCATGAGTATTTACCTGTAATGAGATGTAGCAATGCAAGCCATCTCAGGTCAGATATGGCACCACTCTGAAAACCTCAAATACTAGCTCAGTATCATCTGAACATAATGGCAGCAACTCTCCAGGTGTGCAACTTCAAACAGGCGTCTTCCCCGGCTCTATCTGCAGATGCCAGGGACTGAGGATGCAGGTGCTCTAACCTCAAGCCAATCACTTCCTCATGCATATCAGATGGCTATAATTAAATTAATAACTACTAAGTGCCACGCCCAAAAAAATTGTGCTAGTTACTCATACATTTCCTTTTTGAACTGCTACAGAAAATTGTAAAATGAGTTCTAGTGTTAATATAAGAATTTTAATTGCATTTAAACACACAGTATGTCCCATTTAACCTATGCTGTAAGGAGAAGCATTTAAAGGGGATCTAAAGTTGGAAGGACAAAGGCTACATGAACCTTCTTCCATATGAATCCACCTGTCTATTAATATCAGGGAGATAAGTTCTCGTGTGCATTCTGCTGCCCTCTGAGGTCCTGTTAGTGTTGACATGCAAGAGGGCCTTCCCAGTGGTGGCCTCCAATTATGTGGAATTCCCCACCTTCTGGTGTGCTACTATCTCACTCTTTGCCAGTGTTCGACCAGAGACTGAAGAGTTACCTATTTTTAAACAAATCATTTCCTGAACTCACTTTACTCTCCTCAGGATTTTGCTTAGTTAGCTGCTGCTTGTTTTTAATGTATTTTGAATTTTGTGCTTTTCATTGACACTGTAAGCCAACTTGAGTCACCCAAAGGGAGAAAAGTGGGGTACAAATAATTATAATAAAGACTAGACAGAGCATGATGGGTGCTTTTGTCCAAAGACCAGTAGTGCTATGGTTTGGTGTTTTTTGTTTGTTTTGTTTTAATATGTACCATCCATGGAAGGTAAATCCATCATATACAATATACAAATAATATCTTCCTTCCTCCCACCTACCCACCCACCCACCCACCCACGGAAAGCACTATAACATCAACACACTTGCATCACTCCAGCACCAGTTTTGATTGTTTACCAGTCTTTTATAGCCCAAGTTCACCATGCATAACAACACTGTGTCATAAAACAGAGGTCACAGCTGAAAGATTGTGAGGAGGCTTTCAGAGGAAAGCCTTCAAAGGTCCTAGTTCAGGCAATGGCTGACTCCAATGGCCAGAGATTGGCTGGAGCCCATTAAAGAGGACTGGATTCACTTCACCACAAGGAAACAGCCGTGCTTTCAACCTCACGCTTTATCAATGAAATGACCAGATTCCAGGCACTGTTCCCCTGTTGCCTAGTAAAGGAGCACTCATTGAGGATTTAATCATAGCATATATATCAAAAGGCTGGAATACTGCCCCGCACAATGCAACTGAGCAGCACGTCAAAGGAAATAAAGCCATAGCAGTGCCCCAGACTCATAGCTGTTCGTTTTCCGCTTTCAAGCAAGCAAAAAGATCAGAGCAGCTCTCCTCATGGGAAATCCATATCCACTCATGGACACAGCTAGCAGGCATTCTGCAGAAATGCAGTACTCATTCCAGTCATTGGCTGGAAATAAATGGGGGGGGGGGGTATTTGACCCATTCATGCTGAAACCATGCTGCTCAGAATCTAATGCCTCACTTGTGAAAAGAGACAAATTATAGTTCTGTATTGATGAAACAATTAGAAAGTGGCATGGTGGAATGATATTAACAAGCCAAGCGCCTGATTTTAAATCCTTCATCCTCAGCTTTAATAACCAAGAAACCCTTTCGATAAAAAGCATTTACAGTATTAAAATCATAGACTTCAGAGCTGGAAAATATTCACACAATCTTCTCTTTCACCGAGGCCACTGCCAGATCAGAACTTTTCTCTCTGTTTTGCACTGACTTTTAGCATTGCATGACTCCACCACGTACGGTATATTCCAAGTTTTATCCATAACCTGTACCAATGCAATGTCCAACCAAATGTGTCACAAGAGAAACTGAGGCATGTCTTGTAAAACTTAAACAACCACATTGCATGCACCCACTACACTATGACCTTCTTGGTGGGAAAGCCCTGTGCAACACCAACAACCCCACCCACCCCCGTTGCTAATGTGTGGGGAACACTAGGAGTTGTACCAAACATCTGCAAGACTAGCTCTGCACACCCAAGGGAGGTTTAGGCCTGGGTTTCTTCAACAGCAGCACCCTCTTCCTGTATGGCAAACCTCTTTTGAAATTGAGGAAAGTGAAAAGCAGTATTTGATACAGTATGGGGGGATGTGTGTCTCAAAAGGAAGACCTCAAAAGAATCCAGCCAGCATGCCCAAATCCTTGAGTATGCCTAAGCAGCTCTTTGAATCTAACCCCAAGCTCCAGAACATAGAGCCTGTGTAGCTATGGCTAAAACATTACCAGATGACATGGTCTGACCCAGGAGCCTTCACTGACTGGGCAAAGGGGAGAATGATAGCAAAAATATTATTTTTCATATGACTTTTAAAAGGACAGAGAAGTGTTTTACCTAATTCAATACATAAAAGAACTGTGCCTCAAATATCCAAAATATGTTTGGGAAACGGTTTATGGAAGCTTGGCAGAACACTTTCTCCTTTGGCATATTCTCTATGTTCATTCTATTTATTTCCCGTTGCATTACTCCCAACATTTGACACAATCATGACAATCAACATGTGGAGGGAACTAAAGATAGCTATTTTGCCACAAAGGTTAATTCTCTCCGCTATTTTTAAAGTGTGGGCTGATGACCATAATTTGTTTCATGGGCTGTTTCAATTATGCAGACTTGGAGACCAGCATGAACCAAATTAGCCTTTGGCTTTCTGAAAACCAATATAAAGCTTATTTAACATACGTCAGAACTAAATGTGAAACTGCAGCAAGTCTTGTATTCCACAATTCACCCAAGATGTCTCATTGGTTTTAATTAGCAAATTACATGTGATTAACATTCTGCTCATTATTCTTATAGATACAGTAAGGACTGAGCAAGTGGGATTTGTGTGTGTGATCTAATCTCTTTCTTTTTTCTATATTGTCTGCCAGGACTGACCAAGTTGCTTCAAAAAAAAGGTGCAAATTAGTCTGACTCAGGGATCAAATCTCAATATCCAAATCTGCTTGGAAGTCAGGTGCTGGCAGTAGGACAGGTTCACACTGGCCCCTGACGCTGCTCCTATATGTCCTCTGCCACTGCTACCATTATAATTCATTTGTGCATGTGCAAGTATAAATGGCAACAACTTTGTGTATACAGGGATAAAGACTGTTCTAAAAGTTAAAATAAAGGACTCGTAATAAGTTTGTCCTTGACAAGATATATTGTACGTTAAATTTCACTTTGATATTCTATATTGTACAGTGTTGTCTTTATTTTTCCCAACATACTTTTGCATCTTTGAAATACCGGTAAACAAAAAGCAACCATGGGGGTGACTGAATTTGGATCAGGGATCAGTGTGTATGAAGGGAGAAGTAGGAGTTAACTCTTTGTCCCCAATGATGAATCACCAACTTAAACCACCCATCTCCTGAAGCTGCTATTAGCCACAGATGGGGGGGGGGGGAGGAGGGCGTGCTGAGAAATCCACAAGGGGGCAAAGGGTTAAACCACCTTGCCCCACACATTCTGGCTTCAGTCGATACTACTTTTTGAAAAATGAAAGCTGTATGGAGATCCAGTCATGGCACTTCTGACATGATGCTGAGTTTAGCTTAAGGTCTGTCAGTTTTTAAGAACAGCAAAGCTTTTTCCATTGCACTTACTACAAAACAGACCTGCCGTTGAGAGCAGTTCCAAGAATGGAACTGTAGCAAACCAGCCCGTTGATGGATATACGCTGCCAGCGCAGCCATGAGGAGACCTAATGCAGCTTTCAGCAGCGGCAGATGGGGGGTGAGTGAGGGTGTGTCAAATTCAGGGTGCTTTTCACCTCAAGACTGTCACTACTGCTGCCACCACCTACCTCCAGGCTGCCTCAGATGTGAACTGCAGTGATCCGCTTCCCACTCACTTGTGCAGGAAACAGACCATCCGCTGCCTAACTGTGATCCTCACATGGTTTTTGCAAACCCGGAAGTACAGGACTTCACGTTTTATTTACAGGAACCACCCAAACAAAGGAACTCCTTTGTTCGTGTGGTCCCTTTACATCAGGGGTGCACAACTTGGCAGTGGGTAGGGGCCGAAATGAATAGACTAAACTTCTTCAGGGCCGCAGATAGGTGTCGCGGGGGGCGTGGCAAGGAACCATGATGTCACTGAGGAAGTGACATCACAGGGGGCGTGTCCATGAACCAGAAAATCTCCAGAAATGCAACATATTAATAAATAAATAATGAGTCGCCTGTGGCTCTTTAACATATAAAGTGCAGCTCTCGGAAATATGTTGGCTTCTTAATGCTTCTTAAATATTGTGGCTCTCAAACATCTGAAGTTTATCGTATGTGGCTCTTACATGAAGCAAGTTTGGCCACCCCTGGTATATACCGTATATATACCCATCAATCATTATCATCAGGGCCTTCCCTTCTGAAACCTTACATAGCGCGGAGGTTCCGTGTTGGGAAAAGTATTTCCTAACAAACTCTGTCTTGCACGTTCTGCAGCTCTCAAATGCATAACCGACCAGCAGATGAAAAATGTGGCCACCCCGAAGTGAGGGTCCAACAGCCTGAAGAAGAGCTGAAGCATCACAGAATCGGCCACCGGTCACCTTGGTGAGCTTAGATGTTCATTCACTTCTCCCAGAGCCTCTGCAGGGCTTTCAGCCAGAGCCCATGCTTACCTCAAAATCCCGGGATTTCTTCTTCAGCAATTCACAGTCACGTTGCTTCCTAAGGAAGTTACCATCATCATAGCAGCCCAACTTCCCCGGGGATTTATGTCATAACCACTGTGCCAACACCAACTCCGGCGCTTCTGTAACGCAGCTGGAAGCTTCGAAATCATCCGCTCCTCGGCGACAGAGTTATGAGAGGTGCTTGGCTAGAGCGGCCCGACAAAGAAGCGATGTTGCCGCTCTAGCCAGAAAACCTTTGGGGGCCACCAGAAAACCTTTGGGGTCTGCATGTATGTGCACCCCTGCTTTACATAAAAGCCTCGAAGTCCTACACTTCTCGGTTTGCACAAACTGCGCAAGGAGGATGGTAAGGGGCTTTTTCTTTCCCCAGCATGCATATGAGTCAGGCGGCGGCCCAGGTCACATCACTCCTGTGGATGTAGATCCCATCTCCCTAGTGAGGTGCACTTACATTACACTGCTGAGCTTTATGCTGCATTATCCAGTCAAGAGTATTGTGGAACCTGGAAATAAAAGTGCCCCTCTCTTGTCCTTCCCTCTCATCTTTTGTGCTAATTTGGACTGCAAACCAAAGGCTTGTTTTGATTTTATTCTTTGTCCAGCACCTTGTTATTTTAAGTGCAACACTTCTAACAACAGCAGTGCGTGCTCGTTTTATTTCATTCTTCTTTTTTAATCCTCCAGTGCTTTGTGATACAGTTGGTTATATTAAGTTGCTGCCAGTGCTTGGCAGATTCAGTTATATCTGAAAAGTCTCTGTAGATGCTCCTTTCCTGCTTTAATCATAAGCTCAAAGAAACAGCTAGCACTGGAACAGAGAATTGCCAGGCACCACTGCTTCTTCCAGCACAACATACTGGGACATACAACATACTGGGACATACAATTCCCAAAACTCAACTGCAGCCACTATAAAAACATATAATTTTCTAATTAATCACATTGTTAAATGTGCCACTACAGAAATAAAGGATGAGGAAATACCCATGCCTGGGTAAATCCATACAGCCTGTCTCATACCTGATATACATTTATCTACATTTTCTCAGAAAGATAGGACTGACACATCTGTATCATCAAGGCGGGGTGGCCAACCTTCCACCATTAGGGCCTCTGCGTTCTTAAGAGTTGCGTAGAAGACAGAACCTTGGCAGCTGCAAGTGCTGATGGTGCTGCTAAAGCAGCTGCACCTGCTGAAATGCCCTCACTTATACAACCATTAAAGGTCCAGGAGTATTCGTGTTGAAAGGTTGGCCACCCCTGCATCAAAGCAATGAAGACTGCAATCCTATACACCAGTGGTTCTCAAAGTTCTCCCTGCGAGGTGGGGAGAACACTGAGTGTTTGTGGGGGCGGGATCACTGGCGGAAATCCCATCGGGCCTTGCCCGTTCGACACCGGGGGAAGGGGACCAACGGTCCGCTGCTGAGCAGCCACGAACGAAGATAGGATCCAGTGTACGACCCTGGCCCGCCCGCTGGATAGTGCGGGGCCTCTGAGAAGAATTTTATAAGGGGGTACAAAGTTTCTTTTGGGTCCCTTCTTAAAGGGGCAGGGGGCAAAACAGGGCAGGGGGATGGCAGCAATGGCTGGAAAAGACTCTGGAGCCCAGGTCTACCAGGCTTCCCGATGTGGTGCCCGCCCGGTAGACCTGGCCTCCTGGTTAGCCCGTCCTTTGTCTTTCACTCTCCATGAGACCAGATGAGATCCCAGGAACTTTCTGGGCCCCCTCCTTTGGCTCCTGGGCCCCCCTTTTTTACCCTGGGCCCGGCTACAATTTACCCCCTTTACCCTCCTCTCATGGGCCCTGGGATAGTTAGTTAGGATTGGGCTGTCAAAGATGGGGAGGGGCCATAACAGCTCAGTGGTGAAGCATCCACTTTGCAGGCAGAAGATCTTAGGTTTAATCCTTGGCATCTCCAAGCAGGACAGAGAAAGATCCTTGTCTGAAACCCTGGATTGCTGCTGTCAATGTTGACAATGCTGTGTTCAATGGGCCAGTGGTCCAACTCAGTACAAGGCAGTTTCCCAACATTAAGTTCTTGGGTGTCAGTGCTATGTTACCCCCCACCTCAACAGTTTGCACAGCTCTAAGACCATGCCTGAATTTACACATCTATTATACCTGCATATTACACTCCCCCTGGGAAGCTTTGAGTAGCTTACGCAAAACTCTCATGAAGCTTCCTACTCAGTATTGTACAGGCTAGGACCCACTTAACTTCAGCAAAATAGAATCATAATATGTTCTCTAGAGCAAACTGTAACATTCTTTTAAAAACCCTCTCAACATTGGCTAATTAGTACATTCCAAATTAAATAAGAGAGAGATTTAATTAAGCCGAAAGACATTTGAAAACAGTGCTGTGCTGCATATGGCTCTGTCTCGCCCTAATTGTGAAATGGAACAAAAGCCCAAGAATAAAGCAAGCATGGCATATCACTAGAGAATGTGACACCAAAGGAATGTATATCACCTTTATGCTTCTTTTCAGCCAGAATTATCCTAACATCACTGAAAAACTGATCTGATTTCTTGACAAAACAAAATGTGCTAAAAAAAAAACCCTCCATAAAAAGAAACTTTCTGGAACCTTTTCATGATGTTTTTAATACAAGGTTTTAAAAGAGATGAGCATATGACAAATGATAGCATAACAGCATGGCAGGAAAGATACCAAAATCAGTATACAGTGGACCCTTTCTATCCGTGGATCCTGGATCAGCAAATTTGACTCACCGCGAATCCTGGATCCGCAAGGTCCACTGTAAAAAACAAAAAAGGTTAAACCATGGGTTTTCTACCTTTTTGAAGCAAACCGCTGCATATTCTTGCTTAAAACTGGCTGAAATCATGCTCCAGAAGCCTCTTCCAGGTTGTGCAACTCCCCCCTCCCCTCTTCCAAGGTCACCCCAGAATGCATTGCAATGCATTCTGGACATATTTTGGGAGAGGGAGTCACGTGACCTGGAAGAGGCTTTTGGAGCGCGACTGTGCCTTAGAGTAGCTAGTCATGGAGCTTACCAGAGGACAGGTGACTCTGGATTTGATATTGTGTGACACTCAAGATCTGGTCAGGGATGTAAATGTTACCGAACCGTTGGGGAACAGTGACCATGCTGCGATCTGTTTCGCCATGCATGTCGGAGGGAGAGTGCCGAGCAAATCTGACACGAAAACACTTGACTTCCGAAGGGCAGACTTCCCCAAAATGAGGAGACTAGTTTAAAAAAAAGCTGAAAGGGAAGGTAAAAAGATTCCAATCTCTCCAGAGTGCATGGAGGCTGTTTAAAACAACAGTCATAGAGGCCCAGCGGGAGTGTATCCCACAAAGGAGATAGGGCTCGACTAAGTCCAGGAGGGTGTCGGCACGGCTAACAAGCACAGTTAAAGAGGCTATAAAAGGCAAGGAAGCTTCCTTCCGTAAAAAGTCTTGCCCTAATGAGGAAAATAAACAGGAGCACAAACTGTGGCAAACAAAATGTAAAAAGAGGAGAAATGTATGGGAGGCCAAGCAAGACTTTGAGGAACGTATGGCAGGCAACATAAAAGGGAATAACAAAAGTTTCTTCAAATATGTTAGAAGCAGGAAACCAGCCAGGGAAATGGTTGGTCCGCTGGACGGTGAGGGAGAGAAAGGGGTGATAAAAGGGGACTTGGGAGACTGCAGAGAAATTAAATGAGTTCTTTGCATCTGTCTTCACGGCAGAAGACCTCGGACAAATACTGCTGCCTGAACGGCCTCCCCTGACTAAAGAATTAAGTCAAATAGAGGTTAAAAGAGAAGATGTTTCAGACTTAATTGACAAAATAATGATCAATAAATCACCAGGCCCGGATGGCATCCACCCAAAAGTTCTGAAGGAACTCAAGAATGAAGTTGCTGACCTCTTGACCAAAATATACAACTTGTCCCTTAAAACAGCCACTGTGCCAGAGGATTGGAGGATAGCTAATGTCACGCCAATCTTTAAAAAAGGAAGGAGGGGGGACCCGGGAAACTACAGGCCGGTCAGCCTAACATCTGTTCCAGGGAAGATGGTGGAAAGTCTCATTAAGGATAAAATCTTAAAATACATAGAAGAACAAGCTCTGCTGAGGGAGAGTCAGCATGGCTTCTGCAAGGGGAAGTCTTGCCTCACAAACCTTTTAGAATTTTTTGAAAATGTCAGCAGGCACGTGGATGTGAGCAAACCCGTGGATATTATACTGTATATCTGATATTTTCAGAAGGCTTTTGACATGGTCCCTCATCAAAGGCTCCTGAGAAAACTCCACAGTCAGAGAATAAGAGGCCATGTCCTCTTATGGATTAGGAACTGGTTGAAGACCAGGAAACAGCGAGTGGGAGTCAATGGGCAATTTTCACAGCGAGAGGTGAAAAGCAGTGTGCCCCAAGGATCAGTCTAGGGGCCAGTGCTTTTCAACTTATTCATAAATGACCTGGAGTTGGGGATAAGCAGCGAGGTGGCCAAGTTTGCAGATGACACTAAACTTTTCCGGGTGGTGAAAACCAGCAGGGATTGTGAAGAGCTCCAGAAGGATCTCTCCAAACTGGGAGAATGGGCAGCAAAATGGCAGATGCGCTTCAATGTAAGTAAGTGTAAAGTGATGCACATTGGGGCAAGAAACCAAAATTTTACATATATGCTAATGGGTTCTGAGCTGTCTGTGACAGATCAGGAGATCTTGGGGTGCTGGTGGACAGGTCGATGAAAGTGTCGACCCAGTGTGTGGCAGCTGTGAAGAAGGCCAATTACATGCTAGGGATTATTAAAAAAGGGATTGAGAATAAAACGGCCAATATTATTATGCCTTTGTACAAATCGATGGTAAGGCCACATCTGGAGTATTGTGTCCAGTTCTGGTCACCACATCTCAAAAAGGATAGAGTTGAATTGGAAAAGGTGCAGAAGAGAGCGACCAGAATGATTCGTGGGCTGGAGCACCTCCCTTATGAGGAAAGGCTACAGCGTCTGGGGCTTTTCAGTCTAGAAAAAAGGCGCCTGAGGGGGGGACATGATTGAGACGTATAAAATTATGCATGGGATGGAGAGAGTGGATAGAGGGAAATTCTTCTCCCTCTCGCATAACACCAGAACCAAGGGATATGCACTAAAATTGAGTGGAGGGAGAGTTAGAACAGATAAAAGAAAATATTTCTTTACCCAGCGTGTAATTCATCTGTGGAACTCCTTGCCACAGGATGTGGTGATGGCACCTGGCCTAGATGCCTTTAAAAGGGGTTTGGACAGATTCATGGAGGAAAAGACCATCACAGGTTACAAGCCATAAGCAACCTCCTGGTTTTAGAAGTGGGTTTTCTCTGTGCCAGGTGCAAGGGAGTGACAACGGGAAACAGGTTATCTTGTTGTCTTGTGCTCCCTGAGGCATCTGGTGGGGCCACTGTGTGATACAGGAAGCTGGACTAGATGGGCTTTTGGCCTGATCCAGCAGGGCTCTTCTTATGTTCTTATGGAGCGCGATTTCAGCCTGTTTTAAGTAAGAACACAGCAATTTGCTTCAAAAAGGTTAAAAAAAAAGCAGGGGAATTCCAGCGGATAGCAAGGTCCAACTGTACTGTAGTAATATAATGGAACTTCATTAAAACTCAATCATATAACATGTAAAAAGGTAAAGGTGACCCCTGACAATTAAGTCCAGTCGTGTCCGACTCTAGGGTGTGGTACTCATCCCCATTTCAAAGCCGAAGAGCCAGCGTTGTCCGAAGACGCCTCCATGGTCATGTGGCTGGCATGACTCTCCTTGCCGCAGCGCGTAGCATGCAGCTGGAACACGGAGCGCTGTTTACCTTCCCGCAAGCGGTACCTATTTATCTACTCGCATTAACATGCTTTGGAACTGCTAGGTTGGCAGGAGCTGGCCAAGCAACGAGAGCTCACCCCGTCGCGGATTCGAACTGCCGACCTTTCAATCGACAGCTCATGGTTCAGCGGCTTAACCCACTGCGCCACCCGCTGGCTATATAACATGTACTTCATTGCAATTAGGTCTGACTGAATGACATGGGTCTTTCAGGAAAACATTCAACCAATGGCTGGCTAGTTGGGTGGTTTTGACAAAGGTGAGCAGCTGTACTTTTTTTTTCTTAGAGTGAAAAACAATCACAGATCTTGTACACTTTAAAGACTAACCAATTTATTTTTAGTTTTTGTGGACTAAAATCATAAGATGCACGTAATGAAATCCTCAGTGGGCAGGTGTATGTATACACATACCCACTGGGGTATAAAGAAACAGGATAAAAGCTTATGCTGAAATAAATTGGCTAGTCTTTAAGGAGCTACAAGACTCTTTGTTGCTTTTGCAGTAACAGACTAGCAGGACTACCCCTCTGGAAGTTTCTTAGAGTTTAGACAATGTTCACTTGTGGAGGGGGAGGAGGGAAGTATGGCCCATGAAGGGAGGAGGTTCTCTTTTCTTTTTTTAAAAAAGTAAGAACACCAAACACAAAGGGCAGAGAGGACAAAGGAAATGGCAGCCTTCCCCATTTATGACAAACAGAGGGGGGAAAGGATAGCTGACCAATACTTAACAAAACGGGACGTTAAAAAGAAAAAAAAAGTTGGTCCTAAACACCAACCCAACCCCCCATCACCCTACCAGGGAGACAGAGAGAGTCTCCCCCCATTGGAATGCAGATCACAATTCCAGAGCCATTGTTCTGCCCAAAAAGAGAGGGGAAAGATTCATTCATTAAAGCCGCAGCAGATGGCTGTGTGGTAGACAGGGAGCAGCATGAAGTAGGGCCACCAGCTGGCCGCAACTGCAGGGGCAGCATTCAGTCGCAGCTGCACTTTTACTGTTCCTTTCAATCTCCCCACATTCCTGAGAGCTCCACTTAGCAGGGGATCCCCCTTGCATTTCATGGCCGAATTTAGGGACAGTCCGATCAGCGAGTCATCCCCACTATCATCGCCTTCATCTTTAATAGAAGGGAAGCAAAGCGTGTGTGTGTGTGTGTGTGTGTGTGTGTGTGTGTGTGTGTGTGTGTGTGTGTGTGTGTGTGTGTGTGTGTGTGTGTGTGTGTGTGTGTGTGTTGGGGGGGGGTTAATCCCAGAGGCATCACAACTGTTCTAAAGCTTTTCTGTAAGGAACTTTTCTGTTAAAAATGAGGCAAAATTGTCCCTCTCTCATAAAGAAGGTTGGTTTCAGGGATCTTTGCACTGTTTCTGAAATGCCTGCAACCTGGGTCATATTTACACATGTTGTTACAGTGCTGTAAGCACTATGGAGTCATTTATGAAGACGGAGGGACTGCAGTGCCTTCCGACTGAAATGCAACAGACTCAGATAAACCACAGCTGTATAGAACAGGAGAGTGACATTCTGGTAGAATTCTGGGTAATGGGCTCCCTGTGGTAACCTGATTCAAGCTGCACCCATTCTCCAAACCCACGTGGCTAAACAGCCTTACAAGTAACTATCTTTAGTCCTTAGTGTTACTAGATTTATTATTAAAAAAAATGAATGCCATAGTCATAGATATTGAGGCATAACGGAACAGCTAAAACCACATTTAAAATACCCACATGGGAAATACATTGGTTTCCTTCATTATTATATTAGTGTATCAAACCACCATTTTTCAAGTTCTCTTTCCTTCCCACATGGATTCTTTCTGCACGTTAATGTTCAGACAACTAGAATTGTGAGTGGGGGCTATAGCAGGAGTCCTTCCCACCAAATCATCAGAGGATCAGGAGACCACCAATCAAGCAGAAAGGACTTCATGACTGGTCCTACTGCTGCGGTTCCTTCCAAGACCCCAAATATTAACAAAATAATTTGGGAGTCATGTACCAACACTGCTGAAGTAACCTATGACAGGGCCCTCCCTATAAGTCAGCTTTAGAAGCCAACTTTGCATCTTTTCCCAAGTATCCATTGAAATAATGGACATACATGACTTTAAGTACAGTATTCAGTATATTACATTACCACCCTAACACATCATCAATTAATCAGTTAGCTAAATCAACTGAAAACTTTTTCAACAGCCTAAAAATATATCCCCAATTAATCAGACAATTCAAGGTTTTTTTACTATTAAAAAAACAACATAAAAACGTAAGATAATGGGCACCATCTTAGAGGAGACATTCCTCCTGTAGAAACATACATAAGAAAATGTATTTAACATGACTCCTGCTGTAACATATACATATATGATCCAGAAACAAAGTACCGTATACTTTTTTGTTCAAAGCTATTGTATTAGCCATTTGCAAGTGTCATCAGATTTAATCAATTAGAACAAATCTGATCAACTAAGATTTCTTTAATCAAGCAATAGACCTATTAAAATTATGTACCTCATATATATTGAAATGATACCACCTTCGCTACTGATGACTGACGTTTACCATTTACCTGCAAAGTATTAACAATATTTTATCTTCTTACAAACCACCATTTCCCACAGGCAACTTCTCAATATGGCAACAACACAGACTCATCCAAGGAATGGAAATAATTGCATATGCAGCCTTCAGATGACTTGTACAAGAGCTGGTTTTGGGTTTAAATGGAAGCATTACACACACACATAACTTTATCCCTCTGAAATCAATGGGCTTTCATAATGTCTGTCTTTGGCTGGATGGCCACAATATTACGTAAAACCGAAATACTAGTG
Organism: Plestiodon gilberti rubricaudatus; assembly: GCA_026170595.1. Lineage (NCBI taxonomy): Eukaryota > Metazoa > Chordata > Lepidosauria > Squamata > Scincidae > Plestiodon > Plestiodon gilberti. The sequence goes on from JANXHW010000001.1 coordinate 80,832,891, forward strand.
GTGATCTTGGTAAGAATTTTTTCTAGCTGTTGTTGTTCAACAAAGCGGAATGCTGCATCACTTTCCCAGAGACATACAATAAAGATTTTTTAAAAAAAATCTTAGGACTCCCACTATGGGACCAACTGTTATGTAAGTTGTACCAATCAATAGAGAACTTGTGCAGTTAAGGCTGACAGGTACATGGCACGTAAAGCAGAACTCATCAAGCTTTTCATCTGTAAATGTTATACAACTGTGAAGCATTGATGGGAGGAAAGCAACAGATGATCAGAGAAGAAAAAAGGCAAACAATGATCTTTGCAGCGGTATGGAAATGAGTTGTTGCAACCCTTCTGTCCAAGGACATTCTAACTATCTGCCTTTTGAATAGCAGGTGAAGAACCCAGACGGTAAGATAGTTGTGACTCCCATGAGCAGATGGGAAGAACAAAATGTTGGCCATGCATGCATCAGTTATCTTGCTTGCTTAAAAAAAAAAAATCTATTTTGTAACATACACCATGTCTGGTGATCCAGCTATTTAGGTATGCAATTTCTTTGCTCCAAGGATATTCATGCTACAACAAGGATTAGGTTACAGCAATCCCACAAGAACATAAGAAGAGCCCTGCTGGATCAGGCCAAAGGCCCATCTAGTCCAGCTTCCTGTATCACACAGTTGCCCCACCAGATGCCTCAGGGAGCACACAGCTTATATTACATCTCACATCAGGGAGCACACCGCTTATATCCCATCCTTTGTTGTTGTTGTTGTTCAGTCGATATGTCGTGTCCGACCCTTCGTGATCCCATGAACCATATCCCGCCAGGCCTTTCTGTCCTCCACTATCTTCCTGAGTTCGCTCATTTTCATGTTCGTTGCATCGGTGATGCTGTCTAGCCATCTCATCCTTTGCCTTCCCCTTCTCCTTTTGCCTTCAATCTTTCCCAGCATCAGAGTCTTCTCCAGAGACTCCTCTCTTCGCATTAGGTGGCCAAAATATTTGAGCTTCAGCCTAAGTACCTGTCCTTCCAGGGAACAGTCAGGGTTGATTTCATTTAGGATTGACTGATTTGATCTCCTAGCAGTCCAAGGGACTCTCAGGAGTCTTCTCCAGCACCACAGTTCAAAAGCATCTATTCTTCGGCGCTCAGCCTTCCTTATGGTCCAACTCTCGCAACCATACATTGCTACTGGGAACACCATCGCCCTGACTATATGAACTTTTGTTGGCATGGTGATATCTCTGCTTTTTATTATGCTATCTAAATTTGCCATAGCTTTCCTTCCAAGGAGTAAGCGTCTTTTAATTTCCTGGCTGCTGTCTCCGTCTGCAGTGATCTTGGATATCCCATCCTTATATCACAGCAAAGCAGGAGAGTGTTATCTCACTTTCTTCATAGATAAGCATTATTTAGAGTTCAAAGCAATCCACATACTTGCAACAGACTGGTAAGGCAGGGTGGTATTATCTCCACATTGAAGATGGTGGGACGAGATTAAGGCCTAGACTAAACATGCAGAAACCTACATAGAAACAAGCATTTTCCATGGATTAACTCCATGTTTGGATGCAAAACCCATGTGAGTTGTCTTATATGTGAGCGATTTCCCATGGAATAAGCCAAGTGTTTTTTTATTATTATTTTTAATCAGCACGTTTTGAATCTTCCACACGGGTTTTGAACCAATAGTTGCAAAATTTGCATGGCTATTGATATCCATGAATCTGGAGTCCTAAGAAGAGGTGAGGCAGTGCCCTAGACTGTCTCCTGGCAGAGCCCTCCTTCACCACAGTTCATCCTCTCCTTGTCTGACTTTGAAGGGCAGGTGTCTTCTCCCTCTTGCTGGTGGCACGTAAGAGAGAATGGAGTGAAAGCGGACCTACCTTGAATTTTCACTGAATAGGATGAGGGATAAAACCAGCGTTCCAACTGTTCTAGCTACTCCTGTCAGCAGCAAAGGGCTTCCTCATCCTCTGAGGAATCCGTCATGGGCGAGGAGTTGAGAGCCTTCATCAATATTTGGTGCGAAGGGGCTGTCCAGGCAGCTCTCACCAAAAATTACTGAAATGTGGAGTAGTTCCGCTACATTTCAGAGAAGCTCAAAGACATGGGCTACTGGAAGCACACAGGAGCAAAACCAAGGAACTGAGGAGGAACTACACACTGGTGAAGGAGGACAAGAGCTGTTCTTCGACATCCTTGACTAGTTCCACTTTGTGGACTGTCTCGGGGGGACCTCTATAAGTGGCTCGGGGTGGTGCAGCAGAGGTGGGGCGCTGCCCTGCTGAGGGATGCAGGGGAAGAAGCAGTCTTCAACCTTGCTCCCATTGATCCAGACGGGTCTACCTCCACACAGACAGGGGCCTTCTGCATTGTACAAGTCATCCCAAGCCATGGGTAATGCAATCAGCCCACTGCTGTTTGAAGTGTCACAACATACATCTTCAGAACCAGATAATTACTCTCTATCCCATGAAGAATACTTGGGAAAGTGGGGGCGGTCAGTCAGTGGGAGAAGGGAGAGCTGGGGGGGGGGATTGAAGTCTTTCCCACCTTTGGCAGTGTCCAAATTACTATAGTATTTAAACTCGCACAAGTACTGTAGTGTTTACCACCACCGTTTGGGAAGTTGCAGCAAAAGTGTACTATGCCTGTGGCTGGTGCGTCTTTTGTTACATGAATTCACCAAACTGAAGCAGGGGAATAGTATTCATTTTCCACCCAATGACACACTGGTTGCTGGGTCTTAAAATGCCGGAACGAGTATTCTGGTGGCATAAGGCCCAAGTAGGATTGGACCATATAGCTGCCATCCTATACACACTTTCCTAGCCTGACTGAACACATTTGGACTTACGTTTGAGTAGACATGCCAAGGATTTCATTACAAGAACCTTGTGCATGGTTTGGGATGAGATTTTACAACCCTCACTGGAACAGAAACACCACTGGCCCTAGGATACATCATTCCATATTAGCCCATAATCAACATTGTAGAGATAGATGAACTCTATGGATGGATAGTATTACATTTTTTGGTATATATTACATATTTTCCTTAACCTGTAAATTTCGTATAAAGTACCATAACTATTTTAATCCAGTAATACCCATTATGTTATGACTGCATGGCCAATGGTACCAATTACACATGCTCCTCGAGTTGCGGATGGCTGAGTCAGCATTTTCACACAGGTGCAGTACATCCTTTGATAGTGCTTCTGGGCAGGCACAATAGTGCCAGGCTGGCAGGAACCGGCTCTTCTGACCTACATCCATTTCAAGAAGGTCAGTTTCATGCAGTCATATGGACTACATGAATGCAAGAGGGAAACAAAAGTATTTCATCTTCAAAACTCTGGAGTTCACAAGATCTCCCTTTGGTCATTCTCGATTGCAACCCCAACATAAGAAAGACAAAGTTTTATTATGTCTGCCCTAACACAATATAAATTCAACAATATAAATTCTAAACCACCTTTTTTAGATAAAATATAAAACAGTGGTTCTCAGAGGGCAGTTCCAACTAGTCTTCTGGGAAATTTGCATGAATTGGTATTCTATGCTATTCCTTAAAAAAGTGTGATTAATTACTATGGTAACCACTACATTACACTGCATACATTTGCTCTGATATTCAGTGAATATAGTGCAACCTCTTATAGAAAAGCATGTCAAAGGGTTTGCGTGAATTCTTCAAGAGTTCACATTGTTTGGAAGCAATTAATCCTTTATAAGAGGTCATTTTAAGATGAAAGACTCATTCTATAGTCTGCTCCTTACATAACTGCCTCAAAGCATCTCTTCTTGAACATTAGCAGAGGGATAGAAGATGCCAAGTGGAGATGGAATGCAGAAAACTAAACTTCATATACACCATCTTAGGTAACAAGGGATATAACAGGGATATTCTATGTTGCTGGTGTTTTGTGATGGTTTAAACACAAGCTGCTCTATTTTACACACACACACACACACACACACACACACACACACACACACACACACACACACTGAAGTTTCCATGCCATCACATATCTTGTAGCTAGTATATGCATCCGCTTATATAAAATACCATATTCTACTGGATGCTCCACAAGTGTTCCGGTATATTAGAAAGCAGAGCAATAAATTAGTGCAACAGTTGTGCTATACAGAAGACAGGAGGACATGTTTGAGGTCCTATCAATCCGTTCACACATCCTAGATTAAAGATCATTGTAACTTATTGGCGTAGGGTTTAACAGAAATAGTGAGAACATCACCCAAATCCATAGTTCAGCAATGCAACCTAGTCCTGTACTATTTTGATAGAGAAGCAATTCTGTCTTAAATGTTTGTTTAATTCAGGAAAGAAGAACTGCATTTGCTAATCTACATTAAATGCTGCACTGCAATCTCTCACGCATCCACACACTATCCCCTGCTATGGCACTCCCTCAGTCTACTAAAAAATTAAGACTTCAGAGAAATAAAGCAACAGCAGAAGATATTACTAACCCAAAAATGTGGTCATTCATTGATGCATAATGTATCAATGAAATCAGCGCAATTCTTGGTGCCATTTTCTATTCATCTGGGATATTGTTTTTCAAACTATAAATCCTAATGGGGCGCCTATATATTCCACAGGCATGTAGAATATACCTGTCACCATTTTTTCCAGAAGCTTGAAACCTTCAAATCTAGAACATTTATATAATATTACCTACAAATGTTAAGGCTTTTGAAGTATCAGAATTAAATAGAAAGAAGTGTTCCTTATCTTTTCATTTCAGCATGGTTAATATTTCTTGCCTGCAAAAGTCATGCTTTATCATTAGCCAACTTGCTTTGTCAATTTAAATGTCTATTATTTTTATTGCCACCACCACTATTATTGTTAATCACTTACATGTTTACTGGCAGGAAATATCACTATACAAAATTCACTCAAGCAGTAGAGTAGCTTGTATCGTAGTGACAGAAGCAAATTTGTTCCTCCACTTCTTCCATAAACACCACATGTTCTTGTGAACAGATAGGATTTCCAATTGGCTAAACTACTTACACTGTGGTTATGATACATGAAAGACCAGATCAATGCTAAGAGCAGTTAAAAATGCTAGTTCTTTCTGCAGTTCGCCTGAACCAATGGCACTTAGCAATTTACACTCCTCAAACTTGAGAAAGAAAATGAAGGTCACACACCATGGTGACTAAACCAGCTTTTTGAAGCCACCAACATCTCTCTCCCCCCCCCCCGCTTTATTTATTTAAACAAGTTGGTCTCAATGTCTGCTACAGTGGTCATGGGGTGGTCTAATGTTTGCCAAAGTCAGGCAGCTTTACCTCACTCACTCACTCTCCACCGCAGAATGTGGTCAAGAAGAATGCCTGTCATTGTTTTAAGTACTGTAGGTTGCATCTAAGGTTGGTATATAGTGATTAAATACTGTTTTTCCAATAGCACAAGATTTTTAAAAAAAATCACATCAAAACAGTTTAATGGAGGCACATGTTAGTGGATGGGACACTCCACATGGATAGATGTCATTGATGAGAACAGAGAGCCCTAACACAGGGAAATACCATAATAGCTCCCAGAACAAAGAAGACACCTACACAGTAGAACTACAACAGAGGGGATCATATTGGTGTGGTATGATAATTACTTTGCATAATCTAGATTCAGTTTTAGTCTTGTTTTCTAGCCAGCTGTTTTGCTTTCCATTATCATCTTGCACACAGGCATTGCCAAATAACAATTTCAGTTCTGACTTACAGGTCTTCCCTTATGTCAACAAGTTTTGAACAGAGTGGAAAACAAAACTGAAAAGTCGCATGATGTTATCTTATACCTAACACAAGCTCATCCATTTCAACTGCTTTTCTAAAACATCCAACCAAAACTATTTCTATTTCAAAACCTATGAGTGGCACATGACACCAACACCATGACAAACCTTCATTTTTGGTTTTGTCCAAGAATCCGATCCCTAGGATTCCTAGACCCTTCAATACTTCATTCTAAATGCAACAAATGCAGGTACACTTTTTTTTAAACCGGATTTACATATTTTTTTTTCACATCAGATTCTGAGGCTAAATGCAAACACCACCTAAGACAAAGACTTTTCAAAATGTGATCCTTCGACCCCAATAAGCAGCTACAATTAGTGTGTAACAATAAATGCAATGAGCAGAAATTGCATTTTGCAAATTGCAAGTTAGGCTTGCAGGGCACAAATGGATACAAGAACTTTCACTAGAAAAGAACAAAAGAACAGTGGAAAGCAGAGGGTGGTGGGGGGGTGTTGGATAAAGGCAGTTTCATCTTTCCTCAAAGTGCACAGAATAAAAGTCTATCCCCTCCTGGCACTTTTTTGCCTCTCCAGGCTCCCTTCAGAAAATCCATGGTGTGTTCTTTCATTGGCACAGATTTAAAAGCAGTTCTAAAGTTGATTTGTTCCAACAGTTCCCTATCCAAAGGTCACAGAACATTTCAGCACATCTTAAATTGAAGCTCTAATGTGTTCAGGTACATTGTTCTTGTGACCACAATACAAAATAAGGTGGTAGAAGGATTAACCTCTACTTATAACTCCATCCAAAACAGTTACATATTAGAAGATTGACTAGGTGACCAAATAAATCATCAGAGACTTCCAATTGTCAAAATGCTATGACCTCCTAGGCCCATGATTTTTTTAGAGTACAAATAAGTAATTATGATGGTTGCTCACTCACAGGCTTGAAATTAAGCTAATGCTTTGCTCTGCAGTTGGGCTTGGCTACAACCTACAAGCACGTGAAAGAGTGCCAAGACAAAAGGAGAACAGTATTATGGGCTGGAATAAAGTTAGCACACTGTAATTAAAGGCTACCTGGGTCTTACACTGGCAGATCTTGCAATCTACCACCATAACGCCCAGCATGGCAGGCACTCCTCTGTTCTGTGGGCCACTGCCACCAGCATAAAGCCCTGGAGGCTGTACACGGGTGACACCGGCCAGCAGAACCTCTACTGCCACTGGTAAGTCAGCAATGGGGGTGGGTCAGGGGAGGGCTGGGGCAGGAAGCAGGCCTGGGCAGTTCGGGGGCAGAAGGGGGGTGGATCTTGGTGGCATCCATGCATGAAGGATTCTATCCCCCCTTCGCAACCTGGACCCACCCCTGAGTCTATTCAGACTTACACCAGCTAAAGAGATGGAGTAGGTCTGAGGAGACCCACTGGGGACCAGGCGGCCTATCAAGAGGTACCGGTAAGTAAAAATGTTCTTTACTTACCTCTCCTGGGCTGTCTGGTCTGCTGCCCCATAGCATGAAGTACATGCTCTGTCAGCAGCGCTGCATGCTCTGGGTCAGCAGGTAATAGGATTGGGCTATAAACCTAGTCAACAAAAAAAGTGATTTACAGTTGGGCATATGTTTGGTTTAGGGAGCCAGATCTACTTACTCTGGACAAGTCACATTACCGCTCAAAGAACAGGTTCCAAACATGGGAGTTCTGGATATGGCTTGAATGAGTGTTCCGGCAACACTAGGTGCCTTCCAGTTGTCGTAAAAGGCAACACCTGGAGTGTGTGAGCAGGCCACCACCAAAAGCGGCGAGTGGCCAGCTCCACACAGCAGCAGACTCCGGACACCAACCACCTCAGGTCCCACCTGTGCCCCAGGTGGTGGGACGCAGGTAGTGGGAGGGAGGCAGGGGGGGAATGGGGCAGGGGTGGGTGTAATGGGGCAGGGGAGATGGTGGGTTGGGACCAGGAAAGGCGGGTTTAGCTGCAGCAGCATCCGCTGAAACCAACCCCCTTCCCAGGCTCGATCCACCTGCACGGATTCACACAGACTTGCACTAGAGCTATCACTGGCACAGATCCAAGTAGACCCACTGGGCCAGCAGGGTTTTACAACAAAGCCTCCAGAAGTCAAGACTCCCCCGTGGGATGCAGCACACACGCTGCATCGCCACACGGGGAGTTATGATAGTTTGGGCTGACAATCTGTACAGTATTTCCTGATCACCCAGAAACAAATATTTTGCATTGCTGTCATAGAAATCTAACTCTCAAAAACTGTAGTGTTCATGTTGCAAACTTTAGTACATACTGCGAAAATACATTTCAACTGGTGCCAGTTAATTACACAGAGGTTAACGTTATACTGTAGTATTAGGTACACACACAGCACAGGGTGTCTGTAACAGGTACCCAAAGTATGCAAATACATGCCATGCCATTAAGTATTTAATAGATATAACTGAACCGTACAAGGCAACATCGTACACATTTTGAAAGTTTAGCCCTAGGTATTTTCAGAGGCCAATTACTTCTTCATTTCTGTGGGCAGGAGTTTAATTGTCAGGTATGTTTTGCAATGAGGCTCTTTGCTGTAATTCCAATTAAAAGCGGATGCAGAATGAACTATGGGAAACGCCACAGGGAGCCTTAATCTGAATTGCACAATCCTCTAATGTGCCCATGTGCTAAAAATCTATCCAGAAGTTGTGTTAATGAACTGCTGATGACTGGCTCATTCAAACGATTTCGCAGATCCATGCAGAAATGTTGCCGTGCCAACAGATGGAGCCAGGTTCAAAAGAATAACACAATATAGCTGAGATTCCTTAGGGTGGCTGCGGGGGAGGGAATACACAGACACACAAGGCTTTTCTCAGAAAAGGGAAAGAGTTGTTGCCCTCATGAAAAGGGCTTCATGTGACTTTTGTGCAGAGAGGAAGGACATGATTCAGCTGTCATATGCCTCCTTTTCACAGGGCATCCATCCTACAAAGGATCAGACATGAAATCATCCCAAATCACACATCCCAGTGCAATTCTGGTCTCTTACGAACAGGTGCTAAAAAGTCACAGGGGACAGAGCTGCAGTCTCTCACTCCCATAACTTTATTCAGAGTCATCACCAGTTATTTTGAACACAGGAACAGTATTAGTTGTTTGGCTTTGTATCCTCACTGACTGAGTGACCCCTCAGAAGACCCCCTCAAGCAATGCATCAATCAATGCAGATTTATCATCTCACAGTTCTAGCTTTCTCTCTCCCCCCCCCCAAAAAAAATCCCTTCATGCTGCATTGTCTCAACCAATTATCTGCATTAGCCATATCACGGGGCCTTCATGAGCATGACTAAAAATGTCATACAGGTTGAACAAAGAAACGTTAAAATGGATTCAACCTTATATTGAGAGCCTTTTTTAAAACAAAAACAAATCATTGCCGTATAATACAAATTGTGGCTGAGCAGATTTCTAGATCTGCTGGAGGCACCTCTTCCCTTGACAAATGAATATCTAAGCTCTGCGGTCTAATGGCCACTGATATAAATGGTTTGAACGATGCTTTCCTTCTGTCACCAGCTAATATTGGCTTACAGGTCGCAATTAACTTGGGTGCTAGGGAGGCAATAATTAGGATCTTGTTATTGGACACAAATGAGCCAATTTATCAGCATTAGAGCTGCAGATATCTGTTTGCCACTGTAAAGCAATTTTGAAAATGAAATCCTTAAAGCTGGAAATGCCTTGCAAGCCTATTGGCACTCAGGCCAATGTTTTATTCTGAGCAGAACATGACTACAAGTGGATTTTGAATAGGAACATAAACTTTAGAAGAACGTTTGTCAGACTACTTCAGAGTAACGGGCTCATGGATTTCACCCAATGTCATTGGATGTCCAGGATCCAAATACGTATGTTTCTGGTCTAGATATGGGGAAGGGCAGCAACCTACCTTATTAATACATCATACTGATTCTCACATGTATTTATTCATCTTCTTTGTACACTCTTCCTCCAATATGCTCAGAATGGTGATGGTGTACATGGGAGTATTTCATTCAACCTTGCAATAACCCTGTGAGATAAAGTTTCATCCAAGACTATCCCTATAAATTTCATGGCTGAATCTATGATCGAAATGTGTACGTACTGGGGGCAAGTAAGCCCGAATGCCATGACTGAGTGCCAAGAACTACGCATGTTGTCCCACACATGAACCACACCAGTACTATTTTGGTCCCTCCCTCTTTCCCACTGCTGCTCACAAAGTTGCTCCTAAATTTAAGGGGAGCTCCTTGAACTGTGTGCAGTGAGGTCAGGGGGAATGCAACTAAGTGAGAGAAGAAATTGAAAACCATCCATGCATGTGTGGCTTTCCACACACGGCAATCTTTGGATCCCCATTACACACAAACACATAGTACACACGGCATTGGGCCTCACCACCAGTGGAATGTGTGTTCCGCTGGCGGCAACTGCTGCAAAAGCTCCGTAAAGTGCTTTTCAGCAGCGCGCTGAGTGGCATGCTGCTGGGATGCTGGTGGGAAGGCCAAGCCTTCCCCCACACGTCATCAGCTCTCCCGCCGGAGCCAGTAAGCCAGTGGGAGAGGCGGAAATGGGTGGAGGAGAGCATGATGGGGCGAGGAGGGGACGTAACAGGGTGGGGAGGCTGCAGGAGGGATGGATCCGGTGGAAATGGCACGTACCAGATCCTATCCTGTCCAGCAGCAGTCTCCCCACCCCTTTCTCTCCTTGGACGTGTGCTAGCAAAATCGCTAATGCAGGTCTGAGGAGAACCATTGCAGAGCAGGAGAACAAATACTGTTCAGAAACCAAGCAACAAAACTGGGTTTTTAATTGCATTGATTTGACAGCAGCATTAGGTTCAAAGCAAACAAGACAAAAAGAAAACACAAAACCAAGATGCAGATGTAGTAGTGACTAAGTAGTCTATCACCCACACTGTTTCTTGAAAGGTTGAAACATGAGACTCACAGCCCAATCCTGTGTAACGCTTGCACCTGTGTAACAGTGCACTTATGCCAGTGTAACTTGCCGTACGCCAACGGACACAGGACAGACACAGGCGTACCCCCTCTCAGACACTGCGCATGTGCTATTCAGATGCAGGACAGACACCAGCGCAACTCTGCCAGTGTAGGGAGCATTCCAGGGGTGTCCGAACACCCCCAGAATGCCCCCTGCGATGGCGGACCTGCAGCAGCGTCCGTCCTGCATCCAAACTGCGCACGTACGGTGTCCGAGGGGGGTACGCCGGTATCCGTCCTGCATCCATTGGCATATGGCAACTTACACTGGCATAAGTGCACTGTTACACCGGTGCAAGCGTTACACAGGATTGGGCTGACCGTGTGATATGAGCCCACAATGTGAGGCTCACAAGGCTACCCTTCCCACAGACAAGTTATAGAAATGCTGTAATCCAGACCAAGAAGGAAAATAAGAGACCCAGCACAGGTAATGGGATCATAAAGGCACCCACAAGCTCCATAAAATCCAAGGTTTCAGAATGCAAATCCAGTCTCTCTAAGAAAGTACGGACCACCACAGCTAACGACGATGTAAACTTCTCCATCCTTCCTAGGACAATTTCTGAGAGTACCTTGCCTGTCTAAATAGATCAATAAAACAAACTGTGCAGGAGGTTATGAATCACTAAAACACTCCCTCATCCTCAGGCAGTCCTGGCTCTGGACAAGAGAGCTGAAAACGTTCAAATTCAGACCTCAGTTCTAGACTTGGGGGGGGGGGCATTTAAGAATCCATGGGTTGTACTATCAAACACAATTTTTCAAGTCCCTGCAATTCTAGGAGCCCAGCCTATGCAGCTATAAAAGTGTGTCTTTTGCAGGGAAAGTAGCCTATGACTTCCAACTAGGGCTGAACTCAATTCAAGGCTGACAAACCTAGAACAGTATTTTTGTTTTTTAAGAAACGTTACCTCACCAGATCCTTTTTCTGCTCTAAGCTCTCCTGGTGATTTACCCTCATCAGCATTCAGGTGTTGATTTTTTAAAGTTATTTGCTGATCTGAAGGAAAAGGAACACCTCTCTAAGAGCCCCACTGTCTCTCCCCTGCCTGTGAGAAGTAGCTGTAGCGATAAGGACAGAGGCTTCAGCCATCTCAAAAGAGACAGAATCACAAAGAGCTCCTCTGATCACTTCTGGCATCTGGTCTTCCTCTCATTAGCACATTAAAGCTGCTCTGTCCATTTTGTCAGAGCCACTCTGTCCATTCTCCAGAGTTGTCTATGGAGCCATTTATGCTTCTGCTCTTTGGAAACCTCCCCAGTTCAAGAGGCACTAACTAACCCCTTTCCCAAAGCTGAAGTTACAATCTGTGTAAAAAAAAATTTATTCTGCATACAACAGGTACCCAGTAAGCCCAAATCTTCCAAATGTCACAGTTAAGCAAGAGAAAATTCACAGCCTGTCTTGCCAAATTACACCTCAGGAGAAAGGCCTATTCCCCCCTGCCCCCAGTTCAGTGCATGAGCTTTTTTACGTGTTTAGAATGCAACACATTATACAGAAGACCCCACCAACCCAGTAGATGAATTAGGTACATGAATTCTTGTACTATTAAATCAGTGTACTATGGAGGAAGAAAAGTCTATTCCTGAAGATGCTTGATAGGCCACACAAAGAGTATAGTGCAAAGGGAAAGGAGAGAAAGCTTTAGAGCTTTCTAGGGTCAAAACTGCAGGTGCATTTGAACACACTGTAATTGTGACCCAGGAATCTTTCTCCACCCCTCGCAACCTATTCTCTCCTCCCCCAACCCCATTTTACATATCATTATACCACCACACTCTAATGTGGGAGAAGATAACCTTTTACTTGCTTAGTCTTCCACTTGCTTACTCCCTATACAGGTCCATACTGCCCCTATACAGGTCCATACTGCCCCAAGAAGAGACTGAATGCAAGTCCATGATGCCCATCCAGTATCCTAGCGAAATGTACAATTTAACTTTGTGTGCAACGCATTGTTGGATTTCTGCTCCAGCAGACACCACTATTTAAAAAAATAAGTGGGCAGGGCAGTGAACAGCCAATGCCTTTTGCACTTCAGACTCTCTCACCCATGTACCATGGAGTTCTTTCTCCATGTACCTAATTCATCTACTGAGTTGGTAGAGTCTTCTAAATTCCCTTGGAGCTGCAGTTTCAGATGTTCTTATGAGCCACAAACTATCCTGATCCTTGCTGGCTTTGGGTTGGAGAACTATACAAGTGCAGGCTGGGAAGAACTAGTTAATTCTAGTGTATTCACTGTAGAATACAGTGAATACACACATACTGTGTAGAATACACACATGCACCTCTCTCTTTTCTTTCTCTCTGCAAGAGCAGGATTGGGAAAAGGACATGCTTTCACTCCTCCTCACATTCACTCACCCACTTCAGGACAGTCGGACCTTTTTATCCACGTTTTTTTTTATCCACGGATTTGACTCAACACAGATGACAAAACTGTGGAAGAGGGAGTCCAACCGCACTACATTACCTCTTTTTTCAGTGTTGTCAGAGGCCTGCCAGCCACTTCCAGCCTCCTGCACATGTCCAAACCGCTGAAAAATGCAGCAGGGAGTCTCTGGCGCCATTTACAGGTTGCTTCCAGTAGTGGCTTTTGTTTTTTTCAGTCAGTTTAAACAAACTCAGGAGGAGGGAAGCAGCGAAGATGCTGGAAAAAATGTAATGTGGCACCGCTCCCAAAAAAACCCCTCTCCTCCCGGATTTCATATAACACTGATTTTCTTATCCACTGTGGCTCCAGGAACAGAACCTCAGCGGAGAAAAAGGTCCAACTATACCATCTTTTTTAAATCTTTGCACATCCCTGCTCCAGCCCACCTCCCAATCTCAGCTACCATGGCATTTTAAAAAACATTAGAAACATGGGAAGCTGCTTTCTACCAAGTCAGACCATTGATCCGTCTAGCTCTGTATTGTTGATGCTGTCTGGAAGTGGCTCTCTGTGGTTTCAAACAGGGTCTTTCTCTTACCTGGAGATGCGAAGGGTCTTCCCCCCTTTCAGCCTTGTCCCAGGATGCATCCTGGGACAAGACTGGGAGGAGGGAAGAGCCTTTGCATGACCCAGAAATGAGTCATTAAGCTTGCAGAAGCCCTGCAGAGGCTTGAAAACAGTGCAGTTTTGCTACTTAAAGGTAGAAACGGGGATTGGGGGGCTTTTTTCCCTTTTTACTGCGTTTTGAAGGTGACTCCAGTATCCGTGGATCCTCACTATCCGTGGGGGGAGGGTCCGGAACGGATCCCCCATGGATAGTGAGGTCCAACTGTGATTGCTTAAGAGTGGAGAACAGCATGTAAAGCAGGTTTGCCAAGTCTCCTGAGGCTCAGACCCTGGGTTTCAGGTGACAGAGTCTAACAGCCCAATTCTGCATAGGATGCACCAGCTGGCCTAAATGGCTGCTGCATTCTACACAGGATGCCGCTCATGCCAGCGGAGCTGGGGCACACTTAGGGGGAAAGGGACATTTGTCTCTTTCCCCCGGTGTAAGTCCCAGCAGCCATAATGGGCCTCCTCAGATGTGCCCCAGCTATTTTACTGGTGCACATCCAGGGAGGCAGTGTAAGGTCGACCAGGCCCGGGAAAGGAGTTAGGATATCGGTGGAGTGTGCCGCCGAAATCCCCGCCCCCCTCCCTGGCCTAGCTGACCAACCGCCCCCTCCTCCACCACCCTGGCCCACCCTCCCCACACCCTCCCGCCACCTGGCACAGGGCTTACCTGTGTCCGACGGCGTGGGTCTCCTGTGGCAGTGGAATGAGCGATGCCAGCCTTAGAGCCAGCACCGCTTATTCCCAAGGTGCTGCGAAAGTGCTTTAAAGAACTCGCTTCGCTGGCCCTAAATTGAGCAGGATTGCGCTATAAGAGCTAAGTGGTGGTGCCTGGCAGATTAAGGGCTGGAGCCTCGTAGAATGGAGCATAGCAATATCTGAAAAGGGTAGAGGGTGGCACCTGGTTAGTCAGTGGAAGAGCCCAACTCTAAATGATGCTACAAGGGCAGAACCTGATAGACACGGTGGTGGTGGTGGGAGCAAACAGTAAACAGTTCTCAAGCCAAATACAAAATAGTGTACATCTTTGATTTCAATCCCTCAAGTTGAAATTGTAGCACTTTCCTGGAGACTCTGAAGAGCCCTTACACTACAGGTCAGACTCTGAAACCTGGCAGCCCTAATGTAAAAAATATCAAAGCAAAGTAGCTACCAAAGTCGGGTGGGTGGGAATAATGATGAATTATTCTGACCAATTTCCTGCATCTTAATTCTATTATTTGTTACAAATGTAAAAGTATCTACTTAATTCTATAAATACTGCACTAGCACTACTGGATACACTCCCGTTCACTCTCTCACTCCCCCCCCCCCCACTGCCCTAGAGAAGGACATAATGAAGTTGGAAATAAGTTCTTTGCCAACAGACCAGGTCATAATAATTTACCGAACATTGTTACCATTTAAACATTGTTACCATTTAAACCTGTACAGAAAGATGAAATACAAACACACAGTTTTATGACATTTCCCATCACCATCTCTCAAGGGTGACTGAAAGGCAATGGAAAGGGTCTTCAGACTCATACTTTTTTTTTTTTTTGCTGCCCCCATGTTAGGTTAACTTAAATAGCTCTCTTGTTCTTTCTTTATATGAAATACTATCAGAAGATAATTCTTTTGTTCTGCACAAGAAAGCTCAGGCAGTCAAGGTTATAAGCATTCATTCTGCAGGAATGTCAAAAGCGCATACATTTGATCTTTAGGCTTCTTTCAATTAACAGCAGAAATACCATAAGTTATTCAGATTGCTGTTTGCCTTACTAATCATGCAACTCTATGATCTTGCTGATTTGAAACACCAGAATGTTTTCAAGACTAAAAATAAATAAATCATAAATAGAACTTACTTAATGTCATGTAACTGGCCTTATGGTAAAGTGATCCACTTTTAGATCCCCACCACCACAATTTTACATTACATTTGGGCCCCCATATCCGCTGGGGATATGTTCCAGGCCCCTCCGTGGATACTTGAAACCGTGGATAAGAGCGAACACCCCCTCCATGGTTTCCTGAGGGCCCCCCACCCTGCCTCCCCTGCAGGCAGCTCTTATTTTTCTTTCAGCAAGCTTTGTTTCTTCCTTAAAACAAACAGAGAAGCAGCTTCCATTGCAGGCAAGTAGACTAAGTCCTAGAGAGGCTCTGTAAGGTTTCTGTTAACCTTGCAGAGCCTCTCTAGTACTTAGTCTCATTCTACTTGCCTGTAATAAGCAGCTGGCTGCTTCTCCTGTTTCTTTAAGGAAGAAACGAAGCTTACTGGGAAAAAAGTAAAAGCCTGGGGGGTCCCCGTGATCCGTGGATAACTGAAACCGTAGATAGCGAATCAGTGGATATGGGGGCCCACCTGTATTGCATGGCTAGCACTAGAATGTCATGACTTTGTTTTAGAAAAGATTTTTTACTTCAGAACTCTCAATAGAGTAGCACTGAAATAGGCTTTAGAGTAGGGCAGGGGTGGGGAACCGGAGGCCCGCAGGCCGGATCCGGCCTCTGGAGCGATACGGTCCAGCCCGTGCGAGACCGGACCCAAATCAATCAGGTCCAGCCCGCGCGAGCAGACCGGAGGCTCCGCCAGCCCCGCAGGCCCCTTCGGCTGCTTCTGCGCATGTGCAGAAGCAGCCGAATTCAAAGGAGTCGCGCCAAGGAGAGCGCGCGGCGCGCTCACCTCGCGCGACTCCTTTGGAACCCGGCTGCTTCTGCACATGCGCAGAAACAGCCGAGTTCGAAAGGAGTCACGCAAGCAGCGCGAAAAGGCGATTGGCCCATCGTAGCGGAGATCTTCCCGGTCCTCCTTCGGAAGTGCAACCGCTCTGCCCTCACGTGGCAAGGCAGAGGCTGGGAGGCAAATTCAAAAGAACAGACCGAGGCGGCTGCGGGCGGCCAGGCACAACAGGGCGTGCTGCTGCTGCAGCTGCAGGCGACAATGCGCCGGGAGGGAGGTCCGGGCGGGCAGCCATCGGTCGACCTGCTCCGAGGGTTCTGATGCAGCCGCTGACAGAGGAGCGGGAGGTGGCAGCGAGCGAGCCAGCCGCGCTCCAAAAAGGTAAGGAGAGCAGGGGGGGGAGAGCAGGGGGGGAGAGCGGTGTGTGTGTGTGTGTGTGCGCTGGCGCGCGCCAGAACACCAATTTGCGATGGAGGGGCACACGGCCCGCAGGACATTTTCCCCATGGGAAAATGGCCCTCCATCGCAAAAAGGTTCTGCACCCCTGGAGTAGGGGAAGGCAACCTAAGGCCTGCAGGCTGAATCCGGCCCACCATGCGAAGTCATCTGGCCTGCGGTCTCCAGCCCACAGCGAAGCAACTCCAGCACTTTTCCCCGGGAAGTGGCAGCAGCAGCACCAGGACTCCACAGGTGGCTCTGCCATTGGCTTTTTGGTGTGCAACAAATTAGGCAGGAGGCTTCAATGCCTGCAATGGAGTGCAACGTGTTCACCATGCTGGGCAATGAATTGGTAGCAGTGGGGGGGAGCGTGCTGGGAGAGGCAGCAGCAGCTTCATGGGCTTTTCGGCATGGTGCTGCTGGGGCTCTCGGGCTGAAAAGACTGGTACTTTGGCGAGCTGGGCTGCCACATGCTGCTCAGCCTCTACCTGTTCACCATCACTGTTCCCTCTAACATGATGCTGAGCTCCGTGTGGAGCTCAGCAACCCAGAAGCTAGGCGTTGATGTCATTGCCGAATGTCTGGAAGTGGTGTCATGATGCAGTGGCCCGCCATAGACATGGCCTCTGGCCCCTATGCCAAAGAAGCTTGCTGATCCCTGCTTTATAGAATCCCTGAGGCATCTGGTGGGGCCACTGTGAGATAAAGGAAGCTGGACTAGATGGACTCTTGGCCTGATCTAGCAGGGCTTATGTTTTTAATCCAATAAAGCTCCAAATGGTGAATATCTGAATGGACTTCAACTCAATAGAACTTCAATTCCTTTTTTCAGTGCTTGTTCAGAGGTTGTGAGCTCAAATTAGAATACTTTTTCCACAATACAAAGCAAACGCTGCCTAATACAGATATATTTTTCCATGAAAAAAAATGTCTCTGACTCCCAAAATATCCTACCCTACCCTAAAATATAGGACTCTATTACCAATGTTGGCACACAAGAGGGGGAAATCCTTTGGTTGTGTGCAGGAAAAAATAGGCTAGCACTGCATGTGAAGTTCCTAACCACCTTACTGGTCAGATAAAGTTTGACTGCCAATAACCCCTTCTAGTAAGTGGGTCTGATGTGGCACAGCAAATAGAAATACTATCTTGGGACATGATGAGTTGGAAGAACAAGTCAGATGATAAAGTTAGCTGGAATTTCTTCCCTTAATCCAGGATCTGAACACACCTTCAAAATATGCTTTCAGATTCTGAATTCAGGGAAACCCTGGTCAGTCTTGACTGTGGTGAAAACAAAAGGACACTTGCTTCAGGAACAGGAATAGTTGTAAGGAGGGTACACACAAAGTACTTTAGGCTGGCTCCCAATTTGTTAGTATCAAAAGCTGCCGCTCTTGCACAGCAGCTCTGCGTGGCGAGTACCCGTGATGACACATTGGCGCATCTCCCAAGTCATCAAAATGTTTCCAGGCAGTAGAGTAGCTCAATCCACTGGCTCTGCTCAACAAGAAAGGCCATAAGGTTTCCAGTTGAGGATGGAACTTTGCATGGGCAATGATGGTCTCTAGCGTCTCTGGTTCTGAGCTTGTTCTCTGAATCTATACTCCCAACTCTGACTCCTGGCTCCCCCTTGATGGCTGTAAGCATTACATCTTCCCAGTTGTGGATCCTCTAACCAGAGGTTCCCAAACTGGGGCATCATGACACCCCAGCCAGCAACAATGGGTCACTACTCTCTTAAGGTGAGTGGAGACCTGCAGTGATGTCGACAACGCATCTAGGATCGCACCGCTGCCACCACAGGAAAAAGGTGCCTGTTTTACCTTCCTGGAGGGTTGTGGTGGTCCTCCAGGGGGTGCGAGGAGCCTACTGACCCCTTTACAGACCTCCCCACGCATCAGGACGGCCCTCTGACACGATCGTGACCCGGGTTTTCATCAGAAAACCGTAAGTCAGTCGCAATCACGTCAGAGGGCCGTCCTGATGCACAGGAAGGTCTGCAGAGGGGTCCACAGGCTCCACACACACCCTGGAGGACCACCACAACCCTCTAGGAAGGTAAAACAGGCACCTTTTTCACCTCAGGAGTGACAGCGGAGGCACGATCCTGGACGCACCATTGCTGCTCCTTGGAGGGCCCTACAGCCACTTAGAGCAGCAGAGGCTCTTCCAAGGAGTTTGGGAACCTCTGCTCTATTCCTTTACGAGTAACAAAATCAAATTGTGTTCTGAGCCATAAACATTTTATTTTACCATTTCCTTCCGCTTCCCTGTTTGTCTGAAGACAAAGGAGCACACTTCTGCTCAGAAACAGCACATGAGCACATTGCAAGTACTTGTTGCACTGAAATTTCTAAATCGTTCTCTGCATAGTACTTACACAGGAAAGGCCATACCCCTGTGTATAAAGTCTAAATTGATACTAAATGTCCCAGGGGTCAATAAATGATTGACTACAGAATAACAGTTCTAGTTATTTCTGCCCCATTTGTTATTAATTTATATTTTGAATTTATTCAAGGATGTATATACTGTATTACCTCTTTTGCACAAATCAGCCCAAGGCAGCTAACAATCAACAAAAAAAACACCACAATGTAACAAGTAAAAGCAGCAGATAAAAATTAATTATAATATGGGTGATAAAAACATCACAGTTAAGAGGCCTTGCAATATATTTTTTTTAACTTCTCAAATTCTGCTTAAGAGCAAGCAAAAATGGAGCCAGAGATGGGCCTCTGCAGGGAGGGAGTTCCAAACCAATGGTGATGCCATTAAGAAGGCCCTGCTTTTGGTACCTACCAAACAAATTTCATGTCAAGGACAGCTCAAGAGCAGGGCCTCTGAAGGCCATCTCAAGAGTTGGGCAGGCTCAGATGGGATTAGCAATGCAGCAGGAGAACCAGTTAGGGACAGAAAATAAACCTGTCTATCAAAAATGTCCTTTTCTGAGGCTGAAAAAGAAGGCAGGCAAGGAAATTGCATCTCTTACTCCTTTTGATGACTGGAGTACTCGGATCATTAAAATGCAGCAAAATGTAGTTTACATAGCACGGCTGAGAATATATATCTACAATTCCCTATCAACACAGATTTTGTTAAAAGCAACCAGACAGGCAATCAATTATCACAGTATTAACAGGAAATATGTTCTACATTTATGGGTAGCCCAAAATTTACAGCCAAAATATTGCAATTCTCAGAAAACCTGCAGGTTACGGCTCTCTACTGTCTCATTATCATGTTCTATTACTGCCCGTCTCCATGGGCTATGGTATGGACTCTCTTGATCACTAGTGCAGAATGATGAAGTCGTTCAAAAACCCTAAAAAAAATTACGCTAGATCCAACAACAAACACACTTCCCCATGCAGGACAATTTGCAGCAGGGCAGGGGGTGGAGGGAGGATAGAGGGAGGGAGAAGAAGAGGTTCCATGATATAATCTCTTTGGAAACAAGCTCCTGTGTACACTCTGCCGAATCTTGTCATACAAACCCAGCATAAGCTTCACATGGCCATCCTGGTGAAGAAACGTTCCCCCGTCAGCATGAAAAGGGCTTAAGTTGCTTTCCAAAACTAAGACAATACAAAAACAAGTCAAAACTGGCAGCATCTTTCTTGCTTGCATCTCAAGGACAAGAAAAAGAGGAAAGACACATATTGTTTAAGATCCCTGGGTGGGGAAGAAATCCTAAGGAAACAATAGCCTTGGAAAAACAGAGGCTCTCATGGTTCGGCCATTGAGAGCCTGCAGTAGGCTCATGGCCTCCCCTACCCCTGCCCATCCTTCCTCTCACATGTGCTGATTCCCTCCCCCACATTTTCGGTAACCGTTCTTTTCATTAATGGAAGAAGCTTCATTTGCACAAGTGGGGTGCCATTTTCACAGATCCCTCTTTCTCTCTGCATCCCATGCAATTCCCCCTTATCTGCTCCTGAGAGTTGGCAGACCTTCAGAAACAGATATTTAAGAATGTAGAGGGCTGCAGATAAGAAGAAATCAGTGAAATTTCCCATCCTCCCTTGTGTGAAAAGCGCATCTTCAGCAAATGGGAAGATGCACTTACGATACAACCCTACAGCTATCAAAAATCAGGAGTGGAGCAGTGAACAGGTGCATTTGAGGCGAAGGGGAGTTTGCAAACCTACAGCACATTCCCAGTGATCAAACAGCTCAGCTGAAGCATTTGATATGAACCAGAATTTCCCACAAGAAACTTGATTCTGACACCAGAAGATAATGCGCACAAATTGGTCTGAGTTCCAACACTTACCTTTTGAGAAATTAAGTGCTGCTTAAGGGTCTCTTTCACCAACTGACATGCTAGCCCAGGGGTGGTCAACCTTTCAACATGAATGCTCCTGGCCCTTTAATGGTTGTCTAGGTGAGGGCATTTCAGCAGGTGCAGCTGCTTTAGCAGCACCATCAGCACTTGCAGCTGCCAAGATTCTGTCTTCTACACAACTCTCAAGAATGCAGAGGCCCTAATGGTGGAAGGTTGGCCACCCCTGGGCTAGCCAAAGAATATTTACGGATACCTCTTCTTTCGGTGTGAAGACTGCTGCAGATTCTCTGTATTGCATGGGTTTGCACTTGGCATACAGGAGCAAGAGGTTTGGTTGGTCTTCCATGAATAAACTAACAAGGACATTAATATTTAACACTAGAAGAAGTTCAGCACCAACACATTTAGGAAGTTATTCAAGATGACCACATACCCAATAAAACAGAGGACATTTGGGATTTACAATGTACTGTATACGGATAGTGTAGAAAAACAAATTAGTTTTGTGTCTCTCAGTTTAAAGGTAAAGGTATCCCTTGACAATTCAGTCCAGTCGTGTCCGACTCTAGGGAGTGGTGCTCATCTCCGTTTCAAAGCCGAAGAGCCAGCGCTGTCCGAAGACGTTTCCATGGTCATGTGGCCGGCATGACTCAACACCGAGGCGCATGGAACGCTGTTACCGTCCCACTGACGCGGTACCTATTAATCTACTTGCAATTTCTTGCTTTCGAACTGCTAGGTTGGCAGGAGCCGTTGCACGGATTCGAACTGCTGACTTTTCGATCAACAGCTCATGGTTCAGTGGTTTAACCCACTGCGCCACCCACTGGTTTAGTGACTCTCAGTTTACCTGCATACTAATCCAACTCCTACCTTATTTTTTTTTTTTTTTGTAGTTTATTATGGACCACCTTCAAAGGCAACCTTGTTTGCAAAAAAAAAACCCATGGGGGGAGAAAGCAGGATAGAAATCTAATAAATAAATAAATAATTTTTTGTCCTAGCAATATGCCTCACCTCTTACATTAGAGTCCATACTGTCTTGACAATGAGAACTTTCCCCCATCACCAGCAGGCAGACTTATGCTAATCCTCCAAACCCGTTGAAAATCTCAGGCAGTATTAGACTTTGTTTGTTTGGAATACTGCGCGCGTGCATGCGCGCACACACACACAAACATATCCCTATGCAAATAAGGAACAGACTAATCGCCTCAGTCGTGTTTCTAAATCCTCCCCACTTCATGCTCATTGCTCAAGTAATCCAAACTGGGTATGAGTTCCTTGGAGATTTTGCCTCCAAGATTCAAAACTACACAGTGCAACGATTTCCACGGGAAACGATGCAAACGAAGCTCACTTATTCCAGACCTGCAGGGCATGAGCACCAGGAAGGAGTCCTAATTTTATATGAAGTGTTGTTTAAAGAAGACCTTTCTTGGCGACTTAACAGCAACCATGACTGGGTTACAAACACCTTCTTCCCCCAACCAAATGTCAGGATCAATTTTCACTGTCCATGACAGAATTAACACACATTTGCTATTTTTATAAAGATGAATGTTGCCTTCATCATTCCACATCCCTTCCTCCCCTTACTGAAGGACTGCTTGACTTGGGTATTCACTCCATATCACTGCTGATCTCTTGCTTTCACCCTTCCATAAGCCTGGATCAGTGGTGTCGTTCCCTCATCTGCACCTTACAGAATGAAGGAGCTTGCACAGTTAGAAGGTGGGGAGGGGGAAGGAGCAAAAGGCAAGAGGAGGGTAACAGCTAGTTATCAAAAGGTGCATATCATGAAGTAGAAGACTTTTGCCTCCTCTGTCCCTAGCAAAAGTCTTAGTCCATGTACTAGAAGCAGAGTAATGCCAAAAAATAAATGACCAGCATTCCAATTCCCTCCTTTCTTTCTCACAAGGGTACAATTGGAAACTGTTGGTCATTGTCCAAAAATGAGCCATCTTGCCTCTTCCCCCCACCCCAAGATTTTCAGAAGTCCCTTATTATAAAAGCCATCACCATATATGGAGAAAGCATCCCTTATTCAAGACCACTGTATTGGTCACTCCATTGAACAAAATGGATGACCCTTTCATCAGACTATCCCTGCCCCATAGAAACTCTGGACAATAGAACACAAACCATTACTTCTTTAGAGCGGACCCTATTATAGCAGGGAGCGGGGTGGTCTAGTGAGGCCATAATCCGAGTCAGGGGGGTCAGTGTTCTCAGCCAGTGCTAGAGCTCAGCCTACCGATGTACTAAAAAAGAGCCACACAGAACACGTGCAAAGTGCATTTCTCTCACAACTGTGCAACCAGCCCCACCCTCCGAATCTGGATTGAGAGAGCAGGAATGTTTAAAGGCAAAGGACGATGCGTCTGTATTTTGTCTAACGACGGTAGAAATTAAGTAAGCCTTGGGTCTGGCACCCCCACCTTCAATGTAAAGGAGGTGGGTGCGAGGAAAGGGTGTGTGCGCGCGTGCCGCGCTTTCCCACCCCACCCCACCTCACCTGTTCAACACTTTCCTGATCCTCTGGCGCACACTGGAAGAAGAGGGGGCGGAGATGCTGCTCCTACTACTGCCGGCACCGCTACCCTCGGGCGGCAGGTTCTCAATGGTGGCCACGACATGATTGGGCTGCTGCTGCTGCTGCTCCGGAGATATCATCGCGGTGGGGCTGGCGATTAGAAGAGAGCAGCAGGGCGCATTGTGCGCCGCCCGGCCGCCTAGGCGAGAATTCCGCGGAAGATCCAGAGGCGGCGCCCGCGGGGGCAGCTGCGGGGGCTTACGCGGGACTCCTCGGGGCTCCAGTTCCAGCCGCACGCCTCAGCGCTGCTTAGCCATAGAGCGAGGGGCTGGTTCTTCCTTCTGCCACCGTCTCCTTCACAGACAGCGAAGGCGGCAGCAGCAGCAAGTGTCCGCAAGCCGAAGGGCTGCTCTGGCAGCCACGAGCAGCTGCGCCTCGCGGAAGCTTCCCTGCCCTTCTTTTGTCTGCCGGCACGGCAGCCCAGCCCAGCCTAGCCCACTCTCCGTCTCCCTCGCTCGCTCCACAGCGGCGCGCTCAGGTGCAGCGTTTGCCTTGAGCTAGCCGCACAGTCCGGGCGAGGAGGCTGCCTCTGTGCGCGCACTAATCAGGCGGCGACGCAACGCAAGAGTGCAGCAGCAGAGAAAGAGCGAGCGCGGCGCCCGAGCAGCCCCACGCCCCCCTCCTCGCGCCGCGCTCCGTCCCCGCCTCCAGCTCTAGTTGCGCCCACCAGAGGGAGCACGTGCAGGATTGGAAAGTCCTCAGCCACCCCCCGTTTCTCTTCCCTCTCTGAATGGTCTGCCGGGAGTTGTAGTTTCCCATCCCTTAGGTGTTTCCCTTCAAACCTCGTATCTGCTTCAGGACCACCCGACGGCGGACAGCGGCAAGCGCCCTAGAGCAGCCGGAGGCCAGGTTGTGCAGACAGGCAGGCACAATAGCATCTTGACGCAAAATGGGGCACCTTAAAGACAAACTCTGAACTATAGCTTACTCCGCCAGATGTAGTCAGTGGCATACATTCGGAAGGAATATCTTCTGGTATTTATTTGATTGACACCAAAACACAAATGGTGATTTAAAAAACACACACACACACACACAGCCCAATAGATGGTTTAAATCTGGGGCTGTTTTGCGAGTGAGCCCTTTCAGGAGCAGCGAGTGGCCTCACTGGGACGCAGTGGCTCACTGGGACAAAGTGGCAAGGTAAAAAAGACACAGGGAGTTAAGCAGCTGGGCGAGTTCGGCAGCGGGGCGAGGAAACAAGGCCCCACGCACTGCCCGGCACTTCTCCCCTGTGGAGAGGAGAGAGAACATAAGAACATAAGAACATAAGAAGAGCCCTGCTGGATCAGGCCAAAAGCCCATCTAGTCCAGCTTCCTGTGTCACACAGTGGCCCCACCAGATGCCTCAGGGAGCACACAAGACAACAAGATAACCTGTGTCCAGTCGCCACTCCCTTGCACCTGGCACAGAGAAAACCCACTTCTAAAAACCAGGAGGTTGCTTATGGCTTGTAACCTGTGATGGTCTTTTCCTCCATGAATCTGTCCAAACCCCTTTTAAAGGCATCTAGGCCAGATGCCATCACCACATCCTGTGGCAAGGAGTTCCACAGATGAATTACACGCTGGGTAAAGAAATATTTTCTTTTGTCTGTTCTAACTCTCCCTCCACTCAATTTTAGTGCATGTCCCCTGGTTCTGGTGTTGTGCGAGAGGGAGAAGAATTTCCCTCTATCCACTCTCTCCATCCCATGCATAATTTTATAAGAGGAAGAGAGGAGAGCTCCAACAACATTAAGGTACCCAAACTTTCATAAATCCATAACTTACACTCAAAAGCTATGCAGTCAGACAGCCAGCAGAGGGGTGGGGGCTACCCAGTGTTTTGCACTGAGTGTCACATGTATGACTATCTGCCTCTTGGGCACAAGTCATGGGTGTGTGCTCGGTTCCATGAGCTCCAGGCTCTCAGGGAACGGGTTCGCTCCCTTGAAGCCACGGTTGCTGACCTGGAAAAGCAGAGACAGGTAGAGAGGAACCAGGGTGAGACTTCTAGGGACGTGGAGGCATCGCCCCACCCTCAGTTGGCCAGCTCCTCAGCTGCCAGGGAAGGGAGTCTCAGGGCTGGACATCGCTCTGGAAAAGAGGGAAACAATCCCACAGTGGGGACCCCTTCTTCAGGTGATGGGCCCATATCCAGTCGCACTATGGATACTCCTCTGGGGAGGGGGGGAAGGGGGCTTCTTGTCGTGGGTGACTCTATAGTCAGGAACATAGAGAGGGGGGGTCTGTGACGGATGTGAGGACCGCATGGTGACATGCCTACCTGGTGCGAAGGTTGAGGACATCACCTCTCGTCTAGATAGGCTGGTAGAGAGTGCTGGGGAGGAGGTAGCGGTTGTGGTGCATGTTGGCACCAACGACGTGGGGAAATGTAGCCGGGCGGTCCTGGAGGCCAAATTTAGGTTGCTAGGTAGAAAGCTCAAATCCAGGACCCCAAAGGTAGCGTTCTCAGAAGTGCTACCTGTTCCACGCGCAGGGCCAGCTAGGCAGGCGGAGCTCAGGGGTCTCAATGCGTGGATGAGACACTGGTGTCGGGAGGAGGGGTTTAGGTTTGTTAGGCACTGGGGAACGTTTTGGGACAAGCCGGGCCTGTACAAGAGGGACGGGCTTCACTTGAACCAAAACGGAACCAGACTGCTGGCGCGTAACATTAAGAAGGTGGCAGAGCAGCTTTTAAACTGACTCCTGGGGAAAAGCCGACAGGAGCCGAGGGGCATCCGGTTCGGGACTCCTCATCCCTAGGGAATGAGGGTGCAGAGGATGGGGAACAGTCAAGTAATAACAGAGTAAGAATTGGGAGTGGTAGCGTGATGGGACATAACAGCCAGTCTAGCAGGACAGAAGGCTGCAGGAATAAAGGTGCAAACATGCAGCCCTTCTTGGGGGACCAGGTATATAAGTGCTTTTATGCAAATGCACGAAGTCTACGGGCAAAGATGGGAGAACTGGAATGTTTGGTGGCTAGGGAAAACATTGACATAGTAGGTATAACAGAAACCTGGTGGAATGCGGAGAACCAGTGGGATACTGCAATTCCAGGATATAAACTCTATAGGAGGGACAGAGAGGGGCGTGTTGGAGGTGGGGTGGCCATCTATGTCAAAGAGGGGGTAGAATCCACCAGAGTAGAGCTGGAGGGGGGCTCTGACTCCTCCGTAGAATCACTGTGGGTTAGATTACCAGGCTCAAAGAGTGATGTAATAGTAGGGGCATGCTACCGTCCTCCAGTTGAAAAACCTGAAGGGGATCTTGAAATGAAGAAGCAAATCAGGGAGGTGTCAACGAGAGACAGGGTTTTAGTCATGGGGGACTTCAATTATCCTCACATCGACTGGGTCAATTCATGCTCAGGTCATGAAAGAGAGATTGGATTTCTGGATATGTTAAATGACTGTGCCTTAGAGTAGCTTGTCACGGAACCAACCAGAGGACAGGTGACTCTGGATTTGATATTGTGTGGCACTCAAGATCTCGTCAGGGAGGTAAATGTTAGCGAACCGTTGGGAAACAGTGACCATGCTGCAATCTGTTTCGCCATGCATGTAGGAGGGAGAGTGCCGAGCAAATCTGACACGAAAACCCTTGACTTCCGAAGGGCAGACTTCCCCAAAATGAGGAGACTAGTTAAAAAAAAGCTGAAAGGGAAGGTAAAAAGAGTCCAATCACTCCAGAGTGCATGGAGGCTGTTTAAAACAACAGTCATAGAGGCCCAGTGGGAGTGTATCCCACAAAGGAGGAAGGGCTCGACCAAGTCCAGGAGGGTGCCGGCATGGCTAACAAGCACAGTTAAGGAGGCTATAAAAGGCAAGGAAGCTTCCTTCCGTAAATGGAAGTCTTGCCCTAATGAGGAAAATAAACAGGAGCACAAACTGTGGCAAAAGAAATGTAAAAAGATGATACGGGAGGCCAAGCAAGATTTTGAGGAACGTATGGCAGGCAACATAAAAGGGAATAATAAAAGCTTCTTCAAATATGTTAGAAGCAGGAAACCTGCCAGGGAAATGGTTGGTCCGCTGGATGGTGAGGGAGAGAAAGGGGTGATAAAAGGGGACTGGGAGACTGCAGAGAAATTAAATGAGTTCTTTGCATCTGTCTTCACGGCAGAAGATCTCGGGCAAATACCGCTGCCGGGACGGTCTCCCCTGACTAAAGAATTAAGTCAAATAGAGGTTAAAAGAGAAGACATCTCAGACTTAATTGACAAAATAAAGATCAATAAATCACCAGGCCCGGATGGCATCCACCCAAGAGTTCTGAAGGAACTCAAGAATGAAGTTGCTGACCTCTTGACCAAAATATGCAACTTGTCCCTTAAAACAGCCACTGTGCCAGAGGATTGGAGGATAGCTAATGTCACGCCAATCTTTAAAAAAGGAAGGAGGGGGGACCCGGGAAACTACAGGCCGGTCAGCCTAACATCTGTTCCAGGGAAGATGGTGGAAAGTCTCATTAAGGATAAAATCTTAAAATACATAGAAGAACAAGCTCTGCTGAGGGAGAGTCAGCATGGCTTCTGCAAGGGGAAGTCTTGCCTCACAAACCTGTTAGAATTTTTTGAAAAGGTCAACAGGCATGTGGATGCGAGCGAACCTGTGGATATTATATATCTGGATTTTCAGAAGGCGTTTGACACAGTCCCTCATGAAACGCTCCTGAGAAAACTCCACAGTCAGGGAATAAGAGGCCATGTCCTCTTGTGGATTAGGAACTGGTTGAAGACCAGGAAACAGCGAGTGGGAGTCAATGGGCAATTTTCACAATGGCGGGAGGTGAAAAGCGGTGTGCCCCAAGGATCGGTCTTGGGACCAGTGCTTTTCAACTTATTCATAAATGACCTGGAGTCAGGGATAGGCAGTGAGGTGGCCAAGTTTGCAGATGACACTAAACTTTTCCAGGTGGTGAAGACCAGCAGGGATTGTGAAGAGCTCCAGAAGGATCTCTCCAAACTGGGAGAATGGGCAGCAAAATGGCAGATGCGCTTCAATGTAAGTAAGTGCAAAGTGATGCACATTGGGGCAAGAAACCAAAATTTCACATATACGCTAATGGGTACTGAGTTGTCTGTGACGGATCAAGAGAGAAATCTTGGGGTGCTGGTGGACAGGTCGATGAAAGTGTCGACCCAGTGTGCGGCGGCTGTGAAGAAGGCCAATTCCATGCTCGGGATCATTAAAAAAGGGATTGAGAATAAAACGGCCAATATCATTCTGCCTTTGTACACATTGATGGTAAGGCCACATCTGGGGTATTGTGTCCAGTTGTGGTCACCACACCTCAAAAAGAATATAGTTGAATTGGAAAAGGTACAGAAAAGAGTGACCAGAATGATTCGTGGGCTGGAGCACCTCCCTTATGAGGAAAGGCTACAGCGTCTGGGGCTTTTCAGTCTAGAAAAAAGGCGCCTGAGGGGGGGACATGATTGAGACGTATAAAATTATGCACGGGATGGAGAGAGTGGATAGAGGGAAATTCTTCTCCCTCTCGCACAACACCAGAACCAGGGGACATGCACTAAAATTGAGTGGAGGGAGAGTTAGAACAGACAAAAGAAAATATTTCTTTACCCAGCGTGTAATTCATCTGTAGAACTCCTTGCCACAGGATGTGGTGATGGCATCTGGCCTAGATGCCTTTAAAAGGGGTTTGGACAGATTCATGGAGGAAAAGACCATCACAGGTTACAATCAACTCCTGGTTTTAGAAGTGGGTTTTCTCTGTGCCAGGTGCAAGGGAGTGTCAACGGGAAACAGGTTATCTTGTTGTCTTGTGCTCCCTGAGGCATCTGGTGGGGCCACTGTGTGATACAGGAAGCTAGACTAGATGGGCTTTTGGCCTGATCCAGCAGGGCTTTTCTTATGTTCTTATGTTCTTATGGTATGAAGCTGCCTCAGAACAGTGGTCCACTGAATTCAATATCATCACTGCTGAACAGGAGCTCTCCAGCATTTGTCATCGTGCAGGCTCTGTCTCAGCCGTACCTGGGGACACCAGGGATTGAACCTGGGACCTTCTGTCTCTGAAGCTAATGTTCTACTACTGAACTGCAGACCCTGTGGCAAGAAGGGGGGGGCGTTCAGTGTAATCCTACACTTAAAAAAATTATTCCAAGTTCTTGGACAATGGCACACATAGCCACAGCAGTGGAGTTGCAACCACACAAGCGGAAGCACCCGTGAATGCTGCCTTTATGTGGGTGTGCCCCCACTGCTAGCACTCCTCCATTCAATGAAAGCAGAAATGTGGGTGGATCATGGGAGGGATGGGCAGGAGCTGGCAGACATCATATCATAAGCCCCCCTCCAGATGGTAGACACACCCTGAATGTCAGTGTAATGTTACACGTACTTTGAAGCCAGCATACATCTAATGCACCCATAGAAATCCATCATAGAGACCAAAAAACACCAAAAAAAACCTCCACCAAATCTCAACATCTCCCATCTTCTCCACCCCACCCATTCTGCTATGCAATAGCATAGGATACAGACGAAAGCCGCCCTCACAGTGCACGGGTCATGTCGTGTCACGTCCCAGAGTAGCTGATGTGCTGATTCTAATTGGCCCAACGCGTTGCTCCGCCCCTGCCCCCCACAACACCGAACACGGCCTCTCATTAGCTGAAGCTCAATTTATTCAAGTTGGAATGCACCAGAATGACCTTCGGCCAATGAGAGGTCACATTTGGTGTTGTGTGGGCGGGACGCCAAGCAACGCGTTGGGCCAATCAGAATCGACTACAGGACGCGACGTAGCGAGACGTGTGCGGTCTGTTACAGCTTTAAGGTTTGTGGCCAACACTTCAACACTAGTAGTTAAGCCCCTGTCAAGGAGATCACAACTCAGATGACATAGTGCATGGCATGGGACTATACCTCTCTGACCTCATATCATGCACACTTGAAGCACACAAAGGGGAACCTTAGTGATGGGAACTATGGAGAAAGGTAACTTTGCATGCAATTGAAGAACGTTGCACAAATAGCCTACTGCCCTTAGAACACATATGGAAAGAATATTCCCATTAATACATCTCAGCTTTTGTGTTTCAAATACTCTATTCCAGGAGTGGAGGACTCTACACACAAACACTAAACTGAAGCACTCTCTTTACCTCCCCAATAGAGAGTGCATGGACAATGCACCACACAGGTAAGGGGGGACCCAATCCATGTGTGCTGCAATTGCAACATGTATCCAAGCCCTCCCCCCCAATTCTCCAGCTGCATCCTTGGTATCATCTCACTGCAGCAGATGTTTCTTGCCTGAATGTCACTCACTCCAACCACCCCCAGTGCTGTTAGAACACTCACTGCCTGAAGATTTGTTTTCCAGGAGGGCAATTGCCCACATGGAGCAAAGGACTTCATATGCAGAAATCTGCTGCAACAGCCCATAGGATGAGATGTGAAGAGGAAAGGGGCAGGGAGAGGAAGGGCAAGGGGAAGAATGGTCCAATCCAATTCTTCCCCCTGCCCTTCCAATCCAAGTGCCCCAAGTTGACCAAATGGCCAGTCTTCACCCACAGAGACTCACAAGCAGCCCAGTCCCTGCTGCCATGATGAATGATGTCGTCCACAGGGAAGGAAGGGCAGAATAGAAAAGCTGTCCTGGATGGACCAGCAGCAGCATGTGCAGACACACACTGTACAAATAAGCATGGGGTACATGGGTGGCCAGATGGGTCAGTTGATACAAAGGCAACCTGTGCCACATGCAAGTCAAATGCATACTGTGCTCATTCTGATTAGCTCACCTGCTATCATCTTCCAAGTGAGCTTGTTTTGTGGTTATTCCAAACCCTTTCTAGTGGGAGGTCACATCACCAATGTGTTGCCTGAGGTGAAGAGGGTGTGTTTTTTTTTCTTCCTGGAATAGGTGTGTTATGAATTATTAC
Source organism: Plestiodon gilberti rubricaudatus (assembly GCA_026170595.1). Taxonomy (NCBI): domain Eukaryota; kingdom Metazoa; phylum Chordata; class Lepidosauria; order Squamata; family Scincidae; genus Plestiodon; species Plestiodon gilberti. The sequence continues at coordinate 80,864,653 of JANXHW010000001.1, forward strand.
CTTCATTTCTACCTTCTCTCCAACAAGCTTCAATGAGGTAATAGTTATATTATACCCTACAACTCTTATCTCTCCTCATCACATAATTAAATGTCAGCCTGAAGTACCTCTTGAGTTAATAATGATTTGGTCTGCACTTGCTCAGTAATAATAAGTTATATTTTTTTTAAAAAAAAACAATCAAGCACTAATCATTCTGCTCAGATCATCAGTGTTCAGCAATCACCGACAAATGGGAACAATAACAAAACATGTGAGTTAGGAATTAAAGAAATAAAGGCAGAGATCAATCAGTCTTTCAGGAAGACAACTCTATTTTTAATTGTTTAGAATGGAAGGCTGTAATTTATACATATGATATATAGGCTCCTTATGCTGACATGTCTATTGTATTTCTTGCATAAACAACCAGACCTGCTAAATTAAATACTACTACAGTATAATGTGTGTATCTTCGTAGATCAGAATCTGAGCTCTAGTTTACACATAACATCCCAACACATATATAGCAATGAATATTTCATCCTTGCAGCTGAGCTGACACCGTGTTTTAGATGATGCAGTGGTATTAAAGTTCTGTTTCATCTATGCTGGATGTTTTACACATGCAACTTAACACAAGCTAGCACTTAAGTTGCTTTCCCTAAGTCTGCATGCATATACATTTCCTGTGGTAGCCCTTTTGGATGCACAGAACAAGAAACCAAGCAAGTGATAATTTATTTGGACTAAACAATACTTAAAATGGAGGATTTAAACTTTTGAGTAGCACAAGACTCTTCTCTAAACTTAGACATTCAAAACAATAGGGAACAAGGAACATTGATGTTGCAATGTGAGGCTATTATCCAGCCATGTCTGCTTTCCTCTCAAGTTAAAGAAATCAGAATTTATGGTCCAATCCTAAGGGCGGTTTACACTGCCGGAACAAGTGTTCCAACGGTGTAAACAATTTTATGGAGCAAGCACAGCCTGGCAAGCAGCTCTGTGCAAGACAGAGTGTGCGCGCGCGCGTGCGCACACGCACACGCACACGCACACACACACACACACACACACACACACACACACACACACACGTTTGGTTGCAGCTGTGGACCATACCCACTGCAATCCAAGTTCTGGCTGTTAACCCCATCCTTCCCCGACCCGTCAAAACATGTGACCACTTCTCAGCACCACCATCTCTTCTCAAGTTCTTCCACGATTTTCACGACAGTGACACTGATGGCAATCCAGTAAGACAGAGAAAAACCACTTTTGATGGTCCTGAACTTCCTGTGGGGTCTGCATCAGAATGTGCCACTGCATAAATTAGGGCAGCCCTGTGTACAGCATCACCCATGATATAGGGGCTCCAATTCATACAAACAGCATCTCTACAGCATCTCTAGCATAACAGCAGCCCTGGAAACAGCAAAGGTGATTGCATAGGTGTTACCATGACATTGGTGTTTATTAGTCAGATTTCTAGCATGTCTCAAGAGGCATGATGTCTATCATTGCTCCAAAGAACCCAGGGCAGTTTACATGCTTCTCCCACCCGTCCCCTTTTTCACCATCAAAGCAACCCTGTGAGGTAGATGAAGCGCAGATAGCATGACTAGTGAAAGGACACCCACCCAGTGAGCTTCCTGACTGCATGGCAATTTGAAACGAAGTTTCCTCACTCTTCATCCTATGTGTAAACCACTACACCACACTGGCTGTCTCCATAATACTTGAATTGTATTTACATATATCTAATATATGTAACATATTTATTTGCAGAATTGTTTTTCTTCATCCTTATTCCCCAAAGAAGGGCAATCTCGCAGGAGTGGCATCAGGAGCTGGCCAAGTCAAGTGCTTGCTGGGAGCCTGCTGAACCCCCAGTACCAGTGGCAGCAGTACCCAATGGACCATCAGGGGTGAGGGTGCCAGGAGAGTCCCAGTGCAAGACTTTGCTCCAGGGCTTTTGCAACCTGGCACCAGCACTGCAATCTGGTTCTTTCTTTGGAGGAAGCAAACTACATTGGCTTAATGATACGTCCACTTGGGGGAAAATAAAATGTATTTGAGTTCCTTGACTTTTTTTCTATCCTGAAATGATTTCTGCAGACATGATGAACAAAAAAAAAAAGTCATGTTCTGAACAAACTTCCTCGTGAGGTCGTTTTTTCACCCCCATTAGTGGCATTCAAGATAAGGCCAAAACAAAAAAATGTAGTTGGAATTCATTTAGAGTTTTATCTTGCTTGATACCAAGAGTAGACTTGATGACCTGAGTGAGAAGTTATTTCATTCATATCAAGTCTTCCACATTAGGTTTTATCTCTCTATCCTAAGAATACTCTAATACTTGGGAAGTGATTTGCTGAATGAGCATACACAAAGGAAATGAGCTATGCTAGCTAGCTTCATAAACTAATGCAGCAAATCACATTCCTTCTCGTCAGTTATTCCCTGAACATATATACAGTATTGGTGGACAAGGACAGTGTAGAACTGCACATGTGCTAATACCCTTCTTATGAAGTCCTCAAATCGTTGACCTCAGAGCCGCAACAAGAGGAGCCTGTTGCGTAAAATAACATTTCCCAAGATTCCCAAAGCATTTCTCCATTATTTCTATGCACATACTGTCACACACATTAGGACTGATCCATGTCAATCACTTCTGCATGCAGCTACTTACTGAAATTTCTGGGAATTACCCCATCACAATACTGGGTTTTTCGAGTCAGGTCATCCGGTACAGTGCAATTGCAAGTAAGTACTCACTTGCTGAGGAAATCTGTGGACTGTTTATCCAGGGCTGATCCAAGACCTCCTGACACCTGAGGCACTTGCCAAATGCTGCCCCCCTGTAGTGGAAGAAGATCCAGAAGACTGGCAGGAGCCAAGTGTGGTGTCAGCAGTGGACCCTTGTTGACAGATCCGGGCAGCAAGGAGTTAACAGATGAAGACTTGGACTTTGACAAGAGTTTGACAGGACTGGGCACCCAGGACTGTATGGGTGGAGGCACACCTACTGCCCAGCAGGGTGTGCCCCACAGGTGTTGCTGATAATTAGGACTTTCAATACAGTGGTTGTCAGTCAAAGCTGTAAGCCGTCAGCCCTAATTAGGACAAGATTGCAGCAAGACTCATCTCGCTGAGGGATGACAGAATGCTGCTAAGCTGAAGAACTTCACTGACTTCACCAGAGGACAGGACAGGATGCTGCTGCCACGCTAATGGAGAAAGGAGCTGCTGGACACTCTGCAAAGCTGAAAGACTGCTGAGCTGGTGACCTTGGACCAGAGACTGGAGGAAGCCGATGGAGAAAAGAGAAAGCTCTGCTGCCCAAGAGACCGGTCTGAGGGAGACGGTTTCTAGGAGGGGAAGTTGGGTCTGAACAAATTGGGTTTAATGGAAGTGGGGTGAAGCCCAATTAATTAATTAATGGGACACCCCCCCATACCTGATGATGTGCTAGCCTCTGCTCCTCCCACTCTAATGTTCTAGCTCAGCATTCTCCTCCCCTTCACATTTCCTCTTCCTCTCTGTCCCCTCTTCCTTATCTGATCCAGGGAATGGAAGGAGAAGGAGGAGCAGTGGAGGCAAGTAAGTGCACAGAGATGGGCACCTCCCACCAACCAGATGCCTAAGGTGACCACTTCAGTTGGCCTCACGGATGGGCCGGTCCTGTGTCTATCCCACATTAGTGTAACTGAGCTCATGAAATGATAAAGAAAATTAATGCAAAATACGAGTAGCAGTTGGGGATTATCAGATGTTCTCTCAGAGATCTGCCAAACTGGCCAAGAGTTACTGTTTCCATCAGTTTTTCCTAATGGAGTGGATAGCATGTATTTGCATGTAAAGTGTAGTTTGGGTCAAAGGACCAGCTGAGATATTCCAGGACACACATGTGTAAAAGGTCTCCTGGCTTCTTTTTTAAATGGAAAAGAGCCACAGGAGGCTTTGCATTTCAGGAGAGGAACAGCAGGAGAGTCTGAAGCCCAGCTTCACCTTCTCACTATTTCTCATTCCAAATTTCCTTCCCGGCTGCTGGGGGAGGGGACAACATCAAGAGACCATTCTATGCCATTGCACTCTTGCATTGACTTGCCATCTGATCAGCACACACAGAGAGGCAATCCCTCACCTTGACTGTGTGGCCACCATCATATGCTGGGAAAAAGCAAAGTGCACACTTCGCATGCACCCTTCGGTTTTAAAACAAAAACTGGGTTGATTTGCAGCCGAAAGAAAAGGAATTGTCTCCAAACCAGGGTACCCTTTCTTTCTCACCCCACTTTCCATCTTGTTAAGCTGAAATGACCAGGATTCCTTGAGCATGGAAGCCAGTGTCTAGAGGGACAATCCAAGGGTGCCAACCAACAAGGCTACCACCAACTCCTTAGCACCCACCCTTGCCTTCGATAGGTGTTAACCCAGAATTGATACAGGGCTATTGCTCTTTGCTCTGGACAGAAAGAAATGGACAAGTCTTATAAAAATCACAAAAGTTTGTTTAAAATAAAAATAAAAAGTGGATTGGGAGAAATACAAATGGAAAAATCCCAAGTATTTGAAATTAGGCAAAAACAGGTCTTAGAGGCAAACTTGAAAACAATAACAATGCAGCTAACTAGACATAACCCTACCTTAAGAGTTACTTAACTATTTATTATTATTATTTTCACATTTTATACCACCCTTCCTCCTAGGAGCTCAGAGTGGTGTACATATTTCCTCCCCTCCTTTTTGTCCTCACAACAACCCTGTGAGGTAGGTGAGGCTGAGAGATAGTGACTGGCCCAAGGTCACCCAGGAAGCTTCGTGGCTGAGCGGGGATTTGAACCTGGATCTTCCAGGTCTAAGTCCAACTCCCAAACCACTACACCATCCTGGCCCCCAAGGATCACTGCAGATCATCTGTTCATCTCCAGGGGCTAGAGGGGCAGTCAGCAATGTACATATAACCTTTGCCAGAGCTGGAACAGAAAACACACTTAGATCTAAACTAGTGAGCTTCTTATATGAACAACTCCTCGCTCCAGATTACAGTGGACCCTTTCTATCTGCGGATTTGGGATCTGTGGATTTGACTTATCATGGGTCCCAGATCCATCGGATCCATGTTCAAAATGCTGTAAAAAGAAAAACAAGAAAAAACTTGCAGGGTTTTTACCTTTTTAGAAGCAAACCGCATTGTTTTCAAGCCTGAAAATGGCGCAGTTTGATTATAAAAGGTTAAAAAAAAACCCACTCTTTTAAACTTTTTTTTCCTTTTTACAGCATTTTGAGAATGCAGACCCCAGTATCCGTGGGTCCTCGCTATCTGCAGGGGGGTCTGGAACAAATCCCCACAGATAACGAGGTCTAACTATATAATGTTCTAATTGCCCATCCAAATTCAGGAAGCCTGGGTCGCAACCTGATTTCTGGTGGGTCCCGCTGAATCCCCAATGAAAATACGAGTGATGGGAAAAATCAAATAAATAATTGCCTCAAGCCCTGAGGCTACTAAAAAAATAGATAGCTGCTAATTGCCCTGCAAACAGCTGAACTCTTGCAGTTTGCAAGCTAGTGTTTGCAAGGAAGATAAATGTATGAGCATCTTTTTTCTGATGTGTTTTTCCAAGTCTGTCAATGACAGGTAGTAGGGGCAGGTGAAGGCTGGGTCACACATAACTAAGCCCCTCAAGCCTTGAGGCTATTCATTAGGGTTGCCTCATTATGAGCAATTGATCGAGGGTGTTTTTTTTTTTTTGCAAATAAATAAATATTACTTGTAAATACCGTATTTATCGGCGTATAATACGCACTGGCGTATAAGACGCACCTTCCTTTTGGCCCTGGGTTTCAAGAAAAAAAACATTTAAAGCATTTTTGGGCCACTCGGCCACTTACTGCTTGGCTGCTTAATTTACATTTACCCCAAATACAAAACCCCCAGACTCAACTCTTTTCCCCCCACCCCAACTATGCACAGTTTCCAAAGCCTCCCAAGTAGGCCCAGTTCAGAAGCTTACCCATGCTGTATTCATTCAGCATCCGGAAGAGCAGGCCCTGGGCAGCTCAGCTGAACTCTTTTCCCCCACCCCAACTCTTTTCCCCCACTCCACCTAACCTAACCTAACCTATGCACAGTTTCCAAAGCCTCCCCAACTAGGCCCAGTTTAGAAGCTTACCCTTCCAAGGAGAGCTGGAAAAGACTAGGCCCTTTGCAGCTCAACTGAACTGAACTGAGCACAGCGCCCTCTGCTGGCTGCTGAGAAGCTCAACTCACGTGCATAAATTAAACCCCGACAAATAGCTGAAGATCGGATAGATTAGACAGGGAAGAAAGCACAATGGAGCTCTGGAAAAACCGGTAAGCCCAAAAATGCTTTAAAACGGGGGGAGGGATATTTTAGTATTGGCGTATAAAACGCACCCTACTATTTTGGGTCACAAATTTAGACAAAAAAGTGTGTTTTATACGCCAATAAATACGGTAATTATTTCTTTCTAGATCACCTTTTTTAAAGTCTCATAAAGCTAGGTGGGTCCTGTTAGAGTGCCATTTTTAAAACATGAACCACATTTGGGAACCACTGGTCTAGTGTTATCAAAACTTAGTAGGCTGATGGCTATTTCCTATCTGGCCCCTTTGTTTCACCTAGCCAGGGTCAGACTCTTGGTAGTGCAAGACACACTCTAGCAAAGCTGTTCCTGCATGTGTGTATGTTAGGAGGGTCAGGCAGGGCCACTGAAAGGAATTTTATCAGGGGGTACAAAGTTTCTTTTGGGTCCCTTCTCAAAGGGGCAGGGGGCAATTAAGGGCAAGGAGAGGGTAGCAATGGCTGGAAGGAGCCCAGGTCTACCAGACTTCCCGATGTGGTGCCCGGTAGACCTGGCCTCCTGGTTAGCCCGTCCTTAGTCTTTCACACTCCATGAGGTCAGATTAGATCCCAGGAACTTTCTGGGGGGGCTCCTTTGGCTCCTGGGCCCCTATTTGACCCTGGGCCTGGGTATAATTTACCTCCTTTACCCCCCTCTCATGGGCCCTGGGGTCAGGATGACATACATGAAAAAGCTGACTCATCCTAGCCAGCATTGCACACAAATAGGGTTTTTTTCCAATTAGGTGGAAAGTACCCATGCACAACGGGGTGGGGGCATGATTCACCCATCTATCGAGCATTCTGGCTATGTCAGTACTAAGCTTCTCTGCTTCCTATTGTTGCTTGCTTCATCAGCCACAACAGAAGACAGACTTTTAAGGGCTTCCTTGATATTTCCAAAGCTTGAACATCCGGGGCAGGCTTCTGTAGGCCAATATTCAGAACGTGGATTCCAAAGATCTCTTGAGAGAGTGGAGCAAACTGCACATGCTCAAGAATTCTTTGTGCACTGCAAACTATTCGCTTGGCCTGTTCTTGCCATCTGTGGTATATTAATTATGCATACCACCCCACCTGCCTGCTCAGGCACAATGGATCTTTCTGTATGCTGAGTTTGAAGACCCTTTCCTCTGGCTCACCAAAAGCAAGCAAGCGCCACATGCAGTTTCTCATTCAATGGCCCCTAGGTGCTTGCCCCTTAGAAGCTGTTGTGCAATAACAAGGTAGCTCTGAGTAAAGATTAACACTTTCACCTATGCTATGCTGCAACACAATCAACAAACTGGAGAGCTTGCTGTTCAGTTCTGCCGATATCAATGGAAAGAAGTTAACTTGAGACCAAGCCATCTTAGACCTGGTTTTAGAACACAGCTAGGCAAGCTCTTGGCTTAATCCCCTTGACCTGCAGCCATCAGCAGGTGATAATGTTTATCTTCTTGCAGTGACAACCTCCATCCATTGATTCCTGCACAGCTACACCTGTTAAAGGCATAGGACCAGATCAACTGGTTTTTTCCCTGATAAGGTAGCAACTCATAAGTAGACTCATAGGATGGATCAGGGGTGACCAACCTTTCAACAAACCTATGTTTGGAAGGCCACAATTAAAACTTACCCAAAGTTGAAACCCTGCCCCTGTTGTAGCAAATCACTCCATGTCATAGATTGGGGGGGGGCAGACTGGGACTGTCACTCCCTTTTTGTTTTTTAAAATTTCGGTTCCAAAAGACTCAATATATGGAAAGATCTCTTGTAGAGAGTAATAAGAGCAGAAGCCTCTTTTGCCCTGAAGTCCGCCTCATGGAGAAGCTTTCATTTTCATGCATTTCCTGGTGTGTATGGGAATGTGACTTTCTGGTTTGTGTCCATCTGGTATTTTCTTATGTCTGTGGTGTTAAGCCAACAGCATGATTCCTTGATCTCACACAGTTGCAAAATGCAATTTCAACCTCATTTGCAGGCTTATGATTTCAGCAAAACCACACATTTTGGTGTTGGGAGAGTGCCTGGTCTACTTGATGACATTCTACAAGGCCTTCTGCCTGTTGGGTAGAAATGTTACACATTCCTAAAGAAGGACAACAGTAGCACAGTGTGTATTCTGCTGTTCTTTTGCTACCAGTTAATTACAGTTTTGGTCACAAACCATCTTTGAATTTCCTGTTACCTCACAGTATAAACATATTTAGCTAGGCCTTCAGCTGGTGTAAAATAAATGCTGGCTTCTCTGGAATGATGCAGATTTATATCAGCATGGGATCTAGCACTGTGTTGTGGCTTGCTTGAACAAGTGAATTATTATGGGCCAACACCATGCCTTGGAGAAAACCAGCAGCATTTGAATTCATACAGAGTTCACAACAGAAAGGAGGCAAAGCTTTGGCTGACTTAATCTAATTGCAGAGTTCTGGAATAATAATATTCATTGACTGGCCTCTTTCTCTCATGTTGATAGTCAGTAGTGTAGCTAGAGGGGGGGTGGCATGGTGTTGCACGGCACTACATGGCAGTGCAAAGTGGCCCCTCCCACTCGCCGTCGGATCCATTCTGGCAGCGAAGGCACTGCAGGGAGAAGTCCAGAAACACCATCTATCCTCCCAACCCAATGTACCTGCATTCTAGGGTAAAGAGTCTGGGGGCCGGGATATTGCTTTGATGATACCATATCAACTACACCATATATTTTTAATAACAAAGTGGGCAGCCCAATACACTGTAACTCCCTGCACAACGATGCAGTGGTGCCAACATCAACATTTGTTCCCTGATAATCCCCTGCCTGCCCAGTGGGTCATCTTGGAACTGCACCAGTGATATCAGTGGTGCAAGTCCACATGGACCTGTGAAAGTAGATTGAGCTGAGGTAAGGGGTTTGGATTCGGAAGACGCTGCTGCCACTGAACCTGCCCCTTCTCGGTCCCAATCGACCCTCCTCCCCATCCTTGTACCTGTGCCAGTGGACGTCCGGACTCCACTGGCACACAGAGCCAGCCACTTGCCACTTGCGGCAGCGGCCAGTCTGCATGCTCCAGCATGTCATTTTTTGCGACAGCCCGAAAGCTCCTAGTACTGCTGGAACGCTTGTTCAGGTGGCGCTAGGTGCCAATAGGATTGGGGCCTCACTCTTCCAAAGCATTGACTCATAGGGTAAGCTTGTGCTGTTGCACGTAAAGCTAATCCATGGGATCAGAGTTCCAGGAAACAGGATTGCCATTGCCTGCTCAACGGTATTTTTGTTGCAATTGACCAGAACTCCATAGTAATATGGAAGAACTACGTTTGTGCAATCCTAGGCAGAAGACATCTGCAGAGCTATTACTGGCAGTCTTTCAGAGGTTAACCTTCTGTCGTCATCTTTAAGGTTAGCTGTCACATGCGTTGTTATCATTGCTTCTTGCCTTGCATTTTGCTGCCTTGAGGTTGACATTCAGAACCTTAGATTTCCATTTGAAAGTTCAACAGTATTCTCAATAGGTTTAACATTTGCAGGAATGTTAATGGTGCTGCTGCTGGCTGCTCTGTTGGAGTGAGAGACCCAGAAACACTTGTTTGGGGACCCTTTCATAGCAGATTAAGAGCTCATCCTCTCTTTAGCACTACAGTCTCTTATGTATACTTCTTTGATTATGAGCTGATTATGAAAAATGACAGTTTAATGGACAGAGCTGATAAAACAGAAGAACAAGGCTGGGACACAGGTTTTTTTTTCCCATCTTCACTTCCCACAGTCATACTGGGTGAATGGTCCTGGGGTACAACCTTTTCTCAAACCTTCGGAATGGATTAAAAACTTGGTTTCAATCTGTTTGAGAGCAAGCAAATTGTCTTTTCCAGTTCATCCCATCATAAGTATGTTGAGGGTTGTTTTTGTTTTTGCTTAAAGTATGGTGTAATGGGTTGGAGCCATTGTCCCAACATCTATGGCCAGGATAGTGAACCATGGTTCTGCATGCCCAATGGGGTTTGAACATCTGCTTCTCAGCAGTTATATCCCATGCAGTGGGGAAAGTCGTTTTAGAAGTGGAAGATAGTTCCAAAAGCAATGCATGATACACATATACCACCCATATGTGATGTTCAGAGAAAAAAAGTAAAATATCCCAAGAAGTATGTGCAAGGACAGGCTTAAACTAAAGCAGAAATGTATCTCAGCCTACACATTTGAACAAATGTCAAACCATGGCTCCCCAAAAAGGGTCCCTGGGGAATAAATAGACAATCTTTAACAAATTTTTCTGAATGCAAAAAAAAAAAAATATCAGTATTTCCCACGATTCTTTGAGAGCAGTCATGACAATTTTAACAGATTTATATTTGTGGTATAGATTAGGCTTGCCACTCATGAATAACTTTGTATGGATCATTCACTCTGTCCATTGTGACTAGTATATTTACTATGGATTAAGTGTGCCCATTTTGTGTGTGTGTGTGATGACAAAATTGTGGGTCCAAATAACAACCCCCAAATTTGTGAAGGCTGCTGTATTTGATACATTTATCCCCAAGTCCTAACATACACGATCACCCAATCTTTTGAAGAGAGAGATCTGCTCAGCTCTCCTTGATGGATTAGATATAGGCACAGATCAGATGTGAATGTGTGTTTAGGTGCACATCAACATCACAGAGCATTTCCAGTTGTGAGGCACCCCATGTGGTCCCCCATCTGCAATGCGCAGACTGTGTCTGGGTGTGATGCTTCCCACCACTATCTGCTATCTTCAGTCTCTAGCAATATGCAACACATTCTGTGCGGTTATTTCTAGATGTTGGATTTTGCAAGCATTAGGGGCACCTCTAAATCCCAATCATTATTTATTTATATATCTTACACATTTAACACAGTCCCCCAGACATAGGAAATAAGAGTACTACTATTGTGTACAGTACACGCACACATGCGCGCGCGCACACACACACACACACACACACACACACACACACACACAGAGGCTAATTACTTTCATATTTCAGGTTGAAAAGAATATTTCCAACATCTGGACTATATACTAAATGAATTAGTGGATACATGCTCTGAAAATCCCTAGTGAAGAGTCCAGTCTAGAACAGCAATTATTGATGGTTCACTTTACATCATGTTTAATATTTTATTTATAAAAATTGAGAGAAGTGATGTAAAAAATAAAGTTGCAGTTGCTACATGTCTAATACCTCTTTATTCTCTACATAATTATAATTTTTTTCTCGGAGCGAGAGAGAGAACATGAAAGATATGCATAGAATTTTAGTTAATCATACAGGCTGATATCCAAAGAACCACACTAATGGCCTAATTCTAATGGACCATTCCACCAACAGAAATGCTGGGGCCCAGCAATGTAAATGATGCACCACCCATATACATGTCCGCCAGCACACATGGCTGGCGGTCACACACGCAGGCTGGTGGAGAGGCCTCCTATCGCCAGCACCAGTACGTTTGACACTGGGAGGAATGGGGCAGGACAGGGAAAGAACGACAGAGTGTTTCGACAGAAAAACAGAGGAAGGAGGGTGTGGATTCCAGTGGCACCGGTGTACACCAAGATCCTATCCCGATTCCTTCCTCTAGTCCCTCTCCCGTATTATTCTTGGTTCTGCACCAGCAAAATGACTGGCACAGATCCAAGGAGACCCATTGGGGCAGCGGAGGTTTGCCCTGGGGTAAAGGAACAAAAGTTCCCTTACTTCGAGGAATCCTCTGGGACTGCCTCCCGTGAAGGATGCAGCATGTGTTCCATTGGTGTGGCTGCATCAGCAGGAGAATTAGTTAGGACTGAGCTGATAATCTTCTCTGTGTGCATAGAGTATTTTTTTCAGTCTGCTGTGTGCATGATGTACACAGACAGACTCATTCTTGAATTGGAGAGGACCCTTGAGTAGCTCTACTTGAAGCAAATGGGCTGCCACAACAAGGGGGAAACGAGTGCATTTTGCATGCACACAAGCCTCTGTGGATCTAAAAGTTGCTTTTTATTTTTGACCCAACCCTACTTTAGACTAGCACTGGCGGAACATTAGTTTCTCCGGGACGTGCTGTCACAAAAGCACCGTAAAGTGCTTTGCGAAAGCGCAGGGCCTTATAACAGTGGGAAGGCCAGAGCCTTCCCACTGGTGCTGGCGGCCAACTGGATGTCCGCCGGAGCAGGTAAGTCTGAGAAGGGGGGGGAATGGGATGGAGGAGAGGTGGAACAGGGCAGGGGAGGGCAATGACAAGGCAGGGGATAGGTGGATTGGACCCAGGAGGGGGTGGGATCGACAGCACCAGTGCGCACCATATCCTCTCTCTGCTCCCAGGCCTGATCTGCCAACGCAGATCAGTTGCACATGCTGGGGCTTACCCCTGGGCAAGGGGGAACATGTCCCCTCACCCCAAGGAGATATTCAGCATGCAAAATTCCCCTGCAGGATGCAGCACAGCCCACACTGGTGCCACTGCATCACTGTGCAGGAGTTTAGGTAGGATTGAGCTGCGTGACTGTATCCCCAGGATGAGGGTGAGGGCGGACAAGCAACTGTTATGTGAAACTACATAGATCAAATAAGCAATTCTACCACTTTTGTATTTTCAGCATACTTTCTCTGAAGAATAATACTTGATATTACTTTCTTATTTCAGCAAATACTTTCCAGAGGACATTGTTGCATTGACCCAAGTTTTATTATTATTATTATTATTATTATTATGAATAATAATAATATAATACTTGAGAGAGTAGAGGGCAGGGAAGGAATCTGAAATTGTGTCGGAAGCCATGTTGGTACAAAAAAAAATTGACTAAGCAGCTTTCATGCTATCCGGAAAAATAAATGAAAAATGTATAGTAAGCACAGCTACAAGTATTTATAGTAATACAGCAATTCATCCATAGCTTTTATCTTCAGAAGATGAGCAATATTCTGCTGATATAATTATTCTTCAAGTTCTCCATTATCTAAAAATATTTCCTACAATCGCTGTTTTTATGATGACTGTAGATGGGTAGCTCAAAAGAAGATGAATTATGTTGCTTGATCTCTACAGGGTCATTTTAATTTATTCCTTTGAATTGATATGTTAGAATGGTATACAGGTACTGTACTACAGAAATGCCAGTTATTATGACAAAGTGTGTATGGCTGGAAGACTTGTATAAGATGGGGCCCTTGCGGAGGAGAGTGTGCACTGTGCACAATATGAGTTTGTGCCCAAAGAAACTAATTTCACCTTCACAGGATTCTTGCTGATGGAATCCAGTTTTGTCCCACTGCAGTTTTGTCCTCAAATGTAGTGTTTTATTCCCCCAACCCTCTACTGTACATGAATAACAGCCATTCAAACATTATTGTGAACGTGCTGAGAGGGAGATTATCACATCCATTCATGCCCACTCTGACTTCCCCCAGCCAGTGCATTGTTTGACATAATGTCTGAAAGAGCCTACACTCTTGCTTGGACTTGGAAGGGTCCCTGATCTCATGTATACTAAATTCTTATGCTGAATATGCATAGGTGTGAAAGGTAGGTCCATTGGGAGCACTCCTGCTCCCACACGATGGACCTTCAGCATATCTGCCATCCTATCATAGGTCCCTTTTTTGTGTATGCTCAGTGGTGAGCACAGATATGTTCCATAACTACAGTGCTTATAAACTGCAGCATGGATGGCTAACCTGCAAACCTATACACACTTACAGCCCACTCCTGTGTACATATGCGTGGTGGCCACAGCATCCCCTAAGCCCATTGCGGCCTACACCAGTGTGGCCTGGGCTCTCCTTAGAGGAAGGGGGCATTTGTCCCCTTCCCCCGGTGTAAGCAGCGCAGGCTGCAATGGGCCTCCTCAGATGCACGCCAGCTCTGGAGCTGGTGTGCGTCCAGGGAGGCCGTGTAAGGCTGACCCAAGCTGGGAAGGGGCATGGGATATTGGCGCAACTCAGTGCCGATATCCCCGTCCCCTCCTAGCCCGGGCTGGCCAATGGCCGCCCTCCCTCACCACCCCTACCCTCCCTCTCCCGCCCCTGCGCTGACCGGTGTGGGACTCACCTGTGACAACCGGCACAGGTCTGGGTAGGCCGCGCAGTAAGCAGTGCCAACCTCCGTGCCGGCGCCGCTTACATGTGAGCCGCCGCAAACGCACTTTACGGCACGTTTGCAACTCCTTAGGCCGGTGGAGCACTCACTCCACCGGCCTAAACTTACACAGGATTGCGCTGTTACTTGAGAGTAAGTTCCATTAAACACAATGGGGCTTACTTTTGAGTAGACATGTATAGGATTGCACTGGAACCTGGGAGTAAACCACATTTTCCACTGTGAGATATATCTGTGTAAACATGTTTTGGACTGTACTGCAGGTGACCCAAGTGTGAAGCAGGAAGTCCTGAGTTCAAATGACACCTCTGTCATGAGTTCAGTAGCTAGCATCAAGCAAGCCATTGTCTCTCAGCCTCACTCCTACCCTTCCACTTGTAACAAGGGGTCAATAATACTGACCTTGGAGGGTTGTTATTTCTAAGTTTCAGAATGTGACAGTACTTTGAACAGTCAAAATGCCCTATGTAAAATGTGCTGCATTGTTTTATTTTACTGCATCAGTGACAATACATTTGGGGAGAGGATTATTCTGAGATGCAAACTAAGGAGTGAGCATTCTTTGGGTCTGTTATTTTTTTCCTCTGAACCAGCAAATGTCCACCTAATTTCCATCATCTCATTATCTCCCTCCTGTTGAATTTTCTTCCATGCAACACTATTCTCATTAGCAGCTCTTTCATCAATGAGTGCCTTACCTGTATCAACTTGCTTTCCTTTCCTTCTGTAAAGTTAAATTTGCTAATGACAGAGTTAAGAGGCACTCAGACTGATTTCATTCTGATATTTGACAGAGCCAGAAAATAATTATATTTTGGAATATGGAGGTTTGTGGCCTGTGGGTGGAAGTGGCCTATTTAAGTACTCAGTATTATTACACTAATGTCTGAAGTGCACTTAAAATTCAGGGAAGTGGCAGAGAATATTCTTTTTTGGAATATATGGCAGTGTATTTTCACCTACTGCTATTTTTTTCAGTACCCTGTTCAGGAAGAAGACAAAGCAGAATAAAATGAATAGACAAGCTTCCAGTAGCAAGGAGGCATTTCAGAAACACTGAAAGTTGCATTTATTTAGATCACCTGCTTACCGGTAGTATGTATTATGCACTCACAAAAGTGTGTTTGATTTCAGAAATCAAACAAGGAAATGAATATATTTTCCCACATTTATTACACATGTTTGGCAGAGCAAGTCTATAATAGCAAAATCTTATTAAAATCAAAATTGTGTTGCCTTGAACAGCAGCTCCAACATGCTTTCAGACACGTTCCTTGAAGAGTCATGCAGTTGTTACTTTTTACTATGAGTTGCAAGTGGAATGACATCATCCCCCCCACAAATGGTATGTTTTTGTACCAGGGTAGTATCAGGGTCAGATGGGGCTCTGACTGAGGGCACATGTCTAGTAGTGCTTTGTTGTTGTTGTTTACACGAACAGCCGGTTGCCTGAGCCTCATCACGTCGTGTTCTTGCTGAGAAAACACAGAGGCTCAGGCGGCCAGCTGTTTGCGTAAAAAAATGCAAAAGCTCGGCAACCTGGAAGTTGAGGCTCGGGCAGCGGGCTGTTGACGACCCACCAACACCCCGGCATCCAACTTTTGCAGTAGAATATAAGTCATGCAAGCAGATTCACTCACTTGTGCAGCGTAACATCAGCAGGTGAAATTAATCTAGTTTACCAGTCAGCTTTACAAAGGCCACAGTGTATGTGAATGTGCTTATCACATTACCCCCCTACATTGCACTTCTTCAGTTGCCAGAACAGCCCAATCCTGTCTACATGTGCGGGGGGGGGGGGGTACAGCACAGCAGCAAGACGAAGAGCAGTGTGTATAACTGGCCAAGATCACCTGCTGCATTCTGTGAATGAACAAACTGGTTGTATCTGACATACTCTGTTGCTTTCAACAGAACTGACAGTCCAATCCTAACTAACCCCCCTGCCAGTGCAGCCATGCCAACGGAGTGCAGCATGCTGCATTCTATGGTGGGGAGGCAGTCACAGAGGTCTCTTCACAGTAAGGGAATAAGCCTCCACTGCCCAAATGGGTCTCGTTGGATCTGCACCAGCCATTTTGCGAGCACAGGTCCAAGGAAAGTAAGGGAGAGGGAGGGGGGGGAGCAGGGATAGGATCCTGGGGCAAGCTGGTGCCGCTGGCATCCATCCCCTCTCTCCCCCATTCTGCCTCCCGCCCACCTCCTTCCCTGCCCAGACAGTCCCCCATTCCTCCCCCTCCCTGCCCTGTTCCCGCCCTCCACCGCCAACTTACCAGTGCAGGCAGTGGGAGGCTCCTCCACTGGCACCGCACATGGCTGCCAGCCAGTGGCATAGCTAGACTGGAGCGGAGGCAAGTAGTTCTGCAAGACTCCGTTACACCGGAGTCAGTGGCCCCTCCCCCTTGCTGTTGGAGCCATTCTGGCAGCAGGAGCCATTCTGGCAGCAAAGGCAACACGCAGGACACTCCCCTGTCGCTGCTGGAATGGCTCCAACAGCAAAGCGGAGGGGCCGCTGACTCCGGTGTAACGGAGTCTTGCAGAACTACTTGCCTCCGCTCCAGTCTAGCTACGCCACTGCTGCCAGCTATGTGCACTGGCGGCCTCCTCATGATTGCCATCACCACAAAAATTCCAGTGGCAGCCACAGCACTTCAGCACGCAGAACATGAGACCTGCTTGCAGATCCATCAGTTAAGATTGGGCCCTTAGTCATCATGACTCTCTGTCACTTGATTGGGGCCTCAGTGTACCTGTATGTCTTACCTTCTGGGGAAAAGCAGCATCTCATCTGGATTGGTCTTTATGAGCAGGGGAATCTTGAATGATTTTTTTAAAATATTTATTGAATTAGGCAAATTTTCTAGTACTTTTTCTCCCTCTTCCTTAAACGTACAGCTTTCCTTCCAAAGTTATTGTATTCCGTGCAAAACTCAAATAATAATTATCTGCAAGGGGACATGTGCGTGTGCGCAAGCTGAGACCCTATTTATTTCACCAGTATTATAATGTAACTGATGATCAAACAAAGCTATGAAGCTGAGATAATCCCCTTCATCTTCTAGTAACCACTGGAAAGCCTCATCATTACACTCCTGAAGTTATATTGCTTAGCAACACCATTTCAAAAATGCAACTTATCAGCATGATCACTAATAAGACAGTAAGCACCACAAAAATGCTGCATGAGTCGGATGCATTTGCATTGCACAATAAACAAATACTGTAAAGTGCCTCTTGCCATGTGTATGCTGCATTCACGACCTTCTTTCTAAACAGTTGCATGAAGATTAATTTCACCTTTTTGAGTGCAATTTACGTGCCACATGACCAACATTGTCAGGACCTAGTCCAAAGAAGTGACTGACCCAACCCACAGCGCAATCCTGTGTAACTCGTTGCACCGGTCTAACAGTAGATCCACTGGTGTAAGTGCACTTATGCCAGTGTAACTTGCCGTATGCCGACGGACACAGGACAGACACCAGCGTAACCCCCCTCAGATGCCGCGCATGCGCAGTTCAGACACAGTACAGATGCCAGTGCAACTCTGCCGGTGTAGGAGGCGTTCCAGGGGCATTCAGACACCCCCGGAATGCCCTCTGCGCCGGGGGAGTTGCGCTGGAGTCCATTCTGCGTCTGAACTGCACATGTGTGGCGTCCGAGGGGGGTTACGCTGGTGTTCGTCCTGTGTACATCGGCATACGGCAAGTTACACTGGCATAAGTGCACTTACACCAGTTGATCTACTGTTACACCGGTGCAAGAGTTACACAGGATTGCGCTGTAGGTTGGGTCCAAAGAAACATGAGTGCCCCGTACCAGAGATTAAAAATAGAACTCACAGAAGCTTGAAGCTGCCTATATGAGGTAGCAAGCTTTGTCTTCTAATTTTCTCTGCAAATGCCCCCATTCCTTTCCTTGCTCAGGTCTGTGAACTCTTTATCCTCTCACCCTTGCTGCTGAAAGAGAGGCACAACAGCCTTAGGGGCAGAGGAACCCCATTGGGTTAACACAGGGACTATGATCACAGGCCTCTTTAACTGCCTGCCTTTGTTGTCAAGCAAGGCCATTCAGAGGAATTTTATCAGGGGATACAAAGTTTATTTTGGGCCCCTTCTCTACATATGAATGGCTCCTGGGGCCCCTTTTTTTTTTGCTCCAGGGCCCCCTTTTAGACCCTTTTTTGCCCTGGGCCCGGGTAGAAATTACCCCCTTAACCCCCTTCTCAGAGGCCCTGTTGTCAAGCTAGGGACAGCCTATCATGGAAGACTCTCTCCTGTTTGTGCTGGAGACTGAGCAGGAGTTCATGCAATGCTACCATAGGGAGATTGTATAGCACAAACGTTGGGGCAAGTCCTTGTATAAGCAGAAAAGCACCTATGCAATGATTGCACATGTGGAAGGCCACGTTAGGACCCAACCTATTGTCCTCTGTGGCAGCATCTCTACAGCTGGCTCCAAAATGCAGAGCATTCAGAGCACTCAGTCACTCTTTTGCCAATCACTCTTTCAATCCGGAAACTGCCCTCCATTTTTGTGCATATCATCCTCATTTCATATATCAATACGGGGGTGGGTGTATCTGCAATTCACTTATCTGCGGATCTGGGATCCACGCTCCCATGCCCCTTACTTTTATTTCTTTAGCGCTATCATCAAGCTAGTGCGGGTCTTGCTTAAACAGAACGATAAGCAGCAGTATGCTACTTACAGCAAAGATCCTGAATGATTCCAACAAGGAGCCTCGGTGCTAGAGAGGCTCCGGTCGTTAAAAGGAAGTGGAAACTGGAAACTGCTTCCAATTTCCTAAGGAAACTGCTTCCTGTTAACATTCTTGGTGCCAGTGCTAAAATATAAAGGTAAGGGATGCGGGGTAGGTACAGGGAGCTTCACCCCTATCCTCAGTTTTCAAGTATCCACAGGGGGCCTGGAACGTATCCCTACCCAAGGGACTGCTCTGCCTCTGCCTCTTGTTGTTTTAACTATTATAGGTGCATATAATGAACTAAGATTTTTCAAAATAAAGGTACCATTTAAATATCAGTGCCTTATGATTGCAAACAGGTTTGCTACAGATATCATTAGTGCACTACATCACACTGAAACAACCTGCTGTGCTACATTTTCATGACACTTCAGACAATTTGAGACAGAAGATGCATTTGAGAATCTGCAACATCAGCAAACTCTGATGTAACAGACAGGAAGCCGTTATTTGGAGCTGGGTCAAGGACAATTCAGCCTGCTCAAGAGCATGCTTGAAAATGAACATAGACCATTCCCGCAGCAGACTGCATATTTAGTTTGCCTGCTGGAATCACTTCCTTCACTGACTTGCTGCTGTTGATGCACCCCGAGAGAGAGAGAGAGAAACCAGGGCCAGTAGATGAGGCAGGGTGACGTGCTAACTTCAGGCAGTGGTGGCGGTAAGCTGGGGTACCTCGTGCATGCTCCATACCTGCCTGCTGCTTTTGTCCTCCACTTACACTGCTGGGGCTCATACTCTCTCTGGCCTTGCACTGGGCCCTTCAACGGGATCGGACACAGAACAGCCCCTTCCCCTTCTTCATACGCTTCCCTTTCTGCCTGCTTTTTCCAAAGTGGGAGGTGGGACATGGGAGAGGACAATGACAACAATGATAAACATGATGGTGCATTGTGGTGGCTGGAGGAGGAGGAGAAATACTGAGAGGCAAGGAGGAGGATGGAGAAGAGGAGAGGTGGTGAGAGGAAGAGGAAGACTTGCAAGGTAGCGTGTGCAACAATGAATATGCAAAAAAGAGAAGGGGACACAAAGATGTGCTGTGTCAGGCACATAGGAAGCTCAGACCAACACTGTGTGAAGCTGACTCACATATCGATCTACCACGTCAAGTTGATCTACCACGTCAAATCACACATTTCCCCTGATCTGTGTGCAACTTCCTTGCAAGTCCACAGAGACAGATTTTTTTTACACAGTGGACTTCTCTCCAGCACACCTAGAAGTAGAAAGTAGAAATCTGTGATTCATCATAAAGTAGAAATCAGGTGGTTTTTATACCTTTTTTCCCTTGCAGGCTGATCTACACTGCTATAAATGGCTGCAAGGTTATTGCTTTTTGTACTTTCCTTACTGGCTCAGGATATATGCCCTCAGGGCATCCTGGCTGTGTGTCAATACAATAAAGGGAGGGGGGTGGCTGGGGGATGGAATTTTTTAAGTAAGATTTTTATCTGGTTGTAGATGTCTTATCTTTATTAACATGGGTGTGTGTTTTATAGATTGTTTTGATAGCCACATTATTAAGTGCAGGGTGGAAGGGAGAGAATTCAATGTATGTAAATCACCAATACATACATACATGTATGTAATCACCAATCACTTTTGTTGTTTAAAACTGAACTTTAAAAACTAACTTCATCTTAGAGTCAGTTTAAAAGTCAGTTTAAAAAAGTTCACTACTAGTCATGCGACAACCCCTTCTTTAAACCCCATATAATGGGCATTTCAGCAGGAGGGTTCCTGTGCCTTAATCAGCTGGATAGCTGGCAGATGCTAAAGAAACAGGCAGGCAGAAACAGGGGAAAGTGGACCCCTTGCATGAAAATGCATTGATGGGGAAAGCTTCTTCTTCTGAAACCCTTGAGCACCACCTGCTGGCAAGTTTGAGGCAAATCTACACTTTATTATTCTAGCACTAAACAGCGCATATTTGACACTGCTTCTGCAGAATCTATTCCTGGTGCAAAATCATCAATCTAACTGGAAAAAAAACCTTAAGCTGATGCAAGCTGAGCAACTCCTATAAGTAAGTAGAAGTGGAACTTCTCAACAGAGACACCTAACATACCTTTTTGAGAAGTTTGATTTTGTATTCCTCAAATGTAGCAGGCAAAGCTCACTGAGCAGTCTTAGTCAACCTGCTATTCTCAATAAGAGTCTCCAGCTCCTGTTGAAGGCCCAGCAACACAGCCAGAGGCATTGTTACCCAAGGGTGTATATATACGCAGCAGGAGTTAAATGTGTACACCTGTGGGCTGGGAGGAAATGGGTGGTGGCAATCCTATTGGAACATTGAAACAATGCATATTAATAGCACAGGAACAATCAGTTCATTTGCAAGAGAAAAGATTTATTTGAGCATCGTTTTCATACCTGAAGATATAACTTTCAATAACAAATACATAAATCACATAAGAATGAATCATAAGCTGCATTGCAATGTCCTTATATGCTCAAATTAAATGCTAAGGACTCGCTATAAACAACACTTGGTTTCCCTGCTTCTTTGGTAAGAGAGTATTATTCATCAGATAATTGGATAATTGATGGGATAGAATGCTTGCCACTACTATACTATATAATTAACCTGTTTACATATGTTTCTTCCTCACCTAAGGTTATCAGATCAGGATTTCTCATTCTGTTCTGCAAATTGCTGAGGAGATAAGCTAAGGAATACCCATGATTTCTATGAAACAGCAGTTTTTCTAGAGTCAATGCAATGGTTTAACCCTTTAAAATCAGGGACAAAAGACAACTGTTGCATTTTCTCTCCCCCCCCCCCCACTATATTATCTCTTCAACCCAATATTGGCTACAAGAACAAAATGCAGAAATGATGGGAAATAATTGACTTTATGCGGGTGGCGCAGTGGGTTAAACCGCTGAACCATGAGCTGTCGATCAAAAAGGTCGGCAGTTCGAATCCGCGACGGGGTGAGCTCTCATTGCTTAGCCAGCTCCTGCCAACCTAGCAGTTCCAAAGCATGTTAATGCGAGTAGATAAATAGGTACCGCTTGCAGGAAGGTAAACAGCGCTCCGTGTTCCAGCCGCATGCTATGCGCTGCGGCAAGGAGAGTCATGCCGGCCACATGACCACGGAGGCATCTTCGGACAACGCTGGCTCTTCGGCTTTGAAATGGGAATGAGCACCACACCCTAGAGTCGGACACGACTGGACTTAATTGTCAGGGGTCACCTTTACCGAATGTTGTAAACTTTGTTCCTGCTCATGCAGATTGAACAGTATTTGAAATGGTCTGGGTCTCCCCATTTGTATTGGCTTGAGAGTTCAGGTTTCCATGAAGCAGAGCCAGCCCCTTTCCCATCAGCGTTGCCAGTGTGTGAAAAGCCACCTCTGTCATCCTCTTCCAGACACCTCATTATCCTTGTTGCCCTCGTCTAAACCAATTCCAGCTTGCCAATGGCCTTCTTAAAATGTGGTGTCCATAACTGGACAGAAGCATTGTACCATTGGGGGCATTGAGGTGGTGGGCCCCAGGGCACGGGTCACAGCGGGCGGCTCTTACCTGTTGTCCTGCTGCATCTGGCGCCCTGCTGGTTCTTCGCAGCCGAGAACGGCTGCGTACTGACCCTTCCACCCTCCCTGGTGCTGTCTGGCTCCAAAAAGGAGCCAAAGAGCACCGGGGGTGGGGCGTGGCGGCGGCCGTGGGGGTGGGGCACGGTGGCGGCAGCCCCCGCCCACCGTGGACCTGGATCCGTTTCTGTAACTGGATACAGTATTCCAGAAGAGGTCTAACTAGTGCAGAGTACAGTGAAACTATTGCTTCTTGTGACCTGGATTCTATCAGCCCAATCCTAACTTTCTAGCGCTGATGCAACCATGCCAACAGGGTGCATGCTGCATCCTCATGGGGGGGGGCAGTCACAGAGGCCTCCTCAAGGTAAGAGAATGTTTGTTCCCTTACCTCAAGGTTGCATTGCGGCTGCATCAGCGCTGGAAAGTTGGTTAGGATTGGGCTATATGTCTCTGTTAATGCAGACCAGCAGTGCATTATAGACTCACAGGAAAATATATTTTTCCAAAGGTTAGGTCTGTTTCCCACATCACTACTTTATTTTTATCACTACACAGTCTCTCCCTGTAGCTCTATTTTCCTTTTATTCTCTGGGTTGGTGACACCATCTTGTCCCATATATTTTCCACTTCTAAACTATAGCAATGGTTTGTCATTATGTATTTCCCCATGCTCTCACCTGACATAGGTCTAGATTCCCAGAATGAAAATAACAGCTAGGAAAATATATGAAAGTATGTTGTGCATTTTCTGTGATCTGTCAACACTACATCAAAGGTTTGGAAGGATCTTAGAATAGTTTTCATGCTAACAATATTACCCTCGCTCTACCAGTGTAAGCAATGATGTCATGGTAAATTTTGAAGTGTGGGAGCTCTTCTTGACACTCCCTATAGCCACACCCCACTAAATCTATGCATTAAAAAGGTCACATTTCTTCATTAGAGATTTTCTTTTCCAGTCACTGATTTCTACTTTGAAACATATTGATTTAAAGATGTAGCTCCTTTCATTCCACATTCTTGAAGTGGGTTGCAATTGTTTTAAAACAAATGTGTAAGAAGTGAAAGGTGGGATAAAAAAAAATAGTCCAACTAAATATAAAAGGTGTAGTACAGTACAATCCTTTGGCATGTTTACTCAGAAGTTCCATTGACTTCCACCTCCTATGTCTGACTTCCTGACTTCCACCTCCGGCGCCACTCTCCTGCTGCGTACCACCGGAAGTGACTGGCAATGACATCATTGCCAGTTTCTTCCAGGTTTTCAGAGGCCAGAAAATGTAGGTAGGAGGCACTGAGCAGGTGCGAGGACCCTTCTCAGCATTCCTGAGAGGCTCGGCCAATGGCAGGAGCCTCTCAAGAGTGAAAATGCTCTGCTGAAAGCGCCGCACCAGAATGAGGTTCCGGTGGTCCAGCAGTCCAAGTACCACCAGCAGTTGGCCAAAGTACCACTGGTGGTACTAGTACCAATGGTTGAGAACCCCTGATCTAGTTGTACCTCTTTCCCTCCTCCTATTCATAATTATCCATCAGCACTTGAGGACACTTAACCCCTAGGCATTTTTTTTTAAATTTTGCCTCCTGCTGAGC
This sequence comes from Plestiodon gilberti rubricaudatus, assembly GCA_026170595.1. Classification (NCBI taxonomy): domain Eukaryota; kingdom Metazoa; phylum Chordata; class Lepidosauria; order Squamata; family Scincidae; genus Plestiodon; species Plestiodon gilberti. The sequence goes on from JANXHW010000001.1 coordinate 80,888,983, forward strand.
CTGATTCTTCTTAGGCTTAGCTAAAGGCCTTTGGAAAAAGAAATTCAAAGGCAGCACTTGAGCACTCTTGCTGATAACATCACCTCTCCTACTGTAGGAGAGAGCAAAACCAATGCTGAGGTTTTGGTGCTGTGCTCATTCCATTCCACTCCACCCTACCCCAGGGTGTAAGGCATCAGTATGTGTGTCAAACAGGATGTCCAAAACTTTCCCTCTTACCCCACCCATTTCCTGGTGCTTCAGTAAGCCAGGGCAAGTAAATATCCTGAAGAAAGAGGACGTTGTAGGGGATGATTCATGACTGGATATAGTCAACTGACAACCAAGCCAGTCCAACAGTCTGAGCAACTCATCCAAATGGCAATACAGACACCCATGCCCCACCCACCCTACTGTTGTACTGAACAACAGCCTGGCCCTGACTATACTACCTTCTGGCTGTGGTCCTCAGCTTAATTTACCCTGTACTCTCTCTCTCTCTCTCTCTCTCTCTCTCTCACACACACACACACACACACACACACACACACACGACTATGCCTTTTGCCTCTGACACATTTCTCTGTAATTAACCTCACGCTAGCCATGTCCTGGCCATTGCCCATGCATTGCAACAGGTCGGCACAGTTCCAGTCGAATGCACACCGTGATTTGCATCAGCGTTGCTATTACAGCATCCTCTTTGCATTGCCCTTAAACTACTACAGAAGCTCAGAGTTTCAAGTATATTTACGGAACTGACTCAGCTGTGGCAGAACATGTTTCGAATGGCACACAGATGAGCATCTGTCATTTTTTTCCCTCTGCTATTTCAGGTTCAGCTCACTTCAGAGGCCACCCAAGATCTTTCAGTGTCTGACGTAGGATGCCAAATGATTCTCCTGCTATCCACTACCTCCTACTCCTCTGCTCTTGCTGCCACAGCCCTCCTTGTCCTCTGTTGCTTGGCTAAGTTGGCAGCAATGCAAACAACACCATTCCACTCTTTGGCACACTGTATCTGAAAAGGAAAAACACGTGTGGAGAGGAGGAGGTCAAGGGTAGGCTGGAGCATTTCTGGGGGAACACTTCTCCCCCACACTCCCTTTTCCACGCCATTCCCCCCTTCTTTTCAATTCAGTGAGTGTGGGAGTTCCTAGACCCAGATGAGCAAGAAATGAGAGGCAGTCCGCAGATACGGTGCTTGAGCAGGAAGAACAAGTTGTATGTCCTGGATTTTCCAGCAGGTTTTTAGAAGTAAAAGCAGCGCTATTCGAAGAGCCTGCTGTTCTCCCAGATCCAATAGTGTTCCTCCCACTCTCCCCACCCCCCATCTGAGCTGTTCCCTGAAGGGAAAGGACCTCCTCGGTGGTGGGTCCTCACCTCTGGAATGCTCTTCCCAGGGAATCTGGAAGCTCCTTTCGTGTCTTTTTGGCACCAGACAAAGACGTTTTGATCTTCCCAGGCCTTTTAACCTTAAAACCCTTTTTTCTACTGTTTGATGCTCTTAGTATGCCTATAGTGTTGTTTTTTTGAAAAAAATATTGTATTGTTGTGTTATCTTTATTCATAAGTTGCCCTGGAGATACATTTGTGTTGAAGGGTGAGGTACAAATGCTTAAAATAAAGCTTAAAACAAATGCTGACAGTGAAGCCGTTTGCAGACATTTCCTGGGAGCTCAAGAGTTCTGTGCATGTAGCAGGGCTGTCCTGGCTGGGGAAAGGGGTGCTTCCTTCCCACCACAGCCCCTCATGGCCCATAAAAGGCTGTTGCTGGAGGATGGCTGCAGCCAGAAGAGAACGTTTGGTTTTGCATGGGTCCTTTGGATCTGCGTTATGTGCAACATGAATAACAGTGCAATCCTATGCATCTCTACTCAGAAGTAAGTCCCATTGAGTTCAGGGGGGCTGCTTACTCCCATGTACTAGGTTGACTATATCCAGACAGCGACAAGGTGCCTATACCTTTAACCATTGTAATAAATGGGAATTTGGGCAGGTGTAGCTTGTTGCACCCTTCCACGATGAGCTGCACCTGCCCAAATTCCAATGGTTAAAGGTATAGGCACCCTGTCCCTGTTTGAATATTGTCAACCTACCATGTACATGTGTATAGAATTGCCATAAGAAACTTGACCTGACTTACGGCCCAGTCCTATCACCCAATTTAAGGGCAACACTGTTCTGCTGCCATAAATAGGCTGCCGATGACATGCAGAGAACCATTTTCAAGCTGTTGCTGCCACACTGTGGTACAGACAAGCCGGCATTGGGGGGGTGGGTGGTTCATAGGCAGGGAGAGGGAGTGAAGGGACATATTGGGGGAGGAACCATAGGCATGTCGGGAGAGGGAGGGGTGGATGCAGCAGCAGCTGCATACACCAGATCTTATTCCCTCTTTTTAAAGTCTCCCAATCCCTTTTTTCTCCTCAGACATGTGCCACCAAAATGGCTGGCATATGTCTGAAGAGACCCATAGGTAGGCTTACCAGATCTCCCACAGAGGCGTAACTTGCCTCATTGGCGCCCGGTTCAGAGGGGAAATTGTCGCCCCCATACAGTAAAGATCACCGCGGCCACGTCGCGCTCCGGGCAAGGGGGCGCCGCGCTCTGGGAGGGGGCGTCGCGCTCCTTGAGGGGGGGGCGGCGACCCGGCAGGACCCTGCACCGGGCACCCCCCCAGCGCGAACCCAGCCAGCTTACCTCCTTTCGCGACGAGCGCAGCTGCTGTCTTCTTTCCTCCTGACGGAGAGAGAGGTCCGTTGGGGTGAGCCCGCCGTAGGCGCGAACTTCCGCTGAAGGAAGTGAGTGTGTGTGTGCCTTCAATTCCCCGCTGCCGCCGGACTCCTTCAGCGGAAGTTCGCGCCTCCGGCAGGCTCACCCCAACAGACCTCTCCGTCAGGAGGAAAGAAGACAGCAGCAGCGCTCGTCGCTCCATGTGAGTGTGTGCGCTGCCTCGAGTCCAACTTGAGTCTCTCGGACTCGAGTCGGACTCGGACTCGAGTCTCTCGAGTCCGACTCGAGTCCGGCGCCGGCACCGCAGCTTCGCCGCGGCGCCCCCGCAGCAGTGGGCACCTGGTTCAGCTGAACCATGCGCTCCACCGTAGTTACACCATTGGCTAGACCTTTAGGAGAAGGAATGTGGGCAGGTGTAGCTTGTTAAGTCCTAGAGCACAATCCAAGGCATCTCTACTCAGAAGCAAGCCCCACTGAACACAATGGAGCTTGCTTCTGAGTAGACATGCCTAGGATTGTGCTCTAAGGTTTAACAAGCTACACCTGCCCACATTGTTTCTCCTAAAGGTCTAGCACTCTGTCCCGGTTGGAGATCTGGTAAGCCTACCCATAGGTGACCTGTAGGTTTACACATAGGATGCAGCGTGTTCCTTTCTAGCCAGGCTGCAGTGTGGCGAGGCAAAGGATTGAGCTCCTTAATGCTTAAATCTGTAATGCAAGTATAACAATGTAGATATCTGTTGTTGTTTTCTCATTTTGTGAAAGGAGAGCATCATTTTCATGCTGTTTTTATCACCCCCTACTGTGTATTTTTTAAAAAGATGTACTATAAATAAAAACTCATTCTGTTCCACTCTACAATGCACTGTGCTATGGCTTCTCTTTGTTGCTTGATCACCAGCAGCTTCTGGCTAATGAGGGAAGCAGCTGCTCCAGCTGGGGAAAGATCTCCTGACAGCCCCCAGCTGCTGAACAAGTAGCCTTCTGCAGGTGAACAGAATGCCTTCCCTTCCCTTTCTGCTTTTCTCAGAATTAGAACAAGAGGGATGGAATAGAAGAGAAACTGGGTTGCACACTTGATATCCAAGTTAAATGGGGCCAGCTAGGCTGGCAGTTATTCCCTAGCTTGATGCATCAGATAGCACGAGTTCACTGTGCCCCTTCATGTGCCTCCCATGTGCTCAATAGCAGGAAGGGGGAGACGCACAGGGTGTGTGTGTGTTGATTTCACCAGTGCACAGTCAACAGCTTTCTGTAGTGCTGTGACCTTGCAGTGGCCAAAGCAACAAACACACCCTGCATGTCTTCTCTTTCTTCTCTTGAGCAAAAATGGGAGGGGGGGCATCAGCTTGGACACAACATGGTCATGGCACTCCAGCGTGTCAAGGCCAGACAACATCCAAGCTGACACACACATGCCTCCCATTCCTGCTCAAGAGCAGGGAGGGGAGACGCATAAGGGTGAGGCTTGCTTGGCTGCTACTCAGTTGTTACAATGTTGTGGAGCACTGTGGCTAGTCAGTGGCCACACCACATGCCCAAACATACCTCCCCTGGATGGCATGTTGCCTTTGGAACAAGAGTCATGGAACAAGAGTCAAATCTCTGCCTAAGGAAGACTCAACCAGGTTGCAGGATTTATTGTGATGAAATCACCATTGTGAAACATTCTATATCAAAGCAACATTAAGAAGGAAAGCACGTTTACTTTCATGGGCATTTGGTACAAATAAGGGAAGGATCAAGGCCTTGTAATAGGGGGCACTGTTTAGATGGGGTTCTTAGTTCGGTTTTAGAGCCACATAGTTTGCATACAGAAGAATAAGGTTGGATTCCTGGAATCTCCAGGAATGACCACTGACCAAAACACCAGAAAGCCACTGCCACCCAGCACAGATGATCCCAAACTACCAATGATACCAACTACAGATGATACCAATCCTGGACCAAGGCTAGAAATAGAAGGCAGGTTCCCAAGGTTTGAAATTTCAGACATTATGCAGAGGCAAATTCAGGTTTGTTCCTATATGTGCACACAACAAGGATCTGTAGTCAGTCATTGGGTGACTGTCTAAACCTGTGTGCTGCATATTTAGCAGACACATTTATCACTCCCAAAAGTTACATTTGTTAGGTAACAATGTGATATGTGCAGTTGCCTTGAGTCTCTGACAGCCCATTCCAACCCAACTCCTCTCCAAGTCAGGCATAAGTGTGGCCTAAGTGCAGCCTAAGTTAGGCAGAAGTTATGTCTGAGTTAGGTCAGAGGTATGCCTGAGTTAGGCAGGCTGCAGTTTCTGTGGCCCAGCACCACCCCAGGATCCAGGCAACACTTACCTCCCAGGCAGGCAGGCTCTCCAGGCTCGGTGTCTGGCTCGGGCATGTGCAGGCCTCTGTCTGCATGTGTCAGCGTCCATCCATGGCAGCTGCCGCAGGGTCTGTCGCAGCCCGGTCGCAAAGGGGCTGACCGCAGGCAGGGAGGTTGCGCCAGTCATGTGGTGGGCGCAGGGCAGGTGACAGGTGAGCGAGGTGCCCGAGCCAGCTGCCACAGGGCACGCTGTGCATCAGCCACCTGCTGCAGGGAAGAGTGGCCGTCCCCCCTCCTGCAGAAGGCAATGCCACCCCCATGCCACATTGAGGCTGCACGTGGGAGTCATGGGGGGGAGCGGGGGAGGGAAGGGAAGGAGGGGGGTGGGAACGTCACACACAAGGGGGGGCTCATGATGTCTGGAACTGCCTCTGACATGACTTGCCCGTGCGCTGCCTGAAGCCCTGGACCTCCAGGGCCGGGGCAATGTCCACAAAGAAGGCATCCCGGCGTGCGTTCTGCTCTGTGCCCCGGCCAAGACCGAGAGATGCCTTGGGCTTGTCTGCTGCGAGCGTGAAGGGCTCACGCAGCTCATCACGCCCCCACATGGGGCGACGACAGCGCCTCTCGGCAGGCGCTCTGGCAGGGTGGGGGGTGGCCAGCAGCCATCATCAGGGAGTGGGAGGGGAGGCAGACACACAGGCAGGCAGACAGTGGGTGCTGGGGAGGGGCACAGGTGGGTCAGAGACAAACAGACAGACAGACAGACAACAAGGCTGGTGGGAGAGAGGTTCCGAGAGAGGGGTCTGCAGAGACCAATAGGGACACAGGGGTTGCTCCGCAGATGAAGGCAATGCAGAAACAGGCGCCTCTTATGCAGACGGACTGTGGGCAGAAGCGGCTGCATTATGGGCGGACTTTCGACGGAAGCGGCTGCATTATGGGCGGACCTTCGACGGAAGCGGCTGCATTACGGGCGGACACCCTGGCTGGCGAGATCCCCGGTTGCTGAGCGGCCACTACACAAATGCAGCGGCCACAAGCGGCCCCGCTATGGGCTCTGTGGCACCTGTCACTGTTTGCCTGCCTGAGAGGCCCCCCAACTCCCCCTCCCCTCTGACCTATGGGGTGTGTGGCAGCCTCCCTGCTGTGTTCTCCCTGGGAAGGAAGTGGCAGTCCCTGGAAGGGATTCATGCAGGGGCTTCAGTGCTGGGGGCTGTCTGTGTGTGGAGGGCAATGCTTGTGTAACACTGGGCACATATGTTTCAAGGAGGCTCTGCCCGAGGGGAGTCTTTATTGTTCTGGAACGTTAGCAGAGATGGCCAGGCGAGGCTGCCAGGGTAGTCACAGCAGCCAATCTGAAAGCAGCAGCAGCAGCAGCACACATGCCCCATGGACCTGGAGACGCAGGCTCTCCCCCTGTGGAACCACAGCCTGCTCCATAGAAAGGGGAGGGGCAGCAAGAACTACAGCCAGGGAGGTGGAGCAGCAGCGGCGGCAGCTGAGGAGGGTTGCAGGGCTGGCTCTCTGACCTCTGGCAGCAGCGAGGCAGAGGACCATGGGGCAACCAGACTGTGGGCCCAGGGGTGCTCCCAGGAAGGTAGGTGGTAGTGGACGTTCCTGGGGAGACAAAAAACAAGGGGGTGTTACATGGCAGCTGGTGTGTGGTAGCAATCGCCAGTGAAGACAAGCCAGTGTGTTGGTTGCAAAAGCCTGCAGGGAGAGAAATAACACAGCTGATAGGTGTGACACACATAGCATGGTCTGAGCTGCTTACCCAGGTGTAAGGCGAGCATGATCCTGTAAGGGAAAAGGGTCAAAGAGAGAGAAGACAACACATATATTGGGTCACAACCATGGCAATCCTAGCAATACTGACCTGTCAGTTGACTGTGGAGAAAAAGGGGGGGGAACAGCTGGTGTCTACAGACGGTTAACAGCACCACCACACTCGTGGTGTTGTATGCTCACATGACAACAGGCGGCAATCTGACACAATAGTGGTAAAGCAGCATGTATCCTATATATCATAACAGGCATTGCAGGCACGCATCTGACTACTCATTGGTAAAGAGGCATTTCAGAGAAGGCATTGCAGGCAGACATGAGAGGGCACATTGGTAAAGAGGCATATCATGGCAGGCTATGCAGGCAGACATGAGAGGGCACATTGGTAAAGAGACATATCATGGCAGGCTATGCAGGCAGCTATGAGACAAGACATTGGTAAAGAGGCATGTATCCTACCTATATTTCTATATGCAAAGAGGCAGATGTCAGAACACATGTCAGCACAACCCCTGCTCTTACCTGCACTTACCTGCTGGTGTTGTTGCCTGTGTGTGTGGGGGGGGAGAGGCTGGGAGAAAGACATGGGTTAGCAAATGGTAGCATGGAGACAGCTGCCCAGGCACAGCTGTAAACAGTTTGGCCAAAGCCAGAACAGCCCTCTCTGCCCTTGAGGGGGGCAGAGAGGAGAGAGGAGAAGAGAAGAGAGAAGTGGGGTGTTTGTGAATTTTGCCCTCCACCAACAAAGTCCCACTTTGTGGCTGTGGGGGACAGAACCCCACGCCACATGCTCAGAGAGAGAGAGAAAGAGACTGGGGGCCTGGGGCTGGGCTTTTGTGGGAAAGAGGCTGGGTGGGGCTGGGTGCTGATAGGCTCCCTATCTTAGGCATAACTCTGTTGGTTTCCAGACCTAGCAGGCCCAACTCCATCCTAACTCTGACCTAACTCAGGAGTAGGGTGTTAGAAATTTTCAGGAGAGGGCTGGCTTGGGTAAGGTAAAATGGCTCCAGGGGGGTCGGCTGATGTGGGGCCGGGGGGCGGTGGGCCCCAGGGCGCAAGGGCGGGAGGTGGTGCGGGGGGGCGGGAGACATCCTAGGTTTCGGTTTTGTTTTTGATGTTTTCCGGGGTTTTTTTCGCTTTTTAAAAAGGTTTTTTAGGTGTAACGGGGATTCTAGGTCTATGTGTTTGCTTTGCTGCACTTATCTTTTGTATCTAGGGCCTCCCGACGATCTCTCCAGCGACGATCTCGCTCCTCTGCTGCCGCTCTGCTAGCGCGAACTCTGTAAGCCTAAGCGTTACAGAGTTCACGCATGCGCAAAGCAAACAGCCATCACGCATGCGTGAACTCTGTGATGGCTGTTTGCTTTGCGCAGAGCGGCAGCAGAGGAGCGAGATCGTCGCTGGAGAGATCGTCGGGAGGCCCTAGATACAAAAGATACGTGCAGCAAAGCAAACACATACACCTAGAATCCCCGTTACACCTAAAAAACCCGCTGGAGGCCCCGTTACCCTAAAAAACCTTTTTAAAAAGCCGAAAAAAAACGGGGGGAAAAACGGAAAAAAAACAAACAAAAAAAGAAAGTAATTAGCATAATTATGTTAATTAGTAATTATGCTAATTACTTTGGGGGCGTCGAGGGGTGGGCCCCACCCTGTTCTGGGGCTAGGAGGATCGCCACTGAATGGCTCCTATGGGTCTCCTCGAATTTGGGTCCACCTTTTTGGTCGACCTAAATTTTGTGTCAGCATTTGTGTTGGAGGGGGCGTGTCTGTGCTCGCCAGGGTCTGGAATCCAACGTTAATTGGTTGCCGCCCCCGTTACACCCACGGTCCGCCCACGGTCCGCCCACTTTTAGGTCAACTTTAGGTCTGACTTGTGCTGCTTAGCCCTTGGGTTGGAATGGGCTGTTCTTAGTCCATAGGTCGTAACTTTGATCTAACTTCGCCCTAAATGGTTGCGTTCCAGACCTAAACAGCCCATTCCAACCCAACTCCTCTCCAAGTCAGGCATAAGTGTGGCCTAAGTGCAGCCTAAGTTAGGCAGAAGTTATGCCTGAGGTAGGTCAGAGTTATGCCTGAGTTAGGCAGGCTGCAGTTTCAGGTTTGTTCCTATATGTGCACACAACAAGGATCTGTAGTCAGTCATTGGGTGACTGTCTAAACCTGTGTGCTGCATATTTAGCAGACACATTTATCACTCCCAAAAGTTACATTTGTTAGGTAACAATGTGATATGTGCAGTTGCCTTGAGTCTCTGACAGCCCATTCCAACCCAACTCCTCTCCAAGTCAGGCATAAGTGTGGCCTAAGTGCAGCCTAAGTTAGGCAGAAGTTATGTCTGAGTTAGGTCAGAGGTATGCCTGAGTTAGGCAGGCTGCAGTTTCTGTGGCCCAGCACCACCCCAGGATCCAGGCAACACTTACCTCCCAGGCAGGCAGGCTCTCCAGGCTCGGTGTCTGGCTCGGGCATGTGCAGGCCTCTGTCTGCATGTGTCAGCGTCCATCCATGGCAGCTGCCGCAGGGTCTGTCGCAGCCCGGTCGCAAAGGGGCTGACCGCAGGCAGGGGGGTTGCGCCAGTCATGTGGTGGGCGCAGGGCAGGTGACAGGTGAGCGAGGTGCCTGAGCCCAGCCGCCACAGGGCACCCTGTGCATCAGCCACCTGCTGCAGGGGAGAGTGGCCGTCCCCTCCCTCCTGCAGAAGGCGATGCCACCCCCAAGCCACGTTGAGGCTGCACTGGGGGGTGAGCGGGGGAGGGAAGGGAAGGGGAGGGGGGTGGGAACGTCACACACAAGGGGGGTCTCATGAGGACTAGAACTGCCTCTGACATGACTCGCCCGTGCGCTGCCTGAAGCCCAGGGCCTCCAAGGCCGGGGCAATGCCCACAAAGAAGGCATCCCGGCGTGCCTGCTGCTCTGTGCCCCGGCCAAGACCAAGAGATGCCTTGGGCTTGTCTGCTGCGAGCGTGAAGGGCTCACACAGCTCATCACACCCCCAGATGGGGCGACGACGGCGCCTCACGGCAGGCGCTCTAGCAGGGTGGGGGGTGGCCAGCAGCCATCATCAGGGAGTGGGAGGAGAGGCAGACACACAGGCAGGCAGACAGGGGGTGCTGGGGAGGGGCATGGGTGGGTCAGAGACAGACAGACAGACAACAAGGCTGGTGGGAGACAGATTCCGAGAGAGGGATCTGCAGAGACCGATAGGGACACAGGGGGCGCTCCGCAGATGAAGGTGATGCATAAACAGGTGCCTCTTATGCAGACAGACTTTGGGCGGAAGTGGCTGCATTACGGGCGGACCTTTGACGGAGGCGCCTGCATTACGGGCGGACCTTCGACAGAAGCGCCTTCATTACGGGCAGACCTTCGACAGAGTCGCCTGCATTACGGGCGGACCTTCGACAGAAGCGCCTTCATTACGGGCGGACCTTCGACGGAAGCGCCTTCATTACGGGCGGACCTTTGACGGAGGCACCTGCATTACGGGCGGACCTTTGACAGAGGCGCCTGCATTACGGGCGGACGCCCTGGCTGTCACTGTTTGCCTGCCTGAGAGGCCCCCCTGACTCCCCCCTCCCCTCTGTGCCATGGGGGTCTCCCAGCGCCCCTGCTGGGTTCTCCCAGGGAAGGCCGTGGCAGTCCCTGGATGGGACTCATGTAGGGGCTTCAGTGGTGGGGGCTGTCTGTGTGTGTGTGGGGCAATGCTTGTGTAAACACTGGGCACATATGTTTCACTGTGGCTCTGCCCGAGGGGCATCTTTATTGTTCTGGAACGTTAGGAGAGATGGCCAGGCAAGGCTGCCAGGGGTAGTCACAGCAGCCAATCAGAAAGCAGCAGCAGCACACCTGCCCCATGGACCTGGATATGCAGGCTCTTCCCCTGTGGAACCACAGCCTGCTCCATAGAAACGGGAGGGGCAGCAAGTACGACAGCCAGGGAGGTGGAGCAGCGGCAGCGCCGGCAGCTGAGGAGGGTTGCAGGGCTAGCTCCCTGACCTCTGGCAGCATCCAGGCAGACAACAGTGGGGCAACCAGACTGCAGGCCCAGGGGTGCTCCCAGGAAGGTAGGTGATAGTGGACGTTCCTGGGGAGACAAAAAACAAGGGGGAGTTACATGCTGGTATGTGGAAGCAGTCACCATTGAAGACAAGCCAGTGTGTCGGTTGCAAAAGCCTGCAGGGAGAGAAATAAAACACAGCTGATAGGTGTGACATACATAGCATGGTCTGAGCTGCTTACCTGGGTGTAAGGAGAGCATGATCCTGTAAGGGGAAAGGATCAAAGAGAGAGACAACAACACAACTTGGGGATCACAACCATGGCAAACCTAGCAATACTGACCTGTCAGTAGACCCTGTGGAGAAAGGGGGGGGTACAGCTGGTGTCTACATAAGGCTAACAGTTCCACACTTGTGGCATTGTCTGCTCACATGACTACAGGCAGCAATCAGACACAACAGTGGTAAAGAGGCATGTATCCTATATATCATAGCAGGCTATTCAGGCAGCTATGAGACAACACATTGCTAAAGAGGCATGTCATGGCAGGCTATGCAGGCAGCTATGAGACAAGACATTGGTAGAGAGGCATGTCATGGCAGGCTATGCAGGCAGCTATGAGACAAGACATTGGTAGAGAGATATCATGGCAGGCTATGCAGACAGCTATGAGACAACACATTGGTAAAGAGGCATGTATCCTTCCTATATTTCTAAATGCAAAGAGGCAGCAGTCAGACCACATGTCAGCACAAACCCTGCTCTTACCTGCTGGTGTTGTTGCCTGTGGGGGGGGGAAGAGGGGCTGGGAGAAAGACATGGGTTAGCAAACACTTGCATGGAGGCAGCTGCCCAGGCACAGCTGTAAACAGGTTGGCCACAGCCAGAACAGTCCTCTCTGCCCTAGAGGGAGGCAGAGAGGAGAAGAGAGAAGTGGGGTGTTTGTGAATTTTGCCCTCCACCGACAAAGTCCCACTTTGTGGCTGTGAGGGACAGAACCCCACGCCACGTGCTCAGAGAGAGAGTGAGTGACTGGAGGTCTGGGGCTGGGCTTTTGTGGGAATGAGGCTGGGTGGGGCTGGGTGCTGATAGGCTCCCTATCTTAGGCATAACTCTGTCGGTTTCCAGACCTAGCAGGCCCAACTCCGTCCTAACTCTGACCTAACTCAGGAGTAGGGTGTTAGAAATTTTCAGGAGAGGGCTGGCTTAGGTAAGGTAAAATGGCTCCTATGGGTCTCCTCGAATTTGGGTCCACCTTTTTGGTCGACCTAAATTTTGTGTCAGCATTTGTGTTGGAGGGGGCGTGTCTGTGCTTGCCAGGGTCTGGAATCCAACATTAATTGGTTGCCGCCCCCGTTACACCCACGGTCCGCCCATGTTCCGCCCACTTTTAGGTCAACTTTAGGTCTGACTTGTGCTGCTTAGCCCTTGGGTTGGAATGGGCTGTTCTTAGTCCGTCGGTCCTAACTTTGACCTAACTTTGACCTAACTTCGCCCTAAATGGTTGCATTCCAGACCTAACTTTGACCTAAACGACTTAGGCTGACTTTAGGTCTGACTTGGGCTGCTTAGCACTTGGGTTGGAATGGGCTGAAAGTCGCCCTAAACGACTTAGGCTGACTTTAGGTCTGACTTGGGCTGCTTGGCCCTTGGGTTGGAATGGGCTGTGAGAGTCTTGAAGTGCCTTCAACCAAATATAGCAACCATGGCATTTAGAAGAATGTCTTATGATAGGAAAGTGAGTAGTACCCAGACCAGGAAGAGTTAGCTCTCCCAGTATATCAGTGGTCCTTGATACAAGTCAGTTGCTAACCCGCCCTGAGAGGGGGGGGGCTGATGATGACACACTTCACGTCATCGCCCTCCCCCTGCACTCCCGGAAGGCTTTATTTCAAGCCTTCTAGGACTCAGGAGGGTCAGAAAAATGTGACGTTTTCTGCACGTTTATGCTCTGCAGCTGCAAACGCAGCCCTCAGGCTGAAAAAAACCCAGCCACGGAGTGCTAAAATCCCACTGCAACTCCTCCTCACGAGGAGACCGCGGTTGTCACCCAGGGGCATTGCATCCCCCTGGCCCCCCTTTAGCGATGCATGTACATGGGAATGAATACATGGCCTACAGTACCCAACATTTTTACTCTTCAGTGATTAACAAAGTCCACAGGATTCTGCCCTACGACCATCAGCTAGGATCACATCCCAAGGCAAAACCCAAAAGGTCCACATGTCTTTGTGAAATAACATCCCAATTCCTCTAGGAATCTATTGAACTTATGAACTCTAGTACTTTGAGCTGACTTTGGGTTCACAACAGGAAGACAATCTGATGGAAACAGATCCAGCTTTCAAGGAAAGGCAAACTGGCTCACAGGAGAATATTCTAATCTACTCAAATAAGATTGATGTTCCGGATAGATAACAATACCAGGAAGCAAGCTCAAGACTACAAAAAAAAATAAGTTTGGCTAGACAACAAAACACTTACAGGCACTACCAGCAGATTTATGGCTCTACTATCTGGGGTTGATGCAACAAATAAATCAGGAACAAAACAAAACCATGATAATATATCCAAATAGTTTATCAGCATGTGGTATGTGGATCTACCACTAGAGAAACAAAAGCCCAAAGAATCCTTGTGCATGTCAAATTAGTTGTGCAGTTGTTTGAATTCTTACCACTGTCCACTATGATCCAAACCATGATAGCAGCTATCTACTATCATGGTTTGGTTCTGTTGTTTGGTTCATAGTGGACAGTGGTAAGAATTCAAACAACTTCACAACTAATTTGGCATGTGCAGGGATTCTTTGTACAGAAACATTTTTTTTGTAGCATCAGCATTATCTTTTATGACAGCTTTTGTAAGTACAAAAACTAAATGGTGTCAAACTTGTGCCCAGGTTGTCAGATGTCTAACCAAGATTTTACCCTTCCTTTAGGCATACCCTAACAGGATCTAAGAAAGAACTTATCCACCTCAAAATTTCTACAGGACTTACAGCGCAATCCTATCCAACTTACACCACCGGTGTAACCAGCAGTGCAGCGAGAACGGAAGGCCTCAGAACGGAAAGGGGATTCAAATCCCCTCCAAAGGGGGATTCAAAGGGGATTTGAATCCCCTTTCCATTCTGGGGCCTCCCGTTCCCGCTGCACCGCTGGTTACACCAGTGGTGTAAGTTGGATAGGATTGCGCTGTTATTGTCAGGGACTTGGCCTCTATGTTACACCAGGTATCATTTCTAGTCCAGATTAGCCACTTATAATTATAATTAATACTTATAATTACTTATACACTGCCTAATTGCAGGGTAATCAATCTTTCTTAGAATCATACTCCAACTAACCTAATATTACTCTTAATTGAAAACTACCTCAATTTCTTTCTGTTTAAATCTAAAACCATATCATCCTACTCTACAAAGCCACATATCATTAAATCATTCTTATTTTCCTATAGGAAAATGTTACCATTAGTTTAGATAGCAGTTGGACTATGTCTGTATGCCCAAAGTAATATAATCTAAATTGGACTACCTTGGTGCTATCTGTCTGAAACATAGCAGGTAAGATCCTTTGAAGAGATCCTTGAATCCTGCAAATTTGATGATGATTGGCTGGAAAATCTTAAAGTTAGGGGCAGAAGAAGTGGAAGTAATTCCCCACTTGAAACCAGCATGGATCAGCAAATAAAGATGCTTTTCATGACAACCCAAATGTGATTGTCAATGAACACATGCAAATACAGCAGGGACAACAGCCCAGCCAGACTCACCTCTTGATGCGCCACTGCCAGTGCCCCCCCCAAAACACCCATAAACAACAAACAAACAAACAAACAAACGAAAAAGCAGCCACTCCTCCCTGCACAATCCTTTTGACAAAATAGGACGTGCAGGTCATGCTAGGATTTCCCAGTGTGGGCACATTCTGTTTTCTTTAGGGACTACAAGGAGAGAGCGAGGTGAAGGGGTAGGAAAGTGAATAAGCACTGCCCATGTGGTTTGGGGGGAATGGGTAATAGCTATCCACTTCCCTTCCCCCTCATCTTGCTCCTTCCTCACAGTCCCTTCATGTTTAAAGGGACTGTGCAAGGAAGGAATTAGGTGAGTGGGTAGAGAAGCAGGTTCAGTGGTGTGTAGGGTATTTGACACCCAGGGCAGGCCACTCAAAGCCACGGGCCTCCTGGCCTCCACACACACACACCCCCCCCATGGAGGCCACTTGAAGTGAATGGTAGACCTGACCTTTGCTTCAAGATCCCGGGGGGGGGGGCAGGTTTGCTGGCTGCTGCTCAGTGGCGTATTTGAAACCCCAGGTAGATTTGACACCTGGGGCGAACTGTCCCTGCCCTGCTCTTGGTGTGCTACTGAGCAGATTCTCTGCTTCCTGCTTGCTTTTAGTGAACAGGAAGCAGATTGATGTGGCTCTGTCAGGCTGGAGGCAGGTGGCAGAAGACCAGGGGTGAAGGGGCAGCCCGAGTGTGCCACTTCCCCTGCTGCCTGCATTGGTATCATGGATGGGCTGGCTCTGGGATACAAACAAGATCTGAAAACAGACATGAAAATGAATAAAGATACAAAGCAATTTCTCTCTCTCTCTCTCTCTCTCTCTCTCTCTCTCTCTCTCTCTCTCTCTCTCTCTCTTGTACTCCAGTGAGAAAAAAGTTGCTTTATCAAACGGTAGTTTGTGTGATTGTTTTCTTTGAGTGCTTAAGCCTAGGTGTTATTAGCTAATGTGCCTTTAGGAGATTTTAGTCATTCAAAGCTATTCATGCTTCCAGCTATTAGCCACTTAAAGCTCATTATGGCATTAAGATGCAAACAGCTGTTTAGAGAGCTTAGAGATTAAGGAGTTTAAAACCATGCTGGATCTGGACATATATCCCTCAGCATCACTCTTCCATCTATAAAAGGAAACAGCAACATGGATTTGAGACTGGTTGTGAGGGCAAACCATAAGAAAGAAACAATTTACTCATTTAAAATGTGCTATCAATTCCAAATACTGTAGTAGCTATAAAGGGTGGTTATTGCTGGCTGCAAAGTATCCTGCCCTTCAGTTCTATTATCTTTTCATTCTCCTGAAACAATCAATTTTTCTTAGGTATTTAGTTGTATTGAGTGTTGTATGCTGTGCTGCACTGAATATGACAAATGTATATCCATGTTGGAGATTCTTGTTTCTAGGATCTGTTTTGCTGATCTGGGGAATTTTCAATTCGGACTTCTTACTATGTAATGTGGAGGGGAAAAAACACATTAAAATCAATCACTTAGTATTCATACAGCACAATCCTGTGTAACCTTGCACCGGTGTAACAGTAGATGCACTGGTGTAACAGCAATGGCATAAGTGCACTTACACCGGTGCATCTACTGTTACACAGGTGCAAGGTTACACAGCATTGCGCTGTCAATCATGGTGCAATCCAATGCATGTTTACTCAGAAGCACTGTAAGTCCCACTGTACTCAATGGAACTTATTCCATGGGCATAGGATTGCAGCCAGTGGCTAGTAAGTGGGCATAGGATTGCAGCCTCAGATTCCTTTCTGTAGTTTTTATTCAGTTTGGACATTATTGTTATAAACTGCCTTGAGGCTGTTAGAAATTGCAGAAATGTTGCAATAAATACATATGATGAGTAGAAATGTTGCAATAAATGAGTAGAACTAGAAGAGTAGAAATCTTGCAATAAATACATATGTACATGTTATTACATGCAACAGTATGTAAGTAAGAATAACCTGGAAAGTAGCTTTGGGAGGGAACAATTTGGAATGGAAATGTGCATTGGGGATGATTCTTAACCCTATCCTCACCCCCATTTGATTTGCAGGATTATCAAATGACTTCATAATTTACAAATTAGACTACCCAGATTTGGGGAACAGGAATATGTTCACTGTGAACTGGAATCCCCTTAGCCTAAGGGTGATTGTAATAATGAAAAACCCACCCTAAGCCAGGGAAAATTTGAGTGAGCAAAACTGTGCAGGTCAGGTGGGTGGAGTCTGGGGCACTGCTGCATTGGGAGGGGGTACTGGCTGCCATAGAATTTTTTATTCGAACTACAACATTCCTGTTTTTAAAACAAGCTCTTGTTCTTTAAATGGAGGTGGTCATGTCACAAACAGAAAGCACGCTGTTCCTCAAAAAATACTACCGTATTTTTCGCTCCATAGGACGCATCGGACCATAGGACGCATGCATCCTATGGAGCAAAAAATAGGGGAAAAAAGGTTTTTTAAATAAAAATAAGAATAATTAAAAAATGTAAAGAAAAAATACTTACCGGGGCTTCGGGGAGGCCTGCAGAGGCTCACGCAGGCCTCCCCGATCTTCCTTTCATCAAAAAACGGCCATTTTCAGCCATTTCCGGTTTTCGTGAAAACCGGAAGTGGCCGAAAATGGCCGTTTTTTGACGAAAGGAAGATCGGGGAGGCCTGCGCGAGCCTCTGCAGGCCTCCCCGAAGCTCGGGTAAGTATTTCTTCTTTACTTCTTTTTGTATTCGCTCCATAAGACGCAGGCTTTTCCCCCCTATTTTTTTGGGGGGGGGAAGTGCGTCTTATGGAGCGAAAAATATGGTAAGTAGGGCAAAGAAATACTCTAGGCCGGGGCTTCTCAAACTGTGGGTCATGACCCACTTGGTGGGTTGTGGCCCGATGCTGAGGTGGGTCACCAGTTGGGCCCACCCACCTGCCCCTGCTGCTGTTTGGCTCCAAATTGGAGCCAAACAGACGCAACCAGAGGCCACTTCTGTGTCGCTCGCAACCCACCTCCCGCAGCTGCTCCTGCATCATGCCAGGCCCGAGTCGGCCTCCAGAAGTGACTTCAAAGTCACTTCTGTTTTTGTTGACGTGACTTCCAGTTGTGTTGGGAGGTCTTTCTGAGACTCGCTGAGGCCTCTGGAGGCCATCCCAGGCCTGGCGCAACTCGCGACCAACTGCAGGTGGTGGGTCATGACCCACCACCGGAGGACGAAGTGGGTCGCAGCCCCGGCAACTTTGAGAACTGATGCTCTAGGCAGAGTTGTGTACCCACTGGCTCCACCTGGCTACAATCCTGTGAGAACATAATGTCCATATAATATTACCCAAAGGGTTCTGTAGCTATGTTGTAGCAAAGGATTAACTAATTGGGAAGCCACTTGCAAAAATGCCAGTCCAGGAAGAAGAGAATTCAGTGTTTGTCATCATACTCTGGATACATAGACCAATACTATGGGTCCAGAGCCAGGATTACTTATCTGATGATAAGTCTTATCTGCAGAAGGTGGGCAAAGGGGGAAAGAGGTGAAGTAACCCTACCCCCTTTCCTTTTGTCTGTAGTATGTGATGACATCCCTACCTTTGATTTATGTAAAATAGCCCTCTGGCAGAAGGAGAGAAAAAGTCATTAAGCCCTGTATAAAGTTCAGGGCCATGTCCACCAGCAATCCCTTTGAGACAGAACTATCTCTTTGGAGGGGGAGCGGAAGATGCATATGATCACACCACTTCTCACCAAAAACTATTTTACAAAGCAGTTTACATAGCAAAATAAATCAATAAATGGTTTCCAGTCCCCAAAGGGTACATAATCTAAAAAAGATACAGAAGAGACACTATCAACCAGCACTGGAAAAGACACCATGCTGGGGTGAAGAGGGACAGTTGCTCTCCCCCCCCCTCGCTAAATATAAGAGGACACCACTTAAGGTGCATCTTTGCCCAGTTAGCAGGGCTAAGTTGACTTGACCTGGAATCAACTCCAGTCTACATGGTTTGTATCAGGGGACTCTGGGTACTGCAGGTGGATTGGCAGGAATTATTCCTCCCCTTATACAAATGGAACACATTTCATTTGTGGAAGTTGTTCCACAAATGAAATGTGTTCCAATAACGAATGAAAGCTTTCATGGCCTGATACAATCAGGCCATGGATTGTTTGTATGGATTACCAAAAATACACAAAAATGGTGTACCTTTAAGACCTATTGTTAGTAATATAGGTGCTCCAACGCATGGGCTTTCACAATACCTGGCCAAAATATTATATCCTTATATAGGTAACACCCCTAGTTATGTTAAGAATTCTTACCATTTTATTGAATTGTTGAAATTTATTCAGCTCTCCCCCAACTCGTTACTTATTAGCTTTGATGTGGTCTCCTTATTTACCAAGGTACCTCTTAAAGAAGTGATGAGACTAATCGAGGAATTGACAGTTCCCAGAGATCTTACTCCATTATTCCATAATTGTCTTATATCCATGTACCTTGTTTGGAATGGGGAGTTCAGAGACCAAAAAGATGGTGTGGCAATGGGTAATCCCTTAAGTCCAGTAGTAGCAAATCTATTTATGGAATATTTTGAACAATTAACTTTAAAAACGGCCCAGTTTAGACCAAAAGTATGGCTCAGATATGTGGACGACGTGTTTTGTGTCTGGGAACATGGGGAAACGGAATTACTTAAATTTTTGAGTCACCTGAATAGCCTTTGTCCTGAGATCAAGTTCACGATGGAACGGGAAAAAGAAAATTCACTTCCATTTTTGGATGTGCTGGTCACGAGAAAAGGAGACCTTTCATGTGGACATACAGTATATAGAAAGTCCACTCACACTGGCCGGTATTTACATCAAAAGTCTAACCACCACCCAGCTCAAAAAAACTCATTGATTACACGCTACATCTACCGGCCACAGGATTTTGTTTGAAAATACTAAACGTTTAATTAATGACACTAACAATAGAACACCTTTTAATTTGGAGGCTGTGGAAATAAGCAAGAGAAATTCACAGGAACTCATTAATAGGCAACAAGATCTTTCCTTCATTGATAAAATTTGGTTTCCTGTTTTACACAAGATCCTGCCTGATGGCCCTTTAAGAAGATTGATACAGAGGTCTTCCCCTTGAGGTCATCTGCAGCCTTTTCTGCAGACTATCCTAGCGTTGCTTGCTCGTTTCCGCTGCAAATTATTTTGAAGCCCTCGCATGCCTGTGCATCCTTTGAACTTCCATTTTGTTTGTTAGTTTTATAGTATGTGTTTGCCGTATGAATCTGCCTGATGTTTCTTTAAGATCGCTGTAGAGTTCTGCCTAGTGTTTTCCTTTAAAGTTCCGTTCTGTCGGTTGGTTTTCAGTGTCATCCTAACAGTCACACTGTCACTACCTAGAAAATGTCTTAGGAATTAGACGAAACGTCGGTCAATTTTGCCTGTGTGATTACAAGAGATCTGTCCAGGATTGCTATGTTTACAGCTTTTGGTAACCTGGATTAAATTGTTTTTAATCGCATTTTGGCTTTGGTATATTTTAATTTTTTTAACATGGCTCTAATACCCATAAATCCCGTGTTTTCTAAGAAATGTGTTCCATTTGTACAAGGGGAGGAATAATTCCTGCCAATCCACCTGCAGTACCCAGAGCCCCCTGAAAAATTGTTTTTGAGAACCGGGGAATTATCTGGACTAGGATGGCATGCGGCACAGAGGGCTGCAGAAGGAAGGAAAGGAGAATCAGCGAAACTCCCCTCTGTGACATCTTAAAATGAAACCTATTGAGTTACATTACATTTGCTCCTAGGTAAGTGTTCATAGAACTGCAGCCTTAAAAGGGAAAGAGTAAGGCATCTCTGATATTAGGCCCAAGGATTTTGCACAGAGTTGTTATATCCATGAAGCTCATGATCCATGCAGGCCGGGGAAGCACCGAGGTACCCTCAACTTCAATGTGGCAGGATTAAGCATGGGTTTAACTCTCCCTTTAAAAACAAAGAAACCCAGATGTGCTTAACTGTGTTGTTCCATTTATTTTCTTCTTCTCTAGACATGAACTTCTTTGGGGGAAAATATTTTTAAAAGTATGAGCCTAATCAATTCAGCGTATTCGAAATAGTTCACTCCTCTGGCATTAACTTTAGCATTTGTTGAGCCACAAGGAGGCTTGTGTAGGAAATGAAATAGCTACAGCTCTATAGCTCAGTTGTTCAGTTGGCTAGAGACAGCCCTTAAGGCAAAACTGTTTTCTTTACAGATTAATAATATTAAGGGCTTTGAAATGGAGGCACATTAGATTACACATTTATAATACTTTTCTGCAGAGTTCTTTCAAATGCAATTTAAGACAGTCTTAAAGGTCTCAAACGGATGGAACTGATAAAACAGTATTGCATAAACTGTTCAAAGACAAACAGCAAGGTTTGACTTCAGAATTTTAATTTAAATTAGACCAGAGAAAAGGGACCGCCAGCCAACCAGTCCTAATTTCTTGCAGGATTTTCTTCTGTTGAGAGCTTGGGCAAGAAGCTGTTGGTTACTTTTAGAGTTCAAAACAAATATTCTGCTGGGAAACACCGTCGTATAATATAATTTTATTATTATAAGTACAGCGCAATCATCACGATCCAGCCGGCGACGGAGTGAGCGCTGTGTCGCCACCGGGAGATGTTGCAAACGTGCCATAAAGCATGTTCGCGATGACTCGGGAGCAAGGAAGGCTGGCGCAGAGGCCGGCCTCCCTTGCTCCATCGCTGGACACCCATGTGGCCGCCGGACCAGGTAAGCCGGGATCCGGTGGGGGCATTTCGTCAGGCGAGGGAGGGGGCAATTGGCCTAGCCGGCCCGGGAGGAGGAGGGGGATGACCATGGCTGTATCCCCAGCCCTGCCGGGCCAGCTAGGCCGTTAAACGGCCTCCTTCGACTTCCGCCAGCTATTTACAGTAGCTGGCAGAAATCTGAGGAGGCCAATAGGGGACAAGTGTCCCCTTCCCCGAGTAGACCTCCGGCCTGGCGGCAGCATTTCTTCTGTTGATCCTTCTGTTGATCTCCGGCCGGATCCTTATGGTGGATTGCGCTGTTAGATGGTTAAAACTTTACGTTTCGCCTCCAACGTTGAAGGCATCCTCAGAAGCCTTGTGGCTACACACTGTGACTACCAATAAATACCCTCTTCTATTACCCCAGATCCGGATGTTTGCATTACAGTTAACTCTGACACACCTGATCTTCTATTAACAATTTCCATGATTCTACTTGCAACTCCCCGTTCATGGGTTAATTCAACATTTCTGCTAAAACTTACAAGCTGCACATTCATTGATCCTCCTCCAAACTTTAAAGTTGCCTCAACAGCTCTCATTAGCATGATAATTCCTTAGTTGCTGCTTGTATTCCATTTAACAACCCTGCAATTAGCTGCTGCTGAACCCACATACACTCATCCCTCCCTCACCTCACCGTTGCTGGCTAAAATAACACTGTTGTTGGTTCATGCCCTTCTGAAACTAATGCAGTTGGCCAATAATGAATGGCAAGAGAACACCTCACTGAAACTGTGTGTGTGGTTGATGGCAGGCCAGTGTAGGCCTTTGCCCCACGGTTCCAGCAACCTGGCACCAACACTGGTGGGGCTTATTTCTCCCATGGATCACCAAGGCTCAGCTATGAAATTATTCTGAAATGTATTGCTAGGATGAAAGTGTTGCCTGTATAAGCATGTCAACCATTTTGGGGTCCTTAGGACTAGTTTTGCTTGGTAAATGTATTTTGGCTTTGCTAATAGGATTTCTAAAATGAGGGCAGGTGGATGCATGCTGACATGACAGATAACTGGCTAAGAGACACCTTTAGTACAGGTGGGCCCCCATATCCACTGATTCGCTATCCATGGTTTCAGTTATCCACGGATCGTGGGGACCCCCCAGGCTTTTACTTTTATCCCAATAAGCTTTGTTTCTTCCTTAAAGAAACAGGAGAAGCAGCCTCTGGCTGCTTATTAGAGGCAAGTAGAATGAGACTAAGTACTAGAGAGGCTCTGCAAGGTTAACAGAAACCTTGCAGAGCCTCTCTAGGACTTAGGCTTGTTCTACTTGCCTGCAATGGAGGCTGCTTCTCTGTTTGTTTTAAGGAAGAAACAAAGCTTGCTGAAAGAAAAATAAAGGCTGGGGGCGGGCAAGCATGCCTGCCTGCAGGGGAGGCAGGGTGGGGGGAGCCCTCAGGAAACCATGGAGGGGGTGTTTGCTCTTATCCATGGTTTCAAGTATCCATGGAGGGGCCTGGAACATATCCCCAGCGGATATGGGGGCCCACCTGTACTCTTCTAGAGAAACAAATATCTCCCACTCAAAAGACAGTGATGAATGAAGAATTTTGATGTTGAAAGTGATACCATATGTTGATGGAAGGTTGTAGGTGTGAGAGGTGTGATGGTGTATTATGTTAGGGTGCCAATTATGTAGGAATAATTAGATTTGTCTATGGTACCAGTTGCCTTTGATTTCTTTAAATCAAGATATTTGATTCGACCCCTGGCACCAGCCCTTTATTTTTATCTCTCTTTTACATTATAAATAAGAAAGTGCCTTAAAAGGTATTTTACAACAGTAAAAACAATTAAGTCAATATAAAACCCATGGTAACAAAGCAGAACTGGCAGTAAGTAAAACAGTCAACGCATAAAATCAGAGTCCAACAGGATAAAATGCCTTCCAAAACAATGAGGTTGTGACCATTTGTCTGAAGATAAGAGAGTGAGCCAGTCTAACCTCCCTGGGAAGTACCAGTAAGTGGGTGCCAGCACTGATAAGGCATGATTCTGGTGCCCACTAATCACATTTTTTTTAAAATGGTGGACATGGTGATGGAGGGGGAGGTTGTGTCCAGACGCATAGTCAGCCCATGCGCCATGAACTCTTGGGTTCCTCAAGGGGTTATTGATACTCCTCAACAATCTGTCCTGGATGTTGTTGCCCTGTTCCAGTCTATCCCCTGGGAAACAGATCTGTTGCCAAACCCTTTCATCTGAGTGTCTCCCAGTACTGAAACTGGTTGTGGGAAGAGAAGAAGAGGAGCCAACTGATCAGGCTAGCCTCTACTCTACTATGCACACAGACATTCAAAAACCTTGTAGCAACTTGTCTGGTCCTGGAAAGACCCTGGTGTGATAAGTAATCCTTTAAAAGTGAGTTGGTTTCCTCCTGAGGAGAAGTATGAACCAGAGGCCTATCCAGGCTGAATAATGTAGAGTTTTATCAGTTAAGAAAAGCTGAGGTTTGCACAAATGAGGAGAAGGCTACAACCCTTTACACATTTTCCTGGGAGTAAGCCCCACTGAACACAATGGGACTTACTTATGAATAGACATGCATAGCACTATGCTCTAAGAGCCCAATCCTATCTGGATTGGGACACTGGCCGGAGCACATTGTGACAGCGGAAGGCATTTCCACTGTCACAAAATGGCTGCCGACAGCACACAGAGCGCTCTGTTGGTGGCCATTTGCACACGCTGCTGAACAGGCAGCAATGCCACAATGCTTCCACCAGTTCCTGCCAGCCACGCCCGACTGAGCAGATGAGGCAGCAGTGCGGGCTGAGAGGGGGCAGGGAGGGGGCAAAACTGAGCAGGAAGGGGGAGGAATGGAAGGTGAGGATGTGGTGGGATTGGATCCAGCAGCAATGGAACACACTGAATCCTATCCCCTCTTTTCCAAGCCTCCCCACCCCTTTCTTTTGACTTGCACCACCTACAGCATTGGTGCAGCTCCAAGGAAATCCATTGCAGAGCGGGAGGCTTACAGGGGGTAAGGGGAAATAATTCCCCTTTCCCCTCCCAAGCCTCCCAAGACTCCTGTCCGTCCCCCCCCCCCCGATACAGTGTGCACCTTTTTGGCATGCTGTATTGGTGGTGGGGGAAGGAATTGATAGGATTGGGTTCATAGTCAATGTGAAGAAAGAACAGATAATAGTTTCTTCTTGAACAGCAGAATTACTAAGAAGGTGGCTTTCTGACATCACCATGAGACCAGGCAGTGAAGAATGCAATAGTCTAGCTTCTCAGATTAAGCACTGAGGGAAAACCGGACATAGCTGGTACTTTTAAAATGATATCTAAAACAAGAGAGACTACATTAAGGGCAAGTTATGTCCAAGAGGGCCCATGATCTGTAACTGGTCAATACGAGCACACAATCTGGAATGTGTAGACTCTGAATATAGGGAGAAGTGATGGATTAAATCAAATTAAATCAAATGGGGTGTGACATTTTGAGCAGAAGGGTATAAGAACTGTTTAGCCAGGAAAGAGAAAAAAACAGACTTTTCTTTTGTCTTTTTCTCTCATTCTCTAGCAATTTTTGTTTGCTTTTTACTCTTATTTATTCAATTTATTTAAAGCATTTATACCCCGCCTTTCTCCTGAGGTCACTCATTGCGGCTTACAACACATTAAAATACATATATACACATTAAAATAATTAATTAAAACAATTTAAAATAAACAACCCCAGTGGGTCACCTGAGTTTACATATGTTAAAAGCCATTTGTTAAAAGGTCAGCCCACCATGTCAGACATCAAAAGCTGTCCTAAAATAAAATAAAAAAAAGTCTTAAGGCCCCGCCGAAAGGTCTCTAAAGAGGGAGTTCCTCTTGGCACTTTCTTGGTCTCTCTGAGGTAATCAACATCCTTTTATTTCCCCTTTTAATTTATTTCTGTATCCCACGTGATTTACTTTATTCTTAGATTTTTTTCCTTTTCCCATTATTACCTAAACTGGTTTTCCTTTTCCTCCAAGAACCAGTTTTCTAATCAGTTTTGTGGGCTAATTTTCACTTTTATGCTATTTTTGTGGATTTATTCTGTGTTTTCAGGAGATATTCAAACACGTCTGATAGCTAAGAATTTGATTATATCTCTAAAATTTAGTGGGGGTGGATTGCAGCCTGATATGAATCTAGCAGACTTTTGGCTTTAAGTAAAGGGCAGGAGGAGCTTAGTTGGGTTTTCGCAAAATACCGGTAATATTTCTGTATTTGGTTATGCTACATTGTGCAGTTTGGATTACTTAATCTTCCTATGTTCAGTCATTGTCCTCATTCTTTGCATTTTATGATTTTTCTTTAGTTGCTTGTTATGCTACATTGTGCAGTTTGGATTACTTAATCTTCCTATGTTCAGTCATTGTCCTCATTCTTTGCATTTTATGATTTTTCTTTAGTTGCTTTGTCAATCTCACTTATTTATTTGCTCCATAACCACATGTTATCTTATATAAATCTCTCTTTTTTGCATATATTTATATTTTATTACTATATTAAAACATTATAAAAATATACATCTCAATATGCTCTTTGATTCATTCCAGTGAATGAAATGGGTCTGTAGTTTGTGCTATTGGTTCAGCGTCAGCCCACTAAGATGTACGAAGAACCTGACTTTCAGTAGTGTTTAGCTAAGAAAGCAGTTTGTTGAAGATTGAGGAGACAATTACCTAGACTAGGTCATGTCTGAATGAGACCAACAGGTAAGTCTTAAAAATAGGAAGAGTTTTTTTCATATATTTATATTTTATTAGTATATTAAAACATAAAAACAATACATAATTTGTAAGGTTATAGCAAGCTCGAAGCAATACATCCTACTAGCATACTATTCACTATTTTCTACATATAATATCCAACTAAGCCAAAATATCACCCACATTCTATTCATTAAATCCGCATATCATCACATCTTCTCTCTCTCTTAAAAAAATCAATAAATGATTTCCAATTATTCACAAAAGCTTAACTGATTCTCCTTAATTAAAATTGTAAGTTTATCCAAAACTTTCAACCACCACTCTTCCAGCGAAGGTATCTCTGAATTCTTCCAATATTGTGCGTATAAAATTCTTGCCACACTTCAGAAGCGTCACCTGATAGGGGGTGGTGGGCGGTGGGCCCCAGGGCGTAGGGCACAGGGCTCATGGGGTGGGACGGGGCTCCCTAGGTTTCGGGTTTTTTTCATTTTTTCTGGTTGTTGTTTTTTTTTACTATTTTCGGGGCTTTTTAAGTGTTAACAATGCATCTGTTTGTATATGTACGCTTTCCCCCCACTTATCTTGTTAATGGAAGGCTTCCAGCTTCTTCCTGCTCCCGGGTGCATCTTCTCCTTGCGCCCGGGCGCAAACTCCGTTAGGCCCCCAGCAGCGCTATCCAGAGTTTGCGCAGGCGCAGAAGGTCGGCTGGAAACTTCTAAGACTTGCGCATGCGCAGAACGACGAAGTTTCCAGTCGATGTTCTGCGCCTGCGCAAGCTCTGGAAAGGGAGAAGATCGTCGCTGGAAGCCTTCCATTAACAAGATAAGTGGGGCAAAAGCATACATATACAAACAGATGCATTGTTAACACGTAAAAAGCCCCGAAAATAGTAAAAAAAAAACACCGAAAAAACGTTAAAAAAATTAGGGGGGCGCCGGGCGGGCCAGGGTGGCGGGGTGGCGGGGGTACCGGCACCAACCTGCACCGGGCGCAGCGACGCCACTGCCACACTTATCATATATAAAAACAAAGTTTGAAATGTTTCGCCTACATGATCATCCCTCGTACCCAACAAAAAGGTTTCCGGTTTCATTTGAACCTTAATCTTTAAAATCAACTGTATCTGTTCATGAATCTGAATCCAATACTTCTTTGTTTGAGAACATGTCCACCACATATGATAAAAAGTTCCCTCTTGCTTTTTACATTTCCAACAGCTATTCGTCACCTTCTCATACATTCTTGCTAATTTGCTTGGAGTTATATACCCCTTTAGATAGGAAGAGTTTATTAAAAGAAAATAAAAAGGGATAGGCTAGGATAAAATAGGCAAAATTAGATACTCTACAAATAAAATGAAATAAAATCCTACTAACTAGACTTGTCCCTGTCCGGACAACACAGGCAGCCCAATCCTACCGTAGGATCCTCCGGGCGGCTGAGGCCGCCCGCCGGATCCCGTGCTCTGCCGCGGGCAGCCTCCCCCATGGCAGAAAGTCTCCTCGGGAAAGGGGACGCTTATCCCCTTCCTCGTCCTCTTCCCCCTACCCCTCGTCCCCTTCCCCGAGTGTAAATGGCGCTGGGGCCAATTGGCCTCAGAATTCCACCAGCTATTTTGCTGGTGGAAGTCGGAGGAGGCCGTGTAATGGCTCAGCTGCGCGGTGGGGGACAGGATTCGGCTGAGGCCGATCCCCGCCCCTCCCGGAGTGGCTGGGCCTATTGACCCCCGCCATTTGTTCCCAAACCGCCCTCCTCCACTGGATCCTTACCTGGGTCTGGCAGCGGGCGGGAGACAGTCCAGAAGCATACTGGATCCAGAAGCATCCAGAAGCATTACGATGTTTGTGACATCTTCAGCTGGTGGAACACTCGTTCTGCCAGCCAAATTTAGAACAGAATTGTGCTGTTATTCTGGTTGCAGTTCCATTGTTCGCCCCCTACTCCAGAGGGATGTGATAGCAATGTGCAGTTAATTCCATAAGTGCTGGAACAAAATGTGTGCCAACGCCAATGAACTTCCTCTTTTATGGAGTTTGGGAAATCAAGATTTTCTACCTTTCCCATTGGCTAGTTCAACAGTAGGAAGCCCTAGTTCAGCTCCCTGGATCTCCCCTCAATCATGGTCAGGATGGACTTGACCAATATACAGGTGCTAGCAAAACCAGGGAGGCACTGGTGAGTCCTTCCTGGCCCATTGTTCTCCAGGAGACAGATGTCAGCCACATGGGCATGGCCAATACATATCCCAGGTTACCCCTTTCCAGAGGATGTGCAGATTACAAGGATCAAAATGGTGAAGTTGAACATATTTCTGAAGCTAGGCTAGCTTCATCTTGTATGCAAACCAGGGGCTTTAGTAGATTGATTAAGGGTTCCCATTCACCACAATGGGTAAGAGAGTGACAGCCTAATCCACCATAACTCCCCATGTGGCTATGCTGCGGTGCAAACGTGGCACCTGCTGCATCCCACTCAAGAGTTTCGCCCTCCGGAGGCCTCCTCGGAGCAAGCCCTTGCTGGGTCTACTTGGACACACACCAGCAATATCACTGGCGTAAGTCCAGTAAGGCTGATTGAAGCTGGGAAGGGGGTTAGGTTTTGGCATATGCTGCTGCTGCCAAACCCACCCCCTTCCTGGTCCTGATCTGCCCTCCATGCCCCCATTGCCGCCCCAATCCACCCACCCCTGCCTCCCACCCCCTATGGGACCGGTGGGCATCTGGAATCCAGTGGTATGCAGAGCCTGCCACTCACTGCTTGCTGTGGCGGCCGAGCTGCTCGCTCTAGTGTGTCACCTTTTGCAACAGCCAGAAAGTGCCTAGCGCTGCCAAAACAATTATTCCGGCAGCACTAGGCACCTTTAGGACTGCATCCTAAGACTTCCATAGCCTGTCTTAAGTCCTTGCATAGCTTATCTTGGGTTCATTTTGGAGGAGGTGGTCATTAAGGTAACTTGGGCTGCAATCCTACCCACATTTACCAGAGAGTTAGCCACATTAACTATAATGGAACTTACTTCTGAGTACACATGGATGGGATTGGGCTCTTGGGCTCAGATCATTTTAGGGCTTTAAAATCAGCATTTTCAATTTCGCTCAGAAGTCAGTCAATGCAGCTGGTAGTATATTGTCCAGCCCACTCAGCTCCAGCCATACTCTGCAATACTGAGTTCGGCAGTACTCTGGTGGCTGTACTTTGTACCAGTTGGACCTTCCCAACTGTCTTTACAAGCAGGACTGCACAGAGAGCATTACAGAAGTCCAGACTGGCTGTAACCAATGCATGAATAACTTAAGCCAGGTCCTTCTCTATATAGGGTCACAGTTGGAATACCTGTGAAAGCTTGTATAAGGCACTCCTGGCCATAGCAGCCAGCTGGGCATCCAGGAACAATACTGGATCCAGAAGCATCCTGACGCTTAATATTTCAGGAGGAATGCAAGCCCATCCCAGACAGATTGTACACCAATATTCAGAATGGCCGAATCTCCCACTGACATCATCTCTAAATTATTTGGATTAACAGCATAATCGTATCCAATTTACACCACGTGTAACCAGCGGTGCAGCGAGAACGGGAGGCCCCAGAATGGAAAGGAGATTCAAATCCCCTCCAAAGGGGGATTCAAATGGGATTTGAATCCCCTTTCCATTGTGGGGCCTCCCGTTCCCGCTGCACCGCTGGTTACACTGGTGGTGTAAGTTGGATAGGATTGCTCTGTAGGTTTCTCAGAGTGATCTTCAAAGGACTGGAGCCACTGTATAATGGTTTCCCCCAGACCCATCTCCACAAGTTGCCCCAGGACACCATAGTTGATGGTACTGAAAACCTTGATTTCTTCATTCGATCAGTCAGGAGTATAATGTATACATTTCACTAAATAACAAGCAGTGCCTATCCTTCATTAGACCCAGAAAGATTACAGAGGATGCAGAGAGAAAAACCTTTTTTCAATGGGTAACATCAACAGTTCTTCTGTGTTTCAGGCTTTATGTTGTTTACATCTGGGTAGCCTGAGTAAAGAAAAAACAGCTGATCAGGGTTTCCTTCCTAATTTCCAATCAAATATATTGCTTATATTTCAGATAAGATTTTTTCTTGCCTGAATGGAAGGTATAGTATAGTTGTAGTCAAAACTACAGTATATATAGTTGTAGACAAGGAATTTCATGATGAGTTACAGATGCCCAGGGGAGATTTGGACTTGCGTATCTTGAACAGAAGTCCCCCCCCCCACTGCATAGCAAACTTATTTTAATACTTATTTTAATAATAAAATATTATTATTTTAATAATTTAATCTTGAAACAATTTTTGATATGGCAGGGACGTGCTTCTCTGAAGGAAAAAAAGATTCGAAAGGCACGCCTAGGGTGCTTTTTGAATCTAAGCCATTGTACTATCTTGATATACACTTGGTTTATAAAAATGAACATTTAAAGGGAAGATTTGAACAAGTGTTCGCTACTTCTGTTGAACACTAATGTTTTCAACAATGTGACAATCCTATATTTCATTATTATTATTATTATTATTATTATTATTATTATTATTATTATTATTATTATTATTAATTCTGTGTGACAAAAGTCTAGAAAGATGACTAGCTACTGCAATAATCCTGGGTGTGGATGTGTAGAATAGATCCACATATCCAGAGCATGATGTTCAACACATTGGGTTTCCTTACTCCTACAGCGTAATCCTGTGTAATTCTTGCACCGGTGTAACAGTAGATCTACCGGTGTAAATGCACTTATGCCAGTGTAACTTGCCGTACGCCGATGTACACAAGACGTACACCAGTGTAACCCCCCTCAGATGCCACGCATGCGCAGTTCGGACGCAGGATGGACTCCAACGCAACTCTGCCGATGCAGAGGGCATTCCGGGGGTGTCTGAACACCCCCGGAATGCCCCCTACACCAGTGAAGTTGCGCTGGCCTCTGTCCTGCGTCCAAACTGCGCATGCGTGACATTCGAGGGGGGTTACGCTGGTGTCCGTCCTGTGTACGGCAAGTTACACTGGCATAAATGCATTTACACCGGTGGATCTACTGTTACACCGGTGCAAGAGTTACACAAGATTGCGCTGCTAGACTATTTTTGCCAGTGGTTTCCCAACTAGTTAATACTTTGTTGCAACATAGCTACTGAACCATGCAGATAATGAGCTATTATGTTCTCATGTGGATGTGTTCTCTTTTCATTTTGATGTTCTTATGGTTTGCAGCAGAAAAGGTGTTGGCGCTTTTGCTTCTGTAGTCATAAGTTTAATGTATTTTCCTGCATGTTGAGCAACAGTTTGGAACCAGTAGCGATTAATTCACCTTCCTGCACTATCAGAAGGCTTTTATATGTTTGTTTACTGATTTTTTCCCTTTCAAATTACAGAGTAGCAAGAATTGATAACATCAGCATTAAAATAGTCCAATTCCTAATGAAAAATGATGGATACAAACCACAACAAAATATGATACAGTATGTTTTAACTATATATATTGCAACACAACACAACTTAGTATCTGCAATTAAAATTGCAGTGAAAAAATAATTGGAAAGAAGGGCGGGATACCTTATGGCCACTGGTAAGCTGATCTAATGAAGAAATTGTGCAAAGATGTAAGATGGGACCATGTGGTGGTGCATTGGCTTTGTCAATGGTGTTGCTGAAGCTGTGTGATGCTGACTCACACTACTTATAGCCGCCATCTCTGAATACAGTAGAACAGTGTTATACAAAGCTGTTGCAGACCTTGAAATTTGGGGAAAAAAGGAAGCATGGCAAGGCTTTCTTTGCTCCCATCACCACCACAGAGGACACCCTGACACGACTCTAAGTTACCCATGTTTGGCCAGATTCATCCATTGCTTTTCTTCACCATTGCTCTAGACATCTGCCAAGGCATTTCAATGCATGAAGCTCCCAGAAAACCA
The DNA here is from genome assembly GCA_026170595.1 of Plestiodon gilberti rubricaudatus. Taxonomy (NCBI): domain Eukaryota; kingdom Metazoa; phylum Chordata; class Lepidosauria; order Squamata; family Scincidae; genus Plestiodon; species Plestiodon gilberti. The sequence continues at coordinate 80,921,024 of JANXHW010000001.1, forward strand.
ATGGAGCTGAGGTTGCTCAGGAGCGATCATATCAACAGTGTTGACCATTTCCAGAGGACTGCCAGGGCTTCCATTGGATCACCAACCCTAGCAGCAGGAAAGTGATCCAATGGAAGCCCAGGCAGTCCTCTGGAAATGTTGATATGACCGCTCCTGAGCAACCTCAGCTTCATGGTTTTCTGGGAACGTCATGCATTGAAATGTCTTGGCAGATGTCTAGAGTAATGGTGAAGAAAACGTGTGATGAATCTGGCCAAACATGGGTAACTTAGAGCCAGTGTCAGGGTGTCCTCTGTGGTGGTGATGGGAGCAAAGAAAGTTTACTTCTCTGCCATCATCGCATCAGCAGAGAGTCGTCTGGCTGTTCTGTTCTGAGGTATCTGTGGCCTATTACATCTGGGTCCGTGGGTAGTAGTGAGGACAACTTCGTGGCTCAGTGTGACCAGTTTGCTATACACTTTGTGAATACAATTGCTTGCATTAACCATGATCTGGACTCCACATTGACAGTTCCTGTGGATGTTCATTTTGCACCTGTTTGTCCCGTTGTAGGTTTTTTTGTTTACACCTTGTAGTCTGAGGATGTGGACAGGATTCTTTGGAGTGCAAGTCCATCTGCATGCCCACCTGACCCTTGCCCATCATGGTTTATAAGATCTTCCTGGGGGGGACTGGTTGAGTGGACAAGGAAGGGGGTAAATTCACCTTTAACTGACGAGGCAGTGCCAGTTTGCTTAAAGCAGACTGTACTTCTTCTTAAAAAGTCCTCCCTGGATTACACTGTACTGGAAAAATACTGGCCAATCTTGTACTTCCTGCTTGGGCAGGGTGATTGAGCAGGTGATGGCAGCTCAAATCTAGGATTTCCAGGATTAAATGGATTATCTGGTTCCTGTTCAGTCTGCCTTTCAACTGAGTTTGGAGACTGAAACAGCTTTGTGCATCATGGTGGATGACCTATGCAGGAGACTAGATGGGGAGTGTGCGCCTGTTGGTCCTGCTGGACCTCTCAGTGGCTTTCAACACCATTGACCATGATGTCCTTCTGGGTTAACTGGCTGCATTGGGCCATGGGGTCACGTTTACAGTGACTCTGGCACTTCCTGCTTGGCAGACTCCAACATGTGATATTGGCAGCTCCTGCTCTTTGACCTGTGGCATGCTGCAGGGATCCACCCACCCACCCCGTTTATTTAATGTCTATTTGAAACTGCTAGGAAAGGTAATAATTAGCTTCTGAGTTGGGAGTCACCAACATGTAGATGACACTCATTTCTCTTTTCAATCAAAAGTCAGGAAAGTTGTAGAAGGCCTGAATTGCTGCTGGCTAACAAGTTGAAATTAGATATGGATAAACCAGCGGTGCTGTTGCTTCAGAAACCTGAGACTTGGGTATTGGACTGTCAGCCAGTTCTAGACAGGGTTGCACTCCACCTGAAGGAGCAGGCACACAGCTTGTAGGTCCTCCTGGATTTTGCTTTACTGTTAAATTCTCAGGTGGTGGCAGTTGCCAGGAAGGGCCTTTGCCTAGTTAAGGTTGGTGTGCACAATGTCCACACTTGGGTCAGTCAGACCCAGACCACAGTGGTCCATGCCGTGGTAACACTCTGATTGAATTACTGTAATGAGCTCTGCATGGGCCTGCCCTTAAAGACCATCCAGAAAGTGCAACTTGTTCAAAATGAGTCCCGCGCATGTTGATGTTTTAAGAACAAAGCGCTGCGCTTGGAGTTCACCATCTACCAATCTTTTGGATTGCCCTAGAGGATGTTTCCGCATTAGGAAATGAAACATTGGGCTCAGGTTTGCCCAGCTGTGGATTTTAATGATTTTCTGTCTATCTGGGTTGACTCTAACATTTTGGATAAACTCAGATAGAATCGGACATTGTTTTTATTTCGGCTAGAATCTCTTCTTTTTAATATGGCTTCTCTACCCATAATCCCCACTTTGCTAAAGTGTTCAAAATGAGATTGCATGTGTTTATTTTATTATTTATTTTTCACCCTTCCTCCAAGGAGCTCAGAGTGGTGTATATATTTCCTCCCCTCCTTTTTGTCCTCACAACAACCCTGTGAGGTAGGTGGGGCTGAGAGATAGTGACTGGCCCAAGGTCACCCAGGAAGCTTCGTGGCTGAGCGGGGATTTGAACCTGGATCTTCGAGGTCTAAGTCCGACTCCCAAACCACTACACACTGCTTGGGAGGGAAAGTGGTCTGGATTTTGGAATATTTGTATAAATATGAGGTATCTTGGGGATGGGACCCAAGTCTAAACACAAAATTCATGTCTCATATACACAACCTTATTTTATACAATAATTGTAATAGTTTTGTGCCCCAGCCTGCGTTGCGCTATGCTAGCCAGGTGCTGGAAAAAGGTGTTTGTTTTTTAAACACAATAGCCACAGCCCGAAAAATGTCTGGATTTTGGAATACAGGTGGGCCCACATATCCACAGATTTGCTATCCACGGTTTCAGTTATCCACGGATCGCAGGGACCCCCCCCCCGGCTTTTACTTTTTCCCCCCGGTAAGCTTCATTTCTTCCTTAAACGAACAGGAGAAGCAGCCTCTGGCTGCTTATTGCAGGCACGTAGAAAGAGACCAAGTCCTAGAGAGGCTCTGCAAGGTTAACAGAAACCTTGCAGAGCCTCTCTAGGACTTGTCTCGTTCTACTTGCCTGCAATGGAGGCTGCTTCTGTTTGTTTTAAGGAAGAAACAAAGCATGTAGAAAGAAAAACAAGAGCTGGGGGGCGCGCCCGCCTGCCCGCAGGGGAGGCAGGGCGGGGGGCCCTAAGGAAACCATGGAAGGGGTTTTTGCTCTTATCCACAGTTTCAAGTATCCACAGAGGGGCCTGGAACATATCCCCAGCGGGGGGGGGGGGGGGAGTACCGTAGTCTGGATTTCAGATGACTGGATAAGGGGTAACCAACCTGTACCAGCTACTCACTACCTGAAGTTCATTTGGCTGTAACTCAAGAGAGGGCTTTTTCCATAAAGGTGCCTCCACTGTGGAACTCGCTCCCTTGCTCACTCCCAAATTGAAACTGGCTGACCCCATAATACAACATTATGCTGTATTGGGCGAGTTTGATATTTTTGCTCCCTTTACACTTCAGTTGTTCAGTGTTGTTGTTGTTTTAAGATGCTGTAAGCTACCTTGGATACTTCTTTTTGAGAGGGGAAAGGCAGGGTAGAAATGTTTTAAAATAAATGCCTTGAGTCTTTGAGATAAGTACCTCCAATCAACTTTAGAAGAATGCCTTCTAAGAGAACAGCATATGCCCCTGTAAGAAGGCTGTAACTACTATATTCCATTATATCTGTGGTGCTTGCTACAACTACATGAGCATGGAAATAAGGCTATTGTACCCAAGAGTTTAGTGTGCTTGTCAATTACCAAACAAGGTCTACAAGCTACATACACTTCAGGGCAAAACCAAAAGGTCCAGCTCTATTTGTGAACAGTATCTCAACTCCTGAACGTAACTAGCAAATTCATGAACTCAAAGATGACAATTTGATAGAAATATCCAGTATGTCAAGAAAGGCAAACTGGCAGGAGAATGTTATAGGTAAAAGTCAGATAAGAATGCCAGGAAGCAAGAACAAGAGTTACAGCCCAATCCTGTGTAAGATGCGGGAGCCGGCCTAAAGGGTGCAAGCGGCCCAAGCACCTATGGGCCTACTCGAAAGTATGTCAGCTCTGGAGCTGGCGTACATTCAAGCCCGGGGTGCAAGGCTGCACTGGGTCAGGGAAGGGCTTGGGATATTGGCGGTGTTTGCCACCAATATCCCCGCCCTCTCCAGCCAATGGCCGCCCTCCCTTGCAGGGGGATGGCGGACTGGACGGCCCCAGCTGATGCAGGGCTTACCTTGCCCGGCAGGTGCAGGGACAGTCCGCCAGGGGAGAGAGGGCTGCCGACCCTTACTCTAGGTGCCATAAATGCACTTTATGGCTCATTTATGACACCCAGCGTGTGCTCCCCCAGTGCTTTGCTACACTGGATTGCACATCAGTCAGGGGTTTTACATGACACTAAGTAGTCGCAATAGGCTACATCCGAGCAACAAATAGAGTTGAAGCACTAAAGCAATTAGCAGCAGCAGGACCTACCCAAGGTAATAAATCCTAACAGTCATGCACTAAGACAATAAGGCTTAAAATAATTGCCCAAGTAGTTCAGCATACCAAAGCACTTTGGGATTTTGTTTAATAGGACACCCACATGCCCCATGATACACCTCATTTGAAGAGTTTGCAATATGATACATAGGCTTGATGTTCAACAATAATGTCAATCTTGCTGCGCATATCAAATTCCCTTGACCTGGTCAATGTCTAAGCTAGGTGCTAGGATCTTGCCCATAGCGTTTATTTTGCTTCCCTTGCTACCTTCTTATTTTTTATAAAATGCAGGACTGGGACTAGAAACTGATTAATTCTGCAATACTACAATGACTCTTGCTTAAGAAAAAACTCACCCCACTGTTGACAGCTGCACTATGTTCAAAACTGCTTTCTGGACTCACATTCTATTTTAAAAAGGCAATTAAAGGCAATCCCATTTTCTTGTGACACACACACACGCATGAAGAAGTTCACACTGCCGGTTATATGTATACAGAGCCAATATATTTGTCCATACACCACACAATTGCCTGTAGAAAGATATATTTATTTGTTTTACAGGTTCAAATTTTACTCTCAAGTAATGAAATCCAATAAGTCAATTTCTTCATCATAAAAACTTGCTTTACATATTATTTACAGGTATTCAAAGATATACAGAATGTCACTGCTGTAGACCATACCTTCTCACAAGACAAGACAGGGAGGGGGGAGCTTACTGCAATGACATACATTCAAAGAGAAAGTGGTGGATATGCACAGTGTTTTTGGCACAGCTAACTCCATGTTAAGATGTTTCTCTGCACTGGGGCCAGAACATAGGTCAGAGGGAGGCCCAAATGCAGTGTGGGGTTTGTAAATATTCTTTGGCAATCTGCAGCACACTGGTACAAGCAGAGGAAATAACTAACAAATGGAAAAAAGGGAACAAGGTCCTTCACTCTTCATGTGCACCAGAATTGCTTTGTAAATCTGTGGCTCTTCTGACGTTCATACGAGTTTTCTCTCCAACTGCTTCCATTCACAAAGAGGGATGCCAATTACTCAGCTTGTTCAGTAGAGACTCAAACAGTGGCGTCGCGACGACGCGCGACACCCCTGAGCGGGGGCGCGCGTCACCCTTAAGGGGGAGGCTCCGCCCCCGCGTGTGACGTCACGCGCAGGAGCGGAGCACCCTCCCCGCTCCGTTTTCGGCTCATTTTGGAGCCAAACGGAGGCGAGGGAGGGCGGGCGGGCCCACCTCCACCGCAAAATTGTAAGTAAGGGGCATTGCGCGTCACCCCTATACGCGCGACGCCCCCCGGCGGCCCGCCCCCCCCCCCGCTTCCCCCGTCGACGCCAGTGGACTCAAATCTTCTTCTATGAAAGAACAAACTTCCAAATTACTTTGAGGGAGTTTGGGTTCCCAAAATATACTACAGACATTCATGATCTTCAGAGTAGAATTTAAAGAAGCAAAGTTGGATGACTTCCAGCATTCCAGTTAAGGAGTATCCTCTTGATGCCCTTTTGGGTCATCAGTTCACAGCAAAAAGTATAATGACAAAAGATCCTTTTCTCAAAACGTAAGCAACATGGACTCAATTAGTTCACTTTTAACACATTACAAAAGTTCTTCTTTAAAAAGGAGAGAAAAATACTGTTTAATAACAGTCTGCAATATTTTTCTCTATTAAATTGTGATATTTACAAAAAAGTAATTCACAAATTTAAAATTTCTTTTGTAAAACAAAAACACAACAAACTGGCTGCACCATCCTTAAGAAAATATGCTTCTGAAAACAAACTGAACAGACCATATTCTGAAAGCTCGTCAGTCTAGGGATAAAAGGATTAGAATAGAATTTTGAAGAAATAGTACACCATGCATATATTAAGCAGCACCAAAAAGGAGCTGCAAAAAAATTAGGTAACCCAAAAAATTCAGTCCATGGATTTTTTTTCAGCATATTCATTATATAATATGTATTATCACACTGCCATACAATTAATTGTCACAGCATTTAGGCAGATAGTCATGTTTATGATCTCAAAATTATTTATGATAATTTGTTATTTCAAAATTGGAAGGTCATCAGTGCTTATTGACTAGATACTTTCTCTTCCTTCACTGTTATATACAGCTAAAGATAAACTGAACATAATCCTACTATATTTCTTCAAAATGTAAATTCACAAATTGAATTGTTTTAAATGAAGACAGCATGATGAGTTTTGAATGTAATAATCAAAATAGAATCTAGGATTTTTTTTCAAAGGCAAACAAACCTTGTGTATTTACTTCTAAAATAGGTATATTACCATTCCAAGAACAATCAAGGAAATACAGAATTGTCTTATAATTTGTATTATACTTGGGGAGATTCAGCTCAATAGGACTTGAGTCTATTACCTGTGATGATCCAACTCACCAACTTCAGCTCAAGTTTTTATACAACTCACCAAATGCAATTAAGTCCTCGGCTGTCCAGGAGAAAAATGAAGGACCATAGCTGTATGCTTTGCAGCATTACTCATTTAAATGCTTTATTTCACAATGCATTTAACCTACGATTTAAACTCCCACATTCTAGAAATTACTCACTGAGCTTTTTATGCTTATATTCCTTTCCAGCAGCACCATGAATTCCATTTTAATTGCCACAAGAAACACTGATGTGAATTTCCAGAAACATTTGAGGGTCGCTAAATCAGTATACTCTAGATCATTTATGGAACTCCAGCGATGAAGAGATAACAAAGGTGCGACGGCAGAAAATTCTGCGAGGGGGTTTAATGAGGTTTTTTTTTTTTTAATGAGGTTTAAATGAGGTTTAATGAGGGGGTTTAATGAGGTTTAATGAGATCCACGATCATCCTTGTTGACTGCAGTGCTACTCTGAACAGTTCTCTCATAGTTAGATGAGTATTCCTTGATTTAAGGATTTGGTCACTGGAAGGAGAGAGTGAGAGGCCTAAAGCCTTTAAGAAGCTGTTTTAGAACATTTATACTATGCCATATACCACAGCAGTAAGCCATTGCTTTCCCATACTTCCACAGACTAGGCATACACACGCATACAAATTCTAAAAAGATAAGACACTTTATTGAATTTGATAAATTAAGAGACTATGTACTGGACTTGTATGTATCACAGGTACTTGTAAACAGAGACACTGGGTCCTTTCCATGGAAATCCTGATAATTTTCAGCAAGTCACTTTCCCCAGCGTTGTTCACAGGATGCATAGCGACAAAGGGCAGAGAAGAACTCTTCATAGCTGATGTTCACATGTGAAGGCAAAGAACTGGAAAAAACATAATGGGGGGAAAAAACCTAAGTACTCTGTGCTGCCATGGCAATGTGAACTAGATCAGTGGACTTCAACTTTTCATGCCACGACCCCAAAATAAAAAAGTATGAGACTGGTGACCCACACCGTACATATCAAAACTGAAAGCATTACTAAAACAAATGTTCCTGAAACCGGGAGTAAAAGTAAACATTTCTAAGACAGAAGTAAAAAAACCATTTCTGTGGTGGAGGGAAAGGATAAGTGCCTGCTCTCTTCACCATGCAAAGACTGTTGTAACCCATTAAGTGCCTGAAAAAGACCTTGCTTTTCTAATTTCAACATAACATCTATGTCTGCCCTGGGGGGTGGGGGAGATGTGGTCATGCATTCCTTTGCGCTGGTGAGGCAGTAGCTGATGGGAGAGGTGGACGCTCAGCACGTCTGGGCTCATGTAGCTTCCCATAATGTCCTGGGGGCTGAGTAGTAATCCATAATGCTCTGGGCTGTGTCAGGCCTCTGGACAGGCTCAGCTGGTCCCGAACACTTCCATGAGACCTGCAGCCTGACCTCCGAGCCAGACAAGTCTGGGCCCAGACATGGCTTTAAAAGGCTTTTATAAATCCATCTCCAATTTATAATAAAGTACACCTCCTTGAGCATAAGGAAGACTACCTTTTCATATATATTTTTGGGAATGTTATTATCTGGGGCACAAAGGCAAAGGCAGTGTAAAACATTTTTTTGCTTAATATAACTACAGCTATAACTACAGCTATATACCATCTAACTAGGTTTGAACACAAAGACTTAAATATGCAAACACAAAGAACCACATGCCTAAAATTGAGTTATGATGCACAGTCAACTTACATGATCTCAGACAACCTGATGTGCCAGGGAAGGAATCCTAATACACTGTCCACAGGACCAAACTTCAATATTAAATCAGGGTCAGGAAAGCCATTAGTACCTATGTAGAAAGCAACAGTTTGTGTTTGTAGAATTAAGACCAGTTTAGTCCATTAGATATTTAACATCCTCACTACTGTAGGCAACATGTGTTTGTTGCATATTATTTGCAATAGAAGATTTGTAGGATTCTAGGTGAGACAATATACAGTATAGGCTTTAAGGGCCCAATCCTATCCAACTTTCCAGCACTGATGCAGCTGTGCCAAAGGGGCATGCATTGCATTCTGTGGTGGTGGTGGGTTTAGTCACAGAGGCCTCCTCAAGTTAAGGGAATGTTTGTTGCTTTACCTCGGGGCTGCATCAGCACTGGAAAATTAGATAAGATTGGGCCCTAAGAGAATGACAGCAAACAACATTTCATAACTTATAATCATGTGTCAATTTACCTGGTATGATAAATGCTATGACTACAACTTTATTACTAGTTCCTTTGAGAATCACACACAGAGAAAGAAATATCAATTATGTTTTTTCATCATAGAACGAAAGCTTTCATGGCCAGCTACTAGAATACAAGACACAGGTTTTATGGGTGAAGTAGCCATGTAATTAAATATAAATACAACCGACGTTTCGTCTTATTTCCTAAGACATTATCTAGGTCTAAACAGCTTGGCTGTTGGGATGGTACATCTTTGGTACAGCTTTGGAGTATAACTCTCCTCAAATAGTCATATGCAAGTAAATACTGATTTTATCAACTGGATTAAAAAAAATTCACCTTCATGCTTAAAAATATGTATTACAATAATTAATGTGGCAATCATGTGCAATGGCAGTATTAAAATGGCTGTCATCTTTGGAAATTCCATTAAATATCTTTCAAGTTACATTTTTCATTTCTTTATGGTTTACATGTTTATAGTTATGTAACTATAACTAATTATTTAATGATACATTTTAGCTGACTTTCCATTCAGATAAGATAAATAAAGCAAAATTAAGCCTACACAGAATTACATCATTTACTGTTGCTTCAAGTTTGTTTTTTTCAAAAAGAATTGTTTAAGTTCACAATAAAACACTGACAGCAATTTCTTTGGAGGGCACATCTGTGCACAAGGTGCTCAGAGATTGCAATCACAATCAATGGTTTTCAATGAGCAACCCTGTATACCAGCTTGGAGTTAATATGGTAGTGTGTAGCACTGTCCACACATATCACTTCTGTATAGAAGAGTCCATATTCTGAGCACATACAGTGACTGCACATGGCTACTTTATCACAAGGGTAAAGGTAAAGAGTACCCCCCCCCCAAAAAAAGAGATGTGGAATAAAATCTGAAGCCATAATCGATTTTGCCAGGTTGACAACTGTACAGTGGGTATAAAAATCAAAATCTAAATACAAATGTGTTGGATATTACTGCTATTTGATTAGCCATTTTCCTCCAGCTGTTCTTGATGAGATGTGAAAAGTTCCCACTTCCACTTCATACTTACTATTTAATAAGTTGTCCAAGACATTCACATCAAGATCTGTGCATTTTTTTTGCTGTTGTGCTACTAAGTGACAGAATTTCTGAGCTGCTCTTACTATATCTGTTTTTCCATCATCTGGAGACAGAACATTCAGTGTATATTGGCAATTTAAAACTGCAATTAAAAAAAGATGTTTCAAGTCAATTAAATTGCAGATAAAAAGGCTTCAGTGGTTGAAGTTAACGTCACTCTTATAATCACAAGCAACACAGTCACATCATCATAGTCTTGTCTTCACCACTTCCACAGAGGAGGAGCTTCTCATGCAAAGAACTTCCAGGAGATACTAGTTTCAGAAAGAGTAAATTTTGCAGAGAACCTCAATACATATTTGCTAAAATAATAATAATGTAGTACAAGTTCAATCAAAACCCAGCCTAACAAAACCCAGGCAAGAGGCACTTTTTCAATTGGCGCTCCTCTTTTATTTAGCAGGGGGAGAGCAACTGCTCCCCTTTCACCCCAGCACGGTCTCTTTTCTGGTGGCTGTTGCTGGTGGTGTTCTGCATCTTTTTTAGATTGTGAGTCCTTTTGGGACAGGGAGCCATTTAATCATTTGATTTTGTCTGTAAACCACTTTGTGAACTTTTTGTTGAAAAGCAGTATATAAACACTAGTGTTATTATTATTAATAATATCAACAACAACAAACATCTGAATCAACTAAAACTACAAATTTGTATAAATACTTAGACCCACTGGACCTTTTTCACTCAAAGATCTCTATTAATTCCATTTGATTAGACTAGAGCAGTGGTTCTCAGTAGGCCGCAACCCACCAGGATAACTGGATGTTTCCCCTGCCCCCTTAAGTGGCAGGGGGAGCATGCAGGCAGTGGCAGTGATCCTGGGGATCGGTGCCGGGAAAAAGTGCCCTGAAACGGCGTTTATGGTCTAAAAGGGAGGCCTGCAGAGGGTCGCACAGGCCTCCCTGCTCCCCCCCCCCAAAGCCGCAGTAAGTTGAATAACGCCATTTTGGAGCACTTTTTTGCCGCCGCTCACCCCGCTCCCACAAGCACTCTTAAGTTCTCCCTACCGTGTGGGGAGAACTTTGAGAAATGCTGGACTACAGTGTTTTCTAGCCCTCTGAAACAGTGCAAGATGTTTAAAAATCATCCTTACCTTGATCTGCTTTGTCTTGTTTTGCAAATTTCACTGTATATTTGGAAGAGTCAAGATTTAACAATTCCTGTTGCTGTTTTAGGATTTCATCCATCAGTCTTGAATTATTTCTCTTGAAAATACCTGGGGGAGGGAAGGGAAAAGAGAGAATATTAAACTAAGTATATCTTCTTTCAGAAAATCTATGCTGTGAACGCATGTCCGAGATCATAACTGAGGAAAATGTAAAAGATTTTGTAACTTGAAATTCAGTGTTAAGGCTCTATCCAGAAATCTTTGCACTACAGACAAGTCTTCACTCAGAGTTGCTTGTCTGTTTTTGTATTCTGTCTTCTTAGCCTCACAAGTTCATTGTCTACTCCATGGTGCAATGGCCTCTGAAGTTGAAATGATACTTCATCATAATAAGAGCCAGCTGACACATCAAACCATAGTTTACCTTCCTTAACAATGGTTTTTTAACAATGTCTGGACTGAACTTATGGCACAATCCTATTGAAATGCAACGCTGCACCGGCATAGGGTGTCGCAAACAAGCCATAAAGCACATTCATGACACCTGGTGAGTAGGCGGCGCCGAGCCCAGCGAACTGCACCATGGAGCAAGTAAGAGTTGCTCCAAGTGGTGCAGGGGCATAACTCGGCAGAGGCTGATTGGGTCTGGGAGAGGGTAGGATTGGTGGCGCTGGCGTGCACTGAATCCTAATCTCCCTCCTGGGCCTTTTTTTTCCCTACACAAGGCTTCTTGGTTCTGCGCGAGTAGCCCCTTTAGGCAGGCCGGGGGGTTACCTGGGATAAGGGGAAATATGTCCCTTTACCCCGAGGAGCCTCCAGCCTGCTCCTAGTCAGCGTTGGATACAGAGTGGGTCGTATTGGCACTGGATAGCATTGGGCTATTAGTGTACTAACTATAATTTTGTATTAGCTACTATTAGTCTATTTCTCCCAGAGCGAATTAGTCTACTCCCCAAATCAATATCAAGTTATGCTGTCCAATCAATTTCAACAGAATTAATAATCTGTCAGGTTTCCAAGTATACTGATTTTAGTGATCATTTTACATAGCCCAGTACCAATACAAGCAGAGGAGAAGTATGAATTCTGCTGCGAATTCCTTGGCAAAACATTGGGATAAAAATGTAATAAATAGGAAGTAATTGGATAAGTAAAGGTTCAAGGTGATAAGTAAAGGTTCAAGCGGTATATAAATACTGTTAATAACAAACAACAACAACAACATCTGAAATGCCAAGTACTTTCCAGAAGTTTTGAAGGATTTTATTTTGGCAACCATTTACTGGCTGGAGATAGGCAACGTATTCATAGTTTTACTTAACGAAAAAGGTAAAATGGGTAACGAGGTCATATTCATGGCTAAAACCGCGATCCAGCTGACTAAAACAATGACGATTTAATCCAGGCTTGACAGCAGCCAGTCCCAGACAAAACAGAGATTATTAAAAGTCAGTACTGATACACAAGAGCCCGACGTATTCATAGTTTTTTTAATTTTGCTTTATCACTTGTTTAAATAAACTAGTTTTGTTGTAAACATAAGTATAACATTTGATAAAGAAAAAAGTGTTTAATAATCTTCTTTACAGTGGCTCCCAACCTTTTTAGCACTGGGATCCACTTTTGTAAAATGAGAACCTGTCGGAACCCCCCTAAGACCTAGGGCCAGAAATGATGTCAGTAAGCAGGAAGTGATGTCATTGTTTTTAATAAACCACACTGTTTAATAAATCACACTTTTAAAAATAAGTAACATTTTTAAAGTTGTACTCATAAGCAGCCTCATTGGGGGGGGGGAGTGAGCGAATATTAACAGAGATGCTAAAAGGCAAGCAGAAAACACCACAAGGTGAGCAAACAAGCCCCAAGAGAGCACCAGACACTTCTTTCTCTGCAGTGGGGAGAGGGAGGAGTGAGCCTCCATCTTGGGTGTGGCCATCCAGGCAACATTCCGTGACCCCCTTGGGTGTCCCAACCCCTAGGTTGGGAACCACTGTTCTAGTATTTATTTTCTCCCAAGTTTTACATACATATTATCTACCTGCTATCTAGATTCTAGCAATATCTGAAGTATCAGACATCCCAATTACACTACTGTGGGCTGCTTCACACATCATTTGTTTTATGTTTTATTTTATTAATATAATATTAAAAACACAAACCAATACATCGTATTTTGAAAGGTTACAGCAGGCGCGAAGCAATATATCCTACTAGCATACTATTTTCTATTTATAATATCCAACTAAGCCAAAATATCTCCAACATTCTATTCATTAAATCCACATATCATATCATTCCTCTCTCTCTAAAAATCAATGTGGTTTCCAATTATCCACAAAAACTGACTTTTCCTTAATTAAAATTGTAAGTTTATCCATTTCAGCATAATCCAAAACTTTCAGCCACCAATCCTCTAATGAAGGTATCTCTGAATTCTTCCAATATTGTGCATATAGAATTCTTGCCACACTTATCATAGATAAAAACAAAGTTTCAAGTTTTTCGCCTACATGATCATCTCTCATACCCAACAAAGAGATGTCCAGTTTCATTTGCACATTAATCTTTAAAATCAACTGTATCCGTTTATGAATTTGAGCCCAATATTTTTTTGCTTGAGTATATGTCCACCACATACAGTATGATAAAAAGGTTCCTTCTTGCTTTTTACATTTCCAACAGCTATTCGACACCTTCCCATACATTTCCGCTAATTTGCTGGGGTTATATATGTCAGGGTTAGCTCACCAAATGATCCAAGAAATTTCCTGTCTGAATAGTGCAGGGCCCTGATGTTTGGGCAACCATGGCTACCATAGACTCTGTATGTATATACAGTATCTCTGTTGTTGTTCAGTCGTTAAGTCGTGTCCAACCCTTCGTGATCCCATGAACCATATCCCGCCAGGCCTTCCTATCCTCCACTATCTTCCTGAGTTCGCTCATTTTCATGTTCGTTGCATCAGTGATGCTGTCTAACCATCTCATCCTTTGCCTTCCCCTTCTCCTTTTGCCTTCAATCTTTCCCAGCATCAGAGTCTTCTCCAGAGACTCCTCTCTTCGCATTAGGTGGCCAAAATATTTGAGCTTCAGCCTCAGTACCTGTCCTTCCAGGGAACAGTCAGGGTTGATTTCATTTAGGATTGACTGATTTGATCTCCTAGCAGTCCAAGGGACTCTCAGGAGTCTTCTCCAGCACCACAGTTCGAAATTTTGTATTCGAACAGTATCTCTAATGTAATGTAAAGTGAAATGAACAGGAAAAATGCTGAATCACTGTGACAAAGCACCTGTGGAAAGAGCAGATGCAATAGATAATGAGATGCATCAATCTCCACAGTGATTGGTGTAAAGCACTATATAAGGAGGCTGGCAGAGCCTACCTGTGTGGGTTGTTGTGTGGAGTTGGAGAGAGCTGGAGTCTATGCTGTGGAGTTCTGTATATAAGAAGCTGCTTATCTGTAAATTTGTAAATACAGTCTTGGTGGTGGACATCTGCCTTGTCTGTTTTACTTTCTAACGACCTTGGAGCAAGCGTGCCGCTGCTAGAGGCAAGCACATTAGGCTCGGCATTTCTTAATAATATACCATCTATACATTTTATACATATTTTCTTTAATATTAACATAAATTTCAGCTGTTTTAACCATAATTGTTCCCATTGTTCCATTAAAATTTCATGACATTTTGCGCCCAATGAATCATACGTTCTTTAACCTGTTCTTCAGTCTTGAACTTCAAAAGCACTTCACACATCATTTGTGTTCTCACTCTCTCCCCCCTCTCTCATTTCTCAGAATCCAACCCCTTAATATTACTACTGTGTAAACAGACTGATCCTACATATTTCCATGGGGGTCATGTCCTTGATGCAGTACAACCCACAGTACTGCTACACATACTGTAAGTGCTTCTTCTGTTTGCAGAAATAGCTACTATGTGGAGGGAGGGGTGATTATACATTACAAGTCCTCCCCCAGCCCTCAGGATAGATTTTTGGGGAACACAGGAGGCTGCAGAGTGAAAGGGAGATTCATGCAAGTCTGCTATACACATACTGACCTGCTTCCATGAATGAAGCAGCACTTAGGATAAAACCCTGATCTTGCACTGATTTTTGTATCCCATGAAGCTCTTCAAAAGAAAACTTAATGTCATCCTAGATATCCACTAAGAAAGATTAACAAATATCCCAGTCAACCAAAATTGCACAAATACCAGCATCAGAGCAAAAACTACAGTAAGAAGTCTAATAAGATTTCAACATAAGCAGCAGCAATGGCCAGGATACAAAAAAGGTACTTAAACAGATTTGCATCTTGATTTTTGCCAAGTGGGTTTTACCCCCATTTTGACCTTTGTCTCATGGAATGTTGCTGTTTAAAGACAATTCCAAAGCCCACTTGGGCATGTGGAATTAGTTGCATGGTCCTTTGGAGCTTTGTCACTAGCTGTTACACTTTTTAACCAAACAATTAAGTTTAACTTTGATGCACGAGTTAAAGGTTGTTCTGCTCACCTAAAAAAAAAAAAAGCCAGTTGTTATGTAAAGTCCATGGATCTAGCTAGATCTTGGACCTTGTTTTAAAGAAAAACAATGAAAAAAACAAACACGCAAGCACAAGTCAGTAACAGCAGTTGCCCAAGCTATACTTGTTAGAACTAGTAGTGGTAGCTTCAGAGGTGACTTTGTGTAACAGTAACAACCCTGTTTCCCCTAAAATAAGACCTCCCCTGAAAGTAAGACCTACTGTCATTTTTGCATGATTTTTGCTGGCACTCATCAATATGTCCTCCCCGAAAGTAAGACCTAGCTAGGATCATCAGCCAGACGGGCGCGACCTCCCGGCACCCCTCGCCACTTACTTTGACCAATTAAAGCTTCATTCTTTCCCGAGGGTGCAAGGCCCTGCAAGGCCTGCACTTGAGACCTCCACCATAGAGACGACGTGCTAGAGAGAGGCCTGCAAGGAGGCTGCAACCTTGCAGAGTCTCTCTAGCACATCATTTCCATGGTGGAGGACTCAAGTGCAGGCCTTGCAGGGCCTTGCACCCTCGGGAAAGAATGAAGCTTTAATCGGTCAAAGTAAGTGCCGGGGTGGTGGTGGTCGCGCCGCAGGTTGGGAAAATAAAACCTCCCTGAAAATAAGACCTACTGCATTTTTTGGAGCCAAAATTAATATAAGACACTGTCTTATTTTAGGGGAAACAGGGAAGTTATGACTCCCATTGGTCTTCCAGCAGACATTTCTTCTTTTTAGTCAAACGTGGCATCGGACTCAAAATATGTTTGTCAGTTTCCACTCATATATTAAATGTAGAAATGACACTTAATTCCCAAACAAATACTGCTGCTGCATTCAAGAATCCCCCCCCCCCCCGGTGGTAATCAAAGCAAGTGCAAATGTTCTAATTTTGGTGCCCTATGAGCTATTCACTACTACTATTACCACCTTAACTTCCTGAAAATGAGGGCAAGAAGAGTTTACAGGAAGTCCTCACTTAAAGTTGTCGATAGGTTCTTCTTGGAAACTGCAACTTTAAGCAAAACAACTTATAATGAAACCAATTTTACCATCATTGCAGATCTCCAGCTGTGTATCATAGCAAACTAGAGCTAATCATGCATTTTAATGGCCATTTTCATATTCAGCAGCCCAAACAACATAAAGGTAACTTGGTTTAATCTCCAATATACACAAAAAGTTCAAATTTGTTGTCCAGTGTAATTTCCAAATGTACCTTAGTTCACTGGACCCTACCTGTTTTTACTCGGGGCCGTAGCTTTCAGGCACCATTACATCCCTCCAATTCCCAGTGAGGTGGGTGAAACTGATCACTCACATGATCATCCTTGAGCTTGCTCTTAAGTAACCCAGGTTCAACAAGGCGTCGCTGCACCCGGAGCAGGTTGGGGCAGGGCCCCCTGGAGCCCCCCAATAAAAAACTGTCAAAATGTTAGGTTTCATTTTTGTTTTTGTTGTTGTTGTTGTATTGTTTTCCGGGGGGGGTTAAGTGGTAACGGGGCACTGTGTGTTTGTGTACATGTGCTTTCCCCCCCACTTATCTTGAATATGGGATGCTTCCAGCAACGATCTTCTTCCTGCGCCAGGCACATCTTCTCCCTGCGCCCGGCGCGAACTCCGTAAAGCGCCCAGCAGCGCTTTCCAGAGTTTGCGCAGGCGCAGAACATCGATTGGAAACTTCGTTCTGCGCATGCGCAAGTCTTCCACAGTTCGCGCAAGCGCAGAACGACGAAGTTTCCAGTTGACGTTCTGCGCCTGCGCAAACTCCGGAAAGCGCTGCTGGGGGCTTTACGGAGTTCGTGCCCGGGCGCAGGGAGAAGATGTGCCCGGCGCAGGAAGAAGATTGTCGCTGGAAGCGTCCCATATTCAAGATAAGTGGGGGAAAAGCACACATACACAAACACATGCCCCGTTAACACTTAAAACCCCCTGAAAACAGTAAAAAAAACTGAAACCTAAGGAGCCCCGCCCCACCCCCAGGGCCCTGCGCCCTACGCCCGGGGGCCCACCGCCCCCCTGCCCCACATCAGGTGACGCCATTGGGTTTGTGACCATTTCGGCTTCTCCCTGCCCTTGGATGTCTAATTGGCCGATGCATATCAATCCCAATAGGCCACGATGACAAGCAACCAACAAACTACCTGACTGATTGGCTATGCAGTCTTTCAGCAATGGCACTGATTTCAAGGTGTGTCAGGGAGGCCTCTTTTCTGTTGAACCTTATACAGAAGCCTTCCCTCAAGGGAAACATATGAGTATCAGAACGAAGGGGAGCTCAGTCATCACACTTGATCATAAAGAGGCAAGACTGACAGATTCTCAGCGTGATCTCCACCTAGGGACTCCATAGGAGTCACAGATGCAAATGTTTTTGCCCAGTTTCCCAAAAACGTCAAGGGAGGAAGTGTCTGAACTGGACCGTCAGCTGTCTTATTTGCCATGAAGAGGATTAGCTACTATGGACAATATGGAGTTCCTTTTACCTGGAACTCACGAGGAACATAATTCTACTACTATTTGTTGCAAGGCTGAAGCTTTTCAAGATGAACACTTTTTAAATGCAAACACAGTTTCCCAGAACTTGAAATATTTATCATACCCTTTTAATTACCTAACAATGTGGAAAACCATCCATTTTCCATATAATTTCAGTGATTCACTTAAAAATATGACAAACATCAGCATGTTAATACTCATATGACTAGCCTCGTTAATAGTATGCCTGCATTATTGGCAAGACAAGTAAAGTTAAGCCTACACATAATTGCATCACTTGCTGCTGCTTCAAGCTTATTCCCCACCATTGAAGCATGGTTTAAGTTCACAACAACAAAATACTGACAACATCAGTGGCCCCTTGCTTCCACTCCCCTTAAAAAAAAAGAAATTACTAAATAATTGAGGTTATAGACTAACAGTATTGCCTGAGGTCCTAAACTATCACTGCTTACATTGCTTTCTCTATAACCTCACTGTAATCGCAGAGCAGAACTATTACGTGAACTGTTTTAAAGAGTGGTAATCTTAACGGAAGCATATATTGTGTACTTCATGTCTTTATCCTAAATGATTTGTTTTTTAAAAATGGCTTGACTAGCATGTCTATTGCCAAAAACAGTCTGCATAATAAGAATGATGTCACAGAAATGTGATCGACCTGGGGAAAAAAGTAGAACAGAATTTCCATTGATCAAAGAAAGGGTTCAGACAGGGAGCAATGCATTGCTTCCTGTTTTATGAAATAAACAGGAGGAAAGCAACATTTGTTTTCAAGTAAATGATTCTGAAGTACTGTATCTATGTTGATGCCTGGATTGCTCACATAAGTGATCAAACATCATTTGGTGGACTTTCAAAATATGTGCTGATGTGCATATTGAATCGATATGAAACAGAAACTTGTTGATATTCTTCAAGTCTCCTAAAAACATTATCATCTCAATATTTGTTATTGAAGGCAGAGAGAAAGCTTAATAGGGCCAATGTGTCAGTGCTGTACCACACACACACACACACACACACACACACACACACACACTCTCTCTCTAGTTGGGTATGCATCAGCTGATAAGGGAAGAAATAGTTTCTCACATTCCAGAAACAGTCGTGAGAATGAGAGCTCTGTATATTGATAAACCCAATTCTCATAAGTGCACCCACAGAGTCCCTAAATATATTTGCAGAAGAGAAGCAGAAGACTTGGTATTCTGGGAGTGCTCCATTCATGCTGAAAGGAAAGTTGTCCAGCTCTGGCCCTTACACAGCAGTGCCTGTCACCTGTCAAGCAGCAACATGAACGGGGGGTCACACCTTCTAAAATAGTTCTTAATATCCATTTGCCCCAGTCTAGAGACTGTGTGATGCACATTCTTGTGATGCAGCAATCTATACAAACAGCCTGTCAATCTGCCTGTCAAACAGACAGCCACTGTGGATTAAGGGGGTCCCAAAAGATAAAGTGGAGAAGATGAGCTCAAATTTGAACATTTTGAAAAATATGGATGCATAATTAACACTATTTCTATCTAGTGGTACCCAACCATAAGTTTAAACATATGATAAACATATGCTCTGCTAATGACAGGTCACATTTAAAAGTGACTCTCCCCCAAAATTTATGTTGAACTTGCTCAAAGTTATGTTAACTGGCACGTAAACACACTCTATGGTGAGGCTGTCACAAACACCTCCCTTGCATATAGTCAGATATACCTTTCCAGAGACCACAATATGTGTAGAATGCAACGGCTGTAGACATATAGGTAATAGATGAAACTGGAGGTCTGGATGTGGCTGCCACCTTTTTTTCCTAGTGCTAGTTTCCCTAGTGCTTCCCCTAATGCTTTTACAATATTCCAATTCCTCACTACTTCACAACAGCATATACCAAAATTCATGCAACACCTTGAAGCATCTTTTTACCCTCACAAAGCGCAGAAAGCAAAAAAGCAAAAAGGGACACGAAGCGTAACCCAACTTGATGCCCGAATAGCTGTATCAGACTGCAATCCTATTTCCATTTTCCTGGGAGTGTGAACACAATGGGACTTACTTCTGAGCAGACATACAAAGGATTGTGCTCCAAGTCTGTTGCAAAAGACATAAACAATGGCACCTTGGAGATAGTGTTATTGCCCTATGAGCTCTAGATAAGCCTCGGGCTCTCACAATAAGGCAGCAATTCTATACATTCTTTTCTGGGAGTAAGCTCCCGTTGAACACAGTGGGGCTTGCTTCCAAATAAATATGCATAGGGCTGGCCTGAACATCGATTAGCGTCACCACGCTCTTGGTGGCATAATAGCAACGATGAGTGATTGTAGACAGAGAACTAAGGTTAACGGATACTTTATTAAGGGCCTAATCCTATCCAACTGTCCAGCACTGATGCAGTGCTGCATCCTGCGGGGCGGGGGGGCTGTCACAGAGGACTCCTCAAGGTAAGGGCACGTTTGGCCCCTTACTTCAAAGCTGCATCGCTCTGGAAAACTGGGATAGGATTGGGCACTAAGTTAACTAGTTCGCAGTACAAGGTCACGTACTCAAGAAGGAAAAGGGACGGGAGGAGGAAGAGGAAAGAGTGCGGACGCTATTACGGGGTGGGCACATGTAGATGACTGGTTGGCACAACTCACCGCCATGGTCGTAGACGCTGACATAGGAGATGCCCACCGCCATACACCAAACCACCAGACTGGCCATGTCCGCATAGCTCGTCTCCTCCTCGGTCACCACAAGTCCCACATGGCCCGGCAGCTTCTCCAGAGACTTCCCGTCCTTCCGCCACCGGCCGGCGGGCACCTTTCTCCCTGCGGCCGCCGGCTTGTGGAAAGCGAAGGCCCCAGTGGCCGCCGCCGGGACCAGCAGTGCCCGCGAGGCGGCGGCAGCGGCGGCCGAAGCCGCGCGCCGCCGCCAACGGCTGAGCCACGAGCGGCGTCCTCGGAACCAGGCAAAGAGCGCGCGCTGGATGTTGAGGAGGATGTGCAGCAGGCGCCACAGCAACTCGTAGGCAACGCTCATTGGAGAGGACGGAGGAGGAAGGCGCCGCGAGGGAACCGGCAACTGAAAGACGGCGTGAGAAGAGGCTCAGCCACAGTGCGAGGCACGCAACATATCGTCTCCCTTTCCCTCACGGGCACGGTTTTATCAGCCCGGCAACCTCCGTTTGTGCCGCCATCTCCATACCTGCCCTGACCTTTCCCCTCTTTCCCACGCGCGAGATACCCATTGGCTGAGGCTCCGGCGTTCATGTCATATCCGGGTTGATGGAGCGAATGACGTGGCCCGCTAAAGGAAAGGGTGTCTCTTGATAAAGTCCGAGTAAGAAACAGGAGCGAAGCTCTTGACCGCCCACAAGCGTTGCTGTCGGGTTTAGCACGTGTTTTCTTCTTAGACAGCGACATCCAGCGGCCGCAGTGTGCCTTGTTTACTAAAAGTGTGTGTTTATTTTTTTAATAGATTCACGCCAAAACAGTTTCTTTAATTTGTCTGTTTCTTCGGTTTGTGCCCTTAAATTTCTCTTTCCACAGCTACTACCACTTTAGGGCGAGGCGCAGTTACTTTTCGAAGAAAAAAACAGCAGGAGGTCTAGTCACTATCATGTCCCCATGAGCCGTCCGCCGATCCTTAGGCAGGATTGCGCCAACAGTCTTAGCACTTGGCATTTCACCTTATTACTTTGTAAGGCTTCATCTCAGAAGTTCAGTATACAACTTTCTTTGGGCAGTTAGAGTTATTATGCAAAGACTATCCTATCGATATATTATATATAATTTTCATAGCAAACATGTCATTTAGAGATGGCTCTGTAAATTTTTTGGCAAGTTTTATTTCATTATTTGAGCACTACCAGTTCCTACATACTTGCAGTCTTACTAGCTTAATCCATGATATATTATTCTAAACAACAAAGGGGTCGCTAAAGAATCTTTGTCTGGAGAAGCATTACCACTCCACTTCCCTGCACTAATACATGGTTGATATACATTTTGTTGGCATAGGATATATCGGATAGTACGGTAATAATCTGTGCTCCTATCTCTCAGCAACGTTAGTACAGCACTAGGTATGTCCCATCCTAAATGTTTTGGGAATCAAACAGGTTGATCCTACTCACTACAGCCAATCTTCCTGGCACATCAAATGCCAAACTAAACTATGTTCAGCACGTAAATTGGCGACCCACCTTTGAGTCCACAAACTGTCCCTTGCCCCCTTAAGGTACGTTCCAAATATAGGTAACTGAGGCAAGGCAAATATTTTCAGATACTATGACCTAAGACAGATTTCTTGTTCCAAAGATTTAAAACCTGTAGGCAAGTTCTTCCTCTAATTCTTTGTATTTCAGATCCAATCTGACAAGCATATGTGGAAGTCTGAAATAAAAAGTAGTATGTGTACCGTTTATCATTTCTAGAGCATACTTACTCATTTCCCCTCATACAAACCCTGTCATTAGGCAGAAATGTAATGGCTTGCTCCAAGGCCACCCAGTTAGTTTTATGGCTAAACAGGGAGTTGAATTTGGCTTCTCTTAAGATTAAACTAGGTTGTAATTTGAGTCAATGTTTAGCAAGCGTCATGATGATGTAGGGGTGTAGTATGGATCTGCTTTCAATAGATGTAGTCCTAGACTGTGTGAAGAGACTCCTTGTCCTTGGGGCATCTGCAGAGTGCTTTTTTCCTTGTTGCCAATTGCCAATTAACAAGTTTCAGTACTTCAAGGTTTTCTGAGTGAGGTTGATGTCACTTAGGGCCCAATCCTACCTAGCACTGGGCCAGAGTAGCGCATCTTATGCCAGCCCAGAGCCATCACAAAAGTTGTCGTAAGGCAGTTGCACCAACTGCAGGCTGGCATAGAGGCCTACACCAGCCCCAGAATGCTGGATCCACGCAGCAGGCAGCGAGGAGCCGGTAGGTCCGTGTCACTTGGTGTGGAAGCGTTCCGGGGCGAGGGGAGGGGGGGAGGCAAGAAGGGGCCGTTCCGGGGCAAGGGGGCGGGTGGCAACAGGGGTGGACTGGACCAAGGAGGGGCAGGATGGGATCGGTGGCAGCGACACATGCCAAATCCTGTCCCCCATCCCTGTTCAGCTTGCCCTAAATAGTGATATGTGGTATGTGAGACTTTATATACTGTACACACACACACTCACAAATATAAATATATTTTTGAGTTTCTATCCTGGTTTTCTGCTCTGGCAAAAAAAAAAAAAGAGTATTCAAGGTGGCTATAACAATAGACCACTATTTTAAAATATGTTATTTTCTTGTATAATTATTAGGATAATTTGGTGTTATAAGCCCTTAGAAACCTTGACTTGAAGAAAAAATCATTAAAAAATGTTTTATATAAATGGTATTTACTCCAGTTAACTAAAGCAAGACTAGTGTGGGAATATCATATACATGTTGTTGGCATTCAAGTTCAGGAGTTGATGGTATGCATATGTAATCAGGTTGTAGAAGATTCAGGTTTACTAGAAGCAAGTAGAAGAGACTAAAGTAATAATAATAATAATAATAATAATAATAATAATAATAATAATAATAATAATAATAATCATATAGGAATAGCTCTCATAATGCAAGGAATCAGTTCCGCAAAGTTGAGCATTGTGCAAAACAGCACTATAGGATGCATTGGTAATCTACTAGGAAATGAGAACTGAATGGCCCAGAATACACTGTTCCCATTGATACACTGTTCCCATTGACTAGTAATTATTTCCCACTGGAATAATATATTGGGTCAATCCTCTACCAGCAATATAGACTGAAATCCTATACACATTTATCTGAAGTAACTTTCATTAAACTCACAGCGCAATCCTAACCAACTTTCCAGTGCCGGTGTAGCAATGCCAACAGGGCGCACACTGCATTTTGCATTGCAGGGGCAGTCATGGCGGCCTCTTCAAAGGTGAGGGAATATTTGTTCCCTTACCTCAGGGCTGCATTGCAGCTGCATCGGCGCTATAAAGTTGGTTCGGATTGCTCTGGCAGTGAGGTAGACATGCATAGGGTTGCACTTTAGTCACCAATAGTCCTTTCTTCAATTAATATCAAGTCTGACGAATGGTTCGGTGAAACATGAAAGCCTACTTGCTGCTTTGCAGTTTTTAGATAGCTTGAGCAATGATCTTGTGTACTTGTTTGGATACAATAATTTAACATTGTTTTGGATTTTGAAAAATGGCAGAAATAAAGTGGACTTTTGTTTCATGGAACGTATTTGTATGTGCATAGGACTTCAGCCTTGAAGTGAGCTTAGGAAGGGAGGGTTCCTTTCCTAAAAGAGAGATCTTTTAATAGCAGAATGGAAGAGATAATTTCAGAGGAGCAGGGTTTGTTTTTTAACTCCTATGATATGAATCTACTCCTGTCAAAATTCCTATATGATGATTAAATATACAGTATAACTAGCGTGATGCCTGTGCTTCGCTACGGGATGCAAGTACTTTAAATCCATGTTGACTCCAATAAACTCTCCTTTGATTGCAATGAACCATTTAAATGTAGCACAACTACCCCATGTCAGGCAACACCCTGCAATTATTAAAAGTCATGGTTCCATCGAATGATAGTTGTCCCCCTCGCTGTCGTGGGACATGATTGAGAACTCCTCCCAGTTGTCCACCACGTGCCTCACGATTAGCTCACGCACCTCCCTAGCCATGAGGTAAGTGTCATACATGATAAGAGAGGGACCAAAACAGGCAGACTCCATCTCCTGTGATGGGGACAATTGTGTGAGGCACCATCTCCCCATTAACATTTAAAAACTCAAGAGCCATACCAACTTAAAAAGCAATAGAGTGACAGCACAAATACATGCTAACTTTAGACCGGCGGAGCGTGCGCTCCACCAGTCTAAGCTGTCGCAAACATGCCGTAAAGCAAGTTTCGGACAACTCTAGAGTAAGGGCCATCGGCACGGAGGCCGGCAGCCCTCACTCCACCACCGAAGCGACCCAGCCGCCACCAGAGAAGGTAAGTCTCCCGCCGGCAGGTGCAAGGGTGGGCCGGGCGGCGAGGGAGGGCGGTGGTTGGCCGAGCCGGCCCAGGAGTGGGCGGGGATGTTGGCCGCCACATCCCCATCCCATTTCCAGGTTCGGTGGCAGGCATTTCACCCGCGCCATGTTGTCATTGGCGCGGTGCATGGTGAACATTTACATGAGGAAGGTCTTCAATGCACAGGGTGGAGCGACTATCGCTCACCCTGATATTGTTTATACTTCGCCAGCCCTGTTTAGGCACCACCTCTCCATGTCTGGTGCAGACATTTTCCTCAGGGACCTGCAGTAGGGACTTTTGAGCCTTCTGGCCTGGTTTTGGGGCAGTTGGGGTCAAGCACTAGGCTAAGCCCTCCGTGTGGCAGGTTGCGTGCAGGATGGGTAGGTAGAGATGCATTCTGAGGTAGCAAGGTCTAGGGGTGAGCCAGGACCGCTCAGACGATACTTACCCAGGTCGATGAGGTTGGCTGGCAAGCCCCTTTGGCTGGGTAAGCAAAGACCACCACGTGGCTTGCCTAGGGGGAGTCTGCGCAGCCCGATGCCTCAACCCCTTCAGGGTTGGCTGTGATCAGCTTTCCCAATCTATGAATGGGCAGAGCTTGGAGTCAAGCGTCATGCCAGAGGGTAGCAGGGGGAACATAGGGGCAGCACTGTTTTCCCCTCACCTAGTGCCTGCACGCTGGGGGATGTTATAGTTTTTTCCCTGCTGCAGATTTTGTACATTTATTTGAATTTAAGAGTGACCCTCTATCTAAGCCTCTATCGAGCCTGTTTATTTAAGGGGGTTCACAGGTAAGAACTGAATCACGAAGTAGCCCCAAGATCAAATAAGCGCCCTCTATCGAATAAAAAACACCCCTTTTAACTTTTACCCCCTTTTTACCCCTTTAGGGGTGAAATTTAAAGAAACCATTAAAACAGTTTCTAAAGACACCCATATGCCAAAAAAAAGCATGTTAGAACTCCACAAACACTGGAGATACAAAGGGGTCTGTAACTAACCCTGAATCTAGATTCGCCCCGTTAGGGGTCAATTAGGGCAAAGTCCTGAAATATGTGTGTAAGCATTTGTATGGACAACCTTTGTGAACAAAAACCAAGTAATTCTCTCATTGGGATCTTGAGGAATCTGAAAACGCATGGCAAGCCCCAGCCGAGGCGTGTCTACTCAGAAGTAAGTTTTGTTCTAGTCAATGGGGCTTATTCCCAGGTAATGGCAAATAGGATCGCAGCACCTTAGGGGTGGAATTTCTAAAAATTCCTTCTTAGCGGGTGCTGCCGTCATGGAAGGAACATACTCCCCATTTTCACGTTATATATAGTCTCGTGCTTTTTTTCATCTGGCCACCCTAACTGAAAACATAAGTTACTTGTGGAGGAAAGAGACCATCCTACCTGGAGCAGTTTGATCTTGCTGCGGCTGGTGTTAATTCCCCTGGTAGTCTTTGGGCACCTGTCCAACTCTATAGCACTGCACTCTCCTAGTAAAGTCAGTTGCATTTTTGCAGACACATGGGGGGTTGCACCCTTGTAAAGATGAAACAAAATCAGTGAAATGCAAAACAGCTGACTGTTCCTAAATAGTGCTCTCCTGAACAGTACCAGCTAATTGCAACTCACAACTTGAATTTTATCATGTGCTCTTTTATATCATTACTGCTGATAAAAAGATGACTACAGCTGTGTCTTCTGCTGTTGCAAAAAAAAAAAAGGGGGGGGGGAGGCAACGAAGACCTCTTTTGGTTAAAATATTAGCAAGCATCACAAAGAGCAATACATTTAAACAATGGAAGCTGTCTTTATTTTGACTGGTGTGGGAAATTGATCTTACTTATGGCCTGATGATGTCTAATCTGCAAACATTTGTTTTAGTGGCAGTTCCCTAGTTTCATTAAATGCGACACCACAGAAAGAATGGGAAGAAAAGGAAAGATAAAGAGCTATTTTATAGTGGGCTATAGAGTATCTGGAGTTTCAGTGACCTGGTATAAAAAACATGGGGGGGGGGGACTCTGAAGTTTCCCTTTCATCCTTCAGTGGTCACACGATATAGAAGAAAAAAGAAAACTAATTTTGTTTGTGTTCTTAAAAAAACAATAATTTTCAGATTAATATAGTTTTCTACTTTTACAGAGTTTAATTATGCTTGTTATTAATACAAGGTCTTCTGAGTGCTGATTAAAAATCAATACATATTTTACTGACTTTGCGTATTTTACAACCAAAAATAAGTTGCTTGAAGAACTTGCCCTCCCTCACTGTTTGTTACTTACAGTGCAATCGTATGCATGTCTACTTAGAGAAATAAGTCACATTGTGTTCAATGGGACTTACTCCCAAGTAAGGGCCCAACCTATCCCAACTTTCCATCACCAATGCAGCCCCGAGGTAAGGGAACAAACATTCCCTTACCACCTTAAGGAGGCATCCGTGATTGTCCCCCCCCCCTTACAGGCAGGGTGCAGCGTGCGCACACCCTGTTGGCATCAGCGCTGGAAAGTTGGATAGGATTGGACCCTAAGTGTGTGTAGAATTTCAGCTTGAAGAACTGAAAATCTATGCAACATTAGAAAGATAATTTACTACCCTCTGCTATTTATCTGTTAATTAGTTGGCTTTTATTTTCTAGACCAGACACCTGTATATCCTATAGCTGCTTGATGCAGAAATTCAGCAGCTAAATCTTTTCTGGTAAATATGGAATACAGATATTTCTTATTACATATTTGTTACAGGAAAGAAACACAAAGTATATCAGATTCCATGAAAACCATAAGGTTGCCATCTACTTGAGAATAAGGCCCACTAAGTTTTACTTTTGAGTACACATGCCTGTATCTTGTTTTCTTATTTATGTTTATAAAATCAAAACATACCATATTCTATATAGTATAAATATTGTATTCAATAGTATAGTATAAATAAACATACAATGCATTTCATCTTATCAAAAATATCTTAAGCTTAAATGTGGTTCCTGTTTATTAGTTAGCTCATAAATTTATACCTCATATATACATAGTCTCTAGTTCATTAGCTTCATGCCTACAAATATACAGATTCATTAATTATAATTGGGCACACCTTGTTTTTAGCAAACCCCACTGATGAATCAGGAGTTATAACCTGCAATTAATTAATTGAGTTTTTGACCAAGTAATCAATGATGCCTTTAGCCCTTAGTCTCATCTAACCTAAAAAGAACATACAGATAATTGCCAATCATTTTATTAGACTTTTAATTTGCATACTCATTAATTTGTTCTATGTTTCCAGCAAATCCTAGGAGACAACTTGCTTCCTAGGAAACTTTTTTTCATACTAGAGATTTTGGCTTTTACCGTCTCAGGTAAAGAATGATCAGCAGCAATTAGAGATCACACCAACCGTTATTGTAACATTTCAAGCTGTGCATATTTTGTTTATTAAGTGCAGAGGAAGATGGTTTTTGATTAGCTGGGGAAACTGGTGCTAAAGAAACATTTCTCTTTTAACATTTTTGTTATTGAATTTTTGATGCATATTTGTTTCTTTTTGGTAAAAATTTAATAATTATTTTAAAAAAGAAACATTTCTCTTAGAGGCACGCCAGAATTGCTGCTTGTTTCCAAACTTCAAGTGATCACTGCACTTACGGTCAAGATTCTTTTACCTCATTTCACAAAGGTTGATGTCAGGGGGAGATAAGGCTGATTATGAATATGATGGGGCTGAAGGTCCTATCACAGGGAGAAAAACTGGTGCAGACTTTTGTCCAAATGATACCACCTGTGGTTTCCAAGTTGTTCTTCAGGTCCTAGGGTGGCGTGGCTGAAGTACCTCCAAATATTATCTAGGCATGTTATGACATGCCAGACTTTCCTGCAGTGGTTGGTGTCTGGAGCAAAATGTTGCTGTCCTGGATCAACGTTTTCAAAACATGGTATGCACTTTACAGTAACTTTTCTGAATCTGATCATGTTTTGGTCTGGCCAATGCTTGGATAGGGGCCACATGGGAATCTCATGTATGCTGCCTTGGCTCCACAAAGGAAAGCTGTCTGATCAATATAATAATGAGGAACCTTGTGTGTGATGCACATTCCTAACACCATCTGGGATGCATTTTTTTTTCAACAGCAGAGGCCAACCAGATGTATGAGAGCAGCTTAATATTTTTCCTTCAGGTAGTGGGGTATCCCCTAAGTGGGGACCACTTTCCACTTGCCCAAGACTTGTTTGACTTCTAAGGCATCTGGGATCCACAGGCACAAACAAACATTTCCTAGCTTTTCTCTTCAGCTATGGGCTGCACACAGGAAATGAAGATGACAGACATACCCCATTAGTTGTCCCCAATATCTGGAATTCAGAAGTATACTGCATCTCAGCGTTCCAGAACTTTACAATTGGCTACACTGAATCTCAGCCATTTGCCATTCTCTCGCCCGTTTACTGTACTCATTTTCAAGATTCTTGCAGAGCTCTTCAGAGTCTGATTTGGATCTCACCTTCTAAATCATCTGGTTCACACACAAGCCAAATAATTTGGCTTATTTACCAACTTGGTTTCATCACTGCTTACCATTGGCTCAAAATCATTTGTGTGAGTTAAAAGCACTGGTCAGTTCAGTGGTCACAATGTTGATCTTTAGGGTGGGGATCCCACTATTTACTTCCCTCCATTGTGAAACTGTCCACCTAAAGGTCCTGCTGCAAGTTTTCGCTCAAGAAATCTTGGTTGGTTGTTTTTATTCCTTTATTTAGGGAATTAAGTTCCCTCTTTGTTTGCCTTATAATACGTATGTTTGTGTTACAAGAGTTTGTGCTTTTTATTTTTGAGAAATGATTTCTTTTGAAATTAAATGCGACTGCGCTGGACTTTTGAGGCAATGTTCCATATATACTGAATTTGGTAGGCTTTTTCATCTACAAGGCAATCTTATGCAAAGTTATCTGGGAGTAAGCCCCATTGAACACAGTGGGGTTAACCTTTGAGTAAATCTGCACAATCGTGCGCATAAATCTCTAATGGATTCCTCAGTATTAAATGAAGAGCCAGCTCCCCTCTTGTCAGCTCCATAACACAATTAATTGGAAAAAGTCTATAAATGTATTTTTTTTTTAAAAAGGAACCTAGCAATTACTTCTTGAATGTTGGAGAAGGGGACAAGAGACAGCATACCCCCCCCCCCCTTCTTGAACTTGAACAGGCATTTGTCCTTGCATTGTGGTAATTGAATGAACTGCAACTGTCACTGATAACAATCTTCATTACTTAGGTAGTGTTTGTACAGTATTACAAAGAGCAAAAATGCTGCTCAACCACACACAAAGCTACTCTGATATTGCAAGGGAAGCTGCTGCTTTCCATAGTCTTCTACCCAACAGGAATCAAGACCATCACAGAAATGTAAAAAGACTTTTTCCCCATCTGTTGTCTGTATAATCGTCTGGAAGCTTATTGAGGTAACAACCTCATTGACAGCACAATCCAATGCATGTCTGTTCAAAAGTGCGGTAAGTCTCACCGGAGTTCAATAGAACTTACAGTATTCCCAGGAGTCTGTGTAGGATTGTGGCCTAAGAGAAGAGAGGAAAGGTCAACTCTGGAGGCTGGTTTGTACTTGGCTGCAGTGATTTACAATCTGTCTAACGGAAGAGAGTTGTATTATTATCAATATGTTATTTATTTCATCCAGTATTTTGCATCCCCCCCCCAATATTTTGCATTTTCCCCCAACCACAGTGACAGCTTAACATTAGGGTCATTTGTATGCTAGATGCTGTAAAGAAATGATGCAGGCAGCAGGCTGTGTCCAAAAGTGTTTACTATTTAAGCTTGTCTCTATACTGCAGCCAAGGGAATGGGACACTGATGCCAAGAGTTCCTTCTGTGACTGGGTCAATAGGGCTGCAATTATATACTGTACAGAGTTTCCTTGTAGAAAGCCCAGTTGAACATATTGGGATTTCTTGCAGAGTAAATTTGCATTAGGAGGATGGTATTGTAAAAAGGTGCTTCCGTTCCCTGAGCGCCATTGGAACGGATTCAACGGGGTAAAGTGACCCCGGGGTCAGATTCTGCGGCTTCCCCGTCCTCATTTAAGTATTGCGCAAGGATGCCCCCACTGGCAAAGCCATACAAATTGTCACGCCTTCGATCGATGATATGTGGGAGCGGCCCAACCAACCTGGTCTTCGTTGTGGCAGACAGAATAAGCCGATCACCGATCTTTGGGTTGGCACTTTCCTTCGAGCGTGTGACAGAAGATAATGAGCTTTCACTGAAAGCCGACGGCGGGCGAAGCAGCCGATAGCGCATGCGCCTTGGGGAACGGACTCTGTGCTGCTACTCCCCTTCCCGGTCTCGCGCCGAGACCAACGCCGCCTGCCGTGCCTCGCGGGCACTGAGGGGAGGGGGTGCCCTGCGGGCGCCGGCAGAAATTGGGGGGCCGGTGTGCCAGAGCGGCGCGTCCGGGCAGAAGCGAAGCGTCCCCCGCTGAGCGGTCACCATGTCTGGCGTGGGGGTAGGCTCCTGCGGGGGGTCGGGCGCCGGGGCCTGTGGCGGGGCGGCGGCCTCGTCCTCTTCGTCGTCGTCCTCGCCTAGTGGAGCTGGTGGCGGAGGACTGTCGATGTTCCGGTGGCTGGAGGTGCTGGAGAAGGAGTTCGACAAGGCCTTCGTGGACGTGGACCTGCTGTTGGGCGAGATCGACCCTGACCAGGCAGACATCACCTATGAGGGGAGGCAGAAGATGACCAGCCTGAGCTCCTGCTTCGCCCAGCTCTGCCACAAGGCGCAGACGGTCTCTCAGATCAATCACAAGCTCGAGGTGAATTTGCGGAGGCAGCAAATGGCTGGCTGAGTGGCTGTCGAATGGGGTGGGAAGGGGTGATCTTAGACTTAGACTGATGATGAGGGTGGGGTTTGTGCATGTAGTAGGAACCTGAGCCCTCATTCCCCCCCCCCACTTCTGTTGAGGTGATATGTGAAAGCCAGTAGTAACTAAGTAACCATCTCCTCTTCCTTAGTTTCTCATCTCTAAAATGGGCATAAATAGCGAATTATATTTCTCAGGTAGGTGGAGACTTAGAAATTGATGATGGGACATGGAATGGTCTCTATGAGATACTGAGGGAATACAGTGAATTAAACAAATCTAAATATCCACTGTGGTGGTGTGGCTAAAGTGTTGAACTGGAGAATCCGGGGTGCCAATGTGTCATTAAACCTACTGGGTATCCTTGGACCAGGTGTGATCCCTCAGCCCAACCTATTTCACATGACTGTTGTTAGGACAGCATGGAGGACAAACTCTTTGATGCTACACAGAGTACCCTAAAACAGTGGTTCTCAAACGTTTTAGCATCAGGACCCACTTTTTAAAATGACACTCTATTGGGAGTGTCCACCTAGCTTTACAAAACTTTAAAAAAGGTGATCTAGAAAGAAATAATATATTTATTTATTTACAAGTAATATTTTATTTATTTATTTATTTGCAAAGAAACTCAATCCATTTCTTGTAATGAGGCAGCCCTAATGAATAGCCTCAAGGCTTGAGGGGCTTAGTTATGTGACCTGCCCCCACTACCTGTCATTGATAGACTTGGAACCCTCCCCTCCCCAAAAAGACTCTCCAACATTTATCTCCCTATATTTACACAAGCTTGCAAACTGCAGGAGCTCAGCTGTTTGCAGGGTAATTAGCAACTATCTGATTTTTGAATAGTCTCGGAGCTTGTGGCAATTACTTATGTGATCTTTCCATCACCTGGGACCCACCGGAAATCAGGTCCTGACCTACCAAGTGGGTCCTGACCCACAGTTTGAGAAACACTGCCCTAAAAGAAAGGTTGGGGCTACAGGTTGTAGCATGCTACAACTGCTGGATGAGAATATAATAAATAAAAGAGAAAAGGAGGGGGCAGTAGCGTAGCCAGAGGGGGGAGGCTGAACGGTAAGTGCTACACGGTGTTACACAGAGGTGCAAAGTGGCATTGGCTTTGCTGCTGGACTGGCTCCAATGGCGAATGGGAGGGGCCACTTTGCACCTCCGTGTAATGCTGTGCAGCACTTACTGCACACACCTACGCTATTGGGAGGGGGAAATCCTAGGGGTGAGGAAGCAGTATCTTCTCCCACTATCCAGCTGTGTCATGCCATTTTATAGTGGCTGGAATACTTACTGGCTAATTATAAGCCCTGTTTATGTAAAGGATTATAAGTAGGCTTACCAGAGTCCCGGAATTGAGGTGTGTGTTGGCCTAGAGAGGACCCGAGCCATTCCCAAGTGTGCACCGCGGCAGCCCAGTGGTGGTTGTGTCGTTGACCGGAAGTTCTGGAAGCCCATTGGGCTGCTGCGGTGCACACTTGGGAGCGGCTCGGGTCCTCTCTAGGCCGGTGCACGCCTCTATTCTGGGACTCTGGTAAGCCTAATTATAAGCCAGTTTTTCATAATAAAAATACTCAGACTTACAGTAAAATTGCATAAGATGAAGACAAATATAAAACCAATTCAACAGTAAAAATGAAACTAGCAAACAATAACCATAGAAGATTTTACTCCAGCAGCAAATTATCACAGACCAAACACTTGTTGAAACTTTATAAGTTTATAAGGCACAGCAAAAGGCATATCGTATGGAAGTCATATGAACCTTTTGAGGAATGGAGGATTCACATTGTAAATGCCACCACTAAAAAGCTCCTGTTTCAGCTTTTTAGTGGTGGCACTTAAGTGGTGTTCCAGCTTTTTAGTGGTGGGCACACCAACCACACTTCCAAAAAAGTGGGACACAAATCAGAGCCCCTGCTGAAGATCTTAGTGTGTGGTCAGGCTAATAGGGTTGAAGCTGCTGAATTTAAGATAACAATCTTAAAAAATCTATGCTCATGAGGCTTTGGTGTGCGTCATTTTTGGGTGTGTTCGCACATCATGGAGTTGAATGAGATGAAGTCAAATTCACTAAAGAGGAAATTCTGTGGTAAATGTAGTAGTGTCACCCCTGTGTCCCACTCCAGCAAGGATGTGAAGGTAGTGTAGAGAGCAGCATACTGTGCTGCTTGACGATGACATTGCCACTGGGTGCCGGCAGGCCGAACAGTGGGGAAGGGACTGGGAGGCCCAGTGGGGCATGCTTGGTCTGTGAGGAGTTGGACTGCTGGTCCCAGTCCATAAAAGCAGCTTGAGGGAGAAGGGGCAGGATGAACAAAGAGACAGAGAGGGTGTGGAGAGAAAGAGGGAGAGAAGTTGGAGGTACAAGGGATGGAAAGAGAAAGCAGAATTGAGATGAGAGCAGAGGAGAGAAGGCAAGCAGCACACAGCGGGAAGGAGAAGGACCTGTCAGAGAGAGATGAGCAGTGGTGATAGGTGGGCTAACCCTGAGGTATCTGGGCTGGCCTTAGGCCCTGGAAGATAAGGAGGCTGTCTAAGCTTCAGCAGTTTGGGGGAGAGGAGAACTGCAGGCTGTATCTACTGGGCAAGAGAAAGTAGATTACCCCCACCGGGGCACTCGGCATACCAGAACTCTACATGGGGGTAGGGGTGGTACACTGCAGTCCCCTCCAGGACAAGGGGTAGGGTCACATGGCCGACCCCTGCCTCCCAGAGCCTATCTAGCAACTTTGTCTCTCTCTGCCGGAGGCTGCTTATCCCGTTCAGTGAAGAAACGAAGTTGCTTCAGTAAAACTAAGCGGACGGAGGCGTGCAAGTGCATACGCACAGGAGGCAGCAGGGCCCTGGAATGTATCCCCCGTGGATACGCCCCCCCCCCCGTATTGATAAAAAATAATAATCAAAATGTGTAGACTTAAAAAGTAAATGTTGGTACATACCTCCAACCTCTCTAGCCCCTCTCCAAAAGCATAGTAAGAAACTGGGTAAGCCGCCACAATTTTATAGTCTATGACAATAGGAATAAGCAAGCATGGAAATTTGTATGAATTTTGGCCATATAAAGAATAGCATCAGAACATTTTTAGAAACGTTATAAGCAACAAATTGCAATATAAGCAATTGAATTTGATCATTAACTGTGTTCTAAGCTGTGAACCTGATAGTATGTTAAGCCACTAAAGCTCCCCTGAAATCTTGAGGCTTATTAGATACCTAGAGAGACAGTATCAAGCACTCTGATATCAGGCACTTTACGTAGAAGGAGGCAAAGCTGAATTCCTGATTAGAGTTGGTATTTGAAGCAGATTATGAAAAGTTGTAACTGTTCTCAGCCTTAGGATTTCTTCTACTTCTCCAGCAGTTAGAATATGATTTTTCAAACTTGTTTGGAATTTAAGCATAGGCATTCTTTTTCTCTTCCACTCTCTGTTGCTTGCTGGTGTTTCTGATTGACTGCTTCATACATTCCCATATAGCATGGCATGGTGGGTCTGTTGCTTCCATGATCTCTGAATTTTAGGGCACATACCAACATCAGTTAACATGGAATAGTCCCTTGACAATTGAGAATTTCCTGTCATATTGTCATGGCGGTTAAAGTTTTTGATAAAATAGAATCTTCCCTCATCTTGATTTATTGCTTCATGTGCATTCTGAACTGTACAAATTGTCTATGGTGTAAAAGTAGCAATACTGGAGAATGATGCCAAACTGATCAAGTTGTTCGTATAAATTTATACACGTTATTTTACTGATAATTGAACTACTCTGTATCTTCCAGGCACAGCTGGTGGATCTGAAATCTGAACTGACAGAAACACGGGCTGAAAAAGCAGTATTAGAAAAAGAGGTGCATGATCAACTATTGCAACTCCATGCCATTCAACTTCAGCTTCATGCTAAAACGGGGCAGAATGTTGACTCAGGGGCAATAAAGGCAAAATTGGTGAGTACTGATTATTAAAGAGAAGATGCATTTTCCATAAGAATTGTTATTCCAGTCTCCTGTGTATATGTGCTTGTTTATTCTTAGATCTAGTCCCCAACCCTTCCATCTTATCTATAAAACACAAGATGATTCATATATATTTCTTCTAGTGTGCTGATTGTGAAAAGATGTAGAAAGAAGTGGAGTCTCGAAATGTTGATTCAGCATGCAAAGTGAAGCATACATTCTTATGTGCTATTTCAAGAGAACTGCAATTGATATTAATACATCCAAACCATTATTTTGTTATAACCATGCATAATAAAACTTGATTACTGTTTGGAATAAAAATCTCAGGTTGTATCAAAAGAAAGTTAGTCATGACTAAAATTGCTATCCCATACACACTTTCCTGGGCATTGAACCCAACTTACTGAATTTTCTTCTGAGTAAACCTGCATAGGATTGCAGTGTAAGTCACATTGAAATCAATGAGATTTGTTCCAAGTACTGTGAAAAAGTTTTTTTAATTTTTTTTGTGAGGGAAAAAAAATTGAAACACAATTCAAAATACAGATACAAATGGAACAAAGCAAAACAATAACAGAAAAAGAATGAGATACATATTTTCATTTTACAATGAAAAATATGTATTATACCAAGGTGGAAGCATAAGTCTAGAGTCCCCTTGGACCTATAGTAGTCACCACTAACTTGTCTTATTGATTTCAGAGGGGCCTCATCATGGCTGTCATTCTTTGGATACAACTCCCTATCAGTTAATGTGTGGCCTTTCTCTATAAATTGATATTTTTGCCAGTATTTCTAATCATGAAACTTTTTTTCTCCTGTCTTAAGTCTGTCCCTTCTGTGGAGGATATGGTGAGTTTACTGGCTGCATTTATCTGTGTTTAAGTTAAAAGCAGTGCATTAGTTTTGTGCAGAATTGTACTCATTGACCTCAGCATTTAGTGCCAGTGGATCTTAGCTAGTTTCTTCCCTCTCCCTGATTTCTTAGCCAAGTATCTATGTCTGCTCAATGCTCCTCTTAGAGTATGTGCTCTTTTTCACCCAAACATGCATGTTTGTTTAACTGCTATTTATGATCGCAATGACTAACTTGAGAATTTTGAACTGCGAAATGGAACAGAATCTAAACTTTGCAGGTTATTAATAATTGGTAGTGTCACAATTTGGAGATCCAGGCTACTAACTGTGTGATGTACCTTGACATCATTATTTTTCTTGAGCAGCATCTCGCAAGACTGCAAAAGTGAACTGCTTTTTAATTCCAGGAGTTTCAAAAGTAGTTTGTGATGTACCATGGCAGTCAGCTGTTCAAAAACCCCAAGGTCCTGCAAGGTGCAACAAAGTTTAAAATAGCTGTGTGTTAAGTATTGTGTTTCTTGTCACTTTATTATATAGCATCTTACATAGCTTTTCTTTTTAGCTGTTCTTCCTGCTTGCATGCATAACATCAATTGCATAATGATTTATTTTTGTTCTGGATGCCTTGATAGTTGTGGAAATCGTCTGCTCCATAGTAGATACTAATTTCCTTTTTTCAAGTAGTTTATTCAGTAAAATTTGAGGTTAGAAGAACAAAAACATTTTTTTCCTGCTTTATAGATCTTATTATTAAGATTACTACTACTTATTACTAAGTAATAGCAAGAAATCAAATTTGGTAAGAGCCAATGGACACTACTTTAACATCTCTTACATGTGGTGGAATTTTCCTGCTGTATTTCCAAGGATAAGGAAAATATCCCTTCTTCCGACTTTTCACCTTCTGGTCAAGCACTGGGTGATCTCCACTTTGTCCACTGAAGAGAGGAGATTAAATAAGTTATTTGTTCACTTTTATCAAATTGTAAATAGTACTGAAACTCTCTTTTCATCCTCTGTCCCTTTACTAGTCTTTTTTCTGAATTAAAATGTCTTGACTTCTTAAGCCTTTCTTTGTAACATTTTCTCTCAAGGTTGGAAAGGTTAACCGCAGTCTTGGAACAACATTGGATATTATTATTATTTTTACGTGTGTGTGTGTGTGTGTGGGGGGGGTTATTTGCTTAAAAATACTTTAAGTTGCATATTAAATACAGCCCCCCCCCATAATTGCGGGGGGGATAGGTTCCTGCCCCCTCCACAGATACTGGAATACGTGGATAGAGGGAACGCTATACCCCCCGCGCCGAGTACCTTCATTAAGATAAAAATAATTATTTACCTTCAATAAATAAAAGAGGAACAAAGACTTAATAAGTAATCACTTAACTAAAATTGTAAGTGGATTTTTAAAAGTATAGGTATGGGGGGGCCGTATCCGCTATCCATGTATTCATATCTGCGGATAACAGGGAGCCCCCCCTGCACCCAGTACACTTCATTAAGTGACCAGTGCTGGCGCGAAGCCAACATGCCTCTTCCTTTAGGGAAATTATGAGCTGGCTCCTTGCAAAGAGCAGGCAAGCAGCCTGCATGCTAGAGAGGCTCCCAGCAAACAGGAAGCAGGAAGCTCCCGTTGGGAGCCTCTCTAGCATGCAGGCTGCTTGCCTGCTCTTTGCAAGGAGCCAGGTCATCATTTCCCTAAAGGAAGAGACATGTTGGCTTCGCGCCAGCACTGGACACTTAATGAAGTGTACTGGGTGCAGGGGGGCCCTCCCTGTTATCCGCAGATATGAATTCATGGATAGTGGATACGCCCCCCCCCATACCTATACTTTTAAAAATCCACTTACAAATTTAGTTAAGTGATTACTTATTGTTCCTCTTTTATTTATTGTACTATTATTATTATTATTAATAATAATAATATAATAATGGTCATAGTACAGTCAGCCCGCATCTTACATTAGGTTTACATTCTGAGGTCAGTGCATAAAGCCAAAATTGCTTATACAGTAGTTGAAATTCCCTTAAATCCAACAAATACACACTGTCTCTTTAAGAACTAAAAGCACAGTACGAAAGACACACGGGAATTAAGGGAACAGCAGCTTTGTTCTCTCATAGGGGGGGCTGAGTACATGTACTTGAATTCATGCAAGTCAGTTGCACGTTAGATGTGGTCCAACTGTATATTATCCTAAATTAGCTGCTAGATCATTAGAATACTGTACTTTTACACGATTATAGGTTGAATCTAGCTATTCTTTCTTAGCAGGTACCTTGCCAGACTCCCTATACCAATTGCTTTGTGATGCAGATATGTAAAAAATAAAGGCAGTTGGGGTGGTAAAATGTTATTTGTGGGCTCATAAATTTTTGTTTTTGCAATGTTTGTAAATTATATAACATAATCTGATGAAGTAGAAAAGTTAGCATCAAATAAGTCAAGTCTACTGTTGTGTGCCATGTGAAACTCAAGATGGGTTGATTAAAGAAAAAAAGGCGGATTTAATCAGAATTTTCCATTTATTACTTAGTTACTTTTGCTAAATAAAAGTGCGCACTACATTGGTTCCTGTAATCATAAATATATTTATGGGCAGCGCCAAATCCTATCCCCATTCTGGGCCTTCCCCTTCCCCTGGTGTAAACCGGGGAAGGGCTAGCTATTTAGCTGACGGAAGTAGGAGGAGGCAGTGTAAAGGCCGCCCCGGCTGGAACAGGGACGGGGATATGACGGATGCCATTCCCCCCCCTCCCAGGCCGGCACGCTCGCTCTGCCACCTGAACTCTCCATTGGATTGCGCTGTTAGTGTTGCTTCATTCTGACAGTCAGGTCTTGCTTTGCTGTACTGTTTACATTTGTCACATTTTACTTTGTTTAATCCAACTAAGGGATATCTTCAAAATATTCCCAATTAGACAGCCTCCTATGAACTATAACCATGACAGGTTTTTGAAGGCAGGTGCTGGTTGGAATCAACAGAAGAATGTGGTGGTGCTTTCCATGTCTCTTTCTGTTTTCATCTCTCCCTTGTCAGTTGCCACAACT
The DNA here is from genome assembly GCA_026170595.1 of Plestiodon gilberti rubricaudatus. NCBI lineage: Eukaryota > Metazoa > Chordata > Lepidosauria > Squamata > Scincidae > Plestiodon > Plestiodon gilberti. Next base: position 80,960,814 of record JANXHW010000001.1, read on the forward strand.
ACTCTGCTCTATGTTGCACCTACCACCCCCCATGAAGTTACCCCCCATGAAGTTACTGGCAAATCAAAGTGTTTTTTTAAATGAAATGGAATGTCATTAAATAATTGTCCATTTTCTTTGGTACATATAGTTATAAATATTTATAAATGAGTACTGGCTCTGAATCAGTTGCAGAGATCAGGTAGTTATTCGACATAAAATGGGAATAAAACATCACCGACATAGGCCAAGAGATGGCTAGTTCCTGGCCTCATTATCAAGCTATATTGTATGTGCATGAACTATTATGCTGTGAAAATGTGTTTTTCAACAGTTCTTATGTTACAAAGAAAACAACTTTTTTTAAAAGTTATAAATTCTATTTTAAGGGTTTATATTTTTGAATTAAGTTCAGATCTCATGTTGGAACATAGTTGAATTAAAAAGTTAAAATCCAGTTAAAAATATGATTTCCCCATTCTGGAAAAAGCAAAGATTTGTTGATATGCTTGTTTTCATATAGCATGTTTATCTTGTGATTTGAAATAACTAGAATCTTTAATTTGATAGGAAAGAGAGCTTGAAGCTAACAAGAAAGAAAAGGTGAAAGAAGCTCAACTTGAAGCTGAGGTGAAACTTCTTAGGAAGGAAAATGAGGCACTTCGTCGACACATAGCAGTGCTCCAGGCTGAAGTATATGGTGCACGACTCGCTGCCAAATACTTAGATAAGGAGCTAGCTGGAAGGTGTGTAAACACGTTACTCTCAGTGGAATTCTGATTTAGAATTTTATAGGAGAAGGCATGCAGAGTATTTCAGAGGACTATATAGAGAACGTACGTGGGTGTAATAATGTCCTCTCTATATGATCCTTGGCTGCTCTAAAAAAGTGCCAGGAGTGGGAAAGGACCAGGACTGCAGTTGACAAGAGCGTCTCTTGGGAGATGGGACATGTTGTACACAGTTTGACTGTGCATGGGTATCCATTCTTTTTGTTGCCACAATTACTGTGTTGACTTTAATCATGTGATCTCCTGTTTACTAGACTTGAGAACCTGGAATTGAAAAGGCAAAATGAGGTTTATGTATGTTGTATTCCTTCTCCCTATGCAGGGTTCAACAAATTCAGTTGCTGGGTAGAGATATGAAAGGACCTGCTCATGATAAACTCTGGAACCAACTAGAAGCTGAAATTCACCTGCACCGACACAAAACTGTGATCAGAGCTTGTCGTGGCCGTAATGACCTAAAGCGACCAATGCAAGCACCCCCAGGACATGTACGTTTTTTGAACTTTGAGGTTGTAAGCTTTTGGGGATTGTACTTTTGAAAGTTGCATTTGTATTTATATCTTTGTTTTCATTTATGAGTTGACATTCTTGTTTTGGCTCATTGCAATTTAGCCAAAAAGGCGTTTTTCTGAAAAGGAAATTGCCTTAAATTGCATTCATTTTAACAAAATATTACCGTAAAGCCTACATATTTTCTTTTTTACCCCAACCATACACAGTGCTCCAAGACTAATAGTTTGCAGTTGTTGTCTACATGGTGTTTTTCATTGACAAATGCTGAGACTGTGTACACATTTCAAACCTCAAGAATGATGGTGATATTCTGTATTGGAGTTTGGGATAGTTGAACCTTGACTAGTAACTTGGGGAATGTTTATGGATATTGGAAGGCACAAAACAAAGCATCTGCATTTACTACTAACTTGTCTGATAGTTCAGGATTTGATCCTTCAGAAAAAGTCACTTTCAGTATCCGCCTCAATGGCACCCCACTTTCAAATTCTTTAGTGGTAAAAATATGTCCCCAAATTCCCAATTATTTCTGAAATTATCACTATCCTGTTTTTGTTTTACTTCCACCTTTTCAAGTGTCTTGGCGTTTCAACAGTTAAGGAATGTCTTTTGACTTCCAAATCCTATATAAAGTAAGGCAGGAGAAGACTTCTGATTGGGCAGGCAGTATATAGTGAACTTTCTTGCTGTCATGTGTTTCTCCTGAAAACCCTGAGAAAGCATTTTGATAGTTTGTTGGTTGTTTTTAAACTAGGATCCAGATTCCTTAAAGAAGAGTCAAGGTGTTGGTCCAATCAGAAAAGTTCTCTTGGTTAAAGAAGATCATGAAGGACTGGGCATTTCAATTACAGTAATAAACACTTGAATTAATTTTTCTTCTTTTGGTTATTATGATTCAGGGTCTTGGGAACAAACTTTCATGAGCAGGGTTTCACTCATGGAACAGGGCTTTCCAGCCTCTTCCTTCCCACTATGCTTTCCTATCCCCCTGCAAAGTTACAGGATTGGGGATAAAAATGGCATTGGGTATGGTAGGGGAACTGCAGCATGAAGGAGAAATTAGCAAAAATTGGGACACCCCTCTCCATTGTGCAAGCAGAGGTACTTTCTGCTTGCACAGTGGTACTTTTGGATACAAGCCAGGATGCTTTCACAAACAATGATTACATTTTATTTTGTATTTTCTGTTTCTTTCACCTGTCCATTTATACACGTTGAAATATTAACTTAGAAATACCATATCAAGAACTGAAACCCTTTCATTGTACTTCTGTGAATGTTTCATTGTAAACACTACAAACTACACTATGTATAAAATACAATGAAAGGCAATTAGTTATCCCCCATTATATGAGTAACTGCTTTATAAGATTTTGCTATAACAAGGTGTATGAATGAGATTTCCACTTATAAAGTGCTGCCAGGAACTCACACTTGAGAATATACAAGAGGGGAAAGGGTGGTTTTTGACTATGAGACACAGAGCACCACCCTCTTCTAAACTCAGCCAGTGGAATGAGCGTTCCGCCGGCTGATGACGTTGCAAATGTGCTGTAAGGCACGTTTCCAACTACTTTCGAGAAGGGAAGGCCGGCACAAGGCCGGCCTTCCCTGCTCCGCCGCCGGAGCCCTCGCCCAGCCACTGGACCCAGGTAAGATAGGATCCGGCGGACAGGGGAGAGGGTCGGCGGAGCCGCGAGGGTGGCCATAGGCCCAGCCACCCCGGGCGGGTGCGGGTGCATGGCTCCTGCCATATCCAGGCCCCCGCCGGGCAGCTGAGCCATTACACAGCCTCCCCATCGTCCACCAGCAAAATAGCTGGCGGAATTCCGAGGAGGCTGATCGGCCCCAGCCCCGGTTACACTTGGAGAAGGGGACGAGTGTCCCTTTCCCCGAGTAGACTTTCCGCCGCGGGGGAGGCTGCCTGCGGCAGAGCACGGGATCCGGTGGGCGGCCTCGGCCTCCCAGCAGATCTTACGATAGGATTGGGCTTCCCGGCGGTTTCCCCAGTACTGGTGCCTTTCCTGAGTTGCTGTTGTGTTACAGCACTCCCTTTTGCAGCCATACGCCTCTTCCTCCTACCCCCTCTCTTCTTGGAGTAGTACATCTGCTCACCCATACTCACCATTTATGCGTGTGAATGTGACATAGTAGTGGGTGAGGAAAGAGGGAGGGGACCGTGCTTGGTGGCAGCGGTGGCAGGCAGCAGCAGGAGGAGACTGACAGAGGAAGGCTTGCCTCGGTTGCTGCTGTTTCAGAGTGCAGTTTCCCTATGTCACTCATGTATCCAGGCCCTCCTTCTTGTGCTGCTTGTTGTCTTCTGAAGCGCCAGAGTGAGCTCCCACCATGCATGACATGTCTAAACTTGTAGCACCACGTGCAAAATGTTATTACAGTGAGCACCATGCCCCTAAACCTATTGCTAATGGTAGTGGAGTGAAGAAAGTGGGAAGGCCATTAAGTGTTGCGCAAAAGTTGGATATCATAAAAAGATTGGAACAAGGTGACTGAAGGATATCTGCCTCCACCTGAACTTGTCTTCGTCGACAGAACAATCTGCAATGACATAAACTAAAGCAGGTTGCACGATCAAGTGTTTGCCGCGTATAACATCATCACAAGAATCAATGTTGGAGCAGATGGAGGGGCTTCTTACACTTTGGATAGATAGCCACACTCATGTTTACCTTTAAGCCTTATCGAAGAAAAGGCTATTTTGTTGTTTTGATTTGAAGAAGGCAGCAGCGTAAGAAGAAGTTGGAATGGACATGGAAGGACCATGTTCCTGTCATGGAATTTAAAGCAAGCTGTAGTTGACTTGAGTGATATAAGAAACATGCCAATTTACACAATGCAAAAGCAAAAATGGTGCTGACGATGCAGCAGCAACACCTTGCAATTGTGTATGAAGATCTTCAGTGCCAACGAAACAGGACTCTTTGGGGAAAAAATGCTTTCTCATACATATATTTTTTGTGATGAAAAACAGGCACATGGGTTTTGAAAGAATGTATCTGTCTTCTTCCTGTTGCCAATCTTGAAATCGATATGAATCTGAAACCACTTTTGGTATAGCATTCACAAAAACCTCAAGTGCTCAAAGGCATTTTGAAAACCAAATTACCTGTCCTTTGGTATTAGAACAAGAAGGCTTGGGTAATCATGGAAATTTTCCTTCATTATTTCATGAAGAATGTTTCTCCACTCATCACTGAACATTGTGCCAAGAATAACCTCAATAATAATGCAGTTTTGATTTTGGATAATGCATCTGGTCATCCTAGGACTTCAAAGATGTAGCACTAAACAAGAGGGTTTTTTTATGGGCAGCTCCTAATACCACCTTCACCAACCCATGGATCAAGGTATCATCACTACTTTCAAAGGTGTATTACATGCAGCAAGTGATGCAGTGTATTGTCACAGAGTTGGATAACTACAAAAATGCAACAAGAAAGAACTACAACATTAAAACGACTATTAACGATATTGTTATTGCCTGAAAGAAGGTCACTCAGCAATGTTCAATGGAGTTTAGAAAAATCTGCCCAGAGTGGTTCATGAATATGGTAGTTTCCAAGATGTGCTTGCAGACATTTGCAAGACGTGTGTGCCAATCAAGCAAAGAGGTTGTTAATGATAATGTTGAGGAGTTTTTGGCTTCACATGTAGAGAAATTAACAAAGGAAGACCTGATGCAGTTGTTGCAAGAGAAAGTGGAGGAGGAGGGAGACAATGTTGCAGAAGTTATTTGACACAGCAAAATTGTCAGAATTGTTTAGCTTGGCTAATTGGATATGCCAGATCGTGAAAGATAATGATACAGACATGACATGAAGCTCTAGTTTCAAGCATGCATTGCATGACATCCTTGGCTGCTCCCAAGAATTCTATAGCATAGAAAAGTGGCAGCAAAACAAAGAATGTACAAGTTTTTGTCTCAATGAATCTTTATTGCCGACCTCTTTAGATCCTCAGACATCTACTTCTGGCTATCAAATGTCCCCTTCTTCTGAATCCATGGAGATCATTTGGAGACAAAATACATAAACAATTGAGTAGGAAGTCTATTGTTTTCATAAGTGGGGATCGTTCTGTGTGTTGTTTGGATCGATTTAGGGGTGAATTTTTGAGCTTGGGAACCAATTAGAAATTATAACCTGGGATTCTATGAGAGAAAACATTTTCACTATATGAGTTTTTGCCTTACAAGCCATTTTTTTTGCAGAATGCATTAAGCTCATATAATGGGGAATAAGTGTATTTTGTTGCCATGTTTATTAGATAGCAGTGTGGATTCAACATTTTTGAACCTTGAGTTGGTAAAGAACACATGTTATTCTAGGCTATAGAATTTTTTTAAATGGCTGAAACCTCTAATGTGCTAAACCTTGTCGTGCTAGGGTGGAAAGGAACATGGTGTCCCCATCCTCATCTCTGAAATTCACCCAGGTCAACCTGCTGATAGATGTGGAGGCCTGCATGTTGGAGATGCTATTTTAGCAGTAAATGGAGTTAATTTGAGAGATGCCAAACACAAAGAAGCTGTTACGATTCTTTCCCAACAGGTATGTTAATGTAAATGGTGCATCTGGTGACTTCCTTTATATTTTGAGGGCTCTCAAAGAACTTGATCAATTTCAGTAGTAGATACTATGCTCTTCTCCTCTAGGATAATAGATATCCAACACTAAGAGAGAGTCTTTATCAGATGCCAGCTATTCAGTCATTTAGGAAGAGGGCCTTGTTGTTCATCAATTATTAAAAGTGAAATCTTCACTAAATAGTTCTTGTTAGAAGATTCCAAGACTTATCAGTAATTAATAAAATCTGGACTCCTGCATTAAGTAAGAGCAGGACCAATGCCAGGAATTGTCTTACTGGTAGTAAGTAAGAATAGGGTTGGTCATGTGCCTTTAATTGCAAAATAACTTAAGTATCGGGGTAGTGCAACAGGAAGCTGAATTTGGGGCTGATTGCAGATGATCGGGTGTCATGGTATTGATTGCTCCCAGCTGGGGTTGGCTGGGTGTGCCTATAAAACTGCTGACTGGAAGCATGCTGTAGTAACATCTTTATGCCAGTTGATTTCGTTGCATTGATAAGGTTCCTGGAAGAGGAACGAAACGTCTGCTGTTTGTTTTATTTTTGTTTTATTGTTTTAATAATACAATATATACATTTTATGACCATATGCCCAGTGAAATGTTTCATACTTGGAAAGTATCTGATTTATTTCAATAAATTGATCTACTTTTGAAAAGGTGTTCAATCAGGATGTGTTTGGACAATGTAACATGTGAAAATCTAAAATTCTACCTTGCTAATTAAGATACGTTGTTTGTTTGCCAGTAGTGCTTGCATATTAGGTAGGCGTCTGTTCTTCCACTGTAGCTAACAAATGAAAATCTGTTTTTTATGTAAACAGTGCCCATTACATTTCCACTCTAATAATCTCTTGCCATCCAGCATCTATGTGGACATGATGTGTGAATACCGTTGGAGGCCCACAAGCAGGAGAAGGCATACCCAGCTCCTACCAGTTCACTGTAGCAACTAGGATTCATAGCCCAATTCTAACTAACTTTCCAGTTCTGATGCAGCCTTACCAATGATGAGTACACTGCAACCAGCAGTGTGTGTGTGTGTGTGTGTGTGTGTGTGTGGGAGATATGGAGGCCTCCTCAAGATAAGAGGACATTTGTTCTCTTACCTTGGGGCTACGTTGCAGCTGCATTGGCGCTGGAAAGTTGGTTAGGGTTAGACTGTCAGTGGAGTAATGCCTCTGAACATGGAAGTTTCATATGGTTTTTGGTAGAAAGTGGTATATAAATACAGTGATGCCTCACAAGACAAATGCCTCGCACAACAAAAAACTCGCAAGACAAAAGCATTTTGCAAGTTTTTTGGTGACTCGCAAGACAAATTTTCTTGCAAAAACAATTTCGTCTTGTGGAACACTCAGCTCCTAAAGCCACAATCTATTCAAATGTTAAAGTATTCAAGAGGGTTAGCAGACTGCAAACAGTACAGCCCGAGGCCACACCGATTATCACCCGACAAATAGCTAACACGAGCAGAGATAAAGGCAAAGCAGAGATAAAACTACCATCCTGAAAAACTTCCCATCCTAGTAGGTGTACTGATTAAGACCCTACCCATTCTTCGTTTTGGCCCGGAAGCGGCAGCAGCAACTCGGCACAGGCTGTCTGCCTGCCTGCTTCGAGTCTCTTACTGACTCACACAGGAGCCGCCCTCACGCGGAGGAAAGCCTCTTCAGCTGTTGCACGGCCGAGAGGTAATGGTGCGTTTAGTGGTGCCTGCTCTGCCCCTTAGCCTGGCCGGCACCGCGGCAGGAGGATACTGTAGGCGACAGCTACACTTGCCATTTGAATAAAGTATTCAAGAGGGTTAGCAGACTGCAAACAGTACAGCCCGAGGCCACACCGATTATCACCCGACAAATAGCTAACACCAGCAGAGATAAAGGCAAAGCAGAGATAAAACTTCCCTTCCCTTCCAGAAACGGTGTGCATTACTAGAGCGGAGCTCTGGGAACTGTGAGTACTGTAAATACTTAAAAGTAAATAGCACGGCAGGGGAGGTGACTCGCAAGACAAAATTATTCGCAAGACAACATGACTCACGGAACGAATTAATTTTGTCTTGCGAGGCACCACTGTATTCTCAATAATAATAATAATAATAATAATAATATAGCCATCATATAGCCATTGCTGAACTTATCCCCTCTCTGAACCTGAGTTTGGGTTTGAGCTGACTCCCTGAATAGAATAATACAGTGGTTCCCTAACTTTCTTTGTCGGGAACAAATGGTTGCTATGCCCTTAAGGGGCATGGCAACCTGTGGTGACGACGATGGCGTGCCTGGGATCGCGCCACCGCTGCGCCTGAAATCGCCCATTTTACCTCGACCCCTGGGAAGGCCCTGCTGCCACTTAGAGCAGCGTAGGGCCTTCCCAGGAGTTTGGGAACCACTGGAATAATACTTTATAATGCTTCAGTGTTACTTTTTATGACATTCATTTGAAAGCAGACATATAAATAGTGGTAAAGCATGAGTATGAACGCAGTTTGTGTAATATAAAAAGGGAGTGGTGTAAATATTAGCCTTAATTGCTGGTTTTCATCCTGTGTATTTAGTGTTTTAGCAGATTGTACTGTGGGTACTATGTTACATTTATGACTTAGCTCCTGTGTCTTTGCTTTTCACAATTGACTTCCCATTCTTATCCTCGCTTTTGTGTTCTAGAGAGGAGAAATTGAGTTTGAAGTTGTGTATGTTGCTCCAGAAGTAGACTCGGATGATGAAAATGTAGAATATGAAGATGAGAGTGGACATCGTTATCGCTTGTATCTTGATGAGTTGGAGGAAGGTGGAAATTCTGCTTCTTGTAGAAAAGATGGAAGTGGAGATGTCAAACCATTGCAAGGTAAAGTCTTTTTTTAAGCAATTAGATAAAATTCAAGTAATATGTTTATGCATAGTTTTATAAATTAAATTAATAGCATCTATTGCCCTCATTTCATACCTTTGTTTAGCAGATGTTATTTTTAAAAAATGTCTTGCATCCCTGTCCCAAGATTTTCTTTTTTTGGTGTACTGGCTTGGCTGTCTGGTCCTTAAAATGGAATTGGCCATCATTTGCACTACCTCAGTGTTACCAAATCCAAGGTTAAGCCATTTATGTCCTTGGCAAATACAGCAGTCCAGGTATTTAGGATCAGGATGGTAGTCATATATTTTCCTTTCATTTTACACAATACATGTATTGCCACACTTGCCTACATTTCTGTGAAATGGATTCTGGTTGTGAATTTGGAGTCCTTTAGTTCAGCATATTTCTCAGATGGCAGATCTCCCTTTGTGTTGCATGTTGGCAGTAGACTTTCTTTCTTTCTTTCTTTCTTTCTTTCTTTCTTTCTTTCTTTCTTTCTTTCTTTCTTTCTTTCTTTCTTTCTTTCTTTCTTTCTTTTATTTGTGGTTGTTACTGTTTTTGTGACATGATTCAGGATTGCTGACATTCATCTCAGCATAAAGACTGATACAACACAATTCTCAAAACCTTACTGCTGAATTTCCTTTCACAGCAAGAGAGAGCTTCTGGCTATTGCTTAGGCCAGGGGTGTCAAACATAAGGCCCTCAGGCCGGATATGACCCGCGGAAGCTCTTTATCCAGCTCACATGATAATTGGGCTCTTGCAGTGCCGCCTTGTCAGGGTCAAGAGAGCGGCTGCCATCAACCACATGCTGATCCAGGGCAGTAGCTCCTACTGGTTGACACACTCACTCCCTTCCTCTTCCCCTCTCTTCACTGTTTGGAAACGCAGCTTACTGGGGAAAAGCCTTGGTAGATTGAATCTACTGCCACCAGCCCAGGAGATCAGGCTAGCAAGAGGGGTTCCCTGAGCAGAACCCCCCCCCTTCTAGAACAATATTGACCCTCGGGTCTCTATCAAATTATTATTAATTAATTAATAACTTAATTATTTAACCTGCAGTTATACTAATCGCCAGCAGTTGGTGCTGAAGTGCTGCAGAATCTCGCATGTGCACTTAACTCAGAGTGGTTGCCTTGCCGCAAGCTTTGAATGAGCTTATAATGCCAAGAGAGGCTTGTTAATACAGCTAGAGAAGACAACTCTGAAATCAACAAAATGCTAACTATTTTCTAACTAAATAAACTGTTCTTTATGTGATATTACCTGGGTGATGGAACCATCAGTCTCCCCTTGCACTTCTCAGTGAATCTGGTGGGCTCTCTCTCATGGATGGAGGATGAAGAGAGGGAACTTCTGACTAGGAACTGTATTTGTTCTTTGGCTGGAATAACGTCATCTGTTACCTGTTACATTTTCTCTCTTTGGGAGGGGGACTGGTGGGAACCTGAGACAATCAGCCGGCACAATGGAAAAGAAAGAGAGCTCTCCTCTCCCTCATCTAATTGTGTTTACACAACAAAGGGAGACTGCCTGTAATTTGCATCACAGCTCTGAAGGACACAGACCTTGAGTTTTAAGATTGTTTCCACATAAGAAAATAGACAAAATATACCCATATACATTATAGACATTGCCGCTTCTGCTGAGGCTGTGGGAGGGAGAGGCTTCAGAATGTGAGGAATGGTACGGGGGAAGATGCAGACCAAGAGGGGTGAGAAAGGGAGAAGCTGCTGAGGTGCTAGAAGAGCCCAGTTATCATATGGGTTGCCCTTTCAGCAGCGCCGCTTCTGTGTAAGTGTCACTTTTTAGAGCACCTCTCAGCTGCTGAGCTCCATAGTGCTTAATGATGTAACCTCTGGCCCTCAGTAGGTGCCATGAATGCTATTTGGCCTGTTGTATTAAATGAGTTTGACACCCCTGGCTTAGGTGCTTCTTTGTTGTGCTTGTATAGCAGTGAGATTCTCTGATTTTTGCAAGACTGCACACAGAGCCTCTGCACCATTTGGAAAATCTTGCTATTTCACTGGCATAGCTGCTAACATTAGCAAAGCAGTTTTAGGAACTAGGGGACAAGGCAATAGCAAGAGGGGAGCATAGTAATTTGTTAAACCCCTCCAAGAGCACATGTATTTGGGGAATATATGTTATGTCAGTTTTACTCCTTCCTGTTCTAGCTCCTTTTCCTCCTAGTTCTTTGTATCTACATAGCCCTTCTCTAGAAACCTAGAATGATTGACTTCTCATATAGCAGCGTTTACTCTTTGCCACCAAAAAATGCGTGTTGTCTGTTATTTGTAAGAATTAGGATGACACAACGTATCTAACATTTTCCCCTCCCTCATTTGCAGTGTATGATAAGAAAGCAAGTATTGATGGTCATGAAAATGGAGACCTAGGAAATTCAATTGAAAGTGAAGAGACTGTATCTAAATTAGCCCAGTCTGCTGAGAGTTTAGCCTAAAACAATCCCCAACCCTCCAATCATCAATCAGTTTTACAAGATGGGTTGTGCAGACTGTTCTACATTCTAAATGTCACAGAAAATTATAAAGGACTATTAAAAGGTAAAGGGAAGTTGTGTTACTATTTCCTGGAAAAAAACAACAACTTACGTTGGTTACCTCAGGGCTTCATTATGAGCAAACTGAAATGTGTAAATCTCCCATTTTTTCTAAGAAACTGCATGTCAAATGAACTTCCCATGAAACTATAAGCACCAAAGCATGTTGATTCCAAAGGTTTTTCTTAAATTCAACTTTTGTTTTGTTTTGTGATAAGATATAGAATGATGCAAAAAAAATGTTATCATTTTGGTTCTCTGACAATTAGCGAAAAAAGAAAATTGACATCCTTTTGCTAGTGAAATAGCCTTTAACTGTTGTATATAAGGGGAACATGAATTTCTATCTATTTTCCTGATTTACCTGATCAGTTCCTGATTTACCTAATCAGTTCATATTGCATCTTGCAATAAGATGAATAGCAAAAGTAACTTCAGATTTTCACAATATGCAAAAAATAGGTTTTGCTTTTAAAACATACACACGTGAAACATGTTAGCTGTTAAATATTTATTAAGAAGTTTAATCTCTGAATTGGATCTCAGTGATCTATTTGTTCATGAGATGTTTTCACCAGTTTTTAATACTCCACACATGCACACACACACCCCTCCCCCCAAAAAAATGTTTCTTGCCAATCAATGCTGGATTTGAAATGTTCTCCAAACGTAGTAAGAATACTGTTGTTCATTTTTTAAATACAAAATAAGCGTAAATTTGGCCTGTTGGAATTATGTCAGCCCTTGAGTGTTTTATTATAGCCTCAGTTGATATCGTTAGATGGCTACCATTCTATCTAAATTGTGTTGGATTGGATTCAGACAGCTGCTCTTCCTACTGCACAGTATGTTTTACAGTTGCTGCACAGTGCCATCTGGGGTGTCTGAAGGGGGGAGCATTGCACAACACACTTGGGGTTCTACTGTCATTTTGATAAATTGAAAAATGTGCATGTTCAGAGTGTGGTAACACAGGAGTTCATGAGAGATTGGACCCCTTCAGACAGACCAATTTCACATATGTCCCGTCTACTGCAAAGTATGGGTAACTGCAAAGGATGGAACTATCCATCTGAATGCACTCTTAGTTGTACACTTATTGAGATGTTCTTTTTTAAGAATGACTATGTGATGTGCAAACTTATGCTTGTGTTTATTAAAGTTCTCTGTAAGAGCAGCAGATTCCCATGAATCTTTTAACATGCAAGATATGAGTTATTGGATACATGGCAAACATTGAATCTGTGGTTAAGTACTGGTAGTTATCCTATTGCTTCAGCATGTATCCAAATTGTTTTGTCCTGCCAATTTTCCAGTTGCATTTGAAGACTTCCAGTTGTCATAAGAAGTGAAAATAATTGGCTACTTGATTTGCTTAAAAATCCCTCCACTGATTACCCTAACCACATGGAGTGCCAGTCATCTGTAAGTTCTAGAAATGTAGTTAATGGAGGATAACCATTCTCTGGAATGTTACATGTAGCGACATTTTGCCCACCATGTATCAAGAGCCTATAGGCCATCAGCATTCCATGTGGTTAGGGTCACTTTGGGGAGGAGGGAGTTCTCAAGTTGTGACCACGTAATAGTAATAATAATTTCTAACCATAAATTCAGTGCCAGTCATGCTCTCAGTGACCTATGCTATGCGATGTTAAGAGGGTTATGTGAATTGGGAGGTGAGTACATCCTGTATTTTGGTGGGATGTATTTGGGACTATGCAGGACCAGGCACCAAATTTGTTGCAGTATTACAGCCCTAGTACTTTACAAAACGTATATATATTTTTAAAAATGAATCCAAAATGTTGCATAATGGATGTACACCTGAAGACCCAAGACATTTTTAGAAGACATAGATGTTAAGAGCAGTTGTCTTGGCTGGGATTTTGTACTGTTATGTGTGTGTAGATATCTGTCCATCTATCTATACATAGATAAATAGATAGATATATAACAAATCTAATTAGAACACAGCTCTCTATACAGTTTTACCAAACAGTAAAAACCATGTAATAGCTTTTATTATTATAAGGTAAAGCATGAAATGCCTGCTATTCATTTAGTGTTCTGCAGGCCATTAAACTTTAATGTGTAAAGATGTATTTTGAGAGTGGAAATAATGTAAAATGACAGCTTTGTAAGTGTTTTTCTATAGAATGTACATAAATGGAGAAAGAGTCAAATGCCTTTAGAGCAATGTCGGTTAACCTAATGTTTAATGTTAAAAACTTTGTGTTGTAGAACACAGCTACACTTGTCTCTCCTAGGTGCACTATATACATATGTTTATAGAGAGATCTTTAAAATGTAAATACTTTATGCAAAGGTTTTGCTATTTATAAATTCTTTAATTGTTGCTCATAAAGTAATGTTGTGTGTCATTCCACTCTTTTGCTCACAGAACTGTATTTCATTTGCAGTAAATTTTTATAGCTGCTCTTTTAATACTCTATATTAAAGTAATCTTAACCATAATACTGTCTCCCAGCAAAGCCCAGTATTTGAAGAAAGCAATTCAGAAAGAATATATTGCCAGTACCCAAGACTGTGTCGTTGCTTGCCACGTGATACCATTTAACAGTGCATTGGGGGGGGGGGGGTTATATCTTTGCAAAGATATTTACTGTGTAATGTTTTGTCCAAGTTTTTTTTTTCTGTTGTAAGAAGTCTAAAGTCCTTCCTGTATGTTAGGCTTAGATAATGGGGAGCAACATGAAATGATTTGTGAGAAAAGGTGGTCTCTGCATGAGACTTGCATGGGAGCTCAGTTCTTTTGTGTAGCGCCTTGTTTGTTTCAGTGGGACATGTGCAAAAGAAGTTGCCTGAGAAATATCCTTAAGAATAAAACCTTTCCATTCTCCCTCCATTTTGGCATTATTTCTTAGGGTACTGCATTTTAATTTGTCCAAAGGGTGTCTCTTCTCCACTCCCTTGTTAACAGTATTAAAGATTCTACACATGGGTTATATATGAGAGAACAAATAAGTTTCTTTTCTCAAGTCCCAGACACGCTTCTCTCCCTTAATATACTGTGTGTTTGTTCGGGCAGAAATGCAAAAGTCACTTCTACACCATAGTTCTTACAGAACTTCACTGTTTTTCACAATCAGGTTCTTTTTGGAAAGTTATTTGCTTAGACTGAGTGATACTATGTGATAGTATCTCTGTAAGCAAGTGCTTGGGTTAGAATCAGCACTGACAAACAGCAGCAAAGAGAAAAAGACAGTCCCTTGCTCCAGTATGCCCCCCCCCCACCATAGGCTTTCCAGCCATACCTTGGGAAGCCTTCAACTTTTGAAACATTGCGCTGATGCTATTGTGAATGGATGTGATTACACTGCTACTTGATAAAGCTATGTGGACTTACTATATATGCCTGCCAGGTTGGCAATAGTCCCACGTAGAGCTTTTCAGATTTACTCAGTAATATCTGTGGTGTTCTCTGTTGTCAATAACTGTAATGCTTATCCTACTGCTTCCAAGTGTTGACTGAGTTAGAATTGACAGGTTTCCAGGAAGTCAGTATGTATTCTTTCTTTCAATATTGTGAAGTTTTTCACAAAACAGTTCTTATAGTTTACATTTTAAGAATAAAGCACTATGTTTTTCCAGTAACTAATCTAAAATATTTGTTAAATTCTTTGCAATTTTTAACAATGGCAGAAGCTAAATGGTATGGGAGACCACCCCAACATTGAAAAACTAGATTTCAGGTGCTTGATGGCAAGTACTGAATCTTGATGAACTGTGAGACCGTATCTGGAGTTGGCATTCTATTTACCGGAAGTGCATTTTCTTGAGTACAATTGTTTGCGTTTCATTCAAAACAACATGCCACAGATGCTCTGATAGACATGTACGTTATACAGAATCCGATCTTTGTTGTATAATATTTGCAAGTACTCTTCTATTTTATGTTGGTCCCAGTCCTGCAGAACTTGTAATGTTTTTGCAACATAGTCTTATTACTTATGCTACATTTTATATTTTTATTAGCCTGTAAATAAAGATGGTTGCATCCTGGGTTTGAACAGTTTAATTTACAGCAAACGTTTCAGAGTTTTTTGTTTATATTTCACAATTTGGAGAATGTGTTCAACTTACAATGTTTGAGTTATATCCAAAGAACTGCACGACTAGTTCCATGTGGCCAAGGAAGATTTGGGCTTTTGTTTCTTGAACCAGCAGTCTTCCCTTGATGCGTGGCAAACCTCTTTTGAAGGTGAGAAAGGTCTGAAAAGCAGTTTTTGATCTGGCAAGGGAATGTGCCTCTCCAAAGGAAGAAGATGATTCTGCTGGGCATGCTCAAGCTGTTGGATGTGCCTGTGTAGTTCTGATCCAAGCATAGGACACAGGTGTGAAACTGTAAATTTAATTTCACTTATTTTGGTGGAGATTTTCAAGGCACTTAATGGCCTCTAGATGGCATCTCAGTGCTGTCAACCAGGGGTGAAGAGCTGTTGGCCTACAGGCCAGATCTGATCTACAGAGGCATGACCAGATTTTGATCAAAACGTGGCATTAAGAACTTGCTCACCGTTTTACTTTTAAAGAAATGAAGTTATTAATCTCTGTATTGCTACCTAACTTCATTCTGGGAAGACAAGGACTGCTATTCTTTATAATGACCACCAGTAATGCAGGCATGATCTTTTCCTGTCCTGGATAACACTGTGTAACAAAATTCGAACAATTTTGTGTTGGTAGCTGAATATTTTGATGTATCTTTATTACCGGTAATTTTGTTGCAAGGTTTTCAAAAATGTTGCTATTTTTGGCATAGCATCAATAGTTCAGCCACAATTTACCCTACTAGGGAGAGCTTACAACCTCTTGTCTTTGCCATGTTTACTCTGGTGTAAAGGCAAATGACAGTTTGCCAACACAAAATTTAAGATAACTAAAAAAGATTTAATGATACAAAAAACCTCAAGAGTGCTGTTGGAATCAGCACCTCTGAATTGTATAAGAAACATTTAGAAATAAGCATAAACATTTTTGTGTTACACAGTGTAATGATTTAAAGCTCTTAACATAGTTTAAAGTGAAGAAAACAGTAGCTTCCCATATATAATGGAAAAATTAAATTTCATACCTAGATTTCATGAAACCCCTCTCTTTTTAGAATTAAAGCAGTATAAAACATTGCTAGCAGTTTACAATCGCTGAGGTCCTAACAGATTGATATTGAGCCCAACAGTGTCTAATAAGACAGTCTACAGAGGAAACTGGATAAGAGACCAGCTGCTCTTATAAATGCGACACGCTGGAGTGCATGGCCTGGTGGCTGTTGCCACCGCAAACAGCAAGTGGACGGCTCTGTGCACCAGCAGCCTCCAGACGCCTGCCACCACAAGAAGTAAGTGTACGCAGGAGCATCAGGTAAGAAAGCATGAGGGGGTTGGGCAGAATGGGGTGGCGATGGGGTTCAGCAGTAGCGGCTTCCCCCGAATCCAACCCCTCTTCCTAGCCTCAATCCACCTTCGCGGGTCCACATTTCTGGAGAAAATATACTGGGGGGAAATGAACTTATCCTATTGGGGTCTAGTGTTGCATTGACAAGATGTAACTAACAAATGAAAAACGTGTATGAAGCTATTTTGGAGCAAGTGCAAGAATATCTATTCTATCCATTTTATTTTCAATTTCCCATTTGTTATGCTCCCAAATAATGAAAAACCTGGGTCTTCTATGTATTTGTCAGAAGAGGGCAGCAGCATCTTGGTCACTGCATATGTTGCAGATTTCTTCCAGGGAAAACATTTCTGTGCTAGCCTGTTAGATCCTTGAATCGTGATGTCTGAAGTGGCAACTGAAGGGGTTATAATTAGAAGTAAAAGTGCATTTTCTGTTAGAGCAACCACTAACTTTGGACTTCCAAGACTAAGGCTTGAAGCACACACAGATAAGAGATGGTCCTATCTGTTTCCCTGTGTCCCCCTAGCTCTACAACTGCAAATGGTTCAATAACCAGTCACAAAAATACTGATTGAAGACTGTTTCTGCAGGCTGGTGAGGTGTGGGGAAGGGGTTTACGATGACTTTTGTAACTATGCTTCATGGCTTGGCTTGTTGAACTAAGATAAAGCTGGCTTGAATAAAAACTCATCACTTTAACTAGATTGTAAATTAGGCTGAAGTTTATTTTTTCCAAATCAAATGCAAAACAAATTTGGTGTGTTTGTTTTTCCCCCTCAGGGTTTTATAGCAACAAAAGTCTTGGAGTGTGACAGTACTAGACTTCCAAATCCTGTCAATTAGAGGTCTTTTGTAAAATCTATTAAATATACTGTGCACAACTCCTTTTGGTGTCTTTCTCGATGACCCCAGTGGTACACCTGTTTTCAAGCTGAAAATACCTGGTATTTCTTATGCTATCAAATTAGTTTGTGTACTTTCTGTTCCCAGCACAATACGGCTTTGTATGTGTACACAATGTAGTAACAATCTCTGTTGATATTGTTGCCAGATGGTGGCACTTCAGGATAAAAGGCTTAGCCAGAAATATAAAGAAAAGCTGCCTTAAGGAAGATCTGCTTATTATATTTGTCTGTGCACCTTAGGTCTGTCTTCCAACTGGAATGGGGAGAACAATTTTTTTCCTGAAATGCTAGTAGAAATGTGTATGTAATTTCTAAACAATCTTGACAGGTTCTATAGTACTATCCCTTTCTGTTTTAGGTGAAGTGACTGTCGCCAGCTGTACAAATTGTGAGTTCCTTGGAGCTCGCCAACATCTCTCTTAGCTGTCTCTTGGTGGGTTGAATGAGTTCACTGCCCTGATAAACTCTGGCACAGCATTGTGTGTAAATTCTAGTTACCTAAATTGTCCTAGTGTTTATATTTTTCTTCTGTACAGTCAAAACGGAATTTCTAGCAACCATTGTTAGTTTAACTCAGTACTAACTTTCTTACCTGAATATATTTTGTTTTAATCTGATAGGAGACCCACCAGCAACCCTTCTTCCATTTCCCTCTTATTTCATGTTTTTATTCAAATGCTGCATGTATCCTGTTTATGCACTCTTTTCATAGACATTCACAGTTGTAAGACACTTTCAGTTTGTTTAATAGTACAACATTGGCTCTGTGTATGTATGTATGTATGTAATTTGATTCCTTTATGTAACCTTGTCATTTACAATTTACACCCACAGGATATATATTTACTGTTTGTTTCGAGCATGCTGTGTATCTCTGAAGCAGTTCCAGTGGATTGAGAACAGTGGGTTCTCTGGCTGAGGAAGTTGGGCTTCCCAATTCAGACCAGATCAATTTGGGAAACTGCTGGCAATGGAGGCAGTTGGCTACAGTCATAAGGTCACTCAGACCCAGACTGAAGAACAAAATTATACCGTAGTTTTGAAGAATCCTATTTTCCCTATTGCTAGCGCAGTTCAGTGGCATCCTTCATTGATAACTTTTTGCAGCTGAGATGATTGTTCTATAAAGATGCTGTGTGAAGAACAAGCCAGAGTATTCTGTACAAAAGTACAGGTGGGCCCCCATATCCGCTGGGGATATGTTTCAGGCCCCTCCATGGATACTTGAAACCGTGGATAAGAGCAAACACCCCCTCCATGGTTTCCTGAGGGCCCCCCCACCCTGCCTCCCCTGCAGGCAGGCATGCTTACCCCCCCCCCCCCGCTCTTTCTTTCAGCAAGCTTTGTTTCTTCCTTAAAACAAACGGAGAAGCAGCCTCCATTGCAGGCAGGTAGAACGAGACTAAGTCCTAGAGAGGCTCTGCAAGGTTTCTGTTAACCTTGCAGAGCCTCTCTAGTACTTAGTCTCGTTCTACTTGCCTGTAATAAGCAGCTAGAGGCTGCTTGTCCTGTTTCTTTAAGGAAGAAACAAAGCTTACTGGGGAAAAAGTAAAAGCCTGGGGGCATCCCCGTGATCCGTGGATAACTGAAACCATGGATAGCGAATCAGTTGATATGGGGGCCCACCTGTACTATCTATATCAAGTATTTACTGTGTGGAAAAAGTCACTGGCCATGAGATATAGCACAACCTGTGTTCATGAAGTACAGCCGTCGTTTAAGTTTGAAAAGATAGATTTACTCATAACAGAGAATGATGCCTAAACTATTACTTTCAGACTATAACAGCAAGATAACATAAGAGCACAAACTTCAGCATCTTCCCTTATCTTAACTGGTATTAGCGTCATGAAAATGATCTATGTTTTCTGCTCTTGCCTATATGTATGTAAATTAGAAGCAATTTTATCTGCCGTCTCCATGTCTTCTGTTGCTAATAATTGGGTTGTGACCTCCTTTACTGAAAATTATTATTTAAAGGTCATAGCATGCTGCTGTGGTGGTTTGGTTTCACTTTTTATTTTGTTTTTTTCAATAGTGTGTGAAACGTTTTAAGGGTAACAGATATTGCAGATTTCTTGATACGCAGATTTCTTCTGGAGTTCCATTTCAGCCACTCAGAAACATTGGAAAAGAAATGCTTCTACCTTGCCATTCTCTGCCTCATCTATTTTGACAAAAATAATTGAAAATTTTACCTTCAGTTTTTAGTTAACTTTTAATAAAAAACATTTACTAGAGAGAGAGAGAGAGAGAGAGAGAGAGATGCTAGTTTGTTCTCTACTCTGCAAGAAGTGGTTACCTTTAAAAGGAAAAAAAGTCACTTCAGATGTTTTTCCCTTTTTGTTACTATAGTTTTCCTGTAAAAGGTATATAGAAGCTGGATACAGCCTTTTTGCTGAAGATGGTTTCCATATTCTGCATTAATTTAATCAAGATTAATGTTGCCCGTGTCCTTTCAAAACTTGGCTTCAGAAGGAGAAAGAGCTCTGAATATATTGGATATTAAGTGAGCCCTTCTGTGTTTTATATACCGTATTTATCGGCGTATAATACGCACCTTCCTTTTGGCCCTGGGTTTCAAGAAAAAAACATTTAAACCATTTTTGGGCCACTTGGCCACTTACCGCTTGGCTGCTTAATTAGCTAATTTACATAAATTGCACAAAAATACCAGGATCTCTTTTAAAAC
This sequence comes from Plestiodon gilberti rubricaudatus, assembly GCA_026170595.1. Lineage (NCBI taxonomy): Eukaryota > Metazoa > Chordata > Lepidosauria > Squamata > Scincidae > Plestiodon > Plestiodon gilberti. The sequence continues at coordinate 80,981,140 of JANXHW010000001.1, forward strand.
ACACAGCAATAAGACACATGAACAAAATGCACCAGAACATAAATCCCAAGTAAAACAAAAACCCCAGACTCAACTCTTTTCCCCCCAACCCACCCATGCAGTTTCCAAAGTAAAAAACATAAAAAGTACAAAAAACCCCAGACTCAACTCTTACCAATTCTTAAACAACAGAAATCCCAAATACAAAAACCCCCAGACTCGACTCTTTCCCCCCACCCCACCTAAGCCTCCCAACTAGGCCCAGTTCAGAAGCTTACCAAAGCTGCATTCATTCTGCATCCAAGGGGGGGGAGGAGGGATTTTTTTTAGTATTGGCGTATAAGACGCACCCTACTATTTTGGGTCACTAATTTAGACAAAAAAAGTGTGTCTTATACGCCAATAAATACGGTAGCTGCATCATTCTGGGTAGAGCTGTTTCTGTTACCAGGGCCCACAAGGGCAAAAATGTTTCTAGCCAATGCCTGGCTCACTGGGTAACTTACGGGTACAATCCTACCCACACTTTCCTGGGAGTAAACTCAATTGAACACAATGGGACTTTGAGTAGACCTGAACAGGATTGTGCTGTAAGACTGTCCCCCTGGCTTATCAGTGGTTGAAACAAGAGCCACCAACATTCCTGAAGGCACACCCCACCAGAATGGTTTCATCCTCTGCTGTGACCCTGAAAGGTGTTTCACTCCCAGAGCTCTACAGAGCAGCAATGTGGTCTACAGTACACCAACCCTTATGCTTTGGACACAAGGTCAAGATCTAATGCCTCATTTGGGTGTGCTATTCTATAAAACATATCCTGATTGATCTGCATTCACCTCCAGGTAAGGAGGAAGCTAGCTAGTCTCCATATAACTGCACAGAGACCACTGAGGAGAAAAGGTGCTTACTTGTAACTATAGTTCTTCAAGTGGTCATCTATGCAGACACATGACCCACCTCTATAGGTCTCACTCCAACTTTGGATCTCTCTTAAAATGTTAAAATTCAAACTTGGGGGACAGTCCTCCCACACTTAAGGTGCATGAGGTTTCATTCCCCCAGAGCGGAGGCAGAACAAGACAAAATTCTGGAAGCCTTTGAGGTCAGCTTTGTGTGGATGCAGAACTTCACTACTTGTGTCTGGACAGATTAGCGCTCAGACTATAGTTTTCAGATCTTCAGAATTATAGATCTTCAGATGCAGAGCCAAAGTGTTGCCCTTGTTTATATTTGTATAATCCCACTCAATAAATTATGGCAGAAATTGGAGAAAATGGGCTTGCACAATACCAACCCTGGAAAACTTGTTCAATAGAGTGCAGTCCCCCCCCCCAAAAAAAAATCTTACATTGTTCTTGGGCACATATACTTGAGCTTCATGACCTTTACACATTATGATTCCTGCAGGGCACATGTTTCATGGGTGTTTTCTGCAGTAAATTGTAAGTTATAGATCTAGTAAACACTTGTTGTGATGAAATTCTCTGATTTCCCCCCCCCAAAAAAAAATACGTTTGGTCTCTTCACCTGATTTGGATCTTTCCATCATCTCAGAGAGTTTTGTGATGCTTCAGCATTCTGAAAGAACTGCGGAGTCATTCAGAAGCAGTAGCAGTTGTTCCTTAGGTGGTGTTGATTTTCTTTCTCAAGGGACCAGTAAACAAAGAACTTGATTTTGTGCCATGATTTTGATCATGAAGTCTACCTTTTTTTCCAGGAGCAGGAAATTCCGGAGCTCAGGTGACCCCCCCCCCCATTCAATCCTACAAGTGAAACCTGGTTAATGCCTGCCGGTTATAAAAAGTGGCGTTACGACCCTCCTCCCTTGCACATTGCTCTGGTCTGATGTCAGGAGCATCTGATGCTTCATGGGGGCTCACCCACCCATCTTGCTACGTGTGGGTGCAAGGACCATGGACCTGGAACAGTGTAAGTAGGGTAGGGAAAGTACCCAGAGAAGCTGTGTAAAGTTTTATTTTGTTGGCTGCTTGCACCTTAATCTCTGTGCCGCCTTTGCTGCCCTTCCCATGTTTTTTTTAATTATTATCAGTGCCTTGTTTTGTATCTGTATTTTTCCTTCTATTGTTTTGGTACCCTTTCCAGCCATTCTGTAGTTTTGCTGTTCATACCTGGTCTTGCTACACTCAGGAGGAAGCAGATTGCCATGTCTCTGAGACCACCTATGTTCCCTACTGCTTGATATTAAGGGGACTCTGAATTTTGGAGGTCCCTGTTTAAACTGGGAGGGAGGTTTTCCCAAAATGACCTCTTTCTGTTCAGGGTCTCTAGCTTTGGGTGGAGGCAGTGAGAACTCCCAGGTTTTACTTCCTTTAAGAGTGAAGCACTGAAGCAGAGAGCAAGGCGGTGGGTGTTGGTCATTAAATGCTGTGCCCATCCTGCCTTCTGTCTACCTTTATGTGTGTACTTTCAATAACTGTATGTATGTCTGGGGATTGACTGGGTCAGGCTATCCAGATGCACGCACACTGGCGTATTACATTTTAGGTGTTTCCTGCAATGTCCATATTGTGTATGGTTGCTTGCTACAGAAGAAAGCTGCATTTCACTGAGCTCTCTGGCCTATGAACTGGGATCAGGTCATTGCATTCAGATCAATAAACTATTATCTGCAGCTAATTATGTTTGGTCGCTTCTGCCCTGGATCAGATTCAGCCTACAGAATGAGGCTAAAGGCTTTGTATCCTATTACACTACTGTACACAAAAGCCCAACTGTATTATGAACAAAGTATGCAACAAGTCACTTTTTAAGTGAACTAGTTTTATGTCAACACTGTAAATTCATCTTTTGAGAGCTTTATCTGGGTACAGGTAAATTGCTCAGTAAAATAGGATGGGTTAACTATATTGATGAGTGTAAGTATTTGTGCTAGGTGTTTGTTTTTCCTTTAACAGTTAAGAGCACAGTAAAAATCCCCTTATTTTCTATTGCATTATGCCCTTGAATTGGATTATGGATAGTGTATATATCTAATGCCAGTCAGCACCACCGTTGCCAGCCTATGCCAACTCTGCAAGGAGCCACAACACATAGGTTGGGAAGCACTGCTATAAAGCAAACTCATGGCCCTCTGGCACAAAATGTGCAAAAACTTATTGTAGCTGTTTTCAGATGAAGACACACTTGTTTTCATATTTTTTGTTTCTAGGGAAGGAACTCATGAAAGGCACAGTACTTTTTCCTAGTGATTCATGGTTGCTACGTAGGAGAATATTGTCCTTCCTAGGAGATGGCAAAGATCAGGAGCCAGAGTGAGAGTACAGTGTGCTGTAGAATTTTAATTTCTTGTGCTGCAAGCTTGTCTTCTCAGTTTGAGAATGGTTGAGAGAAATTGGGGTACAGAAGGGAATTATGAAATTACCACTAGTTGATTCTGGTAGATTCTCTAGTTTAATGTCTCACTGCAGCTTAATTCAAACAGCTTTACAAAGGCTTTTCAAGAGAGATCATTCATGAACTTGACATCTGTCTGACCATACATAGCATGTTATCAGAATCCTTTGAAAAAAATGCAAGTTGACTTTTGAAATAGTAAAGGACATACACAGGGGAGGGTAAGGGTAATGCTATTCGTTTTGGCAGGGGAACTTCTCAGAAGTCACTAGTAAGTTCCTAAGGATAAGTTCAAAAAACTAGTTGTAGATACTTGCTGCCTCCTTGCAATTAGACTGGGTTGTTTTGGCTTTTTGCATTGGCAAGTGGGGTGGGGGGGAAAGGTGCACATTCAGTGGCACTGGTGACTGGTAAGCTCTCATCTAAGTCACCAATAGTAGTGGGAGAGAAGCCATTTAATCCATGCTACAGCAAAATCCAGACTTGCTATGCTCAGTGCTGGTGGATTGACATCACTTTTCTTCCTAATCTCCATTTTTCTTTTAAAAATGGTCGCTGGGGTGTAGCTGTTGCTTTTGCTCTGTGAATAGGCAGGCCTCTTTTAAGAGAGAAACCTGGATGCAGCCTTTTGAGCCAGACAGAGTGTAGGTTTCTTAAGCAGGGAATTGAAATTCATTGCTGCGTTCTATATTTACACAGCTAGAGATATTTCAGAGGGCTCCGACATAGGATTTGATCCCTAGGAAATGAGCTTTTTAGTTTAAATTAGCTCCCAACCCTTCTACAGCATGACATGTCAGAGCTGGTTAGCCTAACCACAATCAGGAAAGAAAAACAGACCAAAAAAGACTTGTCATGCGGAAAAGACCACACATGCTGTGCTTTGCTGGTAGGATCCCTGCTTCCGCTTACCAAGTATGTGGTACATCCCACATTCCTTGATATTGCTACGAAACGTCTCTGCCTTGCTCCTCATAGAGAAGTGCCTCAGCAGCTTCTTTTCCTGTCTACTGCGATTGGTAGAGTGACACCTCAGTTCTCATCCTAGACAGAATGTGCTCTCTTCCCCGAGGACCTTTAGACACAATTTTTGATGTAATATAATAGCTGTCATTTGTAACAACTATGTTTTATCAATGAAATACATCTATTTTCCTAGCAGTCAGTATTTTGGCATGGGGGGGAGAATGGTGGTGGTTCACTACTTCTAGAGTGGAAGGTCCCCTGCACTGGTGTTTTCAAGCTATTTTCACTTAAATTCTTTTAAATGGGAGATTTAAATAACTGAATGTGGGGTCTCTTGATTTCCAAAGAATGTACTGTACTCCATCAGTGAGCTCTGCTCTCTTCCAAAGCTCACTAGCCTGAATTCAAGTAATGTTTACTAGAGCCATGATTCTAGGATACTGCCCTAGGAGAGACAAGCTTCTTCCTATTCTCAAACGCTTCCCAGTATGAGCCAGAAGAGGGAGAGTACCAACTCAGTTTCTTTCAAACTGTAGTACAGGAGGCCGTTGTATGATATTGTACTGCCACTGCTAAAAGCTAATGGAAAAATACTAACAGACAGAACTTCATTTTCTTTTGTACCGATTGCACTACAGCAGTGGTTCCCAAACTGGGAGGCATGGCTCCCAGGGGAGCCGCGGATACCAGCCAGGGGAGCTGCGGAGTGCCACGGAATCCTCTCAGAAAACAGTGCAATGCCAATTGGCAGGCATCAGCATAATGTACTGGGGAGTCGTGGCCATGGGTCGCCGATGGTCAAGGGAGCCACGGGTCGAAAAAGTTTGGGAAACACTGCACTACATGGACAATTAAAACTATGATCTGTGTTCTAAGCAAGCTGTTTCTTCCTTCTCCGATTGGGCTGGAGAGAGAGAGCATCTGCACAGGCAGTCTTTTTTCCCCACTAATTGGAAGATCATTTGTTTTCTTAAGGGGGGGAGCATCTAGGATTGCAAAATGCTTCAGTTGTGCCTTTCTGCAAGTTATTGGAAGCAAATAAATGTGAGCTAAGGGAAAGTCAAGGACCTTGATCTCAGATACACAGCTGCTAACAAAACAAACCAGTCTAAGTCACAGAATTGCACCTCAACAAAGTTGAGTAACATCCTGCAGTTTCCCAGCTACTGGAACAAAAGATACTTGCAAGACTTTCCTGGGACTGTGCATAACTGCTCAAATTTGAATAGAACCATCTTTAGCAGCAAAGTGCAGTTAGTGAGGTCATGTTAATTATTTGATAAATTTGCCAGCCCTTTTGAAGCCAAAAAAACCTAGTCTCTACTGATTAGTCAGCAAGATTACTCAGGCTGTCAAGTTTCAAGGCCTAAAACCCCAGCTATGGACTCACTGGGAGGCTAGTCACTCTCACAGGCTGCAATTCTATACATGCTTATGTGGGAAGTACTTCTGAGCAGACACAGGCGTGGTGTCAATTTGCCCTCAGTGAGTAACAGCAGTGACCTGTAATCACAAATGCAAATTTTCATGGTCCATTCATTCAAACACAGAAGTTCCCAGGCTTTCTGGCATGGTAATTTTTTTAAAAAAAATTATGTGCATTTAAGAAAATGCATAGAGCAGGTCAGTCTATGTATTGGGGAGCAAAACATTAAACAATCTTGCAAATTGAGCATGCTGCAGAAAGATAAGTAATAATGGTGTGACGTAGATGGCAGAATACTAAGAACATAAGAAGACCCCTGCTGGATCAGGCCAAAGGCCCATCTAGTCTAGCTTCCTGTATCTCACAGTGGCCCCACCAGATGCTTCCGAGAGGACACAGTCAACAAGATAACCTGTTGTCACTCCCTTGCACCTGGCACAGAGAAAACCTACTTCTAAAACCAGGAGGTTGCTTATGGTTTGTACCCTGTGATGGTCTTTTCCTCCATTAATCTATCAAAACCCCTTTTAAAGGCATCAAGGCCAGGTGCCATCACCACATCCTGTGGCAAGGAGTTCCACAGATGAACTCCTTGTCTTCAAAACTGTACCATGTACATAAAATGCACTGGGAAGAGCTGAGGTTTTGCCCTATTTTATAGTAGCTTTATCTGAAGATGGCTTGCTGCTGCAATTTCTAAACTGGCAAGTAGACTATCCTTCAAACGAAATTCAGAAATATCAGATTTTCTCAGTTGTGTGACAGAGTTAGGAACTTTCCTTTGTCTCCCCACTCCCACCCCTTGCAATTTCACAGTAACTTGAATGGACAGATGTTACTCCTGTCCAAGCAGGAAAACAAAATCCAGGCGGATAATGCTTATGAAAGGAATAGCTGCAAAGACTGGTCTGATCACTCCCTCATTTAATTAAATGTTATTTCACGACCCTTCTGATTTTTGAAATTTCACCAGGTAGCATTCGCACATTTTCAATCATATCATGAAAGCACAAGGCTTAGAAACTGTTTAAATAAAAACTGAGATTCTTGCAAAGTTGAACTGGGTATCTAGTATCACATTTATTTTGCTTTGCGGTACTACTGCAAAATTGAACTGCATACATCAAATTCTGTCACCATGGTTGATGTTCAAGTAAATGGATTGAGGCGTTTGTGTAGTTCTTTTCCCATTGCAATTAGAAGCAAAACAGTTGTACGCTTTTCTGGGAAATGTGGAATGTATAAAACATGCCACATTTCCAGAAGTCAAGAGATTGGCTAGCAGTGCCTTGCTCTTCCCCAAAACTAGCAAAGTAAGGATAAGTTATGCAAAAAGAAATGCAATAAGTTAATTCACACGTTACAAAATCCAGCTGCTTTTCTGGGCATAGGACTGAGACTGTGTGGTTGCACAGTTTAAAATGGTTGCACAATTTTAAATGCTTTTTAACAACTCCAAATACACACAGTGTTGCACACTGATTTGGAAGGAACTTCCAAGACTATACACTTAGGTTTAACATAAGAACATAAGAAGAGCCCTGCTGGATCAGGCCAAAGGCCCATCTAGTCCAGCTTCCTGTATCACACAGTGGCCCCACCAGAAGCCTCAAGGAGCACACAAGACAACAAGATACCCGTGTCCAGTCGTCACCCCCTTGCACCTGGCACAGAGGTTTGCAATGTGACGCTAATACAGCAGCAGGTTCAAATGTAAATTTAGAATATTGTTCCCATGCCCACAGAAATTAATGCAGCAGCAGCGTCCTAAAAAAAATATGAACACAATAGATTAAAGTAATCTTTAAGTTATTTTTCTTAAATTAAACAACTGATGTACACATTGCACAAATTAGAGCACCAATATCACAGCTGTGGAGAACCGACAGCTTGCAAAGTTCACTGCCAAGATGTCTCTTGGTGAACACAGTGATTAATGGCCTTCATTCCTCAGAATGTCAGCTTGCTGTGTCAAAAGCAATGTTTGTTTCGCTTTTAAGTTCAATCCAGTGTCTGGACCATAGGGTAGCAGATTTTTCCTTGGTTTGAGGATTACAGGAGAGCCGTCATTGCAGTCTGATTTATTGGTTTTAGGCAGTATCTGGGTGTTGAATAGCCCTCATTTGCCAGGGAACATGTTTGGGGCTTCTGATAACCAGTGCTATGGTCCACTGGGGGTAGAACATTGCCATTTTTTGGCTTATCATAGTCCTTCTGACCTTGTGGAATTTGATAATCTCCATTCTTGCACAGGGCAGAGAAACTGCCTGTAGAAAGGGAATGTTTATGAGAAACAGAAACTGTGGGAATGTTGTAGCAGTTCTCAGAAGGAAAAGCATTTTCTCTTCCTGTGTGTCGCTCTACAATAGGAGTGGCATATTCAGGCTCTTGAGTGGTCAATGGCAGAGCATAATCATGGCGATTAGCCCTCTGTGGACAGTGGTAATGATTCCCAGTCTCTCTATTTCCTTTCTTCTCATCCTCCATGTCCATCGGTCTGAAAGTGGATCCCTTTCTAGTTACTGTCCCAGTTCCTATCATGAGAGGCTGCTGATAATCTAGAAGGAAAAGAAAGAACAGCTCTAAAATTCATCTATGGCAGGACACTGGATGCCAATTCAATCTGCCGAGTTGCTGTCCTTGTGGAATGCTCCTGCACCCAAGGCTTGCAAGGAAAATGTTTCCAGCTAATAAATTCCAGCTGAACACACTGTCTTCTAAAGGCCATCTAGTTAGTCCTCCAACCACAACACAGAGCCACCCCACATCAATAATTCAACCTTCGGCATGTGCCAGATCAAGGGCAATGCACTCAGTGCCCCAAAATAAATTTATCTGAACCTGATAGACATTGCGATATATGCAAACGCAACCCCCATCCTTGTCTGTCTTGAAAAAACTGGTCTCTCTCCCCTTTCCACCAAATACCAAGGATGGGGGTCAAAGTTCTGGAATGCTGTCTGAAGAGTTGGGATCTGGATGTGGGTTAATAAGCCAAGACTAAACCCAGACAAGACAGAGGTCCTCCCGATCCAAAAAACCACAACTTGGGTATTAGATCGGTACGTTGCACTGGACGAGGTTGCACTCCCCTGAAGGAGGTCTTCTATAGCCTGGGGATCCTGCTGGATTCACAGCTGCTCCTGGGATAGCTGGAGGGCCTATGCCCAGCTTTGGCTGGTGCATTAGCTGCAGCCATACCTGGGTCAGTCGGATCTGGCTACGCTACACCTTGGTTACATTATGTTTAGATTACTGTAATGTGCTCTTTGTGGGGCTGTCCCTGAAGATGGTTTGGAAATTGCCATTTGCTCAGAATGCGGTGGCTTGTGTTTTGATTCTGTCGGGCTGATTCATTTCCGGGCCCAAATTCAAGGTGCTGGTTTTGACCTACAAAGCCCTATATGGCCTTGGACCGGGGTACCTTCAGGATCGCCTATTCCCATACTCCGGCTCATCCCCTTAGGTCATCTGGAAGCGCCCTGCTAAGAATTCCACTACCATCTGAGGTAAAGGGGATGGTGGTGAGAGACGAGGCCTTCTCTGTTACGACACCACACCTCTAGAACATGCTTCCAGAGGATCTGCAATCAACCCCCTCTGTGGAGCAGTTCCGATGAGGCTTAAAAACATTTCTATTTCAGCTAGCTTTTGAGGGAGGAGGGTAGAAAATTATATATGTACAGATATTTTATATTTTATGCGTTTTATAATTTATATGTATATTTTACTGTTGTTGCAAGCCGCCTTGGGAGGAAGGTGGGATATAAAATAAATAGATTGGTGTCAGTTAGCTTAGTCTAGTTTCCTGAAATCTGTTTAGAATGTTCAAAATGGAATATGCACATATTTCCTTATGTAGAGATGTGTGTGCTGTTTACACCTCGTATATGTACATAGTCTCAACTTTGGATATTTGAATGAAGCATAGGAAGAGGAAGGACAGATCACTTGCCATCTTCACCTGCTTGTTTACAGTGTTCAAAGCCTTTCAAACAGCCCAGAACATGGCTGGGATCTTTTGCCTCCCAAATCTGAAGAAATAAGTTTGAATTTTTAAAAGCACCCATAGATTGCAGCCTGAATTCCCATCCATACAGTTCTTGCAGATGATGAATTCTTACCATGGAACTCGCTGGGCTAACACAATAATTTTAGCTTATTTTCATTTCAAGGATCATGATATCCAGATTAATTCAAGTACTAAACCAGTTAAAGCACAAGGCTTACAGAAGCCTCAGCGTGATCTTCAGCTAGCCACCAGGTCATACAGGGGTCCTCGTAACCCAAGGGCAACAGGAACAAAAAAATTGACTCTGTGGGAATTTTTTTCCATAGGAAGTAATAGGATAGGCTTTGACTAGGACCGGAAGATTAAAACAATGCCCCAAATGCTTGCTTTTGAAGTATTAAAGCATTTATACTTCAGAAGACAGTACCATTAAACAGTACTGTTAATGTACTTTAAACTAATTAAAATGTTAATGTACATTTAAATTAATTAAAAACCTTTATATTTTGGTAGGCTATGCACAATGTTGGATATTTGGATAGATGTTTATGGAAGCTGGGTGAGGTTTAAATAGGAGGGGGAAGGAGCAACAGAACTGGCGGGTGGCAACTGAATGCACAGCTAGTGTGCAGTGAGGGACACATCTGTGTAGTGTGGTTTGCGGGCAGTGAGACTGGGCAGCATGGCAATTTTGAAAATCCACAGAAACTCCGGGTTCTCCAAGGATCCTCAAAAGCACAGGAAATATTACACATTGTTCCTCAAGAAATTGGGGCTCATAACTTTGGGGAATTGTTGGGGATGTGGATAGAGAAGACCACCTGTATCAGGAAATTCTGTTACACATTGTTACTGATCAGCAAGGCAAAATTATTCTTTACAAGTTACTTAGAACACAGAATCTAAGCTGGCAATCTAGCTCACTATGTAGCTGCCCATTTTAGCCAAAATTCTTATTTCTGCCATTGCTGCCTCAGTAGCATTCAGAAAAAAACACTATACTAGTATTAAGGGTGTGAGAAGCCAACATTGCTGACAGCAGTTTAAATACAAATATGCTTGCAGAATGGCAGTAACAAAACAAGAAGCCCTAGAAAGGGGGGGGGGGGGAGAAAGGTTCAGCATGTGTTCTTCCATTTCATTCTGTTCTGATAAAATCAAATTGCAGGCAGGTTCTTTCAATCCATCCAAGACAGTTTTTCTCTAAGCAAATAAGTTGCTTTATATTCAATGGCACTGCATTGACTTTCACTAGTTATGCATGGAGAAACATGTTTATTGCCCAGTTACATTCTACATAATGACAGTTTTATAAAAAGGAGTCTGAACTTACCTGCCATCTCTCTTGTGACCAGATCTAGCTTGTGTGGCATTTCCTTCTCATTATTATAACTGATGGTGAATTCAGTAGAATGATGTCTGACAAAGGGTTGCTTGATTTGTTTCCAGCAACCTAGCATAGAAACATGCAAGTTCAAAATTCTAATGCATTTTAAAAATCATGCACACAAATGTTTAAAAGAAAATACAGTTTGTAATCATGATTGAGTGTGCAGGTGAAGGCCAGGCAATTATTTATAAAAAGTGGATGAGGAATGTGCCAGCCACCTCTCTTTTGGACAGTAGGAACAATACACATAACAGTTATGATAGTATGCGAGTATTGGTTTTGAGAACTCTGTCTAAGGTTGAGTTCAATCTTAATGGAAAAGCATGGTTTGATTAGGTAAATCATGGTTTCGTGTTATGTCTGAACCTAAGCCTTGCCACAAACCATGATTTGTTTGGTGCCAACAAACAAGGATCCGAGGCCTCTGCTTCAATGGAAACACCAAAGTCACAAGTGAAGCAGCCTGAAAGCAGCCTGGTATACTGTATTGCTGACCAGCCAGCATGACGACTGTTGATGTTTTAACTTTGATTGTAAATAATTTAAGTCAATATTTAATTTAACGTATGTCATGTTTTCTTATATTACTAATGATTAAAGTGCCCAATACAAAACACATTCACTTATTTTTCCTTTTTGATACCCTTGTGGAGCCTAGAAAATGCTTGTTTTAAAGTTTCTGTTGCTTATTGGTTTGGACCTATGCCCACAATCCTTCTCAACAGCAGTGCTACTACAGTGAACCCTCAATTTAATGGATTAATAAGGGGGGAGGGGAGGAAGGGGTGTCCATTAATGCCGACAGTCCATTAAATCTGAATGCACTGAGGTTAATGGAGACACGCATGCACAAAATGTATGACAAGTTTTTAATGGAGCAGAAAAAAATTCATTATTTCTGAATTCTGTTAAATCATGGTCTGTTAAATCAAAGTTTCACTATACCGAGGAACAATTTTGACCAAAGCTGAATTTGGATGTGCTCAGCTTCTCATAAATGCCACACTATGAAATTGGGGAACAGGAACATAACACACAGAAACACACTTATCCAAGAACACTTTGCAGAAAGGTTTCCACAAAACGTGACTGCTTGCCTGTGAAATTAGTCCTATTCCCAGATCCATTATCCATGTGAATGTATACGTGAGGACCAAACTACACACAGGACTGAGGCATAACAACTTCAAGAGAGGCTGGAGGAATACTACCACAACCAAAGATACCGGTGCATGCGCCCCACACACACACACACACACACACGTGGGAGAGCCACTCCAATTGTACCTAAAATGAAAAGGTACAAAGAGCTTCTAGAAACAAACATTTCTCTCCTACTATATTACATGGTCAAAAACAATTTTTAACAAACCTGTTTTTCCATTGTCATATGAACCACAAGCAATTCCTTTCTTTTCTCTCCTATAGGAAAAAGGCAATGGAACTTAGCTTGAATGAGTTAAAATGTCAATTTTGCTAATTATGAACACCGATTGGTGCACAGGTTTTCCTGGATTTCAGCCACTGGTCTCTCCCAGATTTACAAAAGGCACCTTAAATGGGAATTACCGTAGATATGAAATATCACATGGGCAAGAGTTCTGGATATACAGTTTTTGGCTCTGGTTCTAGCATTTTCCTCATTATGTTAAGAAAAATCACTGATGGAAACTGTCAGGTTTTTCATAGAAAGGCCTTCCTCAATTGAGTCCTCAGCCTTAATACTCTTGGCTCAAAACAGCAAATGAAGAGGTTGCACATGTACCCAGAACCACAAGAAGATTTAAAAAAATGCTCCCCAACGTTGAACAAGGGCATTAAAAAAGTCACATACTTTCGTACAGCAGCATAGATACAAATTCCAGAAAACAGGAACAGCAAAAGCACCACCAGGGTTGGAACAATTATGGCAGTAAGTTTCAATCCTTAAAAAAAGAAACAAAAACAAAAAAGCTAAGGCTACAACATGTTGAGAATCAAGCTAAAACACGGATTGGAGAGCTGGATTACATATTTAACATCACCCTGTACTGTTATGTTATATCCTTTGCACAGCCTAGAAAAAACGGTTAGAACACATAACGCTTTAGAAATAAGTGGGTTTTATTCTACTCTTGCAATAAACCAACTTTGGATAGTAAAATGAGTAACTCTTGAACTGCATAACAAAGTTGGACTTCTATGCTATGATACACAAAATATGTTATGATACGCAATGGAGGATTAAAAAATAGGTTTCTTCAAAGAAAAAACCCAACCCAACAAGTCTTTTAACAGCATATAGATTCACAGGTAGCCGCTGCTGAAGGCTGGCATAAACAACAAAACAAGAGATTCTTGTTCTGTCCCCATTCTTCTTAAATTAGGAGTCAGACACTTCTCAAAATAAGATCAAACCATACCATTTCAAGAATACCAAGTATTCTTTTAGTATGTGGCCTGGTACAGTAGATTTGTATCAAATACAAAAACGCTCTCTGTCAAGCTAACACAAATACAAATACTATATTTGTATTCAAGGAAAATCTTTCGTCATAAATTGTCTCTATGGCCATTTGACAACTAGGATTACATTTATGTATTCAGATACTGAAAAGAAAAAAAGACCAACATTTAAAAGTTTGCCAATTCTACTCTCCAGAGATTTTTTTAGGAGAAGGTGCAACCAGCAAGCCAAATGACCATTTTGGAAAAAGGTAACTCCTTCACTAAATGCCAAGAATTGTCCTGCGACTCTTCCCCTTTCCAAGTTTTCTATTAGAAGTACAACCGCATTGCTAAAGTTAAGATTATACTGCGTTTTATTACCCAAGTTGCTTTCTTCTGAAAGTATGGGTTTAGTGAATGTTTTGTCATCTTTTTCAATAGAAACCCACGTGCTTTGACTTGGTCTTTGCCAGAGTGGAGGAGTGAGGGAATTGTTAACTGCAAAAAAGAAAATTCTCAGTTAACTTCAACATGTTTGTGGGACACTCAGATCTGTGTTTTTTTGTGGCGGGGGGGGGGGAATGGCTTACCATGCACTATGCGACATCCAATAAGTTCCACTTTTAGAGCTATTCTTTTGTACCAGCTCTGTGGAATAACTCTCACATACCGAGCCACTATAGGAGGAATGAAATTATTCCGAACTATGTCTCCATGATTAGAGTTGGCTTTGAATATCTTCTGTAGATTCAAAAGGAAAGTGAGATGTGTATTTAGATTACACGCCAAGGAAGTGGGAAAAAGACCCTTATTTTGCTCGGCAGCGCTGGCATGATCCTGGAAGTGCCAGTGCCGTTGTCACCATCCCTGGCAAACACAATCTGTCAAAACGTTTGGGAACCTCTGCCCTAGGGTTACAGAAATTCATTTGGATATGTCAAGGTGGAAGTTGCTAAAGTAAGCAGTAGCAATTACGTTAGGTACATGCAATTAAGGATATTCACATGGCCTTTGGCTCAATGCATGTTCCATACAATCTACTGCTACATGGATTGCTCGCCTGCAGAAACCTAAGCTAGTTTTCCCCCCTAGTATGTAGTCAATGTTTTTCTTATCTGGCTCACAGCCCCCAGACTTTTAACTCAAAGCAGAGACAGAAGAGTGACTAACCCATGTCTCTAGCTGCAACAAAATCCTTACAATTTCAACACACTTTCTGGACTTATGAAAAGATGGCAGGAAGAATGCACTATTTTGAGACTTTTCTCATTCTTGCTATACCATCATACTTATCTCACAACTTGGCTTTAAAATAATCTCTTATTTGGGAAACTGCTTGTCCAGCCTCTTCTTGTGTAAGTAGTTCTTCTTTATAAATGTTTCCACACTTAGATAACAGAATCACTACAAAATAAGACTGGGCGCCTTCTCTATGGAAGTAGATATGGCAAATTACCTCTGCCCAGATTAACTATAGAGTGTGTTTGTGTGTAAAAACAGATGGAAGCTACTAGAGTAGTGGAGGGTAGTTCTCTCTTCTCAATATAACTTCACTTACCTCTGAAGAAGAGCTTGCCCAACATGTGTTAAAGAAACAGACTACTGTATTTTACTAGAGTTCCTTGTCATTACTGGTAAACAGTTTTCAGCCCTCTGGGGTTTCCCCCTTCTCCCCCCCCCCCCGTGTTTTGTTCCCAGTTTCCCTTCCCCAGTCCCCTCAGTTACCTTTTCTTCATTGCTTAGGATTCCTTTGTAGGTCCTCCATTTCGAGTTATTTTTATAGTTCACAATAAACGTCTTAACATAAAAGTTAAAATTGAGCATAGTGGACCCTGTAGTTCTAATTCCTTGCAATAAAAAAGGAACAAAATATTTTTCATTTGTTAGCTATTAAACAAGACTAACATTTCCTGCAAACAAGAAGTATTAATTTATATTTGGGACAGAAGTGAGACATCACTAGCTGCAAAATCTTAGCTTCATACTACATGGCCCATGATGTACTGATGCATCTACACCTGAGACTCTTGGGTCGTACTATTTCTACACAACAAAAGCCACAATCCTGAGTTAAACGTGCTTAAGTCTGCTGATTGTGGCTGCAAAGCATAAAAAGGAGATGAACGTTTTGAGAAGTCAACCAACATGCACCAGGGAGCCATTGCCAACTGCAGTTTCCAGAGACATATCCACCATGTGTTTGGAGGCATCTCCCTTCACATGTATAAGCCAAACACAACCATCAAGTGAAGCACAAATCCACTTTAAGCAAACGACAGAATTAGGTCTCAGCAAAAGTTCAGGCCTCCTACTAATCTCAGAGTTTCTCCAATGTGGAATGGTCCCCACATCCACCTTTTTGCACATCTATCTTTTTGCACTGTCTCCTTTAAAATTGTATCCCAGAATAAAAGGATTTTTCTTTTATCACAAACAATAGCAGTATCATGGACCCCAGCTGTTAATAGTCAAGAGTGATTGGCAGAAGATTTCCAAGACCAAGTAGGCTAAAGATTTGGTAGAGTGAGTGTGTGTGCGTGTGCGACGGAGTATGTACATATGTGGTTGTACATGTACAGATTTTTCTAATTATGTGAATGGTGGCAAAGGTACAGTTTATGGATGAAGTGGGGGCCCCCAGAATGTTTTTCAGCACAGGGCTGTGTCTCCTTTTTCTGGGCCCTACAAGAAATTCTAGCATGATTTCGTGCAACATGTTATCCTGGTGTAGAACTCCCCCCCCCCCCCCAAGCAATTATTTGTCAATACAGTATAGCAAGTCCAGCATAATATGGGAAACTGGAGAAGAAACGTGCTCCTGAGAAGACCAAACTAGAATATCGGAAAAAAGTAAAGATCCAACTCAAAAGCTCAATAGGATTCAAGTATATTTAGTTCTGTAAGTGTCTGAAACACATAAATTACAACCAACAGCAATATTTGAAAGTAAGTGGTAGGTACATGGAATTCCTTCCATCATTATGATGGTAAAGAGGGGCAGCCCGATCCTCTCTAACTTTAGAGCAGTGGAGCGCGCACAGAGGCTGGCAGTCCTCACGTCCCCGGTGGACCATCCCTGCACCCGTCGATACAGGTAAGTCCTGCACCAACTGGTGAAGGGGCGGGGGGAGGGTGGGCCAGGTGGCAAGGAAGGGGGGCCACTGGCCGAACCTGGCGGGGATATCAGCAGCGAGCTCCGCCGATATCTTCAACCCTTTCCCAGCCCAGTTCGGCCTTATCCCGCCGCCTCGGATGTACATCAGCTTCAGAGCTGGCATACATGTGAGGAGGCCCATAGGCCCCGGGCAGCCCTACACCTGGGGAAGGGGACAAACATCCCCTTCTCCCGAGGTGGTCCCGGGCTGCACCGATGCGGCCCAGGAACAGGCTCAGGATATCATGGCCGGTCCTTTAGGCTGGCCACATAAATTTAAGCAGGATTGTGCTTTTAGTCTCCATAGAGGAGTATACCACAAACCAGCCACAATGAGCCTTTCACTATTTAATAAAGCCATGCCATTAACTATTCTGTTACTGGGAAGACAATTGCTCCTGAGCTACTGCTCGATTTCATACAAGTTTGATCTTGTATGATCAAGGCTACTTTTGCATTTCAAGTTATCCTTGCTAGTGAAAACAGGCCCCAATTTTAATAGACTCCCTCAATGTTTTTGCAAATAATAGCTACAGTGAGTGGCAGAGAGGGCTGTCAGGGTTTTCTCATTTAAAAAAGCTTTAATACTACGTTACATTTGTATCATGATCTTCTTCCAAAACGCTCACGCTCAGAGACATATTATCCTCACAGAAACCCCATGATGTTTAGGCGACAAGAGCAGTAAGCACAATGCATTTGGTCACAATTAACAGTTGAATGGCATTTATGAATGACATGCTGAATTCACATTTAGTGGAGAGGAGCGTCTTGGTCACAGTAGACAACTGACCTGTTATCCTCTTCCTCTCTCCCAGGTCAATTTCCAGCCACTGTCGATGGTTGCTCTGGTTTGCCGCCCAGGATGGCCCTTGAACCGAGAGCCAAGCTTTATCTGGAGACCACTTAACCACCTTCCCAATTTCATTGGTTTCATCCCAGAATGATGATGCAGTGATCTGGCTACTGGAAGTGTCTCCTCCGTCTAGGTTCAGAGATTGATTGCAACCTTAAAATTCAAAATCAAGAAGTGAGAAAGATGTCTGTGCGCACTGTCCTCCTTGCATATGCTGCATTCACTCAACTGCAGACCTAAGCAAAAGGCAACAGCATCTTTAAATAGCTGCCGTTTGGAATTCCTATAAAAACTTGCTAGGCCTACTGAATTTATCTCATGCATCCTGTCCTTGGACATTTACCGTATTGTCCCGAGTATAAGACGCACCTGATTATAAGACGCACCCTTAAAGTTTGGTGCTATTAAAAAATTTAATCAAATCACTGGCATTAAATTGCAACAGCCTGATTATAAGACGCACCCCTAGTTTAAAAACTTAAATTAGGAGAAAAAAGTGAGTCTTATACTCAGACCAATACGGTATTTAGGGATTAATATCCCAGCTTGCCAATATATTTTCAATACATGCATAATAATTAAAAAACACACAATTGCTCCACCTCCAGTGCAGAAACCATGCATCTGAACAGAGTTCTCATCTATCACAAAAAGCTTCCTAGAAGTACCTATACCTATTCTAAGCACAACAATTGGGGGGGGGGGAAAGAGATAAAAGATTCAAAAACGGAGAGGTGGCAAGTAAGTGCAAAGTACATGGCACAAAGTGTATAAAACACCACATTTTGCTGCATCAGGATGTTTGTACTGAAGTCACATAATCTTTCATTAGCATCCAAAATATGATTCTGATGTTACAATGTTCAAGTCCCTACTATTGTACAAGACACAACGTAGCAAATCTGGCCCTGGAAAGCTGGGGTTGTTAACAGCAGACCACGTTGATAGTTATGAGCAAGTTATGAGCAAGTTCAGCAACTGTCAAATTGTTCCTAGAAAGACAGAGGTCCCCCCCAAATCGTATCAGAGGTTCTTCCATAAGTTGATCTAATACATATAAATAGCTGGAGAGACAGCTTGTCCATCATTTACACATCTTCTCTTGCAATGCACAGCTCGGTGTCAGTTCAGGTGGGACAACATCTAGGCCCAAACAGGCCTGCCCACAACAAAGTGTGCCTTAGATAGGTTTGCCATCCATCCTGGAACGCCCAGGACCGTCCCGGGTTCCAGCCCGGATCGGTCCCAGGCTTTCCTGGGTGGAAGCCTCCGCCGATTTTAAAGTGAGTAAACTTACCTTTTTCCCAGACGCCGCCATTTTGGATCTCATGAGATCCAAGATGGCGGCGCCCAAATCTCATGAGGCGCGCGCGTGCGCGCACACACACACACACACACACACACACACACACACACACACACACACACACACACACACACACACACACACACACAGAATGAACAGCAAAGTGACCATAATCACTTAATACCAACAAGAAAATACTGTAAATATTTACACTGTAAATACATAAGCGTAAGATAAATGCACAAAGCCTTCCTGAAATAAAAAGGACTGAAATGGATCGTTAAGAACTTTACAGTGTACTCTATGCACACTTGCTTGGTAGCCAGTCCCTTTAAAAAGACACTCTGCAATACAGTACGTACTTTAGAGTAAAAATGAATAGCATTTGGCTCTAAGTTACAGCTGGAAGACATAATAGTTCCCCTCTAAGCACTTCTCATTGCTGCTCCAGCACTGAGGAACCAGCAACCAACATAAACCAGTTAATGTTGTTTTATGGTTTACTGTTGTATACAATACTTGTAAACCACCTTGAACATATCAATATAGAAATGTGGGAATATTATATAAATATTTTAATGGACTTGTATGCTTAACTTTCCCTGGATGGCTTTATAGATTAAATTCTTACCGTTTGAGGCAAAAATAAAGCGCTTGTCCGATAGAGAACCACTGTTTAAAAAATAAAAGGAGAGTCATTATTTTGGTTACCCACTTTCATATATTAGATTGTTTTTTTTCCCCAGTGTTCAAAAAACATGTAACCTGCCTTTTCTATCCAGTATGGAAATAGTGACTATGAGCCTCCTTGGGTAATAAAAATCAAATACAATCAAAATCATTTACTTAATTCCTACTCTGCCTTTTGATTCAGGTTGATCCTAAAACCTGCTGAATCAGTACACAGACACTAAAATAAGAAGGTCCAACATAAGCTAAACCTTAAGCACGGTGCAATCTAGTTCCCCAAACGTAAGTTCCAAGAGCAGTTTAGAATTACCTTCTCCTAGCAATGGGAGAGTTAAAGAAGAGGTATAGGGCAGTGCCTAGATAGCTATCACTAAGGGGCTCCTTCATTAAGTTCTCCAAACCTTCAGAGGGAAGAACAGGATAAAAATGCTCATTTTTGGATGGATTATGCCCCATGTTTTTAGTACTGGTTTCTACGAGAAGGAAAGCACAATGCCATGTATAATTTTGAGACCCATGTGACCATTCAACTATTATCTTTGAATACCATATTAATCCCCAAGATGACACACTTGTACTTTATCATAATCAGTTACAACTCAATGAATTTGAAACCAAATGGTTCTTGATTTATTAGATTAATTAGATTAATACAAGGATCACAGACAGTGCAGGTCATTGTTAACAACACTGAAAATATACTGAAAATAAAACCAGCAAGGCCAAGGCCAGAACTGAACCACCTCTAAACAAGCAATTCCTCACTTTTCTAATACGGGCCTTCAAGACCTCAGTGCACCCAAGTAGCAGCTTTCACTGGAATGAATTTCAGTGTTTAGCTATTCCATTTAAAACAACAACAAACCACGCTATGCTTTTTATACGTTATTTTTTTTATGAAATGCAGTAGCAGAGCACAAAAGAACCACTGCAAGTTATGTAGTTTGTTTGATGCAGTGTCAGTTTACACAGTTAACAGTACATGTGCAAAGGCGTAGTTTGTCCTTCAAGAAATTTCACAATGAAAGTGCACCAGGGTCCACATGCAATGTCAGTTATTCTGTGTAACTGGCCTGCGTGAAGCATTGGTTTTGCCCCTCTCATTCTTCTGGATCTTTAAGGTAAAGGTGACCCCTGACAATTAAGTCCAGTCGTGTCCGACTCTAGGGTGTGGTACTCATCCCCATTTCAAAGCCGAAGAGCCAGCGTTGTCCGAAGACGCCTCCGTGGTCATGTGGCCGGCATGACTCTTCTTGCCACAGCGCGTAGCATGCAGCTGGAACACGGAGCGCTGTTTACCTTCCCGCAAGCGGTACCTATTTATCTACTCGCATTAACATGCTTTGGAACTGCTAGGTTGGCAGGAGCCGGCCAAGCAACGAGAGCTCACCCTGTCGCGGATTCGAACTGCCGACCTTTCGATCGACAGCCCATGGTTCAGCGGTTTAACCCACTGCGCCACCCGCTGGCCTTTACCTCACCCTATATAATTACAATTATAACATAACTCTGACTCTTGTTCTGCATGTGCCAGTAGAGAATCAAGCCTGCTCCTTTAGTGTTCTCTATTGGACGGAATTTGCACAATAAAGCGTGAATAGAACAAGAGGAAGTGGACAAGAACAACAATTGTACCGTCTGATTCATTAATCAATGCTTCATTGATCAATGCATGCTTTTGGAAGAGTGCTACGTAAAGCCAGGAAAATTCTCTCTTCTTCCAACTAACATACATTAGCAAATGCTAACTGCTTTCCTAGAAAGTCAACAGCAGACTTAGTACTGCTGTTTAGTACTATAGTAGGAGAGCCATCTAGTCAACTGTAGCCACAGAGCAGACCTCCAAGTGGGCCTCGAGCCCTTTTCTGCTTTAGGGGCTGAACCTTCTCAAAGGTTTAGAAATAGCATTTATAACTGAAGAGTCCAGTCAGGAGTGAATCATCCCTACCTGACCAGAGTGATAGAAGGGGCAGGGAAGATCTCCAGACCACTGCCCTCCCAGCATGATCTGCTACCTTCACAGCTCCCCTTCAACTATCTGAACCTACAGCTCTTTTATCCCACCTTCCATTCCAGCCAATGGGAAACCAAGGTTGGAAATTGGTAGGCAAAACCCACAAGCCCAAGCCAGTTTCCCTCTACTCAGCTAAGTAGCAGACATGCCAAGGTGGCCAAGCGAGTGGTGCATCCATTTGCTCAAGATAAATGGAGCTTGGAAGCAGACTGTCAGGTGACTGGGAGTGACAAGCGAACACAGAGTCAGCAGGCTTGGCTACCACTCTGCAACACCATCTAAGGCAGCATCTTAGTATGAAAAAGTAGGCTTCAGGCTACGTTTCAGTGATCTGTAGGTCAAATTATGCGCTGGCTCAGTTAAGCCACCACTCACCAAGGCAAAAAAGTAACAGATATCCTGAGTAGAAACCACTTGCTTTCCCTACAATTATGGGAGCCATTTGCTCCCACCCTTTTTGTTGGGGTGAAACACCAAGATCTTCCCTCTTCTTTGAAGTCACATAATGAAGGGCAAACACACACAATACTCACTCCTGTGAAAGAATGCCATTGGCCAGGATTCCCTGGTAACGACTTGTTCCTTTCTTCTGAATCACACTGATCTGACCACCCAGCTCATCTGCAATTACTCCAGCATGTATGGCAGATTTGCATAGCAAGGAGGTCTAATGTGCAGAAGTCAAAGCCAAGATTTTAGTATTCAAGAAATTCACAGTCAACAAGTTTACTTGACGGGCAAATACGTTCCAAGTTTAGTATTAAAACCCGAGTAATCCTCCCTCACACATGTTTCCTCAGAAAATCATGCACATGGAGCATTTGGGGGGGGGGGAGAAGACACGCATGTGCTTTGAATTTGGCTGAAAAATTGGGATGGTGGGCAGGACATGTCCATTATCTATGGTCCAGTATCCACTACATGCACTGAAAACGCAAGTTGCGTGCAGCCCTCTGGTTCTTAAGTTTTCCGGACTGACTTTTAATAATGTTGCCTGCACCAGTTCTCAAGGCTTCAGCACAACCGACTATCTATCCTCCACTTTGCATTGTTCTACTGGCCTTTGAATCCAAGGGGAAACTTTGTCTCTATGCATCTAGTGATAAAATTTCTTCAGAAAGCAATATTGCCATCTCTCCACCTTTATCCCAGGTACTTACATCTCTGTATCCTTCTACTATATTCCCAGAGATATCACCTGCTGCGCCTCTGCAACCAGCTGGACAATACCTACTGCAGTAGAGAAAGAGAATCATGTTTGGAGTATGAACTGTTGTGCAGTCTTATAATGTCTCACAATAACATCATGCAGCAAAACATTAGCATGCTTTTGAAAAGCAAATCACTTCAAGAATAGGTGTGTGTGTGTGTGGGGGGGGGTTGTTTGGAAGTTCTAACTGATTTGAGTGTTTAATGTTTAAGTTCCCTTCTGTCGCCACACATGTTACCACAAGGAAGGGGTAATTAAAAGGAAGGGTAGTCCAACTATGATATATCTTTGCATAAAGACATTCACAACCTTCATAGCTGGCTTGAATTTTGATATTCTTTAAACCTATTGCAAGGAATGTTAATTTAAAAGAGAACAAACTGAGAAACTATGTAGAGTGACAGTGATAAGCTTCCAATCCTTAGGTTTGATCCAGCATGATGCTTAGCACTTTGAAACCCCAGCTTCCATAGTTAGAAGCTAAGAGTCTCCTTTTTCCACGTTTTCCTTGGCATTGTTCACTGATCAAGGTAGTTAGAGGTCTGCAACACTATTCCTTAATTATTCTGGAATGCAGTCTCCCTTTTGGTCTCTCTCCTAGACAACCATCAGGTACATAATCACAGATTCAAATTTAGATACCCTAAATATCTCTAGGAAACACAACAAAACACATTCCTGTGGTTGGCAGCAGGGTTTCAAACACATCACAAGTGGTCATGTACCTTACCCGGTTACAGCAACAAGTATGTTATGTGCAAGATGCAACATGACAGACTGTATAGTACCCAAACCTATATTTACCTGTATTCAGTCTCCACATAGTGGTTTGCTCTGTCCAGACATGTGATTAGATCTGTTGAAAATAAAAGTTATTTGTGAATCTGCAATGTAAGCGTGCATGCACACCCACAGAGAGAGACGTGGCTGATCCAAGCTAAAATACTGCTCTTGAAGCAAGCTTGGGAAAACCATCAATAGCCAAGTGTGTTCAACGTTTTATCTTCTCTCCTTAACTCCTACTCTCGTTTTAACTTTGTGGTGGCAGCGGTGTCAGGAATGGTTATTTCAGAAACTACCCTGAGAGTAACCATTTCAGTGAACAATTATTTGCATCCTACACCCTGAAACTATTATGCAGCAAATGTGCTGGAAAGAATTCTGACATTCAGCCATTCTTGGAACATTTTTCGAGGATTTCTATCAAGGCAAGAGGTTCAAGTCTGCAACAAGATTATGTCTTAGTTTAGAAGCATAAGGATTTCTCTGCAGAGTTTAATCAAAGCCTTGTTTCAAGACAAGCCTCTGTTTTTATTGGCTTATGGTTCAATGGCTAGAGAAGTTATAAAACCCCAGAGGAAGGGGCTTAAGAAGGTAGAAACAAAAAAGTTAGAAACAAAAAATAAATTGAATTTGCCATATTAGTTGCAAACCAAACAGAAACAAAATTGGGATTCCCAGTTTTGGAAAGTTACTAGTGACATTAGATAGCAACTCACAAGAGCTTCACACATGGAAGCCACTTTTCCTATCCCCCACCACCACTGAAATCCCCCAAAAGCCACTACTGAGGATTGCAGAACCCTTAGCAGCACAGAATGCAGAATGGTGTGGACAGGCTGCCGAGCATGGGGGAAATACCAAGAAGTCATGAGGAAACCACATGCAGGAGTGCGCTCCACTAACATTTCTCACAGTTTTCAGAAATTCCCGCGTTGCTCTTCAGTGTCCCCC
The DNA here is from genome assembly GCA_026170595.1 of Plestiodon gilberti rubricaudatus. NCBI lineage: Eukaryota > Metazoa > Chordata > Lepidosauria > Squamata > Scincidae > Plestiodon > Plestiodon gilberti. The sequence goes on from JANXHW010000001.1 coordinate 81,005,658, forward strand.
CCCCCTGCTGCTGCTAAGGGCCCCTTGACTTTCAGCTGTGACTTTTCAGGGTACTTGGGGGCTTCAGTAGGGAGGAGGGGTAGGAAAGGTGGCTTCAGTGAGTAATATGCTCTAGGATGTTGCTCCTTATACCTTGAAAACTGGCGCTCAGAATTGTATGTAGAAACAGCAGTACCCTCTATTGGTTGACCCATCAAATTGTTAATCACTACCCAGACCTTGATATCTATTTGAAGGAAATTAAGTGGGTCAAGAGTTAAACCCAGTTGGTTGGAGGGCCAAAGGCAAAAGCCACATTGAACTAGTTACGGTACTCAAAAACCATACAGATAGGCAAATGCATTTCATAGAACATTGTGGTTTTAGCCAATAAAACCCAGAGACAATTATAGAGTGCTGCAGTTCTGGGGTCTCTCTGCTAGCACTGTTCCTCTGTGCAGTTGTAAACCAAGCTCCGCACGGCTCAGAGCTCAGCTTCCCAGAAGTCAGTGATGATGATGTCATTGCCACTCCTCCGGAGGCACTGCCGTGCAGCCATGGAAGGGGTCTGCGCAGTGGTGCAAAGAATGAGAGGAAACATTGTTTGCCAGTGCCTCTCTCTTAAATTGTTTTGTTTGCAAGTAAAAGTTATCAAAACCTGCTGGCTTTGTTCAGCTAAACTAGTTAATCTCTCAGGTATTTTTCAAATAGTTTCTCTCTTGACTTATGCTTTGTAACATTTCTGCTTCTCATGGAAGTCTTCAAGGTATAAAAAATGATCTAAAACTTTCATGGCCGGCTATTACATACAAAGATTGGGTTTGCACAGGATTAAAAGCCATGTAAAAAACTACAAAAATGTATCTATGTTAAAAAAAAACCCAGTTAACACAATACTAAAAAGTTCAAAGCAAGTTAAAAACAGAAATAAAAGTCACTACGTTTTGTTCAAAATCTATGAATTTCTTCATATGACAAGAGCAACCCAAGCTGCAGAGACGTCTTTTTTAACAAATACATTTTTGTAGTTTTTTTACATTAATCTCGAGCAAACCCAATCTTTGTATCTTCAAGGTATTCTAATCAGTAAGTAAATGTTCTTCATTTAGCCTAAGCTTTGTTTTTGGCCCCACATACCCCCACTATATGCTACAAAGCAGGGAACTCAATGACCCACATCAGGTAGAGATGGGGGATACTAATTAGGCCAAACCCCTCATGTGTACAGGTAGAGAAGCTGCCTCTTCATTACAGCATGCCAATAAAAACCTTCTCCACATTCTACACAATCAGGCTCTCCAAGCAATGTGAAATGGCATCCAAATTACTCTGGGAACAGCAACAGAGCTGTTGCAGAGAGACCATTCATATTCTAGTTTAGCAAGTGTTCTCTTGCAACACAATCCTATCCATAATCTGCAATGGGACTTACTCCTGTGTTTAGGACTGCAGTCTCATACTTACAAGATGAATAAGTGCTATCATTGTGGGTGATGTGCTCTCTTATAGAGCTAGAAATCAGAACGGTAGATTTTTAGATACCTATACTGAGATCAAAAGAGTTCTGTGCATGCATCTAAAGGGCTGCCATGGCTGTAGCCCTTCATGCTGCTTTATAGGCCAGATTCCCATGTGTGTGTTTTTTTTCAAAGGATAGGCAAGTAGCTGGACCAGAAATCTGGTTCTTCTTTGCTCAACACATTCACTTGCCATGCTAACCGAAGGAAGGTTCTCTCCTTCCTCTGATAACAGTCCAATCTCCCTTCCCTCCCATTTCCATGGTGGACAAGAGAAGCAAGCAGCCAGAAAAACATTCTCCTTTCATTATATGCACTTGTCTCTTCCTTTGCCCAAACTGTTTCAGGAAGACCAAAGAAGGGAGAGGGAGGTTGACTGGCAGATGGCCAGATTCCTACTCTTTCCATAAAGATTTACGGAACTCTACTGTACCTGGGTGATCACTACTAGCAAAGGACAACAGAAAGCCCCGTCCAGATACATGGGACCTGCTCTCAAAGTGAACAGTTGCTTCGTTAGAATCCAAGATGATTTCTTTAGGGACAGGCACATTGCCACAATATGGCCCTAAATGGAAAACAAAAAAGATTTAGTAAAATGTTGGCAGCCCAAATACAGTATAGTGTACAAATACAGTCATTATCCATGGAATTTCACGCAGCCACATGCATATTTGACTCTGGAATTGTGGCTTCTTACCGTTGACTTACTCTGAGAACTAGATTCTTGCCATTCTGTTTTCAGAGTACGTATAGTAAAAATGAAAGCTGGTATTATTGCAGACTGTTTTAGTTTCAAGTACATGACTGGTGCTCACTAGCCTTTGAAGTACAGCATTCTTAAAGAACAGTAAGCCATTACAGAAAGAGTGAAACATTCAAAGGCTGTGTAGAATACTGCAGTAAGATAACATCAGCAGATGCCACAGTTTTAGCTGCAACTACCATGTAAAGGAGGAGAGGGAACACAGAATACTTTTCTGAAGTGAGAAAATATTCTACAAGCAACAAAGACAAAGGTAAATACTATTTACAGTAGCGTTAACCATTTATATTATAAACTATAGGAAACTTAATTTCCTTAAAGAAAAGGAATCCTCTTTAGAAACAAGTTTTGGGTATGCCTCTCCCTCATTTGAAGAAATAATTACAAGTCTACTTGGGATCAATTTTCACATGATGGAAGGTTAAAAATACTGGCAACACAAAACAGATGCAGAATGGGCCACAATGGTTTCATTAATCTACCCCTAAATGTTTTATTATTAAGCCAATCTCTGTACCACAGTTACTGGAAATTCTTCAGAATGTTTGTTTTTGTAACTTAAGGTTTATCTAGTTATTTACAGAGACAAAATATTTAAGAAATTTCAATACTGCTTTTCCAGTGCTCAAAGCAGTGTACAACAGTAATTAAAAATTACAATTGATAATTGCAAGTTAGATGTATTGTATTAACTTCATGCGATTTGTTCCCAGTGAACACAATGACAATCATTCCATTTAAGGCTGCAATTCACATGCATTTATTTGTGAGAAAGCCCACCTGAACTCTGTGTTTACTTGGAAGCAAGTCCCATAGAATCAGACTGCAGATACTGTAGGTCAGGGGTTCCCAACCTGTGGTACTAGTACCACCAGTGGTACTTCGGCCAACTGCTGGTGGTACTCAGACCACTGGAACCTCGCTCCGACGCGGCACTTTTGTTGGCGAGTTTTTGCTCCCAGGAGGCTCCTGCCTCTCTGGAACACTGAGAAGGGCTCTCCACCTGCCCAGAGCCTCCTCCCTGCATTTTCTAGCCTCCAAAACATGAAAACCCAGAAGTAACTGGCAATGATGTCATCGCCAGTCACGTCCGGTGGTACTCAGAAGGAGAGTGGCACCAGAGGTGGTACTCGGCTGGGAAGAGGATTGGGAACTCCTGCTGTAGGTTAAAGGACAAATAATTTTCAAAGAGCCTTTACAGCAGGACCAATGTGGAAGCCTTGAGTGTCACTGTTAAGATAGTCATTTTGTTTTAAAAAGCAATATTCTACATTAACCCAAAGGATCCTCTCAGTGGCTTATAACAGAAAGTGATAAAAACACAAGAGTCAAGAAAATTAGTACACAGTTAAAACTATCACATAGCTAACAAAGCTGCCTATACAGATCCAACCAGGAGACTCGCATCCAAAGATCCAAAATGAGGGCACCACTACAGGGAGGGCCCTAGTCTTGGTAATTGCTTGGCCCAAAGGAGGGCCTCCACTCGCCAAGTCTTTCCCAGCTTTACCTGGTCTAAACCAAAGACCTTCTGCTGCCCCTCCCCAGAGGGCTTTAGCCGATTTACCAAGTGAATCAGGGGGGGGGGGGTATTCCAGTCCACTGATGCCACCTGAGCATCAAGCAGCAGAGCCAAAGACTCCTCAAGCGATGAACCTGATCCTTCATGACAAGTGTAACCCCAACTCCAGGTGTGCCAGCCACACACCTTAGATTGCCTACATTCAACTTTGCTTATCTGCACACACACACACACACACACACACACACACACACACACACACACACACACACACACACACCCCTATTTATTTATTCACATTATTTACTGTCCTACCTCCAAAGAGCTCAACATTATATACGTAGCTCCTCTCCTATAGTATATCCTCATAATATCCCTGTCAGGTAGGTTAGGCTAAGAGATACTGGGTCAGTCACTAAGCTTAATGGCTCAGCAGAGATTCAAAACAGAATCTTCCTGGTCCAAGTTCAACCCCTTGTTACAAGTGATGCTTCTCTTTTATTTTGGATTCTTTGTGATCAATTTCCTTGAATGCATGTAATCTACGAGCTATGGGCAGTACAGTACTTCAGATGTTTATAAAACAGATGCCAGGAAGCATGGCTCAAGTCAACTCTGCCTGCTTGCTCTCCAATCCCCTCTCTAAACCTGTCCCATCTTCCCCTTCTACGCTCAGGGATTGAGATAAAAGGTTAAGATTTCTCTCCTGTGCAACACCTTCCCTCAAACCCGTGTTTTTCCTTCTTTCTCCCCTTCAGATGCACCTTAAATACACATTCATATTGTAATAACTCAGGCAATACAAGATACAAGCGACAGGAAGGCTACTTTGATATCTGTCCATTTTTAAAAAATAAACCTGCATCCTTTGATTGGAAGCTTCATCTTCTCCCAGTCTATTATTTTAAAAGGAGGTGTTCCTTATTTCTGCACAATACTGGCTTTGTACCTAGTTTAAAGATCCCTTATCAAGGAGCTGTTTTACTTTCCTTAGCTACTTTTTCCCTTGGCAGGGGCAGGACTGATCATCCTGTATCCTCCTCAAGGAAAATGTTTATTAAATAATTCTCCATGCACCTTGGTAACACCCTAACCACTATGCCATGCTGGGCATACTTACTGAAGTAAATTTCAAGTTCAGCTACAGGGAAGCAAAGAGGTTTTGCCTACAGAGTAAACATTTAATTTTATAATTTATGTCCATAAATTTTAGATAATCCAGTTCATGTGAAGCATAGCATGACAGATGACACATGGAAGCATTAAAACTACAAAAGGTTAAGAACATTGAAATATAAAATAGTACAGGTCATAGTAAAGGTTTACTTTTTGGGGTTCCTTCCAACATCACTGCAGATGGAGACAGCAGCCATGAAATTAAAAACATGCTTACTCCTTGGAAGGAAAGCTATGGCAAATTTAGATAGCATAATAAAAAGCAGGGATATCACCATACCAACAAAAGTTCGCATAGTCAGGGCGATGGTGTTCCCAGTAGCAATGTATGGTTGCGAGAGTTGGACCATAAGGAAGGCTGAGCACCGAAGAATAGATGCTTTCGAACTGTGGTGCTGGAGAAGACTCCTGAGAGTCCCTTGGACTGCTAGGAGATCAAATCAGTCAATCCTAAATGAAATCAACCCTGACTGTTCCCTGGAAGGACAGGTACTGAGGCTGAAACTCAAATATTTTGGCCACCTAATGCGAAGAGAAGACTCTCTGGAGAAGACTCTATGGTTCATGGGATCACGAAGGGTCGGACATGACTTAACAACTGAACAACAAAGGTCATGAAACTCCTCATCCCCCCCCCCCCCCCCAGGCTTCATTTTCTCACAAGACTTGCCTCTACATATTTTCCCACAGATACATTTCTGCAGTCTCTTTCTTAAGCTTCTCAGTGACCTGTCTTTTGTTCAGGTATAATTAAGACTGATGACTCAACCTAATGCTGACTGGTCTGGGACCACAAATCTTTCTAGGCAGCATGCCTAAGTGTATTCCATGACTACACACCTGCATAAAAGACTAGACGGTGGGCTGTACATGAGTGACAAGCCAGCAGAAAAAGTCTCAAGTTTTTAAAAACAACTTTTCTCCCAGTTTCTTTTGGCCCTTATGAGCAGGAAATAATTACAATGAAGCTGGAAAATACTATTCAGTACTTTATAGAATAGAAACAAACAGGTTTTAAATAATTCAGTCGAAAGAACTTGAACATAAATGACACAATAATAAGCTTCCAAAGCAAACCCTATTTTCAGGTAGCATTTATATAACAAGACAGAAAAATTGTAAGATCTTGCAGAGCAAGGGAGGGGCAAAGAGCCTTATTTTATTATGGGAGGACAAGCTTTGCACATTGAGGATGCCAGATTCAATACCTAGTAAGCCCAGTTAAAAGGAGCTCAGGTAGCAGGGCTGGAAGAGATCTCAGGCCTCTGCCTGAGATTGTGGAGAAACACTGCTCATCACAGTAGCATTGGCTGAGGCAGACTAGTGGTTTGCTTTATATGTCCTGAAAAGGAGAGCAAGTATACAGTTCAATAGGAGACAGCACAAAGGCTATGTGTGGAAGCAGACAGATACAATTTGTGTCTGTGTGTGGGGCGGGGTGTGTGTGTGTGGCGGTGGCATGCAGGTCACTGGTTTATTTCCCATAGTTCTGTTTCAGGTCTCCTTTTCTTCCCCAGGTGTCTCAGGTGGAAGGGGGAGTTTTGTTAGCTACCTGGTTCCTTTTCTTCTAGGGTCCCCTCAACTTGTTCCTCCCTGGGAATAGAGATGCCACCAGCTAGTCTTTTCCTCCCTGACAGCTCCCCCACCAACCTAAACAGATCTCTGTACACATTAAAGAACCGTCTCCTGTCTTGTCAGAGGATCCTCTCTCATGAAATAACTGAGCAAGGCGTCAGCACTGCCAATGTACCTCTGGAACTTACAGTGGCATCCTGGAATGCATGTCCCAAGCTTCTGATTAGGACACTGGCGGCATTTCTTCTCTTCTCCTACCCCTAACACCTTGGGGGCAGGGGCAGCAACCATCTTGCGATAGGTCATTAGGCCTGTGGGTCCAAGGCAGCTCCCAGACACAGCTATCATGGGTATTTTTTTTTTCAAATATTGACAACTGTATTATCTAAGCACAACACACTTTGTGACCTGTGGTCAGGAATGGCATCAGGGATTGGTCAGAATGAATACTAGAATTTGTTGAGAATTAGCCCACCAGAGGGTTCATCTGACGGTTCAGGCCAACCCATAAACCTATAGTACAAGCGGTAGCAGTAGAGTCCAATGTCAGGGGGCGACATGGGGTCCAGTGCAGGTTTTTGCCCCAGGTTCTCCAGCAACCTGGTGCTAGCACTGTCTACAGCCCTCATTTTCAAGGCCTTAAGAATGGAATTTGGCCACTGAGCTGAAGCACAGAGCATATTTCATTTGGAACACAAGCAGAAGGTCCCCGATGGAGTCGACTACTGGAATGAAGGCAGGTAAACATGATGGTAATGCAGAACGGAGGACGGGGACAGACATCTCTTAGGTTGCACTGCTCAAACATAGCTAGAACTTTACATCTTATTGTTGCATACCATGCACTGTTGTAGAACTGTGGATGCTAAGGTAACCGGATTCACATTTCTGGGATTCAATATCCAAGTCTCCAATTTTTAAAATCAGCCGCTTCCCCTGTGGCACATGAATTTTCTTTTCACAGATGGTGTAGTTGGGGTACGTCCCAGGGTAATTCTTTGATGTTAGAGTTCCACTATCTTGATAGAAGATCATAAGTCCACATCCATCTCCTGTTGGAGTGGGAAGGATCAGAAAGGGGAAAAAATACTTTATCGTAGTCACCACCAATATGCACATATTTACTCTAACTTCCTACCTCTACCCCTTCAAAGTACATCTCCTTTTCATTTCACGTATCGTACACTCCTTTTAAAAAACACATTTTTATTCTTCTCTTGTGAATAGGTGTGTTCTGAACAGATGGAGATGCACAACTCCCCCAATTCCAGGGACTATGAAAGAAGCACAACTCCCGTTTCCCATCCTACATAGAAACCATCACATACTCAGAGCCCCATGCCCAAAAGGCGTGCGCTGTATCCAGCGGGGGGAGGGAGGAAGGATAGGGAGGCTTGGGAAGGGAAAGGGGAATTACAGTACAGGGGGCCCCTGGTATCTGCGGGGATTGGTTCCTCCCCCCCCCGTGGATACCTGGAACCCGTGGATAGGAGCGAATGCCATCTTCCACAACTCCCCGCATCCATTTTAACTAATTGTTGCGCAAACGCAGCACAGCTCAAACCCAACAGTGGCTTGAAACGGGCTCTGTAGAGCAGAGTCTCAAGCTTTGCAGACCCCTTCAGCCCCCCTGCACACTCCCCTGGCAATTCTTTTATCTTAAAATGGTGTTTGTGTCTTGCTTTCAACAAAGGCTATAAGTAGCATGCTTCTGCTTTTAGGAAAGATGTAAGCTCAGCTGAAGACCAGGAAACAGAAACTGAAACTGCTTCCTGGTCTTTGGTTGACCCCTGCGTCTGTGCTATGAAGCAGCAGGAGCATACTACTTATAGCCTTTGTTGAAACAATTTTAAGGTAAATTGTGGGGGGAGGGGGTTCCTGCTATCCGTGGATAAGTGGATACCAGATCCATAGATAACGGAGTGCCCCCTGTATGTCGCTTTACCCCTCTGTAAATCTCTGTTCAACTATTTTTCTCATATGAATACTGAAAAAACAAGAACTTCTCTGAGCCCATAATGACAGCTGAACTACTTTGGAGTGAGCACTCCTGCCTTAAGATTGTTCAATTATCTGTATCATCTTGCCAAATTATTTAGGCTTCAACTACAGAATTAATTGTTGCAAATAACTAGCAGAACGTGAGATAACATGGTTGTGAACATGGGCTCTGAGCAAGCACCCTCCTTCTAGGTAAAACGAGAACACCAAGGTATCTTCACATGAACCTTATAAAGCCTTCCCTGTGGAGAAAAAGGTAGGGAATCTTGAATTTGTTCCACCACCACCCCCCAAACCTTACACATAGCATTTCATTAGAGAGGAACAGGTTCAAGAAAACAGGACTACTGTACCTAAACGACTGCACCAGAGAGCCCCTTTCCTCCATCCACACAGACAGGGGATTCTTTATTAGCAGATGTTCCCTTTTGTATTCAGAAACAGGAAAATGGGCCCATGTAGACATTATGGCATTTCTGCATAGCACATCTGAAACAGCAGTTCTATTCAGCAGGAAGAAGCAATCTGGACTTGCTGCAACAACTCCCTCCTAGGGTTTCCAACATATAACCATCATGGGAATTGTGTTTCTTGTGCCATGTTAACGACGTCATTTTTGTTTACCAGAAGTCACCTGCCTTCACAGTGGATCTGTTGTCCAAGGTCACTGCTGGGGAGTGTGGCTACACCTTCCTGTTAAAAATCCTGCAAACTGGATCTAGCAGATGTAACTTTTAGGTAAACTGTAACACATAGTATTTATATATGCACACAGTACCAACAGAATAGTACCTGTGCTAGGACTCCTATTCAAAGGACTTCTACAGAGATTTCGTTTGGAAAAACCTACTTAGCCCAATCTTCCCCATGGCCTCTTGACCCCAGCAAATACCTTGAGGGCAGTTGCAAAGAGAATGCATGTCTAGAGACCCTCCTCCCCATAGATTTTTGTCAAAGTGATTCCTGTTAGACATTTAGATTGGGCAATTTTGACCTGAAGGTTATGAAAAGTTTTGTATGAGCTGTCCCAGACATGTCCTTCTGGTTTGACAATACTGGATGATGAAGTAATTATTAAAGAACAAAGGTATTGCAGAAAAAAGTCGAAAAGCTTGTCTGGCCCAAATCAAGTAAGTTTCAGTACTCAGAAGTTTCAGGGAGGATACCAGCAGCTATAAAAACAATGGCTTGGCAAACTACTATTAAAGCAGCACTGTGCAGAAGCATCATTTGTTTGAAGTTTTAAAGGACAACCAGGATATAGAATTATTTTTGTTCATCCTATATTTAAAATCAGAAGTGAGGTACATCCATCACCACATTTACCCCCTCTTCCTTCATTCAATCACTTCCAACAGACACAGCATGCCTGGGACACATGTAGACAAAATCTATGGGAAGAGTCGCTTCTAGTGATGGGAGGGATGGTGTAGTGGTCCTGGGGTTGAACTTAGACCTGAAAGATCCAGGATCAAATCCCCACTCAGCTATGAAGCTTCCTGGGTGACCCTGGGCAGTCACTATCTCTCTCAGCCTAACCTACCTTCCAGAATTGTTGTGAGAACAGAAGGAGGGAAGGAACCATGTACAGAATGGTTTCTCTTGAGCTTGTTGAGGAAGGGTGGTATAAAAATGCAAAAAACAAACACAAATAAGGGACCTTGGACCCAACCCTATCCAACTTTCCAGGGCTGATGCAGCCCCAATGCAGCCCAGAGGTAGGGGAACATAAGTTCCTTTACCTTGAGGAGGCCTCTGTGATCCCCCCCCCCCCGGGCAGGATGCAGCGTATGCCCTGTTGGCACAGCTGCATCAGCGCTGGAAAGTTGGATAGGTCCTTAGTTGTGTAGATGCACAGAATTCAATAGAATTATTAACAGTGTTAAAGCAGCCATTGAAAGTCTCCATATTGCTATAATTAGTTCAGTCTTTCATGTACACAAGTCATGGAGCATGGTTTTTAATGTAGTCCATTAATGTTCAGATCATCAGAGACGTTCCTTTTTAAAGAAAATTTTAGCAATCTGTCACGAGATCTTAATTCACTCACTACTGTCCAATTCAAGAAGCAGGGAGAAACCAAAGTAGGTGGGAGATTGATAAATAGGACATATGGTACTTCTACCATCCTTTTATCACACTACATTTAGGGAGAGGGCTGTCAGTTCTGCAACAACAGTTACAGTCACAAATGCTGCCTTACAAGTTCTGTTCTTGGGCTAGTTCACTCACAATAAGATTCTTAACCCACGTGAACAGTCCTGGCTTTCCTAGCACACAGGGGCATCGATAAGCGTGATTTGCTTTCTGCGCAATCACGGATATGGGTGGCAGCGACTTCCGTAATCACGGGACCTTCCATGTCTAGTAGCTGGGTGAAGGTTGGGGAAGTCACAGGCAATGCCATCAAGGGTATATGTGAAATACATAGTTTGTTCGCACCCAGAGAAAAACCAAGACTGCTCTGGTAATAAGAAACCGGCCCCAAGATACAAGTCAAAGTTCAAACACAATTGCAGTCAGGGTTGTAAAACAGGTTTCAACAAACTCCCCTGGTAAGACTTTGAGAAACGCTGGTGTAGAAAGAAGGCACCTGAGGGGGGACACGATCGAGACATATAAAGTTATGCATGGGTTGGATAGAGGGAAGTTTTTTTCCCTTTCGCACAACACCAGAACCAGGCAACATCTACTAAAATTGAGTGGCAGGAGAGTTAGAACAGACAAAGGAAAATATTTCTTTACGCAGCAAGTAATCTGTGGAAGTCCTTGCCACAGGATGTTGTAATCACACTTGGCCTTTAAAAGGGGATTGGACAGATTGATGGAGGAAAACTCCATCACAGCATACAAGCCATGACAACTATATGTGCAACTTCCAGGTTTTGAGGTAGCCTCTCTCTGAATGCCAGATACAAGGGAGTGGCAACAGGATACAGGTACTTTATCTTGTTGTCTTCAGTGCTCCCTGAGGCATGTGGGGGCCCACTGTGAGATACAGGAAGCTGGACTAGATGGACTCTTGGCTTGATCCAGCAGGGCACTTCTTATGGGACAAAATACCACAAAGAGTTAGTAGAATTGAAACATCCTGAAAGGGAAGGAAATCCATCCAAAAGACAAACATTTCATTTACAAGGAAACCACGGCTGAATAAGCTTTTGGTTAGAAAGCCAGAATAAGCTAATTTTTATATCGGGGGTGGCCAAACTGTGGCTCCTGAGCTACATGCGGCTCTTAGATGTATAATGTGCGGCTATTGGAAATATGTTGGCTGAGCTCCTTTTTGCATCACCATGAATATCAAAGGTAAATAGGAACATTTCAAGCTTTATAATTATTGACCAGGTATAAACTGAGAGTCCACTGAATTAAAACATATGTTTAATGTTTACTGGTGAGTAAATATATTTAAGAATTTAAATGCTTCTTAAATATTGCGACTCTCAAACATCTGAAGTTTATCGTATATAGCTCTTACATTAAGCAGGTTTGGCCACTCCTATATGAAGTCTCACCCTGCAAAAATAGAAGGCACAAGAAACATTTTCCGGGAGTGTTCGCAGTACTCCATGCTACAATGTGAGCCAGGAAGGGCATCAGAAAGTGCTTAAGCAGAGATTAGTCAAGAATGTCTGCAACATACTTTCAAATGCAGAAAGGTATGACAGAGGTGAGCATAAAGTGACAGATACAAGATAATATTAAATACTTGAAAAGATGTAGTAGGAGGCCATTTGTGGGTGCTGTGTTTTCCCAACAAAGGAAGCAGTTGTGTGAAAGAAAGCAAAGACATACGATATGTGGAGACAACACACACTTGTATTGCACTGTGCATATATCCCGGAAAGCTGCAGGTGGCCATGACTACTCAATGCATGAGCTCTGTATGGACAGGAGGTGCGTATATGGAGTATTATATGGGCAGGAGGTGTGGTCTAGTCAAGTAGTTGAGCTGCTTCCTTGCCTGAAGGCAGATCAGTTCGAAACAACTGGAAGCTGCGGACAAGTTGCCAACAAGCTGGAAGCTGCGGACAAGTTGCCAACAAGCTGCGATATCTCTGAAAGACTTGCCCAAGTTCATGGAAGCCAATGTCATACAAATTAATATGTTTATGCATGAGTGGAATTTAAACATACGGCTCCAATATCCAACTGTAGCATTCCACACACCAAACCAGATTGTTCTTGCATCAGCTCATAACAGTGACCAGTCATGCTTGGCCCATTATCTAAAACAGCACAAACCTGCAATCATGACATGCATTAGGCCTGTGCAATCTACACTTGGCAATGCTTCCATCTGAACAGTGCAAGATTAATGCCACAAGATTACTTTGTTGAGGACCATTTTCTCATACTGCCATTTCTTCCGCAACACTGCAAATGAGGAATTGGAGCAGACCCAGCCAAATAAAATAGGATAAATGAAGATTAATATGCTTCCTTAAGCACAGCCTTGAAACATCAGTGTTTAGTTAGGGCAAAAGGTAGTTCTCATTTTGCTCACCTGCCCTATTCTCTCCTATGCCTGACGCTACGATGTGCAACGTTTCTTTGAAAGGAAAACATGCACACAAACCACTGCACACTGCTTTGCTTTTTTAAGCCACTGAAACAAGGTGAAACTTCAAAAGGTGCCCAGGAAGCAATGCAGCTTTCTACAGCAAGAATGAAGTTTAGCTTTTCAATCCAGAGGTACAAAGTTCCCACCAATTTATTCTAGCAGTGCAGGAGTGTCTCAAGCAGTTGTCATTTGGAAAAAAGAATCTTCAACTCAAAATGTGTCAGAATAAACTATCTTTTTCCCCTGTGCAACTTTTGAGATCTCTTTTCTTGGTTGTTGCCTGGATCAATTCCTCCCTCTCTTTGCCATTTCTAGTCAATGGCAGAAGAACTCCAATGCCCATCCTTGTCTGGATGATTTGTCCATTTTCCTCCTAGCAGAAAGAAATCCCCACTGAACAGGGGCAACTACTGTATAGCCAGAGCTTACCACGGACAGTGGACCACCCCCCTATGAGTATGAGGACCAGCCTTCCTCCCAATTAGGAAGCTGCAGGTCTCCACACTTGTGCCCCACTTTTCTATCCCCTCTCCAACTCAAAGGGTTGGGATGAAGGTTGTGGGCACAGGGTGGCTGCTGAGTGCCATGGTTGCTCCATCTGCTCAGATTTCTCTCATAGTAGCAGTAACGCTGGACCAATAGTCTGATAACTTTTGCTTGCTTTAGGAATAATTATCCAACTACTTAAAAACAGTTGCGCTGTACAGTATTTATTTCTCATTCGACAGACTGAAAGCCTCTATTAGGCTTCAGAAGTGTCCTCAGAGAAGGAAGGGCCTCTGAAGCATACAAATGAATTGCCTGGGTAAATATTTTAATTCAAAGTTTTGTCACCCTTGTTCTCAATAGTGATAATCCATACAGTGTGTGATAATTCTCCATAAAGTGATAGTCAAACTATGAAATAACACTGTATAAACATCACAGGGATGAAACTGTGAGTGTATATAAATATTTCTTCTAAATCAAGACAAGGTGATCAAGTGTGTGATCAAGTGTGTTACACAGTTTAAAAAATCATGGACAACCCATAATTAAGTTAAAATGTTCAAACTTTCACTAGAGAGAAACTGCAACAATATCAAACAGAAAATACAGAAGTGCCGTGAAAGCAGGGCTAATGAGAATTATTAACTCTATATAAATGAAAAACTGTCTACGACAGTGTCTCAAAGTTCTCCCCGTGAGGCAGAGAGAACCTTGAGTGCTTGTGGGGGTGGGGACAGCAGCAGCGATCTCAGGGATCACCGCCGCCGGCGGGGGGATGTGCAAAAAAAGGGCGTTTAGTACCCTCCAGAGGCTGCAGGGAGGCCTGCGGACCCTCTGCAGGCCTCCTTGAGCTTTAGATTGCCACTCCGCGGCTATTTACGACCACTTCCAGTTTTCGCTGGAGCAGCGATCTAAAGCTCGTGGAGGTCCACGGAGAAGTCCGCAGGCCTTCCTACACCCTCTGGAGGCCCTGGTAAGTACGAAACTCCCCTTTTCCGCATATTTTTCCCCTGGTGGTAGTGGCGGCGATCCCTGGGATTGCCACCGCCATGCTTTCCCCAGCCCTTAAGGGGACAGGGGAAGCATCTGGTTCTCCTGGTGGGGCACAACCCACCAGTTTGAGAAATGCTGGTCTAAGAGTTAGGTCAGATTTTAAATACACTTAACCTTGAACCAATTTAGAGTACACTACAGAATCACATTTTCTCTTAACTCTATGCATTTTTTACTAGATCTGTGTACATGACAGTGTATGACCACTTTAAAGCCATTGAAAACAGGATGCTTTACAAAAACAGCTTATTTTAGCGCTTCCTGCAGCACATGCAACACATTCTCTAAGTCTCAACAATCAGCAACGTGCCAGGAAGATGAAACATCAGAGTTCCAACGGAGCAAAAAATTATGGCATGCAAAGTATACTCCCCACGAAGAATCTAAAGCTCAGCAATAAAGTGTAGGAAAGAATCTGCTGAAAAATTATCCCGTGCAGAGTCCTACTGAAATGCATCAGGGATTCAAGAACACACTAATACTCTTGAGCAGTTCCCATTCTTTTCAGTAGGGCCTGAGTGGGAAAACTTCCTGGGGCCATTGTGCCCTAATGCTAGTATTAAACTCACAGAATAATGAATGGAATGCTGTATTGACTTGTTGTTCAGTCGTTAAGTCGTGTCCGACCCTTCGTGATCCCATGAACCATATCCCGCCAGGCCTTCCTGTCCTCCACTATCTTCCTGAGTTCGCTCATTTTCATGTTTGTTGCATCGGTGATGCTGTCTAACCATCTCATCCTTGGCCTTCCCCTTCTCCTTTTGCCTTCAATCTTTCCCAGCATCAGCGTCTTCTCCAGAGAGTCCTCTCTTCGCATTAGGTGGCCAAAATATTTGAGTTTCAGCCTTAGTACCTGTCCTTCCAGGGAACAGTCAGGCTTGATTTCATTTAGAATTGACTGATTTGATCTCCTAGCAGTCCAAGGGACTCTCAGGAGTCTTCTCCAGCACCACAGTTCAAAAGCATCTATTCTTCGGCGCTCAGCCTTCCTTATGGTCCAACTCTCGCACCCATACATTGCTACTGGGAACACCATCGCCCTGACTATACGAACTTTTGTTGGCATGGTGATATCTCTGCTTTTTATTATGCTGTCTAAGTTTGCCATAGCTTTCCTTCCAAGGAGTAAGCGTCTTTTAATTTCATGGCTGCTGTCTCCGTCTGCAGTGATCTTGGAGCCCAGAAAAGTAAAATCTGTTACTGCTTCCATTTCTGCCCCTTCTATTTGCCAGGAATTGATGGGCCCAGATGCCATGATCTTAGTTTTATTAATGTTGAGTTTCAAGCCAACTTTTGCACTCTCCTCTTTCACTCTCATCAAGAGGCTCTTTAGTTCTTCTTCACTTTCTGCCATTAGGGTGGTATCGTCTGCATATCTGAGGTTGTTGATATTTCTCCCGGCAATCTTGATTCCGGCTTGTGATTCATTCAGCCCTGCATTTCTCATAATGTACTCTGCATATACGTTAAATAAGCAGGGTGACAATATACAGCCTTGCCGTACTCCCTTCCCAATTTTGAACCAATCAGTTGTTCCATGGCCGGTTCGAACTGTTGCTTCTTGACCCGCATACAGGTTTCTCAGGAGACAGGTAAGGCTGTATTGACTACTTAGAGTAAAATAAATTATATACAGTCTTTCTGGCAAATATATGGGTTCACTGTAATCTATTCTCATGTACACATCACAGAAACAACAGCAGTAGAATTCTGCAGCTTTGCTCTAGGAAACCTTGACACCATAAAGCAGACACCATTGTCTTTTTAAAAAAATTAAGCCACATTGAACAATATAATTAGAATAAGACTATTTTTTCTTCCCCATTCACTGCAATGGGCTGCCATGTTTGAATCTCAGTTAGGATCTCTTAAACCTGATTAGCTATGTCACTGCTGGTCACTCCCCTAAGCTAGTTTGCAAGGGGAGGCATAGCATCTTTATATTTGCACAGGAGACAACATACATATTTAGACACACAACATTCAAATGAACTGATTAGCATGCTATTGACCAGTAAATTAAACTGTGCCCACAGCAATGTTAAAATCGTATTGAGAAATCTCACAATCAATCTCACTGCAGGCTTGTCGGTTAACAAGCTAATGACTAATTGGACTTCTTTATTCACTGCAGTCACATCACAACAGATAATGTTATAATACACAAAATGTTAGCAAAACTGAGTCCATATTGGTTATACCTGTCCCCTGGCAGACCTAAAGCCAAGCCAGATATTTGAAAAACTTTTGCAAAGGCTTCCCGTCCTAGCCACCACCTTTGTATAGCAGTGCATTTGAGCATTCCAAGGCCTTCACATTGTCTCAGTTAGCTTTCCAACAACCATGTAAGGTAGGTCAGTATTGCCTTAATGAAGATGGTCTGGGAGAGCAAGAGGCTGGCTTGCCTAAATCCATAGCTGGGTGGAATTTTAAACCAAGAACTTCCTGGCTCACGTTCTTAGCCACTACAGTAGCTCTACTTGTTAGTCTTTCCCCCTCCTTGTTAATCAGGTCTCTTAAAAAGATATTGGTGTTTTGTTTTTAAAATAATCTGTACACTTCTACTCTAAAGATGGGTTACTGTTTGAATCTTGTAACGACACAGAGATAAACTAGGCGTGGATTAACTGGGTCAAAACAATACAAAGCATTGAAATCAGCTAAGACCAGCATAATTCACAGTCAGGCTGGCAGAGCCCTGTTTCCCAGCTGCCACAGACAAAGCAAAGGCATTAGAGAAGGGGAAGGAAATCAGGAACCAAATGAGAAAACTCTCTACTATTAAAATTGGCTTAGAAAAATATTTGACAATTCTATTTCCTCAGCTAACTCCCTTCCATACAGTTCAACATTTCTTTTTAATTAGCAGAACAGTCAGGCTGTCCTCCTTTTAGAACTGCCAGATGTCACAGCACCACAGTACATCACAGATGCCCCTAATTTCAGGAACTCAACAGTTTCAGAACAATCACTGGACACCACCATATCCCTCAATCAAGCTATTTGCATCTGGCAATCTACCACCACCCCAGAGCAACAGTTGGCAGTTATGGGTTTCGGCAGTGGAAGTTCCCACATTTCATCAAGAATTACAGCGAGCAAAGTTCACCTAAGAGCATAAATAGGAAGACAAGGTTAAGAGAAATACCAACTTTTTCCTTAAACTCAGAAAGGTAGTTTAAAAACTGGGCAAACATGCACCGAGTAGGAACAAGGTAAATATACCAACTGAACAGTTTACCAATTAAGAACAAAATGTATGTTTTAAAAAGTTGAAACTGCAAACCAAAGCTGAAATGTAAAAACAACTTAGGCTACAGTCCTATGCAAACTTACCTGGGAGTAAGTCCTACTGAACGTGGTAAGACTCACTTCTAGGCAAACATGCACTGCTATTTCAGATTTGAATTTTAACCCCACCCCCCAAAAAAAAGGTAGAGTTCATATTCCTCAATTCACTTAAAGTTCAAGTGTGGCTTTCAGGGTTTTCAGATAGGTACTGTAAGGTGAACCTCAACATCTGCAAGATATCACATGCTTGAATTAGCCAACTTCAAATGTGGGAAGTTTGCCTGATCTCAAAGGTGTGCAATTTTTCATTTCAGCACCAACAACTAGTCTAGACAAAAAGATACTATCAATCTCCAACTTGTAAGCAAGCTCCTTCATTCACTTCAAAAGAAGGGAGAACTCTCTCTCCCCCCCCCCTTTGCCAAAGTGGATGGAAAGCAAAGCTATGTCTCCTATATGATGAGTATAATTTCAGAGTGCCTTGAGTTCAAGAAGATACTTCATCGATCTATCCGCCTCAACTCTACACCTGTAAAATGGGAATATTGGTGACTTCAAACACTTTTGCAATGCGACATAGAAATTTGTTCCTCCTTTGGAAACAGACTATCCTATGTAGGCACTACAAGACCACACTCCTATACTAAAGTTTATGCTAATTAACCACCAATAACTTCTAGCCTTTAATCTGTGTTCGTGGATACATAATCAGTCACCACTCCAGCCACAGCTTTTCGCTGAAAAAGCAGAATGAATCCACCCTCGCACCCCTCTTCAACCACTCTGAACATGCACCGCTAAATTAAAAAAAAAAAGACAGAAAACAAAGATAGAACTCAGATTTCAAAAGCCATGGTAAGTCTTTAAGACTCCGCTGATCTCTGGGATAAGGAGCCTTCCCTGGAAAGACATCTGGCGCCCTACACAGAGAGGCAACCACAGGCACTCTCAATAAGCGCACTTCATTCTCTCCCTCGCGCGCCTCCCCGCCCCCAGCTCGAAGCTCCAGCTAATCGCCAAACTTTCCCGGTCGAGGAACCCCGTACAGACACAGGCCACACCACGGCGCTTCACACTCACCCAGCTCTTCCGCAGAACCCCCGCGCAGCCAAGCGAGGGGCAGCAGGAGGACGAGAGCAGCCCCCAGCCGGCGGCGGCAGCCCATGGCCCCACCGGCCTTTTTAGGGCTCTCCCCTCGCTGCTGCCGCCGCTCTCTACTTCTCCCGCCGTTTCCCCGGAGCGCTTCTGTAACGCCAGCCGCCGTAGTAGGGGAGGCTTGGTGGTCTGCTCCCGCTTGCCTTCGAGGAACGGAATGGGACTCTCCTGACGGGATGTCTCCCTTCGCGTCACCAGGCCAGGGGGGGGGGCGACCTCACCTCACGGTGGGCGGCGGCAGTCGCGGCTCCTCCTCCTCCTGGAGGGGAAAGGAAACAAGGAAGGCGAGCGAGCCTTCTCTTCCCATTGGACTTTGCGGAGAGGCGCCCCCCCCCACGACTTGCCCTGCCCCGCCCGCCCCGCCCCAGAGGTGTCTCATGAGCCCGCACAGTCCGCGCTCTCTTTTTGGCCAGTTGCTAAGCAAGAGGTGGTGAGGTGCCTGTCTGCCCGGAAACCACGTTGTTTGACTTCGTGTGCTGCTCATTAGCGACTGAGGGAAGCTCTCTTTTTGAGTGGTTGGAACAACTCCGAGTGCCGTGAACAAGAAATCACTGCATGTAGCAAACTAGTACGTAAGGGAGAGAACGTTGGGGTTAGAACGCGTCTCTGCGGCATGGGGGGAGGGGAGTTTTCTTTCCCATAATTCCCCACCTATAGTCGGGAGGGCCCAGGCATGAGGCCGACTGAACGTAACCCATCATTTAAATAAAGTGGTACGTTTGGATGTGTAAGATCCACTGCAAACCGAGTAGGCTACAACTAAGTCATTGACTCGGTGGTCTTTCTGTGTTTGTAGGATAGAGATAGAGAAGGGAGAAGAGTTTGAGTTTCACAGTGCTCACGGTTTCTGCTTACATTCTTTACATTTTCTACATGCCTAGTAGCCAATGCACACATCCAAATGGACCACCCTTTTTCTCCACATATTCTTGATTACGTGGAACATGAACACAGAGGAAAACCTGTGATCATGGCAGCCCTTTCCCCATCCAGTGTAATCACAGAAACAGCTGTGGACTCTGTTTGACTCTGTATGCAGTATACAGTTTCTCCACAAGATCTTGTCCATGGCTGGAAAAATGTAGTGGTATGCATGTGCAGCATGTATGAACCAGCTCAATGATTCTTGGCTTTTGGCTGCAATCCCATCCCACACGTACATACATACATACATTTACTCATTTACCTGAGTAAAAATGCAATCCTATCCTTCTTCCCCACTGGTGCATGCAGTCAGTTGGGGGAGGGCAGAACTGGAGATTTTGGTAGGGAAAGGGGATTTAAATCCCAGTTAGGTAAAGGTATCCCCTGTTCAAAAGCCAGTCATGTCTGACTAGGGTGCAGTGTGTGTGCACATCTCTGTTTCTAAGGCCGAAGAGCCAGCACTGTTTGGGCCCAAACTAGGCTGAAGCCTGTCTAGATTCCAGGACGATAGTAAGCCTAGTCATGCGGCACTCTTGAACTGCTGTCCTACCGACCTTCCGATCTGCAGTTCAGCGTCTTAACCAATAAGCCACCATGGCCTAAATCCCCGTTACATCCCCCCTTAAAGGGAATTTAAATCCCCTTTCCCTTCCAAAGCCTCCTGTTCTGCCCTCCCCCATTGGCTGCACCAGTGGGGAAGCTGGATAGGATTGTGCTGCAAAGCTGCAATCCTAAGTATACACATTTACCTGAGAGTAAATCCCATTGAAATCAGTGGGGCTTACTTCTCAGTAGGCATGCATACGATTGCACTGTAAGGCCCATTGGCCACAGTGACTTGCAGTGCAATCTATATGCATAACTTGCACTGTAATAGACATAAGCCCATTCTGTTCAGTGGGGCTTACTCCCAGGAAAGTGTGTATAGGATTGAAGGTAAACAGATATAGGATTGCACTAGAAGTCATTTACAGCAAAGAAGACAAAATGGCACTTTAAGGAACAATTTGTCACATGTGAACTTGTGTAACCAAAAGCTTAAGCTTTGCTGCAAGGGAGTTATAAGATTTTTAGGAAACACTGACAAGGCTTTCAGTTCCCCAGGGATTGCTTTATGTTCTGTGTACATTTCCAAGGCAACTTCATGAGACAAAAAGGCTAGAATATTGCCAAGACACACAGATCTGATTGGTTGGACTGCATCTTACAGACTTTGTGGATGATTCTGATATAGAGGCTGTTCAACCCTCACCTGCTTTAAAGAGATCTCATCCTGACGGAGCTTTGACCAGGCAGGACAGAACTAGAAAAGGATATTATTCTCAGCCTTAGAATGGAGAACTTTTGTTGGCATGAACTTCAGTCAGTTTGCAAAGGGCTCAGCGTTCAACAATGGGCATCTTCATGGAATGAAAGTCATCATTCTCCATAGATTTTTAGTGGAGACCAAGGGCTGAGCAACTCTGACAGATTCCCACAGCCACAAGGCAGACTGCTGCCAAGTCCAACTGGGCCAATGTAGCTCTGTTGACTTGCCTAAATGTATCCTAGCCTAGCCAGCCGTGCCTCCCACAGTGACTTGGTCAGGGAATATTTATAACATTTATGAATTGCCTTTCTGCCTCAAAGCCTCTCAAGGCAATATACAATAAATCACTGCTGAAAATAACAACAAAAGGCTAAAACAGGGGTGGCCAACCTTTCAACATGAATGCTCCTGGCCCTTTAATGGTTGCATAGGTGCGGGCATTTCAGTAGGTGCAGCTGCCTTAGCAGCCTACCATTAGCAGTTGCAGAAGCCAAGATTCTGTCTTCTACACAACTCTTAAGAACGCAGAGGCCCTAATGGTGGAAGGTTGGCCACCCCTGTGCTAAAATGATAATACTGCATAACCACTCAAAATTGAGAAGACAGCAACATTCACGCTTGTAACAGCTTCAGCTGAAAATGCCTAGGAAGTAAAAGGTGTTCACTTTGTACCTGAATTCTAACAGCAAAGTGGCTAAACAGGTCTTTCTAGATAGCTGCGGCATAGGGACCAGCTGCACCTATCCAATATCAGGCTAGTTTTGCTTGGTATTCTTTGCAGGATCAATACAAACATTTAGGCTACAATAATAAACACAGTTACAAGGGAGTAAGCACTGTATTAAACATAGTGAGCTTTAACTGTAAATATGTCTAGGATTACTCAGATAGCGGTTTGAAGCTCAGACAGAAATGCAGTTGGTAGAGGTGTTTGAAAATGGTGTTATTCATTTTACTCAGAAGTAAGCCCATTGTGTTCAGTAAGACTTTGGCTGAAATCCTCTCATATTCAACAAAAACAAACACCTCTAGCAGTTGGTGAAAACGATTGTTTTAAAATAAAAGTGCCACCATTATATTTTGAACTCCAGATAGTGTTAAAAAAATGTACTGCTCTTGACTAGTGGATAGTTTCTTTAAAACAAAATAATTGTTTCAAGCCCCTGCCAGCTATGTCAGTGATTTTTTAAAAAAGTATTTTTAAATTCCTTGGCATTCTTAAAGAGTTGCACGGATACATGCAAAGGTTTTTTTTTAAAGTTCCATGTTGATTTTCCTTCTTTCTTTTCAGCTCACGTCTACAAAATGTTTCTTTGGGCAGGGTAAGTGAAAATGATAACAAAAACATTGATCAGATTGTTCAAAAATCCAAGAAAACCACTCTAACAGTGCATTCCTATGCATGTTCACTCAGAAATAAGGCTGCAACCCTATGCTAACTTTCCTGGGAGTAAGCCCCATTGAACATAATGCCCTCTGGTGCGCACTCACCACCACATCTCCCTGAGTTGCACTGAAGATCTACACAGTATTGCAGTGTCAGCACTCTTATCTGCACTCTTACCAGAAGAGTGTTGGCAAAGGGTTTTTCTGTGCTGTGTCTGTTTAAAGGGAAATGTTTCACTGAGTATCAGTCCTTGTGCTTCAGATAAAAAAGGGAGTGTAGAGATTGCATGAATGCAGACATAATCTACAGACAGAACAAAAGTGGCTGCAGCATGATCCACTTATTATTTGTGTCCTTCCCCCACCCCTGGGCCTGGCACGGTTGAGGTATGATTTCCCTTTCTACTTCACTGAACCCAGGGTATGTTTTTATAGCATTAGATAAAATAAAAGATCACAAAGTATCCAAGGTTTTTCAAAATCTTAACTTTTAATTCCAAAGTTTAGTTTGTTGTGACGTGTCATAGTGCCACCTAGTGGAAAACATGGTGGAAAGAAGTTTTTTTTTTTTTTAATCTCTGCTGTTTCCAGAACTTCTAAATGGAAAAGCTAGAATTTTGAGTAAAAATAAAACACCATCATTTTCACCAACAGTATAATCCTAATCATGCTTACTCATCAGTAAGTCCCATATGGTCCAATAGGTATTACTTTCATGTAACTATGTTTTGGATTGCAACTCCAGTGTGAATGTTTGACTGTGTAGCCCACACATGAGCTGTTGTTTGATCCAGCACAGTCAGTTGGAAATCTGTATGAAGGCCCAATCCTATCCAAGTTTCCAGCGCCGATGTAGCTGTGCCGACGGGGCATGCACTGCATTCTGTGGTTGGGGAATGTTTGTTTGCTTACCTCTGGGCTGCATTAAGGGTGCATCAGCACTGGAAAGTTGGATAGGATTGGGCCCTAAGAAGTCTATTGTGCTGAGGGAGAAAGGACCCTTGGATAAAACAGTCATTTATTGGAGATCAAGCAAGAGAAGATTGAACTATCTCTCAGCCTCACCCACCTCACAGGATTGTTGGGAGGACAAAAGGAGGGAAGGAACTATGTATACCACCCTGAGCTCCTTGGAGGAAGGGCAGTATAAAAATGTGAAAACAAATAAATAAAGAGGATAACATTGACAGTTCAGTGGCATAAGATCAGCTGATTTCTAATGTCTAGCTGTCTGACTGGCATAAACACTCCTATATCTCAAGACTGGGTATCTGTTCAGTCTTATCCAGGAAGTGAATTGGTATTTTTTTGTATGCAGTGTTGATGCTTCTTACATACGGCACCTTCCACTATGACCTGAGATCCAGGGACCTTGCACAGATATGAGAAGTTAACAGTTCAATGAAGGTGGCTTGTCACAGGTCAAGCCTAAAGGTCTTACTATGATCAACTAGTTCAGGGGTGGCCAACCTTCCATCATTAGGGCCTCTGCGTTCTTAAGTGGTGTGTAGAAGACAGAATCTTGGCAGTTGCAATTGCTGATGGTGCTGCTAAAGCAGCTGCACCTGCTGAAATGCCCTCACCTATACAACCATTAAAGGGACAGGAGCATGCATGCTGGAAGGTTGGCCGCCCCTGAACTAGTTGCATGTCAGTCTAGATCAGTGGTGACTGAGTATTTCTACTGAGTAAAAAAAAAACTGAGTTCCGATATATACTGATTGTTTCCCCCTACTTCTCCACACTTCTTGATTTGCAATTATTATTTGAACAATGTCATGTAGTACAAATATAGCATTTGACTTGTACTGAATAAATCAACTGTGGTCAGACATTAGATCTAAAAAAGATGATGATGGGAAAGAATTGATCTTCAGTTTCATATGACAGCACTCTAGACCACAAGCCTACAGTGCCTGGGCTAAGGTCACATAGGGCAAGGTTGTTGCTCTGTAACTAACAATCTAGAGTAGAGAGGACCATGCCAAGTGTTGTCTTCAACGTGGAAGTGTAATTGTTGAATGGCGATTAGTGGTTTCCTTATGCAGTTTTAGAGAAGTTGTGTAGCTGGTGTTATTATTATGAACTTTGTCATGATGTGCTGAAGCTGCTGTCTTTGGAGTTCTTTTATCATTGCCATAGTCTTGCTCTGGTGCTACTTGCTGAAACCAAGGTGTTGATTAAGGACCCAATCCTATCCAACTTTCCATCGCCAATGCAGCCCTGAGGTAAGGAAACAAATGATCCCTTACCCTGAGGAGGCCTCTGTGACTGCTCCTCCACCGCAGAATGCAGCGCACACCCAGGGTGACCAGAAACAATGGAGGACAAAGTGCTTATACCTTTAACCATTATAGAAAAGAGGGCATTTTAGCAGGTGCAGCTTTTTGCACCCTTCCATGATGAGATGCACCTGCCCAAATTCCCTCTTCTCTACAATGGCTAAAGGTATAGGCACTTTGTCCTCTATTGTTTCTGGTCACCCTGCACATGCCCCATTGGCCCGGTTGCATCAGTGCTGGAAAGTTATGGGATTGGGCCCTAAGTTGTACCCATTCATGCAGCAGAGACAGAACGGTGGCTGTCTTAATTGGACAATAGTAACTAGCCAAACAGCTACTAGTTACAAATTTAGCATTGGCTCATTAGTCCACTGTTCCGGTGTAATGATGTTTCCTTCTTAACAGAAATTAACAGACGAGAAGCCAGCTATAGGAACACATGCTGTGTCCTTCCACCACCATCCTTAT
Organism: Plestiodon gilberti rubricaudatus; assembly: GCA_026170595.1. Taxonomy (NCBI): domain Eukaryota; kingdom Metazoa; phylum Chordata; class Lepidosauria; order Squamata; family Scincidae; genus Plestiodon; species Plestiodon gilberti. Next base: position 81,031,118 of record JANXHW010000001.1, read on the forward strand.
TGGGAGAAAATTTCTCTCCCAACTGAATTGCAACTTAATGTTGCTCTCAGGTCTTGCTGAAATAGGAACCCTGGCCACATTTAAGGTAGGGGTGTGTGTGTGTGTGCGTACATGTACACGTGTACATATAGAGGTAGAGGAGTATGTTCTTGAAGGTGGCCCTAGTCTCTCTACAGTGGGGAAAAGGAGCCAGTGCTACATCTACTCCTATCCTCCTCCAGAGGAGAAGAAAAATCCCTTGCTAGTTCCTCAGCAAGAACTAGCAACATAAACAGATATGCCAAGAAATATTAACAGTAACGAGAAGAAGGAATGATACATTCATGGAAAAGGAAGAATAGGTGAGCACTTGAGTCTTAAATAGCCTTAAACAGCATAAAAAATGGCAGCAGAAGCTCACATGTGTAAAGAAATGTACTGCTCTTGTCATAGAGACTTCTGATTGCAAGTGATTGAGACATCAAGTGTGAGGGTGCACATAACAGCCTGAAAGGGATCCATCCTGACCTGGTGCCAAGGACAAAAGCATTTATGGCGCTCAGTGTTATAAACTGTTTCTCTCTCTCCCAATCAAGACATGATTTGTGTAAAACCTCAGACCTATTGCACTTGTTACTCCAAAATGTTACGGACTAGCATTCTGTGCACCACAGACAGATTTTGCTAAATACAGTAAATAGTAACAATGCTTTATATTAATTTGATTTTCTATAACAGTTTGGTTGTATTCTCCATGAAGTCTTGGTGTTGTAGCAATGAATCTGCAGTTATTGTTTTGGAGTTTTTGCACTCATATGAAGCAACCAAGAAAAATAATCACACCTAAGCGGATAGTCACTTGAACGTTAATGATTACTTAACCAACCCTTGTTATAAGAAGACAGCTGGGGCTTTTATCTTGATTCTCTGTCAGGTGGGTGGTCTTGTAAAAGGAGTCTAAAAGAAATCAATAAAACAGGACAGCTTTTAAGATGGATTCACACAACCTGGTGAAGCTGCAGTCATCCTTATCATGTATGTAAAACTTTTAATTAGTTGGAGGCCATCTATGTTTTATTTATCCTCGCATGTTTCTGGCTTTCTTACAGGGTTTTGTGTGGCCTTAACACACCATTTAAGAATATGGTAAACTTGATAAACTCATGGACTCCCCATGGCAACCTTCCACTAAGGTTCTACAGGGGACTGAAGGAGTAGCTTGCCAGAGAGCCACAAGTAACTGTGTGGGGATGGAGGACTTTAATCTTCTAGCACAAAAGACCTTTTTGGCAGCAGTAATTTTGGTACACATCTTATGTGCAATTTACTTGTGTGAATTCCAGCACACAACAAAACAAAACAACGTCCAGCCAACAACAAAACAAAACAACAGGCAAGACTGCGGCATTTGTCCTTTGAGGGCGGTGGAGAGGAGATGGCTGTAGCAAGCCCCCAGGCTCCCACTATGCTGAGCTCTCCCGGCACCGCGCCTAGGCTGCTGCTGCTCTCGGATATGTTCACACACACAACGCCGGGGGGGGGGGGGGGCTTGGGGATTCTTCTGTACCAGGGCCGCCAGGCAAAAACCCTCTTTCTTAAAAATAGGGCATGCCAGAATAACTGATGCACACTTGCGTTTCTTGTTATAACTAGCAGTGACAAATATGGAACCGGACATTGACCATCTCATTAGCCAAAAGCAGGACCATACTTCCTATTGAAATGCTAATAAGTTTATGTTAATTAAAATTGTTCTTCAAAATTGTTCTTCATAAGCCGCCTTGGGTCCCGTGGGGAGAAAGGCGGGATAGAAATATGGTAAATAAAATTTTAAATATTGTATTGTTTTTTCCTGTGTGTGTGTGTGTGTGTGTGACTACAAATAAGATATGTGCAGTGTGCATAGGAATTCGTTCATATTTTTTTCAAACCATAGTCCGGCCCCCCAAAGTTTGAGGATCCCTGCTATACATGTTTACTCAAAAGTAAACCTTGTTTTCTTCAATGGAGCTTACTTCCAGGTGTACAGTCCAATCCTATCCTCCCCCACCCTGGGCCATGCAGCATGGGTCGCGTGGCCCATGCTGAATCCTATGTGGGTAAGGAGGTGACTAGAGGTCTACTCATGGTAAGGGAACATTTGTCCCCTTACCCTGGGTAACCCCCCAGCTGCCGCAATGGGGCTACTTGATTCTCCGCCAGCTCTTTAACTGAGGCAGAAGCCTTGCGTAGGCTGAATGGGCCTGGGAGGGGGGAATAGGTTATGGCGCATAGCAGTGTCGCCAATCCATTCCCCCCTAAAGGGTCCAATCCGTGGCTGCCCTCCCCTGCTCATTATGCCCCTCCCTGCCCTCCCCCAGCCCCTCCCCGCTCAGAGCAGAGTTTACCTGCACCATGATTCTATCAGGATTCAGCACTGGCAGGATGGCGCAGGCCTTCCCACTGGCGCTGCCTGCTCCTGAGTTGTCGGGATGCACTTTACAGCGTGTTTGCGACCTCAGTGCTGGGGTTGAGGCTGCAGTGCCGGCGCTGACCAAGAGTAGAATTGTGCTGTACGTCTATTTAGGATTGCAGCCAAAATTAATGCAAACCAGTTGTTGGTTCAGCTCCACACTGAGGCTTGGAGCTGAGCCTGTTTTGATGGACAGAATCCAGACACTTGTCCTATAAGTTGCACTTCTGTGGTGGGGATATGTTTCCAGCATTTTTTATGCCCCATGTGTGTTTTGAGTAACTACCCTATCTCAATTCTTGTAAGCAGTTTTGTTACAGGGCAGAAGTGCATGCAATGTGGCAGAGATCTCTCCTGAATGCTACCCAGTGGGATGCCGTAATAAGCCAACAAGCATTTCAAGAGGCTAAATTTATGCTGCATCTTATGATGTTGGGTTGCATTGCAGATTACCGGCTGTACATCATCCTCAGAGATTAATCTGTGTCATATCATGGAAAAAATCTGTCTGTCTATTTTTGTGACTCATGGAAGGAGGAGTGTTAAATTACTCTGTGACCCCTGAGCATGAATACTACACATTTTTTCTTTGCCTTAATGTGTCACTAAGGGATTGCTCAGAAGCTGAGATGGACAGCCTGCAGAGTGTGTTAGTGGCATTGCATGGGGAGTGGAGGAAATGGTGCCAGAAGGGTCTAGGGCATATTAGTTGAGGACAAGGAGAGAAAGGGAAGCAAGATTCTCAGTGACCAATGGCAGTTTCAGTAGCTGGTCAATGGAAATCAATAGGTATAACAGATTGAGTGAACAGGATTGTGAACATTTTAATTATGGTGAAATTGACACTTTTAGTAAAATATTAAGATTGCAGGGAAGGCATACACAGGATAGAGGAATGTGATAGAAATTGGGGTATGATTTTGAATGTTTGGAACATAACGGTTTAATCAACATATACCATTTTGGAATTTAAAGATGTGTTATATACAAGATATATGCATTAAATGTATACCAGTGTTTACCTTGCAGCTGTGAATGATGACAGTTCCAACTACAGGTGTCCCCCACTTAACAATGGGGATATGTTCTGGAAAACCCGTCATATAGTGAAACCGTCATCAAGCGAGTCCTCATCACCATCTAGTGTGGCCTATTGTGGTATAACGTGTAAAACCAATACAGTACAGTACAGTGTAATGCAATGTAACACAGCGGAGTTGTAATAGGGAATGAATGGCGAACACAGTGTACATTATGAGTGTAACACAAAGCACAGCAAGATTTCTACCTGTCAATGGAGGTAGAAACACACACACAAACAGAGAGTTAAAGACGACATTTTAAATTATTATTTTTTGCATTTAAAATACAGTACTGTAACTTTAATTCTTTGTTTACACTTTGGGAACCTCTGTTGTATATGCGGATCGTCATTAAGCGACCCGTCATTAAGGGGGGGGGACACCTGTACTGTCTTTTGGCTCAATCCTATACTTACCTAACTCCACCAGAACCTGTGTTCCAGTGGCTCTGGACACTTTATGGTGGATGCAAATGTGACCCGCTATCAGGAGGAACTGGGCCACCACCGCAAGTCGCACCACAAGCAGTGCCGGACACACAGCGATCCCTGGATGTCCCCTGTTGCCAGTAAGTCCGTGCGGGGGATGAGAGGGAGGCAGGGGTTGGGCGAAACAGGGTGGGGGTGGGTGGAACAGAGTGGTGATGGGCAGGGAGGAGGATGGAACAGGTCTGGAAAAAGGGCGGGTTTGGTGGCAGCAGTGCCCGTCAAATCCCAACCCCTTCCTGGTCTTAAATTCCCGAACCTGGGTACACGCAGACTTGCACCAGTGATATTGCTGGTACAGGTCTGAGTAGACCCGGTGGGCTGGCAGAGGCTTACCTTGTAGAAAGGGAACAAATGTTCTCTTCCCTTGAGGAAGCCTCCTGAGGCTGAAACTCCCCCCACGGGATACAGCGAGTGTCACGTTGGCTCCACTCCATTGTTGCGCAGGGAGTTAGGACTGGGCTGTTTGTCATACTGATGAAAATGAATTCAGAAGAATTATGTCTTACTAAGTATAAGCTAAGTATGCAGGGCTGAATGAATCGCAAGCCGGAATCAAGATTGCCGGGAGAAATATCAACAACCTCAGATATGCAGACGATACCACCCTAATGGCAGAAAGTGAAGAAGAACTAAAGAGCCTCTTGATGAGGGTGAAAGAGGAGAGTGCAAAAGTTGGCTTGAAACTCAACATTAATAAAACTAAGATCATGGCATCTGGTCCCATCAATTCCTGGCAAATAGAAGGGGCAGAAATGGAAGCAGTGACAGATTTTACTTTTTTGGGCTCCAAGATCACTGCAGACGGAGACAGCAGCCATGAAATTAAAAGACGCTTACTCCTTGGAAGGAAAGCTATGGCAAACTAAAGGCTGAACTACACTACAGGCAGAGGCTCTGCCACTGCCTCTGCTGCCGCCGCCGCGCTCAGAGCGGGCGAGTGTCTTCCCCCCTGTTGTCCCTCCTGTTGTCCCGCCTTCTTAAGAAAGCGCAGCTGTGATTGGCTAAACACAAGCGCGCAACGATTGGCCGAAACCTTGCAGCCTCATCTGTGAACCGTCTTTTTTTAACTTCAAGAACAAGTTTTATATCACTATCCCAGCAGGAGTTTTTGCGATTTTCAGTATTTCCCGCCATTCTGGTTTTCTCTCTCGTCCTGTGCTTTCCTCTGGGAATATTCTCTTTGGTGATAACCTCCAAGGTGATCCAAGGGAATAGTCTCAAAGGTGAATGTAACCTCCAAGGTGATTGGAGGTAGTTCAGATTGGCATGCAGCCGCCCTCCCCCCCTCCTACGATTGGTGGGCTGCAGTAGCTCCGCGAACCGCCCCCTAGCTCTGCGCGCCCGCCCCCTAAAAAGTAGGATTCCAGTTTGAGGTACGCGCCGGCCGTGCGGAGGTCGCAGCGGCTCCGCTTGCTTCAAAAATTAGGTCAGAAGCTCCGCGACGCGTGTAATGTAGCTCAGGCTTTAGACAGCATAATAAAAAGCAGAGATATCACCATGCCAACAAACGTTCGTATAGTCAGGGCGATGGTGTTCCCAGTAGCAATGTATGGTTGCGAGAGTTGGACCATAAGGAAGGCTGAGCGCCGAAGAATAGATGCTTTCGAACTGTGGTGCTGGAGAAGACTCCTGAGAGTCCCTTGGACTGCTAGGAGATCAAATCAGTCAATCCTAAATGAAATCAACCCTGACTGTTCCCTGGAAGGACAGGTACTGAGACTGAAGCTCAAATATCTTGGCCAGCTAATGCGAAGAGAGGACTCTCTGGAGAAGACTCTGATGCTGGGAAAGATTGAAGGCAAAAGGAGGAAGGGGAAGGCAAAGGATGAGACGGTTAGACAGCATCACCGATGCAATGAGCATGAAAATGAGCGAACTCAGGAAGATAGTGGAGGACAGGAAGACCTGGCGGGATATGGTTCATGGGATCACGAAGGGTCGGACATGACTTAACAACTGAACAACAACAACAACAACAACAACAAAGTATAAGCTGATTAGATTTTACTGGTTTAATGTAAAATCTAATTAGCACGTGCTAATTTTATGGAAACCTGGCTATAGCCTGGAATACAGACTTGTATTTTTTTAAAAACAATAATAATTTTTAAAATGTTAGTTGTGGGTGATATTGCATGTAGAATCTTCTATAATAACATCCACAAGTCTGGCTGGATGTCCATTTGTACACCTTTGGCTTTTAAACCATTTGGTTCATGTGGAACAGGAGAGGTACTGTCAAAAAGGGGGTGGTAATTGGTTGCGTCTGTGGAGCTTGCAAGTTAACCTTTCACGTTGGAGAAAGTCCCCCAGTGCCTTTTCTCCTGGCTTAGGAGTCATCCATGCACTTGTGAAATCAGCCTCTGCACACTTCTTTTCGACTTACCGTATTGTCCCGAGTATAAGACGCACCTGATTATAAGACGCACCCTTAAAGTTTGGTGCTGTTAAAAAAATTAATTAAATCACTGGCATTAAATTGCAACAGCCTGATTATAAGACGCACCCCTAGTTTAAAAACTTAAATTAGGAGAAAAAAGTGAGTCTTATACTCAGACCAATACGGTATTTATGCTGGTCCCTCCCATTCATTTCCATGGGCTTGCACAGGAGGAGTGCCTGGTGGATTGTGCCCTTTTGCAGCTCTTTGGAGCAACCTGCCTCCCACTGAAGTTTGTGCTAAAAAAAACTCCCATTGATTTAAATGACAGCAGCCATTCCTAGGGGAACAGAATATGAAATCTAAGGAAATAGGATCAGAGCAAAGTCATGCTTGCTTCTGGCCACAGAGTGTCACCCATGCTGCATATGTCACTTAAGTATTTATTAGTTATACTGTGTCTTTGTAGCACTCTGTTTATTTATATATGTACGGATTGAATAGGTGAAGAACAGATGCATGGACAATGCAGTTTCACAGCAATCAGGATCCCAAAAATCCAAATCCCCCCAGATCAGGCAAACTAGTTTTAGCCCCTATCCCTTGCACAAAGTTATGACCAAGGTAGCTTGGGACAAAGGTATTGAGCTTGAATTTAGTGATCCCAAATTACTGCAGTTTATCAGGCCCAAGACCCATAAGCTGGGGTTCCTGTATAATCCCTCTCTGCTACCTCCTTGTATCAACGACCCAATCCTATCCCGGCCTTGCGCTGACAGAACTCGTGTTCCATCAGCACAAGACCCAAGCCACTGGTGCAGCAGCTGCAGCGATGGCATGTGGGCCAGGGCCACCAGCAGGCAACCGCAGGTGGATTGCCCAGCCCCTGCTAGAGTATGTAAGTTGTCAGGGAAGCGTTCTGGGCGGGGATCGGGGTTGCCCCGGGGGTTGTTGATGGCGGGCTGGCGAAAGTTATCGGCAGCAGAAGCACTGCCAATATCCTCTGCCCCCGGAATGGCCTTGACACCCCCCTGGACCCACTTGGATTCATGCCAGCCAAAGAGCTGGCGCAGATCTGAGTAGGCCCATTGGGGACCATGGTGCAGCAGAGTAGGTAAGTTAAAAAGTTGTTTACTTACTACTCTGTCACTGCCTAGTCACTGGTTGGCCCATAGCATGCAGCAGAGGGTACGCCAGTGTCACTGCATGCTATGGGCCAGCCCAGGATAGTATTGGGCTGTGAGTAAAATCTAAGGAAGATATCTGCTAGTCAGGGAAAAATGTTGCTTTCCTAGGGACAGATTAGCATGTCAACAAGCATCAAATTGGTGAAATAATATCTGGCAAATTTTATACGTATTTATAAAATGCTGCTCTTTTCCTCAAGTTTAGCACCATGTGCCTAATGAAGAGTTATGTGCAGCTCAAATGCTTGCTTATTCTTCACACCAGATCTTAGCTGTTCTATATTACTATATTTTTCTATAAACTAAACCAGGGGTGGCCAAGCTTTCAACATGAATGCTCCTGGCCCTTTAATAGTTGCATAGGTGAGGGCACTTCAGCAGGTGCAGCACCATCGGCACTTGCAGCGGCCAAGATTCTGCCTTCTACACAATTCTTAAGAATGCAGAAGCCCTAATGGTGGAAGGTTGGCCACCCCTGAACTAAACAATACATTACTATACGATAACAATACATTACTATAGCCACTTTATGAGTCACACCATACATTTATGGTGTGGGAACACGTTTGCAGACGTACATCGCAAGAGATGACCTGTTGGAGGAGCTATAGTGTTTTTTTCAGAAACGTTTAAGTACAGCTCACCTTTTGAGGGGAATACAAGATGAGTAGTGTACAATACTGTACAGTTCTTTAAAATAAGTCGTTCACATCTCTTTCTTTGCTTTCTGTGTTCGAAGAACCCAACCACCTTTCTCTTGTCCTAGTCATGGGATTGGAACAGCAACCAATGTTTACGTGCTCCACCTCCACTCAGGCAATTTCTTGCTTCTGAAATGTGAAGGACTGACAGCAGTGGCATGGTTAAGCATACTTGACGCTGTATAAGCTTTCAGGCAGGCATACTTTCCTGGTGCCGTAAGCTACTAGCACAGAGGCCTGTGAATATATGAAAGCATTGACCTGCCCATGATACAGATGAGAAGCTTAATGTGTCTCTGCTGTCAATGTGAGGCTTTACAAAGCTCCTCTTTGCTCAAGGACCAGATGCCTCCCATAAACATATCCCCATTCGGGAAGGGATTTTCCCCTTTATCCGAGGTATTAAAAATTGCCATGGCTGGTAGATGAGATGCTGGGTGATGTGAGCATGTGCTAGGTTCTCAACATTTACTTTCAGAGAGGCTCAGTGAATGGTTGGGGGTGCGTGTTTTTGCTTGATTTTTTGCTTTCATACCGATGGCCAAGCCTGCATGCCAGCCATGCATGAAACCCCACCAGAGGTTTGATGAAGTTCCTGATTTATTTTTTTATTTTTTGCTGTCTGCTGGGTTTGTCAAGCACCTGGCCGGCTACAGTATATGACTGGAAAACTGTGTTTATCAGTGGGTCATGACTTGTGCTGGCCAGGTCTAATCATTGCTGTCCTTGAGGTCTGGAAGAAATCTCCTCTTAGGTTAGATTGGCTAGCAATGTTTGGTGGTGGGTTAATTAGCTCTCTTGCTAAATCTTGCTAAAATTGGACCATTTTACTAATAGGTGCACATTAGTCTTGGTCTAGAGAAGACTGTCATAGATGGAGACTGTCATTCAGGCAGGACAGATTACAGAACCATCAGCATGAAGAGACTGAATGAAGGAGTTAAGTTCTGATATATACCCTCTTCCATTCTCTCCATGTGAAATGGCTAGCAGCTTGAGATAGCCCTCTCTTTCCCTCTTTGGGGTGCATGTAAGAGATGTGATTAATTCGCACTTGTACTGTATATAGTCAGGCTGAGGAGTGTTAAAAGGATGGATTCCCCCCCCCCTTTTTGTGTGAGGAATACTGATTTTTATTCCTCTTGGTAATCATAAGAACAAAAGCAGACTGTTGTTATACTGGAGCAATTGAGCTGTTGTGAATGGGCACCATATTGAGTATGCACACCCACCCAGGCAAAAAGCAGTTTTAGAAACTTGTGTTTCAACTTTTGCAAGTGTAATTCATCTTAACTCGACTGGGGCAGCCAGTGCAGGATAATACTGGAATGTAGTAGGGCGGCTGTCACCTGACTATAAAGAAACCAACCATTGATTAATCAGTCTGAGATATTTGCATATACTGTAAGTAAGTATAGTTCTGAAGCATGAAACATGCATTCTTTGTCTTTAGCTGATAACTAATTAATTTAGGGCACAATCCTAACTGGGCTTTGTGACATCGTAAAGGCATGTACGACAGCGCACATGCCTTAATTTTATTATTTTTTATTTACAGTATTTCTATCCCGCCTTTCTCCCCGAAGGGACCCAAGGCGGCTTACAACAGGGAAAAAAAATACATACAAAAGACACAGTATAAAAAATATCACATTTTAAAACAGTAAAAACAATTAATGAAAATTAATAAAAACAGTGTCTAAAAACAATTTAAAAGATCATGGCTTCAATCAGAGCAGGAGCATAAAAACAGCAACACACCCACCTGTACCAGCGAGATGTTAAAAAAAGGCAGGGGCTCAGAAGGCTTCTTTGAACAAGAAGGTTTTTAGGCCTCGCCGGAAAGTGTCCAAGGAAGGAGCAGTTCATAGGTCAAAGGGGAGGGAATTCCATAAGGTTGGTGCCACTACTGAGAAGGCCCTGTTTCTAGCCGTCGCCCCTCGCACCTCCTTGGGCGACGGCACCCGCAAAAGGGCCTTCTCTGATGATCTGAGGAGACGGGCCGGACTATATAGAAGTAGGCGGTCTCTCAAATATCCTGGCCCCAAGCCGTATAGGGCTTTAAAGGTCAAAACCAGCACTTTGAATTGGGCCCTTTGAATTAATGACATTGCAAACAGCGCAATGTCGGTGGCCATTTTGGGGACACCATCTCAAATGGTGGCAGCGGGCAACCTGTGCTGAGGCAGGTAAGCTGTTGTTGGAGATGGAAGATGGGTGGGGGGCAGAAAAGGGCAGGGAGGGGAGGAACATGGGAGTTTCTGGGCAGGGAGGGTGGGAGGCAAAAAAGGGGAAGGAGGAGGTGGTTCCCGGCAGCAGTTACTTGTGCCGGATCCTAACCCCATTCCCTCTCTCCTACCCTCCTTGGACCTACATCAGCAAAATGACTAGTGTAGATCCAAGGAGCCCCCTTGGGGTAGCGCTTACCTCAAGGAGGCCCCCGGGACTGCTCCCCCTGCATGGTTCAGCACCCGCTGTGTTGGCATGGCTGCATTGGCAGGAGGGTTTAGTTAGGATTGGGCTGTTAGATGTCTATTCCCCACCTTCCTGTGGTAAATTGAATTCATTGATGTGCATGGCACATGATGTGTGCATGTGAAAAAAGGGGAGGATGCCTCTTTTAAGTTTGACATCTGCTTTTTTTGTACTTCTGTTTATATATCTACTATTTGATTGATTGGGGCACTTCTTGGTACATTAAGCATATTTAATTATTTATAGCGCAATCCTATCCAACTTACACCACCAGTGTAACCAGCGGTGCAGTGAGAACGGGAGGCCCCAGAACGGAAAGGGGATTCAAATCCCCTCCAAAGGGGGATTTTTAAATCCCCCCTCCCCTCCAAAGTCTCCTGCCCTGCACTACCCTGCTGGTTACTCCAGTGGGGGAAGCTGGATAGGATTGCGCTGTTACGCTGCAATTCTATGCATGTGTTCCTGGGAGTGAGTCTCATTGATCACAACAGGACTTATGTCCAAGTAAATGCTCATAGAATTGTGCTGTAACCGATTAATCAAACATTGCAGCCTTAGCATGTGGTATGAAGAGTGATATTTCAGTAATGAGTTGTACATCTATGTATACTAATGGACGAGTGGATGCTGCTGTTGATGAAATTACTGTTTGTGTATGTAAGGGAAAGGATTGCAATTACAGGTGGACAAACCTTTGTCTTCCCCATAGTGACTCACCATTGTGGTTCATCAATTCGGCCACAAATGTTAATGTGCAATCTTGCTGCTGTTTGTTTCCTTGCTCATTTCCTGAAGGACCAGATAATTTGTTCTGAATTTATGGTGAGAGCTCAAAATGAGACCAATGTAGAAAAGGAGCAGTGATATGCTTGTCAGCCAACTGACAACTATGAGAAACTTGCAAACAGAATTGACATGGCTTTTCCTGCCAAGGTCATGTCATGCTTCCTCTCTCAGTTAGTTAAACCTGATGTAGAAGAGGAGCTGAACTGCTTTTGAACCCCTCACCAGTGGAGTCAAACTACCAAAGTGCATTTGCTTTAATAAAAATAACAGGCTTTGAAATCCTGGCCCCATGGGACAAACTAAAAAGAGCAGAAAGGATGCCCTGTCCTGATGAATTAGAACGTGCTGGCATCTTGTTTTCTATGCCAGACTAAAGATGTGTGATCTCCTGTCCTGCCAGAATACTATGATCACCATGTTCTGCAACCAGTCAGTCTCACAGATGTGGAATGACGCTGAGTGGCGGTTGTGCGTGCAACTGGAGATGTAAAGGAGAGTCCATGGAACTGACATGATGTATGAGAGAAGCTGTAAATAATACATACCCTTCACTGGGCAATATATCTCTACGTCATGTGTGCTCTGCAGGAATGAACCCCATAACTCAAACCGATTACAATCAATTGTAGATGGTGGTTCAATGATTTTTGTTGCGTTCTTATTTTATTGAAGGCACAGCCCAGTCAAGATTAAATACTTAAAGGCCATTCTTTCCATGAGAAGGCAAGGTTATCATTTAGAAAGGCAGACCTCTCTCTCTCTCTCTCTCTCTCTCTCTCTCTCTGACATTGGGAACATGATTGGATGCCACAGAATCCCGAGTTTTGCATTTAAATTGCAGTCATGCCAGCTACGTATCCAACTTTAGCTATGCTTATTCCTCTCAAACAGTGGATATGAACTGAATATATATGGTTGACATTTTATTTGATGGAGTATCTGAAATATAAAATATTTGCATTCGTCACTTGGATGATTTGCACTTGTCATTGCATTAGCTGACATCAGTTATGGTGTGAAATGTGTAATTAAGATATATGGTCTTTTCCCAGGTCGACTCTTCTACCCAAATGTTTAGAACATGTAGTACCCTTTGACATGAATGAAAGGTGTGAGTATCCAGCAACTTACAGAATTGGGCCTGATGCCTGGAAAACATGAGTCATCTTACATACACATAGGGATAGGTTTTCAAGAGGTCAACTTTCAAATTGGCACTTAAATAAAGGACAGATTTTTTAGATGTGCTAAGAAACCAGGTGCTCCTGCTTTAAAATGAAGGACAAAGTCTACATAAACTCAGGATCAGGTTGATTAGGACAATCCTATCAAGGACCACAGGGCTGTAAGGGACCAGAAAATGCATCACATCCAACCCAGTTCAACTCACTGGCAACATGACGACTGCTATCATAACAAGATGATATAGCACAACAATGCAATCTCTGTTAAATTTATCTGGGATTAAAGGGATTCGAAAACTATAGGCATAATCCAACTTAAATGCCTTTGATTTCAGTGCAAAATGTGCAGTGTGATCCTAAGCATGTTTAAAAGCATGTCCCACTGAATTCTGTAGGAGTTGCTCTGTCCCTCTCGCCCAAAGCTGCGCTTAGGATTGCAGCCATAAGCATATGCATTTAAATCAGTGGGACTTAAAATACTTAACATTGGCTAGATTGCATTCCCTGTGGTTTAAACACCACTTCTTGTTTGTGGTACAGAGCAACTGGCAAACCAAGTTCCATGGCAAAGAATGCATGCCACTTTGCACTCCTATTTGGAAAACGTCCTATTTGGGCTAAAACTTCACAGGGCCTTGACAAAGGAATATCACACGCTGTACAACTCCTTCAAGTCCGTTGGTGAGAGTGCCTGGGAACTGGCAAGTACAGAGTTAAAAAAAAAATGGCATAGTATAGCAAAAAAAATTACCCATAGTCATTACTAAACATATTGAACCTGTCTAACGTTATAAAAGTTCTAGAAAAAATAAATAATCCACTCCGATTGCTGACCTGGGTTGCTTCCACATTAAGACTTTTCTCTGATAATTTGTTTACTCACTTTTACAGAGAATCCAGAGGACATTGTTACCCATTCCAAAGGTTTGTCCTCTCCGGGTTTTAGAACAGATTTGTGCAATGATGATGATGGTAATGCTAGCATGTCCGGTGTGCTCAAGCAAACTGCCATTAATACTTTTTTAGGACTACTTTGTCTTTAATCAAAAGTGTCCTGTTTCCAAACTCAGCCGTTTTATTGCTTGCTGTTAGTTGTCATTTCCCCATTTCCACTGGGTGAGAGGGAGCTTTATCACTCTCCTTTTCTTTTTCCGTTTCTACCTTTTGGAGTGAAATCTCATATAAAAAAAGAAAATTAAGTGAAACCAGTAGTTAAAGCCTCCATCTTGCAAAGGGAACAGCAGCAGACTAAGTGAGGGGAGATCATAACAAATTGTCTAGTGACTAATCATATTGAACAGGAAGTAATAAAACTTGTGGAACCTGCAATGGCAGGAAGGAAGTTTTTAATTAATATTGCAGGGGACATTTGCTGAATGGCACTTACTTGTGAGTAAATACAAGTAATGAGAATAGCCATTAGAAAGGGCATTGCTGGATAATATAGAGCAGTGTTTCTCGAAGTTCTACCTGCAAGGCAGGGAGAAGTGTGAGTACTTGCGGGGGTGGGGCCAGCGGAAAACCGGAAGTGGTTGAAAATGGCCATTTTTCAGTGATCTGAAGATTGAGGAGGCCTGCAGAGGGTTGCACAGGCCTCCTCGCACCACCCCGAAGCCCCAGTAAGTGACAAAAACCCATTTTGGGGCACTTTTTGGGTGGTGGCAATCTCTGGGAACGCCATCACCGCCATGCTGTCCCCGCTCCTTAAGGAGGCAGGGGACAGTTTGTGGTCTCAGTGGTGAGTTGCGACCCACCACTTTGAGAAACACTGATATAGAATTATATTAATTTTGTGTTTTATTTACTTGTTTATTTTATTAAGCACTGTGTTTATTTAGTTAGTTGTTGGATTGCACCTGCAGCAAATTTTGGGAAAGTCATACATCAGCACTAGTGAGCTGTAATGTGGAAGCAATCTTTAAATCTTCCAACTAATGACTGTGTGAATGTAACACATTTCACTCCCAGAGGTGAGCTTCTGTGCCATATCCTCTTAGGAGCAGCAGGATTCCTGCACACACATTGTGGGGTCCTCAGGGTATGATATCAATAACATAGGATTAAAATTCAAAGCTCTGAATTAGCTCTTTAACCACTGAACCATCTTTTATCTCTCAGTCATGGAACACTCAGCACCTGTACACAGATTTTGTCAGCAAAGTAAACACCTTATTGTTACTTTTCCCTTTTATTAATGGAATACTCAGATTCTTGGAATTCTTTGTTCCCTCTATATATCCTCCTGAACCTGCATTGGACAGCGGCAGCAATTAATCACCTTAGCTTTCTTATAGTCATTTTACAAAACAAGCAATCCAAAATAGGAGAAGAGTTCAAAGGCCAAGCTGCTTCCACTAAGAAGTGCTTGGAAGCTTGTGGTAGGCTTATCCCACAAGGGGTGTGAAGAACTGACATGAAGCTGTCAGACATAAAAGGACTGAAGTACGCATTGTTTGTGTGTATCTGTTCAAGGGGGAAAGGGTGTGGATGGGGATTTTTGGGAAAGGGATGCCTGTGGAAGTTCATTACTGATTTATGCAGAAGGCATGGCATAAGTCAGGAAATGAGGTTGAAAGAATTAATTGCATTATTTTACTTTTATTTAAATGCAAGCAATTAAATGCAAGTGGCCATCACTATGACAGACATGGTGGAGAGAGTGCCTACTCTGTGTGTGTGTGTGTGTGTGTGTGTGTGTGTGTGAGAGAGAGAGAGAGAGAGAGAGAGAGAGAGATCTTCTTGGGGGACTACATTGCATCCCCATGGTCTTTTTCAGTGGGGGGCTGGGGGGGGCTGGTTGTTTTGCTGCCATTCCGAAGGGCTGGGGGACAGTCACTCACTGATATAGAGAAAGTGAAATGGTGTCCAGAGGAATTCATTGGGAGGTGAGCTAAATCAACCCATTGCCTCCAATAGCCTCATGTTCCAGAAGGATGAAAAGAGAGCCTTCTTTGTTAATGCTACAGACTGTGGTTTGTTTACTATCCAATATGACTCTGTGGAAGCCGCTGATAACACCCACTTCTGACTATGTAGACTTCTGCATCAGTGATTTTCAAGTTGTGTTTCTGGGGAACCTTTAGGTTTGCCAGAAGTTTATTAGGTGTTCCTGAATTAGATGGTTGGTAATAATAACAGATCCATCTTCAGACAACGCTGGCTCTTCGGCTTTGAAATGGGGATGAGCACCACACCCTAGAGTCGGACACGACTGGACTTAATTGTCAGGGGTCACCTTTACCTTTACCTTAATAATAACAGATGTACATCTTGGGCATTTGCCTCAGCATAGGAAAAAGCAGGGTATAAATTTCTTAAATAAAATTAAATACTGGTAAATAAAATATTTGAAAAACAGCCTGTTTACCACTAATTTCCCCTTGCAGTGTACAGCCACAGAAGAGTGTAGAGTATGTTCACAAATCCCACATGAGATGAAACCCACAGATGTGACTCACTGGTGTCTTTTCCCATGGAATTGCTTCATGTTTGGTCTGGACTTCAGTTGCCATTAAATTCCCAATTGGTCAACGAAGGATACAGTCTTGATTTCTGAACTTCCTACTATAGTGGACACAATGCTGTAGATACCGTAGTAACAAAGTTCTTCTATTTCGTAGAGTTCAAAACAATCATTCTGCCAGGAAAACTCCATCGTAAAATACACTTTATTCTTAAAATTTTGATGGTAAAACTTTACGTTTCGCTCCCAACATTGAAAGCATCTTCAGAAGTCTTTAGCTACACCCTGCAGCCAGCTATAAAAGCCTTCTCCTGTTCTCCCAAATGTTTGCATTACAGTTAATTCTCTCACAACTGATCTTCATTACCAATTTACAGGCTCTTGCCTGCAACTCCCCGGTTCCTGGGTAAATTCAACAGTTACTCTCAAAACTTACAAATTGCACAGGTCCTGCATTCATTAGTTTTCTTCCTAGCTTAAAGTAACCTCAACTACTCCCATTAACATGCTGATTTCTAGTTATGCTGCTTATATTCCCTTAGATAGCCCTGCAATTAACTGCCACTAAAACCCACACACTCCTTCATCCCCCTCCTTACCATGCTGGTTGGAATAACATTATTAGTTAATGTCTTTCTAAAACTAAGCAGAATGAGAAAGAACAGGTCCCCTGAAACTATGTGATTGACTGATCATTATCTGAGCTACTCTCAGCAACAACTGTTACTTAGGAATAGTTGTGATCAGTTGTGAGAGAATTAACTGTAATGCAAGCATAATATGGAGGTTCTCATGGCTCGTTACAATTTGTAGAGAGGTCAGAATCATGGTTTTTTCAGCCAGTGGCGTTCCCAGCCCTCCCAGCGCCTGGGGGGGCGGGGTTGGAGCGCCCCCCCAAGTAGCCGGGCTCGGGGCTGAGCGCCCACTCCGCGTGTCCCCGGCCTCCGGAGGCTGCACTCCGAAGGCTGGGGATAAGCCCTCCTTAAAGCGACCGCCCCGTTCGGCGGTCGAGAGCCTTATGAAGAAGCCGAACGCGACGCTGGCTTTTATAGGGTTTGCGCATGCGCAAACCCCCAGCGACGCGTTCGGCTTCTTCATAAAGCTCTCGACCGCCGAACGGGGCGGTCGCTTTAAGGAGGGCTTATCCCCAGCCTTCGGAGCGCAGCCTCCGGAGGCCGGGGACACGCGGAGTGGGCGCGCTGCTTCGGAGGGGTGCGCCAGCCGGGCTCTGGTGCCGCGCCGCTCTGTGCAGCCCCGAGCCCGGCTGCCACGCCCCTCGCCCACTCAGCGCCTGGGGGGGAGCACACCTGCTCCCCCCATATAAGAACGCCTCTGTTTTCAGCCATGTAAATTTGTTGAAGAATAAAGTTTAATACTGATACCAATTGTCTGGAGAAATTCCTTCACAACGCAAAGAGCACCTTCAAAGAAATTGAAAGAGACCGCGTCCAAGGATTATCCGTAACAGACAAATAAAACTTTAGTCCCGCTGATGTTTCTCCCTTCACTTAGGGTTTCTTCAGAGCAATAACCCGGCACCAGCCGGTAGATGTCTGTTATTTATTTGTCTGTTACGGATAATCCTTGGACGCAGTCTCTTTCAATTTCTTTGAAGGTGCTCTTTGCGTTGTGAAGGAATTTCTCCAGACAATTGGTATCAGTATTAAACTTTATTCTTCAACAAATTTACATGGCTGAAAAACCCATAATTCCGACCTCTCTACAAATTGTAATGCAAACATTTGGGAGAACAGGAGAAGACTTTTATAGCTGGCTGCAGGGTGTAGCCAAAGACTTCTGAGGATGCTTTCAATGTTGGGAGTGAAACGTAAAGTTTTATCATCAAAATTTTAAGAATAAAGTGTATTTTACGACGGGAGTTTTCCCGGCAGAATAATTGTTTTGAACTCTAAAATTTGGACACGTCAAGAGATCTAAGAACGTATCTTCTTCTATTTCATCTCTGCTGCAAGCACAGAACTTCAGTTGTGCATGATGTCCCTCCTCAAGGACTTCTGCTGTCATAGATTGAAACTTCCAAGAGGTAAACACCTTTCCCAAGAGCAGATATATGGCAGAACAGGCAAATAATGTCCTTGAACCTGTATTGTTTTAAAATATTTCAGCAATGGGAAAAACCAAGATATTCTTACTGAAGGCAAGGCCTTTCTGAATTTTCTCTGAATTTCAATACTCAGCTGTCTAAAATGAAATGTGGACCCAATTGCAATTGAACTGTAATTCAGGTAAAGCAAGCCTTTTAAAGGAATAGCTTTTCTCAATATGCTCATAATGTGAAACTCAAGCAAGATGAAATCGGAAGCATAGATATGTTATCAAATCTGCTGCTTGTGCATGAAGATCACACTGAGGCCTTGGAGTAACAGTAGTGTCAAGCTTTATACAGTATTTTGTTTCATTTAGGCAAGGTATTTGTTGGGTGGGTGTAATTTTCTGTGCTTCGTGCGTGTTTGTTCCCTAGCAACTGTTCTTAGGGTTAAGCTTTAGTTTGTTAATAAATGCAAAATCTGTCTTTTATGTCTGGCAAGACAATGCATGAACTGTACTTCAGTTTGTCACATAACGTGGCAGGGTTAAAGGTAAAAAAATGATACAATTCTGAATAGAAACTGCAGTGCAAAGGCAAATCTAGCACTGCTGTTAATTATGGTACTCTTTCTAAATAAAACATGCTATATAGCATCCTGAAAGGGAAGGAAATCCATCCAAAAGACAAACATTTCATTTACAAGGAAACCATGGCTGAATAAGCTTTTGGTTAGAAAGCCAGAATAAGCTAATTTCTATATCGGGGGTGGCCAAACTGTGGCTCCTGAGCCACATGTGGCTCTCTGACATATAATGTGCGGCTCTCAGAAATATGTTGGCTGAGCTCCTTTTTGCATCACAATTTAATATAAAAGGGAAATAAGACATTTTCAAGCATTATAATTATTTACCAGGTACAAACTGAGAGTCTACTGGATTAAAAAAACAAGTTTTAATCTGACCACAATGTTCATGGTCAGTAAATACAGTATATTTAAGAATTTAAATGCTTCTTAAATATGGCGGCTCTCAAACATCTGAAGTATCGTATGTGGCTCTTACGTGAAGCAAGTTTGGCCACCCCTGATTATATAGAATCTTCACTGACTCAAATAAAACCCAATGCACCTAATGTAGCAGTTGACTGAAGTGTGAACCAGAAGGGTCTGGTTCAAATGTTGCTTTTGCTCATTAGATGAACTTAGGCAAGCAAGCCAGTATCACTCATGTTCTGCCCCTCATCCTCTTGGCAATATAGGAATAACAATACTGATATACCTTAAAGGATTGTTGAAGGATCTCTTGAAGTAATATGTGCTATTTTAAGGATTTTGAGCACTTAGGAAGCACCACTGTATATGCTAACACTAAATATTATTGTTTCCTCAGGAGGCAAGGAAAACTGCACTCAGTTTTTGGCACACAGAGATTTGGATCACATATAGTTATCTTGCAAGGAAAGGGGAAGTGATTTATTGTGCATCCCCACAGCAAGATATTAGACTAACAAACAGCCCAATCCTGCATAACTATTGACCCAGAAGTAATTGATGTGGTGTGATGACATCATCACGTCACGTCAGTTACTTCTGGCTTTTGGCTGGCGTGCCACACCAGGCATGCAAAAGGTAAGCTACGCCTCTGCTACCAGGGACCAAGTTCAGTGGAGGAAAGAAATTAGGCACAACACTGATTCACCCCATAGTATTAAAGGGGATAACTTTTTGTTCATTACGGGATCCTCCTGACCTGTTGGGGAAATGATTAGTAATGTATCTATATGACTGACAAGAAATATCACAGTATGACCTCATACCCCCATTTGTGTCAACATCACCTCATCAGCTCTAGATACTTGTACAGAAAAGATCTGTGAATGTTTCTCCAGTGTTCTATACTTAGTTGGGTCAGCCAGCATGTGTCTGCTCTGTAAATACTCCGTTTTACTTAGAAGTCACTATTTTAACATTTCCTTCTTAAGAGTGTACTGCAAAAATACCCACAACATTTTGCCAGCATGGTGTATCTAAGATAGGTGGCCCTTCCCAGTCTCCATGAAACGATCAGGAAACAAACACCAGGCTGATACAACATGCATAGAGAAAAGTCATTGAGGACCAAACAACTAAATATTATCTTAAAAATCCTAACTCCCCCATGCGATGATGCAGTGGTGCCAATGCAGTGTCCACTGAACCTCGTGGGGAAGTTTTGGCCTTTTGTTTCCTTCCCCATTTGTTCCCTTCCCCAGGGCAAGCCCCTGCCAGCCCAGTGGGTCAACTTGGACCTGCACCAGTAATATCGCTGGCGCAAGTCTGCATTGACCCATGACGGCAGATCAGGCCCTGGAAGGAGGTTAGGATTTGGCTGGTGCCGCTGCTGCCGAGCCCACCCCCTTCATTGACCCATCCCATCTCCTCCCCATTCTGCCCACCCCTACCCCATTCTGCCCCCTCCCTGACTCCTTCCTGGCTCCTATGCAGCCTAACCTGAGGTGGCGGGTGTCTGCAGTCCTTCGCTGTGTCGAACTGGCCGCTCGCGGCTTTTGGTGGCGGCCAGGCCGTGTTCTCCAGCGTTATCGCTTTCTGACAGCCAGAAAGCCAGCAGCGTAACGGCCAGTTAAGATTGGGCCATAACTAGGGTGCCTATATAAAAAAGGGGACAGGGTGCCTATACCTTTAAGCATTGGAATTTGGGCAGGTGTAACTCATCATGGAAGGGTGCAACAAGCTACACCTGCCCAAATTCCCTCTTCTTACAATGGTTAAAGACATAGGCACCCTGTCCCTTTTGGGATATGGGCACCCTAGCCATAACAGTGAGCATAAAATGATTTGTACTCCACCATGAAGAGTTTTATGGAGTGGTTAGATTGTGTACTTGGATCAGGAAGACTAGGGTTCAAATCACTGCTCAGCCATGAAGCTTGCTGAATGACCCTGGGTCAACCACTCTCTCTTAGGCTAACCTACCGCACAAGATTGTCTTGAGGATAAAATGAGGGAAAGGAGTCATGCACGCTGCTCTGAGCTCCTTGGAGAAGGGCAGTATATATAATGTGAAAAATAAATACTGCCAGACATTTCAGATAGAAGCTGGCAGTGGTTTCGAAATTCTCCATGCAAAGGAGAAATCCACATAGCAAGCTGCTCCAAACATAATGACCGCTGTCTGGAGCAGCTGTCACATGGAAGCTGTTTCAAGCAGATTCTTCTTAGAGGTTTTAAATGTGTAGATCATCCCTGAATCTATTTTATAAAGTGCAGACTGGCCATGAGTCTATTTTGTAACACAGGGTTATTTAAAATGGCAGGTCTCTCTCTCCCGAACTTCCACAGCTTATTGGTGGCACAGAGTCAAGTTGCCTCATAAGAATGGCTGGGCCAAGACAGTTTTATGCCTGCGGCAGACAATCAAAATGGCAAAATAGCACTCCTCTGGTGGTGGTGACGATGACAACTGCCACCGCTGCCTACTGTTTTTTATTGGTCAATCCTGAGGCAGGAAACCAAGGGGCAACCCCTTGAACCTTCCTTTGTTTTTTTACTATATATTTTACTATATATTTTTATTTTATTAATATAATAAAACATAAAAAACAATACTTATTTCGTAAATTTATAGCAAGCGTGAAGTAATATATCCTACTAGCATACTATTCACTATTTTCTATATATAATATCCAACTAAGCCAAAATATCACCAACATTCTATTCATTAAATTTGCATATCATCACATCATTCTTCTCTCTCTCTCTCTTTAAAAAAAATCAATAATTTTTCTCTCTCTCTCTTTAAAAAAATCAATAAATGGTTTCCAATTATTCACAAAAAAGTTAACTGACTTTTCCTTAATTAAAATTGTACGTTTATCTGTATCAGCATAATCCAAAACTTTCAACCACCAATCTTCCAGTGAAGGTATCTCTGAATTCTTCCAACATTTAAAATTGCTGCACTTATCATAGATAAAAACAAAGTTTCAAGTTTTTCACGTACATGATCATCCCTCATACCCAACAAAAAAATTTCCTGTTCATTTGAACCTTAATCTTTAAAATCAACTCAACTGTATCTCTATGGATCTGAATCCAGTACTTCTTTGCTTGAGTACATGTCCACCACATATGATAAAACGTTCCCTCTTGCTTTCCCTTGAACCTTCCTTTGGTCATGGTCAGGTGATTGGAATTGACCAATGGGGAAGTGGATGTCAAGCTCAGCAGGGCGCTGGCTGCTGTTTGCTTGATTCTGGCATTCTCATCTCAGTCGAGTTACTTCTGGGGATGTTTCAGGTTTAAAAAATCAGAATGGCAAAGATAAACCAGCTGACCCAGCTTAGCCAATACCATGTTCACATGCAAGAGGGATGGTCCTAGTAAGCAGAAGAGTTGCTATTCGACACAGACATCATCCAAACTTTATGTGGAATGTCATCCAAACTTTATGTGGAACATATAACAACACCAACACAAAAGTATACAGGATTGCCTGAAAACATTTGGATTTCATTCTGAACATTTCCAAACATTGAAGCTGAGTGATAATGACAGCTCACTTATTGGATAGTGAATGCAAAGTGAGTGCATGACCCTAAGGTCTTTCTAGCAGAAAGTCTTATCCAGTGTACCAAGGATTCTTAAGAGTTTCATTTAATGTATTCCATGTTTATAGAAGTCTTTTTGCAAGGATTTCCAGTGCACATCCCCTCTTATCACAAAAACTCTGTGAGGTAGTACCAAGGTAGATGGAGGGGGCTCTCAGTGTCTGCAGGCTAATCCAGGGCAGTAGTGACTAGTGGTTAGCATGGCTACTTCCAGCCTCTCTCTCTCTCTCTCTCTCTCTCTCTCTCTCTCTCTCTCTCTCTCTCTCTCTCTCTCTCTCCTGTTTGGACATGCAGCTGAGTGGGGGTAAGCCTTGGTAGAATGTACTGGCTGCCACCAGCCCAAGCAATCAGGCCAAACAGAACGGGTCTATCTGGGCAAAAACACCTCCCAGGAAAATACTGAACTTCAGAAGTTCCTATCAAAATCACTCACACAATAGTGTCTGCAGAGCAAGGAGATGGGAGGACAATCCACTGTACTTCCCATACCAGGGATCAGGCAGACCCAGGGTTAAACAGTAAACTGTTTATTAAAGGTTTAACCAAAAAGGAATAAACAAAATGGGCAAGAAAGGCAAATAAAGAAGATATCAAATAAATAAACATAGAGGTTTTCCAAAAAGGTGCAATAATAATTGATGCCAGTAGATGGAGCTGAGGCGTTGCGGGATCTCATGTGTCGCATGTTAAATGGTGTTCCTATGCTGGAATGACTGCAAACAGGCTAAATTAACATAAGCCCTTACGGTTGCTAGCTAGACTCATTCTCTGTCTTGCAGTGCTGCAATCCTGTCCAAAGAAGCCCCGTGCTGGGATGCAGCAGCACTGGGGCAGGCTCCACTGTATCCCGTGCATGGCTGAAGGCTGCTGGAGGTCTTCTTGAGGCAGTGTTCCATCATAGGCACCATTGGACCATTCATCGACAGGCTGCCATTTCCTTGAGCAATCTCTCAGCACAGGCCATCTTGCGCTCTTTTTACACCTGGGGTAAATCCTACATCCCTGCAGCCATCCAGTTCTTTAAGTCAAACGTCCTAGTGCGTATTTGGTATCCCTATCTGGATTTTTGCCTTCTCAACTAGTGTTGAGCGTATTCAGTCCTGTTTTTTGTATAATATCTTTGCGGTTCCTCATTGCGTACCTTATGCAGCGTTGTGTCTTGAAGCAGGCATGCACAGGATTGAAACCATGGCATGGCTCAGATTTTTGAAATTCTGGTTAGGGGCTTGTTATGCGACGGAGCAGAATATTCTGCTTAGAAACATCTTAACTGACTCTACCCTCTCTCCGGGCCTAGCTTTATTTTACAAAAAAATCTGCATTCTATTGGCTTATCCCCTGATATTATAGGGGGCTTGCCATTATCGGCTGCTTTTATAATTATTCGAACCCGCCTATTTGACATTGAAAATCAGGACTTGCATGTGGCGGCCCTTAAATCATTTTGGTCTTGCGTGGCCCCTGAACTCGACCCCCAGTTATCTTGGTGCTTTATTTACCCCTTCGGTGCGTAGAGTCTTCACCTTAGCAAGATTCAGTGTATTCCCTTCAAATGTTCTATGAGCCAGATTTTTTATCTCTGACCGTCTTATGCATTAATTCTTCTGAAAACCAGAGTCTTAGAATTTAAAATTTGGGCTGTTGACCCACAAGCTTATAGCATCGTTGCTGCTATATGATGAAATGAATGACCCCTGATATCCCACCTTAAGAAAAGTCTGCACTGAAAGAATTATTGATATGGCTGGCCCAAGGTGCAGGGCTGGCCCAAGGCCTCCTGACACCTACGGCATTTCCTCCTCTTCTCTGTCCCCTTCTTTTCCAATCCAGGGAGTGGAAGGAGAAGGAGGAACAGTGGAGGCAAGTAGGCAGGCAGAGATGGGCAACCCCCCCCCTCCCCATCAATCAGATGCCTAAGGCAACTGCTTCCATTGGCCTCATGGATGGGCTGGCCCTTCCACAGTGGGGTTGCAGGTAGTATTGCAGACTGAGAGTCAGTACCCTGTTGTAGGGTGAAGACTGAGACATATTGGTGACCCCTAATGGTTTTACTGTTATGTCACCATAGAGTCTACCATATAATATACAACCCAGCTATGTCTCCATATGGATCCCACTGGCTCTGGTAGATTCCTCACACAAAATCTGCAGGCATTCATGTGATGTAAGCTGAGAACTTACTTCCTGTGTCATGCAACCCACAAGTTTCACTTTGTGTATCAACAAGTAAGGTTATAAATGGTAGCTGGTTTAAACTTATACCTGCAGTAGCTGTAGGACAGTAACATCAGATACTAATATTTGCCATTCTTATGAGGCACTTCCAATTAATATTATGGTCAGAAGAACATTGGAGAAATCTTGATATTTGTATCAAAGAGTGTTTTGGGGTCTCAGTCAGTTTCTGCTTTCTCTAGCCATGGTGTCAGATTCATATTGATCAGTGTGATTCTCCAGTTATGTGAAAGTTGCATTCCTCTTGGCAACTGAATGCTTTGGCACTAACACAACTTTGGCTTGTTTGTACATGTGCATCCACTAGTTATGTTCAAAATATACCTTTCACTCCTTGCTTCCAAGTTGCTTCAACATTTCTCCAAATATTTTCTCCTTAGTACAAATTATGGGGGAACGGCAGTGAGGCTCTTAATGAAATTCAGAAATCCCAGCCCTGACTGTCCCCAATTTCAGCCAAATCATTGCAGCCCCAGAGTCTTCTAAAAGGTCTAGCTAAGAGGATCAGCCCATCTTGGACCCCTGTAACTCCAAGCAATGTTTTCACCTGCCTATTTCATGCTTGCCTCAGTCTGGAGCTAGCATTTGTGAGCAATAAAGCCAGTGCCACAAACCTGATCAAGTTTTGTTATATACTAACATGTATAGCTTGATCATACGTTTATACCAAAGTAATAATATGTTTCATATCATAGGTCATCACATATAATCATATGTTTTCCAAGTCACATCTTCAAATCACATATATCATATGTCATATCATATAATCATATGTTTTCAAATCACATTTGGAGTTACACATACCAAAGTAATTTGCATTATGTTCAGTGGAGCATACTCTTAAATAAGTGTATACAGGACTTCAGCCTTTTGGCTAAGAAGTGCTCAAAACATAGCACATACATTGTCTTAATTACAGCGCAATCCGGACTAAATATCCGTCGGCGGAGTGAGTGTTCTGCTGCCAGAAGCTGTCACGAACGTGCCGTAAAGTGCGTTCGCGATGACTTTAGAGTAAGGGCCGCCAGCGCGAAGCCGGCAGCCCTTACTCCACCATCGGATTACCCCTGCGGCAACCGGAGGAGGTAAGAGATCCCCCAGTGGATGCGGGGGCAGACCGGGTGGCGAGGGAGGTGGTCCATTGGCCGAGCCGGGCCGGGAGGGGGCGGGAATAGCGGCCGTCATATCCTCATCCTGTTCCGGCCAGCGTGGCCTTTACACGGCCTCCTCTTACTTCCACCAGCTAAATAGCTGGCGGAAATCTGAGGAGGCCCATTGGGGCCGGGCCGTGCTACACCGGTGGAAGGGGACAATGTCCCCTTCCCCTGAGTAGCCCCCTGGGCCGATTGAGATCGGCCCGGAACGAGGATAGGATCCGGCGGGTGGCCTGGGCCTCCCACCGGATAGTTAGGCAGGATTGCGCTGTGTCTCTTAGAATCCTATAAAGCTGGCCAGCATTATTATTCCACATTTTAGCTCCCATAAATCAGGGGATTTTAATGGCCAAACTAAGCTTTGCAGCTGGGGCTTCCAGCTAATATCTCTTGGTCTTATCACCATGCTACTGTAGCTCTAATAGTATGCACTTAACATATACTAAATTTAAAATTAAAATACAGTACAGTAAGTCCTCACTTAAAGTTGTTTCATTTAAAGTCGTTGTGTTTTAAAGTTGATGGGAAAATGCCATAGGAATGTTTACATTTATCAATTAACCTGTAGTAAAATTGGTTTTACTATAAGTCATTTTGCTTAAAGTTGCAGATTCCGAGAAGACCCTATCAACAACTTTAAGTGAGGATGCTGTACACTTAAAATATATTAGCAGTAGTAGGAAAGTGGTTAGTTTCACAGGTGAAATAAGCAGGGTATATAAGCTGCTGCTGATTTATGCATAATGATTTTTTGTTTTTTTCTGGGTGTGATTTCCTTTTGTTTGGTCTAAGAAGTAGATGGTAGCTAGCAATCAAACCTTAATGAATTTACTGTATAGCACATGCAATCAATCTGTGTCTGCTGTAAGCAGCTCTGCTAAGCATACATGGTATAAGCAAAGAGGCCTGCATAAATATTTCAAAACTATTTGGAATGCAAACACAATCATAAAAATACATTTTGATCAAGCTAAATTTTCTTCCAAATTGCTGAAAGACTGCAGGGACATGAGATCAAGAGCTATCAAAGCATTAAATAATAATAACCATGTCAGGCAGAATATCGGAAAAATGAGAGGACATGTACTAGCTGGCAAATATACTTGATAGTTTCAGTAAGGAAAGATGTCTTCATTGACTGATACTGCAGATAGTTCTCTATCTTATCACATGTAAAGCCTGAACTTTATAATATCTTCTCAGAAATAACAGTTCATGATATTGACTGTGAAATTGAGTTGAATGGGATTTACCCGCGAGCCTGCCTAGGATTGCAGCTGAAAATCTTTAAACACTGTCTGCCCTGACAGCCGATGCTCTTGTTGAGATGGATGTCATGGCCGGTGACAACTGGGAGCTGTTCTTGGCGACTCTCTTGCCTTTTTAGGTTATAAGGGTCTCTGTGTGTTTAGGATAATGTGATTGACGGCTCCACTCCGGCCCCAATTAGCACCCTATAATTTATTAGCTTCTGCTTTCAGATTATGCGTTAACTTCACAAATATTTGAACCACGGAAACAGCAGCTATCGAGTGTCTCCTGCTTGATCCAACTTGTGGGGGCTGCAGTTAAATACAGAGAGAGCTGTGCAGGTCTGCTGTGCAGAGCTGAGAATAATCATTTGTATCCCACTGTGTGACTAGAACCATCACAGTTCTTCATTGGAAGAAAAAAAAATCAAATTAAGGTTCCGATCATGTTTGGAGAGCTCCATTGCAGGGGACTGTTGACTACTAGCCTAAAGGAGGTTTGTGTTTATCTATGTCTGCCTTCTTGTATAAATACCAGCACTTCAATTACACACAAACAGCAACTGTAGGAGTGACAGAGTCACCACAGAGTGTCATTCCATTGCCCTTATCTGCTGAAATGGAAAGTAAATACAAAAATCTACTGTGTGTAAACAAGAAAAGAGACATATATGAACAAGAACATGTTGCTCTGTTCAAACAGACTGTTTAAAAACACGCACACGTGTTAGGAGACACAGCTCCCTAACTTCTACTTATGCTGCCCTTATCACATGGAGCCCATATAGGCGATGAAGGGCTGATTCGTGTATGCATGTGTATATCACACAGTGTTTAACCATTCAGTGGCTCATATCTGAACTTGCTTCACCAACACTAGTGTGTTTGACCTATGATGACTGTTTCCCAAATGCAAATTATCACTTCATGTTGGAGTCATCATCGGTGGATAAGCATGGATATATATGAATTCACCTTCAGGAAGGAAAAGGTTGTAGTTCCGTAGTTCAGTGACAGAGCATCTGCTTTGCTTGGAGAAAGTCCCAGGACCAGTCCCTGGTATTTCCAGGTGGGCTGGGAAAACCCCTCTCTGAAACCCTGAAGATCCTCTGTCTGTCAGTGTAGACAATACTAACCTAGATAGATTAATGATCTGACTCAATGTAAAGGACGATGGAGGACAAGACAAGTACAGGGCCTAGCAGTTAGAGACCAGCACCCACCTCCCTGCTCCCCACTTCACTCTTTTACTGGGTAAGCTGGGAAGGCACCACGGACAGGTAGTGTTCGCTGCCACCACCAAAGCTAGAGAGCACAGACAGGAGTCACCTTGAGAAAACATCCCTCCCCGGTTAACAGGAAGCCCATAATCTGGTGAGTCCTCTGAAAACCGAATAGTAGAGGAACATGACAGTCTGAGAGTCATGACAACCCACTCCCTCCGGAGTAAATGGAGACTAGGCAGATCAGACAGTACAAATACAAGGTTTATTAAGGGCTGGAAAATATATCAAAAGAATGGAGGAGAAAATGCAAGCAGAAAGACCAAGACACTGATGATTCGAGAAAAGGAGTGCTAGTGGTGGTGGTGACAAAGGTTGGCAAGGATACTATTGGGATAAGCTTCTATTTGGGAGGTTATCTAGGAGATTCTTAGCAGAGTTTGTTCCCTCTTACACCCAGGCAGACTGCTATTAGCTAAATAAACACACGAGGCATATGCTGAGTTAAGTTGCAAAAAGAAGATGTTTACTCACGGTTCAGCTCATATATACCCTTATACAGCATCTGATTAAAGATCAGAGGTTCAGTTCTAACTTAAGACGAAACCCCCCTACAGCTGGGGCTTCCTGCATGATAGTGTGCTTGGATCATGGCCGCCATTCATCAGAGCTCAGGCAGGCCACGTCCTCTCTCAGCATCAGGAGAAGGAAGAAGAGAATGCGTGGGAGAAGGAGGAAGAGGAAATGGGGTCTGGGGCGACGCCCTTTCCTTTAGAACACAGAGGGCTCAGGTAACAGGTCCTTTGGTGACCGGATGACACATCGCCCCCCAGTGCTCAGCAGACAAACACTGCCATCTCCAACAGATACCAAAAGGCAAATGGAAAATAATGTAGGGTAGGGCAATGTAGGGTATTGTTCCCTAAATGACTAACCCACACTGTTCCAGGGTTCTAGTCCTACAACTCACAATTGTACCAAGGTGAGCAGACCAGTCCCCGTCAGGCAACAGATGCTTCCAACCTCGGACAATGTGCAATGTGTTCACAATCCTGGTGTGTTTTTTTTTGTAACCTGTGGGTGCTAACCAGGTTTTACCTTTGTGATTGGTAAGTGGGGGTGGGTGTTACCTGAGTCCCTGAATTTCCCATTCTTGGAAATCAGGTGGGCTTCATGGGATGAACTGGCCTAAAGCCAGGTCCTTTGTTTATCAGTCAGTTAGGAAAGAAGATGCTCAAACAATTTTAAAAAAACAACGTAACGGGACAAAAATGGCCCTGGGTTTTCCAAAGATACTTTGGAAGATACCTTCCAGGATACTGAGGCATCACAGGAGCCTCTGAGGTGCTAGAAAGGTCCAAAACAGGTGGAAAATATGCACACAAAAAATAGGGGGTAAGTACAGGTTTTTCACCACACCCCGTAGAAGCTTCATATGTCTTGTACCCATTAGTGATCACATCTACTTGACAGCAATTGACATTGGAAGGATTAGAAGTAGAAAGCATTTCTACATCAAACATTTTTGGGAGCGGTAATTGGATGCAGTAGGCCAGCGGGTGGTGCAGCGGGTTAAACCGCTGAACCATAAGCTGTCGATCGAAAGGTCAGCAGTTCGATTCCCGCAACGGGGTGAGCGCTCGTTGCTTGGCCAGCTCCTGCCAACCTAGCAGTTCCAAAGCATGTCAATGCGAGTAGATAAATAGGTACCGCTTGCGGGAAGGTAAACAGCGCTCCGTGTTCCAGCTGCATGCTACGCGCTGCAGCAAGGAGAGTCATGCCGGCCACATGACCACGGAGGCGTCTTCGGACAACGCTGACTTTTCGGCTTTGAAATGGAGATGAGCACCACACCCTAGAGTCGGACACGACTGGACTTAATTGTCAGGGGATACCTTTACCTTTAATTGGATGCAGTAGTCTACCAAACCTGATACCTACAAGCCATGTAGCATTTAAATGGAACCTGTCTCCATCCTAGAAGTCTGATGTATCCATAAAGATCAAACGCATTTTGATTTGCTTCTCCTCCCAGATATAGGACAACATTTAAATCTGATGAGCACAACTTGTGACATACCAAGTTGAACACAACCTACCAGGGATTGATAAAGGCAGAATTAATGTAGCACAGTGGGTAAAAGAGAGAAGACCCCAAGTAGAATCTCACTTATGCCATGACTCTCTCTTGGCTTTATTGCTCTGTCTGCAATATGGGGAGATGATGGTGATGACGATGATCATTCCTTACTTAAGTTTACAGGGTAGTTGTAAGGATCAAAATAAGGTAACATATGTGCATGAACATTTGAAAGTGCTATATAGGGGGGGGGGAGGGAGGGAGGGAGGGAGAGAGAGAGAGAGAGATCCTATTTTTTTTTACCTGCTTGGGACAACAAAAATGAAGTGTTTGATTGTCAAGGACCTAACAGACCACTTGCCGGCTGGCTATGTTCAGCTTAACAGATCACTAGCAGTTTAACATAGGTCCAAATAGAACTTCGAAGGGACCACAAGAGGGTAAGGCTGCTTTTCCTGGTGTAAGCCAACAACAGAGCAAGTGAGGTTTCCCTAGGACAGGCAACTCACACCCCCTGGTAGAGGCGAGGGTTTACTAGGAATCAGCTTAACCGTTCTGCGAAAGTTCACCCCACCCTCTGCAAAAACACACACACACACCCTGCAAAAAAGTATATTTACATGCTAAAATAAATATTTTCTGCACTAACAGCAAAGGGGCCCAGGTGGAAACTTAAATTGTCATCTGCTCAATTCTTTCATCCGCATCTGTTCTAAGGAAGATTCTTGGCCAAGCAGCCTCTTGTTAAAATTCCACCTCCAAAAATAAAGTAGAGCCTGGTGGCTGCTCCTCAAATGGAGATTTCCTTCTGCCGAGGGACTGTTTCCAAAGGACTTCCACTAGAGATAGCATTTTAACCCTGGAGCTTTGAGTTGTATGCCCTTGATTCAAAAGCGAGTGGATATTTTTGGACAAAACGAACTGAATGTGGCATTTATTGGTTTTGCATTGCTGGATCTACTATGCTGTTTTACCAAGATCCACCAACCTGGCGAGGCAGATACAAAATAGTGGCTCAGGAGGAGGAACAGGCACTTCTTCATATTTCTTCAACCCAGGCACACGTTTTTCTGTACCAGAACTGAGCTCACAGTTCTTTCACACAGAAAATCCATTCCTGATTTCCCCCCCCCCCCCAAGATTTCTTTGTTTTTACAACCAAATGTAAAAGAGAGCTGTTGTGGTGGTTGTTATCGTTAAACAATTGGGAAACAGAAACCCTTACAGACCTACAGCAAATCAGAGTAGGGCTGCAGAGATTTACTTCCAATCTATCTACTGCCCATACTGGTAATCCTGGGTTCAAATGTCAATTTAACCATGAAATCAGTAGGTGGCATTAGACAGGCCTCCGTTTTTCTTAACCTCAGGCTTACCTTCTGTAATATAGGGATAATGCTGGCTTCCCTTACAGGACTGTTGTAAGTATTCCTGAAAGTAAAGTGTATGAAGTGCTTTGACTATTCAAAATGTAGTGTATACATATAGTATTATTTATTAATGTTCAGGGGAAAATATCTCAAGGAAAATCCTATGTCTTTAACAACAAATGCAGAATATTTTGTGATAGTTGTTGACAGCCACTACTTAGTTCTTTTCCATCTATGTAATTAAACTCATACAATTTAGTTTAAGTGATAAGATGTATGAAAACTCAGCAACTTTCCCTTCATCTTCTTGAAATTCAGTTTGAACTTCATGCCACTGCAAATGGTACAACTCAGAAAAAGCACTGTGTGTGTAGTTTGCAGTTATTGCACATGACACATTGTTTCACAGCTACGCTCGTCTACAGTTCCTCAGTGCACATACAACACATGTGCAAGTAACAAGACATGTATGGACTGTTAACACACATCATGATCTGCACTCGGCACATTTTTTTTTTTGCATGCAGTCAAGTGTGTCTTATAGGAAAATTGTAACATTTGAAGTGACCCTTAATTGACACGTAGCTAAAGAGATTCTTCAGACACTTATCCAGTTAAAATAATTATCCCACATATCACTCCCTACAACTTGCAAAGCTCTCAGTGACCATTCTTCCTAGATAAGCTGAATCCCCTGGCAATTCTCCATTCATATATTAGCAACTGGGGTTCCCCTGATTCTGATATGATCTGTTCATAAATCTATGTGAATCATAGCCAGAGAGAAAGCCAAAGATAAGATCCAAATTTCAATGGCCTGGGGGGGAGGGAACTGCTGACACTTTTATCACAACTCCTGTATTGCTGGCAATGCCATTGTTCTAATGAGAAACTACAGGCTGGAGTGGTGATTTGCCACTGTAAATGCTGACCTTAGAACAGCTGCAGCATTTACAACTAGATGCAGAAAAATCTGAAGCAAACCAGAGTAAAAACCCTCCCTCAGCTGTCTCCCCTTGCCAGAAAAGAGCTGGAAAAAAAATCCCTTCCAGCTGGGGCTGCGGGTGGGAGTGGTGCCTAGCAGGACGAGAATGCAGCTCCTCTCCTCTAATTCGCCTTTGCAAGACAATGCAAGTATTGGAGAGGAGAAAACTTTATTCTGCCAGACTCGTGAGACAACACAGGAGCCACAGCCCTGTTGGGCCCTGCACCCTTTCCCTGCCTCTTTCATCCCAAGTCAGGGCCTCAGAGGGGAGGTTAAGGGGGTACAATCGTACCCAGGCCCAAAAATGGGGCCCAGGAGCAAAAAACATGAAGGGAAGGGGCCCCAAAAGAAACTTTGTACCCCCTGATAAAATTACTCTGAGTGGTCCTGTCCCAAGTGGAGCACAGGACTTTTGAGAACGGAAAAGCCTGGAGAAAAGGAGCTCATCTCTCCTATCTTGTATAGCCCATAGAAGACAGGCAGAGGGGAATCATAGTTGTAAAGACATGCAAGGATCTTGTACACTGCCAGCCCAAACCTATGGGGCTGTATTGCTGGCAGAACCAGCATTCCAACAGCAGTGGCTGCCTTATGGCAGTCGCAAAACATACTCCAACAGCGCGTGGAGGCGCACCCTGCCAGAGCACCTGCAGGAAGGCTGTGGCAGCGGCTCTGTTGGGACCCGCTGACCCAGGTAAGTTGGTGGGGAGGTGGGGTAAGGGTGGAATAGATAGGACAGCAACAGGAGTGGAATGGGTGGGTTCAGCGGCATCGGTAGCCTCCATTGAATCCAATCCCCCTTCCCGACCTGATCCCGTGGCCTGGGTTCACACATACCTTAACTAGCAATTTCACTAACACAGGTCCAAGTAGACCCCTCTGCACTAGGGAGGCTTATCCCGGGTAAGGGAACAAATGTTCCCTTGCTCAGTGGAGACCTCTTGGACTGCCCCCCCACCCCCAGGATGCAGCATGAGCAGTTTTGGTGCACCTGAATTGGCAAGGGGAAAATGCATAGGATTGGGCCCTAAATCTCCTTTCATCCCATACGTGGGTGGGACTTGGAAGGTACATGTAACAGCTGGAAAGTTTAAATGTGTGTCATGGCAAAGCTCACACCTTCTGTGTGCAACATCTGCTATGCTAACTCTTGTACAAATACCAATTTGAGCCAACCCAGAATATAAACTGGGGAAAAAAGACTCATCTTTTGTTCAATAGTCTTGTACTGGGCTTAATATTCTAAAATATTCTAGCAAAATACACTATGCTGAATGCATTGGTTGTTAAGCACTCCAGCAATGGCCATGGAGAACATTTCACCCATGACAAAAATGGAATTTCCATATATGATGATTTTTTTAAAAAAAAAATTCAGCTGCTATCATATTTTCTTTTTAATTCCCGCTGAGATTCCAAGTGAGCATAAGAAATCTACAGCCTTACTTTCTAAAAAAAATCATACAATCAGAAGATGAAAGGAGATGTCTTTAATGTAACTTTCTTACAAATGACGATCTCATATATTTCCCTTCAAAAAAGAGAGACCCAGTCCCCTGACCACTAATACCAGAAAGATGCATACAGAGAGAACATTCAGATTTAATGAGTATTTGTATACCCAATTCCTTTCCTCCCCAATTTCTCCAGTTGTTCTTTGAGAAGGCTGTCAGAGTATTCTTGTCTGTTTTTTTGAAGGGTCTCTTCTTTAATCATAAAATGTTCCTTGTATAAAAACCTTATATATACACATATGCATGTATGTCTTATCCAACGTAATTGTTGTGCCAAACTCGGAGAAGTGCCACCTTGGTTGTCAAGTTTCTAGAGTCCAAACAGTTGTCTGCAGAACAGCTGCATTTGTGTAAGGCTGAGGCAGGTGGCCTCCGCTAGTCACTTGCCACTCATCACCATAGTCTGAGAGATCTGTCCATTTTTTTTTAAGTCTCAAACGTGCTTAGGAGTTTAGAATTCCTCTGTTTCTACAGCATAAAAGAGAACAATTCCATTCACAATGTCTTAATATCTTCCCATGCTGCTTTTCAAGAATTAGGTTTTTTTTTTTTAAAAAAAAATGTCAGTCAAAAGAAGTTTGCACACCATCATCACCAGTAACAAACACTGTTGCTTTCCACCATCAGCAATGTTCAGATCTTCATTCATTTTCTTGATTCTTTAGAGTGGCCTGGCCACTATCCTGGATGTGGAGCCAATGTGAGCAACTTTGCACTTTCAAGAGAAAGGGAGGGTACCTTATGTCCCTCATAAGGTTGAAGCACCACGTTAAAGCAGCTTTTAGTCCCCATTGCCTTTCCCATATTCTTGTCCTTGAAATGTGACATGAGATGCTGAACGATGGAGGGGGAAGAAGATGGAGTTTGTGGCGGAGCTTTAGAACCAGCAGCTCAGCTCAGGAGGGATCCACCACAGAAGGAATAACGGCGAGCTGTAAACCAAGATCAGAACCTGATTACAAATCGACTCGATTTCGGCTCTGTCACCACCAGTCCTACTTAGGCAGAGATCTGACTAGAGGGGAAGAGAAGGTGGGAGGGCAGGTCTAAAACCAATAGAGATCCTTGCTCTTATCCTGAGGTTGCAAACCTAAGAACAGAGAGAAAAATGGAAATAAAACAAAACAGAGAAGGGGGAAGAAGAAGAAGAAGGGAAAAAAGGTATAAGATAAGGACAAGAAAAAACCGAACACCTCCCATTTTCTTGCAAGGGTAGAGTTAGCTATCAAAGCATAAAATGTGGTCTGTTCAGGTTGAAAAGAATGGGTGAAGTGAAGAAGAAAACCAAATGGATGCCAGTGTGTGAGATTTAGAATATTTAGGAAATCCAGATTGAAACCCCCTTTAGCCACTGAGCAAGTCACTCAGTCTCTCACTTTCAGTTCCTCATCTGCTAAAACAGTGGTTGTAAATTTCTGAAAAGAGAGGTTCCAGCTTGCGTATAAGGCTTTGAACATGTGTTGCCATGGCAAAAATTAAACTCTCTCTACCTCACAGGGTTATTGTGAGGCTGAATACAATTCACATTATTAGGTAAAGCTTGCAGATGAGAGTATAAATGAAATACAATAGACTCATCTGTACCCTGTCTGATCTAAAACTCTGGGATAATTGACTGCAGTTCCAGTCATTCAAATCATAGAATCCTGAACACTTTTCTTAGAGAGACAGAAGTTACCAGACTTTGCTCAGTGGCTTAATTAGAAACCAGGATCATATCTGTTGTGTCATTCTAATGGGAAGATAATTTACTATCAATAGGTATATGAGACAAAGTTTCCTGGAAAAAGCCTTCCTTTGTTTTTGAACGTAGTTGTACACGTCCATCAAATGTGAGTGGACAGACTGTTTACAGAGGGTGGAACTAAACATTATGAGAAACACTGATTGGCTTGCCGCTGCTCCAGACCCGTTTCTCTTCAGTGACATCCCATCACATTTTGTGTCTTACCAGGAAGTAGATAGGATGAGAGATAACATCTCCGCATTTCCTGTAACATGCCTGTCTAGTGTGTGGAAAATCTATTATATGCCAAATTTTCACTGCTTTGGGGCAGAACAAGGCGACATCTGCTGATGATCCTCCTCCCCTACCTCTTTTTCTATCCTAATAAATAAAAACAAGGGCTTCTCAGGCCTCGCGAGATGGAGAGAGAGAAATCTTCATCTTCCAGATCTTACCTGCATCAACATTGAGGCCTAAGCTCTGTGCCATCTCCCCCGCTGGGCTGGGGAAAGGCGCTGGCGTTGTCCATGCTGAAGTGGCAGGCTCACTCTTGCCTAATTCGCACTGAGGGCTGACAGGCGTGGGCACTGAGGCAGGCGTAAGGCGGTGGGGGCGGACAGACGCAGCAGGCACCAGGAGCGAGCCATATCGAGGGTCGAAGTGTGAGCCGTAGACCTCGTGCACAGCGGGGGGGCGAGGATAGGCAGAGCTCTGCGTGCCGATGTAAGGGTGGTGGTGGTGGTGATGGTGATGGTGGTGGGCAGGGTGCCAGGGCTCTGGGCCACCCTGGTGAAGGTGGCTGTGCAGTGAGCCTGGCGAATAAGGGTCTGCTGTGGCAAAGGGCAGTTCACTGTGGGCAGTGCCTGCTAGAGGGCTGCCCAGGGACGCAGACACCGAGGAGGGCTGGTATGTGCTGTTCCAGAAGGAGGGTGGAAAGCTGCGTTGGCTCATAGGGAATGATCCATCTGAAAAAAACCAAGGTGGAGAAGAAAGTGTCAGAGCAGTGTCAGAAGGGTGTGTGTGTGTTCATTCACTACTACTCCCACTGTCGTTTCTATAGCCCCAACAGTGGGCTTTCTAGTCACATGAAACTGCCAACCCTTGAGACTGCCTGCTACTTCATGTCTCTCTGCTGTGTGAAGCAACCCTGGCACAAACAGCATGAAAGAGGCCCAAATGAGTGTTTTAGGGTTGTGTGTGAAAATGTCCTGCACTTTCCCAACTAAAAAGTACTCTTAGCATAATATGAAAAAAATGGCTCTAGTCCTCAAGAAAACCAGTTCAACTGTTGAATTTTCTTCAGGCAGGTTATGCACTAAGAGAACAGTAAATGTTGATCCTGAAGAAATTACTGTACTTTTCACATACAGCAACTTATTATTCCCAAAGAGATCCCTAATAGATTTGCTTACTATACAGCAAATGGCTATTAAGACAGACAACTGAGCTGCCAGGCTGAATAAAATAAATGCCTAATAATATCTTGCCATAGACTCACCAAAAAAAAGTCAATCTGGGATTCTCAAGGAGATCCCTTCAAGATTAAAAACAACAACTTCTTAATGAATGTATTTTATCACACTTGTCTCCCATTCTTTCTACAGGAAAAACTCTGGATGGCATTGTTTCATTTATCCATATGAAAATCCTGCCAGGAAGGTTAGGCTGAGAGAAAGTGTAAATTGCCCCAAGAATCCTCAGTGAGCTTCATGGCTGAGTGGAGATTTGGATTTCTCCTGTCCAAGCCATAACTCACAAGGGATCTGCATGCACAGCAAGCACTTATTGGAGACCCCAGGTTTCTCTCAAATAATAATCCGCCTAGCAAATAAATCGTATCCCCCATTTTCTTATGAATTACTAATTCAGTAATTCTAATTACTAATTTAGTAAAGCAACAGTGGTCTCTCAGACTTAAGTAACTTGTGCTGTAGTCTTGTGCATGAGGACTTGAGCATAAGCTGCACTGAACTGAGTGGGACTTACTTCTGAGTAGACACTTGTTGCTTGGTGGAGGTTAAAAAAAAATAAAATTAAAAAGGCAGCCCACTGGCTTTTTGGCAAGTTCTGTTTGCTACAGAAAATATAGCTGGTAAGAATCTTAGCAACAACAACATTACAGTACAGCAGTGTTTCCCAAACTTTTTTGGCCTGTGGCTCCCTTGACCATTGGCAACCATTGGCATTATGCTCCCCATTACATTATGCTGATGCCTGCCAAATGGCATTGCACTGTTTTGTGAGAGGATTCTGTGGCACTCTGTGGCTCCCCTGGCTAGCATCCGCAACTCCCCCGGGAGCCATGCCTCCCTCCCAGTTTGGGAACCACTGCATTACAGTATTCATTGAAAGTTAGCATTTGCTAAATAATATATTCAGAAGCTATCAAAAAAAGGGCACCTCACTGCCCAGTGTGCATAGAAGAGCAGAGGCTTTTGTGTAAATTGGAATTTAGCCTGAAAAGACAGACAGCCTGGGCAATTTCTTCCCCTGTCCAACTGACCTCCTAATCAGTGTTTAATTTTAAGGAGACAGGTTCTGGGGCTAAAACCCGGCTGCAAGCGGCATGCAGCAATTCCTTACACAGAAGCTCTGATCCCTAAATCCAAGTGGGTAAAGACTCCGTCCTGTAAGGGGTGAGAGAATGCTGTACATGCTCAGAGACACTCGTGTCTGCATTTTTCCAAGGTGAGCTTGGGCACTGACTGGAGGTATTGAGGCTCAGCCCTTATGGTGAGCTCATTAAGCACAATTGCCTTGCTGTTAGGATTTTGAAGATGTTTAAAACAGTGCTGCTCGATCAGGCCAGTGAGCAAACATTCGTGATAATCCCGAAATACTGCTGCTGCCCTATGTAGGTTTTTTTTTTTTTTAAGACTCGGCAAAAACGCACGCGAGAGCGCTCCCATGCAGGAAAAAAAAAACAGCTATCCATTTTAATGCCCATCGGCGTGGCCCCTCACAAAGGATCCTGGGAATTGTAGTTTGGCGCACACTACAGCCACGCTTCAAAACTACGGTTTCCTGGTGTTAAAGAATGCTGCTTGTCCTGCGTGTGATGGAAAAGAGAATTTAGCCATATTATATGAACGAAAAGGGAGCCTGAATTACGCCAAATGAAGTTAAATATTTCTGGTGGAGTCAGACAGTATTCAAAAGTCTCTAAAGTTCCCCTCCTGGCTCTCGATCCCAAAGGGGAAGTCGTCCATCTTTCTTTCGGCACTGCGTTGGGGGCAGGGCGAGATGTACTCGCGAGGAATTCCCCTCCCTCCATCTCTGCTGCCTCCGGTTCCAAGTCGGTGAACGTCTTTCAGCCAAGCCGTCTTTCAGCTACTCGTTCACGCTTTGAAACCGCAGGGAGGACAGACCAGCCTGAGCCAAGATCAGTTGCGAAGGAGGCTTGTAGTCCTTGCCTGAGGAAATCTTCCTGAAGCGCCCTTAGGCAAAAGAAGTCAGAGTCCGACAAGACCTGGCGATCACAGGACGGCTGCAAGCCTGTGCCCACTTCAGTGGGAGGGAGTGATGACTCAAGTCCCACGAAACTCATTGAGATTAACTTTTGAGCAATCGTACACAAGATCAGTCTGTATCTTTTCATTTATAAATAAATCTATTTATAAATAAATACAGACATAAATCTCAGAAGTCAGAACACCCCTGAACGTTTCAAAGTTGGGCATATTTAGACCTTAAAACTCCGCCCTATCTATACATTCTGCAAGGCAGTGCAAGCTCTTTACGATGAGATCCAAAATGCCTTTCGCCCCACTTGAGTAATCAGAGGGGATGTGCCTTGCAACCTGAATATATGCAAGATCCGTAGTTTGAAACGCATATCCCTCCGCAAAAGGAAGCGCAAGCGCTTTTCTATCTCTCTCTAGAATCTATCTATACATTTTGGGTGGGAGCTAACTGCAATCCTCTGCAACCCCTGCTAACTGGGCAAGAGGCAATTTTTCCAATGGGTGCGCCTCTTCTATTTAGCAGGGGGAGACTAACTGCCCTGCCCCCCTTTCACCCCAGAACAGTGTCTTTTCTGGTGGCTGTTTGCTGGTGTTCTGCATATTTTTTTAGATTGTGAGCCCTTTTGGGACAGGGAGCCATTTAATCATTGGATTTTGTCTGTAAACCGCTTTGTGAACTTTTTTGTTGAAAAGCGGTATAATAATAATAATAATAATAATAATAATAATAATAATAATAATAATAATAATAATATTTACCTGGGACTGGGAGTGAGGGCTACTAAACACAGAATTTACTTCTGAGGAAATCTGCCTTGGCTCGTGTTTCGTGGTGCCTTTTTTTGTCTGAGCCCAAATAAAAGTATGGGATTTTCACGTTGTGCGTTTATTTTACACATGGATATACTTCCTTCCATAAATATTAGCAGAGATCGATTCAAAACAAAACAAGGATCGAGGAGTCAGACAGACAGGCTGCCATTTCACAGCCCCCCAGTTCTGGTTCCCTGCCCTCCCCCTGATGTCCATCTCCTTTAGAACTTCTGGGAGGGGGGGAGGAAGACGCAGCTTGGAGGAGCAGTGGTGGTAAAGCAGCCCCCACCCTAAGGTTCCAGAATCCAATGTCTGCTTTTCGGGTTTGGTTTAAAATTATTTTCACACAAAATTAAAAACCAGGCGAAAAGTTCCACGCCGGGGCGTGGAATGTGTTGGTATTGTCTCCAGTTTTCAGACCGGGCGTACATGGGTGCTTCAAACGCATTCAGACATTTGCGGTTGAAAACACCGTTGTTGCCCCAAACAACTGTAAATTGTTGCAAGTGCTGCTATCATCATGCCGTAGAGAAAAAAGCCGGCCTTGTGATGTCGCTTCAATTGCCTACAGCCCTCAACTAGGGAAACTGCTTGGGCGGTGAAGTCCATTTGCAGCCGTCCCCTCATCTAAAACACATTCATTTGAGATTAATCCTAATTACTGGAGGATCTTTATAAAGAATTTATAAACGACGTAGTCTTACCCGGAAAAATGTGGGGTTTTAACTCAAAAATATGGTCACGTCGTGAGAGTCTACAATTGTATCTACTGGAGGATCTGTTTTTCAGTCCTGTAATGTTGAAGTAAGGCTCGTTAGGTGTATTAAATTACAGGGGAACTTGGAGCTGCTCTCGACCTCCGCTTTCAGAACACAGTCACGATGGATGTGGCTTGCAAACTAATTTCACGAATTTATAAAGTAAAGTGTTCTTAATTAGGTAGGTTATTCGCCGAAGCAAACTACAACAACCTAAAAGTTCACGTGGTCTTGGAGGAGCAGGAACTGGGGCGTGCTTCTTTCAAAATTTAGCTTATTACTCTTTTAGAGGGTCTCTCCTTTCAGCAGCATCCCGCAGAAACAGTCCAAAGGACAGGCATCCCTTTTCAACCTAACACAATCAGGAGGAGCATTGCAGCCCACCTTGAAGACCGACCGACCGACCAGTTTATTCCAGCAGCAGCTTTCGTAGACTACACGCCGCCTGGGATCATACAAGGAGTTTGTACACCGCCTGCGTGCGTCTCCTTCTTGCATTGGAAAGTCCACGAAAGTCGATACAGGATTCCTGTAACAGGAATCAATTGGCTGCCTATCATTTCAGGTGTTCGCACGAGTGGTTGTGCTGCAACAGACGGACGAGGGGGAAGAGATGACTGCGCTTTCACGAATGTTAGCCACGTCAGCTGAACGACATCATAATGTGCCAAATTATTCTCTTTAGTTACAGAGCCCGAACACCTACGCTGTTCTCTCTCTCTCTCTCTCTCTCTCTCTCTCTCCCCCCCCCCCCCCCCGAAATTTAGTGCGATTTAATTTTTCCCCCTGGTAAGCATATCGTCCTGTGGACA
This sequence comes from Plestiodon gilberti rubricaudatus, assembly GCA_026170595.1. Classification (NCBI taxonomy): domain Eukaryota; kingdom Metazoa; phylum Chordata; class Lepidosauria; order Squamata; family Scincidae; genus Plestiodon; species Plestiodon gilberti. Next base: position 81,073,334 of record JANXHW010000001.1, read on the forward strand.
GTGAAGTAGGAGGCTGTTTTAACAGAGAAAGTTCAGTCTTCGTGTTTCCGGGTGGCAAAAGGAATCACTAGAACTCTTTAAAAAGTAATTTATTTATATAGAGGAAAAAACATACCTCTTTATACAGAGTTCCCCATCACTTTACTTAAAAAAAAGTTTTGAAGTCAATACATGGAGAAAAACAGGCGCAGAGCGGAGGGGTGGTTATCGATTTCTGATTTTATAAACAAAAAATGGAAAAAATTACTAAACCATTGTCAACTTTTCACTCTTCAAGCGATCTAAGTTTTGGATATTGGGCTGATGAAAGTAATTGTGAAGGAACAACAAAGTTGGGCTTCACAACTGTTTTCGTTTCTTGCCCTCCCACTCCCATTTTTTTTAAGAGTCTAGAAAATCTAGCGTTAAATATTTCAGTCCCTTGTGCCTAGGTCGGAAGTCCGTAGTCGCTACCGATTGTCCTCCAGCGCCTTGCACTTCATGGCCAGTTTCTTCTAAATCAACAGACGAAAAGACAGGTATCTCACATTGTCTTCGACAGCGAGTACGAGAGCGCATCTCCCTGCAAACTGACTCACAGGCAGCAGGCGCGTCTCCCAACATAATCTCACTATTAAACCCGAAATCAACAAACTAGAGTTCCTTACTATGGGAGCTCCTTTATACGCTTAAACAGGGTTGCCAACTGTTCATTAAAAAAAAAAAACCCGACCTCCTCTTTTGCCTTTAACAGCTGATTGATTAGGTACAAAAATTAGCCAGTGATGGTTTTGGCTGCAGGAAGATAAACTTTATCTTTGCACTTTGCTAAGCAAAGTGTTCTTACAGGCACAGTCCTGACCTGCTGAAAAGTTCCCAGCATCGACTCAAGTCGCACACATTACTAAATTGATTCTTGTCCCTCCCCCACCCCTTCACATGTCACTTTGGACAGCAATCTTTTCAAGTTGCCATCTCCTGTGGGCTGGCGAAATTTTCTTGGCAACAGCACAGCCTCTTGCCTCCTTCTGCAATCTTATTATGTCAGCTAATTTGCAGGGTCTCCCTCTTTTTCTAGTATTTGTGCAACACACAATTATTGATTTGGGGAAGCTCTTGTCAGTGCAGGAATTCCTTTTTTTAAGTGATTTCAATTAGAACAGAAATGCACATTTTTAAATACTATAGTTTGGTATATAAACAGTTCTTGCCCTGTCAAATGCACAAGAAAGGTAGTCATGTTGGTCCATTAGAAGAAAAAAAAATCTACATTTCAAAGTTGGGTAACACTTCATTTAGGATAGGATTAACCTGTAACAGTATCAAACAGCAAGCTTCTAAGTTCTACAGAACTCTTCATTAGGCAGAGCTTGGCCAGCTCCTACCAACCTAGCAGTTCCAAAGCATGTTAATGCGAGTAGATAAATAGGTACCGCTTGCGGGAAGGTAAACAGCGCTCTGTGTTCCAGCCGCATGCTAGCAAGGAGAGTCATGCCAGCCACATGACCACGGAGGCGTCTTTGGACAACGGCTCTCCGGCTTTGAAATGGGGATGAGCACCACACCCTAGAGTCTGACACGACTGGACTTGTGTTAGGGGTCACCTTTACCTTTAAACAGACTACAGAGGGAAAAGGGGCATGTCACCAAACTCCAACAGCCTGCAGTTTCTAAAATCTAAAGATGGAGAAACCCCTCCACCAAGTTAATTTTTAGGTTTTACAAACTACAGATCGTTGGAGCTTTGACAGTGTTCCCTCTTTCCCCTGTCATTTTCATTATTGTCCACTTGATGAAGAGTTCTGGACAACTCAAGATGTTTGCTGTTTGATACTGTGTTACTTTTGGTTGCTGGTTGATCCTAAACAAAACATTACTCAACGTTGAATTGTGCACTTTACTTTGTGCCGTGTTAGTCCCAGAAAATAAACCATATGAAGACAGTACCTCGAATTTACATCTTTGAGGGAGGGGTAAGTATTCACATTTTCTACCAGGTTAAGCCCATATCAGCTTCCAAGCTACACAGCTCTTCATCAGACAGTTCTGTCCAACCAGAAAGCTATACCTGTCTCTACTGAAGGTGCCCCAATAATAAAACATCACCTTGCATATTTCCTTAAAAGTACCAGTTGACTATTTAATAACTTCTACATGCACATGTGGAAGTTTGCAGCCTTACCACCTGATCACAACCACGTTGCTGTGCAGTCCAACCACAACCTGCCACTGATTTAAACAGATTAATTAGATATATTAATACAAGGTCCACTCAGCTGATCATCCTATGCAGGGCTGGCCCATCCTTGAGGCCAACTGAAGCAGTTGCTTCAGGCAGCAGATTGGCAGGGGGTGTCCATCTCTGTTCCCTCTAGTTGCCTGCACTGGGAGGAAGAGACGCTGGTGGTGCATCACTTGGTAAGAGCAGTGGCAGCATTTGGCACACTGCCTCAGGCGCCACAGGTCTTGGTCCAGCCCTGATCCTACTTCTTGCCACAGGGTCTTGAAAGCAATGCCCCCCCCCCGTTGCTGGTATTGTGACAGATTTCCAGTGAATGTGTAACTTCCATATAGCCAACACATATTTAACTCGTCCTTTGAAATTATGGATAAGTACATCTCTCAAATGAATGAGGTTTCTATGTAATGCATGCGGAATCTAGCATTGAAATTTTCTGGGCTCAGAACCACCCCCACCCCCAACCCGCTCTCTCACTGTTTGGAGCAAAGGCTCCAAATAGTCACACCAATCTCTCGGAAAACATGAAACAGCAGATTTGAATTCTTCCCCCTCCCCCTCATCATTCACTGTGGAATGGTGTGTTGTTGCAACCTGCCACATGCAACCCAATCCACGTTTATTCAGTGAGAAGCTACTTACTGACTTACTTGGGAATAAGAACATAAGAACAGCCCTGCTGGATCAGGCCAAAGGCCCATCTAGTCCTCTAGCTTCCTGTATCTCACAGTGGCCCCACCAGATGCCTCCGGGAGCACACAAGACAACAAGATACCTGTATCCTGTCGCCACTCCCTTGCATCTGGCATTGATAGCCTACTACTAAAACTAACATCAGGAGGTTGCTTATCTCCATCATGGCTTGTAAGTTACAAGCCATGATGGAGATAAGCAACCTTTCCTTTATAACCTTACATGAATACATGAATTCAGTAACTAAGTAACTACCACAATAACTAGGGTTGCAGTCCAATGCACAATTAATTTGGGACTAACTCTCACGTCTCAATGGGACTTCAGAATGAACATGCATAGGGTTGTAGGGCAGATTGCAATAATGCACATTCATCTGCATTGAGGGGATGGGAACAAATAAACTTTAGCATGGAAGGAAAACATGAACAACTAGGAAGTTAAGGACCCCAGACAGTCTGATTCTAATTCATCACTTCTCCAAGCTAGAGAGGTTCTCCAAACCTATTAGAGTTTGCCTAACAAGGATGGTTTAACAAGTCTGCATAAAGTGATTCGTGAGCACTCATTTAAGTGCAACTCCTAATGCTCAAGCCTGAATATTCATAACTGCCACCCCCTTTCCTTGTGATGGGGAAAGAGAGGCATTTTCACAGGTGATTGTAAAAGCACTTTATCACCCTGGAGAAAATGTGACAACACTCATTATGTTTGCACACACACGAAACACTTTCCACCACATGGCGTGAATCCCACCTCCTTTATACTACTGAATCAAATCCATACTGCAGTCCTGTTTAAGTCACTGCTCCCGCTTGACTTTTTGTCATAAACAGCGAGATGCTGGGCAATGTGGGAATGCTCTGACATTTTTCGGTCAGGAGGACATTTTCACAAGCAAGGCTTAAACTTGGTTATGATGCAAATGTAAGACCTATACTGGCTAGAATGCATCTTTGATTGCTCTTCCCAGTGAACAACATTCACACATTGCAGCAACAAGCCCTTAGCATTTCGAGACCACCAGTCCCAGCAATTCCGTGCCCAGAAAGAAACAGCAGTTACTGTACACCCGTTTTCGGCATGTAGACAGACAACACAGGGAGGATCCTCCACAGCAAAGACACACCTCTGGGCTCACCTCTCCAAGAGCTGGAGCTGCTCCGAGTTGCAGCCTTGGCGCTGACACTGCTGGGTGAGTAACTACTGGGTTGGCTGAGGGCCCGGCTGAAGTGCTCGTCGACCACGGTGCTGATGTCCCCTTGGAAGTAGGTAAACAAGACACATCTGGAATTGATGTATTCCGCCTCTGGGGGGCGCTCTTTCTCAGGGCTGCATTCTTCCTCCTTGATGCTGGTGGGGGCGGCATGGCTGGAGAAAGAGCTGCTGGCACTACTGCCACTGGTGCTGGCACTGCTGGAGCTCTCACTGGCTTCCTGCATTTTCGAATAAAAGGCTAGTTTCTGCAGGAGAGAGCAAAAGCCAATCAGGACCGGTTCATATGTAAAACACACCCATCCATCTCCTATCATTGCTGAATGTGTGAACTGCACCCATTGCAAAGTCTTGCAGGTAAATGCAAGGTGGAATGAAAGCTCTGTTCCCCCCTGCACACACCCTTTAAAAACCTATTTCTACAGAACCCTCTTTCTAGACGAATAGTCTCAAATTTCAGAGATCATTCTGTGCCATTTCTTTTTTTAAAATTCTGCTGACCCACAAAGCTTTTAAAAGCCTACGCTTGCCTATCCGTTCGTTCCATTTGCGTTCAATGGCGGCTGAGAAAGCTTCCCCTCCCTCCTCCTGCTTATTCCCAAGAAGGGACCTGGATCCCCCGAAGGCAGCAGCAGCAGCACCCGACCGGACTCTTGCAAGTTCTCTTGCATTGGCTTGAATGCACGAGTTGTGGCTTAACTGGCTAATGGATCATTCCCTGCTAACTGGGCAAGAGGCACTTTTTCCAATTGGTGCTCCTCTTATATTTAGCAGGGCAGGGGGAGAGAGCAACTGCTCCCCTTTCATCCCAGCACGGTCTCTTTTCTGGTGGCTGTTGCTGGTGGTGTTCTGCATCTTTTTTAGATTGTGAGCCCTTTTGGGACAGGGAGCCATTTAATCATTTGATTTTGTCTGTAAACTGCTTTGTGAACTTTTTGTTGAAAAGCGGTGTATAAATACTACTACTACTACTAGTACTACTACTAGTAGTACTGCTAGTAGTAGTAGTATCAGCAGTAGCTGGTCGCTCCGTTCTCTCGTCACAATTTGTTTTGGACCATCATGAAATCCATCTTTCCCTTTCTACTTCCATCGACATGGCTCAGTCTCACGTTTATCCAAGTCGACCGTCCCCCCACCCCTTTTGTTATGCAGAGAATAGAACGAGCAACTTGCTTCAAAGTCCTCAAGTCCGCCAGGCCAAAGCCCCCTGCGCTCGCATCCAGAGGCGCCCCCCGAAATGTTTGGAGAGGTCGCCGATTAGCCTAGGCTTCTACGCGCGCCCCAAAGAGTCATCGGAGGAGGGGCCTTGCTTGCTGCGAAGGAGGCCTGCGAGACGGAAAGGGGCGCACACCCCTGAGGAGGACGGTTCCTGGCTCACACATATTGTGCGAGAAAAATGAGGAGCGGAAACGGCTCGACCGAGAAAGAAGTTCGTCTACCGGTGTGGCCTCGTTAAGCGGGTAGACCTCAATGAGGAACAATCCAACAATCTCAGGCAACAAACGAAGACGGAGGTGGTGGTTGTTCAGTCAATCAGAGTTAGTAGATCTCAAACTTCCAGATATATACAAGGGCGAAACGACAACGAATGTCAGGCACGACTTTGCAGATTCAAGGGTTGTGATTTAAGAGATGTGCGTGCGAGACTGACAGAAGCCTTGGGCGACTTTCCTGCGCGGGCGGGCCGGGGAAAGAGGGGAGGCATCGAACAAATACAACAGTCAAAATCAGCAAGAAAACGAAATTTTCCAGCGCACTGATTTCCCAACAGAATCAAGGGAAAAATTCTTGTTGACTTCCAAGAAGCCAAATATTGTACCCCGGAGGGCTTTCAGGCATCAAGGGGATCCTCCTCAGCCTGGTCCCCCGAAGGCAGCAGTCTGGCGGCGTTCAGTGGACTGACTTTTCAGGAAGTGTCCCTAGTGCTGCCATAGCCAGCCTCCTTTTCGTTTAGGAATCGCGCGAGAAACGAAACGTCCGCTTTGATGCGGGCCCTTTCGCGTACGTACGTGGCCCAGTCCGAAAAAGATTTCTGTGGTGCGGGAACTGGGCGAGGACGCCGTGATGATGGGGAGGGAATAGACACGCAAGTCGCCATTGAACGCACATTTAGGGAGGAGAAGCATTCCCTTCCAGCCAGGAGAGGCATTACCAACAGGACCGTCCTCTTTCGACTGGATGAGAGGAATGCTGCTCCCCAAAGTCCGCTCCACGGTTTCCCAGTTTGCTTGACTGCGTGTCTGCAGCTGCTGCTGCTTAGGGCCGCCCGCCCGTTGCTGTGCAGAAATGAATAATTGGATTCGGATAGAATAGCGGGAAGCTCCTGCAAGGCCGGGACCTGCTCTCAGCTGGGGCTTGGACCCAGCGAGAAGAATGGAGTAGTGGCCAGCCAGCATCCGGGAGCCAGCGAGGAAAATAAGAACATAAAAGTGCCCCTTTCTCCTCCATCGTCGGCATCTCAAGACGCCAGGATGTAATCAGGCAGCTATTCTCTGACCCCGCCGGGCAGGCCGCCGTATCACTAGGCAGGCTGGGGCAGGCAGGCAGCAAATCTCCTTAACTGACAAATTGTCAATCAAATAGCTGGTTGTTTTCGCCATGGAGAGTATTTCTTTCGGATTTCCTCTTTCCGGTACCAACATTACTTGGGCTGTCCCTGTTAGGCCCCCTAAGACGTAGACAATGAACGAGATGAAGGGCTGGCCTGGCGGCGGCATCGGAAAAAACCAGCTGTACGGTTAGGGCCCCTGTTGTGTTGCTAAAGTACTGCCCAGGTGGATCGCAGAAGTGGAATGACAATAATGGGGGTCGCGTTAGCCTCTTGCAGCAAAACCAGCCAAGAGTCTTGCAGGCGCGCAGCACCTTCGAGACGAATCGATTTCTTTCCGCACCGGCCGGCCTTCGATGGATAATGATGATTTAGAAGCGTGGCCTCGTCCGTGCCTGGGACAGGAGGAAAGAATGGTTCCTGGTCCATTTGGGGAGTGATTTCGGAAGGGGGCACCAAACGAATATTTTCGTAGATCTCTCCGAGTCATGGAGTTACTCAGATTTGCTCGAAAGGCATTTCCATGGCATTTTCTTCCCAAATAGTGGATGCCTCCGCCTCTCGTCAGCTTCATGCTGCCCCCTCAACCTATTCATTTGGAAGCGAGGCTGGACGAGGTGCTCCCAACTTAGTAGACCTATTTACGACGGCGGCGAGGAACAGAACGACGTTCTGAATATCCTTTTGTGATTTAGTCCTTTCTGCGGCTTTTCAGTTTGGAAAGGGGAGAGAAAAACGGCTGAACAGGTGCACTTGCCTGGCAGAGCGAATTCCACTTCCACCCCGACACAATGAAACAGTTGATAACCGGGGTGAAAAGTTCCTTTCCAAGACAAGCTTTATATGGAACTCCCTCGTTCCGCATTTGGCCGCGAGGGGTTTTGGGGTTTGGGTTTTTAAAAAAAAATGAGGAAAGGACGATATGTATCCACGTGATACGCTGCTGTGTCTCTGGCCTATTCAAGAGCGAGAATTCATTTCAATAACACGCTCACGTGGACAAAAGGCAGGGTCGGTGGTTCCCAGGACTCGAACTGGCTAAGCCCGACGCCTGCAGCGATTGAAACAGGAGAAAAGGATGGACGGGACAAAAAATTAAACATGAACCCCCCAACCCTACGCGTGCCTACCCGAAAGTTACGTCCCATTTGCGTTCACTGGCGACTAAGAAAGCTTCCCCTCCTCCTGCTGCTTATTCCGAAGAACAGACCCGGACGATCCCCCGAAGGCAGTGCAGCAGCACCACCCGACACACCGCTGCGCCCGTCGCCTTCATCGAACTGGGCTGGAACGGAACCCCTGGCCCGGGTCCCGAGCTTCCCAAAGTCAACTGAGCTGCTGAATTCTGCCTCATTAGGTTTGTGCCAGTTTGGGGAAATTAGCTCTTAGAAAGAAGAAAGCCAGCCATAAAAGGTACTTTACCTTTAAGAGGAAACCCAGCCGTGATTTGAGAGGACAAAACCTGCCACTATAGGCTGATTCGACAGGGTGTTGAAAGTCAGCATTATCGACGCGTAGCATTTATACAGCTTATTTCAAGTTCAAAGCGCTTCTCTCACACATTTCAGCAATCTTTACAACAGCCCTGAAAGGAAGGCCACTTTCATTGTCTCACACGGGGCCGACAGGATGAACGAGAAGCTGTTTGTTTGCCTAAGATCACCTGTGGAGGTGCTTGACTGAATGTTTGTTACAACTTGATTAGGGCTTCTGATGTGCGAAGCGATTTACACAATCGTTATCTGGGAGGTTTAATCCCCCTAACCCGTTAGAGCGCTTAAATCTCACTATCTTCAAGGGGATTTAAACGACCTAAGAGGGGGTGGGAGAGAGTGCAGATATCGCCCACTGCAGAAAGCTCCCTTTGCCGTGCCCCGGTAGCGCTTCCTCTTCGGGGTAAACTATTTGTCTTAAGTAAGACAGAGAATAAAGGAAACCTTAAGTCAGAATAATTCCGCAATATCCGATCTACAAACGCAGTTAAATACTGTAGTAAGATTTGTTAATTCAGTTTCCTGGAAGTAAAAAGAACTACAAGCGGTGTGTATGTCAGTTTCACTGTGCGCGGAAGTCCATTCAAACAGTTGGGAGAAAAACGCAACGCGCGAAATTTAGCGCCGGACTCCTTCGTACTGACCGAGCTCCCTGGGAGGGACAAAAGACGCAGCTGGCTGACCGTGTTAATTAGTCAAGCACCGATCTGAGGACGTTGGTCTAGAAGACCATTTCACTCACGTGGGCGGGATGCATCCAGGTAAACCCCCCACCACCCATCAATCAACTCACCTGGTGGTAAGGGCTATAGGCTGCTGCAAAGTACGGCTGCGGAGGACCATAGACTTGGTACATAACATCCAAACAGCTCATGGCTAAAGACAGCTGGGACTCATGTATTGGAGCATCAACTCTTGTTCTGCCAAGTGAAAGGTGGCTTCATGGATGCTTCCTGGGAGACAGTTAAGCCCTGAAGGGGGAAGAAGAGATGAAGCAGGGAGAGACTGGAACTTTCGCTTCCCCTCCTCCAGCTGCTCCTCCGCAGAAGCCCCGTTCGCCTTCGTTTTTTCCCTGCCAGCAATCAAATTCCAGCAAACGAACTCAGGACAAACAGGCGCGGCGGGCGCTCGTCAGGAGGCATTTAAACAGCACGCTCGGCGTCAGGCGGAGGCGGGGGAGCCACGGACCAATCGGGACGCGCGCGCGCCTGCCTATGCCATGCGGGGCTCTGGTCAGCGCTCCTCGCGCTCCCTCGTGCTTCCATCCGTGTTGCTGAGACTGGCTGGACGGGCTGGGTGGGTTGCAATGCGGGCCGGGTCAGCCCGGAAGATGTTGTGTTGGGGGGTGATTATGGCATTCTGGAAACCAGTCACGAAAGTCACTGACTGAATACAACCAGAAAGTGTGCAGTTCTACGCCCTCCCTGATCACTCCACAGCACTAGCGTCGACAGGGGGGGGCGGGCGTCGCGCTTATAGGGGTGACGAGCGGCGCCCCTCACTTACATTTTTGTGGTGGAGGTGGGCCTGCCCTCCCTCCCCTGGGTCCGTTTGGCTCCAAAATGAGCCAAAAACGGAGCGGGGAGGGCGCTCCGCTCCTGTGCGTGACGTCACGCGCGGGGGCGGAGCCTCCCCCTTAAGGGTGACGCGCGCCCCTGCTCAGGGGTGTCGCGCGTCGTCGCGACGCCCCTGCTCCACAGTAAAATGAATATTTCACCAGCTGTATAACTGCAGGTACTTTGAGGTTTCCTGAATGTAGGAAATCTGTTCTCTTTCTCTCCATATCTGAAGAGAAGACTCACTCGTCTCGAGCATGTGTGTTTGTTTGAATAATACGCTGGGAAATATGGAAACCAGCTTGTCAATAAATCTGCCATGTGCCCAACGGGCTTTGCTTTCTTTTCATCCTGCTATGTGGTTCAGTCCCCTCTCTGGTTATAATTAGCCAACACATCAATATGTGTTCTCTATGTTTCAAAATAGATTGTGACTTAAAATTTAGAAAATCATTTGAAAATTGCAGTGAATTTAACCCTTTAAGTTTTCATCCTGAGTGCCCTTTGTAACTCAAGGAAAAAAATGGTTATGTCCAAGTTTTATCCAAATGTTTATTCTTAAAACAAAAAGATTTTGTTTAAAGCACCACAAAGTAGCATCAGACTCTTGCAGCTGGTTCACATATTACATAATTTAAACTGCCATCTTAAACATATCTAATTGTAAATAGTCCTGGGATTTACTTGCAGATCAATTTAGTATTTCGGCCATAGATTTATAGGGACTATATTAACGATACATCGTAAACGTGCCTTTTTCTTATTCCACAGTGCATGGCTTAATTTAGATACATTTTTAGAAAATGCAATTATTGCAAAGCATGCAACTTACAAAAACAGGTGGGGATCTGAAGAGCCCATTCCTTTGGCCTTTTCTGTTGGATATTACTCAAGCTTTTGGAATCTCATTTCTGGAGTACTGTAATGTGCTGTATGTGGGGGTGCCCTTGTTGACTGTCTGGAAATGACTGGATGTCCATCTACAGTCGTCTGCTTTCTGGCAGGGATGGGTTTCCAAGAGTACATTACAGCAGTACTTCAGCATCTGCACTGGTTTTCCATTACTTTCTTGATGCAATTCAAAATATTGGTTTTCGCGTATGAGATGGAAATTCCAGATTCCCCCCCCCCGCTACTTCCCCCCTATTTTCCACCTTTGGAACTTTCGCTCACCTCAGAGGCTTCTGTGATGCATCCTGAGGGGACTGCAGAGTCCTCCAGATGCAACAACCATTGTTCCAGGGCCTGCTGCTTCTTCCCCAACTGACCAGTAGGCAAAAAACTTGGCTTTGAGTCAGCTCATTGGACAGTAAAGCCCACCTGATTTCCAGGAGTGGGAAATTCAGGAGCTCCTGGGATGCCTGCTCCTCCAGTATCCAATCCCACAAGTAAGACAGGGTTAACACCCACAGGTTATTAAAAATGGGGTCACACACCTTCCTTTGCAGCTTTGTCTAGATCTGATGTTAGGAGCATCTGAAGCTCTATGGGGACTTGTCTCCCCATCTTACTAGGAGTGGGTGGAAGAACCGAGAACCTGGAACAGTGTGAAAAGCAGGGTTAGAGAAAGTGCCCAGAAAAATTGTGTAATGTTTTGTTTTATTTGCTGCTTGCATCTTCTTAACCTCCTTGCCTACCTTTGCGAACACCCCCCTTTCCTCCTTTTGTTGGATTATCAGTGCCTTGTATTTACCCTTTTAAAGCTTTCTCTTCATTCATTTGATAGTTTCAGCCTTGCAATAAACTTGCATTTTATTGTGTCATCTGCCTGGTCTTAGTTCACTCAGGAGGGAGCAGGCTGCCATGTCTCCTAGACTACCCATGCTCTGCTATTGTTTGATTTTAAGGGGACCCTCTAGATTTGGGAGCTTCCTGTTAACCTGGGAGGAGGTTTTCCCAAGGCAGCCTCCTTCTGTCTGGGCTCCTTTGCTTTGGGTGGTGGCAGTGTGAGCTACCCTTTCCCAGTTCACCCCCATTTTACCATTTAAAAGGTGAAGCAGGGAAGTGGGTGCTGCTTGTTAACCTTTAGGCAGGCACTGCACCCATCTTGCCTTCTGGCTTCCCTTACAGCCTACGAAGCCGCTAAATAAATGAATAGGAGCCATTTGGAACTTTTCACAAAACAGAGAAGCCTTATTGGATGACACAGAGATTGCATTTCTCACAGACACGGATTGCCAGAATGCAATATTACCCCAGCCATGTTCTCCTGTCCTGCAGCCACATCAGCTATGTTGACAGAATGCAATGTAAATTGAGTGTGTCATTTCTAAACCACCCAGGATTTCCTTCATGCTAGGGGAATCCTCAGTAAGTCTCTCTCTCTCTCTCTCTCTCTCTCTCTCTCTCTCTCTCTCTCTCTCTCTCTCTCACACACACACACACACACACACACACACACACACACACACACACACACACACACACACACACAAGAGAGAGAGAGAAGTCATAGAAAGATTAGAGTATTCACTTTTCACAGGCATCAAAATATCTGCAACTGCAATGAATTTGCTCACAACATTTTTGTCTAACTGAAACTGAATTATAAAGAAGCATGCTGAATAAAATGTAGATATTCAGTGTCTTTACAGCCTAGTCTTGTGCATTTTTACAGGTATGTAAATCCTTGTGAGTTTAATGGGATTGTTCCCAAGTAAGTGTGTATATGTTAGTATGGTTTTGAAGGAAACAATTCATTACGTCAATGCTGCGAAATACTCTTTTTTTCCAGTGCTTGCTTGATACATTTTTAACCAAGGGAAGAGAAGCATTTCACTGAATATCAGCTGACAATGAATTCTATAAATAAGTAGTAATAAGGAAACGTCTCCACAAAGAAGTTAAACAGAAGCAAAACAAAACAAAACAAAACAAAAAGGGTTAACAAGTGACGTAAAGGGTTAACAAGTGACGTAAAATACAAAGATGGACTTGGTGAATATGCAGAAATAAAAAAACAAAAGGTAAGGCACAGTTAGACAATGGATACAGTTCAAAATAAACAACATCTTAAATTGGATGTAAAATGGAGATGGTAACAGTGTGAATACATTTTTAAAATGGATAAATATGATCATATTTATGTGAAGGAAAAAATGATGAGTAGCAGAATGCAAGAGAGAAACAGGAGAGTAAAGATGGAGTAAGTAAGACCAACTAAAGAGTATCAGAGTAATCCGAATGAGACAAAAGAAGAGAATGAGCCAAAGCATGAAGAGAATCAACAGAAAGGGAAGTATGAATTTTAACGAAGTTTAACAACTGAATGTGGATGCAGGATTTCACTGTTGATGAATGGTATCAAAAAAGCAACAGAGGGGGATCAAAAATAACAGCAAGGTCTTAGGAAGAAGAAGCATGGTAATGAAATCGACAACAGAAAAAAGGAATAGAAGGAAAAGGGAAGAAGAATCCAGAGGAAAGACAGCAAATTTTGTGTTTGAAAGGTTAAAGTGATGAGCCATGAAGAAAACCAAGAAGGCAAGATGAAAGATGAGCAAGAGAAGAAAGATCAGAACATGACAATGGGCAGAATTAATAACAGTAGACTAAGATCATCTGGTTGAGAAATAGGAACATAATTAGTCCCTAAACTGGTGGGGGGGCAGGGGGGGGGCTCCACAGATGGGGTCTGGTGGGGTACATACAAGGGCCCACACCTGTGCCCAGTCAGCCCCTGAAGCAGAGAGGGTCAGTAGCTGCCACTTCTCTCCACTGCCACCTTGCAAACCAGGATGCTTACTGAGCTGTTACCAAAATTCCCATGTATTATTATGGGGAATAGCTTAATATGGCATTTGGTATGTGCAGGGGTCTTTAGACTTATGTATACCAGAGTCCAGCCCCCAGAATTCCATTTTTAAATAAGTTTGAGGACACACATGCATTGCTTTCAATATTTACTAGATAGTTCAGTCATACTGTATATACACAAAAACCAATCACACACAATATACAGAGCTAGGAAAACTTAGATAAAAAGGTACAGAGGTTTAGCAGGTTTCCTTGGTTTGTACATAGGATTGCAGTACTGGGTGTAGTGAGAGAGAGAGAGAGAGAGAGAGAGAGAGAGAGAGAGAGAGAGAGAGAGAGAAGGGGGGAGGAAGGACGTGAGGAGAAGGGGGAGAAACAAAATGGCTCTAAGATTCTGAACAAGCTAGGTTCAGGAAACAACAGAGTGGTTAATGCAAAGAGAGGGGGGTTGTTCAATAGAGGGGGGGCAAAAGGGGGGAGAACAAGATAGAGCAGAGAGCTCACCAGAGTAAGAGTCCAAAACACAAGTGCAAGAGAGCAACTAGCAGACTGCTTCTGCTTTTTATAGGATACCTTGAGTGCACCTCCGGTACACCTCTGGGTAAAACTACACACAAACAATAGGGAAGGGGGAGGAGGGTCGCTGGTTTGATGGTCCAGTTCTTAAGGCGCTCGCTGATTCAATCATGAGACAAAGCAGAGGTTCTGGAGAGTCCGGGATGAGTCATTTCAAGTCATTTCAGGTGGCCAGTAGCGGATCCATGCCCCCCATGGGTGGGGGTCGCTGCTGCCATGCCCCACCCACACGGCTGCCACACGCCCCACCCCTGTGGCATGTGATGGCAGTGTAGCATGCCGCTGCGCACGCGGAAACACCCCCGGCGCTTTTTGGCTACTTTTTGGAGCAAAACAGCGCCAGGGAGGGCGGGAGGGCCGAAACACAGCCGTTCTTGACTGTGAAGACGAAGCGATGAGGCGGCGGAGCAACAGTAAGTGCCGCCCCCTGCGACCCGCGCCCTGGGGCCCACCACCCCAACTGCCCCCAGTGCCACGACGCTCCTGCAGGTGGTCCGTCTGTTGTCTTTCCCCAGGACCATACTTAGCATATCAGTGGAGGGAAGGGTGCAGGACATTCTGTGTGAGCTTGTGAGAGCTTGGACACATGGCAATGGGTGAAATGGTGGCTGTTGGTCAGGTTTTTCCCTCATGGCATCCTCCTGGCTTGGGGAAATCCTTTTACAGCCTGGCTGCACACAATCTTGACACAGGAACATGGTGTGGCCATCATGTTGCGCCATAATACAGTCCTGTCTGGCACATGTTCTATTCTTGCCCACAGCACATTTTAAAAGGCCTCATGGCAACAAACACTTTTTAAAAGTCTCTTGGCAACAGACACTGGCGTCACTGCAAGGGGACGGAGCTCTAAGTTCCGCCGCGATCCGACCCTCTGTTACACGGGTGAACGAAGCGGCCCTGCCCCCTTGCCTTTGGAGCCTTTCAGGGCAGCGAAAGCAATGCGCAGGGAGTCTCCTGTCACTGTGCGTTGTTTTCACCGCCTTGAATGGTTCCGAAGGCTAGGGGGCGGGGCCGCTTCGTTCACCCTTGTAACGGAGGGTTGGATCATGGCGGAACTTAAAGCTCCGCCCCCCTGCAGTGACGCCAGTGGCAACAGAGCCATTGTACGGAAACAGGGACAGTAGCGAACTATCTTCTTCTTGCCATCTCCTCTTCTTTTACAAATCCTGAATGTCCTACCCTTGACCCTGCATCAAAGCCTGGGGCATCCAGGAATTGTTCACTAGCAACAGGGAGTGAAAGAGGTTGGTCCACTGCTGCTGATTCCTCCCACTGCCTCCTTTTAAGCCTTTACTTAAGGCTTAAAAGCAGCAGCAGCAGCAGATGACAACGACAACGATGACTTTGGTCTCCTCCCAGCACCATTTTATAAATCCTGTTGCTGCTGCTCGGCACCACCGTTAGGTAAGCCAGCCTGGGATCCAGAACCCAATGGGAAGGCTGAGAGGCAGTGGGAGCAGCCATCCAGCAGCGGTGGTCCATCCTCTTTCATTCTCTGGTGCTACTGAATAATTCCCAGATGACCCAGTCCCTGACGGAGGCAGCGGGGAGCAGGTGGCAGCGGTAGATGCTACCCCACTGTCTGATCCCCAGGCACAATGTGTGTGTGTGTGTGTGTGTGTGTGTGTGTGTGTGTGCGCGTGCGTGCGTGCGTGCGTGGGAGAAGCTGGTACATGCCTATACTTTCTATAGCACAGGGCAGCAAGCAGCGGGATCCTCTGGCAGGGTTTCTGCTCCAGGAACCCCTCCCCGGCTCCCCCCAAAGCTGTAGCCAATACTTTGGTCAGATTCAGATAGGATAAAAGATGTCTGATCAGAGCAAGACAAAGCCAATGCCATGATGGAATTTCCCTCTCCCTTGACTGGTGAGGAGGCCAATGCAGCACAGCTCCATTTGTACTGCTGGGGTAATGTGAGAAAGAGTGCTTGCACTATGGTGGAGAGAAGCTGTGCCGCAGCAGAATCAAGTGTGAAAACTTCCCTGGGCCAGACCACTTCATGCAGTAGGTGGGAGGTTGCATGTCTGAATGCTCCCGGCCCGGTGCGGAGAGCCGTCCGCCTCGGGAGCGGAGCGCGGCCGGAAAGGATTCATGGAGGAAAAGACCATCACAGGTTACAAGCCATAAGCAACCTCCTGGTTTTAGAAGTGTGTTTTCTCTGTGCCAGGTGCAAGGGAGTGGCGACTGGACACAGGTATCTTGTTGTCTTGTGTGCTCCCTGAGGCATCTGGTGGGGCCACTGTGTGACACAGGAAGCTGGACTAGATGGGCTTTTGGCCTGATCCAGCAGGGCTCTTCTTATGTTCTTATGTTCTTAATGCTCCTAAATCAAAACAAGCAAGCAAAAAACTTCTGCTTTCAGCGCAACAGGTAAAAGGCGAGACATTTCCTTCCCGATCCACTAATTTTCTGTGTTATATACACATGCTCATTGCTTGGTGACTATTTCACCAGGTGATGATGACTTGCATGTCTGAATGAGCCATCACAGACATATCTAATGCCACAGACGGAGCCTTTGTATTATCTGACGTTACTTCAGACCGAAAATGCTTTTCAGCAGAGTCAGCTCACGCATTTACCTGTAAGACATCAAATATAGTCTAGCACATGACAACTAGCACTTAACTAATGCCCCACTCCTGCAACCATCTGGCTGCTAATTCCATAACTGTGGTGGAGGAGGAGGAGCAGTCATGTGTCCTCCCTTCCACCCTGGACTTCAGGTATCCTGACATGCAACCTGTTGCACAATTCTTTCTCTAAAAAGATGCAAAACAATCAGTGAATCGGTCAATCAGTACAGGGATAACAACAAAGCCTTCAAAAGCACAGCCCATATGACCTAAGGTGCATGGTAGAAACCAGGCTTTTGGCTAGTCTAGTCACTGCCTATTAACTGTGACCATTACAGGGAGTGAAATTGTATGCTTTGTAACAGTACTATGAAGAAGAATGCTGAGGGCTTTAATGGCTCCTAGACTGAGCTAGAAGATAACTAGTTTGTGTAGTTTGTTTCTTAGAAAAATGTGCAGAATGAAATCTGATCTTTGTATCAAATGGTGGTGTTCCTTTGATAGGAACAGTACATCGAATAGTTAACAGAGTTAACTATTATAATAGTATATATTAGTTATAATAGTTAACAGACAAACCACATACAGATAATATTTATTGCATACTCATATGTGTGACAATACATCTGTTCAGTGCTTCAGTATCAAACCACTTGAAAGTATGCAGTGGTTCTTATTTATGGGTATGTTTAGGCTGAGAGATAGAAATATGGCATCTGCCTCATGTCAATCATTTTCCCCAACCAACCTTGAAAGAAGGTCTCTATATAAGTGGGATGGATCACTTGTCCCTTTTCTGTTGATTGCTGCAGATGAAGAACTCATTAGGTGGTCTTGGAAGAGAAAACAAGGACTGTCATGAGGGGATATATTAAACACTATAACCTATAATACAGCCTGCTGTATAGTGTATATAGCAGGCCTCTCTCTCCTCTCTGGGGAGTAAGTAAATAATATTTTTACTTACTTTCTGCTGGCTGTCTGATTGCCTACACACACACACACACACACCCCCGATGCAATGTGCCCTCCGCCATCATGGTTGCATCAGTGCCAATGGTGCGGGATAGGATTGAGCAGTTTATTTGCAATATTTCATATAGTTGTTTTAGGGCCCAATCCAATCATTTTGGTCCCTCGCCGATGTAGCTGCGCCAAGGAGGCTTGTGCTATATCCTGCAGGGTGTGTGTGACATAGCACAATGGGAGAAGGAAGTAAGGCAAAGTTCTACTTACCCTACTCCATTGTGCCATGGTCTCCTATGGGTCTCCTTGGACCTGCATCAGCTCTTTAGCAGACGCAAGTTCGAGGAGACAAAAGGGGCGTGCCAGGCTGCAATTGGAGGGGATAGCATCTGACACATGACACTCCAGGCCACTCCATGAGCGTTCTGGAAGCGCACGGCTTTGCGCGCTGCCGGAGTGTGTTTTGTGACTGCTGTAAGTCAGGATCCACTGCTGGAATGCTTGTTGCGACAGTGGTGAAGACCAGTAGGACTGGGCTGTTAGTTATACTTATATTATTGACCTGTTATGTGTTGATTTTTTGACACGGTTGACATTTGTAATTGTTTGCATTATGCTTTGCACTATTGCTTATTTGTAATTTGTTCATTTGATATGTTATAAGCTGTTTTAGGCACACCCACAAAGGAAAGTGAATAACTAGAAATAACTGCATAAATAATCTCTTAAGTACATAAAAAGTAGTACAGTAGTACAGTGCCTTACAAATTACCACCAGCAGCCAGTTATAGGGTTCATCTGCAGCTCTTTCTGCTCCTCTGGAAGGAAGAGCCTGGAATCTTTATTGTCAACTGCCCTAGACAGAGACTCAGATCTTCAGAGGGGTTGTTTCTGTGAACTGACATCTTTGCCATCAGCCAGCATCTGTGATGTGCAGTGTGCAGCTGTTCTGTCAGAAAATGTATCTGAGTCACATCCATGAGTGTCAACACATGTGGGACTTGCAACCACATGTTCACCCCAGTCTAGGGGTTTCTTCGTGGCAAAGGCTGTACTAGGCCCTATTCTGGCGCTGTCAAACATCCGTTGGCAGACTTCCTATGTCTGCACATATCCCAGCAGCACTTGCCCACTGAAAGGGGCAGGCATTTCCCTCAAGGACTTGCCCTTTTGAGGGCAGAAAAGTTTCCTGGTTCGGACATATCACGTGATGGGCAGCCCGATCCACTGGCAGAACAAGCATGCACATTGTCGCAAACGTTCAGTAAGACATGGAGGTTTGTGTCACTGGCGGAAAGGCCTGCACCAGATCCCATTGAAGCAGGTAGGCTCCTGCCAGGCTGTGGAGGGGCAGGGGAGGGTGGAACAGGGGAGGGGGCATTATAAGGAGGGCAGGGAGGAGGGTGGACCAGGCCCAGGAGGGGAGCGGGTTCGGCGGATTCCTCCTCCGCTGATTCCTATCCCCTTTCCTGGGCTTGAAAGCCCGACATGGAGCTGCCCAGATTTGTGCCAGCCATTTAGCTGGTGCACATCCGAGTAGCCCTATAGAGGCTTCTAGGGCTTGACATGTAAGAAGGACATGTTCTGTTACTTGTTTGAAAACTTGAGTGTTTCCAGGTAAGTGGTCTGGTCGTCTAGACCCATGATATTTCTCTTCTGTCACAGTAACCTGTGATCTGTCTTCTTCTGTGTTTGTCTTGCTGTTTTACTGGACATCTCATGTGTGCATTGCTTTGGTTTCACCAGGATAATTGATTAGCTGGTACAGGGAGATATCAACAGTATCTGAAGATTTTTCTGTTTTCAAAAACCTCATGATTTCTAGAAATTCTTGGCTGATATTTTTCAAGGCTGATTCACATAAATATACATGTCACTAGAGCCCTCCCTTGGGTAGGGCAACTGGATTTCATGATCAATGTATGGCCATAATAAGGGGACCCATGCTGGGGCCCACCCTTCTAGGGACAGCTCTGTAAAAGTGTCATTCATTGCTTTATGACTTGCAACGGAATGTGTGAACTGTCTCCATTTAAAAAGGATGGTGTTTGTGATTATATTGAAAGAATGGCATGTTGCATTTGATCTTTGATTTCTGTTTTCCATATAAGTCATTACTTGATGTTTCAGTCTCTAAGTAAGAAACATGCATGTGTGAATTCATCCTGGATTTCTTGTTAGTGTTTCTGTGCTGGATAGATTATGTGAAGCAACGTGGTAACAGGATGCTGCAGCAAAGGCAGAAACAGGAAACTTAGAATCCAATCCTATCCCCCAACAATGTACGCCATACAGCCGCACTGCCGGAGCATGTGCAGTATGCAATGGTGGTGGTAGTGGTAGTGGTGGTGGAGGGACCAGACTTACCTCTCCATAGTCTGTCTGGCTGTCAATGGGTCTCATTGGACCTATGCCAACTCTTTTGCTGGAGTAAGTCTGAGGAGAGGCAGGGTGTGTGTTGGACAGGAAAAATGGGGATAGCATCCTGGTGTGCGCTGCTTCCTCCAGAATCCACCCCTCTCGCCCCCTGTCCTCCTGCTCCCAGCCCTGAGCCTCCCCTAAACTGCCCATGGTTTGTCCCCACTGGCACCTTACCTACTCCAGTGTGGGCTGGGTCCATCTCTGGTGGGTGCACAGAGCTGCTGGCCATTGGTGCTGGCAACTCTGATATGCACAACTTTATGGTGTGTCCTTTATGGTGCTGCAGCGCCGGCACGTATGGCAGCAGATCTTGCAACACGCCATCATAATTGCCCAATAGGACTATGATATAAATCAGGGGTCCTCAACCTGTGGTACGGGTACCCCTAGGGGTACGCGGACCTCTTGCTGGGGGTACGCCAAGCCCTGCCCCTTATCTGCCCCTTATCTGCCCCATCAACAGCTAATTATGTGTTAATTAACATGGATTTTAAATTTACATTATTTTCGGAGCCCTTTTGTCTCTCTGATTTTGGTTTTGGGCTTATTTTTGTACTTTGGAAAATGTACTTTGGTGGGGTGGGGGAGGGAGGAGCTGATTTTGGGAAGTGTGACTTGGAGAAAAAAGAGATCCTTGCATGTCTCTCTCTCTCTCTCTCTCTCTCTCTCTCTCTCTATATATATATATATATATATATATATATATATATATATATATATATATATATATATATATATATATATATATATATATATATATATATAAATGTACCAATGGAAGAGCCCATTCTGCCATTTGCTTCCCTGTAGAGTAGGCTGGCATTATTTGTGGCTCAGCAGGCCAGCGGGTGGTGCAGTGGGTTAAACCGCTGAACTATGAGCTGTCAATCGAAAGGTCGGCAGTTCGAATCCGCGACGGGGTGAGCTCTCGTTGCTTGGCCAGCTCCTGCCAACCTAGCAGTTCCAAAGCATGTTAATGCGAGTAGATAAATAGGTACCGCTTGCGGGAAGGTAAACAGTGCTCCGTGTTCCAGCTGCATGCTACGTGCTGCGGCAAGGAGAGTCATGCTAGCCACATGACCACGGAGGCGTCTTCGGACAACGCTGGCTCTTCGGCTTTGAAATGGGGATGAGCACCACATCCTAAAGTTGGACATGATTGGACTTAATTGTCAGGGGTCATCTTTACCTGTACTTTTTATGCTGATTGCAGCTCATCCGTCATATATGCTGGCCAACCATGGACTTGATCATACATGTGCATGTCTGGTCAACTCCTTTCAGCTTGGTGGATCCCAAGTTCAGCAGTCCTCTTTCAGAGAGAAAAAAACCCAGTTGCAGGAACATTGTCATGCTCCTTGTTAATTTCTGGCTCCCGTGTGCATAGGCACATACATGTCTTTCAGTATTTCCACAGCCTTTCCAAGATGTTCTTGCCAAGCCATACTTCAACCTCTCGCCTTCCAGCTCCATGCAAACACCGCACAGTCCACACATTCCAACAGTGCAGTAGCAAGCTTTCACATTTCTTTCAACAAGCAGCGTAGATTACGGACACAGGAAATAAGTCTAAAGTTGTTGCTGAAACTAATTGTCTCTGTTTGACACTCTGTTGTGCAGTGGACAAGGACATGTCTGGTAAGTGCATATGCTGGTGTCCATACTGAACAACAGAGTATAGTCAATTCCATGCAAAAAAAAGCTTCTATTTTTCCTCCTGAAAATCTCGTGCCATTCTGACTCTGTCCTCCAGCCTTCCTAGAAAGAAGCAAGTGCAGACGTTCTTGCTCTGCTTACAGTTTGCATTTGCTGGGTGCTATTTTCTTTTGTCTTTATTACCAGTTGCTACATCCTGCATCTCAGTCCTAAACACAATGAATGCAATTCAGTTCAGTCAAAGATCTGTAGTTGCTTAACAGCTCCAATGATACTGATGCAGGGTTTAAAAGGGATTAACTTTGGCTGGATTGCACTCAGCAACTACCATAGAACTGACTTCAGTGTTAGGGTCCATAGTATTGCATCTACCCACATGCTATGCAGCAATGAGGGATGTGGAGGGAGAGAGAAGGATAAATAGGAATCAAGTGCGTAAGTTAACCCTTTGTAGTTACCTTCAGTAATATCCATACTGACAGTGCAATCCTGTGTAAGGGCCACCCGCCGGATCCTGAGCCCAGGCTGCTCATCGAATGGCGAACCGGGGTCTACTTGGGGAAGGGGACATGCGTCCCCTTCCCTGGGTATAAACCGGGGCTGGCCCAATGGGCTTTCTCGGATTTCCGCCAGCTAAATAGTCATCGGAGCACTGGCCACCCGCCGAAGCAGGTAAGCCAACGTGGGAGGTGGTGGTGGGAGAGTGGGATGGGAGCAGGGAGTGGATGAAACTGGGAAGGGAGGGGGAGAATAGGGGCGGGGAGGCTGTGGGAGGGGGTGGATCCGGCAGTGATGGCACATGCTGGATCCTATTTCCTCCAGCAGCACCCTCCCCACCCCTTTTCTCTCCTAGGACCTGCACCCTCCCCACCCCTTTTCTCTCCTAGGACCTGCTACAGAGCTGGTGCAGGTCTGAGAAGATACATTGCAGGGCAGGAGGCTTACCGAGGGGGAAGGGGATTTAAATCTCCATTCACTTCTGAAGCCTCCCGCTCCACCCCCCGCTGGATACAGCACACACGTTTTTGGCACGGCTACACCAGCGCGGGGGGGGGGGAAGGATAGCATAAGAGTCTAGTCTCATGTAGGATTGGCCAAATAGAAGTTTTAAAAATGGAGAATAAACTATACAGGTTGATTACCCCTTATCTGGACATCTGAAATCCAGACTATTCTGAAATCCAGATGTTCTTGGGGCTATGACTTAATTTTTTTTCCAGCACTTGGCTGGCATAGCACAAAGCATGCTGGGCAGCACAAAGCATGCTGGGCACAATATTATTAAAAAATATTGTATAAAAGTACCTTCAGGCTATGTGTATAAGGTGTATATGAGACATAAATGAATTTCGTGTTTAGACTTGGGTCCCATCCCCAAGATATCTTATTATATTTATGCAAATATTCCAAAATCCAAACAGATCCGAAATCCAGACAACTTCCCGTCCCAAGCAGCCCAGATAAGAGATACTCAACCTGTACTTCTTAAGGAATCCATGCAGCTTCAGTTCAAATAGACCATTTATACTGTGAAAATCTATCATCTTTAAACGCTGAGGATGTAAAGGGAATTTTAAGGATGCACACCCTGGTATTTTTAGAGGTCATTTTAGAGAAATAACACAGCAAGCTGTGTTACATTCAAATAATGTTCTAACCATTCCAGAAATCTTGGTCAAATTGTCATAGGGCTGGGTATGTCATGAACTTTCATCCGAAGCTCCGAGCGCTTGGAGGCACATCCTCCTTGTTAGTTTCGAATGACAGTTCAGTGCGCTAGAGAGATCCACTTGTGTATAAAGAGGAGGAGAGATGGAGGAAGATTTAGCACTGCATTTTCACAGGGGCAAGAAATTCCATCCATCGCAAATGTGTTTTGGCGTGCAGCCCAGCTCCTTGTCAGGCACATGACCATTGCTTTGCTCCTATTTCTGGCCTGGATCGAGATCTTGGTGGTTTAGCAAACCATGCTAGAGGTTAAAATTAGGCAGCCAAGGCTGCAACCACACACTTATCTCCAACAAAGGGAAAGCCAATTTGAAAAACCAAAAAAAGAACAAGGGGCATTAAGACTGAATGTCAGCACCATGTACAGTTTGTCTATTCACTCCCGTGATTCAGCAGCAGAAGACAAATTATTGACTCCCTGTTGTTGTGGTCTAGTTGTACAACAGTGGTGGCTAATGTTCAGGAGAGACCATGGTGTGTACATAGTTTTCTGGTTAATGTCCTTGGCTCAGTTGTATCTGTTTCACAGTGCTGTGGCCCAGTCCTTTTGACTTTGGATAAATGAAATAATATGAAGAAATGTCACGTTTGTGACATACAGTATCATCAAAAGCCTGCATGCATAACTGGACATGCATAGTATTCCACCACGTGATTGGGCACACTGCTTTTTCAAGAATCCCAACTGTGCACAGAAACAATGTGTACATATAATTGTACAAGCAAGCAAGACCTTAGTCTGAATCCATTGAGGCAGGGCACATGCCCGAAAAGTCAGAATGCTAACTACTACCTCAGTCAGCTATCCACTCATTTACTGGCACGGGACATTGCACTTCAGGTGCATGCTAGTGCGCCAAAACTATTCACAAGTTGTTGCTTTCTTAATAAGCAATGTGCACTACACTCAGGTGCATGAATGCAATGACAACGCGAGTACTGTGTCAGCCATGAAGACATTTATTACCACATTATTCTTCCAAACAACAGGGCCATTCACAGCACACCACCTATGCACATAAGCATGTATCTCTTTGCAGCTTGACCACTTCCATAGTTTCCTAATGCTAAACCTTTGTGGAGACTTGCACACCAATTCATTAAAATAAATGATACAGTTTAATTAAGGTTTTCCCATGGATGCAATGTTCCCCATAGTTAGGTGGAGTCTCTGTCAGAACCTAACGGCCTCATCTGGTTTGACACGGGACGGCAGTCCATCTTTGATAGAATATTAGAGACAAATGTCATCTATATACAGCAGCTACTCACATATCTCTTTTGGCTGACATTATTGATGTTTCTTATTACTGGTTGTGGGAGTCGGCTACTAGCTACAGCCATAGCTTTGAAAGCAAGATCCAATCATAGAAGGTCGGTCACAGCAGCCAGGGCTGACTTTACCACTAGGCAGCTGGAGGCTTTACAGAGTACAGAACCTTGGCTGCAGCAGTACATCAAAGAGACTTTCCCTCCCCAGTGTTCTTTAGTGCATCTGCTCCTATTTTTCTGGAACAGCAGCTGAAGGTAGGATAGATGAGCCCAGGAAAGCAAGGAATGGATATGTAGCAAGCAAGGGATCCCAACAGCAGTAACAGAGAGCAGGCCTGGTGCTCAGTAGATCTGGGACCAGAGTTGACATGTAGCTGTAGTTAGGACAATCCAGTCAGGGCAATTCCATTAGCTATGATAATGGAAGATGCAAGAAATCACAAGGATAGCTGGGATGCATGAAGACAGAGTGGCTACTGGAAGTTGCAGCTGCGCAGGATACAGGAGCAGAAACATCAGAGTGGTACAAGACATTCCAGAATGCAAAATGTTGTTCCTAGATGACGTTTGTCGGTGGCCCAGTTTCCCGATGGCGGATGATCTCTTGCAGTTCTCCACCAACCCTACTACCTACCTCAAGAAGATAGGAAAATGCAGAGAAGATGCTTCCCTCTTTCCCTTCTGACCATGTTTCCTCTCAAATTACACCCTCACGTTGCTATTATCCTCCCCAATCGTTCTCCTTTCTCCAGTAAGGACAAAAAGCAGCTAGGCCTAGGATGTGATTTGGAGAGGAAATGCAGCCCAAGGGGAATGAGATAAGCACTCCTTTCCCATCCCCACCCATCCTTTCTCCACCCAGGACTGCATCTCAAATGGCTGCTCTTCTTTAGTCTGGAGAAAGTTGCACAGAACTCTGCGTGATACATAATTTGGGCATGAACTAGCATGCTGAGGAAAAGGGTTCTAGTTCAGCTCTCTCCCTGACATGCTAGTTTTCCATGTGTGGAATGTTCTTCTGCATAGCAACAGGTTTAGAGAAATTAAGAGGGAAAAGTGTGTACAGGGAAGGGCATCAGAATGGAAGCAAAAGGACGTTGTGTTGGAGAGTCCAGAGCTGTGCCCTAGGCTGTCAGGGTAGTTCATTATATAGGGCCAACCTTCATACCACTAGCAGATATCCATCCTGAAATATTTTCCATTACCATAGATACCTTCTTTCAGCAGCCTTGTAATGAGAACTGAAGAAGCTAAGGAGAAAGAAAAGTGTAGTAAATGACTTTGGATCTGTGCACATTTTTCCCCAGCCAATAAAACCTGTCTCATTTTCAGCATCCTTTTAAATGACTTCAAGAAAAGTCATATGCTAGCTTTCCCCATTGTCACCATGGAGGAATGTGCCTTGCTCTTCCTGGCTGTTTGAAAGAAATACACACCACTTTAGAGTACTGGCATAGATAGTGTCATGGCTAAGTGACTGAACTGGAAATAAAGACTTCTCTGGTCCAAATAAATCTCACCATCATGAACTCACTAGGTGGCCTTAGGCATGCCACTCCTTTGCAGCCCCAGCTGCCATATGGGGATGATAATAATTCTTGCTTAGCTTATAGGGTTGTTGTATGGATAACATTAAGCTAATACGTGTGAAGTGCTTTGCACACTCAGACCACTATAGACCATACATGATGCAAAGTATAATTATTACTGTATGAACAAGGTACTCTCTTTATTAGACATCCAATGGGTATGCTCCTCCAGAAATGTTGCTATTCTTAACTTGTGACATTTAGCACAACATTTGCTGTGGCATCAACACACACACACACACACACACACACACACACACACACACACACACACACACACACACACACACACAGAGAGAGAGAGAGAGAGAGAGAGAGAGAGAGAGAGAGAGAGAGAGAGAGAGAGAGAGAGCTTCTTTAAAACTGCTAATCTTTAATGGTCATCTGTATCCACCCACTGGAACTCCATTCAATAGTTAAAAATGCAAAATTGCAACTCTTTCATTTTATAATTAATGTTGGTATCACATTTAGTGACTTTACGCTGTCTAGTGCCATAGAGAAGTGATGAAAATGTCAACTTGGATCCCATTTGGATAATATTATGAGACCTTCTAATGAATGAATTCTTGTGGAGCAAAGATCCGCTTTTTGTTTTCAAAATGAGTTGGGAAAGTAAATGTGTATGTCACGGCGCTCATACAACTCATCTGAATAGTCGGTCTCAAATAAAGTAAATCCTCACTCAAAGTCATTTCATTTAAAAAGTCATTTTGTTTAAAGTCAATGGGAAAATGCCATAGGAATGTTTACGTTTATCAATTAGCCTATGGTAACATTGGTTTCATTATAAGTCATTTTGCTTAAAGTCGCAAAGTTTCCAAGAAGAACCTATCGCCAACTTGAAGTGAGGACTTGCTGTACATATCACAATTAGCATGTGACGCTGCTCAAAGCGCTTTAGAAAAGTTTGCAGTGAAATTCTGGATTGCTACATGTGCTTATGATGAATGTTCATGTGATAAGTGTTGTGTAATGCAGGTCATTAGGAGATGCTAGGAGATCAAATCAGTCAATCCTAAAT
The DNA here is from genome assembly GCA_026170595.1 of Plestiodon gilberti rubricaudatus. Taxonomy (NCBI): domain Eukaryota; kingdom Metazoa; phylum Chordata; class Lepidosauria; order Squamata; family Scincidae; genus Plestiodon; species Plestiodon gilberti. The sequence continues at coordinate 81,100,626 of JANXHW010000001.1, forward strand.
GAAATCAACCCTGACCGTTCCCTGGAAGGACAGGTACTGAGACTGAAGCTCAAATATCTTGGCCAGCTAATGCGAAGAGAGGACTCTCTGGAGAAGACTCTGATGCTGGGAAAGATTGAAGGCAAAAGGAGAAGGGGAAGGCAAAGGATGAGATGGTTAGACAGCATCACTGATGCAACGAACATGAAAATGAGCGAACTCAGGAAGATAGCGGAGGACAGGAAGGCCTGGCGGGATATGGTTCATGGGATCACGAAGGGTCGGACACGACTTCACGACTGAACAACAACAATGCAGGTCACAGAAACCAGCAAGTAAAGCCCATGGTGTCTATGTGCTCAGTGGTCCTGTGAATTGGTGTTTAAGTGTCCTGATCATATCTTCTGTTGCCTCAACATGACTTGCTTGCCCATTTAGACTTCACCCTATTTTAAAGACCAAGCATAGCCCTTTAACTACATCTCCCCGCCTGCTTTTTGAGCATAAAATGAACACGTGTAATTTCACACAGCTTAATTCAAGTGATAAGCTAAATCGCCTCTGCTTTACAACTAGTACTTAGCACTTGGCTTTTCACTGTGAAAGTGAAAGCAGATGTAACACTGCGAAAAGAATAAAGTGAGATGCTGTCACTCCGGACCATTTGTCTCGCTGAAGTGCTGCTATTGGGTTCTCTTTAGACCTCAGCTGTTTGGATCTGGATGCTGACCAGAAAATAATCAAGGAACAGAGCATCTTAATTCAGCACAGCTTTTCTCTAGTCTAGTAGAATACTAGAAGGATTAATGATATAATCAAGCCCTTTGACAAATGGAGTTTCAGGCACTAGAAATGTCACTTTATTTTCAGTAGTTGCTTTTTTGGTTGTACCTGCATTAGACCAGTTGGTGGTGCCCTGATAAAAATGCAAATGATGAAAGAATGAATGACATGACATCCTACTTTGCGGTGGCATCTATCATTAATCATTTAAACATCCAAGCCACCAACTAGTTACGTTGCAGAGCGAGCAGCGCTGGCCTCCGTGCTGGCACCGCTTACTCTCCCATAGCTGCAAACGTGTGTCACGGCACGTTTGCGACGCTTTAGGCCGGAGGAGCAAGAGCTCCGCCTGTCTAAAGTTAGGCAGGATTGCGCTGTTAGTTGATTAAGAGCCCAATCCTTTCCCCCGTCAGCTGCGCCAATGCAGCTGCATCAAAAAGCTGTGCGTTGCATCCAGTGGTGGTGGTGGGGACACTGGAGGGCAAATGGGGTGTAAGTATAAATGTGTTTTGGTGGCATATGTCCAAGGAGAGGAAAAGGGCAGGGAGCATTTGAACAGGGGCATAGGATCCAGCGTGCGCCATTGCCGCCAGATCCACCCTCCCGCCTCCTCCCTGCCCTTGGTTCCCCCCTTCCCTGCCCAGTTACTTCCCCAGTCTGCCGACTCCCCAGGGCTGGTGCAGACCTCAAAGTGGCACAGCACTCACCTTTGAGGGGCACAATTTTATACAGATTAGTTTTTTTAACCCATATAAAAAATGCAAATGACAATTTATATATTTTATTTTAAGATAAATACCACAACAGTGCTATGGAATATAATTAATTATAAAGTCTTATGAAAAAATGGTGCGTGTGTGCGTGTGTGCAAGTAGTTAGCCTTGCCTAGGGAGCAAAATAGCTTGCATTCTCTGGTGGTGGTGGTGGTGGTGGTGAGTCACTGAGGCCTCCTCAAGATAAGGGAACATTTGTTACCTCGGGGCTGCATTGTGGTTGCATTGGCACTGGAAAGTTGGATAGGATTGGGTCCTAAGGCTTGTCAGCCTAGATTTTAGCCCCTGGCCTTTTGTTCTTGACTCACAGTTCCATGTGTCAAAAATACCTTTAAAACACTAGGACCTGGACCTGGAGAGAACTCACCTCACTTGTGGACCTGGAATCTAGTATGACTTGACAAGGAAACGTTCCTTCCGAATGTTTTAAAACTGGACCTGGAGTCCATCAAGCTGCTTAGATCAGTTCCAAGAGAAAGGATAAAAGCCAGGGTCCAATACGGAGAAGTTTTAGAAAGATCCGAGGCAGGAGTTTAGGGAGGTCAGGCCTAGAGTTTGGTCTTTAAAGATTACCTTCTTTAGCCCATGCCTGTTATGACTTTACTTGTATGGGCTGAGGCTAGCGAGGGGATTAATGCCAGCTTAAAAATGGATCTCTCCGCTTTGCTTTTAAAAAAAGAATAAAATAAAAGAAGTCTTTTTTAAAAATAGACAGCTGTTGGTGAGGCAATCGGACTAAGGAGAGAGTGAGTATATGGAACAGAGTGGCATTTGCAGAGACAGAGAACTTCTTTCATAGCATCAAGCCGGTGGTGGTGACAGAGCCATCTGTCCCGTCTTTTTGCCCTTCCCTGTCTGCCATCAATTTCCCACAAAGTCTCCAAGTGACAGCTCCCTCATAGTGACCATACTTGGAAACAAGGTGTATGGGAGCCAGGGAGGCAAAGGAGATTAATCTGTGGAGCTTGAAGACTTTTCAGCTCAAAGGGAGAAACATAGTAAACAACACCAAATGCTTAAATAAATAAGGAAAGGAATAGCTTGACGGGAGGGGGGGGGCTCAACACTGATGTTAAGGACTCCTTTGTATTTTGGTATGAACTTTGAGGAATACTTTTGCGTGCATGCTGTGGGCAATAAACAAGCAAGTTCTTCTGGAGCAGCTGTTGGTGTAAAAGGAGAGGTGGGCTGATGTTGCCAGGAAAGGTCATAACTTTATGAAAGTGAGTGAGTTTGCCACAGACTGCATATTGTATGCATGTGGTCGGACACGACTTAATGACTGAACAACAACAACACAAAGTCCCTCACACTCACATAACCATGCTAAAAACTACACACATACTTGCACACTACACACCTCTACAGGACATATACACACACTGTCACATTTCTTACACTATCAATACAGATTTTTCTGGATAAGTAAACATCTGATAAGAGAGTATTATGCATTGTAGGCAATCTTTTTTCCAAGAGTTGAAGAGAACAGTTTCTCCAAATAAGACACGTCTTGTCACCCTGTTTCAAATAAGGTGGCATGGCAGAACACAGAGATCTCGCTCCTTCCTCTGCAACTCTTTACACAAAGCAGGAAATGCAGAACGCACTAGGCATGATCCCAGCATGCCCTACATTTCCTGCTTTGACTAAAGAGCAGCAGCATAGGAAGAGGCTAGTAAGGAGGCCGTCTCCATCTACGACAGTGGAGTGAGGAGGAGGTCGGAGGTCTGTTTGCTGCTCACTCCACTTCAGTCCCAACCTGTCACGACCACCTGATGCAAATGGACTCATTTGCTTCATGCACGGGCTGGTCCTGTCTACCAGTGAGTTAAGCCCCTGTCCAGGTGGCTCAGACAAAAGGTAGGATTCCGTCACAAAATTGCACAGTAAACGTATCCAATCAGTGGAGTTATTATAGAATTCACTGCCAGTGCCAGCTGATGTGGTAATGGCCACTGGCTTAAATAAGTAATTTAAGCCAGTGGCCATTACCACATCAGTCATTTATCTCTTTCTTAAGTAAATGACTATTAGGCATCATCTCTAAATAGAATCACTAGGTTCAGAGACAATAAGCCTGAATGCCACTCAGTGGGGAAATGAAACATGTAAAGGGCAGTTTGCCTTTGTATCCTGAATATTATTTACAGCCCAGTGAATCCTATCTGCGCGCTACTGTGCAGTTCACTGGTGTGACAGCCTCTCTGTTGGTCTGCAGAGCACTGCCACCAGTGCCAGGCCTGGAAGGCCATCTGCTGCCAGTGATGCCCTGCAGACCAGCTGCCAGGGCGGTTCTGCTGTTGCTGGGGGTGGATTGGGATGGGGATCAGGCTGGGATGGGAGTGGATTTCGGCAGCAGCAACGGCGGCCACTGTATCCTGAGCCTCCGTCCTGGCCCTGACATGCCCCCCTGTGGCGGTTCGGATCTATGCCAGCAAAAGAGTTGATCTCTGAGGAGTCCCGGCCATAGGGGACTATCTGGAGACTGACACAAATGTAAATGTTTTTCTTTACTTACCTTTTCTGACCGACCTCGTCCCGGCCAGTGTGCAGCATGCAGAGGGCGCTGTGTTGGAGGCCCTGAACCCTACATGCCAGCGTGGGATAAGATTGGGCCATTAGGACATTTATAGACCACTTTTCAGCTAAAACATTCTGTTTTTTTAATATATTTAATTTTTATTAATAAACTACAAAACAAAAACAAAACAATACAACATACTACGAAAGATTACAGCAAGCGCGAAGCAGTAAATCCTACTTGTATACTATTATCTATTTTCTACTTCTAATATCTAACTAAGCCTATATCTCTAATATGTTGTTGTTCAGTCGTTAAGTCGTGTCCGACCCTTCGTGATCCCATGAACCATATCCCGCCAGGCCTTCCTGTCCTCCACTATCTTCCTGAGTTCGCTCATTTTCATGTTCGTTGCATCGGTGATGCTGTCTAACCATCTCATCCTTGGCCTTCCCCTTCTCCTTTTGCCTTCAATCTTTCCCAGCATCAGAGTCTTCTCCAGAGAGTCCTCTCTTCGCATTAGGTGGCCAAAATATTTGAGTTTCAGCCTTAGTACCTGTCCTTCCAGGGAACAGTCAGGCTTGATTTCATTTAGAATTGACTGATTTGATCTCCTAGCAGTCCAAGGGACTCTCAGGAGTCTTCTCCAGCACCACAGTTCAAAAGCATCTATTCTTTGGCGCTCAGCCTTCTTTATGGTCCAACTCTCGCAACCATACATTGCTACTGGGAACACCATCGCCCTGACTATACGAACTTTTGTTGGCATGGTGATATCTCTGCTTTTTATTATGCTGTCTAAGTTTGCCATAGCTTTCCTTCCAAGGAGTAAGCGTCTTTTAATTTCATGGCTGCTGTCTCTAATATACTATTCTCTAATATACTATTCATTAAATTCACACTTCATCACTCCTTCTCTCTCTCTCTCTCTCTCTCTCTCTCTCTTAAAGAATCTATAAGTGGTATCCAAATATTCATAAAAAGATTAACTAACTTTTCTTTTATCATCCAAAAATCTTAATTCCCACTTCAAATATTTTAATATATAAAGCCACCCCATTTTTCTCCAAATGTGTTAAAATAAAAACCTTCAAATGTTTCTTTAAAAAACAAACAAAAACCTATATCCCCTTTTTATATAAAATTCTTAAAAACAAATCACATCTTACTTAAGTCTTTTCAAATAATAAAACATTATTTTTCTTTTATTCACAAAAGGGTTAACTAACCTTTCCTTTATCATCTAAAAGTCTTAACTTCCACTTCAAATTTTTAAATTTATTAAGTCACCCCATTTTTGTCTTCAAATTTGTTAATTCATCATCAAAAATTTTCCATCACTCTTAATATAAGTTCCTTAAGTCATATCTATTTGTTTCTTAATAATAAAGCATTTTGACAGTTTGCCATTACCCCTTCCATCCCTCCCCTTCCTCCTTCCTCTTCTTCTTCCTCTTCTTCTTCCTCTTCCTCTTCTTCTTCTTCCTCTCCTTCCTCTTCTTCATCTTTGAATCTTTCCCAAAAGTCCCTTGTTTTTTAAATTGTATCCACTTTGCAATCTTTTCCACAGGATCATTCACGTCTTCTATATTCCTCTCCCGAAAGACAATCTTCAACATTTTTAGTAAAGTACTCTGCTTCTCTATCTCAAGTCTTGGTTTAACTCTTGCTACAGTGTCTTCCAATAAATCTTTCTCTTTATTGGGAGCAAGGGAGGCCGACGTAGAGTCTTTTAATTCATCATCCTTTTCCTTCCCTGCTTGTTTCAATTCTGCAATCATATTCTGAAGATTTTCCTCCAAAATTGTCATCTTTACATCGAATCTCTGTTCCCATTTCTTAAAGCAAGACAATATTGTAGTCATGTTGCAATTTTTTCACCAGATGCCAATCTCTCTTCTCTTAAAAAAAAGAAGAAGAGGTAATATAAAAAACTTCTGCGGTCGACGACGTGAAACAGAAGGATTAATTGCCAGGATCCATGAACTCTAACACGGAAGGGCTCATATTCTTTTAGCAAAAATGTCAAGAATGTCAACAAAGTCCCGGACAATTTTCTCTTGCCGAAATAATCTATTAAAAAAAACCTTTTTACTGTTTTAATCTTCCATAAGTACAAAACAAAAAAGTAATTCAATAAAACTCACCACTATTGTAACTTTAACTTCGTCTTTCCAACTTCAGTTTCGGATGTTCAGTTCACCTTATCGCAACGTATTATTTTTAGCGTTAACTCTTATCTCGGCTAATTTCTCCAACTCATAAATCATTTCTACGCCTCTTGCCTAAGTAAAGCAAAGCATGTGGGAGGTGGCTTGGCTTACGCTTCATCTGCGGACGGAGCTTCGATGGTAGTCCAATTCTTCCTCACCGACAACCCAAAACTTCAGAGCCTTTGCCTTGAAGTGTCAGAATGAGGGCGATTGAAAGAAATGTGGTTTATCTCTTCATACTCCCTTTTAATCCAGGGGTAGAGTAATTAAGTCCATCAGATGTACTCCGTCAATACAGAGCGATCGGCGGAGTTGTCAGCCAGCCATGTCCTCCTAGCCGGAAGTGCCTCAGCTAAAACATTCTGAAAACAATTGTCGTCTGTTTCTTGGTGCTATCTGGCTGCATTTTTGGAAAGAGGATAGTGGATTAGGTGCAGCTTTACTTCCTACTGATCCAGTTGGTTCTTTCCTTATGGTCTTGGGTTCATTTCATATTTCAAAAAGTATTCTGTCATTGTGGGTTTACTATTTAACTGTACGTAATGCCTTCTAAATAAACAACCATATTCAAATCCATATCCATGCTATTATGTAAAATATTATGGACACGATCCGGCCAAAGTTAGTATTTCTAAGTTCCATTCATTTTGATAGGAGGGATGTAACCGCAAGATCCTACTGAAATCAACAGGACTTAGCAATGATTAACTTAAGCTGGCTCATGTCTTTTAGATTTTACAGTGGGATTTGAGTTTGTGGGAGATTTCGTTTTGTGGGAGATTTCGTTTTATTATACTAAGGAACAGAGTGTCTGTTACATGGACAGAGCCTATGCACATACAACGTGTATAGATGTAGGCTGCCTGTTTACAGATGAAGGTGCAGAGTTGTAGTGGTAGGGACAGTGGCTATGAACCAAAACCCTCTCCACATGTTCACTCCTCATTTGAATAAGCCTAATTAAGTGGTATGCACCATGATATATATATTTTTTTCAGATACGAAGGCAGACAGTAAGGCTGGGGGGGGGAAGCTCCACATTATTTATAGGGGGACAGGAAAGACATGTCGAGGGGGAGAAAGACAGAGGAGGCAAAGGTTGATATGCAGTATTATTTATTAAGGATTCTTTACACAAGGGGTGGGTGGGTAGAGGTGTCAAGATTTGCTTTGTAGGTCCCAGATACTTTTCCTAATTGCAGAGCCTTAGATTGACCCCTGTCTGAGGCCTGGAAGCTGGCACTCCAGATTGCCTTTCCAGGGCGACAGTTGCTGGCCCTGGGGGGGGGGTTGGTGTGGGGATGGGGGGGGGGTTGGTATGACTTCCAGTACCTGTGGCCCACCTGAGCAGTCCTGAGTCCTCCTCCTTCTGTTCTCCCCAAGTCTCCCCTTTTCACTGCCCTGCCCTTCCAGCCTTGTCCACCTTCCCCTCATTTCTTCCTGGCCTCTGTCTTCCTTACATTGCAAGTTCCCGTGCCCAGCTGTTGCTGTTCTCCCCTCTCTTCACCCCTTGTTTCTCCGTTGTGCCTCTCCTTCTGCTGACCCCTCACTTCTCATGCTCTTCTCAGACATAGCCCACACCTTTGCTTTCCATCTCTGTCTCTTCCTCTCCTTTTCTGGCCACCCCCTTTGGCTTCCTCTCTCTTTTAAAGTTCCTGTTACTGTCCCAATCAATAGGATTCAGGTCAGCTGCACCACTGGCCTGTTTCCACAAGACTTCCTGGCTCAGCAATGATGTCATCGCTGGGCAAGATAGCCAGAAGCCCCACCCCACTGTGTCTCTGGGGGCTGTGACTCACAAAATGTAAAGTGCTTTACGATTTTTATTATTGTTATGCTTTGTGGTGTTTAATTTGTGCAATGCTTTTCACACGGAAACCATTACTTGATGTTGCAGTCATCCAGTAATAGTTTGTGTGATGAACCTGCAAGTGTAACTCATTCTTAAGGTGGAGTCACATTATTGCAATTTTCACTGCAGTGTTTATATTTTAGACCCAACTCAAATAATCCGCAATGTGTTCTGCTTCTGTGAGCAGAGTTTTTGTGGTGTAGTGAGCAGTTGTGTGTATATTCCAAAACCTGTACAGAGATTATGACTTCTTATCACCAGCGCAATAAAACTGTGACTTAAACAAAATGCCTCTTGCCAAGGCTACCTTGGATAGTTGCAGTGTGATCACGCATAAAAAGGCATTGTGAACCAGACTGATTGTGAGCCATCCTGTTAAAAATTATTGAGCACCAACCCATGCTAGGTCTTGCACACTGGTTTCACTGTCTACAGGTCCAGGGATGCAGGTGCCACAAGGTGACTATCAAAGCTCACCTGTGCAGTAGAAAATTTTGTGTGAATCCTAATTTCCTCTTTCTTGGATTTCTATTAAAATGGATAACTTGGTTGCTATGAATAAACCATTCCTCTTCCAGAAACCACAGAACATTCTTGTTTCTCAGCTCACTACTTTCCCTTGCCATATTTTTGTCATGCCGCCGCTGATATATTTTGTTTCATTCTCCATGACAAATTCTCCATAGCAAAACGATTACTCATCCATATATTAGATCCTGCATTTGTTAAAAACCTAACTACTGTGAATGACACTGAGAGGGAAAAAAAATCTTACAACTTTCTAAAAAACTTATTTAAAAATAAAAAATGCAACGTTCATTGCTTCCACAAAATGTATCACTTTAAATTTAAGGGTATGTCACGCTCATCACAGCATGAGATTTTTGTCTTTGAAAGAGAATTCTGCATGCATGACACCCTTTTCCCCATCGCCTTATTCAGGATGTCCAGGAAAATATTTTAACCCACTGAGAGAACTTCTAGCTAGCATACCTAATTGCCATTGGATTATATGTATGAATCATGTGGGCAGGTCGCAGGAATGTAAGCGCAGAAGCAAATATAGCTGTAGTAGGCCATTTTTTTTACAGCCAGTACGGACTACTGAAGCACTTAGGCTGCAATCCTATACTCGCTGACTTGGGAGTAATTCTATGGAACTTAGTGGGTTTACTTCTGAGCAGACATGCATAGGACTGTGCTTTTAGGAACTTTGCAGGTTGTTGTTGTTGTTGTTGTTGTTGTTGTTACGTACATGACTCTTTCCATAGTAAGAAAATTAAACCAAAGAACCCAAAAACAGGCTGCATAGAAAGAGACTTGCATCTTGTCACTTTGTTTTTGTATTTATACTTCATTGAACATTTTTTTTCCTTCTCCTGTTTGCTTTGTAATTCTAGTGTAGAAGGGCAGGGAAATTGCAGTGAATCCATGGATAGAAAAGGAGGCACTAAATCCTTCTCTTGGTTGCCAATTCTCCTGTCCAAATCCCCCTGGCCCAGGCCTGACCTAAGCCGATCTGGCACCTGAAACAGTGCCCAGATGTACTACTCTCGCCTTTTCTAGTTTAAGCCCCCATACATACCTGAACCCCCTGTCACCACCTCCTCTGGCACCTCCTCCTTTCCCAGGGGCTGCTGCCACTTCTTCAAAACCGGCTGGGTGGAAGGATGCTGGGGGCGAAAGACGAAGTCCTGCTGCTGCCAGCAGTTTCCTGCACTGTCTGTTTAAAGTAAGTGGCTGAACAGGGGGGAAGTGGTGGTAAGGGGGGCCCTGATCCTGTACTGATTCTTCTCTTGGAAGGAGCAATGCCCAGCCCAACTTCCCTCTCCAGTCACTCAAGGCAGCAGCTCCAGTCACTCACTGCTGCCCCGCTTCTCCTCTTGCTCACTCTGCCTTGTTCCTTGTGAGATGGAGAGGAAGCAAGAACAGGATCAGGGTGGTGGCAGCAGGGAGAAGTCACTGGGTGGGTGGGTGCAATCGTCGAGTGGAGGTGCTGGGCAGGCGTGGGGGGCACCCCTTGCCAGTCTGCTTCCTCCTCCAGCCTGCCATTTGAAGTATCCATTTCTCAGGGTCTCTTGAGTGGGCCAGCTCTGCCCTGGATGCTTCCCCCCCCCCATAGCTGAGTTCTGAGTCCAGAAATAAGCTTGTCTGTGAGAAACATGGCCTGGAGGGGCACCCGTTGTCGTAGGGGAGAAGCTGCAGCCACAGGAAGAGTTAAATGTGAAAATAAATAACTCTCGCTCCTGCAGTTCTTCCCTATAAATCCAGGGATGTGCAGTGCGGACGTGGCAGGTGAGGCAGAACCACCCCGTTGTAGTCCACAGAAAAAAGCCACAGCCTAACCCTGTGATTGTGTGCGCGCACCACCCGCTTGCACCCAAGTAAGTGGGTGGCGCATGTGCGCAATCTCAGGGTTAGGCTGTGGCTTTTTTTTACGCTGTTCCTGTAATAAATGCTCTTCTGCTCTTCATCCACATTACCTTGGTGAACACAGGTTTGTTTGGTGATACGTCTTGCCTAGTTCCACCCTGAAATGTTCTACAGCTGAATATAGATGTACCTACCCACAGGAGCCTGTGTCATTTTTTTTCTGCTGCAGACTGAACTCTGCTTCCCTGTACCTTTGCTCTTTCACATGTATCTGGTCCTGAGTTCCAGCATAGGTCTAGACAGCTAGTCCCATCAACTTTACTTTTTTTCCTGGCTAGAATCCATGGTACATCATAGGACAACGTCCTAAGTGAGTCTCTTCCTTTCCCTTGCGTTTTGGCCCTTTTACCATGACATAAATACCTAGTCAAAATGGTCACGTGAACTGACCTTGAGACTCAAGCCCCATTTGGGTTGATGAATAATACTTTTGGACTGCATAGTTTGCACTGCTTAACTTTAGCACCACAATAAAGATTCAGCTCTTGCAATGGGACAAGGACAAGCTCAACTCCTGCATGTACTTTTATGTGTGAAAAGCAGTATGAAAGCAGACTGAAAACCTAGATGGATGTTTCAGCAGTGCTGTCCTTTTCTCCACCTTGTCATCTTCCACCATTCAGTTTCTCATACATTATGCTACTGGAACGGTAGGCTTTCCCCAACATGGCACCAATAGGGCCAGAGATATGCAAAAGGTCTTGCAGAAATCTAGGGACTTCTAAATATGAATGTACCATTCCTATGACTCAATATACAGTATGTAAGGAGTCACAGAACAAGAATGGAGGTCATTTCTTACACTCACAGACTAATCAGTTATGCTGAAGAACTTGGATTCTAACCAGCACGATCACACAGAAGTTAACGAGACTCAACAGACTTAAATCTGAGTACCACAGCTTGATGGGGGCCTGCACTGGCTGTTGGTCTTTTGTTTAGAGGAGATGCTGTCCAAATTCTTGTGCTGTGCTCAGAGGAAGCAAAGAACGTCACTTTCTTCTTCTATTTCCCCTTTTTGAAGTGCTAGGAAAGGGTTTTCATTATGCATCCGATATGCTGTAGTATGGTCATTTCAGCATGCCAATGACTCCTGTAGCAAAGTGCAACCAACCAGTTGCTTCGGAGTATCAGTTACTGAGAAGCAACAGTGGGAGAGGCTGTTTGTCTACATCTCCTGCTTGTGAGCTTCCCAGAGGCATCGGGTTGGCCACTGTGGGAAACAGGATGTGTGCTGGACTAGACGGGCCTTTGGCCTGATCCAGCAGGACTCTAATTTTGTTCTTACGTACAATATTGAATATCTTCATTTTGAAAAAGGAAGCCTTGTCAGAAGACGAAAGCCTTGTGGTGCTGCAATTTTTTAGGGATTTAAGAACACCTCAGACTTCATCAATGTATTGTTTAGTGACAAAGTACTGTGACTGTCAGAGCCAGCCTGTCTCAGGCAGCGAATTGACAGAGGGGCACATGGGCTTCAGTTGGTCCTCCTCAAGCTCCCTGGATTCAGAAAGAAAGAGGGGAACAGAGGGGAAGAGGAAAATTGGAGGAGACAAGAGTGGTCTCTGGTGCTTTAGCCCACCATTCTCCTCTCCTCCACCCTTCCTCTTCTATTCATTCCTCTCTTCCTTGTTAAGAACATGAGAACATAAGAAGAGCCCTGCTGGATCAGGCCAAAGGCCCATCTAGTCCAGCTTCCTGTATCCCACAGTGGCCCCACCAGATGCCTCCAAGAGCACACAGACAACAAGATAACCTGTTTCCTGTTGTCACTCCCTTGCACCTGGCACAGATAACCTGTTTCCTGTTGTCACTCCCTTGCACCTGGCACAGATAACCTGTTTCCCCCTTGCACCTGGCACAGAGAAAACCTACTTCTGAAACCAGGAGGTTGCTTATGGCTTGTAACCTGTGATGGACTTTTCCTCCATGAATCTATCCAAACCCCTTTTAAAAGGCATCTAGGCCAGGTGCCATCACCACATCCTGTGGCAAGGAGTTCCACAGATTAATTGCACACTGGGTAAATAAAAACACGTTGGGTGTTGATCCAGGGAGCAGGAGGAGCAGCAGCATGGTGGCTGGTCTGTGGTTAGGGAAGGGTCTACGCCTCAAGGTTTGGTGCACCACCTCAGGTGTCAGGAAGTCTTAGGCTGGCCTGATGACTATTCATCATTAGTTGACCCAGCAATTGTGTACTGGCTGGTAAAAACTACTAGAGGATAATGCTAACATGATGAGCATTGCCATTGCACATACCAAGAAAGATGAATGGCAAGGCACCTTACTGTTTGCCAATAGGATAGTTTGGTTTTCTATATTGGAGAGCAGTGAAAAGTCGCACTAACGTAATTCTGCTCCTTAGCACACATGCTGCCCTGGGAAGTGTGACCTATCATGGCTTGTGAATGTATACATAATGCAATGAAATAGACATATGTGAAGTCTTCATACATGATGATTTGCACATACCCTGTAGTTGCTGTAGTAGCACATGGTTATCTCATTTGAATGATCTTGATGACACATATTTCCATTTTAGTGAATAGGCACAACCTTGAAGATGCCATTGACAATCAGTGATTGGCACTGTTTTACTGTAGTAATACATTGCATCTGGGCTCTCTGCCTAGATGCATGGTCTCAGTTTTTTCCCCCCACAGAAGGATTGCTGTGGCTTTCCAAAGAGCATGAAAACATTGACATTTTAGCATGCATACTATGCATCTGTGCGCTATCAAAACATGGTCAATTACCATTACCATATACATGCCTCTTGTGAAAGCCTGAGAATTTCTTCAGATTCAGCATTTTAAGAACATTTCAAGAAAAAAGAAAACCACTGAGATCTCATATAGAGCAGGGGTGTCAAACATAAGGCCTGCAGACTGGATATGGCCCACGGAAGCTCTTTATCCATCCCACATGATAATTGGGGTCTCCCAGCATCACCATCAGTTGCTCAGCTGTGAAGTGACACATTGGCAGAAGTGTTGCTGCTGAAAGGGTGATGCTGGAAGATCCCAATTATCATGTGTGCCACCCTTTCAGCAGCACCACTTTTGCCAAGGTGTTGGGAAGGAGAGAAGGAAGGAGGCCTCAGAAGGCAAGGAATGGTACTGGGGTAGGGGCAGACCAAGAGGGGTGAGAAAGGGAGAAAGGAGAAGCTGCCAAGACACTGGGAGAGCACAATTATCATGTGGGGTGCCCTTTCAGCATTTCCGCTTCTGCCGGGGCATCACTTTGCAGAGCATCCCTCAGGTGTTAAGTTGCAAAGTGACACATCGGGAGAAGCAGCGCTGCTGAAAGGGTGTGTTGTTCAGTTGTTAAGTCGTGTCCGACCCTTCATGACCTCATGAACCATATCACACCAGGCCTTCCTATCCTCCACTGCCTCCCGGAGTTTGCTCAAATTCATGTTCATTGCATCAGTGATACTATCTACCCATCTCATCCTCTGCCTTCCCCTTCTCCTTTTGCCTTCAATCTTTCCCAGCATCAGAGTCTTTTCCAATGAGTCCTCTCTTCGAATTAGGTGGCCATAGTATTTGAGCTTCAGCCTCAGTACCACTGGCGTCACTGGAGCGTGGCGGGGGGGGCGGGCCGCCAGGGGGTGACACGCATCATGGGGTGACGCGCGCACCCCTGATTGTTCCCTGTAACGACAAGTACTGAGCAGGGGCGTCACTAGACGCGCGTCACCCTAGTGTGGGGACGCGCGTCACCCCCCCCTAGGGGCGCGACGTTATAGGCGCGGGGGGAGGGGGCCACCCGGCTCCCCCCCCCGCATCGTGTCGCCCCCTCCGGACGCTCTGAGGCCGGCTTGGGAGCCGGCCTCGGAGCGTCCGACCCTGTCGACGCTCCAGGGCCTTCTGAAGGCCCAGGCAGCGCGTCAATCCGGGTATTTCCCGGATTTTCGCGCATGCCCAGACCCGTTTTGAGGGCAAAAAGCCCTCAAAACGGGTCTGCGCATGCGCGAAAATCTGGAAAATACCCGGATTGACGCGCTGCCTGGGCCTTCTTTCAGAAGGCCCTGGAGCGCCGACGGGTTCGGATGCTCCGAGGCCGGCTCCCGAGCCGGCCTCAGAGCGTCCGGAGGGGGCGACACGATGCGGGGGGGGAGCCGGGTGGCCCCCTCCCCCCGCGCCTATAACGTCGCGCCCCTAGGGGGGGGTGACGCGCGTCCCCGCACTAGGGTGACGCGCGTCTAGTGACGCCCCTGCTCAGTACTTGTCGTTACAGGGAACAATCAGAGTTGATTTCATTTAGGATTGACTGATTTGATCTCCTAGCAGTCCAAGGGACTCTCAGGAGTCTTCTCCAGCACCACAGTTCGAAAGCATCTATTCTTCGGCGCCCAGCCTTCCTTATGGTCCAACTCTCGCAACCACACATTGCTACTGGGAACACCATCGCTTTGACTATACGGACTTTTGTTGGCTGAAAGGGTAGCCTGTGTGATAATTGGCTTTCCCATATCTTAAAAAATATGACCAAGATTTGCATACAATGGGCCCTCCATATCCGTGGGTTTCTGTTCCCAGAACCCCCGTGGATACAAAAACCTGTGGATAATTAAATCCATGGTTGGGGTGGGGATGGGGGGGATGGACAGGGGGAGGTCAATTCTGGAAGTTACTTCCAGTTGCATTTTTTCTTTCTACAGGCACTTTGGAGCTTTACAAAGTGGCACGAGAAGGAAGAAGTGGGCAGCGGGCTGGCGCAGTTGCTAAATCAGGTACTGTGCCACCTCCCCCACACCCAGTGGGAGTCCCTCCTTCGCAGATGGCCATCCGTGGCTATTCAAACCCACGAATGGCCAATCTGTGGATGAGGAGGGCCCACTATATTTGCATAGTTTATTTTCTGTCATTTGCTGTTGAGTTCCTAGGTGAGAACAAAATGCATTTATTTCTGGTCATCACTTGCTTAATGATGTCACTTCCTGCTTAATTACATCAATTCCGGCCCTCAGCAGGGACCAGGGGTGTCACTAGAGATGGTGACACCCGGGGCGAGATCTCATGGTACCATCCCCATGGACCTCATCTCATACCAGACCACACAATGTGGCGGCCTCCTAGGAAATGCGATCCCTGTGTGGGTCATGGCGGGGATTGGGAAAAACCCATTTTCTACCAGTGGTGCATTTTCACACCACTGGTAACAAATAGAATAGAAAGTCATTTTGGTGTCACCGCTCCATGGGGTGTCACCCGGTGCAGTCCGCAAACCCCCCCCCCCACACCTCCCTAGTGACGCACCAGGCAGTCACCATAAATACTATTTGGCCTGCTGTATGAAACAAGTTTGACACCCCTGATAGAGTTTCATCCTGTGGTCCTTGCAATCATGTACAGGTACTAGGTTCATATAGCACTTTTTAACATTGTTTACCATGGACTGCAGTGGTATCTCCTTAGTCATTGGTCCTTTAGCAGTTCAATGGCACAAATTTAAGTTATGATCCTGAATTTGCATCTTCTTCAAATCACATAAGTGCATGGATTTGCCCACCTGGATACAAATTCAGAACTGAAACTACTACAAAAGAAAAACAGGAAAATTAAGATGTTGTTGTTGTTGTTCAGTCGTTAAGTCGTGTCCGACCCTTCGTGATCCCATGAACCATATCCCGCCAGGCCTTCCTGTCCTCCACTATCTTCCTGAGTTCGCTCATTTTCATGTTCGTTGCATCGGTGATGCTGTCTAACCATCTCATCCTTGGCCTTCCCCTTCTCCTTTTGCCTTCAATCTTTCCCAGCATCAGAGTCTTCTCCAGAGAGTCCTCTCTTCGCATTAGGTGGCCAAAATATTTGAGTTTCAGCCTTAGTACCTGTCCTTCCAGGGAACAGTCAGGCTTGATTTCATTTAGAATTGACTGATTTGATCTCCTAGCAGTCCAAGGGACTCTCAGGAGTCTTCTCCAGCACCACAGTTCAAAAGCATCTATTCTTCGGCGCTCAGCCTTCTTTATGGTCCAACTCTCGCAACCATACATTGCTACTGGGAACACCATCGCCCTGACTATACGAACTTTTGTTGGCATGGTGATATCTCTGCTTTTTATTATGCTGTCTAAGTTTGCCATAGCTTTCCTTCCAAGGAGTAAGCGTCTTTTAATTTCATGGCTGCTGTCTCCGTCTGCAGTGATCCTGGAACCCAGAAAAGTAAAATCTGTTACTGCTTCCATTTCTGCCCCTTCTATTTGCCAGGAATTGATGGGACCCGATGCCATGATCTTAGTTTTATTAATGTTGAGTTTCAAGCCAACTTTTGCACTCTCCTCTTTCACCCTCATCAAGAGGCTCTTTAGTTCTTCTTCACTTTCTGCCATTAGGGTGGTATCGTCTGCATATCTGAGGTTGTTGATATTTCTCCCGGCAATCTTGATTCCGGCTTGTGATTCATTCAGCCCTGCATTTCTCATAATGTACTCTGCATATAAGTTAAATAAGCAGGGTGACAATATACAGCCTTGCCGTACTCCCTTCCCAATTTTGAACCAATCAGTTGTTCCATGGCCGGTTCGAACTGTTGCTTCTTGACCCGCATACAGGTTTCTCAGGAGACAGGTAAGGTGGTCTGGTACCCCCATCTCTTTAAGAATTTGCCACAGTTTGTTGTGATCCACACAATCAAAGGCTTTTGCGTAGTCAATGAAGCAGAAGTAGGTGTTTTTTTGGAACTCTCGTGCTTTCTCCATGATCCACCGCATGTTGGCAATTTGATCTCTAGTTCCTCTGCCTCTTCGAAACCCAGCTTGTACGTCCGGTAGTTCTCGGTCCACGTACTGCTGAAGCCTAGCTTGTAGGATTTTGAGCATAACCTTGCTAGCATGTGAAATGAGTGCAATTGTACGGTAGTTTGAACACTCTTTGGCACTGCCCTTCTTTGGAATTGGAATGTAAACTGACCTTTTCCAATCCTTTGGCCACTGCTGAGTTTTCCAAATTTGTTGGCATATTGAGTGCAGCACTTTCACAGCATCATCATTTAGGATTTTAAGTAGCTCAGCTGGGATATTATCATCTCCACTAGCTTTGTTGTTAGTAATGCTACCTAAGGCCCACTTGACTTCACTCTCTAGGATGTCCGGCTCTGGGTCAGTGACCACACCAGCGTGGTCATCAGGAACATTAAGATCTTTCTTGTATAGTTCTTCTGTGTATTCTTGCCATCTCTTCTTAATCTCTTCTGCTTCTGTTAGGTCCTTGCCTTTTTTGTCCTTTATCATGCCCATCTTTGCACAAAACGTTCCCTTGATATCTCCAATTTTCTTGAAGAGATCTCTAGTCCTCCCCATTCTGTTGTTTTCCTCGATTTCCTTGCACTGTTCATTTAAGAAGGCCTTCTTATCTCTCCTTGCTATTCTCTGGAACTCTGCATTCAGTTGTTTATATCTTTCCCTTTCACCTTTGCTTTTTGCATTCCTTCTTTCCACAGCTATTTGTAAAGCCTCATCTGACAGCCACTTTGCTTTCTTGCATTTCTTTTTCTTTGGGATGGTTTTAGTTGCTGCCTCCTGTACAATGTTACGAACTTCCGTCCATAGTTCTTCAGGCACTCTGTCTACCAGGTCTAATGCCCTAAATCTATTCTTCACCTCCACTGTATACTCATAAGGGATATGGTTTAGGTCATATCTGACTGGTCTAGTGGTGTTCCCTACATTCTTCAGTTTAAGCCTGAATTTTGCAATAAGAAGCTCATGATCTGAGCCACAGTCAGCTCCAGGTCTTGTTTTTACTGACTGTATACAGCTTCTCCATCTTTGGCTGCAAAGCACATAATCTATCTGGTTTCGGTATTGACCGTCTGGTGATGTCCATGTGTAGAGTCGCCTCTTGTGTTGTTGGAAAAGAGTGTTTGCTATGACCAGCGTGTTCTCTTGACAGAACTCCGTTAGCCTTTGCCCTGCTTCATTTTGCGCTCCAAGGCCAAACTTGCCTGTTGTTCCGTTTATTTCTTGATTTCCTACTTTAGCATTCCAGTCTCCTATGATGTAAAGGACATCTTTTTTGGGTGCTAGTTCTAGAAGGTGTTGTAGGTCTTCATAGAACCGGTAAACTTCATCTTCTTCGGCATCAGTGGTTGGGGCATACACTTGGATTACTGTAATGTTGAATGGTTTGCCTTGGATTCGAACTGAAATCATTCTGTCGTTTTTGAGGTTGCACCCCAGTACTGCCTTTCCCACTCTTTTATTGACTAAGAGGGCTACTCCATTTCTTCTAAGGGATTCATGCCCACAGTAGTAGATATGATGGTCACCTGACTTAAATTCGCCCATGCCCGTCCATTTTAGTTCGCTGATTCCCAACATGTCAATGTTCAATCTTATCATCTCATTTTTGACCACATCCAGCTTGCCTTGATTCATAGACCTCACTGATTCATAGACCTCACCTCATTCCATGTTCCTAAGCAGTATTGCTCCTTGCAGCATTGGATTTTCCTTTCAACCTCAGACACATCCACAGCTGGATGTCCTATTGGCTTTGGCCCAGCCGCTTCACTCTTTCTGGGTCTACATGGAATAGTCCTCCGCTCTTCCTCAGTAGCATATTGGACACCTTCCGACCTGAGGGGCTCATCTTCCGGCGTCATATCTTTTAGCCTTTTGGTACTGTTCATGGGATTTTCTTGGCAAGGTTACTGGAGTGGGTTGCCATTTCCTTCTCCAGTGGATCACTTTTAGTCAGAACTCTCTGCTACGACCTGTCCGTCTTGGGTGTCCCTGCACGGCATAGCTCATGGCTTCATTGAGTTACGCAAGCCCCTTCACCACGACAAGGCAATGATCCATGAAGGAGAATTAAGATGTACAGTATATTAAAAGCAGAAGATAGAGCTAGAAGAATGGTCAGAGAAGAGAGTCAAAAAACCTGGTCTTGATGCATTCATATCAGTGTGGGGCATTGTTTGAAAGTTATGTAATGGAATCTGTAGCTGTTTATAATAGCGTAACTGAACTGCTTAAAGTATCCAAATCACTAATTGAGCATGTCACATGGCATAGCAAACCCTTTCATCCGGGCATTATTGCTGTGATCATGGTAATGCTCTCATGCTTATTTTTAGCAGCAATTTTCCTCTTGAAAATATTTACCAGCACTTAAAATACCATATAGGAATACACTACAGGATCTGCCTTGGCAATTGGCTCTGAGGACTGAGTGGTCTCCAAATGCACTTCTGTCAATGAGATCAAATTATAGACAGCTTCACTAATCTGCCTCTCATCAGAAATAGCCAGAGGCGGAGGGGAAAAATGCACAAATGTAAACATAAAAGGGGACCCTCATGATTTGCATACTTGTCATGTTTTTCCATAAAACCATTCCAAGAGCTTGTAGTGGAGCGGGCCAGAATTTAGCATTGCTTCTTGGTATCTTATCTTTTAACAAGATGGCAGGCATTAGTAAAATTAATTGATCAGTCGTTTTCGCTATTCTGAGCATGATAAAAAACCCCTCTCTTTTCTACCTAGGCTTCCATTTCTCAACCAAGTGTGCCAAGCCACCAGACTAAATGAAAATATACCCTCCAGCAATCACGCACGGCATCCCTCATAACAAGCTGCAGAAACTCTCTAAAGCATTGCTGTTATGTTGTGGGGAATCTTGGGAATGTTCAGCTTAACTCCCCATGCCTTTAAGCCTGTCGCAGCAATAGGGGTGGACAGTCGGAAGTGGAGGGAGAGGATGGGAGGTGGTGGGATTAATTATTTACTCTAATACTAACATCTGTCATTTGGGGAACGAAGGAGAGGGGCCTGCAAATAACAAATTAGTGGTGGCTGGCTGGAAATTTGCACAAGATGATTTGGCAACAAGAGTTTTAATATGTTCAAAGTGGGCAGTGGGCCATTCCTTGAGGGATACTGTATTTGGCACTTCAGAAAGTTTCATAGAACTGGACTCAAGGGTGTTTTTTTCTTTGTGAAAAGCTACATGCATGCATAAGGATACATGCTGCTGAGCACCGGTTTAATGATGCCACTTTTATCTCTGGGTGTCCTGATGCTAATCTCTTTACAATGCATATATGTTCTTATATGCTTCTACTTTCTGGAAGGAATTGTAGGCTTAGTTTCCTAAAATAACACTGACATTGCACAATGACATCATGTATGTATTCCATACACAAACCCAATCCATTAGATGCATGTGCCAAGTTATGGGGAAGGATGGAGGACATCACACAAAACTCTCATATTGCAAATTTTGTTTTAGGGCAATAAAGAACTAAACAGGGACAGATCACATGATATAGTATGGACTCTATCAGTTCCTCACATGATTATCAGTAATGTATTGTGAAAGCAAAAAAAAAAAAATGCTTTCACAAATGCCATACATTTGTTTCCTTGAAACAAAAACAGCGCAGACATTCTCATGGGCCAAAACCGCACCTTGCATTATTGGCTGTGATGTGCTTATTCTTTGTTTAGTAAATATGAGCCATCAGGTGGATCAGGCTTGGGATTACAATGTGAGAGGGAGGGAGGCTTTAAAATTAATATTTTATGGGGGAGGGAGGCTTTAATTCTTTGTCTGTGCCATGACCCCAATCTGAATCAGTCTGGATCAGGACCATGGCAGGGATTAAGGGTTAAAGCTCCCTCCTCGTGCTATAGTCCTAATCTCTCTCTCTCTCTCTCAGACACACACACCATGGTTGGTAATTATCGAACAAAAACCAAGCATGTTAGAGAAAGGTGCATTAACCTAATGTGCGGTTTGGCCCAAGAGCAAAACCTCAAGGTGTTTCTGAGCATGTGTCATCATGGGCCTTTTCTTCACCATAAGGTGCTTGGTACCTGTGGACCACCAATATTGACCCATACATTTCTGCACAGTAGATACCGAAAATCAGACTTGCCTCCCCCCCGCTGGGAAATAGCTTAGCTTTTAAACTGTTATGACACTGTAAAAGGTATGAAGCCTATGTCCATTTAAAAATGGCCATCCTAGGAGGAACTGGGAGGAACTGTGAATCACTTCTTCAGAGAACTGAGAGTGGATGAGAGGGAGGCAAAGGTAGCTCCATGATGATCATCAGTGCTACTCAGTTTTAAAAATAGCTGTCAACATTGTTGTTGAGTGATGGAACCGTCTGCTACGTGTACACCTGAGTTGAGACCACCAAGTCACTTAATTTCAGCTAGAGACCAGCCTTCAAGGGCAGCGACTTTTGACAGCTACTGACCTGGGACTCATTTGAAACAGTGACTTATAGGCAAAAGCTTTTATATCCAGTTACCGATCCCATGAGCTGCCCATTCCCTGCCAAACGTTATAAACTTCACTGCCTAACAGCTCTGCATAGCTTTTTTATTAGTTAAATTATATACTTGCTGCTATTAGATTGTCAGGAGTCCTGGTATTGCTTCTACTACTTGCTCCTGCATGGAAAATGGACACTCGGCCTAGTTGCTTTGTTAAGTTTAAAAAGTTACTTGATAAGGTGTTTAAATTCAGGCAGATTTTTAGTTATTCTGTTTCAGTTCTCCTAACAGTCAGTTATTATTAGCTTTCAGAGACAAAGGAGATAAATAGAAGCCATTACATTATACAGACATTATACAGTAGCCTCCCGCCCCCCCCCCCCCGTATCTGCAGGTCCCGTATCCGCAGTTTCACTTATCCACAGTCCTCAAATTCCCTCCATCGTGCTCATGACTCACCTCTCTCTCATGACTCACAAAAAAGGAAGTATTTTGTAAAAGGAAGCAGACAGCAAGAACGCTAGACTCTAGAGGAACATTAGAGGAGGCAACAGCGAGGAAGCTAAAAGGAAGCAGTCAGCAGAGGAAGCAGACAGACAGCGAGAACACTAGACTCCTCTTCCTGTTAGCGTTCTTGCTGTTGCCTGCTCTAGTGTTCCTCTAGCAGCTATGAGTCTAGCATTCTTGTCTGTCTGCTTCCTTTTACAAAAAGCTTCCTTTTGCAAAGTGTTTGCAAACAAACTGATGTCCTCTTCCTGTTAGTATCGCGCTGAGGATGGCACCACAATAAGTACTGTATAGGGTTCACCGCTATCTGTGGTTTTGGGTATCCGTGGTAGCAGCGGGAACGTATCCCCCGTGGATACGGGGGGGGGATGCTGGTATTCTGCTTTTCAAAGCAACTATCACTTCACGTTAACTTCATGCTATAACCATTGGAAGGTAATATTCCTGTTTTCACAAGTCTTTTAAGCTAGTGCTTTTAGCCAGTGGTACAAGTGCCATTGATGGTACAATGTATGGTTTCACAGTATGGCAGGTAGTACTTGGCCCCACTGCCATGGGAATTGCTCTTGCTGGCCTCACACAGTGAAAGGTGGAGATGGCTGGGGTGGCAGAGCACTAGTGACAAGGTGTGACTGTGCTGCAGCCAGTCCTTCAAAAGGAGGGTGGGTTGGGCAAGGAGGGTACAGACTAGTAGAAGAGAGATCTGGAGGCAGCAATCAGAGAAGCCTTGTTTTGGCAGCTGGGGCAATCCACCCACTTTGGTGCACAGCTGCTCTCTCTGGTGGCAGTGGTGGCCCCGGGGTTGATGGTGCCTAGTGCGCAGGCGCAAAGCACAGTGACCCAGTAGTAGGTTGGCGGTAATGTGATGATGTTGTCACGTCATCGTGTCACCAACAGTTGCTTCCAGAGCACCGCGATCTGGAGCCAGACTCAAGGTGCCAAAAAGCCTTCAGGTGCCAAACCCTTCAGGTGGCCCTTCAGGTGCCAAAAACCTTCTGAACACAAAGCTCCGCTCGCCGCTCTGGGCCTCGTCAGTGACAATTTGGTGGGGGCCAAAGACTCGGGCAGCGCTGATGTCATAGCACCCGGTGTGGCTTGCACCATTCCCTCCCTACTGTGACACCACTGGGCAGTGGTACTTGGAAAAGTGGTTCCTGAAGAAAAAGGATGAAAAACCCTGTTCTAAGCCAACATTTGCCTTCCATGTCAATGGGGATAATTTGAATATAATTTTATGGATTTTTGTTTTGGTACAAGTCACAAATGCTGTCCAACCAGTTGAAACCATAGTTTCTTAGGAGTTTGTATTATTTGGATAAAGCTGGCTTTCTTAGTGAAAAAAAAAATCTACTTCCAGCTTGAAACAGCAACAGGGCTATATGCAGGGAAGGGGAGAAGCCCAAGTCTAACATTTTAATGGGTAATAAATACATTAAAAACCTCTAGCTACTAGAACTAATGAGAGCAGACAAGGGTCTGAAACAAAAGCTTACAAGGTCTCCACTGAGAGCTCTCGGTTCCATTCAGTCCTCTCCAGCATTATTTTCCAGTGATCTCAGTTAAAAGGAAAAAAAAAAAAGAAGCCAATGGATTTGGTTCCAAACTTCTAACTTGTTGACACTGATGGGACTAACAGGGCGGGTCTATGCTATGCACATCTACTCAGAAGTAAGTGCCACTGAATGCAATGGAACTTGGGGTTCCCTGCTAACTGGGCAAGAGGCACTTTATCAATTGGTGCTCCTCTTATATTTAGCAGGGGGAGAGTAACTGCCCCCCTTTCACCCTAGCACCCCAGTTGTTGTTGTTGTTGTTGTTGTTGTTGTTGTTGTTGTTGTTGTTGTTGTTAATAATAATAATTATAATTATTATTATTCAGATCGCCGTTTTGCAGCAATCTTCAGGCACTTTTGGTTTCCGCAAAACGGCGATCCGAAGATCAGGGAGGCCTGCAGAGGGTTGCGCAGGCCTCCCCGAAGCTCCCCCAAGTCCCGGTAAGTGCGGGTTAGGGTTAGTCCCGTTTCGGAGGCCGTTTCGGCCGTGGCGATCCCCCAAATCGCCGCTGCTGCTGGCTCCGCCCCCTCACACACTCAAAGTTCTCCCCGACTTGTGGGGAGAACTTTGAGAAATGCTGGTGTATAGGATTTCAACCAAAGCTGGTAAAGTGCCATTAAACTGAGTCATGTTTGTATTGCAATCTAAGGGGCCCGATTAACAGGTTTACATTAATCATTACACTACTACTGCTGCTGCAGCTATTAGCAATCCTTGCAATATTCATTAGCTCAAAACATTTTTAGTGTGAAGAGATGCTAACAACAGAAGGGTACAAATATACATGGACTAAGCCCTCTTTGTACAACTATCCAAATATTAAGGACCCAGGCCACTTACTTGGGCACTATCTCCTCTCTAGGCCAGATAAGGGAATGACTGACTTTGCTCTTAAGGAAGATGCTTCTACAAGCAAGATCTGGTGGATGGGCTTCTAGAATCCTGATGTGTGATGTCATGCTATCATTGGAAAATATCCAATAGCCTGTTCTGTTTCTTGTGTCTTTCTCCAGTTGTTCCCTGAGCTCTTCTTTACGTGCAACTTATGTGCCTAGGCTAGCCACCCCGCTGCTCTACTGTTGCAATGTATTGCAGAACTTTCTTTGTAGAGTACAGTGGACTTGATTTTTGCCAGGAACTCAGCACTGAGAAGACAGGGCAACATGGAAATGTGAGGCTTAATTGAGGAACAACTGAGGTAAGAAAAGTGATGGTTCACAGGGAGTGTAGACATCCCAGATTAGTTGATGATATGCAGGTGCAGCCCAAGAGGAAATGCTGCCCCTAAAACCATGCACACCACTGCCCCCAAACAGCCTTGCATGTGCATTAGCGGCGCGCATGTGCCCAGCACTGCTTTTGCTGACACTGCTGCCCCCTCCTTCTTGTCCACCCATCTGCTTAGGAAAGCAGCTGGGCGGGCAAGGAGAGGAGAGTGGGGTGAGGTGCGGCTTGGCAATCCAGAGCCCGTCCTCTGCCCCTTCCCACTATTCTGTCCTGTTTGAAATAAACAGAATGCGCAGAGCATGCTGGGAGTTCCCAATATGCTCCGCTCATCCTGTTTATTTCAAACAGAACAGAATGGAGGAATGAGGAGCTGCTGGAATTCAAGGTGAGGGGGTCGGAATCGGGCTCTGAATTGCCGTGCTCTGCCACTCATCCACCTGGCCGCTTTCCTAAGTAGCTGGGTGGAAGAGGAGGTGGTGGCAACAATGGCAACTTTTTTTTCCGTTCAGGAAGAGGTAGGCTGCTGCTGCTGCCCAGATGCTCTTCCTGAGCGGAAAGAGGATCAGGGAGCTGATTGAAGTGGCTCAGTGGCAGGCAGAAGTAGGATGCCAGGCATCACAGGTCAGTTTGCCATTCCCTCTCAAAATGGCCGCTTCTGTGGGCTTCGTTGCTAGACCGGCCCTGGGGGACATGACAGTTTCTGAAAAGCTTTGTTGGTGAACATGAAAATTGTTATCGTAGAAAGGTTGTCGGAAAGGGTGGCATGAAATGAAGCAAGATGAAGGGTCTTTTTTTCTTTCTGTCATTTTGGAGATTTTTTCCCCTCACTCACTCCTCCCTTGATCCTTCATCACATGGTTCTTTTGTTGGTATGATTGCATTATTCATCATAGTGAAAGCAGCACTATACTGCCCTACTTATCAAGCACTTTCACGACTCTTCAGAGCATGTTGACTCCCCATTGTGAAGGAAAGTGAAGCACAAGGGTGTGTTGTGTGTGTGTGAGCGAGTGAGCTGTGCATATAACCCAACTTGGATTTGATCAAGGTTAATGTAAATGTGTCTAAGGCAGGCTTCCCAGCATCTTCATACCTGAAGGACACATCTTGAATATGTACCAAAAGAAGGAGTTTCATTCAGCGATGGGGGTGGGGGTGGGAATTATTCCACATTTATGTGTAGTAAACTGAGAGGGTTTGGGTGTGAATGAGTGTAATACATTAATGTATCTACAAAGGACTGCAAATGTTCTGGAGCAGAGATTAAGGCAAAGGGCTGCCTTGTGGGATTCCTGAAGGATTTAGTCAATTTCATTCTGTATTTTACTTTCAGTAATGAGATTCCAATGCTGCCACTCTGTAAGGATCACATTTATTGTTTTCTTGGCCACCCAGATGGGTGAAAAGGAGCTGGCCCTGGAAGTGGGAAATAGTTTCCCAAAGAAATGTCTGCAAACACTTGTTTCTACAGCATTTAGGAGGACTTGCAGTCCAATTCTAAGCGTGTTTACTCAGAAGTGAGTCCCACTGAGTTCAATGGGTCTTGCTCCCAGGTACGTGCATCTAATAGATCCTTCTGCGAAAACACATTTAGCAAGAATAAACATCTCTCAATTCAATTCAATTCAAAAACCTTTATTACAGAGCAATCCTATCCAACTTACACCACCGGAGTAACCAGCAGTGCAGCGAGAACGGGAGGCCCCAGAATGGAAAGGGGATTCAAATCCCCTTCAAAGGAGATTTAAATCTCCCCTCCCCTCCAAAGCCTCCCGTCCTGTCCTGCCCTCCCCTCCCCTGCTGGTTACACCGGTGGTGTAAGTTGGATAGGATTGCGGTGTTAGGCATAACCATAGACATATACCAAATCATCCTGTGATCTATCAACTGAAAACAACTAAAATAATCAATATCTCTGTTTTGAAGGGTCTTGTCAAAGTGTTGTGCTTTATTCTGAGGTGTGTGTCTTCAGTGAGATTTATGGTGCTGCTGCTGAGAGGAATGGCCACCTGAAGTGCAAATTGTAGTAATTATTGTAGCATCCAACTCCTAACCCAAAATCTGTCTTCAGCATGGCTTACAAAAATTAAGAACATACAATATGATCCAGCTTAAAAAATGTAATCAGTAGCTGATGAAACAATTGATTGAAAGCCATCTACTACAGCAGCACGGGCAAGTTCACTCTAGTACCACAAATTAGTCTCTGCGAAAGTCTCTGTAGCGGTTAGACAGAATAGAGAGATCTGGCTTCAAATCCCCACTTAGCCCCTCAGCCTAATCCCTTTAGCCACTACCCCACAGCCTAATCGCCCTCACAGGGTTATTCTTAGGCTTACCAGATCTATACACAAGGAGACAATGTTTATGGGATTTCCAGCCATGTGTGACAGCTCTTTTAAATTGAAGAAATAAAGAGTATTCTTACACTTGTCTGTAGAAATTCCTTTTCTTGGTCCTACCGCGATGAATACAAATGCGGGCAACCGAAATGGATTATCCAAGTCAGACGAAGCGGTAAAAAAGCCTTAGATCTTCTTTGTTTGACGTTTCTTCCCAGACACTTGGGATTTTTTCAAAAGCAGGTAGAGAACTCAGCAACGTGCTGATCGGTGTTGCTGAGTTCTCTACCTGCTTTTGAAAAAATCCCGAGTGTCTGGGAAGAAACGTCAAGCAAAGAAGATCTAAGGCTTTTTTACCGCTTCGTCTGACTTGGATAATCCATTTCGGTTGCCCGCATTTGTATTCATCGCGGTAGGACCAAGAAAAGGAATTTCTACAGACAAGTGTAAGAATACTCTTTATTTCTTCAATTTAAAAGAGCTGTCACACATGGCTGGAAATCCCATAAACATTGTCTCCTTGTGTATAGTAACGAGCCATGAAAATCTACATGTGTATCTTACCAGATCTCCAACCCGGCCAGAGTGCTAGCCCTTTAGGAGAAGGAATGTGGGCAGGTGTAGCTTGTTAAACCTTAGAGCACAATCCTAGGCACATCTACTCAGAAGCAAGCCCCATTATGTTCATGTACACCTACTCATGTAGCTTCATGCTCATGGCATTGTGTGCCTATATCTAAAGCAGTGGTGGCCAACCTCCATTAGGGCCTCTGCATTCTTAAGAATTGTATAGAAGGCAGAATCTTGGCACCTGCAACTGCTGATGGTGCTGCTAAAGCAGCTGCACCTGCTGAAATGCCCTCACCTAGACACCCTTTAAAGGGCCAGGAGCATTCATTTTGAAAGGTTGGCCACCCCTGATCTAAAGTAAGGCTTTCTGATTATGGTAGTGTTTTGGAGGGCTCTAAGAACATTTAGATCAACGTGCTGGCACAACTCTTTCCAGAAAGGGAAATATATGTTCATCTTAGGCCATGTCCATTCAGTTGGACAAATCATCTTAACTAAGTCTATTCAAGCTCATTGGGTGAATGGACACTTTCATAAGATATCTGTGTTTTACGCAGAAGCATGTTTGCTGAGGATTTCTCTCAGACTTAATTGGCTCATCATTCACAATGACAGCATTACCCTAGGCATGAAATGCTACAAATTGCTCACAGCTGTCCTGCTTGTTCTTGTCTTGTCTAACGAAATGGCTACCAGAAGAAGTAAGATTTCTCTTTACAAAGTGTGCCCCAGTCCTAGCTATCTGCAAATTTATGATGTAATAGTATCTGCTGTTTTCATGAAGTTTGACAGACGGAAGATTTAGAGGCACTATGCAATGCAAACCCCAACGGAGGGGATAAAAAAAAAAGAAAAGAACCACAAGCGCAGTTGTGTTTACTCTTTACTCTTATATTTGCTCTAAGAAACATTTTGGAAAAAAGACCAAACCCAAAGGCCAAAGCAAAATACAAAGCAGAAGAACGGGTTCCTTCTGATTGGAAGGAACGTGGAAAAAAATGACTATTTGAATGGTGACAACAATGTAAAAATAATGTGGTTATATGATACCCTAAAGTTGTTCTTTTATTCATGGAAGAAACTCCATTTTCACAAAGGGAGAGGGTCAGTGTTCACTGATTTCTGCTTCCATCCGCAGCCCTTCTCACATACAGCCTAAATGTTTGTTTATGCAGGTTGGGAATCCCTTGAGAGCACACATTTGGGTAGCATTTCGGTTCTGGGAAGGGGACTAGGATTCAGTGGCTGCCGCCGCACCTGCCCCCTTCCATTCTTCCCCTGCCCCTGTCGCTGCCCTGTCCCACCCTCCCCTGTCTGTCCCGTCCTGCCTCCCCCGCTGACTTACCTTCCTCAGTGGGTCCCGACGGAGCTGCTGCCATGCGTGGCAGTGCACACCTACGAGTGCTGTCGAAGTGCATTTAGCAACTGCCATAAGGCAGTTGCCACTGGCCGAATGCTAGTTCCACCAGTGATACAACCCCATAGGATTGAACTGTAAGAAACTCTGTCTATATGTTGTGGCGGTTTGGTCAGGAGGGGTCTATAACCAATCTCCAGAGGCTGTTTGGCTCAGGTAACCCCCTAGCCAGGAATTGCAAAGCCAATCTCAAAAGCTGCTTGGCTTGGGGGGGGGGGGAAGCAGATGCAATCCAGAACTTCCTTGACCCCCCTTTCCAAGGGTTGATGTATTTATTTATTTATTTTTATTTTCTGTATTTATATACCGCTTTTCTCATCATCAGATTTCTCATCAGATTTACTCAAGGCGGTTTACATAGGCAGGCTATCTTTAGACCTGATAAGGGTCTTTACAATATTGTTCTATTCCTATATAGAACCTTCCATGCTCAAGATGTTTTCCCTTCTGCGTGCAGCCCTCCTTCTGGCTTGTGCTTTGCACTTCCAAGCTTCACAGTTCACCTCAGTTCACCCTCGGATGGTTGTCTTAGATGTTCTCTCTCTAGCGACTCCTCCTGTGTGAGTCAGTAAGAGACTCGAAGCAGGCAGGCAGACAGCCTGTGCCGAGTTGCTGCTGCCGCTTCCGGGCCAAAACGAAGAATGGGTAGGGTCTTAATCAGTACACCTACTAGGATGGGAAGTTTTTCAGGATGGTAGTTTTATCTCTGCTTTGCCTTTATCTCTGCTGGTGTTAGCTATTTGTCGGGTGATAATCGGTGTGGCCTCGGGCTGTACTGTTTGCAGTCTGCTAACCCTCTTGAATACTTTAACATTTGAATAGATTGTGGCTTTAGGAGCTGAGTGTGCCACAAGACGAAATTGTTTTTGCAAGAAAATTTGTCTTGCGAGTCACCAAAAAACTTGCAAAACGCTTTTGTCTTGCGAGTTTTTTGTTGTGCGAGGCATTTGTCTTGTGAGGCATCACTGTACTTGGATTCAGGGTGGGAACACTTGAATGTGGGAATAGACAGCAGCTGGCTGTCTCCATATACATTGGCTGAAACCAGGACCTTATGAGAACCTTTGCTTGATAGGCATATGGATACTGCTCAGAATTGCCTTAATAGAGGCATCATAGAGAAGATTTATGTACAGAAATGGGAACTTTTAGGCTCATGAACTGTTGACAGACATAATGACAACAAAGAGCCCTGTGGTGCCTTGAAGGCTAACATTTATTTCAGCATAAGCATTCACTGACTACAATCAAGCTTGACCCAAGCTAAGGTGATGCCTCAAGCTGGGCCAAAATTCTGTCCGCTCTTTTTTTGGGGGGGGGGCAAACTGGAGTCTGTACACTGCCATTGTTGCCACCCTCCTCCTCCTCATTTCCTTCATCACCTTCTGCATCTTTAAAACTGGCTGAATGGAGGATGATCTTGGACATTGGGCTCCCATGATCCTCCAGACCCAGTGAATGTGAGAAGGAGAGGAAGTAGCAGAAGGCGGCAATCTTCTTCCTGATTGCTGGGGAGTGATGGGAGCAGGATGACTGTGGCCACCACACCTTCTCTTCCAGCTCCAATGCCTGTTCCTCAGCAGTGAAGCTGGAGCAGAAGGTAAACCTTCCCCATCTTTTTTTTTTTTAAATTCGGTCTTCAATAAAAGTAAATGAGAAGAGAATGAGGCAGCGGCCAGATGAACAGGGTGGTGGGCAGTGTTCCCTCTAAGGTGCACAACTGAGTGGCCGCAGAGCTTGGCAACCCGGAAACCGGCAATGACATGGTGATGTCATTGCTGAATGTCCAGAGGCAGCATTGCGACAAGTTGTGATGCCATGCAGTTGCTGGAGGGGTCTGTGCACTGGCACTGACCCCTTACAGGGAATGCTAGTGGTGGGCAGGTATGGGGTGTGGGTGCCTCTGCCAGTTTGCCATATGCCCTAGCCCGCCACTTGAAGTAGATGATTCAATTCACTGTCCCCGATTATAGTCCACTAATGCAGTTACTCCTATGGAATTAAGAGCCATAACAGAGACGTTTAGAAGCTGAGATATTAAAAGATTATTGGGAAGGGGCTACAGGTAACAGTTGCCAATTGATCTACAACTTTAGATAGCCCTGTTTTCATCTAGACACCGTACAGATGTAACAAAGAAAAGCTTTCTTTGACTTCATGAAGACATTGAGTAAAGGTTTGGTCAGATGACAGCCAGTGTCCTGTGCTGGTTGAGCTTACTAGTCTTCAAATAGTCAATTATGACCCGCAACTGGGTCAGTCCCTGAGCAAAGGTTGGTCACTATTGTTTCCTCTAAGGTTCGGGGCCGAGTGGCCACACAGTGCGGAGCTCGGCAAACCGGACATCTGGCGATGACGCAATGATGTCATTGCCGAACATCCAGAGGCAGCGTCACAACTGGTCGTGATGCCATACAGTGGTGGGAGGGGTCTGCACAGCAGCATGGACCCCTTACCGGGATCGCTGTTGGTCATGCCACCACAACATTCTCTTAAAAAATGGTTTAAAACGCTTAAAGAAAGGAAGGGAAGAAACAGTAGAAGAAAAATTGGGAGAAAGGTGAAGAGAACCAGAACCCCCCCCCCCCCCAGAAGACCAGTTCACACACATACCCAGTTGGATACTATTCTTCACATATGGAGGACCATGTGCACCCCATCTACAACAAACAATGTAATGCATAATGCTGCGTTCTGTGCACATGTGCATGGCTAGTTCCCCTCAAAGAAGGCAGCAACCAGTCACCTGATTTGGGGCCTACATACATATGAGCCTCCACGTGGAGTCCCCGAGCCACCCATTATATGATGTTCATGGTAGAGGAGGACACATGCATCCACAGCTGAACCCTGAGGATCGTATGACATGGGTAAGCATGTGATCTGTTCCTATGTGTGCAAGAAGGATAATATTGCACATTGGGATTAAAGGTAGGTCTCATGTCTGAAAAGTCTATCATGACCAGTGGTTGCTCTTACTCTCCCCATGCCCCATCTCAGTGCTTGGGACCGAAAACCAGATATGAGTACTAGAGGCAGGTACCTCTGCTTGCCTTACATTGGCCAATAGCAGGTATGCAGAACAGCAAGGGATGAACCACCCTGCCTGCCTGCCTGGATTCCGAGGATTTGAGGCAGAGTTCCCATCCCCAGAATTAGGGCTGGCTCGCCTCCTTCACATTTGAATCCTTTATAACCTTCCTATCTCAAAATCTGCAGCCTTCTTGCAGCTCCAGGGTGAGTTGTGAAGAGAAGCAGGCCATATTTCCATAATGTTTTACAACGTAATAACTGTCTATATATACATACATAACACACTTAGTCCCCAACTTGTGTTACCAACTGTCCGCTTATCCCAAGCTGGCAGCCTGGTGGATACTTAGCTGGCCCCCTGCTGACTTGTCTCTCTGTTTTCTTCTCAGCTGTCCCATCCAGAAGCCACAGTTCTAAAGTTACAGGACAGTTTCTAACTTTGTGCCTGTCCCAAGGCATCAGGACAGGGGCACATGATTTGTAATTTATGAGGACACCCATAGAGCTGTCACTTTCAAGGCAGGTGTTGAGAAACTGGCAGGCAGCCTGAGCAAAGAAAAAGACTGACCTCACCCTGGAATAATGGTGGTGGCTAACATGGTCACAGGACTGAAAGCATTGACATAAGCGGACTTTAAAAATAAAGCACTAGGTCATCTTGCTGGGCCATGTTCATTTGCGCAAGGCTCATTTCCCACGTGCATAATTTGCATGCAAAATCTAGGCTGGAGACAGGCGATAGGTCTGAAGTTGGCTGAAAGTGGTCTAGTAGGGCCATCACTGACTTGGTGTAGATGTGCACACAATGCACACACCTCACTATTTTTTGTCCCATTGTTTTGGAAACTCTACAGAATTCTGTAAAACCTATTGATAAGAGGTGGTGGAGGGATGAGTATACCCACAAAGTGTAATCCCTAGCACCATCAGAGGTCATGCCAGGGATTGGCCACGTGGCGTATTGGCCAAGGACTCATGCCCATCAGAGGACCCACCAAGGCTGGGCCAGCCCCAGAACCATTACAGTAGTAGTATCAGGTGGCAATGCCCAATGTGCCCTCAGGGGCTAATCTACTGGTAGCCAGGTTGGCCCCTGAACCTTTAGTACCAGTGTAGCACTCAATGTGCCATCAGGGTAGTGGGGTGACATAGGAGGCTCGTGCAGGCCTTTGTCCCAGAACCCACAGCCTAGCACTGGCAGTGAGCACCATCAGTACTCTGCTAAAAACAATCATCTCTTTCCAGCCCTACGTTGACTAGGTACGTTCAGTTTTAAAATATCTCTCGTCAGCAGAGATACTAGTACAAGATACTATCTTGTAACAACAACTTCCACAAGTGATGTATTCTATACCAGGGGTTCTCAACCTCTTCCTGGCCAAGTACCACCTCCGGTGCTACTCTCCTGCTGCATACCACTGGAAGTGACTGGTGATGACATCATCACCAGTTACTTCTGGATTTCCAGGTTTTCGGAGGCCAGAAAATGCAGGTAGGACCAGGGTCCTTCTCAATGTTCCGGAGAGGCTTGGCCAAAGGCAGGAGCCTCTCAGGAGTGAAAACCCGCCGCTGAAAGTGCCGCATCGGAGCGGGGTCCGGTGGTTCAAGTACCACCAGCAGTCAGCCGAAGTACCACTGGTGGTACTTCTACCACTAGTTGAGACAGTGCCATCACTAGCTGGTGCGTCACCCCTGGCAGGAGGTCGACTGCGTTGGTGCATCACCCCCCGCTGCCGCGTCACCTCCCCTCACCCCCGCTGCCATGTCACCCCCACCCCCTGGTACGAACTGCTCGCCGTCTTCTTCGGTGGCTTGGCCACTTCTAACTAGGCCAAAAGCGGTGTTCTTCGCACATGTGCACAATGCCGCTTGAAGCCTTGCCCTCAGAAGGGCTGAACGAAGACACGATTGGGTCTTTGTTCGGCCCTTCTGAGGGCAAGACTTCAAGTGGCGTTGTGCGCATGTGAAGAATGCTGCTTGAAGCCTAGCCCTGGCCTAGTTAGAAGTGGCCGAGCCGCCGAAGAAGACGCAAGCGGTGCCTTCGACCGGTCGTTGGGCGCGTCACCCCCTCCTGATGCGTCACCCCTGGCGGCCCGGCCCCCCATGCCCTAGCAATACCACTGGGTTGAGAACCCCTGTTCTATACTAAAATGTGTTCCCTGCATCACTTGTGAAAATATCCTAGTCAACAAAGCCCTAAGTTACAGGGCTTTAAATGATATCTAGACAAACGACCCACAAAAAGATGTGGAACTATGAATGAGTCCCTGGGGGAGCATAGCACTGTGATGACGTTATAATCTCCCTATATACCGTATTGTCCCGAGTATAAGACGCACCTGATTATAAGACGCACCCTTAAAGTTTGGTGCTATTAAAAAAAATTAATTAAATCACTGGCATTAAATTTCAACAGCCTGATTATAAGACGCACCCCTAGTTTAAAAACTTAAATTAGGAGAAAAAAGTGAGTCTTATACTCAGACCAATACGGTATATACCTGTTTCATTTGCAGCTCAACTGATAGCGAAGGGTGGAGCAAGCCTGCATGGAGGGACTCTTGGATAAGACATCACTGTTCCCAAGGCTTATTAACTGTCAGGCAACAAGCAAAATGACCCCACAATTATGGTACAGTCTGAATTCAACAGTTGCTTTTAGAACTGATTTCAGAGGGATGTAAATTGCACCCAAAATAGTGTTGCATAGAAATAGAGGCACATATGCACTACAGCTGTAATTAAAGTGTTACATGCACAGATGTGAAGGAAAGCAAGTAGTTACAGTCATACAAGAATACGTTTAAAGTAAAAGCAAGAGAAGAAAAAGAAGCGAAAACTATTTACGCCAAAAAACCAATGCTGACTATTTGCAGCTTATATTAGAGGTCAATCAGGGCATGCCTACACAGTCATACCAATCAGCTATCTCTTGCTGGTGGAAGCTTTGAGGAATTCATATCGGAACATCTACTGGCCAAACAACGTGCTACTTATGTCAACACATCACTGACCCTTGTGTGCTTGTTTTTTCTTCTTAGGTAGCAGCTGGGGGGGCATCTAGATTGGGGCCATGGTACAGAGGCTGCAGATGCGGTCCATCCATGAGGCCAACCAAGATGGTCATGTCAAGCAACAGGTTGGTGGGGGATACCCATTTTACACTTCCATCTGCCCATTTCCAATGTCTTAGCTCACCATTGTACTTTCCTCAGAACTTCTCCCACTCCATTTCCCTCTTCGGACCGAGGGGTCCCAAGACCTCCCATTAAGCTTTTGCCCCACAACAGTTCCAAGTCAGATCACCACCCTGGAGCTACTATTTATCCCGGAATGGAGGCTGCCATTGGTAGCTTCCATCCCAGATTAAGTAGTAGTCATAGGGCAGTGTAGGTGCCAGGTTGCTGGTAACCCTGAAGAAGAGTCCTCCACTAGCCACCCCCATGGTACCCCTCAACACTTATGGTGCATTTAGTGCTACCACTGCCACTGGTGCCAAGGGTTCAGGGGTTAGCCTGGCTAGCTGGGCCCTCTGATGTGCCCAGTAGTACCCAACCTGGCCAAACTGATGCCACCAATGCATGGGGGGGGCCCTGGTTCTGTATAGAGACTATGCTCGGAGCAAACGTTTAAAGCACCCTCCCCACTATGCCATTGTCCCAACCCAGATCAAGCCACTCTCACTACTACTACTTGGAGAAAACAAAAACAAAAAAACCAAGCATGGAAGGGCCAATAAGGAGACCTGACATTACCCTGGGCCTGGTATCCCCCATAAATGACATGAGACAAGATCAGCTGTGCTATGAAACGGGCCACTTTAATGCTTACACATTGAATTCAGAACATCCTGCAGCAGCTCCTATCTAAATGGAACTCCTCCCCCTGTAGTGTGGACACATACCCTGGAGGAGACAAATGCCGCTGTCACTCTCGCCTTGGGCTTTACAACCTGGCTCTAACCCAAGGTTGCCTCTCGCCAACCCCAGGTTTTCCACACCAACCCAAAGGTAGCCGAATTGCTCTTCCCATCCCAAGCCTGACAGCCTTTGAGATAGACTTTGCAATTCAAAACTGAGGCATCACCAGCCTCCATCCCTGAGCCGGACAGCCTTTTGAGATTGGTTCTGGTTCCCCTTCTGATGCTTGCTTAATTTAGGGTGCACACTGGATCCCTAATCTGACTCCCTATCCCACCCTATGTCTGCCAGTATTGGCTGTCCTGGCTAAGAGACCAGATCCCAAGTGATAGTCCAGGGTAGGAAAAAAAATCTTTCTGGAAATAGCCAATGAAGTGGAAAGCAAAACATTCCTACCTGGCCCTCAAAGGCAGCCAATTAGTCTCAGCCTGCCTCAAGGTGGTTGGACTGAAGCGCAAAATCTCCCAGGATCAGAATGTTGGCTTTGGGGCTTGCATGCAGAAACACTGCATTAGCCCTGCCCCTGGCTGGCCCAAACCACCAATCAAGTGCCTGTCCTTCCTGCCTTGCCTTGTGCAGGACAGGACTGGACAAAGAGAGCCCCTTCCTTGCTTGTAGAGGGGTTGCATTCTTTAGCCAGCTTTAGGAATGGAAAGCAGAAGGGCTCGCTCTGTCTGCCTGCCTGCCTGCCTGCCTGCCTGCCTCTCTCTCTCTCTCTCTCTCTCTCTCTCTCTCTCTCTCTCTCTCTCTCTCTCTCTCTCTCTCTCTCTCACACACACACACACACACACACACACACACACCTCTGATCAGTATTTTGACTACAGGAAGAAATCACATACCACCACAGTTTATATTGATGACTCATCTGAGCTGCCAATTTGGCTAGGCAGGTAGAAGGTCCACAGCAGAGGACCCCAGGCAGGTAGGAGGGCAAAGGATTCAGCTGTTTGGCAGAGCACTCTGCCATGTGGACCACTGTTCTTTCCTGAGTTGGGACTCATGTGGGCTCCCATGTCTGACAGTATTTCTCTTGAGATGCTGCTTCTCAGCCTTCCACTTTTTCAGCGTAGTTCACATGTCTGTCTGCCAACCTTGTCAATGGTGTAACACCACAACTGCATAGTGGATCATTTATATATTTATTTTATCCTGCCTCTCCACAATTTTTGGAGGCAGATCAAACAGATGATAACAAAGAAGATAATATACAACCCAGCACAAAAGCCAACAAAACATTAGCAGCACAAATCTCGTCTCTATATTACAAGGCTTTGTTATTATGACGTTAGATACACTGAAGGCCTGTTAATTGTAGACATTTGTTCCCCTCACAAAGGAAATTCTTTTTAAAAAGGCTTTGTGTTGGGTGTGTGTGTGTGTGTGTGTGTGTGTGTGTGTGTGTGTGTGTGTGTGTGTGTGTAAAAACCCTTAAGTGTGGCATGCAACCACAAGGCTTATGATGCAAATGTGATACCTTTTCACGGTGGTGGTCGTTTTGAATCCATTTTACTTTATTGAATGCATCACAGGAAAAATAATGTTCACCTATATGTTGTGGTCTGTGCTGTGTATGCAGTTGGTAGAAAGTGTATGTGTCCCTCAGTTATGCCTTTGAACCTCTTAGAGCGACTGTAAGATGGGGATGTCATTACAATACATTGTGAGAACGAAGTAGGGCCGCCCTTGAAGACATTCCAAAACTTCATCTATTATATAATGCTGGGGTTGGCAACCTTCTTTGGCATAGGGGCCAGTGCCAGTGGCCATGAGGCCCCCTCCATGATTCCAGTTCAGAGTGGCTGGGGGAAAATGCTGAATTACCCCTTAAATGCAGCCCAGACCTACCTAAGATCCACTGCAGCACGCAAAGTGCACTGTGGCGGATTCAAAGCAGGATCAGAGCCGCGCTGGTGGAGCTGGGGCACATCTCGGTGGAAAGGGACATGTCAGCCCCAGTGGCCCCAAAGGGTCTCCTATTTTGCTGGTGCACATCCAGAGAGACCGTATAATAAGGCCAGCTAGGCTCGGGAAGGGGGTTAGGATATTGGTGGAACGTGCTGTAGATATTCCCGCCCCCTCCCTGGCCTGGCCGGCCAATCTTTGTGTTTCATAAACAGACACAGAATTATTTTTGAACGAAAGCTATTATAACCAGCGACAATCTTGATAGAAGAAAGTTTTAATATGTAAAAAAGTATTTTATGTATTTTAATATTAAAAAAGTTTTAAATCTTGATAGAAGAAATTAATATGACCGCGATACCCGTAAAACTTTCTTCTATCAAGATAGACACAGAATTGTAGTGATTTACTGCACTTTTGCAGCAAAATTGAAGTTGTCTTATTATCATCACCCACAACAAACACATTTCTGAATTCTGAAAACGAGGGCATATCCACTACAGACCTAAGTTGGTTTGTTGTTCCTTCTCCCCAAGGGACCCTGGGAACTGTAGTTCTAGGATGGGTAGGCTAGCAAACTGTTGGAAATTCTCAGCACTCTCACCAAACTACTATTTGCAGGATTGGACAGGTCTAAAAACTGACATGTTTATATTGTAGAAAGTCCCTAGCAGTAGCAGCTGTCAGCCAGCTGCAACTTCCCCAAGTTCTTGAGATGACATATATTGCCTCCATTACGCCCACTGTGGTTCTGTGATTATGATCAAACTTGTGATGTTCCTATTATGATGCAGTCATTGTTCTCTCACTGCAGACCCAAGCTCAGCAGTCAGAGTCAGTTGGCTGTGGAGGATGAGGAAAGAGAAGCAGTATGTCAGGGGGCAGCTTGGTTTTCCTCTAGTGGAGAGAAAGATCGGGCAAACAAAATGGGGAATAACAAAAAAGAAAAATTAAACCTGCAGTCCTGTACTCACTTATCTGCCTGCAGTCCTGTACTCACTTATCTGGGAGTAAGTCCCATTGAACGCAGTGGTTCTCCTTCTCAGTAGCTATAGCATTGCATTGTAACACATCAAGGAAACATCTGTGGTAAATGATTACCAAACCAGCCACCTATTTTGCCATCAACATTTCAAAAACGCCTTGGACCAGGTGAGCTCTCAAGATTTCTCATTCATTTATCTGCTATTAGGGACATTAAGACAAAAATGGTCAGATCTTAAATGGTGGTGCTGATCATATGTCTGTACTGGTGGAAAGATGGAGTCCGAAAGATTTCAAGAACATACAGGAGGATAATCATGACAGAAGCAGTTGTGCTTGTTTATATACACAAAACAAAGGTGACGCTACCTGGTGAAAGGTAAGAAATAACTTTCAGTTGCAGAACAGAAAGTTGTATTCAGCAAGAAGGTGGGACGAGGCAATCTGGTTGATAAGGTGAGTACTTCATCATCCTCACCTGCCAAATTGTGTTATTTTCTTTTGTTGTCTGGTGCTATAAATCATCTTTGTCAAGGCTTGACTATAGGGGGAAAAGATACCTCCAGGAAAGATGACACTTTCATCCTACAAACATGCATTTGTACAGAAAACTTGACACATGGACAGCAAGGAGCCAATCTTTATTTCAGGAATTGCCTGGAAAACTTTGCAATTCATAGTTTTTGACATACTTAAGCAAAAAAAAAATCAGCAAAAAAATCACAACAGAAGTGAGGTAAAGAATATAACTTGTTGCACTTCTTTAATAGAAGGGAAGCATCAAAAATCGTTGATGATCATTGCCAAAGTGGACAAAGAAATCAGGTACTTGATCACTTTTCCTGGTTATCTGACCTGTTCAAACCAGTAACTGAAAACATCCATGACTGTTAAATATTAATTGAATCATTTTGGTGATTTCTTTGCAGAATGAGTGGGAAATGGTAATCTCTAAAGAGAAAGAGAGGTAATTCTCTAAGGTAAATGAAAAGATACTTTCATCTTGTAAGTGCAGACTTGTATGAAGAATGAAAGAGGACAACAAGAGATAAATTATTTGCAGGAATTGGCTTGAAAAGCATAAAGAAATGTATTGTTCTCAACATGATTTAAAAAGTCACACATTTCCTGAGAAGTCTAATAAGGTAAGAAACAGAACTTGTTGCACTTATCTTGAAGAAGTGGAAAATGTAAAACACCAACAGTCAAACAGCACCAACATGGAGGTAGGTTCTTAGGGTGCCCCCCCTTTTTTGCCAAAGAAAGCAGATATTTGGTCACTTTACTGGGCTTGCTGATCATTTCAGACTAATGGCTGGAAACATCTATAATGACTGAACAAGTTTGTGTTCATTCTCTCTCTCTCTCTCTCTCTCTCTCTCTCTCTTTGCAGATTTAGTGGAGAATTTTAAAAAAGTCATTAAAAAAAGTTGTAGTCCACCCATTCGCTACATATGGTTACTCAGCCATTAAAAAATAACAGAGGGGAAGATATATTTTAAAATCCTGTATACAGTGAAAAAAACATCATTCCAGTTTTCTTATGGAGCCAAGTGGTAAGATTGGTCTTAAAAGGAATATTTGCAACACAGGTATTTTCATTACCCAGCTCATCCAGAGGAAAAAGAACTGGGAAAAACTAAGTAATTAAGTTCTCCAATAAGTCAACTCCTTTGTTGCTGCAAAGACTAAATTTGCACGTTCCTGATCATTTCAGTAGAAAGCATGAGAGAAGGAAGGACGGAAGCAATGGACTGAAGCTCATTTACTGGTATTGTATGCAAGTTGTTTTTGCCAACCAGAAGAGATTGCTGCTTCTTGCAGTGTTTGAGTAACAGGAAATTGCTCTTATTTATTCTTTCAGGTAGAGCAAATCAAGAAATAAACAAAATTAAAGCTGGGCATGCATCTGTAAATCCAGAGCCAGACAGATGAGCAGCTGACAAAGGGAAGATCCATCATGGCAAGGGAGTTAATCTAAGCAAAATAGGTAATACACAATCCAATCATTAGGAAAGGATACTAGGATGGAAAAACAACATCCAGCCTCCTCTGTGACAATTTGACAGTTGTGTGTAACTATTATGGAGTGACGGAATGATTCAGTAGTTGCACAACCTGTTTAGTCAATTCAGGGGATGGTCACCTCTAGTTTGATTCCAAGACGGTGGAGTGGAAAGGTGGGAGGAGGAAGCACCAGAGGTCCAGTTGCTTATGGCTCTTGCTCACATGCCCAGGATAGCACTGACCGCCACTTTTGGGGTCGGGGAGGAATTTTCCTCCAGGGCAGATTGGCCAGAGGTCCTGGAGGTTTTTCGCCTTCCCCTTGGCATCGAGCAGGGGTCACTTGACAGGTTAGCTGACTTGTTTCTATAAATATCTTTAATAAAAATAATCAAGGTTAACTTTAAAAGTAGAAATAAAAGATCATAAAAGAAAAAAATATTGATTAAAACGCACTTCCTGCCTCCTTTTGGTTTTTTCATTCATATATTGAGCACAAATAGTAAAGTCTGATTTTGCGATAGCACCACTTGCTGTGCAGCCAAACCAGCTGGAGCTATGGCCCGATCGTAGTTTGGTTGTGTTCTGTTTTAATTGTTGGCACAGAGAACCTCTCAGTCACAAAGTTCCATAGTGCTGAATGCTAAATTCTAAGTGCTTAAAGTCACAATGCACACTTGGTACTATGCACACCTCCTTGGAAGTTTACCCATTGAATACCCATTGAACTGGGTAGCTTGCTTCTGAATATGTTAGGAGAGGACAGGGCTGGCCCATTCATAAGGCCAACTGAAGCAGTCGCCTCAGACAGCAGGTTGTTGGGGGTACTCTGTCTGCTTATTTACCTCCACTGCTCCTCCTTCCGCTCCCTGGATTGGAAAGGGAAGAGGGGGACAGAGGGAAAGAGGAAAAATGGAGGGGCCGAGAGTGCTGAATACACTGGGGAGTGGGAGAAACAGAAGCTGGCACATCATCAAGTAAGGGGGGGATAGCATTTGGCATGCCAACTTGGGCATCAGGAGGTCTTGGACCAATCCTGGAAAAGAACACTAATTCACACATCATTGAAAATAAGTCTCATGGCAGCCAATGAAATCCCACTGAAATTAATGAGATGTACTCTCATATAAGTATGGAGTGTGCACAGGACAGCAGCCTAATGGCGCAATCCTGTCTAGGTAGAGACTGGTGGAGAGGTCACTCTGCTGGTCTAGGGTGCCATAAGGCATGTTTGCGGCACCCGGAGAGTAAGTAGCAATGGCGGAGAGGCTTGCACTGCTCCCCTGACACTGCAGAAGACAGCACTGTCACGATGGAGAGGTAAGTCCGGGCTGTGGAGGGGGCGGGGAGAGGGCGGAATGGGGCATTCCAAGGGTGGGTGGGATTAGAGTATTGGGCCCAGGAAGGGGGAGGGATCAAGTGGAGGCCTGTTAGGCCTTACATGGGCCTCTAAATATACACCAGCAACATTGCTGGCATTCATTTGAGTAGGCCAGTGAATCCCAAACTGGGGTGCCGTCACACCCCAGCCAGGAACAATGGGTTGCTACTCCATTAAGGGGAGTGGCAAACCATGGTAATGACACTTCTGGGATTGCGCCACCACTGGGCAAACAAAGGTTTTTTATAGACACCTACCTGGGGGTCTTGCCGTGCCTCCGGGAAGTGCAGGGAGCAGGCCTCCCCACAACTCTGCAGGCACCCCTGCACCTCAAAACAGCTCCAGATTGCGATTGTGACCCACTTCCGGTTTCCAGAAATATCTAAGGGTACAGACACTTAAAGCCCAATCTTTTGGGCCGGTTTCTAGAAATATCTAAGGGTACAGACACTTACAGCCCAAAGGTTTCCCCATTATGGTATGCAGCTGCACTGCATGCTATGGTGTGTGTGTGTGGGGGGCAGATCGGGAGGCTTGGGAGAGGAAAGGGAAAATATTTTCCCTTACCTCCCTATAAGCATCCTGATTACCAATGGGTCTTCTCAGACTTGTGCCAGCTCTTTAGCTGGCTCAAGCCTGAGGAGAGAGAAGGGGGCATGTCAGGAGGTGAGGAAGGAGATAGCATCCGGAGTACATCACCCACACCAGGTACCACCCCCTCCAGCATCCAACACACCTCCCCCATACACCCTTTTTCACCCCCCCATCCCGTTATGCCCAGCTTGCCGACTCACCTCTGTCAGTGAGCCTTTGCCCCTATGTATGTACAGGTTAGGTTCCAGAAGTCTGTATGTAAGTTGAAATGTATGTAGGTCGAAACATCCGGTTCTTGCCAGCGTAGCGCTATCACGCTTGCAACAAAAGCACCACCAAAGCCGTACTGCACCAGCATGAAAGTGCTGACATAGCTATCTTTTACTCGGACATTGCAAACTCAGGGAGTCAGTGTTAAAATTAGAGGGATGCACAAAACAAATCTTAATAGTAGTGGTTACCAAAAGTACTATAAACGTTTCACCTTCCTTATTTTTAAAAGTAATTACAAAATCCCCCAAAGGTAAGCACAAATGTGTCTTGTTTGTCTAGAAAACTTTTTCTTCTTTGAAAATGCATTTCCTGTTATTCCCTAAGAATTCTTTGGGACTATGATTGAACATTTAACAAAAAGGCTGAAGGAAAATAATTTACCACTTAACATTCTGTGGGATAAGTTCTATGGTGGCC
The DNA here is from genome assembly GCA_026170595.1 of Plestiodon gilberti rubricaudatus. Lineage (NCBI taxonomy): Eukaryota > Metazoa > Chordata > Lepidosauria > Squamata > Scincidae > Plestiodon > Plestiodon gilberti. The sequence goes on from JANXHW010000001.1 coordinate 81,144,544, forward strand.
TTTGTTTACAATCCACGAGGAAAGGAAACTCCCAAAATACAAGGTCTGGTCAACGTGATGGTTTCCCAACACTGCACCAGCTCAAGAAGGATTAGTGCTGGCCTTGAGGAGGCTACAGTGATGTGTTCTGCAGCTAAAGGTCACGCTGACACTGCCCAAGGGAAAACAAAGTGTTATCTTTCACACCAAACTAATGGTTTCCACAGGTATCCTATTCAGATCAGTCTAATGTAAAAATAAAGGGTAGTGTTGATAGACAGGGATGTCTAGAAAGTGGTTCCTGTTGGATGAATGTATAAAATGAAATTAAAAGCTTGTATACACTGATGATACACTTTACTAAGAATCAAATGTGTTGCATCTGTAACAATATAATGTAATTGGCTTCAATAAAACTATCTCATGCAAAATTGAAATATATGTATTTCCCCCCCAATACAAAATATTTTGTCTTATATTGGTGTGAACTCATTTCACTTTTATAAAAGGTAGATATCATAACAGCCTTAGGGGCAGACTATATATCAGGGGTGGCCACACCACACTTGCTTCATGTAAGAGTTTAAGTTACATACGATAAACTTCAGATGTTTGAGATCCACAGAGCCGCAATATTTAAGAAGCCTTTACTCACCACGAACGTTAAACATGCATTTTAATCCAGTGAACTCTCAGTTTATACCGGGTAAATAATTATAAAGCTTGAACTTTTTTTTAATTTACCTTTTATATTAATTGTATAATGAATATCCTTTTTAATATTAATATTAAAAAAGGAGCTCAGCCAACATTTTTCCACGAGCCACACATTATATGTCAAAGAGCCGCTCACGGGTGGTTTGGCCCGCTCACGGGTGGCATGGCCGCTCACGACCCATGGTTTGGCCACCCCAAATTATTTATTTATGTATTTATTTAAAGAATTTATACCCCACTTTTCTCCCAGTAAGGTCAATCAAGGCAGCTCACAGAATTAAAAACAACAATAATAAAACATTAAAAAGAATTATGCCCCACCCCATTTAGACGATAACAAGAAAAATCACTTTCAAATGTCTGAATCAGAGTGTTTCTTCTCCTGCCAGTTATTTCTACTTTGAATACTCTTATACTTTATTTAAGGATTCAGCTAACATGCACATGCAGGTCCCACCACCAGCCTTGCTGCCTCCTCCTCCTTGCCTGCCCAGCTACTTAGGGTGGCAAGGAGAGGAAGCAAAGGCGGAGTGCAGCACAGTGAGGTGGAATGCAGTGATCTAGAGCTCCCCCTTCTTCATCCAGCCTGCTGAACATTCTGTCCACTGCCACTGTTATTGCTGCCTCCCTCTTGCTCCCAGCATGCTTGGCTCATCCTGCTTAGTTCAAACAGGGCCAGGTGGAGCAAGAGGGAGGAGGTGGCAGTGACAGATTGAAGGTAAGAGGAAGCGGGGGGGGGGGACTCCACCCAGTGGCGTTGCTCGAGGTGGGGGCGGAATGGTAAGTTCCGCACTGTGCTAACCTCCGTTTACTCCCCGGCAGGAGGCGGCCCTGCCCCCTCGCCGTCAGAGCCATTCAGTGCAGCGAAGTTGCCTTCGCTGCACTGAATGGCTCCGACGGTGAGGGGGCGGGGCCACCTCGTGCCGGGGAGTAAACGGAGGTTAGTACAGTGCGGAACTTACCGTTCCGCCCCACCTCGAGAGACGCCAGTGACTCCACGTCCTTCTTGCTTGCCTAGCCTTCTTCCCAGAGACATCGTTATGGTGGGGGCGGTGGGCCCCAAGCGGCGGGTTGAGGGGGGTGCACCTGCCGCCGGATCCGGTGCTCTGTCTCACGCTGGCTCCTCTTCAACGGCTGCACGTTTTAGCCCTCCCCCCCCAGGTGCCGTTTGGCTCCAAAAAGGAGTCGAAAAGTGCCGGTGTGTGTGTGTTTCCGCGCCGCGGTGGCACGCAAGGATGATGCCATGCCTCCCAGGGGTGGGGCGTATTGCGTCCCGTAGGGGATATTGCGAGGGCGGCCCCCTCCCACGGGGTGTGTGTGTGTAGGGCTGCTACTGCTTCTTCCTGGGAGGGTGAGAAAGAAGTGGAGCCTGTTCTGATCACACGGGAAAGTGAGCTATCAAAGCAGGCTCACTGTGCTGCTCTTTGTGCAGTTCTGTTGCTGCGGTGCTGGTGGAAGAGGTGGACTGCCATTGTCACTACCCTGTTCCCACTCTCTCTCAGCAAGCAAGAAAAGGATGAGAGAGCCAATTGTATTAGCTCCATGGGCAATGGGCTGGATGGGGGGGGGGGGAGGCTGACATGGAGTGCGGGCAGCCTTTGCCAGTTTGCTGCAACCCCCCCCCCCATCTGCCACTCAAAGTGGCCTCTTCAGTCAGCCTCATGACTAGGCCTGCCAGGACATTGAACCTGGGACCTTGTAAATGCAAAGTATGTGCTCTGTCATTGAACCCTCCCTGACGGTATTAAGGGTACATTCCTGTACACACTTATTTGGGAATAAATACCATTGCATTCAATGAGATTTAATTCCAAGTAAGTAAGTATGCATAAGTTTGTGATGTTAAGTGGCTAACATATTTGACATTTATCTGATTTCATATTTGACATCTGCCAGAATCAAAACTAATGCCAATACATCTGAAGCACTCACAGTGCAATCCTATGCATGTCTACTTAGAAGTCCCATTGAGTTCAATGGAAGTTACTCCCAGTCTGTTAAGTGTGTATAGGATTGCAGTCTCAGATGTCAAGGTAGAATTTCACATATTTGAATTTCATATTTAATGGCAAAAATCAAACATTTTGCAAACGTTTTCAAATATTAATTTCAGCTCTAGCAATTAATGCAAAATTCCTCTGAACCATTCGATTGCATGCAGCCTCAGGAACATTTCTGCAAAATTATTTTTGTCTTCATAATATGTTTATAGTACTTGGTATTTATAGTCCTTTGCAGATGAGAGATGCCCTGGGCCTGAAGTAAACATTTGTGCTTTACATTCTGCTCCACTCTGGAAATTTTAAGGAAAGCTCAGCCTCTGTCCCTCTTCCCTCAGTTTCAGATTAGTATTCCAAACCCTGTGAATATTTGATTCACTGAGGCATGGCAAAGTTAAAAAAATTCATGAAAAAGAAAACTGCAGTGTAAGAAAGGTCCTGATGGTTTTCAAGAGTCAAGATTAAGCTTTTGCTTCAAGGATGCACCTTCCACACATCAGATAAAACTGCTCACACCAACTTTAGCCCAGAGAAGTGCACCGCAAGCAGGGAGGAGGCATGAACATGGAGCGCCACCAAAGGAAAAGTGTGTGTGTGTGTGTGTGTGTGTGTGTGTGTGTGTGTGTGTGTGTGTGTGTGTGTGTGTGTGTGAACCCTAGGTGGCCATCAGTCAATCTCAGTTGGAAAAAGTTCCTCCTCCTCACTCCAATCAGTTTGATTGTGCACATGTAACTAAACCTATCCATTGAGCTTTTGCACAAAGAAATGCTATGACGTGTCTGTTTACCCAACAACCAGCTTCTTTTCAAGCCTGATGCACCAGAGCAAAAGCTCAAGATCCATGGTAATACAAGGTAAATGGTGACACGCAACTGTAGTAGGTGATCGCCTGGAGAATGGTAATCTCTGTTCAACCGGTATTCATTATCTTTAGCAGCCTGAGTGACTCAACAGCTTGAAGACTTGCTCTTTAACTCCTGTAACAGACAGCCGACATCCTATCCAATGCTGGTGCAGCGGGGCCACATGGCCCACGCTGTATCCAGCACTGAGATTGAGCAGGCTGGAGGTCTCCTCGGGGGTAAGAGGCTATTTGCCTCTTACTCTGGGCTCTGTCAAGCCTCAGCCTGCTCAGTGAAACTACTTAGATTTGTGCCAGCTAAGTTGCTGGTGCAGGCCTAAGAAATCCTGTATAGGGCTTCCCGGCCTGGGAGGGGGGATAGGATATGGCAGAGGTCTTCTCCGCTGATCCCTACCCCCTCCCAGGACCTCTCTGTCCACCCCACCCTGTTACGCCCACTCCCTGCCCTCCCCACATCCTCCCAGGCCCTGAGTTGCATGGAGCGGTACTTACCCACACCATGACGCAGGGTCCAGCAGTGGCCGGCGGGGAGGCGGTGCAGGCATCAGCGCTGGCGCTGAGTCCCAGAGCCGGCAGCCCTCTCTCAACAGGATTGCACTGACAGTCTTATTGGTATACTGTACAGAGATCAGAGTTGCTGTCCCAGTAGACAACAGAACACAACTCCATCTAAACCAGAGGTTCCCAACCTGTGGTACATGTACCACATGGTACTTTGTGTGACCGCCAGTGGTATGCGGCAGGCTGGTCATCTGCTTTTCCGATCAGCCACACATTTTCTGACAGGGCGCCCAGTGGAAGGGGGGTGACAAAAGCCCCCCCCCTTGGATGACCCCCAGCTTCCAACAGTTGCCCCTAGCCCCTTCAAAGCACTAATCTAGCACTGAAAACTGATCGACACTAGATTAGCACTTTGAAGTTAAGAAGCCCCGTGTGTGGCCCCTCGCCATTACCTTTGTTTTGTTTCTAGGCTGTGCCTTGTTTTAACAAAAGGTCTGCTTCTGTGCTTTAACTAGCACAGAAACATACAAGCTGAATGATTGTAGAAAGGCTCGGCTGAATTAACAGGAAGCAGGAACTGGAACTGCCTCCTGTTAATTTGGACGAGCCTCCTCGGATAGGTGCCAGCTCTTTAGCTGGCGCGCATTCGGGAAGGTCGTGTAAGGGTGGCCCAGCCTGGTAAGGGGTGGTGGATATTGGCCAACCCAGCGCTGATATCCCCGCCCCCCTCCCAATGACCCCCTCCCTCGCCACACCTGCCCGCCCTCCCCCCACCCCAGTGCCAACCCACGCAGCACTCACCTGGGTCGGCCAGTGCAGGTTCGGTTAGGCAGCGGTATGTGCAGTGCCGACCTCCGCATCAGTACTGCTTACACATGAGGAGCCGCAAAAGTGCTTTGCCTATTCCTGCGCAGGATTGCACTGTTAGTCATTAAGCTCGCACACTTAAGTCATTAAGTGCGTGTGTGCACACACGCGCATGCACCCCTATTCGCGGTGTGAAACAGTCTTTACAAATCTATTTATTTATTGGCACAGGTGATACTTCAGAAAATTTGACCATGACAGGTGGTACACCAGGCAACAAAGGTTGGGAACCCCTGATCTAAACAATTGCAAGAGGGCTCCACGTCGCTTGCCTTCTAACCTTTTCTGAAGGCCTGGTGCCTAGATGAAGTCTCTGGACATTATCCCAATTATCAACAAATAGGTCTATATATATACCGTATTGGTCTGAGTATAATACTCACTTTTTTCTCCTAATTTAAGTTTTTAAACTTGTGGTGCGTCTTATAATCAGGCTGTTGCAATTTAATGCCAGTGATTTAATTAATTTTTTTTAATAGCACCAAACTTTAAGGGTGCATCTTATAATCAGGTGTGTCTTATACTCGGGACAATACAGTATATGAAGCTGCAATCCTATGCCTACTTACCTGGGAGTAAGCCCCACTGAACACAATGGGACTTATGCCTGAGTAGATATGCGTAGGCTTGCAGTGTAAGTGAATGAAAATGTTTTTCAGCCCGAGTGCTAGCTTCTGAAACGTAGCTAAGCCACCATATTTAGCTGGTTTTGTGTCAACACTTTGCCTGGAGCTAGTGCTGACATGAAAGCATTTAAAATGCTTTAAATGTTAAAATGCTTAAAAATGTTTAAAATACCTTTCATCTCTTTTAGAGGTTTGTTGAGCTGCTTTAAGCATGTTGAGCACAATTTGGTGTCTTTTGAAGTCATTCTGGTGATTCCCAGTCAGTTCTGGAGAAAGGATTGTTTATACTGACTTAGCACATTCCAAGCTCAGGAGATATTCAGCTCACAATGTATAGACAGACAATCCTCCTTCCTGAAGCAAATGCAGCTTCCTTACACTTTGGAGTGCATTGTTCCATCCCACCTTTTGCTTTCTAAAGGAAACCCGGAGGTCATTTCCAAAGGCCGTGATTCTCCATAAAGTTAAAAGGCATTCCTTCCCCACTTTTGGGGTTCTCACTAGGGCTATCAATTTCTGTTTATTAGTCATCTGCCTCTTTACTAATGAATTCATTGATTCTATTAAAATACATTGTGTGTTACTAAACCCTCAATTATCTGGCTGCTTCTTCAGATGCTGAAGGAAGTTCAGGGCTGCCCAGTGTAGGGTTGTCCGGCCCCAATGGGCCTCCTCGAATGTCTGGAACAGCGGGGTAAGGGCTGCCCAGGCCGGGAACGAGTGCAGGATATCGGCGGATCTCGCCGCCGATATCCCCACCCCTCCGGGCCCAACTCGCCCAACAGCCACCCTCCCCCCACCCCTGCACCAACTGGTGCAAATCATACCTGCTCTGGTGGCTGCAGGGTCAGTTCAGAGGCTGAGTAAGGGCTGCCAGCCTGATCAGCAGCGGCCCTTACTCCCCGGGTGCTAAAAACGCGCTTTACAGCACATTTATGACACTGGGCACCTGCGGAGCACGCGCTCCACAGGCGCTTTTCTATGCAGGATTGTGCCGTAACTCTCAGGTAAGTATGCATCAGATTGTAGGTTTAACGTAACATGTGCTCCATACTGTCTCTCAGGCAGCCCTTGGGAAAGAGGATGGTGTACACATTGACATATGCCCCATGGCAAACGTCTCAGTTTGTTTCCTGCTGAGTCTGGTGCTTCTGCTTTACTAAGGTCCTTTGAAAAACCGTTCACAGGCAGCAGCACCTGAGAACTCCTGCTGCTGATGCCCCTGCTGCTCCTGCTGTAGGAGAAGTCCTGGAGCTCTGCTCTGCCCTGCTCCTCCTTGACTACACGTCTGATGGGCACTACATGGAGGCCACCTCACTCAGTGTTGCCATTTTATCACACAATAGATTTTTATGTAGAACAGTTTAGCATATTCTAAGAGCTTTTCGCCATACCATTGTAAAGAACCTAATGGGCCATCGTTTATTTATTTATTTAAAGAATTTAAATACCCTGCCTTTCTCCCAACAAGGGCAACCAAGGCGCCTCAACCAAGGCGCCTCTTCGTTGCAGCGCCTCTTCCGCTGGTGCTGACTGCTGTAATGCATTCAGTGCCGGTTGTAATAGGTGTAAAAGGCGTAACGGTGTAAAGGGTTGGTGCATCATCAGCTCTCCCGCCACTCTCTGGACCTGGTAAGTTAGCGGGAGAGATGACGAGAGGGCAGAACAGGGACAGGGGGAGGGCGGAATGGGGGCGGCAATGGGGGCTGTGGATGGGCAGATCAGGTCCAGGAAGCTGGCGAGTTCGGTGGCAGTGGCAGCTGCCAGATCCTGGCAGCTGCCAGATCCTAACCCCCTTCCAGGACCCAGTCCCATGGCATGGGTCCCAGCTATTTAGCTAGCACAGGTCTGAGTAAACACCCTATCGCCGTGGAGGCTTACCCAGAGGAGACCTCTGCAACTGCCCCCCTCCTGTGCTGCAGGATATGAAGCGGTAGCTATTTTGGCGCCGCTGCATCGGCAGGGGGAAAACAATAGGCATGGGCTCTAAACATGGCATGGAGAAAAGCACATGATCAGGCAGGCTTGACATGTGATAATGCAGCTATGCAAAGCATTTAAAATAGACTCCATATGGTGGCTGCAATGTGTCCTCTTGGCCCTCTGCAGCACATGCTCATCTGCTGTTTATAAATTAGTGGAAATTATGTACACTAAAGTATAGAAACCCCATATCATAATGCTGAAAGACTTGGAGTGACACGTTCTTATAAACAATTATTTGGGACAATCATTTCTCCTACATTTTACAGGGTTCTCAGCCAGAAATGTGCCTTTAAAATGAAATGTTGAGGATGTTCCAACAGCTATCTGATTCAGTACCTGAATGGAGTCGTACCCAGTTCACTCTGCCAATATAACTGTACTGATTTCTTAAATTAGCCTGATGATAATGCATGGAACACGATTGCATGGTCTTGTCTTTGGAATTCTCATCGTCAGTCTTTCTGTTCTTCTGTTGCAGTTTTACAGATGCTAAATATAAAAAGGAATAAAAGGTGTTTATCCATTGACATTAATCTTGCACATCTTGTACATTTCCCCCTTGGATAGATTTAAACAATGCTACTGATTTCAGGAGACTGATATACTGGGTGCAGTGAATGGCAAAAAAGGGTTTCCTTGTTTTCGGGGAAAACAATGAGCTACCCTCTCTGTTTTCTTTTGTACCTCCTTAATCGAGAAGAGCAAGGTGAAGTATATTCATCACAAAGAAAGCTGGCATACATACGTTGCTTTCATGGCAGCAGCTGCACAGGAAACGGTAGGTTTGTTTGGATGAGGCAGAGAAGAGAGATGCCGTTTCTGTCCTTTCTGGGTCATATTTGCAAATGGAATATCGGTGAGGTTTTTCAGTGGCCAAGCAAACACCATCCTTTCTGAAGTCTCCTGTTAGGGTGTGCATGCTATTATTCACCCATTCAATTAACTGCTAAGGAGACTGAAAACTATGTGCCCAGTGCAGGAAAATGAGTCCATCTTTATTTGCTAGTTAATCAAAATCCAATGGCTTTTGAAAGTAGTTTGAAATAGGCATTAATTAGGAGGGATCTCTAAATTTGAAATTCAAAAGACATCATGCAAGCCAAATAAAAAAGCACCGAAGACGAACCGCCTGTTCAGACTTTCCAGCTCCATTTGCCTCAGAAAACAATGGAGCTACATCTGACCTGGAAATGGTCTTGACAACACTCACAGGTGCAAAGATGTTGGGGGCAATTATCTATGAATACATGGACTGACTTTCAATACTGCCCTTCAGAGTTTGTTTTTCAAATGATGGAAGCTTATAAAAGGCACCTTTGCCAATGAATGTCATCCCAAGAAATGCCTCACATAGTAGGAATGCGTAGAATATCAGCATCAGGCTTACCCCCAAGTTACAAAGCTGTGTATCAGACAGAATTAACTTACGAAGACCCCAGTTCAGGCAAAAAGAAAATTATCAAAGCCATCAAACATTCTGAAAGTTCATTTGAAATGGAAGATGCTGCTGGATGTAGTGGTAAATAAGGTCACGGGAACAAAAACAGAGGAATTCAGAAACCCAAGGCAGGTTTGGGTAGGGGTGGGGAGGGGTGAAACTGCAGGGGGAGGGGGTGATTCAGTGGTGATGGCGCATGTCGAATCCTATCCCCTCTGGCCGCAGCCTCCCCAACCCCTTTCTCTCCTTGGACTAGAGGCAGCGAGATTACTGGTGCAGGTATGAGGAGACCTATTGCGGAGTGGGAGGTTTACGGAGGGGGAGCAGGGGATTTAAATCCCCTTTCCCTTCCAAAGCCTTCTGACACCCCCCCCCTCCGGATATACTGCATGCCTTTTTTTGGAGAAAGGATAGGGGGGGGTAGGGGGCAGTTTATAAACAGGAAAATTCTGATCCACCATGCATTTTTGGTTGGATTTTTGGATCTCATCTTGAAGAAGAATACTGATTTTGATCAATAGTTTTATTTCCAAATTAAGGTGTAGCAAGGGACAGGCTTGTTGGACTACCCTGTATTGCAAATTTGTATATGACTGAATTGGAACAAGGTGAAATGTTGAATTGCATCACCAATTAATTCTTCAAATATTTTCACTACTATGGAAGTTATGACAATGTCTTGTTTTCTTTTCAAGATTTGTTCAGAGATGGGCTAATATGATTCATGATTGTATCAAGTTATTTTGTCATTTTTGCTTTGATATACATTCCATTTTTGTAAGTTCGTTCTGTTCATGAACAAATTTTGTTCATTCTGGAGAACAAAGCCTGTGTTGCAGGCTATTCTAATCTACAGACATTTACCGTATTGGTCTGAGTATAAGACTCACTTTTTTCTCCTAATTTCAGTTTTTAAACTAGGGGTGCGTCTTATAATCAGGCATAAATTTAATGCCAGTGATTTAATTAAATTTTTTTAATAGCACCAAACTTTAAGGGTGCGTCTTATAATCAGGTGTGTCTTATACTCAGGACAATACGGTATTCCATATTACAGAATCGTAACCATCATCTTAGGCTATGTTAAAGGATCCTATTAAAAGGAAATTTTGCCTTTTGGACAGTTTCTTCATCTAAAAAGGAACTGTGTGATTGTTGAGGTATATAGATCTCATGTGGATATAAGTGATATTGGTAACTTCAAGAGAGGGGGGATTTCCTATGAAAGTCATCCATCAGTTCAGATTCTGTGCTGATCATTCTTCTAGGTCTACTTAGTGGACTGATAAATCTTCAGCGGATTTGGTTTCTTGAATTATGGCCCAATCCTATGGACATGCTGGGTTGCTGGAACTCAGTGCAGTACACTTTACGGCAGCTGCAAAACACAATGCAGCATAGAGCACAGCCTGGCCACTGCCGTGAATGGTGAGTGGTGGTGGACAGGTGACAGTGGCCTCTGCAGGAGCCCCAACACTAGTAAGTTGGCATGGGAGGGCGGGCGGTGGGCAGAACGGAGTGGGGGTGGACTGGATGGGGTGGAGACCGGGGCAGAGCGGGGATGTATCAAGGGTAAGAAGGGGGTGGATATTGGCCGTGGCAGCTCTGCGAATATCCTATCCCTCTTCCCAGCCTCAGTCCACCTGCCCAGGTCCACTTGGACTTGCACCAGCCAAGGAAAACCATCAGGTTTTCTTGCCTCTGGGCAAGAAACCATCAGGTACAGCTTGCCTCTGGGCAAGGAAACAAATGTTCCCTTATCTGAAGGAGACCTTTGGGACTGTCCTGGGGCTGCATCGGCAGTGTGTGTGTGTGTGTGGGGGGGGGGGTGTTGATAGGATTGGGCTGTTAGTCATCTAGCTCATGCTATCAGATGAACAATCTGCCTCCTGAAACACAACAGTTTTCAAGCAACAAATGTAGATAAGGAACGCTGTGTATTGTATTGCTTTGAAAACGTCTTGAAACAATTGAAGCAGACAATTGTCCTCTCTCATCATTATATTGTCAGTGGAGTATGTAATATGTGGTGTATAATATATTTTGTGATGCTCCATCACTAGAGTTGGGAAGCTCTCCTTCACCCATAAACCATCCATAGTTACATGCAGCGTATACGAGAGTGTCAGTGAGGCTGCGTAGTGTGTATCAGCAGTTTTAAATTATTTGGGAAAAGGTGGAGTTGAACCTGTAATGTACTTAAAATATATATGCAACTTCCCTGCTTGATCTTTTATGAGCGAGTCCGTTTCTAGTCAGTCCAGTGTGGAGTTCAGCAAAGGCCATATTGGTCATTCCCTTTAACGCAGAATAAATATTGGGTCATGGTCATATGAGGCTACTTTTCATCTTCTTTTAGTTAAAAAAAAAGCCTCTGCAAAGGCATACAATAAAAGAGAGCATGGCAGAGAAGGCACAAAGGGAAGATATCAATCAAGGAAAGCAGCCAACTGTTCTCTAGGCAGTTTCCAAGCAACTTTAATGGAAGGCCAGGCAGAAGCAAGATAAAAGGAGATATGGAAGCAAGACATTGTTTTGTACAATAAAGTGACCATGAATGCCCCCAGTTACTGGGAAATAGAGTGGCCAGAACGCACAAGCACTTATGTATTTCTGCAAATACATATGAAAATTCTGCCTAAAGGGTGCTATCAAATTTGAGCGAGAATGTTAATTCCAACAATGTGCATCATGCATAACTGATCAAAGAAAGTAGTTTTCGCTAAATATAAGCCAATGACTTAGAACCATCCTAATAATCTTTCACATATCATCAAGACTTGCCTTCTAATGATCTCAAAATACCTTGGTGAGCTGATGAGTAGTACCTGTTGATATTGTTTCCATTGGGTTGAATCAGGGGACTGCAAGAAAGGTATACACAGATAAAGTGAGTTTTTCAGCCATACAGCTGGTAACAGCAATTCTATCTATTCAGTCTCTTCAGATTTTCTCCTTCTGTTTTAAACTCTCCCAAATTACCCAGATAATTGTATCTTTTCGAGTGAGTCACACAGAGCAGTGGTGAGATCATAATAGGAAAAGTTGAAGCGATCACTCCTATTGCTTCCAAGGACCTGCTTCATATTAACCTTCTTTGTTTACTTCTTACTGTATGTCTTTTAGATCTTGCCTTCCTTCCATGGAATGAAAGATGGCATACACTGAGCTCCCAAGCACATTCCAAACTGGGCTACCAGACCCAGACCCAGAGGTGTGGAAAGACTGGAGCGAGCGGAGCAGCGGCTCTGGGCGGCACCGCGGCGCCGGGCGGCGCTGCTCTGCTCGCTCCAGTCTTTCCACAGAGCGAGCGCGCGCGCGCCCACCCGCCCGCCCATCCGGTGACGCGGGCGCTCCGAGGCCTTCTCCCCCTGCCTCGGAGCCGGAGAAAGCCCCGGAGCGTCCACCACGACCGGTGGACAGGGCTTTCTGAAGGCGGCGCGCTATTTATCTTTTTGCACATGCGCAGAATGTTTACGTTACGTAAGCCGGGTCGCCCCCCCTCGGAGCGGGGCCGCCCCATACAGGGGGCGGCGCCGCACCTTTGGGGCGGCGTATCAGCGAGCGGTGCTCCAGGCAGCATCCGCTCCTGATACGCCTCTGCCCAGACCCACTTAGCTTCTGCAAGGCTGCTGTACAACTTTGTACAGCCAACTGCAAAGACACACAGGGAGATGTGTGACTTTGATCCCTTTGGGGACAGGGAGCCATTTAGCTATTTCATTTTCTCTGTAATCCGCTTTGTGAACTTTTTTTTGTTGAAAAGTGGTAAATAATAATAATAATAATAATAATAATAATAATAATAATAATAATAATAATAATAATAATAATGTGCACATTTCCTATGAAGGCAAATTTTGGAAATTAGCAGTACAACCACAATGTAGTGATTAGCAGTGACAACCACAATGTAGTGTTTCAAGACATTTTGATGGGTAGCATCAGTTGAATGCTATTCCACTAGCTCAGGGGGTGTCAAACTCATTTCATACAGTGGGCCAGATAGCATTCATGGCACCTGCTGAGGGCCGGAAGTGACATCATGAAGCAGGAAGTGATGTAATTAAGAAGATTATGGCTAGAAATAAGCAGTTTGCTCTCAAGTAGGAACTCATTAGCAGCAAATGACAGAAGATAAAATATGCAAATCTCAATAATATTTTCAATATACTGAGAGCCCAATTATCACATGGGCTGGATAAAGAGCTTCCGAGAGCCATATCTGGCCCATGGTCTTATGTTTGACACTCCTGCACTAGCTCATCTTGGAAGAATGTGGATGTCAAGAAAATATTAACTTATATACAGCAAGTCCTCACTTAACGTCGTAGATAGGTTCCTGAAAACTGCGACGTTAAGTAAAACAACATATAACGAACCTATTTTTCACAGGTGCTCCAGGGGGCTCTGGCGGGCTCACTGCATGCTGCAAAGCCACTTCTGGATTGCACGGGACCGCGGCCCACTTCCTTGGCTTTGTTCTTGCCTCAGAATGCCTTGTCGAAGCTACTTGCAAGGTATTCTGGGGTACAAATAAGACCAGGAAATGGGTTTGCGAGCCCAGCGTGATCTGGAAGTAACTGCAGCCATGGAGGATGAAGTTAAAATGAAACAATGAGTAGCAAAATGACGGTAAGCAAGGACTGACTGTATTAGCAGAATTCTTGCTTCTATTATTTGAACTATCTATTTGAACTATTATTTGTACTATCATATGATGCAGTACACAGAACGAGAGAAGAGGACTGTGCACCAAGAGGCTTACAATCTTCTAATTAAGATACCAAGACATTGAAAATTGGATAAATACTGAAGGTATTAACTGAAATAACTGACCCTCAAAATTATCTTTCTAATTAAGAGCAAAACACAACAGCACACAAGTTTTATACCAGCATATGCCTGGCAGCAAAGGTATGCCTAGACCCATTTCAGTCTAGCCAGCAAGCGAGTTAACTGGATTGCTGTCCTTCATTTGCTTTAAAAGATCAGAAACACCTGCACTATCTTGTACGAGGTGAGGCTGTGGACCAGGCCAGCAGATGCTGCAATCTCCAGCAAGGATCTGGAGCGCAGTAAGGGTGTGTGCACATGTGTGCGTGCGTGCGTGCGTGTGTGCGTGCGTGCGTGCGTGTGTGCGTGCGTGCGTGCATGCATGCATGCATGCATGCATGCATGCATGCGTGTGTGTGCGCGCGCACCCTTATTGAGCTCCAGATCCTTGCTGGAGCAACATCTTAGCCATATTTATACTGTATACTGTGGCTGGTCCATCCCTTCCCACAAAGGAAGCCCAATTTCTTAAAGGACCCTTGCCTGATTTTATAAAAAAAATTGGTTCTGACAGCAATGGAGGGACATTCAAGGGAGTCCTTGGAGTTCAAAGAGAGGGACAGAGCAGTGGCGTTCCTGGAGGGGGGGCGGCACCTGGAGGGGGGGCACGCACTGCCTTCACTGCCATAATGGCTCCGGGGGTGAGTGGGAGGGGCTGTGCTAACCATTTTGCAAGGCACGGATCACCACCTTGCACCAGGAACGCCACTGGGACAGAGCAATGTCCTTGGCCTGGGGCAGAGATGGTGGACCAGCCTCCTGGAATTCCCTTTGTACAGGGGTTCAGCAGGCCTGGGTGAGAGCAGTATCGGCTCCAAGGGGATTCTTCTCCCCCAATCTGTCTGCTCGCCTCAGTCTCCCTCTTCATCCGTGGATTCTGTTCCTGAGATCATGATGTGCGCTAAGGAAGCGGTGGGAAAAGACACCAGATAGAGAGCAGCCCTCGCTGCCAACAACGTTGGGTTTTGATAGCTCTCTGTGCGTTCCTCCTCCTTTTGTTTTCTTCATTAAGTTGTTATTTAAAACCTTATATAAAAATTCAGAATCAGAATTAATTCTTGGATAGAAAACATAAAGAGAGGAAGCAATAGGATTCAACAATGTGTGTGTGTGTGTGTGTGTGTGTGTGTGTGTGTGTGTGTGTGTGTAAAATGACTAGAACAGGCACTAACTGCATGATTTAACATTTGTAAATTTTACATTCCATTTCTAGGTCGGAGAGTAAATGGGTCTATTATCATTTCCAAGCCAGATGTTTTAGTTTACTGAGCCTGTTTGATCCCTGCACCTGTCTAAAAGCAGCAGTTGCTGGATTAGCATAAGGAACTGGTTTTTTTTTAATGGACAACTGTTACTGAACACAAGCGAGCGGTGTGAAAATGAGCAGACTTTGGGTATAAAGGGTCAACTGTTTGTGTCACAAGGCAGTACACATCATTTATAGTGCAAAACAGGCATGCAACATTAGCCCTGTATGTCCATGTGCTGGAATATACATTACAAAGTGACAATTACAGGAACTTCCAATGAATGGAAGAAGAAAAAAGGGAGGGGGGGGGGAAGGAGGCATATTACCCACATCCATCTGTGAGAGAGCTGTGCCGTTACTTGGAATTATATATAGTTTCTGGTGGATTATCATGATTATAAAAGGAAGAGCTGGCTCCCTGCCCCCACCAAGAATTTCATCATGTATCTTAAAGGGAAGCAATGGCTTTTCATTACAATCTGTCATTTATGGTATGTGTAAAGTGTTTCTTGTCAACCACTGTACAGATAGTTTTGCAAATTTCACTGGACTGCTAGACACATTGGCACATCCCAGGAGGTCATTGGTCCATTTGAGGACCAATTCTGCCCCAGCCAGAACTCACACAGAAGAACACCACATGATGATTCTGGGTTGGGGGGACCCTCACTTCAGAATAGCTTGGCTGCTTGTCTATCATTGAGCCAAGCAGTAAGGAGAATCTTATATCTATCAGGGGAAGGTGAGTGGGAAAAGGTGTGGTGTAATGTTCCGAATCACCCACACGTTGGTGTTAATTCCAGTTGAGCCTGAATTTTGCGGGATTCCTCCTGGTCCTGTTTTCCCTCTCAGGCCTGCTCTTTTCTCCCACTGCGAACCTGGATCAACACTTTCAGCAGGGAACTCCTATGCTTGAAATGAGGGGCCACATAGCTCAGCGGTACAGTACATGCTTCACATGCAGAACTAAGGTCTCAGGTTCAATCACTGGCATCTCCAGGGGGGCTGGGAAATGCCCATCTGAAACCCTGGAGAGCCACTGTCAGTCAGTCAGTGTAGTAGTAGACAATGCTGAGCTCGAGAGACCAGCAACG
This sequence comes from Plestiodon gilberti rubricaudatus, assembly GCA_026170595.1. Taxonomy (NCBI): domain Eukaryota; kingdom Metazoa; phylum Chordata; class Lepidosauria; order Squamata; family Scincidae; genus Plestiodon; species Plestiodon gilberti. The sequence goes on from JANXHW010000001.1 coordinate 81,160,699, forward strand.
GCCTGACTGGGCATAAGGCCCTTTCCTGAGAAATGTGGGGGTTGTGTCCAAGTAGACTAGCTCAAGTTAGAGGAAGAAGAAAATGAGATTATAAGGCAATTTGTTTAAATGTAGGAACTACTGGCTTGATCAGGAGCCTAGAGAATAGAAAACTCAGAAATTCTACTTGAATCCCAGAATTTGGGCTGGTCTTTGACCGTAATAAAGATATTGATTGAATCCCAGAATAGTAATATCCTAACGTTCTTTGAAAAACTGATAGGGTCATTAGGAGACACCAGCAGATAAAACAGGAAACTCACCTGCCTCCTCGTCTTCTTTCTTTATTATTTATCTTATTTAAAGAATTTTTACCCCGCCTTTCTCCCAGTAAGGGCAATCAAGGCAGCTTACAATTAAAACATGTTAAAATACATAATAAAATACAATAAAAACAATTGAAACAGGTATTTAAAACAAGTAAACAAACCCCAGTGGGTCACCTTATTTATTAAAAAGCCAGTCCACCATGTCAGCCATCGAACTCCAACTTGAATAAAAACGTCTTGAGGCCCTGCCGAAAGGTCTCTAAGGAGGGAGCCGTTCTTAATTCCAGGGGGAGGGAATTCCTTAGTTGGGGCGCCACCGCCGAGAAGGCCCTATTCCTGGCTGCCATCCCCCTTACCTCTGTCAATGGCGGCACGGTTAACAGCCCCCCCCCGATGACCTCAGATTACAGGTCGGATTAAAAGGAAGGAGGCAGTCCCTGGTCCCGAGCCGTAAAGGGCTTTAAAAGTCAAAACTAGCACTTTGAATTGTGCCCGAAAATGAACCAGCAGCCAGTGTAGCCGCCAAAGCAAGGGCCCGACTGAGTCGAACCGACAGGCCCGGGCAGCCGCATTCTGCACTAGTTACAGTTTCTGAAGAGTCTTCAAAGGCAGCCCCACGTAGAACGCATTGCAGTAATCTAATCTAGATGTCACTAGGGCATGGGTCACCGTGGCCAGGTCTGAATGATTCAAGTACGGGTGCAGCTGGTGCACCAGCCGAAGCTGGGCAAAAGCCCCCCCTGGCCACAGCCGCCACATGGGAATCCAGGAGCAGCTGCGCTTCCAGGAGAACCCCCAAGCAGAGGCGTGGAAAGACTGGAGCGAGCGGAGCAGCGGCTCCAGGCGGCACCTCGGCCCCGGGCGGCGCTGCTCCGCTCCAGTCTTTCCATGGAGCGAGCACACCCGCCAGGTGACGCAGGCGGGCGCTCCGAGGCCTTCTCCCCCGGCCTCGGAGCCGGAGAAAGCCCCGGAGCATCCACCTCAACCGGTGGTCGGGGCTTTCTGAAGGCCGACTGCCGCGCCGTGCTGTTTATCTTTGTTTTGCACATGCGCAAAACGTTAAAACATTTTGCGCATGTGCAAAACAAAGATAAACAGCGCGGTGCAGCAGTCGGCCTTCAGAAAGCCCTGGCCACCGGTCGAGGTGGACGCTCCGGGGCTTTCTCCGGCTCCGAGGCTGGGGGAGAAGGCCTCGAAGCGCCCGCGGAAGCCGGGTCATCCCCCCGGAGCGGCGCCCCCTGGAGCGGCGCTGCCCCTTTGAGGCGGCGCAGCAGCAAGTGCTCCAGGCAGCACTCGCTGCTGCTACGCCTCTGCCCCCAAGCTGTGAACCCACTCCTTCAGAGGAAGTACAACCCCTTTCAGAGCAGGGCGATGGTCCAATACCTGAATCGTAGACTTCTGGACCAGAAGAACCTCTGTCTTATCAGGATTTAGTTTCAGCTTGTTTGCCCCCATCCAGCTCCCAACTGCCTCCAGACAATGATTCAAGACATTGACCGCCCCCTTGGAGTCAGGTGGAAAGGAGAGAAAGTGCTGAGTGTCATCAGCATACTGATGACTTCCTACCCCAACCCCAACCCCGCCGGATGACCTCTCCCAGGGGCTTCATATAGATATTAAACAGCATGGGAGATAGAATTGACCCTTGTGGCACCCCACACCTCAAGGGCAAGGGTGCCGAACAAGCAACCCCCAGCACCACCTTCTGGGATCTATCAGCCAGGAAGGAGTGGAACCAACAAGTAGTCTAAAGTAGTCTTGGGCTACTTATCTTTCCTTTGGGCAGTGAAAAAAAATGCATTCCTTGCTGTGCTTTGTTGCTAATTCATACAGGATGGAGAAGAGGCATTCAAGAAGCATCAGTTCTCTTTGTAGGACCAGGATTAAGACTGCAGTGTCTGCAATATACATTTCACATTCTTGAGTATTTATGTGGCTATAGAATTGTATTGTATGTGATGAGAAGCAATTAACACTTAGGGGACTGCCTGAGCCTTTCAAGTAATTTTTTTCCAGGTTAAACTCATGCTAATCCTTCAGTCAAAGAGTCCAGTAGGAAAGGAGCAAAATGCCTGAAAAACAATAAGAAGCACCCCTTTAAGGCGCAGTGGGTTAAACCGCTGAACCATGAGCTGTCGATTGAAAGGTCGGCAGTTCGAATCCGCGACGGGGTGAGCTCTCGTTGCTTGGCCAGCTCCTGTCAACCTAGCAGTTCCAAAGCATGTTAATGTGAGTAGATAAATAGGTACCGCTTGCGGGAAGGTAAACAGCACTCCGTGTTTCAGCCGCATGCTACGCGCTGCGGCAAGGAGAGTCATGCCAGCCACATGACCACGGAGGCGTCTTCGGACAACGCTGGCTCTTCGGCTTTGAAATGGGGATGAGCACCACACCCTAGAGTCGGACACGACTGGACTTAATTGTCAGGGGTCACCTTTACCTTTACCTTTAAGAATATAGTCAGGACTAGATGCTGCTCCCTTTTGAGTATACTGTATATTTGGTGAGATATTTAGGTGGTAGTTGCATACTGTTTGATGTGTGAAGCAGTAGTGTGGAGGAAAGATCAATGGGATAGAGTGTCGGAGGAGGAGAGGCTGGCACATCATCATGTAAGGGGGCGGCATTTAGCATACTGCACCAGGTGGTAGGAGGTCTTAGGTTGGCCCTGTGCACACCTTCAGCCAACTAGACTTGTTTTACTCAACCCTTTCTGTGCCCTAGAGCCTAGAAGTCCTGCCACTGTCTGGCACCGGAGCTTCTCCAGCCTTCTGCTTGTGGCACATTGCATCTAAGAAGAAATAAGCTAATTTGTTAATGTGGCCATGGCTTTACTGCCATTGCTTTACTGCACTTTCCAGTCCACTTCTAGGTAAGACAAAACATTTCATGAATAACATGCTTAACTGAATTGTGGGCCAAGTAATAGGGAATGAAAGAAATAAGACTTCTAACAGCACAATCCTATCCAACTTACACCACTGGTGTAACCAGTGGTGCAGCGAGAACGGGAGGCCCCAGAATGGAAAGGGGATTCAAATCCCCTCCAAAGGGGGATTCAAAGGGGATTTAAATCTCTCCTCCCTTCCAAAGCCTCCCGCCCTGCCCTCCCCCGCTGGTTAAACCGGTGGTGTAAGTTGGATAGGATTGCGCTGTACAGGTTTGCAGTTGTGACATCCTTGTTGCATCTCATACCAGAGACTCTGACCTACCAGCGTCAGCCTTATATTTTTGCCCAGCTCAGCGCACTCCCCATTGGCCAGAGAGTCCCTTTGGATTTCCCAGTTTTGGAGAGTCCCTTTGGATTAGACTTACCATACGTCCCGGAATGGCCTGGACCCTCCCAGATTTCGGGCTCGGGTCCTGGCATCCCGGGAGGTATGGCACCATCCCGGATTATGTGCAGCTCAGCCTGGAAGCCCTTTGTCGGAAGGACTGCTGGGCCACTTGTGTGCATGTGTGCGGCTCGCAAAATTAATGAGCCGCACCGCACGCATGAACACAAGCGGTCTGAAAGCCCTTCGTCGGAAGCGACGACAGCAGCAGCAGCGGTGGCAGCGGCCACAGCCATGGCCACAGCCACAATAAGGGGGTAAATACGTTAAAAAAAATAAAAAATCCATTGAAAGAAAGGAAAACCCCAAATAAAAAAAAATAAAAAAAAATATGGCGCACCCAATTTTTTTTTTTGGGGGGGGGTCCCAGACTGGGTCTGGGAAAATATGGTAAGCCTACTTTGAATTGCCACGGTATCCTGGCAATACCATTCTGTAGAACAGTTTGCTATTCCCATGGCAAAACACTTATTCACAGACACATTTTCTACCATATCTAATCCAGCCCCTCACCAGACCAGATTGCTGGGCTTCCTTGGCCTACTGCATAGTCTCCACTGTGAGTGAATATAGACTATACACCAAAGACTAACCTTAACATTAATGTATGTTCTGGTTTTTGCGACCGGTACATATCTTTGAATTAATAAAAGGATTTCCCGGTTGTTTTATTAAGTTAACAAGAGAACAAGGGGTTGTCCTAACGCAGCGGTGGGGAACCTCCGGCCCTAGGGCCGGATCAGGCCCCCGAGGCCATCCGGTTCGGCCCCCGGAGAGATTGCCGGGAGGCCGCCCAACCGGCCCCTGGAGGCTCCGCCGGGTCCGTGCGTCACCTCCGGAGGCCGGGAGAGGGCCTTTGCATGTCCTCCCCGGCCGCCGCCTCGACCCCTTCTCACCAGGCCATTGGCCATTTTGCACATGCGTACCACGCCAATGAGGGCAAGCTCTTGCCCTCATCGGCATGGTACGCCGGAGGTGACACGCGGACCCGGTGGCGGCTTCGGATGGTGAGCGCGGAGCCTCCGGAGGCCGATGGGGGGCGGAGGCAAAAATTAATTAAATAAATAAAAATGGCTCCCGGCCTTACGGCCGGCCCTCAAGCAAATTTCTAATATTTAAAATGGCCCTCGCCAGGGAAAAGGTTCCCCGCTCCTGTCCTAACGTTTCGCTCCTAAACCATGAGGAGCATTATCAAAGGTGCAGCAACTTACTGTCTGCTCTAGTTCTTCTTAGCACAAGTTAACAACAACCCCTTGTTTCTCAACCCCTTGTTCTCTTGTTAACTTAATAAAAAGACCAGAACAACCTGGAAAATGCTTCCTTTTAACTTAACATTATTCTATTTAACAGTTGATTAGCTAGTTGGCTGCAACATCAGAATTCCTGCTACTCCCCTGCTTCCCCAGACAACGAGAATGACTTCTGTCAACTGTTTACCAATAATTTACTGTAACTGGCATAGATAGAATGACATGGAGAGTGGTCAATAGTAATATCTGACCTCATTGCAAGGAAAATTCTACTTTCCTCTTCCCTCAGATTTCTGATAGGATTCAAAAGCATGTGGTAAATATTTCCTCACCATATGTGTGGATGCTGCTGCCAGATATCTGGTTCCCCATGTGGTTGTATTCCTATCATCATAAGTTACTCCTTAGCAAATGGTCATCTAAATTCATTCTTGATCAGGTGTTGATGTTGGTGAAATTCTTCTCAGCAGAATGGCAGGACGTTACAGATGACCAGATTCATTACATAGAAGACATTACAGATGACTCAGCAATTGGCAGGAAGTTACAGAAGACCAAATTATGGTCTACTGACTGGACCAAGTATATAATACACCATGGCAAGTTATTATTTTTGTGCATTTGTTTTCTTGTTGAGTTGCTTTATGATATATTGTTTGTTACTGTTGACTATTGGGTTTTGAGGAACAGAAGGAGAGGGTATAAATAGTGTCAATACATAAAATAAAAATAACTAGGTAAAAAGTCATTTGAACTCACCCTTTGCCTCCAAAACATCTTCCTTTTATCTGCAGGGCGTATTATCACACCAAGCCTGCCCACAGCCTTGGCCTCACATTTCTTTGTGGAAATTAATTCCTCATTAATGCCGGAGATGGTGAAAGGAAATTTTTATGAGTGTTATCTGACCTGAAATAAATATAAATGGAGGTATTTACATCTTTTTTTTATATATATTTATATTTTATTGATATATTAAAACATAAAAACAATACATATTTCATAAAGTTATAGCAAGCGCGAAGCAATACATCCTACTAGCATACTGTTCACTATTTTCTATGTATAATTTCCAAATTAAGAAGTATTTACATCTTAATACTGCCATTCTGATGCATATGAATCCAACTGCTCTCCTTGAAGATGAACTCACCATGTGTCAAATGAGCAAATATGTCCACTGTCCCTTATTTTGAGGGAACATGACCTTTTTTCATTTTCATTGCTATTCTGCCTCCTAGCCAGCCTCAATCTTTCACCACTTACATAGCAGCTGGGCCTCTGTCAAATGGGAAATGTCCCTCTCGGGCAGGGAGAAAAGGGGAAGGTATGCATTGCTGACAGCCACATAATCTTGTTTGCATGAGTGAAATTTGCCATTATGAAAACTTCTAACATCCCCTGGTACGTTTGTGAAAGACTGATAAATATGTGTGTTCCACCAGGACAAGCAACATGGTCTCTATTACGCGAAAGAGTAACAAAGGAAAAGTGAGACCTCCATATCTAATTGTCCCCATATTACAGACTGGATAGTGGTAACTGGCTGAGAGATAATAGGGCTGTTCACACATTAAGATGTACCCAGGTAGGAAATGTCTGTTCCCAGTTGCACATTTCTGTGTGAATGACTAAACCAGGTAGGGCCACTCAGAGTAATTTTATCAGGGGGTACAAAGTTTATTTTGGGCCCCTTCTCTTCATGTGAATTTGGCTCCCGGGCCCCCCTTTTTGATCCATTTTTGGCCCTGGGCCCAAGTACGATTGTACCGCCTTAACCCCCCTCTCAGAGGCCCTGGTACCAGGCTTCGTTTTTACAGATCAACAATCTGTGTACGTTGAGCAAATTTTTAATTATTTTTTAGCCAATTATTAATTAATTAAATTGACTTGCCTGTGCCATTGCCACTGCCCGTCGTGCCGCCATTATTGCTGCTGCCCATCGTCGCCATTGCTGCCCGCCATCGCCACCCATCATGCCGCCATTATTGCCGCTGGCCATCGTGTCACCATTATTGCCGCTGGCCATTGTGCTGCCATTATTACCTCTGCGTGCCGCCATTGCTGCTGCTGCCCGTCATGCCGCCATTGCTGCCACCGCCCATCGTGCCATTGTCGCTGCCCATCGTGTCGCCACCCATCGTGCTGCCGCCTCCACCAACTCAAAAGGCTTCTTCTGGAGCCTGGCTGGCCACATCCAGGCCGGCCAGGACTCCCAGGTCCCCTGACGCTGCTGCCGCCGCCAATTTTAAACTGCAAAAACTTACCTTTTTTTTCAAGCGCCACCATCTTGGATCTCGCAAGATTTCGAGAGATCCAAGATGGTGGTGCACGAAAAGTAAGTTTTTGCAGTTTAAAATTGGCAGCGGCGGAAGCTTCCACCAGGCCTGGAACGGTCCGGGACCCGAGCCCGGGTTCTGGGACAGTCCTGGAAATTCCAGGACGGATGGTAAGTCTACATCTGATATACAGCAGGGTATCCCAAAGATTTTATATAAAAAGAATGCCTGCACCCTCTCAACCGTGCTATTATAGAATGACACCCATAGAGGGATGCTGTATAAAAGTTGAGAGTCAGTTTTGATATTAGAATTAATACATGTGATCCCAATATTGATCTTGTCTCGTGGTTCTTTTTTGGGAGGGTGGGGTACTGGAGCAAAATATGTACATGACTATATACTTCATAAAGTAAATTATTCCTGAAAATTACAAGCATTTTCTGGAGAGACTGTGTATTAAAAATAGATGGCATCATAAACAATATTCACCAACCCAACCAAAAAGGAAAGCAAAAAATAAAATGAAAAGAAAAGAAGGAACTGAACCACTTATGAACTGGCTTGCTAAATTATAATAGAACATTTACCTGCTTCTCAAGGTGGAGGTCAATGTCTTTCCCCTTCTACTAAATGCTGGCTTTGGTAAAATACCAAGGAGGACTATCTGCGGTATTTATTCCGAACAATGCTTCCATTAGCAGAAATGTAACCATTTCTAAGAGGTCCTCTTACAGTAGCATATGTCAGCTCTGCTTCATAGCCTTAGATCTTTAAAAGTGTGCAACTTCCCTTTCAATCTAAAGTTGCCTTGAACTAAAATGTCACTTTAAATAAACAGAAACTCTGTTTACTTGTGGACATTAATTATCCCCATCCCCAGGTCCCTTTTCATCCCCACTTTTGTGGGTATGATTACAGTTGCCTCACGTCAGTATCTGTATTATTATCCCCGAGTGATAACTGCTGCAGTAACACTGATTTATGTATTCATTTTTCATATCTGGAAGGAAAACACTTACAGGAACAACTTTTGGACCCTGTAGAGAAGAGGGGAAGGACTGATGTAGGTGACATGTATCAGTCTCCTGTTGCAGGAAACAGGTAGTAAACTGCAATCCACATGGAGGCCCCTTATGAATGAATTAATTTGTTAACCACACTTAAGAGAAGTCTTTCTGTAAAATGCTCAAGGTGATCACAGTCAAATGTAGGAGGTTGGGTTGTAGCTTGGTGGTAGAGCATCTGCTTTGCTGCATGATGCAGATGTTCCCAGGTTCAATCTCAGGCATTGGTGGGTAACTCTGGAAAAAAAAAAAAAGATTCCTGTTTGAAACTCTGGAGAGTCAGTGTAGACAAAATTGACCTCATCTGTCTCAGTAGAAGACAGCTTTCTAAATTCAAACTATGTGTTATTGCAATTAAAAATGGAGTGGTTTTGGTGAAACATAGCAAAGAGTCTGGACCTGGACCTACATATGCAAGAGTGCTCCAGCGTCAGAGGTGAAACAAGGGTGGAGCGAAGGCAAGTAGTTTTGCAAGACACTGGAGTCAGCGGCCCCTCCCCCTTGCTGTTGGAGCCATTCCAGCAGCAACAGGGGAGTGTCCTGTGTGTTGCCTTTGCTGCCAGAATGGCTCCAACAGCAAGGGGGAGGGGCCGCTGACTCCAGTGTAATGGAGTCTTGCAGAACTACTTGCCTTCGCTCAACCCTTGTTACGCCCCACCCGTGCTGAATGCTCAGGTTCAACACACTACTGACCAGGTGATTAACACCTGTTGGGAGGGACAGGGAATGAATCCGGCATGTGCTCCTTCCCAACAGGTGAACAGAAGCACAGGCGTGTATATACTATATGAGCATCTGTAGATCATGGGTTGTCAGTCTTTCTCCCATACAGTATCCCCTGAATGACCTCTCTTAAATCCACAGTGAAAGCACTGATGGACTCTGTTATCAGTGTATTTTTTTTTAAAAAAGAAAGCAACACATTTCACATAAGAAAGAACATTGCTTTTTAGAATATTAACAAAAAGAGATATGTGGCAAATAAATGTTCCGACAATTTTTCATTTGCTGCCTTGAGGACTCAGGTTGTTATGATGTTCTTGGGAATCTTTTCTCCTGTGCAAGAACAGAAAGTGTGTGTGTTTGTCAAAAACACTTCCCAGCAGAATGTGGAGTGATTCAGAGCCAAGGTAAAGGGGTCTTATGTCAGAGGGAGCTTTATTAGAAGCTAGATCTCTACAGTCATGGTTTAATTAATCCTTTCCTTTTGAGAAGGAGTCCTATTCATGTTTTAGTGTATTGATAGCAGCAGCTCAAATTGGAGGTATTCAGCATGTTGTGTGGGAAACCACAGAATGAAATCTGCTCTTTGTGAAAAGACCCACAATTTCTTGAGGAGCCATGAACCTGATCTGTCCTTGTGTATTTTGTTGGCAAATTCAGTCAGTCTACATATTCAATATATCCATGTGTGCATTTTTGTGTATGCCTGTGTGTATCAAAACAAGAAAAATAGACATCTAAACAGGATGGACATGAGCCATATTGAAAGAGATGGGAGCATTGAGAGGGAGAGTCCAACACATATAACAGTGGGAAACAGAAACACACACACACACACACACACACACACACACACACACACACACACACACACACACACACACTGTTCTAACACATATAGAAATAATGTATATTTTTAAATACAGAACATTTTACAAAATAAACATCAACAAAAAGGTGATCCTTTACTCAATTCATGAATGATTGTCATAAACACAGCATTTGGTATTCCATATAGGATTGCAGAGGTTCTTCTGCTTGTGTAGGGCGGGCGCCACCCTGATTTCTACCTATCTGACCTGTGATAGCCTGCCTTATCCTATCCCACACTATTCTAGTGGGTCCCCCAGCCCTGAAGCGTGGTCTTGGGAGAGACATAGGAGGCTGCAATGGGGAGGAAGGAGTGGCAAAGCCCTTTTGCATGAATGGAGTTCCCCTCACATTACTTTGGCTACAACTCATACCTTTTTGACCATTTGAAATTAATAATGATGATAATCATACTTATATACTTTTTGACTGTTCAAAACACTTTGCTTACATTAGCTCAATGATCCTCCCGATGGGTCTGAAAAAGGTAGGCTGGTGTTATCACTGCATTTTGCAGATACAGGGTGGGTGACAAGGCTGGGGACATTGGATAAGCTCATGGCTGAAGCAAGGCTTGACCCACAGGTTGTCCAGCACACAGCTCACACCTTGCATTCAGTGTTTCCCAAACCAGAGACTCCCTGCCCGTTGCCTTCGCGGCACAGAATGGCTCCGACGGCGAGAGGGCGGGGCCTCCTCATTCCGGATTGTAAATGGGAACTAGGACGGGGCACAACTTATAGTACCGCCCCTACCGTAGGAACGCCTCTGTCCCAAACTTTTTCAGCCTGCAGCTCCCTTGACCATTGGCGACCATAGGCCATGGCTCCCAATTACATTATGTTGATGCCTGCCAATTTGCATTGTGCTGTTTTCCAAGAGGATTCTGTGGCACTCCGCGGCTCCCCTGGCTGGTTTCCATGGCTCCCCTGGGAGCCGCGCCTCCCAGTTTGGGAACCACTGGTTAAGCAAAAGATCAGGACCCAGTTCCTTTGAACTGGCAGAACACTATAGGGCTATTCACATGTTAAACTGTAGCCAGGCACAAGAGTGTAACCAGGTATAATCATTGTTGGTCTGTACCTGGGTACAGTTATTCACACATTCCATTCAATGCAGGAACAATTTGTGTACAATATAAATATAGATTATTGATCTGTACAGATGAATTCAGGGACATGAAGATTGCTCTGCCTGCCTGCCTGCTGCTGCTCTCAAAAAGACATTTCAGTATGAACTTTTCAAACAGTTGGTATAATTGCATTTTTTCTTCACCATCTTTCATGGATATATTTTTTTTTCCCCATTTAAATGTGAGATTCTTTAGGCCAGGGGTCTGATGGCTTTTCACTTTGTTTCTTTCTTGCATTGAAATGTGAGCAATATTCATGCTTCTATTTTTTCCTGCCCTGCATCAAGACTCCCTCTCATGCTGTTTACACCCTATATGTTTTCTGTACACTGCCAGATTCACTCCATGGCACAGAGTTAAAGGCTACTGCCTGCAACTGCATACATCTCCAAGAGTATTTAGAATTTTATACTTCTTGTAGGAATTTCATACTTACACGTTTTATGAATTTCAAGAGATTAAGGGAGCTAATTTTAAATAAAACTAACTAATCCCCAAGGAACAATAAAGAAAGGCAACAAACATCCATTTTTTTTACAGTTTTCAGTTGTTTCTAATTATTGTTAAATCAGATGTATTTCACTCTTACAACTGATCTAATAGTTCAGAGGTCTGTCTCTGGAATTCAGAGAATGAAATATCCACTTTTCCTGGCACCATGCCCAACAGTTGGTGGTGCAGCAGCCGCACTCGCCCTATCTGAGCATTAAGGAGTGGCTAGCTTGGTCATTATAGTTCCTGTGCAGTGCAGGAAGCTTATGTTGCACATCGATTATTGTACTTCCCTAACAGAAGTAAACCCAGGGGAGTCAGGGCAGCACATGGGCCTTGCTGGGGCTCCATTCTTCAGCTGCACTGGATTTAGAGCCGGGACAATCCTGGAATGCTCAGTACTGATGGCAGCAGAGCACCCAACGCACCATAAAGGGGTGAGTAGGGGGTGCCAAGTGCAGGACTTTGTCCCAGGGTCTCAGCACCCTGCTGCCAGAACTCGTTCGGAGTACTCCAAACCCAACTCATTCAAGAGGAGGGAACCACTTTGGGGGGGGGGAGATGGAGGGAACCACTTGGGGGGGAGCTGTCACACTGCACCCCTCTATTAGCATGTCATCATCATGTCCTTGCTCTCCACTGCCAGCACTGAAGATGTTTCAAGTGGCGCCTAGAGCAGTCACTTTGGTTCTTCTGGAATGGCTCTTTCGAGGAAGAGTAGCATGTATTGTGAAATATAAAACAATTAAATGAACTTCAGATATGCTTACTTACAGTGCAATCCCATCTAGCCAGGCTGCAGTGTGGGCATAGAACTGCATCCTATCCAGATGGAGCCTGCACTGCATCCTATCCAGATAAGACCCAGCGCCAGCGCAGCTGGAGCTCTCCTTGGGGGAACATTCACCCCCTTAGAGCCCCAGTCGCCCAATGGGTCTACTTGAATGTGTGCCAGCTATTTTGCTGGCGTACATTTGAGAGCCCCATGTAATGGTGGCCAGGCCCGGGAAGGGGAATAGGATATGGCAGAGGGGGCCACTGATGATCCCTCCAGACCAGGCCTAGCTGACCAATCCCACCCTCCTGGAATGCCCCATTCTGCCCACCCCTCCGTCACCTAGCAGGGAACTCGCCTTCTCCGGCGGGTGCAGCTTCAGATTTGGGCTGGGGAGAGTGGCACCAGCCTCAGCGCCAGCACTGCTTACTCCCACGGTGCCGCAAACATGCTTTATGGCTTGTTTGCAACACCCTAGACCTGCGGAGTCTTGGAGTCTTGAACCCCGCTGTTCTTGGATATAGACAGAATTGGGCTGTTAGTTTTTAATGGTCAGAGAAGGGCTGTGGAAAACAAAGAAGAAAAGCTCTAAGGATATGTCTGTCTTAGTTTGTCAGGAAAAGTTGCCATTTATGAACATCAATCCCCTCTAATCTTGTACAACTCATTTACTTCAATTACGCTCAGTTTCTCCCATAAAGAGCTTTTCCCTTGGACCCAATCAACACTTGTTATTGTTTGGGTGTTTAACACAGGGTTTTGCCCCCCAAAATCTGCATTTTGGCTTGTTTATGGTAGCATTACTAACCCTAAGAAAGCAAACAGATAGCTCAGGAACATAGTTAGTGTTTAGATCTTCCCATTTGTGCCAACAAATTGCAGCATGAGTGCCTCTAGGTGTTGAGAGGACAACACCCTTATTTGTGTAAATGGCTAGAGTAGGCAGCAGACCTTAAGCCAGAGGAAGTCTAGCAAGAGTTCCTCTTCTGATCAGAAGGTGAGATAAGAGTGAAACTCAACCTGTCACAGGTAGTGTCTTTATTCCAGTAGAAAGACTCTGAATACAAAAACAACTAGCCAATAAAGTTCGACTTTGATCAAAAAAGTAAACATGTTTAGAGTGTCATCTCTTTGAATGAAGTCAATACTGGAATATCAGAAAAAGTCATGCATCATTTATAAGCCAAATTTATCAAAGTAAATCACTTTTTTACTGACAAAATAAAACATAGTGGGGGTCTGCTAAGGTCTCCCTTAGCAACAGTAATAGCCCCTGAAAAATATTTTTAAAGAGAGAACTAGAAAACGAGCATAGGCTGGGATGGGAGTAAGCATTGCCGGCACCAAGGTACAGCCAGGTCGCCACTGGATGTGGAAAGCAGCCATGCACCAGCAGCCTCCAGAGAAGCCCCCCAGTGCCAGTAAGTTGGTGCAGGGAGTGGGTGGGAGGTGGGCAGAACGGGAGAGGGGAAGGAATGGGGCATAGACTGGGATCAGGAGGGGGTATTGAGGCCTGGGAGGCGTGGTATCAGCGGTGGCAGTTCTGCTGGTATCCGATCCCCCTTCCCAGCCTCAATCCACCTACCCGGATCCACTCGGGTGTGTACCAGCAAAATCACTGGGACAATTCCAAGTAGCCCCATCAGGGCAGTAGAGGGTTACCCCTGGGCAAGGAAACAAATGTTCCCTTATCTGGAGGAGACCTCCAGGACTGCCTCCTCCTGCATGATGCAGCACACGCTCCGATGGCAAGGCTACATGGGGGACACAACACATGGATAGGATTGGGCTGTGAATCTAGATTAGTAGCACTGCATGTGTCAGTTTTACAACATGTGATTTGATGGGTGTGGGAAACATCTTTTCACTTAGGAAGGGGATGCTAAAGAAGCAGGCTTTACGTAGTTGTGTTTTCAACCATACCAATTAAAGACAGACCTGTGCATAGCCGGATTCCAGTGTGTACTGTATTTAAATCAGGATGAGGGAGATATACTGGGTTATATAGTGACCAGTAGCTAAAAGAAGCTATTTTTATACTTCTGTTATGGAGACCAGCTTGATCTGTATGGCCCAGAAATTCCAGTGGAATGTAATTTACAGGACTGGAATTCCAAATGGTTCAAAGCAAAGAAGACTGCAACAACTGATACCATTTTAAACAATGCTATAGGCAGCAGGCACAACATCACTGACATAACAAAGTGGTAATTTGCATTCTCCACAAATTCAAATGCTCAAGGTGTAAACTCTCTTTCCAGCATTCTCCTTTCCATGAGTTATAAAACTTGTAAAGATATAATTTTTAAAAAATGATTTTAATTGGTGCCATTTGGCTAGTGCATGTGCTCTCTCTCTCTCTCTCTCTCTCTCTCTCTCTCTCTGTCAATAGAGGAAAATTCACGTCTTATTAACATGGCCTCTAATCTTTCTGCCCTTTTACTAAGCATTGTAAGTCCCACCACAGCTGTTCTGTATAAGTTTAATCTATCTTACTATATATATGTGCGGATGAGAATCTGCAAATGCCACTTTCTGCTCAGATGTTAGCAGAAAGACATAGTGGCCTTGACCTTTCACGTAACTTTGTTGGACATGAAAGGTGGCAAATCCCATATCCTTAGCCACATAAATTTCATGCCTGTTACATCAGCTGCTACAGTGTGGAAGAGTACATTATTCCCTCCTTCTGACATCTTCATCCGCCCACTAGGATGGCTTCAAACAACCAAGACTTTCCCCTGCAAGACTTGATGGATTTTGTAAACAATAGGTAGGAATGCAGAAGAATGTATGGGTACGTTAATTTACACATAATGTTACCATGCAGAAGTCAGTGGCTTTTGTTTATGTAGTGCTAATGCATGTCTGTGATGGCAGCCTTTTGGGGTTATGATATCTATGAGCAAAGGTGTGATTCAGCTACAGTGAAACACTTTTAAGCAGGGGTCCAAGTGGAGCATGCAAACTGCAGTTGCCCGAACTCATTTCACACTGGGCAGGATCCACTGGGAAGTTTTCCTTCACAAGCTTTATTGAAAAGGTCAGGCACTGCTGTTAATGAGAGCTGATATATTCCCACTGCTTTAAACGGGTGAGACACAAGATATGAGCATTTGGTCCGCATGCATTTTTTGTGTTGGTCTCCAGCAACCACAGTGCATAATTATGTTGTGCCTTCCCCCCTCATGCCTGCTTCTAAATGCAGTGCAGTTAGCCTGTTAGCCTCAATACAATACAAGGACATGCTATATCAGCAACTGGAAATACAGAGCAATGATTACTGGTGGATACTTAAAATTGTGTTTCACATGTTGTTCATGTACGAATCATATCAGTTGTGTCGCTAGCCCTGTTACGTGGGGGGGGGTTGATGCATTTTGCATCATCGCCCTGCCCTCTGCACTCCCAGAAGCCTTCTAGTACTCAGAGAGGGTGGCTACTCACGCAGCCCTCTGGCTGCAAAAAAGCAGCCGTGGAGCTCAAGAATTCCGCTGTGGCTCCTCCTTGCGAGGAAACCACTGCTGGCACCTGGGGGCATTTGCTCCCCCTGGCCCCGTTATAGCGATGCCACTGAATCATATTGATGATACATTTCATCATGTCTGTTGTATCTCAGTGCCACAAACTCCAAGGGGCACAGTGTCCATATTAGGCAAATAATATTAGCAAATCTGATTTGTGTTGTTTCTGCCAAGTGGTTTCTCCCTGGATCTGCCAAGTACCAGAAGCAGTGAAGGACAGGCCAATTGGAAATACAACATATGAGAAAATTTTCCACGGTCAACCGAGTCTGAGTTCACACATGGACCCTATTACTCTTCTGTGAGCATTATAACTCAAGTCATTTACTGTAAATTATGCCATCCATCCATTAGAAATCATTACACATCATTCTAAGGATGACCATGTACATGGTTAGTCAATAGTTTTATTCAGAGTTTCACTTTAAGACATGGCATGATGCAATTTTGTGATGAAGAGATGTCTTCAGTTTCATAATCCATTGCTATGTAGTGCTATGTGTGTTAGATGGTTTACATATTCGATGTTAATTAAGGGGGAGCAGATGGAATCTGTCAACATCAGAAAAGTGTTGTGCCAAAGTCTTTGAGCCAGTAAAGGGATCCTTAGTCTGCACGAAAACACGATGTGAACCGTTGTGTCAGACTTGTGGAGAAATATGTTGATAAACACACTGTTGATAACTATTATAGCCATTATAATGTCATTAGTTTGTAGCAACAGGTTTACAGCGCAATCCTGTGTAACTCCTGCACTGGTATAACAGTAGATCCACCGGTGTAAACTTGCCGTATGCCGATGGATGCAAACTGGAAACCAGCGTAACTCCTCTCGGACACCGTGCACGCACAGTTCGGATGCAGGATGGATGCCAGCGCAACTCCGCCGGCGCAGGGGGCATTCCGGGGGTGTCCGAATGCCTTCAGAATGCTCCCTGCACCAGTGGAGTTGCACTGGCGTCTGAACTGCGCATATGCAGCACCTGAGAGGGGTTACGCTGGTGTCCATCCTGCGTTCATCGACGTACGGCAAGTTACACTGGCATAAGTGCACTTACACCGGTGGATCTACTGTTACGCAAGGATTACACAGGATTGCGCTGTTAGTGTTATATCTGCAGTCTCTCCTGCCAAACACTCCAAGTGTCTGCAAAACCATGTACGGATTATTTTGACCAACTATCTGACTATTCTAACACTTTGGATTGGTTCATGTAGGACATATCTGCACTCTCAACTTATATCTATTTTCTATCTCTTCGACTGTCATGTCCTCCTACAGTAAAGGATCCTGGGTATTGTAGTTTGATAAGAGGCTGAAAATTGTTACTGATTCTTAGGCAAATGATCCATTTGAGATTGAGAATGGCTATTATACCAGTTTACGTTCATAGTGTAGCTTTGATCTGGTTTTTGATTGATTTTCCTTGCACTTGAACAGAAGAGGCCCTTCTTTGGTCAGCTAATGCCCACGACTAGTGTACAAAAGCCCATGGACAAAAAAAATACCAGGCTGCAAACTGATAGCGCTGCAGCTATTCCTGTGATTTCAGAGCCTGGAGAGAATATAGCAACAGCCTCAGAAAAGCTGCTGGATCTCTCTGTGTACACTGCACACACTACCATTTCCCCAGTACAACCACGTCACCATACAGTAGTTACACACATCTGAGTCCAGCCCCTTGTTCCTAAGTCTAATGGAATGACACAGAATATCCCAGCGGTTTTAATGGCAAATCAAAACAAATCATAATTTGAATGATAAAGTTCTTTGCCAGTGGTCTGATCTATGTGCCAGAATCTATGACACACTTAGGGCCCAATCCTATCCAACATTTTGTGCCGATGCAGCCGCAATGCAGCTTCGAGGTAGGGGAACAAATGTTTCCTTACCTTGAGGAAGCCTCCGTGACTGCGCCTCCACTGCAGGATGCAGCACATGCCCCATTGGCATGGCTGCGTCAGCACTGGAAAGTTGGATAGGATTGGGCCCTTAATGCCCAATCCTGTTCCCCACCATTGGTGCTGATGCAGCCACGCTGATGGAGCGTGCAATGGTGGTGGTGGGTGGGCGGGCCATCAGACATCCATCAGAAGGTAAGTAAAAATACCCTCCCCCCATAGGCTGCCCTATCGTCTTACGTCTCCTCAGACCTATGCTAGCCATCTTGCTGGTGTAAATCTGAGGAGAGAAAAGGGGCCTGGGAAAGAGGGGATAGGATCCCGTTGTAAGTCACTGCTGCTGGGATCCACCCCTTCCCTCCTCCTTCCTATCCTGAAACTCCCCCTACCCTCCCTCTCCCCATTCATGACATGCCTTTACCGCCAACTTACCAGCACCGGCAGAGGCTTTGGGAGCTGCTGCTGTGTGTGCCACTGACTGTGTGTGGCAGCAGCCTGGAAGCATATTTTGGCGGCCCAGCTTTTGCACCACCATAAAGGGCCTTAGGCAAACACTAGTTCCGACAGCACAAGATCTCAATAGGATTGGGGCCCGAGTATTTAATTGAGAACATTAGCACCCCAGAAAGCCTTCCCCACTTTCACCAAGAGGAAAAAAAGCCCTTAGAAAAATCCTAAGAAGTAACCCCCTCCCAAATTTTTGTCGCTTTGTTACTGGAGACAAAACATAGTCAGCCATGTCATGTGATATATCTATTGCTGGATTGTTAAACAGAGTGCAAGTGGGAGACTGAGTGTTTCGATATTCCCTCCATGCAAAGAAAACTTCCTTGTACATACAGAACTGGCATGTAAGGAAGAAAACTCGATCAGGCTACCACTATTCCCTCCACCACGCTGGTTTGTTCATGTGTGGTTTTTTTAAAATGAGGGCACATTCAAACATTTTGTTCTCAAATGTTTCCATTTTGGTCTTTGGACTCACTGAAAGTTCACTATTTAAGCCTAAATAATGTTGCTCTAACTCCGTATAGGGCCCAAAGAACATGGAAGGTGCTGCTTTTGAGAGGGTAGATGGATTCAGCTACTATGAGAGCGCTCGCTCGCTCGCGCGCGCGCGCACACACACACACACACACAGAATTACAAGCTATTATTTCAAAGTTGAAACATGGCAGGATTGTTTATTTAAACGAAAGGACTTCCAGCCTTTTTACAGCTCTTTGCATTCTTCCACAGTAGACAATTTCCCAAAAGGCATCACCCATTACTCTGCGGCATCACACAAAACAGTGTGTTTGGTAAACAGAAGGAAAGAATGGGGTGAGCTCTCACTTCCTGGGCTTTCTTGAATGCATGACTGGACATCACTAGTCCAAAGTAAAAACAAGAGTGGAAGAAACAACGTAGGACCTAGCAACAATTTAGGGGCTGACAACACGTTCCTCAAGTTTAATGTCCAGGGAATAGCTTGTTTTAAGTGTGTAGATAATAGGGAAACAAAGAATGGATCTCTTTACATTGTAATCGAAGCTGATTCCTGCCACTTGAATAGTTTCTTACTATTTCTGATCTATTTGCTACACCAAGTCTAAATTTAATTCAGTTAGCTGTACAATGTACAATGTTCTCATAAGCCTGTGTCAATGGGTCTTTTGTTATGGCTCAGTTAAAATGGGGGTATTCTATCAACAGGGAATGGACAGTATAGGGCCGGCATAGCCATGAGGCTGAGTTGGGGGGAGCAGCAAACTCACAAGAGGGGCCTTGCACTGCACCCTGCATCTGCCTGCTGCCCTCGCCAGCCTGCCGCCCACAGAGCTGCATCAATCAACCTCTGATCTGCTTCTCGGTTGTTGAGAGTGAGTGGAAAGAGGATTGGGGCAGTAGCAACCCATCTCCAGCACATAGGAAAGCAGTAGGGTGGGCAAGGAGAGGTGAAGCAGTGTGCACCATGATGACTCAGCACCCACCCCATTACCTTCCGGTCTGGTGATGATGCCTCCGTCCTCTGCAGCATCATCCTGTTTGAAAGAAGCATGCTCAGCTCGTTTATTTCAAACAGAATCGTGCAGAGAAAGGAGACAGCACTGGAGCGGAAGAGAAGGGAGCAGGAGGCAGGTTCTGGATTGTTGTGCTTTGCCTCTTCCCCTCTCCGTTCCTTGTCCATCCAGTTGCTTTACTAAGCAGCCGGGTGGGGGAGGAGGAGGCGGCGGCAAAGGTGGCAGCAACAGCGGTAGTGGGGTGAGTGCTGTGCTAACATGATTGCAAGGCTTCGAAGGCCAGGATGCAAGCTAACAGGGGTGAAGAATCGGTCCCAATTCAGGTAGCAGCTCTGCTCAAACTGCTCCTGGATAGGAGCATCTTATATTTACATATGAACACTCCAGTCTTAAATGTAATATGTAGGGGTGAGTCCCACTTATTACAGGCAATTTAAGAAATATTTAAAATAATACTGTACTTTAAAAAAAAACTAATATAAGTAGTCCAGGGGCTACTGGAAAGCACTCTATTTGGGGCTACCTTTGGAGGCTTGGCATCTTCCGTTGGTGCAAAATGCTGCAGCTAGACTCCAAATGGAGGCTCACTGCATGAAGCATATAACTCTAATATTATTCCAGCAGCATTTGTTTCTGGGTTCAGTGTATAGTGTTGGTGCTAATTCATAAAGTCCTGAATGATCTGGGGCCAGGATACCTGCTTTTTTTTCCTGGTGCTTCAGACATTCTATTCTGTTCTAGACCTATTCTTAGGTATATGGCATCAGTTTTGCCCTAACAGCTCTAGTTTTGGAGATATGGCATAGCCACCTTATATGCTGATTCAAGTAGCTTCCTCATGAGGAAGCCATGGAGTTGGCTTCCTCACGAGAAAGCTGCTTGAATCAGCATATAAGGTGGCTATGCCATATCTCCAAAACTAAAGCTGTTAGGGCAAAACTGATGCCATTGTTTGAATCAGCACTCCAAATATACCCAAGAATAGGTCTAACTTTTAAGGCACCAAATGTATGTTGTGTTATTATTCTGTATAAATATGTTCAGGTTTTTTAAAGTTGTGAAGAAGGAATCCCACTTTGACTATATCCTGGTCCTCATTTTTATATGAAGCTAGCACTAATGCTGACCTGGGTTGGGGTGCTGTGGTTTCATGCTTAATGGGATCAACAGTAAGACTGCACAGACCTTACGTGGTTGGCCCTAGGAAAGTCCACATACAGTACTGTATAGGACTACATTTGTATTTGGTTTCCTTCTGTGCAGTCTCCATAGACCTCCTGAGCAAAGCAGGGAGAAAACATCTGGGAGGAAGCCCGCACAAGCTTGCTTATGGTTCCTTGTTCCGATTGCTGATAGAAAGAAAGTTGTTACAATTGCATGCCAAATGGTCCCAAATTTTGTTTAAAAGTCATAAGTGCATCCAACCAATCATTTGAAATAAGCTTTTTGTGAATTTTCCATCAGTGACGTGAAATCCAAAATGTATTATACAGGGATCACAAGTGCTATCATGAATACTCGGAAAGGTACAAAGACTGTACCGTTGTGTAGCTAGATCTATTATGAATCTTCATTATTCAACATATTTTGCCGCCATTTTTTGACAAAAGTTTGGCACTTACACTTATTGACAGATTTAAAAAATGCATAATTCTTCTTCACTGAAGATTAATGTATAATGCCATCTGTAGCAATAATGCTCAAATCTTCACACTTCACAAAGAAGCTGACCTTTAAGCTACACTTCATAAAAGTAAGGCTAAAATCAGAACGGCATTCTAGTTTCCAAGGACACTTAAAATCATTTTCTTAATTGTCCTTGGCAATCTTTTCATGACAGATACTGCCGTTAATTAATGATGTAATGCCCATTTTTTTAATCCATTAAGCCTGACTTGCACAATAGACATTTTATTCTCCAAGCATTCTTTGTAGGTGCTGTATCTATAGCAAGGGTAATTCACATTACAAGTGTTGCTGGGCTGGCAGCTAATATGTGGAGCACTCAATTGTTGGGGAATTGGATTGAATGAAACCAACATTGATGTTGCCACAAAATATGTTCCAAAACAGTCTTTCTTAAGGGAGCTTTTATGTCTAGATTAGTATCAGTGTTTAATTGACAGCCTCTTCACTTAATTCATTACTGGGGTTATTGTGATAAGAGGGAGAATATGGACAAAGGCATTTGTGTTATGCACAACTATCACTATCAAAACAAATGTATGGAGATACTATGCCCCAGAGAAAATATCTTTCGGCACCTCAATGCAAGTACATGTGTTTTTAAAAATGAGTTTCAAAGGAAAGAGAGAATTAGTACTACAATGACTCTGCCTTTACAAAGGAGGAGAGGTTGAATCCATTTATATTTTCAGGCCAGTATTGAAGGAAACTCTGAGTTGCAATCTGTAGTTCAGTGTTTGTTGTTTGGTCGGGCAGAGACAAATTGCAAATAGACTATTGTAGGTATGCAAACACAACATGAGTGAAGAAGAAAATAATGACTACGGAAAGCCTATAGCCCAAGAGTTCGCTGGTTAGTTCAAAGCAATTCATCTCCTCTACCCCCACACAGTTCTTTAGACCACATTACCCCATCTGTGTTGTGGCCATCAAGTTCCTACTTGGGGATGTACTTGATGGGTTACAGGGAGAGATGACACTGAGGACCAACAAGTTCTTTCTCTGCCCATCCTTCCTTGGCTTTGAGGCTTAATGTGATCTGGTCATTCTTTCATTAAATCCCAGGGTTTTTTGTTGTATGTGTATTGTGAGACCGTAACCTTCCTTTGTTGTTGTTGTTCAGTCGTTAAGTCGTGTCCGACCCTTCGTGATCCCATGAACCATATCCCGCCAGGCCTTCCTATCCTCCACTATGTTCCTGAGTTCGCTCATTTTCATGTTCGTTGCATTGGTGATGCAACCTTCCTTTGCTGAGTCCCAATAAGCAGGGCTGGCCTTAGGAGCTGTGGGGCCCAATCGGAAATATTTTGTGGGGCAACGAGTTGCCTTTGCCCCCAGAATGACTCCGGGAGTGAGTGGGAGGGACTGCATTACATCGGTTTGCAAGGTGCAATGCAACGCCTTGTACCACTTACGGTGCTGCACCCCCTCCGGCAACGCCACTGACCCTGGGTCAAGGGCTGTTGAAGGCTTTAAAGGTCAGTACCAGCATTACAGATTCAGCTCAGAAAACAAACTCAATGAAGCTGGTAAAGGTCTAGAATGCCCCATGCAATAGATTCTTGCTGCTGCATTTTGGGTCAAGTTTCCAGTGGCAGCTTTTCAAAGGCAGCCTCACATTGAGAAAGTTGCAATAGTCCAACCTGGATGTCACTTGCAGTACAATCCTCTGCATGTCTACTACTCTGAAATAAGTCTCACTGAGTTCAATGGGACTTGCTCACAGATTCTTACTCCCAGACTGCTTGAGTCAGTGTTTTTATAAATGCAGCACCTCTTTCTTAGCCCCATTCTATCTCCTCTGAGTGACCAACCAGTGTGCCACCTTCTCCCAGCTTCTGCTTCTGACTGGATGGCAGCGACTCAATCAGGGTCTGTGCACGCCACTTTGAGGACCTTAGGCACAGGGCCCAATTAGGAACAATTGGTCAAATCAGTCTAAAGCCAGCCCTGCCAATAGTGCCATCTGTAGCCCTGTGTGGGGGTAGGGGAGATGAATTGCTTTGAACTAACCAGCGAACTCTTGGGCTATAGGCTTTCCATAGTCATTATTTTCTTCTTCACTCATGTTGTGCTTGCATACCTACAATAGTCTATTTGCAATTTGTCTCTGCCCGACCAAACAACAAACACTGAACTGCAGATTGCAACTAAGAGTTCAGGTTTGTTACAGGTTGCCACAGTTTCATCTGGTCCCCAGTATTTTGTTCATTATTTCTCTCTGTGTGATCTTGGTTGTATTGTATGGGGGACTAGGTGGAAAGGTCCATCCACCAGGTATGCAAACATTGGAGACTTCCTGGCCTTACAGGTGGAGGAACCTATTTTGCCACTCTTTTTCCCTTGAGAAGAACAGAAAATCACAGAAATTCCATTTTTCTGTATTAACTCTCAGCAGAAAGCATATATGGCTCCACCTGTTGGCACAGGGGCATTCTCCAGTCTCAGGCCATATTGTGTATGTATGTGTACACTGTGTGTACACACACACACACACACACACACACACACACACACACACACACACACACACAAGGAGGGGATCCTTCTTCCACTTTACTATTTTATTACTTAAATTCCAGAGAGGAACTGCAAAAGGCTTCCGTGCTGATACACCATTAGGATCAAGACGTAAAATGGCTTATAAACCATGTATTAAAACAATTCATTTGCTTGCAGAAACTTGATAGCAATCCTGAATACTAGTTTGTCACTGCTGATTAAACCCATGCAGCTTACTGTCATGCTAGCCAACTGGTTGGCTCTCATTTTCTTTTACCCTCTAACCCTTGCACATTTTGGAAATGCCTCACCATAAAATTTTATGGGCAGAAAGAGAACCATTTCCATCTATTTATGAGCCTAGACTGTTGTGAGGCATCGGATTCCAAAAGTGCATGCTTCTGAAATGTGCAACAGGTCATTGTAATTCCATGCACAGAGTCCCCCCAGCATTTCTCTCATCAATGGCTAATATCTAGGAAATCTCTTTGCATTTTTTGGCCTGGTAAATCTTTCAGCCAGTTATGTTTTGGAGATAAATTACAGCACATTCAGCTACCGTTCATTATAAACAAAAGGCATCATATATAAAGCAAATTTTACAATAAACCATGAATGTCAGAGGACAGACCACATATTAACGGTCAGCCCAATCCTACCTAAATCCCCACGCAGTGATGCAGTGGCACTGGCATAGTTACTGCTGTATCCCGTGGGGGAGTTTTGGCTGCTGGAGGTCTCCTCGGAGTAAGGGGACATTTGTTCCTTTGCCCCAGGGGGTAAACCTCAGAAGCTGCTATGGGGCAACTCAGACCTGTACCAGCTCAATCGCTGGCACAAGTCCGCGTTGATCTGTGAAGGTGGATCAGGCCCGAGAAGGGGGTTGGATTTGGTATGCACCACCACTGCTGAACCCACCCACCTCCGGGGTCAGATCCACCCTCTCTCCTGCCCCCATCACTGCCCCATTCCACCCACCCCTGCCCTGTTCACCTCCTCCCTGCCTCCCTCCAATCCCCTGGGCAGGCTTACCTGCTCCAGCGAGTCTGTGAATCTGCTGGCACGCAGGAGGCTGCTCCGGCCTCGCCGCGAGCGGCCCTTGCAGCAAAAATGGCAAAAAGTCTTGTAAGACTTTAGACTTGTGGTCCACAAAAGCTTATACTGAAAGAAAACGATAGTCTTAAGGTGCTACAGAATTGGAGATGGAAGAAGGGACAGGAGAAGTGATCACTGTCTTGTTTCCCACTTCAATGGGAAATTTAAAGGGTTATATCTTAGTAAGGTTGTATGCAACCCTCAAATTGCTTCACACATATAGAAGCCACCCTTCAGTCTTATGGGCATGAGAGCTGCTATGTGTTCATAGAGCTCCTCCACACACATAAACTGACCAGTTCATTTCAACGGGGACAGCAGGCCCATGTGCACATTTCAATGGAATGGGCAGTCCATCCATGCAAGAGTTCAGTGCTGGAGGGCAGACAGAACTCAGGATTGGGGCAAGAAGGTGGGGTGAATTGGTCCTGGGTCCACCTGAAGCTTTAGGACTTAAATTCAAAGTCATGTGTGGTTGAAATAGTCAAGAATCTATGGTCACTTCTGACATCATGTATTTCCATTTAAATCAGGTGAAGGTAGAATGACTGTAAACCTGTGTTTCTTACACAGAGTTCATCAATGATATAACACCAGATAATCATTGGGCTCAGGGTAAGTACCCATGCTAGGTTGCTGGGGTGTGTGTGTTTGGGACAGAACATTGTATTGGGTTCACTATGGTCCGTCCGTCCCCCCCCCCCACCTGTTCCTTGCTGGCACATTGGATGATATGACTGATACTGTAGCCTCCTGATGGGTGTGGGTCTGCACCTGTGCCTAATCTGGCCAATCCCTGACACCACCACTGAGCACAGCTAGTCACAGGGAGTTCACTGGCTAGTTTCTGGACCCAAGCCAGGAGGCTCCTGATTCAAGCCCTGACAGCTTCAAAGGGAAAACTCATTCTTCTATGCTAGTGAAGGCATCCCTCCCCAGTCTTCATTCTGGTGCAGCAGCAGAAACCATGGGCAAGTGCTGCCTCAGAACAACGATCAGCCCAAGCCTAACTCAACCCCCTCCTCGCCGATGCAGCCATTCCAAAGGAACACACGCTGCATCCTATAGTGGAGGGAGCAGTCCTGGATGTCTCCTCATGGTAAGGGAACTTTCATTTCCTTACCATGGGGCAAACCTATGCTGCCTAAATGGGTCTCCTTGGATCTGCGCCATTTTGCTGGCACAGAACCAAGGGGAGTAAGGGAGAGGGAAAAGGAGAGGGAATGGGGATAAGATCCTGGTGCACGCTGGTGCTGCTGGGAACCACCCTCTCCCTCCCTTTTCCACCTTTTCCACCTTCCTCCCCACCCAAACATTCCCAAGTTTTCCCCCTCCTTTCCCTGTTCCTTCAACTGCCCACCCTCTGCACTAGCTTACCTGCACTCCCATGTATGCCTGCTAGTGGCAGCGGGCTGCTGACACTGCCCCCGTTTGTGGCAGTGGTTCCAAAATGGCTGCTGGTGGCTTGCTGCATGCGCCACCATAGCCATTTATAACAGCTGAACTGTTGCCACATGACCTTTTTTAAATGAGAATGTTGCCAAGAGACTTCGAATGCCAATGACTTGTGAGCTAAAATGGAACATGTGCCAGACCGGACTGTATTTTGACACAACGTGAGGGCCATGCCGCAGTTGTGTTCCTGTGCCATGATTGTGTGGAGTCATGCTGTAAAACAGCAGTGGGGAACCCCGAAGCGATCCAGTCCGGCCCGCGCGAGACCGGACCCGAGTGCATCAGGTCCGGCCTGCGTGAGACCGGACTGGAACAGAGGCTCCGCAGCCGCCGCCGCCGCACATCAGCTCCTTTTGAAAGCCGTCTTCCTGTACATGCGCAGATTGCCGATAACGCTGAGAGGGCAATCTCTCGGCCTCAGCGGCGCTCTGCGCTTGTACAGGAAGGCCGCTTTCAGAAGGAGGAGGCGCCGAGGGGTTCAGAGAGCGGTCGGTTGGTAGGTGGGGTTCAAGAGCGGTGGGGGGACGGGGATCGCTAAATTCGCGAGGGGGGGTCAAATTTGCGGGGGTGTGTGTGCCAAAATTGCGGCCGGGCTAACGGTCGGCCCGCAACAAATTTTACCCATGGGAAAATGGCCCTCCACTGCAAATAGGTTCCCCACCCTTGCTGTAAAAGGATGTCCCCAAAGCCAAGAAGCAAAGAGGGAAAGAAATCTTGAGCAGCAGCCTCCATTTCACCATGTGTCCAAGAAGCTCTCACAAACTCTACTCTGCATTCCCCCCCCCTCACTGATATGCTAAATATGTTCCTGGGAGAAGACAATACAGAAGGGCCACCTGCAATGACTCATCCCAGACTCTGGAGAGCCTGCTTTGTCTGAAGCCAGCTCCTTAACAACTGGACCATCAACCCATCACCCTCCCCCCACTTTCCTATTGTTTATGTATAGTCTTACCCAGAGGTGTACTGGAGGTCCATTCAAAGTACATTCCTCCCATTTCCCCCTCCTCCATTTTTTCCCATGTGCCTAAGGTATTCTCCTCCCCTTCCTCCATCATGTGCTCTTTGTGCCCCCAGGATATGTTTGGCCCTATAAAAAGTAGAGACAGCCTGCCAGTTTCTCTTCCTCTCCCGTTTTAGACACTGGTGAGCTCTGTTCAATCTTGTTCTCCCTTCCCCCCCTTTTGCCCCCCTCTCTCTTGCAAAGCTCCCTCCCTTCTCTTTGCATTACTTCTCAGTTAGCCACTCTGTTGCTTCCTGCACCCAGCTTGTTCAGAACCTAAGAACCATTTTGTTTCTCCCCCTTCTCCTCATGCCCCCCCCTCTGCTCTTTCTCCATTACTACACCCAGTACTGCAATCCCAGAACAACTCTCCAGGATAGGTAAATATCACCCATGTTATAAATCAAGGAAACCTGCTAATTCTCTGTTGTTCTATCTAGGTTTCCTAGTTCTCTGTATGATGTGTATGATTGTATTTTTGTATGAATCTGACTAACTATCTAGTAAATATTGGAAAGTAACCACATGTGTCCTCAATATTATTTAAACTCTGGTATAGCTGGTCTAAGGATCCCTATATATACCAAATTGCCATATTTAAGCTATTCCCCTAATGACAAAGGCAATTTGGCTAACAGAACCTCTGTTCTCCTTTGTAACTCCATTGTTAGGATTGGGCTATTAGTCCCACAAACCTTTTTTCATGGTAGAATAGAGTGGTGCAGACCTAGGGGAACAACTGGAGATGGCATCCTAACAAGCATTCATTGGCCCAATAGCAGCACAGAAAGTCAACACAGTGCTGCTTTTCCCTAGCAATGAAGTAGTGTAAAGGCAAATAGGAGACAGCAGTTCATCCTTACTATCCTTTTCCGGGTTTGGATATAGTGCTGTTACAGCAAATGCTGGAAGATTGCACTTCTTACACAGCAAACATATGGCAACGTGCATTTTAATATTACAGTGGCATTGGGGTTCATAAGATGAATCCAACTATTAAGAATGTTGAAAATGTTCATTTGGATATACAGGTTCATTTGCTCATCTCTGGTGGGGCTGCCCAATTGTACAGTGAACCCTCGATTTAAAGTACTAATGGGGGGAAGAGGTGTGTGGTAATGCCAAAAGTCAGTTAAATCCAGACACCCTTCCCCCTCTCTTATTCAGTTAAGCCCCCTACCTTAGAAAGCTCCCTTAGTGCTACTGCTTTGCTCTGCTCTCCACCAGGGTGTTCTAGGAATGGAGGGACTTCTCCATTCCTAGGGTGCCCTGGTGGAGAGAGGAACTTCAGTGCTAATGGAGCTCTCTAAAGTAGGTGGGATGGGAGGGCTTGGGTCAGGCTCACCTATCTTCCAGGGTTCCCTTGGTGCCGACACTTCAGCTTTCCTTTCTGCCCTTGAGTAGGGCAGTCTAGGAATGTTGTTTCTCCATTCCTGAGGTTGCTCCAGGAGTTCTTCTCCTCTCCATTCCTAGAGTGGCCTTGGGAATGGAGAAACGACATCTCCATCCCTAGAGTGCCCTGCTTGACGGCAGAAATGAGAGGTGCAGTGCCAGTGCCAAGGGAGCCCAGGAAGGTAGGTAAGCCTAACCCCAAGTTCCCTCCCACACTTGTTTGTTTGTTTTGTTTTTTTTAAAAATATACCCCACCTTATCCAATTCCAAAGCAAATGCCCAAGGCGGCTTACAACAGTCAAAGATAAAAAGTACACATAATATAAAACAATGCATAAAATGCATAAAATAAATACCGTATTGTCCCGAGTATAAGACGCACCTGATTATAAGACGCACCCTTAAAGTTTGGTGCTATTAAAAAAATTTAATTAAATCACTGGCATTAAATTGCAACAGCCTGATTATAAGATGCACCCCTCGTTTAAAAACTTAAATTAGGAGAAAAAAGTGAGTCTTATACTCAGACCAATACGGTAAATAAAAAACAGTAAAATCCACTGGTTGGGGGGGCGGAGACAACATAGAGCAGAGAAACAGTGGAGCAAAACACACAGTGCAATCCAACTTTTGTGCAGGTGTAACCAGCGGCCCAGCGAGAACGGGAGGCCCCAGAACAGAAAAGGGATTCAAATCCCCTCCAAAAGAGGAATTCAAAGGGGATTTGAATCCCTTTTCCGTTCTGGGGCCTCCCGTTCTCGCTGCACTGCTGGTTAAACTGGCACAAAAGTTAAGTCGGATTGCGCTGTTAACTACCTTACCAAGCTCCATCAGCACTGCTGAGGTTGCTCTGCCTGGAGACATCAGAAACGGTCATTTCTAAAAAAATCTATTGAATTCAGGTCCATTAAATTGAGGGTTCACTGTACAGGAATTTTGAAGGAGCTTTGCAAACTATTAGGGAGATAACTGGGTACGAGCTCTTATTCCATTCATCCACCTTTCTCTTACATGACTTTGGGTGCAATCCTGACGATCGTGCCAGCAACAGAACGAGTGTTCTGTTGCCAGCAGCAGTCGCAAACGTGCCAGAAAGCACTTTGCAACTACTCTGGAGCAAGGGAGGGCGGCGCAGAGGTCAGCCTCCCTTGCTCCATCGCCGGAGTGCCCGTGCGTCTGCTGGACGAGGTGAGTTGGGATCCGGCGGGCGCAGGGGTGGTTCGGCGGGTGAGGGAGGAGGCCATTGGCCTAGCTGGGCTGGGAGGGGGCCTCGGCCATATCCCTGTCCCCACCAGGCGGCTAGGCCAGTACACGGCCTTCTCTACTTCTGCCAGCTATTCAGCTGGTGGAAATCCGAGGAGGCCAATCAGGCCGGCCTGGATCTACACCCGGGGAA
Organism: Plestiodon gilberti rubricaudatus; assembly: GCA_026170595.1. Lineage (NCBI taxonomy): Eukaryota > Metazoa > Chordata > Lepidosauria > Squamata > Scincidae > Plestiodon > Plestiodon gilberti. The sequence continues at coordinate 81,190,888 of JANXHW010000001.1, forward strand.
GGGGACGAGCATCCCCTTCCCTGAGTAGACCTCCGGCCCGGCAGCAGAACAGCCGCCGGGGCTCAGGATCTGGCTGGCAGCCATGAGCCGCCAGCCGGATCCTTGCTCTGGATTGCGCTGCCTGATTGTTTTGTGAGCAATGAATATTCATTACTTGCCAGCTTAACAGCAGCTAAATTACTATTAGTTGAAGAATGGAAACAGCCTGCGCACACTTACCTGGGAGTAAACCCCAGTGAATGCCATGGGCCTTACATCTGAATAAAAGTGCATAGGATTGCACTGTCAATTGTGTAAACATCCCTATTAATATCTAGAAAGAGAAAATCTGGCAAATTATGCTTATGAGCAAATTGGCAGTAGATAAAGAGATGTGGAAGGAGTACCAAGATTCTGTGCAGAAATGTGTACAAGAGTGGACGCTATTTTTATTATACTGGGATACAGCTGTGCCTATGGAAAAAGTAAGACAGACAGGAGGTTTTGAAGGTGCATAAATGATTATTTTGTATCGATCATATCTGGACTAATTTTGGGTATATTTTTAATTTGCATTCTAATTTGTGTGTGTGCGCACACGCGCGTGCGCGCACACACACACACACTTAAAATAAATACATTAGTGCTGAAAAAGTTTAGTTCTTATCCTTCTAGGCGCGTTTGAAAGTTAATTTTGCATGTATGGTTTTCCCACATTCACTGACTAGCACCCAGTTCTTTCAGCTTGTGCCTTCCTCAAATGTATGTGTAGCATCTAGCTCAAACTAAGCGTTAATTCCTTTAAAATGCAGCAATGTTAAAACACAGATGAGCATTACTGTGTAATTCGGAATGAAAATAATAGGAGGAAGAGCAGGGAAGTTTTGTTTGGCATCTATTGTATGTCCTATTGAATCTGGCATGCCCCATCTGAGTAGGCACAAGGCCATCCTTAACAGATGGTCTTGCGTGGAGCCTGCCAAAAGACCATGTATGATCATTAGATGTGTTTGCTAAGGGCAGGATTCCAGGCTGGGAATGTCGAAATTGTTTTCTATCCCAAGCTGAGATGCCTATGGCTAAAAGGGCCAGACTACCCTCTCTCTGTGTCTCAGACAGGCGACCAGTTAAAACGACAAAATGGGTTCCGTGGTCAGATATCGTTAGATGAGGATGTGGCAGCAGGTGATTATTAGTATCCTGGGAAAGGACGAAGATGAAAGCTATTAACAGCTCAGTCCTATTCCCTTTTGCGATCTTTGAAAAGACTTCACAGCATTGGCTTTTAAAGCAGCTGAACTGGCTGGTCTAAATCAGTTACACAACTTTTACTATAGGGCCAGTTAAAGGGTGGTGCCGACTCTGGGACAGTAGCAATCCTGGGACGTTCTGAAAAGGGTGCAGGGGCTCATGCCCCCAGTGCCACAGCTCTCTGTCATGTTGGTTTAGTGCTGCAATGCAAAGTGTGGGAATCGTGCCAGGAACAAAAACAGGAACCTTTCTCCTAGGGTTTTTCTCATTCCCCATGAATACTAGAAAGTTGGCTATACAGCAAGTCCTCACTTGTTGTTGTTTCACTATAAGTTGTTTTGTTTTAAAGTTGTGGAGGGAAAAAAAAATGATTCCCAGCTGGGGCCACGATCTGTGTGGAGTTTGAACGTTCTCCCTATGTCTTCGAAGGTTTTCTCCAGTTCAGAAAGCTCACATTTATTTCATTGTTTTATATTAGGAATGTTTTGGGTGTTTATTTAGAAGTTTGGTGATGTTTTTGTGATCAAGAAATATGCCGTAATCTCTTGTTTACATATATCAAGTAGCCTATGCTAAAATTGGTTTCGTTATAAGTTGTTCTGCTTAAAGTTGCAGTTTCCGAGAATATCAACAATATCGACAACTTTAGGTGAGGACTTGCTGTACACACTGCAGCATAGACAACACTAATTCCACAATCACCTCTTACAACTGGTCATGAGAACAAGCACAGGTGGAAGTACCAGGGGAGCATAGATTCCATGTTCTGCAACACTTCTCAACATAAATGCCACTGTGGATATACCGTATTGGTCTGAGTATAAGACTCACTTTTTTCTCCTAATTTAAGTTTCTAAACTAGGGGTGCGTCTTATAATCAGGCTGTTGCAATTTAATGCCAGTGATTTAATTAATTTTTTTTAATAGCACCAAACTTTAAGGGTGCGTCTTATAATCAGGTGCGTCTTATACTTGGGACAATACGGTATTCTAGAATGATCTCAGTCTACTGCTTAGAAGTTTTGTCCTTGATTGTCTTTATCCTGTTCTTTTTGTTTGGTTGGTTTTGCCTTTGTTCTCCCAGTTGTTTGTGGGAGTTGTTAATGGGCTACCAGGTCAATTTAAAATTGGTCTGGTGAACACCCTATTAAGGCAACTTCAGAGGGCGTGGAATATCACTGAAAATATTTAAGATGTTTCTTGCTTGAATTATAATTATAATCAATTCATACTGATGCACCTGGAAATAACATTCCTCCATTCATTTAGATCTGTTAGTAGACCTTTCTCTGATCAGGGTGATTCCCAATGCCTTACAAATCACATAGATATGAGTGGGTGGGGTGTGGGGGGAATGTGTATCTATGCGAAGGATCACTTCACTTATTACTGAAATGTAACCACCTCCTCCTCATGAATTGTGTCACCTCTTCAACAATGTACAGCAGAATGGCCCAGTAATTTAGGTCAGGAAGTGGGGAATGCCACACTGAATTCTCAACCATCTGGCAGTCAGGTTAAATTGGCCCTTCAGCAATGGCAGCACAGGACAAAATATGGGGGGGGGGGAATAAAGAAGGCTTCTGAATAAGAAACATCCCTATCTCTTGCATTAACACCTTGATCCTAAACTCACTCAGAAGTAAGTAAAGAGAGCTGATCCAAAAAACCCAAGCACATCATAAAGGTCTGGGTGCCACTCCTGGGGTCTGGTGTATTGGCACATGTGTGACACCTCCGCCCCCCCCCCCAAACTGCTTTCCAGTCTTTGAAGAACCATCCAGAAGCTCCAGTCAGCTTGTGGCCAGTAGATGCTTTAGTCACCATTTCTGCCATCCCTTCTAGACCACTCTCCTGAGTCAGAAGAAGAATGATCCAGAAAGGGGAGGGGTTTGGCACCTGAAGCTCCCAGGGATCAGGAAGAAGAAGGGATGGCGGCAGTTGTGGCTGAAGCTCTTTTGCTCTCCAGAGTTGGCAGAAGCTTCAGCCATCACTGCTATTTTTCTTCCTGCTCAGCCTCTAGAGCTTGGAAAGTGATTGGGAAGGCTGGGACCGGAAGATAAATAGGCCTAAAACTGTGGCCTTAATGTTAAAGTTTAAAATTCTGTTTGTTTTTAATTACTTGTAGTCTATGGTGTTACCAGCCATGCAAATCTTTCTTTTTATTTTTTTTTCATTAATGGGAAATCTTCCTGATCTGTTGGGCAGCCCAATTCCCCATGTGGTGATGCAGTGGTTCAATGGGGTGTGTGCTGTATTCTGCAGAGGAGTTTCATTTTTTTCCCTTTCCCGGGGGTAAGCTCTCATCACCTTGCTGGGTCTACTAGAACCTGCGCCAGCTATATAGCTGGCACACGTCCGAGTGGACCCAAGGATGCAGATCAAGGCTGAGAAGAGGGATAGCACATCGGCAGCATCACTACTGCCAATACAGCCCCATTCCTGGCTTTGATCCGCCCTTCTCCCCACCCTAATCTCTGCCCTGTTCCTCCCGCTCCCTGGTTCCTGGCCACCCCCTGCACTGAACTACCCATACCGGGAGACATGGACGGACTCGGCTGGTGCAAGGACCCGGCTGATCACCACTTCCGGCGGTGGCCATGACATGCCAAATGGCATGTCATGCTTTGCAACTGCCACAAAGGACCTTACACTAGTTCTGGCAGTGTAAGGCCCTATTAGGATTGGGCCATTTCTAGTGCACACAGTAAGTAGTGCTGTTAAGAGTCACATCACAACAGAAATTCAACAGGCATAGATTTCCTTATATGCAGGGCCAGCCCAAGACCTCCTAGCACCTGAGACAACCCATGTCATTTCCCCTTATCTAATGGCATGACAGCCACCGCCTCTGCCATTTCTCCTCTTCCTGCTCCTTGCATCCCAAAAGAGGGAAGCAGAGCAGAAGAGGAGGTGTGGAGAAGAAGAGCGTGGCGAGTGGCAGGCTCAAGCATCTCTCATGTTCTAGCCCACCATTTTCCTCTCCACGTTTCCTGTTCTGTTCCTTTTCAAATCCAAGAATTGAGAAGAGGAACAGCAGAAGCAGGTGTTGGGTGCTCCCGGCAATGTGCCTGAGGCAATTGCCTCAGGTGGTCTCATGAATGGGCCAGCCCTGCTGGCATGGAGATGAGATGTGGTTGGGGAAACCTCACCTGTTGAATTTCTTGCTTGCTGTTATGCAGTGGTTCAAGGCAGTGTTGTTGCATGGGATTTTCAGAAGATTCAATTTTCAGTGTAAAACTTTCTATGGGGAGGTCAAAAATGTCCACTATCTATCCGACCCTACATGGTTGGGTTTCATGAACAAGGAGCCTCACTGACAAACTCCATGAACATCTACTGATGCATATAGTCAGGTCGTCCAACTAAGATGCTTCTCTTACACACACACACACACACACACACACACACACACACACACACACACACACACACACACACACACACACACACACACACCACATATCATCCTTGCCAAATTGCAATATCTGGGTTAAACTGGAGCTTGTCCCTGTGACTGCAATTGATAGATGGAGGCTTCTGCCACAAAGGCAGTATTGCCACCTGGTGGTTTGGCAGCGGGCTTCAAAACTCTTTCTTCCATTTTTGGTCCCAGCCATTAATGCTCATTGGCAAAGGGCTGTAGGGATATATTATTGTCCAGTCCGACTGTAACCAATTCGGTTAAAGACAGCAGAGACACTGCCTGATATATGTCTAGTATTACAGAGACTAGGACATCGCTTGCATCGCTAGCATGGATGGTGTTTAATGTGCTGCTGACAGCAGCAGCATCTGTACTATCCTGACGAAGGGCTAGACACATTGCTCATAGTTTGAACTTCCTGTCCTATCTGGGCCACATGGAAGTTCGGAGCCATTTATACTGTACTTGGCAATTTTGTGTCACTCTTGAAAGCAAACTGTAGAGTCTGACACATTCCTGAGTGATGAGCAGAGCAAAAAACCTTCTGCACCCATTGCCACATTTGAGGTCTGGAAGCAATTTCCTCCCAGCTCAGGTTTGGCAATGCTACTGGAGTTTAAAAAAAATAAATTCACCTCTTTACTAAAAGTGTATCTCACCTTTCCACCAGATCATCACCAAGATGACTTGCATAAAGGAATAATAAGAGCACAGCATTACATCATTGCATCCAACTAAAATCTGTCTCCGAGCACAAATCCACATAACAAGCAGCATTGTTAAAAATACTATTATAGATTATAGGAAAGACAAATTAATACAAAACAGAGACAAATATAAGGTCCTTATCTATGCCGAAAGACTGTTAAATCTAATTAGGACAAAAATATGCATGCTAATTTGGTTCTAATTAGGATAAGAGTGGAGTCAACTAAATATGATTCCATTGAAATCCAAAGCAGGGTGAAGAAAACAGTTTTCACCTATATCTGGCATTCGGGGAGTGTTTGCTTCCCTGCCCCCCCCCTTTAGAGCTGGTCTCTGATTGCAGATTTTTTTTTACTTCCTTCCCCCAAGGAAGCCTCCAGCTGCATTGGTGTTGGCCCAATCCTGTCCAGGGCCGCCACAGCGTGCAAAAGCATGCTGCGCCAGATCCTTAGCAGGATCGGGCCAACACCAATGCAGCTGGATGCTTCCTTGGGGGAAAGGGACATTCATTCCTTTTCACCCAGGTAAATACCCCTGCTGCCCCTATGGGTCTCCTCAGATGTGCGCAGGCAAAATGGCCAGTGCAAAACTGAGGAGCCCATGTGGGGCTTGCCAGGCCTGGGATGGGGGATAGGATTTGGTGGAGCACATAAGAACATAAGAAGAGCCCTGCTGGATCAGGCCAAAAGCCCATCTAGTCCAGCTTCCTGTGTCACACAGTGGCCCCACCAGATGCCTCAGGGAGCACACAAGACAACAAGATACCTGTGTCCAGTCGCCACTCCCTTGCACCTGGCACAGAGAAAACCCATTTCTAAAACCAGGAGGTTGCTTATGGCTTGTAACCTGTGATGGTCTTTTCCTCCATGAATCTGTCCAAACCCCCTTTAAAGGCATCTAGGCCAGATGCCATCACCACATCCTGTGGCAAGGAGTTCCACAGATGAATTACACGCTGGGTAAAGAAATATTTTCTTTTGTCCGTTCTAACTCTCCCTCCACTCAATTTTAGTGCATGTCCCCTGGTTCTGGTGTTGTGCGAGAGGGAGAAGAATTTCCCTCTATCCACTCTCTCCATCCCATGCATAATTTTATAAGTCTCAATCATGTCCCCCCTCAGGCGCCTTTTTTCTAGGCTGAAAAGCCCCAGACGCTGTAGCCTTTCCTCATAAGGGAGGTGCTCCAGCCCACAAATCATTCTGGTCGCTCTTTTCTGCACCTTTTCCAATTCAACTATATCCTTTTTGAGGTGTGGTGACCAGAACTGGACACAATACTCCAGATGTGGCCTTACCATCGATTTGTACAAGGGCAGAATGATATTGGCCGTTTTATTCTCAATCCCTTTTTTAATGATCCCGAGCATGGAATTGGCCTTCTTCACAGCCGCCGCACACTGGGTCGACACTTTCATTGACCTGTCCACCAGCACCCCAAGATCTCTCTCATGATCCGTCACAGACAACTCAGAACCCATTAGCTTTTATGTGAAATTTTGGTTTCTTGCCCCAATGTGCATCACTTTGCACTTACTTACATTGAAGCGCATCTGCCATTTTGCTGCCCATTCTCCCAGTTTGGAGAGGTCCTTCTGGAGCTCTTCACAATCCCTGCTGGTCTTCACCACCCGGAAAAGTTTAGTGTCATCTGCAAACTTGGCCACCTCACTGCCTATCCCTGACTCCAGGTCATTTATGAATAAGTTGAAAAGCACCAGTCCCAAGACCGATCCTTGGGGCACACCACTTTTCACCTCTCGCCATTGTGAAAATTGCCCATTGACTCCCACTCGCTGTTTCCTGGTCTTCATCCAGTTCCTAATCCACAAGAGGACCTGCCCTCTTATTCCCTGACTGTGGAGTTTTCTCAGGAGCCTTTCATGAGGGACCGTGTCAAACGCCTTCTGAAAATCCAGATATATAATATCCACGGGTTCGCTCGCATCCACATGCCTGTTGACCTTTTCAAAAAATTCTAACAGGTTTGTGAGGCAAGACTTCCCCTTGCAAAAGCCATGCTGACTCTCCCTCAGCAGAGCTTGTTCTTCTATGTATTTTAAGATTTTATCCTTAATGAGACTTTCCACCATCTTCCCTGGAACAGATGTTAGGCTGACCGGCCTGTAGTTTCCCGGGTCCCCCCTCCTTCCTTTTTTAAAGATTGGCGTGACATTAGCTATCCTCCAATCCTCTGGCACAGTGGCCGTTTTAAGGGACAAGTTGCATATTTTGGTCAAGAGGTCAGCAACTTCATTCTTGAGTTCCTTCAGAACTCTTGGGTGGATGCCATCCGGGCCTGGTGATTTATTGATCTTTATTTTGTCAATTAAGTCTGAGATGTCTTCTCTTTTAACCTCTGTTTGACTTAATTCTTTAGTCAGGGGAGAACGTTCCGGCAGCGGTATTTGCCCGAGGTCTTCTGCCGTGAAGGCAGATGCAAAGAACTCATTTAATTTCTCTGCAGTCTCCAAGTCCCCTTTTATCAGCCCTTTCTCTCCCTCACCATCCAGCGGACCAACCGTTTCTCTGGCAGGTTTCCTGCTTCTAACATATTTGAAGAAGCTTTTATTATTCCCTTTTATGTTGCCTGCCATACGTTCCTCAAAGTCTTTCTTGGCCTCCCGTATCATCTTTTTACATTTCTTTTGCCACAGTTTGTGCTCCTGTTTATTTTCCTCACTAGGGCAAGACTTCCATTTACGGAAGGAAGCTTCCTTGCCTTTTATAGCCTCCTTAACTGTGCTTGTTAGCCATGCCGGCACCCTCCTGGACTTGGTCGAGCCCTTCCTCCTTTGTGGGATACACTCCCGCTGGGCCTCTATGACTGTTGTTTTAAACAGCCTCCATGCACTCTGGAGCGATTGGACTCTTTTTACCTTCCCTTTCAGCTTTTTTTTAACTAGTCTCCTCATTTTGGGGAAGTCAGCCCTTCGGAAGTCAAGGGTTTTCGTGTCAGATTTGCTCGGCACTGTCCCTCTGACATGCATGGCGAAACAGATCGCAGCATGGTCACTATTCCCCAACGGTTCTGTAACATTTACCTCCCTGACCAGATCTTGAGTGCCACACAATATCAAGTCCAGAGTCACCTGTCCTCTGGTTGGTTCCGTGACAAGCTGCTCTCTTTCATGACCTGAGCATGAATTGACCCAGTCGATGTGAGGATAATTGAAGTCCCCCATGACTACAACCCTGTCTCTCATTGACACCTCCCTGATTTGCTTCCTCATTTCAAAATCCCCTTCAGGTTTTTGATCTGGAGGACGGTAGCATGCCCCTACTATTACATCACTCTTTGAGCCTGGTAATCTAACCCACAGTGATTCTACGGAGGAGTCAGAGCCCCCCTCCAGCTCTACTCTGGTGGATTCTACCCCCTCTTTGACATAGATGGCCACCCCACCTCCAACACGCCCCTCTCTGTCCCTCCTATAGAGTTTATATCCTGGAATTGCAGTATCCCACTGGTTCTCCGCATTCCACCAGGTTTCTGTTATACCTACTATGTCAATGTTTTCCTTAGCCACCAAACATTCCAGTTCTCCCATCTTTGCCCGTAGACTTCGGGCATTTGCATAAAAGCACTTATATACCTGGTCCCCCAAGAAGGGCTGCATGTTTGCCCCTTTATTCCTGCAGCCTTCTGTCCTGCTAGACGGGCTGTCATGTCCCATCACGCTACCACTCCCAATTTTTACTCTGTTATTACTTGACTGTTCCCCATCCTCTGCACCCTCATTCCCTAGGGATGAGGAGTCCCGAACCGGATGCCCCTCGGCTCCTGTCGGCTTTTCCCCAGGAGTCAGTTTAAAAGCTGCTCTGCCACCTTCTTCACGCTGCCAAGAATCCCTCCCCCCTCCTGGGCCACCCAAATCACCCCTCCCGTTCCGCCTTATTCCGCCCTCCCCATGCCCTCATTTCCAGCGCAGGACTTACCTGTTTGCCGGTGGTGACCTCTTCCTGGTGGAGAGTGAGCTGTGTCGGTCTCGCCGCCGGTGCAGCTTACTCTCCAGGTGTCGAAAACGTTTACGACAACCAAGAGCAGTGGAGTGGCCAGCGGCCGTCGTCAAAATCGCGCCGTTAGTTGATTAATAATCTGGCCTTTAATTTGTTAAATTCATCTAGTAGGAAAAAGATACATAATATCTAAACTTTAAGTATCTATGCATTTGGGAGGCGTTATAGCTCAGAGTTTTGGATGAAGAAAGTCCCATGTTCAATCCCTAGCATCTCGTGACCCCTGTCTGAAAGGCAATACTGAGCTAGGTAAACCAATGGTCTGTCTCAGTATATTCCATGCTATTGGGGCTGGTGTGGATTAAGGCTGCTTCCCTGACAGCTGTGCTATTTATACAGACAAAGTTGTTGCATGAATCCCTGATCCACCCCATGTACAGATTGTTGTGATCAAATCAAGGAGTTTCATTTGTCTCTAAAAGAAGAACACAGTTGCTCCCACTTTTCTCTGAAATATTTAAATAATGTAAGAAGTCGGAACACATAGGTTGTACATATAGACCATGAATAAATGGGGCTAAATTATCACCAATATTAACAATTCATTGTTGTTGTTCAGTCGTTAAGTCGTGTCCGACCCTTCGTGATCCCATGAACCATATCCCGCCAGGCCTTCCTGTCCTCCACTATCTTCCTGAGTTCGCTCATTTTCATGTTCGTTGCATCGGTGATGCTGTCTAACCATCTCATCCTTTGCCTTCCCCTTCTCCTTTTGCCTTCAATTTTTCCCAGCATCAGAGTCTTCTCCAGAGAGTCCTCTCTTCGCATTAGGTGGCCAAAATATTTGAGTTTCAGCCTTAGTATCTGTCCTTCCAGGGAACAGTCAGGGTTGATTTCATTTAGGATTGACTGATTTGATCTCCTAGCAGTCCAAGGGACTCTCAGGAGTCTTCTCCAACACCACAGTTCAAAAGCATCTATTCTTCGGCGCTCAGCCTTCCTTATGGTCCAGCTCTCGCAACCATACATTGCTACTGGGAACACCATCGCCCTGACTATGCGAACTTTTGTTGGCATGGTGATATCTCTGCTTTTTATTATGCTGTCTAAGTTTGCCATAGCTTTCCTTCCAAGGAGTAAGCGTCTTTTAATTTCATGGCTGCTGTCTCCATCTGCAGTGATCTTGGAGCCCAGAAAAGTAAAATCTGTTACTGCTTCCATTTCTGCCCCTTCTATTTGCCAGGAATTGATGGGCCCAGATGCCATGATCTTAGTTTTATTAATGTTGAGTTTCAAGCCAACTTTTGCACTCTCCTCTTTCACCCTCATCAAGAGGCTCTTTAGTTCTTCTTCACTTTCTGCCATTAGGGTGGTATCGTCTGCATATCTGAGGTTGTTGATATTTCTCCCGGCAATCTTGATTCCAGCTTGCGATTCATTCAGCCCTGCATTTCTCATAATGTACTCTGCATATAAGTTAAATAGGCAGGGTGACAATATACAGCCTTGCCGTACTCCCTTCCCAATTTTGAACCAGTCGGTTGTTCCATGGCCGGTCCGAACTGTTGCTTCTTGACCCGCATACAGGTTTCTCAGGAGACAGGTAAGGTGGTCTGGTACCCCCATCTCTTTAAGAATTTGCCACAGTTTGTTGTGATCCACACAATCAAAGGCTTTTGCGTAGTCAATGAAGCAGAAGTAGGTGGTTTTTTGGAACTCTCGTGCTTTCTCCATGATCCAGCGCATGTTGGCAATTTGATCTCTAGTTCCTCTGCCTCTTCGAAACCCAGCTTGTACGTCCGGTAATTCTCAGTCCACGTACTGCTGAAGCCTAGCTTGTAGGATTTTGAGCATAACCTTGATAGCGTGTGAAATGAGTGCAATTGTGCGATAGTTTGAGCACTCTTTGGCACTGCCCTTCTTTGGAATTGGAACGTAAACTGACCTTTTCCAATCCTTTGGCCACTGCTGAGTTTTCCAAATTTGTTGGCATATTGAGTGCAGCACTTTCACAGCATCATCATTTAGGATTTTAAGTAGCTCAGCTGGGATATTATCATCTCCACTAGCTTTGTTGTTAGTGATGCTACCTAAGGCCCACTTGACTTCACTCTCTAGGATGTCCGGCTCTGGGTCAGTGACCACACCAGCGTGGTCATCAGGAACATTAAGATCTTTCTTGTATAGTTCTTCTGTGTATTCTTGCCATCTCTTCTTAATCTCTTCTGCTTCTGTTAGGTCCTTGCCTTTTTTGTCCTTTATCATGCCCATCTTTGCACAAAACGTTCCCTTGATATCTCCAATTTTCTTGAAGAGATCTCTAGTCCTCCCCATTCTGTTGTTTTCCTCGATTTCCTTGCATTGTTCATTTAAGAAGGCCTTCTTATCTCTCCTTGCTATTCTCTGGAACTCTGCATTCAGTTGTTTATATCTTTCCCTTTCACCTTTGCTTTTTGCATTCCTTCTTTCCACAGCTATTTGTAAAGCCTCATCTGACAGCCACTTTGCTTTCTTGCATTTCTTTTTCTTTGGGATGGTTTTAGTTGCTGCCTCCTGTACAATGTTACGAACTTCCGTCCATAGTTCTTCAGGCACTCTGTCTACCAGGTCTAATGCCCTAAATCTATTCTTCACCTCCACTGTATACTCATAAGGGATATGGTTTAGGTCATATCTGACTGGTCTAGTGGTGTTCCCTACATTCTTCAGTTTAAGACTGAATTTTGCAATAAGAAGCTCATGATCTGAGCCACAGTCAGCTCCAGGTCTTGTTTTTACTGACTGTATAGAGCTTCTCCATCTTTGGCTGCAAAGCACATAATCTATCTGGTTTCGGTATTGACCATCTGGTGATGTCCATGTGTAGAGTCGCCTCTTGTGTTGTTGGAAAAGAGTGTTTGCTATGACCAGCGTGTTCTCTTGACAGAACTCCGTTAGCCTTTGCCCTGCTTCATTTTGCGCTCCAAGGCCAAACTTGCCTGTTGTTCCGTTTATTTCTTGATTTCCTACTTTAGCATTCCAGTCTCCTATGATGTAAAGGACATCTTTAACAATTCATAGCTGAATTTAACTAGATTGCAACTTGGGCTCCACACCAGTAGAGGGAGCCCAAGTATTTTTGCTAGCTTTCTTGGAAAGTACCGTATTATTTCCCTGTGTTCCTGAACAGTTTGCTCTGTTTTTGAATAATGCTGGCATAGCTCAGCTTTGCTTTGCTTTTAAAAAAAATCATAACATTGTAGACTGAATCTCCACCCAAAATAGAATATAGCATTGGGATGTGTCATTTTTTCCTAGATAAGATAAATAATATTATCAGATACTAGAGATTGTAGTGCATCATTAACACAATTGTGCTTCCAAAATTCTCAGTATTCCATCTGCAAATTTTATGATCAAATATTCACTAAATACTTGCCAAATATTTTACAACACATTGCTAATTTCCAAACATTTAGTGTAACTCATAAACTGAAGTGTGTTTAGTCTTAATTCTTCCATTACCATGAGTTGTATCCAAACTTACACACATGGATGTAAGTTGCGCTCATGTAAGAATGTTTCTGCTCACTCAAGGATTCCTTCCATGAGTAAACGCTCCTTCCACAAATGGAAGGAGCTTCCACAAGTATTGCAATACATTTGGATCCAACCTCATATCTTTATGTTACCAAATTTAGCATTATCTCTAATGTGATACGTGTAGATTAAGCTTAGGGGCTCAACAAGTAAATATAGAGCTAAAATGTTTTGGTCAATGGCAAATGCATTTATTAATTTTAGTATAAACTAGAAAAGGCATCCATGTTAGAATGACATCTTCAGAATTAGGACCAGTGGCGTCACTAGGGCGTGCGCCGCCCCATAGTGGGGCGCGTGCGTCACCCCGTAGCGGCCTGCTACCGTCGCTTGACGATAGCAACGCCAGTGATTAGGACACCCCATTGCTTCTTTGAATCCACAGGACTCAATGCACATGATGAGCTGTTCCCATACTTTGTGCAACCATTGATTCACCAAAAGAATTTTGTCAGACTTCCACTTTTTTTTAAATAAGTAGTAGTTTTGCTGCTATGAGAAAGAATGACAATAAATAACTATAGCATGTGAACATATTGTAACAATGTACAGTGGAACCTTGGATTGCAAGTAACTTGGTTTGCGAGTGCTTTGCAAGACGAGCAAAATAGTTTTCTAAATTTTGACTTGATAAACGAGCAATGTCTTGCAATACTAGTACACTGTGTTCTCCAAGATTTCTCTCTGTGTGTTTGCAGAGTAACAATAGTGTCTCCTGGGCAACAAACTGCCCTCATTAACTGCTCATTAACACTTTGTTCTCCCTCTGCTAGAGGCTCCCTTTGGGCAGAATAGCAGCTCAGACTTTGCTTTGCAACTTCTGTCTTGCATACCTCATTAACAAGCTGTTTTCCCCTTCCCCCGTCTGCCTCTAGCACAGACGTTTACTCTGCAGAACAAGGCTCAGGTTTTGCATATCAGATGTTGCAAAGTGAGCTACAGTTTGCAAGAGCAAAGGAGTACTCTGCAGGGCAGCTTCTTAATTAGCTGAGCCCAGGAGATAATGCAGACACACACAAAGATCTCTTGCAGAATAACGAATCATCTGAGTTTGCATTATTTCTTATGGGAAAATTTGCTTTGATATACGAGTGCTTTGGATTACAAGCACGTTTCTGGAACCAATTATGCTCGCAATCCACGGTTCCACTGTACTAAACTGAGCAGTAAACATTTTAGAATATTTGGGATCTGAATTGTTAGTAGTTCTTTTAAAGAACTACATTCCTGTCAGACAATACCAATAGAGATGAATGAAAGCTCCAATTGTATAGTATACAGTATATAAGGCAACTTCATAGCTTTTTACCAGCTTTGGCCGATTCTCCATTTGCAGCCTTTCTTAGAGAAGAAGGACCTAGCATAATTTATGCCCTCGTGACTTCCAGGCTGGACTACTGCAATGCTCACTTCATGGGTCAGCCATTAAAAACTACAGCTCATCTACAGTGTGGCTACTGAATTGTTGTCTGGGGCCATTTTGCTGGCGCAAGTCTTAGGAGAGGAAGGGGGCAAGTCAGATTGGAAAATGGGGGATTCGCTGAAAGTTGCTGCTGCCTGATTCCACCACCTCCCACCCTCTATATGCCCCCTGGTTCCTTCACCTCTCCGCCTATTACTCCTTCACCCCCCTTCCCACCCACAAACTGCTCCCCATGCCAGATTACCTGCCCTTGCACTATCCAGGGGCTGCAGCGATGGGGATTCGCCACTGCAGCCACCTTGTAGTAGGAGCCTCAAATGACCCAGCATCAACGCACTATTCATGAGCTATTCATGCCTTTTGTGCCAGTGGGATGCTTGTTCTGCTGGCATAAAAGGCCCATAGGATTGGGCTGTAAAGCACAGATTCTGTGGCCTCTGCCTTTTCCTTCTCCATAAGGTGTCATGAAAGCAGGGCAGAGAAATTCCTTCCTGGCCTTCAGGAAGCGTAGAAGGAATTTCTACAGTGTGATGGTCTAGTAACCCCCAGGCTCCCTCTAGCCATTTACTATAGCTTGTAACAGCACAATCCTGTGTAACTCTTGCACCGATGTAACAGTAGATCCGCCGGTGTAAGTGTAACTTGTGTAACTTGCCAGTGTAACTTGCCGTACACCGACGTACACAGGACGAACACCAGCATAACCCCCCTTGGACACTGCGCATGTGCAGTTCAGATGCAGAATGGACTCCAACGCAACTCCGCCGGCGCAGAGGGCATTCCGGGGGTGTCTGAATGCCCCTGGAATGCCTCCTACACCGGCAGAGTTGCACTGGCATCTGTACTGTGTCTAAACTGCGCATGCGCGGCGTCTGAGGGGGGTTACGCTGGTGTCTGTCCAGTGTCCGTTGGCATACGGCAAGTTACACTGGCATAAGTGCACTTACACCAGTGGATCTAATGTTACACCAGTGCAAGAGTTACACAGGATTGTGCTGTGAGTGTCTATGTGAGGGGGAGACGCTTCAGAGAGGTAGTGCCCAAGTAGGACACTTCAGTGCCTGAATTTGTTTTTTTCACAATAGGCAATACTATTGCATTTGCTTCTCTCTAATGTGACACTAAAGGTTTAACAGAAGTGTCATACCTCTGTTCCATGATGGTTTCGAGTACTAAAGTAATCGTTCAAGGGACAAAGGACAGGTGGCAATATATCTCTAAAAACCGGTGATAATGGTCCCATTGACATCTGTTGAATGTCCTCCAAACTATCCTTCACATCCTACTGTTGCTAGTACATTTCCTCTGGCCCTTCTTCTCAACAAAGAAATGTGAAGAGGAAAGGAAACATTAAAGAACTTAAGATGTTTAATGTAAAAACAGATATACATTTTAATATTGGCTATAAGAAGGTGCATTTGTTACGAGGATGCTTTATTGCGGGCTTCAATAGTTTTGTTGCCAACATTAGTGGAAAGCTTTGCAAACTAAAGCCTTTTAAAATATAATTATGGTCCCTCTACTGCCATATCTCACTACGTTTAGCACTTTTTAATGGTTTAAAAATGTCAGGAGGTCATGGCTCATCTTGGAGTAAGTGCCTGTTGGATAAAAGGAAAAGTAACCATGGCCTTTCACACAAACCTAAGGTACGTATACTACACAGAGCTTGTTGTTCAGTCATTAAGTCGTGTCCGACCCTTCGTGATCCCATGAACCATATCCCGCCAGGCCTTCCTGTCCTCCACTATCTTCCTGAGTTCGCTCATTTTCATGTTCTACACAGAGCAGTTCCCAACAAATCTGTGCCTCTTGTTGTGAAGTAATTGTATGAAGTGCTCCTCAGATGTAACATTTGTGGTGTGGTTACTGCTTCTCTGTGGTCAGGTTTTACACTGCATTGGTAATGATTCTGCCTGCACGCTCACAGCGCAATCCTGTGTAACCTTGCACCGGTGTAACAGCAGCTGCACTGGTCTAAGTGCACTTACACCGGTGCATCTACTGTTAAAAAAAAAGGTAAAGGTGACCCCTGACAATTAAGTCCAGTCGTGTCCGACTCTAGGGTGTGGTGCTCATCCCCATTTCAAAGCCTAAGAGCCAGCGTTGTCCGAAGACGCCTCCGTGGTCATGTGGCCGGCATGACTCTCCTTGCCGCAGCACGTAGCATGCAGCTGGAACACGGAGCGCTGTTTACCTTCCCGCAAGCAGTACCTATTTATCTTCTTGCATTAACATGCTTTGGAACTGCTAGGTTGGCAGGAGCTGGCCAAGCAACGAGAGCTCACCCCGTCGTGGGAATCGAACTGCCGACCTTTCGATCGACAGCTCATGGTTCAGCGGTTTAACCCACTGCGCTGCCAGGTCTTCAGTCTAGGCTTTGCTCCCTGCCCTACTCCTCCTGGGTATGTATGAGGGAGGAACACAGCCTTCTCCATTATGGCCCCCAGGCTTTGGAATTCTCTGCCCAAGCAGTCCAGCTGGTGCATAATTGATGGTGTTCTGAGGCCTCCGAAAATATATTCCTGTTACAATGCTTTTTTTTTTTGCTTCCATTTTCTCTGATGTTGTTGTTTGTTATGCTGCTTTTATATCATTTTACTATGCTTTTAAAAAATCATATTGTTTTAAATTGCCTCTTGAAAGTCCCATTGCAGGGGCAGAAAGTGTAAAGTAGAAATGTTGTCGTCTATAAATAAAATGATGTGAAAGTAGAGGAAGGAATAGCATGTATTTATTTTGTATAATTATATTCCACTCAATCTTCTGAGGACCCCAGAGTGGTACACAAGGCTCCCCACCCCTTTATTCTCAGAACAACCCTGTGAGGTAGGCTAAGCTGAGAGACAGCAACTGGCCCCAGGTCACCCAGTAAGCTTCATGGGGGTTGAGCAAGGATTTGAGCCCAGGTCTTCCTAGGCCAAGCCCAACACTCTAACAACTGCACTAGCTTTGAATTGGGTGGATGACATGGTGACTTTTCAATGAGAGGTAAAAATGTCTCGGACCAACACAGGCAATAAATAACTAATAACATCCACTGGTGGTCAGGTAGCATTGGGTGTTAGACATTCTCCCATTCCTCTTTTCAAAATTAAGAAGAAATGCACATGAAGAAATATAAATTAAACATGTTATGATAATTATATTTTGTAGCAATTTTACACACACGTGGCCAGTGCCCTACTTCAGAATAGAGCTGGAGCACATTTTCACATATGCATGAACTTTACTAGACATTTCAAGCCTGTGCAAGTAAGAGCACTGCGAAATTCCAAAACCTGTTTCAGGTTCATGGTGCCATCATCAATTCTCCTTACACATCTTCTCTTGGACCCTGACTTGCCAAACAAATTCTTCAGGTGAATAGGATGTTCGATATTACATTGTCATTATCCTTTGTACTAGGAATGTGGAACAAGTCTCTGACTCCAAGTCTCAAGTCAAGTTCCAAGTCTCTGGGTCCAAGTCTCAAGTCAAGTCCCAAGTCTTTGCCCCCAAGTCCTGAGTCTTTGCTTGCGAGTTGCGAGTCCCTATCTATTTAATGGGGGAAACGGGTTTAAACCTGAATAAAATTCGACTTGTCGTAAAAGGCTCCAAGTCTCGAGTCGAGTCTTTCGAGTTTTTACAATCGCCAAGTCAAGTCCGAGTCAAGTCATTGACCCGACTTCAGTCCGACTTGAGTCCGAGTCAATAGATTCAAGTTGACATCACTGCTTTGCACAAAGAACTGCCTAAAGACCCATTGAAACATCCTATCAAGGACCAAGCAATGCAAGTTTAGGGAAAGAAAAAGTTAGGTAAGAAACTGTGGCAAGTCTGTAATACTATTGCCTTAAAAACAACAGTGTTGCATCCTAAATCCCATTGACAGATAAAGCTGTGCAAGCAAACTTCCCCACCTCCTCCTTCTCCCCAGCAGACCTCCTCAACCACCCTGAAAACCTGCTTCTGAAGGTCAGGTGATCCTTGGGAGTGATTTACAATGGGGCACAGGGAGCTACAGGGAAGGGAAACGTTGCCCATAACCAGATGCAAGAACCTTCTGGGAGCCCATCTCATTCCCCCC
Source organism: Plestiodon gilberti rubricaudatus (assembly GCA_026170595.1). Classification (NCBI taxonomy): domain Eukaryota; kingdom Metazoa; phylum Chordata; class Lepidosauria; order Squamata; family Scincidae; genus Plestiodon; species Plestiodon gilberti. The sequence continues at coordinate 81,209,280 of JANXHW010000001.1, forward strand.
CCTTTGTTGTTTTTGCTGCTACAGACTAGCATGGTACCCCTCTGGAAGTTGTTGCTGTTGCTTTGTGCTCCCATTTACTCAAGTGGTAGAATGTTTTTGCCCTTCTTAGTATCTGTTTCCTTTGGAGGAGAAACTGTAAGGGCATACAAAACTGCCTTAGAGCCATATTGTCTATGCTGACTGGCAGTGGCTCTCCTGGGTTTCGAACAGAAGTCCTTCCTAGCCTTATCTGAAGACAGAAATTGATTCTGGGACTTCTGCATACAAAGCTTGTGCTCTACAATGGAGTTATGGCAGTGTCTTTGGACTAGTCCATGGGCAGCCCAATCCTGTCTAGCAGGACGCGGCAGCACAAATAAGGTGCCCGCTGCATCCTGAGCAGGATTGGGCATTCCCTGGTGTAGCCGGAGGCCTCCTCAAGTTAAGGACGCTTGTCCCTTTACCCCGAGTAATGCACCAGCCGCCCTGATGGGGCTATTCGGATGTGTGTCAGCTACATATTTTGCTGGGACAAGTCAGAGAGCCCTGTGTAACAGTGGCCTGGCCTGGGAAGGGGGATAGGATATGGCAGAGGAGACTGCCAATGATCCCTCCCCCTTCCCAGACCTGACCGACCAATCCCACCCCCCAGAACACCTCGTTCCACCCTCCCTATGCCCTTCTGCCACCCAGTGGAGAACTTACTTTCTCCAGTGGGAGCAGCAGTGACTCCGACGTGAGTACATAAGAACAGAAGCCCTGCTGGATCAGGCCAAAGGCCCATCTAGTCCAGCTTCCTGTATATCACAGTGGCCCCACCAGATCCCTCCGGGAGCACACAAGACACCAAGATACCTGTACCCTGTTGCCACTCCCTAGCCCCTGGCACAGAGAAAACCTACTTCTAAAACCAGGAGGTTGCTTATGGCTTGTAACTTGTGATGGACTTTTCCTCCATAAATCTGTCCAATCCCCTTTTAAAGGCATCTAGGCCAGGTGCCATCACCACATCCTGCGGCAAGGAGTTCCACAAACTAATTACACGCTGGGTAAAGAAATATTTTCTTTTGTCTGTTTTAATCCAGTAGAGCAGCGCCAGCCTTGACACTAGCACTGCTTATTCTCCAGGTGTCGCAAACGTGCTTTACGGCACATTTGCAACACCCTAGACTGGTCGAGTGGTTGCTCCACCGGTCTATTTCTAGACAGGATTGTGCTGTTAGTTACAAATGAACAGGTTGAATCACGATAACTTCCAAGGCTTCTTTAGCCAGAGCTTATCAGGGTCCATATCAGTCTAGGAGGGCTGGCCCAACCATGAGGTCAACTGAAACAGTTGCCTCAGGCAATGGTTTGGTGGGCTCATCTGCTTCCTCTTCCACTTCTTCAGCTCCCTGGGTTGAAAAAAGATCTCCTCTCACTCTGATCCACTCTACTTTGCTCCACTCTTCCTCTTCTGCTCTGTTCCCCTCTTCCTTTTGAATCCAGAGATCAGGAAGACGAGTGGTGGTGGCAGCTGGTGCACTGACGGGTAAGAGGGGGGCAGCATGTGGCACCCTACCAGGATTTCCTACCAGCTTCCAGGATCTGCCTTGCCAAGACATGGTCTGCTCATTCCTCTTTGACAGTGTACCTGTTTCAGGAGCCCCGAACTGTCCTCCTACCTGCTCTAAGCTGGTGATCAGTGCCATCAGAGCTAATTGTACATGGTGCATCATACAGTAACATCAAGTGCACATTTTCCAGGGGCACATAACTTTTTCCTCACACAAAATCCTTTACTGCACATTATACTTGGGCTAGACCCATGTTTGTTTCCATGCATGGATTTCAGCATTTGCCTATGCCTCAAAAGCAATGCCACGAGCCTATGAATCTGCCTTATATGGATCCAGATCAGTGGTTCACCTAGTCCAGTGCTAGCTGGCAGCAGCTCTCCAATATTTTGGGTAGAGATCTTTCCCAGGTCTGCAACCCGAAGTCTTTTTAACTGGAGATGTTGGGGACGGAACAGGACCTAAATCATATGCTTTACCACTTGGTTATGGCCCTCTTCATAAATATTCGTTTATTTAAGGATTTTTTTTAATCCCATCATTCCAGTCAGAGAGTGCCCAGGGCACTTAAAAGAAAAACACAATTTAACAGGAAAAGCAGTGATCAAAGAGCAAGATGTTCTGTTTGGGCTGGGACATTCCATCGGCTCTTTTCCTGGCTGGTCTCCCTCACCTTGCCATGGCAGTACTAGAGGAGCAGGGGCTAGATGGGGAAAATTATCTCTGTTCTCCGGGCTGCTATGGGCTGCCTCTGCTGCCTACTTGTGCTGGAGGAAAGCTCAGCCCTGATGTTTGTTCCGCATCCCAAAAATGGCCACTCAGGTGGGCAGATATTAGTTGCTCCAGGTGGCATCAGTCCCTAACCACTTTTAAATACAGGTGTGCAATGTCCCTGTCCCTAGAAACATGCACCCATTCTGCATGTGCTCCATGTGCATGCTTTTCTGATGGCAGAAACACTTACAGGAGACCATCCTCATTACCCCTGTAATTGACGAAGAACATCTTGCCTGAGACAAGAGATTGTGAAGTCTCCAGTACTGCAGGTGAAAACATGATGTCGGTTTTCTTTAACCTCAGAAGGAGAAAGTCGTCCCTAGACTGTAACAGATGGTTTAAATATGGTGATTACAAAATCCTGAAGTTGAAATAGTTTAATTACAAAGTCAATACTGCCACCAACCCCTGCTAAGCCTTTAGCATAAAAACAACAGACGGGCTAGTGCAAACGGTAAGACAATGTTTAACCAGAACTTTGCATTAGGTCCTGCAGTGCACTTTTCCTGAGGATCAACTCATTTCCCAGTTTAGGCTTGTTCACGATCCCTGTTTGGGTCTCAAGGTTGCAACGGACAGTACATGAAATGAAAGTACTGTATTCTTCTTCAAGGATAAGTGCAACGTTTCTATATTGTGGTATGACAGAAAGACCATTTCAGTTAGTGCAAGGTTGGAAGTGCTGCTTCTGCCAATTTCAAAATGATATGTGCACATAGAGCCCAGTTACATTCTCAGTGCTGACTAAGGGCCAAACTACATGTTACACACAGTCATATATGACTATCTACTCCCTCTGTCTGTCTGTCTGTCTGTCTGTCTGTCTGTCTGTCTGTCTGTCTGTCTGTCTGTCTGTCTGTCTGTCTCTCTCTCTCTCTCTCTCTCTCTCTCTCTCAAATTGAAAGCAGCCTCCAAGGCTGAGAGTTTAAATGGAGAAATGGTGGCAGGAGGGGAGAGTTCTCCTGAACACTTTCATTTCTGGCTTTTTAAAAAACTCAAAAATCCACTGTCCCCTGCTCCACCCACGGCTTTTCATCTTTTAGAGGGAAAAGATATGGGCACTGTGATGTGGCTACAGAAGCAGAAGCGCCCCCCCCCCCCCGCAGTTCCTGTGCTGCAACTTACAGCCTCCAAAACTGATTTCTGTTCGAAAAAGAACAAGGTGGGGGAAAGGTACACATGTCTGATTTTTAGTTGTATATTATAAACATGAAAAAAATATTTAACACTGACATACGAAGAAATAGAAACAACTTTATAGAACATATGAAAAGAGTAAAGACAGACTGGGTTGGTTCGAAAGTGCTCCACAAATAACAGAAAAAAAGTATTTCAATCTCATCATCACCATATGAGTATACTATTAAAAAATGTGGAGATGTCATTCCTCCTTTCCTAAATACTTCACTCGAACACTTTAAATGAGTTCGAACAATAGTACAGTGGTTCCTAATCTTTTTTGCTCAGCAACCCACTTTCGTCGCAGAACTCTACAACCTGGAGATTTTGGTGGTGATGTGATGACATGGTGATGTGATGACATCATCACATCACTGCCAAAACTTCCAGGTTGCCGAGCTTTCACATTTTTTATGTCTTCAGCCGCTCCAGACCTCATCGCATTGTGTTCTTTCTGAGAGAACAGAGGCAGAGGTTCAGGGGGCCAGCTGTTTGCGTAAAAAAAATGCAAAATCTTGGCAACCTGGAAGTTGAGGCTCGGGTCAGGTGACAGGCTGTTCATGATCTACAGTTTGGGAACCACTGATTTATTATTATTATTAAGAAGAAGAATATTTACATATTACTAAGAATATTTACATATCGCTTTTCAACAAAAAAAGTTCACAAAGCGGTTTGCCAGATCTGTCACAAAGTGATTTGAATATAGTACATTTAGTTTACACACACACACACACACGCCCACGCCCACGCACACGCACACGCACACGCACACGCACACGCACACACGCACACACACACACACAGTATTTATATACTGCCTTTCTCGGTCATTGGATTTCTCCTCTGACTTTAATCCAAGGCGGTGTACATGGGCAGGCTGTCCTAACCCCCCTTGGGGTTTTTTACAATATATATAAATGTCCAATCTCTCATGAACAGCTACTTTCCAGGTGGTATCCTTTTATAGTCTGACTTTTTTTTTCCTGTTGGCTGGCGCCTCCCACACTCAACCAATAGTTAATTGAAAAAAGAATCCACACACGTTTGAGAGGGAAGGCTGCACTTTCCATGGAAGTTTTTTCCTCTTTAAAGGGGCATGCTGGAGGGGGCATGGTAGGGAGTGGAACCACAGCAGGGCAAAGCTTCTTAAAGCTTCCTGCCCCCCCCCCAGTTCTCCTCCCTTTTGTGGCCTCCACAGTCACTATTTTTTTTGGGGGGGGGGAGAACAAGCACAACACACCACATTACACACTTAGGGTAACATGTGGCTTGAGCCTTAGTGTGGATAAACTACATTGCCCCAAAGTGTTCTGTTTAAAACTGTACAGTAATACCTTCCAGAATGCTCTTCCTTTAGCTCTGTTACTGCTCTTCATTGTGGGAGTGATTGACAGCTGTTGCTGCCATTGCCAATGAGAGCAGCGCATTCTGGGCAGCACAGGACCAATCAGCATCAGTTTCCTGCCTCGTCGACAACGTCTCTCATAGTGCTGCTTCATGCAGCACTCATCTTTTGGGGATCACATGCCCTGTGCTATTGGAGGTATTGCTGTACTCAAATTTCCATCTGCAATGGAAGGGAAGGGAAGAGGAACATTTTCTTGAGGATACTTATTCCAGAGCCTAATTATTTTTTCTCAGTGGGTTGTACCCAAAGACTAACTCCCATTGAAATTAATAGGACTTAACTTAGTCGTGCCTGTTCTATTAATTTCAATGGTGGTGCTGTGTTATGACTAACTTGCTTTGGATACATCCAAAGAGATGATTGTACACATCTATCCTGCTCATATCTTTCATATTTCTGATATATTTTAACAAACATTTAAAAAGAAAAGTTACAAGCATCTGCATGTAATATGTAGTTTGGCCGTAGTAAAGATGTGCATTTTGAAAAGATTCCAAAATATGCAAAAAGGACTAATAAACCAAGCATTTGTTGTAGCTGCCCCTGAACAATGCCCTTTCTTGTGTTATCGTTTTTCATTGTTCCGTATAAAAGCCATTCATATCAGCAAAGATAAAATTGGTGAAATCAGATATGGCCAATGGTGCGTGCACATGATATCAGGTATCCAATTGTTCTGCCTGTGATGTCGTGGCCACATATAACACAGAGGCTCTGCTTTGATCTCCTCCTCCGCTACTTGTTTGGCTTTCGAGTCTCAGTGGCTCATCTTGAGAAGAGCAGATAAAGTGGTTCTTAAGAGAGACAGGGTTTCCGTGCTCAGACAATGCAGGTGTGAACAAGAAATTCTAGACATTCATGCTTGCTCATGTAAGGACACAGAGACGACTGGTATTGTTAGCTCTCACTCAGGCTGACTTCATGCTCAGATCCCAGTCACAGAATGGAGACAAAGATGCAAACAAAAGTTTCTGGAACTTGAGGAGAAGGTGAGCAGTGTGACGAAAGAGCAAAATGCCTGTAAAATCACATCGCAATACATTCCAGAGTCCATTATTAATCCCTTGTAAACTCCAGGGGGGCATTTCAGATTTCTGGGGGGGAGGGAAGAGGAATTCACAGCATAGTTCAGAGGCCTATTCTTGGGTATATTCTGGATTAAATTGTGCAACATTTTACGAACATTGGGAGTGATTACGTTTAGTTTTTTTAAACATCTTGTAATAACCTGAAACGTGGGTGCTCCTAAGGAATAATCACATCATGCGATCTATCGCTCTCCCTAAATGATACTCTTGGTAAGCCTGTTTCCCTCAGGCCACTTCAAAGGTTCAGGTCTCATGGAATCCAAGGAGACGACACCTGTATGAACAGTCCACGTATCAGAATGATAGACATATTTCATAACTTAAAATTGCACAAACCGAGTCTTCAGAACTCTCATTGAAAGACAATAGAAGCTTTCTTCTATCAAAAGGTAGCATCATTGCTTACTAAAACGACAGAAAGATCTTCAGGTGGTCAGAGAAGTACGTTTATATAGTTTCCAGTGGTAGTAGGCTTACAAAGCCTTCAACCTGAGAAGTTAAGTTTTTGGCCAAAGTATTTTAACCTAAATGGAATATACCAACCAAACCCTATGGCTCACTACTGAAAGATAGCCTCCTGCCCCATTTCTTCCTCTCCAGTACATTTTCTCATAACCACCACACATGAAGCCGCCATGTAGTGATTCACACCCCATGTCCCTCTGGCTCAGTATTGTCTCCGCTCCGCTGACTGGCGGTGGCCTTGCCCAGCTCCACCTGGAGAGGCCAGGGATTGAGCCTGAGACCTTCTGCATACAAAGCAGGTGCAGTTCCGCCACTGACCCCCCTTTGCCCTATCTTTCCACACCTGTGGTTCCGAAGTAGTCTCTACTTACAAGACTTGGCAATTCACCATTACATTAGCAAAATGGAAGGAATCAAACCTCCCAGCTTTGTGCAGTACTAGCATTGCATTGCACATAAGCCCTGCCTAGAGAAGGCATAGAATTAATATAAGACAAAAGTAAACCGCTGAACCATGAGCTGTGGATCGAAAGGTCAGCAGTTTGAATCCACGACGGGGTGAGCTCTCGTTGCTTGGCCAGCTCCTGCCAACCTAGCAGTTCCAAAGCATGTTAATGCGAGTAGATAAATAGGTACCGCTTGCGGGAAGGTAAACAGCGCTCCGTGTTCCAGCTGCACGCTACGCGCTGCGGCAAGGAGAGTCATGCCGGCCACATGACCACGAAGGCGTCTTCGGACAACGCTGGTTCTTCGGCTTTGAAATGGGGATGAGCACCACACCCTAGAGTCGGACACGACTGGACTTAATTGTCAGGGGTCACCTTTACCTTTAACCATAGGTAGCTGGAACTAGATTGACAAGGGTGGGAAAGAATCCATTGACAAAAGAGACACGGCTAAAGTGAGATTCAAAGGTTCAGAAGAAGCTTTGAAGAACCATTTTATGACAGGCAAAGGGAGGTGGTAGCAAAGTGATGATGAGTTAGTAAAGAATTGGGAAGGAACATGGTCTATTCTTGCTTTTCTAACTTCTGTCAAGAAAAGCACTCCAGCGTGAGAAAGCTGCTGTCTTGTAATGGTTAATTGTGTTAACGTCTCTTGGGCATTTTTCCTCAACTACAAAATCACAAGCTACTGTTTTTGCAGCTACAGCCCCTTCTTCTCCTTGGCATCTCTGCAATGCAAGATGATAATAATAGCCTGCCTTACAGAGATGTTGTAAGGGTGATGGAAATAATGTCTTAAATGCTTTGAAAACTAAAGAGACATTGTAGAAAGGCAAAGTACTATTGCTAATTGAATGGAAGTTGACTGAGGTCTCCATATGTGGAAAGGTGAGGTGGGCAGGTGCATTATTGAACAGCACCTTGTAGAGATTCAGCTACAGTAACTTAAAGAGCTTATTTGTTATATTAAAGTTACACTGTGCTGTTGATTGTAGGTACATGTCTGTTAATGTGTGTGTGTGTGCGTGTGCGTGTGCGTGTGTGCGAGCGTGTGTGTGCGTGTGTGCGCGTGCAGTTGTGTTCTTTTTTCTTTTTTTTAATCTCTGCCTTATAATCCAACAAGGAGGTGATTCTTTTGTGGAGTAAACCCCCTGCCCCTGGTACAATGGGAGAAATACCCTATTAACTTACTGCTATTGCACAGACATACAGTACATGAAGGAGACAAAAAGACTCTCAATATCAATCTCTTTTTAAATGCAAAATTTAACTGTGTATCTATCTTTTGCTATAGCAACCAGGGCACAAGGGCAGTCTGAACATGTGGCCTTTTATTTGATCAAGGATAATAATCAACTAAGCCAAGGGGAAGGGAAGTAGATTTTCCTATTCCAACAGCTTGCACAAATCTTTTTGGTATTTTCTGTTGTCTATGTGTGAGATCATTTTAAGGTGCTTTAGGAAAACAAGGAACCTGAATTCTAGAAAAGCAACATGTAAACATCTAAAATTTAAGTAACAGCACAATCCAGCGCAAAGTTCTCCCAGCAGAGTGAGGGCTCTGCCGGCCTAGGGTGTTGTAAATATGACACCCTGGGAGTAAGTGGCGCCAGTGTGGAGGCCGGCACCGCTCACTCCACGGCCTACTTGGACCTGTGCCGGTCAACACAGGTAAGGGTCGTGCCGGTTGGCAGGAGGGTGGGCCAGGGTGGCAGGGAAGGGGGTCAATGGTTGGCTGGGCCTGGGAGGGGGGGGCTGGGATATCGGCGGCGCGCTCCACCGTATCCCCTTGTTCCCCTCCCAGGTTGGACCAGCCTTACACAGCCTCCCCAGACATGCGCCAGATTCAGAGAACATCCCCTTCCCCGAGGTGAGCCCTGGCCGTGCCAATGTGTCCCACATCCCGACTTGGATACAGGCCGCTGCATCTTAGGCAGGATCAGGCTGCCCATCACAGTATTGTAAGCCAGAGTTTACATTGTTCTCAGAGAATGTTGCACCTCTGAGAATCTGAGAATGTTTGATGGGGCTGAGTAATTCCAGAGGCCTGAATACACTACAACATATTAAGGCTGTAACGCTAAACACACTTACTAGAGAGTAAGCTCTTGCGTACAGTGGGACTTTCTTCCAAATAAATACGTACAATCAGCACACTGAAATGAACTCAGTCTTGCCACCATCTTGCTGCATATGTTTAGCCTATGTATGTATGTATGTATGTATGTATGTATGTATGTACTGTATGTATGTATGTATGTATGTATGTATGTATGTATGTATGTATGTATGTATGTAATAAAAGTGGATCCCAGGTGTTTGTGTATCAGACTGACCTTGAACTATTGCTGCCCTTCCAAGTGTCTATAGGCTGAGCTGGATTATACCTTCAACCAGCCCCCCCCCCCCCACAGTATTGGACATCACATATCCTACTGCCCTCCAGCCACATAATTGCATGAGGGGCACTGGTGGGTGGGACCAGTTGAACATAAATGTCGAACCAGCGCTGCCTGCCAGTCTATTCAGGAGCTAGTTCCCAGGATTCTGCCGCACTCTACTATCACATCAAGAAATAAAACAATGGGTGGGACGATGCAGATCAGGGGGCATGGTCATACAAATATGAACTGACTTATTTCTTAATGGCTCCCATAAACTACACTAAGGGCACAATCCTATCCACCTTTCCAGCGCCAATGCAGCCTCAATGCATCCCTGATGTAAGGGAACGAACGTTCCCTTACCTTGAGGAGGCCTCCATGACTGACCCCCACCATACACCCCATTGGCACAGCTGCATCAGTGCTGGAAAGTTGAAAATAGGATTGGGATCTAAGTTCACAACATATGTACTGGTTCCTTCTGGAGGACTGTCCAGAACTTGGAACATATGTAGGTTCACACAGTCAGCTTTTGCCAGCCCAGGGCTGTCGTGCCTGTGCAAAAGCACCACAGGGCTCCACTCTAATAGTGCCTCGAATTGGCTCCAGCAGATCTCAAAAAATCTGGGCCACGGGTACAAGGAAATGAGTCACCTTAAATAGCCTCAGACATGACCTACAGTTTAGCTTCAGGTTTTTTCCTCTTGGTAATGGAGTTGCAGCCTAGCACCCCTTGCATCTCCAGATGCCCTCTTCTCACTCCCCTCTCCCTGGGGTGGGCTTGTCTAAAGCCAGGTGAATTCAGTGAATCAGGGGCACTTCTGATTCTTAGCTCAGTCACTTTGCCACTACGTTGCACCAGCTCTCTTAGTACATTGATTCTAATGGTTTGAAGCTTGCCTTCCTATTCCATTGCCAGTCATATGGAAAATGTGTCAGTAGGAGTGCATTCCTATGCTACTGCTTTTCCAGGTGCAGAAGGGTGCATATTCATGACCTAAATGATAGGGGATACTGTGTAAGGATACAGAGAGGATTGGCAGAACAACTTTCAACCTTGATTTGATGTACTCCAGAGATGGTGAAGCATATCACTCACTGGGCTAGTCAACTCCATTCCACCCGACCCGACCCCATCCATAATAAGAAGCAGGGCTGGAGTATTTAATCAATTGTGATAACTGCAGTGATTAATCAATATAAAAGATGCCTCCAGTTAACTAAGAAGCAGTGTGTGTGTGTGTGTGTGTGTGTGTGTGTGTGTGTGTGTGTGTGTGTGTAGTAGTAGTAGTAGTAGTAGTAGTAGTAGTAGTAGTAGTAGTAGTAGTAGTATTTACAAAACTACAGCATAGAGGCACCGTCTCACTCTGCAATCCTATGCATGTTTATCCAGAAGTAACTCCCACTGTGTTCAATGGGGTTTACTCCACAGTAAGTGTGCGTAGGATTGCAGCCTTGAAAGCATTCTTCCTTTTCTGTCACAGCAGGGGGAAACTCTTCTAGGTGCCCCACTGAAGCATGTGGGTATCATCTGGGAGCAAAAGAAATCTGCCTTCTAATTCAGAACTATTATTTTATGCACATGCAAACTTAATGAATTAATAAAAAACATTCAATTAATCTACTAAGTTTTCATTAATCATGTGGCAGCCTAATAAGCAAGCAAACCACAGAGCTATAGCTTGCATCGGGGTCTTCTCCGTTTCACAGTTCTTTTTTTTTTTAAGATGTGATATCTCTGGAGGAAAACTGTCATATGTGTGAAGCCGCCCTGAGATTTATTATCAGTGCACTGGATGTTGAAAGGAAACTATAGTTTCCCATGACATTGTTAATATCAGAATGTACCAGATGGAATCGCATTCAGAAGAAAGGTTCGCCATGCAGAAATGATTATTAAAAGACAGTCTACCATCCATGTGAAACAGTACAGTTGCCAGTGAAATGGACTGACCGGTGATTCAGAAGAGATAAAAGAGGTATTTCTTCACACAGTGCATAATTAGTCAATGGGATTCTTTATCACAAGATGTGGTGACAGTCACTAGCTTGAACAGTTTTAAAAGGGGTTGCGCACATTCATGGAGGATGGGGTCCATCCATAGCTACTAGTTAGGACTAGATGGGCCTTTGGCCTTATCCACCAGGGCTTTCCCTATGTTACTTGTCCTTATCCACCAGGGCTTTCCCTATGTTACTTGTCCTTATCCACCAGGGCTTTCCCTATGTTACTTGTCCTTATCCACCAGGGCTTTCCCTATGTTACTTGTCTTTATCCACCAGGGCTTTCCCTATGTTACTTGTCCTTATCCACCAGGGCTTTCCCTATGTTACTTGTCCTTATCCACCAGGGCTTTCTCTTACTGTTAATGCCAGGTCTGAAACAAGCAGTGCACAACAAAAGAACACATCAATTTGCCACTCAAGAGCATTGTAAATGAGCTCTTTAATATACAAGATTAGAAAAAGTAAGTTTGGCCTAGATTGGTTTGAAGCAGTAAAAACTGACCTTGTAAACATTTCCATAGGAGGTAGAACACATACATTTGACAATCTGCCAAATAGAATTGCAAGTAAATGATTCTGCCTTGCCAATAAATACAGAAAATCACAGACATTACATAATGTGTCTTTGTTGTTTTAAATGGTGTGTATGAGAAATTGAAGCGCTACTTTTAATAAATTAGAAATCGGAAGAATTATTTTCTTTTCCACAACTCATAAACATCCCTAATTCTTTGTGCTTGCTCTGAGGTTACACCTGAAGAACTGGATTGCTGGAGGAAAAAATCCAGAACAATGGGATATGGGAGGGCTTTGGCATTTGGAATAAAAAGTATTCCTAATGTTCTAGGAGGCAATACTTTTGAGATGTGGAAAGTCTGTTAGCACATGATTATTTGATTTAGGGTTCTAGCAAATAAGTGTCTACGTAGAGATGTGTGGAATCCCCTGACAGAATGATGCCACAAGTAGCCCACTCCTATCCCCCACTAGTCCATAGCATGCAGCTATACTAATGGAGTGTGCACTGCATGCTATGTGTGTGTGTGGGGGGGGGGGGAATCAGATGAACAACAAGAGGAAAGTAAAAATAACATTTACTTACCTCCCAGTAGGCCGCCTAATCCCCAATAGGTCTCCTTGGATCCACACCAGCTATTTGGCTGGCATAAGTCTGAGGAGAGGGGGTGGGGGACAGGGCAAAAAATGGGGGATAGGATCTGATGTTCACATTTGCCACCAAGATTCTCTCCCTCCAGCCCCCTGCCCTGGAATGCCCCTGAACCTCCCCCTCTCGGCCCCTGCTGCCATCTTACCAGCACCTGCAGAGCCTCCCGGAGTGGCTGCCATCTTACCAGCACCTCCCGGAGTGGCTGCCACATACAATGTGCCTCTTGCCATTTCTGGCAGCAGCCCAGCAGCATGCAACAGTGGCCCAACTTTTGTGCCATCATAAAGTGCCTTGCTCTGCTGGAATGCTAGTACCGGCAGAGCAAGGCCGCAATAGGACTGGGGCCGTAATGTGTGTATCACCCCATTCACATCTAGAGTTCGTATGCCAGCCACTGGCTGACATGCTAATTTTATAGGAACATGGGTCAGACCCACATGCTATGTGCATTTATATGTGTAGGGGAGCATATGGAATGCTTGCATGGGCAAGCACTTTACCCAAGATCATCATCATATCTGTTTGAACCCTAAACTACCCTGGATATTTTGCATAAATACACAGTTTTCATAGTCACACTGCTTCATCATCTACTGTAGACTACAAAACCCATGATACAGTGCACCTGAGAAAAATACTCATCTGAAAATATGCAGAGCCTTTGTACAAAATAAATGTTATCTATGTGTTAGTAAGCACTACAGTGAACATTTATGCCACAATTATAGACTACGAAGCCCCTCATATAGCCGAACAGTGAATAAAATTCATGTGTGCATCCCTCAAGGCCTGTGCAATATTTATTGTGAGGGATGGCAATGCAAAGGAGACATCCATAAAGTTACACAAACAGTAGAGTTTCGTATGAGTTTTGTTTCTGTCGTATGAGCAACAGAGTTCACTCTGCCCTATTCAGATGCCCTATTTATTGGATAAAAGGTAAAGGTATCCCCTGACAATTAAGTCCAGTCGTGTCCGACTCTAGGGTGTGGTGCTCATCCCCATTTCAAAGCCGAAGAGCCAGCGTTGTTCGAAGACGCCTCCGTGGTCATGTGGCCGGCATGACTCTCCTTGCCGCAGCGCGTAGCATGCAGCTGGAACACGGAGTGCTGTTTACCTTCCCGCAAGTGGTACCTATTTATCTACTCGCACTGACATGCTTTGGAACTGCTAGATTGGCAGGAGCTGGCCAAGCAACGAGCGCTCACCCCGTCGCGGGAATCGAACTGCCGACCTTTCGATCGACAGCTTATGGTTCAGCGGTTTAACCCGCTGCGCTACCCGCTGGCCTATTTATTGGATAGGTAGCAGCAAATTGCTGTTTCAGAGCAATGTCACAATTTGCAGCCTTTTGTTGGTGTTATGAGATGATCTCAAGTGTCACAATAATGCAGAAGGGCTGTCAAGTCAGGAACAGTCACCATTGTATGGTGTTGACACACACTACTACTGTATGTGCACATTTTCTACTACAAGGCCTCTCATAAAGTAGACCATACTTTAAAAGAAAGATGGCAAAGTTGTGGCAAAGCGAAGAGGAGTATTGGTTTAAAAGTGTGAAATTGTGACTAGGGAAGAAGGGAAATTATGGACAGTCCCTATTCATGTGTTTAAAAAACTGAGGGCCATAAGAAGAGACACCTAAAAGCAGGGGCGGTGGGAACTACCTGAAGTCCCAAGTATACCTAGCTGAGCTGAACCCTTGAACCTCGGTACCTATGGCAGTGGTAATGCCCAGTGTGCTAGCAAGGGGCATGGGGAGACCATAGGGACCCCACACAGGGCTTTACCCCAGGGGTCCAGCAACCTGGTGCCAGCACTGCCTAAAAGCCAAAATGGCATTGCTACCGGCCATTGCATTCCTATTCATATATAAGACACATTCTACATCCCGCCATGTGGGTTTTTTTTTTAGTGCATTGTAAAAAATTTCCTCCTTAAAAATAATCTGTAATACTTTTCCATTTCAGTCACTAGAGGAGGTCATTCAACAGCCATCAAGCACTGGAACAAGAGGATAAGTCAGAAGAAGTCTTGTCGCTCAGGTGCCTCCAGCAGCAGTTCCCATGAAGACGGTATTGATTGGTGGTAAGGAGGAGACCATCTCTCTATTGGCCTGTCCAGAAGAATCTATTGTTTCCTGAGAAGGGCACTGTCTCGAATGTCCATACATGCACTGGGAGGAGGACGCAGGGAGGGCAGGCTGCATATCTGATGCTACAACAACGGGGAAAAAAGGAGCAGTAGTTACTGAAAGTTTTGTATTTGTTCCTTTTACAGCTTTCTGCACTTAATTTCTAGGAAAGAAGATGTCAAGGCTTGAGTCTGTCTGGAAACAGTGCCCTCTGATCTACAGTTTTATGTTATAAAAATAAAGGCACATGAACAAGTATAAACAAAGAGAGCCAGATACAGACACAAAACGAACACAGATGGTCTTCAAACCTGAATCAGTACATTAGTGCATTGTTTTGGGTGGAAAAGCTGAACTAATCCACAGCATTTGTATAAGGAATGGGTAACGCTCACAGCTCAATCCTATTGGACATATACAATGTCGGATCTCACCATCTGCCGCCATACACACTGCTGTGGTGCCATAAAAGTCATGCTACTGTCATGCGCATTGGACACAAATGGCCGGAGGCTCTACATGCCCACCAGAGATGGACCCACCCAGCCCATGTTGGAGCAGGTAAGGTGCCGGCAGGGGCAGGTCCTAAGTGGTTCGGAGGAGGATCAGAGCAGGGGGCAGGGAGGATAGAGGTGGTTCAGAGGTGGGAGGGGTGGATCGTGGTGGCAGAAGTGCATGCTGGATCCTATCCCTGTTTTCACAGCCCAACATGCTCCTTGCCTCACCTCAGATTTATGCCAGCAGAAGAGCTGGCATAGTTCCGAGGAGACCCATTGACAGCCAGGCAGTCTACAGAGAGGTAAGTAAAAATATGTTTACACACACATACCATAGCATGCAACATGCACTCTATCAGTGGATGGAGGAAGGGGGTGGGGATAGTTGTGAGAAAAGTATCCCAGCTCTTGAAAATCTTAGCATGTGGACTTGCAAATAGCGCAAGCAGGTTTCTTTCCAATGAAAACAGTACATGGTGGGGAGGTGGTCAGGCCTGGAACCACAGCAGGAGCAAAGTCCGAAAGCAACCTGCTTTGGTTTTGCTTGTCTTGGGCCCCCTGTGACTATATGGCAACAACTGTGGGGGAAAAAAAAGGCACTTACAGGCACTACAAGGCAGGGATGTATCTAAGTAACTAGGTCACGAGTGCGAGTGCGAGTCATTTTTGCACGAGTGCGAGTCCAAGTGCGAGTCAGTGTCAAACTTTTTGGGAAAGTACGAGTCAAGTGCGAGTCATTTTTGCACGAGTGCGAGTCGAGTACGAGTAAGGCCAAAAACCACGAGTCACAAGTCACGAGTCGAGTCACTTTGGGGAAAATGGCTTTTTCCCCTGAAGATGGGGTGGGTGGGTGTCTGTGTGTGGGGTGTGTGTGGGGACCTCTGAGACTTTTAAAGCACCCTCTTGGCTCCCCCTATGCTCTTTCCCTCACCTCTCAGTCTTGTCACCACCCATCTGGTTTGGGAAAAACAAGCGTGTCTACATTCAAACCATTTATTATTCCCTCCCTGCCCCTGCCCCTTGCTGAGCCGAGCATACCTTGGGCTCGGAGTTTTGGTCAATGAGGAGGAACTGCTGCGGCAGCTTCGCCTTCCCTCACTCCTCCCCACCCCTCGCGCTCGGAGTTGTGGCCAATGGCAAACAGACGGCAACAAAAGGGTGGGGACTCAGAGCCAGGCTTGCTTTCCCACCCCCTTGAAAACCCTTCCTCCCTGCTGCCCTCCTCCTCCGAGGTCTCCACTGCGCCTGCCTGCCTGCCTGCCTGCCTGTGTTGATGCCGGCCATTAAAGGAAAATGACTTGAAAATGGCAAGTCGTTACCCCCACGAGTGCGAGTCAAGTGCGAGTCCCGTGGTTCAAGAGTACGAGTGCGAGTGCGAATCAGTGGGTCACGAGTACGAGTACAAGTACGAGTCAGGGAAAAAGTGGCTAAGTCACACTTGCGAGTCGAGTCATTTGACTCGAGTCCCCATCCCTGCTACAAGGCAGTAGGGCACTTACATGTTTTGGGTCAAGTGTACAGTGTACAGTCTGACCCTAAGCTATTTTTGGAAGATGGAAGAGGAAAGGAGTCAGGGCTTAATTTGTGCCAAGGCTCACTGGGGCTCAGCGCTGGCATCTCTTTACAATACTTAACATATGAAAAGGAATAGCTGGACAGGTGCAGAGTGCCTTTCCCTCACCAATGAGTAAGCAGAGAGTGTCACAAGGGCTTCTAGATCAGTGGGTGCTGTTGATGGATATTGGTATAACAGATAACAAAGAACAAACGTAGTGGGAGGGAGAAACAGCTTCCAGGTAACAATTTCCCCATTAAAATGGGGAACATTTTGTAGGCAGGAGTCAAAGAGTCACAACAAATATTTTTTATCACATGGTCTTGCTATTTTCACATGGGTTTTTGGGTTTCTGAGTGCAATCCCCTGTGGATATTTTCAAGTGTGGTTTGTTTTTCCATGCAGTTGGCAAGGTTTATTTTCCTCAGCCCAAACCATGATTTCAACCTTTTCCACCAACATTTGATAGGTAATTCACGCCATTGTGTTGTGTGCTCAGAAATGGACCTGAGTACCCCCTCAAGATGATGGATGCAGGCAGCAGCAGGACCTCACTGAGACTTTCCTACTAGTGAACAATTCCATTATCTGCAGGTTTTCTTGCATTTTCAAACAGAAAACAACAGAGGAACAAATTCCAAGTGAGTAAATTCCCGCACAACAATTGAAAATTTATTCTAATGCAGCAATAAGGGAGAACAATAATAATATCCTGCAAACATTGGCATTATACACCAGTACAAATGCAACAAGTGTATCCTTCTGTATCCATTTTATTCTGGAAATGCTCTACTTACTTAGAGGGTTCCGACAGGTTATTGAGGTGTCCGCATAATATGATGCTCCCTGTTTCCTTCCAGTATCCTCTAAGATGCTGAGTGGATCATGAATGTCACTGTATGGAGGTAATGGTCGAATGCTGCTTATGCTGCTGATGACAGAAACATGCTGATCGACCATTGACCCAAGTCTGTGGGATTCTGAGTAGTTCATATTATTTCCATAGAACCCTGTTGAGAGGAATTTGAGAGTATTTAAAGAAGTCATCATCAATAGCTACCTTAGAATATAAACATTGCATGGAAGCTTTCCTCTCAGGACAGTCAGTAGCTGTGGAGGCCTCCGATCTTTGTCTGTATCTATGTACCTATCAGAGAGTTGAGATCTGCTTCACAAACCTTGTTCTTTAACCCACCTGCAGCTGAAGGCGGGTTACCAAGGACATTTTTTTCTCCATGGCAGCACCATGGTTGTGGAACCCTGAGGATGCCCACCAAACCCCTCTTACTGTATCTATCTCTAGATGTTTGCTGAAGATACTGCTGTTCAGTAGAGCATTTGGTGAAGACCTCTGGTCTTGTTCACTGACAATTGTATTTGATTGCACTCCTTTCGCCCGCTAAAAATGTTTTATCCTATGGTTATTTAAAATGGCTATTTCTGTCACAGTTCTAACATTGGCAACCACTTTGTGATGATGCTATATCTCAGTGGTGGCCAACCCGTGGCACGCCATGTGCCACATTTTATGTAGGTAATCTTGAGTGTGCCACTTAAATAAATAAATAAATCTAAGATAATGAAAATATTTAAAGCACAGTGACAGCGCAAGAAGAATAAGGCGCAGTGGGGTGCAGAGACCTCCTCTAGTGCCACAGGCTTGGAAAGGCGCGCTGGGGTCGAGAAAGAGAGAGGGACTTCAGCTCTCGGCTCGAGCAGGAATGGCAGTGCGTGCCACTTCAAAAGGCTCGGCGTGCCACTAAGTGGCACCCATGCAATGGGTTGGCCACCTATGCTATAGCTTGAAGGAAGGGTTGTATGTGTATTAAATAAGTAAACAGACAAATCAATTTACATTAAAATATGGAGCCAAACAGTACGATTAGAGTCACATTTAGTTTGGCCCTCAGAGTGTCTGGAATTCTACATGATCTTGCCTGAAATTCAACAATTCCAGGTTTTGCATCTGGAATGTCTTCTACTTTCCTCATCCCCCAAAGGCAGCCGGTGCTGCCCAGCAAAGGTTGGGAAAAAAGACACAGTAATAACATCAGGACTTGGGAGAAGATGACCCAGACATGGGAAAGGAGGAGAGAGCTTCACGTTGCCATTTGGGGCAGGTCGGCAGGAGCCTCATCTTCTTTGTATCATGAAGTCCTGGGCCAGTCTAGGTGAAACAGGTCATAACTTTCAGAAAACTGTAATGTCTTATTTCTAAAGATACTATATTTGATGCCATGTCATTCTCATTGTGGCATGATAGCAGCTTTGGAAATGCCCAAACCTGGCCTGTCTCGTCTAATGTTCAGCCCCAAGTTTACACTGACACTGAAGGCTACCTCCTATATGACAGTGTCAATGTGTGCTTGTTACACACTTGTGCAAAACAAGTTACAGTTGTCCATGTCTATTCTATGCCAGTGCCTATGTGCAAATATATATGTGGTATGTATTTGTGTGTGTCCATGTAGATATTTGAGTTCCATTCACATTTTGAGAAAGAGGCTGTAGGTAATCAAAAGAAGTTCAACAGTAATTAGAGATCTGGAAAATATGACGAATGAGGGAAGATGCTGGCACTTTTGGGAATCCAAAAAGCAATGTACAGAGGGGCTATGCTTTTTGTACAGTTAGCTGCTAAAATAAAGTGGCACGTAGAACATTTGGGATAATTTTAACCATGCCGGCCAGGGAAACCTCTCATAGGGGGGCAGCATTTTACAGAAGAGGCTAACTGCCCATGAGATTCTGTGTTTGGCTGGATTGTTGTAGGTGGACTATGTTTTTGGTGGTGATGATTGATTTGATAAGCTCTTAAGGTCACCTCCAGGAGCCCCTGGGGGAAACTCCCATTTGTAAATGGGTGCTGGGCCCAGTTTTTTTTGTCTGGCTCATGCCACTGATACGGAGGGGTTACAGGATCAGCCAGTGCCCAACCTGACTGACTGCTGATGCTACTCCTGCCATAATACATAGGGCAGGAGATGTAGTCAACTTTTTTCCCTCTTGCCGTGGTCTCTGTGAAAGCGGCTATTCGTCTCTGGAGGGAAGCTCCCATCAGCATTAAGAGTTAAATACCCCCCTCTCCACATGCCATGGTCAAAATCCCAATTTTCCCATCTCCCAGAGCTGCTATTTAAGTAAGTAAAAAGCAGGGCCAAATTGCATTTATCATTTGGACCACAGACACTTCAGCTGGAGTTTCCTCCACTAACATGGTCGCTATATCAGAAAAAAAGGAAGTTGGAACTTATTGTTATTTGGTAATGATATAAGGCTATTTAATGTGGGCTGTTGCAGAGAGGATATTATGTTTGGTAATGGAAGAGCTGGGTTCCAGCTGTATCATGAGATGATGTTGCATCAGTCACTGGGCCAGTTTAGTCAATATTGTCTCAGCTGGCCCCATATTACGTGATTAGGGATGTGTAGTATGAACATGTCCTAGTCTCCCTCCTTATATACTTTCCCAGCTCGTCTCAGTGTGTGTGTGTGTGTGTGTGTGTGTGTGTGTGTGTGTGTGTGTGTGTGTGTCTGTGTCTGTGTGTCTGTGTGTGTCTGTGTGTGCGCGCATGCGCGTACACTACTACCAAAAATTGCGTATAGTCAAAAGTACCTTTAAAGCTGAAAAAAACTGTCTCTTTAAAAACTAAAAGCACATTATGAGAGACATGTGGGAACTCAGATACTGAGAGAACAGCAGATTCGTTCTACCATCTCATGCTCACTCTGGAGCACATACGTAGTGATTGGAATGGTGGGTGGAATCACCCACATTAAACTGTTGTTTCTCTCTCTTTTTTAATTTTTTTTTTGCCAACTGCATATCCTTGAATTCGTGCAAGTAAAATGTGCGTATGACGTTGGTTGACTGCATCTAGATCACGTATGAGGGAGAGGTTGGGCCCGTACCCCAGTGATAAGAAGAATGGGAGAGGCATGAGGGGGACCGGGACATGTTCGTAAACATCCCTAAACACACAGCTCAGACAGTTTCGTCTCAGCCTGCCTGATGGGATTAGATGAGGTTAAAAACTGTGAATGGCTTTGTAAACCTCACAGTGCTACGTCCATGACTGTTACAAAGAATAAATTGAAACTTAATGACAAACACCAAAATTCGTTTTTAGATATATAGACCTGCATGGCTTGGATATTCAACAATAAGTGACAAATGAGTCTTCGGTCCAGTTTTGAATTATAAGTTAATGAAAATCCGGCAGACTTCCCACTGTTCAAAAACCTCACATTATGCATTCATTACATAGTTGGCTTCAAGGGGACTTTGATGAAGTAAATACAAGTTGACCGCTTTGACAAATTGGTGGGTCACACTGTTAGAGTCCTAAATGTGTAAGTACATTCTATTCATGGGAACAGCAGATGGTCAGGAAGGGGTTCTCTAGGGATACCAGTGTCCACTACTGAGTGCTGCGACATGGCTGAGGGGGACAACATGGGGTTTGTTAATTCAGCACCATGTAAGCAAATGGCTGCTGAGTAGCTAGGAGCATTCAGCATGGGCAGGGGCTATGACATCAGTGCTGCTAGCCAATCAGTGACTGCACACCTGCACAGCGCTGTCTTAATCACTCCCATGCCTCGGAATCCCTTCTCCGTATAGTGGAATACAGCTATGGACCTTGGTATCCTCTGCCAACTGCCTCACAAGCTGCCACTGCAATGGAGTGAGGCACTTTTCTAAATGTGATACGCCTAGATACGAAACAGAGATGGCGAAAAAGAAAACTCTGAAAAGTGTGAATACCATTGGAAGTGTTTGAGGGATATGAGGATCCTTGACAGGAACTAGTCATGGAATTGTTCAGGAAGTTGTAGGTCCCACTGTTCAAAAACTGCATGCCATGAGCCTCCTGCATAGTCGAAGAGGATCCATAGTTAGGAGGTGACCTGGCGCTGTATGGAGACACAGCACAGCTGCTGCTGAAGTAGTCTCTAGGGAACCTCTGGTCGTTGGTGGCTGTGAAGTGCCCAGGTTCTGCCCTATGCTGATAGGCTCCAGAAGAGGGATGAGTCTGGGTCCTGAACATGGCTGGGTAATTGGCACTGACTCCATAGACGTTTTGATTGGTTGGTGGTACTGTCTGGTATAGGGGTTCTGAATAAGAAGCGCAGTGGGAATGTGCAGATAACGGCGGGCCTCCACTGGGAGGTCTCCCAGCCATTGGTCCCTGGTTGATAACACTTCCTCGGCTGACCATGGCTGGAGAAATGGGTGGAGTCATGAGATGCCCAGTGCTCTGAGACAGCTCCGTTTGACCTGGAAAAACAAACAGGGTTAAAATCCAACTGAGAGAGAATAGCCCTGGAGGTTTATATGCTGGTTGTCTCCCATGGTCCTTTTATAGTTTATTTAATTTAGGGATTCACATATATATGCTGCCCTTCCTACAAGAAGCTCCAGGCAGTGTACTTGGCTCTTCCCCCTCCTTATCCTCACAGCAACCCTGTAGAGGTGTCGCAGGGGGGGGGCAGTACTGTAAGTTCTGCACAGTTCTACTCCGTGTTATGAGGTGGCCCCGCCCCCTCGCTGTTGGAGCCATTCTGAGCAGCAAAGGCAATGCACAGGAGACTCCCTGCATGTTGCCTTCACTGCTCAGAATGGCTCCGACAGTGAGGGGGCGGGCCACCTCGTAACGCGGAGTAGAACTGTACAGAA
The DNA here is from genome assembly GCA_026170595.1 of Plestiodon gilberti rubricaudatus. Classification (NCBI taxonomy): domain Eukaryota; kingdom Metazoa; phylum Chordata; class Lepidosauria; order Squamata; family Scincidae; genus Plestiodon; species Plestiodon gilberti. The sequence continues at coordinate 81,231,606 of JANXHW010000001.1, forward strand.
CTTACAGTACTGCCCCCCTCTAGTGATGCCTCTGCAACCCTGAAAGGTAGTTTGGGCTGGAGGCAGTGACTGACTCCTTCATCACCCAATAAGCTTCATGGCTGAGCAGGGATTCGAACCTGAATTCCTGATCTAAGCACTGCACATGCAAGAAGAGCAGGAACTGAAAGAGACAAGGAGGTGGGGGACCCATCGTTTCCTACCTGTTAGCTGCATATTCTCATTGTTCCCTGCAGAGAATGAGTTCAGGATGCTTGGTTGATTGGTTGACAAAGGGAAATAGGCTTGCTCCACAAGGCATTCATTCTTCACGGAGGCATCGTTGGACATTGTACCAGCTTTGTTGCGGTTTGCTAGGAAACAAGAGCTTGGAGATGCCGTAAAAGCTGCTTTACTGGCATCTGGAAAAAGAAGATAGGTGACATGTAAAATAAGAGCATGCATTCTCAGTACTGGAATATATACAAAAGGCTGGCAAATATAAGAACAGGTTACTAGTTCGTCAGTCCTACTGAGTGCTTTCACCAAATCAGTGGATCTTTGGGAAGCTTCCAGCACATTTCCTGCACAATATGGGAAGCCATAACACATAGATTTTGCCTTGAGAAGAGATTCATGATGACCACCATGCACATTTACAGCTCATGCATGCCACCATATGGTGATTGTGTGCCTGCCAAGTATTTAAGCAGAAGAAGTTTAGACAAAATGGAAAGGGAGACATTGCAGAGTGCAACTTCTTTGGTATGTAAGGAAAGTAACATTATTTTATAGCTACTGTAAGACCTTTTCAATATTGTTTAGTATAGTTTCAGGGTATGCACGAGCTACCTATTGTCATCAGGGTGTTTGTTTTGACCTATTAACTTGGGTTCTCCATGTATCTAAAAGAGTGCCTTTTGCTCTTTGTCCCGTTGGGAATTTCAAGAACATCTGAGAGAGCATTCATTGGTTTATAATCTCTGTGCAATGTCTAGACCATGGTGGTCCAACGCGTGGCCTGCGGGCCGCATGCGGCCCCCGAAGGCCTCTGCTGCAGCTCCCGGCTGCTCTTGGAGCTCCCCTCCCCCGCAGTCACCCACGCTCCCCTGATGATCGGAAAGGCGGTCAGCAGCCTACCGCCTTTTCGATCTTCAGGGGAGCGTGGGCGGGTCATGCTAGACCGTGGGGCAGGGCATGCATTGGTCATTATTATTAATTAATTAATAATTTAATTTATTGTGCGACCCCCGGGTTTCATGTCGAAGTTCACATATGGCCCTCGAGGTACGAAACATTGGACCACCCTGGTCTAGACATCAACAATATGGCGACAGAGAGGTATCAAGCTACTTCCTGCCCCACATGGAGTTCCTTTTTCCTTTGATTCACCAAAGCAAGAGCCTGAACATCATTTTGAAATATGGAAATATCTTTTTGGGCCGGACAGGAGTGGTTCAGGTGTGGGAGTGGGATTATTTCGGTGACAGCCAATAACAAGATCCTATCCCCCTTTCCCCACCCCAAACCTCCCTGAGTCTCCTCAGACTTAGTAAAATAGCTGGCATAGGCCCAAGGAGACCCACTGGAGGCCAAGCTGCCTACAGGTAAGTAGGAAAAAGTTTTACTTACTTCTCCTGGGCCCTCTAGTCCCCCCCCCCCAGCATGCAGTGCATTCTCCGTCAGTAGTGTTGTGTTCTATGGGCTGGTGGGGGATAGAATTGGGCCCTATAACTAACATCAGTATTGAATATAAAATATAAACCCTAAAAGGCTTACATTTAAGTATGCTGAAGTAGTCAGCCAACCAGGCAAGCCAGGCCTAAGTTTAAACAAGGGTCACACTGTCCAAGATTCAGGACTTCAACAATTCTACCCAAACTACCAATCCCAATTACCCAGATTCTTCATATATTTGTCCAGCAGATTCTGGAGTTCTTGTTCTTTGTCATTGTTGAACTGGGTCTCCATAGCTAGCAAGATGTATTCGTCTAAAAGCATGCGGATCAGATGAAATGAACCTAGCAAGGGGAGAAAGGAGGAGAGAGCGGGGATGTTGTTATCTCGGTGACCATCTCTCAGCACTTTACAAGAAGCAAGTGAAACAAACAAATAATTGTTGGACTTTAAATGACCTGCTAAGACCAACAAGGAGGGGTGCTTAACTCCTTGCTCTAATCTGGCTTTGCACTGGCTCACCTAGCTCAATATGTTTGCTGTCCTGTAGGCTATTTGGCCACTAATGACATCAAAGTACAACACTGATGAAAGTGAGACATGCTTTATACTTGAAGAGGGCACACATTAGCGTCAGATAAGGCTGAGTTTTGCTGGGAGCCTGGGTTTGCTGTGTTTCAGTTTCCCTTAAACTAAATAACCAGAAAGTGATTGGTGGAGTCTCTTGGCCTACATCGACAAAACAAAAGGATTTAATTGTCTTGAAATCTTAATTTGGCTCCACATTTCACATCTACTTCTTAGGAGTGACTAGAAGTGGCTGGTAATTTAGTGGAGCTAAAGTCTTTAAGCTCCCAGTTATACCAGGACTTGCTTGTGTCTTACAGAGCAAAGGCATGCAGGAAAAAAATCATACTTTTTGAACATGTACCTTCAAACATGCCCCTGCCCCAAACATCACCTATGGATAGCAATAGTGGCACCAGAAAAAATGGGGAGGGCACAGAAGGGGCAAAGTGCATTGGGGGGTGAACTTTGTCCCACATGTTAGATTTCAGACAGAGAAATATTGGACATTAATGACCTATCCTAAACATAAACAGAAATAAACCCATGAGGAACCTCTCTCTCTCTCTCTCTCTCTCTCTCTCTCTCTCTCTCTCTCTCTCTCTCTCTGTGTGTGTGTGTGTGTGTGTGTGTGATTGACTTTATATGATTCATGAAGAAAAATACTTTGATTATGGGAAAAAATGCCCTTCCATGAATTAACCTTTCAGCAATGGAGCTACTAGTCTGCCCCTCCTTCCAGTGGTGTCGCTAAGGGGGGGGATGCTGTGCCCCTGGGTGACAGTCACAGTCTCCTCACGAGGAGGAGCCGTGCCGAGATTTTTGCGCTCCGTGGCTGGTTTTTTGCAGCCAGAGGGCTGTTGCAGCCGCGGAGCATAAACGTGCTGAAAACAGCCCTCCCGCCCACCCTGAGTCCTGGAAGACTTGAAATGAAGCCTTCCAGGAGAGCAGGGGGCGGGTAGGGTTGTGTGTGCGTGTGTGTGCCTGGTTTTTCAGGTATGCAGCATTAGGCAAATGCAGGCAAGGATGGTGGGTGGCGGGGGAGGAGCCTGACAGTGAAAACCTATGCAAGTCCTATTTAGTCCAATGGGGCTTACTCCCAGGTAAGCGTGTGTAAGATTGCAGCCTGAGTGACTCAGGGGTAACGTCGTCTCTCTTTGGACAACAATCAGGCAAGACATCCTGCCTGCAGAGCTCCAATTAGCAGCAAAGTGGGCTCTTTTCTCTCAGCTCATGAGGCAGCTACAGTGTCTGCAGGGGGTAGAGACAGGGGTGGAGAAGCCAATCAGCTGCCACAATCTTAAGGCAGATCCACACCGCACGCGGTTCGGGGCGTTGCGTCCAGCCGAGTCTGCGTATGTCCGGTGTGGTGCTATTTGCATGTGACGGCATTCGCCCGCTGGCTGGTCGCGTCCCATCCCAAGGCGACTTTTGACACATCAGACGCTCCTGGAATGTGCCAGAATGTGACCAACGCGAACGCGTGCGGTGTGGATCCACCTTTAGTTACAAAGAGGGGAAGTGCAACCTGGAGCGCCACCCTATGCCAGTGCCGTGAATTTCGCTTCTGCCACGACACTCTAGAAAAGAAAAGAAAAAAGCTCCTCACAATGCTTTTCTCGCAGTTTTGTCAACAAGAAGCACGAGGCTTCTGGTTTTATTTGGGACGCACAAACAAAGGAGCTCGTTCTTTAATGCTGTCTCTGTAAATAATGCCAGAAGTGGTGCACTTCTGGCTTTAAGGAAACTGTGCGACAAGCAATGTGAGGAGGAGGTTGATCCTGGGGGATGATCCACATCTTGCTTCGGTGAGTGGAAAGGGGATCATTGTGGCTTGTGTCAGTGGCAGGCTGGAGGGAGGCAAGACTTGTGGTGGCAGAACTGGGGTGAAGCGCACCCTGAATGGCAGAACTGGGGTGAAGCGCACCCCCTCGGAACCCTCGCAATCCGCCTCGGATGCAACCCGCTTCACCTTGCCGGTAATGGTTGGGCCGGCAGCGGCTACAAAGGTTGAGCTGGAAGAAAACAGATACTTTATGGTTGGAGAAACCTGTCTGGCTCCATCCCAAAAAGAGATGAAGCCGCTTGAGTCATCGCATGACTCACTCTGCAGGATCTGCTCTCCTTTCCTGGCTGGTAATTTGACTTTGAGTTGAAGGTTAGTTTGGAGAAGCAAAGCAAAGAAGGCGATGCATTGAGAGATGGCTGGACAGCTCTCCCCCTCTGGCCCTTGTGATGGAGCTGCACAGTCTTTCAATATTTTTATATTTATCTTAAATGAAAGACAGGAATATGAAATGAAAGGTGGGAATAGCAGCTAGGAAATGGAAATGACTTTTATTCTTTTTGTAACCATCATTTTTTAATCACATTTGTATTCTGTGCATCCCCTCAAGAGCTTAAAGGGATTCCTCATTGTACTGTCACAACAATACAATGAGAGGTAATTTAGAAGAGTATTGTTATTAAAAAAATAATTACCGTACTTGCCCAAGGATACCCAGTGTGCTTCATGACTGCATTTGAACCGGAGTTTCCCACCTCCAAACCCATTTTACGCTGGCCCTAATAAACGTCAGGCAGCCCAATCCTGTCTAGCTAGAACCCGCGCTGCATCCTATCCAGATAGGACCCAGCACCGGCATGGCTGGAGCACTCCTCAGGGGAAGGGGGCATTTGTTCCTTTACCTCCAGCCACCCTGATCAGTCTACTCGAATGTGCACCAGTTATTTTGCTGGCACACATTTGAGAGGGCCGTGTAACGGTGGCCATACCCGGGAAGGGGGATAGGATTTCGGAGCTGCTGCTGCTGATCCCCCCCCCTTCTCAAACGCAGCCGACCAATCCCCCCTCCCGGAATGCCCCATTCATTCCCCGTCCCTCTGCTGCCCAGTGGGTAACTTACCTTCCATGGCAGGTGCTTCAATGGATCTGGGGCGGGTAGAGCAGTACCGGCCTCTTTGCTGGCACCGCCTACTTGCCAGGTGCTGCAAACGTGCTTTACAGCATGTTTGTGACACCCTAGACTGGCAGAGTGTTGCTCCGTTGGTCTAAAATGTAGACTGGAGTGCACCATAACTGTTCAATTTGCCAATGTATTACATGTAGTTCCAGGAACTCCAATGGATACACAGGTCCCACTGGAGCTGTGCCATTCATTATGATGCAGGAACGGATGTGGGTGCAGAGTCCATTGCACGTCCAGCTCTACTGGGAGTACTGAAATGAATGAAGCAGCCCATGCAAAAGGTCCATGTTTGGATTGGAGGACATGTGGGGCTCTGAAGAGGGCTTATGGCTACAACACTGAACATCCGACCTAAAGTATACACCGATTGCATTGTAGCTGTAGTGGTCCATTTGAAAAAGTCTAAAAATAACAGTGAATTGATCCTAAAATACATATGAGAACAATATATTGGTACAAATAATCTCAGAACAAATTTGGTAGGATTTTCTTCTACATGTGTAAGCCATGGATGACGTGAGGTGTCAGCCACGTCCGGCTTGAATTTGCCAAAAGAAACAAAAACAACAAAAATAATTGCCTAGTCAGCACCTATCTGGATCCTGTTGCCAGGACATTTGACTGCAAAGTATCAAACGGAATCAAAACTGACTTGCTGTTTCCAGTTCTTTCATGTGAAAGAAAGAACTCAAATGCCTGAAAGAGATCTTAACAGATTGACACAAACCTAAGAGAGAATGACATGCTTTCACTAAGTGGAAACTCTGGTTAGAAGACACACCCACATAATCTTAAATGGCAAATGAGAGGTTTTAAAAAGTCAGATACCAAAACTTGCAGCATTGTTCAAGGTGAGATTGTGCATGACCCGAGCTCCGAAGAAGCTCCACTTGAGAAGGAAATCTTGTGCTCTCTTTTTCAGTGACCGACCATTCTGCTTACTTGCCTAAGAAAAAAAAGGGGAGAGAGAAAATATATAGAGAAAGAAATCAAAGCAAAATCCGCATGCAGTGAAGATTGGAGCATATGCACAGTATTCTTGAGGGCCAATTCACGTGTCCTTTTGGCTTGCAGTGAGCTTGCTTGGAAACTGCAAGCAAGATTTCACTCCAGGTTCACAACTGGCTTTATCATAAACCAGCTATCATTGGTATAGAATGCGAGTTTACATGAACCCACCAGAAAGGGTTTGTTAGCAGTCCAAACGGCACCCTGTGTGACCAATCTGCTCTGATGGCCAGTTCACAGGCATTGCTAGAACTGGGGTAGAACGGTAAATCTTGCACAGTGGTAACCGCTCCGTTCCGTGGTGGCCACGTCCACTCGCCATCAGAACCAGTCGAGTGGCGAAGGCAACGCGCAGGAGACCCCCTGCGTGTTGCCTTCGCCGCTCGGACTGGTTCCGAAGGCGAGTGGGCGGGGCCACCATGGAACAGAGCAGTTACCGCTGTGCAAGACTTACCGTTCCGCCCCACCTCTAGCAACGCCAGTGGGCCAGTTCACAGATGACAAAGTGAAGACAATCATAAGATGGGCTCACAGGAATTTTGTAATTTGGACAGATCAGTTGGAAGGGCAGTTCTAGTAGCATAACAGGAAGAATACTTTTTCCTTTTGTTAAATATACCCTTAAAATGATTCAGGGCCTTTGGTTTAGCTTTTTAGACTTCACCCTTTGTAGGCTAAAGTAAGTATAATTGCATTTGTGATATTCTTCTTTGTTGTACTTGTCTTTATCTTCCCAACCCTCCCTCCTCTATTGTCTTCTCCAGCTCAAATTTAGATGGAGAATAATTTGGACAGGAATCTGTTTAGGTTATTCTGTGAAGTGCTATATACTTTGATGGTAATATCTAATAAAGGAACAATGTAACCTTGATGTGGGATACATTGGATCAGTAATAAGTTACATCAGTAATCAACTAGATTGCACACAGGGTGAAAAGATGTAGGTCTCTGTGCTGCACCATCACATACACACTGCTCATTTATCTGCTTTGTCAGATGATGTCCAAATACTGGCTACCCTGCCAGGACTCAGCAGGTTGTGGTAATAACATTATAAGCTGCCACTTTCCCAAACAGCAAACAAAAGGAAGCCATTTGGAGTGATGGAGAGGCCCTGCACTTTTAACTGAACAGAAGGCAGAGGGCAATGGAAGGATTACGTGTTCTGTAAATCATTACCACTTACTCAGCTAATCTTGATTCATATAGTAAATTGTTCAGCATTTTTTTTCCAGACGTGGGAGGAAAACACTGGAAACTATACCTGTTTGCCCTGGAACAATGTTCTGTAACAGATGCTGAATGGTGGGCAATTCCCCCTCCTTCGCTTCCTCTGTTTAACAGTGATTATCTAAAGATTAGCTAAACAAAACTGAGAATTCTATTTTACTCTGTAATATTTCAATTCATACTTGAAATTGAGGACTTTGCACTTTTGACTAGTGCAAAGATAGGGGAACTATGGATTTTAGTGGATAAGGTTTTGTCACAACTGTTCTTCCTATACAGTATTAAATTGACAATACCAGATCTCCACAATGGGTGCCATCCATAAGCTCCATCCATGAACAGAAAAAGTGTTCTCTTGTGCAAGGACTTTCTGCATGAGCACAACTCTCCTTTCCATTGACAGTGCACCACTCTGCAAAGCTCTGAATATCCCCCAATAAATAGAGATAAACAGTCCAATCCTACCCATATCACCCCCTACCAGTCCGGAGACCTGTTCCTGGCCTCTGTGGGCCCCAAACAGGCCTCTGGAGAGGCCTGTACAGCCCAAACGCACATAACGATGCCCCCCTTAATTACAGGGTTCGGGGACGCATCCCCGCTGTTAAGGGGGGCATCTGTATACATATATACAGATACAAATATCTGTATACATATATCTGAAAAGCCGTAGTATATCCCATTAAACTATTTCCGCATATAAATTTCGGCCCCATTCCACAAGATGAAAGGATTTATTTAGGTGAATTTTACATACTGTGTTCTCAAAAGCATAACAAATCATAATAAAAACACTCGTGTGTGTGTGTGTGTGTGTGTGTGTGTGTCTGTGTCTGTGTGTGTGTGTGTGTAAGAGAGAGAAGTGGGTTCAAAACAGACTTCATCCGAACAGAACTGAATCTTACCTTTATAACCCTTTGCTCAACTACAGTATCCAGCCATTCAATAAATGACTCCACAGTGGCATTCTTCTTTAAGAGGTCCTTGAGTTCTTGGAACACTGTAATAGAGTCATCTACCATGTAAAAAGGAAAACACAAGGTTGCATTCTATTCTGAATAGGAGAGCAAGCCACTCACCAGTCAGTGATAGTTTTGTAGCATGTAAAGGAAAGGGAAGGCAAGAGTTAGAGCAGCGGGGAGGGAAAACTCCCAAGAAGACAGCATCTTATGAAGATTCCTTTAAGCTTACCAAGCCAACTATTTTCTGAGAGAAAGCACTACTTCATACATTCTTTCACTTATTAATTCCCTAGGCAGATGTCACTTAGCTTTCAATACTGTTCCTCCCCTTGTTCCAAGTGTAAAATGTAAAGTAAAGCTGCAGGGGCAATACATGCAATAAATGTAATGCACCAACTACACATAACAGGTAGCAGAGGCGTCTCTCCGGTAGGGGCGGGGCTGTAAGTATCGCTGCGGTCATAGTCTCTTTACCGAGCGAGGAGGAGGCAGCCCCGCCCCCTCACTGTCCGAGCCAGTCCCCTACGGAGAAAGCAGCAGGCAGGGTCTCTTCCCTGCCGGTTTCTCCGTAGGGGACTGGCTCGGACAGTGAGGGGGCGGGGCTGCCTCCTCCTCGCTCGGTAAAGAGACTATGACCGCAGCGATACTTACAGCCCCGCCCCTACCGGAGCGACGCTAGTGACAGGTAGCACTGTTATTATCCCATATGTTCATGCATGTCCCTTCTTTTGTATCCTAGTACATATGTTCAGTATTTAAGTGTTAGTAATTGGCACTATATAAATGCAAACTTCATGTTAAATGCTTGGCCTCAATGTATTTAGTTCTTCTGGGCTAAATGGAATTCACAGGTGGCCTGATCAGGTGGCCTGATCTGAATTAAGATCACAGTGTGGGGAGGAGGCCTTTAACCCTTTGTTTACATTGCCGTTCCAATCCAGATTGGGGCCCCTGAGGCGGGCGGCTATTTGGACTGCTTTCCGTCACGTTTGCGACTGCTTCCGGCGCAGGAGCACTAGCTCAGGCACCGGAAGCTTGGTCAGGGTTGCGCCTTTAGAGTTAAATACAAAACCTTTGGGAAATTAGCTGTGTACTTTCTTTGAGAGGCCTTGGATTGATTACTCTGACCTAAGGAGACCTTGGATCAATCCACCTCTGCTCTCAAATATGTAGTCACACACATCCTGCAGAGTTGTGTAGAATACATACTTTTCTATGGATCAAAATCAGTCCTTACCTGTCTCATAGTAATAATAAATGTATGCAAGAAGAAGAGAAGAAAGAATGGAGTAAAAAGAAGAGGAAAAGAAATTGAAGTCGCACTGAATATGTAAATATGCTTTTGAGCTGTTACTGCAAGAAACTTGGAGAAACCTCTGCAGTAAGAAGAAAGCAAAGCAAAGAAACTGTGATTGTCAGCAAGCCTCGTAAGTCAATGACATTGAAATATTTCTCCAAACTCTAAAGTGTCCACGAAAAGTGCCTTCCTTCAACAAACAAACAAACAAAAACATGAAACTGCCAAGATTTCAAATAAGCTTTCCAGCTGCATACAAGACTTTGCCCTGCTCCAAAGCAATGTCACACTCCATAGCGCATATCCAGCTCTGTGAAAGTTGTACTTCCATATTCACCTCAATGTCAGGGACACTTTTCTGCCTGCCTGCAATAAGAAGGTATGCTGTTCCCGACCCAGGAGTGAAAGGGCAGGGCCCTGCTTACACTGCTGCTGCAATAAGCATGTACAATACAAGGCCCGTTTTCAGACGCGACACTGAAGTCAGCGGTCTTTGAAACTTACATTCAACATAGCCCTCCCCATCAGAGTCTGGGCTTCCTGAGACTGTGAGTAGTGCCTGAGATCCAATACTGTGCAGATCGACCTTCTCAATATCCGCAACCATGGCATTCACTACATGTTGATCGAAAAGAGCTGGCCGAGCAATCTGTGAGTAGGCAACAGGAGAAATATGTGGAAATTGTAGTCAAACGACACCTACACCACTTCCAAGGTGCTCTCAATGTAAACACTTAAGGTGAACAGGAAGCACTCTGAGAGATCTGTGGTAGACATTGTTTGGCTATCTTAGGGACAAGCTAGATAATATCCCTATGGCATGATTGGGGACTATGTGCTTGATTTTTTATTTTTTATTTTTAGATATAAATAACAGCTGGATTACTGAAGCTAAAATATTGGATTACTTTAACCCTTTTCCCCGATGGCCTCATTGGCAGCAATGGGGACTTTCCTCATATCAGCCATATTAGCAGGGAGGGAGATAATAATGATTGGGACTGTGGAAGCAAAGGGTTAAATCTGCCTTCCTTCTGTTCTTGTCCTGATCTGTATGAATAGCTGTGTTATCAAGTTTGGCTTTAATGTATCTTAAAATTATCTACTTCTGGGAATGTGATTTTATCACCACCTTTGGATGCATTTCCTAAATTTATAATGTCATGCATGTGATGTCATGATTGTTCTTTATTCTAGTTTCTTGTTGTACCTGAGCTAAGTGCAAAAAGGATGTCTGACGCTTCAGAGAAGATACAAATCTTCGTGCTATTGGCAATTTCTTTATTGCCAGGTCTTCTGGTAGATTTTCAAGTGATGAAATAATCCAGTGTTCCCAATTTTTAGCAAAATTTCTTGTATCAGCCAATAAACTGTAATGAAAAGAAAAACACGGTTTCGAATCCACTTAGGGATGGATATTGCCCATAAGACATGTCCAGGCAAAAAGGTTGGACAGTTCAGTCCATACACTTGACAAGTCAACACGAGGTTGTGTGTTCCTCAGTTTAAGCTGACTGGGAAAGCTATCTAGCCAGCACCCAAGAACCACTCCATCTGCAAATAAGTTTATAAGGTTAGGAACAAGGATTCCCACAATGGCAAGTGTCACAAACTGGTGGAGAGCCACTGCCATAGCGCAATGGTCAATGCTACTGTACCAGCAACAGTTGCCATTACCAGATGTGCCCCAGGAGCAACGTGCAACAAACTGAACTGTATCTCAGCCAGTACTTATCAATAAAATGATACAGTATTCAACCACAATGTACAGTATTGAACATTCAGTCAGGGTCCATCACACAATAGGAAGTTATAGAACAGAGAATGAAACCCTTCTGCACTAAAATAGGAGCAAATCCAGAAAAATGCCGTAAAAGTGCAATATATGGTTGTAAAAGCTTGATGATATGGAAAGCTCTGCTCACCAGCCCCAACTTCCAGTTTGCAGCCAATGCTGCTGACTACAGAAGCCAATCAGAAGCATTCTGAACGGCTCCACAGTGGAACTGACAACATCCCGTGTGAAATTGAGAGCACTGGTACCTTCCCTAGCAAAACTGTCAGTAGTGGCAGCATCCCAAATAAAGCGGACAGCATGCTGAGTGAAACTGACAGCTGTTATGATACCTGTCAACCCTTTGGTTCTGGAGATGCTTGGTATTGCAAGTTGTTGTTGTTGTTGTTGTTGTTGTTGTTGTTGTTGTTGTTGTTGTTGTTGTTGTTGTTGTTGTTGTTGTTGTTGTTGTGTGTCTGAAGTACCTGTAATACTGATTGCCTGTGACCAGAAGCAAGGACCCTGATCTAAAGCTCCTTGCATTCAGAAAGGCCTTTGTGCACAATCACTGTACAGATAGTTGACAGTAGGCACTATTTGCTATGGTGCCATTAACCACTTGTTTTTGGTCAGGAAGTCATGATAACTGACCCTCCCCAAAAAATAAACAGAAAAACCCTGGCAGTCACCATTGTCAAAACAAGCAGTGGTAGCTACCTGTTTGATGCTGCATGCATGGACCAAATCCAGCACAGGGAATACTGTACACAGCCCTCAGTGCTGGAAATGAGGATCCAGCAACAGGAACCATTGACACAGCACCCTATGCAATCAGCATAAGCCATGATTGCCTTTGCAAGTCTGGGGCAAAAAAAAATGCAGCTGAGATATAACTAAAAATAAGGATATCACACGTAGCCTGAATTGTTTGTGGTCCACAAGTACCTTTACCAACAGCCCAATCCTACCTAAATTCCCACACAGCGATGCAGCGGCGCCAGCGCAGCTATCACTTTATCATGCAGGGGATTTATGGCTGCTGGAGGTCTCCTTGGGGTAAGGGAGCATTTGTCTCCTTGTCCTGGGGTAAGCCCCAGCAGCCACTATGGGTCAACTATAACCTGCGCCAAGGATATTGCTGGAGCAAGTCCGTGTTGATCCATGAAGGCGGATCAGGTCCGGGGAGGGGGCTAGGTTTCGGGATGTGCTGCTGTCACTGCACCCTCCCCCTCTCAGGCCCAATGTACTCTCTCCCCACCCCCATCACTGCCCCATTCCGCTCATCCTGTCCCATTCAACCGCCTTCCCACCTCCAATCCTCTGTGCGGGCTTACCTGCTCCACAGGGTCTTCATGGATCCACTGGCACATGGGAGGCCACTCTGGCCTTTCTGCCAGCAGGCCTGCAGCCAGCCCAGAACCACCCACCAGATCCTGACCCAAGACTGCCCGCCAAGTGGCGGGCTGGAGGTGTACTCAGGGAAGCCCTTCCCCGGGTGTAAACCGGGGCCGGCCGGATAAGCCTCCTCAAACTTCTGCCAGCTAAATAGCTGGTGGAAGTAGAGGAGGCCGTGTAATGGCTTAGCTGGCCCAGTGGGGATGGGGATATGGCGGGAGCCGTCCCCTGCGCCCTCCCAGGCCGGCTAGGCCAATGGCTCCCCTCCCTTGACCACAGAACCTCCCCTGCCAGATCTGGACTTACATCCTCCAGCGGCTGTCCAGGCGTTCCGGCGACGGAGTGAAGGTAGCCGGCCTCTGCGCTGACCTCCCTTACTCCTGAGTAGTCACAAATGTGCTTTCTGGAACATTTGCGACTGCTTCCGGTACCAGAGCGCTCGCTCCGGCGCCAGTAAGTTAGTGTGAATTGCGCTCTCAGTCTGCTTTGCATACATAGCTGTTGTAAATGCCGTCAGACATTTACTAGTACATGTTTGTTGAATTATCTATTGCGGATCTCTCACAAACCATAGCCAATTTTGCATTTTCATTGTGATATTCATGTTCAGCACCTCAAAATCTATAAGAAATGACTAATTTAATCTTGGGGGCATGACCTGTGTTAAAATTTGTTGCCCAGTGTTATAGGATGGAATTGCTAGCTACATTTATGAGTTCAAAATGATTCTGTCACTTCCTGATATATTATTATTATTATTATTATTATTATTATTATTATTATTAATAATAATAATAATAATAATAATAATAATAATAATAATAATAAAACAGTATTTATATACCACTTTTCAACAAAAATTTCACAAAGCGGTTTACAGACAAAATCAAATGATGAAATGGCTCCCTGTCCCAAAAGGGCTCACAATCTAAAAAGATGCAGACCACCACCAGCAAACAGCCACCAGAAAAGACACTGTGCTGGGGTGAAAGGGGGGCAGTTACTCTCCCCCTGCTAAATATAAGAGGAGCACCAATTGAAAAAAGTGCCTCTTGCCCAGTTAGCAAAGGGGCACTTTGGTTGAATATTTAACCATGTCATACAACACCAATATAATTTGTATTCTGAGAATTCGCAAATCATATATTGCTGCCATCAAGCCATGCATTGTGCTGTTGCCATTATATACACTCTTTAGGTATCAGAGGACCAGCATTTTTTAAAAAAACGTGAAAATAAAAATATGGGTCAAGGATGGTTCTTGATTTATCGCAATAGATAGTACCCCAACTAGCGCTTGTGCTGTTGGAAGCATCCTCCATGAATGGAAGGAGTATTCTGCTCATCCAAGGGTTCCCTGCATGAGTCGAATGCTCCTTCCATTCAGTGGCATTCCTGCAGTAGGGGCTCGACAGTAAGTCGCGCCCCGTTCTAGTACCACGTTCACGAACCGGAGCGAGGAGGCCCCGGCGCCCTCGCCGTCGGAGCCATTCCGCGCAGCGTTCTCCTGCCCGTTCGGCTTCGCTGCGCGGAATGGCTCCGACGGCGAGGGCGCGGGGCCTCCTCGCTCCGGTTCGTGAACGCGGTACTAGGACGGGGCGCGACTTACTGTAGAGCCCCTACCGCAGGAACGCCACTGCTTCCATTCACGGAAGGAGTTCCCAGTCATAGACACACTAGGCTGGATACTGCTCCATGTTTACATTTCAAACATAATGACCTACCTTTCTGGCATTTCTTGCATTGTAGCTGGGATGAGTACATCTGTAAGGACCTGGAATAAAACAGCAGGAAAATGAACCTATTTTGACAGACTGCATAGAAATATGCTATGCTTGGAGCATCTCATTTTCTTTCTAGATCCAGTAGGATTTTCTCATGATACCAATATGCAATTTTTTCAGACTCGTTGAAATATGAATATTTAATCTGGATCCTGTGCTTCCTGACAATGCACACACAAAGGGGATCTCCACAGACATTTAGCTGAGCCCTCCTGCTCTCATCCAGTTTCCAGCTGGGTAACCTTCACTGTATCCAGCTATGAGTAGGAGATACAAAATGGCCTTGCTTTGGTGGAAGTGGCTGAGCATGTTGTAGCCGGTTCGTCATAGCACAATGCACCTGGCTGGGAGTCAACGTAGTGGGTGGGGAAGACTCAGCTGATCGACTAAGGGACTCTCTTCCTTATGAGAGAGGAGGATTGTGCCTAAGGGTTTGAAAACACTAAATAAGGGGCAATTAAATCTGGGGCAATTACCATCTTTGTGCTTAATTGATCCAGGTGACGCTGACTATTTCTGTTCCCCAGTATGCTTCATGTATATGTAACAGATTCATCTAATGGAACACACCTTGTACAGTATTGAATCACAAACACAGAAGATGTCGATGATAACAGGATTTTCAAGCAGGGGAAGAAGGTGATCAGGCATTCCTTGCCAAAAATGCAATAGGAAATGTTGGATCTAAGGGAGAACAAGAAGAGCACAAACATGAACCATGCAATGGCCTTGCTCCTGTGTTAGGTGTCTGCTTCTGGAGGCCTTACCTCTTCAAAGTTTCCACTAATGGCATTGTCGAGGACACACTGACAGTGGGTTTTATACATCATGATAAGCGTATCCACCTGTTTCAACAACAAAGAAAATCAGAAAAAAATATAAACAAAAACTTTTGCTCTCCATTTTTTTAAGAAGTATGATTATGCTGACTTTAGAGCAGGGGAGTCAAACCCGTTTCATGTAGTGGGCTGAATAGCATTCATGTCACCTGCTGAGGGCTAGAAGTGACATCGTTAAGCAGGAAGTGACAAAATTAAGCAGATGAGGGCCATAAATAAGTACTTTGTTCTCACATAGAAACTCATTACCTACAAATGACAGAAAATGTGCAAATCTTGACCATATTTTCAAGATATGGGGGAGCCCAATTATCACAGGGTCTGCATAAAGAGCTTCCATGGGCTGCTTCTGGTCTGCAGGCCTTATGTTTGACACCCATGCACTTAATAATATTACCAAATAGAGGTGGCCATTCTAAGTTTTGCCATTTACTATTGTCATTAGGCTTTACAATTTCTATCTAATTTGTTCACATGACAACCCTGTGGGCTGGGCCTCTTATTACATGTTATTTGTAACACATTTTTTTGGCCTCTTGATTTTCATTTCCCCCCTTAAAATAGCACACGGAGAACAGTAAAACTATGGCAGAAGGTACGGGGGCTTTAATACTTTGCTCCCACTGTGGCTACAATCAGAATCATCCCCCCTACTACTTACACAGGGGAAAAAACAATCCATAACGCTTTATTGTTAAAAAAAGACACCAGTGGGTCTTCTGGCCACGGTCCACTAAAAAGATTTAAAAAAAAAAACACAATCTTATGTATTGTTACATTGGGGCAAAACGTAAGATTGTGTTTTTTATCTTTTTAGTGGACCATGGCCAGAAGACCCGCTGATATCTTTTTTAACAATAAAGTATTTGCCGGCAATGAAAGCCGCATCCATAACACTGTCTCAAATATCATAGCACCCTCAGGTTTTTAAAGAAAATGGAGAGGTGTTTTTTTTTTTTTTTGGAGACATCCTATTGATCCAATGCTCAAAAAGCAATTAACCATGGAGCTAAGATTTGCCACTTCCTGACCTAGGTAAGAATTATTATTGTTTTTTTTGTCCCATAAAGATAAGCTATGGCTCCCACAATGCTCCTGGATGTAGACTTGACCAGTATTTCAAATACTATGTTATTTATAACCAAAATACTCTCTTGAAGAGAGGCAACAGTAGTCATCTTTAGAGCAGGACTGCTAAAGGATAAAACTTTTTTGAAAACAAATGCTTGTTTAGTACAGAACAGATTTTTAACTAAAAATTTTAAAATCAGAATGCTCCTCATGCAACTCCCTAAATTTCACACGGCTGCAGTTACGACTAAAAGTGATCAAAAGTGGGAGGAGAAATAAATTTCTTGTAAAACAATTTCTTCTAAAATTTCAGGGTTGACATTTAATATTTTACTCTAAAACAACCATAGTTTGAAAAATAAATAAATGTGTTGCTCATTTTTAACATACAAGTCTGAGTTTTGGTGTTCTTTTTTCTTAACGTCACAGATATAGAAAAATCCTGAGTCAGAAGACACTGATGTTGACAATTATAAAACTAGGAATTAAAACAATCATTGTGACTATTCACAGATCCCAAAACAACCCATTCTGCTAACTAAAACAATGTTGTCAGCTGATATGTAAACCCCACAATGGCACATACAAAATTTTAAAATAATCAGCAGTTACAAGTGCCACCAATTATTCATTGACAAAACAAGGTGGAAGAAAAAATTCACGTAACTATTCGTCCTGAATAATTTGCTCCAATCTTATCAGTACTAAATTAATCCATTGGTATTTGGAAGGACTCCTAACTATTTCTTTGTTTTGCCCTCCTCAAGTTAAATACTATCTGTTTGTAAAATATTAGGCAAGTTAATATGTAAATAATTCAACCACCATTCCAATGGACAGCCAGTTAAGAGGTGATAGTAGAAGTTTGCTCCCTCTATAAATCAGTCAAGTCTATTTGATTATCGACATTTCTAGTTGTTTCATGTCACTACTGTGAAGTCTTTGAGGGTACAAAGAAAATAAAAAGTGCTGATTTAGAAGTCAATTCAATATACAAACACTTCACATTTTACCTTGTCTTTTGAGATGCACCCTTCCAGCACAAGGTGTTGAGCACTGGGGAATTCTGGAAGGAGAGTCCCAGTTTTGGAGCTAAGGGAATATTTCCGAGTGAATCCACCCTGTAACATGTGAAACAACCTCAGAAATGCATGCCAACAATAACCAACCACAATATCTTTTTTAATTTTTTTTTTAAAAATTAGTAACCAACTGCAATATCAGCAATATTAAAAGATCTTTTAAGTTCACATAAATGTACTGCTGGTTGGTCAAAATACTAGGCTTTCAATGCAACCTTTGCAACAAGCCTGCATGAGAAAACTCGCGTGCGTGGGCACATTTGCGTGCGCACACACAAATGTAATTTGTTGAGTAACCTTCAATATCATCAGATCTGCACAGGAAATATATGGACAGTCCATGCAGTTCCAAGACGCCCCCCCCCCCAACCTTCTTTCAGTGCCAGAGTACATTTCTATCCCAGCACCAAGGGTGAAAAGAAAAAAACGGCAGAAAATATAAGAAACTTGGTGTTACTTTCTGAAACACCTCCAATGGCATTTTCTCTTCGTTTTCTTCTTTTTAAAGATTCCATCAAGCCTTTAAATTACATGTACAGTGGACCCTTTTTATCCGCAGATCCGGGATCCACAGATTTGATTTACCATGGATCCTGGATCCACGGGGTCCACGCTAAAAATGCTGCCTAATTCACAACATAGTTTTAATGAACTTCCAACAAAACTGATTGGCAGGAGATTTGGGGTGAACAAAGGAGGTACTCCTTTATACAGTGCATAATTAGTCTGTGGAAATCACTGTCACAAGATGCAGTGATGGCCTACATATTCCCTGTAAGGGGTCTGTGCTTGTGCGTGGTCCCCTACTCTTCTTGCAAGGCATTGTGACTGCATCACGATGCCATCTCTGAATGCTCAGTGGTGACGTCACACCTCATCCCCCAATTTCCAGATTGCCAAACTCAGTTTAGCTGGGTTTTGAGCTGCGCAGCCACGCAGCTCAAAGGGAACAACAGTGATGGCCACTTGCTTGGATAGCTTTAACAGAGGCTTGGACAAATTCATAGAAGCCAGGTCTATCAAAGGCTACTAGTCATTATGCCCATGTTCTACCTCTGAGTTCAGCAGCAGTATTGCAGGGAAACAATAGTGGGAGAGAAGTATGCCTTTCTTGCCTGTTGGCAGGCTTCCCAGAAACAACTGGAGAATCACTGTGAGAAACAAAATGCTGGACTAGATGGACTTTTGACCTGATCCAGCAGGGCTTTTCTTATGTTGACTTGATGGTGGGCACTGGCATCACTCGAGGTGGGGCGGAACGGTAAGTTCTGCACTGTGCTAACCTCCGTTACTCCCCGGCACAAGGCGGCCACGCCCCCTCGCCATCGGAGCCATTCAGTGCGGTGAAGGCAACGCGCAGTGCTCAGATGGCGAGGGGGCGGGGCCACCTCGTGCCAGGGAGTAACGGAGGTTAGCACAGTGCGGAACTTACCGTTCCGCCCCACCTCGAGCGACGCCACTGATGCTGGGGAACATGGAAAGACGCAATAGTTTTCACTAAAGTTTGTGTGCATGTGTATTTTTTTTCCAGGTTGCACTTTGCCTTACTATCAGGCTACTCAAACACAGATAAAGAGGGAAATGAAAGAAGTGATGTACATTCACATTCTGTATTGACATAAACATTAGGTGGTTAAAAGACTGCTGTGAGTCAATATGGCTGCAGTTGAACAATGACCTATCAGTTGTTGCTGATTGTTTTTTCCTTTTTTAATGATAACAAGAGCAATCTGGAAAACACTGTTATGCAAGTATCCATTAAATATCTAGAAAAGGTTTTATGAGATGAGGGCGACTGGGAGTCATATGAAGGAGGTGGTGTAGTGTGTGGGTTTGCGCTGAACACGAGAGAAACTTTCCCACAATGTACACTTTAGTAGATTGGAAAGCTTGTGTTTCAGTTCCATGCTTGATTCTTTTTTAACTCATTGCCCTGTGTGCCTTTTCCTTCAAAAACATCTGTTGTAAGGCAACTTAATGTGGAAGTAAGGGCTGCTATATGGTGGGCCTAATTAACCATGCAATCTCTAATGGTGCACTAATTGCTTTAGATAAAAGAGCTTACTGATATTGTCTCCTTGAGGGGGGGAAACAAGATACCAGCAGTGTATCTGTGTAGAGCTGTCCAGGCAAATTGGGGTGTAGATGGGCAAAGTATATTCTGCAATCCCATAGAAGTATACTGTTGGTATTGGGCACAGAACCAAGTACTGTACAGTGAGGAGGATGACAGCTTGTTTTGAACAATGCAAGTTTCTAGTCCTTTTGCCTCCAACGATAAATGTGAAAAACGTCTGGCTGGAACTGATTAACATAATGGTGCAAATGCTATCAATTACAGCTCCCTATGATACTCAATTTATTCACTTATGCTACCTGGAGGATAGTTTGCCAGACTATCCAAAAATAGTCTTGCAAACACACACACACACACACACACACACACACACACACACACACACACACACACACACACACACCAAAAATAGCATACCACCACCATCACCACCTCCTGAAATGGGGTCAGTGCTGGCATAGGAAAGAGGCACATCGTCGTGGATGTGTCTCACATTGCCAAAGGATTCTGACATTACCCCCAGAAGCTTGGAAAGAAGCTGCACTGCAGCTACTTCCAGGCTGCTCAGGTAATGTCAGAACAAGCACACAATTCCATGGAGGGAGCACAGCGATATCGAGGAAATGAAACAATTTCTCTGACTTTTTTTCAATCTCTAAAATGGGCTCAATAACAAACTATCCCTGACTGTTGACAAGTTGAGTGCTAAAATGAGTGCATACAAAAATGGATCACATTTTAGCATGTCAGGGGGAATGGTATCTGGCCCTGCCGCTTCCTCCGATTTTAGCTGCATGATTATCTCCCTAATCTCTTCCATGTCAACAGGAGGCCACTCTGGACCGGCCAATGGCCCCCTCCCTCGCTGCCCCTGCCTGCCCTTCCCACGCCCCTGTGCCAACCGGCGTAGGACTCACCTACGGCAGCCAGTGCTGGTCGTGGTGGGCAACGGAGAAAGTGGTGCTGGCCTCAACGCTTACTCCCAGGGTGTCAGAAATGTGCTTTCCGGCATGTTTGCAACACTCTAGGCCGGCGGAGTGCTCGTTCTGCCGGCCTAATTCTATGCAGGATTGCGCCATAAGTTTTTTAAACACATGATACTTAGAAAGCATTCCATTAAGGCACCCCAGAATGTACTAAACAGCACTAGTCTATTTTTATCATGTTTAAAGCAAGATTCCTCACTGAAAATGTCTGACGGATGATTCAAAAGTAAGGAAATTTATGTTATTTCTTGTTATGGAGGATTTTTCAATTTATTTCTTGTTACCAGTAAAAAATAGTTTTATTTAGCGTTTTGAGTCAACATTAGCTGGTCACCCCCCCCCCCCAATTCTACTCATAGGGCTGGGAAGGGCAGGCTGCACACATGTCACCAGAGGCGTCACTGGAGCGAGGCGGGGAGGGCCGACCGCCTGGGAGTGATGTGCGCAAAGGGTGACGCGTGGTCCTGCACGCGCACTCGCATGCGCACCCGCGTGTCGCGCACGTCACCTCCCGCTCCAGAAGAAGGCCTCGGAGCGTCCGCCCTCGGCGGAGCTCCAAGGCCTTCTGAGGAGGAGCCCAATGCACGACGTCATATTTATTAGGTTTTTCGCGCCTGCGCAGAACGTTTGAGGGCAAAAGGGCAGCCCTTTGCCCTCAGAAACGTACTGCGCACGCGCGAAAAACCTAATAAATATGACGTCGCGCATTGGGCTCCTCCTCAGAAGGCCCAGGACAGCCGGCCGGAGAGGATGTCTCCGGAGCCGGCAGCAGCGGAGGCTCCGCTGCTGCCGGCTCCTGAGACATCCTCTCCGGCTGGTTGTCGTGGCGGTGCGGGGGTTATTAGGGCGGCGCGCGCGCCCTCGATTTAGGGCAGCGCTCGCCCTAGTGACACCACTACGGTGTCATCCTGCTGGTCCAAAGAAGTGGGGCTTCTACCATGAACTGGCCATGGCTCTGAGCATCCAAGGGCCCCTCATTACGAACGCATCCATACCTAATAGATAAAACAGAGCATGTTACTCACCTCATTCTTCAGCTTGCTTCCTGAAAACCTTGGAAAATAAAGACATTTCATTTTTAGTTGACCAGGGGACATTAGGCCTAAACCAGGTGATTATGGTTAATACGTGCTTTGTATTTGTGTTGCTTGGACATTGTTTGCAAACAGGACATGCAGATTGGGACCATGATGTGGGGAGAGAGGGTTTTTAGCCTCCCCCCCCCCACATTGTAGTACTGTTACAAATTGCCCTCTCAGCTGTTGTTTGCAACTTTTGTCAGGGCTGCAGTGCAGGCCCATGGAGCCCTTTTCCCCACACACCACTGCCCCGATGTAGATTAATTTAAGGCTCTGTGCAGCTGCTCCTTACAAAAGGACAGAGGCATCGTTAGGGGGGTGAGTGACGGTGGGCCCCCGGGTGCGGGGGGCAACATGCACCAGTGGGGGTGCACTTGCCGCTTATACTTTGCCCATTGGCGGCAATGTGGCAAAAAGCACACACCCTTGGCAGTTTTTCGGCCACTTTTAGGCTGTTTGCAGCGACTGGATTCGCCCACGCTGCAAATGGCCTAAACGTGGCCGAAAAACTGCCAGGGGGTGCTTTTTCCATCGCCAAATTGCTGTGAAAGGGGGCGGGGCTTGTGACATCACGGGGTGGTGTCACAGTGACACCCCCCATGAGGTTGTAGTTACGCCTCTTCAAAAGAAGAACAAAACATGATATGCAAATGCAACATGTACATTTAACTTTTTTTCTAGATTGGGCATTGTACCACAATTTGAAAACATGTAGTGCTAATACAATAGGATGTAAAGACAGCGATACAAACAACCAATCTAGATAACTGCACTCCTTTTCTTAATCTTTGTGCAGTTCTTGAGACTTTTGGTCAGGGAATCATTAAAACTATTGAAGAAAATGTGTCAAATCAGAGAACCTGTGACAAGACAATCCTAATTCAATTCCTGAGTAGTTCTAGGCAACCCCATGGTTGCTGATTGCAAACTTAACTTGGTGCACATGCAACCTCATGGGAAGCCAGTCACCTGTAACATCTGACATCATAGGGACAACCTTTTGAGAATGGCCCTTCTTTCCTGGAGTTCTGGCTGCTTACATAAGAGGGCTAAAACATCTCATCATATGACCAGAAGATACACTCAGCCAATTTCTTCTGTCATTGAATATGCAACGTAATTCTTACAAATGGCAGCCACTTAGTAAATGGTCTGCAGCCACCTCCAACTGCATCAAAATCAGAGAGTCATTCACACAGAGCCAGAGTAATTGATAGCTACTGGAAACTGCTGATGTGCCTCTTTCCTGACTGTCATGTGCACCTCCACCACAGGGAGAAACTTCATATCATCTCATGTTACCTCAAACACAGAGCACTTCAACAGTCAGTTTGATTGACAGCCATCAAGCATTTAGTAATCAAGTGTTGAAAAATCAGATAACACACACACACACACACACACACACACACACACACACACACACACACGTGTGTGTGTGTATCAGGTAATATACACACAAGTGAGTTCTGACCATCATCCAACAATCTCTGGTTCTTTTGCCGTACCTTGTCAAACCTTTCCCAGAATACACAGAGTGGTAATATGCACTGCTCTCTTTAATGCCAATGCCATAATAGTGATATCTGTAAGGGGGGAAAATACTCAACAAATTACATTTACAGGTTAACAAGAACACACGTAAAAATGAAGGCAAACAGAACTGATCCTTTTCAGCCCAATTCTAACTGTGGCTAGTGCTGCTGGAATGAGAGTGATTAGCTCTAGTGCATAGGCTAGCCACTGCCAGAAGCAACGAGAAGTTGGCTCCATGCAGCAGCAGACTTTGGACATCCACTGCCCCAAGTAGGATCGCACAGGGGGTGGGAGGGAGGAGGGGATGGGCGGAACAGGGGGGGATGGGATGAGGAGGAAGGCAGATTGGGACAGGGAAGGGGGCGGGTTCAGCAGCAGCGCCCGCCAAATCCAAGTCCCTTTCTTGGACTCGATCCACCTACATTGGTCCACGTGGACTTGTGCCAGCAATATCACTGGCATAGGTCTGAGTAGACTCACTGGGCCAGCAGGGACGTACCCGGGGGAAGGGAACAAATGTTCCTTTGCCCCTAGGAGGCCTCTGGAGGCCGAAATTCCCCTACCCCATTGGCACTGCTGCATCACCATGTGGGGAATTACATTGGATTGGGCTGCCTATCCTGCAATCATTAGGGAGTCAGCTAACGGCACAATCCTGCCTAACTTTAGGCCGGTGGAGCATGTGCTCCGCCAGTCTAAGGAGTCGCAAAAGTGCCGTAAGACACTTTTGTGGCTCCTCAGGAGCAAGTGGCACCAGCGCGGAGGCCGGCATCACTCACTCCATGACCTACCTGGCCCCGCACCAGCCGTTGCAGGTACGGGCCGCACTGGTTAGCAACAGGGCGGGCCAGGGTGGCAGGAGAGGGGGCCGTTGGTCAGCCAAGTCTGGGAGGGGGGCGGGATATCAGTGGCACATTTCACCATATCCCCGTCCCCCTCCCAGGCCAGGCCAGTCTTACACGGCCTCCCCGGACATGCGCCAGCTCCAGAGCTCGTGTGCATCTGAGGAGGCCCAATGGAGCCTCCGGGGCTTACACTGGGCGAAGGGGATGAATGTGAGCCCCGTGCCGGAGCCCCGGAGCCCAAAGTGAGCCCCGCACCAACTGCAGCAACTGGGATGCAGCGGCCGGCCCTTTAGGCTGGTCGCCACAGCGTAGGCAGGATCGGGCTGTAAGAAAGTTAGTCAAGATTTTGAAAAACTAGGTTTTTATGACTCAAAGCCCATGACTAGTGAATGTGATGTAATGTTGATGCAATAAGAGATCTGATAAAAAGGTAGAGTTTTATAGGTTACAAGGTCATGTAAATTTTTTTAAATATCACACAAAATTATGAGGAATTCCAATGTTTTAAAATACATAAAATCACCCAAAAACCACACATCTCATAAAATATTAATCCGACGTTTCATCCAAGACTCTGGACATTTTCAAGGAACACACAGAGAGCCTGTGTGAGGTGTTCTTGAACTGCTGGAGAAAAACACAGGTTTAAAAAGGAAATAGCACTGAAAAGGGCGGGGAGCCTGCTGGTTTATTGACAGCTTGTGGTTCCCCGCCCTTTTCAGTGCTATTTCCTTTTTAAACCTGTGTTTTTCTCCAGCAGTTCAAGAACACCTCACACAGGCTCTCTGTGTGTTCCTTGAACACGTCCAGAGTCTTGGATGAAACGTCGGATTAATATTTTATGAGATGTGTGGTTTTTTTGGTGCTTTTATGTATTTTAAAACATTGGAATTCCTCATAATTTTGTGTGATATTTAAAAATGTTTACATGACCTTTTAACCTATACAACTCTACCTTTTTATCATTATGTCTGGCCATGACAATATCCATGCTACAATAAGAGATCTACTGAATGTCTCTGAGGAATAAGCACCTGCCTTTCTTTAAGTCTCATAGGGGCAAAACTGGATAGTTTGATAAACACAAAAGAGGGCAGCACTTGTCCCCTCTCCCTCCATAATGTTTATTACCATTTACGTGAGTCCTTGTAACATCACAATGTTCTGCGCTCCTCTGCCTCTGCCAACAGCAACCTATGATTGCAACTTCTCAGCGACAAGAAAGTCGCAGACCAAACATGATGGTCACCATCAAGTCTAATCGTGTCCTCAAAACCCTAAGAAACCATGAGATCTCGACAAGGCTTCACCGTTATTGCTTCTATGTGTAGACAATATTTGTAAATTAAATAATAGATTTGTTTGACTTAGATAAGATTAATTTTAAGCCTTTTTTTTTTTTAGTTTTGGAAGTGTCGGTCTCTTTTTATACTATATCTTAGCACTTCGGCTCAAAAGCCCAAAGACCTAGAGACAAAATTTTCATAGAGCAGGTCGGGATGATATTTTGGAGCAGATGCTCCTTGCGGATGGAGAAGTAAATCACTCTAACCCATTCCCACCCCTCCCAGTGCATGGTCCCTGGTCATGGATAATCACATGGGACTAGAAAGTTCAAACTGGCCCCTAATCACAGGGTTTAAATACTAGTCATTCGCTGACACTGTGATCTTCAGATATTTCACTTTATGCTGCATATTACAATTAATGACACTTGTATATGAATAATCTAAAAAATATTATAAATTATTATATAAAGTAGGGCATTGGATAAGAGTGGGTGAGGAAGGGATCAATAATTGATTTGTGGGAGGGAAAATTGATTGAAAATTATTTTAGTGTCTAGAAGGGTTTTTCTTGTGTTCCCATCATAAAAACCGATAACATTTGCAAATTAAAAAAAGTACAAGCTATGTTGATAATCTTTGGGGTTTTTCATCAAGACTTCTAGGAAGAAACAGAATCAAGCATTTTCTTTTCCCCTCCCCTTCCATGTACACTGACATATGTTCCAGTGCAGCAAGTCGCCTTGACTTGAGCATATGCTGACACAAATAATGGCTGATAAAGCAATGATAGGATTAAGCTGCTCAGGGACCTGCAATAATTCGTTATCACAAGGCCAGCTGCCATATCAGTTTTATTAACCCACTAAATCATTTTTAATAAATATGATAATGCCTTTCAGAAACGAAGGAGGGAAGCTAAGATTTAGCATTGATTAAAGTCTACAAAGAAATTAAACCGAAACTTGAGGTATACCAGCCCACAATGTGTGTACCCCATGGGCCATATGTACATTTTATCCGTCAACAACAGTCACAGCTGTGTATCATCCTTGGCCCCAATTCAGAAAATGTAGTTGCTCCTAAATCTTGTAGAAATCAATTGTAGAACTCACCATGACTACCTTGTCACATCAGAGGCGTTCCTATGACGGCCCCCCCCCCCCCCGTGCCGGAAGTGACGTAACAGCAGCAGCCGTTATCGAGCACTCAGAGGCACAGGGCGGGTGGGCAGGCGGAACATGCCGACGGCACTCCTTGCTCGCTCTGGCCAACGGGACAATCCGCCCCGCCACCAGCCACCGTTGCACCCCACCCACCTGCCACCTGGGACCTGATGGAGTGCTTACTGCTGCCCGGGGGCCCACTGCCCCAAGGCCCCCACCGCTGATGCCACTGTGTCACATTGATTTCATAGGGATTAGGTGGCCAATTTTCTCTGAATTGGGGGCATTGTTTCCACTACGTAACTGCCTGTGAAATTTCATGGGCAGCATGGTGTGGGAGGACCTCTTTACCCTTGCATTTCATTTGCTCACGCACCTCCCCTCCACGTGTTCCCTCCTTTTCCTTTCATCCCCCCCCTTCACTTTCCCCTTTTTGCCATCTCCTCCTTCTTCCACACATGGCCGACAAGAGAAGATGGATGTACTCTGGCTCCCTGGAACCCAACACAATAACACCACAACAAATTGCACTGCAGTCTACCTTGGGACTAAAATATATAGATTTGGCTAGGGTTGCCATAGTTTCCCGGTTCCAAACCGGGACCCATAATTAATTAATTAATTAATTAATTGATTGATTGATTGATTAATTAATTAATTAATTGAGGAAAAATTATTTGAGAAGTCACCTACTGAGGCTTTTTAAAGAAATGAAACACACTACATATACTCCGCAGAATACATACAATATACTATTCAACAC
This sequence comes from Plestiodon gilberti rubricaudatus, assembly GCA_026170595.1. NCBI lineage: Eukaryota > Metazoa > Chordata > Lepidosauria > Squamata > Scincidae > Plestiodon > Plestiodon gilberti. The sequence goes on from JANXHW010000001.1 coordinate 81,258,978, forward strand.
GGGTATTCTTGTCTCCTCTCTGGCCCATCTCACTGTAACCATGCTGTAAATAATAGGCCTGTTAATGACCCTCCCCCATACAAAAGCTATAATCCTCAGCAGTAAATTACTCCCAGCTCAAACGTATTTATGAACAACAAAGCAGTTTAGATTTGACAGGTTTATAAAATAAAAAGGAGTTTAAAATAATATAATAGTTTGAATTTTTAGATGAAAAGTATTAACTGCACTTAATAAGCCTCAGCAAAAAATGCCATCTGGCAATTACGATGTTTTGAAAGTAAAATTCTCAAACTTAGTAACAAAAGGGAATGTATTAGGAATCAGTAGAACTGGACAAACCATCCTGCTCTTCTGTTTTTTCCCATATGCTAAAGGCTATTTTTCCATCCCTCACACATAGGAATTCCAGTTGTCTGAATAAAGATTTTAGGGTTTAATGTAGACATTTACAGATGAAAAAATCACAGCTTGTAAAAAACTATTTGTGGAATGTGCCTTACTTTGAATGGCCTCTTGTGCCCAGCCGCCTTGTGGTGAGAAGAGGAAATTTCTGTCGAATAGTCTGCAAGAAGTCAAATATCAAATACCTAGAACTAGCAAGGTCAAAAGGCAACACTGACTATATAAGATATAATCCATTATATCTGGACATTTTATTAATACACATGAAGGAACCTCACAGTCATCATTAGAACGTTGATTAACAAAAATATCTAGTTATCTTGATTATCCCTGAGCATCCTTGCATCTATTGGTAGGACCATATATCATAGCAATTAATCCAAAAACCTCATTTATCTGAACAGCTTGGAAAGTACATAACGGCTCTATTCAAGCATTTGTCTCCATGGGGAGACAAATGAGTGAGGACCTCTAGAGTGTGCCAATGATACACATGTTTAGCTCCGCCTCCACCCTCCCTGTGATTGCCATTTGTTTGCAGTGACAAACACTGATCATGGGGTGAATTTCTCTGCTGTTTTGCTACAGGGAGGGCAGAGGGTGGAGCTAAGTGCATACATCATTGGCATGCTCCGGAGACAAACACCTGAATAGGGTGAATTCAACTAGCAAACCAGCAAGTACAGATAACACGAGGGCACTTGGTTGGGCTAGACTGGCACACTACATCAAGCTATGATGTGCCAATCTAACCCTATGTAATGCTCTCATTTTCTCTGTACTTTCTGATTTGCCAGTGAGAGACCACCTGGATTGTTCAAATAAGTGAGGTTGCACTGTATGCATGCTATTTAAAAAATAGAAACAGAACTGTTATGATGTTAATTCCCATTTAAACTCTCTACACGGCCTTCAGATATCACCATCATCACAACACAATCCTTCTTGCTGCTAATTTCACACTCAGACTATCTTCATAATCCATTCGCTTACAGCTCATAAAATCAGGTGGTATTCCTTAGGAACGTTTTCATCAGGTTTCACCCTGAAAGAATGAGAACATGTTCCTAACATCTTGGGAGCCCCAAACCAGGCCGTTTTTTCGTGGAGAAAGATGGTTTGTTTCTTACAAGAGAGTGCAATATCGACACACTGGCGTGTCATATCTACAAAATGATGTACTGTCTACAACACAGCCCACCATCAGGTTTATACTAGTTCAACTACCATGACTTCTTTCCTCCAAAGGAGCAATTGTTACTTGGTGAGGGCGCAAAGATCTTCTGTTAGAGTTCCATGAAACAGAGACCCCATCACAGAACTGCAGCTTCTTGGAGAGAGGAAATGGCTAATAAGCTACTTGACAGCTATACTAGAGATAAGCCCAGAGACTCCAGAGGCGTCCTGATACATGATGTTTGCATTTTCTTTAATTCACCACATTATGTAATTTGAATGTAAAACTTACATTGCTTAAAATTCATAATGGATTTTAAAATAAGCCTCTTCCCGTTTTTATGGCACATCAATAACAGTTCAACATTAATAACTGTCCAACAAATGGGGGAAGAAAGATTCAAAGCATCACACGTGTATGTTTGCAAGAGGAGAGGTGAGATATAAATCTTTTAAATAAATAAGTACCAGAAGATGTGCAACATCTCCGGAAGAACTGACATAAGTAGCCAAACTGTTAACAACAAGCCACATGGGCACTACTATTTGGTTTTAAAACACGGTTGTTCGATTTGGCAAACCAATTTTTTAATTAGTCGACTGACAGCGCAATCCTGGAAATAGTTCTAGTGATGGAACGAGCATTCCATCGCTGGAAGCCGTCGCGAATGTGCCGTAAAGCACATCTGCAACGACTCAGGAGTAAGGGAGGCCGACGCAAGGCCGGCCTCCCTCACTCCAGCGCCAGATCTCCATGCGGATGGCGGTGGAAGGTAAGCACTCCATCGCCAGCCGTGTGGGCGGTCCAGCTGGGTGAGGGAGGGCCATTTGCCTAGCTGGCCTGGGAGGGGCGGGGGATGGCGTTGGCCATATCCCCGTCCCCGCCGGGCCGGCTACACCGTTGCACAGCCTCCTCTACTTCCGCCAGCTATTTAGCTGGTGGAAATCTGAGGAGGTCGATAGGACCGGCCCAGGTTTACACTCGGGGAAGGGGATAAGTGTCCCCTTCCCCAAATAGACCTCCGGCCCGCCAGTCAATGGGCAGCCGCCGGCCGGATCCTTAGTCAGGATTGTGCCCTGAGACAAGCAACGCTAAAATTGGAACTGATGTGTGTCGGTGTGGCATGTTCTCTGCAGTGGTTTAGCCAATCTGGTTTAAAGCTGCTCCTTGAAATTGACTTGCACAACTGAGCAACTCAAGAAGACAAGCTGACAAAAGTCCCTGCCTTAACAGATCCCGCAGCACAGTGCCCAACTGCAGAGCAAACACTGGAGCCAGAAAGCCCAGCAACTAATAGAAACAGATAATCCCACTATTGCCAAAGCTCAGAGAAGGAAATAATACAGTAAAAAAAAAAAAAGATACCGTACTTGTTTAAAGTTAATTCTCTTCTCTTGGTACTGCTGTAATTTAATCATAGGAAGATGTGAACCCCCAAATTTCATTAAACTAATGTATTTCAGCTCTACAACACAATTGGAAAAGATCAGGGGTGTTTTAAGAAGCTGATCTCTGAAGCTTTCTTGGTATTTAATTTCACTAGTTCTGAGTAGTTTGGATTTAATTTGGAAAGCCCACCTCTCACTTTGATTAAATGATGTCAGCATTAAAGTGTGGGTGGATGTTTGTGGGGGGGAAAAGAGAAAAGATCTACAGGCAATCTTACTCATTCAAACTTTCCTTTCACTACTGGCTCCTTGTCCTCTCAGTAGTCATTACAAAAGTTACATTCCTTTCAGCTTTTGTTGACTTCAGTACTGACTCTCCGTCTCTCCTATCCCCTGTACCGCTTAAGTTGAAGAGTTCCATCTGCGCTATGGCAAATTCATTGCTTTGCTACTAGCATCTCTGGATTCCATGCTGCAAAGCAAAAAAAAAAAAAAAAGCCTTGAGTCTATCCCGCTGGAGGTTGGATTTAAAATAACCTTTCTGATGAAGTCACTGAAGTCTTGCCCAGTTCTGTTGTAATGGAAGTGTTCAGAAGCTTCTCAAGGTACATGATTATTCTGGGGCAGTTCTTGTGTAATAAACAAAAATGAAAACTAGGTGGATGATCAAATGCACACCGTACCTTCCCAAATGTTGCAGCACAGGCAGGTTCAAGTTTCTCCTTCCTGCAGAAATCCAAGTAATGTGCATAAAGGATGCACCTGGGCAAACACACCCCTTCGCAGACAATGTAATTCTCTTCCAGCCTGTGGAGGAAAAAGAATCAACAGCAATACAGCAGCACCACAGGCTTCATCTCTCACACAGCACAAGCCTATGCATGTCTACTCAGAAGTCCCATTATGTTCAATGGGGCTTACTCCCAGGAAAGTTAGCATAGGATTGCAGCCACACTGTCTGTTCTTGCTGCCCTGATGACACTATTAAGGAAGGCTCTTCTTCCTTCCATTCTGTATAACATGCCTTGGGCAAGCTAACATGTTCCTGGATTCCATTTATAGCCCAATGCTCCAGAATCCAAGGTTGCAGTCCTAAGCACCCTTGCCTGGAAACCCCACTGGAATCACAGGAAATGTTCACCTAATGGCTGTGACGATCCAGAAACATGTGCGTGCCAGACATGTGCATACATTCATGTTTATCCAGCCATTAGTCCTTCATCTGTTAGCTCCCATTGTTAAATCTAGAGAGACACTGAGTCCTCTACTGAGGACCAAAGTAGATGAGAGAGCAGAAGATCTGTCATCAGATCTCTCACAATTCTTAGACGTTAAAAACTGGTCATGAGGAAGGGACATATCAGACTGGGCCCACACGCTAGGGGGAGGAGGTTTAACCCTTTCCCCCCCAAATTGTTTTACTGATCCAATGAAGTCATTCTCTGTGGGAAAGAGGGAAAGCATACAAGGAACCTTCTAAGGGAGAGCTGCTGCAGGAAAAGGACCCAGGAAATCCGGACGTGTATATTATCACTTGCATGTACATACAGTGCCAAACTCCATGGAGATAGGGCATGAGTTTAGGGTCAGGGCGTCACTCTTCAACCATTCACAAGTCTCCTTAAAGTCAGAATGTCAGTATCTGCTATAATTACCATTTTACTGTGCATTTGTTTTAACGGAATCCAGTATTACGCATCGTTTGATCAGGCTTATCTAGCAAGAGTATAAACTGGAGCTTGAGAGCCCCTAAAATTAGAATGCCGAAACGCTTTGATTACTTTTGTTTGTCTGATTCCAGAAGGACTAACATTATTTATTTATTTATTTAGACAACAAAAGTTCTCAAAGCAGTTTCTATAATAAAAAGAATTTTAAAAAAAAATGGTCCCTTGCCTCAAAGGAACTCACAGTCTTCAAAAATACATAAGGGAGACACTAGCCAGTGAGGCTGAGGGATGCTACACTGGGATGAAGAGGGACAATTTCTCTTTCCTTGCTTCATACAAGAAAGCTACTACTTTAAAAAGTGCCTCTTTGCCCAGGGAGCAGGGGCTACATTAGCAGACTGATCAAAAACTGAGGTGGGACACTTTAAACAGAGAGTAAGGGGTTTCAGATCAGTGTCCCAACCTCTATTGTCTAACTAGGACCATCCCCAAGAGATGGTGGTTTTTTGTGGGGTGTTTTGGTTCTGTTCTGTCTTGTCTTGTCACACCTGCTACTGTGCCCATATATCTTTTGTCTCTATGCTAGCAATTGGAGAGAAAGGCAGTTGGTATTTCTCAGTGGCCTGGCATTGGCTCAGAGGCTCCTAGTTGCTTATACCAAGCATACAACAACAAAATGCAGTGGAGCATAAGTCCTTACAGTGCAGCATAAGTCCTCTTCCTACCTTCAGAACTGCATTCCCTGAATGCAAGAGTGCATGGAATTGCATCCAGTGAAAGAGAAGAACAGGGTTCTATACACACACTGTACAAGTGAATGCTTGATTGGGACCTCTGCTCACACAGGGGGAAAGGCCTATGTGCACACAGTTGTATGTGTGCAGAGTCCTCTTTGCACCTTCAGTGGAATATGAAGGGGCAAGACTAGTGGGGCACTGGGCACCTTCAGGGGGCAAGACTAGTGGGCACTGGGCACAACCCCCCCTCTCCATTTAGTGAGTACAGTTTTGAAGGTATTGTGATGCTACTACAATCACAGCGCAATCCTGTGTAACTTTGCACCAGTGTAACGGTAGATGCACCGGTGTAACAGCAGATGCACCAATGTAAGTGCACTTACACCGGCATAAGTGCACTTACACCGGTGCATCTACTGTTACACCGGTGCAAAGTTACACAGGATTGCGCTGTCAGTCATTTAGGATGACAACGAAGAACATTCACAAATATATGTGCTAGTGCCATTCCTCATCATGATCAGAAATTAATCCTGAAAATTCAGGGACAACGGTACTGTACTGAAACTGTGTAAGATTTTATTTACCCAAAGCAACAGGTGCTCAGTGGAGAAAAGAATGACTTAACCCTCTCTGCACAGTGCATATTGAGTTAGCTGAGCTTTCACTTTGGTATCATCTGAGAAATGTGAATCAAATAGCTTAATCAGGTCTAGAAAAGCAATGGATTTGGTTGCCCATTCCACAAAACCCACAATCTAGTTATAAGATACGGTGGCTAAATATTTAAAGAATAAAATATGCCTATATATTAGACTGACAGAAGTCTAAAAATCTTTTGTTGTTGTTTTGAAGTCAAACAGTAGTTAAGATTTCAACTTAATTAATTGTCACATTTTACACAATGCTGCCAAGGGAAATGCAATATTTGGTAGCTTTTGCTCACACTATGGATAGTTTCTGATTGTGGCTTCTCTCTAATAAAAGAAAGGAAATAACCGAATCTGTACTCTGGGATAGCTAATCAGCTTACCATTGCAAGGTGAGCTGTGTCTGCTTCTTTTTATCCTTCATAATCTGAGTGATCGTTTTCTTTGTAGGCAAGTGTTTGTTCAGAGATTTTATCTTGCTTTCATGAGTCTCTCCATCCTCCTCTTCTGAGGAAAGGGGTTCGCTGCCAAAATGAATTTCTGAGTGCAAGAGGTTTTAAAAAGAAAAGACAATAAATCAAAGTGAACTGTGCAGTGTTTGGCAGTGGTTTGGGGGTGGTGGTGGTGGTGATGGTGAGATTTCTACCTGGAAATGTACCTAAAATGTCAGGCTTGGATTTCTTTGCCTTTCAGAACCATGGGACTAGAAGATGTGCAAAGAGCAATGTCTCCAATCCTCTGCACAGAGAAAGATATTATTTACACTTTTTAATTTTATTTATGCCGTGTGTGTGTGTGTGTGTGTGTGTGTGTGTGTGTGTGTGTGTGAGAGAGAGAGAGAGAGAGAGAGAGAGAGAGAGAGAGAGAGAGAGAGAGAGAGAGAGAGAGAGAGAATGTCTGATGAAGTGTGTTTTAGGTATAATGAAAACAGGAATACTGTTACAGCCAATAGGAGTTGGTTCCATATTTTGGCAATTTTATTCATATCTCACAAATATAGATGGACGACATAATTTTTGGTACCCCACTTAGGGTAATTCTATAGCAACAGGAGTTAATCCCACGTAAACAATGCCAGTTATGAATCAGTACACACTGAAGACTTCTGTGCTTTTGCAAACTTGCAAATGTCTCCATGAGCAAATGCTGCACACCCCTAAAATACAGACAGACAGAGAAATTACTGATTCAAAATTTGGCTTTAATCTTGCCAGGGAGTTCCACTAAAGTCAGGAGATTTACAACCTCACTCTGCTAAATTCCATGGTGCTTATTCCTGAATAAGCATGAATAGAATTGCAGCTTGTTAACTGCAGTTTAATAAAACTTGTTTAGGATTAGTGTCAGATAGACAAACAGACAGAAGACAGAGAATGTCAAATTCTGTGCAACTTTAAATCCGGAGTACTCTTGCTTTAACAGTCCCATACAAATATACAAGTGACAACTAAAAGTTTTTCCATCTTGTAACATCTAGCCAACAAACAAACCTAGAAAAATATTACATTATGCATCATTTTCATCTTGTATTTTGAATTTATAGAAATTCAAGATAAAATGCACAAAGTACACCAGCTACTCTGGACCTCTTTAGGCTGCAGCGATTTGGAAGTAACTCCGCTTCCTTCAGATCAACTGTGGAGCCAACATCCCTAAAACTTCAGTCCCCTATTAATTCGAGATAGACGACAAGAGGCTTAATTTGTGCCACGGCTCACCAGGATTCAACCCTGGCACCTTTTTTCAATGCTCTTTCAAGTAGGAAGAAGAAGACACGAACATTCCCTTGAGCAGGTGCGGAGCCGGAGTGCATTTCCCTGAGCAACTAACGTTACTTCTAGAAAGCCGGCATCTTTTCCTAGAAATTAAGCTCAAGGCAGGCCGGTATTACTCAGCTGAAAGAAGGGCGTTTTTATCTCTGGGGTCGGTCAGATCGCGCTCCAAAGCAGCTCCGCCGCGATTTCTTGGGGAGCCCGCCTGTCTGCCTGCTTACTGATGTCTCCCTGTGCTCCGACCCTTAAGGCTGCCTGCGAGCGACCACCTCCGTCCTCCTCACCTGCCTTGATCCCCGCGCGGAGCTCCGGCTCCTCCGGGTCGCCGTGGGCCAGTCCGCTGTGCAGCGAGTCGAGGTGGGGCGGTGGCCCCTCCCTGGGCGAAGCCACGAGCAAGCCCTTGGCGAGCAGCTCCGCGTAGCAGTCCTCCTGGGGCTGGCCGTGCGCAAAGGCGCCTTCGCCCCGGGCTAGAAACTTGGCCATCTTCTTCAGGGATCTGCGTCCTCCCTGTCCATGGGGATCTGGGCTGGGGGTTACTCAGAGGCGATGGGACGAAAGGCAAGGGGACCCCTTCTCCGCCCCGCCCCCCACTCTGCTTGCAAAGCAAGAATCCCCGACGTAGTACAGCCAGGCGAAGCCAGGAGCCCTGGCTCTGGGCGAAGGGACGGTGTCCTTTAAAGTGCACTCCAGCCAGGCTCCTGTATGCGGAGGAGGAGGCTTGTTGGGATTCAGCAACGCGCTCGGCCCCTAGATCGTTGCGCCGGACTCCCCTACCAGCCTGGGCAGAGCAAAGCCCGCCCACCCCCACCCCCTTATCCTTGGGCGGGTCTCTACTCTACCTGGGGGCCCTGGAAACGACCTCGGTAGCGCATACATCCAAGCTCCATTTCCAGATCAGGGCTCAGAGCCCTGGAAGATCGTAATCATAAAAGATGATAAGTCTTCTGAGCATGTGCAGAGTGGCCTTCTGCATGGGCGAAGTATATTCAGTACATGGTGTGAAGAACACCTTCCGAAAAAGAAAGAGTGGTTTACAGGCAGAAGCCCCCTGCGCCTTTGGTTTCAGCAATGCCCTCTACTGAATTATTGTGGATCCGTTGTTGACGCTGGGTTTTTCGAAAAATGTATGGATACGCGTGGGTGGGTGTGACTACCTCCGGACAGGCTTTGTGGACAAGCTAAAACATTTTGATCTGATTGCTTTAGTCAAAGGAAGCCGTACTGAGAGGCTGCCTAAAGTGCACTGCCAATTCAAACCTTCAGAGAAAATAAGTTGTATAATTCCATTCTTGACTGTAATGTTCGCTTAAACACTAAAGTTCTGTTTTGCATTGGACTAGAGGTACTAGCTTTCTGTGTGCAGGGAGTTATGATAGAGGGTGTGGCAGGTCTGGGACAAAACTGGATCTAGCTGACTACAAATGATCCCCCCCCCCCCCAGAATCCTTATCAGCTAGAGCCAGTGTAGTTGCATGGAGGCTGAGCTGCAAATTCGGACTCCTGGTTCAAATCTCACTTTTGCTATGACTTTTGCTATGACTTCCGGTGTAGCTATGACTTTTTTTGCTATGACTTTTGCTATGACACCGGTGTAGCCGTGCCAACAGGGCACACACTGCATTTTGCAGGGCAGGGGCAGTCATGGAGGCCTCTTCAAGGTGGGAACATTTGTTCCCTTACCTCAGGGGCTGCATTGCGGCAGGGGGGTCGCCAGGCGCCCCCGCATCTGGGGCCGCCCCCCAAAGCCCCTCAATAAAACTGTCAAAAAACGAAACCAAAACCTATTTTTGACAGTTTTATTGGCTTTTTTCTTTTTTCGCCGATTTTTTGGCGATTTAAAGTGCAAAAACGGGGTTTTTAACATGTATGTATGCTTTGCCGGCACTTAGCTTGTATAGGCGCCGTTCCAGGATGTTCCCTCGACGCTCTTCCTGCTCCCGGGCGCTTCTCCCTGCGCCCTGGAGCGGGACTCTGTACCGCCCCCAGCAGCACTTTCTGTAGTTTGCGCATGTGCAGACCCACGGAGTCTCCAAGGACGCTCCAGGGAGTTTGCGCATGCCCAGAATGTCCCTGGTGACTCCGTGGGTCTGCGCATGCGCAAACTACGGAAAGTGCTGCTGGGGGCGGTACAGAGTCCCGCGCCCGGGCGCAGGGAGAAGCGCCCGGGAGCAGGAAGATCATCCTGGAACGGCGCCTATACAAGCTAAGTGCCGGCAAAGCATACATACATGTTAAAAACCCCGTTTTTGCACTTTAAATCGCCGAAAAATCGCCGAAAAAAGAAAAAAAAAGGGGGGGAAATCACGGAACTTAAGGAGGCTCGCCCCCCCCGAGCCTTTCCGCCCCTATGCCCTGGGGCCCACCGCCCCACTGCCCCATATCAGACGACACCTCTGCATTGCGGCTGCACCGGTGCTGGAAAGTTGGTCAGGATTGCGTTGTTAGGCAAGTCACTCAGCCTCAGCTGCAATATGGGGGACAATAATACTCACCTTACACAGGGTTCTTGAACAAAGAACAAACATCAAGATAATACATATGAAGCACTTTGCACTCCCAGAAAGCACAGTATAAATGTTAAATATGAAATGGATTCTCATAAGTAGATCTTCCTGACAGCACCAGATCCATTTTTATGGTGCCACCCATGGACCCATACTTGTTCTATGATTTTATGATGAATTTGGGGGAATGCTCTGTAAAATTCATGAGGATTCATGACTTGGATCCGTATTTATGTGGTGGTGCCCGCGACTTTTACAGTGTCATCTGTGGACACAGAAGTATTCTATGATTTGGTTGTGGAATGGAGGGATTCCCTGTAAAAGCCATGAGGATCTATAGAAATTGTGTGGATTGTCTTCCAAGAGAATTTTGTTTGGATGTTTTCCAAGAGAATTTGAAGATGGAACTGCAAACCTTCCATTTGTGTAGTTGAACAGACCAGGGAAGACAACACTATTAGGTGCTTTTTCTGAATGTTTGAACTGGCTTCAAAGGGCAGGGAGAGGAACACTTCCAACTTGTGCACCCCTGACCTAACCAATGTCATCAGGTTAATGATATGGTATGGATTGACTTAAAACTGCTGTGGTGGATGACAGAATGTGCCTTATGGCAGCTGAAGAGATAGGAAGGCAAGTCCTCCAAGTCATAATTGAAGAGAGGGAATTGGAGTCAGTGTGCCCATTTCCTCCCCCCCCCCGTCACTTCAGCTGATAGCCTCCTTTCAAGCCCCACCCTACCCCGCCACCCTGCAGCCCTTTCCCTGTCCCAACAAAAAAGGGCTAGCAGCTGTGCATTATGTGCTGCATTTTGCATGCACAGGCCCCATATGAGTTTTTTTTTCAATGTTCTATGTGTCAAGGGTGTTTTCCATCTACAGAGATCCTCTTCTTTCCTGCCTTCCTCTCAGATTGGCATCCTCAGAGTCCACAAGCACTAATATCCCAACAAAAAAGGATTTTTTTCTGGTGCTTTGGAAGTCAGACCTATTCTTGGGTATCTTTGGGGCACTGATTCCAAAAATGGCATCAGTTCTTCCCTATCCGCTCTAGTTTTGGAGATACAGCATAGCCACATATGCTGATTCAAGTAGCTAGGAAGTCAACACCAAGGCTATCTCACGAGGGAGCTACTCGAATCAGCAGAGGTGAAACAAGGGTGGAGCGGAGGCAAGTAGTTCTGCAAGACTCTGTTACACTGGAGTCAGCGGCCCCTCCCCCTTCCTGTTGGAGCCATTCCAGCAGCAACAGGGGAGTGTCCTGCGTGTTGCCTTTGCTGCCAGAATGGCTCCAACAGCAAGGGGGAGGGGCCGCTGACTCCAGTGTAACGGAGTCTTGCAGAACTACTTGCCTTCACTCCACCCTTGTTACGCCTCTGCGAATCAGCATATAAGATGGCTGCTATGATGTCTCTCCAAAACTAGAGCTGATAGGGAAAACCTGAGGCCATTTTGTAATCAGCGCCTCAAATATACTAAATAGGTCTAACGTTTAGGGCACCAAAATGTGTGTTGTGTTGTGTTATCCAAACGTTGAAAATAAATGCTGCTGTATTGCCCTGATGGCTTCTTTCTGAAAGAAAATACTACCTGTAGATGGCGATGTTTAATAATGTATTTCTTTCTTTGCTTCTTTTCTCTCTGAACTTAAGTGGGAGAAATTTTATTGTTCCTTAAGTGACAAAAATCACAGAAATGTTAGTTGGTTTTTTCCCCCCACAGACAAGGACATTTACTGAAGTTGTAACCTTGTATAATGTTGGTGTACTGTATGTCATTATGTCTAGGTCTATATGTTAATTATAATCTCTAGACCTAGACATTTTCCAAAGCATTTTCCAAAGCTTTTAATCAAAGAAAGTTTAACACTCTTAATAACAGGCTCTAATGAAAATATCCCCCTTTTTCCGCTCCCTGAAGAATGTTCAGTTTAGGCAGGGCCGGCTTTAAGCCAATTGGACCAATGGCTCCCAATTGGGCCCCATGCCTAAGGGGACCCCGCACTAGGGTAATCTAGCCTTGTTAAATACACATGACAACACCTTGCAACATGCACATAACACCACACTGCAGGTTTTTGTTGCCCTATATTCATATAATATATTCATAATATATTCATAATATATTCATAATATATTCCTATATTCAGACTCAAGTATTACATACATAAATCTAGATAATTAGGACCTACAAATACAGACATATTAAAAGCATACCCTGCACTGACAAACATGATATGATACAAGTCAAGTTTGTTACTTTTGACAGTAATAATGTGATGTCTGCTGAATATTTTATGACAGATATGTAACTATTTACTTTTCAAAGGTAATTACACATTTTGTTTGTTTACTTGTAGGCTTACATGTATGCAATTTTATATTGAAATGTGCTTAGATCCATTTGGTCCATTAACTCACATGTACTTTTTAAGTGCACATTTTGATTGCTTTCCATTCTACCATAAAGATATAAAGTCTGTAATACATTTTATTTTAAATCTCTAAGATTCTGCATACCTTGGCTGTGAACCTGGGGCCCTGCAAAAATGTTTCCAATTGGGTCCCACAGCTGCTAAGACTGGCTCTGAGTTTAGGAGTGCAAAGCTTACCACCCATTGGCAGTGGTGTTGGGTCCCCTTAAAGGTAAAGGTGACCCCTGACAATTAAGTCCAGTCGTGTCCGACTCTAGGGTGTGGTGCTCATCTCCATTTCAAAGCCGAAGAGCCAGCGTTGTCCGAAGACGCCTCCGTGGTCATGTGGCCGGCATGACTCTCCTTGCTGCAGCGCGTAGCATCCAGCTGGAACACGGAGCGCTGTTTACCTTCCCTCAAGCGGTACCTATTTATCTACTCGCATTGACATGCTTTGGAACTGCTAGGTTGGCAGGAGCTGGCCAAGCAACGAGCGCTCACCCCATGATCTATGTCCCCTTCTCTATGTGCATATCCTGCTCCCTCTTGATATTTATTTAAAAGATTTCTATACCGCTTTTCTAAAATTCAAAGCGGTATAAAACAAAAATGAACATATAAAAACAAAACAACTTAATACATAATTAAAACCAATTGAAACAACTCACAATTAAAAGTTAAAATTTAAATTTTGCCTTCCTCCCGCCCCCTATCATGGGGGGGGGGGTTGTCATCCAAATCTTCCCCTCTCATATGTCACATAGCTATTCCCTCCATATATGCATAAGTAGGGGATGTCGTGTCAGGAGGGGGAGCAGAACATGCTTGATCCTGCTCCTTATCACTGATTAACAGCACAATCCTATGTAACTATCCTGTGCAGGTGGTCCAGGGCCACCCGCTGTATCCTATCCCCATTCCAGACTGCTCTGCAGCGGCCCGGAGGTCTACTCGTGGAAAGGGGATGTTCAACCCCTTCCCCCGGTTTGATTTCCGCCAGCTATTTAGCTGGCGGACGTTGGAGGAGGCCATAACGGCCGCGCTGGCCAGCCGAGGACAGGGATATGGCGGACGCCATCCCCGCCCCCTCCCTGGCCTGAATGACCAATGGCCCCCTCCCTCATCACCCAGACCACCCATGCGGCAGCCAGGGGATCCCTTACCTTCCTCCGGCGGCCACATGGAGATCCGGCGGCAGAGTAAGGGCTGCCGTCCTAGCGCCAGTAGCCCTTACTCTAGAGTCATCGCAAATGTGCCTTATGGCATGTCTGTGATGGCTTAAACCTGGGCAGGATTGCACTACCCATGTGCCAGATCAGATGTGGAATCCAACTGGACCCTTTTCTTTTAAACATTGCTTGCTGCAATTCTGACGGTGGCAGCAGAGGCTATTTTCAGCATTTGTTTCATCTCTACCATCTTATATGGAACTGTACTTTTGGTGGTGAAGTCTCACCAGAAACAGAACTTGCCTTAGGGAGTGGGGGGGGGGGGAGAGAGTCGGGATCCAAAAGGGTGGCAAGAAAAAAGCAGATAGACAAAAGAGGAAGAGGAGGAGGAGAGGAAGGAAGGAGACAAAGAGAGACAGACAGTTGGGAGAGCAAGGGATGAACAAGAAGATAGTGTGAATGTGTGTAAGAGGGAAATAAGATGAAAAATGGATGCATCTTTTTTTATTGTACCAGCATATACAAGATGGCACATTGGCTGTGTGCCAACCTATAAATATATTTAAAACAAACAAATGAATGCCCCCTGGTCACTATTTATGTAACCAGGAGTTGGGGTAGAGAGTGTTTTCATTGACTATACCAGCCAAAATGTTATTTCAGACCTCCAGTTATTTATTGAAGGCACCAGGCAGAGGTGGCACTAGGTTTCGCATCACCCAGGGCAGGAACTCATCACGTCACCCCCATAATGTGCATCACCTGGCCCGCCCCTCATCCTGCCCCCTCATCATTGCCCTGTCCTCATGCTATTTTTGCTTTCAAAGCTTGAGGTTTTTTTATACTAGAATTTTAAAAGTTTAAGAAAACACACCCACCCAAAATATGAGCTGGCTTTTACTGAGAAGCGAGGGGAGTTAAAGAGCAGAGGCGTCAATAGGGTTCGTGTCACCAGGGTTCGCGTCACCCAGTGCGAGAGCTCAGCGCATCACCCCCATGATGGACCCCAGAGGTGAATAGGGAGAAACAAGGTTGGGCTGAGCTGGGTTCTACAAAAGATGCCCATCAGGCAGGACTGTGTATTTTTACAGATTACTCCTGGTCAGTGGTGTCACTAGGGTTGGTGTCACCCAGTCAAGTTACTCATGGTGTCATCCCCATTTATTTATTTTAATATATACACGTCACCCAACCAATCTGTAACCAACTCGACTCTCAGAACAATCAGTCTCATTGGTCTGTTTTGAGTGAAGGAAATCCACTTTTATATATAAGCATGATGGTATTATTCCTAAATATAAAGTTTTCACAAATTTGGCCACTAGTGGTGTCACCACCACCACCACCACCGCCGAGGGTGTCACCCCCGCACTCCCCTAGTGATGCCACTGGCACCAGGAATATCTTTCAAAACCAGGCACCAGACAACAACCCTAGGGTTCACCCTGGACTAGCAATTGAGGGATTTGCCAAGTTTATTTCCTTCATGGATTCTGTTGACAAGTGCCAAGCCCAACTGAAAATAAAGAAAAGGAGCTAACTCCACTAGGTGGCAATGTTATTCATGAAATATGCTGGAGCAACATGGATCCCCCCCCCCCCAAAAAAAATTAGGAGATGCAAGTTTGCAATGAAACTAAAGGTTATCATCTGTTTGAGGGTATGCTAAAAAAACAAACTCAAAAGTGTGTGGGATGTGATAAAGAACACTGGAGTGTGCATGTGTGTGTGTGTGTGTGTGTGTGAGAGAGAGAGAGAGAGAGAGAGAGAGAGAGAGAGAGAGAGAGAGTGTGTGTGCGCACACACACACACACACACACACACACACATCCGTGCACATGCGATATTTGTACTCTTTCCTACCTTCTTCTTCCCTTTCCTCCACAATCTTAAATTTGTCATGCAGGTCTTTGGCAATAACTGGCTTCAGCTTGTCTGTTCATTTTATTTGAACTCTGAAAACTTTCTAAAACACCACCAGTCTGTAGTGTTTTGCAAACACTACATAAGCTTTCCCTGTGTTTCTATTCAACAGAATATGTGAGGTGGTACATTTGGCCTTGGACAATTCATTTTCATAGAAGCCCAGAATCTTAAGGATGCTATGAAGATTCCTCAGTAGTTGTATTGTCGTAGTTCCTATCTGAAAATGCATGCATTAGTAAAACAGCTACTTTAAGAGGGTTTTATTTCACTGCTTCATACAATAGACATAAGAGGCAGAAATCTTAGAAGTGTGATGGAGAAAGCATTTTTGGTAAGTGTAGCTTGCTATGCAGGACTGAGAAAAGCTGTGCTCACTAAAATTTTCACTACTACACAAGGTATAAGAACCTTGTTCTCCTTGACACTAGGTGTGTCATTTTTTAAAAGGCATTGATCATGGCTAAGTGTTCTCTCTCCAAATGCATTGAACCCAGGGTCATTGCCCTGCCCTATGTTCCCGGAAGGCTTCATTTGAAGCTTTCCAAGAGCCAAGGTGGATCGGAGGGCCGAAAAATGCGCAGATTTCAGTACATTTCAGCTCTGTGGCTGCAAACTCAGCCGTCTGGCTGCAAAAAAGCAGACATAGTGTCCAAAAAACCTCCTCGCAAGGAGACAGCAGTTGTCACCCGGGGGCACTGGCTCTCCCCGGCCCAGCTATAACGATGCCACTGAACCCAGGATTTCCAGGCACTAACTTGTGACATGTAAAGGACTATAATTTGTGAGTCACATTCCTACTTCTAAAGTGTTCAATGCAATGCACAGGAACCTGGTGAACTGATGGTATCTGAGACATTGTTTCTCCTATCAACCAGAACTAAAGGTATGTATGAGTTGTAGTCATTTAAAAAAAAACAAAAAACACAAAAGCACAAGCCTTAATAAACAAGCTGAGTAAAGGTTCCTATTACTGACACGATGACTATATGTAGGCTTACCATATCGCCGACCGGGACGCTCCGTTTTGCCCTTAAGGGGCGGGGCGGGGGGAAGGGAGCCAGAGCGACGCTCTGGCTCCCTTCCCCCCGCCCCACCCCTTAAGGGCAAAACAGAGCGTCCCGGTCGGTGATATGGTAAGCCTAACTATATGCCATGATGATGACTGTATGAAACCTCTGGGTTTTAGAGGTAGCCTATCTCTGAATGCCAGATGCAACGAGTGGCAACAGGATATGGACATCTTGTTGTCTTGTGTGCTCCCAGAGGCATCTGATGGGCCACTGTGAGATACAGGATGGGCCCTTGGCCTGATCCAGCAGGGTTCTTCTTATGTTCTTATGACACTTTGGTAGAGCTGGAGAAGCATTTCTCAGGAATAATACATGAAGTGAAGGCAAGCACATTCCTATACACGGAGAACACAGCTGCTAATTCTTCCTCAGATTCCCAGACAGCAGCTGTTACAGTCAAATCTGAAGCTGTAGCCTAGTTTAACAAATGGTGACGCTGGGTGTTACGTGGAAGTTTCATGACTGGAACTGGAAGTGGGGGGGGGCAGTTATCTCAAAAAGTAGCCCTGGTTTGGATCAGGGACATGATGGAGAAGTTAATGCTCTATCCCCAGACCAAGGTCACAGTTTGATTTGCTGCCCCAAAGCTGTGGAGGGGGAAATTTAAAGGTATAATTTTTGTTCTTGCAAGTTTCCCCCTCTGCAACTAACCAGAGCTGGGGGGGGGGGCAATGCAATTCAATTCAAGGAAGCGGCACAGGGCAAAGGGGAACACTGTCCTCCCACACTGCTGCCACCACTACCTGAATCCCCCCACCATAGTTGCTTTTTGAGATAGAGAAAATGTGAAGTGTTCCCATCACAGAACACCCACATAATATCTAGTTTGACCCTGACTCCAGGTAGAACCTCTCTCTCTCTCTCTCTCTCTCTCTCTCAATCTCTCTGCCAAGCAGGTGTCTACAATGCCATCTCTGCAGATAGGTTTTCCATTCACGGGGCCACCTGTAGTCATTAAACAAGCATTAAAGGAACCTTAAGGTTCTTTTCTCTTATCACTGATTCTCATCAGGAGCCACTTTAGAAAGAAAACAGTGAAATACTGTACTTATTCAAAAGTAATCAAGAGAAGGAAAGCTCATAACAATATAAAATGGATTTATGGATTTCTTCGTAAAACTATTTTACACACACACACACACACACACACACACACACACACACACACACACACCATTGTTTATATACAATGCCAGTTTACCATTGGTGGACGATACACTTTCATTCATCAAAAGAAGGGTAGACCCATTTCAAATGTGATGCAAGGGGAAGGGACATGATGTCCAATGGACTCATATTTCTGTTCCCCACTGCTGCTCATCAAGTCCCAAACGGCTCGGTGTTTTAAGTTAGAAGGTGACCGGACTCCTTATGCAACTCTGCATTGCTATTCTTCCATGGCTGGGAACCAAACAAAAAATTAGATTCCCAGAGAGAGTGTTAGGAATCAATGTAAACAGCCATGAGTGTGAAACGAAGGGCAGCATAATGCGATCAAAAGAACAGATGGCAAAGCTTCAAACTCCAGTATGAACCCAGTGAAACTCTTTTTTGCTTGAATTAAAAATCAGACTGTGAAGCCTGCTAGCTGCAGTAGCATCCCAAAAATGGCTCTGTGTAAGGCAAATGGAGAAGGGGAAGGCAAAGGATGAGATGGTTAGATAGCATCACCAATGCAACGAACATGAAAATGAGCGAACTCAGGAAGATAGTGGAGGACAGGAAGGCCTGGCGGGATATGGTTCATGGGATCACGAAGGGTCGGACACGACTTAACAACTGAACAACAACAAAACCCTTCTTTTGCCCACTTGTCCTCTTCCAGCCCAGTGCAGGAGGTTTCACACAGGGCAGCAGACCACAGATCCAAACATTCCTAGCTTGGATAGTTCCTGATATTCTGCCTCTAGTAGACGAGTAGTGATAAGATATGATAAGGTAGAAGAGTTGACAGGTATGTCCTACAGTGCCCTTATAACAGAACCACTAGGTGCAGCTGTGATCAATAGGAAGCAATAAAATGGATTGAATGAAGCTTAAATAAATAGCATGTTGTCTGTCTACATTGGACAGGCTGAAGCTGCAATGTATTACCAAAAGAATTTCCACAAATTGGGGGAAAAACACACAAAGTACAGGGGTACAAAAACACTGGAAGTCGATGATTTGTAAACAACATTATCTGGAAAACTCATTAAAAGTGAGCGAACAAAGGTGATGGTGTGGAAACCAGCTGCAATTCTATACACACTTTCCTGAGAGTAAGCTCCATTGAGAACAATAGGACTTACTTCTGAGTAGACATGCCTAGGATTGCACTGTAAGTGTTGTACTCTCCCTTGTACTGGAATCTGAAATAATGACCTTACAAAGTGTTGCTGAAATTACAAGAATATTAATGTATCTTTCATCATTTCTAATTTTTTGTGCATAGACTAGTACAGCGGTTCTCAAACTGTGGGTCTTGTCCAAATTTTTGATGGATAGCAAAACTGACAAGCTGAGAGCTGACAAGAAAAATGCATTGAGCTCAGTGGTGTTGCTCTAGGGACTGAGCTCTAAGTTCCGCCACGCTCTGAACCCTTCCTTACTCCCCGGCACGAGGTGGCCCAACCCCCTCACTGTCAGAGCCATTCAGGCCGGCGAAGGCAATGCGTCTCCTGCATGTTGCCTTTGCTGACCTGAATGGCTCCGATGGCGAGGGGGCGGGGCCGCCTCGTGCCGGGGAGTAAGGAAGGGTTGAGAGCAGGGCGGAACTTGGAGTTCCACCCCACCTAGAGCGACGCCATTGATTGAGCTCTATGGAAACCAAAATGGAGCAGCAGCACATGTACATTTACTCATGAGTAGGATAATGTGCCTCAGTCCACTTCGAAGGGCAGGCCAAGGGGAACGCAATGCCAACAACATGGTCCTGATCCGATGATCCCCAACAAACTCTAGAGAAGTAAGTCATCCCCCCAAGCTGATAAGGAAAATATATTGAGCCTTATGGAAAGTGAAACTAAGCCACACGTGTTCATTTACTCATGAGTAAGTGAACATGTGTAAGCTCTTAGCGAAGGCCAGGCAAAGGGGAACTCAAGGCCACCAGAATGGTCCCAATCCGATGAACTTGGGGTTCAACAAATGCTCCAGAAGGCGGTCCCTCCCACACCATAGTAAAAAGGATAAAAAAAGGTGAGACTAGAGCAGGGATTCTCAACCCCTTCCCAGCGAGTACCACTCTCCTGCTGTGTACCAGCGAAAGTGACTGGCGATGACATCACTGCCAGTTACTTCCATATTTTCAGGTTTTTGGAGGCCAGAAAATGCAGGTAGGAGGCTCTGGGCAGGTGTGAGGACCCTTCTCATTGTTCTCAAGAGGCTCGGTCAAAGGCAGGAGCCTCTCGGGAGCAAAAACACACCACAGAAAGCGCCGCATTGAAGCGAGGTTCCGGCGGTCCGAGTACAACCAGCAGCCAATCGAAGTACCACTGGTGGTACTAGTACCACTAGTTAAGAATCCCCGGACTAGAGTGTCCTTTTAAAAGTGGGTCCTGGTGCTAACAAGGTTTGGAAACCACTGGACTAGTATATCAGTATGCTTTAACCGAGCTGCAATGTGATTACTACTCAAGCTCTTAAATTGTACTCAAATTACTAATGCTGACAGTCTAGGGCAATTTTGTAGATTAAATGGACATACTGTAAGTGTGTAGCCAACAAGGTGCTGCAGTCAGTCATGGCTCCCTATTGAGTGGAATCCCTGAATGATATGTATGTGCTGGATCCACACATTACACTTTTAGCTTACATCAACTGAACATAGGAATAGAATGTTACAGGATGGGAGTTTAGAAGCCAGATTGGGACTTTGCCAAATGAGGAATGACCTTCCAATGAAAGAGGTTTGTGTCACCACCTCTGACTTTAAATATAATATTAAAAGATGACATCCAGACAGAACCATTTAGTGCCCACTTCAGCTTATGCTTATTATTTTTAACCCTCCTTGGAGTCACAAAGGATGGAAAGCTCTTGCTTGACAAAAGCATGTCTTACTATAAAGACATGACCACCTCAAACAACATCACACACAGGCTGTCATATTCCAGGGAATATATAACAGAATGATAAACAAATTTCACAAATCATCACATGCTTTTGTCATGTGGCTTGGCTAGCTCAATTAGCTAAAAATATCCATCAAAACAAAATCAAGGAAGTGAATGCAAGTTTCAATTTTGGTTATCCCCTGTTATTGCTACTTCAGGTGATTAAGTACACAAGATGGATGACTATCTTGTAGAGTTCTTGTTGAAGCAAAGGAGGGGCAAGTTGGCTAGTACAGGAATTTTATGAGACAGACAGCCCACTATACTGGCAGGCACTTAGCTCATGTGTGTCACAGTATTTTCTGCTCATGACAGCCTGTTAAGGAAGTCAGAGGGCAGTAGGAGAAAATGCACCCAGGTATTTAGAAAGTGACACAATGAATAGGTGTTTATATGCTAATTCTATAGCCCAATCCTATAGCAATGCAATGGTGCCAATGTGACTTCCGTTGTTTTGGCATGTTGAGGCCTCCTTGGGGTAAGGCAACATTTGTTCCCTTCTCCCGGGGTAAGCCCCAGTCGCCGCCATGGGTCAAGACAATTTGGGCCTGCACCAGTTCTACAGCTGGTGGAAGTCTACATTGACCTGTGAAGGAGGATCAGGTGGGCCTTACCTGCTCTGGCGGGTGTCCAGTGTCCATCTTCACAAGGACCTGGCAGCTCACTGCCTTGCAGTGGCGGCCAGGCTGCACGCACTGGCACTGAGGGAACACGTGTTCCACTGGTGTAAGCAGCCAATAGGATTGGGCCGCAAGAAGCCTCCGAGCCAAGAGTGTTGCATCCTCCCTTGTACTGGAATGGTTGGTGCTGGAATGCTTGGTGGTAAGAAAGACAATAGATGTAGTGGGAATATCAGAAACCTGGTCAAATGGGGGGGGGGAGGAAATCAGTAGGATACTGTTATCTCTGGATGAAAACGCTATAGAAAGAATAGGGAAGTGGTATTACTCTGCATGCCAAAAAAAGCATAAAGCCCAATAAACATTGTTTTTTTTAAAAGGACTGGACTCCATCACAGAATCATTGTGGATGGTAATACCAGGTCTAAAAGACAATTTAATACTGGGGACCCAGTGTCACCCCCTTGCATAAAAGCAAAATGCTGAGGGTAACCTTAAGATAGAGAATGAAATTAGAGAAGTATCCAACACAGAGAAATACTGTACAGTGGATCTTTTCTATCTGCAGATCCAGGATCTGCAGATTTGTCTCACCGTGGTTCCCGGATCTGCAGGGTCCACATTAGGAAGGTTTTAAGTAGGAAAAAAAGCCCCCCAAATTGCCATTTTTACCTTTGCACGGGCAAACCGTGCAGTTTCCAAGCCTCTACAGGGCTTTTTCAAGCTGAACAACCCACTTCTGGGTCACACAAAGGCTCCTCTCTCCTCCCAGCCTTGCCCCCCCAGGATGCATTCTGGGCATCAGGCCAGCCACAGTGAGAAACAGATGGACATACACGACTTACATGCACTGCCTGGAACTCTTTGGATGAAAAGTAGGATCTAAATGTGATAAATAAACTTCAAAATCACATTATGTGCACTCAATAGTTGTACATCTTAGATTCTGTTTTCAGTAAGCTTCAGAATCATGCATATGATAACTGAAGAATCCACTATATATGCTAAGGATGGATCCACCCAGCTGAGCCGCTGAAAAGCCGAACCAAAATGGTCTTGCAGAATTCTGGGTCTGAATTATTCCTACCAGTGAACAAAAACAGCATCTTCTTTGCCGGCATTGCCTTGATCCACATCTACAGTTAATCCTACCTCTGTTTTTCATTGGGGAAATATGTTCCTATCCTAGAGGACTTCTAAGCATCTATCATTTTGGATACCAAGCAGTAATGAGTTCCCAGTAGATGGACACAATTTGCATAGACACACACGCAACCATCCGTTAATGTTTCTAACAGTTATTCTTATGGAAGAACTACAAACACATATGATCATTCACTGCATCAGTTCACTGTGTTTCTATAAATAACAGCAAGTTATGCACCAATTATATCCTATGTTTATTCTGTCAACTTCAATTCCAACATAAAAGCCCAAGGATTTTCTTATCTGAACTATATCATGATACTTAAAAAATGACCTAACTTGCTGCCAACAGACCAAGACAGGATTTCCAGTTCTTGCCAGCTACTAAACAAAGGCCAGGGAGGGGGATTCCTTCCCCACAATCATCCAGCAAGTTTTGAAAACTTTAGATTTTATTATAGGCATCATCATATACCAAGTCACATATTTTAATATACTTTGAATAGTCACTTTGAAATAATTCTTTTTTTTTAATAGCATCTTAATAATGTGTTTGCTAATTGCAGGCCATGGCAAAACACCTTAAGGACATTCACTGCCTAGACATAGGCCCATGGTCAACAGGCCAAATTCTGGAATCTGTGTGCCCTTTTGTTACATTTAAGTTTTGTCTTTGAATGTTTGAAACAACAGCTTTTATCAAACCCCTGAAAGAAAGACACCATTTGACACGGAAATGATCAACATAATTTTCTAGAATCCACTACATAAGGAATGAATCAAACTGTTCTCCCCTTTGTTTGGCATCTCCCTTAACAAGATGTCCTATCCACCTATCCATGAGCATTTCTCAATAGCTAGGGCAGGGAATATGTTTTTAGTTTCCTTTTTAAACATTCTTACAGGCAAGAGAAGCCATATAAGAAACTAGCTCCTGAGCAAAGGGCCCACCCTAGCCTGAATGCACATTTTAGATACATATTGTGATCAAGTCAAAGTTTGTCAGTAATGGTTTTACTTTTTAGTCATCCCACCTTCAAACACCCTTCTCTCTCCTCTCCTCTCCTCTCCTCTCCTCTCCTCTCCTCTCTCTCTCCCTCCCCCCCCCCCCCCGGCCAATCTTTGGAAACAAGATTATCTCCCTCATAAACTGGAAAAGGCCAGGCAAGCAGAACTTCCACATGTGATGTTTGTGTCACAAGCCATAGACGAAGTTGGGGAAAGGTATTTCATTGCATAGCATCGAATCAGGTGAAGGTGAACCATAACGTACTGTAAGTGTTGTTATTAAGGACTGAGCCTACTATGTATGTACAAATTTGTATGCAAAATGGTGCCAAAATATAGCTCTTGCTTCAGGGATAGGCTTGGGTCTGACCCTGTAGGTAGGCAGACATAACTGAGAGCCCAATCCTATTCATCCCTCCGCCTGACATTGCAGTGGTGCCAAAATGGCATCCTTTGCGGGGGGGGGGAAGCAACCGGGAGGCTTCTTCAGGGAAAGGGGATGTTTATTCCCCTTAAAGGTATCCCCTGCTCGAAAGCCAGTCATGTCCGACTCTAGGTTGCGGTGCTCATCTCCGTCTCTAAGCCCGTAGTTTTGGGAGCAGGGTTAATATATACAAGAATAGCTATGAAGACCTTTAGATAATATACAGTACATATTTCAAAAATAAAATACCTATATGGTAGAACTATCATCCCAATCCTAACTAACCATCTCCACCCATGCAGCTGCGCCAGCCGTTTTGCTGGCACAGAACCAAGAAGAGTAAGGGAGAAAGAAGGGGAGATGGAACAGGGATAGGATCCTGGCACATGCCAGTGTCTCCAGGACCTACCCCCTCCCTCTCCTATTCAGCCTCCCATCTAACCCCCTCCCTGCCCAGAAACTCCTCTGTTCCTCCCCATACTTGCCCTGTTCCTCCTACCACTCGTCCCCGCCACCAACTTACAAGCAATGGTGATGAGTGGCTCCTCCTTTGGCACATGCGCGTAGCTCTGCCAGCCATGTGCACTGGCAGTCTTGTTGTGTCGTGTGTGTCATTGTCACGGCACTTCCACCGGCAGAACACATGTTCTGCTGTCAGGTAGGATTGGGCTGCAAAAATTGTAAACCTGATGTGATACCACCAGATGCTGAGTTCAAATAATACACCTGTTCAAAACCTTTCCTTAAAGAATTTCAATATTTGGAATACATGCTAGCGTTTAGTCTGATACTACAGTACATGAACATTTCCCCCACCACCATCATGTTGTACACCATTTAGCAGAAGAAATTCAGTACGCCATCACGCCAAGCAGTAGAATGACAGTAATTTGTCTCAGTGCCATGTGGTAAAATCACCAGCATCTAACCTCAGTCCTAGTGGTAGGGAAGTAGCATTTACCGCTGCTGCTGCTGCTGCAGCACTGGAAATTGATATGGGACAGAACAGAAGTACTGCATAAGGGCACATGTGTTTCATTCCCAGTCAGTGGGGATCAAAGAGAGGGTAGTTCAAGAGAAGGAATGGAGTTGACTACCTACTGTCCTCCCCCACCCCCAGTGTTCTGTGGATCTTTTGCCCTGTACTGGCCTCAATATGAAGACAGGAGTAGGAGATCAGCTATTCCCTGAACAGCAATGCATTATTTGGTGGGCACTGGATGCTCTGGTATCTGTGGTACTAAAAGCCACTGGTTGTCCCTCTATGGCAGTGGTTCCCAACCTAGGGGTCAGGACCCCAAAGGGGGTCGCAAAGTGGTTTCTGAGGGGTTGCGGGATGTCGGCTAGATGGTCACACCCAAAATGGCGGCTCACTCCTTCCCCCTCCCACTGCAGAGAAAGAAGTGTCTGATGCTCTCTTGGGGTTTGTTTGCTCACCTTGTGTTACTTTCTGCTTGCCTTTTAGCATCTCTGTTAATATTAGCTCACTCCCCCCCCCCTCCCCATGGGGCTGCTTACGAGTACAAATGTATAAATGTGAAAGGTGTGGTTTATTAAACAGTGTAACTCAGGGGTTCCAAACCTTTGGAGGCCTAGGTATCCCCTATCACAGTCAAATTTTCTGAAGTACCCCTGCTAATTAAGTGCTAACTAATTGGATTGATCAATTAATTAATTAGCTAATTAGTCATTTAAAAATAAAAAAATATTAAAACAATTTTAAGTGTGAAAATGTCTTATTTAACTCTGTGTGTGTGTGTGTGTGTGTGTGTGTGTGTGTGTGAGAGAGAGAGAGAGAGAGAGAGAGAGAGAGAGAGAGAGAGAGGAACACAAAATCAACACAAAATCAGAGCGACAGAAGGGGGGATTGCATTTTCTCAACTACAAAAAATAAACTGCACAGATGGGAGAGAAGGAAAAAAAAACCAAACAAACAGAGAGCTTGATCTCATGTTAGTGCAAAAAGACACATGCCAGGATCTCTTTTTTTCTCCAAGCCCATCTTTTCCCTCTCCCACTTCCCAAAATCAACTCTTCCCTCCCCACCCCACCCACCCAGTCTCTTATTTGTTAGTATCTGAGAGAAGCAGACACTCCAGAAGCAGGCAATCCTCCTCATGTTGCAAGGAGCCCTAGGCTGGCGTTCTGCTGCTCTGAAGTGAAAATGAAAGTGAAACTGCAGAGTAGTTTGAATTTAAAAATACTTAGCTCGCCTCTCGCATACCCCCATCAGTGGGAAGCTGAGCTGGAAGCTTGGGAGTAGGGCAATTTAAAAAAAATTAAAAAACCTCTGGTCGCCGACAATCAGCTGATCTTAGCTGATAAGGGGAAGCCTCTCGCGCATGGGCGTCAATGGAGGGAAACGCGGGGGGTGGGCCGCCTGGGGGCGACGTGCGCACAAGGGTGTCGCCCGCCCGTACTTACATTTTTGATGTTTATGTTGGGCCCGCCTGCCCTCGCCTCCGTTTGGCTCCAAAATGAGCCGAAAACGGAGCGGGGAGGGTGCTCTGCTCCTGCGCGTTACATCACGCGCGGAGGCGGAGCCTTTCCCTTAAAGGTGACGTGCGCCCCCGCTCTGGGGTGACGCGCGTCCTAGCGACACGACTGCTCTCGCGTACCCCCGCCTGATGGCAGATTCCCACAAGTTGGGAACCCGTGGTGTAATTTATTATTAATAACAATGACATCACTTCCTGCTTCCTGGCATCACTACAACTTAGGGGGGTCTCGACATGTTGTCATTCTACAAAAGAGGGTCCTGGTTCTAAAAAGGTTGGGAACCACTGCTCTACGGCTTCTACTGAATGACCAATAGAATTTGGAGTGAGTCCATCATGCAGTGTGGTGGGAGAGGTGGGATAAGCTCATCTTCAGAGTCCTGAGCATACCAATGTTGCTCCAGTCTCTAGGAAGGGTGATGCTGGCTGGTTAGGACGAGCTGCACTGTAGGTTTCTCCTCCATGGGACAGGGTTTCTCCCTTACTCTGGTAGCACAGGAAAGAGCCACGTTGTTGCAGCTCCCCTACAGCCACCAGTTTAATGGAAGAAAGAAGTCTAAGTGCTGCCCCAAACCCATAAAAAGGCAGGTGAAGATGGGAGAATGTCTGTGCCACTATATCTGGATCCCTCTTCCTCTCCCTGTATTCAGAGATAGAAGGTGGAGATGGCTCCAGTTCTGCAGCCTTTGTGCAGCCTGCCTGCCACCACTCATACTGCACTGCCCACTCATATCTGAAACTCTCCTCATGGTGTGAATTGCCGGGAGAGTGAAAGTCTTGGGTACTGTTGCTGCTGAACTCAGTGAAGAGGATTAGAGATAAGAAGAACAGGGATAGAAACAGAGCAAAACAAAACATACATAACAAAAAGAGACTGAAGGAGCAAAGGGGGAAACTGAGAAAAAGGGGGATACTCAGAGAGATGGATGGAGGAAGGGAAAAGAGGTGGCAACAGAGGTGTGGGTGCAGTCAGGCCTATGATGGTGCAGAGAGAGAGAGAGAGAGAGAGAGAGAGAGAGAGAGAGAGAGAGAGAGAGAGAGAGAGAGAGAGATGCATGGAGGGTGAACAGAGGGGTTATGAGAAAACTTTGGCAGAGAAAGACTGAGAGAGAGAGAGAGCACTGCAGGGTTCAGTGAGGAAAAAAGGCATTAACAGAGACTGACACTGTCTGAACCAAGAAGAAAACATTGTTAGAATTGTCAAAGGGATTCTTTTCCCTGGTTAACATAGCCCTGCAGCCCTCTTAAGTGAATAAAATATGTAAAAGTGACTCTCAGAGTGATTCTCATTATGCACCTCTACTTGCTTAGAAGGCTTTGGATACGATCTCTCCCTTCTCCTTCCCACAAGCACCCCCCCACACACACACACACACATCATTTTTTCTCTCTGGTGGTATCAGTTCAACAGCCTGACCCGTTTGTGCTGGTAACCAGCATTTGGTTAAGGTGTGACAGGCGGTCAGTGCAGCCCTTTTCCTTAGTGCTGTTTACAGGTGAAATAAGAACGGTGTTGTTGGCAGTGCTGCTTGCTTAATTGACTGAAGGCAGGGAAAGATCAAATGAAACAGAAACATGGCAATATTTGGTTCGTTGATTCCTGTCTTGCTGATTTGCTTGCACATTAGCCAGTCTTGCCGGAGTCCGGATGACTTTGTGGGGGCTAGCTCTCCGGGAGATATTGTCATCGGAGGTTTGTTTGCAGTTCATGGAAGAATGTTGCATTCAGAAGAAAAGCCCCTAAAACCAGTGATTGCCAATTGCGCTGGGTGAGTAGCAACTATATCATAAGATCAAGATGACATGAAAATGAATAGTGCTGCTCAAAATAAAAGGGGGGGGGGTTGTATCTCTGGGTTTATTGGATTTCTGTTGTTTCCTAAAAGGTTAGTTTTAAATATCACCCAAAGTAAAATGTGTGTATGTGGGTGTGGGTGTGGAGGGAAAATAAGCTTTTGACATAAATAATACACATGGATAAGATATGACTGATTGTGAATGGCTGCAATTATCTCCTTGCTTGTATGATATTATGAAATAGAATGAGCTACCTCTCTCTTTAAAGTCAAACATTCTACCAGCACAACCTGTGCATGTCTACTCAAAAGTAAGTCCCGGTGTGTTCACTCCCAGGTAAGTGTGTATAATAGAATTGCAGCCTTAAGGGTCGGCTTATATACCTCTATTACTATATATGGTTATTCACTGCATTTTTATTACTGCCATAGAAAATGTATTAATATGGCATGAAGCATATTACATAATGGAATCTAGCCTACGTATCAAATATCCTCTATGTTGTACCAGAGTGTCCAACATGTTCATTTTGGACATGTCAAAACCTCAAAGAATTTAAGTCACTGAGGATTTGGCACATCCAAGATGAAAATTGAAAATGAAAAAAAAAAATCTCAGTGGACCTTGACAACTGATGATACGTTTGACACACAATGTCAGGGTTTTCAGAAAACAGTCAAACATCGCTATTAGAATCTCCTTTTCTATCATCATATGTCAAAGAGAAAGGAGACCTTATATACTGCAAATCCCTACTATTTGTTGTACGTGCCAACATTTTAAAGGTGCAGTTCAAAAGGGAGTTAAATTAACATCCTTAGGGCGCAATCCTGTGTAACTCTTGCACCAGTGTAACAGTAGATCCCCCAGTGTAAGAGCACTTATGCCAGTGTAAGTTGCCGTATGCCAACAGACGCAGGATAGACACCGGCGTAACCCCCCTTGGATGCCACGCAGGTGCAGTTCAGATGCAGGACAGATGCTGGCGCAACTCCGCCGGCGCAGGGGCATTCCAGGGGAATTCAGATGCCCCCGGAATGCCCCCTGTGCCAGCAGAGTTACGCCGGCATCCATCCTGCATTCGAACTGCGCCTGCGTGGCGTCCAAGCGGTGTTATGCCGGTGTCCGTCCTGCGTCCATCGGCGTATGGCAAGTTACACTGGCATAAGTGCTCTTATACTGGGAGATTAAATAAGTAAAAGGATGCCAAATGATCTTCTGAACAGACAGCAGGAATTAAGTCTGGCAAACCGTATATGGTTCCCCATAATTCGTGGAGATACAAACCATGGACAATTGAACCTTAAGGCAAACATTCAAAATAGTATCTAGTAAATCCTGCCAGCAACACAATAGCATTACAGTAACTGTAACCATTCAGAACATTATCCAACAAATGTTGCCAACAACATAGCACAAGTTGTCTTCAGAATTCCTAGATTACACACCGCACTGAGTCCTTGCAGGATTGCCTGCTCTTGGTAAAGCTTGAACTGAAGCGGCTTCCGTCTGTCAAACAAGAGTTCCCGCGCTTTTTCAAAAAGAATAAAAAGACGAAGCGAACGCTGTTCCTTAACACCTACCAATTACTTTGGAAGATACCCCAGAAGAAGTGCCTGGATCTAGGCACGAAACGTCGGGTCCTCGAGTTCCAGATTTTAAATAATTTCTTGCTATCCGGATTTCTGGGCTGCCAAGTCCATACCGGGCAGCTTTCGTCATTATTCTTAAATCGGCTGGATCGCTATTTTTAGCTTCAATCATGACCGGGTCACTCGTAACACCTATTTCGCTACACATTTTTAATGTTTACTTTGCACAATGAAACATCAGAACAAAACATGGACTCATAAACAACCATACCCTTAAAACTCAATCCCACCAATCAAAATTTCCTCACAAATGAACATTGCTGATAATTAGATCAATTTATCGTGCAATCCTTTGCATGTTTACTCAAAAGTAAGCCCCAAGTTTGTTGAACAGGACTTGCATTCGAGTAAGTGCCTTTAGGCAAAAGCTTTAAGTTAATTAATTAACATATCAATTCAACTGATTAACAGCGCAATCCTGTGCAGAAATAGGCCGGTAGAGTGCATGCTCTGCCAGCCTAAGGAGTCGCAAAAGTGCCGTAAAGCACTTTTGCGACTCCTAACGTGTAAATGGCACTGGTGCGGAGGTCGGCACCGCTCACACCACCACCTAACTGAACTTGCACCGGCCGATCCAGGTGAGTGCTGTGCGGGTTAGCGCAGGGGGAGGGCAGGCAGAGGTGGCAAGGGAGGGGGTCATTGGCCAGCCCAGGCTGGGAGGGGATATCGGCGCTGCACTCAACTGGATGCCCCTTCCCAGGCTGGGCCAGCCTTACATGGCCTTCCCGGACATGCGCCAGCTAAAGAGCTAGCGCACATCTGAGAAGGCCCATTGGGGTCTCTGGCGCTTACATTGGGGGAAGGGGATAACATCCCCTTTCCTCGAGGTGAGCCCGGCCCCTTTAGGCTGGTTGCCGCATCTTAGGAAGGATCGGGCTGTAAAGCTAACATTTCTCATAGATTTCTAATGGAAAGGGACACAATGTTTGCCATCCTCCTGAGCTCCTTGGAGGGAAGACAAAACAAAAAATGATATGAAATGAATGAATCGATTAGGCAGCCGGACAGATACTTTGTTCATTGAATAACTGAGGAAACAGAGACAGGTTCGTGCTGCTATGTCCCTCAAGGCTCTTACCTAAAACTACCTCCAGTTTGTGCTTGTGAAATGTGGAGCTGTGTGAAACCAAGGAAGCTACAAGCTGCATCCAAGTACCCCCCCCCATTGCATTGCAACAACAACATAGCATTTGATAAATGCTTCCCTGCTACAGCACTTATAGCATTGGAGTATCCATCCAGCATATTTTGTTAGAGACTGAGCTGTAAATCAGGTTGTTTCCAGTTTGAATCTTGCCTCAACCCTGAATTCACTAGATGGTCTACTTAGACAAGCTACATCCATCCTCTCAGCCTCAGCTCCCCAGCGGCAATATGAGGACAATAATACTCATCTTAAAGGGTTGTAAGGGCTTGGTGTGCTTTGCACATATAAAAAGCACTATGCAAATGCTAGGTGTTATTAACATATTGCATATGAGAGAGAGAGAGAGAGAGAGAGAGAGAGAGAGAGAGAGAGAGAGAGAGAGAGAGAGAGAGAGAGAGAGAGAGAGAGTCCATAGGTTCTGGCTCTCTCCTGCAACACATGCTACATACAAACAGTGGAAAAGCTTTGTATACACGTCACACGTGTTGCAGAATACTCTGGAACTACACAGTGGTGATCATGACGCAAAGTGCACACAGGCAGTGTACGGGTTTATTCTGCCAACACTTGGAGTGGCTCCTAATAAAATAGTTCTGAATACAATAAAATACAATATCTTTATTACGGTGAAAGATCAGCCCCAAATAAAATAGGTACAGAAATAACATAAGGAGTTCTGAATTAATCATGTGTTTCTCAACAGCTTTGAAGTCCAAGTGTTTCTCCAGAGTCTTGCGATGGTCCATGCTATCGAAATCATCAACAATTCTACCCTTTTACCTGGAATTACTCTGGGTTATGAAATCTACGATACCTGTGCGGAGGTCACCAGGGCGATGGCTGCAGCTCTAAGGTTCCTGTCCAAGCTGAATGCATCTAAAGACTTAGTGGAATTCAGATGTAACTATTCAGACTATACCCCCAGAGTAAAAGCTGTCATAGGTGCAACTTATTCAGAAGTCTCTATGTCAGTTGCAAGAATATTAAATTTGCAGCTAATACCGCAGGTAGGTCACTTTGGAACAATATTCTCATTTTAAGCCGCAGGATCAAATTTAGCAATTATAGAATATTGTGTAGAGAACTGAATGAAGAATACAGTACTCCCCCCATATCCTTTGGATTATGTTTCAGGCCCTTCCGTGGATACTTGAAACCATGGATAAGAGCGAACACCCCTTCCATGGTTTCCTGAGGGCCCCCCGCCCTGCCTCCCCTGCGGGCAGGTGTGCGCCCCCCCCAGCTCTTGTTTTTCTTTCAGCAAGCTTTGTTTCTTCCTTAAAACAAACAGAGAAGCAGCCTCCATTGCAGGCAAGTAGAACGAGAATAAGTCCTAGAGAGGCTCTGCAAGGTTTCTGTTAACCTTGCAGAGCCTCTCTAGGACTTAGTCTCATTCTACTTGCCTGCAATAAGCAGCCAGAGGCTGCTTCTCCTGTTTGTTTAAGGAAGAAACAGAGCTTACTGGGAAAAAAGTAAAAGCCTGGGGGGGGGATCCCCGTGATCCATGGATAACTGAAACCGTGGATAGCGAATCCGTGGATATGGGGGCCCACCTGTATGCTCACTTTTTAAGTGTTTCCTCTTGCTGCATTTTTCCATGTGGTTATGCACTCGCCACTGACCTGAGCAATGAGCAGCTTCAGGTGTAATACTATTCTGATTTGGTTTCTTTTGGAGGACAAAGCATTTGAGACTTACAGCCCAATCCTGTGTAAGGATCCGCCGGGCGACCGAGGCCGCCCGCCGATCCTGATCTCCACCACGGGCAGCCTGCAGCAGGCAGCCCACAACGGAAAGTCTATTCGGGGAAGGGGACGAGTGTCCCCTTCCCCGAGTGTAACCGCGGCTGGGGCCAGTAGGCCTCCTCGGATTTCCACCAGCTATTTTGCTGGCGGAAGTCGGAGAAGGCCATGTAATGATCCAGCCCGGCGGAGACCAGGATATGGTGGACGCCATTCCCCCGCCCGGGGCAGCTGGGCCTATGGCTACCCTCCCGGCTCCGCCGTCCCTCCCCCGGCTCCACCATCCCTCCCCCCATCCGACGATATGGTGCATATCTCTGTTTACAGATATACAGGTAGAACACAGGTATATCTTTGTTTACAGATATACAAGTAGAACACAGGTAAAGGTAAATGTGTGTTCTCTGGTGTTGTTGACATCCCATCAGCTGCTGACAATGGAATCATCCAGCCTGCCTAGAGGCATCGCTCCGATAGGGGTGGGGCCGTAAGTTTCGCTCCATCCTAGTTCCGTTTACCGAGCGAGCAGGAGGCGGCCCCGCCCCCTCACTGTCGGAGCCATTTCCGTGCAGAGAAATCAGCAGGCAGGGTCTCTTGCCTGCTGCTTTCTCCGCATGGGAATGGCTCCGACAGTGAGGGGGCGGGGCTGCCTCCTGCTCACTCGGTAAACGGGACTAGGACGGAGCGAAACGTACGGCCCCGCCCCTACCGGAATGACGCCTCTGAGCCTGCCTGCTGGGTGACCCAGGAAGAAGAAGACCTCAAGACAGGAGACAATGTGAACCGCTCTAACTGCCACTTCAGTGGGCTCTCCTTATCCGCGGATTGGCCACCCGTGGATTTGATTATCTGCAAATGACCATCCGTGGAGGAGGGGCTCCAGCTGGGGGTGGGGGGAGGCGCCACAGTACAGTACCAGATTTAGCAACCTCGCCAGCCTGCCGCCTGATTCTTGCCTCTCTTGCCGCTTTGTAAAGGTCCAAAGTGCCTGTTCAGAAAAAGTGTTTCTCCAGGGGCTGCACCATTATTGCAGGTGGAGGTTATACTGCGTCCGAACACTGTTCTGTATCAAAGCTCCCTGCATATGGAAACCTAGAGTGTCAGGGGAAGGTATGGTCCTTGGCTTCTCTTGGCTGAGCTGGCTTTCTGCATTCAGGGAGATGTTTGCTTCATCTACTGTATATGAAGCCACTGGGAGAGGTTATCTGGAGATTTGAGGTAGGGAGCCATCAATATGCTGATGACACCCAGCTCTTTCTCTCCTTTCCACCTGATTCCAAGGGGGAGGTCGAGGTCATGGATCGCTGTCTGGAGGCAGTTGGGAGCTGGATGTGGACGAACAATCTGAAATTAAATCTTGGTAAGATAGAGGTCCTCCTGGTCTGAAAGTCCATGGTTCAGATATTAGACTATCGCCCTGCTCTGAATGGGGTTGCACGGCCTCTGAAGGAGCAGGTCTGAAGCCTAGGGGTTCTCCTGGATGCACAGCTGCTCCTGGATTCCCAAGTGGCAGCTGTGGTTAGGGGAGCCTTTGCTCAGCTCTGACTGATCTGACAGCTGCAACCATACCTGAATCGCTCAGACATGGCCATGGTGACCCATGCCCTAGTAGTGACATCTAGATTAGATTACTGCAACACACTGTACATGAGGATGCCTTTGAAGACTGTCTACTGCAGAACGTGGCTGCCTGTGTGGTTGCAAGGGCTAGTGAGTTTGACTCAGTTTGGCCACTGCTTCGGCTGCTACACTGGCTGCCAGTTCATTTCCGAGCACAATTCAAAGTGCTAGTTTTGACTTTCAGAGCCCTTTACGGCTCAGGATCAGGGTATTTGAAGGACCACCTCCTTCCATATAATCCGACCTGTCTTCTCAGGTCATCCGAGGGGTCCCTTTTAACCATGCCACCATTGATGAAGGTGAGGGGGATGGCGGCAAGGAACAGGGCCTTCTTGATGGTGGCTCTCCAATTGTGAAATTCCCTCCCCTTGGAATTAAGAATGTCTCCCTCCTTGTAGACCTTTTGGTGAGTCCTTAAGACTTAAGGACTCACCGAAAGGTCTACAAGGAGGGAAACATTCTTAATTCCAAGGCTTAAGACCATTTTATGCAGGATGGTGTTTGATAGCTGATATGATGGACTGGCGTTTTAATCAAATGTAATTTTTAATTGTTTTTATGCAATCTATTGGGTGTGTGTCTTTTTATCATTTTAATTG
This sequence comes from Plestiodon gilberti rubricaudatus, assembly GCA_026170595.1. Taxonomy (NCBI): domain Eukaryota; kingdom Metazoa; phylum Chordata; class Lepidosauria; order Squamata; family Scincidae; genus Plestiodon; species Plestiodon gilberti. Next base: position 81,294,208 of record JANXHW010000001.1, read on the forward strand.
TTTTACTGTTTTATTATTGCTATGTTTTAAACCAGTGATCTTCAACCTTGGGCTTGTGACCCCAAGGTCCTTAAGGGGAGTGGCGACTTGGCAGTGAAGTCAGGACGGCAGCAATGTCACTGCTAAGTTCATGCCACTGCCACCATCGACTAAGTAAAAAAGGGGGGTGGACTGTTGCATCAGCGGCGGCAGCTGGAGACACCACATAACCTGGGTTCTCTGCCACCGTTGCAGACAGGTAAGTCCAACCCCCCCCCCTTTCTACTTAGTCGGCTGCGGTGCACGTACCTGGAAGTGTCATCATCGCCGAATCAGAACAACTTACAGCAACCTTTACCTTCTTGTAAAGGTTAAATATCACTGTTTTAAACTTTGTAAGCTGCCTTGATTGCCCTTACTGGGAGAAAGGCGGGATATAATTTTTTTAAATAAATAAATAAATTGAGGAACAATCCAAGCAGACGATTACCCATCTGTAGTGTGACACTCCTACAAAACCTTTACATCTTCTGACAAGACTAATTGTTTGACACCAGTCTTAGAGGATTTTGTTCTTCTGTTGGTAGATCTGATTCAAAGTGGCAGCAGATCAGTCATTAAATTGCCAAACAGGATAGAGAATATGCATCAAGGCAAAAAAACAAACACAAGGAGGGACTGAAGGTAGCCTAGGCTGAAATGAAACTTTTCCACACACTTATTCAGATCCTACGTACAGTAATTAGAATGCCAACTGATTTTGAAAGAAAAGTTTCATTTCATTTCTGCATTTGCTAATTACAGTATTTACCGTATTGTCCCAAGTATAAGACGCACCTGATTATAAGACGCACCCTTAAAGTTTGGTGCTATTAAAAATGTTAATTAAATCACTGGCATTATTGCAACAGCCTGATTATAAGATGCACCCCTAGTTTAAAAACTTAAATTAGGAGAAAAAAGTGAGTCTTATACTCAAACCAATACAGTATATTCAACAAAACTGCAATATTAAGATGTTAATGGACATTAATGCCCAAACAAAACTATGTAAATATCTATGAATGTTTTAAAATTCTTAGGGGTTGGTGTGCACAACCCTGACAGGTCTTCAGAAAAATAAGTTAGAAACCCTGTTGAGTTTCACTCACACTCATGCATGCCTCTTGTAGTCTAAGAGCACAAAGTACCATAATGTACCATCAGAGCCAGCAACAGGTTCATGGGGGGGGGGGTCCCTTGGTCAAATATCTTTGCAGGTCTCCTTAGTGCTGGTGGGGGGCAGGAGCTGCACTGGCAACTGCCACCTTTTCCCCATAATGCAATGTCCCCACCACTGCGGGGGCAGGGCATTGCATTATAGGAAAAAAAATAGTGGGAACAAGCATGGCTGCCAAAGAGTATTTTGCACTGCTACCACGAAGGTTTGGAGAGGAATACTTTGGTGATAGCAGCAATTGCCTGCAGCATTTCTCAGTGGTCTTAACCAGAGCCTAATGAATGAGTCATTCATGGACCTTCTGATGGCCCTGGGCCTGTGCCTGACTTGTCCAGCCCCCTGTGCACCAAGATGCATGGAAAAGGTAAGTTAAAACCATTTGGCTTCCTTCTTTGCGACTGCATTGGATTCATGCTTTTTGTGTGCTGCTGAGGACTCAGCCCTTCAATGATGAACACTAATGGCTCCCTTGGTTGTCTGCTTGGAGATATTCCTTGTTCCTGTAACTGAGTTGTTTTTTCACCTCCATAGGTGAGCCATGCATCAACGGCTGAAATCCTTAGTGACAAAGTACGCTTCCCTTCTTTTCTGCGCACTGTGCCCAGTGATTCCTACCAGACAAAAGCGATGGCACGACTGATCCACAAGTCAGGATGGAACTGGATTGGCATCATAGCCACCGACGATGACTTTGGGCGCCTTGCTGTGGAAAGCTTTGGGTTACAGGCCATGGCAAACAATGTCTGCATTGCGTTTAAAGAAATGTTGCCAGCTTATCTCTCAGACAGCACCATTCATGGCAAAATTAATCAAGCTCTTGAGAAGATTGTCAAGGAAACCAGGGTAAATGTCATTGTTGTCTTTCTGAGGCAATTCCATGTAATGAGACTTTTCAGAAAAGCAATTGAGAGGAACATAAATAAGACTTGGATTGCAAGTGATAACTGGTCAGCTGCTGTCAAGATTAGCACCCTTCCAAATATCAGTCGCCTGGGGAAAGTGGTGGGATTTACGTTCAAAAGTGGCAACATGTCATCTTTCCATGAGTTCTTGAGCAATCTCCATTCAACCCCCGCAGGGAACAACACGTTCTTGAGGGAATACACCATGCTTATGTCAACGTGCTCCCATATCAATGATCAAGACTTGAGTAAGTGCATTTCTAACTATTCTATCGAGAGGCTGATACAGAACCACACTAGAATCAATAGCCAGCTCTGGAGAGAGGAATTTCTGATTGCCAACATTGAACCAGGATTTATCCATAGCACCATGCTTGCGGTGCATGCAATAGCAAACGCCATTCGGAATCAGTGCAAGAACAGGAACTGCAAAGACCCATATGCTTTTGCTCCATGGGAGGTATGCTTTTACAGTACTCTTGTGTTCTTTACATTCACTTTTCATGCTGTTCTCTGCATCTCTTCCCTCCTGTTATTTATATATGCATCTAGTAGCCAAATGAACATTGATTGACTGATTCGATAATCCAACTCCTACTCAGAGAATAGATTGCAATGTAATTAAGGTAGGTTTTAACCAGCTTTATTTCAACTGGGAGGACTAAACGTTCACTAAAAGATGAATTCAGGGTAACCATTCTTTTGACTCAGAGGAAGCCCTAGATCTATACCTTTGAAACGAGTGAAAGATATTGACTGCAGACCATTTATTTTCACACTGAGGAGGAAAGACAACTCAGGTGTAATAGAAATCAGGCAAATAAGACTAAATTAACCATTTTACCTGGGCAAGAGTATTCTCCTCTGCATTTTTTTTTTATTTAGTTAGCCAAAGTGTATTTAAAAGGCAAACAAACCTCGAGTTAATCGACCACATGTGACCCTTTTTCTTTGACCTTGTGTGACTGAGAAAAAAGGTTTGTCATTGTTCAAATGTTTTTTTTTTAAACCCTAAAGCCATAATCCAAGACAGCAAAACACCTCTAGGGTAGAAATGCGCACATGCATCCCAATGTGTTTTGGAAATGTGTACAGTAGCCAATCACCCAACTACATGGGCAACCCTAAGTGGAAACGTTGTGTGCCCATTCTACGGTTTGATCAGTTGCTGTAAATGTTTTAAACCAGCTCTGCTTCTACACTGCCCAGGCTTTGAGGATTAAGGCTGCAATCGTGAGCACATTTATGAGGGAGTAAGTTCCTTTCAACTCCATGAGACTTCTGAGTAAACTTGCTTCAGATCATGATGTAGATCATCAGTGGCTCCCAAACATACCAGAGTAATGGTGCCCCGCCGCCTCTTTTTCCTGGCTGAGTCAGTCACAGCCATCTTGGATCATGCAAAATTTTGCGCAATCCAAGGTGGTGGCGCCCAGGAGAGCCAGTAGGAGGGGCCACCAGGGACATCCTGCAATGCCCGGGTGAGCTAGCCATGTTGCCCTCAGGCATCGTGACACACACTTTGGGAATCACTGCTGTAGGTGAATGTGATTATCTAGGGCACATTAATGTTAAGCACTTTGTTTGCCCTTACATGCTTGGTGTTGCTTTCCTAAATAGCAATCACATGAGAGGAAATTTTGATTGGAGCCACAGGGTGGCAAAGGATTAAATCCCTCTCTCCCCCCCCCCATACCATGTTCCTGTTGGGTGATCGTCAGCATGCAAGTGCCAATGACATGCTTAACGTCACTGGCGTCACTGGAGCGTGACGGGGGGGCGGGCCGCCAGGGGGTGACGCGCGCCACGAGGTGACGCACGCACCCCCGCGCGCGTCACCTCCGTGGCGCGCGCCACCCTCTGGATGCTCCGAGGCCGGCCCGGGAGCCGGCCTCGGAGCGTCCGACCCCGTCGGCGCTCCAGGGCCCACGCAGCGCGTTCATCCGGGTATTTTCCGGATTTTAGCGCATGCGCAGAGACCGTTTTGAGGGCAAAAAGCAAAGAGCGTCCGGAGGGCGATGCAGGGGGGGAGCCGGGTCGTCCCCCCCTGCGTCACCATGTCAGAGCGTCACTAGGGTGACGCGCGCCCCCTGCCCCAGGGTGACGCGTGTCCTAGTGACGCTACTGCTTAACGTAACATGTACTTTGGTCCTCACTGTATCACAGCTTTAACAGCCCAATCCTAACTAAATTCCCCTGTGTGGATGCAGTGGTGCCAGCGCAGGCTATGCTATATCCCATGAGAATTTAGCAGGCAGGAGGTCTCCTCGAGACCCCGGGGATAAGCCCCAGCCAGTGCCATGGGTCAACTCAGACCTGTGCCAGCTATATAGCTGGCGCAATTACGCTTTGAATTGTGTCACCGGATCAGGCCTGGGAAGGGGGATAGGATATGGCATGTGCCAGCACTGCTGATCCTGTCCCGCTCCTGGGCCAATCCACCCCTCGCCCTGTCACTGCCCTCCCCCCACCCTCTTCAACCCCCTCCCCGCCCCCTACGCCAGACTCACCTGCTCTGGCAGGCATTGCTCTGGCCTTTGGCGCGTGCAGGAAGGCTTTGGCCTCTATGCCGTCGCAAAGCGCTTTCTGGACATTTTGCAACAGCTTGTGCTGGGGGAGTGCGCACTTCTCCAGCGCAAATGCCGGATAGGATTGTCCCACAAATCATGTCAATTAAACTAAACAGAACCTCGATGTTCAGAGGCAACATAGATCTGATTACCAAATGCTGGAAGAAGCAACAGAGGATCGTCATGCCCTGCTCATGAACTGCCAAAGACGTCTTGAAAGGGGCGCTGTAGAGCTGGAGCAGGTGCACAAAAAGGTGCCGTGTCCCTGTCACAATCACTTGCATCTTTGCTTCTGCCCTAATTGGTGTAGGGTGGTGGCTCAAAGACTAAGCTCCAAATCAGGACTCCTGTTAAGCACTTTGCACACTCAAAAAACACTGTTAGATCATCGTTGGCTTAGTCAGCGTTGGCTTTGTGTCTAGTGATGAACGTTTGGAGCACTGAGAACTAACGGTAAGCCAGTGCCGAGTGATTTCTAGGTTACTTTTTGAGCAGAGGTGAAGTAAGATAAACTGAAGCAAAATCTTCACAAAAGAAGTCATTCACAGAAAGCCTTGATCCCATATTATCTCTCAGCAACAGCTTCTCCAAGATGACACGAGCTGCCCTGCTAATAGCATGAATCTCATGACCCATGTAAGTCTGTCTTTCTGGCCTAGAATCATAAAATGGTGAACTCTGACATGACATTGATCCATATTGCTGCTTCTCTTGTATGTTTCTGAATCTTATTCTTTTTCCAAAAGAGACTTTGATTTGTGTTGCTGCTTATTTTTGCCACTGCAGTTACTTGAAGAACTTAAAGAAATCAGGTTCACTGACAATGAAAGGGAGGTCTATTTCGACTCTCAGGGAGACATTAATACAGGCTACGATGTGCTGCTGTGGAAGGAAATTGATGGACGGATGGTAATTACCAACATGGCAGAGTATGACCTAGAGAAAGATGACTTTATCTTTGCAGACGAGGAGGATGAAATTGAGTTCATGAATCTAAAGGTATCTAAAAGCACGTCCGGTGAGCGTGGGGCTTAAGCATTTGTGAACATATCCTCACAGGAGCCGCATGTGCTCCTAGGCTTCAAATTTTAGCATGTAGCTGGAAGTTTGGAAAGTTTTGGAAAGTAGCTTCTGGGAAAACAAACACTGGCAGTGATTCACCAGAGTTTCTGGCAGGATAGTGCTTTCCCAAAGACTGAATGTGGGACCTTCTGCATGCATGCAAAGCATGTGCTTGATCATTGAGCTAGGATCCCTTCCCAAGGAAACTGCAGGGCTGAGGTGTGCACCAACAGAATCCTTGCCATTCCGTCTGTAGGTTGTGCTGCAGTGTGACTTGCAGACTATGTGTGCTGACTCCACACCCAAGGTCCACCACATGGCCATGTCTAGGCCAGGGGTTCTCAACCCCAGTGGCATGGTGTACCACCTCCCGGGCGGCTACCGCACTGTGTACCACCAGAAGTAAGTGCCCATGACGTCATGACTTCTGAGTTTTCACCGCTCAGGAGGGCTGGTACGTTATGGAGGCAAGGGTGGGTAGGAGAGCCTTTCCCAGCCCTGGAAAGCCGCACATTCGAGCTCTGAAGACTCTGCAGAGCTTGAGCTGCCGGTTCCAGGGCTCCGGCGTGGGGCAGGGCGGTTGCCCTGGCGGCCAGCATCTTGGCAGCCAGGGACCCATGTACCACCAAATGGCGGTCTGCGTACCACTAGTGGTATATGTACCACTAGTTGATAACCCCTGGTCTAGGCCATTATCTTTCCCAAGGGTTACCTGAAAGACAGTATACAAATTATGTTACATTAAGCCTACAATCCTATGTTAATTGTAGGATTTGGGAGTATGTCCTACTGAATTCAGTGGGACTTACTTCTAAGTAAACATGCAGAGGCTAGCACTCTGATATACCTATTATAACTGGGATATTTTTAAATTCAATTTTCAATGTTTATACTGTACGTTGGTTTAATCCATTGGAACTCACTCCAAGAGTCTGGAATGAAAGGCGCTAGATCTTTCAATGAACGACAATAAGTTTCAAAGCAGGAATAAGCGGCAGGAGAGGAAAACACTCTAATGAAGAACCTTGAAGGTGACTTTTCAGCTGTATAGTCTTAGTGGAGCCTGGCGTGCCATGATGACTTCCTGCATTTCAAACTTTACCACTACACCACTGCTTAAGAGGCTGTTTTCAAATTGAAGTTGTGACTGACAACTGACGATGTTTAGGATTTTAAGCTTTGCTTTCCTTTTTAACCCTGCAGAATGTTCAGTCCAAATGCTCTAAGAAATGCAGCCCAGGACAGGTGAAAAAAGTTTCTGCAAGCCCCCATACCTGCTGCTATGAGTGTATAAGCTGCCCGGAAAACTACTACACTAACCAGTCAGGTGAGGAATAGAATACAGTACTTAAAGGGGGGCGGGTTGGAAGAACAGAATATTTGTCTTTTTCATTAAAAAAAAATCCCCTTTATAATATTTCACCAGCAAAAGTGAATTTTTTTTTCCACAACAGAAAATATTTCTTCACTCAGCGTGTAATTCATCTGTGGAACTCCTTGCCACAAGATGTGGTGATGGCACCTGTGAGATACAGGAAGCTGGACTAGATGGGCCTTTGGCCTGATCCAGCAAGGCTCTTCTTATGTTCTTATATTAAAAGTTCCCGCCCTGTTCTGCAAGCCCCCCCTGCTTAGGAGGATTGGATTGCCACAGAGTTTTCTATGTGCCAAGTATGGAGTAGCAGATGGGGCAGAAAAAAATGAAGTTCTGTACTGGCAATGTGAGATGCTGGAAAACCTAGTGGATTCAGCACTTTTTGGATTCCAGGCCTTTGCTTAATTATGATTTTGAACTTTGGACCGCTTGTGCTTGCTCCTGTTACATCTCTATCTCAGCTTTTACATTTACAAGTAAATTGATTCTTATCAACATGCAATGAATCTACTTTGCTGGCTCCTTTGAAACAAGCTGGACCAGCAAGAGCTGCTTTCATATTCCCAGTACTCAAGGAAAGTCCATTTCTTAAGAATCTATGATGATGATGATGCTTCATTTGATGGCCTTCCAATGAACAGTGAAAAAGTTAGCCATTGGAAACAAATACAGTCTAGCACAAGAGTTTATGGGAGGACAGGGCAGCAAGAAGGATTTCTTGGCCCTACTTCTCCAGAAGTACTTCTCATAGGCCTAGAAACTTCCCCTTTCTTCATTTGTTGAATATTACTGCCAGGAGAATAGCACAGGACAACACTCAAGTGACTTTGCCTTTGTGTTTGAGAGATATGAACAGGCAAAGGGAATGAGATGACTGGGAGCAAAATCCAGCATAAGGATCCAGCCAGCAGCCAGGGGCCACCCGCCAGATCCTAGCCCTGCTCCAGGCCGCGCTGCTGCGGCCTGGAGGTCTACTCGGGGAAGGGGATGTTTGTCCCCTTCCCCGGGTGTAAACCAGGGCAGGCCCAATCGGCCTCCTCGGATTTCCGCCAACTAAATAGCTAGCGGAAGTAAGAAGAGCCCATGTAATGCCCGAGCCGGTCCAGCAGAGACGGGGATATGGCGGAAGCCATCTCTGCCCCCTCCCGGGCCGGCTTGGCCAATGCCCCCCTCCCTCGCCGCCTTGAACACCCATGCAGCCACCAGCGGAGCCTTATCTTCCTCCGGCGGCCGCATGGAGCCAGCTTCCCTTACTCCCGAGTCATCGCAAATGTGCCTTACGGCACATTTGCAACGGCTTCCGGCACCAGAGTACTCGCTCCGGCGCCGGAAACTTAGTCAGGATCTGGCTCTAAGGGTCAGCATGGGGGAGCAAAGATCGTTATGTTTCATTTCAGAGAGAGTTTACCTGAATTTTAGTTAGCAGTTTTACATTGGAGAAATGTTTGGTTTAAATTCTTCCCCAGTGGTGTTGTAAATATTATATTTGATAAATTTATATGACTGCATCGTTTTTCATTTTTTTATTATTGATTGTAAACTGCTCAGAAAGTGATGCTATGTATAAATTGAATTAATACTAATACAGCAAGTCCTCACTTAACGTCATAGATAGGTTCCTGAAAACTGCGATGTTAAGTGAAACAACGTATAACGAACCTATTTTTCACTGGCGGGCTCAGTGATGCTCGGGGGGGGGCTCTGGTGGGCTCACTGCGCGCTGCAAGCCACTTCTGGGTTGCACAGGACCGCAACCCACTTCCTTGGCTTTTGTTCTTACCTCAGAATGCCTTGCAGAAGATACCTGCAAGGCATTCTGGGGCACAAATAGGACCAGGAAGTGGCTCGCGAGCTCAGTGTGACCTGGAAGTAGCTGCGGCCACAGAGGATGATTTTAAAACAAAACAACGGATAGCTAAACAACGGTAAGCAAGGACTTACTGTATAGTAAAATACTAATCATCTGTATTGACTTCTCTAATGTTAAAAATGTCTCCCAAGGCAAAATGCTAATGTCTTTTTAATGGACCAAGACTGTGCATTACATTCCCCTTGAGTGACCCTGATCTCTTTTCGTAAGATGTTCCTGCATATGCCTCTGGTAGGTCTTGTTTTCAAGGAATCTGTTTCATTCTGTGTAGATATGGATTACTGCATTTTATGCAACAACAGAACTCACTGGTCCCCTGTGAACAGCTCGACATGCTACAAGAAGATGGTTCAGTACCTCAACTGGAATGACTGGTTTGCTATCTTGTTACTGGTTCTCTCTGTTCTTGGAATTGTGTTGATTTGTGCCATTATCATAATATTTACTAGAAACGTAGACACTCCTGTTGTAAAGGCATCCGGAGGCTTACCTGTCTGCTATGTTATCCTCCTCTGTCACTTCCTTGCTTTTGTGAGCACAGGCTTTTTCATCGGCAAGCCCAAAGCCTACAAATGCAAAACCCGACAAGCTTTCTTTGGCATCAGCTTTGCACTCTGCATTTCTTGCATTTTAATTAAGTCACTGAAAATTTTACTAGCCTTCAGTTTTGATCCCAAGTTACAGAAGTTCCTGAAGGACCTCTACAAACCCATTCCTATTGTGTTTCTTTGCACAGGGAACCAGATCTTGATTTGTGCAGTCTGGGTAACAGTTAGAAGCCCTTTTGTTGAGGAGAACTTTTCCATTCGAAGGGTCATTATCCTAGAATGCAACGAGGGCTCTGCTGTAGCCCTGGGGATCATGTTAGGTTATATAGCACTCCTGGCCTTCATATGTTTTATATGCGCTTTTAAAGGTAGGAAACTACCTGAGAACTACAATGAAGCAAAATTCATAACATTTGGGATGTTGATCTACTTCATTGCATGGATTATATTTATCCCTGTCTACACGACTACTTTTGGCAAGTACTTGCCGGCTGTTGAAATCATTGTCATTTTAATATCCAACTATGGGATCCTGTGCTGCATGTTCTTACCCAAGTGCTACATCATTTTGTACAAGCAAGAAGCAAATACCAAATCAGCCTTCCTGAAAATGCTTTACAATTATTCGTCCAAAAGTGCAGGGAGTCTCAGTGTAAACCAAAGTTCTTTGGACTCTAAGAGTGAGACACCTCCCATTCCTAGTACAAATGCTTGCTGTAAATCTAAGAGTGAGAAAAATTGGGTAAATGGTAGCTGCCATTTCCAGTCATCTGGGTACAGGGAGATGAGAGGGGAAGTACCACCTAAGAATACAGCAGACTCAACAATCCCAAGGAGAAGACTCTCTAGCATATGATGAGGTCACCTCAGGCCATGGGGCTAGACAACAAGAAATCTGTTGGGCTGGTTTTGGGTAGGTCTCTTCTCCTTTGATTTCTCCCTTAATTACCAACCACTGTTAATACTAACCAGGATTCCTAGCATTTGGCACCTAGAATTTGACACCAGTGCTTGAAGTGGGTTTGGAAACCCAGATTATGAAGGAACTGGATAAGCATGAGTATAGATGTACAGGTGGGCCCCCATATCCACGGATTCGCTATCCACGGTTTCAGTTATCCACGGATTGTGGGGAAACCTCCCCCCCCAGGCTTTTACTTTTTTCCCAGTAAGCTTCATTTCTTCCTTAAACAAACAGGAGAAGCAGTCTCTGGCTGCTTATTGCAGGCAAGTAGAACGAGACTAAGTCCTAGAGAGGCTCTGCAAGGTTAACAGAAACCTTGCAGAGCCTCTCTAGGACTTAGTCTCATTCTACTTCCCTGCAATGGAGGCTGCTTCCCTGTTTGTTTTAAGGAAGAAACAAAGCTTGCTGAAAGAAAAATAAGAGCTGGGGGGGGGGCAAGCATGCCTGCCTGCAGGGGAGGCAGGGTGGGGGGCCCTCAGGAAACCATGGAGTGGGTGTTCGCTCTTATCCACGGTTTCAAGTATCCATGGAGGGGCCTGGAACATATCCCCAGCGGATACGGGGGTCCACCTGTAGCCCTAAATTGTGGTTATGAAAAACAATGGAAGTGTGGCAGATTGTGAGCGCAATCCAGTCTAACTTTAAAATGGCGGAGTGAGCGCTCCGCTGTTCCAAGCTATCACAAACGTGCTGTAATGCATGTTTACGATGACTCACGTGTAAGGGCCGCCAGCGCAGAGGCTGGCAGCCCTTACTCCGTTGCCTGATCGCCCCTGTGGCTGCCGGAGAAGGTAAGTGAAGCACCGTCGGGGGTGTTCACTTACAGCCCAAAAGTTCACTTACAGCCCAATCCTATGCATGTCTATGCAGAAGTAAGTCCCTTTACAGTCAATGGGGCTTACTCTCAGGTAGGTGCGAATGGGATTGCTGTCTTAACTCTATTTTGGATCATGATCACTGAAAAAAAGGAAATTCCACAAAAGGAATTCATTTGTGGTTTTAAATTAAGCAGATCAATGGCACATACCCCAATAGCTAGTGTGTAGTGGTTAGAGTGTTGAATTTTGGCCAGAAAGTCCCCCCCCCTTCAACCATGAAGCTCATTGGGTGACTTTGGGCCAGCCACTCTCTCTCAACCTAGCCTCCTACCTCACAGGGCTGTTGCGAGGATAAAAGGAGGGGGAGGAACCATGTGCACCACCATGAGCTCTTAGAGGAAAGGTGGTATATAAATGCGAAAAATAAATAACCAACCCAATAAAACTGCATCCTTCCATTTCAACATCTGAGCTGAAAGTTTAGGGAAGGTGTACTATAACATACAAATAAAAGAGCCTGCTCTTAAAAGGCAAATGACAATTCAGCATTTCAGATAACTAGCAGTAAGTCCACAGGTCTCTTCATAATCAGTCATGTATCAGAGTTTCATTTGAGTTAGCCTCAAATATTGCTTGCTGATTAGTTTCCAATACAGAATTACTCCACAATCTTACAAATATATTAGTTATAACTAATGGCTATTTGCCCTGATTTCCCTTTGTGTGTGTAAACCAGGAACAGCTGAAATATTTTTTTTAAGTTACATAATTCAATACCTAGTTAATTTTGCAGTATCACCATTTATAATAATCTGGTAAATAATTGTGAGATAATTCATATTTAGGCTGCTTAGCAGGCAGGCAGCACAATCCTTTGCACAGGCGGGCAGCTGCCATTGCACAGGCGGGCCAGAAGTCTACTCGGGAAAGGGGACGCTTGTCCCCCCCCCTTCATCGGGTGTAAACTGGGGCCGGCCCAATAGGCCTCCTTGGATTTCCGCCAGCTAAATAGCTGGCAGAAGTTGGAGGAGACCATGTAATGGGAACAAGGATATGGTGAGAGCCATCCCCCCCACCCCCTCCCGGGCCGGCTAATCCAATGGCCCCCCTCCCTCGCCCGCTGGACCGCCCACACGGCTGCTGGCGGGAGAGCTTACCTTCCTCCGGCGGCCATGTCCCGGTCCGGTGAAGGAGTGAGGGAGTCTGGCCTTGCACCAGCCTCCCTTACTCCCAAGGCATCGCAAATGTGCTTTACGGCACGTTCGCGGCATCTTGGAACGGCGGAGCGCTCGCTCCGCCGTTCCAACGTTCTGGTGGATTATGCCCTGCATCTATTACAACAGACATTTGATTTTCCTAGTGAATTTGTGATAAAGTGGCTGGAATAATCATGTATAATTAGCTGATAACTGTTCTTTTATCCAGTAGTCCAATATATGCAACTTTAGGCTGAAATATTGACTCTGTTGAAGCAAATGAGGAAACTCCCACTGAACTTTTTAGAGATCAGATTTTTATCTGTTCTTCCTGCTGTAAAACCATACATTATATAGACACAAATATATGCACTTATGTTAGGATTGGTGTCATTCACAGGAGTTAAGTTTGTGTTTAGAAGATAATTTGTGAGATTGTGTGTATAGTTTCTGAGCCTTTGAAAATGAATATATGTATATACATGTTTGTAAATAGTGTTTGTAAATATTGTCACCAATACCTCACTAGCCCTCAGTGTTACGTTGTGTGCCCTGATAACTGGGTTGCCTGAAGTTTGCAGTGTTTGTGACTTCAAATCCTTCTGGACGTAAAATAGCCAAATAGATTAGCAAAATGTCTACTGTTTCAATAGCTAGATCTAACAATGGCAATGTTGGAGAGGATATATGTGTATAAAGAACTTCTAGAATACAAAATAATATTTACACTGTTGTTAAAAATAAAGTTTTAAATTTTTCTCCTGGAATTTTTTTGTAAGCATTAAATCATTTTATTTGCGCTTATATAAAGTTCTACGGATCAACAGCTCTCCAACAACTTTATTATAATTTTATGTGATGTATCTCTCTCCTCTCCCCAGTCACAAGAAAGTAATGTAGCAGTCAGTGTGGCAGAGGAGAAAAAATGTTCAATAGAGAATGCTTCACTTCTCAGAAACAGAGCTATAGGAGAATCAGACAATTAGGGGTGGAGACAGAGCTGTGAAAGAAAAGATTCAGAAAGATCAACCATCAAAGATAACCTGATAGGATACAGTATCTGTCTGCTGGTATACTATTTTTAGTGCACATTAATAATAATAATAATAATAATAATAATAATAATAATCATTATCATTATCATTATCATTATCATTATCATTATCATTATTGTAAGAATAAGAATAAGAATAAGAATATTTATATACCGCTGAACAAAAAGAAGTAAACAAAGCGGTTTACAAAACAAAATAAATCAATAAATGCTTCCCTGTCCCCAAAGGGCTCATGGTTTAAAGCAGGGATGGGGAACCTCCGGCCCCAGGGCCGGATCAGGCCCCCGAGGCCATCCGGTCCGGCCCCCGGAGAGATTGCTGGGAGGCCGCCCAACCGGCCCCTGGAGGCTCCGCCGGGTCCGCGTGTCACCTCCGGAGGCCGGGAGAGGGCCTTTGCATGTCCTCCCTGGCCGCCGCCTCGACTCCTTCTCACCAGGCCGTTGGCCATTTCGCACATGCGTACCACGCCGATGAGGGCAAGCTCTTGCCCTCTTGCCCTCATCGACATGGTACGTCGGAGGTGACGCTCGGACCCAGCGGCGGCTTCGGACGGTGAGCGCGGAGCCTCCGGAGGCCGATGGGGGGGCGGGGGCAAAAAATAATTAAATAAATAACGGCGGTCGGCCTTACGGCCAGCCCTCAAGCAAATTTCTAATATTTAAAACGGCCCTTGCCAGGGAAAAGGTTCCCCGCCCCTGGTTTAAAGAGAGATGCAGAAGCGACACCAGCAACAGCTACTGGAAAAGACACCATGCTGTGGTGAAAAGGGACAGTTGCTCTCCCCATGCTAAATATAAGAGGACACCACTTTAAAAGAATCCTCTTTGCCCAGTTAGCAGGGGTAACATACAAACAGAGAATGAGGGTAATAAACCAAGTGTGGAACGTTTAGCTTTTGAAAGCTAGGAGTAAATCAGAGTACTGTATCTTATGCAGGATTCTTTTGATACTGCCCTCTAGTGGTTCAGTAGGAACTATATTGTTTTACAAAGCTCTTCCAGATGAGTTAAACACATGTGCGTACATAGAGTTCTTTGCATTACATACTGTATTTTCATACAAGTCCATGTTGAAATCAAGTCCTGGTTTTAGAAGTGGTTTTAGTCCTGGTTTTAGAAGTGGGTTTTCTCTGTGCCAGGTGCAAGGGAGTGTCAACGGGAAACAGGTTATCTTGTTGTCTTGTGCTCCCTGAGGCATCTGGTGGGGCCACTGTGTGATACAGGAAGCTGGACTAGATGGGCTTTTGGCCTGATCCAGCAGGGCTCTTCTTATGTTCTTATGTTCTTATGAAATTGACATGAAACTGTGGTAGAATATTTGCTATCTAGGGAGAGAAGCTTGAAATCCCAGTGAAAAGCAGGTCAGTAGCAGGTCAGTAGCATAGCTAGAGGGGGGGCGTGCGCTAAGTGGCGCAAGACACTGCAACTCACCGTGTACGTGGCCCCTCCCACTCGCTGTCGGAGCCATTCTAAGCAGCAACGGCAATGCGCAGGTGCTCACCGAACCAAACGGAATCTCCTGTGAGTTGCCTTCACAGCCCGGAATGGCTCCGACGCGAGTGAGAGGGGCCGCTTACACGGTGAATTGCAGCATCTTGCACCACTTAGCGTGCGCCCCCCCCCCACTAGCTACACTACTGGAGCAACTTGCCAATGAATGCATGAGCTGTGAGATTATGTGATTGTTTATACGTTAAAAAAGCATTTATTTTAAAAACATTTATTAAGGATATTTGAATTATAACCAATTACATATTTAAAGAGCTCTAATACAAAATGTTAAATAATATAATACTGTAATGAAATCCAGGAAGAAATGCAAAGAAACTTTTCAATATTTTCTGAAAGCAAGCAAAAACAAGCTTAGAAAGGCTCCTTTGGAGATGGAGCCCCCCACAATATAGGCCCTGCTGTGTGCTTCGCATACCTAACAGATGGCACCTGGTGCTCTGTTGCAATTAGGTAACATGCAAACACTTTTCAAGGACAGCATCACATAAAATGGTGCCAGAGATTCAGTCCTTGAGCTTACAAAAATATATGGTTACTTACCAGAAAACCAGCTGCAAATAGCACATGATTCAGTTATTGAGGGATGTAACTACCAGTAAGCTGCAGGGCTTATTCTTCAAGTTTTGTTTTGCTTTTAAATCCAGGATTAGATCAGCTGTTCTTAAACTGATGCCTGTGGCCACCAGTGGTCCATAGTGTACTTTTGGTTAGTCACTAATGCAGAAGGTCCTTCCAGCAGTGATGTAGACTTGAGTCTATTTATTTGGACTCAAGTCAGACTCAAGTCGCGTCAATGATTTGACTCGGACTTGAATCGGTGATTGTAAAAGACTTGAAAGACTTGGAGCCTTTTACAACAAGTTGAATTTTATTCAGGTTTAAACCTGTTTTCCCTATTAAATAGACAGGGACTCACAACTCACAACCAAAGACTTGGGGCAAAGACTTGGGAACTGACTTGAGACTTGGACCCAGAGACTTGGAACTTGACTTGAGACTTGGAGTCATCGACTTGATCCACATCCCTGCCTTCCAGAGACATTGAGGGATGCCTAACTCAGAGATGAATGCCTGGTTACAATGCAAGTCTTTCTGACAAGAGGCAGGTAGCATGCTCTGGATTGACAGTCAACCAGAGCCCTCAATATTATGGTCTTGAGTTACAGGCACCAAGGGCCCATGGAGCCAATGGAAATCCAGACCACGGCAATGCTTACCCACTACCAAGCAATGCTTCCCCTTCCCTACACAGCCAGTACAGTTGCATGTTAATGCAGAAACAGCTGGGTTTCAGTTGGAAGCCTTTTACATAGCCTGCCAAATGCTCCTGAAATGTTAGCAGTTCTGATAGCCTTCAACAAACAAGTAAACGGGAACAATGGTCGTCAAGACAACAACATTTAAGAATTGCTACTGAAGATCACGAGTGAGGCTTATGGCTAGAGACAGTAGCAACTACAGTACTTTGGCTATGATCTCCACCCAATACAGGCAGGCTGCAGATTGCAGAAACCTGGGACCCTTCCAGCTCTGCTCTTTGTAGTGCCAGCTAGTCATTGCGTTTCCACTTGTAGAGTCACGTGCAGAATTGCAACGTTCTTTCAATGTTTCAGGAGATATAGTGGGTCTTGGGGATACACTAGGCTCCTTCTTCCCCTTTACCTCTCCTGTTTATGTTGTGGTCTGCACACTTTGCACAAAGCTTCTTGAGGTAGCAGATGCACACTTGCAGTGTAGTAAATTGCCACAGTCTATGTGGCCCTTTGGATCTTCAACCCATGCAGATGCATCACGTATCTGCAGAGCATTACTAATAGTTAACAGTTGCCAGTTCTGACTCAACCTACACCATCTCTGGAAAAGGAGACTTCTCCCAAACTTCCAGTTTCACCCTAAAAGGCCATATATAACAGGGGTGGCCAAACATGTTTAATGTAAAAGCCACATACAATAAACTTCAGATCTTTGAGAGCCGCAATATTTAAGAAGCCTTTAAATTCTTAAATATATTTACTCACCACAAGCATTAAACTTGTGTTTCAATCCAGTGGACTCTCAGTTTATACCTGGTCAGTAACTATAAAGCTTGAAAATTTCTTATTTACCTTTTATATTCATTGTGATGCAAAAAGAAGATCAGCCAACGTATTTCCAAGAGCCGCACGTTATGTGTCAAAGAGCTGCATGTGGCTCAGGAGTCACAGTTTGGCCACCCCGATACAGAACTAGAGAGGGTACAGGTAAAAGGTGAGACAGCAGCTTCTGAGGCTGAAGAATCAGACAGCTCCCCATGTGAAACCAACTTCTCAAGTAAAAAAAAAACGCAGATAGAGGCCAGCCTAGATTTCTCCTATTGGCAAACAGAAATAAGGGTAGGTGAAAGAAAAGCATAAGCCAGAACTCTCTGTTGGCCTAGAAAGGAATCCATTTTTAAAGATCCACTTCTAAGAAGGGGAGGGAAACACAGAAGAGCAGGAGGGAGAGAGGGAGGGAGGGCTGGCAAATGATCAAGGACTGAAAGGAGCTTCTGCCGTTCCCAGGCATGGAAAGGCGGTCCCAGGGATGATAAAGGCAGATGCAGAGGATCTGGCAGCTATTGCAGTTCCTCTGGAGTTTGGACAGCAGCTGTGAAAAGGGAAAGGGCTTTACAGCTTGTTTGACTTGCAGGCTCTGCTGGCTGCCATGCTGGCTGCAACTGGGACACGCATCCGTCTCCAGTTTGGACTGCTCTTGGCTGAAGGGCAGCTCAGTGCTCCTGGGCGAAAGCATCTTCTACCTGGTGTCCTGGGCTCAGCAGCCTTGTCCTGCACTGACCAGAACAGAAGTCCAGGGGGAGTCAGCTCAGGTGAGTACAGTAGCTGAGAAGGAGCTCTCTCTCTCTCGCTCTCACTCTCTCGCTCTCTCCCCCCCCCCCCAAGAGAGAGTTATATTATCCTTTATACTCAACTTATGACAGTTGAAGCAGCAGGTGCTCCCTTTGGCATCCCAGCACATTGCCGAGTCTACCTCTATGCTTGGGTCAACCTTGTGAAATGATGTCACGATAATGTTACATTTTCATGCTCCACTTCCAGGGGCTGCAGCACTTCCCATCTTCCTTTGAAGAGATCATTGGAGACTTAGGGTGTCTTTGTAATATTTGTGTTATTTACAGATATACAGGCTGGGCGTTTGGATGGAGTTAGGGAGCACATGTTCCTTCAAGCAACAGCAGGTTACATCCCCAGCTGGCAGCTCTGGGGTCCAAGATGGCCCTGATTCCTGGTTTGCTCTCTCCACCTTCCCCATCCTAGTTTGCCTCTGTCTGTCTCTCACAGATCAAAAGCAAATCCTTCTCTGCCTGCAATCCTACACATTTATCTGGGAGTAAGTCCCACTGAACTCAATGGGTCTTGCTTCCAAGCAGACATGCATAGGATTGTGCTATTACAGTCTACTCAAAAGTCCTACTGTGTTCAATAGGACTTATGCTCAGGTAATTTGCATAGGACTGTAGCCTTAATGTAGCATGAGCTCCATACTGTCTCTCAGATAACCCTTGGGAAAGACGTTAACACGTTTGTCCCTAGGCACATTTCTCAGTTTCTTTCCTGCTGAGCTTCATGCTTCTTTTAGCTAAGGGCCTTTGGAAAAAATGTTTCAAGGCAGCACTTGAGTGCTCCTGCATGTGACATCATTGTAGGAGAAATCCAGGAGTTTTGCTCCCCCCCGACAGCCCCCCCCTGTGAATAGAGAAGAAGGGAGTGCCTAAACCAGTGGTGGCCAACCTTTCAACATGAATGCTGGCCCTTTAAATGGTTTTATAGGTGAGGGCATTTCAGCAGGTGCAGCTGCTTTAGCAGCACCATCAGCACTTGCAGCGGGCAGCGGCCAAGGTTCTGTCACAACTCTTAAGAACGCAGAAGTCCTAATGGTGGAAGGTTGGCCACCCCTGGCCTAAACCTTTCCCTACCCAATCCTTTGCCAATGAAAATCCCTTTCTCAGCTGCCTTCCCCATCGACAGGGTTGTTTTCTTACCTTTCAAACTTCTATCTGGAGCACCACAACAAGAAATGGTGCTGGGGTAGTGGTGCTTTCAATGGAAAAATGGCAGATGGAGGACAGAAACACACAGGGCATCAGGGCTGAAACAAGAGTGTTGCTGCCTTCAAAATGTTTGCTCTTTCCCCAGTGTGTCCTATTGATTTGTAACAAGACCACAAGTTGGCCAAAATAGTTTTCTTTTTGAATGTCAGTGACTTAACGCTCATGCTAATGTAAGGACTTTGAGAGAGTGGATTGAACTTCCTCAGGGAGAGAGCTTCAAAGCTTCAATGCTGCTTGGTGAGAAGGCCACTGTCTTAAGTATCCCCCACCACTGTTGTTCAACAAAGGGGGCACAGAACATGGCCACTAAATATCTTAAAGAAGGGGAACTTTCCTACAAGAAGAGCTGATCCTTTAGGTATCCTCAGTCAGTCAGGGGCGATGCCAGGGGTTGGCAAGGTCCCATGCCTATCAGAGACCGCACCCAGCCAGGTTGAACCCCTGAATTCCCCAGTACAGTGAGCTTCTACAGATTGGGAGAGGGTGGGTGGAGCAACTGCCACTGCCACCACCACCACCCATCACCCACTGCTGCTAAGCTTAAAGGGCCCATGCAGGACTTTGCCTTAGGACCACCAGCAATGTCAGGCCAGCACTGAGTAGCCTGGCATGAAACCATTTAGGATTTTAGAAGGCAAAACCAGTGCTTTGAACTGACCCTGAAAACCAACTGGGAGTCACTATATCTGCAAGAGTAGTAGGGAAATCAGCCAATCTGACAGATTTAAATGAAAGTGGCAAAGAACCAGATTAATCCATCTGTGGAAAACAGGCTCTGACTGTGCCTAGACATTTCTTTCCTTACCTCTTGTCTTCTGCTCTCAAAATGATATGATGCTTTGTCTCCTGGATCTTTAAGTTGAGAAGATGTACAAAGTGCCCGGTGGCCACAAACCCTCAGCATTTGACAAGAAAATCCTTCTGTGGACGAGGCGTTTTAAGACGGAAGACGAGATACCTCCAAGGATCCCGTAAGTGTTTCGTTTTATCCACCCAGTGGAGGAGAGCTGAACTTTTGTGAATCACCTGCATCTATTCCTGGACTAGATGCCTTTAAAGGGGGATTGGATAGATTCATGGAGGAAAAGTCCATCACAGGTTACAAGCCATAAGCAACCTCCTGGTTTTAGGAGTAGGTTTTCTCTGTGCCAGGTGCAGGGGAGTGACAGCAGGAAACAGGTTATCTTGTTGGCTGTGTACTCCTTGAGGCATCTGGTGGGGCCACTGTGTGATACAGGAAACTGGACTAGATGGGCCTTTGGCCTGATCCAGCAAGGCTCTTCTTATGTTCTTATATATTACGTTCTTATGTTCCTGAGTGGAACGTTAGGTACAAACCCCATTGATTAGGAGAATTAAGTACTTGTGTAATGCCCTGATGATAAAACCGTTGGCCCCAGCCAATAGGAGGCCCAAATGTGAGTGGAGGAGGAAATAACTTTAAGGTATATGAGCAAACACCCCTCTTCTAAGGAAGCCCCCCTCCACCCCCAAATGACAACACTGTATACACTAAGGGTGACCTAAGAAGCAGCCTGTCACATTCGCCATTCTGACCAGAGCTCTAGGCCACATATCACATGTAGCGCATTCCTCTCTCAAATGTGTATTGGAGTTTACCGTCATGTCTCACTGGTCTTATAAGTGCCACCTCACCTGGCTCGGGAGCTGGAAAGTCTCTGGGAAAAGGAACTAGACAGTGTCATCCCAATAAAAAACATTCAGAGATTTAACACTGACACATTACTTTTGATAAGAACCAATATCAGTTATTGATTAGTCTGCTATACATTAATATGTATAGCTCAATCTTGTCCTCAGCTGGCCTACAGGTGCAGCGGTGCTGATACAGCTGTATGCCACGGACCAGCTGGGGCCCAGGCAGCAGTGGAGAGGTAAGTAAAGCATTTTTTTTACTTACCTCCTCTGCTGCTCCCAGGTCTCCAATGGGCATACTTGGATCTATGCCAGCTCTTTTGCTGGTGCGAATCTGGTAGATCCAAGGGGGCATGTCAGGCCTGGGCTGGGGGCTCCGGATCTTGCAACCGCTACTGCCAAGTTCTGCCGTTGACCCACCCCTGCCCCAATCCACCCCTGATTGTGGTGGAGGTTCTATGGGCCACTGTCGCACACGTACAGCCTTCTGGCCATTGTGCTGGTGGCAGCCCTGTGGAGCTGCTGCTGCGCCAGTGGCCTGCAGACTGCGATGGCAGATCACAAAATCCGCCAGCAAATCCTGCCCATAGGATTGGGCTATTAGTGTAAGTTACTATACGTTGGTCTTTAGTGTTGCTGCTAAGTCCAGGGATTGCCTAGGGACAAATGTGTTAATATCTGTTGTTGTTATGTTTTTATTATTATTATTATTATTAATAATAATAATAATAATAATAATTTATTTTTGGCTCACAATCTGAAAAACAGAACATGTAACCTCTGATCCCTCAGTTCTGAAGGGCAAGCAGCTCGATACCTTTACTATTTATTTGCCTTGAAATTAAAACGTAATATGCAAAGCAATGACAATTGTTGGCTTTTACCATGTGGCCACTCTGCACTTCAACTGTGTATGTGCCTACATGTGTATGTTTGTGAAGATGTGCTGCAGTGGCCAATCACACTTTTCTGGCATGTGTAAATGCATGAAAATACCACCTGATTGGTATTTTGGAGGTCACATGGAGGTCTCCATACAGAACATGTGTCATTTCTTATGTGGGTGGGCTTTTTGTTGTTGTTGTTGTTGTTGTTGTTGTTGTTGTTGTATTGGGGAAAAAACAGAATGTACAAAGTGCCCTTTAGGAACATTTAAATTCTAATCACAAAAACAAAACAAAACAGGGTATAGTCTTAGGCACACTAAGGATTATGAAGCTTTACTGCAAAAAAATGACTTTATTTAGCTTGTAACAAATCCTGAGATGAAAACTGATCAAAGGCGGATGGTACTGGTATTTGTTTATAAGCTGCATAAACAAAATGTGTTCTCATGAAGTACATATTATTATGTGTTGGGGTTCATAGCCTAGTGAGGACAAAAAAGCAGACAGACGGAATGTGTATGGGAAAGAGGTTTTTTACTTTTTTTAATGGCATCTTTGATCACACTAACACTCATGAGAATGTTTTGGTTGATTGCTTCATAGTAAAATGGCTTTGCAGGCAAGCACATTTAAGCAACATATACAGAGGAGTCGCTCCGGTGGGGGCCGTACCGTAAGTTGCGCCTTGTCCTAGTCCTGTTTACAAGCCGGCATGAGGTGGCCCCGCCCCCTCTGCCTGCTGCCTTCTCCGCACGGAATGGCTTCGACGGCGAGAGGGCGGGGCCACCTCCTGCCAGCTTGTAAACGGACTAGGATGGGGTGCAACGTACGGTACGGCCCCCACCGGAGCGACACCTCTGAACATATATAAGATGGGAATGCAAGGACACAAGAACAGGGGTCAGTTTAGCATCACCAATGTGTGATAGACCCATACAGTCTACACACTGACAGCCTGATTTTATACAGTGTTCACTTGCCTGATATGCCACTGAGGGCCAAATAAAAAATTACAGTAAAGCATGGCTACTGCCCACAATAGTCACTGTACGAGTCTAATTCCCCTGCCCATACTCTGTATATCAGTGGAAGCTACCTCATGTCATGATGTCACAACATTCTGTGGTAATTTATCCCCCATTAATGGCTGATGATGAAAGGGGACACATGGAATGCTGAGACAACATAATGTGAGTAGGTTTCTACTAGATATTATGGAGTGGAAGGAAGTCCTAGAGGCAGGTCCAGTACTAGTGTGAGGCCAACTAGGCAGCTGCCTAGGGCGCAGACCTCAAGGGAGCACAGTTTTATAGCGCAATCCTATCCAACTTACACCACCGGTGTAACCAGTGGTGCAGTGAGAACGGGAGGCCCCAGAACAGAAAGGGGATTCAAATCCCCTCCAAAGGGGGATTCAAAGGCCTCCTGCCCTGCCCTCCCCTGGGGGTTACACCGGTGGTGTAAGTTGGATAGGATTGCTCTGTTATACAGTTTAGTTTTTTTTAACCCATGTAAAAAATGCAAGTGACAATTTATAGTTTTTATTTTAAGATAAATACCACAACAGTGCTATGGAATAGAATTAATTATAAAGTCTTATGGAATTTGTGTGTGTGTGTGTGTGTGTGTGTGTGTGTGTGTGTGTGTGTGTGTGTGTGTGTGTGTGTGTAAGTAGTTATCCTTGCCTAGGTTGCAAAATAGTCTGGCACAGGCCCTGCCTAGAGGTATGGTGGCGACGTTTTGGGTGGCAGTCTCACTTTGACTATGTTGACCCTGAGCCACAGTTGTGCCAGATGATTGTTGACATAATCACTGCCCTGATGTCTGCACAGCTTCAGGAGTGGTGGCAAGATGGCCAATCTTCACAATACCCAACTCACACAGAACACTGCAACACATAACACAACTTCCCCACTACCCATTGCTTCAGCATAATAACAACAGATGTAAGCAAAGCCAAATGATTTGTAGAATCTGAACAGTGGCCAATGCAAGGTAAAGAAGATACCTGCAGCTAGCCCTAGTTAAAAACCTCACATTTGCCAGTATTCCATGTGGCTGAGAACAGTGATAAAATGGCCCTTCTAGGACATGTATTTGTGAATGCTCATCATCACCTCCGACATTCATTGCCTTGAAAAATTGTTGTATCCATCCTGTTGTTGAAATAGAAAAATTTGATAAGCATGTGCAACATTTGTTCCTGCTCATACATCAACATAACTGAAGAGACTTGTACATTTTATCTGCTTGTGTTCCTGTTTGCAGAAAGAAATCATCATCTGTAACTTGCTGAACTTGAATATCAAAGAAATGTTCCAGTTCCAGTGATTCCCATGATGTTTTCTTAAAAAAAAGAAATGTAATCAAGCAAATGCTTCTGCAATGGCAAATAGGCCTTTTCTAACCATATTAGTCAATATTATATTTTTCCCAGAACTTGTTCCATTAATTTTCTAGATATTAGAATGTTTATGGAGAACATCAAAGCCATCAGAACAACCATGAAAGAACGAATTTTATATTAAGACAGATGATTGTTCTGAAAAGCAATATGAAAGGTAAACGTAGCAGGTTCCGCAAAAGTTATCTGCAATACTGTTTAAGGCCATTTGAAACAAAGGTGTCTTCACTGACTGGAAGTATACCATCAGGGAGGCTATCAGGTTAGCTTCTTTTGGTAAGAGTTCCATTGTGTGGGCACAAGAATGGCGAGAGCCAGGTCCTACTCTTACATATCTTCTGTGCGCAAAAGACTGAGTGTAGAACAGGGCTTCTTCTCCAGATTTCAGGTAATGAGGAGGAACATGCATGGTCATGCACATGATCTTTCCCTCAAGGGTAGTTGAACCCAACATAAATATCTCAGAAAGTACAGAAGGTTACATACAATTTCGTAAAGTGATTGGTGATTAGAGCTGGGAAAGAGTAGGTGGGAGAGGGTGAAGTTAACAGAGCCGTGTGTGTGTGTGTGTGTGTGTGTGTGTGTGTGTGTGTGTGTGTGTGCGCGTGCGCGAGAGAGAGAGAGAGACTGACCGACCGACCAACCGACCACCAGCATTTATTAGGCTGTCTCAGTGGTTCATATTGAGGCCGCTTTGAATTATCTCTCGAGTGGCAGCTTGCCATTTAGATTCGGCAATCCTTGCCACAGGTCCCAAAAACAGGTTTCAGTGGCATGGAGTGAATTACCCTGACTCGCTGCTGGACTGTGTTGCTCATGAATAGTTTATTCAATAAACCTTATTGTATGGAAGCAGACTCCATAAAGATCCACTAAAAGGGCTTCTACATGGTATTGCATTTATACTTGCCTTATGCAGTAGTTATGAGGATGAGCTAAATGACATCTGTGATAAACAAACCCTCCTGGATATTTCCTCCTACCTCCACAATTAATATAAAGTGAGTGAGAGACTGGAGTGGAGCCAAGTGACACAGTGAAAAACACCACAGGGAATGAGGCTTTCAGACCCCAATGATGTCGTCATTTTGTGTCACAATATGGAAGCCTCTAAGGACTTGATTCATTTCATACTGGGCCACCCATGACTGAGACCCTAGATGGCCTGTACAAATGGATCCATGGAGAGGTGGACTCCAACATCTGATATAAAAGTCTGGGTTTTACAAAATTTGATGAGGAAAACTGCCAATGTATTAATAGTGGCTGATGGTCTAAGGCAGTGTTTCCCAAACCTGTTTGAACTGCAGCACCCTTGACCGTTGGCGACCACTGGCTTCAGCTTCCCATTACATTATGTTGATGCCTGTCAATTGGCATTACACTGTTTTCCGAGAAGATTTCCATGGCACTCCGTGGCTCCCCTGGCTGGTTTCCAGTTTGGGAACCACTGGTCTAAGGAATCACCTTTTAAAAACTATAGGAAAATCTTCATGCCAGTTACTGTGCCTACTTATATAGGATATCTACCTGTAATAATAATAATAATAATAATAATAATAATAATAATAATAATAATAATAGTTGTTGTTGTTGTTGTTGTTGTTGTTGTTTTGACTCTGTATAGTTGTGCCTCTACATGTATTTTGTAGTCATGACTCTGCTCATATGTCACTGAATGTAAGGCTGAGGTTCCCTAACGACTGCTCGATCTTACAATTCCTTGTAATTATTCCTTTCCACTTAGAAGTCTGTTTTCCTAGTTGCTTTGTGCCTCTGGTTAAGGAACAGATCTCCCACTTCAGGACTGTTCCAATTAGTGTGTTAAATATACAGTAATTAGTTCATCTAACCCACAACCTCATGTTTTCTTTCTCCTGCTGCAAGTGACTTACAGATTAATGGTTTAATGTGCTTGCCTGGTTTTGATTTGTTGATTTCTAAATGCATTTAGCCCTAATACTACAAAATACAGCTGTCCTTGGGTTAATTGCCACTCCTGGGGGCAGGGAAAGCAAGGAACTGTGAACCTTTTGCAATTTTGGTTTGTGATATGTTAATGAAGGGGACATAGAAGTCCCTAAAAGTTTATTGTGAATGCAACGTGCAAAATAATATATTCATATTCCTACACATCTCATTCATGACAACAAAGTTTACATAGGATGAATTCTGTGGAAGCAGCTGTTTATTCAGAGTGTCACTTTCAGTGAGATTCTTCCCAAGTAAGGGATGCATAGAATTGCCGCCTCAAAGAGGGACATGCACTTTCAGTAAAAACAAAGTCTTGTAGCACCTTAAAAAGCAACAATTTCATATTTTAATTTTATTTCTAGAAAACAGACATCTTTTCCTTGCTCCCTCTTTAAAAAAACGAGAGAGAGAGGACATGAGATACTGAAGTTAAAAGAGGGTTCTTCTGTTTGGATCATATTCAACGCTGACAGAAACAAATCTCTCTCTCTCTCTCTCTCTCTCTGGGACTTTAGAACTGCAATTTAATTTACGTTTAAGAGAAAGTGTCCCTTCTGAAGTCTCAAAAAGCATTTGGGTTAACATTTCGCAGTATATACTGTATTTTTCGCTCCATAAGACGCACTGGACCATAGGACGCATGCGTATTTTGGAGCTAAAAATACTGTAAAAAAATGTCTTGCTTTTAACAGTTTTACTTACCTGGTTGTTGATCTTCAGCTCCAGTCTTCGGTTGCCCCAGCCAGCTCCCAGTCGCGTTCGGCGTCAGGGCTATGTTTCCAGGCACTGGACGCGACCAGGAAGCCATGCGCAAACATCACAGCTACTGCGATGTTTGCGCAGAGCTCCCAGTCGTGTTCAGCACCTGTGCGAAGTTCACAGGCGCTGGACGCAACCAGGAACCTCTGCGCAAACATCGCAGCAACTGCGATGTTTGCGCATGGCTCCTGGTTGCGTCCAGCGCCTGCACTAACTTCCCTGACGCTGAAAGTGACTGCAAGTCCTCTGGAAACACCGAAGGAACTCAGATGTCCAGTGTCAGGGAACGCGACTGCAAGCCCTCCTGAAACATCGGAGGAACTCGGATGTTTCCGGAGGGCTTGCAGTTGTGATCAGCGTCAGGGAAGTTAGTGCAGGCACTGGACGCGACAAGGAGCCCTGCGCAAACATCGCAGTTGCTGCGATGTTTGCGCAGGGCTCCCTGGTCGCGTCCAGCACCTGGGAAGTTAGCGCAGGCGCCGGACGTGACCAGGAGCCCTGCGCAAACATCGCAGTTGCTGCAATGTTTGCACAGGGCTCCCTGGTCGCGTCCAGCACCTGGGAAGTTAGCGCAGGCGCCGGACGTGACCAGGAGCCCTGCGCAAACATCGCAGTTGCTGCAATGTTTGCGCAGGGCTCCCTGGTCGCGTCCAGCACCTGGGAAGTTAGCGCAGGCGCCGGACGTGACCAGGAGCCCTGCGCAAACATCGCAGTTGCTGAAATGTTTGTGCAGGGCTCCCTGGTCGCGTCCAGCGCCTGGGAATTTAGCCCAGGCGCCGAATGCGACTGGGAGCTGGCTGGGGCACTCGAAGACTGGAGCTGAAGATCAACTACCAGGTAAGTAAAACTGTTAAAAGGAACCTTTTTTTTACTCTTCGCTCTATAAGACGCACAGACATTCCCCCCTAATTTTTTTTGGGGGGGAAGTGCATCTTATAGAGCGAAAAATATGGTATTTTTTTAAAAAAATAAATAAAATCACTTTCTAGATTACTCATTCTACCATAGCCAGTGAGTTAACTGATGGGCAGCGCAATCCTATGTAAGTATCTGGCGGATGGCCCAGGGCCACTCTGCAACAGCCTGGGATCTACTCAGGGGAAGGGGACATTCGTCCCCCTTCTCCCAGTGTAAACTGGGGAAACCTCAGATTTCCGCCAGCGGAAATTCCTCCTGGGCCTCCAGCGGATTTCCTCCTGGGCCTCCAGAGGATTTCCTCCTCGGATATGGCGGACGCCATCCCTGCAGACGTGTCGCTGGGCCATGGTGGGGGGCGGGCTGCCGTAGGGTGACGCGCGCACCTCTACGCGCGTCATCTCCCCCGCGCACATCATCCTCCGGAGGCTCCGAGGTTGGGAGAAGGCCTCGGAGCATCTGCTCTGGCTGCCGATCTAGGGCCTTCTGACGAGGCCCAATGTGTTAATACGCAAACTTTTACCTTTTCGCGCATGCACACAGACATTTCTAAGGGCAAAAGGGCAGCCCTTGCTCTCAGAAATGTGTGCGCATGCACAAAAAAGGTAAAAGTTCGCGTATTAACGCATTGGGCCTCATCAGAC
Organism: Plestiodon gilberti rubricaudatus; assembly: GCA_026170595.1. Lineage (NCBI taxonomy): Eukaryota > Metazoa > Chordata > Lepidosauria > Squamata > Scincidae > Plestiodon > Plestiodon gilberti. The sequence goes on from JANXHW010000001.1 coordinate 81,322,603, forward strand.
GGCCCTGGACCTCCGGAGAAGGAGGACACGAGCAGGGGTAAGTCCTGGGGTGGGTGGGGGAGTGCACGGGGGGCAGCACGTGTGTCCCTGCCATTGGGTGACGTGCGCGCAGTGACACTACTGCATCCCTGCGCCCCCCCCGGCCCGGCTCAGCTAATGGCCCTCCTCCCTCTTCGTCCAGACCGTCCATACGGCCGCCGGGAGATCTTACTCCCGAGTTGTTGCTAACGTACCTTATGGCACGTTTGCGACAGCTTCTGGCGGTGGAGCGCTACCAGTTTTTTTTGCACAGGATTGCGCTGTAAAAGAAATAGAGATTTGGTAGTCCTAACACAGCTGGCTCAAAGTTTCAGGAGCCCTTGACAAACTGCAATCCATGGGCTCCGTGCTAACTGGGTGGGCCGTGAGAGAGTCACTCCACAGAAACTGTCTTAAGAATCAGCAGTGGGCCCAACAAGGCCAACTGCTATGTTGGCCCCAGGCCCTAACAGTAATGCCCTAACAGTGCAAACCTAAGCATGTCTAGTCAGAAGTAAGCCCTACTGTGTTCAGTCAGGCTTACTCCCAGGAATGTGTGTATAGGATACACACTATCCATTTCAGCATAACATAATTGAATTATCATCAAGTTACTAAACAAATGAAAATTTAGTCCTAGTGCAAAATTGCTTATCTCTGTTGGAAATAAGTACATTTGTAGCAGATGAAAACATTTGAAAATGTCGCACCCAAATTGATCTCAGCCCAATATCTACTTGTAGGCCAGAGATGCTAGATGCTGCAAGGAACAAAGCTCGGGTAAAGGCCTGTTACATAATGATTGGCCTCACGATTGTAGCCTGTTTTGCTGTGATTGCCTCAGCTAAAAGAGTAAGTATCATTCCAAGGTAGATTGTTGACGCTTGGTGGGCATTGCTATTTTAATATTTTCTCAAAGCGACCTCCATAATCACATTTTAAACAAGTGAATAAGCCATATGCTACACAAATGGCTCCAGCTCGAAAAACCTTATGAATGCACTCTATCATGGATGGTCAGACCAGGTCCACTGTTCAGTGGACACCCCCCAGCAAAAAGAAAAAGCCTCTTACCTCTTCACCACACTCCTTCCTCTCGTAGTTCTTTTCAGGAAGTGCAGGACTTCCTGTTTTATTTAAAGAGACCATATGAGGTCTCTTTAAATAAATAAATAATTTAAAGAGACCATATGAGGTCTTCCATATGAGGAAGGAGCAAGGTCAGGAGGTAGGGAAGTCCTCCTTCCTCACACTCCCTTTAAACAAGGGGTGGCCAACCTTTCAACACAAATGCTCCTGGACCTTGGTTGTATAAGTGAGGGTGTTTTCAGCTGGTGCAGCTGCTTCAGCAGCACCATCAGCAATTGCAGCTGCCAAGATTCTGTCTTCTACACAACTTTTAAGAACACAGAGGCCCTAATGGTGGAAGGTTGGCAACCCTTGCTTTAAACTTTAAATAGTTTAAAGCACTTCCCTTCCCCTTCCCCCTTCCTTGCTCAGTCCCTTTAAATAAAACAGAAAGTCTCACACTTCCTGTTTTTGGAAAAGAACCATGAGAGGAAGGAGCAAAGTAAGGAAGCAGATTATCTGCTTCCCACCTGCTCAAGCAGGAAGCATATAGCCGCCCTTACACCGCACACGTTGTGTCCTGGAGTAGCTAACGTGTCACTTCTGACTGACCCAACGCGTCGCTCCCCCACAACACCAAACGCAGCCTCCCATTGGCCGAAGCTTGATGTATTCAAGTTGGAATGCACCGGAACGACCTTTGGCCAATGAGAGTCTGCGTTTGGTGTTGGGGCGGGATGCCGAGCAACGCGTTGGGCCAATCAGAATCGGCTCCAGGACGCGACGCAGCAAGACACGTGCAGTCTGTTACAGCTTTATCAGTGTGGTGCCATCCACAGCAAGCTGGAGGGAGGTAGAGACAGATTCAGATTGAAGGGCACCCCAAATCAGCCATTCCTCCCACCTCTTGCTGCTTGACACGAGTAACATCATCTGCTTCATCGATGGGTTGGCCCTGCACTCAATATATTTTGAGGTTGTACTGTTCTTCTGTGAAGTAAATGCTGTACTTTTGCAGGCTGTGGAACGCCATGAATCCCTGACAAGCTGGAACCTGGCAAAGAAAGCCAAATGGCGTGAAGAGGCTGCAACAGCTGCAGAGTCAAAGGCTAAATAGACTCACATGTTACTACAACTGTAGGTGTGCTAGAAAGGAAGAAAAAATTATGACCATATTTAATGAAAATCTACTCTCTGAGGACAACTTTGAAACAAAGAAGTCACAGTAATATCCTTCATTTGTATTTATGTAATAAATATGGGGTGCCGATGGGAGCAAGAATGCTCATGACTTAATACATCAAGATCAGTTGAACGTTTGCTCCAAGTCCGACATCTGTCAGGAAATGCAGAACTCCATCTAACATGAGTTTTTCTGCCTGAAATTCTGAATATTGTGAACAAAATACATTTTGTCCTGAACCATTAGGTTAAAACAATTAACACTTATGTTATTCAGATAGAATGGGAAAAATCTGCATCTCACCAAAGGGGAATGGTTGTATTTCTTAAATAAAAAGCAGAAATTTCATGAGTTGGTATCTGTTTTCTACTATTTTATAAATAAGGATTGTGGCATGTTGGGGAATAGATATACACACAAACGCACACACTTTTGGAGGATTTGTATTGTAATCTTTTTTCTAAGAATGGAAACATTTTATAGCTATATTTACCACTATTTTGGACAATAGTGGTAAAGATAGCAATAAAAATTAATGTTTCCATAATCAAAATTTCACAATAATTCTTTTTGAAAATGTATACAACTGGGCTGTAAGTTTTTTGTTCAACAGCACAATCTAGGTTTCTACAATTTTCCATCTTCATGTACTATATTACTACTGGGCAATGTAATATAACAGTCCCGGTATTTGCCAGGACAGTCCCGGTTTGGCCCCTGGTGTCTCCCTGAAACAGAGACGGTCCCGGCCTGTCCCAGCCCACCGGCTACATTGCGGCAGGCTGGGACTCTTCTGAGCCTGGTTGGTGCTTTCAGCCTGGCCAGGGCTCCTCACGTGCAAGCGTTGTGCAGCGCACAACGCGTTCCAGGCAGAATGCACCGGCTAGGCTCAGAAGAGTCCTGGCCCACCGCAATGTAGCCAGTGGGCCAGGAAAGGCCCGGAATGAAGAGCTTCCCAACGGCAGCAGCAGAAAGAAGGACACGAAGGAGCGGCATGCCGCATAGAAAAAGGCAAGTGGCTAGTGGCAGCAAAATGGCCATTTTCAGGGGCAAAAATAAATAATTTTTTAAAAAAATTAGTTCAGAGCAGCAGCAGGAGAGCCGAGGGTTCTTTGCAACATGATGAGGTTTGCCTGCTTATTATTTTTGTACTTTGAAAAATGTACTTTGGTGGTGTGGGCTGGGGGAAAAAAGATATCCTGGCAGGTGTCTTTTTGCACTAACATGAGATCAAGCTCTCTTTTAGTTTTTTCCCCCTTCTCTCCCATCTGTGCAGTATATTCTTTGTAGTTGAGAAAATGCAATCCCCCCCCCCCTTATGTCTCTGTGATTTTTGTTTTGGGCCTTCCAAAGTTAGATAAGTTAGATTTAACTCCAAAGAGAGTTAAATAAGACTTTTTTCACATTTAAAATTGTTAAAACTGTTTTATTTAATGATTGGATTAATCAATTAGCTAATTAATTAGCAGGGAGTACTTCAGAAAATTGTACCATGGTAGGGGATACCCGGGTCTCCAAAGGTTGAGAACCCCTGCACTAAGTCGCACTAAATTCCAGGGATGGGGACGAGTCAAATGTTTTGACTGCAAGTATGACTGAGTCACTCCCCCCCCCCCGACTCATACTCATACCCCACTGACTCGCACTTGGACTTGCGACCCACGGGACCCGCACTTGGCTTGCACTTATGGGGGTAACGATTTACCATTTCCGAGTCGTTTTCCTTTAATAGAAGGAAACAGTGCAGATGTAGTGGAGACCTTGGATGAGGGCGACAGGGAGGGAGGGTTTTTGAGGGGGTGGGAAAGCAAGCCTGGGTTGGAGTTTTTTCCCTTTGACCACAACTCCGAACGTGAGGGGAAGGGTGAGGGAAGATGAAGCTGCCGCAGCAGTTCCTCCTCATTGGCCAAAACTCCGAGTCCAAGGGATGCTTGGCTCGGCAAGGGGAGGGGGCAGGGAGGGAATAATAAATGGTTTGAATGTAGACACGAGTACGCTTGTTTTTCCCAAACCAGATGGGTGGTGACAAGACTGAGAGGTGAGGGGAAGGGCATAGGGGAAGCCAAGTGGGTGCTTTAGAAGCCTCAGAGGTAGGGTCCACCCACACCATTTTAAGGGGAAAAAGCCATTTTCCCCAAATTGACTCGACTCGTGACTTGGGGTTTTTGGCCTTACTCATACTCAACTTGCACTCGTGCAAAAATGACTCGCATTCACAACCTAGTGACTTAGATACATCCCTGCTAAATTCAGAAGCCATGCTATGTATATGTAAAATTCTTTATTAGTTTTGTATTGTATTTATTAGTAGTAACATTCCATAATATTGCATACATATTGGTAGGTTTGTTCAGTTAGAGCCTCCAGCTTGTGTTTAAAGATGCAATATTAAATTACAGGTGTCTATTTGAAAACACACAAGAATGAATGAGAAAACAATTCTTGAAAGTTCAAATAACCACTAAAGTAGTCTCATAATTTCATTTTTTGCAAATGAATTTGAGGGAATTTAAAATATGCCTATAAGTCATAAGGCTCAAGCAAATAAATCCAACTAAGATAACATAAAAGTAGGGACAATTTTTTAAGACAAATCCACGTAATAGTTGCTTTCCAAATGTAAAGCTGTTTAAACACAATTCCATTATTTCTTTGATGCCGTTTTAAAAAGCAATAGTATAAATGTTAACAGCAAACTGAAGACATCCTTAATAATAAAAGTGCAGGGATGAAAAAGAAAACTATGTATAGTATTATATCTGAAATACATAGCAGAACACACTTGGTATGATTGCATAGATTAAATAATCATGTCAAATTCAGGCAGTTATGTGAAAAAGTAGTTTAATCTGTACTAGAAAACACTGAAGTGGTTTATTTTAAAAGATTTTTAGAAATTTAAAGTGTTGGTTAATTTTTGTTCAAGGGCACTGTACAGATTGCAGGACCCACTCTTATCTGTTCTGGTAACAGGTTATCTCCGTAAGCTCCCTTCATAAGCATACAAGACTTCTCAGTCTTATGCATAATGAGAATTTGAGAGTAAACCAAATACTGATATGTAAAGTCAAAATCAATCATCAACACTACGTTCTCAAATATGAATATTCAGAAGATCATTTATGATAAATTAAGATATCCTTTCAAAACAATGAGACATGATTTTCCTCCAACCTCTTTATTTCTTCTACAAATTGTCTTATTTTTGGCTCAGATGAAAATGTTTAGATAGCATTTATTGGATCTCAAACTAAGAGCAGGCACAACTGGCAATCTTTGTAATACAGTGCAAGATTGTTAGGAATAATGGAATACCCTGTCAACCCTGAATATATGTACTTTTACACATTCAAATTCTAATCCATTCAGGTTTTACTGACCATTTTCATTAACCTGTGTTTGGAATGAATGATACAAAACACTGAACACCTCAATTTCAAACTAAAATTACGAAGGGGACAACTTCTTTCTAAGACGGAGCGCTTATCCACTCAAAAGTACAGAATTCAAAGTAACTGCACTTCTGCACACATTCCTTTCCCTTAGGGTACCCTCAATTTTTAGCAGAGCATTGAAGCGAGACTGCTTTTTGTCCTGTTATATCCCACTATTTAGACATAATCAGCAGCTGGCTAGTAAACATAACTTATTCAATGGCAAACGTCAACTCCATAATCCTTTACAAGTATATATTGCTGTCACATTGCCTTCAAGAAAACAATGTCCACAGTCCAAAAAGCCGCACACACAGCGTGTGGCAGCACTTGAATTCCACCCGGGTGCTCCTTCCCCCCACCCAATAGTGTCCAATTGGTACTATGAGGGGCTCAAATCAGACACCTCTCGTTATATACTGATCTATCACTGGACAGAAAAGGGTTACCCAGCTGAACAGACAAATTGCTGGCTGTGGCTTTTTTCTCCACACAATAGCTTCCTGTAGCCCTGCTACAGCAGGTCCTTGCATAGATCACTTTTACAGGCCTGGAACAGGTGACTGAAAGATCAGTATTGAAGCTTCAAAATTTAAATTTGCTTGTATATAATGAGATATATTTTGGAGTGTATTTTTTTTTAAGTTACAGAATACTATGAAAAAAGGCAATCAACTGCAATTATACATTTTTTTATCACACAAGTCAAGAGATTTCTGGCAGGCAGAATTAACTGGAATAATTTAATTATGCTACCAAAAAAATTCACATAAATTTAAACCCTGCAACAGAACATCCTCAAGGTTTCATTTTAATTAGTTTAAAAAAATTGCTTGGCATTATTTAAACATTTTGCATACAATGTCAGAAATATGTCTGTACTCAAATGGCTACTATAGTATTTACAGCAATATCAAGCTTCATTTTCCTTCAGTGGAAGAGACGTCCTTCCAATGCAGCAGTACTGCTACACCACAACATGTTGTGCATGTTTCAAAATAAAAGATTTCTTAAATATGGAAAAATGTTACCCAAAAATCAAACCAAATGAGATATCTTAGCGTATTTGGTCAAATACAAAACACTGACTGTATGTAAATAAATCATGTCATCAGTTTTTCAAAAAAGGGAATATTGCAAAGTTTTACACACTTTGGTAGCATTTATGTTAAACATGGAGATCTCTACTCACAAGCTCTAATATGCACCTATGGAAACTTTCCCTTGTCCTCAGAAGAATCCAGTGAGTATTACTAGGCAAATATAAGCACAGAGGGATAAAATGTCTCCAATTTGTAATTAGATCTGCCAACTGACCAGAAAAAAAAGTCTGACCTGCTCTTGTGCCTTAAACAGCAGCTTCAATGATGGGCAGAAATCAGCAAGTAAAGTTACTCAGAGCATGGAGACAAATATCACATGCTCATATGTGCACATCAGTGTGCTGTTAAAGGCACGGCTATAGCAGAAACCCATATTTGTAATACCACTGTATTAACAAAAGGAGGAAATTGAAATTTCATACCTAGGCAACGCCTATCCAAGTTACAAATTGAAACTAGCTACCATCCTTTTTCACACAGCAGAAAAACCACTTTTGTGCTATACTTCAATGTAATGTCACATAATCAGCGGTGTACCCCAATAAGAGCTATGCTTAAATATAAATATATTTCACCAGTTTATCGCAAAGTATCACGCATAAAACTATATTTTCACTATTTAAATAAATAATTTTCACATTCTAGTTTAGCTTTCACTAACAGCTCACATATATATGTCACACTTTAGTTCTGAAGCTTTTTTTTTTTTTTGCTCCACTATAGAGAGGTAGATTTAGTGTTGATTGGGTGCATGAACCCTACAGCCAAAATTCAAAATATCAACAGCTGTTTATGCATAATTATGCATTTTAGCAACTGCTTGAAAAATTCAGTATCAGTAGCTAATGTCTTACCGAGGTCAGTATTCAAGCTCTGCAATGGTTTTTTTTAGTTGTGATTAGTTGGTATTTCTCAACATAAGACAATGGAAACACACATAAAAAGAATGAGCGAAGAGTTCTATCAGACAGAAAATGAGTAAGTGCATGAGCAGTTTCTTCTTCTGTCTTTAACAAAACATTCCCATCTTTCCCGACTTCGGCCAGCAAGTGGAGATCATCATGGCGAGCTACAGAATTTGCATTTATCTTCATAATTACAGCTGAAACCCCTCCATTGGAGCTTCCTGCTGCTGAAACAGAAATTGCTGCTCACTTTCATCCACTTGTGGTGCGATATTTGCATCCTCTTCTTCCACGCCAAAGTAATGTTCAATAAGATCAAAAGCTTTTTGGTAGATCTCCTGGTTCTCATGACTCTGGAGGATTTCAATTTTATCTAGTCCTGAATTTGAGAGAGACCACATACAGTAAGTTCTATTGATTTTCCTTACTGAATATACAGTGTAAACAAGTGACCAAACTATAGGCTATAACGTAAGAAGCTCCCCAAATGCCTAATTTTAAAACATCTCTCTTTTATTGGCCCTAAAGATTCAATCTATACTTTACCGATTACCAAAATATCACCACTGGATTTAGTTGGACTACTCTAAGTATACTTGTTATGGATTGCACAATACTGTATATGTATATTTGTCTGTATATGAAGCATTAGGGTTCTTAAATAGCTATGGAACAAACTAGGCAAGAAAAGAACAAAGTCTGTAGCGCAATCCTATCCAACCGGTGTAACCAGTGGGGGAGGGAGGGCAGGGTGGGAGGCTTTGGAGGGGAGGGGAGACTTAAATCCCCTTTGAATCCACCTTTGGAGGGGGATTTGAATCCCCTTTCCGTTCTGGGGCTTCCCGTTCTCGCTGTACCGCTGGTTACGTCGGTGGTATAAGTTGGATAGGATTACGCTGTTAGTGACTTATTTTCAACTGCTTACCTGAAGAGAAACCATATCCAAATAATTACAAATCGGAGGCAGAAAATGGCTATATTTCAAAAGTGGCAATTAATGCTGCATTATTAGGTATGTCTAACAGACATGCAAGCATACACACACTCTAGAAACATCACAAGCTCACTTTGTGGCTTGTTGTTAGCTTAGCAATCCTACTCCTCAGGTTTACACATCACTTTCAGAAGCTTGGAGCATTCAATTTATCAATGTTTGCAATTTAGAAGCAGATTTAATTCTGCCTACAATTCTACTGCTACTTATTAGGACCTTTTAACTATCAATCTTCTCTGTGTTTAAAAGCTACAACAGATTCTATAAGCATAAGTCTCTGTGTATTGTTCTGATTACTTCAAGTGCAAGCACATCAGGCCCATTCCTTCATTATTTTCAAATTATTTCTGGCTAAAAATGGGAGCAAAATTCTACTGCAAAAAACAAAACAAAGACTCATTTAAACCAACAGTGGCGTCGCTGCGCCAGGAGCAGGTTGGTGCCAGCCCCTGCGACGACCCCCCGCGACGCCCCCCACCCGTCAAAAAAAGTTAGGTTTCGGTTTCGAAACCTATTTTTTCCAGGTTTTTTTTTTCATTTTTTAATGGATTTTAGGAGGTTACGGGGCATTTGAGTGTATGTGTATGCTTTTCCCCACTTATCTTGAATATTTGAAGCTTCCAGCGACGATCTTCTTCCTGCGCCCGGGCACATCTTCTCTCTGCGCCTGGGCGGCAACTCAGTAAAGCGCCCAGCAGCGCTTTCCCGAGTTTGCACATGCGCAGAATGTCAACTGGAAACTTAGTCATTCTGCGCTTGCGCGAACTTTGGAAGACTTGCGCATGCGCAGAACGACGAAGTTTCCAGTCGACGTTCTGCGCCTGCACAAACTCAGGAAAGCGCTGCTGGGCGCTTTACTGAGTTGGCGCCCGGGCGCAGGGAGAAAATGTGCCCGGTGCAGGCAGAAGATCGTAGCTGGAAGCTTCAAATATTCAAGATACGTGGGGGGAAAGCATACACATACACTCAAATGCCCCGTAACTTCCTAAAATCCATTAAAAAAATGGAAAAAAAATGGGAAAAAAAGGTTTCGAAAATGAAATCTAAGGAGCTCCGCGCCCCCCCAGGAGGCCTCAGCGCCCTACGCCCTGGGGCCCACCCCCGCCCCCTATCAGGCGACGCTTCTGTAAACCAAGATTCCAACACTAAAGTAAGCTTAACGTTTCAGTATATAACATTGCCGGATTAGTAACTTGAAGGCAGTGTGACCACCACAATTTCTTACCATATGCCTCCTCTATACGGGCACAGTAAGGATTAACACCAATCCCATTTTGCTTAGATTCTTGCTCTCCATGTCGTAGAATGTTTTCAAGTCCGTTCAAGGCCACCTGGACTATTTTAGAATCCATCACAGTCAAAAGATCACAGAGAGGCTTGGTACAACCTAATGCCACCAAGTAACTGGTACAGTGAGTAAAATAAAGGGAACAGATTCAGTATAGCATAGTGCCCAAAGACTGATCTTAATTTCTGCTAGGATGTCTTCACAAGTAACCATGACGATAGCGATGACAAATCTCTAACACAGAGCTGGCCCACTGAGGTGCCTGCTGTGAACAGGGGGCTGGGAAGGTGGCAGATGGATGGGAAGTACCCTGTGCCTTGCCTGCTACCCACCCACTTGCTTCACAATGCACTCCAATCTTCTTCTCACTAGCTGAAAGAGACACAAGAGGATCAGAGCAGTGGAAATTTATATCTTCCTCCACCCACCACAGCTGCCATGAGCAAGCAATGATGAGCAAGCAATCAAGGTGGTGAAGTTCGAGAAGGTGACAGGGGCCTAGTGTGACCTTGCTCCAATTGGAATAGAATTGTGCTTCTGTCCCCTCCAGGTCAACACTTGCCTTGACCTCTCTCCAAGTCAGGCCCACTGCACCCAGATCCAACTGCTGCTTCCTCCTTTCTCTGCAGGAACTGTATGGGGGGGAAGAGAGTGGTCCGGAGCTTCTCCAAGGAGATGTTCTAGATCAGCACCTCCTCTCTCCTCTATACACTTCCTTTTCAGCCTGCTTCCTGGAACAAGGCTTTTCAAACTGGGGAGCAGGGAGGAAAGTGAAGAGGGAAGAAGAAAGGAAGAGGTGGTCTATGGTGCCAGTGGGAAAGGAATGAGCAGGTTGCATGGTGGTGGTGGGGTAAGTGATGTCGGGTGCAGTCTGACTTAGGCTGGGTCTGCCAAATTATTAACACACACTTTATATACAGTTGTAGCAGTATATAACACAGTAAAAAGCAATATTTACAACAGGACCTAGATACACATGTGTTAAATAATCTGAATGATATGGTAAACACCATTATGTTATGAATGATATGGTAAAAACCCCTGCTAACTGGGCAAGAGGCACTTTTTCAGTTGGTGCTCATCTTATATTTAGCAGGGGGAGAGTAACTGCCCTCCTTTCACTCCAGCACAGTGTCTTTCTGGTGACTGTTTGTTGTTAATAATAATAATAATATTCCTGTTCCTGCAAAAAGGCTTGGGTTTAATCAAGATGAGCATTTGCTGTAGAGAATGCATACGCATTCCTGAACTTGTAAAATGTAGAAGTGCTATTTCCAATAACAATGTGCAAACACTGGACAGTATCCTGCTTGTGCAAATGATCTTCCCCATCCTTCCTTCCTAGGGCAGCTCCCCAAGCCCCTCAAAAAGCTGCTGGAACAATGAATTATGCAGAGGGCTGCTATCTGAGACGAAAATTCCTAAAAACTGGAGAGGCAGCTCCTGTGGCTGTAATCAAATTAAGATTTGCTTTGTAAGAGTACAGTTACAATACACTGAAGAGAACAATCCACATGTCAGCAGTGCTGAAGGTACACCAAGGGCTGGGGTTTTATGGCTTATTTTCTCCTCAGCAGCTCCCTGTGCTGAACCAGATTGCTTAAGCCTAAAGGCTGATCTACACCGCATGAATCCTGGCGCATCTAGGGCATGTGCGGAGCAGTGTGGCTTCCTTTTTAACAGATCGCCACGGAACACTGGAGAGCTGTACTCTCCCGAGTTCCGTAGCGATCAGACGAAAGCGAGGGCAGGACGTGGAGCGAGAACCTATCACGGGGGGGGGGGGAGCAAGCGACCAATCAGGAGGGACAAGAGGGTAGACAACGCGTGGCAGAGCCATTTATGTATTTCAGCCTAATGTTTTAAGGTTTATGAAATTCTAATATGTCTATACAACATCCAGTATGAGAAAAGGAATTCACAGTATTATGCAACTGCCCAAGCAAGTGAAGACGTTTACTGAAAAAAGTCCATTGCTGTTATTGCTTTGAATCAACTAAAATATATTACCTAATCTGTTCAGAGGTCCCTCCTGATGTGGCATTAGTGATGGCCCATGCTGCTTCCTTTATAGTACGAAATTCAGCTTTCTGAAGAATTTCAATCAATACTGGAAATATGTTTGCATCTATAACAGCCTAAGGGAAAAATGTGGAATTAAACTGAAGTCTAAATTAAAAACTTATAAGCAGACTTATATCAAAAGTACATTTTCAAAGATATTACTAAAAGTAACACAATGGCAACTTTGTGGCAAATGCAAACAATCCTAGATACACCAGGATCGGATCATCTTCAGGATTACGGTCATAAAAATTAAGGAAAAAATGCTTTAAAATGTTTAAAACATGTATTAAAATGCTTTATAAGTCTCCTAAAACAAACATATGTGCAAATAAAATACTTTAAAAGTCTACTTTAAAATACAATAAAACAACTTTCAAAACAAAACCAGTATGACGTTTCATTCACTAATCCGTGAATTTCATCAGATGCAAAAACATCAGCCTGAACGCAGGCAGGAAGATGGTGAAGCCATCGCAGTCCTGCTGCAGGTTTTAAAGGGAGTTTTGGCACACATTTTTTCTAAGTGCAATTAGAGTTGGAACCCATCTGCATTGACATGTCTAGACTTGTCCTCAAGTCACTCACATGCAAGTTCCATTATGGCAGCAGACGTTTTGCCCCAAGGCACCTCCAATGTTCAAGTTTTACATTCTAATGAGGTAGAAATCAATAGGTAGAACCCACATAAACAAACGCTCTTTGAGGTTCCGCAATAATTTTAGAAGTGTAAAGGGCTCCGCAGACCAAGATATTTGAGAGAACCACCAAAGTAGAGTAAGTAAAGCATTTAAAACCTATCATGATCAAGCTACTCCAATGTTATATGAATGGTGTAATTGTTAAAATGGTCTGCCCAGGTCAAGGACAAGTAAATCCAGCTTTTATTTGGAGGTGGTAAGAGGGTGGGGGAATTGGGCAGCCCAATCCTGTGCAGATACTTGGCTGGCCCATAGGGCCGGCCACAGTATCCTGTGACCTTCCTGGGCCGCTCTGGGGACATTTGTCCCCTTCCCCTGATGTAGGGCTGCCCTGCCCCAATGGGCCTCCTCAAATGTACGTCGGCTTGAGAGCAGATGTACATCCGGAACGGCAGGGTAAGGGCCGCCAAGGCCAGGAACGGGTGTGGCATATCAACGGAGCTCACCACCGATATCCCTGCCCCCGCCAGGTCTGGCTCACCCAACAGCTGCCCTCCCTTGCTGCCCGGCCCTCCCTCCCCCCGCTCCTGCACCAACCGGTGCATCTCTTACCTGCACCAGCAGCTGCAGGGTCAGGTGGGAAGCGGAGTAAGGGCTTCCGGTCATGCCAGTGCCCTTTACTCCCCAGGTGCCTTAAACACGCTTTATGGCATGTTTACGACACCTGGTGCCTGCGGAGCGCATGCTCTGCAGGCGCTTGTTTACAGAGGATTGCGCTGTTAGTCATATAGCATAATTCAGTGTGTGATAACAATCAAGAAACAAAAAAGCATAAATGTCAGTCAGAAGCACCAAAACATTACCTGAATTTGAGCTCTGTTTCCCGCAGTAATATTAGAAACTGTCCAGCATGCTTCTTTCCGAATAGATTCCTTGGGACTACTCAGCAAATGTAAGAGACAGGGTAATGCAGAGCAATTTAGAATTACCTAAAATAATTTGAAAGATGAAAAGTTCTGCCTAAACAATGTAAAATAAAGGTAGTCCATATAGCTGAAATAAATAGGATATTCACATGCATAATTTGTCATCTCTTAGTGCTCTTCGTAGCTGTTATAATGCTGTTTTCAATGTATGTGTAGGAATGAGACACAATTGTATACTTTGGGGAAAAAGTTAAGAGCCCAATAAAAAAATTAACATGAAGACACAGGAGCAAGTACGTAAGTGTAACATTGGGTTACACTTGGGTTTCCTTTCTAATGGACAGGTTTACATGATTTAAAAAAATACTGAAGGCATGAAGTTGCTTATACATAAATTTAAAGGGCCAGATCCAAAGGCTGGAGAGCACAAGGAAAGTAGCTATTATCACTGTTCTACAAACACTAGCAGAAGAATTGGGCAGTGCTATAATTGGTAGGTCCTTTAGCAGTTCCCATACTTCTAGTTACACAAGACCATCTTGTACAAGTAGAAGAAAATCTTTGGACTTAGTTTTACTTTTCTCATGCAACACTCTAAAGAAAATTATAGGACAGCCTTCTGGTGACCAAGACACTCAGCCTGGCAATCCTATATCCGTATTTACCCAAGAGTAGGTCCCACTGAACAGTGGGGCTTACTTATGAGCAGCAGACATATTTTGCTGTCAATGATCTATTCTGAAGTGGCAGGAATTCAGATTGTTGATCAATTTTGAAAAATATTACAAACTGGGCACCTTGCTGAAGAAACAGAGTAAATTAAAAAGTGGTGGTTCAGATTCAGACAGTATGAGAGGAGGAAGCCCAAAGACAAATTAGAACATGCACAAATCTGCCAGTACACTTCTGTTTCTTTATATTGTGCCCAATCACCTTCATTTATGCTTAGCCACCAAACTGACACAGTCTGCTTTTAAGGATAACCAAACACTCAGAACAATGAAGATTTTGCTTCAGTCACAATAAAGTCAAGCATATAAAACAAGGTAAGTAATTTGTTGTCCTCTAATTTCACACTTTGCAAAGCAGGACAATTTTACTTCACTGAAATTGCTGTGCATGTGCAGTTCAGACACACGACGAACGCCAGCGCAACTCCGCTGGTGCAGGGGGCATTTCGGGTCCGTTCGGACGCCCCCGGAATGCCTCCTGCGCCTGCAGAGTTGCGCTGGCGTCTGTCCTGTGTCTGAACTGCGCATGCACAGCATCCAAGGGTGGTTACACCAGTGTCCGTCCTGCATCTGTTGGCGTGCGGCAAGTTCCACCGCTGGTGGATCTACTGTTATACGGGTGCAAGAGTTACACAGGACAGGACTGTAAATTCAGTGCCCAAAAAAGTGCCTGAAACAGTCGTTTTTGGCCTTACCGGGGCTTGGGGAGGGCTTCAAGGAGGTCTGCGTGACCCTCTGCAGGCCTCCCCGATCTTCGAATCGCTGAAAAATTGTGATTTTCGGGACCTTCCAGTTTTCGCAAAAACTGGAAGTGGCCGGAAAGGGCTGTTTTTCGGCAATCCGAAGATCGGGGACGCCTGCACAACGTCGTGCAGGCCTCCCTGAACCCCCCCCCCCAAGCCCTGGTAAGGCCAAACAGCTGTTTTGGGGGCGTTTTTCCCGCCAGCGGCAATCCCCGGGAATCGCCGCCACTGGCCACGCCCCCGCAAACACTCACTGAGGTATAGCATCGACTAAACCTAATGAATTTAGGGTGTAATCTGATATTTTAGATGCGGACATTAACATTTTCAAGTTGAAAAGTTCCACTTACCTGTGTTTGAATATCATCACCGGTCACAATATTTCCAACTGCTCTTAAAGCAGGTGATACCACCTTGTAGTCATTGTGCCTTGAGGAAAAAAAAAACATGTCTAAAATCATTTGAAGTTACCAAGCATACATAGATTAAAAGGTGAAAAACACACAATTCCTGATGCAATAAGCCCCTCTATGTGATCAGATTAGCTTGTATGTGAATACTACTTCGCATTTATCTAGCACATTTCAATTGTTTATAAAGTGCTTCACATATTATCTCACTAAAGCCTTGCAAAGTTAGAATAGTATTATGTTCCCCTGTTAACTGAGCAAAAAAATAATCATTTAAAGTGGTGGATCGCTTGTATGGGAAGTGCAATGGTCCCTCTGTACCCCTGTGCAGCATCTTTTCTAGTGGTTGCTTGCTGGTGTTTCTTCTGCTTCTTTTTAGACTGAGCACTTTTTTTGGGGGGGGGGCAAGAAACCATTTATTTATACAAACTACACAAACCATCTTGTGAACTTTTTTTGTTGAAAAGTGGTATATAAATAGTCTTAACAATAACAATCTCATTTCCATATTACGGACCAGAAGTGAGGGGTGGGTGACAGTGAGAGAATAGAAGCTTCCAAAGGACCTCAGCAGTGTTGGTAAGTTTTGAACTAGACCTTTAGTTTGTACTTTTAGGAAGCATTTTTACTGGATACTGGGCAAAGTCACTAATAAATGCTTCTCTTCTGGGTCAGTTGCAGGGGATAAAAAGGAACATCACCTCCCCATAATGTTCTCTGCAATGTCAGAAGAACAGATATCATGGGAATATCACATCTGCAGAAAAACGTTTTCTATGTCTGAGATCCAGCTAAAGATGGAATAGCACATAAATGCCGAGTTCAGAAATAACACAAAATCATACTTTGTATAACCACAGTTAAGAATTCACACTATAGTTTGAACTTCCAGGCACTCAACAAGCAAAGTATGGCTCAGAGCTGCTTGTTATGAATCTTCAGAAATTCATTCCCATCGTCGCAGTGCAGCAACCTCTTGAAACAGAGCAATGGCCCCAACCGTGGACTGCAAAACAGCTCCAAAATATGGTTTCAGATCTTGGTTTTTTGGCACAAAACCAACCGGTTTGTGAGCAGCCTCGGATCCAGAGGTTAAAACAAACTAGGATTTCTCACTGCATCTCAACCCAAATACTTTTTTCTGAAGAGAGCTTAATTAAGACGTTGCACTTGTCTTGTGTTTTTTGGTAATGAGCTATCATACTTTAAGCACATTGAAAAGACTTTCAGACCAACATTTTGTTAGTTCTACTATATGCAAATAAGATTTACAGGCTAAACTGTTTCTTTGGGAAGCAAGAAACCAACTCTTCCAATCAGCAATTTCAATCTTTAGCGTGATTGACAATGGCAATAATTTAAAGAAATTCAGTTAGTATGTTTTACTACAGAGCAAATTAAATTATCCTGAATGTTATCTTTGGGCTATAACATTTATTACTCTGTCTGATCATATTATGTCACGGAAGTCTCATGACACACACAGACAAAAATAGAAAAGAGGTTGACAGCGCAATCCGACTTAACTTTTGTGCCGGTTTAACCAGCGGTACAGCGAGAACGGGAGGCCCCAGAACGGAAAAGGGATTCAAATCCCCTCCAAAAGAGGAATTCAAAGGGGATTTGAATCCCTTTTCCGTTCTCGCTGCACCACTGGTTAAACCGGCACAAAAGTTAAGTCGGATTGCGCTGTCAATCACACAATGAAAGATGCTTGAACTCTGGTTTATCTTTTAATATATACAAGATAAACATTCTATAAACACAAAGAGACACCTAAAAATAGGCTAAGCTGGTTGTGTATTTGCCAGTTCTCCCCCCTTGGCTTCTGGCGTAGCAGAACATTTAAATTATGAATTGTTGAAAGAGAACGGCAAATGTAGTACAGTAATGATGCAGGGAAATACCTCTCATTCAGGTTCCTAAGGCCAGGTTGGGATTGTGGAAGGGAGAGGGTGCATGAAAAGGCTAGATCTGAAAGGATACCCATCCATATCTTTGACTAAAAGATCCAAAATAAAACTACTTTTTGATTAAAGAGACTTACATCAGTAGTTCCACTAATCTTCGGCAGACTCCAGAATCAATAACTGCTTGGATTTTATCATTTGGTCCATCTGAAAGGTAAGAGAGGGCCCAGCAAGCATCTGCTAATACATCTGGATCACTACTAAACAGCAATCTTGACAGGACACCTAAGCAAGGACGTACCTTAAAAAAAAAAAAGCAACACACACATAATTAGCTATTTATACATTTCATGCTGAACTACCTTTGTAGGCATATTTCTAGAGGGCTGAAAACATTTCCTTGAATGGTATTAAATTATCTTAATGTCATAAAAATATATTTAACCAAGTAATGTTTTAAAATGCAATTAAAAAGCTTATCTGCCTCTGTACACTTTAGAGTATCTAAATCTACAACCAACTTATTCCAGAGCAGCTACATTAACTTCAGTTAGAGTATACCAAAGGATTATAGTCTATAACAGGGGTTCTCAACCTTTGGAGGTCCGGGTACCCCCTATCACGGTCCAATTTTCTGAAGTACCCCCTGCTAATTAACTGCTAATTAATTGGATTAATCAATTAAGTAATTAGGTAATTAATTGTTAAATAAAAATTACTAAAACAATTTTAAATGTGAAAAAATGTCTTATTCAACTCTGAGAGAGAGAGAGAGAGAGAGAGAGAGAGGGGCTCTTCCCTCTCCCACCCCACCAAAGTACATTTTCCAAAGCACAAAAATAAGCCCAAAACCAAAATCAGAGAGACAGAAGGGCTCCGAAAATAATTACAATTTAAAATCCATGTTAATTAACACTTAATTAGCTGCTGATGGGGCAGATAAGGGGCAGGGCTTGGAGTAGTGGGAGGTCTGCATACCCATAGGGGTACCCGTACCACAGGTTGAGAACCTCTGGTCTATAACATTTGTCCCACTAATTTTAGTGGCTGTGACTGACTATATTCAGTGGTGAAGTTAATGCAAGTTTTAAGTCCAAATAAGAGCAAGGGGATTTCAGCACACACAACTATACACAGTACGGCGGTTTTTAATATGATGTTTCTAGGGTGAGCTGAACATCATGCAATTTTGTAGACAGTTTGCACCCTAAACATTCCAAAACATCTAACACAGCTGCCCAGAAACTAAATTAGTTTTTATTTTTATTTGCTGTAACTCATGGCATGTCTTTTTTTTTTTTTGATTATGTATTAGGCATTTAAATCAGAAGTTACATAGAATTACTAAAAATGTTATGTTATGCTACACAATTGGCAACTCTGCTTTGACAATTTGCCTTGAAAGTAAAATAAAAATTTAGTATTGGATTTGCTGCTGTTCTTGCAGAAGCTCCTTCTGTGAATGAAAGGGAGTTGCACTCATGGAAGAGGTTCCTATGCAAGTACCATTCTCCTTTCACGCAAGTTTGGACTGAACCTGCTGTTTCATTCTGTAACAAAGGGCCCAACCCTATCCAACTTTCCAGCATGAATGCAGCTGTGCCAATGAGGTATATGCTGCATTCTGCAGTGAGGGTGAACAGCGCAATCCTGTGTAACCTTGCACTGGTGTAACAGTAGATGCACCAGTGTAAGTGCACTTATGCCAGTGCAAGTGCACTTACACCGGTGCATCTGCTGTTACATCGGTGTAAGGTTACACAGGATTGCGCTGGAAGTCACGGAGGCCTCGTCAAGGTAAGGGACCATTTGTTCCCTTACCTCGGGGCTGCATCGGCGCTGGAACGTTGGATAGGATTGGGCACAAAAAGAATTCTCTATGCTGGAGTTGTTGGGATGCCATGATGCCTAACAATTAAGGCTCCAGAAAGATTTTGCTCTATATGAGAACACATGGTGTATCAAAGCAATGCATGCTTTTGACAATTACACCATCTTCACAGAGTGAAACATGGAACCTACCTTGCTGAAATCTGGAGGTGGATTCTTGCCTCTACAGAGGTTTGAAAGTGCCCAGACTGCATTTCTAGTTGTCGTAAGTCTGTTAGAATGTGTTAGTAGTCTGTCAAGAAAGATAAGAGACCTTTGAAATAGATATTGTTTCTTATTTGCACAAGTGACCCAACTTTAATACACTGAAATCACTATTTTTTAAAACATTTTCTTTTATTCTAGTCTTAATTTCCCCTACCTCTTCTAAAAAAAAAAAGAATAAAAGAAAGGAAACTATAAAATGCCAACGCCAACATCTGAATTATATAACTTTATGATTAGCAATTATCAGGCTACCGTATTTCTTCGAGTCTAAGGCGCCATCGATTCTAAGGCGCACCTTTACTTTCAGTACCACCAGCAGGGGAAAAAAAAATAATAGATTGATTGTAAGACTCACCTCCCTTCATTGAATCTACCCGCTCAGCACCAACTCTCCCCAGCATGTCTCCTGCAGCTGAGGATGACTGAGTGCACTGCCTTTGCATAGCATTTCTGGCCCTGCCAGAAAGTGCCATTTCCTTCGTTACCTGGGCTTGGGGGAGCTTCAGGGAGGCCTGCGCAACCCTCTGCAGGCCTCCCTGATCTTCAGTTCGGCGAAAAACAGCGATTTTTGGCCATTTCTGGTTTTCGCAAAAACTGGAAATGGCTGAAAATCACCGGGTTTTGCCGAACTGAAGATCGGGGAGGCCTGCAGAGGGTCTCCCTGAAGCTCCCCCAAGCCCCAGTAAGTAAGAAGATAGCATTTTGGGGTGCTTTTTGGAGATCTTCGATTCTAAGACACACCCCATTTTTTGAAATGCTTAATTGGGAAAAAACATGCGTCTTAGAATTGAAGAAATACAGTATTAAAAATAAGTAATGAAGTCTAAATATTTAAAAAGTTTAGTTCTACACAACATTTTATTCACTGTCCGAGACAGTCAATACTTACTGTAAGAGAGAAGGAAGTATTCCACAGCTTAGCACATAATCTCGACATTCTGCATTATCTCCAGCAATATTACCAAGGGCCCACACTGCCTTAGAAGCAAAGTGTTAAATTAAAATTCATACATTTGTTTAAAAAACCCTTTATGCAGCAAACCACCTTGAATGCTGTGTAAAAACGGAGAAAGGCGGCATATAAATAAATAAATACAAAATCAGCACATTTTGCAACATATATAAAATGGCTTGGATCCAAAGATGGGCTTGAGAATGCCCAGTGAAATCTTCGACTTATTCCTTTTAAATGACAGATCCCCATGTTTTATCATAAACTGCTTTTCAAAGTGTCCTCAAACCCTACCCTCTGAGTTGATACAGCAAAAATTGAGCAATGCCAGAGGTCACACCTGCCAAGGATAAAACAACCTTGCCAGGGACATAGGAAACTCAAAGGGGTGGCCCAGATCAGGCACCTACGCTATATCTTATGATCCATTAAAGCTGTCCAGTGTATGTTGTAAAAAAAAAAAAAAAACTAACCAGCAGGCAGGTGGGTTTTTTTTAACCAGCAGGCAGATTAGAGAATAGATTGAATTCTCCAAGAACCTATATAATTAATACTATCTGAGGTCAAGCAGAAACAAATGTGCGGCTTTTTCCTAAAATATTTCATGTAAACATAACAATAGTATTGCATCAGGTTAAACACACATTTACTAAAATTAACTGGACATACTGGGATATTGCATATTATATGGGGAAAAACCCAAAGCAACTGCTCCCTATCCATTATAGGAAACCATGAGTTCTTAAGTTCCCAAAATAAGACTACACTATAAAAATATTATGTTGCAAATATGTAAATTAATATAGCATGTTAATGCTAAAAACTATTTTATAAGACTGTACGCTTCTCTTGTCCTGAAGGTCTTCATAGCCCAAAACTTGAGTACTATTCATTTAATCTTTGTGATAAAAAGTCACAAAAAGTTACCTGTTCCTGGACATCTTCATGTTCAGAATTCAACAACTTAATAAAAATTGGGACAGCTCCAGTCTCAATTACTACTTTAGTGTGCAGAAATGTTCCAGATGCTATATTTGTAAGAGCCCAGGCTGCTTCAAACTAGAAGGGGTGGGGATAAACAAAAGACAATGTGTTATTTCATATTTACATAATAATTAGGTAAAGGTAAAGGTGACCCCCGACAATTTTAGTCCAGTCGTGTCCGACTCTAGGGTGTGGTGCTCATCCCCATTTCAAAGCCGAAGAGCCAGCGTTGTCCGAAGACACCTCCATGGTCATGTGGCCGGCATGACTCTCCTTGCCGCAGCGCGTAGCATGCAGCTAGAACACGGAGCACTGTTTACCTTCCCGTAAGCGGTACCTATTTATCTACTCGCATTAACATGCTTTGGAACTGCTAGGTTGGCAGGAGCTGGCCAAGCAACGAGAGCTCACCCCGTCGCGGATTCGAACTGCTGACCTTTCGATCGACAGCTCATGGTTCAGCGGTTTAACCCACTGTGCCACCCGCTGGCCTACATAATAATTACATAATAATTACTGCATCAGTATTTCCAAAAATAAAAACAACCGTACTAGTTAACTTGCAAGCATCTTATTGAAAAGAACAAGATGGAGCAGGAAGCTAGTCCATGGAGCAGGAAGGCACAGGCAGAAATCCCTGCTCAGCTACCATGTTTCTGTGACCTTTGACAAATCACTGCATCACAGTGTAAACTACCTCATAGGACTGTTACAGAGATAAAGAGTATTCTAAGTATTCTAAGAGTATTCTAATTCTGGGAGGAAGAACACAGACGTAACATTGAATTCAGTTCAAATTTATCAGCTTAAAAAATATAGGCCATCATAGGATACAGACATAATTTAAAAAAAATCATTTTATATGACTTGGAAGACTATCTGAAACTACACAGGAGATAAAGACTAAAATAGCAGTATTACGGTAAAAGCAAGAAGTCTCAGAGTGACTATTGGTACTATGCAGCTTCCTTAGGCTGCAATCCTAAACACACCTATGTGGAAGTAAACCTCATTGAACATAATGGAAATTACTTATGAATAAACTTGCAAATGATTACGTCGTTGATACCCGGGAGCAGATAACAGACCTGCAATAATCCTTCCTGATGCAGAGAAGGGGTGCAGAAGCAATTACCAATAGCAGGATTCAAACAATTGTTTCCTGATAATTAATGCAATACTCTTGGCCACTCCAGTAAGACTGGAAGAGAAAAATAGCACCATCTCCCAATAAAAGGAATCTTAGACATACCATATAGTACATATCAACTGAACTCACCTGGAGAGTGCAATTGTCATTCTTTTCTAGAAATTTCACAAATTGCTGCACAACTCCTGGTTTTTGTATGACCTCATCTATTGGAGGATTAGGTTCTGAAAATAAATATTTATTGGACTGATGAAAATAGAAGTTATATCAGAGTTAATACTTCCGTTTTTTTGAGGAAGGATCAGCAAAACAAGAAGAGGGCAATTACAGAAACATCAACACAGCAAAGTGTGATATAGCGACTAGTGTCGAGTCTCAATGAGAAAACCCACTTGTCACTAATCTACAAAGCTCAATAACAGCGCAATCTTATCCTTCTCCCCTACCCAGAAAACAGGAAGCTATGAAAAGGAGGAAAGGGGATTTAAATTCCCTTTCCAAAGCCTCCCGTTCTGCCCTCCCCCATTGGCTGCACCAGTGGGGGAGGAGGACAGGATTGGGCTGCAAGTATCCTTAGGCAATTCATTCTCAGCATCAATGAGCTCACAGGAATAGTCATCTAAGAGTTCCTTTGAAGAAGGGCAGAGTGCAAATGTAACTAATAATCTAGGGTTGGCTAGTTTTTGTAGGGAGCAAGTTTTTGTTTCTTGCTTTTGTTGTAGTTTTTGTTTATTGCTTAAACTATTAAGCAAGAAAACAATTAGACATGGGTGCCATGTGGGTGCCAGTGGCCTGAAGATCGTCCACTGTGCCGGTATGTTACTGGGGGGGGGGGGGGGGAGAAATCAGGGGGGATCTCAGTGGCAAGAGCGGCCAGTGAGATCCTATGTTCCTGGTCTGCGCCTAACATGCCTCCTTGTACCTAACTGGAATTACACAAGCAAAAGAGCCGACATAGATCCGAGAAGGTCAATTGCACACCAGGGAGCGGCCGAGTATGCAAGTCAAACATTTCTTTACTTACCTCTCTGCCTGGCCCCCCAGCCAGCTGTGAGATGCAGTGGAGACTGCATTGTTGCCCCTGCATCACGCAGGCTCGCCCAGCATAGGATTGGGCCATTATATACTGTTCACTATTTTAACTACGAATGCCCTATTTAACAAACTGTTTTAAAAAAATATAGAGCATAGCACTCAAAATATCCTGGGGACAGCATAGCTGATATATGCAATATCACTCTCAAACAAGCTGGCCTCTTCCAGAAGCAGATTTCCAACTTACTTTTCCTTATAGTTCAATGTATAAAAATCATCCGAGCAAAGG
Organism: Plestiodon gilberti rubricaudatus; assembly: GCA_026170595.1. Lineage (NCBI taxonomy): Eukaryota > Metazoa > Chordata > Lepidosauria > Squamata > Scincidae > Plestiodon > Plestiodon gilberti. The sequence continues at coordinate 81,346,528 of JANXHW010000001.1, forward strand.
AGATAAAAACCAAAATTACAACAATAGGTCTTGCGATGTACTTCCCATAAAAACAGTTATTTGCAAGTTGTTTACATTAGCCGCTTAATGGATTATTGAAAACACACAGACATACATAAGGGCAACAATGAGCAGTCAAATGTATGGGAAGAATGCAGTTGCTATCCTGCCACTCTTATTTTGTTGTTTTCACAAAGTGACTTTTGGTGGTTCACCATTACATCTGAATGAATATGGCCACTCATATGATGAAAAGCAGATGAAAAGTTTTAATAAGCTATGCTAAAAAATAAGTCTTGTTTGACCCATATAATTTGAATAGGTGGGAATAATATTTGAGGCTTCCACCCTCTTTTACTAAAGAAATACAATATTGATTTACCTTTAGAAAGCAGTTTCCGAAATCTCTGGGTTGCTGCAAGTTGTTGATCAGAATCATCTGAGAAAACCATCTGCACCATATCGCATGTAATTACATCTTCCTAAAAATGGAAAGTAGTCATCATTGATTGCTTCTTTAATCACATTTGCCAACATACTGTATTGTCCCGAGTATAAGATGCACCTGATTATAAGACGCACCCTTAAAGTTTGGTGCTATTAAAAAAAATTAATTAAATCAATGGCATTAAATTGCAACAGCCTGATTATAAGACGCACCCCTAGTTTAAAAACTTAAATTAGGAGAAAAAAGTGAGTCTTATACTCAGACCAATATGGTACTTTAAGGGCGCAATCCTATCCAATTATGCCACCGGTTGAGCTCTGCTCAATCCTATCCAACTTATGCCACCGGTGTAACCAGAGGTGCAGCGAGAACGGGAGGCCCCAGAACGGAAAGGGGATTTGAATCCCCTTTGAATTCCCCTTTTGGAGGGGATTTGAATCCCCTTTCCGTTCTGGGGACTCCCATTCTCGCTGGTTACACTGGTGGCATAAATTGGATAGGATTGAACAGAGCTCAGCCGGTGGCATATGTTGGATAGGATTGTGCTGTAAGTCAGTTTAGCTACTTACTTCAGGAATAGGTACAGTAGAGCTAACATCAGGATCCTGAATGGGACTTTCTTGCATCGACTCTTCATTTCCCAAGAGAGAAACATTTCTGCGCTTAAATAACTAAGAAAAAACATTAAAGATTTGTCAGATTTTTTGACTGGGGGGGGGGAGGGTGTTCAAAATTAGTAAATAAGGTTATATAACCAAATCTACATTTTATTAATTTCTCACTCTTAAAACGAATTTGATCACCCAATTACTTAACTGTTTCACATGAAATGAGTCAATCTATTGTGAACTATGATCCTAAAATCACCCTGACAGCTCCCTTATAATTGCTGTGCTAAATGGAGTTCATATCCAGTTGCAGTTTGCCTAATTTCACAATGACTGCACGCATTGCTGAAAACTGCTAAAGAGGTGTAGGGGCAAGTGGGTCAGGACATACAATCATGCAACTAACATTTCTTAAATTTCGCTTTCGTTGTAGGTCTGAACTAGGTCTAGAAGGTTTCAGCTTGAAACTTAAATAGAAACATTTAAAACAAACTCTGGAGTAGAGGTAGCCAATGCTTCAAAGACTCTGGAACCATATAGATATTCTTCTGGAACAGTGGCCAGGGAATATCTATCATGGATCATGGAGGCGATGTGCCCCATTCCATTTCTGAACCCTATATACCTCTGAGAATCAGAAGCTGGTACAGTTAGAACAACAGAGTATGACCATCACCATTCATGTTCTTCTTGTGAGTGTCTATTTGTCTGCTAAAGCCACAAAAGTTACAGCCCAAGCCCACACATTTCCGTAAACAGGGATGCAGGGCACACCAGAAGTTTCCCTACCTTGAGCAACGTAACCTGCTTTACTACACTTACAGTACAATCCTATGCATGTCTACTCTGAAGCAAGCCCCACTGAGTCCAGTGGGACTTACCGCCATGTAAGTGTGTTTAGGACTGCTGCCTTTAAATACTCACTTGCTCTTCCCTTTTTTGTTTTCGAAGCTGAATACCTTCCTCTTCCCTTCGTCGTCGCATTTCTTGGGGATTGAGGGCATTGTTTTTATAATTTTTCATTCTGTAATTATCTTTTTCTGGGCTTGCCATGGTATCTACAATAAAGATTAACAGAGTTTACATCAAACCCACAATTGATACATTTTCTTCTCTGGATTGTCAACAAGTTTGAGGAAGCAAGAGGAAATAACCAAAAAGATAAAATATAAATACATACTGTGAACATTGGGGGGGGGGGATGGTTCTGCTTCTTATGTCCATAGGCAACATCATAGGAATTTCAGCAATTATCAGAGATGGCTTATGCAAGCTTCATGACACCCTGTTCTTGCAACAAAGCCAGTTTAGGCTATTTCTAGATACTTTATCAGCTAACAGGCTATCTTACCTCCCCCTTGCAATCCCCCCCCCACATTGCCCAATGATGGAAAGCTTACTTAATTGCTGGAAAAAAAATAGGGCTTTCCCATATGCTGTCAGTTGTATAAGCTAAATACAGCACGTTGCACACAGTTCCAGGTGGAGAGAAGTAGTATTTCCTTGACACCAATATTCTTTTTCACCGATATGGCACTTTTCATTCACACTACATTAAGCAGTCTTCATTGTGCCTATCATTACAAAAAGCATTCTACAGTTGAGGAACTGGTATTTTTCTTTAGTCAATTTTTGGATGATCATAAATGGAAAACAGCTATGTTGCAAAGATTCCTTTACATGGAATTTGATAGAACTGTAGAAAGCTTGTTTTTCAGTCCTTGGACTCTATGTTTCAGTGCCAATCTATACTATACATTCTTTCTTGGGAGTAAGTCTCCCTGAAATAATTTAGAGCAGGGGTCCCCAACCGCCGGGCCGGGCCGGCCGGTACTAAAAGGGCCGCGAGCTTTTGTCTGCCCCCGCCGCCCCCGCGCCGCCGGCCGCCGTCGTAACCGAGGCCCAGGGGACTCTGTGTAGCCCGAAGGAGCGCCGCAGCTTGTTTCTGCGTGCGCACGCTGAAACAAGCCGCGGCACTCCTTCAGGCTACACAGAACGGGAGAGGAGACTCCGGAAGAAAACGAGTCGGGCTGGCAGCCTCGTAAAAGCCCCGCGCTGAAGCAGCAGCTGACTCACAGCAGCTCATCAGATCGTCGCGTCTCTCGCGTGTGAATGATCGTCAGGTTCAGCGATCGATCTCTCCCGAGGCTGCTGCAGGGCCCTCCCACTCTCTTCCGGTCCGACTCGTTTTCTTCCGGAGTCTCCTCTCCCATCCTGTATAGCCCGAAGGAGCGCGGCGGCGACTTGTTTCAGCGTGCGCACGCAGAAACAAGCCGCGGCTTCCGGCTACACAGGACGGGCGGGGGAGAGTCTCCTCTCCCGCCCAGAAACAGCTTGCAAAGCCATGCCCTTCGTTCCAGCTACAAGAGGACTGGGGAGAGTCTTCCCCCCCCCCCGTGTAGCTGGAAGGAGCGCTGCGTGCGCATGCTGTTTCAGCGCCATGCCGCCCGAGCCCGCTGCAGATTCTGGAAGAAGGAGCGGGAGAGGAGAATCCAGTTTCCCCTGTCCTATTTCCACCAATTTCCACAAAAATACAAAAAGTTCCACCAAAAGCACCAATTTCCCCTGTCCTATTCCCTTCTCCCTCCTCAGTTCTGCTAACTCCCCATGCGTGCCCTAGGTCGGCGGGGAGGAAGCGTGTAAAGCTCCCTCTGTGCGTTTTGCCATTGTGCGTTTAGCCTTCTGCTTAATTACATTTTCTGCCATTGTGCGTTTTGCCTTCTGCTTCACTGCATCTTCTGCCATTGTGTGTTTTGCTTTCTGTCTCAGTGCATTTTCTGCCATTGTGCGTTTTGCCATTGTGCGTTTAGCGTTAACATAAGAACATAAGAAGAGCCCTGCTGGATCAGGCCAAAAGCCCATCTAGTCCAGCTTCCTGTATCACACAGTGGCCCCACCAGATGCCTCAGGGAGCACAAGACAAGATAACCTGTTTCCCATTGACACTCCCTTGCACCTGGCACAGAGAAAACCCACTTCTAAAACCAGGAGGTTGCTTATGGCACCAGGAATTAAGCGTTCTGTTTAATTACATTTTCTGCCATTTTGCCATTGTGCGTTTAGCCTTCTGCCTCAGTGCATTTTCTGCCATGTGCGTTTTGCTTTCTGCCTCAGTGCATTTTCTGCCATTGTGCGTTAGCGTGCGTTATTATTACCGTAGATTCAAAATGAATAAAAAACAAACGTCACTGGAGAGCTTCTTTGAAAGGGGGGAAAGACCTGATGAAACACCAGAAGAATCTAAGACTGCCAACAAAAAGAAAGCTGCATTTAAAAGAAAATACCAAGAGTCCTACTTAAATTATGGGTTCATTGCATCTGGTGATTCACATTCTCCAAGCCCGCTTTGTGTAATATGTGGCGAGCGGCTGTCCAATGAAGCCATGAAACCTTCAAAACTGCTTTGCCACATGGACACCGAGCACTCTGCGTTAAAAGGCAAACCTTTGGAGTTTTTCCAAAGAAAAAAGCGTGAACGCAAAGAACAGAAGCATTTTTTTATTTTATTTCACATTTTTATACTGCCCTTCCTCCAAGGAGCTCAGAGTGGTGTACATATTTCCTCCCCTCCTTTTTGTCCTCACAACAACCCTGTGAGGTAGGTGGGGCTGAGAGATAGTGACTGGCCCAAGGTCACCCAGGAAGCTTCATGGCTGAGCGGGGATTTGAACCTGGATCTTCCAGGCCTAAGTGCGACTCCCAAACCACTATACCACCCTGGCAATTACTGAAGGCCACCACTTCTTCAAATGTGCCTGCACTGAGAGCATCATTCTTAGTAGCTAACCACATTGCTAAATCTAAGAAGCCCTTTACCATTGGTGAAGAGTTTATCCTGCCTGCTGCTAAGGACATTTGCCGTGAACTTTTAGGAGAGGCTGCAGTTCAAAAGGTGGCATCTGTTCCTCTTTCGGCTAGCAAACTAGATGAATTGATGAAATAGCAGAGGATATTGAGGCACAATTGTTAGAGAGGATTATTGAGTCACCATGGTATGCAATCTAGGTTGATGAATCCACTGATGTTGACAACAAGGTAACAATGCTTGTTTTTGTGCGATATATTTTTCAGGAGGATGTACATGAAGATATGTTATGTGCACTTTCGTTGCCAACCAACACCACAGCTGCAGAACTATTCAAGTCTTTGAATGATTACATGTCAGGAAAACAACTGAATTGATCATTTTGTGTCAGTATATGCACAGATAGAGCGGCTGCCATGACTGGACGGCTTTCTGGTTTAACTACTCAGGTCGAGGTCGCTTCTGAATGTGAGTCTACGCACTGTGTCATCCATAGAGCAATGCTGGCTAGCCGAAAAATGTCACCTGAACTTAACAGCGTTCTGCAGAATGTGATTAAAATGATCAACCACATTAAAGCACATGCCCTTAACTCATGTCTGTTCGCACAGCTCTGTGAGGAGATGGACGCAGAGCACACACGTCTTCTCTTAGAAGTGAGATGGCTTTCTAAAGGTAGATCATTGTCCTATTTCATTTTAATTTTACAACAAACTCACAGCGGCAATTCTATGTCTGACTCTCTAATCAGAAGTAAATCCAATGGGACTGAACCCAAGTCAGCAGCTAGGATTGCAGCAGCGTTATAAAACGCGGAGGAGAAGGTAGAAAAGATGCATAAACTGCGCCTGCGTCACAGGTGGGTGGATGGGGGGGACGCAAGAAACAAAACTGAAGACAACAGCAGTTTGGGAAACTAGAGTGTTTTCTTGAAGCAGGCACGGAGCCACGTGGGTCCATAAACGAGCAACAGCGCACGCGCTGTAGTCTGGGCGAGGAAGCAGACGGCGCTACTCCATCCGCGCGCCCGCGAGTCTACATCCGCGCTCCTGTTGCAGTTCGCCTTTCTGTCTTCCCTCGAAGGAGGTGTGGCTCGCCCGACCTCTGGGAAGCCGGTAGCGCTCCTCTCCGGAGATGGAAGTGCCCGTGAAAGGCCGGCCGCGGGGACAGCGGCTTCTCCAAGGGGTCCCTTCCACTAGCGCCTCTATGCCTCCTGCTTGCGGTGAGTCAGGCATGCAGGCCGCTTCGGGTTTATGCTGGAGGGTCAGCGTCCCCCCCCGGCCCTTCGGCTTTCGACGCTGAGTAGCTCGAGACTCACTATATGCGAATGGGCTCCTCCATTGTGGAAAAAGTTCCGTATTTGTGAGGCGAAATGGAAGTTCTCCCTGCAATAACGCATCCACACGTCATCACCGGTTACTGCAGCGATAACCATGCATGCATGTATGTGTGAACTGTTCCGCATGGTAGGATGTCTTCCCGTTCTCACCCCTAGCTCCTGGTGCATCCAGTTTGACTGACAACCTCTCTTATATTCCCTTCCTCCCCCACCCCATTGTTGTTGTCTCTGTGTACATGGAGCTTTATATAGCAGACAACGATGTGTCCCTGTTCCAAGGGACTGGCAGACCCAATCTTAGTACAATCTGACAAGCATTGGATGTGACTTTTGCGAAACTGCCCAAAACAGCACAGTATAGAGATGTGATTGTGGAAAGTGCTCGAGGCTGCCTGGACTAGTTAGCAATTCCTCAAATACTCTTGGGACTTGTGAGCCCTGCTTCTTTTTCTTGTGTGTTTATAAACTGCCTCAAATTGCTAGATGCTGTAGAAAAACACACAACACATGTAATAAAACAGGTCCTACCTACAGACTTAGAAGGTTGAAAGAAATGCACATTAGGGACAATAGTAAATACCACGGTGCCATTTGTGAGCAGGGGATATGAGTTTGATGCTGTTATTCAAACAGCACGGTTATCTACAGTTTCTAAATGCTTGTTACAGATGGGCAAGTGTGTGATTGAATGTTGGAATTGCCTCCTTTCTCTGCTAATTGAACGCATTACTTCAAGGTAATGCTGATGTGAGTTTAAGAATCAAAATTTTATGTATTACTGAATAATAATGATTATTATTTCCAGTTTGTTTAATTTGTTTTTGTTTTACTGCAGAAAATGGTCAGGAGCTATATGAATGCCCAATGTGTCGCCTTGTTTGTGCCAAATACCAAATTTTACAGGAGCATGTTGAGTTGCACTTGGAAGAATGCAACTTTTTAGGTAAGGAGAATATTCCAAACTATGAAGTGTGCCTTTTCTAGGCTTACCATCTTCCCGGAAATGGCCGGGAAAGTCCTGGCAACGGCCCTTTGTCCCCCCCGTCCCCCCCGAACTATGTTTTAATCCCGGCCCCGGCCCGTCGGCTGCATCGCGGCAGGCCGGAGCTCTTCTGAGACTCTACGGAACAGCCCGAGTTCACTTGGGCTGTTCCGGAGAGCTCTCGGTCTCCTTGCGTATTTGCGCGACGCTGGGAGCTCTCTGAAACAGCCCGAGTGAACTGTTTCCCGCCCTCGGCCATGCCCCCGGCCACACCCCCAGTCCCGGCTGAGTGCCGGGGAATCTGGTAAGCCTAGCCTTTTCTGTAGTGATTACAAGTGTTACGAGCATTCATAAGATGCTCGGCACAATCCTGCGTAAGTCTAGGGTGGCGGAACGAGTGTTCCGCCACCATAAGCAGTCGGAAAAGTGCCGTAAGGCACTTTTCCGATGATTTGCGAGCAGGGAAGGCCGGCACAAGGCTGGCCTCCGCCGACGTCCTTGCCTGCCTGCTGGAGGACCCAGGCAAGGATCCAGCTTGCGGGGGAGGGCAGTTCGGTGGGGGGGGAGGGTGGCCATAGGCCCAGCCAGCCTAGGAGGGGTTTTTGAAGGTCCCTGCTGCCTCCAGAAGGTCTCTGCTGGCTTTGCCAGCGTGAGACACACCTCGCAAATGTCGTGAGACAGTGAATTTAAATTTCCCTGCTTATATAACATTAAGGTGATATAGTTAAGTTTTTGAAAGTTTATGCTTCCTGAAAAATGTAAAATCTGGGATTCTCAGAAAGTACTCACCTCCTAAAATCTGGCAGATCTTCTATGCAAAGCAGAGTATAGTACAAAATCAACTCTCCGAAGCTTTCAAAACATTGATCAGAGCTTTATTTTGTTTTGTTTAATATGGCATAACAATAGAAACAAACTTCAGTGATCTGGAATTAGCACAGCAACTTCAGCAGGAGGAAGACAGAAAAAGAAGAGAAATAACAGCAAGACAAGAAAGAGAAGAGTTTCAGAAGTTACAAGTAAGTTGTTAGTAGTCTAATAGGCAGAAATATTTTCCACATATTACAATTTACTTTGATGGCGTTTATTAAAAAATATATAGAAAGAATGTTATTTTTTAAACATGCAGAATGTTGTGTACTTCTTGGCATGGCAGGAGCCCTGCTTGGAACTGTGGCAGGAACTGTGGCAGGGACAAGGGATGAAAGCCCTTATTTTATGTCATGGTCACAATCCAGATCAATATAGCTCCGCCTCCATTAAATGCACACAACACGATTAACATCAGTTTGAGTCTGGTCTTTGGAAGTGGCATTTTTTTTATTTGATAAAAGATTTAAAAAAGCTTTCTCATGGCTTCGCAAAACTAAATGAACCTCTTACTGTAGTAGTTGTGAATGTTCACTTATGTTGCCTCTTTGTAACCTATTTTGGCAATGTTTCGGATTATTCTATTAACTGGTCTAAATCTGAAGTAATGCCACTAGGGGGAAGCCTGTTACAGAATATATACAGTGTGTGGAATTTTAGGTGGTTCCCTGATGCTATTAAATATTTGGGGATTTTAATACCTAGAGATGGAACGCAGATGACTGCGTTTAATTTCAACAAATTGATACACAAAACTTCTCTGGACTTGGGACAGATGGGCATCTTTAAATATGTCCCTCTGGGGTAAAGTTAATACACTTAAAATGAATTTATGCCTTGAATTATTTATGTTTGCGTGCAATCTTCTCATATATACACTTCAAAGATATTTCCGTAAATGTTATGTCTTGTTTTGGAAATTCTTATGGGGATTTGCAGTGCTGAGGATTTCACTTAAAACGATGCAGTTACCATATAAGGAGGGTGGGTTTAGACGACCTGATTTTAGTTTATATCATCAAGCTTATTTGTTAACATATAGTAACAAGTGGGATAACCTGCAATCTAAGATTCCATCTTGGCTTAAGCTGGAAACCTCAGTAGTGGCACCTTTACGGCACTGGACTGTTCTACATATTCCAATACAAAACATGCTCCATTGGCACTATCTTCTGTTGGGTATTTGTGGAATAGGATGGCACGGAAATACGAATTTGATCCTTATTCCCATGCTAAATTAACTCTGTGGGCTAATCCAGAGCTGAAGATTGGCAAGGAATTTTTTTTGGGGGGGGGAGGACCTGGGTAGAAAGATCAATTTTTACTTTAGATCAACGTATTGATCTGGAAAAAGAGCATGAGTTGTTAATAAATGCCTTTTGGCATTTTCTGGAAATTCATATGTTGCCCTTAAACTCAAAAAAGAAAAAAAACATTTAAATAAGGATAATTAGAAGTCAGTAATATTTGTTATTTTTAATGTCACTCAACAAATATTTAAATATATAATGTCACTCAACAAATATGATGCACATTTCCTCAGGGAATGTTGGAAAGTAGAACTCGATCATCCTATTTTGTATAATCAATGGACAATCACGTTAAGAAATATTTCTGCAGTATCCATGGATCTCAGATTACATTTAATACAGCAGAAGATCATTTTCAAGGTGTACTGGACACCACAGAGATTGTATAACAAAGGACTAGCTACAGAGTCTAGATGTTGGCATTGTAGTAATTTGGATGCTTCTCTTACACATATGTTATGGTTGTGTTCCATATTAGCATGCTTTTGGGGAGACGTTATTAACATTATAAATGTGGTGTTACAACAATCATTGGTATTTGTTGATACATATGTTCTTTTGAACTATTTACCTGTGACATGGAGGTTAACTTTGAATCAACTTTGGATCAACGAAAATGGACTCTGTGCCCTCACGATGGCTAAAAAATTGATATTGAAAAATTGGAAAGATAAGTGCCCTCCTACTACTGCTCAGTGGATTGAAGGCTTTCAATTACACACAAAACAATGTTGCCTCTTTGTAACCTATGAAGCATGTCATAAAGGCAAGAGCAGACAGATACTTTGTAACAATTGCAGTGCTTGCAGTTTGCTCAACACCAGACTTTTTGTTTTGTGATGACTTGGGCTCAGTGGGACTGACTGAAGCAGAATTAGTCTGTGTTTTTAAATATGTCCTTTAAAACAAGGGCAGACTTAGAACTCGTGTTGCTGTCTTCAGAAAAAAGAAATACATTTCTCCCTGAAACCCAGCAACGGTAGATGAGGTCAAAGGTATGTTGATAGCTCGAAGGCTTTTCACCTGCACTTGGGACCATATCTACACGCAACAAGAAGGGTAGTAGTGGATCAGTCAGACACAATTCTTCATCTCTGTGTTGTGTATGCAGACACACACAATCCTAATATCACACATTCAATTAAAATTGTTGTGCACATTTTAAAATAAAATTATTAAAATTAAACCATCACATTGAGGCAGTTTCCAAAATAATTTTTACAGGTTATGGCAGTACTACCCAAAATTGCCCAGTCAGCCTCCTTCAAAAACCTGCAGAAACAAAAAAGCCTTTCTGCAGCAATGTATCTTTTCCTGTACCGTAAGTAGCTTGTTCCATACATAGTCACAGGCTAACATGGTTCCTTCTTTTTTGTTTGCTGTTGATATGCTAGCTACACTTTAATGGCAGATATGTATGAAATGTCTGTTGTGTTGTGTTGTGTTAGAATGAAACTGCTAAGAGCAGAGTAACTACACAAATGTTTAATTCCAGAACTACCGTATTGGTCTGAGTATAAGACTCACTTTTTTCTCCTAATTTAAGTTTTTTAACTAGGGGTGCGTCTTATAATCAGGCTGTTGCAATTTAATGCCAGTGATTTAATTAAATTTTTTAATAGCACCAAACTTTAAGGGGTGCGTCTTATAATCAGGTGCGTCTTATACTCGGGACAATACGGGGTAATTCTTTCTGACTTCTAAATACTGTAGTTGTGACTGTTTAATTTTGTAGTAGATATTGCACAGCTGTGTGTAGACTAAGTAGAGATTGAAATCCATACTTGCTGATGTTAGCATCACAGCATTTTACAGTATATTCACATTGGTCTTCAGAAGTGAATTTATAAGATGTACCGTATATGCGCAAGTAAGATTTTTGGCTTTAACAGAGACAATATGGCTTAGATGGATCTGGAGGATATAAGCAGCAGTCACTGAAGAACCTGGAAAAGGAAGTGGCTTGGGGAAGAATGCAGCCTTCTGAATATCATAAGAGAAAAGCCGACATGATGGAATCTTTGGCTTTTGGCATTGATGATGGAAAGACACAGACTTCAGGTCAGTATTTAAGAAAAAGGTCAGTATTTAAGAAAATATATGCTGCTGCCTCCGAAGCCTGATAACATAAGCACTTATTGTAGGCTATAGAGGGACTCTTTCTATTAGTAGAGAAATCAACATTGCATGGGATTTGAGATGTGATGATTCCTAAAATCCATATCAAGAGTAATACACCAGAGGTCTATGGAACTTAGGGCGCAATCCAATCCTACTTACGCCACGGTTGTAACCAGTGGCACAGCGAAAACGGGAGGCCCCAGAACGGAAAGGGGATTCAAATCCCCTTTGAATTCCCCGTTTGGAGGGGATTTGAATCCCCTTTCCGTTCTGGGGCATCCCGTTCTCGCTGCGCCGCTGGTTACAACGGTGGCGTAAGTAGGATTGGATTGCGCCCTTAGTCATACAAGATCTGAGGATCCTTGACTATTGCCTTCAATCAAGAGATTAGTTTAGACATGCATCAGAGTTTCTGGTTTCCCAGAGTGTCAGTTGCTAAATTGGCAGTCCTTGGATTCCCCCCCCCCCTCCAAGAGTTTTGTTTATGTAAATAATAATGGGAAACATGAAGTTCAGTTCCCTGGTGTGTATATAGTAGCTCACCTCACCGTCTGTCTTGGGATTCAGTACTTTCATAGGGCATCCTCAGACATATGACTGGTTGTCTCAGCGCTGTAAGAGATCCCTCCTAATGCAAATATATGAGGGCGGGCTGAACGTTGTGCCTCCACTGTAATATTTTTTGTTACATTGGACATATCTGGATATAACTGGTTCTGTGTAGTCACATGGTATCTCCCCTCCATCATCTTTGACCTTGCACACACGGATGCTTATAGTTTTCACCCAGTGCACATTGAAATGGAAGAGTATTCAGACGTTCGGTTCAAATAGCGGCGTGCTGTTGTTGAATTCTTAACAGCGGAAAAAGTTCCTCCAGTTGAACTGGAACGTTTTGAAACAGAAAGGTGAGGACTTCTTAAAGAAGATCATTACAGGTGATGAAACTTGCGTCCATCATTATGACCCCAAGAACAAAAGGCAGTCCATGGAATACCGCCATAAGGAATTGGCTGAAAAAAATTCGAAACTCAGGCCTCGGCTGGGAAGGTCATGTTGACTGTTTTTTGGAATTCTGAATGTGTTGTTCTTTCAGACTTCCTTGAAAAAGGAACAACAAGGAGCTCTGAACGTTATATTGAAACTCTTACTGCGTTAAAAAGAAGAATCAAACTGATTGGAATAAGAAATGAAACACGTCAACATGACAACGCCAGGCCTCACACAAGTGCAGCAACAAGAGATGCAATTCAACGCCTGGACTTATAAGTGCTGCTGCATCCACCATATAGCCCAGACCTGGCTCCTAGTGGTTTTTATCAGTTCCCAAAACTAAAGGAACACTTGAAGAGCCAGCGCTTCATCTATGATGAAGAAGTGACGTCTGCAGTGAGGAAATGGTTTCAAAAACAAAACACCACTTTTTTTAAAGGATGGATTTCAACAACTAGTGCAGCGTTGGTGGAAGTGTTTTGAAGTGTGTGGTGATTTTGTAGAAAAATAATTATGCAGTTTTGAACATTAGTGATGTAGGTATATTTCTGTTTTTATTTCATTAAAATATATTTTTCCATTCATTTTCTATTTAAGTGGATGCAAAACGTTTCAGCCCACCCTCGTAACTGCACAAAGTTGTGTGATGCTGATTCTAAAGCCTTTTCAGTCCTTTGTAACCCGCTGGAGTTACTGGCTTTTTGGCTGGAGCTTTTCAGTCCTTCACATCTAGTACAGCCCCCCCCCCCCGTATCCATGGGGTTAGGTTTCTGCCCCTTCCACGGATATTGGAATCTGTGGATAGGGGGGGATGCTATCCCTGTGGCCCCCCTGCACCCCCCGCACCCAGTACCTTAAGCTTCCAGCGCTGGTGCGAAGCCAGCACATCTCTTGCAAACGACGAGTCGGCTCCTTCCACTGATAAGTGAATCCACGGATAGCGGATACGGGGGGGCCCTGTATTAAGTTCACAGCTTTATTGTGCACCATCTGATGCCTTCAAGTAATGGTTCTTGTGGTGCCCACCGCATCACTCTTGTTTGTGCATGGATGGGGGACATCCAAATATGCTATGGTGTTAAAACGTTTACATTTTTCATTGTTTTAGTTTCCAGATTTAGAGAACATATAAAAATACCTGATAACTTAAGCCCTTTATAGAAGTCCTGATTTATGCTTTGATAGGTAAAATGTTCGCAATCAAGCTAGTACAACAGCCTTCAGTGTACTTGGAAGCAATTCCAAGACTCCAGTCTTTAATTTCAACAACGCCATCTTCCAAGCAACTGTGCTATCTGGATTGGCTATGCTTTAAAATCCCATTAAGTTCACAAAGAAAAGGTTATTGTATATTTTAGCTCTAGTGGGGAAAAATTCTGAGTCTCCTGTTCACAAAGCTTTTGCCTACTTCCCCAAGGCCACACAGTAAATCTCTGATTGAGGGAGAGCTTCAAACTCGTACATCCCAGGAACGTGCTTTCTTTTTTAAATTACTTACTATGCTGGCTCCAAGCCCTTGTAGAGTTCTGCAGCATCTTACTGCCTAGGATTTTCTTTGGGACTGATAGCATTTTCTAACCTAAAATATAATTTAATGCGACAAAGTACACCCAGCTTGCGCACAGTTTTTGCTAAGCAGTCTTGTCGACTGCATATCTACAGTGATTTTTTTCAAATGCAAATATTGGGAAAATATATGAACTGGTTCGGTTCAGAAGTCCCACCAATTATCTTAAGCTTTTAATACCATTTTAGATAGATATTCAGAATATTGTTCTGCTTTGGCTGGAGTAGTACATACTTCAACTGTATCATCAGCCCTTCATGGTTTTACATAGCTTTTCTTTATCATCCTTCCCCCCCCCTTTTATATTTTTCATCAGGAATTACTGATGCACTCTGCCACTACTATCAAAATGAGTGTAAAGACATCAAGCATGTATGGCTTTCTTCAGGAGTAGATCACTTCCATTGTTCTTTAGGAGACAAAGGATGGGGATGTGGCTATAGGAACTTTCAGATGCTGCTTTCTTCTCTATTGAGAAACGGCACCTTTAAAGACTGCTTGACAGGTATGTGTTTTGGTAGAGAATTGAGTTGCCATGTTTCCTAGTTTGCAGATATAATGTACTTCTTCTTGGACCGATGTTGTAACCTGCCTTGGGTTAAGGATCCAAAGAGTGGGTAAAGGACAGTATCTGATACTTACTTTTTAAAGGGTAAAAAAATGGTGTTGGACTTAATTGCCCAGAACTAAGTTGAATCATATGAAGTTGATGAATAGAATGTAAGGTAACAACTGAATGATGTGATTTTGTAATACACCAAAATGACAAACTTGATAGTGGTCTTAGCACTGAAATGCATATCTCAAGTGCTCATAGCACTTCATAATCATTATAAATAATATTCAGTTGGATATATGAAGCTGCCTTCTACTAAGGTGTTGCTCTTACTGGGGTGGTAAACTGTACCTGGGCTATACCTGTTCAGACAGCTAGGGGAGACTGGCTGTATGGGATGCTTCCCTTCCACCCCCAAAAGGTATGTAAGGAGAAAGATAAACTAGAATGTTGCTCCATGAAATCTAGTTTGAATGTGTAAGGAATTGGTCTGCGTCTGTATGGAAGAGCATTGAATTATGAATCCGCCTGTAGGTTTACCGTCTCAGTGAGAAGGAGGCCGGAGTCAGGCCATCTAGCCTGATCTCTATTCTGACCAGAACTCTCCAGTCTTGGTAATATAATACATTGCAGGCAAGAATCATGGCTGCCTTGCAGCTGGGAAGCAGAGAGAATAATGGGTTGTCTAATGCTTGGTGGTCTATAGCTGGCCTTTGAACCAGGGACTTAGTGCATCATCCTCTAAGCTGCAGCACTACATAAGCTCTCCAGGTTATCTCTAACTTATCATGCTGATTTGTAGCTAAAAATTCATAGAAGCATCACACCTAGGACTTGGCTACATCCAGCACATCCCACTCTGCAAGACCTCTTGCAGGAGTTGCCATTGACAGCTGGTGCTACTGCTGCAGGAGGATGAGCGTTGCAGGATCGGGAAGTTTAACATCTGCATGCTTCCTGGGCAGACCTTGAGACACTGTTGTCACCGTACCCAAGACTGAGCTCGTTTTCCCTTTTGTGAATGCAAGATCGGTATCTTTTTGAGTTAATTTTGTCTCTTTTATTCTCCAAACTGCTGCTATTACTTATTTTTAGATTGTGGGCCTCTTGGGAACATAATGATTAACACAGGGGAAAAAAATGTTCTAAGCCACTCTGAGCCTATAAAATGAAGTGGGCTGTAAAGCAAACAAATACCTTCTATAAACTCAACTGGATTCATCATTTCATACCTGCAGCTTAAATGTTGTCACCTCTCACTTTTAGATCATTCATCAGTTCCTTGTATTCCAAAAATTCAGTCATTGATTGAAGATGCCTGGAAAGAAGGGTTTGATCCCCAAGGAGCTTCTCATTTCAACAGCAAATTACAAGGAACTAAGGCGTGGATAGGAGCATGTGAAATTTATTCCCTTTTAACTTCTCTCAGGCTAAAGTAAGTGTTGCGCATCAAAGGGAAGATGTTTACCATATTTTGGTGTGTGTGTGTGGGTTCGTTCGTTGGTTCGTTCGTTCAAGTACCACCTTTTTCCGGTACCGCTTTTGTGACTACCCCCAGAGACAGCAGCTGTGCAGAGGAATGGGCATCTTGCCCTGCAGTTATTCCTGCAGCAAGGGAGAGGATTCTTCAATTGCTGCCGCCTCCTGATATTTCCATCATTCTGCACCCTCCTTGGAAGGGAGCTGCACAGCCACATCTTGCACCACTGCCCTTTGAGTGGGGTCAAGACATACTAGGCTATTCCATGTTGTCACAATGGCTGTTGGACCAACTAGATGGTTGAATTAGATGTCACTGTTTGAGAAGCACTCTTCTAACTGATCTTGTGTAGACGTGGCATTATTTTCAGCGGGATGACAACATGAATATACATAAATTAATACTCAGAGAAACAGGGGTTACGGGTAGAGAGGCCATGCTGAAATTAGACACAACGTTCCAGCCGAAATAAAAAATATAAATTTTATCCGGGTTTAACCACCACAACAGAAGTAACCCAGACAAACAGAAAATCATTAAAAACCACAGCTGGGCGCACACGAGCCCGATGTTTCGTTCCCTAATGCGGAAACATCTTCTGGGGCAATCCAAAAAGAATTGGTAGATGGTAAGTTGCGAGCGTCTCGCTTCGTGCTTTAAACTTCAAAAGCACGGGAAACCCGCGGAAGCCAGACGGAGCTCGTTCCGGATATTATTCATCAGTAAGTAACTGATCCTGCAAGTGCTTGCCAAGAAACCTATTGTCCATCTGCTTAATGCAATTATACCTGGTAGATCTGTTCATCCCCTGGGTCCTAAATCTTTAATTAGTCTCTCTACCCTCTCTTTAATCTTGTAGTGCTGCGCTGTGAACTGACTGTTCTCCCGTTGTATGCTTTCGTAGAATGGGAAGCCAGATACGATTCACAAAACTCAAGTCTTGCTGCCTGTTCATAAGTAGATGAGCCGGTTTCTTACCGATCTCAATCGCCTCCAAATTTTTAAGTATATTCCCTTTGCTTTCCGTTCTTAACGACCTGGTGTCTTTAAATAGGATAGTGTGACCTGTGGTAAGGGCACACTATCCTATTTGTCTAATTTCAGCATGGCCTCTCTACCCGTAACCCCTGTTTCTCTGAGTGTTACTGTCGGCCATGAAAGCTTCCGTTCGAAAATATAAATTTTCATATATCCATAAAAGGGCAAATGCAGTGCATTTTAAACTTCACATTAGAGGTAAATAAAATCATTTACTTTTAATAAAAGCACAAGGTCAAGTGGAAACACTGTGGTGGCATTCAGAAAATCTGTTGCCTAGAAATCTCTTCTTCAAATTCCTTCCTTGTGATTCTTCACTCTCTCTCTCTCTCTCTCTCTCACACTCACTCACACACACACACACACACACACACACACACACCCCTTTAAAAAATATTTTTTTCACTCTTAGTGTTGATAAATTATGTTTGCGACCATAGCAAAGGCCTTGCTACTTATTGCAGATGCTTAATTAAACAATTCATACCAACAGAAAGTGTTTTCAATGAAACAGGATATATGGGTTTAAAAGCCATGTCAAATTTTTTTAATAAAAAGAGAAGTAAAAACCCTTTTAAAATTGCCCGGAAAAAAATCTTTAAAAGCACATAACATCTAGAATATACTTTTAAAAAGATTCCAACCATTAGGCAGAAAAAAGACTTTAAACTCCCAACACCAATGTTTCATCCCTCCCACGGGACTTTGTCAAGGCGAACACAGCACAACGCGCTGTTAGATGACATTGCCCCAAGAGAAGAACACTGCGAATTTATCCACCAGCTGCCACTCACAAGGGTGGTAGCCGTCAATTAGAAGCAGAAGTATCAATCTCCTCATTAACAGAAGGTAACCTCGTGATCATCTGCTGGGTTACTGAGTGAGTACTTACTCTATTTAAAATTGGAAACCAGATCCTATTTACAAAAGAAAGTTCTTGCTGCCTGTTTAGCAGGTTCAATGATTTCCTCTGAGAAATTGCTACTGCTTCCAAATTCTGTCTCTGTTTCTAATTGACGGCTCCCGTCAACAGCGTCCTCTAACAGCGCATTGTGCTGTGTTCGCCTTGACAAAGTCCCGTGGGAGGGATGAAACGTTGGTGTTGGGAGTTTAAAGTCTTTTTTCTGCCTAATGGTTGGAATCTTTTTTTTAAAGTATATTCTAGATGTTATGTGCTTTTAAATTTTTTCCGGGCAATTTTAAAAGGGTTTTTACTTTTTAGTAAAAAAAATTTTTACATGGCTTTTAAATCCATATATCCTGTTTCATTGAAAATTATTCCAAACCATGAAAACTTCCATACTACAAGAAAGAAAGTGTTTCTGCCTTCTGGTGGTAGGAGGCACTAAGTGTTTGAGATAAAGGAATCCCTCTGTGCAAATGATCAATCAATTTTAAATGTTCAATCGATCTTATTGATCAATGATCAATTGATCAAACAAATGATCAATCGATCTTAAAAGACTGGTTGTATTATACTATATGTGTAGTATAGTACAAGTTACAGTGAGTAAGACAGTAGTAAAGATATCAGATGGTACCTTTTGATTATTTAATTGAAACCTCCAGATACTTATCTTTTATAGGTGTCAAATCATTGACTTTCATGAGCCAACTGGTCCTTCGGGAACACACCCTCGCTTGTTTGAGTGGGTACTGAACTACTATGCTTCAGACACGGAAAATGACACAAAGGTAGTGTGTACCTCCAAACCACCAATCTACCTTCAGCACCAAGGTCAGCACAGCTTCCCGTGTTCTTGCTCTTCTATAAAACATTTCTAAATACAAAGCCACGTTAGTAGTAGTATTATCTTTGTTTCCTAGGTTCCCAAACTGGGAGGCGTGGCTCCCAGGGGAGCCATGTAAACCAGCCAGGGGAGGAGCCACAGGTCGAAAAAGTTTGGGAAACACTGCCCTAGGCCCTGTTCTTTGTATTTTATGCATCACACTTTATCCTGGGGGTTGGGTGGAAGAGGAAAGGAATCTTACTTTCACTAAACAGAATCCCCAGACCTGGTAGTAGACATCAGCACTGGAGATTTGTGCTGCTGCAGGCTGGATCAGTGTGTCTCTTCTAACATTGTCCACCTGTAACAAGGGTCTCAAAGGAACAAAAACCTTTTGTGCTGGGACAGGAGAGTAGTGGCAGTCTACTAGTCATATCTGCTGCCCCTTGCATATAGACCCATTGGGGGTTCATTCCTTTTCACAGGGACAGCTGCTCTTGTAGTGATGGTCAACTTTCAACTTTTCTCATCTTCCTTACCCAGTTGTTTGTGTATTTCTTTTCTCAGTGCAGTGCTTACAAGCATTATGTAAGTGTCTGAATGCTTGGCGAACAGGGATTCCTAAAATCCTAACTGTTTTACTCCCCTTCTCTCCTCTGGTATCAAAAAGTTAACTTGCAGTATGTGCTCTTAGTCTCTGCTGCAAAAGGTGGGCTAGAACTGGGACATAGAGAAGGCGGTAAGCAGGGGAACTGCCAGGTATTCTTCTTGGGACTTGAGAGGGCCTAAGGACATCATGGTGGACCAGGAACCATTGCATAAATTATAGTGGGTGGTTCAGGCAGTATGGCACCACACTTCTCCAGCTGAATAAGTTGAAAGTTCAGCTTTGTTCTTTTCACATCAGAATCCTATTCTTTGCCCAGATATTCTTGTATTTCTTTTTCAATGAATCTGCAGTTTATTTCCAAAACAATATGTCCTTGTTCTAGCCTAGAAAGAAGGTGCCTGAGAGGGGACATGATTGAGACATAAAATTATGCATGAGATGGATAGAGTGGGTAGAGGGAAGTTCTTTTCACTCTTCTACAATACTGGAAGACATCCACTAAAATTGCCTAGCAATGGCGGACTGTTACTGGCGTGGCCCGCACCACTTGCCGCGTCAGGAGGGGTAACATGCAGCATAGCCACCCTCCCCCCCCCCGCGCAGGTGACAAACCCGTTGGCGGGGGCGAGCCCAGGACTCTCAGAGCAGGTTTGTCACCCGCAAGTGGTGTGGCTGCACGGCGCATCACCCCTCCCAACGCAAGCAAGGCCCCAGGTATTCACATGAACTCAATATTGAACTCAATATTCGCATAAACTGCAGCACAACATACTTGAGAGTATACTACCTAAAAGCCAGGGAAAACATGCAACACTCAAAAAAGGCTTCTTACGCTGCACACAAAGTTGACTGCAAGAGCACAAACACACACATGCAAAGAAGGTTAACCCGATGAAATGCTCTTGCAAAAGGTTAGTGCAAGCAGTCAGCATCCTACTTGTTGTTGTTGTTCAGTCGTTAAGTCGTGTCTGACCCTTCGTGATCCCATGAACCATATCCAGCCAGGCCTTCCTGTCCTCCACTATCTTCCTGAGTTAGCTCATTTTCATGTTCGTTGCATCGGTGATGCTGTCTAACCATCTCATCCTTTGCTTTCCCCTTCTCCTTTTACCTTCAATCTTTCCCAGCATGAGAGTCTTCTCCAGAGAGTCCTCTCTTCGCATTAGGTGGCCAAAATATTTGAGCTTCAGCCTCAGTACCTGTCCTTCCAGGGAACAGTCAGGGTTGATTTCATTTAGGATTGACTGATTTGATCTCCTAGCAGTCCAAGGGACTCTCAGGAGTCTTCTCCAGCACCACAGTTCGAAAGCATCTATTCTTCGGCGCTCAGCCTTCCTTATGGTCCAACTCTCGCAACCATACATTGCTACTGGGAACACCATTGCCCTGACTATACGAACTTTTGTTGGCATGGTGATATATCTGCTTTTTATTTCCTTTTTATATGTCTTTTTATATGTCTAAGTTTGCCATAGCTTTCCTTCCAAGGAGTAAGTGTCTTTTAATTTCATGGCTGCTGTCTCCGTCTGCAGTGATCATGGAGCCCAAAAAAGTAATATCTGTTACTGCTTCCATTTCTGCCCCTTCTATTTGCCAGGAATTGATGGGACCTGATGCCATGATCTTAGTTTTATTAATGTTGAGTTTCAAGCCAACTTTTGCACTCTCCTCTTTCACCCTCCTTCTTCATTAATAGCTTCATTATGGATTATTATGTATTACAAGACTGACAGAAACAAACAGATATGGCAGCAGCCAATCTGTGCTGCGCTGTCGTCTTGCATAAGATATTCCATATTCAGCACAGTTGATCAAAGATGCACATCAGTAAGCCAGCTCTACAGTAGCTTCAGGCAATTTAGATGCAGCAACAGCAAGGACCAGAGGAAGACACACAGACATTTTCACATGTCATACTTCGTCTTTCTCTGTACACAAAAGTTACCCTGTCTCTTCAGGCACAAATGTGAATTAGGTCTGGTATGTGCATTTTATTTATTTATATATATATAATATATATATATATTAAAAAATGTACATTACTCAAACAATTTGGGGTACTAGCAAGCAACTGCAGTCACTCACACCTCTACTTGGTTAATGAAACGCTTAATGCACTTTTAACTCTTCTGCTGCTCATATCCAGGAGCTAAAATGAGGAAGCAGCAAATATATACCCTTATTCCTCAAATATTCAAAAAATATTTCCAGATTGAGGTCCCCTAGAAAATTGCTTTGAGCAAAAGGTAGAGAGAGAACTTCATCTCTAGAAAGAACAACTGAATATCCTTGCATATCTTGACTGTACACTCGTCATCTGGTCACGAGGAGCGGCTGCGTGGGTGGACTGGGGAAGAGGACCAAGCCTGCAGGAAGGCTGACACAGCAGCAGAGCACAAGGGGACACAGGACAGGAGGGCTGTAAGAAACGTTTGTGTTTACATTACTATACATTCACTTTCTGCTGCCTTGCCTGCAACCAGATGGTTTGAAGAAATAATGTACAGTACTGTGTGTGATGCACTTAATTCACCTTTCTCCTCTTCCCCCCCCCAGCTTTACAAACTTTTTCATGTTGTTCCCTCTGCCTTTTAGAAATAGTTTAAGTGTGTGTGTGTGTGTGTGTGTGTGTGTGTGTGTGTGTGTGTGTGTGTGTAAAATTTTTATATATAAAAAAAACATTTCATGGTCTAGTGACAAAAAGAGGACTACCTAGTTATGTGTTTTAATCCCAATTACTGACCAATTCTAATCTGTTTGTTTAAGAACTTAGTAGATGCAAATCGATGGTGATGATGGCAAGGAATGGGGGCTGTGCTGCTCTCCTCCCTTCTGAGAAAAACATAATGACGAAGAGGTAGAGTTTTTATAGGTTAAAAGGTCATGTAAAAAATTTAAATATTAAACAAAAATATGAGGAATTCCAATGCTTTAAAATACATAAAATCACCGAAATGATATGTGTGGTTATTTGTTTAATGCTTTAAAAAAAATTACATGACCTTTTAACCTATAAAAACTCTACCTCTTCGTCAAAGTTTAAAATGTTAAAATGCAACGTTTCATCTAATTTATACTTGTTAGCCACCTTGGGCATTTGCCTTGGCATAGGATAAGGCAGGATATAATTTTTTTAAAATAAAATAAAAATATCAAACTGGCTAGTCTAAGTTCTCAGACCGCACTGGGTGTTACAGAGCACTTTGCTTTTCCCAGGACTTAAATAGCAAAAGCCGGTTGCAGCTGAAGGATGAGATTAACCATGACATGGGTTCTGCCTTGTCCTACATGCAGGCAAGACTCAGCAGGGACTGAACTATGCAAACACTTAGTCCTAGGGGTTACTGTAAAGAAAGTGATTATGCAGGCAATTTTGTACCAATACCGACAGGTACTGTGAGGTACCGTATTTTTCGCTCCATAAGACGCAGCGGACCATAGGACGCATGTGTTTTATGGAGCTAAAAATAGGGGAAAAAATATTTGTAGCTTACTGGGGGCTTCAAGGAGGCCTGATGGAGTCATTCACAGATCACAAATGATGCACAATCCTCAAAGCCTCTGTGTGTGTGTGTGTGTGTGTGTATGTGTGTGTGTGTGTGAGATGCAAAAAAGGCTAGTTTAGTAGTGTGTGTGTGTGTGTGTGTGTGTGTGTGTGTGTGTGTGTGTGTGTGTGTGTGTGTGTGTGAGAGAGAATGAATTTGGGTGCAAATCCAAGCTGCATCCAAGTTTGCATTAGAAACTATCAAAGGCACAGAACGTAGGGTGGAGAGAAAAAAAGAAAGAGAAAGGTGATCTTTAATTCTGTGTCTGTGTGTGAGAGAATGAATTTGGGTGCAAATCCAAACTGCATCCAAGCTTATCAAAGGCACAGAAAGTGGGGTGGAGAGAAAAAAGAAAGAAAAAGGTGAAAATATGGGTGCAAATCCAAGTTGCAGGGCTTGCAGCAGGAACTATCAAACACAGAGAAAGTGGGGTGGACAGAAAAAAAGAGAGTATCACAATGGTAGAGCAATCCTGCTCTGGGAACCAGCTTTCTCAAGCACCTATTTCTCAAGAGAACAGTTTGGAGAGCTCAGAAAAGCAGTTCCCAGGGAAAGAAACGTTTTAAACAGCGCAATTAGCTCACATTGCAAAGACAGGCAGTGCACATAACCTCCCCCACCTCCCCTTTCCAAGCCAAGCACGGCAGCAGTCAGAAGAAGCAACGCTGAAGGAAGTTTGACCCGATTAACTCCCCTCCCCAAGCCACAAACTTTGTTGTAAAACTCTCCTGCAGAGAATGGCTTGAAATGCCATGTGTAAAACCCACTCCTTTCAGTATCTGCTGAAAGCAAACACAGAAACACCTCTTCAGACACAGCCCAATGTCCTCCCCCTCCCCCAGGCAGGCACATAACAACGGAGAGATAAACAGAGGAGCTGCAGCAGCAGGAAAGCTCCAGAAAGCGGGAAAGAAAAAAGACAGAGCACTTTGAAAAACGGAGCGATTTTAAAACTGATTCCTTCTCCCTTCTCCACACCCCCACTCACAGATCACTGCAGCCTCCTGGCAGGCAGGCAAAGCAGGCACAGGAACATCTCTACAGACACAGGCTCAATGATTTCTACCAAAGCTCCCCCTCCCCCTCCAGGCAGGCACAGAAACGGAGCTTAAGCTCTGGCAACTGAAGAAGCTGGAGAGGCTGTGAGGCTGCTTGGGAGCTCGGACGAGCTGCTGGGTAGCAGCAGCTGAGAAACTCCGGCTCCGACGAGGGAAAGGCTGCAGAGGCTTGGAGCTTTGACCTCCGTTGCTCCAACCTCCAGACCCGCCCCCTGCACAAGGCAAGAAACCCAGCCCTTAGTCATTATCCTTCTTTTTTTTTTTTTTTAACTTAACTGGGCTTGTGAGGTCTTCGGGAGGCCTGCGCGAGCCTCTGCAGGCCCCCCCCCCCCCATCTTCAGTTCAGCAATAAACAGCTATTTTCAGCCATTTCTGGTTTTTCGGAAAACCGGAAATGGCTGAAAAGAGCCATTTAGTGCCCAACGGAAGATCAGGGAGGCCTGCAGAGGCTCGCGCAGGCCTCCCCGAAGCCCCGGTAAGTACCTTTTTACTTTTTTGGGGGGGGAACCTTCGCTCCATAAGACGCACACTTATTTCCCCCCTATTTTTTGGGGGGAAAAAGTGCGTCTTATGGAGCGAAAAATACGGTAGTTATGACAACTGCTTAGTCAGTATATTCAACCAACTTTGTTACGAAATCTGCACATTGACCATGTTCTGTTGTTAATTTTTAACCCATCTTAACCTAGCAGAGATTTTACCTATTTTAACCCAGCGAAGAAGCCAGACTGCAAAAGGATACCATCTGGAATGTAGTTGTTCATGAAAGATTGGACATTTATATATTGTAAAAAAAACACCCCAAAACAAAAAAAACATTAGAGAGGTTAGGAAAGCCTGCCCATATTTGGATTATAGTCGGAGGAGAAATCCAATGACCAAGAAAGGTGGTATATAAATACTGTATATTATTATATATTATAACCTAGATGAAACGTTGCATTTTAAACTTTTTAAATTCTAGTTGTAATTTTTAATTGTTTTTAACTTTAACATGGCTTTTAAACCCGAAAATTTTATGTGTTCAAAATGGATAATTGCTGGCCATGAAAACGTGAAATCTTATCTAAGGGTTTCATTATTTTGGACTTTGCTCTAGATAATTGCTGGCCATGAAAACTTGAAATCTTACCTAAGGGTTTCATTATTTTGGACTTTGCTCTGACGCTAATCTAGGGAGACATCTGCCAAGACAATGTCTAAGGTCATTGCACTAAGGTCATTGCAGAGTGTATTTGGAAGGATTGGGTCTGCATTGGAAAAATAACTCCATATCCATGAAAGCGGTTCATTATTTTACTCTCTGATCAACTGTTTTTAAAAAGGGTCTTTGAAAAAGGGTCCCCCCCCCATTTTGTTCTTTTCATGGGGAAAATTAAAAGTCAATGATTCAGTAAAACTCACAAGAGTTGGGGAATGGGAACAAGAAAAAATCTTCCCCTTAGCTTTCCTGGTACACAGCATAGTGCAAGGAAGATTGGCTCCCCTAGCTAGCATTCAGCTGCAGAAAATGCTTCCCAACTCAAGGCCTCGGACAGCCAAAGCCAGAGCAAAAAAAGGGAATGTGTCCTTGGGCCGTATGCAAAGTGCTGTTCCCTCTCATCACTGCATAATTGCTTCTGCTGGCCTGTTTGTCATTTGGTTTTCCGTGCGTGGTTTTAGGCTGCATACATACATTTCGGCTGTGCATATAATATTGTAATTTAAAGGTGTAATTTTGATGATGGGGTGGGCGGGGCGAGATGCATTGTCCAGGCCACTGCATGGGAGGAGCTCCATCATGGAACGTTCCTTATTTGTTGCCTAGTGGGAGAGTCTGAACAGACAAAAGGAAATATTTCTTCATTCAGCATGTAATTAATCTGTGGAACGCCTTGCCACAAAATGTTGTGATGGCACCTGCCCTATATGCTTTTTAGAAGGGGATTAGACAGATTTATGGAGGAAATTTATGGAGGATGTAACTCCATAACAGGTTACAAGTCATGATGACTCTATGCAACCTCTGGGTTCTAGGAGATAGCCTATCTCTGAATGCCAGATGCAAGGGAGTGGCAACAAGATACAGGTACCTTGTTGTCTTGTGTGCTTTTAGAGACATCCAGTGGGCCACTGTGAGATACAAGAAGCTGGACTAGATGGACCCTTGACCTGATCCAGCAGGGCTCTTCTTATGTCAATTCTAACTTATCCTGCTGTGTCATTGTGAATGTGTCATTGTGAACATAGGAAAATGTTTAAAATGTTGTGTTCCACTGAAGAACATTCATACAGCTAGGTAGGTGTGTGTGTGTGTGTGTGTGTGTGTGTGTGTGTGTGTGCCATCTTCATTAGCGTATCATCTGAATGAATTCTATTCTTCCTACTTTGACTGCATTTGATAATGTCCATTCTGTATAGCAGCTTGAGATTTTGTGAAAGGGCTTATGTACCATAATGGCCCAGAAATATATATACCTTGTTTAGCATAATTTTTTATGAGTGTTTGTTTTAAAATTAGGTCATAGTCGTACTATTTTTGGAATAGAAGAAAAGAAAAACAGAACTTTGTGTCTACTAATATTTGATCCAGGCTGCCCCACACAAGAAATGCAAAAACTCTTAAAAGGCATTGATGGTAACAGCCTCAGATTGCTTCGGAGATTTGTGGGCAGCTTAAAACACAAACAGTATCAGGTAGTAGCCGTGGATGGTGTGCTGTCAGCGGAGGAAAAAGTTGTAAGTGTCTAAAAAACAAAATCCATATGATTACTTGTGAAACAGCTCTGCACATGTGTGTGTGGGGGGGTTAATCAGACGGATTATTTTTAGTGATGGGATTATTCTGATTGTGGAGTTCAGTTTTGTTAAAGGGCTGTGCATGTGTGCACAGGCTTGCCATTTGAAACGCAAATGGGAATTGCAGGCGCAGTACCTGTTTATGTGCAGAATTTCCTGAACTGAAATTTTAAGCTGCAGATATGCATATGGGACCCTAACTGGATCAGCACATTTTTCTCTAAGATGATTGCATGCTTGTTCTTGTGATTTTTCTGACATTAGTGATATCCAATTTGGTTGCCTCACTGCCAAACATGATGATGTGGCATAAGGAAAGAGACTTCTGCTTAGCTACATTGCCTTTGTTGTACATCCTGCCTTTTAAATACTTAACCTCTTTTTTTTTTTTTTTTTTTGGTCTACTCTTTATAAGGCTCGTCGGCAGTCCTCTCATGTCTTTACAGCTCAGAGGATTCCTTGAAAGATGGAAATTTGCAGAGTTCCAAAAGGAAAAGGTTGCAGGAGAGATGTCTGGTGTATTGACACGCTTTCCTGAACAATGTACATAGTGTCTTTTTACGTACTTTGAAATAAAGACTGAAGAAAATGGAAAACATTTCTGCATATATGTTGATCTGTGTACTGCATTCTGGAGAGATAAAACATTGGTTCCTAAATTAGCATTATAGCAGAGTATTATACAGGGTGGGCCAAATGTAGGTATACAGTACTGACCGGAGCACGAACTGTGGCAAAATAAATGTAAAAAGATGATACGGGAGGCCAAGCAAGACTTTGAAGAACGTATGGCAGGCAACATAAAAGGGAATAATAAAAGCCTCTTCAAATATGTTAGAAGCAAGAAACCTGCCAGGGAAATGGTTGGTCCGCTGGATGGTGAGGGAGAGAAAGGGGTGATAAAAGGGGACTTGGAGTCTGCAGAGAAATTAAACGAAATAGAGGTTAAAAGAGAAGACGTCTCTGACTTAACTGACAAAATAAAGATCAATAAATCACCGGGCCCGGATGGCATCCACCCAAGAGTTCTGAAAGAACTCAAGAACGAAGTTGCTGACCTCTTGACCAAAATATGCAACTTGTTTCTTAAAACGGCCACTGTGCCAGAGGACTGGAGGATAGCTAATGTCACGCCAATCTTTAAAAAAGGAAGGAGGTGGGACCCGGGAAACTACAGCCTAACATCTGTCCCAGGGAAGATGGTGGAAAGTCTCATTAAGGATAAAATCTTAAAACACATAGAAGAAAAGGCTTTGCTGAGGGAGAGTCAGCATGGCTTCTGCAAGGGGAAGTCCTGCCTCACAAACCTGTTAGAATTTTTTGAAAAAGTCTCAGGCATGTGGATGCGAGCGAACCCGTGGATATTATATATCTGGATTTTCAGAAGACGTTTGACACGGTCCCTCATGAAAGGCTCCTGAGACAACTCCACAGTCAGGGAATAAGAGGGCAGGTCCTCTTGTGGATTAGGAACAGGTTGAAGACCAGGAAACAGCGAGTGGGAGTCAATGGGCAATTTTCACAATGGCGAGAGGTGAAAAGCGGTGTGCCCCAAGGATCGGTCTTGGGACTGGTGCTTTTCAACTTGTTCATAAATGACCGGGAGTTGGGGATAAGCAGCGAGGGGGCCAAGTTTGTGAATGACACTAGACTTTTCCGGGTGGTGAAGACCAGCAGTGATTGTGAAGAGCTCCAGAAGGATCTCTCCAAACTGGGAGAATGGGCAGCAAAATGGCAGATGCGCTTCAATGTAAGTAAGTGCAAAGTGATGCACATTGGGGCAAGAAATCAGAACTTCACATACACGCTAATGGGTTCTGAGCTGTCTGTGACGGATCAGGAGAGAGATCTTGGGGTGCTGGTGGACAGGTCAATGAAAGTGTCGACCCAGTGTGCGGCAGCTGTGAAGAAAGCCAATTCCATGCCCGGGATCATTAAAAAAAGGGATTGAGAATAAAACAGCCAATATCATTATGCCCTTGTACAAATCAATGGTAAGGCCGCATCTGGAGTATTGTGTCTAGTTTTGGTCACACCTCAAAAAGTATATAGTTGAGTTGGAAAAGATGCAGAAAAGAGCAACCAAACTGATTCGTGGGCTAGAGCACCTCATGAGGAAAGGCTACAGCGTTTGGGGCTTTTCAGTCTGGAAAAAAGGCGCCTGAGGGGGGACATGATTGAGACGTATAAAATTATGCATAGGATGGAGAGAATGGACAGAGTGAAATTCTTCTCCTCTCGAACAACACCAGAACCAGGGGACATGCACTAAAATTGAGTGGAGGGAGAGTTAGAATGGACAAAAGAAAATATTTCTTCACCCAGCGTGTAATTCATCTGTGGAACTCCTTGCCACAGGATGTGGTGATGGCACCTGGCCTAGATGCCTTTAAAAGGGGTTTGGATAGATTCATGGAGAAGACCATCACAGGTTACAAGCCATAAGCAACCTCCTGGCTTTAGAAGCGTATTGTTCCGAGTATACGACACACTTTTTCCCCTTAATTCAACTTTTTTAACTAGGGGTGCGAGTATACTCGCACTCTTACAGTCAGGCTGTTGTATAACCGGGCAGAGGTGAGCAGGAGGGCTTTTCCCAGCACGTGTTTTCATGCTGCAACTGTTCCTGATGCGCCCGCCGAGCCTCCTTTGGAGGCTTGCATGGGGGAGACGGCCCTCCCATTTGCCATGTGGCACCCCCCTGTGCTCCAAAAAAAACCCCTGCGCTCCAAAAAAAAACAAAAACACCCGCGCTCAGAAACTGCCTTGCTCCAGGTGCTGGATAAAGCCCTCCTGCTGGGAAAAGCCCTCCACTCTGCGGGTCCACCAGGCACCCGTCCGGAGGTGAGGGAGGGGGCCAGGATACGCACACCCCATTGCCGGAGAAAGGTGCTGGGAAAAGCCCTCCACATGCTGACTTGCTCTGGGCGCCCGTCCGGCGGCGAGGGAGGAGGTGGGAGACACACACACACCCCATGGCCGGAGAAAGGCGCATCTTATCGCAGCGACGCTGGACGATGGGAGAAAGTAGCAGCTGCAACTGGGGGGGAGGGCAGGACTCTGGTTGATGGAGTTCAGAGTTCTAGTAAAAACCAAAGTACCATAATTCTGAAGTCTGCTTACTCTGATCTAGATCAGAAGCCTTCTGATTTTCTGCAGGAAACACAGTCCACACTAGCTTGCCTTCCAAGGATCTCCTAAGCTTGGTCTCCTAACAGAGCTCCTGATCACTGTTCTGAGGCATTTCCCTAGGCACACATTCAGTTCACATGCAACCCTGGCCAGGATTGGGGGTCACCATCTCCCCACATGAAGCAAATGTGCTCTCTGCCACAACTCGCCTGTGTGGCTTCATACTGCTGGGGAAAGTTGGTAATGGTGAATTATCTCTCTTTCAGGAAAGCTTGCTCTAGGTTTCCCCCGCCCTCTCCTTCGCTGTTTCATGAGCGCTTTGGTGCCTCAGTTTTATGAATGTGCTCCGCAATGATGGTATGTGGTGAATGAGTTGATTAGACTGGATAATAAGGTGGTTATGATGCCCACTGAATGATTAGAATCTGTGGTCAGTTCTTTCCCTTCATAGATTTTGCTGGGGCAATAATGTAAATTGTAGTAGTTCAGGGTTACTACAGGGCATGGAGACACCTGATGTGTCAATTAGGGCTATTCACTCAGTGTTATCCTCACGTGTGATCGCAAGCTTCTCTCTCCTATTTGTAGCAATGCTTTTGCAGCGTGGCTGTTAACATCTTTTCCTGCTACTATAAGGTTGCTTGATTATAATGCTCTTTTAACCGATACAGCTTTTTCTACGTGGAACTATTGGGTATGCTTGTTCTCATTGATATCTTATATATTTATTGACATGGCTTTTTACCCTAATTATTTTAAATTTGTTTTACTATTCTACTAATGTGTATATTTTCTTTAAGTTAAACATTTATTTTTTAAAAAATAGCACCAAACTTTAAGGGTGCGACGTATAATCAGGAGCGTCTTATACTCAGGTCAATACGGTAGGTTTTCTCTGTGCCAGGTGCAAGGGAGTGACAACGGGAAACAGGTTATCTTGTTGTCTTGTGCTCCCTGAGGCATCTGGTGGGGCCACTGTGTGATACAGGAAGCTGGACTAGATGGGCCTTTGGCCTGATCCAGCAAGACTCTTCTTATGTTCTTATGGATCATGTTTAGTCTCTTAGGTGATCGAAATGTCCTCCATCAACATTGCAACGTTCCTGGAACCTGTCCCCAACACTGACACACGGTAACACAATAAAAAGAAATAATAGTGAAAAATAAAAAAAAATACCATGACCAGGTACTATATACCTATGGTACGTTTGGCCCACCCTGTATAATCTGCTCATATTTAAGTGTGAATGTTGTAAGGTTAGAAAATTGAGTTAGACTATAGGTCAAACGTGGTCTACATGGCTGATTTCAGTACTTTGCAGGGATGTATCTAAGTAACTAGGTCACGAGTGCGAGTCCGAGTCATTTTTGCAAGAGTGCGAGTCCGAGTGCGAGTCAGTGTCAAAGTTTTTGGGCAAGTACGAGTCAAGTGCGAGTCATTTTTGCACGAGTGCGAGTCGAGTACGAGTAAGGCCAGAAACCACGAGTCACAAGTCACGAGTCGAATCACTTTGGGGAAAATGGCTTTTTCTCCTGAAAATGGGGTGGGTGGGTGTCTGTGTGTGGGGTGTGTGTGAGGACCTCTGAGACTTTTAAAGCACCCACTTGGCTCCCCCTATGCCCTTTCCCTCACCTCTCAGTCTTGTCACCACCCATCTGGTTTGGGAATAACAAGCGTGTCTACATTCAAACCATTTACTTTATTATTCCCTCCCTGCACTTTCCCCTTGCTGACCCAAGCATCCCTTGGGCTCGGAATTTTGGTCAATGAGGAGGAACTGCTGCGGCATCTTCGCCTTCCCTCAATCCTCCTCACCCCTCGTGCTCGGAATTGTGGCCAATGGCAGACAGCAACAAAAGGGGGGGGGACTCAGAGCCAGGCTTGCTCTCACACACCCTTGAAAACCCTTCCTCCCTGTTGCCCTCCTCCTCCGAGGTCTCCACTGCGCCTGCCTGCCTGCCTGTGTTGATGCCGGCCATTAAAGGAAAATGACTTGGAAATGGCAAGTCATTACCCCCACAAGTGCAAGTCAAGTACGAGTCCCGTGGGTCACGAGTGCGAGTGCGAGTCAGTGGGTCACGAGTACAAGTATGAGTACGAGTCAGGGAAAAAGTGGCTAAGTCACACTTGCGAGTCGAGTCATTTGACTCGAGTCCCCATCACTGGTACTTCGTAGAGCTTTGAAGAGCAGGGAGAGGAAGAAGGGCTATAAAATTAGCACTTGCAAAGTCATGCCTGATAATGCATTATCTTTGCCTTAGATCTTGAAGTGTATTCTCTAGCTCAGCGCTTCTCAAACTATGGGTTGTGACCCTCTTGGTGAGCTGCGAGTCGCAAGCTGGGCTCACCTGACCTTGCCTCCATTTGGCTCCAAATTGGAAGCTGTGACTCGCATCGTCCTGCCGCTCCCGTGTGTTGTGCCAGACCTGGGACAGCTTCCACAGGCCTCAGAAGGCCTCCAGAAGCAACCAGAAACTGACTTCCGGTTTACTTCCAGGTTCGCGG
Source organism: Plestiodon gilberti rubricaudatus (assembly GCA_026170595.1). Lineage (NCBI taxonomy): Eukaryota > Metazoa > Chordata > Lepidosauria > Squamata > Scincidae > Plestiodon > Plestiodon gilberti. The sequence goes on from JANXHW010000001.1 coordinate 81,379,004, forward strand.
AAGTCACTTCTGTTTGCTTGCGGAGGCCCACCACGGAAGGATGAGGTGTCATGAGCCCCCTGCTGGGGTACAGGTGGGTCACAGCTGGGGGGGGTTGAGAACCACTGCTCTAGCTGATTACCTGTTTGCATGTATTTCTCTTTATGGGGTGGGTATGTGTACTCCACAACAGAAAGGAGGCAGGGCAAACAATGTGTATATTCAGCCCCCTTTTTTTTAGATAGTAGCGGGGCAAAATTAAAAAAAAAGTGGGCATTTGGGTGGGAGAAGCAAAATATCTTTGTGCATATTCGTTTTTTGAAAAAGTCCCAGATGAATGTTTCTAAAAAGGCTACCATCAGCCATTTTACTACAGTAGCACAGAAAGTGCTCACCAAGAAATACAGGAACATGGGGAGAAGTTCTCAAACTGATACAGGCACAAATGTGGGGAACAGTTTGTTGCTGTTCATGTCTGAAAGCGCGTATACTAAATAGCTGCCTGTACCACTTGAGCAAAAATAGATACAAATTCAATTGCAATTGATATATTACTATGTGGGGAGCAAGGAGAGGCACCCATTTTTCCCAGTGACAAAATGATCAGGTGGGTGTTCTGAGAACATGCTGTCTTACAACAGAATTTCTAGCCTACTGAAAGTTACTAGGATCTCTCACAACAGAAATGTACAGTTCTCTGGATTTCACACAATGATAGCACCATATAAATGTTGTTGTATCTGAGAGTGCAAAGCACTTCACACATTGCCTTGATCTAGTCCTTAAACCAGCCCTATACAGTGAGTGTTATGACCCCATGTTGCAGCTAAGGAAGCTGTGAGGTTGAGAGAGAGTAGCTTTCCTAAAGCCAGCTAATGAGAGTTTATGATAGAGTTGAGATTCCAGCTGGGGAAGTCCTCATCTCTGTCTCTTATCCACAACACTACACCAGTTCCTCATGGAATTAGTTCCTAATGCAAGAACGTTGTCTTAACTCAAGATCCATTATGGATGGAGTCTGAGTTATGCTTACCTAAAATGCATCCAATTGCCTCTAGTATAACAGGTCTAACAGTTGTCTCAGAGCCACTATTTGTGCAAATTATAACTGGGTGAAAAGGTCAGGGAAACGCCTGGATGCTGTACCCTAAACCAACCCTTGTGGTACCTGCTGCAACACTGCTTGCCACTATCTTGGATTATCACTTGGGTATTCTTGCGTGTCTTCCAAGCCACTTCATGACTAGAACTATACAAACTGGACTGGGACTTCACTCTTCTTTGCCTCCTACATCTTCAGGTGAGCTCATCAGATCCCATGCAAAGTAGAACCTCTGGGTATTCCCAGACCTTTCTTTCTCTGTTTCATGCATCCATTGAGAGGATACGAAAGGCGGGGGAGGGATTTCGGTGATACATACTGGAATGTGGGAGTGTTTCTGATTTGAAAGATTTGTGAGATCTTAAACACCCTGGAAGGGGCAAGATATCATAGGCTATGATGGATGTGAGCCTAGCTTCCTACAGGTGCTACAAAGAAGCAAACATTTCTATTCTGAATGTTCAGTTGGACTAGAAACACAAGCAGAGAATGTTCAGTTAAAATTGAGAGGACTTAATAGTCTAATGTAGGATGCCCACGAGACTAAAACTTATCTGATAGATAAAGATGAAGTCTATGCTTGATTTTGAAGTTTCTTCTCCATCTCAATTTGAATCTATCTGTTGAGATCTGACAGAGAGACTCTCTTGCTACCCTCTGAAGCTCTATTGACAGCAAGAGGATAGTATTAGAATGGCTCCCACATCATGTCTGTTGTAATTATAACACTGCAATATAAAGCTTAAATGGACACAATCTAATGCATGGTTGGTAATACCTTGTATGTCCACAGGGGCAAGAAACTACAGCACAATCTTAGATATCACAAAATCTTTCAAAGAAAATATATTTATAAGCAGTGTAGCTTGTTTTAACGCTGTTTCTGTAATACAGTAGCGATTAGCTCAAGGACATGGAACATGAAGTAATAAACATGGAATTAGGGGGGAAAACAGTTGTACACCTATAGAGGCCTGCTTGATGAAAGAAAATACTGCAGAAAGAGCTTTCGATGCATCACCTAGTTTCAGAGGAAAAATAAGGAACCTACCACAAAATGATTTTCAAATGGGGAAAATTTCTCTTTGCAAAAGAATGAAACCAGGAGTTAAGCAATTTACCAGTTGTGAAAGCTGCAAACTCTAAATGGAATGATAATCAGAAAACGTCGGACATAAGACGTACTCAACCTATTTATGTTTAGGTTTTTCTGCTGATTTTGTGGGAATGACTGGAAAGGGTGGGTATACAGTAAACTTGCTAGAATAGAGGGCAAGAACACACTTGGGGATTCTGATGAACTGAGGAATGAGACGAAACAAGCCAGAAAGTTGGGGCATCAGTTCCGTAAGGATATTGCGGACCGAAATGTAATCAAAGACATCCCTCCCATCCATATCTTTGAACCCGTAAAGGTGGGCAAGATCTGGATTGAGCAGAACTTTGCCACTGTGGCCCATGACTTTGGGGTCTGAGGCCAGGCCAACTACGCACTTTCCACTCACTTCAGGACTCTCTCCCATGGTAGCCAACTTCTCCTTCATCTTCTGAAAGAGGGGCCCAGACTTTTGTTCTGCTTCCTTCTGTGTTATTTCAGTGCCAACAAAACCAGGCCATAGCGCCATGCAGGCCACGCCAAAGGGACGCAGCTCAACGGCACAGTCAGCCGCCATGCGGTCACAAGCAGCTTTGCCCACGCCATATGGAACATTGAACAAGTAGCGCAGTCCTCCCGGCGAGGAGATGATGACAATGAGCCCACGACCAGCAGGCGCCATGAGGCGGGCAGCATAGACTGTGCAGATGTAGTGGCCCCTCAGGCCTGTGTTGTTGGTCTCGTCCCAGAGGGAGGTCTTGTTTTCCCAAAAGGGCAAACCTGTCTCAAGACTCTCAATGATGGCGTTCATCCCAGAGAAGGCATTGTTGACCAGGACGTCCAGCCGGCCAGCCTGCTCCTTCCGGACGCGCTCAAACAGCGCCTCCACCTCTTCCTCCCGGGACGAGTCGCACACCACCGGCACGCACTTCCCGCCTCGGCCCCGCACGTCGGCCGCCGCTCGCTCCAGGCTCTCCAGGTGTCGGCCCGTGATGTACACGGTGGCGCCTGCCTCCGACAGCTGCAGCGCGATGCCTTTCCCGATGCCCCGGGAGGCGCCGGTCACCACACATACCTGCCCCGAAAGAGGCCTGGCGGCACCTGCCATTAGCACAGAGAGAGAGAGAGAGCGCGGAGAAGGAAACGGGGAGGGGGGGGGATGACTGACAGAGTGCGCGGCCGGCTCAGGAAAGTGCAGCGGATGCTGCGAGAGCTTTTGGGGCATCCTGTTGAAGCGCCGGTCTCATTTAAGTCGTCGTCCCCGCCCCCGCTCATCATGGGACTGTTCTTCCAGCCGAAGAACAAGTGTCGTCCCGCCCCCCTCTAGCCAGCGATGCTTGCAGAACCGCCTGCCAAAGCTCAATCCCCAGGGCTTGAAGCGCCGCGGCGATTGCAGCAGAAGTTTTCTGTAGGAACTGATACAGCTAATGAGCTCGGAGAGGACCGCTGATGACGCGCAGTTGCAAGCAAAGAACCCAGTTCTTCCAGTGGGTTCTCTCTGCATGCCAATATCACTGGTGACCCTGGGTCAGGTCCTGTAATTAGGCCTAACCTAACCTCCCTCACAGAGTTGTCAGGTGGGTACTTGAAGGAAGAATGGTCTAGAATCTAGATTAAAAAGTGTGGTAAACAAACGTTTATGCAACGGTAGGGCCCACTGATCTGGGGCCTAGTCTCTGCAGGACAGGTTAGTAGGATGGAAGACTGTAGAGTGTTCAGCTAAGCTTGTTTGTATGTTTTTCCCTGGTAAAGCTCCTCTGCCATTATCATCAGCCACATTGCAGGCAGACATCCAACAAATGGAGCTTTCCCCATCACTCTGTCTTCCTCACATAGAGGGAAATGCTTCTCCTGCTCCATTTTTGCATTTGTTAAAGGCACAGGAACCTGCTGGGGTAGAGGGCTGAGAGGGAGAGAGAATACATTATTATAGTGTGGAAACAAAGTGTAGTTGCTAGAGATCACAAAAAGAGTCTGGCTCAGGTGGACACTCCTTGATAGTGGGGCAATGAAGCAATGTTAGGCAGGTAGCCCAAAACCTTCCTGCAACTAGGTTGCTGTTATGGATAATATCATAGCACATAACCATCATAGTAGTCCCATAATTATGCCCGCCCCAAATAATGTAGTTGTTGATTTTATCTTAAGAGAACATTAACAGAATTGTGGAATGGAAACTCTCATGGCTCGGTACAATGTGCAAAGAAATAGGGTATATGGGTTTAGCAGCCATGTCCAAATTTTTAAAACTAATAAGACGTCCCAAAACATGCTTAAAACATGCTTAAAACAGGTTAAAAACACAATTAGCCAGGATGGTGTAGTGGTTTGGGAGTCGGACTTAGACCTGGAAGATCCAGGTTCAAATCCCCACTCAGCCACGAAGCTTCCTGGGTGACCTTGGGCCAGTCACTATCTCTCAGCCCCACCTACCTCACAGGGTTGTTGTGAGGACAAAAAGGAGGGGAGGAAACATGTACACCACTCTGAGCTCCTTGGAGGAAGGGTGGTATAAAAATGTGAAAAATAAATAAATAAATAAATTAAAAACATCCAAAAGTATTTAAAACAAATAAGGTCACCGACGTTTCATCCCCCTCTGTGGACTTTTTCAAAGTGAAACGAAAGCAAACGTGCTGTCCAGATGTCATTGGCTCGGAGAGCCAAAGTCAAAGTGATAGCTTTGGCTCTCGGAGACAATGACATCTGGACAGCATATGTGCTGTCGTTTCACTTTGAAAAACTCCACAGAGGGGGATGAAACTTCAGTGACCTTATTTGTTTGTAATACTTTTGGATGTTTTTAATCGTGTTTTTAACCTGTTTTACATGTTTTAAGCAGAAGCGTCATTCGGGGGGGGGGCTGGTGCCCTGAGCCCCAGGCGCCGAAGCTTCAGGGGGACGCAAGTTCGTGGTATTGCTCTGCGCGGATCCGGCTTGGAGGTGGGCCCTCCCGCCTGCCCTGGAGACGTACGGCTCCAAAAAGGCTAGTAAAACGGCGGTGTGTGTGTGTGATTGGAGCCGTGCGCCCGCACATGAAACTGATGTCACGCCCCCACATGGGGGTGTGACTTGTGGCGTCACATGGGGGACGTCGCGTCGGCGGCCCCCCCCCCCCACGTTGGGGCGGAATTCCACTGCTGGTTTTAAGTGTGATTTGGAACATCTTATTAGTTTTAAAAATTTGGACATGGCTGCTAAACCCATATACCCTATTTCTTTGCACATTAACAGAATTGTTTAATATAAGGAGATATTACTATCATGAGGAGCCATCCTCAAAAACCAAGATCTTTATAGGTCTAACACTAACATTTTAAATCCAACTTGTTTGTAGTTGGTTAAAACAAGAAATTAATTTGACTTAAAACAGTCTCTTACTCTTGCCTCCTCCCCCAAATCCCATAGGAGCATTATTTTTTTTTACAACTGTGCCTTGTTTGATAAGGCACTGGGGTTCAACACTTGTTTTTCCCCTAGATAAATTTATAACTTTCTCATGAAGAAAGTGTTTCCATAATTCCCTTCCGCTTTAAAGTCCTTGTACATTACAACAAGAAGGTGATTAAGGCTGCAATCCTATAACAATATAAGACACAATGGAACTTTTGAGCAAAGATGCACAGATTGCACTGAAATGTTTTGTTCTTAACCGTCCATCCCCCCTCCTGCCAAGTGTGAACTGGATTAATGCAAATATTGATATAATGGATTCTATTCTGCCTTCTTCGATTGCATTAAAGAAGAAAATAATAGTAGGAAGGGGACGTGTAGGTCTGAAGAAAAATGCTGTATTTATCTCCTTGGTCTAAATGTCGTCGGATATGGTAAAATGTATTTCACCTTCAGGTAAACCAGGTGAATTTTTTTTATGTTAGTACAGTACATATCTGTACAATATGCAATTCTCATATGCAATTTAAATGTCCTAATTTCAGACAGGAACAAAGGAGAAGATTGTGCAAATGCAAATCCTTTACTGTTGTAATTCCAGTGGGCCTATCTGAAATCTCCTCATTGAGATTTGGTAACCTGAGCTTTCATTAAGCCTGGAATTTCTATTACCGCATAGAACTGAGTGTACACAACCCATGTAGTTGCATGTTTTTTTGAGACACAACAGTGGTCCAATTCAGGGACTGATTTTTTGGTATTTGGTTTACCATTTAGAAATACAGTATGCATTTAAAATCCCTCATATGAAAAGAAAATATATGTTTAGGATCATAGGAAACTGCCTTATCCTGAGTCAGGCCATTGGTCCACCCAGCTCAGTACTGTCGACACTGACTGGCAGCAGCTCTCCAAGGTTTCAGAGAGGAATTCTTCTCTGCCCTACTGGGAGATGCCTGGGATTAAACTGGGATCCCCCTGTGTGCAAATCACACCCTCTACTGTTGAGCTACAGGCCCTTCCAGTAGCGTAGCTGAGCTGGCTGGTACCTGGTGCTGCTCCAATCCTGCATCATAACCCCTCCCCCGCCTCATAGCCCTGTCCCTGCTCCTGGAATGGCATCAATTTGGAGTTGAATTGGAGCAAAGAGAAGGACCAAACTTCGCTCCGCTCGTAGCTCCAACTGCCCAGAGCGGCGAGCACTGCGCATACCGCCCTCCTCATTCGCAGGTTAGCCATCTGTAGATTTTTTTCAGTGCAGATGGCTAACCCCGGAAGTAAAATCTCACTGGGGCTGAGGGTGGGGCAGCATCACAGTACCTTATTTTTCAGCTGCGCCAGGTCTACTGCCTGCTTCTCGACTCCTGCACACCTTCTAAGTACTCCAAACTGCAGCAAACAGTCAAAAACACAAAAACACAATCAAAAGCAACTTCCAGTCGTGACGTGAAACCAGAAGTTGCTTTTGATCGTGTGTTTTTTTAATTGTTTGCTGCAGTTTGGAGTACTTAGAAGGTATGCAGGAGTCAAGAAGTGGACGGTGGGCCCGGTGTAGCTGAAAAATAAGGTGCTGTGGCACTGCCCCCACCATGGATTTCATTTTATGCGGATTGGGTATCCGCAGGGGTTCCAGGAACGGAATCCCCACGGATACCAAGGGTCCACTGTATTACCTTTGCATAGAAAGTGTTCCTTGTCAATGCAATATCCTCAGACAAGTTATCATGATTTGCCCTGGAATCAGTTTTCATGTTTGATAAGGCACCAGGGTTCAAAAGTTGTTTCCCCCCCCCCAGATAAATGTACAGCTTTCTCATGAAGAAAGTGTTTCCATAATTTCCGCCTGCTTTAAAGTACTTGCATATTACAACAATAAGGTGATTGAGGCTGCAATCCTATAACATTTTCCTGGGAGCAAGCCCCATTGTATACAATGGAACTTACTTTTAAGTAAACATGAACCGAATTGAACTGAAATGCTTTGTTCTTATCTGGCTATTCCCCCCCCCCCATGTGAACTGGATTAATGCAAATATTAATATAATGGATTCTATTCTGCCTTCTTTGATTGCATTAATGAAGAAAATAGTAGTAGGAAGGGGACGCGTAGGTCTGAAGAAAAATGCTGTATCTATCTCCTTGGTCTAAATGTTGTCGGATATGGTAAAATGTATTTCACCTTCAGGTAAACCAGGTGAAATTTTTTTATGTTGGTACAGTACATATCTGTACAATATACAATTCTCATATGCAATTTAAATGTCCTAATTTCAGACAGGAACAAAGGAGAAGATTGTGCAAATGCAAATCCTTTACTGTTGTAATTCCTATCTGAAATTTCCTCATTGAGATTTGGTAACCTGAGCTTTCATTAAGCCTGGAATTTCTATTAAGGCATGGAATTTCTATTACGGTGTGCCCAACTCACCCCAGCTACACCACTGGGCCCTTCCTCTATGTTTGGATTTTGTTGTCTGTTACCTTTGCGTAGAAAGTGTCCCTTGTCTTTAAATACAACATCCTCAGACAAATTATCATGATTTTCCCTGCAATCAGTTTTCATGTTCTTGAATGTAGCCAGCTTCACAACTTTGTCCACCTCCTCATTGCTCAGCTGCTTTCCTACATAACTGCAGGTTTTTAATACAGCACCTCTAAGATCCTGCAATGAGAGTTGTTTTGTTTCTGGTTAAAACAGATGAAAGTTACACTGAATGTAAATATTAAGGAAAACGTTTATAAAATGATGTATAGATGGTATATTACTCCAAGTAAATTAGCAAAAATGTATGGGAATTTATCAAACAGTTGTTGGAAATGTAAAAAAGAAGGAAGGGTCTTTTTATTATATGTGGTGAACATGCAGGCAAGCAAAGAAATACTGGACCCAGATTCATAAACAAATTCAGATTATTTTAAAGATTAATATACAAATGAAACCAGAGGTTTTTTTGTTGGGTATGAGAGATGAGCATTTAAAGAGTGGGAAACGTCATTTTTATACATGATAGTTGTGGCAAGAATTATATATGCGCAATACTGGAAGAATTCAGAAATACCTTCGATGGAAGATTGGTGGATTAAAGTTTTGGAATTTGCAGAAATGAAGAAACTAACAACTTTAATTAAGGAAAAGTCTGTAAATGTATTTGTGAGTAATTGGAAACCGCTTATTGAGTTTTTAGGCGTGAGAGAGAAGACTGATTTGATGACTTGTGGATTTGATGAATAGTCAATCAATCAATCAATAACCTTTATTGGCATAGTCCAGAGGTTCTCTAAGTGTGAGGCGCGACTCCCAAGTGCGTCATCAAAAGCAGCCAGGGGCGTCGTGTTAATCTTGTAATTAACACATATTCTTGCTTGCAAGAGAGAGAGCAAAAAGAAAGATCGGGAAAAGCTGCTGCCTCTTCACATCGGGTCACTCAAAGTTAATTTCAAAACACTTCAGGTTGTAGGCAGTTTCCACGTCTTGTTTTTAACCACAGCGTGAGGGAAGCCCTTGCTTATCTTATGTTAAAGAACAATTAACAAGCCGCTAAGTACTCAAGCTGAGCTGGAGACAGCAAGCTCCTAGAGACAAGACAGCATCCCGTTTCTCTCATTGTAGGTTTGCAGATAAGGTATTTTCATTCAGGTTTCATTCAGACATTGCAGGTTTGCAAATAAAGTATTTTCTTTCTGTTGAATGTTTTTAATAAAGCAAACACAAAACAAATGCAAGAACTGCAATTGAAAATGGTGCAGAGCAGGTTCTGCTTTACATACAGTCTTTGATTTCTATGTTTAGTTTGGTTGTTTAATTATTAGGATTTCTCTCCTTCATCCTTTCTGACCCACCTCTAAGTTAGTTCCCCACTCTATTTGCTGGGACAACCCCCCCCCCCGGAAACTGCCAGGCAGTATAAGAATCTGTTTTTCATCTTGCAAAGATGCTACCAAAAGGAGCTAGCTTTCTCTCTCTTTCTCTCTCGTGCAACTGGGGTGGGGCATGACCAATGCTTCCCTCCCATGCTTTGAAGTTTCTCTTGCCATGAATAGGACTAACACAGACGACATCAGTGCCCTCTACCCAGGCCTGCCAATGGAGGGAGGGCAGCATCCCAACCCCACCCTGCGCACTCCTGGCTTAGCTGCTGCTCAGCATAAGCATGGAAAATCCACTTTAGGGCTCGTTTTGGGAATATACACATACATATACACATACATATAAGAAAGGGTGCCTCTGAGCATGTAAAGAGTGCCTGTTTCTTCCATGCACTGTAATGGGGAGTCACGGCTAACGGCGAGGGAGGTCAAGGGAGCCGCGAGTCAAAAAAGTTTGGGAACCACTGGCATAGTCAACAAACACATACAGTCAACAGACAACCAACAAACAAAACAATAATAGAGAGCGATAGTTACTCCACAGCAGAATAATATCAGAACTTAACTAAACAGAACATATCTAAATATACACATAATTAAACTTTAAGCCTAGGCTTCCATGATAACTAATGCCGAAATGAAAAACTTTAAAGTTTAGGAGAGAGAGTAGATATTGTTTCGCATCGTTGGATTACCATCAGAAGGTAGGTAGCAGTTTGCCTAACCAGATCCTGTTGTTGTGAGGCTAATAATAGCCGAATCCTATCATCATCCTGACAAGGCAAATGCGCCAGTAAATGTGAGTAGAGATTGGTCTGCTGGAGGTCCTCATAGACAGGACAATGTAAAAGAATATGGGATAAGTTCTCAATAATTCCCTTATTACATATACACATACAGTCTTTACTGTCTGTGAGACCATTAAAGTGGGCTTTTAAAACATTAGATAGTAATACATTACATCTCGTGGCCATAAAGACCCTCCGCGCCTGAGGATTCTCAATTAAATACAGGTACCTCCACTGGCGTCACTGCAGGGAGGCCGGAGCTCTAAGTTCCGCCGCGGTCTGAGCCTCTGTTACACTAGAGCATGAAGCGGCCCCACCCCCTCATCTTTGGAGCCATTCAAGATGGTGAAAGCACCGTCTTGAATGGCTCCGAAGGTGAGGGGGCGGGGCCGCTTCGTGCTCCGGTGTAACGGAGGCTCAGACCGCGGCGGAAGTTAGAGCTCCGCCCCCCTGCAGTGACGCCAGTGGGTACCTCGGTTTACATGCATAAGTCATCGGCAGTTGTAAATGCAGAGGCGAGCAGGTCTTTAATGCCTCAGCAAACAGCTCTTGCCTCTCAATAGCAAATACCCTAGTTAAAAGGGTATTGGATGCTTTGGCTAGGGACTCAGCCCCCAAAATATCAGCAGAGAGGCCTATAGATTGTATTTTCTGTGGAAACAAAGTAATTTCCGCAGGTTGTACATTATCTGAGATAATAGCTTTAAGAAGGGGTGCCCATTCAGCTGTATAACAGCTGAATTGACCCTTGGTGGCAGAGAGGAGTCGCTGTCGTGTGCTGCGGTGAGAGAACATACTGGAATACTGAGAGTGTCAGTGACAGAGCGATGACAACTGGAAAAATGTTTCCCTGTTCAGCATGATCTGTGGCGTCCTGCAGAGAGCTCGAGGCTTGTGTTCAGCAGCTAGTGAAGATGACTACACCGTGGAGGAAACCAGCTGGAATTGTAGTGTTCTATGCAGAACAATATTGTAAAGATCCTTATCGGATCTAGATAAGCCTGCCTATGTAAACCGCCTTGAATAACATCTGAAGAGCAATCTAAGGATAAGAAAGGCGGTATATAAATACAGAAAATAAATAAAATAAATAAATAACAGACCTGCAGCCAGTATTTAAGAAACCTGGCCCAGGTTTGTGTCTTCAAACGTATTTGTCCTGTCTCAAAGCATAAAGTGGCGTATGAGACGCAATGTGGTACCCCCATAATTTTGTACAAAAAATTGGATTGGGTTCTCTCTGCTTCGACATTGAATGCAAGCATCTAGATTTGTATACCGTACAGGAGTTGGGAGACAACCTTTGCATTAAACATGTTAATAGCAGCCGGAACATATGAATTGCCTTGGGAGTAAAAAAAATCTGAGTATGGCCTGAGTAGTAGTTTTAGCAGATTTAAGAGCTGACATACGATGGGAGGCCCATTGATGTCTATAATGAAAATTTACGCCCAAATATCGGAAGGTTTTAACCTGTTGAATATGGTTAAATTCAAAAATCCACCAAAAAATCCACCAAAAATCCAAGATCAGGATTTCCAAGACGTTTCAAACACCACAATCTTGGACTTATCATAATTGAGATGCAGGTGATTCGTGCTTAAATAACAGATACAGGCATTAACTAAGCGCTTAAGACCTAAACTAGTGCGAGAGATTAAAACCATGTCATCTGCATAAAACAGAAACGGCACCAGTGACGAGCCAATTTTAGGGCAGTGTGCATCTACTTTGGCCAATTGGGGAGCCAGGTCGTTTATGAAGAGATTAAAAAGAGTAGGGGCCAAAATACAGCCTTGTTTGATCCCTTTGTTAATCATAATCTGGTCTGACACTTCCCCCGCGGTGGACAATCTGACACAACAAGCATTCACTGTAGAGCAGGGGTTCTCAACCTTTGGAGGCCCAGGTACCCCCTATCACGGTTCAATTTTCTGAAGTACCCCTGCTAATTAATTGCTAATTAATTGGACTAATCAATTAATTAATTAGCTAATTAATCATTAAATAAAATAAGTACTAAAACAATTTTAAATGTGAAAAAATGTCTTACTTAACTCTGTGTGTGTGTGTGTGTGTGTGTGTGTGTGTGTGAGAGAGAGAGAGAGAGAGAGAGAGAGAGAGAGAGAGAGAGTTAATCAGACAGACTGGGGGATTGCATTTAAGTTCTAATTAACAAGTAATTAACTACTGATTGATGCTGATAAGAGGCAAGCTCTGGCGTACCCCCTGCCATTGGTCCGCGTACCCCTAGGGGTACTCGTACCACAGGTTGAGAACCCCTGCTGTAGAGGCTTTCATAGTAGTTTTGAACAACAAGCATTATTTGTATAAAGCTGCTGAATCAGAAGAAGAAACCTACGATCAATTTCCAGATTCTTAAGTTTACACCAGACCAGGTCTCTATGAAACGTATCAAATGCTGCTTTAAGATAAAGAAATGCAGTATATAGTGTGGTAAGGCTGTTTGCCGGGAAATAATGTGTGATAAGGTTGCACAGTGATCGATAGCTGATGAATAATAGAGTTAATGTGGCTTGTGGGTTATTATAAGTTGAAAACAGAAAATAATATGCTAGTAGGATATATGCTTTGCGCTTGCTGTAACTTTTCAAAATTATATGTAAAGAGAGTTGTTTTGTTTCTTAAGTTTCAGAATCAGGACTTCATATGCTAGAAAACTGACATTTTCTGTCATAATCTATCAGAGTCCCTGGTGAAAATGAACTGAATACATAGGCTGTCCAACCTTAATAAGGGCCGCCCTGTTTAGCTGCAAAGGTTCCTGCCACTGCAGATAAAGTGGCAAGCTAAGCATGACAACATAGGAAGAACCATGCAGCCCTGCCTTAATCCTCACATCACTCTAATTACGGTTCATGTGTACTGTCTTTCCCAATACCATGAAAACCCTGATGAATATCTATAATATGCATTGCCTGTCAGTGTCAACCCTCTGCATGGCCTATGAAGCCTCTCTCTTAGAAATGCAGGTCAGAGTGCGCAAATCCAGCATGTAGCAAGAAAGCAGAAGCATCAACACCTGACACAAGAGAGGCACATCCTCGAGTCCTGCACCTGCTATAAGGAGATGGCTGTAGAGATTGCGCTCTAGTGATGGGAGCCTAGAAAGCACCCTTGCCCATCTTTCCCATAGTCTCCTGAAGTGGAGGAGAGAAATGTACATTTTGCTTTTTCTAATCAAAGCAGCACGGAATGGGCTGGGCAGGCATTTTGTCTTAAATGTCTTTCACACAGCAAAAACAATAACTGGCTTGATTTAAGCCCTAAGGAGTAAAATATAATTAACAGACTTGCTGTCTATGCAGCATAAGACTAGGGAGATAACAATCATTTTGTCAGTGTCTGTGATAGCATTGTTAAGGGGGGCTGGATGGGGATGGCGTGCATTCTCAAGCATAAGAATATCTATTAAAAAAGAGAACCCAACAGTGAGAGAAGCGCAATACCTTTAATCAAGACTCACAAAAGTGTCACAAAACAGTGGCATTCAGTCTTTCAGAACTCTGCTGCAGGCTGGACATTAAATCGAAAAGGTTGAGCGGTGAGCGCCCAACTCATCTTGGAATCTCAGTCCAGGGTGTTGCAACTCTTGTGATAATATAATCCCTTCCATAGCACCTCAGGTATGAAAAGTTTGTTGCAGTGCTTATGTTGTCATCCATTCCTGCAACCACCCTATCATCATTATTTACATCTTAATCCTAAAAGGCTGTTTTAGCACCTCTGATTTTTGGTACTACAGGCAGCAGCCACAGTGGCAACCTTCATGTGGCAAGGAGAGCGGAATGGCACAGCTCTGCCACACTGGGCTTTAAAGAACCAAAGGTTGTTTGGATTTTTGTTTTTCCTACTGATTTCTGAAAGAAGGAAGGCAGGAAGTAGAAATGTGGTATAGTGACAACTCAGGAAGACTTGAGTTCAAATCCCTGCTTGGCTATGAAACTTACTGGGTGATATTAAGCCAGTCAATCTCTCTCACAGCGCAATCCAGAAGACGGTGCCGGTGCCGGAACGAGCGTTCTGTTGCCGGAAGCTGTCGTGAACATACCGTAAAGCATGTTCGCGACGACTCTGGAGTAAGGGAGGCTGATGCAAGATCGGCCTCCCACACTCCGATGCCAGACTAAGGATGCGGCCGGCGGCAGAAGGTGAGTCCTCTGACACTGGCCGCGTGGGTGGTCTGGCAGGTGAGGGAGGGGGGCCATTGGCCTAACCGGCCAGGTAGGGGGCGGGGATGGCGTCGGTCATCTCCGGGTCCCTGCCGGGCCGGCTAGGCAATTACACTGCCTCCTCTACTTTTGGCGGAAATCCGAGGAAGCCGATAGGGCTGGTCCTGGTTTACACTCGGGGAAGGGAACGAGCGTCCCCTTCCCCGAATAGATCTCCGGCCTGCCGGTCGACAGGCAGCCTGGGCGCAGGATCCGGCGGGCAGCCTTGGGCTGCCGGTTGGATCCTTAGTCAGGATTGCGCCCTCAGCCTAAAGTACCTCATGTGAGAGTATAAGAAGAGAAAGTGGGACAAGGAGCCCCAGAAATGTTCCTAAGTTCCACTTTTCCAAGCAAAGACCAGCCTCATCAAAGCTAAAAAGGAACTGATTTTCCCCCCACAGAGAGAAGAGTGTGTGCTGCCACAAGCACTGCCAGTGTTAATTCCCTCAGGCATTTCTATATGCAAGGTCTCTCTCTCTACCTTCAGCATTTTGTCACTGTGGTCAGTGTGTGTGTTGGGGGAGGACACAGAACTGAACAGGGCTTTATACTGAGTCAGCCCAATGGTCAATCTAGCCAGGATTGCCAACATGGACAGGCAGTGGTGCTCCAGGCCTTTTTTGCTGCCTTGCCTAGAGATAGCAAGAAGGGCTGAATATGCAACCTAATTGGAAGAGCACATGCTGTCTCTATTGGCACAAGTCTCTATTGGCACTGCAGTGGGATTGGAACTTAAAGTTAGAATTCTTTCTCTCACTCTTCTAGAACAGCAGGTTCCTCCTGTGCCTTTAACAAATGCATCACAGGCAAAAATGGAGCAGGAGAAGCATTTTGCCATGTAGCGTGATCGTGATGGGGAAAGTGCTACCTGTTGGATGTCAGCCTGCAATGTGCCTGATAATGGCATAGGGGCTCTACTAGGGAAAACCAACCAACAAGCTAGTCATCCTAAAATCTACTACCTAAGCCCGTCCACCAGAGACTAGGCCCCACTGAGCTCAGTCAGTGGTTCCTAATGTTGCATAAACGTTTGTTTACCACACTGCTAGCCGAGCCTTCCTTCAAGTGCACTTTCAGTGCACCATACGGGATCTCCCCATTTTATCCACTCGAGATCGAACTACGACGACTGACCCAAGGTCACGACAGTGATCTTGGTACACAGAGGATCCAACTCGAATTGGGCTCTTTGCTTGCACCTGATAAAAATGCGCTAAGTAGTCTGATAATTAACTGGATTCGCCTTTCAAGTGTGACAAGGTTGGTTGGTTGTTGGTTTTGCTGCACCAAAGTAACACTGCATAGACGAGCCCGAAACTGGCTTTCCTGAACTTGGAAAAAATTGCACTTTGTGGTTGTTGCGCTTCTTGCGTGTCATCAGGGGGTCGCCTCCGAGCTCATCATAGGCTGTATCTGTTCCTACGGGAAAACCCTGCTGCAATCGCCGCAGCGCTCCAAGCCCTGGGGGTTGAGCCTTGGAAGGCGGTTCTGTAAACTTCTCCGGCTTGGGGGGGGGGGGGGTGCGGACGACGACGCCTGTTTTTCGGCTAGGAGAACAGGCTACAGCCCCAGCCTGTCCGACCCACGCACAGGGGTGGCGAGCTAAATGAGATCGGCGCTTCATAAGGACGCCCCAATAGCTCTCGCAGCAGCATCTGCCAGACTTTCCTGAGCCGGTCGCTCTCTCTGTCAGTTGCTTCCCCCGGTTTCCTTCTCCGCTCTCGCTCTCTCTCTGTGCTAATGGCAGGTGCCGCCAGGCCTCTTTCGGGACAGGTATGTGTGGTGACCGGCGCCTCCCGGGGCATCGGGAAAGGCATCGCGCTGCAGCTGTCGGAGGCAGGCGCCACCGTGTACATCACGAGCCGACACCTGGAGAGCCTGGAGCGAGCGGCGGCCGACGTGCGGGGTCGAGGCGGGAAGTGCGTGCCGGTGGTGTGCGACTCGTCCCGGGAGGAAGAGGTGGAGGCGCTGTTTGAGCGCGTCCGGAAGGAGCAGGCTGGCCGGCTGGACGTCCTGGTCAACAATGCCTTCTCTGGGGCGAGCGCCATCATTGAGAGTCTTGAGACAGGTTTGCCCTTTTGGGAAAACAAGACTTCCCTCTGGGACGAGACCAACAACACAGGCCTGAGGGGCCACTACATCTGCACAGTCTATGCTGCCCGCCTCATGGCGCCTGCTGGTCGTGGGCTCATTGTCATCATCTCCTCGCCGGGAGGACTGCGCTACTTGTTCAATGTTCCATATGGCGTGGGCAAAGCTGCTTGTGACCGCCTGGCGGCTGACTGTGCTGTCGAGCTGCGTCCCTTTGGCGTGGCCTGTGTGGCGCTATGGCCTGGTTTTGTTGGCACTGAAATAACACAGAAGGAAGCAGAACAAAAGTCTGGGCCCCTCTTCCAGAAGATGAAGGAGAAGTTGGCTACCATGGGAGAGAGCCCCGAAGTGAGTGGAAAGTGCGTAGTTGGCCTGGCCTCAGACCCCAAAGTCATGGGCCACAGTGGCAAAGTTCTGCTCAATCCAGATCTTGCCCACCGTTACTGGTTCAAGGATGTAGATGGGAGGGATGTCTTTGATTACATTTCGTTCAGCAATATCCTTACGGAACTGATGCCCCAACTGTCTGGGTTGTTTTGTCTCATTCCTTAGTGCATCAGAATCCCCAAATGGGCTTTTGCCCTCTATTCTAGCAGGTTCCATTTATATCCACTTTTTCAACCATTTTCTGAAAAATCTGGGAAAAAAGCATGAACCTAAACATGATAGGGCTAGGATTGTGTCTTATATTTGACATTTTCTATGCACTATATGAACTTTGTGAACCTGAATCTTACCTTGAAGTCTATGGGCTGGGTGATAGCAGGGGCACCATCCCATATACCACATGGACTCTTTGTTATGGAACAATTCCTAACTCTAGCAAATTAATTATTATTCCTTCCTAACAACATTATGCAAATATAAAAGGTATTGTACAGTACACACACACACACACACACACACACACACACACACACACACACAGTTACTCCAGAAGAGACAGATTACCCTTTACACTAAATGCAGCAAGGCAGGGAAATTTGCTCCCAGAGCAATGCGGAGACCCGCAAAAAAAAAAAGCTAAGAGAACAAGGGTGTTTATGAGATCGCAGAAAATGAGAACAGACCGCGGATACGGAGAGATAGGTGGCAATTTTGCCCCTCGCAGATAGAGAATTTGCAGATAGATAATTTGCATATAAAGAGAACTGACTGTATTTTCTTTCATCATGTATGCCTCCATAGCTAGAAAAGGTTTTTTTTTTATCTGCATCTTTAAGCACTCTAGTATTTAAGAAATATTAAATAGCCATGCAACTAAGAAATGTATTTGCTTTGCCAGTTTTTGTGATATTTGAGAAGACTTTTCTCGCCCCTGTGGAACACACCATATTGTTCCCCATAGTGACTAGCCAGGTATGTTGGTTTATCAAGGAGCAAATGCCTTTCAGTGCTAGATCAACCCAGAACAACAATAGAAGTACTTTAGCAGGTCTGAAAGGGTATATGCTGTTTAAGTACACTAAAGAGGACTGCAACATACAGTATTTAAACCTGCCATAATACGTATGGGTAGAACAGTGAGAAACACAAAGTATCCATTTGAGACAACAGAGGAACCTGATTTCCTCCTACCATTATATGTTTTGTTGAAATTCAGTGGGACTTTCATGCATGTCTGGGTGGAGACCATCACTTAACTACACACTATGTGTGCAGGAGAACCCAAGCTGTCTGGTATATGATATATGAACACAGAGCACTTAGGAGAAAAGAAGTCTTTAAGAAGGTCTTACCTAAACTGTTTTACATTGAGCCCATTTACATTAATACTGCTTTATATTGCAGTATTGAACTACAGCATAGGCATGATGCAGGGGCTATTACTAAGATGGCAGTCTTATCTGTCACTGCCACAAGGAGGCTGGATGTGCAAGAGCCTGCCTCTCAGATCTGGATAAATTCATATGAAGGAAGCAGAGATGGAGAAGAAACAGCAGCAAAGGGAGGCCCCCCCGGGCAGCACGTGGGGGGTGACAAAGCGGGTGGTGGGAGCACCAATTGTGCTGTTTCAGTGGCAGGAAGAGCAGGCGTCAGCAGTGGAGACAGCGATTATCTGTGATTGTTGAATCACACTTGCCTGTTTCAGAGCTTGTAAGAGCTCACAAAGCTCTTTCAAATCAGAGATGTCCCTGCGCTCCAGTGCCACCTGAATCCTTCCCCCGCCTTTCGTATCCTCTCAACTGATGTGTTACAGGCATGAGAAAGAGGAAGAAAGGTCTGGGAATACCCAGATGGTCTACTTTGCCTCCTACATCTTCAGGTGAGCTCATCAGATCCCATGCAAGGAAGAGTGAAGTCCCAGTCCAGTTTGTATAGTTCTAGTCCTGAAGTGGCTTGGAAGACACGCGAGAATACCCAAGTGATAATCCAAGGTAGTGGCAGGAAGTGTTTGCAGCAGGTAACTCAAGGGTTGGTTTAGGGTACAGCATCCAGGCGTTTCCCTGACCTTTTCACCCAGTTATAATTTGCACAAATAGTGGCTCCGAGATAAATTTACCACCAGCTCTCCCATAAACTCCTGTCCCCAAAAACTGCCTCCAGTTCATGTAGGGTACCTTTAGGACCTATTATGCTATTATGCTAGAGGCAGTAGATGCATTTCAGGCAAACCTGGCTCAGGATCTGTCCAGATTACTCTCTTGCATTAGAGCCTAATTGCAGGAGGAGCTGGTGTAGCATTGTGTCTAAGAGACAGAGCTGTGAATCAGGACTTTCCTGGTTTGAATCTCTGCACTGCCATGAATTCTCACTAGGTGGCAGTAGGCAAGCCACCCCTTCAGTTTCCCGTTGAAATATGGCGACAACCTCTATCATAAAGGTAAAGGTATCCCCTGACAATTAAGTCTAGTCATGTCCGACTCTAGGGTGTGGTGCTCATCTCCATTTCAAAGCCGAAGAGCCAGCGTTTTCCGAAGACGCCTCTGTGGTCATGTGGCCGGCATGACTCTCCTTGCCGCAGCGCGTAGCATGCAGTGGGAACACGGAGCACTGTTTACCTTCCCGCAAGCGGTACCTATTTATCTACTCACATGCTTTGGAACTGCTAGGTTGGCAGGAGCTGGCCAAGCAACGAGAGCTCACCCCGTCGCGGGAATCGAACTGCCGACCTTAAGGACTACAAGACAATACATTTCAAGCACACTCAGACAGCACCATATATGCTATATGTTCATGATCCTTCAGTTGTACTGTGGGATACAGAAAACTGTACATTTCCATGGTGAAGGATCCTAGTACCTTTCAGTAAGCTAGAAATTGTATTTTAAGATGGCATTTTCTAAAAAACAACAACAAAAAACTACCTGATCATTTTGTCATGTGAAAAATGAGCATCTCCCCTTGCTCCCCCTCCATAAATTACCATATCAATTGCATCTGAAGGTACATCCGTGGTTGCTCAAGTTGTACAGGCATCTATTGGCTCGTACTTGTCCTTTCAGTCATGATCAGTGACAAACTGTTCCCTACATTTGTGCCTGTACGATTTTGAGAAGTTCTCCCATGTTCATATCCTTCTTGCACTTTTGATGCTGTTGTAGTAAAATGGCTGATGGTAGCCTTTTTAGAAATACAGAAATGATATGTATAATAATCTAAGGCTTTCATGGTCAGTATCGCTATCATTACAATTAAATTTATTCAAGTTTAAAGGTCTAGTAAAAACATAAGCACCTAACGTTTTGCCCACATTTGTGGTGGGCATTCTCAAAAGTTCATGAGCACAGTAATACACTCAAACCATCCTTCTCAGTCAGGAGAAAACCAGGCTATGAATACTGATAGTGAGGTGATCAATGGGTATGTGCCTTCCTTCAATCAGTTCCCATTTACACCTGTTGACTCACTAATCACCATTGGAGATTTTAAAGGGATCTGACCTCCCTGTTTAAGCTTTTTCTTATTGTTACAACCTTGAATTCTAGCCTTTGTGGCTCCGTGTTCTCATGAATGTTTTTCACGGTTTTTATGGTGAAAAACGGTGTTCAAACTGGGTATAATTGGATTAGTTCACACATACTCACAGTGCAATCCTGTGTAAGATACGGCGGCCGGCCTAAAGGGCCGGCCGCCATATCCTATGCAGGTTCAGGGCTGCTCCGGGGCAGCCCTGATGCACCTTGAGCCGGGGAAGGGATGATCATCCCTTCCCCAGGTGTAAGCGGTGGGAGTGTATGCGAGCTCCAGAGCTCAAGTACATTCACGCCAGCCGTGTAAGGCCAGGCTGGGCCTGGAGAGGGCTTGGGTGGCAGTGGGGTGCAGAGGCGTCGCTCCGGTAGGGGCGGGGCTGTAAGTTTTGCTCGGTCAGAGTCCCGTTTACCGAACGAGCAGGAGGCGGCCCTGCCCCCTCACTGTCAGAGCCATTCCTATACGGAGAAAGCAGCAGGCAGGGTCTCTTGCCTGCTGCTTTCCCCACACGGGAATGGCTCTGACAGTGAGGGGGCGGGGCCGCCTCCTGCTCGTTCGGTAAACGGGACTCCGACCGAGCAAAACTTACAGCCCCGCCCCTACCGGAGCGACGCCTCTGGTGGGGTGTGAAGGCTTGGGTGGCAGTGGGGTGTGCCACTGCCCCCTACTGCTTATGGGGGGCAGTGGCAGAATATGCTCAACGCTTCAGGTGCCATTGTTGGCTCAGACCAAGCCTGATTGTACCAATGGTGAGGAGCTGTACCAACTATCAGTTGTCCAGTTTGCAGAGAGGGAGCAAAACATTGTATTTGGACCAGCGAGACCTGGGTTCAAATCCTGGCACAGCCTTGCAGCTGAATGCAACCGGCCTCATTGATGTTGTGAAGATAAATGGTATTAGTCCAGCCCCCTCTCCTGCCATTATGGGAGAATGTAAAAAGTGAGAATCAAGGTAGGGTCAAACTTTCTAGTTTGAATGTACACAAGCATGCTGTAAGGGGCAGGAAGAGAGAAACCAGTTCCAGTAACTGGAGTTATATGAACTGTGCTGCTTGCTGAAGTCAAGACAAGTGTGGGCCACAAGACCTGCTTAGTTGTTATTTCCTTCACAAGCTTCTGTACCCTGGGGATCTCTCCCTAGTTCAGTATTTGGCACTGTGATCAAACAGTGGGGGCAGGCAGGCAGGCAACCGATTAGTTAATCTCTAGATCAAGATTGTCAATGTGGACTGGCAGTGGTTCTTCAGGCTTTTCTTGCTTCCCTACCTAGAGAGTTCAAGGGCTGAATCTGGGACCTATTATTGGCAAAGCATGTTCTCTACCACTGAGCTACAGCCTTTCCCAAATCTCTATCCAGAGAGGCTGTGCAATGGGGTTAGTACATAAAGTTAGAATTCTCTCTCCCTCTCAGCCCTCTACCCCAGCAGGTTCCTCCTGTGCCTTTAACAAATGCATCACACAGGTAGAAATGGAGCAGGAGAAGCATTTCCCCACAGAGAGCATGATGGGAAAAGCTCCACCTGTTGGATGTCTTACTGCAACGCAGCTCATAGTGTGCAGATGAGCTCCACTTAAAAACAAACCAACAAATCACCCACCCTACAGTCTACCACCCTAAACTCGTCCATCAGAGACTAGGCCCTCTGAGCTCAGTGGTTCCTAATGCTGCATAAAAGTTTGTTTACCACACTGCTAGCAGACCCTTCCTTCAAGGACCCAGTGCACCAGGGATCTCCCCGTTTTATCCACCCGAGGCCGAACTACAACGACTGATCCCCTAAGGAGGTCACCAGTGATCTTGGTAAGCAGAGAGGCTCAAACTCGAACTACTACTGGGTTCTTTGCTCGCACCGGATGAAAGTGCACGAAGTCTGATGCTGAAAGAAAGTGGTAAAGATTCTTCGTTGGTCCTGCCTCCTGCTGCACTGCATAGACGCACCCTAAACTGGCTCGCCTGAACTTGGAATACAGGAGCAAAGAGTACAGTACTTTGCTCTTTCTGGAAGTTGCACTTCTTGAGCGTCATCAGGGCTCCTCTGCGAGCTCATTGGCTGTATCTGTTCCTACGACAAAACTCTGCTGCAATCGCCACGGCGCTCCAAGCCCTGGGGGTTGAGCTTTGGCAGGCGGTTCTGCAAGCATCGCTGGCTAGAGGGGGGCGGAGGACGCCTGTTTTTCGGCTGGAAGAACAACCCCAGCCTGTTCCACGAGCGGGGGTGGCGACCTAATGGGATCGGCGCTTCGTCAGGACGCCCCAAAAGCACTCGCGGCACATTCTTGAGCCAAGCTTTGTCAGTTGCCTTCCCTGCTTTCCTTCCTCATCTAGTGCTCTCGTAGTAATGGCAGGTGCCGCCAGGCCTCTTTCGGGACAGGTATGTGTGGTGACCGGCGCCTCCCGGGGAATCGGGAAAGGCATCGCGCTGCAGCTGTCGGAGGCAGGCGCCACCGTGTACATCACGAGCCGACACCTGGAGAGCCTGGAGCGAGCGGCGGCCGACGTGCGGGGTCGAGGCGGGAAGTGCGTGCCGGTGGTGTGCGACTCGTCCCGGGAGGAAGAGGTGGAGGCGCTGTTTGAGCGCGTCCGGAAGGAGCAGGCTGGCCGGCTGGACGTCCTGGTCAACAATGCCTTCTCTGGGGTGAGCGCCATCAGTGCAGCAACAGGTGTGCCCTTTTGGGAAAGCAAGACCTCCCTCTGGGACGAGATCAACAACGCAGGCCTGAAGGGCCACTACATCTGCACAATCTACGCAGCCCGCCTCATGGTGCCTGCTGGTCGTGGGCTCATTGTCATCATCTCCTCCCCTGGAGGACTGCGCTACATGTTTGATGTTCCATATGGTGTTGGCAAGTCTGCCTGTGACCGTATGGCTACAGATTGTGCCGTTGAGCTGCGTCCCTTTGGCGTGGCCTGCGTGGCACTGTGGCCTGGCCTTGTTCGCACCGAGAGTCTGCAGAAGGAAGCAGAACAAAACTCAGGGGCCCTTTTCCAAAAATTGAAGCTGAAGTTGACCACCATAGCAGAGAGCCCCGAAGTGAGTGGCAAGTGCGTAGTTGGCCTGGCCTCAGACCCCAAAGTCATGGGCCACAGTGGCAAAGTTCTGCTCAGTCCAGATCTTGCCCGCCGTTACGGGTTCAAAGATGTGGATGGGAGGGATGTCTTTGATTACATTTCGGTCCGCAATATCCTTACGGAACTGATGCCCCAACTGTCTGGCTTGTTTCGTCTCATTCCTCAGTTCATCAGAATCCCCAAGTGGGTTCTTGCCCTCTATTCTAGCAGGTTCACTGTATATTCACCTGTTCAACCCGCTCCTGCAAAACCAGGGAAAAAAGCCTGAACATAAATAGGATAGTGGTAGGAGGGTGTCTTATGCATGACATTTTCTGCTTGTTCAAAATTGTATTTGGAGCTCGAATCTTTACTGACTGCTAGCTTGCTTGACTCTTGGTTTTTCTTGTTTACAAGGGGTCGATTTCCCCATTTGAAAATCATATGGAGGCGGGCTTTCCCTGTGAAAATGTTTACCATGACTATGATCCCTTGTAAGCCTAAGTGCACTTTCTGCATTATTTTTTTCCATCATGTATGCCTCTATAGCTAGAAAGGTTTTCTCATGATTCCATGTTCAGTTTTTAGCAGACGCTTTTATGTGTATCCTTAATCTCTCTAATATTTCAGAAATATTAAAATAGCTACGCAAGTAAGAAACGTATTTGCTTTGGCAGATTTTGTGATCTGTTCTCGCCCCTGTGAAACACACCATATAGTTCCCCATAGTGACTAGCCAGCGTATGTTGGTTTATCAAGGAGCAAATGCCTTTCAGTGCTAGAGGATCAGCCCAGAACAACAACAGAGGCACTTTGGCAGCATCTGAAACGATATGTGCTGTTTAAGTACACGAGGAGAAACTGCATCATATTTAGACCTGCCATAATATGTATGGGTAGGAAAGTCAGAAGCACGCAATAAGTGTTGTCAGAAAGTCGTGAGAGAACAGGGGAGCTTATAAGTTTTGTTGAAATCAGTGGGACTCTCATGCATGTCTGGGTGGGTGGAGACCATCACCTAACTACACACTATGTGTGCAAGAGAATCCAAGCTTTTGGGTATGATATATGTGCACATAGACTGCACAGAGCATTTAGGAGAAAACAGATCTTTAAGAAGGTCTTACCTACACTGCTTCAGATTTTGCCCATTTACATTAAGCTTTATATTGTATTGAACTATAGCATAGCTATGATGCAGGAACCATTACTAAGAGGACGGTCTTGCTTGTCACTGCCACAAGGTGGATGGATGTGCAAGAGCCTGCCTCTCAGATCTGAACAGATGGATAGATTTGTATGAAGGAAGCAGAGATGGAGGAGAAACTTTAAGATCAAGCGCAGACTTTGTCCTTACCAGCAGGATGAGTTCTAAGTCTTGTGGGCTTCCTGCACAAGACTATTAACAGTGCAATCCTAACCAGCTTTCCAGCACCGATGCAGCTGTGCACACTGCATTTTGCAGTGTGGGGCCAGACACAGAGGCCTCCTCAAGGTGAGGGAACATCCCTTTCCTCGGGGCTGCATTGCGGCTGCACCAGATTTAGTTTTAATTGAATGTCCTTAGCTTGTGTTTGTAGTCCAATTGAAGACTGAGAATAGAAATCTTTGCATTTTTATAGGACTTGTAGGAGGCTAGATGCACATCCAAGATATCTGTGATTGTTGAATCACACTTGCCTGTTTCAGAGCTTGTAAGAGCTCACAAAGCTCTTTCAAATCAGAGATGTCCCTGCGCTCCAGTGCCACCTGAATCCCTCCTCCGCCTTTCGTATCCTCTCAACTGATGTGTTACAGGCATGAGAAAGAGGAAGAAAGGTCTTGGAATACCCAGAGGGTCTACTTTGCCTCCTACATCTTCAGGTGAGCTCATCAGATCCCATGCAAGGAAGAGTGAAGTCCCAGTCCAGTTTGTATAGTTCTAGTCCTGAAGTGGCTTGGAAGACACGCAAGAATACCCAACCGATAATCCAAGGTAGTGGCAAGCAGTGTTGCAGCAGGTACCTCAAGGGTTGGTTTAGAGCAGGGGTGGCCAACCTTCCACCATTAGGGCTACTGTTTTCTTAAGAGTTGTGTAGAAGACAGAATCTTGGCAGCTGCAAGTGCTGATGGTGCTGCTAAAGCAGCTGCACCTGCTGAAATGCCCTCACATATCCAACCATTTAAAGGGCCAGCATTCATGTTGAAAGGTTGGCCACCACTGGTTTAGAGGGTACACCATCCGGGTGTTTCCCTGACTTCTTCACCCAGTTATAATTTGCACAAATAGTGGTTCTGAGATAAATTTACCACCAGCTCTCCCATAAACTCCTGTCCCCAGCAAACTGCCTCCAGTTCATGTAGGACCTATTATGCTAGAGAACCTTAGGACCTATTATGCTAGAGTCAGTAGGCACATCTCAGGCAAGTGTGGCTCAGGGTCTGCCCAGATGAAGCTGTGACACAGTGCAGGCAAGGTGGTGCAAAGCGCTAGAAGGCACTGCCGCATGGGTGTGTGCGAGCAGTGTGTCTTGCAGTCTCCCATCTGTGCACAGAGCCATGCCACAGGAGTTGAAAATATTGAACTTCGACCAATCAGCAGGCGAGTTCAGTGCAGTGGAGCAGGACGTGAAGGGAAGCGAACAGCCAATCGGAATCAAGTGACCAATCCGAGAAGACTGCTGTGCGGAGTGTTGCTGCAGTATATACAGGAAGCGTCATGGGGTGACGCAATGTGAAGACTACGAGATTTCCTTCCCGCTTCGCGCCGAGTCACCTGTTGTGTGTCACGGGTTTTACTTTCTTGCATTAGGATCTAACTGCAAGAAGAGCTGGTGTGGTGTTTGTAGCTAGGAGACAGAGCTGTGAATGAGGACTTTCCTGGTTTTGAATCTCTGCCCTGCCTTGAATTCTCACTAGGTGGCCGGAGTTCACACATACTTAATCTATGCAGAGGGAATCTACAGCTAATATTCACCCAACAATGGAGTCTTGGGGAAGGCTGTTAGGAAGAGGAGAGAGAAGGAGAGGCAAGAAGAGGAGAGAGGAGCTCCTTAGGAGAAGGAGCAGAATGAAGAGGGAGGAAATATGGGGGCCGGGGGGGGGGGGAGAAGGGACTGGATGGGCTTCCCAGAGGAACCCTGGAGAATAAGCCTTGGGGGGGGGGGTTCAAGGAGAAGGAGGAGATAGGGAAGATGAGAGTTGTTGGGAGAGAAAAGAAAGGTTTTAGTGTTTCAGACTGCAACGAAAGGCCACAGTGGGAAACAGCTCTCTATAGCCTGAACCAAGGGCTACAGGCAAGGGGTGAGCTTAGAAAAAGGCCATGAATGCACTTCGCCCACTTGTGGTGGAGGAAACTTGTCTCTCCCACTAAACAAGCACTCTTGACTGATATTTGAATCCTCTGAGGAAATATAATTAGAATCTCCAACAGATCAATGAAAACTGTGTCCTCCTTGGTAGGATTTAGCATTACTTCTCTTTACACAGTTATCAGCTAGTAAAATAGAAATAAAATGTTTTTATAAGCGTTCTACTTTGGCTAGAGAGTCTTCAAAATGGTGGACATTAGTGAATCGGAAAAAGGGCATCCAAATGCGTTTTCATCCTTCAGGTCTACAACCACAGCAGTGTAGTTAAGCAGAAGTTGCTTTCCTTATGCCAGAACATCATGTTTTGCAGTGAGGCAACCAAACTGGATGTCACTAATGAATCAGAAAATCCCAGGGGATAAACAAGGACTAGCATGAAATCTGTTACCTGAATGGATTTTTTGAATTATTTTCTATTATCTATTTTAATAATCGTGGGCTGTGTATGTCCTTAAGCCAAACAGCACCATTCAAGTCAGGCCTGCCTGCTAACTGCAATGCATTCTGGTCTTTGTGAATCAATGAATATTGTTTGTGCTGAGACCCAGGCCAGACATTCAAGGCCCCTGACCTCTGCTGTTGCCTTGCAAGTCTTATAGCCAGAGGAAGAAGACAAGGCTATAAACACCAACTTGTGGATGCGTGGTGGTGGTGTCATCCAGTCTGCCAGATCATCATCTGTCTCACAGTACAATCCTATGTGTGTCTACTCAGATGTAAGTCTCACTGGGTTCAATGGGATGTAGTTCCTGGTAAGCGTCTATAGCAGTACTTCCCACATTTTTAGCACTGAGATCCACTTTTTAAAACGACCAATCTATCTCGACCCACATAGCTTTACTAGACACACACACACACACACACACACACACAAAGATCGTGAAAGAAATAATATTTTTATTTATTAATAATTGTTGAGATTGAATTTATTAACTCTTTTAATAATAACATTCTTTCTTATTAATTATTTATTTTTAACGCTGCCCCAGGCCACCAGTCCTCAGGGCAGAAGACCTTTCCCCACAGGCCTCCTGCTCTTTATATGTGCCGGGTTGGATCTGCAGCAGCACATGCAGAATGGCTGCCGATGGCGTACATCATTAATAGCCATTTTACAACAGCGGAAGTCACTTTCGCTGTTGCAGCACAACATCGTCTCCCCACCCGGCAACCCAATCCTGGATAGACACTTAGAACCCAATCCTATGCATGCATGCACTTACTCAGAAGTAAGTCCCATTATCGTCAGTGGGGCTTACTCCTGGGTAAGTATGGATAGGATTGCAGTCTAGTGCCCCTTGGTATGGAGTTGTTGAAATACTGTAAGCATCTGCAATAAGCATCAAGAATATGGTGAAAAGCACTAGTTCTCAACACTCAGGAGTGAGAAGAGGGATCTTAAAAAAGTGAGGAGGGAATGAAGAATTACAAGGAATATGAAGAAGCATCTTTCCAGGCATCATCAACGACTGAAGTTTTGGAATACAAGGAATCAATGAATCATCTAAAAGCAAGAGATGACAATATTATGTTGCAGGTATGAAATGCTGTATTCAATTGTGATTACAAAGAGTATTTATTCATTTGATTTATACCACACTCCATTCTGTTGGCTCAGAACATTTTTTCTTTAAGTTAAAATTAAAAATCATACCCCCAAGGGGTTCACTGTCTAAAGAAAAGGATTTGGAGTAATACAAGAGGTTGAAGGAACTCAAAATGACACTGATGTCATGTTTACTTAAAAAGGAAAAAAGAGCTCATTCCAAAGTGTGGCGATGATAGTGTCTCTCATGCTCTGCCCAAGACGGATGCAGATGTGAATTTTCAGTTCCTGCAGTCAGATGTGCTGAGTGGGTGGAGAGCTGTCCTACTTTTAGACAAGTTCAAATTATCCAAAGCATACCATAAACAATCATTAACCTGAAAAAAACCAAATGGCTGTCTTATTAGAGAGCCAAATATACTTGGCTGACAGAATGCCCTACTTAAGTCCAGCATACTGAAATCTATCTACACAGAGTTCTGTAGTGTTTGAGACACATGTCCTACTTTCTCTTTAGTCTCTTCTTAGCAGGTAGAAAGTGTTGTTTTTACTACCTTACCAAACATAAATGGCATTAATTACACCACTCTTGACCAAAAAGCAACAGAAATACAAAATATTGGAATTAATCAAAAGATGAACTGCGTGAACATAGCCTGCCTGCAGTTCTCATACATATTCATAGGGGTTTAGAGCCCTAGCACGCTATAGCTTGCACATATTACACCCCCTTGCCCCAAATGATCAGTCTGTTCTCTAAGGGAGGAGGATTCTCTACTACGCTGATCTGTTATCCAGTCTCAGATCCCTTTATCAGAGTTATGCGTCGTGTACTTCATACTGGCTGTGTTCTGCAGCCCAACCCTATCTAACTAGGCTGCAGCACGGGCATAGAGCCCGCGTTGCATCCTATCCAGACAGGACCCTGCGCCGGTGTGTTGGGAACTTTTTTCAGGGAAAAGGGATGTTTGTCCCCTTACCCTGAGTAGAGGCCCAGGCTCCCCAATGGGTGTACTCGAATGTGTACCAGCTATTTTGCTGGCACATATTCGAGCTGGTCGTGTAACGGCGGCCAGGCCTGGGAAGGGGGATAGGATTCAGCAGAGGAGGCCGCTCCCGATCCCTCCCCCTTCCCAGGCCTGGCTGATCAATCCCACCCCAGAATACCCCATTCCGCCCTCCCCATGCCCCTCCGTCGCCCGGTGGGGACTCGCCGCTCCACCATTCTGCGGTGCCGGAGGAATGGTGCAAGCCTCTCCACCAGCACCACTTACTCTTAGGGTGACGCAAACGTGCCTTACAGCACATTCGCAACACCCTAGACCGGTGGAGCAATTGGTCCACTGGTCCAAGACTAGACAGGATTGCGCTGCAAATTTCAGTTTAATTTTATTTTAATCAAAACACTAGCATTTATCAGAATATGAAACCCATGAACATTCTCTGCATGACAGTCTCATACATACATTTTGAGATGCTAGTTTGTTATTGCTTGCACAAATTACACCCCCTTACTCCAAATGATTCACAGGGCTTACCTTCTTCCTGAGTTTGAATTCTGCTCCTAGAATGGGAAAAGAAATGATACCAACATGGTATGGTATGGAATGGGAGGCAAATGATACTAACATGGTTAAAATTCTAATATCCTAGTGCAAAATCTACTTTGGAGTCATGCAGCAGCTAAGACTCTCACCCATCCTCTGCCTGGTTCCGGCTTGGTTTTCCTAGCTGGCTGAGAGCCCTGCTTCACTGCTGCCACTCTAATTATGGGTTGCAGTGTGAAGCATGACTCATATCTGTTGCCACTCTCTGCTCTAATCTCTTCTAAACAAGCCTCCTCATTGGACTTACTGAGCAATGGCTTACTGAGCAATGGCAGGGAACAGCTGCAACAGCAGACCATCCTCTTTCTTCCTCGGGGACCATTTTACAGTCCCCGGATGGCCTGGTCTCCAATGCTGTGTTTCAGAGTGGGAGGAGGGGGCAGGACATCCAGGATTTGTAAAATGGTGCTGAAAAATGGTTCCACACTATCATTACATGTGACTGGGTGGTGGGTTACCAATCCTGGGCGCTGGCAGGCATGGTGGGTGTTGGATTGCGGGTGGAATGTGGGGGCCTCATGTAGCACCAATATTGTTGTTCAGTCGTTAAGTCGTGTCCGACCCTTCGTGATCCCATGAACCATATCCCGCCAGGCCTTCCTGTCCTCCACTATCTTCCTGAGTTCGCTCATTTTCATGTTCGTTGCATTGGTGATGCTGTCTAACCATCTCATCCTTTGCCTTCCCCTTCTCCTTTTGCCTTCAATCTTTCCCAGCATCAGAGTGAGTCGGATGCAAAACAGACCAACAGCAAGGCAGGATGAAGGCAGAGCCAAATGACACAAGGGTCTAGCACTCAGGGATTTGGTAGGTTCCTCCCCCCCCCCCCCCCGGATCCTAGGTGGGGTGACCTCATCAAAGGACCTTTCTTTGTTCTCCTTCCTTCTGCAGAAAAAGAAGCACTGCAGGAAGAAGGAAAAGTAACAGCCACCACTGCCACCTCCTCCTTGCTCTCCTCTTGTTCCACTAAGCAGCTAGGGTGGGCAAGGAGAGGCAGAGTGCAGCAATCTAGAATGTGCCCCCCTTACCATGAGCATTGCTGTGGCCTCCTTCCTCTCTGTCCTGTTTGACAGACATGCCCCAGCATGCTCTGCTCATCCTCTTTCTTTCAATCAGGGCAGTGCGGAGTAAAGGAGGTGGCGCAGGTCCCAGACTGGTAGTAGTGCAGGTCCCAAAATCCAGTCCCAGATTGCTGTGCTCCACTGTGCCACACTTCCCCTCGCCCTCTCTCCTTGTCCATTCCAGCTGTTTAGTGGGTGAGGAGGACCAGGTGGCAGTGATTATGGGGGGCAGTGGCAGAATTTGCGCAATGCTTCAGGTGCCATGTTGGCTCAAACAGGGTTTCATAGCACTAATGGTGAGGCGCTGTACCAACTATCAGGAGTTGTCCAGGTTGCAGAGAGGGAGCAAAACATTGTATTTGGACCAGCGAGACCTGGGCTCAAACAGCTGACTGCAACCGGCCTCAATGATGTT
This sequence comes from Plestiodon gilberti rubricaudatus, assembly GCA_026170595.1. Classification (NCBI taxonomy): domain Eukaryota; kingdom Metazoa; phylum Chordata; class Lepidosauria; order Squamata; family Scincidae; genus Plestiodon; species Plestiodon gilberti. Next base: position 81,410,492 of record JANXHW010000001.1, read on the forward strand.
GTGAAGATAAATTGAATGAGTCCAGCCCCCTCTCCTGTTGTCATGGCAGAATACAAATGTAAAACGTGAGAATGAAGGTAGGGTCAAACTTTCCAGTTTGAGTGTGCTCAAATGCATGCTGTCAGGGGCTGGAAGAGAGAAACCAGTTCCAGCAATGGTTAATCTAGCTCAGGACTGTCAACTCGGCCTGGCAGTGGCTCTCCAGGCTTTTTCCTTTGCCCAACCTAGCCATGTCAAGGATCTGCAAGCCATTTTGCAGAGCATGTGCTCTACCACTGAGCTACAGCCTCTCCCAAGTCTCTATTCCAGTGTTTCTCAAAGTGTGCTCTTTGGAGCCCTGAGACTACCTGAGACCCCTTCATTGGCCCCATTCAGTACATCATCAGTGGCCACCATCTGCTGCCCCCTGCCCGGTTTGCTCATCCATCCCATTTGTGGCTCTCCTTCCTCATTCCCCTTCTGTTCTGGCTCTTCACCAGTATTTGAAGTTGGGCTTGGCGCTGCGTCACTCCACGCATGTGCCAGCACTCTGGGGCTCCGCGAGACACCATGCACGTGCCAGGGGGATCCCCAAGACTCCTTTTAGGAGTGTAATAGGCTCCAGAGCAGTGGCGTTAGCTAAACCAGGGCGAAGACAAGTAGTTTTGCAAGACTCCGTTACACTGGAGTCAGCGGCCCCTCCCCCATTCTGGCAGTGACAGGAGCCATTCTGGTAGCAACAGGGGAGTGTCCTGCGTGTTTCCATCGCCGCTGGAATGGCTCCGACAGCGAGGGGCCGCTGACTCCAGTGTAACGGAGTCTTGCAGAACTACTTGCCTCTGCCCCGGTCTAGCTATGCCACTGCTCCAGAGACAGACTAAAACTTTGGGAACTGCTGCACCATTCACAGCAGGCCTTGCAATGGGGTTGGTATTTAAAGCTAGAATTCTTCTCTCTCCCTCTCACCCTTCTGCCCCAGCAAGTTCCTGTGCCTTGAACAAATGCATCAAAGACAGAAATGAATCAGGAGCATTTCCCAATACAGAGTGTGATGTGGAAAGCTACACCCGTTGGATGTCTGCCTGCAGTGCCGCTAATAAAGTGAAGAGCAGCTCTACTAGGGAAAAACAAACAGAGTTGTTCTACTAGGGAAAAAAAAACAAACAGTCTACCAACCTAAGCTTGTCTATCAGAGACTACTACGGTAGTACTAGGCCCTCTGAGCTTAGTAGTTCTTACTGTTGCATAAACGTTTGTTTACCACACTTCTAGGCCACCCTTCCTTCAAGGACCCTGGGCACCTTACATTTATCCACCCGAGGGAACTTAGGCCGAACTACAGCGACTGAACCCACGGTCACCACCAGTGATCTTGGCACGCAGAGAGGATGAAACTGGGTTCTTTGCTTGCACCAGTTGCTTGCCAACAGTGCACGAAAGTCTGATGCTAAAAGAAACTGGTTTCGCCTGAAGGTGTGACGACATTCTTTGTTGGTCCTGCTGTGTACTGCACTGAATAGACGCGCCCTAAACGGGCTCGCCTGAACTTGGAATACTTGCACCACTTGCAAGTACTTGCACCACTTTCTGGAAGTTGCGCTTCTTGCGCGTCATCAGGGCTCCTCTGAGAACTCCTTGGCTGATCTGTTTCAACGGAAAAACTCTGCTGCAATCGCCACGGCGTTCCAAGCCCTGGGGGTTGAGTCTTGGAAGAGGTTGGGTTCTGCAACAATCGCTAGAAGGGGGCGGAGGACGCCTGTTTTTCGGCTGGAAGAACAACCCCAGCCTGTCCCACCCACCCAAGCACGGGTGTGGCGAGCTAAATGGTATCGGCGCTTCACAAGGACGCCCCAAAAGCTCTCGCAGCATCTGTCGCTCTCTCTGTCAGTTGCTTCCCCCGGTTTCCTTCTCCGCTCTCTCTCTGTCTGTGCTAATGGCAGGTGCCGCCAGGCCTCTTTCGGGGCAGGTATGTGTGGTGACCGGCGCCTCCCGGGGCATCGGGAAAGGCATCGCGCTGCAGCTGTCGGAAGCAGGCGCCACCGTGTACATCACAGGCAGACACCAGGACAGCTTGGAGCGAGCGGCGGCCGAGGTGCGACGGCGAGGCGGGAAGTGCGTGCCGGTGGTGTGCGACTCGTCCCGGGAGGAAGAGGTGGAGGCGCTGTTTGAGCGCGTCCGGAAGGAGCAGGCTGGCCGGCTGGACGTCCTGGTCAACAATGCCTTCTCTGGGGCGAGCGCCAGCAGTGCAGCAACAGGTTTGCCCTTTTGGGAAAGCAAGACCTCCCTCTGGGACGAGATCAACAACGCAGGCATGAGGGGCCACTACATCTGCACAGTCTATGCTGCCCGCCTCATGGTGCCTGCTGGTCGTGGGCTCATTGTCATCATCTCCTCGCCCGGAGGACTGCGCTACATGTTCAATGTTCCATATGGCGTGGGCAAAGCTGCCTGTGACCGCCTGGCGGCTGACTGTGCTGTCGAGCTGCGTCCCTTTGGCGTGGCCTGCATGGCGCTATGGCCTGGTTTTGTTCGCACAGAGAGCATGCTGAAGGAAGCAGAACAAAACTCAGGGCCCCTCTTCCAGGAGCTGAAGGAGAGGTTGGCTACCATGGGCGAGAGCCCCGAAGTGACTGGCAAGTGTGTAGTTGGCCTGGCCTCAGACCCCAAAGTCATGGGCCACAGTGGCAAAGTTCTGCTCAATCCAGATCTTGCCCACCGTTACGGGTTCAAAGATGTGGATGGGAGGGATGTCTTTGATTACATTTCGGTCCGCAATATCCTTACGGAACTGGTGCCCCAACTGTCTGGCTTGTTTCGTCTCATTCCTCAGTTCATCAGAATCCCCAAGTGGGCTCTTGCCCTCTATTCTAGCAAGTTCCATTTATATCCACCTGTACAATCAGCTTCTGCAAAATCAGGGAAAAAAGCCTGAACCTAAACTGGTTAGGGGGAGGGGGGATGTCTTATATTTGATTGTCTGCTTGTTCAAAATTGTATTTGGAGCTTGAAGCTTTCCTGATGGGTGACTTGTTTACTCATGGTTTTCCACAGTTACTAGGGTTCGTTTCCCCCATTTAAAAATCATTTTGAGGCAGGTTTTCCCTCTGAAGCTAAGTGTTACCGTGAACGTGATTCCTTGAAAGCCTAAGTGCTCATTCTATAGTATTCCATCATCATGTATACCTCTATAGCTAGAAAACAGGTTTTTTCCTAATTCCATGTACAATTATTAGCCCTAGTTCTTAAAGCTTCTATGTGCATCTTTAATCACACTAGTATTTCAGAAATATTAATAGTAGCTATGCAATTAATACATATAGTTGTTTTGTCAGATTTTGTGATATCTGAGAAGACTTTTGTCAGCCACCCCTGTGGAACACACCATGTTGTTCCCCACCATAGTAACCAGCCAGGCCAGGTATGTTGGTTTATCAAGGAGCAAATGCCTTTCAGTGCTCGAGGATCAGCCCAGAACAACGAGGCACTTTGGCAGCATCTGAAAGGATATGTGGTGTTTGAGAAACTGCATCATATTTAGACCTGCCATAATACGTGTGGGTAGAAAAGTGAGAAGCATGCAAGCTCTGTTTGCAAAGCATTGTCAGAAGATGGTGAGAGAATAGAGGAGCCTGCTTTTCCTACACTTTATAAGGTTTCTTGAAATCAGTGACTCTCTCACGTTTGTCTGCATGGAGAGCATAATCTCACTACACACTATGCATGCAAGAGAACCCAGGAGTCAATTTTATTTTTAAATGAAAAGCGGGTTCAAAGGGAGACCGTTTTGCTAGTGGAGAACCACACCGGAAAAACTATTTAGCCATTATTCTGCTCTAAATTGCCTTCTGTACTGCTTTTGCCCCCGCAGGGTTCCAGATGTTTGTAAAAAGAAAGTCATTAAGCTTGTGCTTGAACTACTTTTGAAAATTATGCATTGGCGGTTAGGGTTAAGTGATGGATGATATAATAAAAACCCCAATCAATTAAATATGATCTTAATGTATTCTAATTAGTTGTTGCAATTCTGTACACTTTCCTAGGAGTAAACCCCAGTGAATACACTGAAACTTATTTCTGAGTTGGACATGCATACTGGTAGCTTGCACTGCCAGTAAACTTTACTTAAAGTTGTGTAACTTGAATAACAGATAACAGGGTCCAAATTGCTTCAAGTGATGAAACCTGGAATCTGTCTGGTACATGATATATGAACACATAGCATGCACACAGAAGGGAAAAGAGGTTTTTTTAAAGTAAGTCTTACCTAAACTGCTTTACATTGTGCTCATTTACATTAAGCTTTATATTTCAATTTCAGAACTTTTATTGGCATCATCTATATACAAAAACACACAAAATACAAACACATCTAAAACAAACGAAAGAGGAACAAACTAAAGTAAATAAAGAGGAGATCAGACTTGTTCTGTAACTTTCATGGGCCGCAATTACTGCACAATGAGACACATATACGGGTTTAGATGCCATGTAATAAAAAGAAGACTTGTCCTTTACCCGTTCTCCAATACCGCTGACGGATCTCCTTTCAGGCAGCCGCCACAGGCATAAAAAACACATAAAATCCAAAGTTTTGCAGGCCCCAACGTTTCGCTCCGACCTCGGAGCCTCTTCTGGGGGAAACGAAATCACGAAGATTGCGATGTTACTGTCCTGAGTTGACCTCTATCTGTATATATCCATCCAACGGGTGTGCGAGAGAACGGGAGTCCGCTGAGGCGGAAGTAATTAATTAAGTCCGACATCAGCTGTCTTTCGCCGCTTGCCGGCTGGATCACGTCTGTTGCTTGCGGTTTCCAATTTGTGCTTTCTCTCCTATCTTAAAGTTGTATTGCTGTATCCATCCCAGCTGTCAGGCAGGCTTCCACCGGCTTTTCATTGTTTGCTGTCTCCGTGTGTGTTCCTATCGTAGCATTTTTTCCTCCACGTAGAATCGGCATCCAAATACGATTTGCAAACGCCAAGTCCTGCTGGTGGTTCACCAGTTCCCCAGTTCTACGCTTACTTATTTCCAATGCTTCTAAATGGCGCAGGATTTTAAAGCTGTCCTCTTTCTGCAAACATTTAGTCTCATTGAAACGAATCGAATGACCTTCTTTCATTGCGTGTTCCACAATCGCGGATTGTTCAGGATGATTTAATCTCCACGATCTTTCATGCTCTGCTACTCTTGTTTTAATATGTCTATAGGTCATTCCAATGTAACATCTGTTACATTCGCATGGAATTGAGTAAATTCCCGCATGGGAAAGAGCCTATCGTTTGTCTTTGGGATTGCCTATCATCTGTTGCACTTTTAATGTTGGTTTGAATATAGTTCTTATATTTCCCTGTTGTAAAATCCGTGCAATTTTATCCGTAGTTCCTTTAACAAATGGAAGGCATATCCCCAGCTTTTCTTCTGTTTGGATGTCATTATTTTTGTTGTCCTTCTGTAGAGTCCCTTCTCTGTACGCTTTAATTTGTCTATACTGTTTTTCCCAGCACCTGTTGAATTGCTGCCTAGAATATCCATTGGCCTGTAATGAGTCTGACAGGACTCTTTTTTCAGCCTCAAGGGAGTCCTCATCACTGACTTGTATACTAATGGCCCTGTATACTAATGAATTTATTACTGAATTCTTTTGTGACGGGTGATGGTTAGATTCCTGATTTAAATATCTGCCCGTATGGGTGGGTTTTCTATATACTCTATGCCCTATGGAATGATCTTCTCTACGAGTAACTAACATCTAAAAAGGGCAAGGAACCTTTGTTCTCTAGTTCTACTGTGAATTGGACTTCTTTGCATTGTTTGTTCAGATGTTCTACAAATTTATCCAATTCATGCTCCCCATGTCCCCATACGCAAAAAACAAGAGTAGCAGAGCATGAAAGATCGTGGAGATTAAATCATCCTGAACAATCCGCGATTGTGGAACACGCAATGAAAGAAGGTCATTCGATTCGTTTCAATGAGACTAAATGTTTGCAGAAAGAGGACAGATTTAAAATCCTGCGCCATTTAGAAGCATTGGAAATAAGTAAGCGTGGAACTGGGGAACTGGTGAACCGCCAGCAGGACTTGGCATTTGCAAATCGTATTTGGATGCCGATTCTACGCGGAGGAAAAAATGCTACGATAGGAACACACACGGAGACAGCAAACAATGAAAAGCCGGTGGAAGCCTGCTTGACAGCTGGGATGGATACAGCAATACAACTTTAAGATAGGAGAGAAAGCACAAATTGGAAACCGCAAGCAACAGACGTGATCCAGCCGGCAAGTGGCGAAAGACAGCTGATGTCGGACTTAATTAATTACTTCCGCCTCAGCGGACTCCCGTTCTCTCGCACACCTGTTGGATGGATATATACAGATAGAGGTCATCACGGGACAATAACATCGCAATCTTCGTGATTTCGTTTCCCCCAGAAGAGGCTCCGAGGTCGGAGCGAAACGTTGGGGCCTGCAAAACCTTGGATTGTATGTGTTTTTTATGCCTGTGGCGGCTGCCTGAAAGGAGATCCGTCAGCGGTATTGGAGAACGGGTAAAGGACAAGTCTTCTTTTTATTACATGGCATCTAAACCCGTATATGTGTCTCATTGTGCAAAGAGGAGATCAATTCAATTAAGCTTCATATTGTAGTATTGAACTACATTACAACATAGGCATGATGCAGGGGCTATTACTAAGATGGCGGTCTAACTTGTCACTGCCACAAGGTGGCTGGACGTGCAAGAACATACTTCTCAGATCGGAACAGATGGATAGAAACAGTGCTGCAGGAGAAACTTCCACGTTCACACTACATGTTCATGTAGGGCAAGGGTGGGGAACCGGCGGCCCGCGGGCCGGATCCGGCCCCAGGAGCGATCCGCTCTGGCCCGCGCGAGCCTGGACCCGATTTCATTTGGTCCGGCCCGCGCAGGCTCGGACCGGAAGCTCCGGAGGCTGCGTTCACCTCACCCGACTTTTCAAACATTCCCGGTTGTTAGAGACATGCGTAGAAACAGCCGGGTTGAGAAGGAGTCGCACGACTCCTTCTCAACCCGGCTGTTCTGCGCATGTCTCTAACAGCCGGGAATGTTTGAAAAGGAGTCGGGCGAGGTGAGCGTGGCCCCGCGCGCGCTCACCTCACCCGACTCCTTTGCAAACCCTCCCAGCTCTTAGAGACATGCGCAGAACGCATGTCTCTAACAGCCGGGAATGTTTGAAAAGGAGCTGGGTGAGGTGAGCGCGCGCGGCCGCCGGCGCCGCCGGCGCTGCCGGCGGCTGAAGAGAAGACAAGGTAAGGAGGAGAGCGATGGGGGTGGGCTTTTGCCGGGTGGGTGCTTGGGAGACCGAGGGGTGGGGGGTGGAAGGGAGGGGTGGGTGGGAGAGCGGAGGGAGGGAGGGGAATTTGCGGGGGGGGGGGGAAATCGGCCGGCCTGACAGCCGGCCCGCAGCAAGTTTTCCCTATGGGAAAATGCCCCCCCACCGCAAATAGGTTCCCCACCCCTGATGTAGGGTAACTCTAGGACCTATTAGGCTAGAGGTGATGCATTTCAGGCAAATGTGGCTCAGAATCTGTCCAGATTACTCTCATTAGGACCTAACTGCAGGAGGATTTGGTGTAGCATTGTGGCTAAGAGACAGAGCTGTGAATCAGGACTTTCCTGGTTAGAACCTCTGCACTGCCATGAATTCTCACTAGGTGGCAGTAGGCAAGCCACCCCCTCAGCCTCAGCTTCCCCAGTTCAGTCGTAGTTTGGGATCCAGAGAACTGTACATTTCCATGGTGTGGGATTCTAGTGCCTTTCAATAAGCTAGATGAATTCTCCCTAGGCCACCCTAGCCACCTCCTCAGGCAGCGTGATCCTCTCTAAGCTTAGAGCAGCCCTCACTCCACTGCCCTCCTGACCCAGCACCCACCGGTGGTGGTAAGTCCTGCACTGGTTGCAGCAGAGGGAGGGAGAAACAGGGCAGCCAGGGGGGTGGCCATTGGCTGACCCAGGCTGGGAGAGGGCAGGGATATCGGCGGCGAGCTCCGCCAATATCCTCAGCCCGTTCCCGGACCTGGCCGGCCTTACTCCCCCACCTTGGATGCACATCAGCTTCATAGCTGGCGTACATCTGAGGAGGCCCATAGTGCCTCGGCCGGCTTGCATCCCTGTTTCCGCATGTGGACCAAGATTATGGTCGAGAGAAGCCAGAAGAATTTGAAATGGGAACAGAAATAAATGAGGAAAGAAGAAATAAACATTTCCAAAAGTTCTACTTCCATTTTCAGATAGATAGATTAGATCAGAGTTTCTCAAACTGTGGGTCAGGACCCACTTGGAAAGATCAGATAAGTAATTGCCACAAGCCCTGAGGCTATTCAAAAATCAGATAGCTACGAATTGCCCTTCAAAATGCTTCTGCAGATTGCAAGATAGCTGCTAATTACCCTGCAAGCAGCTGAGCTCTTTACTTGTAAATAAATACTGGTAAATAAATTTATTTATTTCTAGATAACCTTTTTTTAAGTCTCGTAAAGCTAGGATGGTGTAGTGGTTTGTGAGTCGGACTTAGACCTGGAAGATCCAGGTTCAAATCCCCGCTCAGCCATGAAGCTTCCTGCGTGACCTTGGGCCAGTCACTATCTCTCAGCCCCACCTACCTCACAGGGTTGTTGTGAGGACAAAAAGGAGGGGAGGAAATATGTACACCACTCTGAGCTCCTTGGAGGAAGGGTGGTATAAAAAATGTGAAAAATAAATAACATAAATAAATATAGTGTCATTTTAAAAACTGGGTCCTGGTGCTAAAAAGTTTGAGAACCACTGGATTAGATAGATATTTTCAATGTGATGCACATATAACAAGACACCTCTTGATAATAAGGAATTATTCTGATACCTCTAAAAATTCTTCTTGGGATTAGATTAGCATTTTCCCTGATCCCCTGATCCATGGATTAGATCCATTTCCCCTGATCTGCGTCTACTGTATTGTGGGACTGTATCTCTTGAGGTGCATAGTCTTCCTTGTATTTATCTTGAACGTTTATTTCAAGAGAAATATATGATCTGCTCTCATCAAGGAATGCATGTGCGGATGGAGCCTCTTCATTGAAATTACAAGGGAGAAGTTTTCCTGGAAGAGGCAGTGTGTGTGCGCATCAAAGTTTCCCCATTCATGACAATTACCCACTTTGGCATGATTGTATGAAAGCTTTTCATGTTATTGAACCAACATAGTTTCTAAATCCAAACAATTTATAATGTTACTTGATTTGCTCTTTGCAAAATGTAATTCATTTTAAACAACGTTTCCTTGTTTACTTTCCCAGTAGATCTGTGTAGCACAGTAGTTCTGTGGTCTGATCATATCGAGACTGTTACACCCTGAAAAGAAACATAAGAAAAGCCCTGCTGGATCAAGCCAAAGGCTCATCTAGTCCAGCATTCTGTTTCCCATAGTGGCCCACCAGTTGCCTCTGGGAAGCCCACCAGCATGAGAGACAGGCAGACTTCCTCCCATTACTGCTCCTCTGCAACTGGTAATCAGAGGTGTACTACCATTGGATATTCTGGAGGCAGCACATAGCCATCACGATTAGTTGCCTTTGATAGACCTGTTCTCCGTGAATTTGTCCAATATCCTTTAAAGTCATCCATGTCAGTGACCATCACCAGAACTTGTAGCAATGAATTCCACAGACCAGTGATGCGCTGTGTTAAGCTGTTTCACAGGAATGGTTTCAATATTCCTCTCCTATGAGGAGATTATTAAAGTGAGATGCTTCTTGGGTCAATAGTTTCTCATCGAAGACAAAGGATCCAAAGCATACTACAACAGACATTAAGGTGAAAAACAAAATCAGCCAAAAGGCAGTCTTCTTAGAGAGCCAAATGAACTTGGTTGGCCAGATGGCTTGAAAGTCAATGTCTACATTCCTTTGTGCAGTTTGTGTGTGAGTGATCTGCATTGGTGAATCTCAATTATCCTCACCCATATGTACCTACCTACTACAACTGGATCTGATGAGGCCTAACTCAGCATTTTTATCCATTTGAAGGCCACTGTTGGTGTTGTTGCAGATTGTGCAAATGTACACAGTCTCCCTGACTCTTGCTTGTCTCCATGCTCTGCTTCTCATCAGATGAGCTGCCTGCCTGCATCTCTGTTCCCTTTTGGACGGGTCAGTTGAAACATGGGAACTTGCTTCCTTGTGCAATCTCATTCCATGACCCATGTACATGCTTTGCTTTGTAATCCAGTTCCTTGTAATGTTGGCAGGATCGGTGCCAGGATGTATCTCACCCTGGCACTAGGGGTCCTGAGCCCCTGTGAATGTGTGTGCGCATGCGCGCGTGCACCCACCCACCCACACACACACACACACACACACACACACACAGAGGCAGAGCATGTATATTGGCTTCCCATCCATTCACCTCCTTCTTCCTGGACTAGCTGTCAGGAATCTCCTGTCACAGGAAAGTTAACCCTAGCTGCCATTCTTTTCCCCTTGACCAGCTTCAGAGAAAGGGCCGGGTTGGCAAGACTAGGAGCAGCCGGCCTAGCCTCTGCATAACCAGGTGCCTGGATCTGAAAAAAAGGTAATTGATCAAGGACACCTTGAAGATGAGGTAATCTTTTAGAACAGGGGTGGGGAACCTTTTTCCTGCCAAGGGCCGTTTGAACTTTTACAAATTTGCTTGTGGGCCGGTTATCAGGCCGCCCTGAAATATTTATTTATTTATTTATTTATTTATTTTTGCTGTGAGAAGCAGCACACACAACAGATACTTTGGCTGCTCCCTGGTCTCTCTTCGTCCAAAACTGAAGTTTGAGGAAAAAAACTTAAATTTGAAATAAATGACTCTGAAACAAAGTAAAGGCTTTGAACTTTTTTAACTTTCCATTTATACCAGTTAAGGTACATACCAAGTGCCAGTATGAAAGATGAAGCAATCTGTAACCACAGACAGAGGCGTCACCAGATCGTGGCGCACGCGCACGTCACCCGTCTGGAGGCTCCGAGGCCCAGTTGAAAGAGGCCGAGCCGCCGGGCGGACGCTCCGAGGGCTTCTCCCGGCCCGGGAGAAGCCCTCGGGAGTGTCCGCCCGGCGGCTCGGCCTCTTTCAACTGGGCCCTCACCGGCGTTTTGGCGCATGCGCGCAACATCTCTGCGTTCTGCGCATGCGCCAAAATGACGGACCCCGCAACTGAGAGCAAAAGGGCAGTTTTGCCCTCAGTTGCGTTGTGTGCATGCGCAAAATGGCGGCAGCCCACTTTGCGCATGCGTGGGGGTGACAGGGACGGGAAGTGACGCGTGTCATCCCTGTTCCAGGGTGACGCACGTCACAGTGACGCTTCTGACCACAGAGGCGAAGAAGGGTGGGTGCTCTGTGGCCTGGATGTCCAGCAAACCTGGATGTCAAAGGAGGCAAACAGTCAAATATAAGTAATCAATGGCACTGAAGCACATAATCTCTCTCTCTTAGCTGAAAGCACTGCTTAGCCTACACACCAAACCACCATTGGCAGTAGGGAGCTTTGGTTTTTTCCCACCGTTTCACTTCCAGTTGGAAGTGAAACGGTGGCAAAAAACCAAAGCTCCCTACTACCAATGGTGGTTTGGAATAACTCACTCTTCAAGTTCCTGAAAAAAAGGGGGGGGGGAGTTGTTTAACAAAAATGGCTTCAAGTAGAATACATATATTTTCCACTTCATAAAACGTATGGGCTGGTTCACACATGCATGACAACGACTAGGAAAGAGATAGCAGCAAATGCTGACTTGCAGGTGTAAAGGTGCATCATAAGAACATAAGAAGAGCCCTGCTGGATCAGACCAAAAGCCCATCTAGTCCAGCTTCCTGTGTCACACAGTGGCCCCACCAGATGCCTCAGGGAGCACAAGACAACAAGATAACCTGTTTCCCGTTGACACTCCCTTGCACCTGGCACAGAGAAAACCCACTTCTAAAACCAGGAGGTTGCTTATGGCTTGTAACCTGTGATGGTCTTTTCCTCCATGAATCTGTCCAAACCCCTTTTAAAGGCATCTAGGCCAGGTGCCATCACCACATCCTGTGCCATCACCACATCACAGATCAAACTACCGCAGGGGGGAAATGTATTATTTCACATCATTTTTTTATTATTGCTGTATTTATTATTTCACATCAGGTTGAGGTTTGCAATTTGCACAGAAGGGAAGTTTATGGGCACAATATTCTGCATGTTTTCCTTCTCCACAGCTACAATGAAAATAAAAGCATGTTCTTCTCCTGTTTACCCCAGCCTCCGTTTGCCTCTTTTTCCTCTCTTGCCCCCTTGTGCCTGTTTGCACAGTTCCCTGCAGCGAGGAGCATACAATCCATAACCTTATTTATGGATTGTATGCTCCTTGCTGCAGGGAACTGTGCAAACAGGCACAAGGGGGCAAGAGAGAACAAAGAGGCAAATGGAGGCTGGGGTACATGGATGCCTGGGACTGTTGCTCAAAACCCCTCCATAACTATAATATGCCACCTACTTCCTCGAGATCCCTCCTTAAAACCCAACTGCATATTTTCTCTCTGCATATCCTTCTTTATAAAATTCTTACCAGAACGAGAGAGAGGGCACAGTTCCATGCAGCAAGGAGCATACAATCCTTGCTGCAGGGAACTGTGCTCTTGTTCTGGTAAGAATTTTATAAAGAAGGATATGCAGAGAGAAAATATGCAGTTGGATTTTAAGGAGGGATCTCGAGGAAGTAGGTGGCATATTATGGAGGGTTTTTGAGCAACAGTCCCAGGCTTGAGGGGTGACATGGGAGAAAAGGCGCAGTTATTTTAGGGAGTGGGGGGGTTAATCAGATGCAAAATGCACCAATTTTAGGCTGTAAACTTGGTAAACACAGCCAGAAAAAAAGGGGGGCCCCTTTGGATATATATCTAGAAACGCAAACATGCAAAAAGATGTGAAACAACTGGGTGAGTACTGTACTTTTTTTTACAAGAACTGGGTGATTAGTGTACCTTTGGAAACAAAGGGAGGCGAGGTCCGTCGAGGCAAGCTGGAAGCTTGTAGTGCCCGGCACGATCTCCCACGACGCAGGGTCCCACCGCAAGCAGATGGCCCGATTAAATTCCTTTGTCTTATTGATGAAAATACAATGTCCCTCGACGCGAGGTCCCAGCGGATGCCTCGAGGCGCGAGCAGGAGCCGCGGCAGCGAGAGCGAGCAGCAGCGACTGAAAAGGTGACCGCTCTGCTCCTTCTCCGCTCTGGCAATAATGCTGAGGCTCTGAGGGCACGTCTTCTTCTGGCACGTCTTCCATGTGCTCTGCTGACTGCTCCGCCCTCTTCCGGCAGTTAACAATCCTTTGCTGTTAGCTGCGGGCCGAGCAAGACGGCCTTGCAGCTCCGAGGGCATTAGGTCCGGCCCGCGAGGAGGTGGCAGCTCCCAGTGGGCCGGACCCAATGCCCTCGGACCAAGCTCTCCGGGGGCCAGACGACATGCCCTCGGGGGCCGGATCCAGCCCGCGGGCTGCACGTTCCCCACCCCTGTTTTAGAAGTTCCAGCAGGACCTGGGGCCTACTAGATTACTGGGTTAGAAGGCAAAAAGGTATAACAAAGACCAGAGAATTGGTACAAATTATATTTCTCCAAAAGGAGCAACTCACCAGTCAAGCTGAAGAAGAAAGCTAAAGAACTGCCAAGGAAAAGAATGGTATTGGTTGGGTGAGCATAGGACCAGTAAAGTGTAGGAGTTAGAAGTTGTTGTTTTTATCCTGTGTATACTGTATCCATTCTTTAAATATCCTTAATTGTGTAACTAAATTTGATTATTAAAGTAAATGATTTCCTTAACATCCTCATTGTGGTAAATACAGGGGGGAAGTTGGATGTATCTGAATCCAGTATAGCTACTGAACCAAAGAAGGAGGTGGGATGTTGAAATCTACAATTGTTGGCCTGTTGTAGACCATAGTAACAAGGGAGTGTACTATGGGGAAACCGAGCACAGGGGTCTGGAGTAGTAGCAGACTCAGGTGACGGTGACATCTGCCTTTCTGACACTGTTAGAGGAATGCTAGGGAACAAAAATGTAGGCCACTCTGGAGGAGACAGTGACTCCACTGTGTTTGTTGTGTCAGTGATTCCCATAGCTCTGGTCATGATGGAATTAGCTTTGTTTGTGGTGGTGGCGTCTTCCTGACTGCACATGCTACCTTTGTTAAAGGCAGCACACAGCTGAGGAAGACTGGAAGAAGGATGTGGGTAGTTCTTCCCACATCCTTTTTCTGGGCTAGGGACAGTGGAGACTGCCTGCTGCTACCCCAATTGGCCATGTTCCCAATGGGTTGTCATGGGCCAAGGTCTTAATGAAATTCATTGTTGGGCTGGTCCTCCACAAGCTCTATTCCCTGCTTCCTCTGTAAGTTCCGTTATGGAAAAAGGTGGGATATAAATAAAACAATGGACACACCTGTTTTCACTCTGTGTTTTGTGTGTGTGTGCGTGCGCACATGTTCACCCGTGCACACAATGTTCTAATAACTGGGACTTCTATCCAGCATCATAAAGATACACCTTTTTTGTCCACAGGTCTTAGACCGTCTGGGGTAATGTCTGACTCTCTCTTCCCTAATTTACAGCCCAATTCTAACCAATTTTCCAGCGCCGATGAAGCCGCAATGCAGGCTCAAGGTAAGAGAACAAACTTTCTCTTACCTTGAAGAGGCCGCCTAGACTGTCCCCTCCCCCCACTCTGCAGGATGCAGCACATGCCCCGTTGGCACGCCTGCACTGTGTTACCAAAATTGCCAGTTACTTTGGGGAATAGCTTTAAATATGGCAATTTGGCATGTTCTGGGATCTTTACCTGTGTATACCAGAGTTGGGCCTTTGCAGAATTCCCTTTTAAATAATATTGAGAACACACGTGGTTGCTTTCAAATGTTTACTAAATAGTTAGTCAGACTCATACAAATGAAACAATTTACTCATAAACACAGCATACAGATCTGGGAAACTTAGATAGAAAGGTATAGAGACATTTGCATTAGCAGGTTCCCTTTTGAAGCGTTGAGGGTAATATTCACCTGTTCCTGGAGTCCTTGGCAGCAGTGATGGAATGTGTGTGTGTGTGTGTGTGTGTGTGTGTGTGTGTGTGTGTGTGTGTGTGTGTGTGTGTGTGTGTTTGAGAGAGAGAGAGAGAGAGAGAGAGAGAGAGAGAGAGAGAGAGAGAGAGAGAGAGAGGAAGAAGAAGGAGAGGGGTAGGGATGGCCAGGGCTCCAACCAGCATAGCACAAGCTAGGAGGAGGCCTGAGGCACAAAGAGACTAGGCCAAGGAGAGAGGTTGGTGCCAGAGGGCACGCAAAGAGTCATAGTTCAGGAGGTAAGGGTCAAGAGAAAAATTGGCTGGCTGCCTGCCCTCTTAAAACCTGCACACAGGGGAGGAGTTTTTTTTTAGCTCTTACGCTGCAAAAAGAAATACCTTGATTGGGCTGGAGGTAAATCTGTGGGAGGGGGCATGAGAGGGTGGGGAGGAGGGAGAGGACAGATGACTTCATTGTTGCCCAGTGGATTGGCCCTCCTTGGGAGCCAGACAGTTGGTTTTTAGCATATTGTCTCTTTCCTGGTAGAGTAGTTTGCACATCATTGGCATAGGGGGGAGAATGGAATGTGCTTCCGTGGCTATGCGCCGTGAGCACCTTGATTCATGGCGTGCTGAAATGCTGAATGATAATCAGATCCTTCCCTTCCTGGCTGCTCTTAGCCTTCTGGAGGAACTCAGTTGGTGCAGGAACACAAACGGCATGACCCTCGCTTGTGTCATAACACAGTCCAGCTCACAAATTCAGCTCACAAGTTTTTGGCATACAAAGTCATTTTGGTAGCCTTCTCATTTCATAGGGCAACACTCCGCCTAGACTGTCCCCTCCCCCCACTCTGCAGGATGCAGCACATGCCCCATTGGCACGCCTGCACTGATGCTGGAGAGTTGGTTAAGATTGACCTGTTAGGCTGAAATCCTAAAACTTCAGAGTCTAATCCTGTGTACGATACGGCGGCTGGCCTAAAGGGCCGGCTGCTATATCCTATCCAGGTCCTGGGCTGCCCCAGGGCTGCCTGGGTGCACCTCGAGGGAAGGGGATGATTGTCCCCTTCCCCAAGTGTAAGCGGCTTGAGACCCAATCGGCCTACGTGAATGTATGCCAGCTCTGTATGCCAGTATCTTGTCACCGATATCCCCGCCCTCTCCTAGTCCAGGGTGGCCAATGGCGCCCTCCCTCACTGCCTGGTCCGCCCTCTCCCCGCCCCTGCACTGAACAGTGCTGGACTTACCCGGTCTGGCAGGTGCAGGGACGCTGCGCTAGGGGTGAGTGGACCATGGGCGTTTGCCCCAGTGGCCCTCGCTCGCCAGGTGTCACACAAGTATTTTACAGCATTTTTGCGACACCCTGCACCAGGGGAGTGTGCGCTCCCCCGGTACATTTCTACACAGGATTGCACTGCTAGTCAGATAGTACTTGAAATAGTTTCTGTGTGTGGACCTGGATGTAAGGATCAATAGATTAATTAGAACATTCCAGGAAGCAAAATAAGTTTCTCCGACAGATTTAAAAGATGGTGTAGTGGTTTGGGAGTCGGACTTAGACCTGGAAGATCCAGGTTCAAATCCCCGCTCAACCACAAAGCTTCCTGGGTGACCTTGGGCCAGTCACCATCTCTCAGCCCCACCTACTTCACAGGGTTGTTGTGAGGACAAAAAGGAGGGGAGGAAATATGTATAAAAATGTGAAAAATATATATAAAAAATTTTTAAGGAGCTTTTGGAAGGTAAGCATTCTGCCCCTCAAACATTTTAGTGCAGGGAAAGCGTTCAAGAATTATGACAACAACAGAAAAACTTGGGACAGAAACTTTCAAGGCAACATCCTACTCCACCAGATGCATAGATGTTCACACAGATGGAAAAAGAAAATGGAATATTGTTCCTGTTGCGGACCACCAGGCGGTGATGCGCACAAACGGGTGACGCGCGCACCCCCGCGTGTCACCTCCGTGACGCGCGTCACCAACAACTTGACCTACCGTGTACACATTCCAGATTAAACGATCTGATTCCAAGGGTAGGCAAACAAAAGGGCACATGCCATCCCAGACACAACTCAGTAGCAGGAATTGGACAAAACACGTCAGGTATATGTAAAAAGCTTGCGTCACAGGGTCTGCATTAATTACAGATAGACTCGGTTTGTAAATCACATCTTATTCAACGATTTGCTAAGGGTCTTCAGTTCAAATACCCGAATGGTGTATAAAAGGCCCATCGAGTCAGAAAGTACTAGAAATAGTTTCTGAGGACGTGGATGTCAGGATCAATAGATTAATCAGAATATTCCAGGAAGCAAAAGAAGTTTCTCTGGCAGGTTTAAAGGAGCTCTTGGAAGGTAAGCGTTCTGCTCGTCAAACGTTTTAGTGCAGGGAGAACGTTCCTGAATTATGACAAGAACAGAAATTCTCTTGACAGAATCTTTCAAGGCAACATCCTACTCCACCAGATGCATAGACGTTCACGTTAAAGTATGCTTTATTAGTTTTAAAGTGCCAGGAGTCTTATCATTTTTGCTAGAACAGCTCAACATGGCTTTTCTTTGGGAACTGAATGACAGGCTTTCAAGCAAACCAATTCCTCCATTATGGACTTGATTCCTTCCTGGAAAAAGAAAATGGAATATTGTTCCTGTTTAGATTAATCTCAGGGATTGTACATAGAATGCTTTCTGTCATGATATTGCATCTCTAAATAATCTTGCTGACACAAATAATAGCTAGAGAGTGTCTTACATGATTGTCAGGATTAAAGACACTCTGGTTTTATTTGTTTTTGTTTCTCACATTTTTATACTGCCCTTCCTCCAAGGAACTCAAGGTGGTTTACATGGTTCCTTCCCTCCTTTTGTGCTCACAACAACCCTATCAGGTAGGTTAGGTAGTGACTGGCCCAAGGTCACCCAGAAAGCTTCATGGCTGAGCAGTGATTTTATGATCTGTTAACATTTACCTCTGATGTTGGATGTGGTCAGTGGCGTCCTATTATGGGGGGAGCAGGTGTGCTCCACCCCAGGCGCTGAGCTTCTGGGGGGCGCGGCAGCCGGGCTTGGGGCTGCGTAGCGCAGCGCGGCACCGGAGCCCAGCTGGCGCGCCCCTCAGAACTGTCACCGGCTCCCGGAGGCTCCGCTCCGAAGCCGGGAGAAGCCCTACTCCCAGCGACCGCTCAGTTCAGCGGTCAGGGCCTTCTGAGAAGGTCCTGCGCGTCGAAGCGCCGTTTATTCCTTTTTGCGCATGCGCAGAGCCTTTCTGAGGGCAAACGGGCAGCCCGTTTGCCCTCAGAAAGGCTCTGCGCATGCGCGAAAAGGAATAAACGGCGCTTGGACACGCAGGACCTTCTCAGAAGGCCCTGACCGCTGAACTGAGCGGTCGCTGGGAGTAGGGCTTCTTCCGGCTTCGGAGCGGAGCCTCCGGAAGCCGGTGACGCGCCGAGTGGGCACGCTGCTTCTGGGGACTCCAGTCCGGTGCTGCGCTGCTCAGCCCCGAGCTCGGCTGCTTGGGGGGGCGCGGAGCGATGGGGGCGCTCCAACCCCCGCCCCCCCAGGCGCCGGGAGGGCTGAGTACGCCACTGGATGTGGTATTATTTGAAAAAGTAATACAAAACTGGATCCCATCCTCAAAAGTCGAAGGTAAAGCAGAACAGAGTGCAGTTCATTAGCCCAACGGTCGCAGTAGATAGGCAGTGCGCAGGGGAGAATGGACGGTGGAGCGCGTGGCTCACCCGAGCCAAGCGTCGCCGCTTGAGGGAGCGCCGGGGCCCTGATGCGTCGCCCGCCACCTGGCCCGCCGCTCGTTATACGCTGGGGCCGGGCAGCGCGAGCGTGACTTTTTCTA
Organism: Plestiodon gilberti rubricaudatus; assembly: GCA_026170595.1. Taxonomy (NCBI): domain Eukaryota; kingdom Metazoa; phylum Chordata; class Lepidosauria; order Squamata; family Scincidae; genus Plestiodon; species Plestiodon gilberti. The sequence continues at coordinate 81,429,392 of JANXHW010000001.1, forward strand.
GTTGCAACTTGCAGATCTGCTCCCTGGAAACTGAGACGCCTACAGGTTAGCACCGAGACCCTCGGAGTTCACCCTCCCCTTCTCAATCCTTCGTGTTTAAAATCCTGGTTTTCTCGGCGACTTTACTTGTGTATACCTTGCTCGTCCCTTCCCCGCGAAGTTCTCGCCTCGGTGGCGGCGTAAAGGCTTGAATCCCGGGGAATCTGAGAGGTCCGAAGGGCACAAAATGCAGGGGTCTGGGGGTGCCTGGTGCAGGGTCCTGCCGGGTAGCCCCCCCAAATCGCGCTGTTTAAAATTATATTAAATGTTTGAACCAGGCGCAATTTGTTTGAACCAGGCGCAATTTCGCCTAGTTACGCCTCTGGCAGTGCGTGAAGCGTTGGACTTTGGTGCAAATGAAACACTTCTGAAAAGTTCAACAAGGATGTACGTCAAATCATCTGAATCATTCTTTGACGTGATTTTAGATACCTTAAGGGCACTTCTGTTAATTGATTAATTTTGTTAAACCCTTGAAGATATATATGCAGCACTTATGATTGCTTCCCGATAAATCTATGTTCAGCACTTGGCTGACACAACGCATGAGAAGGAACATTGGCTTCCTCTGTACAAAGCAAGGCGAATGATTTTTATCCGTTCCTTTTGTTTTTACTCATCCTACCATAACTCATAACACTAGGAAACGTTGTCACCTTTGTGTCATTGTACCAGTGATGGAGTCAGTGATGCAGCCATCAGAAAAGTACATGTTCAAATACAAGGGATTTTATTTCATACAAGACCTGGTTACAGCAGAATATCTACATTCACTGGAGGATTTTGAAGTCCGAGACAACGATGTGTTCCTAGTCACGTATCCCAAATCAGGTAAGACAGGAAACATTTTCCTGAGGAAAAGTCTGATTTCTATTTGTTTCTGTACTAAATGCCTTCTGCTTTACTGTATTTTCCTTTTGCCATTCAGTGACAAGTTTCAGAAAATTATTTCATTAGTCAATAGGAATCTGAGACAGAGAGATTTACATTGAGAAAGAGAAGTTTACAGCTAATTCTGCCAAACCCTATCTGAGCCCTTCAAACATCATTTCAGTGCCAACCAGAAGCTTGTCGGTGACAAACTATTTCTGGAACACCTGTGGTATGAATTATTCAAATGACTTTGGGCTGACAATTCACATTTTCCTTCTATCAATTCTTACTATCAATTCTATTTCCATTGATAATGTGATATATCACCTTATTTCACTTTGTTGTATGACTTCATCAAAGTGTATGATGGGCTGGTTATATGCTGCAGTTCAGAATCTATCCATGATCCTGGGAATCGCAGAGATATCTCCATAGGAGTCTTGCTGTCCCAAGCAGCTTTGTTTTCTGGAGCTGAGCAGATGTAATTTTCTCAAGGCCAAGGATGTTGAGGTGTTTCTTCATACTTCTAGGCAATGCTCCAAGGGCTCCAATGACAATTGGCACAATATTGACCTTCTTCTCCCAGAGACACCCAAGTTCTACTCACAAGTCTCGATATCTTGTGATCTTCTCATGCTCTTTATCTTTAATTCTACTGTCACCTGAGAATATTATTATTATTACTCCATACAGTCGCGTCGCGACGACGCGTGTCACCCCAGAGCGGGGGCGCACGTCGCCCTTAAGGGGGAGGCTCCGCCCCCACGCGTGACGTCACACGCAGGAGCAGAGCGCCCTCCCCGCTCCGTTTTCGGCTCATTTTGGAGCCAAACGGACACAGGGGAGGGCGGGCGGGCCCACCTTCAGCTCGAAACTGTAACTGGGGGGTGATCGCGCGTCACCCCTATACGTGCGACGCCCCCCGGCGGCCCACCCCCCCGCTTCCCCCCATCGACGCCGGTGACCCCATATTGGAATATACAACAGTTTAGATTTGGAAGTACTTCTTGTCTTGCATCTCCCGCCTCAACATGACGATCTCCACATTATCCTTGGTTATAGCCGCGTTTATGCACAACTGAGCTGAAGCCTAAAGACGTGTTACTTCAGTTGATGATATTCGGCCCTTGCTACTCTTACTGTCAGGTCTGACCCTTCTTTGAGCAAGGAGGTTTCCACAAGGGGGCACCACCACCCCACCTGCCCATTCCCTGCCAACTCTCTCGTCACAGCCTCCCTGCATCTCCTCTCTCTCCCTGCCTGCTCACTCTGTGTATAGTTTGTGTTCCACCTGTTATCCTGCCCCCCACCTCTGGCATCTCACCACCACCTGGGCTCGACTTTTGCTGTGTTTGCGTTACATTCGGCCAATCAGAGAGCCCATTGTTTGACCTGGGGGTGGGAACCAGACGCACACGGAACGCAAACGCATACAGTGTAGCCCAGGCTTAACTGGCAGTATAGCAGCCAGTGCCACTGCAGGGCCAGGGGGCAGCAGCATGCACTGCTGTGGGGAAGAGCAGTGAGTAGTGCTGGAAAGTGGTAAGTGAAGCCGAGAGGGTAGAGGGCTGTGCCCTACAATGTCGCCTCAGGCACCTGTTGGAGCAGGTGGGCTGAGTCTGCTTGCTGTCTGTCTCCCTGTGTTGTGTCCTTCACTGTTACAGATTAGAGTACTGTTGGCTCTTTGGGGCAGAGAAACATCTGCTTTGCTTGATGGTGCTCCTTGCATCAGTGCTCTGTACATCAGTGGGATGAAATAAACTGTATGATATTCTCACTACAGGAACTATATGGACTCAAAACATTTTGAGCTTGATTTATCATGAAGGTCATCGAGATGGAACTGAAAACACAAACTTAATAGACCGAGTACCATGGCTGGAGTACAATATCTTCAATTTGGATTACGTCAACCTGCCATCACCTCGCCTCTTTTCTACTCATTTGCCCTACTATTTAGTTCCAAGGGGGTTGCGAAACGGAAGACAAAAGGTAGGTCCTTCTGCCACTTTCATAGTTCTATAAGATCGGCAGCCCGAACGTGCCAAAGATGCAGGGTGTGGCCTCTTGGGCAGGGTGTGGCGAATGTGGCTCCCACTCTGCTGCCAAACAGGGCATTGTGGTGCGCTACCTCTACGCGTGCCACTTCAAAAGTGTCCATGTGCCACTAGTGTCACACGTGTCACCCCTGGATTAAACGGTTTGTCACCCCTGGATTAAACGATATACCCGCTATTGCTGTGTCTCAGAGTGGCATCCTTGACAATCACTTTGTCCTTTGACTGGGGAAATCAGAGCAGCATCCACGGGATTCCTGCCCACCTGCATCTTATCCTCTCAAGAAATCTGGGGCTCGCAGGGGGGTGAGGGGTTGGGAAGCTTAAGCCAACAGATAGCAACTGACCCAGGGTCAAAAAGTTTCATAGATGAATGAATCCACTTGAGTGGAAAGGCAGGATAAAAATGGTTTAGATAAGTAATAAATAAAGAAGGAGATTCAAATGCAGGTCTATGTCTGACACGCTGACCTAGAGCTTGGTGAAAATGTTGGTCCTGTGTGCAGCAGCAGTTAAGCCGGAGCTACACTGTCCACGTTCGGATTGCGTTGCTTTCGCGTTCCATGTGCGTATGGTGTCCCACCCCCAGGTCAAACAATGGGCTCTGATTGGCTGGACATAGTGCGGATGCAGCAAAAGTCGAATCCACCTTGACTTTTGCTGCGCTTGCACTATGTCCGGCCAATCAGAGCCATTGTTTGACCTGGGGACGGGACACCAGACGCACACGCAACGCGAATACAACGCGAACGTGTGGACAGTGTAGCTCCTGCTTGAAGAAGGCACATTCTACGCTATGAGTCATTAGGAATGGGATTGACAATAAGACTGCTAATACGGGTGGGGGGCACATTCTGTGAGGGAGGTGATCTGAGCCTGACATGCTCCCCACTATGGTCTTCTGTCGCAGTCCTTCTCTTCAGGTAGACTAAAACCACCCTGCTTCTCCTCCGTGGACTTGGAGCTTGGCCTAATTTGAAAGGAGACTTTCCCCCTTGGATCACTGCACTGGATGAATTGTGTGGGGAATAGCGTTAGTTCTAGCTGTACTACAGGGTGACTCTCTTATATTGTGACTGTGTATACAGTATCTTCTTAGAAGATGTGGTCACAGTTACTGAACTCTTAGAAGCATACAGTAGAAGGTTTCTATTGTTGTGAGGAGAAATCCCCCCTCATATATTTTTATGTCGTCCGCCCTGACCCCCTGAACCTATTGCTTTTTACCCCATCCAAATCGGTCCAAGAATCACGAAGATACAGCCCTTTTTGTAAAAGCGCATTTAAAATCCGGATTTTCTCCGCTTTTCCCTGCATCTGACAGCGGACACGCGTCTCTAAGGGCAAAAGTTCATTGACACGCGTCCGCCACGAGCCTCCGAGACCCCCAGAGAAGCAGCAGCAGCAACAGTTCACTCTGTGTCTGTCTAATCCTATTAAAACCCTCTTAAACTCACTGGACCGTAAAATCCTATTTCACGCTTCACCGAGTTCTGGGCGTTCAGCCAACTCCGGGAGACCGGCGTGTGTTGCTCGTTGCGGAGCCAGGGAAGCCCTTTTACCTTATTTAACCCCTGCATCTGACAGCTCTTTCTCTCTTAAAGATACAGTATTTTATTTCAGCGAAAAGTGGGATTTTCAGGACATTTTGTGGCTGTTTAGGGGGTCCCTTGGAGGGTTATGTGTCCGGAACCTTACTAAGGTCAATGGGGCTTCTTCTAGGAGGGGGACCCACGCAGAATGGTCCCGATTCTGACACTTGGCAAGGGTCTGCCCAGGCTTGGTGAGCCAGCTCCTGGGAGCAGTACAATGGATTTGCAGCCGGTGAAACCCTCCGTTCGAGTCGGAGGATCCTCCTTGGGCAATCGGGAAGGCTCCGGGAATGACGGGGGTTCAAGTCCCTCTACCCACCTTCGGCGAGATGACAAGAGGTTGAACGTAGGAGCCCCGGGGGGGGCTCCTCCTGCCATAGATCCGTACTGCAGGGAGTGGAAGAAGCCATCTTACAAGCACATAACCCCAGCAAACCATCATTGCTCCCATTCTGTGTCGCTCCCAACTGGCCTCCACTACCTGGGAGGCTAGTTGGGGGGGGGGAACCATGGGAACTCCTGAACAGCTAGGAAGGCTTGAACTGTCCCATTTCCTGATCTGAACAACTGGCTTCTCTCTCTCTGTTAGTTCTCAGTCTCTCTTCCTGCTGTCTATCAATCACATGCATGCTTCACATTATCATTTCTTTAAGCCCAGCCTGTCTCTCTGTACCCGCTCTGATTCCATCTCCCCACCCATTGTCCCCCAGCTGCCTGGTCTATCATGCAAATTCCCTGGAACTCTTCACACTGCTCCTTCCCAGGCTGGCTACAATTAATTCAAATGCTAATCTAATCACCTGTCCTGCTCTTCCTGACTGACAGCACGGACTTAGAACTTCCCAATTGTATACCTGGAGCCAGGGGAGACGGAGACCTATTGTATTGGCACTTTTGCCTATCAATTTGGAAATTTAGTCTTTTGTGTCACCAAGCTACACAAAAGACTCCATTCATCCGATTCCGGAACACCTCACTCACCTGGGGAGGGGGAACTTAATCCTATTACCCTTGCCACTTGGCACCCATCCTCCCTCTCATTGGCTGTCCGGTCCCATCCCATTGGCCCCAGTTTGCACAAAGCACAACACTTCTCATTGGTTCTTTTAATAAAGTTTGTCTTTTATTGGCTAAATATTTCACATCTGCTGCTGCTGTTCTCATTGGTGCAAAGTTTCAATCCTCCATCTGATTGGCTGTATCGAAGTGCAACTTTTGGATCCTTCCTCCTGTTGGTCCCTCTTTATTATGTCTTTCCCCAAGACAATGAATTCCATGATTCTGTATGTAAATAATGAAATGTATAAAAGCTTCTGTATTAATCATATATGTTACACTTTCTGTCTTATGATCGTGTCCTCGCTAGCTGAGTAAAAGATCTTTCTTTACAACGTTGGTTTTTGAGCTCTTTTGGCGCCTCTGCACCTAGCAGACTCTTTCCTTCCCTTTTATCTTCGTTTTTCCTTTTTGGGTACCCGCTCCTGCCTCTGGGTCAGGTGCCTGCTCACCGAATCTCCCGAGCTGAAATCACTAGCACCCTTGGGTGCTCACAACACTATAGTGTTCAGATGGACATTTCTGTCCAGGAAGAAATCCCTGGAAATAATTTCTCAGTCAACCAGTGATGGGGACTCGAGTCAAATGACTCGTACTCCAAGTTAACTCAAGTTGGTTTTCCTCTCACTCGTAACTTGCACTCGAGTAGCATGCAAATTAACTTGACTTGACTTGGACTCGCAACCCACGGGGACTCGCATTTACTCTTACTTGTGGGTGTAATGACTCGCCTTTTCAAGTCATGTTCCTTTAACTATCCAAAAGCCAAGTCCTTTGTCATTCAGAGTACAGTTCTGTTCCTTTAACTCTCCAAATTCAGACCTGCTAGCCAAGTCCTTTGTCATTTAGAGTACCCATTAACACAGGAATGCAGCAGAGGTGGGGAAGGGGAGGAGTAATCTTCCTGTAGAAAGCAAATGAAGGCTGAGGTGGGGGTCTTGGAAAAAAAAGGGTCCAAACAGCTCCAGTGATCTTTGAAATATCCACATGCACACATCAGAGCTGTTCATGGAAGAGTTAACTTGAGTTTTATGTCTGATCTATAAGGCAACCAAGGAAGAATATTCTCTTCACAAACTGCAGTGAGAAAGTGGGGTGGGAGATGAGAGTTGGGGTGTTTGAGTGAAAATCAGGAATAAATGCTGGGTAGATCAGAAAGACCCAGCAGGAAGCTCCCTACCACAGCTTCTCCACTGCCCCAGTCCTATCCCTTGCCACTTGCACTGATGCTGTGGGGTGATCAGGAGGCTTCTTCCTCGAGAGGGAAAAGCGATTCCCCCAACCTTTTTGCAATGGCTTGGGGATCTCTTCTGTTGTATGTCGCCTCCTCTCTGTTTCCACCACCCCAGCCCTTTTTTGCAAATACAAAATCTGTGCAGCTCCTCCAGTTCAGTTGCATGCCTGTGTCCATTGCAGGAGGGGTTGCAGCCTCCTGGATTCATTGTAATGTAAACTGGGACAAGACAAGCACTCCTTCTCTATACTGGAAAACTGTAATAACATGCCCAGGTGTCTGTGTGTTGAAAAAACACCTTTCTCCCACCCCATTAAGTCTTAATTTGGGGGTGTTTTTTAAATCACAATACAAAACACATAATTTATATATAAATTTAAGCATGAGACCTAATCTTCTCTAATTATTATAATTGTATTTTGTGTGTGGGGGGGATTGGATGTAAGCAACTTCAAGTGCAAGTGCAGGGGTGGGGAACCTATTTGCCATGGAGGGCCATATTCCCATGGGGAAAATTGGTTGCGGGCCGGCCATTAGGCCGTCTGCATTACCCCCCCCCCCGCGGCAAATTTGACGCCCCTGGTGCAAATTTCGGGCCCCTCGCCTCTTTTCTGCGTGCACCCCCTCCCCCCATCGGTCTCCTTAACTTCAAGGCCGCTGCCGCGCGTCGCTCCTCTGACCTAGGCCGGCAGCTCGGCCCGTACCGAGCTACCGGCCTAGGTCAGAGGAGCGACGCATGGCGGTGGCCTCAGAATGACTAGGCCGGCAGCTAGGCCCATTCCAAGCTGCCGGCTTACTCACCTCTGAGGTCGCCGTCGCCGCACGTCACCTCTCGGCGCTTCTTCCTTGTCCGGCTGCACGACTCCTTCTGAAACCGCACATGCGCAGAACGCTGGTCTTCTGCGCATGTGCACTTTTAGGAGTCGAGCAGCCGGACAAGGAGGAAGCACCGAGAGGTGACGTGCGGTGGTGGCCTCAGAGTTGAGTAGGCCGGCAGCTCAGAACGGGCCCAGCCGCCGGCCTAGTCACTCCGAGGATGCCGCCGCCGTCGCGCATCACTCCTCCGACCTAGGCGGGCAGCACGGAACGGGTCGAGCTGCCGGCCTAGTCACTCTGAGGCCGCCGCCGCGCGTCGCTCCTCTGACATAGGCTGGCAGCTCGGAACGGGCCGAGCTGCCGGCCTAGTTCGGAGGAGCGACACGCAGCATCCCTGCAGTCAACAAGGTCCATGTTCACTTTTGAAGTTATAATTTAGCTCATCAGAAGGTTATTTTGTCACACCAGTTTCATCTGTGGAATGGCTCTCTTGCTCTCTCCCCCCCCCAAGGATATAAGAGTCATATAATAAGAGTAAAGAGTGAATGTGGAAACTATCAGGTAGCGTCACATGTAGTTTGGTCCGTAGTGTATGTTTCAGCTATCCCTGTTTGGCATCTACCCCTTTGCATGGGTACAAAATCTAGCTGTGTAACAGTACGAGTGCCGCAGTAGCTTTAAAAGGCAAAGTTCTCTTTGTTAGGCTTGGAGAATGGAACTGTGTGTGGGGGTTGGAATGGGCCTCCAGGGCCGGGGCAATGTCCACAAAGAAGGCAGCCCGGCGTGCGTTCTGCTCTGTGCCCCGGCCAAGACCGAGAGATGCCTTGGGCTTGTCTGCTGTGAGCGTGAAGGGCGCACGCAGCTCATCACGCCCCCAGATGGGGTGACGACAGCGCCTCTCGGCAGGCGCTCTGGCAGGGTGGGGGGTGGCCAGCAGCCATCATCAGGGAGTGGGAGGGGAGGCAGACACACAGGCAGGCAGGCAGTGGGTGCTGGGGAGGGGCACGGGTGGGTCAGAGACAGACAGATAGACAGACAGACAGACAGACAACAAGGCTGGTGGGAGATAGATTCCGAGAAAGGGGTCTGCAGAGACCAATAGGGACACAGGGGTTGCTCCGCAGATGAAGGCAATGCAGAAACAGGCGCCTCTTATGCAGACGGACTGTGGGCGGAAGCGGCTGCGTTACGGTTGGACCTTCAGCGGAAGCGCCTTCATTACGGGTGGACCTTCGACGGAAGCGCCTTCATTACGGGCGGACCTTCGACGGAAGTGGCTGCATTACGGGCGGACCTTCGGCGGAAGCGCCTTCATTACGGGCGGACCTTCGGCGGACGCGCCTTCATTACGGGCGGACCTTCGGCGGACGTGCCTTCATTAGGTGTGGACGCCCTGGCTGTCACTGTTTGCCTGCCTGAGAGGCCCCCCAACTCCCCCTCCCCTCTGTCCCATGGGGGTCTGGCAGCCCCCCTGCTGTGTTCTCCCAGGGAAGGCCATGGCAGTCCCTGGATGGGACTCATGTAGGGGCTTCAGTGCTGGGGGCTGTCTCTGTGTGTGGGGCAATGCTTGTGTAAACACTGGGCACATATGTTTCACTGGGGCTCTGCCCGAGGGGCGTCTTTATTGCTCTGGAACGTAGCAGAGATGGCCAGGCGAGGCTGCCAGGGGTAGTCACAGCAGCCAATCTGAAAGTAGCAGCAGCACACCTGCCCCATGGACCTGGAGATGCAGGCTCTTCCCCTGTGGAACCACAGCCTGCTCCATAGAAATGGGAGGGGCAGCAAGTACGACAGCCAGGGAGGTGGAGCAGCAGCAGCGCCGGCAGCTGAGGAGGGGTGCAGGGCTGGCTCCCTGACCTCTGGCAGCATCGAGGCAGACGACAGTGGGGCAACCAGACTGCAGGCCCAGGGGTGCTCCCAGGAAGGTAGGTGGCAGTGGACGTTCCTGGGGAGACAAAAAACAAGGGGGAGTTACATATCAGCTGGTGTGTGGAAGCAGTCGCCATTGAAGACAAGCCAGTGTGTTGGTTGCAAAAGCCTGCAGGGAGAGAAATAAAACACAGCTGATAGGTGTGACACACATAGCATGGTCTGAGCTGCTTACCTGGGTATAAGGAGAGCATGATCCTGTAAGGGGAAAGGGTCAAAGAGAAAGACAACAACTCAACTTGGGGGTCACAACCATGGCAAACCTAGCAATACTTACATGGCAGTAGACCCTGTGGAGAAAAGGGGGGGGGAACACCTGGTGTCTACATAAGGCTAACAGTTCCACACTTGTGGCATTGTCTGCTCACATGACTACAGGCAGCAATCAGACACAACAGTGGTCCAGAGGCATGTATCCTATATATCATAGCAGGCAAAGCAGGCAGTTATCAGACAACACATTAGTAAAGAGGCATTTCAGAGAAGGCAATGCAGGCAGACATGAGAGGGCACATTGGTAAAGAGGCATTTATCATATATTTCTATATGCAATGAGGCAGAAGTCAGACCACATGTCAGCACAAACCTTGTTCTTACCTGCACTTACCTGCTGGTGTTGTTGCCTGTGGGGGGGGGGAAGAGGCTGGGAGAAAGACATGGGTTAGCAAATGGTAGCATGGAGGCGGATGCCCAGACACAGCTGTAAACAGTTTGGCCACAGCAAGAACAACCCTCTCTGCCCTAGATGCAGGCAGATATCAGACAACACATTGGTAAAGAGGCATGTATCCTACCTATATTTCTATATGCAGAGAGACAGAAGTCTGACTACGAGTCAGCACGTACCCTGCTCTTACCTGCTCTTACCTGCTGGTGTTATTGCCTGTGGGGGGGGGAGAGGCTGGGAGAAAGACATGGGTTAGCAAATGCTTGCATGGAGGCAGCAAATGCTTGCATGGAGAATTTTGCCCTCCACCAACAAAGTCCCACTTTGTGGCTGCTGGGGGACAGAACCCCACGCCACGTGCTCAGAGAGAGAGAGAGAGAGAGAGAGAGAGAGAGAGAGAGAGAGAGAGAGAGAGAGAGACTGGAGGTCTGGGGCTGGACTTTTGTGGGAATGTGGCTGGGTGCTGATAGGCTCCATAAGTTGGGCATAACTCTGTCCGTTTCCAGACCTTGCTGCCACAACTCCGACATAACTCCGACATAACTCAGGAGTAGGGTGTTAGAAATTTTCAGGAGAAGGCTGGAGTGGGTAAAGTAAAATGGCTCCTATGGGTCTCCTCGAATTTATGTCCACCCTTTTGGTCGACATAAAATTTGTGTCAGCATTTGTGTTGGAGGGGGCGTGTCTGTGCTCGCCAGGGTCTGGAATCCAATGATAATTGGTTTCCGCCCCCGTTACGCCCACGGTCCGCCCATGGTCCGCCCACTTTTATATCGACTTTAGGTCCGACTTATGCCGGCGTCGGTGGTGCGCATGCGTGTCCGTTCTTAGTCCGTCGGTCGTAAATTCGACATAACTTCGACATAACGTCGACATAACTTCGCCGTAAATGGTCGTATTCCAGACATAACTTCGATATAAATGACTTATGCTGAGTTTATGTCTGACTTGTGCTGCTTAGCCCTTGGGTTGGAATGGGCTGTTAATGTCTTGCAGGCTTCCAAGATGAAGTCAGACCTAAGAGTTTGAACCTGTTATTCACATTGTGCTTTCTATTATACCTTTAGCCTTTGGATGAAGTTAATTGAGATCATCTGATGACCTCAGTTTGAGGTTCATAGATAGATATATCACATATCTGTACACAGAGGTGTGTAGAGGAATTCTAAGCAGATGATAATTAATAATGGAGGACAAGGAAGACTGGTGAACAATAAAGAAGTATGGGTTTATTTGTTATGCAGCACAGTGGACAGCACTCCAGGTTTGTAAATCACATCTTATTAAATGATTTACTAAGGATCTGTCTTCTATTCAAACATCCGAACGGTGTATAAAAGGCTCATCGAGTCAGAAAGTACTAGAAATAGTTTCTGAGTTTGAGGACCTGGATGTCAGGATCAATAGATTAATTCCATTCCAGGAAGCAAAAGAAGTTTCTCTGACAGGTTTAGAGGAGCTCTCGGAAGGTAAGCATTCTCCCTGTCAAACGTTTTAGTGCAGGGAGAGCGTTCCTGAATTATGACAAGGACAGAAATGCTTCTGACAGAATCTTTCAAGGCAACACCAGATGCATCCGCTTGCCGCCGATTTGGTGGCAATTTGGCAGTGCAGGTGCTGCAGCAAAAAAAAAAAAAGTTCACATTAAAGTATGCTTTATTTGTTTTAAGGGGCCAGGAGTCTTATCATATTTGCTACAACAGCTCAACATGCCTATTCTTTAATTCCTCCATTATGGACTTGATTCTTTCCTGGAAAAAGAAAATGGAATATTGTTTCTGTTGCTGTTTAAGATTAATCTCAGGGATTGTACATAGTATGTTTTCTATCATCTCTAGCTTAAAAAAAATACAAAGAGAAAAAGTTCAACAAGTACGTGTCATATCATGTGAATCATTCCTTAACCTGCTTTTAGATACATCAAGGGCACTTCTGTTAAATGATTAATTGCATTAAATCCTTGAAGAGATATAGGCAGCACTTATGATTGCTTCCCGATAAATCCATGTTCAGCACTTGGCTGACACAGCGCATGAGAAGGAACATTGGCTTCCTCTGTACAAAGCAAGGGGAATGATTTTTATCCGTTCCTTTTGTTTTTACTCATCCTACCATAACTCATAACACTAGGAAACGTTGTCACCTTTGTGTCATTGTACCAGTGATGGAGTCAGTGATGCAGCCATCAGAAAAGTACATGTTCAAATACAAGGGAGCTTATTTCGTACAAGACCTGGTTACAGCAGAATATCTACATTCACTGGAGGATTTTGAAGTCCGAGATAGCGATGTGTTCCTAGTCACGTATCCCAAATCAGGTAAGACTGGAAACATTTTCCTGAGGAAAAGTCTGACTTCTATTTGTTTCTGTACTAAATACCTTGTGTATTCTCTCTTTAGCCATTAATGGACAAGTTTCAGAAAATTATTTCATTAGTCAGGGTTTTATAGGAATCAGAAACAGAGGCATTAGAAAGAGAAGTTGTTCTAGCTAATTCTGTCAAACCCTATCTGAGTCACGGATCATTTCAGTCGAAACGTTCTCAATGACAAGCTTCTCCATGACAAACTATTTCCAGACCCCCTTGGACAAAATACAGTACTTGTGGTGTGAATCAGCTTAATCGAAACACTTTGGGCCGACAATTCACTTTCTCCTTCTATGAATTATTACTGTCATTGCTATTTCCATTGATAATGTGGTGTATGGCATTATTTCACATCATCATTATCATCATCATCATCATCATCATCATCTCAACTCCATATCAGAATACTACAACCCTTTCTAGCTGGAGATACTTCTTGTCTTGCAAATCCCACCTCAAATCCTACCATTTCCTCTGGCTGCCCAGAGGCATCACAGGGGGGGGGGGCATGCAGCATGCGGCTGTGAGTACACAAGCCGCCGATTCGGTGGCAATTCTGCAGTGCAGGGGTGGTGGCAATATTGCCTTTTTAGATGCGGCGCCGGCCACAGGAGTCGCCCGTCTACCTGAGTCCCAAGTGCCCTTTTTCGGCGGAAAACAGCCAGGGGGCATTTTTAAATTTTTCCTGGCATGGGGGGCAGGGATTGTGACATCACGTGTGGGTGGGCGGTGCTCGTGACATCACCCGAGGTGTTACGGGATGCGGCCCCGTATCCGCAGGGCATCGCTGCACCTTTGTGCCTCCCCACTCTGGCACCTCCCCACCAGCTGCAGCCATTTTAACCAGCAGCATAGCAGCCAGTGCTAAGTCTTGATATCTTATGATCTTTTGATGCTCTTTATCTTTAATTCTACTGTCACCTGAGAAAATTATTATTATTACCCCATATTGGAATACAACAGTTGAGATTTGGAAGTACTTCTTGTCTTGCATCTCCTGCCTCAACATGACGATCTCCACATTATCCTTGGTTATAGCCGCGTTTATGCACAACTGAGCTGAAGCCTAAAGATGTGTTACTTCAGTTGCTGACATTCGGCCCTTGCTACTCTTACTGTCAGGTCCGACCCTTCTTTGAGCAAGGAGGTTTCCTCAAGGGGGCACCACCACCCTACCTGCCCATTCCCTGCCAACTCTCTCGTCACAGCCTCCCTGCATCTCCTCTCTCTCCCTTCCTGCTCACTCTGTGTATAGTTTGTGTTCCACCTGTTATCCTGCCCCCCACCTCTGGCACCTCACCACCAGCTGTCTCCAGCTGCAGTCTGCTTAACCGGCAGCAGAGCAGCCCCTGCCCCTGCAGGGCCAGGGGGCAGCAGCTTGCATTGTTGTGGGGAAGAGCAGTGAGTAGTGCTGGAAAGTGGGCGAGGAGGGAAGTGAGTGCAGAGCGAAGCCGAGGGGGTAGAGGGCTGTGCCCTACAATGCTGCCTCAGGCACCTGTTGGAGCGGGTGGGATGACTCTGCCTGCTGTCTGTCTCCCTGTGTTGTGTCCTTCACTGCTACAGTTTACAGTACTGTTGGCTCTTTGGGGCGGAGAATCCTCTGCCTCGCTTCCTGGTACTCTGCATCAGTGCTCTGTATGTCAGTGGGATGAAATAAGCTGAATGATATTCTCATTACAGGCACTGTATGGACTCAAAACATTTTGAGCTTGATTTATCATGAAGGTCATCGAGATGGAACTGAAAACACAGACGTAGTGGACCGTGTACCATGGCTGGAGTACAATTTGCACAATTTGGATTACGTCAACCTTCCCTCGCCTCGCCTCTTTGCTACTCATTTGCCCTACTACTTAGTTCCAAAGGGGTTACGAAATGGAAAACAAAAGGTAGGTCCTGCCACCTTTATAATTCTATAATATTAAACCAGGGGTTTAATGTGCCACGGGACGGTTCTGAGACGGGTAGAGTAGCACTGGCCTCCTGACCCCCACCCCCCAGTGTGCAGCGCATGCCTCCACACAGGGCCATTCAGAGGAATTTTATCAGGGGGTACAAACTTTCTTTTGGGCCCCTTCCCTACATATGAATTTGGCTCCTCAAGGGCCCTCTTTTCGACCCATTTTTCGCCCTGGGCCCAGGTAGAAATTACCCCCTTAACCCCCCTCTCTGAGGCCCTGCTTCCGCATTGCAGCTGTATCACAAAAACTGGGAGATATAGGATTGTGCCAAAATTCCCTTAACTGGCTCAATAAGTAGTGTCCAGCATGTCACGTGCTTAAGAAAATGTATGTAGTAGAATTCTTCAGGATTGTAACATTTCAGTATGAAGGTGAAATTTTAGAAGTACTTGTCTTACTTGCTTTCAAAATAAGCACTATCAGGGAGAAGGCTAAAATGAAACTCTTTTCTGGTTATGCTACCATTCCATGGAATAGAAATCAGATGAAAAGGAATGGACGGAAATAGAAGCTTTAGCAATTTGTCCCCAAGAATCCTGAAGTGGTACGGTTTGAAAGGATTGTACGACATGCTGCTTTTGAACATGTTGATTGGCCAGCATCAATACAAGCCATGCCATTTGTCCCGCCTGCATGGCTCCTACATGCATATGTTACCCGAACAACTCCTGTGCTGTTCAGCGATGGTATTCATTGGCCCTCTCAATGGATGTGGAGAGTGGAATGGAGAAGGAAGGTGGAAAAAAGCAAATTAGTGGAATCCAAGGATCCTACTGGCGTTGGCCAGGTCAGGGAGAACCAGAACAGAGCAATGAGGTGTCATTGGCTATGAAGTTTTAAAGGGCTGGAGAGTGATTTGAAAATGTGACGAATGTAAAACAAAGAGCAGGGCAGACAGAAGGCTGAGAGGTTTCATTCACAAAGAACTTACTGAAGATGTAGATATTTATTGGGAGAGACAGATGAAAATGGGTATTAGACAGTGACCTGAGCGAGAGCTTCTACAACCAGAACGAATTGTCATAGTCAACTGAGAAAGAGGAGGAGGCTTTAGACTAGGTAGAAAAGCAGGTTGCTTTTCCAGAGTTAAAACCACTGACACGGGTGTTGTGGTAGTGTTGAGTGACAGAATGTCACAAGGGTTATAGTAAAGCATCTTGAAGACAGCATCAGAAATACCAAGGAGATAAGAGCACAATGTTCAGGACAAATATTTTCCCTGAGATCCCTGTTTTTGAGTAATCAACAAGGATGATGATTATAATTTTTTGTATTCCTGCAGCTTATTTATGTGGCCAGAAACCCAAAGGATGCCTTGGTCTCCTATTATCATTTTTCCAAATTTGCAAAGACATTAGAGGAAATAGAAGACTTTGGTATTTTAATGGAGAGATTTTTTGATGGTAAAGGTAAGAATTATTGGCTGTTGCATGATGAAGCCCTTTGTCCCTCTGCTTTCTTTCTCCTTTGAGAACATGCTCTTGAAACAGCAGGAAACAAAAAATATTCAGAAAGCCAGGCTAGATCCTGTTGGTTGCTATAGGGAACTTTGACCTGGTTTTAAAAACTGTTCAATAACACACCCCTTGCATATAGCCAACACTAGCAAAGACGTTTCCTCTACTACGCGAATGCAATCATGTTTTCATGTAGTGTCAGTTACAATAAATGCTTGAAAAACCTGAATAGGTGGTAGGACCACAGATGATTTTGCAAGCGTTAATATGCCATTATGGACATACTTCCGGGGAGCCCATAAACTGGTCAGGAGGAGTGCTGTCTCGTAGACAGTTGAAACCCTTTTCTCTATGCTGTGATCTGCCAGGGAACTCTTAGACTAGACCGACATATCCACTTAATACATTTCTGGGTATGCATCTACTCCTAGAAAGATCTGTTTCCATTTTTTCTAGTTCCTTTTTCCAAGAAGCCTTCTTTTTATTTGTCAGTAGCTGGGCAGCCCAATCCTATCCCGCACCGGTGCAGTGTGGGCGCCATGCGCACACTGTATCCGGTGCTAGAGAGAAGCGGGCTAGAGGTCTCCTCGGAAGAGGGGATCATTTTCCCCCTTACCCTTGGTGAACCCCCAGTCCACACAATGGAGATACTCAGATCTCCAAAAGCTCCATCACTGGTGCAGAACCGAGAAGCCCCTAGTTGGGCTTTCAAGCCGGGGGGGGGGGGGGAGGGAATAAGATATGGCGTGTTCCGAGGCCTGGCACCAGCAAAGATCAGGATTGCGCTGTTAATCATGTACATGGCGAGATTGAACGCTATTGCAGGAGTTTGCAGGAGATCCGGCTCAGTTGGTAGAGTTGAAGATCTGTGAACAGCAGT
Organism: Plestiodon gilberti rubricaudatus; assembly: GCA_026170595.1. Classification (NCBI taxonomy): domain Eukaryota; kingdom Metazoa; phylum Chordata; class Lepidosauria; order Squamata; family Scincidae; genus Plestiodon; species Plestiodon gilberti. Next base: position 81,446,322 of record JANXHW010000001.1, read on the forward strand.
TCGAGACACGCCGCTGACAAAAAGCCAGGGATGTATCTAAGTAACTAGGTCATGAGTGCGAGTGCGAGTACGAGTAATGTTTGCACGAGTCCGAGTCCAAGTACGAGTCAGTGCCAAAAATTTTAGGCGAGCACGAGTCAAGTACAAGTCCTTTTGCCCACAAGTACGAGTCGAGTGCGAGTCATTTTTGTACGAGTACGAGTCGAGTGCGAGTAAGGCCAAAAACTACGAGTCGCGAGTTTGCGAGTCCGGCCCGCGTGAGACCCAGACCGAAGGCTCCCCGCTCACCTTGAGCCGCGGCGGCGCATTGCCACTCCGACCTAGGCCGGCAGCTCGGCCTGTTCCGAGCTGCTACAGGCCTAGGTTGGAGGAGCGACGCGCAGCGGCCTCGGAGTGACTAGGCTGGCAGCTAGGCCCGTTCCGAGCTGCCGGCCTACTCACCTGTGAGACCGCCGCCGCACGTCATCTCTCTGCGCTTCCTCCTTGTCCGGCTGCTCGACTCCTGAAAGCGCACATGCGCAGAATGCTGGCTTTCTGCACATGTGCACTTTCAGAAGGAGTCGCGCAGCCGGACAAGGAAGAAGCGGCGAGAGGTGACGCGCAGCGACGGCGACAGTGGCCTCAGAGGTGAGTAAGCCGGCAGCTCGGAACGGGCCTAGCTGCCAGCCTAGTCACTCCGAGGCCGCCGCACGTTGCTCCTCCGACCTAGGCCAGCAGCTCAGCAGCCGAGGAGTGATGCGCGGCGGCCTCGGAGTGACTAGGCCGACAGCTAGGCCCGTTCTGAGCTCCCGGCCTAGGTCGGAGGAGCGACGCGCGGCAGCGGCCTTGGAGTGACTAGGCCGGCAGCTGGGTCCGTTCTGAGCTGCCGGCCTACTCACCTCTGAGGCCACCACTGTACGTCACCTCTCGGCGCTTCCTCCTTGTCCGGCTGCTCAACTCCTGAAAGTGCACATGCGCAGAATGCCAGCGTTCTGCGCATGTGCAGTTTCAGAAGGAGTCGCGCAGCTGGACAAGGAAGAAGCGCCGAGAGGTGACGCGTGGCGACGGTGGCCTCAGAGGTGAGTAAGCCGGCAGCTCGGAATGGGCCTAGCTGCCAGCCTAGTCACTCCGAGGCCGCCGCACGTTGCTCCTCCGACCTAGGCCAGCAGCTCAGCAGCCGAGGAGTGATGCGCGGCGACCTCGGAGTGACTAGGCCGACAGCTAGGCCCGTTCTGAGCTCCCGGCCTAGGTCGGTGGAGCGACGCGCGGCGGCGGCCTTGGAGTGACTAGGCCGGCAGCTGGGTCCGTTCTGAGCTGCCGGCCTACTCACCTCTGAGGCCACCGCTGTACGTCACCTCTCGGCGCTTCCTCCTTGTCCGGCTGCTCGACTCCTGAAAGTGCACTTGCGCAGAAGACCAGCGTTCTGCGCATGTGCAGTTTCAGAAGGAGTCGCACAGCTGGACAAGGAAGAAGCGCCGAGAGGTGACGCGTGGCGATGGTGGCCTCAGAGGTGAGTAAGCCGGCAGCTCGGAATGGGCCTAGTTGCCAGCCTAGTCACTCCGAGGCCGCTGCGTGTCGCTCCTCCGAACTAGGCCGGCAGCTCGGCCCGTTCCGAGCTGCCAGCCTAGGTCAGAGGAGCGACGCGCGGCGGCGGCCTCAGAGTGACTAGGCCGGCAGCTCGACCCGTTCCGTGCTGCCCGCCTAGGTCGGAGGAGTGATGCGCGACGGCATCCTCGGAGTGACTAGGCCGGCGGCTGGGCCCGTTCTGAGCTGCCGGCCTACTCAACTCTGAGGCCACCGCCGCACGTCACCTCTCGGTGCTTCCTCCATGTCCGGCTGCTCGACTCCTAAAAGTGCACATGCGCAGAAGACCAGCGTTCTGCGCATGTGCGGTTTCAGAAGGAGTCGTGCAGCCGGACAAGGAAGAAGCGCCGAGAGGTGACGTGTGGCGATGGTGGCCTCAGAGGTGAGTAAGCCGGCAGCTCGGAATGGGCCTAGTTGCCAGCCTAGTCACTCCGAGGCCGCTGCGTGTCGCTCCTCCGAACTAGGCCGGCAGCTCGGCCCGTTCCGAGCTGCCAGCCTAGGTCAGAGGAGCGACGCGCGGCGGCGGCCTCAGAGTGACTAGGCCGGCAGCTCGACCCGTTCCGTGCTGCCCGCCTAGGTCGGAGGAGTGATGCGCGACGGCGGCGGCATCCTCGGAGTGACTAGGCCGGCGGCTGGGCCCGTTCTGAGCTGCCGGCCTACTCAACTCTGAGGCCACTGCCGCACGTCACCTCTCGGTGCTTCCTCCTTGTCCGGCTGCTCGACTCCTAAAAGCGCACATGCGCAGAAGACTGGCGTTCTGCGCATGTGCGGTTTCAGAAGGAGTCGTGCAGCTGGACAAGGAAGAAGCGCCGAGAGGTGACGTGCGGTGACGGCGACCTCAGAGGTGAGTAAGCCGGCAGCTTGGAATGGGCCTAGCTGCCGGCCTAGTCATTCTGAGGCCACCGCCGTGCGTCGCTCCTCTGACCTAGGCCGGTAGCTCGGTACGGGCCGAGCTGCCGGCCTAGGTCAGAGGAGCGACGCGCGGCAGCGGCCTTGAAGTTAAGGAGACCGATGGGGGGAGGGGGTGCACGCAGAAAAGAGGTGAGGGGCCTGAAATTTGCACCAGGGGCGTCAAATTTGCCGCGCGCGGGGGGGGGGGGGTAATGCGGACGGCCTAATGGCCGGCCCGCAACCAATTTTCCCCATGGGAATATGGCCCTCCATGGCAAATAGGTTCCCCACCCCTGCACTTGCACTTGAAGTTGCTTACATCCAATCCCCCCCCCCCACAAAATACAATTATACTAATTAGAGAAGATTAGGTCTCATGCTTAAATTTATATATAAATTATGTGTTTTGTATTGTGATTTAAAAAACACCCCCAAATTAAGACTTAATGGGGTGGGAGAAAGGTGTTTTTTCAACACACAGACACCTGGGCATGTAATTACAGTTTTCCAGTACAGAGAAGGAGTGCTTGTCTTGTCCCAGTTTACATTACAATGAATCCAGGAGGCTGCAACCCCTCCTGCAATGGACACAGGCATGCAACTGAACTGGAGGAGCTGCACAGATTTTGTATTTGCAAAAAAGGGCTGGGGTGGTGGAAACAGAGAGGAGGCGACATACAACAGAAGAGATCCCCAAGCCATTGCAAAAAGGTTGGGGGAATCGCTTTTCCCTCTCGAGGAAGAAGCCTCCTGATCACCCCACAGCATCAGTGCAAGTGGCAAGGGATAGGACTGGGGCAGTGGAGAAGCTGTGGTAGGGAGCTTCCTGCTGGGTCTTTCTGACCTACCCAGCATTTATTCCTGATTTTCACTCAAACACCCCAACTCTCATCTCCTACCCCACTTTCTCACTGCAGTTTGTGAAGAGAATATTCTTCCTTGGTTGCCTCATAGATCAGACATAAAACTCAAGTTAACTCTTCCATGAACAGCTCTGATGTGTGCATGTGGATATTTCAAAGATCACTGGAGCTGTTTGGACCCTTTTTTTCCAAGACCCCCACCTCAGCCTTCATTTGCTTTCTACAGGAAGATTACTCCTCCCCTTCCCCACCTCTGCTGCATTCCTGTGTTAATGGGTACTCTAAATGACAAAGGACTTGGCTAGCAGGTCTGAATTTGGAGAGTTAAAGGAACAGAACTGTACTCTGAATGACAAAGGACTTGGCTTTTGGATAGTTAAAGGAACATGACTCGAAAAGGCGAGTCATTACACCCACGAGTAGCAGTAAGTGCTAGCTTGCTTTGTCCACAAGTAAGAGTAAATGCGAGTCCCCGTGGGTTGCGAGTCCAAGTCAAGTCAAGTTAATTTGCATGCTACTCGAGTGCAAGTTACGAGTGAGAGGAAAACCAACTCGAGTTAACTTGGAGTTCGAGTCATTTGACTCGAGTCCCCATCACTGCAAAAAGCTGTGAACCCACTGTGAGGAGAGAGAAAGTTGCCAGCTGCACGCTGCGTTGGAGGCAGAGTGCTGTCGGCCGATCGTGGGAGGCGAAGGCCAGTGAGAGACCGCACTGTGAAGGAAACCGTCTAGAAGTTGTTCATGCAAGACTGACCATTTATATACAATTGTAAAAATCCCCGTTAGGGGGTTTGGGAAAGCCTGCCCATGTAAACCACCTTGGATTAAAGTTGGAGGAGAAATCCAATGACCAAGAAAGGCGGTATATAAATACTGTATATTATTATACATCATATTTATGTACTACAGTATTCTATTAAACGGGTTCATCAGCCTAGCTGTCATGATAGTGGGTGTTTGAAATCTGGGTAGTTATTCGCCTTACTTTTATCCCCAAAACCTGGCCTTTACAGAATTCATTTCATATCTTCAAAGCACTGCATAAACATTATCTCCACAGTCCTTACAAGTCCTTCAAAACATTCTGTAAGGTAGATCAGTATTATTATCCCCATATTGCATATGAAGATGGTGGAGGTTAGGTTTGGGGAGTTAAGGCATAAGAACAACTTCATGGCTGAGAGCAACTAGAACTCTCCAACTTACATCTCAACCAGTTCTCATTTAGATCTGCACTAACGTTTACACCAAAATAACTTTTTGTTTATCAGTGATACCTTGTTCATGGCTAGACCATATTGAAGGCTGGTACGCTCACAGGAATGACTTCAATATCCTCTTCCTTATGTATGAAGAAATGAAGACGGTAAGATGTGGCAATATCATTTAGCTTGATATTAAGCAACCAACATTTTTTTTCTTGGTGTTGGTCCCTGGAACACAGAAGCAGCTAGAAAAGGGGAGGAAGTAACCCATATGCATGCGTATTCAACAGTCCTCTACCCAGTTTGGTGCCTCCCCCATCTCTTCCCCAGTTCCAAGCAAAGCAGTACCAAATAGATAACGTTTCATTACAGAACTGCCATCAAACAAGTGAGCAATGCTCAGGGCCAATCATATTCCCACCTGTTCATCATCCTTCTTGTTCTATGATATTAAGTTATTAGGCCGTTTTGTTACTCTGTTGCAGATGACTTGATATCAAAACTTTGTCCAATTTCAGGATCTGAGAGGCGCTGTATTGAAAATATGCAACTTCCTCGGAAAGAGGCTGACTGAAGAGGAATTGGACAAGGTTGTGGACAAGGCTACATTTGATAAAATGAGACTGGATCCCAGAAGCAACTATGAAAACATACGTCCTGATCTCACTGATTTAAGCAAAGGACACTTTCTTCGCAAAGGTGAATGAACGGAGGTTCATATGTGAAGTTGTGTCCAGTCGTTACAGAGCCACTGCTAGTCCTATATTCCGACATGATGAAGTCCTGTGATGAAGAAGAGCTCATCATAAGCATAGCAATGATTGTGGGCTTCTCTCTTAAATGCAACAAGTTTGCATATGGGAACTGTGTGGGAAGAGGTAGTAGGGTAATTGCCGGAGAATTGGCCAACTGGTTTGCTTCTTTTGGCTAAGCCTCTGATTTGCCAGCCGCCGCCACCTCCTCTTGTTCCCATGCAGTACCCAGATACCCGGGACGTGTACGCAAGAACAGGTAGCTGCAGCCATTGGAAATCACTAGATGTGTAGGTCAGAAGAGGCCTACGAATCCTCTGGTTCTCCAGTCTGGGAGAAGGAGGGTAATGTGTTAACACACAGAGTAGTCCTCTCTGTCCTCTCTCTTCCTGCTCCTTGTCAGCTGGAGAATTGGACAATTGTAAAGACTCAGTGGGAAGTGGTAGAGGCAGTGGTGACTCAAGAATCAGATGATTCACAAGCTGCCTTCTCTTCCTGCAGTCCCCCAAGAGTCTTGCAACACAGCAAGAAGAGGCAGTGCTGCATGTCCTGTGGTGACTTGGATTGCATGCACGTCCCCCCCAACCCACCTTCCAACTGCAAGGAGATACGCCTCTTCAGGCACACTGGGGAATTTAGACATGCCTGGATTGTGCAAAATTAAATCCAGACACTGCTATTTTGGGGTCCTTCTCATGGCACCTGTGCAAGTACTCCTGCTATGATCTTGTGCCTAGTCCTAGTAGTCAGTAACCCTAAGCCTCTTCCTTGAGAATCGAGGAATGGTATTTCCCTAGTCTTAGCAACAACTTGTAAACTGTAAACTAAAAAAACATTGTTTTTAGTTAATGACCAACATGTTAGCTTTCCCATCCTGTTCAAGTACAGAAGTTCTTGGCATCCATGTGAACAGAACTCTTCTCTCATTCTCTCCCTCTCTGCTTCCTGGGCCAGGTACTGTTGGAGACTGGAAGAACCTGATGACTGTAGCCCAGAGTGAACGGTTCGACAGTGTCTTCAAGGAGAGGATGGAGAAGCTGCCCTTCAAGTTTTGCTGGGACATCAATGATCCATTATGAGCCTGTTCTCAGCTCAAAGAGGTAATATATGCAGTGCTTATATGTAGCCCATATTTGTTCAAAATAAAGATGACAGAAATTCCTGTCCACCTGCATCAAGAAATCTGGGGCTCGCAGGGGGTGAGGGGTTGGGAAGCTTAAGCTGAAAGATAGCGATTGGCCAAGGGTCAGCAAGCTTCATAGATGAACGACTCCACTTGGGAGGAAAGTGGGATAAACATGGTTTAGATAAGTAATAAATAAAAAAGATTCAAATGCAGGTCTATCTCTGACACAATATTCCATTTTCTTTTTCCAGGAAAGAATCAAGTCCATAATGGAGGAATTAAAGAATAGGCATGTTGATCTGTTGTAGCAAATATGATAAGACTCCTGGCACCTTAAAACAAATAAAGCATACTTTAATGTGAACATCTTGTTTTTGCTGCCGCCTCTAAACCTGTCAGAGAATAAAGGTTACTTGTTACTTTGAAAGGTATTCAGGAAATTCAGAGAATAAATTCATCACACACACAATGTAACTTGTCCCTAATGTTCACCTGGTTCTTTCCAACGTCTGAGCATGAGGAGAGGGTAGCTCTTCTACCTGTCATACCATGGCTGATACGAACAGACACCCATAATGGAATGATAGAAGATGATAGAATGGCAAAGAGCTGCTTGCCCCCTCCCAACTACAGGTATCTTTTACAGCCCATTCCAACGCAAGGGCTAAGCAGCACAAGTCAGACATAAAGTCAACATAAGTCGTTTACGGCGACTTTATGTCTGGAATGCGACCATTTACGGCGAAGTTATGGCGAAGTTATGTCGAAGTTACGACCGACGGACGAAGAACGGAGGATGGGCGGATGCGCATGTGCACCACCGAAGCCGGCACAAGTCGGACATAAAGTCGACATAAAAGTGGGCGGACCGTGGGCGTAATGGGGGCGGAAACCAATTAACGTTGGATTCCAGACCCTGGCGAGCACAGACATGCCCGCTCCAACATAAATGCTGACACAAATTTTATGTCGACCAAAAAGGTGGACATAAATTCGAGGAGACCCATAGGAGCCATTTTACTTTACTAACTCCAGCCTTCTCCTGAAAATTTGACCCTACTCCTGAGTTATGTCAGTGTTATGTCGGAGTTGTGGCAGCAAGGTCTGGAAACGGACAGAGTTATGCCCAAGTTATGGAGCCTATCAGCACCCAGCTCCACCCAGCCGCTTTCCCACAAAAGCCCAGCCCCAGACCTCCAGTCTCTCTCTCTCTCTCTCTCTCTCTCTCTCTCTCTCTCTCTCTCTCTCTCTCTCTGAGCACGTGGTGTGGGGTTCTGTCCCCCAGCAGCCACAAAGTGGGACTTTGTTGGTGGAATGCAAAATTCTCCATGCAAGCATTTGCTGCCTCCATGCAAGCATTTGCTAACCCATGTCTTTCTCCCAGCCTCTCCCCCCCCCACAGGCAACAACACCAGCAGGTAAGAGCAGGGTTCGTGCTGACTCGTAGTCAGACTTCTGCCTCTCTGCATATAGAAATATAGGTAGGATACATGCCTCTTTACCAATGTGTTGACTGATATCTGCCTGCATTGCCTGCTATGATATGCTATGATATGCCTTTTTACCAATGTGTTGTCTGATATCTGCCTGCATTTAGGGCAGAGAGGGCTGTTCTTGCTGTGGCCAAACTGTTTACAGCTGTGTCTGGGCATCCGCCTCCATGCTACCATTTGCTAACCCATGTCTTTCTCCCAGCCTCTTCCCAATCCCCACAGGCAACAACACCAGCAGGTAAGTGCAGGTAAGAACAAGGTTTGTGCTGACATGTGGTCTGACTTCTGCCTCATTGCATATAGAAATATATGATACATTCCTCTTTACCAATGTGCCCTCTCATGTCTGCCTGCATTGCCTTCTCTGAAATGCCTCTTTACCAATGTGTTGTCTGATAACTGCCTGCTTTGCCTGCTATGATATATAGGATACATGCCTCTGAACCACTGTTGTGTCTGATTGCTGCCTGTAGTCATGTGAGCAGACAATGCCACAAGTGTGGAACTGTTAGCCTTATGTAGATACCAGCTGTTCCCCCCCTTTTCTCCACAGGGTCTACTGACAGGTCAGTAATGCTAGGTTTGCCATGGTTATGACCCCCAAGTCGTGTTGTTGTCTCTCTCTTTGACCCTTTCCCCTTACAGGATCATGCTCTCCTTACACCCAGGTAAGCAGCTCAGACCATGCTATGTGTGTCACACCTATCAGCTGTGTTTTATTTCTCTCCCTGCAGGCTTTTGCAACCAACACACTGGCTTGTCTTCAATGGCGACTGCTTCCACACACCAGCTGATATGTAACTCCCCCTTGTTTTTTGTCTCCCCAGGAACGTCCACTGCCACCTACCTTCCTGGGAGCACCCCTGGGCCTGCAGTCTGGTTGCCCCACTGTCGTCTGCCTCGATGCTGCCAGAGGTCAGGGAGCCAGCCCTGCACCCCTCCTCAGCTGCCGGCGCTGCTGCTGCTCCACCTCCCTGGCTGTCGTACTTGCTGCCCCTCCCATTTCTATGGAGCAGGCTGTGGTTCCACAGGGGAAGAGCCTGCGTCTCCAGGTCCATGGGGCAGGTGTGCTGCTGCTACTTCAGATTGGCTGCTATGACTGCCCCTGGCAGCCTCGCCTGGCCATCTCTGCTACATTCCAGAACAATAAAGACTCCCCTCGGGCAGAGCCCCCTTGAAAAATATGTGCCCAGTGTTTACACAAGCATCGCCCCCCACACAAATACAGCCCCCAGCACTCAAGCCCCTGCATGAATCCCTTCCAGGAACTGCCACTTCCTTCCCAGGGTGAACACAGCAGGGGGGCTGCCAGACCCCCATGGGACAGAGGGGAGGGGGAGTTGGGGGGGCCTCTCAGGCAGGCAAACAGTGACAGGCGCCACGGAGCCCATAACAGGGCCGCTTGTGGCCGCTGCATCTGTGTAGTGGCTGCTCGGCAACCGGGGATCTCACCCGCCAGGGCGTCCGCCCATCACGAAGTCCCTTCCGCCCATGGTCTGCCCGTCACGAAGTCCCGCCCATGGTCCGCCCGTTTCTGTGTGGCATCTGCCCACAGTCCGTCTGCATAAGAGGTGCCTGTTTCTGCATCGCCTACATCTGCGGAGCGCCCCCTGTGTCCCTATCGGTCTCTGCAGACCCCTCTCCCTGTATCTCTCGCCCACCAGCCTTGTTGTCTGTCTGTCTGTTTCAGACACACCCATGCCCCTGCCCAGCACTCCCTGCCTGCCTGCCTGTGTGTCTGCCTCCCCTCCCACTCCCTGATGATGGCAGCTGGCCACCCCCCACCCTGCCAGAGCGCCTGTCGCGAGGCGCCGTCGCCGCCCCATCTGGGGGCGTGATGAGCTGCGTGAGCCATTCCCACTCACAGCAGACAAGCCCACGGCATCTCTCGGTCATGGCCGGGGCATACAGCAGAAAGCACGCTGGGATGCCATCTTTGTGGCATTGCCATCGCCCTGGAGGCCCATTCCAACCCAACTCCTCCGCAAGTCTGGCATAAGAGTGGCCTAAGTTCTGCATAAGTTCGACATAAGTTATGTCTGAGTTATGTCAGCACCACCCCAGGATCCAGGCAACACTTACCTCCCAGGCAGGCAGACTCTCCAGGCTCCGTGTCTGGCTCGGGCATGAACAGGCCTCTGTCTGCATGTGTCAGCATCCATCCATGGCAGCTGCCGCAGGGTCTGTCTCAGCCCGGTCGCAAAGGGGCTGACCGCAGGCATGGGGGTTGCGCCAGTCATGTGGTGGGCACAGGGCAGGTGACAGGTGAGCGAGGTGCCTGAGCCCAGCCGCCACAGGGCACCCTGTGCATCAGCCACCTGCTGCAGGGGAGAGTGGCCGTCCCCCCTCCTGCAGAAGGTGATGCCACCCCCAAGCCACGTTGAGGCTGCACGTGGGGGTCATGGGGGGGTGAGCGGGGGAGGGAAGGGAAGGAGGGGGTGGGAACGTCACACACAAGGGGGGATCTCATGATGTCTGGAACCACCTCTGACATGACTTGCCCGTGCGCTGCCTGAAGCCCAGGGCCTCCAGGGCCGGGGCAATGCCCACAAAGAAGGCAGCCCGGCGTGCGTTCTGCTCTGTGCCCCGGCCAAGACCGAGAGATGCCTTGGGCTTGTCTGCTGCGAGCGTGAAGGGCTCACGCAGCTCATCACACCCCCAGATGGGCCGATGACGGCGCCTCACGGCAGGCGCTCTGGCAGGGTGGGGGCTGGCCAGCAGCCATCATCAGGGAGTGGGAGGGGAGGCAGAAACACAGGCAGGCAGACAGGGGGTGCTGGGGAGGGGCACGGGTGGATCAGAGACAGACAGACAGACAACAAGGCTGGTGGGAAACAGATTCAGAGAGAGGGGTCTGCAGAGACCGATAGAGACACAGGGGGCGCTCCGCAGATGAAGTTGATGCATAAACAGGCGCCTCTTATGCAGACGGACTGTGGGCGGAAGCGGCTGCGTTACGGGCGGACCTTCAGCGGAAGCGCCTTCATTATGGGCGGACCTTCGACGGAAGCGGCTGCATTACGGGCGGACCTTTGACGGAAGTGGCTGCATTACGGGTGGACCTTCGGCGGAAGCGCCTTCATAATGGGCGGAACTTCGGCGGACGCGCCTTCATCATGGGCGGACGCCCTGGCTGTCACTGCTTGCCGCTGATTCGGTGGCAATTTGGCAGTGCAGGGGCTGCAGCAAAAAAAAAGATGTTCACATTAAAGTATGCTTTATTTGTTTTAAGGTGCCAGGAGTCTTATCATATTTGCTACAACAGCTCAACATGCCTATTCTTTAATTCCTCCATTATGGACTTGATTCTTTCCTGGAAAAAGAAAATGGAATATTGTTCCTGTTGCTGTTTAAGATTAATCTCAGGGATTGTACATAGTATGTTTTCTATCATCTCTAGCTTAAAAAAAATACAAAGAGAAAAAGTTCAACAAGTACGTGTCATATCATGTGAATCATTCTTTAACCTGCTTTTAGATACATCAAGGGCACTTCTGTTAAATGATTAATTGCATTAAATCCTTGAAGAGATATAGGCAGCACTTATGATTGCTTCCCGTTAAATCCATGTTCAGCACTTGGCTGACACAGCACATGAGAAGGAACATTGGCTTCCTCTGTTCCAAGCAAGGGTGAATTATTTTTCTCCGTTCCTTTAGTTATTACGCATCCTACCATAACTCATAACTCTAGGAACTGTTGTCACCTTTGTGTCATTGTACCAGTGATGGAGTCAGTGATGCAGCCATCAGAGAAGTACATGTTCATTTACAAGGGATTTTATTTCATACAAGACCTGGTTACAGCAGAATATCTACATTCACTGGAGGATTTTGAAGTCCGAGACAGCGATGTGTTCCTAGTCACATATCCCAAATCAGGTAAGACTGGAAACATATTCCTGAGGAAAAGTCTGACTTCTATTTGTTTCTGTACTAAATACCTTGTGTATTAACTCTCTTTAGCCATTAATGGACAAGTTTCAGAAAATTATTTCATTAGTCAGGGTTTTATAGGAATCAGAAACAGAGGCATTAGAAAGAGAAGTTGTTATAGCTAATTCTGTCAAACCCTATCTGAGCCCTTCGCGGATCATTTCAGTCGAAACGTTCTCAATGACAAGCTTCTCAATGACAAACTATTTCCAGACCCCCTTGGACAAAATACACTACTTGTGGTGTGAATCAGCTTAATCAAAATACTTTCTCCTTCTATGAATTATTACTGTCATTTCTATTTCCATTGATAATGTGGTATATGGCATTATTTCACATCATCATCATCAAAATAATCTCAACTGTATATCAGAATACTACAACCCTTTCGAGCTGGAGATACTTCTTGTCTTGCAAATCCCACCTCAAAACCTGCCTTTTCCACAAACGCTTTGATTTTAGCCCTTTTCAGCCACAACTGAACTGAAACCTAAAGACTTGTCACTTCAGTTGCTGACACTCAGATCTTGTTACTTTTGGCATCAGGTACAAACCTTCCATGAGCAAAATGAAGCGGTTGTCTGAAGTGGAGGGCATAGCATGCTAAGCAGTGCCATGCTGCCATGGCACCCACCACCCAACGACCTGTCCACTGCCAGCCCTCTAGTCTGTGCCCCATGCACCACCTCTTTCCCTCTGCCTGCCCAGAGGCATCACTGGGGGGCGGGCGGGCGGCATGCGGCTGTGAGTACACAAGCCGCCGATTCGGTGGCAATTCTGCAGTGCAGGGGTGGTGGCAATATTGCCTTTTTAGATGCGGCGCCGGCCACAGGAGTCGCCCGTCTACCTGAGTCCCAAGTGCCCTTTTTTGGCGGAAAACAGCCAGGGGCATTTTATAATTTTTCCCGGCGTAGGGGGCTGGGATTGTGATGTGTGGGTGTGTGGGGCTTCTGACATCACCGGAGTTGTTACGGGATGCGGCCCCGTATCCGCAGGGCATCGCTGCACCTCTGTGCCTCCCCACTCTGGCACCTCACCACCAGCTGCAGCCTTTTTAACCAGCAGCATAGCAGCCAGTGCCAAGTCTTGATATCTTATGATCTTTTGATGCTCTTTATCTTTAATTCTACTGTAACCTGGGAATACCGTATTGGTCTGAGTATAAGACTCACTTTTTTCTCCTAATTTAAGTTTTTAAACTAGGGGTGCGTCTTATAATCAGGCTGTTGTAATTTAATGCCAGTGATTTAATTAAAAAATTTTAATAGCACCAAACTTTAAGGGTACGTCTTATAATCAGGTGCGCCTTATACTCGGGACAATACGGTATTATTATTATTACCCCATATTGGAATATACAACAATTTAGATTTGGATTCTTGTCTTGCATCTCCCGCCTCAACATGACGATCTCCACATTATCCTTGGTTATAGCCGCGTTTATGCACAACTGAGCTGAAGCCTAAAGATGTGTTACTTCAGTTGATGATATTCGGCCCTTGCTACTCTTACTGTCAGGTCTGACCCTTCTTTGAGCAAGGAGGTTTCCACAAGGGGGCACCACCACCCCACCTGCCCATTCCCTGCCAACTCTCTCGTCACAGCCTCCCTGCATCTCCTCTCTCTCCCTTCCTGCTCACTCTGTGTATAGTTTGTGTTCCACCTGTTATCCTGCCCCCCACCTCTGGCACCTCACCACCAGCTGTCTCCAGCTGCAGTCTGCTTAACCGGCAGCAGAGCAGCCCCTGCCCCTGCAGGGCCAGGGGGCAGCAGCTTGCATTGTTGTGGGGAAGAGCAGTGAGTAGTGCTGGAAAGTGGGCGAGGAGGGAAGTGAGTGCGGAGCGAAGCCGAGGGGGTAGAGGGCTGTGCCCTACAATGCTGCCTCAGGCACCTGTTGGAGCGGGTGGGATGACTCTGCCTGCTGTCTGTCTCCCTGTGTTGTGTCCTTCACTGCTACAGTTTACAGTACTGTTGGCTCTTTGGGGCGGAGAATCCTCTGCCTCGCTTCCTGGTACTCTTTGCATCAGTGCTCTGTATGTCAGTGGGATGAAATAAGCTGAATGATATTCTCATTACAGGCACTGTATGGACTCAAAACATTTTGAGCTTGATTTATCATGAAGGTCATCGAGATGGAACTGAAAACACAGACGTAATAGACCGTGTACCATGGCTGGAGTACAATTTGCACAATTTGGATTACGTCAACCTTCCCTCGCCTCGCCTCTTTGCTACTCATTTGCCCTACTACTTAGTTCCAAAGGGGTTACGAAATGGAAAACAAAAGGTAGGTCCCGCCAATTCTATAATATTAAACCAGGGGTTTAATGTGCCACGGGACGGTTCTGAGACGGGTAGAGTAGCACCGGCCTCCTGACCCCCCCCCCCAGTGTGCAGCGCATGCCTCCACGCAGGGCCGTTCAGAGGAATTTTATCAGGGGGTACAAACTTTCTTTTGGGCCCCTTCCCTACATATGAATTTGGCTCCTCCAGGGCCCTCGTTTTGACCCATTTTTCGCCCTGGGCCCAGGTAGAAATTACCCCCTTAACCCCCCTCTCAGAGGCCCTGCTTCCGCATTGCAGCTGCATCACAAAAACTGGGAGATATAGGATTGTGCCAAAATTCCCTGGCTCAATAAGTAGTGTCCAGCATGTCACGTGCTTAAGAAAATGTATGTAGTAGAATTCTTCAGGATTGTAACATTTCAGTATGAAGGTGAAATTTTAGAAGTACTTGTCTTACTTGCTTTCAAAATAAGCACTATCAGGGAGAAGGCTAAAATGAAACTCTTTTCTGGTTATGCTACCATTCCATGGAATAGAAATCCCATGAAAAGGAATGGACGGAAATAGGAGCTTTAGCAATTTGTCCCCAAGAATCCTGAAGTGGTACGGTTTGAAAGGATTGTACGACATGCTGCTTTTGAACATGTTGATTGGCCAGCATCAATACAAGCCATGCCATTTGTCCCGCCTGCATGGCTCCTACATGCATATGTTACCCGAACAACTCCTGTGCTGTTCAGCGATGGTATTCATTGGCCCTCTCAATGGATGTGGAGAGTGGAATGGAGAAGGAAGGTGGAAAAAAGCAAATTAGTGGAATCCAAGGATCCTACTGGCGTTGGCCAGGTCAGGGAGAACCAGAACAGAGCAATGAGGTGTCATTGGCTATGAAGTTTTAAAGGGCTGGAGAGTGATTTGAAAATGTGACGAATGTAAAACAAAGAGCAGGGCAGACAGAAGGCTGAGAGGTTTCATTCACAAAGAACTTACTGAAGATGTAGATATTTATTGGGAGAGACAGATGAAAATGGGTATTAGACAGTGACCTGAGCGAGAGCTTCTACAACCAGAACGAATTGTCATAGTCAACTGAGAAAGAGGAGGAGGCTTTAGACTAGGTAGAAAAGCAGGTTGCTTTTCCAGAGTTAAAACCACTGACACGGGTGTTGTGGTAGTGTTGAGTGACAGAATGTCACAAGGGTTATAGTAAAGCATCTTGAAGACAGCATCAGAAATACCAAGGAGATAAGAGCACAATGTTCAGGACAAATATTTTCCCTGAGATCCCTGTTTTTGAGTAATCAACAAGGATGATGATTATAATTTTTTGTATTCCTGCAGCTTATTTATGTGGCCAGAAACCCAAAGGATGTCTTGGTCTCCTATTATCATTTTTCCAAATTTGCAAAGAAATTCGAGGAAATAGAAGACTTTGGTATTTTAATGGAGAGATTTTTTGATGGTAAAGGTAAGAATTATTGGCTGTTGCATGATGAAGCCCTTTGTCCCTCTGCTTTCTTTCTCCTTTGAGAACATGCTCTTGAAACAGCAGGAAACAAAAATATTCAGAAAGCCAGGCTAGATCCTGTTGGTTGCTATAGGGAACTTTGACCTGGTTTTAAAAACTGTTCAATAACACACTCCTTGCATATAGCCAACACTAGCAAAGACGTTTCCTCTACTACGCGAATGCAATCATGTTTTCATGTAGTGTCAGTTACAATAAATGCTTGAAAAACCTGAATAGGTGGTAGGACCACAGATGATTTTGCAAGCATTAATATGCCATTATGGACATACTTCCGGGGAGCCCATAAACTGATCAGGAGGAGTGCTGTCTAGTGGACAGTTGAAACCCTTTTCTCTATGCTGTGATCTGCCAGGGAACTCTCAGACTAGACCGACATATCCACTTAATACATTCTGGGTACAGGGCCTCTGAGAGGAATTTTATCAGGGGGTACACTTATCTCTATGCTCTGATCTGCCAGGGAACTCTTAGACTAGACCGACATATCCACTTAATACATTTCTGGGTATGCATCTACTTCTAGAAAGATCTGTTTCCATTTTTTCTAGTTCCTTTTTCCGAGAAGCCTTCTTTTTATTTGTCAGTAGCTGGGCAGCCCAATCCTATCCCGCACCGGTGCAGCGTGGGCGCCATGCGCACACTGTATCCGGTGCTAGAGAGAAGCGTGCTAGAGGTCTCCTCGGAGGAGGGGATCATTTTCCCCCTTACCCTTGGTGAACCCCCAGTCCACACAATGGAGATACTCAGATCTCCAAAAGCTCAATCACTGGTGCAGAACCGAGAAGCCCCTAGTTGGGCTTTCAAGTCGAGGGGGAGGGAGGGAATAAGATATGGCGTGTTCCGAGGCCTGGCACCAGCAAAGATCAGGATTGCGCTGTTAATCATGTACATGGCGAGATTGAACGCTATTGCAGGAGTTTGCAGGAGATCCGGCTCAGTTGGTAGAGTTGAATATCTGTGAACAGCAGTTTGAGACACGCCGCTGACAAAAAGCTGTGAACCCACTGTGAGGAGAGAGAAAGTTGCCAGCTGCACACTGCGTTGGAGGCAGAGTGCTATCGGCCGATCGTGGGAGGCGAAGGCCTGTGAGAGACCGCACTGTGAAGAAAACTGTCTAGAAGTTGTTCATGCAAGATTGACCATTTATATACAATTGTAAAAATCCCCGTTAGGGGGTTTGGGAAAGCCTGCCCATGTAAACCACCTGGGATTAAAGTTGGAGGAGAAATCCAATGACCAAGAAAGGCGGTATATAAATACTGTATATTATTATACATCATATTTATGTACTACAGTATTCTATTAAACGGGTTCATCAGCCTAGCTGTCATGATAGTGGGTGTTTGAAATCTGGGTAGTTATTCGCCTTACTTTTATCCCCAAAACCTGGCCTTTACAGAATTCATTTCATATCTTCAAAGCACTGCATAAACATTATCTCCACAGTCCTTACAAGTCCTTCAAAACATCCTGTAAGGTAGATCAGTATTATTATCCCCATATTGCATATGGAGATGGTGGAGGTTAGGTTTGGGGAGTTAAGGCATAAGAACAACTTCATGGCTGAGAGCAACTAGAACTCTCCAACTTACATCTCAACCAGTTCTCATTTAGATCTGCACTAACGTTTACACCAAAATAACTTTTTGTTTATCAGTGATACCTTGTTCATGGCTAGACCATATTGAAGGCTGGTACGCTCACAGGAATGACTTCAATATCCTCTTCCTTATGTATGAAGAAATGAAGACGGTAAGATGTGGCAATATTATTTAGCTTGATATTAACACAGAAGCAGCTAGAAAAGGGGAGGAAGTAACCCATATGCATGCGTATTCAACAGTCCTCTACTCAGTTTGGTGCCTCCCCCATCTCTACCCCAGTTCCAAGCAAAGCAGTACCAAATAGATAATGTTTCATTACAGAACTGCCATCAAACAAGTGAGCAATGCTTAGGACCAATCGAATTCCCACCTGTGATATGCTGTTCATCATCCTTCTTGTTCTATGACATTAACAGCCCATTCCAACCCAACTCCTCTCCAAGTCAGGCATAAGTGTGGCCTAAGTGCAGCCTAAGTTAGGCAGAAGTTATGCCTGAGGTAGGTCAGAGTTATGCCTGAGTTAGGCAAGCTGCAGTTTCTGTGGCCCAGCACCACCCCAGGATCCAGGCAACACTTACCTCCCAGGCAGGCAGGCTCTTCTCCAGGCTCCGTGTCTGGCTCGGGCATGTGCAGGCCTCTGTCTGCATGTGTCAGCGTCCATCCATGGCAGGTGCCGCAGGGTCTGTCGCAGCCCGGTCGCAAAGGGGCTGACCGCAGGCAGGGAGGTTGCGCCAGTCATGTGGTGGGCGCAGGGCAGGTGACAGGTGAGCGAGGTGCCTGAGCCCAGCCGCCACAGGGCACCCTGTGCATTAGCCACCTGCTGCAGGGGAGAGTGGCCGTCCCCTCCCTCTTGCAGAAGGCGATGCCACCCCCAAGCCACGTTGAGGCTGCACTGGGGGGTGAGCGGGGGAGGGAAGGGAAGGAGGGGGGTGGGAACGTCACACACAAGGGGGGTCTCATGAGGTCTGGAACTGCCTCTGACATGACTTGCCCGTGAGCTGCCTGAAGCCCAGGGCTTCCAGGGCCGGGGCAATGCCCACAAAGAAGGCATCCTGGCGTGCCTGCTGCTCTGTGCCCCGGCCAAGACCGAGAGATGCCTCGGGCTTGTCTGCTGCGAGCGTGAAGGGCTCACGCAGCTCATCACACCCCCAGATGGGGCGACGCCGGCGCCTCGCGGCAGGCGCTCTGGCAGGGTGGGGGGTGGCCAGCAGCCATCATCAGGGAGTGGGAGGGGAGGCAGATACACAGGCAGGCAGGCAGGGGGTGCTGGGGAGGGGCATGGGTGGGTCAGAAACAGACAGACAGACAACAAGGCTGGTGGGAGACAGATTCCGAGAGAGGGGTCTGCAGAGACCGATAGGGACACAGGGGGCGCTCCGCAGATGAAGGTGATGCATAAACAGGCGCCTCTTATGCAGACAGACTTTGGGCGGAAGCGGCTGCATTATGGGTGGACCTTCGATGGAGGCGCCTGCATTATGGGTGGACCTTGGACGGAGGCGCCTGCATTATGGGTGGACCTTGGACGGAGGCTCCTGCATTATGGGTGGACCTTCGATGGAGGCTCCTGCATTATGGGTGGACCTTCGATGGAGGCGCCTGCATTATGGGCGGACCTTTGACGGAGGCTCCTGCATTATGGGTGGACCTTCGATGGAGGCTCCTGCATTATGGGTGGACCTTCGATGGAGGCGCCTGCATTACGGGCGGACGCCCTGGCTGTCACTGTTTGCCTGCCTGAGAGGCCCCCCCAACTCCCCCCTCCCTTCTGTGCCATGGGGGTCTGGCAGCACCCCTGCTGTGTTCTCCCAGGGAAGGCCGTGGCAGTCCCTGGATGGGACTCATGTAGGGGCTTCAGTGCTGGGGGCTGTCTGTGTGTGTGGGGCAATACTTGTGTAAACACTGGGCACATATGTTTCACTGGCGCTCTGCCCGAGGGGCGTCTTTATTGTTCTGGAACGTTAGCAGAGATGGCCAGGCGAGGCTGCCAGGGGTAGTCACAGCAGCCAATCTGAAAGCAGCAGCAGCAGCACACCTGCCCCATGGACCTGGAGACGCAGGCTCTTCCCCTGTGGAACCACAGCCTGCTCCATAGAAAGGGGAGGGACAGCAAGAACAACAGCCAGGGAGGTGGAGCAGCAGCAGCACTGGCAGCTGAGGAGGGTTGCAGGGCTGGCTCCCTGACCTCTGGCAGCATCAAGGGAGGCGACAGTGGGGCAACCAGACTGCAGCCCCAGGGGTGCTCCCAGGAAGGTAGGTGGTAGTGGACGTTCCTGGGGAGACAAAAATCAAGGGGGAGTCACATGGCAGCTGGTGTGTGGAAGCAGTCGCCATTGAAGACAAGCCAGTGTGTTGGTTGCAAAAGCCTGCAGGGAGAGAAATAAAACACAGCTGATAGGTGTGACACACATAGCATGGTCTGGGCTGCTTACCTGGGTGTAAGGAGAGCATGATCCTGTAAGGGGAAAGGGTCAAAGAGAGAGACAACAACACGACTTGGGGGTCACTACCATGGCAAACCTAGCACTACTGACCTGTCAGTTGATCCTGTGGAGAAAAGGGGGGGGGAAACAGCTGGTGTCTACATAAGGCTGTTCCACACTTGTGGTGTTGTCTGCTCACATGACTACAGGCAGCTATCAGCCACAACAGTGCTAAAGAGGCATGTATCCTATATATCATGGCAGGCTATGCAGGCAGCTATGAGACAAGACATTGGTAAAGAGGCATATCATGGCAGGCTATGCAGGCAGCTATGAGACAAGACATTGGTAGAGAGGCATGTCATGGCAGGCTATGCAGGCAGCTATGAGACAAGACATTGGTAGAGAGGCATGTCATGGCAGGCTATGCAGGCAGCTATGAGACAAGACATTGGTAGAGAGGCATGTCATGGCAGGCTATGCAGACAGCTATGAGACAACACATTGGTAAAGAGGCATGTATCCTTCCTATATTTCTAAATGCAAAGAGGCAGCAGTCAGACCACATGTCAGCACATACCCAGCTCTTACCTGCTGGTGTTGTTGCCTGTGGGGGGGGGGGAAGAGGGGCTGGGAGAAAGACATGGGTTAGCAAACACTTGCATGGAGGCAGCTTCCCAGGCACAGCTGTAAACAGGTTGGCCACAGCCAGAACAGCCCTCTCTGCCCTAGAGGGAGGCAGAGAGGAGAAGTGGGGTGTTTGTGAATTTTGCCCTCCACCGACAAAGTCCCACTTTGTGGCTGTGGGGGACAGAACCCCACGCCACGTGCTCAGAGAGAGAGAGACTGGAGGTCTGGGGCTGGGCTTTTGTGGGAATGAGGCTGGGTGGGGCTGGGTGCTGATAGGCTCCCTATCTTAGGCATAACTCTGTCGGTTTCCAGACCTAGCAGGCCCAACTCCGTCCTAACTCTGACCTAACTCAGGAGTAGGGTGTTAGAAATTTCCAGGTGAGGGCTGGCTTGGGTAAGGTAAAATGGCTCCTATGGGTCTCCTCGAATTTGGGTCCACCTTTTTGGTCGACCTAAATTTTGTGTCAGCATTTGTGTTGGAGGGGGCGTGTCTGTGCTCGCCAGGGTCTGGAATCCGACGTTAATTGGTCTCCGCCCCCGTTCCGCCCACGTTCCGCCCATGGTCCACCCACTTTTAGGTCGAATTTAGGTCCGAGTTGTGCCGGCGTCGGTGGTGCGCATGTGCGCCGTTTTTAGTCCATTCTTAGTCCGTCGGTCGTAAGTTTGACCTAACTTCGCCCTAAATGGTCGCGTTCCAGACCTAACTTCGACTAAATGACTTAGGCTGACTTTAGGTCTGACTTGGGCTGCTTAGCACTTGGGTTGGAATGGGCTGTAAGTTATTAGGCCGTTTTGTTACTCTGTTGCAGATGACTTGATATCAAAACTTTGTCCATTTTCAGGATCTGAGAGGTGCTGTATTGAAAATATGCAACTTCCTGGGAAAGAGGCTGACTGAAGAGGAATTGGACAAGGTTGTGGAGAAGGCTACATTTGATAAAATGAGACTGGATCCCAGAAGCAACTGTGAAAACATACGTCCTGATCTCACTGATTTAAGCAAAGGACGCTTTCTTCGCAAAGGTGAATGAACGGAGGTTCATATGTGAAGTTGTGTCCAGTCGTTACAGAGCCACTGCTAGTCCTATATTCCGACATGATGAAGTCCTGTGATGAAGAAGAGCTCATCATAAGCACAGCAATGATTGTGGGCTTCTCTCTTAAATGCAACAAGTTTGCATATGGGAACTGTGTGGGAAGAGGTAGTAGGGTAATTGCTGGAGAATTGGCCAACTGCTTTGCTTCTTTTGGCTCAGCCTCTGATTTGCCAGCCGCCGCCACCTCCTCTTGTTCCCATGCAGTACCCAGATACCCGGGACGTGTACGCAAGAACAGGTAGCTGCAGCCATTGGAAGTCACTAGATGTGTAGGTCAGAATAGGCCTACGAATCCTCTGGTTCTCCAGTCTGGGAGAAGGGGGGTAATGTGTTAACACACAGAGTAGTCCTCTCTGTCCTCTCTCTTCCTGCTCCTTGTCAGCTGGAGAATTGGACAATTGTAAAGACTCAGTGGGAAGTGGTAGAGGCAGTGGTGACTCAAGAATCACATGATTCACAAGCTGCCTTCTCTTCCTGCAGTCCCCCAAGAGTCTTGCAACACAGCAAGAAGAGGCAGTGCTGCATGCCCTGTGGTGACTTGGATTGCATGCACGTCCCCCCCAACCCACCTTCCAACTGCAAGGAGATATGCCTCTTCAGGCACACTGGGGAATTTAGACATGCCTGGATTGTGCAAAATTAAATCCAGACACTGCTATTTTGGGGTCCTTCTCATGGCACCTGTGCAAGTACTCCTGCTATGATCTTGTGCCTAGTCCTAGTAGTCAGTAACCCTAAGCCTCATCCTTGAGAATCGAGGAATGGTATTTCCCTAGTTTTAGCAACAACTTGTAAACTGTAAACTAAAAAAACCATTGTTTTTAGTTAATGACTTTTGACAACATGTTAGCTTTCCCATCCTGTTCAAGTACAGAAGTTCTTGGCATCCATGTGAACAGAACTCTTCTCTCATTCTCTCCCTCTCTGCTTCCTGGGCCAGGTACTGTTGGAGACTGGAAGAACCAGATGACTGTAGCCCAGAGTGAACGGTTCGACAGTGTCTTCAAGGAGAGGATGGAGAAGCTGCCCTTCAAGTTTTGCTGGGACATCAATGATCCATTATGAGCCTGTTCTCAGCTCAAAGAGGAAATATATGCAGTGCTTATATGTAGCCCATATTTGTTCAAAATAAAGATGACAGAAATTCCTGTCCACCTGCATCAAGAAATCTGGGGCTCGCAGGGGGGTGAGGGGTTGGGAAGCTTAAGCTGACATATAGCGATTGGCCGAGGGTCAGCAAGCTTCATAGATGAACAACTCCACTTGGGAGGAAAGTGGGATAAACATGATTTAGATAAGTAATAAATAAAAAGATTCAAATGCAGGTCTATCTCTGACACGCTGACCTAGAGCTTGGTGAAAACATTGGTCCTGTGTGCGGCAGCAGTTAAGAAGGTACATTCTACGCTATGAGAATGGGATTGTCAATAAGACTGCTAATACGGGGGGGGGGGACATTCCTTGAGGGAGGTGATCTGAGCCTGACATGCTCCCCACTATGGTCTTCTGTCGCAGTCCTTCTCTTCAGGTAGACTAAAACCACCCTGCTTCTCCTCCGTGCACTTGGAGCTTGGCCTAATTTGAAGGGAGACTTGGATCACTGCACTGGATGAATTGTGTGGGGTATAGCGTTAGTTCTAGCTGTACTACAGGGTGACTCTCTTATATTGTGACTGTGTATACAGTATCTTCTTAGAAGATGTGGTCACAGTTACTGAACTCTTAGAAGCATACAGTAGAAGGTTTCTATAGTGTTCAGATGGACATTTCTGTCCAGGAAGAAATCCCTGGAACTAATTTCTCAGTCAACAAGGTCCATGTTCACTTTTGAAGTTATAATTTAGCTCATCAGAAGGTTATTTTGTCACACCAGTTTCATCTGTGGAATGGCTCTCTTGCTTCCCCCCCTCCAAGGATATAAGAGTCATATATTAAGAGTAAAGAGTGAATGTGGAAATGATCAGGTAGCGTCACATGTAGTTTGGTCCGTAGTGTATGTTTTAGCTATCCCTGTTTGGCATCTACCCCTTTGCATGGGTACAAAGTCTAGCTGTGTAATAGTACAAGTGCTGTAGTAGCTTTAAAAGGCAAAGTTCTGTTTGTTAGGCTTGGAGAACGGAACTGTGTGTGCTCAGCTTGAAGAGAGCGGTAGACCTGCTTATTGTATGTCGCGCTCCAGGCTCTCTCTGACTGGTCTTCCACTCTCCCGGTTCACTGGCCAAACACCCCCAGTGTCTTGTCCCAAATGTTGCACCCCAAACTTTACTCCTGGGGGAGCAAACTACTATTCCCTTTAATTAACTCCCATGTCCACCTTAGGCAAAGTTAGCTCCTTTTCCCTTTAATTGCAATTGTGTGTCAAAGAAAACACTGAACTCCAAGGCAACTATTTACAAGATTTATTACTTTTCCAGCAATAAATGTCCATTAGCCCTTCCCGGGCAGATAAGATTCTACTTAGCTAACGAGGGTCTGTTTCCATAGAGAAGTCCAGCTCGTTGCTTCATGGCAGTAGAATCTCCTTGTTGCCTTTATCCCATCCAGCAAAGAGTCTTGTAGCACAAAGTCCAATCAATCCCGGTCTCTCCAACTTTCCAGTCAGGCAGAGCGTCTCCCAATACCATACAATCCAGGTGGGCAGTCAGTCCGGCAGAGTATCCCCGTCTGGAGCAGAGTTGTCGTCGTTGTTGCTCGGCAGTCTAGCAGCATGTCCCCGTGGCAAGCTGGTGAGGCTCTTTCCTGCTCCAACTGCTGCTGCTTTTATACTGTTAGTCCCTATCAACTCTTTACTGGCTACAGCTGTGGGCTTCCAATCACTGCCCTCATTATTGCCCACAGCTGTGAGAGTTCCAATCAGTGCTAATTGAGTGCAGCTGCGAGCCACACCCACTGCATTCAAAGTCCCAGCTTCATCTCAATTAACAGCAACACCTGTGGGCCACACCCAATTGCTTGCAGGTGTGCTTCCACCCACACAATCCTGGGTGGTAACCCTTTGTGTCCCAGTCCTGTCAAACAGGCAATCCTTTATCCCCTTCCTTCCCGGACCTGTCAAAACAGGGGACCACTGCTAACACCACTAACTCCTCGCCAATCTTCCACGATTTCCACTACACCCAGTAAGTCAGAAATGCATGTTCCCAATTTCTTACTGTGTATCCTACTATCTCAAAGGTCTTAATACTCCAGGAGAGGGCAGGGTACAATTCTCAGGCAAAAGCCAAACGTTGAGCAAAAGTTCTTGCGCACGTTCACCTGATTGGCCAAACACACCAAAAAGGTGGGCATACAGGTCCTCGGGGCAAACTGCCCTCTGGTTGGTGCCACCAGCCCTTCTAACAGCCAGTCCTTCAGCCATGGGGAAGCAGAAATCCTACAGGCTAACTCCACATCCTTTGCAAGCTCTGAGCTCCCCAAACTCCAGGGACTCAAGCCTCAAGACTCTGGTTCGTTCCAGTAGCAGACAGGCAGCCCAATCCTGTGTAGTCTGCTGTGGCCGGCCTAAAGGGCAGACCACCGCATCCTATTGAGTTCCTGTGCTGCCCAGGGGCAGCCCAAGAACATCACAGGAGAAGGGGCCAATGGGCCTACTCGAATGTACGCGAGCTTCGGAGCTCACGTACATTCACACCGCTCATGTCGGCGCAATGGGGGCCTGGAAGGAGCTTAGGATACCAGGGATCTCGGCCCATGGTATCCCCACCCCCTCCAGTTCCCTGCCAGCCTAAGCCCTCCCTTGCCGCCCAGTCTGCCCTGCCCCTGCCCAGACAGGCATAGAACATACCTGGTCCGGTGGGCACAGGGCCGAGGAGACGGCAGAGCATGCAGCGCACGCCGTAGCGCCGGCGCTGCTTGCTCTCTGGGTGTTGCACAAGTGCTTTATGGCACTTGCGCGACACCCTGCCCTGGGGCAGCGTGTGCTGCCCCAGGGCTTCTTCTACACAGGATTGTGCGTTGAGTGGCCTAGGCCAGACGTAGGTGAACCCAGTTCCTTTGTACTCACACAGACACAAGCCTGTAAAAATTAAAGCAGAGAATAAAGGTTACTTGTTACTTTGAAAGGTATTCAGGAAATTCAGAGACTAAATTCATTACACACACAATGTAACTTGTCCCTAATGTTCACCTGGTTCTTTCCAACGTCTGAGCATGAGGAGAGGGTAGCTCTTCTACCTGTCATACCATGGCTGATACGAACAGACATCCATGATGGAATGATAGAAGATGATAGAATGGCAAAGAGCTGCTCACCCCCTCCCAACTACAGGTATCTTTTAATGTCTTGCAGGCTTCCAAGATGGAGTCAGACCTAAGAGTTTGAACCTGTTATTCACATTGTGCTTTCTATTCTTATACCTTTAGCCTTTGGATGAAGTTAATTGGGATCATCTGATGCCCTCAGTTTGAAGTTCATAGATAGATATATCACATATCTGTACACAGAGGTGTGTAGAGGAATTCTAAGCAGATGATAATTAATAATGGAGGACAAGGAAGACTGGTGAACAATAAAGAAGTATGGGTTTATTTGTTATGCAGCACAGTGGACAGCACCCCAGGTTTGTAAATCACATCTTATTCGATTATTTACTAAGGATCTGTCTTCAGTTCAAACATCCGAACGGTGTATAAAAGGCCCATTGAGTCAGAAAGTACTAGAAATAGTTTCTGAGTTTGAGGACCTGGATGTCAGGATCAATAGATTAATTCCATTCCAGGAAGCAAAAGAAGTTTCTCTGACAGGTTTAGAGGAGCTCTCGGAAGGTAAGCATTCTGACTGTCAAACGTTTTAGTGCAGGGAGAGCGTTCCTGAATTATGACAAGAACAGAAATGCTTGTGACAGAATCTTGACAAAATCTTTCAAGGCAACATCCTACTCCACCAGATGCATCCGCTTGCCGCCGATTTGGTGGCAATTTGGCAGTGCAGGGGCTGCAGCAAAAAAAAAAAAAGATGTTCACATTAAAGTATGCTTTATTTGTTTTAAGGGGCCAGGAGTCTTATCATATTTGCTACAACAGCTCAACATGCCTATTCTTTAATTCCTCCATTATGGACTTGATTCTTTCCTGGAAAAAGAAAATGGAATATTGTTCCTGTTGCTGTTTAAGATTAATCTCAGGGATTGTACATAGTATGTTTTCTATCATCTCTAGCTTAAAAAAAATACAAAGAGAAAAAGTTCAACAAGTACGTGTCATATCATGTGAATCATTCTTTAACCTGCTTTTAGATACATCAAGGGCACTTCTGTTAAATGATTAATTGCATTAAATCCTTGAAGAGATATAGGCAGCACTTATGATTGCTTCCCAATAAATCCATGTTCAGCACTTGGCTTACACAGCGCATGAGAAGGAACATTGGCTTCCTCTGTTCCAAGCAAGGGTGAATTATTTTTCTCCGTTCCTTTAGTTATTACTCATCCTACCATAACTCATATCTCTAGGAACTGTTGTCACCTTTGTGTCATTGTACCAGTGATGGAGTCAGTGATGCAGACATCAGAGAAGTACATGTTCAAATACAAGGGAGCTTATTTCGTACAAGACCTGGTTACAGCAGAGTATCTTCATTCACTGGAGGATTTTGAAGTCCGAGACAGCGATGTGTTCCTAGTCACGTATCCCAAATCAGGTAAGACTGGAAACATTTTCCTGAGGAAAAGTCTGACTTCTATTTGTTTCTGTACTAAATACCTTGTGTATTAACTCTCTTTAGCCATTAATGGACAAGTTTCAGAAAATTATTTCATTAGTCAGGGTTTTATAGGAATCGGAAACAGAGGCATTAGAAAGAGAAGTTGTTCTAGCTAATTCTGTCAAACCCTATCTGAGCCCTTCAAATATCATTTCAGTTGAAACATTCTCAATGACAAGCTTCTCAATGACATACTATTTCCAGACCACCTTGGACAAAATACAGTACTTGTGGTGTGAATCAGCTTAATCGAAACACTTTGGGCCAACAATTCACTTTCTCCTTCTATGAATTATTACTGTCATTGCTATTTCCATTGATAATGTGGTGTATGGCATTATTTCACATCATCATTATCATCATCATCATCATCATCATCATCATCATCTCAACTCCATATCAGAATACTACAACCCTTTCGAGCTGGAGATACTTCTTGTCTTGCAAATCCCACCTCAAATCCTACCATTTCCTCTGGCTGCCCAGAGGCATCGCTGGGGGGGTGGGGCATGTGGCATGCGGCTGTGAGTACACAAGCCACCGATTCGGTGGCAATTCTGCAGTGCAGGGGTGGTGGCAATATTGCCTTTTTAGATGCGGCGCCGGCCACAGGAGTCGCCCGTCTACCTGAGTCCCAAGTGCCCTTTTTTGGCGGAAAACAGCCAGGGGCATTTTATAATTTTTCCCGGCGTAGGGGGCTGGGATTGTGATGTGTGGGTGTGTGGGGCTTCTGACATCACCGGAGTTGTTACGGGATGCGGCCCCGTATCCGCAGGGCATCGCTGCACCTCTGTGCCTCCCCACTCTGGCACCTCACCACCAGCTGCAGCCTTTTTAACCAGCAGTATAGCAGCCAGTGCCAAGTCTTGATATCTTATGATCTTTTGATGCTCTTTATCTTTAATTCTACTGTCACCTGGGAATACCGTATTGGTCTGAGTATAAGACTCACTTTTTTCTCCTAATTTAAGTTTTTAAACTAGGGGTGCGTCTTATAATCAGGCTGTTGCAATTTAATGCCAGTGATTTAATTAAAAAAATTTAATAGCACCAAACTTTAAGGGTACGTCTTATAATCAGGCGCGCCTTATACTCGGGACAATACGGTATTATTATTATTACCCCATATTGGAATACAACAGTTTAGATTTGGATTCTTGTCTTGCATCTCCCGCCTCAACATGACGATCTCCACATTATCCTTGGTTATAGCCGCGTTTATGCACAACTGAGCTGAAGCCTAAAGATGTGTTACTTCAGTTGATGATATTCGGCCCTTGCTACTCTTACTGTCAGGTCTGACCCTTCTTTGAGCAAGGAGGTTTCCTCAAGGGGGCACCACCACCCCACCTGCCCATTCCCTGCCAACTCTCTCGTCACAGCCTCCCTGCATCTCCTCTCTCTCCCTTCCTGCTCACTCTGTGTATAGTTTGTGTTCCACCTGTTATCCTGCCCCCCACCTCTGGCACCTCACCACCAGCTGTCTCCAGCTGCAGTCTGCTTAACCGGCAGCAGAGCAGCCCCTGCCCCTGCAGGGCCAGGGGGCAGCAGCTTGCATTGTTGTGGGGAAGAGCAGTGAGTAGTGCTGGAAAGTGGGCGAGGAGGGAAGTGAGTGCTGAGCGAAGCCGAGGGGGTAGAGGGCTGTGCCCTACAATGCTGCCTCAGGCACCTGTTGGAGCGGGTGGGATGACTCTGCTTGCTGTCTGTCTCCCTGTGTTGTGTCAATCACTGCTACAGTTTACAGTACTGTTGGCTCTTTGGGGCGGAGAATCCTCTGCCTCGCTTCCTGGTACTCTTTGCATCAGTGCTCTGTATATCAGTGGGATGAAATAAGCTGAATGATATTCTCATTACAGGCACTGTATGGACTCAAAACATTTTGAGCTTGATTTATCATGAAGGTCATCGAGATGGAACTGAAAACACAGATGTAATAGACCGTGTACCATGGCTGGAGTACAATTTGCACAATTTGGATTACGTCAACCTTCCCTCGCCTCGCCTCTTTGCTACTCATTTGCCCTACTACTTAGTTCCAAAGGGGTTACGAAATGGAAAACAAAAGGTAGGTCCCGCCACCTTTATAATTCTATAATATTAAACCAGGGGTTTTATATATAACCAGGGGACGGTTCTGGGACGGGTAGAGTAGCGCTGGCCTCCTGACTCCCCCCCCCCAGTGTGCAGCGCATGCCTCCACGCAGGGCCATTCAGAGGAATTTTATCAGGGGGTACAAACTTTCTTTTGGGCCCCTTCCCTACATATGAATTTGGCTCCTCAAGGGCCCTCTTTTCGACCCATTTTTTGCCCTGGGCTGAGGTACAAATTACCCCCTCAACCCCCCTCTCAGAGGCCCTGCTTCCGCATTGCAGCTGCATCATGAAAACTGGGTGATATAAGATTGTGCCAAAAGTCCCTTAACTGGCTCAATAAGTAGTGTCTAGCATGTCACGTGCTTATGAAAATGTATGTAGTAGAATTCTTCAGGATTGTAACATTTCAGTATGAAGGTGAAATTTTAGATGTACTTGTCTTACTTGCTTTCAAAATAAGCACTATCAGGGAGAAGGCTAAAATGAAACTCTTTTCTGGTTATGCTACCATTCCATGGAATAGAAATCCCATGAAAAGGAATGGACGGAAATAGGAGCTTTAGCAATTTGTCCCCAAGAATCCTGAAGTGGTACGGTTTGAAAGGATTGTACGACATGCTGCTTTTGAACATGTTGATTGGCCAGCATCGATACAAGCCATACCATTTGTCCCGCCTGCATGGCTCCTACATGCATATGTTACCCGAACAACTCCTGTGCTGTTCAGAGATGGTATTCATTGGCCCTCTCAATGGATGTGGAGAGTGGAATGGAGAAGGAAGGTGGAAAAAAGCAAATTAGTGGAATCCAAGGATCCTACAGGTGTTGGCCAGGTCAGGGAGAACCAGAACAGAGCAATGAGATGTCATTGGCTATGAAGTTTTAAAGGGCTGGAGAGTGATTTGAAAATGTGACGAATGTAAAACAAAGAGCAGGGCAGACAGAAGGCTGAGAGGTTTCATTCACAAAGAACTTACTGAAGATGTAGATATTTAGTGGGAGAGACAGATGAAAATGGGTATTAGACAGTGACCTGAGCGAGAGCTTCTACAACCAGAACGAATTGTCATAGTCAACTGAGAAAGAGGAGGAGGCTTTAGACTAGGTAGAAAAGCAGGTTGCTTTTCCAGAGTTAAAACCACTGACACGGGTGTTGTGGTAGTGTTGAGTGACAGAATGTCACAAGGGTTATAGTCAGAGGCGTAACCGCCTCCCTTGGCGCCCAGAGCACGGGGGGGTAGGCGCCCCTATAAGTAAATAGCATGCCGCGGCCGCTCCGGAGGGGGGGGTGCGCTCCGGGAGGCTGCCCTTTTCCCTCAGTAACAGTCTGAGCATGAGCAAAAAATTGCGCAGCGGGCCTTCCTTAGAAGGCCCTGGGCAGCCGGCCGGGGAAGACGTCCCCAGCCGGCTCTCCCGATTGAGGGGGCCGGCCCGAGTCGGACTCGGACTCGAGTCTCCGAGTCGGACTCGGAGACTCGAGTCCGAGTCCGACTTTTGGGCAGAGCGGCGGGGCGCCCTTCGGGTGATGGCTCCCGGAGCCGGTGCTCCGCTTGCTCCGCCCTAGTTTCGCCTCTGGTTATAGTAAAGCATCTTGAAGACAGCATTAGAAATACCAAGGAGATAAAAGCAAAAAAAATTTTTGACCTTATCTCTGTGTTTGAGTAATCTGCAAGGATGGTGATTATAAATATTTTGTATTCCTGCAGCTTATTTATGTGGCCAGAAACCCAAAGGATGTCTTGGTCTCCTATTATCATTTTTCCAAATTTGCAAAGACATTAGAGGAAATAGAAGACTTTGGTATTTTAATGGAGAGATTTTTTGATGGTAAAGGTAAGAATTATTGGCTGTTGCATGATGAATCCCTTTGTCCCTCTGCTTTCTTTTTCCTTTGAGAACATGCTCTTGAAACAGCAGGAAACAAAAATATTCAGAAAGCCAGGCTAGATCCTGTTGGTTGCTATAGGGAACTTTGACCTGGTTTTAAAAACTGTTCAATAACACACTCCTTGCATATAGCCAACACTAGCGAAGACGTTTCCTCTACTACGCGAATGCAATCATGTTTTCATGTAGTGTCAGTTACAATAAGTGCTTGAAAAACCTGAATAGGTGGTAGGACCACAGATGATTTTGCAAGCGTTAATATGCCATTATGGACATAATTCCGGGGAGCCCATAAACTGGTCAGGAGGAATGCTGTCTAGTGGACAGTTGAAACCCTTTTCTCTATGCTGTGATCTGCCAGGGAACTCTCAGACTAGACCGACATATCCACTTAATACATTTCTGGGTATGCATCTACTTCTAGAAAGATCTGTTTCCATTTTTCTAGTTCCTTTTTCCGAGAAGCCTTCTTTTTATTTGTCAGTAGCTGGGCAGCCCAATCCTATCCCGCACCGGTGCAGCGTGGGTGCCATGCGCACACTGTATCCGGTGCTAGAGAGAAGCGTGCTAGAGATCTCCTCGGAGGAGGGGATCATTTTCCCCCTTACCCTTGGTGAACCCCCAGTCCACACAATGGAGATACTCAGATCTCCAAAAGCTCAAATGCTGCTGCAGAACTGAGAATCCCCTAGTTGGGCTTTCAAGCCGGGGGGGGGGGAGGGAGGGAATAAGATATGGCGTGTTCCGAGGCCTGGCACCAGCAAAGATCAGGATTGCGCTGTTAGTCATGTACATGGCGAGATTGAACGCTATTGCAGGAGTTTGCAGGAGATCTGGCTCATTTGGTAGAGTTGAAGATCTGTGAACAGCAGTTCGAGACACGCCGCTGACAAAAAGTTGTGAACCCACTGTGAGGAGAGAGAAAGTTGCCAGCTGCACGCTGCGTTGGAGGCAGAGTGCTGTCGGCCGATCGTGGGAGGCGAAGGCCAGTGAGAGACCGCACTGTGAAGGAAACCGTCTAGAAGTTGTTCATGCAAGATTGACCATTTATATACAATTGTAAAAATCCCCGTTAGGGGGTTTGGGAAAGCCTGCCCATGTAAACCACCTTGGATTAAAGTTGGAGGAGAAATCCAATGACCAAGAAAGGCGGTATATAAATACTGTATATTATTATACATCATATTTATGTACTACAGTATTCTATTAAACGGGTTCATCAGCCTAGCTGTCATGATAGTGGGTGTTTGAAATCTGGGTAGTTATTCGCCTTACCTTTATCCCCAAAACCTGGCCTTTACAGAATTCATTTCATATCTTCAAAGCACTGCATAAACATTATCTCCACAGTCCTTACAAGTCCTTCAAAACATCCTGTAAGGTAGATCAGTATTATTATCCCCATATTGCATATGGAGATGGTGGAGGTTAGGTTTGGGGAGTTAAGGCATAAGAACAACTTCATGGCTGAGAGCAACTAGAACTCTCCAACTTACATCTCAACCAGTTCTCATTTAGATCTGCACTAACTTTTACACCAAAATAACTTTTTGTTTATCAGTGATACCTTGTTCATGGCTAGACCATATTGAAGGCTGGTACGCTCACAGGAATGACTTCAATATCCTCTTCCTTATGTATGAAGAAATGAAGACGGTAAGATGTGGCAATATTATTTAGCTTGATATTAACACAGAAGCAGCTAGAAAAGGGGAGAAAGTAACCCATATACATGCATATTCAACAGTCCTCTACTCAGTTTGGTGCCTCCCCCATCTCTACCCCAGTTCCAAGCAAAGCAGTACCAAATAGATAACGTTTCATTACAGAACTGCCATCAAACAAGTGAGCAATGCTTAGGACTAATCGAATTCCCACCTGTGATATGCTGTTCATCATCCTTCTTGTTCTATGATATTAAGTTATTAGGCCGTTTTGTTACTCTGTTGCAGATGACTTGATATGAAAACTTTGTCCATTTTCAGGATCTGAGAGGCGCTGTATTGAAAATATGCAACTTCCTGGGAAAGAGGCTGACTGAAGAGGAATTGGACGAGGTTGTGGACAAGGCTACATTTGATAAAATGAGACTGGATCACAGAAGCAACTATGAAAACCTGGGTGATGATATAATTGATTTAAACAAAGGACGCTTTCTGCGCAAAGGTGAATGAACGGAGGTTCATATGTGAAGTTGTGTCCAGTCGTTACAGAGCCACTGCTAGTCCTGTATTCCGACATGATGAAGTCCTGTTATGAAGAAGAGCTCATCATAAGCATAGCAATGATTGTGGGCTTCTCTCTTAAATACAACAAGGTTGCATATGGGAACTGTGTGGGAAGAGGTAGTAGGGTAATTGCTGGAGAATTGGCCAACTGGTTTGCTTCTTTTGGCTAAGCCTCTGATTTGCCAGCCGCCGCCACCTCCTCTTGTTCCCATGCAGTACCCAGATACCCGGGACGTGTACGCAAGAACAGGTAGCTGCAGCCATTGGAAATCACTAGATGTGTAGGTCAGAAGAGGCCTATGAATCCTCTGGTTCTCCAGTCTGGGAGAAGGAGGGTAATGTGTTAACACAGAGAGTAGTCCTCTCTGTCCTCTCTCTCCCTGCTCCTTGTCAGCTGGAGAATTGGACAATTGTAAGGACTCAGTGGGAAGTGGTAGAGGCAGTGGTGACTCAAGAATCACATGATTCACAAGCTGCCTTCTCTTCCTGCAGTCCCCCAAGAGTCTTGCAACACAGCAAGAAGAGGCAGTGCTGCATGTCCTGTGGTGACTTGGATTGCATGCACGTCCCCCCCAACCCACCTTCCAACTGCAAGGAGATATGCCTCTTCAGGCACACTGGGGAATTTAGACATGCCTGGATTGTGCAAAATTAAATCCAGACACTGCTATTTTGGGGTCCTTCTCATGGCACCTGTGCAAGTACTCCTGCTATGATCTCGTGCCTAGCCCTAGTCGGTAACCCTAAGCCTCATCCTTAATAATCGAGCAACAGCATGTATTCTCATCCCCTTCAAGTACAGAGTTTCTTGGCATCCATGTGGCCTAGATGCCTTTAAAAGGGGTTTGGATAGATTCATGGAGAAAAAGACAATCGCAGGTTACAAGCCATAAGCAACCTCCTGGCTTTAGAAGTAGGTTTTCTCCATGCCAGGTGCAAGGGAGTGAAAACAGGAAACAGGTTATGCTGTGTGCTCTCGGAGGCATCTGGTGGGGCCACTGTGAGATACAGGAAGCTGGACTAGATGGGCCTTTGGCCTGATCCAGCAAGACTCTTATTTATTTATTTATTTATTTATTTATTTATTTAAAGCATTTATACCCCGCCTTTCTCCCGAGGGCACTCAAGGCGGCTTTTATGTGAACGGCTCTTATGTGAACAGAACTCTTCTCTCATTCTCTCCCTCTCTGCTTCCTGGGCCAGGTACTGTTGGAGACTGGAAAAACCAGATGACTGTAGCCCAGAGTGAACGGTTCGACAGTGTCTTCAAGGAGAGGATGGAGAAGCTGCCCTTCAAGTTTTGCTGGGACATCAATGATCCATTATGAGCCTGTTCTCAGCTCAAAGAGGAAATATATGCAGTGCTTATATGTAGCCCATATTTGTTCAAAATAAAGATGACAGAAATTCCTGTCCACCTGCATCAAGAAATCTGGGACTCGCAGGGGGTGAGGGGTTGGGAGGCTTAAGCTGACAGCTAGCGACTGGCCCAGGGTCAGCAAGCCTCATAGATGAATGAATTCACATGACGTCACTGCCCTGGGCGCTGTTGTACCTAGTTTCACCTCTGTCTGTCTGTTTGCTCTTTGGAACATGTTGAGTGAGAGTTGTCATTCTTCAGACTTCTTTTTTTTTTTTTAAATAATTTTATTTATTAACCACAAAAACTACAGGGATAATAGGGTAGGGAAAATCATAAGGCAACAAGGGTAACCAACATGAAACAAATGGAAAAATAACTAACGGACGTCGAACTACATTAAAATGACTATTCACACTCTTCAATTATGCTAAACAAAATTAGCTTCATACATATTCCAACCCCACTATCTTTTACCTCCTTACATCTACTAATAATCTAATATTTTATTTTATCTTTTCAACCAATCATAAAATGGTTGCCACCAATCTAGTTTCTTTTTAACATCTCCTTCTCTTAATCTTTCCGTTAAAATATCTAATTCTATCAAGTCATAAATCTTAATTATTAACTCATCAATATCTGGTATCGTCTCAACTTTCCACTGCTGAGCATATAACAACCTGGCAGCAGTAACTATATGTATAATAATATATTTATCTTTTTGAAATACTACTGATGTCATTATATTCAAAAGAAATAATTCTGGTACGAACAACAGCGTATGTCGTAATATCCCTTCCAATGCCGCATGGACCATCCTCCAAAATTTTCTTGCTTTTTCACATGTCCACCACATATGGAAAAAAGAACCTTCCAAATTGTTGCATTTCCAACAAGTACTCGAAACATTCTTATACATCTTACATAACTTCTTAGGTGTTAAGTACCATCTATAAAACATTTTATAAAGATTCTCTTTATATGCAACAGCTTTAACCATTTTAATACCAGAATTCCAAACCTGTTCCCACTCTTGAAAGTAAATCTCTCGTCCCAAATTTTGTGACCACTGTATCATAACATCTTTAACTGTTTCATCTATCATCTCAAAGTCCAACAAAAAATCGTACATTTTAGTTACATATTTGTCATCATCATTTAAAAATACCTTATCAAAGTCAGTATCACCCAGGTGGAAACCCACTTTTTGATCTTCCCGTATCCTGCTTCTAATCTGATTTTGAAACCAAGTGTCCATCAGGATACCTTTCATCCTCAATTGATTCTCATCCCATAGTTTCCCCTGGGGATCAATCAGTTCTTTATATGATCTATTTTGAGAATCTTTTATCCAATCTGGTCTGTTAGCCACTTCTAACGGTTTCACCCAGCCGGGTATTTTATCATAAACCTTATATCTAACCTGCTCCCATGCCCATAGTAAAGATTTCCTTAAGGTATGTCTTTTAAAAAACGCATAATGTTTAGCTTTATCATAAATCAAAAAGGCAGGCCATCCAACTTCTAGCCCTTCTGCTTCTAGGGTAACATAGTTCTCTTTACTTTTCAAAACCCAATCTCGAACCCATTGCAGAACTGTAGCTTGATAATAACACAACCAGTTCGGGACGGCCATCCCTGCCCTCTTCTTTTGATCTTGTAACAGTTTCAAACGAACACGAGGTTTCTTGCCACTCCAAATAAATCTTGTTGTCATCTTATCTAAATCAACGAAGAAAGTTTTTTTCATAATTATTGGAATTGTTTGGAACAGAAAGAGTAACTTAGGTAAAACATTCATCTTGATTACTGAAACCTTTCCACTTATTGACAATTGTAAATTTTTCCATCTCTCCAAGTCCTGTTGGATTACTTCCAATATCTTAATATAATTATCCTGCATCAAAGAACTCACTTTTTTTGACAGATTAACGCCCAAATATTTAACCTTCTCCGTTATCTGGAAACCCAATTCCTTGATGTCTCCAATTTCTTTTGAATTCACATTTTTGAGCAATATTTTTGTCTTCTGATAATTCACCATCATCCCTGCTACAGCACCATATTCTAACAAGTCTTCTTTAAGTATAGGTAAGGTCTCTTTTGGATCTTCAAATATAAACACCAAGTCATCTGCATATGCCTGTAGCTTGATGTGATGATTTTTTATCTTAAGCCCCCTTATTCTCATTCTTCAGACTTCACCTCCCTTCTCATGGTAGACCGAAGTTAAATTTCAGAGTGCGGTGGGGATGCGAGACATCTAATATCAATATATGAGCAGGGCCAGTTCACACACTGTTGCTGCTGCTTTTTCTCTCTTTTAAAAAATTATTTTTATTTTATTATAATACATAGAAAGCAAACAAGACAGGAAAAGAACAAACAAAGAAAGAAAAGTACAGAATAACAGAAAATGTCTGGATTAGCCACTAACATTTATACTTAAATTAATTCTTTAATTACGGTACTTGTACCCTGCCTAATTGCAGAGTAATCTATTCTTTTTATAACCATACATCAACTAACCTTATACTACCCTTAATTAAAACGACATCAAGTTCTTACTATTTAAACTGCTTCCTATTTTCAATGGTGAATGACCAACCATACTTGGGACAAATGCTTCTCTAGTTCATATTTAACCCAGGAACAAACATTCTCCTGGCTTTTGAACTGCCAGTTGAAGAACAAACGAATATAGTCTTACTAGTTTCTGGTATTATGGGTGAAGATGCCATGTCAATAGGAAAAGTCCTGGATCAAATTGATAATTTCCTGCACCATCCGCGGGTCTCCAAACACTGGCAGCCACGCACGGGAAAAATCTTTAAAATCCGAGGTGTGCAAGGTCCTTACGTTTCGTTCCAATTGCCCGGGCAATTTGATCCAGGACTTTTCCTATTGACATGGCATCTTCACCCGTAATACCAGAAACTAGTAAGAATATAGCTGGCCATGAAAGCTTCCATTCGAGTTTAAAGGAATATAGCATACAGAATACACAGGGGCAGTCCAGTCGTATCCTGCCGCTAGGCCAGTGTAGGACGACTGGCCCAGGACCATTGCAAAAGCTGCCATAATAAGGCAGTTGCATTGGTCCTCGGCCGGTGGAGAGGCCCGTGCTGTCCCCTGCGGGCTGGATCCAGATGGCCCGGGCTAAGACATAAGGAGTTTGCCACAGGGGGTGTAATGGGTGGGGGGGAGGACTGGGGGTGGGCGGATAGGACCCAGGAGGGGGTGGGATCGGCGGCAGCAGCGCAGACTGTATCCTATCCCCCTTCCAGGTCCATTTCACCGTACACGGGCCTCCTTTGATTTGCGCCACCAAAATGGAAGGTGTAGATCTGAGGAGACGCTTTGCTGGGACTGGGGCTTTACCCAAGGTATGGTAACAGAACTTCCCTTACCCTAAGGAGACTTCCAACCCTGCCACTCCGCTCAGGATCCAGAATTGCTGGCGCCGTTATAGCTGGATTGATGAGCGGAGTGTAGGATAGGATTGTGCCCCCCTAAATCATGTAACAGACATGGAGAATACAGGTGGGCCCCCATATCCGCTGGGGATATGTTCCAGGCCCCTCCGTGGATACTTGAAACCGTGGATAAGAGCGAACACCCCCTCCATGGTTTCCTGAGGGGGCCCCCACCCTGCCTCCCCTGCAGGCACGCATGCTTGTCCCCCCCCCCAGCTCTTATTTTTCTTTCAGCAAGCTTTGTTTCTTCCTTAAAACAAACAGAGAAGCAGCCTCCATTGCAGGCAAGTAGAACGAGACTAAGTCCTAGAGAGGCTCTGCAAGGTTTCTGTTAACCTTGCAGAGCCTCTCTAGTACTTAGTCTCGTTCTACTTGCCTGTAATAAGCAGCCAGAGGCTGCTTCTCCTGTTTCTTTAAGGAAGAAACAAAGCTTACTGGGAAAAAAGTAAAAGCCTAGGGGGCTCCCCACGATCCGTGGATAACTGAAACCGTGGATAGCGAATCAGTGGATATGGGGGCCCACCTGTAGACACTTCCTTGCCAGAGAAGTACATTCTAACTAAATATGAGCTCCACACTAACTGTATACTAAGTACATAGTAACTACATACAAGTTATATGCTAAGTAAGTGCTTGCTGCATAAAGGTAAAAGTGACCCCTGACAATTATGTCCAGTCGTGTCTGACTCTAGGGTGTGGTGCTCACCCCCATTTCAAAGCCGAAGAGCCAGCGTTGTCCCTAAGTATGCAGTTAGCATGTAGTTAGTGTGCAGTTAGTATGTAGCATGCATTATTTAGCATGTAGCATGTATGTAGTTACTATGCACTTATCCTTGCCAGAGTACATTCTAACTAAATAAAGCTCCACACTAACTGCATACTTGCATAGTAACTACCGGTAAATACAAGCTACATGCTAAGTGCTTGCTACAGAAGTATGCAGTTAGCATGTAGTTAATATATGTTGTTGTTGTTCAGTCGTTAAGTCGTGTCCGACCCTTCGTGATCCCATGAACCACATCCCGCCAGGCCTTCCTGTCCTCCACTATCTTCTTGAGTTAGCTCATTTTCATGTTCGTTGCATTGGTGATGCTGTCTAACCATCTCATCCTTTGCCTACCCCTTCTCCTTTTCCCTTCAATCTTTCCCAGCATCAGAGTCTTCTCCAGAGAGTCCTCTCTTCTTCGCATTAGGTGGCCAAAATATTTGAGCCTGTCAAATATCAGTACCTGTCCTTCCAGGGAACAGTCAGGGTTGATTTCATTTAGGATTGACTGATTTGATCTCCTAGCAGTCCAAGGGACTCTCAGGAGTCTTCTCCAGCACCACAGTTCGAAAGCATCTATTCTTCGGTGCTCAGCCTTCCTTATGGTCCAACTCTCGCAACCATACATTGCTACTGGGAACACCGCCCTGACTATGCGAACTTTTCTTGGCATGGTGATATCTCTGCTTTTTATTATACTGTCTAAGTTTGCCATAGCTTTCCTTCCAAGGAGTAAGCGTCTTTTAATTTCATGGCTGCTGTCTCCGTCTGCAGTGATCTTGGAGCCCAGAAAAGTAAAATCTGTTACTGCTTCCATTTCTGCCCCTTCGATTTGCCAGGAATTGATGGGACCAGATGCCATGATCTTAGTTTTATTAATGTTGAGTTTCAAGCCAACTTTTGCACTCTCCTCTTTCACCCTCATCAAGAGGCTCTTTAGTTCTTCTTCACTTTCTGCCATTAGGGTGGTATCGTCTGCATATCTGAGGTTGCTGATATTTCTCCCGGCAATCTTGATTCCGGCTTGCGATTCACTCAGCCCTGCATTTCTCATAATGTACTCTGCATATAAGTTAAATAGGCAGGGTGACAATATACAGCCTTGCCGTACTCCCTTCCCAATTTTGAACCAGTCGGTTGTTCCATGGCCAGTTTGAAGCAGGAAGCTCCTCCCCCCATCTGCAGAGGAGCGCTTGCTCAGCCTTTCCTTTCCTCGCTCAGCCATTTGCCCGCCCACCCTGTTATCTACCAGGATGGGCACACACAGGGGCAGAAAATGTGAGGAGGCTGCAGGACAAAATGTCTAGGCATGTTTGTCTTCAGGTTGTCATGGGGAACAGATTCATGGCAACCTGAAGACAAACAGATTCATGGCAACCTGAATGGCAAAAGCATGTTCCTGATAACAGTTTTTCTAACTTGAGGAAGGGTGCAAAAAGAGGTAGAAATCAAAACATAATTAAAATAAAGGTAATTGGTTACAAACAAAGAAAGGGTCTCAGTCCTGAACCAGGAAACAACAAGGTCTGAGGTGCTAGTCTGGAAGCGATATTCACCATGAACTGGCTTTCCAATCATAGGGTCAAAATGGGTCAAAATGGATGATGTCCCTATGCACTGATACAGAAAAGACCCAGCAGGACAGCATCCAGCCAGCTCCAAGTGCTCTCTCCACCTGAAGGGTTTGAAACAGTCAATACCATTGGGCAACTCAAAAGAATCTAGGGGCTAAAACTTGTGTCACCCCCTTTGGAGAAAGGTGGGCCTATCCAGGTGGTAGGCCCAATAACAGGTCATAAATACAAATAGTACAGGTAATCAACAATACACTCAATACTTATGCAAATATACATTTTATTCCATTGCTTTAAAAAAACAAACT
Organism: Plestiodon gilberti rubricaudatus; assembly: GCA_026170595.1. Taxonomy (NCBI): domain Eukaryota; kingdom Metazoa; phylum Chordata; class Lepidosauria; order Squamata; family Scincidae; genus Plestiodon; species Plestiodon gilberti. The sequence goes on from JANXHW010000001.1 coordinate 81,487,118, forward strand.
TTTTTTATAACTTGAATGGTTGCTTGGGCAAGCAGTGAAAGGTTGTCTGGGGATTTGGAGTTTGCTGCTACAAACACACCGATGACATGCAGCTCCATTCGCCCTTTTGGAGAGAGAACAAACTGCAGTGGCTCGAGATCACCTTTCCTTGCTCACCCAGGCGAGGAAGCACCAAGTGGGCAGTTGATGGAGATCTGGATCCTGTCCCTTTTACTTAAAACTCAGTACACAGCTTCCCTCTTCCATGCCGCTTCTGCTTTGAATGGACAGGAACAGTGCATGCTGGGAACCCAGCATGCCTCACTCCCGATCATTTGGAACAGAAGTGGTGTGGCACCCGTGTCACTAGGGCACGTGCCGCCCCAGAGCGGGGGCGTGCACGTCACCCTAATGACCCCCCAACCCCCCCCCCAAAAAAAATTGGCAGCGCGAAAGTCTTCCTTTCGTTGCAGCCGGCTCCGGGGACATCTTCCCCGGCCGGCTGTCCTGGGCCTTCTGACGAGGCCCAATGCGGCGATACGTAATTTATAACGTTTTTCGCGCATGTGCAGACCGTTTCTGAGGGCAAGGGCTGCCCTTTTTCCCTCAGAAACATTCTGCGCATGCACGAAAAATGTTATAGATTACATATCGCCGCATTGGGCCTTCGTCAGAAGGCCCTGGAGCATCGGCTGGAGAGGTCGCTCCAAGGCCTTCTTCCGGCCTCAGAGCGTCACCTTTCTGCGCGCGTCACCCCCTGGCGGTCCACCCCAGCTCCAGCAACGTCCGTAGGTGTGGAGGAGGGAGGCTAAGCTCCGAGCTCTAGGTAAGTGAAATGAACACAATGGGGCTTGCTTCTTCTGAGTAAACATGCCTAGGATTGCGCTCTAAGAGTTTAACAAGCAGCATCTGCCCACATTCCTTCTCCTAAAGCAGTCTAGCACTCTGTCCCGGTATCGACCTGGTAAGCCTAAGCAAGGAGCCCCTCTCCCCCCCCCCCTCCAGCCACAGAGGAGCCCTTGCTCAGCCTTTCCTTCCCTCGCTCACCCATCTGCCTGCCCACCCTGTTATCTACCAGGGTGGGCACACACAGGAGCAGAAAATTTGAGGAGGCTGCAAGACGGAATGGGCCCTGTATCCACATATTAGGACTGCACTGCACAACACTGAATTGCCATTGAGGTTTCAAAGGATTTGCTTGTACAGGGAAGAATGAGAAAGCCAGATTTCAAACTTTTTCAAGTCAAAAGGCTGAGCAGTTTACATGGAGGCTACATTTTCACCTGTGTGATTCTGAACAAATGCTGCAGTGTTTTACCAGATCAGCTCAACTTCTTTGAATTCCACAGGTGAAGACCCCCGACTGAAACCCTGAGACCCACTGCCAGACAGTACAGTACAGAGCTAGATAGACCCAGGGCCTGACTTGCTGTAAGGCAGCTTCCTGTTGTCTCACATAAACTATTGAAAGAGGGCTTACAAAATCCTGCCTCTGGTATATTTATTGACTGCAATTTCTGGAACCAGATTATCTGTAGACAACAATCTTATCCAAATGGTCATTGCACTGTATGAAAGTTCAAGGCAGTGCAGTCGTATGAGGACAATAACCCCAGAATTCTATTGCTGACACACATGCCCTGTAGTTCACAGAGATACTTGCACTTCATGACCTTTTTGACCTTTCCGCCCCCCCCGTGTGTGTGCGTGTGTGTGTGTGCGCGTGTGTGAAGAGGTTTTGAAGAGGTCTAGGATAGTTGCTACTCCAAAGCGTTTGCTCACTGAAGGCTGTGTGTCTTTTCCGTTTGAATTTTAGGCTCCAATCCTAAACATATTTACCTGGGAATAAGCACCAGTAAATGTAATAGGACTTACTTCTGAGTAGACATGCATAGGGCTGTGCTGTTTGTGGCTTCCAAAGGGGCCCAGCACTTTTTCAGAAGCAATTGTTAGTAGTTAACTTGGCACAACCTCTCGTTTTCAGAAGATGAAAAGAGGTATGTCCTTGTTTGTTTACACTGAGTAAATATTCTGATTTGTGAAATGAGCAAGTTTGAAGGTTCACGTAGCTGAAGAGCACAAGCATAGAATTATACAAGTGGGCACCTCTTCCTCCTCGTGACACAGGATGGCAAATCTGAGAGCCAGACGGTTGGGTTCCATGACAACTTGCCCATCTCTGATCCCTGGAATATCAAGTCCATAATAATAGAGCACAATGACCTATTCGTTGGGGGCCTGTGGACCTCCACACGACATTTTCCCCCATAGCTCTTTGTTTATATTTAAAAGCAATCTACATGCGATTGATAGGCCACCCATTCATTTGACGAGGTTATATTTCAATTGCTTGTATGCAGATCTTATCTTTACACCAGGCTACTTTGAAAACAAAACTTTTATTTATTTATTTTTTAAACAAACCAAGCCACTAATTTTCAATCGACTCTGGTCTGAAACCATTTTCACATCCCATAGAGATGGACACCCTTTTTTTTCCTGCTTCTAGACCACTAAAAGCTCCTTGTACAGCAGCATCTCCTGTCCCGCTTTTTCCAAGAATAAGTAGTGCCGATGACTCCATCTCTTAGATGCCAAGTACTCAGCCAACAACAAAATACAACTTACTGTAGTCCTACAATAACATGAGAAACTACAACACCAAACACCACCACCAAAAACACCTTTGATGTATAAGCTGTTCTTTATCTCCAAACAGTTTATTATGTAAACACCTTACAAGTTGCTAATTAAGTACAGGTGGGCCCCCATATCCGCTGGGGATATGTTCCAGGCCCCTCCGTGGATACTTGAAACCATGGATAAGAGCGAACACCCCTCCATGGTTTCCTGAGGGCCCCCCCACCCTGCCTCCCCTGCAGGCAGGCATGCTTGCCCCCCCCAGCTCTTATTTTTCTTTCAGCAAGCTTTGTTTCTTCCTTAAAACAAACAGAGAAGCAGCCTCCATTGCAGGCAAGTAGAATGAGACTAAGTCCTAGAGAGGCTCTGCAAGGTTTCTGTTAACCTTGCAGAGCCTCTCTAGTACTTAGTCTTGTTCTACTTGCCTGTAATCTGCTTCTCCTGTTTCTTTAAGGAAGAAACGAAGCTTACTGGGAAAAAGTAAAAGCCTGGGGGGGGGGGTTTCCTCACGATCCGTGGATAACTGAAATCGTGGATAGCGAATCAGTGGATATGGGGGCCCACCTGTAATATAATTCACTACTTCATGGAAATTAATACTATTAATTTCTGACTATCATTTTCTGCCCTCGCTGGTTCAATCGGTTTTTGGAGTTGTGCCGTTTAACACACAGCTGAGATGAAAATAAATAAATACAATTGGACAGGTGTAGGAGCTTTTACAGAGCCAGAGAAAAAACACACTGGTATTGTCTGTTTTCAAGATGGGGCCACCTTTTATTGCTCAACTTACTGACCAGATGTTTTGTTGAACTCGGCAGAATGCTGTTTCTGCCATTCCTTGGGCCTGAGAGGGCAGGAGCTGCGGAAGCGACATTGTCCCTACAGTTCAGAAACATACTATGGCATGCTGTCCAGGAGTATTAAACTATGTTTCAGTAGGGCTGTTCTGGGGACACACACACACACACACACACACACACACACACACACACTTGTATTCATCAATACCAGGCATCCAGCTGAACACCAACTTTAGAGTCCACACCAGAGGCGTAGCTCTAGGTCATTTGACACCCGGGGTTCATAAATTTATGACAACCCCCCCATACAAAAAAAATATTTTCAATAATAGTCATGACATGAATAATAATAATGGCCAGAAAATAAATGCTACATAAGGCAATTGTGTTTTCCAGTTCTGTTTTTTTGGCTATAACTTTGATAGGACACAGATAATTTGATATGGTTTGTTCCATTACATTCTGCAGTGGAATACACATCGAATGATATATAACCAAGGTTTCAACAATTTTGGCCACTAGTGGTGTCACACACATCCCAGAAACCTGGCACCCGGGGGCCCCCGGTCCCCCCTCTAGCTATGCCACTGGTCTACACCAAAGACACCATACCTTTCTAAGTAAATCTGTACATCTCCACTTTCCCCCAAGGCATGACTAAAATAAATAACTCTACCATACTTCCATAATCTTTGCAGAGAAGTTAAAATGCGAGTTCCAAAGAGCTGTTTCTTTTTAGGATAATCAATCCAATACTATAGGTAGATAAACCTCATGTTTCTGGCTTGAAGAAAAGAATGGGGATTTCTTGAGTTTGCTTTGCACCCAAAGCAGCAACCTAAACCAAGAACTTGGCTTTGCAACACTCTCAGGCCTTGAAGCGCCTTTCAATGTGACCACACGGTCCAGTTTCTTCAAGAAAACTAGAGACACTCAATGAGTCACATTTCAAACGTTAAAGTCAGTTTATTATCTGCGATGAAAGCCGTCAGAGGAGGAGTCTCCTGAAATTAAAATATTGTCTTTTTCTTTATGAAAAAGAAAAGAAAGGAACGCACATGTGGGTGTCGCCACAGATACTGCGACGCTCTTGTCTGTCTCTCTGTACAAGCGACTGCACCTGCTGATCAGGACAGTAGGTACAATCATTGCAGTCTAGTCACTATCTAGGTGGGCAGGGTTATAATCTGGGTCATCCTCTTCATCCTCCAGCTCTAAATCATCCATTTCCTGGAACAAGGATTCATCAACTTCCACACTGTTTCCAGCTGCAAAAGAAGAAGAGAGAAAGCTGACATTTCATATAGAAAACTGGGATGGATGGGCTACGCATGATTGTTCGAAAGCTTCAGCTGGGGCAAAATACTGTGGCTCACTTCTGAAATACCAACGCTGCATCATCTGTACTGCTCTAATACAGGGAGAAAAACAGACTTTACGTAGCTGGGAGTTCTCTCCAGCCAGGAATCAGGGAGGGTTGCAACCTGTTACAATACCCAGGTAGGCCTGGGGGTAAGCTTGTCATTCTTCTTCAGTTAAGATTTTAATGTGATCTGGAAGTGTTTGGATGCTTCAAGTCTCCAAAATTTGTTTCTGGGCCTGATTCAGAAAACTTCAACAGCAGCACCGCAGAGGACTGCAAGTATAATATACATACATTCTTTGCAGTAAGTGCTTTTGCCAGTGTTTCCAGTATATCTTAAATGTAAAACAGAAATGTATGTTTGGAAAATGCTCTGTGCAAATTGCATCCACATGGGGCTCATAATATGCTTCCACCTGCTCACAAACATACACATTACATTATTATTATTATTATTATTATTATTAATCCAATGTATCCAATGGAGAGTCTTCACCACAACTCATTCCAGGCAGTGGATGGCTAAAGTGAAAACTCTTCAGATAATGTATTAAACCACATAAAGCAGGGGTTCCCAACGTTCGGAGGTCCGCGTAGCCCCATACGCGGGCCTCTGGCCGCCCCGCATACCACCAGATTGACTCCCCCCACGTACCCCCTGGTCTCCTTTGGGGGGCAGCGAGGGATTTTTCTCTGGGTAGCGGCGCAAGTGGGAGGACCCGCCCGCCTGCGCCGCAACCTGGAAAAGAAGGCTACAGGCCTGCACTGTCCCCAGTAGCTCCTCCTACTTGTTCTCCTGGGCACCGCCATCTTGGATCTCGCAAAATCCAAGATGGCAGCGCACAAATCTCAGGCGATTTATTTTGTGCTGAAAGTGACTATGAAGGAGAGAGAAAGGGTAGCATTCTCTTCCCACTCTCTTTCTCTGTTTTAACATGCAGCTTTCATGGGTTGTTTTGTTCCGTTTAAACACGGGGGGGGGGGGATCATGGAACCACATGTGAGAGACAGCTGGAGCTGAAGGTTAAATCAAATTGGAGGCAGCAGTGTTTTTCCCATTCTAAGAAGTACAATGTTATAATGGAACAATAGTGACACCTTCTGGCTTACAGCTCTAAACATTTCTATTCCTTGTGTATGTTGAATTAAACTTTGCCCATTTTATACCAAGAGATGCTGGAACAGCTCCAAAAAAAGATATCAGAAGACATCTTTTTAGGGCAATTAATACCAATGGAATGAAGTCTCAGTAGGCAGGAAATTAATCTATCCCTTTAAAAGTGCCAACATTATTGTCATATTCATTGCAATATTGCTTAGTGTGGGATCAGACAGTCATGTCACTTTTACTCATTACACTACATTTGTATTCAACTGTACCCCAAGGAACTCAAAGAGTAGCCTACGTGGGGCTCCCAGATAGTCTTCTATTCCAGGCTTTGTGCTAGTCAGGCTCAGACCTTAGCTCCTGTCTGTCATCCAACCTGCCCATGTGCATGATTGCTTGGCCAGCTTCCTGCTGCCATGAGGAGGGTCAGGATGGGGGTGGCAATAAACATGACGGTAGCCACCTTCCACCAAAACGTGTCCCAAGGCTTACCACAGCACTGAATTGAGAATGAAGCCAACCTCTCACTTTCATACATACATTAACATTTTCATCCCCATCAATAAGTACTGGAGGTAGCATTTAGCCAATTACTGGGTGCAGATTTGTGGCTTGAATAATTAAAATTTACAGCAATGGAAAGCAATAAAAGTTACCTTCTTCCAAGAACTGAATATCAGATGTATCAAGATTATGATCCGTTTCAAAAAGTTGTTTTCCTGTAAGGAATGTTTAGGGATAAATTGGGTGAGACACAGTTACTGGAATTACTACATGCATTTTTTAGAAGTTTAGCTAGCAATGCCAATTATGAATTGTGGGTTTCTTGCTCACTTGCCTGTTCAGATATGTTAAGTCAAGAGTCGCAACACAGGGGATAGCTCAGTCACCTTTTACTCTCCCTTAATGCAAAGCCTATCTCTACAAAGTCAAAAAATTAAGCCCACAATAGTTGCAACTAGACTTCCTAGACTTCCACTTTGTGTGGAGAACTAGTAGATGATTATCTCGCTTCGAGCCACCAACTTGAGTGAGTGTGAGTGTGTGTGTGTGTGTGTGTGTGTGTGTGTGTGTGTGTGTGTGTGTGTGTGTGTGTGTGTGTGTGTGTGTGTGTGTGTGTGTATATAAGGTGCCTACGGCCCCCCCCCCACTCTTAAGTTGGTGGCTTGAAGCTAAATAATTCTCTACTAGTTCTCCACACAAAGAGGAAGCCTGGGTTTGTGCTTCTCAAACAGCAGCCTCCCTAAGCTACATGGCAAGCCTCTTTGAAACTTACAGCCCAATCCTAACTAGGACTAGGCTGCCCTTTATGACAATGGAACACAGTTCTGCTCTTGTAAATGGTCATACGGTGGTACGCACAGTGTGCTGCTGGCAGCCATTCTGGGTCTGCCGCCACAAACAGCGGTGGTGCCAGAGGTCTACTGTCGCTGCTGGCTACTGTTGCTGCTGGCAGCAAAGGTAAGCCAGCAGCGGAGGCAGGAAGCGGCTGGGCGTGGGCGGAACAGGGCAGGGAGAGGGAGGACCAGGGGAGTTTCTGGGCTGAGAGGGAAGCGCGGATTCCAGTGGCACCAGATCCTAACCCCGTTCTCTGCCTCCTTCCGTACTCTCCTTGGATTTGTTCCTGCAAAAAGAGCTGGCACAGATTCCGGCATTCCAGCAAAAAGAGCTGGCACCCACTAGGGCAATGCGGGCTTGCCCCAGGGTAAAGGAACAAAGTTCACTTACCCCGAGATCTCCACAACTGCCCCCCCCCCCGCGCAGGATACAGCATGTGCTTCATTGGTGCAGCTGCAATGGTGGGAAGGGATTTAGTTAGGATTGGGCCCTTAGGCTGCAATCGTATACACACTTACATGGGAGTAAGTCCCACTGAGTTGAACAGGACTTATTCCGAAGCAGACAGGCATAGGATGGTACTGTTAGGCAGTTTAAAAACCACTCTGCACTACAATACAGAGCAGCACTTATTGTTCCATAACTAAAAGCCAAACATTCCTCTGGGCACACCCAAGGCCAGAAGCAGCTCTTTGGATCCAGGCCCTTACATGGGCCGAAGAAGATGATGGGCTGAAGGCAATGGTCGTATCTTACCTGTTAGTTTAATTTTGCCAGACTGTTCTTCCTCTTTCATCTTTTTCCTTTTGATTTCTAAGAGCTCTGTGTCAAATTTTGCTTTCCAACTTAGGAAGTTTTCAATAGTAACAGGAGTGCCATGGAAACTTTGCTATATAAAAAAGGAAAAAATATTTTGAAATACATTTCAGAAAAAAATACACTTTAAATATTCTAATGTATCATCTTTATTTGCAAAATCAAATTACTGCATTTGTACTTCCAAGCATTCAAGTCTATTCTTTCTCTGCAATCCTAAGTAGGGTGGAAATCATAGTGTGCAAATGTCATCTAAGCAACAAATAAAGTTACTATGCCAATAAGTAACACAGTGAAAACAACTGAGTTAACACTTTCCTAAAAACTCACAACAAAGGAACAGTTCAGGTTCTCTCCTTCATAAGGCCTTAATTACAGTCAAACACCAGATACAGCAATGGGCAGCCCAATCCTGTCTAGGACTGCTGCAGCATGCAAAAACACACTGCGCTAGATCCTATGCAGGATCGGGCCAGTGACAGTGCACTCCACTGGGGAAAGGGATATTCATCCCTTTCCCCCGGGTAAGGCCCTGGCTGCACCTATGGGTCTCCTCGGATGTGCACTGGCAAAATGGCTGGCACAAATTTGAGGAACCCGTGTAGGGCTCACCAGGTCCACGACGGGGGATAGGATTCGGTGGAACGCGCCGCAGAGTATCCTTCCCCCATCCCTGGCCTGGCAAGCCAATCACCCCTCCTGTTCTACCACGTTCTCCCCCCCCCCCCACTGCCCGGCACAGGACTTACGTCCATCTGCTGGCAGTGACTGCAGTCGGGGAGAGAGTGAGCGGTGCCAGCCTCTCCACTGGCGCAGCTTACTCTCTGGGTGGCGGAAACTGCCTTACGGCACATTTGGAGCAGCAGAACGATTGTTGTGCTGCTCCCCAGTTGCACTGGATTGCACTATAAGGCTGCAATCCTATATACAGGTTCCATTGAACCCAATGGAACTTAATTTTGAGCAGACAGGCACAGGATTGCACTGTAAGTTTCTGCAAGTTTTTTAACATAACTTCTGTAAGTTGAAAGTCTCCAGTGCTAGACACAGCATTATCTAATGCCACCAAGCAGTGAGATGTTCTATCATATGCATTTCTGTGGTCAGGCCGCATCAGAAGTCAGATGTTTATTATGAAAAAAATCAAAACCTTTTGCATAAACTTCTACAATTTTGCTCGCTTTGCTGAGTGAGCTGGTGCCATCTGGCAAGCATCATGGGGTCCAGTCTTCCTCCCAGATTTGGAGCTGGAGAGGTTGGCGCAGAGTGTCTTTGCAGCTGAACAGCAATCCATGCCAACTCTGGAGCCGAGTGGAAGGCTGGGTTGTTTGGCCACTATGTGGCCATACAGGGCTGAACGGACAACCCGCTGCCAACCTTCCCTATTCCTAACAGGAAAGGGAAGATGGGGAACTACTGCACACGCTTGCTCAGTTATCAAAGGCTATGTATCAAGATAATGCCACACCTAGCCAAGCCAAGCTTACCACCAGAGCATCCACTAATACATTTAGAACAGGGGTTCTCAATCCCTTTCCAGCCGAGTACCACCTCCGGCGCCACTCTCCTGCTGCGTACCACTGAAAGTGACCGACAAGGACATCATCGCCAGTTACTCCTGGGTTGTCGGATTTTCAGAGGCCAGAAAATGCAGGTAGGTGGTTCTGAGTGGGTGGGAGGCCCCTTCTTAGCATTCCTGAGAGGCTCAGCAAAAGGCAGGAGTCACTTGGGAAGGAAAATGCAGTGCCGAAAGTGCCGCATCAGAGCGGGGTTCCGGCGGGCCGGCAATCAGAGTACCACCAGCAGTCGACCGAAGTATCACTGGTTGAGAACCCCTGGTTTAGAACACTGATGGACACGCATATAAGTCACACAGGAAGGAAAAAGAATTTCCACAACTTCCTTGCACCTTTTCAGCCTCCTCTGCCTCTTTTTCCTTCTGTATCTTTTCTTCTTCTCTTCTTGTTTTAATCTGATCTACTATTTCATTTAATTTCTCCTGCACAGCAGACACCAAGGTGAAGATCATTACCATGCCCAGGTTCTCTTCTGCCTGAAATACAAAGAAACAACATCCCCACCCAAAGGGTGTTTAGTGGCAAACAAACAGATAAGTTGAAATCAGAATGGGACGCAGCAAATAAAGAAATAGGGAAGGAACATACAAGGTTTTGGGTAGAGTCTGAAAACAATCTCAAAGTAGGCAGGGGGGAAAAAAAAGCATTTATTCCCAAATCTGAAGTACAGGTATTCAGATCTGGAACCTCCAGATAAACAACTCTGTCAAACATACAGTTTGCTACCTAAATTTAGAGAGAATCATGTCCACAGAACTTCAGTGCGAAGTTCAGTACGAACATGTACGAAACCAGTCTAAAAAGATCTTCGTGCCATCAACCACTGGTGACGTCACAACCACAACAGCAGCCAAAACCACCTGCATATTTCTACATGATTCAAAGCAGCAAACATTTATAGATGATTTAAAAGTTCACAGAAGGAAAAACACAATGGTGGTGATGTTGTTCTGCCCAGAAAGGGCCAAATGAATATTACACTGGATGTCCACAGTCACCTGCAGACCCACCTGCATAAAAAGATGCACAGTGCTAGATTAGCACTTTGATGTTTAGCGCTGTGTGTCTTTTTTAAAGCCCCAGCGCCGATCAGCTGTTTGGCTATTGCAGGAAGCACTCATAGGAAGTGAGGCAGAGGGCTACAAAAAGTTCTTTTCAGCCCTCTGCCTCGTTTCCTGTGAGGGCTTCCTGCTTCCTACAATCATTTGCTCAATGGGGGAGGGGGCGATGGAGGGCATTTTTTCAACCACAGATAAGTGAATCTGTGGATATGGGATCCATGGATACGGGGGTTGCTGAAATCTAATATTTACTCATAAGTTACTTTATGCTATATTGCATTTGGAGAACCCACTGTTCTTGAATTTGGAAAAATCAAACATGACCACCACAGCCTTGTGTCCTGTCTGTGAAGAAAGTGTAGTTTTAAACACTGAATAGTAGCCGAAGTTACTGTCTCGACCCGTTACATTATGACACCTAGAGTAGCCTATTCGTTTTAAATGCTTACCTGCTCCTGCAATAATTTCATTATGTCTACGACGTCATTATCCTCAAGATTGTCTTGAGAAAGCAGTTCATAGAGTGGGATTTCATCAGGATATTTCTCTGCATATGTGAATTTGAGGGCTGTCTGAACAGCTGTAGTGCAACAGAAAACATCAGCAATATTCACTTCAAATCATAGCAACTGGCTTCCAACATTTTAGAATCATTAAGCCAGGGGTCTCCAAACTCTTTAGTAGGAAGGCCACATCATATATCTTACATATTACCGTGGGCCAAAACTGCCTGGGTGAGCTGGTGCCATCTGGCAACATGACATCACGTGACATCGCATGCCACCATGACATCACTTCCAGATTCGGAGGAGGGCAGCAAGGGCTACACGATGTGGCTGCTCTTCCCGTTCCTTCTCCAGCAGCTTCGTGGCCGATTCTCGATTTCTACCGAGCCGCTGCAGGCCTCCATGCAAAGCGCTGAGCTGTGCTATGCTGTGTAGTCCTCGGAGAATGGCTGCAGCCTAACCCAGCAATCGCGCACATGTTCCGCCCTCTTACTTAGGTGCAAGCGGGCAAAACACTTGTGCTATCGCCGGGTTAGGCTGCGCTGATTCTCCAAAGACTACATAGCACAGCAAAGCACAGCACTTTGCTTGGAGGCTTGCAGCAGCTCAGCAGAAGTCAAGAATTCCCCCTCCCGTTCCTTCTCTGCCCCCATTTCTTCTCCAGCAGCAGGTTCCCGGCTGACTCTCATCTGGATTCCGGCATCGCTCGTCCGGGGTGCGATCTCTCCTCCAGCACCACCAGCGTCCTTGCTCTCTTCGCCCCTCTATTCCACCCTCCCGCTGCTCCCGCGTTAGCGTTTCAATGCAGGGGGGTGCGTTCAGCCCATTCCATACTCTTTTGACACTTTTCAGTTGTCTTTGCAGCCCAATCACAGGGAGCCTTGCTTCCTACCCTTTCCAGCTGAACGGCTGCACTGACTCTGGGCTCTCTGTGGCCTGCCTCAGGCCTGTCGAGTTGGTTCCAGGCTGCGAGCTGGATAAAATCGTGTGGCAGGCCAGATGTGGCCTGCAGGCCATAGTTTGGAGACCCCTGCTCTAAGCAATGCTTTATTTTTTCCACAAACAACTTACATGACCTAGCTTATGACAAAGGGCCATTCACACACGCAAGCAACCAAGCAACTGCTGTTTTAACTGCAAAAGGAGTGTTTGATCCATCGCTAAGCCTAAGCTGATCTACTGCCCAAAATGGCACCAAATTCCACTGCCCACCTGCCAATATCCCTCCATGCCAATGCATAGCACACCATCATCAGTGCCATTCTCCATCTCTGCTCCTGCTTCTTGTTAGTGCAAGAACCTCTCTACTCCCCAGCATCCTCCCCACCTGGCCAGGAAGGAAAAGTGGTTGCCTTTTCCTGAGCACTTAGAAAATGATCGCAGCAGAGTCAGAGAAGGAGGTAAGCCCTCCTTCTCCTCTTCCTGCACTCTCTCCAAGATGAGATAAAACAGCAGCCAGGTGGAGCAATTGGGCAACCTGGGGAGGCAGTGGACAGGTGTAGGGTTCCCCACCATCACCTGGCTGCTTCCCCCAGGCCACTGCCTGAAGGCTATCTGGCTAACAGCCCAATCCTCCATAACTCCCCGCGCGGTGATGCAGTGGCACCAATGTGGCGCCCGCTGCATCCCGCGGGGGAGTTTTGGCCTCTGGAGGCCTCCTCGGGGATAAGAAACATTTGTTCCCTTGCCCCGGGGAAGGCCTCTGCCGGCCTGCTGGGTCTACTCAGACCTGCGACAGCAATAACGCTGGCACAAGTCTGCATGCATCTGTGAAGGTGGATTGAAGCTGGGAAGGGGGTAAGAATTCAGCGAGTGCTGCTGCCATCGAACCAGCCCCCTTCCTGGGCCCGATCCGTCCTCCTTCCCACCCCATCACTGCCCCATTCCACCCACCCTTTGAAAATATCCTGGAAAAATTGTTTTCTGTATATTAAGGCAAAATTTTGCAGACTTTTCTTAACCATGTTTCCTTCTCAAAACCTGAAAAGAAAGGTGATGAAAACTGGATGGGATCCTGAGATTCACAGCATTTACATGCTACACAACTAAAATCTCAGCCCAGCAGAAGTGCCAAGAGAGTGAGCTGTACAAAGTCACTTCATACCTCACAGCCAAGCTGGGATTTCAGCTTGGGTCTCCCATATAAAAGTCCCAAACCAGGTTTCTTGTGCATACCCCAAATACAATATCACACAGACATAACGGATATCTAGCTCACCACCTTTACCAATTAGTGACCTCACTGTATAAGCTCATATCACAGTTTTGAAACATTCTATCATTATTTTCAAGTCTTTTATAAAAAACACGAGACATTGCTTCCTATATGATTGTTTAAGTGCATGCAACTTACTTTCATCATTCTCCCCTGCTTCAGATGTCACGGTAATAGTGAAACTTGTTGGATTTTCTGATAACACTGTTGAAGACAATAGGGATCAACTGAGATAAGAGAGTTCTTTCAAATGTTGGCTGAACCCTATTTAGGTGCATGAAGAGTTTTCCCATGAACATACTGCACTAGCTCCGCCTCACCAACTACACATGGGCTTACGATTGCCCCCACTCTCTGAGAGTTCAGTGCTCATCTACGGGGCAAACACTGAACACAGATGTTCATAGAAGAGGATAGCACAGGTAGTGCGGTCATATTCAAAAGTAAAAGTAGCGATCCAGCCGACAAAAACAATGACAATTTTATCCGGTTTAGACTGTAACAGCCCAGCCCCGGACAAACAGAAATTATTTAAAATCCAACTGGTACCCAAGGACCCAACGTTTCGTGTCTCAATCCAGACACATCTTCTGGGGCATTCCAAAGTAAATTGGTAGATGGTAAAAAATGATGGTTTTACCATCTACCAATTTACTTTGGAATGCCCCAGAAGATCTGTCTGGATTGAGACACGAAACGTTGGGTCCTTGGGTACCAGTTGGATTTTAAATAATTTCTGTTTGTCCGGGGCTGGGCTGTTACGGTCTAAACCGGATAAAATTGTCATTGTTTTTGTCGGCTGGATCGCTACTTTTACTTTTGAATATGACCGCACTACCCGTGCTATCCTCTTCTATGAACATAATTGCTGGTCATAACAGTTTTCGATCGAAAACTGAACACAGAGATGGCTGCTCCCTGTGATTACAACCCTCGCTTGTTTCAGGATTGGTGCTCTGCTTATTTATACCACTGCAAAGTTACAAGAAAATGTGATCAGCAGGAAAAGAAAATTAAACACTGAAATGCTGTTGTTTTCTTCACAATGTTTCACGCTTCAGACTTGCCCTTTATTAAGAATGATACAGAGTCCAAATAGATATGACTTGGATTCCCAACTAGCACTTCATTTTTCAAAGGAGAGATGATGGAGATAAAGCCTGGTCTTCATAGAAGTCATCCTAATACCAATGTGTAACAGCAGCTGTGGTTACTCAGTGGCAAAAGACACTCTGCATATGCTCAGAAGCACCTTCTCATTTACTATTTCTTCACAGGTTCTCATATTGAAATTAGACTTCCAGGCTCTCTTTTATAGGATAAGGGCATGCAGAACACAATCTGTAGTAGATCAGTAAGGCCTTAAGGTTCCTGATTGTTTAATGGCAACAACAAAAAGGATTTCCCCCAAAATTAGGCTTTTGAAACAAAGAAAGCTGGGGTGGGGATGAGGAACAAAACTGGATTTTTGCATGAAAGGACCGCAGGCTCAGTTCTGATGCTCAAATTCCTGGGCTCAGATTGTGCTCGGGACACCTTCCTGGATGCTAAGTGAATGTCTATCCTCCTGTGCACCAGACTTTGCCTGACTGAGCTTGAAGTGTTAATATAAAACAAAAGTAGATCCTGCAAGCCGGCAGTATGCCCAAAGCAAGGGCAGCCCAGTTAGAGAAATACCGTATATTCCCACAGCAAATGCCCTATGCACAACCAGTTGTACAGCAAGTGTTTCTAGAAAAGGCAGCCACCCATACAGACTGAATAGCCCACGGGGGCCCTACATTGGTCTAGTCAGTCTTGATGGTTGGAAGGGTTAGCTACACATGTGGATTCTTGCACACAGGGACCTTCTGAGGACTGGATATGCAGTATGGGGGGCATCTGATATTCATAATTAAGAATGCACAGACAAGACAATGATCTAAACCGTGGCTAACATTATGCACAGTATAGGTACAGTTCTGGCTCAACTGATGTCTATAGCTGCAACTTTGACAAAATCCCCCAAAGTGACTCTACTTCTCTCGAATGGCTTAATTTGTATTAATGCTGTAAGCCAAGATAAGGTTCGGTATAAATATAAATGTAATCTTTTTGTTAGAAACTTTGATTAGTGTCTCTTAGAAACGTGAAATAAGAATCTATAAAGTCTAATAAAAAATAATTTAATATATAGCTACAGCACCCCATTACAGTATTCTGAGCAGTGTTGCCTGCTATATACAATGCTATGCAGTTTCTTGTGTCTGGCAAGAACTCACGAGACTCATAGGCACAATCTTTCCACCTCAGTAATTCCTCATCTGGAATATGGGGCTAATAATACCTGCCTACCATACAGAACTGTTGTACAAATTACAACTACCGGTATGTATGCAAAAGGCAAAGAGCACTCAAAAGCCCTATACAAATAGCAAGTGGTGCTATTATTTGGCCTTTAAAACAGACTGGCAATGAAATGTGATACTGTATTCTACTAACATGTTACAGAGTTCCAGTTTCTCAAATAAAGATAATTTCTTTTAAGCAGCTTAAAAGTGTTCAGTTTTAATGAACATAAAGGTCTCTGACTCTCTGAGGAATGTGTCCCATGCAAAGGATGACCTCAGCACTTTTCCTTTGTCCTAATGAAAGGTGGTCAGTCTTTTTTGGTATGTATATCACAACGTATTTGTTACATTTTTATCTGGGCTTTCACTTCTAGTCTTATCATATCAGGAAGCAGAATAGGCTGGAAGAGGAGACAGGCAGGAGTGTAGGCCTGAGTCTCTCCCACGGTCTCCTGGAACAGTCCAGGCGTGCTGCGTGCCTGCTATAAATTAGCCATATGTGACATAAAGTGATCCAACTCTATTTCAAATTTTGTAGGCTGTTTTTTCCCCAGCAAAGCAGCATACCAACAAATTAAAATATATTAAAAACAAGTTCTCTCTAAAATAAGGTAAAATAAAAATGAACTAACACAGTCACAGCACAAATCAGCCAAGTCAAACACTAACAACTAAATTCAGGGCAACCAGAATTAAAAGTCTAAAGAAAGTGGTCTTCACTGATTTACAGAAAGTTGACAGGGAAGGAGCGAGGCAAGTCTCCCGAAGGAGCTCTCAAGTCTGGGCACCATGTCTGAGACGGCCTGTCCCATATATTCGGTGGAGATGGGGATGAAGAACAGAATCTCAATGGGCAAGCAGGATCACGCAGAGGCAGATACCCCTTCTGATACTTTGGACCCAAACAGCTTAGGGCTTTTGAGGTAACAACCAGCACAGAAACACACTGAGAATCAGTGCAGACTGAACAGTAGGTAATGAAGTAGTATGTTCCAAGTAACGGGTTCGACTCAACAGCACTCTGCATCAACGGCAGTTTCCAAGTACAGGTGGGCCCCCATATCCACTGATTCGCTATCCACAGTTTCAGTTATTGACGGATCGTGGGGACCCCCCCCCCCCAGGCTTTTACTTTTTTCCACAGTAAGCTTAATTTTTTCCTTAAAGAAAGAGGAGAAGCAGCCTCTGGCTGCTTATTACAGGCAAGTAGAACGAGACTAAGTACTAGAGAGGCTCTGCAAGGTTTCTGTTAACCTTGCAGAGCCTCTCTAGGACTTAGTCTCGTTCTACTTGCCTGCAATGGAGGCTGCTTCTCTGTTTGTTTTAAGGAAGAAACAAAGCTTGCTGAAAGAAAAATAAGAGCTGGGGGTGGAAGCATGGTGGGGGGGCCCTCAGGAAACCATGGAGGGGTGTTCGCTCTTATCCACGGTTTCAAGTATCCACGGAGGGGCCTGGAACTTATCCCCAGTGGATATGGGGGCCCACCTGTACTCTTCAAAAGCAGTTCCACATACAGTACATGTTGCAGTAATCTAAATGGGATGTTCATATGACAGTGGCCAGCTCTGTCTTTTCCAAGAATAGGTGCAGGTGCAACTGCTGGTCACAACCATCACCTGATCAACCAGAAGCTGCAGCAGGTCCAGTAGCACCCCTAATTACATGGGCTGTTCTCACTCAAAAACAGGCTACGTTGCAGATTCCAGACAAACATTGTTATGGACCAACCGAACAGGAGTCTTGTCTGGATTAAGTCTTCATTGGTTAATCTACATCCATATACTTATTCAAAGGCCAAACCTAGAGCCAAATTCTGAGTTGATCCAATAATCCCCAAATTGTTTGAAGAAATACAGGACGTTTGGATCTATGCTTTATACAAAAACAGGCCATATCCTCTGTCACTACACTATGCTGCTCTAGTAAGAACCTTGATCCTAACCACATTCCAGGCAATGACTTCAGCAGAACTGGCTTCTAGATACATGTATTCTGAAGCCTCCTTAAGATGACACTGGAGTCTCTGGAAATCACTAGTTGTCAGGACTGAATGACTTGAGGAATAACTTTGAAGGCGGCTACTTCAGAGCGCATAGCTTGTACTGCCTAGTTGTAGCGAAATTCGGAGGCCTGCCTGAGAGCCACCAGAGAAACCTCTTGGCAGCACCCGCGAAGAGCCTCAACTAGGCTCATCCTCCAGAGCCCGAACTTGTATTCCAAGGAAAGCAGGCAAGAAATGGGGTGCAATAAGTAGTAGGGAGCCGCTGTAGACCAGCTGCCTCCCTCACCCTTACCACTGGGGCCCGCGTCACTTTGAAAGTTGGGCGTGAAGAATAGGCTAATGAGGGGAGGGGGCGAAAGGGCAAGAAGTTTTCCCGTTGCTCTGATCGCGTTTTGGGATAACCAGGCAAAAATAAAGTGTGGGGTGGTGGTGGCGGCGGCGTGGAAAATGGAAATCAGTTGTGCCACATGGGAGAAACTTGCAGCAGCAGTCGCCGCCGCCGCCGCCCTGCTCCCCACGCGGAGTTCCACGCGCAGTTGTTCCACCCTGGCAGCGTCCTCTCTACCTGTAAAGGAGTCTGGGTAAATAGACTGCAGGGCCTCGAGCTCGTTGCGCTGCTCCTCGCCGTAATCAGTCATGGTCCCCCGCTGCCGGCCATGGAACGCTCGGACATGCAAGCGCCTCCGCCAGCAGAGGGAACACGGAGAAGGGAAGAAAGGAAGCAGAACGCCGGAGGAGCCAGCCCCAGCCACTTGACGCACGCGCAACGCGCCGCACTGCCCGCCCTTGCCTTTTGCTGTGCTCGTACTGTCGCAACTGCCAAGCCTGAAAGAGATCCGTTGCTCTGCCGTTGATCGATCGCGTCTGCTGCCCTGCCTTCTGGCCTGCGCGCCCTTCCGCCTCCCATGAAAGACGTCAGAAATTTCCCCTGCTGTCACTCCTTCGTCGCTAACCCTTCAGTCTTGTCTATGAGGTTTTCAGCAACTCTGATTTTTGAATGGAAGTGTTCAAAAATATGCATTTCGCTTGAGGCTTTGGCTGCCTGATCAACTGGAGAGAGGAATCTTGGAGCCTTGCTGGGTTGCAATCCCAATCCGAAAGGACACCTGGGATACAGAAATCGTTTAAATTATTCCGCCCGTTGCCATAGATCGTGATATGTGTGTTTGCTTCCATGTATCTAATCTATCCTATATGTCAGGGGTGGCCAAACTGTGGCTCCTGAACCACATGCGGGTCTTTGACATATAATGTGCAGCTCTCGTAAAGGAGCTCTCAGCTCCTTTTTGCATCACAATTTAATATAAAATAAATTTATAATAAAATAAGAAATTCTAAAACTTTATAATTATTTGCCAGGTATAAACAAAGTCCATTAGATTAAAACATACGTTTTAATGTTCATGGCGAGTAAATATATTTAAGAATTTAAATGCTTCTGAAATATTGCGGCTCTCAAACATCTGAAGTTTATTTATGTAGCTCTTACATTAAACAAGTTATGCCACCCCATAGTCATTATGCAAAGTCAGGCAGAGTTTTTTTGTTCTCCCTTGCACACCAGGCAGCATTCTAGGCAACCAAATATTTCTAGATTTAAAAGAAGCAATTAGCTCTTCAGAGATGTGATGGTCTCTAAAAGTATATTTAGACTGGTATGGGGAAGGCTAAGCTTTTAAGGGAATCTGACAACATTAGAAAATCGATGAGTTGCATTGAGAATAACCATGTCTCCTGACAGCTGAATCATCTCTTTCAAGTTTAGTTTACAGTGCCAGCTGGCTACCTCTAACCTAAAGCACAGTTATTGTCTACTCCTCTTCCATTCTTAAAAAATAATAATAAAACAACTGCCATTTATTACATTTTATTTTAATTCTGGATTCCTGCCTCTTCTCCAAGGAGGTCAGGGTGGCCTGCTCCCCACCCCCTTTTATCATAATATGCTATGAGGTAGGTCAGGTAGCCTGGCCCAAGGTTCATAGTTCAAAGGGGATTTGAATGTGGGTCTTTCTAGACTAGCGGTGTCAAACATAAGGCCCACAGGCTGGATAAGGCACGCAGAAGTTCTTCATCTGCCCCCTGTGATAATTGGGCTCTCCCAGCACTACTATCAGCTGCTCTCAGCTGCTGAGCTTTGAAGTGACGCATCAGCAGAAGCGGAACTGCTGAAAGGGTAGCACTGGAAGAGCCCAATTATTATGCAGGCAGCCACACTTTCAGCAGCACCACTTCTGCCGAGGCGCTGGGAAGGAGAGACGTAAGGAAACCTCAGAAGGCAAGGGACGGTACAGGGGAAGAGGCTGACCAAGAGGGGTGAGAAAGGGAGAAGCTGCCAAGGCACTGGGAGAGTCCAATTATCACATGGGCTGCCCTTTCAGCAGTGCTGCTTCTGCTGAGGCATTGCTTTGCAGCACACCTCTCAGCTGCTGAGCTTTGAAATGATGCCTCAGCAGAAGCGGCTCTGCTGAAGGGGTGGCTCACGTAATAATTGAGATCTCCCATATCTTGAAAGTATGTTCAAGATTTGCATCTTTTCTCTTCTGTCATTTGCAACTAATGAGTTCCTAGGTGAGAACAAAGTGGTTATTTCTGGTCATCACCTGTTTATTTATGTCAGTTCCTGCTTAAATAATGACAGCACTAGCATAAACGGTATTCGGCCTGCTTTATGAAATGAGTTTAACACCTCTGTCATAGTCTAACACTGTAACCACGATGCTACACTGTTCTGTAGAGTTAAGAATATACTGTGTTGATTTGTCAGACCAAAGCATATTTTTTTTGAAAAGTGGTATGTTGTTAATCAATCATAGTCATAATCACAACCCATGAAGCTTGTGCCTCCATGGCAAGAATGCCTTTGTTACTAAAGGGACAACGACTGCCTTCCTCCATATGAGTCTGGTCATTTGCTACGAGTATTTGGAGGAGTCAGATCCTGTTGCCATCAGAGGTGTGTGTTGTGTGGAGCCATGCAATAGGGCTGGAAAGTTAGGATTGGGCTGTTGGGCAACTCTGTGCTCACTTGGGAGAAAGACCAACTAAATTAATTGGGACTCAATTCTATGTATAAAACTAGGCTTACCAGATCGCCGACCAGGACGGAGCCTCTTGCCCTTGACCGTGGCGATCTGGCCCCTCCCCCGCCCGCCCCTTCAGGGCAAGAGGCTCCGTCCTGGTCGGCGATCTGGTAAGCCTATATAAAACTGGACTGCAACACAACATTGTGCTATTATTTAAAAAAAAAAAAAAGCAAGCAAGCACCCTGTAGCACTTAGTATAATAAGGATGGAACTTGTTGTGTTTGTTATTATTATTATGTGGCTTAATCCAAGCCAGTATTTAGAGCGCCCTGGAAGGGCAAGGAAGATTCAAACAGAAATGGAAAATGGCCTGTTCGTGGCCATCTACAGAACAAGATTCTGCATTTTGTTAAAGAGCAATTTCCATTTATTATGCTTTTTTGCCACCAGAGAGGGTGCCATTTACATTTTCTGCCTCAAACACCAAAATGTAATGGGTCATTTTTGAAAACAGGAGTGTTTTCCAAAGAAAATTCCAAATGTTCCACTTGTATCCAGTAAGCCTAGAGCTGTAATCCTGTGTCTTGCTTAGGCTGGTGTGTGTGTGTTTCATTGGGGCTGACTTTTGAGTTTTTATTGGAGCAGGCTGCAAAGCCTGTGTGAACATAAGAAGAGCGCTGCTGGATCAGGCCAAAGGCCCATCTAGTCCAGCTTCCTCTATCTCACAGTGGCCCACCAGATGCCTCAGGGAGCACACAAGACAACGAGATACCTGTATCCTGTTGCCACTCCCTTGCACCTGGCATACAGAAAAAACCTACTTCTGAAATCAGGAGGCTGCTCTGGCTTGTAACTTGTGATGGACTTTTCCTCCATGAATCTATCCAATCCCCATTTAAAGGCAACTAGGCCAGGTGCCATCACCACATCCTGTGTCAAGGAGTTCCACAGATTAATTACATGCTGGGTGAAGAAATATTTTCTTTTGTCCATTCTAACTAGGCTTACCAGATCTCCAACCGGGACAGAGTGCTAGACCTTTAGGAGAAGGAATGTGGGCAGGTGTAACTTGTTAAGTCCTAGAGCACAATCCTAGGCATGTCTACTCAGAAGCAAGCCCCACTGTGTTCAATGGGGCTTGCTTCTGAGTAGAAATGCTTAGGATTGTGCTGTAAGGTTTAACAAGCTACACCTGTCCACATTCCTTCTCCTAAAGGTCTAGCACTCTGTCCCGGTTGGAGATCTGGTAAGCCTAATTCTAACTCTCCCACTACTCAATTTTAGTGGACATTCCCTGGTTCTGGTGTTGTGCAAGAGGGAAAAGAACCTCCCTCTATCCACTCTCTCCATCCCATGCATAATTTTATATGTCTCGGGGCTCAATCCTATCCAACTTTGCAGCACAGATGCCAGCTGTGCCAATGGGGCATGTGTTGCATCCTGCAGTGGAGGGGCAGTCTATTTATTATTTTTATTATTATTAAAAGTCATGGAGGCCTTCTCATTTGTTCCCTTACCTCAGGGCTGCATTGTGGCTGCATCGGCACTGGAATGTTGGATAGGATTGGGCCCCTAATCAGGTCCCCCTTCAGGCGCCTTTTTCTTAGACTAAAAGTGTGTGTGTGTGTGTGTGTGTGTGTGTGTGTGAGAGAGAGAGAGAGAGAGAGAGAGAGAGAGAGAGAGAGAGAGAGCTTTGGGGAGGATGGGTGGAGCGGGGGCTGTTGCGTTCTGTCTCACTCCCTTTCAAGTCACCCCCGACCTCTCACAATCTGCCCCCAATGCCACCCTGATGCCACCACTGATGGCAATTCATCTGCATCAACAATGACAACTTCTTTCTGTTAGGAAAGAAGATGGGTTCTATCCAGGTCTATGAACCACACTGGCTCAAATGAGGATTAAAAACAATCATTACCTCCATTATGTCATGTGTAAGTACAGTAAAATTCCATTACTGGATTTTTTTTCTTTCTTTCTTTGAAAAAAGAATCACAAACCTTTATTATTCCATTTAAATTCTCTGACTAAGTGGCCCAGTGGTCTGGGCAGTAGTGAAGTCAGTGATGGGGCAGGGGGCAGTGGGCCCCTGGACAGCAGGTGGGGGCGCAAAAAGCGTGCCACGCAGCTTCCGAAAAACGGCCACGTGGCTTCCAAAAATGGTCATACGGCTTCCAAGATTGGCCCACCTGCCTGCCCGGGATCCTAGGAGTTTTATTCTGGGGGGAAAATGCCGGTGGGGGAGTTCCCTCGAAGTGACACAGCGGGGTGGGGACGCCACCTGTGGAGGCGGGGCTTGTGCTGGTATGTGCGGGGGGGGGTCGCCGGAGAGGCTAGCTACACCTCTGGGTCTGGGACTCTTGAAACCAGAGAACAGAATTTATTGCTGGACGTGTCTGCTTTTGTGGTAAGACTGACCCAGCAAATCATTATTATGTCTGCCTTCAGAGCACAAATAATCCTATTTAACATATTGTTGGTTTGCCTTCTAGGCTTAATTAGGCAAATGTATTCCTAATTAGTGGAAGCAGAAAATGGAAGAGACAATTATGCGAGAGGGCTGATTGGAGTTAAATTAAAAATATTACTGCTCCATCTGCCCCTCCAATGACCTTTAATACTAGATGAAATTATCTGCTTATTAATGATCAGATGATTGTCCAGAATTGCTTGTCAAGAAGTTAGCAACCTAGTACTGCAACACCACTGCAGATAGAGTTGTATTATTGACTGTCCACATTTGTTATATCAACAGTATTGATGATCCAGTGTTGCCTTGTTCTTCATTTCTTCACTAATGCACTTTACAATTTAAAAATTAAAGGATGGAAAGGCTTTGCTCATTCCAAAACTCACTTAAGGAGGAAAAAAAGGCAAAATCAATGGAAGAGAAAACCATTAAATAATTCACAAAGAGGAAAACAGAAATGTTTAAATTCTAGTAGTGGTACAGCAGGCCTGAAAAAAAGACTAATCTTATTCAAGGATTTGCAGATATTTCAAATTTGGGGAGTGAACATTTAGGGTGCAATCCTATAGTAAAAAAAAATTACAACAGTCTGGAGTAGCATAGGATACAGCGTAAGTTCCCTACATGGATGTATCTGCAGTTTTGTTGGAGCAAAGTTACACTCTAGTTGCAAGCCAGTGCAGAGACCAAAAATGGTAGAGGGCGAGTCGTTGGTGGAATGAGGAGCGGTCACGATTGAGAGTGGTGCCAGCTGGCGGAGTGTGCATCATGTGTAGTGTCCTATTGGGCAAGAGAATGAAGTTCCTGGGCCAGGCTCCTCAGAGCTCACAAGCCATCAGTTCACTGCTATCATGATGTATGAGGCAGTCAGGGCAACATGATAACAGCTAAGGCTGAAGATAGCTAAGGTTGAGCAGTAGATTCCAGCAGTGATTCCAATGGGCTAGTTGGGTGGGCTGATGCCAAAGGCCACCTCTGTCACCTGAGTGGCCCATGCAGTGCTACCTCTGATTGGTTGGTTCAGGTGCTGTAGTTTCCCAGCCAGATGTGCCTCCAAGTCTCCCAGCCAGTTTGTGATTCCTCCAAGCTCATTTTAGAGAGAGCACATCTCAGGTCTGACCTGAGCTCTTCCACTGTGCAAACACTCCATAGGCACAGAGGCATCATTAGGGGGGGCAGGGGGGCAGGGAGGCAGGGCGCCATGTGGCGGGGGATGTACTTGCCTCCGGATCAGTCGCTGGATCACCTCCTCCACCGCTCTTCTTATCGTTTTCACCGCTTCAGCAGCTGAAGGTTTTGCACACCTGCCCGCCCGGGCTTCGTTTGGCTCCAAAATTCCATGGAAAGTGGCGCGCAAAACTGATGTCCCCAGGGGGCATGGCTTGTGGCATCACGGGGGGGGGGGTGTCACTTCGGTGCCCCGGGGGGTGGTGTAGGAATGCCACTGCATAGGCAGGCTCTGTGTTCCTGATGTGCAGTGTATGGCTGGGTCCAGTGGCGTCACTGTGACGCGCGTCACCCCAGAGCGGGGGACGCGCGTCACCCCCCCGACTCACCCCCCGACTCACCCCCCCCACATAGACTTACCTTTTCCGGCGCTCCGGGAGCCGGCTGGGAAGCGCTCCAGGGCCTTCTGAAAAGAAGAGGCCCAATGCGCTTGCGTTAAAACACGAACTTTGAAGATTTTCGCACATGCGCAGTCCCTCCTGAGGGCAAGAGGGCAGGCCCTTGCCCTCAGAAAAGGGTTTGCGCATGCGCGAAAATCGTCAATTTTCGCGTTTTAACGCAAGCGCTCCAGGGCCTCGTCTTTTCAGAAGGCCCTGGAGCGCCGGCCGGGCCGGACGCTCCCTGGCCTCGGAGCGTCCGGCCTCCGGAGGGTGACGCGCGTCACCCCTTGGCGCACGTCACCCCCCGGCGGCCCGCCCCGCCCGCCACGCTACAGTGACGCCAGTGGCTGGGTCAGAGCTGCTGCAGGATGCTAAAAGCCAGGCTTACCAGATCGCCGACTGGGACGTTCCTTTTTGCCCTTAAGGGCGGCGGGGGGGAGGGGCGATAGGAGCCGGAGCGGAGGGGCTCTTTGCATGACTGTTGATGTGGTTGAGTGCTTAAAGAACTCCCCTGTAACCTGGCTAATATAGGTTCAAGACCTGCCTTGCCCTCCTCGTCTGTCTTTGCCATAGATGTTTCCAAACAGTCATAGGTGTTTCCTAACCCTTTCCCCCACGGTGGTGGTGGGACCCTGGAAATGCCGTTGCCAATGAGTCTGTGACAACTTACAAGTTCCCTTACTCCCCTGTAAAAGTTTGAGAACCTCTGGGCTAGAGTGTTGGAGGAGCAGAAGCTGACACATCACCGAGTAAGGGAGGCAGCATTTGCCACACTGCCTCCGGGGGCAGGAGGTCTTGGGCCATCCCTGTGCATGGGACAGGAAGGGAGAAATGACCACCATCCAAAACCTTCCTCTCTACCTTCTAAGGCAGGGGTGGCCAACCTTTCAACATGAATGCTCCTGGCCCTTTAACGGTTGTGTAGGTGAGGGCATTTTAGCAAGTGCAGCTGCTTTAGGGCTGCCAATTGCAGCTGCCAAGATTCTGCCTTCTACACAACTCTTAAGAACGCAGAGGCCCTAATGGTGGAAGGTTGGCCACCCCTGGTCTAAGGAAATTGCTCCTCAGAAGCGTTCTAGATTGTTCATACCTGTGATTTCTCGAACTTCCAGCTATCCTTCTGTATGACAGAAAGCAGCCTATGAGCCAATATTCAGCATTTTAAGAAATCAGATCATCAACTAATCACAATCCCTTACTCATTAACTAATTTCATAACAATGCCTGTTTGTTGTTGTTCAGTCGTTAAGTCATGTCCAACCCTTCGTGATTCCCATGAACCATATCCCGCCAGGCCTTCCTGTCCTCCACTATCTTCCTGAGTTCGCTCATTTTCATGTTCGTTGCATCGGTGATGCTGTCTAACCATCTCATCCTTTGCCTTCCCCTTCTCCTTTTACCTTCAGTGCAAATGATAGGTTTGTGGGTTTTACAGACACGTTAAGTAAGGAAGCTGCAACCTTCTGGGGTTGATGCAGGTTTACCTTGGAGATGGTGTGTTGTATTTGGGATGACTACACCACTATTGTGCCATCAATCAGATTTATATACCTCTCTAGCACAATTTGACTTTTGAGCTCTCTGGTCTTGCTTGTCCTGGCTCCTGTAGTGATGCCAGCTGTTACGCATGTGATTGGCAATTTCTGCTGTTTAATGGATCGGTTACTTGGTCTGAGTCAGGTTGTTCTCTGAAACAGGCTTGTTTTCTTGCCAATCCCATTTCTCTTGGAAGATACGAAGCGTGCAGAGAATAAGGAGGAGCATCAGCAAAAGGAGAACGTGTAGCACAGAGAGCCCATTTGCAGTCAGAGAGTGGCAAGGAAAATGTTAGCCATGATAGAGAAAGACAGGCAATAACAGCCAGGAAGGGGAAATGCTATGCATGGTGGGGGAAAGGATATAAACAGAAGAAGTGTATCCTCTGCCAGTGCTGGAGAAAAATGTCACGTTCAGGAAACAGAAGACCAGAGAACCACAAAATAGTAAGCCTTATTTGAGTATGTCATGATGCTACATGGGGAGCTCTTAGTAGTTGTTGTAAAATGAATGCACTTTCCATTTGATATGCTTGAAGAATGTACCGTATTGGTCTGAGTATAAGACTCACTTTTTTCTCCTAATTTAAGTTTTTAAATTAGGGGTGCGTCTTATAATCAGGCTGTTGCAATTTAATGCCAGTGATTTAATTAGATTTTTTAACAGCACCAAACCTTAAGGGTGCGTCTTATACTCGGGACAGTGCGGTATTTGCCAAGCTTAGCCCCAAAGCTAAGAACTTAATGGCCATGTTTTTAGACATATGGATGCCAGCTTCATCTGTTTTGGAAAGACAGCCCAGGGAGCATTTCTGGCTTTGGTTTGTGTTTAAATACTAGCTGTCGCTGCCGTGATTTTCCAGAAAGTGAGATCTTTAGAAGGCACATGAAACTATTAAGTTACCTTGGTGATAGCATAAATTGGTGGACCACACCTTCAGGAAAGGATGGGTGTCACCATATATGTCCAGAATGTCCAGATTCTCCTTGTTCCTTTCTCCCTCATATGCTAGCACTACAGTATCTATCACATGTGCAATTTTCCCTTTATTTAGTGAGCGAAGGGCAGTATATACTTGGACTCTTATTTTACTCTTGTTGGTAGGCTGAAATATAGTGCCTCTCTGCCATCCGGTAAGCTTAAAGGCTGGATAGGGATTTGAACTGAGCCTGTATAACCACAAATCTATGCTTGCTGAAGGCATATTAGAAATGAGATATCAATTAGGTTATTGTCCCTGACAGGCATCATCATTTATTTACAGAAGTATAGCCAGAATAAAATACAAAGCAGACCTTGCTTTTTATTCTTCTGCATTTTATTTTGCTTCTTCATGCTGGCAACTGTTTGTATCATGCTCCTCAATGGTCTCTAATTCATGGAGGCTACAGTCATGCTCACACTTACTAGGGTCCTTACTAGCCTTGGGTCCCTTCGGGGAGAAAGGCGGGATAAAAATATTGTAAATAAATAAATAAGAGAGCAAGCTCCACTGAACACGGTGGGACCTATGTCTGAGGAGACGTGCATTGGGCTGCACTGCAGATTGGTTTGTAGTACATAGTTCTTAAATCCATACCAAATAAACGCATTTCTGAAAGAAAAGGATTTGGTCTTTTCATCTGTTCTATATGTTTCAAAGAGGTCAATGTGTTAGAAAGACCAGATATTGGAAACATGTTCTATGTTGTATCCAAAGAAAGTTATTCATGATTAAGCACCATCCAGATCACTAAGACAAGCTAGTCATGACTAATTTAATTTCCATTTATTTCAATGGAACTTAAACATGACTAATTTTCTTTGGATACAACCCCTATGTGTCCATGTTTGAATATTCTGAGGACAAACAACTATTTTTGTCCCCAAGGTGCCCTACTTTTTGCCTGATACCATTCTCTGCTTCCCATATTCTTCAGATTCCTCTTTGTAGACACTAGATGGCAGCATAGCTAGTGCAAGGGCTACTAGATTTTTTTAGTCTCTGGTCACTTGTATCACTTCCTTTTTCTAAGAATGAAACTAATATTATCCATGGATATACATTCACCAGACTATAATGTGGCTACTATATAATACCATATAATTAACATGTGATAAATTCTTACATGAACCAAGAAGTCAAGAGTATTGATTCTAAATACGGTTGTAACTCCTAGATATACAGTATGTAGGATTTTTTTAAAAAGAACTTGAATGTGTATACTGTATTTAAAAAAAGCATTGTGGGATCTAATGGTGTAAAAGACATTATGCCAAAATATGTAAAGTATAAATGTATTCTTAGCTCATTCTTTCACTGCAACATATACTTAAACATCTACTGATCATAAGATAATCTATATACCATTAAAGATTTGCAGTGCAATTACTGGATATAGACATGTTTGCTCAGAAGTAAGATTGGATCCACTGAGTTTGATAAGGCTTACTCCCAGATAAGTGTGCATCGGATTGCAAATCATTCTCAAATCATATTCCAGTGATCCCTAGGGTTTGCCAGAAGGGCATCAAGAGATCGTCAGTGAGGAAGTTAGTAATAGTGGACAAATGGTGGTAACTGGGTTCCTTGCAAGACAACTTGCCTATCTAGGAGCAATAGTCAGTTCAGACACAGTAAGGGTGAGGCTTGTCTGGGCTTACCTGAGCACATGCCTTACAATGGCTGAATAAACATGCACAGATTGTAACTATGCAGTTCAATCATATCAGACTAAAATCAGACTAAAATTCAAAATCCATTTGTGTGTGTATGTTCATAATGGGGTGTTTGCAGTTCTGAAGTCTACTTTAACACTTTATTGTCACTTTCTGTGACGTGTGCACTAGAAACTGTATATTAACAAAGCTTGTTTTTTCCACCCACCCCAATTTCATAGCAGTAGGTCCACCGTTCTCTTGTAAACTTGTTGGCATTTTGAACATGCTTGTTCATTCATTGGTGGACGAATCAAATGTAATGGTTGGAGCATTTTTTCAAATTTTTATCCTGACACAAGCCATACATAAAGCATGAATTATCAATTCTATAGATAAAAAATATACATTAAAAGGTAAGCAGTCAATTCTATACTGTTTAACAAATTAAAAAAAACAATATGGATGAACATTGTCCTGGAAATTATTATTTTATAGTCTAGTAATAGGATCCCATTTTGTATAAATCAGCCCGTTTCTTCTTCTCTTGATTTCCTATAAGATGTGGATTTGACCATGAACACAATATTCCAAATCTGCTTCAACCAGTTGCCAATTCCAGCTTTCTTCCAAATGGGCAGCTATTGTAATCTGTGCTGCTGTTGGTAGATAAGTCATTCAGTACCAGGCTCTCTACGTATTTCAAAAACATAGTTTTAGCGTCTGAGACAAGTTCACTACCCAATATCTCTTCTACTGTCTTTTACGCCTTTCTTCAAAATGTCACTAGAAACAGGCAACTCCAGCAAGTATATATCAGATCTGCATTCACACCTCCCATGCCCATTAGATATGCTTCAATCTGTGGATGTCAACACCACCTATACTGAAGCTTCTAAAAGCTCTCCTTCAGTGATAAGGTCACCAGTTGTTTCCCTATCTTCTCCCAGAGCCTCCCCAATTCATCCCAGTTCTCACTTCAAACCAAACCTCTTCTCATTTATGTTTAACAGTAACCAATGCTCATCTGAAACCATTCCCCTTTGCTGGTCAAAACCTTGTGTTTCCTTGCATGCAACCTCAAGCGCACATTTTTAGAGACTCATTGTTAGCATCACCTCTCCGGCGGGTGCTGTCAATTCTGCTCAGACAGAGCCATGTGAACCCTTTTCTTTTCGTTACAAAACTGTGTTTGCATTTCATTCCATCACATTTTCCTTCTTTCTGTTTTCTTTCCAGCGAAACAATATAAAGAACTGTGCGACTGTATTGTCATCCCTCCTCTTTTGCTTCTCTTTATATTGTAGGACTGGCATTTGCCCACCATTTCATCCTCTGCATCAGCACATCACATGGTATGCAGAATGAATGACTACTGCATCTCTCCTAAATTTATCTATCTCCTGGGGATTGGGGGGATTTTGTGTTGGGCTGGACGTTTTTGATGTTGCCAATACTGTATAGTACTTTCACTTTTGGACAGAGTTCTTGCTTTTTTCATTCAATAAGCTTTTTACGGGAGAGCGTGCAGGTGGGCTGGGGGGAGCTTCTAATCCATGTCTCTAACTCAGTATTTCCTGTAATTGGCAGAGCAGAGAGCTTTTTGTGCTCACCTATGGTGCTTTGGTAGCCCAGCTGTGTAAAGAATATGAAAAGGATGAAGATGTCAACAAGTATTTAGATAGCATGTAAGTAGCAGCATACATTAGTGCTAGCTTACATTTTAGCATAGCAAGTAATGTAATGATATCAACCTGCACTGTATTTTTCTCCTATCTAAATCTGTATGAGCATTTCAAAATGAAGTAAATTAAAAAAAAATGTTATGGGGTTGCGGACAAGGCCAGATTGTAGCATTCTGAAAGCACAGATCTTTGTCCTCCAGCAGGCCTATTAGACTGGTCTGCCTTTGGAGCATCATGAAGCCAATTGTATTCTGAAATTCGCTCAGATATGTTCCCTCTTATTCTGATAACTATGATAGTAGTCCTATGCAGACATTATTGTCTACAATGGGTGGCCTACAGGGGTGGCCAACCATTATTGTCTACAGGGGTGGCCAACCTTTCAACATGAATGCTTGCTCCTGGCCCTTTAAATGGTTGCATAGGTGAGGGCATTTCAGCAGGTGCAGCTGCTTTAGCAGCACCATCAGCAAGTGCAGCTCCCAAGATTCTGTCTTCTACACAACTCTTAAGAACGCAGAGGCCCTCGTGGTGGAAGGTTGGCCACCCCTGGTCTATATGATTAACAATGTGTGGTTGGGAGCTTGAGAGCACACTGATAAGCCCTGCTCCCACACTTCTACGTTCCTGAAAAGCTGATCCCTGCATTGGGCATTCCCAATCATGGGAAGAATCTCTCCCCAGGTACAGCACTGATCACTGTAAACCACGTTAGTGCACATTGCGTAAGGGTGATTGGCACACTTCCTCAGCCACATGTGGTTAATCACACAGACTTTAATGTCTGCCTAAGGCTGCTCTCAATGGCCCTATTGACCTTTGGAAGAGGCAGCAGGTTTATTACAGCTATTGGCATGGTAGCTTCCATGCATCCTCTCCCACTACTGGATGGTGCTCAGAAGGCAGAGTCAAGAGGATGTTCTTGCTGGCCTTTAAGGTGGGAAAAGAAAACAGGGGAACAGGGAGCCCTTCAAGCACATGAGATACAAGCTACAAAGGCTTTCTAGTTCAGAGCGATCATCTTCAATTATGCCTGAAAGGCAATATGCGATCCATGATGTGAATGTTGGAAGACTTGTCAGGTGATGGATTGCCATGTTCTTCATCAACTGAAGCTTTCAAACAGTCATCAAGGGCAGTCCCACATCAAGGGCAGTCATCTCTATAGCAGACTTTTAAAGAAACTTGAAACCGGCTTGTCATGGCTTCCTTTCACCAAACAGCGATAATGTCTTCAGGAGATCTGTATCCCTTCATTGAAATACAATTCTTGGAGCTCCCAAATTGGAAGTCAAGAAAGTTAAATAAACTTAAACGTGGATTAAGCTGGTAATGTAGACCTGCTACAAAACCTAGCCTAGACATTAAGAAAACAAGAAGGTTACTTCTATGCCTGTTATGAAACAACTGTTTTTCACTTGATACATAATTATTTTGTTCTGAAGGCTGGAATAAACTGAGTGTTTTATAGTGCTGATGTATACACTTGCAATGTGTATATATATTTGAATTCTTCAAATATTTTCCAGTGCTGCTAATGCTAAGCTTTGTTTTGTTGAAAATTTTCTGGAAATAAGCAAATATTTAATTACTCGATGCATCGTGCAATGTTTTCTTGTACCTTGCTCAAAAGGAAAGCTATGTATTATATCATTCTAGCACTGCCTATTCAGTTCTCTTTTGGCTTTGTGCCATCGTCTGATCCTGTATCACTAAATGCTTTCCCATTAACTGCAGTTGCCTTTCTGGTCAACGTGACAGTGAATTTATTGGACCTTTTCCTTGATTCATTTAAAGCCTTTTGGTCTGGCAGGCGTGCCATTTGTATCTGTTTCATTCATTTTCTTTCTATAGAAGTTCCCTACAAATTATTTGGGACTTTGCAATAATCCTTCTCTAGTTTAATGTCCAGCACCACCTCT
The DNA here is from genome assembly GCA_026170595.1 of Plestiodon gilberti rubricaudatus. Taxonomy (NCBI): domain Eukaryota; kingdom Metazoa; phylum Chordata; class Lepidosauria; order Squamata; family Scincidae; genus Plestiodon; species Plestiodon gilberti. The sequence continues at coordinate 81,519,736 of JANXHW010000001.1, forward strand.
TGAGTTAGAGCTGACTACATTTTTCCTGGCTGGCAGGCCTTCTGTGCCTCCAAATACCTGGATAACAGGCCAAAATGCAACTGGTGAAGCATTCCCCTTCACAGCTTTCCTATGCAGGGAAAAATGCTGCAGATGAATTTGCAGTAGGGTTGCCAATTTATCAACCAGCCCTTTTAGCTATGTTTTTAGGATCGGTTTGATCTGAAGCAATTAGCGAGTATTGATCTCCTTGCCATAAAAGCTTCAGATGCTAATTTTTGCATATTAAATTGCTGTTAAAGGCACCAGAATATGGCCAGGTGTTTTTTTTTCCCTTGTCCATTTTGTAACTTGAATGCCTATCCTGCAAATGTGAAGATGCAGGATACTAGCTAGAGGGAAGGAAAACGAGTTGGTGGTTATATCAGTATGTGAATTCATGTTTGTGATAGGTGGGCTGCTGTGATGCTGAATTCAAAATTCAGCAGAAGTCACCAAGTCAAATTGTCTGATTTATTGTACTTCTTCAGTTCCTCGAAGGAGCTCAGACCAGTGTATGTGGTCCCCCCTTATACAACAACCCTGTGAGGTAGGTTAGGCTGAGAAATGGTGACTATCCTACAAACACCTTTTGTGGCTGAATAGGGACTTGTACCCAGGTTCAGGAATGCAAATATTAAATGTTGCAGCTAACAATTTGTTTTTCCTTTGTTATCAGGGGACACAATATTGGCATCAGGTTGATTGAAGACTTTTTGGCTCGCTCTGCTGTGAAAAAGTGCCGGAGTTATTCTGAGACTGCAGACATAATTGCACAGGTACAAACGCTGCTTTCATTTGGCAAGGCCAGATCAAAGTTTATTTACGAGGGTGCCCTGGACAAAGTAAAGTGATTACAACAGCCGCATTTCAGATAGAAATCCAGTTTCCTGAGAAGTGCTTGGCTGCCTCATGATGGCTTTCACAAATGCATCGAGATGCCATGTGCTGCTCATCTAGTGAAACGTTCATGTTTCTATTCTTGTATCATTTTTCCAGTAAGTGACAATGCAGTGCGGGAAGGGGGGGGGCAGTGTGGATGTAGGATGGGGAACTGGGGCAGGGAGGACTTGAAGTGTAAACAGCCTGACATGAGAGTAGTAGAATTAATCTCTCTCACATTTCATTTTCAAAAGTTCAGGTACCAAGAGTCTGAGCCTCAGGTAGGTCAGAAGGTGGAGCCTAATGGTCCGTACTGCGTCGAGGGGAATAATAGCAAATGCTTGTTGTTTGTTCTCACGGCTGGTTCCAGCAGGAACACTGGGTTTAGTTTGCTCTTAAGTGCCAGCACGGGAAGATACACACATCAGTGAAACAGCTGCAAGAGCCATTCCCAATGCTACCACTTCCAAACTGCCGTCGTCGTTGTCGTCGTCGTCGTCCTCCTCCTCCTCCTCCTCCTCCTCCTCCTCCTCCAGTTCTTGGTTGCTCTGCCCCACTCAGCTCAAGAGAGCTTATGAAGTGTCATGACAGAGGAGCCACACACATGTATGCTGCAATCTCACATGCACTTAGCATCTGAAAGGGCCTGCTGAAGGCGAGGTCAGTTCAGCAACCCAAAGCTTCAGTGCACATGGTGGGCTATGCAGTTTAAATACAGTATGCACCCTAACATTGATGATGGTATCTTCTACTAAAAACAAAATAAAAATGCTGACCTCATGCCCAAACGTCTGGCTTTTACACAAAGCAAACTCTGCCAACTGGTCTAGAGGTCAAAAAAAGCCAGCTGGCTCAGGTTGTTCCTAGTTGGTTAGCATCCCTTGAGGTTAGGAATGTGACTCACAGATGGTATTCCTGTGCTTTTGAAGATACTTTGAACAAACCAAACAAGATGTTATGGCAGGAGGCAGGGGCCAGCCCACCCATGAGGCCAGCTGAAGTAGTCACTTCAGGCAGCAGGCTGGCAGAGGGCGCCCGCTTCTGCTCACCTCCACTGATCCTCCTTCCTTCACTCCCTGGATTGAAAAAGGGGGCAAAGCAGAAGAGAGGAGAGCACTGGGCTACACAATGTCGGAGGAGCAGAAGCTGACACATCACTGGGCAAGGGGGGCAGCATTTAGGCAGCAGCGGTTCTTGGGCTGGTGTGGCTGGCAGCACGACTCCTGTGTTGCACTGTAGCTTGTGCCATTTTTCTGTGCCGTGTGGGGCATTTAAAGTGCAGCATGGTGGGAGAGGGAGCTGCAGCCAGGGCCATTCAGAGGAATTTTATCGGGGTACAAAGTTTCTTTTGAGCCCCTTCCCTACATATGAATTTGGCTCCTGGGCCCCCTTTGGGCCCCCTTTTTTTGCTCCAGGGCCTCCTTTTTGACCCATTTTTCACCCTGGGCCTGGGTACAAATTACCCCCTTAACCCCCCTCTCAGAGGCCCTGGCTGCAGCCTTCCCATTTCTGGGGTTCTCCCCCCCACACACACACACACCGCTTCCCCTCTCCACGGTTTCTCTGGAAGTACTTTTCAAAGGAAGAAAAATGGCTGGAGAGAAGTCATCTTTGGGGAGGGGGGGAGTGCCAGTGCCTTTCACGGTCTCTGTGAACAGTGGACAGCAGCGGCTGGGAAGACTATGTGTCTTCCTGCATGACTGCCTGCTGAGCAGTGACCAAGTTGGGGGATGATGCCCTTGCCGTTGGGCATTGAGCAGTGGTGTAGGGGGCAGAAACTGAGTTCTGAGTTCGCATGACTCCATTGATTTAGCAAATTCCTAAAACAGATGATTAAAATCTGAGCAACGAACACACAATAGAGGAAGGTGGAGGCATCCTATATTTGTCTTTTATCATCTCCATTTTAACGCATGGACCTTCCTATCTTTATAGACTCTTACAAGTTGGTGGGGTTAGGAATCCAGAAAGAGGTACTGACTGTCTTTGTCTTTTGTAGCTGTTTCATTTCAATCTCGAATTTTCAGAAACAAAATAACACTGAGTACACCAGACAAAACATGGTCCATGTTAAATGAATAACGTCTCTGCTAGCCCATTATATGAAAACCAGATGGTAACAGGAATCCCACAGTCGAGTCATCGAAACCGCACTTGGAATCCAAGCAGACTCCAGTTCAAGCATTTGTGTTGATTGTGAGTCTTTGCCATACAATGGGGGCAAGTAGTGGTGCCATGACAATATGTTGTTGTTCGTACGTGCGTAACAGGCAGGATCAAGTCTCTGACTCCAAGTCTGGAGTCAAGTCCCAAGTCTTTGCCCCCAAGTCCCGAGTCTTTGGTTGTGAGTCCCTATCTATTTGATGGGGAAAATGGGTTTAAACCTGAATAAAATTCAACTTGTTGTAAAAGGCTCCAAGTCTCAAGTCGAGTCTTTTACAGTAGCCGAGTCAAGTCATTGATGCGACTTGAGTCCGACTCGAGTTTGAGTCAATAGACTCAAGGCTCTACATCACGGGTAACAGGAACTTTCAAAAGCACATCTTTCCTGGTCTCAATTGGTTGAGAGGCGCTTCTGATGGGGATTTATCAGGCTATGCATTTCGTAATAAGAATGCTTAGCATTTGTACAGCACTTTCCAGTGTGCAAATGCTTCACACGTATCCTCTTCTTCCAGTCCTTACAACAACCCTGTGAGGTCAGTAAGACTGCAATACTATGCACATTTACCTGGGAGTAAGCCTTCTTGAACTCAACGGTATTTATCTCTGAGTAGCTATGCCTAGGATTGTATTGAGTAAAATTATCCCCACATTGCGTGGGGGGGGGGGCTGAGATTGAGAGGGTGTGGCTACTGAGTTCGTGGTGGAGGTGACGTTCAAACTGAGGACTTCTTATTTTGTAGCTCATTCTCTTGGCCACTAAGTTGCACCACTTCTTGGCTTGTATTAATAGTACAGCTTGTATTAATAAGAGTCACTTAGCACACTGGTTTTCTTACATGACTGTTGCTTCTGTATAGGATAAAAGACGGATGCTATCCTGAATGAAGAGTGCACACATTTCTGCTTTGCCGCAGGCACATTGGGAAGCCAGATCATTTTTCAGTGTATGTACATGAGGCAAAATAGACACGTGCATTCACACACAGCATTGACATGCCTTGAACAGTTTCTCGTGCACAGGAGCGAAAGCGATGAATGAAGAGCTCCCACAGTGTCTTTGATAACCCTTCTTCTTTTCTTTCTCGCAGAGCGGCGGGTAGTTGTAGTTGAGGCTGATGAACCAATTCTTGTGTAGGGTCAGGGGGCCCAGTATCCATGCAGGGTGATGACCCTGTGTCCTGCCTGTCCAGTCCTGCAAGCAGCTGTCAATGCACATGAGCTCGTAGAATCAGGGGGCACAAGATCATGTTTTATATGTTGACTCTGATCCAGAAAAGCAAATGTGCCACTGCAGGCAGTAAATTCAGGGCTCTGATTCTGCCTAGCTGTCAATCGGATGGTGAGTGATGATGACAGATTGGATAGTTTCCACAGCCTGGGAAGGAAAGGCTGTTTAGATTCAGCCCTGCTTTCCACCTGTTTGAGGTGACTGACACTATCCAAGCTGACAGTATTCTTTGCTTGTTAGGAGCTAAGTGCAGGTCACGGATCTGGTGGCTGGAAGGAGCTGTATGTGGAGCTCTGGGGTCCGGCTGTGAAGATCCAACCACGGAACTCTATGTACACAGTCTCAGTTTGCATACACTGTTCCCCACCCATCATGGGATCCAAGTGCAAAAGCCTTCTTTTGTGTGCAGAACCTGCAGGCTGAGTTGAGCAAAATGCCTTCTGCTCTTTCCAAAGCACCTAAGCAATGGTATCAGCCCCCAGAAAGGTGTTCTGTTACGTTTCCACCTACATCCAGCATGACTGTGCGTTCTGGTATAAGTGTCTCTGGGAAATCACGATAAAGACTACACTCCCTGTCTTCGTCTCCTCCATGTTCTGTTAAATACAAGGCGTAGGTATGAAATGTTAGGTTCCTTTTGCCGTGCTTTGAATGGGATCTCAGTGCCTCACAAAAGGAAGGTAATATATGCGACTTCTACTCTGAGTGTCTGGCTGTGATCCTGCCTTCTAAGCATTCCCTTCCTTGGTTATCATAGGCAGTCAAGAGTTATGCCGCTAGACCTCTCCGTTATGAGTAAAGAAAATATCAAATATGTTCTAAGATTGTTCCAAGCAGATAGATGGACACATTTAACAAGATCTAATAGTAATTCCAAAAGGAAGGAGAAAGAGAGAGAGTAGCTTCAGAATCAGAGGTCCAATGACATGTTCTTTGCTTGAAGACGCATTTCTGTAAATGGCAGTATATGTGCAGCCAGCATCTATTTGCTAATTAAAAAAGGCAACCAAGAGAACTGATAAAAACAAACCAAATGCTTTGCCAGTACTGGGAGTAAATTCACAAAGTCAAATGATTCATGCATATTTTCCCAGGTTGTGTCAATTATTTTAAATCATTGCTAAATCTTCTTGTTTATGCATTTGAATTTTTAACATGTTGGGAAATCTGCAAGCACGGCTATTGTGACATGCCAGATTTACTGACGTAGTGAGACATATGACCTATTCTAGCTAGAGGGCTCTGGTCACGTATCTTTGTATGAAGGTAGAAAAGATGCAGTTTCCCTGTTGCAAATTATTACAATCTGAGGGTGCAATCTTGTGTAACCTTGCACCGGTGTAACAGTAGATGCACCGGTATAACAGCTGAAGCACCAGTGTAAGTGCAATTACACTGGCATAAGTGTACTTACACTGGTGCATTTACTGTTACACCGGTGCAAGGTTACACAGGATTGCACTGGAAATAAATCAGGAACTGAATATGTGGGTTAAAGGGGAGAACAAAAGGAAAGAAAAGGTCTCTCGCATAGAGCAATGCTTTTCTAAGACCTCAGTCTGTAGCAGAATATATACCTGATCAGGCCTATAGGCAGCTTGGAACCTTGTAGCACTATTTGGAGTTCACAGATCACAGAATCAGGAGAGGAAAATGGAAACGCATGATTATTTTTTTCTTTCTCACACTCCTGAAACCTTCCCCCTCTATAGTGCTAAAGACTCTGAACTTGCTGCCAGCCCCAAATCTAAGCACTGTATTGCGGTGGAGTGGGGAGCTTGGCTTGCGGAGGCTTTCTAAGCCCTCTCACCAGTGACTGTTCTCAGGATTCTTTAAGGAAAGCCTCTTTAATGAAGCTGGTGTAAAGCCAATATAAGTATAGCTATGGGTAGATGTGTGGATAGGGAAGGGCACTCAAAGTAAATGGGAAAATCTATAGGGTGTGTGTGCATGTGCGCACGCGCACATTAGCTCAAATTTGCATTTGGAACTTCATAAAATGCCACAAATTTGCATTGAATGTTTGTTTGTGGAATCATTAAACATAAGCCGAGGTACAGGCTAAAAATGTGCCTAGCTTGGATATAGTTACTGCTGACTCTATAAACAAACATTAGCTGGGCTTGTCAGTTAACAATCTTGCCTTAAGTGATACCCTTTGGTATCCTAGAGAAGCGACATCAGAAAACTTTGTGATGGTGATGCACATTTTCACTTGCTTTTTCAGGTTGCTTTTAAGATGTATCTGGGCGTCACCCCTACTGTGACTTGTAGTAACCCAACAGGAAATGAGTTCTCCCTTCTTTTGAGCAAGAATCCTCTAGTGGACTTTGTGGAGGAGCTTCCTGAAGGGCGATCTTCACTTTGCTACTGCAGTCTCCTATGCGGTGCCATTAGAGGTGCTCTGGAAATGGTGAGGACTAACTAACTGTACCGCCCCCCCCCCCGACTCCACACACCCGCAGAAGTTCTGAAATAAGATAGCAGCTGAATTGATCAAGCTCTAAGCTGCTGTAGTGCCAATACTCACTAGCCCTTGCAAGAAACCAAATTGCTGTACTGTATTCTGTTACCCTTGGGAGGGGGAAAAATGGAACTGGCATGGAGGAAGCGGAAAGGACAAAGTGTTTAGACCTGTATTTTCACACTGTGTTCATACACTCTTGGTGTGTGTGTGTGTGTGTGTGTGTGTGTGTGTGTGTGTGTTCACATGACGATGTCACATGATCACCCATCTGTCAGTCGTCTGTTGTCTCCAGCTGTACTTTGCCACATTCATTAACAACAGGGAAAATCCATTAACAAATCTGTTGGTTAAGCCACAGGAAAAGTATGGGTGGACAACGGCTGGATGATGACCTTGTGTGAACCACCCAAAAAGAATGCAAGGACTATCCTAAATTAAAACACCCCATCTGGAAGCGTCCAAATTCTAACAAGGAGATCACAGAGAAGGGAGCTTTTCTCTGCCCACACAGCCCACAAGATTTCAGACAGCATTGTGTGTGAGCTGTGCTTTTTTTTTTTTTTAAACAACCTACTTCAGAGGCTTTTTGTTTTGTACTTCCAAATAGGCCCTAATGGATTAATGTGGGAGTGGCCATGGTGCCCTTTTGAGCTTTTCTCTTTTAAAACAAATCACTCCAGCAAAGAAGAGGGGAAACACACAATTTCTAAAGAACTAACAAAAATATTCTAGAAGTTCACAAAATGATGGAGCAGTGGGGGTGGAAGGAATAGAGAGCTATTACTGCTGGCAGAGCTCTCCAGCAATCAAGCTGTACAGAGAGGAAGCCCACACAACCACACAAAGGTTGCGTGTCTCACAGCGCAATCCTAACCAACTTTCCAGCGCCGGTGCAGCCACAATGCAACCCCGATGTAAGGGAACAAATGTTCCCTCACCTTGAAGAGGCCTTCATGACTGCCCCCGCACTGCAAAATGCAGTGTGTGCCCTGTTGGCACGGCTACACCGGCACTGGAAAGTTGGTTAGGATTGCGCTGTCAGTCTCTCTCTCTCTCTCTCTCTCTCTCTCTCTCTGTGTGTGTGTGTGTGTGTGTGTGTGTTAGTAAGCGGATTTTTGGAAATATTCAATAAATGCCAATCTCTTGCTGCTCAGGAATTTCTTGCTGGCCACCCTCACTAATGAACTAATTTGATTATTCGGTGGCATTTCCTTGATTACTCAGTGATTGGTTTTCAGAGAAAAATATAATGGCCTATCATACTTTCCTTCCAGTTCTCTCTTATGCATTTCTGATTCACAGCCTATTAAGTGTAGAGTTTGTTTTCAGACCAGTGGCTATGAGCCTGTTGCTAATGAAATAAGAAGGATTCGTTTTTAATGAAGCCACAGTAAAAGCCCTGTGCAAATGTTTGTTATGCGTACAAATGAGGTGGGGAGTACGGTGGGGTTGCTTCTGCTGGGCCTGCTCCTAACCTCAACGCATTCAAGGTATCGTTTGCACAGGATTCAGTGTGCATCTACCTGAACACATGGAGGCTTCCTATGTGTGAGCCGTCTCCTCCCATTTTGAGAGTTGAGTTCGTGCACAGAGTGCCAACATGTGTAGGGTGTGCCATCATAGACGTCTGTGCAAATGGCACCTTGTACACTTGGAAGTGGGGCTGGCAGGAACAACTGTGATTTTCCTCTCGCACACACGCACGCGTTTTAGTGCACATGCTATTGAATTCTCCCCCCCCCCATTTATTTTAATATTAAAGCAAAACAATGCATAATATTTTGAAAGGTTACAGCAAGCGCGAAGCAGTATGTCCTACTAGCATACTATTCTCTATTTCCTACTTGTAATATCCAACGAAGCCAACGTATCTCCAACATTCTATTCATCAAATCCACATATTATTACATCATTCTTCTCTCTCTCTCTCTCTCTCTCTCTCTCTCTCTCTCTCTCTTAAAAACACATGCTGTTGAATTCAAAGGTTCCCTTCCTCTAATGGAAGGACTCCTCCTGGAAGAAAGGGAACCTTTAAATCCAACCTGTCATTAATGTTTGCACAGGGCTTAAAGGGTTTTTTTCTTGTAGTGCTTTTAAAAAAATAAACTGGAGAAAGAAATGAAGAATAGTGATATGTTGTCTTCAGTTAACTGCTAATCATTATTTATTTTCAGGTACATCTAGCTGCTGAAGTGAATTTCATTCAAGACACCTTGAAGGGGGATGATGTGACAGAAATTGGAATTAGATTCTTAAGGAAAGTTGAAAACAAAAAACACAAGAGAAATAAATCAAACCAGTGTCAGAAGTAGCTAGGCACGCACAGCTTATTTTTTCTTCTTTTCTTACCCTTTTGATCTGCCTGGAAAGAGAAATGTCCCAATCCAAAAAGGGTAAACCACCCACAACAAGGCTTCTGTGCTTTAATCTCCTCCTGGATCAGACCCTGCATGCCCAGACATAACATTTGCTGCGTGGAGCTTCTGCATATGTCCCTCAGGTTTGCATGCATAGTGCGCCTGTTTGGATCCTCAACTATTGGGTGCAGGATGTCAGTGGGAACTCCTGCTCTCTTAAGAACATACCTGCATGCATAGGTCCCCTGAGGGGGCTCTACCCTGTCTGCCTCAGCCAAGTAAAAATTGTGAAAGGCTATGAGGGCTTTCTTGGTGGTGGCACCTTTACTGTGGATCTCATCTGCCTAGGGGAGCTTGTTGAGCTTTTTTTCTTGGCTGTTGTTAGAACCCTAGAGAAGGCACTTTTCTTCTGTAAGGCATCTGAGGGAGAATGGAAATAATTGGTCATCTTTGCTGCTATTTAGGAATTTCTGATTCTCTGGATACTTTTTCCTGTTTCACTTTTTGGATTTTAGTTGTGTGTGTTTTCAAAATATTTTCCATATATTTGAATTTTGTTGGAAGACTATTAAAGCAGAGTGTAGACTGAATAAGTAATGGTTCAATAAATCAGGACTGGCTGTATGCATTTTCCAAATGAACAGTTGATACTGTCAGTTTGAGAGCAATGAACACAATCAGCTTACCGCGTGAGGAGTCGGCACTCTTTCCTCCTAGCTGAAGGGATCACCCAGCTATTTGTTCACAGTAGAGCAGGGGTTCTCAACCTCTTCCCAGCCAAGTACCACCTCCGGCACCACTCTCCTGCTGAGTACCACCGGAAGTGACTGGTGATGACATCATCACCAGTTACTTCTGGGTTTTCGAGGCCAGAAAACTCAGGTAGGAGGCTCTGGGCAGGTAGGAGGGCTCCCTCAGCATTCGTAAGAGGCTCCGCCAAATGCAGCACTGACAGCACTGCATCAGGGCAGGGTTCCAACGGTCCAGTGGTCTGAGTACCACTAGCAGTCAGCCAAAGTAGCACTGGTGGTACAAGTACCACTGGTTGAGAAACCCTACAGTAGAGCATTGTAGACACCAGGGATGCGGATCAAGTCTCTGACTCCAAGTCTTGAGTCAAGTTCCAAGTACCACTGGGTCCAAGTCCCGAGTCTTTGGTTGTGAGTTGCGAGTCCCTATCTATGGGGGAAACGGGTTCAAACCTGAATAAAATTCAACTTGCCATAAAAGGCTCCAAGTCTCAAGTCGAGTCTTTCAAGTCTTTTACAATCGTCGAGTCAAGTCAGAGTCAAGTCACTGATGCGATTTGAGTCCGACTCAAGTCCGAATCAATAGACTCAAGTCTACATCACTGGTAGACACAGCTGCTACTGCCCATATGAAGGCCTCTGGCTCAAGGCATATAAAGGCAACAGTACGACTCATTTACTTCCAACGTCTTGAAATATTACCCATTTCCTGTGGTTTCTTATCTTTTCTCTATCATTGAAAGATGCTCCGAAAGGTGTTGTGCAGTCACTGTGTGTAAGAGTGAAGGCGGCGTTAAGATGCCTTTGATATGATACTGTCAGAGCATGTTCACCTTTCTAGAGTTCCAACAGACAAAGCTACAAATGTAGTCAGACAACTTGGGTCCCACTGTACCAGCTGCATCATAACTGAGTACGTGCCTTTTTCTGTGTTCCCTCTTCCCACCATAATTTGAGGAATTTGGGTAGCCATAGATCCAGAATGGGAGGCTACCCCTGGTTGCATTCTTCCCTGGCAGGATTTGGTACATTTTGTATCTGCATCAGCAAGAAAACCTGGAAGATGCTGTAGCAGAGATGACTTATTAGAAAACCTTCTATCATCTCTTGAGAAGACGTGCCCTCACAGGGTGCTTGAATCACTGCCTTCCTTTGTCTTTCACATCTACCACTGCATGATAGCAGCCAGAAGAGACAAAGTACTGATGCTCAGCTTCTTTTGGTGCTTAAGGAATAAGGCCAGCAGCACTAGGTGTAAAATGTCCATGCCTCCTGCTGTGCTCTGGCACCACCACCACCACCACCACCACCCCCCGCAAAAGAGAATTTCTGATAGGTTTGCTCCTCCTGTTCCATTAGAGAGAGGAAAGGCTTTCATTTCCCTTTCCTTTTTCCAATCAGTAAAACAGAGTTATACAAAAAATAAAACAAAGTATAGAGGTGTATACATTGCCTGTCCGGGGGTGACCCCGTCCCTATCCCCGAGGATGCCACAAAGCACTTACCAGAAGCGCCCCCGCCCACACTTCAGGACGAGCCCACCACCGGACTGGCTCTCCCCTCAGCGACAACCTGGCCGCGAGCCGAGGGGAGGACGAGGGACTCCCCCGACGCCGCAGCGGGGCGTCGCCAGGCCAACGACAACAACGGGGGAGCGTCCCCAGAGCCAGAGGCCAGTAACCAGCCTCGCCCTAACGAGGCAGCCTCTTCGGCAGCTCCAGGAGCAGGAGAGGCCACCAGACCTCTCCCTCCCCCCTTTGCCCCGAGGCCGGAAGAACGTTCAGCGTCTGAGAGCAGGAGAGACGCTGGGGAAGCCCCACGTAACCTCCAAAGCAGAGACACCACCGATAGGCCGGCGGGCCTGTCAGTAACAGGAGGGTCGTGGTGGGATTGGCTCCAGGGGTGTGGGAAGCTCCAGGAGGGGCGGGACCAGAACCCAGCTTTCGATATAAAAGCAGAGCAGGCCAGTGATGAAGGGGGCTGGCAAGCAGGTCGGTAATCCGGAGCGACGACCCGCTTTTCCCCTCACCAGCCGGCTGGGGTGAGGATCAGGTGCTGTTAACCCCCTCAACCCCAGCCACTCCTGAGGCCTTGCACCGTATAGCTGCGCCTGGGTAGATCTGGCCACCGGGAATTGCCTTATAGCAGGTCTTGGGTAGACCTACCCCTCCAAAAGGACTCCAATCGATTCCAATGTGGGTAGACCTGTCCGCCGGGAATTGCTTTACAGTCGGTCGTAGGTAGACCTGTCCATCCAAGAAGACTTCGGCTGAGTCGATTGTGGGTAGACCTGTCCACTGAAAGACACCAGCTCAACCCACTTGGTAGACCAGGACACCGGAGACCACCCTACTAGGACACCAAGAGGTGGGTTGACCTGTCCCCTGGGGAACTATCAGGACTGCTGGCCTGGAGGTTGACCCAGTTCAGGGGGAGCCCTTTGGGGCAGAAGCCACTTTGACCACACCCTTACCTGGGTCTCCCTCACGGGTCCACTTACATTGCCATAAAGTGTTGTTTGCCAAACATGAGAGGAAAACTACACAGGAAGTGCTCAAACTGTCTTGGATAGCTTTCTGCATTCATGCCATATAACCAAACATGATATAATCAATGATGCAAACAGGATCGGTCAAACTGGGTTCCCAGGTCAGCTGATGTTGTGGTCAACTTGCCACTTAAGCATCTCCAGTCTCAGCAGAAGATGCATCTGAGCGTCTTACTACCCTGCAGTTGGCACCAGAAAACAGAACAGAGCTTCCTCAAGAAGGAAGTCAAGGAACCCCTGGTACACGCATAGAACCCACTGAGTACACCCATGAGATGATTTGTACTCTGCCCAAAACATCTATTGTTCCTATGACAGGCTCAACTTGCCTCAATTCATTCCAAAAAGTAAACTTCTCTTGAAAAGTCGCCTTGTTGTCATATTCACATAAGTAATTGTCTTGCAAATCTATCACTCTTAAAAAAAGTTTGGATTTCAAAAAAGCAATGATACTATCAAAGAAATGCCACATTCTCTCTGACACAATCACAGGCAAGCTCAGGGCCCAATCCTAAGTGTGTTGCCCAATGGCGGTACGCCTCCCACACTGCCGTAAAGCAGTCAGCACCAGTCGCAAAAGCCTCCCTAATAGCGCGCTGATCAGCAGGAAGCCTCAGCCTTCCTATCTGTGCCGGAGGATTCCGGATGTGCGCCGGGAAAGGTAAGGTGGGGAAGGGCGGGGAGGGGGCGGAACGGAGGGAGGAGGCAAAGGAAAGGGGAGGATCCATTACGGAAGGCCCACACCAGATCCTATCCCCCTTCCCTGCAGCCTCCCTGCCCTGCCACTTTTCTCTCCTCGGAATTACTCTAGCAAAATTGCTAGTGTAGGTCCGAGGAGACCCATTGCGGGCCATGAGGCTTACACAGGGATAAGGGGATTATACATCCCCTTTCCCTGCAGAAGTCTCCCTGTTCCGCCCACCCTGCACAGGATGCAACGGCTGCCTTTCTGGTGCCGCTGCATCGGCTCTGTGTGTGTGTGTGTGTGTGTGTGTGTGTGTGTGTGTGTGTGTGTGTGTGTGTGTGTGTGTGTGTGTGTGTGTAAATGTTAGGATTGGGCTCTCAGTTAAAGATTCTCTTACAATGGAGGCTGAACTGCTACAAAGCAATTGCATTATAACACTCTTGTTTCAGCACCTCCAGCAGAATCGACAAACCCTAGACAAGTTGGAAATGTATCCCCCACTTCCAATTTAATGCTGCCACCCGTGTTTTTTCTGCTGACGTATTTGTGTATCATACTGTAGTAATGTTCTTCAGGATTAAAAGCAAACAAGGAGGAAATGCCCTGCCAGGCTTTGGTGCTTGGAGTTTGAAACGGTTCCAGTTCAGTCGAGTCAAAGAAGCATTTGAGATTCCTCTCGGCTAACTGAGCAGCGTGTTCCTTGGCCTTGACCTCAAAAAGCTGTTGCTCCTTTTCTAGGTATATTTTCCAGAATCCAAGATGAAGAGCGCTGACCGGAGAACGGCAGCGGGTGATGCAGGTGCAAAGCAGAGTCACGATCATGACACAGGAGATCAAAACCCAGCCCCATCACCTTTGGGAAGAAGCAGACAAGAGATCAAAACGGTGCTTGCATTGAGACACGCGACAGACAGAGCCCAACGGAGGTTTCTAATGTCTGTGCTCGCTGTTTTTCACAAATAGGTTTCCAGAACACCACAGGAGCCAAGAGTTCATCGTCTCCACCACATCCTTTGCAGCATAGGGGCTGTGCTTTCGGTTTCACTTCCCAATGTTATTGCAGAGAAAGCAGTACATCATTAAAGTTGCACTGACCTCCTCATAGTTCCCCATTTTGTCACTCAGTTTAGGTGCACTGATAGTTTTCAGAAGTATGGAGAGAAATTACAGTATATACCAACAGGGACCATTCTCCTGGCTATCTGTACACGTGAATAGGTCATCATATGGTGCATCTGCTCAATGGAGACTATTCCGGAGAGTCAGGGTAGTGTAGTGTAGGAGTTAAGAAACTGACTTCTGAGTCAGGACTTCCTCAGCTTCTCCCCTCTGCATGACCCGTAAATTAACTTTTTCACATGCTTCTTACTATTGCTAAAAAATAAAAATAAAAAAATTCCAACTTTGAGAAAAGCAGCTGAAAAATCATAACAGAAAGATTCACTGAGGAATCTATGCAGAAGCATTTAATTCAACACCTGGGAAAATAAAAGGTCTTAGCCTGACTCCTGAAGCTCATTAAACTGGATGCCAGACAGGTAGCCCTGGGGAGAGCATTCTGGACTCGAGGCCAGCACAGAAAAGTCCCTTTCCCTGTTTTCTTTGGAGAGTGAGAGCAGCTGGAGAAGAGCCTCTGACAATGGTCTTAAGGACTGGGCAGGTTTGTGTGGGGCTCTCCCTCCCTTTCCAAATACCCCTCATCCACAAGGTATTATACAGTGAATAATAAAATTTGGGACCATACCTGAGACTGTGCTTTAAGGTTCTTGAGCATGTCTCCCATCTCCTCAGTAGTGCCGCCACAGGGTGCTTGAAGTACAAGGTTAAAGCATTCATTCCCTTTAAATCGTGTTGCATTCCCTTTCTCTTTGCACATGTACTTCTGGACTATGGTGCTCCCACTAGCAGCGCACTCGTAGAAATGGCCTCCCAGTAAGGCCACGGAAATCCATGTGACAGGAGCCACAGTAGCATGGGCAACCGCCAGCCACAGCACTCGCAGGCAGCGCCGTACGCGACTCCCATGACAACACAAGGGCGGCCTCCCAGGGGCACAGCAGCCAGTGAGCATCCTCCAAGACCGAGTGCTGAGCAGCAAGCTGAGAAGAAACAGGACAAGAGCTGGCACCCACAGGAAGACAGAGCCATAGAACAGATTCCAAGAGTCGCAAGGGCATTCAAACACCACAAGCGAAAAGATACGTTCGCTCCCAGCTGTCAGCAGAGACACAGCATCATAGCCCAACACCTTCTGGTGACCAAGGAAGAAGTTTAGAATGGTCTGAAACTTGTCCATTCTGCTTCCCTGTGTTCTGAGCCCTTTGCTGTTCTAGATCTGCCCAGTCTGATATGGTCTCCTTGTAAGTGCACAAAAATTCTGACTTGGTGAAAGTCTGTATGTAAGCAAAGAGGAAGGAGAGGTTTGCTTTGGGAAGTTTAAAAACAAAGTAACTTACAGGAAAGCACAAAACCTTTCAGTTTCCCTTCTCTTGTAAATGAGAGAGAACACAGACTATTAAAGCATGTTCATTCATTGAATGTATTTGTCCTTTTTTTTGTTTTGTTTTTGAAAATAATATCCCATCTATGCAGGCAAAAACTGCAAAAGAAGCCCTGTGTCATGAGGTACGGTCGTGCTTGCTCAAGACAGTCCAGTGGATCTCAGGGCAGGGTGAGCAGAAATCTGAAGTTGATACTTGATTGATACTGACTCACAGCAGAAATAGGCACAAAAATAGGCCGAACTAAACTTCCAGCTGCAACCTGGCCAGAGTGAGTAACGTCTGAGTAAGCATGCATACAATTAGACTTTATTCCAACCATGGTTTAATAGTCATAATCGCTAAAAAAGGAATCACGTCTGACAAAGAACCTTAGGTGGCACCAGAGGAGAGGGTAAAAGTGTTCAACCCCACCTGTCCCCTATTTCTGAATCATAAAGTGGAAGTTAACATTTTCCTGCTGGCCAGAGCTGGACCTGTTGAATTCCCATCACAAAGCCATTCAAAGTATGTGAATCCGGCCAGGAAAAGAAAAGATGACCTTGTTCCTTTGCCTTAGAACTATTGAAAGCTACCAAAATCTGGCACAAAAGAGAGTAAATGTTTTAGAAGGTGTTGGGTGAGGTAACATGCATGTCCATAGAAATCTCAGTCTACCGCAGCAACATCCACAGGCAGCTGGGTTTAATGGTTTGAGTAATTCTGCCTTTTAGCCACCAGATGGCAGCATATATAAAGGAGTCCCGACTGACTCTTAGGAATGTCAGCTACTGAAGCAAGATGGAGTTAGGGGATACTGTCCACGTTTGGAAAGTGAGGTCATTGGCAAAGAGGGAAAGGCAAGATATAAGTGTTTTAAATAAATACATAGTGCTGATCAACCAAGTACAGTAATAAAAGAGCAAGAGGAATCAATGTACAGTACTTCATATGTGGATCAGTTTATGTCAGAGTGAAACAGTGGAGAAACCTGGATGGGACAACAAGGTCACAGAGCCCAACTCCCACAGGGTTTCATAGAGACAAGGAGGCTCTCCAGAGTTCAGCTCCCAAGTGGGCAGAGCTAGATGAGATTCAGTACGTCCTGATTTGGGGGGGGGGCTGCCCCCATTCTGGATTCTCTGGAATTTCTAATAACAAGTGAGGTAGCCCAATCCTAACTAAACACCCGCGCGGTGATACAGCAGCACCAACATGGGCTGCGCTGCATCCCGCAGGGGAGCTTTGCATGCTGGAGGTCTCCTCAAGGTAAGGGGACCTTTGCCCCCTTACCCTGCGGTAAGCCCCAGCAGTGGCAATGGGATAACTCGGATCTTCAGTGGCACCGGCCTGATCCACGCAGACACAGATCAATGTATTGATCTGTGTCGGTGGATCAGGCCCTAGAAGGGGGATAGGGTATGGCATGCACTGGTGACGCTGATTCCACCCATCCACCCATCTGCCGCCCTCCCCAACTCTCCCCCTGCCTTATTCCGCCTCCTGCACGGATTTATCTGGTTCGGCAGGCATCCCTATGGTCACTGGCGGCCTTCTGCCAGCTTGCCTAGCACTGTCACAAAGCGCTTTATGGCACTTTTGCGACATTGCACGCCAGTGGAACTCACGTTCCACCAGTGCAAGGAATGCATAAGATTGTGGTATATGTAGGGATGCCACTGAAACCATTCCTGGAAACTTGTTTTTTCCCAGCATGATATAATTCTGACATGATATAATTCTAACATGAAATTCCTGGAGGCCCTGTCAAAATCTCCAGGAGTGCTTTCAGTAGTCACCTGAACACTGATGCTGTTTCCTAAAGACTCCAGGTCAACCCCGGAGGGTTGGCAACCCTAGCGCTAAGCCTGGGAACACTGATAACAACAACATAATACCGTTTCCCTGAGTAATCGCAGAGTGCACTGACCTCACCATGCATCACCTCCCCACACCTGAGATGGGCAGCCCAATCCTATCCAGCGCTGGCGCAGTGGGGCCGCACATCCCACGCTGTATCCAGTGCTGGGATTGAGCAGGCTGTAGGTCTCCTTGGGGTAAGAGGGGATTTGTCAAGTTCTAGCCTGCTCAGTGGGGCTACACGGATCTGTGCCAGTTAAATTACTGACACAGGCCCAAGAATACCCATGTAGGGCTGGCGCTCCTAAAGTATAGGATTGCACCATAAGAGCCTTCCAGGTAGAAGTATATTGTTTTCACTTTCAGGTAGGCTTGGACAGTAACCAGGTTTGGGGTTGCAGCAAATCCAAACCTGATCCTTTTGCATTATTTAGCACAGCATGGGAAGGCCTCAAAGCAGTGGGAAAAAGAAAAAGGTGGCCTTTTCCCCTTCCACCTCACCCTACAAGGCATGAACAAGGTTTCTGTCCTAGGTTGGCTGGAGCCCTGAATGGGAGCATTCTGCTTAGGGGCTGGGGCGATATTGCACCATTTCATTGCACATCCCACTTGTTCGTATTGACTTATGGACACTTAACGATTTGTATGCTCTCAGAAAGTCTCTGGATCAAGAGATTTAAACACGGAGTTGGTTTGGGTACTCATGCAAGAAGAGACAATTTGTCAAGCTTAGAATAAACGTTCGAGCCAATGTGTTGAAAAATATGCTATCCGAATGCAGCTGCAATTTAATTTATCGAGCTGTGGATAGCCTAGGAAATTGTGTTGAAATACAATAGAAAATCTAAAATCAACAAATTTTACAAAGCTGGAACACTTACTCTTACTGACCTTCCTACACCTTAAACAAAACATCTCTTTGAGAAATACAGAGCAAGAAATATTTTTGCTATTCAGTTAAGGTTTCAAACCATTGGCTCTGTTTTTTAAAAACAACTTGCAAACACATTGTGAGTTCAGACAAGGGTTGTGTGTGGTGTTTAATAATTTTGTTCCGTTGGGGTTTGGAAGGGTTGACTGTTCATTCTCATTTTCACATCTGCAATTCAAATGTAAAATCTAGACTCATACAATGTGAAGAGTTGGAAGGTGCCCTGGAGGTCATCTAGTCCAACCCTTGCACAGTGCAGGCAACTGTTATAGCATCTCTGATAGGTGGTCGTCTGGCCTCTGCTTGAAATTCTCCAATGAGAGGAGTCCATTCCTGCACAAAGCAGGCTATTTCAGTGCCAGAGAGTTATTACAGTCAGGAAATTCTTCCTCATGTCTAGCCTAAATCTTGTTTGTAATTTCAACTCACTGGTCGTAGTCCTGCCCTGAGGAGACACAGAGAGTAAACCCTCCCCTTCTCTGTGTGACAGCCCTTCAGATACTTGAAGATGGTGTTACTGCATTGTACAGAGCATATATTCCTTGGCTAGAGATGCCAATAGCTTGACTCAGAAGTATGAGGCTATTCCTTACATGCCTCCGTTTACTCTTCCACTTAGAACTGGAGTCATGTCTTTGCTATGGAAAATGTTGTGCCAGCCAAACTTGGACCCATTATTCTGACAGCTGCTAGCATAACAGATAAACCCCCAAAATGCAAACCTGAGAAAAAATACATCTACATCACAGAGAAACACATATAATTTCAGCAAACTACGGTAAGCGTATATCATAATGAGTCTGATCATGAGACGAACCGAGAACTATTCTCTGATGGTGGGTTCGGGGTTGAATTTGTGGGTATGAAACGTTGGGCAAACGCTGGCCAAGATATGCCTAATCTCACCAGCTCTGAGTATGGCATGGACAGACATGTGCACTGGATGGATGCAAGATGACACCAATGATTGCATTTGGACAGCACCATCTTCTTGCACAAGGTGGCTCTTACAGGCACCTGCTCTAGGAAGCCTGCATGGCAACAAGCATGTCCGAAACCATCCTAGATTGCTTCTGAGCTGATCACCATCAAAAGGCGTACCGGATGTTCATGGTAACCTGGTGAGGGTCAGATGGCTACTGATTCTAGACTGGTCCTGGCTTAAATTTTAAGAGAATCGCTGCTGCTTACATCCCTTTATGGGTGAAGAGGAAAGTTCTGATTGAACACGTTCAATGAAAACGGTCTATGTGTACCACAAAACTTTGTAAAACAATCTGCAAGTGTTTCAGCTGCTATTTAAAGCGTTCGTGGAAACGTCTCCACCCTACCTTTGGAAGTGCCCAACTGACCATAACAAATGAAGCTTTCAGAACCACCATTTTGTCACTCACTCTTTCCTGACAAGTTCTGAGGACTTTGCATACGTAATGTTTGCCTACATGAAAGACAAGTGTCCCTATAAAAGCATTACACTTTTATGAAGCAGAAGGATATTAACAGGGATAGCTACTACATTCCAAAGTAAACTTTTAGGGAAAAAGAAACTGCTCTCATTTGTCAAAGTAACTGATGGACGACTAGACGTTACCACAGCCTTTCAGCCCATTTCACATCAGATCGGCCTAATACGCATCCATATTATTAACAGAAATGTGTATGTGTGCAGAATAAACAACTACTCACTGGAGCTGCCGAGGAACACTTTTTAGACTTAAGGAAAGGAACAGACTGTCCATAGGAACTGCCAATGTTTCCTTCCAGGGTGGACATTGTGGCCTTATTTCCACACACGGCACTAGAAAACCTTCACATATTTACCACCAGGCATGCTTTCATCTAGCATCCGTTCTGAGGAGAAACAAAGACCTTTTCACCATTAACTGTAGTGGGACAAGGTTTTAGTTTTACATTACTCGTGCACCCCCTCCCCCAATAAGCACGTCACATGCCAGTGCCTTTCTCCCACATTTTGAAAATGTGGGTAAGAGTCTCTTACCCACATTTTCAAAATGTGGGAGAAAGGCACTGGCACGTGCTTATTCGGGGAGGGGGGTGCACGAGTAATGTGAACTCAAAATGTCTGCAAGATCACACCTTTCTACTGGACAAATGGTCAGACACAAACCTGAGACTTATGAATGAAGAGGGCCACCTGAAGGGGTTTTCGCCTCTTGTTTCAGACTTGCACTTTTTCCTTGGCCCACTCAGTCCCTTTTCAGTGACTATCCTCTGCTTCTTTCACATGCAATGTCAAGAATGGTGTAGGTGTGAGGAAACATGATCTTAGAAGCAGCCTGGACATTTTACGTGGAAATTGAACCACTTGCTCCTGTATTATTTCTGGAATTTAGTGCATTTCAGGGTTGCTTCATGTGAGCCATTTTGTCTAGAGTAGACAACAAAATCCATGTGCACTCAGCCAGTTTTGAAGGGTGCCATGTGAATAAATTGTGGCACTTGTGAAAGAAGCTATGAGTTATGCACATGAATGCCCATCATAGGTGATGTGATATACCGGTACATGCATTTTTGGATTTAGCAATTTGTTTTTGTTCCTCTGAAGTGGCAACTTTAAAGCTATTTCATACAGTCATATACTTCCCATTTCCCCAAGTCACAAGAAGTTTCATGGAGTGCTACTGGGATTTGGGTCCTTTTAGTGGAGAGAGATCCTGGAAATGGGCTACAGTATATTTCAGAAGTATCACCTTCATTTACAGATGCACGCAGAGAACATAGGAAGAGGCCAGCAGCATGAACAACTTCTATGAGGCTGCATCTGCTATCTCACATCAGATCTCCAGGCATAAATTCCCCTATGCCTTCACCTAACCCACCCCACTTCTCTGTTCCAAACTTCCAACTGGTGTTTTCTTCACAAAAGAGGGGGCGTTATGGGGTGGGGGAGGGTGGATAAGGGGGTGGTTCGGGTCTGGGAGGGGAGTGGGACCATTTGCCTGAATCCAATCCTCCCTCCCAGGCTTGAAACCCCGACACTGGGCTTCCCAGCTCTCCGCCACCTAAAGAGGTGGTGGAGATCTGAGTAGCCCCATAGGGCAGGCTGGAGCATTACCCAGGGTAAGCAGACAAATATCCCTACCCAGTACACATGCTGCACCAGTGGCTGGATAGGATTGGGCTGCCTGTACGAGTTTTCTAACCCATTGTGTGCTAATCCAGAACATTTACATATACTGTACAACCGAATGACATGATGGTTGTGATTAGGGGTTATCATTACCAATGTTACTTGCAAGCTGGACTGGATTTCCTATGTACATTAAAAAAAAAAGTCCTCTTGGGTCTCCCCTTGCTTTGAATACTTCAGTGAGAAATCCACCACTACGTGTATTTCCTCATCCACATCAAACTAAATGCCTACTGGGAGAAAGCTGAGCAGATTCCCATCCATTCCTCTGCATTGCAAATTGCTATTTATTAGTGAATACTTAGGTATTAAAATCTTGTGAAAGCTATGCCCTGTACGAGCATCTGTGATTAACTAGTTTTATTGCACTATAAAATGACAGCACTTCTATACGTCCTCGCACACACTGGCAAGCAATAAAATCCATGTGTGTATCCTAGGGTTTCCTGCGTGGGCATAAACACTCTCACCATTCCTTTTTCAGAAGGATTACATCAATTTTGATGTCATGAGAACCTCCCAAAAGTGGTTTACAGGTCTTATTCTGAGTTCAGTCTGAGCTTAAGGTGATTCAAGAAAATGAAACTTGCCATTGAATCACTTCTACTCCCAGGCAGAGTGAGGTGGTCCAAGTCCGTGGTAGATTTTGGGATACCATTAAAGAGCAGCACATGATTAAAAATGTTGTTTGCATTTATTTATTTTTAATCACCATGTCACTTGGATTTTTTTTGCTCCAGGCAACATGCATTTTGGGGGCATCTCTGTTGCTACCTACCTACATGTTGTAGCTTCAAAACTGATTGAAATTTGGAGCTGGTGCATATACACACATCATGAACATATACTGTCACTGGTTGACATGATTAGAAATAGATAAGCCTGTGGTTTATTCCCCGCATTATTGTCAGCATGCAGTCCCTGTGCAGCAACATTTCCCATGCCTCTGTCTCTGCCTAAGGCTCTTGCTGCAGCAAGAACCAGGACAAATACCACTTGCAATCGTCAAACAGCAATTTTTTTTCTGACTCATCGTCTTGTCTAAACAAAACCCTCGTGCAGCCATCAGCTTTCTGCAAACTAGAGAGATTTCATTTTGTGGGTTCCCTGAAGGCCACAGAGCCAATTATGAGTTGGAGCCCTTCAGACAACCTTCTACAAAGGCACCACATCGGACAGGAACTGTAGAGTCAGCACATGCCAGGATGACATCATGGTCATGTGAATCATCCCATAGAGGGACGCTAGGCATTCCGTGGAAATGTACTTCCAGGCTTGAGCAGCTGTTGATAATAAAAAGGAAAAAAACAATCCTGGTGATAGTCAAGGGAGACTGCTGCGTTTAGTTGTTTTTCCACACTTTTATATTTCCCTTGAAAATGCTGCATCTCAGTGTAGTCAACCTATTTCAATGATGTGTGAGTTTACACAACT
Source organism: Plestiodon gilberti rubricaudatus (assembly GCA_026170595.1). Taxonomy (NCBI): domain Eukaryota; kingdom Metazoa; phylum Chordata; class Lepidosauria; order Squamata; family Scincidae; genus Plestiodon; species Plestiodon gilberti. The sequence goes on from JANXHW010000001.1 coordinate 81,542,692, forward strand.
CTCCATTAAACGTTTCATTAGAAAAATACATACCTTTCCAGAAGTGGTAGCTAGGAAGTTACAGGTGCTAGTCTTAGCACTGCCATTCATTTGAAGCCCCAGATCTCCACAGAAGGCTCAGCCTCAAAGGGAGTAAATACAGGTGCATTATCTGTGCAGTGTGCATCATTAGCATATTCACTTACAGTAATCAAATAGGGACCTAAGTCTGCCCTAAGGTTAATGGCTGAGATGTGATGCGAGTCCAGGTCCAACTGCTCACTCTTCTCCCTGTTTTAGGGCTGCTTCACAACCATTTTTATGGGTACTTGCAAAGCATTTCATTGTGATATGTGCATGTGGAAATGTATGCTTATTCCAGTTTCATATGGGATTGACTCTGGCTCCGATGCATCATACTACATGACCTTAATCGTTGGCTAAACAACAGTTGGATTGCAAAACTTACTTATGGCCCAATCTGGAACTAGGGTTCTGGCAGTGGAATGCATTTTCCGTTGTTCCGGAAGCGTGTGGAGCGGAGTGCTTCTCGACTGCCGTTGCAGATGACGAGAAGTTGCCACTGCAGATGACGCTAACATGGATAAGTCAGCAGGGTTGGCAGAACGGGGCAGGGGTGGATTAGGGTGGATCAGGGGAGGGCTGAGGGGTGTGGCATCTGATGGGAGCGACTTGTGCCGGATGCTATACCCTCCAGAGTAAGTCAACACCCCCTATTTGCCTCCTCAAACTTTTGTCAGCTAACGAGCTGGTGCAGGTCCAAGGAGACCCACTGACAATCATGGGGCTTATGGAGGGGCAAGGGAAAATAATTTCTCTTATCTCTCCCAAGCCTCCTGATCGCCGCCACCCCCATAGCATGCAGCACACCCTGTTTTGGTATGTCTGCATCCTATGGCAGGGGAAAGGATAGGATTGGTCTGTTAGTTAGATAGATGTTCCGTTAATACCAAGGGTTTTATTCCCAAGGCAGTTTGGTTAGAATCAGCAGCCTGCATTTTAGTTGAGGCTCAATATTTCAAGTTTTATATATGTGTACATGTAATCACTGTGACCTGGTAGATCTGTCTATTCATCACATGTATTTCCTTCACCATAAAACAGAACACAAAAGAAGTAAGAACTGCTGTATTGGGTCAAGCCAGTCGTCCATCTAGCCTGAGGGCATTTGCTCTCCCTAACAGTGACTTGCATCTATGCAAGGGCTGCCCTAAGTTTTCAAAAGATTCTTGGATGGATAAATGACAAAGATTTGAGGAAAAGAATCAAATACAAACACAGGAGTTATGCAAATGAATATGTGGATAATGCCTCAAACCTTTTGTCTTAACAGAGGAAGAATGGAGAGGGGTATCATTAAAAAAAAAACGGAGCAACTTTTGAAAATGTTCTATAACCTTATTTATTGCTTGTAAAATAACAGCCTGAGAATTGATTTTGAATTGAAAATAACAGTTTAAATTGATTTTGGATAGCCAATTCATGTTTTATTCCAGTGAAGATCAGAACTGGCAGCCATATCCAATGGTGGTAGAAACGCTGTAACACTCAGCTATCCATGGATACATTCAGGGTGTGCCTCCTGCACTTGTGCCTATTAGCGCTGTTGGAGGAGGCTGAACTGCGTTCCCAATAAACAGACTGTACCTGCTTTAAAGAGGAATGATAGTCTCTGATAAACTGCCGAGTGCCAACACCTGACTTCAAAGAGAGACCAAAATAATGCCTGAACTTGTGATCCCACTTTGCTGTGCAGACAGTGTCAAAACATGACCTCAGATTATTTGACTGGCACACGCAACATACAGTATCCTCCTTTTGTGTTGAAGTCTCAAATAAGACCTCATTTGCCGTGATGGCACTCTTGAGCAGCATTTTTCCCCTTGCCTTATTTAAGCTCCTACTTCCAATGTATGCACATCTGCTTTCCTATTTTCCTTTTCTAATGCATAGGAATGCATTGACCTCACTGTAGTGATATGTATGGCTGCTCACCTGATAAACCAATCACTACCACAACCACCCATGATTGCCCTCTAGAGTTTTTAACATATTCTTTGCTGGAAAACTACAGGAAACACAGATGTTGCAAGCAGGCCGTCTGTATGTTATCAGTGTACATGACTTTACCCTCATTCCATTAAAAGAATGCTTGAGCAGATAGTTTCTCCAGATCTTTTATACTGAGCAGTGTGCACAGAATTAATTTTTTTTTGGGGGGGGAAATGCATAATTCTGTGACACATGGATGCAAATGTGCACATATTCTATTCAGTTCACAATTATTTTGTATCTACTATTAAGTTCTCCCTTTCCAAATTTTGTACAAGATCAAAAGTAACACAGAACAAAGAAAGAAGAGAAGGCTGGAGGAGAATAGGAGCAGAGGCCATGGGAAGCTGTGAAATGCAAGAATTAAATACATATCTTTTCTGATATGGATGCACAACAAAAGGTACAAAAAAAGTTAACCAACAAGTAAAACATTTGCATAATAGAGGTATTTATAATCTGTTTATTTAGCAAAAACAATTGAAGACACGTTTTTCCTTTCTTCAGGACATAATAGTAAACCAATTATTCAGTTCATCCTTATTTTTCAAAGACCTACGATTTAAAAATGGGTCCCATGATTGTTGAGCGCAAGAAGCACATTCATTATTTGGAGAAGCAATTTTACGTCATGCGTCAAGATTTTCTAAGTACATCAAAGGCTGATGTCCTCAAAATCTCCTAGCTGCTGCCAGATACTTGCACCCTGAAGCCGTTTTGCAAACTCGTATATCAGACCAACACATACCACCCTCACTTGCACCCACCACTCATATTGTCCCGCTAGGTTAATTTCTTCCAACTCTGAATAACACTTTGGTTTCACTGGGGCACAATCCCCATTATGCAGTCATAATGCATTCATTACGCATAATGCATTCTTCCTTCCCAAGATACAATTCTAACTTCCTCAGGCAAACTAAGGGCTGGTTCACATATTCATACACATTATTGATTGCTCAAATTTTGAGGACTGACAGCTGAATGTAAGAACTGACCCCAGTGAAAATCATTGCATTGGAGTGTCTAGTGCTGTACATTATATTTATTTACTTTTTATGAATTCATCTGTAGTATTAGTTAGCGATGGCTTGTTTACACATGCAAGTCATCAGTAGACGACTGCAAGTTCAAAGGATAAAGATGCATCCCATTGGGATATATCCTAACTATCCCATTGGGGATTTTCCCTATGGGCCTAAATAAGGAGTGACCCTGTATAGCATTGACTGAGAAAAATGAACTTCTTGCTTTTCCCTCATAGCATCAAGGGGAAAAGGAGAGGTGAAAAGAGGAATACCTGTCGAAGCTCATGGTGTCATCGTATACAATTTAAGGTTACACATACTTCAGGTGGAGAACTTTGTTGCTCCAAAGGCTCACGATTAACCCGAATTGGCTTTCTTCCTCACTAGTCATTCTGGAGACAGAGAAGGATCTCGCTCAGTCCTCTCGACTCAGAGTGGGGCAATGCAAATAGCATTTCCTCTCAGCATGGCTTTTATCCCTCAGCACTGACAGAAAGTGCTATTCATAGCAGTGACTCGGTCAATGTTTTAAGGCAAACATGAAACAAAGAATCTGCAGTACTAATTGTCACACTCCCTAATCTCTGGTTTGGTGAAATGGATGAAATTCACTGTTTAAAATCTTTGTTGCTCATGTTAACAGCCAGTTAGGAGGCTGCTAAAACATTCAAACCCCACTTGCGTATAAAAAACACAGATTAGAAAATAACTCTTTAAAAGAAGAGATTGTGTTTTAGAAGCAACTGCAATGCCACGCAATTGAGTTCAGCGCAAGGATGCATGATATTCATTCACAAGGCAAATCCAACTTGACCTGTGTCTGAGTGATACATTGTTCTTTGAGAAATGTGTCCAATGCCCTTAATTTTTTTACAATCATTTTACAGCTGTTTCCTGGAATGTGTCAGAAAAGGAACAATACAAACTCTGGCCCTATTAGGGTTTATGTTTTGCATAGACATTATTAGCCATGAAGTGGTCAGGTAGCACATGGTATGTCAACTAGCACTGTGACTGGGAACAAGAAGAATACAGCCACAATAATATACAGCTGTCAATTAGCAGGACTGCATAAAGACATCTTTGGCTGTGCAGGCTCTTGGCCTTTTGGAACCAAGTCAGCTGTATTGCCAACATGGCAAAGAAAATAACAATGTTCAGAATGAGGAAAAGTCGGGTATAAGACGCTGACATGGAGGGGGCACTGCTTCGAGCAGTTGTCAACATCTGTGCAAGACCAGAGCGACCTTTGATTGACACACTGTTTTTATGTTTCCCATAGGTAATATCTGCAAAATCCAGAAGATCTTTCATTTCCTCATCTTCATCCACAGGCAATTCTTTCTGGGCCAAAGTCTGCGCCTTTTGCCGGACTTTTCTTTCGTTGACTTCAATTTGTGCAAAAATGTCGGGACCAGCATCCACAAACTTATAGCCTTTAGCTACCTTTCTGTTCCTTTTTGCTCTGCCTTGCTGCTGCTGCTGCTGAGAGATTGCAAATATGCGGTCAATGGCCTCCTCTGTCTGTCTTTTATCTGAAAACCTCAGCAGACGCTCAGCAGTCTTCCTGAAGCTGTCTGTGTTCCGTACACGGGAAAGGATCTGCTTCTCTAGCTGCTGGAAGACAGGCTTGAAATGCTGAAGGTTCTGTTCAACTATCCCAGTATAATCCCTGACCTCAGACACTGGAGAACTCCTGATGGCAGAGGCTCGATCAAAAATAATTTTTTGGCGGTCTGCGATAACCTGTGCAAACACAGAGTGGCTTTTATCTTCTCCTGTCCACAAGTAAATGGCATAAGCGTGGTCACCGGTAGTGATGAAAACATCTAACTGCTGAGAATCCCCATGGACGTTGAAGCTTTGAACATCTACAGATGGTCCAATGAAGAGGTACACAGCTCTGGTGATTGGGATGCGCAGGCGAGTTGTGACATTGACGTAGTTGGTTCCATTGTAAGGATACCCTCTGGGATACATTCTGGAGGCAACCACAGCTTTCTCGCTGTGACCAGTGTCATCCATCCAGTACATCTTATACATGCCATCTCGTTGCCTAATAAAAGCCCCGTGGACGTCATCGATAACAGTTTCTTCAAAAGGCACATCCACGTTGTGGAAAAAGCTGGTTGCCATCTCCAAAGGGCTATCATCCTCAAGATGCATTTGGTCCACTAGCAAGAGAAGCTGAGGATGGATAAGTAGCAGGTTTCTTTGGAGACTCTTCAACTTCAACTTGGGGTTGTACGCACCCACTCCTTCACCCCTGATAAAGACGATTCCGCTTCTTTCCACAGCAGCAACCACTCTCCCTTGGCAATCCGCAGCCAGGTCATGTTTATATTTCAACCACTTCGATGAACAGTCCTCGGTCACTTGCCCTTCCCAGGGGTAGAAGCAGCTCTTTGACACAGCTGGAGAAAACATCAGCACATTGTTTAAAAATGTGTACTTTGGCCCATAGAGGGCTTCTGTTATGAAAGGTATGCCATTGGGGGCAAAAGTAAATGAGTTCTGATCAGGGTGCTCATGGCCAGCATTGAAGTTTCTCCAGCCTTTGATCCAGTCCTTGTACTTGTTCTGGTGAACAATATCGTATATTGCACGTCCTCCCAGCTTTCCTGATTTGAAGGAGAGAAAGGGGGTGTTGATTTCAGCATGTAATGCACTTCCATATGTTACAACTCCCCAGTCTTCAAAATAATGTAACTTTGGAATACCGTAGTCTGGTGGAGGTACAAAACCCAGGCTTGCATCATACCTTTCCAGAAATGAAAAAAAAAAAACACAAAACAGAAAATGGTTATATGAAATCATGTTAAAGCTGGCATTATTAATTCATTATTTTTACTGTCTCGTGTCTCAATCCTATCCCCCACTGGCGTGCAGGATTGAGGGCTGCCAGTGCCTCCTCTGCTATACCCTGTGTGCCAGGAAGGGACCAGGACGGCTGGGAGAGGTAAGGAAGCTGCTGCTGCTGCCTGGGCCCTATGGACCTACTGAGACCGATGCCAGCTCCTTGGCTGGTGTAGAACTGTTCCACTGCAGGTGGTGTGTCAGGCCTGGGACAGCAGCTCTGAATGCTGTGGACTCTGCTGCCGCTGAGATCCACCCCGTCCCTGGCCCAGCCCGATCCCCACTCTGATCTGCCCCTGCCGCCAACAAACTTGTGTCGATGGCTGGCCTGTGTGGTGCCGCTGCTAGTGCACGGCCTTCAGGTGAGAGGCAGAGAGGCAGAACAGCAGAGAGGCAGAACAGCAGAGAGGCTGCTTTGCCAATGGCCCATGCAGGACGCTGGCAGACTTCACGATCCACCAGCCTGGATAGGATTGGGCCCTTAGGAATCCAATCATTCTTAAGAGTTAAAAATTAACGTAATAACATTCCATCCTTAGCTAGTCCTCAATGATGCACATGATCTTGCTTATACACAGAGAGAGCAGTACTGTGTTCTACAGAAACTCCTATTTAAAAGAATTCAGAATAGCTGCAAACAACCAGGGAAATAAAAATGGAAGGTGAACCATCTTTTCAAAGAGGAACAGAAAAGAGCAGCTGGAGAAAACCGAACCTCCACCACCTGAGATGGGTGTGAAATGTGAATGGATTCAGACTGTGAACCAACTATTAGGAAAGCCTTGTATGATTTCAAGTCAGGCTCAGAGGTTTGGGTGTGGCCTGAAGTGGGGTTTGCCCCCACACCTTGCCAGCTCTTCCCTGCCAGTTCTTCCTAAACAATCTCCCCAAGCCTTACCTTTGAGAAATGAGAGAGGGAACCCAACCTGGCGAAGGCTCTCTAGGCAAAGAGAGCCTTCACAGGTCCTATCCTTAGCTAGAACGGAAAGCAATGTCCTGCCAGGGATCATGGAATTTATAGGTACCTGAACTGAATGGGAAGACATATTTTCTAGATTTTTTTCCCTACATTTTCTCCAAGACTACAAAGATTCCCAACTTGCTATTATAAATAATGTCAAAAAGTTACTTCTCTGCCAGAATCAATCAAGTTATGTGGGTGCACATACGCAATATCCAAATGCACCTGCATATATGGCAGTGGACCCTGTAAAAATGTCTATATATAATTAACTGTTTTATTGCTTTTAAAGGTGCTTGTGTTTTGTAATTGTTTTTTCCTGTTCTTGTAAGCCACCTTGGGTCCCTTTCGGGAGAAAGGTGGGATAAAAATATTGTAAATAAACAAATAAATAAATATAGCCCACAAATAAGTGATTTGCTCATTTCATACCAGATAAATTCAGTGTGAAGCGTGCACCAACGCTGTCCTTTCGATGGTGTCCCTGGGCCTTCCAGGACTCGATTTCTCCTGATCTGATCTGCTAACCAGTTTCCACTCCCATTGCGCATAACAAATTTGTCTAGGAACACCAACTGGCTTTCTGGACCATAAAACCAGTTGTAGTTGGAGTCTGCAATAGCAACAGTTCTTTGGAATCCTGCAAGAGAAAGTTACAAACATATGAACAAAAAACATATTACCCAATGTTAGGTAGTACTGAATTGTTCCACTGAAATCTGTGGAGGTCAGGGATTTAAATAAGCTAGAATTCCAATTAGGGCTTTCAATAGAAGAGTTTAAATGCAAACCTTTCTTTCTAATCCTCAGGCTAACACACTGTAAAGTATCTGGTTCTAAAATATCATGTAACATCTTAAGGTATTTATTCACTTGTTTCCCACATTTATTAGTCAGATCTATGTACATATATTGGAATATTTGTAACAGGATTGCTATTAAGAATTGTTGTTCAGTTCAACACATTCAAGTTTGTCCAAGTGATATCCAGATAATGATTTTAGAAGGAAAATCCCTTTTCAACCCAATTACATTTTTTCCCTTGTTGGACGGACTTGCAGCATTCTTCTTGAACTGTTATTTAACTACACTTTCCATACATGAGATTTAAGAGTGCCTCTTGCTTCAATTGGTTTCGAAGTACTCCTGCTATCTTGCACCTTTTATAGTGGCTCTCCTATATTTAGCAGGAAGAGAGCAACTGTCCCTATTCAACCCAGGATATTGTTCCTCCCACTGGCTGCTGCTAGAGTTTCCTCTTTATCATTCCTCTTCCTATGTAAACCAGTTTGAGAACTGCTTTTGGTTTAAAAATGGCAAACAAATATTCTAAATAAAATAAGCTATAAAACTCACATTGGCCAGAATGCTCAGTCACATTACAAATGTTTCTCTTCTGCTATATGGACAACAACAATTATGCTTGAAGGCAATTTAAAGGCCTAATCCTATCTGGGTCGTAAGCTGGCAGATCTCACAATCTGCCACTGTAAGGCCTGGGTTGCTAGCGCAGCAAGCGCTCCGCTGCTCTGTGGGCCACTGCCACCAGCGCAATGTCCCCGAGGCCCCGCGCAAGTGACAGCGGCCCATGGAACCCCCGCCATTGCCGATAAGTTGGTGATCAGGGCAGATCAGGGGAGGCTCGGGGTGGTAAGATCTTTGCGGAAGCCATGCATCCCACATCCTATCCCCCACCCCCTTTGAGCCTGGACCAGGCCCCTGAGCCTCTTCAGACTTATGCCAGCTAAACAGCTGGCTTAAGTCTAATGCCAGCCACTGGAGACAAGGCAACCTACGCAGAGGTAAGTAAAAACGTTCTTCACTTACCTCTCTTGGGCTGTCTGGTCTCCTGCTGGCCCACAGCATGCAGTGTGCATTCCATCAACACGCTCTGGGTCGGCAGGGGATAGGTTTGGGCTGCGAGTCTTGTATACGATAACGCTCTGATTTGGTCTCTACTGACTTACTGAATTGTATTTTCAGCTGTTCAGCTGGATGCTGGACAGAGCGAAGTGCTTGTACATCTTGATTTGATCAAGATGACTTACTTCCACTTCTTTTTACTTCATATGATTCTGAACAAATACATGCCTCATCTATGTTTCTATTCCTCAATATGTAGCCACCAGAAGGAAAATATCACAGGGGGACATCTGCTTCACAGGATTGAAAAGGTTCCCATTTTATAGAGCTATTAATTCTGGCTCAGATTCAAAAGGCTACTTTAAGTGCACTCAAGGACTTGCACACATCCAGTGGGATATTTGACTTTTTGTCTTGGAACAACATCCATGACATATTGCGAAACTGATCCTGAAGCACCCTCATTTTCAGAAGGAGTTTGTGTACATGGCATGGAGAAAGGTAGCAGGGGGGAAATATAAATGAGAAGCCCCACTGTCATGTGGAGCTACTCGTGCATATCCCTGGATCCTGGTCTCCATGGCACCAACCTGAAACAACCTTGAAAACATCAACAGAATTACTATTAAGAAGTAATAAGTATTATTTTTAAGAAGTGTTCAAGTACACTGAGAAATTTCTGTGCCATTATGTTATTTTCTGTGAAAAAACAGATCCCAATATTCTTTCCTGAGAAGAAAAAATTACAAAGCATACTGACAGCCCAATCCAACTATCTATCCAGCGGGTGGCCCAGGGCTGCCTGCTGGATCCTATTCCCATTCGTGGCCACTCTGGAGTGGTCTGGAGGTCTACTCGGGGAAAGGGGATGTTCGTTCCCTTCCCCCGGTGTTGAATGGGGAAGGCCCGATGGGACTCCTCGGATTTCCGCCAGCTATTTAGCTGGTGGAAGTAAGAGGAGGCCGTGTAACGGCCGAGCAGGCCCAGAGGGATACGGGGATATGGCGGACGCCATCCTCCCCCTGAGGCCTGCTCAGCCAATGGCCCTCCCCTCGCTGCCCAGACCACCCCCGCTGAAGCTGCACTTACCCCCTCTAACAGCCGCAGGGACGATCCGGCACCTGAGTGAGGGCGGTCGGCCTCTGAGCCGGCCACCCTTACTCCTGAGTCATCATGAACGTGGTTTACGGCACATTCACGACAGCTTTGGGTGGTGGAGCGCTTGTTCCGCCGATCGTTCTGGAGGATTGCGCTGTGATTAAAAGACACCTACTGCATGCATGCAGAAGGGCACTTTTGGATAAAATCCATAGAGTTTGGATCACTTTGAGCCAAAATCGAATCTGCGTGAGAAACAGGTTTAATTGTGCATCTGTAGTGTGCATTGCTGGGTAGATGATTGACAGAACTGACATGGTCAGTTCTAAAAGCACATCTCTGGGGTGGGGCTTAATCCAGGCATTCAGATGGCCGTTCACGTAAGGATCTCATAGGACCTTTGTCTAAAAATTTACAGCCATTTATGCTAAAATCATTCACATCCATCTACTTGCCTGGCAGAACTGTCCTATACATAAATGCAAAATGCTGCTGAAGCCAGGGGTGTTTGAAGTGGTTAATGTCAAAATGCCTTTGGACAAGGAATATGTACTGGAAAAGAGATCTGGTGGTGTAGCTGCCGTAAGCTACTCCTTCATAAAGGGATCCATCTGTCACTTCTTGCAGCAGAACTATAGACTTCTCCATGATCGTTAGGACTTGCTTACTCCACAGGTATGCTTCCTGAAGATAACCTGGAAAGGAAAGAGAGATAATATAACACCAAACGGTTACATGATCCATAAAACATTATCATTTAAAATACAGGTGTAAATACATGACTGGGGCTGCAAGTACTCGTACATACTCTCAGTTTGCACTTCTAAAAAAACAACACAACTAAATAAATGCAAGGATGTGATTCTTCCTCCTAGCTGTTTTGTTTGGGCAGGTTACTGGTGTTCCAACCAGAGGAAGCCAACCTGCAATCTTGATGAAGAGCACCTCTCTTTGATCTACATATGGAACATGCATTGGTTTCCTGCAGTAAGTAATGGCAGTAAGTAAGTAATTGCCAAAGTATGAGGTTCAACCATGGACCAGCTGGAAAGCGAGCTCCATTAAGCCCTATGGATATCACCCTTTCTTCCCTCAAGTTTCCAGTCCTTAAGGCTGAGACGGTAGGCCTGAAAGAACGCTTGGAATGGCTAAGAAAATCTCACAAGCTGGAAATGGGACAGAAATAAGCTTTCAGAGACTTACAAAGCAGGCAGTTCCTGACGTATCCTGGTCTTAGGTCATTCAGAAAAACAAACACTTTAAATGGAGACCAGAAACTGACAGGCACAAGACTGGAGGAGATAGGTGCTTCAATCTTTGACCCCCCCCCCCCCCCCAGACCTGCTGGCCACATTTTTGACCACTTGAAGATTCTCGGCTAGTAGAGCTCAGAAAAATTCACCATTAATGGTACAAAAGGGCTACCTTCATGCAAAATGTTCAAATATTTTTTCTGAGTTCGGAAGCTACGTATTTTTTCTGAGTTCGGAAGCTACGTAGCCTTGGATATGACCTAAAGTCTTCAAACTACCCTAGCATAAATAGCATGCAAATTTAATTTTGAAAATCAAAAGATGAACATTCACCTGACAGCATTCCTCACTTTAATGTACTGACAATAAACTAAATCAACAAAGGTGTGCCACGGCTGTACACCAGATGACACAGGCCCAAATATATCCTCGCACTTGGTTGCATGAAATGTTGTGTACTAACATGTATCAAACAACCGTATCAATTTCTGAAACAACAATGTGTAACTAGCAAACATGACTGGTTATAAAGGCATTGAAAGGAACTCCCTCATTGTTTAGCACATACCTTGATTCATCAGAATCAGGCTTCCTGCCAACAAGGCCACACAGTTGGTAGGTTGATGGTTGTGCAGGTACTGGAAACCCCATCCACGCCTATAAGAAGCTTCGTACATGTATCCTGAGGTGTTGGCAATTACCTCAAGAAATCTCTCCTGCTGAGACTTGCTAAGGTAGTTGTACAAGAAGTCATAAGCAGTGGCAAATCCAACCAAGGAGTGCGCGAGAGGGACCTCATCCCATGGTGCGTCTTTTACTAACCTGCCAAAGACAAGAGAAGCGTTGTCTTTTTAGAAATATTAAAAAAAAACACAGTTGAATTTTAAAACAGAAAAAACCCATAATGATACAGAGTTCATACAACATAATCGAAAGTTCATTCTAAACTTTGATACTAACAGCCCAATTCACCATAACTCCTTGCGCTAGGGATGCAGCGGTGCCAACGTGACGTCTGCTGCATCCCGCGGGGGAGCCAGAGGCCTCCTCGGGGCAAGGGAACATTTGCTCCCTTTCCACCCAGCCCATTCTGCCCACTCCCCGCCTCCCTCCCACCCCATGTGATTCTACCTGGGTTGGCGGGCGTCCAGAGACGGCTGCTGCATGGAGCCAGCCACTTGTTGCTTCCGACGGCAACCAGCCCACGCGCTCTGGCGTGTTGTGTTTTGCAACTGCCAGAAAGCGCCTAGCGCCACTGGAACGCTAATTCCGGCAGCGCTAGGTGCTGTTAGGGTTGGGTCGTTAAACCTTTAAAGTGTTTTCTTAACCATATTGGACCTATAACAGAGTCACAGATCGACAAACCTATTTAGATTACCAGTGGCCAAGGTAGCCTATGCAGTAAGATAGAAAAATGAACTGCGAACAAAGAAACAAAAAATGATTTATTGAAAAAGATATGGGCAACAATTATATTAATAAAACTGGCAATATGTCAAAACAGGAGATATAATTATAAAAAGGTGCACTGGAAATCAGACGTTGAATATATAATGAATCAGCGGTCATTGAGTGGAAAAGGCTATGAATTTATGAATCAAGGTTAACTGAAGTTATACATATCAAATTAGCAGGCATGATTTTGAATATATGGCAATGTATGTATGTTGCAGCGCAGGAACTTGTTTTTAACCCTGGCTATTTATAAGATTTTGGAGAACAATATATATGGTATTCTCATTATGCATTTGTATATTATAAGTTAAAACCAAAACAAAACAACAAAGAAGTTATGTTCCAAGAGCAGCTGGTCAAGGTGATTAACAAATGCTTTTGAGACTCAGGGTGATCGTACTATAGAAGATGCACTGGAGGGTAGGGAAAAATGCAAGACTGCAGCTTACAAATCAATTAACATTTGTCCTGAGTGAGAGTTACATTGACATGCATGTGCTTCTTTGGTGCCTGCCGTCTGCTCCATTCATTTTAACAGGAGCATCATTCATGAGCATAAACTAGGGGTTGCCAACCTTCCACCAATAGGGCCTCTGCAATCTTAAAGAGTTGGGTAGAAGACAGAATCTTGGCAGCTGCAAGTGCTGATGGTGCTGCTATATTTTAGCAGCTGCACCTGCTAAAATGCCCTCACCTATACAGCCATTAACAGTCCAGGAGCGTTCATGCTGAAAGCTTGGCCACCCCTGGCATAAAGGAACAAAGGTACCTCTTGACTGGACCAAGACCTTTAAGTGGTGGTTCTCTTATACTTAGCAAAGGGAGAGCAACAGTCCCTATTCAGCTTAGCACTGCACCTTTTCCAGTAGCCATTTGCTGGTGTCCCTTTTGTATCTTTGTTTAGATTGTGAGTGATTTTGAGGCAGGGAACCATTTTCAAATTTCTTGTGCTATGTAAACCACTTTGTGAATATCTTTTGTTAAAAAGCAATACATACTGTTTTTTGATCTATATACAATAAATCCAGAAAATGAGTCTGTCATGCCACAGTGATTGTATCCAATCCAAACTTTGTCTACGTATCAAAGGCAGTTTACCTTTTGTTGAATGGATAACAGCAAGACAACTAGGGAGCTTAGACAAGATAAATTATATGATGAAAAAGTGCAATAATAATGTTTACAATTTTTTGTTTAAAGGTTCTCATTCTGGATTTGATTCATATAAGTGCTCCAAAGGGACAAGACACATAAGACCAGGAGTCTAAGGAGACGTAATCTGTCTGGTTAACCATTTATAGCAACAAGAAGTGGGCATGAGCCAGTCAAAACAAACCACTGAAGTCCCATGGATTTTAATCACGTGGTTAAGTCTCTGAGACTGTCAGCACAATCCTGACTAAGGATCTGGCCAGCAGCCCAGGGCCGCCCACCGGATCCTGTGCACGGGCTGCCCATTGACCGGCGGGCCAGAGGTCTACTTGGGGAAGGGGACACTTGTCCCCTTCCCCGAGTGTAAACCTTCTGCCAGCTAAATAGCTGGCAGAAGTAGAGGAAGCCATGTAACAGTGTAGCCGGCCCAACGGGGATGGGGATAAGGCCGACGCCATCCCCTCCCCCTCCTGGGCTGGCTAATCCAATAGCCCCCTCCCTCGCCTGGCCGGACCGCCATTGAGGCCGGCGACAGATCGCTTACCTTCCACTGCCGTCAGCGTGGAGATCCGGTGCTGGAGTGAGGGAGGCCGGCCTTGCGCCGGTCTCCCTTACTCCTGAGTCGTTGTGAACGTGCTTTACGGCACGTTTGCAACGTCTTCTGGTGACGGAACGCTCGTTCCATTGCTGGACTTTTTAACAGGATTGCGCCCTGAAATAAATAAGACTTAAAGTGCTTCATTTTGTCTAGATCATGCTCAACATGAAGAAAGAAGCATACCTGAAACAGACAACCAGAAAAAAGGAATGTGTCTTTCTCTGCCTACCTACATCAGTATGATAGACAATTCAGCCAGACATACACTGCCAATGGCAGTATACCAGTAACCTACATATGCAAAAACTATATGCAAAGAACATGTGAACGGGATCAGTATCACAGAATAAATGAACATTTTTGAATTCCTTCTTTATGCTGGACAAACAATGTTAAAATATGCACCCTTATAAAAATAAGGAAGTAGGCAGAATGATAAGTATTCAGTTCTGTTAGCCTTTCAAATTAGCTGTATAAAACATACTGGCACTTTATAAGATGCAAGTGCTTTATATATGCAAGTCCTTTTTAGAACTCTAGTTCACAAACATTCATGGCAGACCACTGATGATTAAAATGAACTGTACATGCATTCATATATTATGACTGTGGAATTGTTTATTTGCTTTCAGAATGTACTGCTTGATCACTGGTGTCAAAAGGAACAGCGTTGCGCACCGCCATACCAAAACTGAAAACGTTCTGCCTCCTGACTTCCTTTTTAAATGCACAAATTCAGAGGAATGTAGTAAATTCAAACTTGAATCAAACCTTTAATAAATTACATTGCTATTAGATCAACTCTTTTACTTCCTGAAAATATTTATCTATAATACTTCTATCCTGTCCCTCTATGAGGTCAACAACAACAGAGAGAGCAATTAAAATTTTCTACAAAAGGCAAATCACAAAATCAGCCTGTTTCCTACTTCCAGCTAAATGTGGAACTGTTCCACGTTTTTCATGAATGGCTGCCAAAAACCATTCCGTGTTTATCAAGAAGCAAATATTTTAGACCTCACAAAGTCATCCCCAATAAGTTCTACTTTTAGTGAGGAATTGCTTATTTTCTGTACTTTCATTTTGCCAAAGTTATGCCCACACAGGCACAACATACCAATGAGAACACATGTGAACCACATTAGGAAGAATTCCACTCTTTGTTCAATCATGCTGGGACTCAGTTTGGCTGTGTGATAACTCCTTTGCAATGTTCTCTTGCAACTCCTGTTGCAATGGGAAAGGATCTTCGGTCTCACCATACTTAGAAATATGCTCAAACTAGACAATTCCTTGGAATGCCAACCATAATATTATTAAAAAGCCTAGTTGGATATTTATAAGTACATTGTTTAACTAGTGTTCTGTTCTCACACACTCGCAGCCCAATCCTATCCTTCTCCCCCACTGGTGCAGCCAATGGGGGAAGACAGGCTTTGGAAGGGAAAGGGAATTTAAATCCCCTTTAAAGGGAGGCTTTGGAAGGGAAAGGGGGGATTTAAATCCACTTTCCCTTCCAAAGCCTCTCGTTCTGTCCTCCCCCACTGGCTGTACCAGTGGGGGAGAAGGATAGGATTGGGCTGTAAAACAATGCTTCTCAACCACCGATACTAACAGTACTTCACTGTATGTCAGATGGTATTTGCCCCACTGTCATGGTGACCACATGGTGGCTGACATCCCCGCCCCCACCCAAGCCGGTTCGGTCAATGGCTGCCTTCCCTCGCCACCCAGACCGCTCTCCCCCCTGCCCCTGCTCCCACCGGAGCAACCCTTACCTTGCTCCGGTGGCTTCAGGTCTGGTCCGTGGTGGAATGACTGTTTGCGGTGGCTTTACGGCGCATTTACGGCACCCTCTGCCTGCGGAACACGTGCTCCGCAGGTTGAAAGTTACACTGGATTGCGCTGAAACTCACAGACATCGAGAACCACGTGGTTTTACAATCATACATTTAAATGCTCACGTGGAAGATTCCACATTCACAGATTAAAAGGTGAAACAGTTAAAAAGAGGTACTTGGATACTCCATGGCAAAAAAACAACAACTCATGGATGTCTCACAGATAAGGAAACTCATATAAGTTTTGTATTCAAATGTGGGTTGCTGCATGCTTGGTTTGGGCCTAAGACACCGAATTGCTCCAGCTTTCCAAAGAATCATACGAAAGACAAAGCCAATAGATGAAAGATTTATAGGCAAGTTCATTAATAAATTTCTCATGTGTTCCAAACATACAGATTCGTCCTCGAGAAAACTACTCAATCATGGAAAAAACAACAACAGTATTTGGATCCAATTCAATCTTTCTCAGCAAAGATGAATTCATGTAATCATTTCATGATGGAGAAAAGCCAAAGGCACATTCTACTTAAGTTTGCTGATTATAAAGAAATTGCTTTCTCCAAACATAGCTTGGGGGAGACTGAATGAGATCAGAATACTGTTTTATAGTTGTTGAACAGTTTTCTTGAGGAAGAATTTAAAATTTGAAACAGATTGGGATAAATTAGAGATGCATCCTTTTTGTCTAAACACAACTGTATTGCCCGTTGGGAAATGTTCTTCTTTTGTTGAAGCCTATTGTGTCTACTTTGTTTCTACTTTTATGAACATAAAATTACATTCGCAAGTGGCATTTACTGTTTTGAGCACTTTTCGCCTTTTTATTAGTGTGCTCTTGATGTGCTCTTCCTTCTGGTGGCTACACTTCAAAGAGAAATTATATGCTGGCAATGGACTAGTTAGCAGCAGTCTCTTTCACATTGTCAATAAAAATAAACATAAGGTAGAATAAAATACTCAATCCTTGCACAAAACTAAATACATCAACTTACACGTTTCTTTCAACATGGAAGAGGATCAAAAGAATCTCTTGCAATTATCATTGCTGCATCATGTATCACTATATTACTAAGACTTTAATCTTTCCAAAGGAAAGAGATCACAATTTTTCTAGAGACGATGGGGGAGAGGATTAGGTTAAGTACACTCAAGCTCTAAAAATAAATATAAGCAAATGCTACTACAGCTAACTTTTATAAATCCTGGGACAAGGCACTAAGCATATTCAGAATTACACCAGAAGCCCAAATAGGTGATGAAAAGTTAGCAATTTACTTTCTGGTCTGATCACATACACCACAAATCTACGACCCACATATTCTGTTGCAACTTCACTGTAACAGGACCGTTCATGAGAAAATAAGTGATAGATTGAACCCATCATACTCAACAATTTGGGGAGGAGCCTTAGCTCAGCGGCAGAGCACTGCCAGTCAGCGTAGGCAATACTGATCTAAAAGGACCAATTATCTGATTTAGTACAAGGCAGTTTCATACGTAATAACCTGCCGAGGCAGGTAAGTTGGCAGGGGAGGCAGGACGGGGTGGGGGAGGGTGCAATGAGGAGGCAACTGGCTAGGGGATGGGTGGATTGGGTCCAGCGGCCACTGAATCCTAGCCCCTTCCCGGACCCGATTCTGCAGCATGGGTCCACACGGACCTGTGCCAGTGAATGTGCTAGTGCAGGTTCAAGTAGACCCCTCCACGCTGTGGAGGCCTTATGTAGAGGAGACCTCCACAACTTCCCCTCCTGCAAGATGCAGCAGTAGCCATTTCAGCGCTGCTGCGTCGGCAGGGGAGGGGAAGAATAGGATTGGGCTCTGAGTTGGGTTGATTCCAGGTGGCTTTTTTTGATATGTGGCAACAGCAACAAAGCCAGTGAGTAACACAAAAAAGAGCTCCCCTCCAGTAATAGCACTGCTGTTACTTATCTTCTATAGTGTCCCATTCCCTCCCCACTAGTATTGCATAATAAAATGCAGTTTGTGTTAAAGGTTGCTTACATGGGGTTAATACAAATGACATTAAAAGATTAATATAAACAGGGTTTCCTCCAAGAGTAAGGAAAGAAGATACACACTATGCAGAAGGTCCCAAGTTCAATCTCTGGCATCTCCAGGTAGGACTGGGAAAGTTTTCCTGTCTTACCCCTTGGAGAGCCACTGCCTGTCAGTGAGTGGGACGAGATAGACCAATGGTCAGACCTAGCATTCTGAATAATAATCATACTTATAACTATTATTTTATAAGTATTATGCTAGTTTCGTTCGGAAGCTTTCATGGCCAGCTATCAGCATACAATGTTTAGCACTTACGGGAATCGATGCCATGTCAAAAACCAGGAAGCTTGAAATTTAATAGACTCCTATGCCGTTTGCGGGTTTCCGATTCAGGCAGCCGCATACGGAGTAAAAATACTTTTAAAATCCAAGGTATTGCCCAACGTTTCGTTCCGGCAAGTCGGAACTTCTTCTGGGGTAATCTGAAAAGATTTAGATGATACTGTTCTCCCTTCGTCTGCTATACTTATAAAACCAAAAGCGCGGGAAAATAACGATTCGAAACAGCGGAAGTGTCCTGAGATGACCCGCACACCGGTTATCGTTCAGTGCTTGGTTAGAGTTGCAGGATTGTCAAGGCGAGTCAGTTGTGGGATGTTCCTCGAGTTTTTGCCCCTATAGTTAAAGGAGCCTACTCTGTTGGAATCCCCGCTGTCAAGCTTGCAGTTGTTTCGCTATTTATGGGTTCCATTCTTGATCTTCCAACCTGACTTGGTTTGTTGTGCACAATTGGCATCCAAATTTTGTTTGTAAATATTAGGTCTTGCTGACGATTAATCAGTTCATTAGTAGCCCTTTTACTTATCTCCAATGCCTCCAGATGACGCAGAATCTTAAAGTTGGTAAAAGGGCTACTAATGAACTGATTAATCGTCAGCAAGACCTAATATTTACAAACAAAATTTGGATGCCGATTGTGCACAACAAACCAAGTCAGGTTGGAAGATCAAGAATGGAACCCATAAATAGCGAAACAACTGCAAGCTTGACAGCGGGGATTCCAACAGAGTAGGCTCCTTTAACTATAGGGGCAAAAACTCGAGGAACATCCCACAGCTGACTCGCCTTGACAATCCTGCAACTCTAACCAAGCACTGAACGATAACCGGTGTGCGGGTCATCTCAGGACACTTCCGCTGTTTCGAATCGTTATTTTCCCGCGCTTTTGGTTTTATAAGTATAGCAGACGAAGGGAGAACAGTATCATCTAAATCTTTTCAGATTACCCCAGAAGAAGTTCCGACTTGCCGGAACGAAACGTTGGGCAATACCTTGGATTTTAAAAGTATTTTTACTCCGTATGCGGCTGCCTGAATCGGAAACCCGCAAACGGCATAGGAGTCTATTAAATTTCAAGCTTCCTGGTTTTTGACATGGCATCGATTCCCGTAAGTGCTAAACATTGTATTATGCTAGTAGTAGCTGTAGTACAAGGCAGCTTCATATCTACAGTATTCATGTGTTCTAGGCAGCAATCCTAAGCACATGTACTAGGGAGCAAATCCCATTGAATTCAGTGGAATTTACTGGAGAGCAAACATTCTTAGGACTCTACATGCCCCTGCAGGGGAAAAAAGAAAAACAGGTCTTCAGGCACTTATGAAAGGTGAGTAGGGAGGAGGAGCAAAGAATCCAGCCACATCTGTACCAAGTGAATTCCACACTGATTGGCTCATCAC
This sequence comes from Plestiodon gilberti rubricaudatus, assembly GCA_026170595.1. Taxonomy (NCBI): domain Eukaryota; kingdom Metazoa; phylum Chordata; class Lepidosauria; order Squamata; family Scincidae; genus Plestiodon; species Plestiodon gilberti. The sequence continues at coordinate 81,562,591 of JANXHW010000001.1, forward strand.
AGAAAAGAGTTTTCTTGACTGCCAGCTTCAGGCACAATAGTGAACACTCCAAAAACCAGATATTGTCCAAGACAGACAGCTACATTTACAAAGGATTGCCTTCCCTTTTCGCTGTCCTCATGGGTTTTTATTTACTTTTAAAGTAAATGGTTCTGAAGGCAATTGCGGTTCCTGATATTCATATTCTGCTGCTATAACTGTACTGGTGTGAAAGAAGTTCCTCAGTTTTCTGTTTAGACTTTAAGAATAAGGCAAACAAAGTTTTGCCTTATTCTTAAAGTCTAAACAGAAAACTGAGGAACTTCTTTCACACCAGTACAGTTACAGCGGCAGAATTATATTACAGTATTTCCAATTATGTATATCTTTCCAACTTGTAAAAGTACTGCTGTGATAAAAATTGAAGAGAATCAAGTTTCATCTCTTTAACATACCTGTTCTATTAAAAGACAGAAACGCAGTCTGACAAAGAAAGAGAATACAGTACAGTACACTTAAAAGCTAACACTGAATTCCCCCATGACATGGAATCACACATAATTCAGTGATGAAAAACAGAATTTGCAATAATATTCTATTTCACCTTTTGCTTTATAGCAGACCTTGAACTTTAAAATGACAGGGTGTTCCTTTCTACTCAAGATCACGCCTTTTCAGTCAAAGTCAAGAGAACCCAAATACACAGCTGAACCAATCAAACTGCCCATAAAGGTTTATGAGAAAGCCAGATGTGAAGTACTTCGTTTATTAGAGTACTCCAACTATTATCTGAATGCGATAAAGTGAGCGTTCGGAACAAAACAGATCCTGCTACCTCAGAACCTTGGGTGGGAGTGTTCCAGTTAGTACATTCATAGAAGAGACATTTTTTCTCAGTCCCAAGAAAACAAGACGGACTCATCTGTGAAGAATACACTCACATTTCTGGTTACTATCTATAGTTAATCTAGTAGGCTGCAGCAGGATCTCATAGTGAATACTCATCTTGAGCAAACCTAAACAGCACAAGCCCAATTGTTGTGACCACTTCCCATCTGCGGTGCCCCAGAAATTCCAACCATTCTCCGTGCCCTTTGCGACCACCACTTGGAACACCTACCACTGAAATCACCTCAAGAGTGAGGGTGAAAGTTGAACAAATCCCTGCATCGTTGTGCCCACATTGCCTCTCCTTTTTTATGGATTCAGAGGTGCATGGTGGAGTCAGCCATGCTGCAGCTAGCTAGGCTGCACGAACCAACTCTGTTTGAGACTCCCTCAGTCACAATACACAAATTGCTGGGACAATTAGGGTAGCCAATCCCCTGAAATTAAAAAAAAGAAATTCCAGCATCTGGGTAGGGTCCAGAATTACTGTATAGCCTGACAGGTTAGAAGGTGGAGTTTAAATGTCCTGTTCACCTAAGGTACAGACTTGTTGCACATGCATACGCATGATATCCGGCACACTGCAGCTCACCTGACTACAACTGTGCTATAATGATAAAGCAGAGTGGAAACAATTGATCACTGTCACGGGCAGCCCAATCCTGTGTATCCTACTGAGTTCCCGGGCTGCCCCAGGGCAGCCCAGGAACAACTCGGGAGAAGGGGACAATCGTCCCCTTCTCCCTGTGTAAGCGGCGGCATGTACGCGAGCTCTAGAGCTCACGCACAATAATGGCGGCCATGGCGGCGTATCTAGGGCCTGGAGGGAGCTCAAGATATCGGGGAGGGAGCTCGGGATACCTGGATACTCAGGATACCGGGGAGGGAGCTCGGGATACTGGCACAGGGCCAGGGAGATGGCGGGGCAAGTAGTGCCGGTTGTAGCACCAGCACTGCTTGCTCTCTGAGTGTTGCATACCCAGGGCTCAACTTACACAGGATTGCGTCATTAGATGTCATCTTCAACTGAAAAGAAATCTAAGTACGGTACATGTCACACAGCCCTCGTTATCCTTCTCAGTCCACAATTGTCCTTGTCCCCCACACCTCTGTCTAACTTTAGACTGCCAACTCCTCAGAGCTTTTGTTCTTAGTTGCTCTGTCAAGTGTCAAGGGTGGTGGTGGTGGTGCTCTTATGATTATTAAGCGGCATGCCATGGTCCCTGTAAAAGTCACATACTATAGCAAAATGACAATGTAACAGACCCTAGCAGGTAACAATACACACAAGCAGAATACAGCACAAGAGACAATGTGATCCATTGCATTTCGTCTGAAACAAGCACCACTGTTTCAAAAGAGGCCACCAAGGAGCCACTTAGTGTGAAAGTATATACCAGGCTCAACAACTAAAAAAAAAAAAAAAAACAATTGCAAATGCAAGAAAGAAAAGCACAAGATAGGATTTCAAGCTACATTCCAAGTGCAGGAAACAAAACATTCTGATGATTCAGCCAGACAAGGTAAAAGAAAACAAAGGCTACTTTCACACTTTACAATACTGGCTTTCAAGGGGCCCAATGACTGGATGTTGGATGGGGCATGGTTTTGTTACAGGTTACTTCAGCATGGGAAACGGTGGCAATCAGATCATCTGATTCAGATGGAAGGCAAGTGGACAGGTTCCCACTGCAAAATTCCAGAACAAATTTAACCCTTGGTCACTACCATAGGCTAGTTTCTCCCACTTGATCAATCATCCCAATTCATGATTTCCACTTGCTGAAGGCCTTGTACAAAATAGGTTCATCTAGTTCTGCAGCTTGCAGCTACTCTGATTAGTTTTTATATACTGCTGTATGCAGGGACCTTGTTTCGTTCCTGGTATTGTATGAAGGTCAGGGTAGGAATTAAAAAGAAGCATAAACAAGAATACAGCACTATTCCTCTCATCAGTCTTGTCTACAAGTCAGTTAACACACGGTGGGCCACTCTGCGTCATCAACTCTACATGTATTTTCTCTGTAAAATGTTTCTTTCACAAAAACATATCGTTTTGTGGATAAACCTGATTGAATAGTATCTCTAGTCAGCTCATGTGAAATTGCAGCCATTCTGAAATGATCTACCCATAAAACTATGCAAGACAATTTTACTCGATCAGTAACATATGTTTCCAATGGCTCTTTTCTCCCCAATTTGTGAACATTTTTAATAAATGTTTTTTATCCATTTACTCTTCGAACATATTCAACAAATATAAGAGAGCAGAAATTTCACTTTGTATGTTGCAGATGTTAAAACTGTATCCTCTGGACTGTAACATGAGTTAAAGATTTTAAATTAATATACAGTAGTTGGGTCACAACTTGTAACTACATTAATAGTTTTAAATGGATACCCAAATATAGAATTCCTTTGAAGTTGCATATTAACCTCACCTGGATTAAAAACAAAAGTACAGTATAAGCAATTGAAGGCCCAATCCTGTCCTCAAGATATGCCAGTGTATCGCCACATACACTGGTGCAACAACAGCCCTGACAGAACAGAAGCCAGATCACCAACGGACAAAGCCACAGACACCAATACAATGTCAGAAAAATGCTCTGCCAATGTGACTCGGACACCAGTTCAACTCCACCAGAGGAGAGGTCAAAACAGGGAGATTGGCAAGTGACGTGGGAGGGATGTGGGAGGTTCGAGTTGATGTACACCACATCTCCTCTTCAGACAACAGGCATACCCCCAACATCGGGAAAATGCTATGCCAACGACAGAGCTGGCGTAGGTAGACGTAACCTCATAAGGAACAATGGGGAAGGGAGAAAGCAGAAAATTGAACTTCCTGCCACCCCCACCCCCTACCCTGCCTATACCCCTTCGATGGAGCATAGGATACAGATTACATTTGGCAGTCAATCACAGCACACCAGCCCCAGCACTAAAGTCCCTGCCAGGGAGACGAGAAGAAGCGTGGCCTGGGGCTATATCCCTCTGGTCACTCAAAGGAGAATGTTGGTGATCAGAACCATGGTGAAAGGGCACTTGGCGCACAAAGAGAGCACTTTGCACAAACAACCTCTTGTACCTCACAGCATGTATGGCAAGATATTTTAACACTTGTCTTCACATAGACTCCCAACTGGAACCTCTACCTCACTACTTCAACAGGGAAATAAAACACAATCCACCCCCAAACAGGGGATTCCATGTGCCTCTGCTATGAATTGTGTTGCCCAATCAACCCTTCCTTTTGCAACAGCTAAGAGCAGGTAGTGTCTGATCTCTTTTAGTGAACGCCAGGGGTTCCAACCATTGCTACTGCTGGCCAAACACCAGAATCTGTTTTGCTTTCAGGACTGCACCAATGCCACAGGGGGAATAAACACTGGTCTCTTGAAGAGTTCCACTGCAGCCCCCCCCCTGCCGAGGGCCCAAACCTCTATGCCCAAACCTCTATGCTCTTGTGCCCTGCAGGGCACCACTGCATATACACTCTGGTGGCATCACTCTCCCTCACAAACACCAAGTATGCATCTGAAACCAGATAACAGGTGTGGCTGATGCTGTTGCCAACCATTATTCACTTTGTGTTTCACCTTAGTCCCCACAGGCAGCTGTCCACAGGTGAAGACACTGAGCCCAAGGGAAGCCTTCAGCCTGCCAGTCCTCACTGACCTGTGTGGGCCCAGCTGCTGCTTGGTGAGTTTGCTGACCTATTCGTCCCAGTCAAGCTCCTGTGGCTTCGCAAACTGCATAGCAGACAGTGAACCGACTGGTATAGCCAGACCTCATAGCCACCTGTTACCTGGCTGTCTGCTGGATAACGTGTAATGGCACAACAGCCCTGCTGGGAGGAGATGGTTGGCAACTCCATGTATCTTTCAGATGCTGCTGTGCCACTGATTCAGTTCAATAAAATCTTTGGATGGATCATCCTTGCTAACACTTTGTTAGATGATCTACCCTTCTGTCTACTCTAGTTGTTCCTTACTTCAGCTGGCTTCGGGTTGGGACTCTGAGGGGGGGGGGGAGGGACATCTCAGGGACTGCAACATTATCACTTTGTGACTTTTGGGGCTCCAAAGGGGGATGCTCTTCAGGGGTCCCCTGTTCTCTGCTGCCAGAGTATATGGTGGTGGGCTGCTGCAGTAGATACCTGTGTCACTTGCCAGCCCAATGATTGGTCCATGCAGTGCTCCCTCTGATAGGTCCATGTGCTGCAGCTTCCCAGCCAGCTGTGCCTGTTTGCAGTGATGCAAGGAGTTAAATGCCAGACAGGGTGCTCTTTGCCTGTCTCCTGCTAAGGTTGGGATGCAAGCATCTTTGTGGAATGGCTGATGTCATTTCTAGACCTGATTTCATCAGTGGTGTCGCTAGTCCCCCTCACCTCCCGGGGCCAGGTGACATCATGCCATGTGGCACTGCCCCCTGCAGTCTCCCCCCCCCCCCCCCGCTTCCAGAGAGGTTCCATTTGGAGCCTAACAGAAGCAAGGGTGGAAGGGAGGGCCCAGCTCATGCCGGGAAATGCCACCACGGCTGTTCCTCATGAGGAGACCACATGTACCTCCTGGGGCAGTGGCTCCCCTGCCCTATGGCAGCTATGCAACTGGCTTCCAACTCTTCTTTTGTCCCTGCCATGGTATTTCTGGCCAGTCATGCAAAAGGCGAGTGCCTTGCTGGTGAGGGCAAGTGCCTTGACTTGACTCAAACCTGTCTAGCCTGGCTCCCAGTGCACTGAGTCACCAGCACCATGCTTTGCCTGAGTACTGATGAGGCTCCCTTATGACTCATCCCAGTTTCTCCCCTGGCAACAGGGTTCCTTAGAACTGGCAGGTGCCCCATGGGGACTCAAACCCTTGCCATGGAGAGGCTCGTGTGCTAGTTTCACATGGCTGCCCTCTTCCAAGGGAGCTATCTTTCTACCGATACTCTGTTCTGCTCAAAAGCTGTTGCTTGGATTTATGTGTTTATATAGAGTCGGACACGACTGGACTTAATTGTCAGGGGTCACCTTTATCTTTACTTATGATTGGAATGAGGGGATTTGAACCCTGGATGCAGGGGTTTCTAGCAATTATTTGCTCTGGCCCTTTGCTGGGGCATCCTTATGTCATGCTGTGTGTGTCTGTGTGCAATATTCTTGGGACCTCTTCCCATAGTTGAGGTGGTGCCTGTGGCCGAGTTATTCCTTCTTAATGGCTGGCAGGGGGTTATCCGTCCCGCATTGGCCACTCATTGGCCCTGCGCCTGCCCCATGTTCAGTTCACCCTGGCAGAGCTCCTCTGGCTGGCAGTGTTGGGGTTGATTAGATGCAGTGACTGGTTCCTTGGAAATCAACCCGATGACACATGGATGTTACATGGATGATGCACTAACTTCACGGCAATGACACACGGATGGAGCGCCAACTTCATGGCGATGATGTCACACGGATGATACGCTGATATCACAGTGATGGTGCGCTTGCAGCTCCATGGATAACAGGCTGCATTGGTGTTTTTATGGATGCTGGAGGTGTTACTAAAAAGGTCCAGGCCAGGATTGGCATTTGGATCTTGTTGCCCTGGAGTTGGTGCGCCATCAGTGTGACATTGAGAGGTCAGGCTTTGGATATGATGGGCGTCACACCAGGGTCCATGCAGCGTTGATGCAGCGTCCAAAGAGGATTGGACCATGAGAATACAAAATGTTATAATATACTGTATTTGTCTAACTGAAATGTCAGTTACCATGAAGTGACCCATAATGTAAGCAAGAACTTGCCATGACTCATTTAACCACAATTCTGATTTCTCCAGAATGTAATTAAGAACAGTACACCAATTGACATGCAAATGAAGTATGAGATGTTTTAACAGATAGCAGTCTTTCACAGTTATTTAACTGAGAAAACAAACAAGATACTAGGTGAAAGTAGGAGAATGGATTTAAGATTGTATTACTGAGTTTGAAAACAACAAAGTGGAACATTTGTTTATGGGCCAAAACTATCTTAATGTTTGTAAGCTAGAAAACCTTCTACAGACGGATAACACATCTGTGTACTGATGTGTTTAAAAAAGAGAGTACTCCGATTGGAATGATACACTTGCTATGCTAAGGAGGTGTTACATTTTTGAAGAACTGGTCAAATATTAAGGCTTAGAATAATCCTTGTCATTTACAGAACAAATATGCAGTGACAGTCTTAATAAAAACGAAAGAAGATGACAGAAACTCATCATTATTTTCCACATATTTCCATAATCTGAGATCCAGACTCACAGCCCAATCCAATGCAACTCCCCAGGCAACCGCTGTATCCTATGGGGAATTTTCGGCTTCCAGAGGCCTCCTCGGGGTAAGGGAACATTTGTTCCCTTGCCTGGGAGTAAGTTCATGGCAGCCTGCCTGGTCTACTCAGTCCTGTACCAATGATATTGCTGGCCAGAGCTGGCCTTAGGAGCTGCGGAGCCCAATTGGAGATATTTTTGCAGGGCCACAGGTTCACAGACAAGATCTGTAGAATCTTAGATATAAATAAAATTTATCCGTTTTGCCAGTGCAGAGTATACATCTAATATGTCTGTATTCATAGGTCCTAATTATCTAGATTTATGTATGTAAAACTTAAATACTTGAGTCTGAACATAGGCCTACAATATATAAACCTGCAATGTGGTGTCACATGTATGTTGCAATGTGTTGTCATGTGTATTTGACAAGACTAGAGTAGATTATCTTAGCGTGGGGGGCCCTTAGGCATGGGGCCCAATTGGGAGCAAATAGTCCAATTGGCTTAAATCCAGCCCTGTCGCTGGTGCAAGTCTGTATAGACCTGTGAAGGCAGATAGAAGCCTAGAAGCTATGGATACGGCAGATACCACTGCCGCCAAACCCACCCCTTCCCCTTGATCTGCCCTCTTCCCCGCCCCATCAGCACCCCGGTCCACCCACCACCTGCCACACTCTGCCCTCCCCCTGCCTCCCTCCCATTCCCTAAGCTTACTTCCCGGGGCCAGCAGGCTGCTGGTGCATGGAGCTGGCTGCTTGCCATTTGCAGCAGCGGCCAGCCCACACGTTCCAGCATGGCTGTTTTGCGCCTACCAGAAGGCACCTAGTGCCACTGTAACGCTAGTCTGGGCGGTGTTAGCTGCTTTAGGATTGGGCCGTAAAATTTACAAACATAAATATACTATTCAAGTAATCCTTGAAGGAAACTAAATTGTGAAATCTGAATCTATTTTCTTATCCCAGTTTTAATTTTTTGTTTTATCAGCCCACATTATCAATACATTTCACTTTGTTGAAAAGGATCTATGAGTTATGGATAATCAGATAATCACACTGAAAGATGAATGAAAGATAAATGAAAGATGCATCGCCATTACAAATAAGGAACAAGACCCAAGTAACGTTCATAACTTACAGCGCAAGCCTAACTAGTATTAGGCTGCCCTTTACAACAGTGGAACACAGTGGCACAACAATTGGCAGACCAATTTTGGGTCTACCGCCACAAACAGCGGTGGTACCAGAGGCCTGAGGTAACTGCCAGCTACCTTCAGCAGCAAAGGTAAGCTGGGGGCACGAAGAGGATGGGGGTGGGTGGCATGGGGGGGGAGCGAGAGGAACGGGGGAGTTTCTGGACAGGAGAGGGACAGGAGGTGGAATGGGAGAGGGAGGGGTGGATCTCGGCAGCACCAGACAGCACCAGATCCTAACCCCATTCTCTGTCTCCTTCCCTCTCCCTTACTTACCTCAGATTTGCAACAACAAAAGAGCTGGCACAGATCCAAGGAGACACATTGAGGCAGCGGAATCTTGCCTCAGGGTAAGGAAACGAAAGGTTCCTTACCTTGAGGAGACCTCCACGACAGCCTTCCCACTGCAGCATGCGCTCCATTAGCACGACTGCCTTGGCAGTGGCGTTCCTGTGGTAGGGGCTCGACAGTAAGTCGCGCCCCAACCGACTACCGCATTCACGAACCGGAGCAAGGAGGCCCTGCCCCCTCGCCGTCAGAGCCATTCCACGCAGCGAAGCCGAATGGGCAGGAGACCCTGCCCGTTCAGCTTCGCTGCGCGGAATGGCTCCGATGGCGAGGCCTCCTCTCTCTGGTTCGTGAACGCAGTAGTCAGTCGGGGCGCGACTTACTGTCAAGCCCCTACCGCAGGAACGCCACTGTGCCTTAGCGAGGAGGGATGTAGTTAATAGTGGTCTCCTAATAAGACCACTAATAAGTTTAGCTTATGTTCTTGGAAAGCCACTGAGTTCAATGGGATTTAATTCTTACCAAATATGATTAAGCAGAGTACTTTCTGGCCCATGCAGGGATGATAAAAAGAAACAGATTTAAGTTCAGCAACATACAATTACATTTGAAAAATTTTATATGTTCAAAACACAAGCACAATGGAATAAGTTGCTCATGAGTTTGTCCAGACAAGTTGCTTCCTGTGTTCCTCGTTGGTTGCCAATGCTCCAATACACAACAGCAAACACAGGAAATATGCAATGAAAAATTAGGAACTTTTCCTGGGCCACTTCCTGTGCTTTCACTGGACACTTCCTATTCTTGCAGCTGTGTACTACACTACACAGCAAGGAGTATGGGGAGATACAAGTGAATGAAAAGGCAGGAATCTTTCTCTGTAGGACAATCCCACACAATACAGCTGAAGGCCGATTCACACCACAGTTTTCCCGGCTCGTTGCAGATCTGCGGAGGGTAGTGCGGAGCTGTTTTTATGCTTGCGTAGCAGCTTGAGGAACAGCTTGTGGAGCAGAAACGCAGAGGCAGGAAAGATGGTTTCCCCTCATCTTTTGAGGCGGTTGTGCTTGCGGAGCTGGGGATGTTCGCGGAGCTACAGCAGCCCACCAATCGGAGGAGCGCACTTCTGTTCACCAAATCACAGCTGCGCTTTCTTAAGGCGGGACAGAAGGAGGGACAACAGGCGGCAAGACACTCCCCCAGCTCCAACCACATAGACAAGCGCATACGCAGGGGCAGAGGCAGGGGCAGGGCCATCTGCGCCGGGAAAACTGTAGTGTGAATCAGCCTTGAGCAGAAAGCAGTACAGGGTGCATTTCCATGCAGAGCTGGACTACAAGCATTGGACACACACTGAATTGCTTTCCCAAACCCTACAGTTAGAAGAGTCTGGAAATGCCTTAACTTGCCAACTGCTGAAAGACCCACATGGATTGTTCCTTAAAAAAAAAGACAATAAGCATCCATAGTATGTGTTTTAGGTAGAAGCTTTGAAAACTACTTGCTCTTTGAAAACAAATAAATTAAAACTTTCTACTCTGTTTACTTGTTTGTACAGTACTTCATATATCTTAATCATTTTAAGACAAGAACAGAATTTTTTGCAGTAAAAACAAAGACAAAAATCTACCAACTAGGCTGAGCCGCCATTCTTTCCATGTAATCCTTGGCCAGGTTGATGGCTTCGATGTTGTCTGGAAAGAGTAAACAGAACATTGCCAGGGCACCCAGGTTGTTGCCATAAATTTCATTCCACCGAGCACTGAAATCTTTGGGGTCCCAGGGAGGAAGGTAGTCCAAAGGACTGGACAGCATAGTCTGTACCGCCTCAGCCAACCGAGCTGCAATGTGTTGATGCGTAGTAGCTGCCTTGAGGCGCAAATCCTGCATCTCTCCTCTGGAAAAGTAGAGCATGGGGTAGCTATCGTAGTTGGCATTAACAAAAGGAACCACTGTGCTTGGGCTGTCGTCGGTGCTGTAGACCAGTGCTAAGCAAACCACATGTATGAAAAACACACTAGGAGCCCCCCGTGTGTGAGTCCTCATTGTGGCATCAGAGCTCCAGGTCTCAATGGCAACCAAACCATCTTTGAAGGAGCCTACAGTGGAAAAAACAAGAGCAAAAAAGGTGATTAAGTTCAAGTCAAAGGATCAATGCTTAGGGATGTGTAGTGAATTAAAACCCCAATACATAATTATACAGATTCTTCTATCATTTGAGTCTTCAAATACTGACAATGCATTTAGAAGTGCTTCCCCTAAATGAAAACTACAGACTTTGTAAAAATGGACACGTAGATATTTGCAATGCCTAACTCAGCGCCTGATATGATAAAATCAGCTCTGCCAGTCTTTGTGCCTACAAGCTGATTTCAGAAACCCAAAATACACACACACAAAATCAAATCTCTCAGAAAATGCATAACAATTAGGAAAAAAAAATAGCTTGGCAGGAAGATCTATGGTCCCAGAATGCCAGACAACCACTACGCCATGGTTAGTGCTGATGATACATAGTCATGGCTCTGTTCAACCAGCAGCAAACAAAAAAAACAGCTGTAACTACAGAAGTATATGCAGCGACACCACAGGCACGCTCAAAGCAACTCTGGAAACTCTGCTGCCACTCAACAATTATAACATTATGCATGGAAGATGCCCTTCATTACACTTGCACAGAAGGCACCAATCAACCGCACAATACCCTCCAGAGAGAGAGAGAGAGAGAGAGAGAGAGAGAGAGAGAGAGACTATAATCTCCCTGCATGGTTCTATGGTGCTGTGGGTTGGAGGTATCCATGATGAACCCAGAGGCAGCAAAAGATTCAGTCTTATCTTGCCCTTTTTGCAAGTAATTTGGGAATATGACAAATCTGTAACTGTTCTTTCCCAGATGGAGAGCAATGATGGAAGTTCTAATACAGAGAAAGCTTTAACTAATTAGGTACAACTAAATACTGGGCTTAGAAAAACGTCTTCACTTTTCAACAATCAAAATCATTAAGACAGCCTGATGCAAAACATTTCTTACTACTACGTACTTGAGCGATTGTTAAAATCAGTCAAGAGCCTGTGTTTGCTGAACTGGCTGTCGTTCACAGCTGGAATAGAGCTGGAATGCTGGAAGTTTGTGCTGGGGTCATTTAACGCTGTGTATAAAGACTCCAGTTGTGACACGTCTTCATTCAGAGGAGGGGCTAAAAAAATAGCAGAGTAGAATCCTGGAAATGTATTTGAAATAACTGGCCTTTAGGGCATGTGTGCTTTTCCCTAATAGTTGAAAGAACCTTTCCATCTTGCATGTGAAGATTTACAGCCTGCCACTTAAAAAGCTGAATGTTAAATAAAGTATATTTTCCCAATGACACGCCTCCTTTAAAAGGGTTGAAAGTGGCAAACTCTACATAAAGGTGAAAAACCACAACTTTTAAACATAGTCGTTACTTCTTTTTTTCCTCCGAGTCCAAATTACTAACCGTCTTGCCCTAAGTCTTAGATAAAGCAGGCCAGAATCCCCCAGAGGAAAGTAGAATTCCTGAAATTCTCAAGAGGGGAAAGGTTAGAGAAAGCCAGCCCAACAGTGCTGGATTTATGTAAATAATGAACAGTAGTTTCCAATTATTAAAACCAGAAGTAGGCCAAGGGCAAAAAAAAAATGACATCCAAACCTAATACACAGTGATATTTTTCCTGAGGAAAAGCTGTCTCATAAGATTCAGAAGTGGGGGGGGGGGGAGCATGCAAGAAGCTAAAATAAACAGAAACCACATACGGAGATCAAATTTTCCAAAGTGGGAGGCCAAAACTTAGATTAATAAATTAATGTTTTGGTATAGAGATAATGACTCGAGTGTAGAATCAAAAGAAAGAAAAACTTTACTGGATCGCTGTGAAGCACTTTACATGTGAAGCACTTTTCACGCTCTCAGAAACCACTATGTAAATTCTGAGTCAGTAACGCCTCCCATAAAGCTGCTTTCTTCAGCACTGATTAGTTACAGCTCTTTGGCCGAGTGTGATTGACAGCCATTGTAGCTAATTGGATCAGTGCATTCTGGGAAACGCAGGGTATCAATTGGTTATCTTTAACCATGTCTTCTACAGTGCTGTTTCATACAGCCCCCGACTTTCCAGTAACATATCTCTCGCGTTATGAGAAGTATTACTGTGGTGGACGTAAAATCCCTATGCAGGATACTGTGTGTCACTATTGTTCAATATGATCATTAGTGCTATGCACTTTGGGAAATTGGAGCATTGTCTACTATTATTGGGGTATTATTAGGTTATTGTTTGAGGCAGTGATTCTCAAACTGTGGGTCCCTGACCTGATTTTTGGTGGGTCCCAAAACTGAAACTGACAAGCTGATAGCTGACAAGGAAAATGTATTGAGCCCTATGGAAACCCTATGGCAGCACTGTGCATTTACTCATGAGTAGGCAACCGTGCCTTAGTCCATTTCAAAGGGCAGGCCGAGGGGAACACAACGACACCAGAATGGTCCCAATCTAATGAACGCAGGCCCCAATAAACCCCCGAGAAGGAAGTCCCCCTCTCGAAGCTGACAAGGAAATACTGTATATTGAGCCCTATAGATAGAAAAAACTAAGTCACACATATCATGCATTTACTCATGTGTAGGCGAACGTGCCTCAGCTCTTCTTAAAGGCCAGGAAAAGGGGTACGCAAGGCCACCAGAATGGTCCCGATCTGATGAACGTGGAGCTTAACAAACGCTCCAGTATGCAGTCCCCCCCCACACACTATAGTAAAAAGGATTAAAAAAACAGAGGCTTGAGTGGTGGTAAAGTGAAACCTTTTTTTTCAGTCTCGTAAGTAAAGCTAGGTGGGTCCCAACAGAGTGTCATTTTAAAAAGTGGGTCCCGGTACTACAATGTTTGGGAACCACTGGCTTAAGGTATTTCACAAGCGTGAAAATACTCACAAGAGAGTAATGAAATTTATATCCAGCTCTTCTGCACAGGCTGGCAGAGGTGCTAAAAAAAATAATCATTACACAATATAGAAACACAATATAAGCATCCTTCAACAAAAGAATTAACGTCGAACAAAGTAGCATGTAGCATATCGTATGTTGAATGTAAACCTTTACATGACCTTTTCAAAACCATAACTTTTCATTTTTTTAACGCACTTGGGGGAAAAAAATCACACTTGAAGAAACATTTTCTACTTTTAGAAAAGGATTTTCTTCATGATTCATTACAAAGAAATTCTAACAAAAGACTGAAGATGCAAAGTTACCCGCCCCTTCACACAAGCCCTTTTCTATATTTTGCCACCTTCAGAATCAACTGGAAGGCCCTTCCTGTATTTATTCTGTAAATCAATACTTCTCCTGAAATAGAACACACAGAGGCAACACAAGATTTTATACACTCATTACTTTTGTAACAAAATAGGATTTTCTGGTTACTCTCCATTTCAAGAACAAGAAAAGGAGTTATGTGGTGAACCACAGAGTCAACTTGACTGAAAAGTCACTCATTTATTGTCAATGCTCCAAGCATACAATTAAAGCATGCATGCAGTATGAAACTTTCTACTTTGTCTAGAGATGCTGACTGCTGAAAAGGATAATGACTTCAAGAATAAGCCTGGTCATCTATCCTTTATAAGAGCAGAACAACAATGCTTTCTTCTTTGCATTCCATACAATCAGGAGTAAACTATTAAAGCTCAATCTAAGGCTAGTTTGATAAAATAGAGAAGAAGAAAAAAATCCAGCTTTTTATTTTCATAAACTAAGCTTACACAACGCAATCAGCGCAATCCAGTGGAGTAAGGGCCACCGGCTCAGAGGCCGGCAGCCCTCTCTCGCCTGGCGGACCGTCACTGTGCCCACCAGGCAAGGTAAGTCCTGCACTGGCCGGTGCAGGGCAGGGGGAGGGTGGACTGGGTGGTGAGGGAGGGCGGCCATTGGCTGAACCGGGTGGGGGGGAGAGCGGGGATATCGGTGGCGAGCTCCAAAGCCCTTTCCCGGCCCGGTGCAGCCTTACACACATGGCAGGAAATCTGCCAGGAAGGCAGTTGGACCACACAGAGCTGGCATACATTCCAGGAGGCCCATAGGGCCTCAGGCCTCTTACATCCAGGGAAGGGGACCTGAATTACACCCGGGGCCGCTTACACCCGGGGCAGCCTGCGACACCCGGGGCAGCCTGGATAGGCTCTTTCTGCCGGCCGCCGCATCTTACACAGGATTGGGCTGCCCAACCAGTAAGGTGTTCTTAAACTGCTGATGGATACACCAAAGTTCTCTTAGGGTCTACAACTCGAAAGAGCAAACAAGGGCCATTCACATGCACACCAGATCGTGTTTTTAAGCAGCTCTACTCACCAAACCTCCAACTTGCTTTTTAAAACGTTCTAGGTGGGACAAGTAGCAATGACCTCTAAGAGCGCAGCCAAGAGAGCAGCCAACGTGCCTGCCTGCCACCACTTCAGCTTGTGCTTCCTTGCTTATGCCACTCCTTGACCACAAGTGGCAGCTATCGTCAGGTTGCCGGAGTTTCTCCCCACTAGTCAGTCATCGTCATTTCTCAGAATGCATAGGAATCATGGAATGAAAATATGTCGTGCAACTGGGCACTCAGGAATACTCTGCATTACTATTTAGTCTATGGTGTTCCATGAATCTGTTTCCTCTTCTCCCCGATACAGTAGTGCTATCCTGCCACAGTTGTATATGACAAAGATCACCAGGATGTTTTCTTCCACCGACAAAATAGTAGCCTAAACATTTGTGTTAAGGATCAGCAGTGGTCAGATTTTCGACAACAATCATTCCAAAAAATGGTTAGGAAAGACTTTCTGAAAACTATCCTACAGGCTAGTGCCAAGGATGCATTCAGAAAGTGACCTTGAACAGGAAAAGCTATGAATTCCGAATACATCTGATCTTTCCCTTACAATATTTGCTTACTGGTATTGCCAGCCTAGTCTAGTATCTTGGCTATCCCTACCATCCACCACACCTGCCGTAACAAGTATGAGACAAAGCCAGGTCTGGCACTATAAAATATCAAAGGAGGTACATTCATTGTAAGCTGGATATGCCCTAAGCCAAGAGAGAAAATTCATCAAGCCACTGTCCCGTTAATGAGCAATTGGGCAATTCCATTTGTCTAATTCCCATTTAGGCCGAGTCTGGGGACAGGGAAATGTAAGCAAAAGAGATGGCCTATATGAGCCTACATCCTAAGGTATGTCAGGGTTGGAACAAGGAAAAATCACTGAAAAACTAGTTATCTCATTGGCCCTCATTGTCATCAGTCAAGGCGGTGACATACAGATGTTGGGCTACAGGAGGAATCACAAAAGGCGTGCTTAAGCCCCTTCCCAGACAACACTTCTGAGAAAAGGCTGAGCTCCTTTTGTGATTCTTCCTCCATCCCAATTTCTGCATGTCTTGACTGATGATGGAAGAGCTAATGAGACAACTTCCTCTGTTTCAACAGATATTTCCTGGCCATGGATTGTTCTTTCCTGAAGACCAACTCACATTTTGAAGATAATGGTAGTAACCGCAGCAACACACTTTACTGAGGAGAAGGCAGCTGAAAGCCACTGACGGGCTCTTCCCAATGCAATGCTATTCTGTGGCTTATGAAAAGCCACCCAGAAACATGTACAGTACAGTACAAACTCACACAGCGCAAACTCACACAGCGCTGAGTTAAGTGCTGCCTAATTATTGCATATCTTAATTATACTGCTTGGCTCTCCTTATCAGGCCTTTACAACATGTACTGCACAAACCATTCTCAATAAGCCTTTGTGTTAATGGATTTTCCCGCATCCTTCTCACTCCTATGAAATTGTACCCATGATTGTCCACAGAAAGTCACTTAAGATTACTTGTTAAAGACGTTCTTTTGATCACACTGAACAATGCTGCATGCTTGAATAATATGAATCCCATCCTCTGATTTCAGAAGTTTAGGTACTGTGATCTTTAAAAGTAAATACGATTTTTCTGACAATTTTTCTTAATAGTGAAAACATTTGCATTTCACGTAGAACAATATTCTTTCATATGCATAATCTTGCATTACAGTATATCTATACCTGTCATACAGAAAAGATTTTAAACTGTGTGGAAGTATCAATTCAAAGAATATAGTGACAATAAATACCGGTAGTTAACGGCGTAATTCTGTGTAGGCCAACACCGGGGGAGCGCGCACTCCCCTGGTGCAGGGTGTTGTAAATGCGCCGTAAAGCGCATTTACGGCACCCGGCGATTAAGGACCGCTGGCCCTTACCCTGGCTCCTACCCGGCCCTGCGCCCACCAGAGCAGGTAAAGTCTACACCGGTCGGGGCAGGGGCAGGGGGAGGGGGCAGGGGTGGTGGTGAGGGGCAGGGGGGGTGAGGGAGAGGGCGGGGATATCGGTGGTGAGATACACCAATATCCAAAGCCCTCTCTAGGCCCAGCACAGCCTTACACGGAGTGCTTGAATGTACGCAAGCTCTGGAGCGAGCTCTGTACATTCGAGGAGGCCCATTGGGCCTCTAGCTGCTTACACCCGGGGAAGGGGACGATCTTCCCCTTCCCTCAAGGTGCACCCGGGCTGCCCCAGGGCAGCCTGGGATTAGGATGGATACGGCAACCAGCCCTTTAGGCCAGCTGCCGTATCTTACATAGGATTGGGCTGCGCAGCTGCAATTCTGTGCATACTTTCCTGGGAGCAAGCCCCATTGAACGCAATGGGAATTACTTCTGAGTAAACACAGATTGCACTGTGAGGCAAACAATGTCCAGTCACCAGAAAAGAGATTTATCAGCTGTGAGTCATAGACTATAACAGAAATGCCTTCTAGTCAGTTATATCATGTTAGTCTGGTCAAAACTACATAGTGCTCATTTATTAAGGAGAAAAACCATAAAGAAGACGTTAACCTTTTGTACTGCTGACACCAGTTTTCAAGAATGTCTTTTCCCCCCAAAAGTACAACTAAGTAGTAGGTCAAAATGATGTAAAAATGATGTATCCCTGTTTTCTTCTGGATATTTGCCTGCCCTTCTCAACAATTTAAACAAAAAATTATAGACATATTTTGCAGTTTTCTCCTGTTTATGATTATGATAGCAGCAGCTGTAAATTCTCTGCACATTACTAGATCACAAGCTCAGGAAGAACACTCCCTATTGTTTTTCTGGCACACGTACTGCAGTTCTCAATCTGGAATAGAAATAGAAGTAAACTTCATCCATCTTCGTCAAATGGACTTCTGAAAAAACAAAAAAACAGAATGGCAGAGCTATTTGAGCCTGCTGGGTGAGTTGGGATTACTCTGAAATCCCCCTCGTGCCAGCAGAGCACAATGCTATATTGAGGGCTGGTGCCGCAGGGGTTGAGCTGTGAATCAGGACTTCACTGGTCAAAAGCTAGCTTCTACTATGAACCAGGAACACACTAGGTGGCTGAATCGGGAACAATAATATTTTTACCTTACAGTGTTGTTGTAAGCACTGGCATCGCGCGAGGTGGGGCGGAACGGTAAGTTCTGCATTGTGCTAACCTCCATTTACTCCCTGGCACGAGGCGGCCCCGCCCCCTCGCCGTTGGAGCCATTCAGGGCAGCGAAGGCAACGCGCAGTAGACTCCCTGTGTGTTGACCCTGCCGCACTGAATGGCTCCGACGGCAAGGGGGCAGGGCCACCTCGTGCCAGGGAGTAAACGGAGGTTAGCACAATGCAGAACTTACCGTTCCACCCCACCTCGTGCGATGCCAGTGGTTGTAAGGGAAGCATCAAGCTCATACACATGAAATGCGCTGCACACTTACAAAGTGTTACACAAATGCTAAGGATTATTATTACATGGAAAAGGTAGTAATATGGACAGCAGTCTAACTCTGACTTAACCTATGCACTAAATCCCACCAGCAGGAGGAGAAAAACTGGGTGAAATCAGAGGCATGGTAGAAGAGAAGTAGAAATTAGACAGGACCCTATACTCACTCAGGGATCAGTTCCAGCTCTGACAATGATGCAATGTTATATCTGCAAGAGGTGCATTTCCCATTGCCAGATGGCAACACACACACACACCAGAAAATTGTGTTCCCTCTGTGCACAGACAGACACAACGAAGGATATCATTCTGACCAACTCTACAGGCAATCATGACGCATCACACAGGACTTGTGTATTAAGATGCACAGCATGGCATTACATCACTCTGATCCTATGCAGGAACACACAAGTGAGGACTTCAGTGATGGGACACTTTGCACAAACGCTTGATGAATACACTTGACCTCCAAAGATCTTACAGATAAGGTAAAGGTAAAGGTAAAGGTGACCCCTGATAATTAAGTCCAGTCTTGTCCGACTCTAGGGTGTGGTGCTCATCCCCATTTGAAAGCCGAAGAGCCAGCGTTGTCCGAAGACGCCTCCGTGGTCATGTGGCCGGCATGACTCTCCTTCCCGCAGCGCGTAGCATGCAGCGGGAACACGGAGCGCTGTTTACCTTCCCGCAAGTGGTACCTATTTATCTACTCACATTAACATGCTTTGGAACTGCTAGGTTGGCAGGAGCTGGCCAAGCAACATGAGCTCACCCCGTCGCGAATTCGAACTGGCCAGCGGGTGGCGCAGTGGGTTAAACCGCTGAACCATGAGCTGTCGATCTTACAGATACCCCTCCTCAAAACTCCAGAGACTAAGAGCTATCAAGAATTTCAACTTCACTTGCAGCAACTGCAAGGACAGCAGCCCCCCCCCCCCAAGCCACAGAGGACGGCTAATGTGGAAGGCACACAACAGGACGGATTTGACCAGGTCTCAGAGTATGACAATTGTGCCTCCTCCATCCTTCCCTCCAAGCTCCCCAGGATCAGTGATGGGTAGGTGACGTTAAGCGAACCTGTAATTTCCTGGATCCTTTTTTTAAAATTGGTGTTATATCAGCTATCTTCCAGTTCTCTGGCCCAGAGGCTGATTTAAAGGCTGTTATATACAGTTTTTGTTAGAAGCAATTTCACACTTGAGTTCTTTAAGAAAACGTGGGTGGATGCTATCTAAACCCAGTGATTTGTCAATGTGCTCTAGAACCTCATTTCTTATCACTTCTACTTGACTCAGCTCATCGGACTTCCTCCCTGAGACATCAGTTCAGGCTTGGATATCTGCCCAATGTCTTCTGCAGTGAAGACAGATGTAAATAATTAATCCAGTTTGTCTGCAATCTCCATATCTTCTTTAACCTTCCATTTTATTCTTGTGTTATCTAATGGTCCAACTGCCTTCCTGGCAGATTTCCTGCATTTGATATATTTAAACAAGTTTTTATTGCTTGCCTTGATGTGTTTAGCTATGCGCTCCTTGGCTTTTTGTTTCACATCCTGTAGCAGGTTAAACCGCTGAACCATAAGCTGTCGATCGAAAGGTCAGCAGTTCGATTCCCGCGATGGGGTGAGCGCTCGTTGCTTGGCCAGCTCCTGCCAACCTAGCAGTTCCAAAGCATGTCAATGCAAATAGATAAATAGGTACTGCTTGCGGGAAGGTAAACAGCGCTCCGTGTTCCAGCCGCATGCTACGCGCTGCGGCAAGGAGAGTCATGCCGGCCACATGACCACGGAGGCGTCTTCGGACAACGCTGGCTCTTCGGCTTTGAAATGGAGATAAGCACCACACCCTAGAGTCGGACACGACTGGACTAAATTGTCAGGGGATACCTTTTTTTTTTTCCTCCTTCATGGATCATTGCCTTGTCGTGGCGAAGGGGCTTGCGTAACTCAATGAAGCCATGAGCTATGCCGTGCAGGGACACCCAAGACGGACAGGTCGTAGCAGAGAGTTCTGACTAAAAGTGATCCACTGGAGAAGGAAATGGCAACCCACTCCAGTAACCTTGCCAAGAAAATCCCATGAACAGTACCAAAAGGCTACAAGATATGACGCCGGAAGATGAGCCCCTCAGGTCGGAAGGTGTCCAATATGCTACTGAGGAAGAGCGGAGGACTATTCCAAGTAGACCCAGAAAGAGTGAAGCGGTTGGGCCAAAGCCAATAGGACGTCCAACTGTGGATGTGTCTGAGGTTGAAAGGAAAATCTAATGCTGCAAGGAGCAATACTGCTTAGGAACATGGAATGTGAGGTCTATGAATCAAGGCAAGCTGGATGTGGTCAAAAATGAGATGATAAGATTGAACATTGACATCTTGGGAATCAGCGAACTAAAATGGACGGGCATGGGCGAATTTAAGTCAGGTGACCATCATATCTACTACTGTGGGCATGAATCCCTTAGAAGAAATGGAGTAGCCCTCATAGTCAATAAAAGAGTGGGAAAGGCAGTACTGGGGTGCAACCTCAAAAACGACAGAATGATTTCAGTTCGAATTCAAGGCAAACCATTCAACATTACAGTAATCCAAGTGTATGCCCCAACCACTGATGCCGAAGAAGATGAAGTTGACCGGTTCTATGAAGACCTACGACACCTTCTAGAACTAGCACCCAAAAAAGATGTCCTTTACATCATAGGAGACTGGAATGCTAAAGTAGGAAATCAAGAAATAAACGGAACAACAGGCAAGTTTGGCCTTGGAGCGCAAAATGAAGCAGGGCAAAGGCTAACGAAGTTCTGTCAAGAGAACACGCTGGTCATAGCAAACACTCTTTTCCAACAACACAAGAGGCGACTCTACACATGGACATCACCAGATGGTCAATACCGAAACCAGATAGATTATGTGCTTTGCAGCCAAAGATGGAGAAGCTCTATACAGTCAGTAAAAACAAGACCTGGAGCTGACTGTGGCTCAGATCATGAGCTTCTTATTGCAAAATTCAGGCTTAAACTGAAGAATGTAGGGAACACCACTAGACCAGTCAGATATGACCTAAACCATATCCCTTATGAGTATACAGCGGAGGTGAAGAATAGATTTAGGGCATTAGACCTGGTAGACAGAGTGCCTGAAGAACTATGGACGGAAGTTCGTAACATTGTACAGGAGGCAGCAACGAAAACCATCCCAAAGAAAAAGAAATGCAAGAAAGCAAAGTGGCTGTCAGATGAGGCTTTACAAATAGCTGTGGAAAGAAGGAATGCAAAAAGCAGGGGTGAAAGGGAAAGATATAAACAACTGAATGCAGATTTCCAGAGAATAGCAAGGAGAGATAAGAAGGCCTTCTTAAATGAACAATGCAAGGAAATCGAGGAAAACAACAGAATGGGGAGGACTAGAGATCTCTTCAAGAAAATTGGAGATATCAAGGGAACGTTTTGTGCAAAGATGGGCATGATAAAGGACAAAAAAGGCAGAGACCTAACAGAAGCAGAAGAGATTAAGAAGAGATGGCAAGAATACACAGAAGAACTATACAAGAAAGATCTGAATGTTCCTGATGACCACGCTGGTGTGGTCACTGACCCAGAGCCGGACATCCTAGAGAGTGAAGTCAAGTGGGCCTTAGGTAGCATCATTAACAACAAAGCTAGTGGAGATGATAATATCCCAGCTGAGCTACTTAAAATCCTAAATGATGATGCTGTGAAAGTGCTGCACTCAATATGCCAACAAATTTGGAAAACTCAGCAGTGGCCAAAGGATTGGAAAAGGTCAGTTTACGTTCCAATTCCAAAGAAGGGCAGTGCCAAAGAGTGCTCAGACTATCGCACAATTCCACTCATTTCACATGCTAGCAAGGTTATGCTCAAAATCCTACAAGCTAGGCTTCAGCAGTACGTGGACCGAGAACTACCGGAAGTACAAGCTGGGTTTCGAAGAGGCAGAGGAACTAGAGATCAAATTGCCAACATGTGCTGGATCATGGAGAAAGCCCGAGAGTTCCAAAAAAACACCTACTTCTGCTTCATTGACTACGCAAAAGCCTTTGATTGTGTGGATCACAACAAACTGTGGCAAATTCTTAAAGAGATGGGGGTACCAGACCACCTTACCTGTCTCCTGAGAAACCTGTATGCGGGTCAAGAAGCAACAGTTCGGACCGGCCATGGAACAACCGACTGGTTCAAAATTGGGAAGGGAGTACGGCAAGGCTGTATATTGTCACCCTGCCTATTTAACTTATATGCAGAGTACATTATGAGAAATGCAGGGCTGAATGAATCGCAAGCCGGAATCAAGATTGCCGGGAGAAACATCAACAACCTCAGATATGCAGACGATACCACCCTAATGGCAGAAAGTGAAGAAGAACTAAAGAGCCTCTTGATGAGGGTGAAAGAGGAGAGTGCAAAAGTTGGCTTGAAACTCAACATTAATAAAACTAAGATCATGGCATCTGGGCCCATCAATTCCTGGCAAATAGAAGGGGCAGAAATTGAAGCAGTCACAGATTTTACTTTTTTGGGTTCCAAGATCACTGCAGACGGAGACAGCAGCCATGAAATTAAAAGACGCTTACTCCTTGGAAGGAAAGCTATGGCAAATTTAGACAGCATAATAAAAAGTAGAGATATCACCATGCCAACAAAAGTTCGTATAGTCAGGGCGATGGTGTTCCCAGTAGCAATGTATGGTTGCGAGAGTTGGACCATAAGGAAGGCTGAGCGCCGAAGAATAGATGCTTTCCAACTGTGGTGCTGGAGAAGACTCCTGAGAGTCCCTTGGACTGCTAGGAGATCAAATCAGTCAATCCTCAATGAAATCAACCCTGACTGTTCCCTGGAAGGACAGGTACTGAGGCTGAAGCTCAAATATTTTGGCCACCTAATGCGAAGAGAGGACTCTCTGGAGAAGACTCTGATGCTGGGAAAAATTGAAGGCAAAAGGAGAAGGGGAAGGCAAAGGATGAGATGGTTAGACAGCATCACCGATGCAACGAACATGAAAATGAGCGAACTCAGGAAGATTGTGGAGGATAGGAAGGCCTGGCAGGATATGGTTCATGGGATCACGAAGGGTCGGACACGACTTAACGACTGAACAACAACCACCTTTTTTTTAATTATCAACGTACATTTCTTTTGCCAGTTTCTGTTCCTTTTTGTTCTTATTGGGCAAGACTTTCATTTTCTGATGAACAAGATTTCTTTCCTTGAAAAGCACGTGAGCTGGATCCAACTCACCACCCAAGGTCACGTGGCCTGCACGGAGCAAAGCCTCCCTGCCAATTTGCCACCTGCTCAGCAGCACAGGAACTCTGCAAGCCTGGGCAGGTGGCTCTGCCACTCCCTGTCTAGTGCATGGCCAATTGGGCGGGGGCTCACCTCCCAAGCTGAGCTCTGCGCAGCCGCTTCCGGGAGCTCAGCAACCCAGAAGTTCAGCAATGACATGATGACGTTATCGCCAAACGTCTGGCCCCTTTGCTGGAAAGGTTGCTGACCCCTGCTTTAAAGCTTCCTTTACTCCACTCATGACACATGCTAGCTTCCTCCTGGACCTGGTGATGCCTTTTCTATTGAGTGCTTTCATTCTGGCTAAGCTTCTGCTATTGCTATTTTAAATAACCTCCATACATTCTAGGGAGATTTGATTCTGTTGACTTTTTCTTTCAGCTTCCTTTTTACTAATTCCCTCATTTTTGAGAAGTCCTGTCTGGTTCCTCTTTTATTTGTCTTTTTCAGTAAGTTAGTGGGCAGCTTATACTGTACTTCTGCCTGACACTGAGCTTGCTGATGTAGCTTCTGTTCTTCCTTTTGCATAAGGCCTCCACCCACCTCTATACTTCCTCTTCCCAGCAGAGCCAGCAAGTCAAATCAATTGTGTGCAGAGTTATGGGATATGTCTGCTTGGCAATATTGTTCCCACAACCAGGCTCAATCCTCCTCTTGGAACACTTTTGGGTTCTCTATGCAGACTTCTTACAGGGAAAGTACTATGGTCTCTTTTTGCTGGCTGGTTATGCAAAAAGTGCGCATGTCATGGGTTCGATGAAGTCATGGGGTAATTCAGCCATTTTCATTTGTTGACTGGGGTCTTCCATGCATGTGTTATGCTGAGGCATTCCTGGTGCACAGCACTGTGATTGGTCAGTGGTTAGCCGAGTTGCCAGGGACACTGTCTTACAGCCTGATCCAGTGTAGAGAAACACTGGCAGAGCTCCTGCTCCGCCAGAGTAGGTTGTTGTAAACGTGCCATAAGGCATGTTTTTGATACCTGTGGAGTAACCCCACTGATGGCCCCAGACCGCGCCACCGGACACAGGTAAGACCTGTACCGGGCGGCGGGAGGGCGTGTGGAGGGTGGGCCGGGGTGGTAAGGAGGGGGACAATTGGTCAGACAGGCCAGGGAAGGGGGCAGAGATATTGGCAGCATGCTCCACCGATATCCTAACTCCCTTCCCAGGCCTGGTCAGCCTTACGTGACCTCCCTGGATGTGCACCAGCAACATAGCTGGCACACATTCAAAGAGGCCCATTGGGACCACTGGGGCGTACACTGGAGGAAAGGGATGAACGTTCCTTTCCCCCGAGGTGTGCCCCAGCTCTGCCAGTGTACACGCATCCTGTGTAGGATACAGCAGCTAGCTATTTAGGGTGGCCAGTACATCCTACGCAGGATTGTGCTGTTAATGTCTGTCAGTGCTGCTACATTAGCTTTAATTTCTGCAGTGACTATGCAGTTGAATCTGAATGTGTGGAAGATCACAAGTATGTTACAAGTATTTTAGCCCTTCTGAAGGGCCTGCTGGGACTGCTGGACCAAAGAACCTTGCCCTTTTCTAGTTGATACAGACACAGTTGCCCCTACCACTCTGCATCTGTGTGCCTATGAATAGCTGAGAGATTTATTATTATTATTATTATTATTATTATTATTATTATTATTATTATTATTATTATTATTTTAAGTGACAGAAAAGTGTTGCACTTTATAAGCTGCAATATAAACAAGACCAGATGGAAAAGATGAAAGAGTGAGGACAATATTCTATATTCATTTAAGAACTTCAGCAAAGAGAGAAAATTCAAAAGAATCCATTTACCTTTTTTCAACATCTCTCTTTACCCATGTCAGCCCAATGCCAAATCAACAGAGTGTAAAACTATGTACTTCCTATATCCAGTATCATGTTAACCACTACGATTTTATGCCACATTTACATTCATGAATACTGTTACTCTGATTTTCAGAGGTAGATTTTGCCACTATATTCACGTCTATGATCCTGTCAAAGTTTTGCATTAAAAAAATACTACTGATTCCAAGGGGAGAGATTTAAGCAGGTGCTTAACACTTCCACTGAGGTCAATGGGATTTAAAACTGTTTCACTATAAATGGATGTCTATGATTATAATTCTATCTCAAATGTTTATTGAGGTTATATACTACAATATCAGAACTAAAATATTAAATATTAAAAAAATCAACACACAAGGTGTGTGTCTTCTTCCCTCTATAGACTCCTGCACCTTCAAAAATATCTGTTCCAGAGATCTGGAGGCCCTCAAAAACAGATATTTGGGGAGTGTAGGAGGCTGCAGAGAGATGGGAAGATTGGAGAAAAATTGTCGTCGTCCCCCACACATAAATGGGGCTTCTTACCACAATGCTGTTGTGGAAAAATGCAGAGCATCTGGCTGCATATCTCACTGAAACCAACTGGCACTATAGTAATGATTAAACCATTTTTGCATCAACCGCAAGGTACAATTTCGGTTCTAAATTGGTTTTGAGAGCAGTGGTTGATCAGATAAGGATGAACAAAGCAAGACCAAATAAAGACAAGATGGGATGAGTGATGATGATCAGGTCTGTAGTGTCTCATTCACACCACTTAGCATCTATATCATGATTTTCGCAAGTGATCTTGCATCAGATCTTGCATCAGTACTTTAGCATGGTATATTTCTAAACCCTTATTTGGTAAGACCCAATGACCCAAACAGATGTTTAGCATCACTGTTTTTGACTTCTGCTTTCTCAAGGTCTTTTACACAATGCTCTATAAACAAAAGAGGGGCTAAACCTGCAAGACTTACCGGTAACCCAAGAACGTTCCAATGGGATTAGTGCAGAGGTTCCCAAACTCCTGGGAAGAGCCTCCGCTGCCCTAAGTGTTTGTGGGGGCCCCAGAGCAGCGACTGCATGTCCAGGATCGAGCTGCCGCCGCCACCGCTACAGGGAAAAACTGCCATTTTATCTTCCTTGAGGGGTGTAGTGGTCCTCCGGGGAGTGCGGGGAGCCTGCGGACCTCTCTGCAGGTCTCCCCACGTCTCAGAACGGCCCTCCGACATGATCGCGACCCACTTCCGGTTTTCCAATGAAATTGGAAGTGGGTCGCGATCGTGTTGGAGGGCTGTTTTGAGGCATGGGGAGGCCTGCAGAGGGATCTGCAGGCTCCCCGCACCCCAGGTAAGCTCCAAGTAAAAAGCTCCAAGTACTAAGCTCCAAATAAAAGAAGATGCAGATCTAAATGTAGGATAACATGGTTCAAATTCTGATAAAAGAAATTATATCCAACTAGATGATGTAAGAAAGAGAAAAAGAGTTGAGGAAGACAGAAAATGTTGGTTACTGGGGCTGCATTTCATAGTGGCCTTGGCTGGTATGTGTTTTGCAGTAAAAAGCATTAGAGATTGAAGGGATTGGATTTCGTATGGGCATCTTACTGCAGGAAGAGACTTTTCTGGTGAAATGGGTCTAGACGTGAATGCTTCCTTGATGGCAGAGCGTAAGTCTGGGGAAAATTCTCCCTGAAAGAAGTGCATTGCACAGGGCACCCCTGCTCAGAATTCATTCTCTTGACAAGTATACTGCACAAAAGCTGCAGTTCTGCCATTACTTGAGACACTCTCACAGAGATAACAGGGACTTACGGTACTGTTGAGTAAGCATGAACAGGCTGGGCTTACATTGTCTTCTCTTAGAAAGACAGAGAAGCATATTAAATATTCCATGTTCACACTGTTCCAATAATGCTTCACAAAATATTGCTAGCGCCATGTGTACTATTTCTATATACAGGACAACATATCAGTAAAGAACAAAGGATGAGACTTGTCCCTGTTTTGTGTTTCTTTGCACTTTGCCATAAAAGTACATATTTGAATGCACTGTGATGCAGGGGCTTCCTTGTGGGTGTGAGATTTTCATGCGTATATTATATGGAGTTCCGTGCACCTACAAGTTGTCTCTTTTCTTTAACCGAAAGGACATTTCTACCCCACTCAGGGATGTGTTCATCAGAACACATACAAAGCTCTGAACTGGACAATGATAGCAACCTGGATTAAGTATAGAACACTAAGCTTCACTGAAATCCGTGCAATTTACAACCCAGTTCTCAAAAGTAATTCCCCTTGAATTCAAATGGAATTTCTTCGTAGTTAATGTGTCTGGGCCTGCAGCCATAAGCATTTTTTTTGGCAACCTTAACATTCTTTAAGACTAATTTTTCCCCCATAACCAGAAGTGTAAATATCACTATTTCAGATATTTCTATATGCACAGATGCTGAACGTTATCTAGACTCCATGAAGCAAAGAAGTTTAGGCTGAAATCTTATGTACCTTTACCTGGCAGTAAGTCTCATTGAAAATAATGGGACTTACTTTTGAGGAAATATGCAAAGGATTGCTGAATTCGTTATACAGTACTAAATGACAGAAAACAGAAGTGGGGGGAGGGGAGAGAGAGAGAGAGAGAGAGATATTAAACTCCACTTACCTGTCAAAGGCCATACCATAAGGTTTGACATTGTTAGGAAGAAATCTCAAGTGCTGAATAGCTGCCCTATGTGTTCCTGTCTCTATCACTAAGGTTCCCTCCCACTCCAAACACTTCTCTGCAGTTTTCAGTGCCAAGCTGGAAAACGGTCAGTAGTTTTTTGGTTTTTTGCTCGACTATCTCAAAATGTTAATACCTCTGGAGAAAACTGGCTCTCTATATCCCCCCCCCCCATCCTCTTATCTATACAGTACTCGTGTTTTTGTGTGCTTTAATGCCAACAATGCAGTAACATGGTAATGCTGAGCTTATGACTTCATGCTGCTCTAATGTAAGAGATTACAAAGTAAATTCAGAGCACAACCCATGGATCCCTGAATCCTAAGACACGACTGTATCTGTTATTTAATATATAAATGCAGCTATATCTACTAAAGACATTATGAGTTTTGTCCTCAAAGGGCGGACACATTTCACTATAACTCTCACTACTAAGAACTTTTTTAAAAAATTGATCAGAAAGCAAATCAATCACTCTTGGACTTCTCCTTTGCTTCATTTGCCTGTATCTCCTAACTGAGCAAAGAGGCACACTTGAAAGTGGTGCTCCTCTTATTTTAGTAGGATAAGAGCAACTGCCCCAGTTCATCCCAGCCTACAGCGCAATCCTACCCAGCTCCTCCACTGGTGCAGCAGTGGTGGAGGGCAGAACGGGAGGCTTTGGAAAGGGAAAAGGGGTTTTAAATCCCCTTTACACCCCCCCTTTAAAGGGGATTTAAATCCCATTTCCCGCTCAAAGCCTCCCATTCTCCTTCCACCACTGCTGCACCAGTGGAGGAGCTGAGTAGGATTGTGCTGCTAGTGACTTTTCCAGGGGCTGTTTACTGGTGTTTCTTATGCATTTTTTAAGACTGTGAGCTCTTTGGGGACAGGAAACATTTATTCTGCTGCTGTGTAAACTGCTTTGTGAACTTCTTTGTTCAACTTCTTTGTAAAGTGGTACTGTGTATATTCTTAACAATAATATTTCCACAAATCTTACTGACACCACACCTTGAATTCTGTGAGCCCGCCAAAAAGTCTCATTTCAAAAGATAATGGAAGTACTTGTCAGATATGTTAATATGACATTTATTAAGAGTAATTCAAATGTCATGTAATATGAAGGAAATTGGAAGAAACTTTCCATGTAGTAAGAGTTAAATTGACTATGTCTCATTACCGGTACTACAAACACGTGTAGCACAGAGACCAAGAAAATGCACACTTTAAAAAAAAAAAAAAAACTTCAGTTAGCACTTGGTAGACTTGCCCTGCTTGAGTTTATGCACATTATCACCATTTGTCACCAAAAGCACAACTTGTGCTTTTCCCCTTCAAATATCACCACATAGCCTCCAATTAGTGTGGGACAAGACCCAGCTTCATTTGCCTACCCCAGATGCTGGCAGCACATAGTGCCGGATGCAACCCCATAGTATATACTGTATAAATTACCTCGCCTTTCTATATTCACTGCCCACTTATCCTTCTGCCCCAGCAGCAAAGCAACTGCCTTCTATACATGGCAAGCATTTTTATCAATATCACCTCCCCAGTGTCTGTCAGCTTCCTTAAAAAACAGAACTGAATTACTACTATATAGGCTTCACTGGTAGTGGCACATATCAAGGAAAAAGCAACGGCAAAGCCTCAAACAGGTACCTAGAGCAGGGGTTCTCAACCCCTTCCCAGCTGAGTACCACCACTGGCGCCACTCTCCTCCTGCGTACCACTGGAAGTGACTGGCAATGACATCATCGCCAGTTACTTCCAGGTTTTCGTAGACCAAAAAATGCAGGTAGGAGGTTCTGGGCGGGGTGGGAGGGCCCTTCTCAGTGTCCCTGAGAAGCTCGGTCAAAGGCAGGAGCCTCTAGGTAGCGAAAATGCGGTGCCGAAAGTGCTGCGTTGGAGTGGGGTTCCAGCGGTCTGGAGGTCCGAGTACCACCAGCATTCGGCTGAAGTACCGAGTACTGTTTGAGAACCCCTGACCTAGAGCCCTTATTTATTCACATGGATGACCATACACTGTACTAAATTCAGGCTTAGCCTTCTTCAAGGGCACTAAAAAGATTCCTGATACCAACAAAAACACCAGGTATGCACACATGGCCTTTTAAACAAACAAACAAGCAAACTATTTAAAGTGCTTGGGAACACAGGAAGGAAATGTGCACAGACAATTAGTGAGGAGACTTCTGGCTAGCACAGAAGATAAGGAGGTGCACATTTTCCATATGCATGCAGTATCTTTGGGAAGACAAAGACAATGCCAGGGGGCCATAGTGGTTTCTGCTACTGTGTTCCCTTTTCCTTTGCTGAATCTGCAGTGTCTTTTTTCCCCTCTTGTCCTTCCTCAAGAGTTTTTGCAACCAGAGGTTTTGCACTAGAATCCTTGCTAAGGACTTTTAAAATATGAAACCTATTAGCAAGTGATTCTAAAAAGACTTTCATAAAAAAGACAGGATACCATGTTTTTATAAAAGCTATTCCAAGATGTGTCTATGGGGAAAACATGAGAATGAAAGACTGTGAACATGCACTTCAAATAGAACACAGATGAAACAAAGATTGTTGAATGTTTGAAAGGTAATCAAGGATGATCCACCTTCCCACATGGTCATCAATCGATTTAAAAACCTGAGAGGAGCACATTTAAAACTGTATCTTTCTCTTTCACACATGCACACCAACAATGAGAGAGAGACTGAAAAGTGTCCTATGTGAAATTGGCCTGAGTTTTTGGAAAGGACAGCTGAGCATGTGCTTGGCATGCAGGTAAGGTCCAATCCCTGGCATGTCCAGATAAGGCAGGTAAGATTCCTGCCCAAAACCTTGGACAGCCGCTGTCAGTAAGCATCAGCAATACTGAACTAGAAGGACCAATGGCCTGGCTTGGTAGAAGTTGCCTATGTTCCAAGATGAAGAGTGTAGATTTGGGATAACTAAATCTGTACGGAGCCATCTGTGTCCTGTCCCCCCAAGAAGTCTGCCAGCCTATGGTTCATGAAATGAGTTTGGCAAAATAATAAATGGTAGCAGGGCTTGAAAAGACGCCTTTCTGAAACTCTGGAGAACTGCCTGCCAAGCAGCACAGACCATCTTAAGCCAGGTGGACCAATGGTCTGTATCAGTATAAGGCACCTTCATAACGCCTATGGATTCTCTCTGCTACTTTTCCAATGCGACCATCCAGGAAGGACACGTGGACCATTTGGGATTTTGATGGTGACGATTACAGAATCAGAAAGTAGCTCTTCCAGGTGAAAAGAGCACAGTTCAGAAAAAGCAATAGGGTGAGCACACAAAGGACAGACTTGCTGGATGTCTCTGCACCGGCCCAATTCAGTGGACACCGGCAGCTCCCACAATTTTCATAGTGTGAACTCTAGAAACAGGGCCTGCCCAGCCATGAGGCGAGGGGAAGGAGGTTGCTTCGAGTACTGGATGGGTATAGGCAGCAACGACCACCTCCAGAGCTGCCTCTGCTGACCTCCCTCACAGTCTTTGCTCTGCCGCTCTGTCTTCACACGGAGCAGCAGAGTGGGCAGGGAGAAGAAAGTTGCGATTAGAACAACCTCACTTTCAAAACAGGACTTTTCCCCATTTTTTGTTAGTGGGGCAGTGCTTCTCCTTACTTTGTGCTGCCAGCTATTTAAAAGCAGGAGGTGACAAGTAAGAAAGAACAGTGAATAGGTGGAGGGGGGGGCTGGGGCTGCCTCCAGCATCTCTGCCAAAGACTGTTGTAACCAGTGGGGGAGTGCAAGGCAGGAGGCTTTGGAGGGATTTAAATCCCCTTTGAATTCCCCCTCCCCTCCAATGCCTCCTGCCCTGCACAACAGAGTGAGGTTGTTCTGGAGTCTCCCGTTCTCGCTGGCTGCACCGGCGGGGGAAGTTGGATAGGATTGCGCTGACAATCTAAAAAGATGCAGAACACCCTGCTAACTGGGCGAAGAGGCATTTTTTCAAGTGGTGTCCTCTTAAATTTCACAGGGGCGAGTTCATGTCCCTGTTCACCCAAGCACAGTGTCTTTTCTGATAGCCATCAGAAAAGACGCTGTGCTTGGGTGAACAGGGACATGTACTCGCCCCTGCGAAATTTAAGAGGACACCACTTGAAAAAATGCCTCTTCGCCCAGTTAGCAGGGTACAGAGTTAAGGGGTTGATTCTTCAATGCAAGTCCTCCTTGCCTAATAGTAGGCTCCAAGAGCAAGGGCCAGAACTTTAACCTCCCAAAGCTTCAGTTTCCAAACTTCACAAGTCACAGGCAATGCCTTCACATCAACTCCCGCTGGTGGGTCACCGGGGCGGAGCAGCAGAGGAATTGTATTTGCAGGGACCTAGTACAGAGAGAGGGGAATTGAGGCTACTGCCAAGGTCAGTTCTCCTAGTGATGGAGGCGGGGAAGCGTAGCAAGACACAACTCTCTGGGGCCCAGTCAGATCATCGCTCGCTCGCAATACACACGCCGCCAAACCCCCCGCAGTCTTGCAGCGCAATCCTGTGCATGTCTACGCAAGTTCCATTTATTTCATTGGGACTTACTCCCAGGTAAATCTGTATAGGAGTGCAGCCCTACGGAAGTTCCCGACACTACAGGGTTCAGATCATCCGGATCCTTCGATTATCGTGGGAGAAATAGGGAACGGGAGGAGCGCGGATCTCCCACAGTCCCATTCATCTGGGGTAGAACTTTTCTCCGAGTTATAAACCAATCCTAGGCATGTTTACTCGGAAGTCAGTCCAACCAACAGACTGAACGCAGTTCAACAGGAGTTACCCCCAAGCAAGTGTGCATTAGGATTGCAACCTTAGTCGCTGCTGAAGTTCCTCCTTTTCCTACTCCACGGGCTTAGACCCGGACGGGACCAGTTTCCACCACGGCAGCGAGTACGGTATCTACCAAATCAGTCGTGTCGTTGCATTATCATTCTGGCATAGGAAAAAGTGCCTCTGGGCATCTGCAGAGCGCACTGCCGGAAATAACACCTCCCCTCCTGCTACAGCAAGACTTCCAGCGCCCTCTCCCTTTTCTCCCAAACTCAGCCCCCACGCACGCTGGCATGTCGCTCTCTGCGAGAGCAGGGCCGAGAGAAGGAAGCCTGGGTTGGCGGGACATGCCTGGATGGAGCCCGCCGCCCCCACGCCCGCGTCCTTACCTCTCCGCCCGCCTGCTGTTACGCAGCCCCCTCCTCTCTCTCTCTCGCTCACTCACTCCATGGCGGAAGGGGGGGAGGGCGCCGCGTCTTCTGTCGCCTCTTGCCCTGGCAGTTCCGCGACAGATGCTCGGCGAGGCGCACGGAGAGAGGCGCCTCGGGCCGCGCTGAGCGCAGAAAGGAGTTTTGCAGGCGCAGCAGCTCCGCCGCCAGAGGGAGGAGACCGCAACGTCACCGTCGAGGGGAACAGAGCGAGGAGCGAGCCCCTTTAGGCCCACCTCCCCGCCGGATCCCGTGGACGCTTCTCCGTCCTCTGTGCTTCGTGTCGGTCTCGTTCAAGTCGCAGCCCCCTCTCTGGACGTCTTTTCCCGCCCAAGAGCAGAGCGGAGCGCGAGCGGGCGTCTCCGGGCCGGGGAGGCGGAGGAATGCGCCCCCGTTGTGCCCCTCACGGGACACGGCTCTTTTCTCCGCCTCTCCTTCGCAGTGACACCACCTCCCCCCCCCTTGCAGCCAGGGTGGCCATTTCCCCTTCGTGTCAGTTCTAAACCGCGTCTTGAGACCATGGCCAGAGCCATTACTTTGCTGGAAGTAAGGGCACTTCGATAAGAGCAGGATGAAGCCTGATTCACACTACACTTTCCCAGGCGGGATGCCCCTGCCCCAGCGCGCAGAGCTGGCCAGAAGTCCAAGTTTCTGAATAGACTTCAAAAGCTGCCAGTCTTCCCTGCCAGGGAGACTGCATCTCAGATATTCCGCACTAGGCTATATCTCTCTCTGATCTCTCAAAGGGGAATTTGGGTAATGGGTACCATGGTGAAAGGGTACAAACAATATAGACTGAGGCACAATATAGTCCAGCCTGGAGGTTACCAGGCATTATTATTATTTTTCACATTTTTATTATACCACCCTTCCTCCAAGGAGCTCAGAGTGGTGTACATATTTCCTCCCCTCCTTTTTTTGTCCTCACAACAACCCTGTGAGGTAGGTGGGGCTGAGAGATAGTGACTGGCCCAAGGTCACCCAGGAAGCTTCGTGGCTGAGCGGGGATTTGAACCTGGATCTTCCAGGTCTAAGTCCGACTCCCAAACCACTACTACACCATCCAGGCTGTATGTATCATCATTGTTCTCTAGGCGTCACATATCTGTCTCAGTTGGTAAAAGGCATTCCTGGCCAAGACACATGATGATGTGTTCATGTCACGTCACCACCATGAAGCAGACGTAATTGGCGGTGACGTGAAAACGTCATCACTTCACCGTCAATCAGAGTGGAGTGAGGAAGAGAGTCGGCTGGGCTCGGAGCCTGGCTGACTCGCTTCTTCGCTGGAGCTCTGCAGCAGTCGGCTCGGAGTAACTTGGTCAGGCTCAGAGCGGCAGAAGGGGCTGCTCCGAGCCCGGCTGACTCGCTTCTTCGCTCTGACTTCTAAGAGCAGTGATTCAGCCTACTTGCTTCTTGCAAGCATAGCTCGTGAGAACACGGAGCCTTCGGCTGAGGTGACACCCTTCGCTCAGGTCTCAGAATGGGCAGAAGCCGACTGAGCTGAGTGGCACAGTAAGCTTTCCCCTCGTGTTACCCCCTCAATGGGTGTCACCCGGGGTGCCCCCCCCAGTGATGCCCCTGCATAAGAATCACTCAGACTTCAGCATAACTCCACCAGCAGAGAGTCCAAAACAGGGAGATTGGGGCAGGGAGCAACATGGAGAAGTCAATGTACACCATATCCTAGCTCCTCCCCTTCAGACAGCAGACATACCTCTGAAGCCAGAAAAACACTATGCCAACAACACAGCTGGTATCGTAACCTCATAAGTAACAAAGGGGAAGGAGAAAATAGCAAAAAAAATGCACTTCCTGCCACACCCACTTTCCTACCAATGGGATTGGGTGGATGCGATGATTGGCTCTTTGGACATCACGTTGATGATGCACAGACATCATGTTGATGTTGTGCCAATGGCTTGCCAATGTCAGGACACTGCTCCATGGCTGATAGACTGTGTCAGGGTTTCCATGAACGCTGTTGCTGGGAAGGGCTACGCCTGGGAGGGTGTAGCATTACTGGGAGGATTGCGCTGGTGTGATGTTGCCTGGATGGGCTTGGGATGTAATGGATGCCATGCCAGCATCCGTGCAATGTCGGCATGGCATCTGAGTAGGATTGGGCCTTATTGCCTATTATTGCATTGGTTCTCAAAGTTTGCGGGGAGAACTCTGAGTCTTGGCGGCGGTGGGGACAGAGGTGACAGTGATCCTGGGGAACTTTAAACCAAGTTTTAAAGCCAAGTGGTCATCTTTACCACACCGGGGGTCCTGATGGCTTCTGAAGGGTGCGAGGAGGCCTACAAACTCCTCCATCCCCCCCCGAAGCTTTAGATTGTCGAAAACTGGAAGTGGTCATAATCGCTGTGGAGTGGTGATCTAAAGGTTGGGGAGGCCTGCGGAGGGGTCTACAGGCCTCCCCACACTCTCTGGAAGCCATCAGGACCCCCAGTGAGGAAAGGACAACCACTTGGCTTTAAAACTTGGCTTGG
Source organism: Plestiodon gilberti rubricaudatus (assembly GCA_026170595.1). NCBI lineage: Eukaryota > Metazoa > Chordata > Lepidosauria > Squamata > Scincidae > Plestiodon > Plestiodon gilberti. Next base: position 81,598,565 of record JANXHW010000001.1, read on the forward strand.
GTCCAGGGGTCTGAAAGTCCCCATCTCTAGATAAGAGTCTTCTCACTTGTGTTGTAATGCCTTTTGTGTTCCCTTCCCCCCTCCCTCTTCCTGTAGTGTAAGAGAAAGAACCCCGGGGTAGGTTTCACATGAAAAGGGCTCAGCTGAGTCATTTTGAGCTCTGTTCCATTAAGGGTGACCTCATAGTCCTGCTATTTTGTGTATTGCTCATTTGCTTTGTCTGGCAGCAAACAAACAATAGACCTTAGTCCGCCCACCTGCTGAGATTGCCTTTATGCCAGTCCATTGGGCACTCAAGCTAGGGCTGCCATATTCCAGTTTCCCAAATGGGGATTCAAATTTGCAAACGGTGGGTTGTTAGATGGTTAAGATTTCATTCTAAATCATTTTCTCTCAGTGGTGTTTTGCAGCAAGGAAATGGTCCCTAGATTTTTCTTATGCATTGATGCATGTAATATGTACATATGTATTTATTATAACATTTGTAGTCTACCTTTTGTTGTAAAATGGCCCTACGGCAGTTTATAACAATAATGTGCAGCTCAAACTGTGATCAATTTGCATAATAAAACATTGCAGAATTCAGCTTTTCTTCACACAGAATTTGGATTGCCTTGCCTGGCCACAGTATATTATTATTATTACCGGTATTCATAACAACAACCACAACCGGGAATATACACATTCCTGGTTGTTCTTCATGGACTCTGTGCAGTCACAATTGTCTGGAAACGTTTCTCAGGAGTGTAATAGCAAAGCCACGAGTTCTGATTATCCCCCCCCCCCTTGAGCAGAAGTGAGAGCTGTCCACAGAATACAGTTGAGAATTTTTTAAGCGTAGCTATAATTCAAGATTTTAGCATAGTGGCAATTGGGCAACAGTGTCTCTCTCCACCCCACCCCCATTCCCCCTGTAGTAGTTCATGTGCATGATTCATGCACATTCCAATTCAAGTCTTGTTTCATTTTTTTGCTATGGATTTTTTGTTGTTGATGTTAAACATTTAAAAGTGCAATATGCCCACAGGCAAATTTGGCCTAGCAACCAATTATATGCAGAATCCTTGTGCTTCACTGATCTACATGTAGACATGTTGCACTTTTAAATGTTTAACTAAAAAAAACCACACCCCATTTTTTAAAAAAATGAAATAAGATTTGAATTAGAAAGAGCATAAAGGGAGTTATGCTGCAGGGAGTTGAGGGGAGCAGACATTGCTGCACAGTCACAGCAATGCTAAAAATCCTGGATTTTTCCTTTGTGTTCTATGGGAAGCTCTCACTTCTAAGCTAGACCACCATGCAACTCCATTTAGGTCATTGCCCTGCTTGATGTTCCACCAGCTTCCAACATAAGAATGGTAGATATTTGGGACAGGCCTTCTTCTCAGTGACTGCGCCCAAGTTATGGAATCATCTACTACCCTGGAAGGTACACTTGGCTATGTCAGGACCACCAATGGGCCTTCAGTAGGCTAATTGTGCATGTGGCCTGCTGTAGCTCTTGTATTTTATGTCCATCCTAGCTTTCTGTTTGCTTTCCTCAGTGCCTGTTTTGCTTGTTATTAATTGTTTTAATGCATCTTTTTTAACGAATGTGATGAATCAAAAAACGTAAGAAGCAGAACACACTACTGATGTCACATCATAATAAAGGTAAAGGTATCCCGTGACAATTAAGTCCAGTCGCTTATGGTTCAGCGGTTTAACCTGCTGCGCCACCCGCTGGCCTCACATCATAATACATCTGCCCTTAGTCCATAATACATGGCCCTTAGTCCCATTTATAGGTCTAGAAATGGTGGTGATTGTACAGTCAATAAATAAAGGAAAAATAGATACTTCATATATGTGCACATCATAATACATCTGCACATATATAAAGTATCTATTTTTCCTATATTTATTGACTGTACAATCACCACCATTTCTAGAGCTATAAATGGGACTAAGGGCCAAATTATATGTGATGCTAAATACACCGTCGTATAGTTACAGACTTAGGTTTACTTGTGCGTAGGAGTCACACAGGGCCATTATTTGGATTGGATCTGCAGTGCAGAGATGGAGGGTATTTACCCCTATGCAGTTTTCCCACTGAAAAGCACTATAAAGCAGCAATTTAACCCTAAAATGCCATTTGCTACAATGGCATTTTTAGGGATAGCTTGCTGCTTCAACATGGCAATTTTTAGCAGGAAAACTGCATGGTAGTAAAGAGTTAAATGCCCTCTGCCTCTGCACTGCAGTTCTGATTCCAATCACAGCCTGTGTGGCTCCAACACACAAGTAAACGTAAACCTGCAACACTACCTAAAGATGCATTTAGTGTCATGTGCAGTTTGACCCTAAACTGCGCAGAAGTGTCAGGAGACCCACCCAGTTAGGCTGAGCCCTGAAACCCCCCCCCCCCCCAGTACCAGTGGTGTGAATTGGCTGAGAGACTTGCACCATGACTACACCGTTAGCACCCGCCATCTACAAACGGGGAAACCCCAGCAACCTCTGTGTGATCAAAGGGTCTCTAAGCCGGGATGCTCCCATTGAACAGGAGAGAGGGCAGCAGCTGCTACATGAGTCTCTTAGTCACAAAACTCTGTGACCTACCACCACCACCACCACCACACATTCACTGAGGGGGCGGTTGGGAGGAGCTGCAGCCTGCTCTCTACCTCTTCGGGTAAATGTGGGGAGTGCGGGGATGCCACAGGTAACCTAGTGGAGCACTTGCCTAGGCTTACCAGATCTCCAAGCGGGACAGAGTACTAGACCTTCAGGGGAAGGAATGTGGGCAGGTGTAGCTTGTTAAACCTTAGAGCACAATCCTAGGCATCCATGGGGCTTGCTTCTGAATAGACATGCCTAGGATTGTGCTCTAAGGTTTAACAAGCTACACCTGCCCACATTCCTTCCCCTAAAGGTCTAGCACTCTGTCCCGCTTGGAGATCTGGTAAGCCTACACTTGCCCCATGACAGCAACCTAGTGCTGGTGCTGAAAATGGTCTTATATTTTCACATCTTCTCTTCCTCTCTGTCTCTAGCATATGAATGACCTAGTTGCCCTCTGGCCTTCCAATCCTCTCTACTTTTTCCCTAGCACAATACTTTTCATACTTGAATTATTCTTCTGCTCTGTTATAGAACAGAAATAGTGGTAAGTGGCAGGAAAACCCATACCAGTCTTCCTTGAGGTCTCTTCTTGTAAACTGAACCCACTGTTTTACAATTCCTTTGGGGAACCCCCTTTTCCCGGCTCTCTTTCTCCCCCTCCCTTCCTGCTCTGTCTCAGCAAAGCCTAAGCCTGAGGCCAACAGTCAGTCAGATGGAGAAAAATATCACAGCACATTTTTGTCGGCAAGGGGAAGCTGCCACATCAGCAAGCTCAGGCAATGAAGAAGGTGAAAACAGTTAGTGAGCTCTGGCAAAATATCCAACAACATTCCTAAAAATAATGTTTCAACAGCTGGCATGGAGACAAACATCAGAAAGTGCCTACTGAAGCATTGTTCCCTCCATACAAGTCCCTACTTAAGAGCCCAATCCTGCGTAAAGATCGGGCAGGCGGCCGAGGCCGTCTGCCCGATCCAGTGCTCCGCCGTGGGCAGCCTGCAGCAAGCAGCCCACGGCAGAAAGTCTACTCGGGGAAAGGGAAGACGAAACTGACTTAAGTCAAGACATCTGGTTCTTGTCGGCTCAGTGCTGCACAAAAGCACCACCAAAGGACACACTCACTGCATTGGCACAAAAGTGCCAACGTAGCAGTCTGTAACTCCGATATCCATAACTTGGGGAGCCAGTGAATAAAATAGGAAAGAGACTCAGGCAGACCAATTCCACCAAAATTACCACTGCTGATGCAACCGTGTGCCACTGAAGCACACACTGCATCCTGCTGGGGAGGGGGGAGGTCCCAAGAGGCTCCTCCCGGTAAGGGAGCATTTGTTGCCTTGCCTAGGGGTAAGACCTTGCTGTCCCACTGAGTCTACAGTACTCAGACCTGCACCAGCAATTTAGATGGCACATGTCCAAGTGGACCTGGGAAGGCAAATTGAGGCAAGGAAGGGGGATAGGGATATCAGCAGTGCTGCCACTGATACTGCTCTCTTCCTGGCCTCTATCCACCCCCTTCCTTGCTTGGGAGCTGGCTTCATGAGGACGGGGAAGGAAAGCTTAGGAGAAGTACCATATTGTCCTGAGTATAGGACACTCCTGATTATAAGCCACACCCTTAAAGTTTGGTGCTATTTTTTTTTAAATACATTTTTAACTTTTTAAAAAACTTAAATATACACATTAGTATAACAGAAAAACAGTACAGCTTTAGTACAGTTAAAGGCATAGGCATCCTGTCCCTTATTGAATCTGGGCACCCTGGTATGAGTAGCCTTCCCAGATCCAAAGGGGGACAGAGTGCTTACCTTTAACCTTTGGAATTTGGGCAGGTGCAGCTTGTTGCACCCTTCCATGATGATTAGGCTTACCAGATCTCCAACCGGGACAGAGTGCTAGACCTTTAGGAGAAGGAATGTGGGCAGGTGTAGCTTTTTAAGTCCTAGAGCAGAATCCCATTGTGTTCAGTGGGGCTTGCTTCTGAGTAGACATGCCTAGGATTCTGCTCTAGGACTTAACAAGCTACACCTGCTCACATTCCTTCTCCTAAAGGTCTAGCACTCTGTCCAGGTTGGAGATCTGGTAAGCCTAATGATGATGAGCTGCACCTGCTCAAATTTCAATGGTTAACAGCACAATCCTGTGCATGTCTACTCAGAAGTAAGTCCCATTTCATTCAATGGGGCTTACTCCCAGAAAAGTGTGCATAGGATTGCAGCCTAAAGGTTGGCACTCTGTCCTCCTTTGGATATGGTAAGCCTATGCAGGAGCTCTTGCTCTCAACTTTCAAACTGTACTGTCAACTTTCAAACTGCAGGATCAATAAATATCTTTCAGCCATTTAGCAAGTGATTAAGGCTTTGCAGTTTAAAAAAAGGAAAAGGAAAAAAAAGCCCCATTTTACCTTTGAAAGAGACTTGGAGACACTTGAAAACAGAATGCTTTGCAGAAAACTCTAGCAGAATATGCTAGGTTTTGATTGTAGGCTGCACCCCTACTTTAAAACTTGCTTTAGGGAAAAAATGTGAGTCTTATACTCAGGTCAATACAGTATAATCTCTCTTCCTGAAGCTAGGGCCTTGGTTGCACTGCCTTCTTTACCTTTCCCCAAAGTGCTTCCCTTTTTAATGTTTCTTTGGCCGGGTGTTTACTATGTGGTAAACCTGTATTTGGGCTGAACCACTTCAGAGTGTAGGTGAGACTTATATGATACTTCCCATACAGTAAATCCTGCACATAGAAGCTGGCATAATGTGAGGGAGAAGGCTAAACTAGAAGTCTTCTGTCTGACAGTTGAAAGATTTTTATTTTTATTTTTTTTGGATTGGAAGGAAGCATATATATTCACTCATATGGACCAATGGTCTGACACAGTATAATAAGACAGCTTCTTCTGTTCATGTTAGACCCCACATGAGGTCTGAAGTGGTACATCCCAGTGAGGGCTAAACTACACACGAGACAGGTGATCTATAATTGGATTTATTTATTTATTTTTACTTCAAAAGCCGTTATGGTCTGTGTGTATGTGTATGAGAGAGAGAGAGATCACGGAAGCAGTGTTGGAGTTAATAACAGCTCTGGGGTAGGTGATTTTGACAGGGGAAATGGTGCAGTGGCATGTTTAACACACACACACACACACACACACACACACACACACACACACACACACTACTGTTTCACTACTCAAATTAACACCCTTCCATATGCTTTGAATTACAGAAAAATATGTTGTGAGATTTGATCATGGCAGAGGTGAAACAAGGGTGGAGCGAAGGCAAGTAGTTCTGCAAGACTCCATTACACTGGAGTCAGCGGCCCCTCCCCCTTGCTGTTGGAGCCATTCCAGCAGCAACAGGGGTGTCCTGCATGTTGCCTTTGCTGCCAGAATGGCTCCAACAGCAAGGGGGAGGGGCCGCTGACTCCAGTGTAACAGAGTCTTGCAGAACTACTTGCCTTCGCTCCACCCTTGTTACGCCTCTGGATCATGGGTCTCTTGCATATGTAGTTTGGCCTTGACTCTGAGAACCAAGGCTTCAGTATGACAACTCTGGGGCATGGCAAAAACCTTTTAGACCTGGCTTTTTTTACAGACTGATGTACAGAATGACTGAAATAACTTTTTAGTCCGCAATCCTAGCCACAGTTACCTGGAAGTAAGCCCCATTGACCATAATGGGACTTACCTCTGAGTAGAAAGGTATAGGATTGGGCTCTTAGGGCTCAGTCCAGCCTAACTCAGGCACAGTTGAGGCCCAATTGTGGCCCAATTGTGGCCCAAACTAGGACCGAGTTAGGCTGCAACTGTGCCTGAGTTAGGCTGGAGGCAACAGCATTGGGCCAGGATCGCGGCAAAACTTACCGCAGAGGCAGGCAGGCTCCTGTGGGGAGCTGTCAGTCTTGTGGAAGCGAAGAGCCCCCTCCTCAGCCCGTCTGCGTGCACCTACCACAGCTGCTGCAGCGGTTGCAGCAGATGGGCAGCCACAGGCGGGCCTGCAGGCACTGCGCGTTTGACAGTCAGCTGAAGGGCAGAGGTTGTGCCAGTGCCAGCTGCCCCAGGGTACCCTGGGCATCAGCCACCTGCCGCAGGGGGGAGTGTGACTGCCCTCCCTCCTGCAGACTGCGATGCCACCCCCAAGCCACGGTGAGGCTGCACGTGGGAGTCATGGGGGGGTGAGCGGGGGAGAGAAGGGAAGGAGGGGGTGGGAACGGCACGCACAAGGGGGGGGTCTCATGAGGTCTGGAACCGCCTCCGCCAGGACATGCCCGTGCGCTGCCTGAAGCCCTGGGCCTCAAGGGCCGTGGCAATGCCCACAAAGAAGGCATCCCAGCATGCCTTCTGCTCCGTGCCCCGGCCAAGACCGAGAGATGCCGTGGGCTTGTCTGCTGCGAGCGGGAAGGGCTCACGCAGCTCATCACACCCCCAGATGGGGCAACGTCGGCACCTTGCGGCAGGCGCTCTGGCGGCATGGGGGGTGCCAGCGTCCATCATCAGGGAGGGGAGGCAGGCACACTGACAGGGGGTGCTGGGGAGGGGCACGGGTGGGTCAGAAACAGACAGACAACACGGCTGGTGGGAGAGGGATACAGGGAGAGGGGTCTGCAGAGACCGATAGGGGCACAGGGGGCACTTCGCAGATGGAGGCAATGCAGGAACGGGCGCCTCTCATGCAGACGGACCGAGGGCGGACACGGACGCCGTTGATGGGCGGAAACGGACGCCGGTGACGGGCGGACAGAGGGCGGAAACGGACGCTGGTGACGGGCGGACACGGACGCCGGTGATGGGCGGACCGAGGGTGGGTGAGAGCCCCGGTTGCTGAAAGGGCTCTTCACGGACGTGGCGGACGTGCGCCACAGTGCCCGTCAGTGTTTGCCTGCCTGACAGGCCCCCCAACTCCCCCCTCCCCTCTGGTCCCAGAGGGTCCGGCAGCCCCCCTGCTGTGTTCTCCCAGGGATGGCTGTGGCGGACCCTGGCTGGGATTCATGCAGAGGCTTGTGTGCTGGGGCCTGCCTGTGTGGGTGTGTGGGGCAGTGCTTGTGCAACATTGGGGACATGTGTTTCCAGGGGCATCTTTATTGTTCTGGAACAGTGGCAGAGATGGCCGGGCGTGGCTGCCAGGGGTAGGCACAGCAGCCTCTAGGACCACAGCAGCAGCATCAGGCGAGCCCCATGGACCTGGAGATGCGGGCTCTTCCCCTGTGGAACCACGGCCTGCTCCATAGAAAGGGGAGGGACAGCAAGTAGGCAGCCAGGGCGGTGGGGCAGCAGCAGCAGCTGAGGTGGGTTGCAGGGCAGGCTCCCAGACCTCTCTGGCAGCATCAAGGCAGGTGACCATGGGGCAACCAGACTGCAGGCCCAGGGGTGCTCCCCGGACGGTTTGTGGTAGTGGGCATTCCTGGGGGGGACGAACAACATGGGGGTGTTCCATGGCAGCTGCTGCGTGGTAGCAATCGCCATTGAAGAGGAGCCAGTGTGCCAGTTGCAAAGGTCTGCAGGGAGAGAAATCAAACACAGCTGAGTGGTGTGAGACACATAGCCTGGTCTGCGCTCCTTCCCTGGGTGTACGGTGAGCATGATCCTGTAAGGGAAAGGGGTCAAAGAGAGAGACAACAACACAACTTGGGGGTCACAACCATGGCAATCCTAGCAATACTGACCTGTCGGTAGACCTTGTGGAGAAAAGAGGGGGGGGAACAGCTGGTGTCTACATATGGGTTACAGTTCCACACTCATGGCATTGTGTGCTCACATTAATACAGGCAGCTATGAGACAAGACATTGGTATAGAGGCATATCATGGCAGGCTATGCAGGCAGCTATGAGACAAGACATTGGTATAGAGGCATATCATGGCAGGCTATGCAGGCAGCTATGAGACAAGACATTGGTATAGAGGCATATCATGGCAGGCATTGCAGGCAGCTATGAGACAAGACATTGGTATAGAGGCATATCATGGCAGGCTATGCAGGCAGCTATGAGACAAGACATTGGTATAGAGGCATATCATGGCAGGCTATGCAGGCAGCTATGAGACAAGACATTGGTATAGAGGCATGTATCCTACCTATATTTCTCTATGCAAAGAGGCAGACGTCAGACCACATGTCAGCACAAACCCTGCACTTACCTGCTGGTGTTGTTGCCTGTATGGGGGGGGGAGAGAGGGGCTGGGAGAAAGACATGGGTTAGCAAACACTTGCATGGAGACAGCTGCCCAGGCACAGCAGTAAACAGTTTGGCCACAGGCAGAACAGCCCTCTCTGCCCTAGAGGGGGGCAGAGAGGAGAGAGGAGAAGAGAGAAGTGGGGTGTTAGAAAAGTTTTCAAAGTCCCACTTTGTGGCTGCTGGGGGACAGAACCCCACGCCACGTGCTCAGAGAGAGAGAGAGAGAGAGTGGAGGGCTGGGGCTGGGCTTTTGTGGGAAAGAGGCTGGGTGGGGCTGGGTGCTGATAGGGTAACTATTTGGGTCCATGTCCAGAGTTAGGCCACACCTGTTCGGTCCTAACTCAGGCCCAACTCGGGCCCAGGGTGTTAGAACTTTTCAGGAGAGGGCTGGTGTGGGTAAGGTAAAATGGCTCCTATGGGTCTCCTCACATTTGGGTCCACCCTTTTTGCTGGCCCAAATTTTGGGCCTGAGTTGGGCTCGAGGGGGCGTGTCAGTGGCTCTCCAGTGTCTGGAACCGGACCAAAATTCGTAACCGCCCCCGTCACACCCCCGACACGCCCCCAACACACCCACTTTTAGGCTGCAATTGTGCCTGAATTGTGCAATTGTGCCTGAATTGTACCGCAGTTGCCTTGGGCTGGACCGGGCTGCAATTCAGTCACAATTGCAGCCCAACTCAGGCACAATTCAGGCACAACTCGGGCCTAAAGCACTTGGGCTGCAATTGTGCCTGAATTGTACCGCAGTTGCCTTGGGCTGGACCGGGCTGTTAGTGTCATAGATGAACCTTGTCAGGGTTTGGCTAATCTAATAAAATAATTACACTTCCTGTGGCAAGTACAACTACAGTTTGTAAGAGCGCCCAGTCACAACTGCTTTGCAGCAATGTCTGCTACAGCACTGATGCTGTGCGCACACCCCCAAAAGGGTGGCGGTTGAGGTCCGTGACCTGGGTTCGATAGCCGAAAAACACTGAGACCATAATTGACCAAATTGATGATTTTATTAAAGTACTATGCGCATAGGATGCGTCTGCCCTTATGGGGCAGAGCATGAAGAAATACAGAAAGACAGCAGTATTTATAGTCTTGTACCTCAAGATGCCTCCTCCTCCTTGTCCCTCCCCTGTATCGCCCCTCCAATGGTTTGCGATCAGGCGAGGCTTATGTAACAAACAAGGGACATCTGGGGGACTTTCCATTCTTTTATAATATCATGACTTGGATAGTTCTTGGCTGTCCGCCTTATCTCTGCCTTATTTGGTCATACCCTCCACCCTCCTTCTCCTGTGGGTGATGTTATAAGAACATAAGAACATAAGAAGAGCCCTGCTGGATCAGGCCAAAAGCCCATCTAGTCCAGCTTCCTGTGTCACACAGTGGCCCCACCAGATGCCTCAGGGAGCACACGAGACAACAAGATACCTGTGTCCAGTCGCCACTCCCTTGCACCTGGCACAGAGAAAACCCACTTCTAAAACCAGGAGGTTGCTTATGGCTTGTAACCTGTGATGGTCTTTTCCTCCATGAATTTGTCCAAACCCCTTTTAAAGGCATCTAGGCCAGGTGCCATCACCACATCCTGTGGCAAGGCATCTAGGCCAGGTGCCATCACCACATCCTGTGGCAAGGAGTTCCACAGATGAATCACACGCTGGGTAAAGAAATATTTTCTTTTGTCTGTTCTAACTCTCCCTCCACTCAATTTTAGTGCGTGTCCCCTGGTTCTGGTGTTGTGCGAGAGGGAGAAGAATTTCCCTCTATCCACTCTCTCCATCCCATGCATAATTTTATAAGTCTCAATCATGTCCCCCCTCAGGCGCCTTTTTTCTAGGCTGAAAAGCCCCAGACGCTGTAGCCTTTCCTCGTAAGGGAGGTGCTCCAGCCCACTAATCATTCTGGTCGCTCTTTTCTGCACCTTTTCCAATTCAGCTATATCCTTTTTGAGGTATGTTCCTAGAATCATCTGTACTTCTTGCGGTTTCTGCCAAGCTAGGTATGTGTTAGGGGGGGTATACTTAGCAAGCATAAACTGTACTTCCCTTTTTTTCTACTTTGGCTCAGAGGCCTGTGCTAATCTTAGGTTCCTTTAGGCCTTATTATTTTATTTAGGCCCACCCCTGGATCCCCGATTCTACAGTCCCCACTTCGAACAATACCAGGCCGCGGCTAGTCCAAGGCCTGATAATGTTCGCCATTTATTTCCAATTTGAGGGTGGCATACATTCCCTGTAGTGCAAACATTTTCTGGGGAGGAGATAATTCCTTATTTCTGGTCAGCCAAAGACAAAGATACATTTCACAAATACACACAAAAATTAAAGTACATTCAGAATAGATCATACAGGATAGCACAGTAAGCAGCACAATCAATACAATCTTTTATTCCCCCCCCCCTCAACAGGGTGTGATTCCCAAATGTCTCTTGTGTTGCTTTTACTAGCACTGGCTTGTTCACTGGTGTTGGGATGGCTGATAAGCATCACTCTCTCGGCCTTCACGATGTAACCTCTTGTGTCAGTTAGGGCACAGCTGGTAGCAATCAATATACGGTATACAGCCCGATTCACCTTTTCTCAGTATACTATTTGCTTGATCACAATTTAAGCCACACACAATTTTCCTGTTGGAAAGGGTGTCTTATAGATTAAGTAGATGACAATCCTTACGCTTCTGGAGAGAGATAAAATAACAACAGACAAAACAGAAACAACTGCACATAGTTAAACATCTGGTCCTTTACAAAGCGGACAGGTCATACCCCTCTCATTGTAATCATTGGCCAAAGTCTCCTATAGAGACGTTCAAATAGAGATATTCAAAACGGGGCAGGTCCCTAATTTATTCACCATCCAAAAGGGCATTTTGGCTCTTTACCAACAATGTTTCAAAGTTTAGTTTCCTCTTTCCACTTAATTGCTGGCCACTTGCAAGATCGTCATCTGCACCACTTGCCTGGCGACGTACGTCTTGTTTCTTGAGCTCCCATACCTGGGGTTCATCTTCCTGAAGGGGTCCTTAGCCAAGGCACTGGCCTTGCAGATAGGTACGGTTACCATTTGGAAAAACACTTTGGTCAGACATCACTTCAAAAAATAAAATCAAAGTCCTAATAACAATTTTCTTGATATGATTCAAATTCTTGGCAAAAAAAAAGTATTGTTTACACAGTCTCCGCAGGTCTGGGACCCAGCATGGGATAAATAGTAAAGTTGCTCAAATCCATACTCACATTATGACAAAAGCTCACCCTTCTTTCTTTTAGTTATTTTCCATTCATCCTGGTCCTTAAGAGGCCCCACTTTCTTCATAATGTCATCCTCTTGATTGGTGTAGCTAGACCACTCCAGGGTTACATGTCGGTGGTCAAGGGGCATTGGAGGCTTACTCTTGCTGGGCTGCCCTTTTTAGTTCTCAACTCATTGGGGCAGTTCTCTTAATGATTTCACTTTCCTCTAGATCCTGGACAGCCTCCTGCTGTCTGCAAATAAGGGGCACATCTTTCTGGCATTCGGCAGCCTTCAGTGCTGGCAGACTCCATGAGCATTGTACAATTGCAAAAGCAAACTTCTTGCTTACCTGCTATCTACTGGAGCATTCATGTCAGGGCATTTAACTCCGCCACCTGTGCCGAGATACCTGGGGCTAATGAGCCTCCAGGGTTTTTCTTCTGCGGTATTCACAGCATAGCCAACATAACCTTTTATTAGGTTAGTGGTGCATCTTCCAGTAGTTCATCTCTCTGGTCTTTACGGCTGGCGTATTCTTGGTCCAGTACCTCCTGACAGTACCGCTGCAGGGCTCCTGTTCCTGTAACTATAGGCAGCAGTATATAGCAGAGTTCTTACAACAACAACAACAACACACGTTGTATTGGTGACCCCACTTTGATTAGTTCTAATCTTCCTGGTGTCTTCTGCAAAACTGGTACCTTCTCTTCCCACTTAGGCAGTCCAAAAGGTAGTTCAAGGGTACTTTGATGTCCAAATTCTATTCCTACAGCCCTTTCTACTAAAGGGGAAATTTACAACTGGGGTTATAAAAGGGGCCCTTTAATAATTTTCGGATGGCCGAATACAATGAGGGGAAAATGACTTACAATTTTTCCGCTGATCTCCTTGCCGCTCCTTAGCCGAAGGGGGTGTCAGAGACTCTGTTCCTTTCCTCTTAAGTCTTTTCCTGAAGGCAACAACTTCTTTACAGAAACAGAGAAGTCACATACCAAATTGGCTATGAGTATCAGGGCTAAACACAGATCACAAACTCTGATGTTTACAGCCAACTCAAAGAGGAACAACATATTTCTTTACACAGCCGCGATGACATTCCCCTGTAGGCTGGAAAACCACAAAAGGGAAACACATGCAAAACCACAGATTTCAACTTCGTGAGTTTCGCCGTCACACAAAAACTTTTAACTTTCACTTAATTTAATACAACCATTGCCAATCTTGGTGCATTTTCCACATTGTATACACTTGCTATGATGTATAAACAAAATACAAATTCCCATCCATATTTTTCTTCAGCACACATTGTGTATACACACAGTTTCTCTAATACAAAATGACTCTTAGCTCCCTTATAATTTGTTTGCTCCATCAGGGAGGACCTGAATCCTTCCCCACTTCCAAGATCAAAGATTCAAATTTTATTTATCTATTGGAGCCTTCCTTTAAACCAATTTAAATTCTTGTATAGCATTACAAGCCCTACATATGTGTTTCATGCTTCATACTTCATTCTTTAACCACATACTTTAGCTGTCAGCTCTTAATGTAATATATTTCCACACAAAAACTAAGTCCTGGATAGACTCCGGGTTTGTGCCATAGACTTCACCGTAGAGGTCTCTCCCTCCAACAACTCTGGCAGGGAAGCCCTCCTTATTGCCCAAAACCCTTCTCAGGGATGTCCTAACACACCTTCCACGGGCCGAGGTACGCTCTATCCACTGAGCTGTGGTTTCTTTAGCCATAGGCTTATCTGGAATTGGCAAACCACCCAAAGGCCTTACTTGGGATTAGAATAATTTATTTCAGGAGTCTGTGCAAATAAGCAGGCTCCTACTTACAAAACTTTCACAGGTAAAGTCTAGTAAATTATTTCCAATATTCTTATAATGCCAATAACTCATATAAGATAATTAATAAGCCAAATTTCCTAACATAATATACAACTAATTTTAGATTGATTCTTTCATTCACATTTATGCAGCTATATCCTTGTTACTAACTACTCTTGTTCATTTCAATAGGCTCACAATAATGCATAAATTTTTCTTATTTTCCTAGTGTTATAAAAGTTTCCTAATTCCAGTCCATTTAAAAACACTAAATTTAAACTTCATTATTCAAACCAAATCCTTATTTATTTCCAGAAATGTAAAATTCATTCCGTTCTTAAAATGCAATTTCTTAAAAACTTCTTAAAATGGAAAATGCACTCTCATTACTAAGTTTGTAACTTGTTACTACTAATGTTTTCTCTCGCTTGGTTGGCAATGAGTCCAGAGTTGCAACTCAGCTCCATAAATAGCTGACAGTAATACTAGCAATGACAGACCGTTAAAAGTTACATGCAACGTACTGTCATTCGGGGAGCCAAATTTTCTCCTTTAACTGTTTTTAGTTGTGCCACTTGCCAAGCGTTCCCAAATGCATTAAATACTCCCCACTTGTATTCTCTTCGCACAAGGGGAGATACATAACTGTCACTTTCCCTTACACAGCTTTCACTATTCCCATGAGACATACAACTCAACAATCATCTGATTCCTTCCCTTTTACGTCGGCTGCTCACAGCCAATTTTCACATACGCTGCTTCCTTTTTCTTTCCAAAAGAAGACCCACGGAGTTATGCAAACTGCTCTTGCATCTCCCTGTTACTTATAACGGCCCTTCGCCAACAACAGAATGTGTCACAATCATTCCCTTGACACAGACTTTCCCCGGGACTTCCTTCCGTCTTCTACTGGCTTATAGTGAGTTCAGCCCTCCTATCTGTTGCTAGCTGAGGCTCATTGCGACATTCACACTACAAATTTCACATCCAGCCCTTGTTCGTCTTTGAGGCTTTTACTTACATTCTAATCTTTTCTTAGTTCTTACACAAAATAATAATTCCAGTGGGTATTATGTCCACACCCTTTTCTCAAGATAAGTTACTTCTTAATTTAGGGGATCAGACCCAAATAATCTCCAAGTTTCAGTATACCGCTCAAAAGAGTACAGGCAGAGGGCTTGGATCCCCCTAACCCATAGTGATGTTACTCAATCAGTGGGTCCTGGTGGTTACGGCCCAATGGGGAACCTGGGTGCCTGTCACCCGTTTAACTTGTGGGACTCTAACCCACATACGGATGGGTATGGGACTCTAACCCACATCCAGATGGGACTCTAACCCACCTACTTGCACCGTTTTCCCCAAAGAGTGCGTCCACTAATGGCACTCTCGCCTCTTCCCACCTCTTCCCTCACATCAGGGTGAGAGGCCCTTCCCTCTCTCAGGGTGGTAAGTCTCTCAAGCGTGCGGCGAGCCACTTAGGATGACAAAGGGAGGCAGTCCCCGGATCCCCAGTGCATGCTCGCGACCGAGCACTCGTCCTTCAGCAGGTGAACAAATCAACCTCTGAACCCCTGGGTACCAGGCCCAAGCGACCTTTACCAGCCCCCCTTCCCACTGCTTCTATCCCATTCTCCGGTGGCTCCCTGCACCTTCAATGGGTATAGGCATCCCCTGAAAGCCTTGGAAATCAAATAGGCATAACCCACACAGTACTGTAAAATTTCACTTGCAAGGTTTCTGTTACTTACGTTTCTGCAGGATCCTGTAATTTGGGGTCTCAGGCTCCAGCCATCGACTCAGTGCTGTCCCACAGATTTCTCCCAGAGTCCAAACAATCAAGTCTCCTCCAACAATGTGTTGGATGCGCGCTAGAGAGTTGATCGTCCAGCCCCGGAGGGTGTCTAGTGGGAGAGTCCAGGTCTGATCAAATTTGGGGAGGGGTACTCCCGCCATTCTAGTCCCATCTGGGTCGCCAAAACTGCTGTGCGCACACCCCCAAAAGGGTGGTGGTTGAGGTCCGTGACCTGGGTTCGATAGCCGAAAAACACTGAGACCATAATTGACCAAATTGATGATTTTATTAAAGTACTATGCGCATAGGATGCGTCTGCCCTTATGGGGCAGAGCATGAAGAAATACAGAAAGACAGCAGTATTTATAGTCTTGTACCTCAAGATGCCTCCTCCTCCTTGTCCCTCCCCTGTATCGCCCCTCCAATGGTTTGCGATCAGGCGAGGCTTATGTAACAAACAAGGGACATCTGGGGGACTTTCCATTCTTTTATAATATCATGACTTGGATAGTTCTTGGCTGTCCGCCTTATCTCTGCCTTATTTGGTCATACCCTCCACCCTCCTTCTCCTGTGGGTGATGTTCCTAGAATCATCTGTACTTCTTGCGGTTTCTGCCAAGCTAGGTATGTGTTAGGGGGGGTATACTTAGCAAGCATAAGCTGTACTTCCCTTTTTTTCTACTTTGGCTCAGAGGCCTGTGCTAATCTTAGGTTCCTTTAGGCCTTATTATTTTATTTAGGCCCACCCCTGGATCCCCGATACTACACTGAAATACAATACGACGCATCAACAAGACTTGCTGACATATCTGCTAATCTTCTGAAATAACCACATAACTCGTGCTCGGCTACAGCGTTTGGGGCTCTTCAGTCTAGAAAAAAGGCGGTTGAGGGGGGACATGATTGAGACGTATAAAATTATGCATGGGATGGAGAGAGTGGATAGAGAGAAGTTCTTTTCCCTCTCACACAACACTAGAACTAGGGGACATCCACTCAAATTGAGTGGAGGTATGCTTACCAGATCGCCGACCGGGACGGAGCTTCTTGCCCTTAAGGGGCAGGGCGAGGGAGGGGGCCAGAACGACGCGTCGTTCTGGCCCCCTCCCTCGCCCCGCCCCTTAAGGGCAAGAAGCTCCATCCCGGTCGGTGATCTGGTAAGCGTAAGTGGAGGGAGTATTAAAACAGACAAAAGAAAATATTACTTTACCAAGTGTGTAATTGGTTTGTGGAACTCCTTGCCGCAGGAGGTGGTGATGGCACCTGACCTGGATGCCTTTAAAAGAGGATTGGACAGATTTATGGAGGAAAAGTCCATCACAGCTTACAAGCCATGATGGGGATAAGCAACCTCCTGGTTGTAGGAGTAGGTTTTCTCTGTGCCAGGTGCAAGGGAGTGTCAACGGGAAACAGGTTATCTTGTTGTCTTGTGCTCCCTGAGGCATCTGGTGGGGCCACTGTGTGATACAGGAAGCTGGACTAGATGGGCCTTTGGCCTGATCCAGCAGGGCTCTTCTTATGTTCTTATGTTGAGGGAGCTGGTGAACCCGAGACTCACTTCTGATTTTTCCAACCATGATTTGGACGGCTACCTGCATTACCCATGGGCCATGTGTAGCATATATTGTTTTCCTTGAGGTAAAAGAATTTTAAAAAGGCTTTCAGCTGTTTCAGGTCTTGACATACTTTAATTGATGACACTAATGACCATCTTGTTTTACTGGGTGGTGGTGGGGAAGCGTGTGTGTGTCCTCTCTCCATAATTTTTTTTGCTTTTATTACTGTATACTTTTTAAACAAACCTTTAAATAATCCTCTTGTTTATTAGTACAGTATCTGTTTTTAAAAACAGCACACCTAAATATCTCAATGAAGATATAAGTTATACTTTTTTTCCTAACATAGCTGGCAGCCATTTCCTTGTTCTATTGCCCCAAACTACCATAAATCAGCGATGACGATGCTGATTTAATGAATTTTTTAGGACTGCATGTTAAAAAGCCCAAAGGTTAATGGCCTGACTACAACTTGGAATGATGAGAAGACCGCATTCAGAGCTATGCTGGTTTTTCTATCCCATTTGTGTTGTGGCTCTTTTGGGTGTTCTACCCTTTAATTTGGCCAAGCAACCTAAACCATAAAAGTGTTTCAAAGTGGTTAGCATTGGTTTTGACTACCCCAAAACAAGGATGTGAAACATGCTTGTTGGGAGACCAAAGTTTGAACTCAGGCTAGGGTGAGAAAGCAGGCCTTCAGCACAACTCTGTTACAAATGCTTTTGTTATGGCACTGACCGAGCTTCAGATGTTGCCTCTGTGCGAATAATCGCATCTGTTCAGCTCAAAAGAGCTCTTCTGTGGACTTGCAGCGCTTATCAAAGAGGTGCCAGGAGGAACCCACAACTTTCCACAGCACTTTCCCACCCATTATAGCAAACGCGTCAGGCGTCCTGGAAGCACTTCAGTACCTTGGAAAGAATCTTGGCCTTTTAACTATGGTATAAATGGTTTGTACTGTATATTGGCCATGCTTTCTTTCACAACGACAACCCCAGGGGCTGTCAGACTTCTGGAAGTTCATCTTATGTTTTGGCTGCACCTTCTTCCTCTGTCTTTAATAATGTCTATACTCTTTTCGCCATATGTTGCACACAAATGTAGAGCTCACCGTTTACATGTGCTTTCTCTCTCAGTGGTTCACTGAGGCCTCACATCCATTGATTCACTTGTGCAATTCATGAGCAGTAAGAAAATAGCTCAAAGGCTAGGTGATATACAAACGGAGCTCTCACTTAAAGAAAAATGTATATGGTAGATGCATGGAAAGGGTGTCTAATAATACAATATACAGTATTTATATATCGCCTTTCTTGGTCATTGGATTTCTCCTCTGACTTTAATCCAAGGCGGTGTACACGGGCAGGCTTTCCTAACCCCCCTAATGGTTTTTTGGTTTTTTTTACAATATATAAATGTCCAATCTTTCGTGAACAGCTACATTCCAGGTGGTATCCTTTTGCAGTCTGGCCTCTCCGCTGGCTGTCTCCTCCCACACTCGGCCGATGCAGCTGGCAGCTCTTATCTCTTCTCGCAGAGGCTTTCACAGCTTTTTGTCGGTGGTGTGTCTCGAACTTGCCATTCACCAATCTTTGGGCTTGCAAGGCGGCGGCTCTACCAACTGAGCCAGACTCCTCTAAGCTCTTAATGCTTAGCATTTGTTGACCATGCAAAGTCTTCACATGAATTATCTTGATGTAACCCTTACGACAGCCCTGTAAGTATTATTATCCCATTGCAGCTGGAGACCTGAGGCTGAGAGGGCACAGCTTGTCTAAGGCCATCTAGTAGTGCCTTCATGGCAGAGATCCAACTGGGGAAGCCCTAGTTTGCAGGTCAGTCCCTGAGACAGGATGCTGCTTCAGCCCTCTAATCTTTCCAATATCCAAACAATTTGACCTAGCAGTTGTGGTAGAAATATTCAAGACACAGAAACACTTTCTAAGTTAGATGAAACAAAACAACAAAGAAGAAGGGTAGAGTAGAAAAAAATGCTTTTTCAATGTTTTAACCTGTCTGGTTTCTATCCAGGAAAAATAATCTTATATTATTGGAGATGGAAGAAGATGGGTTGAGAGAAACGACAGCCTTGAGAATACTTCTGTTTTGTTATGGAAAAGGAGAACTTTGATCAAGGCAGCCTATTCTTGGATTCTGAACAATCCAAAAGTCCAAAGAGGGGAATCATGCTGAGAAAGGAAGATACTTTATTATGTAACTGCTGGTTAAAAAAGAAAGAAAGGAGGAAGTACTGTTTTTGGGAGGGAAAAAAAGTTAGGTCGGTTCCTCAGCTTGTGTAAAAGCAAGAACAAAAAGTAACCTAGTGTTTATCAAAACGTACATCGTTTCTGGAGCATAAGCCATGAATGAGCTGCTGCATAGCTTATCTACCGTATGTACAGTATATGTTCCTGCCTCAGGAGACCTCTAATGCATTTTTCTTTTTGCTGAAGGAGTGGTACTGCTATGCTCCTTTGTATGAGCAGCATACAGTCCAAGCAGCAGCCTTGGGCCAATTCACGTGACCTTGAAAATATATTGAGATGTGACTTGGAAAGTTGCCACATTTCCTCCCGGCAAAGTGCCTTTAAGAGTAGCAGAAATTCAATGGGTAAGAGGCAGCGGGCTCTATGTCTCCATTTCCACTCTGCCCAAAAGATATATATGTTCAAATGTATGTTTACAAGCTAATGAAGCATGTCCTGTACCCTCAGAAATAAAATGTGGCAATCGTAATTGAATCTGTCCTGCAATCTATGCACTAAAGTTCAGGTTAGGATTGTCAGATTGCAATTTGGAACTCATCCCACCCTTTTATCTTGAGATTTGCTGCTGAGCTGGGTTGTGAGATAGCAGGTACATTATAACATCTTGCTGAGTTACAGTGCAGGTAGGGGAAGTATGTGGACAACAACAAGGACCAGGATAGAACAGACAGAGAAGCTGTCATTCCCTGCTGCACTAAAGCTATACCCATGTTCTTCAGGTCATAACTTTGAAACTTTATGTCCA
The DNA here is from genome assembly GCA_026170595.1 of Plestiodon gilberti rubricaudatus. Lineage (NCBI taxonomy): Eukaryota > Metazoa > Chordata > Lepidosauria > Squamata > Scincidae > Plestiodon > Plestiodon gilberti. The sequence continues at coordinate 81,618,778 of JANXHW010000001.1, forward strand.
GGCAATTAACTGGATCACTGCCATGCGCAGTGAAGGGAAGCTTTTTAAAAAAATGATAAGCAGTGCAGGGAAGGGGAACAACTGGGATACAACCCAGTGGGGGCTAAGGCTCTCGCTACCCTCCTGCCGTGACTTTGGGCTGTTTTCATTGCCTCCTCTCCCATTTTATTGGTAAAAACCCAGGGGGGGGGGAAGAATCAAAACTCAAAGCACATGTTTCCATGCACATTTAGTCTGACCCTGTTGGATTTCAGGTGCATGCAAGAAAAAAATTCTGGCTTGGAAACAGAGCAAAGCAATCAGCCATCCATTTCAACACACACCAACAGTCAGCATATTCCTTCTCTCTGACTTTAACACGAATTCAACATGGAGGAAATGAAAACATGACTTGGATTCTTTATTTTGCACCTCTTGCAAAGTGTCCTGAGAGCAGTGGTGAATCAATGCAATTCATGAATATCATCATTTTGCCTCACTTCATACTGAAGAATTAACTACTTTCTCAAAGCCTAAAAAGAGTTTCAACTCCCTCTTCTGCAGCAGAGCTATAAGTAACAGAATCCAGAGCATCACAGGAATATATAACCTTTATTTTTAACTTCATATAGAGGTGCACTGTCAAAGCAGATGGAAGGGTTTTAGACATTGTGAGGTTCACATTTATACAAGATCCTTAGACTGTAATTATTATTACAACCGATCACCCTTCCTTATGGAAATGTTCACATACAAGGCAGGTTCTTTCCAATCTGGCATATCATGGTTTCTCTAGCTGAAAAAATAATGTGCTGACATGCATACTGGCTCACAGCCCAACCTTATGTGTGCTTACTCAGAAGTAATCTCAATGGAGATAATGGGGCTTACTCTCAAGTAAATGTGCATACGTTTGTAGCCTTCATATAGTTCTAGAAAAAGGTCCAATTTCTCTCTTCTTATACAGATTTCATTTTAGCCATTTCAGCTGTTGAAATGATGAACATGTTCTCTTTCAAAGCAAGGACTGAGATGTAAATGGGAGAGTGGTCATCTTGGGAGAAATACTCACCCAGAGGAGATGCAAACCAGCCTTTGTGAGTGCAGGAAGTAAGAGCAGCTTACAGATGAGACAAAGATGAAGCAGCAGAACATGGTTTAACATAGTGATCCCTTGCCTGTTCACATATTAACTTTCAGTGCTTTATTGTTAGATGAGGATTTATCTGAAGCAATCTGTCCAATCTGTATACAACAAATCTGTATTTATCAGGATGGATCCCATAAATGTGCTTTGAAATGGATGCACTCACAGTATAAGTACTGTATATTTCTCTAATCTGGTATGGAACTAATTTAGGAGGAAGTAGTTGATTTAAGTTTAACACAGCCTGATCCAGCCAAATTCCAGCACAATCCTATGCATGTCTATTCAGAAGTAAGTCCCATTGTGTTCAATGGGGCTTACTCCCAGGAAAGTGTGCACAGGATTGTAGCCTAAGATGCAGCGGCTGGTCTAAAGGGCTGGCCGCTGCATCCTAGGCCCATTGTGGGCTGCGCCGGTGCGACCTGGGCTCATCTCAGGGGAAGGGGACATTTGTCCCCTTCCCCCAGTGTAAGCGGCGCAGACCCGAATAGGCTTCCTTGGATGCACGCTTTGCCACCCCTGCCCGCACTTCCTGGTGCCGGTGTGGTTTGTGGTCGACGGCGCAGTAAGCGGTGCCGGCCTCTGCTCCGGCACCGCTTACTCCTAAGGAGCTGCAAACGTGCTTTACGGCACGTTTGCAACTCCTTAGGTCTCACTCCGCCGGCCCAATTCTACGTTGGATTTGGCCAACAGACTGTGAAATTATGTTGGTTTGTATATTATTGGGCTGTAAAGTCCACCCCTATTGTGGAGGAACAGGTGTGCCCTGCCCCCTCCACCATACCCATCAAGTCCTACATGCAACAATAACCTTATTCATACTATCCCCGCTGCCCCTTTTTGCATTGGAAGAATCATGGAAATTGGAGCATTCATTGTGCATATTGCTGTTGGCACCAAGCTCTTCTGCTGTTCATTATGGAAGATGTCAAGTGAAGGAAATGGAGAGTGCCCACTCCCCAACCATAGGATGGTACTTGGTGGGCCCAGTAATATATGAATGGATCCAAAGTGGCAAAGTTTTTATATTATGAACTAAAATGACTGCAGCAAATTCTCAACAGGCAGACTGAGAAAAGATTATAGATAAATAATCAATACTCATCTATTACTGTCATGCTGTAAACAAAAATATTAAGTAGCCTCTTTTGGAATCTGTTTGGGTTCTTTTTTTAATTTGTATTTTGGATTTGGAAGCATTTCATTCCTTGTTGTTCAGTTATTTTCCAGCATATTAACTTAAGCAATATAAAGGAGGCATCCAGATTTTCTTTTCCATACAGATGACCTATTTTGTTGGCACTTGCTCACCACCTGATAACAATGATCTTGGAGGTTTGGGGTAGTAGCCAGCAGTTATTGAGCTATCTGCAGAAAATCGAGTGAATCTATAATTCAGTGGTAAATCTGAAAAAAGCAAACAAACAAAACAAACATGTTTTTATAAGATATGCAGCTCAGATCACAACAGTAAGCTACGAAGAGCAGTATTTGTCCTCCTTAAGCTCTTTATCCGTGTGCTTATTATTGTAAGCATTTAATCAGATCACATGATTATCACATGATTACATATTTTGTCATGTGTAAGTACAGTATAGCATGACCTACTACTTAGTAATAGTAACAGACTATACAGTATATACTAGCAATTAAAAACAATGCTGCTTTCACTTTCCCATGTTCTACCAGTACTTTGAATCCACATTTTAATGTGAATCAAAATAAAAGCAAGATGATGCTTGCAATAATCATGCCATTGTAATCTCTAGTCTTGCAATGATATAGAGAAACAGGAATATGAACCATCATTTGACAGACTTGGGCAAAGCATTGTATAGTTCTGTTGATACTTGTGGGAAACTTTCGAAAGGGCTTTTATAATGTGATATCAAATGTCAAACATTGTGTGTAGTTGGGAGAGTACTGTGTCTAGTACCGCTCCCAAGAGTAGGGGCAGATTTCAAAAGTGATTACTGTACATACAAACCCATGCTTGCATTTGCAATTGTATACAGATCCAGCATAAAATTCTCTTGCAGATAAGTAATTACAGCATTAAATAACATAAGCCCAAATGTGCATTCCTGCAGGACTAGCTATTTGTAACAGGTACTGTAACCATATAAAGCTTACCTTTATAACCTTTAACAGGAAACCATATAAACCATATTATATCTGTTTTCTCATTCCAAGCCAATACCACTAAAGTGCTCCTACTGACTTCATAGGAACACAAGTGCTTTGCTGAGTTCCAGGCATCATTAGTTGTACTTTCTCTCTCCATAAGCTTTAGTGTTCTTGTTTGAGACATTGCTCTACCTCGACTTTTGCCCACCTGTTATTGCTCATCTTTTCAGCTCAAAGAAATTATATTCTGACTTTTTCGCTCTTACTGTTTCACTTACAGATGCCACACTAATAATTCATTGCAGCTTGCTAAAAGCAAATAACTTTAAAATTTCAAACATATCGGCCAAACACTTGACCATTGATCCAACACAAAAAAAACCATAGTAGACTGTTTGTGGGAAAGTCTCACTCACCTTCACAGGTGACGCCTGTTCACATAATTTCACATTTTTTTTTTTAAAAAATGACAACTTGTTGATATTTGTACAAATGCACCTTTCCTGCAAAGCATCCAGGTGGGCAGCCCAATTCTGCCTAAGATCTGCCGCAGCATGCAAAGCGTGCTGTGGAGGATCCTAAGCAAGATCAGGGCCATGCTGGCGGAGCTGGGGGCTGGGGCTAGCGGCACCAATGGGCCTCCTTGGATGTGCACCAGCTATCTTGCTGGTGCACATCTGGGGAGGCCGTGTAAGGCCAGCCAGGCCCATGAAGGGGGTTAGGATATCGGCGGAGCATGCCACTGATATCCATGCCCACCTCCCTGGTCTAGCTGGCCAATTGCCCCTCCCCCGCCACCCCGGCCTGCCCTTCTGCTGACCGGCACAGGTCTTACCTGTTTCTGGTGGTGTGGTTCGGAGCCATCGGCGGAGTGAGCGGCACCAGCTTCGGCACCGCTTACTCTACAGGTGCCACGAAAGTGCCTTACGGCACTCTTGCGACACCCTACGTCGACGGAGATGTACATCCATATGTATGTACATTCATATATCCACCTCTGTGAATATGGGCTTCTCTGTGCCCTAAGATCATGTCAAAACCTCAAAGACAACATGCTCTGCCAAACACGTTGGATAGGTACTACCACTGCCACCAGCAATATCGGGTCAAGATGCTACCCTGCCTATGCTACCCTGGAGATCACGAGAGATGCTGAAATGTATTTGCATAGTCCTTCCTTACATTATAAACCTTAAAGCACTCGATGTGCATTTTGTTCACCTTAACTTGCTACAAGATAACAACTTTAAAACTACTTCCTTTCCTATGTCCCACCCCTCCGCAACTTTCTTGTTTCTTAGTAATAAAAGTCTGCTGTCAGAGCACATCAATTTTCCCCACAGCTCTGAGAAAGAATGTTTCATTCTTGCTGACTCTGGCAGTGTGGAAGTTTTGTTTTGACAGGGGAGACATCCAATCTCCACTTTGGAAGACCTCAACACTGGAGCTCATTATTAAAAAAAATATTGAGACCAAAGCAACACGTTTCTGTTCTAACTTTTTTATGATCACGGGTATCATTCTGCATGCCTGGACTCGCAGAGTGATTTGACAGTTTGAATGTCACAATTAAGATTTTTGTTCTGGAGGATGGGGGCCAATTTTTACACTTTTGGTACTCTGTACACACACACACACACACACACACACACACACACACACACACACCATCACCATCACCACCACCACCACCCCCACAAACCACAGTGAGTCTTTGTTCTCAGGAATGGGATCACCAATCAGGAAGCCAGTCTTGCATGTAACACTGACTAGCCACCTGCCCTGCTCTTGAACTCCTCTAGTGAAAGCAAGGGCATCATGAGGAAGGGGAGAGAGGGAGAGCATATTTCTCTCTGCAAACTAAATACCTGCGACTGTTTTTCAGAGGTTTACTGCTGCTGAATCTGGAGGAAGCATAGACCATTATGACCAGTAGACATTGATTGACTTGTACACCATGAATGTATCTAATCCCCTTTTAAGCTCATCTAAATTAGTCGATATCACCAGGGATGGCCCAATCATGAGGCTGATTGAAGTGAATTGATGAGACATCCTTGCCCCCGTCTGCCCACCACCCCACTCTAGGCCACTGCCCCCCAGCTCCTTCAACCAGCGCTTCAATCCTCTTCTCACTCATTGAGAGGAGGTTTGGGTCCAAATTCCATCTGAATGGTGCAGGACTAACTTCCACCGGTGGGTGTTGGGTCCGGAGGGTGGCGGAGTAAGGGTTGCTGGCCTCCGCGCAGGTGGCCCTTACTCCAAAGTCATTGCAAACATGCTTCATGGCAGTTTGCGATGGCCTAGATGGCTGCACGCGTGCGCGCGCGCGCACACACACACACACACACACACACACACACACACACACACTTACACTTGGGCAAATATTTAGAATGTTAGACATCAGTATTTATTCTAAAACATCAATATTATTTTGGAAACTTCCATATGCTGGCTTTCAGGGTTCTTCATTCTTACCTGCTATTGCTTCAATGCTTGGGATTGTGATAGTACTATAAGATTTAACACACTTGCAGGACCACGTGCTTACTAAGATTTTCTCTGTGTCTTCCGCTCCTGAAATGGTATCCACAAAGAAAGAACCCCATTGTTTAGAAATAGAATGAAGAGGTTTCGGATGATGTCCCTGAAACATAAACAAACATGAAAGTAAATACCAGCTCCATATATGCATGAATGAATGAATACATGAATGGAATTCCTGCATGAATAAGATTCTTACTGATTTTGGCACAATGTGAACTGCAGGATCAAAAATGCCCCCAAGACCAAGTCAATGGAGAAGGCTCAGATCTTCCAAATGCACTGGGCCATACACCACTTTCAAGTCAATAGTTATTCATCCTAGGAATGTTTAGCGGTTTCTTCCTATAGAACTAATTGAACTGAAATGCAATTAATAAGTACTGTTTAGAGCAGAGGTTCTCAACCTGTGGTATGGGTACCCCTAGGGGTACGCGGACCTCTTGCTGAGGGTATGCCAAGCCCTGCCCCTTATCTGCCCCTTATCTGCCCCATCAACAGCTAATTATGTGTTAATTAACATGGATTTTAAATTTACATTATTTTCGGAGCCCTTTTGTCTCTCTGATTTTGGTTTTGGGCTTATTTTTGTACTTTGGAAAATGTACTTTGGTGGGGTGGGGGAGGGAGGAGCTGATTTTGGGAAGTGTGACTTGGAGAAAAAAGAGATCCTTGCATCTCTCTCTCTCTCTCTCTCTCTCTCTCTCTCTCTCTCTCTCTCTCTCTCACACACACACACACACACACACACACACACACACACACACACAGAGTTAAATAAGACATTTTTTCACGTTTTAGTACTTTTTATTTAATGATTACCTAATTAATTAATTGATTAATCCAATTAATTAGCAGTTAATTAGCAGAATTTTCTAATTACTTTAGAAAATTGAACCATGACAGGGTGTACCCGAGCCTCCAAAGGTTGAGAACCCCTGGTTTAGAGGAATTTTTCAGTTCTTAGAATGCCAACGTGATAAAACCACCATGCTTGGGGATAATTTCTTTTATTTTGTTTGGTTTTGCTGTCTCTCAGCTCTCAGGACTATTATCTCAGGCAAGCTTCCCAGTTTAATTTTAGAGATTAAGAGTGCAGGAAAAACGTCCTAAGAACTTATTGATGTTTGAAAGCTTGCAGATGATTTTTAAACCACTTGAAATACTCCTATAAATAGGGTATTGATGTGACTCAACACCCACCCCAAGCACACAGGAGGTTGCTGTTATCTTCTGTACAGCATGCTTTGAGCCTTTCATAGATAACTGAATGCACCTCTTCATGTGATGGTCATCAGAGACTCATAGTCAACATATGTACCTATTTCCAATCTTTCAGAGTTAGTTAGTTCTTAGATAAATACACTTTAAACAGAAATAATGGCATTGTAGGTGGCATCAGGGAGTGGCCAGGTTGGACCCTGGTTAAGGGCCCATACCCTTTACAGCGTCCTTGAACCCTGGTGGCAGTGATAGCACCTAACGCGTCATCAGGGGGCGCCAGAGGCACCATGGGGGTTCCAGTGCAGGACTCTTGACTCAGGACTCCAGCAACCCGGTGCCAGCTCTGAATGACAGGTCGTTCAGTAAGCATGAAGGCAAACGTACTGAGCCAGCTGTAATCTCAGGATCACAGACAACTGTGAAGTTTAAGGTCTATAAGGCATGGGGCAGATCTAGTGCTTGGTTAAATCACACAATAGTATCAGCTGCACTGGAATCATAATAATCAACTGTGACACCAGTTGGCTCTGTCTGATGCTCATCTAGGCTGGCATGTGCTAGGGAAAAAAAACCAGTAAAGCAGAAGAGGTTGACTGGGATTATTTTACAATAATCTAAAAGGAAATCTCTTTGAAACAGACTAGTTAATTGGTTTATTCAGTTGCAGGGATGTAGATGTTATGGGCTGTGCCCCTGTGCAAAGGAACATAATGAACTAACACCTCTGACCTACCACAGCCCCACCCAGTTCAGAATCCTTTGATCAATCCAATTGACTTTTCTTCAGCTTGCTTGCTGTCACTGATGGTGGATATAGTAATTTAACATAGGTCTCTTGCAGAAGCACAGATGACACCTGGCTGAACAAAAGCTCTTTGATGCACTTCCAGAAAGAGATCACAAATTAAAATCCAGCAAATGCTGGTGCCGCATAGCCTACATTGATTTCATATGGAATTTCCATGGGGTGCTGTAGAAGTTGCCTTGAAATGCTTGCAGGTTGTACAACACCACACATGTGCTGAACTGTTCTAAGAACTTCATGTAAAATCTCAATAATGATTAGACTAGTGCAAGATATATCCAACTTTCTTTCTTTCTTTCTTTCTTTCTTTCTTTCTTTCTTTCTTTCTTTCTTTCTTTCTTTCTTTCTTTCTTTCTTTCTTTTCTTTTTTTTGCATAGTGACCCTATCCATCGTAAGAGAATTGAGCTCCAACAATTAAAGGGGCATCTTACACAATGCAATTGTGGCAGAACTACCCCAGTGTTAGGGAAATGGTTAGCAGCTGGATTCTGGAGGTGCCAAACAAGGATTGAGAGTGGCATATTGAAGGAGCCAAAATTGTGGCTGTAGGGCACTTCAGGAGATGCTGGTAAGACCTTTCCATTTGGCTGTCAATTGTAACCTGCTTTTTCAGATGGCCTTTTAATGTAGTTGCTGAACAGGTCACCTAGGAAGCGTATGTCACATGCTTCCTAAACACACCGACTAGCTAGGGTGTCAGCACTGTTGAATAGTGTGGGACCCGGATCTGAGTAAAAATGCATTGGATTTAAGTCCTGCCACTTCCATGCTACTTCTGTCCCACTCCCTGCATAGTCTTATGGGAAGTCTCCCTTGTTGTGCCTTCAAGACAAATATTGACCCCTACTGCTCAACTAACACAGATGATGGTAGCAGCTCCCAGAGCTGAAGCAAGGAGGCTGTCTGCAGTGGTGCTGGATTATTAGTGTGTAAACAAAAAGGTGAATGAATTTGGGCTCTCTGATTGAGTTGCTATATAGCACCTTAGGTCAAATTAGATGTGTGCTTAATTGTGCAACTTGACCCGATAGAACTTTCGTTTTACATAAAAATAGTAAGTGGGGAGACTAACAGCGCAATCCTCCGGGACTTTAAAATGGCGGAGCGCGCACTTCGCTGTTCTAAAGTGTCACGAATGTGCTCTAAAGCACGTTAATGACTACTTTTGAGTAAGGTCAACCGGCGCGAGGCCGGCAGCCCTTATTCCGCTGCCAGGACATCCCCACGGCCGCTGGAGGAAGGTAAGAGATGTACGAATGTACACCAGCTCTGGAGCTGGCATACATTCGAGCCCTCCATGTAAGGCCACACCGGGCCGGGAGAGGGCTTTGGATATCGGCAAAGCTCGCTGTCAACACCCCTGCCCTCTCCCTCCCTGCCCAGTGCGGCCAATGGCTGCCCTCTCTTGCCGCCTTGTCTTCCCTCCCTCTGCCCCTGCACCAGCAGGTGCAAGGCTTAACTGTTCTGGCGGGCACAGGGACGGCATGCTGGGGGAGAGAGGGCCAGCGGCCGTTACTCTCTGGGTGCTGCAAAAGTGGTTTACGGCACTTTTGCGACACCCAGTGCTGGGGGAGCATGCGCTCCCCCAGCGCTTTTGTACACTGGATTGTGTTGTAAATTCTGGAGGTAGTTAGGGGACTTTTATTAACTTGCCCCTACTACAGTTTTGATCCTAATATCTATTTTAAATGAAAAATACTCCAACTGGAAGCCAATAGAAAGGCCCCCCCAAACCACATGGTTTTGCGACCCTCCTCATGTTATTTTAAACTAAAATGGATTCCCCATCAGGTCAAGTTGCACAATTAAGCATACTGTATATCAGATTTGGCCCTTATTCTGCAATGATAGAAAATTGTCACAAAGACAGTAATAAATTATCTAGATCTAAAAATGCATACTTTACACAAGCTTTCTGTCTCATACATACACTTCAAACACAAGCGTAATCTATTTCAGAGACAGCATTTATTCTGTACAGTTGCTAGTCTTCTGGAAAGAATCAATATGTACACAGTTTTAAATTCCCTTACTCTGACAAGTAAACCAATTCACTGACACAAGGAACTAATTCTTTTGCTCATTCTATTTTTTTTGAATACATTTTGCTAACAGGAAAGGGTTGTCTTCTTTCCTGTCTTTGAAACACAGAGGAAGGAAACAACGCTTGAATACTTATTATTTGTCTTCTAATTTTGATGTGCTATTTCTGACTTCAAGCAATGCAAAACAAAACAAAACATATTTATAATTTCCATTAAGAATAATTTTACAGCTTGTTTAATATCACATCATCCTGAAGGGTTGACAATAGCTTTGGTGGGGACGTTGGGCACAAAGCTGGTGAGGTTTCCAACTTAGCTGCACACATACCAGGTACCCTCTCCACCTGCCCAGAAACTGGGCAGGAGATGGAGAAGAGTTCTGTAGCACCAGCATGATGGAGAACAGTACTGTATTTTCATAATGTCTGCAAACTATGCACATACTGCCTAGGTATGATGTCTTCCACTGAATTTAGGTGAAGCTGAGCTTGCTTTTGAGGTATTCATTTAAAATCACTGCAAATAGTCCTTACCTCATACTTTCCTTTTTTCTCTAAGGGCTCAGACTCTGTCTTTGTAGGCACCATCACCTGCTCCCCTCTAAGCTCCTCTAAGATGAGCACAGTCTCCCAGTTACTATAGTGATGGGCTGAGAAAATGTCTGAGTGCATGCTGTCACCAAAGTAAACAACCTGAAAGGGAAGCAGTAAGATAGTTGCATTCTTCGTAGAAGAATAAGTATTAAGTACTGTATATAAAAAGAAGAAGAAAGCTTCAAAAGAGTCAAGTCAAAAGTATTCAAGTTCACTAAATATCCATGAATTTCCTTCCTCCCAGCCCATCCCCAAACCCTAGTGGGTTATCTTAGGATAGTTTATATGCAGGGAGCACTATTTGGAAATTGTCGTTGTCATTTCTGGTACATTTTGCAAAAAAAAAAAAAGATTTTTGTAAATCATTTTGTAAATCATTTTGTAAATCCGCATGTAAATGAGGATTACAAGTGAAACTTGTCACAAACAACCTTGGAATTTTCATATGAGGAATTTTCATATGAGAGGAATTTTCATATGAATTTTCCTCCTTCTTAGAGGGAAATTTCTGGTCTCATTGGCCCAGAGGTTCTCTCTTCTAACATTTGGAATTTGAAAAAAAAGAGACAACTGTCAGAACGGTGGTTTAACTGTCACCATTCTTTTCTTCTCCACACTTCTCCTTCTGTGCCACCCCCATCTTTGTTTTCTAATACAGGGAATGGGAAAAGAAGCAATGGCAGTGAGTGGACAGCTGGAGGAGGATGTCTACTACTAATCTGCTGCCTCAAGCGACCACTTCAGTTGGCCTCATGGATGGGCCGGCCCTGAGTGTACAGTTGAGGAACCATTAGTATTTCTATTTGTCACAATACAAAATACAAACAAATTGTATTGTTTGCAAAACAAAATACTGCATGTACCTTTTTAAAACGCTTAAAATGCTAGTCAGTCTTGCTTATATAAATCATGGATAGGAATTTCATTCGGCCCTGCCAAATTTTAAGGTGTGATTTTTAAAGTTGCCCACAGTTTCATTCATAAGAAAACGAATTTCCAAAAGTTGAGAGAGAAAATGTTATCGCTGTATTTCTCCCTGGGTTACATAAATAATGCCCAGTCATGTATTCTATACTGTGAATATTCTATACTGTGAAGTGTTAGGTCGTTTATTATAACTGACCACTTAGATGGGCAGTTTGTATGGTGCAATACACTCACTGGGAAAATAAAGGAGCTCCTCAGAATACAGATATTGACCATTCCTCATATAGGTTGTTTTTGAAGGCCGTAATTATATCTCTGAACTAAATTTATGGTACATGAGACTCAAAGCAACTGGAGAAATACCATATTAAATAATCTAAAAAGCCATGTTGAACATGATTAAGGCTGCAATCTAATGCACACTGGCTTGTGGGTAAGCTCCACCCAACACAGCTGGACTTTGTTTTCAAGTAAACAAACACAGTATTGGGCAGTAAAGGTCATGTATGAACTGCTAACAAAGTTACACAGCATAAATATATAGGCCTCTCATTTCTAATCTTCATGTGATAGTTCACAGAAAACACTATCAGAGTCACATGCCACAGAGTCTACTCCTGTGAAAAAGTAGCCAGGTGAACTCATATGTTGAATTTCTGCTCATATTTTGAAAATAGGTCTGCTGTTGTACCTTGTCTTCTTTTTCTAAATACCTTTGGTTCTAGTTTGCCAGACATCTTCTTCAGCAACTCATACAATTGGGTTGAGTTACCTTGGGAGTACCAGCCAGGTTTGTCCAAGAATAGGAGGGTCTCTTGTTCCTCATCATTCTCTGATGTAACAAAGCAAATTTAGCCTAACTTTAGTAAATATACATAGAAACCCCAATCATTCTTCTAGAACCATTTGTAGAAGGATGTTAAAGAGACTTTGCTCTGAGAAAATTCTTAACTGACATCTACAACACATTCACACATTGTTTTGCCCGAGTGTCTCTGAACGTCTTTAGAATCAAACAGCAACCTCAACAACTTGCTTGGAAAAGCTTTAAAGAAATTTTCCAACATAGACTCATGGCATAACCCTAACCTTTTGTTAAGCCGACGCAGCGGCTGCTGTGTCGGCCTAGGGTGTTGCGAACGTGCTATAAAACACATTTGCGACACTCAGAGAGTAGGCAGCACCGGCGGGAAGGCCTGCACCATCCCACTGGCGCTGTATCCAGGAGCTACATGCGCCAGAGCAGGTAAGGTTGCTCCAAGCGATGCGGAGGCTAGGGGAGGGAGCGTAAAGGGGCGGGGGAGGGTGGATCGGGCCCGGGATGGGGGCAGGATTGGCAGCAGTGGCAGGTGCCAAATCCTATCCCCCTTCCTGGGACTTTTCCCCCCTACACGAGGCTTCTTGGTTCTGCACCAGCAATTGGGCTGCCCGTTGGTTTGTGCAGTTTGCTTAGAATATGTCTATCTGCCAAGGCATTGATGGTGTGTGTGTGTGTGTGTGTGTGTGTGTGTGTGTGTGTCTTTGATCTTTTCCACTTGCACAAGGCAAAGTGGGAATATGGGGCTCGCTAACTAATTAGCTGATGGGGCCAAAACAAGAACTGAGGCAGCCATTAGGGTTGCAGTGTAGTTTGTTGCTCAGTGTGACTTTGGCTGAGAGGTGGCACATATTTGGGAGACTGGAGTTGAGCTAACATGGAGATACAAAGCAGGGAGATCAGAGATATGCAAATTAGAATGTTGAGCTGAACTAGACCAGGGTGATCAGAGATAAGCTGCACTGGAGCTTCAAGGATACAGAGGAAGGATGCAGAAAGCTGACAAAAAGGGGAAACGCTTTAAGTGGTTTGGGAGTGGGGGCATTGAGTCTAGTTTGGTTGGTTAGCCCTCCTGTGCAATCTGGGGCTGGGTACCATCTAGGGCAGGACCGGCCTACAGATGATGTAACCTGAAAGTTTGAGGTTGTCAATTGCTACTTGCCATAAATGAAACCCTCAGTTCAATGTTGTGTCTGCCCAATCCTACCCCCCGCCATGTTATAGCAAGCAGCCACACCACACCACACTAACAGAGGCTGCACAGAGGCAGCCTCCTTCTCCCTCCAGCATTGCTGGAGGTGCTGGAGGAAGTAGATTTTTTTTTTTTTGCCACAGCTGCAAATCACATGTCCCATCCTACTTGGTACTTACAAAGCCTTTGTTAGAATGCTTCCTATATTTATGGTTAGCAGTCAAGTGCTGACGTGACATCACAAATAACACAGCTCAACAAAAAAAGTTTTTTTCCCTGGTGCTTCGAAAGATAACCTATTATTTGGTATATTAGGGGCACTGATTCAAATAATGGCATCAGTTTTGCCCTGTCAGCTTTACAGCACAATCCGACTTAAATTCCGGGCGGCGGACCTAGCGATCTGTCGCCCGGAATAGGCCAAAGTAGTTGTAAATGTGCCGTAAAGCACGTTTGTGGCCTACTTTCGAGCAGGGCAGGCTGGCGCAAGGCCGGCCGAGGACTCTGCTTGCCGTTGGACCCAGGTAAGTGTGGATCTGGTGGGCGGTTGGGCAGGCGTTTCAGGTGGAGCCGGGAGGGCGGCCATAGGCCTAGTCGGGGACATGGCGTCTGCCATATCCCAGCCTCCGCTGGGCTCCGTAGGGCGGCTGGGCCATTACACGGCCGCCTCCGACTTCCATCAGCAAAAAAGCTGGCGGAAATTCCAAGAGGCCTATTGGCCCCAGCCGCCATTACACCCGTCCCCTTCCCCGAGTAGACTTTCCGCCACGGGCTGCCTGCTGCAGGCAACCCGCGGTGAAGCACGGGATCGGGCAGACGGCCTTGACCGCCCGATCTTTAAGTTGGATTGGGCTGCCCGTCTTAGGCACCTTATATGCTGATTCAAGCAGCTTCCTCGCGAGGAAATCACATCAGCTTCCTCACAAGGAAGCTGCTTGAATCAACATATAAGGTGGCTGTGCCGTATCTCCAAAACTAGAGCTAATAGTGCAATACTGATGCCATTTTTTTGAATCAGAGCCCCAAGTATACCCCAAAATAGGTCTAGCCTTTAAGGCACCAAAATGTGTGTTGGGTTGTGTAATGCATCCCAGAGAGAGGCCATGCAGAAAGAACAGGAACACAATCAGTAGATGTGAGATTTAAGCTTTTGCTCACTCCAAGTATGTTCTGATACAGAAGCCATTCCCACAAAGCTTATTGGCAGATGGTCCCTCTCTCTGTCTTAGCAATCTTCTTCACCTAGCAAGCTCCTTCAGTACTGGTGTCAGCACATACACTATCTACATGGAAGAAAACAAAATGTTCTATTTTCTGAAAGGGCTTGCTGATATGTAATGTATTAATGATTTCACAACAATAGCCAAAAGTGACTTACAAATAATAAGTACAGTACTGTATTTTACAATACCAGTTTTAAAAATAGTTATAGAGGGGTAACTTCTAGACAAAATACCTCTTTATTATGGATGCTCTATAAACTGGATAAAAAGGAACCCTAAAGTTAAAACTCATCATCTTCTTTTCATAAAGAGACTGGGTTTTCCTTTCATATTTTTTGCATAAGCAATCAGTGATATGGACAAAGTAAGATGTGCTATTCTTAATTTAGAATTTCCTGGTTTATATCTTAGATTCGTTCCACAACAACAAGCACATCTGAATGTTCTTATTTGTTCTGTAAATACAGTATATTCTTATTTTAAAACACTTTGTTGTTGGAAACTCTGAAGAACATTTGAATAAGAAATATTTTTTTATGTCAGCCAAATGCACATTTTAGGGTATCAAGAGCTGACAGATAAACTTCAGAAGCAAACCATATCCATAAAAATAGTGTTGTTATACAGTATGCAGATTTTTGAAAATTCACTACGAAATAAAATAAAATATGAACAAGCTGGGGGAATAATTTATCCTCCTGCTCGTGTAGTTGCTCACTCCTTATTAAGGGGTGGTTTCTCCATTAGGTAATGACCAATTTTCCCTCTAAGGGGTCTAAAGTGTTGCGTGGACCCCTTAGGCTGCTGTGCAGTGGCTCCATGGCATTTTCAGACGCACAATGATGACATCACACATCATCATCAGACATCCAGGAATGCCACACTCTGAACCACACAGTTTAAAAAGGGAACAATGGTAATGACTGCTGCAGTGTGATCTGCACATCATGTTGGCCCAGGGCCAGCACGGTGGGCCAGGGTTCCACAGAGTTTCAGGGGATTGCCTCACATATACAGGTTGATGACCCCTTATCCGGACATCCAAAATCCAGACTTTTTGGGGCTATGATTTTTTTAAAAAAATGTTTTCCAGCATCTGGTTGGCATAGCGCAAGGCATGCTGGGGCACAAAATTATTAAAAATACTGTATAAAATTACCTTCAGGCTATGTGTATAAAGCGTATATGAGACATAAATGAATTTTGTGTTTAGACTTGGGTCCCTATTTATGCAAATATTCCAAAATCCAGACAAATCCAAAATCCAGACAACTTCCCATCCCAAGCAGTCAGGATAAGGGATGTTGTTGTTCAGTCGTTAAGTCGTGTCCGACCCTTCGTGATCCCATGAACCATATCCCGCCAGGCCTTCCTGTCCTCCACTATCTTCCTGAGTTTGCTCATTTTCATGTTCGTTGCATCGGTGATGCTGTCTAACCATCTCATCCTTTGCCTTCCCCTTCTCCTTTTGCCTTCAATCTTTCCCAGCATCAGAGTCTTCTCCAGAGAGTCCTCTCTTCGCATTAGGTGGCCAAAATGTTTGAGTTTCAGTCTCAGTACTTGTCCTTCCAGGGAACAGTCAGGGTTGATTTCATTGAGGATTGACTGATTTGATCTCCTAGCAGTCCAAGGGGCTCTCAGGAATCTTCTCCAGCACCACAGTTCGAAAGCATCTGGGATAAGGGATACTAACCTGTATATTTATTTATTCAGGTATTTATATCCCGCCTTTCTACCTCTGAAGAGGCCTTTCTACCTCTTGAAGAAACCCCAAGGTGGCTTACAACACTTCAAAAAGAACAGTACAGTAATAAAACTCTCAGGCCCGTGCTGGTCTTAATAGGAACCAGTGTTATAAGTTTTCTCTGGCCTGGGCATGTCGTCTTCTTTCCTCCCTTCAGGGTGCGCAGAGCTTAAGCAGTCCCTGGGAAGGTGGGTAGAGACTGCATCAACAGTCCTCTCAGGCCAGTGCTGGTCTCCATATAAGAGCCAGTGTTATAAGCTCACTCTAGTCTGGGGACTTAAGTCAGATGAATAATGCCCAATGTTTGTGCAGAAACACAATAATTATTTGAAATATACAGTACTTTAAGATTACAAATCTATCAGCATTGTTTAATCACACTGAACTCACTGTACGCTTTGTACCAAATTTTATGTCCAGATTGCGACAAAGGGATGGAAGAACTCAGTATTTGTTCTTCCATCCCTTTGTCGCAATCTGGACATAAAAGAGAACCAAGGGTGGAAGAAGTGAAGGGGTGGGGCTGTGTAAGTCAGTTCTCTGGCTTTCATAGAATTTAATGAATTCAAGTAAAAGGTTTCTATCATCTTGGATACTCTGTGGGTTGCAAAATCTGTTCCTGTCTCAGACACTGGCAGCAATAGGGCCTAGAGGCAGGATTTGCTTTTTCTTCAGCTGTGCTCCTTATTGTATCTTGTTTTATTGTAACAAATATGGTAACTCAATGGGACCCTCTAACAATGAAGTCAGCCCCTATCTCTGGACCCTGAGATGACCAGCGTCAGGTAACCTGTACTCCAACAACATCTCCAAATGCCTTCCATTTATTCTCATGGAAAATGACAGAGACAATGCCTTGGCAACAAGACTCACAACACAATC
Source organism: Plestiodon gilberti rubricaudatus (assembly GCA_026170595.1). Lineage (NCBI taxonomy): Eukaryota > Metazoa > Chordata > Lepidosauria > Squamata > Scincidae > Plestiodon > Plestiodon gilberti. The sequence continues at coordinate 81,636,031 of JANXHW010000001.1, forward strand.
CTATGCATGTCTACTCAGAAGTAAGTCCCATTGAGTTCATTTCAGCCCAATCCTATGGGCCTGTAGAATTGGCTTACGGCAGTCGTGAAAGCACTTCCGGCAGCACCAGCGGGAAGGCCAGAGTCTTCCTGTGCACACCAGGGCAGTGAAGAGGACCTAACAATGGAGGTAAGTTGGCGAGGAAGGTCAGAGGTGTAGCTAAGCGGCCCCTCGGTGACATCACCAACAGAAGTGACATCACCGCCTCAGAGGCGCAGGGTGGGCCAAAACAATCACCCTCTCCACCGCTGCTGTCCGTTCTCCGCCCCCGGCGAAACGGCGTGATTCAGGTCCCTGTTGTCCGCTTTGTCGCCCCCCACGTTCTGCCTGGGGGTCCCTTCGCCCCCTCCAGCCACCTTCTGGGGAAGGTGGGGGGAGGTGGAATGAGGGCAGAGGAGAGTAAAACGAGGCAGCGACGGGGGTTGGGAAGAGTGGATCAGGTCCGTGAAGGGAATGGGTTTGGTGGCAATGGCCACAGCCAAATCCTAATCCCCTTCCTGGGCCCAATCCATCGTCCTGTGTCGACATGGGACTTGAGCCAGCGATTTCACTGGCACAAGACCGAGTGGACACCCCCCCCCCGCACCATGGAGGCTTACTCCCAGATAAGGGAATGAATGTTCCCTTACCCAGAAGAGACGTCTGCGACTGCCCCCACTAGGATACAGCAGTACCCCTTTTGGCACCACTGCATCGGCCGGGGGGGGGGGAATGGATAGGATTGGGCTTTTAGTCCCAGCTAAGTGTGTATAGGAATGCAGCCTTAGTAAAAGACTTCTGCAAGAGATTAAAATCAAGTAATTTTAATGTATCTGAAGTTCTCCATCTATAAAGACATTTATTATTTTATCGGGACATCAAATTGCCAAAAATAATACATAGCTTTACAAAATCCTTGGATTTATGCAAACAAATTTTCAGGCAGGGGGATAATGGGCAAGTAATCATACAAACTGTATTAACAGATCACACAAACCATACTTATCAATAGTGGTTGCATGCATAGAAAACTCTGAAGAATTACCGTATTTTTTGCTCCATAAGACGCACTCCCCCCCCAAATAGAGGAAAATGTTTGTGTGTCTTATGGACCGAATGCTAAAAAAATGTAAAAAAAATTACTTACTGGGGCTTCTGGGGGCTTCGGGGAGGCCTGCGCAACCCTCTGCAGGCCTCCCTGATCTTCAGTTCGGTGATAAATGGCGATTTTCAGGCATTTCCGGTTTTCGCGAAAACCGGAATTGCTCGAAAATCGCCGTTTTCTGCTGAACTGAAGATTGTGGAGGCCTGCGCGACCCACTGCAGGCCTCCCCGATCTTCAGTTCAGCGATAAATGGCTATTTTCGGCCATTTCCGGTTTTCACGAAAAAACGGAAAGTTGGCCAGCAAAGCTGAATGACGTTTGACAGATTGCTGTGCCTTAGGAGAAATGGGAATTGCACTCTGCCTCTCTATACTGTACATAACATTTCATTATGTTAGAAGAAGGTATAATCAGGATAGGTTTGATAAACCACTTTGTCTAATATTTTCAGTTTATTTCTCACAAGTAATATCTTAACTCAGCAATGCTTTCTCTTTTCTTATTAAAAGGAGTGCTACTTTTAGGGTCACTGGTCACACATTACATTTTTTTTTCAGGTGTACACCTAAGGGCCGCAGTGGCTTAGTGATTAAGATGCTGAACTGCAGACTGGAAGGTCGGTAGGACAGCAGTTCGAGATCCGGCCACATGACCACAGAAGCTTCTTCGGACAGCACTGGCTCTTTGGCCTTAGAAATGGAGAAGAGCACCACCCCCTAGAGTCAGACACAACTGGCTTTCGAGCAGGGGATACCTTTGTTGTTGTTCAGTCGTTAAGTCGAGTCCGACCCTTCGTGATCCCATGAACCATATCCCGCCAGGCCTTCCTATCCTCCACTATCTTCCTGAGTTCGCTCATTTTCATGTTCGTTGCATCGGTGATGCTGTCTAACCATCTCATCCTTGGCCTTCCCCTTCTCCTTTTGCCTTCAGTCTTTCCCAGCATCAGAGTCTTCTCCAGAGAGTCCTCTCTTCGCATTAGGTGGCCAAAATATTTGAGTTTCAGCCTTAGTACCTGTCCTTCCAGGGAACAGTCAGGGTTGATTTCATTTAGGATTGACTGATTTGATCTCCTAGCAGTCCAAGGGACTCTCAGGAGTCTTCTCCAGCACCACAGTTCAAAAGCATCTATTCTTCGGCGCTCAGCCTTCCTTATGGTCCAGCTCTCGCAACCATACATTGCTACTGGGAACACCATCGCCCTGACTATACGAACCTTTGTTGGTATGGTGATATCTCTGCTTTTTATTATGCTATCTAAATTTGCCATAGCTTTCCTTCCAAGGAGTAAGCGTCTTTTAATTTCATGGCTGCTATCTCCGTCTGCAGTGATCTTGGAACCCAAAGAAGTAAAATCTGTTACTGCTTCCATTTCTGCCCCTTCTATTTGCCAGGAATTGATGGGACCAGATGCCATGATCTTAGTTTTATTAATGTTGAGTTTCAAGCCAACTTTTGCACTCTCCTCTTTCACTCTCATCAAGAGGCTCTTTAGTTCTTCTTCACTTTCTGCCATTAGAGTGGTATCGTCTGCATATCTGAGGTTGTTGATGTTTCTCCCGGCAATCTTGATTCCGGCTTGCGATTCATTCAGCCCTGCATTTCTCATAATGTACTCTGCATATAAGTTAAATAGGCAGGGTGACAATATACAGCCTTGCCGTACTCCCTTCCCAATTTTGAACCAATCAGTTGATCCATGGCCGGTTTGAACTGTTGCTTCTTGACCCGCATACAGGTTTCTCAGGAGACAGGTAAGGTGGTCTGGTATCCCCATCTCTTTAAGAACTTGCCACAGCTTGTTGTGATCCACACAATCAAAGGCTTTTGCGTAGTCAATGAAGCAGAAGTAGGTGTTTTTTTGGAACTCTCGTGCTTTCTCCATGATCCAGCGCATGTTGGCAATTTGATCTCTAGTTCCTCTGCCTCTTCGAAACCCAGCTTGTACATCCGGTAGTTCTCGGTCCACGTACTGCTGAAGCCTAGCTTGTAGAATTTTGAGCATAACCTTGCTAGCATGTGAAATGAGTGCAATTGTGCGATAGTTTGAACACTCTTTGGCACTGCCCTTCTTTGGAATTGGAACGTAAACTGACCTTTTCCAATCCTTTGGCCACTGCTGAGTTTTCCAAATTTGTTGGCATATTGAGTGCAGCACTTTCACAGCATCATCATTTAGGATTTTAAGTAGCTCAGCTGGGATATTATCATCTCCGCTAGCTTTGTTGTTAGTAATGCTATCTAAGGCCCACTTGACTTCGCTCTCTAGGATGTCTGGCTCTGGGTCAGTGACCACACCAGCGTGGTCATCAGGAACATTAAGCTCTTTCTTGTATAGTTCTTCTGTGTATTCTTGCCATCTCTTCTTAATCTCTTCTGCTTCTGTCAGGTCTCTGCCTTTTTTATCCTTTATCATGCCCATCTTTGCACAAAATGTTCCCTTGATATCTCCAATTTTCTTGAAGAGATCTCTAGTCCTCCCCATTCTGTTGTTTTCCTCGATTTCCTTGCATTGTTCATTTAAGAAGGCCTTCTTATCTCTCCTTGCTATTCTCTGGAACTCTGCATTCAGTTGTTTATATCTTTCCCTTTCACCTTTGCTTTTCGCATTCCTTCTTTCCACAGCTATTTGTAAAGCCTCATCTGACAGCCACTTTGCTTTCTTGCATTTCTTTTTCTTTGGGATGGTTTTAGTTGCTGCCTCCTGTACAATGTTACGAACTTCCGTCCATAGTTCTTCAGGCACTCTGTCTACCAGGTCTAGTGCCCTAAACCTATTCTTCACCTCCACTGTATACTCATAAGGGATATGGTTTAGGTCATATCTGACTGGTCTAGTGGTGTTCCCTACATTCTTCAATTTAAGCCTGAATTTTGCAATAAGAAGCTCATGATCTGAGCCACAGTCAGCTCCAGGTCTTGTTTTTACTGATTGTATAGAGCTTCTCCATCTTTGGCTGCAAAGCACATAATCTATCTGGTTTCGGTATTGACCATCTGGTGATGTCCAGGTGTAGAGTCGCCTCTTGTGTTGTTGGAAGAGTGTTTGCTATGACCAGCGTGTTCTCTTGACAGAACTCCGTTAGCCTTTGCCCTGCTTCATTTTGCGCTCCAAGGCCAAACTTGCCTGTTGTTTCGTTTATTTCTTGATTTCCTACTTTAGCATTCCAGTCTCCTATGATGTAAAGGACATCTTTTTTGGGTGCTAGTTCTAGAAGGTGTTGTAGGTCTTCATAGAACCGGTCAACTTCATCTTCTTTGGCATCAGTGGTTGGGGCATACACTTGGATTACTGTAATGTTGAATGGTTTGCCTTGGATTCGAACTGAAATCATTCTGTCGTTTTTGAGGTTGCACCCCAGTACTGCCTTTCCCACTCTTTTATTGACTATGAGGGCTACTCCATTTCTTCTAAGGGATTCATGCCCACAGTAGTAGATATGATGGTCACCTGAATTAAATTCGCCCATGCCCGTCCATTTTAGTTCGCTGATTCCCAAGATGTCAATGTTCAATCTTATCATCTCATCTTTGACCACATCCAGCTTGCCTTGATTCATAGACCTCACATTCCATGTTCCTAAGCAATATTGCTCCTTGCAGCATTGGATTTTCCTTTCAACCTCAGACACATCCACAGCTGGACATCCTATTGGCTTTGGCCCAGCCGCTTCACTCTTTCTGGGTCTACTTGGAATAGTCCTCCGCTCTTCCTCAGTAGCATATTGGACACCTTCCGACCTGAGGGGCTCATCTTCCGGCGTCATATCTTGTAGCCTTTTGGAACTGTTCATGGGATTTTCTTGGCAAGGTTACTGGAGTGGGTTGCCATTTCCTTCTCCAGTGGATCACTTTTAGTCAGAACTCTCTGCTACGACCTGTCCGTCTTGGGTGTCCCTGCACGGCATAGCTCATGGCTTCATTGAGTTACGCAAGCCCCTTCGCCACAACAAGGCAATGATCCATGAAGGGGGGGGATACCTTTACCTACACCTAAGATACTTTAGGTGTACACCTAATCCTATGGAACAGAGATGCATTTGTAAATACATATATTATACAAGTACATACTATACATAATCACAACTTTGCATGTAAACTCCATGGCAAACCTAGATCTACCCCTGTGAATCATGTATAAAATTAAGTCGTGTCCGACCCTTCGTGATCCCATGAACCATATCCCGCCAGGCCTTCCTGTCCTCCACTATCTTCCTGAGTTCGCTCATTTTCATGTCCGTTGCATCGGTGATGCTGTCTAACCATCTCATCCTTTGCCTTCCCCTTCTCCTTTTGCCTTCAATCTTTCCCAGCATCAGAGTCTTCTCCAGAGAATCCTCTCTTCGCATTAGGTGGCCAAAATATTTGAGTTTCAGCCTCAGACACGACTTAACGACTGAACAACAACAACCTAAGCCTCCTGCAGAAATTTCATTCTCCATCATGGTAATACTCATTTCTTCTGATTAAAAAAACCTGCAACCACCAGTGCAGTATGTCCATCCACTAAAAAGTTCTCTCTCCTGCATGGCCCATCCCAATTTATTGTGCTTCTTGGTGCAGGATTGGGGCCATCACCAGTGTTATGTTAAGGGGGGGAAATGCCATGTGTTTTAATCACAAGCCCTAATTCCCAGATACAGCCAAGTGTACACCCTACAGATTAGCTGTGGGCTAAATCACATTCAACTCAGCACTGATCCTCAGCAGACTAGCAGAGGAGACAACCGCTGTGAATAATAGGCAAGGGTTTAACCTTTCCTAATCTCTGTACTCATTGTTGCAGAAATATGATGCTCTCACGCTGCCGTACAGGTTACATTAATCACCAGAAAGTCTTAGAACTAATTATAACATGCTGAAAATAACTAACTTGATATTAATGGTAATAAAAAGCAGAATGTGTTTCCTGTGAAAAAATAGTTTAAGACCTAATCCTAGGAAAAGGCCTAAGGTGGGTTTTTTTAAAAAAAAATTTGGTGGTTGAGGTGGGGGGGGGAAGGGAACAACACACAAATGAACAGTGACGCTTTTAATGAAAACCAGCATGAACAGATGCATGGAAACTATGTCTAAAGGAAGCTTTTTGGCAGCTGCTGCCAAGCTTGAATTTGTAAGGAATGTGGTATGCAAACCCCTTCATTTTCATTCTCTCATTAATTGCTTCAAGTCCTGGTTTGCAAATCCCACTACTAGCTGTAAAAGTGATGTAATTGCATTTTAGGAACTCTGCCACATCATCCAACATTTACACTAAATTACCATAACAGAGGACAGTAAAAAATATATTGATCTTTTCACAAATGCTATGCTGATCACTAAGTAGCATTTTCTTTTCATAATAGTTTTCCTTATGAAAGAATATATCCTCCCTATTCCTCTACATGAAATATTTGCCATGCCAGTTAAAAAATAATAATCTAAAATAGGTTCTTGTTCTCTGCTGTAAGGAGCAGTAAAAATTGGCCACCAATAGTTCCATGCACATTTCTTCTTGACATTTATATTTTTTTTACAGTTTTTACAGTTTATTTCTTCCTCCCTTCTTCTTGTAGCAAGAAGACCACTTCGTTAGCTGCTACTGCATCTCACAACAACCATAAGTATGTGAGTGCATGCACATTTGCTAAAGCTTTTTTTCACACATTACACAACAAGAAACTTTAGTTTGCTCAGTCTTCATACTCAACGCAGAGCTGGTCTTGGCTCTCGGATGAGCGTGTAGTTCTGGCACGTGTTTTCAAACATCTGTTTGGCCATTCACACTCTCCATTCTTAGGTCAATATTTACAAAATCTTTGATGTACAGCAACAAAAAAGTGATGATGTCCTACATTCATAAAAGGAGAAGGGATGGGCATATGTATGTGTGGCCCGACAACCAACCTTGTCTTACTATTCAATGCAAAGGTCTGTCCTAGCCAAGATGGGGCACTGTCCCTCCATGAACTATCAGTATTGGGTACACCTGCAGCAGCCCTAGCTGGGAAGCACAGATCTATTGTTCCAGCAAGAGGGGGGGGACACCTCCAAGACCTGGACACCTGGATGTCCTGCAGGAGGAGAAAGAGGGCATGGGGTGTATCACACTTGGTGGCTTCTATTTAATGGTTGATTGAGCCCAGGTTGAGCTGAGATTGAGAAGGGCCAGGTTGAGAAAGGCCAGAAGGGACTTATCCAGATGGTCAAAGAGACAGACAGACAGCATGCACATGGTGGAGGGGAAGGGCCAGGGATGATGTGATGCAATCCCCTTCCCCCTGAAGACTGAGGCCCTAAGATAGGGATAAAAGGTAAAGGTGAAGGTGACCCCTGACAATTAAGTCCAGTCGTGTCCGACTCTAGGGTGTGGTGCTCATCCCCATTTCAAAGCCGAAGAGCCAGCGTTGTCCAAAGACGCCTCAGTGGTCATGTGGCCGGCATGACTCTCCTTTCCGCAGCGCGTAGCATGCGGCTGGAACACGGAGCGCTATTTACCTTCCCGCAAGCGGTACCTATTTATCTACTCACATTAACATGCTTTGGAACTGCTAGGTTGGCAGGAGCTGGCCAAGCAACGAGAGCTCACCCCGTTGCGGATTCGAACTGCCGACCTTTCGATCGACAGCTCATGGTTCAGCGGTTTAACCCACTGCGCCACCCGCTGGTGGTGATAGGGATAGAGGGCTGCAAATGGGTCATGACCCCAGATCCTCACCGTGTGGTAGAAGCAGATCAAGGCGGCTGAACAGTGTGCATTTCTTTACTAACGCGCCAAACTTTGTACTAGCACTAATGTAATCCAAACTCTAAATAAATCCAGGAGTTTATTATAATGGAGATTTGATATTATAGCATCTTCAAAAGAGAAGCAAATTATTCTACAGTGAAACATTTATTTTAGGTGCATTTGGCTGGATACGCTAGAAGCTTTTTCCACCCTCAACAAAAGGAATATTGTGTCTGTCTAGTCTCTGGAGGAAGCAGCCCTGGCTTTCTTTGAAATGGGTTTTGCATAGCTTCCATATCACTTTAATGCCAAACGTCGCATTTAATATCAAAGCAGAGCCAACGGACAGGCTTCTTGTACTTTCAGGATTTAGATTTGTAGATGCTGATAGAAATCCCAGGAGAGTGACTCTCCCATTTGATACAAAAAAATATGTAAAATATGTAAAGCCCTTGGATATATAGTTACTTAACGTTTTTACATTCTACAGAAGAACAAGCATTAGTGGAAATTAGTGGGAATTTCCAGCAATGGGTAAATTTCTTATATCACTTTGGAGGCTGACAAATCACTGATCATAAAGACTATAGCATTTCAAACTCGAAACACCAAATAATTGTTCAGAAACATAGCAAGTTCCTAACAGGCTGGCAACAGATGAGAGTAAATTTATCCACTTCTGCAGAGAACTGCTGAAGCTGAAGATCAAAAGTTTGCTCTCAAAACTGCAGCATCAATTCCATCTGATAATATACATTCAGAACTTTATCAACAATCCCACTGCTTTGCACGGCATTGTGGGGTACTGAGATTGCCTAACCTTGTGAGCTGTGGCAAATTCCTGGCTTGTGTGGGTGATAAGAAGAGCCCTGCTGGATCAGGCCAAGGCTCCATCTAGTCCAGCTTCCTGTATCTCATAGTGGCCCCCAAAGATGCCTCAGGGAGCACATAAACAACATGATACCTGTAACATTGCCACTCCATTGCATCTGGCATTCAGAGATAGGCTACATCAAAAATCGGAGTTTGCATATAGTCATTCATGACTATATGAAAGAAATAGTCACTGGAACGCTAGATCTGGCAGTGTAAGGCCCTATTGGAATTGGGGCCGTAAGTATCACGAAGGGACACATGTCAGGGAACTGCGCGTTGTTTTCACAGCTTTGACTGGTTCGGAAGGCGCGGGGGCGGGGCGCTTTGTTCCTCCGTGTAACGGTGGCTCGGATCACGGAGGAACTTAGAGCTCCTCCCCCCCTGCAGTGACGCCAGTGGGTGCATCTCCCTGCTGAGAGTACATTCAGTGGCAAACAAGCAGTTTGCCTCTAGACGGTTGGCCTCTATGTTCTGTATAAAATGGCACTACATTAGCCACTACATTATATTAACCCCATTCACTCCAAAGAAGACCACAAGACTCATACCTAGTGAACCTATTTGCTCGCAAACGCTTGGAAGCCTCATGTGTAACAATCAGAAATATTACTGGCTTTTACATTTCTACCTTGTGACGATAGGATGTCTTGTACCACTTTACTCTTTCGTTAGTCCACAACCACCACTTATGCCTTTATCACCTCTTTCTTTTTCTTTTTTCTTTTGTATTCTGAGAACACAAAGTTGTTGTTTTTTTGGGGGGAGGTCATAATCTGTTTTCTAGGAATTTATTGTAGTTAAAAAAAATCCTTCACTTTCACTGTCCACAGTAGAATCTCTTTTTGCCTGTAAAATGTGCTTGTTTGCAGTTCTTACAGTGGCTTGAATATTCAAATATTACCAAGCAAAACTTGAAAGCTTACCAAGTGTTCGGAAAGGTCTTTGATTTGGTGTCTGAGAGAAGAAACCAGGTTTCAGGGCATTGGTGATCACAATGTCAAAAAGCTCTTCAAAATCATTCCTACAACAGTAAAACAAAAGGAAACAAAACTAACGTGCATTTTAAGGAATTAAATTGATTCCCCCCTCTCCAGTCTGTGACTCACCAAGCACAAATATCAAACAGTTCTAGCTATAGTTACCTGTGTCTATAGATTACTAAAACATGCTTTATGTAGGACTGCCTATGACAACTCTTTGGAAACTTAAACGGGTGCAAAGCATGGCTGCTAGGGTGCTGACACGTGCCCAACTGGAAGCCCAATTCTGTATGATGGTTTCTACCTTCGAAATCATACATGGCTCAGTTATGTACTCTGTATTCGTATAAAATTATGCATGGGATGGAGAGAGTGGATAGAGGGAAATTCTTCTCCCTCTCGCGCAACACCAGAACCAGGGGACACGCACTAAAATTGAGTGGAGGGAGAGTTAGAACGGACAAAAGAAAATATTTCTTCACCCAGCATGTAATTCATCTGTGGAACTCCTTGCCACAGGATGTGGTGATGGCACCTGGCCTAGATGCCTTTAAAAGGGGTTTGGACAGATTCATGGAGGAAAAGACCATCACAGGTTACAAGCCATAAGCAACCTTCTGCCTTTAGAAGTAGGTTTTCTCTGTGCCAGGTGCAGGGGAGTGGCAGCAGGAAACAGGTTATCTTGTTGGCTGTGTACTCCCTGAGACATCTGGTGGGGCCACTGTGTGATACAGGAAGCTGGACTAGATGGGCCTTTGGCCTGATCCAGCAGGGCTCTTCTTATGTTCTTACTTTCCCCCCATGTGAGCCTGGCTGTCCATAAGATCTTCCAGCCAGGGAATGAATTCTGCCGCCTTCTGAAATAGAGCTGGTAGCAACTCATAAAGGGCAATTCTTGGTGGTGGCCCCTGCTCTGTGGAATTCCCAGCCTGTGAAGCGTGGGCAGGCTCCCTCTCTGTTGACCTTTCAATGCCAGTTGAAGGCCTGCCTATCTTGGCAGACTTTTGCTGGTTTGTCCTATGTTTCTGTTCTGGCAGTCAGATTTTGTCTCCTCTCTTCCTTTTTTCCTCATGCTTCTTTTAAACTGAGTGTTTTAGTGACTGCTATTATTGCTGCTGCTGCCTGGCCCATTTTAGGTCTTGGCTTTTAACTTTTTGTCAAGTTTGATTCTTGTACGTTGCCCTGAATCTTGTGAGAAGCGTGGGATAGACATTTTTTAAAACAAATAAGCAAATAAATAATAACGATCATTTCATACATTAGTTTTTTCTTAGTGTAAAACTGTCATGCCTTGTCAAAACATAAACACCCCAATCAACTTAGTAGTTACCGGTACTTGCATTTTCCCCAACAGGGGAGAAAACAGGGATAAAAATGCAATAAATAATAAAAATAATAATATACAAGAGCCCAATCCTATTTCCCCTCTGCCACTGGTGGAACATGTGGTTCACCGGAGGGAAGAGGAGGATGCCGGCGGAATGACATTTCCACCAGCAAGCGCTGCGAGGCTGCCAGCGCAATTGCTAGCGGCCAGGCACGCTGACCAGCAGAGAAGACTCCGTCCATCAGCATGAGATGAGTGGCGGTGGGGGTGGGTGGTGGAACAGGGTGGAGAAGGGTAGGGAGTTTCTGGGCGGGGAGGGAGGCGGAATGGGGAAGGGAGGGGTGGGATCGGAGGCACTTGCATGTGGCCGGATCCTATCCCTCTCTGCCGCCACTATACTCCTCAGTTCAGTGCCAGCAAAATAGTTGGCTGAGGAGACCCATAGCGGAGGCTTTCCCCCAGGGCAAGGGAACAAAAGTTGCCCTAACCTAAGGGGACCTCAGCAACTGCCCTCCCCCCCCCCCAGAATGCAGCACACACTCCACTGGCATTAGCAGGGAGGAGTTAGGTAGTATTGGGCTGCCCGTATAACATGAGAGCCTTGCATGCAATTCCCCAGGCCAATCCAGCAGCGGGAAGCTGGAATCCCACCAATCAACTATTGGGAGGTAGGACTAGGTTCAGTTTTCCACTCTCCACTCTTCTTCACTTAACAGCTGATTGGCATGATTCTAGTGTTAGGGGACTGCTGGACTGGGGAGGGCAATGAATGTAGCAGGAATCAAAGTTTGGACAGGATCAGGAAATCCAAGGCTAACAGTTATGAGGCAGGAAATGGAGACAACTGGAAAAGGTTCAAGGGCAGATAATTGGCTGAGAGGGGGGAAGTCTAATGAAAGGGCAGGGTAGGGAAAGGAAGAGGAAAAATAAATGAAGATAGCAAGGATGCTATCCTTATGTGTCAACCTCCAACCTCCAAGATTTCACAGGAATAGGAAGCACTGAGCACAAGTTATTGTTCAACTTATCTGTAGCCTTTTCCTGCTTCCTTTAAAAGAGGGAGCTCAAAGACTGCCTCGTGCCAATGAGAACAGGGAACTTCAGGGTTTATCAGTGATAATCATGTTCCTACTTTGGTTGAAAGACAAGAACCGGGTACAAACAACAACAGCAAGTCACTTTCCAGTTGTCTCCAAAGTCTGAGAGGATATATCTAAAATCCCAGCCTGGAGTTAGCTATTGAGAACCAGTAGCTCCCTGGTCTTCTGAATGATGGTTGATATGAATGAGGGCTGATATTCACCGCAAACCCCCACACATACAGGGTTATTAAAAAAGAATGGTGCAAAAGTAAAGCTGATTTATTCTTAAATGAACTGACATACCATAACGGTCATGACATGAAAAGACAGAAAAAAATTCCAAATTTCACATGCACATTACAAATGCGTCTCAGCATATCCTCGGATATCAATGACACCCTACCGGGACGTTGGATCAGCTGAAGATTTGCCAGTGGAGCCCTGGCCTCCACGATAGCCAGATTTAACACCCTGCGACTTCTTTTTGTGGGGATTCATCAAGGATGCTGTGTATCTGCCTCCACTGCCACAACAACTGGACAACCTGAAACAATGCATCTCTGATGCAGTGGAATCAATATCCGAAGATATGCCAGGAAGCATCTGGACAGAACTAGACTACCGTCTTGACATCTGCGGTGTCACCAACAGCACCCACATTGAATATTTGTAATGTGCATGTGAAACTGGACAGTTTTTCTGTCTTTTGTATGTTGTGGTATGTCAGTTCATTTAAGAATAAATCCGTTTTACTTTTGCGCCATCCTTTTTGAATAACCCTGTATTCCTCTATCAGAAATCTGCAATGGCTGCTAAACTCTAGAAAACGTACATCTAACCAAGTAACAACAGACTCTGACAACAGATTAACAACAGATTATTAGTTTTAAAAAATAAATTATCCTTGCTTCTGCTGATAGGAAAATATCCCCACAAGAAATTTGTAAAGCACACTCTTTATTGCAATGCTAGCACATTTTTGCCATGCTCCTGAAATTCAACATAGATTTGATAGTTAATCAAATGTGAAACTGATCTAAGAATAACTAGACAAATGGGCTTTACAGGAGACCAGGCATCAGAAATGCCTAGAGCTCTTACACTGACTAAAAATAAATAGTTTAACACACACCCCCACCCACACCGAAATTAACTCCATCTGTGAAATGCGTATGAAATATAATGCTTAGAGTCAGGTAATCTGCTCTGAAAAATATTGAGTGGTGATGATGGCAAATTTCTCCCAAAGAATTACATTTTAATAATACTAGATATAAGCAAATGGTAGCATTTATATATACCTTGGAAACAATCCAGGGCAAGTTATGCTCACTTAAATCCCACACTGAAATGGACTTAAAACATTCAGTTTCAATGGAATGTACACATGTCTTGAATTCTCTGGATCATGTTCAGGGGCTCCAAGCCAGTGCAGAGGGACTCACACCTATGCCCCACTCATTTCAGTTGGATGTATGTGTATAATTGTGCACTGGAATGCAAACATTTTGAGCATCTTTTTTTTAAAGAATATGAAACATTGTCTGGTCTCAATGAATGCAGCTAGAAACTCTCTTATTCCTCTGCAGTATTAGTATACTTTTAAAAGTTAACAAAAAAATAAAAAACACTAGTCAAGGCCATATTCTTGACAGAGATAGCTGAAGACAATATTTTATTATTGACCAGACTGTGGAATGTTCTGTATCAAGATCTACAAACTAGATTTATATTTCCAACAGCAACCGGACATATGCTTTAAAACAAATACTTAGATGTGTTTGTTGTTTTATTTAGGAAAGTATGTGAAAAGCAACAGCAAAGAGCAATGAAATTTCTTTATTCTGAGGGCAAATTCAGTGGGTTTTCTACATTCTAGATTTGTTCTAGCTAGCATATTAAACACCTGATCAGGTGCAGGAAAATGTTCAATATGTCCACAATGAACATGCACTGGGGAGGGCAGATGGTTATAGGCACTGCCCAGACATGTACATACTTAGTACACTATTTGCACAAATCCTATGTGTGTTCAAACTGTGTGTGTTTAAAGTGTACGTGTGTGCTCACTGAAATGACCAGGAAACCTGTGTTTTTGTTTTTTTTTTGCAGGGTTCCCTTTTTTCATATATAGAGCCTATACATGTCCAGTTTGTATGCATATAGGGTTGTGCGCAAAAGCCTTTTCAGATGTTATAGAAGGGCTAAATGGTCATTCATGTGATGGGAGTGGCATCGCAGCAGCAGCAGGCTCCTTTTCCTGATCTATATGCACACAAAGTAGAAATGGTATTGTGTATATTTACATGCTTCTTTGCTGCCCTACAGGGCAATCATGTCTAGAATGCAGTGGTGGCGCACCTAAGGCGGCCGCTGCATCCTAGCCAGGATTGGGTCCATACCGGCAGAGCTGAAGTGCTCCTCAGGAGAAAGGGATGATCGCCCTCGGATGTGCGCTGGCAAAATGGTCAGCGCAAATCTGAGGAGCCGGTGTAAAGCCGGCCAGGCCAGGGACAGGGGATAGGATTCGGTGGTGCATGCTGCCGATGATCCCTCCCCTGTCCCTGGCCTGGCTGGCCAATCGCCCCCTCCTGTACCGGTCCAGTCCACCATCCCCATGCCTCTGCCCCGACTGGCGCAGGACCTACCTGTGTCCGCTGGCGGAGACTGAGGCCCCGGGCAGAGTGAACGGTGCTGGCCTCTCTGCTGGGGCACGCTTCTCATCAGGTGTCAAAAATGTGTATGACGCCTGGCGCCAGCAGAGCCGGCACTCTGCTAGCAGAAACGGGCGCAGGATTGCGCTGTTAGTATTTTTTGCTTAGTATTTTTAGCTTGCTGCGTTGTAGTATTTTTAGCTTTTTACTACCACTACCTATGGGTTTTAAGAAATTGTTGCTACCATTTGCTGTGCCAGTCTTTTAAGTATGTTCTGGTTTGTAAATACTGTATTTAATTCATTGAATTTGCATATTAACTTATAAATGCTTTAAATAAATAAATAAATAAATAAATAAATAAATAAATACGGGCTCTCTGCATATGTTCTAATGAGTATCTGAACACATACAGAGAGCCCATATACACAATACCATTTCTACCTTGTGTGCATTCATTTAATTCTCATATAATGCCTGAAAAGGGTTAGAAAATACACTGAACATATGGAGGTTTGGAGTGGGACCTACGGCCATGATCCCATTTCCCCTGCATCCAGCATGCATGTTTAATGCAACCTCCTGGCTTTAGAAGTAGGTTTTCTCTGTGCCAGGTGCAAGGGAGTGACAGCAGGAAATGGGTTATCGTTGGCTGTGTGCTCTCGGAGGCATCTGGTGGGGTCACTGTGATATACAGGAAGCTGGACTAGATGGGCCTTTGGCCTGATCCAGCAAGGCTCTTCTTATGTTCTTATGTTAATGTCCACACACTGCATATTTGAAACGGGCTGAAAAGGGCAGGCATCCGGGAAGTATTTAAGGGAGAACCAGAACTATTCTTTATCCTTTTCATTGTTCCAATCTGATTTTTGTGCAGTTGAACCTGCACCTTAATTTCACTGGAAGTTGATTTCAATGAAAGCAAGCAAACCAGTTCAACACATCCAGTATTAAAACAATGAAACTTGGTTTGTTCTTATTTATGCACCACAGAGGCTGCAAGGCTGTTATTAGTTTGGCCCTAATGTGCATGTCATTAGTCATTCAAGAATGACGACGGGCAAAAGTCCTTAAATGCCCATCTTTAATTGTAAACACCATTATTACTGTCAGGAAGGTAGGTAAAGGTAAAGGTATCCCTTGACAATTAAGTCCAGTCGTGTCCGACTCTAGGGAGTGGTGCTCATCAGCCGAAGAGCCAGCGCTGTCCGAAGACGTTTCCATGGTCATGTGGCCGGCATGACTCAACACCGAGGCGCATGGAACGCTGTTACCGTCCCGCTGACGCGGTACCTATTAATCTACTTGCAATTTCTTGCTTTCGAACTGCTAGGTTGGCAGGATCCGTCTGTATAAAACAAATCATGAACACACTACAGTACACTTACCCAAAGATGTGCTCACATAGGAGTCTGCAGTAGTTACTGTGAGAGCTAGTAATTAATAGAAGAATCTTTCCACTGTCCTTCAGCCTTCTTAACCACTTTTTAACCGATTCAGGACAACACTGTATATATTTATCTGGATTTCTTTTCACTTCTGGAAAGTACGTCCCACAATTTTCTGAAAAGTAAAGGATAAGATTATGCAGATTATGACAAATGTGCCCACTCGTAGGTTTACTCCATGTTACTCTCTTTGACATGTCTACACATGACTCCAAATTGTTTTTTAAAATGCTCTGAGTTTTAAAAAGCAATTTATGGGATTCTATACAGGAAGATACTGAGGTGAAATACTGATTGTGGAGCCCACTTTCTCTCCCTGGATTTGTGCCAGCTAAAGAGCTGACACACGTCAGAGGAGACCCATTGTGGAGCGGGAGGCTTTCAAAGGGGTAAGGAGATTTCAATCCCATTTTCCATCCCAACTCTCCCGATGCACCAGCAGGGGATGGGTGGGGATGCCAAAGGGGACCTAATTCAGGCTTTCACCACAGGGGCAGAAACCTAGCACTGACATTGCACTAACTGCTAGCAAACATTTCAAAATGGGACATTTTTTACATTTAACAGGCAAAGTATAGGGGATACACTTTACTTCAAAGCGAAGACAGCATTTCAGTACATAGCAAAACCACATACGGGGTGAAATGTTGACCAGTGGGACTTCCATGGGTCACACATTTGAATCAGACTTGGGAAGTATTTCCAGTGGCAGCCAGCAACATGCCCCTCTGCCCGCAATGCAAGTTAAAATGGCTGGCGCTTCTGTCTGTCACCATCCCCCTCTCCTCTTGCTAAATATCTGTGGTCAGGTTCACTGAACAAATCTTAGACATGACTTTTCTGGGTGGAATGTGCACAGTGCTCTTTCCCAACTCAAAACAAAAACAGAGATTTAAACTCCTTAGCCTCCAACTATTTCATGAGAAGGAGCAGAAGGATATTTGAAACGGCAATATCTGTAAGAAATGAAATAGTCTTGGCTGTTCATTCAAAACCAGTTGCTCTAAAGCAGTATTTGGATTTAAACCAGCAAATAACCGCAGATTGTGACGGGACAATGTAACTTAAACGGAAAAGGAACTATTCTGTGGGTCTGGCTTTCAAAGTAATAACTACAATATTTTGTAACTACTGTACAATAACAGTATCTACAGCAACCTGGTAAAAAGGAGAGTAAGCAGCTTTGTTGCACTGTGGTTTAATAAGAATCAATATCATCCTTATAGATAAATCTTTTTTGGTGAAAAGGAGTCGTTTCTGATATGATGATACCCTGATATGAATGAAACTAAAAGATCTGGAACACAAACAAAATTCAAGTGGGTGGTCCTGTCTGCAGAGTTTAAAAATCTCCCCGTTAAGAAATGACTCCTAATTAAGAAATTATTTAGATCAGAACTATGGCCTCATTCTCAAACAAGCAACCAAAGGAAAGGCAGATGAGATGGCCAAGCTGTGCGTGGGCTCCATCACTGCAGGTGAGGTGGAGTGTTTTCTTCACATACCAGGGAGGAATGGCCTAGCCTTCTTCCTGAGAGACTAGCGGCACAATCCTGGGTAACCGTGTGCCGGGGGAGAGCGCGTTCTCCTGGCGCAGGGTGTCGTAAACGCGTTGTAAAGCATGTTTACGGCACCCAGCGAGAAAGGACCGCTGGCACAGAGGCCGCCAGCCCTTACCCGGGCTCCTGCCTGGCCCCGCGCCCACCGGAGCAGGTAAGTCCTACCCCGGCCAGGACAGGGGTGGGGGGAGGGTGGACTGAATGATGAGGGAGGGCAGTCATTGGCCACTCCGGGGCATGGAGAGGGTGGGGATATCGGCGGTGAGATGCACCATATCCCAAGCCCTCTCCAGGCCCGGTGCAGCCTTACATGGGTGGCGCGAATGTACGCAAGCTCCGGAGCTCGCATACATTTGAGGAGGCACATTGGACCTTCCACCGCTTACACGGGACGATCGTCCTCTTCTCCTGCGTTGTTCCTGGGCTGTCCTGGGGGAGCCTGAGAATGCAATAGGATACGACGTCCGGCGCTGTATCTTACACAGGATTGGGCTGTAGGAAGATTTTTTTATTGTGTGGGAGCACATTCCATCATGTGAACCCATACCTGCAGTGGGACAATTCAAACACAGGTATACAGTACTGCATTATCTGTGGTTTGTCAGAACGAGGCCTATGTAACCATGTAAGATCTATATGGAATCTGCTGCAGACAGCACAATATACTTTTCTTTGAGAATGATGTTATAGTCCAGCAATCTGCGCTATACGTCTCCCCAATGTTTATTTTGAGAACTAGCCAAAAACCCATGGCTTTTCAGGGAAACTAATCAGATTTACCAAAATATGCCTCCTATGTGTTTTTCATTTCTTTGAGGATCAAGGTATTTAGGCTTTTTCTATTTTTTATGAGTCGGGGAGAATGATTTGGAAACTGATATGCTGAGGTTGTAGTTTTTACCTTTCCTTACTTTGTTGCTTTAATAACCCCAAACTCTGAAGCTTGATTTGAAGGCCAATAATGTAGTTTCACTGTCCAAGCTGAGCAGGCCTGGCCCAGTAAGCTAACTGGGAATGCCGCTTTGAGTTCTTTGAAGGAAAAAGTAATAAGCACATTGGGTTGGATGGATCCAAAAGATGCCCTTCTGCATACAATATATTCTGTTTGTGGACGGTTGCTTTACATCTTATCCTAGAATGTTCTGTGAAAAAAGTGAAGCAAATCCAAAAGTGCACCCGCTTGCACAAGCAGAATCATGAAAGCCATTATTCAATCTAGTGCATCAGTGATCAATTGCTTGTGTCTTTCCCAACTCCAACTTGGCTCAGTGGCAGAGCACTTCTGTATGCAGAAGGTCCCAGGTTCCATTCCTGACAGCTCTATGTAGAACATCTCCTAAGAGCCTGGAAAGCAGATGTCAATCAGTCAGTATAGAGAAAGTTGAGTTAGGTGAGCCAATGGTGTGAGAGTTGGTATAATGGAGCTTCCGATGTATCTGTGCATTTGTGGGTAAGTGCTAGCAGCAATCTTCCTTCAACTCATGGTTCTTTGAATTTAATCCATTATACAAGGAACCAAATGAGTGACTAAATAATGTCATAGATTTCTAAATAAGCCGGAAAGCAGAGGTGGATATTTAGTAGTGTACCAGTGGCCTATGAAGCATATTAGTCTGAATAATGTCACTTTCACAAGAGTTCCCATTAACTTCAATGGAGACAGTTTTGATAGTCAATAGGATGTGCATACAGTTTCCACTGAAGTAGAAGCCCACTTTTGTAGGACTTCCATGTGTGCCACGGAAAACTGGATGGGGGGATTGTGTTTAGAAAAAGCAATAAAGTCTTAGGAACTGAAGAACAAATGTGTAGCTTTCACACTATTAGACTTTCAAATTTCTTCCCTCATTTTCATAACTTTGAGCTTCAGAGTGGTGATTTTATTTTTAACATCTGGGGTAAGCAACAATAATGCTTGTTGATCATGACAGCTGTCAATCGCAGTCTCATTCTGAATGTGTGTTCTATGCACTGTTTCTTCCAAGTATTTTCTCTTGATAATCCTAGCCCCTTCAGTCTTAACAGGCAGCTCCTTTGAACCTTCAGGAGTCTGGCAAGACAAAGAGGGTTGGGGGTTCAGCCTTCTGGGCCCAGGTAGAAGCATTTCTGTTGCCCAGCTATATAGCTCCAGCAGCCTTTGAGCAAAGTCAATGGGTTGGGTCTGAAGAGTGGGCCAGCGAGAAGACTTGGTCCCACTGGTCTAACCTAAGGCTATATAAGGAGGCCCGGTCCCTTGTGCCAGTCAGTGTTATTTCCATCATTTCTCTCCCTTGTCTTGGCATATTAATTGCTATGGACATCATCAGTCACCAGTTGGGGGCTGGGAAATAATTTTTCCCACACAACCTCAATTTGTCCCCAAAGGAGCAATATTTTCATCTTCCCCATAGCAAGTGGTTTTCATTGTTGTCTATTGCATATGCTAGTTTGCCAAAGTGGTTTTGTAACTTGCTAAACTTGTGAATGTCAATAAGTATGGGGTGGTCAGGTGTCAGGCAAGGATAATAGAAAAAAGGAGGTGAGGATAGCCTGCCTATTTCCCCATGTCTTATGAAATGGCTCTCGAGGAGCCTGGGGGTGGGGCAGGGACTGGCCTTCCCACTGGCAGGTGGGATCTACTGCCCTTCAGCTCAGACAAGGGGCACAGAAGGATTGACTGACACATGACTGTGGCCTCCTTTAATCACCAGTCACTACAGGTCATACCCTCAGCAGATGGGCTGGGTGAGGTCAGTACTGTCAACAGTTTGGGTGGTCGCTTGGTAGGGTCCCTACCTACAGTGTGACATGTATGAATTGTCATCTTATCTTAAATTGAAATAAAGTTGCAGCCTATTTTCTCACTCATACCATGGTGTCGCTTGCGCCCTCTTCGCGAACTTGCTATATAGTTCCCACTGCCGGCACGACAATATTGTAGTGTTTTGTTTGGATGGTAATGGAACCCTGATTCCAAGTCAACAGGCAATTTCCATCTACTAAAGTAGGATTCAGTGCTTGTTTCCCATATCACTCAAACTGTTTGGAAATTTTTGCATCATGTCTGAAACCATCCCAAGCTTCATGGATTCACACAAATAGCTGGGTTATTCCCACAGGAGGTGACAGCGCAAGAAGCAGCAGCAGCAGCAGCAAGGAGCTTGAGCAGTATTGGCCGCAACAGCCATCAACATCACCAACAGCTCAGCCACAGGAAATATGGAACATCTGGCAGAGGTTTCCAACTAGGCATGAGAACAACTGTGGCAGGAATGAGTAAGCACTTAGAATTGCAAAGGCTGCTTGATATAGAGATGTCCCAAAGGTTTGCTACACTCTTTAGCATCTTGGTGCTGTTGTCTGATGGGGAGGTTTGCACCCTTTTCATCTAAGCCTGTCAACTTCTTTGACTTGTTACCTACTTTTCTATGGTAGGACCAAAATACGAACATGTGGGTTTTTTCTTCTTCTTCACTTGTTTAATGTTTCTGCTATTTATAGTTTCTAGTAGTTAAAAAGGAAAGAAGCAGGGTCACACTGAGACTGAGAAAACAAGGTATAAACATTCTGTTGAACTTGTTACACAGAATGGAACACAGCCCAACTAAGAGCGTTACAGTTGGCTTCTCCTAAAGACATATAAATCCTTGAATACTCTGGAATGAAAACAAAGGCAACACATTTGTACATTTGTTTCACCAGGACATCATGGGAATTTATGGGAAAAAAGAATACAGGATGTTAGCACTTTGTAGGAATCGGTGACTGAGAAGTTTCTGGAGTGTATTCTAGAGACCATCTGAGAATCAAAGTTGAAACCTGGATCCTGTAGGTTATGAATATACTTATAATACCAGAGCTATGCATAGGCAGCAGTCTGCAGGAGCACAACTCCCTTCTGCCCCACAACTACTGTATAATATTAGGCACAGAAAGGGGAGGGTAGTTCAATAGTACAACACATGTCAGATTCAAGCCTTGGCATCTTCAAGTAGGGCTGGGTAAGACCTGTGTCTGAAGCCTTGGACAGCCACTGCCAGTCAGTGTAGACAATACTGAGCCAAATGGACCAACACCGTACTCAGTGCCATACTAGATGTGATGTTAAATGCATCATTGTTTTTAAACCTGAAAACAGCAGTTTCACAGGGGCTAAATCCAGATCAGCAGAGCAGTATTGGATGGTTAATACAGTAATTCTTACAGTCCTATCCAACATTCCAGTGCTGATGCAGCCGTGACAATGGGGCGTGCACTGCATCCTGCGGGGGGGGGGGCAGTTACCTCAAGGTAAGAGAACGTTTGTTCCCTTACCTCAGGGCTGCATTGTGGCTGCATCAGCGCTGGAAAGTTGGGTAGGATTGGGACCTAATTCTATTTGCTAATGAAGAAGAGGTGAAGATCTTGACATCCTGGTTCACTAGGGAAAGAGGACAATAAAAAGTGCAAACTGCGGGGTCCCTGTCTGATTTGGGATTACTATAATTCTTGTTTCTGGTCACATCTCTGGAATTTTCTCTCTCTAAAATCACATCATAGAGCTTCAACAAGGCAGTCAACAATTTCCCACAGTATTTCTTGGAAAACAATGCAAGGGAGGCAAACTACTCCCTATACTTTCAACATGCTTTTCTTCTGAACAACCAAGAGGGTTTTGCAAATCAAAAAGTTAATGAGAAACTTTAAGAACAAATTCTTAATAGAGTTAGAAACTGATAGCAATTTCCATGGAAGGCCACCCTCTTCACCGCAAAGTTTCACATGGAAATATCAGCTGATATATTGAGGGTGACCTACACTGAAATAGCAGTGAAGTGTATTACTGCACTTGTGAAAATGATTTGTAACTGATAAAGCAGTACAGCTCTACTGAATTCCAAATAATGTAAAATAAATTCAAGATATTGCAAATGAAAAGTTGCTTTTATAAAAGGAAGGGAAACGTTTTGAACTCTTCATCAACCCTAAAGAGGAAAAAAAAGTTTGGTTTTTGGAACACTGTCTGCATTTTAAAAGTCAGTTTTCTGACTTCTTTGTTTGGTACCAAGAATTATCACAGCATGCTGCCAGTTACAAAGTTCTGAGCACAAAGAATAAGTGAAAAGTAAAATTATTGACTTTAAAAATAAACTGTACAGTACATTATTCACCTTTGTTATAGAAGGTTCTAGTGAAAATTTATACTAAGCCAATTTTTAAAATACACAAACTTGAAAATGTTTTTTAATTATGATTTTCACCCATTCTGGCATCATTTCAGATTCAGATGTCACTGTTTTTCTGTCCGTGCTTCTTGCCTTTACATCAATACATTGCAAGCAGAAGTTTCCAACAGCTTTTTTTCTTTCCAGACAAAGTGGTCATGGGAAAGAGTGCATATGTTGATTTGTTGCCTCTATGACGTAGAAGACTTGCTAGCAAAAAAAGTGGCAACCCTCTTTTGTAGAAAAAAGATAACTTCAAAATGATGAAAACTTTAGTTACCAAATGTCAGCCTTTCAACTTATGTATTTGCTGCCACCTAGAGACACTGGACTGAATTTGCTAAACATTTTGAGACACATTTTAGATCAGTATTTTTCAAACATTTATGGATACTTTCCACAGCCAAGGAAACCCAGAGTATTGACCATGGAACCCTCACACAAGATCCTAGGGTATGTTTTACTCTATTTATTTAAGTATTTACCATATATACTTATTTATTTAAGTATTTACCATAATGTGGGCAGGTGTAGCTTGTTAAACCTTAGAGCACAATCCTAGGCATGTCTACTCAGAAGCAAGCCCCACTGAACACAATGGGGCTTGCTTCTGAGTAGACATGCCTAGGATTGTGCTCTAAGGTTTAACAAGTTACACCTGCCCACATTCCTTCTCCTAAAGGTCTAGCACTCTGTCCCGGTTGGAGATCTGGTAAGTCTAGGTATGATGATGGGTGATGGGAACCAGGGTGAAAGTGGTACACAAAGGGAGCATTTTGCACAAACATTATCTCGTCTCTCACAACAGGGCAAGATAGTTTGTTAACTCTTGTCTTCTCAGAATTCTTACTGCAAATATTCTGCCCCAGGAGAATACCAGACACAAACACCCAACTGGAATCTCAACCTCACCACCCCAACAGGAGAGAAAAGCACAATGCACCCCATGTAAATAAGCAAAGGGGTGTGTGGAATTCCATGTGTGTATTTTACACGTGACTTAATAACTGCACTATAAATGATGTTTATCTACTAGCTAATGTGGAAGATCATGAAAGTGGTGCATAATCAGTTATTTTCTACTTAGACCTTGCCAGTGGCTCTGGAAAGAAATTCACAGCCCAATCCTGTCTAAGACTGCCGCAGCAAAAGCACGCTGCGGTGGATCCTATCCAGGATTGGGCCAGTGCTGGTGCAGGCCTCCTCAGGGTAAAGGGAGGCCCAGCCACCCCAATAGATCTCCTTGGATGTGTGCCAGCAAAATGGCCAGTGCAAATCCAGGAGGCCCATGTAACACTGGCCAGGCCGGGGAAGCTGGATAGGATTCAGTGGAGTGTGCCGCCACCCAATTCTCCCCTCCCATTCTGCCTCATTCCGCCTCCCCCCCACCAAGTCCTTACCTATGTTCAGTGGCAGCCTGCATCTGGGGTTAATGTATGCTCTGAACAGACATTGTTATTTATGAGCCCTGTTCAATACTGGAAAATGATTAAAATCTGAAGACGTGGGCTAATGAAAATAGTTTTCATTAATTTCCACATCCTTTGTTATTTTGAACAGTTTTGTCTACCATACAAGGTCAAGAGAAGTTGCCAGTGTTCAGACTAGATTTTAATTCACTTACTTTATTGTAGTAGTTGCATAATTTTAGTTTTAGCATGCATCTGTCCTGTGCATTTGTTATCATGTAAGGACAGCATTGTTCATCCCAGGTTCAGCATTGCTTATTACATATATTATTAAGTATTACACATATTAATTTTAACAACCTGGTTTATGTCAGTTGTAAATGGCTTGCAGTCTGTACAAAGCTCTTTTCAATTCTGTTTTCTATGAACCACCAGAGGGAGCAAGTTACAACTAAGAAAGCTTGTACTGAAACCATACCCTATTTCTAAGAGAATATTGTCATTCTACTCTAGGTCAGACTGAGCTAACCTGATGCATCCAGACTGGCATTATTTTCCTGCATTCCACTAATGATATACACATGAGGGGTTAGCACAATCCAAACCACATTCCACAATGAGGATCAGTTTCTGATTTTTTAACAAAACTGTTTCACCTAATTAGAGGTACAACATTCCTTTTGCTCTTCATATAACTCCCCCTCCCAATACTGTCCTTTTACAGCCATTATTGAAGCCTTAAGAAGATTATGCTGAGTTTGTGACATTGCACTCATCAGTCACTTAATTCCTTTCAGCAGAAGATATACCTTCAGTACTGGAGCCCAGATCATAAATCTATTTAAGACCCCTTTCCTATTAGGGACACTTCACCATTTTGGGGGTGGAAAAGTGCATGGGTGACCTGTGATTCTGATGCATCATTTGTGAATTTTGTTCATGTTACAATGAACCATCTTGAGTAAAGATTTTTATTACAACAGTAGTTAATAAATTTAGAAAAACATCATTGGGTACAATTTTACAAATTCAGCATTATTTACAGGAAAATCATCAAGAACAACAAATCTAGGACGAGAGACATGTTTCAAGAAAAACATGTGCAGCCTGCTCCTAGGCATGTTTATTCAAAAGTGACTCGTCATTTTAAATTAAGTGGGGTATAATCCTAAATGTGCACAGAATAGGCAGAGTGAGGGGGGAGAAAACAGAGCTAAATACATTGCGCATACTCTTTAACGTCACGCCAAACTTTAATGTAATGTCAAAAATAGCTCAATATGTTGAAAAGGACGTAAGACGAGTCTAACAATGAAACTGAAGACATTTATAAATTTAAAAATGAATCATGTTGAAATTGACAACATGTTTGTGTTTTTTTAAAGCATATAGTTAGCAACAAGTTGCAGTCTTCACAAGTATAAGTATTATGGTACAGAAAACCCACCACAATTCTGCTGTTGTAAAATGGCTTCCAACGACGCAGCACACCGCCAGCAGCCATTTTGCACGTGCTGCCACAACAGGCGACAGTGCAGGAAGCCCGCCACTGGACCGACAAGGGTAGGTGTAATGGTGGCGGGGGTGGAACAGGGTGGGGAAGGGAAGGAATGAGGGTGTTCCCGGCCAGGGTGGAGGGTGGGGAAGGAGGCAGACTGGGGTGGTATCAGTGGCAGTCGCATGAATTAATATCCTAACCCCATCCATCTCTCTTACTGCCACCGTTACATGCTTCAGACGTACACCTGCTAAAACAGCAGGCGTAGATCCGAAGAGTCCCTTGAAGTCCCTGCCCCCTCGCCGTCGAAGCCATTCCATGCGGAGAAGGCAATGGGCAGGAGACTCCCTGCCCATTGCCTTTTCTGCAAGGAATAGCTCCAATGGCGAGGGGGCGGGGCCGCCTCATGCCGGCTTGTAAACGGGGACTAGGACGAGGCACAACTTACAGTACCGCCCCCACTGTCGGAACGCCTCTGGTCCCATGGCGGCAGTGGAGGTAAGTGAACAAAAGTACACTTACTCTGAAGAGAATTTTCCAACTGCTGCCCTCCCTCAGATGCAGCGCACATTCCGTTGGCACGGCTGCATCAGTGGTAGTGGTGGGGATTTCAGTAGGATTAGGCTGAAAAACTTCCCAACATGCATATACTTTGATATAGGTTAAAAGAGAAAAATAAAATTACTTCTGAGTATTGCAGGGGGACAGGGTTGCAGACCTCCAGAAGCCTCTTTTCAGCATGGATTACCTCTTAGGTGGAGGGAAGGAATCTCCTGGCGGGCAGCCCAATCCTGATCTAAAGATCCGCCGGGTGGCCGAGGCCGCCCACCAGATCCTGATCTCCACCGCAGGCAGCCTGCAGCAGGCAGCCCACGGCGGAAAGTCTACTCGGGGAAGGGGACGCTCGTCCCGTTCCCCGAGTGTAACCGTGGCTGGGGACAATAGGCCTCCTCGGATTTCCACCAGCTATTTTGCTAGTGGAAGTCAGAGGAGGCCGTGTAACAGCTTAGCCAATCGGCGGGGTCAGGATATGGCCGAGGCCGATCCCCGCCCCTCCCCGATCAGCTGGGCCTATCGGCCCCCGCCATTCCCGGCTGCAATGCTCCCCGTCCGCTGGATCCTTACCTGGTCTGGCGGTGGGCTGGCGAGTCCTCGAGTGGCGGAGTGGCCTTCCCTGCTCTTGAGATGTCTTCGGCCGGCAGAACGCTCGTTCCACCGGTCAAATTTAGAGTAGGATTGTGCAGTAAGTCTGGTAACCTCATTCTCCCTCCTTCCATCCCACCAAAAGCCGTATTGCTACTGTGAAAAAGACAATCCCAAAACTCTCCTTGTTCCACAATGTTATCTGCATATACTGAAAGACTGATATGCTTATACTAAATAGTGACCAGGGTTCTCTAGACAGTTGTGACATCTCTCTTCCAGTTCCCAATTCAAGACCGGTGCAGTCCACCAACACTATTCTTCCTTTCCCTCATTTCATCCAGCCAGACCTGAGTGATAACATAATAGGTTGGGAGTCTACTCCAGAAATAGTTATGAACTAGGGATGTTATTTACCACTGACCTGGCATTTTTAAGCACCAGGCCATGGCTTTGCATGGGCCAGGGGGGGAGAGAAATGGATGATGATGTAGCCCATAACTGTCCATGACCTGGTCTTTTCCTTATGTAATCAGAACATCTCCAAAGTCCTACACAACTCCTCTCTGCTACATAACCAGAGCAATACAGACAAACTTTCTGAGTGGGGTTTTGTACAAACTTTCTGAGTGGGGTTGTGTGTGTGTGTGTGTGTGTGTGTGTGTGTGTGTGTGTGAGTGAGTGAGAGAGGGGGGTATTTGTTTACAATATTCTAGAATCCAATGTATAACACAACAGGGCCTTAGGTTGGCTGAGGTGAAAGAAGACATGTGTCAAGCCAATTGTAGAGCCATCATGCTTTGTACACTATGTCTGCTGTCTTGAGTTCTTTGGAGAAAGTGTGGGATACACATGTGATGGTGTTGTGGTAGACTGCATGGTGTACAGCAGACATAGTGTACATAGTCTTGCCATGCAGTTGATCGACTCAGCCCCATCTGCATGAGCTTGGGATGCTGTTGTTAATTTCTTTGAGTGCAACTATTAGTCTCTTGTTCTTGCTCAGCTTTCTTTCCAGCTTCTGATTTATTCAACAGCAACCAGATAGTAGAAAAAGTACAAAAAAACAACAACCCCCTTTGCAGCCAGCACGTAGTATTGAGCTTCAGCCATGAACTACTAGGTGGCAGGCAAGTCACTATACACTGGCATTTGCAACATGCAATATAATTTTGGTCCATTACAGCGGTAAACAGCAAGTTGTAAAGTTTAGTAAGATGTGAAATAGAGCACTCAGAAAAAAAACACAACCTCTGTATACATGCAGTGTTACTGGTTAAAGACCTTGAAATTTCATAGATGAGGCAAGTGTCCTTTTGTCTATGAATTACTACTAGTCATTATGACTATGTGGTACCTCCAGGTTCAGCAGTGGTATACCTCTGAGTTCCAGCTGCAAGGGAGAAGTGGTGGGACTGGAGAGAAATATGCTTTTCACTCCTGCTTTTGGGCTTCCCAGAGGAAGTTGGAGGGACATTGTGGGAAACAGGATGCTAGATTAGATGGGGCTTTGGCTTGATCCAACCAGGCTTTACTTATGTTCTTATAGCATAGTTACTCCCTTTAGAGCTTGGGTAAGCTACTATCTTGTAGCCTAATATTTTCCAGTGATGTTTTATGGACAAATCATTTAATAAAACCTAAGATGCTTCTTTTTTTATTAGAACACAACCTTCAGGAGCATTGTGACTAGGAGGAGTTTGTACTATATCAAACCTCAGTAAGTGCATTTATTAATTAGATTACAGTATCTAACGTTCTCTTTCAAAACTCTAAAACAGACTGGCACCGCCTCATATACTTTATCCAGTAATGCCATCTTAGCCTCCAGAATGCAACAATTCTTCCCAGCAGTTTCACATACCACATAGGTCTAACAGTTCATCAATCTCCCAGAGAACAGTGCATTTTTGGCAACTTCACAGGTCTAAGGGCTTTCCTGTGTGGTTTACTCAAAGACCATTGAAGCTAATAGGTTTGTGCACAGACATACAGTAGGTGACTTAAAAATGATTTTCTGCATTCTTGGTTTAAATTCTCTCCCCCCCCCCCCCGGTTTTTTGTTTTGAAATTTTGTTATGCACACAGATCATCTGTAGCTGTTTGGAAATAGTGTACAGTATATCTTCTACCCTATAAAAATAGCAATGGTGTATTTTGATATCACAGCCTTAAAAAGTATTGGGTAGTTTTCGTATTTTATTTCAGGTTTGCAAACAGCCACTTGCCTGATCGTTTGTGGCAAGTAAGAACTGGCTCCTGATGAGTCACAATAAGCTTTACACAGTTTTTAAAATATTTAGAGCCCACCTTTTCATAGTACAGTCAACAAGTTAAAATAACTAGATCTAATCAAACAGTTTACAAATAACAGCCACAGACAACAGGACTGATATAACAGTTGCCTGTATTGAGCAGGGTAGAAGGCTAGAATCAGAGGTTCTCAACCAGTGTTACTAGTACCATCAGTGGTTCTTTGGACAACTGCTGGTGGTACTTGGACCCCCAGACCACCGCTCCGACGCAGTGCTTTCGGCAGCACGTTTTTACTCTTGAAAGGCTCTTGCCTTTGGCCGAGCCTCTCAGAGATGCTGAGAAGGACCCTCCCACCCGCCCAGAGCCTCCTACCTGTGTTTTCTGGCCTCCAAAAACCTGAAAACCTGGAAGTAACTGGCGATGATGTCATTGCCAGCAGCAGGAGAGTGGCACCAGAGGTAGTACTTGTCTGGGAAGGGGTTGAGAACCCCTGGGCTAGATGACCACTGAGGTATCGTCCTCTAACATTACAGACTATGATACTGTAGTTACTCTTTCACTACAAGCTTTCCTAACTAAAACTGTTCATTTTGGCACCAAGTTAAAACTAAGTTTGGAAACCTGACCTCTAAGAAATGCCTCTAAGAAGGCCCTAGCTTTGGCAATCACCCACTTGACCTCCAAGGTCTTGGGAGTGCCTAGAAATGCCTTGAGTGTGGTAAATGGGCTGTCGCCTTCCCGCCACCGCCATTCTTTTGCTTCCGCCGCCACGGGTGCTGCCACCTTTCTACTGGAGCCTAGCCGCATTCAGGCCGGCCAGGACTCCCGGGTGCCCCGACGCTGCCGATGCCACCTCGTAAAATGTAAAACTTACCTTTTTTTGGGTGCCGCCATCTTGGATCTCGCGAAATTGCGCGAGGATGCCAGTTTGCTATGTACCATGTCTTTCTTACAGAATTTCAAAATTCCTTACTACAAATAATGAGGGCAGTTTAATTGCTTTCGGTAGGCCACTAGACATCATTAGAATAAAACCATTTAGAATTACATTTGGATTTTGTAGCTGCGACATATTTCTAGTGGGTTTTTAATTGACTATGACACATGAAGAAATGTTGGAAGATAGGGTCACTAATTTAAAGTCAAGAGAAGTTTTTGAATTCATGCTGTTACCAGGGAAGAAGGACCATATACTGTAACAGAGGAGCCAAGCAGGCAAGTCGATGATGTAAACTGAATGGAAAAATTGTACATCTAGTCGTGGTCCCTTTAAGCGGGCAGCGTTTCTTTCTAATGCTGATGGATGAACTTTTGAGAGCCAGGATGGTGTAGTGGTTTGGGAGTTGAACTTAGACCTGGAAGATCCAGGTTCAAATCCCCGCTCAGCCACAAGCTTCCTGGGTGACCCTGGGCCAGTCACTATCTCTCAGCCTCACCTACCTCACAGGGTTGTTGTGAGGACAAAAGGGGGGAGGAACCATGTACACCACCTTGAGCTCCTTGGAGGAAGGGCGGTATAAAAATGTGAATAATAAAATGATGATGATGATGATGATGATGATGATGATGATGATGATGATGATAATAATAATAATTCTGCTGCCGGCACATCTCCAGTAACACCCAAGGCCATTTTTGTGTGTCATTTATCAAATCACCCAGAGAATATAGTTAGAGATGGATACAAAACATGTTCTGTGTTAAATTACTGATTTAAAGAGCAGCAACATCTTTTCAGATCATGTATTTTTTTCATTGAAGATGATAATAAAAAAGGAATATTGTTCTAAACCTGGTATTTAGGCTTGCTTTAGCAAAGTATTGTTTTTGCTTCAGCAGAAGAGACCACACAGGGAGGGAACATATTTTGTTTTAAAGATTAAGAGTAAGCTAGTGTGACCAGTGTTTAGTTATGGTCTAAGTATACTACTGTATACTGGTAAAGTAGTGCATTTAATTTGAAAGAACTGACATTTTCTACAAAAACATTTTTGTTTGCTTGTTCGTTTAATTTTACTTAAAGCACATTTTTTTTCTGGAATCAAGGAATGCACGCACTTTGAACGGTTTGTGCAAGAAGTTGCAGCTTTCAGTAATAAAAAGCTATTACAGGTGGGCCCCCATATCCACTGATTCGCTATCCACGGTTTCAGTTATCCACGGATCGTGGGGACCCCCCCCAGGCTTTTACTTTTTTCCCAGTAAGCTTCGTTTCTTTCTTAAAGAAACAGGAGAAGCAGCCTCTGGCTGCTTATTACAGGCAAGTAGAACGAGACTAAGTACTAGAGAGGTTCTGCAAGGTTAACAGAAACCTTGCAGAGCCTCTCTAGGACTTGTCTCGTTCTAGTTGCCTGCAATGGAGGCTGCTTCTGTTTGTTTTAAGGAAGAAACAAAGCTTGCTGAAAGAAAAATAAGAGCGGGGGGGGGGGGGAAGCATGCCTGCCTGCAGGGGAGGCAGGGTGGGGGGGGGGCTCAGGAAACCATGGAGGGTGTGTTCGCTCTTATCCACAGTTTCAAGTATCCACAGAGGGGCCTGGAACATATCCCCAGCGGATATGGGGGCCCACTTGTATTAAGGAATAACACGAGAAGTTCTGCAACAAAATGCCAGAGCCCGACTTCTTTATTATAACATCCCTTACCTCCCATGGCAAGCTGAGGGTAATAAGCCTCCTCTTCCCTCCACATTTTTGCTTGTCCCTTGTAGTAGCACAGTGTTCTAAAAACCTGCTCATGTAACTGGTCAGTATACAGCATGGTTTAATTTGTGCCTATACCCACCATGGCAATTTGATTTGGATTCCCAACCTATCCGATTCTGAAACAGTGACCAGTCTCCCCCTCACCATATTTCTCCACCACCTGACCAGTAGAATTTTTGCAGCTGGTCCAAGGTGGGTGATCAATCTCTAGCCTAGCCCAGAGATTGAGAGGGACTTGGTCACTGCTCCAGAATGAGTCTCAAGACAGAAGTATTTATATTAGGAAAGCTTTATGTTAATTATGAAAGCGATAGAATTAATTCTGTTAGATGGCCCAATTATTCTGTTGTCAACTGAACTGTAACCAATTCATACTCTCATAAGCACACAACCTGGGGTAGCTCGGTTTCTGAAGACTGAAGTTTGTATGGCATGGCTTCTGGCATGGCTTTTAAGGGGGCACAAGAAACTGTAGTCAGGAGGAACACATGGCCCAATCCTATGGACTGCACAAATACTGCGCATTACGTGGGCCGAGGCTGCTTTATGACAGCTGCAAAGCAGCCTCTGCTGATGTGTGCTGCTGGCAGGGAGGCCAGAGCAGCTTCCTGTGTGCCAGTAGACAGCTGAAGACCTGCCGGAACCAGTAAGGCCACGCAGGGGGTGGAACGGGCGGTGGGTGAGGATGGAATAGGGGAGGGGTAGGCAGAACAGGGTGCTGAGGAGGGCTGATCAGGCCAGGGAGGGGGCAGGTTCAACAGCGGTGATGTAAGCCGAATCCTGACTGCCTTCCTGGGTCAACGTGGACTTGCGTCAGCGATTGAGCTGGCATAGGTCTAACCCATGGCAGCAGTTACTAATGTTTCCTCACCCTGAGGAGGCCTCCAGTGGCCAAAAATCCCCCATAGGATACAGCGGAAGCCGCACTGGTGCTGCTGAATTGTCACACGGGGATTTAGTTAGGATTGGGCTGTTAGTGTGCATGCGGAAGTTCAACCAAGAAGGAATCCTATCCCCCCCCCCACACACACACACCAGGCCTGACCCACCCGCTGCAGCCTAAAAGATCTATACCAGCAGAAGAGCTAGCATAGATCTTAGTAGGCCCATAGGGGACCACGGAGCATCCGAAGAGGTAAGAAAAAACTTACTTACCTCTCCTGGCCAGTCTAGCAGGATGCAGCAGCCATTGAGCCAGTGGCCCTGCACTGTGCAGGCCAAGCCCAGGATAGGATTGTGCTGTTAGTTGGGCATAATTCATTCCGAGCTACAAGTAGTACACACAGGAAGGTAATGTTAATTGCCTGTAGACTGATGCACATACCTTTGTACGTCCATACAATATATATGGGATAATTATTAGTACTGTCTTTTTAAAGGATAGCAGACTAGAGACCCTTGTGCAACATTTTAATATAATATATTAAACAGGGCCTTCTCAGTAGTGGCACCAACCTTATGGAATTCCCTCCCCTTTGATTTACGAACTGCTCCCTCCTTGGACACTTTCCGGCGAGGCCTAAAAACCTTCTTGTTCAAAGAAGCCTTCTGAGCCCCTGCCTTTTTTAACATCTCGCTGGTACAGGTGGGGGTGCTACTGTTTTTATGCTCCTGTTTTGACTGTCGCCATGATCTTTTTAATCGATTTTTAGATATTGTTTTTATTAATTTTCATTAATTATTTTTTTACTGTTTTAATATGTGATATTTTTATATTGTATTTTTGTATGTATTTTTTTCTGTTGTAAGCCGCCTTGGGTCCCTTCGGGGAGAAAGGTGGGATAAAAATACTGTAAATAAATAAATATGCAAAGTAGGGGACCAGCACGAATCACCTGAGGGCCAGTATATGAGAAAGCCCTAGTCACTCAAAAGTCTTAGGTAAGTGCACCAACGTGTTTACGCTATAAATATATACGTGCTATATTCACTGATGAATACGAATGTTGATTTGTGAGCTCAGGGACAAAATCAAAAACAACTCCCATACACACATGTGTGTGTCACAGGGCAGTGTGTTTAGTGATCTAAGCACTCTTTCTCTGGAATAATTGCTCACCATGGCAGATGGCTATCTGCAAGGCTGAATACAAGAAGCTCTCATATTGCATCAAGACAGCTGTCGGACACGCAAGCTAAGCCCAACATCCAAACAAACCTGAAATGTGATTCTGTAACATAAACAGAGCAACACACATGGGAAAGTTTTACAGTTTTTCCCCCCTGCAAAGTACATACATAGCTGGTATGAACTAATTAGAAACAGCAAAGGGAGTGTTTTCTTAGCCATGCTAATCCAATTCCATTGTAAATAGGTACGCCAAAATAAATGCCATATCCTTATTTAAATGAAGACATGGGATCAGATGTAAAAGAATCCCCAGTCCCTTACCACTTCTCTTACAGAGTCACTTGCTGCTTGGAAAGAAGAAAAATCCCTTCTGCAACTGACTCAGAAGGTAGACCCATCATTCAGCAGCCAGCATATGATTCAACCTAGCTTTATGGGGGAAAAATGTTGTAAGAAAAAGTGATCCTTCAAAGGAAACAAAGAACTGCTTCATTTTAACTTTCCTGAAATGCCTTTTGAAAGCTTTTGTGAATCAGGAATATTGAAAAAGAAGAAGCCCTGAGAGAAGACAAGTGGTGGTTGTCAGCAGGTTGACACTCCCCCTACTTGTGAACGCCTTCTGCACAGCTACAAAGGTAGGACTAGACTAAATGCATGGAAGCATATGCTTAAGGTCCAACATCTATCATGAAGTTAAACTAAAAATTAAATTTTTAAAAAATCTCATTTTACAGAATTAAGGCAAAATAGAACAGTCCTGAAAAAAAAAAAACTTGACCAGTGTGAATTATATATGACAGGGTGGCTAAAGTTGCTTATAAGAGCCACATACGATAAACTTCAGATGTTTGAGAGCCGCAAGAAAGATGTTTGCGAACCACAATATTTAAGAAGCATTTAAAATCTTAAATATATTTACTCACCATGAACTTATGTTTTAATCCAGAGGACTCTCAGTTTATACCTGGTAAATAATTATAAAGTTTGAAAAATTCTTATTTACCTATTATATTAATTGTGATGCAAAAAGGAACTCAGCCAATGTATTTCCGAGAGCCGCACATTATACGTCAAAGAGCTGCATGTGGCTCTGGAGCCGCAGTCTGGCCACCCCTGATATATGACAATCATGGCTGATATTTCCTGTTTTATCATTTTCCGAAAGCAAGCACCAAATAAAAATGCAATAAACATTACTGCAAGTCGGAAAAAGTACATTCCATTCTTTAAACAAAAAGGTCCTCTCACGAAATATACCAAGTATTCCAGTCCATTTGTGTGAAATTTAATATCTGAACAGTAAAGCTTTTCTGTGTCTTTAATATTTCATGTAATATAGTTCTTTAACAAAAATAATCCCTATTCTTAGCCACATGTTTCCATTGGGGCGCATTTCAGCTAAGGATGGGTCATGTTCCAGTTACTACCTTAGTAAGTGTTCCTTCGAATTAACAATGCTAATTTTGTAAATAACTTGACTGAGCCAAAAAGAAACAGTTGAAAATAGATTCCTATGAAAAGAACAAGCACACACCTTCAAACATTACACTGTTACACAAAAACTGCCTTTCCCCAGTGCTCTGAATACAATATTCAGATTCAGAACCTTTATTGGCATAATTAAAACATACATAACATACAACATAGACATATAACAAGTAAGGGTGAAGAGTCCTAACCTAGCATACACTACCCATATGACTCGCACTGCGCCTCTTTACAATTAGCTTTAAGTAGGTTGCAACTTTTTCTGTTAATACAACATCTACACCCTGTAAAATAATCCGGATTTTTTCCTGATCCTCCCAACTCCACCTATTGGACAAGATCGGATATAAATATTTCTCACGTAGATCACTATACAGGGGGCAATAAAATAACATATGGTGCAGAGATTCCACACCTCCCACAGCACAAGAACAACATCTCTCCCTAGAGGGAATCCCTCTAAATCTCCCATAAAGTAACTCTGATGGCATGACATTACACCTTGCCAATAAGAAGGCCCTACAATCAGATGGGCATTTTAGGTGGTATAAATACTCTGCCCGTTGGCCATACTTAATAGGAATCTGATAATGAAGTGGTGAGCATGTCGTGTTGGCAGCATGCTGAAGTTCTTGCTGTTCAATATCCAGGAGCCTGCCCCTAATTGTTCTAAATGCTTGTTCGTGGGTCAGTGAACCTACTATACTATAGCCTATAGATTGTATTTTTATTTTCAAAATAAGTGGCCCCAAAAGGGGGCTCAGAGTCCAAGAGAAGTCGGGTAAGTAAACTATCCTGGTCTAGATCGTAGAAAACTCTTAACCAAAATTTAAACAATCTCAGCCATGCCACAGTCTCCACCCGAGATTGACCAGCTTCTAAACAGAGAGTGGCATAGGCCACACAACCTGGCAACCCAAAGATTTTCCGGAGAAATGACGCCTGAATCCTCTCTAGAGAACGGTTCATAGCACACATCCATATAGGGACGCCATATAGGACCTGAGGAATGATTTTAGCATTGAAGACCTCAAGAGCTGCTGGCACATAAGAATTCCCTCTGGTGTAATGAAAACGAATAATAGCTTGGGCAGTAACCCTAGCAGTACTTAAGGCAGCTTTACGATGAGGGATCCACGAATGTTTATAGTGAAAATAGATCCCTAGGTATTTAAACTGTTTTACCTGCTCTATTTTGTTGCCACTAAAGTTCCAATTAGATGGCTTCCATGATTTGCCGAAAACCACAATTTTAGATTTACAGTAATTCAATTGCAGGTTATTCTTACATAGATACTCTGTACATCTATGTATTAAACGTTTCAATCCCAGACGTGTGCACGATAAAATGACTGCATCGTCTGCATAAAGAAGAAGAGGTATACGTAATAACCCAAGTTTGGGACTATGACCCTCTATTTCCTCTAAATAGGAAGCCAGATCATTAATGAAGAGATTAAACAGAGAGGGGGCCAAGATACAACCCTGTTTGACTCCTCTGTTAGTTGAAAACTGTTCAGAGAGTTCCCCTCTCAAGGAGACTTTAACTTGACAGCTGGTATCAGAATATAAATTTCTAATAAGATAAAGGAGTCTTTTTTCAAGCCCAAGATGTAAAAGTTTATCCCACAAAAGGGATCTGTCAACAGAATCAAAAGCTCCCTTAAGATCAAGAAAAGCCACAAAAAGTTTAGAATTGGCCCTCACTAGCTGTTTGTTAATGAGATGAGACAATATCAGGCAGTGATCTAAAGTGGATTTACCCCGCCTGAACCCAGCTTGTTCCAGCCCCAAGATTCCATTCTCTCTAATCCAGGCAGTCAGTTTATTCAACAGATGCCTTGCATACATCTTACCAATAACTGACAAAAGGCTTATAGGCCTATAGTTGTTTGGAGATCTATGGTTTCCCTTTTTATAAATTGGAATAACTATAGCCCTGGTCCACATCTTAGGCATTAAGCCAGTTCTATCTACCAGGGTAAAGAGGTGTGCAAGCAATGAGGCCCACCACACCGGGTCCGCTTTCAATAGATCAGGGGGTATAGCATCGGGACCGGGCGCCTTCCCTGGTTTCAATTGGTCGATAAGTTCCCTTATCTCCTCAATCGAGACCGGTGATTCTTCCTTTCTATTTACTGAATTTGTGTGTTTATAAATTTCTATTGACTCTCTATGAAGTCTGGGTAAATATTGAAATACCCAGACTTCATAGAGAGTCAATGTTGTTGTTGTTCAGTCGTTAAGTCGTGTCCGACCCTTCGTGATCCCATGAACCATATCCCGCCAGGCCTTCCTATCCTCCACTATCTTCCTGAGTTTGCTCATTTTCATGTTCGTTGCATCGGTGAGAGAGTCAATAGAAATTTATAAACAAAATAAGTGTCAATAGAAATTTATAAACACACAAATTCAGTAAATAAAAAGGAAGAATCATTAAAAGTCAGTGATAGTTGGTTACCGGTGTTAAAAAAGCTCCAAATAACAAATAATAGGTGACAGTAATCATGACAATAGGACATATGTCCTTTACAACAACTGCTATTAAGTACAATAGAACAACTAGTTTACTGTATGAAGCTTTGCAATCAGGTTATAACAATGTTTACTTTTTTATTTTAGGTCTCAATTTCTGGGATTAATGTTGTTTTAGTATTAGTGGTGGCGTCCTGGTTGTTGTTACTGCTGTTCTCTTAATTTATCTTTTTAACTCTTTATTTTAATGCTGTTTCCCTCCTGTTTCCCTCTTTAATTGACAGCTTTTTATTTTGTTTTTGTTAAGTTGGATGTTAGTTATGCTTTCACGTGTTTTGCACTTCAATTAGAAGTGAGTTTTATGGTACTGGCATTTATAGTGTTATTTTCTTGATGTTTGGCCTTGAGTGGCTTCACCTTCTCTGATTGGAGGTTACAATCAGCTGTTACTGATTGTTTCTCTTGTCAGATAGGGAGTGTCCACTTCCTGTTTTATCTTGCACTACCTTTTTAAGCTGTCTTAGGAACACTATAGGGGAATTCTGATGATGCCACGAATGTTACGTGTGCGAAACGTCAAGTATGTTTTAACACCTGTGAAATTTATTTTTTGAAATAAATTTTTATATTCATAACGACGGAGTTTCCCGGCAACATGCGGATTTTTAATTCTGGTTCATTTTTGTTCACTGAAATGAGCATGATTTGCTCTGCCTGCGCAATCAAGATAGTAAGCCCTGAATGGTTTATGACTTAAAC
Source organism: Plestiodon gilberti rubricaudatus (assembly GCA_026170595.1). Classification (NCBI taxonomy): domain Eukaryota; kingdom Metazoa; phylum Chordata; class Lepidosauria; order Squamata; family Scincidae; genus Plestiodon; species Plestiodon gilberti. Next base: position 81,674,773 of record JANXHW010000001.1, read on the forward strand.
AGCACAATCTTGTGTACCTTTGCACCGGTGTAAGAGTAGATGCACTGGTGTAAGAGCAGATGCATTGGTGTAAGTGCACTTACACCAGTGCATCTACTTTTACACCAGTGCAAAGTTACACAGGATTGTGCTGAAAATCTCTCACTCATGATTTAGAAGCCCAGCTGGCTGAAACCATAGTTTTTAAAGAAAAAGGACTTTGCTTTTCTATCATAAAACTACCATAAAAATTATGGTACTTCCCTATAAAATACTAAGCCCTTATAAAGTAGTTGAAGTAAAACAAACATGTTATATTTAATAAGTAAAGGTCAGCTGAAAAGAGAAATTTACTTTTTTAATTTATATTTAGTAATCTTGTAACTATATTAGCAATGGGAACATATTTATACCTCATTATTCACAAGCTGCCGGCTTGTTGCTATTTTTGTGAGAGCTACTTTTAGAAGGCAGGAAAAAGTTAATACTTGGTGTAAAGGTTTCATATAAGTATACCAATTATTTGAACTAGTCAAAAATAGCCACATAAAAAGATCTCCAGAACAGTTTCCGCTAAATTAGTTCATCTGCAAAATACTACTTCCTCTGGTACACAAAGGGAGTGACTTTTATATTTATATCACATTCACAGTGCAACCCTATCCAACTTACACCACCACCGGTGTAACCAGCGCTGCAATGAGAACGGGAGGCCCCAGAACGGAAAGGGGATTCAAATCCCCTCCAAAGGGGGATTCAAAGGGGATTTAAATCTCCCCTACCCTCCAAAGCCTCCAGCCCTGCCCTCCCCTGCTGGTTTAAGTTGGATAGGATTGCATTGTCAATTAAATGATTTTAACACTTTATGTGAGTACCTAAGCTATAAAAGTATGACATAAAAGTCTTGTATTGATGCAACTTCATTAATCTAACACAAAACCATGCCATAATTAATAAAATACAGATTCGTTTTCTGAAAAAAAAGTCATGAGATTCGATTTAGATATATAAATGGATTTTTACATTATTACAGCAATTCCATGATTTTACAAAAAGTGACACAGAATTAGAGCACAAGGGAGTTGTCTTTTGGGGCTACCATAGTTCTGCGGTAATATTGGGCCTGCATTGAATGCTTATAACATTTGGACATGTGAGGAAACTTGGACCATTTACCAGGATCCAGGAAATTCAGAGGAGTGGTAGCAGTGGCAGTAATGGTCTGTCATGGATAGTGGCATCACAGAACTCACCACATTGCTAGAACTGTGATAGGTTTTTAAGCAGCCCCTGTGTGATTCTGTGCTAACTCCTTTAGGTGACCAGGTATGTGTACTGTACAGCAGCGGCTCCCAACCTTCGTGGTGTCGGGGACCGGCATCGCAGAGGATTTTTTTTCACGGACCGGGGGGCCCGCCAACGTCACGCCCCCACATGACCCGGGTGTGATGTCAGCTGTGCGCGCCCAGCGCGGCTCCAATCACCCCCCCCCCCGCTGGTTTAGTAGCTATTTTCGAGCCGTTCAAGCTCCAGGGCGGACGGGAGGGCCAAACGCCGAAGCGGAGACGACGCATCGCACAGGCAAGTAAGCCCCTTCGCCGCCACGTCCGGCCCCTGCCCTGGGGCCCACCATCCCAACCCCGACGACACTTCTGTCCAGGCGGCCTGGTTCCGAACGGGCCACGGACCGGTACCGGGCCGTGGCCCAGTGGTTGGGGACCCCTGCTGTACAGTGTCCCTAGATGACTTCATATAGTGCCCATGGGCCGCTTTGGATAACACTTTAACCACAGTGCTTGCTCCTCCCCTCATTTCTTCACTAGTTTCCTCAATTGCATTGGTTTAGCACTATGTGTAGAGGAGAGGTTCAGATAATCCACCCCCCCACCAATCGCTACCATGGAAAGAGAAAGAGAAGCATGGGTTGGGGCCAGGATGTGCATGAACACCCTTAATTGCATGCAGGGCTGTGGAGTCGGTACACAAAACCTCTGATTTCAGCTCCACCCAAAATTGCTTCTGACTGACTCTACTTCTCCGTCTCCACAGCCCTGCTCAGTCAGAATCAGAGTCATGGAGTCAGAATTGGAAGCAATTTTGGGTGGAGCCAGAGCTGGAGGTTTTGAGCCCAATCCTATTCTTCCCCCCTCCCACTGATGCAGCTGTGCCAGTGGGTGTGGGAATCAGGAGGGGAAGCATTTCCCTTTACCTCTCCTGCTTGCCAATGGGTCCCCTCGGACCTGCACCAGCTCATTAGCTGGCACAAGTCTGAGGAGAAGAAAGGGGCAGGGAGCCACAAAAAGGAGGGGATAGGATCCAGTGCATGCCATTGCTGCCAGATCCCTCCCTCCCCTATAACTCCCCCCTCCCTGCCCACCCCACCCCCACCACTTCCTTACCTGTTCCGGCAGTAGAGTTGCGACGCTGCTCTTGCAGCAGCACACTCTTGCGACTCTTGCAGCAGCACACACAAAATGGCCGTCGAGGGAGTGCTCTGCACTCCATTTTACAACAGCAGAACTTGCTTCCGCTGTCATAACGGACTCTATGCAACAGCCCAATCCTCAATAGTATTGGGCTGTTCAACTCCACAGCCCTGATTGCATAGGGCTACTCCAGATTAAGGGCGAAATCCTGCCTATGTGTAGGCTGGCAGAGCACATGCTCTGCCGGCCTTAGGTGTCGCGAAAGTGCCATAAAGCACTTTCATAAAGCGGCACCTCAGGTGTAAGCGGCGCCGGCACTGAGGCCGGCGCCACTCATAGTACCGCCGCCCTCCGGACCCCGTGCTGCCAGACACAGTTAAGTTTTGTATTGGGTGGCAGGAGGGCATGGGGAGGGCAGGCCCAGGTGGCAGTGGAATGGGCCATTGACCGGCCAGGCCTGGGAGGGGGCAGGGATATCGGCACCACGCTGCACCAATATCCCAACCCCCTTCCTGGGCCTGGCCGACCTTTCATAGCCTCCCTGGTTGTGCACCAGCTAGTAGCGCACATTCGTCCCCTTCCCCCGAGGTGAACCCCGGCTCCGCTGGCACGGCTGCATCCTGCTTAGGATGCAGCGGCCGGCCATTTAGGCTGGCCAGTGCATCTTGCGCAGGATTGGCCTGCCCAAATGTCATCCAAACCAGCCCAGTGACTGAGAAGAATTTGGATGAATTGGATTTTACATCGTCAGTTGCAAAAGCAATGCATGAGTTTACAGAAACAGATACGTGAATATCAGACTACCTGCTCCTGTTTTTCACAGTAGCCAGCACCTAGCTTTTCCATGATTACAGAAGCACTATTTGGATGCTACTATACATATGTAAGTGTAGTTTCAGTAAGTGCAGCCACCGCCACACTGCATAGGCCCATCACACTTACAGAATTTTTCTGCAGTGACAAATGCCATACACAAGAAGAGATCTTTCCCGTGATTAGGAGGACTGTAAGTGTGGTGGGTGGGTGGGGGGCTTCAAAGCTCACTGACAGGGCTTGCTGGTGCACTCTTGCTCCAACACTACCACATTTTGGTCTCCCTGGATGCAGTAATATCTGCAAAGGACTAAAGGCTATGGCTAAATCACTGCTGTTAAGAAAAGCTATGAGAAAATGTCACTGTGCAAAGATTCATACATAGGAATACTTTCTTATTTTCTCCCCTCCACCCTCCAGACGTCATTCTCTGTCTAGTCTAGAAGACCATGAGCTGTTTGACTTCCTAAGTGTTAGTGTACACTAAGCCACGGGGCTAAATAGGGCTGGCATGGTCTAGAAATATGAATATATAATCTCTGCTGAGTAATGATATGGGCAGCCATCCACCTTGAGAAAAAAATCTGGGAACCAAGGAGGATTTGACTATTCATGAGCCTCAATTTCCTACACTGTGACTAGCTTTCCCACCGCCTTACTGTATATAATATAAATGCTGTTCTTGATATGAACAACTGTTAACGTATATCAATGTTTATTATTATTATTATTATTATTATTATTATAAGCATTTTTTTAAAAGTCTCTCAGTTGTCCCTTCCCTAAACAAACTATCCAGCTGGTTTAGATTATGCTGCTCGTTCGCACAAATGTACATATGGTGAGGGAGCCAGAGCACTTTCTTTTTCTGTCATCAAAAGCTACCTGTTCTGAGTCAGACCTTTGGTCCCTCTAGTTCAGTATAGTCTCCACGGACTGGCAGGAGTTATCTAGGGTTCCAGACAGGGGTCTACATAAAATGTGGCACATGGCATGCCACGGGTTGGCCACCACTGCCTATTCAAATGTTACACTTTATGGACACTTAGTGGGGCAGGCTTGGATAAGGTGGATATACAACATTTTTCTCCTTCACCACAGGGGAGAGACCGGGGGAGAGATTTTCATTGAACTATATACCACTGACGGTTCAAAACATGGAATTCAAGACTTCTGTTCCAAACTAAACTGACTAGAAGCTTGTTTTACTCTCATATTCTCTCTGCTTTCTCAACTGTCCACGTCCCTGTGAGCTTCCTGCTTAACCCCCCCCCCCACTTTGATAGAAGGTAAACATATGCAGTGTTTATGTGGATTGCAGTTCCTTGCAAAATAATTTAAAAGGAAGGGAAAGACACTTCATGCCATATCCTTTTTTTGACTCTGAGCTAGCCAGCCAGCAGATGAAGTGGAAACATTGTTCATGGATTCTATTAGTGGTTAGATGAAATGTACCCCCTTCTCCAAAATACTGCCACCCTGTTTGCATGCTTGCCCTCACCCACTTTTGGCAATTTTTCAGAGCTGTGAACTCTCTGCTCCTGCTAGGTTGTGTGTGTGTTCTCTCTCTCCCTCTCCCTCTCACACACACACACACGTGCACGCGCACGTTACCAGAAGGAAGCACTGACTTTGTTTCAATTTGGCTTCGGATGTCATTATATAGCCAAAAAGCTATATAATATAATAGCACTGGCTATGTGATGATTTCTGTAGCCAAATCAGAGTAAGGGTAATGCTTTCTGCCTTTGCTCTGACATCTTCTGTCAGATGCAAAAAAAGCACGGGGGGGGGGAGCAGGAAGAAACAAAACCGTGCTTCATAGGAGTGGAGATCGAGCTTGCTGCCATTACCAGAATCACAAACAGATGGCAGGAGAGGGGGGGAAAGGTGATGCAGTGGCCAAGGAAAGGTTTGAAATTTGCTCTCTTTGTTGGCCCCCAAATTCACTTCATTTTATCTACAGTTAAAAGCAGAATTGGAGTCTCTGGCTATTCAGAGAACATACACGGCATCAAATCTATCACATTGTTACATGTTAGCACCATAAGCTCTTACCCTTCCAGGCTGCTGTAATGATGTTTAAAAATCTAATATTGATGCCTGAAGGGTATTGGAATATTTTTGAAAAGTTGAATGAGGTTATGGGGAGGGGCATGGAAGGAGGGGAGTGTTTGTATTTGCCAATAGGTCTCACATCCTGAGTTTGTTTCTGTACCTGGCTAGCTGTTTCACAGCAGCTGTTTTGTTTTCCATTTTTGAAATGCTATTTTGTTGTTGCTAGTTTTAGAAGATTTTTTTTTTCCAGTGGGGGTTGTCAAGACCATGAATGGAAGTTCTGTGTGATGTTTAATACAGGTCAAGTTTTAAGCCCACTATTTCTCAGAGCACCTCTTTAATGACTCATTCTGTCACCACAGTCAGAATGCTACCATCAACTTCACTATGTGGATGTGTTGTCTATCCCTGAAGGCTACATTTCTGGGCCTAGCCTATTTACACCAATGAGAAGTCTTTGATTATGGGAGGGCTTTGTGTCAATATTGGGAAAGTCAAGGAATGATTGCATTGACCCTACCCTGAAAAATAAGGGTGTCTAGAGGTCAGTCTAGACACCAGTGGTGGAAAGTACATTATTTCCTACCACTTGTAAGAACATGACTTATTTTTGTATAGCATTAGAATTTGTGAAACTTTTTTTTTCTTTTTAACCCTTCATATCAGCAAAAACAAAGTGACTTAATTATTTGAGTTTAAAGGAACATATTAATGCATTTCAAAAAGAAAATTGTATTGTTCACAACAGGACTTTATTTTCACCAGTTTTTATGGGTCTTACCGTACTTTTATGAGGACCACCACTGCCACCAGAGATGGCCGGCTGTGCAGAGGAGCGGATGACTTGCCCCAAGGTTGAGGGTTTGCTCTGCACCTTCCTTCCCCAATCTGTGCCTCTCTTGAAGGCCAGGAAGCTAAACAGCCACATCTTGCCCACTGGTGCACCACTGCCCCAGCCATCTCCATCTCCAGCGGGCTTGGGCCAGGCAGGCCAGTGTCACATACTCACCAAGGGCCAAGTACCACCTGCCATGTTGCAAAGTAACACTATTGGTATTAGTAAAGCCACTGCTTTAGCATAGGTTGAATTTCCTAAAAGCCAATATATAATTAACACAAGATGTGCTGCCAGGGAAGATATATTTTGAGAACAAATATTTTTGGCTCACTGTTCAGCTGTGGTTGCCGTCAGATATTATTTGCTTGCCTTAAAAAGAAGTGAGAGGAAGCCCTCTGAAATATTTGAAGGAGAAAATCTCAAAAGAATCCAGAAGTACTTCTCTTGAGAAACATAAAGCACAAAAGGCATTATTTCCATGTAAATATGGGGGAGGTGGATCTCCCATTGTTTCACTAGACTAGGGGTTATCAACCCCTTCTTGGCCAAGTACCGCCTTTGGCGCCACTCTCCTACTGCGTACCACCAGAAGTGACTGGCGGTTACATCATCGCCAGTTACTTCCAGGTTTTCAGAGGCCATAAAATGCAGGGAGGAGGCTATGGGTGGGTGGGAGGGCTGTTCTCAGGGTTCCCAAGAGGCTCAAGCCAAAAGCAGGAGCCTCTCAGGAGCGAAAACGTGCCACCGAAAGCGCCGCGTCGGAGCGGGGTTCCGGTGCCCCAAGTACCACCAGCAGTCAGCCATAGTACCACTGGTGGTACTAGTACCACTGGTTGAGAACCCCCGCACTAGACCAAATAAAACAAAGTGAATGGCAATTTAAAAGAAATATCAGTTTCCATCATATTTTTGGTGTTTAGCAATCAAATTTGCATAGAGCGATTCCCTAACTAGTCCCTGACACATTATATATGAACATGGTCAGATCCCTGAGTGTTTCACAACCCAATCCTATTCAAAGCCCCAGGCTCAGATGTTAAACTAAAGTTATCAAATTCTCAGACAATTCTAGATTCTCAGATGCAATTCTGCCAACAGAACCCTTGGCTAGCGACTAGAATCCAGAAAGCAATTCTGTTAATTTCCTCTATATTTTTAAGTGACACAAATTTAGTCCTCTGTATAGCATACGATTTTCCCATTACTAGGTTTGGAATATGTCTATAGCGTCCAAACGAGCAAAAGCTTCAAAATACCAGTAAAATCAAATTCAAGGAAAATCACCCTTATTGCCTTGAGAACAGAGGGACAATTCCACTGATCCCCCCCCACCCACCCCCTTCATGAAAGCTGGCATCAACTTCAGGATGTTTTAGTCCTTGTAGGAAAGCATTTACTACAGTCTTAAATGAATATTGTTTTCCTATTGATAGAAGCTAGTTAGTTACTGCACAAGATTTGGATGACCTCTCTGAAATGTATTATTATTATTATTATTATTATTATTATTATTAACAGGATTTATATACCACTTTTCAACAAAAAGTTCACAAAGTGGTTTACAGACAAAAATCAAATGATGAAATGGCTCCCTTTCCCAAAAGGGCTCACAATCTAACAAAGATGCAGAACACCACCAGCAAACAGCCACCAGAAAAGACACTGTGCTGGGGTGAAAGGGGGGCAGTTACTCTCCCCCTGCTAAATATAAGAGGAGCACCAAATGAAAAAGTGCCTCTTGCCCAGTTAGCAGGGGATGACATACACAGTGAAACATACACATAACATACACAGTGAAAGCTTAGACAGATATTAGAGTTCAAAACAACAGATATTTGGACAGTTAGACAGATATTTGAACTTCTGGTAAGCATTTTTCGGAGGCTGACCGCTCTCAGGCACATTCTGCACATTTCCGACTGCGCAGGCTACAGCACTCACTATAAGCAAAGCAGTAGCAGAGCATTGCTCACCCCTACGGAGGAGCCAGTCCTGCAAGACAGAAACCTGCCAAAATAACTTGTACTAAGGACAGGTTTGAATTCTGGCAAGTGTAAATGGAACGAACAGATGGTATGCCAGGGATGACACTTTCTGTTTGTACCTAATGACCGGCTGTGCAAATGTATTCCCTTGTAAATACGCAGGAAATTCTGCCAGACAACAGACTGTCATGCTGAAAGTACACTTGGGATGCTCTGAAAGAGACAGGTCAATCCACTGTAAAATGCCAAGGTTTAAATAATATTCTAATGTTTGATGACTCTCAGTTCAATATAAAAAAACAAACACTTCCAACTACAGTAAACACAAGCATGTCCAGAAAAAAACACGAACAGAACCTGATGTCAAATACCAGTGAAATGCTAAAAGAGCAACTAGCTTTCCTTAGGCTTTTACATGGTATGACGGGGCCAGTGGGTTATAAGGTGCCAGGTTGTAGCTAATGTGTGGGTAAGTCGCATCGACATTTTGTCTGCTTTTCTACAGCATTTTGGCAGCTGCATAGGACAAGTGCAGGCCAGTCACTGTAGCAAGCCTTGGGCTATATACAGTGAAAGGAGAGCTGGTCTCTGCCCAAGACATTTGCCATGTTCTCTCCGCTTTGGATGGACAATTTAGGAATAGGAAGAGGGATGGAGAAACCTGCAAGATCTAGGAGCAGTTCAGTAGGACTGTGCCCAAGCAGCCTGGAAAGAAAGACTTGGCTTTTGCCAACATTCAGAACATTTTTTGTAGCACAAAAGGTGGAACAGAAAGCATGGGAAAAATATTATAATTAGCCAGGCCAAAATCAGCATCCCTCCTTGTTATTCAACTATTTGTAGTATGGTGGCAGCACAAAGTGTTGTATCTTACATGCATATCTCACCATTGTTACAAACATAATTAATTTAAAAGGCCAACTGCCACCCGAACATTCACTGTAAGGATCCGGCCGGCGACCCAGGGCTGCCCGCCGGATCCTATCCCCATTCCAGGCCGCCCTGCAGTGGCGATGGGAGCCTTACCTTCCTACAGCGGCCGCATGGACGTCCCGTTGCCAGAGTGAGGGCGGCCGGCCTTGCGCCGGTCTCCCTTACTCGCGAGTCATCGCTTACGGCACATTTACGACGGCTTATGGCAATGGACCGCACATTCTGTCACAGTGCGCTGGATTGCACTCTAAGTCTGAATCTACTCATGCCCCCTCGAGTTCTTTGAGGGAGGCCCTTTTGCGTACCCTTCATCTGTCCAAGGTAAGATCAGAGGAGATGTACAAGAAGGGTCTTCTTGGTGGTAGTTCCTCTTTGTGGAACGTACTCCCATGGGAGGTCCACTGTGCTTTACCTCTTTTTTCATTTCCGTGCTCTTTAAAACCATTTTTGTTTTCTCAGGCTTTTCCTGGCTATGTATACAATTTTAATTGCTATCGTTCTGGGGCTGTTCTATTTTGTTGTTGCTTTAACTATTTTATATTTATTGTTGTACACAGTATTTTAAAGTCTTTTTGAATGAGAGAGGGCACACATTCTTTTAAAACAAATAATAAAATATATGAAACTCAGGCCAGCATACATAAGTTTCTAGATACAGTCATCAATTCAAGCACTGACCATACTAACACTTGCACATTTTCAGCATGTATCATGGGAACAATGCCATTGTCTATTTGACATATGAAAAGAGAAACAAACAATCGTCTTCCTTCAAGCTCTTGATTCATGAGTAACAGGGAAGATGAATACAGAAAACAAGCAGGCACGAAACTATGCTAGTAAAATAGATATAAAAATGCATCGTATTTTAAAAGCACACCTAGACACTTGTTCGGATACAAAACAAAAGATTTAAAATATTTTTTACCTGAGCACTTGTTTACACATGGGGAGTTCTCCTTCATGAATCAGATGTTTGCCCATGGCCAGATAGAAAGTAAATCAATGCTTGCATTCAAGAAAGTGCACTTTGCAAAATAGCTGCTAAGTGTCCAGAGACCTGCTGTGGAAGGTGCCTCTAATTATGTGGTTTTTGAGGAAATATCTTGAACCCTTCTACCTTAAGGGGAAGTGGGTTTAGCTCTTCCCCCTCCTTCAGAATCCCACTGAAGTACACAGACTGGGGAAAACTAATACACTCGTTAATAAATCAGAGAGAGAATGGCAACTAGTGAAATACTGGTTTCCTTGTGGATAGCAGAACGTAATATAAAATGACTTGAGGTTTCTTTTCCTATCCTGAGCAGTAAAAAGGGATTTGATTATAGCAATAATGATAAAAAGGGAAAGTCTTCTTAACCAGATGTTTCTATTAATTTTATTTTTGTCACTCCCTCCCAAATTAACCATTCTTTTAGAATATGTGGAGGGGCAACATCAGCAAGCTGCCCCTTCTATTCAACTCCTCTCCTTCCTGTGCACCTGTGCGCAGACTGGATCAGAAAGGGAAATGCAAGTACTCTCCAAAAACAGAGCTATTCACATAGTCCTGAACTCTTTTACAGTTTTTTTTCCCCATTCACTCGTATCTAGGTACAGTCAAGACACAGAAGAAGAGCAGAATCAGAGCGCAATCCACCATAAGGATCCAGCCGGCGACCCAGAGCTGCCTGCTGGATCCTGTTCCCCGGCGGCTGTTTTGTTGCGGGGCTGGAGGTCTACTCGGGGAAGGGGACGTTCGTCCCCTTCCCCGAGTGTAAACCGGGGGAGGCCCTATCAGCCTCCTCGGATTTCTGCCAGCAAAATTGCTGGCGGAAGTCGGAGGAGGTTGTGTAATACACTGTGTAATATATAATAATCTGTAATAATCTGTGTAATACACAGATATGGCAGAGGCCATCCCCCGCCCTCTCCCGGGCTGGCTGGGCCAATGGCCCTCCACCCTGCGAAACGCCTCAGTCGGATCCCGGCTTACCTGGTCCGGTGGCTGCAGGGGAGCTCCGGCAACTGAGCAAGGGAGGCCAGCCTTTGCGCCGGCCTTCCTTGCTCTCGAGACGTCGCAGACGTGCTTTACAGCATGTTCGCAATGTCTCCTGGCGCTGGAGCGCTCGCTCTGGCACCAGCAGCTTCTGGTGGATTGCACTGTCACGCTGGTAGGCTCCACCTCCAAATACTGCCCTTACTTTGTGCTCAGAGCCTACATGTGTCACCTAAGGTTGCCAACCTTTCAGGCCTCTTCAGGAGTGCTCAAGGTTACAATATTTAAGGGATTTTCAGCCATGTGATTTCAGGTCTTAAAATTGAAGAAATAAAGATCGATCTTACAGTTGTCAGTTGAAATTCCACTTCCTGATTCTACCGCGACGTGGAGCGGGCAAGCAGGACGGATTATCCAAAGCTGGCAACGCTGAAATCTTTAAAGTCTTCTGTGCTTGACGTTTCTCCCCAGGCATTAGGGGCTTCTTCAAAAGCAAAAAGAGAACCCAGCTACAAGCTGGAAGGTGTCCATTGGACACCCTTAAATATTCCTTAAATATTGTAACCTTGAGCATAACAACTGGCCATGAAAACCTGCATGTATACTCTTCAGGAGTCTCTGAGAGTCTGCAGTAATCTCCTGGGGACCAATGACAGCATCTGGAGTTGGAGAGGCTTTCAAGCCCCCCAAGACCCCACCTCCGATTCCTGAGACTCAGCACCGAATTTCCTGTCAGTCTTTAGACTAGACTAGTATTGACCATCATCTGGACAATCGCCTGCCTGCACACCTCTCCAGAAGCGTCACTAGGACGCGTCACCCCAAAGCAGGGAGGCGCGCGTCACCCTAGTGACGCTCCGACATTCGGCGCGGCCAAAGGCCGTGCCGCGATTTTGAGGGGGGGCGACCTGGCTGCACCCTTCCCCGGGTGCCCCCCGCCCCGCGTCGCCCTCCGGACGCTCCGAGGCCGGCCCAGGAGCCGGCCTCGGAGCGTCCGGCCAGGCCGGCGCTCCAGGGCCTTCTGAAAGAAGGCCCAAGCACTGCGTCAATACAGGTATTTTTACAATTTTTGCGCATGCGCAGAGACCATTTTGAGGGCAAGGGCCTGCCCTCTTGCCCTCAAAATGGTCTACGCATATGCAAAAATTGTAAAAATACCCGTATTGACGCACTGGCGGGGACGGACCGGCGGGGACGCGCCGGCGGGGACGGACGCTCCGGGGCCGGCTCCCGGGCCAGCCTCGGAGCGTCCGGAGGGTGACGCACATCACAGAGGTGACGCGCGTGGGGGTGCGCGTGTCACAGAGGTGACGCGCGTCACCCCCTGGCGGCCCGCCCCCCCGCCACGCTCCAGCGACGCCACTCCAGCATCTGAGGCACTGAGCAGGCGGGCTCCACAAGGAGAGGGAGATGTGGCAGCCAAAGTGGAGGAGAGAGTTGAAGCCTGGATTGCTGGGCAGGGGGAGGTGAAGGGAGCTCAAAGGCACCAACAGCAAGAGAAAGAAAGATTTCATTTCCCAGTAAGATAAGTCAACTGAAAAATGCATGCAATGGTGCTGCTGCCCCATGTAGTCCTAAATGAACTCAAAAATGAACTGAAGCTGCACCCCCTCCTCCCCAAACACCCCAAGGTTTCATCATTATGCCCCTAAACCTTTTTTTTTTAAAAGCTGGTGCTATGGCACAGATTTTAAAAGACAGAGTTGCCCCCTGATCTCAAAAAAAATGCATGACGCAGTCCCTACTTCCCAAGTCATTTCAAAAGGTAAACATACAGAATAGAGATATGTAAGTCATACATTCTACTGTGTAGAGAGGTTTAATGGATCACTTCCTATTTAAAATTGTGTTATGAAGGCATAACGAGGAATAATATCTTTTTTTACAAGGTACGTCTTTTTTTAAAGTTGTTTTACTTAAAAACAAAAAGAAAGACATCCTCACCGTAATACCAATCCATGAGCCAATCAACTAAAGCCAGAAATTACAACAGTGTTAAAACTCTACTGATATCTACTGAAAAAAACAAAAATCAACTGATATCAATGGAAAGTCAGGTATGACCTATTTCAGTCTGCAAAGAAAAATGGATACATAACCACAGCTAGAATATCACAAGAGCAAAACTCACTTGCAATATACCCAGGTATGTTTACTTCATGAATCTGATGGAGTGAACTGTAGTCCATTAAAAGCTTATGCTGAAATACATTTGTTATTCTTTTTAGGGTGCCACATGACTCTTTGCTGGTTGCTTAAGTAAGATAACCACACATTGTCCTTATACTGAAAACGACTCTTGATGGGATATATTATCAGCATAGTCACTGAGTCACCTGTGTTAAACTCTATGTGGATTATTTCTAGCCTGGAGAGGGTACATCAACAAGTTCAAAATCTCTATGATAGCAGGTACTTGTTCTATTAGGTACTTCCTAGTTTGGCTTGCTGCTACCATCACAGAGAAAGCTGATATCCTGGAAGAACTTCAGTCTTTGTGATACTGGTGGTTTTCTCTCTACCCATGTGGTCTAGATCAGGGGTTCTCAACCTTTGGAGGCCCGGGCACCCCCTATCACGGTCCAAGTTTCTGAAGTACTCCCTGCTAATTAACTGCTACTTAATTGGATTAATCAATTAATTAATTAGGTAATTAATCGTTAAATAAAGTACTAAAGTACTAGGCCAGCGGGTGGCGCAGTGGGTTAAACCGCTGAACCATGAGCTGTCGATCAAAAGATCGGCAGTTCGAACCCACGGCGGGGTGAGCTCTCGTTGCTTGGCTAGCTCCTGCCAACCTAACAGTTCCAAAGCATGTTATTGCGAGTAGATAAATAGGTACCGCTTGCGGGACGGTAAACAGCGCTCCGTGTTCCAGCCGCATACTACGCACTGTGGCAAGGAGAGTCATGCCGGCCACATGACCATGGAGGCGTCTTCGGACAACGCTGGCTCTTCGGCTTTGAAATGGGGATGAGCACCACACCCTAGAGTCGGACACGACTGGACTTAATTGTCAGGGGTCACCTTTACCTTAAAGTACTAAAACAATTTTAAAGGTGAAAAAATGTCTTATTTAACTCTGTGGGGGGGGGGGGAGAGGGAGAGGGATGGATCTCTTTTTTTCTCACCAAGTCACACTTCCCAAAATCAGCTCCTCCCTCCCCCACCCCACGAAAGTACATTTTCCAAAGTACAAAAATAAGCCCAAAACCAAAATCAGAGAGACAGAAGGGCTCCGAAAATAAATACAATTTAAAATCCATGTTAACTAACACTTAATTACCTGCTGATGGGGCAGATAAGGGGCAGGGCTTGGTGTACCCCCAGCAAGAGGTCCGCGTACCCCTAGGGGTACCCGTACCACAGGTTGAGAACCTCTGGTCTAGATGCCTTTAAAAGGGGATTGGATAGATTCATGGAGGAAAAGACCATTACAGGTTACAAGCCATAAGCAACCTCCTGGCTTTAGAAGTAGGTTCTCTCTGTGCCAGGTGCAAGGGAGGGACAACAGGGAACAGGTTATCTTGTTGGCTTTGTACTCCCTGAGGCATCTGGTGGGGCCACTGTGAGATACAGGAAGCTGGACTAGATGGGCCTTTGGTCTGATCCAGCAAGGCTCTTCTTATGTATTGACTCACACACGCTTCTGTACTCACTGAAAAATGAATAAATACATCTCAATAAGGCAACTCTGCATATTTAGAGAGCTAAGTAAACTCAGGTCACTATGTAACAGTTTTGAAGGACTATAATGCGAAAATTATTTTAGCTAAAGCCGCAAGCATCACAATTGACTGCAGGTAAACAGACAGCAGAACACAGCTATGCTATTGGGACTTGGCTTGTTAGTACAAAAATAGTCTTGTACTAAATAAAATGTTATGGTCAAATGTCACCCTAAATGACCACTCAAGTTATCGTGCACCTAATGCCAAAATAAACAGGCCATTCTTTCACTGGAGAATAAATTCAGAGAATGATTTACAGGAGAAAGCTACCGCCCTGTGTGGTCTCAATATGAAAGATGTGAACCGAAAAAAAATGACCAGTAATAAAAAAGAGAATTACAGTATGACCTTGAGCATACTTACTTAGATGTAATCCAAAGAACAGTTACTAGGGAGTAAATAACAATTTACTGTCATAAGAGAATAGATTTAACATAGCAACAAAAGTCATTTCCACAAAGTCTCCAGCAACTACATCTTCATCTACCAATGACTACGTTGCTCAGAACTGACACATATTCCAAAGAGAAGAGGCACCAATCAGCACATGGCAAATTCCCCATAATAACCAGTCATGAAAAGCACGGGTCTAGCTGGCAGCAACAGGTGCACCAGGACTGCATCATGGAAATAACCCTCCATTTAATACCCAGTGGGCTGCCAGGAAGAACGTATTGTACCACCAGCAACACAGTCAAACATACCTAGTGGTTAAGTGGTTTGCTCACAGAACAACTAGAACACAGGTTTCGGAGGAGAAGAGATTATGCTGCCACAGACAATGTGCATACAGCCATTTTAGAAAGGAAAAGATGGGCTCACATGAAAAGGAACAATGTACCCTATACTTTGTGTGTGTGTGTGTGTGTGTGTGTGTGTGTGTGTGTGTGTGCGCGCGCGCACGTGCGCCCAACAAAAGCAAAGCAGGCCGTGATACAACCTACCGGTAGTTGTTATCTCAGTTGGAAAGAATAATGCAATGAGAAAACAGAAAATGGAGGTTCAAGTCTTACTCTTAAGTTCAAGTGACAGCCATTAGGGAAAGCCTACTTTTGGGTGCCCTTCCAGCAACAATAATTCTGGTTATAAAAAGAGCTCAGCAGCAGCACTGGAAACCAAGCCCTATGGTCAGGTCAGTTGGCCCTTCCACCTGTAAGGCATGTCACTGGTGCAGAGAATAAAATACTTGAGCCCTTGCTACCATAGTAGTCCCCAGTTCAAGGCCTTTAGTGTCTTATACCGAGTTCATCAGAATCCCTTTCTCTGATGTGTCTGGAAGAGGGAAATGTGTGGGTTTTAGTATCTTTATGGCTCTTTATGGACTTGTCTGCGAGTGCCCTTAGTTGCAACAACTATTTAAGAAGGCCATGCTCCAGACCCCTCACATTTGCCATCTTTACACCATCCTACTTCCAGGTCAATCCTACCAAATCCCCCACCGATGCAGCCAAGCCCCAGAGCATGCACTGCATCCTGCGGGGGTAGGGGCAGTTCCAGAGTTCTCCTCCTGGTAAGGGAACATTTGATCCCTTGCCCGGGGGTACGCCCTTGCTGCTCCGCTGGGTCTACTTGGATCTGCACCAGTGATTAAGCTGGCACAAGTTTGAGCGTAACCAGGAAGGTGGATCGAGGCCAGGAAGGGGGATAGGATATTGGTGGCGCGGCTGCTGCCAGTACCGCCCCCTTCCTGACCTTGATCCACCCCCTCCCTGTCCCAGTCTCTTCCCCGTCCCAGTCTCTGCCCCAGTCTCACCAGTGCCAGGGGTTGTTGCAAGGTCACTGGCACACGGTGTTTTATTGCTTGCAGCGGCAGCTCGGCTGCACAAAATGGTGTGTCACGTTTTGCAGCATCCATAAAGGATCTTGCGCTGCTGGAACTAACAATTGGGCTGTTCATTAGTTTCATCCTAGTGTAGCGATTACACAGATTTAAGTCATGCCAGTGTAACTATGTTAGTATACTGTAAAAACTTTACTATGTTGGCATAACTTGGAGTGATGCTGGTATGAGAGATTTAGTAGCCCTCCTATCCCCATCTAACCAGTGTACCTCAAGGATAGTACTGCACCTCAAATTGCTCTCATATATTTTTCAGAAGACACTAAATTTAACTTTATCCTTATTTATTTACAGATAAAGGGTCCAATCCTATCCCCCTTTCCAGTGCCGATGGAGACATGCCAAAGGGACATGCGCTGCATCGGGAGGGGGGGGGGAAGCAGTCTCAGAGGCTTCCTCAATGTAAGGGAACATTTGTTCCCTTACCTCGGGGCTGCATCAGCACTAGAAAGCTGGATAGGATTGGGCCCTAAATTAATCTTTATTTTACATAGTAAGGACCCTCCATTTTCAAATCTTTAGTACTACTCTGATACCCTTTACGGAATTGCTTGATAAAGAACACTGGATATTAAAGAAGTCTGCAAAAGAGTAGCATTAATTCTAATTTTTTTAAAAGACTTTTCATTTTGAAATAAGTTGGCTAGTAATGCTCTCTCATGGATGCAAATTCCAAGTTGCTAGATTGTATTTTAAATTACATGATATTACAGACTCAAATTGTTTTAAAAAGAAGCTTAAATATACTCAGCCCATATATATCCCCACAGGTATTTTATATTAAAGGCCAATACATTCATCAGAATAAACCGCTGCCAATTTTTGCTTCTAACATTTTTGGGTAATGGATATTTATAAAGGATTTCTAACAATTTTAACCATGAACCACTTTGCAAACCTTAAGAGTGTGGGAAAATATTTATAATTTATAAATTATGCGTGCGCGCACACACACACACACACACACACACACACACACACACACACACACACACACACACAGAGAGTACACTGTCTGGAATCATTCAATTTTCACTTGAAGTGGTAAAATTATTAATTATTATTATTATTATTATTATTATTATTATTATTATTATTAAGAATACTGTATTTATATACCACTTTTCAACAAGAGTACAGTTGAACCTTGGTATCTACGGGGTTCCGTTCCGGATCCCCCCCCCCCTTGGATACTGACAATCTGTGGCTACCAAGGTCCACTTTAAAAATATTTGAAAAGTGGGGGAAAGCCCCCAAATCACCATTCCTACCTTTGCGCGGGCAAACTGCTCTGTTTCCAAGACTCTGTAGGACTTTTTCAGGATGAAATTCCTGCTTCCAGGTCGCGCTAAGGCTCCTCCCAGTCTTTCCCCAGAATTCATTCTGAGACGAACCTGGGAGAAGAAAGGAGACTTCACACGACCCAGAAGTGGGACTTTCAGCTTGAAAAAGTCCTGTACAGCTTTGGAAACCACGCGGTTTGCCTGCACAAAGGTAGGAACGGCATTTTCGATCGAAAGCTTTCATGGCCAGCAATTACTTTCAAAGATTTAGGAAATACGAGTACAGAAGCCATGTAGAAAAAAGGTTTAGCCAGAATAAAAACCATGTCCGATCCTGCTTGTGCTCTCCAAAGTTCTTAGAATTTTGCCTGTCTTGCAATTTCTAAGAATTTTGGAGAGCACAAGCAAGATCGGACATTGTTTTTATTCTGGCTAAACCTTTTCTCTACATGGCTTCTGTACTCATATTTCCTAAATCTTTGAAAGTAGGAATGGCAATTTTGGGGCCTTTTTTTCACTTTTACAAACGTTTTGAAAGTGGACCCCCGTGGATCCGGGATCTCCGGTGAGACAAATCCGCAGATCCACTATAGTTCACATAGCAATTTACATAGTAATATAAATCAATAAATGGCTCCCAGTTCCCAAAGGGATCACAATCTAAAAGAAAATACAGAAGAGACACCAGCAACAGCCATCAGAAAAGATACCATGCTGGGGTGAAGAGGAACGGTTGCTCTCCCCCTGCTACATATAAGAGGACACCACTTTAAAATGTGCCCCTTTGCCCAGTTAGCAGGGGTGTTAAAAATGGGAAGACCTGCCTCAGACAATAAGACTAGATACAACTGTCCTAAGCACTCCTCTGATATAAAAGATGCAACACAACTAATTTCATTACAAACAAGCTCCTCCTGTTCACTTCTCCCAAGTCTTTTGTACTCTCTATCATGATATTAAAGACTAAGAGAACTCTCATTGTATACAACTGGAGGGTCCATGCGCTGTCAAACATAGGTAGGAGCAAAGAAGATCCATGTCTGATCAGGACAAAAGAAAAATATTTCGTCCCAGCAAATTGTGACTTCCAAGTTACTTATGGATCAGTGTGGGAATACAGAATTTTCTCCAGGTTAAGGGGCAGTATGCCTATGAAAATCAGTTGTAGGACAGCATGGTGGGAGAGGGGTATGCCTTCATCTCCTGCTTGTGGGCTACCCACAGGTAACTGATGGGCCACTGTAGGAAACAGGTTTATGGACTACATTGGCCTGATACACCAGGGCTCTTATTAAATCCACAGAAACACAGTGCTTTCTCTTTGGCCAGATGTAACGTGATCCCATCTGCAGTTCTACTTGGAAAGTTTCAAAAGATCCTTTATCAAGAGAGACATTGTAGATGTGAAACTGGAGACAACTATATATATTTTTTTATTATTTTGCCCGTTTTACTCTGAATTGTGCTCAAAGTCAATTCTTACAAATATAGGGGGTTATTCTGATTCTGCTAAGATCCATTACAGTACTTACTGAATTGTTTTGTTGCTGATACTACTGAAAAGGTAGCCTTCTTATACTATGTGGTAGAGTTTGCGTAATAAGAATCTTAATGGGTTTTATTAATCTGGCTGTTATGTAACCCAGGAATTCCTTTAGTTCTGTGTTTTCTCTCCTCTTTTGTATGTTTGTTGCATTATGCCAATAAAAGGATACTGATTGATTATGTTCTTATTATGCCTAAATCAAAGCTTGTTTCTGTAGGCTAGGATGCCTTCAATTCAATCTACTTTTCTTTTTTCTGAACTAAGTAGGGGGCTGTAAATCTAGAGTCTGAACAGAATTTCAAAGATACAGTGCAGTTATGAGGGTTAAATTCAGATATTTGGATAATTTAGGCAAATAGTTTTCAAGCAGTGTTCCAGGACCCCTTGGAGCAGACTAGATTTCCAGAAAGACATCTTCCACACCTACAGGAATTTGTTGTGTGTGTTCTAAGTGCATAATCTCAGTATGTGTGGGGTGGAAGCGAAACCTAGTGGGTTTGGCCAATGCTACGCATGAACTGTGTGTCCTACAATATGCCCCATAATCCTGTGCAATATGCCAGAGGTTATGTGTAGCAAATACACACGCAGCGTCTTCAACAGATTAGACTCTCGGTGGGAGACAGCAGAAAAGGCCCAACTGCCATATTGCACATCATGTACTTTAAATGGAAAGGAATGATTTAATTGTAAAGAGTGGGTGGCGAATGCTTAAATCTAAATAGTTACGTGACAAGCTACTATGTTTTGTAAATATTTTTTATTCCTGCTACAAGATGAAAATAAAAGACAATATTTTCCAGAAAGGGTTCCCTGAAGGTAAAGTCTAAAAACCTCAGCTCTAGGCAAAACAGTAAAAGGGTACTCACCATCGTCAACCTGGCCTAGATCCTGGAGCTCCTCATCTTGGCACCCCCCCTTCTCACCCAGCATTGTTAACCCTGTGGCTGCTCAAGTCCCAGCTTTCTTCCATTCCCAACAACTCGGCCAACCATCAGCCTCTGAGTAAGTCTTGTGTCTGGACAGTCACTGCTGTTTACTTCTCCATGCGTCACACCTGGCCACAAGCCCACACTGGACTTCCAGCCTGACTAGGGACAAGCTTTGGGGTGCAACGGAGTTTTTACTTTAATTAAAACGTCTACCTCTCATTCCAAGTGGTCCTTCCAGTGGCTCTCAAATAATAAAAATATAAACCACAAATTTAAAACATCTAACACCAGATCGTTTCCACAATTCGTAGCAACAACAAACAAAACAGTTACAAAAACAGCAGCAACTTTATATTCACTGGATCAGCTTGCCCTGAAATGCTTACTGCAACCAGCAAGTTTTGACCAACCTCCTGAAAACCTGGTTTGGCCTGCGATACCTCCGTTGGAAGTGGGTCCTACAAGGCAGGTGCCACATCAGTACTTGTGGGCCAGCTCAGTGGGTGAATGTTGTTGTACGTTTAGTGGCCCAATCTTATCCTCAAGATACACCAGCATATCTTCAAGTATGCCAGTGCAACGACAGCCCTGCTCAGTGGCGTCGTCAGCGGTGGAGGCCTTGGGGCCCCCGGGTGTTGGGATCGGGCCCCAGGCAGCAGGCGGGGGGGGGGTGCAACGGCGGCTGGAGGCAGCACGGATCCTCTGGTTCACCAGGGCGAGCGAGGAGAGCCATCTGTGTGTTCGGCCCTCTCGCCTGCCCTGCACCTCTGAGTGAGCGATAACGGCAGCTGCCGTTATGTCACTTCCGGCGCGGGGGGGAGCGGTCATAGGAACGCTACTGGCCCTGCTGGCATAGAAGTCTGCCTGTTGTGCCACGGACACGGGTACAACATCGGAAAAACGCCACAGTGTCATAGCTTGGACGTCATTATGCAAGTAGTCTTGAATAGGATTGCACTGAAAGGGACAGACATATTTGGAATCAGACGAAACCATCCCTCAGCTAGATTACATAAGGCTCCCAAGACTCTATTTGCTTTGTGCTATGTAGGTTGAAGGGCTTGTTTTAGTTATCAGAAGCTTTTTTTTCTTCCTGGCATGAAATACATTGTGGTTTGAATTGCTTAGAAAGATGGCAATTTGACAAACTGTTTTTTAATCTCTTCTGACTCTCAACAAGTGTTCCCTAAAAGCCCTGTCTCATTAGGGACAGTGGTAAGACTAGCCACATTTATAAACTGCAAGTGGACCTAAGAGAGGAGTCTTGCCCCTCCTTTTACTAACACTAGCTCAAATAGGGTTAGAATTTATTCAAAAGTATAATTTTTGGTCAGATATTCACATAAGGATAAACAGGTGCACTTTTAAAGCAAGCAGTTGCTACAAATAGCATGCAAATAATCCCACATTTCATTATGTAGACCTACAATAGCAATACATTTATGACAGGCACCAAGGCTGACTCAAGGGCGGGACAAACAGTCAACATGGTTTTGTGTACTTTCTTCTTGATCAAACACGTGTGTGACCACACAGAAGCCATTCAATCTTTCGGCTGCAAGGGAACTGAGACTGAAAAGTAAAATACAGCAATATCTTGAATAGCACGGGGGATATGTTTTCTGAAAGTTGAGTGCTGCATTGAACAGCACTACTGGAGACACTGTTTATCTAACAGGCAGGAAATGGTTGCCAATTGACCCAGAATGCACTGCTCCCAGTGCTTAGAATGGCTCTCAGTCAAACCAGGACAAAAAGCACAGTGGTGTCGTTGTGCCCCCACATGGTGGGGGCCACCGCCGCAACGGCGCCCACGTGACGGGGGCCGTGACGTCAGCGTGCGGCCGCGATCCCCCCTGTAGTTTAGCTTCCATTTTGGGGCAAATCGAGCCGAGGGCGGGCGGGAAGGCCAAAACGCAGCCGGGATGGCTGCGAAGAAAAGGTAAGCGGTGCGCGAAATCGTGCCCCTGTACAGCTCTTGGTGCCCAGGGCACTAAGGCTCCTCCCCCCCGGACGACACTACTGAAAAAGCACTGTAACAAATCAATGCTAAAGAAAGTAGAGTTATGGAAGGCATAGAGATACAATAGCAGTGCGTTGACTCTTCTGAAGTTGTTGGCACTAACATTTCAACCCCCTCAGTTTTGGTGCCATGGAGGATAGCATTGAGGGGGGTAGGATAGGAATTGTAGCTCAAGGAAACACCTTGTACCCTTGCTGTGCCATGACTACATATCCTTTGTTGAGGCAGTGTCAATTACTGGCACTGCTGCACCAGTACCAAGTAATGGACAACCATTCTGAAGACACGGAAACAAAATGAAGAGCTATAACTTCCTGAACTTAATGGCATCAGTTTTACGAAGATGATTGACTGCCATTCCCAAAAGTAATCTATAATGAAAATGCAAACACAAAAGTACCGTATATGTGGAATACTGGAAGGTCTCTTCTTAAATAAACAATTTAATGAAGAACAAATGGCATAAAGAACAACTGTATGTTCCCAGTCTTGGATTTACATGGGCCTTGCTCAGAGCTACCTCCTTGGTTGTTCTACGGAGATAATTAAACAACCTGATGGAGAACTAAATTATGGTAAAGAAGGAACCAGAATGTTCAGAATAACTAAAGATGACCAGAATAACCAATGTATTCCAAAAGCCTTGCCCAGAGTCTGATCACAGGATTGTGTGCATCTGGAAACAAGATACAGTGGGACCTCAGTATTTGCAAGGGTTCTGTTCCAGATCCCCCACAGATACCAAGAATCCGCAGATACTGGGGTCCACCTTCAGAACGCTGTAAAAAGTAGGGGAAAAGCCCCCAAATCCCCATTTGCACCTTTACGCGGTCAAACCGTACTGTTTCCAAGCCTTCACAGGGGTTCTGCAAGCTGAACGACCCACTTCTGGGTCGCGTGGAGGTTCCTCTCATCTCTTACAAGGCTGGGAGGAGAGAAGAGCCTTTGCCGCAACCCAGAAATGGGTCGTTCAGCTTGCAGAAGCCCTGCGGAGGCTTGGAAACAGCATGGGGATTTGGGGGCTTTTTTCCTACTTTATACAGCAGTCTGAAGGTGGACTGCTTAGAAGTGGGTTTTCTCTGTGCTAGGTGCAAGGGAGTGACAACGGGAAACAGGTTATCTTGTTGTCTTGTGCTCCCTGAGGCATCTGGTGGGGCCACTGTGTGATACAGGAAGCTGGACTAGATGGGCTTTTGGCCTGATCCAGCAGGGCTCTTCTTATATTCTTATGACCCGCGGATCCAGGACCATCTGCGTAAGTCAAATCCGCAAATCCCGGAGCCATGGATAGAAAGGATCCACTGTAATTCAAATTGTGTCATTGGGATTATACAGGTGGGCCCCCATATCCACTGATTCGCTATCCACGGTTTCAGTTATCCACAGATCGTGGGGACCCCCCCCCCCAGGCTTTTACTTTTTTCCCAGTAAGCTTTGTTTCTTCCTTAAAGAAACAGGAGAAGTAGAACAGAAACCTTGCAGAGCCTCTCTAGGACTTAGTCTCGTTATACTTGCCTGCAATGGAGGCTGCTTCTCTGTTTGTTTTAAGGAAGAAACAAAACTTGCTGAAAGAAAAATAAGAGCTGGGGGGGGCAAGCATGCCTGCCTGCAGAGGAGGCAGGATGGGGGGGCCCTCAGGAAACCATGGAGGGGGTGTTCGCTCTTATCCACGGTTTCAAGTATCCACGGAGGGGCCTGGAACATATCCCCAGCGGATATGGGGGCACACCTGTACATACAAGCCTAGATTCTGAGCCCTATTTTCACCGTAATGTGTACACAGTGCTGCTGGTACATAGCTTGCCCCATTCAAGAGCGGAAATCTACACATACAAAGAAAGATGCACATGGATCTCATTCATATGAAACAATCTTTCCTCTTCCCTTAGTTGCTTGTGATACATCCCTGGAAACATCAGAGCTCAGGGAAAACTATAGTTAACCCACCTTTTCCACTGACACAACTGTAAGTACATGTCATTTTATGTGCTGCCTTTCGCATTTCTGTTATGCCCCATGGCTGATAGCCACATGAAACAGTTGCATTAGTATCAGTATGTGAACCCGCACACATTTGCTTAGTTTTATCCTCCTTCCATGACAAGAGTTTATTTAAAACAAATATTTTTTTTTGCAACTAAAACATTGATGGAGATCCTTGCATTTGCACTACTATTGTGCCAAATTGTTTGCAACTCTAACATTTTCAGTATCAAAATTCCTAAGTCAAAGAGGCCACCTGTGGGAAGAACAATGATGCGATATTTGTAACTGGAAAAAGTGAACACAAAAAATGGTGTAGTTCCGATTTGTGTAGCAAAGTTGCATACACTGAAAACACACACTGTGTAGTCCTTATGCATTGGTGAAGGTTTATCACCACTTACTTTGGTAGGGTTGCCTACCAAAATAACCATGTTAAAACAAATCTATTCCTAGCACAACTTACCCAATTCTTTGGAATTTCAATTAAAATACAGCTTAGACTTTTCTATTCCCTGCTTGTTTGCTGTTTTCTGATGGTACATGAACCTGTCTCAGTTCTAGTACAATGAAAGTGAATTCATAAACAGGGAAGGGCATCTAAAATAATAATAATAATTTTTTTAAAAAAATCAACCTGACACAACATGCCTGGCCACAAAAACTTTCCACCATAATTAGCATTTCCTGGTTTGAAGGCGGTGCTACAACATAGTGCAACTTCATGTCAGAAGGCACAAACAGTATAAATAACTCAGGAGTGATGCTTGAAATAACAGCTTCTGCTCTGCACACCTGTGGCAGAAGGACATATGAGCCAAGACTGAAGCCTGCTCTACTACTGCACACTTGTAATTCTACGAATGCCGGTATGCTGCAATTCCATCTGGCTTGGCTTCCAGATACATTTAAGTGGGACAGAGGTTTTCAGGGGCTCATTAAAGCAACTTGAGGGTATTCTGGTTACAGTTACTGCAGAAGGATTTCTTGCTGCATTTCCATAGGGCTTCTATTGCTCCTGCTTCAAAAACAGGAGGACCCAATTCCTCCTTACAGAAACTTTTCATGGGCTTACAAGGCATTTGTAATATTGCAGCACCTAGAACTTTAGCGAGATTTTTCTTTTATTTCTGAGATGCTTGTAGACCATTGCCACACCCTGCATGCTAATTACAGTGAATGCTGCTGACCATGCAATAAACTGTGACTATTCCGATACCTATAGTGGCTTGTGTTCTCAACTTAAAAAAGCAAAACAAAATGATGAACATTTTAAAATACTGTATGTCCTTCCTTTGAATCCACTAAAATGTTGAAATGGAGGACTGGGGATGAAATACATATGTTTTGACTGCAACTGATTTGTTGTAGATAGAAAAACCCACCAGCTCACCTTCCAGTAATACAATTTATACATAATTATTTTTTTTTCCTACAATGCAGAGTGGATTTAGGAATATGAAGCCACAAATATCTTCTCTGGTGCTGCTGCTCTCGATGAATATTGTCCGTGGTGGCGAGGGATTTTACCCAGAGCGATATCATAAACAAGCCAGCGTGAAGGGGCCCCCTTTCCTCCCTTTTAGTGTCAAAAGCCATGGTAAGTTATGCTTCTTTTTTAAAAAAAATATATGGACCACTTATAGTTTTCTTGCATATGTTGATTATGGTCCTATGTAACACAGGATGCATACTATCTTGTAACAGTTCTTTGGAAGTACAAAAAGATGAGGTTTAAAAACAACAACAAGTAACTACAGATTTTCCTAAGGTATTTACTAAAATTATCACTGTAGATCTGACTACAGAGAAATAACAGCAAGGGAATATCAAACTTACCTAGTTTCTAACATACACAAGAGCTTTGCCATACTGTACTTCAAAGTAGTAGAGTCTTCATGGGAGGGACTGTATCATGTCCTGAAGCTGGTAGAAGATGCATTCATAAATGCTGTTTGTGTAAAAAGCCCTCAAGCCACAGAAACGTAGAACAGGAAGAAGAGTTCAAAACAAACTCCTCCCAGACATGCAAGCTTTCTATGAAGACTTTTTTAATAATAGGAAATATTCAAACACAAACCTCCCACCTACATTCCTGGAAGGCGGTACCATGCGGTTTTTCTGAATACACAGATCACTATAAATTTGCAATCTAATGCTGATGCAAAACAACTATGAATAAGAAAACCACAGGTTACAACCTCCCTTAGGCAAGGGCATTTCAGCTGATTTTGAGCAGGACTAATCTATAGTATACATGTGCAGCCAAACATTAAGTAAATAATTGAAACCATACCGGTATATATGCCGCCTTTCGAAGGCTCAGTATAGAGGAAACTGATTTTTAAAAGCCAGAAGAAACCGTACCAATTGTTCTTAATGATATCTGCTTATGCTGAAATGCATACATTTAAATATATTTTGATTCAAATTAGTGAACATCTACAGATTTAGACCAGTTAACGATATTATAAAGGATATATATATCCTTTAATGGAGGAAAGTCTTGTTTACTTGACATCGGAATGATACCAGTTAGAATAAAATACAGGTTGAGAATGTTATCATGGGAGGCTAAAACTGCAGGGAAAGGATCACAAGGGACGAATATACAGTATTTGTAAATTTTACAGAATTGAATTTTTAAAAAAATCTCAAGCTACAGTTACTTAGGGATCTTTTATATGTTACTATCTCTGCTACTGACCATCCTATAGTTTAAGGAAACTTTGACGTTTCAAATGTTACAGCCCATCCATGAGGCTAGGTGATGTGGTCAGCGGTGGATTGCAGGGGGGCAAGGAGGCAGCAAATTCAGGGTGCCCTTCTCCTTGTATCTTCCACTACTTCCGCTTCTGTCCAGCCTACTGTGGATGCAATCTGCACTGATCCACTTTCCACCTGCCAAAAAAGCAAGTGGAAAGTGGATAATCTGCCTCCTTACCTTGGTCTTGGAGCAGTTTCTTCAAACATGGAAGTGCAGGACTTCCGGTTTGATTCACAAGGGCTGTGTGAATGAAGGGGCTAGTTTTTGTTTTTTTAAATGTAGAGGTGGCAGCAGCTTTTATGTCGAGGTGGCTGCATCAGGCCGCCCCTGTGTATGAATTTTAATGTTTAATGGAGAGGTGATCAACTTTAATGCCCACCTGATTAAACATACTTGAGCTGATCAGTTGTGTAATACAGAGCTCAATCCTATCCTTTGCGCACACCCACACACGCACACACACACCCACACACCGATGCAGCGGCACCAAAATGGCAGTAGCTGCATCCTGTGTGGGAGTGGGGGGGTGGGACTGGGAGGCTTCTGCAGGGAAAGGGGATGTTTAATCCCCTTACCCCTGCATAAGCCTCATGGCCTGCAATGGGTCTCCTTTGACCTATGCTAGCAATTTTGTTAGGGTAAGTTTGAGGAGAGAAAAGGGGCGGGGAGGCTGCAGGGGGGATAGGATCCGGCGTGGGCCTTCCACAATGGATCCACCCCTCTCTGCCCCCGGTTCCAGTCCCCTCCCTGCCCCTGTTCCTCCCTCCCTCTGACTTACCTGTCCCGGTGCACGTCCAGACGTCCTCCGGCGTGGCTGGGAAGGTGGAGGCCTTCCTGCCGGCGTACACGGCAGCACGCTGACCAACGTGCTGTCGGAGAGGCTTTTGCAACTGCCGCTGACTGCTGTAAGCAGTCAGCGCCAGCACAGGAGGCGCACCACCATTGGGCAGCACACTTAGGATTGTGCAGTCAATTGAATGCCTTACTATCTTGTACACTTTATATGAACATTTAATGACACTGATGAGAAATAGTCACATATGTCAAATGGCAACAAGTAGATCCCTGCTTTACTATGGCAATCCGTTCCGAGACACCATTGTATTGTGAACCCAATAAAGCATTGTTTGGGGTAATTCTTTTCAAGACCTCAACTTCTGTCACAGAACTAAGCTATTTTCCTCACTAAAAAATGATCTGTAGAAGAGTTAAATGCATGTAAAATTGCATTTCACAAGATGGTTTCAGGTGAAAGGAGATGTATGATTGACCATGTTTGCAAATCACAGCACGGGAAAATATACTAACCTATTAAAGGCACATCTACACAGCCAAAGCCCTTCCTTACATCTGCCAACCTAAGTATGGTGAAGCTGTGTGGTACTGGTCCTACCTTTAATGAACTCGCCAACATCTGTTAGAGAAGTGCAACATTATAACTGAGGTTGCATTGCTTTTGACAAATAAAGCAGTATGAAATGAGCAACAGAAATAACAGCACAGAGGCAAAATCCTTGACAATTCTACTAACTTTGCAAAATAAAGTCACACACTCTCTTGGGTTGCTAGCATTATTATAAGATGGGCAGCACAATCCTGACTAAGGATCCGGCCGACGGCCAAGGGCCGCCCACCGGATCCTGTGGGACGGAGGTCTACTCGGGGAAGGGGATGCTCGTCCCCTTCCCCAGGTGTAAACTCAGGCCGGCCCTATTGGCCTCCTCGGATTTCCTCAAAGTAGAGGAGGCCGTATAACAGCCGAGCCAGCCCGGTGGGGACAGGGATATGGCCGCCATTCCCCTCCCAGGCCGGCAAGGCCAATGCCCCCCCCCCCCGGAACACCGGCGGAGGACTCACTTTCTGCTGCCAGCTGCATGGAGATCTGGCGCCGGAGTGAGGGAGGCAGGCCTTGCACTGGCCTCCCTTACTCCAGAGTCGTCGCGAACGTGCTTTTCGGCACGTTTGCGATGTCTTCCAGCAATGGACCGCTCGTTCCGTTGCCGGATTGTTCCGGTGGATTGTGCCCACACTGTCAGGGCTACGTGTAGGGTTAAGGTTGCCAGAGTTCTAGTACTTGACAGGCTTCAGGACAAAAGTGCTGCACTCTGTTCCACAGTACAGTATTACAGTAGATCCGTTCATTATTTAATCAAACTAACATTGTTTTCATTCTGAATGCAGTTTTCCCTTCAGTTATCTACAGTTATATACAAAGATATAAATGGTCAAAATTGTGCAAACCTTGGCAACTTGAAAGTCACAGAATCATAAAATCACAGAGACCCTCAAGAGCACTGAGTCCTCAAGACCAACCCCACAACTATAACATCCCTGATAGATGGCTATCCAGCCTCTGCTTAAAGGCCTCCAACGATGGAGAGTCCACCACCTTCCAAGGCAGACTGTTCCACTGCTGAACACTTTGTGCCATCTGGAAGTTCTTCCTAACGTTTAATCCTTTGTTGTAATTTAAACCCATTTGTCCTGGTCCTACTCTCTGGAGCAACTGAAAACAAATCTGCTCCATCTTCCACATGAGAGCCCCTCAGATATTTACAGATAGTTACCATGTCCCCTCTTAACCATTTCTTCTCCAAACTAAAAATGCCCAACGCTTTCAACTTATCTTCCTAGGACATGTTCTTCGGCCCATTCACCATCCTAACTGCTCTCCTCTGGACTTGCTCCAGTTTGTCAATATCTCCCTTTACCTGTGGCCCAAGAACATGACACAATTTTCCAGGTGGGGTCTGACAGAAGCGGAACACAGTACATTGGTACCATTATTTCTCTCAAGCTCGATGCTACTGAGACCTTCTAATCAATTTTTGTATGAAATAAGTTCCCTTAAGAACCATTCTAGAGAGGTAGACTTTCTTTGTTGCAGCAAGCATACCGGTAAATCATGCTTACCTTACAGATACATAAACAAATCAGTATCATCTAATTTTCTGAATTTCAGGAAAGAATGGGAAGGGCGCTCTACGGATTCAGTTCTTTGCTAAAAAGAGGCTTTGCTTTTCAGTGCTTCATACACAGCAAAATGGTTCCATCTACTGGTTAAGAAAATATCATGCAACTATCTAGCGCTTAAACATCAAACATGGGACCTCAGGTTCTATAACTACATAGGAGTTCATTCTAAAGTCAGCTGAATCAAAGTCAACTAAATAAAGTTATGTTTGGTTTCCTTCCCTCCCCCACCCCCAACAATATAATAAATACAATATTTGGTATACTGTGAAGTACACCAAATTAAAATGTAAGGACCGTGTTTGGCTGAGAAGAAAATATTAGGGGATATGTGTTTATATTATAGACAATATTAGGGATATATGTTTATATTATTATTAGAGATATAATTATATCTCATTATAATCTATAATGAGAAGCAATGTAGTGTAGCTTAATAATGTATTTTAAAGTAACTCTAAAGTTCCTGAACATATATTATATATCATTCTTTTCTGCATATAATTTTTTCATTAAAGTTTTAATGAAATCTAGACTTTTCAATCTAGACTTCAGATTTGAAGTTTTCACTACCAAGCTTCCCCACTGTTGAAATACAGACTGAACGTCTTGAGAAAGGAACCTGTCTTTTTCTTGAGGGGGGGGGGGAAGGGGTATTTATGATATATCATTATATAAATAATAATGATAATATATGTACATATCAAATCAATGGGGGGATAGAAATCATTACTCCATTCCAAACTGCCTGTGTAAAATTCAAACAACTTTCTGCATTGCTATAAGAATGCTCTTATTAAGGGAAGTTGCTATGATCTTTCAGTGTTCCAAGTATTGTACAGAATATAGAGCAATTTCCAGAGAACCTATTATGTACATTATATGTAATAAAAGTAGGACTGAACTGAAATTAAGCCCTTTTCCAAAACATTTTTGGCCTAATTGAAAAGTAACTCCCATTTGATGACCTTTTTCTGTAGAAAATAACCAAATGGAGGTTACTTTCTGATACTGCCAAAAAGGTTTTGCACTATGCAAGTACGCAAAAGTGTCCACAAATTCAGAAAGCATTGCTCTCACTCTGAACTGGATTTGACCCTAATAATGTCATCATTACATAGGCAAATCTGGTGGAGTAGGTAGTGTAGTGACATCATTTAATTCACTCAGGGGTTCTCAACCCTTTCCCACCTGAGTACCACCTCCAGCGCCACTCTCCTGCTGCGTACCACCAGAAGTGACTGGTGATGACATCATCACCAGTTATTTCTGGGTTTTCAGGTTTTTGGAGACCAGAAAAACGCAGGAAGGAGGCCCTGGGCGGGTGGGATGGCCCTTCTAAGCATTCCTGAGAGGCTCGGCCAAAGGCAGGAGCCTCTCGGGAGCGAAAATGCACCACCAAAAGCAACACGTCAGAGCAGAGTTCCAGTGGTCCGGTGGTCTGAGTACCATCAGCAGTCGGTCGAAGTACCACTGGCGGTACTAGTACCACTGGTTGAGAACGCCTGCACTACATGATTTTGAACTGTCTGAGATTGGCCTAGCAGCTATCCTTAGGAAGAACACAACCCAGTAACTATAGCAAAGAGGGGTGAAGCAGCACCAGATTGGGGAAATCTCAGCAAACAGAATTGAAAGAATATAATATTCATACAATTTAGCCTTGGTATTCATGTTACTCTGGCTGTGTGGAAGCTGCTTCATTTTTATTCCTTATTATGCTGCTGGATAACATGGTAAGCCTGGCCCCATGCAGAAGGAGCCCATGTTGTAGCTGTTCCCCAAATCACTGATAACCTAATTTCCCAAAGCCTGGCACTGGCATGGATAGGAGCTCCAACATAGTTCCAGGCTTCTCAAGTGACTTTAGCAGCATAGGACATAATGGCATTCCAGGAACTCC
The DNA here is from genome assembly GCA_026170595.1 of Plestiodon gilberti rubricaudatus. Taxonomy (NCBI): domain Eukaryota; kingdom Metazoa; phylum Chordata; class Lepidosauria; order Squamata; family Scincidae; genus Plestiodon; species Plestiodon gilberti. The sequence goes on from JANXHW010000001.1 coordinate 81,706,764, forward strand.
CATTCCACTGGGTTAAAGTATGTACTAACCCTTGGAGGGTTGGTGGTAAATATGTTTCTCCCTGAAAGCACTATCAGTACAATCCTGTGTAACTTTGCACCGGTGTAAGTGCACTTACACCGGTGCATCTACTGTTACACCGGTGCAAAGTTACACAGGATTGCGCTGTAATTCTAGTGAGCATTTGGGTGAGCACTAAATGGGTGAGCATTTGGTACAGTTCTAAAAAAGGAGGAGTAAGGAAGACATCAGGGACTGATGAATTAGGAGTGCTGATGAGAAAATGAAGCTAGGTGAAAGAAGGTACAAGAACAGTAAGGTGCAGGAGTAAAAAAATACAGACCGATTTAGGAATTGGATCTTGCACCTATAACATCATTGAGGTGGGTGCCTTTGAGGGAGGTGCCTTTGAAAATTATCCCTTACATAGGTCATTTGACCAAACTCACATTGGATTTTTTTAAAATGTTGACTGCTATTTTAACTCGCCATTTTTGAACCACTCAACTTCTAGATCAGTACTAATTCTTTTACATTTGTTTTAGTTTTACAGGCAAGGGGAGAACAAGGGCCTGCTGGCCCAGTAGGACCTCCTGGCCCAAGAGGACTACCTGGCCCTGCAGGGGCTCCAGGGAAACCAGGATATGGAAGCCAAGGACCTCCAGGGCCACAAGGTCCCCCAGGATCACCAGGACTGTCAGCAGTTGGAAAGCCAGGTCTTCCTGGTTTGCCAGGAAAACCGGGTGACAGTGGTCTAACAGGTGAAAAAGGAGATTTGGGACCTGCCGGTCTCCCAGGGCCAAGAGGGCCACCAGGAGCCCCTGGAATTCCTGGTCCAGCTGGAATTTCTGTTGCCGGGAAACAAGGACTGCCAGGGTCACAAGGGCCAAGGGGCATCCCTGGAGAAAAAGGTGATCCAGGCATCCCTGGTATTAATGGACAGAAGGGAGCAAGTGGATATGGAGTTCCAGGTCGCCCAGGTGAAAGAGGTCTGCCAGGGCCACAGGGTTCACCAGGAGTGCCAGGACCTGCTGGGATAGGGAGGCCTGGGGAAAAGGGATTTCCAGGTCAGCCAGGTATTAAAGGTGACCAGGGTTTACCAGGCACACCTGGACCAGTTGGTACCCCAGGTCCCCAAGGCATTCCTGGGGAACCTGGAGAGCCAGGAATAGGAAAACCTGGACCAAGTGGACCACCAGGATTACCAGGAATTCCTGGAGCAAAAGGACTTCCAGGCCCCTCAGGCTTGACTGGACCTCCTGGTCTCCCAGGATTCGGAAAACCTGGGTTGCCAGGGATGAAGGGAAACAGAGGACCAGAAGGTTTTTCTGGTGCTCCAGGAGCAAAAGGTGAGCAAGGCCCAGCTGGTGCTCGAGGGGAACCTGGACCAGTTGGACCACCTGGGAACATGGGTCCTCCGGGGCTCAGAGGCTCAGCGGGTGAAAATGGAATACCTGGGCTGAAAGGTGAAAGAGGCCCTGCAGGCCCAGCAGGATTCCCAGGAATTAAAGGAGAGAGAGGACTACCAGGATTAGAGGGAAAACCAGGATACTCTGGGGAACCAGGACTTCCTGGATCAAAAGGAAATCCAGGTTTGCCAGGTCTGAAAGGGGATACTGGCCATGCTGGGTCTCCTGGCCTACCTGGCCCAATGGGTTCAATAGGACCTAAAGGAGCAGCAGGAGTTAATGGTGAACCAGGCCCACGAGGTCCACCTGGGATACCAGGTACAAGAGGTCCAGTTGGTCCTCCTGGTATTCCAGGATTCCCTGGCAGTAAAGGGGATACAGGTGCTCCAGGATTACCGGGTCCAGCTGGCGTTGCTGCAAAGGGCTTGGATGGACCTATGGGCCCACCTGGACCACCAGGTCTGAAAGGCCACAATGGAGAGCCTGGAATGCCAGGCCCTCCAGGTCCACCTGGTCCTCCTGGACAAGCAATACTCCCAGAAGGTCAGGCCCTGGCAGGAGTGCCTGTGATCAAAGCAGGTGCAGCAAATCAAGGTCTCACTGGAATGCCGGTGTCGGCTTTCACTGTCATTCTTTCCAAAGCTTATCCTGCATCGGCTGCTCCGATCAGGTTTGATAAAATTTTGTATAACAGGCAGCAGCACTATGACCCCAGATCAGGTATCTTCACGTGCAGGATACCAGGACTTTATTATTTTGCTTACCACGTGCATGTGAAAGGGACACACGTTTGGGTTGGTCTGTACAAAAATGGCTCACCCATCATGTACACCTTTGACGAGTACAAGAAAGGATACCTGGATCAGGCTTCTGGTAGTGCTGTTGTTGACCTCATGGAAAATGATCAAGTCTGGTTACAGCTGCCAAACAACGAATCAAATGGCTTGTACTCTTCCGAGTACGTTCATTCCTCCTTCTCAGGTTTCTTATTTGCTCAAGGGTAACAACAGCCGACCGAAAAATAGAGTCACTTAGGATGTGTATTTGTGTTTCTAGATGTTCAGCAGAGACTAGCTAAAGAAAATCTGAACACAAAAATTAATTTTCTATTGTAAAATGCTGCGTGATGCATATCTTAGGTGCTGTTTTTAAGAGACATTTAAAGGGTAATATAATTCTTCACAACCTATCATATTTTTATGCTAAACACAGAAATGTATTTAATTAAGAACATGTACATGCTCAAACACTGAGATACGTTATTTATAATTCTCAAGATTAGGTTTTAGGAAAAGGATAACATCTGGTCTTATGTCAACCTCCTAATTCACAGCCATGTGTATATACATGTCCTTTTCTTAGCAGGGACATGCAGTGCGGGTGCGGCAGGTGAGGCAACCTCGCCCCCTCGTAGTTCACAGAAAAGAGCCACAGCCTAACTGTGAGACTGTGTGTGCGTGCACTACCCACTTACTCAGGTGCAAGTGGGTAGTGCGCACGTGAAATCTCACAGTTAGGCTGCGGCTCTTTTCTGTGAACTACGGAGGGGGCGGGATGGCTTCACCTGCAACGCCCACACTACGCATCCCTGTTTCTTAGGCAGGAAGTACAGTATTTCCAAACTCCTTGGAATTAATGTTGCTATCCTTAAACTACTTACTCTTGAATAGTCTGATTCATAACTCTGGTACGTATATCAGGTTAGGAGGTTTTCGGACTGCAGCCTAACAGGGGAAACTTGTTTATCTATCCAAGTTAGATACAAACATTCATTGCAAGACAGCAGGCTGACACTATTACAAAGCTGCTTCTTTTGAAATCACCGTGTTATATAACAAGGTGTTGAGGGCAGGTGTGCAAGGGAAGTTGTCATGCAATGGTTTTCATGTGATAACCGTAATTATCATGTACTGATCTGAATGTGAAACGACTATAATTAATCATTATGAATGATGATCTTTTATCACATCAGGTAATTATTAAATGCATTAACATTTATATCATAAAATTAAATATATGGTGCTACAGACTAACTGGAATATTCTGAATAAAATTAGCTTAGCATGGTTTAGAATCACCTGTTAACCAATTATTTCTTGGACAGTGGTGAATGAATGTTTCATCATAATCTGTACCCTTTATTAAGAACCTGGTTCAGAAAAGAAAAGAAATGTGGAACCTAGTGTTAACCTTACATACCAAATTGACATTACAATCCTAAGCATTTGCACTGAATCACACTTCTCATCAGCACATTTGTTCTGTGGTACCATTCTAGCAAGTTAGTGTGCTCATTCTATCTCAAGAGCTGACCAGACAACATGGCATGCTATAAGCACAGTTCATTTATCACCTAACAGAGCAGCACATGGGCCACAATCCAGCTCTAATCATGTACCACTATCCACATACAAAAATTAGGGCCCCCGGTAAAGATGGAGATCCCTAGAAGCATCTGCACAGTTGCAACACATATGGGCCTGCACAGGCAAATGTCCAGCTATACCCACCTCTCTCTTGCTGCCTTGTATGAATCACATTCACTGCATCCATAAATATATTTAATGCTCAATGGATACAATACGCACCCACTAGTATGAGTATAGTACCAGTATGAGAATACTAGTATGAGTATGAATGAGTGGTTATCAATCTCACTAAACGTTATACTTTTACCCTCTACACAGAATTGTCTTTATGACATTCAAAGAATGATATGCATCAGTTAAGTAAACTAGAAATATTTTGCATTATTTAAGTTCATTAGTTTTACACTATGGTGCTTTTACAATTATCACACCAATATGAGAGCAGTTATAAGTTTAAAAGTAGGTAACATTTCTATTTCATACTATGTTCTTCATCATGTGACATTGTGTGTGTGCGTGTGTGTGAAATCAAAATAAAATTGATTGAAACCAAGACTTTGCACTTTGTTCTAAAAATTTCTAGCTGTGTTCCTTGCAGTAAAATAAAAACTCTGTACTGTATTAGTTTTTTAAAAAGCAATATACTTTTCAATTGATCTGCATTATTTTGTTCTTTTAAAAATGTATTCGTTATTTTCAGGAATTGTTTTGCAAGGTTTTGCTACTTCCCCATGTAACTTGACTGTCAAAAACTTTATATAGTTTAAAAAACAGTTTAATTGCAGAATTCATTCTGTTACTATAATTAAGACTCCTCTCTCTCTCTCTCTCTCTCTCTCTCTCTCTCTCTCTCTCTCTCTCTCTCTCTCTCTCTGAGGCGTCGTTACAGTGGGGGCGATTGGGGCAGTGGGCTGCGGGGGTATACCTGACTCCAGTGCTCCATCCCGCGCTGGTTCCTCTTCGTGCAGCCGTTGCCAACTGCACGTTTGGCCCTCCCAGGCGCCGTTTGGCTCCAAAAAGTAGCCAAAAAGTTCTGGGGGGTGTTTCACTCTTAAATGAAGTTCTTTGAGAAACACAAATTAATCTTTATATCAATTAAAACAGAGAGTACAAATCAATAATACAAATCAAGACTTTCAGCATTGTAGAAGTGGGCATTAAAATATATATATAAAAATCTATGCAATCATTACAGTTTACACAAGGAAATGTTTTGGATTTCAGGTTGGATTGAAACTACCAACAACCGGACAGTTTCAGCTATGTCATGACAGACGCAGAAAATGCAGATTAAAAAAAATGCAACTGTTATACAACAGACAGTGATTTTGCTCACCTTTAAAAGCTGAAGTTTTATAATTATGTTGTATGGCAGCAATCATATCCTTCCAAAAGTCATACTTCTGTCTTGGACTGTGCTATAAACATAAAAAGAATTCCTCAGTGAGCATCGTAGATACCAGTTGCTTCAAATGTTAACACAAACAAGCACTATAATAATAATCAGTCAATGCTGGGTCGATATATACTGTACAATAGAATGAGGTTGTAGAATGAACTGTACCACTTCATATAAACATCTACCTTGAAATACTGTACCCAGGACAGAGTAGCAGGTTGGTACATGCATGCACCATGGCTTGTGGGAATTAGGTACATCACCATACTATTCATGTCACATTGTCGGGGGGGGGGAGTGGTGGCACACAGACTGACAGCGCAATCCTATCCAACTTACACCACCGGTGTAACCAGCAGGGGAGGGCAGGGCAGGAGGCTTTTGGAGGGGAGGGGAGATTTAAATCCCCTTTGAATCCCCCTTTGGAGGGGATTTGAATCCCCTTTCTGTTCTGGGGCCTCCCTTTCTCACTGCACCGCTGGTTACACCGGTGGTGTAAGTTGGATAGGATTGCGCTGTTTATGCATGTACAGTACTGTATTTCCAGATAGGTGATTGCATGAACCAGCCCTAAAAGAATCACAATTCAAGCATTTCAAAAGGACAGGGATTGTAATTGATACCACAAACTGTATATCATTCTTTCTAGCACCAGGTGTCTTGTAGTAATTTAGCAATAGAGTTCCCTGTAGAAGGAACTCAGTACGCACCTGCTCATCAGATCACCACAAAAGTGCTGCAAAGTTTTACCTGTACAGTATCTACACATTTCATTCATATTTTGCAAATTCAACCCAACAAAAGGTTCAAGTACTTAGTCCAATGATGAAATGCTGCCAAATGCTGGCTCCCATTTTCTAAGCACAAACAACTTGATCAAGGTGTTTTATCCTGCGGAGAAGTCTAAGTCCCAGAGAAGTCTAAGTGCCACTGAGCACTGCCGCTGTCTGTGGGAACTGTGCAATAGGAGCAGCCCTGACCTCCTAACATGGAGACTGTTATCCATTCTGCTCCTAGATTGATCTGGGTGGAACATGCTCCTGAGGAAGGTTTGGTCCTTGTCCACCACAGAAGCTCAGTCAGATCTGACATGAATATTGATGAAGGAGGAGGGCAATTCCATCAAGGTCACACCTGTGAGGAGCCTGGACTGCCATCATGTCAGCATGGCCCTCCAGAGTTGACATCAGGTTAAGGCACTAATGTCTTGGTTTGTTCTATGGTAGAAGAGCTACAGGTGGAGGCTACATGTCCCTGCGGAAACTGAAAACAGTTTTATTCAAAATGTCTGCACGCCTCTGAAGTCTGTGCTTTCCACAACACTGAGTGCTACAACTGCCATACTGCAACATCTTCATTAGTTGTATTAGTGATAAAATTCCACTCCAGAAATAAAGTTCACTTTGCAGCACAATTGTCAAGGAAGCAATTGCGTATTACACAATACATCAGCAGGATCTGAACAAAAGGATCAGGAAAATGAGAGAACCTAACAGCCCAATCCTATGCTTCCCCCCACCCCACTGTTGCAGCCGCACCAAAAAGGCTTGTGCTGCATCCTGCAGGGGGGAAGGGGCAGTCCCGGAGATCTCTTCTGCGCAAGCTTCCAAGGTGCAGACAGGTCTACTTGGTCCTGCACCAGCGAAATCGCTGGCGCAAGTCCGTGTGCACCCAGAGAATGGGTCCAGGAATGGGTTTTGATTCAGCAGACATCACTGCCGCCGAACCTGCCCCCTTCCTGGACCCAATCCGCCCTCCTCCCCCGCCTCTGTTACCACCCCGTTCCTCCTTCACCCCACTCCGTTCTTCCTCCCCCACCAGCTTATCTGGGTCAGTGGGCCTTCTCCAAATGTCTGCCGTGCGCAGGGCCACACCAGCCTCCCCACCAGCATTCCAACAGCGTGTGGCTTTGCGTGCTGCTGGAGAGGCTTTTACAACTGCCATAAGGCAGTCACCACTGGCGGAACTCCCATTCTGCCAGCGGATTTGCCCAATAGTATTGGGCTGTAAAGTTGTTAGACTTTTATTTTTGTAGGCTTTAAATCACATAATACTTACTTGATTTAAAAAATCCACAATTCGTGCACAAAGTAGTGATCCTGGCAGGTCAAAGTAATTGTCATAAGCATAATATTTAGCTGCAAAGAAAAAGATAATAAGAATTGAAGTACCATGTTGGTCATTTTACTGGAAACCATCTGCAAATAATCTATAAGAAAACATGAAATTCTAACTACATCATAATAGGAAAAAGATAACATGCAAGTCCAAAGATTTATTTTGTACTTTTTTCTTCTTCCTACAATTCCATCTTTTAGGGTCGCCAACTTTTATAGTTAAGCTTACCAGATCTCCAACCGGGACAGAGTGTTCAGTGGGGCTTGCTTCTGTGTAGACATGCCTAGGATTGTGCTTGAAGGTTTAACAAGCTACTCCTGCCCACATTCCTTCTCCTAAAGGTCTAGCACTCTGTCCCGGTTGGAGATCTGGTAAGCTGGCTTCTATCGCCCCTCCCCCCGCCACCCTTAAGGGCAAAAAGGAACGTCCCGGTCGGCGATCTGGTAAGCCTGATTACAGGTATATTCAGAACATTTTTCCCCCTGGTCAGTTGGCAACAGCGGTCCTAAAGCCCCATCTCATACATCTATCAAAAGCACAATCTAAGGCTGAAATCCTATGCACACTTTCCTGGTAGTAAGCCCCATTGAACACAATGGGACTTACTTCTGAGTAGACATGCATAGGATTGTGCTGTAAAGCACAGATATGTTACATACAAAAATATTCAATTTTTTGGACATTTTTTACTAGTCAGTGTTTCTTGAGATACATATACACCACATTTCAGTCTTGTAGGTGGCTTGTAAAAACCTTAATTATCTGGGGCTACTCTTTTCTTCCCCCCTCCCCCTCCCAATTTCTAAAGAGAGAATCAGATGTATCCTTTTAAGATTTTTCCTAGTAATCAGACTATCTTGGGCTAGCTATGTGTCAAGTTTTAGTTTTCTAAAATGGCCTAGAAATATCTTAAATATTTGAAAGTACACTTTTTAGTCCAATTAAGGCATTCAACCTGAGCTCACGTAGAGGGAGAATGGGAGTGCGCTGGCTAACCATGCCTGTGCAATCTGTGGCCATGCTCCCTGCTCTCTCCATGTTCCATACTTCCTTCATAGGCTTACCAGATCTCCAACCGGGACAGAGTGCTAGACCTTTAGGATGTGGGCAGGTGTAGCTTGTTAAGTCCTAGAGCACAATCCTAGGCATGTCTACTCAGAAGCAAGCCCCATTGTGTTCAGTGGGCCTTGCTTCTGAGTAGACATGCCTAGGATTGTGCTCTAAGGTTTAACAAGCTACACCTGCCCACATTCCTTCTCCTAAAGGTCTAGCACTCTGTCTCAGTTGGAGATCTGGTAAGCCTATTCCTCCATGTTTAGCACATGTTTAGCACATGTACAGTGTTTGCTTCTACAAACACTGAACCTGAAAATAGTTTCTTGCCTTGCTTCTGCAGACAAGCACTGAACCTGAGGAGCAGGGGAGTGGCCATGCAGCAGGTCAGCAGAGGGGGATGGCTAGCCTGCTCCCATTTCACATATACCTGGGCTCAGGTCACTGGCGTCGACAGGGGGAAGCGGGGGGGCGGGCCGCCGGGGGGCGTCGCGCGTATAGGGGTGACGCGCGATCCCCCCCACTTACAGTTTTGCGTAGGAGGCGGGCCTGCCCGCCCTCCCCTGTGTCCGTTTGGCTCCAAAATGAGCCGAAAACAGAGCGGGGAGGGTGCTCTGCTCCTGCGCGTGACGTCACGCGCGGGGGCAGAGCCTCTTTCTTAAGGGCGACGCGCGCCCCCGCTCTGGGGTGACGCGCGTCGTAGCGACGCGACTGGCTCAGGTTGAACACCTGAACAGGGCTTTGAGTCCCACATTTGTGGGAAGAAATGCAAAAATCCAGTTGTCAGATTTTTGTGGCTACTGTGTACCTCAGCTGACACATGGCCAACATTTTAATGCTCTAGCAAAGAGGGTGGCCAACCTTCCACCATGAGGGCCTCTGCGTTCTTAGAGTTGTGTAGAAGACAGAATCTTGGCAGCTGCAAGTGCTGATGGTGCTGCTTAAGCAGCTGCACCTGCTGAAATGCACTCACCTATACAAGCATTAAAGGACCAGTAACATTCATGTTGAAAGGTTGGCCACCCCTGCTTACCACATCAAGAAGTACTCTATACATTTCAATACCACTGTAAATAAGTGCATCAGTCAGTAATGCCTGAAGTTCTTTACAAACACACAGCCCTATGAAATACCTGAACGAGAAACCATTCCGTTCATTGTCTTAAAGTGTTTCCACTCTTTCCTTCCATATGTCTCCAGAATCTCTTCAGAACTCATATGCTTCGTGCCATGACTTGCCCTGTTCAAAATATTTATATGCCAATAATTAAAAACATGAATTCTACTCATGTTTATGAACTTTGTTATTTCTTCTCCCCGGACTATGATAACTTACTTGCATCTCAATTCTGAATAATAGTCATCCAATCAATCACCTAATATTTAAATATGTCTAAAAGCAAAACTCTTGTTTCATTAGATTGATCCTGTCAAAAATAACTCATTCAAAGTATATTTCATTTCTTCATTACTTCCCAATCAAGGAAAGGTAATGTACTGTAATAAAATACAAACCAAGAACTGCTGTTATGGGAAGGTGTAGCCTCCAAGTTTACATTAATGGAAAACATAGTATATTTTATCTGACAATACAATTGTCATATGTGCATTGGTGGCACAAAGAGCAAATATGTAAAGTGTGAATTACATATGTACTGCTTTGGGCTGGGGCTCTCCAATACGAGTACATGGGTGCACTGCTTAATGACATCTCATTCATATTTTCTGTGTTTACTGCTAGAAACAATAGTGTATCAGTGCCATACTGCTACATGGTAAAGTGGAGAGTTGCCCTTATCCATTTTGTACTATCCCTACTATCGTGTCGACCGCGATATCCACGTCCCCATTCCTGGGCTCAGCGGCGGATTGGCCGGCGAACATTTGAGGAGGCCCATCGGGGCCTTCCACTCTACACTGGGGGGAAGGGGACAAACGCGACCCCAGGCCGCGCCAGAACAGCCTGGTAAGAGCATAGGATCCTGCAGCTGGCCCTATGGGCCGGCCGCAGATTCTTACGCAAGACTGCGCTGTTGGTTAGGACTGGGCTGTCAATCAGGTCACCAAGTTAGTAGCCTGGGTTTACACACAATCAGGACTTAAAGTACTGAATTCAGTAAATAATATGCAGTGGCGTAGCTAGACCAGGGCAGAGGCAAGTAGTTCTGCAAGACTCCATTACGTCTGAGTCAGCAGCCCCTCCCACTTGCCATCGGAGCCATTCCGGCAGCGACGGAGGAAAGTCCCATGCGTTGCCATTGCCACCAGAATGGCTCCGACGGCGAGGAGGAGAGGCAGCTGACTCCGGTGTTGCCTCTGCCCGGTCTAGCTATGCCACTGACAAACTGCTTTGAAAACAAAGTTATTGGACAGTTGCCCCAACTCCACAAATCACAGGTACTTAAGTATACAATCTTTACAGGACATTTTAAGTGTTACCTCAAAACAGTTCCATCTTCTGCAAGTTTAAGAAAGTTCCCATCTTCCATATCCAACACCAAGCCTTTACAACTAAGTTTATTTGGTTCCACCAATGGGAGAAGGGGGAAAAAAATGTACACAGTGAAAACTTGTATTCAATGATATACACAAATGACATGAAATACAGGACAGGCTGTGAATTTAATTACACATAAATTTACACATAAATTACATATAAATTTGCATAAGATCCAACAGTTCAGCAAGGTCTGCATGATGAGTCAGGGGGTCAAGCAGTGGCGTCACTGCAGGGGGGGGGCGGAGTTCTGTTCCGCTGAGATCGGAGCCTCCATGTAACCTCCGCAGCCTCCGCAGCGTTGCTTTCGCTTCCCTGAAAGGCTCCGAAGTGAGGGGGCGGGGCCGCTTCGTTCCTCCGTGTAACGGAGGCTCCGATCACAGCGGAACTTAGAGCTCCGCCCCCCCCTGCAGTGACGCCACTGGGGTCAAGCATGCAGCCCAGGCATCACAGATGAGGTATGTAGCAAGATTCCTGGCTAGGTTTGCCTATTTGTTCTTATCAGGGAAAGACCTGGAAGTGCACCAATCTCAATAACTGGGAAAACAACACGCAGCCCCAGTGCAATGACTGCAAGGAGAAACCAGAATTCCTGGCAACCAGCATGAGTGGGTTCAGCAACATCGCTGATACTGGAATGCCTGAGCCAAAGGGGGTCAGAATGAGTACCTGGGAGCAGAGAGTAAACTGAAAACAGGTAGGACAGCAACCCACTTGTCATTTTCAAAATTGTGAGCATCCATGATTCCACTCTGAAACTACTGAAGTGGGGCTGTTCCAGTTCAAAAGTCTTCAACATAGGAAAATGAGATAACAAGGTACAGTACATCTATACTGGATGCATGGGGGGGGGGGGAGGAAGAGAACTGGTCACTTCTCAACAATTTACTTTCCCAACATAAAAACAAAAAGGCATCAAACTTTTTCAGTACATAAAGGTTTCTGAATGAAAAGTGAAACTGCTAGCTGTATTTCCATAAAAGTCCCGGCCAATAGTCAAGCTTTTTTTAAAAAACAAAAAACTGCAGAGTTTCTTAAAAGTACGGTACATTTGCAATTGAGAAGGAAACACCTTTGCTTTTAATCCAACACAGTCCTTTGCGTCACAACATATTCCAATGCATGGTTACTTGAAATAAGTCCTACTGACATCAGTGAGGCGCACTTTAGAGTGCGCATGCAGAGGATCAGACAGCACATCTCTCAACCCAAAGTTGAGAGACAGAGCCCAATCCTCCCTAACTTTGCGCCGAGCGATCCAGTGAGGCAGGCAGCACTGGATCCTGAGTGCAAAGCGGGAGTTGGGAGGTCACCTCGGGAGAAGGGAACTTTCGTTCCCTTACCCCAGGGAAAGTCCCTGCCTCTGCTATGCGTCTCCTCAGATATGCACCAGCAAATCAGGGAGTCCCGTGTAAGGGAAACTGGCTAGGGAAGGGGGACAGGTTTCAGCATGCACCGCCACCACCAATCCCGCCTCCCTCCCTGGTCTGGTCTGCCCCATCACTGCCCTCCCCCACCCCATTATACACCCTCCCCACCTCCCTTTCCCGCCCTCATACGGGCAGCGCAGTCCTATCCAATTTATGCCACCAGTGTAACCAGCGGCGCAGTGAGAATGGGAGGCCCCAGAACGGAAAGGGGATTCAAATCCCCTCCAAAAGGGGAATTCAAAGGGGATTTGAATCCCCTTTCCGTTCTGGGGCCTCCCGTTTTCGCTGCGCCACTGGTTACACCGGTGGTGTAAGTTGGATAGGATTGTGCCTTGAAACACTCATCCTCCTGATCTGGTGCCGGCCAGATCTGGTGCGCGGAGGCCAGTGCAGGCCTGGAGCTGCCTTACAGCAGCATTTGCAACAGCTTTGGCCCAGCCCAGGACGTGCTACGCCAGCCCAAGGGTGGGCAAGATTGTGCCCTAAAAAGTCTCTCTAACAGAGTTAAAAAGATCACTATCTTAGTCCACATACAACAGGTGAATTGGCAATAAATCTAGATATTGTTTAAAAAAAGAAGCACTTACCAGAAATCCCAGCTTTCAGGGGAGACATTCAGTAGTTCTTTATCATAACCCTTCTGAGTTACCATGTACTGAGCAAAGCTTTCATATATAAGCTGCAAATTAAGAGAAAAAGAACTAACACTGCATAAAATTAAATATACTGAGACACCAAGATTCTCTCACTTCACATTTAAAATTTCGTTAGCACCAGAAGAATGTTCTATAGTTAAAAAAAAAAGTTAACATTTTATATTAATACTTGACAGCCAGACAACTTTGCCACAAGGTGACATTTTAAGAATATAGGGTGAAATTTTCAGGAATGTCACCGTTCCATGCTTCACGGATTTTTGCTTCCAAAAACTATATAGATCACAATAACCTTTTAAGAGGACCACTACACATGTACAACTACAGGAACGGCCATCCATAAGGTTGACTGAGGCAATCTCCTCACAGCAGATTTGTGCCCACCTCCACCTTCCCACTCGCCTGCATTGCTCCTCTTCCTACTGCCACTTCCTGGACTGGAAAAGCAAAAGGGGATCAAGGGATTTAAGATACACTCTCCTCTCCTCTGTACTCTTCCTCTCCATCCCTTCTGCCTTGTCCAATCCAGGGGGTGGGAGGAGCAGGGGCTGGCACATCATCAGGTAAGCGGACAGTAGTATTTGGCACGCCTCCACAGGCTATTGGGCCAGCCCTGTTCAACTAGATAAGGGGTTCTCAACCCCTTCCTGACCAAGTACCACCTCCAGCACCACTCTCCTGCTGCGTACTACCGGAAGTGACTGGCAGTGACATCATCGCGTTACTTCCGGGTTTTCAAGTTTTTGAAGGTCAGAAAATGCAGGTAGGAGGCTCTGGGCAGGTGGGAGAGCCCTTCTCAGCATTCCCGAGAGGCTCGGCCAAAGGCAGGAGCCTCTCGGGAGGAAAACACACTGCCAAAAGCGCTGCATCAGAGCAGGGTTCCGGTGATCCAAGTACCACCAGCAGTCAGCCAAAGTACCACTGGTGGTACTAGTACCACTGGTTGAGAACCCCTGAACTAGATAGCTACATGGTGGAGCACCGATAATTGATCCACACCGCACACCCCCAATGACCGTACCCTAAACCTTCATGATACTGAAGTAAAGAGCCAGTGTAGTGCACTGGCATTGCTAGAGGTGGGTCGGAACGGTAAGTCTTGCACAGCAGTAACCGCTCCGTTCCATGGTGGCCCGGCCCACTCACCATCAGAACCAGTCCGAGCGGCGAAGGCAACACACAGGGAGTCTCCTGCGCATTGCCTTTGCTGCTCGACTGGTTCCGACAGCGAGTGGGCGGGACCACCATGGAACAGAGCAGTTACCGTTGTGCAAGACTTACCGTTCCGCCCCACCTCTAGCAACGCCAGTGGTGTGGGGTGCAATGGTTAGATAAGAAGTGGAGAAACCCAGGTTCAAATCCCCACTCAGTCATGAAGCTCAGTGCATGACTGATGTTGTGAGGATAAAATTGGGATGGGGAGAACTATGCATGCTCCCCAACCACCTCAAGGAGGGCAAGAAAAAAATGCAACTAAAAATGTAGAAATGGCATTATATAGCTACCTTGGAGATCCGTCTTTCGTAGAATGGCAAGATATAACTAGCTACCCTTCTGCATTACCATGTACTGAGCAAAGCTTTTGTATAGTATAAGCTGCAAATTAAGAGAAAGAGAACTAACACTACATAAAATTAAATAGGGCTTAAATTCCCTGGGGAATCCTGAAATTTAAGTTCAGGGCAGGAGGCAGTGAAGGACATCTAACAAAGAAATGTTCGGCACCGTCTTCCAATGACAGTTCCTAGGACTCTCTGTGAGAAGCTTGACAGTTCAACTGGTATAAAACCAATGTAGCACGAGACTGCCCTTTGAATGCTTCGTGACAGGGTGAAAGTAATATAATTTTGCTTATAAATACTAGATCTTATAACGTAACGGTTGTGGGGCATAATTGTCCCTGGCCAGGCTGTCCCACAAGCATCCAGCATCCTCCCCATGTTACAACTTCTTTCTCTTCCCAGAAGGTAGTACCTCAAGCCTATCATCATAACAGAAGCTTGAGGGGGAAGAGAACTGAGGGAGGGAGGCTGGCAAACTGCATAAGAAAGAAGACAATTCTACCAGCCTGCAAGTTTGTGTACTTTTTAGTTAACCTTAGTTTTTAAAAAACGTTTGTAGTCTGTTTTCTGCAAATAAGGCGGCAATCAGGTACACACTTATTACCAGAACCCCAACGGGCACAGTGGGACTTACTTCTAAGTAAACATGCATTAGATTGTTCTGCACAAATCAGTTTTTCCAATGTCAAGTGTATTCCAAAAGTGTATTTTAGTCCAGTTTATTTTTATGCATGTCGATAGTAGTTTGTTGCTGAACTGTTTGATCTGCCTTGTAAGCCAAGTGGGAGGAGGGGGATATGTATGTATATACAGTATTTGAGGCTTTCGTTGAGACGTATATGTGCGTCGTCAATATTTATTGACAAATCTCGAAAACGTAGGAAAAAAATCCTCCGATTCCCGGAAGTTTCTTGATAGTTAAACCTGTCTGCCGAGTGCCGCCTTATCAGAATATCCCTGCTGAGTCAAGGGATCTGGGTCACAGAGTTAAAATTAACATATTGCCGGGAAATACCTCATTTCCCGGATCTGGGTCATTTTGTGTGTGAGAGAGCGAGAGACTACAGAGCTAATAACTTTACGGGGCAGCAGGGGTTCTCACGCTCCGCCTCAGGCCTGTTAAGCCTGATTCACATATGACAGCGTTGTCCCTGCTGTGCGCTTAACGGACCCGCTCTGCCCTGTATTTACATATTCATGATGTAAAAGGACACCATTACGGGGCACCAACGCTAGAATCGCTGGAGATGGCTCGGTTCAACTTTGGCAAAGCGTGTCTCGTGGAGCTTGTGGGCGGGTTCAAAGCGCAACAACAGCCACCAATCGCGCGAGAGGGTTGCATGCCAATCACAAGTTGCTCCAATCACCGCGAATGTTACAAGTCCACTGCTCTTCAGAGAGGGAAACCCCTTGCAAGCAACAAGCAAAGCGGCGCTCCCCCTGCTCAAAGCGCCAGATCAGCGCGTACGGCGGACGGGGACATCCGCAGTCATATGTGAATCCGGCTTTAGAAGGTCGGCCGCTTAGGCCGGCCAGCACACACCGCCTCTCTCTGCTTTCCTTGAAGCCACGAACGAGCCCGCCCGTGCCCGTCCTACGCGTGCTAGGCTAGTTTTAGCTGCCGCACAAAGACGTCAGAGCGCCACTTTTTTCAACCCGGCAGTGACATCGCGGCGAGGATCAGCCAGCGACTCGCACACGCCTTTCCCTCCGTCCCTCCCCGGAGGAAGAGCCGCCCAGCCGGTCCTCTGAGGACACTGCGAACAGGACAGCAGCTGCAAGAGCAGCGCTTGCATTGTTTTGCAATCGCACTGCAGCAAGCTAGGCTGCGACGAGTGCAAGCCAGCCAGCCAGCCGCCCTCCCGACGTCCAGCTTCGCCACTCACCCGGGCGGTCTCCACCAGGTTGTAGCGACACAGCGTGTGGTCCAGATCGAAGCCAATCACTTCGCAGTCGGCCAGGGAGAAGGACCGGGCCATTGGGGCTGCGCGGGGAGCTGGTGGTGGACGGACAAGCGTGGCGCGCGCCCTCTGCTCTTCCAGGAAAGGAAGCTGCTGCTTGGCTGTGCGTGGTACTGCTGCAGCTTCCTGCAGTATATCTGATCCTACCCACTGTGCAGGCTCAGGCTGCCAGCTGTTGGTGCCCCGCAGCTGAGAGTTATCCTGTACTGTACTTCAGCCCGCTTTCCCTTTTTTTCGACAGCTTCTCTCTGACTGAGCCGCCACCTGCAAACCTGCCCGGCGCTGTTGACGTGCCTATACCGTGGGCAGAGGGCACCAAAGTTACTGTCTAAACAAAAATGTTTCCCTAAGAGTAATTGCAGGAATCCCAATTATGTAATGATGTGCTTCCTTGGAGCCCAGGATCAAGCCCAGAGCCTGCTTTGAATACTCAAATTCAAATGTGAATACAGTACTCAAATTCGGCCTTGCAATGTTCTATGTACTGAAAGTCTCTAAGCATGTGCAGAGTGCATTTTTTCTCCCTATCCATGAAAACTGAAGAAAACCTGTTTGTTGGCGGTGCATACCTCCCCCTTCAGATTAATTAAGCTTGCTGTGTAAGAAGAGCCCTGATGGATCAGACCAGCACCCTGTTTTCCAATAATATTAGGTGCATCTTGGAAGCCCGCAAACCAAGTGTAAAAGCAACAGTCCTCCCTGCTGTTTGAACCGCAGCAACTGGTTTGAGTTGCTTTACAAATTCTAAAAATAAGTTATGCATTGTGAGCCCAATCCTATGTAATGTATACTCAGAAGTAAGTCCCATTATAGTCAATGGGGCTTACTCCCAGGTAAGTGTGGATAGGCTTGCAGACTGTGTTTTCTACAATTTGGCTGTTCTGAATCTATTACCAATTAGTTTCAGTAGGTCGCCTTCTGTTCCAGTACAGCAAAAGAGCAAGAAAAAATTATATCTGCGTTCTTCATATCATTAATAATTTTGTAAACATCTTTCATGCCTTCATTTTTTTCTACACTAAACAACACTAAACGCTTTTGCCTTTCCAAACAGATACTGTCCTCCAGCCTCCATAGTTGTGATTATCCTTCCTTCCTGGCACCTTTTCTGATTCAGAAACTACCACACCCTGCCTAATCATTACCTGTAAGCAAACACTGAAAAGGGTGGGGAGTCTCACCTTTTGTCATTCTTTAATCACTCAATCTCTAGAGAAAAAGATGGTTAAAATTAGTTAGTTTGCCATTTGTCTGCATTCTCAGAGTAAAAGATTTTCGGGTTTAAAAGCCAAGTAGAGTTTTTAAAAAAAGTACTAAGAACTAATATAGAACGGAAACTGTTATGACCCGCGACAATGTAATACGATCGTATCATCTTCGGAATTAAGGTCATAACCTTAATAGGTTATGACCTTAATCCCAAAGTTGATACGATCGTATTACAGTACTAAGAACTGTTTTTTATGTTTTAAGAATTTCTTTGTTTAGGAGTTGCTTGGAGCTTTTTTACTTTACATGGCTTTTAAACCCGAAAATCTTTTACTCTGTGAACCTAGTGGTCATGAAAATCTCAGTTTGGATTATCTGCATTCTGTGATCTTGAGTATAAACTTTTGGTATCCAGGGGAAGGATTTGGCTGATAATGGAACAAGCAGATGGCATCTGTAATTACAAAAAATACCTCCTTCAAACAAAATCAGGGTCTTTCAAACAGAAAACAGGGTCCTGGTTTCAGTTAGAATTGAAACTACCTTTTTTTCTGGTAGAGTGCCTGTGCCTTTAACAACTCCAGGCAGAATAGAACAGTAACAGAACAGACTGGATATCCAGTCAATGGGGGAAACTCCGATTGAATTCCTCCATGCCATGCAGCTGGAATTAAAGGGAGATGAAGAAAATAAATTAATTTTATAATAACACAACCCTAACTCTATTTACTCAGAAGTGAATCATGATAATGTCAATTGGACTTGTACATAAAGAAGTTGCCATATGCAGAGTGTATTGAATTTAGGAAAGGGCTGTACCTCAGTGGATGTACCTCTACATCTACTTTGTATGTAGAAGGTCTCAGATTCAATCCCTGGTATCTCCAAGTAGGGCAGAGAAAAATTCCTGTCTGAAACCTTGGAGAGCTGCTGCCAGTCAGAGTTGATACATATACTGAGAGTGAGACTCAGTAGAAGGCAGTTTCCTCTGTTCCTATGAATTAGATTGTTGATCCATCTAGTTGGGTATTATTGTCTATATCAGGGGTTCTCAACCTTTGGAGGCCCGGTTACCCCCTATCACGGTCCTATTTTCTGAAGTACCCCCTGCTAATTAATTGCTAATTAATTGGATTAATCAATTAATTGATTAGCTAATTAATCATTAAATAAAAAGTACTAAAACAATTTTAAATGTGAAAAATGTCTTAACTGTGTGTGTGTGTGTGTGTGTGATAGACAGACAGATAGGAGGGATTGCATTTAAGTTCTAATTAACAAGTAATTAACTACTGCTGATAAGGGGCAGGCTCTGGAATACCCCCTGCCATTGGTCCGCATACCCCTAGGGGTACTCGTACCACAGGTTGAGAACCCCTGGTCTATATATTGAGCAATGCCAGCTCTCCATAGTTTAAGCCAGAGAGCTTTCCCAGCCCTTAATTGAAACTGAGAATTTTCTTCCAATAATACTTTGGATTACAAGCCTCCTACTTGTAATGCCCTGAGGATAGTTAGGCTGTTTAGCATCTGGAAACGTTGACTGAAATCCTATGCAATTGGGAGAAAGTCTCATACACTCTTTGGGCAACTTTTTCATTACCCTTTTGACAGCCGAATCCTGTGTAACTCTTGCACCGGTGTAACAGTAGATCCACCGGTGTAAGAGCACTTATGCCAGTGTAACTTCCATACGCCGACGGACGCAGGATGGACACTGGCATGTACCCTTTTGAACACCGCACACGTGCAGTTCGGACGCAGGTCAGATGCCAGTACAACTCCGCTGGTGCTTGGGGTATTTTGGGGGCATCCGAACACCCCCAGAATGCCCCCTGCGCCAGAGGAGTTGCGCTGGTGTCTGTCCTGCACCGGAACTGTGCATGCGCAGTGTCCAAGAGGGTACACGCCAGTGTCCGTCCTGCGTCCATCGGCATATGGCAAGTTACACTGGCATAAGTGCTCTTATACCGGTGAATCTACTGTTACACCGGTGCAAGAGTTACACAGGATTGAGCTGTAAGTCTAATGTAGAATGTGACAAATACATTTTATAAATACATATACTCTCATCAGAAAGTAAACCTCACATGCTAAACCTCAGGTGAGAAATGGCTCTTGTTTGGCAAGTGAGAGCCAAAGAGAGCCAGGATGTTCATAAATGACCTGGAGTTGGGGATAAGCAGCAAGGTGGCCATGTTAGCAGATGACACTAAACCTTTCCGGGTGGTGAAGACCAGCAGGGATTGTGAAGAGCTCCAGAAGTTAAATATTAGTTAAATATTATTTCTTCACAGGAACATACCATATTTAAGATACACATTTTTCAAAATAGCAAGTAAATCCACATGTTTTTCCTTCAATGAAATATCTTTGGCTAGAATTGCATGGAAAATTTCAGAGTGAGGCAACAATTGCGGCTCATGGTAGTCACTGCCTGAGTTGAAAAATCAGTTTTATAAGTCTGTGAGATAATAGTATAGTATAGGTTTAAGGGGTTCATTCATTTTTTGTTAACATAGCCTATGTAGTCTTTCTGCAATAATGTTCTAGAATAATGTGAGACAGGTCAATCAATAAGGTTATAACATTGTTATCCTGAACTTTCATATTTCTAAGTTCCATTGGGGTTTGCAAGCAAGTCCAGAAATGAAGTGGTAAAGCACAGCAAGAGGTTATGAGAAAATACTAATCCCTCAGTGTACTGAGATTCGATGAATTCTTTTTTTGTTTACTGTGCAGATACTGGAAAGGTATTTTTACGAATTTCAATGTACTTATGGGTACCCACCTGTAAAAAGATCTGACCTTGCAAAGGTGTTTGTAAGGAACATTAACATTCAGCATTACAACAAACCTGCAGTCTTAGATTGCAATCCTGCGCAAGTATCAAACGGTGGAACGCTCCACCGTTCGAAGCCGTCGCAAAAATGCCGTAAAGCACGTTTGCGACAACTCGTGAGTAAAAGCTGTCAGCGCGGAGGCCGGCGGCCCTTACTCTGCCGCAGAATCGTCCTTGTGGCTGCCGGAGAAGGAAGTGATCCCCCAGCGGGGGCAGCCCAGACAGTAAGGGAGGCCGGCCGTTGGCCGAGCCGGGTCAGGGGGGTTTGCGAGGATGGCAGCCACCATATCCCCATCCCCTTCCCAGGCCGGCACGGCCTTTACACGGCCTCTTTCGACTTGCTGGTAGAAGTAAATAGCTGGCGGAAATCCGAGGAGGCCCATTGGGGCCTCCCCACATTACACCAGGGGAAGGGGATGAACATCCCCTTCTCCTGAGTAGATCTCTGGGCCGATCCCGGAACAGGGATAGGATCTGGCGGGCGACCCAGGCCACCTGCCGGATACTTAGGCAGGATTGCGCTGCCCCTGAAGTTTACTGCTAACGTTTCCTCATTCCTTTTTTTGTCAACCATTTTTAGACCAAGAATCCTAATTAGTAAAATATTAAATCCCCAGACCTACTGTAAACCTAGTTCTTGGGTGGTTACATGGAAGAAATGACAGTATTTGGCTGGGGGTTTTTTGGGGGGGGGGGGCGGGTGGTTGGTTAAAGTTCCTTTTAATCATTGTTGATACAAAGTGAGTAATGGGTTTGATCAAAAAGTTATCATCTGTCAGGTTCCTTAATTACACATACTCAAAGACATACCTTAAACTTCTACACAAAAAATATTTGGGATAAAATGTTACGTTTGCTAGACCATGGTTTAGAGCAGAACACTTACTTCAAATGTTAAAGGACACCAATCAAACAAAAAAAAAAATTCACTTACAATTATGAAAGAGGAACCTGACATTGTTTCCATGATTCAAGAATCCTATCATAAAAAGACCATCAGATACAGTATTATGGCATACGTGTTTTCCAAGTGTTTCACTTTATTCATCCCTAGATTCTTCAAAGCTGAGAAGCTGCAATTGTTTCAGCCAACAAATCTGATGTTGTTCTGATAGGAGAATTTAAAAGTCAAGATTGATGCTTAAGTCACCCTGCAACGCTAAACTGATACTCTGATCATCTACTGTCCAAGTTGAGCTCAAGTACTTCACTTGCAATCATATCTAGCTCTATTAGAATAATTCAGGCGAGAGGTATTTTTAGGCTGCAGTCCTATACGCACTTTCCTGAGAGTAAGCTCTGTCGAACTCAGTGAGTTGACATGCATAGGACTCTTCTGGGTAGCCATGCATAGGATTGTGCTGTTAGATGGTGATGTTAACATGATTAACATCTAACTAATAAGTTGGACAGAAAAGGCAAACTACCAAAACGTATGCATCAGAAAGGGTTAAACAAGTTGATAATGGAATTCAACCAAACAGATACCTCAAAGGAGGCTGATGGTCAAACGAGGTTTTTTTTTTTCTTTTTATTACGCTCGCCAAAAGACATGCTCCAGAATAGATTATATCCTAGCTTCACCCAGTTGGGTAAGTTCTCTAAAGGCTGCAATTCTATATAGCTCAATTCTTATATGGGGTAAGTCCTATTGAACTCAAAGAGGCTTACTACTAAGTAAACATGCAAAGGATTGCATTGCCAATGACTCAAGGATGGCTAGATCACAGCATCTGATCATTCCCTGTTACAAACCTCTTTAGTCTCACAGCGGACCATTATTTTTCCCCAATATGGTTTTTGAACCCTCTGCGTCTCCAGTGCCTGTCATTGGCAGACGGGCAGCACAATCTTGCCTAAGCAGAGAGAACCCAATGGGCCTCCTCAGATTTCGGCCAGCTTGGATTTTACTGCCAGTCGGAGGAGGCTGTGTAATGGTGGAGGCAGCCCGGGAACAGGACGGGGATATGGCAGCCGCCATCCCTGCCCCCCGGGCTGGCTCAGCCAATGGCCCCCCTCCCTCACTGCCCAGACCGCCCCCACCGGGGATCACTTACCTTCCCTGGCCGCCGTGGGGACGATCTGGCGGTGGATTGAGGGCGGTCAGCCTCTGTGCCGGCCACCCTTACTTTCAAGTCGTAGCGAACGTACTTTACGGCATGTTCACAACGGCTTGGAATGGCGAAGCACTTGCTCCGTCATTCCAAACTTAGAAAGAATTGCGCCTTAAATAAATGAAAGAAGTGCTAGAACAATTCATAAAAAAATAATAATACAAGGTTAGTCACTCCTAACTTTACTTGGGATGCAAAGATTGCCGTAATGAGATGCATATGTTTTTCCAAACAGAGAACATTAGAAAAGCTCAGCATGAGCCAGACAAGCCTTTTAAAAAAAGAAAAATTCTAGAGCAACTGAATATGGATTCATTAAAAGCATAGAAAGCTCTGTGGTAAACAAGCTGAATTAAACACATTGGATAACAACGTTTCAAAAGTTATGAGATACATTAATCAGAAATACCACAAACACAAAACAAGTGTTCTAAATTGCTCGTCTCAACCCTAAAAACAAAAACCCAAAGAAATGGAATTACAGCATTAAAAATGAGCAAAGGAAACAAAAAACATAGTAGAGGAATTTGCACCCTATTCTGTTAGCATCTCTATGGAATTGGAATTGGGGATGGTGGAACAAAACACACACACACACACACACACACACACACACAAAGTAGCCAGGGCCTGTTGCCTGTGTTCTTGGGCATAAAGCAAGGATGTCTACTCTCTCCCCCTGCTTTTCACAACAGCCATGGAACCCCTTGTGAAGTCTGTTTGGGAATCAATTGAAATTAAAGGGTTAACAATTGCAGGAGAATATCATGGAATTGATTTATTTGCCAATGACTGTTTTTCTTACTGACCCATTGAAAACAATTTTACAAAACATTCTGGCTGACTATGGTGAAGTAGCAGGATTTCATATTAACTATACCACAAGTCAATGATCCTCTCTGTGTACAGGTCCAACAATTGTGAATGCATATTTGTATTAAAGAGGACCGTATAAGTTACTTAGAAGTCCATGTCCCAGTTAAACTATCGAAACTGAAAACAATAAATGATACCCCAGTCATAAAAGACATAAAATTAGCTTTTAAAAATAGGCAAAACTCAACCTTTTATTATCAGAACATATTTCCACAGCAAAAATGATAGCATTGCCTGGACTATCATTTGTCTTTCAGACAAGCCCAATTTTATTGTCAAAATTCTGTTTTACAAAGATGTCAAAAGCTTGTCTTGACTTTTATTTGTCCAATAAAACCACCCCAGATTTCTTAAAAGCACTCTTTATTACCCCACCTGAGTGGGAGGCCTGGGTTTTCCCCGAGTAAAATGATAGTTTAAAGCCTTTCAAATCAAGAAATGTGTGTGTATAATGTTAAGCCGTGCAGATAAACCCTGGTTACTGGTGGAATATTTGAGACATGCAATCTTTTCTTGTCAAAAGCACTGTGAAAACCAGACAGAATACAGAATCCTTTTCTGAAAACTGCCTTACAGGTCTGGAAAAATGGGAGGAAACTGCTGGCATCAAAAGTCTCACCCCAGCCCCACTGCAAGATCATCACTTTTTCTACGACTAGGACAAACATAAAATATTCTCTGCATGGAAGATGTACAGGACATATAGACTAAGGGCCTAATCCAGAATAAAAGATAGGCCAGCAGAGCACATGCTCCACCAGCCTTACGTGTTGCAAAAGTGCCGTAAGGCACTTTCGCAGCACCGAGAGATAAGTGGCACCGGCACAGAGGCCGGCACCGCTTACTACGCCGTCCTCCGGATTCCACGCCACCAGACAGAGGTAAGCCCTGTGCCGGGAGGGTTGGAAGGGAGTCATTGGCCGGCCAGGCCTGGGAGGGGGCAGGGATATTGACACCAGGCTGCGCCAATTTCTTAAGCCACTTCTCGGGTCAGCCTTACACAGCCTCCCTGGTTGTGTGCCAGCTAAAGAGCTGGCGCAATCCAAGGAAGCCCATTGGGGCTGCAGGGGCTTACACCGGGGAAAGGAGACAAACATCCCCTTCCCCCGAGGTGCCCTGGCCACTCTAGGATGCAGCAGCCGGCCATTTCGGCTGGCCGCCCCATCTTAGGCAAAAGAGCCTAACAGCCCATTCCAACCCAACTCCTCTCCAAGTCAGGCATAAGTGTGGCCCAAGTGCAGCCTAAGTTAGGCAGAAGTTATGCCTGAGGTAGGTCAGAGTTATGCCTGAGTTAGGCAGGCTGCAGTTTCTGTGGCCCAGCACCACCCCAGGATCCAGACAACACTTACCTCCCAGGCAGGCAGACTCTTCTCCAGGCTCCGTGTCTGGCTCAGGCATGTGCAGGCCTCTGTCTGCATGTGTCAGCGTCCATCCATGGCAGCTGCCACAGGGTCTGTCGCAGCCCGGTCACAAAGGGGCTGACCGCAGGCAGGGGGGTTGCGCCAGTCATGTGGTGGGCGCAGGGCAGGTGACAGGTGAGCGAGGTGCCTGAGCCCAGCCGCCACAGGGCACCCTGTGCATCAGCCACCTGCTGCAGGGGAGAGTGGCCGTCCCCTCCCTCCTGCAGAAGGCGATGCCACCCCCAAGCCACGTTGAGGCTGCACTGGGGGGTGAGCGGGGGAGGGAAGGGGAGGGGGGTGGGAACGTCACACACAAGGGGGGTCTCATGAGGACTGGAACTGCCTCTGACATGACTCGCCCGTGCATTGCCTGAAGCCCTGGGTCTCCAAGGCCGGGGCAATGCCCACAAAGAAGGCATCCTGGCGTGCCTGCTGCTCTGTGCCCCGGCCAAGACCGAGAGATGCCTTGGGCTTGTCTGCTGCGAGCGTGAAGGGCTCACACAGCTCATCACACCCCCAGATGGGGCGACGACGGCGCCTCACGGCAGGCGCTCTAGCAGGGTGGGGGGTGGCCAGCAGCCATCATCAGGGAGTGGAAGGAGAGGCAGACACACAGGCAGGCAGACAGGGGGTGCTGGGGAGGGGCATGTGTGGGTCAGAGACAGACAGACAGACAACAAGGCTGGTGGGAGACAGATTCCAAGAGAGGGGTCTGCAGAGACCGATAGGGACACAGGGGGCGCTCCGCAGATGAAGGTGATGCATAAACAGGCGCCTCTTATGCAGACAGACTTTGGGCGGAAGTGGCTGCATTACGGGCGGACCTTCGACGGAGGCGCCTGCATTACGGGCGGACCTTCGACGGAGGCGCCTTCATTACGGGCGGACCTTCGACGGAGGCGCCTTCATTACGGGCGGACCTTCGACGCCTTCATTACGGGCGGACCTTCGCCGGAAGCGCCTTCATTACAGGCGGACGCCCTGGCTGTCACTGTTTGCCTGCCTGAGAGGCCCCCCTGACTCCCCCCTCCCCTCTGTCGCGCAGCGCCCCTGCTGGGTTCTCCCAGGGAAGGCCATGGCAGTCCCTGGATGGGACTCATGTAGGGGCTTCAGTGCTGGGGGCTTTCTGTGTGTGTGGGGGGCAATGCTTGTGTAAACACTGGGCACATATGTTTCACTGGGGCTCTGCCCAAGGGGCATCTTTATTGTTCTGGAACGTTAGCAGAGATGGCCAGGCAAGGGTGCCAGGAGTAGTCACAGCAGCCAATCAGAAAGCAGCAGCAGCACACCTGCCCCATGGACCTGGAGATGCAGGCTCTTCCCCTGTGGAACCACAGCCTGCTCCATAGAAAGGGGAGGGGCAGCAAGAACAACAGCCAGGGAGGTGGAGCAGCAGCAGCGCCGGCAGCTGAGGAGGGTTGCAGGGCTGGCTCCCTGACCTCTGGCAGCATTGAGGCAGACAACAGTGGGGCAACCAGACTGCAGGCCCAGGGGTGCTCCCAGGAAGGTAGGTGATAGTGGACATTCCTGGGGAGACAAAAAACAAGGGGGAGTTACATGTCAGCTGGTGTGTGGAAGCAATCGCCAGTGAAGAAATGCCAGTGTGTCGGTTGCAAAAGCCTGCAGGGAGAGAAATAAAACACAGCTGATAGGTGTGACACACATAGCATGGTCTGAGCTGCTTACCTGGGTGTAAGGAGAGCATGATCCTGTAAGGGGAAAGGGTCAAAGAGAGAGACAACAACACAACTTGGGGGTCACAACCATGGCAAACCTAGCAATACTGACCTGTCAGTAGACCCTGTGGAGAAAAGGGGGGGGGGACAGCTGGTGTCTACATAAGGCTGGTGTCTACATAAGGCTAACAGTTCCACACTTGTGGCATTGTCTGCTCACATGACTACAGGCAGCAATCAGACACAACAGTGGTAAAGAGGCATGTATCCTATATATCATAGCAGGCTATGCAGGCAGCTATGAGACAACACATTGGTAGAGAGGCATGTCATGGCAGGCTATGCAGGCAGCTATGAGACAAGACATTGGTAGAGAGGCATATCATGGCAGGCTATGCAGACAGCTATGAGACAACACATTGGTAGAGAGGCATGTCATGGCAGGCTATGCAGACAGCTATGAGACAACACATTGGTAAAGAGGCATGTATCCTTCCTATATTTCTAAATGCAAAGAGGCAGCAGTCAGACCACATGTCAGCACAAACCCTGCTCTTACCTGCTGCTGTTGTTGCCTGTGGGGGGGGGGGAAGAGGGGCTGGGAGAAAGACATGGGTTAGCAAACACTTGCATGGAGGCAGCTGCCCAGCCACAGCTGTAAACAGGTTGGCCACAGCCAGAACAGCCCTCTCTGCCCTAGAGGGAGGCAGAGAGGAGAAGAGAGAAGTGGGGTGTTTGTGAATTTTGCCCTCCACCGACAAAGTCCCACTTTGTGGCTGTGAGGGACAGAACCCCACGCCACGTGCTCAGAGAGAGAGAGAGAGAGTGACTGGAGGTCTGGGGCTGGGCTTTTGTGGGAATGAGGCTGGGTGGGGCTGGGTGCTGATAGGCTCCCTATCTTAGGCATAACTCTGTCCTTTCCAGACCTAGCAGGCCCAACTCCATCCTAACTCTGACCTAACTCAGGAGTAGGGTGTTAGAAATTTTCAGGAGAGGGCTGGCTTAGGTAAGGTAAAATGGCTCCTATGGGTCTCCTCGAATTTGGGTCCACCTTTTTGGTCGACCTAAATTTTGTGTCAGCATTTGTGTTGGAGGGGGCGTGTCTGTGCTTGCCAGGGTCTGGAATCCAACGTTAATTGGTTGCCGCCCCCGTTACACCCACGGTCCGCCCATGTTCCGCCCACTTTTAGGTCAACTTTAGGTCTGACTTGTGCTGCTTAGCCCTTGGGTTGGAATGGGCTGTTCTTAGTCCGTTGGTTGTAACTTCGACCTAACTTTGACCTAACTTCGCCCTAAATGGTTGCATTCCAGACCTAACTTTGACCTAAACGACTTAGGCTGACTTTAGGTCTGACTTGGGCTGCTTAGCACTTGGGTTGGAATGGGCTGTAAGTTTGTTAAGAGAAAAAGGTTGACTGATGCACATATTATGACATCTCTCAAAGAATCCATCCTGAAAATTAATTATTAGTGGTATATGATACTGGTAAAATTGTTTGGCATGAAGACAGCCCCACACACAGAATGCTGGAGGGGATGCACAGCTCAAGAGACATATTGCCACATGTGGTAGAATGTAATATAATTTCTGGATTTTGGTGAGAACTCCTTAATGTCTTTCACCAGCCTTTCCTACTGGACTCAGGCATGGCATTGTTAACTTTCTTTACATACTCATATAATTCTTTCTTGCACAAGGAACTAAACAGCTTTTTTCTGAGTGAAATGTGATTCATAATCACAAAACATTGGGAGTCACCAGCTTAATTTACAAGCAAAGGGTGGTACTGAAAAATTGTCATATCAGCTACATGCCTGGCCCTTACAAACCCAGTCTGACTCAGACAAGTTTTATTCTACATTATCTCATTTTATTGAATTGTGAACATCAAAGATTTTGCTTTCCACCACCAGGCACTCAATCATTGGTCTGGAAAGATTAATAACTGGGCCTATAAATTAAAAATCTAATTGAGAATCAGTTTAATTTGTAACTAAATGTAAACATTGTTATGTTTTATATATGCTTACTCAGTGGTGTCACTAGGGGGCGGGGGGCGGGCCGCCCCAGGTGACACCCTCAAGGTTTACACCACTAGTGGCCAAAATTGTGAAAACTTTGTATTTATGAATAATACCATTTGATGCATAAGTTCATGAAGAATGCAATGAAACAAACTGTTTAGAATTATCTGTATTCTATCAAAGGTTATGGCCAAATAACTGGAAAAATAAAACACAACTGCCTTATGTAACAAAACTTGGATATCCTTTACTCAAAACAGAGCAATGAGACTGATTGTTCTGAGAGCCGATTTGGTTACTGATTTGTTGGGTGACCTGTTTAAAATAAATGAAGTTACTGGGGGATGGCACCATGTGTTATTGGACAGGGTGACACCACTGACCAGGGGTAATCTGTAGAAATACACAGTCCTGCCTGATAGGCATCTTTTATAAACCCAGCTCAGCCCAACCTTGTTTCTCCCTGTTCACCTCTGGGATTGACGTGCTGAGCTCTCACACTGGGTGACGCAAACTCTCTGTGCTTACTCTCTATTTCTTTGTTATGCATAATCCAGGTCTTGAGTCATAATTGAACCCTACTTCTTGATTCTACCTAATTTATAAGCATTTATACTGTACATGTGTTTCCGCAGGGTTTTTTTTTTCCTGTTGTCCTGCTGTGTTTGATGTAGAAAATTCAATAATACTGTCCAGCGTTCAAGGGAACACTCCAGTGGAAAATCCAGGGGAATTTCCATTCTTCTGGAAGGGAGATTTCCCCAAGAAACACTGGCGTTGCTAGAGGTGGGGCAGTCTTGCACAGTCTTGCACAGCGTTGACTTACCGTTCCGCCCCACCTCTAGCAACGCCAGTGCCAAGAAGTCATCTTCTGTCCATTTTCTCCTGGCCTTGGATGTTGGCAGCACCATTCCATTTTATTCTCAGTTGCTGGGTGAGTTAATGGGACTCGGTGCCAGTTGCTAGGCACTGCACCCGCCTGTCTTCGAACGCATCAGTACTCCTCTACTTTCCCAGGTTTCCAAATGATTGTGGGTGTGTGTTCATGCTCATGTGGACAGAGGTTATACAAAGAACCTGTTCTTCATATGGTTAGAGGTGTCATCCGATATAGTGGTTATGTGGTACCTCTCAGTTTCTAGCATTCAGGAAGAAATGCTGGCTCTGAAAACTGCTACCAAGAAATAGTGCTTCTTAAATGTAGTTATAGTTGCAGTTAGCATGAAATTTATTTCCGTGTTTCTATTCACAATGACTCCTTGCTTGATGAGTTAACTTAGTGCAGAACCTTGAAGCTGCCTACTAAGCAAAATCAGAATGTTAGAATTCCTTGTGACAGTGGATAGTGAGACCATTTACTATTGATGTTGTGCCACTTGGGCCCCATTTACAATGCAATCCTGTGCAAGTTATGGCAGCTGGCCTAAATGGCTGGCTGCTACATCCTGCACAGGGCGCGGGCCGCGCCAGCATGGCCCAGGCTCACCTCAGAGGAAAGGGGACATTGGTGTGTAAGCACCGGAGGCCCCAGTGCAATGGGCCTCCTTGGATGCGTGCCAGCTCTTTAGCTGTAAGGCCAGCCTGGCCTGGGAAGGGACGTTGGATATAGGCACAACCCAGCGCCAGTATCCCTGCCCCTTCCCAGGCTGGGCCGGCCAATAGCCCCCTCCCTCCCCACCCCTCCTGCCCTCCCCACGCTCTCCCACCGCCCAGCGCAGACCTTACCTTATGGCACATTTACAACACCCTAGGCCAGCGTAGCACCTGAAGTAGGGCAGGATCGGGCTGTCAGACTTTCACAATTGCTTGGGAGGAATTGCAAAGAGGCGCTATCGTCTGTACCTGCACTTCTCCGTAGGTCCCATGATTTGTCCATCAACATTTGCACAATTCTGCTCTCTCTTTTCCAAGCTATAGCAACTGAAAAAAATTGCAGTGGCTGTCTGAAGGTCTCACGTGAGTAATCCATGCAAGGATATTCACAGTCAGCATTTCCATGCTGCCCCCGTTGCCTTTTATCTGCTAAAATAATCTGGATAACATGGGTGGTTAATCAATCAAATAAAAGTTCCAGGAAATTCCTGCAGTAAAAAATGCAGGCCAGAGTATTTCCTTGTGTAATAAAATAATTGCCCCTTCTAGCATGCAGAAAAAACTAAAAGCTAACAGGACAAATCACAGGATTCACTGTTCCAGAAGGTAAATGCTTAGGATGTGGCATAAAATGACTTCTGTGCCAGCCGGTCATCACAAACTATGTCACTATGTATACTTGGCCAACTGGTACAACAGTTTAAAAATAGAGGATACTGTTAAGAACATAAGAACATAAGAAGAGCCCTGCTGGATCAGGCCAAAAGCCCATCTAGTCCAGCTTCCTGTATCACACAGTGGCCCCACCAGATGCCTCAGGGAGCACAAGACAACAAGATAACCTGTTTCCCGTTGACACTCCCTTGCACCTGGCACAGAGAAAACCCACTTCTAAAACCAGGAGGTTGCTTATGGCTTGTAACCTGTGATGGTCTTTTCCTCCATGAATCTGTCCAAACCCCTTTTAAAGGCATCTAGGCCAGGTACCATCACCACATCCTGTGGCAAGGAGTTCCACAGATGAATTACACGCTGGGTAAAGAAATATTTTCTTTTGTCTGTTCTAACTCTCCCTACACTCAGTTTTAGTGCATGTCCCCTGGTTCTGGTGTTGTGCGAGAGGGAGAAGAATTTCCCTCTATCCACTCTCTCCATCCCATGCATAATTTTATAAGTCTCAATCATGTCCCCCCTCAGGCGCCTTTTTTCTAGGCTGAAAAGCCCCAGATGCTGTAGCCTTTCCTCATAAGGGAGATGCTCCAGCCCACGAATCATTCTGGTCGCTCTTTTCTGCACCTTTTCCAATTCAACTATATCCTTTTTGAGGTGTGGTGACCAGAACTGGACACAATACTCCAGATGTGGCCTTACCATCGATTTGTACAAAGGCATAATGATATTGGCCGTTTTATTCTCAATCCCTTTTTTAATGATCCCGAGCATGGAATTGGCCTTCTTCACAGCCACCGCACACTGGGTCGACACTTTCATCGACCTGTCCACCAGCACCCCAAGATCTCTCTCTTGATCCGTCACAGACAACTCAGAACCCATTAGCGTATATGTGAAATTTTGGTTTCTTGCCCCAATGTGCATCACTTTGCACTTACTTACATTGAAGTGCATCTGCCATTTTGCTGCCCATTCTCCCAGTTTGGAGAGATCCTTCTGGAGCTCTTCACAATCCCTGCTGGTCTTCACCACCCGGAAAAGTTTAGTGTCATCTGCAAACTTGGCCACCTCACTGCCTATCCCCGACTCCAGGTCATTTATGAACAAGTTGAAAAGCACCGGTCCCAAGACCGATCCTTGGGGCACACCGCTTTTCACCTCTCGCCATTGTGAAAATTGCCCATTGACTCCCACTCGCTGTTTCCTGGTCTTCAACCAGTTCCTAATCCACAAGAGGACCTGCCCTCTTATTCCCTGACTGTGGAGTTTTCTCAGGAGCCTTTCATGAGGGACTGTGTCAAACGCCTTCTGAAAATCCAGATATATAATATCCACGGGTTCGCTCGCATCCACATGCCTGTTGACCTTTTCAAAAAATTCTAACAGGTTTGTGAGGCAAGACTTCCCCTTGCAGAAGCCATGCTGACTCTCCCTCAGCAGAGCTTGTTCTTCTATGTATTTTAAGATCTATTCTGGCAACACTTCTAGGGTCTTTGAATTCTGGGAGAGACAGCTCCACTTTCTAGGGCCTGGTGGGGGATGTGCCACCTGTGACTGGCCAACTCCTGAGGCCATGAGGGCTGCTGCCGCCATTACTTTTCACCACTGTCTGGCAAACCAGGGCCCATGCTTGGACCAGGCGATTCCGGGGGAGCAGTGGCAGCAGCTGACCATCCCCTTCCTCCCCCAGTGCTATTTTACAGTTGTGGGATGTCCTGCCCCTGCATGCTGTGTTGGGGTAATTATTCATCTGGTAATTATTAAACAGGACTAGGAAAGAAAGAGGACAGTCTAGTGCTGCCACCTGCTCCCCACGGCCTCTCGATAAGCTTCTTCTTTGGGCTCTGGGCCCAGGCTGGCTTGCCAGGAGACAATGGGAAGCAGCAATGAGCCATGATGCCATTCTTCCCCTGGTGTCATTTTGCAAATCCTGCAGCCACTGCTCGCCATCAGGTGCCAGGGAGCAGGCGGCAACTGCAGAGACAAATTATCTTTGTACAGCCACCTATAACTCTGGTGGTTGTTTCCAGTGACCTCACTTTCCAAAACGTGCACAGTCTGTCCTAATGCCATCTAGGTTCCTTAGCTAACGTTCCTAAGAGTCAGCCAGGATGTTGCCCTGGAGGGAGTGAGGTAAGGCTTTCTCTAGGCCAGAGGTGGCCAACCTTCCACCATGAGGGCCTCTGCATTCTTAAGAGTTGTGTAGAAGGCAGAATCTTGGCAGCTGCAAGTGCTGATGGTGCTGCTAAAGCAGCTGCACCTGCCAAAATCCATCATTCCTGGCTGCCTGTGCCTCAGTAAATGTGCAGAACTAAAATGACACAGAAACATTTAAACATACACAGTTTTAATCCAATATGGCTAAATGTGGCCATTACGTCAAGACAAAAAGATTAGCTGGGGTACAATATGTATAGCTCTTTGAAATATGTATGGTTTTAAAGTGTAATATATATACTAACAGCCCAATCGTACCTAACTCACCGTGTGGCTTCTGCTGCATCCTGCGGGGCGTTTTAGCTGTTGGAGGTCTCCCCAGGGTAAGGGGACATTTATCCCCTTGCCCCTGGGGTAAGCCGCAGCAACTGCTATGGGTCAACTCAGACCTGCACCAGCTCAATTGCTGGCGCAAGTCCATGTTGATCCGTGAAGGTGAATCAGGCCCAGGAAGGGGGTTGAGATTTGGTGTGTGCCACCGCCACCAATTCCGCCCCCTCCTGGGCCTGATCTGTCCTCCTCCCTGACCCCATCACCACTCTGTTTTACCCACCCCCTCCCCTGTTCTGCCCACCCCCACCTCCCTCCCTGCCTACCACCAACCCCCTGCGCCGGCTTACCTCCTCTGGCAGGCATCTGTCAGCCCGCGGAGCTGGCCGCTTGCGACTTGCAGTGGTGGTCAGCCCATATGCACTGGAGGTTGGTCAGTCCACTGCATATGGTCAGCCCATATGCACTGGAGGTAAAGGAGGTTACACCAGTGGAACGCATGCTCGGTTGACATACTCCTGTGATAGGATTGGGTCATAGGTTTCATGAGACAAGGGAAACAGTGGGGTCTGTTTATATGATCCTGTTAATTAGAGAACAAAATACTCTTTCCAAACTACAGGTGGGCCCCCATATCTACTGATTCGCTATCCACGGTTTCAGTTATCCACGGATCGTGGGGACCCCCCCAGCCTTTTACTTTTTTCCCAGTAAGCTTCATTTCTTCCTTAAACAAACAGGAGAAGCAGCCTCTGGCTGCTTATTACAGGCAAGTAGAACAAGACTAAGTACTAGAGAGGCTCTGCAAGGTTAACAGAAACCTTGCAGAGCCTCTCTAGGTCTTAGTCTCGTTCTACTTGCCTGCAATGGAGGCTGCTTCTGTTTGTTTTAAGGAAGAAACAAAGCTTGCTGAAAGAAAAATAAGAGCTGGGGGGGGCAAGCATGCCTGCCTGCAGGGGAGGCAGGGTGGGGGGGCCCTCAGGAAACCATGGAGGGGTGTTCGCTCTTATCCACGGTTTCAAGTATCCACGGAGGGGCCTGGAACATATCCCCAGCGGATATGGGGGCCCACCGGTACATTTTTGTATATCTTCAGCTGCAAATTAAGCCTTGTTTTCCAAAGCATGCACAAAAGGACAACTGGTTTAAGATCGCATACTCTGATTTAGACAAATATAAGCCCATTGATTTTATTTAAATGCACACATACACTGGCTTAAGTGATTTGTAGTGCAAGTCATAATTCATTTTGTAAATGTGCTTCGGTGTTCAGCATAACATCTTGTATAAGTAAACCTCCTGGTTTTAATGGGTACTTAACCTACTTGCAGAAGAATATTTCAGAAAGTAATGGCACTTTCCAATATACAGCCCGGGAAGCCATTTCGTTGTTACTTTCCAAAACACCATTGTGAGGTATGGTGCCCATTACTATGTAAATATTAGGTGTTCTGTATTTCCGAAACACAACTTTTCCAGCTATATTATAGCTGTGATTTAATTAACTAAGTAAAAAGCAAATAATATAATAGTAAAGAGAAAACATAAAATAATATTGCAGTCAAGTTTTTTCCTACGTTAAACTAACTCCTAATTTGTTTACGGAATTATTGTCTCTTGCTTGGCCAAGAAAAACATGTTTTACAGCTGTGTTTAATCATTACAATTATTTTGTAAAAGTAAACAAGACCTAAGCTGATATTAAGTTAAATGGAACGGGATTTAATGGAATTAGAGGTAACAGCAGGGTTTTATCAGAGAAAATGCTAGTAACAGAAAATGTTATTTGTTAAGGATGTACACCTCTAGAATATAAGCTGGACGTTAAAAGCCACTTTAAAATGCTGTCGTTCCCAGAAGTTGCTGATTATATACAATGCTAACGGCAGCAAACACAGTGGCCTGGAAATCGAAGAGTTGAGCTGTTTCAGAAGTCTCCGTACGATCATGCCCAACATGTAAAGAGTAGTAGCCCATCATTCATGCAACTCTTTTTTTGGTCATATATATTTTATTTTATTAATATAATATTAAAACATACCATTCATGCAACTCTTATGCTTGAGGTGGGTCTGGTTCTCTTCAAACCTAGTTCGAAATTTAATTCAAGCAATGAAACATATGTATGTATACAGGCAGCTCTCAATTTACACATGGTTTATGTTCCTGGAAAATCATGCGTATATCAAAAATACATCAAAAATACGTATATAAAAAATTGTGTTAATTGAAACTCCTTCCCATGGGAACAATGGGATAAGCATGCGTTAGGGCAGCGGTTCTCAAACTTTTTGGTTTCTGGAGCCCGTTACACTCCTAAACAGAGTCTTGGGGGAGCTTGGCTGGTGCATGCACGGAGTCTCAGGGAGCCCCAGAGCACTGGCGCATGCACGGAGTGGCCACTTATGGTGTGCTCATAGAGCCACAGGGCTCCTAGAATCACACTTTGAGAAATGCTGGGTTAGGCGAAAAATCATTTAACAGTCACACTGATGACTGGTGACTTCTGCTTGCCCAAGACGGTGAAGGAGGAAGGCTACTGGGAGTGAGAATGGCTCCTGACGCTGATGGCTGAGAAAGCAAAGAGGGAAAACAAAGATGGCAGCAAGGAAACAGACAAAGTGGTAAGCATCAGATCTTAGTCCCAGGACCTCTTGTCAGTTAGTTTGAGGAAAAAACTCCCACTTGCTGCTTTTGCTTCATACTTTCCATGTTGCAAGAGACAACCACAAGGGTTGAATGTGCCCTCATTCAGAGCAAGTGGCACATTCAGAGCATATCTATATCTATATCTATATCTATATCTATATCTATATCTATATCTATATCTATATCTATAGATAGATAGATAGATAGATAGATAGATAGATAGATAGATAGATAGATAGATAGATAGATAGATATGCATGCTGCAGTCTAAGTGCCAGAGCAAAAGGTTTATCGTATTTGTTCATCTTGCTAATAAGGATTCTGGAGACGAGTTCAGAGAGGCCAAGCAGACAGGCAGAAAACATGATACAGATTTTCTTGAACCCAGAATGAGGCTGTGTTGGAGGTGATACGAGTTGGTTCGTTGCATTGATTACTGTGAATATATCAACACTAGCACTTTTCACTGCAGTAGGTTCAAATGTGAATTTATTTCCACGTTAACACGACAGAAAACCCTTCACTCCTGTTGTGTGGGAGTTTTACAGTCACGTAAACAGGGATTAAACGCTGCTCTTCCTCTCTAATCCCCTGAAAAATTTAGAAGAAAATTGTTGCTGCTGCCTCTCTTCTTCTAGATCAGAAGAATATTAGTGGCGAATATTTCGTATTCCTGTGGTTTGGGTAAGAGAACGTGGAAAACGTTGTCTTGCGAAAAGGAACTTAACGTTTCTCTTTTTTGCCAGGAAGACAAAATGTTTCACAGCCCAGCCCTGATGGGGCCGTGCGTTCCGGCAGTGCAAGGTCCTTTACCACTGTCGCAAAACGCGACACGCCATTCAGCGCAGCTGGGCTGCTGCCACAAGTGGCAAGCAGCCAGCAGCTGCATGCCAGCAGGTGAAGAAAGAGCCCACGTGCCAGTAGGTCAGTGCAGGGGTGGGCAGAATGGGGTGGAGATGGGGGAGGAACAGAGCAGAGACCGGGGTGGGGAGGGGGCGAATTGAGTCAGGGAAGGGGGTGGGATCTGTAGCAGCAGCAGAAGCAGCAGCAGCAGCAGCAGCAGCACCGATATCCTATCCTTAAACATTTTGCTGCTATTCTTTCATAGATGCTGATTTATTTTCAGCTTATAGTCTGGTCTAAATAGCCAATCCCCAATTGTTTTTATTTGTTGCTTTAGTTGTCTTATATCTTTTTTAAAGTTTTATTGTCTTTTTATGGAACTTTGTGAGTCTCCTTGGGCATTTCGTCTCAGCAAAGGAGATATATACTTTTTAAATAAATAAATAATTTGTGTGAAGTGCTTAAAATACACAGAAACATTATACAATTGACTATCATCATCATCATCATCATCATCACAGGACTGTGGAATTGTTGACATACAGGAGCTGAACCAGCCACAATACTTCATTGGCCATCCGAAACCAGGGCTTTCCTCGAACGTGAGAGATCTTCTGTTGTTTTGGCAATGGTCCCACCTTTTCTGAAAAGGGGTGGGGTGTGATGGTGACTGCCAACTCAACAAATCCGCCTCTGTGAGAAGGAAATCACTACTGGGCACATACCTCTCTGCTGTAATGATTGGCTATCTCTGAAATGCAGATAGACTGGGAGAACAGCTTCCCGCTTTCCTTCAGGGTTGCTACTCGATCGGTTTCACTAGCCCAAGTCAACAAAGCTGCAGGTGGAGTTGTTTTGTGAGAGGCACTGGTGCAGTATCTAGAAACGTTCTGGCTAATATGCAGCTGATTCTTAAGGACAGAGTTAGGAGAAGAAAATGAAAACATCCCAAATGCATGAGCATGTAAACGTAAGTGGTATCCTGTTCCTTATCTGAAATGTGATATCAAGAAGTCAGGTCTGCAGAAGGTGGTGGTAGTAAGGCTATTGTGTCACTCTGAGATTTTTTTCAGAATTCTTGGTCTCCCTTCCATTTCTAGATCTTTTTTTTCTTCAGAACTAAGATAGTGCTAGTCTGGATCCAGTATTAGTAAATTGAAGTGAACGTCAAAAGTAACTTTGTTGTTGGTGGGGAAGAGGGAGCTATATTTTGCAAGGGACTTGCTTCTTTGCCTCTTTTTTCTCAGTATGCACACTGACACTGGAGAGGAGGAGATCGCAATTTAGAAATAAAAATGGAGGGGAAAAGAAAGAAAACTCAATTTGCAAAATAAGAAGGATTTACTGGGATAAAAAGGTTTACTGTGATAAAAAGTTTGCATTATATATAATTATAGTGATATATGTGATAGACCTTTATGTGATGGGC
This sequence comes from Plestiodon gilberti rubricaudatus, assembly GCA_026170595.1. Lineage (NCBI taxonomy): Eukaryota > Metazoa > Chordata > Lepidosauria > Squamata > Scincidae > Plestiodon > Plestiodon gilberti. The sequence continues at coordinate 81,745,033 of JANXHW010000001.1, forward strand.
AGCGAAATCCTGTCTAGGATTCTGGCGCCGGAGCAAGTGCGGCTGCTGGAGGCAGGTAAGGGGGTCATTGGGCGAGCCAGCCTGGGAGGGGGCAGGGATGGTCTCAGCCATATCCCCGCCAGGCCGGCTCAGCCGTTACACGGCCTCCTCCTACTTCCATCAGCTATTTAGCTGGCGGAAATCCGAGGAGGATGATAGGGCCGGCCCCAGTTTACACCCAGGGAAGAGGACGAACGTCCCCTTCCCTGATTAGACTTCCGGCCCACCTCATGGCGATCCATAGTGGGGAACGGGATCCGGTGGGTGGCCCTGGGCCCTGGCCGGATCCTTACACAGGATTTCACCCCAGAAGGTTGTGCTATATAAAGAGTGCCGAATTCTCCTGCACCTGCAGGAATCTGTCCGGGGGGGGGGGAGGATGGTGTGCCCCAGGTGACAACCATGGTCTCCTCGCGAGGAGAAGCCGTGGAGGGATTTTTGTGCTCCGCAGCTGCTTTTTTGCAGCCAGAGGGTTGCATTTGCAGTCACAGAACATAAGTGCTCTGAAAACAGGGCATTTTTTGGGCCTGCCCGCCCTGCAGTGGTGTCGCTCTAGGTGGGGTGGAGCTCTAAGTTCCACCTGGACGAGGCGGCCCCGCCCCCTCGTCGTCGGAGCCATTCAGGCCGGCGAAGGCAATACACAGGGAATCTCCTGCGCATTGTCTTTGCTGGCCTGAATGGCTCCGACGGCAAGGTGGTGGGGCCGCCTTGCAGCGGCGTAACTAGAGCTCCCGCTGCCCGGTGCCGCCGCTCCGGTGGGGGGCACCCCGCTCCGGTGGGGGGTGCTGCCGCCGCCGCTCCTGGGGGGCGCCACCGCTCCGGTGGGGGCGCCACCGCTCCAGGGGGGCACCGCCGCTCCTGGGGGGGGCGCCGTCTTTCGAGGTGGGGGCGACTCGGAGGGACTCTCACCTGCCCCGCAACAAACCCAGCTTACCTCCTTTCCCAGCGTTTTCTTCATTTATTTTCAAGCGCCGGCCGCAGCCGGCAGCGCGGCAGGCAGACCACCTTGTGCGTCACGAAGCCTCCTCTCTCCTCTTCTGGCTAAGGGCGGACGGAGGAGGAGGAGTCCCCGCCCTTATCCGCCCAGAACTGTTCCAATCGGCGAGGCGCCCTGAGTGCCACCCCCGCCCACCCGGCCGCCTGGAGTGAGTGCTCCATTCGCTCCAGCCTAAACACAACTCTGCCGCCTCGTGCAGGGGAGTAAGGAAGGGTTCAGAGCAGCACCCTCCCTGAGGGGTGTCACCCTTGCTCTGCGGACTTTGGCCATGCAAAGCTGAGTTGATTCTTTCTGTTCTCACGAGAGTAGCTTATAAGAACAGAAAGAGGCTCGGAGAAGCTGATGGTGGCGCAGCAGGCTTCCCTGCCATGTTGTCAACGCCTCAATGGGTGTCACCCTGTGTGGTCGACCCCCCCCCCCGCACCACCCCTAGTGATGCCCATGGCAGGAAGTGACATCATTAAACAGGTGAAATAAGCACCTAGTAGCTCATTAGCTGCAAATGACAGAAGAGAAAATATGCAAATCTTGATCATATTTTCAAGATATGGGAGAACCCAATTAGCACACGGGCTGCCATTTCAGCAGCACTGCTTCTGCTGAGGCATCACTTCGCAGCTCAACGGCTGAGAGGTGTTCTGCAAAGTGATGTTTTGATAGAAGCGGTGCTGCTGAAAGGGCGGCCCGCGTGATAATTGGGCTCTCCCAGTGCCTTGGAAGCATATCCTTTCTCCCTCTCTCACCCCTCTTGGTCTCCCTGTACCATTCCTTGCCTTCTGAGGCCTCCTTCTGTCTCTCCCTCCCAGTGACTCAGCAGAATCAGCACTGATGAAAGAACAGCTCTGGAAGAACTCAATTATCATGCAGGCTGCTCTTTCAGCAGTGACATCTTGGTAGAACCAGCATGGCTGAAAGGGGATTCTGCATGATAACTGGGTTCTCCCAGCACCTCCCTTTTAGCAGCGCTGCTTCTGCTGAGATGTCCAGCAGCTGAGAGCATCTTATGGTGGCGCTGGGAGAGCCCAATTATCATGTGGGCTGGATAAAGAGCTTCCATGAGCCTCATGTTTTATACCCCTGCTGCCCTAGGTGATTTTCTTCTTAGCAGATTCTGATACCAGCTGAGAAAAAAAGTTATTGATAAAGGGGCTGCAGGGATGTGTGCAAAGTGTGTGTGTGTGTGTGTGTGTGTGTGTGTGTGTGTGTGTGTGTGGGGAACGGGGACGGGACGGGACAGGATTGTTCTGTACTCCAAAACAAAATGCATGGTTTGTGTTTAAAATGAAACCCCACTTCCATGTTGTGTGCAATTGGGAAACGTTGCTGTTTAAATTAAATACATGGTTCTGCTGCTGACACATCTAACTTGGTACTGTATTTAATTTGAGCATTTCCATTGGAATTTGCAGGCAAAAGCACCCAGCCTGTAAAAGTCACAAAGTAAAATTTAAAACTGTTTCTAAAGCTCTCAGATGAAGCAAGCAGAGCAGGGGCAGGTGTGTGTGTCAACAGACATCAGTGGTGTAACTAGCTGCCAAGTGTCCATGATAAATGCAACCATATTCCAAACGTTATTCAGATCTTCAGGGGTTTCATTAGCTAGGTTAGGAGAGGGGTAAAGTTAACATTTTTCTCAGTGACAAAATATTGTAATTTATCATGTGAGTAACTATTGGGGAAAGATTTTTGAACGCTGTGTAACTATTGAGTAATAAATGCACATTTATTGTGCAATAAAATGAATTTCTGGAAAGGTCCCCAGGCATAAGGGGAGGTTCCCAACGACAGAGAGAGAGAGAGAGAGAGAGAGAGAGAGAGAGAGAGAGAGAGAGAGAGAGGATTCACAGCACAATCCTGTGTAACTTTGCACCGGTGTAACAGTAGATGAACCAGTGTAAGTGCACTTATGCCAGTGTAATTGCACTTACACTGGTGCATCTGCTGTTACACCAGTGCAAGGTCACACAGGATTGCGCTGTTAGTGTGTGACAGGTGAAAAGGGTGAAAAGAAAAGACAAACCAGGAAGTAGAAAGCAAAGCAGCCAGCTTATTACACATGTCAACTCAGGAAAGCAAATGGGCAGTCAGGTTGGTTATTCATTACCAGGAGCTATGAAGTGTGCAGAGTGATGTTGCTATAGGAGTATACTTGAAGCAAATCAAAGGAATGAGGAAAAGCAAAAGTAGGGAAATTCTGCCAGGGGACTTCTGTACTGCTTCTCTTCATCTGCTCTGTTGCTTCTAGGTGTTTGTCCCACACAACACAACAGTTTGTCTTTCTGCCTGATCAGAAGAGGAAGTGAAAGATTCTCCTGATATGAACAAGTGCACCTCGGTGCTCAGATTTCACTCCTGAGTGTGGAGCTGGGAGGCAGGGAGGAAACGGTAGGTGAAGACGGGGAGAGAATCCGAAAAGAAAAGGCTTCCAGCATACAGTAAGATTTATTGCCTTTTGTACTGTAAACAAAACAAAACAAGGTGCTGGAAAATGACGCTTCATGAAACAATGTTTTTAAAGTATTCCTGAATGCCTAGGGATAAGTATAAAGAGGCAGAAGGCAACAAGCCACAACAAAAGAAGGAGCAGCAGCAGCAGCATGGGGAACTGCTGTCAGAAGCATTGTGCTTGCCTGGAACCTTACATTCCTTGGCTTTTCCAAGACGGTGACTCTGGACAAGGAGAAAAGCCTGGCCAAACGATCTGCAACAGAGCTGTGGTACCAGAAGGCTTGCAAGCTGACACCTGCTCGATAGAGTCATCCAGTGAATCTGACCTGAAGAGAAACAGAGAGCTGCCTCCTCTTCCTCCCATGGTGCAGAACAGTAAATTTGTGGCCTTGTTTGATTACCAAGCGCGTACAGAGGATGATCTAAGCTTCCAGGCCGGAGATAAGCTTGAAGTGGTGGATGCATCTCAAGAGGGCTGGTGGTTTGCAAAGCTGCTCGTGGAGAATGGCCTAATCAAGCCTGGGCAGAAGCTGCAAGGATATATCCCTGCCAATTATGTGGCTCCTGACCAGAGTATTGAAGCAGAACCGTAAGTACTAGAAAGTATTCCCACATGCCATGCAGGTACAACTGTCGTATTGACAAATGGCCTTGAGCTGATCTAAGCAGAGAGCTATGTTTGGTAGACTGCAGCACATTATGTTGTTGTTGTTGTTGTTCAGTTGTTAAGTCGTGTCCGACCCTTCGTGATCCCATGAACCATATCCTGCCAGGCCTTCCTGTCCTCCACTATCTTCCTGAGTTCGCTCATTTTCATGTTCGTTGCATCGGTGATGCTGTCTAACCATCTCATCCTTTGCCTTCCCCTTCTCCTTTTGCCTTCAATTTTTCCCAGCATCAGAGTCTTCTCCAGAGAATCCTCTCTTCGTATTAGGTGGCCAAAATATTTGAGTTTCAGCCTTAGTACCTGTCCTTCCAGGGAACAGTCAGGGTTGATTTCATTTAGGAGCAGCACATTATAGAAGTCAGGAAATGTGGACTAATGATAGATTCTGTGGCATACATTTAAAATTCTTTTAAATTACAAAACAGGGCAAGATAGTAAGGTGCTGGCGTTGAGCCTGTACTTATAGTAGCCTAATGGATCAACCCAAAATTTTGTGAACCTGAAATTTCATATTATAATGTTTAATTATAAAATTATAGTTAACATTTAATTGTGTTGAAATATAAAATATAATTGTGCATAAATTTAAATACAGTTATAATTTCCTGTTATAATTTCCTGAATATTTTTTTTTCTGTGAAACATGATTATTTTGAGAGGACATTGTAATCAATTCCTTAATCATGAATAAATATGTCAAAGTTTAAACAATCCAGGTGTATTATAAACAAGTGCTCTCCAATATATTCTCCGGATTGCTGTGTGGTGGAAGTAGAGCACACATAAAATACGGAAAACGTTTGCAATCATTTTTTCCCCAAGAAAAGATCACAGGATTAATAGCAACTGTAGACTCCCTAAATCAGACTCATAGGCTATACTTCTTTGTAGGCATCGGTCTTAATAGTATTATTTCCGTGAACATACTCTGAAAGTGGCCAGCGTAATCTTTTTTCTGTCATTGTGACTTGAGATGGATGATGACATAGTTTTGATCAGTCTGTGTGGGGGCACAGCCATAGCAAGAATAAATTGTGTCTATCTAAGCATGGTTTGGAGACATCTGGTTGAGAAGTAGAGGGAACCCATGGTGGTTCTGTGTGCAGATTCAAGAATTCCCATTTACTCTCGGATACCTTTTAAAAAGGGAGTGGGAAACATGATAACGGTAATCCTCAACCTACGGTATGTATCCCACTCCTATTGCACTTGAAGTTTCTTATCGTAATTATTTAAATATTTAGAAAACTCTAAGTATCCTAATGACTAATGTAGCACTGAGATTTAACTGTAACTTTATTGTACCTTGTTTACATTACATGAAAGAGAGAGAGAGAGAGAGAGAGAGAGAGAGAAAGATATTTGCATGAAAAACACATAGTGCAGAACCTTCTCTTATTTTACAGTTGCACACTTGTGGATATGTGCTGAAACTGTGGCTTTGGAGACATATGCCATGGGACCAGGGCCTCTGAGAGGGGGGTGCTGGGGTACATCATGCCTGGGCCAGAGGTCAAAAAGGGGGTGGGTGGGAACCAAAGGAGAAGAGCTGGAAATGTCCTGGATATAAACAGAATGTCTAATGGAGAAGGGAAGGGGCCCAAAGGAAACTTTGTACTCCCTGATAAAATTCCTCTCAGAAGTCCTGCATGGGACACACGTGCATATAGCTCCATGGCATGGGTCTACATGTGTAAGCACTGGCGTCACTACAGGGGGGCGGAGCTCTAAGTGCTGCTGAAATCAGAGCCTCCTTTACACAGACGAACAAAGTGGCCCCGCCCCCTCACCCTCGGAGCCTTTCAGGGAAGCGAAAGCAACTGCTTTCGCTTCCCTGAAAGGCTCCGAGGGTGAGGGGGCGGGGCCGCTTTGTTCGTCTGTGTAAAGGAGGCTCTGATTTCAGCAGCACTTAGAGCTCCGCCCCCCTGTAGTGACGCCTGTGTGTGTAAGGATGTGCATCTCTCCCCTCCACATTATCATTTTGAAACCACTTAAAGGACAACAAGTATAGGTGCTGTAAAAAAAGAATTAAACGTCATAGGCCTTGCAGTCTACAAATACCGACCTACAAGGGGAAGAAAAAGGAACAGAACAGTTTTTTCACACATGTCATTTATGCTGTGGGGGATATGAGCACTAATGCATATCTTAAGTGGGACGGCTAGATTGTATTACCAGAATAAATGACCCTTCAGATATATAGTTGTAAGCATGAATGCAAAACTATGCAAACCAAAAAAAAAACCCCCAGGATTTAGCGGCAGATCTGCTTTTAGCATTTCGCGGTGCTGTGGTACTGTTAAGTGTGCTACCAGAAATTAACATGGTATAGAACACCTCCCATATTCTCATTTAGCCCCACTTAGCCTTTAGCCGCCACCCCTCTCATTTAGCACAGTGAATGGATGTGTGAAAGAAGAACAAGCAAGCAAACAAAAACATACATAACTATGCTATGCTTCATTTTCTGGTCTTTAAAACTTGCTCTTGATATGAATTGCTTTGCAGGGCTGTAGCCAGCCTTTCTGGCTAGATGGGGCAGTGGCATTTCTAGATGAGGCTTCCAATATACCGATGGAAACGACCCCCACAGTCATTGGTTCCCCCTCACCTGCCTGCCTGCTGCTGCTGCCTTTCTCTCTCTGCCCTGGTCCACTGGGGAATGCTTTATGCAGGTACAGCCTGCCTGCTGCTACTGCAGCAACTCCGCCATCTCAACCTCTCTCTGTTTTCCAAAAGATAAAGTGGGGAAGAGGAGAGTGGTGGAGGAGAGACACCCTAGGAAAGCCATTCTTGCGTACTTCACTTTTGGAGAAGAAAGATGCGAGTGGAGATGAAGGAAACGACTGTTGCAGCACCCATGTGGAGCGCACCCCAGTGGAGGGGGGAGAGAAGGCGCCTTTAGTTGGGGGAGGGAGAAGGAAAGGAAGAGAGAAGAGCAGACCTGGAGGGTTGGGGGGAGGGAAAGAAAAGTCACTCTTCAGTGGAGGAAGAGAAGAGAAGATGCAATACAGTGTGGGTTGGGTGGAGAGAAGGGAGAAGCAGAGGGGAGGGATCCAGGCAGGGCACCCAAAGACCTTGAGTTGCTCTTAAATGTGTATATATGTCTATGTGGAGAGGAGTTGTCAACATTTTTTTGTGGACTAGGTTTATGTGTGTATTTGGACCCTGTCCTAGGATGTATGTGTGCTAAATACTCCTGTCCTGAAGGGAGGGGAAAAAAAACACCCTTTCAGCCCCTGTCACTCATTGTGAATATAGCAAGGTGCTTTTGGTAGATATTTTTCAAGATCACTTGAAAGTCACTGCTTACCCCTCTTTTTATATACCCTTCTCACTGTTTGTAGCGGCCAATACAGGGTGCTTTTATCAGGCAAACACAAGTAAGCATAAGGGTGATGGTGATAATGAAAAATCCATCCTAAGTCAGGGGAAATCTGGAGTGAGCAGAGCTACACAGGTCAGGCGAGTGGAGTTTGGAGCTCTGCTGCAGGTGGGGGGGACGGGGGGGGGGACGGACGACACACCAGCTGCTATAGCCCCTTTTTAATAAGTAGAATTGTTCCTGTATGGAAAACACTCTCTCATCCTTTAAATGCAAGCTCATGTCACAAATGTAAAATGCCAATTCCTCTCCCCCCCCCCCAAAAAAAAAATCCTAGGTAGGGTTTTGTACCCACTGGCACCATCCTGGCTATAGCCCTGACTGCTGGACCTTCATTTTTGTATAAAGGTGCTTGTCTTTGCAATGCATTCATTATTACCGCTAGAGATTTTTTTTTTCCAAAATAGTCTTTGTTCCTCTTCATACCTTTCCTATGGCTTTGAAGTTCAGCTTTGTAGTCTTATATGTTCAAATTGCAGTAGCTATTTTCTAAAAAGAGAAACTGATAAAGTGATACGTCCTGTGGCCTGGAGGCCATGTCCATTAATCCCATATGTGTTGGAACTGGTTCAGGCCACGAGTTCTGGTTGTGGTTCTGGAACACAAAAAGCACAAACACAGGCATTCTTTTCTTTACCTGTTGCAGGCCTCCTGATCACCCCTCCCCCACCATAGCATGCAGTGTGCACCTCCATGACACAGCATGGCGGGGGGATAGGATTGGGCTATCATCAGTCTCTCTTCGATGGCAATACCTTGTTTTATGACCAATCTCTGTCTTCCATAAAGTCCATAGAGCTCTATCTGCTGGAGTTATTTTAGCCTGTGTCTAATAAAAAAGAGAAGCTATCCTTTTCAGGACACCACCATTTCATATTTCAGGAAAGGAGGCAAGATTTCAGGAGAGGAAGAATAATGACAACAAGGAGGTTCAATATTTAGGCTGCAATCCTATCCACGTTGACCTGGGAGTAGCCCAATTGACTACAATGGGATTTACTTTGGAGTATATATGCATAGGATTGGGCTCTTAAATTGCCAAAGAAAGTGTATGAAAAAACAACAACACTGCAGTTCCCAGTTTCTTGTGTATATTTCAAGCGTCAACATACACATGATGCTCAGTTGCGCAATCATTTTCCTAAAGTTTTCTTTTCTACAAAACTTATCAAAATCAGTCCTGCCAAACTGCTTTTCATGTAGCTGCATCATTTCTGCATACCTATAACTTTTCTCTGGGACCAGGATGAAACGCTGATTGCAGAGGGTAATTTGGATAAGATTTTGATAGTTTAGCCTTATGAGATGCTTTATAACATTTTGTTGTTTGTCCAGAGACTGGTACACAGTGTGTGTGTGTGTGTGTGTGTGTGTGTGTGTGTTTTCTCCTTTGGAAAATACTTCAACAGGTTTGACCACCATATCAGATTTATAATAAAAGTATCTAGATGAAACTTTATTCTGCACACTATGTTATACTTTTTATGACCCGAGTTATATTAGTTCCTAGCTCATAAATAAGCACTGCTTTACTGCACAATTCTGTTTAGCTCCCCCACTGGTGCAGCAAGTGGGGAAGGGCAGAACAGGAGGTCCTGGAAGGAAAAGGGATTTTAAATCCCCTTTAAAGGGGGATTTAAAGGGGATTTGAATCCCCCCTCTCCTTCAAAGCCCCCCCCCCACCCTGCCCTCCCCCACTGGGGGAGCTGAATAGGATTGCACTGCAAATTTGTAACAGCGCAATCCGACTTAACTTTTGTGCCGGTGTAACTAGTGGTGCAGCGAGAACGGGAGGTCCCAGAACGGAAAAGGGATTCAAATCCCCTTTGAATTCCTCTTTTGGAGGGGATTTGAACCCCTTTTCCATTCTGGGCCTCCTGTTCTCGCTGCGCCGCTGGTTACACCAGCACAAAAGTTAAGTCGGATTGCGCTGTAAATTACTTACTTGTAATGCTTACCTTAAGTATCCCCATATGCTTAATATTGCAATGGAAGAAAAAGGAGTTTTAACTGAAGGAGTTCATTTATTTTGTACTGTACTTACAAAATAAGTAATGAAAATGTTAACGCAGAGAATACATGAACATTCCGGATGAAAAGGATGGTATCTCTTTTCTGTGCCTTGTTTTGAATTGCATTCTGCACTGCAAACAGGAACCATGGAAACGAACAAATCACCTGCCCCTGCATTATTAGCACCAATTGTTTTACCTAAACACAGAACTGACCCTCTGCCAATGGACAATGGACAACAAACGTTGTACAGCTGTGCGGTTAAGTTTAATAATCTGATGAACAGACATGTAGGGTTGACTGTGGCTGAAAAGAAAAACCCCTTTGTTTCCTTAAAGAAGAAGAAAAAACACAGGAATCCCTTCATGCTTTTTTAAAAAAAAGTATTTTAATAAAGGCCTCTTTCACAGTCGTCTCAAACATTCACTGAACTAGCAGTAACATATCAGTAAAGTGTAACATGACAATTACAGAGTTGCACAATCCATATGCACAAAAAATTAAACCTAAGAAAACAGATAGTAACAATAGCTTGATTTAATCCACAGATGTACTGAAGCCACTTGCAGTTAAAGAACGCATTTTATTATGATTTGCTATTAAAAGACACTTACTCCTTGGAAGGAAAGCTATGGCAAACTTAAACAGCATAATAAAAAGCAGAGATATCACCATGCCAACAAAACTTCATATAGTCAGGGCGATGGTGTTCCCAGTAGCAATGTATGGTTGCGAGAGTTGGACCATAAGGAAGGCTGAGCGCCGAAGAATAGATGCTTTTGAACTGTGGTGCTGGAGAAGACTCCTGAGAGTCCCTTGGACTGCTAGGAGATCAAATCAGTCAATCCTAAATGAAATCAACCCTGACTGTTCCCTGGAAGGACAGATACTAAGGCTGAAACTCAAATATTTTGGCCACCTAATGCGAAGAGAGGACTCTCTGGAGAAGACTCTGATGCTGGGAAAGATTGAAGGCAAAAGGAGAAGGGGAAGGCCAAGGATGAGATGGTTAGACAGCATCACCGATGCAACAAACATGAAAATGAGCGAACTCAGGAAGATAGTGGAGGACAGGAAGGCCTGGCGCGATATGGTTCATGGGATCACGAAGGGTCGGACACGACTTAACGACTGAACAACAACAACATGCTATTACACTTTTCATATGCATCATGCTCCTATATGCCATAAATTCTCACAACGCTGTTGCTATAATCTGGGGGGGGGGGGCTGCCATTACAGGTAGGACCTCCGTATCTGTGATTTCAGCATCTGTGGATTTAACTCAACGTGGATGCTCGTGGATATGTAAAAACCTTTAAAAAAGAAAAAAAGGTTAAAAATAGCATTCCGTACGTTTTTGCAGGCAAACTGCTCTATTTGCAGGGCTGTAGACAATTAAATCGTGCTTCTGCAGCCTCTTCTGGGTCACAATACTTCCCCCCTCCCTTCCTAAAGGTCGCTCCGGAATGCATTGGGGTGAGGGAGCCTGGGGAAGGGACAGGGGAAGTTGTGTAATCTGGAAGAGGCTGTAGGAGCACGATTTCACTGTCTACATCCCTACAAAAGGAGCGGTTTTCCAGCGAAAAGGCAAGGATCGCTATTTTTAACCTTTTTTTTCTTTTATAAATGTTTTTACAGTGGCCCCTGTATCCGCTCTACAGCGATTTAGCTTTACACGAATTTCAGTATCTGCGGGGTCTGGAAATGAACGCCCTCGGATACCTAGGTCGAACCTGTATATGAGTTTTCTGATAGTTGCTTCCTTACACATCCAGAGGTCTGACCCTAGGATCAATCCAAACACTTTGCCCTTGATCAGAGATGCCCAACTTGTGTATTTTTAGAGGGCATATGGTGTTCCAGACGTGAGGGTAAGGGGTGGAAATATATTTTGCCCCACACATTGATGGGGGTGGTGGAAAGTCTCCATTAAAAACAGTATCATTTTGCAGGAGGGCTTCAAAGATCTGGACATGTTCTTAGGCATGCTCAAGAATTTCCATGCAAACCCCAAAAGAACTGTAACATGGGCAGCCCAATCCTGATGAAAACACTGGCGCTGGAATGAACGTTCCAGCGCTGGAAGTAGTTGCAATGTGTGTATGAAATTTGGGTAACCAGCAATTTTGGTAATCCAGATTTGGGTAATCAGCAATGTGTGTATGGCACATTTGCGACTACTCTAGAGCAGGGAAGGCCGGCGCAGAGGCCGGCCTCCCCTGCTCCGCCGATGGAGCTCCCGACGGCCACCGGACCCAGGTAAGACAGGATCCGGCGGGCGGGGGGGATCGCTGGTGCAGGGAGGGGGCCCATTGGCCCAGCCAGCCTGGGAGGGGGTGGGGGATGGCTTCGGTCATATCCTGATCCCGCCTGGCGGCTGGGCCGTTACACGGCCTCCTCTTACTTCCGCCAGCAAAATTGCTGGCAGAAGTTGCACTCGGGGAAGGGGACAAGCGTCCCCTTCCCCGAGTAGACCTCCACCCCAGCAGCAGCCTGGCCACGGTGGAGCACAGGATCCAGCGGGCGGCGTTGGTCGCCGGCTGGATTCTAGTCAGGATTGCGCCGTCAATGTTTGTGATCTTTCTCTCTAAAACTTCACCTTTTAATTACAAGTGAAACATCTTACCATACCATGACTAAAATTTGGTAGGATTGACAAAGACTAGAAAAAATTGCTTTTTTGATGGGCCTAGTCTAGAAGCTGCCCCCTCAATACGGACAGGGCAGAGGCGCCTTTAGCCCATTGGCTGGGCTACACTCAGGGGAGGGGCGAGTGAGCTGGTTGGTGCCAAACCATTCAGTTCCCTGTTGCCGGCGATCCCTGCCCACCTTTCATACAGCCTGAGATTAGGTGGTCGCCTTTCATGGGGCCGGGTAGAAATTTTTTGTTCTCAGCCAATTGGCTTGTGGCTGGTAGATTTTTCGCCTACCCCAGACTAGCGTTGGATGGGTGTGCACAGTTAATGTTTGTTGTTTTCTTTCTTTCATAGTCACTTTTGGCAGGTCTCATGTGGGGTGGGTAGGTAGGAGTGAATGCTTTGGTGTCCATTCTGAGGTCAGCAAGGTCAGGAGGTGAATCAGGACCACTCACAAGTTGTTTGACTGACTCAGTGAGGTCAGGCTGCCAAGCCCCCTGGCTGGAAGTGACTAAGGCTAGCGCATAGATTGTCCTGTGGGCCTGCACTGTCCAGCTGCCTTGACTCTTCAGGGTTGGCCGTGATAGGCTGACTTGGTCCTCCACTGAGTGCTGCCTTGAGTCAAATGGTACGCCTATTGATCATCCAGATTAGCACCGTTTCCTCCACCCAGTGCCCCACACGTTTGTGTTGTAGTTTAGTTTTACCCTGCTGCAGTTACCGGTATGTAATTTCCATAAAAATGGCCCAGTCAACCCAAGCCTCTCTCTGGCATGCTTATTTGGGGGGTACGATGGTAAATAGGATCACATTTATTCTGAGACTGGATGTGCCCTCCCATAAGTGAGAGAATAATTTTTGAATGAGATTTCCCCGATCTATTATTGTTCTATGAGCTTGTTCCATGTTCTGCTAAACCTTCATCATTCAGATCTGCATGCCCTGAGGGGAAGAAAAAAGTGCCCACTGTAAGAGAAGGCCGTGGAGGTCCCACGGCTCTATCCACTTTTTAGTGCGTGGGTGGGTGGGGGAGCTCAGAAAACCTCGGAAGGAGCGTTTGCCCTATCCACGGTTTCCACGTATCCGTGAGGGGGCCTGGAACATATCCCCCACGAATACGGGGGCCCTACCATATATTGTGAGAAATTAATACTACAATTTCAGCTGATTACCCAAATAGCAAAATGAATAAAATAAATTTGCACCCAGATTACCCTGACATTTTTCACTTGTATTGATTACCACATTTGGTAAAAAACGCTAGTGTTTTTTATGCACCAGGTGGCTGTGTCCACCACCCCACCCCCGCTAAATTTAGATAGTTCTCTCCAATGTAATTGTCATTCTTGTAATTCTGTATATAACTTTTTATCTGCAAATACTCAAACTAGAATGTCTTTTGATTTCTCATTACATTTTTAACATCCTCATTTTAGGTGGCTTTTAAGTACTAGTTGTATATAACTGTAAGGATTATGTTTCCTCCATAGATCACGTTCTCCAATAGTTCCATTAGTATTAATCTCAACATCATAAATTATCAGTGCAATTGGTAATTTTATTATACAGTCGGACCTCGCTATCCGCGAATACGGGGTCCAATGGAATTTTTTAAAAAAAAACGTGGGTTTTTTTTAACCTTTTTGAAGCAAACCGCTGCATGTTCTTGCTTAAAATAGGTTGAAATAGTGCTCTGGAAGCCTCTTTTGGGTCGCACGACTCCCACTCCCAAAATAGCTTCAGAAACAGAGGCATTGTCAGGGGTGGGGCGGTGGGCCCCCAGGTGGTGGGATCGGGTCCCGGGTGGCAGGGGGGTGTCACGGCGGCGGTGTGAGTAGCAGCGGCAGCGGGTTTGGCCCTCCCACTTACACTGTGCCTTGGTATGATCCATAACGGCTGCAGCCATTACATCACTTCCGGCGCGGGGTGGTGGTGGTTGGCGATCCGCCACTGAGAATGCATTGCATTCTGGGTACGACACTGTCCAGATCAAGGCAAGAAGAGTGTGCCTATCACTAGCTTAAACTTTAATTTACAATTTGTCCATAGTGGAGATAAAATGGATATGAAGACTGTTTAGTCATAATTACAGTCTTCTCTGGATTATTGATTTAGTATGATGCCACTGAACGGCATTTGCAAAATATCAAAACTTAAGATTTGGTAATGCTAAATCACTTTTTTCCTCCATCCTTTCATACAACTTTTTTTTTTCTTATTCTAAATAAATTGCACAACTGAACCTTGCAAGGCTTTCAGGTGAAGTTCTCTGCGCATTGGTAAAATCTGAAAAAGAAACTTAATTGCTGCAAGATTGTTCTTTTTAACAGCTGCTGCAATACCGCTAAAAAAAGGAGGGAGTAAATTTAGTTTGCTGTAGCGGAAACATTCTCAAATAACTTACCATAATTACTTTGATAATGCTTATTTTTGTTCACTCTTGGAATTATGCCTAGATATTAACTATAATATTGGCTCAGGCCAAGGAGGAAGCTCACTTGCAAGAATTGTTGGCTGCTGCTGCTGCCGCCGCAGGGAGATTGAAAACAGAGGGAAGTTTGGGCCCTGACTGGTAGCAGTTGTGAGGTCATTATGAAGGGAAGATGTGCCTCACTCAGCATGCAACTGTCGTACCAGCATGGAATGCTGACATCAGTGGAGGTGATGAGCCAGTCAGCAACTCTGAACTTTTATGATGCTGAATGATGGGCTCCTTGTCTCCAGTGCTACCTCCAAAACTGCCACATCAGGAACCCTCCTTCTCCCTCGATTGCCCTTCAGCTGTAACCAGAGGTTCCAGTGGTTCTGCTTGGCTGGCAGCTGCTGTGCTTACTGAATTGGCAACCCAGATCTTTGCTGCTTTGCATCACTTTGTTAACGTACACCAGTTGTTTCTGTTTTGTCCTCATTGATCGTGAGACCTGTGAGAAGACAATATTGAAAAAATATATTCTCGATGTTTGGGGATAGAATTTACAGGTTCTGTCATTGTTAAGGCTGTAGCTCTTTTGCGTGGTTGCAGCTGTGCCTCTTAATCGCAGTGAAGATGGCCTGCTGGCAAGCTGTGTTCCCATTGTCTGCACATTTGTCCATATGTTTGCAGCAAATGTCCTTGCATACTTGTGGCTACTTTATAGATCTACAGACTAATGTATATTGTTATGGGGCAGAGCCTGGGACAGCTCCTATGTGCATTCACTGAGTGCATGGATGAGCAGCTTGAATGTCTGAAAGGGGAGGGCTGGGATTTAAAGTGGGTCTGGATAGACCCAGCCTACCTACCGGTAGTTATTTTAAAGGATGGAGCCACCCTATGGTCCAGTTACACATGTGCTCAATTGTGCAACTTGCCCAGGACACTGAAATAGGATTGGGCCGTATATTTCCTCTTAGAGATTAAGGCCATCTCAATTTGGGAGTATGTGTTGTGATGAAAATAAAAGGGAGGATAGTTTCTATCAGTTTCTATCAGGACTGTGAGCTGACTGCAATTATTTTATCTGTTACCCTTATTTGTGGAATTTCTCTAGGCACCTATGACCTCCCATGTCATATCTGGACCACCTCTTGTGGAGCAAGCACCATACAATAGACTAGAACTGGGGTGGTGCGACCTGGGACGCCCCCCCACCTCCTCCACCTCCTCCACCTCCTCCACTTCTGCTGCTGCTCTCCAGAGAGAGAGCGGGAGAGGAAAAAAACCCTCACTGATGCAGTTTTCTCAAATCTGGAAGTGCCCTGTAAACCCGAAGTCCCATACTTCTGTGTTTGAGAAAACTGCTTGAGGAGCTGTGATGTAGACTTGAGTCTATTGACTCCAACTCGAGTCAGACTCAAGTCGCGTCAATGACTTGACTTGGACTTGACTCGATGGTGAATTACTCGAAATACTCGACTCGAGACTTGGAGCCTTTTACGACATGTCGAATTTTATTCAGGTTTAAACCCGTTTTCCCCATTAAATAGATAGGGACTCGCAACTCACAACCAAAGACTCGGGACTTGGGGGCAAAGATTTGGGACTTGACTCGAGACTTGGAGTCAGAGACTTGATCCACATCCCTGATGAGGAGCATGGTAAGGAGGTGGATGATCTGCTTCTCACTCGAGTGGGAAGTGGATCCATGTGGCAGGCTGGAGGGAGGTGTCATCAGGCTCAGGATGAAGATCACATCAGTCCACCGTTCATCCTGCTTCTCACCCTGATGCAAGCTGCATCAGGTGGCTTCATGGTTGGGCTGGCGGTGCAGTACAGTACAGAGACAGACTGGGAGGGTAGCAGTTGGGCCTGAAAAGAGATCTGGGGGTGGAGAAACATAAAAACAAAGAAAGGTAACTGGCAGCACAATCCTAGCCAACTTTCCAGCACCGGTGCAGCTGCAATGCAGCCCTGAGGTAAGGGAACAAATGTTCCCTCACTGTGAAGAGGCCTCCATGACTGCCCCCGCATTGCCAAATGCAGTGTGCACCCTGTTGGCACGGCTACATCGGTGCTGGAAAGTTGGTTAGGATTGCGCTGTGAGAAGAGCATAGAACTATGTTGCTGCAAATCGCACAAGCATGATGGGGTGCAGAGCAAGAAAACAGGTTAACCCATAAATCATTAAGGCTACAATTCTATCACAGTTACTTGGGAGGAAACTGCATTGAAAACCGTGGAGCTTACTTCCAAGTTAACATGCCTAGGACTGCCCTTTAATCCTTCCAACAATCCAGTGAGGTCGGTGGCCATTGTCCTTGGCTTTCTCCAAGGACACCCTACTAAATCAGTGGCTGCATTCCCAATGACATCTACTTACTCAGGGTCCATTTGAGGATTCCAGCCTCAGGATTGCGCTAGAGAGAAATGAAAATATTTCTTTGAGATTTAGAATGAGAGGATATCCAGAAGCCTCTGCATTTCTGCATTTCGGGAAACAGGTTATCTTGTTGTCTTGTGCCTCCCTGAGGCATCTGGTGGGGCCACTGTGTGATACAGGAAGCTGGACTAGATGGGCTTTTGGCCTGATCCAGCAGGGCTCCTCTTATGTTCTTATGTTCCCGTTGACTGGCATTGCCTTTTTCTGTCTCTGCTCACGTTAGCCTTCCCATACTCTTCCTTCTGCTGTCTTCACCTACTGTGTCCATGTCCCCGTTTACAAACCAGAACGAGGAGGCCCCGCCCCCTCGCCATCGGAGCCACTAGTCAGATAGCTTTAAAAGGGGATTGGACAAATTTATGGGGACAGGTCTATCAACTGCTGTTAGTCATTGCTGTTAGGCTATGTGCTACCTCCAGATGCAGGGGCAGCATGCCTCTGAATACTACTTGCAGGAGAGCAATGGTGGGAGAGAAGTATGCTTTTCGGCCCAATCCAATGGGCCATTTATGCCACCAGAACGAGCATTCCGGGGCGTAAACAGCTTTACGGCTGTCTCATACACCACAGGGCCAATGAGTGCGGCAAACACTACAGGCCTACAAAGTTCTGCTGCAAGTGGTGAATGGCTTGGTCCATGCAACAATGGATGCTGGACGCCTGCTGCCACCGGTAAGATCGCGCAGAGGTCGGGAGGGAGGTGGGGAGGAGGTGGAACGGGGCAAGGATGGGCGGAACAGGAAGCCGACAGGTGCATGGAGGAGGGCAGATCGGCCCCGGGAACGGGGCGGGTTTGGTGGCAGCGTCACTCACCCAATCCTAGCCCCCATCCTGGGCTCACTCTGCCTTCACCAGTCAATGCGGACCTGCACCAGCATTATCGGTAGCACCGGTCTGAGTTGACCCATGGCAGCAGCGGCGGCTTACCCTGGGGGAAGGGAACAAATGTTCCCTTCTGCCAAGGAGGCCTCAACATGCTGAAACTCCCCCATGGGATACAGCAGACGCCATGGCCACGCAGGGCGTTAAGTAGGATTGGGCTGTTTCCTGCTAGTGGGCTTCTGTGAGCCCACTGAGGGAAGTGGTGGCCACTGTGGGAAGCAGAATGCTGGACTAGATGGGCCTTTGGTCTGATCCAGCAGGGCTTGTCTTATATTCTGATGCTGCTGCAGGCTATTGAGGATCAAAGTTCACAAATTAATGGAAGGGTGTAAACTAGCTACAAATATAGATAATGAGTTAGGTTAGTGCCAAAGTATATAGACAAGAATAATAGCATGAGATAAAAAAGGGGGAAAGGTTGACATATAGTTTCACAAAACAGCCCACTTAAGCTTTTCTAATCACCTGTGCATAGAAGCTTCCTGAAAATGAGGCACAATCAAATCTTCATTTGTATTCATGTAAAGCTGTATTCACGTATATTATGTGTATTCACGTAAACATGTATTCACGTAAAGTTGATGTAAAAAGAACATGTTAACAAGGAAGGAATGGGATGAGGGTTTAGCACACATACTTTTAGTCTGATTTGCAAGTGTTATGTATTTCCTGTCCTCAGTCACTAGTGTCAAGTGCTGAGTCATAGGTTGATACAGTCTGTAGTTGGCGTCAGCTACAGAATCAAGTCCAAGTCAATGACAGCAGCTGGATCTGGCTTACCTGGTTAGGTTAGTAGGTGGCACATTGACACTGGAGTGAAAGACAAAAGCGCTGCTGAGTCAACCAAATTGACTCAAGTGGAAAATGAATGGATTTATGCCTTTGTGTATGTTGTGTTTGTGTGTGGAGGGATATACTGTACGATCTGGGTCAGTATGTGGGCCTAATAATGTTTCCCACATTATCGCAGAGGGAACATACATATGCATACAGGCTGAGGCTGGCCATATGAGTACACCTGTTCCCTTCAAATGTTCATTATCCACAGAATTTTGGTGACTGATTAGGGTGAGCCAAAATAGGCAACTTTAATCTGAAACCAAGCTTCATGCTGCATTAAAGGCAAATGTCAGGAGGAAGAAATGAGGCCTGGGATGAAAATAGCAGCAGGGAAGAAACTGAGGTGCAAGAGCAGCAATGATCAGAAGTAGGAAAACAACAGTACCTTGTGGATTAGGAACTGGTTGAAGACCAGGAAACAGCGAGTGGGAGTCAATGGGCAATTTTCACAATGGCGAGAGGTGAAAAGCGGTGTGCCCCAAGGATCGGTCTTGGGACCGGTGCTTTTCAACTTATTCATAAATGACCTGGACTTGGGGATAGGCAGTGAGGTGGCCAAGTTTGCGGATGACACTAAACTTTTCCGGGTGGTAAAGACCAGCAGGGATTGTGAAGAGCTCCAGAAGGATCTCTCCAAACTGGGAGAATGGGCAGCAAAATGGCAGATGCGCTTCAATGTAAGTAAGTGCAAAGTGATGCACATTGGGGCAAGAAACCAAAATTTCACATATACGCTAATGGGTTCTGAGTTGTCTGTGACGGATCAAGAGAGAGATCTTGGGGTCCTGGTGGACAGGTCGATGAAAGTGTCGACCCAGTGTGCGGCGGCTGTGAAGAAGGCCAATTCCATGCTCGGGATCATTAAAAAGGGGATTGAGAATAAAACGGCCAATATCATTATGCCTTTGTACAAATCGATGGTAAGGCCACATCTGGAGTATTGTGTCCAGTTCTGGTCACCATACCTCAAAAAGGATATAGCTGAATTGGAAAAGGTGCAGAAAAGAGCGACCAGAATGATTAGTGGGCTGGAGCACCTCCCTTACGAGGAAAGGCTACAGCGTCTGGGGCTTTTCAGCCTAGAAAAAAGGCGCCTGAGGGGGGACATGATTGAGACTTATAAAATTATGCATGGGATGGAGAGAGTGGATAGAGGGAAATTCTTCTCCCTCTCGCACAACACCAGAACCAGGGGACACGCACTAAAATTGAGTGGAGGGAGAGTTAGAACAGACAAAAGAAAATATTTCTTTACCCAGCGTGTGATTCATCTGTGGAACTCCTTGCCACAGGATGTGGTGATGGCACCTGGCCTAGATGCCTTTAAAAGGGGTTTGGACAAATTCATGGAGGAAAAGACCATCACAGGTTACAAGCCATAAGCAACCTCCTGGTTTTAGAAGTGGGTTTTCTCTGTGCCAGGTGCAAGGGAGTGGCGACTGGACACAGGTATCTTGTTGTCTCGTGTGCTCCCTGAGGCATCTGGTGGGGCCACTGTGTGACACAGGAAGCTGGACTAGATGGGCTTTTGGCCTGATCCAGCAGGGCTCTTCTTATGTTCTTATGTTCTTATGTAAGTACCTGAGAGCCGGGCAAAGTAACCTGTTACTCAGTTGTTAGTACTGTACTTTACTAACAGCGCAATCCTGACTAAGGATCCAGCCGGCGGCCCAGGGCCGCCCGCTGGATCCTGAGCCCAGGCTGCCCGTCAACCGGCGGGCCATAGGTGTACTCATAAGAACATAAGAACATAAGAAGAGCCCTGCTGGATCAGGCCAAAGGCCCATCTAGTCCAGCTTCCTGTATCACACAGTGGCCCCACCAGATGCCTCAGGGAGCACAAGACAACAAGATACTTGTATCCTGTCGCCACTCCCTTGCACCTGGCACAAAGAAAACCTACTCCTAAAACCAGGAGGTTGCTTATCCCCATCATGGCTTGTAAGCTGTGATGGACTTTTCCTCCATAAATCTGTCCAATCCCCTTTTACAGGCATCCAGGCCAGGTGCCATTACCACCTCCTGTGGCAAGGAGTTCCACAAACCAATTACACGCTGGGTAAAGAAATATTTTCTTTTGTCTGTTTGAATCTTCCCTCCACTCAATTTGAGTGGATGTCCCCTAGTTCTAGTGTTGTGTGAGAGGGAAAATAACTTCTCTCTATCCACTCTCTCCATCCCATGCATAATTTTATATGTTTCAATCATGTCTCCCCTCAACTGCCTTTTTTCTAGACTGAAGAGCCCCAAACACTGTAGCCTTTCCTCATAAGGTAGATGCCCCAGCCCACTAATCATTTTGGTCGTGCTCATGCTCATTCCCTTCCCCAAGTGTAAACCGGGGCCGGCCCTATCGGTCTCCTCGGATTTCCGCCAGCTAAATAGCTGGTGGAAGTAGAGGAGGCCGTATAACGACACCATCCCCCGCCCCCTCCCGGGCCGACTACACCAATGGCCCTCCTCCCTTGCCCGCCAAAACGCCCCATGCCCACCGGATCCTCAACTACCTTTTCCGGCAGCTGCCCGGGCGTTCCGACGGAGCGAGGGCATTCCGACGGAGCGAGGGAGGCCGGCCTCTGTACCGGCCTCCCTTGCTCCCGAGTAGTTGCTTTACAGCACGTTCTTTACAGTAGTAGTAGCTTTACAGCACATTCGCGACTGCTTCCGGCAACGGAACACTCGTTCTGTCACCGGCGCATTCGTCAGGATTGCGCCCTAACAGGGTTTAAGAGTTGCCTGCCTATGGTCATTCATAGTATCAGTGCTACTGTATCCGAATTCCCTGTTGGGCTGGTTTAGCAACTGAGCTGGATTACTGGAACCATAGAAGATGTGTTGGGAAGTCCCTCTGCTTGAAGCCCTAGTACCTCTGACACTTGGGATGAGCTGGGCTAGACGAAGTAATACATAAGTACAGGCATGCTTGGCCTTTGTCCTCTTATGTATTTATAGCTACGGAGTATACCTAATATTGGCAGAGCAGTCATGCCTGTCCTTGCTAGTTTTCAGGTACTAATATCCCATCACATTTTGGTTAGTGTTGCTTCCCATTACAGAGGCAAACTGTTCTGTACACAATGTTGTTGCCAGTGAAATATTCCACTGAAACAATCAAGAAAGCACTGAGAGGTGAGTCAGAACAATGCACATAACTCAGAGACAAAGAGCTTAGCGTATAACACAGCCCTTGATTGGTGGGTTGCTATTCAAAGGTTATGTTCGAGAAATACACACCTGATATTTAGGCATTAACAGAAACTATGAAGCAAAACTGAGATAGAAATACAATGATGACCGGTTATTGCACGGACCCTTGATTCACACTCAGTTGTTTCAACCTGCCGGTAACTCTTGGGGCAGCCTATACCGACTTCTGTGTAAAGTTTCAGTTCAGCCACGAGACCTTTTCCTGCTCTTCTAAAATAGGCATAACTCTGTAATGATTTTTTAAAATCTTTTTCTCTTAATACAGTTTGATGATCCAATTTTAGCCATACAATTACAATTACGTTTATCTGTCTGAAGGCAGTCCTATCATTAATTGACAAAAAAATTTCCCTGTACAGGCACACAATTCTTGTATTTGTGAATGTAATTCAGTTAATGGCTTTAGAGTCCTGTTTGCACCTACTCCAAATATGTGTCAAGCCCTTTGAAACTGGTTTCCAGTTAGGGCTGAGTTGAAAATATTTATTTTAATTTACTTTTATTTTTTATGTATATACCGCCTTTCTCTGGTTTTTTTTTTTTTACACAGCTTATGTGTAATATAATATTAAAAATATTATAATATGTGCCTCAAGTTTGGATTTTTTCACCTTCTTGGTTACTCCTAGTTCCCGTATTAGCATTTCTTTTCAGATTCAGCCAGTATATGTGTAGTCCTGCACAAGTTCATGAAGACTTTATGGTGGTCATTATCTTTCCTACATGATGCCTGACAGGCTGTTTAGATTAATGTGATTTTATTTGCTCAATCGTCACGATGTCGCATGTTCCTGTGTCATTGCATGACATCATTCCATTCAGTGCGTAACCAGTGGCGTTTCTGAGGTTGGGGCCCGACCGTAAGTCGTGCCCCGTCCTAGTACCCGCGTTTAGGCACCAGAGCGAGGAGGCCCCGCCCCCTTGCCGACGGAGCCATTCGCACAGCGAAGCCGATCAGGCAGGAGACTCCCTGCCCGATCGGCTTCGCTGCGCGAATGGCTCCGTCGGCGAGGGGGCGGGGCCTCCTTGCTCCGGTGCCTAAACACGGTACTAGGACGGGGCACGACTTACGGTCGGGCCCCAACCTCAGAAACGCCACTGTGCGTAACATCTGATTGTCTTGTTGATCCATGTGATCTCAAATTCCCACTGGAGAAACGGATATAATACGATGTTTCTAATTGTCAAAGACCGCAAGCATAAAGAGATGATAGAGAAATGGTTTAAAACCAAATGGCAATTATAACAACAATTTAATAGCTGTTCATTTGAAGGTGTGTGATAAAAATTGAAAACCCACCAAATTTGGCACAATCTCATATCCAGTAATTCTTTCTTCCTTTTTCAGTCCCATTTCAAGTAAAAGTGTGAGGTGTATGATAAAGTGTAAGCTTTGCACTATTATGGGAAAAGCAATGAGATATTTCCTCAGTTCTAGTTCTGTATATGTCAGTAAAAACTGAATCTATAAATCTTAATGTTACAGAAGGTGAGATATACTGAGAGGTGCCTGATTGAGGCTGAAATTCTATACACATTTTCCTGAGAGTAAGCCGCTTTGAATACAGTGGGCCTTACTTCTGAGAGGACATGTATAGGTTTGCGTTTGCACTATGAATCAAGTAGAATATTAACTTCTGACTGTTAAATGCATTAATGAATTTACAGGAAAGCCAAGACTCCTTTGTCTTCTCTAAGTCTGTTACTATTTCCTCATTCCTCATCCTGGAAACATTACTCACAATCTAATACTTGATCAAAGAAACAAATCACTGTTATTTCAAAGGCTTTACATTGCTTATTCTCACAGTTCCTGCAACAGCTCAACCTAATTTGTTAATTATTCTTTGACCTTTTCACAGTTAACTCTCAGGATGGTTAACAAGTCAGGCAATCATATGGCCCACCCCCACCCCATGCCAGCAGCCAGTTTACACTAGCATAACGTCAATATAACTTAGAACGCAATCCTGACTAAAGTTCCGGCGGGCGGCCCAGGGCTGCACATCAGATCCTATCCCCGTCCCGGGCCGATCATGATCGGCCTGAAGGTCTACTTGGGGGAAGGGGACGTTTGTCTCCTTCCCCCGGTGTAGCGCGGGGAGTCCCCAATGGGCCTCCTCGGATTACTGCCAGCTATTTAGCTGGCATAAGTTCGAGGAGGCTGTGTAACGGCCACGCCAACCCGGAACGGGACGAGGATATGGCGGCCGCCATTCCCGCCGCATCCTGAGCCGGCTTGCAGGCTGGTAGTGTTAGCGAGAACCCTACAATAGAGCAAACTTGAAAAGAAGTCAGTACTCCAAAATCAGGGAACACAGGAAGTCTGCCAACCACTGTCCCAGTGTCCATGGCAACACTTGGCGCACATCAGTAATGGAGTGGCATGCTGGCAACACCCCCTCCCCATTACCAGTCAGGATATGGAGATTCCTCCATGATATCATTCTGTTCCATCACACACAAGGCACTTACCCACCAGATACAAGGACATGACAAACATCCTCTATGGCAGCAATCATTGAGGCCCAGGAGTCCAGCTCCAAGAATCCCTGAATTCAGGGCTTCAAATCCCCCCCCCACACACACACACAGGCGCAAACATGCATCACAAATAACCACAGTTTTGACTCAGGAACAAAGAGTGAAAGATGAGCAGCCCCTAAGAATACAGAGGCAGCTCAGTCAGGACAATCCAGCCACCATTTTTCCAGAGTGTTGGGATGTTTTGTTCACCTGGGACATGCTATGGAAAAAATTGCAACTGCTAGTGGGTGCTGCCATTTTGTAGCATCTACCATTTTCCCCCATGGTTCCCTTATAACCATGCTATGTGCAGACATTACCTAAGAACATAAAAACAGCCTTGCTAGTTTAGGCCAAAGTCCCATCTAGGAAATAACGGCATACTCCTCTCCCACTGTTGCTTCCCTGCAGCTGATATTCAGAGGCATAAAGCCTCTGAGCCTGGAGATAGCATATAGCTAGCAGGAGTAGTAGCCACTGATATATCTGTTTGCTGTGAGTTTGTCTAATTAAGACGATGTTTTTGCTACAAAACTGGCCATTGAAATACCGTTTTAACCTTAACCATCTTTCAATAATATCATGTCATTTGTATCAAACTGCGGGCCCGATCCTATCCACCTTTCCAGCACTGATGCAGCTGCAATGCAGCCCCGAGGTAAGGGAAGAAACATTCCCTTCCCTTGAGGAGGCCTCCGTGACTCCCTCGCCCGCAAAATGCAGCGTATGCCCCATTGGCACGACTGCATCGGCACTGGAAAGTTGGATAGAATTGGGCCCTGTTCCTCTGTTTTAAAATAGACATAGTTATACGAGTGTAACTTTGATTGCTAATTATTTCTACAATTTCTTTTTCTATTCTAGGTGGTTTTTTGGTGCTATTAAACGAGCAGATGCTGAGAAACAATTGCTATATCCTGAAAACCAGGAGGGCGCTTTCCTAATCAGAGAAAGTGAAAGTCAAAGAGGCGAATTTTCACTTTCAGGTATGACTACTTTTTGCCCAAGCAAATATGTTAAGGCTTTAATTTAATTTTTCCAGTGTTGGTTGGTGTTGGGTCTGGCTCAGTTGGGAGAGTTGCCATCTTGTAAGCCCGAAGACCGGTGAACTTGACAAGTTCGAGACACGCCGCCAACAAAAAGCTGTGAAAGCCTCCAGGAGGAGAGATAAGAGCTCCAGCTGCGTCGGTTGAGTGTGGGAGGTGCCAGCCAGCAGAAAAAGCCAAGTTGCAAAAGGATACCACCAGGAATGTAGCCGTTCATGAAAGATTGGACATTTATATATTGTAAAACCCCTCAGGGGGGGGGGTTAGGACAGCCTGCCCATGTACACCGCCTTGGATTAAAGTCGGAGGAGAAATCCAATGACCGAGAAAGGCGGTATATAAATACTGTATATTATTATATTATTATTATCTAAAATGTATAATTGCTTCTTAGAGATTCATAAATGCAGATTGGCAACAACAACTAGCTACCTCAACAGCCTTCTTACATTTGTAATTATTCTTTCCTTATAAATATATACATGCTTATGTGAATCAGCACATGTATCTCAAAGAAGGCAATATATGCCTTCTTCATTCAGGGAAGCAGTTAGTGGGAAGGAATGAGCTAATGGATGTTCTAACGGAAGCTGTGTCATTTTAAGTATTGTTACTTGTTTTCAAGCCCTTGGACAAGATAAATTAAATATCCAAAATTAATTAAGTTTGCAATTATATGCACACTTTCCTGGGAATAAGCACCAATTTAGAGAGCAGGACTTACATCTGAGTAGACCTGCTTAGGCTTGGGCTGAAAAATACATTCGTGTACATCCCTAAGAGCACAAGCCTAGGCATGTCTACTCAGAAGTAAGTCTCACTGTGTTCAATGGGGCTTACTCCCAGGAAAGTGCGAATAGGATTTCCAGCCTTAGATATCAGCCTCTCATCATAAAGTAGTAATGATGGTACCCTTAGTATAGGTAACCTTCAGTTTACAATGGGGTTCTGTTCCCTAAGGAACTGTTGCAAATACAAATTGGTGTAAAATGAACCTAATTATATAATGTACCGGTAAGTCAATGGGAAGTCAATGAGTTAAGTTCTAGGCCCCTGCGGCTATTTGGTTGTCTGCCAACTCTGTAGCTCGCGGAGAATCAAGTAGCCCCGTGTTGGCTGCAACGGCCTGGGAGGGGGGCTAGGATCTAACAAGGATACCAATCCCTCTCCCCCTCCCAGGTCCGATCCATCCATCCCCCACCCTCCCCTCACTCCGTTACGCCCTCCCCACTCCTGCGCCTCTTGGAGCAGCCTGACCTGCTCCAGAATGTGCAGGGCGTGGATTCAGCATCAACAGGACGGCGCAGGCATTCCTGCTGGTGGTGCCTCCTATCTGGGTGTCGAAACATATCTTAACGGCACACACACACACACAATATATATATATATATATATATATATATATATATATATATATATATATATATATGGGCAACGACTGATCTGATTGTGCTATTAGATATGTATGTAGGTGGCCACTTCTGTAGTTGGACGTTTGACCATAAGATAGCCGTGTGCCTGTGTAATTTGTATGCATTTATAGGAGGCAGCACATGATATCTTTCTTCCTTTCTTTTTATTTTCCTAGTTTATGATGGAAGAGCCGTGAAGCACTACCGAATCAAACGGCTGGACAACGGTGGATATTTTGTGACCAGAAGGAAAATTTTTCAAAGCTTGAATGCTTTTGTCAGACATTACAGTCAGAGCAGTGATGGGCTGTGTACAAAGCTTGGGAGGCCATCTATAAAGGTAGTGCTGATTCAGAGTATTTCTCCTTTCAAACTATAGAGAATCTTTTGGTTACTTAGATGATAAATACTTAACCACTCACCCCAACCAACCATGATGATTATTTTAGGAAATTGCAGGTTATTGCACCATTTCATTCTCAGCGATGGCATGTCAATAACAAAATGTCACGCCATTTCGGACAAATAAGTGTGTTGGCTGCAGGGAAAAAAAGCATTCCAACTGGTGATTGATGAAGTTGTGGCATAAATGTATATTGAGATGAAATCACCAAGCTCATAACTCTAGCTGTCTGCACATACTGACTGAAGAAATGCAAACCAGTTCCTATAGGCAATATTTCATTGTTCCAAAAGCTTGCCTAGCTGTGTTATTGCTGTTGTTTTCTAATCTAAGGATATACTTTAATCTTTTGATTTCTAGAAGAAACACACTCGGGTCTTTAGCATTTTCTCCATAACATCGGTTATTTTGGAAGTGATCCCTTCCAGGTGTGAATGTTTACATATTCCCACTTTTGATTCTCTGAACTGTTCCATTTTTATCAAATATGTATCATTAACTCATACATTGTAATTCAAGGCGAAAAAGGTTCCCCTCCCGCCACACACACAAACACACACATATACACTCAGCATAAGGGAAATGAAGATACAGCACACAGTGGTATTGACGACTTGTGTATAGGTATGGAGCAGGGAGGTGGATCGAGTCTCTGACTCCAAGTCTCAAGTCAAGTCCCAAATCTTTGCCCCCAAGTCTTTGGTTGCAAGTCCCTATCTTTTTAATGGGTAAAATAGGCTTAAACCTGAATAAAATTGGACTTGTAAAAGGCTCCACGTCTTGAGTCGAGTCTTTCGAGTCTTTTACGAGTCAAATCTGAGTCAAGTAATTGACGCGACTTGAGTCCGAATCAAGTCGAAGTCAATAGACTCAAGTCTCCATCACTGGTATGGAGTAAGTGTACCTTTCTGTAGAAAACATTTTGCAGCTTTCGTTGTTTTACAATTTTTGCTTACTATTGAGAAAGCGGGATATCACTTGAAAAGCACTGGGCATTTTATACACGTAGACAGAATATTTTTAAATGATTGAATGAACACACTACCTCTTCTGTGACTGCTACTGTTTTCTATGGGGTGTATTGATTACTGGATTGGTGCTGATCCTTTAGATTTTTGATTGGCCAGATATGGATCCAACTTATGGCGTTGGCATGGGACCCATAGCAGTACTGCTCTGCCCATGCTGTTGGTGTAATATGAGATATGTAGAAGGAGCTTAAGGCTTTCGTAGATAGCATTATCCATCAACAAATGGGTTAATACTCTAGTGTGGTTCAAGTGTCTCACATTACCTGGCAACATAGAAGGAATGGGGCTGCTATGGCTTCCATGTTGCCAAAGCACTCTGGCAGTCTAAAACCTCACAGTTGCCACTGCAAATTCACTCCTGGGCCTTTGTCCTTTTCTATTTGTCCATACAGCATGGGACGCAGTGCTTGGATAGATATTTTTGCAGTGGAAGTGAAAAGTCAAGTTGCTTTGGACAGCAACAATTTTTTTAAAATGACACATAGAGAGGGTGATTGAAAGCAGGAAAATAGTCTATGGAATTTAGTCCAGTAGCCCAAAAGCAACTGCTTCACATTGCTTCATATAATTGTAGGCCTGGACCTTCAGCAAAGTGGCATTCTGCCTCTTGTACATGTGGGAAGACACCATCTTGGTGTGCTCTGATAGACAGAGTCATTTAAAAAAAAATCATAAGATTTATGTGCATTTTTGCTTTATTCCCACCAGACGGAAATCCCGACTCCATATGATTTGTCATACCAAACCGCCGATCAGTGGGAGATAGATCGGAACTCTGTGCAGCTCTTGAAAAGATTGGGCTCTGGCCAGTTTGGTGAGGTATGGGAAGGATTATGGAATAATACCACACCGGTAGCAGTTAAAACACTCAAACCAGGTACGTTGAAAACATCTCTCTGTCTTTCCTATACAATCAGTTTATCCTGTCATTCTAAAAGGCCTTTCGCAAAAAAATTAATCCACTCAATTATCTTAAAGTAAAAATAGCAGGACTCCTTTACAAAATGATATTGTTAGCAATATCCTTACCCTTAAAGATTCATCTTGTCTTGTTCATCTTAACCCATTCAGTTGGTACATCCATGTTTACTTAGAAGTAAGCCCCTTCTGTGTTTAATATTCCCAAGTAAGTGTGCATAGAATTGCATCCCTATAGTGGGCCAGGGAACCCCCTGCCCTGAATGATGTGTCACTCAATGTCTCCTTCTCTCCCAGAGCAGTATTATCACCTGCTGTCCTCTTGCGCACTGCAGTGTAAGCGTGTACAGAATCCCAAAAATTCTCGTCATACTACTTAGTGGCATTGCAAGCATGTACAGCAAGCATATCGAATACAAAAGAGATAAGATGAATGTGAACATGTGTCTTCAGAAATCTCACTTCCACACTTGTTCATTAAGCTAACTTGCAATTTGACGTACAGTATTGCCATATATGAATGTAACGTAGAACTCCCCTCCCCCACACATTTGAATTGCTTGTGTGTGTGTGTGTGTGTGTGTGTGTGTGTGTGTGTGTGTGTCGGTGTGTCGGTGTGTCGGTGTGTCGGTGTGTTTGTGTTGTTTGAGTGTCCCTGTTGATTCTTTAGTTTCAAGGTTAATGTGTTAGTTTACATTCCGTTAGCTTGATATTTGTTTTTAAACATTGTATATCAACACTGTATAAAGGCAGATTGCTGAGATATAAGTTGGAATTGAAGAATTGAAGGAGCCTTCTTCACAAGAAGTCACTGTTGGCTTCAATTCCTCAGGGTTGCCAATTTTTCCTCTCTAGCCTCTTCTCCATCAGAGATTCAAGAACAGCTTATTTGTGTGTGCGTGTGTGCGTGTGTGCGTGCGTGCGTGCGTGCGCGCGCACACACATGCATGCTTTGGACATGCAAAAAGCACTACATAAATGCAAATAATTATTACAAGGTCCAGTGGCAACCAACTGGAAGACATGGAGTAAAATAAAACAAGAAGATAAGATCATGAGTGTGCACTATGGATGCTTTTCAACAGTTTCACAACATATTTGTCAGGGAATGAGAGAGTCCCAAAATGTCCCACAGTATTTCACCAGTGAAGAGTCAGAAAAGAAGTACAGTATAGGCAGCAGATGGTTTACGTTTAGGGTTTTTAAACCAATTATCTACAGAGAGTTTGTATCCAATAATCCATCACTACATGCACTGGCGATTATATACACACAGCAGTGATCCTTGTTTTCATTTTCACTATACAGTATTTTCCTCCAACTGCCATGCTTTAAATTCCCCCAGGTTTAAAATACGGAGTGTGATTTGTCTTGGTGTGTCTTTGAAACACTTAGAACCATTTATATACAACCTATCATAAATAATATTTTTTATTTTCATGTTGGCAGTTGATTGGACATGCAGACATCACAGGCTTGTTGAAATATGCCCTCAAGTGTACAAAATATCGGTCTATTATAGGTGTGTAATAAAATATTTATCATGAGGTAGGGAAGAAAACAATGTATCCATTTAATAAAAGATAGTGAAGGGGCAGTATTTCTAAGCACAGTGAAGGTTGCAGTCTTGCACTATTAAAGGGTTTCATGAATGTAGAGTATCCATATTTATACCAAACTGTTTTCTCCCAGACTAGTTAGAAACTGATCTTTGATCCTGCCAATGCAGGACTAAAAGTCCAGATGATTAGTTTGCAGCACTTACATTTTCGAAAGGCCTTCAATTAACCTCACAGAGAGAGGCACAGGATTCCTAATTAAACTGGCAGCAATGTTGATAAAAGCAACGCAGCCCCCCCCCACCCCAGCATCTTTAAGATCTTTTATTAATACATCAGTGTTTTTTAAAAAACAGCGACAGCTTCATTTGTAAGGCTAGCTAACCTGTCATGTTGCAACAGTTCTCACAGCTATGTCTATGTACGCTGGCACCAGCACTGTTGTTCTATTTTGATATTGCTGAATATTGTCCAGATGCTTCTTTAATTTTCTGTCTTGTAAGAAAGAAAGAAAGCAAGAAAGCAAGAAAGAAAGCTGTGTCTTTGGTTTAAAAAAAAAAGATGTAATAACAAGAGAGAATGAATCCCACAGTGACAGCTCAGGGATTATTTGGAAAAAGCCATAAATAAAGAGACAGCCTGAGACAACAGCAATGAAACCAGTGTGCCTAAGACATCCATAAAGGTCCCACCGTATTATCTGAACACATCTGAAAGCACTGCAGGCTAGGCAGTCCATGCAGAAGTGTGTGACGGTCTCTTGTGCAACGTTGATTTTTAAAATGGGCTCACTTGGGGAAAGTGACGTGCCCCTGTGTGTAAAGTCTAGTTTGGTTGCCAATGTATTATCGCATAAAGGCTTAACAATATGCTGTTGCCGTTGTTCATGTTGCTTGTGTACCCTGAATGTGTCCACTGAATGTGTGGAGGGGAAAATTGGGTCATGCCCACTGGACCCATTCCAACAGCGTGCACCTGCTTTCACTCTGTCCTCTGATCTGTGCACATTCAGTGGACATGTTCTTGTGACACAGGTATGTCTTCTCAGATGTGCCTCTAAACATGGAGGGCAAGAGTCAGTGGGTGCAGTCTCACTTCCCCCTTCCACATGTTCAGTAAGCACGTGAAGGGGGACGAATGCCTGAAAAGGGTTTGGGTGTGTCAATGCTTGTTCATTGAAAAGGTTCAGCCAAGGCAGAAATGTTTCTAGTTTTCTTATAGTGAAGCGGTGCGTTTTTGTGAATGCTGCTCCATATAGTAATGCGGGTTTGTCGTTTGAATACTGCTACCTAAGTAATTTTCAGGACATTAAAATAATTACCACATGAGAGCGTTCTACGAGGCTGTTTGCTACGTGAAAATTGATTTGAAAAGGTATCTCATAGTCATTCTCCCACCCACCTCATAAGAATCCATATGGATTAGCCTGAAGACACAGGAGCATTCTTCCAAAGTTTGTGGGGACTCCATTAATTTCAGTCTGTGATTGGCCTTGCAACTTGCACAAATTCTTTTCTTCAGTCTTTCTGATTTTGAGGCTACCGTGATTAATCTGACTAACTTCCAGCGCAATCCTGTGTGGAACTATGCCACGGGAGTGCGCGCTCCCCTGGCACAGGGTGTCATGAAAGTGCCATAAAGCACTTTCACGGCACCCAGCGAGTAAGGACCGCTGGCGCCGAGACTGTCAGCCCTTACCCTGCATCCCCATCGTCCCTGCACCTGCCGGAGTAGGTACACCGGCTAGGGCTGGGGCGGGGCGAGGGTGGACCAGATGGTGAGGGGGCGGCCATGGGCCACCCCGGGCCTGGTGCGTGGGGATATTGGCAGCGAGATACGCCGATATTCAAAGCCCTCTCCAGGCCCGGAGCGGCCTGACATGGAGGGCACGAACGTACGCGAGCTCCAGAGCTTGTGTACATTCGAGGAGGCCCATTGGGCCTCCAGTCGCTTACACCTGGGGAAGGGGACGAGGGCAGCCCGGGACCTATATAGGATCCGGCAGCTGGTCCTTTTGGCCGGCTGCCATATCATACACAGAATTGGGCTGTTCACCAGAACCTGTAGATATTTTAAGAAAACAATACTGTATACAAACATGCCACTAGTAAAGAAATGCCATCTCATCAGCAAAGCCCATTTTAACATTGTCTGTATACTGTGTTTTTTATTCAATCCCCACAATTATCATATTGTCTGTAACACAGCTGGCTCATATGTGCATGTACATCACTTGTTTTCTCATCACTTGATGACTTGCTGCTGAATGTGTGAACTAATGCTCTTGGGTGGAAAAGTGTGTTTGAGGTGTGGAGAGATGAGATGAAAATAAAAGTCCTTTCTATGGTGTTCAGTGTGTGGCAGCTCATTCACATGTAGGAGCTGCCACTTGCAGTGATCAATCAAGAGATGAATGTGCAGGTATGAATCAGCCATATCCTTTCAGCAGTCTGAGCAGGAACCATGTAGCCTCCATCTTCTCTGTAGCCCCTGAAACATGTTTGGTTTATTAGCAGTATTATCACCAGCTGCTGTGAATAATTAGACAATATCACTGGAAGTTCAGAAGGGCCATTCAGTGGTACTGGAATACAGATGCTTACTTTGGTTGATTTGGTTGAAATCTCATTCTGCCATGGCTAATGGGGAGGGGTATGTAAATATGCGCTACATCTGGAGGCTCTGCAGCTCAGTGTTTGAGCAGATGCTTTGCGTGCAGAAGCTCCCAGGTTCAATTCCCAATACTTCCAGGCAAGGACAGAGAAAAATTCCCATCTGAAACCCTGGAGAACCAGTTTTGACAGTACTGACCTAGATGGACCACTGAGGTGACTCAGTAGGAGGCACCTTCCTAAGTTTGCAAAGAAAACATTGAAAATAATGTTCTCATTTGCTTTGGGAATGAACACTTGAACCCATGTGAGGCTCTTTCCTGAGTAGCAAGGTGTGGGGACAACACAGCATCCTTTTCTGGACATTGTAGACATAACTTCATATGTTTCCCCGTGATTGTCTATATCTAGACTACTGCGTGATTGTCTATATCTAGACTACTATATAGATATCCAGATAAAATAATTTTCTACATGGCTTTTTTACCCTTGAATCCTTTTTTGTGCAATATCGTTTCTAGCCATGACAGCTTCTACACAAATCTAGACTACTTTTTATAAGTTCTTTTGAATTCTGACTTTCTCCAGACACTTGATTAGCTTACTGCATGATAGGTCCTGCAGAGCATTATATTTCCTTCCTTGGCTGAGAAGGCTTCCATAAAGTGCTACCTAATAAACAGGTTCTATTCCAAAGTATAATGAACTGCAACAACGTAGCTTGAAGGTGACGAATAAGAGAATCAGTATTATTGGAGTCTGTAGCTGGAGGGATGGATACAAACAACAAAGATGTGGAAAATTACTGCTCTATTTCTACATTTCGAGTATCCAGGAGCAGCAGTGAAGGCAATAAAACATGAAGGTTACAGCTTGAATCATAAAATGACCAATAGCCTTTATGTTGGCCAAAAAAGCAACTTCACTTATTCGCTGTTTTTTTATTATTATTAAACTGGAGAAAAGCCATCATACGCAACTTCTCTTCTATTTGTGCCATCCCACTTCTGTGAATTCCATTCTCTAAAAACTTAAAGGATGTTTGCACTGATGCTACACAGTACTTTGCAAAGGAAAGAAAGAGGTTGCCGTCGTTTTGAAAAGACTGTGGGGCAGACCAAAATGACCCTTAATAACATGGGCTAATTTTCTTTTGTTGCTGTTCTCATTTCAGGTTCAATGGATCCAAAGGACTTCCTGAGGGAAGCACAGATAATGAAGAATCTGAGACACCCTAAGCTTATACAGCTCTATGCTGTTTGCACTTTAGAGGATCCAATTTATATTATTACGGAACTGATGAGACATCGAAGTCTGCTAGAATACCTCCAAAGTAAGCAGGAAACATTTCATTTAGCAATACTCCGTGTAGCTATAGTATAGAAAATGCACCAGTAAAAAGAAAGATGAGCCCTTTAAAAAGTTCTGATTGGACTCGAAGGTTGTCATGGGATGCAAAATGTCTTTAGAAACCACAGCCAAACTACCTAAGACAATCCACACTTGCAATTTTATACCTTCTTTCCTCTCGAGCAAGAGCAATTCTTCTGTATGCATGCCTGTACCAAAACATAGGAATGAATTGTGCGCATATGATTTTATAATTTGCTTGCCCTGTCTTTCCAGCATCTGGAAGTTCCATCACAGAAGGTCTGCAAAGTACTTACGGTTTCAGAATAATACATTTTGATTGACTGAGGCTGTAATCCCATGTACACCTACTAGGGAATAAATCCCATTGAACTCAATAGGGCTTACTTCTGAATAAGAATGCTGAGGGTTGAGCTGAACGTGATTGATTTCCTTCAACATCAGCACATTTAAAATACAGAGGAAAGGGCCTGTGGAATAGTCTTCAATGGAAAGAACAAAGGTCAATTAAGAATCTACATTTTATACGTTAGCCACGTTATGGTGTGTCTATTATCACAATAATACTGTAAGTTAGTTTAGGGTGAGAGTGAGCAGCTGGTCCAAGTTATCCAGTAAGCTTCAAGGGTAAGAAAGGATTTGAATCCAGGTCACCCTGGTCTATGTCCAATTATCACGATTGCCCACCCAGTGTGTGCACCAATCACCCAATCGTACATTTGTGGAAATGTCACAGTCATCACATGAAATCAGTCACATAATCAGTCATTACATGAAAAAGATAGGTGGACTCTTGTCATGCCAGTTTTGAAAGGTTTTGGCTGTTACATGTTAGTAAAATTGTTTTAAGGGTTGTTATAGTAGGACTGTGAGAATCACTATATTACACCCTGCCTAGACCTAAAGGCATGGAGGGGAAGAGACCACAGCTCAGTCACATATGCTTTGCATACAGATGGTCCCAGAATCTATTCCCCAGCATTGCCAGATCAAAGGATCAGGTGGAAGGTCATTGAGCAGATAGCTCTGTTCTAGAAAGTCCAGTGGTCTGATTGTTGAAGGCAGCTTTGTACAGTATATCCATCTATGTTTGTATGACTTCTAGGCAGGTTTTGACCTCAGTTTTATTTTCAATATCAAGAACGTGCCATCTTGACAGCATTGTCAAGGATGTGCATTGTCTTCTTAAAAACAGAGAGACAGCCTCACAAATCACAATTACAGATGAGTAGTTGTGTAGTTGTGTTTCAAAGAAAGAGATGAAAATAAATAAAACGGAAACATTTACTGCCCTCCAATCCTACCCCCCACCATTGGCGCTGATGCAACCGTGCCAATGGAGCAAATGCTGCATCCAGTGGGGGGGGGGGGCGATCAGGAGGCCTGACAGAGTTAAGTCAAAATATTTTCACCATAAAAATATGATGGCCTAGATGGCTGGTGTAAGTCCAAAGAGCAAAAAAGGGGTGGGAAGGGTTCAAAAAGAGGGGATAGGATCCTGGTGCAAGTTGCTGCTACTGGGACCCACCCCCTCCCTCCCTCCCTGAACCACCCTTCTATAGCATACACTAATGACCCTTAGGGCCCAATCCTATCCAACTTTCCAGTGCTGATGCAGCCATACCAACCAGGCGTGCGTTTCATCCTGCGGTTGGGGGGGGGGGAGTCACAGAGGCCTCCTCTCCAGCTAAGGGAACGTTTGTTCCCATAACTTGGGGCTGCATTGTGGCTGCATCAGTGCAGGAAATTTGGATAGTATTGGGCCCTTGGTGAGTAAACACAGCTTAGTAGAAGCTGTAGCACTTACCTTTCCCAACAGTCTTTAGGGTTCTGGCAGTACAAGTCCCTTTACTATGGCGCAAGCTCTGGGCTGCCACCGCACACCTCCTTGCTGCTGCAAATGCACAGCAGCTGCTCACAGAGGCTTCATCACTCCTGGTAAGTTGGCGATGGGGCGGGGAGGGAGGGGGTGGAGCAGCAACTTGCACCAGGATCCTATACCCTCTTTTTGAACCCGCCCCGCCCCTTTTCATTCCTCGGACTTATTCTAGCTATATTGCTGGCGTAAGTCCGAGTAGACCCATAGGCCTCCAGGAGGCCTATGCAGAGGTAAGTAGAAAAGATTTTTACTTACCTCTGGAAGGCCTCCTGATCATCCCCCCACCATTAGATGCAGCATGTGTTCTGTCGTCGGCGCAGCTGCATCAGTGCCAAAAGTGGGGGATAGAATTGGGGGGCAATAAATGCTTCAGTTTTATTTATTTATTTATGGTGAGGGGTAGGATTGGACAGTTAATAGCTTACAGTGCAATCCTATACATGTTTACTTGGATCTAAGTCCCACTATGTTTAATGAGACTGACAGCGCAATCCTATCCAACTTACACCACCAGTGTAACCAGCGGTGCTGCAAGAACGGGAGGCCCCAGAACAGAAAGGGGATTCAAATCCCCTCCAAAGGGGGATTCAAAGGGGATTTAAATCTCCCCTCCCCTCCCCTCCCAAGCCTCCCGGCCTGCCCTCCCCCGCTGGTTACATCATTGCGCTGTGATTCTCAGGTGAATGTTTGTAGCCCCTGATGACTAATCAGTATGACGTTGTGAAGGTTGACCCAGCTCTTGTAAAAACTGGAAGCAAAGTTTTGGGGATGGAACAATGCTGGTGAAGTGAGTCAAAGGCAAGACTGAGACAAAATGAGGCATCGCACGAAAAGGCCCAAGAAAAGGAAAGCTTTTATTGTGAAAACACACTTTTCATGTATTTTTTTCACCTGTTAATCCATTTAATTACAGAACGAAAATATGGCACTAAGCCAATGTCATCCTATGGTATGAGCTTGTGGGAAATGTAACATTCATGCTTGTAGACAACGAATGTCACAGCAGAGGGCACACATCCTGCTACCCTGCCTGAAACCCCAACCCTTCAAATCACATTAGCAGTCCTATGAAAGAAGTGATTTACTCATGTGATTTATAGCTTGGGCAGAAAAAAAAATACCCCTTAGTTTGATATGAAGAAATTTTTGAAGAAAAAGTGGAAAAGGAAAAAAAAAAGTATTTTGGATGATGATAGTCCTTGGCCATATTTTGTTCATGTAGGAGTTGCCTTTGTTATGTACAACAGATCAAACCTGTTCTATTTTTGCTTAGCCAATAGTAATGTGCATTTGGACTAACACACTTGTCCTTGAAAAGACATGGCAATGCAGGTAATATTTCAGGTTTACAGAACATATAAAATTTACAGGGTTAGGGACCATGGTCAAGTGAAAAACAATTTTAAAAACAAAGTTTTAAAATAGTAAAAAGGTGACGTTTCATCTAGTGTGTACTAGATATTATCAAGCTTCCAGGCCTGGGAGAGAACCTGAGCAAGCAAGCAGCGGCGGAACTTGGGTGGAGCGCGTGGAGCAGGAGCTCCAGGCGCTCGGGTGGGCGGGGGGCGCGCTCGGGGCACTTACCAAAGCGAAGCGGCGCGTTGTGTCAGCCCTCCCTCCCTCCCTGGAGCCTGTTTGGCTCCAAAATGAGCTCAAATGGGCGAACAGCCCTGTGTCGATGTGACGCGGCGCAGACCCAGCCCCACGTGCCGGGCGCCGGGAGGGCACCCGTCATTTCTGCAAGCAAGAGCTGGCAGCTTGATAATATCTAGTACACACTAGATGAAACGTCGCCTTTTTACTATTTTAAAACTTTTTAAAATTGTTTTCACTTGACCATGGTCCCTAACCCTGTAAATTCTATACGTTCTGTAAAGATAGTTGCCGGCCATGAAAGCCTCCAATCTTATCTAATATTTCAGGTTGCTGCTATAATGAACTATATAGTGTTCTGGCAGCACAAATGTGGGTGTGAATGGGTGCTAGGGGGGTGGGAGGTTGCCTGCTGTGGGGCACGATCCTATGCCCCCTGGCTTGGAAGCCTCAAGAAGTGGCTGGCAATTTGCTCCTGCACAAGTGGGTCAGCCCTGTGCACGCTGGCACAGAAAACAAACACCATGTGAATCCTGCTGTCGCTGGCAAGAGCAGTGTGCCAGCTAAACAGTTGTCTAATTACTACCACTGTGTTGGTTTGTGAGTTTAATCCTTGACTTCGTGTTCTTCAATCAAACAGCCAGTCCTTATCAATCAAAGGCTTTACAATACCCTTTACAATAATGTATTTTTCCTTGTGTACAGATGATGGAGGCACCAGAATCCACCTGCCTCATCAAGTGGATATGGCAGCTCAAGTTGCCTGTGGAATGGCTTACCTGGAATCGCAGAATTACATCCACCGTGATTTGGCAGCCAGAAATGTCCTTGTTGGTGAACACAATGTTTACAAAGTGGCAGATTTCGGACTTGCACGGGTTTTCAAGGTAAATTAATTTCTGAGGTATTTAGATATTTTAGATATGAGTATTTAGATATGAGGTACAGGTGGGCCCCCATATCCACTGATTCGCTATCCATGGTTTCAGTTATCCATGGATTGTGGGGACCCCCCCCCCCAGGCTTTTACTTTTTTCCCAGTAAGCTTCATTTCTTCCTTAAAGAAACAGGAGAAGCAGCCTCTGGCTGCTTATTACAGGCAAGTAGAACGAGACTAAGTCCTAGAGAGGCTCTGCAAGGTTGACAGAAACCTTGCAGAGCCTCTCTAGGACTTAGTCTCATTCTACTTGCCTGCAATGGAGGCTAATTCTCTGTTTGTTTTAAGGAAGAAACAAAGCTTGCTGAAAGAAAAATAAGAGCTGGGGGGGGAAGCATGCCTGCCTGCAGGGGAGGCAGGGTGGGGGGCCCTCAGGAAACCATGGAGGGGGTGTTCGCTCTTATCCACGGTTTCAAGTATCCACGGAGGGGCCTGGAACATATCCCCAGTGGATATGGGGGCCCACCTGTATTTAGATATTTAGGTATTTAGGTATTTAGATATTTTAGGTATAAATTTGGAGTACAGATTGGTCATGCAAAAGCAACAAATCAATGTATGCAATTATTTGCCTAGGGTGGAGCTATTAGGCACAATAGCTAAGAGTAGAACGTCCATATTCAGGGGCAGTATACGTCAACATTATACTTTGCTTGTGAGGTTTCAGGGCATGTTGCTGTTGTTGGAGAGTTCTGTATAGTTTCTACAAGGGTCACTTAAGGAATCAGAAAAAATGGCAATTATTGGGGCCATTCACTAGTATCTGAGGCTGCAATCCTATGCACACTTTCCTAGGAGTAAGCTTCATGAAACTCAATGGGAATTACTTCTGAAGAGACATGCATAGGATTGCACTGTTAAACTGGTTTACAGCCCGATCCTAACCAACGTTCCAGTGTCAGTGCAGCCACAATGAAGCCCCGAGGTAAAGGAGCAAATGTTCCCTTACCTTGAGAAGACCTCCGTGACTGCCCCCCCCCCACTGCAGGATGCAGCATGCACCCTGTTGGCACGGCGCTGGAAAGCTAGTTCCACTAGAACTATTTTTCCACTGGAACTAGCGTTCCACTGGAACATTGGCACTGGAAAGCTAGTTAGGATTGGGCTGTTAATCAGAAAACAACATTCATATCAGTGAATCACCTTATAATGAATATCTCAAAACATTGTCTGTAAACTTTGTCTTTTCATGCTGGTAGTATAGCTGTGTAGCCTAGATCAGTGGGAAAAGAGAAGTTGAACTAGCCTTCACCTGTCTGTCACCAGTCATCACGGGATACAAACAGCAAGAGCTCATTGGGAACTGCCATAAATGTTTCCATTCCCACAGCATTTTGAGGAACTGTCTGTGATACATGAAGGTTACCAAGCACACAAATGTCCAACAAATATAAAGAAGCCTTATATACTGAATCAGACCATTGGTCCATCTAGTTCAACATGGTCTACCCTGACTGGTGATGGCTGTCCAGGTTTCAGACAGGGGTCTTTTCCAGCCCTACCTGGAGATGCCCAGAGATTGCTCCTGGGAATGCAGCCTGTGTTTGCCATTGACCTACGGCACCTCCCCAATTCATTGCTTGTTTATAGGTGATGAGCCAGGATGGTGTAGTGGTTTGGGAGTCGGACATAGACCTGGAAGATCCAGGTTCAAATTCCCGCTCAGCTACTAAGCTTCCTGGGTGACCTTGGGCCAGTCACTATCTCTCAGCCCCACCTACCTCACAGGGTTGTTGTGAGGACAAAAAGAAGGGGAGGAAATACGTACACCACTCTGAGCTCCTTGGAGGAAGGGCGGTATAAAAATGTGAAAAATAAAAAAAAAATCTTAGAAATGGATAGGGAAATAGAAATTCATACCATGTTGGTCTGCAAATGGCCACACCTGTATCAGCACAAGAAATGGTGCAGGATAGGCAGGTCTGGCCTTGCCATGCAGCAACTTGAAATGGTCACTTGGAGCAACGTCCTTGGAGGAGTGGTGAATCTCTTTGTTGCCCTCTCCAGGCTGCTGCTCCACTGAGGGCTCCAATCCTCTTCTGACTTTCTAAGAGCAGGTTGGAAGAGGATCACAGCAGTAGCAGCTGCTGGAGAAAGAAGGGGAGAGAGAGCTCCAAATCGCTTCTCTCTGCCTACTTGGTGATTACGAAGCACCAAGTAGGCAGGAAGGGCAATCCGGAGCCTCCTCCATGCTCTTTCCATCCTTCCCTTTACTTCCCATCATCCCCTGCTCCTGTTCATTGCAAAGAGAGGGGGTGCAGAGCAGGGAGGCAGGCCCATCATGCGGATTGTAAGTCAAGGGAAGGGGCATGAGGACGTGCCCACATTTGCCTGCCTGCCTGCCTGCCTGCCCTCCCTCCCTCATCCGTGGGAAGATGTGTGTGCATGATGCCAGTGAGCACGTATGCAGAGGTAGCATTCGGGGTGGGATTCAGTCGGCATGGAGACACCTGCCGTCCCTGAGGATAGGAACAAAAGACAGGGTACAGAAACAGATCACTCAGTATGGAAGGGGCACAAGGGATGCTGACAGAAACAAAACAGGAGACGTATGAGAGACAATTTGAGCAAAGGGGAACTACACAGGTACAAAAGAGGAATCTGGCCCCTCCCAACTTTCTATTGTGATTTGTCTTTATTCTGAGACTGTAAGCTTGTGGGCAGGGCTTTGAATACAGCCCTAAGACATTTTAAGTGTAGTACGAATAGTAGTAGGAAGAAAAAGAATAGTGTTGTTAGGGTGAAAGAAGTACCTTTTCTGTAAAGAGGCAAAGATCTTTATTTAGGAAGTTAATTTATGGTCCAATCCTATGTGGGCCTTACATTGCCAGAGCTAGTTTTCCGTCAGCATAAGGTCCTTTACAGCTGTTGCAAAACGTGACACACTGTTTTGCACAGCAGGGCTGATGCTGCAAGTGACGAGCAGCCACGGCTGGGGGGCAGGAGGGAAGCAGAGGGTGGGTGGAACAGGGTGGGGAGGGGAAGGAATGGGGCAGGGATCAGGGTGTGGAGGGGAGGATTGAGGCCAGGAAGGAGGCAGTAGCAGCACCACTGATATCCTATACCCCTTCCTGGCCTCCATCTGCCTTCCCAGGTCCACTCAGACTTGTACCAGCAAAGTAGCTGGTGCAGATCTGAGTTGACACAGTGGGCTGGGAGGTCTTACCCCTGGGAAAGGGAACAATAACCAAGACTGTCCCCCTGCAGGATGCAGCGTGTACTCCAGGGGGAATTAGATAGAATTGGGCTGTTAAACTTTTAAACTGTTTAAAACTTGGTTTTCAAAATCTGTACTGTAAAATAAAGACATGCTGTTTTAAGTATAATAATATTGCACCAGCACCGCCAGGCTTCACTTAACAATTTAGAAGTGTCCTAAAGTACAGTAAGTCCTCGCTTCAGAGGCGTAGCTACGCCCCCAGTTGGGGGGGCCCACTCGCCGTGCCCCCCGTGACATCACAAGCCCGCCCCTTTGGGGACGGGGCACCACTTTCGCACCGCCATGGCAAAATGGCAGCGCGAAAGCCCCCCTGGGCTTTTTTAGGCCTGTTCTTGGCCTAAAAAGGCCCCGGGAGGGTGCGCACGAGGGGGGTGAAAACGTTGCCGGGGGGTTGCACAACGACGTGGTGTTCTTCTGGCCAGCTGTTGCAAAGACGCTGCGAGAGGCTGCACCTGTGCAACGCTGCTGCAGCTTCTCTAGCTCCCTTAGTCTCACTGACTGAGTCCTCCTGCCATTTGTCATTGTTGATAAATCTTTGATTTAACCCTGCTGCAATGAGTGGTAAATGTGCACCATGCCCCCCTGATGTCTGTGCCCCCCCCAAACAGAGAAAAAGTGTAAAGCCCTACAGCTAAAGCAACGAAGCTGAAGCCAATTAACCCCTCCAGCTCCAGGAACACTGTGGAAACTATTGTATTGATCCTGCAACTTGCAAGTTATTGAGCTTTCTACTTGAAAGTTGGTGAGCCTGCCACATGTCAATGTTGATAAATCTTTGATTTAACCCTGCTGCAATGAGTGGTAAATATGCACT
This sequence comes from Plestiodon gilberti rubricaudatus, assembly GCA_026170595.1. Taxonomy (NCBI): domain Eukaryota; kingdom Metazoa; phylum Chordata; class Lepidosauria; order Squamata; family Scincidae; genus Plestiodon; species Plestiodon gilberti. The sequence continues at coordinate 81,788,330 of JANXHW010000001.1, forward strand.
ATGCCCCCCTGATGTCTGTGCCCCCCCCAAAAAACTGAGAAAAAGTGTATTATTAGAAGTGTTTTGAGTTTTTATTTAGAAGTTTCGTGATGTTTTTGTGACCAGAAATATGTCATCGGAACCTAACTCTTGTTTGTTTATGTTAGCCTATGGTAAAATTGGTTTCGTTATAAGTTGTTTCACTTAAAGTTGCAGTTTCCAGGACCCTATCTACAACCACTGGCGTCGCTGCAGGGGGGCGGAGCTCTAAGTTCCGACGTGGCTCCGACCCTCCGTTACACCAGAGCATGAAGCGGCCCCGCCCCCCTCGCCTTCAGAACCATTCAAGGCGGTGCAGCGACGCCAGTCTCTACAACTTTAAGTGAGGACTTCCTGTATTCCCAAAGTAAGCCTTGGAACTCAATGGGGTTGAAAGATCCAGTAAAAATCAGTAAAAATCTTAGAAAGTGGATCTGAGGAAGGAAGAAACTAACCTCAGAAAGCCTCAATTACAAATAAATAATTCTCCATTTATTCTCCGATGTCTGTCAGCTTACTTTGCCTAAATTAATTGGTACCACTTTGAACCCATATATTAATTTAAATCTCTCAGAGTCTGTATTGTTAGTCCTGGAACTGTTTAAGTGACGATGATTATCAAAGTCAATGGCTCTTCGGTGCCAGCAATTAATCACAAAACAAAGGTTCCTGAATGCATTAGCTCTCGCTGTCGCCCTGTCTTCTTACTGAAGGCCAGACATGAGTCCCCTGCCTCCGGTGCCAGCAGGAGGCTTGTGCTGCTGTCAGTGCCAAATTCAGGATTCACAGTAGTAGGCCCCAATTAATCAAGGGCATTTCAATATTGCATGTACACTTGGCAAAGGGAAAAAAGGCTTCGGAATGAATGTGTGAACAAAGATTCTATCTCCCAGACTCCGTTTGCCGAAGCAGATATTTCAATCCCATTGGGTTCCAAAGCTCGGTTAACAATAAAGTCAATGAGTAACAATAACAATGGATAACACACATTTAGCTTCTCCAAAATTAATAGTTGTTATAACCTGTGCCATGGAACAGGTAACAGGTTTCCCAAAACAAGAGCAATAGCATGTATGTCTTTTGTATATTTATATTTGTTATAACTATATACATATTTATACCTATAAATATATAATACCTGTACCCATTTTAAAAATATACCGCAGTTAAATGTCAACTATTTGCCAGCTCATAAAAGCTTTTACCATCACAAAACATAAACAGGCTTCATCTAGCCGTTTGTCAGAAATGATGGATCCTTAGCCCTTTCGGACATTCAGCTGAATGTGTGCAAGGGGAGCAGGGGTCATGCTTGATTTTGAATCATGCACACTGATTTTAAGGACTGATTAGAGCTCCTTGGATGTATGCACATAGGGCTCTGTTTGCAATTGGAATCCCTACTTTTTCAGGGTTCCTGATTGTGTAGAAGAGCCTGTGCACATAGAGTTATACAGTACGTGCGTAGAGCTCTTTGCACCTTTAAATGCACATGCACATTTGAGGACTAGAGCCTCTGCTGCAGTCATGCTCCCTCTCACATGCATATATAGATGGCACATTTTGAAGGCATAAATTAACTGAAGAGAACCTGAAGAAGTAGCAATGCTGAATCTATTTCCCATAGCACATGCTCCATCTGACCACACTCTCCATTCCTCGCTTCTTTTGTATTTCCTTCTGTCCTGAAAATCTTCCCCATAAACTATAAGACTAGTCTACTCATTTTAATCCCCATCCATTGTGCTTTGCAGTTCAGAAGCCAAGGGAACACCACTCTAGAGGCTATTTAACTTTTTTTTTTTAGAGCTCATTTTCCAAAGCCTGTGCTTAAAGTAACATGTAGTATGACCTGTAGTTTCTAATAAACTTCAAAGGAAGAGAGTTCCAGAGCTGGGAAGAAACTGCTTCCTGCTTGGAGTTGCTATCCACTTGACCTACAATATAGAGCCTCATATGTGCATGAAACATACACGGCAATCTGATCCACAGGTGCATAGGGGATTTGGCCTTGCCAACAGTGTTTGGATTTGGAGCACTTTGTTATCCATGCATAAATATTATAACTGAGGAGATCGTTTTGCCTGTACACAGCCTTTTCCAAAGTATCAGAAGATATCACCCAGCAATACCACTGGTTTCAGAGAAGTAGTGCTTTAGTGCTAATTCTTTGAGGAATAGTGTTTTAGAAGATGTGATGGAACACACAGGGAAAGAGGTAGTATCTCGAGCAGGGAGTTAAATTGCTTTTGATCCATTTCAAATTCTAATTGAGATTGTTTAGGACAGGGGTTCTCAACCGGTGGTACGCATACCACCAGTGGTACTTTGAGGTATATCTCGTGGTACGTAACCGGTCTGAACCCTGAAGCCCCTTTACAATGGAACTCAGGAGCAGAAGTTTCAGATGCTATAGAGCTTGGGAAAGCGCCAGCAAGAGGCTTGGCTGGTGAGCAGAGATGAAGCGTGCGGGTTTCATGCGCTGAAAAAGGCCCTCCTGTCCGGCCCAAACCTCTTACTGGCGCTTTTCTGAGTTCCGTGGCATCAAAACCCTCTGCTACTGAGCTCCGTCGGTGTCTCATACCTGGAAGTGATGGGTGACCTGTCACTTTCGGTGACACGCCAAGGAGCTGAGAAGCCCTGGTCTAGGATAAATTAGTTAGGAAACAAAATGTATGACACCAAATACACAACAACTAATTAAAAAGGGAAATTAATTTGAGGATATGGTCACGTCATGAAAACCTACAGAAATATCTAAAAAGGGAAAGTTCCTAAAACAGTGTAATCCTAAAAATTCAGCATTTATATGTTTACATTATTTTTTAAAATTATGCAACAGGTAGAAAATGAGAACGTATATGAAGCCAAACATGAAACAAAACTACCTGTGAAATGGACGGCTCCCGAAGCAATTCGCTGCAATAAGTTCAGCATTAAATCTGACGTCTGGTCCTTTGGAGTTCTCCTTTTTGAAATAATCACATACGGAAAGATGCCTTATGCAGGTGAGTGCATTGTTCAAAAGGAATATTGACACACTTCCTAGCTGGTTCTTACTAGTTTCTGTTCAACTGCTTTGAAGGCCTAGCAAAGATTTAAAATGCTGTGTGTGGAACTAAACCTCTTGGATAACGTGCATTGTTGGTCTGGAATATAATTCACAGCTACTGGGCAGCAGAAGCCTATTGGGCACTCTCCAGAGCCAATGGACTCCAGTCTGTCATGGTTCACTTAGCTGGAACCATTTCAGTTTTTCTCTCTCCTTTTAGCCAATTGGCTATACACTTAGGTTCATCATATCCTCTGCTAGAAGGGCAGGAAGACAGTTAAAGATAGGAGATTCTCACTCAATGTAGGGAAACAAGGAAGAGGGTTTTGCAATACAGTGCATCACAGGAAGTTGACATTTGTGGATTTACCGTAATAACAACCCCCATTCAGTTTAAAATAGTATGAATCCTCACTTTAGTTCCAATGTTTTAAAACTATATTACAGGTTTGATGGGCTATCAAGTCCTCCAGAAACTGGATCAAGGGTACAGAATGCCTCAGCCAGCGAACTGTCCTAAAGAGCTATATAACATTATGCTCGAATGCTGGAATGCTGAAGCGAAAGAGCGACCAACCTTTGAAACATTGCACTGGAAACTGGAAGATTATTATGAAATGGATTCTATATCCTACGTGGATGCAAATACTTTTCACAGATGAACCACAAAATAGCCCTATGGATCACTTAAGTGAGAATGACAGCCAAGTAACTATATTCCTTTCACAAATGTTATCTTTTACCTTTAAATGTCATCTTATAGAATGTATATTTCCGCACAGTCCACCAGGAATCTGATGAAGCAGACCCTTGTCTATGAAAGTTCCTGATGCAAAAAATTTGTTATGGCGCCATAGGTTACAATCAGCCTAAGGCTGCTACTCTTCTGGAATTTTCACCCAAGTAACTGTGAGATCATTTTAACTTCAAAATAGACAGATTGTGTGGTTAAAATACTGATGAGTCTTAAGGAATATGTATGTACTGAAATCTGTGATGATGTGCCCAGATCTTGATGACAGCAGTCTGTCTTGTAAGATTATGCAAACTGCACCAAGCAGTGTTTTTTATCTTTCTGCCATACAATGAAATTACTTTTCTATTTATTATTTAGACAGGAGATGGTAAAAACATGAATCATTAACAGATAGCCTGCTGCACAATAGGCATCGTAATACTGCACTTTTAATATATGACTGTTTATTTGTTACTCTTCAAATTCCACTGCTTATCTGCTCAATCCCATCACTTGGTTATTATGAAGGAATTTGATTGCACAGCAGGACCCGGGTGCCTTTTTCTCTCCGCCTCTGAATATCCTGTGACTACAATATGGCAAGTCTGCTGCAGTACATGTCTTTGTTGAATATGGAGTAGATGTATGTTTGTTCCGAAGGAAAACGATGGTACATCTTGGAGTAAATATTAACATTCTCAAGTAATAAAATGATTTTTAAAAGAATTAACTCAGTTGTCTTGTCTTGGGGTCAAATGTTGAGCTGGTTGGTGTATTTGTCACTCATACATTATAACCTTATAATTATGAGCCTCTTACATATTGCCGCACTAGAACCTTCATTCGTTTTTGCAGAACCTGGTGGTTCTATTTTGCATTTCTTTCAAGCAGTGATTTGAAATACTGTACGATAGATGAAATACAGTCCTACGTGTGGATTTCTCAGGCTTTGATATCTGCTTTTTATTCGCCTGACTGTGGGACTTTTTTATCCCTTCATTGACTTCATATGGACACCAGCCATCCAACAGAGCTGTTAGTCTCATCACCAGCGCACAGTAGATTCCAGTGAGTCATTCTAGGCTCCTGAATTGTGTTTTATCTGGTGTCAATTTAAAGTGATTCCATGGAATATGGAAACAATCAAGTGTAGCATACCAATACTCACAATATGGTTTTCCTCTGCTGTTTATAGCTATGCATTTTTTTGCCTATTTGTGCAGCTTCCTATTTATGTTTAGACTTGAAAATTTAAAATTGTGAATTGTTTTAGTTCATTTCATTGTAAACCACCGTCGGAACTATTATGACTAAAAGCAATGTCGACTTTTATCTAACGGTGGAATGTGGAGGCATTTCCACACATGCAACATGGCTTATGGAGGGGTAAGGGAAATTATTTTCCTTTTCCCCTCGCAAGTCTCTTGATCAGCCTCCCCCACCATAGCATGCAGAGCAGTCTGTTTTACCGTGACTGCATGCTATGGCAAGGAAAAGCATAGGCTATTGGGCTGAACTAGGGCCACAGCTAAGGTTAGTCCCTACAAGGGTTTGGTAGCAGTGGCGGCTGCTTCTCAGTGACCACACTGGCAGCTGCCATCCTTTTTCATGAAGCCTTAGGTTGGCCATGGGCCCTTTTATGGCCCTGGGCCTCCATGGCCTGTGCCCTAGTTGGCTGACTCCTAATGCTGCTAGTCCTGCTACCCTGAAATGGGATGAAACTTTCCCTTTTCCCACTTTTATTTTCTGATAGCTGGGTAGTAATGTAGCAACGTGGGAGTCATTTATCCACAGTACAGTCTGACATTGCTATTGTAACATGTATGAACAAATCATGTGCTTGAGGCCAAGTGTGTGGTTATTTTCCACACAACTGTAACGTGCTTGGGAGAACAGTGTACCTAAATGCTTCCCCATATTCTCTTTGTGAAAAGCTTGCATGTCAAGAGAAAATAGATTTCACTGAATTCTCTTTGACATGCTCTTTTTCTTCTTCTCATACCGATGGAGTGTCTTTACGTGGATGACAGTTCAAATATGTGATTTCCTATCTCTGTTCTGAACTGTGCAGTCCTGGGAGGATTATACCACAAATTGTTGTTCTGTCTATAAAACGTGGCTTTAATTTGGATGTAGCTCAGTGGTCGAACAAAGGATTTGCATGCAGAAGGTCCCTTTTCTAAAACCCCTAGAGAGTTGCGACCCATTGATGTAGACAATACTGAGCTGGATTGACCACTAGTCCAACTTGGTACAAAGCAGCTTTCTATGTTCCTAATGTTATACCCTGTTTTCCCGAAAATAAGACCTCCCCCAAAAGTAAGACCTTCCGTCATTTTTGTGTGATTTTTGCTGGCCCTCATAAATATAAGACCTCCCCTGAAATTAAGACCTAGCATGTGTTTTTTGGGAGCCAAAATTAATATAAGCCCCAGTCTTATTTTCGGGGAAACAGGGTAGGGTAGGTAGTGGGGGTGGTGAGGGGGAAAATGTAGTTAGAACAAAAACAGTCGCATCTTTGTGGTTTTGGGGACTGTGTTTATTGACCTATAGCCCCATGCCACAAAACACTGTTTTTGAAGTTGAGGAAACTTTCAAAGCCTTCCTAGGCTGTGATGTGGAATGAGAGTCTGCTGTTCAAAGAACAAAAGCCTGAAGCAGGCCTGAGGTAGCTCTTTGGAGCCCTTCAGTGTTAAGGCAAATTATACAGTCAGGTGAAATTTCTCCACATCTTGCAGCCAGTTCAAATATATTTCAACCACACTCTTACAGCACAGTCCTATGCATGTGTCTCAGCAGTAAGTCCCAATGGGAACTGACTTCCAGGTAAGTGTGTATAGGGTTGGCCCCTTAGAATTATATGTGGTTTTGGATCCATCTTAAAAATTCCATAATTACTTACACAATAGCATCACATTCTTCTGATTTATATGGGAATGGAGAAAGCACGTTCAGTATTACTGCTTTATCTCCATCTCCATTCTTTTATACGATTTTTCATATTCATACTTATAGAGATGTACTCCAGCTGAGCTAGAAGGATTCTCATTTCAATGAGTTCAGAGGAGAGCAAGAAAGGTGGTAATGGGTCTGGAAGCCAAGTCCTGTGAGGAACAGGTAAAAGAGCAGGTACATTTAGCCTGGAGAAGAGATGACTAGGGGGACATATCATAGCCATCTTCAACTATCTGAAGGGCTGTCACATGGAAGAAGGTGGGGGGACTCGTTCTCTGTGACTCCTGAGGGCAGGACTAAAACCAGTGGGCTAAAACTCTACAGGGAAGTAGATTTTGGCTAGACATGAGGAAGAATTTCTTGACTATAAGAGCCATAAGAGCTTATAAAGAGCTATAAGACTGTAATGGTTTGTCTTGTGCAGTTGTGGATAGTCCCTCAATGGAGATCTTCAAGCAGAGGCTGAATGGCCACCTGTCAGGGATGCTGTAGCAGCTGTGTGCATTGAGCAGGGGGTTGGATATGATAAACTCCCAAGTCCCTTCCAACTTTAACATTCTATGATTCTAACTTCATTGGGCCAATTGTCACCTCTATCTTTAGTGCTGATGTGCAGCAACCAGTACCAGACCAAAGTCATAGCATCTCGTGGCTTGAATTGCATGTCATCACTAATGGGTAGGGGCAGGAGAAAATGGTGATAACAAAATAAAAACACACAACACCGCTTTCTGCTAAAATCAAAACTGCAATAGAATAAAATAAACCATGTAATTTTGTGTCATTCTTCATCTACTGACACTGTACAACCTATACCACCTACCCAGTACACTTTTAAAGCAGTTACAATTGATACAAATTGGAAAATTTAGAATAACAACACCACTTTCTGCTATTTCATTTTGGTTAAACACCAAAATCTGGAAAAAAAAACCACAAAAAACAAAATCAAAACACCAACACACCATTTTCTCTTACCTCTACTAATGGGTACCTTAGGAGGCAAATCAGTTCTGGTTTCTCGCCACCCACCCTCCTCTCTCTCTTGATTCTATCCAACATCTGACCAATCTAGCCCCTCACCTGTTACCTTTTTCTCCAACTGGAGAGGGATAATGATTGGGCCAACATTAAGAGTATTTTTCCTATGACACTTTTCATTCTGTTCCGATTGCAAAAGTTGCATCTTCTAAAGATAATTTTCCCTTAAGATATTTTGCAGCAAAGGATCTTTGAGCAAAAAACCAGATTCCTTTATAAAGCCCAGACTACTAATCTAAAGGATGACACATTCTCTAGACAATAAGGGTCAATCCTTGAAGGCTCAGGATCAAGAACAGAAAGCCCTGGAACATGCCTTTTAGGAGAACTGGCGATTCAGCACTTCTGAATAAGAAATCGGAACCTATGTTTTCTTAATGTTGAACTGGAAGAGAAACGGTAGGAGAAAGAAATACAAAAGGTATAATCGAACAAAAGTTATTCATTACTTAATCCTATTGAAAATAATGGAATGAAACCAAAGCTGCAATCACACTTGCCTGGAACCAAGTCCATTAAACTCAATGGGGCTTATTTCTGAGTAGACATGCCTAGGATTGCACTGTTAGCCATGTGCTTTTCATTTTGGTGTGATGATCATGATTATCTTTTGCTGCATTGTGCATAAAATATGGACAAAATGGGGGCTTTGTATTGTATGCTAAATGTATTGTTCTGAACTGTCTTCTGTGTCCAAATGGCTGAATAAGTGAAAAAAAAAATGTTGCTGTAGTTTCCTAGCAGGGCATTATGAAAGGTGGAAAGGACAAACCACTTAAGATAAGAATGCAGGTGAGCTATCTATCATCTAAAGAAGACAGGTGCCAATGCTGCACTGTATCCATTCAGATTATTGGGGATCGGTTCCATGTAAAGATTTTATGACTGAATTGAAGGGAGCTTAATGGATATCTTTAAACAGACCAATTGTACAAAGTTTGACTCAAAATCCTGAGCAATATGATCTGTGTCACCCAAGAAGTAAATTTACTCGTTTATTTTGTCCTTCTCACAGTACAGTTTTAAACAGGAGTACTAGGAGTATAGAACATAGAACATAGATGCTTTCGAACTGTGGTGCTGGAGAAGACTCCTGAGAGTCCCTTGGACTGCTAGGAGATCAAATCAGTCAATCCTAAATGAAATCAACCCTGACTGTTCCCTGGAAGGACAGGTACTGAGGCTGAAGCTCAAATATTTCGGCCACCTAATTCGAACAGAGGAGATCTGGAGAAGACTCTGATGCTGGGAAAGATTGAAGGCAAAAGGAGAAGGGGAAGGCAAAGGATGAGATGGCTAGACAGCATCACCGATGCAACGAACATGAAAATGAGTGATCTCAGGAAGATAGTGGAGGACAGGAAGGCCTGGCGGGATATGGTTCATGGGATCACGAAGGGTCAGACACGACTTAATGACTGAACAACAAAATTAGAACATAACCTGAGGTGCTATGTAAATCTTATGAGCAATTCTTAAATTCCCCAGTAGGTGGAGGTACAGATTGCTGCCTCGATTCATCTACAAAAATAAACTAAAACTACTAACAGGAATCCAAATGCATATGGTTTGTTTAGGCACCATATTGTGGTGTTTGCCCACTCATAATCACAATTCTGGCAGTTGCACAAGGAATAACTACTATCACATGAATAGCATGCAGACTTTATAATAAAACCCCAAAGTTCAAACAACAAAGAAAGTGTATGATTACAGTTGATTGCCCTAAATCAATAGGGATAGCACACCCAGGCCTTTTTTTATACCCTGTCACAAACCTAGTTGCTCATTAGCATCAAGATGACGAGCCCACTCTGAACCCCACTGAAATGACTGTATCTTTTTTTTATGTTGAGGAGCATCTCCATCTTCATCCGGTACCACTAGTGATTGCTTGCAACTAATTGCACACAACTGGAGCTGGGGTGGGGCCACTGAATTTTGTATAAGTTCTCTGACCAATAAGAAATGAGAAACATCCTCTGCTATTCACTGTGGCATAAATGTATCCAAAGGGCAAAAGAAAAATGAGAAAATGTGCTCAAAATGTATGAATTGTTTATTGCTTGTGCCCCATCTTAGTGCTGTATGAGGAGTCAGAGGTATTTTTAGCGTTACATTTTTAATGTACTTTTCAGCACTATAATTTAACTACAGTACATGCATCAAATATTGATTTTGACTAACATATGACTGTTATCTAAATCATAATGATAGCATTTCCTAAAGCTAAGCACTGCTGACCTTCATACTTTATTGTCTTTTATATTTTATGAGCAAAATGAAATTGCTGTCCCAGAATTAGGGTGCATAGTTATTGTATGCTGTGATTATAAATGCATTTCTACTGATGAGAAAAGGCATTGGAAAAATTTCCCTAACTCTCCAGTGACCTTTTTTTCTTTAACTCAGAAAAATTGTTCACCTTCCTCTCTGCCATTATTTTGTTGTACATTCAGCACAATCCTAAATATTTTTGTTGAAAAGTGGTATATCATCATCATCATCATTAATAATAATAACTCAGAAGTGAGTTACACTGTGTTCAATATTTCATACTCCCAGGGGCAGCACAATCCACAGTAAGGATCACGCTGGATCCTATCCCCATACCGGGCCGAGATCGGCCCGGAGGTGTACTCGCGGGGAGGACCCAATGGGCCTCCTCGGATTTCCAGCAGTTCTTGAGTTGACGTAGGTCCAAGGAGGCCGTGTAAAGGCTGCGCCGGCCTGAGAGGGGACGAGGATATGGCAGCTGCCATCCCCGCCCCCTCCCGGGGGAAGCTCTGCTAACCGTCACACCACCTTCCCTTGCCGCCCGGACCGCCCCCATGCTTGTCATAGGGAGCCTTACCTTTTCCAGCGGCCGCAGGTATGATCTGGCGCCGGAGTAAGGGCTGCTGGCCTCTGCGCCAGTGGCCCTTACTCACGAGTCATTGCAAAGTGCTTTACAGCACATTTATGACAGCTTAAAGAGGCGGAGCACTTGCTCGGCCGCTCTAAGTTTACGGAAGATTGCGCTCTAAGTGTAGGGAGGTTTCTTCTCAGATAATCAGCTTTGTCAGCCATGTTCACAATTTTGATTGCAAATGGGAGAATTGTACACTTTTAAAATTATCTTTTATTAGTGTGCTGTTTTGTAATGCTCATCAACCACCACTAATGGTAGAAAAACAACAGGATATCTGCGCAACAAAGGCAAAATGGATGGAGAGATTTAGGGTCGGCTTCAAGTGTTGGCCGGATTAAGAACTAGTCAAGGGTCTCTTGCCTTTCAGAAGGTCCACTTTATCCCTGAATCAACCCAATACCAGGGAACTGCCACAGATTTCCTCTTGAGGTAGTGCCAGAAAACTGGAAAAAGGGGACAGAGTGCCACATAGTGAGGGGGGCCACTACTGAGAAAGCCCTTTCACAGGTTAACACCAACCTAACCTCTGATAACGCTGCAAGAGGGTCTCTCTGGAAGATCTTACGAGAAGGGCAGATTCAAATACTTTGGCCCGAAGCCACTACAATCTTGAAAGGCTACGACCAGCACTTTGAATCATGCCTGGAAATATGTTGTTGTTGTTCAGTCGTTAAGTCGTGTCCGACCCTTCGTGATCCCATGAACCATATCCCGCCAGGCCTTCCTGTCCTCCACTATCTTCCTGAGTTCGCTCATTTACAATAAACTGTGGCAAATTCTTATAGAGATGGGGGTACCAGACCACCTTACCTGTCTCCTGAGAAACCTGTATGCGGGTCAAGAAGCAACAGTTCGAACCGGCCATGGAACAACCGATTGGTTCAAAATTGGGAAGGGAGTACGGCAAGGCTGTATATTGTCACCCAGCTTATTTAACTTATATGCAGAGTACATTATGAGAAATGCAGGGCTGAATGAATCGCAAGCCTTTCCGCTGGTGCTGCTTACTCTCTGGGTGCTGGAAACGTGCCTTATGGCACATTTGCAATACCCTAGACCAGTGGAGCAGCCACTCCGCCAGTCTCTACTTAGACAGGATTGCACCGACAAACACTTCTTTTTAGGTTCGCCATTCAAGCAGAGAGGGCTAAATATTTAAACAGTGGACCAGTTTGAATGATACCCTGTCCAACCAGCACCCGACACATCCTGGCCCTTGGATGAACCGCCCCCAATGCAATTTGAAAAAAGCCTCCAATTCCCCCAGATGCAAGAGGAAGGACCAGGATGTGCATATTCCATGAGTGTGCATGTCATTTATTTATTTATTTATTTATTCCATTTATTTATTTATTCCATTTATTGCATGGGCCCAGCTGGCTCGTCTACTCTGAATAAAACTGTTTGTGTTATGTAAAGCATCTTTTAGCACCCAGTATAGCTTTTATTTGTTTACAAACGTTGACCACATTACTGAAGGGGGAGGTAAGTAGTATATTATTTTTCCTCATTTTGGGAGGTGTTTAACCGAATTGCTTCTTCTAATATAGCGATCATAGCCCCCCTATTATTGCTATTGAGTGGATATCCTCTATTCCACAGCTGCGAACCTCACACTGCATGCGCTGAATGGGGCTTTTCCAGAGTACGTCGTATGCCACATGCCGCCCCCATCATCTCAATTTAACATGCCTTGACTGTATGACCCAACCTCTGTTTAACATTTAAGAGGATATTTCTGTTCATTTCTCCAGATGAAGAAGGGCACCAACGTGTGCAGGCAGACAAATGGTCAGTATCCAGTTTGAATTTGTTTCCCCCTCATTGCAGCCTAAAGGGGCCTGGGAAAAAGTAGAGCAGAAACATACTGCTGTAAATTATTCAAGTGATTCTGCCATTTCTAGAAGCAGGCAGGATGGTCTGCCCATAAAACATTAACATGACATTTCCAAGTCGTGACAGGTGGTTTGGGAGAAGGCTTCCCAACGAAGACAGCACTGCTTTGTGGGCAGGGAAATTTGTTCAGCTGTAAACTAACTCATACCCTCTTGCTTATTTCCACACAAACACACCCTGCTGAGTGTTGCATAAGGGTGTGCGAGCATGAATACGCAAAAAAACAAAAACATCTTGCACATCCATTTAAAACAGCTTTGTTCATTGCAGTTCTGAGCTACAGCATCGGGGCACAGTGCATATTCGATGCCCCATCCCTCGCCTTTTGAAAAATGTGTTTAGTTTGCCCTGTTCAAAACTGAAACATCCTAAAGTGTATTAAATAGTTCTGACTGAAAAGAAGGAGCCTTGGCTTGCCCCTGTTTTCCCTTGTGCCAGCTGAAAAGAAAAGATTGGACTTTTTTGTATAACTGCAACAGACAGTAGAGAGTAGCCCAATTCCCTGGCCTGATAATCACATTTTTCAAGAGGGCAGCCTCACGGCAATGTCAGATGCCCTTCCATTTAATGACGTCCCAGCTTCTTAGAACTATAATATGATTGGACAGTCTGAGGATAGACTACCAGTTGAGCAGAAACTCTCACGGGGCTAGTGTTACCAATGAAAACTGTGATCTGTCAAGACCCCGTGGAGTTGAAGGCTTAATAGGTCTCTAAAATCCATCCTACTGAACTACTACTGCTCTTTCTCATTTCTTTATGCGCTAGACATTTTATAATTCCATTTCATTCTCTGTTTGCGGAAGACCAGTACAAACAACTGGAAGGGTTCATCATAGGTACCATAGGTGCTTCAATCCAGACATCTGGTACGGTGGTCCTTATCCGCTGAAGCCACATTGTTCTTGTAGGACACACAAGACGGTAACCAGCAGCATGTGCATTAAGCGACTACCTACCTTTATCCCATGTGCTTGTCAGTCTACCACGTTACAAGAATAGTTTCACAAGATCCTTCTGGATTAGTTTCTGTCCAGTGGCAATAGTGCCAAGGAATGGCAGTCGGCCTAATTTGGCTCCTCACTGAAGACATTGTTTTCTGAATTTTTTTTCTTTGTCTTCAGGAGCAGGAAGACAAACATAGTTGGTGCCTATTAAATCATCAAACAACTATTTATAAAATATTGTTTAGATGAAATTCAAGGCTCACCCTTAATAAAAGATGTTCAATAATTAATTTTTTGCAGGGGAGGGGGGTGAAAATTCAATGCTGTTGAAATGTCTGTATTCAGAATAGAACAATCAATGACAATGCCCTATAAAGTGCTGTATACTGACTCAGATTAAGCAGTCCCCCTAGCCTAGTTCTATCTGCAATTTTCCAGCATGTCTGGCCGGTTTCTCAACGCTGTACTCCTTTAAGTGGAAATACCAAGGGTTGAAACTGTGACTGTAAAGTCATCAATGTAAGTCTATGTTCTAGTGAGCAATGTCTTTCCCCTCATACTAGACTTCTGCAGAACTCCACACAGATACTATTTGTCTAAATTTAAAAACTATTAGAAAGAAAAAATAATCAGGGTAGAAGCGTATGATTTGGTTTGGGTGCTAATAGGAATAGCATTGCATAGTGCGTGTGTCCATTGCATAGCATGACAAGTCCTGCGTATAAACAGGCCAGCGCTATTGATGCTATGAAAACCATCTGCTCAACGGAATATTGAAGATCTTAAAATCCAGATGCCCTGTTTATTACTTAATACTTTCTAATCATACCTATGTTTCTTATTTGCTTCCTCCCTCTGCTGACAGTTCTATTGTTATTCTCCCCCCCCCCCTGCATGCACTTAGGCACCAGTTGCCACTGGTGTTCATGTGCAGGTGATAGGCAAGACAGATACTCAGCAGGCTTCTCTGGCAGTGTATTGTGCTAATTGTGCAGCCATGTGCCAGCACAATGTTGCCAGAATACTCCAACTGTTCACCCTTCATTTTTTTTTTTATCTTGGAACACGGATTTACCACCTTCCTGCCATATCTTCTACCTCCAGAGGTAACAACCTCTACGACTGTGCACGAGACGCCAACTCGTGCATCAGTTCCAACTGTATAATCAGCTTGAGCAATCACATTTATTCAGTGTGGCTGTATCCCACTCACTAACTCAGCATTCCAATATTTCTCTTCATTACAATTCCTTTAAAAACAACACTGTTTTAATTTGAATAAAAATGTGTGTGTGTGTGTGTGTGTGTGTGTGTGTGTGTGTGTGTGTGTGTGTGTGTGTGTGTGTGTTAAACCCAACACATCATCCTCACTCTTGAATTGCTATAGAGATTGTGTATACAGACTATCAAGCTCCTGTAGAAAACATATTTATAACAAGACTTATCACCGGTAGGTGCATCAAAGTATGTGCGCATGTGCACATGAACAAACATTATCCAGAGATTGGCCTGATACTTGGAAACAGTGAGCTGCAGTATCTCATGGGAAAACCATGAGTATGTTCATTTCTTTCTTTTTCTTCTCAGTAGAGAATGGGCAGGAGAAGGCCATAATGTGCTGAATCGTTGGCATGAGTGAGTTGGCTAAAGCCTTGAATGGTGCTTCATTCCCAGCTGCTTGTTGATTGATAGAACTGAATTGGTAATAACTCTGGAGGGAGCCGTTTACCGTGACTTCCATCTGGAGCTGCTGTGTTGTGACTCATGAAGATGGCTACCAATCAGGCAGATTTGGCAGCTCTTCCCAGTGCCAAGCAAGGCTTGGATGCTGGGGAATAAGCAAGTTGTCAGGGGGGAGGTATCTGGAATGAAGAGAGTTTGATGCATTGAATTGTGGTCTCCCTCATTAAAAAGAAATGAAGCACTTGGAAATAAACTGGGGGGGGGGGGAGAGAGAGAGAGAGAGAGAGAGAGAGAGAGAGAGAGAGAGAGAGAGAGAGAGAGAGAGAGAGAGAGAACAACGAATGTTTGATGGTTGCAAAAACAACCAAGAACTTTATGTGCATGTTCCTTCCTCTCCATAATTGCTCCTTCTTACGGGCCAAGTTTTGACCTTAGATTTGCACCATATCCTATCATAATGGGCCTCAATTAAACATATGAGGAACCAACAGCTGTCACCGTCTTTAAACTGCCATCAGACACTTCTGTTCCATATGGTAGAACCCAGGTCCAAATGCTTTCTACAGTTGCTCCCCAATGAGTTGTTGGTGATGGAAAGTTTTTAAGTGGATTTCTGCTAGCATCTGAAACAAAGGGATCTGGGAACGGTTGTGAGCAAGTATTGTTTCAGTCAACTTTGGAACTTCCAGTGTTCCTGAGGTGTCTCCTAGACAGGATGAAACTGTTCTGATCATTGCATAGATAGTTGTATACTATATTTTATCTTGTAAGCTCAAGTTAATTAAAAAATATGTTTATCACAGTGATTTAAAATACAGAAAAATAAGAATAAGCTTTAAAGGTAGTATTGTAAGCATAGAGTAGTATTTATGGCTTTAATATCTTTTATAAGAACTATGTCTCATATAATGTCTTGACTATGGTAACAATAGTAGTAAATTTATAGTTTCATGCTGTCTGTGGTAACACACACCACAAAACCATAAATTTATGTGGTGCTTTTTGTTAGCTATCTAGTGTATCTCTCTCTGGACACCTTAATTGGGACTGCTTGGTTAGAATATGTGTTTGAACTGTGCCCACACTAATTTCCACAGGTATTGGAAGAATTCCTCATAAAGATTGTAAGCTAGTATTGCCATAGATAGATCATTACACATTCACAGTTTGACATGTATAAATCAATACACCTTTCAACACATACAGCACAGGCATACTTGTGATGGTCCACCAGCATAATGTGTGAAAAGCAATATGCTCCATGAAAGAGGGCAGTTTCTCAAGATTTTCCAAAAATCTTTTTTTAAGAGACTGGCAGCCCAGTCCTATTCACCACCCCCCTTGACATTGCAGCGGTGGCAATATGGCAGCTGCTACATCCTGTGCGGGGGACGGGACTGGGAGGCTTCTGCAGGGAAAGGGGATGTTTAATACACTTACCCCTGCATATGCCTCATAGTCTGCAATGGGTCTCCTCAGACCTACACTAGCAAGTCCAAGGAGAGAAAAAGGGTGGGGCGGCTGCAGGGAAGGGGGATACGATCTGGCATGAGCCTTCCGCAATGGATCCTCCCCCTCCCATGGCCTCCCTTCCCCCTGTTCCCCCCCCCCCGCCGCTGCATTCCGCAGTCTGAACCAAGGGCTACAGGAAAGGGGTGAGCCTAGGACGGGCCATGAAAGCACTTCACCACTCTCTTGACCAATGCCACACAGGTCCTCTAGGATCTGCTGGGTTAACCAAAGGCATTTGTTTGGCACTAGAGGCCTGAGGCTGATCCAGAAGCATTCCTACGGTGGGGGCGGTACTGTAAGTTGTGCCCCATCCTAGTCCCCATTTGCAAGCCTGTACGAGGTGGCCCCGCCCCCTCGCTGTCAGAACCATTCCGTTTGGAGAAAGCAATGGGCAGGGAGTCTCCTGCCCACTGCTTTCTCTGCACGGAATGGCTCCGACGGCGAGGGGGCGGGGCTGCCTCGTGCCGGCTTGTAAACAGGGACTAGGACGGGGCGCAACTTACAGTACCGCCCCCACCGTAGGAACGCCTCTGGGCTGATCCCAGGCCTCCAGCAAACAGGGTCAAAAGCAGAAAAAGGCCTTACACCCATGCACGCATTCACACACACACAGCACAACTCAGAGGAGATAGTCAATCACTATGGAAGATATGGTGGGGGGGGGGGTCAGACAAGCCGTTCCAGGAGAAGGAGGGTCCATCATAGATAGATTGTCTCTCCTTCTGGTCTCTCCCCCAACTCTTGGATGACTGGTACTCTTGGCAGTGATTCCCTGAATCTGAAGCTGCTGCTTTTGAACGCCAGGTCGGTAAATAATAAAACCAACCTCATCCGGGACTTGGTCCTGGATGAGAATGCCGACCTGGTATGCATCACAGAAACTTGGTTGGATGGGGCGGGAGGGGTAGGCCTCTCCCAGCTTTGTCCCCCAGGTTTCCAGGTGGTGCAGCAGCCACGGTTGCAGGGATGGGGAGGAGGAGTTGCGATGGTCTATCGTGAATCCATCTCCCTTACCAGGTGCCCCGTTCAGCAGTTCACTGGGTTTGAATGTCTTCATGTTGTGTTGAGAGGGCCGGACAGGATGGGGATTCAGTTGGTGTACACATTCAGTTGGCCTTGCTGCCCAACAGTCTCCCTGCCTGAGCTGACTGGGGTGATCTCGGCGGTGGCGCTGGAGTCCCCCCGCCTATTAGTGCTGGGGGACTTCAATGTTCATGCCGAGGCGCCCAAGGTTGGTGCAGCTCAGGACTTCATGGCCGCCATGACAACCATGGGCCTGTCCCAGAAGATCTTGGCCCCGACACATGAGGCGGGACATGTACTGGACCTGGTGTTTACAGCTGAACAAGGGGGCGGCGATCTGGATGTGGAGGAGATTGACATCACTCCGTTGTCATGGACAGATCATTTTCTGGTAAGGTTTAGGCTTGTTGCAACCTCCTCCTTCGCAAAGGCGGGGGACCGCATTCTATGGTCCGCCCCCAGAGGCTAATGGATCCAGAAGGTTTCCTGAGGGCTCTGGGGGACTTTCCCACTGCCAAGACTGGTGACTTGTCTGAGGCCCTGGTTGACCTCTGGAATGAGGAAATGGCCAGGGCAGTGGATGAGATCGCTCCTGAGCGACCTTTGCCACACCGCAGACTCAGAGCGGCTCCTTGGTTTACTGAGGAGCTGCAGACGATGAAGCGACGGGGTAGATGTCTTGAGCGACGGTGGCGGAAAACCTGTGCCGAGTCCGACCGAACACAAAGTAGGGTCCATTATAGAGCCTACTCCGTGGCGGTGGTAACAGCGAAGAGAAATTTCTTCTCTGCTACCATTGTGTCTGCAGGCAATCGTCCAGCGGAGCTGTACCGTGTGGTGCGAGGCCTACTCCATCAGGCCCCTCCAATGGATCAGGAGGAACACATGGTGGCCCGCTGTGACATGTTTGCTAAACATTTCGCAGATAAAATCGATCGGATTCGCCATGACTTGGAGGCCTCATTGACAATATCTGAGGATGTCCCCTTGGCACCTGCTGGTCTGGTGTTGTGGGATTCTTTTCAGCTTGTACAGCCTGAGGATGTGGACAGGCTCCTCTGGAGTGTGAGGCCAGCTGCCTGCCTGCTTGACCCTTGCCCGGCTTGGCTAATCAGATCCACCCGGGAGGGGCTGGCCGAGTGGATGGGGAGGGTGGTCAATTCTTCTTTGAGGGAGGGGGTGCTGCCGCTCGCTTTGAGCCGGGTGGTGGTTCGACCCCTTCTGAAGAAGCCCTCCCTTGATTCCACAGTAATGGAAAACTACCGGTCAGTTTCAAACCTCCCGTTTTTGAGCAAGGTAATTGAGCGGGTGGTGGCATCTCAACTCCAGAGGGTCCTGGATGAAGCGGATTATCTAAATCCCTTTCAGTCTAGCTTCAGGCCGGGCTTTGGGACGGAAACAGCCTTGGTCGCCTTGGTGGATAACCTATGCTGAGGACTGGACAGGGGGAGTGCGTCCCTGTTGGTTCTGCTGGACCTCTCAGCGGCTTTCGACACCATCGACCATGGTGTCCTTCTGGGCCGACTGGCTGAGCTGGGGGTCGGGGGCACCGTTCTGCGGTGGTTCCACTCCTACTTGGCAGATAGGTCCCAGATGGTGGTGCTGGGGGACGCCTGTTCGGCATCCTGGCCCTTGAGGTGCGGGGTGCCACAGGGCTCCATCTTGTCCCCCATGCTATTTAACATCTACATGAAACCGCTGGGAGAGGTCATCCGGGGATTTGGAGTTGGGTGCTATCAATATGCTGATGACACCCAGCTCCATCTCTCCTTTCCACCTGATTCCAGGGTGGCTGTTGAGGTTCTGGAGCGCTGCCTGGAGGCGGTGGGGACCTGGATGAGGGCTAACAAGCTGAAACTAAACCAAGACAGAGGTTCTCCTGGTCCGGAAATCCACAATGCAGGTACTAGAGTATCGTCCTGCTCTGAAGGGGGTTGCACTCCCTCTGAAGGAGCAGGTCCGCAGCTTGGGGGTCCACGTGGATCCGTAGCTGCTCCTGGATTCCCAGGTGGCAGCTGTGGCCAGGGGGGCCTTTGCCCAGCTTCGGCTGGTGCGCCAGCTGCGACCGTACTTGGATCGTGCAGACCTGACCACGGTGATCCATGCCACAGTGACGTCGCGACTAGATTATTGTAACGCGCTCTACATGGGGCTGCCTTTGAAGACAGTTCGGAAACTGCAATTAGTGCAGAATGCGGCGGCCCGTGTGGTCACTGGAGGTAGGCGGTTCGACTCCGTTGGGCCGCTCCTCCGACAGCTGCACTGGCTGCCGATTCGTTTCCGGGCCCAATTCAAAGTGCTGGTTTTGACCTTTAAAGCCCTATACGGCTTGGGGCCAGGATATTTGAGAGACCGCCTACTTCTATATAGTCCGGCCCGTCTCCTCAGATCATCAGAGAAGGCCCTTTTGCGAGTGCCGTCGCCCAAGGAGGTGCGAGGGGCAACGGCTAGAAACGGCCTTCTCAGTAGTGGCTCCAACCTTATGGAATTCCCTCCCCTTTGACCTACGAACTGCTCCCTCCTTGGACACTTTCCGGCGAGGCCTAAAAACCTTCTTGTTCAAAGAAGCCTTCTGAGCCCCTGCCTTTTTTAACATCTCGCTGGTACAGGTGGGTGTGCTGCTGTTTTTATGCTCCTGCTCTGATTGAAGCCATGATCTTTTAAATTGCTTTTGACACTGTTTTTATTAATTTTCATTAATTGTTTTTACTGTTTTAAAATGTGATATTTTTTATACTGTGTCTTTTGTATGTATTTTTTTTTCCTGTTGTAAGCCGCCTTGGGTCCCTTCGGGGAGAAAGGCGGGATAGAAATACTGTAAATAAATAAATAAATGAATGAATGCATACAGTCAATTTCTTTTTGTATGACAAGGAAAGATAGTCGGAATCTGGTGGGTCCCTGATGAGGCTGCACTGTGGACCAAGGTTACCATTCCTTTTCTGTGATGCTTGGGAGTTTGCATTGCAGGGGTGGCAAGGGCTGTCCACAGAAATCTCTCTAGACAAGTGGGGTCTCAAAGGTAGAAGAGGGCTATCAAGCAAGCCCTTAGCATGCAAGGGAGGCAGTAACCTTGAAGGGAGCTGGGCAAGGGAGCTGAGCTGCCTTTCTTCCCAGGAGGGAGGTGTTTGTAGATTGAAGTAGTGCAAGAAGTTTGACTAACCAGTCCATGCTGGCTTCAGCAGTTGGGCAGTTTGGAAAGGAAAGAGGGTTGTGGGGTGTTGCCGTTCTGGGACTGGCTGGCACAGTGGTTCCTCAACTGGAGGTTGAAATGGGTGACATGTTGCAGCATGCATGAGTGTGGGTTAATAATCCACAGTCAGCAAGGCAGGGAATTAATGTCACAAAAGTGAGTCAAAGAACAAATTGTGGGATGAAGAACACAAGGTTATAAAAGCTTATAAAAGTTTTGCCCCATAGAATTCTATAGGATTCTTAGGTGGGGGTGACTCAATCAGGAGGACCCTTATTATTAGCCAGAGACCCCTGATGGGCTCTGCCTTTGTCCCACCATCCAGCTGAGACTGTGGTGGTTGGATAGGTATTGGATCATTTCCAAGACTGTGGGCCCAATCCTAACTCCCCCAGTACTGATGTAGCGATGCCAACAGGGCGCACGCTGCATCCCCTGGTGGGGGGCAATCATGGAGGCCTCTTTAAGGTAAGGGAACTTTTGTTCCCTGACCTCAGATTAAGCCTCCACTTCTCCAATAGGTCTTCTTGGATCTATGCCATCTATTTTTTTGGTGTAAGTCTGAGGAGAGTAAAGGAGCAGGAAGGGGAGAGTAAAGGAGTCAGTGGCGTTCCTGCGGTAGGGGCTCGACAGTAAGTCGCGCCCGACCTACTACCGTGTTCACGAACCGGAGCGAGGAGGCCCCGCCCCCTTGCCGTCGGAGCCATTCCGCGCAGCGAAGCTGAACGGGCAGGAGAATTGCCCGTTCGGCTTCGCTGCGCGGAATGGCTCTGACGGCGAGGGGCGGGGCCTCCTTGCTCCGGTTCGTGAACACGGTAATAGGTCGGGGCGTGACTTACTGTCGAGCCCCTACCGCAGGAACGCCACTGAAAGGAGTGGGAACGGGGATCAGATCCCGGCACAAGTTCAGATCCCGGGGGCGTAATGGGGTGGGCAGAAGGCGGCAACAGAGCTGGTAGGCAGATCGGGCCTGGGCGGTGGGATCAGCAGCACTGGTGTACACCACATCTTAACCCTCTTCCCGACACCGACACGGGGCAACACGGACCTGCACCAGCTATAGACCATGCAGAGGTCCAAGTTGCTCCACAGTAGCTGCTGGGGCTTATCCTGGGGTAAGGGGACGAATGTCCCCTTACTCACAGTGATTTCTAGCAGTCATTATTCCCACACAAGATGCAGCGCCGCCCCTGTTGGCTCCACTGTATCACTGTGTGGGAAGTTGCTCTGGATTGGGCTGCCCATCTCTTAAATTTAGGCAAAACATCTGGAAAAAACAGAATTTGGTAGCAATGAAAGTTTCTATTGCACATTATTGGCTGGCTGACATATTTATACTAGAGAAACAAAGCATTGACTGTCTTCCCTGAGGCATAGATTTTTTGCATGTTTTGGTGCAAGAAAGTTTATTGCATAACTAAAGCAAAACGTGCAAATTTGCAAATAAATAAATAAATGACAGTACATTTCTTTACTTTGCATAGTGCATTTTATCAGTCATTTTCTTTTTTTAGAGTGCAGCATTTTTGAGTTTTGCCCTGTATTCTGATCCTGGTATTTCAGTATCTACTAAAAAGTCTCATCTTAATACAGTTTATTCAAAGTCAACTGTAGAAGAGTCTGTACACATTTGTACTTGTTTTTCCAGCACAGTAATTTCTTCTCAGCAATGTTGTCCTTGCGATACATAAATAACTTCTCATCTCATATAGATACTAGTTTTCAAAAATGATATATTTATCCAGGTAAGTTTAGTTTGGCTCAAGGTCAATGTGCTCTTGATGGAAATCCTCTTGAAATCCTCTTGAAAGTTTCCTGCTTCCTTCTTATAGGAGTACCATAGTTGCTTGGCTGTTTGTAACAGAAATTGCAGCAAATCCTAAAGAGTTCCCTTCCAAGTGCGATGTCTGTGCAATGAATACAATGGTTCTTGTTTGTAGCCTGTGACCTAGGAGAGTGTCCTTTCCACTAGGAAACTCCACATTTCTGGAATCAAGCTTCACAGGGAAGCATTCTGGATTCAACAGCAGACATAGCAGACAGGTAGAAATGCTAATATTGCTGCAGAAGAGTAAAAAGCAGACTACAGGGTCTGATACTAGTATAGAATTCCAGAAAAGATTGGGCAACAGGAAAGAGACTGTTGGAGGGGCTTCAACTTGTCCAATAAGTTTGGAACAGGGTATGAAATGTGGGTTGTGAGCAGAGGGCGGAGCAAGAGGAGCACCGGCTCCGGGCGCCATCTCCCGAAGGGTGCCCCGCCCACACCCCGCCCGCGAGTCCGAGTCGGACTCGGAGACTCAAGTCCGAGTCCGAGTCGGACTCGGAGACTCGAGTCCGAGTCCGACCGGCCCCGTTCTGGAGCGCGCCACGGCCTGTTGGCCGCGGCAATATTTTATTATAGGGGCGGACGCCAACCCCCTTGCTCCAGGCGCCAACGGGGATGGTTCGGCCTCTGGTTGTGAGTCCCAGCAACCCATTTGCACTCCAGGCCTAAGTTGTACAGAAAAGCATGGGGGCCTACAGTGACTGTGAGAACAGAGGAGGAGATCTGTGCCCATTGGGATGTGACAGGCCACTTAACAATACAAGCACCCCAATCCTATCTTATGCCATGCTATAGCATGCAGATGTGCCAAGGAGGCTATTAGGAGGCCTGGGAGAGAGAAGAATGTTTTCTTGGAAATTTGGAAAACTCAGCAGTGGCCAAAGGATTGGAAAAGGTCAGTTTACGTTCCAATTCCAAAGAAGGGCAGTGCCAAAGAGTGTTCAAACTATCGCACAATTGCACTCATTTCACACGCTAGCAAGGTTATGCTCAAAATCCTACAAGCTAGGCTTCAGCAGTACGTGGACCGAGAACTACCGGAAGTACAAGCTGGGTTTTGAAGAGGCAGAGGAACTAGAGATCAAATTGCCAACATGCGCTGGATCATGGAGAAAGCACGAGAGTTCCAAAAAAGCACCTATTTCTGCTTCATTGACTACGCAAAAGCCTTTGATTGTGTGGATCACAACAAACTGTGGCAAATTCTTAAAGAGATGGGGGTACCAGACCACCTTACCTGTCTCCTGAGAAACCTGTATGCGGGTCAAGAAGCAACAGTTTGGACCGGCCATGGAACAACCGACTGGTTCAACATTGGGAAGGGAGTACGGCAAGGCTGTATATTGTCACCCTGCTTATTTAACTTATATGCAGAGTACATTATGAGAAATGCAGGGCTGAATGAATCGCAAGTCGGAATCAAGATTGCCGGGAGAAATATCAACAACCTCAGATATGCAGACGATACCACCCTATGGCAGAAAGTGAAGAAGAACTAAAGAGCCTCTTGATGAGGGTGAAAGAGGAGAGTGCAAAAGTTGGCTTGAAACTCAACATTAATAAAACTAAGATCATGGCATCTGGTCCCATCAATTCCTGGCAAATAGAAGGGGCAGAAATGGAAGCAGTAACAGATTTTACTTTTTTGGGCTCCAAGATCAATGCAGACGGAGACAGCAGCCATGAAATTAAAAGACGCTTACTCCTTGGAAGGAAAGCTATGGCAAACTTAGAAAGCATAATAAAAAGCAGAGATATCACTATGCCAACAAAAGTTCGTATATTCAGGGCGATGGTGTTCCCAGTAGCAATGTATGGTTGCGAGAGTTGGACCATAAGGAAGGCTGAGCACCGAAGAATAGATGCTTTCGAACTGTGGTGCTGGAGAAGACTCCTGAGAGTCCCTTGGACTGCTAGGAGATCAAATCGGTCAATCCTAAATGAAATCAACCCTGACTGTTCCCTGGAAGGACAGGTACTGAGGCTGAAGCTCAAATATTTTGGCCACCTAATGCGAAGAGAGGACTCTCTGGTGAAGACTGTGATGCTGGGAAAGATTGAAGGCAAAAGGAGAAGGGGCAGGCAAAGGATGAGATGGTTAGACAGCATCACCGATGCAACGAACATGAAAATGAGCGAACTCAGGAAGATAGTGGAGGACAGGAAGGCCTGGCGGGATGTAGTTCATGGGATCACGAAGGGTCGGACACGACTTAACGACTGAACAACAACAAAAATTGATTTAAAAATTCAATAAAAACTATTAATTAAAACTTAATAAAAACTAAAAAAAACCCTTTTTTGTTCATTGTATACAGTTGCGAGCCATGACAGTTTGAGATTCTTAATCAAGCCAATATTTACCACATTTACAGCCCATTCCAACCCAACTCCTCTCCAAGTCAGGCATAAGTGTGGCCTAAGTGCAGCCTAAGTTAGGCAGAAGTTATGCCTGAGGTAGGTCAGAGTTATGCCTGAGTTAGGCAGGCTGCAGTTTCTGTGGCCCAGCACCACCCCAGGATCCAGGCAACACTTACCTCCCAGGCAGGCAGGCTCTTCTCCAGGCTCCGTGTCTGGCTCAGGCATGTGCAGGCCTCTGTCTGCATGTGTCAGCGTCCATCCATGGCAGCTGCCGCAGGGTCTGTCGCAGCCCGGTCGCAAATGGGCTGACCGCAGGCAGGGGGGTAGCGCCAGTCATGTGGTGGGCGCAGGGCAGGTGACAGGTGAGCGAGGTGCCTGAGCCCAGCCGCCACAGGGCACCCTGTGCATCAGCCACCTGCTGCAGGGGAGAGTGGCCGTCCCCTCCCTCCTGCAGAAGGCGATGCCACCCCCAAGCCACGTTGAGGCTGCACTGGGGGGTGAGCGGGGGAGGGAAGGGGAGGGGGGTGGGAACGTCACACACAAGGGGGGTCTCATGAGGACTGGAACTGCCTCTGACATGACTCGCCCGTGCGCTGCCTGAAGCCCTGGGCCTCCAAGGCCGGGGCAATGCCCACAAAGAAGGCATCCCGGCATGCCTGCTGCTCTGTGCCCCGGCCAAGACCAAGAGATGCCTTGGGCTTGTCTGCTGCAAGCGTGAAGGGCTCACACAGCTCATCACACCCCCAGATGGGGCGACGACGGCGCCTCACGGCAGGCGCTCTAGCAGGGTGGGGGGTGGCCAGCAGCCATCATCAGGGAGTGGGAGGAGAGGCAGACACACAGGCAGGCAGGCAGGGGGTGCTGGGGAGGGGCATGGGTGGGTCACAGACAGACAGACAAAAAGGCTGGTGGGAGACAGATTCCGAGAGAGGAGTCTGCAGAGACCGATAGGGACACAGGGGGCGCTCCGCAGATGAAGGTGATGCATAAACAGGCGCCTCTTATGCAGACAGACTTTGGGCGGAAGTGGCTGCATTACGGGCAGACCTTCGACGGAGGCGCCTGCATTACAGGCGGACCTTCGACGGAGGCGCCTGCATTACAGGCGGACCTTCGACGGAAGCGCCTTCATTACAGGCGGACCTTCGACAGAGGCACCTGCATTACGGGCGGACCTTCGACGGAGGCGCCTGCATTACGGGCGGACGCCCTGGCTGTCACTGTTTGCCTGCCCAAAAGGCCCCCCTGACTCCCCCCTGTGCCATGGGGGTCTCGCAGCACCCCTGCTGGGTTCTACCAGGGAAGGCCGTGGCAGTCCCTGGATGGGACTCATGTAGGGGCTTCAGTGCTGGGGGGCTGTGTGTGTGTGTGTGGGGCAATGCTTGTGTAAACACTGGGCACATATGTTTCACTAGGGCTCTGCCCGAGGGGCGTCTTTATTGTTCTGGAACGTTAGCAGAGATGGCCAGGCGAGGCTGCCAGGGGTAGTCACAGCAGCCAATCAGAAAGCAGCAGCAGCACACCTGCCCCATGGACCTGGACATGCAGGCTCTTCCCCTGTGGAACCACAGCCTGCTCCATAGAAAGGGGAGGGGCAGCAAGAACAACAGCCAGGGAGGTGGAGCAGCAGCAGCACTGGCAGCTGAGGAGGGTTGCAGGGCTGGCTCCCTGACCTCTGGCAGCATCGAGGCAGACAACAGTGTGGCAACCAGACTGCAGGCCCAGGGGTGCTCCCAGGAAGGTAGGTGATAGTGGACATTCCTGGGGAGACAAAAAACAAGGGGGAGTTACATGTCAGCTGGTGTGTGGAAGCAATCGCCAGTGAAGAAATGCCAGTGTGCCAGTTGCAAAAGCCTGCAGGGAGAGAAATAAAACACAGCTGATAGGTGTGACACACATAGCATGGTCTGAGCTGCTTACCTGGGTGTAAGGAGAGCATGATCCTGTAAGGGGAAAGGGTCAAAGAGAGAAACAACAACACAACTTGGGGGTCACAACCATGGCAAACCTAGCAATACTGACCTGTCAGTAGACTCTGTGGAGAAAAAGGGGGGGAACAGCTGGTGTCTACATAAGGCTAACAGTTCCACACTTGTGGCATTGTCTGCTCACATGACTACAGGCAGCAATCAGACACAACAGTGGTAAAGAGGCATGTATCCTATATATCATGGCAGGCAAAGCAGGCAGCTATGAGACAACACATTGGTAGAGAGGCATGTCATGGCAGGCTATGCAGGCAGCTATGAGACAAGACATTGGTAAAGAGGCATATCATGGCAGGCTATGCAGACAGCTATGAGACAACACATTGGTAGAGAGGCATGTCATGGCAGGCTATGCAGACAGCTATGAGACAACACATTGGTAAAGAGGCATGTATCCTTCCTATATTTCTAAATGCAAAGAGGCAGCAGTCAGACCACATGTCAGCACAAACCCTGCTCTTACCTGCTGGTGTTGTTGCCTGTGGGGGGGGGGGAAGAGGGGCTGGGAGAAAGACATGGGTTAGCAAACACTTGTATGGAGGCAGCTGCCCAGGCACAGCTGTAAACAGGTTGGCCACAGCCAGAACAGCCCTCTCTGCCCTAGAGGGAGGCAGAGAGGAGAAGAGAGAAGTGGGGTGTTTGTGAATTTTGCCCTCCACTGACAAAGTCCCACTTTGTGGCTGTGAGGGACAGAACCCCACGCCACGTGCTGAGAGAGAGAGAGTGACTGGAGGTCTGGGGCTGGGCTTTTGTGGGAATGAGGCTGGGTGGGGCTGGGTGCTGATAGGCTCCCTATCTTAGGCATAACTCTGTCGGTTTCCAGACCTAGCAGGCCCAACTCCGTCCTAACTCTGACCTAACTCAGGAGTAGGGTGTTAGAAATTTTCAGGAGAGGGCTGGCTTAGGTAAGGTAAAATGGCTCCTATGGGTCTCCTCGAATTTGGGTCCACCTTTTTGGTCGACCTAAATTTTGTGTCAGCATTTGTGTTGGAGGGGGCGTGTCTGTGCTTGCCAGGGTCTGGAATCCAACGTTAATTGGTTGCCGCCCCCATTACACCCACGGTCCGCCCATGTTCCGCCCACTTTTAGGTCAACTTTAGGTCTGACTTGTGCTGCTTAGCCCTTGGGTTGGAATGGGCTGTTCTTAGTCCGTTGGTCGTAACTTCGACCTAACTTTGACCTAACTTCGCCCTAAATGGTTGCATTCCAGACCTAACTTCGACCTAAACGACTTAGGCTGACTTTAGGTCTGACTTGGGCTGCTTAGCACTTGGGTTGGAATGGGCTGTCAGGTACCACATTCCTACCTAAAGTTGCACCGGCGGAGATTGGTGAGGCATTGGGTGTCGCAAAAGTGCCGTAAAGCACTTTTGCGCACCCAGCGAGTAAGCACCACCAGTGCGGAGGCCGGTACTGCACCATCTCCCAGACTCAGCATTGCTGGGCAGAGGTAAGCCCTGCGCCAGGTGGCGGGAGGGCATGGGGACGGCAGGCTGGGTGGTGGGGGAGGGGGCCATTAGTCAGCCCAGAAGGGGGCGGGGATATTAGCACCAGGCTGTGCAGATATCCCTGCCCCCTTCCCGGGCTGGACCGGCCTTACACCTCCTCTCTGGACGTGCATCAGCTAAAGAGCTGGCGTGCATCCGAGGAGGCCCATTGGAACCTCTGGGGCTTACCTTCCCCCAAGGTATGCCCCGGCCATGCCGGCGTGGGCCACATCCTGCCTAGGATGCAGTGGCTGGCCATTTAGGTAGGCCGCCGCATCTTAGGTAGGTTTGGGCTGCCCATTTCCATTGATTTAAATGCAAAGGATTTAAGCATGTTTATTATCACACTGAAGTCAGTGAGACCCGAGTCAGACCACTGGCTGCTGTGACTTGCAGTGGCTATTCATGTTCCCTGGCAGAGGTCTTTCCCAACCTTCCAACCCCTTGGAGATACCAAAGATCATAACTGGGACTGTCTGAGCACCAAGTATGTGCTTGGCCCACTTTCCCTTATGCTTCTTCTGCTTCAAGTTGGAAATACTGGTCAGCTGTGTTTCAGACTGTAATGAAATGAAATGAGAAAATGAAATATAGCTACATCTATAAATAAAGCAATAGAGTTACACTGGCTTATCCAAGCAATGCATTTCACTGACTGCTACCAGAAACTCCTTATTGATTTTTTAACCATCTGCCTAGATCAGAAAGTTCTTAATAACTGGTAGACATTAGATACTTCCATTTTTTACAACTGGTAATCTGTATTCTTTACATTTAATGTTTCCAAGAGAGTTCCAAGTGTGTATAGGGTGTTTTTCCTACTGGAATTGTGTGATCTTAGACTGTCATAGACAAAGGCTATGTTTGCAAGATAGTTCCAAATGTGTATAGGGTGTTTTTCCTTCTGGAATTGTGTGGTCTTAGACTGTCATAGACAAAGGCTGCAATTCTGTACCCACTTACCTGGAAATAAATCTCAGTTCGACTTACTTCTGAGTAGACATGCATAGGATTACACTGAAAAAAGGCTGCAATCCTGTATACACTGATTTGGGAGTAAATATAATTGAACTCAATTAAACTTACTTCTGAGGAGACATGCCTAGGATTATGCTGAAAAAGTATGCCTTAAAAACAGGGAAAAACCAACATTAAATGGCTATTGAAGCTGTGTAAGACTGGTGAAGCTGTGCTAATGCCAGCACATTAAAATCCCCCCCCCCCCAGTTTATTCTGAGATAAACCTTGAAACTGGAGCATGAGCATAGGGACTGTGTAATTGGGGCAGATGGGGATTGTAGTACAGGTAATTGCAGCCTCACTGCCTCACCTATGTAAAATTTATATAGAATAATATCAGATTATTCCTATTTAGGCATTCCCTTCGACTCACATTAGGCAATGACATGCCAATTACCAACATTCAAATCATTTAGTGCTCCAATTACTGCATACTCGGAAGTGCAGGGTTTTGATTTATGGGGCTGGATCACACGATTCCCAAAGGAACAATGTTTGGCTCAAATCCAGCAACAAAGTTTTTTTTTCACCCTAATTCTCTTTGTGCTTCTTGTATTTTTGATGGATGAATATTTAGGATGTTTAAGTTGGAAAAGGGTAAAGGCAATGTCATGGTGACATGACAGTTTATAGATTGTCTTTTGATCCATTCTCTTTATCAGCTGGGACGTGGATATATTGCTAAATGTCTAAGTATAATCAGGGTCCAGCGGGAAGAAAATACTACTGGAACATGAGGGTATTATGTATAAGAGGATATGAATTTGTATACTGTGATCTCTTTATTGGAATATCCAAGGGCCAAACTAGACAAGATAAGAAATGTGTCAGGATAATGGTGTGGAGGTAGAGGTGGTTTAACTCTTCCCCCAGCACAGTTTTCCTGATGAAAATCCTTCCCTCCCACCTGACGCTTGCCCTGGGAGAAAACCATTTGGGCACCCAAGATACAGCAACATACTGTTTATTTTGTTCGCAAATTTCTAGGGTGACATTTTGTATTGTTGTATGGATACCCAAGTATAAAACATTCCAGTTGCATCCATTCTGAATGGTGCAGTGCGTTTAAGGTGCAACGTTTCTCAATGAAGAGGCCTAGGTCCTTCCGGATTGCTGCTTCAATGCATTATGCCATTCACATATGGCATGCCATTCGCAAGGGATGTGTGGTGTGTGAGCCCTTAAGAATACCATTTGTTAGCATAAGTGTAAGGCTGATAATGTTATTGCTGCCTTCTTACCTATGTAGTCGCTTGCCTCCATGTTCATACACTTGCACCCCAGTCTACTTGCAACTTGGGTCTTTGGGTCAAAGCACATCCAGTGAACAGATAGTGAGGAGGAGGAGGAGGGGAAGGAGGAGGAGAAGCCAACAAATCAAAGAGTCACCATCACCACCTCCACCTGCTGGCACCTCTTGAAGAATGGGCCCCTAAAACTGCTTTGAAAGTGACCACTGGCAAATGTCCTTGTCTATCACTGTTGGCCAGCCTAAGGAGGGTAGATTGAGTTAGGGTAGCATTT
Source organism: Plestiodon gilberti rubricaudatus (assembly GCA_026170595.1). NCBI lineage: Eukaryota > Metazoa > Chordata > Lepidosauria > Squamata > Scincidae > Plestiodon > Plestiodon gilberti. Next base: position 81,819,505 of record JANXHW010000001.1, read on the forward strand.
GGTCATCTCTCAATACTTGTCCTGGCTCATGAAAGCAGCCACAGCGTGACTGATCTGCTTAGGGAGGGTGGTCAAATCTTCTTTGATTGCCGAGTCAATTGTAGCCTCCCTGAAGATGGTAGTGGCCTGACCCTTCTGGAAGAAACCATCCCTAGACCCTACTATATTAGACAACTATTGGTTGGTCTCCAATCTACTGTTCTTGATCAAGGTGCTTGAGCATGCAGTGGCAACCCAATTCCAGGGGTTTCTGGAAAAATATATTCACATCAGGCTGGGTTGGAGGACTGAAATGGTCTTTGCCACCTTGGTGGATGACCTACGGTAGTAACTGGACAGGGGACGTGCAGCCCTGTTGGTTCTGCTGGATCTCCCACTGGCTTTCAATATCATTGCTCACAGTACCCTCTGAACTGTCATGCCAGGTTGGGGTACTAGTTTGCCATGGCTCCATTCTTTCCTGGAGGGCAGGCTCTAGACAGTGGTGGTGCTGGACTTTTGTTTATTGCCATGGCCACTGGCTTCCCATCAGGATACTATCTTGTCCTCCATGCTTTTTAATATTTATATGAAACCATTGAGGGAGTTTATCCAGGGATTTCAGGTTGGATGTTGCCAATTTGCAGATGGCACCTAACTCTCTCTCATTTCCATCTTCACCCAAGGTGGCCATGGAAGTCCTGAGCCTGGAGACAGTAATGGACTGGATTAGGGCAAACAAGCTCAAATTAGTAAGATCTGACATCCATTCCTCGTTAAGCTCAAATTAATTTGGACAAGGACAGCCCAATACTATTGCCCTCCAAACTGCAGCATGCAGCTGTGCTATGAAGGAACGTGCTACATGCTATGATGGGGTGGGGGGCAACCTGACGGCAAACCAGAGGTAAGTAAAAACACTTTTACTTACCTCTGCATAAACCTGTAAGCCACCTATGAGTCTCCTTGGACATACACCAGCTATATAGTTGGCGTACGTCTGAGGTGAGAAAGTGAGCAGACCAGGCTGAAATACAGGGGATAGGATTTGACATGCAGGTTTGCTACCACGATCCACCCCCTTCAGCTTGCTCCCCACCCTCTGCCCTCCCCTCAATCCACCCAGAAACTCCCCCTGCCCTCTGTCTCAATTTACTCGCCCTGGCGGGGTCTGGCGGCCACCACAGTGCGGCTCTGATGCTTCTGCCACTTTGTGGTAGCGGCTCAGACTGGCTCGGAGACGCAGGACCTTTTACAACAGTGGGATGCTGTCCCACTGTTTAATAATCAAGGATAGGATTGCACTGTGAGGTACTTTTAGCAAGGAGATGAATGACCTGGGAAATCAATGGTCATTTTATTCTTGGATCCCTGACATCTTCCACCTAGGATAAGCAGGTCACAACCTGGAGTTACCTGAACAGATAAGCGCAGATGTATTTTTCCATATCCATGGATTAAGGCTCACCAGCTCTCTCTGTCTATATCCACACATTTGCACACATGTACCCAGTCTCTTGACCTGTAATTTGTAATTGTCCTCTTTAACAGCACGGACATGTTTTCATGTATAAAATTAGTTTGCTGGAAGGTAAATCCTTAAAGTAATCTTTGCCTTGCAATGCTGGATGACAGACACTTGATGGAGCCAGCAAGTTCCCAAATGTTTATTTAGTTCGGTACAGCAGCTGTCAGTAGCTTCAAGGCAAAGCAAACTGACTTCTCTAAAGAACAACCTCTTCATTTGTGGATAATGAGTGAAGATCCTGTCAGTGCCATTGATGGTTGCTGCTATAAATCCAGAATCTGGGCCCCTTCACACAACCATTTGCATGTGCTGTGCTTGTGGAAAAAAAAAACCCAAAAGGGGCATATGCTGACCTCTAGCCTGCGACATGGCATTGAGGTGAACTCTCAAGTACACAAAAGGATTTCGTTTTCAACACGTTTGTGAAAGTCCTCTTTTTCTGGGACTTTCCAACATGGGCTGATCAAAGTCTATGCTTGTGCAAGGGTGGAAGTGATTACACACAGCTGGCCTACCACAGGCTGGGCACCACAAGCATCTTTTTATACCCTTCCTATGTCAATCAAGTACTCAGTATCATGCTAATAGGAAGTCACAACAAAACAGGGTGGGTAGGAATATCCTTGTATTCATTTCCATTCTCACACCTAACATCTGACAAAGGCAAAGAAGTGGAGGAGTAGTGTAGCATTTCTAAACTTCCAGGGGCAACTGTGTCACTGAATCAGTTTCATGTCTGTTCATTTTCTCAGGGCGCAATCCTATCCAATTTATGCCACCGGATGACCTCTGCTCAATCCCATCCAACTTATGCCACCGGTGTAACCAGCAGTGCAGCGAGAATGGGAGGTCCCAGAATGGAAAGGGGATTCAAATCCCCTTTGAATTCCCCTTTGGGAGGAGATTTGAATCCCCTGTCCGTTCTGGGGCCTCACATTCTCACTGCGCCGCTGGTTACACCGGTGGCGTAAGTTGGATAGAACTGAGCAGAGCTCAGCCAGTGGCATAAGTTGGATAGGATTGTGCAGACACTTATTTATTTATTTATTTAAAAAAAATATATCCCGCCTTATCCTATGCCGAGGCAAATGCCCAAGGCGGCTTACAACACAAATTAAAAAACATAGTTTAAAATACAGAAAATAAGTTTAAAACAATACATACTTAATTTAAAAACAATAAAATCCACGGGGGGGGGGGACAATATGGAGCACAAAAGCTTAGAATATGACACTGTATATTCTGTATATACACTTAGAATATGACACTGTATTATATTTTGGCTACCGTTCTCCCAGCTCTCCCAATTTCATCATATTTTCATACATTTAATGAGTGTGTAGAGGAGGCAGCAGAACTATACCTGCTTCCATCGATATATCAATGCTGGGCACACCTCTATCTCAACCGCTACACATTTGGCAGAAAGTCTGAAAGTGAAAAGGTCAACATGACTGGGAACCCTGTAAGATCAGAGTTCTGGATTACATGGAAAAACCTATGCATGTACAGCTGTACATGTATCATCTTCCACTGCAGACCTTCTGAAGAATGCGCGGAGGTTGGGGGCAGAGCCAGTGGACACAGCTCCATTTCCCTTGTATGTCTTCATTGAATGCATGGGGAAAATGTGTGAAGAGGACTACAGTAAATCCCTGATCATAAAACCTGTGGGTATTTTTCATATCTAAGGCCTGCTCAAATGCAGGTTATATTAGAGCTGTTGATTTACCTCCGTGTAATTTTCCACTACCCTTCAGTCAATGCAGGGTAAACGTTCCTGGCCTACTCTACATGCATCCATGATCCACTGCCACACATATGCCGACATGATCATGAATTCATGTATTGCAGAGATCAACCAATTATGCCCACATCCCTTTGGAATGGCTTCATTTTCTTTACTTGAGAGTTACCCGAAAGTAGAGAAAGATAAAGCCCATTCAGGAAGTCCTCACCATCTCTTCATTGGTCCTGCCAACACTTTCCCTCCATCCCCCTATTTCTCTCTCTCCCACCCACCCCTATTCCGGCTGTTCTGGTGAGGCTAAATCTATTCACTGTGGAAAAATAGGTGTGTGTTCATCTTTTGGGCCACCTGGCTGGAAAGGAGTTTACAGACACTGTTTTGCAGCATCTCAGAGGGCAGAAGGTGATGCTTGGGGGACTATTGTTCAAACACGTGGCCTCTGTCTTTTGGGATTTCACAGTTTATCATCGTCTCCCTTATACTATTTAACATCCAGTCTGTGTGAAATTGCTTAGAGAAGCTGTTCAGCACGCTGATAACTCCCATCTCTGCCCCTTCTTTCCACCCAAGTTCAGGGAGGCTGTGGAGGTCCTGAATCAATGGTTGAGTGAAGTAATGGACTGCATGTGTGCTGACAACGTGAGACTTAATCCAGACAAGATGGAGGTACTGCTCAGAGCCAGCTCACCTGTGAAGCAGGGTGACGCTTTGAGCAGCAGTCTGGAGAGGGAATGGCAATCCAATGAGGCATGCCCTGCACCCTGTGTCTCCCCATCATCTCCCCAGGTCTTCCACCCACCCAGTCACTTCACCCTGTGCTCCAATCCTCACTTGCTGAGAGCAGGACAGTAGTGATGATAGATCTCTTCCAGAAGTGTCTCTGTCCTTCGAGAGGGCTAGGCAGGTCCCTTCTGTTCTGCCCAGCTTGTTTGTCTGAAGAAGCCGCCAGCAAGAAGAAGTGGCGACAGAGGAGCTCAGGAGCAGACAGGGCACTCTAGGATCACTGTCCTGTTGCTGCTGCTACTAACAGCGCAATCCTATGCATATCTTCTCAGACGCGAGTCCCAATGCGTTCAATTCGGCTTACTTTTAGGAAAAACACTGCTAGGCCTGCAGCCTAAGTAAAGAAACTATTCACTTTTGTTTGGCTGTCAAGGGATGGCAAGAATGACACCTCTAGTGAACTTTGGACATACTCATGACATTTTGCTACTAACAAAATTGTACAAAGCCACTCTCAAACTGTCCCCCATAAAGAAAAATGAACAGTAATTTCTCAAGGACAGATACTACAAAATATGGAGTGTCCCTATTAAATTGGGACAATTCAAAAGTATGTAGTAAGTACTGTACTTAGGTCACAAAATAGGTCCGCTTTTTTTGTCTGTAACACCTAGAAACCCATGATTCTGTCAGGAAGGTATTTTTTTAAAATCCTTTTATCAACATTTGACACCTCAAGGGGAGTCTTGACTTTGCAAACTGAATAGATAAAATTAGCGCTCCATCTGTTCAGTTTATTTGTAGTGCTCTGCTGACTTCAGTGTCAAGAAAACAAACTGAATTGAGCACTATTTTAATAAATGTCATCTGTGGGGATGAGGTCTACTCTTTCCTTTAAATCAGGATATGTTCAGAAGTGGTGGTGCCCGCTTTGTTGTCCACTTTTCTGAGGTTATGAATGGGGGCCAGGAATCCAGGATGGGTAGAAAGGACTGGGAGAAGGGTGAATGAGGACTGGAGAGGGTGGCGTTGGAGGCAATTCAGGTGATTATTATCAACCTGGCCATAGATATTTTAGATCTTTTTTAAGGAATGCTGGAGTTCACTTATCAAATTCTAGGGCTGAATTATCTTAGTAGGTTTAAAGTGGGAGCTGCGGGGCATACTGCTAAGTGCCAGGCTAGTCGCGCCCCCCCCCCCCATGTGGCAGTTATAGTGTGGGACAGAGGTTAAGGATAATGATTAGTATGCACCCTGAAGTAAGTGGATCAGTCAAAGGGGCCCCAGGACTGACCTCTAGAGCAGGGGTTTCCAACCTGTGGTACTAGTACCACCAGTGGTACTTCAGCTGACTGCTGGTGGTATGCAGACCGTTGGACCACTGGAATCCCAAGAGGCTCCTGCCTTTGCCTTGACCCTTGCCTTTGGCCAAACTCTCGGGAATGCTGAGAAGGGCCCTCCCACCTGCCCAGAGCCTCCTCCCTGTGTTTTCTGGCCTCTGAAACCCCAGAAGTAACTGGCGATGACGTCATCGTCAGTCACTTCCGGTGGTACTCAGAAGGAGAGTGGCGCCAGAGGTGACACCCAGCCAGGAAGGGGTTGGGAACCCCTGCTCTAGAGGTTTCCAGCATGGGGATGCTGGATGGAAACCCCTCAGGCAAGGATTGTCTTTAAATTGGTGCTTGACTGTATGGGTGGCTGCCTGCTCCTCCTCTAATCAATTTATATATTAATGAATAGATATTATAAAAACACTGGAATTGTCCAGGACTTCCACCTGAGAAGGATGCTACAAAATACTGCCTTTGAAACTTTTCTTCTGTTTGTAAAAAGTGGGGAGAGCAACACCTGATGTTATCACGTTTGCATGGCGAGATCCCCACCACACACAAGTTTGCCCTCCTAAGATATGGAGCTCGACTCATTGGATGCCCCCCTAAACGGACCCTAAATTTAGACTCGGTCCTTTCAGCCATCTTTAATCTGCTGCTGTGCCGAAGGAACTGTTTCTGCATCAGGAAGAGGATCTCTGGATCATAGCCAAAGTTATTCAATGCCACATGAAACTGACATCATTCTACACACATGGAACTGGCAATTCTTGACATTCTGATCTGAAGGGAATATGAGTTTACATGCCATAATATTTTTTACAGAGATTTTTCATCATGGGATGAGAAATCCCTATAATTCTTTCATATTGTTTGCTAGTTCTTTGAAATAATCCCCACATAATGAAAAAACACACACCCAGAAAAATATGGATTTTCTCTACTGAAAAATCAAACCATAGGTTGCCCCTTGAACTCTTTCTGTCTCAGCACATAGGGTCATTGTGGTGTATTTATTTCTGTGAATCAGCCCTGGGGCTTTACACCTGGGCTGATTTTGTTGGACAGGGTTAAGTCCCTAGAAGTTTGACCATTTATAACTATTATTATTTTAATTGAATTTTAGCAGGGCATTTTATATATATTATATTTTTAATCTATTGTTACCCATGCTGAACTTTCAGGATGGAGAGGGTTATAAATTCAAATAAACAAATAAGCACAAGTAACACATTATTAAAATACCTCACCGTAATATTTTGCTCTATAGCTGCATTCATTCATTTGCAAATGTTTTTCATGGCCTGGTAATTTTCGATTACTGTTTATTTTCTGTCCGCCGTGCTGCACTTGGCATAAAAGTTGTCAAAACGTAGTGAACGTTGGGTCGTTATGTTTGTCTTGTAAACAGTATTTAATGTATACAATTTGAACTGCTCCCCCATTATATTATATTATTGGAGGGCTGAGTGTAATTGGTTCTTTGGAGTACCGCTTTGCTTTTCTCTGCCTTAATTAACTTCTGGAACAAAAGATTAGACAAGAAAGAATGGAAATTTGGAGGCCTTTTAAATGGAGTTGAACCCTATGATAAAACAAAACACACGATGTAGAAAGATTTAAATTTCTAATATAAATGTGTCTGCTTAGCACACAATAGAGCTGAATAACACCGATTTAGTACTTAGAATATGGATTATATTCCTTATTAGATTTCATGTGTACAGCATATAAATGATGAGTTTATGTGGAGATTTACATGAGAATTGCTGCTGGAAGGCTGGAGGCCATTGTTTTTGTAAATTGTACATTTTGTAAGTTCCTGTGCAGTATTATCACTACAATGTGACATCACAGCTAGGGATGCATGAAAAACTCTAAGAAATTCAGCAACTCTTAACAAAATTATTTATTTATATATATATATAGCTTGGTTCCCTAGTTAAAGGATGGTGTTGATCTCAGGTGTGAAGGAACAGCAGTTTCTTCTTGATGGGACCATAGCTAGAGGATGGAGTAGTCAAGCACCTGCTTTATCTCCAAGTAGAGTTGGGAAAAACTTTGTCTGAAACCCTAAAGAGGTGCTGCCAGTCAGCATGAACAATATGTTCCAAGATGGACAAATAGTCTGACATAGTATAAAGAAGCTTCACATGCAGTTTAGGGCAGAACAGGCCAGAATTACCCTTGGATGTAATTCTGGAACTTGATGTGCAGGAGCACATCACGTTCCCCTAGGAACTTTCCCCTAGGAACTTGATGTGCAGGAGCAGATCCACCAAGTTGTAGGAATGTCTGCACTTTGCCCACATACCCCAATAAGATATGAGATAAAGAGTTTGAATTACAAATGGACCATAACTTTACTGAACACCACAGATACTGCAGCAAGTCCTAACTATCTGAACTCTCCACCCCTCCCCTTTAAGTTTGGGTCCCTGCCTTGGAGGAAATGGCTTGGATCTTCTGTCTATACCGCCGCCCTTTTCAGGTAGTCCCATCTTAGCTTCCAAGCAGAAGACTGTCTCATGACAACCTCAGCTTGTCACCACTAATCCCTATAAGGTAGCGTTTCTCAAACGAGTGGGTCAGGAGGTTGAAATCATCAGGAATAATTGGCAACAATTGAAATGCTGACTCAATGTTGCATTTCACTATTAGGGCCCTGCTCCACAACTCCTCAAGATGTCCATGCATCACATCATTGAAAGATGTAAATTCTTTCTACTGAAATAAATGGGGCAGTAACTAATTGTTAACTGAGAGAGGTAGTAAATCAAGCAATACTCTCCTGGGGCCTTCTTAGGTATGATGCCCAGGGGCAATGCCTTGCTTCTCCAGGACCAACATTCTGGTGGATAGGGACTAGATAATTTTAGCCTGAGCCATTTCTGAATTCCATTTGCTTTTGCCATTTAGAAAATTCAACCGCATCATTTCCTTTCTTGGCTTTCTCTTTGGTCCTCTCCAAAGTCTCCAAGCAGGCTATCAAGGCCCTAATTGTGCCAATATATTCATCATTATATGAAGAGGTTTGGGGGAAGGGGCAGAGGCGTCATTAGGGGTGGGTGGGCCGTGGCCCCCTGGGTGCAGGGGGATGCACTTGCTGCCGGATTCGGCGGCAATTCAGCTGCGTGGTGGTGAAAATGCACCCCCAGCGGGTTTTGGGCAGCTTTTAGGCTATTTGCGGCAATGGGATTCGCCCACCCGCCTGGGCCAAAAAGCAACCCAAAACCGCCGGGGGTGCATTTTTGAAGTGCCGCCGAATTGCCGCCAAATAGGGGCGGGGCTTGTGACATCACAGGGAGTGTCATGGCGACTGCCCCCTGGAGGATGTAGCAATGCCCCTGGGAAAGGGTATTTGGGTGGAGGCTTTGGCACCTTCCCACCCTTCTTCTGCCCCTCTTAGGCATGATCACCACCAAACAGTCCGCCTGCATTCACACTGCTAACACCACTACCTATCTCCTCGCCAGATCTTGCACAATTTCCACTAAAGGAGGATGGGTGATATCCTTTGTAAACTCTCTGTAAATAAAGCAAATATTACAAAACACTGGTAGTCTCCAGTGCTCTCTCCTCCAAAGAAAACCAAACCCAGGCAGGGCTGCACTTTGGAACTTTGAGAGATGGGGAATGTACTCCCCCTGGAATTAAGAACAGCTCCCTCTTTAGAGGCCTTTCAGCGGGACCTTAAGACGTTTTTATTTAGGACTGCTTTTAATGTCTGACATGGTGGGCTGACCTTTTAACAAATGGTTTTTAACATATGTAAATGCAGGTGACCCACGGGGGCTGTTTATTTTAACTTAAATTGTTTAATTAATTATTTTAATGTGTTTATTAATTATTTAACGTGTTTATATGTATTTTAATATGTTGTAAGCCGCCTTGAGTGCCTTTGGGAGAAAGGCGGACTACAAATTCTTTAAATAAATAAAATAAAATAAATAAAATAAAATACTACATACAATATATTAATAATGTAACAGCAGCAACGCTGCAGCCTTTCTCATGATATTTCTGCTAAAGGTGAATATTCTTAAACTAGGCCAGAATGTGAAAAAGAATTTCAATTGATGAACTAATCTTATAATTAGGACATTTTTCTTAGTGGTCATCTTAAAGGTGTTTACATTTATTTCCGAAGGGTGTTGGCTACATTTCATCCAAAATGAACTCTGCACTAAGTAGTTAATTTCTGATCGGAAAGAAATTTCTGATCTTGTGTGCAAACAGAACTAATTATTTATTTTTATTTTATTTACAATATTTTTACCCCGCCTTACCCCACTTGTTTCCTTCACATGCATCAAGAAAACATTTTCTTCTTGAATTTGAAATTTTTACATAACTATTAAAGGTCGTGATACAAGAATGATCTGGTCTATTCTACACAGCATTAGGAAACAACGTCATAAATTGTACAATCTAGTCAAGATACCATTTCACATTTGAGGTTTTTTAGCACAGCCCAATTAAAGCCTTGGAAGGTGTGAAAAAGCTCGACCTTAGATCAGTGACTAATAAAATGCTATTTTGGGCGGCAGCAACAGCAGGAGCAGGAAGAAAGCAAAAAGGCGAGCAAAGCGGCGAAAATGGCAGGGTAAATAATTAAATAATTGAAAACATTTCGGCCACACACACACACACACACACACACAAAGAACAGAAGGAAAAAGGCCAGAAAATAAATAATAAAAAAAAATTGGAGGTGAAAAAAGTAGGGGGGGGCAGTTTGGGCACCTGAAAATCTGGTAAGCCTATCGTTGTAGGCCACCCAGTCCAGCCCTCTGCCCAATGCAGGAAATACAGCGTTAAAGCACCGCCAGAGTTAAAGCATGACCCAGTTTGTGCTTGAAGACTTCCAGCGAAAGAGAGGCCCCCCCTCTCCCATTCCAGGAAATCAGTTTTATTATCAAACTGCTTTGACCAGCAGGAAGCATGTAAGGAAGCTGTTTCTCCTCATTTTCAACCCAAATCGACGCTCCTCCTGTAACTTACATCTTTTAGATTTAGCTCTGCCCTCCAGTCTTTGCTAGCCCTTCAGATGTTTCAAGAGTGCTCTCATCATCTTGGCCTCCCTCAGTTCTCTCTTCTCCAGGTTAAAATACCCAGGCCCTCCTTCAACCCAGGGCCAGCCCAAGCAAGCGCTCCTCCTGACCCCTGAGGCGGCCTGCCAAATGCTGCCCCAGATGACGTGTGCCAGCCTCTGTTCTCCCTCCCCGTCTCTATTGTCCTTACTCAGCAGTCTCCCTCCCTCCACATTTCCTTCTCCTAAGTTTGCTCAGGAAGGTGCTGCACTTCAGGCTTCCAATAAAAACTGTTTATTGCACAACTACCCAGATTCATCAACTTAAATCCTTACATATCCGAAGTACCTAGATTCCAGTACCATTTTTTCGGCTTTAGTCTTTTCCTCTGATGAAAGAGGAGCACAAGCACCGCCAAGACAAGGCCTCTTCAGTAGGCCTTGCATTCAACATTTGGCTTGCCTCTTAAAGGCACAGTACTGAATCCCCCTCTTTTTCCAATCCAAGGAGTGGAAGGAGGAGCAGTGGGGGGGGGGGGGCAAATAGATGGACAGAGATAGGCGTCCCCCGGAGGCAACCACCTCATTGGCCTCATGGATGGCCTGGCCCCGCTTCAACCTTTCCTCACAGGACTTGTCTTCCAGACTCCTGTCCATCTTCATTTCCCTTCTTGATTAATATTTACTGGTACATTTATTTACTTGTGATGAATGCAAGAAAGGGATTCCATTACAATGTTCAGTCATTGCAAAATGAATGTTGACTGTGTATAGCCAATACAAAAATGATTATAAGCACGTGTTTATTGTATTAAACAGCAGGCTGTGTGTATCCAAACATGCATATGAGGGGGAGGAGCATCCTGGTTATTGATAACCTGTATAGGCTGTGTGAATCTGGGACAATTGAAATAGCTTGGGCTGAAGATGAGCAGCTGAATTGTGGGCAGACACAGCACCAAGGGGAATAAGTAAATCCTATGCAAAGATTCAGCTAAATACCTTTCGAAGGACAACATCAATCTTCCAAGGTTTCTGGAATGTCTCTTCCCAACCTTCCTCTTGCAGTACTGAGCTAATGCTAATATGAGCTGTGTGTGTGTGTGTGTGTGTGTGTGTGTGTGTGAGAGAGAGAGAGAGAGAGAGAGAGAGAGAGGGGGGGGGCATGGCAAGCTTAATTTCTTCTTGTTTTCAAATTAATTTTCAATCTGTGTTTTACTATAATTCCTGTTGGCCTCAGGTTTATCGCTCTCTCATAGACCCCATCACTTCATATGGCTCTGTTGAATTTATACCATTGCATATTAATGGAGATGTTTTAATTATCTTTTTATTGTCTTTTAAATCATATTTTACTATCATATGGAGCATTCCTAGCACTAAGACAAAGATGCTTCATATGTGGAAAAATATTTTATCATTATTTTCACACCCATCAGCCAAATGTACATCCCATTGAATCCATTGGTCTTCAGTGCATAATTATGGCAGGTTTGCAGCACTGATGTGGAATTATGTGTGTTTATATGCCCTTGATTTCAGTAGGACTAGAGTGGACTTGCACATTCCACTAAATGTGTATTCCGCATGCTTGGGTGCTTCACCACACAGAAAAGCACAAAGCCAATGTCAGAACATGGTTGCAGCTGATTTTGTTGCTGTGTGTTACTGCTGTCATTTCATTGATATTTTGTTTCTTCAAGTAGTGAACCCATAGGCTGAAAGTTTACCATTTGAAATATTATTATATTTAATAAGGGTAAAATCCTCTTTAGTGGTATCCAGTAAAGGTATGCCAAAGACTGGGGGGATGTAGGAGTAGATCTGAGAAAGCTTTTATCCCTACTGGATTATTTCCTAAGAGACAGGGCTGGTAAATTCTAGTTCCCTAAATATCTGATGGGATGGTAAATATTTTCCCAAGTTTGCTGAAAGACTTACAATAGTCTTGGTCCATAGATAAGGCTGGAAAATCGGAAGAAGCAAATTCATTGGCTTCAAAAGTCACACAAGTAGTTTGTGACAGAGCTAACAGCACAAGTCACATCTGAGAGCCATAATTGCGCACCAGGCCTTGGCAGCCTTAACTCTGAATTGAAATTTAATGCCATCTATTTAAAAGGAGATGAGCAATGTGAAAGCTTTTGTTAAAAGATAGAATGTGTGATGTGTGATTACTCTGAAATCTAACAAGGAGCAGACATGCAATATTTTCCCACCTTAAAAAAAGGAGTTTAAAATGAAGTGCCTTGAATTGCTTTCAGAGAATTTGTGCTGTTATCTCTATCTCCAAAAGAATAATAAAAAACACACTGGCGCACTGTATTGCATGTTTACAGAGGGCGCATAGTGTCCCTTGGACTGCAGCTAGCCATAATTTTATGGGATAGCAAAGCAAGCTAAAACAGCAGTCCTGCTTTATCAGCAGTGGAAGTTGCTATCAATTTCAAGTGTAACTCTAAAAACATATAAAACATGCCATGGGAGTCGCCATGCTTAAAAATATCATCCTGCTCTTCCTCCCCCCCCCCAAACTATTTAAAGAGTTTAGTATTTCATTTTAATGTCTCTGTTGCTTACCATAAGATTGGGTGAAAAATGTTGACCTTACTGGAACACTTTCTTTAATGCTGGTACTGTATTCGTCTACCCTTTTTTATGGTGCTAAATATATGATACGCAGAGTGCTAACTATTACTATTCAAGGATATTACTCTGCTAGGATAAAAGGATACCTTTTGAGTGCTTGCAGCATGATAACTTTTTGTTCTCTGGATAGAAAGTATGGGTAAAGACGTATGCCTTGAAGACACACAGCTCCACCTGCCAGTGTGTAGGGCCTACACTGTAGGCTTTTTATATGATTGGCATGGGACACAGGAGAGAGTCCGGCACACACGTCCAATAACTTGCAGAATTGAATGTGTAAGTTGGGAATGTTCATGTCATACCTCTCTAGACACCAACATCCTCCTGCCTCACATGATTAGTATAAAACTTTTTATTACGGACAAATGTATGAGCACTCTGGATTCTGTGTGGTGGTAGAGATGGGGTCAGCTTGGGACTCGCTTCCATACTCCTCCACTTGCACAGCCTGTGTAAACTATCCTTATGTTTTTGACCTGTCTGCTTGATTGACAACCCAATCCTATTTTCTAGTTATGCCGCTGGAATGTGTGGTCTGGTGGTATAATGTGCTTCCTGGCTGTCACAAATGTGTCATGCCAGGGAGCGCAACCTGGCCGCTGCTGGTTGCGGCGAGCAGCCGTGTCTAGGAGACAATGGACTAGGGACGCCCACTGCCACATGTAAGACCATGTAGGGGTCAGGAGGGAGTCGGGGAGGGGTGGAATTGGGCAGGCAACGGGCCAGGGAGAAGGGTGGATTGGGCCCAGGAAGGGGGCAGGTTCGGTGGTGGCAACGGCGTCCACTGAATCTTCACTCCCTTCCTGGGCTCCCTTTGCCTTCATGGGTCCGTGCAGACTTGAAACAGCGATATCACTGGCACAGGTATGAGTGGACCTGGTGAGCTGCCATGGGCTTACCCCGTGGCAAGAGAACAAATGTTCCCTTACCCCAATGAGGCCTCTGGAGGCCGAAACTCCCCTGTGGGATACAGTGGATGCTGTGCTGGCAACCGCTGCATCGCCACATGGAGAGTTAGGTAGGATTGGGCTATGAGGCAGTAATCCTACGCACACTGACCTGGGCATATATCCCATTACAATCAATCGGTCTTACCTTTGAGCTGTTGGGACAATCCTTTCTTGCCTCTTTACCAACTCATTGTTCATGAGCTCACTCATTCTAAGTCTGCAGTGAATCCTAAATATATTAAAATGGATTTCTGTGAGGTAGTACCACATGATGCAACATTTGCAGTAGGGTGTACAATAGTTGAATTGTGCAGATATTCCACAGACATTGCAAACACTTTTTCCCTCCATGGGAAGACTTTTATTAGCCAGGACAAAAGCAGCATTTTATTGTAATGCTTTTTGTTTAATTAACAATTCTTCTGTATTGTGTGACTTCTTCCTAGAGAGAATACTCAATTTTAGATGCCCTGTCTTTAGAGGGCTTTAAATTAAGAAATATTGTGTGTTTCTGTTGTTTCTTAGGTGGTGCTAGTGTTCTTTGATAAATGAAAGTTGTTACACTTGTTATGTTTGATGATCAGTGGCGTCGCTACTGTGGTGGTGGGGGCGCGCAAGATGCCGGGGGTGATGCGCCGGGAGGGGGTGACACCCCAGGAGGGTGATGCGCTGGGAGTCTCGGCGCGTCACCCTCCTGGAGTGTCACCCCCTCCTGCCATGTGACCCCTGTGAGAGGGTGATGCGCCAGCAGGCCGAGCCGCATCTTCCTCGGCGGCTCGGCCGCTTCTAAGTAGGCCAGGCCAGACAGCGGCATTCGCACAACGCCGCTTGAAGTGTTGCCCTCAGAAAGGACGAACAAAGACCCAATCGCGTCTTCATTCAGCCCTTCTGAAGGTAAGGTTTCAAGCGGCGTTGTGTGCATGCGCCGTTTTCAGCCTTTCCCAGCCTACTTAGAAGTGTCCGAGCCGCCGAAGAAGACGCAGCTTGGCCTGCCGGCGCGTCACCCTCTCCTGGTGCATGGGGTGAGTACAGGGGTGTGTGTGTGTGACACAGAAGTGGGGAGGTGACGTGGCAGTGGGGATGGTGATGGGGGTGATGCGGCTGGGGGGGTGGGGGTGACACGCCAAGCTGACCAACCCCTTGACCGGGGTGATGCCCGGATACCATTATTCACCCAGTTTGTCCAACGTCTGATAACTATCCTTGCTCTGGGAGCAGCATTTTGCTGTTTTCTTCCCCACTGAAAGCATCCACTCTATCTGTTTTTGTGAGGGTTTTTTCCCCTACTTGGAGAGCCTCTTGTCTCGAAGTTGCTTGGTAGCAGATTATTAAAGCAATGATGCATCACATGCTGTGAGGGTGAGTTTGTTACATGTATGCAAATTTCCTACAAAAGAGGGATGTCATATCACAGGTCAAAATACAGACAGAGAACTTTCATAGCCCTTCAATCACCGTTCGTTTCCAGTGGAAGCAATTGACAGATTCCACTTCAAAACATTGAACGATGAAAGAGGAGCATCCACACGCAGACCTTTAACAATCAAAAACTTGGGGGGGGGGGTTATACATCTCAGGCCTCCAGATGAGATATGAAGTGCGAGTCCCTCCTGCTTTTTCATCACTTTACATATGAAGCCCCCTACATCATATGATCGCCTCTATAATGGAATGTGCCAAAGCTAATGAGTGGACTGAGGATATCTGAATGGTATCCCCATTGTCAGTGGGAACAGGAATGGCCTATCCATGATGAGACCCACTGAAGGGGTTGCCTCATACAGAGGGTTGGTGGGAGCACCCTGTGTCCTCTACCTACCTCTGCCTGGCTTCCACCCAGTGTTCCCCTCTTAGCCAGTGGCATGCCATGATGCCCCAGTCACCACCACTCCCCTCTGTTCTTCCTCCTGCACCTGCTCTTTGGGAATTAAAAAGGAAGAGGACATGTGCACACTTCTTGCTTTTTAAATTCCAGAAAGCGGGAATGGGAGTAGGAGAAAGAAAGGGAACAGGAGGGGCACTTGTGTGCCACTGGGTAAGAGGGGAAGTGGAGCGGTGGGGGGGGGGGGAGTGGCACACATGCCACTGGGTAGTGGGCAGCAGGCCAGAGGCAATTTTGGCCAGCCCTTTGTGGAGACTGCCAATGTGTGTAAAGTTGTCAACTCGCTATATGCTGTAAATTAGTTTTCTTTCAAACAAGTTCAGATTTCGATTGTTTAAAAATTGGTAAAAGGATTTCTGACTCCCTCACGTAATGGATAACCGCTGACCTTCTGGGCAGACTTTTTGTCAGCCTGTGAAAAGTAGAAGACAAAGACAAAAGTGATGCTTCTGGACTGTCGATAGTCCCGTCAATAATTGATTTTGCTGTAGTTCCTCCAGATGTGTTGGGTATTTCACTGTTACAGTGTGTCTGTTGCCATAATAAACTAATTGAGCATTTGAATTGCTGTGGCTTGTGGCTGTGTACAGTACAGAACATCTCGCTGTTTTCTCACAGACGCATCTGCAATGTTGAAATAACCCAAATGGGAATTTTAAGGCTGCTCAAAGTCCTTTCATCTGTGACCCTCTTTATAGATTCTGGGCATTTGTGATACTTGCCCTGGGGAAAATGGTGCACTTTTAAGACCCTGTCCTATAAGCAAAAGCAAAAGGCCATCCATTACGCTCTCTCTTTCTCTCTCAGGTTAATGACTTTATTAAATATTTAACGGGGTCCTGTCTCCAGAGTGCCTACATAAGTGATTTTACATTATCTCATCCACTCCTGGCATAAGCCCTTCTCTGATTTCTTATAAAGTGTGCTGCCTCTGCCTGGCATAACTCAGAGAAAATCATGATTGATTTGACAGCCATTAAGACAATGTTTAATATTAACCTTCATCTTTAGGGAGGGAGGGTGATGTTGAAAGAAACAGGCAGGATGCGTAGCAGATTTTTCTTGCAGGGAAAAATAGAGGTGTGTGTGTGTGTGTGGGTGTGCGTGTGGGTGTGGGTGTGTTTCTCTCTCTCTCTCTCTCTCTCCAAAGAATTAGATGTGGGAACTGGATCTCCAACAAATGAACAAAAATAATTGGTCTGTGGAAGGATTTTTATGGTTTTGGTCCCTTGTCTGTCATGTCTCCTCCTTATTTTCCAAGAACAAATGCTGGTTTCATGCTGTAAAGCCCCATTTAGCTGGAGTCCTCCACATCCTAAAGGTTGTCTTTTTCTGCTTATGTGTCATCATAGCTAAGAGCGCCCTCTGTCAGCTGAAAGCTAGATGATGCAGTAACTACTGAATGTTATAACATTAACAAAACCCTTGTTATTCAAATCACATCTTCAGCTCTTTTTTTCTGAGTTTGCTCCATGCAACTACCTAGGAGGGCCACATGGCAAACAGCAAACCTGTGTATCTGTTCTATATATCTGATACAGATAATCTTGCAAAACAAACAGTAATAGTGTCAACCTCCCCGATCATCAATTCCACCTTCCACAAATGATGAGCAGTGTTGACTATCTGAGGATTTGGAGGGGAGGGGGCTAGTGTGACTTGGCAAGGATGAAAAAGGCGTTGTGCTAACACTGCCCTTTAAGTGACTGCCCTTTAAAAGCTCTAGCATTTTCAAAGTACTTAAGCCCGAGCTACACTGTCCACGTCCGTGTCTGCGTTCCGTGTGCATCTGGTGTCCCACCCCCAGGTCAAACAACGGGCTCTGATTGGCCGGATGTAGCGTGGATGCAGCAAAAGTTGAGGCCACCTCGACTATTGCTGCATCCGCGCTACGTCCGGCCAATCAGAGCCATTGTTTGACCTGGGGGAGGGACACCAGATGCACATGGAACGCGGACGCGGACAGTGTAGCTCGGCCTTTATTGTTCCCACTAATAATATTAGGTGTTCAAAGCTATGATAGGGTCCCAGAGACAGGTGAGCATCTAGATTCTGACAGCCCAATCCTTCCTAAGATTGGCAGGAGGTCTGGCTCAGTTGGTAGAGCGACCATTTCATATCCCTGAAGATCTAAAGGACGGCCTTTCGAGACGGCCGGAAGTCTCTGTGTCTGTCGGAGAGCTGCCGGCACGCAGAGCTGATAAGTTGCTGAGCCTCTGTGGGGGAGAGAAACTGCAGCTGCACTTGAGTGAAAGTCAAGGTTGCCTGTCAGCTGAAGCGTGGTGAGGCGAACGCCAGAGAGAGAGAGAGAGAGAGAGAGAGAGAGAGAGAGAGAGAGAGAGAGAGAGAGAGAGAGGGAGAGGGAGAGAGAGAGAGAGAGCTGGACTGTGAAAGAAACATCTAGAATGAAGGGTTCTACGAAAGATTAGAACATACTGTACTATTGCATTGTAAAAACCCTTTGGGGTTTAGAAAGCCTGCCCATGTAAACTGCCTGTGAATTAAAGTCAGAGGAGAAATCCGATGACCAAAGAAAAGGCGGTCTATAAATACTGGTTTTTTATAATAATAATTAATAATAATAATAAGAAGAAGAAGATCCACCACAGCGCGCAATGCCGGCAGAGTTGAGGCACACCTTGGGGGAAAGGGACATTCGTGATCAGGGATCAGGCCCGGAAAGGGGGCAGGATCAGTGGCGCTGGTGCACACCATATCCAACCCCCCTTCCTGGGTCTGATCCACCTGCATGGATCAACGCAGACTTGCGCCAGTTATGTTGCTGGCACAGGTCCATGTTAATCCATTACGGCTGCTGGGGTTTACCCTGGGGCAAGGAGACAAATGTCTCCTTACCTCAAGAAGACTTCCAGCAGCCAAAAATCCCCCGCGGGAAGCAGTATAGCCCACGCCGGCACCACTGCATCACCGTGCACAGATTTACGTTGGATTGGGGTGTAAGTCTGTTGTATTGAGATGGCTTCAGCCATTTTCCTGTTCTTTTCTCCACCTTTTGCTTAGTTTAGACAAATGGTTGGTGTACAGCTCTTTCAGTCAGTGCCCACCTGTACTACCTCACTTCTTACATGTGTCTGTAGCAGTTCTTGACCTGACTCGACAAAAAAATGCCTTTAGTCAGAAAGTTATAGAAAGAGCCATTGTGAGTTGAGCCTCTTGATTTCATCTCTTTGCATTTACTGCAGCTTGTATATTCCTAAAGATGCTATCTTCAGAGACAGCAAGCTATCTTAGAGCTGAATGAACCTACAGCACAAAAATGTCTCTTGTTACATTTGACTGTAGGCCGGAATCTTCAGGTCATGACAGAGAAACTGGTGGATAGACTGACTAAAAGATGCTACATAGTTTGATGTCTCACTGGATTTTGCTTACTGAAATAATAAGGAAAGGAAAGCTCACTTTCAACCTTACTTGCCTGCTCTATTCAGCCTTCACAAAGTTTAAATATGAATCTAGGTTTGTGTTTTATTGAGTAACATTTGACCCCACCTTTCCTAATTGAACAGGAATTATAAAGTACAATGAACATTATTTAAAGCAATAAAAACCAATTAAACACAATAGTTAACAATCCTAAAACTAGTCAATCAACAATGCCACAAAGTAGTAAGAAAAACCAAATCAGCAACCCAACAAAAACATTTAAAGCAAAACATTTAAAAGCCAGCAACAAGGACTGGTGCCCCAATTCTACCCCCCCCCCCACACCACATTATAGCATGTAGCCGTGCTAATGGAATGGAGGATGTGCTGCATGCTGTGGTGGTGGGGCAATCAGATAGCCTGCAGGAGGTATTTTTTTCTTACTGCCCAATAAGCTGCCTGATTGTGCATGGGTCTCCTTGGATCTATGGCAGCTATGTAGCTGGCACAAGTCCGAGGAGAACCAGGGGGCAGGGCGGGCAGAAAAATGGGGGATGAGAGCCAGCATGTGTGTCAGCCACCGGATCCAAGTTGGACTGGGAGATTTTGCAGGGAAAAGGAGATTTAAATCCCCTTTCTTCTCAGTAAGCCCCCCCCCTGCTTTGCAATGGTTCTCCTCGGACCTGCGTCAGCTGGCACAAGTCCAAGGAGAGAAAGGGGGTGGGGAGGATGCTGACGGAGGGGATAGGATCTGCTGCTGCGCGCCATCGCCTCTGGATCCACCCTCTCCTGTAGCCTTCCTGCCCCTTGTTGCTCCCCCTCCATGCAGAGCTTTGCCCCCTCCCCACCCCCTCCTCACCAAGCTTCGCCCCCTCCCTGCCCCTACTGCTGCCTTACCTTCTCCATCGACTGCAGCGGGACCTGGCAATGGACGGGGAGTGATGCCACCTCTTGATGGACACCAATGGAGCACTTTGCACACTGTTGGTGACCATTTTGCGACAACTTAACTCTGTTCTGCTGTAGCAAAGCACTATAGCCAGCAGCCCAGTTCTGCATGGGATTGGGCTGTAAGACTTGGCCTTAGCAAAACTGTAGGAATACAATCATCGCAATAGTTGTTTCACTATAGCTCGAGTTCACAACCCAGTCCTACCTAACTCCTCGCGCACTGATGCAGCCGCACCAACAGGACTGCGCTGCATCCCGCGCAGAGGCGTTTCTACGGTAGGGGCCCTATCGTAAGTTGCGCCCCGTGCTAGTACCGTGCATTGGTGTAACTAGAGTGGAGTGGAGGCAAGTAGTTCTGCAAGACTCTGTTACACCGGAGTCAGCGGCCCCTCCCCCTTGCTGTTGGAGCCATTCTGGCAGCAACAGCAACACGCAGGACACTCCCCTGTTGCTGCCGGAATGGCTCCAACAGCAAAGGGGAGGGGCCGCTGATTCCGGTGTAACGGAGTCTTGCAGAACTACTTGCCTCCGCTCCAGTCTAGTTACACCACTGGTACCGTGTTTAGAAACCGGAGCGAGGAGGCCCCGCCCCCTCGCTGTCGGAGCCATTCTGTGCAGCGAAAGCAAACGGGCAGAAGACTCCCTGCCCGTTTGCCTTCGCTGCGCGGAATGGCTCCGACAGTGAGGGGGCGGGGCCTACTCACTCTGGTTTGTAAACACGGTACTAGCACGGGGCACAACTTATGGTAGGACCCCTACTGTAGAAATGCCTCTGATCCCGGGGGGGGGGGGGAGTTTCAGGCCATGAATGCCTTCTTGGGTTAAGGGAACATTTAAGGGAACATAAGCCCTCACTGCCACACTGGGTCTATATAGCTGGTGCAAGTCCGAGTGAAACCACAAAGGCAGGTTGAGGCCGGGAAGGAGGATAGGATATTGGTGGCAGCGCTGTGTTCCGGCAGTGTATGGCCATTTTAGGATTGGACTGTTAGGGTAATTAGTTCAAAATAAGCAATTTGATGCTGAAATAAAATAAAAGCTTGCCATCTTCAGAAGGCTCTTTGTATGACAGCTTCTTAGGCAGAAAACAGATATTTCACAAGAGATTCTGTTTCCCTTTCACAACTTGAGTTTGGCCTTGACCTCATAGCTAACCCTGGTTTTACACCCTAGACCACGATATATGTGACTGGATATGTATCTGGTTCATCCTGAGCCCTTTATAAAACCATCAGGAGGACTTGCCCTTAGACTCCCCTGGGACTCCTCTGTAGTTAATGGTTTAAATTAGCGCAGGCAATTCTCATTGAAAGACACTGGGGATTTTTGGCTTCTCCTGAAAATGGGACATATGTTCAAATCAGCTTAATTCTTAAAGCACTTATGCTGGCATAAGTTCCGTTCATTTTTTATGGCACTCCTACTGACACAACCATTTTGGAGATTGATCTGTAAGTCACCTAGGAATTTCTGAAATCTTCTTGTTCTGTCACAGTTCTTGATATAACATTTGTGGCTATTCCTTTTAAGTACATAATCCTAGCTATATTATCATGAAAATGTCAAAAGAGAATAATTTAAAAGCTGATTTAAAGGACGAGATCCTTACTTGGGTCACTTAACATATTAAAAAATGCAGAGAAGAGTTTTCATGGTGTCCTTTAGTGCCAATTTAAAAGCATTCTTCTTCGTCACCCCTTTTGTCATTACTGTCACTGTTCATCCACAAATCATAGGCAATTACCATTGATGTAAACCGTTGAGATAACATTTACCATGTACCGGTCATTATTCTTTGGCTGATACATAGAGAGTTACAAGCGAATGGTCAAATGGACCAGAAAATTAGGATTTAATGATCAGAAATAAATAAACAAACAAATAAACAAACCAGCCAATTTACGAGAAACTGGCAACATAGTATAATGTTTTTAAGGCTCCTGTGCTATATTGTGGTGCAAGGGAGACTTTGCTCAATATTTATCTTCATTTGCTGCTAACAGGAACAGGCTGTGAAAATCACAAAGGACACATGCTGTCGATATGAATTTGAAGAACCATTTTTCCCTCTTAAAACTTGCACACCAGTTAAGAAGAGGAAAATCAAATTGAATGTAATTAGCATTTGCCCACATTGATACAAACAATTATTAAGGGGGTAGGGAAGAAAAGAGGTTACTGCAACCAACATAACTGACTTTTCTGATGCATTCCTTCTAAAAATAAAAACTGAACCAGCTTTTGGGAGAAGAACCAGTCCTTCATTTGTATAAAACTGTTTATTCTCATTGCCACTGAACCACAGTTTGGGTTTATTTTTCTTTTTTTGTTCTGTGTAGAATTTCAGAGAGTATCAGCTAGCTACCCTGTATATTAACAAGCTGTCTGCATATTTGGATGCCATGGGCATCCAAATATGATAAAGGTCAACAGATTATTGGGTTTCCTTAAAGATAGGCTTACCAGATCTCCAACCAGGACAGAGTGCTAGACCTTTAGGAGAAGGAATGTGGGCAGGTGTAGCTTGTTAAACCCTTAGAGCACAATCCTAGGCATGTCTGCTCAGAAGCAAGCCCCACTGAACACAATGGGGCTTGCTTCTGAGTAGACATGCCTAGGATTGTGCTCTAAGGTTTAACAAGCTTCACCTGCCCACATTGCTTCTCCTAAAGGTCTAGCACTCTGTCCCGGTTGGAGATCTGGTAAGCCTACTTAAAGAGGACAATAGTTGACCCATGGTTTGTTAGCCTGTTAGTATTGCCGACTCCAGACATCAGAGAGAGCTCCTGCACATGCC
Organism: Plestiodon gilberti rubricaudatus; assembly: GCA_026170595.1. Lineage (NCBI taxonomy): Eukaryota > Metazoa > Chordata > Lepidosauria > Squamata > Scincidae > Plestiodon > Plestiodon gilberti. The sequence goes on from JANXHW010000001.1 coordinate 81,842,461, forward strand.
TACAGTTTTTTTAGAAAAGCAGAGTAACTAGGTGTCCGACGTGTAAGAGGTGCACTTGGGGGGAAATCTATTTGGTGTGCAGGGATTGAGTGCAGTGATCAATGGCTTACAAGAAGGAGTGGGATGAGGTTAAAAGAACAAAAGTAGAAAACTTTTATTGTGAGGATAATAATAAATTAATGGGGAGATTAAAAAATAAAATGCAAATCTGTATGTTCACTCACTCACACAGCTAATTGTAAGTTGTTTCTAGGTAAGAGAGAGAAAGAGGAGGACATCTTTACAAAGCAATGGAGGCGTATAATGGCGCAAGCAAGGAGGGGAGAAAGAAGAGAGAGCAGGATGTAGGGAAATCAGGAGGGCTACCCAGGGATTCAACCGGAGCTACAGAACTGGGGGGGGAGGGTGTTGGCAGGGGAAGAGGAGAACATCCTGGTGAAAAGAAGAGAAAGGAGCAGGGAAATACCAAGGTTCCAGATGTTGCAGACAGCCTGAAGCAGGCCTACAGGCAAGAAGAGACCCCCTTGGTGGGTTGTTAAATCACTTCACTTACTTGCAGTGGGATGGCTAGTCTCTCTTACCATGCAATTGCTTCTAACAGATATCCCAAACTTCTGATAGGCGATAAAGTGGAAGCAGGGATCTCTGTTTTTCTTAGCATTCTTGATGGATGTGTTAGGGAAAATTGAACACTGGAGATCTGGGGCTGATCTCAGGTCTCCCCCGAAGCAGTTTAAAAACGGGCAGCCAATCCAATCTGGGGCTTATGTCAGTGGATCTCATGCTCCACCGCTGTAAGTCCTGGTATGGTATTGCAAAAGGTGGGCTGGCTGCTGTGTCATGCACTGTGGGAACGCCGGTGTAAATGGCTGGAGGCCCTGTGCACATACCAATGGCTCACCCAGGCTGTGCCGGATCAGGTAAGGTGGCAGCGGAGGCGAGTTGTAAGGGAGAGGAAAAGGGAAAGGGAAGGAGCATAGAATACTGGCACATGCGAGTGGTGCCAGTAACTGCCCCCTCCTGCCCCCATTCTTCCTTCTGATCCCCCTCCCCACCCTGATTCCCATTCCTTCCATTCCCTGCCCTGCCCCTCCCATCACACCCGCCCCCACCATCACCTCACCAATGCTGGCAGATCGTGGCCTCTCTCCCGGCCTATGCGTTTGGCTGCCACCCATTGCACTGTTGGCCTTACTATGCTCACCAGCAGAATGGCACCTGCCAACATCCTCTCACTTCCGCCAGCACATCAACATGTTCTTAAATGCCACCCCCCCCCATGAGTGCCGAGCTTCTCTGCAGCAACAAATGCTGTACCCTAGATCCTTTCTGGGATCAGGAACCCTGGGCACCCAGTGTTCTCTCCTTGGTATGATGTTTGTTGCTAAAGACAAATGTTGCACTTGTAGTTGGTGGGTGGGTGGCTAGGAATTTGGTGCATGCTGGTGCATTTGGTGCCTTGCTGGCACATTCTCGCTCCCTCACTGACTACACATTGCTACACATTGCTCCCTCACTGACTACACACTGGAGCGATGACCCCTGCAGAGGCCTTCAGTCTCCATTCCACTGATCAACTAGCAGCTCTCTTGCACAAATAAGTGTTCAGGTGAATGGTTTACATGTGTGAATGCCGGAGCTGCAAAAACATGATCAATTATGGGTTCTCTCCCATAAACTGTAAATTTGTAAGCTGCTATAAAGCTATGGCAAACTTAAAACAGCATACTTAAAAGCAGAGATATCACCATGCCAACAAAAGTTTGTATAGTCAGGGCGATGGTGTTCCCAGTAGCAATGTATGGTTGCGAGAGTTGGACTTTTCTCTGTGCCAGGTGCAAGGGAGTGACAACGGGAAACAGGTTATCTTGTTGTCTTGTGCTCCCTGAGGCATCTGGTGGGGCCACTGTGTGATACAGGAAGCTGGACTAGATGGGCTTTTGGCCTGATCCAGCAGGGCTCTTCTTATGTTCTTATGTTCTTATGACCATAAGGAAGGCTGAGCGCTGAACAATAGATGCTTTCGAACTGTGGTGCTGGAGAAGACTCCTGAGAGTCCCTTGGACTGCTAGGAGATCAAATCAGTCAATCCTAAACGAAATCAACCCTGACTGTTCCCTGGAAGGACAGGTACTGAGGCTGAAGCTCAAATATTTTGGCCACCTAATGTGAAGAGAACATAAGAACATAAGAGCCCTGCTGGATCAGGCCAAAGGCCCATCTAGTCCAGCTTCCTGTATCACACAGTGGCCCCACCAGATGCCTCAGGGAGCACAAGACAACAAGATACTTGTATCCTGTCGCCACTCCCTTGCATCTGGCACAAAGAAAACCTACTCCTACAACCAGGAGGTTGCGTATCCCCATCATGGTTTGTAAGCTGTGATGGACCTTTCCACCATAAATCTGTCCAATACCCTTTTAAAGGCATCCAGGACAGGTGCCATCACCACATCCTGTGGCAAGGAGTTCCACAAACCAATTACACGCTGGGTAAAGAAATATTTTCTTTTGTCTGTTTTAATTCTCCCTCCACTCAATTTGAGTGGATGTCCCCTAGTTCTCGTGTTGTGTGAGAGGGAAAAGAACGTCTCTCTATCCACTCTCTCCATCCCATGCATAATTTTATATGTCTCAATCAGGTCCCCCCTCAACCGCCTTTTTTCTAGACTGAAGAGCCCCAAACGCTGTAGCCTTTCCTCATAAGGGAGATGCCCCAGCCCACTAATCATTTTGGTCGCTCTCTTCTGCGCCTTTTCCAGTTCCACTATATCCTTTTTGAGATGCGGCGACCAGAACTGGACGCAATACTCCAGATGTGGCCTTACCATCAATTTGTACAACGGCATAATAATATTGGCCGTTTTATTCTCAATCCCTTTTTTAATGATCCCAAGCATGGAATTGGCCTTCTTCACAGCCGTTGCACTTTGGGTCGACACTTTCATCGACCTGTCCACCAGCACCCCAAGATCTCTCTCCTGATCCGTCACAGACAGCTCAGAACCCATGAGCGTGTATGTGAAGTTTTGATTTCTTGCCCCAATGTGCATCACTTTACACTTACTTACATTGAAGTGCATCTGCCATTTTGCTGCCCATTCTCCCAGTTTGGAGAGATCCTTCTGGAGCTCTTCACAATCCCTGCTGGTCTTCACCACCCGGAAAAGTTTAGTTTTGTCCGCAAACTTGGCCACCTCACTGCTTATCCCCAACTCCAGGTCATTTATGAACAAGTTGAAAAGCACCGGTCCCAAGACCGATCCTTGGGGCACACCGCTTTTCTCCTCTCGCCATTGTGAAAATTGCCCATTGACACCCACTCTCTGTTTCCTAATCTTCAACCAGTTCCTTATCCATAGGAGGACCTGCCCCCTTATTCCCTGACTATGGAGTTTTCTCAGGAGCCTTTCATGAGGGACTGTGTCAAACACCTTCTGAAAATCCAGGTATATGATATCCACGGGTTCTCCCGCATCCACATGCCTGTTGACTTTTTCAAAGAGAGGACTCTCTGGAGTAGACTCTGATGCTGGGAAAGATTAAAGGCAAAAGGAGAAGGGGAAGGCAAAGGATGAGATGGTTAGACAGCATCACCGATGCAACGAGCATGAAAATGAGCGAACTCAGGAAGATAGTGGAGGACAGGAAGGCCTGGTGGGATATGGTTCATGGGATCACGAAGGGTCAGACACGACTTAACGACTGAGCAACATTTTTTTCCAGTTATTGGGGAAAGAGACATAATATTGCATGAGTAAGCTCTGACTAGAGTTGTCACTTTAACAGTTATACGTGCAAGTGATATGGAGGTTGATCATAGGAGGGGGAACTGAGTGATAGACAATTAAACACAGTCAAATTTGGAGGAAAGGCTTGACTGGGGCTGTCAGTTATCAGTTGTTAGCATACCCAAAGTCGGTGGCAGTACAAGTCAAATTAGAGGAGAAAGTGACCTACGAAAAACTAGTGCGGTGAATGTGCTTTCAGTTATTATATCTGTTATTCTTCTTACATTTTATCCCACCCTTTTTATCTATGGGGGACAGGCCAGAGTAAATGCCTATCCTCCATTGTATCCTCACAACAACACTCTCAGGTAGGCTAGACTGAGAGATAAGAATTGCTGAGATCATCGGTGATTTTCAGTGGAGATTTGAAGCTGGGTCTTGCCATTTGCAATCTGACACTCTAACCACTACGCCACACTATTTTCTCAAATTAATTTATTGAAAGGCTTTATTTTTTTTTAAAAAAAACACAGTTATATCCCGGAACGCACAGGGCTTTGATGTTTTTGTACCTCCCCCCCCCCCCCGCCCTGAAATAGTGAAAGTTCTAGGGCTGAAAAGCTCAGAGTAGCCCTGCTCTGCTCTGGCCGTCATCATTTTAACAGGATTTTATAATTTATAATTTCGTAATTCTCACGGATGATTAGCTATGTGTTTCAATACATCTGTGAGGTAATTTTTCCTGAGAGTTTGTTTTTCAAATTGGACCCAAAAAGGAAAAAGCTAAATAACCATTCATTATGCAGTGAGTCCACAAAAGTAATATGCTCTGCTGCACTCCCAGAATTATTGCTCCAGAGAACTCATTTAAAGAGATGGAAGAGTTGTCAATACTTCCGTGTGTGGTTTTGTTAAAGGGCCATATACTCTAATCAGGATGCTTCATGATTTCCAGACCTAAGTGCAAAATGATGTAGAAAACCAAGCAGGCATAAAGTAAAAGTTAGGGACTATTTGCCCAGCTGCTGGTTTTTCAGAGTCTGCTGGTGAACTTGTTTGCCCAGCTGGTGTTTGTTTCCTATCATTGTGCCCAGAGAGGCGCGGGACAAAGGCAAGGCTGCAGGCAAGGATCCAATCGCATCAGAGAAATGGCACAAATGTGCCCCACACCAAGATGTAGCCTAAATGATAACATTGCTGGGTGCAAACCATTTGGAAACACTTTAAAGTGATTACTCAGGCACATTAGCGTCTGTACAGCAAAGGCCGCATACTGGTAAAAACACTTTAGCGTCTACAGAAATACATGAGACTTACTAGGTGGTACGTTTCCAGGACTTTCCAATATTCTGAACACTTTGGTTAAATATGTCAGAATCTTGAAGGGCTTGTATCATTGAATACAAGAAACTTGAATTCAAGTTATCTTGAGTGCTTTTCAGTTGCGTCAAAATTATACCATCTTTGTTTTTCATCCCCTCATTTTCAGAATGGAGATATCAGTCAGCCAGCATTTTATTGCACAAACAAGAAAACAATCATGTGTTGCAAGGTACCGTAATCAGTACTGAGGGATGAAAAGCCAATAAACTATAAGGGCCTGCCCATAAACAAAGTGATTCTTCCTTGATTCTGCTCCAACCTGCCAGATTCTGTACTAGCTCCATCCTCAGCTAGCTAGATTTCTCAAGGCTCTCTCCCTCTCCTTCACCCACTGGCCCCCATTTTTGAAATAAAAAAAAATGCCTTGTGTCTCATAGACAGTCTAGAATATCAAGGGTGCCCAACCTGTGGTATTAGTACCACCAGTGGTACTTCGGCCGATTGCTGCTGGTACTTGGACTGCTGAACCACTGGAACCCCACTCCGACGCAGCGCTTTTGGTGGCATGTTTTTGCTCCCATAAGAACATAAGAAGAGCCCTGCTGGATCAGGCCAAAGGCCCATCTAGTCCAGCTTCCTGTATCACACAGTGGCCCCACCAGATGCCTCAGGGAGCACAACAAGATACTAGTATCCTGTCGCCAGTCCCTTGCACCTGGCACAAAGAAAACCTACTCCTACAACCAGGAGGTTGCTTATCCCCATCATGGCTTCTTAAATGGTAGAGAGTTATGTTTTGCGTAGTTCGGAGTCGGATGCAGCCTGATGGTGCCAGGCGAGGCGAGGGTATGTTATGTTTGCAATTGCAGCCTCCCGTTTGCAGTGCGCAGCGCAGGTTTCTTCTGCCAGGCATGGGGAGTTGTTCGGAATTCGCCAGTCGACTTCTTGAGAATTTTTGCTAAGCTGTTCCTACAGCTGAGCTCCATGAAGCTCCTGCCTTTGGCTGAGCCTTCCAGGAACACTGAGAAGGGCCCTCCCACCTTCTCAGAGCCGCCTCCTGCATTTTCTGGCCTCTGAAAACCCAGAAGTAACTGGTGATGATGTCTTCGCCAGTCACTTCTGGTGATACTTCTGGAGAAGAGTGGCTCTGGAGGTGGTACTCGACCGGGAAGTGATTGGAAACCCTGATCTAGATGATACCTGATTGTTTGGTTGGAGCATATCTGCTTTATTTTTTGAATGTAAATAGCATGTATATTTGGACTGATCCAGATTGGGACCATGACAAGACAAGTAAACACTTTGTCCCCACCATGGTGGGGGACAACAGAAACAATCCCAACTGGGATTCCACTAGTGCTGCAAAATTCCTGCAAAAATCAGCTCTCCCATTGAAGCTACTTGCCTTGTGAGGGAAACTGCCATTGGTACCAAGTAACAGCTGTGAGGGACAATTTTTGTCAGCCATGGTGTGGTGGAAAGGATTAAAAAAGGCTCCACCCATACCATGGTTCTGCTTCTCCCTCAACTCAGCTGCCAGTTACAATGAAAAAAAAAATAAGATCACAAGGCCAAACTGTATGTTTTAACGGTAAGGTAATTTGACTCTTAGTGCTAAGAGTGACAGATGATTTTAAAATGCATATACTGTATGAACTGAATTTTGAATAGTTACACATTATTACCTTCAACGAATGCATTGTGTAACAATGACATTCATATTGCACTTTGGGAAGAATGCACATTGCAAATATGCAAATATTGTATTCAGTGTTTTGTTTTGCTTTTGTCATAGAACGCTCGGAACGGTGTTCCGGCACCTATTTGTGCTAATTTATTTATTTATTTTTGTGCCAACTTATTTATTTTAGTGTTGGCCGGCTCTTCCCTCACATGTCGGAAAGCGCATGGGGGGGGGGAGCCTACTCTGAAGCACCCTCGCTGACCAACGCAAAGGCACTTGGCTCCTGAGCACCTTTCTGATCATCAGTGGAGCATGGGGTATGCTGGGGAGAGTTGGTGTTGAGCGGGCCAGGGGGTCATATGGGAGGGTTTCTGAGTGGGAGAAATGAAGAAAAGGGCTGGGCCACCCCAGAGGAGCTGCATTTGTGATTGGGCTTTGGAAAGAGCAGGCGCTCCTTGTGGTCTCTGCAGAACGAATGTTATTCAAGCATAAGTCATTACAAGTCATTTAATAATTTAATTGATTAAATTAATCATTTAATCATTTAATTTAGTAGTCATTTAATCACCCCCGCCCCCTACCTGAAGATGTGAGTTCCGGCACCTTTTAATTATTTTTTTTTTTTACAAAAAAGGCACTGCTTTTATTTACCGTATTATGAACATGTCTGACAGCAGTCAACATTCTCCACTCCCTGTTTTACTTCCTCTATTGTAGGAGAAAAATATCCACACAAAAGCAGCACCTACAGACTGCACATCATCATGCAGTCTAATGATGCCACAGGCACACACCAGCCCAGACAGATATACAGTGTATCTTTCAGCACTTTCTTATTGTTTGCAGAGTTAGCTGGTTTACATTTGCATTTCCATCACTTCATCTTTTATCACCTGATTACTCAACGCATGATGAAGCACAGTTGAATGTGTAAACTGATCCATTGAAACTATTGATTAATCTGGGAACTGGCAGGCACTCTGAAAGGCAGCTGCTATAGCAGGCTTGCTGAAGCTACCGGTAAGTTGATCTGGGCAGTCTCGTCATTGACTAGATGGGAGACCGTCTAGGAATCCAACTTTAAAACTTTCTTGAATAGGGAGGATTCCTTGCCCAGTTTCCTCCCAACACACAAATGAATTGGGGCCACACAGTTATTGCCTGAGGTTCCTTGAGGTCTGCTAGGCAGCGCTGCGGCCTCCCCTTGCCCTTCTTGCTCAGGCAAGCAATGAACACCATCCACCCACCCTTTAGGCACAGACTGGGATTGGCCATCTACTAAAGGGGTTGGGTAGGATTTTTTGCTCTGCTCAAGATTGTTACTGGAGTAGAGGGGTGTGTGTGTGTGTGTGTATGTGTGTGTGTGTGTGTGTGTGTGTGTGTGTGTGTGTGTGTTTGGCCTACCCCAGATGCTGTTCCTTGGTGGTGCTAGTTAGGCCAAGCCTGGCAGGATAGTGCAGGACTGGGTGGAGGATTAGGGATCTGCTGTCTGTCCTTAGGCAAGCTAGAGTCAGGGGCAGGCTTACCAGATCGCCGCCGGGTCGGGAGTGGTCTACCCTTAAGGGGGCAGAGCGTGGGGGGGCCAGAACGCGTTGCGTTCTGGCCCCCCACGCCCCGCCCCCTTAAGGATAGACCGCTCCCGTCCCGGTGGCGATCTGGTAAGCCTGGTGGTCAGGGGGGATAACCAGAGCCAGTCTCCAAAGGCTTCCTGATGCAGACTGATAAGTCCTCAGGCTTGAGCTCAGATGCCTGCCTTAGAGGCTACCTGACTTGGGGTAGGTGGAGCAGTTCAGCTTCCTTGACCCCCTTTCACAGGGATTGGCCATGATGAAGCTGGGTGAGCCACAAGGTGATCCTGGGTTTGAAGCCAGGGTTGTCTCACCCACAGGAGAGTTTTGGCAGGATAGCTGTCTCCTCCTAGTTAGGTGCCCACACTTGGGATGGAGTTTTCAGGCAGAACCTGTTGCATCTACCAATTGCTATTCACCTAATCAAGGAACGCCAATTTCCACCAAATTCCTGTGTTGTGTGTGCTTGTTTGGGGGGATACTTGGGCAACATTTCCTTGAGCTCTCCAGCTCCTCTATCTTGCTTTTAATAAAGTAAGTCATCACTTGATGTTGCAACCTGCTGATGAAGATGCATTGTTGAACAGTGAAGCACTCTCTTGTTGTCAAGGAAACTGGACTAGAGTCAGGTCCTAGAAGTACCCAAGGGGTTGAGATGTCCCTTGTGGGCCTTTACTCTGGTTCTCATGAATTGCTTCCTCTGACCATTGACCAATGAAATTGTGCAAGTATGCTGCAATCCTACCCGTTGCTACTTGCAGGAGGTACATCCTGTAAGTTAGTGGGCCTTGCACATATACTGTGAACTGTGAACAAAATTATGACCTTTGGGGGCTGATTCTGTGCCTGCTTACTGCACATCCTGCTGTGTTTGCTACCGTAAGTGTAACCAAGTAAGTGGGCATAGGATTGCAGCCTAAGAGCCCACTCCTATCCCCCCCCCCGGTGTAGCCATGCCAAAGTGGAGCACGTTGTATTCAGTGGGGGGGGGGGAATCAGGAGGCTTTGGAGAGGAAAGGAGATTTAAATCCCCTTAAAGCCTCCTGTTCTACAATGGGTCTTCTTTAGGATCTCCTTAATGGGTCTCCTTTAGCTGGCGCAAGTCCATGGAGAGGCTGGGAAGGGATAGGATCCAGCACACACTATCGCCACTGGATTCACCCATTCTGCAGCCTCCCTACCCCTGTTCCTCTCCCTCCCTGCCCATTTTCGTCCCCTCTACTCCCCACTTTTGTTCCTGTGAACCAAATAGTAGCACATTCAGTTTTTCCCCGCATAACTCCCAATAATACATGGGACAAAGTTTCAGCTTTTCTTTTGCCCCATCCTATCCCCCCTCCCCCTGCAGGCACAACTGTTGCACCAGCAGAGGCTGCTTTACAGCTGTCATAAAGCAGCCTCTGCCAACAAGTGCGCCTGTCGGCAGGGAAGCCAGAGCAGGTAAGCTCATGTAGGGGGTTGGAGAGAGGTGGGGAGGATGTTGAATGGGATGGGGGAGAGCAGAAAGGGGAGGGTGGGCAGAATGGGGTGGTGACTGGGGCAGGGAGGAGCAGGATCGGCGTCAGCTCACGCCAAATTCTAAGCCCTTTCCCGGGTCTGATCGACCTTCATAGGCTTACCAGATCGCCGACTGGGACGGAGCGACCTGCCCTTAAGGGGTGGGGCATGGGGGGCCCCAGAACGCGTCGTGTTCTGGCCCCCCTGTGCCCCGCCCTTTAAGGGCAGGTCGCTCCGTCCCAGTCGGCGATCTGGTAAGCCTACACCTTCATGAAGCAATGCAGACTTGTACCAGTGATTGGGCTGCTGGGGCTTACTCTGAGGAGACCTCCAGCTGCTGAAAATCCCCTGTGGGATGCAGCAGAAGCTGCACCATTGCCGCTACATCGCCCTGCGGGGATGGGCTGTCGGTGTAACATTTCAGTAACATTGGGGATCATCAATTGGGGAGGAATCACGTTTATGCCTTTCTTTTGTTCTTCTTTCACTAACATCTTGCTGGCTGCTGCTGGAAACTCAATGCTGGAGAAAATCCAGAAATATATTTTTGGATTGGGAAATATTTTTTGTTTTCAATTTTTGTTCATGACGAGTTTGCAATGGCCTAGGTAAACGACAATATCTTTAACCACAATACCTATTTCCATATACATTTCTGATACAGGGTTTCTTTGTGAAGTTATCACTATATGCTGCTTATTATTCTTGGTTCCATTGTTTTATTTAGATCAAGGGCAGTATCTTTTTACTCTTCTAGATATTTCTGGAAGATTTCCTGTCAGGAACTGGGAAGCCTCAACCTGTTTCTAAAATCTCTCCTGAATTAAATGAGAATGAACATTCAATTTCATTGCCATTCTCTGGTTAGTCTAAAAAGGCACATATATTAGAGTATAAGGTTCATTCCCGCTGAACTACAATTCCTTTTTACAGAAAAATAATTTGAAAGTCAGCTATCAACTATGAAATTTTGGATGTTTGAAGAAAAAAAATCTGAGAAATAACCCCAGTTGCCTGGAATGACTTCTTGCTGTTTTCAAAATCATTTTTCAATTTCCAGTTAAGTCTCATACACCTTTTCAACATGGCTCTGCAAGGTTAAAATCAATACATTTGTCAGAATATTTATCTTCTGAAAGGTCTTCCGGAGTACTTTACCAATCATCATTTTGACGCATGTCAGAATATTGCTGATAAGTTGTTTTCTTGCTGCTTTCCTATCGGATGAGAAACATTAGCAGGCACACAATACATTAGTTGCTGTTGCTTTAGGATCAGCTTTATATTCTGTAGTTGGAGTCAGGATTCCTGATGTAAATAAAATAGTGGTGGTTCAGCATTTGTAAAGATCAGGATGATAGAAACAGGCCTGTGTATCTGGTATGTGAGAGCAAAGTGATGAGAAATCAAGAGATACTGTAGATCAACATTTTGACCATAGAATTGTCAAAACATATCCCTGGAATAGGTCCCCAAAATAATCTATTCCAGGGGTTCTGAACCCCTTCCCGGCCGAGTACCACCTCCAGCACCACTCTTTTGCCGAGTACCACCGAAAGGGACTGGCAATGACATCACCACCAGTTACGTCCAAGTTTTCAGGTTTTCAGAGGCCAGAAAACGCAGGTAGGAAGTTCTGGGCAAGTGGGAGGGCCCTTCTCAGCGTTCCCAAGAGCTCGGCCAAAGGCAGGAGCCTCTTGGGAGCAAAAACGTGCGGCCGAAAGCACTGCGTTGGAGTGGGGTTCCAGTGGTCTGAGTACCACCAGCAGGTAGGAGGTAGCAGTTGGCCGAAGTACCACTGGTGGTACTAGTACCACTGGTTGAGAACCCCTGATGTTCCAACTGGCTGACCAAATAGTTAAAACTTTCCTGACAAATGTCTGTCTAATCTTTGTAGTGGTTTAGACTCAGAGTATCAGATCAGGATCTAGATTCATTACTCATTACTAGATTCATTACTCATTACTGGGTTCAATTCATTACTCAGCCATGAAGCTTCCGGGGCAACCTTGGGTCAGTCACATCTCTCTGTCTATTTTTCATGTGTTTTATTTACATGGTCCAAGTGCGAGTGTTCTATGAGTCAAATGTGAGTGCTCTGTTGTAACAGGTATAGCACTCACTCACATGCAGTGCTCACAGAATACACGCAATACCTATACCTGCTACAACCGGGCCACATGGCAATCTGCGAAACTAGATTAAGACATTGTTTTGTGCCATGACATTAGATAGTCAAGAACAGATATTTCCATTGAGAAAATATGACAATTCTATTTGTAATTAATTATGGTATACAGTAATCCCTGCAATTGTAGTTTTAGTTTCTGAAAACACACAATATTGCCAAGAGATCATTAACAGCAAGCATAATCATTATCACCATTTAAATGAAAACAAGTGGAATGAATAAACAAGGGATATGAAGTTCATTATTTCACGCTGTAAATCAGCAGCTCTTGGGAAATTTCCATTTTAACATACTCTTTGTTTTAACAGAATGACTAAAAGGTTAAAATTGCATATGTCCTGTGGATAATGTAAACACACATTTATTTCTGCCTTTTAAATTACCTAGACAGAAGTTTGGCGCACCAGAGCAATTAAAAAAAAATCCAATCAACATCATTATTTGTTTTGGTAGTCTCTGCACTATTTGTGGAAAAAAAAAACAAAGACGACTAGTAAAAAGCATCTGGAAGTTTCAAGTGAACTAAGACTACGGTTAGGTTACAGAGGCATCTATCAATTACACTGTTGTTTTGAGATTCTGATCCTATTCCTCCACCCTATATTGTTTACAGAAATTTCTATTTTTTCATGGTCATGTCTTGTTTATACCATTATATTTTATAAATGAAAAAAATCCACTGAAAAGTTGTAGGGGGTTAAGACCTAAGGCTGCAATCCTATGCGCACTTCCCTGGAAGTAAGTCAATTGAATGTAATGGGACTTACATCTGAGGAGACGTGCATAGAACTGTGCTGTTAATCACCGCCTGAGAGCACCAAGTTCCATTTTCATTAGCACCAAGTTTCATTTTCATTCAACCATCCACTGACTATTACTGCCTTGCCGATAACTACTGCAATATATTTGAAAATACATATGCCGGAGCTGCACACTTGAAAACCAGCAACACTCCTTCCTATTTTAAGGCTTTTGGGTCGATCTGCTGCAAAAGTAAAGCATGACAAAGCTTTGAGTGGGAGATGAGACTGGTTCATAGGTTGTCGAGCAATGCGCGAAGCCGGGGTTTCGAGCAGTGACAAATTGATTTAGCAAGGGAAGAGCATCACAGATTTCCTTCATTATGGAATTAGAGCGTTCTGCTGAGAAAGACTGACGTTCCCTGGCTCAGTTGGAGTGTCAGACCACACTATAAACATGTTAGTGTCTAGATTGTGAATTGCTTGCCACATAGATGAATGTTTGTCACCGTCGCTGGGAGAAAGTTGTCACCGTCTCGTGGAGGCTGCTTATCATTCATGTGGTCACTTCTATTACCACTGCTCAGGCTGCGCTGACCCACTATTAGTGACTCTAATTTAATTTCCCCCACCAGTGTCATGGGTTATTTCTTCCATTAGTTGAGATATTTAATTTACAGGGTAAACTCTACACTTGTGAGGAGGAATTTTTGATGACATGAGGAACAAGTACTTTTTGAAGATTAACATTATGCTGGCTATTCATCTTGGTCACTGTTCAGGCCTACAGTTTAAACACCATTGAATAGTAATGTATCCATAGGCTGGTGCTGCTTGAGGAGGCCCAAATCCAGTGCATTATTTTTCTGGTTTGAAACGAATGGCTTGCAAAAGGGAATTCCACATCCAGCTTGTTGAAAGAATGGGGTTTTTGGTGTTAAAGCAAACCTGAAGGTCACTGCCTCTATAAGGGGGACAGATTGCCTGTTGACTATTTACTTTTTTAATTGAAAAAGTTTATTTTAACTTTTTACTACCAAATGAAACAGCATACAAGACATGATAATATATGAATAGTCCAAGTTTCTATAAAACAAAATATCCAAGAATAAATACCTAGACCTTTAAAAATTAAGCTTATGATGAAATACTATAGAAAGTGGCATCAACACACATTCCAAAACATACAGCCCAGTCCTGTCTAGGACTGCCACAGTGTGCAAAAGCATGCTGCACCGGATCCTATCCAGGATCAGCCCAGCACTGGAGTAGGCAGAGGTCTCCTCGGAGTAAAGAGGCTTCAGATCCACTGGCCAAGAAGATCACAGGTAAGCAACACACTCCCATGCTTCCACGTTCAAATAGAGCTTGCCACATCCTGAGCAGAAGATTTTTGTTTGTGACCACAGCCACCTCCTATAGGGTCCTGACTTTGAGAAAAACAACTTTAGAAAAACAGAAGAAGGCTCCCCAGCTCTAATGGTCCTCACCAACTCCATGGCTAAACTCAATCAAGGAGGCATGTTAGTGAGCCAGTGGACATCCTAGACTAACTACTGCACCCTCAACCAGGTGTGAAAAACAAGGGCAGCACTAATCAAGGAGCACATTAAGTAATAAAGAGTTTCCTTGATTAGCTCACCCCACAAAGGATCCTGTAGGATTTTAGAGAAACTGCCTTTGAATACTTGAATATACGTCTCCACTGGTGCTCCCTCACCTTTGACAATGCCTGCCTAAGATGCAGGTGAAACATTAGGAGACAATCAGTGCAATCCTATCCAACTTACACCACCGGTGTAACCAGCGGTGCAGCGAGAGTGGGAGGCCCCAGAACAGAAAAGGGATTCAAATCCCCTTTGAATCCCCCTTTGGAGGAGATTGGAATTCCCTTTCTGTTCTGGGGCCTCCCGTTCTTGCTGCTCCGCTGGTTACACCAGTGATGTAAGTTGGATAGGATTACGCTGAATGTTTTTATGAGACTGTGGCCATCAAGCCCAAATCATTTTAATAGAAATACCAGTTTCACCGGCCACTAAAGCCGCAGTGCATACAATATACTGCTTGTCCAAATGTTGTAATTGACTATTCATTTGTCCAGCTCCCCCCCAACCTCTGCATATAATTTATTGTTTTCCTACTCTACCACATGTGTATCCCTCCCTCCCTTCCTCAAGGGAGCAACAACAGCATGGACAAGGTTCTCATGATATCCCCACAACGATCTGGAGGGCATGTTTGACAGAGAGATAGTCATTTGCCCAAGGCCAGCTAGGAAGCTTCATCATAGTGGAGGAAGAGGGTTTGAAGTTGGGTTCCCTCAGCGCTTTTAGCCCCTATACCACTCCATCTCTTCCAACTTTATGCACTCATTTGACAGTGTAGCGGCTTATAGAAATGGGTCATTAGTTAATTAACTGCACTGCTGAAGTTGATGAATTTTAATCAGTTAAAAGCTCAATACTACAGAATGTCATTATAGCCCTTGGGACTTCCTTTCACAGACTTTCACACACAAGGGAACTTATTTTAACCTGCTCTTGCTGCCCAGAAGTCCTTATACCTAGAGGGGAATTGTAATGATGCAGTAACAACAGACTTCTTCGTGGAGTCCCATTAAAATAATGCCCATAATTGACTCAACAGTCCTGCTCATTTCTGCTTCACGAGGTGACCCAAAAAAAATTGAACAAAATTCAGAGAATTGGACAAATGGTTCTTCTCTAAACATTTATCTACCTCACAAACTTCCCTTTAGTGCATATTTTAATTTCTTTTTGTTTCAAATATCTTAATTCATTTATTTTTGTTAAGCGTAGTTCAGCTAAATTTAAGCACGTCTAAATCCCATTATTTTCAGCAGGAGTGAGTTAATCACATTCTAAATCTTTCAGATTGAAATCAGGCGGATTTGCAAGTGCTTAATATTGGCAGGTGTTGTGTGTGTGTTTTGATGCATTGAGTTTTGATTCTCTTATGCTGTGTAGTTCTTTATAGTGTATTGAGCTTTGAAAATAGCGCAAGATTTTGTGATAGTGTTATAGCTAAATACAAAGTCACACAAAATTGTTCACTCATAGTGGCTACTTAAGGGAATGAAAGTACCTTCAGCTTTTCCATCTATGTTCCATATAATCAGAAGATATACTAATCAATTCAAAAGAAAATCATTCTCTACTCCAACTAGAGTGATTAGGTAAGGGGTCAACCATTCAATGTAACTGAGTTTTTCAAAGAGAGTATGAGCTTGCAGCAAAGTGTGAGTAATTTTGTACAGTGAAGCTGATGCTACTCTCAACTTGCCTGAGAAAGCGAACAACAATTTCTTAAGCAAGTCTTAAAACACCATATGTTCCAGTGTGCCAATGAAATACAGTATGGTGATACCTTCAAGACTATGTAGGGAAGAGGGGAAGAGTATACCAACCTAAGAAAGCTCTAGTCAGAATAAATATTACAGTCTTTAGTGATGAAACTTTAGTGATTTCCCCCTATTTCCACATGTTTTTAACCTTCCTTTCTCCTAAGGAGGCTCCTATCGTGCATCAGCATCCCAAAGAGGCTGCTTATGGTGCAATCCTGTGTAACACGCGGTGGTTGGCCTAAAGGGCTGCTTGCCCCATCCTGTCGGGGTCCTGAGCTGCCCTGGAGCAGCCCAAGAGCACCTCGGGAGAAGGGGACGTTCATCACCTTCCCCAGGTGCAAGCTGGCCGGGGCCCAAGCTGGCATGCATCCGAGCCGGGGAGTAAGGCCAAACCCGGCCGGGAAAAGGCTTAGGATATCGGTGGAGCGCACCGCCAATATCCCCGCCCTCTCCCCGCCCAGTTCACCCAATGGTCACACTCCCTTGCCGCCCGGTCTGCCCTCTCCCACCCCTGCACTGGCTGGTGCAGGGCTTACCTTCTCCAACGGGCACAGGGATGGTCTGCTGGGGGAGTAAGGGCTTCCAGCCTCTGCCCCGGCGGCCCTTACTCACAGGGAGTCGCAAACGCGCTTTACAGTGCATTTGCAACACTTTAGAGTGGCAGAACATGCGCTCCGCCTCTCTAAAGTTACACTGGATTGGTCTGCCCATCATGGAGATGCAGTTGCCCTTTTTGCTCTATTGTTCTTTGTCTCCTTCTTCTCCCACAAGTGACAGGTAAAAGAAAAGCTTGGTTGTGACACTGGATGGAGAAACCCTCCTGATTCCCAAGAGCGGGAAAATCAGGGGCCAGTTATCAATCCTACAGGGAAAACCTGGGTAATGCACAGAGGTTGTAAACCAGGGGTGGCCAACCTTCCACCATTAGGGCTACTGTGTTCTTAAGAGTTGTGTAGAAGACAGAATCTTGGCAGCTGCAAGTGCTGATGGTGCTGCTAAAGCAGCTGCACCTGCTGAAATGCCCTCACCTATGCAACCATTTAAAGGGCCAGCATTCATGTTGAAAGGTTGGCCACCACTGTTACAGTGGGGTAATAAAACCCCTTTTGCACATTTGCCCTGGTCTATCATCTGGTATGTTGGATGCATCAACAAGAGAGAGTTAACTATCTCCCTGGCCTGGGAAGGATGTAAGAGCCAAGATCCTGGACTAGTGTGAATACTTAGGATAGGGAAAGTACCCAGAAAGACTTATTAGTTTACTGTTTTACTACATTAAAATAAAATAAGGGTTTAATGACCAACATGGTCATTAAAAATATCAACAACTCTACGTTTCATTCCAGAATTTATACGGAGCTTCATCAGAAGTATTTTGCCCAGCTTCAGCTGGTCAGAACTTTTGCCCAGCTTCGGCTGGTGCG
This sequence comes from Plestiodon gilberti rubricaudatus, assembly GCA_026170595.1. Classification (NCBI taxonomy): domain Eukaryota; kingdom Metazoa; phylum Chordata; class Lepidosauria; order Squamata; family Scincidae; genus Plestiodon; species Plestiodon gilberti. The sequence continues at coordinate 81,859,983 of JANXHW010000001.1, forward strand.
CCAGCTGCAGCCGTACTTGAATCATGCAGACCTGACCACAGTGATCCATGCCAGGGTGACATCGTGGTTAGATTATTGTAATGCGCTCTACATGGGGCTGCCCTTGAAGACGGTTCGTAAACTGCAATTAGTGCAGAATGCGGCAGCCCGTGTAGTCACTGGAGGTAGGCGGTTCAACTCTGTTGGGCCGCTCCTCTGACGGCTGCACTGGCTGCCAATTCGTTTCTGGGCCCAATTCAAAATGCTGGTTTTGACCTTTAAAGCCCTATATGGCCTGGGTCCCGGGTATTTGAGAGACTGCCTACTTCTATATAGTCCGGCTCGTCTCCTTAGGTCAGTGGTTCCCTAACCTTTTAGACTCGCAGCTCCCTTGAATTCCCTCGCTATTAGCCGTGGCTCCTCATTACAGTGCACTGAAGAGACAGGCACTCTTTACATGTTCAGAGGCACCCTTTCTAATATGTATGTGTATATTCCCAAAACGAGCCCTAAAGTGGATTTTCCATGCTTATGCTGAGCAGCAGCTAAGCCAGGAGCGCACAGGGTGGGTTTTTTTCTTGTTCTTGTAAGCCACCTTGGGTCCCATCAGGGAGAAAGGCGGGGTAAAAATATTGTGAATAAATAAATAAATAAATAAATAAAAGTATGGGCTGCTTATTTTGTGTTCTTTCAAAAATCTTAGGTATCTTTTTCTTTTGTTGCAGGTATTTATGAAATCCAATGCACACACACACTCAATAAACGTTTGCAATGTACTTTTTAACATGATCTAACTTTTTTTCAATAGCAAGACAGTCTCCATTTTATATATACACAAATTGTCAGGTAAAGTGTGACTTTTTCAGCCATACAGTGGTAAAAAAAATTACAAGTATAGAGACGCAAGAGTGTCCATTTAGAGTTTTTCTAATGTCAGGTTGTTTTTCCTAGCCAAAGTCTCCAGGATCCTGTAGTGCAGCCCAAGCCATCGTCAGCTGTGCATGCAACTGCACCACAAGGAGGATGCAGTATGTCATTTGGCTTGTCCACGGATACATGCGGAGCAAGCTGGCAGCTTTTTCCACAATAACAGCAGCGACACTTTTGCAAGCTGTTGCACTTAGATATCATTGCTGGATCGCTGCAGCTGAAGCTGTGGATGACCAAGCCAAGGTGCTGTGCAGATAAAAGAATTTCTGTGTAAATTGACCCTTAGTCATAACATCCCAGATTTTAAATTAAATGTTTTCAGTAGATACTGCTGATGCGGCACCATCCAAAGATGCTGACAGCTTCCAGCCTCTTGGTGCCTTAGGCATGATACAAGCTCATGTGACAAGATTCACATATTAAATCTGATATACAAGATGAGCTTTCTGCTGCAAAGTGGTAGAGAGAGACAGTCACTTTAGTTCGCACTCGCAGACCATCCAATCGAAAGGGAAGTATTTAAGAATGCAACGGAGCCCTTTGGCTATCTTGACGACTTTGTTGCCCCTTCTTGTCTCCAAATCTGTAGTGCGTTTCCTTGCTTAGTAGCGCTATCTCCCATGGTTTTGTTTATTGTGATTTTTGGGGGAAGATTTTCTTATTGCATTTTTTTGTAAGCAATGTAAGCCACCTTGGGGGCCTCTTTGAGGTCAGAAAGGTGGGGTACAAATTGCCAGATACATAGATTAAAAAAAAACATAGTCATCATAACTAGTAACCATTGATAGACTTGTTCTTCATAAATCTGTCTAGCCTCCTTTTTAGAGCAATACAGACTACTGTATAGGTTCTAGAACAAGGTGGGACACCTTAATAGTTGGTCATAGTGCAGGACCCATTGTTGTTGTTGTTGTTCAGTCGTTAAGTCGTGTCCGACCCTTCGTGATCCCATGAACCATATCCCGCCAGGCCTTCCTGTCCTCCACTATCTTCCTGAGTTCGCTCATCAACTACAATTCATGAAGCTTCCAGGGATGGGTGGGTAAAGGCAGAGGCGTTCCTACGATGAGGGCAGTACTGTAAGTTGCGCCCCGTCCTAGTCCCCGTTTACAACCTGGAACGAGGAGGCCCTGCCCCCTCACCATCGGAGCCATTCCATGCAGCGAAGGCAACAGGCAGTCTCCTGCCCGTTGCCTTTGCTGCACGGAATGGCTCCGACGGCGAGGTGGCGGGGCCTCCTCGTTCCAGGTTGTAAACGGGGACTAGGACGGGGCGCAACTTACAGTACTGCCCCCACCATAGGAACGCCTCTGAGTAAAGGATTTCAAGAATGATCTGAGAATACTGTCTCAATACTGTCTACTGAGGATACTGTCTAGGTGGGTATCAATTTGGCCAGTGTTTGGGAGCCCCGTTTAAACCACTCTGAGTTGGTTTACATGCTCAGAGAAATTGTGAAATATAGGGAATAATAAAAAGAAAAGGAAGCACTCCCCAACACTTCCCTGTAGCTTGACCGTATTTATTATTCGGGTTGTTCATCTTATGTTCTTAACGCATTTCAGCACAAAACAAATCACAGTGTTGTAATAAAGTTCACAATTGCCTTCCTGAATGGTCAAAAGTGTTTGACTATTGATTTGATGCACCAGCCAAATCAAACCAGTAAGCACAGTTTTATAGGGAGCGATTTATTGTTTTGTTTTACATGTGTAAAACTGATCCTCACTATTCTGTTTATTCTTCTCTCACAAATCTAAGAAGGCAGGAGCACGCAATAACTCATTACCCTGCCACATGGTTGAGCTTTTATACTGGATGGACTTGCATGGCATGAAAGCCCCCAGGCTAAATGCAGCCTACCAGTCAGGAGTTTGATACACTTCCACTGCCTGCCTAGAACTGCATAAATAGAAGGAGGGGTTGCGGTAAGCTTGGTGGTGGGGAAGTGGGGAGCAAGTTGGTCAGGCCATTTAATTGGAGCAGCAAAACTATGGGGCATAGTTTACCAGTGATTTTACCGTGAATGAGTCTGTTCCTTCTGCACACCCCCAATTTAGCTAGCTTAGAGGTTCTCAATCTACTGACCTCCATGACCCACCTCATCCTGCCACTCCCATGTAGCAACCCACCTCATCCTGCTGCTCCCGCATTACGCCAGGCCTGGGGATGGACTTCAGAGGCTTCCGCGGACATCAGAGACCTCCAGATGGGACCAGAAGTTGCATCCCCGAAACCGGAAGTGACCTGGAAGTCACTTCCAGAGGCTCAAAGTGGCCTCCCGTTGCATCCGTTTGGCTCCAATTTAGAGCCAAATGGAGACAAGGGCTGGTGAGTAGGCCCAATTAGCAACCCACCTCTGCATCAGGTTGCGACACACCAAGTGGGTCGCAACCAACAGTTTGAGAAGCACTGATCTAGCTGAGTTTTGATGAGGTGACATTGGCTCTCTTCCAGCATCAGAGTTTCCATTATATTAGATCATGAGTGGCAATTGTTTGTCAGAGGATAGAAAACTGAAAGAGAGGAGCTGAGATAGAGTGGCCAAACACCTCACTGCAAGAGCAGTGATTTCTAGGTGGCATGGGTTCCCAGTGGGTTCCATGGGTTCCCTTTCCTTGCAAGGAAGATAGCGGACCTTGGTGAGGAGATGACCAGTTAAACAAGGAATCAAGGAAGAGTTGGGTCTCATACCAACCACAGAATTTAAGTTGAGCTTTACAAAAAAAATCTCCTCTCCATCATCCTTAGACCCCAATCCTATTCTTTCCCCCCACTGATGCAGTGGTGCCAAAATGGCTACTCCTGCACCCAAGGGTGGGGGTAGTTGCAGAGGTCTCCTCTTGTTAAGGGAACAATCAGTCCCTTACTCGGAAGTAAGCCTGGCTCGGGGGATCTACTCGGACCTGCACTAGCTAAATAGCATGTGGACCTGCGTTGTGGGATCAGGTCCAGGAAGGGGGTTAGAATTCGGCAGCAGCTGCCTCCGCCCAACCCACCCCTTCCTGGATCCAATCTGCCCTCCCCCACCCCATCACCGCACTGTTCTGCCCTCTCCCACCCCCATTCCACCTTCCCGTCACCCATCTTGACCTTACCTTTAAAGGCTGACAGCTCCATATCCGCTGGCATGGACTACTGAGCGTGCTGCCAGAGTGCCTTTATAACTGGCACTGACTGCTTTACAGTAGTCAGTGCCAGTGGCAGAGGCACTCCGACAAGGGCCGGTCCCTTTAGAATTGGGTCATCTATGTTAGTATTTGGCATTTCAGTTCTAGAAAAAACGTTCTGGGCTAGAGAAAATGGTGGTCAACCATTCCCAGCTTTCTAATGTAGCCATTTCCTAGGTGGGAAACTGGATACTTGCTTAAGAACATTATTTTCATCATTGATTAACATGCTTCATATGCAGCAGGGCACATGGAGAAATTAGTTCATTTGTCCTATTTGTTTCCTAAACCAATTTTCATAGCATTCAATATCTAGTTTAATTCTGGCTTATAGAATTCAGTTGCTACAAACGCAAACATTGTTTTGGGGTTTTTTTTTTGTTTGTTTTTTTTTGCAATCACAGGCCATAAATGCAATTTGAATTTAAATGCAATAGAGGGACAAAAGAAGGATATTATGAAATATAGTCATGGTGGGTTGGGAGAACAATGCAATCAGATATTGTTTAAATCATAATTTAAGAAGTATTAGATTATTATTTACATTATTTATTAGATTTACAAAGCCACTGATAGCAATTGAATTCATAGAAAATATGGCCTAAATCTGTTTCCAAAGCAAATTATCTGGCCCTGCATCAGAAAAAAGAACAAATCTTTTAATATATATAATGTGTTATTTATTTTTACGACAAAATAGTCCTGCAGGCTTTAATACTTTATCTCTATATTTCATCCTTGCTTCTTAAATTCTAAGGATAAATATGACTTATTTTTCTATTTTAATAAGTACCTTCTGTTTTGTTTAAAAAATGAAGTAAAGCTTTCTTTCTTCTCAGAACTTCCACCTCTATCTGCACAAAATAATACACACAGTGTGACAATATTCTGAGGGTTAAGCTGAACCAAAAAATTAGCAATTGATCTCTCCCCTGCTTCTTAACGATTAAAAATCTGTCTATTTGGTAGCTGTTATCTGACAACCTTCAAAATCTTTCAGTGACTTTCTCTGGCTGTGGAAGAAGTGATCATATCATCCAAATGCAGAAAAAAGTTTCTTTGGTCACCTTCTTCGGTAGGGAGGGCAGAGCTGCCCAGTGTCTGAAGCAGTGTTTGCCTGCCATCCCATTTTGGGGGGACGCATACTTACAGAGGCGTATCAGGAGCGGATGCTGCCTGGAGCACCGCTCCTGGCGGCGGCGCCCCCTGTAGGGGGCGGCCCCGCTCCGGGGGGGCGGCCCTGCTCCGGGGGGGGACCCGGCTTACCGGGGCGCTCCGAGGCCTTCTCCCCCGGCCTCAGAGCCAGAGAAAGCCCCGGAGTGTCCACCACGACTGGTGGACAGGGCTTTCTGAAGGCGGAGCGCTAGTTAGCCTTTTTTGCACATGCGCAGAATGTTTACGTTATGTTTACGTTGCGCATGTGCAAAAAAGGCTAACTTGCGCTCCGCCTTCAGAAAGCCCTGTCCACCGGTCGTGGTGGACGCTCCGGGGCTTTCTCCGGCTCTGAGGCCAGGGAGAAGGCCTCGGAGCGCCTGCCCGCGTCACCGGACGGGCAGGCGGGCGAGCGAGCGCTCGCTCGCTTGCTCAGTGGAAAGACTGGGGCGAGCGGAGCAGTGCCGCCTGGAGCCGCTGCTCCGTTTGCTCCAGTCTTTCCACGCCTCTGCATACTTACACCTCAATTCTGCCTTTTCTTTCTACCTGCTTCCCTGGCTTATAGAGAATAAGTGGGATTCCCTAGACTAGAGCCTCACCACTCTAGGCACTTCCTCTTCCCACTCACTTCCCAGAGTCCAGGAAGCAAGCAGCAGGAGGCAGCGATGGCAGTGACATCAGCTTCTACTGGATCACGATTGGCCTTGGAAGCAGGGTCTCTGAGAAGGGGGGGGTTAAGGAGGTACAATCGTACCCAGACCCAGGGCCAAACGGGTCAAAAAGGAGCAGAGCAAAAAAGGGGGGCCCAGAAGCCAGGGAAGGGGCCCAAAATAAACTTTTTACCCCCTGATAAAATTCCTCTGAGTGGCCCTGCTCGGAAGTGAGGAGGAGGGGTAGGCAGTGGTAACTGCTGCAGTTGCTGTTGGATTGAGAGCTGACTGACGCGTGAGCCAAGCTGAAGCTGGGCAAGTGGCCAGTTGGGAGGCTGGTAGAGGTGGCTTGGTGCACGTGGGCACATCCCACCAGCCCGCTGCCAGAGAAACATGCCTTACCCACCCTCATGGGTGGGCTGGCCCTGAGGTGGGGGCTTCATCAAAGAGAAACCAGCGATTTCCACAAAAATTAACACAAATTCAGAGAGCCAGGAAGGTGTAGTGGTTTGGAAGTCGGACTTAGACCTGGAAGATCCAGGTTCAAATCCCCGCTCAGCCACGAAGCTTCCCGGGTGACCTTGGGCCAGTCACTATCTCTCAGCCCCACCTACCTCACAGGGTTGTTGTGAGGACAAAAAAAAAAAAAGGAGGGGAGGAAATATGTACACCACTCTGAGCTCCTTGGAGGAAGGGTGGTATAAAAATGTGAAAAATAAATAAAATAATAAAATTCACATAACAGGGTACTGTATAAACACATTGATAGGGCAAATGGTACAATCCTGCCGAAAGTGAACAGAATGGGGAGCCCCAAACCTGAGTGTACGACTTATGGTTGATAGGTTCTCTGATTAGAGTGCTGCTCACCTGCAAACACATCCATGCAGCAGAGTGTCCCCGTCTGCATCCCTGAGTGTCACCTTTGTGTAGTAGTAGGAGTAGTATATGTGCTGCCAAAGTGAGCACTATCACCTTTGGGTTTCCAACAATAAAGAAACATGTTCCTTTGCCTTCAGCAATTGTGTGCAGCATGCATTTCATCCCAAAGAGAACCCTCTACAAAAGTGTGGCTGAGGAAATGCAAGAATGGCATTTCAGGGGAAAAGTGCAAAGTTTCATGAAGATCAAGACTGACAGCAACGCATTGCAAAGCTGGGTTCCTATTTTGTGGGAAATAAGAGCACAGATCAGTTGGGCCAGCAGAAAGCAACGTTTTTCCTCTGAGTAGGTGGCAACAAAACAATCTTCCTCTTCTATAGAACTATAAAAGCCTTCTTTTCTGTTACACCTGATCTCAGAGCCTGAGAAAGTCTTCTGCCAGGGAGGAGTTTATTTATCATATCATAACATACTGTAACATAACACACTTTTGTCATAACATGCTGTAGTCTCACAAATACAGTACAGGTGGGCCCCCATATCCGCTGGGGATATGTTCCAGGCCCCTCCGTGGATACATGAAACCGTGGATAAGAGCGAACACCCCCTCCATGGTTTCCTGAGGGCCCCCCACCCTGCCTCCCCTGCAGGCAGGCATGCTTGCCCCCCCAGCTCTTATTTTTTCTTTCAGCAAGCTTTGTTTCTTCCTAAAAACAAACAGAGAAGCAGCCTCCATTGCAGGCAAGTAGAACGAGACTAAGTCTTAGAGAGGCTCTGCAAGGTTTCTGTTAACCTTGCAGAGCCTCTCTAGTACTTAGTCTCGTTCTACTTGCCTGTAATAAGCAGCCAGAGGCTGCTTCTCCTGTTTCTTTAAGGAAGAAACAAAGCTTACTGGGAAAAACATAAGAGCCTGGGGGGGGGGGTCCCCACAATCCGTGGATAACTGAAACCGTGGATAGCGAATCAGTGGATATAGGGGCCCACCTGTACCTACAATGTGGATGCTTAGACAGAAAAAGCAGAGGAAGCTTATCAAACAACATGGTGAAGCTATGAAATTGTTCCCCAAAATAAGAGAGAAGGGGAGGAGAGCAGATATACTATGTATTACATGACAGAAAAGGGAAGCCTTATAAGTTTTGAGAAACTGAAGACTTAAAGAATCAACCTGTCTGCAGGGCAATAGATCATTAGGGGCTTGCGTTGTAGTGATTAATAAAGAGAAGATCAGCCATGCAAAGTTGGTCTGCGTCCATTTGTAAAACCAAGAGTAATACTGGTATTTGCATATTTGTTCCTGAGAGCCCAGTCCAACGAGTGACTGCATCTATGACGGCTGTTATAGAACATAATGGGTAGCCTAATTAATAGCTAATGGATTTACATGCATTCATGGGAGAGTGTCACAGTTATTTGGCTAATTTTGGATAAATACCAGACACTGGATTTGGAAAAAAAAATATTTACGGTACATTTGATCAGAAAGTCCTGGCTGCTCACCCAGTGTTATGGTTTATCTGACAATCATCATGTCTTACTAAGAATGTCTTTGACATCACAGTATCTTGAAGAATCTATTTCAGGTATTGAGCATTATCTTCTATGCCCTTGTAACAAGCTTGAGAGGAAGTTCATTGTTGTTTCTGTTCTGCAGAGATGGAAGGCTAGCAACTTGGTCACCTAGTGAGCTGTAGCTAAGCGAAGGTTTGAATGAAGATTGCCACTCTTAAAATTGTAGCTGTCCACTGGACTCATTCATTGGGAGGCCAATTTAATTCCCACAGCACTGATTAACATATGTAGCTTGGGCCTCTGTCAAACAATCAAAGATGCACACCGAAAGATGTAATCCAAAATCCAGACAACTTCTCCAAGCAGTCCGGATAAGGGATACTCAACCCATAGTAGGTTCCCCTGCAACCCACATGAGTATGTACTGAGTCACTGTTCTGACATTCATTGAATATGAGTAAGTTGAAAATAGGATCTGTGGCTGCCTGTGACCTTTCTGTTGGACCTTTCTGTTGGATTGTCTGTTCAGTGCACATGATGGTAATTGTCTGTAAAGAAACAATGAATAAACCGACCCATTTATAAAGGTCCAAACTCCAAATTCAAGCAGAGGACATAACACTGGAGGCAGAGGCGAATCTAGGGCGGAGCAAGCGGAGCACCTGCTCCGGGCGCCATTGCCCGAAGGGCGCCCCGCCCGCGAGTCGTACTCGGACTCGAGTCTCCGAGTCCGAGACTCGAGTCGGACTCGGAGACTCGAGTCTGAGTCCGAGTCAGACTCGGAGACTCGAGTCTCCACCCCCTCAATCGGGAGAGCCGGCTCGGGGACGTCTTCCCCGGCCGGCTGCCCGGGGCCTTCTAAGGAAGGCCCGCGCGAGAACAGTATTTATACCGTTCTTTTTGCGCATGCTCAGACTGTTACTGAGGGAAAAGGGCTGCCCTTTTCCCTCAGTAACAGTCTGAGCATGCGCAAAAAGAACGGTATAAATACCGTTCTCGCGCGGGCCTTCCTTAGAAGGCCCCGGGCAGCCGGCCGGGGAAGACGTCCCCGAGCCGGCTCTCCCGATTGAGGGGGGGAGGAGGGGTGGTGCCGCCCCGCCCCTCCGGAGCGCGCCGCCCCTCCCCTCCGGAGCGCACCGCGGCCTGTCGGCCGTGGCGATAGGGGCACGGGGCGCCAACCCCTTGCTCCGGGTGCCAGCAGAGGCAGCGACGCCTCTGACTGGAGGTGAACTACCTTAGACTAATAGCAATGCTAATAGAGATCATACAACCCAATTTACCCAAAGAGCTAAGAGGCTTTTAAAAGATGTACCCTCCTAGGCTGATATTTAGAAGCAATTTTGTATAAGATGATACTAGGTAGCTTTTGTGTTGCTCATTTTTACATCTTGGTATTAGGGAAGGACCTGAGCTGTAATATCTAATCAGGATTTGCAATTAAGTGAGAATATCATTTATAAAGCTGATTGTAATTACAGGGTTTTAAAATCCTTTTTCCAGATATCAAGGTCTTCAATTGTGTAAGCATAATATACTGTAAGACTGTAGAATCCAGCATGCTTTAACACATTTGGAATTCAGTTATTAAATGCTGCTTAATGAATTTGAAATACACAGCAGGATTTACAAATGTTTCTTGGCTGATAAAAAGATGTATTAATCTGATATAAATGGAAGTTTTAGAATCATTTACTAGGCATAAAATGGAAAAGAAGACATAAGGCCCAATCCTATCCAATTTTCCAATGCTGATGCAGCCACATTGCAGCCCTGATGTAAGGGAACAAATGTTCCTTTACCTTGAGGAGGCCTCAGTGACTGCCCCCACACCGCAGGATGCAGCACACACCCCATTGGCCTGGCTGGATCATCGCTGGAAAGTTGGATAGGATTGGGCCCATAATGATCAAAATTCCTATTCATAGAAGTGTGACATTGTAAGCCAACATAGGCAAACCTTCAAGCCAATTTGTTGGTATATGAAATAATAGTTTGAAGACCAGAACTAAAGTTTTGTGCTTAACGTTCTGTTATTTGTTATGAAGGGAATTTGTTTAATGAAATTCTGTAATCTCTCCTATTCCAAAACTAGACTGAAACTCCTGAGTCTCTGAATTCTCATTCTATACTGTTTTAGATTTAGGCCCCAATCCTATCCCCCGGCACATTACAGCATGCAGCCACGCAAACGGAGGCTGCGTTGCATGCTATGGTGGTTCAGGGTGATTGGACAGTCTGCAGAAGGTAAGTATAACTATTTTTTTCTTACCTTCTGGTACACTGTCTGATTTCCTGTATGAGTGTCCTTGGACACACCAGCCATTTTGGTGGCATATATCCGAGGAGAGAAAAGGAGTGAGGATGAGGGACAAGATCCAGCAACCCTCCTCCAACACGCCCTCGGGATCTGACCAAGTGCCTATCAAGTACAACTTCCTGTATCTCACAGTAGCCAACCAGATGCCTCAGGGTGGGAGCACTCCAGACAATAAGATACCCATATCCTATTGCCACTCCCTTGCATTTGACCCAACTTTGCCATCTTTTGATAATGACTGTAGAACTGCTGAGGTCTATGTTTAGACCAGCGGTTCCCAACCTTCGGAGGCCTGCATACCACCTACCTACCATCTACTGCGTACCACCTCCGTCTGGCTGCCTACCACTGGAAGAAAGTGCTGTTTTTGTCATCGGCATGTTCTTCCCGGGGGGGGGGGGAGTCTGTCGATGGCCATCAGACAGACAGATGGGGGGAGTCTGCCACAATTGGGGAAGAGTACCAAAATGGTACTCTTGTAAAGTACCAAAATGGCAGCTAAAGCTAAATTCCTATATGGGAGAGAAGCTAAAGACAGTCACCGGCAGACTGGGGCGCCTGTGTCTTTGGCTTCTCTTCCCCATGATCAGGGAAAAGAAGCTGAAGACGCAGCTGCCCCAGTTACAGCCTGGGTGGATCGCAGTGTTGCTCAGCCAAGCTGGCGGCCACCAGATTGGCCACCGACAGCCCACGTACCACCAGCCTGTGGTCCACGTACCACCAGGTACACATACTACAGGTTGGGAACCTCTGGTTTAGACAATAATGATCTGACTGGTCATGGCAACTTTTATCAGCTCAACATACCTAATCATAAGAAAATCTATTCCCATAAAGGAAAAACTGCCCAACACAGTATTGAATCCTTTTTAAATTTGTGACAAGTGTCTTGATGGCCATGGGAGCTAAACTGTCTGAAGCATGATAAAATTGCTGAAAGCTGCCTTGAGATGATGAAGCTGCAAGCTGCCCTGAGATGATGCAAATAAATAAATGTGCTAGGTTTACAGTGCATGTTGAAAGATCCCCAAACAAGTCAATTTGGGTTACTTCACAGGAATTCCTGAGCAGCAGAAAGCTTGTAAAGTACCAAAATCTGCAGCCTGACCTAAACTTCCAACACGAGAAATACAGATTCCATGTTACTTGAATCCTGATTCCCTTTTTTGGCAAGGGATCTTTACCAGTCACTTGTGAAAATTTGCTGCCCACTGCTTTTCTTATTTTGTTTTTTTGCAATGTTTTCCTGGGTATGAGTCACTGTGGGTATCCAAACATAGCCAGATGATTTGTCCGTCCACCTTTTCTGTAGCACACACAAAGCTAGAATCCTTATACATTACATCAGGGTTTCTCAACCTGTGGTATGGGTACCCCTAGGGGTACGCGGACCTCTTGCTGGGGGTATGCCAAGCCCTGCCCCTTATCTGCCCTATCAGCAGCTAATTAAGTGTTAATTAACATGGATTTTAAATTGTAATTATTTTTGGAGCCCTTCTGTCTCTCTGATTTTGGGCTTATTTTTGTACTTTGGAAAATGTACTTTGGTGGGGTGGGGGAGGGAGGAGCTGATTTTGGGAAGTGTGACTTGGAGAAAAAAAGAGATCCTTGCATATGTCTGTCTGTCTGTCTGTCTGTCTGTCTGTCTGTCTGTCTGTCTGTCTCTCTCTCTCTCTCACACACACACACACACACACAGTTAAATAAAATATTTTTCACATTTAAAATTGTTTTAGTACTTTTTTACTTAACGATTAATTACCTAATTAATTCATTGATTAATCCAATTAATTAGCAGTTAATCAGCAGGGGATACTTCAGAAAATTGGACTGTGATAAGGGGGTACCCGGGCCTCCAAAGATTGAGAATCCCTGCATTACGTCATGGGTTGTAGATGCTAATCAACTGCTTATCAACTGCCAACTTTGCCTTAAAGAGGAAATGTGACAACATTTTTTGCAGAAGTCTTCCATGTTAAATGAACTCCTTCCAAATCAAGCAAACTTACACATAAACTGCTTCTCATCGGAACACTGGGACAACACGTCTAATGTGCACATTAACTTTGAGTCTGATGGATTTGACTGATCTCTTTAGCAAATTAGATTCTAATAGCTCCCTCGGTGCACTGGAATATCACCCATTCCAAGACTAGTATTTCAAACATATTTAATTCATGGATTATAGGGCCAGCAGACTAAATCAGTGCTATTGACTTATTATGACCCATGAGATGTCGTGAATTTAATAAGTTCCCATCTGCTGCAATATCTTGCCAGAGTCGCACTGTTTCCAAATGTTGGATGCTACAATGGCATAAATTGGAAATAGTTCCGTCTTCAAAGCATGATCCAATGCAGTCTTCACACAGTTTTCTCCATACAAAATTGGCAGTATTTTCAGATTATTTGTATCTGATATCTCATATATTACAAGTCTGCACAGATCAATGTTGCTTGTGGTCAAGTACTTGGGGCTGGAGATTGAAAGGTTTCCAGGGTTTTGATATTCCACCAGGCTCTAGCATGACTCCACCCACTCAGGCAGCCTATTGTTTCCCCTTGACCTGAAATGACTCTAGAACAGGGGTTCTCAACCAGTGGTATGTGTACAGCCAGTGGTACTTTGTGGTACCTCTGGTGGTACTCAGACCACTGGACCCCTCTGAACCTGACCGGGACAAACCAAACCCCGTGAAAATGTGGCACTTTTGGTACCATGTTTTCGCTCCTGAGAGGCTCCTGCCTTTGGCTGAGCCTCCTGGGAGCGAAGAAAACAGCCCACCATCCGGTGCCTCCTGCATAGCATCCAGCGGCTTCCTGCACAGAAAACGGGGCAGAAAACCGGGACGTAAGCAGTAATGACATCATTGCTGCTTACTTCTGGGGGTACTCGGCACTGTGGCAGCCATGTAGGTGGTACGCCATGCTGAGTATGTTGAGAACCCCTGCTCTAGAAGCTTCCAGGCAGGTGCGACATTGGGGGTTGGCCAGGTCTGTTACACTTATCAGAGGCTGGCTGAGTCAGCTCCCGAACCGTCAGTGGTAGTACCCACTGCCAAACAGTGGCAGTGGTAGTGCCCAACCCATCGTCATGGAATAAGAGGGGTGCCATGGGAGAGCTCGTGCAGGATTCTGACCCCCAGTAACCCGGCCCTGCTTCTAGGTCAGGCTTGGACTTTGCGAAACAGTCATAACCGTACCTGCCAGGCTGCTATACGTGGCTCTTGCTAATATGAAAGCTTGCTCTCCTGCCTGCCTGCTAGACCTATGCCCCTCAGGCTCTTCATCCCAGAAACGTTTCTTGCTTCCCACTCTGCCAGCCTGGGTTGGGCCACCTCTGTTCACACCCTTACCTCTCCTGCCACCTCTGCCTCCCACTGCCTGGACTGGGCAAGGAAAGGGGAACGGTGTGGAGGAGATAAGAGGAGATAAGAGTAGTGGGCTAGAGAGTTGGAAACCACTCTCCTCCACACTTCCTCTCTGTCTCTCTCTCCTTTTTCCAATCCAGGGGAGAGGAGGAGCAGAATCTGATGTAAGAAGGAGAGTGTTTAGCACACTGCCTCAGCTGTCAGGAGGTCTTAGGTTGGCCTGTGGTCAGCCATCTAAGTTGCCTGCAGATCAGTACCCCAACAAGGGGTAAAATGGTCATTGAAACATTGTGGAGTTCAGAATGAGGGTTACTGACAAGAAAAATGTACAGGCTTGCTGTTTTCACTGTATTGGATCTTTAGTAAAACCATAAAACAGCTTGATGAAGGCCTGGGAAGATGTTTAGAAGAATAATCACATAATCCGATTGCAAATCTGTCTACAAATGGATAAACAAGAAGAAAAATGAGCCACTGAGAAGAAATATAGGCTATCAGCATTGGAAATGGAATGATAGTTGTACATCTTTATTACTATTGTTAAATGACATAAGAAGCAAATGATGAGCATTCGGCAAAAGTTTGACAGCACTATGAAACTGGGGCTCTACAGCAACCTAGAAATCTTTTGCAGGAATTGTTTCTCAAGTACAAGGCAGCCTTCACGTCTTGCTCTCTTAATTGTTTTGGACCTAATTGTCTCAGTCATTGGAAACAGTTATTTTTACATTCCCACACGGAGTATTTTTAAGGCAGTTGTCAGCCCAAATTGCTTGTGGCAAACCTGACAGCACGTTGCGGCGATTGGCTGCGCAGGACCTCTAATGGCGCATCTTTGTTAGCACTTCTCGAATCCCTCCGGGCGGCACCTCTACACGCTCTGTTTGGGAGCCAGCAAAACACTGCAATTCAGCACAAAGCGCATGGAAAAGAAAGATGATGGCTACGCTCGTAAAAGTGCTTACCAAGTCAATATTGAAATGTGATAAATGACAGCATGCTCTAACTGGGGAGAGGGTTGGAAGCAACATGTTCTATTTCAGGGTGTCATTTAATATTAATAAAGCCATCTGGGGAGGGCGGGGGATTGACGGCTGTTGTTTAGAAGAGAAACAGAGCAGCACAAATTAAAGTCCGCCCGAGCTCTCTTAATGAGGTAAACAACAACTACAAGAAGCCTGAGAAATAGCACCTGCCTTCATTCTGAAGACTTGGTGATGGCGCCATGCAAAACACACACACACACACACACACACACACACACACACACACACACACACCCTGAAAGGGTCCCAACAGCTGACTCTGTGCTGGCAATAGCTTGAGCCAGTCAACCTGGCAGGGAGGTGGGGGGAAGCAGACAAACCAAGCTTAAGTAACCAGTCACACCTTGAGCGTCCCGGGAGAATTCCTCTCTAATCAATCCATCTGCAGGGGAAGCCCAGAGCAATCAAATCTGTGTGCTTTCTGCGTCACCATTGTTCATCGAAGCAGCTTTTGAACAAACCACCGCCAGCTTGAGGGAACGTGGGATTTTTCAGCAAGCTTTGTAGCTGGCTCCATGTCTGTCATGAGAGAAGCCTAACCTCAGCTCTAGGTATGCCTGAACTTCCAGGCAGCCGAGATGGTTCGTCGGAAGCAACTTGAAAGGGCCACCTATGTAGCTTTGCCCCATTCTCTTTGCGCTAAACTTTGTGGTGTTGTTTCTACAAAGGCAGATGCCCTCCTGCCCACACACCCATCCATCATATGGCATCCCCCACACCTGCAAATATTGCAGCTTTTGTGGCTCTATCTTCCCTGCCAGCAGACTGCTGCACCGAACGTTCACTCACATAATTAGGCTTGTATCTGGGTGAAATGAATTAGAGAGATTGAATAAAAGAAGTTATCCTGTGCTTGATATGGGCAAAAGTCAGCTTTCCCAGAGCTGGCTCTTCTAGGTTGTTTTATTTCCAGTTCATGTATGATGACAGAAAAGTATTATGTCAGCAGTTAGGTTATATATAAAATCTTTTTTATACTCCATCCCCTGCCCTTTACAGAAATGCTCCAGTCAGTCTTGTAGCACGGTTTGGCGCTCAGAGAGAAGGGAAAGGTTTCAGGAGGGGAAAGGAAAAAGGACAATCTTTTTTTGTGCTGTATAGTGCTATATGTAGTGCTAAAGAGTTCGGATTCAGGGACGGCTACCAGCCATAAACCTGAGTACTGTACTTCTGAAACCTTCATCTGTAATGCAGGGAAAAGTGATTTTTAACTTCATGCACACTATCCATCCCTCTGATCTTAATAACAACTTCCTCTTGGATTTTATAGGTGGGATGAGCCTGAAGCTCAGAGCTGCTTTGCTGGCAGAAGGTCACAAGTTCAATTCCTGCATCTCATGGTAGGACTGGGAAAGACTTGTGTCCAAAACCCTGGAGAAACACTGTCAGTTGGTGTAGAGCAGCGGTGGGGAACCGCCGGCCCGCGGGCTGGATCCGGTACCAGGAGCGATCCGGTCCGGCCTGAGTGAGACCGGACCCGAGTGCATCAGGTCCGGCCCGCGCGAAAGGCTCCTTTTGAAAGGCCCCAAAGGCTCCGCCGCGCATCAGCTCCTTTTGAAAGCGGTCTTCCTGTACATGTGCAGATCGCCGATGATGCCGAGAGGGCAATCTCTCGGCCTCAGCGGCGCTCTGCGCATATACAGGAAGGCCGCTTTCAGAAGGAGGAGGCACCGAGGTGACACGCAGCGCGTCACCTCAGCGCCTCCTCCTTCTGAAAGTGGCCTTCCTGTACATGCGCAGAGCGCCGCTGAGGCCGAGAGATTGCCCTCTCGGCGTCATCGGCAATCTGCGCATGTACAGGAAGACCGCTTTCAAAAGGAGCTGACGTGGGAAGGCCGCAACGGCGGCCCGGAGCCTGAGGTAAGGAGAGTGAGCGGTCCGGCGGTCGGTGGGTGGGTAGGGGTTTGGAGAGCGGTCGGGCGGGCGGTGGGTGGGGGTTCGGAGAGCGGTCGGTCGGTGGGGGGGTTCGGAGAGCGGTGGGGAGATCGCTAAATTTGCGGTGGGGGGTCAAATTTGCAGTGGGGGTGTCAAAATTGCGGCCGGCCTAATGGCCGTCCCACAACAAATTTTCCCCATGGGAAAATGGCCCTCCACCGCAAATAGGTTCCCCACCCTTGGTGTAGAGAATACTCAGTGAGATAGACAAATTGTCTGACTCAGTATAAAGAAGCTTCCGATGTTCCTATAAGGTTTCAGGTACCCTGCTAAATACAAAAATAAAAATAAAAAAAATAAATGAAGACGAAGCTAGCACGGGTCGTGCGGTCATAGTTCAAGTGAGGATAGCGAACCAGCCGATCGAAAACAATGACAGTTTTATCTGGATAGACTGTAACAGTACACCACGGACAAACAGAAATTCTTTAAAATCTAAACTGGCGCCTGAGGAGCCCGACGTTTCGTGTTCTGATCCAAACACATCTTCTGGGGACTTCCAAAATAAATTGGAGGATGTTACGATGGTCAGCGTCCTACTCCGTTCTTTTTTATTTTCAAAAAAGCGCGAGAAACCCGCTGCCAAAACGGGAGCGGTTTCTGTGTTGACTCTGTTGTAACAGCTGATAATCCTGCAAAGTCTTAAAGCAACGTGCGTTCAAATGACATTCAGGGGTGGAGGGAAGGGGAACCATCTCAGGAGGTTGTAGCTTGCAAACTGGCTATGTTCTGTCTTGTTGTCATGCCCTCTCCATGTTGTTTGTGAATTATCGGGAGCCATATGCGGTTTGCCAGACTCAGTTCTTGCTGCCTGTTCATCAGGGCATGGGGCATTTTTTTACTTATTTCTAAAAAAAAATTCTTATTTCAAAAATAAAATAAAATAAATGCTGGTCAAGTTTAACTATGTGAGAGTAAGATGCAAATTTAACTTTCCAATGTATTTGTAGTGCTAAACTCTCTCTCTCTCTCTCTCTCTCTCTCTCTCTCTCTCTCTCTCTCTCTCACACACACACACACACACACACACACACACACACACACACAGCTTTATGACAATATTCATGCTACAGGCAGCACCCCATAGTAGGTCACTATGAAACCACAGTAACTTCTACTTGTACCTGCTTGAGCCCAGCATTTAATTTAAACCATGTTTAAAGGCCTCTGTAGGATAGTCAAGTCCTGCTATCATGTTTGAAGATTAAGATCTACAATTATAATACATTGCCACATGAAAGGTATTTTGAATAGCTGCCTAGGACTCAGCTGGATTTTCATAGGAAAGCAGCCTCTGCCTCACTCCCTTCAACACCTGGATGCTCCAGTTTCCATATTTAAAGGCCCCAATCCTATCCAACTCTCTCACTGATGCATGCACACCAAGGCTTGCATTGCATCCTATTGGGGGGGGGTAGTTGCAGAGGACTTCTCAGAGTAATGGTATTTCATTTCCTTACCCTGGGGAAAGCCTCTGCTTTCCCTATGGGTGTCCTCAGTTCTAGGCCAGCTATTTTGCGGATGCAGAATCAAGGAGAGGGAGGGAGAGGGAAAGGGAGAGGGAAGGGGAATCGGATATGGCCCCACATGAGTGCCATTGATCCAACCCCTCACATCCCCATTCCACCTCCCACCCCACTTCCTCCCTGTCTAGGAACGCCCCTGTTCCTTCCGCTTCCTTCCCTGGCCCTTCCACTGCCTGCCCCCACCAGTGTCTTACCTGGCACCGGTGGACGGTGTCTTCACTGCCAACGAGCATGCATGGCTGCCAGTAACTGCAATGGCAGCCTCGTTGCGCTCAACCACACTGCCGGTGAGCATGATAATGTTGCACAATGTGCTCCAGATCCAGGGACTTCCGCCTGGATCCTGAAACTTCCACCAGTGGAACTCACATTCTCCTGGAAGGGCGGTTCAGATAGGACTGGGCTGTATGTCAGTCTTGCCATTCTCTAGGATAAGGGTAGACAACCAACATTTACACCATGATGCAGAGAACTAAACATACATAGGCCTCTTGTATAGCATACATTAATAATCTGCATAAATTTTAGTGAAGGGACTCCTGGATGAAGTTCTTACCAGTAGTGTAGCGGGGGGGGGGGGCTGCGCACTAAGTGGCACAAGATGCTGCAACTCACTGTGTAAGCGGCTCTCCCACTCAGCATCAGAGCCATTCTGGGCAGTGACAGCAATTTGGTCAGTTGCTGTTGCTTCCTGGAATGGCTCCGATGGCAAGTGGAAGGGGCCACTTATATGGTGAGTTGCAGCATCTTGCGCCACTTAGCGCCCCCCCCGTTACACTATTGGTTTTTTATTTACATGTGTTTCTTACATGTGGATGACTTTCTGTGTGTCCATAAACAGTTGCTGGATTGGGCTGTTGCTTGGCATGAGGCTTTTTAGATACTTTTCTATATTTCCCTAAGAGCCCAATTCTATTGTTTCCCCACCTGCTGATGCAGCAGCGCGAAAATGGCTACTGCTGCATCCTGCGGGGGGGGGGGGGCTGTTGCGGAGATCTCCTCTGGGTAAGGGGCCTCCATGGCATGGGGGGGGGTCTACTTGGACCTGCTAACTAAATAGCTGGTGCAGGTTCACATGGACCTGCGCTGCAGGATTTGGTCTGGGAAGCAGATTAGGATTCGGTGACTGCTGCTGCTGCCAAACCCGCCCCCTTTCTGGATCCGATCTGACCACCCCTGTCACCACCCCATTTTGCCCTCCCCCGTTCCACTCTCCCGCCACCTTTCCTGCCTCTTCCACTGATTTACCTGCTCTGGCAGGTGGCGGGAGAGCCAACAGTGTGGGTGGGAAGGCACTAGCCTTCCCGTCAGTGTCCCTGCTTCAGTGCCAGCGAAAGAGGTGCTGCAGAAGAGGTGTGATTGAACCATAACAGGAGAGTAGGATTTACTTTGTTTCCAGGATCTAGCTGAAAAACTACATTTATTCTGCTCCTTGCTGGAAATTCCATAGCCTTCCATAGGTCTCATATCTTCTTTCCAATGTCTTTCATTTTAATTAACTATACAAAAACTAGTGTACACCCTGTTTTAAGCTTTACTTCCTAGGATCTCTCCACATGATCAGGTTGGTGTGACAAGTAAGCATATTGTACTTATTGCTTGCTCACAGTCTGCAGGTTTTCACTGAAAGCTGTATTTCTCTATGGGATATCACATATTTTCCAAGCAATCAAAATTAATATGTTGGTATATTGAAAAAAGTATGGTACTTCTGGAAGTAGCACATGCTGTCATGATTGCCATATGGACTGTGTGAGAACCATGAGATGCTCCCTGTGATGCAATTAGTGATAACTGTGGGGATTCCTGGTGGTTGATGGCAGCAGAGTGGAGACTCTCACAACATGATGGTAGAGATCCAGGTGATAAGTAGCTACGTATGCAACAGGCAACGTGAGGATGGCTCACCATGGGGAGGCAATTAGCAGTAGCATCCCTCTGGTGAGGGTAATGTGGGCTCTGCTTCTCAGAAGTCGATTCTAGCATTGGGATGGCTGTACATAATGCAGTTTTTCTATACACAGATTATCTCTGCATTTACTGTAATGTGTGAAGATTCCACTACATGGAATCTAGGACACATTCCAACATGCACGTGCTTCCCCAGACACGCATGTGAGGAATCGTTAACTGCTGGCTTGTAGCGCACCCACAGTGTGTATTGACACTTAAGGGGTTAAAAGAAGAGGCAAGAGTAACTGAAACAAGATTTATCACAGGATTGATGACATTATTGGAGGTGGGGAAAAGCAATACAATGAAGTGGAAACAATATAACTCAATATGCTTTCAACTGAAGATGCAGAGGTGGTATGGAAATCCCTGGATATGGGAAATGGTTAAGGTGGAGAGAGGAACAGAGATAGAATGAAAGCGCCATGAGCAAGGAGTGGGGGTGGTGTGAAAGAGCACTGCAAGTGGGGAGTAGTAGATAGGGTTCCTTCTGAAGCCTTGGAGAGGGTAGAGGTAAATGCGAAGAGGTGAGTTGATTTACCCAGGAGGCAAGGGAATTTTTGAAGAGAGATTCAAGGCAAACCTTGGCTTGCAAACAAATTATGGGTAATTGAAAGGGATTACCCATGGAGTCAAGCTGATGGAGAAAAATATAAATCCCTATTAATAATCAGTATTCAGAGAGTTAAAGCACAGTCCCTGTAATTGAGAAAAATAAATTAAATTCTTGCCAAAAGAATGTTACACCAGAAATGGTTATACAACCTATGCCTTTGGGGCCAAAATCACCCCTTGAGTAAGTGTCCTGTTTACCAGAAGTTTTCTGATGGGTAAATGGTTATAGGTCAGGGTGACCTGGATACAGATGGAAAGGACATGTACTAACCACCAAGGAATGTGTTTACTGAACTGAGGAAAGTACTGTATTTCTTCAATTCTAAGACGCATGTTTTTTCCCAATTAAGCATTTCAAAAAATGGGGTGCGTCTTAGAATCGAAGGTCTCCAAAAAGCACCCCAAAATGCTATCTTCTTACTTACTGGGGCTTGCGGGAGCTTCAGGGAGGCCTGCACAACCCTCTGCAGGCCTCCCTGATCTTCAGTTCGGCAAAAAAACCCGGTGATTTTCAGCCATTTCCGGTTTTCGCGAAAACCAGAAATGGCCAAAAATCGCTGTTTTTTGCCGAACTGAAGATCAGGGAGGCCTGCAGAGGGTTGCGCAGGCCTCCCTGAAGCTCCCCCAAGCCCAGGTAACGAAGGAAATGGCACTTTCTGGCGGGGCCAGAAATGCTATGCAAAGGCAGTGGACTCAGTCATCCTCAGCTGCAGGAGACATGCTGGGGAGAGTTGGTGCTGAGCGGGTAGATTCAATGAAGGGGAGGTGAATCTTACAATCGATAGATTTTTTTTTCCCCTGCTGGTGGTACTGAAAGTAAAGGTGCGCCTTAGAATCGATGGCGCCTTAGACTCGAAGAAATACGGTAATTCCTGAGCAGACTTGCACAAGATTGGGCTGCCAGTGTGTATATACGTAATTCCATCTATTCTTTAAATAAATAAATAAATAAATAAATAAAGAGGGTTGCGCAGGCCTCCCTGAAGCTCCCCCAAGCCCAGGTAACGAACGAAATGGCACTTTCTGGCGGGGCCAGAAATGCTATGCAAAGGCAGTGCACTCAGTCATCCTCAGCTGCAGGAGACATGCTGGGGAGAGTTGGTGCTGAGCAGGTAGATTTAATGAAGGGAGGCAAGTCTTACAATTGATGGATTTTTTTCCCCTGCTGATGGTATTGAAAGTAAAGGTGCGCCTTAGAATCGATGGCGCCTTAGACTCGAAGAAATACGGTAGATGGTTTGGCCAAATGGGGTGGCTGATTGAGAAAGATGGCCATATAGAGACATAGACGATGTAAATGTAACAGAACCATGTTGTGTCATGGGTGTGTGTTTGGGAGAACTATAAGAGTACGTGTCAAGTGAATGGAGCTTCTAGCCTGCTTCATTATTTGGGTGTCTCTGGATGCTCTTTGTAAATATGATAATAAATAATTATTCGAAGCTAAGAGACATTGAATGCTGTGAACAATACCATATCAAAAAGAACCAAAATTGATTTATTTATTCTTATCAAAGCCGTGTGACATGTGAGTCAAGCCATGGCGATGTGGCTGCAACTAACTTCTGGGGGAAGCTTTATGATGTAAACTTTGTAAATGGTGGGGGCAAGAGGGTCTGGTGCTATTCTCCTGTAGACACAATGATTATCACCTACAGCTTTGCAAAAAGCCACACTATCATTGGAGAGAATTCTTTCCTGGTTTAGCAATCTTGATTGATAATCGAAAGCCTACAGGGTGATTATCTCTAAACATTTAGAAAAATGGCTAATAGTCTTCCAAAATCAGTCAAGCTTACCAGATGATGGAGAGCAAGTACTAATCAAGATCTGGCCTGGGAACTCTGTTCCTTGATCAGGAAGTGGAAGAAGGACTGGTCCCCCTTCCTTCACATCAGTCAAAAGGATGTTGGGGAAACCCAATGTCCACCCTCCACAAGTAAAAGACAGATAGAAAAATACAGATGCTTCTGCTTTAATGTATATAAAGAAGACGTTAAAAGTGGAAGATGGAGGTTGAGATATAGATTAGTCTGAGAAGGGGGAAGATGGTAGAGATATGCAGAAAACCTTTCCTTGCACCTGCTGTTTGGCATGGTCATTGAAGTGGTGGCACAAGTGGAAGTACATTAATACTGCAGTGGAAATTTCATGTACACCAAGTTCCTTGATAAGTGTTTGGAAAAAGCTCATCTGTTTTCTGAGAATTCTCTCCTAGCTTGGCATGCACACTATCATATTACTCCTGGGACGTGTAGTTTAGTTACACCTGTCGTGACTCACTCCAAAGCAGCATCCATGGCAGCGGGCTACATGAACCTCTCCCCCAAGACCCTCACCCCCCCCACACACACACCACCACAACCACAACCACCACCAACAACAACAACGAGAGGTTGAGATGTCAATGTGGGACAACAATCACATCAGAATTGATTGACCCAAATAGTGAAGATACTCACCAAAAAAAGGCTGCTTGGTCGGGTAGTCTGCTTACCTAGTGTATAACAACCAACAAGAGTTTTACTGAGTGTAAGACGTCAACGTTTACACATTTCTGTGAACATAGCTGGCTTTGGGCACCTGGTATGCTAAATAACAACTACACAGGCTTAGAGTCTGACTTACTAGCCTGCGGTGAGGAATTTCTTGTGGAAGAAATGGTGCCGAATTCTTCATACTGATGAGCTGTTGAAACTGGACAAATTTGTATACTCAGCCAGGTAATTTCTGAATTTCAGCAACATCTATCCTTGTCATGCAGCTGCTAAAGTTACAGAAGCCAGAAGGAAGGTGCTGCCCCTAGAAAGACCAGGTGAACTGAGAGGGTGTCTTCTTTGTCATGCCATTTAGTTCTTCAGCAGAGCAAGGACATGTAATTGGAAGTCCTTTAGGTAATCAATATGATAAAGAAAAGTAATTAAGCAGAAGTCAGCTAGAGCAATGGCATGAGTTTGTTCTTGACCTTAAGAGGTGTGGGATCATGATGGGGCAGTACTTTGGCACAGTAGCACTAGCCGGTGCATTACTGTATGTCAAGAGGCATACTGTAAAATAACAGTTAAATGTACTTCAGAGAATGAAATATATAGTAAGAGGGTGACAAGAAACACAAAGAGTAATGATGACTATTCAGAATATTGTGTATAATAATACAAGCTACAATAAATAATGCTGTACAACATTTCTTTCTTGGTACGGTGTCACTTCCCTTGGAACAATTAATTATGGACATCCAACTCTTTATAAAGTTAGCCAGTTTCTGTCTCCAAGTCCATCTGTATACAGTCAATTTAGCAACAGCAGACAAATCCCAAAGTTTCATGATACACTAGTCTTTCATCAGGTTAGATATAGTTTTTCACTGTCTTCCCAAAATTTATCCTTACTGAAAAAAATGGGTCAATTGCTCAAAATCTCTTCTCCCGATTATCTCTTCGTAGTTAAGATGAAGCAGGATCAGATCTCAAGGAAAGAGCTTCTTTATGCTAATTGTAAATGTGATCCAGAACGTTGCAGGTTTTGAGGATGATTGGCCCCATTGGCTTTTAGAGGGTTGATCGCCTGTTGGCAGCAAATACAGAGAAGGGAAGCTGAATTCATTTTTCTGGCACTCCCAACGGTGTCACACTGATGCTATTAATGCAGAGAGTGCTATGAATAGAGAACTGGTCAAGCACAGCTCTTGGTGCTGAGTTCAGGTCACCAGAAGCACAAGCAGATCACCTTTATTGGGGAGGTTTCTAATCCAAACGGGATCAGAACGAGGAAGGCTGCTTACGTCCTGAATCAATCCATAGCTTCCTCTCTCCACTGGGAGATTTGCCTAGCTCCTGCTTTGCTGTCATTAAAGACATCAGGCAAAGGTCCTTGATTTTCCTAGGTACAGTATTTAACTTCTAATTTCTGAAGAGATTGTGACCGCTGTCAATTTTATCTGCTGTTTTATATGGTGTGGTGTTTTGGGGGTGACTACTGTGTGTTATGCGGGTGGCACAGCGGGTTAAACCGCTGAACCATAAGCTGTCGATCGAAAGGTCGGCAGTTCAATTCCCGCGACGGGGTGAGCGCTCGTTGCTTGGCCAGCTCCTGCCAACCTAGCAGTTCCAAAGCATGTCAATGCGAGTAGATAAATAGGTACCGCTTGCGGGAAGGTAAACAGCGCTCCGTGTTCCAGCTGCATGCTACGTGCTGCGGCAAGGAGAGTCATGCCGGCCACATGACCACGGAGGCGTCTTCGGACAACGCTGGCTCTTCGGCTTTGAAATGGAGATGAGCACCACACCCTAGAGTCGGACACAACTGGACTTAATTGTCAGGGGATACCTTTACCTTTACTGTGTGTTATATTGTTTTATTCTGTGTGAACTGCATGGTGACAAGTTTATACTGGACTGTAGCCATGTTTATAAAATAAAATAAACCACATGATTAAGATAGTAATGGGGCAACTTGGGTAAGTAATACTTATTTTGCTTTTAGGTTTAATATGACCCCAGATGTTTTCCAGGGGAAGAAGCAGCCCCATGTCTTTTGTACAACTAGATTTTAACACAACTAGATTTTAACAATAAAAGGACAAAGCATGATACATTCTGACTGCAAATGGATGTGGTACATAGTCTATGAGCTTCATTAAACATGCTCCACATTGTTTTTAAAAAATTATAATGCAGCATGAACTGAGCTCCATGTGAAATGGTAGATTTACACTTGAATAAATAATAATTGCATATAATGGATCTGGCAGCATGAGTGGATTATGGAGATTTCCACAGTGGTTTCATTGCTATGGAGAGAAATACTAATTTAAAGCCCAACATTTATTTCTTTGACCTGATGCTTTAGGGCCAAGTTAGACATTGCACTCAGATGTGTTTTACTTTCTCTTAGGAAGCAACCTTATACTAAATCAAACCATTTGGTCATTCTAGATCTGTCAACAGAGGCTAGCAATGGGTCTCCAGGATTTCAGGCAGAATGTTTATTTCTCTGCCCTACCTAGAGAGGTCAGAGATTGAACCTGGTACCTTTTACAGGCAAGGCATGTGCTCTACTGATAAGCTACAGCAGGGGTTCTCAACCTTTGGAGGCCTGGGTACCCCCAGTGAAGGTCAAAAATTTTGGAGTACCCCCAGCTAATTAGCATAATTAGCCAATTTACATAATTAGCCAATTTATATAAATTGCACAAAAATACACAAAATTGTCAGGATCTCTTTTTAAAAAAGACACAGCAATAAGACACACGAACAAAATGCACAAAAAACATAAATCCCAAGTACAACCCCCCAAACTCAACTGTTTTCCCCCACCCCACCCATGCAGTTTCCAAAGTAAAAAACATAAATCCCAAGTACAAAACCCCCAACTCAACTATTTTCCCCCAACCCACCCATGCAGTTTCCAAAGTAAAAACATAAATCCCAAGTACAACCCCCCAAACTCAACTGTTCCCCCACCCACCCATGCACAGTTTCCAAAGTAAACAACATAAATCCAAAGTACAACCCCCCAAACTCAACTGTATCCCCCAACCCACCCATGCAGTTTCCAAAATACAAAGCATAAATCCCAAGTACAAATCCCCCCAAATTCAACTCTTACCCCACCCCACCTATGCACAGTTTCCAAAGCCTCCCCAACTAGGCCCAGTACAGAAGCTTACCCCAGCTGCATTCATTCACCATCAGAGGAGAGCTGGGAGGACAACGCCCTCTGCAGCTCAGCTGAACTGAACTGAGGAGCACAACGCCCTCTGCTGGCTGCTGAGAAACTCAACTCATGCAAATGCATAAATTAACCCTGACAATCAACTGTAGATCGGATAGATTAGTCACGGAAGAAAGAAAGCACAAGGGAGTTCTCCGGCTCTGGAAAAAATCTGGGGAAAAAATTAAAAAAATTAAAAAATTAATTAACACTTAATTAACACTTACGTACCCCCAGCACATGGTCCAGTACCGTACCACAGGTTGAGAACCTCTAAGCTACAGCCATCCCCACCTTGATGTTTCCTTTTAATAAAAAGTAGTCTCAAGAAGTTGCGTTCATTTGATTGGAGGACGAGAAGATGGGCAGCAGACATTTTCTGTTCCAAATCTCCCCCACGTTTTTTCCCCTTCTGTTCGGGAAATGATTGGGCACCCACATTTCCCATCAGTTGCCAGACAGCCTTCAAGAGGAGCCCCAAGTA
Organism: Plestiodon gilberti rubricaudatus; assembly: GCA_026170595.1. Classification (NCBI taxonomy): domain Eukaryota; kingdom Metazoa; phylum Chordata; class Lepidosauria; order Squamata; family Scincidae; genus Plestiodon; species Plestiodon gilberti. Next base: position 81,887,217 of record JANXHW010000001.1, read on the forward strand.
GAGTGACAGCGTAATCCTATGTAAGGATCTGGCCGGTGGCCCGGGACTGCCCGCCGGATCCTGAGTGGAGGCTGCCCATTGAATGGTGAGCTGGAGGTCTACTTGGGGAAGAGGACGCTCATCCCCTTCACCAGGTGTAGCTGGTGGAAGTCGGAGGAGGCCATATAATGGCCTGGCCACCCTGCAGGGATGGGGATATGGCGGGTGCCATCCCCTCCCCCTCCCGGGTTGGCTAGTCCAATGGCCCCGTCCCTTGCCCGCTGGACTGCCCACGTGGCCGCCGGAGGAGTGCTTACCTTTCTCCGGTGGCCGCTTGTCTGGTCCGGTGATGGCGTGTGGGAGACCGGCCTTGCGCCAGCCTCCCTTACTTCCGAGGCGTCGTGAAGTGCTTTACAGCACGTTCGCAACGTCTTGGAATGGCAGAGCTCTTGCTCCGCCGTTCCAACGTTCCGGTGATTGCGCCCTGAGTGACTTTATTTACTTATTTATTTATTTACAATATTTCTATCCCACCTTTCTCCCTGAAGGGACCGAAGGTGGCTAAGTGTTAATAGGGGGTCTCAAGCAGGTCACAGCAGGCTACCAATGAGGTCCTACAATGAGATCCTAAGATGTAACAATTACGTCTCTACATGGAGAAGATGACCCAGTGCTGGCAAAATGGCAGAGAAGTATGATTTCTTCATCATCATCACTGCCATGGAGAAGCCTCTTCGAGCTCAAGTCCAGAGGTTCTCAACCTGTGGTATGGGTACCCCTAGGGGTACGCGGACCTCTTGCTGGGGGTATGCCAAGCACTGCCCCTTATCTGCCCCATCAGCAGCTAATTAAGTGTTAATTAGCATGGATTTTAAATTTAATTATTTTTGAAGCCCTTCTGTCTCTCTGAGTTTGGTTTTGGGCTTATTTTTGTACAGTACTTTGGAAAATTTACTTTGGTGGGGTGGGGGAGGGAGGAGCTGATTTTGGGAAGTGTGACTTGGAGAAAAAAAGAGATCCTTGCATGTCTGTCTGTCTGTTTGTCTGTTTGTCTGTCACACACACACACACACACACACACACACACACACACACAGAGTTAAATAAGACATTTTTTCACATTTAAAATTGTTTTAGTACTTTTTATTTAATGATTAATTGCCTAATTAATTAATTGATTAATCCAATTAATTAGCAGTTAATTAGCAGGGGATACTTCAGAAAATTGGACCATAGGGGGTACCCAGGCCTCCAAAGGTTGAGAACCCCTGCTCTAGTCCATGTTTGATCATATTCACCACAATTTTTCCTTCACCATCACTCTAGTCAAATTCCTGCCTGCTTCATTGCCCACAGAAAATATGCTTATGAGCTCTTGCCAGTGGAAGAGGATACTTCGAACAGTTGTGTTAGTCATCCAGACCATTTCTTCATTTCATAAGTCTAAATGTCCATCTATGGTCCGGGTTTAGTAACAGACCATCTATGACAAGGGAGCTACTTAAAATCCCCTCACCATGGATCACCATCCTGACTAGCAGCAAGCACAAGATCCAAGGTGATCATGATGTCCAGAGAATGCTTTCCAGATGAATGGAAAGGACAACTTAAGTGATGTTCAGATGGAGGGGATGAATGCAGCCAGGAGATGAATGAGTTCTTGGCCTCTTGTTCTAACTGCTGTAGTAACGATGTATTCGTTACAGTAACAAAAGGGAAATCAAATATAGACTATGAAAGCCATAAAAGCTATGGGACCAAAGAAGCAAGAACATCATGTCAAAACTGCAAGCAATTGCCAAGAGAATAATGTAGGCACCACTACTATCATCTTCTTTCCTGAAAGCTGAAGAACATCATGGCACTTGCAGTCACACTGCTGTTCTTAGGAAATTAATATAATTTTAACCTCCTAACAATTTGACCGTCTGGGATATTTGCTATGGTTGACTATCATTATCATTTGCCAAGGACTTTTTTCTAGTCCTCATCAGAGATTTTCATAGCTCAGTTTGGCAAGGTTCAGTTCTGCGATGGTCCTCATTCCACACTTGTTCCTAGCATGAAGTCTGGAATGTCCCCTTTCAAACTTTCTGCTATTAGAAAGCAAATGTTAATTCTAAAAGTGTAACATGAGAGCACATTGATGGGCATCCTGGGCCAAACCAATGGTTCATGGCACCCAATTTCCACTCCTCTGCAATGGCAATATACACATCAATCACAAAGAAGATAGCAGCAAAGTCTACTATGACAGTCCTGGCCTATTTCCTGCCCTTCTCACTGAGTATCTGAATTGAGCAAGAAAAGTTAAATGATTTTTATCAGTGCCTATGTACTCAAGTCAGGGCTGGTACCTTATCCAGGGCAGTGGTCATCACACCACTTTGACAGGAGAAATTTTCCATGTTACCATTATGTGTGCAACTACATATACTTTGAAATTCAGGGCAAAGCTGTTCCATGATAAATGTTATCTTAGGGTACTTGTTTGCTTGTTAGGTTGACATGCATGTGACAGTACTGAGGTTTCAATTATCCGCTTGCATCCATCAATCTTTTCGTTCCCAATACTGTTGCCTGAAGAAATGTCACTGCTTTTTTTTTTTGTCAGGCAGGAGAACTTTGCTGAAAATGTTATTCATTACAGCTGCAAATCTGTCACTGTGCTTGGCATGGCTTGTTAATGACAACATTTATTTCAAAGAGCCGTGTTTCGCTTTGTTGCTGGAGAGTTGACTTTGTGATCGTAAAATATAATGAAATGCCAAGAAGATGAAGTGAATGAAGTTTGCCAAAAACACAAATAAAGTGATCCACATCTTTAAAAGAAAAGATACATGCAAACACCAAATACTATAACTTCCTTGGAAGCATTTTACCACTTACTTGAGGAAATGAACATGGGTAGAACAAACAAAATTAAAGAGCTCAGGTCTGTGTACGGAAGCGTTCCTGAACACTTGAAGCCAATTTTCGTTCTGACTTTGGAAATGGGTTAGGGCTGAGGTCACCTTAGAGAAGCAAATTTATTTTTTCCTGTGCCAAACCTTTAACCTGCTTCACTTTTTACTACAGTAGTTCCTTCCAGCGCAATGCTGCGCATGTCTACTCAGAACAAAGCCTCATTGTGTTAAATGGGGCTTACTCCAGGAAAGTATTATAGGATGGCAGACTTACAGCCCAATCCTATCCTTGTGGTATGCTGGCATACTGTGAGGTATACCATCATGGCAGCCTCCCTGCCAATATGTTGCCGCTGGTGCAAAAGCCAGAAGGTTGCCTACTGCAGTGCCAGCAGTCGATAGGTTTCTGCTAGCAGAGAAGCCACAGAGCAATGGGGATTGGGGCAGATGGGGTGGGACAGGGGAAGACTGTGGTTACATTGGGGTCCTGCAATTTTCCATCACACTTGTTTGCAACAGCCCTGTTATGCCCCCTCCCTGCCCTCCCCCAGCCTCTGCACCTCTCGGAGCGGCCTTAAGGTGGATCTATACCACATGTGTCTTGGCATGTCTGGTGTCCTGCCCCCAAATTCAAACTCCAACTCCACTTTGCCAGCGTTCGCGGTCACGTTCAGCCAATCAGAACCCATTGTTTGAAGCTGGGGGTGGGACACCAGATGCGTACGCGCCGAGACGTGTGCAGTGTGGATCCGCCTTTACCTGTTGCGGTATGCGCAGGGCCTAGATGCAGTGCTGGCAGGATGGTGCAGGTCTTCCTGCCGGTGCTGCCTCCTCTCTGGGTGTCAAAACGTGCCTTACGGCCCCCAGCGCCTCAACGGATAGGATTGCACGACAAGTCTGTTATCTTCAAGATAGCACAGCTTGGATCAGGACCTATCTGTACCTGGACAAAAATGTCCACACACAAAGTAGTGTGGCTTCATATGAGCACTTAGTATGTCAGTGTGTGTGAGTGTTGGGTTTTGGTTCTCTGTCATGTGCTGTGACACAGTGTGAACATGGTGCATCTCTAGTATGCATGCAAACCATCTGATCAGTGAGAGAGGGAAGGGGAAGACAACCTTAGTTTTTACCCCACTTTCCTCAATCAGCACTGATTACCTCTTTGCAGGGAGAGAGAAGACTCCGAATGTAATTTGGCTCACTGAAGAAAGTTGAGGTAGCCTCTGCTGTTGTAAATTCCAAATGCAGAGCTCTGCAAATACAACAGAGCTCCTGTATACATATATGAGAGTCAGTGGGTTAGAAGAACATAGTTGGACCTCTAACACTTATATGGTACATATTCAAACAGAATGCAATTAGTAGCAAAACTATGCTCAATGTTCCACTGATATATTTTTTCTTAGTTTAGGAAGCAAAGATATATCACTTAGCAATAAAGTACTGTATAATGTCAGTAATCTATTTGTCATCTCTGGGACATCCCAGCATTTGTGAGCCTTGAAGCACTGGGGCCTTTTGTTAAAAAATAAAATAAAAAAGGAGACAAAGTAAAGTACAAGCTGCATAATTGTTGGTTGCTAATTTTCCGGAGAGAAAAACATGAACTCAATTTGTCTAGACGTGCTGATTGTAATCCATCAAGCAATGATTAAAGAGTAATTCTCTTTTTCATTATACAGAAAGAATGTTAAAGAGATTCTTCATCCTCGAGTCACAATTAGAATTCCTCAAGCACAAATCATGAGGGGGTTGGCCATCATCTGCAACATCTTTTCAATAAATGAAAGGCTTTGTTATGAAGACTTATGCAAAAGAGAGGTTAAGAGGGTCTGGAAAATGGACTGGAAAGTAACATTCTTTCCAGTATATCAGGAAGTAAATATTTTGAAGATGAACAATTTATTTTAGCATGTAATTTTTAAACACTTCCCCTGTATTGCTGTGTATAGGATTGTTGTTTTATAAATATATATTGTTGCATAAGTGGTGTATATGAGACAAAAGTGCCCCAATAACCTTCTTTTGGAGAAAAGTAATTGTAGATGTTTTATTTCTTACAATTTTTGAATGTGTGTTCAGAGGACTCCACTGAGCTTTTTCCTCTTGAAGTTGAATTATGTGAAGAGAGCTGCTGCACTAAAGTCCTTATCTCGTGAAGTTACTAGCCACCATTTCAAGAACCGCACTACTACAAACTCTCCAAACTACTTGTACAGAGATAATTGTTACAAATTGGAAAATCCATTTGGTGAAGCTACCCAAATGCCTTACCATACAAAGGAAACTTCATGTTACCTGATTTACAGAGCAATCCTGCCTTACGTATCCTATCCCCATTCCTCCAGGACTACTCGGGGGGAAGGAGACATTCGTCCCCTTCCCCCGGTGTAACGCGGGGAGGCCCCAATGGGCCTCCTCAGATTTCCACCAGCTATTTAGCTGGCGCAAGTCCGAGGAGACTGTGTAATGGTGGAGCCGGCCCGGGGATGGGGATATCGCAGCTGCCATCCCCGCCCCCCTGGGCTGGCTTGGCCAATGGACCCCCTCCCTCGCTGCCAGGACCACCCCGCCTGTGCTGCACTTACCTTCTCCGGTGGCCGCGGAGTGAGGGTGGCCGGCCTCCACACTGACCACCCTTACTCAAAAGTCATCGCAAACGTGCTTTACGGCATGTTCGCGACGGCTTGGAATGGCAGAGCACTCACTCTGCCGTTCCAGACTTCCGGTGGATTGCGCCCTCAAGATGCTCTCCATATGTTGATGATAACTTGCACTAGTGCTCCTGGATTTAACACAAGGGTCTTTCCCCAGCCTTACTTGGAGATGCCAAAGATCAGGCCTGGAATGGTTTGTATGAAAAGTATGTGTTCTATCACTCAGCTATAACCCTCTCCTCATAAAGAAAGCTGACTCCTCATAAAGTCTCAGACCTGAAATATATGGTCTTCTTTGATATAAAAAGGGATTCTGTGGTAAAGGTTGAGGCTTGTAAGAGCCACAAAATAAGATACATACTATCTTATTCTTTGAGAAGAATTTGGTCTGAAAGGATAGTGCCTTGGTAAAAGAATCGGCAAGATTTTGGAGAACCATTTGGTCCACTGGTTTTATAACGCAAGGATGCAGTGGATAGTTCTACTGTATTTTTGTTATGGAATAAATTGCACAAGTTTTCCTGTTTCTGTATATTCTAGTTGAAAGTCAATCTTCTATTTAGTATTTAAGATAAATAATTCTATACATGAACATGAAAGTCCTTTAAAGTGCTGTCTAGAAAAATTATTCATATGTCTCATTAAAACAAAGCACTTTCCATAATCTTTGAATACCATTTTTCCCCTATGCTTTTATTTATGTATTGCGATGATGCACATTTTAGAAGGCATTGAGTGACTTATTTTTCCACATGAGTGAGCCTTTGGAGTTATTTATAAATAATCTGGAATTGTGCCAGGATTTTGAAATGAATACAGCCCTGACTCTCCACAGTAATCACTTTTAGCATTCTGCTTACAAAAAAAGTACTAATGCCACAGAATGGTGAGATGACAGGATGCCCCTTGATATATTTCTAAAGAAAAGATGATATGAAGGAAGTCATTTTTGAATGGCATGATTATGATGGAGGCCATCTTTTTTTTTGGGGGGGGGAATTATGAGGGGGTAGACCAGAACATGAGTCTGATAAGATGATAAACTTTGCTTTTCTGTAAGCCTAATGCATCATGACACAATCCTATTGTGCCTCTGTACCAGCAGAGTGTGTGCTCCGCCAGCGCAGACTGTTGCAAAATGGCTGAAAAGAAGTTTGTGATGGCGCACTTCACAGCTGCGCCTGCGAGAAGGCCTGCACCTTCCCACAGGCGCCAGTGCAAGGAGCAATGTGCGCTGATGCAGGTGAGGGTGGAACTGAGTGGGGGTGGGCGTGAGTCACTTTTATGAGTGTCACTTTCCAAGGCTGTGCTTTAATAATGGTTCCATAAAATTCATAAGGAATGCAGAATCTGTTTTTAATGGAGGATTATACAATTGACGGCCCAACCCTATCCACAAGTTACAACAGTGGTTTTTCCAAGAGCTCTTTTGTTTTCTAACCAGAAAAGAGCTCTTGGAGTGATAGTGAACATCATGGTTCAGTGAACATCATATGGCACCTGTGAAAAAGGCAAATTTTATCCTAGGGATCATTAGGAAAGGGATTGGAAATAAAACTGCCAATATTATAGTGCCCGTATACAAATATACATGTGGCCACATCTGGAATATTGTGTACAGTTCTAGTTGTCACATAAGAATGTAAGAAGAGCCCTGCTGGATCAGGCCAAAGGCCAATCTAGTCCAGCTTCCTGTATCTCACAGTGGCCCACCAGATGCCTCAGGAAGCACACAAGACAACCTGTATCCTGTTGTCACTCCCTTGCATCTGGCATTCAGAGACAGTCTACTTCTACTTCTAAACCCAGGAGGTTGCATATACAGGGGCCCCCGCTGTATCCGCGGGGGATACGTTCCAGCCCCCACCGTGGATACTTGAAACCACAGAAAGGGGCAAACGCCCCCTCCATTGTTTTCTGTGGTAAGCCTACCCCTGTACAGTCAGTTATCATTATCCACTAGGATTCGGTTCTTGGAAAACCTAGTGGATAATGAATTAGTGAATACCGAATCATTGAACCTATGGGAAAAATGGGGCTAGGTTCAAGGGGACCCTCTTTGCCATACACTCTATGAACGTCATGAACCTGAATCTATTGTAATACATTACTGTACATATTGTTATATTGCATATACTGTATAATCTTTTTTAAAGATGCTATCACTGTATTACTGTATGTTATCCACCAATAAAGGTGTTTTAAAAATGAATCTTACCTTGAAGTCTATGGGGCTGGGTGTAGTGTGTTTTTATTAAGGCTGGGTGATAGTGAGGGCAGCTCAACATCTTGATCATCTGATTGCCGGTCCAACAAAGGCTGCTGACTTAACATCTCAAAAAGGATGTTATAGAGCAGGAAAATGTGCAAAAAAAGACAAGCAAAATGATCAGAGGAGGCCAGAGCACTTTCCTTATGAGGAAAAGCTATAACAATTGGAGCTTTTCATCTTAGAAAAAAGATGATTAAAGGCTAACATTACCAACTGCGCGATCCTGTGTAACCTTGCACCGGTGTAACAGCAGATGCACTGGTGAAAGTGCACTTACACTGGCATAAGTGCACTTACACTAGTGTATCTACTGTTACACTGGTGCAAGGTTACACAGGATTGCGCTGTGATTTTTATAAAATTATGTATAGTGTGGAGTGGATAAAGAGAAGCTTCTCTCCCTCTCAACACTGAACCCAAGAGTCATCCAGCATAACTGATTTGGAACAAACAAAAGGAAGTTCTTCTTCACACGGTGCATAACTAATCTATGCAGTTCACCAGCACAATGTGGTGGTGACCACTATCTTAGCTGGCTTTAAAAGGGTATTAGAGAAATTCATGGAGGAGAGATCTACCGATGGCGACCTGTTACGTTGGCTGCATGCTACCTTCAGCTGCAGTGGCTTCTGTTGCAGTTGCAACTGCCTCTGAATAGCAGTTGCGGGGAGCAATGGCAACTGAGGGTCATGCCCTGATCTTCTGCTTGTGGGCTTCCCAAAGGCAGCTGGGAAAATAGGATGGCTGGACTAGATGGGACTGTGGCCTGATTCAGCAGGGCTCTCTTCTGTGAAGAGGCAAGTCACTGTGTTCTGCAGTGCCATGAGATGTGCAAGTACTCTTAACAGTGACATTCCTTGTCTTACCTCATGATGAGGTTTTGGTTGTATTAGGCCTTTGTTCTCCTTGTCCAGAGATTCCCAAAGTGTGTGTCGCGATGCCCAAGTGCATTGTGGAAAGCAGCCAGGGGCGTCCGTTAGTCTTTTAATTACCATATATTCTTGCTTACAAGAGAGAAATTTAGGCAAAAACAAAGACCCGGAAAAGCTGCCTCTTCACATCGGGTCACTCAAAGTTCACTTCAAAAGACTGCAGGTTTGCAGTCAGCTCTTCCACATTTTGTTTTTAACAGAGGTGAGCGGAGTGCTTATCTTGGTCAAATGTCAGGCATTTAACACCTCAATGGTTAAGCTTAGTACTCTGCAGGGAGCCTCAAGCTGCAGCGAACCCTGCACTGTCTCTGGATTTGGGGAGAAATGGGATGCTGTCTCCAGCACTTTGCAAAACCTGCAATTGAAAATGGTGAAAACTGAGCAGGTCCTGCTTTAAAGTCTTTGATTTCTCACTCTGTGATTAAGAAGAGGCATAAGTAAGTTGCTTGCTGCTGACTGAGCTGTAGAGATTGTCTCCCTTGTTTAAGCCAGAGGAAGAGGAGGCAGCTGCTATGTTTGATTGATTGATTGATTGATTGATTAATTAATTATTAGGATCTCTCTCCTTCCTCCTTTGCTGCTTTTTCACCCACCTCTAATTTAGTTCCCCACTCTATTTGCTGGGACACCCCCCCCATTGGAGACTGCCAGGAAGTATAATTATCTTTTTTTCATCTGATGCTACCCAAAGGAGCTTTCTCTCGTGCAACTGGGGTGGGGTATGCATGACCAATGAAAAGAAATGACCTCCCATGCTTTGATGTTTCTCTTGCCATGAATAGGACTAATGCAGACAACATCAGTGCCCTCTACCCAGGCCTGCCAACAGAGGGAGGGCAGCATCCCAACCCCACTCTGTGCACTCCTGGCTTAGCTGCTGCTCAGCATAAGAATGGAAAATCCACTTTAGGGCTTGTTTTGGGAATATACACATACATATAAGAAAGGGTGCCTCTGAGCATGTAAAGAGTGCCTTCTCTTCAGTGCACTGTAATGGGGAGCCATGGCTAACGGTGAGGGAGGTCAAGGGAGCCGCGAGTCTAAAAAGTTTGGGAACCACTGTCCTTGTCTGTTCCTGTCTTGTGAAATTCATCTTATGATCGTGAAATCAGGTCAAAAATACAGAGAGGTACTCTTGCAATATGAGAGATATAGAAATTCTTGCTGACAGTCTTCTAAGGTTGACAAGCCCATACTTAAATAATACACTACAGTACGGCCACAAAGTACATTTTCAGTTACCGTGCAAGCAAAGCCATCAAGAGGAGATATAAAACTGAAATGGCAGACAATATGAGACCAGGACCCATTCTGATGTTAGTACTATATACATTTCCTTGAAAAAACCAGCCATCATCCATCAACATATGAATATTCTATAGGAACAGTCACCATTTTACATTCCAGCACACCAGGGTGAATGTATATATGTGACCTTGTGTAATAGAATATGGGCCATTTTCTTTCAAATCATAATTTCAAAGATACTCTTAGATCAAAGATTATTAAAATGTATCATTTTGCAAAGATGAAATAAAGGAGCAGTTCATCATGGATAGTATCTAGTTAACCGAGACCTGATCAAAACATTGGAAGCCATTTTACCTGACAATACAGAGAAGTAAAAAAGTATTAAGACCATAGTTTTAGGCTTGTAGGTAGATTATTGTTTCTAACGAAAATTGTATGTGCCATTGGAATCTGAAGAAGGATTTCTTGCTTATCTTCTTGAATATTTGTGTTCAGCATCAGGGATTGGCTATGTTGGGCATTGGCTGTGGACCACTGGCTCCCAAGGACCCATTTCACTGATCCTCGAGGACCTTGGCTGGCAGGCAGTGATGGTGCAAGCCACCAACTGAGCAGCTTACGCCAGTGGTTCTCAAACTGGTAGGCCGCAACCCATCAGGAAAACCGGGTTAGTCGCTAACCCCTTCAGGGGGGTGATAATGTGTGGTGATGTCCCACCTTCGATTTTTTTTAACTTACCGTGGGTTGCACTGACCCTCTGGAGGGTGCGGGGCCCCCATGGCCTCCTCTGCAGGCCTCTGCACACTTCAGATCAGCTCCCTGAAGCAATCGAGACTCACTTCTGGTTTTCATCCAAAATCAGAAGTGGGTCTCGATCACTTCAGGGAGCCGATTTGAAGCACAGAGAGGCCCGCAAAGGGGACTGTGCCCCCCTACCCTCCGGAGGGCTGGTGCGACCCCAGTAAGTAAAAAAAACCCCCTCCTTTTTCTCGGCAGCGGCATGATCCTGGGAGCGCTGCTGCCACCATCTGCCAACCCCCGCAAGGACTTACAACTTCCGCTTCTCTTAGGGAGAACTTTTGAGAACCCCTGGCTTACACCATTACTGCTTTCTCTCATCCTCCCCATCTGCAATTGGATTTCCTCAGTCTTGTGATGACTCAGGGGCCTCTGAGGAAACTCATCTGCTAGAGGGCAGGGAAAGTAACTGCTGCCCTTGGAAGCTCCACCTTCAGAGGAGAAAATGCAAACCTCTCACCATTTCCTTCCTGGTTGTCCTGTTTTTTTATAAGTGCTTGAGCATTATATCATGATATACTACCAAATTAACACTGTACAGGACAAACATTTTAAAGGACTACAAGAAATCTTAACTAGGCCAGAGGCGTTTCTACAGTAGGACCCAACTGTAAGTTGCGCCCCGTCCTAGTACCATGTTTACAAACTGGAACGAGGAGGCCCCGCCCCCTTGCCGGCGGAGCCATTCCACGCTGCGAAGGTGACGGGCAGGGTGTCTCCTGCCCATTCGCCTTCGCAGTGCGGAACGGCTCTGCCGGTGAGGGGGCGGGGCCTCCTCGTTCCAGTTTGTAAACATGGTACTAGGATGGGGCGCAACTTACGGTAGGGCCCCTACCGTAGAAACGCCTCTGAACTAGACCATATTCCTCCATATTGGTTCTACAAGTGGCTTTTAGCAACTAGGTCATACAGTTCAAGCATAAATTAAGACAAATATACTTTTAATCAACTGTTAATATGTCATAGTGCATAACAGATTACAAAGCAAAAATGCTTGACAATGTTGTAGCACTGGAATGGTTAGATGCATGCAGTGGATACATTTCAAAGCTGACCCATCAGTTGTGTTTTGCAGACATGCACCCGACCATTCTAAGAACTTGTATCTTCAGTCATTTTCTTTCCTTCTTCTTGTGCACATACCGGGAATGCCAGAGTGAGCCCTAATTCTACAGTTAACTATAGTATGTTACATCCCAAACTTAATTCACTGTGCATTTGTTGTACAAACAAGAAATATTACGGGGTCATTCATAACACTGTCAGACCAGAAAGAAAGGAATTTAATGTGAATTACTAGAATTCAGATAGATTTGTAACACTGTAGGTCTTTCTACATGTCACTTTGCACTTACCCAACAGTATATTTTATCTGCCAATTTATTGCCCAGTCACCCAATTTCATGACAAGTGTTTGCAGCTCTCATCAGCTTAGGTAAAGGTGCTTTGATCTAAATTGACTTGAATAATTTAATAACATCTACAGATTTCATCACTTTGCAATTGCCCACATTTTCTAGATTAACTGTCATATTAAATATGGTCCCTGAGGTTCCCTATTCTTTTCCCTCCCTAGCGTTAAAATGGTCCTCTTAATCCACCTTCTTGGTCCCTATATTGCACTGTTAAATGAAATGCCTCAGCCTCACCCTTAGCTTACAAGTCCAGCAATACACTCCTTTGATCTTTAGATAAACATTTAGTTCATATAATAAACTCAATCCAATTTGAACAAAAATACAGATATGCACAGTTTCCCCATAAGAAATTCATACTTCACATGTACTTGGCCTAAAACTGGGGCTACCATATTATGCAGTTGGCTGGCTTTCAGTTGGATTCCAAGCACACCACTCGCTGCTCATTTTCCCCTTAGTTGTTCAACATCTTATGCAGAATGATCTGTGTATCGAGATGGGCCATGGGGTTGGGAAGGGTGATGCATGTTCCTGATCTGAGCGAGGGAGAGGAAAAGTCAGGAGAAAGAACTTGGGGATTTATACCAAGACACAAGACCATGTCTGGGACTGACATGGTAGCGTAGCCTATAGGCAAGGAGTGAGCAATCTGGAAAATTACTCTCTCTCTCTCTCTCTCTCTCTCTCTCTCTCTCTCTCTCTCTCTCTCTCTCTCACACACACACACACACACACACACACACACACACACACACACACACAAACATATAAATAATTTATAGAGGAGAAGTCGTCATTACTATGCACATCACCAATTTGCAAGGATATATCTAAGCCACTACTAGGTCATGAGTGCGAGTCCGAGTGCTAAAATGACAAAGCCAAGTCCTCAGTCAAGTGTCTGCACTTTGTGTCGAAGGAGTTTCCCAATCCATTGGTCCCTATGTGGCCACCTTTTCATTGCTCATCAGACCATCAGCTGTGGCAAGTAATTCAAATATTTTGTAAATACAGTATGTGGATCAAGCTTTTATGACTCTCAGAACAGAAGTATTGTCCCTGAAATCTCCATCCATGTATGGTGGCAAAAAGATGTCAACGAAAGCAATGGACTGGTTCTCAGGTCTGCCTATGAATGAATATATGGGTTGTGTTTAAAATCTGACTGCAGCCCTTTAGCAATGATGTGAGTGTTTCTTTTTGCTGTTACACCAAGACCAGTGAAGATGGATGAATTTTACCCAGTTCATACCTGTAAGTTCATATCTACTTTCACTTCTGTTCTTAAACAGTCACCTTTGAGGAGATATGGGGTCTTAATGTTCTACTACACAACACATTCTTGACCAGTTAGTTGTTACCTGTGATCCAATCTAATATGTAAAGAGAAGAGTTAGGATAAAGAAAAAGGGTGATGATCATGATGAAGATTATGCTGAAAAAACTCTTTGGAAGGATTTGAATGATTCCTTCTGTAACGGAATAAAAGATTTTCTTTCTTTGCTGAAAGAAAATGCTGACAGAAAGCAGATTTGTTTTGACTTGAAAGAAAGCTGTAAGGTCATTTCAGTATCTTCCTGAAAGACAATCCAATTCCTGTTGTTTGTCTTTGTCTAGTAGGCAGCTAATGTGTGTCACACATGCACCAAACAGAGCCCAAAACATGAGTAAGCCTGACGTTCTTTCTTCTGTTTTTTGATGTGAAAGAATTATTCAGATGAAGACTGTGCAGATACAGGCTTCCATATGGTGTGTGATAGGGCAGCATACAAATTAGTAATTGGATCCCCACGTAAGCATCTGATCCTGGTCCATGTTTCACCACAGTAAGCGGTAGGAGCAGACAGCCAAAAGGCTGCGGTGTAGTCTCTCTCTGTGTGTGTGTGTGTGTGTGTGTGTGTGTGTGTGTGTGTGTGTGTGATATCTATTTGACTCCCCCATTGTATTGTGAATCAGTGGGGGGCAACCTTGCATGTGGTGCTAGGGCAGCAGGCAAGCAGAGGACAATGCAGAGCCAGCAGCAGTTTTCTTATGCAGGCTGGAGCGGTGAATGAGGCCAGCTAGTTAATACTAGACATCCCACTTCCCTGATGCAGTTCCAAATTGTTTGGCAGCCACCCACCTTTCTTGAATTAACAGAGGCAGTGTGGGCTTCGCTGGCTGCCTTTAGGGACCAGATACAATTGGTTTTCCCATCTTTGGATGCAGATTGGCCATGGGAACAAGGTATCTTTCTCCTTACTCCACTGCTAGCCCAATCTTATCAAACCCTCCCCTCTGCTGATGCAGCTGCACCACTGGAGTGTGCACTGCAGCCTGCAAGGGGGGGGGCAGTCCTAGAGATCTCCTCTGGGTAAGGGATCATTTGTTTCTTTGCCTGGGGGTAAGCCTGCACTGCCTGAATAGGTCTACTTGGACCTGCAGTAGCAATCTTGCTGGCGCAAGTCTCAGTAGACCCAGGAAGGGGGATAGGTTATTGGTGGTACTGCCTTCATCAATACCACCCCCTTTCCAGCCTTGATCCACTCCCCTTTCCACCCCCATCCACCCCATCCCACACCCTCCCTGCCCTGTTCCACCCATTCCAGTCACCCACCCCACTCCCTACGCTAACTTACCAAATGCCAGGGCTCGTTGGAGGGCCACTGATGCACAGCCACGGCCACTTGCACCTTGCTGTGGCAGCCCAGTTATGTGAAATGGTGTGATGGCTGTAAAGCACACTGCACCACTGCAACATGAGTTCCAGAAGCACAGCGTGCCTATAAGATTGTGTCGTGCACATTTTGGAGGTGGACTTCCCATTGGGACAGGGGTCAGTTGGTGGTAATTATTTGGTCAAACTAATAAAATAGGTCACATATGGTAGAATCAGAATGGATCAAAGGTAGTCACGAGCAAGGGATGTTCGTGAGTACCATGAGGCATAACTTGAAAAATGAAACTTCCCTAGTTTGTCTAGAACTGCCTCTTAGGGTTATTAGGCTGGAAGTAAATGGGAAGCCATTTTTGGCCAGACCACCCCATGTACCCAAAGCTATAGGCTCAAAGGTAGACTTACACAGGTCTCAGTCACCACATCTTTGAAATGTGGATTGTGAGAACCTAGGAATGCTGCATGCAAGTGTTCCTGGGCACTGAACTGGGGGCACAGGGGTTGCCCAAATGTGGAAGTTAGGTGTATGGAGAGGTATGATATCCACCCTCTCATCTCATGTGTGTTAATTTCTGCACTGAAAATGAGAGTTGGAAGTGAAATGGAAGAACTCATTCAGAATTAATCAAGTTGCAACCTTTCTTTAACCCAAACATCTTGCATCTCTCGCCTCTTGTTCCTGCATCTGTGCGCAAATTCAAGACAGTGAAGTGGAATATGGAAGAAACCACCAAAGCAGAGCATCCAATCCTAAATAGAAAGTGCCTGAATGCCATTATTGAAGACAAAGTTCTTAGTTGCTATATTAAGTATGAAGATATTTCAATTCATGTCAAGAGAAGCAAGAATCTGAATGTGAGGGCCTTTGGGGACCACTGATGATTGGCTTGACCGAAGCAAATCAGGGTCAAGGTCTGACCAAAGAACAGATATTTAGAGGCAGTCATCTGAAAGCATAATCTGTTCTTTCAACTTGACTAGGCTTTGGAACTTAACTACTGTACAACATAGACTGCAGGAGGAAGAGAGACTAAAGAGAATGCTGAAGCATCATCTCATAAAGAGGCAGAAGAATCTCATCTATATTTTAAAGCACACACAGTGGGGGAGTAGCAAAAGGACATAAAAATTCGGCTAGATAGCAGATGCCATGACCTCAGAGTAAAGTGAGTGTTCTTTACTTAAAAGCTTGTGGCAAGATCCTTGAGAATAAGTCCAGAGCTGTGATGTCAGTGTTTCAAATACCAGACTATGGCAACTGATTTTAACAAGAGGTGGATGATTTCACTCCCACCTGCAAACTAGATCTCATCTTTAGGTATGAATTTCTGACTAGTTGACCTTGAACATTTTTTTTTTGGGGGGGGAACTGCAAGATAAACTGGAAAGACAAATTAATGTCTTGCACAGTAACTATTAGCAAAATGTATAATGGATGGGCTGCAATCCTGTACACGTTTATTCAGAAGTGAAACTTACTCCGAGGCAAGTATGTGTAGAATTGCAGCCCAAATTATTCAAAAAACCTCCATTTTTGTATTCATAACTAAGTCATCCATTCATTCATGCATTATTAAATATTTTATAGATCGTACTTCCGGCAGCGCTGGGAGAGCTCAACTATCATGTGGCCCACCCTTTCAGCAGTGCCCCTTCTATCGGAAATCACAGATGAAAAGGCAGCCCACATGATAATTGAGTTCTTCCAGAGATGTTCTTTCATCAGTGCTGCTTCTGCCAAGGCGCTGTGAGGGATTTGCAGAAGGAAGCCTCAGAAGGCAAGGAATTACGTATACAGGGGAAAGAGCAGACCAAAAGCGGTGAGAAAGGGAGAAAGGAGATGCTGCCAAGGCACTGGGAGAGTGATATCGTTAAGCAGGAAATGCCATCACTAAGCAGGTGATGACCAGGAATAAGCACTTTGTTCTCTTCTGTCATTTGCAGCTATTGAGTTACGAGGTGAGAACAAAGTGCTTATTCCTGGTCATCACTTGTTTTAATGATGTCATTTCTTGCTTAACGATATCACTTCTGGCCCTCAGCAGGCACCATGATTACTGTCTGGCCTGCTGTATGAATTGAGTTTGACAGTGCTAATATATACCTTTCCCATATAATATATATATTTTATGAAATATAATATATATTATATAAAATATATATATTTTAAATGAATGAATGAATGAATGAATATTGTGACTGCTGAGTGAGTGGTGAGTGCTTACATCAGTGCCCTTCCACCCCAAGCTGCATCACTTCATACACGTTTTTTGTTTTCATAACTATATGGGGTGGATCCAAATCCTCTCTTGCAGGAACACTGTCTTGTGCTCTTCCCTCTCCAGCCCCCTATGCCACATGCTATTATTTATTCCTGATGGTCCCCCAGCTCTCAAGATTTTCAAGGGACCTTTTGGCTCAATCCTACCGCCTGGTAAGGCAGCGCAATGAGGGGCCTGCTGTCATGGCAGCCTGTCCGCTGGCAACTGCTGCATGGCTGCTGGTGCAGCAGCTTGAAGTCTGCGTGCCTCTGGCAGTGAGGCACATACGGCCACCAACAAGGTTCTGCCAGCGGAGAGGCCAGAAAGAGGTGAGGATTGGGGCAGGACAGGGGCAGATCATAGTGGCACTGGCCTCCCTGCATACAAACCCCCATCCTGAGCCTGATATGCCCTTAGCCAGCAAAAGAGCTGGCATAGATCTAAGGAGTCCAATCGGGGCCATGTAGATGAAGTTTTTCATTGCCTCTTCCAGTTGGAAGGGTCTCCAATTGGCATGTCGGATACAGTGGGTGCTGTGCTGGCACACCAGCCCAGGATAGGATTGGACCATTTGTTCTATTTTATTTTTAACTCTTTAAGGGTTACTGTGCATTCCTTCTCTCCTGCACTGAGGCAGGAAAAAAAGATAGTAGCATATCTATCCTCCAGTTATGACCCCTGAATCAAACCCATCTCCCCTAATTACTACTCTATATGCAAACACGGTATCACACTACTCTATTTGAAAATGTTCTTGGGTGACATCATTACATAGGAAGCTGACATACTGAATAAGACCATTGATCCATCTAGTTCAGTATTGTCTACAACTGGGAGTGGGTATCCAATGTTCAGAAAGGGCTTTTTCTTTCGCAGGCCTACTTGGAGATGATAGGGATTGAACCAGGGACTTTCTGCATGCAACGCATGAAGTCAGTCTACTACTGAGCTACAGAGTGAGCCCTTACCCTGTTGTGCAAAGGGTATAATGGAAATGAAGTTTGTTTTCAGCAATCATGTAGAACACCCCTTATATTGCAATTATATATTGCACTTGTTGTGGAAATAATGGTTATGAGCAAGGGAAAGTAGTATGATTATGAAAGAGAATCTAGTATATGACTCAGCATGGAGCTACAGTATTTACCCACCAATCCGGCCAACACAATGACAGATTTTTGCAGGACAAATGGGTTCCCATCCAGTGGACAGTGAAGGACGTTTAAGTGCCCAATCCTATCCCCCACCAGTCTGTGCGATGCAGCACCACCACTGGAATGCACACTGCATGCAATGGTGGGGTGTGTGTGACCAGACGGCCTGGGAGAGGTAAGACTCAGTGCCTGCCAATGAGTCTCTCAGATCTCCAATTTTGCTGGTGTGTCCAAGGAGTCATAAGAACATAAGAAGAGCCCTGCTGGATCAGGCCAAAGGCCCATCTAGTCCAGCTTCCTGTGTCTCACAGTGGCCCCACGAGATGCCTCAGGGAACACACAGCCAACAAGATACCTGAATGCTGTTGCCACTTCCTTGCACCTGGCATACAGAGAAAACCAGGAGGTTGCTCATGGTGTTTTCCTCCATGAATCTATCCAACCCCTTTTAAAGGCATCTAGGCCAAGTGCCATCACTACAACCTGTAGCAAGGAGTTCCACAGATTAATTACATGCTGGGTGAAGAAATATTTTCTTTTGTCTGCTCTAACTCTCCCTCCACTCAATTTTACTGCATGTCCCCTGGTTCTGGTGTTGTGTGAGAGGGAAAAGAACTTCCCTCTATCCATTCCATGCATAATTTTAAACGTCTCATTCATGTTCCCCCTCAGGAGCCTCAGCAGTGTGTTGTTCTGGGGAGCAGTGGCGTTCCTGCGGTAGGGGCTCAACCGTAAGTCGCGCCCCGTCCTAGTAATGGCCATCAGCAGGCCATCACGAACCGGAGCGAGGAGGTCCCGCCCCCTCGCCGTCAGAGCCATTCCGCGCAGCGAAGCCGAACGGGCAGGAGACTTCGGCTTCGCTGCACGGAATGGCTCCGACGGCGAAGGGTGGGTCCTCCTCGCTTCGGTTCGTGAACGCGGTACTAGGACGGGGCGCAACTTACGGTCGAGCCCCTACTGCAGGAATGCCACTGCTGGGGAGGGGTCCCTGCCCCAATCCTCCCCCAAACTGCGCAGAGCCTCTGGCCACTTGTGCCAGCAGCTCCAAAGCGCAAAATGGTGGCACAGCTTTTGTGCCGCTGGAACCCAGGCTTAGGGCAGCAGATCACGAGATCTGCTACCATAGGCCCTGAATAGGATTGGGCTGTAAATCCCATTTATATCCATGGGACTTAATCTTGATTAGCAATATGCAGGATAGAGGCCATCTCATTTAGAAACAGAAGGCAGCTGCTTACTAATACATGTTTTGAAGAAAAATGGCATCCGCAACCAAATGAAGAATAAAGATCAGAATGCTGCTAGTCAATGCTAGTGTAGATAAATTGAATGCAGGAAACATAAATAACATGTTTGTAATAATAAGGTATTATGTGCTTTTCTTTCAGAACAATTATAACTTGCAGCTAATTTTTTCTCAGCTTATCTCCAGTAAAATTTTTACAACTTTGTTCTCCAAATTTGTGCAGTTGTAATTGGCAATTGATGCCAGCACACCAGAAATGTAATAGCTGGTTATGTGTGATGTAAAAAACAAGAAGGAAAGAAATAAAGAAAAGCAAAAGCTGCAGTGTACATACTGTATTTTCTGCCAAGAAGTTTTACCCACTTTTTTTTTAAAAAAAGTAAAAGAATTATTTCTCTTGTATTCCATCTATTGAAAATTCTGGAAGTTGCATCAAACATTGTAAAGAATAAGGAGATCATTTGTTGAACTTTTTTCTCCAGTGGTAACATGCAATTGTGTATAGGATTGAGCTGAAAAGATAGAAGATTTTTGTAAGCAATTTTATCTGCAGTGAAAGATGTCTCCCTTTGGTGAGTTTTGGGGAATTACCTTGAAAGGGAAATAACAGTGGTTGTTTCAACAGATTAAGAGGAACCAGTAATCCAATAATCTGAAATCAGTAACGTAACTCAGTCCAGGAGGCATTGTCCTCACTTGGGCAGCGCAATCCAGACTAACTAAAGAACGACGGAGCACGGCAGGAGCAGTGAGGGAGGCCAGCTGTTGGCCGAGCAGGCCATTACGCAACCTCCTCAGACTTGTGCCTGCTAAATATCTGGTGGAAATCTGAGGAGGCCCATTGGGGCCTCCCCATGCTACACTGCAGGAAGGGGCCAAACATCCCCTTCCCCCAAGTAGGTCTCCAGGCTGATCACGATCGACCCGGAATGTGGATAGTATCCGGTGTGTGGCCCAGATCTTTAGTGTAGATTGCGCTCTCAGTTAACTTCATTTATTTTCAATGATGTTATCATGCAGTCAAAGGTGATTGGCTACACAGCATCATAACTTCATCACATTCGATGCTGTGTTAGTATTGTGTTGATTATTCTGTGAAAGAAAAAGCAGCCCTAATGGAGAAATATGGCCCTGAAGCAACAGTTGGTTAGTGTGGCTGTGGACAGACTTGAAAAGGGTAATATTCTCAGTTGGTGATTTTTTTTCCCATGAAATATTTTGGCCCCCCAACTACTACTTTTGCCCCTCCCATGTTTCCAATCTAACATTCAGTACAGCTTTAGCCCTGTAATGTTCCTTCTTAAAGGTACCTGACACCATGGCTAAGAAAGCTCATCTGTTGGCCTGAGTTGACTTTGGCAGCTGGCTTAAGGGGTTGACTAAAAAATCTAATTGTTGGTGTTGTAATTTGCCTGAAGCATCAACAATTTGCCTGAAGCATCAGTTATTTGCTGTATTAACTTCATATTACAAGCACTGATATTTGTTGATACTTATGTTCTGCCTATTTCATGGAAGTTAACTACAGGACAGTGGAAATGGACTCTCTGTGATTTCCAAAGATTTAATTCTTACGGGCATCATAGCCATGTTTAATAAAAAAACAGACTTGAATAAAAACAAATATAAAATCCACTTGCGTCTTTCGTTTCCTTCCAGATCAACAAGACAGACAAAATCTATTAAAATCCAGTGTTTTAAAATTCCAACGTTTCGTTTCCTGTTCCTGGAAACATTGTCTAGGAAGCAATCTGAGAGATTGAAAGCTGTGACTCTCTGTGACCTTACTGTTGCTACAAGACTTACAGTGCAATCCTAACCAACTTACAGCGCAATCCTAACCAACAGTGCAGGTGTAGCCATGCCAACAGGTAGCACACTGCATTTTGTAGTGCAGGGGCAGTAATGGAGGCCTCTTCAAGGTGAGGGAACATTTGTTCCCTTACCTCAGGGCTGTATTGTGGCTGCACTGGCGCTGGAAAGTTGGTTAGGATTGTGCTGTTAGGGTGCAATCCTTTCTAGCGCTGGGCTGGCACAGCATATCCTGTGCCAGTCTAGAGCCGTCACAGAGGCCTGCACTTGCTGGATCTGCGCAATGGGTGGCGAGGAGAAGGTAAGTCTGCGCCACTTTGTGCGGAGGTGTTCCGGATCAGGGGGGAAGGGCAAGGGAGAGGGTGATGACGGGGGTGGACCGGACCAGACCAGACAGGGGGCAGGATTGGCGGCAGTGGCTCACGCTGAATCCTGTCTCTCTTCCCTAGCCAGTTTGCTCTACACGGGGTTCCAGGATTTGTGCCAGTGAAATAGCTAGCGCAGATCTGAGGAGACAGCTTTTGGCCTGGGGCTTTACCCAGGGTAAGAAGAGGAATGTTCCCTTCCCTTGGGGTGACCTCCATCCTGCCTCTTTGCGTCCTGGATGCAGCGTTGGTTGCACTGTCCTCGCTGCAGCGCTGGGCATAACATTAGGCAGGATTGGGCTGTTATACTAAAATTGGAAGAATAAGTGTCACCCTACCATTACTCAATGGACTGAAAACCTCTCAACTTGAACGTATGACTTATAGACACATATGGACATATTTTTGGACATTTGGAAGCCTTTTTAGACATTTATGTATAGATTGCTTATTAATATGCTTTGTATTTTTTATTTCCCTCTTTTCTTTCTTTTCCCTTTCATTTCGTTTTTGAGTTTTATTCATTAATAAATGGGAAAGAATAAAAAAAATTTTTTTGGCAGCTGGCTTGCTTATCTCCGCAAGTTGATAAGAGAAGAAAAATGTGCAATAAAGTTGCACCTTTTTTCTTGACTGTATTATGCTTTTAGCAGTGGCACAGAAGTTCAGCAGGCAAATCTGTGCTAAGAATAGCAAGTCTTGATCCATTAAGGATTTTGATTCTGTAGTAGTGTTGAATTTCACTTGGTTAATTAATGACCCAATCCAATTGGCTGTGTGTAACAGCTGGATGAGTGTCTGGCTGACACAAAACAGCCAGCGATGGTTGGCGGATCACACTGCTGCCAGGCCAGGCCAAGCTGCCACCACAAAGAAGAAGAAGCATTGGAGCTCCACTGCCGCGGACCCTGGGCTGTGTCAGCCTTGGTAAGTCTGCAGCGGGGGCATGTCAGGGGGGGGAGGAAGGCAGAGAGAGTTTGGGGGAGATTGGGGGAGGGCAGGGGGTGGATCCCAGCGGGACTGGGGAATCCTACCCCCTTCCATTCTCCTGCTCCCAGAAGTGAATGAACATCCTGCGAGAGGGGGGAGTGGGGGCCTCAGCAAAAAATGTCACCCCCGTGACGCCACCGCCGAAAGTGACATCACTGCCACAAAGGGCTTCCCATGTACAGGGCAGGCGGGTAGGCCGAACTTTCGCATTGCCATCCACTTGCATTTCGCGCCGCTGCTGCCATGCAGCGGGGCTGTCGACCCCCATGTGCCACCCGGGTCCCCCCGCCCCCTTGTGAAGCTTCTGCCTGGTCCCTCCCTCTTTTTTCTCCTCAGACTTATGCCAGCTATATAGCTGGCGTCGGTCCAAGGAGACCCATAGGCCAGCAGGAGGCCTATGGAAAGTTAGAGGAAAATATTTTCCCTTTCCTCTCACAGTTCTCTTGATCGCCCCCCCCCTCCAAAGCACAGCATGCAGCACATGCCACCATGGTGCGCCTGCATGCTACAGCATGGCGGGGGATAGGATTGAGCGGTAAATCAAGGTTAACATGGAGCATCTTTCATGGACAAAACGTCTGTAGGGTTTTGAGAGAATACAATAAGGCCCCAATCCTATTGTGACCTTGTGTTCCCTTTATGACGGCACAAAAGCTGTTGCTCACTGCCAGGCCACTGCCACAAACAGTGAGTAGTTCAGTGTGTAAGAACATAAGAACATAAGAAGAGCCCTGCTGGATCAGGCCAAAGGCCCATCTAGTCCAGCTTCCTGTATCACACAGTGGCCCCACCAGATGCCTCAGGAAGCACAAGACAACAAGATAACCTGTTTCCTGTTGTCACTCCCTTGCACCTGGCACAGAGAAAACCCACTTCTAAAACCAGGAGGTTGCTTATGGCTTGTAAGTTTTTGTGTGTGTGTGTGTGTGCCAATGGGCGTTGGTAAGTTGGCAGTGGGGACAGGAAGGAAGAGGTTAAGGGGCAGGGATGGGATGGGGAGCAGGCCAGAGGGGCAGGATCTTGGCAGCAAATATGCATGCCAGTTATATTATCCCCCATTTTTCAGCCCACCCTGCCCCCTTTCTCTCCTCAGACTTACACCAGCTAGTCCAAGGAGACCCAGGCCTACATAGAAGTATATTTTTACTTACCTCTGGCAGGCCTCCTCATTGTCCCACCTCCATTGGATGCAGCATGCACTCCACCAGCACAGCTGCATCGGTGCCAATGGTGGGGGGTAGGATTGGGTAGTAAGCTTCAAGAAATTTCTCAGGGATCTTTAGCACACTTTTCTATTTTGGATCAAATTTTAGATAAGACCATGATAAGCCCAGCTCATGCAACAGATGCCATGCTTGTCTTTATGTATTTCAACATTTATATCCCACCTTTCCTCCTTTGTGGAACTCAAGTAGACAATCATGGGGCTCCATCCAGGGACTGACCGGACCTCCAATGCTTAGCTTTCTAGCATGGTAGCTGCATCATGTTCCCTGAGACCACACCTGCGACTCCCTCTTATGTCCTGCCACTTCCCATGCAGAAACACAGGGCCACAAACTGAGTCTCCAGTGCTGACGAACAGATGGATAGAATATTCCTATTCCGTGGATAGCAGTTCTTCATCTACAACTGATATGACATTCCAACTGATCACTGTCGCTTTTAGAAGCTAGATCAGCACCTCTGGCCCTAGGAAAAAGCAACCTTGAGATTAAAAAAAGTGTCACCCATGCTTATATCTTCAAGCATGTCAGTTATTCTAAATAAGGTCTGCCTCTTCATTGGTTATGGCCCACATTTGTTTTCAGTGACCCAAGAAAACTAAATGAATGATGGAAGCAGACACTATCTGGATACGAACGGCAGCAGCGATTTTTCATTTCGGAGATTGTTTCCCAAAGAGATCTTCTCTTGCCACTTGCATTTTATTGCCACCAAGGCAAGCTTCCTTCTGCTACTGCAGCAAACTGACTTGACAACATTGACATTCCCTCCAATTTGGTTCTGACATTGTCCTGAATGTCAGAATGCCCTTTGACCTTTTGGAAAATGCTAACTGTTAATGAGATTTACTTTATTGTACTTTTAAATATTTTCCCTCCAATCTCTCTTGCCTGTTACAACCCAAGGCAACGTCCGTCAAAAATAAAACCAACAGAACAACAAGAAAATATTCGCAAAACAAATTCTAAATAAAAGGTGGCAAGAAACATATCAGTGAAGTTCAACAATGAGATGATCTGCATATATCATCAGAGACTCTAATGGGTTTATTCAACTTTGTCAAAATTATTCATCCTGTCCAATTACAAGATCTTTTACTAGTTCAATGGCTGCAAGAGAAACATTTATTTTAAATATATATACAATAAAAGATGTGCTATGCGGCACTTAAAAAACCGGAAAACTCATTTACGGCGCAATACTGTGCAGAAATGTGCTGGCAGATCAACAGCTCCGCCAGCACCGGGTGTCGTAAAAAAACACGCAAGGTGCGTTTTTGACACCCGGTAGTAAGCGGCCCCAGCGGAGAGACTGGCACTGCTCACTCTGCCCGGGGCTGCAGCCACTGCTGGTGGACACAGGTAGGTCTTGTGCTGGGCGATAGGGGGGATGGGGAAGGTGGACTGTGATGGAAAGGGAGGGGGTGATTGGCCAGCCAGGCCAGGGATGGGGAGGGATCATCGGCGGTGCGCTCCTCCGAATCTCATCAGGGGGCCCCCTGTTAACCGTGCTGCCATTGACGGATGTGAGGGGGATGGCGGCGCGGAACAGGGCCTACTCGGCAGTGGCGCCCCAATTGTGGAATTCCCTCCCCCTGGAATTGAGAACGGCTCCCTCCTTAGAGACCTTTTGGCGGGGCCTTAAGACATTTTTATTTAGATCAGCATTTGATGTCTGACATGGCGGGCTGGCTTTTTGATAGATGGCTTTTGACAGATATAAATGTGGATGACCCACTGGGGCTGTTTGTTTTAATTATTTTAATTGTTTTAATTCTTGATTTTAAATGTATATATGTATTTTAATGTTTTTATTGTAAGTCGCCTTGGTTGCCCTTGTGGGAGAAAGGCAGGGTATAAATTCTATAAATAAATAAATAAATAAATATCACCCGTTCTGGGCCTGGCTGGCCTTACACCGGCACCTTGGATTTCTGCCTGCCGTTTTGCCGCCGCACATCCGAGGAGGCCAATTGGGCCTGCTGGGGCTGTACCGAGGAGAAAGGGACCCCCTTTCTCCCGAGGAGTGCTCCAGCTCCACCGGCGTGGGCCCAATCCTGGCTAGGATGCAGCGGCTGCCTTAGGTGTGCCGCCACTGCATCCTAGACAGGATTGTGCTGGTAACTAAGTAGGTTAAACAAGTAGGTTGCTTAATGAAAAATCAATTAAACAACCCCTCACCTCTCCAAGCCAAACTATTCTAGTAATAAGAGTTCCTTTGTGTGCCCTTACAGAGGGTGGAGCCAGAAATGATGGGCGCCCTCCCGGCACCCGGGCGTGTGGGGCAGGGCCTGTGTAGCGTTACGTCGACGCGCCCCACCCCGCCCAATTTACGCCCCCGCCTGTTTTTGACTCATTTTGGAGCCAAACGGGCTCCAGGGAGGGAGGGAGGGCCGATCCAGCGTGGCGCTTCTGATGGTGAGTGCTCCGCGCGCGCCCCCGCCCTCCAGAGCGCCTGGAGCTCCTGCTCCACATGCTCCACCGTGGTTCCGCCGCTGGGTGGAGCAGCAGCACAGAGGTAAGTAAACTAATGTAGGTAAGTGTGGGAAGAGGCTCAGAGGAGGTGGGGTGGGGTGGGGGTAAAGCTTTGTTATATGGCACATTTGATTAACTGGTAATCCCCATTCCCTGTGCATGCTGGATAACATGGCTTTCACACTGTATATATACCCTGCCTTTTTCAAACAGACCTCAGCTAGCCTAAGAAACAATTGATTACAATTTGCGAAATGGTGGAAAATTGAATCTGAGTTGTTAAGGGTTGTGTTGGGATTCTGAGGTACTGATGTTGCTGAGACTCATTTAAAGTAAGCTTTACGACCATCACATTCTTCTCTGGCTCAGACTTTCACTCATTTTCCTATTTTCCCCAGTGTTCCCTAGGTCCTGGAAACCACTGAGTTCCAGTCCTCAGCAGGATGACAAAGGGATTTTTTCCCCTTGTAGTTCACAAATAAGCAGACTTCTGCATACCTGGGGAGTTGCCTGAGTATGCAGAGTCCCCCTTGTCTGTGGGTGGTCTCATTTCTCTACCAAACTGATAGGCAGCAGACGATGCTCGTTTGGAGTTAGAACTGGAACAACAGAAAACTAAAAAGAAAAAGAAAATAAACATGGAATGGGAAAGGGCTCAAAATCAGGACAAGCTGTAGGCTAAATGTGATGAAAATCAGGAAGATTCGCTTCAAGTGGAGGTGTTTCTTCCTTTGACAAGGAGGTTCAAGAGCCAAGTCCATTTACAGTTGTAATAATACCTACATTTGCATAGTGCTCTTTAACAGTGATGGAGACTTGAGTCGGACTCAAGTCGCGTCAATGACTCGACTCGGACTTGACTCGGCCATTGTAAAAGACTCTTTAGACTCGACTCGAGACTTGGAGCCTTTTACGACAAGTCGAATTTTATTCAGGTTTAAACCCATTTTCCCCATTAAATCGATAGGGACTCGCAACTGGCAAGCAAAGACTTGGGACTTGGGGGCAAAGACTTGGGACTTGACTTGAGACTTGAACCCAGAGACTTGGGACTTGACTTGAGACTTGGAGACTTGATCCACATCCCTACTCTTTAAGTGTGAGGTAAATATTATTGCTGCCATACTGCAGCTGAGGACCTGCGACTGAGGGGCTTCCCTAAAGCCATCGACTGAGTTCAAGGCAAAGGCAAGATTCAAACCAGGGAAGCCCTGATGTGCAGCTCGGTCTCTGAGCCACTGCACGGTGCCGCCTCATTATATTCTTTAGTCCCTGCTATATCTCTTCTGGGAAAGGCGATTTTTCTTTCTTTCTCTGACATGTTCCTGTTCCCCCCCATTTTGCTTCATGAGGAAGACTTCTGTGTAATTCAAAACCTTGCACAGCTTCACTTAATTAATAAGGTCACACAATATAATCCAAGTAGAAGTCCTATTGTTGTAAGACAACAAATGTTAAAAGAAAAAAAATCCGAATGGCAATTTCTGGTTTCTGCTTCTTTTTCTTTTTTCTTTCTTTACTCCCTTTTCCCTCTCCAACGCCCCTTCAGATTTCTCCGTACTCAGCAGGGTCAACAGCAATTTTTAGATTCACTCATTATTGACAGCTGAATAGTTGAAAGGCAGGAACTTTGTGGGCCCACGGAGACTTGTCTGTCAATCTGAATCTGAGACAAGTATGTTGCCCCCTCCAACGCCAGGGTAAATTTATCATCCACATGTGTTATTTTATTTCTTTCATGGCATAGCTTCAGAACAAAAAAAAAACTTTTTCAGGAGAAAAAAAGTCACTGACAATGAATTAGGATTAATGAGAACACTGTTGATATCAGCACTAATGCAAGATTGAGGCTCAGTACAGGCACTGCTGTCAGGAAATGCTTTGCTATATTTTATCCTTTAAAAAAAAATCACGCAGATGACCTGAAAAGCTGTGGGCAAACTCTTTCAGGGTGGAGGACATCGTTGTGGGATCATTGCTAACACAAAGTACTGAAAGCTGGAGGATCTTGGTAACATAAATGGAATGGAATGGACCACAGCAGAGCAAGAACAGAGTTTACATCCAAAGCAGCTGACGGCGTTTTCATTCAGGTCCTTTCCCTAAGCTGGCAAATATGAATTAAACATTCCAGTTCAGTTGACATCCAATTCTGAATATGTGGCTTACGCAAAAAAGAAGAAGACAGAATTAAGTTATGTGGTTTATATCATTCAGCATCATGTTTTCTTCCATCACTGAAAATGGATTTCGTATTTCCCCATGGTGCACTTATGGGGTTGAAAGTAGAAGGGCATAAAGATAATGAGATATTGAATAATGGGTGTAGAAAAGTAGTGCCACTCAAATCTCATAGGTTTCATTGACTGTTTACGACCTCCTCCCCCCCAAACCCCACTTATGCGTACAAATAGTGCAAGAGACACTTTCAAGAGTCTAATGTCCCGTGTGAAAATATCTGTGCATCTCAACCCAGTTCGTTGGAAGGATGTTCCAACTACTGTGTACAGTAGGATGTACTCCAGGTAAGTTGCATAGGACTGCAGGCTTAGGACTAGATCCTAAACGTCTGTAACATTAATGGACGTTCTTCTGTTCATTGGACAAGTCCTTCTATGAGCGCAACTAGCCTTTTGTGAATGGAAGGAATTCCTGTTCACAGAATGCAAGGTTCGAATCTAGACCTTATAGCACAATCCTATGCATGTTCACACTGAGCTAAGCTGTATTCTGTTCAATGGGGCTTACTACCAAGTAAGCATGCATAGGACTGCAACCTGAGATCGGTGCTCTAGGCATGTTGTTTAGTTAGGAGACAGTTTTGTTGAAATCACGGATCATGTAATTGTGTTAAAACGTCAGAATGTTAAATGGTGGCAAACATGTCTTCGGAACCCTGCAAAGAGAAACGCAACTAGTGGCCCAATCCTATTGCTCTCCCCCCACGGGTGCAGCCAGTGGGGGAGGGCAGAACAGGAGGCCCTGGAAGGGAAAGGGGATTCATATTCCCTTCAAATCTCCCTTTAAAGGGGATTTAAATCCCCCCTCCCCTCCAAAGTTCCCTCCCTCATTGGCTGCATTAGTGGGGGAGAAAGATAGGATTGGGCTGTAGGAGTGATTCAGAGTAGAGAAACAGCAAGCAGGAAAAGGGTGATGATGTACAGGTGTGTGTGTGTCTAGGGCTGAGGGTGAATTACTATATAATATAAATACAGCTATCAGATATTCAGGACTTGGATTAATAACCATTGGATTGCCAACTGCTTTTATCTGTGATTACATAATGTGCACGCACACACACACACACACACACACACACACACACACACACACACACACAGAGAGAGAGAGAGAGAGAGAGAGAGAGAGAGAGAGAGAGATGATTTTCCCTAAGATGTGTGAAAATATTGTTCTTAATATCTATTTTAATAAGAAAGATGTGTTCATTCATCACAAAGGTTATTGGGAAGCTGCACATCTTATCAACTATCCTGATGATAAATGGGAATAGCCTTTTCTAAGCAGCATAATAAATATTTCATAAATCCACTTGAATCTCAAAGAAAAAAAAATCTTTGCTTACCCAGCACAGTATGTCTGAAAACAAGAGCTGTCAACAACAATTCCACTCCCTGGGACTCTTAAAAGTAAATAATCCCATCGCATCATATCGGTCCGTGCAAGCACAACTGCATTTTAGAATCATACACGCTTATATAGAGACTGAGTTATTTATATGCATGATTTGTATGGGCCAATTTGAATACTTCATAAGCATTTGCTTTAAAGAACAGGTGGCTTCACCCAGCAAGCTGCTTTTGGTGCAGGACGATAGTGCTCTTTGGCTGAAAGAGCTTTCCTATCCATTTGAAGAGAGGAAGTTGATGTGTGCACATGTTCCTATTCCAGTCTGAGTTCCTTTCCCTCTCTGGACTGAAGTGAATGTGTTGTCCCTCCACACATAAGTCTCACATAAAAATACAGCAGAATGTGAACATATCCATACATACACACATGTTAGGAATTGCACAAGTATACCCCAGTGATCAGCTCAAAATGGAGTTGAACTTCTGCACTTGTTTGAAATAAATGCTTGCAGAAGCTTGAGCCTTTCTGAGTGTCTGATTCAAAGGCTCACAAAGCTTGAAAATGTTCACAAAAGCATGAGCCTTTTTGGAGTGATCAAATCACTCATAAAAGTTCAACTGTCAAGTTCCTGCTGCTGTGGGCACGGCCATATCCCATTTCTCCCTCCCACAAAGCAAAGTGCTTACCCTTTTAAGTGGAAAAGGGGGTGGTGAATGCTTTCAGAGTTCCTGTAGCATTCGTTCTTCATGGGAACTGGAACAGGTAGACCCAGAGCCCCATCCTATCCTTTTCCCCGCCATAGCATGCAGCAGTGCAAAAACGGGCTGCACTGTATGCTGGGGGAGCGGGAAGATTGGGAGGCATGGGAGGGGAAAGGGAAAATCTTATTCTTTACCCCTCCATAAGCCACCAGATTGCCAATGGGTTTCCTCAGACCCGAGTGTCTTTAGCTGGCACAAGTCCAAAGAGACAAAGGGTGTGTGTTGGCTGCTTCCAGAGGGGATAGCATCCAGTGCAAGTAGCCCATGCTGGGTGCCACTTCCACCTCTGACATGCCCATTATGTGCCCTCCCACCACTGGCATCGCTCGAGGTGGGGCGGAAAGCTAGGTTCTGCAGCTTTCCGCCCCACCGTTACTCTCCTGCACGAGGCGCCCCGCCGCCTCGTCATAGGAGCCCGTCAGCGGAGAGAAAGCAATGCGCAGGGACTCTCCTGCGCGTTGCTTTCTCTCCGCTGATGGGCTCCTATGACGAAGGGGCGGGGTGCCTCGTACTGGAGAGTAACGGTGGGGCGGAAAGCTGCAGAACTTAGCTTTCCGCCCCACCTCGAGCAACGCCAGTGCCTCCCAACCCCCCCTCCTGTTCCGTTCTCACTGTCAAGTCATCAGCGGAGCTTCTGCTGGCTGCTTTCGTACATGTGGTGTGTCCACTGTTTCTATTGGCAGCCCTGAAGTGTGGCTACATGTGCTTCTTCAATGGCATTCACGATACCATACAGTGCTGTCCGCTGCCGGAATGCTAGTTCCAGCCATGAACCCAGCCCATAGGATTGGGCTGTCAGTCCAAGAATGTCCAGTGGGAAACACATGCTATTTCTGTCATTTCTTCTCAAAGTGAAGGGTCTCTGAGGACCCCCTCACCATTGCAATTGATGGCAACAGTTTTGCACAAGGGATTCTGGGACGGAAAGTCCCAGTCCCAATCTCCACTAGCTAAAGATGTCATCCATGCACTTGACTGTGAGCCTTTAACAGCACAAGCCTATGCATGTCTACTCAGAAGTAAGTCCCATTATGTTTAAAGGGGGGGTTTACTCCCAGTATAATGCACATAGGTTCAAGAAGCCCTGTTCTAATCTCAGTTCTGTTTGCAGGCATTCCAGCAGGGGTACTCCCTTCCTCCTTGAACATTCCTCACCGATTGTTCATAATATCTCTAATTGGAACATATCACACTATATTTTGTTGTTGTTTTTCAGTCGTTAAGTCGTGTCCGACCCTTCGTGATCCCATGAACCATATCCCGCCAGGCCTTCCTGTCCTCCACTATCTTCCTGAGTTTGCTCATTTTCATGTTTGTTGCATCGCTGATGCTGTCTAACCATCTCATCCTTTGCCTTCCCCTTCTCCTTTTGCCTTCAATCTTTCCCAGCATCAGAGTCTTCTCCAGAGAGTCCTCTCTTCGCATTAGCTGGCCAAAATATTACATTGCTAGAAAGCCATAGAGTGCCTTTCTGATAGAGCATAGTGGTTAACTTGTTCTAAAAATTAGCAATTTCTTGTGCATGCTTATCTACATGGGATAGAACCAGTCTGCTGCTTGCCTTCTCTGATGACAATAAATGACAGAATATTTCATTGTGGCATTTTGCTTGGCTCTGGCATAATCCCTGGTTTTGGCTATATTCCAATTTGTTGCTAGCTAATCCTTACACCATGTAGCTTTTATTTATTTTTTTTCTGTTCTATGGACATCATCCAGAAAAGTACATAACTCATTATTTCAGGCAATTAGTTGCAACACCTGGTAAAAAGTGTCCCATCTCTGAGAAAGATGAGTTTCTTGAGATGGCTCTTTCCAAAGAAAGGGTGAAACGTGGTTGGGATCTCTGTAAACAGATTGATACAGGTTAACACACCTGGACTCATTATGTAACAGTGGGAAGGAGTTGGTACCTTAATTTGCTTGTTTTCCTTCCACTACCTCCTTCTTTGTTTACTTTGAATCATGTCTCTTAGGCTCAAAGCCATTATTTTAAACTGTAAATTACCTTGAGTGTTTTGGTTGAAAGATAAATGAATACATAAAACCAACACTCTTAAAAACTAATGGCCATCACCATATTTTGGGCTAGTAGAATCCAAAAGTTAATTACAGTGGACTAGTTCGGATACTAACGTCTAAACCTCCCCATCTCCACGCACAGTTTAGAAGCATGTACAAAGAATTTACAGTCCTTTAGCTGGTGTAGAACTGAGCAGCCCTATGTCGGGGTTCAAGGCCTGGGAGGGAGAATAGGATATGACGTCTGACAAGGATGCCAGTCCCACCCCCTCCCAGGCCTGATCTGCCCACCCCACCCCATTACGCTCCCCTCCCCACCCTCCTCCGGTCCCCGTGTCGCTTGGAGCGGCCTGACCAGCTCTGTTGCATGGGGGCCTGGATTCAGTGCCAGCAGAACAGCACAGGCCTTCCTGCCAGCACTGCTTCCTCTCCAGGTGTTGCAACGTGCTTTACAGTGCATTTGTGACACCTGGCAGCATCTCTGAGGCCACAGAAACAGCGCTGAAAGACCTTAGGATTGCACCATAGATTTGTTTCCACTTAACTGCCGGTGCTACCGGTATTTTGGCCGCAAGTAATAGGCAAAGTAGTATTGTTTTAAGAGAGCCTTTTCATTTTCAACCACTTGGAGAAATGTTACTTTTGGATCCTTTATGACTTCTCTTATTCAGTCCTGCCAATAAGGGCGCAATCCAATCCTACTCACGCCACCATTGTAACCAGCGGCACAGCGAAAACGGGAGGCCCCAGAACGGAAAGGGGATTCAAATCCCCTCCAAAAGGGGAATTCAAAGGGGATTTGAATCCCCTTTCCATTCTGGGGCCTCCTGTTTTGCTGTGCCGCTGGTTACAACGGCGGCGTAAGTAGGATTGGATTGCGCCCTAAATGTCATTAGATTACTCCAAGTTCTAGTATTATGAAAGAGGAAGAAACTCTCTCTCTCTCTCTCTCTCATACACACACACACACACACACACACACACACACACACACACAGAGAGAGAGAGAGAGAGAGAGAGAGAGAGAGAGAGAGAGAGAGAGAGAGAGAGAGAGAGAGAGATATGAATAGTGACATTTGTATGACATCCATGATGCAGGATTAATTCAACTGTTTGTTGATTATGCAACATTTAACCAAATTCTGCAATGGTTTTGTACCTGCTTTATCTGGGATATGCAGTTTGGCTGCATTTGAGAACAAAACAAAAGCTAACAAACTCTCCATCTTTGTCTATGCTTATAAACAGCAATTAAATTCTTGGAAAAAGCACTTTGGCTCCTGTGATGGCTTCCAGCAGCAGCCGCTGGGTGCTGAACATTTTTCAAAAATATGGCCACTTTGCTTCGGAACTTTATGCCAAGAGAAGAATTCAGCATTAATAATCTTCCCTCCCATTTCATCTTCAGCTGTAATTCTTTTTCCAGTTTGAGAGTGCTCATGGGTTGGGCTGTAAATGGCACAATCCGCTATCCACAAACTCTGCTGAAACAAATAGAGGTTTTGCAGGGCAGGAGCAAGTCCACAGTTGGTGTAGGGCTGGAGTGCACAGTCAAGTATTTACCACCTGAGAGGCTGTAAATACTTTGAGGGCACTATTAGAATTTACTCAGAACAGAGTTGGTTGGTGCAAGGGGGGGGGCACAACAGCACTCAAGGGCTAAATAAGACATATTTCTTTGTGATGGTGGTGATATTATTTTTATTACGTTAGTGTAGTGGCCTCAAGCATTGGCTCTCACAAAAATAACTGCTCTTTTCTCCTCCCAGAACAAGAAGTCATTAATATCTTTTTAATATATAGTGATATAAATATAGCAATTGATATACTGTATCTTTATCACATTTCTTAGAACTAAGTTCAATGGAAGCTAATGAGACTTATAATTAGAAACATAACAGCCGTACTCCCACAACTGCTTCATAGTCTTAGCATGCGTGTATTTATTAGGGTTACTGCATGCACAAGTACACATGAGCTATTATGAGAATATCAGGGGTAGACCGGTGATTTACTAGCTTCTTAGGCTGCACTCCTATGCACACTTTTCTGGGAGTAAGCTTCACGGAGCACAGTGGCACTTACTTTTGAGTAAACATGCATAGGATTGTATTGTAAATGTAGTGTATACCATGGATTGGATCTGAACTTGTGTGAGCAGAATGAGACTTGTGCAAGGAACCTTCCTTGGTCCTTCCTTGGCATAGCAGCCCTCTCTGCTCCTCCGAAGTCTTCCCTTGAGAATTGGGAGATCCTTGGGAAAGAGGTAGAAAGGGGCATAGGGATGGCACGGGAATGGGCGGGGTCCTCAGAAACCAAACACAGGCACTTTCGACAAACAGAGCTTTTGTTGGTTTTGGTTATATTGCTATTATTGCTGCCTTCAATGGTTAAACTTAACTTATAATGTACATGTTCACAAGCTTATTTCTTAATATTTGAGTTTGTTAGTGATCCTTTGCTATTCAATAATATGTCTGTGGATTGCTAAATCTGATATTTTGTCTTTTAATGCCCGGGCTTGTCATTTGGGAATGAAGTGTGCCACAAGTCAAGTTCATGATATGAGATAGTGTCCCTGTAATGCACACTATAATATATATGTGCAAGCCTCCATGTCTTGAGTGGTTCTCACTCCAGTTTACTGATTCAGGACTAGCAAGACTAATCTGTGGGAGGAGTGAGGAACTGATCCTCTGTCATAGCCAGGCCACGGGACGCTTCTGCTCCTGTCAAACAGCGCAATCCTGTGTAACTCTTGCACTGGTGTAACAGTAGATGCACTTATGCCAGTGTAATGCATAACAGTAGATGCATAGTGCACTTATGCCAGTGTAACTTGCCGTACATTGACAAAAGCAAAACAGACACCAGCGTAATGCCGTGCGCGCGCAGTTCGGATGCAGGACGGACTCCCTCCAGCGCAACTCCGCTGGCACAGGGGGCATTACGGGGGTGTCTGAATGTCTCCTGATCCAGCGTCTGAACTGCACATGTCCTGCGTCCGAACTGCACATGTGCAGCGTTACGCTGGTGTCCGTCCTGTGTACGTTGGAATATGGCAAGTTACACTGGCATAAGTGCACTTACACCGGTGAATCTACTGTTACACAGCAAGAGTTACACAGGATTGTGCTGAAAGTCTGCTACAAACCGTTCCTGCCTGTGCCACTTCTACCCCATGTGATAGAATGGAGTTTCTCTACTAGAGAGCTTCCTATTCCTTTGGCTCATCAATTTTGAGATGAGAAAAAGATGCCTGAGTCCTTTTGGTGCCCAAGTCATCACTTCAGAGTTCCCCTGACTTTTACATTTTTTTCCTGGCATTTGAAGCATGTCGTACTCACTGCAGCTCACTCCCACCTGATTTCTTTCCCTCGTTCCCCCTAACATAGTGGTGGTGGTGGGAAAATCTGACTGTTCTCCTCTTTTGTACTCTTGGTAGCGGCTCTGTTGCTTCTACAGTGCCCCCCCCCCACTTCTCCCATCAGCCAGCCAACTATTTGACAGTTTCAAATAGTGAGGGTGAGGACCAGAAAGGAGGGGAGAGCAGTGCTGGATGCTCTAGCTCAGTGGTGGCCAACCTTTCAACAGGAAGGGACCAAAGGAATATAATTTCTATTCATGACACAAAAGAAATCTCAGACATAGAGCTCAGGTCAGCAACTGAACTACTGTATAGCTTTCAGTAAATACCTCTCTTCCAAAATTGTCAATGCAGATTAAGAACTTTAAAAAGTAATTTTATCAGAGTTTTTTTGTTTGTTTTAAATCCTCTCAAGAACTATAAAAAGTTATGCTTCCCTACTTGACTCACTTACAGGGATCACATAAAATTTTAGCTTGTCTTTTATGCCTGGTCTCTCTGGAGTAATACTAAGTAAATACTCAATGAACTGATAATAAATTCCACAGCGTTACACAGTATATTTTAGACTATAGACTTTATTACATGCTGCCAGGAATGTTAATTGTGGACAAGCAATACTTTTATGGAAGACAGGCGGATCAACAGCTATTAGCCAGGAGGAATGTGACAGATATTTGCATGCTCAAGATGTTCCTAAATGTTAAACAATATAATGAAATCTGGAAGTGAAAGACTGGGAACAGAGTACTTAATTAGAACCCATTGTTCTTGCCTACATCCTCTGTAGCATCTGGTATTGGAAGATACTGGGAAAGATGGGCAATTGCTCTAATTCAGTTAGTTTGCGTTTTTGTACTTTTTTTTAGTTGAAGGTAGACATTTATTTACAAAGTGATACATTTTCAGGATGAGAGTGGATGATGCCCTGTTCATGTCTCATTTGTTTTACTAAATTTAACCGAATATAATTAGTTTTATTGTATGATGGTATTTATTTGTAAGCCACTGCAAGAGTACATTCATGACCTTGATTGGCAAGATACTGGGTTGCATCCTAACAGCAGCCCCCCAAGCCTCTTCCCAAGCTGGTCTGGGATCCTCAGGAATAGGACAGGGTGGGATAAGGGGAGCTGCCGGGAGAGAGTGGAGTTCCCCATAACTGGGCACAAGCATTTTCTGTGAGCAGAACTGCTGCGCTGCGCT
Source organism: Plestiodon gilberti rubricaudatus (assembly GCA_026170595.1). Taxonomy (NCBI): domain Eukaryota; kingdom Metazoa; phylum Chordata; class Lepidosauria; order Squamata; family Scincidae; genus Plestiodon; species Plestiodon gilberti. The sequence goes on from JANXHW010000001.1 coordinate 81,924,562, forward strand.
GAGAAGAGGATGAAAAAGTTTACTTCTGCCTTAGGGTAAGAATTAGGGTACAATCCATTATACAGTCAGTCCTTTGTATCTGCGAGAGTTCGGTTCCCAACCCCCCAGCGGATACATGAGGGATACAGACGAGGGAAGTCTGCTGCAGGGGAGGGTGAGGTGGGGGCCGGGTGGCATCACAGTACCTTAATTTAGCAGCATGCCAGCCCACTGCCAGCTCCTGGACTCCTGTGCGGCTTCCTAGTGCTTCAAACAGCTGTAAAGAGGGAAAAAACCCTGATCCACAGCAACTTCTGGTTGTGACGCGAAACCGAATGTTAGTGTGAAGCAGGTTTTTAAAAAACTCTTTACAGCCATTTGAAGCACTGGGAAGCCACGTGGGAGTCCAGGAGCAGGCTGCGGGCTGGCATGCTGTGGTACTGTGACTCTTCGCCCGGCCCCCAGTTGCCTTTTTCCCCTCAGGGTAGCCATCCACATTGAGACAAGTCCACGGATGGCTATTCAGCAGAAAAAAGGGTACACCTGTATTCTAAATAAAGTGTGACTTTTTAGTCCCACTTCCTTCCTTCCTTCCTTCCTTCCTTCCTTCCTTCCTTCCTTCCTTCCTTCCTTCCTTCCTTCCTTCCTTCCTTCCTTTGGTGGTAGAGGAAAATGTTGACATTGTAGGTGAGCTACGTTGGGACCATCACATGGACTACCAGTGGTTTGGTAAAAACCGTTTGAGAAGTCATAGGCCCTGGATGCCCTGCCGGCAGAACTCATGCTCCACCAGCAGACAGAGGAGGAGGACAATGGAACATCAGTTCCTCCAGCAAGTCCTGCGAGGCCACCAGTGCAATCGCTGGCAGCTCAGCATGCTAACTGGTGGAGCTGAGTATGTCCACCACCGGTGTCAGTAAGTTGGCGGTGGGGGCAGGCAGTGGGCCGAATGTGGTGGGGAAGTTTTTGAATAGGGTCGGGAAGAGGCAGAACGAGGGAGGGAGAGTGCAGGTTTGACAGCACTTTGCAGAGATCCTCTCCCTCTCCCTCTTCCTTTTTGCTGCTCTTACACCAGAGCCTCTGAGAGGGGGGTTACGGGGTACAATCGTACCTGGGCCCAGGGCCAAAAACGGGTCAAAAGGGGGTCCTGGACACAAAAGGGGGCCCAGGAGCCAAATTCACATGAAGGGAAAGGGCCCAAAAGAAAATTTGTACCCCCTGATAAAATTCCTCTGAGAGGCCCTGCCTTACACTTCTTGGTTCTGCGCCAGCAATCTAGCTGGCACCAGACCGAAGAGACCCATAGGGAAACCTGAGGCTTTCCCCAGGGCAAGTGAATAAAAGTTCACTTACCCTGAGGAGACCTCTACAACTGCCCCACCCCCACCCTGAGATGCAGTACATGCTCTATTTGCATGGGAGTTAGGTAGAACTGAGCTGTTACAATCTTTTTGGTGCCAAGGCAAAGTTATGTCAGTCCAATAACCTATCTCACCAATAACCTGACCAAGAACAATAAAAATAAGCCAGCAACTCCTAAATTATGAGGCCCATGTTGAAAGAAAGGAAAGGGGATTGCTATTTTCTGCAGGTTGAATCCAGGCCTACTAACACTATTAGAATGCACTTCTGCAACACTTTACAGAAATTGCAGAAATTAAACAGACAACTTAAATATGTCAGCATTCACTTTATAAAAAGAAAATTCTGCCTCCTTTTCATAGCATATTTTCCTTCACTCAGATGGACAGTTACCATCCTAGTGTGCACAGGCCGAATACATCATCGCTAGTTCACGGAGGCAGGCAGGCTCTGAGGAGGCTGCCCACTGTTCTGATAGACATTTCAAAGAAATATTTCTTTAGATAGGCAAGTGAATTGAGGACTTATTTTTTCTCAGGTTCTTGGCTACTTCCTACTCAGATAATGTGAATGCAGTGCCACCCCCTCAGGTTCCCAGAGTCACTCTCTCTTGCCCGCTTAATCCAGAAATCACAGGGTATCCAGTCACTAACTTACTGAAGCATGCAGTATGGAGAGTCCTTGCTGAACTGACTGTCAATCACTTCATCAGCATGGCTGGTGGAAACTCTCACTTCGGAGGTCACGGAAACAGTGAAGGATGCAGCTGCTTCTAGCATAAAAAGCTACCAAACTGCAACAAACGTTGGTGTAAGGCAGACTACTAAAGGTGCACAGAATGTTTATTTTACCATCATAATATTCAAGACCCCAATGTGTTTCGGGCTACATAACCCTGCTGGGGATAACGTTACTTAACAAATGTAGCTACTACAGAAATATCTCGCTTGACATCACTGTCTTAGATCAACACAAAGCTAGCTAGACAGGCCCTGGATCTCAATTCCTGGACGAGACAGGTGTCAAAAAGAAGGGCTTAGACTTGGTCGGCACCAAGGGACATTTGGGGACAAGGCAAGACCTTACAAAAGAAACAGACTCCATTTAAATTTCAGTGGAAACTGACAACTGGCGTTTAATGTCAAAAAGCTCATAAAATATGTTTTCAACTGACTTTGGAAAGGAAGCTTGCAGGAGCTGAGGAGCATCTCATTCTGGACAACTTGTCCCTTATGGGTGATGGTACTTGGTAGGTACTTGGACTTTAAAAGCTTTTAATAAAGTTCTTCACCAAAATTATCAAGTAAACTTATCAGTTATGGTATATAAGGATCATGGGTCCTCTTACGAATAAGTAACTGAGTAGAGAACAGGAAACTGAGGCCGGGAATAAATGCACCATTTTCACTCTGCAGGAAAGTACGCCATGGAGTCCAATTGTTAATTATTATTATTAACAGTATTTATATTCCGCTTTTCAACAAAAGGTTCACAAAGCGATTTACAGACAAAATCAAATAATCAAATGACTCCCTGTCCCCAAAGGATTCACAGTCTAAAAAAGATGCAAAACACCACCAGCAACATCCACCAGAAAAGATACTGTGCTGGGGTGAAAGGGGGGGGCAGTTACTCTCCCCCTGCTAAATATAAGAGGTGCACCAATTGAAAAAGTGCCTCTTGCCCAGTTAGCAGGGGTAACAAACATTGTCCTGGGACTACTGCTATTTAATTTGTTCATCAATGATCTGGAGTTAGGGGTGAGCAGTGAAGTATGTGGATGGCATCAGATGACTGAGGATGGTGAAAGTCCAAGCAAACTGCAAAGAGCTCTAAAATGATCTCTCCAAACGGAGTAAATGGGCAAAAACAAGAGTGAATGAGATTCAATGTGCTCAGTGAACCGGCCATGGCTATTTTGGCAATAGAATCTGGGGTCAATGAAAACATCAGCTTACCATGCAGCATCAGTGAAGTAGAAAAGATAATTAATGGGAGATAAGATAGAGGTTTACATAATTATGGATGGTAATTCATAGTTCTAGAACTCAGGGTTACCCAATCAGATTGAATGGTTCCGGATATTCAAAAAGGTTCCGGATATTCAAAAAGATGTCTGTATACAACACATCTTATGGAATTCACCCCCAAGATGTGGTGATATTACCTAATTTAGAAGGCTTTCAGCACAATCCTATTCATGTCTACTCAAATGTCCCATTGCATTCAGTGAGGCTTACTCTCAGGAAACTGTATACAGGATTGCAGACTTAAACAAATATTAGACAAACTGGAATTTATGGAAGATAGACCTGTCAAAAGCTAATAGCCATAACAACAATAGAGCTTCTAAATTAAGTTCAGAAGAAGTATGCCTCTGAATACTAATTGCTATGGGGTATATACAGTGAGGAAGGCTGCTGCCTCGGTGCCCTCATTGTTGGCTTACTGGAGGTATCTGGGATTCCTCTTTCCAAGATGGTGATGGATAAGAGGGCTATAGGTCTGATCTAGTAGGGCTTTTCTTGTATTTGCTAGGCTTGTGGAAGTAAGCCAGAGCTCTTCAGAATGATGGTGAGAAGTGGAGCAAAAACATAATAAAAAATAGGAACTGGACACAAGGGAAGAGATCTAAAGGGAAGTGTGTTTTCTTCCATCTTCTCTCTTACCTAATATTCCGCTGCTCTTCCTTTCTCTCTGGACTGGCTTTGTTTATATGCATGGCTGGCCAGTGTGCAGTGTACTCTGTTCAATGGAGCAAATGTCATTAATGTACCATGCTTTCATGCACACCATGTTCTCACTTTCCACTGGCTGGTGGTCTCAGCTGGCCTTAGCAGTCTTTTGTACTTGAGCAAGATATTGGCCCCTCATCAGAGCCTTCACACCAGTACAAACCAGCTGGCTACAAGGCAGGGGACACAAGCCGTACCTTCACATGGGATAAATCTGCTCTCTCCCAGATCTTATCTGAATTATTTCATTGATGTTAATTGTCTCCAACTCATTCTTGGAGAATATTGTACTAGTAAGCTGCAAGTCTTCTATGTAATGACTTTTTCATACTCATTCTGGCATCTTTGTACGATACTCATTCAGAGAGTTATGTGAAGAGCCTGCCAATTTTCTACATGAGTGCTAGACTGAACATGAATACATCCTTAAAATGCCTTTCTGGTTAAAAAGCATCTTCCATACAGGAAACATAACTTTGGCAGAGAGCACCCTGCCATTTAAAATCCAAAGCAGAGTCAAGTTAGGGAAGAGTGGAACGAAGGGCCGTCCCTTGTGTTTTGCAAAACACCTTGGCAAGGGCTGTCTAGAGAGGCTATATTTTCAGGTTGCTTTGAATGGGTAAAAGACAGCTTGTTTAACATTTGGAGGGATGAAATAGCACCATAAAGAGCTTTCTCAAGCTGTTTTCATCTTTGCCAGCTTGCAGTATCATCGTGTATTTCTGGCAAATAGAGTTCGCATCAGCTCTGTTGACAACCTCTCATGAATGTTAATACACCATCTCCATATTCATGTTAAGGCTCGTTCTTGGCTTTTCCTCTCGTTTTTAATAGAGCCTAGAGTTGCCTCAAAGCCTTAGTTGTGGGTTGTAGATGGATGCTAGATATGCAGTTTAGTTTGTTTCTATGTGATTGTAGCCATATTGTTATCTATTCAACTCTGTAATGAAATTTACAGTGCAATCCTGTGTAACCTTGCACCGCTGTAACAGCAGATGCACCAGTGTAAATGCAATTACACTGGCATAAGTGCACTTACACCAGTGCATCTACTGTTACACCAGAGCAAGGTTACACAGGATTGCACTGTTAGTTTAAGAACTCATTTTCTAACATTACATTTCCCCACTGAAAAAGATAAATATGAATAAAATTAAAACTGCACACATTTAAATGAACATTAAGCTATGGACACCTTAGTGCATGGCATTCTAATGAAGATATGCAGACAGTCAGTGTGGTGAGTGGTTACAGTTTTGGAGTAAGCCCTGGGAAAGCTGGGCTCAAATCCCTACTTATTCATGAAGTTCAGTGGGTGGCTTTGGGTCAGTCTCCTACTCTGAGCCCAACAGCCCAATCCTATCCTGGGTCAATCCAGAGCATGCAGCTGCACTGGCACAGCCTCCTCTGCATGCTATGGGCCTGCCAGGGACCAGGCAGTGATGTAGCGGGAAGTAAAAATCTTTTACTTTACCAGCTTTTTGGCTGCTGTAAATCCGAGTGGGTCCAAGTGTCAAGTCCAGGCCAGGACATAGGATGTTGGCACCACCACTGCCCCCGGTATCCACTTCAGCCTGCCCTCAACATGCCCCTGGCCGGTCCTGGTCCTCCCCTGGAATGTTCTGCAATGCCCCCTCTACCTACTTACCTACTCCAGTGGGGGCTCCAGAGGTTGTTGATGCGTGCCCATGACTGCCAGGCAACTGCACTGGTGGTCCCAGCCTGTGTGTCATCACAGCAGCCCAGGTCTTGCACTGATGGAATGTGAGTTCCGTCAGTGCAAGACTCAGATAGGATTGGGCCATATAAGTTACCTTCCAGTTTGTTGTGAGGAGAATAAGGACGAAGAGTTTTGTACACCACTTTGAGTTTCTTGGAGGAAATGTGGGATAAAATGTCAATAATATTATTTTAAAGTCTTTTTATGTTTTGATAAATTTGTAGAATTCATGTTACAAATATCAAAGATTTCCAATCTAGCCAAATTATCATTAGGTGGAGCCGATTTGGGCATCTGAATGTCCCCAAGGAAGCTATGCAAAGGGACTGAAATACAGTTTGTTTTCTTTTTCCGTAACTGCCTCACTCCTGAAAATGCAATCATACCCCTGAAAAGCACTTACATAATTGTGAAAGGAAGGGTCAAATGTAGCAGAAATGCAACTGGGTAGATGAATGTGGTACTACAATTCCATGAGTCTCGAGACATTTTAATCTGGAATATTTCTTCATAAAGGGAGCATATTGACACAAAAAACATACACATATTACTTTGATTCAGGTCAAATCTGGAGATCTCCATGAGAAATATCTGAGAAATGAGAAGGGAACGTATATGCAGACATGTCCCGAGAGTAGCTATATTTCCCAGGAGATGTTTCGTACCAAATTCTGCCTATGGTGAAATTTAAGGCAAATTTGGAACTTCCAAGTTTAAAAACATCCAAAGAACTCTGAAAGAAATTGAAAGAGTTTCCATGCCACCAGCAAAATGTCTTAAAAAGATTTACACATTTGAAAGTTGTTTACTGGATTCTCATTAGAGATGACCTGAGATCAAGTCAAGCTTTTGCACATATTCCATAAGAATGACTACAAAAGCTTGTGACTTTATGAACCATCAATTTGTTATCTTAATTCAAATGTGCCCAAAAATGTTGTTTTGCAAGCATCAACAGCTCACAAAGGTTGATAAGGTTGAAATGAAGAAGAGCCCTTGCGAGCACTCGATTTGCTTGCAGACATTCAAACATTTGCAGGCATATTCATGCTCACCTTGATTCTGATTGCAAATATTTGAGCCAGGGAATTCAATATTTGAAGCTCCCCTGGTAGAATGCTTGCAACATGTCTAATCCTCCTGCTTATCTCTGCTTCACTAGATGCCTCTTCATGTGAAGTCTTACTGCATCCTAGAAAATGCTCAGACTTAGGCTGGGGAATGGTAATTCAAAATGTTTCTTGTACTTAGCATGCGTTTGCTTGACAAGGCTATCACCATTCCGTTTCCAAACTTCTTTTTAGAAGGCAGCCAGAAAAGCAGTCCGTTCTAATGGTTAGGTGTATTTCTCTTTCACCTACCCAACAAAGCCTACTTATCTTCCTTTTCCATTCATTGCCCTTAGATACTCATAAATACTCTGGAGGAAACAGATCAGACTACCCTTGGGGGGAGTAAATGAGAAATTCTGTCCCTAATGGAATTGTCAATTTAAATATTAATAAGTTATATTACTTGGTGGAAGTGTGGTTACTCAGCCCCAGCACACAATGTCATTTATTACTTGCCCAGCTGTAATTAGCTCACAGAGCTGGAGGATGAAAGTTTGGCCGTTACCATGGTGGACTTCTAACTACACAGAAGGACTGACATATTTTCTTTCTGTGCTTGATTCTGCCTAATGGGTGCATAGGAGACAGGTGGACTGCTCCAGGACCCAGAGAGTCCAGGGATCATTTGGTCAGTGCTATCTTGGATTCTTGGAAATGGCTTGAACAATGGGCGTTGGAAAGTCTGGGTACTTCTACTCAAGTGAAGCAGTGAACAAATTCATCTGCCTAAATAGTCCATTGCCCAATCTGCATGCAACCCGCAATGCCCACACACATGTATGAGTCTCTGGGTACACACAAAGTGACTATGTGACCAAGGCCAGATTTGTGCTGCCTTTGGTCACACTGATGCCAAGAGAGATCAGGTCCACAAGCCTCTGGGAAAACGCTCAGCATTGTTTCGTTGGAGCAAATTCACCCCCTTGGCTTGTGAGAAGCCTCTTGGAAAATCCCACAATTGGCTGCACCTTATCCTCCTGCTATCCTATTCAGACCTGCAGACAATGCCACAGTCCTGGGAGCCTTCTGGCCCTAAGATAAATTAGACCATTTCGGGACTCAAAAGAGAGTGTCTCTAGCCCCTGGCTTCCCCTCACCAGCCTCACTGACAATTCAATCACACCTTACACAAGGGGTAGCAAAATAGGGAATGGCCATCACCACAGGGGGTGGAAAATAGAAACCCAGCAAGAACCATCTCAGAAGAAAAGGGTGGTGCAGAATGCACTCACCCCACATTAGACCCTATGTTGGTCTATGGCCAAAAACACGACAAAAGGTTGTGTGTCTGAGAGTCACCCACTGGTACTGTGTTATGCACTCCCATCACACTGATAGCCCAGAATGCTCCAGGTACCCAGGGCATTAATATCTCTTCTCCCCTTCTTTTTCCTTCCTCCTCTGAACTGTTTAAGCTGCAGCTCAGCACCTCCTGAGTTCTACTGAAACCCTCTCTTTGAACCTCCCCTGGGAAAGTGCCTTCAGCCATGTTGCCTTGCTTTCCTCTCCTAAAATCAGGCTACTGCCTATGCCTGCTGGACTGGTCTAGTGAATCCTGTTCTGCTCTTTTCCCTCCCATTTGGACTCTCTTTCTTACAGCTCGATCCTATCCAACTTTCCAGCACTGATACAGCAGCAATGCAGTCCCAAGGTAAGGGAACAAACATTCCCTTACTTTCAGCAGGCCTCCGTGACTGCCCCCCCTGCACGGCAGAATGCAGCAAGCGTTCTGTTGGCACAGCTGCATCAGCCCTGGAAAGTTGGTTAGGATTGGTCAATTAATTAAGAACCTGTAGAATCTTGGCTACCTAGCTCCATGGTTTCTGACTTGCATAGTCGAAATTTTTATTTATTCATCCATTTATAATTGGAAATTATCCTTTCCTTGGAAGGAAAGCTATGGCAAACTTAGACAGCATAATAAAAAGCAGAGATATCACCATGCCAACAAAAGTTCGTATAGTCAGGGCGATGGTGTTCCCAGTAGCAATGTATGGTTGCAAGAGTTGGACCATAAGGAAGGCTGAGCGCCGAAGAATAGATGCTTTTGAACTGTGGTGCTGGAGAAGACTCCTGAGAGTCCCTTGGACTGCTAGGAGATCAAATCAGTCAATTCTAAATGAAATCAAGCCTGACTGTTCCCTGGAAGGACAGATACTAAGGCTGAAACTCAAATATTTTGGCCATCTAATGCGAAGAGAGGACTCTCTGGAGAAGACTCTGATGCTGGGAAAGATTGAAGGCAAAAGGAGAAGGGGAAGGCCAAGGATGAGATGGTTAGACAGCATCACCGATGCAACGAACATGAAAATGAGCGAACTCAGGAAGATAGTGGAGGACAGGAAGGCCTGGCGGGATATGGTTCATGGGATCACGAAGGGTCGGACACGACTTAACGACTGAACAACAACAACAACAATTTATAATTAATATTTTTGGGGTGGGCGCAAAGCGCCCACTTGCCGACTAAAGGGCGCCCCAGTTTTTATTTATAATTAATTAATTAATTAATTAATTAATTAATTAATTAATTTACTTGCCTGTCCCGCTGCCGCCATTGCCACCATTCTGCCGCCACCACTATTGCCACCGCCGCCATCTTCGTCGTCACTGCCGCCGGCCGGCATCATCTCTTCCTCGTTGTTGTCTTTGTTGTCTCTGCCATCGCTGCTGGAGCCTGGCCGGCTGCATCTGAGGCAGCCAGGACTCCTGCCCCCTCTAGCTGCTGCCGCCATCGTCTTTTTTGTCGCCTTAGTGGTTGCCTTGCCTTCATTGTCTCCATCTACGCAGCTGCCACCATCGCAGCCTGGCTGGCTGCATCCGAGCTGGCCAGGACTCCTGCCCCTCAAGTCGCCGCCACTTAAAAAAGTTACCTTTTTTCAGCAGCGCAAATTTGGATCTCGCAAAATCTCGCAAGATCCAAGATGGCGGCGCCCAAATCTCGTGAGGGCACATGAGGCAGTACAGTACTCCGCTTTTTTACTTTTAAAAGTGACGGTGGTGGCAGCTTCACTGGGCCCGGAAAGCCCGGGACTGACCTGGGACCGGAGCCTGGAATCCAGGACAGTCCCAGGTTTTCCAGGAAGGATGGTAAGCCTACCCATAAAACTATCACAGCAAAACTGAATAGGTAATCCTGGCCATTGGCCCTGCTATGCAACTATCTTCTGTGTCTCTGTTTGAGCCAATCTGGCAATACGCTCTTAGTGCCTCTTTCCCCTCCTCCTTAGTTTGGGGTGTGTGTATGTGTGCATGAGAGAGAGAGAGAGAGAGAGAGAGAGAGAGAGAGAGAGAGAGAGAGAGAGAGAGAGAGAGAGAGAGGAGTTTAAGACTAAGTGTTCACATTTCCAGTCTTTAAGGAAGGCTTTTTCTTACAACATTTCTTCGTAGAACTAACAACGCTTAGGTTTTATCTGTATGTATATATGTGTATGTTTGTGAGTTAGATATGTTATTAAATTTTGATCTTGATTTCTCTTCCCTCTTCTTATCCCCACAATAAACAGAACAGTGTTTGTGCCTGTATCTGCATCTCTCTTCCTTGTTAATAAATGCCATCAGAGCATTCCTGTTAACAGATCCTTTATGTCATTGTTATTATATGTCATTCTGCTTCTTCGATGCAATAAATTACTTTCTTAAGTAAGAGGTGTCTAAAGGCTATAAAGGTAGCATCAGTATTTCATGCAAGAGATGACCTAGATTGCTTGGTTCCTTCCTTGAAAAGATCCTGCTTTTAAGACTGTATCCAGGGTTGCTTTCCTGTCTCTCTGATATAAATGATGATAGTCTGGCAGGAGCAGTTGAGAAATCGTCTTTACCACCAAATTAAGGCTGCAATCCTAAACACACTTTCCTGGGAGTTACTTCTGAGTAAACATGCATAACATTGCAACGGTAAGACACTGCAAATGCTTGGACTCAGTAGCGTCACTAGGACGCGTGTCACCCTGGGGACAGGCTCTGACATGGCGACACGGGGGGGGGACGACCTGGCACCCCCCCCGCGTCGCCCTCCGGACGCTCCGAGGCCGGCCCGGGAGCCAGCCTCGGAGCCCACGCAGCGCGTTCATCCAGGTATTTTCCGGATTTTCGCGCATGCGCAGAGACTGTTTTGAGGACAAAAAGCTGACGGGGTCGGACGCTCCGAGGCCAGATCCCGGGCCGGCCTCGGAGCGTCCGAAGGGTGGCGTGCGTCACGGAGGTGACGCGCGCGGGGGTGCGTGCGTCACCCCGTGGCGCGCATCACCCCCTGGCAGCCCGCCCCCCCGCCACGCTCCAGTGACGCCAGTGCTTGGACTGAATGTTTTACCTTCTGTGCAAATACCGTGGGGAGTTTAGAGGATGACAAAATCCGCATTAAGAACAAAGAATAAAGCAAAACAAAAGATTACCCGACTCTGCTTGCCCTCAACAATCTTATTCACAACTTAGACACTATTAAGAATCTCCTTGCAGTTGCAGCTGACCATACAAAATATGATAAGTAGAAGAATCAGGGATCAACTCACGGGAGGCTCACTCTCTCTCTCTCTCTATCCCTAAAGCTGCAGCAACAAGGGAGTGCAGCTGGTGTGCCTCCCACTCCATTCATCTGCTGGCACTTTTGACCACTGCCCTGACCCACCTGCTGTAGTAAAGCAAGACATTAGTGCCCTCTATCTCCACAGCAGACAACATTTTCTGCAAGGAGGCCAGCAGCTACACTCTGTTGTAGCTACACTCTGTTGCAAGCAGTTTCTGCAGCAGCTACACTCTGTTGCACTGCTTTGGAACCTTTAGAAAGGACAGGCGAAATCTTGGGGGTGATCGATAGCACTGTTAGATATGTGTGTGGGTTTGAGAAATGCATCCCAGTATGCCTGTGAATTGGCTCTGCTATTTGAATATAGTAAACACAATTCAACAGCAGGTATTGGAATTTATTTTTCTTCCTTACTTCAGGCCTGCACTTCAGGCATTTACATGTCCTGGTTTTCAGCAATCTATTTGCCATTGATTTCAGGTGGACTGATATTGAGCTCTAGAGGAAAAAAAAAAGCGGGCAGCTTTTACTTGGGTATTTAAATATGGATTTTAAGTCCCACAAGCTTAGGAGCTCAGGCTTAAACACTTTGACCTAGATAAAAGAATTATAAAGGAAAGCACACCTTTAGAAGAAGAAGAAAAAGATTGTTGAAAGCCAAGATTAATCTTACCTTGAGAGTTTGAATAGAGGCTACATTGATTCCAAGTATTCTTAGAACATCTGAAAGTCAGCCTTGCTCTACGTCGCTAGTTTGTACTTGTGTGTTCCACTTTGTTAAGACTTTATGAAGCAGAAGTGGCATCTCAAAACATCCGAACAATCCTTCCATCTAATTTTTTTCTCTCTTTCTCTGATTGGCAGTGCAATCCTGTGTAACTTTGCATAGATGGTGCATCTGCTGTTACACCGATGCATCTACTGTTACACCAATGCAAAGTTACACAGGATTGCGCTGTATGTTACAGAGGCCATGGACAGTGGGTTGCATCCACAGAGATGCTTGTGGACAGTGTTGAGTAGCAGCAGCGCCCTGCACTGTCACACCACCAGTAGTTAAAACAGACTATTTTTGTGTGTGCAAGAGGTGGTGGAACATGTTCTAGTGGAAGAACTACTCTGGAACACAGGTGACTTTCTCTCCCTAACGTTCTTCTCCTTGCACTAGAACATCTCTGCAAGCAGAAGACATCTCTGGATGCCACCTAGAGTTTCCATCTTTTTTTCCGGCAGAACAATTACCGGGTGTGCTTTTAAACATGCATTAACATGCACAGATGGGGAAAAGTATCTCATGTGCTGGGACTCATTGTAATGGCCAATAGCACAGCTCACTGGTCCAGTGGGGAAAGGAGGTGAGGGTGAAAGGTGCAGCAGACCTTTATTGTGGGGCTACCTTACAAATAATAGAGGAGGGGTCCACGTCCACCTCAGGCCTCTCAGTTGTTTGAGGGGCTGGAGTGGTGGTGAGGAGAGTCTATCTGGAAAGGAGCCCTGAAGCGGATCGTTTAAAAACAGACTGAAAATAAAGTCACATGTTCAAACAAAGGAGGAAAATGATAGATACACTGAGTGTGTTGTCAATTTGACTGCACACAAGACAAATAAGCAAAAAGAGCAGGGTGTTTGTGGATTGATGGAAAGGAAGGCACAACTAGGCCCACTGCCTGACACCACCTCCAGGTCCGCTGCCACCCCTTACTGTGCTCTGTTGTGTGGCTTTTGCAAAAACATCCTGGGCTTTTGAGTTTACTTAAAATTATTTAATTAATTACCTAATTCATTTAATTACATTAAATAAAACTGGGAGCTTCACATGATGGATGATCCACTTCCTGCTCAAGCGAACAGGAAGCGGATCGACATGGCTTGAGGGTGAGGGGGAGATGGAGGGAGGGAGATGGAGGCAGGCTTAGAGTGAAGAATACCCTGAATCTGCTGCCCTCTCTCCCCCCCTCCCTGCTATCTGCATCTGCTGCATGTCACATGGACATGGTTGGTGAGGAGGCTATACCACAGATGAAGTTTACCAGTCCATTTCTGCAGTGAGGGTGTGCTGAGTTGCAGGAGTCACAAGGCTAGGATGCTGAGACCAAGTGATCCTCTTGTTCCAAAGCAGGGTATAAAGGGTGGAAAAGGTTCTGAAAGGGGCAGTAGCCTTACCTGGCTCAAGGGAGGGAAGCAAGGCAAGAGGTGCTTTCATGCGGAGGAAGGGGCACATTGCAAGACAGCTCACAAGGATGACTGTCCAGCCTGCTCTGGCACAATGACTTCAGTTGCACTTGTGGAGAGGTGGGAAAAAAGGGGGAAAGAAAAAGAGAGTAGGAGTTTCAAATCCTGGGTGCTGGATGGGCATAGTCGACCTTGGATTGTAGCTAGAATGAGGGTGGCTTAAAACACAGCAGTCGCAGGATAAACAAATGAACACAGCTGCAGAAGTCAGGCAGATGAGCAAGGGATGAAAGGCATGAGCGTCTACTGACCCAGCTTTTTATACCCTTTTCTCTCATAGAATCCTATTGGATATTTTGTGGGATGAGCTCATTAAAGAGCTTGCCCTTTGTGGCTTGATGATGGTCCGTGACGGCTTATTCTCAGTCCTTTAATGAGCATTTTTATTCTTCTTGCACCTTGCTGCACCTAGCTCAGGAGGTCTGTTGCTTCATTAGCATGGCTCCTTGATTTACAGCGCAATCCAACATAAGTATCCAGTGGGTGGCCCTGGGTCGCCCACAAGATCCTGTGTTTGCTCCGGGCCACTCTGCAACAGCCCAGAGGTCTACTCGGTTGTCCCCTTCCCCCAGTGTAGAGCTGGGAGGCCGCAATGGGCCTCCTTGGATTTCCGCCAGCTAAATATCTGGCGGAAGTTGGAGGAGGCCATGTAATGGCCGAGCCGGCCTGATGGGAGACAGAGATATGGTGGATGCCATTCCCCCCCGGGCCGGCTCGGCCAATGGCCCCCTCCCTTGCTGCCTGGACCACCCATGCGGCCGCTGTGGGATCGCTTACCTTCCTCTGGTGGCTGCATGAACATCCCGGCGGCGGAGTGAGGGCGGTCAGCCTTGTGTCGGCTGCCCTTACTCCCAAGTTGTCGCAAACGTGCCTAATGGCACGTTTGTGACGGTTTCCAGCAGTGGAGCACTCACTCTGCCGCCGGTTATTTGTGCAGGCTTGCGCTGTTAATCAGGCCATGGAGTTGATGAGGACAGCTAGGTTTGGGGATCCTTATTTTGTGTTGTTAACTTACTTGCTGCAAGACAGGAAGCTCCTAGTAGGTGGCTTTTGTTCACATGGTTAGACGTGCTGTGGAAGCAAGGTGTGGCTACCCATGGAATTTTCCAAGGGACAGGCAAGGCATTTTCCAAGCCAGTCTGATAAAGTGTGTGTGTGTGTGTGTGTGTGTGTGTGTGTGTGTGTGCGCGCGCGCGTGCGTACGTGTGATCATTGACAATACAAATTATAGTCATCCTGTGGATCTGTGGCCTCTTGTCATCAGTCTGGCTTTAATGTCACAATACTGGCCTGGGTTGTGCTGCTCTGGTGAATACCCAGTGCCATATGCACATGTAAACACATGTATCATTATAAACACATGTAAACACATGTACATGCTTCAAATAAAAAGAAATAAAAATGCTTGCCAGGCACCAGAACTTCTATTGTGTGGCAAGCAGAAAAAAAATATCAAAAGACATTTTTCTTGTTATTTCATCTCCATGTTGGGAATAGCATCACATACTAAATTCCTACATCTCATATAGACACTGATGGAACAACAGCCCTTGTCGGGAGGTCTACAAAAAGTAGCATCAACGTCAACTAATTAATCCTTCCTATAAATGTGTCCCCAACGTGGTGAAAAAGGCATAAGTACAGAGTTCCCCCCTGAAACTTTTCCATCTGTGTCATCTATATCCTTCTACTTCAGAATAATAGCAGTGACAAGCAAGAGATTTCTCACTGATGTGGCTGTGGGTGGTGCCAAATCTATTCTTTCATGATTCATTTGCGTCTTTTGTTGCTGGCTTGGATGCAGCAATTAGGAACCTGTCTCTTTGTGCCTGGCAACTGTGCAGCCAGCAACCTGATCCTCCCAATGCTTTGCACCTTGAGAGCCACTAAAACAAGCCGCTTGAGAAACAAAAGCAGCACTTGGAAGGACTGCTGCTCATATCTGCCGAAAGCACCAGAGGGTTCCAATGGAAATGATGAATGCTGTAATAATGGCCATCTATGGTAAACATCTATGTCTTACAGGCTCAAAGTTGATGAATAATGACTTCATTTTGAAGTAATTAGAATTCAGTGCCATTAACAGCAGGATGTGTGGATAATTATATTTTTTGAATGAAATGGCCTTTTTGTTCAAAAGGCCTTTTTGTTCATGTGACAATTATATGGTATGATGAATGTTATAAATGACAATATCTAATATAAATACAGAAAAGAAAAATTAACAATATCCATCATAAGTGACACTATGGAAATAAGGCAATATCAATAGTTACGGGTAAAGACCTGATTATGTAACATTTTTGCCATACATTGTAGAGAGTGCCCTCTTTTCTCTGTCCAAAAACCTTGTCGGCACTAAATCTTCAGGCTCATTTACAAATTGTACAGCTTTGCTCTTAAGCAGCCAACAACCAACATCATAGCATCAGAATTTTTGTGAGGATTAAAACAAATCATAAAACACCTTATATGTAGGATGAAAATGGTACCTAAATTAATAACAACATGTGTATAAGATAGAGAAAATAAATATCAAATCCTACCATGGGAATGAAGTGTATGATGAAAATCAGATAACGTCGTCTCTCCCTAAATGAGATACCGGAATAATCCAAAATACTTTGAAGGAAATCTTAGAGAAAGTATATGAGCTGTTGTTTCTGTTAAGAACAATGGGCAAGATTGAACGCCATCACTCCTTGGAAAGGGTAAAGTTTGCTTCTGATGGCAGTTCCCTTTATTTGTGGTGTACAAAATCCTCTACTGGAGGAAGTGGCATTTGGAAGCCTGTCGGCACAAAAGGATTTGAAGGGTACAATCCAATATTTCAGGTGCATCAATCTGAGTGGCATATGCCACTCAAAGGCTGGTGCAATGACAGTCCTGCCATTGTAGCCCCAGTTCTGCTGATGGATGTGCCATGGATGTCAGTACAAAGCCATGCCATTGACACCGGCACAACTACCGCCAGCACCGGTGCAGCTACTGCCAGCAGAAACCTTCAAATGGGGTGGAGACTTGGCTTGGGGGAGATGTGGGTGGAATGATGAGTAGTGGATGGAATGATGAGCAGTGGATGTATAAAAAGTAAAGGTATCCCTTGACAATTAAGTCCAGTCGTGTCCGACTCTAGGGAGCGTTGCTCATCTCCGTTTCAAAGCCGAAGAGCCAGCGCTGTCCGAAGACGTTTCCATGGTCACGTGGCCGGCATGACTCAACACCGAGGCGCATGGAACGCTGTTACCGTCCCGCTGACGCGGTACCTATTAATCTACTTGCAATTTCTTGCTTTTGAACTGCTAGGTTGGCAGGAGCCGTCGCACGGATTCGAACTGCTGACCTTTCGATCGACAGCTCATGGTTCAGCAGTTTAACCCAGTGCGCCACCTGCTGGCCATTTCCTAAAACCCCTTCAGACGATGGACACAGCCTCAATGTCAGCAGAACATCACAAGACAGAGCTGGTGTAGGAATTAGAAAAGCCATAGGAAATCTTCCTTGCCTCTCCTATACTTACCTGTGCGGGGTTTGTTCTCTTTGCTTTCCCTGCTAGGGTTGGTGAGCGTTCCGGGTGGGTGTTTCTGTGTGAGTCTTCCTGGGGTGGGGTGAAGCCCCTGAATTGAGAATGCTGAGAGGGCACGTTAACTAGACTCTTGCCATGAATGCTGTGAGATCATTGGACTGTTTGTGCAAAGTGCTCCCTTTGTGAATGAGGTGCTGTCCCCCAAAGTTACCATCACCATATTGTATTCTAGGGTTCCACATCCAGGGCTTCCATTCTGATTATGGGATTTCAGTATCAGTATTATTGGCTTCACTGCCACCCGCAGACTTTCTTTGTACACCTACGAAGTGGATTTCCCCCCTCTCCAAATCTTATAACTTAAAAGACAAAAAACGAAATGTTATTGGCAAGGGCTGATATGAAGCAGCTGCTTCTGCTTTGCAATATCTATGCAACAAAAAGTACTAGCTTGAAGAAAAACAAAGCAAAATGAGGATTGGCTCCTCGACAACAAATGAATTAAAAATGTTTATTTCACATGAAAAGATCTTCTCTAGATCATCCTCTCTCTGATGGCCTGGTCAGTCATAAAGACCCACCTGGAATCAGATGCCCCTTGTGACTACACCTCCCTCAGATTTTTATTTTCACTCTGCTTATTACTATTTCAAAATTTGATTTAGTATCATCAACTATCCTTCTCTTCTCTTTGCATAGTGGGATTAAATTACTCAATTGAACGGGGAAATGCTTCAAGTCTATTGATCTTTTATACACTACTTGTATTTTGAACTTATGTATTGTATTTGAAGTTATGCAACTGTTCACATTATTAACTAGCTTCTTCACCTTAATGGATACAATTCATATTAATAATTCTAACCCCTAGAATACCTTTTTCCTCTGTTTTTATGTTCTTTGGTATGCATCTGTGTTCTAGGGAAAGCAGGCACCTAATCTAATCATTGTAATCAAAGCAAAACAGGCAAACCAATGGGAGGGGGGATTCTAAATGGAGCACCTTGAGACTTCCATCAAACAGAGTATCTCTGAAGTGTGCAAGTGTCACAGGTTATTCTTCCACCCACACCAACTGTTTCAGGAAACAACTTTCCAAACACAGCCTTTTGAATATATTATCAAAAGAGGACTCCCCCCCCCAAAAAAAAATATTTAACATCTTTATTCATAGCTGCAGGTTTAGAAACCATCCTATTCATGAACTCACATTCAGTGTTAAGAATATTAGAGCGGTTGATTTCAAATGTTGATTGAGACAGGGCATCTCCTTCTTACAGCAAAAAGTAACATAGATGGCTTTTCAGAATCTGTTTTCACTGACTGAAGGTGCTTAGGAAAATATTGAGAACGCTATCAGTCATAATTAGGCTAACCAGATTTTCCCTATCTTAAACCGGGACACCCCTCCCCCCAAACTAACTAACTAATTAGATGCCCTCACGAGATTTTGGCGCCGACATCTTGGATCTCGCGAGATTTCGTGAGCCAAATTGCCGGCTCCCGGGTAAGTTTCTTCAACATTGGTGGTGGCGGCGGCAGCGCGGAGGCTTACCAACCAGCCCGGAACTATTCTGGGATTGTTCCGGGACCCGAGGCCAGATTCCAGGACCGTCCCGGATGGTAACCCAATTCATAGCAACTAACTATACCAAAACAGAAATCCTGAGTATTCTAATGGCTATATAAAACAATGTTCTGTTGCTACTCTTGTAATTATGTTAATACACACTGGAGAATGAGGCCCAAACCTCATGCAACGGCAGCGGAAGTAAGTCTTTAAATACTGGTCTAGCACCATCAGGTGTTAAATTGCAGCATTAATGCGATTTAAAAAGCAAAAGCAGTGCATCAGTGCTGGGTGCTGAACTTTCTCTGCCCATGCCTCACCTCTGCAGTATCTCTCCTCAGATGTCTTTTTTTGCTCAGCCATGTTCACTATTGTGCGTGACTGAGGCAAACGTGATGTTGGGGAGAGGCTCCTTTCAGGGAAAATAATTATAAGCCATTCACATTGATGGGTTTCAGAACTACCAGACACTACCTCACATGCTGTTCCCGCCCCTTTAATATTGTATTTGATGGGCAACCCTATCCTGTCTACATGCTGGAGTGGTGGAACACCTGTTCCGCCACTCCAGGGTGTCGCAAACGTGCCATTTGCGTCACCTGGGGAGTAGGTCGTGCTGGCACCAAAGCTGGCACAGCCTACCTGCCCCAGATCCCAGTGCACCACCAATGCAAAGGTAGGTCGCCGGTTGGGGGAGGGGCATGGGGAGGGCAGAAGGTAGCATTCTGGGAGGAGGGATTGGTGGAACAGGTCCGGGAAGGGTTCGGCAGAGGAGGTCTCTGCCGAATTCTATCCCCTTCCTGGGCCTGTTCCACCTTACCTGGGCCTCCTGAATATCCGCCAACAACAGACGTGGCAGACATTCAAGTAGACCCGTTGCATCCGAAGGAAGGGGACAAATGTCCCCTTCTTCCAAGGTGTG
This sequence comes from Plestiodon gilberti rubricaudatus, assembly GCA_026170595.1. NCBI lineage: Eukaryota > Metazoa > Chordata > Lepidosauria > Squamata > Scincidae > Plestiodon > Plestiodon gilberti. Next base: position 81,944,245 of record JANXHW010000001.1, read on the forward strand.
CTTCAGCTGCGCCAGTCCCGGCTCTTTCTGCCTTGGATGTCGTGCAAGCACGCCACCCGCTCCACATACAAGGTAGTCAGGATTGCACTGTAAGATGGGTTCACTGCTGTCGTATATTCTTTTGGGTCTGAGGTACAGGAACTTGAAGGGAAGTAGATGTAGACGTTAGTTGTGCAAACAATGCACAAGTAGATCCCATGTGATGACCTTCAAGTTACAATAAGACAGACAGATCGACTTTGGCAAGCAGAAAGTCAGTGCAATTGTGTATACGGCAACCAACTGCCTGCATTTTTGTAAAATGGTAACAGCTTTGAGTTATTACCTTTAAATAGAAATAGAAGTGTGAGGTTAAAAATGCTTTGAAATTAAATTAAATACATAAACAACCTGATCACCCTGAATTTGACAGAATTTTCTGCAGATTCTATATATTGTAGAAAATGATAGAATAGGAAAGAAATACTCTCAGAATGAAAAGAAAAAGGCACAAGCTGGGTACAATCAACACGTGAAAGAGGGGAACCAGATTCACACCAGCTGGCCCCATTTTGAAGCATTTTTCAGACAGTCAGAGGCATACAGATTGTGAACATCTAACATCTAAAACCTCCTTTCCTTCAAAATAGGTTCCATCTGCACAATCTGTATCCATCCTACATAAAATAGGACCAGCAGGGGTGATCCTCATCCCCCCCCATGTGTTAATTGTAGCCAGTCACTCATAACAACATACAGCTCATACTCATGTGGGTTCTTCACAAGGAATGATGAACAAGGTCATGATGGGGGTCAGGTCCATCACCACAATCCTGATCTCCCTTCCATGTATTGATTGTATCTTGTTTAGAACTTAATCTTTTCTGCTCTGTCTCTGTTTCTTCCCAATGAAAACAACAACATGAGGTATGTTGAGGTCTTTATCCTCTGCAGTTGTCCCAGTGGAAATTATTCCCCTAAAGCTACTCTGACAGCCAGATCCTGACTACAGGTCCGGCGATGGAATGAGCGTTCTGTCACCAGAAGCTGTCGCAAATGTGCTGTAAGGCACATTGCATGCTCTTAGCTGGCGGGGGATAGAAATGGGCCCTAAGTGCTGCATCTACAGTAGTATGATTATGATAGGGCTTAAATGAAATAAGTGATAAAATAAGCAAGCATGAGTCCAGTTGCTGAATTGCAGCAATTTTCAAGGAGGTGCTGGTCAACTGGCTCCAGTAGCAGTTGTCCTTCTCTAGTCAGGCTAAAGCAGCCAGTACTGGATCAAACTGAGCAAAGGCTAAAAAAATTACCCACAGCTGCTGAAGAAGATGACAGGTTAGTGCTAGGCAGCATCAGTGACAGGTTCTTCTTCCCAGAGAGCATGGAATGGTAATCCAAGAAGCCTATACAGTCTGCCCAGCCCTGCAAACCTTCTCTTCAGGATCCCAAACAAGGAGACCAGGACTGACAGCCACGTAGTAGAGATAACAACTTAGATCCAAAGAGATGCTTGAGTGTGACCAGTTGAATTTCTAAATTATTCATTTTGAAGATCATACCAGATCACGCACTGCTTTCAGAACTTCGATGACATTTCTGTATGTGGCTTGTAAGATGGCATGAGATTCCGCCACTCAAAATGACGAAGTCAAAGACTCTGCTAGGCGTGCTGGAAGTTCTTGGATGTGCCAGAAGTAGCTCTTGTCTGCCAAGCCGATGTCTGAGCAAAGCCTATATTTTATGTACACCTAAGTTCCACTTTTTGTGTGTGTCACAGAACTGAGATCTGAAATTTAAATAGAGTATACTGTACATGTTAGTTAGCATGTTTCAGAATTACTTCCTTTGGGTATATTGCTGAAGGATGAAAGGATTTTGAAGCTAATGCAATTAAATAGGAAATGCATAATTTTTGAAAGATAAAAGTGACCCCATCAAAAATGACAGAAAATATGTCAATGTCGCTTGTGATATCATTTTTAAAACGTCATTTTCAGAGGTCTCTGCAGACCAAATTTAGGTCTAGATAATTCTAAGTAATTTCACAGGCTTACTCTCTATTTTCATTCTCTTAGTGATGGGTGAAAGCTTAGTGGAAGAAAATGTTCCAGCTTATAGGCAGAACACTCTTTTCATGTACAAATAATGAGCAAAAATCAAACTATCAAGCAGAAAGTCCCAAAGAGCCCACTTTGATGGAACTAAAATTATAATTTCATAAGTACAGTTCTGTTTAATATTCAGCACAGGAAAGAAAAAAAAATAAACCCACAAACTGAATTTTTAAAGCACTTAAGAATCATGCAAGAATTTGTAGTGAGAACTTTGGAGCAACTGTGAAAATAATATTCTCATAAATGTAATCACTTTTGATGGCGCTTACAATTTCCCCATCCCAATTTAGCAAAGTGATTGAGAACTTTACAAAAATATTTGCTAACACAAACATGCAAAACTGTTGAAAATAGATAAAGAGGTGTGTGCTATATCAAGAATATAAACAGGTGTGGGGAGCCTTACCCCACCAAGTGGGGAGTAGCCCATCCCTTGCCCTTACACTTCCCAGCCTGGCTCAGGGCATGCCTTTCCCATCCTGGGAGGCAGGGCCTATGAGAGGAATTTTATCGGGGGTACAAAGTTTCTTTTGGGCCCCTTCTCAAAGGGGGAGGGGGCAAAACAGGGTGGGGAGAGGACAGCAATAGCCGAAAATGTCTTTGGAGCCCAGGTCTACCAGGCTTCCGGATGCGGCGCCACCATCTTTCACTCTCCATGAGGCCTGCTGAGATCCCAGGAAATTCCTGGGCCCCCTCCTCTGGCTTCTGGGCCTCCTTTGTGATCCTGGGCCCGGGTACAATTTATCCCCCTTTACCCCCCTCTCATGGACCCTGCTGGGAGGCCCCTCCGCCTCTACCAAACCGTTAGAGTCTGGCTGGGGAAGGGGTTCAGGTGCACCCTGGGTAGGCTTACCATTCGTCCCGATTTCGCCGGGACAGTCCCGGGATCTTTTTTTTAATTTTAAACTTACCGGGCAGCATCTTGGATCACGAAATCTCACGTGATCCAAGATGTCGGCACCCAAATCTTGTGAGGGCATGATGCCCTCACGAGATTTGGGCGCCGACATCTTGGATCATGCGAGATTTCGTGATCCAAGATGCAGCTGCTGCCCGGTAAGTTTAAAATTAAAAGAAGATGGCGGCACAGCGAGCGGTTGTCCGCCTGCTCTCTCACCGGCATGGAGCCAGTGAGGGAGAAGGCCTACCGACAGCCTGCTTGCCCGTGCCGCGCGAGTCTCCGGCAGGCTCGCGCAGCGCGGGAAGCAGGCTGCGACCTGGTCTCCCAGAAGCTCCGCACGGTGCTGGGAGACCGGGCCAGCCTGCTTGCCGCACGGGCAAGCAGTCTGTTTCGCCCGGTCTCAGCGGCTCCGTGCGGAGCCGCTGGGAGACCGGGCCAGCCTGCTTGCCTGCGCGGCGCGAGCCTCTGGAGACTCGCGCGGCACGGGCAAGCAGGCTGTCGGTTGGCCTGCTCCCTCACTGGCCTCTGGAGACTCGCGCGGCACGGGCAAGCAGGCTGTCGGTTGGCCTGCTCCCTCAGTCTGTGTTTCGCCCGGTCCCAGCGGCTCCATGCGGTGCCGCTGGGAGACCGGGCCAGCCTGCTTGCCTGCGCAGCGCGAGCCTCCGGCAAGCAGGAGCAGCAGGAGGCAAGCAGGAGTAGGAGGAGGCCGGGGAGCAGCGGGCAAGCAGGAGCAGCAGGAGGCCTCAGAGCAGCGCCGGGAGCAGCAAAGGTATGTTAATTTATATTTATTTATTTAATTTAAATAATTAAATAATTAAAATTTTCAGGTGCGGTTCACGCGGCAAGAGGGGGCGCTTTGCGCCCCTTCACTTAATTAATTATTTAATTAAAAATGCCGCCCGCGCTTCGCGCCCTCTCACTTAATTAATTATTTAATTAAAAATGCCGCCCGCGCTTCGCGCCCCCTTCACTAAATTAATTATTTAATTAAAAATGCCGCCCGAGCTTCGCGCCCCCTTCACTTAATTAATTATTTAATTAAAAATGCCGGCCGCGCTTTGCGCGGCAAGAAGGGGCGCTTTGCGCCCCCTACAATTACTTAAATATTTAATAAGAAAACGACTGAACAACAACAACAACAATGATTTGTCTAATTGTATTGTATATTTGTGTACTTGTACTTTGTAGGTTGATTATTAAGGTTGATTTTTGGTTGTGGTTGTTTTTGGGTTGAGGTTTGTAGTTTGTGATTTTTGAGGTTGTTTTTTGGTTCTGGTTTGTAGTTTGTGGTTGATTTTTGAGGTTGATTTTTGGTTGTGGTTTGTGCTTTATGGTTGATTTTTGATGTTTGTGGTTGATTTTTCGCTGCTTTTAAATTAATTAATTAATTACCATGCCGGGGGGGGGTGTTATGGGGGAGTGTCCCGGTTTGAGCTTTCTAAAATATGGTAAGCCTAACCCTGGGTGCTCCTTCAAGCCTGGCTGGGTCTCTGCTTTTTTGGATGAGTCCATTCGCCAAGGCAAGGTGATGGTCTGGATTCCTGTCCTCAGTGTACTCCTTGCACCCAAACTGACCAACCACTCATCCCGGGCCTTGGCATATCCACCTGGGAACCCCAAGTCCAGCCCCTTAACTGAAAATCTACATATAAATCTATAAATCTACAGAATAAATTCTTAAATGAAAATCTACATTTGCATCTAATTCTGACTTTTGACAAATCCTATGCTGGTGTTTGACCTTGATAATGACCTTGGTATGTAAAATGCACAAATGAATATGTGCCATTTTGGACCTGCTTAAGACCCAACATTCCAGAAGAAATCTGTTCTTTGATTTTGAGATTTGAGATGAATAGAACTTACTTTGGTTGTAGGCATACAAAATAATACACCGGGGAAAAATATATTGCAGTCCAGTAGCCTGACAGTTCTGCTTATATGTTCTCTTTTCCTTTTTGCCGTTTGCTATATTATGTAACTTGTGGAATGCTCTTGAACAGCTGTTCCCTTTCATCCCTGCATATCCACATTTCACTGAGCATTTTCCCCTGTATTTGTTAAGCCAGCCAAATTCCCTGCATGTGAGTAGACATCCTTCCCAATCCATTTGACAACCACATTATGTATATAGTCCAACAAGCTCATCCCCTTCTGGGCTTTGCATTTCTTAACAGAGAACTCAACAGTAACATAAATGATGTGCAAACATTCATCCCCAGGGGTTGGCTATTCCTGTAATTCCCATATCAAAGCTACTTAGTACACAAGTTAAGTTTTCCTCTTTTGAGATTACAGTAGTATTCTTAGGTGTTTAATATAGTATGAACTCTTATCCCTCATTGTTAACAAGATGGTTACTGTAGACTAACAATCCTAATCTTTTTATAAGGTTAGTTTTGAAATACCATGAATTTCTATATAGTATAAAATATTTTCATTACGGGTGAGCAGATTTTGCCGTGCTATTCCTTTGTGTCTGTGGATTCAGTCTGTCCTCCATTTCACTCCATCAGCATTTCAGTTTAACCAGGACCCAGTTTGGAAGATACTCTGACCAGCCCATCCTAACCATGAGAACATGGCGCACATGTTTCCTGGTGCGCTGTTCCATTGTCACCTAATTGGGTGGGGAGTGACTCATACGGACTGCAGCCCTGATTCAAATCCTCTCTACCCAAAGAGACTATTGGCGCCTGCAGAGGACGATGGTTCTAGATTGGGATGGCTCAACAGAGTTTTTGTTTCATTGTAAAAGGAGGATTTCCCCTAGGGAATACTCCAAGATGGCATCCCCTATCTGTAGTCTGAAGCAGGGATGTGCAGCTGATTCCGAAAGCATCACATTCCCAAACGACTCCCCTTGCTTTGAAGCCACTTCAGGGAAAGCCGTAACCAAAGCGAACTTCCTTCGAACCACACCAGACCGAAGCAAAACCATCCCCAACACTGCTACAGCTGTCTGTCTGCTTCATTTGGCTTTTCTCCCCCTTTTTGTCCGTCTCTACCTACTTGGAACCTTCTCTGTCATATATGGATGGTGACTTCCATGCAGTTAGGGAGAGGTCAGGCAAGGGACAGAAGGGTTTAGTGTGTTTACATAAATACATTCTCATTATTCCTGAACTATCCATTCCTCCTCATCCAATGTCATTGTTTCTTGTCTGGGTGTAATTCATTTCTATTTTCTATGTTAATACATTCCAAGGATATAGACCCAGTCTCCCAATTCCTAGTTCAAAATCATCTCAGACCATTGCCCGTCTCTTTGCTTGTGTTCGTTTCTTTGACTCAGCACTTAAAACTCCAAAGCACAAAAGTTCACAAGCTCATGAAGGCCATCCATTCTTGAAGAATTCATCCAATTATGAAAAGAAATAGAAAAACAATAACAGCGATTGAAATTGGCTATTAAACTAAATAAAAAAACAAATCAAAATTGAAATGAAGCAAATTGATGAAATGAGCCAACAAAATGAATCAGGCCATCAAACGAAGCAATGAAGAAAGCATGCGTGTGTGTGTGTGTGTGTGTGTGTGTGTGTGTGTGTGTGTGTGTGTGTGTGTGTGTGAGAGAGAGAGAGAGAGAGAGAGAGAGAGAGAGAGAGAGAGAGAGAGAGAGAGAATACACTTAAGCTATTTTAGATTCTTAAGGATCACTAGCATAGCACTTGATCATATCCTTTCACAGAGGCCAGATGAAGGGGCCATGGTAATATTTTCCACAGTAATTGGGTGTTGTTTAAGAAGAAGCTGGAATTTCACTCAGCGACTTCTGAGTACTTTCAGTAGTTGGTCCACTAGGAAAGAAATCTTTTTCGATGGGTAAGAAATGTAAACAGTTTTATTCATTGTAAGGATAGTGTATTAAAAATACAAGATTCAGAATAAAAAGGCAAATAAGGAATACAGGTGTCTCCTGCTTAACGACAGATTGCTTAACGACAATCCACATATACAACGGAGGTTCCCTAAAGTTAAAAAAAATATTCTTGCTTAACTTATCTCTGAAACTGCTCCATTTTCAAGGCTGAAATCACCTTGCTTCACTTGCTGCAGAGGGAAATCGCACTCCGGAAACCTCTCCTCTGGGTCGCGCGACTCCCCCCTCCCTCCTCTCAGGGCTTGCCTCTTCTGCATAAAAACATAAGAACATAAGAAGAGCCCTGCTGAATCAGGCCAAAAGCCCATCTAGTCCAGCTTCCTGTATCACACAGTGACCCCACCAGATGCCTCAGGGAGCACACAGCCAACAAGATAACCTGTTTCCCGTTGACACTCCCCTGCACCTGGCACAGAGAAAACCTACTTCTAAAGGCAGAAGGTTGCTTATGGTTTGTAACCTGTGATGGTCTTTTCCTCCATGAATCTGTCCAAACCCCTTTTAAAGGCATCCAGGCCAGGTGCCATCACCACATCCTGTGGGTTCTTTGATGCACAGTCAGGCTTGATCTCATGCTGAAGCGCTTTCCACACTCCAAACATTGATGTGGTTTCTCCCCTATGTGGGATCTTTGATGCCGAGTCAGGTGTGAGCTCAGCAATAACCTTCTGCAAGCAATAACCTTTCAGAGGCAGAGGTCTGTGCATGTGTGCATGTGAGTCAGGCTGCTTCTTGGAGAGGGCGTGTGGAGCGGCGGCTGTGGGGGGTATTGCGTCTCGTCTCATCTCTTGCTCGCTCAGCCCATCAAGCTGCTGTCCCGTTCCCCCTGGTGTTACTGTCCCAGCTGCTAAGTGCTCCTGCCAGCTTCTTCCCCCCAAAAGACGCAATTCCCCCCGCAGCCGCCACTCCACCTGCCCTCTTCAAGAAGCAGCAGCTGCCGCTCCACCTGCCCTCTTCAAGAAGCAGCCTGACTCACACGCACACATGCACAGAGCTCTGCCTCCAAATGGTTCTCTCTTGCAGAAGGGGCAAGCCCTGAGGAGAGGGAGGGAGGGAGGGACCATACTGTCAACAACAAAACATGGAAGTGACAAAAAAACAGTCCCAGTACAGAATACCTTACTAGCCCTATGGGAAAAGTGTGACAAAGATTTCACTCCAAACAAATTCCAATTGCTTCTATAATATAAAGATTTCTCCTGGTCAATGAAAAAAACACAATGTTTACATATGGGACAGTACCAGTTTGATTCATTTTCAAGATCTCTTAATTGAAAGGCAATTTCATCACCACCAGCACCATCACTACGTTTTATTTATCAGAATAACTAATATACACTCAGCATTGTACAAAAATAGAACACACACAAATCCCTACCTACAGCCCCACAAACTTAAAAAATAAAGACTTGAGAAATTGAGAATTTGTTTGGAAGGAGCCAGAGGGAAATGGCCTCAAACTAGTCTTTCAATGGTATTTTGCTTTAGAGATTTCTTTTTGTTAACATTCAGTGATGCCGCAGGGCAATGTAAGATGTATAAGTAAAATAATGCAAGTTTTGCATATTTGATGCTATTAGATGGTTTTGGTAGACTATATTAATCCTTACTGGTGATGTAATGGAAACTACAATACTGTCTTTACTGCAAGCAAGCCTTTTGAAGGCTCTAATGACATAGGAAAGCAAGGAGAGAGGAGATTGTTGAGGAATGTCAAAGGCTGCATCGTGCAGAATGTAAAGTGAATGAATAAATTAACAGCAATAATAATACATGTAAAGAGAAAAAATGTAACTGCCTTTAATTTATACGGAGAACATTGGCAGTCTATCACTGGGGGAAAATAATTGTATGGAGAATGCATGTTCACAGCTGCCAATAACAGAATGAAAAGGCAAAAAAGAAGCCTCAGAAAATGTTTTACACTGGATGTTTTAACAATGATTTGTGTGTATTTTTGTATGGTTTAAAGAGGTTGTATTATAGATAAGAAATGATCAAACAATACTGTGGGCTCATTCATAAATATTCTGTACTGATATTATTTTGTTTTTGTTTGGTACACTTTGCTTTGGCATATCAGAATTGCAGATGAGTGTCTGTTCATTCAGAGCATGGAAAACTTACAACCTTTCCCCAATCACCGGGTTGCATAGAAGGCTGCTTTCTACCCAATCAGACCACTGTTTCATCCAGCTGAGTGTTCTCTAGTCCAGTGTTTCTCAAACTGTGGGTCAGGATGGGACCCACTTGGTGGGTTGTGACCTGATTTCTGGTGGGTCCCAGGTGATGGAAAGATTAAATAAGTAATTGCCTCAATCCCTGAGGCTATTCAAAAATCAGATAGCTACTAATTGCCCTGCAAAGAGCTGAGCTCCTGCAGTTTGCAAGCTTGTGTAAATATAGGGAGATAAATGTTTGACTGTCTTTTTCTGGGTTTTTTTTTCCAAGTCCCTCAATGACAGGCAGTGGGGGCAGGTGAAGGCTGGGTCACATAACTAAGCCCCTCAAGCCTTGAGGCTATTCATTAGGGCTGCCTCATTAGGAGAAATGGATTGAGGTTTTTGCAAATAAACAAATATATTATATATTTCTAGATCACTTTTTTTTTCCGTAAAGCTACGTGGGTCCCGATAGGGTGTCATTTTAAAAAGCGGGTTCCAGTACTAAAATGTGTGTGAACCATTGCTCTAGTCTACACAGACTGGGGGCAGGTTCACAAAGGTTTCTACCTACCAGGGATCTTCTGAAGTTTGTTCAGCACAGCTCAAGTGCAGTGTACACAGGAATGAATGAGCATTGGTTCTTTGCTCTTCATCCATTTCCAATTTCTCTTCTTTTTGTCTCCTGTTCTCTTTATGTGAAACTTAGGTATACAGACGCACTCCCATAGGCACTTTCCCCACACAGCTGTGCCATCTGCCAGCAAATTCAAAACCTTACATGAACAGCTAACATCTCCAACATGCAAATCCATTCGGTGTCAGCTCTGGAACTCTTCCAATGCTTTTCCTCAGAAGAAAAAATACATCAACTTGATAATGGTGTGTATGTTTTTTTTTTTTAAAATCCACTACTGGCTTCGAAAACCTTCAAAATAATCTCATTAAAGGTTTCATTTAGAGTCTTGTACCAAACTTTGTGTACATTATGCATGGAACATTGCAGAAAGCAGAGGGAAATTGATTGTGGTGATGACAGACAGTGATGAAATAGGAGTTCAGAAAGCAGAAATGTATACCTATGGGAACGTCTATGTATACCTATGGAAACAATGTCCGAATGCAACAAGTCACAATTTTTACTTAATACATTTATTTTGTGGAGAGGTCCTGAGTGGACAGATTATTTTCAATGTGTTTTTGTTTGTTTGTTTGTTTGTTTGTTTGTTTGTTTGTTTGTTTGTTTGTTCAAAACCCCTAACAATTATCATTTATTTAATTCTTGGGTCTTCAAAAACACTAATTGCTTTGGCCTTTAAGAGATGTTTCAAACTCATCAGCCATCATTTGCAGAGTATAAATTCCTTATCGCCATAAGTAGGGATGTGAATTCCATTCCTGAAACCTTGGCTTTTCTAATGAACTGAAACAGGATGTTATTTATGTGCACAGTGAGTTGAAGAGGCTTCCTTTCTTTCTTGAATGAGAAAATGAGTTTGCCATCATTTTTCGACAAGGACATCAATGTGAGGAGATAACAAAAAGGTCAGTTTGGATACTATCCACCATATGTATGGAACAAGACAGAACAAAAATAGGCACTGAAGTGAAACTTGAATATCTCTGTTCTTCGTCTGAACCTCCTTTATACTTTGAAGACTTTCATACTTTGAAGGTCTTCAAAGCCTCAGGTTACTCAGATATTTTTATTTTGCATTTACTAAGTGGTTCAAAATGTTTCCTTCTTCACACCTGAAGTGTTAAGGGTCAGAATGAAATAAATAATCTGGAACAAAGAACAAACATATACATAGTGCTGCAGAATGATAAATCAAAGCAGTCCATAGTGCAGGCTAGTGTGCATTGTAAATGTGCTAGCTATCTGTGTACTTTCTTTATCTGACCTTGCTCAGTCAAAAGATGCACTTGTTACAGAATGTCAGTCACTAATGAGGCCTAAAGTAATTGAGCCTGATTGAACTGGCAAGATGCTGCCTAATTATCATGATAAATGGAATTGGCTGATCAGCTATGAAGGGCGAATGGCATGGAGGACATTAAACAAGGTCATTCTGTCAAGGAGAGCCATGTCTCTTACAACTTTTTGTTCTTTGCTTGGTTACTTGCTTCCCGCCATGAGCCATTCATCCAATGATGTTATCTTCTGATGGGCAGCGCAATCCTGTGTAAGGATCTGGCCGGCAGCCCAGGGCCACTCGCCAGATCCTGAGCCTGAGGCTGCCCATCGAATGGCGGGCCGGAGGTCTACTTGGGGAAGGGGATGCTCATCCCCTTCCCCGGGTGTAAACCGGAACCGGTTCGATGGGCCTTCTCGGATTTCCACCAGCTAAATAGCTGGCAGAAGCCGGAGGAGACCATGTAATGGCCTAGCCGGCCCAGCAGGGATGGGGATATGGCAGGCGCCATCCCCCTCCCAGGCTGGCTAGGCCAATGGCCCCCCTCCCTTGCCAGCTGCATAGCCCACGTGGCTGCTGATGGGAGAGCTTACCTTCCATGGTCCGACGGTGGAGTAAGGGAGGCCGGCCTCCCTTACTCCTGAGTAGTCGCAAACGTCTTACGGCACGTATGCAACACTTTTGAATGGCGGAGTGTGCGCTCTGCCGTTTGAATGTTCCCCAGGATTGCGCTCTAAAGCAGGAGGCATCACTAGTCCAAACATTAGCAAAAGGTCTATCTTTGGTTGCAAGATGCTCAAGGATGGAGTTCCCACACAGCCCACTTCAAGGTCTGGGGGATCTCTACTACTTCACCTGTTTGCTTTTATTTTTCAGAGATATGTGGTCCCAACCACCTGATCAATTCATTATCTACCTAGCCTCCTCTATGCCAGATATGAGGCTTGCAATATTTATGTTGAACCAACCAATGGTTATTGTGTTGCATTCCAATTTCAACAAGTGGAGGGTTTCGCCACCTTACCAAAACTTCAAAATGCAAATGGAATTGCTAGGAGCTATAAAATTACTGAACTGCTTTATAAGGTTACTGAGTGTGAAATATGAGTTGCCTGCTCTCATCTTAAAAAAAAGACATACTGCATTTTTCTTTTGCAGGTCCTTGACACATGTTCCGACTTTAGGTTCATAAATCCACCTGCTGCATTAACAGTGAAGTTCTGTTCTTGGTTCTTTTCGGTAGTTTTGCATATAGTATGGGTAAATTGTGAGGATATGTTGCATAGCAATGCTTCCTTCTCTTGATCCAAGTAGGTTAAGAATGCTTTTACTAGATACAGTTAAACTTGGCAGAAAAAAGGGCTTTGCAAATTGAGAGTCAGTGTGGTGCAGTGGTTAGACTGTAAGTCTAGACGTTGGGAGAACTGGATTCAAATCTTCACTCAAACATGAACCTGGGTGATCTTGGGTCAGGCATTACTTCCTAACCTACTTGTGGGAACAAAATGGGATGGGAAGAGTACTGTAAGATGCATTGAGTTTCTTCAAAAAAGGGTGGGATATATATTAATTACTGACTCCCATTTTATTTATTATTTGTTTTATTCCACCTTCTTCCAAATAACTCTTACATGGTTCTCCTTTGTCTGATATTTTATTCTCACAATGACCCTGTCAGGTAGAGATAGTGACTGGCCCCAGGTGATGAATGTGTGTACAACAGAAGGTGCATGCTGTCTCTACCTAGTTCATGTTCATTGTACACACATTTAAAAACATCTGGAAAAGGCTACTATCATCCCACCTTCAGAGGCCACGCCAGAACACTTTGTTACCCAAGGAAGGGCCAAATCCCATTCAACTTTCCAGCACTCATGCAGCCTGCAATAGAACCCCGAGGTAAGGGAACAAGTGTACCCTTATCATGAGGAGGCCTCCATGACTGCCCCCCCCCCGCAGGATGCAACACACGCCCCATTGGCACAGCTGCATCGGTGCTGGAAAGTTTGTTAGGATTGGGCCTGAAGTGTTCTAAATTAAAGCAGGTGGTAGGAATAGGACTGCAGTTGCTTCCTTTCTTCACACATGGGGCACAATGGCCACCCTCCACAAAGTGGGTTCCTTAATGTCTGGCCTGTTCCATCTGACCTGATGCTTTGGAATTATATCCACAGAGACATATAAAAAGAGAGTCTGTGGTCCATACCCCTAGGGTGGGCTAACGGGGATCATCTGGCAGCGAAGCAGTTGCAGGTAAGTTCCCAGGGTCCCGAGACAATATAAACGTAGACTTACATGCTGCTTTCTTGATGCGATTTAATTTAGACAACATCTTTACATTCATTGGGGACCATGTTACGTCACAGGCCCCCGAGCTGTGTTCCGTCTATATTATAAGGAATTTTGTCTCTTCTCTCCCACTTACACAGAGACACCAGGTTTAGGACCAGCAGTCACCTTCCTTCTTTCAGGTAAGTATGGCACGAGGAGCCCTAGTTGGGAGAAGGGGAGGGGTTGAGGTAGGGGTAGGAGTACCTTTACTTTGCCACACCTTTCCCCACTCCCACAGCCTTCCCAGGTGGGAGGGGCTATGGGCTTCTGGGGCCATGAAGGATCCCTTCCTTCTCCTTGGTTCTCTCTCTGCCTCCAGCTTGTTCCTCCTGTTCTCCTGTTGTGGTGTCTCTTCCTTCCTTTCAGGCCCCATGGGAGGAGGTTGGATACTCCATGAAGGGAGAGACAAGGGTGGAGCGGAGGCAAGTAGTTCTGCAAGACTCCGTTACACTGGAGTCAGCGGCCAGCAACAGGGGCGTGTCCTGCGTGTTGCCTTTGCTGCCAGAATGGCTCCAACAGCAAGGGGGAGGGGTAGGGTACTCCTACCCCTACCTCAACCCCTCCCCTTCTCCCAACTAGGGCTCCTCGTGCCATACTTACCTGAAAGAAGGAAGGTGACTGCTGGTCCTAAACCTGGTGTCTCTGTGTAAGTGGGAGAGAAGAGACAAAATTCCTTATAATATAGACGGAACACAGCTCGGGGGCCTGTGACGTAACATGGTCCCCAATGAATGTAAAGATGTTGTCTAAATTAAATCGCATCAAGAAAGCAGCATGTAAGTCTACGTTTATATTGTCTTGCAGAACTACTTGCCTTCACTCCACCCTTGTTACGCCTCTGAAGGGAGCTGTCCCCGCCAGCCTTCTTCCTCGGCGGCTGCTCTCTCCCTTATGAGCCTGCAGCCAGCTCTCTCCAGCCCCACCCCTTCTGGGGGGGCGGGGTTTCCCTGAAGTTTCCCTGAAGTTCACGCGAGACTTCCCTTGCCTTGTTCACTATGGGGCTATAAAGCTCTGTGCCACACCCGACCTCACTCTTGTTGCCCGCGTTGGGCTAGCGTGGTCGGCTATCGCCTTCAGAGGCCCAAACCTCCCCCAGCTGGCTCCCCTGAGCACCCAGGCTCCTCTGAGGCAAGTGTTCCCTGCATGTGACCATTCCTCCCTGCTCCGTTCTCTTGGCGAGGTGCTCCTCGTGTCCAAGCGACCCCTTTTGGCTTTGGGCTGCTGCAATGTGATCGCCCAGCGGCCGTTCCTCCTCCAGTGCTGTGGGGTCACACTCCCCCGGTGCTGCGGGGTGACAGAGTCTTATGTCAGAATGTGACAGCTACATGTTGTAAAGTTTTTATTTTTTCCATTCCATTTTTTTTTCCTAGTAGTTCTAGCATATCAGAATCTGCAGTTTCAAAACCCAAGCTTTACCCCTCTCTCTCCACACACTGGATCTGATCGGACAACTCTTGGCTCATGCTTTCTTTCTATGATTTGTGCTAACGGCAATACTACATTGTTTACAAAGGTCAAGAATCCAGCAAGAGAACTTAAACTGGACAATAGAGGTGACTCAAGACCTTTGGGCAGTGGTTCCCAAACTGGGAGGCGTGGCTCCTAGGGGAGCCGTGGAAACCAGCCAGGGGAGTCGCAGAGTGCCACGGAATCCTCTTGGAATACAGTGCAATGCCAATTGACAAGCATCAACATAATGTAATGGGGAGCCGTGGTCAATGGTCGTCAATGGTCAAGGGAGCCGCAAGTTGACAAAGTTTGGGAAACACTGCCTTTGGGTGTCTGAGGTGGAGCACCCCACCCACCAGCACCTCTTTACCTGCCCTGCTGGTACAAAGTATGAAGATGTCGCTTGGCTGTCGTCCTTAGCATGCTGTCTTTGAAAGGGAGGATAAGACAGTGGAGGGCTAGAGCCAGCCCAGGACTCTGCTCCCTTCCTCATTCTGTTTGTCTTCGTCCAATCTAGCAAGAACAGCAGGAGAAATGGGTGTGGCAGAAGCAAATGGCAGCAAACGTAGAAATGGTGGCTCGGGGTCCCACCCCCACCAATCATCGTTCAGATGACCACCTCAGTATGTTTCATGGGTCAGCCTGTGGAATAAGAATAGCAGCTTCTGTAGGAGCCAATGACATTCAATTTATATTCTTAGAGATTTTTTTTTCCATCTGATGTATTATACAAAGTTTGGGCCAGAGGATGTAATGCTACATACCTATTGAAGAAGATTAAGAAGGTGGGCCTGCCGAATTAAGTCTCTCTGGTTAATGTAACAGGCAAACAATTTCCATCAAAGTGTTTTGCTTCGTAAGTACACTTGAGGAACTGTTCAAAAGCTGATGCCATCATGTCAGGGGTTGTAGGGGGCTGCTTTAGATGCTGATTATTGAAGCTGGAGTTCAAAAATCCTGAGGTTTAATGAATCTCAGTGGGTAGATTTATCTGCTAATTGCAGATCATATTTACAAGAACCCGAGACACTAAAACTGATCTGATTCTGGATTATTCAAAAGTCAGGTCACTTTTTATAATGCACCTTCAGAATAAGTTGTTGCCTTTTTATTACTTAGGTAACAGTAGAAAGACAAAATCTACTTAGCTTCTTGTCTAATTGATATGTAGTTCACATGCTGTTTCCCTTTGAAGAAATAACCCAAAGATTTACACCACAGGCCAAACAAGAACCAAGATGTTTGTGTGTGTTTTTTGGTCCCATGCTCTTTGCTTAATAATATCCTCAAATCATGGTATTTAACTGTGGAATTCTAAATATTTCATGAACTTCCTATGTTGTTAGTATAAACAATGCTACAACAGCAACAACAACAACAACAACAACAACAAAAATCCCTCCTAATTAAATAAAAAATCTCTTTCATAAATATTGTTGTCAAGGAGATAATTACTAACTTACTGAAGGAAAAATATCAAAATCAAGGAGATGTGAAGCTGGTGAATTATATTTGTACAAGTACAAATGTGAATATTATTAGGTGTTGCTTGTCACAATTTTACAGTTCAGTGTACACATCAATTAAGATGACATACTGAATTATATGTGTTTTTGGTCTTATTGACTGCAGCAAGTCTAAGCCAGTCTAAATGCAGGTGCTGTTGCTTAATTTGTTTGTGGATTTGACTTTCTGCTGCTTCTGTTTACAACATAGAATCCTGAGTGGATGGATTATTCAACACTTTGACAGACAGACTACTCATGTGACTAGATCTTGAGTCAATTGGCCCATAATGAAGCACTCCCATCAAAGGCATTGAAAATAAGTCAAGTCATATCACTAAAGAAGCTTCTCAAAACAATAGAACATTGCTGCTTGGAAGGGATAGGTAACACATTGTGATCAAACCCCCCCCCCTTTTAAAAGAAGGATCATTCCCATACTTTAAAAAGGTAAAATAGGGAATTCTTAAGTCTAAGAATGGCATGAGCTTGAGGTAAGGGGAGCTGCTGATCATTACTATTGCCAAAGGTCTACTTGATAGGTGCTCACGACCAGCACCAATGTACTGTAAATGTCATGCCATGTAAGTGTAATGCTGCCACCCATTGTTACAGTACCCTCTTTAAAAGAAGTTTCCAGCATTGACTATTAATAATACTTTCCATACACAGCGTTGTAAATACCTGCATGTGCCATGATGTCATTTTGGCTGAAGCACCTTTTTTTTTAATGTAAACACAAGAATTATATTTGAAATTATTAGACCAGCTAGAATAGTTCATTCAATTATGCCTGGGGAAATGTCAATATTGACACTTGCAATGATCTTGCATGTAGCTCATATGTGTACTTGGTTAATGGTATTATGCATATGAGATTATCTGTCCTTCTTAAAAATATCCTGAAAGGTTAAAGACAATAATACTTAAAAGATGTGAAGATAAAAAGTTCTTGAATACCGTAGAGGAAAACATTAGCTTTAAAACATACAGTGACTTTACAGAACAAGATTTGGGGCTTTGATTAAAAGAATATTATGAAAAGGAGAGCAACTGGTATATCTCATTAATGTGTCATTGTATGAAAGGTTCTTCAAAGACAATTTTTGTGATAGAATATTGTACTTGATAGGAAAGACTTAATGCTACTCTAATGAGTCAGATTCTCTACTATCTTCATTTAAAAGAAAATTACAATATTGAAACAGCCGGGCTACGGAAATACAAGTGGTTACTAGGATGAACTACAGGCATTTTTACCAACAACACAGATTCACAGCACACAACCCAGCCTAGAAATAGACCAGAGGAGGGATCGCTCCATTGGTCTAGACTCTAGGGTGTCGAAAACATACCGTAAAACCATGTTTGCAGCATCCAGAGAGTAAGCGGCGCTGATGCAGAGGCTGACGTCATTCTCCGCACGCCGAAGACAATGCTGCACCTGCTGGGGAAGGTAAGTTCTCCGCTGGGCAGTGGAGGGGTGTGGAGAAGGGTGGAACGGGGCATTTCAGGAGTGGGATTGGCGGCATCCTCCTCTGCCATATCCTATCCCCCTTACTAGGCCTGGCCACCATTACATGGGGCTCTCGGACTTGTGCCAGCAAAATAGCTGATGCACATCCGAGTAGCCCCATCGGGGCAGCTGGCACATTACTCAGGGTAAAGGAACAAACATCCCTTTACCCTGAGGAGGTCTCCAGCTGTGCCGGGTCAGATCCAATCCTGCTTAGGATGTGGCAGGCACCATATTTGCGCTGCTTCATCCTGCTAGACAGGATTGGGCTGTCAGACTGCTATCTTGCAGTTTGCATCGCTTTTCAAAACACATAATGAGCCAGCCAGATACCTTGTGAAATGCTGCAGAAGTTAACATTTTCCTAGCATGGATTCTTCCAACTTTTATGTGGGCATTTAGTTTTCCGCTGGGAAGGGTAGGAAAGCCAAGCTCTGCTAGTACTTTGAAACAACTTCATAGATAAAAGATAGATAAAAGATTCACTTCATACTCAGCACTGCAGTAGCTAACCTTGAAGAGGAAATTTCTCAGAAAAGAGAGGATCAGTTAGCAGGAAGGTGAGAAAGAGGTTAGGATGCTATAAGCACTACAACAGATGCTCAGGTAAAATGTATATATCACAAATTACAAAAGGTACTAAAACGAATCCAGGAGCATACCAGCTGAGTTAAACAGTAGAGTCAAGGAAGCCATAAGGGGCAAGAAATCTTCCTTTAACTAGTGGAAGTCTTGCCCATTTAAGAGCAATTAAAAACAAACAAAGAAGAGAGCAAACTGGCAAAATACATGCAAGCTGCTGCTGATAATAAGGCAAGCAGAGAAAGAAAACCAGAAGAAATGTCTAAATATGTAAATACTACTAATAAAATATATATTTACCAAAAAAAAAAAAAACCAAAACCAGGAGCAGGAAACAAACCAGAAGCCTGGTGGGACATCTGGACAACTGTTGCCTGACACAACTATATTCATGTGTACATTGTGCTGGGTGCATCCCAGGCGAGCATGACCCAGAACAGTCTTTTCTCAAGCACAACTCTTCACAGCACAACCCTGTCTAAAAATCTAGACATTTTCAATCTATTTTAATAGTCTTGTCTCATTTTGCTTGGACTGATGGCAAGGAAGCATCAGGTCCCATGGCCTTTAGGGAAAAGGCCAAACTTTGGTTTATTAGAGCAACCCTTGCCCCTCAGTGGCTAGCTTAGAGAAGCCTTGCATTTTGGAAAATTCCATGACCAGCCACGCCATGTTTGGTCAGCAAATTCACACCCGTAAACAAGGCCGCATCCAGGGAGCCTCCTGACCAGTCAGAGTAGTTAGCGATCATAAAAGAGGTGCCTTCAACCTTGGCTTGCCTCACCAACTCCAGTGCAAATTCAATCATGAGTTGTAGGTTAATTGAGACACACGTCAGAGCATCCAGCAGTTCCCTGATGCACCCTCCTCAAGGTGCAAAACAATACAGGGTCCCCCTCTCAAACTGGGGGTGGACCATCAAGGCACCACAGAACGTTTCCTGATGAGCTCACCCCACAGTAGCCCATATGTTGTCCTATGGAGATTTTGTCTACAAAAGGTTGGGTCAGTTCCCCTTCGTGTTGCCCATTCATTCCCCATTCCTCCTCCTGCTATCCACCTGTATGCAATGCTGTTACCATCGCCATTTATGCTGCCACTTGTTAGGCTTACCATCTGTCCCGAAAAAAAACGGAACTGCCCCGGTTTCCAGAGCCCGGTCCCGGCCAGCGGTGCCTGGAACCGGGTCAGTCCTGGTTTTCCGGGTCTGCTGTTGCGCCACCGCCGCTTCCACGATTTTATTTTTTTCTGGCATCGCCATCTTGGATCTCGCGAAATCTCACGAGATTCAAGATGGTGGCAATGAAAAAATTAAAATTGTGGAAGTGGCAGCAGCGGCGCCAGGAGTCCTGGCTGGTCCAATGCAGATGGCCAGCCAGGATTCAGAATTGGGTGGCAGTGGCGGTGGGAGGGGGTAGTCGACCCGCATGGGGGAGTTGGCAGCAGCGGCACCAGCAGCACCAGGCAAGCAAAAAAAAGAAAGTGGTGAAATGGGGCAAAATAGGGGGTTAAATAATTAATTAATTGAAAAGAGTTTGGGACAGGAGTTGCAGCTAGCATACACGCCTATATAGGTTGCTGAATGAAGTTTTAGTTAAGCCTGAGTACAGTTAAGAAGGTGCTTGAGACAGTTCTAGACTTGAAGAGTGAGGTATAGGCAGCTGTCACAGAGCTGACCTCCGCACTGGCTGTGCACACTTTACTTTCAGACGAGTTGTGTCTTTGATGCTACTTAACTGCTCCAAAGATATAGCAATAGGCAGAGAGCTTGACTTTTCAGCTATGTTAGTGACAGCCATAAAACGGAAAGTCTCTAAAAAGCGGTAAACAACTCTCTTCCTTATTCTGTGTGAAAGTGAGTCCGTCCTGAAGTGTATGTGTTTATCTGCTGCCCAGAGACAAGCAGCTGGTCTCAATCTGCTAGATTGGTAAAGTTGCCCTGGCTTATGCAGCTCTGGTGTGCGATCTTGAACGACACTGTATGCTGGAGTCGGAGCAAATAGCCTTGGAATTACTGAGGTTCAGAGTTCACCCAGACATATAAAAGATCACCCAGAAGGATGGTACTCGCTTTTCCCCTTTTGAAAAGGCCTTTTTCAAACTCATTTCCTCCTGTAGTTCTCCTGAGTGATGGCATTTTTTTACAACTGTGAGAGAAATACAGGTCATTAGCTCCTTTCATGAGAGATGCGAGGTGTTTCACTCCCTCAGACATACTACCAGCTCATCAGCAGAGACCAGTTTGGAACAGGCTGCGTTTTATAGTGGAATTCAGGCGGATCAAAAGGGAGGCAGAGGGGGGAATGGGAACAGAAGGGAAATCAATGTTCCCACCTACTGAACAGCTGATTCTGGCAAGATTTCCAGGAGAAATATGACTGTGGCTAAAATGCAATCATAGTGAAATTGATTTGTTGTGACTGACCTCACTGTATATAGAACCAATATGCTGTAAACTGCATGAGAATTACTTTAAAGGAGAGGTCTTGCTAGAGAAGCAGCCGTCTGCGGTCGCAATCCAATGCACTTTTTCCTTGTGTTGGATTTACACAATGGGGCTTGCTTCCAAGTAAACATGTATGGTATTGTGCGTCAGTCGTAACACACAGTTTCTTCTCTTTCAGAATATCTCCCATCCTTTGTCGCAGCATTATTGCTTTTGGGCTTTGGGGAGTCCCTATGGTAGTTTGCTTCATTGTCTCCTCCAACAATTGTGGGTTTAGTGTCTAAATCTAAAATTTAGATTTATATTTTAGATAGAACAGTGCTTGCATTTCAAGTACTCTCTTCCTTGCAGTGCCATATTTGTTATAGTGTTCTCATTGGGCCAAAGACTCTTTTCACACACGCTTTCCAAAATTGTCTGATTTTCAAGAACGAAATGGTAATGAAAGAATAGTAGCTTCAAGAATGCAATGGAAATGGTACAGAGCAACAGAAAATATTGTAAAAGATAAGCTATTTCTGATCCTTGTAAACTCATCAAAAGAATCATTCATGCAATACAACCTCGGTGGCAGTTCAGACCTATGAGATTATTTTGCCAGGGGTCCGACAGCTTCAGTACAAACCTGCACTGTAATGCCCCTAATTTATTAACTAGAAGTAAGGTGGGGCAGGCAGAGAGATCAGAGAGGATATAGTGGAGTCACATCTTAGACGGGGGGGGGGTAGGTTCTGAAGTCAGCGGTGCGTAAGGTAAAAAACACATATAGTCAAAATTATCCTTGAAAATCCCTTAAATCTCCAAAATGCATACTGGCTCTTTAAAAACAAGAATCACACTACAAGAGACACTCAGGAACTGAGACCGACTGAGGAAACAGCAGATTCCCGTCTCTGGTCTCATGCTTACTCTGGGGATAAAGTCATTGAGTGGAATGGCGAGTGGAATTGCCTGCACTATTTTAATTGTTGGTTTTTCTCTCTTGCTCTTTTTTTTTGTACTTGAATCTGTGCAAGTTAAATGTGCATATGATGGAACTCCAATATTTTGCAAAAGTGAAGAAGTCAGACTAGAAGGGCACTATACAAAACATTGTTGGGAGGAGATTCAGCAGTGCTGAAAATGACCTTATCACCATGTTACACAGAACATATGGCTTCCTCTGACTTGTTCATACAAGACAATATTGAGGATACTATCAGACTGTGGTTTGAGAACATGCTAGACTTACAATGTAATCCTATGCATATTTGCTCAGACAGTGGCGTGTCTAGCCCCAAATGTACTAGGGGCCCACCCTCAACTTTCTGCCTCTTCCTCCCTTCTGCTCCCCCTCTATACTCCCTGCCGCCGCCAAAGGCGGCGGGGCCAATTTGGGGGGGCGCAAATGCAACCTTCCGCCCCGGGCCCCTCCTCCCTTCTGCTCCCCCTCTACCTGCACAGGACAGGAAAAATGAGTGGCAGGACCCACTCATTCTTGCACTTAAATCACTTTACAGCACAATCCAACACATGCTTACTCAGAAGCAAGTCCCACTGCATTCAAACAGGGTTTACTCCCATGTAAGCATGCACAGGAATGCAGCCTTCATGACCAAATGTATTTGTTCATCAAGACACACAGCGTCATGTGGACTGGCACCATCGTCCAACTCGGTGGCAGCGGCAGGCACACTCACCCACAACTGGAAGCAGCAGCGTCTCTTGGTGAGGAGTCCACAGCCCGTTGGGGGTGAAGGGGACGGGAGCCCCCCAGGGCTGTGGTGGGGAATAGAGAGGGGTGGGAGAGAAGAAGCCCTCTCCTGTGCAGAGTTGGATCTCTCGGGTAGCCAGTGAGCTTAGGTGCAACTACTCTGTCAGCACACGCCTATGCATGTCTACTCAGAAGTAAGTCCTATTGTGTTCAATGGGGCTTACTCTCAGGAAAGTGTGTATAGGATTGCAGCCTAAATTAGATCAGGCTGTTAATGGGTCGCAAATTGTGCAGGCTTGCTGCAGCCACACTTGCAAACACTTTAATTTTGAGCAGTCCCATATATTTTAATTAATTATGCTAAAGATAATGGAGTCAGGGTTTGCAACATATCAGAGGTGGTCCTTGAGGGAGGCAAGTCAGGCAACTGCATCAGGTTAGGTTTCAGATGCCATTCAGGGTGGCAAAATGGGACACAGACTGATATCCATGGGATCCGATCCACTGCCGTGTTGTGTTCTTGAATATCTCTTGTTAACTGATTTCAGCAAGGCTTGCACAGGGAAATTTTCCCAGTGGAATGTGTCCCATGGGGGCAGGCGCGTCGCGACGACGCGCGTCACCCCAGAGCGGGGGCGTGCGTCGCCCTTAAGGGGAGGCTCCGCCCCTGCGCGTGACATCATGCGCAGGAGCAGAGCGCCCTCCCCGCTCCGTTTTCGGCTCATTTTGGAGCCAAACGGACACAGGGGAGGGCGGGCGGGCCCACCCTCCGCTCCAAACTGTAAGTGGGGGGGTGATCGCGCATCACCCCTAGACGCGCGACACCCCCCGGCGGCCCGCCCCCCCGCTTCCCCCTGTCGACGCCAGTGCATTGGGGGGGGGGATAGACTGTCGAAGCACCCTTGTGCCTGGTTTGAACAGAGACGACGAGTAGGCGGGCGGGGACAGCAAGCAAGGTCTGAAGGAAGGAGAGCTGGACTGTTGCAGCTGACACGGAGCTGAGACAGCTGCTGCTGCTGCGAGAGAGGAGCGGCTGTCCTCGGAAGAAGGAGCCGAGGAGGAGGAGGAGGGCCGCGTCCAAGATAAGGGGACGGAACACACCAACTCCCAGCTCCTCCGGCTTCCTCCTCGCTGTGTTTTGCATGACGCTGGCCGGGCGCACGCGCGTCGCCTAGACGATGACGACGCCGGCTCCAGGCTCGGACTCATCGAAAGCTGCCAGAGCGCCTGCCCACAGCCACAGGGCGCCAGCAGCCGTGCTTCAGAGCGGCAGCTGGCGCTGTCAGCTCACTCAGCTGCCTGCACTTTTAAACTTGCGAAATGGTCCCCCCGGAAGCAACGCACCACTCGGCGCCTGGGGCCCAGGGTATCAGGGCCCCCTACCTTACTACGCCACTGTGCTCAGAAGTAAACCCCATCAAATTCACTGGCATTTACTCCCATGTGAACAGTGGCAAGCTTAGACCCCCTCATGGGGTGGGGGCCACCATGACACGCCCCCACGGCTTCCACACGCCCCGCCCCTGGGGTGTGTGATGTCAGTGTAGCGTGCCGCCGCTGCACGGAATCACCCCGCCTCCTGCGCTTTTTGACTCCTTTTTGGAGCCAAAGGGCGTCAGGGAGGGTGGGAGGGCCGACCTCTCAGCCAATCTTGGCTGCGACGAAAAAGCAACAATTCCGCCACCTAGTGCCCACCACCCCTACCGCACCAAACTGTGATGACGCCTCTGCATGTGAGTATGTATACAATGCCAGCTTTACTATGTAAAGAGTGACTGTGATTCAGAATCTCATACAAGCTTCCATCATTGGTCCTGGCCAATGGAGCCCTTTCTGCTGCCATGAACACAAGAGAAGCTGAGCTCCCATGTACAGCAGTGGCGTCGTCAGCGGTGGGGGGCCTTGGGGTGGGCCCAGGCAGCAGGCGGAAGGGGGGTGCAACGGCAGCCGGCGGCAGTGCGGATCGTCCCGTTCACTGGGGCGAGCAAGGAGAGTTGTCGGCGCATTTGGCCCTCCTGCCCGCCATGCGCCTCTGAGTGAGCGATAATGGATGCTGCTGTTATATCACTTCTGGCGCGGGGGTGGTGGCGGTCATAGGAACGCTACTGATATACAGGGTCTCATCACTGGAATGCTTTTACATCCACTACATATGTTCCAGTGCATAACATATTCCGGTTTTGCAGAACTGGAATGGGTACAGTAGCATTCTACATCATCTAGTAATAATACATAAAGAAACTGACT
Source organism: Plestiodon gilberti rubricaudatus (assembly GCA_026170595.1). NCBI lineage: Eukaryota > Metazoa > Chordata > Lepidosauria > Squamata > Scincidae > Plestiodon > Plestiodon gilberti. The sequence goes on from JANXHW010000001.1 coordinate 81,968,972, forward strand.
ATTTCCTTCAGTCCTGAGAAACATATTCAGAATAATAAGTAGGATAGCATAACAATAGCAACAACTAAAGGATTTCCTTTTAGTCAAGTATATTCTGGCTGCTTCAGCCCACGTAGCTTCTGTACTTTTCACATATATTTTGCTGTCATATGAAGAGGAAGAGAGCAGAAAGAGGGAGAGAAAAAGCAAAAGCCCCAAACACTTTATTAAAGTGTTACATGTGACAGAGCACATAGACAATTGGGGAAGATGAGGCTCTCATCTTCAGCAAAGTGACATTGAGAGCTTTCAGAGATGCTTGCTGTGCTCACGCTAGAGAAGCCATTGATGTGTGCACCAATCTGCAGCCAGAGTCCTGAATTTCTCCCTCTCTCCCCCTGCAGTGTTTGGTAGAATAGGGAAGGTTCAGAGACAAGCAAGGAAGAATTCATTAAAAAAATATCTGGGTCATGGAATTGGGCGGGAGAGGTTTTATATTCTGATACCCCCCCTTTTAAAAACGAAAGAGGGAAAGTCATTGCAACGCCTGTTCTGTGTTCTGATCTACCACTGAGCGTCAGCAGTGGGCCAGTCCTCATGCATAATTCATGCAATCAAAAGTTTGCAACTGTGCAAAATTGTGTACCCCACACCCTGTGCCTCCAAATCGGCTTCCCATAAACCGCAAGAAGTTACAGCAGCGCGGCTCACTCGACAGCCATAAACTGAAGCACTAATGAAGCTGCCTGAACTGCACCACAGAGAGTTGTTTAATCAGACTCTGTTTTTAATTTTGGTTGTCTGACAGGTGGCCAAAAGTGTTGTGGGAGGGAAAAAATAGCAATATTGCCGTAGAGCTGAGTAAGAGATGTAGTAGACAAAGAAATTTGAGCCAAGGCATTCCGAGGCCTGAAACAAAATGTTTCTTTTAAAAACAATAAAACATAGATTGTTTATGTGAAGCGTTGAGACGTACACCATGAAATTTCGATGCAACTGTTCATACATTGTGGAAATTAACGTCTCAGACAGCATAACCCAGCAATTGTTACTTTCAGTTGGTACATAAATGATCAGCTGCACTTTAGTAAATTCATTGAATGGCATTATCTTTTCACTCCCTTTACATTCTTCTTTCATGTTTGATTTGGGTGTTTAATCATGTGAATTTGTAAGTGTATTTGAAAAGTAAAGTAGTAAAGCTTCCTCAATTTGGACATTAATGAATGTACTGCATCTAGACAGAGAAAGATAAATGCTTCTCAACTATTTCCTCCCTTACTAAAATTGACCTCACACTTGCAAGTAAATATTTACCATCAATGGGCCTATATTGTCCACATATAAGACTGTAGTCTCTGACTCTAATTTTAGTTATAATTAACAGCAGTTTCAATTGTCTTTTGCCCATCTGTTATTAACTCATATTCCTTGTAGCTGTAAAAGCTGGCTTCCTGATATCCAGGTCTCTATGTATCTATCATTTGCCTTTTGGGGCTCTATCAGACACCCAATTTCTTCATTCTTTTGAATCTAAAGAGCGAGATTTTCAGTACGAATTCACTGCCCAGAAGAACTGGGCAGTCACAATATTCCTCTGGAGGTTTTGGGCTTTTTAAAAATTTTTTAGCAGGAATCTTGTTAAACAGTATTATTTCCAAAAACAGAGACTCCCAGGCTTTCTGCCTTGGTAAGAAAAGTTTTAAAATAAAGATTTAAAAATTAAAAAGATGTTACCAATTTTCCAGGAGATAGGGTATATGGGTAAAGATGCCATGTAGAAATTTTTTTGATAAAAGCCAGAATATTACGTTTAAAAACATGCTTAAAAACATATGAGCCACAGGCTTAAAAACAAATTAAAAACATGTAGCCACAGGTTTAAAAACAAGTTAAAATCACGTAAGAGACTGATTTTAGAAAACATAAAAACCGACGTTTCGTCCTCGTCTGCAGACTTTTCCCAGGTAAACAGCAGCAAGGCTGTGTAGGTGGCATTGAACATAGTGAGAACCACTAGCGTTTAAAAGATCAAACCGCCCGAAAGGCGCACGAAAGTTAGGCAGATTCTCCTGCCCGCTGCCTTCTCTGCACAGAATGACTCCGACGGCGAGGGGGCAGGGCCGCCTCGTGCTGGCTTGTAAACAGGACTAGGACGGGGTGCAACATATGGTACCGCCCCCACCATAGCGACACCTCTGCAGTGAGCATCCCACGACGCCACTGGGGTTTCACCACAGTGCTCCAAGGAGCTGCTATGCACAGTTCGGGAAGCATTGTCTTAAACAATTAATGTGTACATAAAAGTACACTAAAACAGGCACATTTCCATCAACAGCTATAACATACAATGGGGCACACATACCAGCAAGTCTATACTGCACGCTATCCAATGTTGGCTGCACACATAGTGGAAAACATGTTTGCTAGCATACGCTAACAAATGTTCTTACAGACATGATGCATTATCATTTCTTCCCACTCACAGAAATGTCTGTATCTGTGGAATGCTTCTAGCACTTGAAATAAGTGAATATCCTTATCCTCTCAGCAGTAACACTTTAAGGACACTATTTGGTCAACATTTACACCTCATGCTCTGTTGCCTCTCTGGGATAGTTTATACATACATTAATGGTTGTTCATCACTACAGCACAAGCCACTTAAACCTCCTCCACTGCTACTGCTCTTTCATCAGTGATTTCCTTAGCCATAATTCTCTTTCCCCCCCCCCCCGAGTTTCTATGGCAAAACCCCTTGAACCGCTAAAGTACTTACCAGAGCACTCCACCCCTTGCCCCCACAATACAATAAAGACACAGAGCAATAAATTGGGTTTAACTGGGCCACAACTTTATAACTGCAGCATAGTTTCTAGACTAACCAACTAACAAAGTCCTCCCACAAAGCAGTACAGGTTTAGAATCTGTTCAGGCTCCAGGATGGTCATCCCTTTGTTCCTATCCCCAATCCATCCCTTTGCCAGAGGAGCAAACGATCGATGTCATGGTCATGCTCCGCTACCCACTTAGGGACGAGCGAGCACCATCTTCACAAAAGTTGAACAGCTTCTGAGGACGCAGATGTAACCTAGAGACCAGCCACTCTCCCCATGCTGTACAGCTCCAAGGGATTGCAACTGAGCCCTCTTCTTGCATTTGGCTACCAACAGGATGGTCACCAATCCTGCCTTACTTCTCTGACTCACACTGCCTCAACTGGTGGTGACTAATACGACCCACCATTGGTGTCATAGAGTAGGCAAAATACCACCCACACCAATTAAGCAGGAAGACAAAAAAAATAAAATCCCCCTTGGTCCTGCTGCACCAACCAGTTTATCAGCAGGGCAGGTGGGCGCCACATCTTTTCCAGACTAGAATGCCACAGGTAAAGCAGCCTTCCTCATAAGCTCCACCCTCACACCCAGTTTTATCTGGCTTTAGCCAGCTTCCATGGAGCCTCATGCCTTCTGCCTTGGGGTGGGAGGGGCAGAAATCACTCCCTCCACAGGCTCAGTCAGGGCACCAAACCAATCCATTCAGATCAGCTCCTTCCTTCTTCTTTCAAACGGCTTTCCTTTTACTGCTTTCCTCCTCAATGTCTGCTCTTCCTTGTTTGACTCAACTGTTATAATATACTTTGGTCATTTGTCACCTATACTACTGCAGGCATGTCCTACGTACAACTTTTAAAAAGTCCTGCTTCTGCATGAAGCAGTGGTCTGCTGCCTGTTTCCTGATAAGTCTTACAGCACACGTCCCACTTCCCTTCCCAGCACACTCACCATCCAGCAGCCTCGTAATTACCTTTCAGATAAACTGTCCTCATACAATTCTGAGGCTGTGGAACAGCAGGGAGAGTAGAATGTGTGTTCTCATGTCCTGTGTCTTACAGTAGGAGGGGTACGTTAGACATATCATCAATCCTGAGGGCAACAGTGACCAGTTTCTGTACCTTATTTCATCTCAATATCTGCCAGACCCACTAATGCCCAAACAGCCTCCTCCTTTTATTGGGTTGTTTCCCAGTGTGCTAGCTCAAGACATTTTGATACCTAAAATGGGAAGAATCCCTACCTATATGCATTACAATAAAGTTAATTCTGTACATATTATTTTTTATGTATTTACAATATTTTTACCCTGCCTTTCTCCCCAAAGGGACCCAAGGCAGCTTACAAAAGAAAATACAAATACCACAAAGAGGAAGAGAAAAATAGCTCCTCCCCACAGATTGGTTTTCCAGTCTAGGGCATTCCACCCTGCCAATGCCCTAGTCTTAAATCCATGTTTTGTTTCTTAGCTCACATAACCTCTCTCTTTGTAGCACCTCAACAGAAAGCCCTCACTTTCTGACCATAACTTAGATCCCTTCTTTCTTGCCTTCAATCTGCTCCAAACAAGCCTATCTGTTCCCAACTTGTTTCTGTCACCCACTCTTGCCTTTGTATTTTATTCTCTAAAGCAGGGGTGGGGAACCGGCGGCCCGCGGGCTGAATCCGGCCCCTGGAGCGATCCGGTCCGGCCCGCGCGAGACCGGACCTAAATCAATCAGGTCCGGCCCGCGCGAGCAGACCGGAGACTCCGACAGCCCCGCCGGCCCCGCGCGCGCTCCCCTCAGCGCGACTCCTTTGGAACCCGGAAGCAGCCGGATTCAAAAGGAGTCGCGCCGAGGGGAGAGCGCGCGGCGCGCTCACCTCGCGCGACTCCTTTGGAACCCGGCTGTTTCTGCGCATGTGCAGAAACAGCTGGGTTCAAAAGGAGTCGCGCGAGCAGCGCACATGGGGACGGCGGCGGCCGCCGCCTGAAAAACATAAAGAGAGCATGGGGGGGAGGTAAGGAGAGCGGGGGGTAAGGAGAGCAGGGGGGCGGTGTGTGTGTCCCCCCCCTGGTGTGCGCGCTTTGCGCATGCGCACGCCGGGGGACCCATTTGCGATGGAGGGGCACACGGCCCGCGGGACATTTTCCCCATGGGAAAATGGCCCTCCATCACAAATAGGTTCCCCACCCCTGCTCTAAAGGTCCCTACACTTCAAAAAGCCTCTGCCTACTTCTCCAGCTGACACGCCCTCCCTTTCTCCTCTTTTAAATCCATTTCTTTTAGAAATCTATCCATGAGTATAGGCTGACCTGCACTGCCTGCAGCTAATTAACCCTCCTCCATTCCTCTCATGCTTCCTGCTTCTTTATCAAATTCTTTAGTCTATCTGTACCATTGTGCTGGTCCTCTGAAAGTTGATGATGGTGAGGCAAATTCCATGCCAATTTTGTGTTTCATGCAGTATCTATGATTGTTAGCATTGTGGTCGATGATTTGGGTGTTGTTTCTTTCTTGCATGACTCCTCCTCTCAGTGGCGAAGTTACACGCCCCGTGGGGTGGGGGCCGCGGTGACACCACCCCCCACGGATGCCACACACCCCGCCCCTGGGGTGTGTGAGGTCATCGTTGCGCGGCGCGAAAACACCCTCCCCTCGGCGCTTTTGGGCTCCTTTTTGGAACAAAACGGCACAAGGGAGGGTTGAACTGCAGTCAAAAACGGCTGTGAAGTGGAAGCAACGCGGATCCACCGCTTGGATCCACCACCCCTATCGCACCAACTGTGCTGACGCCTCTGCCTCCTCTGTCTTTTAGGGCTGCATGACACAAGCAGCACATTTGTGCTGGCATGCACATATAATCATAGATCAGAATTACCTGCTGATTGGTGCTGATCATGCAGGTCTAAAAGGTACAGGAGCCCTAAACAAAAGTTAACAATACCCAGCAAATGGTTGGTAGCAAAGATGGTGTCACGAATTGGCCAACTCAGGTACTTGCTAAGGTCCCACCTGGCTGGACCAAACCCTGAACCTTCAGTATTGGTGGCAGTGATAGTGCTCAAAACTGATCAGGCTCCAGGATGTTGACACCGGGGGGGGGGGGGGAGGGTGTTCCAGTACAGGAATATACCCGAAGACCACCAGCAACTTTGCACCAGCAATATTTAGCAGGTACTGATAAACAGGTTTGAGAAATCCACTGAAAGTCACCTCTATGAAGTGGCTATTTAACCCTTAAAGGTGTTGCTGTAGTAAATAGAACATTTTGTAGAGATTTTTCAGTGAGAAAAGTGAGTGGAGCGAAAGGGCTAAATATCCCCTACTTCAACACTATGAACCCAGACCAAGTTGTGGCCCAAAATTAGAAACATATTGTCTGTTTCCATTTGAGACATTAGATGTAAAAAAGGGCAACGTTCCAGTACCTTTAACAAGTGTGCAAATGAGGAGATTTCAGCAGATCAAGCTTTTCTCAGCCTTTGCACGGGGAGCCATATTTTCAGATTCAGCAGTCTTTTCTGCTTTGCATTGGATTATCCCATTTCTAACAGCACAATCATATGCATGTCTACTCAGCAGTAAGTCCCACTTAGTTCAATGGAGCTTACTTTCCATAAGTATATTTAGTTGGGCAGCCTAAACTTGTATGTTTTTTTTCCTGAGCTCTGAGATACGTACTCTGGGAAATACTTTAATTATACCAAAAGGTTGTTACAATCAATAATCCCCACCAGAACAAGATTTCAAGCCTATGCACACTTACCGGTACTTAGAAGTAAGACACCATTATGGGACGGTTCTGAATAAACATTCATAGAGGCAGATTGTAGTTCATGCAACCTGATATTTTGTGCAGATTATGTCTTTTTCTTTGTTTTGTCGCAATTGCTCAGAACTTCTGTGATGCATCAAACAAGAACTGGATGACAAAAGAAAATGTGCAAAAATGTACAGAGCATGTTTTGACGCACAGAATTTAAAAAAGGGGGGGGATCAAGCCAACTGCTGATAAATCCTGTGAAAACTAATTATGTATACACAACAATACTTCAAATTTATGTCTAGCAGGATGAATATTTTTCAGTAGGAATGCAGCTTGAATTTCCACAGCAGTATTTAATATTAAACCTCAGGCATATCCTCTGACACTTCTTCCAGATTAATCCTTCATTTTCAGTTTCTTGATTATTAACTGGTTTTGTACTACAGAAAAACACACAAGTGCCGTGTGTTCAGCATACACCCACATGGCCTATTAACATGTAGATTCAGGAAGTTCTTTTCGGCCTCTTGTCTATCCATGGGCATGCTTAGCTTTCTAGAATCTGAAGAGCTTCACTGTGATTGTTCACACTGTGCCCCAAATCTATGACTTCATTAGTTCCAGTCTAGCAAGAGTGATCTGCTTGAGGTGGGTATCCCAGTTTGCTGGGTAACCGGATAACCCACATATCCAGCAATTTGCCTCAGAAAAGCTGGGTGAGGGACATGATTTTAGCAGATTCGCACAGTCAGACGCTATTCTGAGTGAAACCTTTTGCAGCCCCAGACAGCTATCAGACAGGGTTAGAAGGATGAAGTTACTACTCCAAGGACCTACCAAGATACAAAATGGATATTCAGCCGCAACATACTGCTGTTTGCCAGTCTAAAGTGACTACCACTGGTTGAGTAACCCTTATCCGGACTGCGTGGGACGGGAAGTTGTCTGGATTTCGGATTTGTCTGGATTTTGGAATATTTGCATAAATATAATGAGATATCTTGGGGATGGGACCCAAGTCTAAACACGAGACATTCATTTATGTCTCATATACACCTTATACACATAGCCTGGATGTAATTTTATACAATATTTTTTAATAATTTTGTGCCCCAGCATGCCTTGTGAAGGTGCTGGAAAAAGTTTTTTTAAGAAAAGTCATAGCCCCCAAAATATCTGGATTTCCAAATAGTCTTATTATTAAAATCCAAATAGTGGATTTTGGATGTCCGGAGAAGGGGTAATCATCCTGTATTATTGTCGCACTTTAAGACAAAAAAAGGGGGCGGGAAATATAGCTTTTCCTAGCTTTGCAATTCTAATCCTATATGACTAGTGGCATTGTGAGTAAAATAGAAGCGAATGAGATAAATCCATCAGATGTAGTATTTCCACAATGCAGCAGTTCCTTCTATGGTGGCTTTCCATTTTTCCCTTTTATGAGAAGGGAAACTGCACACAAGCAGGCACAGAGTGTTTTGTGTCTTACAGAAGCATTTGGGGACACGGCGTGTGCTGCAGAGTTCAATGTTCTCAAGAACTCAAGAGCTCAGGAAAAATGCATGCAATTGGTGTCAATTTTCTGTACTTCCTTTTCTGGACTGTTTCTACATCTATTTGTGGGTGAAATGGCAAGTCTATTATACGGTTGTGATTGTGAATACAAAATATGGCGGCTATCTTTTCGTTCCTTGCCTTTAAAAGCTACACGGTGGGCAGATATTCAGAACGTGCAGCTTTCTTCCACATGTAGTTGCTTTGCTAACACAGCACCTGTAGAATTCCGCTGGTTGTGTGGCTGTGAAAGGCACAGAGTTCAAGACTGCAGTAGCAGATGGAGCAGCAACAGCAGGGCTTCTGCATGAGCATGTTGTCAGGCAACTCCTGGATGCTGCCAGTACTGATACTGCTGTGAAAGGAGCAAAGAGGAGACACTCTAGCCCACCACTCTCCTTTCTTCTATTTCTTCTCTGTTCCCATCCCTCCTCCTTTTCAAATCAGCACAGAAGGAGAATGAATGGCAATTCACTCACCTGTTGGCTGAGCAGAGACTCTATCTGGAAAACATGGGGAAGCTAATACAGAAGAACCAGAAATACCCTATATACAAATACAGTCAAAAGCAGTCTTGAGTACAGAATGCAAGGGTGTGATCTTGTGTAAACAGGGCTACACTCATCTCCATGAACACGTAGTCCACTGTGTAGGACTTACTTAAATGCCTACTTGACCACAGGCAAGAGGGTATTTCTTCACATTTATTTTCTATTTTTGGAGAGTGATTAATATTTTGTATCCAGTTCAAATATTCATACAAAATATATTTTCTCCATGTAACACTACTCTTAGGGCCCAATCCTATTCTTTCCACTGCCGATGCAGCAGTTCCAAAATGGCTACCGCTGCATCCTGTGGGGGGCAGTTGCAGAGTGCAAGTCTGTGTGAACCTGCACCACGGGATTGGGCCTGGGAAGAGAGATAGGATTCGGCGGCTGCCGCTGCCATCAAACCCATCCCCTTCCTGTACCTGATCCGACCATCCCCACCCTGTCACCTCCCTGTTCCTCCCTTCCCCCCACCGGTGCATTGCACCGCCCTCCCTCACTCCATCCTGCCTCTCCTGCCAACCTACCTCCTCCAGCGGGTCCTGGGGGAGCCACTTGTTTGTGAAGGCTCTGGCTTTTCCGCCGGTGCTCTGGCAATGCACGCCTCCGCACACTGCCAGAGTGAGCTTTGCGGCTACTATAAGGCAGTCTGTACTGGCGGAATGCTAGTTCCGCAAGCAGAGAGCCATTGGTCTGCCTGTAAGGGACGTTAAATGACAATCTGGCTGCATGACTATAGCATACAGCAGCTGGCAATAATTGGCTCAAATGAGGATTTTTTTTCTGATCATGGGAGAAGGGATGTTTTGTGAGTACCCTATTCTGACATTGCACTTATTGGGTGCTGGGGTAACATATGATCCTTCTGTGTCTGACGTGGGTTGTTAAATGCTGTTGCCTTGTCCCTTGACCCCAGATGGGTGAATTGCCATTCATTCTCCTTCTGTCACTGTGAGGATTTGAAGAGGAACAGAAGTGGTAGAAAGGTGAGTGATGGGCTAGAGAGTGTCTCCTCTTCTCTCCTTTCTTAGCAATACCAGCATTGGCACTGGTGCTGGTAAGCAGGTGGGAGCTGCCTGATTGCCTCCTCGGCTACTGGAATCCTGAAGATCCAGCAATAGTGGTGGGCAGGTGGAGCAACCTTCCCCACTGACAATTCACCAACTGAGGTAACTGGTTCTGTTCACTCTGTGAGATGACTAGGGCTGCAATCCTATAGACTTCCGTGAGAATAACAGCCCAATCCTAGCCAACATTCCAGCACTGAAACAGCCTCAATGCAGCCCCGAGGTAAGGGAATAAATGCTCCCTTAGCTTGGGGAGACCTCTGTGACTGTCAAACCCCCCCCCCGAATGCAGCTCGCACCCCATTTGCATGGCTGCATTGGCTCTGGAAAGTTGGTTAGGATTGTGCTGTATTTCCCACTCAATTTAATGGGGCGTACTTCTCAGTAGACATGCTTAGGATTGCAGTGTAGAAATCATTCATGTGACAACATATTTGTATGGGTTAACATCTGTAGTAATATTGGTCCTGGCTCTTGTTGAGATTGTAGAAAAGACTTTCTGTCATGTACGGACTGATTCACATGGATGTTTGTCTCCCATGCTCCCCAATCTCACCCTCCGGGAGGGACTGCAGCAAAAAAGGAGAAGCAGCTGTTCAAACACCTCAAATATCCCTGCAATCTCCCTATATCTGGGTAATATTTTCCCCACTAAAGAAATGAAGTACTTTACTTACTTCAAGCAGGATGTTAAATGGAAGAGAGATTATTGTGGAATGAGAGAGACTTGCTTGGCCCTGTTGTAGATGGCCTTATGGTGTTAAGATCCAATGAGCAATGAGAGAGAGAGAGAGAGAGAGAGAGAGAGAGAGAGAGAGAGAGAGAGAGAGAGAGAGAGAGAGAGAGAAATTATTAGCATTTTGCTCTTGCATAATTACAAGTCTTACTAGTTAATATTGCTGTGTTTCCATTCAGCGCAGTCACCCACTATTTTTTAAAGCAATATTTTATAGAACTCTTGATTTTTTTAAAAAAAGAGTTGATGTGTAGATGTAATTTGGAGGTAATTCTCTCTGCCCTGTTAAACCACAGATGAACCACATATTTCTTTTCACACTCACAAGCTATCCCCACAAGCATGTCCTTACAATTTGTCCTCGTCTTCTGTGTGATATACTTTTCAGTGAAGTCTTATATTGTTAGTCCATTGCCTGAGGCTCTGAATTTGAGCAAATCAAATCCCAAATGTCAAGAAAATAACCCACAGAGAAAAGCCTTTATTTTATACCATTACCTTCAGGTTCTGCACTTTCAGCAACATATACCAAAACTGAGTTACAAGGACATGAAATTAGGGCTATTACTTCAGCTGCTAGGCCAGAAGTTACAAAGTAAAAGCCTAGTTATGATGTTTACTGTGCAGTAACAATCAGGACACTAATAATAGATAACCCCAAGTCTCGTTCTCTTTTGCCCATCTGAATGTTTTGGTGAAATATCAAGACCTGAATCTATTAACGTTGCAGAGTTGAATACAAAGAATGCCGCAAATTTGTCACGAAATATATGCTTTTCATGAACATTCAACAGCGATGAAAAGTAACTTTCCTTTTGATGACTTTGTTGGTGATTGCTGCTTAGGAAGAGATCAAAAGTGTTTGCCTGTTCTTTGTCATCACTTGAAATTGGCTTTGTTTGCTCTCAATGATGTCAGTACATAGTCAAATCTGATTGGTTATGTAGTACTGTGTTATCATCCCATTCATGATGTGATTTCTGATTAGTTAGGATTGTGCCTGTGGCTAAAGAAGAAGAAAATGCAGAAATGGGGGGGGGAGGTGCTGAAAGTACAACAGTGGTAGTTAACAGATTAAAAAGTGATATGTCTTTACAAGAGAGCATCTGGGAGTGGGATATTTCTGCCGCTCCTCAAAAGTACTGCTGTATCCCAGAAATCAAACTGGGAGAACATTTGGTTCAGACATAATTCATTTTGACTTCACCTTCAAAATGAGATGTGGGAAGAGAGAGACTGAACAACAATATCTGATGCATAAAGGAGGTTCCATCTTGGAACAGAGATACAAGGGAAGAAATCCTTTGCATGATGAAAATGTATTTCACTTAGATAGAATACATAGAAATGAATAATGTTCTATGGTTATTAGCAGGGCCAGCTCAAGACCTCCTGATCCCTGAGAAGACATGCCAAATACTGCCTCCTTTTACCTGATGATGTGCCAGCCTGTTCTTCTCCCACTCGCGGATGTTCTTCTAGCTCAACGCTCTCCTCCCCTCCGCGTTTCCTCTTCCGCCCTGTTCCCCTCTTCCTTTTTCAATCCAGAGACTGGAATGAGAAGGAGTAGGGGAAGCAACTGGGTGCACAGATGAGTGCCCCTCACCAATCCACTACTACCTGAGACAACTGCTTCAGTTGGGCCAGTCCTGGTTGTCAGCCTGTTGACTTCATAAGCACTGAAACCATTTTAATCATGAGCAAAACAGACCCAGTGGTTGTGTTCCTAATAAAAATAAAACATATAACTACCAGCCTAGTCCTAACCAACTTTTCAGCACCGATGCAGCCCCAAGGCAAGGGAACAAACATTCCCTTACCTTCAGCATGCCTCCGTGACTGCCCCCTTCCCACCTCAGGATGCAGCACACACCCCGTTGGCATGGCTGCATTGACACTGGAAAGTTAGTTAGGATTGGGTTGTCAGTCAAGCATTCTGAGGGAACAACCAAATTAGCTTGTTTTAGGCAATTCCATTCTGACTGAACCACAGGGCAACTTACACATCATCACTAATTGAAAACAAGTGGTGGCGGGTGATGATTCATGTGGGCAAAGTAGCATGTGCATGAGCTCCGATGATAATAGTCAGCAGACATAGTTTAGAGCAGGGGCGACAAACATAAGGCCAGAGGTCTGGATACGGCCCATGGAAGCTCTTTATCCAGCCCCAGTGATAATTGGGTTCTCCCAGCACCACCACCGGCTGCTGAACTCTGATCAGCAGAAGCAGAGCTGTTGAAAGGACAGCACTGGGAAAGCCAAATTATTATGTGGGCCACCCTTCTAGCAGCATCGCGTCTGCCGAGGTGCTGGGAGGAAGAGCTGGAAGGAGACCTCAAAAGGCAAGGAACAGTATGAGGGAAGAGGCAGATCAAGAGGGGTGAGAAAGGGTGAAGCTGCTGAGGCACTGGGAGAGCCCAATTATCACACGGGCTGCCCTTTCAGCAGTGCCACTTCTGCAGCTGAGATGTGCTCTGCAAAGTGATGCCTCAGCAGAAGTGGCACTGCTGAAAGGGCAGCCCGTGTGATAATTGGGCTCTCTCAAATATTGAAAATATTATCAAGACTTGCATATTTTCTCTTCTGTTATTTGCAGCTAATGATTTCCTAAGTGAGGAAAAAGTGCTCATTTCTGGTCATTACCTTTTGACTTCATGACATCACTTCCAGCCCTCAACTGGCACCATGAATGCTGTTCGGCCCACTGTATGAAATGAACTTGACACCCCTGGTTTAGAAGGTCAGTAGACTGTAGCACAGTGGTCAGCAACTGGTCCGCTAAATCCCTGGAAATGTTTGCTAATGACTACTGGTGATGAATAATGCCATTAAACAGGGGGAACTGAAGTGGAAATTGGACAGGCCTCCCATGGGGGCTAAACTGGAATTTCATGTTTTACATGAAATCAGAGTGGATTACTGATTTTGAATTTTTTCATCACAGTTGAGTTGAACTGTATAACTTGTTCATAATGGACTTGTGTGTGTGTGTGTGTGTGTGTGTGTGTGTGTGTGTGTGTGTGTGTGTGAGAGAGAGAGAGAGAGAGAGAGAGAGAGAGAGAGAGAGAGAGAGAGAGAGAGAGAGAGAGAGAGCTTTCCCATTCTTAAGAGTTTGTATTCTGAAAAGTCTGTAGCAACATGTATATAGAGTTTGGAAGCAGGGCCCAGCTGGACAGACTCACCCTGTTTAAAAAACACCACCCCAAAACCCAAGAAGAATTCAATTGTTATAGTTCTTTGCTGTTACAAGGTTGAACAAGTATTAGAAACTCTGCTCCTGCTCCACAGGCCTTAGAAAGGATGCAGAGTTCTGAAAGTAACTCAGTCCTCTGCAGTGGCATCACTAGGAGGGCGCGGACCACACCAGGTGACACCCTCGGTGTGTGTGTGTGTGTGTGTGTGTGTGTGTGTGTGTGTGTGTGTGTGTGAGTGTGTGACACCATTAGTGGCCAAAATTGTGGAAACCTTGTATTTATGAATACTACCATACTGTTATATATCATTGGAAAGGTAATTTAATACAGAATGTAATGAAGCACACTGTGTTGAATTATCTGTATTCTCTATCAAACATTATGGTCAAATACCTGTAAAAAGAAAACACAACTGCCTTAAGTAACAAAAAATGGATTTCCTTAACTCAAAACTGACCAATGAGACTAATTGTTCTGAGAGCCAATGAGGTGTTGTTATGACACAGCATGCAACCAGTATGGTGTTAGTATGAGTCAGCTCTCATTTCTATGTATCAGAGTTAATAGTGGAACCCTTATTCAGTTGTGTGAGTGTCATCAAGTTGGCCACTGTTTTTTGGGTTGGTTACTGATTTGTTGGGTGACCTGTACTGTTATATACCGTATTGGTCTGAGTATAAGACTCACTTTTTTCTCCTAATTTAAGTTTTTAAACTAGGGGTGCGTCTTATAATCAGGCTGTTGCAATTTAATGCCAGTGATTTAATTCAATTTTTTTAATAGCACCAAACTTTAAGGGTGTGTCTTATAATCAGGTGCGTCTTATACCCGGGACAATACGGTATTAAACTAAATAAAGTTAATGGGGGTGATACCATGAGTTACTGTACTGGGTGACGCAAACCCTAATGACACCTCTGGTCTTCCACATCCCATTTGTGCCCTGAAAGAACTCCTGCATAGCATTCCTCCACTGAATAGATATTTCTACTCTGCACTAAAGCAGGAGCGCTGATTACTTTTGATGATTCAGTGATGTGAACCAGTTCTCTAGCACTAGAGCATTAAAACAGTGCCCCCTTTGTGTAAGTACTAGGGATCACTGATCCCAACCATACATGCGTACACATGCCGTGTAGTGCAAAAATGGCAGCTCCAAGACAAATCACTCTGTTTGCTGATTCATCACTATGGTTAGATTCTCTCTGTACTATTACTATGCACCAGGGGAAGCTAAAAACAGAACTCATTTGTGTTCCTAGTGCAATTAATGACTGTATTTAAAAAATGACAGATATCTAATGAATAATAGGGTAAGGGGAATACTAAAATGGAGAAGTTCAACTGAAAGGTTAGCAATTAAAAGCTTATCTGTGTTCATGGCTTATTATTTAATGCTACTCTCTTAATCATGATGCAAGCCAAACCTCCTAGAAATATAGAACAACTTGGGGCGTTAGAATTATTTTGGAAACTTGTAACAAAGGCAGATTTAATTAGCAATCATTAGTGGAATGCACGACAATGTCTTGTTTACACACAGATTATTGTTTAAGTCAATGTCAGAAAAACAATTACACGCTTTAACACTTGGGAGAATGTTTACATTATTTATGGAAATGATGGATTCTTTTGAGTAAATCCCCCATTCAACAAACAGTCTGCCACTTGAACCCCATTGTCCGTAGTGTAATAGTAATTGGAAGCCTAAATGGATGCATTATATGGCAAGCCAGCTCCATAGTTAATGGAATTCAAATTTGCTCCTGGTGGTTTTGCCATTGAGGCTGCTATTGCTGTTGTCACAAGGCTCCCTAGAGAGAAGCTGGTTGTTGCAAAATGTTCGCCTTGTATGTAACAGTCCCATGCTGCGAGAACCCATCACTTCTTCAATTAAGAAGGATATTCTTAGGACTGAAGCAGTAGCAATTGTGTGGCTGGCAAATTCCTCCTACGGGTGGGTGTTCCTAAATATTGCTCCTATCTATAATCCTTGTTACAGAACAAATTGCACAATTCAGTATAATTCCTAGAAGTAGAGGATATGAAAGACCCTGTAACTTGGGTGGCTTCACAATGTCAGAAACTCTAGACTTTTTGTTGCAGTCTCCATAGATTACAAGATTACTCTGTGTTGTTGTTGTTGTTGTTGTTGTTGTTGTTGTTGCTGCTGCTGCTGCTGCTGCTGCTGCTGCTGCTGCTGCTGCTGCTGCTGCTGCTGCTGCTGCTGCTGTTGTTGTTGTTGTTGTTTTTCACTGTCTGTGGGTCCAGGACTGGGGGTACTCATGTTCCCAGACCATTATTTCTGATTCACTGGGAGAGTTGGGCCAGTGAACCAGGAGCGCATATGATTGATCTGGGAGACATAAGGAGGACTGTAACACACACATTCCATCACACTATCCTTCTCTGCCACTCTGTTTCTTCTGATGAATAGAAATGTGTATATTGAGCAAGCACTGGAAAGAGAAAATCACATAGTCCTTCTCCTACAAAGCACTACCAATGACTGCTGTGAAACATCACCCAACCATTGGCCAAGAGCATCATGCTGTCCATCTTAGCTGGGGGCATACTTGGGGTTATTGCCTTTTAACTTCACAGCAATGCAGGCGGACCTTCCCATGAGTCATAGGGAATGGCTGGCAGGAAACAGATGCATGTGGTTCCATCTGTCTACAATATCTCTGAAGGATGATGCCAGGGCCAGCAAAATTCTGAATTGATCTGGTGTCCTAATAAGCCCTTATTATTGTAACAATACTATCCAACATCCATCAAATAATGATGACAAAACATCCATCCAAAAATGGTGACAAAAAGGAGGGGAGGAAATATGTACACCACTCTGAGCTCCTTGGAGGAAGGGCGGTATAAAAATGTGAAAAATAAAATAATAAAAATAAAATGCTTTAAATCTCAGACCTACCTGATGAGGAACTCTCAGAAACTGCATTGTGCTGTGGCTGCTGCACATATTACTAAACCCTTGACTATCATTAATCATTTTAATCTGCTGTTTGAACAACTGCCTGTTGACTCTGCCTATTGGAATTTACAGATTAAATCTCCTATGGCTAATGTCTCCTACAGGAACTTTAAACCTTTAAAACAATACCTATATTCACTACCACATTGATCTCTGAAGTATTTGTGTATAAATCTGATTTCTGTGTGCCCCTTTGCTGTGCTATTAGAAGGTCTCCTAAGAACTCTTGAAAACTGTCTTACTTACTATTTGAAAAAGGATCTATCGGGAGGGGGGGGTGTTGTGTGATCTCTGGGCCTGCCAGAAACATGGTATTTTTGTGTGCTTGGTTGTGGTTGGCATTCTTGTTTTTCCACTTAGGATCAAAAACGGATAAATGTCATGAGGAACCCTTCAATCAGTTTAATAGCTCCAAAGCAAACTGGGTTGGGATTTTTTTTACATTGGAAGAAGGAAAGTTCCTTCTTGCTACTGAGCCTTTTCCATAGGTGTGTATGAATGAGTGAATGAGTTCTCCAAAACACATCTATCATTTTCATTTGAGGATTGTGTAGATGAAGAGCCTGGTTTGAACTTGACAACTTTGAATCATCATGATTTGCCTTATCTATCTGACTTTGTTTCTAATATCAAATATCATTCTGATGTTCTGTGGGGGATTTGGTGGGTCAAATCCTCAAGACATTTGTGTAGAAAACTGTAATTCAAGACCTATATGGCTCTGAGATTTGGGTTATTATGCTAATGCTCCAGAATAATTTTTTAGGGGAAGTGTACTGTATTGCCCTTCTACCTTAGACTCCAGCGGAACTAATTAGAACAGAGGTTACATTTCCATCTATTACTGCCAGGATCTTTAAGTCTGTGTTTCTGTTTTGGAACAGATTGCATGCAAACACCATATGCACAATTTCTTAGAACTTGAAAAAGGCAGCTGGGTGCAGCAGCGTTAAGGCCTGATACAGTACTGACATATTCTCTGTTTCCAGAGGAATTAATTTTATCTGGACTGGTGGTCTAAGCTTGGTAGCTATGAAAAGATGCAATTGCAGATATGGACTTGATTCAAATGACACATTTTTCAGATGGCATGGCTTGTTTACAGTGGACCACAAATATCTACAGTTTCATTCTTCTCACAGGCAGGTTTTTACAAAGCGTTACACCTATACCCTCCTCCTACTGGGCTAGAAGAGATCATCTCCTCACTGTGGTTTGCCAGGTATAACTGTGGTATACCTGTGGTACAGACCTACTTTAAGATATACAGTATGTGCTGCAGGGCACACTGTATGATGAGTGAAGACAAATGTTTTGTCACTTCCTTGTGACATCCTTTTGTCACATCCTTTTGTCACATCCTTTATCCTTACACACTGGATGGTCTATAATTGATATAATTTGCAGCTTGTTAATCAGATCAATTTTTATGCAACATGCACAGAATGGCCTTTTTTGTGATGCCAACAGGAAAAAAAAACTCAGTTCAAGTTTAATTGTTGGACCTTGAGTCCTTGGTCTAAGATGTTACTGTGTACTATATTCAGTAATCTTCCTTTTGTGCCATTATTGGCACAATAATACTAACAATAACAGCACAATCCTAACCAACTTTCCAGCACCGGTGCAGCCGCAATGCAGCCCCAAGGTAAGAGAACAAATGTTCCCTCACCTTGAAGAGACCTCCGTGACTTTCCCCGCACTGCAAAATGCAGTGTGCGTCCTATTGGCACAGCTACATCGGTGCTGGAAAGTTGGTTAGGATTGCGCTGTAAATATGTTAGTATTTCAGGTACCAGAAGACTCTTGGTGGTTTCTGCTGTTGCAGACTAGCACAAGGACTTACCTGGAAGGTGGCCAATATTATATCTCCCTAATACATTTCTTAACAAACTTTGTAATGAGTGAAATCCATCTTGAACATGGGTCTTAACATAAACTTGCAAACCATAAATTCGTAACAATGAGAGAACCTGCACCTAGAGAAAGTATTCGTTGGCAGGCAGGAGGCAAGATCATGTGTCTGTAGTTTCAAAAGTCACAGGGTGTGAAAGAAAATAAGCTAGGAGGAAGATGGAGAAATCATAGCAATTTTGTTGCTAAGATGTCCAGATAGAACATAAATTGTTTTACTGGTGTAAATGGTGTGAATAGACTGTTTAAAAGCCATTTTCCTAGATAGGTGGCATTTTGCTACATTGTGATAGCCACACAATCTAACCTTCAACAACGATATTGCTTCAACCGTACAAAAAGAAAATGGAAGTGTTCTGACTCGTATTTTCCAGGTAAAAAAAAAGAGTTAACTAAAGGAGAGTAAGAACATCTAGAAAGAGAGAATAGACTTTTTAATTCAACAAAAGTTGGACAAACTGATCCTGTGAAGTTGGAGGTTATGCCAAGAAGACATTTTGAGTTTGAGCCAAACAAGGCAAAGCCTATGGTAGTTGAAATATTATACAATTTGCTAGCCTTCAATAGTATCCCACAGTCTGCCAGATAACAGCTCAATCTTATACTCCCCCCCTCCTGCCAATGCAGCAATGCCAAAATGGCTACTGCTGCATCCTGCAAGGGGGGGGGGGTTTGAAGAGGTCTCCTATGGGTAAGGGAGCATTTGTTCCCTTAACTGGGGGGGGGGTAAGCCTCCGCAGTACGGAGGGGTCTACTCAGGCCCATGGTATTGAATTTGCTGGCGCAGGTCCATGTGGAACTGCGCCGCATGAGATTGGGTCTGGCAAGAGGATTTAGCTGCTCCTTCTCACTTACTGACCTACAGTATGTATGCTGCACTTGAATTCAGCTCTCACTGCCCTAGATTTAGACGGAATCAGCAGGACCCAAGTTAGGTCCTATTACTGTTGTACGTAAGGAACAGCACAGAGGTCTTGGAAATGCAACTATTTAGCATATTTGACATCACAAAGACTTTATACTGAAAGAAAAATGGCAATTAAATTAAGAATGAAATCTGATGTTTTATGTGAAGCAAAACTTAACCATATCCACACACATACACAACCCTTTCTCTGCCACTGGCAACTTTCCACTTTTCATTTATAATCTTGGAAACGGTTGATACACATTAAAGCTGGAAATGGTGTGCCGAAATTTGCTTCAACATCTTAATAGCCATTTCTTCACATCCTTTATCACATGATGGAAAGAAAGTCTTCTTCTTTATGCAATGAAAATATCTGATTTCTCTGGCTTGGAAGTAATTTTGGTTTTGGATTAGATTTAAAACAAAAGAAAACAAATCGTTTATTTACATTGCAAATATACATTTCTATCAAATATCTCCATATAGGAAGGAGCTTTGAACAACTGATGAAAGGAACACCTTTTTTCTCTCCCAAATGCCATCATCAGCTCTCTTTTGTTAAACAATGCAGTTGATTATTTTAGGCATCTGTTGTCCCTGAAATTATATGTGAGTTTAAAGCTATAATTCAAGCTTTCAATAACAATAAGCTGCCTCGGAATGATTTTTGAAGGTCCTATTCAAAAACCCCAGCTATATAATATACCCATAATGCAAGTGCGTACAATTACAATTTGGCTCCAATGTCAATTTATCTTACTAGAGTAACTTTAATGTAGAGTTAATAATACAAGGAAAGGCACAACTATTGATGTTGAAGTTCACTAAACAGTAGGATGGTGAACCAAACAAAATACAGGTGCCCTTCATCTTCTGTGCAATTGTCTTGCGCAAATTCAGCTACACGCAGCCAGCAAATCAAATAAACCAAAAATAACCCCCAAAGAAAAGCAACAGTTTAAACAGTGAAGGTGATTTCACTTACTAAATACCTGCCTGAGAATGAGCCTGAGATCGGAGAATGAAGCTGCCATTCCCTCAGTTCCCACCTATCTCTCATAATTTTTATAGAGACAGTATTTATTTTCCAGATGTAAGGGATTTTCAATGTAATTTGGGTACAGTCAGACTTTTTTATCCACGGTTTTTCCATCCACGGATTTGACTCAACACTGGCGTTGCTGAAGGTGGGATGGAGCTCTAAGTTCCGCCGTGGTCCGACCCTCCGTTACACAGGAACACGAAGCGCCCCCGCCCCTCGCCTTCGGAGCCATTCAAGTCGGTGAAAGCAACGCGCAGGACACTCCTTCCGCATTACTTTCACCAACTTGAATGGCTCCAAAGGCGAGGGAGCGGGGGCGCTTCGTGTTCCTGTGTAGCGGAGGGTCAGACCACGGCGGAACTTAGAGCTCCGCCCCCCTGCAGCGACGCCAGTGTGACTCAACATGGGTGGCAAAACTACGAAGAGGGAATCTGACTGCACCACATTACCTCTTTTTTTCAGCATAGTTGGGGGCCTGCCAGCTGCTTCCTGCCTCCTGTGTGCATACAAACCGTGGGCATCCTCTGAATCATGGGCAAAGGAGTATGGGTTTGGTAACTGTCAGCACAATCCTGCGCACGTTCATGGCGGTGGAGTGAGTGCTCCGCCTGAAGCCATCGCGAACGTGTCATAAAGCACGTTCACAACAACTCAGGAATAAGGGCAGCCGGCACAAGGCCAGCCGCCCTCACTCCGCCGCCAGGACGTCCCCACGGCTGCCGGAGTCAGGTAAGAGATACCCCGGCAGGGATCTCTTTAACACAGAGTTAAATGCCCATTGATTTCGAGGGCTTAGGCAAGCAAGTTTTATGCTGGAAAGTGGCCAATATCTCTAGTCCTTATATATATAGTCAATATTGTAAGAGGAATTATGGAAGAGATGCATTTACATTTGTAATTTATTTCACATTCATTTCAGATGAACTTCCAGCTTTCACATACTATTACTACATCAGCTAAGTGCTTCTCTAGTACAAGCAGCATGGTTGGTTCTCTAATGAACCACATACATAGAGGTCACATTGCTCTTGCCCAGAAAATGTACCACCTGCCTTACATGAAGACAGTAGGCACTTGCACGGCTTCTGCTGGAGTAGTTCTGAGTACAGACTTCTTCTTTGAACTGCTGAAGAAGTAACAATATCAAACATGCAGTATCAACAACATCAGCACTGCATTAAGCTGATAAACAATATGCCCAGATACTTGGCAGCCTTTCATCTGGCTTCTGGGACAGTGTAGTCAGTGTGAAACAACATGCCTAGAAAGGCCTTTGACATCTCTTGATCAAGCCTTGCTCCCAGATATAAAAAAAAGCCACCAGAATGTTTCACCCATCATCACTGGTTCCATTCTTTGAAGGTAGAACTGGGGGCTTTACAGTTCCTGCCGTCGGCACTGCCCACGTGCTCTGCGTATGGATGGCTGTATTTTTCTTCCTTTGCTGCAGATGTGTTGGCCGAGAAAAAAAGCTGAGATCACAAAAGCAAAATGGCCCTAGAAATGCCAGAATGGGTTAATGGTACCTCTACTTCTTGTTCTATGTATCCTCAAAGAGCCTTGAAAAATAGGGACATATGGCTATCAGTATTTTGCAGGTGCAGATCAGAAGCACTAAATAACTTGGCTGAAATGAATGTAGAATGTTTGCTGTAGAGCAGTGGTTCTCAAACGTTTTAGCACCGAGACCAACTTTTAAAAATGACACTCTATCGCAGTGTTTCTCAAACTGTGTGTCGAGACCCACTTGGTGGGTAGCGACCTGATTTCTGGTGGGTCCCAGGTGATGGAAAGATCAGATAAGTAATTGCCACAAGCCCTGAGGCTATTCAAAGATCAGATAGCTGCTAATTGCCCTTCAAAGAGCTGAGCTCCTGCAGTTTGCGAGATAGCTGCTAAGTACCCTGCAAACAGCTGAGCTCCTGCAGTTTGCAAGCTTGTGTAAATATAGGGAGATAAATGTTTGAGCGTCTCATAAAGCTAGGTGGGTCCCAATAGAGTGTCATTTTAAAAAGTGGGTCTCGGTGCTAAAAGGTTTAAGAACCACTGCTCTATCGGGACCCACCTAACTTTACCATTCAGACATTTATCTCCCTATATTTACACAAGCTTGCAAACTGCAGGAGCTTGGCGCTTTGAAGGGCAATTAGCAACTATCTGATTTTTAAATAGCCTCAGGACTTGTGGCAATTACTTTGCTGAACTTTCCATCACCTGGGACCCACCAGAAATCAGGTCCCGACCCACAGTTTGAGAACCACTGCTGTAGAGCATAGTATTTTACTCATATCTCTCCAATTCCAGGTCAATGTCCTTACCACTAAGTGAACTAGTGCCATCTCTCCTAGAAGAGAGAATAAACAAACCCTGTTTCCATCTTTAAGTGACCTATAACTCGCTTTCGGTTTCAATTCGCAGGCAAGCCCTTTATTATCTGACCCTGTCACAAAGCATCACAGGTAAGTGGATGAGCTGCTGAGATTCTTTCACTTCCAAGAGCAATAGCATCAAGCCTGTAACAAGATTTACCACAATACTGTATGATGAATACATTTTCAAAGATCATGAAAACCTCTTATCTCATCAAGGCTTCTTCTATCTTCATATGGTGACCTTTCACATGTATTTTAAAATACACACACACAAACACACAACAGAGATGTAAGGATCTGATAAAGCTCAAAACCATTTTCTTTTGCTCAGTGTGATTCAATGAGTAACACATCAAACTTACACTTGGAACTGCTCACTTGGTGACCTGGACAACTCCCTACCTCTACGTCTTAGTTCTGTATCAGTAAAATAGGATCTGGGTGTAGTTAGGACGTTTGCATGTTTGAAGGACATAGGTGTATAACCTTAGTGCAGTGCGACCCCCGCATCTGCGGAGCCACTTATCCACGGTTCCCCATGCCCCCCCACACCCATTGCCTTTATCTTCTTAAAAGAACATGTTTCTCTTTAACAGAACATGTCTGTCTGTCTTTAACAGAATGCTTTAAGCATGCAAGCTTTTAGCGACAAGCAGGCAGGCAACCTGCAAAATAGAGGGACACGGAATAGAACGTTTACAGGAAGTGACCTGCTTCATGTAAACATTCTGTTCTATGTCTCTCTATCGTGCAGGTTGCCTGCCTGCCTGTTTGTTGCTATAAGTTTGCATGCATGCTTATAGCGTTCTGTTAAAGAAAGACATGTTCTTTTAAGAAGATAAAAGAAGGTAACGGGCACCTGGGGTGATGCAGAGATAGGATTCCCCCTTATTCATGATTTCCAGTATCCACAGTGCGGGGGCAGGAACTTATCCATGTGGATGCCAGTTTGCTGGTGTGTCTTTTGCCCACACCAGTGAACAATTCTAGTACTTTCCTCTCCTGTACAGTGTGTGTGTGTGTGTGTGTGTGTGTGTGTGTGTGTGTGTGTGTGTGTGTGTGTGTGTGAACTATACATTTGAAATTCAAGTACTTTTGTATGGACAAAGAAGTATGGAGTGGCTGTAAATGAAGGTTGATATTGCATAACAAAAGACACAGATGAAATGTGTGACACAGCCGTTTAAGATGTCAGAGGAAAAGCGGGTGACAATAAGGGGATCAGATCACATATATGATATTAAATACTGCCAGAGCAACCTTAACCTTGCTCTATATAATTGTCTACACTCTGCCCCAATGCTCTGGGAAGTGGGTGGAATGTGCTTCTGGCATGCTTGCTCTTTGAACAAAGAGGGGCCGATAGATGAAGTATTGTCTGAAGTGGCCCAATGTGATGTATCACTTGCCCGATCCTGCCTAAAGTTAGGCTGGCAGAGCAAGCACTTTGCTGGCCTAAGGCATTGCAAAACTGCCACAAGACACTTTTCAGATGCCTCGCGTATAAGCGGCGAAGGCGCAGAGGCCAGCACTGCTCACACCGCTGGTGTCCCGGACCTGCGCCGGCTGACGCAGGTAAGTCCCGTAGTCAGCAAAGGGGTGGGGGAGGGTGGGCACTGGGCAGAGGCGGTGAGGGACAGAGGTCATTGACTGGCCTGGCCTGGGAGGGGGCAGGCGCTGAGTTGCTCTGATATCCAGAGCCCTGTTGCAGCCTGGGCTGGCCTTACACGGCCTTACACGGCCGCCCAGGACGCACGCCAGCTAAAGAGCTGGTGCGCATCCATTGCGGTCCATTGCAGTCCGCACTGCTTACACCGGGGGAAGGGGACGTTGATCCCCTTCCACTGAGGTGAGCCCTTGCCATGCCGGCACAGGCCGCAATCCACCCAGGATGCAGTGGAGCCTGTGCCAGCCCCATTGAGACTTGCAGGCAAGCAATATGTAGGATTGGGCCCTCAGAAGCGGGGTAGGGGTGGTGGGGGCTGCAGGCCCCAGGGCAGGGGGCCGTGGGCCCCAAGGGGGCGGGTGCACGTGGCGGCGGAGGGGTGTACTTGCCTCTGGGACGCGTCTCCTCCGCTACTCGTCGTGGTGTTTCGCCCGCCCTGGAGCTCGTTCAGCTCCAAAAATAGGTAGTTAAATGGCAGGGGCCATGATTCGAGCCGCGATGGGAGCGCGCGTCAAGCTGATGTCACGCCCGGGTCACGTGGGGGCGTGGCGTCGGTGCCCTGCCGAGGATAGCCACTGCAGGCCCTCATTCATGAACAGCACAATCCTATCCAATTTACACCACTGGAGTAACCAGCGGGGGAGGGCAGGGCAGGAGGCTTTGGAGGGGAGGGGAGATTTAAATCCCCTTAGAATTCCCCTTTTGGAGGGGATTTGAATCCCCTTTCCATTCTGGGGCCTCCAGATCTCACTGCACCGCTGGTTACACTAGTGGTGTTGGATAGGATTGTGCTGGAAATGGGATAGATAGCATACATTTCTACCATTTAGTACAGTGATGGCGAACCTTTTGGGCTTGGGGTGTCAACATTTTTGAAAATGCCTAACTTGACTCTGCTGGTGTGTTGCCCCCCCTTTTAATAGTAATTTTGAACTGAACTGAACTGAAAACAACTATAGAACACATTGCATTTTATTTAACATCAATTAGTGACTTTTTGGTTGCTGAGTTTTACTAGATAATAATTTGAAAGAGGTCTGCCAAAATCTCTGCCCTAAACGTTCAAGACAAGCCTGTAAAATGTTTGCAAAAATCGAAGGTGTGTCAGGGCCCTGGGGGAAACGCTGGTGTGTCACCCAAAATGACCCTGAGTGTCACCAGTGAGACGTGTGTCATAGGTTCGCCATCATGGACTTAGTACATACTCCCAATACCACAGGGCATGATAGGTTTGGGCCCTAAATGGGCCACAATGTATTGAATTAATATATCAAATCTTGTGCTGGGTCCTTGACACTCTCTCCCCTTTTAGTCTGGGCTCCTTTCCTGGCTGCTACAATCTATTCCCCCTTTCAAGCATTCTCACCCTGACTCAAAGCTGAAGGGAGACATCAGCTGATAATCAAAGCTTATATACCAATCCTTGTAAGGGGATGAAGAAACTCTGGACTGTATTTATTTTTATTTATTTTTCACATTTTTATGCTGCCCTTCCTCCAAGGAGCTCAGAGTGGTGTACATATTTCCTCCCCTCCTTTTTGTCCTCGCAACAACCCTGTGAGGTAGGTGGGGCTGAGAGATAGTGACTGGCCCAAAGTCACCCAGGAAGCTTCGTGGCTGAGCGGGGATTTGAACCTGGATCTTCCAGGTCTAAGTCCGACTCCCAAACCACTACACCATCCTGTACTCCCTCCATCCTTGCCCAGGGGGTTCACAGTTAGCATCCCTGAGCAGAGCAACGTCTGGAGATCAGTTCTGGGACCCCTTAACCAACCCACTTACACACACGAATCCCTGTTCTTAATCCTCATCCTGCACTATACTGGCTTGTTGTAGCTAAAACATGGCTAAAACACCATATCCTCTCAAGCAGTCTGAAAGTGAAAAACAGCCTCAGCTACAGACCAATCAGGTGAAGAGCAAAAACGCTCCCCATTGAATCCTTGGGGAATGGGCAGTGATCTTCGTTAAGCAGCACAGCATAGAGCAAGAAACTCGTTGCAATGTCATAACAATGCACATTTGGATAATGACTAGATTTTAGGATATTTTGATCTCCTTTTCAGTGTAATGTGTACATATACATAGGCTAAAACAGTCTGATAATTTATGCACAGTAAATTAGTCAGTGAAGCTAGCATTCGCTTCAAGGTATAACCTTTTACTTAAAACAACATCAAATTGACACCTCCGAACCACAAGCCATTCAGTGTGTGCTCACCTCTAATCATGAGTCATTTGTGCTAGGTCAAAGGTAGTAAATGAGGTAGGCAAAATTCCCAGGTTTAGCTATAAGCATGAGGTTATTGTGACTGATATTTATCTTAATTGCTTTTTGAAATTAATTGAGTGGTAACAAAGGCAGGCATAAAGCTCTTAATTTTAATCAGACAATTAAAAAAGACCCAGAAGGCTTTGGGCTGATAACACAAGCCACTCGCTTGAAAGACTAAAGTTTTTGGATATGGAGGCAGAAATTAGACTATCCAATTTCACATGATTTATTAGTGTTTGCTACTAATATATCTTTGTCTATATTGGAACTGGAACGTCAACATTTAGGATAGCTTCTGATGTTATATATTCCAATTTGTGCTTATTGAAAATGTACAAGGCATAATCCCATCAACACTAATGGCTAAAAAAAAGTGCGCTTTTGCACATTGATGGACGGGTCAGACACGAATGAGCTTTGCGAACTCCTAGAAACGTTTCTGTAGCTCAGGATTCTGATACTTGCATTTTGACTAGTTTTGCACCAATTATTATTATTATTATTATTATTATTATTATTATTATTATTATTATTATTATGAACAACAACAACAACAACAACAACAACAACAACAACAACAACAACAACAGTATTTATATACCGCTTTTCAACAAAAAGTTCACAAAGCGGTTTACAGATAAAATCAAATGATGAAATGGCTCCCTGTCCCAAAAGGGCTCACAACCTAAAAAAAGATGCAGAACACCACCAGCAAACAGCCACTAGAAAATACACTGTGCTGGGGTGAAAGGGGACAGTTACTCTCCCCCTGTTAAATATAAGAGGAGCACCAATTGAAAAGTGCCTCTTGCCCAGTTAGCAGGGAGTAAATATTATCCAGTTTTGATTTTTGGGTATAATCTTATACCCTACTTACAGCACTGGATCTCACAATCCACTGCCGTAATGTCCACTTGCAATGTCCACTTGCAATGAAGCAAAAGGCCCACTGTCATCGGCACTTTGCTGGCATAAATGGCCGGAGGCGCCGTATGCCCACCACCACCACAGAGCCTAGCTTACACCAACCCAGGACACAAGTCAGCGGCTGACGAAGGTCATGGGTGGGGGAGGGCAGGGAGTGGGCTGGGGGGTGGACCTCAGCAGGGAAGAGGGTGGTATTGGCAGTAGCCACACTGCCATTATCTTGTCCCCTTCCTGGATTCACTCGGACCTCTGACAGCAAAGTAGCTGGCACAGACCTGAGTAGACATACCCAGGTGTTGTAGACTTACCCCCAGGCAAAGAAACAAATATTCCTTTACCCGGAGGAGAACTCTAGGGCCTGAAACTCCACCACCGGATGCAGCGCGTGCCCCACTGGCATGGCTGCATCGATGCAAGGGGAGTTAGGTAGATGATTGATTTCTCTGGTGGCAGCTGCTTCAGTACAGTTTTTCACCTTGGCTGTTGCTCTTTCATCCTTTGTAGAAAGTCCATGGGAAATCCCATGCAGTCAAAGATCATACGATGAAAGCTGTCATGATCTGTCCCTCGGTCGTAAATTGGTTGCTGACGACTTACAGAGCCGTTGTTGCAATGCGGCAGCAGCATTAGTGGCCTGCTGCTGCATGCAGCTGCCTACTCCAGTGCAGATAAGCCAGTGTGAGGGGTGGGTGGGGAGGTGGAGGAAAGGGGTGGGGATCAGGGCCGCCAGAAGGTGTGGCGAGGGCAGGGGGTAGTTCACAGTGCAATAGATCCATTTCAGTCAACCAACCATTCTGCAGGAAACTACTTGCAAAAAGTGCATCATCTTATTCTAAACTGAAGACATACTATTGGTTGTAACATGGTAGTGTTACAATTTGCAGAGTCATACTAGTATGGTATTGCAGGAATGTAACACAAGCATAATAGTAAAATGCTCAGAAAAGGTGGCTTGTTTCGAATGCCAGTGTTTTTTTGTTTTTGAATGTGATGCAACAGACAGCGATTCCTTCACCAAATCTTGACTCAAGTTCTAGAGTCAAGTTCT
The DNA here is from genome assembly GCA_026170595.1 of Plestiodon gilberti rubricaudatus. Classification (NCBI taxonomy): domain Eukaryota; kingdom Metazoa; phylum Chordata; class Lepidosauria; order Squamata; family Scincidae; genus Plestiodon; species Plestiodon gilberti. Next base: position 81,997,786 of record JANXHW010000001.1, read on the forward strand.
AGACTCATTCCTTCCAGAACAGCACTTGTCATCTCCTCGGCTGGCACACCACACACCACATGGAATTGCGTGTTCTCTTCAGTCATCTCACGTATTCATTCGACAGTCACGCTGAAGCTCTCTGATGAAGTGGATTGTAGTCCATGCAATAAATAAATGTATTGGCCTGGTCTTTTTAAGCCATTACAAGACTTTTTGTTGTTGATAGAGATGTATAACACAATCTCAGCTGCCAATGTTTTTTTGTTTTTGTTTTTTTAATGAAAAGGACTTTGGGAGGAGTGATTTGGGGTAGGGAAGTGCGACAGAGGAGTACATAATCACTGTCCACCCACACCTCTCTGCTGAAATCACTGTTCCTACAGCCACTCCCCCCCCCCTGAGGTTCCAAACATGTCACTTTGCTGCAACCAAATCCACTTTCTGAATTTAACAGCGTTCATAAACCCTGTTCTAACTCTTTAATCTTTCCTTGGCTAGATTTTTTTAAACTGTCCCATTATGGCCATTGCTTATTTCAAGTACTTATTTTTTAAGAAATCTTTCTTTCCCTCCAGAAATAATAAATCATGTTCTCCTTGCAAAGAAGCAATCGCAATTCAAATTACACTGCCGAGAGAAACACAGATGAAAAATAATACATGCTGGAAGTAAGGAAAGTATACAGCTTCAGCCATGTTTCTAGGTTCCGGTTTTTTAGATTAGGTTTAAAAAATGATCAGAATAGCTGAACATTTATGAATTCAGCCTGGGTGTTTGTTTTCGTGCTTCCTTCGGCTTTCTGAGAAATCTTTGACAAGCTCTTTATGTCTAAAGAAATTTAAAGCCCCTTTGAAATTCCCTGAGCTGCTAAAAGATCTCATCAAAAGATACTGGTGTTGTAGCAAGAGGAGTTTGAAGAATTATGCCTTAAAGTTTTGCCAGAGATCTCACTTCTCTTTTTCTTTTTCTTTTGTTATCAAACAGAGCTCTAGCTTGTCTGCCTTTGGGCTAGGCAATTTCGGAGATACTGGCAGTTCTGTGGCAAAGTTGTTTTGATGGAGAAAAGGTGTTCCTTCTCTGCTCCTCTTTGTTATGTAATCTCTGAACCCTCATGCTGCATTCAAAATAATGTGAAAAATCAGAATAGGGAGATTTAAAAGGAAAAGAAAGGAAGCAAATAAATGCGTTGGGTGGTTCTTCCTTCACTCATTCCACTTCTAGACAGAAGCAAAATAATCAATGACACATAACAAAATCCTTGAGCCACTCTCTTCTTTGCTTCAAGTCAGTTTCCATTCCATTCATCCCCATCACTAAAGCTTTCAAACTAGTCATTTGATTGTGTGCAATTGACGGTTGTTAAGTATGCTGTTTTGATCTCCATTCCTTCTGCAGAAGAAGTGACCCTCTATCTGTGGGGCTCCAAAGAAATCTCCAGGTTTCTGTGGTGAAGCCTTCTGCAGAAACAGCTTCCTGATATAAAGCAGGGTTAGGGCTGCGTTTTTAATATGTGACATTTGTAAAGCACTGTAGTGTGTTCAAAGTGCTTCCTAGGTATCATCTCAGTCATCTTCAGTGGTGACTCTTGAAGGGAGGCTTGTAGAAAGAGACCTTCTCTGTGAAACAGTGACCTACGAAAAGGGGGGCCCATGTCCTTATTGATGGTTCCATGATGCAGCAGTGGAGGCAGAGTGACACGGTGCAAGTGCAAGACTCACCAGAGGTGCCCAGTGGTGAAGCAACTACCATCAACTTCCCACACCCTCATTAGGAGCTACTGGCCAGTGAGCAGCCCTGCTGCATCTGCCCAGTGTTGATTCAGGCACCTCCTGCTCTTGCCATAACCTTGCAATGCCCACTGATAATGGTTGGAAGAACATCCTTCCATGGAGGTGGAGTTCGCCTTTGCCTACAGAGGATGTGGCCTTTGCCTACAAGCTGCATTCTATTGAGAGCTTCTGCTGGGAGCCCTTCAAGGAAGGTCATCCCCTTATTAGAGATGTGAAAGCTAAGGGTGAAAGACAGTTACTTTCATAAGGCTACAATCCTAAGTGTGTCTACTCAGAAGTAAGTCCAGGAAGGGCATATAGGATTCCCGCCTTAGTGGTTAAAAGCTAAGCTGACAAGTTAGACAAGAAGCAGCATATATTACTGTGACCAGCTCGGGGTGGGGGGGGAGAGAGAACAACAGGGACAATCTACTTCAGACCTCATAATGCAGGAATCCCTAGGAGTGATGGGGGCAGATTGTCCCTATTGTTCTCCTCTAATCCTACATGCGGCTTCAAAATAATTTTTATTTTTTATGCTAGAATTATTTGTTATTATTAACAATACTTATATACCAGTTTTCAACCAGAATAGTTCACAAAGCAGTTTACATAAAATTAATCAGTGGTTCCCTGTCCCCCAAAGGGCTCATGATCTTAAAAAAAAAAAAAATACAGGAAAGGCAACAGCCGCTGGAAAAGACGCCATGCTGGAGTGGAGAGGGACAGTTGCTCTCCCCCTGCTAAATAAAAGAGGACATCACTTTAATAAGGTGCCTCTTTGCCCAGTTAGCTCGAACAGGGGGAGGGGGCAGAACTGGGCTGGGTGAGGCAAAGAAAGAAAAGAGGGCAGTTGGAAATGTTGTGCTGGGAACTGGGAAGCATACATGTTTGTACGTTGCTGTGTGATCCTAGTTCATTCTGAGATCTGACCGGCAATGTCTTCAAGGGTCAAACCAGACATTACAATAATTACATGTCTACCTATGGACCCCACTTGAGTGAATAACAATCTGGTTCTCTTGCCACACATGTCTCTGTTTTTTTTTCTGTATTCTCATGAGTATTCCATCTTTTTCTTTGTACCCTGCCATATGACCAGATAATCGCGACTTTGTTGCTTTGCTACTGGCCAAGATCATTGTGTTTCTGAGCATCTCTTTATATGTACAGTATTTCATAGTCACTGTGGTTAAAAGTGAATTTAACAGGTAGCTGATATGAGATTGGACAGTAAGCAGGGAACCCTCTACTAAATGCAGTATGACTGAAAAAATGTCATATCTGATGGAAGAAAAAACAACAACACTTGCCGGTCTTTAAAAAAAAGGGGGGGGGGAATTAGAATGGGAATGGGAAGCAAACATGCACTTAGCAGAACATCTAGTTTGATTCAAAGTGAAGGGACCAACCAACTTCTTTGCAATTCCTGCATTGTGTTATCTAGAGATGAGGTTCAGAATGTGTGAGAAAGAGAGAGGAGGTGATAGGATGTGGGGCTCTTTTGTCAGTTAATTCCCCTATTGGGTAACTTGGCTTCTTGCTTTATCTGTATGAGCAGAGTGAGTGAGGCTGCACTCCAATGTACACTTACCTGGTGTCACCCTGCTTATTTAACGTATATGCAGAGTACATTATGAGAAATGCAGGGCTGAGTGAATCGCAAGCCGGAATCAAGATTGCCGGGAGAAATATCAACAACCTCAGATATGCAGATGATACCACCCTAATGGCAGAAAGTGAAGAACTAAAGAGCCTCTTGATGAGGGTGAAAGAGGAGAGTGCAAAAGTTGGCTAGAAACTCAACATTAATAAAACTAAGATCATGGCATGTGGTCCCATCAATTCCTGGCAAATAGAAGGGGCAGAAATGGAAGCAGTAACAGATTTTACTTTTTTGGGCTCCAAGATCACTGCAGACGGAGACAGCAGCCATGAAATTAAAAGACGCTTACTCCTTGGAGGGAAAGCTATGGCAAACTTAGACAGCATAATAAAAAGCAGAGATATCACCATGCCAACAAAAGTCCGCATAGTCAGGGCGATGGTGTTCCCAGTAGCAATGTATGGTTGCGAGAGTTGGACCATAAGGAAGACTGAGCGCCGAAGAATAGATGCTTTCGAACTGTGGTGCTGGAGAAGACTCCTGAGAGTCCCTTGGACTGCTAGGAGATCAAATCAGTCAATCCTAAATGAAATCAACCCTGACTGTTCCCTGGAAGGACAGGTACTAAGGCTGAAACTCAAATATTTTGGCCACCTAATGCGAAGAGAGGACTCTCTGGAGAAGACTCTGATGCTGGAAAAGATTGAAGGCAAAAGGAGAAGGGGAAGGCAAAGGATGAGATGGTTAGACAGCATCACCGATGCAACGAACATGAAAATGAGCGAACTCAGGAAGATAGTGGAGGACAGGAAGGCCTGGCGGGATATGGTTCATGGGATCACGAAGGGTCGGACACGACTTAACGACTGAACAAAGTCCCATTGGCTATAGTGGGACTTACTTCTGAGTAGACATGCCTAAGATTAGGCTGTGAGTCAGTGAACTGGGGCTGGAAGGTGGTACTGTGGGACAGATCGTGTTTTTGGAGCACCTCTTTCAGTTGTGCAGAGAGGTTTTCTCAGGTGAGCATAGAGAAGGATGCAGATGAAGCCTTCATCTTCCCAAAAAGTTGTCAAAGATGTTACTCTAATTTGACAGGCAGAAGTACAAAGGCTGACAGCTGCTTGGAAGATGTCTCAAGAAAGTAATGAAAGCTCCCTGCATTGTTTTATTAAAACACTGAAACAATTTAAGGGCAGCGTAAACCAGCCGGATTCTCTCATGCTGTGCTGTCTTGGCCTGAGATCACTCCTTACAATCATAATGTCACATTCAAAACCAAGATCTTGTCTCCCTAATTGCTAGTAAAAAAGGTCATAATTTTGGATTGGGGGAAAAAACTAGACAGGATGAATTGGATATTTAAAAGAAACCATCTCAGCAGTTTGCACTTCTCTGACCATTCTAATGTATGGATTCAGAATTGTCTATGTAACAAAGAAAATAAAAAGCAACTTGACTTCTGAGAAGGGCCCAAAGTAGCAGAGTATGTGCATTGCATGCAGAAGATACAAGGTAATGCATCTTCTGCTTCCATTTTTGCTGCGACGAGGAGGGCTGGGAAAGATCAATGTCTGAAATCTTGGAAAGCTGCTACCAGTCAGTGTTGGCACTAGGACTGAGCTGGATGGCCCCAGGTTCTGGCAAAGTAGAAGGCAGCTTCCTATGTGAAGTAAATGTGTATGGATCCTTCCTAGGAGTAGTAAATGGCTCCATAAAGAACTGTAAATGAGTGGGATTTACATCGCAATTGAGGGCAAACAGGTCACCTTTTTGCAATTGGTAGAGTTCCCCCCCCCAAAAAAAAAAATCACATGAGGCAATGAGTTTGCCTTCTTCTATAGTGCACAGCTGAGCTCATGTAGTTGAGGGCCAAATCAGTCGTTGCACAAAATGCATCAAGTGTCCTAGTGGTTTGGGATTTTTGTGTGACTGGGGAAATGAAAATTGGGGGGGCAGTAATGGGGTCCGCATCCGGTGCCATTTTCTCACCCCCTCACCACCATCTTCTCGACCCGCCTCCGGTAATCTGCCCACTCCAGCATGCTGCGGCATACCGCCCCCCCCCCCCGCCACTCCCCTTCCTACGTCACTGTCTGCTCTATGAGAAAAGGTCTCAAGTAGCAGTGAAGCAAGTGCTTCTCAACCAGGTGGCAGTCACCTTCTCTGCCTGCACTGAATGTCAAAAGAAGTGTATGGAAGTTGAAGAGGAAATGTAAGACAGGAGAGTTCTGGACTAGAGTGTCTCCTCTCCTCTCCTTTTTCAACAGCACCAACAGCTATCTGGTGAATAGGGGGATGATGGGATGCTTTAAAATTTGCCTTCTGGCTGATATTTTCTCCCATACAGTTTGTCCACACAACACCCCCTGTTCTCTCCTTCATCGTTCAACATCCATTTGTTACTGGTGGTGTGAAAACACACCAAATTAATTAGTCATCTTATGTCAACAGGCTCCCGCTTCCAGGAAACATGACTACAAAGCATGACAGGGCATGCAGAGAATTTCTACAAGGGAAATAACTTTACCTACTGCAACGGTCCTTCCCACTGCAGCTACTTGAAATCCTTTCTAGCCTCGCTTTCCAAAGCTTTCTTTGCTATCATGACTCTCAAAGCCACCTTCTTCTGAAGGAAATTTCTGATCTCTCTCCTGAGTCCTATTTAAACGCCCAACATTTGACGTTCAAACTCCATGGGGAAATTATAACCCCAAACCAACCAATCTGCATCCTCTCCCAATTACTTCCCCAGTTAACAGATGCTATAATCTATTGTTGGATAAGGCAGGAGTGCAAGTGCTAGGATTGAGAAGGCTTTGTTTTTTTTACTAAGCAGCTTAATTCTTGGGCAGGGGTGGGGAACCTTTTTCCTCTGAAGGGCCATTTTAATTTATAGAAATGTGTTTGCAGGCTGGCCGTAATTGGCCGACATCCATTTTTATTTATTTATTTATTTATTGCCAAAAAAAAAAAACAACAACCCCGGTCTCTGGAGGCTTCGCGCTCACAGTCCGAGGCCGCCGCCGGCTCCGCGTGTAACCCCCGGAAGCCGGGAGAGGGCTTCTGCACCTCCTCCTCTGCCGCTGGCTCGGCCCTTCTGACCAGGCCTTCGTCGGCGTTTCTGCTCATGTGCACAACACCAATGAGGGCCCTCTTGCCCTCATTGGCATTGTGCGCATGAGCAGAAACGCCGACGAGGGCCTGGTCAGAAGGGCCGAGGCAGCAGCCAGCGGCAGAGGAGGAGGTGCCGAGCTCCTCTCCTGGTATTCGGGCTCCACGCATCACTCCCGATTCGGGGATGACGCGTGGAGCCTCCGGGGGGTAGTTGGGTGGCCTCCCGGCAATCTCTCGGGGGGGGGGGCGGATGGCCTCGGGTTCGTATCCGGCCCGCGGGCCGGAGGTTCCCCACCCATGCTGTAGGGCTTCCATTCCTTCTGTCTGCTCGAGACTAGCTAGTCAGTGACTGGTTTGGTGGCTACTCGATGTTATGGCTCCCCCCATTGAATGCTGGGATCTCTTAGGGGGTTGATAGGGTTTATGTCACTACTATTGCCATTACATTCAGCGATAAATGGGAATTACGATTTATGAGTAACATTAGTACAAAAATCATTACTAAGGATTCTGTATGGTCTGGTTCGGGAGGAGATCCATGGGGGTGACGCTATGAGTTCTCACACTGGGTATGCCAAACCCTAGCGACACCTCTGTTGTCATTACCCCTCCCATCCTGTTCCTTCCTAAGTTTTGTGGCTTGCTCACTCTCCATCCCTTTTTCTGTGGAGAAAGGATTAAAATCCTTTCTGCCTTCCAAGGCGGAGAAGGGTAATGAGACAAGGAAATGAATGGCGTGGACTGACTCTCCGAGTGCTTCCTTCTTTGAATGATCAGAGACAGCGAATCCTAGAGAATTAAAGTTTTATTAAAAATGACAGTCGGAATGGAAGGACTGAACATAAAAGGAGACTAAAAAAAAAGGCAACACAAAGTATAAAAGCACCTTGCATGGTCTCCTCTTAATTCAGCAGTGGGCTTATCAATACATTACCCGCATCACTCTAACGTTAAAGGTTGCAGCTGCATTTCATATGCATTTGAATTTAGCAGGTTTTTAAATAATAAGTTGCAGCTATTTTACTGTTTTCCAGCAAAATGTTTTAAAATATTACTGAGACTCAGGACATGTAGTAACAGATCGCCTAGGTCTTGCCTGCAGGCAGCCTGTCCACCACAAACTGTTTATAGTATAAACTAACTCATCAGTTTCCCAAATCTGTTTCCATTTCCAGAAACAGCAAAACATTCAGTAAAACTGCATTCCTATCTACCTGGGAGTAAATCCCATGAACACAGTGAGACTTAAGCCCTGTTCAGTTATTCATCAACCATGGATGCCGTACCCAGGAGCAGCAGCCATGAATTTATAGCTCAAACCACCTCCCCTGTGCTAATGTTGCATGGAAAGCTTTTTTATTTGCTTTAGCATGTGATGGTGGTATACACATGGACGTTGCACTGGGTGCCTGCCAGAAAAGCACAACCCAGGTCAGTCTCAAGATATTTGAATTGTGCTGAGGTCAAGAGGCCTCGGGTACCACAGGCCTCAAGAAAGGTCACCACTTTTTGGTCTGCTGGGGCAACCCCCACCGCACCCCCAGACTAGCTGGCTGACTTGAGAAAAGCTTTGCCTCTCTTTTGTTTCGTTGAAAAAGTCCATGAACAGCCTCGCCTTGTTTGCACAGCACATTTGGGCCTGTAAACAGAAGCCGCATCCTGAGAGGTTCCTGATTTGGTTGGTGTCAACTAAAGTCGTTAGTGATACACAAGAAGGGTTCCCAACCCTCGCTGTCCTCACCAATCTAAGTTGTATGCTAATTGAGGCACTGGCCTCCAAAGCAAATGAAGAATTCATTGTTGCACCCTCAGCAGGCTGCAAAATAATAGAAGCACCCATCAGCAAGGATAGGACACCAAAAAAAAAAAAGTTCTTGATGAGCTCACCTCACAAAAGTCCCACCTTTTCCTAGGGGACTAGTTGTTGCTGGTTCTTGCTTTTTCTGCTTTTAATGTGTTATTTTTAAGATCATTTTATGTTAACCAATCCAGGAAGAACTCCAAGAACAAGAAAGCTCTCTACTTCTGATTGATCTCTTCTCAGAGGTTTGGCACACCAGTTAGGAGCAATTGGACAGTGGGAGGGACTGTCTTGCATTGCAAGTGAGTGAAGTGATGTCATGGCCCACCAAGGGGCTCACTCCTTGCCTGGTTCAGGCTACAGAGAACTGCAACACAGCCCTGATTTTTTGCAACAGCCAAAACCCTGGGATTCTCTGCTTCTTTCTCTTCTTCCTTGGTTCCTCTCCTGTTCCACTTCCTCCTGCCACCCCCAAACCCCTGGATGTCCAGCCCCAGTTCTCCCTGAGTGACCCACCTGATTTCCCTATTATGTCCTTCCACTTCTTTTACCCCTCCTTGCCAGTGGCATAGCCAGACACCCCCCAGTGGGGGTGGCGGTCACATGACACCCCACGTGACCGCCCAAACCCGGCCCCCTTCGGTCCAATCGGGCAGCTTCTGGTGTTTTCAGCACTAAAACACACACCCCTGTGGCGTTTTTTCGCCTGATTCACAGCGCAAACGGCCCAGGCGGGTGGGCCAATCCCCAACCCGCCGCCGGGCTGAAAACGCATGTTTCCGCTGCCATCGCCATTTTGCTGCCACCACCATTTTCACCACTGTCGCTGGGTACGTTGCCCCCCCGGTGCCTTGGCACCCTGTCGCCTGGGGGCGGTGGCCCCCCGCCCCCTTAACGATGCCTCTGCTCCTTGCTTGCATTACACACACCCTTTTCCTTGTAAGAATTTCCTTCTCGTTCTTTCTCCCACCTAGGAACTGCTTAGGGCCAGGTTGTGTGAGTGGTTGTTGGAATACATATTGCATTGTATTCCCCTTCCCCATGATTGTATTATTATCCCATAATAAAAGTTCTCTCTTGTTGCACCTTTACCTTTGTCTCCCTCTATCTTGTATGCCATTCCATTGAGTTGGGCCACTGGCCACTGCACTCAATCCCCACATGTGTATTAGATCTGCCCAGGGCGCATATGTTACATGCGTTCTAAAAAGCATGCCTGGTAACACTCAAGATATGCTAACCTCCCAAGTCTGCTTCCCACCATGATAGAGTTTGTCTGAAGAGACAAACGCATGACTTGGGGAGAATTCTTCCCTGTGATTTGGAATGCTGGGTGCGATAATGTCTATATGGCTGGCTGCTGCATGTGCAGGAAGGAAATATTTAAAGATGTGCTTAGCTCCCTCCTGAAAAATAAATGGGACTTAAATTAACAATACTGAACTTTGTTGGGATTGTGTCCTTTGTAAACTGAGATGACTGACCTCAAGCGGGATCTTCACACATGCTACAACAAATCATTCAGATTCATATCTGAAAGGGGAGGAGCCCCTTGCAATCTCATTAAGCTCTCAGGCCTTCTGAGGATTGCCTAGCAATAAGTCTGACAAGACTTTCACGGTCGCTGGTGTCAACTTGGAAAACTCTGTAAACTGGAAAGGTACTCAGGAGGAAAAAATAAACAAAGACACTTCTATCTGAACTAGTCTGAAAGGGAAGGGAAGTCTACCTTTCCTGCTCCTGAGAGGGAGAGCTTTCCCCATTTGACACACCAGCTTCAAATAACATCTACAGTGTCACTATAGCATTCAGTTCCTCTTGAGTGAAGCTGGAGATGACAGGCCTCCTGCTTCCTTTCAGCTATCAGACTAGCCGGCTGCATAAATATCTGCTTGGGGAGATCACACCAGATGGAAAGCACAGGCTTGACTTATTGAGGGGGGAAATACTTCCCTGGAATTGAATGATGATGGAGACTGTTAAATTATAATACTCATGTTGTGTAGCAAGCTCATATCTTCTTCTTATGCCATCCTTGTGCATTGTGCTTTACACAGATTTAGGGCCCAATCCTATCCCTCACCAGCCCGTAGCATGCAACCAGACAGTCCAGGAAAGTTAAAAATAAAGCCCTGGATAGGATTGTACTGTAAGAGGACAGGTCCCTATCACAAGTGACTTGCAATCTAGATAAGGCACAAAGGGAAAAAGCAGAGGAAGGCAGGGAAATCGGGTCAGGGGTAAGCAAGGGAAGAATATGCAATTGTTTGTTATATGTCCATAGAAAACTTAATATCTACCTGCAGAGAAACATTTTAGATGAATTCATTTTCAGTGTTTTTTTCCCCATTTTTAACAAATATATTTTTCTTTGAATATATCACCTACAGCCCAATCCTAGCTGGGCCTTGCGTTGCAAGGCCCTTGGCGGCAGCACAAAAGCTGGACCACTGTTATGCACTTCTGGGTCGCTGCCGCAAATGGGCAGAGGTGCGGTGTGTGCACCAGCAGCTCCTGGAGGCTCTGCTGCTCTTGGTAAGTTGGCAGCTAAGTTGGCAGCAGGGGGTGTCATGGGTGGGGAGTTTCATGGCAGGGAGGGAGAGAGCAGGGGGTAGTTCAGGGGAGGGAGGTGGTGGATCCTGGTGACACTAGCCTGTGCCAGGATCCTAGCCCCTTTTTTTGAACTCACTCTACCCCTTTTCTCTTGGAGTTACTCCAGCTATATAGCTGGCATAGGTCTGAGACCCATAAGCCACCAGGAGGTCTACGCAGAGGTAAGTAGAAATTATTTTTACTTACCTCTGACAAGCCTCCTGATCACCCCCCCCCCCCCGGATGCAGCGTGCACTCCATCAGTTTTTTCAGGGAACTAGAACTGAAACTGAGCCTAAAGTGTCTTGGGTACCCTGAACTAGAATGTGAACCAAATCCCAAAGCAGCAAAAGCATTACAGATTTAAGATAGCAACATAATAATAAGGCACCCAGCTTTTACTATTTTTTTCTGATTTTTAATCCTGTTGCAAGCATTTTGTTTGTAGAAACAACCCTTCAGATCATACAAAAATAAACAGTTTAAAAGTAAATATTTCTCAAGTTAAATCGTTAAGTGCCTTTTGTAGTTACATTACAAGCAAACGAGTTTGATACATTTCTGGCAGAATAATATCAACTGTTTCAAAACCAGTTCAAAGGACATCTTTGCATACACCCTGAGGTTAGCAAGGCCAGAGCGGGAGTCAGAACCACTCACAAGATGCTTGACCGGATTGGTGAGGCTGGCTGACGGGTTCTCTGGTTGGAATTGGCAAGGGAGCCACCTGGCTTTGCCACGGGAGTCTGTGCTCTCCAGCTGCCTCAACCCCTTCGGGGGTTGGCCGGGATAAACTACATGGGTCTTATGACCAAGGATGGTTTTGAGCCAGGATGTGATGCTCCTTAGATGGGGAGGTAGACGGGTGACCCGTTTCCCCTGATCAGTGCCCACACACGGGTGGGGGGTGGAGTCCCCCTCCCTTCTTAGCTCCTCTGCTGCAGTTAATTATATTTAATAAAAGTATTAACCCATGCTCTGGTCTGCTGTGCTTCTTATGGGGTGTGTGTGCGCGTTGTAACCAGTTCAAAGAATCTGGAGTACCCATGGTTTTTAAAATGTATTTTATAAATAGTGTGTAAAGGACGTGAAATATGGTTGGGTAGGGGAGCACTGGTACTTTGCCCCCACCTCGGTTTTGATCCTGATCAAACACACAAACATCCTTGTGCTATTATTACTGACAAAAAAACTGGCATTGAAAGCCTATGGCCTATTCCTCACTAAAAATAGCATAAGCCTATTCCTCACTAAAAATAGCATACGGGGGGGGGGGTGTAATTGGGAACAGAACTGTGGCAAAGCAAAGTACTAAAGCCCCCCTATCCCCTGTTGCAGTTTCACTATGTTTCATGACTTATTTGGTTTATAAAAGAAATGTTAAAAGTCCACAAGGCCACATCACACGCAGTATTTATCATAACATGTAGTTTTAGTGTCCAAGCCAGACAGCTCTGGAATTAATTTTAGAAATTCTCCTTAATTACACCAGATTCAGGAGGAGTGGCTGACGTGGCAGAATGAAGCAGACAAACAATAAAGGAACTGAATAGCGAAAATAGTCTCAAACCTAAAAATATTATAGTGGTGTGAAACATTCATGATACTGTTGCCAACCGTTGAAAGGACTGCTTGAAAAAATTCCAACTTCTATTTTTTTTTCCTGCAATGCACAAGATAGGCAAATTCTGCGCAAGTCAAATCATACTGGATTGGCATCCACCAAGAAATATGAATTGTGTTAAACTTAGAGAAACTTTATACTATGTAAGATACAGTTAAGAACATCCTGATCCTCACTGCTGCTAACATTGTCGTCCTGGTATCAAGCTGGAGAGGTATTATGGTGAACCATGCCTCCTCTCATAGCAATCCACAACATATTTATATATGCATTTACTTTGCATCCAGTGTGCATGCCAACGTCAGTGCAACTGCTCCTAATAGAGAACAGCTTGGAAGGTTGGTCTGCCCAAGGATGTCCACCTTGGTGATCTTTGCTGGTCGTGATATGCCAAGGATGTAAAAAATGGCAAACATGGAAACAGTTCAGCTTCCTCTCTTAACAACTGTAAATGTTCCAACTCTTACTGAAATATAGCCAGGCAGTACTGTATACACACGCATGCGCAAACTACAGAAAGTGCTGCTGGGGGCGGTACAGAGTCCCGCTCACGGGCGCAGGGAGAAGCATCCGGGAGCAGGAAGATCATCGAGGGAATGTCCTATTCAAGTTAGTGCCGGCAAAGCATACATACTTTTTAAAATACCCGCTTTTTTTTAACTTAAAATCGGCAAAAAATCACCAAAAAAAAGGAAAAAAAATACGGAACTTGGGGAGGCTCCCGCCCCCCCCGAGCCTCTCCGCCCCTACGCCCTGGGGCCCACCGCACCACCACCCCATATCAGACGACGCCTCTGTGTATCCAGTGGGGGGAGGTGGATCGAGAGGCTTCAAAGGGGAATTATTTCACCTTACCCCTCTGTAAGCCTCCAGATCCACAATGGGTCTCCTCAGACTTTGCCAGCTTCTTAGCTGGCACAAATCTGAGGAGAAAAAGCATGCAGGGAGGCTGCAAAAAGAGGGGATAGAATCCGGCATGCACCATTGCCAGCAGGTCCACCCCTCCTGCAGCCTCCCCCCTATTCCTCCCCCCGTTTCATCCCCTCCCTGCCCACCCCCACCCCTCGGCTGCCTTGTCTTCTCTGGTGGGTGCAACGGGGTTCGGTGACGCACGTAGAGCGCTGCCTTCTCTTGCAGCAGCACTCCCCAAATGGCCGCTGACAGAGTGCTGTTCTGCTGTCGTAAAGCTCTGTCCCCAATCCGGGACAGATTGGGCTGACAGAAGAAGCCTATAATGACCCTAGAAAACAATCCTTTTGAAGTAGGCAATAAAATCTGCAGCTTTGAATACATAGTGATGGATAAGAACTGGAAACTTGCATTAGGAAAGCAGCCCCAACTCTTGACAGACTTGTGAAGTGGGCCTAGAATTATGATGAACTATCAGGATCAAGACTGTATTCCAGGCTTGTGCTTCCAGTACTATATTGTACACAGTACTGCCTGGCTATATTTCAGTAAGAGTTGGAACATTTACAGTTGTTAAGAGAGGAAGCTGAACTGTTTCCATGTTTGCCATTTTTTACATCCTTGGCATATCACGACCAGCAAAGATCACCAAGGTGGACATCCTTGGGCAGACCAACCTTCCAAGCTGTTCTCTATTAGGAGCAGTTGCACTGACGTTGGCATGCACACTGGATGCAAAGTAAATGCATATATAAATATGTTGTGGATTGCTATGAGTCATAGCAACTATGAGAAAACCAGTACAGTACTAAGAAACCCAAGGGCTGCCACAAACATTAAAAAACACTATTAAAACATTTGTAAACATGACTTAATAGACTTTGACATTATGAGTGGGGAACATTGGCAAGCAGCAGGAACATCTGGTATCACAGATTCTGGGCTGGCAAACAAAACTATGATGAGAATTGACGACTTCAGCTTTAGAACAAGCTTAAATGTAAGAGGCAGAGCATCAGTCATGATCTTTCCACTGAAGATTACACAAATGACTCCTATGGCAGGTCCAGGTCCTACTAATCCACAATTTGCCTGTAGTACTTGCCAGAGGAATTGTAATTGAACTCATTCAAAAGACCGCTGCATGTCTATCATCGTCTGTGGATGGGCAGCTGCCATATATAATAGCAGCAATTTATACATAAAATAACTCCTGTAATCTTCACTTCCAAACTGCAAAGTGAAACAAACTAATCTGGCAAAAGTATCAACAATGCAACAGAAGGGCTGTTCGAACTCCCCCCCCCCCCGTGGAAATATGCAGACAAAAAAAAAAGCAACATTATGGATACATCTATTAATTGCTGCATTTACTAATGCAAATTAAATGAATTCATAGGAAATGGTTTCATTTCATTGACAAAGATTTAGGTTTCATTTCAGTTTGGTAGTTATTAACAAATAGAAATGCCAAATGCAACTTTGCTCCCTCGATGCCTTTCTTCAGTGCTCAGCAGCAACATTCCTTTGAGAATGGTTTTGGGGGAAGATGCACTTTACATAGGATGCAAGCTAAGATCAATAGTCATTGTTTGTCCATCAACCTAAGTAGAATATTGCCAAGTGTTTCCTGCTTCCTTGAGCAGTGAGAAATTCCAGAGCCAAGGCTACCCAGGTTTCGGTTTCCTTTAGAGGCGTGAGTACTGGAGATTTATGGGGCACTTACAGATGGGTAGCTTAGTATGGGATAGTCGCATTTTGTTCACTCACTCTGCATGGGTGTGTACAATAGGTGTGTACAATATCATCCTCCATCCCCTGTCCATCTGTGTTTCCCCCAAATTTAAATTATCACATTTATTAACACAGAGAATCTGACTTTTTCTTTATTAGAACAGTGATACAGCACCACAAAGACCACAGGTGTGGACTGTTAGCACTGTGGCTGCATTTTTTTGAGAGTTGTAGGCCCAGATACAACAGACTGCAACAGAAAGAGAAGAGGTAAAATGGGAAGGTCAGTCTACTACATCCCCAAAACATGCTATATCTACCACAGTACGAAAGGAATGTTGCAATTTTGCCTGTGACTTCAAGAAAAGCAGTGATTGGCTATAAGGAGCACGTCGGGAAGTGTCCATGATATCTTAGTACTATTTGGTTTACACTGTAAGGGGTTCTCAACCTGTGGTATGGGTACCTCTAGGGGTACGCGGACCATCAGGAGGGGGTACACAAGAGGCTTCCCTTTATCAGCTAAGGTTAGCTGATTGTTGGGGACCAGAGGTTTGTTTATTTATTTTTTAAAATTTGCTGCGCCCCCAAGCTTGGCCTCCCACTGGCAGGGTGCTCCTTATCTCCCTGGATCAGCTGAGTGTCGGCGAGCCAAGTATTTTTAAATTCAAACTGCTCTGCACACACACAGTTTTTTACATTTAAAAGTGTTTGAATACTTTTTTTTATTTTAAACGATTAGTTAGCTAATTAATTCATTGATTAATTTTACTTTAGAAAATTGGACCATAATAGGGGGTACCCGGGCCTTCAAAGGTTGAGACCCCCTGGTTTACAGTATTTACGAATGTACGAATGTTGATTACCGTAGTTTCTGCAGTTTCTCTCAAATCTCAACCTTCAAACCAGCTGGAGTGAAGCAGTGAAGGATGTGTCAACTTGCAAATAAATCTCTCCAACTTTCCAACTTGCAGATAAATCTCTCATTAAGGAAGCACCAATGGACTATTATGAAACGTTAGCTCTTCTCTCAGGATCCCAGTTTCTGATGAGACATTGCCTAGGCTTAGAGCAGGGGCGGTGGGAGGTTCCCCACCGCTGGCTTAGAGGGTAAGATTATAGTGATCGGCCCATTCACTGGCAATCAGAAACTGATCTTGTATGCTTACTTGTTTGTTTATAGTTATTTATTTAAACATTTATAGCTGTCATTTTGACCCCTAACAAAGCCCAAAGCGCATAACATAATATAAACAGTCACTTAAGAGCATACCGACACCCTTTGTGAAGATGGTTCCGCTGAGCTAATTTTTATGATATGTTTGAGTTCACTGGCTGACATAATTACAGATCCTCTTCCAAGACAGAGGATCACTTGTTCCTTAACCACAAATTCCCCTGTTTGCCATTTCTCTGAATATATTTTTGTGGCTTTCAACTTTCATGAATCAAAGGCAGAATTTTAAGCAACTGCTGTGAAATGCTTATAGAAAATGAATTTCAAATTTGCTCAGGCAAAGAGAAGAAATATACTTTGAGAAATTTGTGACATACAAACATCCCTGGAGACCAAATGGTCACAGTCTGAGAGTTGTAAATCACATAAGAGACTAAAATTATGCATGGAAGTTCTTCAGCAAATACTTTTGTGGACAATTCATTAATAGGAAAAGTGGTGGAATTTCATTTATTCATAGGAAAACTTACTTGCAATGATTTATTTACCTAGGCCTGTTCAGGATTACCCAGCATGGCCTATTATATGATAATCAATAGTAAATATGATTTGCCTAGAGGGAGCTACTATATGCAATAGCACAAATAATTGTGGTATTTTCTGTTGCAATACTTAAAGGAAGTGCACCTTAAGGTAGATAGACCATTTTTTTTAGGCTACTGAGGCTACAATCCTAAACATACTTGACCTGGAACTGTGGGCCATTGGATACAGTCGGACTTATTTCCAAGTAAGCGTGCATAGGATTGCATTTTCTAACAGTCTGCTGCTCAAGGAGACTAACATACTTTCCTTCTTGGAACCAATGGAAGACTTCACCTTTCACTTTTGGACTAGGCAAACAATGTTATAAGTTAATATGTCAAGGCTATTGTTTTTCCAAGGATTATGACAAAAGTTAACAAAACTGATGTAGGATCTGAGGCTTTATTGTAGTTCAAATTGTTTGGGCTTAACAGATACTGTGGCCATTAATTACAATAGATAACAAAACTGTTCACCTATTCAGAATCCCTTCACTCTGAACAAGCTTTGTTGCAATCAGTAACTCATGATAGATAGCTGATGCGGCATAGTGACTAACAGCCCAATCCTATCCTCACCATCCTACATGATGAAGCGGAGCCGCACTGCCGGAGTGTAAGCTGTGCGATATGGGGTGGGGGTGGGAGCGATCAGACATCCAGCGAGTGGTAAGAAGATTTACTTACCTCTCACTAGCCATCTGATCACCTATGGTTCTCCTCAAACCCATACCAGCTATGGCATAAATCCAAGGAGAGGAAGGGGCGCCTCCCACACCACCTTACTTTCCTCTGTGGGCAGTTGGAGATCCACTACTCAGCGTGCTGCCCGAAGGCACTTTATGGCCATTTTTTGGCAGCAAGCACTGGCGGACCACCAGCGCTCACAGCCCATAGGATTGGGCTGTAGGTGGCATTAGGCAACTGACCCCCTTTTAGCCTCAATTGCAATATGGGGATAACAATACTTACAGGGTTGTTGTAAAGATGTAAAGATAATACTGCACTTACAGAGATGTTGTAAAGATGCCACTGAGAAAATATACATGAAGTGCTTTGCACAATTAGGAAGTGTTATACCACATATTATTATTGGCTAGGGTCATTCATATGACCAAGCCCAGGAAACACTGTTCTCACTATAAATTAGCACTATTTGCCCTCAGTGATGTCACTTTCCCAGCCAATCTGACTAGTGATATCCTGATATTCACTCTTTGCTCCCTGATTAGCTGGGATCACTCTAGGGAAGAGAAAGAAGCTAAACTACAAAAAAAAGATGGTTTCAAAGAATAGTAGACAAGGAAACAATTATGAACAAAATGGTGAGTAACTTTGGAGAATGCAAGCGCTATAGCATTTACATAGTCGCATAGGTATCACTCATTCACATGGCTATTAATTGGGTACTTCCACAAGAGACAGAAATCTGAAGTTTACTCTGGTTATTAAAATTGACATTTATAAACAATCCTCATTTTGGGATGGGGGGGGCTTAGCGAATATTTTATTGTTACAAAATACAAGCTGTTTTCCTAGTATTCTGTATTCCAGACAGCGTTTAGAGTGGCACAGAACCTGTTCTTAGCTAGCAGGAAATACCAATGCAGATTCATTGTGACTTCACTTGTTTGATCTCAGGCATTGAAACCAGTACAATAATACCTCCAGTAACAGTGGAGATTGGCCCCATAAAGCCAAGCACTCTCTGAAACAGTGCTATAGGAGATCTCATTGACTATAAGGCAGGAAACTGGCACTGCCTGGCCAGAATATACTGCTCCCGTTGGCTGCAGTAGCTGTTAATCAGTCCAGGATGAAACGAGTGGTAGTTGCATTACTGAAGGTACTACACTACAGTATATGGGCTCAGTCCTATAATACCCTGCTTTACATCAAACCTGGTTGTAATGCTATGGGTCAATTTTGATCCAGATAATGAGGACTGCACTTTAAGTTCTTTTTTTTTTATATATATATATATATATATATATATATATATATATATATATATATATATATATATATATATATATATATATATATATTTATTTATTTATTTATTTATTTATTTATTTATTTATTTATTTTTTATTACTAAACTACTAAACAAAACAAAACAATAAAACAAAACAATACAACATACCACGAAAGATTACAGCAAGCGCGAAGCAGTAAATCCTACTTGTATACTATTATATATTTTCTACTTATAATATCTAACAGCCTATAGCAAAAATGTCAGGAATGTCAATACGTAGAAGGAAACACACACACACACACACACACACACACACACACACACACACACACACACACACACACACAAATCCCAAACAAATTTCTCTTGCCGGAACAGTCTATTTAGAAAAGCTTCTTCATATCTTTCCTTCTCCTTCTCTTACTGTTTTAATCTTCCATAAGTACAGAAAAAAAATAGGTAGAACTCTCCACTTTAAAACTTTAACTTCGTCTTTTCCAACTTTCACTTTCGAATGTTCACTTCGCCTTATCACAACATATTAATTATTTTTAACGTTAACTCTTATCTCGGCTAATTTCTTCAACTCATAAAACATTTCTACGCCTCTTGCCTAAGTAAAACAAAGCATGTGGGAGGTGGCTTGGCTTACGCTTCATCTGCGGACGGAGCTTCGATGGTCATCCATTCTTCCTTACCGACAACCCAAAACTTCAGAGCCTTTGCCTTGAAGTGTCAGAATGAGGGCGATTGAAAGAAATGTGGTTTATCTCTTCGTACTCCCTTTCAATCCAGGGGTAGAGTAATTAAGTCCATCAGATGTACTCTGTCGATACAGAGCGATCGGCGGAGTTGTCAGCCTGCCATGTCCTCCTAACCGGAAGTCCAGGACTGCACTTTAAGTTCAATATTTTTTTAATCTCACATGGATCCTTATTCTGAATTTGTTTGGGATGTATTTTACTTTGTTTGTGCTTCCTGCAAAGATGGCATTACTTGTCATAACAACTGGGAAACTGTGGCATCTATCTTGCATTTAACTTGTATTCCACAGAAAGAAAGAAGAACCCCTCATAATTAAAGGTAAAGCGATGAGAAACACGACGGCAATCTCTTTGAAGTCTCTGGGTAGTGGAATGATCTTCTTTCCTAGGTTTTCAGAATTGCTTCCCTTTGAATTGGAAACTAAGCAGAGCAACATCAAACATTTTAAGCCCGTGCTCCTTCGGTGTTGGTAGTGTGCAATCACTTTAAGCCATCAACAACCATTCAGTGCTATCTAGAGAACAAAGTGCCTCCCATTCTGAGTGAAGAGCAAACATATTAAAAAACATAACCAAAAGACTTTATTGAATCACATGGTTGTAAATTCACCACTGAAGAAAATCAAAGTCTAGTGCTACAGCTGAATACGAAAAGATGCTCAAGAATAGAATTGGTGAGAATAACATTCGTACTTATCCATGCAAATGCTATTCTTTGAGGAACAAGATAATTGCTGCTAGAGTCTGAAATGTCATTTGTCCTTCTCTCTGTGCTGCTTGGCTAGTACAGCAACATTTCCTAAAAACACTGTATTTCTTTATCTACTTAAAATATTTTTATCCTGCCCCTTTTCCTCTGATTCAGGACAGCTTACATATAGGGTGCCCATATCCAATAAGGGACAGGGTGCCTATACCTAGCCATTGGAATTTGGGCAGGTGCCACTCATCATGGAAGGGTGCAACAAGCTACACCTGCCCAAATTCCCTCTTCTTACAATGATTAAAGGCATAGGCACCCTGTCCCTTATTGGATATGGGCACCATACCTATGTACAAAGCACAAAAATGATGCAGTCAATAAAATCTATGAAAATCAGCACCAATACAAAACCAAAGATCTAGACAAAAAACAAAGGTCAGAAAAACGGGAAGACCAGAGTCAACTAATATTCAAAATAATGATGCAAAGGGTTGCTGGAAAAGGCCTGTCCTCAACCAGCATCAGAAGAGTGGCAGTGAGTGGGCCAACCGAACCTTGCAGGGCAGGACGTTTCAGCCACTGAGAAGGCTTGCTTGTGGGTAGCCTCCAAGCCACCAGAAGGCAATGGTAATCACACCTAAGGCCCTTTTTGAAGAATCGAACCTTGAAGGGTTCTTATTCTGGCTTCCTCTGAAAAACACTAAACCAACTCCATTTCTCACCAACAGATATACAATACTATAGGATATACAATACTACAGTTGCTGGCTGAATGAATTCTTTACACACAGCAAAGCATTGTAATTATATAGCAATACAATGATGTTTTGAAATTTTCTAACTGATATTGTACTCCAGTACAAATGTAGTGCAATTTAATATCAGCATGTATCAGCAACTGGTGCCTTATTTTGTTCAGTTTAGTACAATCTACTTCTGTGAATCCACACTAACAGCGCAATCCTGTTGAAACTTCTGGCGCAGGAGCAAGCACTCTAGCGCCGGAAGCCATCGCAAACGTGCCGGAAAGCATGTTTGTGACTACTCGGGAGTAAGGGCGGCTGGCGCAAAGGCTGGCCACCCTCACTCATGTGCTGGAACGCCAGGGTGGCCGCTGGAGGAGGTAAGTCTGGGTTCGCCGGGGGCGGTCCTGACGACGAGGGAGAGGGGCCATGGGCTTAGCCGGCCTGGGAGGGGGCGTGGGATGGTGCCCGCCATGTCCCTGACCCCGCCGGGCCGGCTAGGCCTTTACATGGCCTCCTCCGACTTCCGCCAGCTATTTAGCTGGCGGAAATCTGAGGAGGCCCATTGGACTGGCCTCGGTTTACACCCAGGGAAGGGGATGTACGTCCCCTTCCCTGAGTAGATCTCCAGCCCAGCACGTGGCAGGCACCCAGAAGCATGGGATCTGGCGGGTGGCCCTGGGCTGCCGGCCCGATCCCTACACAGGATTGCGCTGCCAAAGAAAGCAGCAGCAGAAAACATCTGCAGAAGTTCCTGGTGGACAGAGCCTATTATGAGTTCAGAACCTTCAACAGTGAAACAGTTGGAATATAATATGCAGAATAGTTGCAATGCTCATATTGGACTCAATTCGCCAAGAATAGCTGTGCATCTCTAACACTGTAGTAGGAGGCTTCACAAGAGAATATTGTGGTGGACAATCACAGTGCAATGCATATCTACTTTGTATTGTACTGTGATGTACTGGACATATTTATGCCATTTGTCTC
The DNA here is from genome assembly GCA_026170595.1 of Plestiodon gilberti rubricaudatus. Taxonomy (NCBI): domain Eukaryota; kingdom Metazoa; phylum Chordata; class Lepidosauria; order Squamata; family Scincidae; genus Plestiodon; species Plestiodon gilberti. The sequence continues at coordinate 82,019,862 of JANXHW010000001.1, forward strand.
TGCTCTATTTCATTTGGCTGGACAGCTCTGTGAGCCCATTTTTGGTGTGGCTGCAACAGTGTGTGTGTGTGTGTGTGTGTGTGTGTGTGTGTGTGTGTGTGTGTGTGTGTGTTAAAGACAGAATTGGGTTCAAAGCCCTGGACTGTACCAGTCTTACAACACTTTCAGAATGTGCTCAGGCTTGGACTATACAGTCCTTTGCAGCTAATGTGCCTGAACCAGGGTATATGGCCTGTGAATTGCCCTCAAAGTGCATCTGTGTTTGATGTAATTGCAAGAAGATGTCATTGGCATAATTTACAGTTTTCTCTATCTGTGTTAAAGCAGAGTGAAAACATTAAAGAAGTAATTTCATTTTGCATTTGCAAATAGAAGAAAAATGCCTTTCAAAAATCACTTCCTGAAAATGAAAAAAACAAAACAATGAAATTGATTTCTAAAATTGTTATGAAGAAAATTGCTTTTTAAAGACTAATGAAATTGACTTTTTGATTAGATGATGGCAAAGTCCTTTTATATATGTCTGAGAGCACAATTAAAAACTTCACTCCAAAAGAGTTTGGGATTCAACTTTGTTTTGCTTTTATGGTTTTTTTTTTTACTGCTACCTCTAAAGGTTAGGATGTAGTACACATCTAGATATTGGGGTACTTTGAAGACTGCACAAATATCTGGTTATAATTCACACTACATGGGTAATGGCCACATTTCAACAACACAGCAGGCTCAGCTAAGCACATGAAAATCAGTAAGCTTCAGCTTACTTTCTCTGGGTGTTGGATAGTGGCTACTGCCTTCCTATTGCTTATTAACTTATTGGGCTTTTTGCTGTTCTTGTAGAACTAACATTCTTATGAAAAGCTTGAACCACCCCAAAACACTCAGGGCTCAATCCTGTGTAACTCTTGCACCGGTGTAACTGTAGATTTCCCCAGTGTAAGAGCACTTATGCCAGTGTAACTTGCTGTATGCTGACGGATGCAGGATGGACACCGGCTTAACCCCACTCAGACAACTCACATGTGCAGTTCAGACGTGGAACGGACTCCGGTGCAACTCCGCTGTCGCAAGGGGCATTCTGGGGACATTCAGACGTTCTGCATCCGAACTGCGCATGTGAGGTGTCCGAGGGGGGTTAAGGTGGTGTCCGTCCTGTGTCTGTCGGCGTACAGTAAGTTACACTGGCATAAATGCTCTTACACCGGGGGATCTATTGTTACACCAGGGCAAGAATTACACAGGATTGGGCTGTCAGATAGTGACGATACTAGTGTATGCTCTGGTATACCCATGCACATAACTCCAGAATCCAGGGGAAATGTACTATATGTCTTCATCCAGTGGAGTTCTGGATGGAAGTAGCCATGACTATGGATGCTGTAACTGATTTGAGAGCATGATAGACACAAGCAAGCAGTTCTACTTGTGGCCACTTGGATGAGCAAACAGAGGCAGGGGGCAAACACAGGCAGGGGCAACAACAGGGCATTAAGGGCAACAACAGGAAATGCTGTGGGTCTTACTGTGTGCATGTGGAGTCTTAGGAATCCAAGGAGCACACTGTGAGAAACACTGACTTATTTAATGGCCCACCAATCCTATTCACAGGACAGTGGCCTGCTGATCGACTGATGACGGACCTTGGCTAGCAGAAAGGTAAGTTTGGTGGCAGGGTGGGGTGGATTGAGCCAGGATGGGGCAAAACGTGGCAGCACTGGTCTTATATCTTATTACCTCCCCCTGGCACAGACACGCCCCAGAAGGCTCCTCAGAACTACAGTATACCAACAAAAGAGCTGGCATAGTTTTGAGGAGTCCCATGAGAACCAGGGAGCAGAGGAAGAGGTAAATAACATTTCCCTTACTTGCCTCTCCTGGTCAGCCTGGTCCCCAGCTGGCCCACAGGGTACAGGGGAGGCTGTATCAGTGATGCTGCACCATGCGGGCTCATCAAAGATAGGACCGCATCATTAGCGAGGTTTGTGAAAATTTGCTAAGGTAGTCATGCGAGAATTCACCTCAGGAATCCTCCTCAACTTCCTCCATGTTTCATTTCTATGACTCATTTCCAGTCATTGTGTGATGTCCATATTGTTAAGTGTGTGTCTTAGTTACTCTGCCACCTGCTCTTCCCCTGGAAGAGCTTTCTTGTTTTCATTTCTTGTACCTGATAGACATGGATAACATAATCCCATTTAAAAATACTAGGAAACTGAAAAGAACAATTGCAAATAGGGATATGGACCCTTCCCTGCTCCCCCACCACACAAATAGAGAGCCAGGATGGTGTAGTGGTTCTGGAGTTGGACTTAGACCTGGACGATCCAGGTTCAAATCCTCACTGAGCCACGAAACATCCTGGGTGGCCTTGGGTCAGTCACTATTTCCCCACCTCACCTACCTCACAGGGTTGTTGTAAGGAAAAAGGAGGGAAGAAACTATGTATACCACCCTGAGCTCCTTGGAGGAAGGGTGGTATAAAAATGTGAAAAATAAACAAAGTAAGACTTCAGAAATTCTGATTCTCTTTTAATAACTTTCTTGGCTTCTCACAAGCTTTCACACATGTTTTACCTGAGAAGGAATTCCACAATTTTCTTCAAATTTTACTTTAGGAGAAATGTCAGTTGTAAGTCCATTTGGAAATTTCAGTAAAATCAATAAGACCTAGTTCCATAAATGTATTTAGCATCAGGGTAGCAGTCTTATAACATACTCCTCAATTGCTTAGAAAAACAAAATGGACTTCTACAGGGTCAGTGGTTAATGTGCTGAAACCTGGGTTAGGTCTACTACACTCTTCCTACTAGGTGGAAGTAATGGAAAGACTGCAGGACTGCTACAGTGTTTATCGATCGAAGAGGAAGCTTGAGGGCTGCTGGACCATGAGGCTGTAACCATGAATTCTTGTATTTTCCATTAGTTTCACAATTCCGTCCATAATTGTGCACAGCTGCTGACAAAGTCAACTATTCTGATTTATTATCTAGGAAAAAGTTACCATATATACAATTCAAGCTTACTTTGCTCTAAATATCAGAAGAGAAATATTTGCACTTGCAGACTTTTTTTTTAGTTTTGTTCTGATTACATAAAAACCTGATGAAGGGTTTTTTGTTTTTGTCTTGAGGTTCTCAGTGCTGATTAAATAGATTTATTCTAGACTGAAGTCCCATTTTTCATCACTGTCATGTACTCTATACTTGGTTGGTTAAATTTAGATGACAGCAGCATGTCTGGATGATTATAGTTTTTACAGTACCTGTCTCTGTCTGGGCTTCTTTCTACTTCCCTATTAATTGATTGTTTTTCAGCCTGTTTCCTGTCATTTTGTCAGCTCAACATTTTATCTAAGATAACTATTCTGGAGAAAAGTTTACAAAAAGATAGCAAAATAGTAAAATTTGAAATATAGATAAATTCACATAGAGCTAAAGTATTCTGTTTAATAGGTGTTTGCTGACTCATATACTGTAGCCTTATTCTCCAAATGCTCCAAAAATATATCCTACATATACAGGCTTACCAGATCGTCGCTGGGACGGGAGCGGTCTACCCTTAAGGGGGCGTGGCGTAGGGGGCCAGAACGCGATGCGTTCTGGCCCCCCACGCCCCGCCCCCTTAAGGGTAGACCGCTCCCGTCCCGGCGACGATCTGGTAAGCCTGTACATATAGGAAATCTTTCTCAAATTCAGCTAAACGGAAGAATTTGAATTTAAATAGCTATACCAATTCAGTCACAAATACATGTATTTGGCCATATATTCCATAGAAATCAGTCATTCAACAGGCAACAAAGGTTGGGAAAGCCTGCTCTAGAGGTCATGGGTTCAGGAACTCTGAGTGGAAACTCAAAACACCTGGGAACTAACTATAACATTCCCTCAGTAGGAGTGAAGTTCCTATGGTTAGGCTTACCAGAGTCCCGGAATTGAGGTGTGTGTCGGCCTAGAGAGGACCCAAGCCACTCCCAAGTGTGCACCGCGGCACCCAATGGGGTTGCGGCTTCCAGAACTTCCAGTCAATGACATGACTGCTGTTCGGCTGCCACGGTGCACACTTGGGAGCGGCTTGGGTCCTCTCTAGGCCTACGAATCCGCCGCGGACAGCTTCCCCCGTAGTGGAAAGTCTCCTCAGGGAAGGGGACACTCGTCCCCTTCCCCGAGTGTAAAGGGTGCTGGGGCCGATCGGCCGCAGAATTCCGCCAGCTATTTTGTTGACGGAAGTCGGAGGAGGCCGTGTAACGACTCAACTGCCCGGCGGAGGACAGGATTCGGCTGAAGCCGCCCCGCCCCCTCCTGAAGCTGCTGGGCCTATGGCCGCCCTCCGTTTGCTCCTGATCCGCCCTCTAGCCCGCTGGATCCTTACTTGAGTCTGGCGGTGGTCCTCTGGGTGATCGGGTGGCGGAGCAGGGGAGGCTGGCCTTGCGCCAACCTTTCCTGCTCGCGTCATTGAAAAAGTGCCTTACGGCACTTTTATGACAACTTCTGGTGGCGGAACGCTTGTTCTGCTGCCCAAGGATACGACAGGATTTCGCTATAAGAGCGTGTGGGACCCAGGAGCTGCAAGGGCTGTTTAATAGCCAAAAGCCACTCAGGGTCCTGGGCTGAGTTGGGCTAGTTAATATCCAGGGTGGTGGCAGCAGTACTGGTTACAGTATATGAGCATATGATTCTTAAACCCACACACTGAGTGTTTCTGTAGACAAGAAACCTGGTGTGTATGACAGGGGGGATTTAACCTTTTGCCACAAAACGTTTCTCCTCAAAAATGCTCCCAAAACAACTATTTCCTACCCAAGGTAACATTTGTTACAATGGCACTTTCAGGGCTAAAATAGTCACACAATAGTGTGTGTGTGTGTGTGTGTGTGTGTGTGTGTGTGTGTGTGTGTGTGTGTGTGTGTGTGTGTCAGAGTACCTTCAGCAGAATCTGAACTGTGGGAACCTACTGTAGCTACATACAAATAGGCTTACCAGAGTTTGAGGTGCCCAAACCGGGGCACCCCTCCTACTTTTTTTTCCCTTCCAGAATTTTTTTTCACTTTTTTTTAATTTCCAGGCCACTTTGCCTATGTTCTTTTTTCTTTTTTCTTTTTGCAGGCGTAGAATTCCCATTTGGTGCCCATGAGGGCGGTCGAAAATTTTTCAGTTTAATTATTTTTGGCACATTTCCCCACCATTTTTGCTTGCCTTTTTTCCTTCCTGCTCCTGCTGCTGCCGCTGCTTTTATTTTCATTTGATTCCTGTCTGGTCAGCTGTTGGGCCAGCCAGGATTCCTTGTGATTGCTGCCACTGATTCCAGGACTCTTCTAGCTTTCCTTCTTGGTTCTCCTGGGTGCCGTCATCTTGGATTTTGCAAAATCTCACAAGATCCAAGATGGTGGTGCCCATTTCTCAAGAGATTTAGGTGCCGCCATCTTGGATCTCGTGAGATTTCATCAGATCCAAGATGGCAGTGCCCAGGAGAACTAAGGAAGGCTAGAAGAGCTGTGGAAGCGGCATTGGCGGCAGGAGGGGGCAGACCCGGAAAACCGGGACGGATGGTAAGCCTACCTACAAAGGACTGTCTCTTTACTAAGAAATGTTGAAGAAATGTCTGACTACACCCTTGCCAGTTTTCATGGTTGGTGTTACAATTTGCTGACAACACATAGGATAGAGACCACCTCTGTGATTCTGGTTCTGTAAATGAATGTTGATGTGGGCTACTATGGCTCTTCCACAGCAAATGTGCTAATAAGATTCTCTACTCCATGTCTCTGCTTTTCCAAACACTAAGGGAATATTCTGCTTGCTACAGAAATTTCATATTTTTTTCTACCAATGTTATCTTATACATTTCATTTTGTTCAACAAGACTAATAAAAATGAAATCTACTGCTGTTGAGGGTCATGTTTTTTAATACAAAGATAGTTCAGTATTTGGTATTAACTTTGTTAGCTATTTATAATGGTATATTATATGATAGATAAAGTTGTATTCACATTTTAATTAAAGTTATTTGTTTGTTTCCATTTGGATTATCCAGTCACTTTATGCCGTATGATTGCTTTTTCCCCCCTGAAAGGTATTATATAAGTCACTTATAGCTTTCTAAAACAGAAAGCTAAGATAATAAGATTTCAATTTTTGTTTAATTTCAGCAAAAAGAATGTGATGTCTTCTGTAAACAGATTTCATTAAATTCTGCCGTTGCACTAAATCAAGCAGCATAATAGGCTTTCCTGGGATGAATATGGGCATGTTTGGTTTTGAATTATATCAGAGCCTGATGGGATGAAACTAAGCTAATAGCAAAGAATTTAATTGTTTTATAGGTCATGTTGTAACTAGAGTCCAAATCGATGTTGGTGAAAAGAAAATATGCTTTTGATTTCCCTTTAACACATTTAGCCTACTTTTGAAATAGTTCTGCTATTGCCTTCCTAGAGGCATTATGTGGGAATCAGTCTCGAATACTGATGAAAGCACTGTCAAGGTTTCTGCTTCTGAACAGGTGACCTATAGGTTTTGGGGAGACTGCAAGCAAGGCCCCCTTAGTGCCTAGAGGAGGGGAATACTTCCATAGTGTGCTGCTCATTCGTCCCAGCTTGGTAGGATAGTATCCCCACATCTTGGGGTTCAGGATGGTTAAATATTTGACAGAGACATTGCCTTATCCTTGTGTCTAGCAATACAAATGTGAGAGTTAAAAGAAATGAGTAGTAATTAACCAGGGGAAGCTGTGAATACTCAATTGTCAGGTTCAGTGTTGTTGTGTTGTCATGTAACACTGAACAAACGTGCATAAACTCACATGGAAATCATCATTTCCCATTTGCACACTTTTGGATGCAAAACCCACAAGGGTTTCCTTATCCATGAGTTTTTCCCCCCGGAAAATAAACCAGTATCTTTTCCCTTTTCTTACAGCCCAATCCTATCATCCCCCAGTATAGGCACATCAGCGTGGTCTGTGTGGCCCACACTGAATCCTTTCCAGGGATGGGACAGGCTGGAGGTCTACTCAGGGTAAGTGGGCATTTGGGGCTACTAGGATCTCCGCCAGCTGTACAGCTAGCAGAGAAGCAAGCAGCCCCATGTCAGCTGCAAGGGCGTGGGAGGCAGGATTGGATCAGTGGCATTCCTGGAGGGGGTGCAGCACCATAGGTTGTGCAAGGCACTACTGCGCACTTTGCAAAGCGGTATAATGCACCTCTCCCACTCGCTGCCGGAGCCATTTGGTGGTTAAGGCAATACGCAAAGCTGTTGCATGCGCATTGCGCTCCGGTGGTGAGTGGGAGGGGTACAATACCTCGAATTGCAAGCTGTGGTGTAGCACCTTGCATGACGTATGGTACCACACCCCCTCCAGGAATGCCACTGGATAGGATATGGTGCACTGCAGCGCAACCAATTCCTCCCCCAGGTCCAATATGTCCCTCTCCCCATTACACCCATCACTGCCCTTCCCCCGCCCTCCCCTAGGCCCTGTGCTACTCAGAGAAGGAATTACCCACTCCACAGCGCAAGTTCTTCTGCCATGCAGTAGATGGCACAGACCTCGACGCCACCTACTTGCCGGGTGCCGCAAACATGCTGCAACGGCCTAAACTGGCAATAGGATTGTGCCGTTAATCTGTGACTTCAGAATCTTCCATGTGGAGTTTGAATGCGTAGTTGGAAAACTCATGTGGTTGACTAATATCCATGAGTTTTTAGGTTGTCAGAAGAGGTGAGACAGCCCTAGACTGTCTCTGGGGAAGGGTTTGCAGGATCAGGAAGTTTACTGCCCATGTAGAAGGGCAAATGTCTAGGAGGAAACTCGACCCCTTTCAATGGAAAAGTGCTGCTGGGATATATGCAGATACAGGAAGATAGTTGAAGGATGTTGGCAGCAATGGAGGAGGGACTAGCAAGGCTTTTTCCACAGATAAACCTCTAGATTGGAGTGAATGTGTAGTTCCAAATCCCAGGTGGGTTGACATTCATAGATGTGACTCATGGATGTGATTTCTTATGGATATACTGCACATTTGGTCTGGGCCTAAGCACCATCCTGTCAACCTGTCATCTTCTAAGTCCTGGCTCATCTAAGGCCTGGCTCAAACCTCCAGTTATCCCAATGGTTAAACCAAGTTTAGTTCTGAGTTTAATTCCTTAACAGGGTTTTCCCAATTTCCCTTTAGGTGCTCAACAATTGCAAATGTCTCATAACAAAGAAACCTGAACATTTATAAAATGATACTCCTTAAAGTGATTTTCTTACTCTGACTGAAGTGGCTTTAAATTATCTGAGAATGACTACCTTTTAAAATCTGTATTTTTTTTAAAGAAAGACAAAGGATGGACTTACAAGTGTATTCTGTTGCTGTTTTGTTGTCCCCTACCCTCCCACCCACCCTCCCCTGTTGTTAAAAATGAGGCAGTATATCAAAAGCAGTGCCTGAATTTCTTTTTTGACACATGTATTCCCTGTAGGTCATTATTGTGTGTGGGTAGCCAATGCACTGGTGCACTTTGAAGCTATTTTCAAACTGCAGTTAGTGGGATCATGAGTTGAGCTATAAACAGACCATGCTTAATTAAAGAGTTATCCTTTATGGGTTTTAAACATTTTTCACTCTAAAACTTATAATGGGTTTGACTGACAACGGGAGAGACCGGACTAATACATTAAAAATGAGTTTTATCTTAAACCAGGGGTGGCCAAACTTTCAGCATGAATGCTCCTGGCCCTTTAATGGTTGTGTAGGTGAGGGCATTTCAGCAGGTGCAGCTGCTTTAGAAGCACCATCAGCACTTGCAGCTGCCAAGATTCTGTCTTCTACACAACTCTTAAGAACACAGAGGCCCTCATGGTGGAAGGTTGGCAACCCTTGTCTTAAACCTATACTTATAATTTTCTCCAGTGCCAACTAAGCTCTTTCATTTAGAAGGCCTCTATATGTCTGCATTAAAGTCTTGTGAATAATACAAATATTCATCACCTGCAACATTTCCAGTTGCTTAGCTAGCCCGCTCCCCACAGGGCCCCCGACAATGTGTTTCATGTCATCATCCCACCCCCTTGCACTCCTGGAAGTCTTCATTTCAAGTCTTCCAGGACTCAGGGAGAGCCCCCCAAATGTGCCGTTTTTGGCACGTTTATGCTTCGCGGCTGCAAACAGCCCTCCGACTGTAAAAAAGCAGTCACAGAGCACGAAAATCCCGCCACGACTCCTCCTTGCAAGGAGACCATGGCTGTCACACAGTTGTGTGCTGCCGGGCTGACCACACAGCATCCCCCCATCCCTTAGTGACACCACTGAACTTTTCAAAGATGAAAATAAACTAAGATGAAAATAAACACTTGTTTTATATGACAGAGTCCCTTCATAAGTCACCACCAGGGCCCATAACAGGGGGGTGAAGGTAGGGGATCCGTACCGGAAAAACCGGGACAGTCCCGGAAATTGGCCCTCCATTCCCAGGAAAGTCCCGGGCCAGTTTTCCGGTGCGAATGGCAGCGCCGCCGCCGCCATCTTCTTCGTTTTGAAGAACTTACCCGGGCACCAAGATGTCGGCACCCAAATCTCGTGAGGGCATTCCGGAGGCGTGCGCGGCACGGGCAGCTGCAGGCTGTCGTTCGCCCGGTCTCCCACCGGCCCCGCTCGGAGCCGCTGGGAGACCGGGCCAGCCTGCAGCTGCCCGTGCCATGCGAGCCTCCGGCAGGCGCGTGGCACGGGCAGCTGCAGGCTGTCGTTCGCCCGGTCTCCCACCGGCCCCGCTCGGAGCTGCTGGGAGACCGGGCCAGCCTGCAGCTGCCCGTGCCATGCGAGCCTCCGGCAGGCGCGTGGCACGGGCAGCTGCAGGCTGTCGTTCGCCTGGTCTCCCACTGGCTCCGTGCGGTGCCGGTGGGAGACCGGGTCGCAAAGCCTGCTTGCCTGTGGTGCCCGCTCGACGGGGAGCAGCGCGAGGATGACCAGCATGATGGATTGGGTAAGTTAATTTATTTAATTTTTTAATGTACAGCAGTCCAGTCCAGCAGCCCAATATATTATAAAAGAAATGGCTGACAAACAGAACTGCGAAAAAAGCAAACCTAAATTAAACTGTGATATAGAGATCATGGCTCTGTAGCTCATAATATAGTCATTAACTCTGAAAAAAACATTTAAATACTTTAAATGATAAGTAAACTTAATTTGCATTCTTAGCTAAACACAAAATCCCAAAGGTTGTATCTATAAAACATATGTAAATAGAGATCCAGTGCCTGAACATTAGCAGCTGATTTAATGTTATGGGTTGTTGCTTGCAGGGAAACAGGGAAAGGAAGGGAACAAAAACCTTTAATTTTTCTTCCTGGAGGTTACTCTTGTGACTGATATTTCTGTCTTTTGCACATCAATACTGTCTTGGGAGTGGATGGAAGCCCCATCTGAGGCTCAGCTCCAGCAGAAAGGAGGTCGTGTTGTCGTTGAAGTTGAAACACAGTTCCTAGGAAGTGGGATGTAGCTGCTTGCCCAGGCCTCTCTCATTTTTCCTATGTCTGGAGCACCAGCTGCTGTAGTAGCTCCTGCAAGACATATAAGCAGGCAGTGGGGAATCCTGCCCTTTTCATCCTTATGCAAAACTCCAGCAGAATAGAGTTATTCCATGAAGTGAGTGGGGAAGCACTGGCCAAGAGTGATGCCAGTAGTAGTTGGAGTGCTGGTGGCAGATGCAGGAACTGGAGTATGTGGGGATGGAGACAGCCTTGGTCGGCCTGTTGGATGATCTTCGCCGAGAACTCCCTGCCAGGGGATCTGAGAACCACCCCCTCCCTCATGACTTCTTGGCGAGGGCTCAAAACATATTTGTTTCGTCTAGCGTTTGGGTGATGGGTCGTGGTCTGCCTCCTGTGTCTCAAGATGCTCTGCTGTGCTGCTTCTCTGCTCCATACTATTGCCCCCCCTAGTGGATTTTATTGTTTTTAAATTTGTTATATATGGTTATGTTTTGTTTAAATTAATTTTATGTATTATTTTAGATTATGTATTTTAATTTTGTTGTAAGCCGCCTTGGGCATTTGCCTTTTGGCATAGGAAAAGGTGGGATATAATTTTTTTAATAAATAAATAAATAAATAAATAAATGTGCCAGGGTTGCCAGGAGATGTGTTGTGCCCTCATCATGACCCTGGTATACTGCATCTCTTATGCTTTAGTTTTGGGACAAAGCATTTAAAAGCACACATAACAAACATTCTCTGGGCTGATGGATACAGATAGTAACCATCAGTGGCGTTGCTCTAGGTGGAGTGGAGCTCTAGGTTCCGCTGCACTCTGACCCTCCGTTACACACCGGCACAATCTGACCCCGACCCCTCATCTTCGGAGCCATTCAGGGCAGCGAAGGCAACATGCAGGGAGTTTCCCGCGCATTGCCTTCGCCGCCCTGAATGGCTACAAAGGCAAGGGGGCGGGGCCGGCTCGTGCCGGTGTGTAATGGAGGGTCAGAGCGTGGCGGAACTTAGAGCTCCGCCCCACCTAGAGCAACGCCACTGGCAGACATCATGCATTCATGTTTGGGAGCATGCGGGACTGTCAATGTACTCAAAGCCTGTCCAGGTCATGCAGATGGGCCAGCTCTGCCACCTGCTCTCCATCCCTGACTATGGATTGCCGGGTTTACACTGAGAGAGATCACAGAAGGAGCACAATACGTTTTTGTGCTCATAGCAATTCTTACATAGGTCCCTGTAATATGTGAGCACCTTGCCATCACATTCCTGAGCATTATACTGAAATGAGGATTTTATCCTCTCTGTTGCACTTCACTTAGTGCCAGCACCAGGTTGGGGGAAGCAACCCCAGCTTATTGGCAGTGATGTAGACTTGAGTCTATTGACTCGGACTTGAGTCGGACTCAAGTCGCGTCAATGACTTGACTCGAACTTGACTCGGCAATTGTAAAAGACTCGAAAGACTCGACTCGTGATTTGGAGCCTTTTATGACAAGTCGAATTTTATTCTGGTTTAAACCCATTTTCCCCATTAAATAGATAGGGACTCGCAACTCGCAACCAAAGACTCGGGACTTGGGGGCAAAGACTTGAGACTTGACTCGAGACTTGATCCACATCCCTGCTTATTTGTGACAGGGGTCAACTCCTCCTTCCCTCCCTACTGGTGAATGTGGAATCTGTGGTGGTTGACCAATAGCTCATGAACCATGCAGTCAGTTCTTATGTTCTTATGGGAACGCTGTGAAGAGGAAAGTAGTTGGAGAAGGGAAATGATTCCCTACTGAGAATAGTCTCCTGTCCAAGTAACTTTTTAAAGATGACACTATCAGGGCTTACTTACATGATTTTCCGTGTGTACTCTGTAGTTTGCCCCTCAAAATCCTGACAGTGGTCTACCAGAGACCTGAAATCAAAATTCATGCCATAATAAAGAATACAATCTTGAAAAATAGGTCTGACGTTTCAACCTGTCCAGACTAAAATATATGGTATGAGAATAAAACCCAGGTTTTAAAAAACGCAAACTCAGATCTACTGTTTGAACTCTAAATCCTGCCTTCCTGACCCTGGACTTATGCCATGTTCCACAATGATGCTATTTTCAACAAACTTGTTCCGTGGTGTCACATATTGGTCAAATGTGCTGGGCAGTCATTCCATTTGCACTAGTATATGTCTGCCAGTGAAAGCTTCCCTAAATAATTTCCTGTTCCTGGATGGTGTTAAAAGGCCCACTTCCTTTGACTCTGTGCCAGCCTGTATACAATATTCTGACACATTTCAAAATAATAAAAGAAGAAAATCACAAGCTTGGCCCTAGCCTCTACTTGTATTGATTTGAGGATTTCAGTGACAGCAGTAAAAGTGCAAAGGGGCACAGAATTTCTGGTTTCTTTTGTGACGCTATTATGTCCAAGACAGTAAATCAAAGACAAGAACAGATTCCAGCTGCAGTAAATATCCTTGGGCCAGTGCACTCTGTATTCAGGCCTGATTTGAGGAACAAAACTTCACTAATGCTACAGATTTCTCAGTCATGTTCTACAAATGGGAACAAAACCAGAAAATGGAGAGAGGTGATATGGAAAAAAAATCCTTTTGTCTATGAAATATTTCCTAAGACTTTCTCCCACCTGACAAAAGAGTTTTCACTGGTGGAAGGCATCTTCCTTCTATGCAAAGACAGGATATAACTCTCTGGGCACTGTTATTTGTGGCCATCATTGGAAAAACAATGGTTGACAAGTGCACCTCCCCAGCGTGTGTCACCCCCGCTGCCCACCAATCCCCGCCTCTGCCAGGAACATAGCTAGTGAGTATGATCCTGCTCCCCTCTCACAGATTCCCTGAGTGTAGGGAAGTATTGGTGGAACAGGGCTTATGTAATAGCTTGCTTGTACAGTAGGTTTCAAGTTCAATGAGTCCCTGACAGTTGACACTTGTAAAGAATGAATGGACTTATGTCCAGACTAGTGTTTGGTGCTTGAAGTGTGCCATATCCTCCTTTAGTGAAGAAAAGCTGTGAATGCCTATTATGCAATGAAGGCACAGCAATGATAATACACCTTGTTATACGAATCCCCGTCTGTGACCCATTTTTAAAACTTGTTGCATCACCTTATTACGGTGAGTAAGAGTCAAACTATTGTAACATAATCAAGACAGTCATGGTAATTCTAAGGATTTCTGGGGATTCTAACATCTTACTGCTGGAAGCTGAAACTGGACAGCAGGAGGTGGACTAAACTATTGGTACTTTGACATTTTAAATATGTGTGACATTTGGAATGAGCATAGTTTGAGCCATGATACCGTCTCTAATGGATCATTGACTTGAGGCAACAAGAAGGATCAAACAACTGTAAATAGTGTCCAGGAAAGCAAAACAAAAGAAAAAGACAACTCCTTAGTGTCCTAGAAGCCTGTATCCTTAGGCCCAATGCATTTACATGTTATCATGGCATGCAAACGGAATAATTAAGCAAAGTGAATTGGATAGGTTCATTTGTACTTGAATCAGTGATAACCAGGAAGCTGCATTTGTTTAGTAAGTTTTAGTCAGTATGTCTAATTAAAGTGGTAGGAATCTGATGGTACCCATTTCAAGATAGTGGTTTGTCTGTTTTTAGTCATTAGTTTGAAGTGACTTGAAGAGCAGATTCTTCCAACTGCCGACTTATAATACTTACAAAAGAAGCTTTATGTACAGTGTAAATGGCTTTGCCAAATCCATTTTTCTCTTTTAATAGACCCAATATTTGACTCTTTCTTGTGCATTACTGTTTGCACAGCAATTTTTCCACATCTGAGTATCACCTGGGGGGGGGGAATAAAAGGTTTTGAGAAAAAAAAAACAGTTTTCATGACAAAGTTTTGGTCTGTCTGGTGTTAGGGGAAGGGAAATAGTGGAATTTGTGCATGCATTGCCTGAATGAATCAAAATCCTGGAATACAGGACACAGCTTTCTACCAAGTTTAACTTTACTCATTTTTTAATCCCAACAGGTTACGTTCATCCAACGGGTATATGGCCCGTATTTTAGAAAGAAAACAGCAAAAGGTCACCTTACAGTGGTTCCTAAATATTTGCGGCCCAATCCTATGATGGCCTTATGCTGCTGGATCTTGTGATTCATTAGCGTTAAGCCTTGGCTGCCGTTACGTGAGCTGCTCCAACAGCGGGTGGCTTTCTAACAACAGTGTAGGAGCAGGGAAGCCCCAAGGTGACAGTGGTGGGCTGCCAAACTCATGCTGGAGTAGATAGGTTGGCGGTGAGTGGGGGCAGTTCAGGGGAGGATTGTGGGCAGCTCGAGAATGTGGACCAGGCTGGTGGTGGTTTTTATCCACCTTTTCCTGGCCCTACGTACCCCCTGACTCTCCTTAGATTTACACCAGCTAAATAGCTGGATATCTATTGGAGGTCAGGTGGCCTACAGAGATGTAAGAAAAAATATTCTTACATACTTCTCCCAGGCATCTGGTTGTCGTTGTCCGTCCATCCTTCGTCGTCGTCCCGTCCCCCCCCCCCCATAATATGGAGCATATGTTCCATCGGTGGCACTGCATGTTATGGGCTGGCAGGCGTTAGGATTGGGCTGCTAGTGTGTCAGGCAGCAGTCACTAGATAGGAAGGGCTAGATATGTGCACCCAAACTAGCCAGCTGCACTACAACAAAAGCATTTGTGAAGGCTGCTTTGTTGTCTCCTCTATTCTACATCTGTTTTTCACCTGTGCACTGCAAACAGCTATGCTAGAAAATATTATGACATTTACAACAATGCTTTCAAGAGCAACAAATTCCCACAAGACCTGTAATAAATGTGGCATGAATATTGGGAGGAAAGGCATTCGCTTTCAGTGTTACTCAGGATGCCGTTTTCTTGGGGGTCCATCTACAACTGCAGTACTTGGGTTAAATGATACACGGGGACTTATTTCATTTTGCAATGGAGGATTGTAAAATTACTGGCCCTTAAGAGCCTGTAAATTGTCTAAGCAGGGTAAAAAAAGAAGTCAACCTCGATCAAATCATAAATGGCTTTCCTAGCATTACTGGAACTCTAATTTTCTTGGTTATTGCTTGAGTTGATAAAACAAATAAAAGAAGGAATCTTGGAGAGATTTCTTTAATATGCAAAATGAATTTCAATGTTGTCTCCTGCTGGTATTTTTATGGAAAACCTGACTAGATGGTACACATGGAACAGAAATCTGCATTTAGATGGAAATATTATGAAATGCGTGATATGGTACAGAGTAAGTCTTTTAATGGCGATCACAAAGTGTTGCATTATATGGTTGAATGGAGAGACAGCATGCCTATAGGCTTTCATGTCCTAGTGTAACCAACTGCCCTGATTTGCCCAAGAGAGTCCATTTTCTTTTAGCCTGAATCTAATATTGATTTTTAAAAAATCAGCTGGGGAAATAGTTGGTCCTTTACTCAGATACATTTTGACACCTGCACGAGAATCAGAAACTGTAAACAATAGTAGTATTCTGCCCTTACACACCACCTTTCATCAAAAGGTCTCAAAGGGTTCAATCCTGATTTTAAGGAGGGCAATGACTTCATTTCCACTGACTTACATGGAGCCCAGTTTACATATATACGCTCCTTGTGGATTTGAAACTTTTAAAAAAAAGCATTTTCACACATGACACTTAAAGCACTTCTAAGCCTCTTTTGCACACATAATTGCACACATTTCGTCACTGAGTCATCATGTACAAATGTACAAAACTGTGGACAAAATAATGCCAAAGCAAGGAGAACTGTTTTCATTTTGAATGTACGTAATAGTTAATGTAGGTTTACATTCATATCACATACACAGGAAATGCAAACCCAGGCACCAAATTAATCCAGGTGTGAAAATTCTCCTAACATAATGCTTCCTCCCTGACCAAGTTTATTGGGTGGAAAAGTAGAGCTTCCTTCTTTTCAAAGGGATTTGTTCTTAATTGCTCTGATCCATTGGGTCTGGTTCCATATGTCTGTGAGCTCTCCCAACAACATTAAAAGGAGCAGCAGTCACTGGTCATGCAGAATTTTATGCCTTTGGGGGCTTCATGGATCTTTGAAGCATGAATTGTAATTGCAAATACCCAATGTTTAGATACATACAAGAAACAAAAAGAAGAAAAAATAACAGTAGCTACATTGCTGGCCTTGGCTATAAAATAAGATCCACCCTTTTATGGATAAGGTTGACTGAAGTGAATTTATTTTACTTCGATTGAAACCGTTAATATTAGTGAGTTAATGAGGTATTGTTTTGCTTTCAGAGGCTGCTGTATTTTGCCCAATGCTTTATGCATGTGGTCTATAAACAGACCAGAAATGGTCCAAGCAGATCTGCTCTCTGAATTGGGGCAGATCCACCACCCCTGCCAATGTGATTTCCTTGTTTCAAAACAAACTCACTCCCACATTAGTGTGCACGTGTCCTACCGCCCCTGTTGCTGCCTCCTCCTCTTTGCTGTCCCCCTTGTCTGCCCAGCTGCCTAGGGAGACATATGGTTAGTCAAGGAGAGGTGGGGTGGGATGGACTGCAGAGATCCACCCACAACTCCTTCATCTTAGCCTGAAATGGTCTGTCCTTTGTTGGGAGGAAGAGTGAAATCCTAACTAAAGATCCAACCGGGGGCCCAGGGCCTCCCACCGGATCCCATTCCTGCTCTGGACCCCCATGTGGCGGGCCGGAACTACTCGGGGAATAGGCCAGCCCTATTGGCCTCCTTGGATTTCCGCCAGCTAAACCCACCCCCTCCTGGGCTGGCTTGGGCAATGGCCCCCCTCTTTCACCACCTGGACTGGTCATGCGGCCGCTGGCAGGAGCCTTACCTGCCTCCGGCGGCTGCATGCTCATCCCGGTGGCAGAGGCCGACCTTGCGCCGGCCTCCCTTACTCCCGAATCAGCGCAAACATGCCTTACAGCACGTTTGCGTTGGCTTCCGGCACTGGAGCCCTTGCTCTGGCGCCGGAACATTAAACAGGATTTCGCCGTCTGAGCGATCGCATCACTGGTGTTGGAGGAAAAGGTGGCTCCCACTCTGAGTGGGCGAGAAGAGGATCAGTCATGCAGCTGAAGCGGCTGGGTGGGGGGAGGGCCAGGGGAGGGAATAGGCAGAAAATAGCTTCTGAAATTTTACACACAGAAACAATAATTGAAAACAACATCCAAAAGGAAACAAGTGCCAAGAAACATATCATCAAAAGCTGGTCTTTTCTCAAAATGTTGGAATAATCATACCCCTTGGATCACTTCATCACTTTTTTGGGGTTAACCATATTCTAATTACACCTGACAGTCATTTTAAGAGACAGCTCCTCATCCTTACCAGTAAGGTGATGGGTACTTTCAAAAAATGTACAATGCTAACTGCCTATTGGGGAAGCTAGGCACACACAAATGATTGTGTTCTGCTGTGCCTAAGAGCCAGTTACTTACACACATACTTGTTGGAGCAGACCCATGGAATTTTGGAACCCAGTCAAGGAAGTGGGTTAGCACAGTGGCATTGCTGGAGGGGATGTGGCACCATATGTGGCGCAAGGCGCTGCACTGTGCGTTGCAAACCGGTGTAATGTGGTCCCTCCCACTCACCCCCAGAGCTATTCCAGTGGCAAAGGTGCTGCAGCCCCTCCAGCAATGCCACTGAGTCAGCATACACCAGAAAATGGGACAAAAGTGAGATAGTTGATGTTCATGTTCGTCTTGTTCATAAGATAGTTGGTTTGTAATAGATGTCAATCGAACATTGAGATATTGGAATTAAAATTGGTGAGCATGTTCAGAACACATAAACATTGCAAGCTTATATATATTAGTGTGTGTGTGTGTGTGTGTGTGTGTGTGTGTGTGTGTGTGTGTGTGTGTGTGTGTGTATTATTGTACTGTATGTTTTATGTTTTTCATCCAGTTCACCACTTTGTGAACATGTGAAAATGGTTGATAAAACTATTAAAGACGTTAAATAAATTGGTCACACTGTATCTAGTGTGTGTGTGTACGTGTGTACGTGTGTGTTGGGGGGCAGATCAGGAGTTTTCAGCAGGGAAAGGGGATTTAAATCCCCTTACCCCTGCATAAGCTTCCCATTCTGCAATGGGTCTTCTCAGACCTGCACTAGTGATTTCTCTTGCGCAAGTCCGAGGAAAGAAAGGGGACGGGGAGGCTGCAGGGAAGGGGGAATAGGATCTGGTGCATGCCATCACCGCTGGGTCCTGGGATCCCTCCCACAGCTTCCCCACCCTCATTATACCCCTCCTTGCCCAGTTTCGCCCCCTCCCTGCCCCATTGCACTCTCCCCCACCCAGAGGCATCGCTCCGGTAGGGGCGGGGCCGTATGTTTTGCTCCGTCCTAGTCCCGTTTACCAAGCGAGCAGGAGGCGGCCCCACCCCCTCACTGTCGGAGCCATTCCCGTGCGGAGAAAGCAGCAGGCAAGAGACCCTGCCTGCTGCTTTCTCCGCACGGGAATGACTCCGACAGTGAGGGGCAGGGCCGCCTCCTGCTCGCTTGGTAAACCGGACTAGGACGGAGCGAAACTTACGGCCCCGCCCCTACCGGAGCGACGCCTTTGCCCCCACCCCTCCCCTTCTCCCGCTGGTTTACCTGTTCCGTCAGGTGGTGGGAGAACCGAAGATGCGTTTGGGAAGGCTCCAGCCTCCCCACTGGCATCCCGGCAGTCAGCTACTCACCCTACTTCCAGAAAGAGCTTCTGTGCCTTCCACTGGTGGCTCCAGCCCATAAGATTTGGCTGTAAGAGTACGTTTCCATGAAAATTAACATAAGACAGAAGAGGTGAAGCATTTTTAAATTGAAACGCACATTCTATTCAATATAGGTTTTTAATTGCATTTAGAGAAGCAAGAAATACATTGAGATGATTTAAGCATCGGATATGAGAATGCCTGATTATTTTTGGTAACCCTGAATACCCTTGAATTTATATTATGTGCCTCATGACCTCATCCAGTTCCAATTATTTCAGTTTAGCTGAGTTCATCCTTGTGTAATATATACTAGAGCTGCTGTGGAAATGACAATAGTGTGACCTTATGGTGTTTCTGGATGCCCTGTTGCTATTGCGGTATCATTGAAAGTAATGGGGACACACAAAATGAAGTGGCCTTAGGCGAGCGATAGGGGACCTAGTTCTCTAGGGGTTAATGGATGATGTGTTTTAGTTGAGTAATCAAATATAATACTGTACTTTGGAGGCTGTTTTCAAAACATAGACATGTGCTGTAGACTAATGACTATTACTCTAATATGCTTTCAACCTTGAATACTGTTTAAAAGGCATTGCTTGTCTGCTCAGCCTTATAGTTATTTCAAATAAGCTCCTGATAGCATGTTATGAAGAAAGGGACAAAAACAACAGACCGGAAGATCTTATTTTCATCAAATGTGTAAAGGAAACCATATATTTTAGGAAAAGTAATTTTACCTTGCAAAGGTCACAATGGCTACCAGCTTGGATGTTTTTCCGGACATTACTACTGCAGTCTTTTGGTGATATGTAAGCTACTGAAATGAAATGTCATCTCAGAATTACATGTGAATGCAATTCCTTGCTTTGTGATGTTGATGATAACTAGGGATAAAATTAATTTCCCTGTTCCTTCCTCAATCTGCTTTTCATTTCTCATGAATTCCTGTTTAACTAGAATAATTTCTGAAAATAATTCTGAACCTGGATCATGTATTTTCAGTTTCTTCAGCTCGTTTGCATATTTTCCCTTCTAGATTTCTGATGCACACCACTACCTTGATAGAACACTGCAAAAAAAAAAAATTAACTTTGATCTTATCATATATACCATTGCATCAAGATGCTTTTTGTGCAGTGTGTGCACATTGGTAAAATATGACAAAGTATTTTGATATAACTGTGTATACAATCACATCAAGTTGACTGCTTAACCATTTTTGATCAAGCATACACATGCATTGTTACTGTAAAAACTGGAGAAAGACATGAAGGAACTGAAAACTGTGGCAAAGCTGCAAGTTCTGCACAAAGCTTGAAAACAAATTGGAACAATAAGGGATTCCTAATATATCAATTCCACATCAGAAACAACCATCTTATTTGGAACTCGATAATCAGAGGTGAAATTCAGAAGATGTATTTTGGAAGGATCCACAAATGACACAGGGTAAATAGTTCATGACTTCTTCCCTCCTAACTGTTAAATTGGTTGGAAATTAAACATAACAACCGAGCCTAATTTATGGCAACTTGTGATTGAATAAAAGCCAGTATATCTAGCTGACAACATACATTTTACATTCTCTTTGCTAATACCTACAGTGGTGAGGGAAATATTTCCCTACAGTATGATTGCAAGTGGGTAGCTAGCATGTGTGAATTAAGCAACCATGTCAGTGGGGACCATAATGTGTATTTTTCCTGTACCATAAAGTACCCTACTAGCAGGGAGGATGCCAATCAAGTGGGAAAAATGTAGGCAATCAGGCCTGCTATGATGATGGTTCAGATATTTACACACACACACACACACACACACACACACACACACACACACACACACACACACACACACACACGGAGGGAGGGAGGGAGGGAGGGAGGGAGGGAGGGATGAGGAGGAGGAGGAGGAGGAAGAATCAGCTCTTTCCTTAGCAATTTAATTCCATAGGTTTTTTTTCTGACATGCATCATTAGGATGATGAGCAAGAGTACATATGAAACAGTTTTTGTAATAGCGGCAATTCCCAATATAAATTCCATCCTTTAGTTAGGTTGAATTATCCAGACCAGATCCACCTTTTAATAACCATAAATGTTCTGTTTCTGTGGTGTAGAGATTATTGGGTGTTTGTTGTTGTTGTTGTTGTTAAAAAGTCAGAAAAGGTATCAATAGGCTGCTGAAGACACTACAGATAGTTAGTAACTCATTGATTCAATGCTTTGATCTCATAGATCACTGTGTTGTAAGATTGCATGGAGCTGTTCTTTGAAGAGCTGCTCCCATTTCTAACTAATCTCCGTCTGTTTGGATAACATTCAGGAGATATATGTCAGGATACCAGATCCAAGCCTTGCTTGTAATTATGCTTTGTATGAAACTGATTCTTCTTCACTGATGCTTTTCAGGTTCACTACAATAGCATATTGAACATAAGAGTCATAGCAGGGATGTGGATCAAGTCTCTGACTCCAAGTCTCAAGTCAAGCCCCAAGTCTTTGCCCCCAAGTCCCGAGTGTTTGGTTGCGAGTCCCTATCTATTTAATGGGGAAAATGGGTCTAAACCTGAATAAAATTCGACTTGTTGTAAAAGACTCCAAGTCTCGAGTCGAGTCTTTTACAATCACCAAGTCAAGTCCGAGTCAAGTCATTGACACGACTTGAGTTTGACTCAAGTTCGAGTCAATAGATTCAAGTCTACATCACTGAGTCACAGGCTGCAATCCTACACACAAATACCTGGGAGTAAGTCCCATTGAACTCAATAGGGCTTACATCTGAGTAGACATGCATAGATTGTGATGCTACTGCCTCATAAAATGTGGTCTTGGTCCTAGTTCTGAGAAAAGTCCTCAGCTCAAGAGCCAGTACTGCATCTCATAAGTGCAAGCCATGGAAGTGCAATATGCACTTGTGATTTGAAT
Organism: Plestiodon gilberti rubricaudatus; assembly: GCA_026170595.1. Taxonomy (NCBI): domain Eukaryota; kingdom Metazoa; phylum Chordata; class Lepidosauria; order Squamata; family Scincidae; genus Plestiodon; species Plestiodon gilberti. Next base: position 82,041,984 of record JANXHW010000001.1, read on the forward strand.
ATGATAGATAATAATACCAAATAACACCATGACTAAATTAATACTGAACACAGTAAAATTAATACTTCTGTTTATGGGTTTGGTTAGTGCTCTTGTGCTCTCCAGTACTTTTCTGACTTAGTATGAAATATTCCTCTTTAATATCCAAGCTTAGTGACAAGTAGAAAGCTTTTTGGTATAGCAGCCTACTAAGGTGATCCATTAGACTCAACCATTAAAGCTATTTCATTAGGATCCCCTCTCCCAACTCATGTTAATGTAGAAGGCAAGTAATAATCAAGAATGGGAAAGTTAACATTCTTTGATGGATTAATGATTGATAATTTTTCATCCTAATATCCGCAAGCTAAGACTGCAGACATATATGATTATTCTTCATTCCTTCCATCTGTCATATTGAGCATAAGCAAACTTGCTTTCCTTCCTTCTGTTTAATGGGCTGTAAGGTATTGACCTGGACCTACAGACTGCTCATTTTTGTGATTGATGGAGTTCTCCTAAATAAGATATATATTCAAGGTTGGGAGACTTGTGTGTGTGTGTGTGTGTGTGTGTGTGTGTGTGCGCACGCGTGTGTGTGTGTGTGTGTGTGTGTGTGTTTTGCATGCAGTGTTACAGTTTTGAATGCATTAAAAGGATGCTTGACTTCTCATGGATCTTGCTTTTTATTTGATGAATATGTCAGACTTTTTAATAAACAAAAGACAAGTGGGAAATTACTTCTGTGCAAATAACGTTCTATGTCTGAGGAGGAAAGGGAAGGAGTAATTCTGTAAATCTACTCAATGGTTGGTTTGTTCTCCATGACAAGGAGAAAGCACTTTGGTTCTTTGAAATGCAATGCACCACAATAATTAGAGAGACGTTATGTTGCCTGCTTACTGGACTGGTGGCATCTCATTCACTAACTGACAACCTGTGCTATCAGTTTATTGCTCTGCTGAAAAAAGATCCCATGGTCCAATTGGCATCCACAAACACTGTTACGGATAGGAAGAGAATGGGATGCATCCACCACTCCTGTCTAGAGCAGCTCCTTTTCACTCTATAAGACGCACTCCCCCCCCAAAAAAATAGGGGGAAATGTCTGTGCATCTTATGACCAAATACTGTAAAAATGGGGTCCTTTTAACAGTTTTCCGGCCGCTTGGCCACTTACCGCATTGTTGTTTTGCAGCTCCAATCTTCATCCCGCGTTGCTGGCTTCCTGGTCGCGTCCAGCACCTGGGAACTTCACGCAGGCGCTGAACGCAACTGCAAGTTCTGCGCAAACGTTGCAGTTACTACGATGTTTGCGCAGAGCTTCCTGGTCACGTCCAGCGCCTGGGAGGCTTGCGTCTTGGAGCTGCTGACTGGGGGCAGTCCCAGCAGGGCCACAATGCAGCCGGCAATGCGGGACAAAGATTGGAGCTGCAAAACAACAACGCGTTAAGCGGCCAAGTGGCCGGAAAACTGTTAAAAGAAAGACATCCCCTCCCCCCTATTTTTAGCTCCAAAATAAATGTGCGTCCTATGGTCCGTTGCGTGTTATGGAGCGAAAAATACGGTATGTTCCTGAACAGCCAACTTCAAGAGTTGGGAGACCCTTGAGAATAGGATGGGATGGTGCATGGAAAACTGCTGGGAGGAGAGGGAAATTTCTCCAAACCATGTGCAAAGCACTTACCATGAATGGGACAATTTCTGTGACTTACAGCACAATCCTTTTCATGTTTATCTGAGTAAACATAAAAGAAGTAAGTTGCACTGTGTTACTCCCAGCCAGGAAAGTGTGCATAGTATTGCAGTCTTACATTCTGTGCATATGGAAATTTGATACATTGACCTGGGCAAGGATATCTCTGTGAGTGATCTCATCTTGCTAGACATAATATTTCAATAATACAAGATACACTAAGAGGGTAGAAGTGGCCCATGTTTCACTGTTATAGAGCATGATATTGAAAAGACGGGACTGGTAGCTAATCATCTTTGTCTTGACTGTTTACTTGGCATTATTCTTGGTATACTTCACAAGTCTTCCAAGAATGGTGAAAGTTTTCCATATGTGATAATCTAGCACATTTCAGGGTCTCTAATTACTGGGAAGATCTCCATAGAGAACATTTGTCTCTGCAGACAAACACTCTCCACAGGGAGAACAGAGGTAGGGCTTTAATTGCTGACCAGGGGAAAGTGTCAGTGTGTGGGGAAGGACTTGCCAGTGTTCTATCACTGCCCCCACCTCCACCCCACATTCTTTCTAATAATAATACCAGTATTTAAATATCACCTTTCTCTGGTCATCAGATTTCTCCTCTGACTTTAATTCAAGGCATTTTACACAGGCAGGCATTCTAAACCAAAGTGGTTTTTACATATTACGAATGTTCTAATCTTGCATAGAATGCTCATTCCAGGTGGCTTAAGGTAAGCTGCTGCACCCCTGATGGGTCTACTTGGACTTGTACCAGCTCCTTGACTGGTGCAAATCCGAGTGGACCCAGGGAGATGCACTGAGGCCAGGAAGTAAGGGGAGGAGTTAGGTGGAAAGGATATTGGTGCAGTTGTTGCCATTGATAACTGCCCTTGACAGACCTCCTTTTCACCCCATTCCCTGCCTTCCATTCCCTGCCCCAGTCTTCCCCCTCCCCACCCATGAAACCCCTCCCCCATAGTTTTTACCTTGACATGGTCCAGGCAGGCTTGTTGACATGTGTGGAGAACTTCCACTGGCAGCTTCCACTGCTGTCTCCCTGGCGTTCAGCAATGGTGCACATTTTCCAGCAGTGGTGCTGCATTTACGACAGTGGAAGGCAACTTCCACTGTCTCCCCAGGCCCATAGGATTGGGTCATAAGAAAGATACCAGTGCTATCAAACTAACTCCATTACAGTATTCTACTTGCTGATTTAACTTATTCTGCTTGTTTGTTCAGAATCCTAGCTATTCTCTTCTGCACCACACTTCGCCATCTTTAGACACAGTTGGTAGTGGTACAGCTTTATCCCAAGTTGTGTAATGTGAAAAAAGTGTATACAGTACTGTAATTGATTATTATTTTCACCTGAATGCCTAAAGCTTAATGGCCTGTCTGTGGTTTGCATTTGAATCAGTGTAGTTTAATATAGATAATAAAGAAGAAAGAACATTAGTATTATATTTGGCATTTATCAAATATAAAGAATTGTTAGAATTAAATTCTGCTCTGAAGTGAGTCAGGCAGGTCTTAATAGCGCATTTATATTACCCACTCCTTTAATAATATTGATTTGCATTGGGTTTTCTATTACTTCAGCCTCTTAATCTTTTTAAAAGTTCTGAGTAAACTCTACTGAAAATTCTCTGTTTGTTTCCACTTAAGATAAATATGACACATTTTATTGAGAATGCAAAAGAGCAACGCTGCAACAGGGACTACTTTTCCATAACAAATATTAATTTAGTTAGGTAGTGTTGAATCTAATTTCTTTTAATTACATAGTACTTGTGTCTTTCGGAGGCCGATCACTCTTGTGAGAAACTAATTTCCAGACTGCTTTAGTATAATCAAGGAGCTGAAAGATGAAGAGACAGAACAATGGTGGCACCATCAGCTCTTATATTATCATAAATCTACTTCAAATGTCCCGGGTATTGGACCAGATGAAGCTGTTATACAATGCACACTGCAATTCCTTGAAGGGGAATCAGAAAGCAATAGGGGTGACATATCTTGGTTGAAACCGAATGCATTGACTTGGACTAGGAAAACACATTCTACTGCATTGCTTAAAATGTGTAAATTCCCATCATCAGTTTCTTCTTCTTGTGCTTTTAATAATCACAAATAGCATGTTCACATGGGAGACTTTATGGTGTCTGTAAATGTGTCTTTAATGCAAATGTAAAACAGCCTTGGTCTAGAATGTATGTCTTGTATGTATATGAACAAGATATACATGCAAATAGCACCTGAGAAACGCAAAGATGCATTAAGCACTTTGTGTGAAATCACTCACATTTTTATTCTTAAAACCTTAATAATATTAGATATGAGTTGAAGCTTTCATGGCCAGCAACAATAGTAGAAAAAAGGAGGACGGGTTTAAAAGCCATGACAACAACAACAAAAAATTATGTTAAAACCAAATTTTAATTTAATTAAAATTTTAATGGTTTAACCTAGCCTTTGGTTTTAACCCAGTCTTTGGTTTTAACATAAATTTTTTTGTTCTTGTTGTCATGGCTTTTAAACCCATCCTCCTTTTTTCTACTTAATAATATTTATTAAATTGTTAAAGCCAATTGTATTACAAATAGGTTTACTGCTAAAATTCATTACTAGTGGTTCAAATTCTGTGTTTCCATCAATTTGGAATAAGTAAGTTTGGATTGGTGGATTACAGGTGATGCAAGCCTGCTTTAAAATTATTGTGTATCTCAATATTGCTTCTAGGTCTGATTCATGTTTTACACAGTAATACTCCATTCTCTTTCATGACATCCTATCTAAAACTTTGTGTTCTATGTTTGGTCCAAATCTCAATGGCTGAATGAGTTGTTTTGCATTATCTTTGTAAAAATAATTTCCCACTTGGCATAACAGGATGCATTCAGGCCAAAAGTAACAAGCCTGCAATTCCACTAATTTATTTTAATACATTTTGGTATAAAACTGTTGAGATTCATTGGTGAGATTATAGTGTCCAACACATGCATTAATAAGTACGGAACACTTTTTCAAACTTAGCTTCCTGTTTTGCAGCCTGCAGTAGCAATTAATTTTAGTGGAACTCCGTTGTGTTCACATTGATACATATCAGAACACATCTGGGACCCAAATCCAAAGAAGCAACTGTGACAGCATCTCTCTGGATCAAGGATAACAGTGAAGAGAGAACCTATTCCAGTGGTGTTGTCAGGGCTCAACCATGTTGGACACTGGCCAAGGGCTCAAGCCAACCAAAGAGTCCACTTGGCCAAGCTGACCCCCCCCCCGGGGCTCATGAGAAGGGGGTACAGGGGGTAAATTGTACCTGGGCCCAGGGTCAAAAAGTCGGCCCAGGAGCCAAAGAAGGGGCCCCAGAACATTTTCCAATCTCAACCTGGACCTGTGGATGAAAAGAAAGACAGACTCCGACTGGTAGGCCAGGTTTACCAGGCTGGGAGATTTGGGTTCTGCATCAGGAAACCCAGTAGACCAGGGCTCTGAAGATTTTTCTGGCTGTTACTGCCCTCCCCCTGCCGTTTTGCCCCTGCCCCGCACCCATTCTGCCCACCCCCACCATCACCCTCCCCGGCCCATTTTGCGGTGAGAAGGGACCCAAAAGGAACTTCATACCCCCTGATAAAATTCCTCTCAGAGGCCCTGCTGACCCCTGTACCTCCAGCACCACTGGCTGTGGTAGTACCCAATGCACCATTATGGGATGAGTGGTAGGTGATATGGGTACAGGGGGTAGGTGAGTGGTGCCATGGAGGCCCAGTGCAGGGCTTTGCCCCAGGACCTTGCAACCTGGGACTAGTACTGCCTCTCCCTTAGCACTCGTACTGGCACCTGAGGACTGTCAAGCACTGACACAATATGGTCCTTTCTATTGTCCAAACAAACCCCGCTCCTACACATAATAGCATTTGTCTGCAGTTTCAGATGCTGTGCCCAGAGAGGGATCCTTCTTGTGATTGGGAATGCAGCGCATCCAGCATTCACAACCACGGGAAGGATCTCTCCCTGGGTAGAGCATTTGTCCCTGCAAGCAAACACTGTACTCATGGGAGTGGGGCTAAGGGATTGTGTTGGCATAGAGTCAGCACTTGCTGGGTCTCTCTCCCTGTCTCTGTCCCTCCCTCCACAAACATGCATTCTTTATCCTGGATATAAGATTTCTTCACAAGGCTCTAATTGATGCATATATCATACCAATAGTTTAAAATGTTTCTTTTCTCTGTCCTTTTCTGTTTTGTGAATACAGTACTCCCCCCATATCCGCTGTGGATATGTTCCAGGCCCCTCCGTGGATACTTGAAACCGTGGATAAGAGCGAAGGTTTCTGTTAACCTTGCAGAGCCTCTCTAGGACTTAGTCTTGTTCTACTTGTCTGCAATAAGTAGCCAGAGGCTGCTTCTCCTGTTTGTTTAAGGAAGAAATGAAGCTTACTGGAAAAAAATTAAAAGGCTGGGGAAGGGGTCCCCATGATCCGTAGTTAACTGAAACCGTGGATATGGGGGCCCACCTGTATATGTTCTCTAATATGGATGACTGGATCTCTCCCTCTCTGTTTCTTTGGTCTGGTCCTCCTTGTTCGGATGGTTTGCTCTGTCCTGCATTCCACTCCTCCTGATTTCAGTTTAACGATGCCAATTTCCATTTGTTCTAAAAGGAAACATACACAATGTTAAGCCCGAACAACTTGAACTACAATAGAAACATACACAGTTTGCTACAGCTTTCCATTCATATCCATCTTTTTACGTATGCACTTTGGTAAGTGCTGAAAGTGTATAGCACTCAGGACTCTAGAGAGCAAGAACATTTCCTGCCTAATTAAGATCAGTTTTGTGACTCTGGGTGGGAAGGGCTAAGTGTGAGTGAATTTTTTGTGTCTATCAGAAATTAATATTGGGTGGATTCCCTAGAGGACCAGCGCTTCCTCTTGCAGGATCTTGCTCCTGTAATAAATACTGCAGAATAGCAGTGGCTTCCATTACTGGTGCAGAGGAGGGAAATTGCAGGATTAACAAAAGCACTTACATCAATGTCTATATACAAAGCTCAGAATAACATTTTTCTTGCAGCACTACTTGCGGTTACTTTTCAGTCCACAGAAGTGATAACAGGCTGAAACGTTTCATTTCCAGCCTCCGGCACGTGCAGCCAATTCAAAGGCTTCCGCTCAGCCAGGTGAGAAGGTGGCAGATGGGTGTTTGGAGGAAAGCTGTTTTAAATACAGAAGTGCTAGCTGAAGAAGCAAGAGGCATCTGAATTTTCTTTTCCTAAGCAGGACAAGGGCCAAATGTTGTTCCTGGCAACTGTACACTGTGCTCAATCACAGGTCCAGGTGCAGGTTCAGCCAGCTTGGAGAAGACGTGTGCCCTTGACTGGCTCCAGGATGCTTCTCGAAAGGGGGGACATGCTGTTGGGAGATAAATTTCCCTCCTTCTAATTACAGGCCTTGCCATCTTCTGCCCACTTCAAGTGTAAATCACCTAATCATAAACAATTCCCCTTCACAGTTCAACACAGATTGGACGTAATTTCCTGACAACTCCAATCTGTTCACTGCATAGCATGCAAGCTCAAAAATAATATTAGAGACTTTCTTGGTCTTTGGAGAGGAAGACAGACATAAAAGGGGAAAAAAATAACAGCTAGAAAGAGATCTGATTATGCTTCTTAACATGTGTTCGATTAATACTGCTGGAGGATTTCCCTCTATTGAGATTATGAGATAGAGGAAATCCTAATTGCCTCCTGCACTTTGGAAGTTATTTTATGTTTGATTCAATTGAGATCTGGTTCAAGCATAGAGGAGAAGCATAGAAGAGTTCATGCTCAATCGTATTTACTTTTAGTTATTTATTTGACATTTTTTTAAATCCACCTTTTGGTACTCAAGTGGCTTAGAAATGAGAAAAACAACCAAAACATCAGCATAAAACCACATCAATGAATAAAATAGATAAAACCTATCCCAACAGATAATACAATAGAATTAAACCAGCATTCAAAGAAGATTTTTGAATGCTTTCCAAAATAAACAGTTTAGCCAGCTGTCACAAACAACAAGAAAGGTTGCTTGGCTATCTTCTTACCAGTGCTGTGCCAGCTTGCTGTGGGCCCTGACTTGCACTCCCTTTGGTGCCCCCCCCCATCACCTCTGATGGTGTCCTGGGCACTGCCACTGGTGTAGAGCTGGGTGGGCTCTTGAGGAAAGCCTGACCTGGCCACCTCTGCCTCTTTGAGCAGGGAGTTCTGCAATGAGAGCACTGCCACTACGACATGCTTCCTGTTAGCTATTCTTTTAGCCTGACTAGGCCATGGCATCTAAAGCAGAGTCTCAGTGGATTGACACAGCATACAGTGATGGAGGAGGGATCATATGAGATAATGCATTTCCTTAAGCAATCTGAGGTCTCTATTTCTTCTGAGGTTTCTATCCCAGTCCTTCCCTGAGTATGTGCATTTAAAACAGTGTGTGCAGTGCTCACTACCACTTGAGTTCAGTGGCTCTTACACCCAGGTAAGTGTTCAGTGGCTCTTACACCCAGGTAAGTGTATCTAGGCTTTGGACGACCTGGATAAAGTCGCTCTCACAATGACTGCAGCAACCTTTTCAAAGGCAGTAATTAAGAAGAGAGGACTGCACCCCACTGAAACTGTAAAAGTAGGATGATTAGAATTCTACTTGATAATTGTTTAGGTCAGAGGCGTTGTTAGGGGGGTGCGGGGGCCAACACATGAGGGGGGATGCAATTACCACAGGTTTGGTGGCAATTTGGTGGCGCGGTGGCAGCAAAATCGGCCGTTTCACAGACAGCGACGGCAACAGGAGACGCCCGCCTGCCTGCCCGCCCATGCCACTACTGGCCTGAAAATGGCCGAAAAACTATCGGGGCTGCTTTTTTCATTTTTTCCTGCACGGGGGCGGGGCTTGTGATGTCACATTGGGTGTCACGGCACCACCCCAGGGGGTGTAGCTACACCTCTGTTTTCAGTTTATTTAATGTTACTTATCTTAAATTTAGTTTTATTTATGTGTTGGGGATTGTATATGTATTTTATCTATGTAACTTAATATGCCAATAAAAGGTATTCATATTTGTATCTAGGCTTTCCTTCAGCTATAATCCTACTGAACACAGTGGGACTTGTTTCTGAGTAGACATGCATAAGATTGCGTTGTTAGCATATTGTAAATTAGATAATACCATATCCTCCAGTGTTTCATAGATAAGGTGATACTTTTAACAGCCCTATTCTTACAAGGACCACTTTGTCAACCTCTTGGCTGTGTGTCATATTCATTTACATTGCAAATCTACTGATTTGGCTTAAAAGTCAAGAGGGTGATGGGTCTTTTGGAGAGACATACTAGGAAAAAAAACATAATTGTTCTACAATATGTTATCAACAGTTCAAAGTAAACCTCAGCAGCTGCAGGGTGTGAAATGGCAGGATCTAAAGCTCCTAACGATGGAGCTGAACCCTGAAGAATGGTAACTTACAGCAGGATCCTACTCAGAAGTAAGTCCCATTGCATTTAATGAGGCTTACTCCCAGGAAAGGGTGTATAGTATTGCAGCCTCACACTACCAAATATGTTAAGGAGACATTCCTGAAGAGGAAAAAAAAAACACCACTTGGGCAGTGCAATTCTGCCTAAGTATCCGGCGGGTGGCCCAGCCCCCTGGGCTGGCTCGGCCAATGGCCCCCTCCCTTGTCACCCGGACCACCTCCCACCAGTGCTGCACTTACCTGTATCCGGTGGCCACAGGGATGATCCGGCAGTGGAGTGAGGGCGGCCGGCCTCCGCGCCGGCAGCCCTTACTCAAATGTCATCGCAAACGTGCTTTATGGCATGTTGCAATGGTGTGGAATGGCGGAGCGCTCACTGCCATTTTAAACTTAGGTGGGATTGCGCTCACAGTCAATGATTTTCAAGAGGGAAGGAGTCAGACCAGAAAATAGAAACTGTGCCTGGTAAGTATGGATAAGATGGAATGTGCGTAATATCAAACCCTTTCATAAGGTGCCTGCAATTTTCTCTCATCCAGTAAAAAACACCAGAAATTGGCAACGAAGGTGGTGTTGTCTTAATTTCCTTAACATGCAAGCACTAGACTTTGTACACTCTCCTGTACAGGCATACCGTGCTCTTTCAACATGTTTGGGAACCAGATAATGGATGAAAGTCAAAAATGGATGACTTCCATTTAAGCATAACCTTATTTACCGTGCAAGTTTATTTTGGCTGGCGAAAAACATAGCCCGTGGCGGAAAGTCTACTCACAGAAGGGGACACTCGTCCCCTTCCCCGAGTGTAATAGTGACTGGGGCCGGTAGGTCTCCTCGGATTTCTGCCAGCTATTTTGCTGGCGGAAGTCAGCCGTCCTTTGGAGCCCGGCGGGGACCGGGATATGGCAGATGCCATGTCCCCGCCCATGCTCAGGACTGCTGGGCCTATGGCCACCCTCCCGGCTCTCCCGTCCCTCCCCCTGTTCGCCGACCAACCTACCCGACCCCCGGATCCATGCTTACCTGGGTCCGGCGGTGAGCGGAGTCCTCGGTCAGTGGAGCAGGGCAGGCTGGCCTTGCGCCGACTTGCCCTGCTCTAAAGTAGTTGGCAAACGTGGTTTATGGCACGTTTGCGACTACTCCGGGCGGCGAATCACTAGGTTCGCTGCCCAGAACTTAAGTTGGATTGAGCCCTAAATAAAATAAATAAATAATAATTGAAAACAGTTGAAAGAGCAAAGCGATGAAAGTCTAGGTATGCCTGTATTGTGCTGGCTTTACAAATGTATCCACCCTTTGGCTTTAGTCATTCAGCTCAATATTGGACTGGGCAGGGATACAGAAATTACACAGATGAAGCTTCATAAGAACATAAGAAGAGCCCTGCTGGATCAGGCCAAAAGCCCATCTAGTCCAGCTTCCTGTATCACACAGTGGCCCCACCAGATACCTCAGGGAGCACAAGACAACAAGATACCTGTTTCCCGTTGACACTCCCTTGCACCTGGCACAGAGAAAACCCACTTCTAAAACCAGGAGGTTGCTTATGGCTTGTAACCTGTTGCTTATGGCTTGTAACCTTCCCCAATCACTTGTTGGATGTGCACCTGGAGAATGTCTGCCTGGTGCATCTTTGCAAGGCACAGTGCAGTCCCCAAATGCCACTTACTATGCTTGGGTAATACTGGGTAATACTTGGGTAATACTGTTCTTAAGTAAGTCTAGACTGTAGAGCAAGGAAGAGATGGGCTGGGCTGGACACCAGTGAGAGCACCTAAGTCATCATGATTGGCAGCCTTGAAGCTGGGCATGACAAAGACTAACCCAGTTCTTTATTTACTGGTACTGGATTTATTTTATGCATTTTACATGTACATGTATTTTATGTACATAAAATAATGATCGGCTTGACTTGCATATTATATTCCTTTCTGAAAATTCAGTATCAGTGCTGTTTGCAAAAGGTAAATCTCACTTGAATACTGTATATCGAATTCAGTGCTTGGTATATTATACTCATTACGACCAATGCAGGGGCTTGCCATTGTCAAGGTTCTGCTGCTTTCTGGCAGCAGATTATTGTGTTGCTAGAATATGTTAGTACTGATACGCAGAGTGGAAATTGGATGGAATATGCCTTTAACAAACAAACCGTGAATGTCTGGAGTAAAAAGTCAATGAGAAATTGTAACCAATTTAATGTTCAAAATCTTAATGAATTTTCGTATACGAAAATGCGACAGAAAATCCCATTGAAACCAATGTTATTTATGCGCATGTAAGCGCATGCAGGACTGCATCTTTAATGATGAACTAACTATTGGGATTCAATATTTATGAGAAATTGACACAAGCTATAGGGAGAGAGAATAGGAAAATCCAATATTTATTAAGTACATGAAATAAGAGCAAAAGTAATAGCCTTTGCAAATCATCCCACAGTGATTTAGCACAGGTTCCCTTTCAATAGTGTTGTGCTAGGCATTCTTGCTCAGCTTTGCTCTGGTGTGTTAACAACACCCACACATAAGCAGCTTAAAATATTTATGCCACGAGATGAACACCTGCAGATAAGAACAGAACCAATCTTTGAACTAGCAGATATAATGGTTACAAGTGGAACCCGCAACAAAACGTTACAATGTATCTTCAGCCCCTAAGAGGAGGGTTCCTGCTCAGAGCACCAGTTAGTCAGGAATAGGGCCCCTGTGGTATTAGTCAGGCCTTGTGGGAAGGAGTTTTAGGAGGACATCTTTTTTCTTTCTTTCCCACTCTCTTGAGGTCTTCCCCTCTTAACCACTACACAACATCAGCTGTCATACAGGGGAGTTGTAACGACTGCATCTTGATAATACAAAGTGTTCTGTGCTCAAAAAGCGCCATACTAATGCTAAATATTGTTATTACAGATTGTATTAGTTGGATTAGGATGATTGTGTGGTTCAGGGTAACTAACTCATTAATCTCAGCCTCTGTCAAGTCAGGTTAGGAGCAACAACACAGGCTTATCCAAATAACAAGTGAGAAAGCACCATATACATTAAAGGACCTTATGAATTAAAGAATATCAATATGTTTAATAATTAGCTCAGTATAATCTAGCAATGAATTTTTTTTTTCATATGATCCTTGTAAACCTGTTCTTGCCAATAAAAGAATAACACTTTGCCCATGCCATACACCCTCCAATAAATACTTGATGCAGTTAAAACTGAGGCACATATATTGCAATTAATGCCAATTAGCAAATTCTGCAGCAGGTCCTCTCTCCATACGCTCTTACCCCCTTGACTGTGGGCACTACTGTCTCTTCCCCTTTCTGGGTGTTCCCACCCTGACTCAAAGCTGCAGATCATCTACCGACAATAGCAGCTTCTCTACGGCAACCCCAATGAGTTTTGCAGCCCAATCCTGCATAAGGATCGGGCGGGCGGCCGCCCACACCTCCAGGCTCTCAGTGAAGGGGTTGTACTCTCGTACTTTCTGCTTCTGTAGAGATGTGTTAGAACTGGGAGTACCTTCCATACAAACCACCCCTAATTTAAAGAAGGAGATTTTATGGACTTACAACACAAGTCTATGCATGTTTACTCAGAAGTAAGTCCCACTATGTCCAAAATGGGGCTTAGTCTCTCAGGAAAGTGTGAATAAGATTGCAGTCTTATATAAATAGACTGCGGCCACTTAAAAAGGGTTAAGAAGTTCTTTCTTACCCTCTTTTTGTCTGAAATCTGTCAGGAAGGTGGCGTAGGATGATATTAACCCTAGATCTGTATAGGACACAAAGTCAACCTCCAAAGAGACTGTTCAAGAGGCATAAGTCATCATAATAGGATTTCAGGTTTTATATCATAGTATTATCCCAATAAAATGGATCTTTTTTTAATAAGTGCTGTCCTGAATCTGATTGTTTAAGAGAGACGGTTACATTCTCTTATATTTTATATAGTTACAATCTGCAGAAGTGGTGTGCACAGTTCACATGAAGGCCAGGCTAAAGATTTATGGAGCCAAAGGCACATAGACAGTAAATTAGATTTCAGAACCACAGTGTAATTTTTTTCATGTAAAAAGAAGATTCATTTACCAAAGAATATCCCTGCAGCTTTGAAAGTCACTGTCACAATTAAGGTGCTGTTGACAGATGACAAGAAATTTAATTTTGAATTCTGAAAGCAGGGTAGTGGGAAAATCGGACTGCCAAATGTCCTGAAAAGTATCTTCTACATGCTTATCAATACTTCTGTAATTTTCAGTAGACTGCGTTGAACGTTGTTAATGATCAGTCTTTGCAGATGGTTCAACATCAATTCAATCATTAATTCTTCCTACAAGTCTAAAATGCAATTATTTATCTTTAATTTTTCTTGACAAAATTGATGCCCCTCTAAGACAGGAGAATTAAACCAGGCTGTTGGTGGAGGGCAGAGGTGGGGAGGAGACCGCCAATCTTTTGGGCTGCTGTGTGGTTTGCCTCTCAGCATATATTTGGCTGGATAGTGGTCCCGCCCACACACTCACAGTTTGTGATTAGCTGGCTGCTTGTGGGAGCTAGTAAGTAGGAATTTGTTGTCCTTCTTCTGATTGGCCTTCTGATATTTTTTTCACCTATTCCAGACTGATAGGATTTGGTGCTTTACCCAGGCTGGTCATAACTGGCATGTATAGTGTGGGACAAGAGTTAAGAATGGGGACCATTGTGAAAACTCAAATACATGAATTGGTCAAGGGGGTCCTGATTTAGGCCCAATCCTCCCAATTCCCCATGAACGTTTATAAACCCAAAAGACCCAGTTGGGGCTTAAAAATACACAGTTTAAATACTGATCAAGGCCCAGTCTGGGACCACCAGAAGAGTAAGGCGCAAGCCCAGATTCCCCCAAGGCCCCCAGTGCCCTGAGAACCTAGAAAGATCAAATTGGGGGATAGGATAACAAGACACAAATTCAATAATCTCTCCCAAAAGTGCAATTGAGTCTGAGAACCCGTGAGACCCTGACGCATAGACCCTGAGGCATCTGGTGGAACACCCTGAGATACAAGAAGCTTGACTATATCATGGGCCCTTGGCCTGGTCCAGCAGGGCTCTTCTTATGTTGTTAAGTAGTGCCCACCCAATTGTAACCTAATCAGCTTAACGGCCACCAATAGTCCTGTGACCAAGCACCCTCTATGACTTTCTTTCAGGGAAACGTTATGGTGTGTGTGTTGCGTGCGTGCGTGCGTGCATGTGCACTTGTGCATGCAGCCTGTGCATGCATGCATGCAGGTTGCATGTGTGCATGCACCAGCTGCAGAAAAGAGCAACAAACTGTGAAAACTGCACCACAACTCCTGACAAAGCCCAGCACTAATTTCCTGCATCAGCCCAATATCTATCTGTCAGGCTGGCCACCAAACAAGCCCAAATGGCTATGCCAACTACCTATGGCTGCATCAAAAGTGCAAAAGACTCAAAGAGCCACACTAGCATAGACCACATTTAAAACACTGCCACCCACTTGCTGTCCACAGGATCTACACAGTCCCGCTTGTACTGGCTGCCGAGCTCCTACTGACCCAGAGCATGGCAGGCATCATACGGACCTTATTTCCACCTCTTGCTCAAAGTATCATGAGATTCCTAGGCCTAGGCTTACCAGATTTCTTCCCTGGACAGAGTGTAGCAGATTTCTTCCCTGGACACAGTGTAGCCCTTTAGGAGAAGGAATGTGGGCAGGTGTAGCTTGTTAAACCTTAGAGCACAATCTGAGGCATGTCTACTCAGAAGCAAGCCCCACTGAACACAATAGGGCTTGCTTCTGAGTAGACATGCCTAGGATTGTCCTCTAAGGTTTAACAAGCTACGCCTGCCCACATTCCTTCTCCTAAAGGGCTATACTCTGTCCAGGGAAGAAATCTGGTAAGCCTACCTGGGCCCAAATTTCCCTTTGCAAGTATTGTGGTCAGTATCAATCACTACCTCACTATCAAGTCTACCTAAGGCTGCTTCCTTTCTCCCCACTGCCAAAGCCAACCCCCCCCCCCCGCATGTCTTCACTGTGGAGAAGGGGAGCCTTGTTTATTAAGCCCCATTAATCTTAATGAAACTCAGCAGCAACTTTCTTTGGATTAGGTGTGTGATGCATTTTAATCTGTTCTTATATTTGTCAGACTACCATATGAGGCATTTGAGAAGTCTTTTCTAAGCCCAATGTGATGCATGTTTATTTGGAAGTAAGTCCTACTGAGTTAAATAGGGCTTACTCCTTGCTAAGTGTTTTGCATAGAATTGCAGGTTTAATTTTTTTTTTCTGTGGCTGGGAGATGAAATACATACTTTTCTATAATAAATCTTTTAAATCTTATTATAAATCTTATTTATGATTAGGTATTCATTTTGAAATTTTGATCCTGTCCTTCAGTAGTGCATGGACTGGTAGCAATTTCATGGATCACAACTTTGCAAAGAATCATAGCTTCTCAACAACAATTTATATTGAGTTCCGATCAGAGCGTACACAGAGATGCCTGGTTTTGAATACAGTATTGCTTCATTTCTGCTCCAGTTCAGAAATAACTTAATTAACTTAAGCATGTTCTTCAGTACTATTTCAGGGGAGGTTTTTTTTTTTACATGCAAATGTTCAAATCTTTTTTCAGGTTTATGTCAAGCAAGACATTGCCACATTTATATCAAAGTGAGAGAGCCAGTGTGGTGGTGTGAATAGATTGTTGGATCTGAATACACTGTATAAAAAAAACCTTGAAGTGAAGATAGATGTAACATTTAAAGAGAAATCACAGCAGGTTCTTCATATGCAGTATTAGCCCAGATTCTTCACAGCTTTATAATTTGCATGACAGATATGCACTCCATTAAGTGAATCCATCTTGCTCCTCCCCAATGCTGCCTAAAAACGGTTTTAAGTACATATTTGTCATTGAAAACCTTCTTGTTTAAACAGGTCTTTGACCTGCATGATGGTATGATTTGTTGTGATGATCTTTTGCTTTTGAAGTTCTGCTTGCTGTTGGTTTTTATAAAACTATAATTATAAAACTATATTCTGCTTGCTGGTGTGTGTGTGTGTGTGTGTGTGTGTGTGTGTGTGTGTGAGAGAGAGAGGGGGGGGGGCTTACCAGATCCATACCAGGACAGAGTACTATACCTTTAGGAGAAGGAATGTGGGCAGGTGTAGCTTGTTAAACCTTAGAGCACAATCCTAGGCATGTCTACACAGAAGCAAGCCCCACTGAACACAATGGTGCAGGGTTTCTCTATGCCTAGGATTGAGCTTTAAGGGTTTAACAAGCTACACCTGTCCACATTCCTTCCTCTAAAGGTCTAGTACTCTGTTCGGGTATGGATCTGGTAAGCCTTTTATCTCTATCTCTATATATAATTTTAAAATGTTGATTGTGAGTCACCTTGAGCATTTCTTGCAGATGAAAAGGTGGTAGGAATAAAATGTTTAGCACAAATAAATATAAACACTAATTGATATCGCAAGTGCTCTGTAAGTTATGAAAGTCACAAGAAAGACAATGTCCTGCTTAACAGAAGGTTGGGAGGAGATTGAATTTGGTAGGGAAAAAAATCAGATTACTATTCATTTGAGACAAATGAAGGAGCTGAACACATGGACAAAGCATATAAGTCTCTACAGAAGAGCTGGGGTTTATCTGTGTGGCTATTTATAAGACATGAAGGTTATTTTACAGTACAATTCTATGCTGGTTTACTCAGAAGTAAGTCCTGCTTTGTTCAATGGGGCTTACTCCCTGGAAAGTGAACAGAATATTGCACTGTGAGACCTGCGTCACTGGTTGATTTATTACATCTTTGATTTCTAATTTATATTTTATTGCTGATATGCCTTTTTTCTACCCTCACAACCTACTTACTATATTCTCCAATGTTCTTCTCATAACTGTGACTAGTAGGGCCTGGCATACGTTGTACCTCATCAAACCCTTGAGGTTGGAAGACTTGGGCATTACACCCATCCTCAGAAACCGCTTTAAATCAAGTTCTCTGTGTGCCCAAAATACCTAAGTTCACACAGTAGTTGACCAGGTCCTCAGATGAGCTAATGCCATCAACCTGCACCAGTTTTGTCTCTCAGGTGGGATAAGGACACGTGCAACAAACAGAAAAATAAATTGCAAAACAGAGATATAATGATTACAGATGAGTACAGAAAAGGCGCAAAAATGTTTACAGGGTGAAGGAGTTAACTTCCTGAGAATCCTAGTTTCATTAAAGCATATCTCTATCTCTTGTTATTGTGAAAACGTGCTTGGAAGACATGTGGATAATACCTACTAAAATATCAGCATCCAGGAGGATGGCAGAGGACGATTTCCACTGGTCAGGGAAGTTTCAGTACCCTGGATAGCTCCTAGCCTATCCCAGTAAGACGCAACTTTAGAATGAAGGTCGTGAGCATGAAACTCTGCGCGTCCCGGATGCCCGAGGAGCTTTGTCGAGCTGTGCTGAGGTGTCTGGTTACCACAGCGGAAGCAAGCGGTCTCCCGATTTCCTGCACGATCGAAAATCTTCCTGGGCCATGTTTGAGGGGTCCGCACAGCGGAGCTACTGCAGCCACCAATCAGATGAGAGGGGGAGGAGAGTGGCTATCTGCCAATCGGGTGTAAACTTAAGTGTTAGCCAATTGGTTTCTTCCAAGAAGGCGGGACAAAAGGAGGGACTATTTGCGGGAAGAAACTCCTACAGACAAGCTCAGAGCGCGGAGGACGGTGGCTAGCCTCTCGTGCTCGCTCGCCTCGGCGCTCGCTCGTTTGCCTCGGCATGCGGTCTGTCACGGCCTTGAAGGAAGCAAAATACCAAAAATGCAGAATAAATTTTGCTCCATAAGATACATTAGCACATTTGTTGCATTCAGATAATTTATATAGGTTGTGAAATCTGACTTTTCCTGATGCAGAATCTGGTTTGATGTAGAATTTTGGATTTCAAGCCCCTGGATATAGAGTTGAGGACTGGAAGTTGTGTCTAGTGAAGCAGCCACACAGCTGGCTTCTAGTTATGGGTGGAGCCTTGCCCCCAACCAGGTTCAGAATTTAGCTCAGGAAAAACAAAGTACTCCCACCCCTAACTCAGAAAGTAACTCATTAAAAAAAACAAAAACAAACAAACAACAACAAAGTCCAGGTCTGTTTAGACCCTGTTGCAGCATCAGTGATGCAATTGGGAGTATAATATGGACTGATCTCTTTTATAACTTGAATTTGAAATAAATGTCCATGTCCTTCTCACCCACCTGCCTGTCTGACTTGCAAAACTCCTTTCCCCTGCAATTACAATTCTTGCCACTGCTGCAGTGGCAAAAGAACAGAGGGATTCCCCTCCCTCTCCCTCCTTCACTCTGTGATGCCTGGCATACCCTGGTGGTTGACATGAGTCAATACAGGTATAAGAACTAGAATTCCAAGTACTAATGGCACCTGGCAGGCAGGCACTGAAGGGGGGGGGGGAAGAGACACCCCTCTGATCCCCTACTCTGCTTCTGGAACAGCAATAAAGATAAGTAAGTGGAAGGGGACATGGAGGCTAGGAGGGTGAAGGATGGGAGACATCAATGGAAGGAGGCAGGGTTCAAGTTTCTGTCCATTCTCGATTTTAGTCTGAGTTGGAGAAGTACATTTTTGGCCATAATGCTTATCTCGTTTTGGAGGTGAACATCACAAACCTGCTGGATTCCATTTCTGAGCTATGCTCAAGGTTTGGTTGCATGGCTGCAGACGACTAGGTTCCCAATCCTGTTCCCATCCCCATAACAGCACTGCTCACATATTTGATGTCTGTCTGTATTGGAGCTTCTTTTAATTGGTGAGGGGAAAAAAATTGAAAATATTAGAATCACGCAATACAATGGGTGATACCAAATTTCACATTTCAGTCCATATATTGCATTTTATTGCTAGAACATATTTAAGCATTTCATTCTGCACAGCATACCTGTGTTTCCCTTGAGAATGTCCAGAGAGTAGATGAAACGTTGGGACTGATATTGACATTTTATGTGGTTTTTCTGTGTTTTTATATATTTTTATATATTTTAAACTGGAATTCCTCTTACTTGTTTGATATTATAATTTTTTTTACATGATCTTTTAAACCCATAAAAATCTCTACCTCTTTTTTTGCAATATGTCTGATCATGAGAATATCCATGCTACTTATTTAAGCCAGTTCTGTTCCATTTTCTGGATCAGATCAAGATTAATTGGAACCAGACAGTCCAAAGCACTTTGTCATTTTTAACATTGGTAGGCTGATAGTGAACTAACTGCAGTTGAAGTTGTTGTGGTTGATGAAGAATAGAAACAAATTGTCCATTGGAGAGGAAAGACTACTGCGTTAGTTTCTGTTGAGATTTCTGGAGGACAGAGCAGAAGAATGATTATAATTATTTAGATTAAATACAAAAGACCTCCAGTGCACAAGTTATGATCACAATTCCACTTTTAAGCTTGACCTACTATGACACTCTTTCCCCTTTTCTTTCATTCACTACCTCTAGACTAGTGGCCTGTTGCTCTGGGGCCATTTGACCTTTTTTCTGTGCTTTGTTTGAATTTTACCCAGCATACCATGATATGTTCCCTTGATGTGAAACTCTGCTCTCCATGAACATGTAATTTGTAGGCAAGAGAATACTGGCTTCAGGTAATTTAAATGAGAAAGTAGTATAGTTCCTTCTTTTGTTCTCATTAATCAGGAAAGTGTGTAACATGCAGGGTGTAAATAATGGCAGAATTAGAAGCCTTTAATCTCTAATTACATTATGTGAAGTTGTGTATGAATAAAACATAACAGAGTGTTGACATAATTTGTAGCAGGCATTAATTGTTCTCCCTCCCAACTGGCTGATCAGTGCTGCAATTTTTGAGGGGTTAATTAATTAAAGCAAGTTAGATTACTTTTCTTAGACTCTACAAAATTCAGATTACTTACAACATGTAGCGATCATATCCAGCACCATTACTGCAAGTCCATTGCATGAACTGAGAAATCCTGCTAATTTAAAATAATAAATTTCTCACAACTAGTGAGGAGTAAACCATTTAGAAAATGTACATAACAAGTAATGTCAGATGAACATTTTGCAAATGAGATTCATAGAGGGTGATTAGTAGGAAATGTGACTCTATAGAGCTGGCACATTTCCAGGCACATTAGTTAAATTATTTTCTTCCTGACTTAAGTGGCAGAAGAATTTCTATATGTAATGTTATCCTGTATCGAAAATGGTGGAACTGGCTAGAGTTCTCAGAAGCTGATTGTTTAAATTTCAGATCTTCTAGATCAGGGTTTCTCAAACTGTGGGTCGGGACCCACTTGGCGGGTCGCAACCCGATTTCTGTTGGGTTCTGATCAGAGCCTCCATTGAAAACATAGGTCACGGAAAGATCAGATACTGTGTAAGTAATTGCCTCAAGCCCTGATTCAAAAATCAGATAGCTACCAATTGCCCTACAAAGAGCTGAGCTCCTGCAGTTTTTTGCAAGGAGCAGAGCTCCAGCAGTTTGCAAGCTTGTGTAAATATACAGAGATAAATGTTTGAGCATCTTTTTTCTGTTGTGGTTTTTTCCAAGTCTGTCAAAGATGGGTAGTGGAGGCAAGTGAAGGCTGGGTCACATAACTAAGCCTCTCAAGCCTTGAGACTATCCATTAGGGCTGCCTCATTATGAGAAATGGATCAAGATTCTTGCAAATAAATAACTATTACTTGCAAATAAATAAATACATTATTTCTTCCTAGATCACCTTTGTTTAAAGTCTCGTAAAGCTAGGTGGGTCATTTTAAAAAGGTTCTAAAAAGTTTGAGAACCGCTATTCTAGATAGTTTTCTCCTGCTATGTAAAAAGGGATTGCTTTTCGGGGATATGTTTTATGTATTCTCCTGCTATGTAGAAAGGGATTGCTTTTCGGTGATATGTTTTATGTATGTGCATAGACCATTGACATTAATGAAAACAAATGATTGTTTAGCATCTTAAAAAATCTAGTCACTGTCTTCTTTTAAAAATGGCTTTTATTAGTTCATATTTGACAAACAATTTCAAAAAATGAATAAGCTATTGCTTTTTAGAGAATCAAAAAGACAATCTCAAATCTGGAAATAGAGAATTATTTATACAGAAGTTAATGAGTGACTCCCAATGAGTCAAAATTATGCAGAGTTTGATTTTTCTGCCTTACATATGAGGTTGTCTCTCCTAAATCAGTTTAGCCACCAATGCATATTTCCACATCCATCCAGAGACATAAGGCATTACCAACCTGCTCCATGTTTGGCATATAACTCATGGCAGGGTGACATAGCCCCATGCAGTTTGCCTTGTGATCTGAGCTGCCATCTCCCTGGCAGGGGCTTATATGCTGCGGTGGGTGTATTGTGATTGGCTGCCAGATGTAGTCTGTATCCTAAGCTCTGCCATGGAGAACGAGTGTGAGGGTCAGAGGAGTGACAGCTGTTGCATTTTTCTGCTGTTTTTCACTTCCCAATTGCTCGCTGTTGGGTTCCTCCTACCTATGCCAGGTCTGTTATTGGTGTAGCATTTTTTGGTACCAGGGTATGTCTGTCAACTGAACAGGATCTGGCATCCAAGGCTCCTCCTCATCCCACCCACGTCCCTCCAATGCCTCGCCCATTTCACACCCACACCACATGGCAGGGGGGCAGCTTCTGCACAGATCTGTGCACCTGTGTATGTTGCTTTACACCAGTGTGTCTCATGGGTAGGATGGGTCTAACAGAATGGTTTTGCACCTTCAACAGTCCTCACCAACCCCATGATAGAGCCCAATCAAGGAGCAACCCATCAGCCCTCCAGCAATCTACTGCACCCTTAACTGAGTGGGACAACGAAGGCAGAACCCAGCGGTCGCCCTCAACTTGCAACGGACTGACTGAGTCAACTCCACCTAAAATCTCATAGGATTCTATTGGGCTAAAACCTATAAAAACCTCGTGATCCTTGTTCTCTAGTCTCCTGTTGCATCCTGCCTGACTGTTGGCTTGTGGAACATTAACCCGCTGGTGTTGTGTTAAGCCACTCCCCTTTCACCTGCCATCCAAGCACCAGCATGCCATCCGTTACCCAGTAATATCCTGCAACCCCCTTTCCTTTCCAGCCTTTTCTTTCTCTATCACCCCCAATACTACCAGAACTGCTGAGGAGCCAGCACGGGCTGGTCACCTAACCTTGTGGACCGCTTCTCTATATATATCAGTGTCCCTTCCCTCCAAGAAAGGCAGCTGGGCTCCCTTGCCCTTCAAGGCTACTGCCTCATAGCATGCTAGGGTGTGCTTCATAGTCCTTTTTCTGTCTTTGAGACCTCTCTCTGCTCAGGGAAACTCTCCTAGTTGGCCCCCTTATCACCATGTCCCCCACGATGCAATGTGCATAAGCCTCACAGTATAAGGTTAGATAACCTTTGTCCGTGGTGCAGTCTTGCCAAAAACCCACCAACTCCCTGCTATTTTCCTTGTCTTTGTCTTGTCACATTCAGTGGTGGTACAACACCCCCCGTGGGTGGGGGCTGCAGGTGGGGGGCTGACACAACACCCCCCACATGCAGCCAAACACCCCACCCCCTGGAGGGCATGGCATCATGCTTGTGCGCCCAGCGCAAAACAACCCCCCGCCACGTTTTGACCCATTTTCAGAGCCAAACGGCTCCAGGGCAGGCGGGCCGAACTCGCACACAGATGGAGCGATCCAGAGGTGAGTGCAACCTGCCGACCAGGGGCCCACTGCCCCAATAATAATATATAATAATAATAATAATAATTTACAGTATTTATATACCGCCTTTCTTGGTCATTGGATTTCTCTTCTGACTTTAATCCAAGGTGGTGTACATGGGCAGGCTATCCTAACCCCCCTTGGGTTTTTTTACAATATATAAATGTCCAATCTTTCATGAACGGCTACTTTCCAGGCTACTTTCCTGGAAAGTCCAGGCTACTTTCCTTTTTACAGTCTGACAGTTCTGCTGGCTGGCTCCTCCCACACTCGACCGACGCAGCTGGAAGCTCTTATCTCTCCTCCTGGAGACTGTCACAGCTTTTTGCCGGCGGTGTGTCTCGAACTTAAAGTTCACCGGTCTACTCTTTGGGCTTTGCAAGGCAGCAGCTCTCCCAACTGAGCCAGACTCTTCTGCCCCCACCACCGACGACGCTACTGGTCACACTGACTGCATGCTTAGTGTTTGTTACTTTCCTTCTCTGCTTGTGAGTGCTATGCGATTGTGTGAGAGAGAAGCTACTGTCTTGACTGAACTTGACTAAACCCGTATACCCCATCTCCCTGGAAAGCTACTGTCTGCTTTTGTACCTCTTTGTTGGAGGCCTGAGATCAGCTGCAGGCAGTGGCATAGCTAGTGTTTTTCCAAGGGGCCATGGGCGGGATGACGCATCTTCGTCCCCCCCCCCCGCCACCAGAATGGAACGGAAACTTTTCACTCTGGTCCTGCTCCATTCCGGTGGCAGGGGGACGGGGCAAAGATGCGTCGTCCCACCCACGGCCCCTTTGGAAAAATGCCAGCTATGCCACTGGCTGCAGGCCTCTTTCCCCAAACAAGCTCCCTTGCTTGATCAACCCATCAAGTATTCCAAAAACAAGGCGATTCTCATATGCCAGATGTGAGCTCCCTCCCTTTTCCTTTGGAATATCAGTCAAGAATGCTTGTTCTGTGGGAGAGACTCACTCCCCACCACAAGTGAGTGACGTGCATTCATGGCCTCTTTCTAGGCTCACCGCCTTTCTTTCAAGCTACAGAGAACTGCCACCAACTGCAGCCTTTTGCTGTGGCCTCAACTATCGGAGCCTTTCTCCCTCTTTTCTCACTAACCTCTCCACTTTGTCCCTTTCCCCCTCCTTCCCTGAACCCCCAAACTCCCACTTCATTCTCCCAGGTTCTTCTGGGAAGGCCACCTAATTCCCCTATGTCCCTTCTCCCCCATGTTTCCCCCTTTTCACTCAGCCCCTCCTTCTAAAGAGTTCCTCTCTCCTCTCTTCATTTCTCCTCCTTCTAACCATTTTCCCCAGGGCTCCATTGTGCCTGAATGTTAGCTATGGAATTCCCCTGGTCTAGAACAAAGCATGAATGTGCTATTTTAGCGAGGCCCAGTTTGAACCCCCGTTCTGTTTTTGGAGCCCAAAATACATTTTTTTGCACCTTTCACCCTCGCTTAAATTTTCCTTTCTTCACCAAATTATCCAACTGTGCCGTTGGCCACCACTAAACAGGATTCCTGCACAGAATTGTTTTCCCCCATGTGCACATGCTACATAAGTTTTAAAAAGCACTGCCTGTATCAACGCTTGACACAATATTCTAAAGGGTTTCTTTGCTTTCCAACAACAAGCACAAAAAGGTACCTTCTCTTGTCTCATTACTCTGTGGTAGGCAAATTTTGCAACTATGGCATCATCACTATCTCCATAGAGGATGGCTCAAAGGAATTACCGTATTTATCGGCGTAAAAGACGCACCGGCGTAAAAGACGCACCTTCCTTTTGGCCCTGCTGTTCTAAGAAAAAAAATTTAAAGCATTTTTGGGCCACTTGGCTGCTTGCCACCTGCTTTGTTGCTTACCACCATTTTTTTTAATGCAAAAATGCATAATTATTGCTCATTTTGCATCATTGTGTTGCTTTTCCTAGTTATGGAGAAAAAGCAAGGAGGTCTGCAGGATACTCAGACCCCACTTCTAGACCATGGAAACGTTATTCAGCCACAGTTTTTGACTTCTGATATTTCATCAGTCATTTCTCATATGCATTAAAGTCTATCATACATCTTTTTAACCTGATTTTATTTCTTGAAAATACTGTAATGTGTATAATGCTTCTCAAAATACTTGTCGTCTAAGTATAAAAAAATGAAACATACATGTGCAAATACAAACATACATATACACTTTAATGAGAAGTCAAAATAGGACAGACCAGAGACCTTGACACCACAGTAAACATCCTGCCAAGTGCATGAGGACAACACAGAAACTGAAGATCAACACACAACACACAGATCAGATTCCTCCACTTCCTCCCACCACTCCTCCTTCCTCCTCCTCCCCCTCCCCTCTTTGACAATCCAGCTCCAACTCACAGACTGGGCAAAGCAAGGCAACAACAGCACCAAACACAGAGCATTAAGATCCGATCCAACGCACTTGCAAACTCACTCTTAATTTCAAACATGCACGAAGGCTGCTGTGATGGAGGCTGGGAAGGCTGAATTCCTACATGCACTTTCTTTTTTGCTTCTCCCCCCCCCCCCCTGCTTCGTTTGTGATCCCAAAGGCACCGGGTTGGTATGGGGGGGGAGCAAAAGATAAAGTGCAAGTAGGAATTCAGATCAATTCCAACCCAGTGCCTTTGGGATCACAAACGAAGTGGGGGGGGGGGGAGGGGGAAGCAAAAAAGAAAGTGCAGGTAGGAATTCAGCCTTCCCAGCCCTGGAAAAGGGGGAGGAAGAAGTCTATCTTGCAGAAGTCACTGCACCTTTCTGTCCTCCGAATTGCTGCTACTGCCCAGAACGGGAGGAGAAGGAGGTTCAAACGGCCAAGCAGGGCGCTGCTTGCATGCGTTTACTACGGTATCTCCTTTTGCCTTTGACTGGTGGGGGAGGGAAAGCTCCGAACGGCAGCAGACATTGAGCAAGTTAGCGCTTGCACGTGCTTTTTGCACACACATCTCCTCCTGCCCCTACTTTCTCCGGTAACGCTGTGTAGAGCCACTACACAGATGGAAGCAGAGTGCAAGCAGAGTGCATCTTTATTAAACAGTTTCAGTACCATTGAATAGCAGGACGCTGCTACACGCGTGTAAGCGGCCCCCCCCCGCCTCACCTCCCTTCTCACCCCAGCAGCGTTGCTCTGCTCTCCAAAGCCCCGTTCCTACTGCACAAAAGCTGCTGCAGCTCCCGTCTCCCTCCTGTCGCAGGCAGAGGCGCTTCGGGTGGTGCGGAAAGAAAAGTACCGGTATAGCAGGACGCTGAGACACACTTGTAAGCAACCCCCCCGCAGCGACGCTCTGCTCTCTGGGCTATGTAGCCAGCCCGCAGGAAGAAAATAAGAGGCTGAAAATGGCGGCATCAAGCAGGGAACAACGCGGTAAGGGCCCAAGCGCAGCAAAAAACATTAAAAACATAGGATTTAATTGCAGCATCGGCGTAAAAGACGCACCCTACTACTTTGGGTCACAAATTTAAACAAAGAAGTGCGTATTATACGCCAATAAACACGGTATAAACACTTAGCGCTTCAGATTCAGCAATATTCAAGAAAATTGCTGTCTTCTGCTGATCTAGCATCTGACAAGCTATCAGAAACAGCTGCATTTCCTGCTTGACCATTTACGAATCTTCAGCAACATTATCTGAGGCTATAAAAGTCAGAGGATTCAAGAGGCAGGCCCAAGACTCCCCCTCCCCCTGTGCTTCAGGCAGCAAGTTGCTGCCGCCACTCACCACTGGACCCTGTGTGCATACATGTGGGGACACTCTGGGTACCTTTTCTTTCCCCATCCCAACACCCACCACTCCTGCCTCTCCTCCTACTATTTGCATGATTCCCCATTTGAAAAAGGCAGAGCCTGGTGAGCAGAAGAGGGTGTGTCTACAGGAGAGTGATGGCCAATAATAGCATCTCCCCGGAGGAGCGGTGCAGGGCAAGAATCTGGCAATGGGCAAGTACAGATTCCATGTGGGGCATCGGCCCCCTCCCACCAATCTGCCTGATATGGCTGCTTTTCTTGGCCTCATCAGCAGACCAGTTCTGCTTAGATCCAGAGAAGTCCATGTGCATCCATAAAGTGGTTCCGTATACCCGGAGTGGGATAAAGGATTTTTTTCCTCCAGAAGCAATTCCTTCTACTACATGTGTGTTCTCAAGATGGTATGGAGCTGCCACTTGGGGCACTCTTGAAAGCTCCTGTGTACACCCTTCTCGCACTTCTCTGTATCCATCAGTGTTTCCACCAATTATCTGTTTATTCATGCCACAATCCAGACACATGCTTCATTCCTGATACCATATGTTGTCCTTCTGTATACCATGTCCTTCAGTGCAGAACTACATGAGAAGATGAGAACTACAGTGTTACAACAACAACAACAACTTTATTAAATAAGAATTAAAGCATAACATAACTATTGGGAGTGTTTCCAGTCTGTCAACTACCATACACAGCAACTAATCACGCTCCTTGTCAAAATTCTGATATCTCTCTCAAAAAAGACCAGAACTAATATAATCTTCTGCTGCAGTTATTTGCAGCAGCTATTCAGCTCTGTGACTGGCAGTACTTTTTAAAAACACAATTTTTTAAAAAACACAAATTAGGAATACATATTAAAGATGAATAAGAATATGTTTCTGACACTGCTCGTTCCTGAAGCCTGGAAGTCATGCCACCATATGCACAGAAACATACTGGTGGGCCAAAATAGATGAACTGGCCCATAGAGGGTTAGCATCTATTGTTCATAATTAAGGCATGACAGTCTGAACCACCTTAATGCTTTATTTATATCTGGCAATATAATCTGAATGGATACAAATGTTATCCTATCTGGTTGTCTTGGCCTTATTTCCATCCTGGGTCAAAGCACCTTGAAGTCCAGACTTTCACCTTGAAGAGAAAGGGCCTAAATCTTAACAGTTGCCAGGTGTGCAATAGATTGCTCAGAATGCCTTTTTAAAAAATGGCTTTCCAAAACCATCAGTCTTAAGCCACAGAGATACCGCAAATAAATCCTCTGATATAAAATGCTGTAAAAGGGTTTAGACCATTCTCTTGCATCTTATCTTCTTCTATTCATAAAATAAAGATGAATACTAATCTAAATCAGCAATTGCAGACAGTTTGTTAATTCAACAAAACACCCCAAGACTTATTAATCTTTCAGTAAACTCACTGCTGCTCGAAGCATTTGATGACAAATTGTCATAAACAACAAAGAGATTAGATTAATGATTCTCTTTCTTAGAACATTGTCAAGGATGTGATAAAGTTACGCCTTTTAAGAGCCCTGGGACCTAAGTTCACCATGAACCACAAAGATAGAGAGGGTACATCTAAAACTTTGTTCCTGTAGCCTTGAAAATGCCAGCAAAAAGTTAAAATGTATTTTGCTTGTAAACAGGGTTATGTTGAAGGCTGCACATCTTTTTTTTTTTTTGGGGGCTTATGTGCTGTTTTGTATCTTAGTAAACAAATGTAACAACCCAACCCTATTCGTACACCACACTGATGGTGCACCGATGCCAGAACAAAGACTGCCACATTCTAAGCCTGTCCAAGCAATGCTGCACTGGCGCAGTCCTCCCAGTAATGCTGGTACAGTCCTTCCAAGTAATGCTGATGGTGTCTATGGAAACCCTGACACAGCCCATCATCCATGCAGCGGAGTCTTGACATTGACACATCATTAGTGCAACACTGGCATGTCATCAGTGCAATGTTCAAGGAGTCAATCACTACATCCATTTGACCCCAATGCCAGCAGCCAGAGAAGAGCTGCCAGGGTGAACCAAGCTGGGGGCAGGCCGGCGTAGAACCGATGTGCAGCCACTGCTGGGGAGGGTTGCCCCCTTGCCAACCCCTAGGAATGAGCAATACAGCATCAGGCTATATACCATTGCCAAACATGGGGAGATACCCCAAGGATACTGCTAGGAACCTCTGCACCCAGGGTTCACGTCCCCTCATCCCACTCACACCAACACACATATCCAAGGAATAACCTTTTTGAGTAGAGCAAGGATAGATAGGTAGCTTCCTTGGAAGAGGGCAGCCATGTGAAACACACATGAATTGAATTCCAATTCATACATTTCTGTTTCACTTTAATATAGTTACGGAAATCACCTTTTCTAAATGTCCAAATTTAATGTTATTGTTCCACACTGATGGTGCTGTTGCACCATGTGGTAGGATAAAAATTACAAAAAAATAATAATTAACTAATTACTTAGCACTGAAGCTCTGCCTTTACTACAACAGCACGAAGACAATTTAATTTGGTTACCCAAATAATATCCATTATGACAAACACATGTTGGGCCTCAGATATAGACCTTGTTTTCTGGTTGATCATGATGTTATTGGACTGCCAGGTTTTTATATCTACTGCACTACTATTTTTATCATGTTGTTTTCACACTTTTCTGCATTTGTTAGCTGTTGTGAACACCCTTGGGTGGAAAGGCAGGCTAAGAAATGCACAAATAAATACATAAATGAAAAACAAAGTACTGCGAAACTATGTAAAAATCTGGTCCAGAGCTAGCTGTGCATTCATCAAACAGAAGCTTCCTTCACCTTTCTTGACATGAATTTTCAGTTGTGCCAGTCCTGGGCATCACTCTTTTAACAGAAGCGAACTCTGAAGACAACAGCTCCGGAAAGACATTTGTTCCACTTTCATCATTGCCAAGGGGGTAACCGGTGCTGTGAGATCAAAGCTTCTGAGTCAAATTCTGTAACGGAGGCATTCTTATATTGCAGATCAGCTGTGAGAGGATGGATTGGAAGTGGGAAATAAAAGAAGCAGGCACCACGTGTGAATTTAACTAGGTCACAGCTTTATCAAGAAGTATAGCAAGGCTGTAGCCTAAGAGCAGTATATGGGGGTGTTCGACTGGACCTTCAACTTCACAGGGAGTCTGACAGATCAGCTAACCAGCTTCAATGTCTCCCCCTGCTATCTCAAAGTTCAGGTGTGATGATCACCTTAAGGATGGTAGGCTGCTCCCAGCATAGGAAATGGCAACAGGAAGCAGTAGCTTTTCTACCCCCATATAAGCTTCTCAGTTGAGTGTTGTATGTCACCAGTGCCAGTTGCTGGGGGCCCTGGGACAACACCCAGCACTGGGTGGCACGTTGGTTGGCTCTAGCTTTGGGGGTTAAGGAGGTGGCCTGGCTGGGTGGGCCCTCTGATAGGTATTGGTCCTCAGCCAGCACCTGACCTGGCCAACCCTTATTTGCCACTCTGGACAGCAAACTCATAAGAAGTCTCCCAGGCCCATGAGAGAGCGGTTGTAATTTGTCTTCATCTGGGTCATCCTCCCAATCTTCAGCCTCTGGTCTTTTTTTCACTTACATACTGGTCCTTCCACCAAAGTCATTACAATGTAACACGTGCAATATGATATTGTCTGTTACATCTAGGTCACATAGGGTTAGCGCAGAACTTTCCTCCCCATGTTCCTGTTTCACGTGGCCTTGAACAATGTGAAACCGCAATAGCAGTACAATGGCAAGAAATGTCTTTCTAAACACTCAAAACAGAATAAGGATATACAGTATAACAAAGGAAAGGCCTGTGGTTCAAATACCAAGAGATTTCCTTGGATACATATTTTTCACATAGATTTCATTTATCTATTATTTGAAAGAAAGAGTCCTGTCTACTATTGCAGAAAGTAAACTTGCTAAGTCCTTGGAGGGGTTAGATGGGAAGCAAGATGATATGTAGTAGTTCAAAACTTTACAGGTGATGGCACCCACCAGGAATGTGGCCAGAAACCATGTTTATGGATCTCAAGAGTATGAGCTATTAAATGCAAGCTCTTTTGTGAAAGCTGTGAAGCTCTGTGTTGTATTTTTTTTAAACAACTTTACACTGTACAGATACACTTGTTGTGTTTTCACTCTGTGAAAACTTGCAGGTACAATAATAAATAAAACTTGTGAAAAGCTATTCGAAAGGTAAGGTTTGTAAAAGTGCGATATTACTAACCTTACAATGAATATATTAATTTCTTCTCCGTTTAAATAGCTATTAGTTTCAATAAAATTGTCAGAATAGCAAAAAAATCTACTTCTTCAGGTTTGTATTGTTTTAGAACTTGATGATTCCCATGTATAGATACATTTGCTTATGTCTTACAATGAGGGCCAGGATATACATAGATACAATATAGAGGTAGATAATTGCTATATTCTTTGTGCTCCAGACACTCTACATCTCACTTTGCTATCGTGTTTGTCAGAATTGGGAGCAACTGATCAATAAGTATCATGAAGTCTCAGATCTGATAATTCACTAAATGCACAGAGAACATAAAGAACTCTGTATTAAGTAAGAACATAAGAATTACCTTACTGATGGTCCAATCCTATGCAGAACCAATGACAAACCAGTGGATCTTGAAAGCTACCGCCATAAATTCTGGTCTAGTGCTGCAAAAGGTGTGCCACTATCATGCTATTCAGGCCTGCCAATGCAAAAGGGTGGAGGCCTCATGCACCAGTGGCTCACCCAGCCAGCTCTGGAACAGGTAAGGTGATGGTGGGGTGGTTCGGGAGGAGGATTGGGGGAGGATTGGGGCAGGGGCCGGGCTGAATTGGGGGCAGTTTGGGGTTGGAAGATGAGGATCGTGGAAGCAGCAGTGCATGCCAAGATCCTATCCCCCTTCTCCAGGCCAGACATGCCCCCTGAGGTGCCTCGGACGTACGCCTCCCCACCACAGAATGCAGCCTGCGCTCCATCGGCGCCATTGCATCATGCAGGCTGGTGGGAGAACAGATTGGGCTGCCCATCAGATAAAGGTCTCGTTGTCTTTTTAGCAGTACAACCAAGTGCCTCTAGAAACTAACAAGCATAGTATGAAGATCATAGTCATCTTCTGTTGTTTATCGCCAGCTTCTGGTATTCAGGTGCACATTATCTCTGAAAATGTCTAATAGCTGTTGATAGACTTATCCTACATAACTTGGAAGACTTTTTCAAACCCTTTAAACTAGTGGTCATCACACTTTTGTGGTAACAGATCCCACAAGTTTATTATTGTTGTGTGAGGAAATATTTTGGTTCATTTGTCCTGATTTTGAATGTGTGTGTGTGTGTGTGTGCGCGCACACGCGTGTGCATGTGTTGCCATGGGTGCTTTCACTGGTCAGTACCTAGCAACCATTTCCCATTGTCAGTGTTGGTTAAGGGGATGTTCACATCTCATGCTTTTTTATTCCATGCAGACCAACAATATGTAAAACATGTAAACACACCTCTGGCAAGTATATCTATTGTTTACTAGATAGACTTCATGAGTGCCATGTATCTGCATTGATTGTTTGCTCACCTTGATCTTGGTTAAAGTAATCGGCTCATTAAGAGCACAATGGGATTATTATATAGCACATAGTGAATAGCAGTAGGGGAGCTTGAGGATGTGTACACCGGTGTAATTCAGAGAGATGGAACTTCAGACGAGATCTGAGTGAACTTCCCTCCACTTCAGTTCAGAATTAGGGCTGTACAAGCAGAAGGCATCATTAGGGTTTGCGTCACCCGGTGCGAGAGCTCAGCGCATCACCCCCATGATGATGGACCCCAGAGGTGAATAAGGAGAAACAAGGTCGGGCTGAGTTGGGTTCTACAAAAGATGCCCATCAGGCAGGACTATGTCTTTCTACAGATTACTCCTAGTCAGTGGTGCCACTAGGTTTTGTGTCACTCGTTCCGGTAACTCATGGTGTCACCCCCATACTTTACAGTATTTATTTTAATATATGACAGTACAGATCATCCAACAATTCAGTAACCAACTCGGCTCTCAGAACAATCAGTCTCACTTGTCTGTTTTTAGTTAAGGAAATCCACTTTTTGTTACATAAGGTAGTTGTGTTTTAATTTTATGATTATTTGGCCATACCTTTTGATAAAATACAGATAATTCAAAACAGTTTTGTTCCATTGCATTCTGCATGAAATTACACATCGAATGATGGCATGATGGTATTATTCATAAATACAAGGTTTTCCCAATTTTGGCCATTAATGGTGTCACACACACCCCCGAAGGTGTCACCCGGTGTGGCCCGCCCCCCTAGTGACGCCACTGTGTACAAGCACCCAGTATTCTGTTCAAAATAGGGCTGAGCTTTTGCAAGTGTTCTAAGTGAACACTGTGATCTGAAGGCTCACAGAGATCTGAAATGGGTCACATATCCTTGCGCCTTTTGTAAGTGATCAAATAGCTCCTAAACACTGGCGTCGCTGCTGCGTGGCGGGGGGGGGGGTTATGCGCCAGGAGGCACCTGGAGGGGGTCGATGCGCCAAGGGCGTGTTAAATTGGTGGCCCTACTTTACCCCAAAGATGCTACAGAAAAGCCAATACCATCATAGAAAAAGAAATAGGATGATGCATATATATATATTTGTACTAGAATTTCAGTTGGGCTCCGGGGGAGAGAGAGTTTTTCCATAGCATATTTCCATAGCATGTGTGAGTTTGTTAGGGTGGAACGCATAAGTATTTTAAATCCCAAATTAATAGATAACTTGACAATTCAGTCACTGAATACGATCTGAGATACGGTGCAGTGTAAGAATGCTCTTTCAGCCAACTTGGTGATGCTCTGTAACATTTGAAAGCAGAAAAACAAACTACAGCAATATTGATCCATGTCAGCTGCTCTGATACTTACCTACTTTTAAAAAGTTTAACTAAGAACTATGGTTTATTGGAACCAAGCAACATTTATTTTTACAAATAGGACATCTAAAGAAATTATGCACTGCCTTTCGTGGCTACACAATACTCAGGTGTAATAAAATTGATGATCCCATAAAATAAAATTTATGAAACCATAGTGAATTCAATTTATTTGAATATGCTCAGTTATGTTTTTGTTTATTCCCATAGCAGATGTTTAATTTACAAACCAGGCAATTACTCCAGCTCTTCCAAACAAATAAGAGCAGATTAGTCAAACGTTCACATCAGTTTTTATGTTTATCGTTAGTTTTATGATGCATCATGAATATTCAATGATAAGAAAAACTATCATTTTGGTACCTGGAAAACCTCAAGATGACGTTTTGCATCACCGAATGCTCTTCCTTCCTCTCTGAAAAAGCTATTATTCTGTGTCCTCTCTTACTACTAGGAGGGCTTATGTGCTAATGAGGAGTACTCAGAGGTATACAATAGATTTTGTCCTAATAGAATCTGTATATGTCTGCACATGTTGCACATGTGTGTATGTATGTGCCCCTGGCCTTAATCTGTTTCGACAAAAAAATATGTATTTCTTCTTCATGCAACCTTCCCAAAAAGTATTATTGAGACTGAAACATTTTTTCAAAAAGAAAATAAAGGAAAAGGCTTGAATAAAACCATATTATCTCATAAAGAAATATGTTCTACTTCTGAATAGATGTAAAATCAATGCCCTCCTTTGAAGTTCTTTAAACTGTTTCCAGATTTAGCAGCTATGTCTGTTAAGATATCACTCTTCCGCATGGGATATCTCCTGGTTGGGTAAAGTCCTTTAATCAAGACTTGTACTGAAGTGTTTTTTTCTGTACTGTCTGGTGACTAAATCTGAAATGGAACAGGACAGAATCAGAAACACTCTCATTAAAGAAGATGACGGTAAATGCTAGTTCTGAGGTTCAATAAAGTCATTATTGGTACATACACCAGGATGTTCCCTTAAAAATGACCTCATAGTGAAAAAAAAAATACCCATCAGTTTCCTTCCTCTGAAATGCACTCTAAATATATAGCATGGGTCAAGTCACCAAATGAGAATGTTAAGAATGGAAAATCTGGCATATTGTGGAGCAGTCATGTGATTGCTTCTGCATCCACACAACCCAATCAGCTTCTGGACACTTCTCTGTGGTTTGGCAAATATA
The DNA here is from genome assembly GCA_026170595.1 of Plestiodon gilberti rubricaudatus. Lineage (NCBI taxonomy): Eukaryota > Metazoa > Chordata > Lepidosauria > Squamata > Scincidae > Plestiodon > Plestiodon gilberti. The sequence continues at coordinate 82,076,855 of JANXHW010000001.1, forward strand.
AGGGTCAAGTCAAGTCAAGTTTATTAGGTTAAATAGCACATTGCCATACACCTGTAGAATTAAAATTTAAAAACATATTAAAACAAAATTTGCCATACACCTATGAAGTTGAACTTATACACACAATAAAACAGAAATTTGCCACATCTACCACACATTCTTTACAAAAACTACTTAAAAATATTTTCAGCCTTAAAGAATCAGAGAACGTTGAATATCTTTGCAACCATTTCTGTAAAAAACGTTCTCTAGCTGTTTCATATTTAGGACAATAGAAAAAAAACATGTAGCAATGAATCTAATTCGTTCAAAGAACAATCACAATATCGTTGGTCAGATGGTATCTTTTGAAAACGACCTTTCATCTGCGCAGTTGGTAATGCGTTACAATGTGCGATCATATAAGCCCGCCTAAATTTAGGCACTGTAAGCATATTGAAGTATAAAGGTAGAGTAAATTCTACCGGAAACCTTATTCCTGAATAAGATGGAGAACATGTCCGCTTAGCCTCTAATTGGAGACAATCCCAATCCAAAGTGGTTAATTTTTCCACTAATGATGACCGTTGTCTTTCGTTCAGATCTCCTATTCTCAGTAGACCCAACTCATGTAGTTTTTTATCAGTCTCGTTGTTCCATTTTGTCCAACAACACTCTTGTGCAGCTAATTTAGTAAAAATAGGGAGATCATCTGCATTAGCTAATCGACATTTAAAATTAATGATGACTTTCCATATCAATGTAAGGATCTTTGGAAGCCCTAATTCAAGCCGTAATACTGCAGAGGCTATACATGGAGGTGTGGCCAGCACTTTCCGAAAGAAAGTTTGTTGAAGTCTTTCGAGATTTTCTATTGGTCCTAAGAACCAAATTTGAGAGCCATATAATATCCGCGGCAGTATAGTGGCTTTATAAACTTTTAAGAGCGCTGGTATATATTGTCCTCCTTTAATATAGAAAAATTTCTTCAATGCCAATAAAGCTAGTTCTGTTTTGTTCTTAAGATACTGGACGTGTTTAGTCCATGTAAGATTAGATTGAAATACAACTCCCAAATATCTAAATTCATTGACCTGCTGAAAACTATATGGACCAATTTTCCACTTTTTATTTACCCTCCTTGTTGACCTTTCAAACACCATTATTTTAGACTTATCCTCATTAATTTCCAACAGTTCTTCCTTACAATATGCGATGAATGCTTTCATAGCACATTTAAGTCCGACTGGAGTTCTTGACAGTAAGACAAGATCATCAGCATATAGTAAAGCTGGCACTGGCCTATTTCCCAGACATGGTGCATGCGTGGGGAGGCCAAGTAATTTTGGGACAAAGTCGTTTAAATATAAGTTAAACAAATGAGGTGCAAGTACGCACCCTTGTCTAACACCTCTTTGAACAGTGATTGAGTTGGAAATGGCTCCCTTGTTATTTAACTTAACATATAAACAATTCCCAGAATATAAGGTCTTTATTAGATGTAACAATCTTTCAGGCATTCCCGCAGCATTTAGTTTATTCCAAAGACGTGCATGTGATACTGAGTCAAAGGCAGCTCTTAGATCAATAAAGGCTGCATATAAAGTGCCAGGTATACCAATTGCATATTTACTTATCAAGGATGCCAAGGTAAAGCAATGATCAATACAAGAGTGTCCCTTTCTAAATCCTGCTTGTTCATCTCCTAGAATCTTTTCCTGCTCTATCCACTGAAGTAACTTCCCCTGCAACAAAGATGCATAGAGCTTGCCGATTATTGACAGAAGACATATCGGCTGGTAATTTCCTGGGTCAGTTTTATCCCCCTTTTTATAAATAGGGGTGACCAACGATGTTTTCCAAGCAATTGGCATCTGGCCATCTTTATTAATCTGAGTAAAAAAGGGGGCAAGTACCTGTGCCAAATATAAGGGTGAGTTGTCGAATGCATGCTGAAACAGTCACATCCCCAATCCATGCATCCTTAACGCTGCATAAACCCACTCAACTTTAAGTTTCAGTTCACCAATTTGGTCACAAAACACTGAAGCACTGGAAATTTTGGAACCAGCACTGAACATTCCTCATTTCCAAAAAAAACACCATTTCTTTCCCGCTGGTAATGTCACTGGCATTCTGAGGGTGGTGTGGAACTGTAGGTGGAGCAGGACGCCACTACATGAGTGTAAGCAGCCCCTTCCCCTTGCCCAAAGGTGAAACAAGGGTGGAGCGGAGGCAAGTAGTTCTGCAAGACTCCGTTACAATGGAGTCAGCGGCCCCTCCCCCTTGCTGTTGGAGCCATTCCAGCAGCAACAGGGGAGTGTCCTGCGTGTTGCCTTTGCTGCCAGAATGGCTCCAACAGCAAGGGGGAAGGGCCGCTAACTCCGCTGTAATGGAGTCTTACAGAACTACTTGCCTTCGCTCCACCCTTGTTACGCTTCTGCCCTTGCCGGTCGGAGTCATTCCCAGCAGGTGATGGCTACCACATGGGTGGAACAGAGCCACTTGCACATTAGCTATTGCCCGCTGGGAATGGCTCTGACCGGAGAGGGGCTGTTTACATGCACGTAGCAGCATCCTGCTCCACTTACGGTTCCGCACCCCCCCCCCTCAGAACACCAGTGGGTAATGTTCTACTGTTGTGTGAGCAGTTTTAGAAAGTAGCAAAAAGTCTGACAAAAACACATGTCTTACCAACTGTTCTCTACTGAGATATTATAGAGGAGATATTATTATAAGGACAAGACTCCTGTATCTTTAGCAGATGTTCCTCCTGCAGCATTATGACCTGACCAGCAGCACCTGCTGCCTGAAATGCTCTCTTCAGCACAACTATAAAAGTATAAGTGCTCATCTTCGGTTTCACTTAGTCACTCTAAACAAGGCATGTAATGTTTTCATGTGGAAATATTGCAGCTGCAATAAATTTAGCTGACTTGGTTCCTGTTTGTGGGCCATATTTCTTCATAGCGCTTCTTTGTTTGAATAGGGTTCCATTCCTATACGCACTTATCTGAGAGTAAGCCCTAAGGAACACACTGGCACATTACAGAATTGCACTATAAGTCATTGCCCCCCCCCCCAGCTTCAGGTGGTCTGCCTTCTCTATCAGAACAGTCAAGGGCAGCCTTTAGCAGTGATTGGTTCAGCTGCCCTCCTATCAGAGAGGGGCAGGACAGGGCAGTCATAAGTTCATCTGCCTATATGTCAACTGCCATGTTTCTAAACAGCAGAGATTCTAGAATCTGATCTGGGAGTGGTAGAATGGTAAAACAAGAGATGACCTGGAAAAGCAGTCGTCTGAGAACATTGAAAAATAAAAAGGAGAGCTTAGTGAATGAATATGAGAATTGGGAGTAATCCAGAACAATGAGTTGAGAAGGGAAGGCTACAGAGGAACCTTGGTAGGAAATAGGGGCAAAGAGGAGATGTGTTGTGGACATTGAGGAACTTCAGAAATAGCTGAAGTTCACAATTTGATGGGGGGGGGGAGACCCACAACCCAGCCAAATCTTTGGCTGCAGGTGTCTAGTTATCTTGGATTTCTCCACTGTGTTGATTGCTTGTCCTAAAAAAAATTCTTGGCAGGCTGGAATGTAATCGTGACTCTTTTCATCGCTTAAAATAGAGCAGGTGTGTAGTGGGAGGGGGGACTGAAGCGCTAGGACTTCTCCTACAGCAGAAGCAGTGACTTCACCAGGAGGAATGCTTAGGCTAATTTTTTTTCAAAGAACCTGAACTGAGAAGTAGCAGGCTCAGGAGGAGGCAAACTGAGAAATTTGCCTAGATGTATATGTTAATGTCTAGGCTGTCATCTTACTCAAGGGCTGCCTGAGAAATAGTACATGTTACGTGAAAAGCTACAGTGGTATGCAGCTTATGTGGAAGTAGGTTCTATTGAATACAGTGGGACTTACTTTTGAGTACATGCATAAACTAGTACTCTAATGCCTTTTATATTTATTTGGATATTTAATCCTATTCATCCATTTTATACATTTCTTTTAAAACTGAGATGAAATAAGACTATCAGCCAAATCCTGTGTAAGGATCCGGCCGGCGGCCCAGGGCCACTCGCCGGATCCCGTGCTTGCTACGGACCACCATGCGGCGGGCTGGAGGTCTACTCGGGGAAGGGGATGAATGTCTCCGTTACTCATGAGTCATTGCAAACGTGCCTTATGGCACGTAGATAGGATCTGGTCCTTCATCTTTAAATGAAGTGTAATAATTTCCACTCTTGTGACAGGAGAAGACTCTTGAACAAAGAAATTTTAAATGTATTTATTCTTGTCATAGTCTTAATGGAGTGTGAATATGGAGGTGTCATGATTGGCTCTGCCACTTTGAAGTGGGTCACTACACTACTGAATAAGATTTGGTCAATAGAAAAAGAGTTAAATATAGTACAGCATAGAGCAGGGGTGGCCAATCCACAGCTCCCAAGCCACATGCAGCTCTTTGACACAGCACGATGCAGACGGCATCCTCAGATTGAGATCAGAGGGAAACGGGAGGACGACATCTGCATTGTGCTTGCCTCTGTGCCTCTGAAGATACTGGGGATACGACCCAGCAAAATGTCAGGACAGTTTTTAACTTGTTATCCTAAGAATAAATGACCAGTAGGAAACATTTTTAACTCTAAAATCTGAAGTTTACCATATGTGGTTCTTATGTTAAGCATAGAGTCTTCGATGTCCTTTTCATTTTTCAACTTGCTAGGTAGCTTTCAAGTTTTGTACGGTCTCACTAATTAGCACTAGAAGGTTTAAATAAAACTGGCCCAACAATAGTTTGTAATGCCTCCCTCCACCCAACACACTGTTTTGTTGTTTCTCAGATACAAATATACTTAATGGGCAATTGTAGACTTGCAAATATATAAAAAAAACATGTAAATGAATATAAAGTGTGTGTGTGTGTGTGTGTGTGTTTCTTTTGATAATGCCTTGGAGAGGTAGCAATGCTATAGGCTAAAGATATTGTGTTACAAAAACTTTCTTGTGGGAATATGTTCACATAATAGCTTTTCAGCTGATGTGATACCAAATGGTACTACACTTCGTTTTCCAGTGAAAAACAGGCTTCTGCCATTAGATGTATTTTCTACTGTGGGATCTTTATCTTTTACTCACTAGCACTCTTTGATAACAACCAAAACAACAGCTGCTGCTTCTTCATTAGTTATAGTGTAAATCCCATTAGAGTCCTTAGCTTTGAAAATAGCTTTGTAGTAGCATGTGTGCAGTAATTATATAGATAATGGATCTACGCCATTTCAAGATATATTGAAGATCTGAATCTATCATTCTGGTCAGTTGTCATATCCCTGTACAAAGTGTTGTGCTCAAAAACTATATAGGCTGTAGCTGGGGAAAAATAGAGAACATGGTTCCAATCAACAAGTTCTCAAATGGTTTTTGTCATATTAGGACTAATCTAGAGGATGTGATTTGGAGTTGGACAATGAAGTCTAGAATTAGATAGTTCTTTGTAGAGTGGTTTTGACTTAGTAAGGACCTTGATGTGATTGTGGGATCCCTTCTCAGTCATGGGGATGTTCATGGACACTTTGGCATGCAGCAGCAGCTAACTCTCTGCTGTGGACAATACAGAGATAGTCAACTCTGATTTCCAATTAAATGCGACTCTTTTTGTGGTGCTGCAGGAAGAAGGGACCACTTAAAGTAGTACAGTGCTGGAAGACATGGAGTTGGACAAGGATGGAGAGCAGCAGCAGTGGCGATTCTACGACACGCCCTGTACCGGAAGTGACATAATGGCTGCAGCCATTATGCACCGTTTCGAGGTGGGTGCACTTTGAAGTGGGTCACTACACTACTGAATAAGATTTGGACAAAAGGAAAAGAGTTAAATATAGTACAGCATAGAGCAGGGGTGGCCAATCCACAGCTCCCAAGCCACATGCGGCTTGCGCCGGCGTGCCTTACTCTCTGGGTGCCGTAAACGTGCATGCTTATGACACCCTTCGCCTGCGGAGCATATGCTCTGCAGGCAGATTTGTACTCAGGACTACACCATGAGTCAGCTGAATTAAAAATTTAATTAACTAAAAAGATGTGTCTGAATAATCAGGCAGCAGACTTTGTTTTCAAAAACCTACAGTTTTTTTAGGACAAGTACTTATTAAAAATGGCAGATGGTAAGCATCACCTTCACTGAGGCATTCACCCTTTGTGTCTCGCAAAGGAGGAAGCCTGTCTTCTAAAGACTATGTCTGCTGTGACACGCAAGTGTCATATTTATATAAAACAAAAAAAAGTGCTTCATGCTCCAGAATGATTGTTTTCAAGCAGGTGCAAAATTTAAATGGGTAGATTAAGCAACCAACAACCACATGATTCATTGATGAAGATTTCTTCAATCAAGTGGTAGAGAAGCACTGATAAGGAACAAAGTATCCATATTTGTGTGTGTGTGTGTGTGTGTGTGTGTGTGTGTGTGTGTGTGTGTGTGTTACACATTTTAGAAGCTGCACTAATTTATGGCAAGTACTGGATTTGACTCACAATCTGATGCTATTGTTGTTGTTCTCCTGTATATGCATTTAATTCCCTTCTAGGGACTTTATATTCAAAGATCTGAAGACACAAAGCTCAGCTTGTGATTTGGATGATTATCTTGTGTGTTGGCTAAATGCACTAAGTTCTCTGGAGAGTTCTAGCTAAATAAAGCGTTCTATATTTACCAACAGAGATTAGTTAATGTAAAGACAAGTGCAAACAGGGATTCTCCAATCCATCAGCTTTCAAGGGCTGGTTTTATTTCTTATTAAATGCAGACAACAGAGGAGAATAGCCTCTTGGCATTGCTCTCAGGGCTGGAGCACCTCCCTTATGAGGAAAGGCTACAGCGTCTGGGGCTTTTCAGCCTAGAAAAAAGGCGCCTGAGGGGGGACATGAGTGAAACATATAAAATTATGCATGGGATGGAGAGAGTGGATAGAGGGAAATTCTTCTCCCTCTCGCACAACACCAAAACCAGGGGACATGCACTAAAATTGAGTGGAGGGAGAGTTAGAACGGATAAAAGAAAATATTTCTTTACCCAGCGTGTAATTCATCTGTGGAACTCCTTGCCACAGGATGTGGTGATGGCACCTAGCCTAGATGCCTTTAAAAGGGGATTGGACAGATTCATGGAGGAAAAGACCATCACAGGTTACAAGCCATAAGCAACCTCCTGGTTTTAGAAGTAGGTTTTCTCTGTGCCAGGTGCAGGGGAGTGGCAGCAGGAAACAGGATTTATCTTGTTGGCTGTGTGCTCCCGGAGGCATCTGGTGGGGCCACTGTGTGATACAGGAAGCTGGACTAGATGGGCCTTCGGTCTGATCCAGCAGGGCTCTTCTTATGTTCTTATGACCTCTCCCTGCCCTCCCCCTTTTATTTGAGGGCTGCTTAAAATTCACTACAGGAACGTTGGGAAGAAGAATAGAAACACTTCATTGGCTACTTAACTGTCATTAGTTCTTGTGTAGTACAGAGCAAGTTTACCTGAGCAACAGGATGCCATAGCCAACGCCGAAAAGGTCCTCTCTGTGCATTCGCTGCACCCTTTGTTCCTGATGCTCTGGTGACAGCACCGGCTCATTTGCTGCCCCTTCCACTAATGACCGTTTGGGGCTGTGCTCCTGCCGCTGCCTCCACCTGCTCCTGGGCTGTTCTCCTGCCGCTCTCTTCACACACAGACTGCCAAGTGTTGCCTGCCTGTTGTCCTGTTCCCCAGGCTGCTCCGCAGTGATTGGCCAGTTCTCTCATGCTGCTGACAGCTTCACAATAGCTGCCTACTGTGCTGAATGACAGGTATTGCTCCCCTGCCCACTTCACCTCGGGTTAATATGCCTGTTCCCAGTGTACCATTTGGATGCCATTCCCTCTGACTCTGAATAATTGTCTGTGTGAACATAAACGAGAGGGCGGAAAATAGGCCTCTTTACTAAACTTTATAGCACACAATCGTGAATATTGGTGGTCGTTTAGAAATGTTCTTGAAAGAGCCAATATCGAATATCTGAAGCGAGGCTCCAAATAAATGCAAAAAACCCCTTCGTGTTTGGGCAGATTAATTTTCAGCTGAACTCTGAGTCTCAAAATTAGCATGTGTCGCAACTGGGACTTCATTTTAAATGTCAATGCAAACGAAAAATAAATGTTTGTTGCACATTTCAAGGGGTTCTGGATTCTTTGATCTTGAGTTGAAACACTTGTGATCAAAGCCACTTGTTGCCAGCTGGAAGCAGCAGAGATAGAGATATGTTGGACTTGCACAAACATCAATAAGAACACATGGGCAGCGCAATCCTGCCTTAGACCGGCAGAGTGGCTTAAAGTGTCACAAACATGACGTAAAGCATGTTTGCAATGATGGGAGAGTAAGTGGCGCTTCTGGTCGCAGTTTTTCTTTTTACAGGCCTTTTAGAACTTTAGAATGTGGCGCCGGATGGAAGAAGCGGGCGGCGGGTCCGCGGGGCTCTTCAAAAAGGTAAAATGGCACCGCCCCTGCCCCCAGTGGGATCCCTTCCTCCGCGGATGGCCATCCACGGACAGTCAAATGTGTTGTATGATGGAACCCCAAGAAAATAGTTTTTGTAGAGAGTTTGGGGAGGAAAACAACAACCTGAAATCTTCCTCCAAACATGGAGCAGGAAATGTTTAAGCTCCCATACTGTTAGCAATCCACAGCAAAGTAATTCTGGATATGTTTTCTACGCTGCCTCCCTGTACAGTTGTACCTGCCACCAGGCACAGAGTTCTCATTCTGAAAGAATACAAGAGTGCAAGTGAATCTCCAAGGACAGCAGCATAGAACTGATTCAAGAGGAGCTTTGCTTGAGTTCTGTCCAAACTCTACTGCCTGAATGCTGCCATAGCCCCAAATGCATTGACCAGTCCAAGGGGCTCTGTGAAAAACAAACTTTGTTTTACCTGGAAAATAAGCCTCCATGGCTTTCGTTCATCCCTGAAGAGAGCAGTGCGAGAATCAGTGAAGTGAAAATGAGCCAAGTTATTTCAATGTACAGTACCTGCTCTGCCTAGGGACACTTGGAGTTCGTGTCCTTGCTTCTTTCCCTCCAAAATGTAGCTTGCCAGCAGAATGAGATTAGTTATATGAGTTACAGAAGTTCAGATGGAGTGAGGTGACAGAAATCTTGGACTTTACCACTCAACTGGACAGGGCAGATGGTAGGCAACTAGTGGGTAGTCCCAATATGATGGAGGAAACGGCACATTTTCCTCCAAGGAAATGTTGATGTGATGCAGTTTATAGACGTTTCAATCTGGATGCAAAGGAGATTGGATATTTTACCATTTACTTTGTTTTCCTTGCCATTTTTGTTAGGGGGCATGTAATGCTTATGAATATGCCTGTCGAGGCTGTTGAAGAGATCTCAGCTTACAAGGGCCAACAGAAGCACCAGTGAACTCCAACTCAGATTTGAACTGTGTTATGACTGGCTGAGCTAGCATTTGAAGTGTTTTCAAAAAAATCAATTTTGGGGGGGTCCCTGAAGTCGCACAAAAATCAGGGATAGATCTTGTTATTGTGTTAAGCCTAAACTAAACTTACTATGCAGTCAGGTGACTCTTTCACTGACCAATTTTTAACCAAAAGTAGCTTCAGGGTACTGTCAGTTTCAGCAGAGGAATGGAGCTTCTTAACACTTTCTTTTCTAGTTATTTGTCGATGGATGCTCCCTGCTTCTTTTTCCTTGCTGGGGAAAAGACACAGATACCCAAATCCTTTCTCACCCCAGGTGAAAAAGTAGCTGCGTGAAGATAAATTTTTAGTCCTTCCTCCCTGCCATTACTCACATCGTCCCAAGGATGCTTTTGTTCATCACATGTTCATTTTAGACCAGCGGTTCTCAAACTTTTTAGCACTGGGACCCACTTTTTAAAATGACACTCTATCGGGACCCACCTAGCTTTATGAGAAGCTCAAACATTTATCTCCCTATATTTACACAAGCTTGCAAACTGCAGGAGCTCAGCTGTCTGCAGGGTAATTAGCAGCTATCTTGCAGACTGCAGGAGCTCAGCTCTTTGAAGGGCAATTAGCATCTATCTGATTTTTGAATAGCCTCAGGGCTTGTGGCAATTACTTACCTGATCTTTTCATCACTTGGGACCCACCAGAAATCAGGTCGCAACCCACCAAGTGGGTCCCAACCCACAGTTTGAGAAACACTGTTTTAGACAATCTTATCATTGTAATCGGTCCATCTTTGGCCTGGTCCTAAGTAGTTTTTCTGCCAGTTTTAATCCTTCCACCTTCCAGTTTCTGGCTCAGGCCAAACTGCCCACCCATTTTTCCATCACTATCTTTGGAAAGAGAAATAAAACATGAGCCACCAGTTAGCCAACCTGCTCATATATCTGCTTCAGGGATTGAAAGGGACAGAAACATAGTTGAATCCAGGAAGAGGAGTAATTAAAGCTCAAAGTAGGAGAAATAGCTGCATAAAAGGAGAGCACTTTATTTTAATTGTCCAATTTAATTAATTCATTTGGTGTTCACAGCAGCAGCATTGATCATAATGAATTAATTTGATATTAATGCGGATGTCATATGTACTTCCACAGGAATTCCACTGTAATTCAGCATTAGCTAAATGTACCATTAAAAGAAAGTGTTACCCATAAAAAAAAGGTTTGAATGGTGCATTTGAGTTTACTTTATATTCTTTTTTTGCTATTATAGAATATTTATGACTTAGAGGGAAACGAGTACTTTGAAGCTGTTAACGAGGCATAAAATGTATCCATTTACAAATTTAACATTGTGTAAATTGGCTGGAGTTTGCCCTTTTTTAATCTAAATCTAAGAGAATTAGCTAAGGAGGTGGTACTCCAAGCCATTGAAAGCACCAGAAAAGAGTGTGGAAATGCATTAAAACTATTATAAAATATGATCACCTCTGGGTTATGTGCTGCAGTCGTGCACTCTGAATAATCTCTACTGCTGAAACATATTTTTAAATAGCAGTATACTTTTTTGTATCTATTCTCTAATAAAACTGCAAGACAAATTATATGGAAGAGGTCTTCTTGACCAATTATAGTTCTTCATTCTGTCAAGAAAATGATTTCAAATTGCTTTATGCAAACCATATTTTTTTATTTTCTTTTTGCTGTGAAACTGGTAAAGACTTAAGATCCCCTTCCCAAAATGTTGGAAACTTTTGTTGGTGGGCATCTTGGAATTATCATTTGTTTTCAGGATTTCTTCAGAACCTGCAGGTTTGGTGGATTCATGGCTGTCTCACTTATGGGACTAGCAGTCCAATCCTATCCCCGCCAGACCATAGCATGCAGCGCTAACAACAGGGTGTACACTGCATGCTATGGTGTGTGTGTGTGTGTGTGTGTGAGAGAGAGAGAGAGAGAGAGAGAGAGAGACCAGACTGCCTGGGAGAGTAAGTAAAAATCTTTACTTACCTCCTGATTGGCCTGGTGGCTGCCAATGGGTCTCCTTGGACCTACGCCAGCCATTTAGCTGGCATAAGTCTGAAGAGGCTCAGGGGACATGTTGGGCCAGAAATTGGAGGATAGGGTCTTGCTGTGTGCCGCCACTGCCAAGATCCACCCCCAGTTTGGTCCACTCCCTACCTTGATCCTCCTTTAAACGATGACCTTACCTGCTCTGGCGAGGGCTGGGTAAACCTTTGGTGAAAGTGTGCTGGGCTTCCATCCATTTGCACCAGGGGTCAGGCAGTGCACGGCAGTGGTGCAGCTTTTACAATGCCATTCCAGGATTTATGGCAGGGGATCGCGAGATCCGTAATAGATTTTAAATGTAATGTTTTAAATGTAATTTTTTAATCAATTTTTAGATGTTTTTATTAACTTTTTTTTTGCTGTTTAAAAAGTAATTATCTATTTGTATTTTTTTTGTATTTTTGTATTTTATTTTTGTGTAAGCCACCTTGGGTCCCTTTGGGGAGAAAGGCGGGATAGAAATATTGTAAATAAATAAATAAATAAATAAATAAATAATAGAATGAATCAACTTCTACTCAGTCTAGGCCACCTCATCCAACCCCCTCATTTAATCAGGAACATCCTCTCTAGAGCAGGGATTCTCAACCAGTGGTACTAGTACTACCAGTGGTACTTCGGCCGACTGCTGGTGGTACTCGGACCGCCGAACCACCAGAACCCCGCTCCAGCGTGGTGATTTTGGTGGTGCATTTTTGCTCCCGAGAGGCTCCTGCCTTTGGCTGAGCCTCTCAGGAACACTGAAAAGGGCGCTTCCACCCACCCAGAGACTCCTATCTGCATTTTCAGGCCTCAAAAAACCTGAAAACCAAGAAGTAACTGGCAATGATGTCATCGCCAGTCACTTCCAGTGGTATGCAGCAGGAAAGTGGTGCCGGAAGTGGTACTCGGCCAGAAGGGGGTTGAGAACCCCTGCTCTAGTCTAGAGCATCTCCAAAAGGTGCCTGCAGACTCTCTCCTTGGAGACCTCCAGCATGGGAAAACACACCATGTCCCCTGGTAATTGGTTCTATTATTGTTGAACCACTCTTGCCATTAAGAAATTTTTCCTGACATTTAACCAAAATCTCCTCTCAGGCAGTTTAAGCCCATTAGATCTAGTCCTATTTCTGGGGCAACAACACCTTTGTCTTCTCCCATGTGACAGCCCTCCTATGTATATCTATGTAAAATATAGAACAGTATAAATCACATTGACGTTCATGTTCATCAAGACTGTGATAAGGACTGAAAAGTATAAGGCCATTATTTATTTATTTATCTATCTACCTATCTACATGTGGAACAAATTAAATCCATTACCGCTGTGAAGGATTGAACATGGTCTAATAACATGAAACAAAGTTGTTCGTTACTAGGTTTCAAAACAGAAACTTAGTAAGAGAAAATTAAGTTAAAGGATCAATACAGATGGATTATTTTAGACATAAAGCAAGGATTTATGTTGGTTCTCACACTGCTTACAGGAATGTTCATTATCTCTCTTTGACCGAATTTTTAACAAAGTGTTTTGTTGTATATTGATGCAAAAACAGAGAAAGCAGCTGGATTCTGGATTAGAGCACCCCCAACCTCCTGGATTAATTTTGCATTGATCTTCCGAGACAATGGACCAGGATTACCACCTCCTCTATAAAAAGAGAAAAGAGGGACATTAAAAGCGGAATCCTGCATAATATTAAAACGACGGAGCAAGCGCTCCACCATTCCAAATCATCGCAAATGTGCCATTAAAGCACATTTGCGACAAATTGTAAGGGCAGTCGGCTGGCATGGAGGCGCATCACCTTCACTCTGCCGCCAGATTGTCACTGAGGCCACCAAAGAAGGTAATGGATCCCCCGGTGGGCGCAGGGGCAGTCCAGGTGGTAAGGGAGAGGGCCATTGGCCAAGCAGGCCCAGGGGGGGCAGGGATGGCAGCTGCCATATCCCAGTCCCCTTCCTGGGCTGGCGTGGCCTTTACACGGCCTCCTCAGACTTGTGCCAGCTAAATAGCTGGCAGAAATCCAAGGAGGCCCATCGGGGCCTCCCCGTGTTACACCGAACGTCCCCTTCCCCCGAGTAGATCTCCAGGCCGATCTCGATTGGCCTGGAACATGAATAGGATCTGGTGGGTACCCGCTGGATACTTAGGCAGGATTGCACTGCCCATCACTGCCTTGCGTTCATCCTGTTATTCCATGCCACAGCCACTAATTATTCTCCACAAACCTCAACAAAGCTTTCTGAAACACCCAAGGGAACTTCCTGCCAGTCTCTTCATGCAGACCCACCAGCTCCCACCTGCTTCAATTGATTAAATAAAAACACAGGTTGCTGTTTTTTGGGTTTTTTTTCCATCAATGGTCTAATTTACTAAAATTGAGCAAGCAAATAATGAATGTGTGTGTACATTTACTGGATACATTTGATAGAAACGGGATGCCTACTCTGCTGTATTCTGCTATACAAAGAGTGTTGCTGGAATTAAGAAACCATGTGTAACTGATGCATTCAACAAAATGTTAAACCAGTCAGCAAAAACACATCTGTTAGGTTCAGTTCAACAGCGGCCATGTACCATGTGTTCATAACCCTGGGGGCATTTATCAGAAAATCTGTAAAGGAAAAAGAAAGTTTGGAGTGGGAAGTCCTCACCTGTTTTTCTTTGAAAAACAAGGGTTTTACTTACCAATATATGATAACATTATACAATGTTTTCTGATTCATAGAGATGGAAACCCACTTTTGGTGTATCGTCTGAAAAGGTTCTGCTCTGTCAAACCAAAAGACAAAAGAAAAGAATATTCTATCGTGAAAATGGTGAGGCATTGCTCTCATCAATATGACATGCTAGGGACTTAAAAAAATAAATGCAAACACCTAATAGCAATAAGCATGAAGTTATGAATAAAATTGAGCTATTGATTATTCTCAAGTGAAACGCTGGGCCTCACAGCTAACCCCTCAATGCCTTCTTATCTGAATAGTCAATACATGGTTTCGAAGCTTTGCCCACCTGGGCTTTCAGTCCTCAAAGGGAGATGCAAGTGTTTTGTAAATAATTCAGCATTGTGTTGCACAGGCTTTGAAGATTTTTAAGGTGGGAAGTAAATGTAATGTTTTTTTTACAATGACTTCCTTTGGTTTTAAGGCTGGATAGCCCTGCTGTCAGTCAAGAAGTATATATTGATTTTATACTGCATATATGCGCTGGAAGTGCCTTTTGACCACGTCTAAAATAACTCCGTCGATTTGCACAGAACAGTGCCACAGGCAAATTTCCAGGACGGAAACATGCAAAATAGTGTTACAATAATAGGTAAAGGTGACCCCTGACAATTAAGTCAAGTCGTGTCCGACTCTAGGGTGTGGTGCTCAACCCCATTTCAAAGCCGAAGAGCCAGCGTTGTCCGAAGACGCCTCAGTGGTCATGCGGCCAGCATGACTCTCCTTGCCGCAGCGCGTAGCATGCGGCTGGAACACAGAGCGCTGTTTACCTTCCCGCAAGCGGTACCTATTTATCTACTCACATTAACATGCTTTGGAACTGCTAGGTTGGCAGGAGCTGGACAAACGACGAGAACTCACCCCGTCGCGGATTCGAACTGCCGACCTTTCGATCGACAGCTCATGGTTCAGCGGTTTAACCCACTGCGCCACCCGCTGGCCCCAATACAGGGCCCCTAATGACACCTGCACTGCTGAAGCGGGATTGTTTTGGGAAAAGGAATATGACTTTGTGTGCCGAATGCCTTTGTTGAGTTTCTTGGCAAGGACTTAAATACTCTGCATCGATGGTCAGGACTGATAGTGTTTATTGACAAGTGCTGTATCAAATTTGATTCAACTTGTGCTCCAGACGTTTGCAGGACCATTTTGAAATGAGATTCACTTTCACCCAGGAAACTCACTCTATAGAATGCAAGAATACCCCAGAACAATGGATAAAAATTGAAAATTCACTTTGCAGAATAGGCTTACCATATTTGCACCCACTCAAACCAGGGCACCCACACACACACAATTAATTAATTAATTAAAAATTAATTAATTAATTTTAAAAATTAAAAAAATTAAAATCAATTTAATATAACAAAGTGAAGAGGAGATTTTTAATTAATTATTTAATTTAATCTTCAAAATAAAAAAATAATTAATTAAAGAGATCAATTTAACTTTAAAATCCGAAGGGGGTGCAAAATGACCCCTATTGCCGCATGAAGTGTAAGTGCATTTTTAATTATTTATTTAATTTTACAATAAATAATTAACTTAACCCATCGTCGCCCGTCGCTCCTCCTGCTGCTCCGAGGGAGACGGTGAGAGACCGGGCGAGCCAGTGACTGTGAGCCCAGGGCTGCGAGTGCCTCGCCAAGGCATGCGCAGCCCCGGGCTGGCTCCCGCTGGCTCCTGCTCGTCTGCTCTCCGGTGAAAGACCAGGCGAGCCAGCGGGAGCCAGCGCGGGGCCGCGCTTGCCTTGGCGAGGCAAGCGCAGCCCCGGACTCGCTGTCGCTGGCTCGCCCGGTCTCTCACCGGCGAGCGGAAACCAGCGACAGCCAGCCCGGAGCTGCGCATGCCTCGGCGAGGCACATGTAGCTCCAGGCTGGCAAGAGCCAGCCTACTCACCCGCTTCTCGCCGCCACCGCCGCTGCCTCCATGTTGAAAATGGAGGAACTTAGCTGGGCGCTGGCATCTTGACTCGCGAAATCTTGCGAGATTCAAGATGTCGGGGCCAAAATTTCATAAAGGCATCATGCCCTCACGAGATTTGGGCTCCCAAATCTCGGATCTCGCGAGATTTTGGGAGTCAAGATGGCGGTGCCCGGCTAAGTTTCTCCATTTTCAACATGGAGACGGCGGGGGCGGCGGACTGACTGATCAGCCCAGAAAACCTTCTGGGACAATCCCAGTAAATGGAGGCCATTTTCCGGGACGAATGGTAAGTCTAATTTGCCTTCCCCTTCTCCTTTTGCCTTCAATCTTTCCCAGCATCAGAGTCTTCTCCAGAGAGTCCTCTCATACAAACAAATGTGTGTGTGTGTTTTGTGTGTGTGCATGTTTGTGTGTGTGTGTAAACTTGTAGAATAGGCATGGGAACACAGCAGAATGCTGCTATGCTCATAGCCATGATCAGAAAGTCCCTTTAAACATGAATTGCTGCTTCTATGAGTAACAGTTTCTTGCTAATGCGGCTTCTATGTTAGCACAGCCTGGTAGACTGTATATATGTCTACTGTGATTTGTGTGATCATGGCAGCTTGCAAGCATTTCTCTTATGAATCTTTCATGTGAAACTGATTGACTTACTTTTCTATTGATGTTTCATTTTAATTACTTTCTATTTTCTAGGAGGAGCTTTGTTGTTATTTTGCTGTTTTCTTACAGATAATTATATTTTTATTTTCATATTATTTGTTGGCATTTTGCATATAGATTGCATTTTTACCTTGATATTTCATGGTTTATAAGTGAAAAAACCTTATAAATCATAGAAATTTTAAAATCTAACTGTTTTTGTCTTGTTTATTTGGATAACAAAAGACTTTTTTTAAAAAAAAAAAACCTCTTGCATATTCTCTACGATTCCTAGTTTGTGCATTGCTCCCTGCTCCATGCCCCTCATTCTTCACACTACTAGAAACATTTCTCATTAACCGTTCTGCTCACAATACTTATTTCCCTTTTTTTCCATCCAAGTTCATTGCTAATGAATAATACATATCTTTGCCATTTCACATCTTACAAGCTCTATCTTACTCTCAAGTAGTTAGGCTGACCTGAAAGGGAAGACAAATTAGTTGCACTCAACTGGAATAAGAATGCAAGCAAGTGAACAGAGCTTAAAAGCCACAACTAATACAATGGAATGAAATTAAATGATGGGTTTGAAGTAGTGGAAAGCCTTCCTGGTAAAAATTGATCTCATGCATAGAGGAAAAGCCTATTGAATCAGAGTGCAAAGTTTGCAGAGTAAACAGTGAAGTGGTACAGGTAAATATAAGCTAGACCTGGAATAGAAGGATAAAAGTAGGCTTCCATGTCGACAGGCGTAAAAAGCGTAAAACTACATTTTAGTTTAGTTTGAGTAAAACTGTATTTTAGAAAGAACAGGTCGAAGTGTATGAAAACGTTTGCATGAATTCAGCTCCTGTATCAGAAGTTGGGCACTAAACCATCTTGGAAACATTTACAGCACAATCCTGTGTACATAAGAACATAAGAAGAGCATTGCTGGATCAGGCCAAAGGCCCATCTAGTCCAGCTTCCTGTATCTCACAGTGGCCCCACCAGATGCCTCCGAGAGCCCACAGCCAACAAGATAACCTGTTTCCTGTTGTCACTCCCTTGCACCTGGCAGGTGTAAAGACCGGCCTAAAGGGCCAGTCACTGCATCCTGAGCCCAATCTGGGCTGTCCTGGCACTGCTATGCCACACCTCAGGAGAAGGGGATGTTCATCCCCTTCCCCGGGTGTAGGCAAGCCCAGGGTCTATGGGCCTCCTCGGATGCTTGCCAGCTCCAGAGCTGGAGTACATCCAGAGAGGCGGTGTAAGGCCGGCATGGGCTGGGAAGGGGCTTAGGATATTGCCACCGATATTCCCACCCCCTTCCAGCCTGGGCCGGCCAATGGCCCCCCTGCCTCGCCATCCCTGCCCGTCCTCCTGCCAACCGGTGCAGAACTTACCTGCAGCAGCCAGCGTGGACTCAGTTCTGCGGACGGCCTCCGCACTGGCGCTGCTTACTTTCTCATCATCGGCATCAGAAATGTGCTTTATGGCATGTTTACAACGCTTTAGGCCAGCAAAGCGGGAGCTCCACTGGTCTAACATTAGGCAGGATTGTGCTGTTAGTGAGTCTATAGAAATATTTGCACCAGAAATTACTCATGGTTTTTGCCCATGCAGGTACACTGAACATGGCACATGGCAGGGAGCAAGCAACAAAGAGCAGAAATGAGACCCTATTTTACATAGCAATGAGGGGCAGAAATCCATGGGACTGGAACAGGTGGGGTCTGAGCAGATCTGCTGCCTGAACTGGGGCAGAGCTGCCACCCTTGTTAGTTTGAACCCCCCCTTTATAAAAGGAAACCGTGTGTGTGTGTGTGTGTGTGTGTGTGTGTGTGTGTGTGTGTTAGCATGCACATGCCCCACCACAGCTGTTGCTGTCTCCTCATCATTGCCTACCTGGGTTGCTTAGGGAAGCAAGCAGGTGGGCAAGGAGAGGGAGGCATGGGGGGTGAGGCAAGGTGGAGCAGTGTGCTCCCTTCCTCTTGCCTTCAGTTGCTTCTTGCACCTGCTGTCCCTGTTTGAAACAGATACGATGAGCAGAGCATGCTGGGAGGAGGAGGAGGAGGAGGAGGCTTAGATATGAAAATAACTCAAAGGAGGCATTGGGGCTTGGCCTCCTTTTCCTTCCTGCCCACTTGGACTTCTTTCTGGGTGGTCGAGTTGCGAGATCCTTTTTCTGATCACTTGTGAAACCAAGTGATCACAACAAGATCTCTGTGGTGCAGGGCTCTGGACCAGGCGGTGGAGTGGTGGTGCCAGCCCTGGCACTGGCGTAGCCTACTCTCTGGGTGTTCACATTTCACTTTTTTTTTATACCACCCTTCCTCCAAGGAGCTCAGAGTGGTGTACATATTTCCTCCCCTCCTTTTTGTCCTCACAACAACCCTGTGAGGTAGGTGGGGCTGAGAGATAGTGACTGGCCCAAGGTCACCCAGGAAGCTTCGTGGCTGAGCGGGGATTTGAACCTGGATCTTCCAGGTCTAAGTCCGACTCCCAAACCACTATACCACCCTGGCTCCCTGTTGTGAACATGCTTAATGGCACATATGTAATGCCCAGTGCCAGGGCTGAGGCCTCAGCTCTGGCACTCCTAGCCAACAGGATTGTGCCGCCAGTCAGGTCCACATAACTTAAGGCAAGGAGTGAGCGATCATCCTATCAGTCCTTAAATTAGTCAGAGGTTTCCTTGCAATCTGCTTGATAATTACCTATATGCTTCAATTTTTGCTGAACTACAAGGAATGACATTGCAATCCATAGAATAGTTGCTAGGCAACCATAGAAGAGATTGCATGAAATATTGTGAATAGACTTGTGAATGTTCTTCACACCTACCCTTGTATTGGTGAAGGTTCACATTTTAGAAGGGGAAAAAAAGATATTACTGCTTTAAAATGTAAGACCTTTCAAAGGAACTGTTGAAAATGAAATAAGCTTAAGGGTAAAAGTTATTCTTTGAAATGATGAACTAAAGGATATAATTTCAGGTTCACAATATTTCTGTCTAGATGCTGTAAGTTGTGTAAGGTATTGTTATCCATAACTTTTTAATAAAAGAAATAGTATGGTGTGTGTTTTTTAAAAAATTCTATTGTATATATTTTAAGTGGGAAAAAGAGAACTGTTTTAAAGATCTATTAGCATAATCACAATTGCAGTTATTAATCACTGAAAGCCTAATATTCAGGACTCCACCTCTTAACTGATTCATGGAAAAGTGCCAGTGGAAGCAGCTGCAGGGAGCCTCGATCTGGATTGGGACTGCATTGGAAGAAAGTGCTAAGCTCCAATCCCACCATGCCAGGACCCTGATTATCCCCCCTCTACTAGGCTTACCATATCCCCGCCGGGACGGGAGCGTTCTACCCTTAAGGGGGCGGGGCGTGGGGGGCCAGAACGCATCGCGGTAAGCCTACCCTATACCAACAAATTGCTGGAAACCCAGGGGCAAAGCCCTGCATTTGGGACCCCATGGCCTCTGATGCCACATTGGTTACTACCACTGCCACTGAAGGTTCTGGGACAACCCAGCGAGGTGGGTCCTTGGATAGACTACTTGGGCCCTTTGCCAGTGCTAGGCTTACCAGATCTCCAACTGGGACAGAGTGCTAGACCTTTAGGAGAAGGAATGTGGGCAGGTGTAGTTTGTTAAACCTTAGAGCACAATCCTAGGCATGTCTACTCAGAAGCAAGCCCCATTGTGTTCAGTTGACACCATTCCTCCCCTACAGCTGCTAGTTAAGGCTACAATCCTACGTATGCACACTTTCCTGCGAATAAACCCCATTGGGTTCAGTGAGACTTACTTCTGAGTAGACATTCATAGGATTGTGCTGTTAGTTACAAAAAGCAAACACACAGGTTCAAACTACACATTTAATGTAACATATAGTTTGACCCTTTGTTAAAAGAGATTACTCCATTGCTCTTAGGAACACTCTGGTTTAGGATATAGATGGTGAAATTCCTTTTGAAGAAAATGAGTGATTTCTTGTGCTTCTTTAATAAACCACCTCCATTAGGTGTTTTTATTATAAATGTCATGTTATTTACTACAGCATCGGGGTAGCTATAACATTTGTCCAGATTCTCTGGTAGAAATTTTAGTCTTGTAAGACTGAAACATTTCAGATGTTTTCAGGGGAAAAAAAATGGCATTTACATTTTGCCAGCTATACAAACTAAAAATAGCTACCTGTCCCCTACCAGCTGACAAAACTGATGTGCTTTGCAAGGCAGCTTTTTTTTTTTTGTATGTGGTTCCATAGCTTGAAATACTAATTATCTGATGAAAATACATTTTGAATACTGAAAACAGAAACTAATTTATTTTCTTTAGTAATTGTGGGTGTACCGGTCTTAAAATCTAAAAGAAATCAGAGCTTTTTCAAAACATTTCTAAAAATAGGGAATTTAAGTAGAAATGTATTCATCAGAAGATAGTCTAAAATAGTCTTGTCAATGACCATCTAATTATGTACCAGTGATCCATCTAATTCATCAGTGTGTCCATATATATATATGGTACTGGCACTGGTACTATCTTCTGATGAATACATTTCTACTTAAATTCCCTATTTTTAGAAATGTTTTGAAAAAGCTCTGATTTCTTTTAGATTTTAAGACCGGTACACCAACGTTCCGGTACACCAACATGTATAAAGCCAACGTTCATCACCACAGTACATTGTTGTTGTATAGTGCACCCTGCCACTTCAGTCAGACTAAAGTATTGCCATTCCCCAATGTTTTGCCCTCATGCTGAGAAGAAACTAATGGCTACTCCATATTCCTGTAGCCTTTGGAAGGGCACCAGACCACACAATTGTTTCTGTCCAGAAGGATCAAAAATGATTTATCTGTATTTCAGCCACAGGATGCTTGAAATGCTTTTGGATGCTTAAAACACTTTCTAGATTTTCTAGTAGTGATTTAACACCTAACTACAAAGGATCAAATGTGAACCCTACTGCAATATAAGTATGAATATATAAATATAAGTATTATGGTCCAATTCGAAAAGGTCCTTATGCCACTGGAACGAGCGATCCTGTGGCATAAGGCCCTTTATGGCTGTCGCAAAACGTGACGCATCATTGAGTGCATCCTGGCCACTGCCGCAAGTGGTGAGCTGCCGGTTCCACATGCCAGCAGATGCTCACTGGTGCTGGTAAGTCGGCATGAGGGGTGGGAGAGAGCTGGGTGGTGGGCAGGATGGGGGAGGTATGGGGCAGAGATAGGGTGGGGTCGAGGGCAGATCAAGGCCAGGAAGGGGGCAGTATCGGTAGCAGCAGCGCCACCAATATTCTATTCTCCTTCCCAGCCTCAATCCTCCAACCCAGGTTCACTTGGACTTCTGCCTGCTAAATTGCTGGTGCAGGTCTGAGTAGACCCAGCAGGGCAGTGAGGACTTACCCCATGGCAAGGGAACAAATGTTCCCTTACCCTGAGGACGTCTCCAGGGCCTGAATCTCCCCTGTAGAATGCAGTGTGCACTCCATTGGTGCAGCTGCAACGCTACATGGGGAGTTATGTAGGATACGGATGTTCATTATATACTAGTTTTGTTCTGGTGGCTCAAGTCACAGTGAGCTTTTATTAGTTTGCTCCTTTTACCTTATGTCACATACACAGATGTTCATCTTCTCCTATACATAACGTTCCAGCACACCTAATTATGCCCCAACTCTGTTCTCATAAAGATATTGTAAAGGGAGCAATTAATTAATGGTGCAATGCAAACTGATGTAGATTTTTGGTTCAATATTCTGTGAAAAGTTGAGAACAAAGGGACTAGTGCAGACTGAAAGAAAATGACTTTTTTGTTACAACACAAACGTTTTCGGTTTATTCATTTCAGGGTTCATTCAGGTTTTTCATTTTGGGGGTCATTTGGGAGGGAGGTGACTCGGTTTTCAGAGTTCTATTTGGTCTTTTTGTTTGGTTCTTTTGATCCTTTTGTTCGGCTTTTCCAGTGGTCACTACTAATCCTAACTGTGGCTTTAGTAGGCAGAGGAAGTCATCTGTGCAAACACTTCTTGCAGGCCACCATTTTATTTGCAACATCAGTCTCAGGCATTATGGGCAAAAAATGGCAGCCAACAGTAAGAGGCACCATGTTGTTGTGGAAGTCACAATTTTCTTTTTGCCACCATACATGAGAGACAATTTTTCCCATCATGCATGGTGGACAAATAAAATGGTAGCCACCAGCATATCCTGAACAATGTGATTGTGAAGTTATTTTTGTACAAGTCTTCCCTACTTTCTTTTATTTCCCAGCCCTGTCTTCTTCCTCTATATGAAAAACAGAACTTTATAATCTCCTATTCCTTTGTTGCCCAGTCAAGTGGACCATGCTAACCCCCCCCCACCCACCCTACCCCCTTTGCAGGCAATTGTAATCTATTGCAACATTATATGAATTCCATTATTTTTCCACTGTGTTACCTCAAAACGCCTTAAGCAGAATGCTGGTACCATGGGACAAATATGGTCAGTGTTTGTGAAAGTGAACTTAGCAACAGGGCCATAGATCTATAATTTAATGGATTTCAAAGTCATACAGGTATCGAAAAGATTTCCCAAGGAATTTCACTAGTTATGTCATTTTAATGAAACCTTTCACAACTAATGTTCAAGGGAAAATGGTCTGGTTTCTGTTTGCAACAATCAAGGGCAATAAACATTGGGAGAATGAAGAGCTTTGCAATGGATACCAACTCAGGGATTTAGAAAAATGATCTGACTTCAGGCTTACTTTATTACAATGCTTCTGACCTCAATTTCCCCCTTTCAGTGTTTCTGGCAGCTTCCTGCTGCCATCTTGAGATGAGACAACAGTTTATTAATTTTCACTGCAATGCAGCATATTTTAGTGTACAGGAAGATTGATGCTCAATCTTCCTGTACACTAAAAAGCCAGAATTTTCTTGCATGTTGCCTTGCTATGTTCACATGTGCATGGATTCACACAAACTCACACAATTCATTCTTTCTAGTTTAGATCAATCATTCTGAGTGAGCAGTCCGTTAATCACTTCTGCCTTTGTTATACACAATCAAGACAATAAGTAGAGACTAAAATAAGTGAAGAAAATGTCTCCTTATGACACTAGAAGTTTCCAAGTTGCTTCTGTTTTATTGTAGCCATAAGCCCATATAGCAGTGGTTCCCAAACCTTTTTGACTTGCGGCTCCCTTGACTTCCCTTACCGTTAGCCGTGACTCCCCATTACAATGCACTGAAGAGACAGGCACTCTTTACATGCTCAGAGGCACCCTTTCTTATATGTATGTGTATATTCCCAAAACGAGCCCTAAAGTGGATTTTCCATGCTTATGCTGAGCAGCAGCTAAGCCAGGAGCGCACAGGGTGGGGTTGGGATGCTGCCCTCCCTCCATTGGCAGGCCTGGGTAGAGGGCACTGATGTCGCCTGTGTTAGTCCTATTCATGGCAAGAGAAACATCAAAGCATGGGAGGGAGGTCATTTCTTTTCATTGGTCATGCCCCACCCCAGTTGCATAAGAGAGAAAGCTCCTTTAGGTAGCATCTTTGCAAGATGAAAAATAGATTCTTATACTGCCTGGCAGTCTGCAATGGGGGGGGGGGGGTTTGTCCCAGCAAATACAGTGGAGAACTAACTTAAAGGTGGGTCAAAAAGGAAGGAGAGAAATCCTAATAATTAATCAACCAAACTAAACATAGAAATCAAAGACAGTAAAGCAGAACCTGCTCTGCACCATTTTCAATTGCAGGTCTTGCATTTGTTTTGTGTTTGCTTTCTTAAAAACATTCAACAGAAAAAAAATACTTTATCTGCAAACCTGCAATGTCTGAATGAAACCTGAATGAAAATACTTTATTTGCAAACCTGCGATTGCAAACCTGCAATGAGAGAAAGGGGATGCTGTCTTGCTGTCTCCAGGAGCTTGCGCTTGAGTACTTAGCTTATCCATTGAGTTGTTAATTGTTCTTTGACATAAGATAAGCAGGGCTTCGCTCACGCTGTGGTTAAAAACAAGATGTGGAAAAGCTGAAGTCTTTTGAAGTGAACTTTGAGTGACCCAATGTGAAGAAGCAGCTTTTCCGGGTCTTTGTTTTCTCTCTCTCTCTCTCTCTCTCTCTCTCTCTCTCTCTCTCTCTCTCTCTCTCTCTCTCTCTCTTGCAAGCAAGAATATGTGATAATTAAAAGACTAACGACACCCCTGGCTGTTTTCCATGACGCACTTGGGAGTTGCGCCTCCCAGTTTGGGAACCTCTGCCATATAGGCATATGGTCATTATTCTATGTATGAATCTAAGAGCCCAATCCTATCCTCTGGCACACTATAGCATGCAGCCCCACCAAAGAAGCACGTGGCATGCTATGATGACAACACCTTAGTCTGGGATTAATGGTCTCTACCACCTTAAGGGGGGGTGGCATTATGTGGTGACGGTGGCAGCACTTTCGGGATCACGTCGTCACCGCTGCTGAGACAAGACAAGGGGCGTAAAACTCACCCAGTGGTCGCCCCGGGCTTCCAGAGGGTGCGCCCACCCCCGCGATCCCCTCTGTGGGCCTCCCCATGTCCCAAAATGACTCCCTGACATGATCACAATTCACTTCCACTTCTGGAAAAGTATGCTGAGAGGGGGAGAAAGAATGTGTGTGTGTGTGTGGTGTGTGACTTGGATGGTCACGTTTGAACCAGCCCATTTGTTTTATGCTGTTAGCAAATAGGAGAGTCTGCAAGCTAAGTTCAGTGCATTCAGTGGGACTCACTTTCAAATGAACATACTAAAGGTCAGGTGATATACGGCTGAATCCTATCAGTACCTTACACTGACGGATCTTGCGATTAATCGGTGTAAGTCCCAGGCTGATGGTGAGAAAGCCGCTTTGCCACTCAGTGGGCTGCCAGGGCAAATGGCCAAAGGCCACGTGCAGATGACAGTGGTCCGCTGAACCTTCTCCATCCCTTGTCGTTGCCAGTAAGTCAGTGGCAGGGGAGAATTGGGGAAGAACTGTGGGCAGATCAGGGCAGGGAGAGGGCCACGCTGGGGGGCATTTCGGGGGTGGGAGGGAGAGGATCTTGGCTGCAGACACACATGCCGGGATCTTATCCCCCCCCCCTTCCTGAACTGGACTGTCTCCTTGGATTTATGCCAGTAAAACAGCTGGCATAGGTCTGAAGAGACCCATCAGAGACAAGGTGACCTATGGAGAGATAAGTAAAAAAGTATTTTACTTCCCTTTTCTGAGCTTCCTGGTGCCTCCCCACCCATAGCATGCAGTCCATGCTCTATTGGCCGGCACCACATGCCTCTGGGCTGGTGGGAAATAGAATTGGCCCCACAGTGTAATAGAATTGTTGTTGTTGTTATGCAGCATTATAAATCAAACTGCTAACCCACTGCTATTCTGCACTTTATATGCCGGTTTCCTTTCATTTCTTTCCTTGTGCAGGCTCACAGCGCAATCCTGCTTAATATGCAGCAGCCAGCCTAAATGGCCGATGACCGCATCCTATACAGGATGCGGCCTGCACTGGCTGCGCCAGGGCTCACCTCGGGGGAAGGGGACATTTGTCCCCTTCCCCCAGTGTAAGCCCCGCAGGCCCCAATGGACTTCCTTGGAAGCGCACAAGCTCTTTAGCTGGTTCACAACCGAGGAGGCCATGTAAGGTCGGCCTGGCCCGGAAAGGGGCTTGGAATATCAGTGCAGCCCAGCACTGATATCCCTGCTGTCTTCCAGGCTTGGCTGGCCAATGGCCCCCTCCTCCACCAACCTGGCCAGCAACCCGGCAGGAAGCGGAAGGTGGCCGAATGAGCAGCACCGGCCTCCACACCAGTGCCGCTTACTCATTCGGTGCTGCAAAAGTGCTTTATGGCACTTTCACAACATTGTAGGCTAGGGGAGCGCCAGAGGCGTCACTGGAGGGGGGTGGTACTGTAAATTCCACACCATTCCACTCCCTGTTTACTCCCCGGTATGAGGTGGCCCAACCCCCCTTGCCATCGGAGCCATTCCGTGCGGCGAAGGCAATGGACAGAGAGTCTCCTGCCCGTTGCCTTCGCCGCAGTGGCTGCACGGAATGGCTCCAACAGTGAGGGGGCGGGACCACCTCGTACCAGGGAGTAAACAGGGAGTGGAACAGTGCAGAACTTACAGTACCGCCCCCCCTCCAGCAACGCATCTGTGGAGCACTCGCTCTGCCAGCCTAACTTTGGGCAGGATCAGGCTTGTCAGTCTCTGCATTTCAACCAATGGGTAACTGTTTTGTTTTAAA
Organism: Plestiodon gilberti rubricaudatus; assembly: GCA_026170595.1. Lineage (NCBI taxonomy): Eukaryota > Metazoa > Chordata > Lepidosauria > Squamata > Scincidae > Plestiodon > Plestiodon gilberti. The sequence continues at coordinate 82,103,901 of JANXHW010000001.1, forward strand.
CCAATTTAACATATTCCTCATAGAAGTTTCTTCCAGCATATTGTTTGTTTATTTATTCATTTACTCATTCAAGCTGCAGCAGTCAGAAGCTTTTATCTAAATGGGTCTCAAAGATTTCTTCTTCACAATAGTCCCAATCATACTTACGTTTAATGGATGCTTTAGGTACAAAACAAATCAATGGTCATTTTTTTTAATTTCCATATGAACATGTATGGTGTGTTATGCCATAATTCTCTAATAACAACAGGATTGTGCTGTATATTTGACTAAATGAGAAAATCCATATCTATTTTAAGAGATGGAGTAGCAATGCATTTGGCTGTGAGGGAGAAAAAGTGCTTCAATAATAGTTACCATATCCCATCACAGGATGATATATGAAGAGAAAAAGGAGGTTCTAGTCCTTAAATCCACATGGAACATTAACTAGGACAGCACAAAGCCCAATAATATGAAATCCCAGTGTTAACCAAGCATGATCACCCTATTTTCCTTCCTTTTGGCATGACCAAATCAAAAGACAATTGAATATGAGCCAACTCAGCAGCTTTTGAATGCTCTCGCCATCAATGAAAGAGGGTTGTCAGGTTTTTATTCACTCACTGTACATAGGCCAGGAACTCAATCCATACTTTAATGGCAGGTGCGTAGAATGACTTGTGGTTCTTGCGTACAAGAGCAAAGTGGAAAAACAGTGCTGAACAACAGGCCATAAAGCTGTTTACGAGGTAGTCATGAGTGTCACTTCCTATGAGGGACGATGTGATAATTCAGTGCTTTTTAAATTATCGCTTTCTGAACTCATGTGCTGCAGAAAACTGTGAAACAATCCAACAGTTGTCTGTCTTTTAGGGCAAGTCTCTTTCATGTCCATATTTGCATATTAACAGATATGTTTACACTGTATTTCTGTGGACAGTGTGTTAGGAGTAACCAGTAATGTAGACTTGAGTCTATTGACTCGGACTCGAGTCGGACTCAAGTCGCGTCAATGACTCGACTCGGACTTGACTCGGCGATTGTAAAAGACTCGAAAGATTCGACTTGAGACTTGGAGCCTTTTACGACAAGTCAAATTTTAGTCAGGTTTAAACCCATTTTCCCCTTTAAATAGATAGAGACTCGCAACTCGCGACCAAAGACTTGGGACTTGGGAACAAAGACTTGGGACTTGAGACTTGGTCAAGTCTCCCTGTCCCTGAGATTAACATCCACATCCCTGGGAGTAACTCTGGCAGATAAAGGGCTTCGTTGTATGACACTCATGGTCCAATCCTATCTGGGCCTTGTGCTGCCGGAACTTACATTCCAGCAGCTCAAAGCCCTTTGCAGTGGAGTGAAAGCCAGGCTGCTGGCGCAAATGGGCAGAGGTGCGGCACATGTGCCAGCAGTTCCTGAAGGCACTGCCGAAGGCACTGCCGTTCTCAGTAAGTTGGCGGTGGGGAGGAGGGAGGGCTGGAGGTGCACACCAGATGTGCACGACAAAGATGCACACCAGATGTGGCGACAAAGGTGCACACCAGATCCTATCCATTTTCTAGTCCACCTGCCCCCTTTGTCTTCTTGGACATAGAATACATAGCTGGTGTGGGTCCAAGGAGACCCATTGGCGGCCAGGAGGCCTACCCAAAGATAGTGTTTTATTTACTTCTGGATGGCCTTCTTCTGATCACCCACTACCACCACCATTGGATGCAGGATGCAGTGCATGCTTCATCCGTGCAGCTGCATCATCACCAATGGTGGGGGATAGGATTGCAATAGCATGTGTATAGGTTTGGATATACACACACTGGCTGGCACATTATGATGTACCTCTCTGTGAGCTAAATGTGATGTATCCTTGCTAACTGGGCACTTTTTAAGGTGATGGTTCTCTCATATTTATCAGGGGAAGTGCCATTGTTCCTATTCAACCCAGCACAGTATTTTTTCAAATGGCCCCTTGCTGATGTCGCTGTTGTGTGCATTATTTTAAATTGTGAGCCCCTTTGGAACAGGACATTATTTATTTTTCATTTATTTTGCTATGTAACAGTAAACCTCTTTTGTGAACTTGTCTGGTAACAAGCAGTATAGTAGCTTTATACTATTAGCCAGATAGCTTTAATTGTCATAAATACCATGGGAATGTTTCACAATCCTTCTACCTTAAAAAGAAAAGGTGAAATGATTGTGGAAATTTGGAAATCTGTTTCCCAATACTCATGCTGTGTCATGGGAGTGGTGACCCACCACTGGCCAAACCTACAGTCTTATTATTGTACATTTGGGACCATAGAAACTGGCCCAAAAAGAAAGCTTAAAGGTTAGAGAAGGTTCATACTCCTTACTCATACAACTGTTGAACGCATTATAGTGAAGAACTGAGCAGCATTTTTAGAATCTAGAGCAGGGCATGTACAGTATTTCAGAACCAGGATCACATCCAGCATTACAAAAGGCCTCTCTTTAAATAGTGTAGTAGTTCCAATTTGAACTACATCTCTTAGCTGGCTCAATGGGGTTTGTGATAAGAGCAAGCTATTTACGTCCTCATCCATAGGTGCAAATTAACATTATGACCTTTAAGATATAGAGGGAGACCCTGCAGGTTCAGTAGTGATTTTCTAAATTCTGTTCAATTGGTACCTCTCAGGTTGGCTGAGACCAGCACTGATTTGAACGTATGTGACTTTCTAACAATTTCATTCTGTGGTGCTCTGAGCTGTTTTGTATGGTTATCATTATACAGAAAGATGTGAACAATCCATTCTGTGAGTGGACTAGCTTTATGATCATTCATTGTCAGACTCGCTGCACTTGTAACGGCCACTTAAAAAGCATTTGCTCACCTACCCCAATAAGGTACTAGCTATCCTAATGCAAGGCTGACCCACTCATGTTGCCAAATGAAGCGTTCACTTCAGGCAGTAGATTGGGGGGGGGGGGCTAGTTCTGTCCATCTACCGGTACTTGCCTCCATCACTTCTCCTTCTCCTTCTACTCCCTGGATTGGAAAAGTAAGAGGGGGACAGAGAGGAAGAGGAAACGTAGAGGGGAGAAGAGTGTTGAGCTCGAACACTGGAGAGGGAGGAACAGAGGCCCACCCATGGGAGGCACCCATGGGAGGCAGCATTTGGCAAGCCACCTCAGGCATCAGAAGGTCTTGGGCCAGCCCTGTTCTAATGCTCCACTCCCCCATTGAGTGAAGCTCCTTCCTTGGAAGAGATGGCTCAGAATTGCTGTCTGGACCTCCTCCTTTTTCAGGTGACCCCAATCTGAATCCAAGCTGCAGACTGTCTCATGACAATCCCAGCTTGTCACTGCTGACTCTTATAAGGAGTCAAAGAAGAGATTGATTCTGCATCCATTACTCAAAAGGGTCCTACCCAACATCCTTGAGTTTAGCAGCCTTCGAAGATTGGTTTTGGGACCCCTTTGGGACCAATAAGCTTGCCTTAGGCTGCTCAGCAAACTTCCTGTTCTTAACCCCCCCCACACCAAACCTGCCACGTGGAGGGGGGCTAACCTAGCTTAGCTTCTCCCCACACTCTACATGCCAACAATAAAGCCATACAGGTCTTCAAGTCTTCTAAAACCAATCTAACCCCATAAAAGACAAATGAGTTCCATCACTTTATATAAACCCAGCTGCAAATGAGTGATGCCAGGGTGAACAATAAAGGACCTGCTGCGGCCAACACCAACACCGTTTCCAAGTCCTGATTCACTTTCTTCCTAGCCCTTTCTACCTTCCTAGGATCCTGAGAAGGTCAGACCACAACATGGCCACCTTGGGCATCAATTTGAATAACTGCAAAGTCCTTGTGGGCCTGATGATTCAAGGACACACCAGTCCTCTGCTCCAGGTCATTTTCTCTCAAACATATTAGCAAGATTTGGGGAGGGGGCCATTCACTAAGTATTTCCACCATGGGCGTCGACAGGGGGAAGCACGGGGGGCGGGCCGCCGGGGGGTGTCGCGCGCATAGGGGTGATGCGCGACCCCCCCACTTACAGTTTGGAGGTGGAGCTGGGCCCGCCCGCCCTCCCCTGTGTCTGTTTGGCTCCAAAATGAGCCAAAAACGGAGCGGGGAGGGTGCTCTGCTCCTGCGCGTGATGTCACGCGCGGGGGCGGAGCCTCTCCCTTAAAGGTGACGCGCGCCCCCGCTCTGGGGTGTTGCGCGTCCTAGCGACGCAACTGATTTCTACAACTAGGCAGAAGCTGATTCCAAAGGAATATCTCTTTTCCCCACCCAGATTATGCTTGCCATCTCCCCTAAACAGGGTACCAATGGTTGTTGCTCACCCAGCTGCCTCCTGCCAGATGGAAACAGTGGAACAAACCACATAAACAAATACTCATGTAATACCTTGGACTTCCACAGCTCAATATGTTTGATGCCGTCCTTCCCAAAGCACATCCATGCTGTCATGGTGGCCACACCAATACTGAACAAACATGATCAACACTCATTAGGCAAAAATGCTTGGTCAACAAACATCTAGTCAATAAACAACAGACCGAGATTGATACAGGGTCAACTAACTCTCATCTTAGTGCTGAAAATGGACTCTTATGAATTACCTTCAGGGCCAAGTAATCCTCAGGAGCAGTAACAGGGCACAGTCTGGATCTCAATGCTCCTTGTAATGGAGCCTCTGGCATCTTTGATTGTTTTTGAATGCCTTATTAATTATTTGATTATTGCTGTCCCTCCATTCACAAAGAGCTCATTTTGTGCCAAATCCCACCACCACCGGATCCGTTTACCCCCTAGCCAGGACCTCATGGAACTAAACACCTCAAAGCAAAAACAAGCCACAAGCACCATAGCTTTAAACAGAATCTCACCAAAAGACTCGTCAATAACCGCCAACATCTCAAGGGTAAGCAAGTGCCTATGATCAGGTGCTCATAGATGCTCCCATGCCCACTCCTCTAACGATGCCTGACTCAAACATTCCCCATGGTATCCTGGAACACACACACCCCCTCCAGTTTGGAAAGCTACAGCCACCAAATACCTGGGTAGAGTGTTTACTACTTTATCCAAACACCTTAAGTGAACCAGAAAATGCATCACTTGGCCCATCAGGGGGATGGGCCAAATGTCACCCATCCTGAACGCCAGAATTCCATGACCTTACACTTGTTGCTTGCCCATATGCTGGGAACTAGCAATGCTTCAATGGCTCTGTGAACCTCTCTGATCCAAGGCTCCACAGTGCCTGAGGCATAGCTTCTGATTCTGTGTGGGCTAAGGGTGCCAGCTCCCAGAAGTGCTTTTCCTGAAAAGAGAGCCTCAGCCATTTTGCAATTCAGGCATGTACCTGCCCACAAACAAGGCACTACTGAGCACGCACTGCATAACAAACACCTGACCAAATGCATTATTTGTGAAGATCTGGATGTCTGCTGATTGAGACCAAAGACCACCATTCAGTTATCTCAGGGTATAACTGGTTGTGGTGGTACGAGTATCCCTAGGGGTACGCGGACCAATGACAGGGGGTATGTCAGAGCCTGCCCCTTATCAGCATCAATCAGTACATTACTTGTTAATTAGAACTTAAATGTAATCCCCCCTGTCTGTCTGTCTGTCTGTCTGTCTGTCTGTCTGTCTGTCTGTCACACACTCTCACACACACTCTCACACAGTTAAGACATTTTTTCACTTTTAAAATTGTTTTACTACTTTTTATTTAATGATTAATGAGCTAATTAATTGATTGATTAATCCAATTACAGGGGGCCGCCGTGTCCATGGGGGATATGTTCCAGCCCCCACTGTGGATACCTGAAACCGCGGAAAGGGGCAAACACCCCCTCTGCGATTTTCAGAGGCCCCCCGCGCACCCCGCGGGCTGGTGCACCCCCTGCGGGTCGCCACGCCCCCACCCTCCACAGCACCCCCAGGCACTTACTTTTAGGAGAAACCTCCTTTTTTTTTCTTCAAAAGTTCCGAGTGTGCAGCTTCCTTTTAGGCCTGACCAACAAGACTTAGGTGCTAGCTAGAGTCTCAGCAAGGTTGCAGAGACTCTAGCTATCACCTAAGTCTTGTTGGTCAGGCCTAAAAGGAAGCTGCACACTCGGAACCTTTGAAGAAAAACAACGGAGGTTTCTCCTAAAAGTAAGTGCCGGAGGGGGCTGTGGAGGGTGCGGGGGGGATTCCTCAACCATGGATAACTGAAACTGTGGATGAGGAATCCGTGGATATGGGGGGGCCCTGTAATTAGCAATTAATTAGCAGGGGTACTTCAGAAAATTGGACCGTGATAGGGGGTACCCGGGCCTCCAAAGTTTGAGAACCCCTGAGTTATCTCACAAAAAATACACTGTGGCAGGGCATCCCTAAACTCTCATTCCAATGTGCACTGCTACCACTATTGGAAAGAATTCCAAGAAGGTTAAGTTGAATGTCCACCCATGCTCAGCCCAAGCCAGTGGCCTCTTTTCAGCACACTCTTGCCTTGAAAGTAGACTTGAAGCCCAGTCCTGCCACCTGCACCAGACTGGACTTGTAGCTCAGCTTCTCAGAAACATTCCATTCACTGTAGGGAATTCCATTGAATTCTTCCAAATGTTCCAGCCAAGTATCTAAATTAGACCTCATCTGGACTGTATTGATGTAGCTCAATCTGTCAATCATGGTATCACTCAGGTGTCACACAAAAAAACCCTCGCTGGTGAATCCATCTTACAAGCAAAATTGAAATGCCCCACGAACTCCTGGAGTGACCCTCCTGGAGCAGGCACACATGGCCAGTCAAAGCCCTCAACTGGTCCACTGCAAAGTGAATATGGCCCTGCATGGTGTTCAGCTTGATTCCTAAAAAGGTCAAACAAGTGGCAGGTCTTCCATTTTTCCACTGCCCAAGGGAACTGGTCAGAGAAATAAACCACTCAGTAACAGACTGCATTTCCCCAAAGCGCCCAAGCCCATTAACAGAAAATCATCTAAGTAATGGGCCATCATGCATGTTGTCCCTATTCTGTGCTTCAGTGGCCGTTCCAATATCATGCTGAGATTCTCAAATGCCACACAGGGAAAAAAAATGTAGCCCTTGGGGAGTGCCACATTCAGATTAGTGTCCATCAGAAGTGAAACTCAGGAAGTTGAAATCATCAGGATGAGCTAGCAACAGCATTTTGCCATCAGGACTCCAGCTCCACAACTCGTCAAGATTGCCACCACTTCATCAGAGAATATGTAGTTCACTGAACATAAATGGGATGGTATTCTGTCATTAAGTGATTGGGAACAGAGAGGCAGAGAATAGAGCAATACTCGCCTTTTGCTTTCTTAGATACTATACCCAGGAGAGACACCTGAAAGTTAGGCAAAAATGGACCCATCACTTTACCTGCAACCACCTCCTTGGCTATTCTCTTATTCCATAAAACAGATTATAGGTTAACTATAATTAATTATAGGAGTATCGACCCCTAATAGTATGGACCCCTAATAATCTGAGTATGATTCCCTAATAAGAGGGAGATCTCACTGTATATTGAAAGAGCCCCTGCCACGTCCTAGCTAAAGAGTGGAACATCCACCATGGGCTACCAACAGATGAGTCATGGGCACTCTGTCACATTTGCCCATGAGCATTGTGCGGCTGTTGCCACTGCACTGGGACTTCCTATGCCCAGCTTGATCTATCCAGGTATGAGGAGTGAAATTAAAACCAGCCTGCAAAGACCCAGTCCTACACTGTGACCCACCCACCCTGTTCCCAGGAGCCTGTCCCCCACAGTCTCACCTGCACCAGCCACCTCTACTCCAGTAGAACCCCCTGGAACCTGCTCCTCCAGGTTGATTGTAATTTCCTCTGCATGTCCCTATCTTGTATCTCTCTGTTCCTTGTCCCCTTGCTTCTCCAGGACCAACATTCTGGTAGACAGTGGTTGAAATTTTAGCCTGACCCATCTTCTGAATTCCCATTTTCCTTGACCTTTGCCTTTTGGAAGATTTGCCCATCACCCCCTTTCCTTCATGGTCCTCTAAAGGGCTTCCAATTGGGCTACCAAGACCCTTATCCTCCTCATCAGATGATGATTGATGGGGGGGTCATTTGGTTGGAGGCTGAGGTGCCTTCTTACCCTTTGTCTGGACCCTCTGGGTTCTCTAGGCAGAGAGCAGTAGGTACCAAATGGGAAAGGCAGACTTTCTTGCACTGTCCTCAACTGCTGGCCCCAAAGCCTTAAGTGTCCATCTTAATGTGAACTCCCCCACCCCACCTTGTTTCACCCCACCCCAGCTGATTCAGTCTCAAAACCAGATTTAAAGCCAGATTGAAATGGGTCCTGAAAATCAGTTTCATCCAGGGACCCTTGAATCGGTGACATCACTAGGAGGGTGTAGGGTGTGTGGACCATACCAGGTGACACCCTCAAGGGGGGGGGTTGACACCACTAGTGACTAAAATTGTGGAAACCTTGTATTTATGAATAATACCATCATGTCATATACCATTGGAAAGGTAATTTACTGCTGAATGTAAAAAGAAAACACAACTGCCAAGTAACAAAAAGTGGATTTCTTTAACTCAAAACTGACTAATAGGACTGATTGTTCTGAGAGCCAATGAGGTGTTATTATGACACAGCATGGAACCAATAAAGTGTTGGTGTGTCAGCTCTCATTTCTTTTTTTAATATATATATATTTATATTTTATTAATATATTAAAACATAAAAACAATACATATTTCATAAAGTTATAGCAAGCACGAAGCAATACATCCTACTAGCATACTATTCACCATTTTCTACATATAATATCCAACTAAGCCAAAATAGAGTCAGCTCTCATTTCTATGTATCAGAACTAATATACTAGAACTCTTCTTCAGTTCTGTGAGTGTTATCAAGTTTGCCACTGGTTTTTAGTTGGTTACCATACTGATTTGTTGGGTGACCTGTACTGTTATATATTAAAATAAAGTTAATGGGGGTGACATCATAAGTTACCACACCAGATGGCATCAACCCTAGTAACACCACTGCCCTGGATTTTTTATTTAGGGCATAAATGCATGGTTTGATATGCTGCATAATATCTGATGTGTCTTTGGAGGCAGAGCATCAGACTAGAAATGTTAAATACATAAATAAAAGTTGTGTCCTCAATCATTTACTTGAGATATGTTTATTGGTTTGTCCCATTATAAAGACTTATGATACTTTAAGGAAATTCTCTTCACAGTCTGTAGCAATAATCTAAACATGAGGAGATTCAGACATGAATGGTTGTTTTGGAATACATATATACTTGCTGAGTTATGGTTTTAATGTGATTTTGTAAAGGCTCTTGGCTTATAGGCTATGCGAACATTGTTCCTCCCTCTTCAAAAAGTTTATTTCAACATAGAATCTTTCTAATGAAGAGAAACAATACATTTGTAGCATCACTAAGCAGGATCAGTTTAATTCAGCAATCTCCAAATATGTAGTCTTTGGCTGGGTTCCTTTTGGAATTCCGATTGACTCGATATAATGTATAAACCATGTTTATTTGGAGGCTTGAGCTTTGGCAAATCAATTAGTAATCACCAGCAAATGCTCAACTCTCAAATAATTACCAGCATCAAGTAAAGACAAAATGTTAACAGAAATAGTAAATCAATTAGAAATCTGAAATAGCAGCAATGAATTCAAAATCCATCATTATTGCAGTGAATAGCTTGATTTGTTGGCGCATTAACCTTTTTGCCTTACTTAAGGTCATGAAATAATCAACTGGTCATTAACTATGGTAAGCACTGCTTTTAAGTGAAATACACTTAGCTTAGGTTCCCATTGATGCTTTGAACAGAAGACATATTAACGATACATGGTAACAAAAACTGATATTTTGCTAGAGGAGAAAATTCCATTCAGGTAAAGGAAAATCTAAGCATGATACTGTTTCTTGCTTACAATGACATACCTGGGTTACCTTTTCACTCATACTGCCTCATGCCGTTCTGACTCACAAGGACAACATTGTTCCACACACTACAGGGGGTGGAAGATAGTATTTTCCAAATCTTGAAGTTTCTGTCTTAAGATTTTTTTTTAACAAAAAATTGTGTCGGTTCTGTGGATATTGGCTCTCTCTCCTTACCCACACCCACACACTTTCTGAGGCAGCTGGATGTGGGCCAGGAGGTGGTGGTCAGTGGCACCTTTGTTTTTCTTCCTTGGGGTAAGGATGGGGATGAAAATAAAAAGGCACCCCATATAGGCACCCCATTGCCTCTACACACCCCAATATGGCATAAGACAAGCAACTTTGGGTTTAAATGGACCACAGTTTATTGAATTATATAAAAAGACTTGCAGTGGCCCTAACTATACTAGCATGCCACCCCCTGGTGTGCAGTTTTTCTTGGGGGAGACAGCCAGTTTCTGTCTGTTCCCCCTGTTGGTGTTGCAAGGTAACGATTGCCATTGATTATCTGGGTTGCACTGCTCTCCCAAGCTGACCAGCCTTCGAGGTTGGCTTTACAAATTCATCAACAAGGAGATCCCAGCCAGTACCCCTGAGCAAAGAAGCCTCTTGGGACTGACTCTGGTGCCCCTCCCTTTGCCCACTCTACTTTCTCATGATGCATACCATTCTCTAATCGTAATCCCAACATCCACATACCTGCCATATAGAGGGGCTAGCCTAGCACTCAGCACTATCCAACCCTACTAGACCCACAGCCCAATCCTGTGTAAGGGCGCAATCCACCGGAAGTATCCGGCGATGGAGTGAGCACTCTGTCACCGGAAGCCATCACGAACATGCCGTAAAGCATGTTCGCGACGACTCAGGAGTAAGGGAGACCGGCGCAAGGCTGACCTCCCTCACTCAGATGCCGGACCTGGACGTGGCCGCGTGGACAGTCCAGTGGGTGAGGGAGGGGGGCCATTGGCCTAGCCAGACCGGGATGGGTTTACACCTGGGGAAGGGAACGAGTGTCCCCTTACCCAAGTAGACCTCCGGCCCATCGGTTGACAGGCAGCCTGGGCATAGGATCCGGCGGGAGGCCCTGGGCTGCTGGCTGGATCCTTACACAGGATTGCACTGCCCCTCTTGCACCAGTGTAACAGTAGATCCACTGGTTGTAAGTGCACTTATGCCAGTGTAACTTGCCATACATCAACAGATGCAGGATGGAGACTGGCGTAACCCCCCTTGGATGCCGCATATGCGCAGTTCGGATGCGGGACAGACACCGCTGCAACTCCGCCAGCGCAGGGGGCATTCCAGGGGCGTTTGGATGCCCCCTGCACCGACAGAGTTGTGCTGGCATCTGTCCCGCAACCGAACTGCACATGTGCAGCATTCAAGGGGGGCTTCGCCGGTCTCTGTTCTGCGTCCATTGACATATGGCAAGTTACACTGGCATAAGTGCACTTACACTGGTGGATCTACTATTACACCGGTGCAAGAGTTACACAGGATTGTGCTGTTAAAATAACTTGCAAGCCCCACTGCAAATCTGCTAAAATATATACACACCCTACTCAGACTGATGAATTCCATCGCCTCTAAACAGAACAGACAACACTGCAAAATCATCATCGAGAACATGGCTGTGAAGGAGGGGGAGGGGAAATGGAGGGGCAGTTACAACCCCGCAACTATAGGCCTTGATGCCACCAACAGCCCCAAATGGGCTCGCAGCCCAGAACCTACCCCACACACAACAATGCCCCAGGAAACATGCTGAATGTATGGCTTTTTTCCCTTTTCAATTTATGACTTGTTGTAAATCACTGACCCAATCTATCCACCAAGTCAAGCTGCAAACAATGATCCAACGAAGGTTCTTTTCCCAGTACTTCTCCAACCAGCTGAGGCAGAAGATGGAGAAGTGGCCATTAATGCTGCTTTGGGTGCCCATTTGGGAGGAAAGCAGGGCACAAATTCAATTAATTAATGCAGCCTAAGCCCTGCCCCAGTTTCCACGTGGGGCAGCCCCAGTGAGCTGCTCTCCCTTCACTTACCATGCCATGTGCCCTTGTGGTCAGCTCCATTCTCAGAGTTTGGCCTGTTGGGAAAGTCTTGAAGGATGTGGTTCAGAAGAGAGAGGGGAAGACAGTAGGAAAAAGTAGAAAACCTGTTTATCTTTGGGATAAAGAAGCTGAGTGATTGTGTATGTGGGGCGGGGGATGATGCTGGTAGTTTAGAATCTTTAGATTTCAGGACCCTGAAAAAAAAAAGAAACACTATTAAGACATCCTTTGATAGTGATAACTAGCAAGGGCACAAAATGACTGAACTCATGCTACTATTAATTTTGATGAAAAATAAAAAGCTACTACAGAAAGTAAATTTAATAGAAGTAAATGAATGCCATTGACAAATTTGTCCATGAGCCTTTTGTGGAACATTTATAAGGATCTTTTTTAACTTTTTTTTTTGTTTTGGCCGTGCTAGCTAGTATTCCATATTGATTTCTTTTTCCCAGAGAGGAATTCAAGCCGAGACGAATGCTAGTAATATTGTGTGAGGCAAGCAAAATTGCACCATTGAAAATGCATCTTGAGTCACATCTGCCATGCATTGGTAACATTATTTGTAAACATTTTAACATTCTCGTTTCATTCTCGACTTTAATTCAGATTAGATTTTACCTATTTTCCCAAAATGATGCTTCTTTTTCTTGCTAAATAAAACCATACAATACTTGACTATAGCAACTCACTCTAATGGTGTTGTGTATTGTCCCCTCCGGGAACTGCAGATTCCAGAAAAAGCCATGGCAACCAGCCATTTGGAAATTCAGCTGCCTACCCCATTCCCCAAAAATATGCAACCAAGAGAGGATTTTAGATCCAGGTGTGAGATAACAACCAAACAAAACTTTCACAGCAATCAATAACAGAAGGAGCATAACACTGAAGCATGTTGGAATGTGTGCCTACAAGGCAGCTGTCTTTGGGTGTCTGGTCTACTGAACACAGGTGCAAATTTTCATTTTACACATGTATGGCATAATCCAGCGTAAGTCTAGGGCGGTGGAACAAGTGTTCCGCCACCCTAAGTAGTCGCAAATATGCCGTAAAGCACGTTTGCGACTACTCAAGAGCAGGGAAGGCCAGTGTAAGGCCAGCCTTCCCTGCTCTGCCGACGAATCGCCGCTGGACCCAAGTAAGGATCCAGCGGGTGGGGGGGGCGGTCCGGCAGTAGAGGGAGGGGCCATTGGCCCAGCCGGTCGGGGAGGGGGATGGCTTCGGCCGTTTCCCATCCCCTGCCGAGCGGCTGGGCCGTTACATGGCCTCCTCTGACTTCCGCCAGCGATTTCGCTGGCAGAAATCCAAGGAGGCCGATCGTCCCCAGCGCCATTTACACTTGGGGGAGGGGACAAACAGGAGCCTGCCCGCGGCGGAGCATAGGATCCGATGGGCGGTCTTGGCCGTCCGGCGGATCCTTAGGCAGGATTGCTCTGAAAGCCAGATAAGAACATTGGAGGGGAGAGGAAATGCATGTTGAGCATTACGACCTGGGCAAATTCCTGTTCTGAACCACGTAATGGTGAACCTTGGCAGCATCCCTATTACTAATCACAACGACTGTGGCTGCTACATCTGATAAGCAGCAACAGTAGTGGCAGAAGCATTATTCATTACAGGACAAGGAGAGGCAGGGTACAAATCCTCAAGACTCCAGCTACCGACTCCCGCATGCACCACTAGCGCACACTTGCTGAACCACAAGCTGTCTCCAAAGCTCTGGGCGTTTAAAATGCCATTTTGACAGTTCAGCAGCTGGAGGCCTGGTGACTTGGAAGCAACGCAAAACGTCCCATATGTGCAGGGAACTAACAGTACGTATGTAATTTCACACGTTCGTTATTAATATAATAAATCATTACTTTGAAAGGACACACTGCACCTATGAATTTCAGTAGGCATTGTCTGTGATCAAGTCATATTAATAATGGACCGTAGATAAATGGCCATCTAGGTTTTTCTTCTTTACAAGCCAGTAAAGAAGCCACCTACCTATCTGAATGGCCCCACGTGGTTAAAACAGTGCCCAATGACCAAGTGCACGTGTCCTGGCCTCTCACCGGGCCTCCAGGGGAATAGGGGCATTTTTCAGTAATCACCTGGATGGAGCTGTCTAACCACTCGTTTGCATGTGCTAATAAACCTGCTGGGTTTATCAGCAAGTGTAGGGAGCAGTTAGGATTAATGCAATTAAACCGAAATACCTGGAATTCCCCTGGAAAGGAGGAGAGGGGGCAGGGTGCATACACACCATAAGCATACACATCTTTTACCACTTGGGGCTATTCATGCAGGTCAGTATTGTCCAAACTGGCCCTCTTAAAATCTATTCAGTGATAGTCAGACATTGTTTCTTACTGGTTCTTTATAGTGCAGGGGTGGCCAAACTTGCTTAATGTAAGAGCCACATACAAGAAAGTCCAGATGTTTGAGAGCTGCAATATTTAAGAAGCATTTAAATTCTTAAATATACATTTACTCACCATGAACATTAAACTTATGTTTTAATCCAGTGGACTCTCAGTTTATACCTGGTAAATAATTATAAAGCTTGAAAAATTCTTATTTACCTTTTATATTAATTGTGGTGCAAAAAGGAGCTTAGCCAATATATTTCCAAGAGCTGCACATTATACGTCAAAGAGCCGCATGTGGCTCATAAGCCACAGTTTGTCTACCCCTGTTACAGTGGATCCCGAGCTATATATAGGGTTACATACAGGACAAGGAGGAGAGGTAGGGTACAAATCCTCAGGACTCCAGCTACCGACTCCCACATGCACCACCAGCGCAAACTTGCTGAACCACAGGCTCTCTCTCTCTCTCTCTCTCTCTCTCTCTCTCTCTCTCTCTCTCTGTGTGTGTGTGTGTGTGTGTGTGTGTGTGTGTGTGTGTGTGTGTGTGTGTGTGTGTGTGTGTGTGTGCGTGAAGAAAAACTCATGCAGCATTTGTAAAAATGGATTCAGAATCAAATGTTTTGCAGGCTACTGAAGGTGGCAAAAATGATTGGGGGAACTGAAAGAGATTTCTTGTCAAACTTCTAGGAGACCTGTGTTTCTCAGATGTGGAGTTCATGCTGTATCGATCTTCAGGGTTTTATGAAAGGCAGCAAGCCAAGGTCATTTGTAAAATTTCAATCCTGGAAAAGAAAATACCTTCTGGATATTCTTTTGCCTGACTGTCAGGTGTACACCATCATATTCAGAATGGATTACAAAAAAAAACATTTTTTCTCCTACGGTCAATAGGGCAAGGAAGAAATATCCTTGAGTTGGCATGAATCAAAGATCTTCATTAAAATATAATATGAAAATATGGTCATGACCATGATGAATAAAAACTTTCAAAATGGAAAGACAACAGGAATAGCACCATGATGGCTTACGAAATTGACTTTGTATGAACACTAATGATCAGATGGATGTGGAAGGTAATATCTCTACAGCAGGATATAGCAGCTCTTTCTTATTTTGTTCCACATTTTTTTTCAACCATTCTTACATAGACAAGCATTGTAGGTGCTTTCATGACTGAGATTCTACTTTTGATGTGACTTAAAACCAGACTGCACTGAATGGGGAGTATTTTTGCAGCTGAGCATGTCCCTGTTCAGTGATTTTATTTTTTTGTGGGGGGAAGCTATGAACGTGAGCAAAGAGTATGCACTCAGTCAAAGTGAGAGCTGGAAGCACACCCTTACTCTAAACTGGTTTTGGGGCATCATTATATAGCCAATTTGGATTGGTTACATTTCATGTCATGAAACACACTGGTTAATTGGTCTTGAACTAGCTGGAGTCATACCTGGGATTTCTTTTAATGGGTTTGATGCAACTGCCATCAGTCAATGAATAGTTGTTGTTGTTGTTGTTGTTGTTGTTGTTGTTGTTGTTGTTAACAGTATTTATATACCGCTTTTCAACAAAAAGTTCACAAAGTTACAGACAAAATCAAATAACTAAATGGCTCCCTGTCCCAAAAGGGCTCACTGTCTAAAAAAGAAGCAGAACACCACCAGCAACATCCACCAGAAAGACACTGTGCTGGCGTGAAAGGGGCTTCAGTGGCTACACTGGCTGCCAGTTCATTTCTGGGCACAATTCAAGGTGCTAGTTTTGACTTTCAAGACACTTTATAGCTTGGGACCTGGGTATTTGAGGGACCGCCTCCTTTCATATAATCGCTGCCATTGATGGAGGTGAGGGGGATGGTAGTACGGAATAGAGCCTTCTTGGTAGTGGTGCCCTAACGGTGAAATTCCCTCCCCTTGGAGTTAAGAACTGCTCCATTTTTGGAGACCTTTTGGCGGGGCCTTAAGACCTTTTTTGTTCAGGAGGCCTTTTGATGACTGAAATTATGAACTGGCATTTAATTTTTAATGTTAACTGAATGTGACTTTGATTTGTTTAGTTGTATGCAATCCACTGGGTGTTTTGTCTTGTTTCATTGTTTCAATTGGTTTTTTATGTTTCATTGTTTTATTACTGTTATTTATTTATTTATTTATTTAAAGAATTTATATCCCGCTTTTCTCCCAGCGAGGGCATTCAAGGCGGCTTACAAAACATTAAAATACATATTCCTTAAAAATAAATTAGAAACAAGTATTTAAAAACAATTAAAACAAACAACTAAAAATAAACAACCCCAGTGGGTCAACCTGTATTTACTTTGTTAAAAACCATTTGTTAAGAAGCCATTTGTTAAAAAGCCAGCCCACCATGTCAGACATCGAACGCTTCCCTAAATAAAAATGTCTTAAGGCCCCGCCGAAAGGTCTCTAAAGAGGGAGCCGTTCTTAATTCCAAGGGGAGGGAATTCCATAATTGGGGCGCCACTGCCGAGAAGGCCCTATTCCGCTCCGCCATCCCCCTCACCTCCGTCAATGGCGGCACAGTTAACAGCACCCCCCCCCCCGATGTCTTGTAAGCCACCTTGTAAGCCACCTTTTAATCTTGTAAGCCACCTTGAGTGCCCTTACTGGGAGAAAGGCGGGGTATAAATTCATTAAATAACTTACTAAATAAATAAATATTCATGTTCAGAGCACAAATATTTATTTATTTATTTTTCACATGTTTATACTGCCCTTCCTCCAAGGAGCTCAGAGTGGTATACATAGTCCTCTCCTTTTGTCCTCACAACAACCCTGTGAGGTAGATGAGGCTGAGAGAGAGTGACTGGCCCAAGGTTACCCAGGAAGCTTCATGACTGAGTGGGGATTTGAACCTGAATCTTCCAGGTCTAAGTCCAACTTCCAATCCACTACACCAGGCGTGACCAACTTTTCAACATTGAATGCTCCTGGCCCTTTAATGGTTGTGTAGGTGAGGGCATTTCAGCAGGTGCAGGTGCTTTAGCAGCACCGTTAGCAATTGCAGCAGCCAAGATTCTGTCTGCTACACAACTCTTAAGAACGCAGAGACCCTAATGGTGGAAGGTTGGCCACCCCTGCACTACACCATCCATACCATTCTTGCTAACATTCCTTACTATTCTTACATTCATCCTTCCAATTTCTTGTGAAACATTAACAGCACAATCCTAAGCATGTCTACTCAGAAGTCCCATTTCTATTAATGGGTCTTACTTCCAGGAACGTGTGTATAGGAATGTTTCTTACTTCTAGGAACGAAGCCTAATACCCCATTTTACCTGAAAGGCAACTGTGGCTCAGAAAGGATGTCTTTTCCAAGGTCACTCAGTGAGCAAATACCTGAACAGGATTATTATTTCAAGGTTCTCAATGTTTGGGGACCAGGCTGGCTTCTGTAGCATTTGTAACTAGCATAGGTGAAAAGAACCAGCAGAACTTATTGCTGACTAGACCAGCATATTCCCTAATGCTAAACTGATGCTAAATTACGTGCTTGCGTGTGTCCTTGGTTTTTCACATCGGTAGTAAATCTGACAGCCAACAGGACCAAAGCATCATATACAGATGTATTCTTGCCCTTCTAATGAGAATAACCTCTGACAAAATGCAAACCTAGATTATAAACAGTATGACCTGCATCTTTAAGGCTGTAATTAATGTTATTTTGTTAAGACATAGGAAAAAGGACAAAATGGCCAGAGTATGCCATATCAATACACTCTTTGCCCTGACCTAAATGAGAAATATAACGAGATTACAAGCCAAGCTATTCCCTACTTAGTGTTCATTAAGCCTTTTGGTAATTTAGGCTATCTTGATACAGAAACATAATCATACTTTTGTCTTCCAGAAAGGTTTTGCAGCAAAGCATTTTAAAGCAACAGAAACCCAGCATAGTTTTAAAGAAATCATTGAGCAAGATTTTTCACCAGTAAGTGCTTCGGTCACAAAGAGCAACAATTACCAGCACTCTGATTATGCATAAGGGCACAAATTTTGTGACACAACTACCGGTAGCAGTTGAAAAAAGTCTGGTTCTGAATGGCTAAAACAGCTGGTCAGGGGATAATTTAGTGGAGGTGAGTGCCCATAACCCTTCCCTATCAGAAAGTGGTTTCATTTCCTCTGCCCCCCCCCCCAAGGCAGGTCTCTAGTATACAACTCAGACCTAGTAGGTTCTGCATCTTCAGATTACGGTATGGTTCATCACACACACACACACACACACACAAATATTTAAAACATAATAATAAAACATAAAAACAATACATAATATTAAAAGCATAATATTAAAACATAAAAACAATACATATTTCGTAAGGTTATAGCAAGCGCAAAGCAATACATCCTACTAGCATACTATTCACTATTTTCTACATATAATATCCAACGGTTCATCACAGATATCATAAGACCAAGAGATGAATCTTTTTCATCAAATCCCTTTGCAATTCCTGGGCTCAAGTGAAAATGAACTCTTGTCTTTCTTGCTTGAAATATTATTAATAAAATAAATACCTGTTAAACGTTAAGTTGTTGTAACAGGGGCATATTCAGGCTTATTGTATGCCAATTGGGTGTCTTGCTTTCACTTGTAATTTCTTTCACGGTGATGACAGAGTTACTCAGGAGGGCCATGGCAGGAGGGTGTGGACCATTACACTGGGCAACACATTTTGACAAAAGTCATGCCCCCAAGATTAAATTAAGTCATTTCTTATAGATTTTGAGGTGCTGGACACAAATATGACAATAAAAATGCAAAATTGGCTACGGTTTGTGAGAGATCCTCAATAGATAGTTCTATAATCTATAGACTTGTGCTGGTAAATGCCCGACAGCACTTACAACACCTACCGTATTTTACGCTCCATAGGACGCATCGGTCCATAGGACGCATGCATCCTATGGAGCATAAAATAGAGAAAAAAAGGTTTTAACTTACCTGGGCTTGGGGGCGCTTCGGGGAGGCCTGTGGGGGCTTCGGGGAGGACTGCACGAGCCTCTGCAGGCCTCCCCGATCTTCAGTTCGGCCGAAAACAGCGATTTTCGGCCATTTCCAGTTTTTGCGAAAACCGGAAATGGCCGAAAATTGCTGTTTTTGGCCAAACTGAAGATCGGGGAGGCCTGCAGAGGCTCGCGCAAGCCTCCCCGAAGCCCCGGTAAGTATTTTTTCCTGTTTTTTTTCAGGCTTCGCTCCATAGGACGCACGCTTTTCCCCTCCTATGTTTTTTTTGGGGAAAAGTGCGTCTTATAGAGCGTAAAATATGGTATGTATGCAATGCAGACTGTTTCTCCTAAACTAGAGCCAATTGACAGATTTTATTGTCACTTTCATTTTCAGCACATCGAAATTAGTAAAGATTAGCTCTTTTCATTTCAGGGCCAATTTCATGTTGTCCAGTATTATTAAACTGGGGGTAGAACAGAGGTATTTTAATTCTATCCTGCATCCTGAACCACTTTCTGTTTAGGACATCACTTTAGAAGTTTGTAATAGACTTTAACAACATGTTTAGCAGGTTGTTACAGCTTCTGTTTCCATAGACCCATTTCTCTTTCTCAGTCTAGCATGGCTACCCTTCTTGGATTTAACCAACGGAACTAGGAACTATAAATGTCAACATCTTTAAATTGACTGAGAAAGCCATTGATTGACATAGATTAGATATTAACATGATTTTCTCCTCTTCATGTATCGCATCAACACAACTCTCAAAGGTAACAAATTAGTGCCGTAGAGCTTGTTTAGCATTGCCTATAATCATGCACATAATCCGTTCATGGAAGATCCTGTTTAGTTATTTGAAAAGCTGCCATTTCTTGCTACCTGGTACTTATGGATGCTTGCGTCACATTTGGGAAAACACAGCAGAGATGTCAAAGTACGGCTTTAAGATGAGCTGAAAGTGCAAGTCTCCACAGGACACATAATGGATAGGTCTTTGTGGTAGGAACTCCCCAAGCTTTTGTCATAATAAAATTAATTCTCTAGAACAGTAAAGGGTTTAAATTCTGGAACACTTTATTTTCCACATTGAAGTAGTCAGGTGGCAAGTTGCAGGAACATGTCCCACTTTGGATTATTAAATCTATTGACCTCAGTCACCTCTTCTGGGGATTGCTGTTTCTGTTGAATTGTAATTTTTAGTGTGTCCAGAAGAAAAGAGATATTATATATGCTACTGCATGTTCTGAGTGTTTCTTTGCTGCCATTTTGTGGTATTTGCAGCCCTCCCTGACATTATCAAATGGATTGACATTTCAAATATTTGCAGTGCTCAGCGGGCACTAATTCAATGAAGGTGAAACCTGGGCACCTCACATTGTGGCACAGCAAGTGGTGTGTGTCTTTTTAATCACAGCTGCTGAAATAAGATCAAAAGGGAGTGTGTTGTGAAACCGTAAAGCTGCTGTTGCAGCAGAGAGACAGAGACAGAGAGTAGGAGGAGACCATTGCAGAAGAAAGAGTTATTGGCAGCACAAGTGCTGACTTTACTCCTTGTTGTTGTTGTTCAGTCGTTAAGTCGTGTCCGACCCTTCGTGATCCCATGAACCATATCCCGCCAGGCCTTCCTGTCCTCCACTATCTTCCTGAGTTTGCTCATTTTCATGTTCGTTGCATCGGTGATGCTGTCTAACCATCTCATCCTTTGCCTTCCCCTTCTCCTTTTGCCTTCAATCTTTCCCAGCATCAGAGTCTTCTCCAGAGACTCCTCTCTTCGCATTAGGTGGCCAAAATATTTGAGCTTCAGCCTCAGTACCTGTCCTTCCAGGGAACAGTCAGGGTTGATTTCATTGAGGATTGACTGATTTGATCTCCTAGCAGTCCAAGGGACTCTCAGGAGTCTTCTCCAGCACCACAGTTCAAAAGCATCTATTCTTCGGCGCTCAGCCTTCCTTATGGTCCAACTCTCGCAACCATACATTGCTACTGGGAACACCATCGCCCTGACTATGCGAACTTTTGTTGGCATGGTGATATCTCTGCTTTTTATTATGCTGTCTAAGTTTGCCATAGCTTTCATTCCAAGGAGTAAGCGTCTTTTAATTTCATGGCTGCTGTCTCCGTCTGCAGTGATCTTGGAGCCCAGAAAAGTAAAATCTGTTACTGCTTCCATTTCTGCCCCTTCTATTTGCCAGGAATTGATGGGACCAGATGCCATGATCTTAGTTTTATTAATGTTGAGTTTCAAGCCAACTTTTGCACTCTCCTCTTTCACCCTCATCAAGAGGCTCTTTAGTTCTTCTTCACTTTCTGCCATTAGGGTGGTATTGTCTGCATATCTGAGGTTGTTGATGTTTCTCCCGGCAATCTTGACTTTACTCCTATATTACTATAATCCATTCAATGGGTATGAATATACCGTATATGAGAAATATGTATGTCAGTATGAATGTACATGTACATATTCATGGGAAAGGCTGTTCAGGTATTGTTCTTGCCATATTGTTCTTGCCGTTTTGCTTTCAGATAGTAAGGACATAGCACTCATCCAGGACTGCTGCAGGTGAGTCTCCACTCTCACGTTAATAGATTGAGGGCCCAATCATATCCAACTTTCCAGCACTGATGCAGCCACAATGCAGCCCCGAGGTAAGGGAACAAATATTCCCTTACCTTGAGGAGGCCTCCATGACTGGCCCCCTATCACAGAATGGAGCACATGCCCCGTTAGCACAGCTGTATCGGTACTTGAAAGTTGGATAGGATTTGGGCCGGAATGAATTCCAATGAACTGAAACAAACAGAGGTCATGCAGCAGTAATTCCTGGTTAATTGCACATGATATGAATTAATGCATAGAAAATGTGATATTTTTCTTCAGACTAACTTCTGTTAATATTAAATACATTGTATGAACCTTTTGATGCACTAGAGGCATTCTGAAATATAGTTGCATGCAACTGTTCATTTGATGGGTCTGTATATTTGAAGCACTAACCACATTTCCTCTGTATGGCTATAATTCTGATCTTGATCCAGTCTACAAATAATTACTTTAAAAAGTTTGCTAATAGACAAAGGGCCCGATCCTATCTGGGCCGTAAACTGGTGGAACTCACAATCCTCCACTGTAAGGCCAGTGCCACTGGTGCCGTAAGCACTCTGCCATTCTGCTGCCACCAGTGCAAATCTCTGAACTGCTACACATGGGCTACACCAGCCTGCATTAAGTCAGTGATGGGGGCAGTTCTGGGGCAGATTGGCGTGGGGATCGAGCCGGCCAGGGGTGGGAGGTGGCAGGAGGGGGTGGATCTCAGCAGCAGCCACGCATGCTGGATCCTATTCCCCCTTCCTGGCCTGGACCTGCCCCGAGTCTCCTCAGACCTATGCCAGCTAAAAAGCTGGCATAGGTCTGAGAAGACCCATTGGAGACCAGGCCTACAGAGAGGAAAGTAAAAATGTTCTTTACCTACCTCTCCTGGGATGTCTGGTCACCTGCCAGTTCATAGCATGCAGCACACACTCCATCAGTGGCTTTGTGCGCTCTGGGCCCGCAGGAGGTATTAGTCTGAAAATCTCTCAGTGTGTCTAAACTGATTAACAGCCCGATCCCGTGTAACTTTAGGCTGGCGGAGCTCTTGGTGTCACAAATGTGCCAAGGCTTACTAAAGTGTCACAAATGTGCCAAGGCTTACTAGGCCACGGAACCCACTGCATGCCGGCCGCCATAGGTAAGTCCCACGCCAGTCAACGGGAAAGCAGACAAGGACAGCGAGGTAGGGAGACCATTGGCCCAGCCCAGGCTGGGAGAGGGTGGGGATATCAGCGGTGATATTCTAAGCCCCTTCCCAGCCTGTGCCAACCTTATGCCACCTCTCCGAATGTACGCCATCTCTGGAGCTGGTGTGCATCCGAGTGGGCCTCTAGGCCCTGGGCTTGCCTACACCCAGGGAAGGGGACAAGTGTGCTCCGCCAGCACATAGTTACACAGGATTGCGCCGTGAGTCAGTGACAGAAAGAGCAGACTAGGGGGCAAGCTTTCTGAATGCACATGCAGACAGTCTGAATGGGGATTTATCTTGCCAAGCAGAGTTTTGGAGTCAGAATACTGAGGAACGGTCTGTCATGAAAACTGACAACTAAAACACTGTGACAGTATGTGCCTTTGTAGATAGGAGATTTATAGGAGTATTTTGGCTCCATGTCCTTCCTTGAGGGGACCGCACCTTCTGAACAGCAAACAAGACCCCCAGAATATTTTATAACAGATAAACAAAAATGCAAAGTTCGCTTCTGAGTGAAATATAATTGTGTCAACATAAATCAGAACCACCTCACTTCATTTCACTGGAAGTGCTCCTGATATATTCTGGTATGTCTGAAGGCGAAACTTGGCTCTTAAATCACATCCTAGTATCTCCAAGAACAGACATTGATTATAATAAGAAAAGGGAGCAAGAGACGCTTTCATCAAAAAGCATTGTGTCTTCATCCACCCTTGGCCTGTGTCCCCGGATTGCAAGGAACAAAAATAAAAACAATCCGGGAGTCAATTGTTGTCATAGTAAACTATTTAGCCTTTCTCACAGATTATCTGCCAACTAAGAGTCCTGTGGCACCTTAAGGACCAAGAAATTTATTGTCTTTAAGATTCCACTTGGCTTTTTGTCATTATTATTATTATTTTTTTGCAACAGACCTACTCTTCTGGTATCAGTCAACAGTATCTTTTAGAACCATCCAGCACTTTGAACGGCAGAGAGCTTCTACAAGCAATTTCTCTTGGAATTTCCATCCACTGTGTGCATTAGCATTGAAAATGGGGAACAAACACACTGAGGAGAGCATCAGGCTCCGGAGCTAAGCGCATTGCTGGATGGCTGGCTTGGCACCTGCAAGGAAGCCTATCAGCATGGAAACAGGTGTTGCAGCCCTACTGCTAGAGCACCAGAGGGTATCCTCATTAAAACCAGAGGCAACAAAAGGACCATTGTAAGGCAAGCACAACAAAGGGCATGCACACTGGGGTTAACACGCAAGGAAAGGAAACAGGGAAGTGTTGGAAGATCTGCCAAATTGCTACAGATTTCCTTCACTGGTCAGAAAACAAAGATGCTTGTTCAGGGTGTGTATAGGTACACAGTGACATCTGTTCTATACCATGAGGATGTGATTCTCAACAAGGAACTCTGCATTGTCTCTTGTGAGGAACTAAGCAACATGGGCATTTGAAACCAACATGTTCAACATCAAAGACTTGGTGGGGAGTACCGGTATATCAAGGGCTGGAGGCACAGCTCATTTGCATGCTCTAGTCGCAGGACAGTATCATTGCCCCACAATTTTCATGGCCCAAAGAAATGGCTGGACACAAAAGTTAGTGAATGGAAAGCAAATACAAGTTGCAACAGATTTTGAACATTCTGCTCCTCAACCACCTAAATTGAATCAAAGGCATCTTTGTTCCTTCCTCTGTGTGCAAGGCATATTGAAGCAAAGGCATGTTTGCTCCTTCCCCAGCCCACCCTTCCATTGCAATAGTCTGAGGCTAGCTGGTTGCCCTTGTGGAGTCAGGTAGGAATATTTTGTTCCTCACCTGATTGGTCTTAGCTTAGGTGAGGAGAATTTTTGCCTATCCCAGACTGTTCTAAGGGTGTGCCATTGTTAGGCTGCAATTCTATACCCACTTACCTAGGAGTAAGTCTCGTTGAACTCAATAGGGCTTATTTCTTTGTAGATATTCATAGGCTTGCACTGCAAGTCCGGTAGGTTACAACTGACAGGGATAAGAACATAAGAACATAAGAACAGCCCTGCTGGATCAGGCCAAGGGCCCATCTTGTCCAGCTTCCTGTATCACACAGTGGCCCCACCAGATGCCTTAGGGAGCACAAGTCAACAAGATACCTGTATCCTGTCGCCACTCCCTTGCACCTGGCACAAGAAAACCTACTCCTACAACCAGGAGGTTGCTTATCCCCATCATGGCTTGTAAGCTGTGACAGTAGCGTCACTAGGACGCACGTCACCCTGGGTGATACCCTGAGGGTATCATGATACCCTGTCATCGCGGCGCGGGGTGGGTGGGGGCGACCCGGCTCCCCCCCGCGTCGTGTCGCCCTCTGGGTCACCCTCCGGACGCTCCGAGGCCGGCCCGGGAGCCGGCCTCGGAGCGTCCGACCCCGTCGGCGCTCCAGGGCCTTCTGAAAGAAGGCCCACGCAGCGCGTTCATCCGGGTATTTTCCGGATTTTCGCACATGCGCAGACCGTTTTGAGGGCAAAAAGCCCTCAAAACGGTCTCTGCGCATGCGCGAAAATCCGGAAAATACCCGGATGAACGCGCTGCGTGGGCCTTCTTTCAGAAGGCCCTGGAGCGCCGACGGGGTCGGACGCTCCGAGGCCGGCTCCTGGGCCGGCCTCGGAGCGTCCGAAGGGTGTCGCGTGTCACGGAGGTGATGCACGAGGGGGTGCGCGCGTCACCCCATGGCATGCGTCACCCCCAGGCGGCCCGCCCCCCCGCCACGCTCCAGTGACGCCCGTGAGCTGTGATGGACTTTTCCTCCATAAATCTGTCCAATCCCCTTTTAAAGGCATCCAGACCAGGTGCCATCACCACCTCCTGTGGCAAGGAGTTCCACAAACCAATTAGACGCTGGGTAAAGAAATATTTTCTTTTGTCTGTTTTAATACTCCCTCCACTCAATTTAAGTGGATGTTCCCTAGTTCTAGTGTTGTGTGAGAGGGAAAAGAACTTCTCTCTATCCACCCTCTCCATCCCATGCATAATTTTATATGTCTCAATCATGTCCCCCCTCAATTGCCTTTTTTCTAGACTCAAGATCCTCAAACACTGTAGCCTTTCCTCATAAGGGAGGTGCCCCAGCCCACTAATCATTTTGGTTGCTCTCTTCTGCACCTTTTCCAGTTCCACTATATCCTTTTTGAGATGCGGCGACCAGAACTGGACACAATACTCCAGATGTGGCCTTACCATCGATTTGTACAAGGGCATAATAATATTGGCCGTTTTATTCTCAATCCCTTTTTTAATGATCCCAAGCATGGAATTGGCCTTCTTCACAGCCGCTGCACACTGGGTTGACACTTTCATCGACCTGTCCACCAGTATCCCAAGATCTCTCTCCTGATCCGTCACAGACAGCTCAGAACCCATGAGCATGTATGTGAAGTTTTGATTTCTTGCCCCACTGTGCATCACTTTACACTTACTTACATTGAAGTGCATCTGCCATTTTGCTGCCCATTCTCCCAGTTTGGAGAGATCCTTCTGGAGCTCTTCACAATCACTGCTGGTCTTCACCACCCGGAAAAGTTTAGTTTCGTCCACAAACTTGGCCACCTCGCTGCTTATCCCCAACTCCAGGTCATTTATGAACAAGTTGAAAAGCACCGGTCCCAAGACCGATCCTTGGGGCACACCGCTTTTCACCTCTCGCCATTGTGAAAATTGCCCATTGACTCCCACTCGCTGTTTCCTAGTCTTCAACCAGTTCCTAATCCATAGGAAGACCTGCCCCCTTATTCCCTGACTGTGGAGTTTTTTCAGCCAGTATCCTATGCTCACTCCCCCTCCTTTTCCCTCTCCCTTACTCACCTTGGCTGGTGCAGAACCAAGGAGACCCATTGGGGAAGCAGAGGCTGTGAATTTTGACTAAGTCCCATTGACATTACCACAACTCTGTGTCCTTAAAGGCTGTGACACCCCAGCCGCGCTGCAGCGCAGTGCGTAGAACAGTGTCGGCAAGTGTCGCGAAGATCTCGGTCTGTTTTGTGTCTTTTAACATCGCGCGACAACACAGGAAAGCTGTGTTGCCATGCGATCTAAGTTGGGCAAATTGAACTGTGGCCGATGAGAGGCTGAGTTTGGTGCAGTGGGGGCGGGATGCAAAGTAAAGTGTTGGCCAATCAGAATCGAGTCTGAAAAGATACAATTCTGATTGGCTAACAAAGAGTGGGGGCGGGGCAGGTTGTCTTACTTACGGCTTCCTTCAGTGTAGATAGGAAGCGGCGCAGTGCGAAGCAAAGGCCGGCTTCACCTCGAGTCACACCATGCCGCAGGCGGTGTGTCCCAGCCTTAAGGCTTTTGATTAAGCAACTACAGCTGCAATCCTATACACATTTACCTGGGAGTAAGTTATAATGAAGCCAGTGGAACTTACATCTGAGTAGACATGGCTAAGCTTGGATTTTAAGTTCTTTTTGCTGTTATTATGTTGAACATTTTTGCTGTTTGTTATGTAATGTTTGAAATAGTTAAATAAAAAATTGTAATAGTGAAATAAAAAAAGTGTAAAGGAATTTGGTGACAAAAAAAATGCTTATTTGGCTGCTCTACAGAAGATTATACATATATATTCCCCAGCAGCCTCGATAAAATTAAAATGCATTTTGCTTTTCTTCATCATGCTGCTGAATTCCATTTCTTTATTTCATGGAATGAATTGCCATTGACCTATTTATATCCTTTCCTTATCATGCATAGGAAGGAGCTGTATAGCTTGAGCAAGCATTGTTATGTTCAGCTTGGTGGCTCTCAGCCATCTGACTGCTGTCTGTGTCTTAATAATGAGCATTGAGGTCACACACTGAGGATAGATTAACTCTGGGAGGAAGTGACAGAAAAAGTAAAGTGATATAGTGGGGAATGTGCTAGAAAGCTAGAGGCAAAGCAGGGTGCCTTCCAGCACAAACACTCAGATGTCATGGTGATGAGCATGATATAAACAGATAGATGGAGTCAATGCAGAGGCATATCGCTGGGCAAGCTTAGAAACACCTGTGGCAAACTTGCCAAACTTTTCCAAGGTTGAATGCTACTATTTTCTTTCTTTTTCTTTTCTTTTTTTGCAACCCTGTTGCTTAAGGAGAAATGAGATCATCCAAATAATATTGCACTCACTACCTAGTTCCTTTGTTCTTCTCCTGCTATTCTAGGATCTTTATAGATGGGAAACCAGAGCTACTTAGGCTACAATGCTAAATAAACCTATCTGGATACAAGTCTCATTTATGCAGTGGGACTTCTCTCTTTTTTTCTTTTGTATTCAGAAATGACACAAGTGCGGTAGCTATGTAAGTAAAGAAAAATGTGCATATGGGGGTAATGAGTAGACATGTAAGCTCTGTTCAGGCAGTTATTTCAAGCAGTAGTAGAAGACTGGAGACTGAAGACTGGTCACTGATCCCACCCAACCTTCATGTGTTTATTGTGCACAAAACCAACAGTGTCAGACAGTGGCATTGCTGATGGGGGGGGGCGTGGGGGTGATGACATGTTTCATGTCATCACCCCATCCCCATGTCACTATGTCACGCCCAGAAAGGATCCATTTGGAGTCTTATGGGGCAAGGGCAGGTGGGAGGGTGCATCTCCTGCCCTGAAATTGGCCCGAATTCAAAGGAATTTCTTTTCTGAGCTCTGAATGTATACAGGTGTACCTTGCTTAATGACGGGGATACGTTCTGGAAAACCCGTCATATAGTGAAACTGTCATTAAGCGAGTCCTCAATGTAACACAGTGGAGTTGTAATAGGGAATGAATGGCAAACGCAGTGTACATTATGAGTGTAACACAAAGCACAACAAGATTTCTACCTGTCAATGGAGGTAGAAACACACACATAAACCCAGAGAGTTAAAGACAACATTTTTTGTTTTGCATTTAAAATACAGTACTGTAGCTTTAATTCTTTGTTTACACTGTGACTTTGGGAACCTCAGTCATATATGTGGATCGTCATTAAGCGATCTGTCATTAAGGGGGGCACCTGTATTCTTTTTGCTGTGCACAGGTAGCAGGTAGCTTGTGCCTGAATGTGTGTAGGGGGAATGCAGCAGTGTGACTCTGGGATTGAGCAATGAACACTTTTGGTGATATGCCCCCTAAACATTACTTAAAGGGAGGCCCTTTTCATAGCTTAAAAAAGCTTAGGCTCAGCTCTAATCTACCACAGATTTAAACCCACTGGCGTCACTGCAGGGGGGGGGCGGAGCTCTAAGTTCCTCCGTGATCCGAGCCTCCATTACATGGAGGAACGAAGCGCCCCCGCGCCTTCCGAACCAGTCAAAGCAGTGAAAACAACGCACAGGAGACTCCCTGTGCGTTGTTTTCACCACTTTGAATGGTTTGGAAGGCGTGGGGGCAGGGCGCTTCGTTCCTCCATGTAACGGAGGCTCGGATCACGGAGGAACGTAGAGCTCTGCCCCCCTGCAGTGACGCCAGTGCTTAAACCCTATTCAGATGTTCCTTTTCACATGGAGAAGGAAAGCACAAGAGGCCCCTTCAGAATGCACATGTGATCCATACTTGACCCATGATGTGCATGTTAGAACTGGCCGCGCTCTCCCCATAATTCAGAGTTTGTCACACTGTAGACAAACACACACTATTTGCATGGGAGATAAGTGCAGCCACAATCCCTGCCCATGGGATTATAGACATTGAAAACAGGAGAGACAAATAAAAGAGGCCTAAATCTTTTCAAATGTTTCCCCTACACATTCCTGGATGTGTGGGGGAGGGTTAGAAGAACACCCCACTTAGCTGCACCCCACTGATGATATAATGCGGAAACTCTGCCCTCTGATGTCCTCATGATTGCCACCCTGGTGGCAATCACAGGAAAATACCTCTTCAGGATTGGCATTTGTTGCTGTAGTGTAGATAATAAACATCAATTATGGATGGGCTTTATGACATCATCAACAAGGGTATGATTAAGCAGAATGTTCTTCCAGCTTCCCGCCCAACATACACACACATATACAAACACACACAGGAACATGTGGAAGAAAACATCTAAAGAGGGCTTTAGTCTTGTGAAACTTTACAATAGTAGCAATTGGTTATAACAGCAACCTCTATTGCTAAATTAATTAAAACTGTAATGTAGCTTAAAAAAATCTTCTCCTTCTCAGTTCAGGCCTGAGGTAATGGTATCAATCCTTGTTATAAATTCTAATTTGGCTGATACGTGCTCCAGTCTTCCTTTCAAGTTTTTCTTCAGAAGAATTGTCACTTTCTGGCATGCAGCACAATATCTTGGGCATTTTAATCTTTAATTTTGCAAAACCTGGACATCTCCCAAATTATTTCTGGTGCAGAGTGGGAGGTCTAGCCATCACTTTCTGAAGCTAGTGCAAACATAACAGCTTGCTTCTTAATTTGATTTGGGTGCTCATTGACAGCACATTTCATTGCTTCAGTGCCTGGAATAGCTTTTCATAGTCGGAGGTTCTGGGCTTTACATTCCTTGGACACCGTCTCTTCCTTATTTCTCTTTGTGATTGCTAAGATGATCTGAGAGTCCTCTCTTAGCTATACCATCTGCACATCACATTTGAAAGACAACGGAACATATTGAAATGCTGGAGTAAATCCATCCTGAATTCCAAATAGGGAAGAGTCAGAAATGAGCTTCAGGACTCGGGCTTAAACCAACCAAGTGTGATACCTAATAATAAGGATTGTGAGAATATCCTTTTCTTTCTACTGGGCAACGATATGTCCTGGTTCTTATCCAAATGGAAAGGCATACTGCATACTCTGACATTTCTGCATAGCAGTAATGTGCTGGGCTGGCTTTTCACGTTCTTAAATAAGCCTCATCATGAATCTCCAGCAGTTTACGAACCGATATTTTCTTTACCTTCTCTTGGGTTTTTCTGTTTCATTTCACTGGAATGTGTATCCACATATGTAACCATCTTATTATTTTTCATCATTTCCTATGGGGCATTTCAATACCTTCTTTTCTTCTTCTTCTCTTCTCTCTAGTAGTAAACCTCACCATGCAGCATGTCGTGTTTATTGCAGTGGTAAATGGAGCATGCAGAGCAGCGTCTGAAAACAATTAAAACTAATTGAAATGAGCCGTGGCCTCTAGTACTCCCATTAAGTTTTTTTTTTCATACGCAACCTTCTCTGGGAATTAAAGAGAAATCTTCTCACTTCTCCTCGTTGACGGCTGGCTGATGAGCTCAGCCCTTTTCCTGAGCATCAAAGGAACGGATTTTTTTTTTCTTTTATAAGGGACAAGATGATGTCGTCGATTTACAACAAGCCACAGTGACGCAGGGACAGGAACCTGAGGAAAACGCGGGAAGAAGAGGTTCTCTCCCGGAGAGCAGACTGAGCCCCCTTCTCTCTGCGATTGCAGCAGTAACACCGGCAGCTGCTTTATGAATTAATAAAGAGACATCAGCATGATTATGCACACAAGGTCCTTTCGTTCATAATTCATAGCCCCATCCATCAGGCAGCTGCACGTTCCACACAGGAAATCAAGGTTAGGCCTATTTTGCTCTGTTCCTTGAATCACAACTGAAAAGCGAGTCGGGGGAAAAAAGAAATTAGGGGACGGAATGTTTATCAAATGAAGAAGAATCGGGGGCGGGGGGGACAGTCCCACAATCAGTATGGAAGAGACGACAGCAGAATGCTTAATTATTACCTGGACAGGAAGGAGGAACAATGAAACACCAAGTGTCATCTTGTAATGCTGTCAGATGCAAGCAGATTTGGAGACTGCAAGGCCTTTTAATGCCGTAACAGCATGAATGGCTCAAGAAGGCCTAGCAACACTTTGAGCAATGATTCCTGGGTTGCTCCCCTCCCCCTGAACAGAACCTAACAGGTGTGTTGACGGATCCTTGTTTCTATTAATTACTGTATATAAATAATTACTGAGCAGGAATAATTACGTAACGGGATAAGCTACTGCTTGCCACATGGGGGGGGACTTTGTTCAGCCCCCAGGGTGTATGTACTGTATGCAACTCAGGTCATACTAGCAAGTATGTCTGACATAATAGATGGTGCCAGCAGCCCAGATTCAACCACAAACTCCAGGTGGATTAATAGAGACATTTTTCTCACGCAATGAGATGATTTATTTTCTGACACACACTCCACAGTGGGATCCTATCATCCCGGTGAATTAATGGTAGATGCTAGTTTCGCTCATGGGCCACCTTACATTTAGCAAGGTCTCAGACATAAAGTCCCATATACTGTATATGTGTATATACAGTATATACAGTATATACAGTATATACAGTATATATATATATATGATAGTCATCACAGGACATCTGGAAAGAATCACCTTGAAGTTCTCAAACCCCACAATTTAGTAATATAGTAGGATCCCGGTATCCGCAGGGGATATGTTCCTCTTCCCCCCCCCCCGGATACCAGGAACCCACGAATGGGGGTGAACGCTATTTTCCGCATGCCCCCACACACCCCGCAGCCCTCCCCATGGCCATTACCTTATTGATGCGCAAACACACCAATGGCTTGAAACAGGCCAGCATGGGTCTTCAGTAGAGCTGGCAGCCTCAGTGCTAGAGAGGCTCCTACGTTAACAGGAACTTCCTGTTAACGTCGGAGCCTCTCTACCACTGAGGTTGCTGACTCTACTGAAGACCTGTGCTGGCCCATTTTGAGCCATTGGTGTGTTTGCGCATCAATAAGGTAATGGCCGCGGGGTGTGTGGGGCCCCCCATGATCCACAGATAGGTGCTGATAGCAAATCCACGGATATGGGGGCCCCTTGTACCTCCTTTATCAAGACCAGTCGAAATGACCCTGCCTTGTACTTTCTGAGTTCTCCATAAATCTTCACCAAGCTGAATGTTAAGCAAAGCAAAAAAAGATGGGGTACTGAACATGGTGAGATACCCCTTCCCCATGTCTACAGTGTATAACCATATTAAAATGAAGTATAGGAGGATTTATACAGCCTCAAGTTCATGAGTCTCTCCAGATGATAGACCGTGCTTAAGGATCGTTGGAGGCATTGGAGGCCATAGAGATCCATAAGTACGGTAAGGGAGTCCTTAACCATAAACAGGAGGTCTCTATGATCAACAGAATTTGGACCCCAGCATTATTAAACCCCAGCAATTAAATAAGATTATAAGTAGGAATTGTAATAATATGGGTGACCACTAGGGGCAGTACACTAGGTCAGGTTATTATAGGTCAATTCGTTCGTGTTTCCGGTGGTAATTAATCTCAGAAAATGCACGCCAAAATTCCTTTTAAAAACAAACAGCAGGACTGCGATGTTTTATCATCTTCCTGCCTGTTACCAGGCTGACTGCATCTGATGAGATTCATGGAACAAATGAATGAAATGTCATGCAAATTGTTTTAAATTGTTTTTATTGTATTTTAAAGATTTTTGAGGATTTTATTGCATACATTGCATTTTAAAGAGACTTATAAAGACGTTTTTATAAATACATTTTAAAACTTTTTAATCCTTGTATTTTATGACCATTATCCCGAAGATGCTTCACTCTTTGTACAAATAATTTGTTCATGTTAATAAAATTCCAAAGAGTCATTGAAATGCATAAATATTACCAGTCTAAAGAGGAGAATGAACTTTCAAATTCAGGGGGGGGGGAATCAAAACCAAAGGATAGCTCAGTGCACCAGCCATTGTGTTACAATTTTATTTACAATAGAAACCTGATTTGGGGTAAATTTTTCTGATTGAATGTTCAAAGTTTTATGAATAGGACACAATCTGAATGAAAATCAATGCTTTTCATAACAACATTTATGTCTTCATACCTGAAATGTAGCGTTCTTCCTGGTTCACTGTAGTAGATAATTCAAAAAGCTTCCATATACCAGCACAGACAAAAATCCATTAAATGGTACCACCTTATCTATTTTGTATTATTGATTCTAATCATTCCAGATTGCACCCATTGTCATCAGCTCATGAGCCAATTGGCATCTTGCTGTGCTTTTTCAGAGCATAAATAGCACCAAATCATTTCCAGACTGGACCCATGCTGGGGTGGCCCAGGGCAGATTTCAGCTGTGTGCCCGTATCTTTTGACTCCATTAATCCTGCTTGCACACATACGCAAACAAACAGCTGGAGTTTTCACTTGTCCATTTAAGCAGCTTGCTGCCCGCTGAGAGTTGAAACTGAAATCTGATTGTTACAGCGTTTCTCTTTTTTTACAACGTAGCAGTTACGTTTGGTACCATATCTTCCCCCTGGACAGGGGTATCATTTTTGGATGTCTAATGTGCCAGAAAAGACAAGCTAGTAAAGTCTTCCAAATCTGATACGACCACCAATAGTCAGTAAAGGTAAATCTATGAGGAAAGTTTAAGAAACCTTGGTATGTTTAGCCTGGTGAAGAGAAGACTGAGGAGGAGATGATAGCACTCTTCAAACACCTGAAGGGCTGTCATATGGAAGAGGGCCCGGGAACACCTCAGGAGAAGGGGACACTCTTCCCTGAGTGTAGGGCTGCCCAAGGCCTATGGGTCTCCTCGGATGCATGCCAGCTCTGAAGCTGGCATGCCTCCAAGGTGACAGAGTAAGGCTGAACCAGGCTGGGAAGGGGCCTAGGATATCAGTGCAGCAAGCGGCTGATATCCCTGCCCTTTCCCAGCCTGGACCGGCCAATGACCCACCCCTCTAGCTGCCCATTCCCGCCCTCCCCCCATCCGACCAGTGCAGGACGTACCTCCACTGGTGGCCGCAGGGTCTGGAGGGCGGCGGAGTGAGGGCTGCCAGCCTCCGTGCCAGTGGCCCTTACTCCCGCCAGTCTATACTTAGAGAGGATTGCGCCATTGGAGCAGTTTGACAATGGAACCAATTGCCAAGGAACGTGCTGATTTCTCCTGAGGGGGAGACATGGTGGTGATTTCTTCTGAGGGGGAGACATGGTGGAGACAACGTGGTGATTTTGCCTGAGGGGGGACATGATTGAGACATATAAAATTATGCACGGGATGGAGAGAGTGGATAGAGGGAAATTCTTCTCCCTCTCGAACAACACTAGAACCAGGGGACATGCATTAAAATTGAGTGGAGGGAGAGTTAGAATGGACAAAAGAAAATATTTCTTCACCCAGCGTGTAATTCATCTGTGGAACTCCTTGCCACAGGATGTGGTGATGGCACCTGGCCTTGATGCCTTTAAAAGGGGTTTGGATAGATTCATGGAGGAAAAGACCATCACAGGTACAAGCCATAAGCAACCTCCTGGTTTTAGAAGTAGGTTCTCTCTGTGCCAGGTGCAAGGGTGTGACAACAGGTTATCTTGTTGAATGTGTCCTCTCGGAAGCATCTGGTGGGGTCACTGTGAGATACAGGAAGCTGGACTAGATGGGCCTTTGGCCTGATCCAGCAGGGCTCTTCTTATGCTCTTATGTTCTCACTTGCTGAGATTAAACAAAGCCTTGACAGGCAACTTTTAGAGATGCTCTCTAGAGAAGATTTTCTTGCTTCAAGCAGGGGTTTGAATTTGAAAGCCCCTTCCAACTTCATGTTTCTGTGATTATGTAACTTTAGGCCAAACCAAATATTGCAATAATGTCCTTTTCTGCCTCAAGTTTCAGCCACACATTTAACTGCCGCTCGTAACACCCATGAGATCTTATGTCCTGACATGATTACACTTTGACGTTCATGTCCTTGCCCCACTGCTGCCGGTTGCTGCTGGTGAGAATGAGAGAGAGAGGGCAATGCAGAAAGTGATGATGTCAAGAATGGTACGTTAAGCTACAAATTCACGGGGAGGTCAATGCATGACTACCATTTTAAGCAAAAGCGACATGTTTAGTATAACATTTGTTTTGGTGACTTTTTGATCACTTTATGGGTTAGTTCACACTTGTTGTAGATCTAAATATGTGGTCCTTGGTAATTTGCAGGTGCTGCTGGATGACAAGCTCAAGAAGAGACACCTCAACTAACACTTCTACATGAAGGCCACTATGGCATCTTGCCCCATTTTTTCTGAGCCACCACAATCACATACATCTCAGAACCCAGGTAGAGACACTTCACACACAGAGTATCTCTGCATGACTGCTTTCCAGCTGCTACTCAAGACATTCAAATAGGAGCCACAAGCAAGTATGAATCAGCCTGATGATTATAATCTTGAGTTTTCTAGTTCTTACAGCACTTGTGACATGTCAATACCGTACGTTACTAGCCAAATAATTTTCTTGGTCCCTTGAAATGATGCTGGAAGCTATCTTGTTATCCCCTTAGGAACACATACAGATGTGTGTTTAACAGATGCGTTGACTATGAACATCAGCTAATAGAGCTTGCTGGCATACCCATTGAACAGTGGTAATGTGGTTTAAAGATCCACCCATCTTCTGTATTTGATCAACTCTTCTGTAGAAGCATCAAAGTTCTAGACTTACCAAGCTCACAGCGCAATCCTCCATAAATTCTAGAGTGGCGGAGTGTGTACTCCGCTGCTCTAAGCTGTCGCAAACGTGCTATAAAGCATGATTGTGACGACTCTGGAGTAAGGGCCGCTGGCACAGAGGCAGGAAACCCTCACTCTGCTGCCCTCCAGACTCTGCGCCCGCCAACTCAGGTAAGTCCTGCACCAGTCAGTGCAGGGGAGGGGGAGCAGTGGCAGCCAGGGGGGTGGCCATTGGCCAGCCCAGGATGGGAGGGGTGGAGATATTAGCGGCATACTCCACTGATATCCTAGGCCCTTTCCCAGCCCGGTTCAGCCTTACACGGCATCCCCGGATATACACCAGCTTCATAGCTGGTATACATCCAAGGAGACCCATAGGCTTACACCCGGGGAAGGGGACACCTTCTCCCGAGGTGCTCCCGGGCTGTCCTGGGGCAGCCTGGGAATAGGATAGGATACAGCGGCAAGCCCTTTAGGCCGGCCATGTACCTTTAGGCAGGATTGCACCGTCAGTCTCATCTGTAATTTTCACAGAACTTCATTTTCCCAGTGCAGGGGGAAAAAACAGAAAAAGGAAGAAAGAAAAAAAAGAAATCTAGCAAGAGTAAAACCATTTCCTTTTGATTCGGTAAGAGACACTTGCTGAGAAGCCTGCAAGAACCAGTTATTGCTTTTGACAAAGGAGAGGGAGGCAGGAGAGCGTACTGTAATATCTCTGGCCTGAGAAGCTGTGGAGAACTAATTCTCCCCATTTAAATGACCTTACATGGTTCAGTAGCAATCTGCTGTAGGAATCACTGACATGCATGATCGTTCTGTGACTTTTCGCCCCAAGGTAATAGAGATTAAGCGTTAGTCGGATGAAGACAATGTTGTCTAGTATTGCCACTGTAATAACTACACTATATTATACAGTGAGGGATGATGGGGCTTACCACACTAAGCTGCCTTTTCATTATATAGCCAGGATATTGTTGCATAAAGCTGATCTTACAATAATAAACTACTCACACTCTGTTGTCTATACTGCCCCTTTAGTATATCTCAGAGATAATAAATAATAGCACAATGGTATTACACAATGATGTTTCACAATATTTATATAAAATAGGACACTTTGAGTATGTCCCAGTAATATTATGTAATAGCACAGTGGTATTTTTTTAAAGTGCGGACTCTGCTTTTTTTTGCCGTATCGTGACACTGTATGTAAAACATGCAGAAAAAAATACAAATACCGTATTGGTCTGAGTATAAGACTCACTTTTTTCTCCTAATTTAAGTTTTTAAACTAGGGGTGCGTCTTATAATCAGGCTGTTGCAATTTAATGCCAGTGATTTAATTAACTTTTTTTAAAAGCACCAAACTTTAAGGGTGCGTCTTATAATCAGGTGCGTCTTATACTCGGGACAATACGGTAATTAACACAGGGGGGAAAAAAACAATTGCAAACAGCAGTAAAAAAGGAAAAAAATCTCCCAATAACAGCGAACCAATCATAATAACCAGTCAAACAGAACCAGCAAAGGCACAAAAGATCACCCAAAAGATAGCTTTGTGAAAAAGCCAGTGATATTATCCCACAATTACACTAAGTATAAAGCATCAGTCTATATCAAGGGCATATAAGACACTTAAAGCATGAGTCACCTCTCTAGCCAAGTGCAGGCAGACAGTGCCAGCACCAAGTTGCTGGGGCCCTGGGACAAAGCCCTGCACTGGGGGCCCCATGGCACTCTTAGCCTGATGGTGCTAACACTTTCACCAATACTAACAGCCCAATCCTATTCTTCACACCCTGCTGAAGCAGCAGCGTCAAAATGGCTACCATTGTATCCTGCAAGGGGGGGGGGAGTTGGGGAGGTCTCCTCTGGGTAAGGGAACATTCGTTCCCTCATCCAGGGGTAAGCATTGGGTCTGGGAAGGGGGCTAGGATTCAGCAGCCAGCGCTGCTGCCAAACCCACCCACTTCCAGGACCCATTCTGCCCACCCCCCAACCAATCGCCTCCCCATTTCACCCTACCCCACTGCTGCCTCATTTTGCCCTCCCTGCCCCCTTTCTGCCCTCCCCCACCTTGTCCCGCCTCCCCCACCAACTGACCTGCCTCAGTTGGTGGATCCAGGGGGATCCACTGGCATGTGAGAAAGTCTTCCTGCCTGAGTGATTCTTACGATTGCCATAAGGTACTGTTGGAAAGCTCATTCCGTCAGTGTACACACAGTATACACATAGGATTGGGCTGTAAGTCTTCGAGGATTGGACAAGTGGGGTGAGCTATCTGCTAGTGCCTAATAGCACAATCCTATGTCTACTCAGAAGAAAGTCCCATTGTATTAAATGGGACTTACTTCCAGGAAACTGTGTGTAGGATTGGATCCTTAGATAAGATAAGATATGCCCTTGAACAAGATAGGATCTGCCCTTGAGCATTGTAATGTTCTTATTGATTTCACTTTGGATCCAGCGCTTCATGCTCTGGACCAGGCCAGGATAGGATCGGGCTGTTAGTGACAGTAAAATTCACTGTACTGTATGTGTGTGTGACGCGTGTGTTAACAGGAAACTAAATTCACTTTGGGTCAAAGGCTTTATATATGTCATTTCATGCACATGTTTCTTTGTGTTTAGTTTACCTGGCTAGCAATCACTGAACCAATTATTCTTTTAATAGATTCCTTTCATTAAAATAAAAACATTTCAGAGTATTTTCAGTGATGCACATTCATTTCCTGTTCTGAGGATTCTTTTAGACTGCTAGACTGCAACACTTCCTGTAGGAATTAAGTGCTTTGCTATCTGTCCGCATATCCATGGTGCACTTTCGTCATGCATAATTCTGTATGCCCACCTACAGTATGGCCTGGTTTCAAATGAAACAGGTAAAGCTTGATGTTTAATGGCTATTTAAAAGTCTGTGGAATATTTTGATCTTCCAGAAATAGGCTGTTCTGACATTTCCTTTCTGTGTTTTTATGTTGCTCGCTCAAATATGCACCATCTACTTTTTATTTTAGAATGTACCCTGTTATGAGTTTCATATATAATTTATTGACAGTTGCTTTTACCTTTTTTTTTTTTTTAAGTTTTCACTCTTGGCCGGCGTAGCAAGTCATCTGATGTTACTATGAAGCCAGTCTACAGACCCCCATCTTATGATATATTGCAGTTATTTTCTTTAAATATTGGCTTATAGCATGATATCCTATGTATTCTATATCAAGAGAGATAGCCATGTGAATCTGTTACAGCAAAAGCAATACAGAGCCTTGTGGCACCTAAAGACTAATACATTTATTGTCGCATAACCTTTGTGGACTGGGCTGATATTGTGATATTCGCTGTGACATATTCTGCGACATCAGATATTTCACAGTTAAATAATTAGTAGGGCTGCAGTCATTAAAAAAATGTAGTTGATTATCTCCTTTTCTAAGCCAATGCATTAATGTTTAAGTAGGTTTATCTATTACTAAAGCCTTAATATAGTTGCCCTTTTGATGAAAGTGTAAGGTAACGTAAAATTTAATAAACAAAAGCTGCCACTCATTTCTAGAAAGAAATGACACCTTTAATATTTTGTTTTCGATCCCTGTTAAAGTAACACATCAGAATTTAGATAAACTTTAAAAATAAGGAATATGCCTTTAGTTTTCAGTCCAACTGATAATTGATTAATGCCGCAATCCTACTCAAGGTCAGCACCAGCACTGACCATCACAAGAGCATTGCAACGACTCAGGAGTAGTCAGCGCCATCGGGAAGGCCAGTACTGTCCCGCCGGCACTGAATCCTGATGACAGTGCTGTGGAGCAGGTAAGCCCTGCTCCGAGTGGCGCAGGGGCTGGGGGAGGGCGGGGAGGGGATGTAATGGGGCAGGCCCTTTTTGCCGACACAGGGCCTCTTGGTTCTCTGCCAGCTAAAGAGCTGGTAGCGCCACCATGGTGGCTGAGGGTTTACCAGCGGTAAGGGAATGAAGCCCCCTAACCACAAGTAGACCTCCAGCTGCCTCCTTCCTCAGATTGAATTCAATGTGGGATGGGCCGTGTGGCCCATGCTGCATGGCCTATGCTGGTGGAGGACAGAATTGGGCTGTAAAAATGGTCCTACCGATCAACTAAAGCTGGGCAGCCCAATCCACTGTAACGCCGTGTGGCAATGCAGTGGCACCAATGTTACATCCACTGAATCCCATGGGGGAATTTTGGCATGTTGAGGCCTCCATAGGGTAAAGGAACATTTGTTCCTTTACCAAAGAGAAGACCCAAATTGGCCGAATGGGTCTACTTGGAACTTTGTCAGCAATATCACTGGCACATGTCTGCGTTGACCCATGAAAGCGGATCAGGCCCAGGAAGGGGATCAGGATTCGGCAGGCGCCACTGCTGCTGAACCCTCCCCCTTCCTGCCGCTGCTCAGTGTTCAGTGGCGTACCCAGCCCTCCTGGCGCCTTGGGGGGCGGGGGTTGGAGCGCCCTGAGGCCGGCTCCACGCCCCCCAAGCAGCTGGGCTTGGGGCTGAGCGCCCACTCGGCGCATCCCCGGCTTCCGGAGGCTCCGCTCTTTCGCCAGAGACAAGCACTCCTGAGAGCGACCGCCCAGTTCGGCGGTCAGGGCCTTCTGAGACGGTCCAACGCGTCGATGTGCCTTTTATTCCTTGCGCATGCGCAGAACCTTTCTAAGGGCAAGGTTCTGCGCATGCGCGTAAAAGGAATAAAAGGCGCATCGACGCGTTGGACCGTCTCAGAAGGCCCTGACCGCCGAACTGGGCAGTCGCTCTCAGGAGGGCTTGTCTCCCCGGCCTCGGAGCGGAGCCTCCGGAAGCCGGGGACGCGCCGAGTGGGTGTGCTGCTTCCGGGGGACTCGCCAGCCGGGCTCCGGAGCCGCGCCGCGCTGCGTGGCCCCGAGCCTGGCTGCTGTGCGTCCGGAAGCACTGCGCCCACTCGGCGCCTGGGGTGGAGCACACCAGCTCCCCCCATGATAGGACGCCACTGTCAGTGTTCCCTGAGGTGGTGAATGTCTGTGGTCTATTGCTGTGCAGAACCGGCAGGTCGCCACTTCTTGCAGCGGCCAAGCCGCACTCTTCAGCAGAGTTGTGTTTGCAGCAGCCGGTGTTCCGCCAACGTAGCATATTGATTTATTTTACTGTATAAACTGTTTTGTGAACTACTCCTGTTGAAAAGCAGTATGTAAACATTATTATTATTATTATTATTATTATTATTATTAATAATAATAATAATAATAATAATAATAATAATAATAATAATAATAATAATAATATAACAGCGCACAGTTAGGATTGGGCCCTTAGTTGATGAATGTACTAGTTAAATCAATTAGGATTCATAATAATTAGTCAGTCATCAAATCAAAGACTTAATCCATCCCCTTCTCCCTTTACATCTTCACATGCTATGGAAGATGTAGATGATCTAACCAGTCTACTCTTTGTCACAGTTGAGCATGGAGTCTACTCCTGCTTGAAGCATGAACAACCTGTGTATATTGTGCTGGAGAAGAGTGGGACATCTGAATCATTAGGGTTGGTGACACCCGGGCTGAGATCTCCTGCCATACCATAAGTATGGTCTCCTGCCATACCAGACCACATGGTCTCATGGACACCCGGGCAGAGACCCATGGACCTCCTGCCATACCAGACCACATGATGTGGAGGCCTCCTAGGAAATGTGATTGCAATGCAAGTTGTGGTGGGGGCTGGGAAAAACCCATTTTCTACCAGTGGTGCATTTTCCCACCACCGGTAACAACTAGAATAGAAAGTCATTTTGGTCTCACCCCTCCCTGGGGTGACACCCAGGGCAGTCAGCCTCCCCCCCCCCAGTGACACCCCATCCAAGTTAATTAGCTTGTACTTTCAAATATACATAGCATAAATATTTTGTAACGAAACTAACAGGGGCATGTAATTAGGCATTTGCATGTTTTCCCATAATCAACACTCAAGACATCCATTTCCTAGAAACAAGAAGGCTCTGTTTTTCAAGCAGCGCCATCTATTATGACATAAGTCTGCACAATGAATTCTGCCTCTTCCTTATCAAAATGGAACACAGACCACACTTCCTCCTTCTAAATCCGCTATAAGTTTATTTCAAATTCATGATGCACAGAATTTCCTGTTCCACATTGCTGACACCCAGGGACAAATCTGGCCAACAGAGATTTAGTTAACTTATCTTTAGTCAATGTAGTTTCGTACTGCATTATCTCACATTGTCATTTCTCCCCAACTGCCCCTTCCCGAACATAAAGGACAGGTAGCACAGTGAATATTAAATGTTAAAAGACAAATTGTTAGGATCTGATACCTGCTATTCCCCTACTACTCATATATTGAAAATTCAGCCCACATTTTCTCTAGTGGATCAGCGGGGTAACATAGGAAATCATCTTTGGTATCTGCCGATCAGCAAAAGACACACTTCACTACCCTGCCTGCTCATTTCCCAGGTTAACATACTCCTTGATCTATAAATCTCTGCTTTGTTAGATAGACCAA
This sequence comes from Plestiodon gilberti rubricaudatus, assembly GCA_026170595.1. Lineage (NCBI taxonomy): Eukaryota > Metazoa > Chordata > Lepidosauria > Squamata > Scincidae > Plestiodon > Plestiodon gilberti. The sequence continues at coordinate 82,146,963 of JANXHW010000001.1, forward strand.
AGTGGAGGGTGGAAACAATGAAAATGCAAAACGTTGATACTATACAGGGCATCTCTACGGATATGGAACCCACTTTAGGTGCTCAGTTCTACAGTATGGTGACACTCTAAATACTGTGTTTTATAATAAATACACTGCCTATGAGCTGAAGAGGCTGGTGCAGGGCAAGGGAGGGGGACCCCATTTCTGCATGGTACATGAAATAGAATTGTCCTTGTTTGAAAAAAAAAATAGCCTCACTGACCAACTTGATGTCCTGAGAGAGGCAATAATGAAAGAAATAAATCAATGGTGTAAAGCAAGACAAGAAAGGATAAGCTCATAAAACGATGGATTCTCCCAGATCTCTGCCCAGAGACACACTAAAGCCATGTCTCAGAGAAGATATAAAATTACTTTTGACCGTCTAAGTGAGAAGACAAAATTCGGTTTACTGCCAGCTCTGGAAATATGGGAATATCTGCTGACTCCCCCAAAAGAAAGTATGTGAACTGCAGATTCATTTGTGAATTGAATACAGAGTATCTGGAATGGGAACAACACATGGAAGATTTGCTAGTTTGCTTTTTTGCCCATGTTGGGACAGATGTTATTGATCAGTTGAAATGTCTTCAGCAGATTAAAAATGCCATCAGCATTAATGTGCAATACAAGCTCTAGTCATTTCAATAAAATCCAACCCCACTAATGTTACATTGACATAAAGTAGACTAACGCACAGTCAAGGTAGGGGACTTCAGGGGAAATATAATACTTGTACAGGTCTTCACTAAGCAAAATGAAAAGCAATAAAACGGGACATAATGGAGCACAATCAAGAAACCTTTGCTTCCTCCTCCTTTTAAATTCTGTTGCACACTTTAAAGATCAGCAATTACAGGCAATTTGTCTTGAGGTCACATCCTGAAGGAGCAATAGTAGAAAAGAACATCTTTATTATCATTTGGCACAGATCTTCAGGTTCGTTGCTCCAGATTTAGTGCTTTTTCAACTTTCTAACGTCTTTTTCTTCAAATATCTAGCAACAGGTTGCGACCAAGATACTGGAAAACCTTATAGTAAATACTGGGTGCTTGTGGTCGAAGGCATCTCTTTATAGGAGATGTTTCTAGGAACATCACTTAGGCCAAAAACTGTGCCGTGAATGTAACCATTCGCAGAAGCCAGCTGTGAAAAAAAAGGAAAGAAAGAAAAGGAGGCTGCCCCACTGTGCAGTTTTGCAAACTTGAGAATAGTGTGGATGCCTCTGAAATTATTTCGATTGTATTTCTTCCTGGTGTTTGTAGTTCTGAGTTGACTGATCTTGTTTTTGAAACAGAACAATTATGATGACCTTTAGAATTCTCCATTGTTCCACCTCCAATATTGGTGGACAAAAAAAAAATAAAAATGCTTCTGTTTCCTTTGTTGAAATGTTTGCATGCCTCAAAAGTCCTCCTTTTCCTATCTTCCAAACTGAAGGCGACACTGACTTCACTGATGTTTCAATTGGAATCAAAAGCTGTCGAAGTGTCACACTATTTCAGTGTGTGTGTGCACGCCCATGTGCTGATTTAAAAAAAAATGATTTTTTAAAATACTTTTGTTTGATTCTTCTGTTAACCTAACATATGTAAAAGGTGAAATACTGACAGCCCATTCCAACCCAACTCCTCTCCAAGTCAGGCATAAGTGTGGCCTAAGTGCAGCCTAAGTTAGGCAGAAGTTATGCCTGAGGTAGGTCAGAGTTATGCCTGAGTTAGGCAGGCTGCAGTTTCTGTGGCCCAGCACCACCCCAGGATCCAGGCAACACTTACCTCCCAGGCAGGCAGGCTCTTCTCCAGGCTCCGTGTCTGGCTCAGGCATGTGCAGGCCTCTGTCTGCATGTGTCAGCGTCCATCCATGGCAGCTGCCGCAGGGTCTGTCGCAGCCCGGTCGCAAAGGGGCTGACCGCAGGCAGGGGGGTTGCGCCAGTCATGTGGTGGGCGCAGGGCAGGTGACAGGTGAGCGAGGTGCCTGAGCCCAGCCGCCACAGGGCACCCTGTGCATCAGCCACCTGCTGCAGGGGAGAGTGGCCGTCCCCTCCCTCCTGCAGAAGGCGATGCCACCCCCAAGCCACGTTGAGGCTGCACTGGGGGGTGAGCGGGGGAGGGAAGGGAAGGGGAGGGGGGTGGGAACGTCACACACAAGGGGGGTCTCATGAGGACTGGAACTGCCTCTGACATGACTCGCCCGTGCGCTGCCTGAAGCCCTGGGCCTCCAAGGCCGGGGCAATGCCCACAAAGAAGGCATCCTGGCGTGCCTGCTGCTCTGTGCCCCGGCCAAGACCAAGAGATGCCTTGGGCTTGTCTGCTGCGAGCGTGAAGGGCTCACACAGCTCATCACACCCCCAGATGGGGCGACGACGGCGCCTCACGGCAGGCGCTCTAGCAGGGTGGGGGGTGGCCAGCAGCCATCATCAGGGAGTGGGAGGAGAGGCAGACACACAGGCAGGCAGACAGGGGGTGCTGGGGAGGGGCATGGGTGGGTCAGAGACAGACAGACAGACAACAAGGCTGGTGGGAGACAGATTCCGAGAGAGGGGTCTGCAGAGAACGATAGGGACACAGGGGGCGCTCCGCAGATGAAGGTGATGCATAAACAGGCGCCTCTTATGCAGACAGACTTTGGGCAGAAGTGGCTGCATTACGGGCGGACCTTCGACGGAGGCGCCTGCATTACGGGCGGACCTTCGACGGAGGCACCTGCATTACGGGCGGACCTTCGACGGAGGCGCCTTCATTACAGGCGGACCTTCGACGGAGGCGCCTTCATTACAGGCGGACCTTCGACGGAGGCGCCTGCGTTAGGGGCGGACGCCCTGGCTGTCACTGTTTGTCTGCCTGAGAGGCCCCCCTGACTCCCCCCTCCCCTCTGTGCCATGGGGGGTCGCGCAGCACCCCTGCTGGGTTCTCCCAGGGAAGGCCGTGGCAGTCCCTGCATGGGACTCATGTAGGGGCTTCAGTGCTGGGGGCTGTCTGTGTGTGGGGGGCAATTCTTGTGTAAACACTGGGCACATATATTTCACTGGGGCTCTGCCCAAGAGGCATCTTTATTGTTCTGGAACGTTAGCAGAGATGGCCAGGCCAGGCGAAGCTTCCAGGAGTAGTCACAGCAGCCAATCAGAAAGCAGCAGCAGCACACCTGCCCCATGGACCTGGACATGCAGGCTCTTCCCCTGTGGAACCACAGCCTGCTCCATAGAAAGGGGAGGGGCAGCAAGTAGGACAGCCAGGGAGGTGGAGCAGCAGCAGCACCGGCAGCTGAGGAGGGTTGCAGGGCTGGCTCCCTGACCTCTGGCAGCATCGATGCAGATGACAGTGGGGCAACCAGACTGCAGGCCCAAGGGTGATCCCAGGAAGGTAGGTGATAGTGGACGTTCCTGGGGAGACAAAAAGGTAGGTGATAGTGGACGTTCCTGGGGAGACAAAAAGGTAGGTGATAGTGGACGTTCCTGGGGAGACAAAAAACAAGGGGGAGTTACAGGTCAGCTGGTATGTGGAAGCAATCACCATTGAAGAAATGCCAGTGTGTCGGTTGCAAAAGCCTGCAGGGAGAGAAATAAAACACAGCTGATAGGTGTGACACACATAGCATGGTCTGAGCTGCTTACCTGGGTGTAAGGAGAGCATGATCCTGTAAGGGGAAAGGGTCAAAGAGAGAGACAACAACACAACTTGGGGGTCACAACCATGGCAAACCTAGCAATACTGACCTGTCAGTAGACCCTGTGAAGAAAAGGGGGGGGGAACAGCTGGTGTCTACATAAGGCTAACAGTTCCACACTTGTGGCATTGTCTGCTCACATGACTACAGGCAGCAATCAGACACAACAGTGCTAAAGAGGCATGTATCCTATATATCATAGCAGGCAGCTATGAGACAACACATTGGTAAAGAGGCATATCATATCAGGCTATGCAGGCAGCTATGAGACAACACATTGGTAGAGAGGCATGTCATGGCAGGCTATGGAGGCAGCTATGAGACAAGACATTGGTAAAGAGGCATGTATCCTTCCTATATTTCTAAATGCAAAGAGGCAGCAGTCAGACCACATGTCAGCACAAACCCTGCTCTTACCTGCTGGTGTTGTTGCCTGTGGGGGGGGGGAGAGGGGCTGGGAGAAAGACATGGGTTAGCAAACACTTCCATGGAGGCAGCTGCCCAGGCACAGCTGTAAACAGATTGGCTACAGCCAGAACAGCCCTCTCTGCCCTAGAGGGAGGCAGAGAGGAGAAGAGAGAAGTGGGGTGTTTGTGAATTTTGCCCTCCACCAACAAAGTCCCACTTTGTGGCTGTGAGGGACAGAACCCCACGCCACGTGCTCAGAGAGAGAGAGAGTGACTGGAGGTCTGGGGCTGGGCTTTTGTGGGAATGAGGCTGGGTGGGGCTGGGTGCTGATAGGCTCCCTATCTTAGGCATAACTCTGTCGGTTTCCAGACCTAGCAGGCCCAACTCCGTCCTAACTCTGACCTAACTCAGGAGTAGGGTGTTAGAAATTTTCAGGAGAGGGCTGGCTTAGGTAAGGTAAAATGGCTCCTATGGGTCTCCTCGAATTTGGGTCCACCTTTTTGGTCGACCTAAATTTTGTGTCAGCATTTGTGTTGGAGGGGGCGTGTCTGTGCTTGCCAGGGTCTGGAATCCAACGTTAATTGGTTGCCGCCCCTGTTACACCCACGGTCCGCCCATGTTCCGCCCACTTTTAGGTCAACTTTAGGTCTGACTTGTGCTGCTTAGCCCTTGGGTTGGAATGGGCTGTTCTTAGTCCGTTGGTCGTAACTTTGACCTAACTTTGACCTAACTTTGCCCTAAATGGTTGCATTCCAGACCTAACTTCGACCTAAATGACTTAGGCTGACTTTAGGTCTGACTTGGGCTGCTTAGCACTTGGGTTGGAATGGGCTGTGAGACTCCAGGATAATAACCAGGTAAGCCAAACCCACCCTTTAAAATATCCAGGAAGGTCAACCCTATCTGGCTGCATCCTGAATTGCACTTCTGAAAGCAAAAGCTTTGGTGAGGTCATCACGTTGGACTTGGAGGGTAATGTTAACGTTCTCCTCCCCCTCCTGTTGTTCTGATCCATGGGGGCACTACTCTGACTGCTATTCATCTTAACCCAAGCATTCACTTGAAAAGCGCATGCTCACGGTTACCGGTATATGTAGCTGACCCTAAACTACCTGGGCAGGGTTGTCAAAATCCTTGATTTGAGATTCCTGGTGCTTTGCAGCTTGCTCAAAATCAAAGAAAAGGGCTCATGCATTCGTACCGGAACTGGGGAAAATGCTATTATGGAATATGGCTGGAGCTGTGGCAGATGCCCCTTGTTCACCTTCTTCATTTACGTATCTAAAGTCTCTATAGAGACGGAAGACACTGTTCCTAGGCTCCTTCTCCTCTCACAGTTGTCCCTTCTCCAGTTATACGTGGTTACGTTGGTATAGTAGCATGCATTACAAAAGCAGTGTCCTGATATAGTCATATCAGTATGGCTGAGAGTTTTCCTACTTCAAACAACTACACAAGAAAGAAACAAAGAAAAAAAGATTTAGAATAAAATCAATACCTTCTTGTACTGCTTTTTTGAGAAATACTGCAGTGTGTCAGTTTGAAAAGAACACAGGATTCCTTCCTAACTTTTTTTTTATGGTTCCCAATTATTTCAGTTCAGTTTTGTTAATTATTTGCATTCTAGATATTTCCCCAGAGCCCAAGAGTTAAATGTTGATGGAATTTGTTTGCCCTGCATTTCCTGGATTTTGTTTGTGATTTTGCTACCAGGCGCAAGCCATTGTTTTAGTCTTTTTAAACGGATACTTAATGTATGTGAAGAAAGAGCTTTTGAAAGGTAATATATCATGGAAAAGTAGATCGAGCTACTGTGTATTCCCTAAGGGATAGCAGGCGGCACTCGCATTCCATTGAAAACTGTGGTGCCTGTATTCAGTGGTAAAGTATGAATTCTCAAACAGAAGAGTTTAACTTCAGCTGGGAAAACGTGATGTCTTCACAGGATTTAAATGTTTGTGGCAAACATTTCAAACAGACAAAGGACATCTACAGATACACATTGTAAATAAAGGAAATGTTATTACTTATACGTTGATAATGCCAAATAGTCTTGGGCTGTGAACAAAGACACTTTTTGCACACTTAAGAAAAGTAAGGGATATATTTGGGATAGAAATAAAGACCATCCAAAAAGAGAGTTTGGGTCCAAAACAACGTTTCAGATGCAGCAGCATGATTTCTTGAATGCGCACCAGACCAATCACACGTTGGAAGGATCTGGTCCCATTTCAGAAATGTACAAATGTACATGGTCCACGGAAATGGTCCATGTACCATGGTCCACAGAAATGTACATGGTCCACGGATAATGCAAGTCTTTGCTTTGGATACCAAGAGACTTCCAATACTGTTATGGGAATGGTGGCACATACCAAATTGTCATGCTGCCAGAGACGTACGAGCATGAGTAAATACGCCTAGCATCTATTGTTAGGTCAGAAGTGAAATCATTGCTGAAAATGTTCTGCTAATAATACATCTTCAGATTAGATACAAAGGCCTGATCCAGAATGACTCATTGTGTCACTTATATGCATTCAGGATACCTTGTCTCAAGCTGTCAGAAAGGAGCAAGCCTCCCACCACCTCCGCCCACTCAGTGATCCCCTGTTTTGACAGATCCGGGAAGGAAGGGATTAAAGGACCTGGAGTTTGACAGGACTGGGATATAATGGGTTAACACCCAAGACTGCGTGGGTGGACGCACAGCTGATGGCACTTGGATGTAGCCCTAATAAGGGCTAGGATGGATAAAAAGAGCATGTCTGCAGCTAGAAATCACCTTGCCGGGGGGGGGGGGAGGATGCTGACTGAGCTGCTAAGCTGTTGGACCTGACCTTGCCTTGCTACCATGCCAGAGGGACATGCTGCTGGATTGCTGAGTGACGATGACTTTGTTCAAGATGGGGAGACTCTGCTGGACTGACTGCTCACCTGGATTGACTGATATTGGGGAAAACTCTGCCTGACTGGTGGTTGCAGAGACTTTTCCTGATTGAACTTAGCTACAAGATGCTTTGCCAAACTGGAGAAAGGCACCACAGCCGTGAAGTAATGAGCTGGGATTTTCTACTATGGAGATGGACTCAATTTAGATAAGTACTGCCCGGGAATGGCTGCTGGACATTATTTATTTCTTGGAAAGCAATAAAACTTGTTGTTGCCTTTGAAGTTCAGTGGTTTTCTTTTTGCGCATAATTGCTACTGAAAGGGGAAAGGCGTGCTAACGTTTAGCCTGATGTGAACTTTTGAAAAGGAATATAGTGGCTCAGAGTAGCCTGGGACAAAACAGGCCCTTGGTCAGTGCCAGACCTCACCAACCCATCACCAACGCTGGTTTTGCCAGAACAAAAAAAAGCAACAAGTGTTCCAGTTGGCGTTGAATCATCAATAGGAGGAAGACTGGAGGGAGTTTCACAATCTGGTTGTAGTATCAGAAGACACACATTCACGTATTCCTGCATGCAAACTGCTGCTGAAAACAGAATACGGAAACAGATTTGTCCACTGGGCTAAGAAGGAGGGCCTGATCCGTTAAGCATTCTGATCCTAAATCATACATACAGAATGGAGTGTGTGTTGGACTTGGATCCAGCAACCTAGATTAAATTTCCTATTCCGCCAAGGCTTCAAGTAGACTTTCATCTCCTTGCATCTTCACCTCCCTCATCTTCCTCACAAGCTTGTTATAGCAATAGCAATAGATTTGAAGTCTTAAAATAATGAGCTTAATATGCAAATTTACCAAGCTCACAATATCCGAGGTAAGCTCCCTTGTCCCAACAATGAATTCCTGTTCATAATTTAAACCAGGGGTCAGTAGTGTAGTTAGAAGGGGGCTGCAGGCGGGGTGATGGTTTGGCCCCGATCCAAGCCATTCTGGGGGTGGGGGAATGGCACGTCACCCTGCCTGCGGCTCCCCTCTAGCTATGCAACTGCCAGGGGTGGCTAACCTTTCAGCATGAATGCTCCTGGCCCTTTAATGGATGTATAGGTGAAGGTATTTCAGCAGGTGCAGCTGCCAAGGTTCTGTCACAACTCTTAAAAACACAGAGGCCCTAATGGTGGAAGGTTAGCCACCCCTGATTTAAACTAAGACTATTATGAGTTTAAAAAAAAAAAACCTTCAAATTGCACAAAACTCCTCCTGTAGATGAGAGAATTTTAAAAAAGAATAAAATCCAATTAGTATTTATTCTGAGAGAGAGAGAGAGAGAGAGAGAGAGAGAGAGAGATGTGGGTAGCTTTGATGGGAGATGGAGAAGTTTGAAATGCCTGGGAGATGGTGAAGTTTGAAATGCATTAAAAATTTCCTTCTGCTCAAGCAAATATAGTGATGGTGGTAGCGACGGTGGCATTAAAAAAATTATTACAACACAGCTGATGTGAACCAATTTAGAATTCTAAAACAAAAATAGTTTTTTACAGGAGGTTTGCAGATACTACTTGTAATTGGCCAGTCACTCGTGATTTGAAATAAGAGGACTTCATTCCTCACTTGATTGTTTTGGGAACATACAGTAGAGTAATGTCATGTCCCTGAAATCCTTGGAAGAAAGGGGAGATGCTTGCTAAAGAGCTGAATTAGCTCTAATGAGGAAGTGAAGGGTCAGAAGTAGGTAAAGGACAGGAAAAGCCCCCCCCCCCATCGTGGTCACTTTTGAGTTGCCTCTAATTGTCTTCCAGCTTCATTCTGTGGAATTCAAATGTGACATAAGTACCGGTACATGCAAGCATGAAATGGAAGTCAGAAAGAAAGCTTTTTTACACAGCATTCTGATTCATCACTGTCTCCTCCATCCCTATCTGGAAACAGCAATGCTTTATTTTAAGAGTGGCCTACAAATGAGTTATAAAGAATTCATAACATATAAGCACACTGGAGATAGTGTACAGCACTGCATAAAATATCTTCGAAATAATTTATGGCGTATTTACAGGGCAGAATAGTTATAACACATCAGCATTACTGTGCTTACTTTATTTTAAAGGGGGACATTTCATTATAAATGGCTTGTTAAATAATTATAGAATGCTGATATCTGCATGGTTGCTAGGAATGGTTTACAAAAGAGTTATAACTGGTCTGGAACTATTGCAAATGCATTTACTGTATTTTAAGAGGTGGTGTATTTGATTATAAAATGCTTACTGAACATAAACATGCCATTTGGCATGAAATGTGAAGCCCGCTTTTAATAGTAAGTGCATTTGTACTGGAACTCTGGCGTGTTTTGGAGAGGAAAAAAAGCTGATGAATGCATAAAGGAAGTGACCTGGCCATTCCCCTAGGGGGGACTGAATAATAAAGTACCTATATATCGCAAATCCCTTTTTTCTTTTCTTTTAATTTTGTTTTCATTCTTGCTTCCTAATTGCAGTCATGACTGGGTGACAAATGCATTTTAAAAAGGGCTACTGTGCAGACATTCCTAGCTGCTGACTTGGGTGAATAACCGAACCCATTTTGATTGTGCGGTTCCTCACCCAGCTTGGCTACACATTGACAACGCAATCCTGTGTAACTTTACACTGGTGTAACAGTAGATGCACCGGTGTACGTGCACTTACACCGGCATAAATCGGAGGCGTTTCTATGGTAGGGGCGGTACTGTAAGTTGCGCCCCGTCCTAGTCCCTGTTTACAAGGAGACTCCCTGCCCGTTGGCTTCTCCGAATGGAATGGCTCCGACGGCAAGGGGCAAGGGAATGGCTCCGACGGGGGCAGGGTCGTCTTGATCCGGGTTTTAAATGGGGACTAGGACGGGGTGCAACTTACAGTACCACCCCTACCATAGAAACGTCTCTGGCATATAAGTGCACTTACACCGGTGCATCTACTGTTACACCGGTGCAAAGTTGCATAGGATTGTGCTGTGAGAAATCTTCCCATGAGCGTATGCAGTCCCAGTTGATTGCAACAGGGCACTTTATTTAAAAGATTTGTATACCGCTTTTCTGGTACTCAAAGCGGTGTACAACTTAAAAGTAAAACATACAGAAGATAAAACATCTGAATAAAAACATTAGAATAAAACTATTAAAACAATTTTAAATAAATAAATAAATAAAAAATAAATAAATAAATGACAAGAACAGATTAAAATATAAAATGGCTATAACATAACATAAAAGTGGCAATTAAAAAGGGTCCCTAGGAGGTTCCTCCCTCCTCCAAAGCCAAGCAAAACAAAGAAGGCTTTAAACCCCACTGAAAACTATGTGATGAGCGAACTGCGGTCAAGTCTTCTGGTAAATGATTCTAGAGACATGGTACCATAATAGAAAAGGCCCTGCACCTTGGCTTCAGGTGGTGGTGGGATCCTAAGCAGGACCCTATCTGATTATTGTAGGGGATGTGCAGGATTATATGGGGGAAGGCTTTAGGTATCCCGGTCCTATGCCATACAGGGCTTTAAAGTTCATCACCAGCACCTTGAATCGGTCTCAGAAAGGAATGGGAAGCCAGTGTAGGTGTTGGAGCAAACTCAGCACACCAAGCTCTGGTGACCAACCAAGCCATCACATTCTGCACTAACTGCAGCTCCTGGACAATTTTCAAGGGTCGCCCCACATAGAGTACGTTACAATAGTCTAAGCGAGATGTCACTTTGGCATGGACCAACATTGTCATATTCAATGGATTCAGGTACGGCCTCAGCCAGCTCACCAACCAAAGCTGGGCAAAGGAACCCCTGGCCACAGATACCACCTCAGCATCTAGGGACAGTTGTGGATCCAGGAGGACTCCCAGGCAGAGGGAGTGCTACCCCATTCAGAGCATGTTGTTGTTGTTGTTAAGAATATTTATATATCATTTTTCAACAGGAGTAGTTCACAAAGCGGTTTACATAGTAAAATAAATAAATAAATGGTTCCCTATCCCCAAAGGGCTCACAATTTTTTTTAAAAAAATACAGAAGAGACACCAGCAACAGTCACTGGAAAAGACACCATACTGGGGTGGAGAAGGACAATTGCTCTCTCCCCCTGCTAAATATAAGAAGACATCACTTTGAAGGAGCCTCTTTGCCCAGTTAGCAAGGGTAAGTTGTGAATCTAGTACCTGTAAACAGTCTTCTGGATCAGGAGGACCTCTGTCTTTTCTGCATTTAATTTCAGTTTATTAGCCCTCAACCAGGCCCCAACTGCTTCCAGACAGAGCCCCAGAACTTCAATAGCCCCCTTGTAAACTGGTGGAAAAGAGAGATAGAGCTAGGTGTCTTTACATGACCACCCTGTGCATATGTTCCTGGGAGTAAGCTTCACACAGTGGGACTTCTGTGTGAAGATGCCTAGGATTATGGTGTTAGACTGAGGGCTTAATCCTATCATGAGATCCACCAGTATACTGCACAGGCTGCTGGTGCAGCAGCCTCTCTGCCATTCTGTGGAGAGCTGCTGCTGGTGCAAAGGTTGGGAGGCCACACACCAGCAGTGGCACAGTGCCATTGGGTGGGAAGGAGGTGGGAAGGGGGCAGAATGGGGCTGGGAGAGTCTAGGAGGGGTGACAATTGGCGGGGGGAGGAGGACTGATAAGAGCCAGTAAGGGGGCAGTATCGACAGCAGTGGCGCACACCAATATCCTATCCCCGAGTAGACCCAATGTGCGGGCATGGGCATGCCCTGGGGCAAGGGAACAAATGTTCCTTTACCCTGAGGAGGCTGAAACTCCCCCATAGGATACAGCAGATGCCACACTGGCGCAACTCCATCACTGTGTGGGGAGTTGAGTAGGATTGGGCTGCCCTGCTTCCTGTGAAGTTAGAGATGTCTTGTTCTGTTCCTCCTCACATGCCAATGTGGGCTTAGTACTCCACAGATTCTCACATGGTTCAGCATGGATCTCACATGATGAGGATTCTCCCCCTACACTACCCTGGGGGATAGATTATGGATGCCAAATTGGAGGAAACCTATGGATAGAGGAAGTTTAGAAGTGCAGGCAAGTTCAAAATATATAAGGAAGTACTGTACTCCTCACAGTTATAATGTGGGTATGTTTGGCTCAATGCCACAGCAGGATTGCTCGGCATGATGTCCCGCAAATAGGGCATATTTATAGTAAAATAATGTATGTACCTTTATATATAACGATTGAGCTGAAAATTTACATTATTTCCTAGCCTCATTCCTACATTCTTTTAAATAGTTTTCTCCTCTAGCAGAGTGCATGTGAAACCAGTTAGAGAAGGGGAAAAGTAGATAAAAATAACTTTGTGTGTGTGTGTGTGGGGGGGGGGAATATCCAGCAGCTACTTTCAGAACCAAAATAATGGACAGAAAATGCTGTTAGCAGAGACAGATTAGTCTGTCAGAAGTGTATGTGATTCACTCCAGACAGAATTGTTTTTGTCTCAATCAAAATTGACTGAAAATTGACTCAGACAACAAGTCGGCAACATTCTGAGAACTGCTTAGTTCAACACCAGCAGTCTTCTTTGCTTAAACACCTTTGTGGAAGTCACAGGTCTTTGCCACTTGCCTTCTAAAACCATCAGTTTTCCTATTTTGCTGTATAAACATTTCTTTCACTATGACCTGTACTCTTTTTTAAAAACAATTTGTGGTCTTGTTTTTAGCTTGTAAATGTCGCAACGAATCACAGCTGATTTTGTCCTGATTTTTGCACTCCCACATAAGTACCAGAAAAGGAAACATTACCCTTACATCCCGGAAATAAATACACCAGACAACGCTTCTTTGGATTAAATGGTCACTTTTATTTTAACAATATAAAGACCTGCAAAGGCAACAATTAACTAGGGGCATCTAACCACCCCCTTTGGCGTGCGGATACTGGTCAGGGGAAAATAGCGCTAGCTATTTACCTCCCCCTACTCATCTGGTGTAAACACCCAGGCTCCAGGCCCCTTCGGTCACCGCTCGATGGGGCCTATCACGGCCAACCCCAAAAGGTGAAGACAGCTGAGCAGTGCAGGTGACCATACTAGCTACGCCATTGATGGTACCTCCCTGCTCCAGCCAGGTGGTTCGCCAGCCAGCCTCACCGACCCGAGGGTAACAGTGTCGTTATGAACCTTGCCGAACTCCAGGTGCACGCCGAGTCCCTAGCAACCTGCCTACCCATTTCCACACGCCACCTGCCAGGTGACCCACTGACTGAACCCCTTCCCCAGAACACAGTCCAAGGTAGGCGAAAAGACCGCCAAAAGCGAGCCAATCAATTGGCGGCCAAAAATTCCTACCTGGCCCCCCAAAGGGCAACCGGCTAATCCCGGACTATGCATAGGGAGGGCGGGAGGGTGTTGCTTCCAAAACGCCGACTGAGGGACTGAGGCAATAAACACGCAGCTCCCTCGTGCCGGCGTCCGGAGGCACGTGATCCGGCCAGCCAATCAGCTGGCCGGAATCACGGAGGAGAAGCGTCGCTGGACGCACCTCCCCGGGAGCAGGGCAAACGCTCCCGGGACGCGAGGTGCGTCCCAGGAGGATTACCCTTACATCCCGGAAATCAATACACCAGACAACACTTCTTTGGATTAAATGGTCACTTTTATTTTAACAATATAAAGACCTGCAAAGGCAACAATTAACTAGGGTCATCTAACCACCCCCTTTGGCGTGCGGATACTGGTCAGGGGAAAATAGCGCTAGCTATTTACCTCCCCCTACTCATGTGGTGTAAACACCCAGGCTCCACCGCCCGATGGGGCCTATCACGGCCAACCCCAAAAGGTGAAGACAGCTGAGCAGTGCAGGTGACCATACTAGCTACGCCATTGATGGTACCTCCCTGCTCCAGCCAGGTGGTTCGCCAGCCAGCCTCACCGACCCGAGGGTAACAGTGTCGTTATGAGCGGTCCTGGCTTGCCACCTGACCTTGCTGAACTCCAGGTGCACGCCGAGTCCCTAGCAAACTGCCTACCCATTTCCGCACGCCACCTGTCACATCGGGTGATCAGCCTAGGGCTTGATCACCCAGCCCCACTGGACCAAACAATTAAACAAAGCCCTTTGCAGGTCTTCCAAGAACAAGTCCGCCCCAGTAGGGGAAAGGTGGACGCCGTCTCCGCGGAACAACTACGCTGCGTCGTGCCTGATGCGCGGATGCGGAATAGTCGCACCATCAAACCCGCGCACCACCCGCCCCAGGTATGCATTCACCTTGCGGTGGGTCAAGTCCACCACCCGGGGATGTAGTGCCCCCCGCCAAACCCTACGAGGTAAAATGTTGGACCACAGGAGACGAACTCCCGGGATCCAAGCTCTAATAGTGTGCATGTCCCTACGGATCTGTAGCCTCAAGGCCTTGGAAGACCTCTGGCACAGATCGTTCTCACCAAGGTGTAGCAGCAGGACCTGGGGCGGGGGATGGATGTCCAAAAACTGGAGCAAGAGAGGCAGGAGTTGGCCGCAGAGCAGTCCCCGTCTGGCGGCCCACCATATGGACGCGATGCTGCCCAGCCCCAGCTGGTCACCCAGATTGGAGGCAGCGGCCCTCTTCCGGGCCCAGAACAGGATGGAATGTCCAAGCAGCAGAATCCTCGCAGGGGCCGGACTGTACACATCTACCAAAACAAAACAAAGGTGAGTTCCCAACCATCCCCACCAAGCAGACAAACAACATAAAGCCACACGGGCGGACAGGCCAAGCGCCTACCAGCACTATGAACCTCCCCCACTCTGGGTTATAGGCCCCCACCGAGCCCCCAGGCGCTAGGCGGAGGGAGGGGCCAACACAGAGGCCACAAACTGGGCTCCACCGCCTGGCCATCAGTGTCTGATATAGCCCTTGAAGGCCCCGGACCGCCATCGGCCAATCTGCTGAATGGTGGCCGCCGGGAGCCCCAGGGAGGCTGCAGCCGAAGCCACACCGATCCTGAAGGAGTGGAGTCCAAACTCCCCCTGCTCCAGGCCCAACAGGGACAAAGCCCTGTACAAGATTGCCCTAAATTGAAATAGGGTCAACGGGGAGGCGTCGGCATGTTGGAACAGCCAACCCATCTGGCCGCCTTGAAGCTGCACATAAGCGTCAAGCGCGGCCACTGGGCAGAGGAGGAGCCCCGGCACCCTGCGCAGGTAAATCACCTGCCCCTTGGCCCGCTGGTCCGTCTTGGACCAGCGGAGGGAAAGCCAGGCGCCGGATGGCGCGAACCTCAGATCATGAAACTGAAACGCCCTCCCCGACGTGTCACGTTTGGAACACGCCAAGACTTCACTAGGTCGGAAGGCACCAAAGAACATGATAAAAGCCACTGCTCTAAAGAGGGCCGCCTCATAAACCGACCCGCAACAACTGGCGAAGGCACCGCTCAAACCGCCCAAAATAGTCGGGGTGATCGGGCGCCGCCAATCCGGGGACGACGGCGCCGCCCAGCGTAGGCCTTCCAGGGTCTTCCGAACCCGAAAGTCCCCAGTGACCTCCCCAAATCCCAATGCCTTGGAATGAAATGCGATGGCTGCCAGGTACACCGCTATCGATCTCACCGCCAGGCCGCAGTCCCACAGGTGCAGAACGAAGCAAATGAGATAAATCAGGCAGGGGGAAGTCCAACCTGAAATCCCGAAAGGCCCTGATCTTACCAGCATAACTGATATGGGAAGACGGGGCCAAGGCGGACCACATCAGACGGGTGGCTCTGGCAAGCCCAGCTGCCATAGCCACTGAGGCATCACCTCCGGTTCCAGGCGAGCTTCGGGTACCAACTCCCGGAAACGCTCCACCTGGAAACGAGATAAAGCATCTGCTACGGAATTGGCCAGGCCTGCGATGTGCTTCGCCTGGAACAAGGCGTTTATCCTCAAACACTGAAGAACAAAGGCCCTGACCAGCCGCATTACCCGGTGCGAGCGCGACGTTTGCTGGTTGACAACAAAAACTACCGCTTGGTTGTCACACTAGAAACGGATCGTGGCATTCCGGAATTCGTCGGCCCATATGTGCGTGGCCACGACAATAGGGAACAATTCCAGGAAGGTCAGATCCCTCACGAGCGCACTCTCGGCCCAAGCCGGCGGCAGGGGGCCGCGCACCAGCGGCCCTTAAAGTACAGACCAAAGCCAGCCCCCCCAACCGCGTCAGAGTGGACCTCAAGCGTGGCATTTAGCAGACGCTCGGCACGCCAGAAGGAGATCCCATTAAACCCCTGCAGGAAAGCCAACCACATGCGCAAATCCTTGCGCATGGAGCAGGTAACCCTGATTTTGAAATGCGGCCGCCGCACCCCCACCATGGCGTCACACAGGTACCTGAGGAAGGCCCGGCCCGGGGCGACCACCCTGCAGGCAAAGTTCAGATGGCCCACCAATACTTGCAGCTCCCGCAGGGACAACCTGCGCGCCCCTACGGCCTGCTCGAGCAGTTCTGTCATCCTGCACAGCTTGTCCGCCGGCAGGTGACTGCATTCCTCCTCGGAGTCCAGCTCGACTCCCAGGAAGGTCAGCTTAGAGGTGGGCCCCTCCAACTTGTTCCATGCCAAGGGGACGCCAAGCTCACCGCAAAGCGAGACAAAGGTATCCAGCAGCCCCTGACATTCGCGGGACCCCTTTCTTCCGATAAAAAGAAAGTCATCCAGGTAATGGGCGGCCGACCAGATCCCCGCCCGCTCCTTGGTGACATGCTCCAACATCATGGAGAATGATTCAAACAGCGAGCACGACAGAGACAAGCCCATCGGAAGATTGCGGTCGAAGTAGTATTTGCCCTCAAATTGGATGCCCAGTAGACAAAAGTCGTCTGGGTGGATCGGCAGCAAGCAAAAGGCGGACTCAATGTCCGCCTTAGCCATCAGAGCCCCCTTTCCACAGCCGCGCAAAATTGCGACCGCCTCATCTAAGGACATATACTTCACCGAAGCCAGTTCCTCCGGTATCCCATCATTGACAGAGGCACCGTGTGGGAAAGACAGGTGGTGTATAAGTCTGTATTCACCAACGGCTTTCTTAGGTACGATACCAAGCGGGGACACCCGCAAATTGGGGATGGGGAGGGTCTCAAAGGGACCCGCTATTCGCCCCGCCGCCAATTCCTTGCCCAATTTCGCACGCACAATCTCCTCCATACCCTTCACGGACCTGAGGTTCTCAGCCCATGACGGGGATTTCGGATGGGGGGACGGGATCCTAAAGCCCTCCGCAAAACCCGTAGCCAAGAGCAACGCGGCCTTCCAGTCAGGATAGCCGCGCAGGATCCGGAGCAAGGGGTCCAGCCTAATCGGCGTTGGCCCCTTTTCCCTGCTGACCGGCACCTGAGCCGGGGGCCCCGCCCTTCTTCCCACCTGGTTGTCCCCGGCCGCCAGGCCTCTGCCCGGACAGCCGGGCGCAGCTATTGAGGGCGTGCTTGGCTCCACAGAGAGCGCAGGCATGCGTAAACAAGCACCCCTGCCTCCCGCAGCGTCCGGCCGTGTTATATTCAAAACAGGGCCGCGGGGGTTGAACCCACTGATTGCCAGTGCCTGGCTTGGCCTGGCTGCCCTGAGCGCGAACAATTAAGTGCCCGCTATCTGATCTATCACCCTTGGTGGCCCCCCCAGGAACCACGGTGTGGTTCCAAATTTCCCATTGGGGAGCGTGCCAGTCAACGGCGGGGTCGAGGGCCGAGCACAAACGCAAACTCTCATCATACGCCAACCAACCGGCCCCGCCATACTCCCGAGAAGCTTTATGGACGGTGTCCAAATGCTTCACCAGGGCCTGGGCTTTTTTGGGGTGCATTTGAAGCACCACCGCCATATAAATGGAGTAGCCCGATAACCAGTTTGCCCATTTCCTCTCCACTTTCCGTCTGCGGACCACTTCCTGATCCCTAAGTAGCTCCCCCACACGTTGGACAGGTTCAGGCTCCTTTTGCAAGAGGCTAAACATGTCCACGTATTTGCCTCTCCATATCTTCTCCTTGACGGCGAGGGCGAGGTGCCAGCCAAGAGGCATGCCCATATCGCAGTACGCCCTACGCGGCAGGTCATTCTCCGTCTCCGGGGAAAATCCCGAAGTCGAGGGAAGAGCCAAAGGCCATCCTGCAGACCCCTGGGGCCCGCCTGATGCCCCGCCGGGCTGAGTCCAAGGAGGCCAAGGCGAATGATCCGCGGCCTCCGGGGGGCCACACTAGCTCCCTGCCCAGGGTCCGATGGAGGGACCGGCGGCTGAGTCACCCCGTCCTGCCCGCCTGGGCGAGCTAGTAAGCTCACAAATAGGGCGAACCAGGCTGCGTTGCCAGCCCCACCTGACCCAGCCAAACTACCCCAGACATCCAGCAAGCCCGGGGGGGAAAGTGACGGAACCTCACCTGCAACGGCAGAATCCACGTCAAATGGCGGATCCTCAGGCTCCAAAACGCAGTGAGGGGCAGAAGCTGCGGTGGCAGGAGATGCCTGTGCCGCCCCAGCCACGTGGGGCGTGGGAATCCCGGCCCTAGAAGCAGAGGATAAGATCATTCTTGACCCCCTCCCCTTACGGGTGGAACGCCGGGCGGGGTCAGGTGTCCCAGATGCGCTGCCACCATCCCCCCGACCCGCATCCCGCTCAGCCTTCTCCCTTTCTAAAGCCTCCAAACGCGCGATGACCGCGTTGTATCTGGCCACCGCCTCATCCTCGTCCGAGGATGAGACCTCTGGGGTTGGCTGGCGAGCTGGCCGTTTGGGTGCCTTTCCCCCCCCCTTTTCTGCTTCTTCTTGACCATAGTGCCGTTTCCAGGAGCCCAGGGAAATAAAGTGTGTATTGTGTCTTGCTTTGTACAAGGTATCACCTAGTGGGGAGGGCTGAACGCCCCGCTCCCCACTCAAAAGTTGCTCCTGCGACGACAGGCCACCAGCAGAGGGGAGTCCCTGCCACCCCTGCCAAGGGGAGCTCGCTTGCCAAGGGGCTAAGCCCCGACGCTGAGAAGAAGGGGGGTGGTCCGACCCCCCCCCGAAGCGAAGCAGACCGCGTTCGAGGTCCCTCGTCGGCTCGGTCGCCCCGGAGGTACAAGCCGAGCTCGTTGGAGCGGAACCGCTCTGCCCGCAGCTGGGTTGTCACGCGGCCTGGCTGCGCAGAAGCCTCGGGAGTGGACGCTGGGCCGACTCGAGAGGAGCTCAGCCGTAAGCGTCTGCTCCCATTGCTTCCAAAACGCCGACTGAGGGAGCTGCAATAAACACGCAGCTCCCTCGTGCCGGCGTCCGGAGGCACGTGATCTGGCCAGCCAATCAGCTGGCCGGAATCACGGAGGAGAAGCGTCGCTGGACGCACCTCCCCGGGAGCAGGGCAAATGCTCCCGGGACGCGAGGTGCGTCCCAGAAGGATTACTTCATTACAAAATAACACAAACCGACCCACTTTTTTCTTTATAGGCCAGTACTTTTATTTAGCCTGCGTAGCAAATAAAATTAGGAGGTAGTGGGTACCAACTGCTGCACCATGTTGCCTGAAATTTTATTTGCATGCAAATAAATTTTATGTGCATGTGTGAAGCATGACGTGCATGGTGCTGGATGCCTGCCTGGAAAGCACAGACCAGGTCAGTAACGTGACTTTAAAGTTGGACTGATGGCAAGAGGCCTCAGATTTCACAGGCTGAAGGCCACTTTGTCAGAGCAATCACACCCCCATTGGGTTGACTTGGGAGAAGCTTTGCCTGACTTTTGTTTCCTGAAAAATTGCATGAGCAGCTCATCTTGCTTACCCAGCACATTTGACCTTGTGAACAAAGCCACATTCTGGGAGCTTCCTGATTCAAGGTAGACAAAGTTGTTAGTGACACAAAGGAAGGGTCTGCAGTCCTACTGTAGCAGTTCTTACCAACCCTGTGGCCATATTCAATCAAGGAGTCCATGTTAATGAAGGAACTGGCTTCCAGAGCTTATCGCAACTTCTTCGTTGCACCCTTCATAAGATGCAAAACAATAGCAGCTCCTATTTAGGGCCAGGGATGACAATCAAGAGCCACCAAGTTGCTAAAGAAGGTTCTTTGATGAGCTCACCCACAAAAGATCCCATAAGAGTCTAACTGCGCAATCCTGCGCAAGTACGCGGCGGTGGAACGAGCGTTCCATCGCCGGAAGTAGTCGCAAACATGCCATAAAGCACGTTTGCGACTACGCTGGAGCAAGGAAGGCTGGCGCAGAGGCTGGCCTCCCACGCTCTGGCGCTGGGATGACCCCACAGCCACCGGACCAGGTAAGTCAGGATCCGGCAGGCGGGGGGGGCAGTTCGACGGGTGAGAGAGGGGGGCCATTGGCCCAGCTGCCTGGGAGGGGGTGGGGATGGCTTCAGCCATATTCGGCCACTGCCGGGCGGCTGGGCCATTACACGGCCTCCTCCGACTTCCGCCAGCAATTTTGCTGGCGAAAATCCGAGGAGGCCGATCGGCCCAGGTGGCATTTACACTCAGGGAAGGGGACGAGCATTCCCTGAGTAGACCTCCGCCCTGGCAGCAGCCTGGCCACCGGGGAACAGGATCTGGCGGGCGGCCATGGGCCGCCGGCCAGATCCTTATGTAGGATTGAGCTGCCCACCTTAGACTCTAAGGAAATAATGAGTATAGAAGGTTGGAACAGAAAACCCCATGTGTCTTTCATTTGTTCCCCATCTGTTTTGTCTGGCCGCTGTCATGTGTGTTTGTTTCACACACCAGTGCTGTGTAAACCACCTCCATACCAGCAACTACCAAAGAACCATGGTGCTAAACCAGCATCCAGGCCTGGTGACCATTCGCTCCCATTTTCCTTTCTAAACTGCTTCCGTTCCCTCCATCAAGCACAATTGAAAGCTGCTGTGCTATCTTTTGTGGGCTGTCTTGCAATGTGCCCCCTCCAATCTGGGAAAGCAGTCTTGGTGCTCTAGCCCCACAAATCTTGCAACACAGCATACAAAAATCAGCAGAGAAAGGACTTGTAATCTTGGTCCTTGGTACAGCCTACAAAACCCTTCTATCTTTCCTTGTCTCATGTGCAGTCAAATTTACAACATGCCTAGTGTTGGAATATGCAGCAATGCTGATTTGCTGCCTCCTGCTGCTTATTGCAGGCAAGTAGAGCAAGACTAAGTGCTAGAGAGGCTTTGCAAGGTTAACAGGAAGTGCTTCTGTTAACCTTGCTGAACCTCATGCAAAGCTTCCTATCTGGATTTTCTTGTGCAATGTGACTTTTGGTATTTTATCTCTGCCAACACTTAGTGCCTCTATTATTTTCCACCTGTGTTTGAGTGCTGTGTGTACATGTGCATGAGCTATTTTAGTTTGTTTTTAAACAATTTCAGGGCCTCAGGCCTCCACGGAATAATTCCCCTTAACTGATCTATCAGGAACTCCAAAGAGTAAGAAAGGGATCTCTTACACACATCTCTTGCACACTGTCTCACCCATTCCCAGGCCCACTGGCGTTGCTGGAGATGGGGCGGAAAGCTAAGTTCTGCAGCTTTCCGCCCCACCGTTACTCTCCGGTACGAGGCGCCCCGCCCCCTCATCATAGGAGCCCGTCAGCAGAGAGAAAGCAACGTGCAGGGACTCTCATCATATTTAACATTACTGATGTAGAGATTCAAAATTATTTCACATGGCCAGTTTGGGAGACTTATAACAAAAGGGGCTGGATGGCATTTGCTGGTAATATATAATGTGCTTAGAGTTTGGCACTGGCTATGTTCACGAAAATGATCTGGACATGGTGCCACCTGCATGCAGCTACAATATCCAGATTAACTGCTCCTGATATACTTCTGAATCAGGGTTCAGTCCTGACGAGACTGACTGTTCTGTCGTATGATGCTTTCTTTTGTTTGTATACAAGCCAACGAGGGAGAAAACAAAGGTTTTCCCCCATTTGATGCCTTTCTCAGGTGACATTTCATTGTCAAATCCTCTGACCTGATTTTCTCATCCCCTTAACCTACTTCAATAAGCCCTGAAGAAAACAACTCCCACACCATTGTATGGCCTCTATAAATCTCCAAAATCCCACTTTAGGATGTGTGGCATCTTTTGTAAACCAGCTGCTTTACATAGGTGAGTAATCATCCATGTCCTAACAAAGTAGGTAATATAATTTCAAATGAAATTTGATTCTTTCTCTCCAGAAAAAAATGAGCAAAGCAATTTAAGAATAAAAATAGCAGCACATTTGTTTGGCTCCTTTCCCCACCTCCAATCTCCACTTTAAAAAAAATGCAAGGCAATATTGTTTGTCTGTGGAGGAATATCATTTGGTAATTGCTCAAGGAAATGGCAATCCTGATTTCGTTAGGTGGCATCAGCAAGCAGATGGTATTCTTGAAAACTCTCTCCTGGCAAAAGTAAAATCTGATGATTACATTTCATAGGATTTTTAAGTTGACAGCTCTATAAGCTGATGGGTAAATACATATTTAACATTTTGGTTGGGGCCAGCAAAGGACAATATATATGCCTAAATAATGAGCTACTGTATTTCATTGCTTAATGGAGTCACTCTGCATAATGAGGTATTCTATCTGGTACCGGCAAATATGGGATAACATATGCATACATTTCTCTTAAAAAAAAACAAAACCCCAGCCCTGATATTTTGCTCCTAACTGGCAGTCGGCAGTCCAGATTCAGCTCCTGAAATAACAGCTCCTGAAATAACTCCTCAAGCCCTCATTTTAATCAGTGGTAACCCTCCTGAGCGAATTGGTGCCTTCCTTGTTCTACCTCACTTCATCCAGCTTGTGACGGAGAAGGCCTTATCCATGCTTGGATAGATCTACAGGGTACATGTATATTCTGACATATGTTCAGTGCATCTGGGATCATTTGGCATCATTGCAGTTGACAGTGGGAAGCTGATGGAAACGAAAGGGCCTCTGCGTCTGCTGCGCCTCCCATACAGATCAAACCTCGCCAGATGACTCTATTCAGCCAACTCCAGGATCTTTAGAAATATAACCTTATAAATATAAATTCATGCAAGATAATAATAATAATAATAATAATAATAATAATAATAATAATAATAATACCACCAGTATTTAAATACATTTAAATACTGCCTTTCTCTGGTCATCGGATTTCTCCTCCGACTTTAATTCGGCGGCTTACATAGGCAGGCTATATAAACCAAAGAGGTTTTTACATATTACAAAAGTTCTAATCTTGCACAGAACTCTCATTCCAGGTGGCTTCCTTTACGGTCTGACATTCACCTCCCATGCTTCGACTTGACAGCAACACTGTCTCCCACTCAGAGTGCCAGCTGCAGAATTCTCTCTTCCACCAAGGCTTCTGCAGCTTGTAAGAGGCATTTATTTATTTATTTTTATTTTTCACATTTTTATACTACCCTTCCTCCAAGGAGCTCAGAGTGGTGTACATATTTCCTCCCTTCCTTTTTGTCCTCACAACAACCCTGTGAGGTAGGTGGGGCTGAGAGATAGTGACTGGCCCAAGGTCACCCAGGAAGCTTCGTGGCTGAGCGGGGATTTGAATCTGGATCTTCCAGGTCTAAGTCCGAATCCCAAACCACTACACCATCCTGGCATGTCAACAGCTTTCGATGGGTCTCAAACTGCCGTCCTTCAGATCTTCAGGCATATGAGGCGGCCACTCTACCAAATGAGCCAGACTTCCTGCCCTGAGGCAGACCCCCTGCAGAATTGCCATTTCAATATATGAGGAGCCTCATTTCCTTGTGCAGTGAGAAGTTCCAGTGACAGAGCACCACTTGACTTCCAGCTTCCTTGGAAAGAGAAATCGCTGGAGGTTTGTTTGTTTGTTTATTTATTTATTTATTTATTTATTTATTTATAGAATTTATACCCCGCCTTTCTCCCACAAGGGCAACCAAGGCGGCTTACAATAAAAACATTAAGATATATATATACATTTAAAATCAAGAATTAAAACAATTAAAACAAACAGCCCCAGTGGGTCATCCACATTTACATTTGTTAAAAGTGATTTGTTAAAAAGCCAACCCGCCATGTCAGACATCAAATGCTGATCTAAATAAAAATGTCTTAAGGCATGCCCCGCCGAAAGGTCTCTAAGGAGGGAGCCGTTCTCAATTCCAGGGGGAGGGAATTCTACAATTGGGGCGCCACTACCGAGAAGGCCCTATTCTGCTCCGCCATCCCCCTCACCTCCGTCAGTGGCGGCAAGGTTAACAGGGCCCCCCTGATGACCTCAGAGTACGGGTCGGATTATAAAGAAGGAGGCGGTCCCTCAAATACCCTGGACCCGAGCTGTATAGGGCTTTAAAAGTCAAAACTAGCACTTTGAATTGTGCCCGGAAACGAACCGGCAGCCAGTGTAGTCGCCGAAGCAACGGTCCGACTGAGTCGAACCGACAGGCCCCGGCAACCACCCGGGCCGCCGCATTCTGCACTAGTTGCAGTTTCCGAACAGTCTTCAAAGGCAGCCCCACGTAGAGCGCATTGCAGTAATCTAGTCTAGATGTCACTAGGGCATGGGTCACTGTGGCCAGGTCTGCACGATCCAAGTACGGTCACAGCTGCACACCAGCCGAAGCTGGGCAAAAGCCCCCCTGGCCACAGCTGCCATCTGGGAATCCAGGAGCAGCTGCGCATCCAGGAGAACCCCCAAGCTGTGGACCTGCGCCTTCAGAGGGAGTACAACCCCATTCAGAGCAGGACGATGATCCAGTACCTGAGTCGTAGACTTCTGGACCAGAAGAACCTCTGTCTTATCAGGATTTAATTTCAGCTTGCCCCCATCCAGCTCCCAACTTCCTCCAGACAACGATTCAAGACATCGACCGCCCCCTTGGAGTTGGGTGGAAAGGAGAGAAAGAACTGGGTGTCATCAGCATACTAATGACTCCCTACCCCAAACCCTGGATGACCTCTCCCAGTGGCTTCATATAGATATTAAACAGCATGGGGGATAGAATTGACCCTTGTGGCACCCCACACCTCAAGGGCAAGGGTGCCGAACAAGCATCCCCCAGCACCACCTTCTGGGATCTATCAGCCCGGAAGGAGCTGAACCACCTCAACATGGTGCGTCCAAGCCCCAACCCAGCCAACCGACCCAGAAGGACACCGTGGTCAATGCTGTCAAAAGCCGCCGAGAGGTCCAGCAGAACCAACAGGGACGCACTCCCCCTGTCCAGTCCCCGGCGCAGGTCATCCACCAAGGCGACCAAGGCCGTCTCTGTCCCGAACCCCGGCCTGAAGCCAGACTAGAATGGATCCAGATAATCTGCTTCCTCCAAGACCCTCTGGAGCTGAGACGCCACTACCCGCTCGATCACCTTGCCCAGAAACGGGATATTTGAGACTGGCCGGAAGTTGTTCAAAATAGTGGGATCCAGGGAGGGTTTCTTCAGGAGGGGGCGCACCACCGCCTGCTTCAAAGACAGGGGCACCACCCCCTCCCTCAGAGATGAATTTACCACCCTCCCTGTCCACTCAGCCAGCCCCGCCCGGGCAGCTCTAATCAGCCATGCCGGACAAGGGTCAAGCGGGCAAGCAGATGGTCTCACACTCCAAAGAATCCTGTCCTCATCCTCAGGTTCTACAAGCTGAAAAGAATCCCAGGAAGGAGAACAGACAGGTGCCTCAGGGACATCATTAGATACTGCTAACGCGGCGTCCAAGTCATGCCGAATCCGATCGACTTTGTCCACGAAGTGCTTTGCAAACTCATCACAGCAAGCCAGATGGAGCAGGCCCCGGACTACACGGAAAAGCTCAGCTGGACGGTTCTCCGCGGACGCGATGCCGGCAGAAAAGAAAGCCCTCTTCGCTGCCGCCACCGCCACGGAATAGGCCCTGAAGTGAGCTCTAGCCCGTGCCCGGTCGGAGTCAGCACAAGTTTTCCGCCACTGTCGCTCTAGGCCTCTGCCCTGCCGCTTCATCGTCCGCAGCTCCTCAGTAAACCAAGGGGCCGCTCTGACTCTGCGGCTTGGTCGAGGATGCTCAGGAGCGATCAGATCCAGAGCCCTGGTCATTTCCCCATTCCAGAGGTCAACCAGGGCGCTGGGTGAGTCGCCGACTCTGTCCACAGGAAAGTCCCCCAGAGCCCTCAGGAATCCATCCGGATCCATCATCCTCCGGGGGCGGACCATAGAGTGAGGTCCCCCACCACTGCGGAGGCGACAAGCCGTGATAAGCCTAAATCCCACCAGGAAGTGATCTGTCCATGACAAAGGAGTGATGTTAATTTCCTCCACATCCAGATCACCATCCACCTGCCCCGCAGTAAACACCAGGTCCAGCGTGTGTCCCGCATCGTGCGTCGGGGCAGATACTCTCTGAGACAGACCCATGGTTGCCATGGCGGCCATGAAGTCCTTAGCCGCAGCTGTCCTCGGGGCCTCAGCGTGGACATTAAAGTCCCCCAACACCAATAGGCGAGGGCACTCCAACGCCAGCGCCGAGATCACCCCGGTCAGCTCAGGCAGGGAGACTGTTGGGCAGCATGGTGGGCGGTACACCAACAGAATCCCTATTCTGTCTTGCCCTTCCAACACGACATGGAGGCACTCAAACCCAGTGGACCACGGGACAGGGTACCCAGTGAGACTGATGGTATCACGATAGACTATCGCAACTCCGCCTCCCCGCTCCTGTAGTCGTGGCTGCTGCAATACCCGGAAACCTGGCGGGCACATCTGGGAGAGACTTACCCCTCCTGACTCATCCAGCCAGGTCTCCGTAATACACACCAGGTCAGCACCTTCATCCAGGATTAAATCCTGGACTAGGCAGATTTTATTGTTAACTGATCTGGCATTCAAGAGCAGCAGTTTCAGACTCAGGGGACTGTTGCCCAGACCGCCGAGGGTCAGAGGGATGGGAGAAGGGCCAGAAAGAGGGACAGTCTGCCTGTGACTGATCCTCGTTCTCCTGAAACGGCCTGCCCAGTCCCCACCGCCATATCTTCCGTGACCCGTCACTCTGCTAATGGTGGCCGCCCGCCCCTCCCCTAGGCTCCCTCGAGGTGTCAAACACATAGCCCTTCAGCGAAGCCTACTTCTTGACCAGATGACCTAAAGCTCTCACACACTCACCACACACTCTTAATCACCACCTCACTCCCCAGTCAATCTGTATCTAAAAAGCATTCCCTCCAAACCCCAACTACTCCTGTCCAGCAACCCCCGTCTCCCTCTCACCGAGGCGCGGGTCACTGCACCCCACACCCCTTGCCCCCCTCTCACCAGGGCAGAGGTCCCACTCATCCCTCCTAGGCCTCCCTCTCACCGAGAACAAGGTTCACCACTCCCCTAGCCCATTCACAAAACCCCCACACTAACCAAACTACCCCAATCCTACACACTCAACCTTCACCAACATACATATATCACTCACTCTACCTTTCTCTCGATGCTGACATGGCTCCTCCAATCTCCTTAAGATGTCATGTGCACAGATAAGCAGTGTGCAAGGAGAAGGGAGGGGGGCTAACAGTTAATGGCAAATGGTGACCCACTGGGTAACAACAGCTTGGGTGAGCTCAGCCGCAGGGTGCAATCTTCTGGCCTGCTTGGTCTTCGATTCACTGGGCGAAGAGCCACGGGCAAAGAGCCTTTCGGCTTGAGCCAGAGGCTCTTCTGCCAGCTCACCTGGGGAGGGAGAGAGAGGGATTGCTGAGTTCCGGCCCCCTCAAGGCTCAGGTGTCTCCAACGTAAAGGGGACCACACTCCCAGCTCCCAGAGAAGCCCAACAAACTGACTGGCAAGCCAGTGGCTCTTTCTAGCAGCTCACCTGGGGGAGGGAGAGAGAGAGATTGCTGAGTTCCAGCCCCCACAAGGCCCAGGTGTCTCCAACTTAAAGGGGACCACACTCCCAGCTCCCAGAGTTTATGGTGTCTTGGTAACACTGACTTTATTAACAAATACACAGCTTGAGCATTGGATGGAGGTCCATAGCAGAACCCTCTTCCAAGAAACAATAGGCTACATCAGTTCCCCAGACCGTGGTCCTGCCCCCTGAAGGCGCTTCAGCAATTAGCTCGGTCCCTCTTCGCTTCCATTCAGTTCTTTCTGTTTGTCTTTCTGTTTGTTTCTGCCGCCAGAATCTGGTTTTTTTGTTGTTCTTCCTTGTTTCTCACTCTCCCCTCCCCCCAATAGTTAAGTGGTTGCTTCCCTCCACTCAGACGACTTTCTGCCATCCAGAGAGATCTCCCTTTAAGGAGCGTCCTGCACCATTAAAAAAACTTGAGCTCTTTTATCATCCCAGGCACGCTGTCCAGGCATTGTCTTTCTTTGGGCCAAGCCCAAATGCTCACTCCTAGCATCGCATTCCAAGTTAGTAGCAACATTTTAATATGTGACTGACTGGAAAACATTCCAGACTTTTCAGCACTTGGGCTCCCCTCAAAGCAAGCTTGGTATTAAAGTCAAAAGGTAGAGAGGATCAGGATTCTTTGTTGCCATTGAGAGTTCCTGGTTAGATGCAGCATGCAGGCATGGTGGTCACTGTGAATTATTCAGCCCTACTTAGAACTATAAAAAGAGGAGAGACAACTGAGTACTTTAATGAAACCAAAGTGACTGTTTCCAAGAAACTTGTTTATGCTTCTGTATGGAGGCTGAGTGCCTTAAGGGCCGTACATACTGTCTTCAAATGCATTCTTAAAATATATTAATATAAAACACTCTGATGTGTCTCCACTTGACAGAAGGAAAAGCTAGGTCTTCTGACTCTTGCAGCACCGTCGGAGTTTCCTTAGAGTGCTTTGACTAATTTGATATTATGCCCCAAGACATTCATGCCAGGAACAGAAATACTCTCTATCATCTGATTAAAATTTAAGAAATCCAATGAATGGTTAAGACACTTTTTTTAAAAAAAAAAAGCATAAAAGTCAAAAATTTCTATGAAGGAGACTATTTCTTTCCCTAGAGGGGGCCTTTGGCCAACAAACTCACAGGGTTATTCTCTGAAATGTAGGACATTTTCATGAAGCCAAGACTGCAATTCTATGTACACTTACTAGGGAGTAAGTCCTATTGAACATAATAAAACTTACTTCTAAGCAGGTCCATCCAACTCCTGAGAGCAACTGAAATAGCACCCTCCCACCTCCCACCCCCAAGAGCAAGGAGATATGCCCCCTCTTCCCACTGGGTCCCCAGATTCCACCAACTGAAAGAGGCCCAAGAATCATCTGATTCTTCAACCACTGGAGAAGAGGAAGAGAGGAAAGAGCAGGGACATTCTAGGCTTCTCACTATATCCTCTATTTTTTCCCTTTCTCCTCAGTGTCTGGAGAATCATCTGATTATCCAGCCACTGCTACTTTCTCTTACTACTAGCTTCCCAAACAGGTGGAAACAGGCAGTGGTAGCTGGAGAACTGCATGATTCTCCAGCTGAAAGAGGCCCGAGAGCCTCCATGGTCCCCAGGGCATCTGGAGGCTCAGTGGGAACAGGAAATGGTAGCTGGTGTCAGCTGGGCCGGCTCTTGAGGGTCCACTGGGTGAGCAATCTGGCAGGCTAGGTGTAGATGGCGGGCAGGCATGGGGTGTCCATGAAGCATCCTTTCCAGCCAGTGGCATCGCTGGAGCTGGGGCGGAACGCTAAGTTTCGCACCACGCTGACCTCCGTTACTCATCGGCACGAGGCGGCCCCGCTCCCTTGCCTTCAGAGCTATTCAGTGCGGTGAAGGCAATGCGCAGGGAGTCTACTGCGCGTTGCCTTCGCCGTATGTGAGACTGCACTTGAAGACAGTCCACAATCTTCAACTGGATCAGAATGCAACTGGCATGGTTTTGACTGGAGCTGTTCAGCTCATTCACATTATACCAACCTTCTAACATCTTCATGGATTGCCAATTTGCTTCTGGGTTCAAATCAGGTTTTGTGTTTTTAATGGCTTGGGGTCAGAATATCTGGATGAGTAGCTTCATTCTGAAGCCAATCATAATGAGGACAATGTTTTCTTCCCTCACAGAGGCGTCGCTCTGTTAGGGGCAGGACTGTAAGTTTCACCCCATCCTAGTCCCATTTACCAAGCCAGCAGGAGGCGGCCCCGCCCCCTCACTGTCGGAGCCTTTCCCGTGCGGAGAAAGCAGCAGACAGGGAGTCTCTTGCCTGCTGCTTTCTCCGCACAGAATGGCTCCGACGGCGAGGGGGCGGGGCCGCCTCTTGCTGGCTTGGT
Organism: Plestiodon gilberti rubricaudatus; assembly: GCA_026170595.1. Classification (NCBI taxonomy): domain Eukaryota; kingdom Metazoa; phylum Chordata; class Lepidosauria; order Squamata; family Scincidae; genus Plestiodon; species Plestiodon gilberti. The sequence continues at coordinate 82,177,076 of JANXHW010000001.1, forward strand.
AAACGGAACTAGGATGGGGCGAAACGTATGGTCCCGCCCCTACCGGAGCGACGCCTCTGTTCCCTCACTCTAAAGGACTGGTGGGGAAATGAAAATGGCAGCCATCTGTTGCTCTTACTTCAGGAAATACCACCACCAGAACAATGAAAATGGTGGTGTCATGGGGAAAGCCCCATAAACTGGGCACTCATTTTCTTTGCTGCACCCTCTTTAAAAGTATGTTTGACTGACCAGGGCTGGCCCATCTATGAGGCAACCTGAAGCAACTGACTCTTGCAGGTGGGGAGTGCCCATCTCTCTACTTGCCTACTTGCCTCCACTACTTCTCCTTCTCATTCCACTCCCTGGATTAGAGAAGGAAGGGGGGAATAAAGAGGAAAAAGAAATGTGGAGGGGGGAGTGCTGAGTGAGAACACTGGAAAGTGGGAAACGCAGAGGCTGGCACATCACTGAGTAGGGGGGCAGCATTTGGCATGCCACCTCAGGCGTCAGGAGGTCATGGACCAGCCCTGGACTGACCACCCTACTTAAAATGGCTTCCTGCCTATATGACTTCAGTAGCAACTTGATGGTCTGTATTGTTCTGTAGCTGTTAGGTCTAGTTTGGCACTTAAATGTTGTGCTGTTATAACTCAAGCAATCTGTTATGCTAGGTAAGTGGGCAAGAGTCACAGAGCTGTGTTTGCTTGCTTTTTGAAACCAGTACCACCTATTTCTGTCATGTTTTAACTGGTGAAATGTCACATGGTGCTAGGGATGACATTTCAGTATAACAGTCTTTAGGTCACAGGGCAAGAGGCCATCAGCAATCTCACCAACCTCCTGAATCTTGTGCAGCACTACCAAGGAATGCAGATCCTTCGATGTTGTCCTGATTCAACTGTGCCAGATTTGTTGGCATGAAAATGTTGCATATCTGATTTCATTCGGTGCTGATTTTTGAAACGAAGCCATGTCAGCACAAATTTCTTTGATGGAGTCTGTGTAAACTGATTATAATTCAATTAATAAACCTAGTATAACAAGTCTTATCAGAAAGTAATTGACTATAACAAATGTTCTAAGAAGACACCATTCACTAACTGTCTAGTAATTATCTAGTTGGGGCTTATCATTAGTGCTTCTCGTTTCAAAAATTAATACAAATATGACAAGGTAAGGATTGCCATTCTGCTACTGTAAACAACTCTAATTGCTGTTATTTCCACCAGGTGTTTGGAGCTCCAAGTAATATTGCATTTATATTCATCTGGTCAAAAGTATATTTGTCTGGTCAAAGTTCAGGCAGCCCAGAAATCAATCCTTGGCTAAGAGTGTCACCTTTTAAACTAGCAAATTCTGAAAATTCCAGCGTTTCAATCACTTGGGCAAAATGAATTGAACATCAAGGGGCCTATGTAACCACAGAATAATTGCAGATAAGCAGTATTTATTAGGAAGCAGATTATTGACAGTGCCTAATGGTTATTATAGCCAACACGGCATTTTCCACATTCTCTAATATAGCATTTTGGATTTCTAGAGTGGATATGATAAGCAAAATAATTTGATATATCTGTGAGAAGCCACCATGGGAGGTGCACCGCACTGCTTTGCTTGATCTAACTAACCCAACCAGTCATGGCGATAGTGGAAGGATAAAATGGCTTAAACTTTCAATAGGGAAATGGGCTTGAAACTAGAGAAGAGCAGATGGAGAAGCAATGGGCTAAGAGAAAGATGCGCCAGTTCCCCCTTGACAAAGGCAGCAGTAGCAGCAACAGTGGACTGATTGGAGAGCTGACTTTGGCTCCAGTGCAGAGTGTGACAACTGCTTGCAAACCTCAGGGATTGCATGGAACATACATAAATCCTCAAACCAAGCCAGTTCTGTGCATTCCCTACTGAAGGATATGGGTGGGCTTCTGAAAACTGTGGTTTCGTTTTGTTCTGTTTTGTTCTGTTTGCTGTTGTCATTATCGGTAGCTTGGTCAACTTCTGGAATTTCAGAAATGACCTACGTGATTGACACCATCACTCCTAAACGTTCTCTCCTGTTTGCTTGAGCTTGGACAGATCTCTTTGTTTCTGTTCCGTCTCAACTTCACACAACTTCTTTTGATTTCTATTTTACTCTCCTTCACCAACTCTCATATTTTTTGGGTTGTTTTCAGTCAGTGGGAAAAAAAATCTGTATTTAAATATAATTTTTAAAGCATTTCCTACCCAAACATCTGGTATGGTAATACATTGCAAAGGCAGTGTACATAGGGTTTTCATACATAGGGTTTTTTCCCCCCTCCACAAAGGTATGGAATGCATAGAATCTGTACACATGTCCATACCTTATAAAACCCAATTGATCGGAAAGCAGAAGACTTCCAGACCCATGTATTCTATTGCAAATTTCAATGAGATCAAAATCCCTCTTGAGCTTTTTGGCTCTGAGAAATTGGTAACAGATGCAGCCCTTCGCATGATAATGCTTCAGAATTCTAACATTGTAGCTTAGTTTTTGGTTGTTGTGTGTGTGTTGCTTAATTGTTACTTATATACATACACATACTTGTGTGTGCTGCTTTATCATGTTATATGCTGCTTTGGGAGCTCTTTGGGTCAAAATATATGAATAATGTTCATATATTGGTTGTGAATATAAATGAATACAAAAAATGACTGACTCTATATCCTTTTGGACCTACTCAAATCTCCTCCTGGTTTAGCCATTGCCTCCACTGTCAGAGCTCTTGCCCTGTCCAGATAGGCATTTGGTTTTTTTGTTTGTTTCAGGAATTGGCAATCCCAGTCTTGCTGCAATTCCAACACCTATCTCTATGTACTATTAAATGTAAAGGTGCAAATTTTATTTTGTACTTCAGGCACAACAATATCTGAGTCGGGCACTTTCATTTCTCTTGATCAATTTCACTGTGCACAGAGAGAGCCTGGTGCAGCACAGCCTTCTAGCTACATACGGTATATCTCCTCCCTCACCAATTAGGTTGTCTTAATGCTTTACATTCTTTCCTCTTGTTTAATGGAGCAAGGGAAAAAAATAATGTGACCCAATATCATTGACAGTGCAATTCTATCCAATGTACACCACCGGTGTAACCAGCAGGGGAGGGCAGGGTGTGAGGCTTTGGGGGGGAGGGGAGATTTAAATCTCCTTTGAATCTCCCTTTGGAGGGAATTTGTTATATTAGCGTATTGACTAGCAATGAGCCTGAATCAAAATCAAAAGCTGATCAGAAAGCAAAGAGTAACAAAGATCTGGATAGGACATATGCTAAAGATGATGCTAACACTACATGGCAAGGCTACAGGGTCTGCAGGCACTCAAATTTCCTGGATGGGCCGGTTGGCTATGTCTACTGACAATCCACAGAAGTCCTACTGTGTCCAATGGGGCTTATTTTTAAGTAAGTGTGTGATTGCAGTCCTAGAGTAATAGAAGTGTTGTGAATTACCTGAAGGTAATGGACATACACATGTTGTCTAATAAACATGTAATACCCTGACTACATTTTCCAGAAATATTACATGTCAGTTAAATGGTGAAAAAGAGAGAAATGATAATGGATTTCAAATTCAAGGCTACTTTGTTTAAAAAAAATAAGTTGAAGGATATTTTCATCAAATAATGTCTGAAAAGGTCATCAACAGGAAAAAAAATCAATCTTGTAAGCAAAATAAACTTTACATGCCTTTGGTTTTCATATCATATAGACAAGAATAACCTTTTCCTTGAAAAACCAATAATCAGCCACTACAGCATGTGGAATTCCATTTATATTTTTCCATATATAAAATAAAATCCATGCATCTCAGTATAACACACCACTGCAGTGCAAGCGAATCTAACATCCGTTCGGTTGCTATGTGATGTGATGTTGTCTTGAAAATAGTTTGGGGAAGCCTTTTTGCTCATCTTTTTGTAATGTCACGTATGTTGTACACCTCTGAAATCAATTCTTTGTGACTTAGCTCTAGCCAGAAGCTGTATGGCTAATTAACAAGGTGAACTTCACGATCCCTATGCTTCCACTCATTAAAGAGTTCAGCGGAACTGTTGAACAATTCAGGATAAGCCAACGCAAGTGAGAAGGCGTAACGATGACAGTTGTCCATATGGTCATGATCATTCAGCTTTTTGTTTCTGTGAAAGATAAGAAATGAGTTTGAACATCTTACCGACGACTCATACAATTGTCAGAATGTCTAACTATAAAATTACTCAAGCAAGATATTTTGCATTTTATGAACAGAGCAAGGAGAGGGTGCCATCATTGGTAGGCCCCTCTCTAACCACGATTCTGTACAAGAGTCTGATGTATAATTTAGAAAGCATTCTCTGCTGTGTAGAACAAGAAGCAAGGTAACAGGAAACCTACGCCACAGTCAGCCAATTCCAACTGGATTGTCACTGGCAATCTGAATTTCCCAGGGAGCCAGATTCTACCTTTTTTTTTTTTAAAGAGAAAGCCACTCACTATTGGCAAAGCATTCCTCTACTCCCTTTGGAAACAATCACTATCTTACATGGCTGCACATAGCATGGGGAAAAGCAAATTGGGACTAGGTAAGACTTGAATGAGGTCATGTCTAAAGGAAGAGAATTTCTGGCCAGCAACAGGCTTAATGTTTCAAATGGGAAAGAGGAGTTGCAAGAAACTGATGATCAGGCTTCACAACGTTTCCTGATCAAATAGAGATGTGATATGCATCCTTCTTGATGTAGTAGACAGGTGCATGCAAGAAAATTAAACAGACACACATAACAGCAGACAGGGTACATACAGTAAGCACTGGGGCCTTAGGAAAAAATGGAGATGGCCAGGCTAAGTTGACTGAACCTCAGAATCAAACCAATGTGGGTTGCAGTAGTCACGTGCCCTTTTTTGGCTGGGCATTGGTGTGCCCCAAGACATGTCACAAGACAACTACAGACAAATTATTACATGATACATGATATAGGCATATTATGCAGGAATGCAAAGCAATGAAAATGGCTACATCAAATCCCATCAGGTTTCAAGCAAAAACCCAACCTCTACAACACTTCGGATGGTTTTGCCTTGTTTCTGTCATGGGCTGGTATTGCTCTCTTGTTTCTGGATCATGCCTCCCATCCAAGATCTTCTCTGTGCCATGGATGTTACTTGAGAGCCAGTGCTCAGGAATCTTGTAGGCAGGGGTGGTGGTGGGGAAGGCACAAATACGACCAATCCCTAGACTCAGGATTGGCCCATCCATGAAGGTGAATAAGGCGGTCATCTCAAGCAGCAGGTTGGCAGGAGTGTCCACCTGTGTCCACCCACGCACCTTCACTGCTTCTCCTCCTCCCAGTTCCTGGATTGGAAAAGAAAGAGGGAGTTGTAGTGAAAGAGGAAGCATGGAGGATAGAACAGTGGTGGGTTCCACTGTTCCAATCCAGGGACTGGGAGGAGGAGAGGGTGACACATCACCAGATAAGGGAGAGAGCGTTTGGCACACTGCTTCAGGTGCCAGGAGAATTTGGACCAGTCCTGTCTAGACTTCCCTGATACATTACTTGTGCATGCACCCAAGCAAGCACACTGTAGGGGAGAGGAGAAGTAGGACTTTGTTAAATCCATAGGGATCCCTACTTACAAAACTACTGTGCCTCTGCAGAGGTAAGGATGGTTCCCATGATATACACCCATCCCGAGTCTATAGGGTGAAATATATGATGGAAATTAAAGGCTCTGTAAATGACAACTAGTTTTTAATCAAGATTGCAACCTACAAACTAGACTTTCACTCAGCTGAAGTTACCCTGACCTTCAGAATGCTCAGTCAAGGCTCACTGTACATGATATTTCTCATTGAAGAACCTGCCAGCTATCTCATCAAGATTCTGCTCAACTCCCAACGTTATACATCCCACATCTGTCTTGTTTCTAAACTTAAAAAAAAGGCAACTGCACACAGTTAGGCTGCTGAAATCCCAATGAAGTATATCATTGGGTCTATCAGGGACGTATGGTGTGGGAACGGCAAGGGAAGCAGAACTGCCCTGTCGTAGTCCATGGAAAATAGCCGCAGCCTCCCCTGGTATTGCGCATGCACTACACCCGCTTTCTCTTTTGCGGGTGGAGCACGAGCGCAATCACAGGGGAGGCTGCAGCTATTTTCCATGGACTACGACAGGGACGTTCTGCCTCCCCTGCTGCCCCCACATCACAAGTCCCAGGGGTCTATGTGGATATACAACATTTCCTCATGCAGAGGAAGACTCTTGGTTCACTAACCCAATGTTGTCTTCCTTTGACTGAGAGCACCTCTGACAGGCAGTGGACTCAGTTTGCACAGGATTGCAGCCCAAATTCTCCAATTTTATCAACTCTCCAAAGCTCTTTGCAATACCCTAATCTTCAGAAGGCTGATTTCACTTGTCACCCATTATCTATACAATTCCATGTATTTGGCAGGTGCAGCTACTATATCCTGATCACATTTCACATGAACAGAGCAAAGTGTGTATGGGCCAATAACGGCATTAAAAAAGCATCTTGTATCTTGCAGTGCCAAAGATATAAATTCAACAGCTCACTCATAAATCCCTGTGTTGCCAATCTTATTCTTAGTCATTAATTTTTATGCAACTGACATCTAAATGGACAGGCAGGACTCATAAAAAGACCTTAAAAGTCAGCTCCATAAAAGTCTTTCAGTAGATTGAAACTGGGCCAGAACCATGTCTCTGCATGAACTAACATCAAGAAAGTGCCCTTCCATAGATCTTTGATTTGCCATGGAAGCAGTAAAACATTTTGCTAACTCAATTTTAATTGAATCAGACCCCTCTAATCAACTGCAAAGCTGGGTGACTTTTCAAAAGCAAGCAAATGCTAAAAACATTTGGGCAAGATGAATGACTGGTGCTGCAGAACCATATGAAAATAACTGGCAGCAGCTTTCCCCCAATTTTCTAGGATAGGTGTAATGAGTGTTGCCTGGCCTTAGTAATAACTCAATTTTACAGGATAGTCCAGAAACAGATGTTGTGCTCTCGTTCCTTCTCTCATGCAGAATGCTGCTTGCCAGGCATCTCGAGAAAGGTCTCCTGTGCCCAGAACAGCTTATGGATGCCTGGATAAAAGCGAGTGTTGGGCCTGTCATTTTCTCTTCTGATCAAGCCAGAAGCGGGAGCCAGATAACTAAGCCAATAAAGCCTACCACCATCCACAGATGCTGTTGGAGATGAAAGGGATATTTATAAATATGTTTCAGTTGAACTTACCGCTAAACCAACATGTCAGTAATCTTCCATAAACCCAAAATCTTCTTCTGAATCTCAACAATACGTGTCTTTTAGAAGTCGTCACCTTGGGATGTAATGATAGCTGGAAGTATAACTGGAATTCAAAAGAAATAAAAAGGTTCATGGAGGTTAACAATGGGGATATTGACTTTGGCTCAGAACATCCCTCCTGATACATAATTGGAGTGATGAAAAGGTACAAACATACCAGTGTATGAAGATTTTTTTTTAACGCCTGTTTCTAACTCTTACCAGCGATTAAAGGTCCAATTCTATCCGATAGGGCTGCCGGCAGAACATGTGTTCCACGAGTAGAAGTATCAGAATCCAAGTGGAAGTGCCTGAATCTGGTGCACCTCATGTGATATATACACATGTTCGCCAACACTGCTAGTGAGCTGAATGAGGCTGCCAGCGCTCGCCAACACTTGCCAGTGGCAAGACACCATCTGTCAGCTCCAGGTAAGGCAGTTGTGGGGGTGGATGGTGGGATAGCACCAGTATAACAGCTGGCACTGAACCAAGAAGACCCATAGGGAAAGTGGAGGAGCCTTTCCCTAGGGTAAGGGAATGAAAGTTCCCTTACTTTGAGGAGTCCTCTGCAAGTGTCCCCCACCATAGGGTGCAGCGCGCACCTCCTTGGCTTATGTGCACCATCAGGAGGGGAATTTAGATAGGATTGAGCTGTTAATGTAACACAAAACTTGTGGTCTGAATTATATGGTATCCTCCCCGCATGGGACTTAGAGCGCAATCCTACTTAACTTCCGGGCGGCGGACCTAGTGTCCGCCGCCCGGAATAGTCGCAAACATGCCGTAAGGCACATTTGATGACTACTTTAGAGCCAGGAAGGCCGGCACAAAGCTGGCCTTCCCAGCTCTGCCGGCCAAGGACTCGGGTGGCCGCCGGACCCAAGGAAGGTAGAATCCGTTAGACACCTCAGTCGGTCGGCGGACGGGGGGAGGGACGGCGGAGCCGGGAGGGCGGCCATAGGCCCAGCTGTCCCGGGCGGGGGCAGGGACATCGCATCTGCCATATCCCGGTCTCTGCCGGGCTCTGTAGGGAGGCTGGGCCGTTACACGGCCACCTCCGACTTCCACCAGCAAAAGAGCTGGCGGAAATCCAAGGAGGCCTACCGGCCCCAGCCACCATTACACTCTGGGAAGGGGACAAGCGTCCCCTTCCTCGAGTAGACTTTCTGCTGCAGGCTGCCTGGATCAGGTGGACGGCCTTGGATGGCCACCCAATCTTTAAGTAGGATTGCGCTGTTAGTGACATAGTGTGTCAAGGACTACAAATGGGTACAAAACCAAACTCTGGGAAATGGTCTGGGGAAAAGCAGGTAGCCTTTTCCCCTAAGAAAGCCCATGATCACAGTCAGAAACTAGCTGTGCAGAATGTATAACTCATTTATTTATTACATTTATACAGCACCATTCTGCCAAAGCACTCAGGTTCCTTAGCAGATCTCCTCCATTGCTGCTGTCTTTGGGAGTGAGGCAAGTGGCAATATGAAAGAGAAAACCTTTGCGGTTGAGACCCTCCACTTGTGGAATTCTCTCCCACAATGGCTCTCATGTCTGAATGCTTCTTCATTAAATGTTTTTCTTTTTTAAAAAATAAAATCCCTACCTAGAAAAACCTGACACGCCAGAGAAAAGCTAGGCTAGACCCTTCTCCTTGACATCAGGTTTATTTAAATTGTGGGAGATGGTATGGATGAATTCCCACAAACAGACTGAAGTAGCACATCCCAGACACTCAGTGAGAATGTGGTCTTTGTCTCAGGAGTTCCATTTCATTCATCTTGAAGATACAGGTCTGAAGATGCATGCCTGTAAACAGTCACCTTTGGAAGGTGCCCTAAATAAAAGAAAAGTTGGTTGAATTTTCCCCAAGATCACTAAAACCCAAACAATGATGGATTCCTTGACAGACAGTACAATTATCGTACACCAAAGTCGGTCTGTTGGGGTTATCCTATCAGCCCACAGTGTTACAACCATCACACAGACAGAAGTGAACACAACAGCTCACACAACTGCCGACAGGAAAGGAGAGATAAAGAAAGATCAAGCAAGGAGTAGCTAGTGGTTCACCTAGCAATAGTCTGCATCTGCCTAAAGAAAAAGGCTCGCCTCAGCATTGGAGAGCCATGGCAGATAGAACAGAAGGACAGATTTTACCTTCATGATCATCTTACTAGTCATTATACAAAAGCATATTCATCACTCTTCGAATCAATAAGCTGTCCCTAAAAAGAGGCCTATTGGCATTTGCGGGGAGGCAGTTATATTTAATGTCAAAATGATCTACTCTATACTGTTTGTGCTTACTGAAATATGAAAGGAGAAAAGTTGGCAACTCAGCCGTCGCAGGCATGACGAGACACCTTCAGGTGCAAGTATCCAAATTAAATATTGGTTCTCTGTTTCATGAGATGATGCATCTCTTCTGCTCCAGTGCTGACTGGCAGCATTCCACTGGTTATTGCGATCATGTTAATTGATTTTCCTACACAACAGCACCACATAATTGGAAATGCCATTGGTCATAGGAAAGAGAAAATGACTTGGCACAGTGCTATCCTTGAGAACCACAGACACTAAATTCACACTCACTGTTGCAGTCCAGAAACTTCAAGATTTATAAATGACTGAATCCCACCCCGTTCCAATAAATCACTATTCCTGACAATGATATAGGCATGTATCACTGGAGTATACATTGATGTAATTGAATTTCTGCTAGTTTAACACTCAAAGCTTGTACTACACCAAGAATGTGCACCAATGTAAAGCTGCCAGGCTACATACACTGGAGGAGATGTTAGTTTTGCTTCTGGTGCTTCCTGCGAGCCACGAAGGAATTTTTTGTTCCCCAACATGAATATGGGGTTTTCCTTCTTTTCCAGGACGTCCTAAACTACCGCAGTTGAAAACAACAACAACAACACGTTGATAAGATTGTAAAGCCTCCAAATTCACTTGGAATTTCAGTTTAAATGAAATCTACTGACAGACTATTGATATCTAGTTGAACCAGGACCAGAACCTACCATGGTTCTACTTAACCCGTAATGACTAGGCTAAGAGACACCAGTTTAAGTGATAATTCTCTTATATTTGGGAGGAGAAGAGCAACTGCCTATTCACCAACACTGCCATCATGTCCTCTCCCCCCCCCCCCCCGGCTGTTTGCTGGTGTCTCTTTTGCATCTTTTTTTAGATTGTGAGCCCTTTTGAAATAGAGAACCATAGTTTCATTTATTTCTATAATATTTCTATAATATTTCTATTATTATAGTTTTATTTATTTCTCATAATCTCTATGAACTGTTTTATATATTCATATACAGTATAAGCCATATATAAATATATTAATATCAATATCAACATCAATATCAATATTGATATTAATAATGATAATAATGATAATAATAATAATGGAAACCTTGAGAAATTATCTTTATTAAAACTCTTTGTGTGTCAATACAGATTCCTAACAGGCAGAAGCTTCTTTTTTGGGGGTGGGGGTGGTTCTGAGAAGCAGAGACCTTGAATGTACAGAGTCACTTGAAGCCCTTCTTCCGCATCTTCTCAGTTGGACCATCATGTTTGTTGATGTAGTTGTAGCTCCCTGCATGTATTAGGGGTTGCTCCCATGGCATTGCCCCTCTCCAAGGGTCCTGCTCAGAAGTCCTTATGTCCTGCCCTGTTCCTGGGAGAGTGATGTGGATACTTCTTCTGTTTGGATTGGTGTACAAAGCAGGACTTTGTGGGTGTACATACACAGGCAGCCCAATCCTACTAAGTATCTGGTCAGCGGCCCAGGCTGCCTGCCAGATCTTATCCCCATTTCCTGAGGTCTCCTTGGTCTCCTTGGGGGAAGGGGACGTTTGTCCCCTTCCCTCGGGTGTAGCGCAGGAAGGCCCCAATTGGCCTCCTCAGATTTCCACCAGCTATGTAGCTGACACAAGTCCGAGAAGGCCATGTAACGGAGGATCTGGCCCAGGAAGGGGATGTGGATATGGCGACCACTATCTCCCCCCACCCCGGGCTGGATCCACTAACCCCTGGCCTCCCTCACTGCCTGGACCGCTCCTGCGCCTGCCAAAGCTGCACTTACCTCCTCCAGCGGCCACATGGGCGATCCGGTGGTGGAGTGAGGGCAGCCAGCCTCCATGCCGGCCGCCTTTACTCTAAAATGTGCTTTACTCTAAAATGTGCTTTACGGCACATTCGCGAATTGCTTAGAACGGTGGAATGTTCCAGGCTTAGTCAGGATTGCACCGTAACTCAGTGAGGGACTTTGGCATACAGGTATGTCTGTAGATAGAACACTATGCAATGACAGAACAAGTTGACAGCTGAGTGAGCAGTGTTGGAGTAACGTTCAGTTGCACCAATATAGCTGGTAGTTGAGAATTCAGCCAAAGCAGTTATCTTCGCATAATCTAATAAGGTAGCATTTCTTATGCTGGGAAGCGACTGATCTAATTTCCTAAAACTGAATTCAATATTTGTAATATATTAGCAGCTACAAAGTGAAAGGAGAAAATGAGGCGATGAAATTCCACTTAGCTACAGAACAGATTGAGCTACGAGTTCAAAGCTTCACGCTGCTACTTTTATGCTGAGCACACAGGAGTTCACCAGAACATGTCAAACATCAGCAAACATTCAATAAGCTCCCAAACTAGAACATATCTGAGTCACCGGCTGCAAAATAAACAGAGATATAGCAAAAGCAATCGCCAGAGCAAACGATGGAGTGGGAAGTTAAAAAGCAGTTTTGCAAACCTGTGTGGCAAGAAACAATTGTTCTATTTCACTGAAAATTGGGTTTGAAATGACAAAATCTTCCACAGAGATGGCCTGCGTGGGAAATCGTTACAACCTGATAAGGAAGAATCCAAACCTGAAATTATCTCTCCACCGCTTCCAATGCAGTAGACATAGCAATAAAGGAATAACACTGAGGTTGGTTTTGTTGCCAGTGGCAAGCAGCCAAAAAGAGCCATTTTAGGCTTTGTACAAGAATGTTGTGAATACAGAAGTGCACTGTGTGTAATAACAAAACTTTCCTCTATTTAATGCTGATGTACAAGAACGATTGAATGTTTCTAATACATGATGTAGAAAAAAATACGGAGTTGGTGTAGCATAGTGGCTAACAGGGATGTGGATCAAGTCTCTGACTCCAAGTCTTGAGTCAAGTCCCAAGTCTTTGCCCCCAAGTCTGGAGTCTTTGGTTGCGAGTCCCTATCTATTTAATGGGGAAACCAGGTTTAACCCTGAATAAAACTGGACTTGTAAAAGGTTCCAAGTCTTGAGTCAAGTCTTTCGAGTCTTTTACAATCGCCGAGTCAAGTCGAGTCAAGTCATTGATGCAACTTGAGTCTGACTCAAGTCCGAGTTAATAGACTACATCACTGGTGGCTAAGGTCCCAATCCTATCCCCTGCCACCACTGCCGATGTGCCAAAAAGGTGCATTCTGCATCCTATGGTGGGGAGATGACCTGATGGCAAATGGGAGATAAGTAAAAAAAATAGTAAATAAAAATGGGAGGTAAGTAAAAATAAATATTTTTTACTTATCTCAGCCTAAGCCCTTGGGCCATCTATGGGTTTCCTCAGACATATGCAACCTATTTTGGTGTTGTATGTCCAAGGAGGGAAAAGGGGTGAGCAGGTTTTTGTAAGAGGGGATAACGCCCGGCATGTGCCATTGCTTCCAGATCCACCGCAGTAGCTCTGAAATGGCCACAGAAGGTGCAAGAAGGTGGAGCATTGTCAACGCTGCTATACGGTCTGTCCGCTGTCGTAACTAGCCCTATAGGATTGGACTGTAAGAGACTGAACTGTGAATCAGGATGTCCCCACTTCAACTCTTGCCTGCCTCTGCCATGAATTCTCACTAGGTGGCCACTCCCTCTCAGCCTCGTTCCTCAGCTGCAATATGGGATAATAATACCCACCTTAAGGCTTACAGGGTCATTGTGAGGATTCCATCAAATGTGCAGCATTTTGTACCCTCAAAATCTATTATGTGAATGTGAATTATTATTGATGAATGCATACTGCTGGTTCCATAAACATTCTAAAGAAAACTATCAATCTGTGTGGTAGGATTGCTTGAGAGCTAACAGATCTACTGCAATTTTAACCAGAGAAACTTTAAATTTCAAACTCTTCTGTTTAAATGTCTGCAGGTGGAATTAATGAGTGTCCACACAAGGTTCCACCTTTGAATTGATCGCTCTTAAAGGTTATTTTCATCTGAACCTTTGCAAGAAGTCAATGCTTGCTTACAAAGGTTTCACCTTTTGTAGTCATATTTGATGCTTTAGGGAAGAACCAACTGATGGTTCACAAAAACTCAAGCTTTTGCAGGCATCACTTGGAACATGTGCAAAAGCTTGACTCAATTTCTGGTTGAACACAATGCTCATGCATCCACAATTCTGTGTATCAGTGGTAAGAACGATCTTGACTCTGTTACATTTGTCATTATCAACAGATTCAACTGGGATACACTTAACCAACGTTAAACTATCCATCCCAGTAGATTATCAAGAGGCAGTGGCAACCTCTTAACAACTGCTAAAGTGCTCTTTGGGAGACATTGTAAGATAGCTCTGCATCTAATGAAATAGAATGGTGGTTAAAAGGTCTTGTTGTTGTTGTTCAGTCGTTAAGTCGTGTCCGACCCTTCGTGATCCCATGAACCATATCCTGCCAGGCCTTCCTGTCCTCCACTATCTTCCTGAGTTCGCTCATTTTCATGTTCGTTGCATCGGTGATGCTGTCTAACCATCTCATCCTTTGCCTTCCCCTTCTCCTTTTGCCTTCAATTTTTCCCAGCATCAGAGTCTTCTCCAGAGAGTCCTCTCTTCGCATTAGGTGGCCAAAATATTTGAGTTTCAGCCTTAGTATCTGTCCTTCCAGGGAACAGTCACAGTTGATTTCATTTAGGATTGACTGATTTGATCTCCTAGCAGTCCAAGGGACTCTCAGGAGTCTTCTCCAGCACCACAGTTCAAAAGCATCTATTCTTCGGCACTCAGCCTTCCTTATGGTCCAACTCTCGCAACCATACATTGCTACTGGGAACACCATCGCCCTGACTATACGAACTTTTGTTGGCATGGTGATAGCTCTGCTTTTTATTATGCTATCTAAATTTGCCATAGCTTTCCTTCCAAGAAGTAAGCGTCTTTTAATTTCATGGCTGCTGTCTCCGTCTGCAGTGATCTTGGAACCCAAAAAAGTAAAATCTGTTACTGCTTCCATTTCTGCCCCTTCTATTTGCCAGGAATTGATGGGATCAGATGCCATGATCTTAGTTTTATTAATGTTGAGTTTCAATCCAACTTTTGCACTCTCCTCTTTCACTGTCATCAAGAGGCTCTTTAGTTCTTCTTCACTTTCTGCCATTAGGGTGGTATCGTCTGCATATCTGAGGTTGTTGATGTTTCTCCCAGCAATCTTGATTCCGGCTAAAAGGTCTAGAAGGTACTAAAGTTAGCTAAACTGACCTTTAGAGAAAAGTCTTCCTTCAAACAAAATGTGGTTGGCCTAGTTTGGAGTCCAATATTTCTATATATATATAATTAAGGAATATCACATAGCTCAGTGGTTCTCAAAGTTCTCCCTGCGCGGCATTGAGAAATCTGAGGGTCTGCGGGGGCGGGACCAGCAGCGGCGGCTATCCCGTGGATCGCTGCCAGGAAGAACGCCCCCGCAACCGCCGTTTTGGTACCTACCAGGGTTTGTCAGGGAGGCCTGTGCAACCCTGTGTAGGCCTCCCTGATCTTCGGATTGCTGAAAAACTATGATTTTCGGGCACTTCCAGTTTCACGATCTGAAGATTGGGGAGGCCTTGTAGTGGAAGAAGATCCAGAAGACTGGCAGAAGCCAAGTGTGGTGTCAGCAGTGGACCCTTGTTGACAGATCCAGGCAGCAAGGAGTTAACAGATGAAGACTTGGACTTTGACAGGACTTTGACAGGACTGAGCAGCAAGGGGTTAACACCCAGGACTGCGTGGGTGGAGGCACACCTACCGCCCACACAGGGTGTGGCTCCACAGGTGTTACCAATAATTAGGACTTTGGATTGCAGCCCCCAGCTGTGATCCATGATGGACTAATGAAGGCTTGAGGATATAAAAGCAGCAAGATTGCAGTAGGACTCTCTCTTATCCTGGCTTGCTGAGGGCTCTGTTGCTGCGGTCTGATCCTAGCTTGCTGAAGGACTTCGCCAGAGGACGGAACGCTGCTGCCACGCCGGAGAAAAGAGCTGGAGGAGCTGCTGGACACTCTGCGAAGCCAAAGGACTGGTGACCTTGGACCAGAGACTGGAGAAATCCGACGGAGAAAGGAGAAAGCTCTGCTGCCCAAGAGACCGGTTTGAGAGTGACTTTTGGGGAGAAGGAAGACAGCTGCGGCTGTCTTATTTCTGTGGACTGTTTTGCAGAAGGGTTTCTGCTTTGGGTTAATTAATGGTGTTAGAGATAAGGGTTGCTGTAAAGCAATAAATTTTGTTAATTGTTTGTCAGGAGTTCAGCTTTCATTTTTCCATACAGCTTTATAACTATTTGAGAAGGGAGAGGTGTTTATCAGTCAAAGCGGCACATTGGGAAAACATTTTCAGATTGAAATTATTTAAAGGGAACAAACTGCTCCTAGAAGGAGAAGTTGGATCAAGACATTTTGGTCCCAGGAGTGGGGTGATTCCGAAGCAAAACAGGCCTGCAGAGGGTTGCGCAAGCCTCCCCTAAGCCCCCCCCCCAAGCCCTGGTGAGTACCCAAACGACATTTTCGGCAGCAGCAGCAGTGATCCCCAGGATCGCTGCCACTGCTGGCCCCACCCCCGCAAACAGAGTTCTCCCCACCTTGCAGGGAGAACATTGAGAAATGCTGCAGCAGAGGGATAAAGAATAAACATCCCCTTGCCCATCTCCACTGCTCTTATCCAATTGGGAGCCCCCTGCCACTATATTAAAGTAAAAACAAAAACATTAAAAGATACAGCCATAGATACTATCCTATACAACAGCGGTTCTCAAAATTTTCCCCAAGAGTAAGTTTTAAAACCGGGGGTCAGATTTAAAACAGCCTCCCTGCACCCTCTGGAGGGCCACCATGACCCATTTTGTTGTTCAGTCGTTAAGTCGTGTCCGACCCTTCGTGATCCCATGAACCATATCCCGCCAGGCCTTCCTGTCCTCCACTATACCATGACCCATGGTAAGTTTTAAAAAAACAACCACATTTTGCCTGGCAGCGGCAGTGGCAAGATATCACCGACATCACCACACATCGCCACCCCCCTTAAGGGGGTAGCGACTGCATCCGGTTTTCCTGGTGGGTCACATCCCACCACTCTGGGAACCACTGCTATACAACATAGCACTGCTGGTTTCAATGGGATTTACTCCCAGGCAGGTATGCTTATTACTGCAACCTGAAAGCTGCTGTATCAGGGGCACACAAGTTTCTTAACTCTGTCTGGCAGACTTTGCTTATCGTGGACGCATCCACTGATTTTGATAGGAAAGGCTCCCAAGTAAGTCAGCAGAAGGGTGCATCCTCAATCACGAGCTGCTTAACCGGTATGCCTGTTCCACTGTAAAAGAAAGGGCAGAAGTTGCTCTTCCAGGCGTCATTACAAAAACATTCCAGTTCGCATTGTAGGATCTAATTAAAAAGAAGTGTTTCCAGTGCTGGGAAGTCGTTGGTCTTATTTCCTTTCAAAAGTGAAATTCACATTCATGACAAAGTGATTATAATTATAGTAGCAAATGACCTAGTTTGATTAGAACTTAGAGATCAGCTGTTTATACACACACACACACACACACACACACACACACACACACACACACACACACACACACACACACACACACACACACACACACACACAAGTTCTCAAGTAATTCCTCAAATGAGTTTGAGACTTCAATTAGAGAAGAGGCACTTATGTAGGAAAAGAAAGGCACTTACAGAGCAGTTTCCATCATGATGAAAACGGCAACACATCATGGAAGATATAATGAGCTTCTTCTGCTTCCCCCCAAACCTCATGAGCTTAAATCAGCATCTCTCTCCTCAGTTTAACTTTGCAGTGAGAGTGAAGAAAATGGCTTAAAGACAGAGACAAATGGGCACTGAACTCTTTAAAAAGGCTGCTAATATGGACACATATCACAGAGGAATTGACAGGGCATCCAGAACTGTTTGAAATGTTTCTCAGACTTCTGGAGGTAGAAAGTTGGGGAAGGGGGGAAGAATGTTCTTAGAAATTAATGGCTACATCTGAGATGACATTATTATTCGAGGATTGAAATGGATATGTGCTATGCTTTTTATGCTGCCTGTTGCTAATGCAATGGTGTGGAATGTTTTATGTCTCAAAACAAAACTCGGAGATTTCATTGCATCCCCAGTAAAAGAACACCAATAATTTCTCCTCTTTCCATTTCACTTGCTTTTATTCTCAGGGTTGTTGTGGCACATGGGTACTTCCAGTTATTGACGAGCCGAGCTTCAGTAAATCTGATGCATTATGGTCCAGCTGTGGGCACACAAAAGAGTATCATTATAATACAAGAGATTTTTTTTAGTAAACTGGATAAGTGAATATACATTGCATTGCAAAAAGACAAAGGTGGTATGTTATGCATTTGTCAACAGCCAAACGTGAAAGATAGTTGGTCAAACAGCAGTACTGCTGAAAAGAGAAATGATCAGGGGGGCAAATCTCAGCACATCTTAACAGCTTGATCCCACAGCGCTGTTTCTTGGTGCGGCGCTGCAAACAAGGGCTGATGCCTCTGCAACTAGAATGAGATCCCAGTGGAGGGGAGGCCAACCTTGTTTGGCAAGTGTCTCATAAGGCCAATGTTTGATAGTGCCACAGGAATATCAATGGGACATCCAGGTACCGTTGGGTGGTTTTGCCTCCTTCTCTTCTCCAAGCACGCCATCGTTTCCTGCTGCGTAAGACATTTGTATAAGGAGAGGCAGTAAACTCAGGGGTAGAACACATACTTTGCATGCAGGAGGTCCCAGTTTTGGTTCCTGGAACCTCTGGGTTGGGCAGAGAACAATTCTTGACTGAAGCCCTGGGGAGTTTCTGCCCATCAATGTTGACAACATAGGCATAGTCAAAGGGAGCAGGGCAGGGAGCTGAGCTCCGGGAGGTCTCCTCCAGCAGGAGAAGTGATGTCATGAACAGGAGCACTCAAGAGCTGCCTCTAAAGCTTCTTCCAAGGACCTTAGACAAGAAGACGCATCAGGCTCAAGAAGGCAAACCAAGAAATTTACCTAGGGGCAAACATTAGTATCTAGGCCATCATCTTTCCCTAGGGCTGCCTGATAGATAATATATACAGCACAAAGATATATATACGCACACACACGCACACACACGCACACACACACACGCACACACACGCACACACGCACACGCACACGCACACACACGCACACACACGCACACACACACACACACACACACACACACGGAAGTGAGTTTGACTGAACGTAGTAGGACTTAATTCTGAGCACACATACAGAGGCAGGCACTGTAATATATACTTTTTATATGTATCTGAGATTTTTTAAATTCCATTTAAAGGGCCAAAATTCTGCCCCTGCCCCTGTTGTCACATCATATTCCATCAAAAACCTGCTCCTTGTAGTTATTCACAATATTGGTGGCATCTACCTTACTAACACCTCTCCACTCCTTGCCCCTTGTTTATCCAGGGCCAAAATATCCAGTGGATAGAGCTAGAATAATTTTACTCTGAGCCAATTTCAGCATTTCTCTTTCCACTGGCTTTTGCCCTGTGGACAACTCACCCCATTGCCTCTTCCTTGTTCCTCTAGCCCCCTTGTCCCTCTCCAAAGCTTTACAAAGCCTCCAAGGAGGCTAACAAGGTCCTAATTGTGCCCAATTCCTCCTCTTCAGATGATGAGGATTGGGGGGCATGTTTGGGTGAGGGAGGCTTAGGAATCTTTCTCCCTTTTTACTGGGTCTTCTCAGAGGCGTTGCTCCGGTAGGGGCGGGGCCGTACGTTTCGCTCGTCCTAGTCCCGTTTGCTGAGCGTGCAGGAGGCGGCCCCGCCCCCTCACTGTCGGAGCCATTCCCCTGCGGAGAAAGCAGCAGGCAGGGTCTCTTGCCTGCAGCTTTCTCCGCAGGGGAATGGCTCCGACAGTGAGGGGGCAGGGCCGCCTCCTGCTCGCTCAGTAAACGGGACTAGGACGAGCAAAACTTACGGCCCCGCCCCTCCTGGAGTAACGCCTTCGGGTCTTCTTTGGGCTGTAGGTTTTATGTTATTTTTTGTGACCAGTGACAAATGCAGCTGGAGAGACCCCCTCCTTGCACAAACCCCTCAGCTGGCCCCAAGCCCTAAGCAAGTGCATCATTGAGTTAGTAATGCTATATCTAAATGAGGTAATGCTGAGCCTATAATAACAGGATTCAAATAAAAGCACAATATCATACACGCGCACATAAATGTACAAGAGACATTTTAGCTTTGCAGAAGAAAGAAAGCGGTCGGTAGCATGTTGTAGTTTGGCCAATGCCTGTTCATTCAGTCACATGCCACATTTCTCTTTTCCAATCTTCCTGCAAGCTGAAATAATTGCCTTTCATGTATTTCATGTCTGTGAAAATTGTCCATGATGCAAGAGTTTCAATATTGCAACCTGTCCTGCTCATCGTGGCACCTGTCCTGCACTTTCTGGTATGGAAGGGTTTAGAAACAAGAGTTTTGAAAAAGAATCCTGCCTTGCATGGAAGGAACCTCAGCACCTTTCAAGCCATACAAACTGCTTCCAAGTGCTTCACTGACATTTCTTCTAGGGTCACACTTCCTTGAACTTACCCATAGGTTTCATCCTGGCATACTGAATAGCTTCAAGCAATTTGCTCTGAATTTTCAATCTCCTCCCTACAAGCTACAAGCTGAGGGATGTCAATTGGACATCCCTCAGCTTGTAGCTGAGTTCTCTCTTCGCTTTTGAAAAAATCCCTAATGTCTGGGAAGAAACGTTAAGCAAGGAAGAATTTTAAGACTTTTTCAGCTCTTCGTCAGCTTTGGATAATCCGTTCCGTTTGCCTGCTGCAGCACCACAGTAAAACCCAGGAACTGGAATTTCATCTGACAAGTGTAAGATTAATCTTTATTTCTTCTATATTAAGATCTGAAATCACATGGCGGAAAATCCCATAAATATCGTGTCTCTGAATATTACAACTAGCCATGAAAACCTGCATGTGTATTTAATCTCCTCCCTGTTTTGGGCTTCTCTGCTGACGGAGTTTTGCTGGCGTCTGAGTGACGTCCAAGCTACAACTGTGTGGCATTTTTTTTTTCAAGGTTGCTTGCTGATCAATAATGTTTTGGCTGGGACAGCACAGACGACCTGTTGCCTCAACTCATATAATGTGCTCTGTGGAGCTATCATCAGCCCACAAAGCCCTGGGTTTTCAGGTTGGCGACAGCAACATCATGCAGGTGGATCCCACTGGAACCTACTATTAGTGTAAGGTAAAGGTAAAGGTTCCCCTCGCTCCAAAGCTAGTCATTACCAACTCTAAGGTGCTCATCTCCGTTTCAAAGTTGAAGAGCCAGCGCTGTCCGAAGACATTTCCGTGGTCATGTGGCCGGCATGACTCAATGCCGAAGCGCATGGGACGTTGTTACCTTCTACCAGGATCGGATCATCTTTGGGATTATGGTCATACAAATAAAAATAAAATGCTTAAAAATGTTTAAAACATGTATTAAAATGCTTTGTAAGTCTCTTCAGTGTTACCTTCCCTCTGAAGCGGTACTTATTAATCTACTTGCAATTTCTTGCTTTAGAACTGCCAGGTTGGCAGGAGCTGGGGCTGAAGACGGTAGCTCACACTGTCATTCGACACTCAGGTCTCGAACTGCTGACCTGCCTGCCTTCTGGTCTGCAGTTCAGCGTCTTAACCACTGAGCCACCATGGCTGCAGTATAGCCACCAGCAAAATCTACCAGGTGTTCCAAGTGATCAGGATGGGTTAGCAGCAAGTTGCTTGCAGATGACTTGGAGGAGGCATATGGGAAAGGTGAGCGAAGGAAGATAAGGGTCTGCTTCCCCCCCCTTCTACTTCCTACTTTAGTATGACTTTACACCTACTCCCATACATTAGTATAACTGCTTACAGATATTATTGCTAATTTTTCATAATTTATCAAGAACATAAAATATGTCTCCTAGTCCTTGTCCTAGTTCACTGCTCTGTGTCCTTTTGGTCCTGTTCATTGCCCATCAAGAAATCTTGGTTCAGGAGACCACATTCCCATGCTTTTTACATATGAAATTAAGGGAGTTGCACACATCTAATGAGATGTTTGCTTCAAGACCAGAGACCATTGCTAAGGTAAAGACTTTTCTAGGAATGATTAAATGGCACTTCCAATGCCGTACTTAATTCTCATTAGTTTATTACTTCAGCATAACTTTATTAGCGGTCAGAAAAAGCGACATAGTAGATGGCTATTAATCAATAGATGGAATCTTAAATACAGTTGTAACTAGAGCATCTAACTCTGAGAATCCTGCTTCTTGTAGAAAACACTGAGCCTTTAATTTCAGTAACGGATTCCTCGAGGTATGCTATTAGGGCAATTAAATTTGCCTCAGGAGAAAGAGGCAGGGAGACTCAGAAATGAGATTTTAAAAGATTGCATAGCTCAGAAATCCATCTAGCTGAAAGAGGAGAGAGACGACAAACAGAAGGAGTTAAATTAGATAGAGAGAAATTGGAGGCAAAATTATGATTGGACAAGCACTATATTGACATTTGCTAAATATAATACTATTTAGGCAATGCTAAAGCAGATGTTGTACTAAAGAATTGCCACCCAAAGGGCCTAGAATTTCTCCAGCTGTATCTTGTATTAACTTCTTGTCTCCCCACAACCAGCCCCTCATACCTCAGTAAGCCATTTTAGAAGCCACGTAAACAAGCACAAAAGTGACTAGAAGAAGAATCTCTGGGTTGTATACAAAGTTATTCATGACTAAGCACCACTGAATTCAATGACACAAGTTAATAGCCCAATCCTATCCCCTGCCAGTCCATAACATGCAGCTCCTCCGAGGGAGTACATGCTGTATACCTTGGTTTTATACTTATCTCTCCTTATGCCACTTGGCTGTCAATGGGTCTCCTTGGACCTGTGCCAGCTCTTTGGCTGGTGTGTAAGTCCAAGAAGAGTCAGGGTCCAGACCAGGAAACGGGATAGGATCCAGCACGCACTGCTGCCACCGAGATCTACCCTATTCCACCCCAAAACCACCCCTGGTTCCTCCCCCAAACCGTCTATGAACTGCCCCCGCTGCCACCTTACCTGCTCTGGTGCAGCCTGGGTGGGCCATTGGCAGGTGCGTGAAGCCTTCAGCTGTTTGAGCCAGCTGCTCCGGAGCACCTGACAGCAGTACACCTTTCATGCTGCCATAACTGGACTTATGGCAGTTGATCCACTGCCATAGGCCCAGGATAGGATTGGGCTGTGAGTCTAATTAAGTTCATTGGGACTTAGTCATGACTACATTTTTTTTTTGAATAGAGTCCATAAACTTGGATAAAGTCAAGTGTTAAGGACCCAAGGGCCAATAAATCAAATTAAATATCTGAACAGAGTAGTAGTGTTGTTTAAAGCACTCAGTATTAAAACACAACCTGCTTGTAACAAAGCCCTTATTGAAAAATATTGCATGTGCTTTTTTTATGACAACTGAGTTTTCAGTGCAAGTGCTATGAGCATCAGTTGCTTTGAAAATAGAATGGTGATTATTTTTTTCTAGGAAAAAAATAGCTACCACTTTTGGTCATTTCAATCATTTATTCTGCCTTGGGTCCCTTTGGGGAGCCGCCTTGGGTCCCTTTGGGGAGAAAGGCAGGGTAAAAATATTGTAAATAAAATAAAATAAAATAAATTATTCTTGTGTTGGCAGTGGACACCTGAGAGTCTATAGAACTGAGAGAGGAGGGTTTTTTTTTCTGTTGTGTGACTGAATATTTTCTTGTCAACATTTGCTCTTCATTCATTGTTGAAAATAAATGCAGAGAAACATCTTTGAAAGCAAGCAGCTGAATTTAAAAGAGCGGCTGTTACTTGATGAGCTTGCCAATGGGATGCTATTTACAATGAGCATAGTTTTGCTGACTATATACAATCCTAAGTTTAGAAACAGTTGACTCATTTTGCGAAAAACAGGAAAGAACACACACACACACACACACACACACACACACACACACACACACATTGAAGTCTGAAACAAATTCTAACCATACATTTGAAACTTTTCTAGATGTAAACTGGCACCGGGTATTACTGAAATTTATATAATTAGAATGGAACTTTTTTTTAATGCTTTCAAAATACTTGATCCTAGTTTAACCCAGTGTAGCGATGGCAAGGCATATCACTATTTTTCTTCAACTTATTCATCCAGCAGCTCCACATATGCTGCTGTCTCCCTTAGCTCCCTTTCAGTTAGGCTCTAGAGGTTACTACGGCACTGCAGTTGTAGTTTCAATCGATCATCATCTGGAGGACAATAAGTAAAAATATACCCTACCAGTTTTGATCTTTGGCACTGTTGATCATCATGAAGTATAGGCGTTGTGACCGTAAGGCCTACTGACTGATTTGGTCGTATCAAGGTCCCCAACATCGTCCTAACAAGGAGGTCCCCAAAGGTGCCAATTGTGATTGCTTTTCACTCCTCTGTGACTCTCTCTGTCATGTCCTGCAGGTTGCTATTTTGTCGATGTGCATCCTTTGTGTATAGGAGTGGAAAAAAAGTGCTTATTGGAATGAGAGTGTCAATCTGAGACGTTCAAAGTTCAGAGTAAATGACAAAGCTCTCCTTTGACAGCCCCAAAATAATGTTGGTGTGGACCAGTCTGGGTTTAAGGTTGTACTGGCAGGGTTCTTGATAGATCGGTTAAAGGGAATTGTATGCTAAAAGCTTGAGGCCTCCCACTTAGTTGGTGGCATCTCCTTGAGGCATCTGGTGGGGCCACTGTGAGATACAGGAAACTGGACTAGATGGGCCTTTGGTCTGATCCAGCAGTAAGGCTTTTCTTATGTTCTTATATTATGGATAGACCAAGGCATCCTAGACTCCCACAACACACAGCAATCAGGGCCAGCCCATCCATGAGACCTGCTGCTTCCTTGCTACACTCCCCAACCAATCACATTAATCTTAAGGGACCAAGAAACCTTTAGAACAAACCAGCTACCCCAAAACAGGCTGCAACAGAGGGCCGTGCTTGGCTGAGCAAGTCGTGGCACTGCAAAGGTAGGTGCTGGGTTAGGGTCAACTAGGTGGGTCCAAGAGAAGCTGTGATCCACTGGCATCACTGCAGGGGGGGAGCTCTAAGTTCCGCCGCGGCTCCAACCCTCCGTTACACCGGAGCACGAAGCGGCCATGCCCCCTCACTTTCGGAACCATTCAAGGTGGTGAAAGCGCTGCTACGCCTTCAGAACCATGCGGCGGCGGTGAAAGCATTGTCGGAGCCACAGCGGAACTTAGAGCTCCGCCCCCCCCTGCAGCAACACCAGTGCTGTGATCCCTCAACCAGTGCCAACCGCTAATGCACCTCTCTGACAGAGTGAACTAAACATTGTATGCTCTTTCCTGAGGTGTGAGGAGATTCTTTTTTCGTGACTGGGCTGGGATGTCAAAGGAGCAGTTTGGAGAGGCATTTTTGAACAACAGGATTTGGTTTATTGCACTCCATGCAATATGGATGCGGTACAGTTCAAATTCTGACATCAGTATTTCTGTTCTGTCTTTTACATCCCAGACAATGGTGATTGCTACTGTAAGACAGCAATATAAGGAGAGAGTTCCTGTTTTGTCTCTCAATAAGTACCGGTATATGATACCCATAGCTTCTAGGGAGCTACAATGAGAGACTACTATTGACCTAGTCTGAAATGTTGAGACAGCTGTTTATTGGCAAGCCTTCAGCTACTTTTAGGAGGGGTTTTGTTGTACTGAGCTCTTGTGAGCCAATTACAACTTGACATTTCACACCCTCTGTAATTAAAATGAATTGATGAATTGTGCTTTTTTCAAAAATAGTTATGCAGGTTAATTAAGAAGAAAATATACCTAGATCCTGAACTGACTGTAGGGCAGATTTTAATCCTAACCTGCTGACATGTCTGAACACAGGAAAAGAGAATACAGTATTTTTTTTTTCCTGTATGGAATAAACCTTTAACCACAGTTCCGTAATGCCAATATTCATTTCTTAGTCGTGAAAGGCATAGCATCAAAAATACAGGTAACATTGCAGGCTGCCTCCTCTTCAACATTCTGGTTTGGTACTACTTTGTTGTTGTACTTATAGATTCTGTTTGTTGTTGTGTCAGTACAATGTAAGGATTGTTAGCTGCACTGTGTACATCTTAGAGAATTCCCTTCGTTGTTGGTTGTTTCTTCACAGGTCTGTCTAACAAATTGCCAACATGATACTACTGATAAGGCAACACTGGTCTCTTTCTCTTACCAAATATGACTTTCTCAACTTTCTAAAAGGAAGCAGAGGAAACAAATGGAATCCATTTTGTAATGAATGGAATCCAAACCTAATGGGCACCATTGGGTTCCAGTTTCCATTCAATTCCTTTCAAAAATGAATGCTCATTCCTACAAATGTCCTATTTCATGTTGGCTGGAGTGCTGAACAGGACTACTCCTCTGAGGTGCTAGGAATACCCCGCAACATTTTGTTGCAGGTCTCGCTTGTGACTATCTAGTTATGTTGTTCCATACTTCAGATAAAACCAGTAGTGTACCTGAACTCTTGCCAGTGGGGTGGTGGGCAGGGGTGACACATCATTGCCCAGCATGCCCCTCCACTGGAATGGCCCCCATCCAATTGGCCTGTTTCCAAACTTCATGTCATCTCACCAGCGTCATGGAGTTTTATTTGTATCCTAGCCTTCCACTCTATTGGTAGAAGCCTCACAACAATCATTTGAGTCACATAAGGCTGAGGCAATGTGTCTTGCCCATGGTTGCCCAAGGAGCTTCATAGTTGAGCAGGAATTTGAACCCACAACCAAACACAACACACTAACCACTGTGTCATTGTTTTCACCATTGTAGTATGGGTCCATCTTAGTTCAAATGATTAGCCCAGCAGCTAAGCCAATATACGCCTATAGCAGTGGTTCTTAAGTGTTTTAGCACCAGGACCGCCTTTTTAAAATGGCACTGTATTGAGACCCACCTAGCTTTACAAGACTTAAAAAAAGGTGATCTAGAAATAAATATATTTATTTATTTATTTGCAAGTAAAGAGCTCAGCTGCTTGCAGGGTAATTAGCAGCTATCTTGCAAACTGCAGGGGCTCAGCTCATCGAAGGGCAATTAGTAGGGCAATTGGGCTCAGTTCATCGAAGGGCAAAAGTAGGGCTCAGCTCATCGAAGGGCAATTGATTTTTGAATAGCCTCAGGGCGTGTGGCAATTACTTATCTGATCTTTCCATCACCTGGGACCCACCAGAAATCAGTTCACAACCCATCAAGTGGGTCCCGACCCACAGTTTGAGAAACACTGGCCTATAGGATTGGGCCATTAGGCTGCAATCCTATCCAGACTTACCTGGGAGTAAGTCCCATTGACCATAATGGGACTTACTTGTGAGCAGACACATAGTAGTAGTAATGGGGGGCGGAGGCTGTACGCCCCTGGGCAGCAGGCCCGGGGGGAGCAAAATCAGTGACGGCGGCGGATCCTTTTTGCACCGGTTTTTTTAATGCCGCTTTTCGGGTGTTTTCAGACTTGCACGGCTTGTTTTCAGCCTTTCAAAGGCCTCCGGAGACTGGGGAAGGTGTTCCCTGCCACCTACCCCCTGGGGCCGTTTTCGGCCAGTTACAGGCCGCGTGATGTCACCCCGGGAGGGCGTGGCTTCCGGGTGACATCATGCGGTGGTGGTGTGGCTTCCATCGGGGGGCATCAGCGCAGACCCCCCATTCTTAAAATTCAGACTGTTCTTATCTGCTTATTCAGACATTGCTAACAGCACTCTGGTCTCAAACACTCCAATTTCATTCAATTGCAGAACGTGAAATTTCTATAAGCCTCCTACTTTTTAAAGAACTAATCTGGAGGATTGAGGAAGCAGTGGATATTCTTCCAGAAGAAAAGAATTCTAGCTGAAGTTCTTCAGTGAGGTCATGTCAGTAGAGATGCCTCAAAGAGAACAACAGTTCAACAGCTGCTTAATTTGACTGCAACACAGCAGGCACTCCTGTGTATACTTGCAAAGAACATAAAGCATCACCCATCTCTCTTTCTAGCTGGAGCAGTAGGATTTTGCAATGAACAAGATTCATCTTTTCCTGCAGCACTGTTCACAGATTTATAGATGCCCGTGGTCTTTTAATTAATCCCCGCTGTTGAGTTCCTTGACATGTAGCATCTCTGGCAAGCATCTGCTTCTAGTCAGCGACTGCATAGGCAGTGCAGGTTAGCAGCAGTGCTTAATCAGATGGCATGAATGAGTGGGAGCTGCATGTTTAATCAAGCCTTACTACAGTTTCAGTTGCTTGCTTCAGAAAGCAAACAGGAGTCTAGCTGCTCCCATCTTGCCTGGTGAACTCCTCATTAACACAGTAGTGATTTCTTGGGAAATGCAGCCAGAAAGTTGATGGTAGGAAGAAGTAATACACAGTAAGGTTGAGAGATTAGGGCATCTCTGGGAATATTTACAAATGCAGACATATGCTTTAGATTAAATGATGGACAAGAGATCATACAATATGTGCTTCTGCATAGGAAAGAATCCTTATTTCTGTAATTTTAAGAGCATGTGTTTTAGGTCATCTAAATGTCCACAGTGAATTGTTACTGGGGATATGATGTACTCTCCTAGCATATGTCCCCTGCAGAGTGGGAAGAGCGTTAGTGAATTTTTGCAAGCTTTCCCAGGGAACTGGAGTTCCTTGCACAAAACATCCTCACCTGTGCTTTGAAGCGGCATGTAATCTGTTCCAGGTGCCATGGGATTATGCCCGAGTATGTGTGTGCCGGTATGTACCAATCACATGTAGAGAGAAAATAAGCAGATGCGTGGCCCATTCCTATGACTGTTAAGTACCGTGGGACTAATGTCTCAGAAAGTGTGCTCAGAATTGCAGTCCCTTGGGATTAAGTGGACGTTCAATTCCACCTTCAGAGAGATGTGCAGGGACTTAAGGACACAGCTATAGTCTGAGATTACACTTTATTTTATAGTTCCTGCTTTGCTTTCATAGATTTTTGGACATGGGTGAAAATTCTGAGAACACTTGCTTTGGAACGAGAATGTGTAAAATTATGCTCCTCTTAACATGCTTTACAAGCAGAAACTCGGGTACTGTACAACCGAAATGATGCACATCTAAGATTCCCATTGTTAATCATTGAAAATGAAACACCAAAAGTACCGGTATATGGAGCGCTTTCCTTTGCCAGCAGGGCTCTATTGCTCAATTACAGCTGATGTCTCTTCCTTAAATAAGCACTGCAAGCATTGTAGCAGCCCACTCTATTCCCTGAAATAACATTTCTTCTGAGAAGTACACAACAGTTCATATTTAGTGTCAGTGTGGCTAAAGGCACACGCACAACTTCAAAACAGAGAGCTAATCTTATCTTCCCTAATGACAGGAGCAACTTAATGAAATCAAACATTTTTTTTCTCCACAAAAATGCCTTTATTAATAATCTTTGTCACCCCCAAGCGCTGTGATTTATGGCTCTGGGTAGAACTGTGAGGAAATGCCTGTGCTACTGAAATCATTTTGTGCTTAACAAAGGCCTGAAGCCATGTTGTAGTACCACACTGTAATTACAGGACATGAACGAGCTCACCAGTCTTCAGAAGTTTCTCTGCTGTTGCTTGAAGTAGTCTTGATGTATAACCAAATATCTCACTCACTTCACTGTGGGTATTAATAACATGGAAGATCTGAGCAAGTAGAACAAGAATTATGTTATGTTAACATTATGTTAACCAAAGGAAGAAAAAGTCTTATTAGACTTACCATTCGTCCCGGAAAAACCGGGACAGTCCCGGAAACGGGCCTCTGTTCCCTGAATCGTCCTGGAAGGCTTCCGGGCCAATTGGTAAGCTACCGCGCCGCCACCACCATTTTAATTTGTTAAACTTACGTTTTTCGCGAGCCAAGAGCTGCCGGCGCCGGGTAAGTTCCTCAGTAATGGCAGTGGCGGCAGCGAGCGAGTGAGTAGGCTGTTCACCCGCTCTCTCACCATCTCGGAGCCGGCCCGGGCTGCGCAAGCCTCCAGGAGGCTCGCACAGCCCGGGCAGGCTCACTCCGGAGGTTGCCCGCTCTCTCACCGGCACGGAGCCAGCGAGAGAGCGGGCAAACGACAGCCTGCCTGGGCTGCGCGAGCCTCCGGGAGGCTCCCACGGCCTGGGCAGGCTTCCAGAGGTCACCTGCTCTCTCACCGGCATGGCATCTCTCACCTCCGGATCAGCAGCATGACAAGGAGCAGCACTGCCGGATCAGCAGCACGACAAGGTGCAGCACCATGGCGACGATGGGGTAAGTAACTTTAATTAATTATTTAATTGCATAAATAAATAAATAAATAAATAAATAAATAAAATGCAAGCGTGCTTCACGTGGCAATAGGTAGCGCTTCGCACACCCTTCAGTTTTTAAACTTAAATTGATTTTTTATTTTAAAATTAATTAATTAATTGTGGGGGGTGTCCCGATTTGAGGGGGTGAAATATGGTAAGCCTACTTCTTATCTTCAGTCTGCCTTGTTGCAATGATGTCTAAAAGACTGGTGAAAGGCTGTTATGAAAACAAAGGCATCTTTTAAGATCAACGTTTTACTTGTATGATATGAATACATACATATTATATATGTATGCTGTACACATATTTGCATATGTACACACACACATTTTCCAACATGATGTAATCTCATTCAGCCAAGAAGGCCCTATTAAAATCTCCAAGATTGCTTTCATTACTCTCCTGGAGATGGATGCAGGAGTTCTGTGTCTTGTGTTCTGTGTCCCATGATGACTATGGCTGCAACATTTTGCCCTACACTGGTATAACAACCTGTCTGATTGCTCTTATGCCATTCTGAAGCTTCAGCCACAACCAAGTCATGATGTTGCCATCATGGAAACCATTGATGGAAGCTAATCACAATCTCGAAAATGGCGCCATGGCAGAGTGGCAGCAGCACTTTAAAAATAGATTCTGAAACAAGCAGGGGAAGTAGTGTGATGTTATGAACTTCTAAAATTATTTTATCAGTAGGTTTGAATCTGAAACTCAGTTTTTTGCTCAGCCCTACTTATGTGTGCAAGAGTTTCCACAGAACTGTCAGTTGTGCCATAGAGTTTTAAAAGTTGAAAACATGTGCTACATTTCTCTGTTGTGCCATAGCTATGAAATGTATTTCTGATATTATTAGCACAAGTCATGCTAAAGGGAGAAAGGTCCATTAGATGCCTGCCTTGCCTTTATTATCTTAGTGCCAGTTGCATTTCATGTTAGGCAGAATCTGTCCTGTTTTTCCAGGCTCTTCCTGGGTGGTTCATTTTTATGATTTGCTTTTGTTTTGGGTTGTGGAGTTGGTTTTCTTGTGACTGAATTGTTCAGATCACTGCAAAATCATACTGTTACACTGGTGCAAGAGTTACACAGGATTGCGCTGTTACTTCTGAGTAGACATGCCTAGGATTGCACTGACACATACTTAAGTGGGCATATGGAAAGGACAGTGAAGTCCCAGTTTAGTCCACTGTTCCCATCCATCTTCAATATCTGACTTACGAAATCAAACTGCAGACTTTCATAAAAGCTGCAGCTGAACAGACCAAAATTACAGCACTCCCTAATACAGCAAACATAATTAACTTTGAATTATGCGAATTAACAGTGCCTGACAAATTATCATTTAGCTCTAAAATTAAATTCTTTCATACCATTAGATTTGTTTGTTAAGCCCAAGTAGGCAAAAGTAGTATTTAATAAAGTAATAATGATGCTTTGGAGAGGGTGCCTTGGAGAAATATGTGATTTTATCTAAAATAAATCATGGCCATGCTATTATTAGCTCATTTACAAATATCATATACCATTGGATCTGCATAATAGAATTTCAAAGAAACTTTGACATAGTAATAAAGTACCCTCAAGTCTATTAAAGCTAACTTCCTCCCATTTGCTCCTTAACTAGACAATTATATAGTTGAATATGCTGTATCGTTATCATGACTCATATTTACATCCCACTGTTCCTCCAAGGAGTTCAGAGTGACATAACTGGCACTAACCTCACCACCACTCCACCCCACCACCAATCCTCACAACAACCCTGTGGGACAGATTAGGTTGAGACAAGTGAAACAGTGACTGGCCCAGTGAGCTTCATGGGTGAATGTGAATTTGCACACAGGATCCTAGCCCAGCACTCTAATTACCACCTCACTTACAGTCCAATCCTGCGCAAGTTGCAGCGGCCGGCCTAAATGGCTGGCCGCTGCATCCTGCGCAGGATGCGGCCCGCGTAGCCAGGGCTCACCTCAGGGGAAGGGGACGTTTGTCCCCTCCCCCCCCCCAGTGTAAGTGCCAGTGTGTGTGATCATACACACATTTACTGAGTTTAGTTTGCACTCAGATGACCCAGCAGATGCATTAAACCCATCATGGAGAGGACACAGTTCCTTCAAATACGTATGACAATAACACTCTCACAATGAGACAAAAATAGGTCTGGTGTTAATACTCTTATTTCCTTCTGGCCCACTAACATCATCCAGGTGTTTTTAGTTTTTTAAAAAAGATAGTAAACATAATCATAAGGAATTTCTTTAATTGAATAGTTTGGGGGTTTTGAGTCTTTCTTTTGACTCCTTTGTGTTTCATTTATTTGCTTAATAAAATCCACTCTACCTGGCTAGAGTCCATAGTTCCTAGGATTGCTACGACTTTGAAAAAGAACATAGGATAAGTTGAGATTTCAAGTTCCTACCCTGAAAATGTTAAGAGCATGCTTTCAATTTGCATGGAACTTCTTTTCCTATACTCAAACTGGTGAGGTTACAGTATGTTTTTAGGCATATGAAGTGTGGTCGAGATCAAACTCCATGTCTTAACTGTTTGTCCTTTAATTTCTTTGTTTCTGAAATGTAGTGTTTTTAAAACTTGGGGATGAAGAAAGCAAGAAGGCAACTGTTGCATTGTGTTCTAACACCACATCCACATGAGCAGAACTACACATTGCTAGAATTGTTGTCAAGCTTCGATCAATGTGCTAAAAAAAGTGAAATCTTCTGTTCCGTTGCTGGTAGGCAGAACTGAGACACATACAGGCCTGCTCATAACAGTTTGAGCTTTTCGTGAGCAATCTGCTTAGAAAAGGCTCAGACCCAGAGTGGCCATCAGTGCTGCTGTAGTGTTCCTGCCTTCCTACAGGGATGTGGATCAAGTCTCTGGGTCCAAGTCTCAAGTCATGTCCCAAGTCTCTGGGTCCAAGTCTCAAGTCATGTCCCAAGTCTTTGCCCTCAAGTCCCGAGTCTTTGGTTGTGAGTTGCAAGGCCCTATCTATTTAATGGGGAAACCGGGTTTATACCTCAATAAAATTCAACTTGTCGTAAAAGGCTCCAAGTCTTGAGTCGAGTCTTTCGAGTCTTTTACAATCGCCGAGTCAAGTCCGAGTCAAGTCATTGATGCAACTTGAGTCCGACTTGAGTCCTAGTCAATAGACTCAAGTCTAGATCACTGCCTTCCTGTTCCTCTTTCTCAAAACCTTATCTTTGTGGGTGGGGAAAGTAGCAGTGGGCACATCTGGGACCCTGATGGCATTTTTTCCTGATGATGACTGGGATGAGGACAATTAGCCCCATGATCTCTGGTGGAACCTTCTTCACTGGGCAAGTATGAAAGGGGGCCTCATTTCAGTCATTTGGGAGGCCTCTGGAGGGGGAGCAGGCCAGGACAGTAGCAGAAAAGCCATGACAGAAAAAGGGTTTCACATGTCTTGTTGACCAGCTGCTTCTTTGCTCTAAATTGCCTTCTCTCAAACCTGCTTTTCCTTAGAAGAAGTCTGGATTTTCATTTGGATTTTGTTTCATGTATTTCTGTAGAACGTGTGATTCCTTCCTGTGTCAGAATAATTGTGAAGGACCCTGTTGGCTGACATTTCAAAGGATTCTAGTACCTTAATCCAATCTTGTTGCCAACAAGAGCCAAGAGTCTAAGCTTTAATGCCTTGTTGCTACAGGAAATTATATTTACTTTCCCACGTAGATTAATCCCTGTGTAGGAGAATTCAAAATAAGACCTGATATGACATAATTCTTTTCTTCCAGAAGGCTGGCATCCGATAAAGCAGTGAGGAATGAAATACTAAATTAAAACCAGGCCTCCCAAATTACTGACCTGAAATGAGGTCCCCTTTCATACTTGCCCAGTGAGGGAGATCTTGTCATTGCTTTATTGCTTAATTTTAATTCAGTTGAAAAATTGCAAATATAACATTGTCTGCACACTAACACTGAACTACAAAGGAAAAATACAACAGTTAGCTTTGGCTATGAGATGCAGCCTTCCTTGTCTAGTCCAAGATGGAATATCTTGGTTGTTTCATCTGGGGGCTTGATCTACTCAAAGAGGACATTTGCACTGTGCGATATTCAGCAAATGCTTCAAATATATTGGCCATCAACAAGTGAGATGTTATGTTTTGAAACAGGTTTGTGAAAGTCATTGTTTTTGCTGAAAGCCAGCAGTCTGGAAAATACCATGCAGGTCATGCCTCCAATTCCATTAAATGTTCCCGTTAGTTGATCAGTGCTGATTTGTGGCATCTGCAACAGGCTTCTGACCTGTTTCATCTGCACTGCGTAATGTGCATTGACAAATATGAGACTCAGCACAGGTGTGTATTTTACCCTTCCTTACTGGCCAAAGTAAGAGGCACATTTTTTCCAGGGATGTGGATGAAGTCTCTGACTCCAAGTCTCAAGTCAAATCCCAAGTCATTGTCCCCAAGTCCCAAGTCTTTGGTTGCGAGTTGCAAGTCCCTATTTAATGGGGAAAATGGATTTAAACCTGAATAAAATCCGACTTGCCGTAAAAGTCTCCAAGTCTCGAGTTGAGTCTAAAGAGTCTTTTACAATCACCGAGTCAAGTCCGAGTCGAGTCATTGACGCTACTTGAATCTGACTCAAGTCCAAGTCAATAGACTCTAGTCTACATCACTACATCAGAAACAATGGCCACACAGCCGCCCTAAATATAGCCCAGTTGCTTCAGAATCACTCAATTGCAGGATTCAAATTTAGGAACACTGGAAGGAGTAGGAAATAAAAATGTAATCACCACTACACAGAACCCTTCTATCCATATAGTGCTCCATTCATCCACATAATATATCCAATTACATATGTGTTGTTCAGAAATGCAATTGTGGCATTACCTGGTCCATGTGTTGTTTTCAGATAAATCCTATTACATTGCCTAATAATCCAACTAAGCAAGGTTTCCCAGTACTCATCTACAATACTGGGCAATGGGTAACTGAAGTTTGCATACTTATAAACAGTTTATTGTGGAAATGAATGGTTTGTAATAGTCCTCATTCCATGGGACTGAAGCAGTTAGGGTTGGATTTAAAGCAACCAATTTCGTTGGGATTAACTGTCAAATCACGTGATGGACCATTTGGATAGGAAATTATGGGGTTCTTGGCCTCCCTGTGAACACTGAAACCATGCTGAAGGCACAATTTGATTGTCACAAGCATGGGAACAGGCTATCGTGCATAGTCTGCTACTCAGGCTATCTTACTCAGCCATGGCAAAGAAATCAGATGGTTCACTAGGAGCATATATAGACTCCCATGCTGAACAGCAGCAGCAGCAACAATAACAAAATAGATTGGTTTAAACAGAAGTACTTTGGATGGACTAGGATATCTGATTGCAACTCCTTTGTCTAGAGTAGACCCTTGTCTAGCAAGGCTGTAGTACATGACTGGCCTTCATGAAAACAACTGTGACAGGAATCTGCCCTAATACTAGTGGAACACTTTTAACGCTGACCTTTTTCCCCTCGAAAGCATTGATATAGCTTGAAATGTACTGAAGTTCTTCCTCAGCATTTTTTTTTAACGCGTGGCATTTTCTCTGAGACTGTGATGGTTTTATGAATTATGCTTGTATGTTGCCCTTTATTCATCAGGGTCAATTGATTTAGATCAAGGCAATTTAAATCATTAAGAAATAACACCAATTTAGATCATTGATTTATATCAAGTGTTCCTTTTTGAAATTTATATATTTCCTGAACATTCATAGTAGCTGTTTGCTGTCATAAATAAAACATATTGGTTTGAAACTAAATAGAGCTTTTATACAACCTAGGAACATTCCAAAACCCTTAGTCATGTAGTCCATATGCATTTTGAACTGCAATGCTATCTGGTTGGAGGCAAAGGACACATTTTTGTATATCTTTGCACATATACAAGGGTACTAAGCAAGGTCAACTTGCTGAAAAACAAAAAGGGTTCAGAACTTTCTAGAAAACAAGGTTGGAAATTATTGGACAAAATAGTGTTTTTCGATGACATGGAAAATAAATATCAATGGTATTTGATTGTTGATAGATTCAAAATATTCATAATTTGAAAATGAACACACTGAAAATCTCAGGTAGTAGAAGAGTATAACAGAAGTACAGATGCGTCATGAGGGCTCAGTGGTTAATTGTGGTGTGCTACACAATGGTACCTCTTGGATCCTCTGTTAACTTTCTAGTTCCTATGTGTCCAATGGAAAGCCCACAATTACACATCGTGTTCATTATTTTTCATGTCATTCATAATGCTTCATCTCAGAGTCAGATCTTTTTCTTCATACTTTTCTTTTACATAGAAAAGCAGCCTTTAATTCATTGTGCTTTGGTGGAGTTGTTCTCACATAACAAGGTAAGTTGAAAAACGTCCCTCCCATCCACATTTCTGATTGGTTGTACAAACCATAAAATTCCCCTTAGATTTATGGCTGACTCTGTCAATGACTGTCTCCCTATGCAAGGCTGCATGTGACCACGTGGCTGGAATGGGAGCTGGCCGGGGCCAAACAGAAGTGTGGTGATCATTGGCAAGGGTGGAAACAGGTTGACAGGAAGTTAGACTCCTGAGTTAGACCCTATCCTCTAGGTTGACTGAGTTAGACCCTATCCCCCTTCCGGGCCGCCCTGCAGCACCCTGGAGGTCTACTCGGGGAAAGGGACGTTTCTCCCCTTCCCCGGGTGTAAACTGGGGCAGGCCCAATCAACCTCCTTGGATTTCTGCCAGCTAAATAGCTGGTGGAAATAGGAGGAGGTCATGTAAGGGCCGAGCCGTCCCGGTGGGGATGGGGATAAGGCGGATGCCATCCCCGCCCCCTCTGGGGGCAGGTTGGCCAATGCCCCCCTCCCTCACTGCCCGGACCACCCATTTGGCCGGCACCAGAGCCTTACCTTCCTCCGCTGGCCACATGGACGTACCTGCCTTGCGCCGGCCTCCCTTACTCCTGATTCATCGCAAACATGCCTTACGTCACTTTTGTGATGGATTCCGGCGATGGAACACTCGTTTCATCACTGGAAGGCTGCGGTGGATCTGGCTGCCCGACATCATCAGCACATTGTTACACAACATATCTGAAATATAGCTTGATACCAATTACCTCGTATTTTCTATGAATAAAAAAACTCTTGTGAATGCAAACTTATCCCAAACACAATTGACATTTGTTTGCCCGAGCACGCACCAATAAACACATGAGTCAAGTATATGGTTGAAAGGGGCCACTTTTATTAGAAAATAGATACAGAGGAAGAAAGACAGGAGACCCGCAGGCTCAAGGTTAAGGTAACACAACATGCACAAGTTCAGCGCTGAAGCTAGGGACCAGGCCTAAGACTGCCCCGGGCGGACGTTACAACCCTGACTCCAAGCCACCGCCCCTTCACAAGGAAGGCGGGCTCTTTACCGTCAACCCCTACCGGGCCGCAGCAGGAACAGTTGCACCACCCTGAGCCGGAGGGCATCTAGGGGAGATCACGTGATCCAGGCCAGGGACCGCCCCCCTCTAACCCCTGCACCAGAGGGCAGCTGGGAGATGGACAAAAAGGGGGGCATTCCCTGCCTTTGCTGCCCCAGAGTTCATGCCGATAGCCCAACTTCCAGCTTTGTTACCCATGCTAACCTGCCACAAGGGAAGGCCAGCCTAGCGCTTGGCACCTCTGTTCAGACAGCGACAGCAGGCCCCGAAGGCCAGCCTGCAGGTCTCCGAGAAAGATGTCAGCCCCTTCTTCCAATAGATGCACCCCAGCACCCCTAAAGAGAGAAAATGAAGAGTGAATAATGGCTGGGTGTCGATCACCAGGCTGCCATACTGACGAATGTAATGCCCAACAGCGTGGTTAACCTGTTTTGGGGCTCCCTCAACTCGCGGTATACTTCAGGCACCACGCCAGAATCTACGCTGGAGCATTCCAGATCAAATCACCACCACCACCCCCGGGATCCTTTAACTTTTCACTTTAACTCATAACTTTCACTTTAAACCACATTCCCACTCTCCAGCCGCCCGTCGGCCCCCTGCACCTTACTAATCAATCAATTAAAACTGGCGAAGAAAGGAGATGTCAGGAGTCCGAGAAGGAAAGTCAGCTGCCTTTAAAAACAATGCTTGCTGGTGCAGAGAAGGAACAGGAAGGAGTGTGGCAGGGAGCAGGAGTATAAGCCCTCATCTCGCCCCGCCCACACTCCTGTTCCCCAATCACAAAGCATCCCCCCATGTGCTCATGGCGCAGTCGAGCAAAGTCCAAACCATGTACTAAAGGCACGGTTCGGAAATATGGGGTGCATTTATATCCCAGCCAATGAAAGTAGTTAGAACACAAAACTCCTCCAACCTTACTTGAAATGCTTCTTGCAAACTAAAGTGATCCTGAAAGCTGTTAATTGTCTTTTGATTCTTACCATCAATGGTTAGTTGATCTGCAGCTTCTGAGCTATCCTCTAGTTGCAATGTTTGCATAGATTTAATTATTGCTCTCAGATAATATTTTCAGAACCTTTGGTCATGGTTCAGTCCATGTTTTCAAAGGGCGAGAAGCTAGCAGCAAGTCTGAATTTAACTTGCTATAAATCTGAATTTCTAACAAAGCAGAAGGCAGAGTGTTTCTGGCAGAGAGAGAGAAAAGACAAAAGAGCTATCTGATGATGAGTAATAGCCCAATCCTAGCCCCCACCACTGATGACAATGCAGCTGCACTAACTGAGTGTGCTGCATCCAGTGGTGCAGGGTTGACCAGAAGGTCAATCAGAGGGAAGTAAAAAAACCTTGTTACTTACCTCTGGGTAGGCCTCCTTCCTGTTGGCCTATGGTGTCTCCTCGGATCCATGCCAGCTATGTGGCTGGCATACGTCTAAGGAAAGAAAGGGGGCAGGGAAGGCTGAAAAATGGGGGATAGGATCCGGCATGCACTTTTGCCACCAAGATCCACCCCCTCTAGTTCCCTCCAGCCCCTTCTTACTCCCATCATCAGCTTACCAACACGGCCTCCTAGAGTTGCACCTTGCTGTTTGCAGCAGCGGTCTGGAAACTCGTGATGGCGGTCCGCATTCACAGTGGCATGAAGGGCCTTGCACTGCCAGAGTGCAAGTTCCAGCAGTACAAGGCCCATAGGACTGAGCCAAAAGAATTTCTTCTCAAGCAGGCAACCATTATCAAGAAGCAAACTTTCATTCTACACAGAAGACCTTCTCATCAGAGACAAGTAGAAACAGAACAATCTTCTACTCTAAGTATCTGTTCTTTGTATTTGTAGATTAACATTTATTGTAAAGGAACAGACTTGACTTCGCTTCTGGGTCTATGGAATTTTTCACATCAAAGTTGAACTATTGTCCGGAACACAGCAACAAGGGTTCTGGTGGGGGCTTGGGAGACTGTCACTCCTGAACTTTGTCAACTGCACTGATTATCAGTATTTTTCCTGGATCAAATTCAAAGTGTCAGTTATCATCTTAATGGTTTGCAACCAGGATATCTGAAGGATCATCTCTCCCCACATTTATCTGCCTGCCCACTCTAGTCATCACTGGAGGCCTCACTTGGTGTTCCCCTGGATAGATGATGACTAGGGTTAAATTTGGACAGAAGACTAGGGTTAAGGCTAAGACCCCAAAAGTGACCTTCGATAAAGCTGTGGTCTTGGACATGTCCTGTGGGATTTTAAAAACTTGTTTTCTTTTAACAAATGACCCCAATACTTTTAACAAGTTTCAAAAACAGGATCATGTAGAATTATGTGGAAAAAGAGGGTCTACTGTTAAAAAAAGGCATGTGGAGCAAACTGCATAGTCATGAAAATACAAGAACTCTCCAGCCAAAAGCCATGAAAGGGCATTGATTGCCTTGCTTGCTCCATACTTCTGATGAAGCTCCAAGCAAGTCTGGAGTGAAACGTTAAGTGCTTTTAAATCTGACTGACACGGTCATTAATAGGGTTACCATATTTTCCCAGTTCCAAACCAGGACACCCCCGGAATAATTAATTAATTAATTTTCCTGAAGGTAGTACTGCCTCATGTGCCCTCATGAGATTTGGGCACCACCATCTGGGATCTCGCGAGATTTCGCGAGATCCAAGATGGCAGCGCCAAAAAAAATTACAAAAAGTGGCAGCGGCGGCAGACCTGGAAAACCGGGACTGACTAGGTTCCAGGCCCAGATGGCCAGGATCGGGCTCCAGAAACCGGGACAGTCACGATTTTTCCGAGACAGTCACGGTTTTTCTGGAATGAATGGTAAGCCTAGTCATTAAACCCCTATTTTAAATTTTAACTTAGTAAACGGCATAGTTCTTTGGGTCTTATCCAAAGTCTAGTAAATCGAAACATGAGGAAACACGTTTCCTCTCCTAGATAAGTACAGTGAAATGGAATTCAATAATGGTCCAATCCTAGCCAGACAGCCTACACGGAGGTAAGCAAAAAGATTTCTTCTGGGCCATCTGGTCATTCCCTCCCCTGCCCCCAGCATATAGCATGCACTCTGTCAGTGACTCTGCATGCTATGGGTTGGCAGGGGATAGGATTGGGCACTAACTTGTTTTCTCATGTTTCGATTTACTAGACTTTTAGATAAGTAGATATGGCCTTATTTACAACCCTGAGCCAAACACATATGTCTCAGGGAATGGTTCCTTGTTGTCAAATGGTCCATTGTTATTATGAGCAATTTTTTTAAAGAGGAAAAAAAAAACCCTATTCTGTGAAGGAATTTATGACCAGTTAAAGTCTTCAATCTTAATAATAAAGGATTAAAACAAAAATTAGAAAGGAGAAACTTAATGGATGGTCTTCTCATATTATGCCAAAGAATAGCACACAGAATTGGGCTGTTGTCCCAGTATAGTACTTGAACCACTGAGGAGATCAAACGACTGACTCAGTGTTCCTGCCTCAACATCTTGAATCTCAAGAAATGATTGTAAAGATTGTACTGACACATTTGACATTTTCCAGTATTCAGCACAGGCATATTTGATAAATTGAAGCAGGTAGGATGGATGTTCTTCTCATCTGACGGAGGAATACGATAATTTCTGACATATTCTGTCCTGATTTGTTGGTTCATTACAGTACTGGATTATGAAAAATGTAACACACCCATTGATAGTTCTAAAAAGTATGTTCTGCAGAGTACTGGAAGCAAATGTGGATTTTTTTTCTCCTGCCAGCAACCTGATTTTTATTTTATAAAAAAGCTGTGGTTGCACAAAGATTACATCACTTCAGCAAAAGTATCAGACCCACAATTCTATAGGTCCCACCCTCCATACTACTGTATACTTTTGTTTTCACAAAATAATCCACAGGGCATTTCTACTCATTTAAATGTCCATGCATAAATTCCAAAACATATTTTCCAAATTCATTTTTCTCAACATTCCCAATTATGGAAAATGTTGGGTTGCATCCTGTCCATTCCTACAGGTGCTGAACCCAGTCACCCATCCTACTGCACCTCCAACAGTCCTCACCAACCTCATGATGAAGCTTAATTTGCAGCCCAATCCTATCCCCTTCCAGCCCAGAGAGTGCAGCGCTGCTGATGGAGCATGTGCTGCATGCTATGGGCCAGCAGGGGACCAGACAGCCCAGGAGAAGTAAGTAAAGAACATTTTTACTTACTTCTTCATAGGTCGCCTGGCTTCTAATAGATCCAATGGACACGTCGTTAGCTGGTGTAGGTCTGAGGAGAATCAGGGAGTGGTTCTGGGTCAGGAAGGAGGAATAGGATGCAGCTTGAGCAGCTGCTGTCAAGTTCCTCCATGCCCCCGAACAGCCCCTGACCTGGCCCATTCCCTGCCCCACTCCACCCCAACCCTCCCCCAATTTGGCACATGTGAGGACTCCTGGAACCACAGGCATGTACTCCTCACCTCTGGCCCTTTGCAGCAGTGGCCCGGAAGCGCATGCCTGGTTTTTGCGCTACTGCAAAGGACCTTGTGCTGCCAGAGCATGTTTTCCAGCAGCACAAGGCCCAGATAGCACTGGACCGTTAAAATACCTATCCATGGAACTGATAAACAAATCTGGGAAATAAACGCAACAAATCATCAAGATGTTTACTCCTGTGTCCTGTTTATCTATAAAAATGTGTCACCATTACTATTCTTTATTCAAATCATGTACAAATCCTGTGCTCCCAAATTGAAAAGAACCAATTAACATAGATTTGTCTGACTCAAGATTAAGAGAAACACAAGGACTGACACTGATCATCCACGTAAAAACAGATTACAGTCGTGGGGAAAACATTACTTTGATGCATACCAATATATGATTATTATCAAGTGCCATATGCAAAATGTAGACAATCCCTGCAGCCATCAGTTCTAATCTGTGTGTAATTATCTGTAAAAAAAAAAATCGACTTCGGTTTGAGGCTTTCAAGGCAGTGGTGTTCTCCATGACCAACACCTCCTAATACACATGCAGGATCAGTAACTGTTCTGCTTTCTTAACGCTGATCTTTTAGAAATATCCACAGACACAAAAACTGAAATGGAGAATAAAGTATACCCTGTGGAACATTACAAGGCAGTACATTCATTAAGCAGTTCTTATGACACCATAAATGTTTTAGGCAGAAGACGTGAAGGTAACATTACTGGCTTCCTAATATTCCAATAGAGACCACTTTGCTTTTATATAATGTAGCCCGGCCTTTGAAGAAAAAAAAAAACCACACAAACACAAAAGAAAACAAAGCAACCCAAAGTAGTTTTATTTCTCCATAGAAAGTGAAAGTTAGCCTCCCTAGCCTTTGAAATGATACTGAAAATGCTGCACCTCATTATAGTTTTAATGTGACATTGTTATTTTTTAATATTTATAATATAATATAAAATATTTAATATTTAAAACATCATTCATCACTAATGTAATTTGCTAAAATTAACCAGCAGGCTCCTTGTCGCAACTTATGGAGAGGGATTTTAAGAATCATTCAGCAACCTGAATGGCTTTGGCATCAGTTGTTTCAGATGATAACCTGACTGGCCCCACCCACCGTACGATAAGGAGATGAGCATTGCACAGGCTGCTCCCCTTCCCAGTGAGCTGTTCTGATTGGCATAATATATGTGTGTGTGGGGGGGGGGGGGGAATTGTCCTAACCTTCTCATCACACACAATTTAAATATTGTAGCATTTAAACCGACCACTTCCCCAGCACAGTGTCTTTTCTAGTGGCTGTTTGCTGGTGGTGTTCTGCATTTTTTTTAGATTGTGAACCCTTTTGGGAGCCATTTAGTTATTTTATTTTCTCTGTAAATTGCTCTGTGAACTTTTTTGTATAACAACAAACAACAACAACAACAACAACAACATATGCCAGTTGGCCCAGAATCATCTTTACCTTGCCTGTGGCTTTCCGCAGTATAATTGAATGAAACTGTTCCTCCATTGCAAGAGATTTCATGACTGTGCAGTGTTTACTCAGGAGACGGTTCAATCTTTTTCCCCATTATTTCATTAGTAAAAAATGTGGGAAGGTTCGAATTCTATACCCAGAGTCAGAAGAATGAACTCATTCCATTGACATTCTCCTACATTTCTGGATAAGGAGTATGATGCCAGAACAAATTCATGACATGACACCTCTACTCTTAATCCCACATAGTTGGGAATTCAGAGACTCTCTAGGACTGAGTCCATAATGTTTGCGTGGTACCTCTTCGGAGGAGAAAAGGAGCTTAAGTTCACCATATTTATCTGCATTGATCCCCGACATTGACAACAGTACTTCCACTAGATCCAATTGTGCTAATTGCATAGGGCCAAATGAGACACTACCTGCATTTCATACAAATTTCTCCTGACTTTTCTCCAAGTTGAAAAGCTGTGAGTTTAAAAAGATGAACAGTCAAAGAGGAGGGATCACTAAATCCTTTTTCTGCTGGATATTTTTCTACTAAACGTCTTTCCCCACTCCACTGCTATTCCACTCAAAGCAGTGGAAAAACACCTAGGGGGGCAATTTTGACCCCCCCCAAATCACTTCAGAGGTTAGGGTTAAAGCAGCCCCCTCTTATTGATCCTCAGTATGAAATTGCAGCTTCTCAAGGCTGCTTGGGACTAAAAAGAACTACAAAAAAATCTTTAGGGAATTTTTGCATATAATGTCTGTTTTGACCCTTAGATATGAGAAAAAGAATCAAAAATATAAATAGATTATATGCAATGTACCATTCCTATTAACCTCTGTGTACATCCGAGAGCAAAATATGTGTTGAGATAATTAGTATGGTTCCAAACACTGAACACTATAGATCAGGCAAAAAATTATCTAGAATGA
The DNA here is from genome assembly GCA_026170595.1 of Plestiodon gilberti rubricaudatus. NCBI lineage: Eukaryota > Metazoa > Chordata > Lepidosauria > Squamata > Scincidae > Plestiodon > Plestiodon gilberti. The sequence continues at coordinate 82,221,345 of JANXHW010000001.1, forward strand.
ATTACAGCACTGTGTGGGATGTGATCGTCACACTGATGAGGAAGGCTATTGCTGATTCATCAAAGCTTTGCTACCATGTGGTACTCCATGACAAATTGACATTTGGAGAACATGCTTAGCTTACTGATATGAATCACTAGGAGGACAGAGTTGGCAGCCAGACTGCTCACTTTTTCACGTCATTTCTCTTACATAGCGTTTACTCAGAGATGATGTGGCTAAAGCATTTTGAAGATCTGAATCTGTTTCTCTTGGTTATCTGCAGCAGCTAGGGATGCGTTGTAAGACATGATTATTCATTATTTTTATATGGGGAAAAATGTTTGTGCATTGTCGTTTGTCATTATTCTCACAGCCTGTGGCTTTGCGGTGGCAGATAAAATTCAAGGGTGAAGTCTTTGCCTCAGAAAGTGAGGAAATAGACAACGGGGGATGGGAACGAGGGAGGGGGACCCAAATCTATGAAGTGGAAGTACAGAAGTCAGGGAAGAAAGAGTAGAACAGCACACAGTCTGTCAGTACCAGATCGAAAGGCCACATTTGTGTGTCAGACAATGGAGCTGTTAGAGGAAGTCACTCTACTCCTACATCTGTATGGTGCAAGTTCTATTTACCTGGCATTGCCATTTGGATGGCAACTGTCTTTGCTTAGGCAAAAGAAGTACCAATGAGATTGCCCTGGCAAGTGGAATCTGTGACAAGAAGTGGAAAAGGAAGTGACAACAGGAAGTATGAGGTGACTAGAATTTATTTAATTATTGGTATCCTGCTTTTATTGGGGGAAAGGAAAACTAACCAAAACAACTCACAAAAGTGACATAGAAAGTACATAAAACTGATGGGCAGCACAATTCTGCGTAAGATGCACTGGCTGGCCTAAACAGCTGGCCGCTGCATTCTATGAAGGATGCGGCCCGTGCTGGTGGAGCCGGGGCTTACCTTGGGGGAAAAGGGACATTCACCCGTTTCCCCCAGTGTAAGTCCTGGTGGCTCCAACAGTCCTCCTCGAATGTGCGCCAGCTATTTTTCTGGCACACATCTGGAGAGGCCGTGGAAGGCTGGCCAGACCCAGGAAAGGGGTTAGGATATCGGCAGAACGTGCCGCCGATATCGCCGTCCCCCTCCCTGGCCTGGTCAGTCAGTCGCCCCCTCCTCTGCCACTCCACCCTGCCCTACTCATGCCCTCCTGCCACCCGGCGCAGGGCTTACCTGTGTCATGTGACCAGGTCAGCATCAGGCGATGGAGTGAGTGGTGCAGGTCTCAGCGCCAGCGCCGCTTATTCTCTGGGTACCACGAAAGTGCTTTATGGCACTTCTTTGACAGCCTAGGCCAGTGGAGCGCTTGCTCCTCCAGCCTTAATTTGCGCAGGATTGCGCTGTAAAACATGTACAACTCAAACACTGACAATAAATAGGCCCAATAAACACCTACAGAACCTTGCTTAATTAATTAATTTTAAATTTTATACCCCACCTTTCCCCTGCCAAAGCAAATGCCCAAGGCAGCTTACAAGATTTTATAAAACCACAAATAAAACAATAAAAGCATACAGTAAAACTCCCTTATTAATGATCTTATGATACCTGTGGTATAAAGTTCATTCATATACACGGGCTGTGCAAAACTGAATAGATCCTTCATCAACGGCCATAACCTGCAGTCAGGATTTTGTGGTGCTGTATTTTTTCCCCCTCCATTTCCAAAGTGTTCTCACGGCTGCACCTTTTACTTACTTACAGCCCATTCCAATGCAAGGGCTAAGCAGCACAAGTGAGACATAAACTCAGCATAAGTCGCTTATGTCGAAGTTATGTCTGGAATGCGACCATTTACGGCGAAGTTAGGTCGAAGTTAGGACAAAGGACATAAAGTCAACATAAAAGTGGGCGTTCCAGGGGCGGACCGTGGGCGTAACGGGGGCGGCAACCAATTAACGTTGGATTCCAGACCCTGGCAAGCACAGACACGCCCCCTCCAACACAAATGCTGACACAATTTTTATGTCGACCAAAAGGGTTGACATAAATTCGAGTAGACCCATAGGAACCATTTTACCTTACCCACTCCAGCCCTCTCCTGAAAATTTCTAACACCCTACTCCTGAGTTATGTCAGAGTTATGTCGGAGTTGTGGCAGCAAGGTCTGGAAACTGACAGAGTTATGCCAAAGATAGGGAGCCTATCAGCACCCAGCCCCACCCAGCCTCTTTCCCACAAAAGCCCAGCCCCAGACCTCCAGTCTCTCTCTCTCTCTCTCTCTCTCTGAGCACCTGGCGTGGGGTTCTGTCCCCCACAGCCACAAAGTGGGACTTTGTCAGTGGAGGGCAAAATTCACAAACACCCCACTTCTCTCTTCTCCTCTCTCCTCTCTGCCCCCCTCAAGGGCAGAGAGGGCTGTTCTGGCTGTGGCCAAACTGTTTACAGCTGTGCCTGGGCAGCTGCCTCCATGCTACCATTTGCTAAACCCATGTCTTTCTCCCAGCCTCTCCCCCCCCCCCCACAGGCAACAACACCAGCAGGTAAATGCAGGTAAGAGCAGAGCAGGGTTCGTGCTGACATGTGGTCTGACTTCTGCCTCTTTGCATATAGAAATATATGAGACATGCCTCTTTACCAATGTGCCCTCTCATTGCTTAGCCTTCTCTGGAATGCCTCTTTACCAATGTGTTGTCTGATAACTTTTTTTTTTTTATATTTTTTATTTTATTTAACAACAATAGAACACAAGACAATACAATAATAAAAATACTAGCTAACTAACTACCTAACTACCTACCTAACTAACTACCTACCTAACAACAAAAATGATACAACAGGGAATGACAAACTGGGGGATATCAACATGACACATTAGGAACACTAACAAGCCGGACATCAATATATCATAGAATGACTCTTTCAACTATTCAATTATACTAACTAAAGTTACCGTCATATTTACTCAATTTCTACCTCCTGCACATCAATACATATAATGATAATATTCTTTTTTATAATAACCTTTCCATCTAATCAAAATAAAATAATTGCTACCACTCTGTTCTCTTACTAACTTAAGTTAGCACCATATTTACTCAATTTCCACCTCCTGGACATCAATACATAAAATAATTACTACCAGTCTGTTCTCTTCTTTACATTTCCATCTCCTAAACCTTAAATTTAAACATCCAAATCCCTCAAATATAAATCTTAATCATTAACTCTTCAATATCTAGTATAATCTCAATTTCAATCTCAACTTTTCACTGCTGAGCATATATCAATAAGCATATATACAACAATATGTTTATCTCTTTAAAACATTACTGATATCATCATATTGAATAAAAACAAATCTTATAAAAACAACAGCGTGCCATATAATATCTCTTCCAAAATCAGAGGAAGCCTCCTCCAAAACATATTAACTTTCCAACAAATACTTTACACTTTCATCAGCATCTTACTTAACTTCTTTGATGTTAACCACCCTCGATAAAATATTTTATATAAAATCCTTTATATAGAAGTTTAACCATTTTATAACCTAAGTTCCAAATCTAATCTTACTCTAATAAATAAATCTCTCAACCTAAATTTATAACCCCAATATCATAATATCTTAACTGTTTCAAAATCCAATGAAAAAATTATAAACTTCATACATATTTATCATACAATCAATTCTTTATATTGTCTATTATGAAAATCTATTATCCACTGTGGTCTGTTCGTTACTTCTAATGTTTTTACCCAGCCAGTTATTTTATCACAAAACTTTATATCTAACCTGTTCCCTTCCTAATTTCTAACACCTCTGCCTCCAGAATCTGCAAATCTTTTATCAACCACGCCATAAGAGTCCAATAGAAATCTTCTCGGTCCTTTGCAAAAAAATTCTGTATTCTAAACATGAAACTTGCTCTCTCCATCTGCAATTTAAAGGTTGCAGCCTCCTGTTGTTCAGACCACTTGTCTAATTCTTCCATAACCTGGATTACTGTAAGTTCTTCTGTTTGCCGTTTAAAGGTTGGAGCCTCCAGTTGTTCAGAGGTCTTATATACTTCTTCCATGATCTGAATTTCTACAATCTCCTCTGTAATTACTGCAGCCCGTGTCTTCAAAAGTCTTGCATCCTGCATCTGCTTCAATTGCATCAATATCTGTTGTCTTTCTCCAGAGGCTTTATTTTGATTTAACAAAAGTATATTTAGAGTCTCTTTTAATTGATTAATGCTGGCCCACATATCTTGCAAAAATTCCATCATCTCCTGCTGCAACGAAAAGCAACTGTCCTGCTTGCAACTTCCAACTTTTCCACTTAAGACACACGAAGCATCACAGTTCACAATCCAAATTAAAACTAATAATAGATTCAAAGCCAAATTCCACTGAGTACATAGTCCCAGACCACATCTTGGCACATTCAGGGTTAACTTCCCAGACTGAATCAAAGGAATGCAGCTCCTTCTGTAATTCAATATGTCTCAGTTTAACAAGCACAGCTCAGACAAAGAAGAGGGAAGCAGAGTCCATGTAAGGGGGGGGAGATCCACCCCTATCCCCTTAGCTTCTTTTAGATGCCTATAAATTTCAGCCTTCCTGTCTTCCCACTCACCGCTCCTCTTCCAGATCAGCAGAGAAACTCTTACTCCAGTCCAAGGTTGGTACGTTGAAGGAGTCTACTTTAAAATAAATCTTTTCCTCTTGTCCGGGTGAGCGGCAACGCGAGCCTTCACAGTCACCAAAATGGTGTCTGCTACAAAGCAGGGACAGAAAAGGGAATACCAAGCAGAAACTGGCTCAATGCCTTGACCAGTTTCCCTCAGTTTGCTCCCCAATCTCTCATCTACATCTCTCCTGATGCAGATGGCCCCGATCCAGCCTGGATCAAGGGAATTCCACTGCTTTGCGGCGCGGCTCCAGAGAGCTCTCTGGAATCACGTCTTCGGTCCGTCGTCCCAGCCCCGCCCCTGATAACATTGTTGTTATCAGACAACAATGTGTTGTCTGATAACTGCCTGCTATGATATGTCTCTTTACCAATGTCTTGTCTCATAGCTGCCTGCATAGCCTGCTATGATATGCCTCTTTAACAATGTTGTGTCTGATAACTGCCTGCTTAGCCTGCTATGATATGCCTCTTTAACAATGTGTTGTCTCATAGCTGCCTGCTTTGCCTACTATGATATATAGGATACATGCCTCTGTACCACTGTTGTGTCTGAGTGCTGCCTGTAGTCATGTGAGCAGACAATGCCACAAGTGTGGAACTGTTAGCATTATGTAGACACCAGCTGTCCCCCCCTTTTCTCCACAGGGTCTACTGACAGGTCAGTATTGCTAGGTTTGCCATGGTTGTGACCCCCAAGTTGTGTTGTTGTCTCTCTCTTTGACCCTTTCCCCTTACAGGATCATGCTCTCCTTACACCCAGGTAAGCAGCTCAGACCATGCTATGTGTGTCACACCTATCAGCTGTGTTTTATTTCTCTCCCTGCAGGCTTTTGCAACCGACACACTGGCTTGTTTTCAATGGCGACTGCTACCACACACCAGCTGACATGTAACTCCCCCTTGTTTTTTGTCTCCCCAGGAACGTCCACTACCACCTACCTTCCTGGGAGCACCCCTGGGCCCGCAGTCTGGTTGCCCCACTGTCGCCTCCCTCGCTGCTGCCAGAGGTCAGGGAGCCAGCCCTGCAACCCTCCTCAGCTGCAGGCGCTGCTGCTCCACCTCCCTGGCTGTCCTACTTGCTGCCCCTCTCCTTTCTATGGAGCAGGCTGTGGTTCCACAGGGGAAGAGCTTGCATCTCCAGGTCCATGAGGCACGTGTGCTGCTGCTTTCAGATTGGCTGCTGTGACTACCCCTGGCAGCCTCGCCTGGCCATCTCTGCTAATGTTCCAGAACAATAAAGACGCCCCTCGGGCAGAGCCCCCTTGACAAATATGTGCCTAGTGTTACACAAGCATTGGCCCCCACACACAGACAGCCCCCAGCACTCAAGCCCCTGCATGAATCCCACCCAGGGACTGCTGTGTTCTCCCAGGGAAGGAGGGGGGAGTTGGGGGGGCCTCTCAGGCAGGCAAACAGTGACAGCCAAGGCGTTCGCCCATCACAAAGCCGCCTCCGCCCAAGGTCCGCCCATAATGAAGGCGCCTCCGCCGAAGGTCCGCCTATAATGAAGGCGCCTCCGCCCACGGTCCGCCCGTAATGAAGGCGCCTCCGCCCAAGGTCCGCCCATAATGAAGGCGCCTCCGCCCAAAGTCCATCTGCATAAGAGGCGCCTGTTTCTGCATCGCCTTCATCTGCAGAGCGACCCCTGTGTCCCTATTGGTCTCTGCAGACCCCTCTCTCAGAATCTCTCTCCCACCAGACTTGTTGTCTGTCTGTCTCTGACCCACCCATGCCCCTCCCCAGCACCCACTGTCTGCCTGCCTGTGTGTCTTCCTCCCCTCCCACTCCCTGATGATGGAAGCTGGCCACCCCCCACCCCGCCAGAGCGCCTGCCATGAGGCGCCATCGTCACCCCATCTGGGGGTTTGATGAGCTGCGTGAGCCCTTCCCACTCGCAGCAGACAAGCCCAAGGCATCTCTCGGTCTTGGCCGGGGCACAGAGCAGAACGCACGCCGGGATGCCTTCTTTGTGGGCATTGCCACGGCCCTGGAGGCCCAGGGCTTCAGGCAGCGCACCTGCAAGTCATGTCAGAGGCAGTTCCAGACATCATGCGACCCCCCTTGTGTGTGACGTTCCCACCCCACTCCTTCCCTTCCCTCCCCCCCCATGACTCCCACGTGCAGCCTCAACGTGGCATGGGGGTGGCATCGCCTTCTGCAGGAGGGGGGAGATGGCCACTCTCCCCTGCAGCAGGTGGCTGATGCACAGGGTGCCCTGTGGCGGCTGGCAAGGGGACCTCGCTCACCTGTCACCTGCCCTGCGCCCACCACATGACTGGCGCTTCCCCCATGCCTGTGGCCGGCCCCTTTGCGACTGGGCTGTGACAGACCCTGCGGTAGCTGCCATGGATGGACGCTGACACATGCAGACAGAGGCCTGCACACGCCCAAGCCAGACACCGAGCCTGGAGAGCCTGCCTGCCTGGGAGGTAAGTGTTGCCTGGATCCTGGGGTGGTGCTGGGCCACAGAAACTGCAGCCTGCCTAACTCAGGCATAACTCTGACATAACTCAGACATAACTTATGTCGAACTTATGCTGAACTTAGGCCACTCTTATGCCAGACTTGCGGAGGAGTTGGGTTGGAATGGGCTGTTACTTATTTATTTATTTATTTATTTATTTATTTATTTATGCTGTTCCTTGAAGCTAGTATTTTTTGAGGGACAAGTGACAAGAGGCACTGAAGCTGAAAGTGATGGCCACAGTGTAGGATGGCAAAACAACTCAAGCCTGTAATTAATTTTCTTTCTTTAAATTCCCATCAATAATATTTAGTTGGGAAGAGGTGACAGGGTGGACCTATTTTAGAGCACATTTCCTGCAAAGGTTACAAGAGCACTTGTGTGCTGATTAGGAGGGGGAGGGAACACAGACTGTGATGCAGAACAACAAGCAAGGAAAACCTCAAAAGAGTTTTTGTTTAAAGTGGTCTTGACAGGACGTACCACATCTATTATTATGGCAGGCGTGATCTGCTCTCTGGGTTCTTTAACTCAGCAGAGCCCCAATATGGCTGCACTGGAACATGGAAAGGCTGCATTGCTCAATAAACAGACAGATGGACTTAGGCCTTGGGACCGAATTACGTATGATCATGGTAGTTCCAGGGTTCTTCCTGCCAACTTTTAAAGTAAGCAGCAGTCACAGCAAACTGAAAAACAGTCTTTGGAGGAAGGGGCTCAAAGGAAGCAGCGGCGTTGCTACGCCCCCACGTGCTGGGGGCCGTCGCCCCACCCCCACGTTGTCACCCCCATGTGGGCGGGCGCGTGACGTCACGCCCCGCCTCCGGACACCCCCTCCACTATTTTCACTACCTTTTGGGGGCTGTTCGGACGCATGGGCGGCGGGAGGGCCGAAACACGGCCATCCCGCCTGCGAGGAAGGTAAGTTTGCGCCCTCTAGCCCGCGATTCCACCCCTTCAGGGGTCGGCGCCCTGGGCACCCCCCCCCATTTGACGCCTCTGAAAGGAAGAGCTGCTTCTCTCCTTCCTGTTCTTCTGAAATCACTACCTGTTGTGAGAAAAGCAGCTGAGGGGGCACATTTGAAAAAAAAAAAAAGGACAGGGAGGGAAACAGTTAAACAGCCACAGGTCTTCACTCCCAATTTCAACTTCCCAGGGCACTTTATTATTATTGTTATTGACAACAACAATATTTATAATAGGAAAAAAGAATAATGAAACTACCTGTTTTGTGAAGTGTGCCTTGGCCTTCTATCCTATACACACTTTCCTGAGAGTAAGTTCCATTGAATTTAATGGGACTTACTTCTAAGTAGACATATATAAAAAGGTAAAGGTGACCCCTGACAATTAAGTCCAGTCGTGTCCGACTCTAGGGTGTGGTGCTCATCCCCATTTCAAAGCCGAAGAGCCAGCGTTGTCCGAAGACGCCTCCGTGGTCATGTGGCCGGCATGACTCTCCTTGCCGCAGCGTGTAGCATGCGGCTGGAACATGGAGCGCTGGTACCTATTTATCTACTCACATTAACATGCTTTGGAACTGCTAGGTTGGCAGGAGCTGGCCAAGCAACGAGAGCTCACCCCGTCACGGATTCGAACTGCCGACCTTTCGATCGACAGCTCATGGTTCAGCGGTTTAACCCACTGTGCCACCCGCTGGCCGTAAGTAGACATATATAGGATTGTGCTATTAGGACCAAACTACAACAAGTGATGTTGAACGTGTCACTGCCCTTGACGTGCTTCAGTTTTTTTCAATAAATATCAGCAAGATTGCCCCCACCCATAAATTGGGACCATAAAGGGGTCTTTATCCCTCTGCTGCTGTCATGGTCCCCATTCATACTGGGATATCCCACAGCTATGGGACAAAAACCCCACTTATGCTTGTCTGCAAGTACTCACAGAGGGCAGCAATACCAAATCTATAAGGATCCCTGAGACCCCATCAGAAGAAGGCAAGAGACCAGGAAGCCTTCAGTCTCTCCAGATGGGACTGGTGGGAACAGGTGGGGAAGTGAGTGGTGCTGCTGTCGCCATGGTAGCACGCACCAGCCCATACCGTCTATGCTTGCCAATCTCTTGTAACATCAGTTCAGGCCTCCCAGGCATTTAAGAGATGTTGAGCCTTATATGGGCAAATTGTGGATGATACTAAGGAGAGAGGTGGTGTGTGGCTGAGCTCCTGGGTGAGGAAACAGTTGACTAAGCCAAGGTAGGAGAGAAGGAGCTGGGTGCTCCCTCTTCACTTTGGTATGAGGTATCATGATGAGCTGGGAGACTTCCAATTGTGAGAGCACCAATCAGAGCTTTTTCCCCTTGACAAAGAGTAGGAATCGGGAAAACTCAAGCCAGATCAGCACCACAATAGGGGAGGGAAATAGTTAAAGCCTACCTTCCCCCCACTCTGGTCCCAAAATGCATAGCAGGACAAACTGATTTCCTTTACCCAAGACCAGCCTAACAGTTGGAGACAGGACTGGCGGAACAATTGTTCTGCCAGCACTAGGTGTCGCAAACACCCAGGGCGGTTTTAGACACGCAGAAAGTAACTGGCGGGTAACTGAAAGGTCAGCATTGCTCGCTCTGCCCCAGGCCACCACTGGATACAGGTAAGGACAGCCAGGTCCGGGAAGGGCGAGGGATCGGCAGCGGCCTCCTCTGCCATATCCTATCCCCCTTCCCAGGTCTGGCCAGCGTTTCATGTCCAGCTCAAATATGCACCAGCAAAATAGCTGGTGCATGTTCAAGTAGAACCATACGAATGGCCAAAGTATGTCCCTTTGCCCCAAGGAGGCCTCCGGCTCCACCGGTGCAGGTCCCATTGTGCACAGGATGTGGTGGATGCCTTATTTGTGCCACTGCATCCTGCTAGACAGGATTGGTCTGTAAGACTTCCTGAACCCTAAGGCAACACACCAAATGCTGCCTCCCCATACCTGGTGATGTGTCATCTCGGCCTCACTACTCCCTGGACTTGGAAAGAAAGAGGGGAACAGAATGGACAAGGAAGGAGAGTGGTGGACTACCTAGCTGCCCCACTACTCTTCTCTCCTCCACACATCCACGTCTGCTCTCTTCCTTTTCAAATCCAGGGAGCAGGCAGAGCAGTGGAAGTAGTAATGTGTCCCTCACCAATCTGCTGCTTGAGGCAACCACCTTAGTTGATCTAATGGAGGGACCAGCCCTGCAAGTTACCAAAGAAAATTGAAGCATGTCAGGGTCAGTATGTACCATGTTTAATTTGGGCACTACAAGCATATACAGAGCTGAATGCCTTTTGTGATCCAACGTACTATTTTTCATACAAACAACATGTGGTGGCACCTAGGATTTCTAAAGATATCATTTATTCTTTTTACAAAAACAAGTATCTAGTCTTAATTGCTACATACTTTGAATTTCCCAATCATATTTCCCAATTTATAAACTCTATACTCAGATTTGTGTGTTCTATGCTAATCCCCATCCCAAAATTATGTGCCAAGAAATGCTTAATGATTTAATATGTATAAATTATGCAAATATACACAATTGCTCTACATTTTGCAGTAGTTGCACTTTTTGCAAAGTTTATGATGTCTGTAGTAGTTATAGAGAGTAGCAAGAAATTATGCAGGACACTAAATCTTATTCTTGGGTACTGGAAATCCTGTTCCACTCATGTTGTTTCTGAGAGTTTAGCAGTTATTCCCCCACTCCTTTCCCACACACTTTCAAGCATATATTCACTACCAGTTCTTGTTCTTTGAAAAAGAAGAAAGTCGAGAGCCACAGGAAGCTGAAATTGGAGCATAACAGACCCCTTTATATCCTTCATTTTTCCTCTCTGCACTGCTCCTTTAGATAGAATATAAAAAATTAATCGCCCAATTCTACCGAGGTCCTGCGCTAGCAGAATGTACGTTCTGTTGGCACATGCTGTCACAAAAGTGCCATAAAGCACTTTGTGACAGTGCATGGCCCCGGCATGCTGCTCTGGCGATTGTCTGAAGCCCACCAGACCAGGTAATTACAGCACAGGGGCAGGGGGAGGGCGGGGGAGAGTGTAATGGGACGGTAATGGGGCGGGGTAGGTGGATCGGGCCCGGGAGGGGGCAGGATTGGTGGCACCGGTGCATGCCATATCCAAATCCCCTTCCCAGGCCTGATCTGCCTGAATGGATTAATGTAGACTTGCGCCAGCGATATCATTGGTGCAGGTCCAAGTTGACCCATTGCGGCTGCTTGGGCTTACCCCAGGGCAAAGAAACAAGGGTCCCCTTACCCCAACCTCCAGCATCCAAAAAAACCCTGGGGGATATAGCGTAGCCCATGCCAGCACCACTACTTCATCGCACAGGGATTTAAATTGGATTGGGCTGTAAAACAAACATTCCAACTCCATTCAATAATTCAAACATTCCAGCAAAGCATATAGGGCCAGTGGCGTAGCTAGCCTCGCAGGGGGCGGTACCCATGTGACACCCCCGTGACATCACAAGCCCCGTCCCCTCACTTGTGACATCATGAGCCCCGCCCTTCCGCCAGGTTTTCGGGCAGAGAGTTGCTTATGCAAATATCTCTTGCGTGACCCCTTGTGTGAGCAGAACATTGTGGAGAAACAGAAGTGACGATGGCAGAAGTGCTAGTTGAGATGATACCCATTGTTTGCAAAATAAGTTAACTGGCCTAAATTAAACTGATCTGAATAGTTTCATCTAGCAGAATTTAAGGATTGGTGAAAATTTCGATTTCTGTGTGCAAAAGTATGAGCATACTCCATGGTGACTTTTCCTTGTGACTGGGCAGTATGACCTTAGAGCAGCTGATCTTCAGAAAGTAAGACATTATCTTAAAATAATAACTAAATCCAGCCCATAATATTATGAGAACAGCGACTGAATTTTCAAGGCTTTGCACCACAATTTCCAGTACCTGGCTATTAAAGATGAGAAGCTGCAAATTAACTGTTCTGTGATTTGCTCTCCTGGCATGTAATTGAATTCATCATTTAGCTGAAAATACCTGCACAGCTAAAAGGCAACAGAAACTAAAGGGATATATCATTAGAAACACCTAAGGTTTCTTGTCAGAAGGGTACACTTTATCTCAGAGAAACAAATATCCAGCGCTTTGCCAGCTGTGAAGGAAATTATTATTCCACCACTATAAATAAGAGCTGCTGGATGCATGCTAAGATTACTAATCGCAGCCTGTTGCATTGTTTTGTAAAAAATAATTTCTTGCCATCGCAATTAGTTGATGTTCCAATAAAATAAGATTGTCTGTTCTAGGCTCCTTCCATTCGTGTCATTTTATTATGTGTAAATATTGATGAAAATTTTGTCTTTTTAATTTTGATTTAAAAAATCACCTGAATAATAGGCAACTTTTATTTCCATACAATGCGACTGTTTTAACTTTGATCAGTTCTTTTTTGTAGCCTCCACTCTCCTCCATGAAAGGAGCTCACAGTAAAAGGTGGTGGAGTGTCAGGAGAACGAGGATTCACTGCAAGGTTATATGTAAATTCAATACATTGTGGCCAATAAGAATTCAAACCTCTTGCCTTGTGTCTTATTGGGGGTATGGGAGCAATGGAATACTCTCACTCTACTTCTTTCCAAGAGGACAGCCAGCTACTGTCTATTTCTCCGTTGGAGCATTCCCTCCCTGACCCGAAGCTATATAGATCATCTACTGACAATTCAAGCTGATTATTGCCAACCGCTGTAAGAGGTCAAGAAAGCTTTCCCCCCCCCAAGTTAAGCTGACCACTACAGGGCCGCTCAAATGTATCCCTCACTGCCATCAGCATCACCTTCATCCCATAAAAGGAGCAGCTGTACCACATAGGAGATTTGTTGAAACACTAGTTCAGCTGCATGAATGGTGGCTCTGTCTCAAGGCTACTGGTTGCACCAGACACGCAGTTATTCTGTGGGAAATTACTGAGCACATCTGTGAGTTTCAACCGACATGGGATTTGCAACCACATATTCACTCCAATCCGGGTTTATCTGTGAAACAGCCTTGCTAGTCCCTCCTCCAATGCTGTCAATCATCCTTCGGCTGTCTGCATATATACCAGCAGTGCTTGCCTGCCAAAAGGGGCAGGAGTTTCCTCTGAGGCTTTGCCCTTATAAGAACATAAGAAGAGCCCTGCTGGATCAGGCCAAAAGCCCATCTAGTCCAGCTTCCTGTATCACACAGTGGCCCCACCAGATGCCTCAGGGAGCACAAGACAACAAGATAACCTGTTTCCCGTTGACACTCCCTTGCACCTGGCACAGAGAAACCCACACCTGGCACAGAGAGAGACACCTGGCACAGAGAAGCCCTTCTATGCTGGCAGTAAACTTCCGTATCCTGCAAACCTTCCCCTGGTGATAGTCAAAGGCTATCTCACCTCCTCTGAGGACCCAAAACTCATGGATATCAGACAACTGCATGAGTTTTCCAACCAAACATTCAAAACCCTCATGGAAGTTTCCAAACTCACAGATGGGCAGCCCAATCTTCCACAAATCCTCCACTGGTGGAACTTGGCAGAAGTGCCTGGATCCTGCTGGAAGTTGTGCAATGGTGTTGCACGCTTTGGCACAGCCAGCCGGTGCAGCAAGACTACCAGCACAGTCTCTGGTGGCCTCATGTCAGGAGGCCAGTGACCAGGCCAGCAGAATAACTGCTGCAGATCCAAATAGTTCCAGAAGGACTATGGGAGTTTTCCCCAGGGCAAGAGGGGAAAGTTCACTTACCCTGAGGAGACCATCCATTGGCATCTGGTACCATATATGATTAAGTTTCACCATGTTGTCTTTGCTAGGCATGGTGTTCTAAGCCCATAAAAGCCCATGAATCACCCACCAAACTGACATGTGTACACTTTTTGGCTGACTTCATAACACTGGCTATTTTTCACAGCAAGCAGCTGACTTTTAAAAACTTGCAATTGGATGTTTTATGTTCAACTAATTTGTTACTTTGATTTATAGCCCTCCTGGCAGGTTCACCTGAACATGTAATGATCATCACAGTTGAATTTAGCCCGTGAATAAAAATGGAAGACAACTAATGAACATAATTTGTGTTCTGTCCACAAAGCATGAGTAGGGGGCATTAAAATTATGCCTACAATCTGTTCTGATGTGAAGATTAATCAATGTATACAGCCCCAATCATTATTTCTCTTTGAACATTTTTGATGGATTATTAAACTGCAGATTTGGTATTTAAAGTTGAAGAGATGTGGCATTAAACTTAAATTAACGTACAGCCCAATCCTATACCCACCACGCCATACCATGCAGTGCTGCTGATGGAGTACATGCAGCATACTGGGAGGGGGGGGACCAAGAAGACAGCCCAGGACAGATAAGTAAAAATCTTTTTTACTTACTAACCGTTAAGCCTCCTGGCTGCCAATGGGTCCGGTCTCCTCAGACGCATGCCAGCTATGTAGCTGGCACAAATCTCAGAAACCTCAGGGGGGTTGTTGGGCCAAGAAATGGGGGATAGAATTTTGGCATGTGCCACTGCCATAGAGATCCTCCCCCTCCCACCTTCGAATTGCCCCTAGCTGGACGTGGTCCCTGCCCGAACGACCCACCAACCACCTCTGCCGTCACCTTACCTGCTTCGGCAGTGCACCTGAGAGCTGCTGGCATGCATGCAGAGCCTCCAGCCGGTTGCGCCCGTGGCTCTGAAGCACTCAGTGGTGGTGCGGCTTTTGACATAGGGTTTATTGCAGCAGGTTGCAAGATCTGTTGCTGCAGGGAGGCCAATTCTACCTTACTTCCCATGCAGTGATGCAGTGGGGCCAGCGTAGGCTAGCGTAGTGCATCCTGCATGGTAATAACGGCTGCTGGAGGTCTACGCAGGGCAAGGGAACATTTGTCCCTTTGCCATGGTTTAAGCCCCAGCAGCCACTATGGGGCAACTAAGCAAGCTGGAGAGCTGGCACAAGTCTGCATTGCCCCATGTCAGTGGATTGGGCCTGGAGGGGACAGAATGTGGTGCACCCCAATCCCGCCCTCTTCCCAGGCCCGTTTCTCCTCTCAGGGCCTCGCCCCCATCGCCACCCATCCCCCACCCCACCCAGCTGCATGAAACAGCATGTCGCATTTTGCGACAGCCGTAAAGGACCATAACCTGCCAGAATGCTAGTTATGGCAGCATAAAGCCCTGACTGGGCCATTAATTTGCCAAAATTGACTACTGGAATCAAGGATGATAAATAGTTCCTGTTCCTGTTCAGTTGCTGGTGATTTATTCCCATTAAGCAACTGAAAATGCTATCTTAATGTTGTTATATTTTCAGTCCAAAGCTAAAGTATATTATCTGGTTTGTGCCCACTTGGTCTACTGCAGCTCTTCTTTGGTCTACTCTGTAGGTTCTTCTGTATTTTACTTACCTCTCCGAGGCCCCCCACACAGTCACACACACACACACACACACACACACACACACACACACACACACACACACACACACACACACACACACTTGCACGCAGCTTGCACACTGTCAGCATGGCTGCATGGTGGGAAATGGTGGGGGATAGGACTGAGCTCTATATCTTTGTACCATTTTAAAATTATTCATAGACCTTAAACATAGTACAGCATGTGCATGAAAAGCTATTCCTATTACCAGGAATTCCAGCTAGCTGCTTTGCCTTGATTACTGCAGCTTAAATTACCTTTATTAAAGACATGTAGCCTTTATTTCTAATCTGTTCTGAATGCTGAAGTGGTTGCATTTGTGGGGCTTTATGCCTTTTTAAAGACAGCGCGTTCACTCGTGCCCTTGTGTCAGTTTTAAAATTCCCTTGTTGTGATCATTCATGAGAAAATCCATATACCATCCATCTTCCAAAAGCTGAAGAATTCAGTGTACCAGTAAACAAATCATGTGGGCTTCCATCTGTCTCTAGGAGGGTGTGTGTGTGTGTGTGTGTGTGTGTGTGTGTGTGTGTGTGTGTGTGTGTGTGTGTGTGTGTGTATACACACTGTATTCTGCCTTACATTTTTTCTTCCTCTAGATATGCATATTTTAACAAAGTTATAAAAATTTCCGCCTTTTCTGTAGTGAAAGGTAAAGTCCTAGGCTTGCGAGTGATGTTGAAAGATGCTTGGAATGGTCCTTAATTTTTTTCCCCAGAGTTCTAAAAAGTACATGCAATTGCTGCCCACCCTCCAAAAGAGAATATGCCACTGATATCATAGCACCATCTGGTATACATATTAATGCCTTTAATTCCGTTCACACATGTAAGGAACACACAAAAAGTGATTGACAAATGTAGAACATGTATTGATAATGAGATACAAGCAGTGTAGTGGACAATTTTCAAGTACAGGTGCTCATCATGATACACACACACCCCATGCTCCAATAAGACTATACTACTACCACAAAAATCAACTTTACATTTCTCCATTCCAGTGTTTTCTTCTCCTTCCTCCGACTTTGAAGCTTATTAGACTTCCTGTAAATATCTAGCTCAGTTCATCTCAAACCCTTGGAGAGGGTTGCAATACCTTAAAACAAATATATAAAAACAGAAAATCATTGAAATATTCATGGATTCATATTAAAAACTATCTGAAATGAACATCGGTACCTAGTAGTACCTACTAGGTAGTTTGCTTAGAAGTAAGTTCCATTGTGTTCCCAGGTACATTTGCATAGGACTGTAGCCTTCAAGTACAGGTGGGCCCCCATATCCACTGGGGATATGTTCCAGGCCCCTCCGTGGATACTTGAAACCGTGGATAAGAGCGAACACCCCCCTCCATGGTTTCCTGAGGGCCCCCCACCCTACCTCCCCTGCAGGCAGGCATGCTTGCCCCCCCCCCCAGGTCTTATTTTTCTTTCAGCAAACTTTGTTCCTTCCTTAAAACAAACAGAGAAGCAGCCTCCATTGCAGGCAAGTAGAACGAGACTAAGTACTAGAGAGGCTCTGCAAGGTTAACAGAAACCTTGCAGAGCCTCTCTAGGACTTAGTATCGTTTTACTTGCCTGCAATAAGCAGCCAGAGGCTGCTTCTCCTGTTTCTTTAAGGAAGAAACGAAGCTTACTGGGAAAAAGTAAAAGCCTGGGGGGGGGGGTCCCCTACGATCCGTGGATAACTGAAACCGTGGATAGCGAATCAGTGGATATGGGGGCCCACCTGCAACATGAGCTACACCTTCTCTCAGGAAGCCTTTGGGAAAGATGATGGCCTACCCTAGACTTTAAGATCTGCCCAATTAAAGGCAAATCTCTCCGTTTGCCTCCTGCTGAGTCTGGTGCTCCTGTGCTCCTGCTGCTGATGACATCAGCACTTTTGTTGTCAGAGTCCTCTGCTCCCCCTCCCTTTCCGTGACCTGCCTTTCCAGAACGACCCTTCTTCAGGAATGTCAGTTTTACGTTTTGCATGGTTGTCTTCTCAGAAAACACACAGCAGGGTCCTTTGTTATCTATCTCTCCCGAAGCAGGATGTACTCTCTGAAGGAATCTTGGCAAAGTTGCCCGTAATTTGGATTGATATTACATTTTCTGTACCACTTTTTCAAAGGCAAAATGTTGTATCTTGACATTAAAGGTATGACATGTTCCTTTTAGAGAACAGTAGAAACAACCGATACACAGTAGTTGGTTGGCTATAATGCTTGAGACATGGAACATAGTCTAAAGGCGCAAAGAAAGTACATATTTGCCTCTGTCTCCAAGATGCAAGCTAAACAGGGAACCAACTCACAGCCCAATCCTATCCATTTCCCCACTACAGCATGCTGCATAGAGAGGTAAGGAGAGATAAGGAAACTGGAGAGGTAAGGAAACATATTTTCCTTGGGAGAGGTAAAGAAGAGAGGTAAGGTTGGGAGAGGTAAAGAAACATACCTCTTGGTATGCTTGGAGGGGTAAGGAAACATATTTTCCCTTACCTCCCCATAAGCTTAAGAACATAAGAACATAAGAAGAGCCCTGCTGGATCAAGCCAAAGGCCCATCTAGTCCAGCTTCCTGTATCTCACAGTGCCCCCACCAGATGCCTCAGGGAGCACACAAGACAACAAGATACCTGTGTCCTGATGCCACTCCCTTGCACTCCTTGCTTGCCACTCCTTGCTTATGGCTTGTAACCTGTGATGGTCTTTTCCTCCATGAATCTGTCCAAACCCCTTTTAAAGGCATCTAGGCCAGGTGCCATCAACACATCCTGTGGCAAGGAGTTCCACAGATGAATTACATGCTGGGTAAAGAAATATTTTATTTTGTCCGTTCTAACTCTCCCTCCACTCAATTTTAGTGCATGTCCCCTGGTTCTGGTGTTGTGCGAGAGGGAGAAGAATTTCCCTCTATCCACTCTCTCCATCCCATGCATAATTTTATACATCTCAATCATGTCCCCCCTCAGGCGCCTTTTTTCTAGACTGAAAAGCCCCAAATGCTGTAGCCTTTCCTCATAAGGGAGGTGCTCCAGCCCACGAATCATTCCCACTGCATGTTGAAAAGACCCATTGAATGCTGTATATGCAAGGTATGCTGCTCAGTCATCGGATTCGGGCTAATGTAGTAGGCACGTGACCCCTCCCCAATTATTTTTATGTCATTCCCCGCACCCTCCGGAACTCCCACCTTTTAACCCCATCAAAATCCGTCCAGAAATCGCAAAGATACAGCCTCTTTTGTCAAACCACATTTAAAATTCGGCTTCTTTCCGCTTTTCGGCAAGTTTGACAGCTGACACGCGTCCACAGAGGGCAAAGGTTCATCGACACGTGTCAGCCACGCGCCCGTCAGAACCCCTAGAGAAGCGGCAGCAGCAAAAGTACACTGTGAGTCTACTTAATCCTCTTCACCTTCACGCTTCACTGAGTTCTAGGCGTTCGGCAAAAGGCTACAGGTGAAGCGTGCCACTTGTTAAAGGACTAGTCTACTTGCCTTTTAACCTCACACAGCTATTTTCTCCCCTCTGAACTCTCTTAAGGTGGTATTACCCTCATTCGGAGCAGTGCATTATCCTGGAGAAAATACTGTTTTCCTGAATTCCCTCCATGGTGATGGCACCGGATCCTTATCAGGGATCAACGGGGCATCCCTAAAAGAGGGGTCCCTCCACAGAAGGGTCCCCATCCTGACACTTTGGTGGAGTTAGCCTCTGGCAAGGCTCAGAGACTCCTGGAGCAGTGCACATATTTTGCAGCTGGTAAAAGGCTTGGGGGATTTCCCCAGCACCCTTTTGGGGTCCAGGAGAGGGACGGGTGAGTGCGAGGTATGGCCCCTTCACCACCCTCGGCCTGGGCACAGGAGGTTAACTGAAGGCCAAGCGCTGGGAATGCTATGGGCATTGGGAGCGGGCCTCCTGCCAAAATCCTGCACTACCAGGAGTAAAGGGACACCATTTTAAAACCATAACCTACAGCTGACAACAACAGCTTCCACTCTGTGATGCTTTTGAATGGCCTCCTTCTACCTGGGAGGCCACTCGGGGGTAGGGAGAGGGGGTCTCCAGGAACCTGGGAAATCTTGGGTTAGTGTCACTGTTCCCTGGGAAGCCATTGCTCCTTCTCTGTGTGTCTCTTCTCCCTCTATCAAATCAACCATTTGTCTCTCACCCTGCAATCCTGACTCTGTTGTCCTTTGTCACTCTCATGTAAATGTCTATCTCCCATTGCCATTTCCTGGGGCTCAAGTTTGTCTCCTCTGTGCATACTCTATCATGACCACCACCATCTCCCAACCATTGTTCCCTGGCTGTCTTGATACAATTATTCAAATACCTTTTGCCATTTGCCTGATCTGGCTTGCTACATCTAAGACAATCACTTGCTTCACTCCTTCCTGGCTGACAGTATTCATCTGAATGCCTCCCATTGTATACCTGGTGCCAAGGGGGCAGGGACCTATTGTACTGGCACTTGTTGCCTATCTATTTGGGACCCCTTGTCTTTGGTGTCCACAGGCTACACAAAAGATTCCATTCATCAAACTCCGGAACACCTCACTCACCTGGGATAGGGACCTAATCCCATCACCCCAGCCACCCAGCACCCCTACCCCTCCTCCTATTGGCTATCCGGTCCAATCCCCATTGGCCCCAGTTGCACAAAACACTACACTTCCATTGGTTCTTTTAATAAAGTTTATCTTTTATTGGTTAAACATTTCACATCTGCTGCTGCTGCTCTCATTGGTGCAAAATTTCAATCCGACCTTCCATTGGCTGTATCAACGTGCAATTTCTTGGATCCTCTCCCTTATTGGTTCTCCTTTGTTATGTACTTTGTCAAACAATGTATTCCATGATTCCACCTGAAATAATGAAATGTATAAAACCTTTTTGTAATGATTTGTATGTTACACATTTTGCCCTGCAATTGTGTCCTTGGCTTGCTGAGTAAAAGATCTTCTCTTTTAACCCAACGTTGGTCTATTTTGAGCTCCTTTTTGGCACCTCTGCAAACTGCAGACCCTCTTCTTCCTCTCTCCCTCTTTCTCTCTCTCTTATTTTTGGGTACCCTCACTCCATCTTTGGAGCCTGGTGTCTGCTCACCGAATCTCATGAACTGAAGTCACTTGTACCCTTGGGGTGCTTACAACACTAAAACAGCAAAAGTACTTTTGTAATTGCCAAGCAAATAGAAAAGTCTCTTTATTTTCTAGCAGAGAGACCATAGGACTTTTCATTGGTTTTCTCAGACATTATGCTTTGCTTTCATTGCTCAGAGCAGTAAAAAGTATGATGGAAAGCTGCATTAGCTTTTAAGAGTACAAGTGATCTTGTACCCTTCCTTGTTTTTCTCAGCAATTATTATTTTGTTACTATTGTTATGGGTTAACTGCATAATGGAAACTCATTTGTACAATCACAATGTTATGAAAGATATAATTAGATATGAAATTCCCATTTTTCCCACTATAGATTTTTGGTGACTTTTTTGTTTTTGCTAACTATGTTCAACTTGTTCACAAGATTTTTAAAGAAATCTTTTAATTGCCTCAAACATTACTGTAACGAGGCACTGGGCAGTGAAATAATTTGGCTGTTAATTGATGGTTTACAATACAAAAGAATTGTTTTTTTCCCATTGGTCATAGACATGAAAAATGAGCTCTAAATGACTTTACCCTGCCACATAATTCAAAGTCAATTTTTCTGTTATATGACATTTCTTTATTCTTTACTGGAACCACAAATATCTACAATGCCCATAACTCCTTACTGGAAGGAATCTCCACTGAGGTTCAAGGGATATGGTGTTTAGAATCAATCCATGATTGGCTGAGTTGTTATCAATTTTTTTATTATTATATTAAACAGGGGTGTATCTTGTATTGTTCTGGAAACCACATGTAAGATTAAAGCCTGGGTGTTTTGCCTTTTTTATAGTTGTAATAATAAATTAATATTTAGTAATCCTACAATGGGTTGCTTCCATCTAACATGGAGCAGATAGTCCAACAACTTTACTGCTACCCATTACTTGCTTCAAACATGAACATCACTTTATTTAACCAGCCACATAAGCATGTTCACTTACTAGGACAGGGGTGCTGCTAAGAGTCAGCCAGTTCAGGCATTGGCCAAGATCCACAGTGATCAGAGGTCCCACCCCCAGTTGGGTTGACCCCTGAACCTTCAGTACTGTTTGGTATTGGTAGTGCCACTGCACCATCGTGGTTAAGGGAACCATGAGAAGTCCCGTGCAGAGTTTTGCCCTGGGGTCTCAGCAACTTTGTACTGGCGCTATTCTAGGATTACCAAGATCAGTTTCAGAGAAAAATTAAAGGCACTTGCAAATTCATTCATGCATCAAATGTGTGAAAGTTATAAGTTAATAAGACATTATCCTTAATTCCTGTGCCATAGAGGCAGTAACATATTCCTAACTCTCCCATAATCTGCTTGCTGCTACTTAGTCTCCATGTACTCACACTGTCCATTTATCGTTCAGCTCCAACACTCTTCCTTAGTACTGGTAGGACAAACCTTCCTGGTTTTATGATGAATAAAATTTTCAGACTGTGCAATGGTAGAATTTTGAAAACCCAACAACTCTAACCATACAACCACTCTTGGTTCTGTCTATCACTGCTGGAGGTGACCTGATATCTGCCAGCAGCAGATGCCAGGGGGCACTGGTGTTGCTCTAGGTGGGGCAGAACGCTAAGTGCCGCCCCACTCTGAACCTCCGTTACAGCTCCGCAAGAGGCGGCCCCGCCCCCTCGCCTTCGGAGCCATTCGAGGCAGCGAAAACAACGCGCAGGAATCTCCTGCGCGTTTTCGCTGCTTCAAATGGCTAGGAAGGCGAGGGGGCGGGGCCACCTCTTAAGGAGCTGTAATGGAGGTTCAGAGTGGGGTGGCACTTAGCGTTCCGCCCCACCTAGAGCGATGCCAGTGCCAGGGGGTGAGGGAGCAGCAGATTCAGTGTGCTGTACACCCTGAGTCTGCTGCTGCCTCCCTTCAGAGGTGTTGCTACATGCCCCTCCCGATGACGTCACTGCTGCTTCTGCTAAACATCGCTCAGAGACATTGGGCGGGCGGGCCAAAACCATCGCCTTCTCCACCACTACTGCCCGCTCTTCGCACCGCCGAAATGACGCGATCGACACCCTCGCTGGCCACTTTGCCCCCATGCATGCCGCCCAGGGACCCACCGACCCCTCCATTCACTGCTTCTGCCTCCCTCCCTGGGGTATTATTATTTATTGAAATTATATCCCGCTTTTTCCTCATGGGGGGACCCAAAGCGACTTACAATAAAAATACAAAATACATATAAATCATAAAACAGTAAATATAATAAAACTCTAAAAAAACAATACAATCTAAAACATCTAAAAAACAAAAAAGACAGAGCAACGTACAAAAATAGCAATAAAAGCTCTTATAAAAGGGGGCTGGACCACTAAAATAGGCTGGGTTTGTTTAAGACTCAGGGGGCTTGTTTAAAAAGAAATATCTTTAGGCCCTGCCAGAAGGCCTCTAAGAAAAACATGGGTAGGGAGGCATAAGAATGGGGAAGGGACTGGGGCAGGGATGGGGGGGTATGGAAGGGTGGGAAGGGGTCGTTATTAGCAGCAATGACTCTGCGGATAGCCCTACCTTCCCAGCCCTGGGTCCACTTGGAGTTGAACTAGCAAAAGAGCTAGCGCAGGTCCGAGTAGACCTATCAGGGAAGTGGAGGCTTACCCCAAGGTAAGGGAAGGAATCTTCTCTTACCTCAACAACGCCTCTGGGGCTCTCCCCTGCCATAGGATGCAGCACATGCTCCATTGGTGCAGCAGCTGTAATAGTGGGGGGAGGAGTTAGGTAGGATTGGGCTGTTTGATGGGAGACCTGTCCATCCTGCTTAATGTTAGGAACATACTGTGTATTTTGTGTTTCTGCTATTTTATTTTTAGTTTTTCCTGTTGCTAATCCCTTCAGAGTGAGCAAACTGGGCATGTCAACTCTAACAAAGTCTCTACAGACCTTGCCGCTTCTTCAGCAGCATCAGAGGTATTGCATTACATTTGGGAAGTGCCTTGTGACATTTTACCTTTTCTAGCAGATGTCTGTGCCTTCAGTAGAGCACTCTGGTTACAGTGCTTGTTTTCATGCCTATTTTTCCCTAATGTATTTGTACCTCTCATAAAATGACCTGGAAATGCAACCTTGGGGATTTTATATAAGCCCCTTTACAATTTCCAAAGCGAAGCGTCAGACTGACTTGCTAGGCTGTGTGATGTTGCTCCCCAACCAGAGCTTTTATGTAACAAGGTGATGAAATTAGAAATACGATTGGAAAATATGACTACATTATCACAGCTTGGAGACCCTTTTATTGCTTCAGCTTTGCAGGTCCCAAGGGAGGTGACTGTGATTAGTATCTTACTAGTGGAGTGACATTTGGGAATAATGGTGTTATGAATAGGTGAGCTAACCTTTTGATGACAGGAGTTTCAGTACTGAAGATGTGAACTGGATTCTCTTCCATCCTGCAGTGGAACTGACTACTACAGTATTTATTTTATTTATTTATTTTTCACATTTTTATACCGCCCTTCCTCCAAGGAGCTCAGAGTGGTGTACATATTTCCTCCCCTCCTTTTTGTCCTCACAACAACCCTGTGAGGTAGGTGGGGCTGAGAGATAGTGACTGGCCCAAGGTCATCCAGGAAGCTTCGTGGCTGAGTGGGGATTTGAACCTGGATCTTCCAGGTCTAAGTCCGACTCCCAAACCACTACACCATCCTGTACAAGGCTCTTCCGGCAGAAACTAGCCTGACAATTTGCCAACATCAAACAGGAAAGCCCTGGTGGGTACAGCGATGCAGAGAGAGATTGTTTTTTTTGGGGGGGGGGGCTTTTGGTTGCAGAGGATGTTTAGATTTACAGGTGTCCCCTGCTTAACTACGGGAATATGTTCTGAAATCCCAGTCATGAACTGAAACCATTGTTAAGCAAGTCTTCCCCAGCGCTAAACATCGAAGCCCTTATCTAGCCATTAGCTGTCTGGCTTTAGATAAGGGCTATGAAGTTTAGCGCTGTGCTTAAAGCCCCAGTGCTGAACTTCAAAGACCTTATCTAGCGCGAAACAGCTGAAGAGCTGGGGATTTTAAAAGATGCTTTTTTTTTTACTGGGGACTGCCATCGGATATGTGAATCGTTGTTAAGCGATCTCGTCGTTAAGCGGGGGACACCTGTAGTCAGTATTCCCACATCTTGAGGGAGTACGTGGGTCTGGTCTTCACAGCAAGTAGAATGAAGTGGTATACGGTAGTTCTGAAGTGGAAAAATGGACTGTATCCCTTCAAAATTCAGACCACACTCGTGGATTAACCTATTTCAGTGTTCCTGTATGCTAAAGTCACAGCACTACAAGGAGCAGGCTAATCTATTCTCTCTGTTGTGTGAGGGTGGGTTTGGGGTTTTTCTTTTAGTTGCTGGATATTTTTCACATAGACAAGCATTCCAAAATGAAACCCCCACCTGCAGTCTGAAATGGTACAGTCCACCTCAGGACTGTCTCATTCTTCTGTGAGTGTAGAGCAAGCCTTCATTGCTAACCATTGCTAAACAATGATCAGTATGGTTGCTGACGTTAGAGTCACCCATAGCTATCTCCATTTAAAGAAGTTCAAACATACACAGACATTCTGTGGCCTGATTTTGGCAAGCCATCTGCTATCATGCTACAGAAATGTTAGAAAACAAAATGATATGGTTTTCACATGCTATACAAAACAAACTGTGACAGAGGGTAAATTGGTCAAACAGGGCCAGATTTGACATATGGAAGCAACCCTAGACAATAATGTGTGCTTTTGAAACCGTTTTGGCAAGTGTATATCAGTTTGTACCATGTGGTTCTGAGTAACAGCAGCACATTAGTTAAGAAACCACACAGCTTATCCCATGTGCAGAGTTTTTTTTTTTAAAAAGATCAAAGCTGTATTTCTCAATCTCAGGATGAAGAGATTAGTCAGAATGGGATAAAACAGTTGAGAAATGGAATTAAGAGCTTGACTCAGAGAATATTACTGTTCAAAGTCTCACAGTTACTAGTATCAGCTATTGGTTCTTTGGGAATAGACTCTGTAAATAAGTTGAAAGCTAGAGCAAAAACAAAAGTTTTTTAACCACACTTTGAGTGCAATCCTACCTAAGTATCTGGTGGCGGCCCCTGGGCTGCCTGTCGAATCCTATCCGCGTTCTGGGCCTACTGAGGAAAGGGGTCTACTGAGGTCTACTCAGGTCTACTGAGGTCTACTCAGGAAAGGGGATGTTCTTACTCCACTCCTGTTCATTCCTTTCCCCCAGTGTAACGCGGGGAGGCCCCAATGGGCCTCCTCAGATTTATGGCAGCTGTTTAGCTGGTGCAAATCCGAGGAGGCTGTGTAATGGCTGCGCTGGCTCGGCAGGGATAGGGATATTGCGGCCACCATTGCTGCCACCCCCGGGCCGACTTGGCCAACGGCCAGCCTCCCTCACCACCCAGATTGCCCCCGCGCCTGCCGGGGATCCCTTACCTTCTCCGGCGGCCGCAGGGACGATCTAGCAGTGGAGTAAGGACTGCCAGCCTCTGCGCCGGTGGCCCTTACACTAGAATCATTGCAAACGTGCTTTACGGCACGTTTGTGACAGCTTAGAACGGCGGAGCGCTCTTTAGTTAATGTGGATTGCGCTGTCCGTATCAGAGTTATTTAGAGAATATAAATCTGTGATAAGATGTTTGATTGTCCAAAACTTGGAAAATTTTCACTCTCAAAACATTAAAACCTTTTAAAATCTTTTTCTGTGAAAGAGATCAGCGGCTCAATATGTGTGTATCTTTGTGCATGTATGTGTGTGTGTACATGCATACATGCATGTCAGTATGACTTTTAAACTTAAGTCCACACAAACATGGAATTCAGATTGCTCAATTAAGCTTGTTGTGTCATTTTGTAACGTTGGCCCACTAGTGTTCATAAGTGGAATTGCAAAGTGCCACTAAAAATGCCAGCCCCATAGCAAGTTCCCTTTTCCTTCTATAACATGTAGTTCAGTTTACCACATGCCCTGATGTCCTTTTCATGTCTGCCATGGAAAGGGAAGGAAAATGTATATCATATGGATATCAGAACATAGGAACTGTCAAACTAGAGAAATTATTACGGAAGGAAAGATGGGAACTCCATATGGAACTTCTGTTTTCAGCAGAAGTTCTACATTCTTCTGGACCCCCAGTACCACTAACTGGGCAAAGAGGCAACTTTTAATTTGGTCCTCATATTTAGCAGGGGGAGAGCAACTTCACCCCAGCCTGGTGTCTTTTCCAATGGCTGCTGCTGGTGTCTCTTTTGCGTCTTTGACACCACCGGTGGGGAAAACAATGAGTGACAAATGGCCAGTAGGTTCACAAATTTATTAGGCAACAGGATTAACAAAAAGGGCAGGGTCTTTGGGCTTCTCTGCCAGGTTATTTGACCCTAATTGTGGTGGTTGAGATTGAGGCTGAGGTTGAGGCTGTTGAGGTGATGTTGATGTTGGGAGTCAGGTGGACACTCCCATGCAGGTTATCAATCCAGGGAAAGGTCTTCTGGGGTACTACAGTGTGTCCAGGATACTTTCTGGCTTATTGTTTCTCTCAAAGTTTCAGCCAAGCAGGGCTGCAAACCCAGTCTTGGTAGGCTTACCAAATCTCCAACCGGGCCAGAGTGCTAGACCTTTAGGAGAAGGAATGTGGGCAGGTGCAGCTTGTTGATTGTGCTCTAGGACTTAACAAGCTGCACCTGCCCACATTTCCTCTCCTAAAGGTCTAGCACTCTGGCCCGGTTGGAGATCTGGTAAGCCTAAGTCTTGGTCATCCTTTGGCCTTGGTTGGGGAGAAATTCAGAGGAACACTTTCTCTTCACCCCTTTGGCAACACCTTGCAAAGGAGCACTGAGGTTCTCTGGTGGTGTTACCGGCTTGCTGCTTTTTCATCTTGGGCCTCTCCTCTAATCTTCTCCCCTTCATTGCCCTCCCTTGCACTTCCTAGGTCAGGCTAGTCCTTTTCTGCTTTCTTTGTAGTTTGTGCTTCCCCCCTTATCAGCTGTCCTAAGCTGCAGCTGAGAGCAGGCAACAGCTGATGGTGTCTTTGGCCATCCTGCTGTGTCCCAGCTGATCAGCAGTGCCAGGTCTTCAGTGCATCAGGGATCTGTGGGATGTCAGCCAATATACAGAGTATTTGAATACTGTACTTCTGTTCTTGAGGCTGCAGTTGGTTCAGTGGATGCAACCTGGTTTAGAATGAGATGAGAAAGAACATAGAAGCCTTAATCAAGCCAGCCAAGATCCATTGTGAATGCTGTTAGTTGATTTGTGGACTTGAAATAATATCATGATTGCAATAGAGTGGTTCTCCATGATTCTTCAGTTCTACAATGTTGTGGTTTCTAGGAATGCAATGGGGTTCCTAGCTAGCTACTATATAGGGGTAATTTAGGTGCCAGGAGCCAGGATGGTGTAGTGGTTTGGGAGTCAGACTTAGACCTGGAAGATCCAGGTTCAAATCCCCGTTCAGCCACAAAGCTTCCTGGGTGACCTTGGGCCAGTCACTATCTCTCAGCCCCACCTACCTCACAGGGTTGTTGTGAGGACAGAAAGGAGGGGAGGAAATATATACACCACTCTGAGCTCCTTGGAGGAAGGGTGGTATAAAAATGTGAATAAATAAATAAATAAATAAATAAATAAATAATTTGAGAAGCTTCTTATCCCCCTACAACTATTCTTCCCTGAAGGCTTCAGTTTGGGTTTCCTATGTTAACTCACAAGGCTATCAGTATACAGGTGTCCCCCGCTTTAATGACGGATCGCTTAACGACGATCCGGATATATGACGTAGGTCCCCAGTAAAAAAGAGCAAAGGATTTAAAAAGAGGCATCGTTTTAAATCCCCAGCTCTTCAACTGTTCGTGCTAGCCAGACAGCTAATGGGCAAGATAAGAGCTTGGATGTTTAAGGCTGGTGCTTTAAGCACAGTGCTAAACTTCAAAGCACAGCAAGACCTGCTTAATGATGACTTCACTTTACAATGGGGATTTCAGAACGTATCCCTGTTGTTAAGCGGGGGACACCTGTATACACAATACAAATAGAAATAGAAATATCAGGTCGTTTCAGGAAAGGCTGTTCCCCATTCTTCTTAATGCATAATCATTTCAATTCTGTCTTAAAAACTCACTGTGTAATTTCTGCTCAGATGAGAGAAATTCTTATAAAACCAAATTATATTGTTCTCCAAATGCAGACTCCTCTCAGTCTGCCTAAAGTACATTGGGTGACTTGAAAACCTTTCCATTATCCCTATGACTTGTCTACACATCCTTTTGGAGACTACAGTATTTATACATTTTTATTTATTTATTGGTAAAGAATCAGAAGGAAGGACAGGTATTAAGGCTGAAACTCAAATATTTTGGCCACCTAATGCGAAGAGAGGACTCTCTGGAGAAGACTCTGATGCTGGGAAAAATTGAAGGCAAAAGGAGAAGGGGAAGGCAAAGGATGAGATGGTTAGACAGCATCACCGATGCAACGAACATGAAAATGAGCGAACTCAGGAAGATAGTGGAGGACAGGAAGGCCTGGCGGGATATGGTTCATGGGATCACGAAGGGTCGGACACGACTTAACAACTGAACAACAACAAAGAATCAGAAGATGTCATAACTATTTTTTTAATAGAACAGTATTTCTTACATAATGTCCATTCTGAATTTGCTGGCCTCAAGATGCTTATTTGACTGAAGATGTGTAACTCTAATGTTTTTATCTGATGAAAATATTCATTTTATTTTAAAAAAAACATACAAGAGCATTAGATAAAAGGAGACAGGAGAGTGGATGGCTATATTAAAAAGGCACTTCTGTGATAGAGCAAGTCAGCTAATAAAATCAACTTTCTGGGTAATGTCTAGATCAGTCCCATGTCTCCAGCTAAAGGCTGTTTGCCTTTAATATGCCATATAGTATTCCCAGTAATCTGTATGATCTCAGCAAATTTAGGTGGCAGGGGAAGTCAAGGGTTGGCACAAGGACATTTCGCGTTAGCTAATCTCAAATTGGTTTTATTAAGAGTAAATGATCTTGGAGTATTTTTTTCTGTTTAGTAGACTTGACAAGAAGTCATATCCAAATAGTAACCTGGAGTTCTCCATGATGAACATTGAAGGAATTTAGATCTTCGGAAGTAAAATTGTTTGTTGAGTGGGTTTTGTAACTCTTTTAGAAAATAATTCCATCCTGTGTGCATTGTCACTGTAGTTATAGTAGTTGTTATAGTCCCATGTGTACAGTAGAGTGACAACTTGGCCCAGGGTCCTTGAATTGCAGCTGATATGGGAGTGGTTTCATGCAGCACCAGGGGGTCAACACACACAACAGCAAGGCAGGATGAAAGCAAGAACAAAAGACACAGGGCAGGGTCTAGTGAACAATGTTTTTATATGGTTTTTCTCCCCTAGGATCCTATGAGATCTTTTGTAGGGTGAGCTCATCAAGGGACCTTTCCTTGTTATGTGATCGCACCACCCTCGTGACGCCACTGAGCCTGATAGAGATGGGAGGGTGATCACTCTGATTAAAAGTGTGGCCTTCCTCTTGGCCTGTGGATCTGAGGCCTCTTGCCATCAATCCTGTTAATAATCTTGTTACTGATCTGGGCCATGCTTTCCTAGGAGACACCCAGCACCACATCCACCTGTGTACATCTGTGTTCCCTGCTCACATTAAAACAAAAAGAAAATAAAGAGGCTGACCAGGCAACATCTTCTCCTCATACTCTCACACACTTGCTTACCACTCAGATTTTAAATATGAGGAGGCGACGTAGAGAAGAGAGGCTTGGAGAGAGTGCCATTGCTTTATTATTATTTTTTTCCTTGGGTACTGACTTACACAGATTTCCAAAGAGGAGAGGCAGGAGGGAGGAAGGTTGTGGCATGACTACTTTCCCCATGGAAAGGGGGAGGAGGGGCCCACCAAGGTAGGAAGTCAACTTGGTGAGAATCACCAAGAAAGCTGAAGTGAGCCCTGTATATGTACACTCCAGAAATAATAATAAATAACCCAAGTGGTTATTGAATCTGTCTGACAAAGAGGCACAAGCCTTCAAGTGTTGCTTCTTGGTTAATTCTCCCTTCTGCTTAAGGGAATTTGTGTGGGGCTTATGTGCACACCCATTGAAGTGAGTGGAGGGTGCACAACATTATTAAGCACACTGGCAGCACACAGCAGACATTAGAAAAGGTCTTTAAGGACTCACGCAGAAAATCCACTGCATGATGCTTATTGTAAACAAATACAATTTACCTGAGATCTGTCTTTAGTTTCGGGCAGCCCAATTCTGCCTAGGGCCGCCACAGCATGCAAAAGCACGCTGTGCCAGATCCTAGGCAGGATCAGACCGGCGGAGTTGGAGCACACCTCAGGGGAAAGGGACGCTTGTCCCTTTCCCCCAGGGAGAGTCCTAGTGGCCGCTATGGGCCTCCTCGGATATGCGCCAGCAAAATGGCCAGCGCAAATCCAAGGAGCTGGTGTAAGGCTGGCCAGGCCCAGGACAGGGGATAGGAATTGGTGGAGCACGCTGCCAATGATCCCTCCCCCATCCCTGGCCCAGCGGTCCAATGACCCCCCTTCCCTGCCAACCCAGTCCACCCTCCCCCACCCCTCCATCGACTGGCAGGACTTACCTGCTTGGTGCGGCGGATGGGTTGGATGCCAGTTGGGTAGGCTGGTGCCAGCCTCAGTACCAGCGGGGCCTACTCACTGGGTGTAGAAAAATACCTTACAGCATGTTTACAACGCCCAGTGCCAGAAGAGCCATCGCTCCGCTTGTGCTTTTTTAGTGAGGATTGCACCATAATGCATTTGGGCCTATGACTGTCCAGTGTTACCCAGTGTCCTGTTAAAATGAGAATGTTGCCAAGAGACTGTGATGCCAAAGACTTGTGAGCTAGAATGGAACATGTGCATGACCAGGACTGTATCAAGGAAGAACGCGATGCCCATGCCGTGTCTCTGTCTCAAACCTGGATGTGTAAGCCATGCTGCAAAATATTTTCCTCAGCCAGGCCATGAGAGAAGAATCTGATCAGCATTCAGCATTTCTGGTGCCATGAACCAAAAGGCTCCCAAGCACATAGGCACATTCCATCACCTTGCCCCTCTCCAAAGACTTGCTAAGTGACTAGTCTGCCAGGAAGAAGGGAATCCACAAAACATAAGGAGATACCGAAGTCTGGCTCTGAGAAGGCCAATCTACATCTCATGCACCAATGGAAGCCAACACCTCTTCCCCCTTCCCCATTGTGTGAGCCTCCACCCCCCAGAGGTGTGTGTTCAGTCCAAATTGTCTTTTTTTTTCCTTTTTCAGCGGAAGAGCCACCAGCTCCTCCTCTTAGCTATGTATAAAAAGGCAGGCTGCCAGTCCACTTTGGAAATATGTCTATGTAGCCAGAGCTGCATATGCTCTCTCTCTCTCTCTCTCTCTCTCTCTCTCTCTCTCTCTCTCTCTCTCTCTCTCTCTCTCTGGACCCCCTTGCCTCCTTAACTTTTCTTCTTCTCTGCGTGCCCTCTGGCACCAACCCCCTCCCTCTTCCCCCTTCCCCCACTCTTAACTGTACCTCTCAGTTAGTCTCTACAGACTGCTGAGCTTGACCAGTTCAGAGCCAATTTGTTCCTTCCTCCTTTTCATTCACTGCTGTGCCATCACTCCTATACAGCATCGCAGCCAAGCTCTACTCTCCAGGATAGGTAAATATCACCCATGTACAAAATCAAGAAACCCGCTAAACCTCTGTAACTTCTACCTAAGTTCCTAGATCTATATGCTGTGAGTGTGATTGAATTGTTGTATATTGAATTGTTGCATATGTATGAATCTGACTAACTATCTAGTAAATATTGGAAAGTAACTACATGTGTCCTCAATATTATTTAAAACGGAATTCTGAAGCCCAAGTCTGGTATATACAGGTAAAGATCCCTGAACATTCCAAATTGCCATATTTAAAGCTATTCCCCTAATAACAAAGGCAATTTGGCTAACAGAAGGGCCCTAAAAAGATAGCATTGGTCCCCATTTCCCCATTTCCATACACTTGAGGTCATCAGCGCCCATCAGAGGGGCCAACCCCTCAATCCTCAATACCAAAGGCAGTGCCATGGGGCACCTAGTGCAGGGCTTTGCGCATGAACCCCAGCAACTGTTTCTACTACAAGACTGAAATGATTCTCTCCATTCTCAGCCATAGCCTTCTGAATTTGCCTCTTAAACAGGTAGCACACAACAGGCACCCTCTGACTTTATCAACTATATCCTGGAGTCTAAACTAGGAGCAAGTACTCAACTACCAAGTAATCACAGTTTCTGATGTATGGCAAAACTTTTTTACTATATCTTCCCTACCATATATATTAGGTTACTTTTCTTCTCTCTGAAAGCTATCTTGTTACTTGCTCTAAGGTAAAGAAATAGATTTGCGTTAAAAATGAGAATATACTGCCATTCTAAGGCATGCAACATAACCCTGTGACGTTTTGATATAGAAAGATGCAATGTGCAATATTTAATGTTTGAAAAATAGTTCCAGTCACGTGCTCTACCAACTGTTTATACATTCTTTTATTGCTTCTATATTACAACATGCATCAGCTATGAATTTGAGCTATGAATGTCCAATATCTCCACTGTATAAAATTGCTTCAGGTTTTATCCTACACACAAATGGAAGCTGACAAATTTGATGAAAACTATTTAAGCTAAGTCATTTTAACTTCACTGGCTCTCTGCTTCAGGAAGCAGGGGATCAGAAGCTGTCCTGAGGGGAAATGTGTGGAACTGTGGATACGGAATCCAGCAAGTCTCATTCAGTAACGTCAAGAGATATACATGTACAGTCTACTGAAACGAGAGCAAATGAGGTGATGGGATGGCTGTGTATCCCAGCTATGCTTCCATTGCAGATTTACCTTGTATAACCCAAAGCTGAAATATTTTGTAGAACAAAACTAATGTTCATTCACATATTTTTCCCAGGTCCATACGTTGTATGCACCACTAGGGTTAGGTTCCTGGAAAACCAAGCGGATACCAAATCAGCAGATACTGAATCACTGGTCCTATGGGGAAATGGGGTTAGGGAAAATTAGCAAATACCTTCAGAATGGTCATGTATAGCTTCAAAATGGCCACCACAGATTCAGAATGGCCACTGCGTGCGGATCACTTCAGGATGGCCACAGATATTCTGAGAACAGACTGCCAATGGCACAAGGTAAGTTGCACTCTTCCCTGCGGATAAGCAGCGGATGATGATTGGTATAAACTGTTAAAACAGACATGCCAATTAGAATTTTAAGACATCCATTTAAAAACATTTTTGATTAGGGATAAAAAAAATTAGGGGAATCCATTGAAAAAATCTAGATTTGCAAAAGATTCTAACACTGTTGGAAATCTGATTTTTAAATTTGTACTGTGTTAAAAGGAGGCTTCTGTACACTCAGAGATGGGCAGGACAAAGCCTCAAAGTGGTAAGCAGTTCTGATCCAGGAGCCTTTATGAAAAAGTTTTATTTTAAGAGTCATAGTCCCAAAAATGTCTGGATTTTGGATGTCCAGATAAGGGGTAATCAACCTGTGTCAGCTAAATACTGCTAGTTTGCAACTATCATTAAATTGTGATTTAATAAGTGGATATTAGTCATTTTAGCAGATAGCATAGCATGAGCCCCACCTGGTCAAAAAACAATATTTACTATACTGTGGCATTTGACTCTATAGGTAGAGATACTGCAGCTGGGTTCTTCTTCAATAATTGATATTTTAAAATCTGCTCACTGTATAGCTTTGCTGTAAAAATATCTGAGAGGGAAAAATTTACCTCATAAAATTACAGGTGCTGACAGTTGTAAGAAAATGAGAATTTGCCCTCAATATGTGATGCATATCCTTACATTAGGAATGGCAGCAAGAATTATGAAGTCCTTGTGGTGTGCCAATCTGTTTTTATTTCCACAAAGCACACCTTTCCCAGTCCAGGTCCATCTGCGTGACTTAATCCCACCTATTCACAGCATGCTTGGTTGCCTCTGTGATTTTCTGACTGCAATCTGCTATGAAAGCTCCACAAGACTACCCTTGTGATTTCTCGGTCAGAAAATTTCACTGTATTGGACTCTGATACTAGCATCATCCTGCCTGTTTGAAAAGATTGAGCTATCTTTACTGTGTCTGGGAAAATGGTTCCACGGGCCTTTTTTTGGTAAAAGGCATCACTGGCAGTGTGTACGGACAGACAGACTTGTGCACACACACGCGCGCACACACACGCGGGAATGGTACTGGAGAAAGTACTTGTACCTGAAAAGCTGTGGATAACCCAACAATTTTATATCAGGGTGGGTGAGAAAGTCACTAATAAATGCACTGCTATGAAGTACATGTATTCTGGCCTTCCCTTTTATTAACAAAGGCAAGCCACATATACATGCCATGCGACTAACTCGACACACAGCACAATGTGGGAGAGGGACCTTGGAGTTGCAGTGGAGCAAAAGATGAACATGAGTCAGCAGTGTAATGCAGCTGCAAAGAAGGCTAACACAATGTTAGCCTGTATTAGTAGAACCGTAGCTTCCAAGTTGCGAGAAGTTCTGCTTAACTCCACGTTGGTCAAACCTCACCTAGAGTAAAAAGGTAAAGGTAACCCCTGACAATTAAATCCAGTCGTGTCCAACTCTAGGGTGTGGTGCTCATCCCCATTTCAAAGCTGAAGAGCCAGTGTTGTCCGAAGACGCCTCCGTGGTCATGTTGCCGGCATGACTCTCCTTGCCGCAGCGCGTAGCATGCAGCTGGAACACGGAGCGCTGTTTACCTTCCCGCAAGCGGTACCTATTTATCTACTCACATTAACATGCTTTGGAACTGCTAGGTTGGCAGGAGCTGGCCAAACAATGAGAGCTCACCCCGTCGCGGATTCAAACTGCCGACCTTTCGATCGACAGCTCATGGTTCAGTGGTTTAACCCACTGCACCACCCGCTGGCCTGTGTCTCACCTAGAGTACTGTGTCCAATTCTGGGCACCTCGCTTTAGGAATGATGTGGCAAAACTGGAGCAGGTTCAGAGAAGAGTGACAAGGATGATTGCAGGGCTGGAGAAAAAGTCTTATGAGGAAAGGTTGAGGGAACCTGGTATGTTTAGCCTGGAGAAGAGAAGGCTGAGAGGGGATATGATAGCGCTTTTCAAATACCTGAAGAGCTGTCATATGGAAGAAGGAACAAATTTGTTCTTGACTGCCTCTTAGAATAGAACTAGATCAAATGGGTTCAAACTGCAAAAGAGGAGACTTCGGTTGGATATCAGGAAGAAATTCTTGACAGTAAGAGTGGTTCGGCAGTGGAACCAATTACCAAGGGAGGTGGTGGATTCTCCCTCACTGGAGATCTTCAAGCAGAAGCTTGACAGGCACCTGATGGAAATGCTCGAGGAGGACTAGATCAGAGGTTCTCAACCTGTGGTAAGGGTCACAGGTTGGGGGTACGTGAGATGCTCCCTCGCGTACCCCCCTCCCCAAATTCCCTCTCCCAAAAAGTGAAAAAAGCACTTTTCGGCTTGCAGCGTGGCCGAGCAGATTCTCCGGCTTGCGGCACAAGCCAGAGGACCCGCTCGGCTGCGATGCAGGCCGGAATCTTCCCCTGTAGCTCTTCCTACCTTTGCTAACAGCCGCCATGTTGGATCTGGGATTTGGGAGCCATGATCTTGGATCTCGCGAGACTTCAGGAGATCCAACATGGTGGCTGCTGTTAGCAAAGGCAGGGAGAGCTATGGGGGATGATTCCGGGCAGTGGCGCGGCCGAGTGAGTCCTCCGGCAAGGTTACAGCCCTGCCGAATCGGCCAGAAGACTTGCTCGGCTGCGCCACAGGCCGAAGAAAAGTGCTTTTTCGGTTTTCGGGACCACAGGTTGGGGATACGCGAGATGCTCCCCCGCGTACCCTCGCGTACCCCCTCCCCAAATCCCCCCCGAAAAGCGAAAAAGTGCTCTTTTGGCCAGCGGGTTCTCCGGCTCGCACCGCAAGCCAGAGGGAAAGGTTACAGCCCTGCCGAATCGGCCGCGCCACAGGCTGAAGAAAAGTGCTTTATTGAGTTTTGGGGGGTGCACTTTTGGGGAGGGGGTACGTGGGGCTTGGGGGTGGTCAGGGGGTACATTGGGCTTGGGGGACCCGCCCAGGGGGGTACGCGGTCCCCCAAATGTTGAGAAACCCTGGACTAGATGACCTTTAGGTCTCTTCTATGATTGTATGGTTTTATGAAATCTGTTTGTTTTTTTAATCAAAAAGCAAGCATGTGGAGCCCTGATTTGGCTTCGGACCGTGGCATGCAGGATGTTAACCTTTCTGTGCCATTTTTCTTCCCCAAATTCCTCCAAAGTAAACTATTTGCCCCAGAAGTGGCTATTTGCTGCAAACAACCACCACAGGGAGTGGTTTTTAGTGGCATGAGAAAAGTTTTGTATCTAAGATTTTGCTTCATCTGCTGTATGCCAAAATGAAAAACTTCATTCCAATTCTATAAGCCCATCTCTTAATTGTGGGCTTAATGTAACATGTAATTTGGTTCTAGGAACACGGAGGGGGGGGGAATGTGCAGGGTCTGTCTACTCATAAGTCAAAGTGATGCTGAAACCTCACGCAACGGTTGGGGGGTGAACTGGCAGGGTGCCCCCATAGACCCTATGCCTACCTTCCAATTTGCTGCATAGTTTGCTGGGTCACTCCTTCTGCCCAGCTGTTTCCTTTCCCATACAAAAGAGACTGGGACTGCGCTTCTCTGCCTTTTGGCCAAGATCAAGTGTGGGTAAACTGGGACTGTAGTAGGAGAGAGACCAGCAGGATGCCAGTCCTGCCACAGCAATCTTCTTCCTACTTGCCCCCTTGTTGAAAGAGGGAGGATGGATGGAACAAGAAGACTATAGCAGTAACCACCATCTCATTCCCCCTTGTTCTCCTCCTCCTTTGGTCCTCCCTTTGAAAGTGGCAGTGGGCAGAAAACAAAGGAGTATGTGATAACATAACGGTGAATCTCCTGCCCTGCAGCTTTTGGGCAGGGTTTCTTCATCATTAAAGTACTGTACAGTATGTTCCTGTTAAAAGGCTGTTCCTGGTTTATGCTCTGCAAGCATCTCACATGTAAGTTAGGTCCGGCTTACCTTACAGTATCCATAGATTTGCTCTTTCACTCACTCTTTGCCCACCCACTCTGTTTCAAAAGGCAAGGCCAGAGGACACTGTTGTGCCTGAGCAAAGGAGATGGTCATCTTTGGGACTCTATGCATGCCTGATATAAACAAACCGCTCAATCTACTCTATTCAATCACTGTGCAGTCTGGGCAGCGCAGAGTGCACCACAAACCCACATTTTGGCCAGATGGGCTTAAGTTATTTCTCTTTTACAAAACCACTCCCCCTAGCTACAGGTTGAATATTGTCAATATTTCAAAGAAAGTTCACCAAGGAGGACCCTGAGGAAATCCCTCAATATGAGCAATACCTTTCACACTGCTTGTTATTGAAGAAAAGAAAATCTGATCCAATAAGCTGCCAAAAACTTTAATATCCAGTATTATTAAAAATGTAGAAAGGAGAAAACAAGTGTGTTTGAATCAAGGGCATCTCAACTTTGATCAAATATGGAGTCTGTACTGTAAACTGAGTTGGCTTGCAAAAGAGAGAGAGAGAAAAAACTAGACAATGACTTTACCAGACAAGTAGATCATCAGTAGCACAACCTCGGAATTGTTGGCTTCTGTTGCTGATAATTTGATCTAGAGTTCAAATTATATTACAAAGAATAAAAAATGTAATGCCATGTGAACCAAGCTTTAGAACATCTATTACCTTAAAAAAATGGAGATAGATTGATATAATCAATCATTAGTTCCCTCATTGTTTCTTCTGCTTTAGTCACCAAGGTAAATTGAGAGAACAATACGTTGGTTAGTTACAGAATCAAAGTGTAAAATTTTCTATGATCTCAGTGACTGTGTTTATGTAGCAATAGTTACCTAGCAGAATTAGGAACAAGCAAACAACTTTGAAAAACTTTTAAGAACTCCTTCGTCTCTAAAAGATGTCCATTGTATTTTTTTTTCATATCGTTATTTTTCATTTCCTTGTGGACTACCTGCTTTTCCTCTAGTGCTGGATGAAAGTATGTCAAGATACTAAAAGAAATAGCTGGAAAGATACTGCAGAAAAATGAATTCAGCGGAGATTTATGATGAAATCCAGGATACATGTACTTTCGTTCAGTGGTTCTCAAACCTTTTAGCACCGGGACCCACTTTTTAAAATGACACTCTATCGGGACCCACCTAGCTTTAAGAGACTTTAAAAAAAAAGTGATCTAGAAATAAATATATTTATTTGTTTGCAAGTAAAGAGGTCAGCTGCTTGCAGGGTAATTAGCAGCTACCTTGCAAACTGCAGGCGCTCAGCTCTTTGAAGGGCAATTAGCCGCTATCTGGTTTTTGAATAGCCTCAGGGCTTGTGGCAATTACTTATCTGATCTTTCCATCACCTGGGACCCACCAGAAATGGGTCCCAAGTGGGTCCTGACCCACAGTTTGAGAAACACTGCTTTAGATAATAGTTAACTTTGGACTGTATAGTTCTTCTGTCACGTGTAAATGTTCCTTTTCAAATACTAAATATCAAATACCACACTTTCACACCATTCTATATTTTCATTATATTTGCAATGAAATGCATTTTTTCAGTTCCTAGAAATAATTTCAGCAGTACACATTTTATTTGTTCAGAGTTACGTTTTTAATAAGTCAAGTCAAGAACCTTTATTGGCATTAATGTTTTAAATAAGAAAAAAAGTTTATAATAAAAGTTTATAATAAAGTGGTATGTCTAAGTTCCTATTCAAGCATTAACAGGCCCCCAAAAGGCATTAGTTTAATGGGCAAACTGCGTGTTACATAGTAACACATGTCATGAGGCTCCAACTCTTTTGTTCTTTTAGATGAAAATAGCCTCAGGGAAGTGTGATTTTTGAGTGAAAGAAATGGAGGGTGGTGCCTAACCCTTTCCATGCTGACCATACTTCCATTCAGTATAAATGTCACTCATAATTGTCTTCCACGGGTGCTTCTTTTTATGGGTTTCCAGTCATGGGCAGGCTTACCAGATCGTCGCCGGGATGGGAGCGGTCTGCCCTTAAGGGGCGGGGCGTGGGGGGGCCAGAACGCGTCGTGTTCTCCCCCCCACACCCCGCCCCCTTAAGGGTAGACTGCTCCCGTCCCGGCGACGACGTGGTAAGTCTGGTCATGGGTCAACATACATCTGAAATCCATGGCAAAGAAAGCAACTGGGGAGGGGACCAATGGCTAAAAAGGAGGAGGTCAAGACAAAATGGCAGCCTCCTCATAAGGCTGCTTTTCATTAAAAGCAGAAGATGCCATGGCTCTGTTGCATCAATGTGCATATACAAGTAATGAGTCAATGACCCCTAAACCTTGCTCCAAGTGAACAGAGACAAAAGTGATGCAAAGGTTCTGAGAAGCAACTGTATATTCTTCATCATACACCAAGATACCCATGAAGTATTTTTAAATGCAGGCAAATGCTGCGACACCGTGACTGCAATCCTATGCACACTTACGTCGGAGAAAGCTGCATTGAACAAAATGGGTCTTACTCCTGAGTAGACATGCTTAGGCTTGCACTGTTAGGCAGCTGATGCAATTGTTCCAGGCTTAGGCTATTGCAGCATTCTGTGGGTTGATTTAGCAGCCACCTTTTTGTTTTCATTTTGAAGAAAACGTGATGGCACAGAGTATTCTCTTTCTTTATTTTTGCCTTAGGCATTCAGCTCTTGGACTAGAAAACAGAATTCAGAGTAGAGAAGATTCTCACATAACCTGTTACATTACCTAAAGAAGGATCGGCTATCCTCTTTTTTGCCTTGCCACTAAATGTCTCATTGCTTCACCTTCCAGAATGAAAAGAATAAAGGATTATGTGTACCCAGTCTTCAATTAGTGTTAATTATTTCTACAGCACTTTTCCATGTACAAGGTATTTTACAATTATATTCTCATTTATCTTCACAGCTCCGAA
The DNA here is from genome assembly GCA_026170595.1 of Plestiodon gilberti rubricaudatus. Classification (NCBI taxonomy): domain Eukaryota; kingdom Metazoa; phylum Chordata; class Lepidosauria; order Squamata; family Scincidae; genus Plestiodon; species Plestiodon gilberti. The sequence goes on from JANXHW010000001.1 coordinate 82,262,084, forward strand.
AAGGAAGTAAAACTGAAGAATAGTGATGTGTCCAAGATCACCTTGGCTACAATCCTATGCACACTTACCTGGGATTAAGCCCCATTAAACAGAATGAAGCTTACTTCCTAGTAGACATGCATAGGATTGGGCTGTGAGTGACCTTTTGAATTGCCATTGTCAAAATCCAACCTTCTACTCACTTCCAAAATTTGGCACCTTTCTTTCAATTGCAATTCTTTCACTTATTGTTCAGGACAGAAATAAGGGGACTAAAATTCATATTAAAAATACCCCACTGCTTCCAACTACAGCCCCCCCCCCCGGTATCCACGGGGATCCGTTCCAGGGCCCTCCACGGATACTGGAGAACTGTGGATAGGGGTGAATGCCCCCTCCACTGCACCCTGTGGGCTGGCCAGAAACCACTGCACAACAGAGAGGTAAATAAAATAAATTTTAATGTACCTATTCCACCATGCCATGGTCCCCAATGGGTCTTCTGAGATCTGTGTCGGCTCTTTGGCTGGTAGAAGTCTGAGTGGATGCGAAGGGGTATGGCCAGGCCAGGCCAGGAGCATAGTATATCACTGGCACTGTTGCCACCAATAACTGCCCCTGCCCTCCCTGACACACCCTTGATCCCTTTCTGCCCTGATTCTCCCCATCATCCACTGCCTACCCTGTGCCAAATTACTGCCACCAAGGGAGCCAAAGGAATCACTGCCATGAGTATGGCACCACCCACCATTCGTGGCAGTAACCCGGCAGCATTCAGCAGCAGCTTGGCTTTCACACCACCCGAATGCCCCCTGCTCTTCCAGAGCGTGAGTTCCAGCAGTGCAGTCCACAGACTGGGCAGTGCTGCTTATAAATTGCTAATTCATCTAGAGTCAAGGTGACCATACTTAAGTCCATCAAAGTAGGTATAAGAGTTCAAGGTATCTGAAAAGTGTTTTCTCTTTAAAGGAAATAAATATCAGATAACCAAAGTGGACAACACTTTTCTTCCAAATTCCAACTGATTGTCCACACAAGTTTTAAGGTATACTTGCATTTGTGGGGGAAAAAATCCCCACAGATGGCTTATTTTCATGATGGGAAGTGACTTCATGGTAAAACTTTTTATATGCATTTTCTGCAAAAAAAAATGGTTTAAAAAATAGAGTTGGGTGATGCCTAAACTACATCACAAGGTTGTTGTGAGAATAAAATGGGGTGGGAATAGAGAATTATGTATATGGCCCTGAGTATTTTGCAGGAAGGGTGGGCTAAAAATGCAATAAATTGATATTATGAAATGATGTGCGTGAGACTTAAGTAAAGCGACTGCTGCTGCCCTTAATTTACATGAATGTAATTTCTTCTTCACGCACCTCATCACCAGTTCTCTTCTCATGCCTGCTAACACATAACATAGGCTAACATTCAAGACCTTTCAAGCACTGCAGGGGATTAACTAAGGCACAAGCAGAGTTGAATACCATTTACCTATGACATTTTAGCCTCTCAGGAGCTACATCTGCCTCTAATATAGGATTAAATCAAGAGTTTAAGATTAAATGAAAGTACAAAGACTGTTTAAAGGTCATTTGAGAAAGCTTCATATAATTCATACGCTACACTTAAAGAAAAAAAAGATTGTGGAAGTGGAAGAAGGCAACAATTGAACAAATGTTTGGCCTGTCTATTTTATTGTTTATTGTATTTTAATAATTTTGGATCAAATATTTTAATTAAATTAATAAATAAGTGAAAAAGATACATAAAGCATCCTAGTCAAAACAAAAAGATCTGAATGGCTAGCTAACAGCCCAACCTTATCCTTGAGATGTGCCACTCTATCTCCACATACACACAGCGCAACGACAGCCCTGCCAGGTTAGAAGCCCACCCACGGACAGATGCACTATGGATGCCAGCACAATGCTGGAAATATGTCGAGCTTAACAAAAAGAGGCAGAGGGAAATCACCATGAAGGTACGTTTTCCTGCCGAAAATGATGGTGAGATTTCACACTGAGCTGAAGGCAAATTCAGACATAGAATTCACATGGTGACTGGTGTGAAGTAACCCCATAAGAGCATAGATATTGAAAAGAGGAGCATAACTACTGTACTTTCCCACAAACATTTCTCACAAAATGTTCCTGTTTTCCAGTGACTGATGCGTATATGGGAACCAGAAACTTGTTGGATTCTCCTCAGGGAACTGTCACCAGGGAAAAGCATACAAATGAATTCAATGCAAATGTCTACCATACTTTCTTTTTTCCATGTATGGATCACTTCAAAAAGTCACTGCTTGCACTCAAATATATGAAGCTGCCTTTTTTTTCGATCTTATGTCTTGATTGCAGAATATAATTTATATTATTGAATCCATCATCTGAGCCAATATATAGAAATATAAGCTCTGAGACCAAACTAATCCCGTCTGGTGTAAAAACTGACATTGTCCAAATGAAGACAACATATAGCAGTAATAATGGTTGGCAAACAAGACACAAAAGAATATTAATGGCTTTATTTACAGGGAACCAATAGTTATGAGACTGCACACTGTCCTTTGAGGAACTTGCATGCAAATAGAAGCCTTATTATAGAGTTTTTGAATGCTCAGACTAACTGCCAAACTATCGAGCAGCCCAATCCTGTCTAGCAGGACACGGCAGAACAAATAAGGTGCCTGCTGCATCCTGTACCGGATGGGGCCTGCTCCAGCGCAGCTGTTCATGCGCTTACCCTGAATATAGCCCCAGCAGCCCCAATGGGTTTACTCGAATGTGCGCCAGCTATTTTGCTGGCACACATTTGCGTCGACCATGTAACGCCGGCCAGGCCAGGAAAGGGGGATAGGATATGGTAGAGGAGGCCGCCACTGATTCCTCTCAATCCCACACCCCCGAAATGGCCCATTCTGTCCTCCCCACGCCCCCCCCACTGTCCGACACAGTCCTTACCTTCCCTGGCGGGCGCAGCAATCACTCCAGTGTGAGTAGAGCAGCACAGGCCTCGACAACAGCTCCGCTTACTCTCCTGATGCTGCAAACGTACTTTATGGCATGTTTGCAACACCCTAGACAATCACTTTGGAACAATCACTCCGCCGGTCCATTTCTAGACAGGATTGCGCTGTCAGGTGTCTTCCAAAGACTTTTGATCACCTTCAGCACAATTTATTTTAGACCAAGCCCAACACTGCTTGGTATAATAAGTAGGGATTTGATGTCTACCCTGAGGTAGAGAGTCAGAGGAAGAACCAGGTCTCAAGAGGTTGCCTGGTTTGGGGAGACAGGCTGTTGACTCTTCACGCTTGAATTGCGAAGTCCATCTCAAAGGCTGTTAGGCTTGGGATGGGCAGAGCAATTTGACTGTCTTGACCCCTTTCCAGGGTTGGTGTGGAAAACCTGGGGTTGGCGAGAGGCAACCTTGGGTTGGAGCCAGGTTGTAAAGCCCAAGAGGAGAGTGACAGCTGCATCTGTCTCCTCCAGGGTAAGTGCCCACACTACAGGGGGAGGACTATCTAGATAGGAACTGCTGCAGGATGTGTTGAATTGATGTGCCCCATTTAATACCAAAGCTGATCTTGTCTTGTGTCATTTATGGGAGGTACCTGGGCAATTAGGGCAACAGATTTTCTAACACCATGGACACTCTTAGGGAGCATGCATGTCTAGTTTAAACATGTTCAAAAAGCAAGATGTCAAATTCTGAGAAGGATGAAGATTCTGACCATATGGTGCAGGTCTGGAAAAGGCTTGCAAATATCCCATTGAAAACAATATACATAAGGATGCAAACCTATGCGCTCTTACTTGGTAGTCAGAACTATTCAACATGGTAGAATGTACTTCTGAATACACACACACACACACACACACACACACACACACACACACACACACAGAATATATATCATTTGCAGGATGTTTATAGGTATGTGCGGAGCACCACTCTATACAACCCCCATACTAGCATGCATAATTAGGTTTCTCGATCTTGATTGCATCCCATAGCAGTACAGTACTTACGTGTTTTTAGAAGCTCCAGTGTCTTCATTTCTTCTAGGCCAACTTCTTCTCTGCTTTGGTAGGAACTTTTATACATCGCACAGAGCAGATGCAACTAACCTTGTGTATACTGTATCGTATCTAACTGAATGAATACTGTTGTTAACTCTCTCTCTCTCTCTCTCTCTCTCTCTCTCTCTCTCTCTCTCTCTCTCTCTCTCTCTCTCTCTCTCTCTCTCAAGTACATGACTGAGCACAAGATAACTGAGTTCAACTGTTGTTATTTTTACTCAAGGTAAGTACATTTTATCCCAATGAATTCCAGGACTAGTCTGAAACTAAGATGTTATTGTTTCCCTTATCCAGGCTTTTGTCTCATTCTGGGAATATCTTGGCAGGCACAAAGAGAACGATGCCCAATGCTCTAGCGCCTTTGCATAGATCCGTGTTAGACTGTGCTGTCTTTGAAGAAAGCAGAGGCTCTCATTATGGTTTGTTGTATGTACACGGGAATTGCACAATGGGGCTTTGATCATTTGGGGGACCTTTGGGCACTACTGTGAGATGAATAATTTACTACGTAGATCATTAATAACCAGGAAAATCTGGCACACAGCAACACATGGCAATGAACTGCATTTTACACATGATTTATTTTACATTACTGTTTACAGATGGAAGCTTAAAAGACATGCAATAAAATGAAATTCACCAAGACAAATATAAAATGTAGTGCATGCTAAAGAAAAGTCTAACAGCCCAATCCTGTGTTGGCTCTGGCTGCCTGCCCCCTTCCCTAAAGGGCCGACCGCCAAATTGTATCGAGTTCCTGGGCTGCCCTGGGGCAGCCCGGGAACAACTCGGGAGAAGGGGACAATCAGCCTATGGTCGCCCTCCCTCGCCACCTGGTCCGCCCACCCCCCGCCCCTGCCCCGACCGGTGTAGAACTTACCTGGTCCAGCGACTGCAGGGCCAGGGAGACAGTGGGGCAAGCAGCGCCGTCCACAGCGCCGGCACTGCTTGCTCTCCCGGTGTCGTGCAAGTGCTTTATGGCACTTGCGTGACACCCTGCTCGCTGCCCCGGGAAGCACTTACACAGGATCACGCGGTAAAACACAAACATTGGGGTAGGGGCATACTAGGTAAGTGGTAAACAGGGCCAGCCAAAGATCTGATGCTGGAGGCAGCCAGCCTGCCAAATGCTGCTCCACCTTACCTGATGATGTGCCGGCCTCTGCTCCTCTCACTCTCCCGTGTTCTCGCCCAGCACTCTCCTCCCCTCCACATTTCCTCTTCCTCTCTGTCCCCCTTTTCTTTTTCTAATTCAGGGAGTGGGAGGAGGAGCAGTGGAGGCAAGTAGGTGGACATAGATGGGTGATCCCCACCAATCCACTGCATAAGGAGACTGCTTCAGTTGGTCTCATGGATGTGCTGTCCCTAGTGGTAAAGCACATACACTGCAGAAAGGTCAAGGATCCAATTTCTGGTGTCCAAAGGCTAGTAGCTGAGCTAAGAAAGACACTGCCTGGGTTCCTGGAAAGCTGCTACCAGTCAGAGTACTGACCTAGATGGACCAATGGCCTGACTCAGTATAAGGGAGCTTCATATGTTAATATACTATTAAATGAGAAAAACTGACTGTGGGTTATGTAAATTAAAAACCACCTATAAAAATTGTCTTTGCTTGAGGTCATCCTGTCAGCCAGATAAGCAATAGAAGACCTACTGGAACCAAGCAGCATTTATACACTTTCCCCTTTACTAGCTAAAGGCTGCAGTCCTATACACACATATCTAAGAGTAAGTCCCATTGAACTCAATGTAGTTTAATTCTGAGTAGACACACATAGGATTGCATTGTATCTCCTTTACCTACCCTACTTACTAACTCCTAACTGGCAATTAGATGACCATATTAATAAATGTATCATATGTAGACCATTTCATGGATTTTTTTTCTAAGCCGCATGAGTTTATTGAAAGCACAGGACCATGTGCCCACATGTCATTTCTTTAAGCGATGGGCTCTTAGAATGCAAAATATTCATGTTCTGCCTGGATAAAGTTATGGCTGATGCTTCAAGACTCATTGCCGACAACAAATAAATAAACAACTGACTGATGCTTCCATCAATTCCAAGTACCCATGGAACTCGTGCATATTGCCCAGTGTGAGATGAGCAAGCATCCCTTCTGCACATTACACCAAAAGCACGATTCACATTTTAGTGCCTCTTTTCATGTGCAGAACCTACCTTGGAATTCCTAGCCTGCTGTGAATGAAAACTTGGCCTGGATTCTAGCACCACATCCGTGTGGTCCAGCCCTGCCCTTCTTTGATAGCCTAAAGAAGGAACCCCATGGCACAGCTGTGATAACAAGGATAATTCCCATTCAGCACTACATGCCTGCTGTTTTGAGCGTCATGGTACATTTCTAGCCCTGAGGATGACAGAGATGAGCTTAAAATGTGATTGCCAGAATGCAGACCACAAACAGGCAAAGCAGGGGAAGCAATGTTCAAAGGAATTCTGTTTTTCAGCACTTATAATTTTGGAGTTGGTGTCCATTATCTAATGGGTGGCTATAGCTTACAGGCAATGGTGTAATGGTACATTTTAAAGTGAAGGAGCTTAACATGACACACACCCCTAGCTCTGCCCCCATAACCATGTCCCTATTAAGACTATACTGTAATAGGCAAAAAACCCACAACCCTTTAAGTTTCTTCACTAGAGGGTTTTCTTCTCCTGCCGCTACCACTGATTTCTACTTGGTGACTTACTGTCTATACTTAATTCAAAGATCGAGTTCATTTTATCTCAGACTCTTGGAGTGGGTTGCAATAATTTTAAAAACATATGTATAAAAAATGGGATTAAAAAATTTCACAGGAAGTGGGAAGCACATTGTCCCTGTGTGCTCACATGACCATAGCACACATGACCACAAGCCTGCTTCCATGTGATAAGTTCTAAGTTGTTCGGTTTTCTATGATTTAAATAATACATTCTGGAAACTAAAGAATGCTGTAGGTTTGCACAAAAGCTGAATTCCACATAAAGCCCATAAAAAGCAGTGGGGGTGGAAGGTAGTAAAGTCAATTTTCAAAAATCAAAACAAAAAAATACACCACTATATGAGCAAGTTAACTTGCCTTCATATCATGACAAACCAAGGTTAATGTAGCCTACTGGGGATTTTAGGCATTATAAGATTTGTTCAATTGCCACAAAATACAGAAGGATGCTTTAAAAGAACTTTAGATTAAGTGCCAAGGGATCACAAAGTCAAGAAATAAGGAATGCTGGATTACAAATGGAACTTCATAAGTGGAAGCAAAAGGAAAAGGGCTAGAGGAAAATGTATAACGAAAGAAGTAAAAAAAATTAAAGGAGTCATACAAATTTTTTAATGAGTACTGTATGTATGGAAAGAAACAAAGGCAAGGAGTACAGATCAGGAAAACTATTTCATTGCCTGTCTTCTTAAGAACAATCAGAATAGTTTCTCCCCCCTCCTCATAACCGGAATAAAACATTGACATCCCAATCATGCCTAGGACCGCTGCAGGGTTCAAAAGCACGCTGCACCGGATCCTATCCAGGATTGGGCCAGTGCAGGTGGAGACCTCCTAGGGGTAAAGGGACATTTGCCCCTTTACCCTGAGTAAAGGCCCAGTTGCCCCAATAGGTTTCCTCAGAAGTCAACTGGCAAAATAGCCGGTGCAAATCCAGAAGGTGCATGTAATGCTGGCCAGGCACGGGAAGGGGGATAGGATTCAGCAGAGTGCGTCACCGATTATCCCTCCCCCATCCCAGGCCTGACCACCCAATCACCCTTCCTGTCCCACCCCATTCTGCCCTACACACACACACACACACACACACACACACACACACACACACACACCCTGCCATCCAGCGCAGCCCTTACCTGTACCCGCCAGCAGCCTGTGTTCGGCAGAGAGTGAGCAGCGCTAGCCTTGCCGCCGGCACAGCTTACCCCCAAGGTGTCGCGGCAGGCATGCCACTCCAACGTTACACAGCATTGCGCTGTGAATTATGTAAACATTCTGATTCTTTATTCTATCTGCTCGAGTTTCATATGTGCCTTCCTGTAGACTCCTTGCTCCAGGTGCTCTCAAAGACATGGTGGGAATCCACCAGAAGCAGGTCCTTTTCAGTGGCAGCACTTCAGAATGACACCCCACTGGGATGCGGTTGGTTCTTAGGAGACTGGTTAAAACATACCTCTTTCATTCAGCTTTTGGTGGTGGTGGTGTGGGTTACTGGCATGGCCCACAGTTTGGCTTGTTCAGCTGTGATACTGCCATCATACTTTTTAACTTTTCTCCCTTACTCCTTTTTGCAACTCTTTTTCTTCCTTACTCATAATCCTGCTTTGCAAGTCACCTTGTGTTGCCCTGTGGCAAGAAAGGCAGGATAAAGATGTTTTTAAAGAAATGTGTCTGCCTGTGAGAGTTGGTTCCACATGAGCCTTCTTGCTCAGAACTACTCTCCTTCAGTCAGTCACTTCTTATGGCAAATTCCCAAGCCATTGTCACCAGCCTGTTGCCTTCCAATCTTTCCTGAATTGTGCTTTCATTTTTTTTCAGAGCTGATTTACGGTGTTCTCTTTTTTATTACTACTATTTGCAACACAATGAAAGCGCCAGTCTGTTCAGAGCGGATGGCAAAGTGCTATGGATTCACCTGATGGCAGGAGTGGTATCTGGTATGGGACAGATGTTGACAGGGTTGGCTTTCCTTCACTGCTCCTCTCTCATGATTAAAATGACCTTTTCTGGTTCTCTGGTTTTCATTTAAACCATTATTATAAAAAGTACTGTACTGTATGCCAGTGTTTCTCAAACTGTGGGTCGGGACCCACTTGGTGGGTCGCAACCTGATTTCTGGTGGGTCCCAGATGATGGAAAGATCAGAAAAGTAATTGCCACAAGCCTTGAGGCTATTCAAAAATCAAATAGCTACTAATTGCCCTTCAAAGAGCTGAGCTGCAATTTGCAAGGAGCTTAGCTTTTGCAGTTTGCAAGCTTGTGTAAATATAGGGAGATAAATGTTTGAGCATCTTTTTTGGGGGGAGGGGTGTTTTTCCCAAGTCTATCAATGACAGGTAGTGGGGCCAGGTGAAGGCTGGGTCACATAACTAAGCCCCTCAAACCCTTCAGGCTATTCATTAGGGCTGCCTCATTACAAGAAATGGATTGAGGTTTTCTTTGCAAATAAATAAATAAAATATTACTTGTAAATAAATAAATATATTGTGTCTTTCTAGATCACCTTTTTTAAAAGACTCGTAAAGCTAGGTGGGTCCTGATAGAGTGTCATTTTAAAAAGTGGGTCCCGGCCCTAAAACGTTTGAGAACCGCTGCTGTATGAACATGTGCCCTTAGGAGAGCAATCATTCCCACCTCTGAAGAGCAACAGTTCCTGAGGAAGCTGGAGGAAAGGGACTCAGGGAGGTCAGGGCTTCCACCACTCTCCTCTCTCCTTCTTCCTAGCATCAAGCTTCCTGCTGCCTCTGAAGTTGCAGCTTCTTCAGCCATCCCCCCTTGGCAGTGCTTCCACCACCAGCACTTTCCATCTGACTGCCTACATTCTCTCATCCGTCTCTCCTTCACTGGCTTTCTGCCTCCAGCCAGCACCATTTTTCAGTCTGGGCATAGAAGAGATGAGTTAGACAAGGACACCATTAAGGAAATGCACACCTGCTAAGGCGTCCCCAGGAAGGTCAGGTGGCTGCTGATCTCGGGTTGGGTGGAAGCTCAGAGGTAGACTGTGTTGGGGCAACCAAGTCCCCTTGTCAAGCCTCTCCAGCCACAAAAGGAAGTCTTTCAAGGTTGTCGAGAAGCGTTATCTGAATGGATCTGTCCTGCGTCAAGGTCAAGGTGGTTTTCACCTAACTTACCTGCATTTCTTCCTAAAGTCACATGTGAAACTGACCAGCCGAGTTAGGCAGAAATACAGGTCAATGGAGAAGCAAAAATTCCTCTAAGCAGAACTGACCTTTAGGTAAAGATGCATACACACAAGCAGTGCAAGTCCGCTAATCCATTTATTAGGAGAGGAGTGAGGCAGGGGGTGGGCGGAATGGGGCAGTGAAGGGGGCGGGGAAATCCTGTTGGGACAAAGCTCTTTGGCACATGTCCACTGCACATTTTTGCCATTCCTCCTTGGCAGACATGATTGCTGCAGAGGATGTGTTTGCACAATTACTACTTTCATGCATGACATTCAGTTTGCTCCTGCTGTAGTTTGAGTTGAAAAGCAACTTCTGTTGGGCAGAAGTTCAAGCGCAGAGATCACTTTGGGCATGACATTATGAATGAAGGTGTGGACTAGCTTCTTTTCTCAATACTTTGGTGACTTTGAAGCTGGGCTGGGGAAGGTTTTAGTGCTGTACTCTTATAAGCCAAAAACCATCCAGTTAGTTACCTAACTCAAGCAATGTCCTTTATCAAAGGAAAGTTGGAATATAGATATATACAAGATGTTATTCCAGCATGTGAATAACTCGTTCATTTCAAATAATTCAAGTCCATATAAAAGAACTACAGAATCTTCTGAAGACAGAAAATCCACTCTTATTCAGGGCCTACATATGCCATAAGTCCTGTTAAAAGGCCGCCATCGTGCTCTCCGGAGCTGATGGCACAAGCAGCTGGAGGCTCCGCATGCCCACCAGCAGATCCCGGAAACCCACTGGAACAGGTACAGTGGTGGCAAGATGGGCAGGGGGGAGCAGGGTCCAGGCAAGGGGGAGTCAGGGTGGGGATCGGGCTGGGCAGGGGGTGGTTTGAGGTGGGACAGGAAGGATCTTCATGGCAGCAGTGCACACTAAGATCCTATGCCCCCTACCCAGCCTGGACCTGCCCCTTGACTCTCCTCGGACTTACACCAGCAAAAGAGCTGGTGTATGTCTGAGGAGACCCATTGGTGGCCAGGCAGCCTACTGGGAGGTAAGTAAAAATATTTTTACTTACCTCTCCCAGGCTGTCTGGTCACCATCACACCATTGGATTCAGCGCACACTCCGGCAGCACAGCTGCATTGTGTAGGATGCTGGGGGATAGGATTGGGGCATAAGGCTGCAACCTTAGTTGCCTGGGAGTTAGCCCCTTTGAACTTAATGGGATTTACTTCTGTGTAGACATGCATCGAATTGTGCTGTAAGTCCATCAAATGCCAGGCATGTTTTAACTTCCTCAGTGGCATAATATCCAAAAGGTGTTTCTTAAAGATTTTCTCTGAAGAAAATTCTTACAAAACTGGACACAGATACTGCTTTAAATCGAAATATAAAATACTTTTAGGACCAAACAACATGTGCCTGGGTAGGCATAATGCATCCTGGAGTTTTCCACGTTATTTGTTAAATAGCATGGGGAGGGAATATGGGGGGAAAAGATGTTGAGGGCAGAGGGGCTTTAGAACTTTGACTCCATTGCAGTCATTGCATGGAAGGGTTCTTCTAGCCCAGGGGTTCTCAACCAGTGGTACTATTACCACCAGTGCTACTTCGGTCGACTGCTAGTGGTACACAGACCAGTGGACCGCCAGAACCCCGCTCTGGCATGGTGCTTTTGGTGGCGCATTTTCGCTCCCGAGAAGCTCCTGCCTTTGGCTGAGCTTCTTGGGAATGCTGAGAAAGTCCTTCCCACCCTCCCAGAGCCTCCAACCTGCATTTTCTGGCCTCCGAAAACCCAGAAGTAACTGGCAATGATGTCATCGCCAGTCACTTCCAGTGGTACACAGCAGGAGAGTGGCGCTGGAGGTGGTACTCAGCTGAGAAGGGGTTGAGAAGCCCTGTTCTAGCCCAATCCTATCCTTCCCCCGCCCCCACCAATGCAGCCATGCTAAGCAGGCTTGAGCTGTATCCTGCAGGGTGTGTGTGTGTGTGTGTGCGTGTGATGACACAATGCACAATGGAAGAGGGCAGTAGGACAAGCTTTTACTTACCGTATTTTTCGCACTATAAGACGCACTTTTTTTCCCCAAAACATAGGGGGGGAAGCGTGCGTCCTATGGTGCGAAGCCTGGGCCTGGGGGCGCTTCGGGGAGGCCTGTGGGGGCTTTGGGGAGGCCTGCGCGAGCCTCTGCAGGCCTCCCTGATGTTCACTTCGGGAGAAAACAGCGATTTTCGGCCATTTGCAACATCTGACCAGTGTTTGTTTTACCATGTGAGGTAATGATGGGGTTACCATGCTGCTGTAATAGTTGGCCAGATAAGATTTGGACACAGGTTTTGATTATTGGCATGCCAATCACTTAATTAACCAGTTGTTTTGTTAGGTTGATTCCACACAAGAAGTTCCCCACTCCTAGTTTGGTTCCTTTTGGGCCCAGTCTGACCCAACTTTCCAGCACCGGTGCAGCCCCAAGGTAAGGGGACAAATGTTCCCTTACCTTGAGAAGACCTCTGTAATTGCTCCACCACCACAGGATGTAGCATACATCCTGTTGGAGCGGCTGCATCAGCGCTGGAAAGTTGGATAGGATTGGGCCCTTTGTGTATCACCCATACCAAATGATGCAGTATTAGTAAGGGTAGGGGCAGACGAATACTATGATGAGTAGAGCTTTATGCACCTTTCCACCATCTAGATCAGGGATGGTGAGGTGGTGGGCACTTGAACCAAACTTATCTGTGTTATGGTGGCTGCCTCCAGGTCGAGGGAGTCTGACCCCATTGTCAGACTGCTTGTACAGGTTGAATATCCGTTATCCGGAGTGCTTGGGTCGGGAAGTTGTCTGGATTTCAGATTGTAAATATTTTGGAATATTTGCATAAATATGAGATCTTGGGGATGGGACCCAAGTCTAAACACAAAATTCATTTATGTTCCGGAAAAGGCCGAAAATCGCTGTTTTCGGCTGAGGTGAACACCGGAGAGGCCTGCAGAGGCTCGCACAGGCCTCCCCGAAGCCCCCACAGGCCTCCCCGAAGCGCTCCCAAGCCCAGGTAAGTCCAAAACTTTTTTTCTGTATTTTATGCTCCATAGGATGCATGCGTCCTATGGACCGATGCGTCCTATGGAGCATAAAATACGGTACCCTACTCTGCTTCACCAGGATCTCTTATGGGTCTCCTCAGACCAGAGCCAGCTTTTTAGCTGGCACAAGTCCAAGGAGAAAAAGGGGGTGGCCCCACTGCTATCAGAGGGGATAGCATCCAGCACAAGTCAGATCAAACAATGATGGCCCCATGTTTTGTTAGTTGTGTAGTTCTCCTTTGGGGTGGTGCATCGGGTGTTTCTGTTTGTCCCTCCCTGCAATCTTCTTGCCCTCTGGAGACAGGTGGGTCCAGCAATCTGATGATTTGCTGCTCCTTCTAAGAGGTTTGGCTGGACTCCTTACACAAAGCCCTTTTTTAAATAAGTGTCCTTTGAAAGTCTCACTCTGACTTGCAGTCGGTACACAAGGATTAGCAAGGTCATTTACAGTCTCCCATTACACCATCTCATTTACATTGACATTTCTCTACTAGTACTTTCCACCTAAAGACATAAACTATAATTATTCCTGTCAGCTGGTTGGTAGGGCATCTTTTTTACAAAGACAAGATACACTACTTAGGGAAAAGAGATGTGCATTGGGGAGGAAAATTAGATTGGAGAATGAACTTTCTTGGAATACCTGTAACTGTCATTCCAACAGTTTAATTAAGGCCATATCAGGGTTCATTCAAGCTAGCGCTGCCACATTATTAGTGTGTCCTTACCTCACATGTGGTAAATACGGTGTTTCCTACTAACTAAATCAACATGTGAAATGCGAGACTGTTTTCTGAACTTTGCAAATCTGTGTGGGGATATCAGATTCGATCTCCCATATTTCTAGCAAATGAATTGCAACACCAACCAAAGAATCAAAACTGCCCCACCATTCTTTTTTGAGTTTGCTGTTATATTAAATATCAGTTTCTCAATCTGATGTTTACTATTTATTAACCATTTGATTTGCATGGACAAGGGGGAGGTTTGCATATACAAGGGGGAATCTGTAGATTCGGCATCCACAGATTCACTTATCTGCGGATGCCGAATTCCACCCCAGCACCCCTCCCACGCTCATTACCTTATTTACGTTGCTCTCACTGGCGCCAAGCAAGCGCAGGTCTTGTTTAAGCCAAGTGTACACAGAGTACAGCACCTGAACTTCCTGTTAACGGTGGAGCCCCTCTAGCACTGAGGCTGCTGGCTCTACTGACTCAGAAGCTGTGCTATAAGCAGTAGAGCCAGCAGCCTCAGTGCTAGAGGGGCTCCGCCGTTAACAGGAAGTTCAGGTGCTGTATTCTGTGTCACTGACATGGGTCACTAGTTATTTGGAGGCACTCACAGCAAATACTTAATTCTAAATTGTGTTCTACATTCATGCTAAGAATGGCTAATACCAGTTCTCCTCATGTACTGTAGCTGACAGTTTAGTCACAGGAAGGGGAGACAGAAAGGGCAAGAATTATATCCATGTCCCATTTAAACTGGGCAGAGTATATCATTTTTATACATTTGTATTACATTTCCACTGGTGCCACACATTATCTTCGTAGACAATGCAATTTAGCAGAGAACTTCGCACATTGTGGCCCTTGGGCCTGACCTACAGTAACTAGATTGTTTCTGTTGGAAACAATGAAACCTGAAAGTGGTTCATTATCCCAGGATAATGTGAAGGTTAATGTGTGTCATCACCATACTGGTATATGAGTCTTGAGTTTACATGAAATCATTCTCAGTGAACGTCAGATATTATAAGACTCTCATTTTTGGCTATACGTTCAGCCCTGGGTCCACTGGCGTCGCTGGAGGTGGGGCGGAAAGCTAAGTTCTGCAGCTTTCCGCCCCACCGTTACTGTCCGGTACGAGGCGCCCCGTCCCCTCGTTGTAGGAGCCCGTCAGCGGAGAGAAAGCAATGCGCAGGAGAGTCCCTGCGCATTGCTTTCTCTCTGCTGACGGGCTCCTATGACGAGGGGGCGGGGCGCCTCGTACCGGACAGTAACGGTGGGGCGGAAAGCTGCAGAACTTAGCTTTCCGCCCCACCTCCAGCGACGCCAGTGCCTGGGTCATTTTGTTTGCCTTGTAGCCCTCCCCTAAGGCTCAGAGCAAGTAACAACCTTTCCAGGTGACACTTATCTTCATGACAGTGTTGTGAAGAAGCCTCCCTCCCCCTAGAGAGGAACAGAGGCTGAAGGAGAGTGAGGTACCCAAAGCTCCTTAGGCTGCAATCCTATCCACACTTACCTAGAACCTTTGAAAGCAATGAGAGAAGCTAGTTGTGGCTAATTCAAGAAGACCCATTGATTTCAGTGGTACTTAGGAGTCACTTCCTCTGGATACAGCCTTATGTGTGCAAAAGATGGATGACATCTACAAAAGAGTGTGTTTGCTTGCTAAAGCAGGAGCTGGAGAGAGGACACAGTAGATAGCAGGGGAACCAGAAGGAGGACTGAACCCAGTCATTCGGTGCCATGTAGGATTGGCTGTTGGTTGGGGTGTGGCGGGTGTGTTTCAATTTTGCCAGGAAAAAAAGAAAAAGGATTTTCAACTATTTCACACTGCTCTCAATCTGGTTTGGTTATATTGGGGTTCAGCGAGAGCAGGTTGCAACTGGCAGGTAAAGTGCAAACTGGGCTAGAAATAGATATACAAGATTGTGTGCATCCGAGAGCACTATAGCAGAGGTGGGGAAAGAGTGGAGCGAGCGGCTCCGCGGCTCAGGGCGGCTCCGCGGCTCCGCGGCTCGGGCGGCATTCCTTCCGGAGCACGCGCCTGCCTGGCTCCGCGGGTCAGGCGGCATTCCTCCAGAACACGCGTCACCAGGCGCGCGCACGCTCCGGAAGGAATGCCGCCCGAGCCGCGCGGCCTGGCCTTCTCCCCCTGGCCTCGGAGCTGGAGAAAGCCCTGGAACATCCACCACGACCGGTGGCCAGGGCTTTCTGAAGGCGGCCTACTGTGGCGCCGCGCTATTTATCCTTTTTTTAGCGCATGCGCGGAACGTTTCACGTTCTGCGCATGTGCTAAAAAAAGGATAAATAGCGCGGTGCCGCAGTAGACCGCCTTCAGAAAGCCCTGGCTGCCATTCGTGGTGGACTTTCCGGGGCTTTCTCCGGCTCCGAGGCCGGGAGAGAAGGCCTCGGAGCACCCACCCGTGTCACCGGGCTGGCGCGCAGGTAAGCCAGGTCGCCCCCCCTCCCCAGCGGTGGCGGCGCCGGCAGCGGTGCCCCCGTGCGGCAGTGGCACCCCCCCGGGCAGGGGCGCACCCCAGTACCCCCTCCCGGTACGCCACTGCACTATAGTAGGCTTATCAAAGCCAGTCCCTTAAGGCTGAGTGGCACAAGGCAAGGGATGCTGGGAGGGGACCTCCTTTTGGTGCTGGTTACATCATCCTCAATGGCTGGAGGGCTGAATGTCTTGAGAGGGGGGATGCTGCCAGGAGGTCCTTGACTCGTATAAAAGCAGCTGGCCATGAAAAGTTGAGATCAGACCATAACTGATCTATTGATCAGAGCCAGGATTGTTCAACAAGCTACAACAATTCTTGCTCTCTTCCAAATTGGGTGGGGTGGTGGTGGTTGTAGAGCAGACTTGAACTGTGGCAGATTCTGAGCCATTAATAAAAGTGGTGGACCATTGTAAAACAATTAATTGCCGTGTCTTTACTGAATGTGGCTGCAATCAATCAATAAATAGTATTTTAAAAGAAAGAAGATTTAGAGCCCACACCAAAAATGGGTGCGCTGTATAGAGCGGGGGGGGGGGGATCGGGAAGCTTCAGAGGTGAAAGGGGATTTAATCCCATCCTTCTCCGCAATGGGTCTCCTCAGACCTGCGCTAGTGATTACACCAGCACAAGTCCAAGGAGAGAAACGGGGACTGAGGGGGCAGGGAGGCTGCAGGAAAGGAGGACAGGATCCGGCACATGCCATCATCACCAAATCCCCCCTCCCACAGCCTCCCTGCTTCCATTACACCCCCTCCCCACCCAGTTTCACCCTCTCCATAACTCCGTTCTGCCTTCCCTCACCCCTCCCACCTCATGCTATGACAACATGAATACTCAAAACAAAAATATGGAAGTTGTGGAATCTCCCTCATTGGAGGTTTTTAAGGAGAGGCTGGATGGCTACCTGTCAGGGATGCTGTAGCAGCTGTGTGCATTGAGCAGGGGGCTGAATTAGATGACCTCCAACGACCCTTCCAACTCTAACATTCTGTGATTTCATGGCTTGCCACCAGAGGATTAAGTGAAAAATTGGGCAAATGAGGCCAGGACATTGAGGGCAAACAAAAAGAAGAAAACAGCACAAAAAAACAACAGCCAGAAAACAAAAAGACACTCAATGACATGGGCAGCGCAATCCTGTGTAAGGATCCGGTTGGCAGCCCAGGGCCACCCGCCGGATCCTGAGACCCAGCGGCCAAGCTGCCGCCGGGCCGGAGCTCTATTCAGGGACACAAAGGATGTCCCCTTCCCCAGGTGTAAATTCCGGCCGGCTCGATCAGCCTCCTCGGATTTCTGCCCGCTAAATAGCTGGCGGAAGTCGGAGGAGGATGTGTAATGGCCTAGCCGGCCCAGTGGGGCCAGGGATACAGCCGAGGCCATCCCCCACCCCCTCCCGGGCCAGCTAGGCCAATGGCCCCCTCCCTCACCTGGCCAGACTGCCCACACGGCCGGCGTCCGTGTCCTGGTCCGCCACCGTCCATGTCCTGGTCTGGCACTGGAGTGAGGGAGTTTGGCCTTGCGCCAGCCTCCCTTACTCCCGAGGCATCGTGAACGTGCTTTATGGCACATCCGCGACGTCTCCTGGCGTCTCCTGGCGACGTCTCCTGGCGACGGAACGTTTCTCTGAGGATTGCACTGTGAAACAACATGAATGGTTAGTGAGGTGAATTTTTTTCCCAGTGCTTTGTTTAGCTGCATTGAAAATGCTCCTTATGAAGCGAATACTGAAACTGAGAATATTCAACACAGTCCTCATTTGGCCTGCCCTTAAATTTAAATCAGTCGACAGCATAGCAGGCAATGTCTGACTGTCACAACGCAATCTGAAGTTGTAATTAGTGCAGACATATGTTCTCATCAAAATCAAGTATTGGTGATGTGAGAAACAATTGAAACCTCAAATACAAATACACTAAACAATGCTAACATTAGTTCTAGGTCCTGCCTACAGCTCTGATTTTCTCAGACAGCCCTGTTGCCCACCTAATTGTCTCTTTGCTGTGTGTTTTCTAACCAAACCACGTATTCCTGATTAATTCCACAGTTTTACATTCTATTAGGAATACACAGTGTTCCATATGTTCTTAGCATGCCCTCTTTCCTTTTCCTGTCTTCCTCAAAGCAGAGACTGAACAGGCAACATCTGGCAGAGTCTCCGTGGTATTCAAATACAGTAAGGTTAAATCTCTGACAAATGTGTGTGGTGCAGAGTGCATATTTTTCTCATAATGTGTTTCCTCCAGACTCTAGATATCTATTTCAGTTTTTTATTGTAATATATCCAGTTCTTGTGTTTTTCTTGCTTAATTCATTCCGCTTCTTTTCTAGGCTTTGGAGACAGAAGATATTTGCATCCATTGCCCTCTAACAATGTCAAGCAAAATCTGGTTCCAAGATGAGTTTTCCTTACACTGGGTTAGTATATTTCAATTCATTGTCGTTCAAGGAGTTTGGCTTTTCTTGCGTCATGCTCTATAGTGTGGTCATCAGAGTGTTATTGTACTGCAAAGAAAAAAGAAAGAAAATAAATGGTTATCATGGGAATAACACTGACAGTGGTTTCACCTGTCGTGACCTCCGAGCATAAGAATATCTGCTGATTTTTCAGTTCTGCTTCTAAGTTTATGCCTCTTGGGCAGAGCAATGTAAGGAAGAGGACTCACCTGTAGTGCACAGAAGGCTCATTTAGATAGTCCTTTCAATACCATCATGGTTGCCTCCGCACATGGACACTTTTTTTCTTTTGCTAATAGTGAGAGTAAATAATTTTTTGTGTGTCACAGCAACAGAATTTCTGGTAGTGGTGAAGCCTTTGGGAAAGACCAGCTGACCTGCCCTAATGTCACCGGGGGGGCGGGGGGGACAGGAGGCCTCTAGTTGCCATTGTATTCAAATATTGAGAGAACAACCAGCTTTTTCTGGGCTCAATTCAGGGTGCTGCCATTAATCTTCAAGTCCCTACATGTCTTGGAATGATAGTACCATACAGAACTCCACCTCCATCTTTTTCTGGAATGGAATCCTTATTCGCAAATGCTATTGTAAAAGCCCATCTTGCTAGTTTCCGTTTTCATTTTTGAAACAGTCTATGACCTGAGTCTGCCCGGACTTCAGGAAACAAGTTCTGGGCTTTCTTCTGCGTTTACAGTAATATTTCCTTTTTGAATTATATGGTAAGTACTAATATTTTATTATGTCAGTACTATATTAGCCAGTTTGTGAGTCCATACCAGCTGTCCAAACTTTGCAAAGCATTGAACATTATTGCATGTCTGCTCTCTAATATTAGGTCTGCTGTTAAACATCATTACATGCCAGCTCTCAAATACTCAATGCTGGAGGTATTCCTGTAGCTATAAAATATTTGACAGTGAAGCAAATCAGCTCTAATACTAAGCAACATAGCCATGCCTCATTGTGTAGAGCAGGAGTGGCCAACCTTCCACCATTAGGGCCCCTGTGTTCTTAAGAGTTGTGTAGAAGACATAATCTTGGCAGCTGCAAGTGCTGATGGTGCTGCTAAATCAGATGCACCTGCTGAAATGCCCTCACCTATGCAACCATTTAAAGGGACAGCATTCATGTTGAAAGGTTGGCCACCACTGGTGTAGAGTGTAGACATTACAACAAGCAGTGTCACTGCCAGTTTGCTGGGGGCTCTGGGACAAACCCCTGCACTAGGGCCCTCATGGCACCCCTACCCATTCCCAGTGGCATATTGGGCTCTACCACTGCCACTGGTAGTGAACATTGAGGGGTCGGCCCAGCCAGGTGAGTCCTCTGATTGACCGCTGGTGCCAGTGAGGATTCCAAAAACAACGCTAAGAGTGAAGACATCTTACCTTTGGCACTTGAACATTTCCGAATGTAAAGGTTGGGATCAGCCTCTACAATAATGCCATTGACAAGAAAGCCAGAAGTACACCCAGTCAACGGAAGTCTGCAGAGACAGAGAAGCTCCATGTGATCGCCTACTCTACTGCCAATTGTTGAATGCCCAGGACTGAAGAGAATTTGATTTGGATCTCTTTGTGATACTCACAGTTAATTGCATACGCTGGCAATATATTTCAACATCGTACACTCAATTACTAGCTAATGTGCTAAAGCGCCAGTGCAAGAGTTCCCATACAAGAGGCAAAAGTTGCTTGTGTGCATATTAACAAAATAACAGATGTAGAGCTTTGTTTTACTCTTAACAGTTAATTAAGTCACTATGGCACCATTTGGACAAGAAAACAAGTCCTGAAGCAAAACATTTATTCTGCTTTTGATTTCCCTTTTCAGAAGGAAGGAGAGATGCACTTGCCTGAAGAAACAATGCAATCAAATGAAAGTAACAGAAAACAAACAAACAAAAACAAGAGATGAGGAAAAGTGCTCATTAACAGAGGCAGTTGCAGTTCTGGTGAGCATCTAAAGACAGCACAAAACAGGTTTTAAATTTACAAACAAAGTAAAAACCTCTGACAATCAACCCTTGTGCAAGGGCTGTCCACACTCTGATATGTGTGTGTCTGACCCCAAAACTGAATTCTGCAACCTGCATAAATCATGCAAGTCAGGTAAATTTGCATATAGTGCTTAATTTGCATAATTCTTTGCACTTTATGGGAGGAGCAAGGAGCTTAGCCAGGCAAGGCAAGTCCCACCCCCTGCCCACTGGAAACTCACCTCTCCTCTTCCTCTTTTCTGAGAGTTCACCATACATTGACAACACACTTTCTTTTCATATTAGTGGAATAGCCTCCCTGTGAAAATCCACCTGGCCCCATTTCTTTATATTTTTAGGCATATTTTAAAGACCTTATATTTTCCAATGAGCTTTTAATCTGTACTTTTAACTATGTGCTGCTCCTCTTGGGGTATTGACCTGCTGTCTTATTCTTGTCTTGTGGTTTTAATGCTCCTGATGTACTTTTGTGTATTTTAGCGTAGTTATAGGGGGCGGGGCATTTGGCAGCACGTGGGGGTGTTGTGTCAGTCCCCCACCCACAGCCCCCACCTGCGGGGGGTGTTGTACCACCACTGACCTAGTACCAAGCTCATATCACAGAAAACACCTTCATCCTGCTTCAGCTGCTACCAGCCATAACAACATATCCCTGCCGCCAGTAGCATTCCTCTTTCTGTGCTGGAGAGGCAGGCAGGTCTACTGTCTCCCATCTGCCATGCAGATATCCTCACATGAAACCATTATTTTTAGAACTGTTAGCACTTAAATAAGAATTTTAAAATGCAACAGGCTCAGCATGGGGGGGGGGAGGAAGAGCACATGAAAAATTGGTTTGACCAAAGATCACGGTATGAAACAAAAAAATTAACACTATACTAAGGACAATTACGGTCACTTTCAAGTCTGTGAAAAAGTCATTGTCTCTACCCAGCTGCTAATGATCCAAACTGGCTTTAATAACTGTCCAGGTTTGAAAATATCTGAACACACTAACCAGTCCTCCTCTCTGTAAAAGTATATAGTGATAGCAGCAGGCAGATAATGCATTTCAGATATAGTGCATCCAGTCACAGGAGATTAAAAACGCACATGATTCGACATTAAATGTTCATTCAAAATCACCTCCTGCTTGTCCATCAATCACAATTTCAAAAATGAGTGTGCCGGACACGTGACAGTAGAGTAACCCAGAAGGCCTGTAAGACACAGTAAAAGAAATGCTCCTGAGTCACTTGTAAAAACACCTTAACTTCTGCAGCAGTAAATCTGTGCTAATCAACCTGGTGCTTGTACAGAAAGGGACAAATATTGTTAGCCTAATTGCAAAGGTTTATTTAATATCTGAGAGACACTTTGCTCACTTTTCATAAGTACCTCTGAAATAAAGTAACAATTTTGGTTTAAAAAAATGGTAGAAGCTGAATAAAAAGCAATATTTAATTGAACTTACCACAAGAATTTTGGTTACACAGAACATCTCCTCAGGTAGGATACAAAGGTAGCCAATTGTCAAGGACAGGACATTGTTAGTTACAAATCCACATTTTTAAATGCCATAATCCTAAAACCCTATAGTAACAAAAATGATGATAATCCACACTGGAAGACAAGTTCACTTACACGGGCAGCCCGGTGGCGTTCCTGCGGTAGGGGCTTGACAGTAAGTCGTGCCCCGTCCTAGTACCGCGTTCACGAACCGGAGCGAGGAGGCCCCTCCCCCTCGCCGTCAGAGCCATTCCGCGCAGCGAAGCCGAACGCTGCTTACTGTCGAGCCCTTACCGCAGGAACGCCACTGGGGCAGCCCGATCCTGCGTAACTCCTAAAGTGGTGGAACATGCGCTCCGCTGCTCTAGGACATAAATGTACCATAAAGCATGTTTGTGATTACTCTGAAGTAAGGGATGCTGGAATGGTAAGTCCTGCACTGGTCGGTGCAGGGGTGGGGGGAGGAAGGGCCAGCCGGCGAGGGAGGCAGGCCATTGACCGAACCAGACTGGAAGAGGACAGGGATATTGATGGCGCACTCCAGAGGCGTCTCTCCGGTAGGGGCGGGGCTGTAAGTATCGCTGCGGTCATAGTCTCTTTACCGAGCGAGGAGGAGGCAGCCTCGCCCCCTCACTGTCCGAGCCAGTCCCCTACGGAGAAACCGGCAGGGAAAAGACCCTGCCTGCTGCTTTCTCCGTAGGGGACTGGTTCGGACAGTGAGGGGGCGGGGCTGCCTCCTCCTCGCTCGGTAAAGAGACTATGACCGCAGCGATACTTACAGCCCCGCCCCTACCGGAGCGACGCTAGTGGCGCACTCCACCGATATCCTCCTCAGCCCTTTCCCAGTCCAGTTTGGCCTTACCCCACCACCTCAGATGTACGTCAGCTTCAGAGTTGGCATACATCTGAGGAGGCCCATAGGCCCTGGACAGTCCTACACTTGGGGAAGGGGACGAATGTCCCCTTCTCTCTAAGTGTTCCTGGTCCATACTGGTGCGGCCCAGGAGCAGGCTCAGGATACCACGGTCAGCCCTTTAGGCCGACCGCATACAGTTGCGCCTGATTGCGCTGTAAGGCTACCATCCTATACTAGTTCGATTGAATGTAGTGGGATTTACTTCTGATTAAACATGCATAAGATTTCACTATACATGAGGGATCAATGTTATGAAAGAGAACATCAATATTTCTTCCATTTATACTAGTAAAACTATTTAACTTGCTGCATATCTTTCTTAATAGGTCTACTACACAAGTCTGAAATTGAAATAGCACCTTTGGATCCATTAAATTGGAATCTGAATTCATAGTTACCTGTCTAATTTCTTCAAGTACTCTCCTGAGGCATGGGATATCTCTGAGGGATGAACATAGATTTTAATTGTACATAAGTAAACATAGGTACCACATCTATATTGAGAGTTGCAATGTCTCTGCGCCCATCATTTTCTACACCTTAATTAACTGCTCTATTCTTTGCAGGCCTGCTTTGTTGCTTGGAGGGAATTCTGGATTAAAACTAATTGGTTTTTCATGGAAAATAGACAGAACTAGGTCTCTTATTATTTTGGTTGAGGTATCTGAAACATGGAGGCTGCAGCACTAAATGCTTGCTGAAAGCCTCAGGAAACCTTGTCAGGGAATGAGTGCCCATCCATTTCATCCACTGTTTTCTAGATCTGGAAGCATCTCTCTGTTAAACTTGTGTGATTAATCCATTAGCAGCTTGATTAGAGATGTAAAAGAAGGATCTTCACTGTATATTGAGCAGCCTCCCACTTTTCAGGACCTAAATCAGACTAGCTTCTCATCAGGCTACTTCCTTTTTTGAATTTATGCCTGCTATTTTGAGAACCTGATTTGTAGGTGGGGAGGAGAATGAGTATGTAATAACTAATATTGTTACACTATATAATTATTATTAATTATAATTGTATTATATTTAATTACATAATTAATAATATATAATTACTGTACTGTATACAGTATATTACTATTAATAACATTGAATCCAGAGTTGTGTGTGAGCAGACTTCCCACCATCTATTTCCTACTGTAACTCCTTGCATCCCCTAAAGAGCCTTTTTTAAAGAGTTGGGGAACATTCCAGAGGGAACATTGCAGAGGGAGGTAAAGTTGCTGGAAATCAGTCTGAGGGCACAATCTTCCGCAGGTCTGGGCTGGTGTAGGATATCCTGGGCCAGCCCAGAGGTGTTGCAAAAGCTGCCGTAAAGCACTTGTGCCAGCTCCAGGCGTACTGGCATTAGTGCTCTTACACCGGGGGATCTACTGTTATACCGGTGCAAGAGTTACACAGGATTGCGCCCAAAATCACAGGAGCCCTGCTATAAAAAAGGAGCAGTCCTAGCTAAAGAAATGCAGGTGTCAGTCCCTAAGCCAAGAAGATAAAATCATGGTTTCACACGCCACTAGTGCTGGTTTTTATCCATATGAACTGGCATGTCAGTCATTCAACAGTGGGATGTAAACTCCAAAATAGCAGTTGCAGGTAAGGTGAATTGAGATTGACCTGCTTGGTGGCAGGGGGCTTTACCCCTTAGCGACAGCTTTCCTGTCAGTCAGAGCAAATAGCAAATGAAACTATCCAGACTTGGGACCACATTGGGGGCAAAGGGTTAAATGCTCTTTCCCTCCCATCCATTAGCCTGACCCTGTTCCACCGCCTGCAGCTAGTTATTGGATGGATTGGGAAGTACATGGGCTAAGATGCTGCACTTCACACTGGCTTCCTGACTCACAGCTGAATGAACATTTATGCCACACTTCAGAAAGGAGAGTCTGTATGTTGTTTCCTACATGGAGATTATAATTCTGTTGATAAAAAAAAAATGGTGGGAGAAAAAGTGCAAAGCCAAATCTTCACTGCCGTTACAGCAACTGAAAGCTGATGACTCGCTTATGAACATGAGTGTTTTGTTTGTTTTGGTTTGCTTCATTTTTGGATATCCTAAATTCATTTCAGTCATTCGGACCACACATATATTGTGCAGGATCAAAAAAAAAAAGCACTAGTTCCTTGCACTCAAGAAAGTGTGCTTTTCCGAAACACAAACAGCAGCACCACTTCTCCTCCTTCCCCCCACAACTTCATTCCACATGGAAAAGAAAAGTGAAACTAAAGAGGTTCCTGTTCAATTTATGATCTACTACAGTGGTTCTCAAACTTTTTAGCATCGGGACCCACTTTTTAAAATGACACTCTATCGGGACCCACCTAGCTTTACGAGATGCTCAAGCATTTATCTCCCTATATTTACACAAGCTTGCAAACTACAGCTCAACTCCTTGCAGAGCAATTAGCAGCTAACAGCTATCTTGCAAGCTACAGGAGCTTAGCTCTTTGAAGGGCAATTAGAAGCTATCTGATTTTTGAATAGCCTCAGAGCTTGTGGCAATTACTTATCTGATCTTTCCATCACCTGGGACCCACCAGAAATCAGGTCGCGACCCACCAAGTGGGTCCCGACACACAGTTTGAAAAACATTGATCTACTAAGATGCCAGGTTTCCCCCATACTGTGCTTGTGCCTCTGATTGTGTTTTGTTGTTCCTACATGCAAGACTTTACACTTGTCTTCACTCAACTTCATCTTGTGGATATGGGCCCACTGGTAGAGCATATCAAGATCATTTTGAACCCTAATTCAGTCTTCCAGAGTGTTAGCTATGTTATACCCTCATATATTTGTGTCATCTGCAAATTTGATAAGCATCCGGACCCAATTCACTGATCACCTACCCCGTCGCCTCCCCATTCCGCCCTTGCCCCTCCCCTGTTGCCACCTTGTTCCACCCTCCCTCGTTCCGCCCTCCTCAAACCCATCCCATTTCCCTTGCCAACTTACCTGCCTCAACAGGTCCAGGGGGTTCTGCCGGTGCATGCAGGAAGGTTCTGACCTTCCCACCAGAGTGTTCTTTAAGGCAGTAAGTGCTGTAAAGCAGTCAGTGCTGGCAGAATGCTCGGTCCGCCAGCGGGGCAGCCCAATAGTGTGTGTGTGTGTGTGTGTGTGTGTGTGTGTGTGTGTGTGTGTGTGTGTGTAGTAGTAGTAGTAGTAGTAGTAGTAGTAGTAGTAGTAGTAGTAGCAATAACTATTTGTTCCTTATTTAAATCTTGTGAGGTTAATTATTATTTCCATTTTATGGCTGGGGAACAGTTATTGAACAAGTTATTGATGTGCTGCAAAAAATGGCCCAGCAGAAATGAGCATTGAACATAAGGTATTTCAGGTGCACACTCAGTGTTTTATTTTACTTTTTATTTGTTTGATATATTTATATATTCCCTCTCATCTCAAGCAATCAAGGCAACTTCATTCACCAAAGAGCACTGTTGCTTATAACCATCAGGTACTCACAAAAGAATCCTTGTATGCTAAGTACTTCAGAATGCTTACAGTAGCTAACCATAGCAATGGGAAAGCTTGTTCTAAGAATGGACATGTTCCAGCCACAGTTAGCTTATCTACATTGCATTCGTTTCCATGAGGTCATTAAGCCAAATATTCCAAGTGAAATCAATGGGTCTTAAAACTTTGGCTGGATTGCTGTATACTTTGAAACCCATAAACAAGTGTCAAGTGTCATAGTTGTGTTACCTCAGCTCCCCTGTTGTATCTTTTAGTACTTCAGAACTTGAAACTTAACAGTCTCTAATATAACTCAACACATTTCACCTCTCTGTCAAGTGTAAACTAATATTGGGTTATTTTCAATTCTTGCTCTCACCTTTGCTATGCTAATAAAGTATCAGTGTTTGAGCGTCTAACATACCCTTGGAAGACCTGAAATTGACATTTTCACATTTAATACCTACCCATTTCCTGAATTTCACAGAAAGAAGTAAGGTTGTAAATGGAAGGGAGTGGAATGAATAGCCAACCAACATAAAGAATGCTGTAAAGGTCAAAGCAATTTTCCATGATCATTTTAACAGCTACAAAAATTCTCAAGATTATTACCTAAAGAGAAGTCCCAGCACAATAGCTGCCTGGAATAAACCCCGCAACTGAAAGCTCTGCCATTGAATTTCATGTGTAGTGTGACGACAACCCATGGTGAGTGAAATCAACTCTGCACATGTTCTAAGTTACTCTTCTTTCATTAGTACTTCAGATACTCAACACACTGTCTGGAGTTCAGTGCATTAATATTGAAAACACCGTGCTGTAAAGGCAATTCACTTTCTTTCTTAGCAGTTCCTTCTGGTTGCTTGATGTACGATATATGCCTTGATCTTTTGATTCAAGCAGATCAAGTATCAGAAAATCCACTGTATTGGCTCCCCAGATAATAAGCAAGCATCCATGCAGAATTCCAATCTTTCTTGTTCTAAAAAATAGAAGACAATAGAACAGATATACTGTAATAGCTTCCCTTCCTATCCATCCTAGATAGACCTGAGCTTCAGTCTTTAAAGGTTATGTGCCAGGCCTACTCAGGTATTCATCAGGCTCCTACTGAAAACCATGAAGTCTCTCAGTGAGCAAGCTACACATTGTTTAGAAATTATTAAGAGTAAAAACTGAATCCCCCCTGTATTTTGTGTGTTTTGAGTTTCAGAGAAATGAACTTGAGTCCTTGTCAGTTTATAAATGCAAAGAAATACGGTAAGCTGCAAGTGAGTTTAACATCTAAATGAACTAATGTTTAACTTAAACTTAATATTTAAGTTAAATGCACAACATTTTGATGAAAATGCGATACACACAGAGAGAGTGGTAGGGTCCGTGATTTAATATTTGTCATTGTCCAGGTTCGGCGATCGCTAGCCCGACCCCGATCGGGCAGGCCGCCGCACCCGGACTCCGGCCACGCCCCCTTAAAGGACGCGCCGGCGTCCCGAGAACGGAGGAGGGCCTCCTCGTTTCAGGGGATAAAACCCCCGGCTTGAGGGGAAGCTCCACACCTGTGACAGACCCCCCAGCCCACCCAGAACACTTACCAGTAGGCACCAACACAGACGGAACTCCACACCCCGACGGGGCAACCGCTTCCGCAAGCAGCGACTCTGCAAAGGAAAAGAGAGAAGAGTGGATCAGAGGGCTGTCAATCACGGCAGGGACGGCCTGCCCAGGGCGAGCCAGACCCCGTCCCAGCCGGCAGCGGACAACTATTAACATCAGCTGTAGCGCGGTAGGGACACCCGGCCCCGCCCGCGCCGATTGGACGATCAGCGTCCCTGGAGGCTCAGCCTCCCACCTTCCCTCCCTATTTAATTCCCCAGGGGCCAGTGATGAGGAGGCTAGGCAGAGCGTGCCAGAGCCTCATGAGCGCTGACGTGATATCACACTTCTGTGAACGAACCAACATCAGGGAGAGGTGCCAGAAGGTGACCTGAACCTGCACCCTTCCAGACCCTCTGAGGCCCCACCCCCCTCCCCTCCCCTTCCCTTCTCTTGGCTCCATTTCACAGGGCGAGCAGCGGAGAAGGCGCACTGGACTCCTCAGGATCGGACAGCGGGGGATCGGAGGAAGACGAGGCTTTCCAAACCCCTCCGTGGGCGTCACCCGTGCGAGGTACCCCACAGTCATACAGTGCTTGAATGACATGATGACAGAAGGGTTATCATTATCGTTTAACAATAAGCCCCCTTATTGTTTTTCAAAGCCACTTTAGCAACTGCTTTTACACAGCTACTGGGAAGAGCAATTTGGGGGAGTCAGGGGATGGAGCTTATGAATTTCATTAAGGGCACCCTAGCTTCCCCCCCCCCCCCATAATTCAAGCACTGTTTGGACAGCCACCGTGTGACGGAAATGATCAAGAAACTGTTTGGTTCTGGTGAAAAACAATGTATCAGAAGCTCATTGTGGCTTCTGGAACCTGAAGGTTTCTTCCCCACCCCCACCCCTGCTTTTCTCAAATTATTAATGGTGGCACTTGCAGAAAGGGTCGCTGGCCAGAAGCAACTACGAAATGGAAGGCACAAAGTCTAGGTCAGCGTTTCTCAAAGTGTGCTCCTAGGAGCCCGGGGGCTGCCTGAAATCCCTTCAGGGGTTCCACAAGCACACCATAAGTGGAGACCATCTGCTCCCTGCCCAGTTTACTTGTCCATCCCTCCCACATCCCCTGTTCATGGCTCTCCTTCCTAATTCCTGTCCTTTTCCAGCTCTTCTCTTGGGCTTGGTGATGTGGCAATCTGTGCATGCACCAGTTAGGTAGGATTGGGCTGTGTATCACAGAAGAGCCATTACAGCACCCTTTGCCCTACACTCTCTAATTTGGTTTGAGTATATTTAAAGGGATTAGTATTGCCAGACTGGATACATCTGAAAACCTGAGATTTCCAGGGCAGGGCCAGGAGAAGACTGCAAACCCTTGAAAAACGAGGGGAAAAGTCTGGTACTGGGGAATAATCATCTGGTAAAGATTGTGGAGTTCAGCAGTGATCCTAAAATTGCTTGAATTGCTTAAAATTGCTGCCTGTGTGTCTTAGAAAAAGCATGTTTAAGAAACTTGGAGAAACTGGGTTATTTGGAGCAAACTGAAAATCCTATAGTAAATCCAGAATCTTATATAAACTCTGGAAACATGCAAAAAGTTTCTATTCAGATGAAAAATCAGAGCCAAACTTTTTCCAGAACAGAACTGAGTTCTTACATTCATCTTTTACATTTACATTCATTTTTACATACAGGGCAGGAGGTCTGTCTCAGTCGGGAGAGCTGCAGCCTTACATGCCTGAAGATCAAGGACGGCAGTTCGAGACTACGTCACCGCTGACAAAGCTGCAGACGCTGTGTGTGTGTGTGTGTGTGTGTGTGTGTGTGAGAGAGAGAGAGAGAGAGAGAGAGAGAGAGAGAGAGAGAGAGAGAGAGAGAGAGAGAGAGAGAGAGAGAGAGAGATGCAGCCGGTGCTCCATGAGAGGGACTTGCCTGTCAGTCAATGCATGGGAGGTGAATGCTAGCAAAGAGGCGAGACCGTGAAAGGAAACACTTGGAAAGAAGCATCCTACGAAAGATTAGGACATTTATTTAATGTACAAACCGTTTTGGTTTAGAATTGCGTGCCTGTTGTAAACTGCCTTTAATTAAAGTCAAAGGAGAAATCCAATGACCAAGAAAGGTGGTATATAATTACTGGAATTTATTGTTGTTGTTATTATTATTATTATTATTATTATTATTATTATTATTATTCTCTAGTTTCATATTCCACAATTCCTGGTTCTGGCAATGAAATTAATCTGGGTGCTTCTGGTATTTTTCAGCAGCTCTAGAGCAGTATGATGCCTCACTATACCTGTGCCATCCTCTGCTCAACAAATGTAAGTGTACCAATCAGTAGAACAGTATACAGTATTTATTTATCTTTTTAAGCAAGAAAAGGGAGATGTACCAGCTCTTGAAACAGTATGTCTTCCCTTTTCCCCACGTCTTCAGAAATGATGGCACCGCATTTTTCTCCCTTCTTAATATCCTGTGGTAATTTCTCTACTAGAATAATTTACTTCCATCTTTACACAGGTGCACAAGGATATGATGCAATCTACACTGTTATTTGTGTATGAAAAGCTAGGCATTTCAGAAGAGTAAAGAATTCATATACAATTTTCTTTCTAAAAGAGGAAAGGCTTTTTCCCCCTGTTCATTTGAGCATACTTTTATAAAACTAACAGCTCTGGAATAAAACTAGCAGCAAAGTTAATAAAGTATCTCAGGTGTTTTCCTTTTGCAGTGATGTTTAAATGTGGTAATTGTGTTTTTGAAGTCGGTATAGATCATTTTCTGCTTAAGATGCAGAGAGGATCTGGGAGATAAGTATTCATAAATGTATTTTTCATTTCTCTTATTTGAAATCCTGATAGGTTCTTCTCTTTCGACAGCCTTGTTAATGGCTTTTTGGGTATAAGAAGAAGAAGAAAAAAACAGCCAAACTTTTAATATCATCCAGGCATACTGAAGTTTGCTATAATCTGCAGTTTTTCAGTTCAGAGTGTACTGTGCTTAGCATAATAGTGCTATAATGTTTAAGAATGTTTCACGAGCCAAGATATGAAGGCTCATTTTTTTAAAAAACTGTTGCTTTGTTTTGCTGATGTAAAAGAAAAAATAGAATAGATAAAGGGTAGATAGAGAGATCTGTTTTCACACATTGATATGCCTGGCACCATTTAGGGAGGGGGAATCTGTCCTCCACATCTGTGTCACAGAGTCAGACCGCATATGGTTATCTTGTGAGCATGCCTATATTTCTCACTGGTTCCACACTGTGATTAATGTGAGCCTGATGAACAATTAAATGTGCCTATTAATAAGTGAGCATGTCACAGAGAAAGCACAAATTGCTTTGCTGCAAACAATCATGACCATTTGTCCTGTTAATGACTTTGCTGTAGTACCTGTAAGATATAAAACAGAAGATCATTGCAGCTTAAAACGCACCACCTTTTCTTGCAATTGAACCTTTATATCACTTTTTATTTAATTTAAAATATTTCTATCCCAAAATTCTTGAGCATTTCTACCCAACAGCCGAGGACACTCTTCACCCGACAGGGGAGCTCATCTTTTAATGGCCTGGTGGCTAGAGGCAGGAAACTGGGCTATCATCTCAAAACGTTATTTCGTTTGTTTATTTTAAAACATTTCAATGCAGACTTTGCCCTTTCAAAAAAAAAAAAAAAAAGGAGGCACCCAAAGCAGCTAACAAAACCATGAACAAAACAATAAAATGGAAGAAATACAGTAAAACGGAATCATCATCAACAGACCCAATCAAAACAAACCTAAGCAGAACTGCAACAGACCAGACCAAGCAGTAAAAACACCCACAAATAGATGTGTTTCATGTCATTTGGTGCTAATGCTAGTGCTGGCTTCATCAACTTAATAGTGAACAGGTGTTAAGTATGCTAGTTCAGGGGTTCCCAATGAGTGGTACTAGTACCACCAGTGGTACATTGGCCGATTGCTGGTGGTACTTGGACTGCCGGACCCCCGCTCCAACGTGGCGCTTTCGGAGGCAAAATGAGGCTCATTGCCAAGAGGCTCTTGCCTTTGGCTGAGCCTCTCGGGAATGCTGAGAAGGACCCTATCACCCATCCAGAGCCTCCTACCTGCATTTTCTGGCTTTCGAAAACCTGAAAACCCGGACGAAACTGGCAATTATGTCGTCGCCAGTCACTTTTGGTGGTAGCAGGAGAGTGGTGCCAGAGGTGGTACTCGTCTGGGAAGGGGCTGAGAACCCCTGTGCTAGTTACAAACCATAACCTTGTGTATATATGTGGTTCCAATTTTATTGCTATATATGAGGATTCCTATAGTTGATAATAAGGAGGCCATGTCTGCGAACAGAAGGCTACCTCATTGGATCATGAACAGCATCATCACAATGGATTATACCTGACCAAATATCTGACCATTAACGGCACAATCCTACCCAGGGCAGCCCGACGCGTGGGGCCTCAGTGCTGGCACTGAGTGTCGCCAACATGCCATAAGGCATGTTTGCGACTACTTGGGATGAGGAGTCACTGAAGCCTGCGCGACCTCCCAGCCGGTCGGCGCTGAACCCTGTGCCATGGAGTGTGTAAGTGCCACTCCGAGCAGCGCAGGGCCTGGGGATGTATGGGGAGGGCATGGAGGTGCATAGTGGGGCGAAGGTGAGTAGAAAGGACCTGTGAGGGTGAGGGATTGGCAGAGAAGGCCTCCACCATATCATATCCCCCCCTCCCAGGCTGGGAAGCCCTACATGGGGCTTCTCGGGCCTACGCCAGCAACTTAGCTGGTGCAGATCCGAGTAGCTCCATTAAGCAGACTGGGGCCTGACACGAGGTAAGACGAAAAATGGCCTCTTAACCTGAGGAGACCTCCAGCCTGCCCAATCCCAGCGCTGGATACAACGTGGGCCATGCATAGTGTGATGTGAAAATCTGTACAAATTATGTTTGTCTCATAGTATACCCCATAGTATACTCTCAAAGTATACCCCTGGCATCATATTTCCATGAAAATAAAAACTCATAACAAAACATTTTAGGCTTTTAGTTTTTCAGTCCAACATGGCTGCCACTGCCATCTTGAATCCTCTTGTACAATTCACATTCAAACTTAACTCTTTATTCAGGTTTAACTCTGTCTCTGAACCTTTCATCTTCTTGGTTTTTAACACTGTGATAATCAGAACAAATTGATTTTGGTTTTGTTTTTTGTTTTTTACATTGCTGAAATCCTCCCAACACTTTCTTCAACACCGGTGCCAAATAAATCATTGTAATGTTCCCCTGAAGTGAATTGAAAATTAATTTACACAGCCAAGATGATCCTCCTAATAACAGGGTACATGGAATGGGGAAATTGGAAATCATTACCCAGCAAACATTATCTGCATTATTTTTGTAGCTGCTTTAGATTGCATTGTAATAGAAAATTAGGAGACCGGCTGTGAAGAAGTTTAAGAGGGTCCCCCGAAGAGCTTCTGCCTCAAAATTGATTCTTTAAGAAAGCATTAAAAAGCTATTGGAATTGATTGCCTGCTAATATAAAGGAAAAACTCTTTGCCACTATTTGAGTTTAAAAAGAGCATCTTCATTCATGCATGTTATTAAAACTACTGGCCTGAAAGCCCCTGTTGATAGATAAAGGATATGGATGGGATATTAAAACAGCAATCTTTACCTTATCTGGGATTTAAAGTTAATATGTCGCTTTTATTAATTTAGAAAGAACCATTAGTTAGGATGTCAACGTGTGGGTTTACAATTAAAATGCTATAGAACAGAGGGGTCTTTAATAAACAGTGGGCCAGGAATCCTTCATTAATCTTCCAAGCGTGAGACTCTGCCCTGCAAAGAAAATGCTCTGAACGTACAGTTTTCTTTGTTGTCAACTTTCCTATGCAATGTAATAAACTCAGAACTGATGCAACTCCTAATTAGCTCTCCTACAAAAGGGAAACAGACCAATCAGATTGCAGACCTTAGCAAGATGACAAGAATACCCTACATTTTAAGAAAACAGGACCAGAATAATTTGGGGAAGGTTTGATGTAGTATTTTAACAGATCTTAAGTGTATACCTATGAATTATGAAGTGTGAATGTGACAAATACGTGTACTGTATCATACAGATACACTAGCCAGGATTGTCTGCAGCTGCCGTAAGCACTCAATGGTAAACTTAGGTTTGCCCCTACACATTTGGTAAAATGAGGGCTCCAACCTAACAGGTTGTTGTGCTGTCAAAACCCAAGTTCCGATGGCACAGTGGCCTTCCTAGAATTGCAAAACATGACGCACTGTCACAAAACACAACACAACATGTTGTCATGCGCACCTGGCCCGCCTCTGGAAATGGTGAGCTGCCACATAGGCCGTCGACGATGCTCCAGCACCAGTACGTTGGTGGAGGAGGTGGGCAGAATGGGGTGGAGACCATGGCTGAGAGGGTATGTGTCAAGGGTGGGAATGGGGAGGTTATTGGGAGGTTAATAGGACTGCTCTGCCAATATCCTATCCCCCTTCCCGGCCTTGATCCAACTTTCCAGGTCCACTTGAAGTTGCACCAGCGAGTAGACCTATCAGGTAAGCAAAGGCTTACCCTGAAGTAAGGGAAAAAATATTCCCTTACTCAAAGAGGCCTCCTCTGGGACTGCCCCCTCACAGGATACAGAGCACTCTCAGCGTGGCTGCATCAGCAGGTGGGAGTTATGATTGGGCTGTGACATACATTTTAAGGGCCCAATCCTATCCTTTGCCAGTCCATAGCATGCAGTGCTGCCGATGGAGTGTGCACTGCATGCTATGGTGGTGGGGGGGTTGACCAGATGGGCTGGGAGAGCTAAGTAAAAATAAGTTTTACTTAA
The DNA here is from genome assembly GCA_026170595.1 of Plestiodon gilberti rubricaudatus. NCBI lineage: Eukaryota > Metazoa > Chordata > Lepidosauria > Squamata > Scincidae > Plestiodon > Plestiodon gilberti. The sequence goes on from JANXHW010000001.1 coordinate 82,297,088, forward strand.
CTTTCTGTACACTGGTTGTCAATGGGTCTCCTCAGACCTACACCAGCTCTTTAGCTGGCATAAATCTGAGGAGATTTCTGGTGTGGGTCACAGCAAGGAAAGGGGGATAGGATCTGGGGTGGGCTGCTGTCACCAACATCCACCCTCTCCTGCCCCCGAACTGCCCCTGCCCTTCCCGTTCCCCATACCGAACTGCCCACGAACCGCCTCCACTGCCATCTTACCTGCTCCAGTGCAGCATCCATGAGCTGCTGATGCACCCACAGGGCCTATGGCCATTTGTGCCAGAGGCCCCAAAGCACACAACAGTAGCACACCTTTTACAACGGCACAGCAGCACTTATAGCGAGAGACCCGGAGTTCTGCCCCTGCAAGTGTCCTATAGGATTGGGCCATAAGGTATTTTGTGTTCCCTTTGATATGCTGGTATTGTGCTGCTGCTATCTATAACAAAAAGGAAAATCACACAGTAGGAGAGTGGTTGGAAGTTCCAGGGGTTCTGGCATCCTTTGGTAGAGAGATCATTGAATACTCACAATATCTTGTAATATCTGCCTTATTTACAAATATACATTTTAAGCATTTGAACAGAGGTAGTTAGTGAGACACTCCTACTAGCAATATCAGATCACCAGCGCAATCCTGACTAAGAATCCGACCAGTGGCCCAGGGCCGCCCGCTGCCCGTCGACCTGCGACCTGCCCGCTGCCTGAGCCCGGGCTGCCCGTCGACCTGCGGGGAAGGGGACGCTCATCCTCTTCCCCGGGTATAAACTGGGGCCAGCCCAATGGGCCTCCTCAGATTTCCGCCAGCTAAATAGTTGGCAGAAGTAGAGGAGGCCGTGTAACAGCCTAGCCAGCCTGGTGGGGATGGGGATATGGCCAACACCATTCCCCATCCCCTCCCGGGCTGGCTAGGCCAATTGCCCCCCTCTCTCACCCGCCCTCCTGACTCACTTCCTCCGGCAGACATGCAGGCACTCTGGTGACAGAGCAAGGGAGGCTGGCCTCTGCGCCAGCCTCCCTTGCTCCCGAGTAGTCACGAACATGCTTTATGGCACATTCGTGACACTAGAACGGTGGAGCTCTAGCTCCGCTGTTCTAAAGATCCCCAGGATTACGCTGTACATGTGTTTCCAGGGAGTTACTTTGAACGCCATGGTGCTCCAGATTGGAGTTTCAGCTGTTTGAGCTTCCATATATAGTCACTGTCTATTACAGAAAGCAAGCACGCATGCACATCCGTCCTAGCCAAAATGCTTCGTTTTTCCCCTCTTGCTGGTCACCCAAGAGAAGGGGGAGGATAAGTCAATTTACACTCTCACCTTAGTCTTTCCCTTAGAAATACCGGGAGATGACTTTGCAAGTAGAAAGGTGGTCCTTGGTTCATATTAGAGGCATTCTTGTGATTCCTGAGTAATCAGTCAATGATTTATTTAACAGAAGCGTTAGTCCCTGGTACCCATTAGGAATTGTTATCACAATTCACAAAGAGACCGCGGTGTTTTTTTATGAGCTACCAGTCAGTAATCTGCACATAAGAGCAGCTGATTGGTCCACATTCTGTACTGCAATCAGTCCACCAGCTAATATTTATGATCACAAACCCTTTGTCTAATTTTATAACAATATTTTCATGCTGCAATCTTACTTTCAGGATCCGTATTATCTATGTCAGCAGCAATTGTTAGCAGTGTTAAATTTATGGCAGTTGGCTGAAGGATTTATTTATCACTAATGTTAACAGTCTGGAATTCATTAACAAGCGAACATCAGCTGTTGGCTACACCTACAGGCATAGTTGCTATTCACAAGTATAACAAGGACGTGGATAGTGAGAAAAGCTCCTAAAAGCTGCTGCCCCCACACTTCCAAACTAAAACAAATAAAACAACAGTTAAGACTCCCATGAAAGCTAGTTGTAGGAGACATACAATGCAATCCTATGCATGTCTATTCAGAAGTAAGTCCCATTGTATCCAGCTGGACTTACTCCCAGGAAAGTGTGTATAGGATTGCAGCTACAGTATACTGTGGGCACAATGGGCTATTTTGTAATTTACTTTCAGTGCAGCAGTAGGTCAAAGTAAATCTCCCCACACACATAGACGCACACATTTAGATGCAGTGCACAAAGAATGTGGTGTAGAAAAACAGACCTGCAGTATTTTTGCTGAGGCAGAGAGAGAGAGGAAATGACTATCACTCCCAAGAGCCGGTAGTAGAACAAGGACCTACATCATCCAAAAGAGAAAAATCATTGGTATTGCACTGAGAATGAATAATGTTTTAATCAAGAACAAAAAGAACCATTTTGACAAAGGGACATTTTTGATATTCATCTCAGTAATCTCAAAAATGCAAGCAGAGAAGGTGTTTCAGTTAAAGTCCCCCTTTTCCCTGCCAGTTGGACTTGAAGCTCTTAGGCTGCAATCCTATCCGGGGTTCTCCACCTTTGGAGGCCCGGGTACCCCCTATCACGGTCCAATTTTCTGAAGTACCCCCTGCTAATTAACTGCTGATTAATCAATTAATTAGGTAATTAATCGTTAAATAAAAAGTACTATAACAATTTTAAATGTGAAAAAATGCCTTATTTAACTCTCTCTCTCTCTCTCTCTCTCTCTCTCTCTCTCTCTCGTGTGTGTGTGTGTGTGTGTGTGTGTGTGTGTGTGTGTGAGAGAGAGAGAGAGAGAGAGAGAGAGAGAGAGAGAGAGAGAGAGAGAGAAGGATCTCTTTTTTTCTCCAAGTCACACTTCCCAAAATCAGCTCCTCCCTCCCCACCCACCTTTGTACATTTTCCAAAGTACAAAAATAAGCCCAAAACCAAAATCAGAGGGATGGAAATAATTACAATTTAAAATTTAAAATCCATGTTAACACTTAATTAGCTGCTGATGGGGCAGATAAGGGGCAGGGTTTGGTGTACCCCCAGCAAGAGGTCCATGTACCCCTAGGGGTACCAGTACCACAGGTTGAGAACCTCTGCTATAGTCCCACCGAACTCACATCTGATTAGACATACATAGGATTGCGCTATATAGCTCCATATAACAAGCCGGCAAAGCATAGTGACTGAAGCAGAGGCGTCGCTACGGGGGGGGTAGTACTGTAAGTTCCACGCCATCGTAGTCCCCGTTTACTCCCTGCCCGTTGCCTTCGCCGCACTGAATGGCTCCGACGGCGAGGGGGCGGGGCCACCTCGTACCGGGGAGTAAATGGGGACTAGGACGGCACGTAACTTACAGTACCGCCCCCACTGTAGCAACGTCTCTGGGCTGAAGAGACTGAACTACAAAGCAGGAAACCCCCCGTTACTCTGCTTTGAACTCATATAGTTCAGTCAGTAGGATTTGTGCTGCTATTTGGTTTCGGGCTATTCTTTTGGATTGTTTTAAGATTTTTGTTATTGTAATATATGCTTGATTATTTTACTGTTGTATTTTTAACTGATGTAAGCTGTCTTCAGGGCCAGAACGGTGGGGTATAAATAAATAAATAAATAAATAAATAAATAAATAAATAAATAAATAAATTGGGGAGCATATCCCCACACGCTTTTGGAGGTAAGACTGTGTAGCACAATATAGTGCATTGTTATTGAAAGGGTTAAATTAATTCTGAAGTGTGAAGGATATTAAGCTTGATTTGTTGTTCAGTCGTTAAGTCGTGTCCGACCCTTCGTGATCCCATGAACCATATCCCGCCAGGCCTTCCTATCCTCCACTATCTTCCTGAGTTCGCTCATTTTCATGTTCGTTGCATCGGTGATGCTGTCTAACCATCTCATCCTTGGCCTTCCCCTTCTCCTTTTGCCTTCAGTCTTTCCCAGCATCAGAGTCTTCTCCAGAGAGTCCTCTCTTCGCATTAGGTGGCCAAAATATTTGAGTTTCAGCCTTAGTACCTGTCCTTCCAGGGAACAGTCAGGGTTGATTTCATTTAGGATTGACTGATTTGATCTCCTAGCAGTCCAAGGGACTCTCAGGAGTCTTCTCCAGCACCACAGTTCAAAAGCATCTATTCTTCGGCGCTCAGCCTTCCTTATGGTCCAGCTCTCGCAACCATACATTGCTACTGGGAACACCATCGCCCTGACTATACGAACTTTTGTTGGTATGGTGATATCTCTGCTTTTTATTATGCTATCTAAATTTGCCATAGCTTTCCTTCCAAGGAGTAAGCGTCTTTTAATTTCATGGCTGCTGTCTCCGTCTGCAGTGATCTTGGAACCCAAAAAAGTAAAATCTGTTACTGCTTCCATTTCTGCCCCTTCTATTTGCCAGGAATTGATGGGACCAGATGCCATGATCTTAGTTTTATTAATGTTGAGTTTCAAGCCAACTTTTGCACTCTCCTCTTTCACTCTCATCAAGAGGCTCTTTAGTTCTTCTTCACTTTCTGCCATTAGAGTGGTATCGTCTGCATATCTGAGGTTGTTGATGTTTCTCCCGGCAATCTTGATTCCGGCTTGCGATTCATTCAGCCCTGCATTTCTCATAATGTACTCTGCATATAAGTTAAATAGGCAGGGTGACAATATACAGCCTTGCCGTACTCCCTTCCCAATTTTGAACCAATCAGTTGTTCCATGGCCGGTTCGAACTGTTGCTTCTTGACCCGCATACAGGTTTCTCAGGAGACAGGTAAGGTGGTCTGGTATCCCCATCTCTTTAAGAACTTGCCACAGCTTGTTGTGATCCACACAATCAAAGGCTTTTGCGTAGTCAATGAAGCAGAAGTAGGTGTTTTTTTGGAACTCTCGTGCTTTCTCCATGATCCAGCGCATGTTGGCAATTTGATCTCTAGTTCCTCTGCCTCTTCGAAACCCAGCTTGTACATCCGGTAGTTCTCGGTCCACGTACTGCTGAAGTCTAGCTTGTAGAATTTTGAGCATAACCTTGCTAGCATGTGAAATGAGTGCAATTGTGCGATAGTTTGAACACTCTTTGGCACTGCCCTTCTTTGGAATTGGAACGTAAACTGACCTTTTCCAATCCTTTGGCCACTGCTGAGTTTTCCAAATTTGTTGGCATATTGAGTGCAGCACTTTCACAGCATCATCATTTAGGATTTTAAGTAGCTCAGCTGGGATATTATCATCTCCGCTAGCTTTGTTGTTAGTAATGCTATCTAAGGCCCACTTGACTTCGCTCTCTAGGATGTCTGGCTCTGGGTCAGTGACCACACCAGCGTGGTCATCAGGAACATTAAGCTCTTTCTTGTATAGTTCTTCTGTGTATTCTTGCCATCTCTTCTTAATCTCTTCTGCTTCTGTCAGGTCTCTGCCTTTTTTATCCTTTATCATGCCCATCTTTGCACAAAATGTTCCCTTGATATCTCCAGTTTTCTTGAAGAGATCTCTAGTCCTCCCCATTCTGTTGTTTTCCTCGATTTCCTTGCATTGTTCATTTAAGAAGGCCTTCTTATCTCTCCTTGCTATTCTCTGGAACTCTGCATTCAGTTGTTTATATCTTTCCCTTTCACCTTTGCTTTTCGCATTCCTTCTTTCCACAGCTATTTGTAAAGCCTCATCTGACAGCCACTTTGCTTTCTTGCATTTCTTTTTCTTTGGGATGGTTTTAGTTGCTGCCTCCTGTACAATGTTACGAACTTCCGTCCATAGTTCTTCAGGCACTCTGTCTACCAGGTCTAGTGCCCTAAACCTATTCTTCACCTCCACTGTATACTCATAAGGGATATGGCTTAGGTCATATCTGACTGGTCTAGTGGTGTTCCCTACATTCTTCAATTTAAGCCTGAATTTTGCAATAAGAAGCTCATGATCTGAGCCACAGTCAGCTCCAGGTCTTGTTTTTACTGATTGTATAGAGCTTCTCCATCTTTGGCTGCAAAGCACATAATCTATCTGGTTTCGGTATTGACCATCTGGTGATGTCCAGGTGTAGAGTCGCCTCTTGTGTTGTTGGAAAAGAGTGTTTGCTATGACCAGCGTGTTCTCTTGACAGAACTCCGTTAGCCTTTGCCCTGCTTCATTTTGCGCTCCAAGGCCAAACTTGCCTGTTGTTCCGTTTATTTCTTGATTTCCTACTTTAGCATTCCAGTCTCCTATGATGTAAAGGACATCTTTTTTGGGTGCTAGTTCTAGAAGGTGTTGTAGGTCTTCATAGAACCGGTCAACTTCATCTTTTTCGGCATCAGTGGTTGGGGCATACACTTGGATTACTGTAATGTTGAATGGTTTGCCTTGGATTCGAACTGAAATCATTCTGTCGTTTTTGAGGTTGCACCCCAGTACTGCCTTTCCCACTCTTTTATTGACTATGAGGGCTACTCCATTTCTTCTAAGGGATTCATGCCCACAGTAGTAGATATGATGGTCACCTGAATTAAATTCGCCCATGCCCGTCCATTTTAGTTCGCTGATTCCCAAGATGTCAATGTTCAATCTTATCATCTCATCTTTGACCACATCCAGCTTGCCTTGATTCATAGACCTTGATTCATAGATTCATTAAGCTTGATACCCATGCAAAATGCCTGCTTTTCCGCAAAGCAGGGCCCAGAAGCTGCCACAGCATGTTAGGCTTTTTTCCTCTCCCCTGAAAATGATCCAGCCGGTCCAAAACTGCTCGTCAGCTTGGAAGTGACTGAACAATTGCTAAACAAAAAAGGAAGAAGAAGCCAAGCAGATACATAGGAAGACACGTAGATTTGTTTGGCGCCAGAAGCTTCAGCTGTGTTGGATGATCCTGCAGCTGCAGAATTCCTTGGTCTGTTACATAAACAGTGAGTGGATCAATTGGCATATCCCTTCATGAGAGAGCAGGAAATGCAGAGCACATTACAGAAGAGCACATAACAGAGGCGACTATGTGAAACTGTGATTCGATGGAAAGAGAACCATGAAAAGGAGAAGAGTTTGACCTTTGTATATCTTAGCTAGATAGCTTAGCAGTGCAAGCCTAACCAACTTTCCAGCACCGATGCAGCCGTGCCAACTGGGCGCACACTGCATTTTGCAGTGTCAGGCCAGTCATGGAAGCCTCTGCAAGGCGAGGGAACATTTGTTCCCTTATCTCAGGGCTGCATTGCGGCTGCACCAGCACTGGAAAGTTGGTTATGATTGCTCTGCAAGAGTGTGTATTGGCAGATTGCAGAAGATCCATGTTATGCCGAGGAGTCAGTGGTATGCATAGTTTCTCCCTGATGGTCAGTCTGTTCCTCCATCATCTTTGGGAGAAATACTGAGACATGCTTCATTAGCCTACACCTGTGAATCTTATCATGACACATTCTGGGCAATAGGGGCTTTAGACACCATTTAACAGAACAGAACCTGCATCATCAGAGGCAAATGCGCTAAAATTGAGTGGAGGGAGAGTTAGAACGGACAAAAGAAAATATTTCTTTACCCAGCGTGTAATTCATCTGTGAAACTCCTTGCCACAGGATGTGGTGATGGCACCTGGCCTAGATGCCTTTAAAAGGGGTTTGGACAGATTCATGGAGGAAAAGACCATCACAGGTTACAAGCCATAAGCAACTTCCTGGTTTTAGAAGTGGGTTTTCTCTGTGCCAGGTGCAAGGGAGTGTCAATGGGAAACAGGTTATCTTGTTGTCTTGTGCTCCCTGAGGCATCTGGTGGGGCCACTGTGTGATACAGGAAGCTGGTCTAGATGGGCTTTTGGCCTGATCCAGCAGGGCTCTTCTTATGTTCTTATGTTCTTATGTAAACAGACAGAATCATAAAAGGACGTTGTGTGGGGGCATCTGCAGATGGCCCACCAGGGATACGAACAAGAGGGGATGCCTAGCAGAGGAAGGCCACTCCTGCTAGGGATGTAGGAACGCTCTGTTTGTGTTATCTGCTGGAGGGAAACTTGTTGCTTGTGCAGGGTAATAAATCCTGGCTTCTATCTCTTCTCCCACTGATCTGCTCATTTTGTCTCTGTATCTGAAAAGAAGCTATGCCCTTCTGGCAAAACAGAGTGAGCGATGGCAGCAGTTTGCCTGACGTGTGAAGGATATGGGCAGCCCAATCCTGTCTAAGACCGGGTAAAGGCAAATTCTAAGGAAAAGGATGCCGGAACACACATCTAAGGCGAGAGACAGACAATACTTTTTTTAAAAAAGTAGAAGATAATTTAAAGGTGGCATTACAGCTTGTGGAGTGTATCCTCATTCCATTTTTACCACTGATAAGTAACCAGGTTTGGCAGGTATTCTATAAGATTTCAAAAACCCACAGCATGCCCACAAGCAGGCAGCCAGAGCTGCACCCATAGATGCCGCTGCCCATTAGACACCACTGTTTCCACACAACCCCACCCAAAAGGCACCCAGGCATTAGCCACTTCCCGCAGGTCAGTCCACCAGCGACCCTAGGGTGGCCACAGATGGCATCTACACCCTGGCACATGCCATGCCAGGGCACATGCCAGCACAATGCCAAGACACCTACAGAAAGTATTGTGTTCATACCGGTACCCATGCCCATAGCCAGCTCCCCGCCCTACATCCTGAGCCGGCACCCCAGCCAGGTTGCCCAAGCAGCAATTCTGCTCCTGCAGCAGAGCAGCCACAGCCACCAGCGCCTGCTCTTGCTGCTTTGCACCCTTCCAGGCCACTGCCGGAGCACCAGAATGTCCTCATGAAGCTGGTCCAGGGCTCTGGCGTCCTGCCCACACACCCCCTCACACCAGGGCTCAGATATCACGGATGCAACCCCTCATCCCCCGTCTCACCAGGGCTCAGGTATCACAGACACAACCCTCGAGTGGACAATTAGTGAGTCTGGACCACAATGTCATATTTCAAGTCGCTGTTGTAAAGATCAGTCCAGACAACAATGGCGCACAAGACACTGCTGTAGTAGTAGTTATTGTTGTTTCTTTCTGGTGAGTAGAAGGCAGATGGCAAAACTGGCTGTTGGGATTCACCAATCCAAGAGCTAAGAGCCAAGGAGCCAAAGACTCGCACCTCTGGGCAAGCCAGAGTCATTTGTACTTGCAGGAGGAAGGCGGGGCAGAGTGAAGTGAAATTACATAGAAGGTGCTATATGCAGCAAGCTATTCACATAAGGCAGGTTGCCAGTGGATCTGCTGATTTCACCATGCAGGTCAAATAACCTTAGAGTGGTTTGCGGTGGTGTGGTGAAATTTACGTTGCAAGCAGCAGATCCATGTGGCAAGTATTCCCATGCACTTAGTATGTCATCTATGTCATCTATCAAGGGATGACAATGCAGCTACTTGTTTGTGGGAGGGTCAAACTAGACAGGATGAGGATAACCTTGCTTGTGGTTCATGTCATTTCTTCCTGTAAAACAGAAGATTCCATGATCTGTTATCATGAAAAGAGGTGGCTGGAATAAGAGCAACTAGTACAAAAATGTAGATCTCACTGTTGTTTTGCATTATAGCCCTCTTAAGACCTCTTACATTGTTCCTGTAACACATACACATGGGCCCTGATCCAACATGATAAAACTATGCTCATTGCCTAGAGCCAAAAAGTCCATGAAGTCAAATCATCATGAACAGTGATCACTGAATAGCCAGTGAAATTTAAGAACAGATGAAACATATTCAATTAAATCCTCCTGGTTGTCACTGTATGTTGGATCTTTGCAATTTCTGAGAAGTCTTCAAAAGTAGTTCTACATGCAGCACATTGCAGTAGTCTAGTCTGAATGTTACCAGAAGATGGCTAAAAGTATCCAGGCTAACACTTCCTATGACAAATGGGACTTGAACATACAAAGACTAAGTACTTGGAAACGTGATATTTTGTGGGAAGTGCAACTCTATCCAAATGGGATGAATATAAACATAAAAAAGAGTTTGAGCTGTCAAACCCTATTATTGAATCTTTTTGCTTTCCCCATTTATCTTTGTTCTCATTCTTCGTTGCAGTTTTAACCAAAAAAGAAAAGCCCCAGTCCCTGTCAACTGAAGATGTAAACATTCTTCCATAGAATGTCAAGTACATTAACAAGACAAAGACAGAAACTAAATATCACTTTGCCAAAGAGAAACAGAAAACTCAGATAGTACTGCAATTCAAAGAATAGAATGGGAACGTTTATTCAGAGCTGTTCAACCTCAAGGTTTACAAAGTACTTCAAGAAGAAAAATTCTGTGAAATTCCCATTGATTGCTTTACAAGTGTCAGGGGGAGAAAAAAATGTCATTTCACCCTAGAAAGATGATGACATCTTTCACCTTCAGCCTTCTTAATCATCAGTCTTGCACATTTTATTTGTCAGACAGGCAAACAATGTGAGCTTTATTCAACTTTTTATTGTAGGATGCTAACTGATATACAAAAGCGCTAAAGGATGAAAAAGTCGAAAGCCTTAATTCATTGCACATTCAATGGTGTGATGAATCAGATAGCTCAGTGTTTCTCAAACTGTGGGTCAGGACCCACTTGGTGGGTTGCAGCCTGATTTCTGGTGGGCCCCACAGACCCTCCAATGAAAACACTGGTGATGGAAAGATAAGTAATTGTCTCAAGCCCTGAGGCTATTAAAAATCAGATAGCTGCTAATTGCCCTTCAAAGAGCTGAGCTCCTGCAGTTTGCAAGCTATGTAAATATGGGGAGATAAATGTTTGAGCGTCTTTTTTTCTGGTGTGTTTTTCCCCCAACTCTGTCAATGACAGGTGAAGGCTGGGTCCCAGTGCTAAAAGGTTTGGGAACCACTGAGATAGCTTATTCATCCACATTTCATTTCGATTGCCCCCTACTCAAGATTGCACTATTTTAAACAGTCCATATTTGTCTCTTGGTCCAGGCACTGCCCAGATCTAGACCTGCTTTTCTTCATTAGGTGGCTGTATCATATGTCCTCAGATATGCTCCGGAAGCATATCTTGACTCTTTTTTATCCACCACTTCCCCTTCCCTCTCCCCTTCTGCCTCCTGCCTGCCCCTCCCAACCCAGACACTCCCCCATTCCTCCCCCTTCCTGCCCTATTCCTCCCACCACCTGCCACCTTACCTGTGCTTCTGTATATAGCTGGCTGTGGCAACTATATACAGGTGACAACTCCAAAAATACAGGTGAACAGGTGACAGTTCCAAAATGGCCACTGGTGGCGCACTGCACATGCCGCTATATGACCATTTACAACAGCGGAACCTCTGGACTGTGTTCACCAACACAGGTTCAACACAGTCCCTTTCTGATAGGTTGGCAGCAGAAGCAGCAGCAAGTGAGCCAAGATTCCTGTCATTCATTTGCCGTGTCCTTTCTCAATGCCCTACTATGCCAATGATCCTCATCAATATGCCAGTGGTGCTCCATAGCCAATGACAGTGGCAAAGCTTCATCCATTCCCACCAGTAGCATAATTTTTCTTCCATCCAAGGAGCTTTCCACCAAGTACCACATTTTAAAAAGAATGTTTTAGAAAAAGAAGCAAAAGACGGTTATAAAGAAACTTTGCCACTCTCAAACTTGGCGACTGTTGTTGTGCACCTGATCGAGATATAAGATTTATGGTGGCCTTCTCCTATGAGTTGTCTGACCCTCCAGGTGATCCTAATGAAGGGGTGTTGGGGCTCTGTGCTTACCGAAGGTCTGTGCCTAAGACTCATGGGAACATTTCACTCTATCTATACATACTCATCTGATCAACCCAATCTTCTTGTGCATCACAACCTGTGCATTAAATAAGTTATTTCTTTCACTAAACAGAATGGCATAACTTCCATTCCAAATATGCCTTGAAGAAACCAAATTGCTTCCTTTCTTTTTCCTTGTTTTGTTGACAGGCTTTAAGGACTGCTTCACCCACACTCCCCTTGTAAGAAATAAGCTGTCAAAGTACACCATCTTTATCAGAAGAAACATGTGTGTAATTTGAGTGATAGCTAAATCAATATGGTTTTTCTCCTGATTTATGTTGAATTCAGATAGCTGAGACTGAAAGAAATACTAAATTTTGGTGCTGTAATGAAACTTGGCGTTTGACTGCCATTACGAAAAAAATAACCCTGAACTCTGATGCCTTTAGGCATTTTTACCTGCACAGTTGGCATTTATATAGCAGATTACTAGGAGTCTTGCTGAAGACTGTGGTAGCTGTGCAGAAGTCATAAAAGTATTTTCATTTAGCTGAACTGGTTTTAAAACCTCTCATCTTGCAAACATCCATACCAGGTTGAACATTGCCCCTGCTAAAGGATTAGAATCAGAATCAAATCTCATCTGACTCAGCCACCCAAGCAGCTATGCTGGGATGCAATACAAGTACGTAGGTTGACTAGGGTGTAAAAATACATTTCTTTCTATAATCATAGAGGATTCTGCCAGACTGGCAAACTATCAGCCCAATGCTAACTGGCCGTTACACCACCGGAACACGCATTCCAACAGCATGACGTGCTTTCCAGCTGTTGCAAATGCGACAACGCTGGAGAACACAGCCTTTCCGCCGCCGGAAGCAACGAGCAGCTGGGTCCACGTGGTCACCCCTCAAGTAAGGTGGGTCTGTCTGCATGGTGATGCCTCAGGTGATGTGCAGGGGCTGGGGGGGAGGCAGGGAGGGATGGAATGGGCCAGGGGTGGGTGGAACGGGGAGGAGATAGGGCAGGGAGGTGATAACCCCCTTTCTGGGCCTGATCCACCTTCACAGATCCATGCAGACCTGCACCAGTGATATTGCTGGCGCAGGTCTGAGTTGACCCACTGGGCCAGCAGGGGTTTACCCCAAGGAGGCCTTCTGAGGCTGAAACTCCCCATAGGGATTCAGCGGACGTCACATTGGCACTGCTGCATCACCGCACAGGGAGTTAGGTAGGATTGAGCTGTATGTTCACAGATATTCTAGCCTACTGCTGATAACCAGATGCTGGGAACAAACAATCAGGAATGGTGCTCATCACCTTGCCCTGCTTGCTCGACCAAAGCAGGCAAGGCAAGAGCCTACCACAGGCCGAAGAACAGATAACTGGGGATGGATGTCCTCCTTGCAGAACCCCAGGCATGCAGTGCTGTCACTGATCTTGTTTCCATACTGGATGCCATTGGGTTGCTGAGGCAGCATTTGGCATTGTCTGGATGTGGGCCTGGAGCTGCATAGATTCCTGCCTGGCATGCCACCTGGCCCTTCCGTATTGCCAGGGAGTATTTGCACTGCCCCTTTGCTAAGTCAGAGCCCTTCAGACATGCACAGAGTGTGCATATGTGCAGCGAATTGTAGAAGCCACTTCAGCTTCTGCAGTTCACTCCAGACTTGGTCAGAACAGAAAGATTTTGTTCTGTCAAATTATTATAATTTCTCCCAAGTTTTGCAGAGTGGAACTGAATGAATCCCACCCATTCTTTGTGATATGCAGGTTGGCCACATTTCTCCCTTCATCCACAAAGAGTCTTCTGATATACCTTCCTCTCCTAAACTCCTCTCCTCACGCTTTTGGAAAAGCAATTTGCATCCTGTTTCACATTGCTGTTTCCCATTTCTGAATTAGCTGTTAGGAGGAAACTTGCACCTGTTTCGTTCTTTGAAAATATGCCAATTTTTTATATGTATGGATGTATGTTGTTGAGTTTATTCATGGTGAGTGATGGGTCTTATTTTATGCAATTTTCAGAGAGCTTGTCTCCGACAAAGTTAGAGATATAATTAATCACACAGGAGTGCTGCAGCTTAACAATTTTCTTTTATTTTGATGAAGTCACCTCCTCCAGATATCACCCGATTTTATGTTTAGAACTTGAAGCTTAATACTAGTAAGATTTCCTTGTCAGCTAGCTCTTTATCAGCTCTGAAGGTCTGAAGTCGAAAGATTTAAGTTACTCCCACTAAAGAAAACATTACCTGGGCAATTTTCAGAAGATACAAAAGCAGCTCTCTGTTTTTCAGAACCATCTTTTTTTTTTGCAGGGGGGGGAGCTATTTTATGACAAGAATCCTGATGCAGCCAGGTGACGCACACACAGAAATAACATTTTCTGCATCCCACCCCTTGCTATATGGGCAACTGTGTGTGCCAGTGGGTGCTGAACTTGAAATACCCACTGCTGGATCCAGTGGCGTTCCTGTGGTAGGGGCTCGACAGTAAGTCACGCCCCGACCGACTACTGCGTTCACGAACCGAAGCGAGGAGGCCCCGCCCCTCGCCGTCGGAGCCATTCCGTGCAGCGAAGCCAAACGGGCAGGTCTCCTGCCCGTTCAGCTTCGCTGCGCGGAATGGCTCCGACGGCGAGGGGGCGGGTCCTCCTCACTCCGGTTCGTAAACACTGTAGTCGGTCGGGGCGCGACTTACTGTCGAGCCCCTACCGCAGGAACACCACTGGCTGGATCAGAAACCGAGTATGCAGGGCTGATCAGATGGCTGGTAGTACTAGTAGTATTAGCTTTCACAGGTTGAATGACCTGGGAGGAACAGAGGAGCTGGGGATACAGAATACCAACCCTTTCCTGATCACCTCTTCTCCTAAGCAAGCAAACATCTTTGTCAAAGGCCACAGCCAGGGGTGCAGTCAAGGGAGAGTGGGGGGAACAGGAGCATTGAACACAATGGGGCTTGCTTCTGAGTAGACATGCTTAAGATTGTGCTCTAGTCTAGGACTTATCAAGCTACACCTGCCCATATTCCTTCTCCTAAAGGTCTAGCACTCTGTCCCGGTTGGAGACCTGGTAAGCCTACAGCTGTGGGCATGTTGAGTGTAGGCTGGGCATAGATATCACTGGCAACAGCTCTGCCAATATCCTATTCCCCCAGCCTAGCCTTGGCACACACCCCTGGAGTCACTTGGATTTACATCAGTCAAACAGCTGGCATAGATCTGTGTAGGCCCATTGGGGACCTATGGCTAGGCTGACCATATCCAAAAAGGGACAGGGTGCCTATACCTTTAACCATTGTAAGAAGAGGGAATTTGGGCAGGTGTAACTTGTTCCACCCTTCCATGATGAGCTGCAACTGCCCAAATTCCAATGGTTAAAGGCACCCTGTCCCTTTTTGGTCAGCCTACCTATGGCACAGGTAAGTAAAGAAGTGTTTTACTTACCTCTCTGTTGCTACCTGGTCCCCAACCAGCCCATAGCATACAGGCTGCGTCAGCGCCACTGCACATTTTAGGTTGGCCCAGGATAGGATCGGGCTTTAATATGCCTTTTATATCTATCTGGGATTTGTTTTTAATTCAGTTTTTCAATTCTTGTACAAGTCTTTTAAACTGTTAACCTACTCAAAGAGTTGGTTATGAAATGTCATTAGTTATGAAATGGGCTGGATCTTTAACTGAAGTATAATATACTTTAAAGCAGAGACGTCACTGTAGCGTGGCCCGCGGGGCTGAGCGCCCCAGGGTGACGCACGCAGAAGGCTCCGCGCGTCACCCGGGAGGCTCCGAGGCCGGGAGAAGGCCTCGGACCGTCCTCCCGGGCCTGCGCTCCTGGGCCTTCTGAGGAAGGCCCGCTGCGCGAACGTTATTTATAACGTGTTTAGCGCATGCACAGACCGTTCCTGAGGGGAAAGGGCTGCCCTTTTCCCTCAGGAACGGTCTGTGCATGCGCTAAACATGTTATAAATAACGTTCGCGCAGCGGGCCTTCCTCAGAAGGCCCAGGACAGCCGGCCGGGGAAGACGTCCCCGAGCCGGCTGCAACGATTGAGGGGGCGCCCGAAGCGGCACCCGTCGGGTGCCCTCCCCAAAGATTAGTAAAGGGGGTGTGTCCGGGGGGAGGGGTCACTAGGGTGATGTGCGCGCCCTAGTGATGTCTCTGCTTTAAAGTGGAAATTGGTGACAGGAGAATTAAAGAAAAAATTAAAGTTGATTTTGTTGTTTTCTAGTCTTAGTGGGGTATAACTATGGGGGTGTTATGACAAGCTCTTGCACTTCAAAATGTACTGCTACATCACAGTTCACAGACTAACAAATTTGATAGGAAGGTAAATCAGTCTGAAGCCTATGTTCCTCATATGAGCATGGCTCATGCTATTTTGTTTTACTGGTAACACCAACTTGAGCACAACGGCAAGAATATGTTTTATTTTGAAAGACCTCCGTTCCATTGGGACTGTCAGGAAAAAATTCAACAGCATCCAGGAACTGGCACTTCTCAAGGTTATCCAATAACAGCCAATCTGCATTTTCTGCTATAGCTGTGTTGTTTTATTATTATAGGCATTTAGGCCTCTGGGGCCTTACACTGCCAGAACTAGCATTCGGGCAGCATAAGTTCTTTTACAGCAGTGCAAAAGCTGGGTTGCTGTCACATACTGCCAGGCCACTGCCATAAATGGCGAGACCTGCGGTGCGCATGGCAGTGGTTTCAGGAGGCTCCGCAAGTTCCGGTAAGTTGACAGTCGGGGTGGGCCATGGGCAGGGAGAGGGAATAATGGGGCATGTTGGGGAGGAACCAGGGGGCATGTCAGGGGAGGGAGGGGGTGGATCTGCCAGCAGTCACGCATGCCGTATATCCCCCATTTTTCCCCACCCCGTCCCCAGCTCTCCTCAGACTTGGGCAGCCTACTGGGGGGGGGGAGTAAAAAAAACTTTATATATTTTTAAATATAAATTTAAAAAATATTTTTACTTATCTTCTACAGGCTGTCCAATCACCACCATCCTCGACATAGTATGCAGCGCAGCCTCCATTGGTGTGGCTGCATGCTATAATGTGGTGGGGGATAGGATCAGGCAATTAATTATTCTTTCCCTACAGAAAGGTTTTATTTAAGTCTCACAGTCCATCAGCGTAAGCCCCATTCCAGTGGTGTGAAAGCAAAGCTGCCGTTGTGCACTTTGGAGCCGCCAGCGCAAATGGCCAGCTTACATGCCAGTAGCTTCCAGATGCCCCACTGGAGCAAGTAAGGCAGAAGTGGGGAGAGTTCAGGGGTGAATCAGGGCAAGGACTGGGCCCAACCAGGGGTGGGAGGGGAAGGGTCTCAGTGGCTGCGGCACATGCCATGATCTATCCCCTTTTTCCTGGTCCAACATGCCTCCTGTGGCTCCTCAGGCTTACACCAGCTAAATAGTTGGTGTAGTTCCAAGGAGAGCCATTAGAGGCCAGGTGGCCAATGGGGAGGTAATTAAAAAAGGATTTTACTTACATCTCTTGGGCTTTCTGGTCTTGTGTATCATGTGCCCCCCCCCCATAGCTGCAGTGCGTGCTCCATCAGTTGTGCTGCATGCTATGGGCTGGCGGGGGATAGGATTGGGCTGTAAGATTCTCAAATGTTCTGGATTTCTCTCCAACAGTCCCCCCCCCAAAAGAATATAGCCTGTTGGGCAGCAAAACAAAACATTTGAGAACTTTAATAATTTATCAGTTGGATTTAGAAATAAAATTATATATTTAGCAAAACTGAGTGCACTGTGGGTTAAAAATGGGAAATTAAAAATATTGATTGAACAATCATTAGCATAGACTTTGTGTAGTGTAAATTCTTGTTATTTGCGGGGGTTCCTGAATGGATTCCCCACAGATAACGAGGGCCCACTGTAATCTATAGCTGCATGGGAATTTATGGTGGATTGGGCTATAAGGCTAAAATCCTACATACACTTAACCCAGAGTAAGTCCAACTGAAATCAATGGCACTTGCTTCTGAGTAGGCATGCATAGGATTGCACTATACAGCTCCATATACAGAAACTGGTGTAAAGTAGTGGCTAAAGATATGGAACTGTTGAACCTTGCCTCTGCTTTGAACTCATATAGGTTTAGGCAAGCTGTAATATGAAGATAATACCTATCTGACAAGGTTGTTATAAATATTTCTTCAAGATAATAGATGTGAAGTATTTTGCACACTTAGAAAGTGCATACATGTTACAGTACTATTATATGAAGAAGCAATACCAGCAGGGGTAAGACAATAATACCACCGGTATGCTTTCTTCATTGGTTGCTGTAACTGTACTTCCAAGGAAACGTAAAATAACTTAAACTCAGTGGAAAGATTGCAAAGAAGTTACACTGGTAGTATTGACATGCCCCAGTAGTATTCAGAGAGTCTGCTTATGGACACTTTCCAATAGAGGCATTAATACCTGTAGTCTGACAGCAGTAATGATCGGTTGTAATACAGTCAAGAGATTGTTCTCCCCTTGCAGTAGCTATAAATACCACCAGTAACCATTGCTTGGTCATGAATACTCTCCTGACTGGAGTTTACAACACTGGCAATATACCAGCAGCATCTGAACGCCAGGAGAAAAGCTGGTTGTTTTATGAAATTTCCCCTTCACAATGAGCTTTGGGTTGCATTTATTGGGCTGTTTTCATTTGTGATCCCAATATGAAGGACACATATGGGCCCATAAATCACTCTCAAAAAATAAGCCGAGGAGTCAGTGACAAGAACAGTTTTGAGGTTTGTGCTCATGTGAGCCTCGAAGAGCTTCATTTTCAAAACAGCACCAAAGGGACAATGTCATTCTTTTGTCTTCTTCAGCAAAGGGAACTACTTTAACCCCCCCCCCCCAAGAAGCAAGCCTGAGAATAGTGAAAAAGGGTCATTGCCTAATTTCCTGACTCCCCACAGTCAATTTATCTTCCCATCATAAAGTTTCTAAAGCATAGTTCACGTAGGCTTCAAGAACCAATAGTGTGTTAACCTCAGAAAGGAAAGGGGAAGAGTATAGAGACTTTGCCTTTGCATCTTAATTACAGCTGCCTCTTCTTACCCAGCTCTGCACCAATTCGCATCAAGAGAACGGGGGAGATAAATGTGTGTGCTGCAAGTCTGACGTCTAATATCTGCTACTGAAGATTTGGGATTTGATTTAGTGCCTCTATTGGAGAGTTAGGAAAAAAAAATAATCCTAAGCCTTTCATCTTCTTTTAATAAATTCCTTTTCAGACATGCAATTTACCTTGTTGGCAGCTTTGTGGTTCAGAACAATAGGCTTTAAAAAAAAAACACTGTTATTTCATGGCTACTATTTCATTCACCTCTTTCATTTACACACAGAAATGTGCTTTCCAATAATTTGCAGGGTCATGGAATAAGAAAGGTAAACTCCACTGTGATTTCAGGAAGTTGTGGGATATTGCTGGGCAATTTTTAATCATTATAAACTACTTCTTGGCATTTCTAACCAAACCGCATCATCTAATCTCCACAAATATCTGACCTGAAGTGAGGTTTCTTTTATGGCTACTCAGACTGATGTATTGTTTTACTCCACAGGAACCTCTTCTACAAAACAGCTATCAGCAGGGCAAGTAGCCACTGGAAAAGAAAAGGAGCTTCAGAACGACCATATGGTCATAATTTAATTGGACAATAATGTGAGAAAGGGAAACCTGGTGCAGTTAGTAAAAATGTACAAAAGAGCAAATAACTCTGCTTGGAATACATGGGACGCATCTGTTTCATAGCAGTTGGTAAGAACTGCCTTGTTTCCAGTGGATGAAACTAAAAGTCCACTAACAGCCCGGTCCAGCCTAAGGCCTCAGCGGAACAATTCAGTCACAAAAGCAGCCTAAGTGCCTTAGGCCGAAGTTAGGACAGAATTGTGACGTTGAGGCCGAATTTGTGCTGCAATTGTGACGGACATAGGATGGGTTTAGGAAAGTTGACCAATTCCGTTCTAAGTTCGGCCTGTTCATGCCAATATATGTTTGACTGTAGCCTGTTCATGCCTATATGTAGGACTTCTGCCTGTGTAAGCCATACCGTAGGACTTCTGCCTGTTTGCCATAATGTTGGACTTCTGCCTTTTCATGCCAATATGTATGACTTCTGCCTGTGTTCGCCTTTATGTAGTACTTCTGCCTGTCAGCACACATATACATGATAGCTGCCTCTTTACCAATGTGTCCTCTGATAGCTGCCTGTTGCCATGTGAGCAGACAAATATGTGTTCGTGTAAATGTAACTTGCCTGTTAACAAAGGTGTGTTTACTAACCCGCAGCCTTGCCCCCACAGGGTCTACTACAGGTCAGTTATGATTGGCTAGCCATGTTTGTAACCCTACAGTTGTGCTGTGTTTTCTCTCCCTCACTGTTGTCCTTTGCAGGATCAAGCTCTTCTGACGTCCAGGTAAGCTCCTCACACTGTGACATGCTCGTTATACCTAGCAGCTGTGTAATCTGATCTCTCCCTGCAGGCTTTTGCAACCGACACACTGGCTTGTCTTCAATGGCGACTGCTACCACACACCAGCTGACATGTAACCCCCCCTTGTTTTTTGTCTCCCCAGGAACGTCCACTACCACCTACCTTCCTGTGAGCACCCCTAGGGCTGCAGGCAGCGTGCCCCACTGTCGTCTGCCTTGATGCTGCCAGAGGTCAGGGAGCCAGCCCTGCAACCCTCCTCAGCTGCCGGCGCTGCTGCTGCTGCTACTCCACCTCCCTGGCTGTCTTACTTGCTGTCCCTCCGCTTTCTATGGAGCAGGCTATGGTTCCACAGGGGAAGAGCCTGCTTCTCCAGGTCCATGGGGCACGTGTGCTACTGCTGCTTTCAGATTGGCTGCTGTGACTACCCCTGGCAGCCTCGCCTGGCCATCTCTGCTACCGTTCCAGAACAATAAAGATGCCCCTTGGGCAGAGCCCCCTTGTGCCCAATGTTACACAAGCATTGCCCCACACAGAGAGAGACAGTGCCCAGCACTGAAGCCCCTGCATGAATCCCATCCAGGGACTGCCACTTCCTTCCCAGGGAGACCACAGCAGGGGGGCTGCCAGACCCTCAGGGCTCAGTGGAGAGTTGGGGGGCCTCTCAGGCAGGCAAACAATGACAGGCGACATGGCTGGATCTGCTCGTGTCCGCCACGTCCGTGAAGAGCCCTTTTGGCAACCGGGGCTCTCACCTGCCCACGGTCTGCCCGTCAACGGCGTCCGTTCCGCCCACGGTCCGCCCGTCAACGGCGTCCGTTCCGCCCACGGTCTGTCTGCATAAGAGGCGCCCGTTTCTGCATTGCCTTCATCTGCAAAGTAACCCCTGTGTCCCTATTGGTCTCTGCAGACCCCTCTCCCTGTATCCCTCTCCCACCAGCCTTGTTGTCTGTCTGTCTCTGACCCACCCGTGCCCCTCCCCAGCACCCCTGTCTGCCTGCCTGTGTGTCTGCCTCCCCTCCCACTCCCTGATGATAGAAGCTGGCAACCCCCACCCCGCCAGAGCGCCTGCCGCGACGCACTGACGACGCCCCATCTGGGGGTGTAATGAGCTGCGTGAGCCCTTCCCGCTCGCAGCAGACAAGCCCAAGGCATCTCTCGGTCTTGGCCGGGGCACAGAGCAGAAGGCACGCCGGGATGCCTTCTTTGTGGGCATTGCCACAGTCCTGGAGGCCCAGGGCTTCAGGCAGCACATGGGCGAGTCATGTCAGAGGCGGTTCCAGACATCATGAGACCCCCTTGTGTGACGTTCCCACCCCCTCCTTCCCTTCCCTCCCCGGCTCACCCCCCCCATGAATCCCACGTGCAGCCTCAACGTGGCTTGGGGGTGGCATCGCCTTCTGCAGGAGGGGGGGGGACGGCCACTCTCCCCTGCAGCAGGTGGCTGATGCACAGGGTGCCCTGTGGCGGCTGGCTTGGGCACCTCGCTCACCTGCCCTGCGCCCACCACATGACTGGCGCAACCCCCATGCCTGCGGCCCGGCCCCTTTGCGACCGGGCTGCGACAGACACTGCGGCAGCTGCCATGGATGGACGCTGACACATGCAGACAGAGGCCTGCACATGCACAAGCCAGACGCCTAGCCTGAAGAGCCTGCCTGCCTGGATCCTGGGGTGGTGTTGGCCTAACTCAGTCATAACTCAGGCCTAACTCAGGCACAAATTACGCCACACTTAGGCCACTCTTAGGCCAGATTTGCGAAGGAGTTGGGCTGGACCGGGCCCTTAGTGAAACATTTGGTTTCCGGCAGCAGTAGTCGATACCTCCAGAAATTCACAACCAAGCTATGATGGTGATGGAACCTCTGCAGGTTTCTGTCATCTGTGAATCAGTCATTCTGCCCCTGAATAAATGCATTGTATTGCAGACATCACTTGCGCATATGCACAAACACCTACTCACACACAGATCCCTTACATTTGATAGCGTGGCTTGCAGGTGATGTCAGGTTGTTGTACTCTGGAAACCATCTTACTAACAGCACAATCCTACCCAGCTCCTCCACTGGTGCAGCAGTGGTGGAGGGCAGAACAGGAGGCTTTGGAAGGGAAATGGGATTTAAATCCCCTTACCCTCCCAAAGCCTCCTCCCTCCACCACTGGTGTACCAGTGGAGGAGCTGGGTAGGATTGCACTGTTAGTTACACAGTTCTACCTATGTTTTTTCATGTATTCCGAAGTATGAGGACTCACACATTACCCCTGGCAGCAAAGGGTTCCTCATTTTGCACCATTAAAGCAAACAGTTGAATGAGATCTAGTCACTGATTTTATAGCCATACAATATTGTAATGTGGTCACAAAGTTGGCTGTCAGACAGAGTGGTTTTTAAATGGAAAATAGTAAACTGAGAGCTCATTCATATGTTACTAGAGTGCTACGAGAGCTGTTTCCAGATAGCTAGGTCAGGCAAGACAGGAAGGAGGAACTACATTATTGGCTCAGTCCAAGTGTTCCCTCATCAATCCAAGTGTTTCCTCTTCATTCATAAACATTCTGATGGCTATTTGAGATCCAGCCACACGACAACACTGTCCAGTAATGTATTGTTTGGGTATGAGTTCTATTCTTTGGTGGCAGGATTGTTTGTAGAAAGGTCTGCTTTCTGGAGCCCTGCTTATGTAGTTAAATCTTAGCTACCAAACCTTCAGATATGTACTGTAGCTCTTCAAACTGCTGTCCTAGAAGAATTTATATTGACAATGCCATGCTACAATGAATCACGTTCTTTAAAAAAAAAAAAAACCTTTAAAAGTCCATCCTATGTAATTTCAGGACAAGGGCAATTTTAATGTGTGCATTTGTGTCTTAAAGACAAAGAATCATCTCCAGTGCATTAAGACCAGGGATGAAGATAAAACCCTGGCATTTTTCTTCTTCAGATTGCTTCAGGGTCTATGAATAGAATGTATTGCTTACGATAAAATGGATTTATTTCCAAGGCTCCTTTTTAGGTTCGGCTAGTGGTATCTTGAAATGATGCTGTGCTTTGCAGTTATCTAAAATCTAAATCAAAGCATTATTCATACCATAAAGCATTTCTTTCCACTTTCTTTCGCAGTTCACTATATTTCTACAAGTGCAGCACATTTCCATTCATATTTACAACTCTGTTCATTACCAGTTAGACTCAGGGTCACATTCTGTCTTTCAGTTCTTGCACATGATCCATGCACATCATCACCAGGTCAGTGATAACAAAATCATTATATCTTTTGATATTCCTAATATGACTGATGCTTAGCCCTTTTAGTGTTCAAACGTGCTTCACTGCTCTGATCGGTCTTCCTCAAAACAACTGAAGGCAACTTTGTACCAGCATTGAGTGGAACCACTGGCTTCCACTCTCACCTTTAACAGAGAGAACAAGTATGGTTCTTCCATTCCACTCTGCAAAATCTCCAGCACGAGCTCCTTGGCCGTGGGCAGAAGGAGATGGAAAAATACCCTATGACTAAGTCTAAGGTCATGTGAGGTAGCAGTCTAGTGCAGCTTTACACATATGAACTATGCTAGTCACAGGTTCCTTCTGTTGGAGGTTTGAGGGCACACAAGGTGGTCTAGTCAAGGCCAGGAAGTCTCTGGACCGAGGTCTCCAACTTAGGGTTGGTGAAAACATGGTTCCACACCAGAAATCTTCCTATAACGGAACTACAACCCACTGCAAAGCAGCAAGTCAAGATTCTTTTCCAGAAATACTCCTATCCTGGCTGGCACTCAGGGTACCAGCCAGGATGCTGACTGGGGTGTAATTCAGTGTTAAATCTGGACCATATTGATACTGGTTTAATTGCTATTCCTTGGTAAGTAATTTCTATTACTCCAGGAAACCATGATGGGAAGTGGAGATTTTGAAGAACTTAATTATTCCTAGCTGAATACTCAGCACACACATCAAACTACAGCTCATTGTCCAGGATACTTTGGGGGAGCCAAGGCTGTTAAGCTGATATAAAACCAATGTACATTTGTAGTATATAAAGAGTTACCTCTATGGCTGAACAACTATTGAGTTTGTAAACTCAGGGCCCAATCCTAACCAACTTTCCAGCACTGATGCAGCCGCAGTGCAGCCCCTTGGTAAGGGTACAAACATTCCCTTAACCTTGAGGAGGCCTCCATGACTTCCCCACCACCACCACCACAGGATCTGCAGCACATGCCCCATTGGCATGGCTGCATCAGTGCTGGAAAGTTGGATAGGATTGGGCCTCTAGTCTTAGAGAGCTGCTGTAGCATAGCAGCTAAGAAACTGAGCTGTGAATCAGGATGCTCTTAGTTCAAATCTTGCTTCTGCTATGAGCTCACTAGGTGATCTTAGGCAAGTCACTTTCTCTCACCCCACTGGCAACATATAACATTTCCTTACCTTACAGGGCTGTTGTAAGGACAACATCAAGATAATATTTGTAAAACACTTTGCGTGCTTAGAAATACTAAGCACTTTGTCCATTACACTTCCTAATTCATACAGTTTAGCTTCTATTTTAATAATGTTTGTTTCAAAACAACAGGAGTGGGTTTTTTCCTTATAAAATAATCTAACCCAGTATATTAAAATTAGGGCATTAAGGAGTCAAAGCTTTTGCCAGTTCACATGTATAAATCTGATTAATGTTATCAGGAAATGCACACTTACAGACTGGAGAATAGATCCTTTCATTTTAGCAGAGAGTGTTATTCTTTAAGACCTCTTACAAACAGCCCTCAAGTTTATCCCACAGCATTTATATCTGAATCTATTTTAGTCTCAGGTAGTGTTAAAAAAATCTAGTTATGGAACTCCCTTGTGAATATGAAGCACATGTTGGGAAAAGCCACTGTATTTAATTGCCAAACACCTTGAACTGAAGTCTACTCTATTATATGCATGTAACATATTTCATGTCAGTGAGATACAATGTTTGCACAGTAGAGAAGAAAGTCACCCATTACAAATCTCATGTAATGAACCAGCTCATGGGTGTTTAAAACAGAATCAGATTTAAGAGAAAAAATTAGGGCCAAACTATACGTCACATTTATTGCATCATTGGTCCCGACATGCTTGTTTTTCATTTGGTAATTAGCCATTGCAGAAGTATCAGGACTGAAAATGGGAAAGGGGGGAGGAGTAACCTTTTGCCCCTGCCACTGAATTGAAGGGACTTGTGGCTGTTATATACCCAGGGATAGAAGATCCAAATGGGGCTAATGGGAGCTTCCTTCCCAGGGAACAAGAGAGATGGGATATACATTTTCTTACATACATACCTAGCAAAAGAATTATTAGAGGATAGATCCTGTCAAAGGGCTTACAATCTCAAAAATAGCAAGAAAGGAGACTACAGAAGAAGTGAGAGAATGAGAACATGGGTAACTAGGGAAACAAAATGCAATTATTTCAGCTACACATACTTGGACTTAGTTATAGCACTGTATGGCAACTAGAGGGTTGAGCTAAAAGTGTCAAGAAAAAAGGTGGGTTTTATGGAGGGAGCTGGAAATAAGAGAGGTGGCATCATGGTGGCATTCTGAGTTCCAGGCATAAGGTAAAGGTAAAGGTAAAGGTATCCCCCGACAATTAAGTCCAGTCGTGTCCGACTCTAGGGTGTAGTGCTCATGGCAGCAAAGAGAAGGGTGGAGTTGTTGAGGGAGCTGGAGAACTTTGAAAGGCTGAGGGACGGGTAGTGGAACAAGTCCTAGAATATCAAAGGCAGGGATGTGTTGGGATAGAAGAGCAGAGAAATCTGGGGGGGGGGGAGGTCACTGGGCATCAGTGGCATCACTATAGTGGGGCCAGGGGGAGCCAATGTCCCCAGATGACAACCATGGTCTCCTCACAAGGAGGAGCCACGGCGGGTTTTGGGCGGCTGTGCAGCTGTGTTTTTGCAGCCAGAGGGCTGCGTTTACAGTCACAGAGCTGAAAGGTGCCGAAATCGGTGTGTTTTTTCGACCCTCCCACCTGCCATGTTTCTTGGAAGGCTTCAAATTGGTCTGTCAATGGCTAATAGCCTAATAGTCATGATGGTTAAATGAAGCCACCATGTTAAGGGACACTCTACCTCTGAATGCCCACTACTGGAAGACAGCATCAGAGAAGGACTATTGCTTTCACACCCTGCTTGTAGATTTCCTATATAAGCTTCTTAGCTGGCCGCTGTAAGAAACAAAATGCTGGACTAGATGGCCCCTTGATCTGACACAATTTTCTTATGTTCATCTGAGAACCACAGACACACCCTACTCTTTGTTGGTGTCATTTATTTCTGATATTTTGATTCAGCAACAACAGCCTCTGCAGCCAATCACTTGGAACCCAATAACTTTGAAAGGGCAAACAGTACATTATTAATAAGAAACTATATTCACAATTACATTTAAGCTCTTCCTTTAGATTGCAAAATGGGTCTATGGTGGACTGTAATTGCCATTTAAAATGTTATTTCTGGAAGCAGGGCCATTGCAGAAGTACCCCGAGTGATCTAACCATCTATTACTTACTCCCACAATTAGAGGCAGCTATCTATCCATAGCAGGGGAGCTTAAATTGTGTGTCATTGCTAATAGAGCCCTAGGGTGCCTCTTAAAAACTGCATTTGCAATTTAGGGAGGAGGAAAAGCATGATTCCGTACATTTTAGCAGTGTTTTAAAAAAATGCTGGGTCATCTTGCTTCTTTGTCTTAAATGCTTCCGATTCTGGCTGTGAGTGCTGCTTTCCAGGGATTTGCACCTGCCAAATAACTGCTTGGCGAGTCCAAGCATTCCATCCAGATTCCATTCAGTTTCATATAGACCTTGATTAACAAAGTCCTTTTGTGGGTTGAAGGAGGGTGCTGTCAAATGACACAGTCAATAAATATTTAAAGTTTTACTTCATATGTAAATATGGTATGTTTAGAGTTGCTCAGCTCTGTTAATTTCCTTTCACTCTGATTACCCACTTCTGAAGGAATAACAAATGTCTCCCAAGGATTGTTTTGTGGCTGCCAGGACTGATATGCAGAGATGACACAGGAGAAGAGGAGTTTGCTTCCATGTGTCCATCTATGGAGTAGTGGTGTGAGTCAAAGCCACCAGGACTTATGACAATCCTAAGAGGGGACTGTCCCTCCTTCCCTTTTCTTTGTCCTGTTCCTAAAGACAAATGAAATTAGTGTAAACATCATTCATAAAGGGTAGAGACATGTTGAGGACTTTAAAAGCAAGGTAGTGAGATTTCTCTGCCCTTAATTCTGCTACTGTTTCTGGTTTCCAGAACACACACTAAACAAGTGCATGCAGGGGAAATCTATTCTGTGAGCTGGGACCCTGTGCAGTGGCCAATGGCACAGCTCAGTGGTTCGGCAGAGAAGGAAGGAGGAGACAAGATGCAATGAACAAGCTTTCATGTAGGGATAAGTCTACAAATTCAGGGTAGGGGAATCACAATAAAAGCAATACAGTGTCGCTTGAATTCACATGGATAGGAGGTTGCTCTATATTACTAGAAAAAAAAAGAAAGCAAGACGAAAGAGAAAAGGGGCATGTGATGGTGCAAACATGGAGGGGGAAAAGAAAGAGCAGAGTATGAAAATTAGAATGGTTTCTCGGGGGGGTAGTGGAAAATCAGGAGTTTAACTGGAGTGGGAAAGGAGGGGAAGAGAAGAAGAGTTGGGGCAGCTAAACGAAAGTAGTGAGAAGTGATCCTGAGATTCAGGATGCAGCAAAAGGCTGTGGATGATGATGGTTCTCTGTAGCCTGTACCAAGGGCTCTAGGCAAGGACTGAGCCCCTCAATGGCTGTGAAATCACTTCACTCACTTGCAGTAGGGGAGCTAGGCTCTCCTGCCAAATAGTCCCTCTTCTTAACAAGCATAGCAGCTGCTCAAAGGGGCCCATTATGGGCAGCCCAATTGATGTAATGGTCATTATGCATCTCTACCTACCATAGAAACATGAGGCTGGTCTCAGGCTTCCCTTGCAACAGTATATAACACAGAGCCCAAGTAAAATCCCTAAAATCACTCACACTCACCCCCCCCCTCTCTCTCTCTCTCTCTCTCTCTCTCTCACACACACACACACACACACACACACACACACACACACACACACACACGTAACTGGGAGAGGCACTAGCATGTCATCAATTTGACTGCACACAAAGCAGGGCAAGGCCTCGGGCGTTGTACAGAAACCTCAGATTCCAGTTGGCTAAGTGGATTGCAGGTCATGGTGGGGTCTTCCCCCTCCCTCAGTTTGGGTCTTTGGAGGTCTGCCTCCCCCCAGGAGACCCCCCCAAGTCTGCCTCCAAAGTGGCTTGATGCCTCTAAGGTCAATTGGTAGCAGACCTGAGATACACACTGAGTACATTCCAGTGCACAGCTCAGACTCTTCAGCTGCAATCCGATACACACTTACCTGTGACTAAATTGCACTGAATTCAATGGGACTTACTTCTGAATACATATGCATAGGATTGTGCTGTTAGCCACTACGCCATGGCTGTCTCATAATAGTGGTGGTGACATCTATATCAAAGTCACAATATCGCCCCTGGACTTTAAAACAAAAACAAATATGCTTTCGTCTAGTTTATTCTACTTTGGAAATGACTTTCTGTCCTTTCCTCTGAGGTTCTCGGCACAAAATGTGTTCCTTTGGGTTCACCCCTGTTTCAAACACCATCATTTATGTAGCTCTTTTCAATACTCCCTTTGTACCATCTATTTTTTCCAAGCTGTTTACATAATTTTTTTTATCTTCCCACCCATTCTTTCTGCCCCCTGCCTCCATTGCTGTAGTTCATTGGAGTTTTACAACCATGTTTTACTCAGCTCTGTGGAACTAGACAGGATTTTCAACAATATTTCCAGACATGTGTCAAACCTGTCCCCTTTTTTTGGAAGGCAGTTCATTCAGTAGTCCTCTTGTCAAGAGAGTTTCTTGTTTCCATGTACCTCTTGTGCTGTCAACATTATAGCTGCACTGCCTGGTTGCGCAAGTCTACGTAAAGGTCAGTCAGCATTTCTATTATAAAATCCCATTATTTTCCTGTAACTCAACAATTTGAAATTGCTTTGAGCTGCTGCTTGGCACCAAGCTATTGGCCTGGTTGCACTTCCTTGATATAAAACCACATGGAAATGTTTAGGCAGAAGCTATGCATATCCCAAGCTTGCTTTCCTATTTTAAGATATGCCTTCCATACCTAATCATGATTTACCTGGAATTTAAGATTTCCTCAGCATTTGTCAGCTAAGTCAGAACTTTCACATTATTTTATTCCATTTCTTATATCTTTTTTTTTTAGCATGCAGTGACAATCCATTGTCCTGTAGAGTAATCAAGAAACTCACTACAGAGTGTCAATTGGGAAAAACAAAGGAAAATAGCTGTTCTCCTGAGTGGCACTAAATGTGTCCTACAATCAACCTTGTGACTTGGTAAAGCATTGGCTTGAGGACAATAAACCCATGCAGAAAAGGAATTGCAATACAATGTAAATATATTAGTAGCCCATGTACAACACCCACATACGGTACCTCCTCATCTCTGATCACTGAAATCCAATATTTTTTTAAGGTTAGCATAGCTTCTGGGAGACGCTCAATTTTTAGTTAATTTCTGAGATAATTCCCAAGGAGAAGATAATTCCATAGCTGAGCAAAGTCTAGCTTTATAGTTACAAAGGTATGAATGATTTGTTTAAAAACTCCATAGAATTAACCACTCAACATGGTTAACAACAACAATCATCTAGCAATATTAGGGACTGTTGCCATTGTGTATGGCTTTAGAAGTTTAGTCACTACTGAGTCTTAAATGATTTACATAGACTTAAAAAACAGTAGGTGCTTTAAGTTTAAAAAAATTGTGAAATTGTTCCTGTAATGAGTGGAATTTGCCGTTCCTCTAAACCACAAGAAATCCAAGATATTTTCAGTCTCAAAGACCCACCTTTCCCTATCCTACAGTATCCTGTGCTAAGCCACGAAGCTGGTCTATTAAAAGATGTTATCGGAGCTATCTTGGATAGATCCTTCCTATCCAAATGCCTTTAGAACAAATAACATAGCAACCACAGCCTTGTAAAGCACACTAGCAAAATAAGATCAAACCATGTAAGCACTTGTTATTCACCTTCCCATGGCCTCTTTGTTATAATCGCTGGATAGCACACATTATCTGATCATTTGAAGTTTGTACATACTGTACAGCTTTCCCCTATCAATACCATTTTTCTTTTTTTCAATGGAGTCCCAGCCAGAGTCAGCCATGATAAAGGTCACAGCTGCCTTTCCAGCGAAATCTATCAGTAAATATTTGTGCTTTTTCAGGTTACTGCGCCAGCTACCTTTTGGTAAAGGTACCTGTCAGAGTTCAATCTGATATCAAGTCCTTCTTTGGTTTATTGCTTTTATCTGATCTACAGGGTAATCTGACTTACTAGTATGTTTCTTGTACCTGAGCCTTTCCTTTTAGGAATACTCTAGGACTAATTGGTCTGATCATGTGACTGTTTCTGTGATATCTTCGCAGCAATAAAGATTCCTATATGTTATCACTAGTTATCTGTTATCACTAGTTCTCATTTCTCTTTAGATTGGAAATGCAAGTGTTTCAGGAGCTGGAGGCCACAGTTCCTCTTATCTGCAGTCTCTAGCCTATCTGCTAATAATATGTACAGTCACTATCTAGGGTGCCAAATTGGGTCCTTGGTCTTTAGAATGCATCATGTGCAACCATGAAAAATGATGTGTGTTTAAACTAAAAGATACTAAAGATAAGACCAAGGAGCAGTGATGTTTCAGAGAGAGAGAGAGAGAGAGAGAGAGAGAGAGAGAGAGAGAGAGAGAGAGAGAGAGAGCAGTAGCATCAGGCTGCCTGGTGCGGAGACCCTTCAGGTGGCATGCGGGGGGGGGGTGACAACCGTACGGCGGCTGCATTGGAAAAGGCACAAGCAGGTGGGCAGCAGTGAGAAAAACAGGCGCACAGTTTGGTCCACCCACATCAGCATGGTGGGGTTGTTGCTGTGCGCTGCGGCCCCACCTCCCAGTGTCGTGGCTATGCCGCTGAGAGAGAGAGAGAGAGAGAGAGAGAGAGAGAGAGAGAGAGAGAGAGAGAGAGAGAGAGAGAGCATATGCAGCTCTGGCTACATAGACATATTTCCAAAAACACAGCTTCCTTTAGCACCAATTCATTATACTGCTCTTTGTCTCAGTATGATTGACAGCTATTCTCACTAACGGGAGCAGTCTTCAGGGTCAATTAGCACCTGTTTCCTGCCTATAGGTTAACTATGAATTCCATAGCTCTGTTTTGTGCAGAGCTCAAACTTTGGAGAATGTTTGCACTATTGAAGGTATTGCTGTACGGTAGTTGATTATTAGAAGGACAATAAAGTTTTTCATAGAATGCAGAATGGGTTGAAAATCAGTGCCTAGTTTGATGCCCAAAGTCGTTTGATCTATGGTTGCCTCTCTCACACAGCCTAAAAACTCATCTGAGCTTTCACATCTCAGTTTTTCTGTATCTACAGTGGATTCTCCTGTCCTGTCTATGCCTATATATGTTTGTTATGTTATGTGGCTAAGGTAAAGAACGTAGGAGCAGAGTCGGTTTCACATTACACAAGGTTTTTCATAGTATTGCTGCTGTGCCTCTAGTAGTTCCAGTTGCCTTTCAGGCCATCTCAGCAATCATTTCTTCAGTGAACTACTCCCAAGTAGTTTCAAGGTGGAATTTTGACATTTAAACTAATTACAGCTGTGAATTGTGAAATTGTGGGTGTAGCTGGACTTTACCCCTGTATGTGTTCAGAATTCCCAGGCTTATTACAAGCTGAACCCAACCACCAGGCAACTCTCTTCCCCTTTCCCATGCAACCTTATCACATGGGGAACCACTAATACTGTATATTATTATTATTATTATTATTATTATTATTATTATTATTATTATTATTATTATTATTATTATTATTGCCCTAGGGATCTGTGGCCTCTTGCCATTAGTCACATTACTGGTCTGGCCCTTTGCTCTCCAGACAGGCACCCAGCACCAAGTGTGCATGCTTAAATGAATATCTCCTGCATATCTTCAGTTAAAGGAAATAAACAGAAATAAAATCTTGACCATAGAACAACTCAGCTTTCCCAGCTGCCAGCTGCCCACTTCACACTTTGTCAGTGTTCTTGGGAAAGCAAAGACAAACAGCCCAATCCTACCTTACTCCCCCCCCCCACCAATGCAGCCACACCGCGGCGCACACTGCATCCTATGGCTGAGGGACAATTGGAGAGGTCTCCTCAGGATAAGGGAGCGTTTGTTCACCTGCCTTGGGGAAAGCTTCCACTGTCTCTATGGGATTCTTCAGTCCTCCGTCAGCAACGGAACAAGGCATGAAATGAGATGGAAAGGGAAAGGGAGATGGATAGGATTCGGCTGCATGCTCATGCCACCTAACACACCCTCTCCCAACTCGTTCCGTTTCCCTCCCTGCCCTTCCCACAGCCCCTCCGTTCTTCCCCCTCTCTTCCCCATTCCACCCTCCTACCTTGCCTTGTGCAGGCAGATGGTGGCCTGGCTGTGGGCCAGTATGTGTTGCCACCAGCGATTGTGCTACCAGCCTGGCTAAAATGGCCAGCAACACCAGAGCACACAACGATCGGCAGAACTGAGGCACTGCCGGCAGAACACACATTCCACTAGCCAGTTCTTCTGGGCTTGGTCTTTAGTTGTTTGACAAGTTCTTACCTATCTTTTAATTTCTGCGGAAAACATTTTTTCCTCAGCTTTTTCTTTTCTTCTTCGTCTTCTTTTGTCTTTCTTAGTGTTGTTGGGTGCCAGGACTTGCAATTAAAAGTTATATAAAAGTTTTTTGTTTATTTTGCAGCCTCGTTGTTAAATATTTATGAAGGACCTTAAGTCTAACTCGCCTTGAGGAAAAATAGATGAATTAATAATGTATGCCGTTGCTTTGCAGAAAATTAAAGGTTGGAAGCACGTGTTTAAAAATTAAATCATCCACAATCTAAGCTAACAGATGTTATTTAGTTAAAATCTTGCACACAACAAAGTGGGAAGAGGTGTCTACTCTCCACCCCCACCCCTGCTCAGTGAAATCTTAATGATTCATTGCAATTGAACAGATTCTAAAGCCCAAGGCTATCAGATGAGGTAATAAAGAGGAACTTCAATTATATCCTTGAGAACTTTTGCTTTCTGTTTTATTTTCCTGCATCATTAGAATGTAAACATGAACGTCACGATCCAGCTAGGGGCATTGCGTACATCAGCAGGCTTCTTTTCTGCATAGGAATGAGTGACCACATGCACATCCCTTTTTTAAATATAACAGCTGGGTGCAAACACAGAGCCTTTTCAAAAGAATTAAAATTATACTTATCAGTTGCTTCAAAAGGGGAGTGGATGACAGGATTCATTCCCATCTGCTTCTCTCTCTCCACCACACACCCGATTTATGCAATTCCCCCATTTGAGTCATTTGGATGGGAACATGTGTATGAGAAAAAGGAATAGTACAAAATGCAATCGGACCCAAAATAACGGTGCAATTCTATTCTGGGTGAGCATCAGCACTGAACCTCTGCACTAGTGCCGAGTGTTGCAAACGTGCCGTAAGGCACTTTTGCGCTGACTCTGGAGTCAGCGGCACTGGTGCTGAGGCCTGCACTGGCTGCCCACTGAGCAGCAGAAGACCCTGCGCTGTGGAGTGGGTAACTGCTGTTCAGTGCAGTGCAGGGCCTGGGGTGGCAGGGAGGGGGCATAATGGGGCAGGGGGAGGGCAAGCGGGTCGGGCCTTGGAGGGGGAGGGACCAGTGTCCGTGTCAGATGCCGTATTCTATCCCCCCTCCCTATATGCCTCCCTAAGATTTTTTTTATCGGTCTTTCCTCTCAGAATAAATATTCCATGGGCCAGAGCCAGCCAAAATATGTTGATGCTTGAGATAACAACCCTATAGTTGTCAAACTATAAAAAGCTAAATATTTGAAAATGTGTATTCTTTAATTGTACCCCAAAACCTACTGGCTAGGGGAACATTGCTGCAGTGTCATGTGCAACTACACCAACAGAAATTTGGAGGTGATGGTTCCACATTAGTGTTTCTCAACAAAATATTTTGCAAACTATTTATTGATTTATCTGATCAGATAAACCTACTCAAGAAGTGCATGTTTCTCCCAGGACTACGCAGAGCATGCCCTTCCTTTATCCCAACAATTCACAGATAACTGCTTTGTGTATTATCTGCTACCATCTCAGAACAGCTATTTCCCCCCCCCTTTAGAAAGTGATAGCTTGAATATAATCTGAAAGTGTATCCTCCTTTACATTTAAGAAGTCATAGAACATTAAACATCTAATGAGACATCACACTGTCTAATGCAACATGACATGACTGGTAAAATTTGAGGAAGGCAGCCATTTTTCATATTAGATACTGTTGGCAGCACTTTTGAGACCACAACCACGACCAATACACTAAGAAAGGCCTAAATCATCTGCATATGTGCAGTAGGTAATGTACTGTATTAGATAGTTGGTAAATAGCTACTTGAAGTGGGAGACAAAACAGCTTGCCATGTAACTTAAAAAAATGACATATGATGCTTTATCGCTTTGCAGTTCCTTTGAAAATCTGTTAGTCTCAAATACCAGCTTTTTCTTCACTGTTTATATATTTCACCACCTACACACCGAAAACATAATTAGGTTGTTTTCCTGTAATTAAGAAGGCTAACCTACATATACAGATGTATATATTCTGCAAGAATAAGGTCTCTATCCAAGAACGTAATGTTCAGCAACATAATCACAGGGCCAATCCAACTATGGGAATGAGCCCTGAATTGCCAACTTGCATCAATACAGGTGAGTTGTGCATGTTTTGAGTACTTTTGTAATAGGAGTATAATGTGCACAACCAATTGTGGTCAAATGCTAATTCTAAACATCTACTTGTGCCGAGGATTTGTGCATCGCTGCATTTGTTCTCAATTCCATTTCAGCCTTGTTGAAGAAACCCAAGACCTGAATGCATCAGTGGGTTTAAGCACTTCAAGGGCAGGCTCTATGCCAGGGGCGGCCAAACTGTGGCTCCTAAGAGCCACATGTGGCTCTTTGACCTATAATGTGCAGCTCTCGGAAAGATATTGGCTGAGCTCCTTTTTGCATCACAATTAATATAAAAGGGAAATAAGAAATGTTCAAGCTTTATAATTATTTACCAGGTATAAACTGAGAGTCCACTGGATTAAAACATAAGTTTAATGTTTATGGTGAGTAAATATATTTAAGAATTTAAATGCTTCTTAAATATTGTGGCTCTCAAAACATCTCTTTTGCAGCTCTCAAACATCTGAAGTTTATCGTATGTGGCTCTTACATTAAGCAAGTTTGGCCACCTGCTCTATGCCAATAAAGGTTTCTGACTGACACTTCAAGGCTGGCTACACATTACAGCTTTTCATGCTGGAAGCTGACTTTGACAAAGTGGTCTGAGAATTGGTCTTAGGATCTCTCAGTTAAGGGGTAGCTCCATCCTTTATAGAATCTTGGGGGTAAACTTTAGAAGATGGGAATTGACAGTTGAGGTCGAGAAAGTATTTAGAGATTTGCTCTGCAAAGTCATCCTTGTTTTTCCATCCCTAATCTACGTTCCTTGGGTATAGCAATGAATCACTTACCGGTAGTTGGCCACTAATACAAAAGGAGGGGAGGAAATATGTACACCACTCTGAGCTCCTTGGAGGAAGGGCGGTATAAAAATGTGAAAAATAAATAAAGTCTGGTGTACTGCTTATTGAAATATCTCTTTTTGGATAGAGCAGGCTGGAGATGAAAGACACCAGAATAAACTGGTGAACTAGAATTGGTAGCAGCAACTCTGCGGGGTAGATAAACATCACACTGATTATTTTGAATCCTGAAGATCTCGCTTCTGCAACTTGGGCCCAAACAGCAAACCAAACGTTCAGTAGATCTGTGAGAAATCACATCTAGGAATGTCAACACACGTGAGATTTGCAATCACTCCATCTGGGGGTGGTGGTTATCTTTGGAAAAAGCTATGCTAGTCCCTCTTCCAGCACTGTCAATCATCCTTCAGCTGTCTTCCTGTGTCTGCATGTATCCCAGCACCACTAGCCTGCCGGAAAGGTTTCCCTCTAAGGGTCTGCCCTTCTGAGGCAGTAAACGTCTAGGTTCTGCCTCCCCTGGAGAGGTCTAGGATGCCCTCTCATCTTCTCTGAGGACTCAGAACTCACGGATATCAGACAACAGAGATCAGAAAATGTGAGTTTTCCAACCAAATGCTGAGAACCCTCATGGAAGATTCCAAACTGACAGGTTTAGAAGTGAAGAAGGTACTTGGTTTATTCTGTGGGGAAATCTCATAGATAAAGAATTATGAACCCGTGTTCCTCCTAGCACAGGGTTTGAGCTTTGGGTGGCCTCTCCAGAATATGAGGGGCTGGTGTCTTTCAGCCAGATTGGTGACCTTGCAAGGGGAGAACGTGCGTGCAGGGTTTACCTCACCGGCTTGCCTCCCATGTGGCCATTCTGTGCTTCTTGATCTTCTGGTGAGTGAGCAGCTGATCCCCCCCCCCTTTATGCAGTCTGGGCCTGGCTGGTCGCCCATTTGGGGGCTGGTAGGAATTTTTATGTCCACCTGATTGGCCATGTTGGGCAGTTTTTTTCGCTTATCTCAGACTGTTGCTGGGCTGGGTTTCTTCCTTTTCTTGTCTTACTAACTCGGTCACTTTGTTTTGCAGGTTCGTGCGGGTATGAAAGCTTGAAGTTGGGCTCTTGGTGTGAACTCTGAGGCGCCAAAGGCAAGGTATGCCCTATCTCCCGCCTCTCATTTGTCAGCAGGTGCAAGGGGTGGGCTTGGGCTGTCCCTGGCCTGGATCACGTGCCCTGCCTCAAATGCTCTCCAGCTTGGGGCGGGCCTGAACAGTCTGGCCTCCTCAGTCCCCTGATGGGTGATGTCTTTGAGTCAGGGTTGGAACGCCCGCCTGAGGTCGGGCTATGGTCTGGCGCCCCTTCAATGTGGTGCTGTACCACTATCCTCTGCCTTAGCTTAACTCCTGCTGGTCTCAAGGTCTCTCTTTCTGTACTTTGTCTAATAAAGTGGCCCTTTCATCTATATTCCTGACTCATGTGTTTATTAGAGAGTGCACAGGCAAACCAACGTGGGTTTGTATGCACATGTGCACTATATAATAAATAAATATGTTTTAATTGTTTTAATTTTTGATTTTAAATGTATACATGTATTTTAATGTTTTTATTGTAAGCTGCCTTGGTTGCCCTTGTGGGAGAAAGGCGGGGTAGAAATTCTATAAATAAATAAATAAATAAATATATCTGTGGGAAATGCTGATCTACATGTGTGTTTTTGCATGTTTATTCAGGGCCAGGTCAGAGTGGCTTGTAGCACTAGCTCAACCCTTGCTTTTCTCAACCTTCTCAGAAAGGAGAAAAAGTTCTATGTCAATCAAAGGTGACAGCTAGGAAACAGTTCTTAATCTGAGAAAAGGATTAATGTTGTTACAGCCCACTCCTCAAGGCCTCAATGTGACTTCTCCTCCCTCCCCCCCCCCGACCACCTTCCGTTGTTGATCGAGGAAGAACCAGGAATACTTTCCATTTGAGAATTCACTGCTTCTCTCATGATAAACACCAGAAGGTTTATTTTAAAAAAGATCACCCACACAGATACCTGCCTAGAATGAAAATTATAGATTTTTGTCTCCATTTTGCTACTTTTTAGAACATTTTAGTGTTTCTTTTTTATCATGGAAAATGAAGGTGGGTGTTCTATATAATCCTAAAGTTTATTTCATTTTCCCATTAATTTCAGCTTTATTTCAGAATCTATTCTTTATATACATAATACATAGATTGGTCCTTGAACATATTTTAGAAAGACTCTACTTATCCATCCACCTTTTCATTGATTTGCTGTAAAAGGGGGGATACAATATGAAGAGGGTGTTTTTTCCCTTCTATGAAAATTCTATTTTTCTTTTTCTAAAAATGACCTTTTCAATATGCCAGTAAATATAAGACCTTATACTGTAAATTTACAGTGTTTTAATAGCTGGGAGGTTATAAAACTGTACAAGCTGTCAACTTCAATATACTTGTTTCTACAAAATTATTTTGCGATCGTATATTTTTGATGATGTTACAAACATAATAGGGAAGCTAAAATAATTGGTTCCCACTCCACTTTAGGAGCAGGTAATGTTTCACATACTAATATATTATGATAGACTTCACAATTACTTACATATTTTTGAAAAGTAATTATCACAGTATATGTGTATTTTCATCTTACAGCCCAATCCAGTCTACATTTTAGACTGGCAGAGCGCCACTCCACTGGTCTAAAGGTGTTAAAACATGCCGTAAAGCGCGATTGCGACACCCAGCAAGTAGGCAGTGCCGGCGCCAAGGAATCATCAATCCTCTCCAATGTGCCAAGTTTATTTTGATTTAATATGGCATCCTAAATTTCCTAATTTCCCAGTTTCCTACTGACCTCTGAGGTGGAATATCAAAATTCTATTCTAGCTGGGACATGTTTGCTGGAGGATGCTACTTCAGTTTCAAATGGAATCACCCTTACTCTGATGGAAAAAAAAACCAGCACAATCTATGCATATCTACTCAGAAGTGAGTACCATTGAGTTCAGTGGATTTACCAGGTAATATAGGATTGCAGCCTTTGTCTTTCACCGATTCCCAACTTTGGCACTCATCTTGTATGCATCACACTGACGTGTGGCACATAATTACCACTGTCCCTTTTTAAATGTTTCTTGTCACCTTCTAATCTAGAAGATAAACCTTGCTTGTGTGGCTGAGTATGCATGAAACTGACTTATCATAGCCTAGGAGTGATCCATATGAGCTTTTCTGATGCTACTGTCCATTAGTCATGTGAATAGGTCCCTATCAGTCACTAGAAATCGGAATACATTTTTAGAAATTCACAAGTAAAAATAATAAATAACAATTATACATGTGAAAAGAAAAAAATACCTCTGCCCATTTGTCTGTTACTTGCAAACCCAGGCATTTTATGTTCTGAAATAAATAAAGCCAGTACCCAAGCTGGAGTGTTCCTTTTGCTTCTGAGTTATTGCACTATTTATTTTGCCAAGTGAATTATGGGATCATCTTTTCTAAAATAATCCTGATGGTTGCTTAATAGGCATCTTCCCAGTTAAGACACAGGACTGAGGTGAGGGAGGGTGAATAATTGCACTGAAATGTTAACATCATTAGTCAGTCATGTAAAAACTGCACACATTCAATTAACAGGCATAATGTTCAGAAGTCAAGTCACAAAATACCTGTTCCTCAGACTAGTAAAAGACTGCCATAGTGCAGAGTTCTCAAGTCACAATCTTTGGCTAGCCAATACGTAATGTGGCCATGTGAGAGTTAGGTATATTTTTGGCCTCTCCTGGTGGCCGCTAGGAGCAAGACAAAAAGGAATCAAGTGGGTGTTA
Source organism: Plestiodon gilberti rubricaudatus (assembly GCA_026170595.1). Classification (NCBI taxonomy): domain Eukaryota; kingdom Metazoa; phylum Chordata; class Lepidosauria; order Squamata; family Scincidae; genus Plestiodon; species Plestiodon gilberti. The sequence continues at coordinate 82,336,646 of JANXHW010000001.1, forward strand.
AACTACGTTTTCTGATGGTGTGGTAGGCAATTTCCTGTACTTGACTTCCCGAGGGAGTTTCATCAGCAGAAACATTTTCTTCTGTTGAAAAGCACTTATCTCCCCTTTTTGGGATCCATTTCTCTGTATTTTATCTTCCTGAAATAGCTGCTTGGCTCCTCTAAGCAGTCTTATTCATTTATGAATTTCATCCACCTTATTCATATTACCTCTTCTAACCTAATAGATAGAGTCATTTCCCAGTCGTTAACATGTGGAAGAAACTATCTTTGGCATGATGTCAGTGAACCTGCTGAACGCTATTTATTTGCGGTAGGTAAGATGTGAAAATGTCTCTCTTTGTAATCTTGCATTATAAAGAGTTTTAAGCCCTGACAACTCATGACATTATGATATACTCCTAATACACTGCTAAAGCAGACGTGGTGAGCAGAGTTCTTTGTAAAGTGTAAGGAAAGATTTATAGACATGGCAAAGGAACACTTTCACTGCTCCCTTCTTTAAATAATTATGACTTTCCATGAATCTCTTTCTAAATCAAGCACAGAATGACATTGATCTGGATAAGGAAAAATCTCCAAAACAGTGTTCAGTGCATTCTGCCATTCTTGTCTTTTTCTGTATATGATACTCCACTGAAAACGTATGGTGAAATATCTATTGCACAATCCATCCACTTGTAAATTAAATTAATAGATCAGGTATTGTAGCTACTGCTACGTTCCCATAAAGTAACTTTTTAATTGCTTTACATTTCAGAAGTTCCAGAGGAATAAAAACGTTTGGGAATTGAAGCCATGTAAAAGATTTTATTAGAATTAAACAATTACAGAAGCTCCAACGTTTTGCTCATTCTGTGATGAGCTTCTTCAGGGAAAACGGTGTGGAGAAAGTACACTCTGAGATATATATAGGAACCACAAAAAGGTTCATTCCAACCCGTACTGAGGAACACAAAAGGAATTGCAGGCTGATGCATCCAGACAAATCAGCAGTGGCGGAACACACTATTTCCGCTTGACTCCCCATCAACACAAGTGCTGGCAACTTCAAACACCTTCTTGCCAAGGCTTAACAGAGAAGCAGTAGAAATCTACAAACCCTGAGTAAACAACTTCAATAGAAAAGAAGAACTTAGAACAGTCAATAGCTAAAATAGGGAGCCAGGATGGTGTAGTGGTTTGGGAGTCGGACTTAGACCTGGAAGATCCAGGTTCAAATCCCCGCTCAGCCACGAAGCTTCCTGGGTGACCTTGGGCCAGTCACTATCTCTCAGCCCTACCTACCTCACAGGGTTGTTGTGAGGACAAAAAGGAGGGGAGGAAATATGTACACCACTCTGAGCTCCTTGGAGGAAGGGCGGTATAAAAATGTGAAAAATAAATAAATAAATAAACAAATAAAACTGGATTCCAGTACTGTCAAAAACAAAAGTCAAACCATATAACAACAAGTGCCCCCCTTAAGAGCACTACAAACTTAGTAACAACAATTCCCCTTAACAAGTCTTAATGAAGTAACATGTTTTCCTACTGCTGTGGTCACTCCTACTTTAAGAACTCTAAACTACAATTTCCCACTTTTCAGTTAAGCTCTGCCTCAATACCTCAAAGGGACGGGGGACAGCATGGCGGCAGCTATCCTGGGGATCGCTGCTGGTGCCGAGAAAAAAAGTTTTAAAAGTTGATTTGTGTACTTACCAGGGGTCCTGGAGCCCTCTGGAGGGTTCAGGGAAGTCTCCGCAACCCTCCACGCCCCCCCCCCAGCTTCAGATTGCGGCTCTGCAATGATTTACCATCACTTCCGGTTTTTGTAAAAATAGGAAGTGGTCGTAAATCGGGGGGGGGGAGGCTGTGGAGGGTAATGTAGGCCTTCCCAAACCCTCCAGAAGGCTCCAGGACACCTAGTAAGTGCACCAGGTAAGTGCACAAATACCTTTGTTTCCCAGAACCGGCAGTGATCCCAGGGATCGCCGCTGCCGCTGTCTCCGCCCTTGCAAGCTCTCAAAGTTTGAGAACCACTGGCGTCGACAGGGGGAAGCGGGGGGGCGGGCCGCCGGGGGGTGTCGCGCGTCTAGGGGTGACGCGCGATCACCCCCCCACTTACAGTTTCGAGCAGAGGGTGGGCCCGCCCGCCCTCCCCTGTGTCCGTTTGGCTCCAAAATGAGCCGAAAACGGAGCGGGGAGGGCGCTCTGCTCCTGCGCGTGACGTCACGCGCGGGGGCGGAGCCTCCCCTTAAGGGCGACGCGCGCCCCCGCTCTGGGGTGACGCGCGTTGTCGCGACGCGACTGTTGAGAACCACTGTCTTAGGCCATCCCGGGGGGTGGTGGTTTGAATCCCGGTCTGTGCTGGGGCCTGTCTCCTTCTGAAGACGTGGTCGCCTCATTTTTGGGGTCTGAGCACAGACATGTACTGACATTAACAATAAGGGCCAGGGAATTAGAAACCTGTTCTGAAAGGAGAAAGTGCACTCGGATTTAAAATGTTCAAAAGTTCCAATTGCATACAAATCCATTCAAACAACTCACACATAGCATTTAGAAACAGATGTAGACGTGTAGATTCATTTTTGCTATTCTTATTAACTATAATTAATTTTAGCATGTTCCATGGAAATATATTACACAGACATGTCAGGAGAACAACAGCAGGCCTCTACCACACAGTTTTAACCTACTTTCTACAACATACTCAGATGCTTCATATCAAATTCATGAATCATGTGACTTCATAGCCACTTCTTTAATTAAAATGGCTGCTTTTATAATAAACTTATTTGTCATCTTTCATTATGTCAATTTAGGCATAATAAATTAACCAGGAAGAAATATTCTCTACGTTTATTACGGGAGCTCATTTTTCCTCTACAGATGGAATGGTGGGAGTTGAGCCTCTCAGGAAATAATGTGAATTTAGGGAAATTCCTGAACTTTTAAAACATTTTACTATCTGGCACTAGAACATTTCTCTCATTTATCTTCTGTCAGTTTTGATTGGTGTGGAGATTTATATATAATATCACTTTAATGGCTCATGTAATCAAAACTTGCACCTGTTACCTGGTGATAGGACGGCTATGATTTTTTTCTCTCATATGTGAGCTGGTATTTGAAATTAGAAAATGGAGGTTAAACAGATCTAGAAAATAAATTAACCAGTTAATGGGACAGGGAATTCCTTCATACTGTTGCAAGCCAAAATAAGATGGCTGAATATACAATGGATACAATGAACAAAACTAGCTATGAACATAGCAGCATAACATATAATGAGAAAGTGACCTAGTTTTGACTTTTAAAGCCCTTAACGGCTCGGGTCCAGGGTATTTGAGAGACCGCCTCCTTCCTTATAATCTGACCCGTACTCTGAGGTCATCAGGGGGAGCCCTGTTAACCGTGCCGCCACTGACGGAAGTGAGGGGGATGGCGGCACGGAATAGGGCCTTCTCGGCTGTGGCGCCCCAATTATGGAATTCCCTCCCCCTGGAATTAAGAACGACTCCCTCTTTAGAGACCTTTCGGCGGGGCCTTAAGACGTTTTTATTTAGGATAGCTTTTGATGTCTGACATGGGCTGACCTTTTAACCCTTTAACAAATGGCTTTTAACATATGTAAACTCAGGTGACCCACTGGGGTTGTTTATTTTAAATTGTTTTAATTAATTATTTTAATGTGTATATATGTATTTTAATGTGCTGTAAGCCGCCTTGAGTGCCCTCGGGAGAAAGGCGGGGTATAAATGCTTTAAATAAATAAATAAATAACAATGGTCATAGTGGTGGTGGGTTGTATGGGGAGGGAGGCTTACTCCTCATCATTAGAGGTGTTTGAAAACAGTGCTATTTATTTTACTTGGAAGTCCATTGCGTTCCTAACTTACAGCTTACAGACTTTCAGCGCAATCCTAACTAAGTATCTGATGGGCGGCCCAGGGTCGCCTGCCAGATCCTATCCCCGTTGACCTGGAGGTCTACTGGAGGTCTACGTTTGTCTCCTTTAAACCAGGGATGGCCTGATGGGCCTCCTCGGATTTCCGCCAGCGAAATAGCTGGTGGAAGTAAGAGGAGGCTGTGTAACGGCCAAGCCGGCCCGGTGGGAGACGGAGATATGGCGGACGCCATCCCCATCCCCTCCCGGCCTGGATTGACCAATGGCCCCCCTCCCTCGCCGCCCAGACCACCTCCGTGCTTGGTGGGGGATCTCTTACCTTCCTCCGGTGGCCGTGGGACCTCCCTTACTCCCGAGTCATCGCAAACGTGATTTACGGCACGTTCGCAACGGCTTCTGGTGCCGAGGCGCTCGCTTCACCGCCGGAAGTTTAATTAGTATTGGGCTGCCCGGCTGTAATCCTCTTAAGGTAAAGGTGACCCCTGACAATTAAGTCCAGTTGTGTCCGACTCTAGGGTGTGGTGCTCATCCCCATTTCAAAGCCGAAGAGCCAGTGTTGTCCGAAGATGCCTCCGTGGTCATGTGGCCGGCATGACTCTCCTTGCCGCAGCGCATGCGGCTGGAACACGGAGCGCTGTTTACCTTCCCGCAAGCGGTACCTATTTATTTACTCACATTAATATGCTTTGGAACTGCTAGGTTGGCAGGAGCTGGCCAAGCAACGAGAGCTCACCCCGTCGCGGATTCGAACTGCCGACCTTTCGATCGACAGCTCATGGTTCAGTGGTTTAACCCACTGCGCCACCCGCTGGCCTTACATTCAACAAAAACAAACACCTCTACTCATCACTGGTGATGGGCAAAAGTGAGTCTGTCTGGGTCCTGATCAAGATTGCTGAGGGGCAGAGAAGCAGCTAAGTCATCACAGAAGGTGAGGTTGGGAGTGTCACATGACATTCCTGAGGGGCTTGGTGTTGCCTCAGGTTGGAGTGAAGTGATAAGTGGGGTTGATGGTGTTGATGGTGCTGGAGGGCTTAATTTTTTTCAGCAGAGTGCTGGGGTTGGGAGTGGCTGGGGCTGGAGGGCTCGATTGTTTTCAGCACAGGCAGAGCACTCAGAGCACAAAGCATTCCATGCCCTTAAAAAACAATATGGAAATGATTGGCTGGCCAGCAGGAGCCAGAAGTGGTTGCAGCTGCAGGAACGATGTTAAAGTGACACAATGAGTATCAAAAGAACGGTAAGCGGGGACTTACTCTATGTACTTCATCCATCGCAGACTTTTGGAATCCAAGTTCTTAGATGCAGTTTTAAAACAGACTGATTGAGAACTTGTAGATAAAAAGGTCCAATCTGAATGAAACTCACCAAAGCCTAAAAACTCAGTTTGATGGCTCAGGAGGAATGTGACACCAGGGCTAATAGGCACATGCATCAGCTGGCCTGCCTCCGCTTTCCCAGCCACCTGTTTCCAGGTGGGAGAGTTGAACAGAGATTGTTGCTTCCGAAAACCAGAAATGCCTTACAGTGGCCTCTGCAGGCCATTCTGAGGCCCTCCGAAGCTCACGGAGGCCAGAAAGAGACCTCCAGTGAGCCTGCAACCCGGAACAGGACTCCGGAGAGGCCTCAAGCTTCCAATATTCCAAAAGGTAGGGAAAATGAACAATGGCGAGCCGCATATGAGACCACCCATTGTATATCCGGGTGGTGGTTAGGCAATCCGTCATTAAGAAGGGGACACCTGTATTACTCTTTTAATAAACTCCTAGTCTGGAAAAGCATAGGATTTGGTTAAATTCCCTACACTAGTGCAGTGGTTCTCATAATTCCCGTATATCACTGAATGTAATAAACTGAAAAGCTCAGTCTTGGTTACTGGAAGCCTAACCAAAAACTGACAGACACCACTGAATATGACCACTTGGTACAGAAGTATTGCTAATTCCCCCAATTTGGTTCAATTTGAGTTATTGAGTGTGTGCATGACATATGTAGGAACACACAGGTATGTGTGAATGAGCAGTGTTGGCAACAATATTAAAAAAAGAAGAGCAGTTAAGGTTCTGTGGAGACTTCAAGGTTACCATAAACCTTGTTTTGAAGGTGGACAGGTGTCCTTTACCACAAACTGTTGACATATTTGCAACCTTATTAGGAGGGAAATGGCTCAGCAAGACTGATTTTTCACAAGTTTTCTTACAGATGGAAGAGTCAGACCTTTTTATATGAATTAAAAAAAATCAGTGTTATATGAAAACCAGAGTTGGGAGCGGTACCACATTATCTTTTTTCCAGCATCTTAGATGCTTCCCTCCTCCTGAGTTTGTTTAAACTGACTGAAAAAAGAAAAGAAAAACCGCTACCATGCGTAGGAGGTGGGAAGCGGCTGGCAGGCCCCCGACAATGATGAAAAAAGAGGTAATGTGGGACGGTCAGACTCCCTTTTCCAGTTTTGCCACCCGTGTGGAGTCAAATCCGTGGATGGAAAAACCGTGGATAAAAAAGTCCAACTGTAAAAGGAAATTCTAAGGTATATCCAGCATCATACTTCAGAAGGACCAATATACCGGTAAGTCAATTAGTGTTTGGTATTGTATTACCTCCAGCAATGGATCAAGTTTTGCAGCGTATCCCAAGAACACATCTTGATTGCTTGTATGTTTGCATCTAGTTGGCACATTTTTTTCAGTTCTGGTTGGACACTGCAGGAGTTAAAAATATGGCTGAACTACAAGATTTGATTCAGTGTAAGCATCCTTATTCCTATCTTTCTATAGAGGCAGCGATACAGGTTGCTGATAAGAATTTGAAATCCTTTTTGCAAACCGCAAGATTTGTAGATGAGCAGCAGGCCAGGAGGTCAGGGGATGTGGATAAGGAAAACACTGTTCCTAGAAGGCCTGAGGCATGGCCAGAGATTTTCCGCCCATCAACTGGACTTGGAGAGCAGTGAAAACTGTGGTTAGGAAGTCGTAGTCAGGCAAGTCCTGCTGAAAAGTCTCAAGAATGGCTGAAGACCCCTTTAGCCATACTGTAAGGTAAAGGTATCCCCTGACAATTAAGTCCAGTCGTGTCTGACTCTAGGGTGTGGTGCTCATCTCCATTTCAAAGCCGAAGAGCCAGCGTTGTCCGAAGATGCCTCCGTGGTCATGTGGCCGGCATGACTCTCCTTGCCGCAGCGCATAGCATGCAGCTGGAACACGGAGCGCTGTTTACCTTCCCGCAAGCGGTACCTATTTATCTACTCACATTGACATGCTTTGGAACTGCTAGGTTGGCAGGAGCTGGCCAAGCAACGAGAGCTCACCCCGTCGCGGGAATTGAACTGCCGACCTTTCGATCGACAGCTTATGGTTCAGCGGTTTAACCCGCTGCGCCACCCGCTGGCCATAACCATACTGTACAGTGTTATTATTGCAGAGACTTTCGGCACAATCCTATCCCTCTCCGCCCAGCCTGGGCCATGCAGCATGGGCTGCGCGGCCCATGCTGCATCCTATCTGTTGAAGGGCCTGGCTGGAGGCAGAGGCGAAACTAGACTGGAGCGGAGGCAAGTAGTTCTGCAAGACTCTGTTACACTGGAGTCAGCAGCCCCTCCTCCTTGCTGGTGATGTGCCGGGAGGGGGTGATGCACCGGAAGGGAGTGACGCACTGCTTGTGTCTTCTTCGGCGGCTCGGCCACTTCTAACTAGGCCAGGGCAAAGCTTCAAGCAGTGCTCTTTGCATGCGTCTAACACCGTTTGAAGCCTTGCCCTCGGAAGGGCTGAACGAAGACCCAATCGCATTTTGTTTCGCCCTTCTAAGGGCAAGGCTTCAAGCAGCATAGTGCGCATGTGCGAAGTACACCGCTTTTGGCCTAGTTAGAAGCTGAAGACATCGAGCGGTTCATCGGCAAGCAGTTCATACCTGGGGGTAGGGGATGACGTTGGCAGCAGGGGGTTACATGCCAACGCTGCTGACCTCCCGCTGTTGGTGACGCACCAGCCAGTGACGCCACTGAGCGGACATGTCTCCGCTTACCCCGGGTAAACCCCCAGCTGCTGCAATGGGACTACTTGGTTCTTTACCGGCTCTTTAGCTGGCGTAGAACCCAGCAGCTCTGTGTTGGCAGAAAGGGCCTGGGAGGAATGATAGGATATGGTATGCTGCAGCATTGCCAATTTCTCCCCCTTCCTGGGCCCGATCTGCCCCCCCGCCCCCTCCACTCAAAAACGATGAGTATTTGAAGCTTGCTATTTTGAAAAACTAGAACATGTGACTTTTTTTTGATTGGGAATGTAGGAAGCATATAAGGGAAGGGTTAAAGGGTTGTAGGTCAGTGGTCAGTGGAAGAGCACATATTTTGCATGCAGATAGTTCCAATTTCAATCCCTGGTATCTCAGGTAGGGCTGGAAAATATCTCTGTGTGAAACCCTGAAGAGCCATTCTCCATCATGGTAAACATACTGAGCTAGATGTACCAATGGCCTGAACCAATTTCATATGTCATTCCTCCACTGAACACAGTTAATTTATTTTGGTTTTGTAGCATGGCCACATGGGCAGCATATATTAAAATAATGTGTGCATTTTGCATGCCATACAGTCCATAAACATCCACGTAATATCACGCCCTTGGTGGTATTCCTACTTTGCAGTCAAAATTTTCAGTCTACAAACATATCACATTGTCATTTTGTGATTTTACTCCATGCCTTAGAGAAGAATTACACGAATGATAATCTTTAAGGGAGCTTTTCCCTTGCCACTTTGCATTTAATATTCGGACGTTTTCCATGTTAGAGCTGTGAAAAGAAAAATATGTATATCCAGATAGATGTATTCTTGTACTTTTTAACTGGAAACAAGTTGATTTTTCCTATCCTTTTCACTCATTTTCAAGGACAGCCTGTTTTAACATAGACTTTTAAAAAGAGAATCCAAACACAAATCCCTTAAAGTAGGAGTTATATCTGGACCATTTATAGCTTAGAATAAAAGCAATAAAGGAATTTGTGAATAGATGAGGAAAGGAACTATGGATGCTGAGGATTTTCATAGAGTTAAGGGATATTGTGCTCATTTAGTCTGGCTTGTTTAGGATACAAATCACCCCAAACCTCTCTATGTGTCCTGCAGCAAGGTTCTAATTACTAATTTCTAGCTTGGTCATTTAACTAAATGCTATACAAACATTTTTGTTATAATAAAAACATTGTAACAATTGCTTTCATTGCCCATGATGCTACCACCCATGGGAAATTACTCCAAGGATTTTTCTTCATCTATTAATTGAATGAATACAGCCTTCACAATGTTCTACAGGGTTCTAAATTAGAGCTTTAATGAAGTTAACAATAATTTAAAATTATGGGCTGAAAGTCCTGCTTTGCACTGACTGATTACTAAGGCTGGAATCCTTAAACTATTTATTTGGGAGCAGCCTTCAATGAGAACACTAAAATAAATAAAAGCTCCATGGGAAAATCTGAATTACGCAGTAATAATTCACCAATCCATGTATTATCAGACCTGTCCTCTCTGAGAATTTTCTCAGAAAAGCAGACTTTTAGAATTTGTTGTTTGTATTGTGTGTAAGCTTCAAAGAAGGGTATGGTCTACAGGAAAGATTTCCATTTAAACTGATAATTTTGTTTGGAGGAAAACACAGTAGCCCTTTTCAGACACGAGCGTACAGTGGCATTGCTACCCCCTCCTGCTGCCCGGGGCTGGGTGACGTCTCTCCGAGTGGCACTGCCCCCTGCTGTTGTGCCGTCCCCGCAATTGTGCCGCCCCCCTCCTTGCTTCTGGAAAGGCTCCATTTGGAACCTAACGGAAGTGAGGGTGGGAGGACCCGGCTCACGCTGGGAGACGTCACAATGGTTGCTCCTTGCGTAGAGACTGCATGTGCCACCTGGGGCACTGCCCCCTCAGTCCTATAGCAGCTACACCAGTGCGAGTGTAGAGCTAAATAAAGATATGTAGGGGTGAGGAAGCAGCACTACTGCTGCAATGTGCTTTCTCCCCATGCAGCTTAATTTAGGCTGCAATCCTATATAGGTTTACCTGGAAGTAAGTCCTGATGAACTCGATGGGACTTACTCCTGAGCAGACACACATAGGATGGCACTGTTAGTCCTATTCACATCTAAAAAGAGTCCTATGCAAATCTACTATATAAGTGGATACGGGACCATGCCACTAAGCTCCCTTCACCAATACTCTGTAGTGTTGCCTTCCTGCATTCTAAGGTACACATTTGTTTGCAGAGGCAAACACTGTAAATACAGTAAGGATAAAATCTCCCTGTGATCTGAAATGCCGGACTTTGGGGAGGAAGTGCTTTGCCAGCACGCTCTCATTGGCACTCTATCCATGCACAGCATTTGTGACTTTGAATGCCTGAATACGGCCAGTGTATTATGTACTCATAAATTTGTTTTTGGAAGACATTCAGTGATATTGATGATATAGACAAGCCAGATAGTGATGTCTGTGTGTCATCATAATCCTATATAATGAGAGAAGTCTGGTTTTTTTTTCTGAATTAACCAGAGCAGGGATTTTATGACTGATCGATAAATAGGATCTTTTTTCCTCTGGTATGATTTAAAATTGGTATAAAGGTAAAGGTGACCCCTGACAATTAAGTCCAGTCGTGTCCGACTCTAGGGTGTGGTGCTCATCCCCATTTCAAAGTCGGAGAGCCAGCGTTGTCCGAAGGCGCCTCCATGGTCATGTGGCCGGCATGACTCTCCTTGCTGCAGCGCGTAGCATGCAGCTGGAACACGGAGCACTGTTTACCTTCCCGCAAGCGGTACCTGTTTATCTACTCGCATTAACATGCTTTGGAACTGCTAGGTTGGCAGGAGCTGGACAAGCAACGAGAGCTCACCCCGTCGCGGATTCGAACTGCCGACCTTTCGATCGACAGCTCATGGTTCAGCGGTTTAACCCACTGTGCCACCCGCTGGCATTGGTATACTTCTTATGCTTTTTACCCTGCTTCAATTATGGATTTTTTTTAAAAAAACTTCAAAAATAATAAACATAGTACAAAAAGGAGCTACTGTCAAAGAAGGTGGAGTTCTGTCACATAATCTGTGAAGGAATGAGCAAGATAAAATAGGGCCTAAATGTCACAAGTCGTAACATGCATTTGAAACCCCATGGGGCAAAAAGTAGCTGGGAGAGTGGAGATTTGGAATGACAAAGCATTGGAGGGATGAAGAATTACACAGAAACTCCCGTCACTTCACTCAAAATAACTTCTCCCAACTTCTCCCAATGTCACCTTTCATGAGAAGGGGGTGGGCACCAGTTTTTAGTTACACACATCTGCATACAACCACCCTAACAGCCCAATCCTAAGCAAGTCAACTCAGAAGTCAGTCCATTGCGTTCAATGAGACCTATCCCCAGGTAGGTGTGTCTAGAACTGCAGCCTTGGAGAAGCTTGCTTTTGAATAAGTGAGAACAGAGCTCCCTCATTGTATGAAGTCACTTCTTCCATTTATACTCAAAATAACTTTTTCAGAAGTGTCAGATGTTTTGGATAAGCTCATAAAGCACATCTTAAAAGGGGGGAGGGGTTGGATAAGGTGACAAAAAAATTCCATAAAAATAGAAGATCCATTTTGCTTTATTGTACGCCTTGGATTTGAATTGATTTTTCCCCCTTATTAAAAAAAATAAGTTAGGGCTTTTGATGCTATGCTTTAGAGAAGCACAAAAAGTCAATAGAATACAGACAGCTGAAAATATAAAATTTACAGGTTTTGCTAAGATGTGTTGGTAGTAGGTCATGATAATAAACTGAAGTGAAAAGATTTTTTAACTAGTTGTCAAAAGTAGCAGCTGTTAGTGAAGCTAAAGAGTTTACTTTCATAATTCTTGAAGAACCATAAACTGTAGGATTCTAAACTGATAGAACTGCTTTGCTTGATGTGATATTCCATGTGGGATCTTCCTTACAGCACAATCCTGTGTAAGATACGACGGCCAGCCTAAAGGGCCAGCCACCGTATCCTATGCAGGTTCCAGGGTGGGAAAGGGATAATCATCCTTAATGTACACAAGCTCTGGAGCTCATGTACATTCGCGCCAGCCATGTAAGGCTGCGCCGGGCCTGGAGAGGGCTTTGGGGATATCTTGCCGCCGATATCTCTGCCCTCTCCAGGCCCGGTGCGGCCTATGGCCGCCCTCCCTGCCTGCACGGTCTGCCCTCCCCCCTCCTGCCCCGGTCGGTGTAGGACTTACCTGCTCCGGTGGGTGCAGGGCCAGGCAGGAGCCGGGGTAAGGGCCAGCGGCCGCTGTGCCAGCGGTCCTTACTTGCCAGGTGCTGTAAACACACTTTACCGCGCATTTACGACATCCTGCACCAGGAAGCGCGCGCTCCCCTGGTGCTAATGTACCCAGGATTGCGCTGTTAATTTGAGAATTATAATATATACCAGCATAGTGCCTGAGTGCTGGCTGTGTTGTTTGAGGAACAAATATTAAATACTTTTGGTGTTTCTGTCCCTAAAAGTCTCACACTGTGAATGATGTCTGACCTGCTTCATATGTGCAGCTACCCACATGACCAGCCACTCACAACAAAACCATGTGGGCAGATCTCCACATGGCAAGCCATTTGGTCAAGTGTTCTCCTCCATCAAATTTGGGCAATTTGTAACCATGCCAATACAGACCCATTTCTGAGAGTTTCTCCCACGTGCTCCTAAAGCAGACATAAGAATCAATGCACTAGGAATTGCTTTCATTTTTCATTCTTTTCCATGCAGTTTACACAAGAGATGTTCCCAGTGGGTTCTGAGAAGTCATAAGATGAGGATCAAAACTGCAGTACAAAATAACAACAGAGAAAATGTATCAATAGGGTTGCACATGTAAATTGACCTTGTGCAATGATTGTTGCTCCATTTTCTCAGTGCAAGAATGATCACATATTTCCATTGGCATTGTACCATATAAGACTGTCAGTACTATTTAATAATTAAGAGCCAAGTAGTAGTTGGCATTTCCGTGTCTGAATCTGCAACGTACAAACTTTGCTGCTTAGTAAAAGGCAAAGTTTAGCTCTTGTCAGTGAAGCCATCTGTAATTTTTTTAGTCTTGTCTGGCTCTGCACATTGGAACTTTGAGAAAGGCAAGATCATTGAGCTTTTAACAAAGTAGATAACGAAACCCCTCTCATTGCCTAGGGAGCAATAAATCCATGGCAACTGCCATTGTCCTGTCTGGATTCTGTGCAATGACATTTAAGGACAACTAAGGGGTTGGGGTAAGGGGAAAGAGCAAAGAAATGACACAGACAATGTAACCTAAGATAGGGAGTGACAGAAGTAAGATTCCCAAACGCGCACGACTATACACTGGGCAGCCATGTTTCTAGGTGGGCTCACAGCCAGCCTATTCAGGCAGCAGATTGGGAAGTGGCTAATTGCTGGGGAGAGCTGTGAACAGCTTCTGCTGGCCGCTGCCACCCTACCCTGCCCAGCAGAAGCGTCACCTAGTGACGCTCCCGCGTCCGACCCCGCCGGGTATTTTTAGAATTTTCGCGCATGCGCAGAGACCGTTTTGAGGGCTTCTTGCCCTCAAAACGGTCTGCGCATGCGCGAAAATTGTAAAAATACTCGTATTAACGCGCTGCATGGAGAAGGCCCTGGAGCCCCGGTGGGGTCAGACGCTCCAAGGCCGGCTCCCGGGCCAGCCTCGGAGCGTCCGGAGGGTGACGCGCGTCATGGAGGTGACGTGCGCGGGTGTGCATGCGTCACCCCGTGGCGCACGTCACCCCTGGCGGTCCGCCCCCCGCCACGCTCCAGCCATAGCCACAGCCACACTTGCTCCCCTTCCTGTGATTTTTTATAGAAGGAAGCAGATGAAAGTGATAGGCTGCCTCTAAAACCCAGAGGTTGCAAACAACCATCATGATTTGTATGTGATGGACTGTTCCTCCTTTGTGGAAAGCACTCCTTGTGTGTGTGTGTGTGTGTGTGTGTGTGTGTGTGTGTGTGTGTGTGTGTTTTGCATAGCCACGAAGTCATCTCACTGTATTTTTTATGCCAGACTGCTTTTTGCTTTTTAATAGATCTGTGGAATGAACCTTACCAAAAGACTGTCTTTACTAGGCACTCCTGCTCTCATGAAAAGCCTGTGTGGTGTAGTGGTCAAAAGTTTTGCGCATAGATGGGAAATTCAGATTCACCCCTCCACCCATTCATGATGCATATGTAATCACTTCAAGGTTTGCAGATTCAGAAACAGAGCATGTTTTCATACATACTTCTGCTTGTGTTGTCGTTGTCGTTGTAATATAATAAACTACCGTATTTCTTCGAGTCTAAGGCGCCATCGATTCTAAGGCGCACCTTTACTGTCAGTACCACCAGCAGGGGAAAAAAAATCCATCGATTGTAAGACTCACCTCCCTTCATTGAATCTACCCGCTCAGCACCAACTCTCCCCAGCATGTCTCCTGCAGCTGAGGATGACTGAGTGCACTGCCTTTGCATAGCATTTCTGGCCCCGCCAGAAAGTGCCATTTCCTTCATTACCTGGGCTTGGGGGAGCTTCAGGGAGGCCTGCGCAACCCTCTGCAGGCCTCCCTGATCTTCAGTTCGGCGAAAAACAGCGATTTTTGGCCATTTCTGGTTTTCGCGAAAACCAGAAATGGCTGAAAATCACCGTTTTTTGCCAAACTGAAGATCGGGGAGGGCTGCAGAGGGTCGCGCAGGTCTCCCTGAAGCTCCCCCAAGCCCCAGTAAGTAAGAAGATAGCATTTTGGGGTGCTTTTTGGAGACCTTCGATTCTAAGACGCACCCCATTTTTTGAAATGCTTAATTGGGAAAAAAAACATGCGCCTTAGAATTGAAGAAATACAGTACTATACTTTGGAAGTACTACTATAATGTGAAGAAGCGTTCATCTTACAGAATCAATACACAAGTGCAGAGGATGCATGTTATTAAAAAAAAAATTGGGGCCAAATTAAATATGCACTTACGTTTGCAATATGGTCTGATGTGGGTTAAGTTTTCTGTTTTAATGTTTTATTTTATAGAAAAGAAACTTTAGAAAGTAAATTTACCGATTAAACAAACAAAAAATAACCACAGATACCTAAGCAACCAGGACATTAAGTAGTTGTATCTACACATTTCACACAAGTTCGAATGCTTTGTCGAGGAGATGTGGGTTAAGTTTTCTTTATAAATAGTGCAAGGGGAGCCAGGAAAGCCATGGTACAGGGGCCTTTAGTATTTTGCCTGCTGCAGTTTTGATCCCAATCACGGCCCCCTGTCATCTGGTTTAGGTTTTTAAAAAACCTAAACCAGATTTTAAAAAATACCTTTCGTTGACTTTAAACTAAAAATTGTTTGCTGGGGTAGGGCATGATCAAAATCAAAAGGACAAATGCAGACAAAATATTATATTTTCTATGCCCTACTTCCCACCATGATTTTGTCAGTTTTTGCTTCCCCTGTACTCTATTTAACAAGAAAACTTAGCCCTATGGGGGATATGTTGAGTGTTCAGGCACACGTTCAGTTTGGCCCTCAGAAACAGATACCCTTCACAAACTATATTAATCCAGGTCACAGAACAGTACAGCATCAAGGAAGGTGTTTTTTTTATTATACACCCCAAATTAAGTATTCATTAGCTCACTACTTTTACAAAGAGAATGGAATAAATCAGAATAAGGGTGTGACATTTTTTCAGAAACACAATTTCATCATTGCCAGATGAGAGTAATGAAACACTGAAACTCTGTTCTTTTTGATCACGCTCAAGGATGCTGTCGTTTGATTTATAAGCTCTTTGTTTTTATTTGTAGGAGTGATATAACCTTTTCCTGAACATCAAGATACTATCATACAGTGTCTGTGTATGAGATAGAGGGGAGGGGGATAAATACATGATTCACTGAGCAATCCTGTGCAAAGAAACGCCTGCGGAGTGCGCACTCCGCAGGTGCCAGGTGTCGTATACATGCCGTAAAGTGCGCTTTTGACACCCGGGGAGTAAGGGCTATTGGATGTGGAATTCCTTCTAAGGCTTTTTTTTTCTTCAGGGAACCTCCCTCACCCAGGCTGAGTGCTAGCAATAAAAAAACTGAAGCAGTGATAAAGTTAACAAAACATAAGTTTACTCACATATATCCAGTCACAGTATATATACACATCTTCTGATGAGAATCAGCGGTTCCACTGTAGAGCATTGCAAAATCATAACCTAGGATACCTTACCACTAATACTTTGTGATAGCAAGCCCCTAAAGCTGGCTCGCCCTGCAGGCCTTGGTCACTACATGTCTTATCACAACAACAGTCAGGAGAAAACAGAAAAAGCAGTCAGACCACACCCCCAAGGATCACAGTCTGCCCCCTTCTGGATACAGCCGGAATTGTGCCAATTCCAACAAGGGCTGCCAGCACACAGCCCTTACTCCGCCTCCCACGCGACCCTACAGCCGCCGGTGCAGATAAGAAATGCACTGGTCGGTGCAGGGGCGGAGGGAGGTAGAGCCAGGCAGTGAGGGAGGGTGGCTGTTGGGCAAGCCAGGCCGAGAGGGGGTGGGGATATTGGCGCCAAGCTCTATTGATATCCCAAACCCATTTCCAGCCTCAGCGGCCCTTATCCCCCCCCGGATGTACTTTGGCTCGAGAGCTGACGTACATTCGAGGAGGCCCATTGGGGCCGGGCAGCCCTACACTGGGGGAAGGGAACGAATGTCCCCTTCTCTTGAGGTGTTCCCGGGCTGTGTTGACGCATCTGGGAAGGGAGCAGGATACTGCGGCCAACCCTATGGGTCAGCCACGTATCTTTACACAGGATCGGGCTGCCCGTGTGATAAAGTATGAAACCATTTCATACAACACATAGCATAATCATCTGCATTTCACGGGTATTTTATACAATAATTTAGAAGACTTTTTAAAATCAAGCCTATACATAATTTCTACCTGAACTTTTACTAGAGTAGTAGATGACATTTGGGGGAAGCACTGTGCTGTGTAGAGATGCATCAGGCAGACATATCAGGTGTATCTCTAGCAAATAATTTGGGAATCTTCACTTGTTGAATCTCTGCCTGGATGCATCCCTCCCCACAGACTAAGCTAAGACCAAAGCAAGCAAGACTGAGCCAAAGCAAAGTGTGCGGGTGCTTTGAGCCTAATTTGTAATACCAGCGTAATATACAACACTGAGCAAAGTCTTTACTGTTACTTGGCCCAGGACTTCAAGTGAGAACCTTAATTTTCCCCATGTTTGTTTGAGCATTAGCAAAAATAGTAAGCACCTTGCTACTTATGGATCTTATACCTGAGATTTTTTGATATTTTTATATATGAAGATATGATGATGAAATGGCAGATCTATCGATCTTAACGTGTGTAACTGTTAACTGAAATATTATTTATTTAAGGCTCAGGTTATACATGCAATCTGTAGTGTGTTAAGCACTTGAAAATACAATCATGTGGAGACAGCTGCTTGTGGCATGCTGTTTGTGTGAAGCAGCTGCAACCGCATTTTAACTACATTATCAAAACCCTCCTTCCAAAGAGGTGGTATAGTTACAATAGCTGTAAACATATGGGGTTATTCCATATACAATATAAATGTACATACACACTGGAATTACTTATGCCCCTCTCCTGGTTTCCCACAAAATCTCTCACTGTGGAATAGAGTTGACTGTTCCAAGCATATTCTTTCAGCTCTGCTCAGATGTTTTTTGTTTTTTTCAATCCACACAATATATTCCATCTGCAATAAAGGTTTCTTTTAAACTGTAATATGGGAGAGTGGATATGAACATGAAAAGAAAATGCTTTACCTTTAAAATATAGCAATTTGATTGTGTGCTAGTGTTGCTTGCCAGCAATGAACTAAAGAGGTGGATCACAGATCTGGCAAACAGCCAGGCTTCCTCCCATTCAGGAGCATTTGGGTGATTTTTTATGGCTGCTTGGCTGTTGGTAAATACAAGTTGTAATATTTTACATAACACTTTAAAATAAACCACTCAGCTTCCTTTTGTCATTCAGAGCAAATATCATTTAATGATGATGAATAAGGAATGAATAAGACGGACTTGAATCTAATTTCTCATGCATTTTGCAGTAGTCGTTGCACTTGGGCAAAGTGACTAAGGGCGCAATCCTAACCTACTTAGGCCGCCGTTGTAACCAGCAGCCCAGCAAAAACGGGAGGCCCCAGAACGGAAAGGGGATTCAAATCCCCTCCAAAAGGGGAATTCAAAAGGGATTTGAATCCCTTTCCGTTCTGGGGCCTCCTGTTTTCACTGGGCCGCTGGTTACAACGGCGGCCTAAGTAGGTTTGAATTGCATCCTAAAACTGCTGCCATTGTTCCTTTAATTGTATCACACTGCTATGCAGTGACGTTGATGCCAAAGTGTGACTGCTACATGTCCACCCATCCTGGCCCCAAGAAATTCCCACCAGCAGAACTTGACAGGCCAAGAGGCAGAACCAAGGAAGTGGCTCTTAACCTTTTTTGGGTCATGGACCACCTCACTTTTGAGAATCCAATGAAAGCTAAGCACATAAATACATACACACAAATTGTTTTTTGCACCCACTTCATGGACCCCCTGAAGCCCATCCATGGACCTCCTAGGGGTCCATAGACCCCAGGTTTAGAACCCCTGATCTATGGGATAAAGCTATTGCATATACTTACAAGTCTCTAGATACTGAGCAATACGTTATAACAACACACATCAATGAAGAATGCCACTGTGCCAGAAATTACAAAATAACCTGCAGACAAGATACCTCAAGAAAATGAACCAAACCACAGACTTTAGTTGTAATTCACTCATGATATGCAGTAAAAATGGTGGTAAACAAACAGAAGATGTTCTAGAACAGGGATTCTTAACTGGGAGTATCCATACCCCTTGAGGGTAAGGGAACCAAATGATGGGAGAATGGGATTCGATCTCTGAACAACTTAAAAAAAACACCATTTACCTGGTGTGCCTCCGGCTTAATGCCTAACTCCATAACTTATGGAGTTAGGTGGTTCTTCAGACACCATGGATCCAAACAACTTAGGGTTTTAAAGATCATAATCATAGAATTGGGCCCAGAAAGAAACTGGGAACCAGAGAAGATTGTATAGTACTGGTGATATACTCTAAAAACCAAGTTTTGTATTTTGTTCTTTATAAGCTGGGCACAGTAGGGAAGATTTGGACACCAGTAGGCTGCTTCTTTAATTTCAAACTATTACAGTGTTTCCTTTCTTTTCCCTATACAGTACTGTATTCTGCCTTTCCCCTGTGTCTCCTCCTTCCCTCTCCCTTTCTAACAGGGCCCTCTAGGGACAAACCTGTGTGAAAGAAAGTGGGAAAGGACTGCAGCTATAAGACAACACTGAGTTGCCCACACACTCCCCAGTAAACACAGGAGTCAGTGATATGGGTGTAAAGGGCCACTTTTTATTAAAGTAAATAACAGGAAGAGAAAGGTCAGGAGACCTGCAGGATTTAAGGTAGTAGGTTAAAGCGAACAGTGTGCGGGCCGGCTGGCTTTGGTGAAAAGAGGGGGGGAATGGGCCAGAGTCCCCCCCCAGGTTGGTAGGTGTTTCCCTGACTCCAAGTTCCCCCCACGGGAGGGAGGCAGGCTTTTCACCATCAGCCCCTTGCAGGGGCCAGGGCAGCAGGACCACTTAAACCCACGCTGAGCTGGAGGGCATCTAGCGCAGGCTGCATGGTTCGGGTCAAGCCCAGCCCCGCACTAGCCTCGGCGCCGGTGGGCAGCTGTGAGGTGTGAGATCAGGGCATCCCCTGCCTCTGCTGCCCCGGGGTTCACACCGACAGCCACACTTGAGCCTTCGTACCCGCACTAACCTGCACAAGGGAGTGACAGCCTAGCGCTTGTCGCCTCCCCGCCCACCAGGGAACAGAAGCAGAAGGCCTCGCAGGCCCAATTGCAGGTCTCCTAGGAAAAGATCGTTACCTTCTTCCGACAAGTGGACCCCATCACCCCTGAAAAGAGAGAAGGAAGAATGCACGATGGCCGGGTGAGATATTACCAGGCCGCCGGACTGGTGTACGTATCGCCCCACCACGTGGTTGATGGTCTTGCGGGACCTCTCCACCTTAGGGATGTTGAGAGCCCCGCGCCAGACTCTGCGTTGTAGAAGCTCTGACCAGGCTATTACCACCCCCAGGATCCGATGCCTTATGAGCGCCAGATCCTCGCATATTCTCTGCCGCAGAGCAAGCCCCGTTCTTATGGTTAAGTCGTTTTCGCCTAGGTGGATTACTATCGCCTGGGGAGGTGAATTTTTATACAGAAACTCTGACACTACGGGGAGAAGTTGTTCCCACTGCATCCCACGCCTGGTTGCCCAACTGACCCTGATTTGGGCCCCAAAGCCCAACTGGGTCCCGACCTGCGTCGCCGCCGCTCTCTTCCTTGCCCAAAAGATGATGGAGTGACCGCAAATTAAAATGTGATTCAAGGCACCACGGCCCTCCTGAAAGTGAAGAGAAGCTGCGTGAGAAAAATACCAAGCCGTGTTACGTCAGGGCACTGTGAGAGAGGAAAGCTAGTAGCACATCAAGAGGGGAAAGCTAGCGGCACTTCAACAGATAAGAACCGCGAAAGGGTCGAGGAACACCGAACTGTGACTGGAAGGGGGAGAGCTCCCCACGCAGTCCACAGCACAAGGAGCCCTCCATTGCTGTCCCCAGAAGAGAAAGCTGGAGGACACCGAACTGCAAGCAACAGCACAAGGAGCCCTCCCTTGCTGTCCTCAGCTTGAGAGAGGTTCGAGGAACATCAAACTGCAACGCAAAGGGTGGCCCCCCGAAGGCCGCAGTGCAAGTAGCTCTCCATAGCCATCCCCATTAGAAGAAATGGGGTTGAGACACCGAACTGCGACGTGAGGGGAGGGCACCCTGCAGTCCACAGCGCAGGGAGCTCTCTCCTGCCGTCCTCATTTCCGTATGTACCGCTTGTATGCAGAGGACTGCCACCGTCCAATCCGCTGAATGACCCCTGACTCCATACCCAGTGAGGCGGCTGCCATGGAGCACCAATCCTCAGCAAATGGAGGCCAAAGTCACTGGGGGAAAGGCCCAAATCCGGGGCGCCACCATCTTGGTCCTGGCCATGCGGCCGCTACGGGCGCCGCCACCTTGGGCCTGGCCATGCGGCTGCTAAGGGCGCTGCCATCTTAGGAAGGACAACAGAGGCCCTGCAGTACCACCATCTTAAGGAGGTCGAGGAGGCCGTTATCGCCACCGGACGAAATACGGTAAAGGGGGGGATCCCCGTCCCAGTAGCCCGGCATGCAACGTACACCAAAAAGCCCCCTCGTCGGCCATATCTGAATTAAAGACCCTGCATTAGCGATCCCCACCTGCGTGGAGAGTCCCGACTCTACCTTGGACATGCGACCCGCAAGCGGGCAGGGCAGTTGGGATTGATTCAGCACCCCTTGATTCAAGGTGAGGCAACGCGGAACTGAAAAGAAGCCTCAGCCCAGTCCCACGCAAAATAACCCCATGTCACCGAAAGTGGTAAAGGGGGGGGGCAAGGAGAGCCACTGAGCCGATGTTTGCACCGTTTGATCAAATAGCTCCCTTGATTTTCGTCATCCTAAACGCTTTGCCCCATGCACATTACCCGTGCAATCAGACGTGCAAACGGTCTCTCAAGTTTGGAAACCACAAAGATCTAGCTAAGCAGGTCTTCGGTAGCCACAAAGAGCTAGATAAGCAGTTCTTGTCAACTGCTCACAGGAAGTTAGAATGAGCCATGAGGCTCCGTGCATCCAGGTAAACCTGGTTCACCCCGCCTCCTTGTGGTCCAACCCTCAGGTGGGTCCTCCCTGAGTCCCCACCCCTTCCTCCCTCCTATGCTTACGGTGAGGCTGTGGCAAATACGCACCCAGCGCTATTAGCGCCGGTCCGGCATTCTCACTGCTAACCTTACACCATACTCTGCCAGCAACAATGTCCAGACATTGTTCAAAGCAAAGGCAGCTCCATATAGAATGTAGTAGTAGTCTACGGTAGCAGTATTATAATCTGGATGTGACCGATGCTGTATGTGTCACCATATAAGTAAACCTTATTACCTGCAAAAGTAGAGCAGTATCATTCTTCCCCGTGGTGGGAAGGCAGGACTGAAGCTGAGAGAGACAGTGCTTGTCTAAGACTACCTAGTGAAATTTGATCTTGGGACTGCTTGGTTCACAGCTTAGGTAATCTGGTACATTGACACATAGACAATACCAAAGATACAGAATATTAATTCACTGCAGATGAAATGGGGGGAGGGTGCATAGCTATAGCACCCCCTACTTGGGGGGGGGTTCAGGTTAGATGAGCACTCCAGTGCTAGAGAGGCAAAGCGCGTAGGTTTGCAGAACTAAATACATTTTAAATGTTCTCGGAATAATCATGGGATACTGCCACATAGGAGGCTTTCACTGCAGGTCTAGTTTAAAATAACCACTGACAGTGGTGGTCTGAATTTGTGTTCCCAGGCAGGGAAGAAAGAAAGCCAAGCACACAGGTTAGGTATCAAAATAGGTAATTGCAAAGATATCTGACATCTTGAATTTTCTACAAGAGTCTTTATTTCTCCAGGTTCATCCTTCGATTTTTTTGAGTTAATACTTCCTGTAGGGACATGCAGCAGTATCACTGCAATAGGTGATTTTTTTTTTTACTTAAGATCAGATTATGCTCTGCTCTGCTTCAAAGCCCAATCCTCTTAAAAACTGGGAACCCTTGTGCTTGAGCTGGAATAGTCGGCCTACGTCTTATGCAAAGGTTATGTTCTGAGGTTGGTGTGTAAATAAAAAATTGCATATAGTCGAAACGAATACATGCTGTCTCTTTAAGAACTAAAATCACAGTGTGAGAGACATGTGGGACTGAGGGAATAGCAGCTTCATTCTCTCATTTCAGGTTCACTCCAGGGCATAAACAGAGGAAGTGGAATGGCAGGTGGAATCGCTTGCACTAGTTAAACTGTTGTTGTTCTCTGGTTTTTTTGTGGGGGAGGAGCAAGCATGTATACTTGAATTCGTGCAAGTCAGGCTGCAATCCTATAACACTTTCCTGGAAGTAAGCCCTATTGACCACAATGAGACTTACCGGTACTTCTGAGTTGACACCAGTGGCGTTCTTACTATGGGGGAGCTGGTGTGCTGCGCCCCAGGCGCCGAGTGGGCACGGTGCTTTGGGGGGGCGGCAGCTTGGGCTTGGGGCTGCGTGGCGGGGCGCGGCACTGGAGCCCGGCTGCCGAGCCCCCGGGAAGCAGCGCGCCCACTCGGCGTGTCACCGGCTTCCGGAGGCTCCGCTCCGAAGCCGGGACAAGCCCTCCTCATTGCGACCGCCCAGTTCGGCGGTCGAGGGCTTTGTGAGCTGGCCGAACGCGTCGACGGCTTTTATTTGGTTTTTCTGCACATGAGCAGAACCTTTCTGAGGGCAAACGGGCAGCCTCCGGAAGCCGGTGACGCGCCACTTCTAGGGGGGGCGGCAGCCGGGCTCTGGCGCGACGGGGGCGCTCCAGCCCCCGCCCCCCGGGCGCAGGAACGCATTAAAACGCCACTGGTCGACACACATAGGATTGTGCTGAATCATGCATAAGATGTGGGGCTGACTGTACTAGTTTCTTATGATCAAGCTTGCATTCCATGCAGATACATGTAACTTTCCTCCAAATGGTGTTGTTGTTGTTTTTAAACAAATAGCAGAGGCTGCAACAGAAAGTGGAGGAAGGTGTTATATGGTCAAAACCTTATCTTTATTTCAAGGCATGCATGGAGGAGACACGCATTTAAGCACAAGCACTTGGTGCTAGGTGTCTGTCTGGAGAGCAAAGGGTCAGACCAGTAACATGGCTATTTACAGGACTGATGGCAAGAGGCCAGTGCCCCCCACCACCACAGGATGCAGTGCATGCCCTGTGTACACAGCTGCATTTGTGCTGGAAAGTTGGATAGGATTCAGGCCAAAATCTGGTTTTGTATTACAATGCTAACTTAGAAGAAGGGGGAAAGCTACCAAATGAAAGAGATGACAATGTGGTTTGTTTTGTTTGCAGCAGTTGATGTTTTGGACCGTGCCACCCATACTGATCCTGCTAGACAGGCTGACATGACATTTAGGCTATTGGATCACTAAAGTCCGTGTGTGCTTGTGAATCTTAGGTGTGTTATTGAAGGGAAACCAATCTCTTCAATTGCAACAATTTCCAGAAGCTGTAGACATTGTCAGTTTGTATGCATGTTTCTCCACTCAAGTCCATTCCAAGGATAGCTGAGAGTACTTGGGTGTAGGGAAAAAAAGTATTGATGAACCCAGGACTGGCCCATCCAGGACTGGCCAACTGAAGTGGTTGCCTCAGGCAGCACATTGGTGGGGGGACACCCATCTCTGTCTCACTGTCTGTCTGCCTATATGCCTCCACTGCCCCTTCTCATTCCACTCCCTGGATTGGAAAAGGAAGAAGAAATGTGGAGGGGAGGAGAATGATGAATAGAACATTGGAAAGAGGGAGGAGCAGAGGCTGGTACAGCATTGGGTAAGGGGGGCAGCATTTGGCACACTGCCTCATCAGGGACATGTGGTGTGGGTGCAGCAAGTGAGGCAACCCCAACCCCTCATAGTTCCTGGTAAAGTACCACAGCCTAACCAGGGGATTGCATGCGTGTTACCCACTTGCACTCGAGTAATGATGTGGCCATTGCCCTCCAATTCCACAGCTATACCAAAGGATGAAGCTTTAGCTCAGGAGTGGCCAACCTTTCAACTTGAATGCTCCTGGACCTTTAATGGTTGTATAGCTGAGGGCACTTCAGCAAGTGCAGCTGCTTTAGCAGCACTGGCAGCTGCCAAGATTCTGTCTTCTACACAACTCTTAAGGACGCAGAGGCCCTAATGGTGAAAGGTTGGCCAACTCTGTTTTAGAGTTTAAATTCTGTCTTAAATTGTAAGTTTAGACTCTAAATCTAATTCAGTTTAAATTTAAAATAAAGACAAGCTTTGGGTTTAAATGCAGTCTAGCCAAAGGTCAGTTTTAAATAACAGGGCAAGGACCTAGGCAAGGACCTAAATAATAGGGCAAGCACCTAAATAATAGGGCAAAGCTGCAGGGATAAAGGCATAAATGAGTAATCCTTCTCGGGAGACCCAAGTATCTGGCATTGCCACGTGGGGATTTAGATAGGATTGGGCTGTGACTCCTCAAGTAGCAGAAGGTTTCTAAAAAGAAATGGACAAGGAAGAGATAAAGCAAAATATTCAAAAGGCAGCAGCACTTGGCATTTTTCTACTATGTGAGTCACTCTGTGGTGTTCAAGTCTTTCCCTGCTTCAGTGGGGATTGCTAATAATACCTAATACCCACAGCGACTACGATGGCTGCTATAACTATTACCAATAATTTGGCATCAGCATTGTATGTGCAGGGTGTTACGCAGAAATGGCAGAACTTTTCAAATGCATCCTCTGTGCTTCTATACAACATTACACAGGTACCAAACTAGAGACATTCATCTACTATGAGTTTTGTCACATCTTGTTCCGTCATTAATGGAAATGTATTATAAATCCTGCTTGAATTCTCCAATTTCATTCCAGCAAAGTTTAAAGCTCATGCATACATGCCTATATAACAGCACAAGCGGCACATACATGGGTAAGAAATGCCTTACAACTGAATATTTTATTGTTGTAGCCTTTTATGTCTGGTATACATTTCTATTGTGATGTATTACTATGGCAGATTACTTGTCAACCTGACAAGTTTACAGTTTTGTTATTTCCCAGATCAATAAAGTTTTAAAATGATTTATTAGGTTACCGCCTTGCTTTGGTCAAGGGGAAAGCACAGCATTGACCTTACTCACTTTCCTTCTTTGTAACATTAAATGTTCTTTGCTAAACTATGTGTTCACAATGGCATAGCTAATGTATTTAATATAATCTCTTTTACATGGCAATACAAATATTTATCAATAAACATACCCTTGACAATGGTCTCAACTTTGGTTTACAGGAAGCACAAGATTCCCATTTTTGGAAGAAAACTGATTTAGTTCATAGGTGGTTGTTGATACCCAGTCACGTTGTGCCCTTTCTTATCTTCAAAAGAAATGAAAAGGACCAGTCATAATATTAAGCATCACTTCAATCGAGTTAGTTGTAGTGGGAGATGAGGATGAAGTTCCTCAGTTATTATGGAGTGGAGCATGAGTAGTCATGTGCTTGTTCATGGATTCTGTTTCATAATCTATCTTGTATTACAAGTAAGGGCTTTGGTGGTGGTGGTGGTGGCTATGATGGTGAAGCCATTGGAGATTGGCTCAGCTATTCCGATTTTAGAGACAGGTGGGCTAGGCTGAAGGTCCCAGGAAAGCAGAACTAGAAGCAGCAGGGACCTTGGAGATCAGGGGCTAAGGGAAGCAGGAAGTCTTAGGACAGGGCTTGGGAGATGGAATTATTGCAAAAAGCAAGAGTTGGGGTGGGGAAGCCAGGAAAGTGGGCAAATAGGAGAGGTAAACTTTCCAGAAGAAAAAGTGAGCAGATAAGGGAACTGCATACAGCCCAGTGCTGGAGAAGTAAAGAATGACACATTGATTTGAAATACTGTACACACCCCAAATATCTCCAGTCGCAATCTAAACTTTCCATACACATCTGGTAGCAGTTTTATCTTAACATAAAATGGTACGTGTCAGCCAAGTGCTGGTTTCTACTAAGAACTAACTTTTACTGCTGGTCAGTCTTTTCAAGACACATGTATGATGATATATCAACTTCACCAAAGCACATGTGCTGTTGCCTGTCAGAAGCAAATCACCATTCCTAATATAAGAGGAACTGCTTGTAATATGGTTTATTCTCCTGTGTTGGTGATTTTGTTTGCCCTGAATGCATGATTGATGCATGGTGGGGCCAAGTGGTACCACTGGTTGAGAGCCCCTGTTCTACACAACTCTTGAGGACGCAAAGGCCCAGGAAGGGGCTGGAACCCAGAAAGACAATGTAAACCCCACCAGGCCTGTGATGAGGGGCCAATGGAGACACTAGTAGAGGGTATGGCTCTGGTGAGTGAGAGGTAGCCCCAGCTGAGTTGACCTAATGGAGCTACTTTGGGCCAGTGGAGAAGGACAATGGGTAGAGTACTGTATCTGTACCCCTGTAGTGTACCCCCTCCTGTATCCTCTGAAGCCCAAGAGGACACCCCCCACACCTCTCCTGGAGCAGGGCTCGAGAGGATGCACCCCGCCTGAGACCTTTCCAGGGATCCCTGCTGGGAGTGATCCTGCAGTACACAGTAAGGCCTCACCTGCCTTGGCTCCGAAGAGGGGGCCTTACACCTGTGATAGACTTTACCATGTAGTGGGAACTATTTTTGTTGCCTGCGTAGTGATATTTCCAACCATTATATCAGCCACAACCTTACAATGGAACAATGTGACGCTGTTCCTTCAAGTGGCAAATTCCAGCGGGAGGCATGTTGCTGCCTCCTAAAGAATGTTTCTATGTGTCCTGGAAAAAGAAAAGAGCTTTGAGTTCAAGAGGAAAGGTGTCATCTTTTCTTTCTGCCTCTGACATAACAGCTAAAGAGGTCTTTATGGTGCCACTGGCACCCACCAGCCCTGACCTCCCAATTTGCCATGTGGACTTGCAAGAAGCACAGTTCCTGTTTGGCTGACAAGGATCAGATGTGCTGAATCAGGACACCCCAGTCCTGCGGCCTGCCAGACTCCTGGTAGCCATAGGGGGACCTGTCTCTCTTCCCCCCTCCCCTGAATCTGCTATCCAATCTGTGGCAGGGCTGGCATCTGTTCCAATGTGCTTCCCCTCCTCCCCCCCCCCCCCCCAGCAGCTAACAGCCTGAGGTTGCAAAATCTGATAGGGAAGCACTAGCAGCAGCAGCGACAGAGACTTCTGGCTTGCCTGCCTAGCTGTGCGGCGAGTTTTCGGAAGACACAGCAGCAGCAGCAGCAGCAGCGGCGGCTGCCCATTTCGGCTGGGACGAGGCGGAGGACAGCTAGGCAGGCGCGCCCGAAGGAAAGCCGCTCTATCCCAGAGGAGCCTCCCGCTCCCTCTTCCCTAAAAGCCGTGCGTCTCTGTATGCACGTCCCTTGCAAGCACCTGCGCCACGCTCGGCCTCAGCGGCTTGGCGTGTCGCCGCAGCTGACACCCCTGTGGGAATGGGTGGCAGCCTAGGTTGGCAGAAGCGGGAAAGAGGCTGCCTCCCACCCTCTTGAGTGTCTTCGAGACCCGACAGGGGAGGAGGCGCACAGGCTGCTGCCGGGCACATACACCGACTGGCCGCCCGCAGCAGCAGCTGAAGCTGTGACTGTACCACAGGCAGGCAGTCGGGAGCGGGAGAAGAGCTGCATACAAACAGCGCCACAGGGAGAAGCAAGGAAGGAGGAGGCTCTCTCTCTCTCTCTCTCTCTCTCTCTCTCTGTATGTGAGGGGCGGGTGGGGAGGAGACAACCGGCGATGTTTGCGGCTGCTTGGCGAAGGCGGCGGGAGGGCGAATTCCCCGCCTGGAACTCGACAGAGTTTGCCTTCTGCATATGGAACTGAGGGGAAGAATGTGCTTCAACCCCGCCTCCGCCTCGCGCTGTTTCCGCTGCTGCTGCTGCTCCTCACAAGCAGAGCAGGCTGGAAGTGAAAGGACTTGGGTTGCCGCTGCTGGTCGCTGTGTGCCTGCGCCGCGGGAGCGAGCCCTGCTGCTGCTACTGCACCTGGCCTCCGCCGCTCTGGGATGTGCTGCAAACGCCTCCTCCTGAACTCCACTACTTCTCCCGCGCGCTCTACGCTTGCTCCGAGTGGAGGGCTTGCTGGCGCTCAGGCTCCTGTGTCGCGCCCAGGCTCTTCCCGGCTTCTGCGGTAAAAGCGACGAGACCTCCTGCCGACGAAGGATGCCCGGTAAACGCCGAGCGGTACCATCATCCCCTAGATAGCAAAACATGATGCGAGGGGAGGGCGGGGAGGCTGCTAGCAGGAGGCGGGCGGGCGAGCATCTCCCCACAGACCCCAGGCAGGACTTTGAGCTGCTTTGCCGGAGCTGCTGCTGCCTTGGCGAGAAGAGCGCGAGTGTGTCCAGCGTGACAGGGCGCTTGGCTTTCGTGCCGCCCCCAGTGGAGTTTGTTGGGGCTCTTCCTGCCTTCGCTGTGAGGGAGGCTGCGTACACATGGACGCACTTTGCGGGCTGCTGGCTTGTGTGTTTACGTGTGTGTGTGTGTGTGTGTGTGTTGGCTGGCTCGCACAGAGGCGCTCGACTGTTCCTCTGTGATGCCGTTTTGAAGGCTGCTCAGAAGGGTCCTTAAGAAGGCTGCAGCTGCACGCTTGCTTACCTGTGGGTGGGTGAGCCCCGCTGGATTCCGGGTCGGGCAGCTTGCCGGTGTCTCAGTCGCTCTCCGCCTGCTGCAGGTCTGTGTGTTGCTCAGGGCACAGTTGAGGAGCGGGGCTGGCTGCTGACTGGCAGGTGGCAGCAGTCTGTGTGGATAGTTGAGGGGTGATTTGATTTCTAGCAGAAATCTGTGTTGGCCATTGCGTTGGCTTGGCAGTCCCTGATTTCGGTGCTCGGGGTGCCCGGTGGCCCCAATGGTTTGGCGGTGCTGAAGATGCCACTGACTGCCATTCAGTGTTATGGCAGCGAGAGGGTCAGCCTTCGCTACCTGGTGTGGTGTGGGTGAGGCAGGCTTTCCAGTTACAAGCTACTAAGCTCTCACACTGGGAGGCAGTACGACTTGTGTGCCATCCTAGCATTCCACCTCGGATCCCTTAATGTTCTTAATGCTCACTCTCTTAATGTTCACTCTCCTCTGGGCATTCTGCACTCGGACCCAGGAAGGATCTGGTATGAAAACTCATCAACTCCTTTCCCCTCCTCCTCCTCCCACCCCATCTCTTTTCATCGTGTATTTAATAGCAGGCTGTAACTGTGAAATATGGGTCCCTTAAGGGAAGCCTTAATATTTGCAAAATGTTTTATATCAAATTAGTGCCTGGCTTCATTTAACCAGGGTTTTTTTTTTGTCCATTTGCATTGTAACTTCTCTTGGATTTATGGCAGTTCTGGCTGACAAATGTCCGAGGCATGGGGGGGTGGGGGAAGTGGCTAAGAAAGATGCTTTTTTTTTTTTTGTTCTTTCACGCTGCTTGGCATAATTTGTGTGAAACATATAAAACTGGTAATTGCTGGATTTTTTTTAATGGATTTTGCTAAATGATTTCAATATTTTTTCCATGATTTTAAAGGCAAGTGCTGTCCTTTTGCATTTCACTTCAAAAGCTTGATCTTTCTAAGCTTGCTTTTTTGGGAATTGAACAAGTGCAAAGGCATATAGTTATCATTGGGCAGCAACGTCAGGCTCATGATAAATAGTTTCTGAGGAGAAAAGAAGAAGAGAGGCAGGAAGGAATTAGTGCAAGTTTTTTTTTTTTAAGGTAGATGTCACAGGAAAAAGAGACTTTGAACAGAAGAGGCCTCATCCTAGAAATCATTTTCTTAGAAGCAGTCCTGTTGACCTTACAGAGACAGTCCTGGATTAAGCAATCAATGATTGCAGACAATGTGTCTTTTATTTATCCTGCAGAGTTCTTCTTGTAAGATTTTTTTCATTCTTCTTGCAAAGAAGAATCACTTGGAGTGATTTTCATTTTTGTTTTTAAGAGTTGCTCAGGTCATATTGCTAATGTGGAAAGTCACACTCTGTACATAAAATTGTTCGTAACTTTTAATATTAAGTGTTTTAATTAATTTTAATGTGTTTAATTAATTGTTTAAATGTATTTATATGTATTTTAATATGTTGTAAGCCGCCTTGAGTGCCCTCGGGAGAAAGGCGGGCTACAAATTCCTAAAATAAATAAATAAATAAATAACTGGAGGCCTGACTTGGTGCTCAGAGCGGTAAAGCGGGTCTATTGATCAAAATCAGCATGTATGCTTTTGACAACTCAATCCTGTGCATGCCTACTCATAAGTAAGTCCCATTGAGTTAAATGGGGTTTACTCCCTAGTAAGTGCATTTAGGATTGCAATCTAAGACTTCTGCGGCTGCTTTAGAAAAGACAGAATGTCCTGTACTTCATTGACATATTTCCGCAATTCAGCTTCATTGCAAAGTGCTAATACCAAATGTTTGATGGTTCTACAGAGAACTGTGAGACACTTTAGTAAT
Organism: Plestiodon gilberti rubricaudatus; assembly: GCA_026170595.1. Classification (NCBI taxonomy): domain Eukaryota; kingdom Metazoa; phylum Chordata; class Lepidosauria; order Squamata; family Scincidae; genus Plestiodon; species Plestiodon gilberti. Next base: position 82,367,733 of record JANXHW010000001.1, read on the forward strand.
CCAGGACACCTGGGGCAATAAAATTGTTACCAAAGGATTGTAGGGAATATTATTCCATTTTACATTTTCATGTTGGTTCTTTTTACAAGTATTTGAGATTGCATGTGCTGCGGGTACACCTTCAGACTAGATAATCTAGCAGTGGACTTCTTTGTTTGCTTCATGCCGATTTGAAATCTAGTTGTTTGGGGCAGTAATATGTATACATTAAAACTTGCAATTTATTATTAGAACTGAGAAGTAATAAAATTAGAAGATGGATGTTGTACTTTCTCAATTTTTTGAGAAAGTACAAATCTTATTGTGAATGAGATCACCCCCCATGTCATTCTGAAACATTTATGTCTGGTTTAATTGCAAAATCTTCTGAATAATTAGGTGTCTGTTCATATGTATTGGAGTTGTATAACACTTGTAGCATAAATTAGTTTCCAACCAATAGCCAAAAATGGCAGTTTATATTCAGAATTTTTCTTCTGGGTAGAGAAACCCAACAGTGCAGTTTTGTTCATGCCTACCCAGGTCTTCAGTTCAGTGGGACTCACTCTAGTTCTAGGTAAAGCGCTAGCTACATTGTCCATGTCCGCGTTCCGTGCGTGTCTGGTGTCCCACCCCCAGGTCAAACAACAGGCTCTGATTGGCCGGACGTAGCGCGGACGCAGCAAAAGTCGAGCTGGGCTCGACTTTTGCTGTGTCCGCGCTACATCCGGCCAATCAGAGCCTGTTGTTTGACCTGGGGGCGGGACACCAGACATGCACGGAATGCGGACGCGACGCGGCCGTGGACAATGTAGCTTGGGCTTAAGAGTGTATAGGACTGTAGCCTAAAAGTGTATAGGACTGTAGCCGCCTTGGTTGCCCTTGTGGGAGAAAGGCGGGGTACAAATTCTATAAATAAATAAATAAATAAATAAATAAAACTACTAAGGTTGCAGCCCTAGCCCACTTTCTTGGGAGTAAGCCCCATCAGGGGTGTAGGCTGATCTGGGGCGGTGGTGCGCTGGGCCCCAGGGCATAGGGGCGGAGAGGCTCGGGGGGGGAGCCTCCCCAAGTTCCATGGTTTTTTTGCATTTTTTTCTTTTTTCGCCGATTTTTCGCCGATTTTAAGTCTAAAAAATGGGTATTTTAAAAAGTATGTATGATTTGCCGGCACTTAACTTGTATAGGAGTTTGCGCATGCCCAGAACGTCCCTGGAGGCTCCGTGGCCTGCGCAAACTACGGAAAATGCTGCTGGGGGCGGTACAGAGTCCCGCGCCCGGGCGCACGGAGGAGCTTCGCCTGGGAGCAGGAAGAATATCGTCGAGGGAATGTCCTATACATGTTAAGTGCCGGCAAATCATACGTACTTTTAAAATACCCGTCTTTTTAGACTTAAAACGGCGAAAAAAAGAAAAGAAAAAAGGCAATAAAACTGTCAAAAATAGGTTTCGGTTTTTGACAGTCTTATTGGGGGGCTTTGCGGGGTCCGCCCCAGATGCGGGGGCGCCTGGCGACGCCACTGAGCCCTATTGAGCACAATGACACTTATGTCTGAGTATACATGCATAGGATTGAGTATACATGCATAGGTTGGTTTACTGACCGTGAGATTAGTCAGCATCTGTACCAGTTTAACCTATGGTTGTAAATACAATAGTATACTGTTATTGATAGAATAGGCTTCAAACAACACTTTCTTAGTGAACTTTACAGAACAGTAACTAATTTCAAACACAACTTTTTGGGGTGAATGTTTCCAAAATAATTAATAACAGGGGTGGATAACCTTTCAACGTGAATGCTCCTGACTCTTTAGTGGTTGTATAGGTGAGGGCACTTCAGCAGGTGCAGCTGCTTTAGCAGCACCATCAGCACTTACAACTACCAAGAGTCTGTCTTCTATGCAACTCTTAAGAATGCAGAGGCCCTAGTGGTGGAAGGTAACAGGGTAACACTTCTGTAATAGACTGCTCTTATGCTTGACCATTCTTATGGTGTTATTCTAAGCACACTTCTTGTTGTCAGCTCCTTTGATTTCAACAAGAGGACAACCCTGGTAATGTCTGCTAAAATAAATAGGGATGTATGCATGTGTTTATGTATATATGCATGCCCCATTTCCCTTGCCAAGGCAAATACCCAAGGCGGCTTACAGAGTTCCATAAAAGACAATAGAACTTAGAATAAATTCAACATTTAATAAAAACAATTGAGGATCGGCTATTTAGACCAGACTATAAGTAAAAAATAAAACAGCAGCTATGAGAGAAAAGCAGCACATGATATTATAGAGGCACAGGGTGTATATTTAAATATGCACGTTTGTTTATTTATTTATTTATTTATTTATTTATTTATTTATTTAAAGAATTTTTACCTCGCCTTTATCCTGACAGGGCAATCAAGGCGGCTTACAATTAAAACATATTAAAATATACAAATGCAGTGTTAGGATCATGATGTCAGGATTATGCTTTGTAGGACTTATTGCACATTGGCGTCCTTGTTGGGCTATTTTAAAAGACCATTTTTGTATGGGTATTATGGTGATATGCCTCAGAGAAAATAAGGAATTCCAACACGCATGTAGAAGCATCTGTGTGTCCCTAAGGAGAATTTTAGAACTTTGCCCATGAAATTAGTGGTTTCAGGGCAAAAGCATAGTACACATAACACTGAAACAAAGCATAGTAATATTTACCATTTGTATAGCACTTGACAATCTTGATGTAATCCATACAACAACCCTGTAAGATAAGTGGTGTTATCCCTATATTGCAGCTGAGAGGGAGTGGCTTACCTAAGGCCATCTAGTGGGTTCATGGCAGAGACAGGATTCAACAAATCTCGTAGCCACCCACTATGCGACACAAGAGCGCAATCGTCTTCTAAATTCCGCCAGCGGAACGAGTGTTCCGCCGGCCGAAGACGTCGCAAACATGCCATAAGGCACATTTGCAACGACTCACGAGCAGGGAAGGCTGGCCTGCCCTGCTCCGCCACCCGGACCGTCTCCCACCCGTTGCCAGACCCAGGTAAGTATCCAGCGGAGGGGGAGCAGTTCAATAGCTGGCGGAATTCTGAGGAGGCCGATCGCCCCCAGCGCATTTTACAGTCAGGGAAGGGGACGAATGTCCCCTTCCCTGAGGAGACTTTCCGCCGCGGGGGAGGCTGCCTGCGGCGGAACACAGGATCCGGCGGGTGGCCTCGCCCCCCCGGCGGATCCTTAAGCAGGATTGGGCTGCCCCTTTTTATGTATGGAATATGGCACTTTAAGAGGTGTTATAAAATTATGCATTATACATTTAAATAACTCTTGTGATATTGAAGCATGTTTGCACAGGAAAAAAGATGGCATGTAGCTTGAAAGCATTGGATCCCCAACTTTTCTTCAGCAGAATTTGCTTATTCCAGATATCTTACTGTTACAGTAAAAAAGTACCTTAAACCAGAACTTTTGTATTTGTTTAGTATTGTAGTTTCATTATATTCCTGTGTGTACAGTTACTTTTAAATTATTTGATAGCATTCACACTGTTCATTCACACTACAGAGTTGTCTCTAAAGACCGAATTTCAAACTGATGAGATTTTTTAAATACACATTCTGAAAGAATGACACAAGCTGAAATCTGGAAATAAGAGCAATGAATGAATTATAAATCCAAAAACCTTTGTAGGAAGGTGGGCCACAGTGGGTTCATGGGTTACCATTCCTTTTTATTTTTAATCTGCTTTTATGTGTTTCTTTCTCAGCAAGTTTTTGGAGGACTTTACATGAAAAAAAAATCAGAATTCAAAATTATGTTGGTGGGAGTCTAGTATTCAAACCCAGGAAGCTTTCCAACAAAATCCATGTGGAGTTTCCATTCTGATGTGACACTTGTGTATTCCTCCATGGGAATCCTTTCAAAGATCTTCTGTGCAGGAAAAAAATGTCACAAGGCAGGCCTATCTGTAGAATTGATTACACAGTACAGCTTACCCAAATGGTTTGGTTTCCATAGAAATTTTCCAGTATAACATTATATAGCCTTTAATAGGTCAGATAGTTTTAATTGTTTTCAGTTTGGGAACAAAAAGTTTATTGAAGAAAGTTGTCACAATCAAGCTGTTGAACAACCTAGGGGACCTATCAGATATTTGAGTTGATATTACAGACTTAAAATTGTGAAAACCTCTATGTACACAATACTGTGGTTTTGCGTTGTGGCATAGAATGTTTCCTGAGAACAATCTAGCTTTCTATCTGGTGGGAATAAAATAAAGCATTTTCTCTTTTATCATATAAAAAGAGCAATGTTCTTTCCACTTTTTTTTCTTTCTAGACAGGAAATAGAGCCATCTAAATTGCAGCAATAAAATGTAACTTAATGGCTGGAATAATCTTGAATAATTGTATGCATTTGTTGTTGTCTCAAAGGACAGTCATAAATAGAGTGGTAACACTGCATTCTGGTAACTTTGGGAAGACAGATAACTAAAGTGGTAATTTGGCAAATCTGCAAAGTATTTTTAAATCCATTGAGTTTTTGGACCAAGCTAAAGCCTTTAGGTCCTGGGTTCTATCTAAAGTAAATATTTTTTGTGTGTTTTTGTTCCTGAAAGAAATGTAGCACAGGCGTTTGATCAGTTGGAACCCACATAGAAACCGGTTGCCCAGAGGTTTTTTGTTTTGTTTTTTCAATATCTGTTCAGTATGAATCAGTGCTTACTCATTGGACAATGTCCTGCACTCTTTAACCTACCATATCCCCACATTATCTCTATACTGCCCAGTATTTTAAAGCAACATTTCTTGTAGAGTTTATTGAAGATTTATGAAATGCAAATCTACAATTAAGTGTTAGTGCGTGCCCAGATAGTAACTTCCAGTGCTCTTAGTTTAATGTACTAAACTGGAGAAGTACATAAACTTATGTACTAAACTGGAGAAGTTGCCAGTAAATGATACAGGTGCCATTTTGCAAAGTCATCCTGTTCAAAATGCGCTAGCATGCGAAGGTGATTCTTTCTATTTCATATTCACCATTAAATTACTTATGGGCATACATCAGAAGAACACTTTATGTCTGAAACATGACTGTCACAATCTGTTGCATTAAATTTAACAACTGTAAAAATTAGTCAGAGTGAAAGAGAAACAACAAATTGAAGCCCCCACTACTAAATGTACTGTACTTCCCTGTTTGAGAAACTCCATGTGAAATAGCAATAAAAGTAAGCAAGCATACAATATACAGTTCCTAACGAAAGAAAAATAACTTTTTTCATAGATTTTTAAAAATCAACTTTACAATAATTACTTGGCATTACCTAAGCGATCATTATTAGCATAGCCAAGTGATCACTATCAGCAGAGCCAGACTTATCTTTAGGCATAAATCAGTTGAATTACCGGTAGTTGGAAAAAATATCTGTGAAGTCTTAGATTTGGTAACATACTTCTTCCTTTGGATGGAAGATGTCTTTGTTTTCTGGGACCAATTGCCTCACATAAGCATACTTTCGACTTTAGAAAACTAGATTTTCTATTGCAAAGCCATAATATAATTATAATGCATAACTATTATTAAAATGTTCATGGCAAAAAGCCTTGCCCATGCAACGGGATGCAGAATGGCGGCTGTTTTAGAGAAGGCATGTCAAGGAGCTGATTTGTCCTTTTTTCTTTCCAGAATATAAATAAAATGGCAACAAAATAAAATGTATGAAATTGCTCATTTCTTCTTTTCCTTACAAGTGAAATAGAGCAAAATAAATTATAACACCTAGATTAAATTTGTTTTCAACAGGCGTTAGTCTGGTAAAATATAGCTCTCTTTGTCTTTAATTCTCTGAACCAACAAAGCACAGCTCTACATTTATGGGCTGCCAAGAGGTAGCACATCTCACATATGATATTCACACCATAACCCCATCTTTCATATGTGGGTAATTCAATTTGCACATCATACATTATACTGTATATATTCAAGGTATGCGTTTAGGACAAATCATGCCTAATTTGCATTCTTGTTTACAGTTTCAGCTGTCTTAACAAGCACCGACAGGGAAAGAACAACTTAGACCCTCTTGTTTGACGGTTTGCAGCTGTTGAACAACCGCACAAATCCCCGCTCAGCCACGAAGCTTCCTGGGTGACCTTGGGCCAGTCACTATCTCTCAGCCCCACCTACCTCACAGAATTGTTGTGAGGACAAAAAGGAGGGGAGGAAATATGTACACCACTCTGAGCTCCTTGGAGGAAGGGTGGTATAAAAATGTGAAAAATAAAATTAAAAAAATAAATTACTGATGTGCATGGACCCATCGATGCTTTCTGAGAATAGGGTAGGCCTTCAGACTTAAGTCCCACTGTGTTCAGTGGGGCTTACTCTCAAGTACATGTGTATAGGATTGCAGCCTGAGGCTTTTTTTTTTTTTTGATGCACAATTGTGTTCCTTTTCTTTGCGATCATGGGGAGAGTTTCTAGCCTGACCTGCATAACCACACTCAGGATTACAACTATGGATTTCACATTCAGAAAGTGACAATGGCAATAATCTAATCAGACTGCCTGCAAAACAATATTCCATTCCAAAACCCTATATCAGACCTGTCACTACTGAGCTAGAATATGTTCATTAAAAAGACATCTACTCTTGACTGGAGACATTTTCAGCTGTATCACAGGAAAGTTGTTTCAGTATTTAATTCAATATTCAATTTATAACTAAGTTTGTTCTTGGTCCACTCTAAGATAAACACAGTACATTGTGCCTTCTTGATATTTCACTTAAACAGCAAAAACTGCTAAATGATTTGTATAGTGTCCTTTGCAACATTTTCAAAAATCTCTGAAACATTGGTCTCCATTTTATAGGACAACCAAGAACTGTCCAGCACAGTAAGTCATGTGTCCTACAACCCAATCCTATGCATAAGAACATAAGAAGAGCCCTGCTGGATCAGGCCAAAGGCCCATCTAGTCCAGCTTCCTGTATCTCACAGTGGCCCCACCAGATGCCTCAGGGAGCACACAAGACAACAAGATACCTGTATCCTGTTGCCACTCCCTCCTGTCACCACTCCCTTGCATCTGGCATTAAGACCAGGAGGTTGCTTATCCACATCATGGATTATAACCTGTGACAGACTTTTCCTCCATAAATCTGTCCAATCCCCTTTTAAAGGCATCTAGGCCAGGTGCCATCACCACATCCTGTGGCAAGGAGTTCCACAGATTAAGTACACGCTGGGTCAAGAAATATTTTATTTTGTCTAATTCTCCCTCCTCTCAATTTTAGTGGATGTCCCTTAGTTCTAGTATTGTGTCTACTAAAAAGTAAGTCCTATAATAGTCAATGGAGTTTACTCCCAGGTAAAGGCCGACACACACCGCACGAATTCCGGCGCGGAGGCGAGAGAGCGAGCGAGGTTGGTCGGTCTCCTCCACACTCTGAACTTGTCTGTAGGAGTGTCTTCCTGCAAATAGTCCCTCCTTTTGTCCCGCCTTCTTAGAAAGCGCAGCGGTGATTGTTTAAGCACAAGTGCGGTCCGATACACGAGAGAAGAGAGAGAGGGGCAGGAAGGGAAAAAACTTACAAAACAGCTTGTGCCGGGAATAGAATTCATCTTGCTAACTTTTGTGAGAAGGAAAAATGGATCCAAGAGAAATCGGAGACTCAAGTGAGTTCCGATTGAGTGATAACCCCTTTCATCCCGCCCTCTCATCTGATTGGCTGAGTGCAGTAGCTCTGCGAAACAGCCCCCTCAGACATGGCCAGAATAATTTTCGCTCGTGCCGGAATTCGGGAGAGCGCAGCTTCTCCGCTTGCTTCTGCAATGGTAACCAGAACCTCCACACAGCTCGACAAAGCTCCTCGGGCGTCTGGGACGCGCCGGAATTCGTGCTGTGTGTGTCGGGCTTAAGTGTGCGTAGGATTGCAGTTCTAATGACTCAATCAATAGGCAGGGCTAAGATCATGGTCAACTGGTATGCACTTGTTTCTCCATCTGATAAAGGCAGACTTAATTATAAGGTAGAATGATGGAATAGTTATACTCTATTTTCCAGGACATTTTAGAATTTGAATATTAGTAGAGGATTTGCAAGTATTATGGATGCTGTCACCACCCAGAAGATGTCTTAAGATTAAGACAAAACGTTGGTCCCTTTCAACCGTGGACTTTGCTGATTCTGACAGAAGATCTCTAGTATGCTTACTATTATGTGTGCCCAGTTAGGGATTTTATTTGCTTTATCAGTAACCTCCTGCGGTTAATATATTAAAATACATGGCTTGCAAACCCATAATACTTGCGTCCTCCACTATTATATCCAGCCATGAAAGCTTCCGCTCTAAATTTGAATATTGTTCTTATCCAGTCCATACAGGTATAATGACGGTCAAATGGTATAGGTAGGGGTGTTTTATATGGTTATATTTTTTCATAGATTTCTGTGTTTAACCAAAACGAAATAGTACATTGGTTCTCAAAGGTGGGGAGAACTCTGAGTCTTTGCGGGGGTTAGGATAGCGGCGGCAGCACCGCTGCCGAGGGAGGAAGTGGTCATCCTTACCTCACTGGGGGTCCTGACGGCTTCCGGAGGGGTGTGAGGAGGCCTGCGGACCCCTCCACAGGCCTCCCTGAGCTTCAGATCACCACTCCCGGATGATTTATGACCTAGTTTTTGAGAAAATCGGAAGTGGTCGTAAATCGCCGCTCTGCAGCGATCTGAATCCCCGCCACTGTTCTGTTGTCCCCGCCCCTTAAAGGGCCAACAGGAACCAGCGGTTCTCCTGGTGGGTTGCGACTCACCAGTTTGAGAACCACTGAAATAGCAGAAAGCTGTGTTATGTGTTCCAATTTTTCCCATTTTAACCCCTTTAAAAGTGTACTAAGTAGCTGGTATAGGTTGTACAGCAGATGAAGAATGATGCGAAATTACATGGTTTTATTTTATTTTTTTATTCGCAGATTTTTTTAGCAGAAAGTTGTGTTTTTATGCAGTTAACAACAACAACAACAACAACAACAAAAGGTATCTACAGGGTAAAAGAAAAGCTGTTTGACATGGTGCTACATCACTGATCTGTATGAAAAATAGCTGCTTTTTTTGCACCTGCCTATCTCTGACACTTTTTTTAATAAGTTCAGATTTCTATGCAAATTATACTTAAAATAAACTTAACAATAGGAACCTTCTTGTAGAGTTAAGTTCCTTGTACAATAGAACTTAACTCCATGAAAATGTAATTATGTGCTACATTTGTGCATAGAATTAGGCCTGTTTGGGTCTGAGAATATATCTGCATGACAATGCAATTTATCTCTCTCTGCAAAAAGAAAGTATTGCCTAACTAAAGTATTGCCTAAGTAAAGCCTGATTTGACTTTTTCACATTTCATTCTGCCCTGAACCTAATGAGAACTTGGCTACAAGTATGATCTGTAATTGGAAAACAGAATTTCGGAGTTGATTCTTTTGTTAATGATACCAATAAACAAGCTATTTTAAATGGGAGTTTATCTCAAATAAAGAAGTACATTTAGTGATGGGGTTTCCAATTTGTTGTTTTCCTTCAAATGTGAACTTTTTTTCCATTTCTGAAAATTGTATGCAACTGAAAACGAGGTGTTAATTCAAAAGTTGTCTTAGGGCCCAATCCTAAATAACCCCGTCCCCGCTAATGCAGCTGTGCCAATGGAGCGTGCGCTGCATCCTGTGGTGGTGGTGGTGGGGAACAGTCATTGAAATCTCACAGTAAGGGAACTTTTGTTCCCTTACCCTGGGGCAAGTCTCTGTTACCTGAATGTGTCTTGTTGGATCTGTGCTAGCCATTTTGCTGGCACAGAACCGAGGAGATTAAAGGTGAAGGGAGAGGATCAGGAGCAGGGATAAGATCCTGGTGCACAGCAGTGCAAAGCATTCTGAAGCTATTTTGGGAGGGGAGGGGTAAGTCGCACAACCCAGAAGAGGCTTCCGGAGTGCGTTTTCAGCCTGTTTATAGCAAGAACACACTCTAAAAGGTAAAAAAAAACCAACCCCATGTCCCCCCTGTTTTTTTCTTTTATTAGCGTTTTACACGTAGACCCTAGTATACGCGGATCCTCGCTATTCATGTGTGTGTGGGAATAGTTGGTATGCATTTTGCTTATGGACCAGTGTGGGTAACGAGATGCAGGGCCGTTATCCTGATCTAGCGGGTTTTTCTTATACTTTTTTAAAAAAGAAAACAGATGTTGGGATTTCCAGTCAGGAAATTTCCTGTCGCATCTAGTTTGGCCCTTTGTTATTAACTCACTGAGAGAAATGGAATATGTTGTCATACCAAACTTGTTCCATTACTTTTAATGGAACAGGTATGACCGATATGACCAATTTGCCAAGATACCTAGATTATTAGAAAAGCTTGATGCGCAAAATTTGCCACTAGGAATTTATAATTGTAGTCAAGGGTTTAGCAGGCAGAAACACCTCTGATGAAACTTGTAATTTATTAAGAGATAGCTCCGACTCTCATATGATTTGATAATGTATGTATGATATATAGTATAGTATGATACTGGCGCTGGTTTCACTAACAGTTGCACATTTTATAAGACAGGTCAGTGCATAATTTGTTAAATGAACAGTATGCTGGCCTCAGCGCCAGCACCACTTACACCTGAGTCGTCGCAAAATGTGCTTTGCGGCACGTTTGTGATGCTTTGGAGTGGCAGATCGCTCGCTCTGCCACTCCAAAGTTAGTGAGGATTGCGCTGTTAGAGTGAGTATTAATAAATATTTCACATGAAGATTTCACTGTTTTCTATTTGTCTTGTTACTCACATTGTAAATAACATCCTTGTACGCTGTAGAGGTGATGTCCTGAGTATTACATTTGTGCTCCTTAAATAGTACAAAGCAAACCATGTTGTGGAAATGCTGTGTCCTTTCATAAATGAAGATAATGATCTGTCTATGAGAAATTCAAGCATTACAAGATGTTTCCACAAAGTTGTCAGTACAAATGTCAACTGTAATTGAACAGAGTGATTTGAAACTGCCTAGGAAAAACCCATCACCAGCTCTGTGTTCATCGTGGAAATTTTTATCCATGTGGGAATCTCTACCATTTCTGTTAACTTGTTTCAGTGACTAGGCACATGCTGTAGGTGTTTGAGTGTATGTTTTCTTAAAAAACAGCCTTCTAGTGTTTTCTGAGTATTCAGAAGACAAACATTTTTTTTCCTGTAAAATGACAACAAGAAAAGAAGCCTTTGCCCTCAGCCCCAAAGTAGCTACATAACAAGAGCCCGTGAGCTCATAGTGAACCTTTCTATTTTTGTATACTGCTGGAGTGTGTTCAATATGGTAATCTGATAGCATCCCTCAGTGGAAATTTGAAAGGAATTGAAGCTAGTTTCCTCCTTTTAGGTTTGAGTGAAAGGCAACAGTTTTGCATCACTTTGATGTGTCCTTGGAAGATGTATGCTTGTCTCATTAGGGTGATCACTGAAAAAGAGATGCTTCATGGTGCCTGGAAGGGAAGACACAGGCATTTGATACAGCTGAGTAAGAGAAGCAGCCTGCGCATAAGAAAGTGTGAAGACAGCAAGAAGATAATTTTTAATATTTGCTATGAAATCTGAGTTAAGACTGACATACATTCAGACCGGCTCTAGTGTTGTTTGAAACAGAAACTATGTAGAAGGGGACAAAAAACAACTAGAGATGTTAAAGTTCTTGCTGTAGATGAGTCCAAGAGTGGGGTTTATTCATAATGATCAGAGAGAACAGATGGCTAATGGGTTTCAATCCATGCCCGAAAGCAGTGGGGTATATTCTATGCTTAGTCCCAATACCATGGCTGAATGCCCAACACAATATGTGGTGGAGAAAAAATGATCTGCAGGTGAAGGCAAGGTCGAATTACAAAATGAAACAGAGGGCTTAGTCGAGAAGATAGGCAAGTCGGAGCAAACTGAATTCAGGAAACTAGAGTGGCAGGAAGCTACAAAAAGAAAGAAGTTAGTAGAGCAAGAAGCTGTGGCAGCACAATGAAAAGCTGCATCAGTCAGTTACTAGGTGGAGCAGCAGCAGCAGCAGCAGCAACAAAATATGTAAGTGAAACAGCTGTGCCAGCAGGCATTCTGCAAAGGGTGAAGTGGGGATACATACAGTTTAGTATAGTTTCTGCAGGTGCTAATGTAAAATCTGAATTGTCAAAATCTGATACCAGAAGAAAGGAGATCTTGCTCAGAACTGGATATGCTGACAGCATCGTTTCAATTGCTGAATATGAATTTGTTCCCTTCAGATTGTTGGGGAAAAACTTAAGTAGAGACCGGCAGAGCAGCCACTTCGCTGGTCTAGGGTGTCGCAAACGTGCTGTAAGGCACATTTGTGGCACCTGGAGAGTAAGCGGCACCAGCGGAGAGGCTTGAGCTTCTCCTCCGGTGTCTAAGACAACAGCAGCGCTGCAGTAGAGAGGTAAGTCCCCGCCTGGTGGCGGAGGGGTGGGGAGACGGAGGAACAGGGCATTCTGGGGGTTGGGATTGGAGGATTGGGCCTGGGAAGGGGGAGGGATCAGCGCATAACTTCTTCGCCATATCCTAGCCCCTTTCCTGGGCCTGTTGGGCCTTAGACAGGCCTCTCAAATGTACACCAGCAAAATTGCTAGCGCAATTTTCAAGTAGGCCCATCGGAGCAGCTGGCGTGTTACTTGGGGTAAAGGGACAAACGTCCCTTTACCCCGAGGAAGCTGCCAGCAGTGCCAGGGCAGGTACAATCCTGCATAGGATGCGGCGAGTGCATTATGTGTGCCGTCGCGTCCTGCTAGACAGGATTTGGTTGCCCTTCAATGACATCCTGTAAGATACTCATTTTTAGCTGCTTCCATTGATGGACATGTTACTCAATCAATCAATAAATCTAAGCCTGCAATATCTCTGGCGCACTGTGTTTATGTGTTGATCCATACAGGTGTATTGGACCTGGGAAAGGGGTTAGGATTTTGCTCCCCACCCTGCCCAACAAAAGTTCCCTTACCTCAGGTAAAGCGCCAGGCTCCCCAACGTGTTTCCTTGGATCCACGCCAGCTATTAAGCTGGCGTAAGTCCAGGCAGTGGCGTCGCTAGCTCTAAATCTATAGGGGGGCCCATCCTCGAATTGGCGCTCCCTCCCTTTCACCCCCTCTTTACTGCCTGGCGCCGCCAAAGGTGGCGCTGGCGATTTGGGGGGGGGAAACCACATTTTATTTATTTATTTCCCCTCCTCGGCGCCGCAAAATCCCCCCCCCCTCGGCGCTGCTTTTCCCGCACTTTTTTACAGCTGCTTCGGGGCAAAAACAAAAAATAATCCTTGAAATCCATATCCAGTGCGCATCCTTCTCGGGGCTCGGGCAACTCGGAAGAAGAGGAGGGTTTCTGTGCGCATCCTTTGGGGGTTATCGCCAGGCACGGGACGAAGCAAAAGCAGCGACTCGGTCCGGGGCTCGGAGCATCGGACGACTCGGATGGAAGAGGAGGAAGAGGAAGTGTGACTCTCTAGGCGCCTCCCCAGTCTCGACATTGAAAGGACGAAAAGGGGTCAAAGCAGCAGCTGCCTTGGGGGTGGGGGGTTATCGCTGGGCGCGGGGCGATGCAAAAGCAGTGACTTGGGCCGGGGCTCGGAGCCTTGGACGACTCGGATAGAAGAGGAGGAAGATGTAGTGTGCCTCTCTAGGCCCCTCCCCAGTCTCGCTGGTGAGTCACCAGCAAGACTTTCTGGGAGGCACCTCCTAGAGAGGCACACTTCCTCTTCCTCCTCTTCCATCAGAGTCGTCCGAGGCTCTGAGCCCCGGCCCAAGTCGCTGCTTTTGCTTCACCCCGCGCCCGGCGATAACCCCCCACCCCCAAGGCAGCTGCTGCTTCGCCCCCTTTTCGTCTTTTCAATGGCGCACGAAGCAGCTGCCGGTCGGGGGGGGGCGCTGCTGTGTGGCCATTGAAAGGGCGAAAAGGGGGCAAAAACAATGTTTAAAAAAATCCCGGACCTTTTTGGCACCCCTTTGGTGCTTCCCAGAAGCTGGCGCCTGGGGCCCAGGGGCCCCTACTATATACAACACTGCTGAGTCCAGGAGTGTTCTACTAGTGGTTATATTCCCTTATATTCCCAAAAGTTCCCTTACCTCGAAAAGACCTCCAACCCTGCCTACTCTGCTCAGGATCCAGCATTGCCGGCACCGACATATTTGGATCGCGGAGCAGAGTGTGGGATAGGATTGTGCCCTTCCTGGCCATTAACCTTGATTTTAAAATTTTGCTACTATATCTTTGCTTTCATGATCTTTTATCCCAGTTACCTTTCTAATGTAGCCTAATAAAGCATTTTAAACTGGACGTATTTTAAAGAGACTACTACAATTAAGTATCATATTTTGGAAAGGAGATAGAATTATTTGCATTGTGTAAGAGGCTATTGGCTTGTGACCTGACAAGCAAATCGGACTGTTAGAGGTGCCGTTGCCAGCTTTGCTCCATTCTGTGCTTTTATTGAAATAGCTTGTGGAGACAAACAGAGACCCCCTAAAGGAGCTGCACAGTGCTCATTTCTTAGTGTTCCTGTATCTATGTTTTCTGATTATGTACACAGAACTGCAAGCGTGTGGGTATTTACTAACAGTAAGTCTTATTGAACATAGCTTAGCTTACTTCTGTGTATGCAAACGTACATGGAATCAGTTTATAAATGTGTCTTGCTCAGCCCTGAACAGTAAAACAGTGCCACTGTTTGTTTGACACCATGAGAAAATACTTATCTTGTAGCGCAAAACCTTTAGATGTGTTAAACCAGAGTTCTGCCTTAGGTTTGTTCTGAAATGTAGTCAGTTGCACTTGCAGGTAGCATATTGATGCAAATATAGGTTACTGGTGGTTCTACACTACACTGTCCAATTAATATGCAGACAAAATTATACCTTATTAGCCTAAGATCTGTCATTTCCATAGTTGTTTTGTTCTCAGTTTTTCAGAGTTTAGGTTATGAATTTTGAAGAGATAGTATTTGTTTAATCAGGTGCATTAATCTGTGATGATCCTTTAAATCAAAAAATGTAACCATGACCAATCCATGAAATATATTTAAATCAATGTGTTCTTGCCAGCCTTGTAGATAAAGAAGTAATATAATTGGCTACCTGCTATGTAGCATGCACAGAAACTTATCAGACTAGAGCAGGAACATCTAATGGTGTAGTTATCGAAACCATATCGCCTCTAACAAATCTTTTGTCACAATTTTCACTGGTAAGGAAAAGACATTTATTAACAATAGTTGTAATAGAGATATTGCAGTTCAGTATTAGACTTCTATTTTGGTTTTGTATGCAGTTTCCTAGTCAAGCTCATAAAGCTTTTTAACATAAAGTTAGTCATGTCATTTGACCCTGCGTGTTCTTTGTTAAATAGCAACCCTGGTGTGGGACAATAGGGATTGGGACTGCAGCAGGCTAAAGGGAGACTCTAACTTTCCCTCCATACCAATCCAGCAGCCCAATCCTTACCTGCACTGGAGCTGCGGGGCCAGGCGGCCCACGTTGTATCCAGCCCTGGCTAGGAGCAGGCTGGAGACCTCCTTGGGGTAAGGGGACCTTTGAATGGGGAGGAGGGCAGATTGGGACTGGGAAAGGGGTGATGTCGGCAGCGGCAGTGCACGCCGATTTGCTATAACCCCTTCCCAGCCTCGCTTCCCCTGACCCGGGTCCACGTGGATGTGGGCCAGCTCTATAGCTGGCGCAGCTCCGAGTAGACCCGGTGGCCCTGCACGGGCTTACCCCGGGGCAAGGGAAAAATTTTCCCCTACCCCAAGGAGGCTCCCAGATGCCAAAACTCCCTTGCAGGATTTAGCAGGGGCCACGTTGGTGCTGCTGCATCGCTGCGAGGGGAGTTGTGTTGGATTGGGCTCTAACTCTCATACTGGAATGCTAAGAAATTCATATGAGCCCATTTCAAAGAAAAATCTTGCTACTCTGTTAAGTTTGGCTTTTCTCTGAAGGCATTTTTCTCGCTTTCCTTTTGTGTGCTTGCTCTGATGTGTGCATTTGGAATGGAAGTGTGCGTTTGTATGGTGGGAGACTAGGATTTTCTGGCAACATTATGGTGAACGGGAGAAGAGGAATACCAAGTATTAAACCTACCGGTACTTGCACATCCTGGAAGTAGCTTTCTTGATGATTTGCTGGCCCGGTGCTGTGGACGTGAGCCGGGGTGAGAGAATTGTACCCATGTTTCAGTGCTCATATCACACAGGGGCTGTGCACATGCACAAAAACTGAGCAGAAATGCTCAGTCCTGCTAAGGAAGAAAAGTGTCTCCTTCTTTCCCTCCCCAGGTTGTGCTTGAAGAAAAGAGTGGTTTCACTTTCTGTCTGGCTAGTGGGAGAATACAGATTCTTTCCCCTCAAAAAAACAAAACAAAAAACCCTGGGTTTTGCAACTTCCATACCACCAGCAGCAGTGAGATGAATTTTTCACTTGCCAGAAAGTCCCTCTTCCTGGTCACAGGGAAGAAAGTCCCCAGACTTGTTGGAGCCTGCATATGATGTCATTAATATATCTAGTTTGGTCCTTTGCATGTGAAGCCGTTATTGAAAAGAGGCATTGACTTTATTGTAGATTTTTAACATGCAAGAGAGTGGTGGGTAGCAAAATATGATTCCACTCTCTGGGAGCTCCAGTCATACAAAAGTTGACCCTAGGTTAAATCATAAGTAAAGTTGAAATATTACTGTGTAGAGCAGTGATTCCCAAACTTTGTAGCACTGGGACCCACTTCTTAAAATGACACTTTATTGAGACCCACCTAGCTTTATGAGTCTTTAAAAAAAAGTTTCACTTTTACCAGCACTCAAGCCTGTTTGTATCCTTTTTACTATGATGGGGTAAACCTTCTGAAGCATTTGTTGAGCTCCATGTTCATTGGATTGGGACCATTCTGGTGGTCTTGCATTCCCCTTTCCTGGCCTTTGAGAAGAGCTGAGGCATGTTTGCTTACTCATGAGTAAATGTGCACGTGTGGTGGCTGAGTTTCCCATTCTATAGGACTCAATATATTTTCCTTGTCAGCTTGGAGGGGCAGTGGCGTCGCTACGCCCCCGCGGGGGAGCAACGCGGCGGCGCCCCCGCACAGGCGCAAAACACCCCTCCCCCGCGCGCAGTTTTCGGCTCATTTCGGAGCCAAATGGACACAAGGGAGGGAGGGCGGGCCCAACCAAGGCCAGCGGCAACCTGTAAGTACTGGGCCTCCCCGCTCTCCCCTCGGGGGTGCACGCGTCACCCCCGTACCCCCGGCGGCCTGCCCCACACGCTTCTAAACAGCGATGCCCATGTGGAGCGGGGGACTTCCTTCTTGAGAGTTTGTTGGGGCCTGCACTGGATTGGGACCATTCTGGTGGTATTGTGTTCCTCTCGGTCTGCCCTTCAAAATGGACCAAGGCCTGGTCACCTACTCACAATTGTGCAGTGCTGCTATGTTTTGGTTTCCATAGGGCTTCATACATTTTCCTTGTCAGCTATCAGCTTGTCAGTTTCAGTTTCACTACCCACCAAAAGCTGGTGTAGAGGCCTTAGAGAGAAACTCATAGAAATGGAATTGTATACCGGTTACATCAAATAATTCAGGCAAACTTTATTTTTTAGCTAATAATTTTTTCTTTGAATTTGATTGCAATACCAAGTCAAGGCCCAATCCTATCCAATTTTCCAATGCTGATGCAGCCACATTGCAGCCCCCAAGGTAAGGGGACAAATGTTCCTTTACCTTGAGGAGGCTTCAGTGATTGCCCCCACACTGCAGGATGCAGCACACACCCCATTGGCATGGCTGCATCATCGCTGGAAAGTTGGATAGGATTGGGCCCTCAGACATGTAGCCCTATGCCATGAGTTCATGTAGCCCTGTGCTGTTTGTCATGGTTCTCCTCTCCGTGATCTCAGTAAGAGATCATCCCCACTCCTGCCTTCCTAGACAGAGGCGTTGTTAGGGGGGCGGGGGGGGCCCGGGCAGCGGGGGTGTAAAGCGGCAGGGTGTGCACTTTTGCCACCGCCGAATTTCAGCGGCAGTGCAAAAGCACCTCTGGCATTTTTGGGGCTGTTTTTAGGCTGTATGGAGCCTGGGAGGGTGGAAGGATAGGCCCTCCTGGGTCCGTACAGCCCAAAAATGCCCCCCCAAAACTGCACAGTTTTGTTTTGTTTTTGCTTTTGCGCTGCTGTCGAATTTCGGCAGCGGCACAGCGAAAGTGATGTCACCCCAGGGGGCAGGGCTTCTGGCATTGTTGCACCCAGATCGCAAACTTGCGGAGTTAAGCAACACGCAGCTTCAGAGAATAGAAAACAGGAAGTTTTTTTTCTGAAATAAAAGGCTCTCACAGAGGATAATTCCAAAAGCTGTGAGACTCCTTCAATCACGGGGTGAAGGTGGGTAATATAGCAAATTAAGCGTAACGCATATAAACACACTTTCTCCTCCTAATTGCAGTGTTTTTTGACCTATAGTCTTCAGGACCACCATATATGCTTATCAATCTGAGCTAAGTTTCGGTTTCGACTGGTGACCAGCTCATCTTTCTTCTTTGTGTTCACTGCATGGCTGTTGTTTATGGCTCAGCCCTGAAAGGAGGGGCTCTCTTCTGAGTAGGTTGCATAGCAACGTAGCATGGGTGCCTCAGCATCACGTGGGGGGGTGTCACGTCGACGGCTCTCCCCCACGGGGTGTGTGTGTAACGTAGCCTCTGCTCCTAGATCGTTTCACCTGGAGATACCCATGACTGACACTGGAATCTTATTCATGAAAAGTATGTTTTGTATCATGTTCTGTACCATATCCTCCGCTAAATTGCTTGTTAAACAAAAGCAAAAGAAACAACAATACAAAAATGTTTCAGATTTTATCCAACCTGTGCAATAGTGGTTTTTTTTTTTTCCGTCTAAGTCTAAGACATGCAACTGGAATTGACAGTCCTTCTTGTCTCCACTCTCTTTCAAAGATGTGTGGCATAGTTTGCAAAAGTAATGTCTGGTGCCTTGGCCAGATTTGTTTGGATAATTATGCCCTGCTGGTATTCCCTCTGAAACATCAAATGGAGACTGCGGTCTTGCTAACCACTGTAATACATTGTTGCATGTCCAGAATGGGTTTTTTCAGTGGACCCCAGAGAAGATTGCATTTCAGTGTGGAAGGCTGAATTTACATTTCATATACATCTGAAAATATGTTGCATTCATTTAGGGTAAACAGAACTACACTTCAAAAATTGGGAATATGCACTGAAACGGTGCACGGGGATTAAAGTTTGTCTGTTTCAGAATATCATTTTTTCAGGGTAAAACTAACTCTTGAAGAGAAGACTGTGCTTGCATATGGTTTAAATAGTAGGCACACTAATCCACAAACCAGTTACAAAGGATTACTTGGATTTAAGAGATTTAAGTCACATTGAAGTCAATCCCCAATCTTAAACATGTTTGCTTGCCAGTAAATCCCATTGATTTTAATAGAACTTTTTTTTATGGAAGTATGTTTAGGGCTACAGTCTAGATCAGCTTGCATCCAAGTGCAGAGGCTTACCTAACTTGTAGAACACTGTCACCGTTTACATCCTTTTTCTTAATAGTTATAAGAAATGATGGAGAGTTCACTGATGGTGTAGCAAGTTTCAGTAAATCTTCCAGAATTCTTAAGGCAAGAATTATTCAACCAGAATTCTGTTTTCAGTGAGGTTCAGTGGTGACACTCATTGCAGTGAGAGTTGTGCACAAAATACACCACCACCTGTGGCCTCCATTCAAAGAAATATGTAACCAGAGGTTCCGGTGCATCCCTCTATTTACAACCAGCCAGTAAGCTCAATAGGAAAGAGAGCAGGCTGAATATTGAATTTAAATCCAGGACATGGTGTAAAAGGCACATGATGATGTAGTAAAACTTGCTGAACCTAAGCAGGTCTGGGTTTGGTCAGTGCTGGAACAGCACATGTGGCACCTATGTGTACGGCACATTGAGCTCCATGGAAGAAAAGTGTGCTATTAATGATACA
The DNA here is from genome assembly GCA_026170595.1 of Plestiodon gilberti rubricaudatus. Taxonomy (NCBI): domain Eukaryota; kingdom Metazoa; phylum Chordata; class Lepidosauria; order Squamata; family Scincidae; genus Plestiodon; species Plestiodon gilberti. The sequence goes on from JANXHW010000001.1 coordinate 82,387,753, forward strand.
TTATAAATAAACGGCTGTTCAGATAAATAAATTTGGGCAGTCTGGATGCACATTTCTTCCAAATAATGCAATGACTCTTAAGATTCAGTTGTGAAAAACAGGATACTGTATTATACACATAGTCTTGAATAATGCTTTAAGCTGCCATGTAGAATACAAAGGCTGCAATCTTATTCACACCTAAATGAGCGAAGTAGGTTCTGTTGAATACAGTAGGACTAACTTGCTTACAAGGAGACATGCAGAGGATTACCTGATTGCTCCTATGATCTAGTAATGGAATATTGTTTGTGGCTGCAGAAGCCTTGATTCAAAACTGGCATCCAAAAGTGGCATCCACTACAATGTTTGTGAAGTTCTTGCAGTGCCAGTTCCCAGAGTTGCACAACTGCTATTGCCAGAGTAATTTTTCAGTTTGTGCAGGAGTTTGTTCAGTGAGTTTTTGGCTGTGCAAGAAATAGTGCAACATCTTCTGCTAGCAGAAGAACTACTGTACTGTGGAATAGAGAGAGCTTCATCCATTAGCAACCTTGCACAGTGGCTTTCTGCTCGTGCACAAGCATTTCTCCTAGCAGAAGACACCTTTGGACACTTTTGTTACACATACTCTACTTTCCTAAGCAGTGAAAGGTTCTAGGGGCAGTGCTTCTGGCTGTACTCCTATACTCCTTACATGGGAGTAAGTTTATTTATTTGATAGATTTATATAGCACTTTTCTGGTACTCAAAACGGCATACAACATAAAAGTAAAACATAAAATGATGAAAACATTTAAATAAAAACATTAACATAAAACTATAAAAAAATGACACAAGAGCAGATTAAAACATAATCCAGCATTTCTCAAAGTCCTACAGGGGAGTTTACTTCCATGTAGGACTTTGAGAAAGGCTGATTATATTTTAATCTGTTCTTGTGTTTACTCCCCTGTAAGTCTTTGCAAGGGCAGCGCTCCAGGATCGTGCCCACCCCCAGCAGAGGATACTGTTTTTTAATGTACCTGGTTGTTCTTCCAGCTCCTGGAAGGGTCTGGGGCACCTACTGCTGCCTCTGTAGGCCTCCCCAAGGCTCTAAATAGCGGTGATCACGTTGAAAAGCCCACTTCCGGTTTTCCGGAATGGATCTCCCGCAGATAGCGAGGGTCCATGTATATGCATATTGGGTCCTAAGCAAATGATATCCTGTGCCAGTGTATGGTTATCTTCAATTTGAAACTGTGTTGAACAGCTAGGACTATCCGCAATGAGGCTGCTGATTTTTTCATTTGCTGTTTATTTATTTGTTTTGTTTAAAGTATTTTTAGACACTTTTGAGTTTTTTTTGAAAACGTTAAAATGCAACAAATAGAACAAGATAAGTCACAATAGATAACACAGCATTAAAAACAGCAATTAAAATAGCACTCCCCCCCCCCCCGAAGTCTTGGGAGAATAAAAAGGTATAAATAATTAGATAATGAATAATAACAGAATAGAAAGATTTGCCTGGTTTCTGAAAGACAACAGTATAAGTGCCAGGTAAGCTTCTCAGTTGATAGAATTCCATAAGGCAGGGTTTCTCAACCAGTGGTACTAGTACCACCAGTGGTACTTCGGCCCACTGCTGGTGGTACTCAGACCGCCGGACCCCCGCTCCGATGTGGTGCTTTTTCACGTTTTCGCTCCCGAGAGGCTCCTGCCTTTGGCCAAGTCTCTCAGGAACGCTAAGAAGGGCTCTCCCACCCGCCCAGAGCCTCCTACCTGCGTTTTCTGGCCTCCAAAACCCTGAAACCCTGGAAGTAACTGGCAATGTCATCCACAGTCACTTTTGGTGGTATGCAGCAGGAACATAGCGCCGGAGGTGGTGCTCGGCCAGAAGGGGGTTGAGAACCCCTGCCATAAGGGGCTGACCAACAGAAAAAAGTTCTCTTCCTGATTGCTATCCTCCTCATCTCCAAAGGTAGGGGCACCAAAATAAATAACTTCAGTACATGGATAGGAATATGTGGGAGTAGGCCTTCCTCCAGGTCCCTTTTGAATCTTATGCTTCAGGGTCCTATGATTGCAGAATCCTTGTATGTTTGCTTGTCTATTTCTCTGTGTTCCTTTGAAACTTGTACTCCTAGAGTCTTGGGTTTGAAGTCTTCACCTAAGAAAGGCAGACCACCAATTTCAGACATATTGAAAGTTCTAATCCAGATGGTTTTGCTGTGATGCCACAAGCTTCCAGGTCTACCAAAACTGCCAATTTACTGTAACAAGCACAGCTTATGTCAAAGGAGCTTCCTTTACTTATGTAAATTGCATATACAGTAGTCCTGGCACATGCCAACCCACCAAATTCCATTGCCCACTGGCAGTGGTGTTGCTCTAGGTGGGGCGGAACTCTTAAGTTCCTTCTTGCTCTGAACCCTTCCTTACTCCCTGGCACGAGGCGGCCCCTCCCCCTCACCATCGGAGCCATTCAGGCCGGTGAAGGCAACATGCAGGAGACTCCCTGTGCGTTGCCTTCGCCAGCCTGAATGGCTCCAACGGCGAGGGGGCAGAGCAAGGAGGAACTTAGAGCTCCGCCCCACCTAGAGCAACGCCACTGCCCAATGGCATGCCCCCACTACCTCAGCTGATCTTTTCTGTTGCCACCACTTCCTTTAAACCTCTCCCAGCATTCTCCTTCTCACACAGCCAGTTTAAAGCAACACTGACTCCTGCTTGAAGCACTGCGTACCTTCTCATGCAGCTTGCTATGAGAGGAGGGAAGATAAGCCATGCTTGGCTGCAAGCAAGAACAGCACTCTAGAACAGCGGTTTTCAGCCTTTTGGACCTCACAGACCACTAAACTCACAATTTTGAATCCCACGGTCCGTGACATCATCGACCAGAAGCACCATCCCCTGAAGTGACGTAAACAGCCCACCAGTGGCCGAAAACAGGTCCAGGGGGCGGGAAAAACTTTTCTGCTCTCCGGAAGCCTCCCCAGCGGTGTTTCGAAGCTCGCCGTTGCCTTTCAAAGCACCCCCGAAGCGGCATGAAAAGCCTCGCCGCTGCCGTCAAGTTGCTGCCGATTTCAGCAGCCAGACACCCCCTAACCCCCCACCCACCCGGGGTGATGTCCATATTTCTCCATGGATCACCAAAAATTTCTTGCACACCATCGGTGGTCTGTGGACCACCGGTTAGCGACCACTGCGCTAGAAGAGGATTGGGCAGTGACTGGATGGAGCAGCAGCCAGACAGGTGGTGAGTAAAGTGACATAGGAGGTGCGAACCCACCGCGCACAGAGCTGTTTCAGTTGGCTAAATGTACGGGTCACCGCTGACTGTATATTTAAGATACAATTGCTAACATCATAATAGACAAAATTAACTCATTCAGTTCTGTTTTATTGTCTCTTGATATGTAAAGTATCTTTAGAATTTGTATGATAATGATTGTGGTGTAAAGTTGTGTTAGCAGAAAGAAGGCCGGTGACGGGCTTCCCCCCGTCGCCGCTCATTACCAGGCCCCCCCCCCTGCGCGCTGGGCAGAGGCACGTTGGGGATAGCAGCGATTGGCTGCTGGGGCTAGTTGAGGGGCGTGGCTCAGCTGGGAGACGGGAGCTCGCTCCCTCTGTCTTCCCAGTCCGAGCCGGATTTGCGTACCCCGCCCGCCCTCCCTTATTACAGTCTGAGACTAGCTGGTCGCTCATTTGAGGGCCGGGTAGGAATTTTTGGCTGTCATCCTGATTGGCTTTGTGTTGGCAGTTTTTTCGCCTACCCCAGACTGGGTTCGGGTGGTGTGTGTGGCATTGTTACTTATGGTTTACCTTTGCTGTTTTATTATGGCAGGTGGCGTGCGGGCCGGGTAGCCAGGAAACTGGGATTCGGCGTCAGCCTGAGGTTAGCAAGGTCAAGGGGTAAGCCAGGACCGCTCTAGTGACACCGCCCGGGCCCATGAGGCTGGCTGGCAAGCCCCTTGGCTGGAATGCGTTAACCCATATCACGGCACGGCCGCTGGGGTTGATGCTTCCAGCTGCCTCGACCCTGCGGGGTTGACCATGATAGCTCACGTGGTCTTTGACCACTGGGAGGCTTGAGTCAGGTTGTCACGCCCGGGGGGGATTAACGGGGGAGGAAGACGGCTAGGCCCGTTTCCCCCATTTAGGGCCCGCACGCTCTAAGGGTCTAGTTAATGTATTATGTTTTGCTGCAGGTTCTGTTATGTTTAATAAAATTTGGCCCTATAATCCAAGCCTCTGTCTAGCGTGGTTATTTGGGGGGTGCACGGGTAAGAATAGTTTCATTGCATTATGTATGCAGCAGCAATGCCAGAATGTTGTGTATCATGCTGAACTTAAATCTGTAAGAAATATTAAATGCATTCTACCAATACATTATGGAAGCAGTTAACATGAACTAAGCATAACTGCAGATACTCTTATGCATCTTTTTGAAATCTGTATGATAAATTAACTTATAGAATACCTCTAGCTAATTAAGCAAATAGGCGAGTATTTGTTTCTATAAAACAAGGTTTTGCATGTGTGTATTCACATAAAAGCAACAAAATAAACTTCCCTTTAATGGCTATGAATGCAGTATGAATATTGAAAGTAAATAGAGACCCAGCGTGAGCTCTTGGTACAGGGAGAGAAGATCGCTGGGCTAAGAGTGCAAAACTGCTTCCCCTTCTGTTGTTTTTATTGGTTTCTAATGGATATTACGCTTGGGTAAATGTTTTAATATGTGATTACTTTTAAGTGTCATGTCCAGATGAACAATAAATGAACAAAGTCAATCAGAATACACTAAACTTGATCTTTAGTAAAATAGTATAAAATACACTAATCTATCCACAAAGATTAGTAAGATACTGTAGTACCGTATGAAATAGTATTTTGCCTGACAATATAGATTTTTGGGTTTTAAAGCCATGTAAGCCAGGCGGTGGCGCAGTGGGTTAAACCGCTGAACCATGAGCTGTCGATCGAAAGGTCGGCAGTTCGAATCCGCGACGGGGTGAGCTCTTGTTGCTTGGCCAGCTCCTGCCAACCTAGCAGTTCCAAAGCATGTTAATGCGAGTAGATAAATAGATACCGCTTGCGGGAAGGTAAACAGCGCTCCGTGTTCCAGCCAGAGGCGTCACTCCGGTAGGGGTGGGGCCGTAAGTATCGCTCCGTCCTAGTCCCTTTACGGAGCGAGCAGGAGGCGGCCCCGCCCCCTCACTGTTGGAGCCATTCCCATGCGGAGAAAGCAGCAGGCAAGAGACCCTGCCTTTGGAGCGATGCCTTTGGTTCCAGCTGCATGCTATGCGCTGCGGCAAGGAGAGTCATGCCGGCCACATGACCACGGAGGCGTCTTCGGACAACGCTGACTCTTTGGCTTTGAAATGGGGATGAGCACCACACCCTAGTGTCGGACATGAGTGGACTTAATTGTCAGGGGTCACCTTTACCTTTACCTAAGTTTAATAAAGTAAAGGTTTATTAGGTTCCCCTTGCTCGAATGCCAGTCGTTACCGACTTTAGGGGCGGTGCTCTTTTCTGTTTCAAAGCTGAAGAGCCAGCGGTGTCCAAAGGCGCTTTTGTGATCCTGTGGCTGGCATGACTCAATGCCAAGGCGCACGGAACGCTGTTACCTTTCCGCCAAGGTGGTACCTATTAATCTACTTGCAACTTCTTGCATTCGAACTGCTAGGTTGGCAGGAGCTGGAGCTGAAGACGGTAGCTCACACCGTCACGCGGCACGCGGGTCTCAAACTGCTGTCCTACCTATTTCCCGGTCTGCAGTTCAGCGTCTTAACCACTAAATCACAGGAGACTTCGAACTTCTGTCCCCTGAAGAAGCCAGTCAAATGTACTGGACGAAACATTGGGAGTTGGCAAGAACTTTGTTTTATAGAACTTCGGAAGTTTGTAGAAACGTTTGTTTTGGTTGTTTTATAGAACTCGTTGTGTTTTTAAAGTATTCTCTTTAGAGAACCTTTATTAAACTTATATGGCTTTAAAACCCCAAAAATCTATATTGTCATGATCTCAGTGGCCATGAAAACTTCAATAACCTCTAAGTATTTTGTCTGTTTCAATTGAAGACTGGCATGCAGAAACTAAGCAAATACCGGTAACATTTTTTCTATCCCTACATCTCTCACAGCATCGTACATTTCCTACTCTTGTCTATTGATGCAACCTAATTCAGGTATTCTTAGTAATACAATAATGCCGACATGCAAAGTACAGTACTGTACAAGGTGTTCAGCTGCACACGGGTTTCTCCCCACCCTTGTTCTGTTTTTTAACATTTAGCAAAGGAAAGATGCCTGACTGATTTCTGTATTTGGATGTTCTGTTCTTGATGCTGGTTTTTGGTGTATTGAGAAAAAAGAATTTGCTGATTCAAATTCCAGAGACGGTGATTTGATTCCACTTTTTTTCAATCAGATAAAAGGTTGCTTCTTCATTTTCTTAGTATTATTATAGCTTGTGTATACTACATTATGCATACAGTCTCATTCCTGAAGATCTCTTTATTATTTGCACACAAGGGACTACAACCATGTAGTTGAACATTTTTGCATTGTTTCTTCAAAAAAGCCACACACAGTATTTACAGTATATACCGCCTTCCTTGGTCATTGGATTTCTCCTCTGACTTTAATCCAAGGCGGTGTACATGGGAGATTTTCCTAACCCCCTTAATGTTGTTGTGTTTTTTTTACAATATATAAATGTCCAGTCTTTTGTGAACAGCTACATTCCAGGTGGTATCCTTTTGCATTCTGGCTTTTTTCGCCTCCCACACTCACCCGGTGCAGCTGGGAGCTCTTCTCTCTCCTCACAGAGGCTTTCACAGCTTTTTGTCGGTGCGTGTCTCGAACTTGCCATTTGCCGATCTTCGGGCTTGCGAGGCGGCGGCTCTACCGACTGAGCCAGACCACTCGGCCCTTTCCCAGTGCTTTTTGAACATAGTAATTAGGGCACTGTGGCCACCCTGGTCTCACCCAGTTTTTCTTCCCAATTTCAGCTTTTGGCTCCAGCAAGAACATTAAAAAATACTAAAGTACATGGAACCCATTCATTGTTATCCTCATTGTCATTTCATAGTGCAGTTGATTGTATTTCCATCAGTTTGTCCATGTGGATTGGAAAGCATAGAATAACTAATTGTTTGGAGCAACTGTATTCATTTTCCTTTCCTTTCGTTACTACTTGTGCATAGTGCCTTTTGCATGCAGCGGGTGGCGCAGCGGGTTAAACCACTGAACCATGAGCTGTTGATTGAAAGGTCGGCAGTTCGATTCCACGCGACGGCTCCTACCAACCTAGCAGTTCGAAAGCAAGAAATTGCAAGTAGATTAATAGGTACCCCGTCAGCGGTAACGGTAACAGTGTTCCATGCGCCTCGGTGTTGAGTCATGCCGGCCACATGACCATGGAAACGTCTTCGGACAGCTCTGGCTCTTCGGCTTTGAAACGGAGATGAGCACCGCTCCCTAGAGTCGGACACGACTGGACTTAATTGTCAAGGGATAACTTTATCTTTTTATCTCTGGACCAGGGCCATTATTTTTTCTAACTACTGTACTGTTAAAAAGCAGAGATCAGATATTCAGAAAGCATTCTTTAAAGAGAAAATTATTTTAAAGATGACTACCAATCAATTTAATGATATCTCTTGGAGAATGGTTGCACTTTGGAAAATCATCTTTCAATTGCCAGCTCTTTGATAATCCTGTCCCTGAGCAAGCCTCTCTTTAAAGTGACCACTTGAAATGATCAGCCCAATTTTATTTGACCATTAATGAAAAACCATGTATGCTATGCAACCCATTTTTGCTGGATTCATGGGTGGGGTCACATAATAAAATATGTATTCATTCAGTGAAGATATGCTATTTGAAAATGAGCCAAAATTTTAGAGTTTTTTTTTTTTCATCAGCACATCAGTGTATTATTAAGAAAATGATTAATTTGATTAATTTCTGGCGTGTTGTGTTTTGTCACATTGTGTACATTACCTGAATACAGTGATGTAGAATTAAGTGTATTGACTCGGACTCAAGTCACATCAATGACTTGACTCTGACTTGACTCGGCAATTGTAAAAGACTCGAACGACTCGACTCAAGACTTGGAGCCTTTTTACAACAAGTCGAATTTTATTCAGGTTTAGACCCATTTTCCCCATTAAATAGATAGGCAACCAACGATTCGGGACTTGGGGGCAAAGACTTGGGACTTGATCCACATCCCTGCCTGAATACGTTTGGATATCAATTCTCCCCCCCCCCATATTTTCTATTGAAGTTGGGAGCAAATTGATGATCATATTGGTCCTTGTAGGTATTTAGTAACAAAGTTGTTTTAAGACTTACAGCTCTGTAAAGTCAATTTGGTGGAATGTTAGTCTGGTGAGATTGAAAATACCGTATTTATTGGCGTATAAGAAGCACTTTTTTGTCTAAATTTGTGACCCAAAATAGTAGGGTGCGTCTTATACGCCAATACTAAAAAAATCCCTTTCCCCCCCCGCCCGTTTTAAAGCATTTTTGGGCTTACCGGGTTTTTTTCGGAGCCGGAGAGCTCCCTTGTGCTTTCTTCCCTGACTAATCTATCCAATCTACAGCTGTTTGTCGGGTTTAATTTATGCACGTGCATGAGTTAAGCTTCTCAGCAGCCAGCAGAGGGCGCTGTGCTCAGTTCAGTTCAGCTGAGCTGCAGAGGGCCTAGTCTTCCCAGCTCTCCTGGATGCTGAATGAATGCAGCTTGGGTGAGCTTCTGAACTGGGCCTAGTTGGGAGGCTTTGGAAACTGTGCATAGGTGGGGTGGGGGAAAAGAGTTGAGTCTGGGGGTTTTGTATTTGGGATTTATGTTGTTTACTTTGGAAACTGTGCATGGATGGGTTGGGTAAAAAAGAGTTGAGTCTGGGGTTTTTTTGTGCTTGGGATTTATGTTCTGGTGCATTTTGTTCATGTGTCTTATTGCTGTGTGTTTTAAAAGAGATCCTGGTATTTTTGTGCAATTTATGTAAATTAGCTAATTAAGCAGCCAAGCGGTAAGTGGCCAAGTGGCCCAAAAATGTTTTAAATGTTTTTTTCTTGAAACCCAGGGCCAAAAGGAAGGTGCATCTTATACGCCGGTGCGTATTATACACCGATAAATACAGTAATTGGGGATGACAATGACAATACACCAACTTCAAGACAGCATAGGAGACAGAGCAACACATTTGACCCTGTACTGTGGGGCAAGGTAGCAAATGGAAGATTCTCTCATCCTTCTTACTGTGTTTTCATGGAAACTGACTGTGAGTGGCACATTACAGCATTTCATTTTGATTGTGAGCAAATCCAAATGTGCTCCTTTTTTAAAGGTCAAGCCCTTAGCTGGTAGTTGAGGATCAGGACAAGCCTTGCTATGAGGCTGACTGTAGCGGCTGTTTCGAGGGGTGCGTTCAGAAGGAGGGGTGAATGGACGAGGGATTCCCTGCACCCCACAACTCCCTGCTTCCCGCCTCTGGCCCACTTCCCACCAAGCCACTGCGATCAGCTCTCCGATACTCTTCTGTTCACTGGGAGCAAGTGGGAAGAGGGTTAGGGCAGCAGCAGCAGCCCACCTTTTTCTCCAGCGCCACTGGAGGAGGAGCAGCAGAAGGATTGAGAATAAATAAGTTGCTGTTGCCACTGCCTCCTCATTGTCTATCCTGCTGCTTAGGAAAGCCGTCAGTGGGCAAGGAGAAGCAGAGCATTAGCTCTGGTGCCACCTTCCTCTTCTTCCATGCTGACCTGCTTGAAATAAACAGGATGAGCAGGGTCTACTGGGAATGTTCCCTGCTGCTCTCTGAATCCCTTGCACGTGCCTGGCTGCTTTCCTAAGGACAAGGTGGCTGTGGTGGGGCACACAATTATTGGGGGTGCATAGCTAGCAGGGGCGGCAGATCTGCCCTCAGTTCATGCTGCCGATCCGCTTCGCTCAAGCCACTCCTGTTGAGCATTCATGCATGCATAGGCAAGGGACTGAAACTAGGCAAGGAACACATCTACCTCCTGCTTTCAATTAGGACAAACAGTCTTCCATTGTATCAGTAGCTTCCATTCCAAAATGTTTGAGCCTCTTGCCTCAGTAAAACAGTCAAGATGAACCAGAGAAGTATGCTGACACATGCAATCCCAAAATAATGGTATGCATTGTCTGCAGTGCTGATGTAGTTTTGTATTGCTATATCAAGAATGCCTCATCTGAAGTATTTGTGCTATTCCAGCAAGCCTCGCATCCTCAAAAGTGATAGCTAAAACACATACAATTAAGCTCAGCTTTTTAAAATTGACAAAACAAATATTCCTTTCTCCTCGGCTCCCTACAATTATAGCCACAAGTGCCACTCACCAATCCAGTAACAACCCTAATCTTACATCAACAGTTCATCGGTCTTTCATTGCTGTCCATATGAACTTGTCATATAGGCTTTTCTTTTGAGCATATCGTAAACCTCACTAAACAAGTGGGCATATTTCAGGGAGTAACTATGGTTATTAAAGAAAAGTAATAGCCCTTAAAACTGAAGCATGCTAAGAAGTTGTGGGGAATGAGGAGCCTTTTTACCTTACTAGAAAATATAAACCCTTAGTGTGTGGGCAACAGGGTGCTGATTTGCCTGAGACAGCTTGCACAGCATTTCCATTCTGTGTCCTGTAACCTGCATGTTTGCAAGAACAGCTTAACTAAGATGTTTCTTGGGAATGCCAGAGTGTCTGACCATGATCAGGTAATGCAGAGGACTGAGCAGGAACCAGCCAGCACTCGGCTGAGTGTAGAATTTCTGGTTATTGATCAAGACCATGGGTTTTCCACCTTTGGATCAGCCAATCAGAACAGTAGGATATGGAGCAATGAGAGGGCAACATAATTGGCTAGTTTAAAACCGTGCACATTTTCTGCTCGAGCTGTGACAAATGTGAATTGTACATGCGTTGCTGATTGCCCCTTAGTTTCCTGGATGTGAACAGAGGAACTGCAACTAACAGCACAATCCTATGCATGTATACTTGTAAGTAAGTTCCATTGTGTTCAGTGGGACTTACTCCCTGGAAAGTGTTCATAGGATTTCAGCCTAAGTAACTCTTTAAGAAGGGCCATGAAGAGTCATGTTAGTTGTTCATTGTTTTCAGTTTGCCTCTCACTCTAAGATTGTTTTTGTCTAAAAGCAAGTGCCACTTTTTATCAATCAATCAAACCTTTATTGGCATCACAAACAAACATACAAGTTAAATATACCAATACACAGTCACCATCATTCCAGTGACACAAACTATTGGATAAAAGAGGAAAAATAAATAAAAAAACAGTCTATTTTTACATCTCTAGGTCGTTAGTAAGGCTAGAAGTCTGTAATGCACTTTGGGGGCAGAAAACCAAATAAAGATATTTAGCCACTATCTTGGTGAGCTCCTGGTCTTTTCCATATAATAAAAAATGTATGACCTCCATCTCTGGTTTCCAGGTGGGAAACTTTGTATCAATTTATCCTTTTCCCCCGTTCCCCTTTCTATTTTTGCCTTTGAAAATAAACTCTCATTATTTTTACAAGAACATTTTTCTGTCCAGAGCACACAACCACCACCCCTCCATCCTGACAGCTGTGCAGGACTAATGCTATCCAGGGTATATGTGGGTGCTAAGGCGTTGGGCATACCCTAGTGATTCTTTGATCACTCATCCCTTTTGGACTTACCCAAATGGGAGGTGGTGTTTCAAAAGGCACCCAATATACCCCCTAAGGGGTCTATGCTGCTGTGCAGTCCCCTCCAGTTCCTGTGTGGCAGCTCAGCAGTGTTTCTGGATGCACAGAGATGTCATATGTTATCGCTAAACTTCTGGAAATGCCGAGCTGCGTGAAGCTCGGCTTTGCTCATCTTTGAGCTGTGTGGCCGTGCGGCTGTGCAACTTAAAGGGAACAGTGCACCCAAGGATGTGTGGTCAGGTTCATGGTCTGCACACTTTGCTTCTTCCCAGCATCACTACGTGGAGGGCAGTGAGTCCTCCTCCTCCACAATATAAAACACAAAAATCCATTTTATATTTATGGCACAGTTGTATAGGGGACCCTTGAAATGCATGTTTAGTTGCCAGTTCTGTATTTGAATCATGCTCCTGCTGATCTGAAAGATCTAATTTCCTGTGCCATTCTTAACATTTAAAAGAAAATGTAAATTATATTAAAGGAATAAAGTTATATGCTTTGGAAATAAAGACCTGCTGTAAGTAATTTAATTATAGTTTTAAAAGCTAGAGATCCAATAATTAGTTTAGATTGAATGCATGCTAATGTCGGTCTCTTGCACACAAGACTTCTCATTTTGATGTATGCTAAATTGAAACCTAGCATAAAATGGCTAATTATGTTGGTAATTGAGTATATGAGTTTTAAAATCTAAATGCAGCATGGTAGGTGAAGGTATGTGTTTTCCAACTGAAAAAAATAATCTCTCATACCATTAGTGTTGTTGTTGTTCAGTCATTAAGTCGTGTCCGACCCTTCGTGATCCCATGAACCATATCCCGCCAGGCCTTCCTGTCCTCCACTATCTTCCTGAGTTCGCTCATTTTCATGTTCGTTGCATAGGTGATGCTGTCTAACCATCTCATCCTTTGCCTTCCCCTTCTCCTTTTGCCTTCGATCTTTCCCAGCATCAGAGTCTTCTCCAGAGAGTCCTCTCTTCGCATTAGGTGGCCAAAATATTTGAGCTTCAGCCTCAGTACCTGTCCTTCCAGGGAACAGTCAGGGTTGATTTCATTTAGGATTGACTGATTTGATCTCCTAGCAGTCCAAGGGACTACCATTAGTAGACTCCTCCTTTCTCCCAAATTCTGAAAGAGAAAACTTGGGAAAAGTGAGAAAGATTTTCTTGATCTTCATATTGGGGCTTTGTACTTCTGCTTTCTTAAAAATCCCCCAGGAAATGAGAGAAGACTCTCCCAAGTTTTCTATGAACTGCAGAGATCCAGGAATATATTTTCTCTACATTTAGGCTTTTGCAAGAAGCAGAGCAAAAATCATCTATTCCCCTGAGTTTTGTGCAATTCATAGAGATGAAATCTTTGTGTTGGGTGGTGAACAGGGGTAACACATTGCTGCTGAGTGCATTTATGGAAGCCTGTGCTTATATCAGTCTTCTTCCAACTATATTTCAGGGAGGTGATGTTCATCCCCTGTTCCATACACACTGTGTTTGCCTACTTTCCTCACCATGGGTGACTGTGTGTGAACTCATTGTATATAAGGACAGTGTCTATTCCATATTTGGGATTGTTATGAAGGGCATTGAAAATGAAATTGCTAGCATCATAATGCCTTCATAAATCTATGTTTGCAGCTGCATTTGGAATACTGCATACATTTCTGGTCACCTTATCTCCAATGCAACATGACAGAGCTGGAAGAGGTAGAGAAGGGAGCAGCCAAAATGATGAAAGGAAAAGCTAAACCATTTGGGCCACTTTAATTTTTTTTTTTTTTTTTTAGGGGGGATACTGAGGACCTGTGTGGAATGATATGGAGAGGATTTGGTTTTTGGTCCTGTGTTATAACCCTTATGAAATTGACTGGCAGCAGATTCATGGCTGACAAAAGGAATTAATTCTTCGCATAATGCACAAGATGTGTTGATGACCGTGGAGGATAGGTCTATTGACAGCTATTAGTTATGAGAGCTAAATGCAATCTCTGTGTTTGGAGAAGTATACCTTTGAATACCAGGTGCTAGGGACAAGCAGTGCCTTGTTGCCTTTGTGTCCAGGTGCAGACTTCTTGGCTGTAACTGGCTGACTGTACTTGGAAACAGGATGTTATGCTAGATAGACCTACCATGTCCTGATCCAACAAGGCTGTGCTTATGATGCTGGTTGGAGCAGCTGTGAGATTTGTGGCTTCTCTACACTGAGCCACCATTGAAAGCCCAGCAATCCCTTGAAAGCCCAGCAATATTCATTGGAACCTGGAGGAACTGCTTTCCTTAACTGACCTTGGCTTTAAGGGAACTACTAATAACTTCGCAGCAGACCAAATCTATCCATGTGGCATAAGAGCAGAGCTGTCCCTAGTAGGGAGCAGGCAGGATGTGGACCCAGGGCAATCCAACCAGTGCAGGGTCCCTCTTTTATGGCCATATATTGGTCATGAAAGTGCGGGGCAAAGGCCGGCCACACAAGTTGCCTTACCCAAGGGACGGCTCTGCATAAGAGACCCAGGGCTAACTTGCACTGACTAGATCAGCATGTGAATGTTATTACTGATTTAAACTTTTTGAAAGAATAGCAACATTCTTAATGTACTACTAATTCTATTGTTTGTTTAAATCAAACGGTGACTGGTGTGAAAACTGAAATGTTACTTTTTAAGCTTTTCATTGGTCATTTATTTGTGTGTGAATGAATGTGAATAAACAATGCTGGATCAATTCTACTCCTTTTATTACAGCTAATGGCATTCATCCTCTAACAGATGGCTGCTGTGTTGTTCTTTTAATGGGAGCCTTCGTCTACACTAACTGCATTTTCTGTTTATTGCACCTTTGTAGTACTGTGTTTGGAGCTACCACTTGCCTAAGCCAATAACATTATGAGGCCATGTATACAACGTCTTTTTTAAACACACATAGTCCATCCCATAGAATAGTGTTTTGGAATAAAAAAATTGAATGATTCCAAGAGAAGGAAAATAAAGACAAACTGAAGAAGACAGGCTATTTCCAGTACCTCCTTCCCCGATAGCCTTATTTACTTGTTATTGTAATAAGTTCTGTAATTGTTGATAAAGTCACACACATACATGCTCACTTCCATTTATCCTAATGACACTGCAACGTTAGATTGCAGCATGAATGAAAATGTTGGTATGCTTTCAATGCATTGGCAGCCTACATTGACCTTCAGGAAAAATGAAATGCTCTGCTGGCTAGGGAAACAATTGAGCTGAAACCAGTGAGGCGCAGTCAACTCAGAGATAGACTTCCCAAATTAAAAGTGGTTAGCAACAGCTCCAAACAAGATTGGGAAGTAAGAGCAGAACAGCTTTCTTCAAGGTGATTCATGCAATGAATAAGACACAATCAGGAGCACGAAGTTCTAATAAAGAGCAATAGCCATTAAATTGAAGAACTTGAACTTTAAATTGAACATCAGTGTCTGGAAAAGTCTGAGCACAAGCTAGTGTCAAAAATCAGTACTTGTTGACAATTCCAGGGACAAGTTTAAATTGATGACCTTTTAACAAATTAGGGCATGAAATATATCAGTAGGTGCAAGCAATTAATTTGCTACAATCGCATATTGTTGGTTTTTGTTCTAAGTACCTATTTTGGCAGAATATGCATTCAAGAGCATTACATATTTTTCATGACCTTTTCTGATTACTGTATTGGAATACAATGGAGGCACTGCCATATTCCCCATTAATGTCAATTGGTTTGGTTACTGGAAAGAGAAGGTCAAGGCTTAAATTATCCTGCAAATTCTCCACAAACTAATAATTGTTTAAAAATGGTTGATCGCACACAGGAGCAAATAAGCTCCAGAGAAACACTAATGATTTAAGTAGTGCTACTCCAGAGAGAGCAGATGCAGCTAGATTGCTGGCATGTGTTTTTGGAAACTTTCCATTCCATTTTTTGTTTTTGGAAACTGTCCAGAAGTTTACATTAAAACTAGAGTATCTGAAGGATTGGGGAGGAAAAGGGCATGTATATATCAACCTCAAATTTCTAGGGAATCAAATAAACACACACAAGATCACTAGTTTATTTATTTAAAATATATATACTGCACCTTTCCATTCTTCTAGAAACTCAAGGCATAAAATACAATAAAAAAATTGACTGGAAAGAAAAGAGGATGGTTGGTTACCAGTTTTGGGTGCTGGCTTGGTAGTCCTTGGGTCCCCCTTATAGGGAGAAAAGCGTGGCAAAATTTTTAATAAATAATAATAATGATAATCTTGAAGGAATTGGGGGTGCTTCACACAGGACAAGTGGGTCAAATGCATGAACATAGTGACAGAAAAGCAGGCAGATGAGCGAAGAACCTGAGGGGTTCTTTGATCCAACTTTTTCTCCCTTAAAATCCCATAGGAACATATTGGATCTTTTGTTGGGTGAACTCATCAAGAAACCTTCTCTTGGGACTTGATGGCCCTTGATTGCTCATCTCCGGTCCTAAATGGATGCTTCTGTTGTTTTGACACCCTACCAAGTGTGCAGTAGCTAACTCCGGCTGCTTCATTAGCATGGATTCTTTTGAGTTTAACCATGGAGTTGGTGACAGCAGCTAGGGTGGGGGACCCCTCTTTTGTGGTGTTAACAATTTTGTTCAAGTCAGAAAGCTCCCACAATGTGGCTCTGTTGCATTAAATTTTCCAAGAAATGAAAGTAACGCAAGCCTTCTCCCAAGTTGGCCAGCTTGGGGGGGGGGGAGGGGGTGATTGCTCTGACTGACCCATATTTGGCCTTCTTTGATGCCTGTAGAATCTGAGGCCTCTTGCCATCAGTCCAATTCCAAATTCGTGGTATTGGCCTGCATCCTGATAGGCACCCAGTGCCACGAACATACATAGGTATACTAGCGTGTCATGTGTCGCACATTCAGATAAAAGGAAATAAAATGTTGCCAGGCAATAATGGGGAGATATTATGGAAGAGGGAGTTTAGCATGTAAAATTAGTTCCCTTGCCCCCTGCTTTAAAATAAATAGGGCAGAGACATGACTACCAAATACAGCTATCTCTATTATAGTTTAGATCTAAATACACGTGCTCCATATTCATGAAGTCCTTAGTATTGGGGGATGCTATATATGAGTGGGTCAGATTGTTCTAGTGTCTAGGTGTTAACAGTGTCCCCCAAGTACTAGATATTGGCTACCTATGTCATAACTCTTTGAACTGAAGTTAAGTAAGGCTGCAGTCTTGTACACACTTACCTGGGAGTATAACCTATTGAATTTAGGCTTACTTCTGAGTATATTTGCCTAGAACAGCACTGTAATTTACTTGAAATTAACAGCCCAATCCAACCTAAATCCTCACATGGTGATGCAGTGTCACTGGTGTGGGCAACACTGTATCCCAGGGCCGATTTTTGACTACTAGAGGTCTCCTCGGAGTGAGGGGACATTTGTCCCCTTGCCCTAGAGCAAGGGTGGGGAACCTATTTGCGGTGGAGGGCCATTTTCCCATGGAGAAAATTTGTTGTGGGCCGGCCGTTAGTCCGGCTGAAATTTTTGCCCTCTCTTGGCCTTAGTGGCATTCTGCGCATGTACAGAACCGCCGGTTTCAGAAGGAGTCGCCGCCGAGGTGAGCACGGGGCCTCCGGAGCCGCCGGTCTGGTCTTGCGTGGGCCGGACCTGATGGACTCTGGTCCGGTCTTGTGCAGGCCGGACCGGATCGCCCCGGGGTCCAGAAACGGCCCGTGGGCCGGAGTTTCCCCACCGCTGCCCTAGAGTAAGCCTCAGCAGCCACAACGACTGGTCAACTCAGACCTTCACCAGCAATATCGAGTTGATCTGTGCAGGTGGAGCAGGCTCAGGAAGTTAGGATTTGGTGCTCACTGCTACCGAACCTACCCCCCCCCCCAGGCTTGACTTGTCCACCCCGCCCTCATCTCCCTGTTTCACCCTCCCCGTGCCTGTTCATCCCCCATTACCCTGATTCGCCCCCCTGTGCAGGGTTTACTTGCTCCAGCGGGCCTCGGGCAGTGCGTGTGGAAAGTCTCCAGCCTTTTCGCTGGCGTGCTGGCTCTCTGCACTGCCACGAAGCATTTTATGGCGCTTTTGCGACAGCCTGTACCAGCAGAATGCACATTCCACTGCTGCAGACCTTCGTTCGGAGTGTGCCTTAAAGTATCCAGCATGTTGTTGTTGTTGTTGTTCAGTCGTTAAGTCGTGTCCGACCCTTCGTGATCCCATGAACCATATCCCGCCAGGCCTTCCTGTCCTCCACTATCTTCCTGAGTTCGCTCATTTTCATGTTTGTTGCATCGGTGATGCTGTCTAACCATCTCATCCTTGGCCTTCCCCTTCTCCTTTTGCCTTCAATTTTTCCCAGCATCAGAGTCTTCTCCAGAGAGTCCTCTCTTCGCATTAGGTGGCCAAAATATTTGAGTTTCAGCCTTAGTACCTGTCCTTCCAGGGAACAGTCAGGCTTGATTTCATTTAGAATTGACTGATTTGATCTCCTAGCAGTCCAAGGGACTCTCAGGAGTCTTCTCCAGCACCACAGTTCAAAAGCATCTATTCTTCGGCGCTCAGCCTTCCTTATGGTCCAACTCTCGCAACCATACATTGCTACTGGGAACACCATCGCCCTGACTATACGAACTTTTGTTGGCATGGTGATATCTCTGCTTTTTATTATGCTGTCTAAGTTTACCATAGCTTTCCTTCCAAGGAGTAAGCGTATCCAGCAAAGTATCCAGCATAATGGACATCATTTGATAGACATAGACTGGCACACTTTTATTACCATTATTTCTAACCTCATAGTACTTTAATAACTCTCTTGAACTGCTATGCTTCATGTTACTTTATAGCTTTCTCTTGAAATATAAATTAAGAATTCATAATATGCTGTTCACTGTGACATAGCCCCAGAAGCACCGTTTCTTTTGGAATGTATGTATATCTTGGGGTCGACTTGCTAAAAGGCCAAATTATCTTCCAAAGAATGTTTGGAAACAAATATATTTAGATACTATTCTGCTTGTCCCGGAGATCATGTATTGTCTACTTTCTTTTTTCTTTTCTTTTTTTTCTCCCTATACCTCAATACATAAAAAAGCATGAACCACACTCTCAAAGAAATTTCAGGGGCTCAGTAACAAAACACATGCTTTACATGCAGAAGGTCCTGGATTCAGTTCTCTAGTTATGTCTGGAGAAGCCCCAGAGTCTAAATTCCTAAAGAGCTGCTGCAGTCAAAGTCAACAAACCCTAGTTTAGATAAACCAATAGTTTGATCCAGTACAATGCTGGTTCCTATGTTTCTCAAAGCATATGTTCCTCGTAAGGCATATGTGGACCAGAGTTTCTGATTTTAGTTTCTTGCAGTAGCTCTCAGAGGTGAACGTAGAACTTTGCGGGGTGGAGGCCGCTGCCGCCATGCCCCCATGGCCGCCACATGCCACGCCCCAATGTAGTGCGCCTACGCGGCGCGGAAACGCCCCCTGGCGCTTTTTGGCTCTTTTTTTGAGCCAAACGGCTTCAGGGCGGGCGGGCCGAAATGCAGCCGTTTTCGGCTGCGAAGAGGAAGCGACGGGACAGGTAAGCGACCCACACCCTGGGGCCCACCACCCAAACTGCCCCCAGTGCCACGAAGTCTCTGGTAGCTCTTCATATTGCATCAGAAGTCACTTAAGAGAAATTGCCTAGTTGGGTGTGACATGATGGTGGTGTAATTTATGGAAAGAGATTTATAAACCCAGATACCCTGCTTTTTTTTAAGCAGAAGACTGCAACACAGTCTTTCAATCTGCGGCCATGTTTGCTTAATGTACTCCTGTCAGTAAATCCAATGATCATTCAATACTATTTGTGGCTGTAACAATTAACACAGTTATGCAGGACTAATTATTTAATTAAGACTAAAAAACAGAGAAGAGATGGAACTAAGTTCTTTATATAATATAGATATAGAAATGGTCTTACTTCATCATCTGCTGACTGATCAATGATACCTTGAGGCTTGTCCTTTGGTGATATCCTTAATGGCTAAAATACACTAAATTGCATTAATTAGTATATGCAGCCATCTACTTTTAAAACTCTTAAAAGAACTATGGCAACCAAAAATGTATTTTGGATGTACAGTGCTACTAAAAAGGAAAAAAAAATCAAATTGCATTAAAGATCAAACCTGCTTCACCTGTAAAATAAAGATTCTTAGAAAAACAATAATTCAGTCACATAAAGATTTGTTATCTAAACGAAATGGCCAAGTTAGAAAGAGATTAGCAATTTAAGAGTAATTTGGCCATATGTCTAATGGGTATGGTTCATAAACCTACACATAAAAAGCTTTGAAATGGAGAGTGGATGGTAAAAATCTTGCCCGGTTTTATCTTCTTTAGTTTTACTATTTAAATTGCTAACTCTTTCCTAACCTGGCTTCTTAAAAATAGTATTACTTAGTTAAGGAGGACGTACAGTTTGTTGCCTCAGATTTTTGATGTGCAACTTAGCATTCCTCTTCTGCTATTAAAACGTATCTTAAATTAGGTACTGGGCAGCCGAATCCTTTGGGCTCATAGTGCTACCTGCCTTACGGCAGTCGTGAAAACACTTCCAGCAGTGCTGGAGCGCCGGCGGGAAGGCCTGAGCCTTCCCGCATATGCTGGGGCAACGAAGACAAACTGACCTAGCTGAGGGGTCAGGAAAGGCGGAACGGGGCAGGGGATGATGGAATGAGGCAATGATGGGGGTGAGAGGGAGGTTTGGGTCAACACAGACTTGCAGAGACCTCCACGACTGTCTCCTGCAGCCTTTTTGGTGCTGCTGCATTGGCGAGGGAGGGGATTGGATAGGATTGGGCTCCAAGTTTACTATATACAAATCAGTGTGCCAACACAGAGTTGACTGTTCTAAGAGCTCTGATGGAGTTTCTGTGAGTGCAAGTGTTCTCTATTCAGCACGTCAGGGATGACTTAATATACTCTTTATTATGTATTCAGTATAGAACAGCTGTCCCAGCACTGCATTGCATGGAGAAGTCTGTGCTCACCAGAACTAATGTGTATGCATGGGACAGCCTACAGATCCCTTGGTTGGGCTAGTGGTGGTAAGTTGCAAAATTCTGGATACATTTTCCTGAACGTAAGCCCTCTGAAGTCAGTGGGACGTATTTCCAGCTGAAACTGCAGAGAATGTGCTGCTAATATAGTATCACCTTGATCTGATCTGTTTTTCAAACATGGATCATATGTCAGACAGGCTTGTCTTTGTGAGGAAACTAGTTTCTGTGACTGAAAATTCCTTCTTCTGGTGGTATTTATGCACAATGATAAGGCAGTGAACCAGATAACCAGAAAACTATATTGTGAGTCTGTATTACTCTGTAGCCCAGACAATAGCCAGCTTATGTCCTGTGGGCAGGGGCGTCGCTGGAGCGTGGCGGGGGGGCGGGGCGCCCCCGGGTGACTGCGCACCCCACGCGCGCCACCCTTCGGACGCTCCGAGGCCGGCCCGGGAGCCAGCCTCGGAGCGTCCGACCCCGTCGACGGGTCTTTGCATGCGCGAAAATCCGAAAAATACCCGGATGGACGCGCTGCCTGGGCCTTCTTTTAGAAGGCCCTGGGGCACCGATGGGGTCGGACGCTCCGAGGCCGGCTCCCGGGCCGGCCTCGGAGCGTCCGAAGGGCGACGCGGGGGGGGGCGGGTCGCCCCCCGCGCCACGATATCGTAGTGTCACTAGGGTGACGCGCGCCCCCTGCCCCAGGGTGACACATGTCCTAGTGACGCTACTGCCTGTGGGTCAGCCCCAGCCCATGAAAATCACCAGTCTGGCCCTCTGACTTGTGGCACTGCCTCAAATTCAGCCCTTTGACTATATCCAGCAGAGCTTCCACCCACACATGCCCACACTGCTGGCAAAGATTGCATATTTGTGTCATGTCATGTAGAGGTAGCAGCACCAGCATCACAGTTCAACAAAGTGCACCCATCAATGTGCCTGCTACTGCCAGTGATGGTGCGTTCTGCCATTTACTCCAATTTCTTCCCCAAATCTTTTTGTCTCGCTTCACTTGATGCGGAATCCATCCATCCTCTTACCTCTCTCCCAGTCTTTCCTCTCTCTCAAGACTACCTCCAAATACCATGACAGACGTCAGCTAACAGCCCAATGTGCATGCCTGCCAGGGCATTAAGTCTTTTAATTTCAGATCAGCCAGCTGGGAAGGAATCTAACCTGGAAGATTAATTGTGTATATTTAATTTAGAAAAGGCAGAAATGTATTTGGTGTGTGCTTTGTAGATAGTTATGGGGAAAAAAAGCCTGGATTAATTGTTAATTGATGGGAGAGGTGGAAGTATAATAATAATTCCTACAACTTTTAAAATGTGTGTGTTTGCATGTGTGTAAGGATGTGCACATGTGCTTTGTAAAAGTTGGTGGGGAAAGCTTGGATGGATTACTAATGTGTGGTGGGGGAGAACCTAAACTGCTGGATCATAGATTGCTTGTTCATCCAACTTTCAAAATTCTTTGTGTGTGTGTGTGAGAATGTACTACCACCAACTGCAAGTCCCCAATGGAGAGGTGGGAAGCCTGCTAAGGCTGGAATTTGAGTTTTAAAAGTCTATTTCTCGCAATGTGATCGCAGCCAATCAGGAATCACATAGTGAACATGACAGTGTAATGGTGCCATATAACCATTCTGATCCAGCTACACATCAGCGTAACTGCATAACAAACAAGTCCTTTTTAGTGTGAGGGAAGCGTTTCCTGTTTAATATTAATGGTCATAAAATGCAGAGCAAGACCATTACCTGAATGGGTATCCAGGGGAGGCAAAGACTACAACCACCTCTGCCACCTGAATAGGTGTTGGGAGCGTGGACAGTGAAGAGGGAGAGCATGTACATGCTGACTTTGTAATGCTGCAAACATTTTTCCCCACTTTGAGACCATTCCCCCCAAATTGGCAACAGGGAAGGCACTTTTCTGAGTAGGTGAATGTTTGTGAGGAGGAAATCTTGATGACCCCTCCCCTTTTTCAGCCCATGGTCAAGATAAACATGGACATATTGAGGTGAACAACAACCGGCTTAACTGCTGTTGTGGAGCAAATGAGCAGCAATATAGAATTTGGGAAACCAAGCAGTTTGGTGCATAACTATCTCGTATTAATAAACAGGGAAAAAAACAACAAGGCTACAGACCCAGCAGAGGGGCACCCACCTGAGTGGACAATCCTGCAGCTGCAGTAGTCGACTTTGGTACAATGGAGAAGGACCATGCAATACTTCTGTGTAAAGCCTTAAGAAATAGGCAGTGATCTTCTGTCATTTCTGGCTGACATCGGTGGCCAAGCCAAAATTGTGGTTGCCTGCAACCCTCCTTTCCCTACTTTGGAGCAGGGGATGGATCTGAAGGATGGTCCTAAGCTGCTGCAGAACCAAGGTGTGCTGCTTCTAGGTATTTTTGGTGGAGGATTGTTCAACTTGTTTGCACATAAAAAAAACTTCTAGGCAATCAGTACAAACAAGAAAAGTGTTTCAGTCTCTCTAATAAACAAGCTCTCAGTATGTTGGGGAAAAACATGTAGGGGGATACTGAAGTGAGTCTTTTCATTCTTTAATGGAAGCACCCTTAAACCTGCTATGTTTCAACCAAAATCCATGATTTGTTTAATAAGGCTTAAACTATTATGCCAGAATTCCTTCATTTGGTCACTTTTTCTAATATTTTTTTAACAGAAGCTCATGTACTGTATTTCACTGTGTTTCATTGATTTCATTCAAAATGAAACACATTCATTAAGTTTCATGAAATTATGTATTTCATTGTGTTTCATTCATTGTGTCTCTGTGGTCTCCTTATAATTCTGTAACGTCCCTAAAAACTGAACAGTGCATTCAAGCCATGTTTCAAGGAATCCTGGATTCCTCATGAGAAGATCAATAATAGTCAATAGGCTGCGTTAAGACAGTTTGCCTGCTACTACTGATCTTTCTGCAGTGGCATGTCTCAGGTATACCTTCTGTTCTTGTGAGGTTACAGGGAGGGCCAACAGGTCTAGACAGCAGTCCATGTAAACAGAATAAAAACCTTAGAACATCCCCTCATGCCCAGAATCCTCTGCAACACAGGGATTCCATGGTAGATACCATATGTAAGGGTCCCGTGGCAGACAAGTTGAAGTGAAAAAGATTTATCAGAAGCCTAGGACTGCTATCAAAACTAGTTGAATAAGAACAATACATGAGCATTCCCATTGAACCTTTACAACAAATGAAAATTTAACCATGAATATATGCCTTTTGTGAAACTATACCATATCATGGCACCTTGTATGCTTTTAGAAACTGAATTCATATTTCTCTGAATTTTTTCAAGATTGTTGGTGTTCAGCTTTGTATAATTATGAGGAGATATACATACCTACAAAAAGTAATTTTCACCATGACATTCTCAGATCTGAAATATTTTATTTAAAAGAACCATTGCTATCCTGTTCTTCACAGCTAGTGAGGTGAAAAGTGTAATTTGTTGGATGCTATTAGACTCAGACTCCATTCACTCAATAATGATTTTTATAATTATGTCTAGAAAAGATTTTGAATCCTTTTTAAGTACAATGAGCTGCTAATTATTCCAAACCTACAAAAAGAACAATAGATTAAACAATTTGTCTGTTAAAGCTTACAGAGCTGTATGCAGTGGATATTATTTTTGATAAGGAGAATACTTTAAAGCCAAATCATGCAGTATTTAGTGATTCTTTGAAGACTGCTGTCTGCATGTTAATTATAATGGATCCCAAAATGCAGTTTGAAATATAAAATTTCAAGTAAGAATTTAGAGCAGGATACTTTCCTTTATTATAGCTTACAGTATTGTATTGTCTCCGTTGCCTGGGAAAGCCAAGGACAGAAAGCGTAAAGTGAAAGGTTATTTACATACATTTTTCCTATTCTTTTCTCAGCAGCTTAAATGACAGCAACAGTTTTATATAATAAATAGCTGGTATTCTGAAGCAACAAATTCATCTAATTTTAACATCACTGCAAAGTGATTTATAAATTTATTTTCTTTTATCATAAGCACCGAAAGGTCCTTCTTGCTACTTCAGACTGATTGCCAAAGGACAGTTTGTTCTCATCGCAAGCTGTGGCAAAAATAGCAAGGTGGTTGAAATTTGGGCTTTTCAGAAGGATATGAAAACATACAATTTACTCGTTTGTCCCTTTAATGCTGTACTTACTGTATCTGTTTCAGACTGGTCAAATTACCTTTTACAAAGGGAGGCTTTTTTGTTCCTACGCCATGGGCTGCGTTGTCGCTCTGTGTGAATTACCAAAACCCATAATCTTTATTCTCAAAGAGCTGGTGCCCACTTTCTTCAGTGACTGTATTTACAGTCTTAAGGTGAGCCTGAGGTTGCTGGGCGTATTACAGCTCTGCAGCTGTAGGGATTTCATTTGCAATTAAAGTTTCAGAAGTCTTTTTCTTAACACATTTGTGGCTCGTTCAGGATACAGACATGAGTATTGTTTCTTTTCAGTTATGGGGAAAAAGCAGTTTTGGAAAATGAACATTAACTACTAGGTTTGAAATACACCAAAGTAGTGAAAGGAAAGAAGTTCTCTTCTATGCATTAGTAATACAAGTTTAGAAGTACTTCTTTCAAATACTTTTAAAATAAATTGTACTTTTTTCCCTAAATGCTAATATGGGCTTTTTTAAAAAAAATCCAAAATGTATATTTTTATGTATTGGCCAAACCCAGATTGGTTTAGAGTACTATTTCAGATTAAACTCCCATTTGCTTTAATACAGTATATTCCTTTGTACGGTAAGGAACAAGATACCGTATTTCTTCGAGTCTAAGACGCCATCGATTCTAAGGCGCACCTTTACTTTCAATACCACCAGCAGGGGGAAAAAAATCCATCGATTGTAAGATTCACCTCCCCTTCATTGAATCTACCCGCTCAGCACCAACTCTCCCCAGCATGTCTCCTGCAGCTGAGGATGACTGAGTGCACTGCCTTTGCATAGCATTTCTGGCCCCGCCAGAAAGTGCCATTTCCTTCATTACCTGGGCTTGGGGGAGCTTCAGGGAGGCCTGCGCAACCCTCTGCAGGCCTCCCTGATCTTCAGCTCGGTGAAAAACAGCGATTTTTGGGCATTTCTGGTTTTTGCAAAAACCCGAAATGGCTGAAAATCACCGTTTTTTGCCGAACTGAAGATCGGGGAGGCCTGCAGAGGGTTGCGCAGGCCTCCCTGAAGCTCCCCCAAGCCCCAGTAAGTAAGAAGATAGCATTTGGGGGTGCTTTTTGGAGACCTTCGATTCTAAGACGCACCCCATTTTTTGAAATGCTTAATTGGGAAAAAAACATGCGTCTTAGAATTGAAGAAATACAGTAATATTTAGACTTCCACCCAGTGCCCAGACTGGGTGCCTTGTGACAAAGCCCTTCATGGCATTGCCACATTGGCAGTGGTAGTACAATGGTAGCACATTGGGTGCTACCACTACCACAGGTAGTGAAATTTCAAATAACACCCCTGCACTGACCTCCTGGAGAAATTGCCTATCTACCAATCATTATCTTAGTTTAAGACTTTCTGCTTGACAAATTGTTAGATCTGTTTGGTGGAACTGGTTGGTATTACCTAATCACGCTATCTTTGTGATGTTCAAATACCTCCTAATGTCTACTAACTTGTCCAACAAAAGACAAAATACTAACACTTCAGAATACACTGGTGAAAAAAAGGGGACAATTTAGCATTTTAATAGATGTAGCATTGATCCAGTCATGTTACATTTCCATAACTTGAAGGACAGAACACCTTCTGAATCTGTGTTGTGTGAGAACAAAATCATATTGAAAAATAAGTGGTCAAAATTAGGATTTATATCTCTATATATAAAAGAACAAGTCCTGACTCACTGACTGACTCATCACTGCCCTGCCCAACCCCCCAGGCCTAGACACGTGAAATTCAGGGAGTACGTTCCTTCCGTGACGTAAGCACCCGCTAAGAAGGGATTTTTAGAAATTCCACCCCTAAGGGAGCAAAAAGGAATGCAATGCGTTTTCAGGGATTCCTCGTTATCTCTCAGGCCTAATGAGATAGCTGCTTGATTTTGGATTACAAAAGTTACCTGTCCAAATGCTGAAAAACACATTTCGGGATTTTGCCCTAATCGACCCAGAAAGGGGCAAACCTTGATTCAGGGGTCAATTATAGAACCCTTCGTATCTGCTGTGTTTGTGGAGCTAAACCATTTCTTTTTGGCAAGTGGGTGTCTTTGTATAATCTTTAGAAATGGTTTTCACGGTTTTTTGAAATTTCACCCCTGAAGGGGTAAAAAGGAGGTAAAAGGAAAAATGGGTGACATCACCGCCCAGCCCCAACCCCTGGGCCTAGAAACGTGAAGTTTGGGGGGGGTACAGTCCTTCCGTTTCATAAGCACCCGCTAAGAAGTCGCTAAGAGAGGGCCGGACAGGATGGGGATTCTGTTGGTGTACCGCCTGCCTTGCTGCCTAACAGTCACCTGCCTGAGCTGACTGGGGTGATCTCGGCGGTGGCGTTGGAGTCCCCCCGCCTATTAGTGCTGGGGGACTTCAATGTTCATGCCGAGGCGCCCAAGGCGCCCTTCATGGCCGCCATGACAACCATGGGCCTGTCCCAGAAGATCTTGGCCCCGACACATGAGGCAGGACATGTACTAGACCTAGTGTTTACAGCTGAACAAGGGGGCGACGATCTGGATGTGGAGGAGATTGACATCACTCCGTTGTCATGGTCAGATCATTTTCTGGTAAGGTTTAGGCTTGTTGCAACCTCCTTCCTTCGCAAAGGCGGGGGACCGCATTCTGTGGTTCGCCCCCGGAGGCTAATGGATCCAGAAGGTTTCCTGAGGACTCTGGGGGACTTTCCCACTGCCAAGACTGGTGACTCGTCTGAGGCCCTGACCTCTGGAATGAGGAAATGGCCAGGGCAGTGGATGAGATCGCTCCTGAGTGACCTTTGCCACGCTGCAGACTCAGAGCGGCTCCTTGGTTTACTGAGGAGCTGCAAACGATGAAGCGACGGGGTAGATGTCTTGAGCGATGGTGGCGGAAAACTCGTGCCGAGTCTGACCGGACACGGAGTAGGGTCCATTATAGAGCCTACTCCGTGGCGGTGGTAGCATCGAAGAGAAATTTCTTCTCTGCTACCATTGCGTGTGCAGGCAATCGTCCAGCGGAGCTGTACCGTGTGGTGCGAGGCCTACTCCATCAGGCCCCTCCAATGGATCAGGAGGAACACACGGTGGCCCGCTGTGACATGTTCGCTAAACATTTCGCAGATAAAATCGATCGGATTCGCCATGACTTGGATGCCTCATTGACAATATCTGAGGATGTCCCCTTGGCACCTGCTGGTCCGGTGTTGTGGGATTCTTTTCAGCTTGTACAGCCTGAGGATGTGGACAGGCTCCTTTGGAGTGTGAGGCCAGCTGCCTGCCTGCTCGACCCTTGCCCTGCTTGGCTAATTAGATCCGCCCGGGAGAGGCTGGCCGAGTGGACGGGGAGGGTGGTCAATTCTTCTTTGAGGGAGGGGGTGCTGCCGCTCGCTTTGAGGCGGGCGGTGGTTCGACCCCTTCTGAAGAGGCCCTCCCTTGATTCCACAGTAATGGACAACTACCGGCCAGTTTCAAACCTCCCGTTTTTGGGCAAGGTAATTGAGCGGGTGGTGGCATCTCAACTCCAGAGGGTCCTGGATGAAGCGGATTATCTAGATCCCTTTCAGTCTGGCTTCAGGCCGGGCTTTGGGATGGAAACAGCCTTGGTCGCCTTGGTGGATGATCTACGCCGAGTACTGGACAGGGGGAGTGCGTCCCTGTTGGTTCTACTGGACCTCTCAGCGGCTTTCGACACCATCGACCATAGTGTCCTTCTGGGCCGACTGGCCGAGCTGGGGGTCGGGGGCACCGTTCTGCGGTGGTTCCGCTCCTACTTGGCAGATAGGTCCCAGATGGTGGTGCTGGGGGACGCCTGTTCGACATCCTGGCCCTTGAGGTGCGGGGTGCCACAGGGCTCCATCTTGTCCCCCATGCTATTTAACATCTACATGAAACCGCTGGGAGAGGTCATCCGGGGATTCGGAGTTGGGTGCTATCAATATGCTGATGACACCCAGCTCCATCTCTCCTTTCCACCTGATTCCAGGGGGGCTGTTGAGGTTCTGGAGTGCTGTCTGGAGGCGGTGGGGACCTGGATGAGGGCTAACAAGCTGAAACTAAACCCGGACAAGACAGAGGTTCTCCTGGTCCAGAAATCCATGATGCAGGTACTAGAGTATTGTCCTGCTCTGAAGGGGTTGCACTCCCTCTGAAGGAGCAGGTCCGCAGCTTGGGGGTCCGCCTGGATCCGCAGCTGCTCCTGGATTCCCAGGTGGCGGCAGTGGCCAGGGGGGCCTTTGCCCAGCTTCGGCTGGTGCGCCAGCTGCAACCGTACTTGGATCGTGCAGACCTGACCACGGTGATCCATGCCACAGTGACGTCGTGACTAGATTATTGTAACGCGCTCTACATGGGGCTGTCTTTGAAGACGGTTCGGAAACTGCAATTAGTGCAGAATGCAGCGGCCCGTGTGGTCACTGGAGGTAGGCGGTTCGACTCCGTCGGGCCGCTCCTTCAACAGCTGCACTGGCTGCTGATTCGTTTCCGGGCCCAATTCAAGGTGCTGGTTTTGACCTTTAAAGCCCTATACGGCTTGGGGCCAGGATATTTGAGAGACCGCCTACTTCTATATAGTCCGGCTCGTCTCCTCAGATCATCAGAGAAGGCCCTTTTGCGGGTGCCGTCGCCCAAGGAGGTACGAGGGGCGACGGCCAGAAACAGGGCCTTCTCAGTAGTGGCACCAACCTTATGGAATTCCCTCCCCTTTGACCTACGAACTGCTCCCTCCTTGGACACTTTCTGGCGTGGCCTAAAAACCTTCTTGTTCAAAGAAGCCTTCTGAGCCCCTGCCTTTTTTAACATCTTGCTGGTACAGGTGGGGGTGCTGCTGTTTTTTATGCTCCTGCTCTGATTGAAGCCATGATCTTTTAAATTGTTTTTAGACACTGTTTTTATTAATTTTCATTAATTGTTTTTATTGTTTTAAAATGTGATATTTTTTATACTGTGTTTTTTGTATGTATTTTTTTTTCTTTCCTGTTGTAAGCTGCCTTGGGTCCCTTCGAGGAGAAAGGCGGGATATAAATACTGTAAATAAATAAATAAATAAATAAATAAATAAGAAGGGATTTTTAGAAATTCCACCCCTAAGAGGGTGAAAAGGGGTGCTGCGATCCTATTCGCCGTTACCTGGGAGTAAGCCCCATTGACTAGAACAGGACTTACTTCTGAGTAGACCTGCGTAGGCTTGGGCTCGCCATGCGTTTTCACAGATTCCTCAAGATCTCTTAGGTCTGACGAGAGATCAACTTGGTTTTTGCTCACAAAGTTTGTCCATACAAATGCTTAAACACATATTTCAGGATTTTGCCCTAATTGACCCCTAACAGGGCAAATCTAGATTCGGTGGTCAATTACAGAACCCTTCGTATCTCCTGTGTTTGTGAAGTTGTAACATTTTTTTTTTTTTGGCATATGGGTGTCTTTAGAAACTGTGTTAATTGTTCCTTTAAATTTCACTCCTAAAGGGTTAAAAAGGGGGTAAAAGTTGAAAGGGGTGTGTTTTATTCGATAGAGGACGCTTATTTGTTCTTGGGACTACTTTGTGTTTAAGTTCCTACCTGTGAACACCCCTAAATAAACACGCTAGACAGAGGCTTGGATAAAGGGTCACTATTAGAGTCTAATAAACGTATAAAATCTGCAGCAGGGAAAAAAATTATAACATCCCCCAGCGTGTGGGCACTAGGTGAGGGGAAAACAGTGCTGCCCGTATGTTCCCCCTGCTACCCTCGGGCGTGACACTCTAACTCCAAGCTCTGCCCATTAATAGACTGGGAAAGCTTATCACATTAATAGACTGGGAAAGCTTATCACTGAAGGGTTTGAGGCAGCTGGGCAGTGCAGACTCCCCCTAGGCAAGCCATGTGGTGGTCTTTGCTTACCTAGCCAAAGGGGCTTGCCAGCCAGCGTCTCCGACCTGGATAAGTATCGTCTCAGCAGTTCTGGCTCACCCCTTGACCTTGCTACTTCAGAATGCATGCCAAAGAAGATCTCTACCTACCCATCCTGCACGCAACCTGCCACATGGTGGGGTTAGCTTAGCGCTAGATCCCAACCATCCCACAACCAGCCAGAACGCTCAAAAGTCCCTGCTGCAGGTCCCTGAGGAAAATGTCGGCAGCAGCAGTAGAGAGGTGGATGCCATTATGCCTAAACAGGGCTGGTGAAGTATAAACAATATCAGGGTGAGCGAGAGCTGGCATAAATCCAATGCGGACGTGTAATGGCCGCTGAGCCCAGAAATGGGACGGGGATGTAGCGGCCGACATCCCCGCCCCCCTCCCGGGCCGGCTCGGCCAACTGCTGTGACACTCTGACTCCAAGCTCTGCCAATTCATAGACTGGGAAAGCTTATCACAGCCAACCGAAGGGTTTGAGGCAGCTGGACAGCACAGACTCCCCCTAGGCAAGACATGTGGTGGTCTTTGTTTACCCAGCCAAAGGGGCTTGCCAGCCAGCCTCATTGACCCGGGTAAGTATCGTCTGAGTGGTCCTGGCTCACCCCTAGGTCTTGCTACCTCAGAATGCATCTCTACCTACCCATCCTGCATGCAACCTGCCACATGGAGGGCTTAGCCTAGTGCTTGACCCCAACTGCCCCAAAACCAGGCCAGAAGGCTCAAAAGTCCCTGCTGCAGGTCCCTGAGGAAAATGTCAGCACCAGCCATGGAGAGGTGGATGCCATTGCGCCTTTCAGGGCTGGCGAAGTATAAACAATATTAGGGTGAGCGATAGTTGCTCCATCCTGTGCATTGAAGACCTTCCTCATGTAAGTGTTCGCCATGCGCTGAGCAATGCCAACGTGGCGCGGGTGAAATGCCTGTCACCGAGCCCAGAAATGGGACTTACCTTCTCCAGCTGTGGCTGGTCGCTTCGGCGGTGGAGTGAGGGTTGTTGCAAATGTGCATTACCGCACGTTTGTGACAGATTAGACTGGCGGAGCACACGCTCCGTTGGTCTAAAGTTAGTGTGGATTGCGCTGTCACTCTATTGCTTTTTAAGTTGGTATGGCCATGGAGTTTCTGAATGTTAATGGGGAGATGGTGCCTCACACAATTGTCCCCATCACAGAAGATGGAGCCTGCCTGTTTCGGTCCCTCTCCTATCTCATGTATGACACTCACATGGCTAGGGAGGGAGGTGCATGAGCTAACGGTGAGACACATGGTGGACAACTGGGAGGAGTTCTCCATCATGTCCCACCACAGCGAGGGGGACAACTATCATTCGATGGAACTATGACTTTTAGTAAATGTAGGGTGTTGTCTTACATGGGGTAGTTGTGCTACATTTAATTGGTTCATTGCAATCAAAGGAAAGTTTATTGGAGACAAAATGGATTTAAAGTACTCACATCCCATAGCGAAGCACTGACATCACGCTAGTGTAAACATATATAGATATTGTTTTGTACTTTTGCTTTTAATGCAGTTCAATTCTAGATGGTACTCAAATCAAGTGTTTATTTTATCTTTCTCTTTTTGCTTTTTGCTTCCTCTTGGACCATTAATCTGATTTGTTGATGTCACTGACAGGTTACAATATAAGGCAGGGAAATAAAAACAAAATCAGTTGCAGTGCTTGATAGACTAATACAATGAGGTTGACTATTAGGCACAATGGAAATTTATTTCAGTGCCCAGGAAATATTTCCTGTAGAAGATGAGGTTTATGCTCATATTTTTGTGTTAGTTAACATTCAGATCACAGTTGGATCAAAAAACCAAAATCCTGTTTTTGACTTTCCTGTCACTTAGATATTCATTAACAAACTGTACTCTCTCTACCATTGCTCACTTTCAAAACTCACATAACATTTAGATGAGCCACAGTGGAATTGGGAATGTAGACAGTTCTGTGTTATATTTATGGCAGAAGCAACAGCAAAAGAAAAGAGATAGAACAATATGATAAACCCTCATGAGAAACTATTTGAGCTTTTCACAATCCCTTTCACTTTTTGCAATTTATTTAATTTGGAATACACAAATGAGAGTTAATTTAATTTAACGATAGCCTAAAGCAATGAGCATTTGTTTTAATTAGCGAAAGGCAAAATAATATTTGGCTGCCTGTTTAGTACTGTGTTATCTGATTAATTTCATTTTTAAAAAGTATTGTCTGATAAAATAATTTCAGTCAATTTCTCGGCCGCCTCTTCTGCTCTAATTCTCTTACTGCAAGTGCCATGATTTCTCTTTCCAAGATATGCAGAGCTAGATAATATCAATCTTCTCATTCTGTTTTGAAAATCTAATCTGTGGGTCAATGTTGGCCAGCTTTATCTAAAAAAATTACCCAGTAGCAATTTGCTTGACAATTCTGTTTCCTTAAACTAAACCCCCTTCCTCTCCTCCCCACTCCATTTGGTTAAGGAAGTCTAATTTGCAGCTGTCAAGAATTTGGATTGATATTCTGCTTTAAAAAAAATGATTTAGTCATGATTTACTCCAGTTTGGAACAGAAAGCAACAATATATTATCGTCCAAGGAGCCAGTAATCGAGTTGTAAAGCTATGTAGTTTTGCCATTAGTAGAGCTCATTTCGTTATCCAAGACTGGATATAGCTGTTCCTCTGCAGGCCACAGAGGCCACAAGCAAACAATTTGAGGTGAATTAGTTCTGTGTCGAGGGCATGGAAGACTATAAATTTGAAGACAAGCAAGAGGAAAAAAGAGACATACAGCCCAATCCTAACCACACCACCTCCCCCTCTGACGTAACTGTCGCAAAGCAGCCTCCACCAATGCGTGCAGCAGGCCTGCCGGCATGGAGGCCACAGAGGCATCCCGCATGCTGGCGAACCCAAGGACACCCGCTGGAGCAGGTAAGCTTGCACAGGGGTTGGAGGGAGATGGGGAGAAGGTTGAACGGGCAAGGGAATGGTGGTCTGGGTCAATGATGAGGCCAGGGAGGAGGGCAGATCAGGCCCAGAAGGGGATGGGTTTGGTGGTGGTGGCGCACACCGAATCCTGAGCCCCTTCCTGGGCCTGATCTTCTTTCACGGAGCAACGCAGACTTGCACAAGTGATTGAGCTGCCGTAGGTACGAGTTGCCCCATAGTGGCTGCTGGGACTTACCCCAGGGCAAGGGGACAAATGTCCACTTACCCCCAAGGAGACCTCCAGCTGCCAGACATCCCCATGGGATTCAGTGGAAGCCGCACTGGTAATGCTGCATTGCCATGCTGGGATTTAGGTAGGATTGGGCTGCCTGTCTCTGAAGGTAAAATGCTAACGATGCAAGCATTAAAAACTAGTCTGGAAAGAGCAGTATTTCAATGCATAATATACTTGTAGACCACTGAGAAATACAAACAAGCAGAAAGTTAACTACCACTATAAAGCGTGGGAATATGGATCTCACTTTTTATAGCCTTTTATGTAATAACCTTCAGATGGATAATAGAGCTTATGGCAGCCTTGATTGCAGAGCTTTGGTTCAAGCTTGAAATATGGTTGTACACATACTGTCAATTCTCGCTGTCCTTGGACTCAGCGGATTCACTTATCTTTCTTTGCAAAAATGTAACTCATGTTGGACTATCCAGGGTCTGTTCTCAGCTATCTGTGGCCAGCAGCGTAGCTGGCTTCGTGCCAGCCGCCGTCCCCCCCCCCACGTGACGGCTGACATAACTCGCCCCACCCTGAGGGACGCAAGTTGGAATCCGAACATCACTCAGGGGTTGGGCGGGCGGGGACCAGAACAAACGGCACATGGAGGCGGCGGATGCCTTCCGCAGCTCCCGCTGACCTGTTCCGCCATCTTCACTGCCACCTGGATCACTGCCGCTGCTTTCTCTGCTGCCTCCCCAGCAGCGTCTGTCTCAAGGGAGGGCTGGAGGGTGGGGCCCCAGGGCCGTGAACCCCATCTTTGAGAAGGACTGGTGCATGTTTGTGGTGCGATAGGTGGCTTGGGCCTGAGATACTCCCTTAGACCCTACCCTGGGCTGCATTGTAGATGGTGCATCTCCATGTAGGTCATTCCTGGCCATGGTGATGACATGAGGAGATAAATTAAGTCAATCCCCAGGGGAAGAGGGACAACCCCTGCCTTGTTGTTTCTATTTTTCATTTGGAAACCGAATAAAGGGGAAGTGTTTTAAGAGCACCTTCCATGTGTCCGTCTGATATACCACTTGGTTTCTTTAACCCCTCCCTAGAGGTGGAGATGGAGGCGAATATGACACAACCCGAGGCTGGGTGTGTTGAGTGCAAGACCCAGGACTGCAACTGGAAGTATGACCAATATGAGCCTTCTCTCTAAAATATACATATTTATCTATTTATACATAACATTACCCTTTTGATGTAAATCTTAAATTATGGTTGTGACTTCTAATAGCATAGATGTGTGAGACGAGTAATGACATGGCAGTTGTGTGCTTGCAAATATTTCTGATTTGTCCAAAAAGCTTTAATATTTTTTTTCCTACAGCTGATAATGGTCTGATTCTAATCGCACTACCTTTTGTTTGGAAATTTTGTTTTGCGAACAAAAATCCTTCAGAGAACTCCATGTTCCTAAGCTTTGATACTGAAGAGAATAGTTCTTCAAGGTGGTGCCTTTTTAATGCAAATGTATTTTGACATCAGCTTTCTATATGCTCATAATAAACTTGCCTGAAAATTTTGCCCTGAGTGCGTCTCACTGAAATGAGGCATAGTTCTCTCTAGAACAGCAAGAACATGTAAGAGAAGAATTTATGAACAATAAATACTTCAAATTGCTGTACCCAACCCAGCTGTATATTGCCATGATCAGCACTGGTTGCCTCTCAGGCAATGATAATGCTAGGTTTTTTAAAAAGCTAAATTTTGAAATTAGTTTCCATGTTTTCCAGGCTGGTCCCCCCCCCCCCCCATACTACACTAACCCTTGCTCCAATTGTGGTTTACACAATATACGATGAAAATTCAAGTTTTATGATTGTATTTTTCTGTATTTTAACATACCTGGTAAGATTAGCTTTACAGGATGTAGTTTCACAATATGCTTTGTTACTAGTTATCTCTGATATCATTGATCAAGTGGTCACACATACCGGTACTTTATCAGTTCGTGCAAGTGTATGTCATGGTTGCATTGAGTGGTTTGCTAGACCCAGAAAGGAATTACTCCATCTGGTTTCTTATTCCATTTTGTTTATATTGGGTGTGATTACTTCTTGTCAAATTGAATATGGACCCAGGTCAATTGGAATATGGATTTATAGGGGGAAAATCTGCATACGTTTGCTTAGCTTTTTATATTGAATAGCATATACAGAACATTATTAATGTGTTGAACATTTTACATTCCTCTTCATTCTCACAACAACTCTGAAAATGTTCAAATTAATTTTCTCTGGACATCCAGTGTACAACCAGGAATTAATCTGTTTACATCAGATTAATTCTGGTGTGCACTTGGGCAACCTTGCCCATCATTATTCAAATGTGAAGCTGTGTAGTCTGTAGTCTCAAGTGGGTATAGTCTTTAAACTAATACATGCAACATATCACTAACATCTGTCTCTATTATTTTATTTATTATAGTATTTATATACTGCCTTTCTCATAGACTCAAGGCAGTTTACATAGGCAGGCTAACCCACAGTTTGAGAACCGCTGCCCTATGTTACTTGGTGACATCCACAAATTTGGCAGTCACAGTACAGGTGCCCCCCCTTAACGACGGCTCATTTAACGACGATCCGCATATATGACGGAGATTCCCAAAGTGTAAACAAAGAATTAAAGCTACAGTTGTTGTTGTTCAGTCGTTAAGTCGTGTCCGACCTTTTGTGATCCCATGAACCATATCCCATGAACCATATCCCGCCAGGCCTTCCTGTCCTCCACTATCTTCCTGAGTTCGCTCATTTTCATGTTCATTGCATCGGTGATGCTGTCTAACCATCTCATCCTTTGCCTTCCCCTTCTCCTTTTGCCTTCAATCTTTCCCAGCATCAGAGTCTTCTCCAGAGAGTCCTCTCTTCCCATTAGGTGGCCAAAATATTTGAGCTTCAGCCTCAGTACCTGTCCTTCCAGGGAACAGTCAGGGTTGATTTCATTTAGGATTGACTGATTTGATCTCCTAGCAGTCTAAGGGACTCTCAGGAGTCTTCTCCAGCACCACAGTACTGTATTTTAAATGCAAAAAAAAATGTTGTCTTTAACTCTCTCTCTCTCTCTCTCTCTCTCTCTCTCTCTCTCTCTCTCTCTCTCTCTCTCTCTCTCTGTGTGTGTGTGTGTGTGTGTGTGTGTGTGTGTGTGTGTGTGTGTGTGTTTCTACCCCCATTGACAGGTAGAAATTCTTGTTGTGCTTTGTGTTGCACTCGTAATGTACGCTGTGTTTGCCATTCATTCACTATTACAACTCCACTGTGTTACATTGCATTACATTGTACTGTATTGGTTTTACACGTTATACCACAATCGGCCACTTGATGGTGCTGAGGACTCGCTTAATGACGGTTTCGCTATATGACGGGTTTTCCAGAATGTATCCCGTCGTTAAGCGGGGGACACCTGTGCTCTTAAAGAGGCAGCTGGTGGACTACTGTGGGAACTGAGATGCTGAACTAAATGGGCGATCCAGCAGGGCTTTTCTTGTTGTAAGAAAATGCTAGGAACCCTTAAAAATAAGACAAGGAATAGGAACTGGTCTTAACAAAAAGTGGGGCTTAATGCTGAGGTTCTTTTTTTCTGTATATGGCCACAAACAGATCGCTATCTGTTCCTTTAGAATCCTCCTTGTCCTTTCAGCCTAGTAAAAGTCCTGGAACGAACTATTTGTTCATGAATTTATTCAAAACATTTTCATTCCACCTCATTCCTACAGTGTTTGCGGTGGCTGGCAACAATACAGTTTGCAATATAATAATATGTCAATAAAACAGTAATTTTTATTACACACACAAACACACACACACACACACACACACACACACACACACACACACACACACACACGAGAGAGAGAGAGAGAGAGAGAGAGAGAGAGAGAGAGAGAGAGAGAGAGAGAGAGAGAGTGCACTGTAGGATTAATTAACCCAAGACATTCTTAATACTGGCCTGAGTTAAGGGATGGCTTAATTACAAGCAAAACACTTCTTATGTTCTTAGACATAGGGCTAGTTTAGCAGAGCTTAAAATATTAGACCTTCCAGGTGCCCCATAAGTTTCAGTTGAGATTTCAAATCTAGGATCACTAAACGTAAGTGATTTTTAAGTCTCACTGACGTCTTAATTATTTTTGCTTGGATGCAGCTTCAGATCCAGAATCAGGGTGCTATTCATTTGTGCTACCACAATTTCAATCATATTGACCAGCATGATGTGTAGAAGATGTTACATCAAGTTTCTGTACGTACCCGAAAGTTAGCCTATAACCCGGGGGGGGGGGCACTGTTAGTACCTCACATTTCACAGACATCTTGATTATGCAGGGAGCCTTCCTGGCATTTTGCACTTCAGAGCCCATCAAGCCAATGTGTTATGACACAGTGTAGCTCTAGTGGCATTTCATGGCCTTCAAATATTTCATGTTGTTTGAACATTTCATGACATAAATGTTAATTTTCACCATCTCCATCTCCGAGGTATAGCATATAATTGAGATGCAGCTTCTTTAGCACGACACATTAATATTTAATCAGACAAGAGAATAGTTCAGTACAGGACCTTGAAACAGGTCCTCTTCCTGACAGGCCAGCATAGGCCGATAATGGTTCAGGGATTGAACATTCAGCACATCAGGAAGTTAATGGCCAGAGCTGGAATGATTGCTCTGGTTTGTTTGGTTTTTTTTTTTTTAAACAACAGGATTAGTGTTAATACAAACATGGTTATGGACTTGGACTTGCAGAGAGAAATGCTGTAATTTGAGTTGTCATAAGATGTGGCACACAAATCTGGCTGATTGATATCATTTTTTTTGTTAATTTCTCCCCAACGTTCACCACTCTCCATGTTGGGAAGAGGAACCCTGTGTTGATGCTGCAGCTGTAAGAGTACTGCTACTTTAGGAGCTCACAAAGTACAATGGCCTCACAGCAGGAACAATGAGCCAGCAGGTAGCAGGGCTCAGATCTTGCTGCTGTGGCCATAGAACTATTCACAATTAGGAGATCCCATGGCACAAGGCCTCACCCACCAGTGGTGGCAGCAGCTACTTGTGCTTTTACCTTTTAAAGAAGATAGGCACAAGCAGTGGCGTAGCTAGACAAGGGCGGAGGCAAGTAGTTCTGCAAGACTCCGTTACACAGAAGTCAGCGGCCATTCCAGCAGTGATGGCAACGCACAGGACACTTCCCCCTTGCCGCCGGAATGACTCTGATGGCAAGGGGGAGGGTCTGCTGACTCCGGTGTAACAGAGTCTTGCAAAACGACTTGCCTCCGCCCCAGCCTAGTGACGCCACTGGGCACAAGAATTATTACAAGATTTTATCATCCCTTCCCAGGCAAAGTCTGGGCTGACTCTCAAGAATGTTAGCTATAGAACCAAGATGGAGTTAGGAGAGACTGTTCATGTTTTGGAAATGGTTCCTCAGGCACCAGGAAGTCTTGGCCCAATGCTGCATAAAGACTTGTGTAGTCTTGTTGTATTCATACTCGTACTGTACATGGGTTCAGGAGTGTCCATCAGTGTCTGAAGCTCTTGACTTGTAGGAGTTCAGTCTGTTCCCTGGTTCCCAGGCAGAATTTGATGATTCAAGAAGATTGTCCTGTGGTGGTTCTTCCTGTTCACTATGATCCTGCTCATCACCTGATGGGGATGTGAGTGATCAGGCTGCAGGTGATGATGGTTGCATCTGTATTTTGCTCCCATGGGTATGGGTGGTTTCCGAACTGGTAAGATTCTGGGCCTTTAGTAGGTTACCAACCATGATGTTTCTTCATGCAAATGGAATATCCAGATGATATGGAGACAGTGCTGTGGCTGTGTGATCATTAGTACTTCTGTTATTTCTGTAACTGCTGTAGTATGTCATGGGCATCTTTAGGTGTGGCAGGCTGCAGCACACTGTGCAAGGATGGAAGACTTGTCCGCAGCATCTACCCCATCAGCAGCTGTGCAGGAGAATATTCTGAACCTGTTAATGGTGTGTTTTGGAGTTCCAGAAGAGTCCAAGTGGGAATCACTGCCTGATACAATTATTTTGTGAAACATCAGCTTTACTGTCTGAATGGTCTTTCAGTCAGCCTGTTGAATTATGGGTATCAAGAACTAGAAACAATGAACTTCACCCCCCCTTGCCAAATTGTTCATTTCTCTGCTTGTAAAAGGGATCATTCAGTCAGCCCATTGGATTAGGGATGCCTTTCCATGCAAGACTGTCTTGACTTTGGCTATAACAGAACATGCTGACCAGTCGCGTCGCTAGGACGCGCGTCACCCCAGAGCGGGGGCGCGCGTCACCTTTAAGGAAGCGGCTCCTGTGGTGAAATAGCCTCCAGATTCAGTCTTCGTTTTAGACTGGCTTCCGAAAACAACGAACGGACCTGATCAAAAGCAATTTGGTGGCCAGATTCCAGGGCGTGCGCTGCCACAGCAGATTTTTCTCCTTGTAACAATTTTACCGCTCTCTGGTGTTCTTGTACTCTTACTTTAATAGGTCTCATTGTATTTCCAATGTAAGCACAACCACAACCGCATTTTATTTCATAGACTCCTGGGTTCATTAACGTAGGTCTTTGATCTTTGGGATTTCTTAGTATTTGCTCTATCTTAGTTGTAGGAGCAAATAAAGTCCTGATCCCATATTTTCTCATCACTCTCGCTATTTTGTCCGTGGTTCCTTGTAGGAAAGGCAATGATACCCATCGTTTCTCGCTGCCAGCTTCCTCTTCTTTTTCATTATTCTCTCCCGGCTTAAGGATATAGTTTTTCTTTTTAACTTGTCTCTCCCAGCATTTGTTAATTTGCTGCAACTGATAACCATTAGCCATCAAGGAATCCGTGACGATGCGCCTTTCTGCAGCTAAAGATGGTTCATCACAAATCCGTAATGCCCTGAAAATTAAATAATTTATTAAGGAGTTATTTTGCAGTGGGTGGTGATTGGACGTTTTATGCAGGTATCTTCCCGTATGTGTAGGTTGCCGGTACACAGTATGTCCGAAGGTTAAGTCCTTCTTTCTAGTCACCAAGACGTCCAAGAAAGGTAGAGTCCCATTTTCTTCAATTTCTATTGTGAATTGGATCTCGGGGCACAAGGAATTTAAATGTGCCAAAAAGCCTTTCAGTTCTTCTTCCCCATGATCCCAAATACAAAAAATATCATCGATGTATCTTAGCCACGTAGATGATTTCAATTTGGCTGATTGTAAAGCCTTCTGTTCAAAAAACTCCATAAATAAATTAGCAACCACCGGGCTTAAGGGGTTGCCCATCACTACCCCTTCCTTCTGTTCCCTAAATACCCCTTCCCATACAAAATATGTGGAGGTCAGGCAATGACGGAAGAGGGGAACTAGATCTTGTGGTAAGGTCAGGTCACTAATTAAATTCATTACTTCGGTTAGCAGCACTTTTGTAAATAGGGATACTATGCCAAAGCTTACCAAGATTGATCTCTCTGTTAATTTTGCTATTTTTAAAAGTTCAATGAAATGGTAGGTATTTTTAACATGGTTAAAAGTATTCCCAATGTAAGGGAGAAGAATTTTAGCTAGATGTTGGGATAATGCATGTGTAGGAGATCCTATATTACTAACAATAGGACGTAGTGGAATGTTGTTTTTGTGTATTTTTTTCAATCTCTCAAAGGAAACCTGCGAGTCTTCTGAATAGACAGCAAGAGCTGCCATTTGCCAATAAAATCTGGCTACCTATCCTGAAAAGAGCATACTTGCAGCCTAGGAGGAATAGAGCAGAGGTTGATGCTTCCGTTGTCAGTTAACGGTTGCCATGGCTTTTACTGGTATATGCTAGCAAGAGCTCCATGTTCTCAGTGTCATCTAGCAGTGTTATGCTGCGTTACCTTGACAAGGTCCCTCGTGTGGGATGAAACATTGGTAGGAGAAATAAGGACTCATCTTCGCCTGTAAATAAGGATTTTTATCTATGCACATCTCCAGAGTGTGTGTTTGAAAGAAATCTCTTAAGAAGACAGTACAATTTTAGTTTTTATTTCTCAAATAATAAACATGGCTAGAAAACCCATAATGCCTGCTTCGTTACAAACTGAGCATTTCTCGTCTGGTCTTGTCTGGGATGTGTATTTTGTTGCTAGCCAGCATCAGTCCATTTTTTGAAGAAATGCTTTCTTCTGTTTTACCAGCTCTACTTAAGCATTTTGCACAGGGCTTGCATTACAGGGTCTATCACAGGTCATCCTTCTCTTTAACAACTCTGTACTGAGCATGGATACAGCTACAGTTACATAGACAACTGATTCATCAGACAGATCTTAGCTTCCCAAGACTTCCCACCGGTGTTCTAGATAGATAGCATATCTGCAGTGAGCATTGTTTTGTTAGAGCTTGCATGACTCTAAGACCATATTTTTCAGTTCCACAGGAACTAGGGATGGTTTATGATCAGAATGCATCTTTACGGGTAATCCACATATGTACTCATGAAATTTCTTTGCGGCAAATACATGGTTAGTAGCTCGTTCTCAATTTGATCATCATTACTACTTTTGTGAGTGCTTGTAATGCATATGCAACTGGGCCACATCTCGGAGTAAACAAACTTTTTTAGACTATATTTGGAAGAATTTCTTGAATCGAGATTGGTTTGTTTAGATAATAAAATCTGACAATTGGTGCATTACAAAGTGGTTGTTCTTTTATCTGTTGCAATGCATGGCAGTATCCAGTTGATCATTGTCAGACTATGTTGTCACGTAGCATCTGTCTTAGTGGAGCAGTCAAGGAAGATTTAGCTGCAAGTAGAAAAACTAACTCTCCTGCTAGTAACACACCGAGTCCAAATGTATAAAACTTTGCTTTTAATGGCAATGCAGGGCCCTTCGCCCTGCATCGGGTTTACAGCGCCTCTTCCTGACGCGCTGCAGCCAAGGGCGGAAAAAATGTGCTGCCTGGATTGGCTGGCAGCATCTGGGGCGCACTCATTCTGAGGCAGCGTTCTAATGGCCCCTCAGACGCGCTGGGTTTTCGAGCCCCCTCCCTCCCTGCCCTCGGTCCAGTCTGGGAATAGCTGGCTGCCCCTTTGGGGGACCGATTAGGAATTTTTTGCCATCAGCATAGATGTTAAACCCATGCACTTGTCTGCTGTGCTTCTTATGGGGGGTGTGCTGTAAAAGAACATCCTTCATCTTCCCTTGTGAATAGTCTGTGACTCAAGCCCTTATACTAGCAGACTATCTTGCTACTGATCTTGCATCTACGTCTTGTGTCTTAAGACGAACAAGAATTATAGGCCAATCCTATGGGGTCGCTGCACCACTGGAACTTGTGTTCCTGCGGTGCAGCATGCTTTATGGTAGTTACCAAGTGCGATCCGCCATTCTGCACAGCTGGGCTGCCGCCGCAAGCAACCATGGCAGTGCAACAGTAGCCTCCAGAAAAGCTTTGACACCGGTAAGTCAGCATAAGGGGTGGATGGTGGGTGTGTGGAACAGGGTGGAGAGA
The DNA here is from genome assembly GCA_026170595.1 of Plestiodon gilberti rubricaudatus. Classification (NCBI taxonomy): domain Eukaryota; kingdom Metazoa; phylum Chordata; class Lepidosauria; order Squamata; family Scincidae; genus Plestiodon; species Plestiodon gilberti. The sequence goes on from JANXHW010000001.1 coordinate 82,431,242, forward strand.
GGGAGGCTTAGTGACGATAACAGGATAGGGAGGGTGTGTGTCAAAGCTGGGAAGGGGGTGGTATTGGCAGTAGCAGGTCTGCCAATATTCTACCCCTCTTCTTGGCCTTGATCACTTTCCCGGGTCCACTCAGACTTGTGCCAGCAAAATCGCTGGCATAGGTCTTAGACCCATCATGGTAGTGGAGGCTTCTGGGACTGCACCCTCTCCGCAGGATGCAGCATGCGCTCGGTGGTGCAGTTGCATCGACAGGAGTTGTTTAGATAGGATTGGGCTGTTGAAGCCAATAACGTTGTAGTTTGAAATAAATCTGGATTTCTTATTTTGTATATATTCCACAAAAATCTGGAGCAAGTCACAGCTTTCTGACAAATGTACCTGAATAATAGAGAAGTTTATCACATGTATACACTATATTTTTAGATGTACACTTAAAACATTCCAGGTGTACACCTAAAATTTTTAATGTGCATGGTACCAAGCATGAAGTTCATTTAAGTGACAATCGCTGTGGCGATTTGGTTTGGTAACAATACATACTCTTATTCTGTCTCTTCCATTTCTATCCTGCATCACTTTTGCACATATGTCTGATATGATTGCATATTTCAGTCAGGTTGTATAGCTATATATTAGCTTAGCTTAATATATATTAACCGAACATTTCACAGTAAACTGAAGCTTGAAAGCACCAGGCACATGTATTTCAATATAACACTGGTTGAGGTTGTATTCATTGTAGTAGGTGCCAATTAAATTACTGATTTCATAATTATAATTCAGCACATTAGAGTTGGTAATGAATGTTGTCACACTCACGCTAAATTATTAGTTTATTGGAGCTAAGGTCTTTCGTCTCTTGATGCAAATCCAGCAGTCTGAAAACAATGCATCATTCCTTTTTTTTCTTTTAATTTGAGGACCTCAGCAAGATCCATTGATATTCATTATACCCCACATTTGAGTTGTTTATGGATCAAATAAGCTAAGTAATGCTTAGCTTTAGAATGGGTTAGAATTTGGCAATAAATTACCGCAGGTAAAACTTCTTACATATGATGTATTATGTTAATATTTTAGGGCCACAATCTTATCCTATTCTCTGCTCAGCAATCCAGCTATGCTGGTGCCGGCAATGCTGGATCCTGAGCAGAGCAGGTGGGGTTGGAGGTCTCCTCTATATAGGGAACTTTTGTTCCTTTACCCCAGCTAAAGCCCCAGCCTCCAAAACTGGTCTCCTCAGATCTGTGCCTGCCATTTTGGCAGTGCAAATCTAGGAGGCCCGTGTTGGGAGAAACGCTCCCATATCGGGAGAGACGCTCCCAGAAACACTCCCATATTAGGATATGGTGTACACAACTGCCACTGGTTCCCACCCCCTCCTGGGCCCAACCTGCCCAACCGCACCCCGGAACACCCTCCCTCTGTCCCTGTGCCATACAGCTCAGCCGCGGCTTACCTGCACCACTGCATGCCATCTGGATCAGGCCCACAGAGGCCGCCATAGGCCTCTGCACTGGACTGGGGCTGGCGCAACTGCCTTACAGCAGCTTTTGTAGTGGTCCTGGGCTGGCGCAGTTGTCCTCTGCTGGCCTAGCGGCCGGATAGGATTGGGCTGTAAAAATATCCAGGTACAAAACACATACTGTATGCTGTATGTTAATTTGTATGTGGAAAATTACTCATACTCAGCATTAATAAAATACTTTTTTATGTCATGTTCTTTAATAATGAGGAGCTTAGCTGAAATAAGCAGTTCTGGTCCGTGCTTGTTCCATGTGACATTCAAGATAGACCCATAGCTCACTACTAAAAGCATATTTTAAATTTAGCTGCAAAGGATAGACTGTGATTCTGTGCACACACAAAACTGTTATATTCTTCCAGTGTGAAAATATGTCTTGTGGTCACACAACTGAGTCAAATGGAATTTTATAAACGTAAATTTTAAATGACATTAATTTTATTTCAGTTGATTTCCCTGAAGAAAACTCTGTGACATTGTCTAGCAAATATTTTTTGCACAAGAACGATGATTTTGTGTTTTCTAAAAGAATATACAGTAGTATGACAATTAAATAATTACCGTATTGTCCCGAGTATAAAACGCACCTGATTATAAGACAGTTTGGAGCTATTAAAAAAAATTAATTAAATCACTGGCATTAAATCACAGCCTGATTGTAAGACGCACCCCTAGTTTAAAAACTTAAATTAGGAGAAAAAAGTGAGTCTTATACTCAGACCAATACGGTATGTCACGTGCTTCCGGCTTCGCAAGAATTACCGATAAACTCTGAATTTCAGAGTTTGTTTTCTCCCTTGGTTTACTACTGTGATTTTGTCTCTGTCAATTTCCGTTTTATGAATATTCATAGTGTATCTAGAACTAATCTGTACTGTGTTCTCAAATTAGATTAGATGTTCGCCCTGGTGTCTAGCCAATTAATGGGAGTGCAGGGATGCCATCAGTTGACAGCTGGGAAGAGATCTCCAATTCAGCAGCATAAGGGCTACAATGTTAGATGATCTTGATGCATTAATATTACGTATTAGGATATTCGTCTTCAATCTGCTCACGACTTTAAGTAACAACATTTACTCTTATTTTTTTTTAAAGAAAATGTATTCTTACAGCAACAGGTAAAAACAGACATAACATTTTTGCAACAGTGGGACTGATTTGGAAACATCCTCACTGTGATTAACCCACACGTGGCTGTGTGCTCTAAAAATATTGGTTTTGTCAGTTAGCAGAGGCAGTTGCGGAGGTCTACTCTGGGTAAGCCTCCCTTACCTGGGTAAGCCTCCACGGTGCAAGGGGGAGTCTACTTGGACCTGTGCTAGCTAAATAGCTGGCACCAGGTCCACATGGACCCATGCTGTGGGTTCAGGTCTGGGAAGGGGGCTAGGATTCGGTGACTGCCACTTCTGCTGAACGCTTCCCAGACCTGATCCCCCACCCCATAACTACCCTATTCTGCCCCCCCTTTTGCTGCCTCGTTTCACTCCCGCTTCCCTGCCACCTTATCTGCTATGGCAAATGGCGGGAGAAGCAATGATGCAGGTGGGAAAGCACAGGCCTTCCCGCTGGTATTCCCAGCAATGCGCTAAGTAGCACGCTGTTGGAGCCCCTTTTACGACTGATGCCGACTGCTTTACAGCGTCAGCGCCCACCGACGACGGCCGGTAACTATAGGATTGGGTTTAACGACTTACTTTTTAAACTGACTTTTTGCTTACCCGAATGTACTTTCAAAAACAGATAGATACAATGAATTACAGTCCAGTCCTAATTGAGCTTTATGACAGTGGAACAGTGGTTCTGCTGTTGAAATTGGCCATATGGCAGCGTGCCAGCGCACCATTGGCAAAAGGTGGCAATGTTGGAGGCCCTCCTGTTGCAGCTGGCTATGTGCTGGAACGCAGGTAAGCCTACGGAAGGATGTGATTGATGCTGTTGTTACTCTCTCTGTGTTTCTCCTTGCTCCCCACAGGCAGCTTTCCCATAGGCAAAGATACTGTGCAGATCCTAAGAGAATTCTGTGGCCTGCCTGCAGTGACCAGTGTGATTCCAGCTGTTGCTTTGGAAAGTTGCTGACTTGTTCATTCCAGTCAGGCCCCTGTGGCTTTGCAAACTCCATGGTAGTCAATGAACCAACTAGTGCCGCCAGACCTCACTGGCACCTGTGACTTGGCTGTCTGTTGCATAACTTGCAATGGCACAATAGACCTGCTGGGAAGAGATGCTTAGCAACATTTCACATCTCCAGTGGTCTTCACCAATCTCACGATCAAACTAGGATCAAGCCAACAGATCTCCAGCTAGTTACCTCACCTTCAACTGGGTGGGAAAACAAAGACAGAATCTAGCAGGGGTTCTCCAACAATAGAGGATCCCTCGATAGAGGCAACCCTATACCTAGAATCCCATAGGGCAAAACTCTATAGAACCACTTGGCTTTAGAGTCTTGTGTTTTTTCGTTCCACTGTCCATTCTTCGTTCTCCCTTTGCCCATTACATCTTGCCTTGCTGTTGACCAGTGGATTGTTTACCTGCTGGTGTTTGCATTGTTACCCCCCATTCCAGCCTCTGTCTAAGAACCACCATGCCAGCTGGCATTCCCTTTCTCTATCTTCCCAAGCATAATTGAAGCCGCTGAGCCAACTTGGTCTGTGGGTCTTTTTCTTTCCAAAAGAAAGGCAGCTTGGCTCCCTTCCAGACTCCTGCCTTTATTGCATGCCAGGGTTTCATAGCCCTCTTTCTATCTTTGATACTCTTCTTTGCCCATGGAAGAATTGCTTGGCCGGCCCCTTGTTGCTGCAACCCCTGCAACACAATGTTCTGAAGCCTCGCAGAAACAGGTACATCGTGAAGCCTTGGTCCACAGGTAACCTTGGTCCACCACGCAGCCTTGCCAAACGACCACAAACTCCCCATTATTTTCGTTGTCTTTGGCTCACATGAAGTCACACTAACTGCAAGTTTACTGTTTGTTACCTTTCTTCTCTGTTTGGTGAGTGCTGTGTGATTGTGTGTGAGCGAAGCCATTTTCTGCTTTTTGTACCATTTTGTGGAGACCTGAGAGACCTTAAGCCTTTTTCTGCAAGCAAACTCCCTCAGTCGACTCATCATATACTCTGAAAACAAGGAGATGCCAGTTGTGATCTCCCTTTGGAGGCTTGGAGTGGTGGTCAAAAGAGTCTGCTCGGTGGGAGAGATTAGCTTCCCCACCACATGTGTGTGAAGTGCATTCACGGCCTGTTTCTAAGTGCACCCCTTGCCTGTCACCTTTGGTTTAGGCTACAGAGAACCACCTTTCACTACAGCCTTTTGTCACAGCCTGAACCACCATGACCTTTCCCACTAACGTACCACATTTTCCTTCCCACCCTTTCTCCTTGGCATCCCCAATCCTTCCCGTCCTTCCCCCAGGTTCCTCTGGGAAGCCCATCTAAAGTGCCTATGTCCTTTCTCTCCCCCCCCCACATTTTCCCCCATATTTTCCCCTTCTTCTCTTCACCCCTCCTTGTTTTTCCTCCTTTTAACAACTTTTCCTAGGACTCCATTGTGCATGACTGTTCACTGTAGAATTCCCAGTGTCTTCTAGATTAACTGTGTGTGTGAGCTACTTCAGTCAGGCATAGTTTGAATCCCCCCCTTTGGGGTGTGTGTGTGTGTGTGTGTGTGTGTGTGTGTGTGTGTGTGTGTGTGTGTGTGTGTGTTGAGCACTTTAGTAAACCTTTGTGCATCTTCACCCTCATCTCTGTTTTACATTCACATAAAGTTGCACCATTGACTGGGTCCCTGCACACAATTGGTTGCAATGCAAAGTATGAAATAGCCCTTGGTTTTTCCTAGTAGGGCAATCTGGTTGCTTTATGCTTTATTCTCTCTGTGTTTCAACCATCTCTTCTGTAGAGAGGTGCAGCAAATGAATATGCGTAGGAGTGGTAAGCTTCCCCCCCCCCCCGCTCTGCATGTTCGTTACAATGCCTAAAGCGCTCCCCTGGTGTACAAGTATATGTGCAGACTGCTTATCCAGGCAATCAGGAACTCTTCAAACAACCGAGGCTCCAAATCACATGGATAGAGTGCTGTGACAGTACATCTGTATGCGTGGGAGCTCGGGAATCCTGGACTTTTTGCCCTGTGCTGTATGCCATCTTGCTGCAAGATTGAGCAGGGATCTACCATGAATTTTCATAGGGCAGAATGCAGCTGCAGGGAGGAGGAAGTTCCATTTTGGGAACCTCTTTCCATGTGTGCACAAGGGTTTGATTCAGTCTTATGCATAAGCTGCCTTGGCTGCTCCACGCATGCTCTGTTAGAATAGAGTTGCTGTCGGGTGCTCTTCAGAGACATTAGCTAATGCTTCTATCCCACTTACACTGTGGTATTATATAAAGCTGCTGTGATGGATTTCTAGATCATAACATTTTCAGATAACAGGTCAACATCCTTCATGATGATAGGAGCTTAGCAAAGTAGCATATTTTTTTTCCTTTGGTGCTTATCTGCTTTCTGAAAATATGAATGCTTGTGCAAAGCATGAATCATCAGAGTAGGTAAAGCTGTGAATATTTATATGTTTCTGGAAGCATCACAAGAAAGAAGAGGGGGGAAATGTTTATCTCTTGACCTGATTAGATTGGCAGTAGTCGGGGGGGGGGAGGAGTGTTTGTTGTTGCCTCCGTTACAGAAAAAAAACCACGTTATTTATAACCTAAAATAAAATGAACCAACTTAAACCATTATTTGATTAAGGTAATAGATAAAAGTCCAATACAGTATAGAGAGGTAGTGTTTTCTTGGTAGGGTAACACAATAAAAGTTCTCAGAGTTTCAACATATTTTTGAAAATTGCATCAATGTGACCTCACAGGTCCCCTCTGAGAATGTAGTGTTGCTTACTGCAGGCTATTTTTGTTGTGACATTTCTTTGCTTCTATTAGTTGTCTTCTTGCCACTGAAGCCACTTGAAGCAAAAACACAGATTTCTTGGACAGTTTATTGAAGCCCATATAGAACATTTCTAATCTCAGTTATTTGTGCAGTCAACAGAACCTGGGAAAATAATATAATATAATAATAATATACAGTATTTATATGCCGCCTTTCTTGGTCATTGGATTTCTCTTCCGACTTTAATTCAAGGCGGTGTACATGGGCAGGCTGTCCTAACCCGCCTTTTTTTTTTTTTTTTTTTACAATATATAAATTCCAATCTTTCACGAATGGCTACATTCCAGGTGGTATCCTTTTGCAGCCTGGCTTTTGTGCTGGCCGGCGCCTCCCACACTCGACCGACGCAGCTGGGAGCTCTTATCTCTCCTCACAGAGGCTTTCACAGCTTTTTGTCGGCGGCGTGTCTCAAACTTGTCAAGATCACCAATCTTCGGGCTTACAAGGCGGCAGCTCTCCCAACTGAGCCAGATGTTTCAATATGGTTCTCTGTTGGTGTAGATATAGTACACTTAAAAAAAGAGAGGGAGAGGGAGAGAGAGAGATTATTTTTACAGCTTTTTAAATGAAAATAAGAGAGGTTTTATTCTCAGTGGTTGAAAATTGAAGTTATATATTTTTTATGTCTGCATTCTGGATAATCACCAGATAATAATGATAATAATTATCATGTGCATATAAAAACACCAGTCATTCTGTCGCACAGCCCTTCTGGTTTAGTGTTCCCTTCTGTCTTGTAGAGCCAATGTGTCCAAGAGATAAGCAATGCACTTTTGCGTGCAGAACATGCAAAAACAGATAACTTCTATTATTGCTGCCCCTGCCACCATTGTGATATGAGGATGGAGAAACCCTTGCCCCAAGCTACTTGGTACCCCAAGTCCAAAGTGGTCATAGCAGAAGATGATACAATTGCCAGCGCCTCCTGATAGCTCCACCGCTGTGGTGTTTAGTTTGTCACATTAACGGTCATATTTGCAAAAGTCTCTGTGTAGGAGAAAGTAACCTATGGTGCAATCCTCTATGCCTAAGGAGTGCTGGTGTGCAATGTCAGTCATCCTAAGCCTTTCCAGCACAAAGGGGGAAGAGGAAACAGGAGCCCAAATAACTCAGTGATGGGGCACCCCTGCCAGTTACTTGCCAGTCCACAGAATCCCCAACATCACTCATCAATCATTGGATGATGACCTGACAATGGCCCCAGGTTGACCTCACATTAGACAGATGTGCAGGGAGCCACAAACTACCCATCCCCGATGTCAGTGGCCAGGGAAGCAGTGCCAGGGTGAACCAAACAGGAAGCAGCAATAGGCACAGGTCTAATGAGAGACCCACGGGTTGATGCCCCCCAAGCTATGAGTAGTACAATACAACCACTAATCTTCAGGAGAAGCCCTTTGTGGCGACACAAGGATGCCACAGCACTTGCTACTGCAGGAGCAACTGTGGCACAGGTAGAAAGGAGACAAAAGCCCAGAAATGCTAGGAATCCTTGCACCCAGAGTTCAAGTCCCCTCTTGCGTGTCACACAAATACACTCTTCTGAGAAAATACATTTTTGACTGCAGCAGTCCAAGGGAAGGAAGATAGCTACCTTAGGAGAGGCCAGGCAGGTAAAATAAACAAGAAGCCTCTCCAGGGCCAAGGTTTGAGTCCCTGTGGGGGAATCTACCAGCTGCTAGAAGGAACCCTTTTGCCCAGGAAGGGAGTGGGATAATCTACAAGGGAAGCTCCAACAGCACTCAGGCAAGCCAGGTATCCCATGGTACCCACCCAGATTGGAGCCAGGCAGGACCGGTTCAAGCCCAGCCAGGGGCTTGCTAGAAACGGCATCATAGTTATCTTATGCATGACTGATCAGAAACCCCTGGCAGGGACATAGAGGTGGTAGAAGTAGGTCATGTACCCATGACGGTCAATCTACAGAGCTGCTTTAACCACTCAGTCACAGTGGGAGATGCACAAGAGCACCTCATAGCCAGGATGGTGTAGTGGTTTGGGAGTCGGACTTAGACCTGGAAGATCCAGGTTCAAATCCCTGCTCAGCCACGAAGCTTCCTGGGTGACCTTGGGCCAGTCACTATCTCTCAGCCCCACCTACCTCACAGGGTTGTTGTGAGGACAAAAAGGAGGGGAGGAAATATGTACACCACTCTGAGCTCCTTGGAGGAAGGGCGGTATAAAAATGTGAAAAAATAAAATAAAATAAAAATCCCACAGCACCACAAACAAGCACACCTGGCTGAAAGACTACAACACATGGACAAATCAGAGGGAGCGCTGTGTGTGTCAGCCATGGGATTTCCATGGATCCCTATTGCAGTAGCCCATCAATGAGTAGCTTCTTTGATATATCCTTGATAGCCCACATAGTAAGGATGCTGCACACTGGCGTCGCTGCAGGGGGGGGCGGAGCTCTAAGTTCCGTCGCGGTCCAACCCTCTGTTATACTGATGCACAAAGCGCCCCTGCCCCCTTGCCTTCGGAACCATTCAAGGCGGTGAAAGCAACACGTTAGGGTGAAAGCAACACGTTAGCTGCAGATACTGAGCCTAGTAGCAAAAAGGCTCCTCCTCCCTTTCCCTTTCCTCTGAAGCTAGCTGAGGTAGGAAACGACAGTATCTGAAAGAGAAGCACACAAGTGAGTTTGCCAACTATCTAATCTCAACAGGGCTCTTGTGCCTTTGCAAATTATCCAGCAGACAGCCAAGTGTAGCATGGATATTGTTATGACCAGACACAGTGATAAAAAGGTAGGGTTTTATAGGTTAAAAGGTCATGTAATTTTTTTTAAATATCAAACAAAATTATGAGGAATTCCAATGTTTTAAAATACACATAAAATCACCCAAAAACCACACATCTCATAAAATATTAATCCTACGTTTCATCCAAGACTCTGGACATTTTCAAGGAACACACAGAGAGCCTGTGTGAGGTGTTCTTGAACTGCTGGAGAAAAACACAGGTTTAAAAAGGCAATAGCACTGAAAAGGGCGGGGAACCACAAGCAGTCCAATAATGCAAGTTCCATCTTCTTGTAGATTTTGTTAATCTTGTAGGTGTTACATTTCCGCCGATGTTGTAGAAAAACTGGTATCACTTCCTCATCTCGGCATCACATTAAGAAAGTCAGGGTATTCTTAGCTTTCATCCTGCGAAGGCGCTATTTCTCCAAAGTTCTCAACTCCCGACAAGTATCCTCCCCATACAGGAACTTCAATGTAGCATGGATATTGTCATGACCAGACATAGTGATAAAAAGGTAGGGTTTTATAGGTTAAAAGGTCATGTAATTTTTTTTAAAATACCAAATAAAATTGTGAGGAATTCCAATGTTTTAAAATACACATAAAATCATCAAAAAAAAAACCACCACACATCTCATAAAATATTAATCCGACGTTTTATCCAAGACTCTGGACATCTATTCAGACAGCCAAGTAGCAGGTATCAGTGAGGTCCGGCTGCACCATTGTCTGTCGTGGAGTTTGCAAAGTGACTGGGTCCTGTCTGGAACACGTAGGTCAGCAATTTCACGGAGTAACAGCTGGGATCACACAGGGGGGTTAGAATCTAGTGTAAGTCAACCCTTTCCCATCCTGCCGACATCTCCACCCTGTTTTGGGACTCATACTGGCTGTAGTTTTGCGGGTGTTGAAGACGTGTCGGTGTAGCTTTGTTCTAGCATCTGTGGTCCATCTGCTGGTGGAAGTGAAGCTGGTGGAAGTGAGGAACAGGACTTCATTGCCTCCTGCACAGCTGTAGTTGCCCTGACATCTGAGGGTATTTTTTGCCATATCCTTTACCACTCAGAACAGCATTTCTGAGGTATAGGATTGGGCTGCCCGTCTGTGATATGGAGAAAAGAGGCCTTAGCCTCGTAGGAGCAGTCATAGCTAGGGTAGTAGAGATCCAAGTTAGTCAAATAAGGTAGCTGGATCTGTCCCATCACTGACCATTTGAGGCTGCATCAATCCTCAGTATTAGTAGCTGGATTGTACCTGTTCTACCCTCTGTGCAGGTATGATTCTTCTCAGAAGCTGAATTTGCTACTTGAAGGAGTGGAAGTTAATCTCCCTGCATGCTCGAGTTTGGCTGCCCTTAGGAGGAAGAGAAGGGAATGTACTATTTGTTGCTCCTCTCCATCATCCTATCAGACATTCAGCTGGTTATAAAGATTAGACAGTGCAGATTTTAAGACTAGATTTTTGTGGTGAAAGCCACCTACGCAACAGAAAAGTAACATTTCATTTCTCCAAAGACTACAGAACACTGAGATGCCTTTCTGTTGGTACTTTCAATATTAGTTTCTTACTTCTGGTAACTAAAACATTCTGAGGTTTTTTTTTGCATGCTGAAGTGATTTTGGTGTAGTACTGAAATCAGAAACAAGTCTGTTAGGAAATGAGGCATGAAGTGCGTAGGTTAAACAGCCACTGATAAAGTCATATTGTTACAAAGTTGATACAGCTGTTTACTAGGTGTGTTTACTAGAACATACTGGAACATTTCCTATTTCCTGAAATACGTTCCTTGTTTCCATGTGTGTGTTCTCAATTTTAATTTTAATACTATGTTTTGACAATTACAACACAATCCTATGCATGTCTTCTCAGAAGTAAGTCCTGTTGAGTACTATGAAACTTACTTCCAGGTAAGTGTGTATAGAGGTGCAGTCTTGGTGTCAAAGTTCAGGGGTTTTGAACTTAGTTATCCCCTAAAGACCTTTTCAGCCCAACAGATCTTACTGAAGGATTTATGTTGGCTATTATGCTTCTGTCAGCTTGTGAGTTTAGCCCCTTGATCTCAGTAGTTCCCTAGATCAACTGTGGTTTGAAGTTGTAAGAGCTGAGAGTGATTCAAATAAGAGCAAATACATGAAACTCACTAAAGGCCTATGGATACTTTCAGATATGGCAACCTGCAGCATAGATTGACCTAATGCAGTAGACTGGTTAATGACATCTGTAAAGAAGGTCTTTTGATAAGCAAGAAACATGATAGTTGTGTCTGTACAGGGTTTCTGATACTGGTCATTCCTTGCTGTACTTGGGAGATGCCAGGGATTCAAGGTAGGACCTTGCAGGTACACAGCGCATGCTCTACCACTGAATTATGATCCCACCTCATCACTCATTTATAAGGTTTTAAATACCTTACAGCGCAATCCGACTTAACTTTTTTGCCAGTTTAACCAGCGGTGCAGCGAGAACGGGAGGCCCCAGAACGGAAAAGGGATTCAAATCCCCTCCAAAAGAGGAATTCAAAGGGGATTTGAATCCCTTTTCCGTTCTGGGGCCTCCCGTTCTCGCTGCACCGCTGGTTAAACTGGCAAAAAAGTTAAGTCGGATTGCGCTGTTATTCATGTTGTGATTAATAAGAGAGGTGTGTGTTTGTGTTCGTAATATTTCCAGTGTACATTTCTGTGCAAATGAGCATGTTCAGTACATTCGTAGTGATGGATAAGGCTGAACCTATAATAGGCAAAGTATTGGAATTTTCAGAACCAAGAATAGAGCCTTTCAGAGCAAGACTGACACCTTCATTTTGACTGAGTTGCACTGCATCTTAACTTAAAGAGTAAAGTTACTTATTTGTGTACTGTGAGCTAAAAATACTTCCAAGAAAAAGGAGCTTTTATTTTAAATTCAGTCTACTTTCCACTTATCAGCTTAGCTTGCCTCTTAAATACTGAGTTCAAGTTTTCACTGGGGGAAAACATTTTTTTAAAGCTTCTTTCCTACAGCATAGATAATCTTTTAAATATAATGCCAGTCTTTTCAGAAGAGGATAATGAACGCACAATGCATAATGCATTTTACAAAAAATTCTTAGCTTGTCTTCAACAACAACCCTTTTGCATCTAATTGACAAATATATATTTTTAACTAAGAGAGGAAGTAGATGTTACACATTGTATGTAACAGAGTCCCAGCAAGTTTAAATTGAGGGATTATGGGGAGAGTTTTTTTTTATTTTTTGGGCGGCTGGATTATCTTCACTGCCATGGGGATGGGGCTCCAGATACATGTTTACAATCTTAAGTATGAGATAAATTTGTATGCTTCTACTCAGGTGAAAAACCTGCAGGAGATTTCAAGAGAACTTAAAACACTTGGCACCAAACAAACAAACCTGGTCTCCATGCCGTTTCAGCCATCTGTACATGCATCCACTTCAGCTTATAGTGTAAATTGATCGCAAGTTGGTGGAACTGGAAAGGTCTGCGTAATGTTCTAGGAATCTAGGAGCTACTGTTCGTTATACTAAAAGCAACTTCAGGGAGAGACCAGCAGGCTTCAGTCTTGTTGCAATGACTCCAGTATTTTGACTGGTAGGAAAATAGAAGCACAACAATCATTCTCTCTCATACATCCACTTAATGCCTGCACAGGGCTAGTATGTATGATAAATGCATGGAGCAGGAGGTTCCATGTGCTGTATCCCCTCCCTCCCCTTTTCTGGCCATTTTCAGCTGCTACTGGGACAAATGCTCAGGTTTGGTAAGATGTAAGATCCCATGGGAGGCCTGTGAGGAGTTGCTTCCCCCTGAGGGACCCACTCCCAACCTGCTACTGAGTATGTGGTTTGAGGGGGATAAGCACTAGGCATTTCAGTTTATTTTTATTTAAGGATTTAGAGTCATATAAACCAGAAAGTATATTGTACAGGGCTGGGGGAGGGCAGTGAACACCAGGCATTGTGAATTATTGTTTTTTAAAAAGTGTAATGGCTTACAACTGATTTTAGCTGATTTAACATTTCATTGCGCTTGGATATTCTCATTTAAAGGCAGGAGATGTGACTGGGCAGCACTAAAGCAGCACAATGAGTGATAATTTGATTGCGATTAGGTGAGTTTCAGCCCCTGCAAATGGTGGAGAGTGGACACTGGAAGTGGATTAAAGCAGCAGTTCTCAAAGTGTGCTCCTAGGTGCCCTGGGGCTCCCTGAAAATCCTTTCAGGGGCTCCCTGAGCACACCATAAATGGCTGCCTCCTGTCCCCTTCCCGATTTGCTTGTCCATCCCTCCTGCCTCCCCTGTTCCTGGCTCTCCTTCCTCATTGTCCTCCTGATCGTGCTCTTCGCTGGTGTTTGGTGTTTGGCCCACTCTGCACATGCCCTGGAGCTCTGGGCCTCCCCAAGACTTTGGACATGTACTGGTGGGGCTCCCAGAAACTCCTTTTAGGAGTGTAAAGGGCTCTGGAGACCGAAAAGTTTGAGAACTACTGGATGTAAAGGAAAAGTAGGTAATGGCTGCTGATTAAAGGGAGTTTAGGGATAGATGGAGCCTAATTTGTAAAGTGAGCATAATGTACATGACATATACAAAGTCTGTTCTGTTTCCGTGGTGCAGCAGTAACACCTTACTTGCAATCTCTACTTTTTTGGAGCATGAGTGAACACTGTAAGCATTTTAAGTCTCGTCACAGAAACCCAGGCTTTTTTGTTTGTTTGTTTGTTTTGAATAAACAATTATATCTGACACCATTAGCTAGCGTTGACCTAATTGAAGTGAGGGGAAAAATACAGGGAAACTACAGCCATGTTGTCACCTGTGATGGAATTAGAACTGTTTGCTTTGGAACCAAACAAAAGGCATACAGTACCTGCTGTAAATATAATTAAGGTTGGCAGTTTAGGCTGAAATGGGATTATGACATAAATGCAAACCTGAGGGGGAACAAATTGCACTGACTTGCACACTGCCGTGATAGGTGAAGCAAGATAATTTTGTTCATAGTTACTATGTCAAGGGCTGGGAGAAGTTGTTGGAATATTCACTTACTACAGAGCTTTATGGGAAGACTGTTGTTAGAAGGAGAGACAAGATGAGGGGAAGAGAGAGGAACTTCTAGAAAGACACGGTGATCCTTGTATGGTGGCTGGAATGGGGGTGCCAACCAGCACCAGCAGGTTAATCCTACACAAAGTGACAGCAAGGGAGAATGGATGGCGGGTGAAGAAAGAAGAAATAGTTCTAGTGCTCAAGGTTTTTATAGACTCCCCTCCCCCCAATAGAATCCTATAGGATCCTTGGTGGGGTGGGCTAATGAAAGGATCCTAGTTGCTATTTGAGGACCTGCTGGCTTCTGTCAGTTGTGGGTGCGCTGGCTAGTCTGGAGGACCATTTGCTCATAAACAAGATTGCTTGATTGAATTATAGTCATGGGGTTGGTGAGGACCCTCAGGCTCTGGGTTCCTTCTTTTGTTTTGTTAAACTTGTTTTTCCCAAAGTTAGAAGCTCTTAGGAGGTGGTTGTAGTCAAAAGGTTCAATTTTGCTATTCTAGCAGGATTTAGAGATGGTAAGCTCCATTTGTATTTTAGAACTGTGAAAACTCCATTTAAATCTGGATCATGTAGAGCTTGTCCTGATCAATGGGGCAGGGTGATTAAGTATTTAATCAAAAGTGTGGCCTTCTTGGCCTGTTGACCTGTGGCTAGCAAATAGCCATGTTACCGGTCTGACCTACACTCTCCTAGGAGGCGCTCAGCACCAAGTACACATGTATAGGCGCATGTCTCCTGCACACTTTGAAAAAAAATATTGACCATGTAACAATATACGGTACACGTATTTATTATTGTTATTATTATTATAACAGAAATAATATGTTCACTGAGCATTGTTTTAGAGACATCTTGGCTAAACATTCTTACTAGGTTTATCCGCTGTGGATTTATACAATTGGATCAGGGTCTTGTGTGAAAGGCAACAGCTGATGTTTTCATAGAAATATGTTTTCGTGACAGTGAATTCTTAGAAGCAACTCTTGGAATAAAGGTCGAATATTGGCATAGATACGTATGTGCATGTTGTGTTTAAATAGTGAAAAATTTAAATGAACGTGCCAAAGGATGCCGATTCATTTTGTAGCAGGAGGTTATATTAATGCAACAGTACAATCATGACCTTCTGTCTTTTGGCCCATATTTCAAAAGCATTCAATCTAAAAGCACTTATGCAATACATTATTAATAATAATTTTGATTTAGAAAGATGTAATCCAGCACCACAAGCCATATAACAAATAGAACATATTATAGCAGTTGGAAAGAAACCATTCTATGTATCAGGGCTGGCCTGCCCATGAAGCGAATGACACAGTTCAGATTGGGTGGTGGATCGCGGGGGAGAAGAGGGGTGGCGAACACATGCCTGTCGTCTCTTCTCTCTGCCACCATGGATGGCGCGGCCTCCTCACCTGCCCCTTCCTCCATGCTGGCTCTTTAAACAAAGCAGGAAATACAGAGCACACTCCACATTTCCTGCTTTGATTCAACAGTCTCACAGAGGAAGGAGCTAGGTAAGGGGTGTGCAACACTGGAGGTGCAGCGCTAGAAGAGGATGGCGGCACTATTGAGCTACTCCACCAACCCAATAGCTTCAGACATCCTTGGGTTATATACAGCACAATCCTGTGTAACCTTGCACCAGTGTAACAGTAGATGCATCGGTGTAATAGCAGATGCACCAGTGTAAGTGCAATTACACTGGTATACGTGCACTTACACCAGTGCATCTGTTACACCGGTACAAGGTTACACAGGATTGCACTGATAATATGATAGAACAATCTGAACGGAATATATAGTATCGTGGCTAGTAGATCATATATCTATAACACTGGTCTACAATTTTTTTTTTTTCTGGCTTGGACTTTTGTAGCTGTTTTAGACTAATTTCAGGGTGCCGATTCCAAATCTGAGCTCAGATTTGCTCTATCACATCTCGTTTTTATGCTATCAGCATACCCCATTTTCATTGATTTTACCCGAAATTAACTCTTTGTCACTTATGATTGCAAGTTGTTGTGAGTCAGTGACTGCTTTAGTGTTAAAATATGGTGCTGTATTTTTAGGATAATGTGTTTATAATATCATTTATGTAGATATCCACATTTATTTAATTTCCTTCTGTAGGGTGTGATCTAACAATGGCTACAACAGGGGTTCTCAACCTGTGGTACAGGTACCCCTAGGGGTATGCGGACCTCTTGCTGGGGGTACGCCAAGCCCTGCCCCTAATCTGCCCCATCAGCAGCTAATTAAGTGTTAATTGACATGGATTTTAAATTGTAATTATTTTCGGAGCCCTTCTGTCTCTCTGATTTTGGTTTTGGGCTTATTTTTGTACTTTGGAAAATGTACTTTGGTGGGGTGGGGGAGGGAGGAGCTGATTTTGGGAAGTGTGACTTGGAGAAAAAAAAAGATACTTGCATCTCTCTCTCTCTCTCTCCCTCTCACACACACACACACACACACACACACGCACACACTCACTCACTCACTCACTCAAGTTAAATAAGACATTTTTTTCACATTGTGTTAGTACTTGTTTACTTAACGTGTAGCATGAATATTTTCATGACCAGACATAATGCTAAGAGGTAGAGTTTTATAGGTTAAAAGGTTATGTAATTTTTTTAAAAAATATTAAACAAAAATTATGAGGAATTCCAATGTTTTAAAATACACATAAAATCACCAAAAAACCACACATCTCATAAAATATTAATCCGACATTTCATCCAAGACTCTGGACATTCTCAAGGAAACACAGAGAACCTGTGTGAGATGTTCTTGACTGCTGGAGAAAGATGCAAGTTTAAAAAGGAAATAGCACTGAAAAGGACAGGAAACCACAAGCTATCAATTAACACTGAAAAAACAGCAGCTGCTCCTATCAGAATTTACATTGTTTCGCTTTAAATTGAGTAAGTAGAGCATAGTAGAGTTAATACTTGCATAGTAGAGTTAAATACTATTGCTTTTAAGAATAACATTTTTCACTTCTTTTCAACAGCCTCTCCAAGTTGGAAGACATTTGAGAAGAAATGCCTATTCATCCCGTTTGCATCTGGAGCCTTCATACCATATCATTGATCTTTTTTGTGAATTCGAAAGGCTTCTAAGAGCATTGAAGACAGGCAGACATAAATTCTCCTTTGAATGTTCCTGGTGTAAAGTCAATGTACCAGATATTCTGGATGAGCATAAGGATAAAAAGGTTGGTGGATTCTTTGAAACCTACGACTTTACAACTGCTTGTTTCTGTTGTTACTGGGTGTGCTTTTAAACATGTGTTAACATGCACTCATGGGTGAAAACTATCTTGAGTGTTGCGACCCGGTGTAGTGGCCAGTGACGGAGCTCAGTGATTCAGCAGGCAAAGACGAGAAAGGTGAGGGTGAAAGGTGCAGCAAACCTTTATTGTGGGGATAAGCTAACAATAATAGAGAAGGTCAACCACAGTAAAGCAATTTGATGTTTCTTAGCCATCTACACAGCTAAGTCTTAAGCGTAAGGAATTGCTGTAGAGAGAGAGAGAAAGGAAGAGAGGGAGGAGGAAATCCTTACAAGAGAAAGGGGCATGTAATGGCACAAGCATAGAATAGCAAGAAAAGGGGGCACAAGGATGTAGGAAAATTGCTTAGGGAAGTTATCCAGGGAGATCTACAGCCTAATCCTACCTAAATACCTACACGGCAATGCAATGGCGCCAGCATGGTTTCCGCTGCAGGGGATTTTTGGCTGCTTGAGATCTCCTCGGGGTAATGGGACATTTGTTCCTTTGCCCCGGGGTAAGCCCCAGCAGCCACTATGGGTCAACTCAGCCCTGCACCAGCAATATCGCTGGTGCAAGTTGGAGTTGATCCATGCCAGCAGATCAGGCCCGTGAAGGGGGCAGGATTGGGGGGCTGCTGCTGCCACCAATCCTTCCCCCTCCCATGACTGATCCGCCCTCTCCTGCTCCTGTCACCACCTTGTTTTGCCCTCCCCTGCCCCGTTCAACCTCTCCCCCCTCCCTCTGCGTGAGCTTACCTCTGCCAGCGGGTCTCTGAAGTCCATTGGCGCATGTGGAAAGGCTCTGGCCTGCCTGCTGGCGGCCGGCTGCTTGTGCTGCCACAAAGCACTTCACAGCTGCTTTGCAGCAGCCTGTGCTGGCAGAACTTGTGTTCTAATGGTGGACAGGTTTGTTAGGATTTGGCTGCTTGACTTGGAAAACTGAGGGATTTAGGGCACTGGAAGAAAGAAGGAAAGGAGGAAAACTGGGGAAGTGAAAGAAAGGAAGAGAGAAGGGTTCCTGTGATTTGAACAGTGGCAAAAGGCTGTGGCTGGATAGTGGTTCTCTGTAGCATGCACCAAGGGCTACATGCAATGAGTGAGCCGCTTAGCAGGCTATGAAATCATTTCACCCACTTGCGGTGGGTATAATCTCTCCCACCAGATAAACTTTCTTAATTGGCACTACAACCAACTGGGACAGCCCAGTTGTTTGAGGAGCTATAGTGATGGTTAGGAGAGTCTGTCTGGAAAGAAGACCTGAAGCTCTCAGGCTTCTACTAACACTGTGGAAAATAGACCAGGACACACCACAACACAATTGCACAAAGGATAAAAACGATAGATACACTAAGCATGGTGTCATTTTGATTGCACATAAGGCTAAGGAAGAAAGACAGAGGGGACTTTGTAGGTGGATGGAGACACTGCACCAAGGACCAAGATTATCAGTCCATTTCTGCTGGATGGGATGTAGGAGTTGCGGGGTGGGAGTGCCACGTCCCAGCCGATTCTCTTGTTTTTAAAGCGGGGTTAAGAAAGCTGAAAGAGGGCTCTGAAGCAAATCTTGGAGCTCGGTGGTAGCCTTGGCTGGCTTGAGGGAGGGAAGTTTTGCTGTCGTAATGCACTCTGCCCAGCAGCCCAATCCTCCATTGGATTGGGCTGTTAGTTATTTAACATATTTGACTCTTAGGAGAGAGGGGGAAAAAGTAATTTTTTTGCCTGAAACGTCATAGGGAATGCCCAGTGGAAAAAAAGTCATGCTTATACTAATTGTGAGTGCTTGATAAGAGTGTTTGAATGTGTGTGCGCTTGAGCGTGCAGAAGTGTCACTAGGGTTTGTGTCACCCATTGCGAGAGCTCAGCGCGTCACCCCCATGATGGACTCCAGAGATGAATAGGGAACTGGGTTCTACAAAAGGGCTGAGTTGGGTTCTACAAAAGATGCCCACCAGGCAGGACTATGTATTTCTATACATTACTCCTGGTCAGTGGTGTCACTAGGGTTGGTGTCACCCGGTCTGGTAACTCATGTTGCCACCCACCATTAACTTTGTTTTAATATATAACAGTACAGGCCACCCAACAAATCAGTAACTAACTTGGCTCTCGGAACAATCAGTCTCATTGGTCTGTTTTGAGTTAAGGAAATCCACTTTTTGTTACATACATTTTTGTTTTATTTTTCCAGTTATTTGGCCATAATGTTTGGTAGAATACAGATACCGGTAATTCAAAATGGGTTGTTTCACTGCATTCTGCATGAAATTACACATCAAAAATGATATATAACTATAACTTGATGGTATTATTCATAAATACAAAGTTTTAACAATTTTGGCCTCTAGTGGTATCATCCCTCCCCGACGGTGTACCCCCCCCCCACAAACCCTAGTGTGTAAAAACTAGTGTGTAAAAACCCACTTTGTATGTGTGTAAAAAATATCCCACCATAGTGTCTTTCCTAGTGGCTATTTGCTGGTGTTTCTTCTACATCTTTTTTAGATTGTGAGCCCTTTTTTGGCCAGGGAGCCATTTGTTTTGCTATGTAAACAGCTTTGTGATTTTTTTATTTTTGGTTAAAATGAAGTATATAAATATTCTTTCACCCAAATATTTTGGGTGAAAATTGTATTCACTAAGGAACAAATTAGATGCAGTATGGGATCTCCTGACATTTTCTTCTTTGCTTAAAAGCAGGAGCAGCAGTGGGGAACAGAATTGCATCAGGGCTGCTGTATGGCAGGAGGGTTACCGGTAATCCTTTCCTCTTGCATTGTTTTCTCAATAGAAATTCTTTGTCCGCAAAGCTATTGCTAGCTACAGAGGGACAGAAAGAAAGATACCTATATGGTAGTATTTCCCCCCCCCCTTTCATGGGTGATAGCAGCTTTGAGAGGTGGGACAATTTATTTTGGAGAAATGGCACAGGTGGGAAGGATTAAACTCTTCTCTTCCAGTGCGACCACAGTCCAGATTTTCCCTGTCATATCTAGCTTGTCCCTAAGAGATTATTTTTTAAAATGTATGTTTATGCAACTACTAGAGAAGAATTTTGTTTATCTGTAAGTAATCTAATGAGAGCACAGTGTAGTCTCAGGCAGAAAAGTGGCATGGGAGGGTTTGCCACCTGCTCTTCCTTCAGCACACTTACCTCAGTTAAGGACCTCTGGACTTTGGGGTTTTCTCCAGCCTCTTCCTGACTGAGTGGTAACTGTTTTGTTTCTATTCCCTTCTTTCCTCAGGGACTCTCGTATACCTCATGCTGTTCATATTTGTCAGTTGGAAATGGGTATTTGTGTTGTGCTGCATAGTGGTAAGTGAGCTTTTCCATTGTATATGGTTGGCAAGCTCACTGAAGAATAGTTACAATTATTTATTTATTTATTTATTTTATAGGATTTCTACCCCGTCTTTCTCCCAATAAGGGTAATCAATTAACACCGAAATATACCTATACCTTTCAGCTATAAAATATGTTTTGACATTTACATATCACAAATTTGTATTTTCTCATTTGTTTCACATGGATCCCAGTGTGGCATAGTGAATAGACTAGGGATACCTGGGTCCAAACCTTTGTAGTCCCCATATAGACTACCTTGAGATCATTGTAGAAAGAGCAGCATACAAAAGTGATGAAGCAATCAACCAGTAGCTTTCAAATAGTATATATTTTTTTCAAATTATCCTTTTTATCCCTGTTTGATGTTTATCTCTGGTAATATCACTTCCTCACCACTCCAAACTCATGAAGCCAACAACAACAGCAAAAAGGTGGTGGATGAGGTCCAGAATGAGGTCAGACTTGGCCAAGGGCCCATAGGCTATAGTCAAGAGGGGTCCCACCTGACCAAGCTGACTCTGGATCCTCAGAACTGGTGGCAGTGGTAGCTCCCAGTGTCCCACCAAGGGTGGGTGGAGGCGCCATGGGGGGGCAGTACAGGGCTTTGCAGCAGCCTGGCATCAACACTGATTGATGAGCTATGGATCATGTTTAATTTCCTGCCCCAGGGGCTTCATTAGACTCCCATTCTTCATTTTTAACTTTTATTATGTACAAATATTCTATGGGTAGGAGCAGTCCTTTTCGGTAATAATGAAATAAAAACACATAACTTTCTGCGCGCGCGCGCACACACACACACACACACACACACACAGAAATCTGAGAAAAATAAAACTGTTTTCTACCATCAACCTTACCATCTTTGCCTGTCTTTAGGCTTGCATTTGACAATGTTCTTGGCACAATGAATGAAACGTTATGCAGAGTTTTAAATTGTTTTTATTGTATTTGAAACACACTTTTAAAGTATTTTTAATTGTACCTTTGCATTCTAGGAAGACTTATAAAGTCATTTTAAGTCGTAATCACATTTTTAGCTTTTTTGGTTTTATGACTTGTATCCCGTGGAAGATGTTTTTCACTTGTTACTTTTCTAACACACCTCGACATATTGGTAACAACTGTGACTACATCTGCTGACACTATACCACCTATATCGCCTACCTAGTACACTTTTAAAGTGATTATAATTTATACAAATGGAATAAAACACATAACACCATTTATAGCAATTTTATTTTGGAAAACACCGAAATCCACTTTTTGAAAACAGTTTTGGACTGCCTCTATTTATGGGTCAGAGGGTGTGAAACCCAACATCGCTTAAATGGCTATTTGGCCTTCTATGCATTTTTTTGTTTTGTTTTGTTTTTTCCTCTTTTGTAAATTGCAGTTAGGGGCCCCAATCTAGTATGGGACTGTGACATGGGGAGAGAAGATTAAACTCTTGTCCTATGTGGTCCTGCTCTGGCATAGGGTCTCCTGCAGCTATTTACAAAATAAAAATGCACCAGAAGGCTTCTTAGTTTTTCCCCTGGCTGTAGGTGGAGAAAGTACAACTCAACCTTCTTCACTGTACCTACTACAGTTTAAACTATTGTAAGCTAGCCGTTTGACACAGAAACACAACAATAAAACTAGATCTTATTATATCGAAAAGCTGATACCTCCTTAGTTGCCCTGGATAAAAGAGGCCGAAGCAATTTAAACTAACTAATTTGGATTTTTGAAAGGAAAATGGATGAGGACTAAGTTTAAGCAGACCCTTTAGAGCCGGGGTCCCCAACCACCGGGCCGTGGCCCATTACCGGGCCGCAGCCTGTTGCAGGCTGGACCGCTGGGTCGCAGTGCACCCCCCCCATCCAGAGCTCGAAAGCAGCTGGAGGTGGTGGTGCACTCCGGGGGGAGGGAGGAAGAATACCGTGTGCGAGCAAGCGTTTGTTCGTTCACAACTTGTAAACGAACGAACGCACCCCAGCAGAGGCCGGCCAGACGCGTCTTTCCTGGCCGGCCGGCAGTAGGAAAGATGATGCTGGAGACTGCGGCTGCGCAGGCGCAGTCTCTCCAGCATCGTCTTTCCTACTGCCGGCCGGCCAGGAAAGACGCGTCCGGCTGGCCTCCGCCGGGGTGTGTGTGTGATTGAACGCGTCTGGCCGGCCTCCGTCTGGGGGTTGTGATTGAGCGAGCATTCGTTCGTTCGATCACAACCCCCCCCCCCGGGCGGAGGCAGGCCAGACGCGTCTTTCCTGGAGGGTCTCCGCCAGCCCCCTCCGGGTTCCTCTGCGCCCCCGCCGTCAAGGTGAGGTGTTGAACTCGCTGAGAGCTTTTGCTGCTTATTACTCTGCATCGACTCCCCGCATCCTCCCAAGGTTTTTCGATTAATCCGTCAGATATTATTACGTGCACGGGAAAGTTCCAAGACACGCTACCCTGATATTCACCCTTTGCGATATTCACATTTGTGTTTGTTGCATGCGGTATTCTTCCTCCCCTCCGGACCCCCAACGACGACGCTGCGTGAGGTGTGTCATTTTGTGCTGCCCCCTCTACCCCCCCCCGGCCCTTGGAAATTTTTTTTTACTACTAACCGGTCCCTGGAGCAAAAAAGGTTGGGGACCGCTGCTTTATAGGATGAAGCAGATAGGGATACAAGGGATAAAAAGAATGAGGGCTCATCCACGCAGTAATCTGCATCACTTGAGTCGTTTTTGCCTACAGCTCTTTGCACATATTTATAATAAAAGCACATGCGTTTGGGGAAGAACTTGTTTCTGTGGTATGGTACAGCACATTCATTTTAAGCCCCCCAGTGTTTCCCAAACTTTTTCGACCTGCGGCTCCCTTGACCATTGGCGACCCTTGGTTGTGGCTCCCCATTATGTTATGTTGATGCCTGCCAATTGGCATTGCACTGTTTTCTGAGAGGATTCCTGGCATTCCGCGGCTCCCCTGGCTGGTTTCCGCGGCTCCCCTGGGAGCTGTGCCTCCCACTTTGGGAACCACAGCCCTATAGTCTGAAAAACGTTTTCATCAATGCTTGGCCTCATTATCAAACATGTGAATTGCATCAGTTGAAATAATTTCATTGAGAAGTTATATGAAAGCTCTTTCTGTGGGGCTTGATTTTTCTTCAATGTCTGCTTCTGTGCTTCACCCACATATCGGTAAATCGTCATTTTCTGTTACGGTCTTTGTGTCAGCTCAGTGAAAGTCTCCACCTGTAGTTGTTTGGGAATCTCATAGCCTGTATAAGACAAGGGAAGGATAAGGCAAAACATGAAGATGTTCTGTTAAGCAATGTTAATATGTTGGAAAGGTTGCTAGATAGAAAATTTGTCAGCAAATTTGATCTGAAAGAGATCAAACCCCACAGGCCAAACTTTCATATCATTTTTGACACATTTTTTTTTTAAACTGATGCATTTCACATGCTTAATTGTGAGTTCAAGCGTTGATGAAAGCCCTACTCTTACCTACTCTTCAAAATTTGCCTGCTCTTCAAAATGCTTTCCTAGTTCAAATGTGCTTATTAGGAATGGGAATTCCAGCAGCAGAGCACTTTGAAAAACAAAGGTGTTTCTTTTTCTCCTTTGCCTATTGTAGAACTTAGGAATTTGGAAACAAATAGAGACTTTGGCAGGATTACAACATCATCATCTTTGCTTTCGTGGTAAATGACCTCGCATGCATCCCTCAACCAAATCACAACTTGCTAATCAATCTGCCATTCAGTAGCTGTGTAATTATTATGTGCCTGCTGTATATTCTTTCTCCAAATATAAAGGATAACTGTCTTAGAGAAAGACAACATGCAGTCCTGTATCAGAAGAGACATAGATCCCA
Organism: Plestiodon gilberti rubricaudatus; assembly: GCA_026170595.1. Lineage (NCBI taxonomy): Eukaryota > Metazoa > Chordata > Lepidosauria > Squamata > Scincidae > Plestiodon > Plestiodon gilberti. Next base: position 82,455,970 of record JANXHW010000001.1, read on the forward strand.
ATGGCATCTATTAACTGTTCCACATAAAAGAAAAAGAATTGCATAACAAATGTAACAGAGCAGCAGCATCATTCTTCACTAAAATGAGCAGGAATATTCCAGTGAGAACCAGTAGCAGGTATGTGGAAACACTGCAGTTGAGTTAAGGCATTTTTACCCAAGGGTGTACGGTATATCCGCAACAGGAGTTAAATACGTACACCTGTGGGCTGGGAGGAAATGTGGTTTTTTTTTTTTTAATAAACAAGAAGTGGAATTTACTTCCAAATAAATGTACTGTAGTTGCAGTAGCGGTGGAAATAAACATCAGCATAAACTGCATGATAACAATATGCAAGATTTTTTTAATGAAAGTGATAAAAGCAACAAACATTAACATAACATTGTTTATAGTAATATTATGAATGTTAATGCAAAACACACAATACATACTGTATACCAAAGAAGCAATTAGCAGCCCACTCCTAATTAGTTACAACAGCAGTACAGAGGTTCCGCTGTTGTGAATGGCCATACTGTGGCGTGCACAGCATGCCGCCAGCAGCCATTTTGGAGCCACCACTGCAAATGGTGGCAAAGTCAGTGGCCCGCTGCTGCTACCAGCTACCCACAGGAACGCTGGCAAGCCGGTGTGACATGTCTATCCTTTACCTCCTGGGGGGAGGTAGTGGGAGGAACGTGGTGAGAAGGGGAAGGAATGGGGGAGTGTCTGGGCAAGAAGTGGGTGGTCAGGAGGCAAAATGGGGAAGAGGGGATGGGTCGTGATGGCACCGGTGTGTCAGGATCATATCCCTCTTCCTTCTCCCTTACTTGCCTTTGTTCTCTTCCAGCAAAATGGCTGGCACAGATCCAAGGATTCAGGCTTGTCCCATGGTAAGGAAACTTTCATTCCCTTACCATGAGGAGACCTCTGCAACTGGTCTCCCACCATAGGATGCAGTGCATGTTTCGTTGATACAGCTGCATCAGTGGGGGGGGGAGGGAGGGGTTAGTTGGATAGAGCTATCAGAAAGATGCAATCAAACCTTTGAAGAATATTGATTTTAAAGGGGAGAAGACAATCACCCTGCTAAGCACAAACAACCCCAGCCCACAATCATCATTCTTCTCCCTCATTTTTTTTTTTGGGGGGGGGTGGAGCACGGATACCAGGGGTCCACTGTAAAGCATTGAAAAAAAGTAAAGTTTAAAAGCAGTTTGTTTACATTTTAGAGGCAAACCGCTGCATGTTGTTCCTTGTACTAGCTCTGGAATTATTGCGCTCTGGAAGCCTCTTCCGGGTCGCGTGACTCCCCCCTCTCCCAAAATAGCTCCAGAATGCATTGCAATGCATTCTGGGGCAATCTTGGGAGAGGGGAGGGGTTAGTTGCGTGATCCGGAAGAGGCTTCCAGAGTGCGATTTAATCTAGTAAATGGAAGAACATGCAGCAGTTTGCCTCTAAAATGTAAGCAAACTGCTTTTAAACTTTTTTTTCTCTTTTTTTTCAGTGCCTTATGTTGGTCCCTGATATCCATGGATCTCAGTATCCGCGGGGATTCCGGGAACAGACCCTCCCCATGGATACTGAGGACTAACTGTATGTAGACGTAACCTGATAATAGTTTGCATTGCAGCTTGGTAGAAGTAAATACTGAAACTACCTCTTCAGGACAGCAAGTAAGGAGCATGACATCAAGTTAAGCCTTTTGTCATTGGTAAAGGTAATTACACAGCAGTACATGCCTGTGTTTTCTCCTCCTGCACGGAAAATGTTAAGTGCTGTTTTGGTAGATATGTTGTTTTGTTTCTCATGATACTCAAAGCGATGGCCTTGGTGTCAGATTACTGTGAATATAGAGAAGGCCTTGATAGTATTGTGTCATTTTATTTCCCATCCCTTTGGTTGGGTTATGGCTATTGTGCTGGATTGGTTTTTTTATTGTGTTCTTCCTTGGTAGATTCTATTCAGGTTTTTTCCCTTCTGCAAAGTCCTTATGTTTTTTTTTCCTAAGGGCAGCTGTGAGTTTCATGCTGAGATTGTTAGGAGGCATGGCTTGAGTACTTTTTCTGTAAGAGGTTGACTCATCACTTGGGTCAGCATAATTAGTTATTGCTCTGAAAGGAGTTTCATGGGCCATGTGTAGGTTCCAATGTCTAAATAGTTACACACACACACACACACACACACACACACACACACACACACACACACACACACACACACACACACACACACACACACACACACACACACACACACACACACACACACACACACACACACACACACACACACACACACACACACACACACACACACACACACACACACAGCAGCAGGATATAATTTCAGACTATTTGCAGTCAAGATGTTTCTGCTGAGCAAAATGCTCATTCAATTTAGAAATGCAGATTATAATAATTTTCCTATCTTCCTCACATCAGGGGTCCTGCCATCATCATGCAGATTTATATGTTTATAATGTGATATATCTAGCAAACTTCAGTTTCAGGTAAACACATGCTTTAAACATATAACTCTTTAACTCTTCCATAATGTAACATTTTGTAGCTTCACCAAGTAAAATGTGATACACTTAAATTGTTCCATCTACTGTAAGACTTGTTTTTTTAATACATGCAAAGTAGTTTGTAAAGTGTTGCACTGTATTCAAATGGCTGGTATTGTCAAAAGCACTCATGTGGTTTATTGATCTGCACAAGAAGGTACAGCATAAGACAATAAAACATGAGAAAGAGAATTACTAGACTTCACAATTCATGTAAATTAGTAACTGGTAATCCTAGAAATGGAAATGCTGGCCTCTAAAATTGTCCAGTCCCAGGATCAATAATCATAAGCTCACCATTGTTCACAGATTCAGGAATAAGGAAATGAAAGACCATAACTTTGGGTTAAACAAGGGTCACAACTTTATGAACCACTTAAAAGATCTGCAAAGAGTTGAATCCTTGATCTACTTAAATGTTTAACTCGCCTCCCTAGTGCAAGTATTAAGACACTTGGGATGAGCTGGAGGAAACATGTTTCTGCCTATCACATTCCAGTACTTGGCGGACTTAGCATTCATCAAAGCAATTTCAGGAACTGTTTCTTGATTCCCTATTGCTGACACATCAAAAGATGTGCACAGGAGACCAGGCCAAGTCGCTCACTTCCCCAGGCCAGTGAGTTCCGGGTAAGTGAAACAGGCAAGCTCTGAGATGTATCCAGTTCCTGTGTCCATTGAGATAAGTAGTCCTGAGGGTAAGATCTTCCAAGTAATGCCCCTGAGTGCTTGCAACCATTCTCTCCATTGCCCACATCAACACTGCCATTGTGACAAAATTATACAATGGTAACAAAAACTACTGATGCCCAAGAAGATGAAGTTGACAGGTTCTATGAAGACCTACAACACCTTCTAGAACTAGCACCCAAGAAAGATGTCCTTTACATCATAGGAGACTGGAATGCTAAAGTAGGAAATCAAGAAATAAACTGAACAACAGGAAAGTTTGGCCTTGGAGCACAAAATGAAGCAGGGCAAAGGCTAACGGAGTTCTGTCAAGAGAACACGCTGGTCATAGCAAACACTCTTTTCCAACAACACAAGAGGCGACTCTACACATGGACATCACCAGATGGTCAATACCGAAACCAGATAGATTATGTGCTTTTCAGCCAAAGATGGAGAAGCTCTATATTATTATTATTATTATTATTAACAGTATTTATATACCGCTTTTCAACACAAAGTTCACAAAGCGGTTTACAGACAAAATCAAATGATTAAATGGCTCCCTGTCCCCAAAGGGCTCACAATCTAAAAAAGAGGCAGAAGAACACCAGCAAACAGCCACCAGAAAAAGACACTGTGCTGGGGTGAAAGGGGGGCAGTTACTCTCCCCCTGCTAAATATAAGAGGAGCACCAATTGAAAAAGTGCCTCTTGCCCAGTTAGCAGGGGTTATACAGTCAGTAAAAACAAGACCTGGAGCTGACTGTGGCTCAGATCATGAGCTGCTTATTGCAAAATTCAGGCTTAAATTGAAGAATGTAGGGAACACCACTAGACCAGTCAGATATGACCTAAACCATATCCCTTATGAGTATACAGTGGAGGTGAAGAATAGATTTAGGGCATTAGACCTGGTAGACAGAGTGCCTGAAGAACTATGGACGGAAGTTCGTAACATTGTACAGGAAGCAGCAACTAAAACCATCCCAAAGAAAAAGAAATGCAAGAAAGCAAAGTGGCTGTCAGATGAGGCTTTACAAATAGCTGTGGAAAGAAGGAATGCGAAAAGCAAAGGTGAAAGGGAAAGATATAAACAACTGAATGCAGATTTCCAGAGAATAGCAAGGAGAGATAAGAAGGCCTTCTTAAATGAACAATGCAAGGAAATCGAGGAAAACAACAGAATGGGGAGGACTAGAGATCTCTTCAAGAAAATAGGAGATATCAAGGGAATGTTTTGTGCAAAGATGGGCATGATAAAGGACAAAAAAGGCAGAGAACTAACAGAAGCAGAAGAGATTAAGAAGAGATGGCAAGAATACACAGAAGAACTATACAAGAAAGATCTGAATGTTCCTGATGACCACGCTGGTGTGGTCACTGACCCAGAGCCGGACATCCTAGAGAGTGAAGTCAAGTGGGCCTTAGGTAGCATTACTAACAACAAAGCTAGTGGAGATGATAATATCCCAGCTGAGCTACTTAAAATCCTAAATGATGCTGCTGTGAAAGTGCTGCACTCAATATGCCAACAAATTTGGAAAACTCAGCAGTGGCCAAAGGATTGGAAAAGGTCAGTTTACGTTCCAATTCCAAAGAAGGGCAGTGCCAAACAGTGCTCAAACTATCGCACAATTGCACTCATTTCACATGCTAGCAAGGTTATGCTCAAAATCCTACAAGCTAGGCTTCAGCAGTACGTGGACCGAGAACTACCGGAAGTACAAGCTGGGTTTCTAAGAGGCAGAGGAACTAGAGATCAAATTGCCAACATGCGCTGGATCATGGAGAAAGCATGAGAGTTCCAAAAAAACACCTACTTCTGCTTCATTGACTACGCAAAAGCCTTTGATTGTGTGGATCACAACAAACTGTGGCAAATTCTTAAAGAGATGGGGGTACCAGACCACGTTACCTGTCTCCTGAGAAACCTGTATGCGGGTCAAGAAGCAACAGTTCGAACCGGCCATGGAACAACCGATTGGTTCCAAATTGGGAAGGGAGTACGGCAAGGCTGTATATTGTCACCCTGCTTATTTAACTTATATGCAGAGTACATTATGAGAAATGCAGGGCTGAGTGAATCGCAAGCCGGAATCAAGATTGCCGGGAGAAACATCAACAACCTCAGATATGCAGACGATACCACCCTAATGGCAGAAAGTGAAGAAGAACTAAAGAGCCTCTTGATGAGAGTGAAAGAGGAGAGTGCAAAAGTTGGCTTGAAACTCAACATTAATAAAACTAAGATCATGGCATCTGGTCCCATCAATTCCTGGCAAATAGAAGGGGCAGAAATGGAAGCAGTAACAGATTTTACTTTTTTGGGTTCCAAGATCACTGCAGACGGAGACAGCAGCCATGAAATTAAAAGATGCTTACTCCTTGGAAGGAAAGCTATGGCAAATTTAGATAGCATAATAAAAAGCAGAGATATCACCATGCCAACAAAAGTTCGTATAGTCAGGGCGATGGTGTTCCCAGTAGCAATGTATGGTTGCGAGAGTTGGACCATAAGGAAGGCTGAGCGCTGAAAAATAGATTTTTTCGAACTGTGGTGCTGGAGAAGTCTCCTGAGAGTCCCTTGGACTGCTAGGAGATCAAATCAGTCAATCCTAAATGAAATCAACCCTGATTGTTCCCTGGAAGGACAGATACTGAGGCTGAAGCTCAAATATTTTGGCCACCTAATGCGAAGAGAGGACTCTCTGGAGAAGACTCTGATGCTGGGAAAGATTGAAGGCAAAAGGAGAAGAGGAAGGCAAAGGATGAGATGGTTAGACAGCATCACCGATGCAACGAACATGAAAATGAGCGAACTCAGCAAGATAGTGGAGGATAGGAAGGCCTGGCGGGATATGGTTCATGGGATCACGAAGGGTCGGACACGACTTAACGACTGAACAACAACAACAAACAAAAACTAACCTTAACAGCTAGGGCAGTGGTTCCCAAACTGGGAGGTGTGGCTCCCAGGGGAGCTGCGGAAACCAGCCAGGGGAGCCGTGGAGTGCCACAGAATCCTCTCAGAAAACAGTGCAATGCCAATTGGCAGGCATCAACATAATGTAATGGGGAACCTTCGCCAATGGTCAAGGGAGCTGCAGGTTTGAAAAAGTTTTGGAACACTGAGTTAGGGGTTCTCAACCAGTGGTACTAGTACCACCTGTGGTACTTTAGCCAAATGCTGGTGGTACTCGGACTGCTGGACCACCGGAACCCCATTTCGATGCACTTTCGGTGGCGTGTTTTCACTCCCGAGAAGCTCCTGCCTTTGTCCGAGCCTTTCTGGAATGCTGAGAAGGACCCTCTCACCCACCCAGAGCCTTCTACCTGCGTTTTCTGGCCTCCAAAAACCTGAAAACTGTGAAGTAACTGGCAATGATGTCATCGCCTGTCAGTTCCGGTGGTACGCAGCAGGAGAGTGGCGCCGGAGGTGGTACTCGGCCAGGAAGGGGTTGAAAACCTCTGAGCTTGCCCAAATAAAGGGTGGCATAAATCAAGCATTGCAATCTATATTAGGCAGGTGTCCAGATCCAGATTTACCTGGGCTCCTCTAGTGCGTCCAGGATCCCTGCAGGGCAGCCGAGGCAGGCGAGCCTCCCAGCACCGTCCTGCTGGGCGTGTGAGAACCAGGACAGCGCAATCAGGGCAACAGAGCGCTGCCCGGGCATCCCCATGTGCTGACGAAGAAAACTAGACTGGTGACGGAGCCGGAGGCCTCCTTGGTGTAAAGAGATGTTTTTCCCTTTACCTTGAGTAGAGCCCCAGCTGCCCCAGTGGGTCTACTCGAATGTGCACCAGCTATTTTGCTGGCGCATTTGAGCCAACTATGTAACACTGGCTATTCCCGGGAAGGGGGACAGAATATGGCGGAGGAGGCTGCTGCCGATCCCCCTTCCCGGGGTCCCCACCAACATATCACTTCCCCCCAAAATGTCCTGTTCTGCCCTCTCCTCTCTCCTCTGCCGCACCGTGGGGACTCGTCTCTCTGCCATGACGTCAATCCGTCCTGCGGCCGCAGAGGAATGGCGCAAGCCTCTCCACTGGCACTGCTTACTCATCAGGTGCCTCAAACATGCTTTATGGCATGTTTGCGACACCTTAGGTCAACGGAGCAATTGCTCCACTGATCTAAATTTAGACAGGATTGCGCTGTAAGTCAAGATAATATATGTGAGGTGCTTTGTACACTAGAAAGTGATATACAAATGTTAAGTATTAAGATGATGATGATGATGATTTCATCTACATACTTGGGGGACTCCCTAGGTACAGAGAAGTATATAACTTTGTAAATTATAAGGGGACTAAGGGCCACTCAGAAGTACCTGCATGTATAAATGCAACCTGTTGTCACCCCCCCCCTTTTAAATACAAATTGACAAGGCTCCCACAAGAATGAAAAGTGGGAAGACAGATGCTATTTACCATTTCTTAGTAAAGCCTTATCTTTGCTCTCTATTTTTTAGTTTTGTTTTAAAAATGACTTTTCATTTATTTCATTAAATGTGGATTGGCTGATTTGTCCTTTGAAAAGACAAAGAATAAGGAAAGCATTAGCAAAAGATTTGGCCTTTTTTGTTTGTTTTTTACAACCTATATTAGAAACCTATATTAAAACAAGAACATAGAAATTATTAAAAGGCAGTTTTTAATGTTGTAATATTTCACAGCCTCCAACACAGGAGTTTTTGATTGCGTTAAAAAAAAACCCCTTTCATAGTAGATGTACATTGTAAGATCAGGAAGGAATATATCTTCTTCTTCTTGAAAAGGTCAGATGAATAACAGAAGAATACTCTGGACTCTATTTAAACCCTTAATGAAGTTGAAGTCGTAGACCCATACCTGGAAGAAGAAATTATTTTACCTGGGGATATCAATGCTGTTGTTCATAGGGACTTGAGTGTCTAATGAAAGTAGTAATCGTGTATTTGTTCTTACTATCAGAATTGGTTGACCTCTCATTTTCTAGTTGACATTTCAAGATATACATGTCCAGTTTGGAAAGATTATACATTTTTCTCACATAGGCACAAGATTTATTCAAGGATTGATTTTGTTGTTGGAGACCTTGACAGAATGGAATACTGGGCTGAAATGAATAGGATGAAGTTCAACCGGGGACAAATACAAAGTTCTGGACTTGGGCAAAAATAACCAAATACGAAGGAATAGAATGGGAGATACCTGGCTTGTTAGCACAACATGTGAGAGGAACCTTGGATTTGTGATGGATTACAAGATGTACTTGAATTAGCTGTGTGATGTGACTGTAAAGAAGGCTAACACAATCTTAGCCTGCATTAGTAGAACCGTAGCTTCAAAGTCTTGAGAAGTAGTGGTTCCGCTTAACTCCACGTTGCTCAGATCTCACCTGGATTACTGTGCTAATTTTGGGCACCTTGCTTTAGGAAAGATGCAGCCAAACTGGAGCAGGTTCAGAGAAGAGCGACGAGGATGATCACAGGTCTGAACAAACCCTACGAGGAAAGGTTGAGGGAACTTGGTATGTTTAGAGAAGACTGAGAGAGGATATGATAGTGCTTTTCAAATACTTGAAGGACTGTCATATGGAAGAAGGAACAAACCTGTTCTCAACGGCCTCTGAGAATAGATCCATTGGGTACAAACTTCAAGAGAGGAGATTCTGGTTGGATGTCAGGACGAAATTCTTGATGGTAAGGGTGGTTTGGCAGTGGAACAGATTGCCAAGGGAGGTGGTGGATTCTCCCTCACTGGAGATCTTCATGCAGAGGCTTGATCTGAAAATGCTCTAGGAGGATTTCCTGCTGCAGGAAATAAAGGTTGGACTAGATGGCCTTGTGGTTCCCAACTCTATAATTCTGTAGTTCTATGAGAGTTAAAGAACTTTGTTCAATAATAAGGAACTGATAGGGAAGCTGATGAGAGAAATGCAAAAAAAAAATTTCAAATAAATGATGTGCCTGGAGTAGATCCCTTGATAGTTTGGTATACCTGTGTAAGGCATGACTAAGAGATCAATTTATCTCATTAGGATCCTTCTATTAAAAAAAGTGAGAGGGTACAGGATTCTGTTATATTGAATATTAAGCATTACGAACTGGTTCATAAGACATCCTGTACAGAGTAGGTTAGGGCTAGGTTTAAAAAAAATACATTAATGTATGTCTATTATGCGCTTACATCATTGGTATAGTTTAAGCAGATGGTATTTGAGCGAAAATAAACCTGGTAGGTTATTATCAAATATTTTAGCAGAATAAAAGGAAATTAGTTATATCAAGTCTGTATTTAAAGGTAATGGATATGTGACATACAAGACCATGAAATGGCAAAGGAGTTTGTAACTTTTTAAAATATGTGTAAATCAGATAATCCAAGAGAGTGAAATAAGGCAATATTTAGATAATACAACAATTCAAACTTTAATTTGGGAGCATAGAGAGTTATTAGACTTACATATCGCTTTCCAGGAAGTTCAAAGGCAATAAAAGCTACTAAGCAGCACTCCCATTAAGCTGTGCGTCCACGCAGCTGCACAGGTGTAAGCTGAGCTCTACATAGCATGGAGCTTGGCAGCCCAGAAGTTTGACTATGACACATGATCGTGATGTCATTACTGAGCATCCAGAGATGTTATTGTGATACAGTTGCAATGCAGCAAATCAAAAGAAGCTGTCTGCGCACTGACACAGAACCCTTACAGGAAACCCTGCTTCTAAGAGGAAGAAATGTGCAGATGAGATGTGCAAATGCCCCGGGTGACAGCCATGCTCTCCTCGCAAGGATACCGTGGCTGTTCCCCCCCCCCCTTGCCTCATTGTAGCTATGAAAGTAATGTACAAATTGCATTTGTAATGTACATGTATACAAATTACATTTGTAATGTACATTTGAAAACCTGGACAGTTTTTCTGTCTTTTCATGTCATGACGGTTGTGGTATGTCAGTTCATTTAAGAATAAATCAGCATTACTTTTTCACCATCCTGTTTGAATAACCCTGTGTGTTCAAAGATACAATAGGTATGGGTTTTTCAGCCATGTGATTTCAGATCTTAAAATTGAAGAAATAAAGATCGATCTTACAGTTGTCAGTAGAAATTCCACTTCCTGGTTTTACCACGATGTAGATCGGGTAGGCGAGACGGATTATCCAAAGCTGACAACGATGAACGCAGCAAAGCGGGAGAGCAGAGCGCGGAGGAGAATTCATCTCAGGTCAGGGAGGAAACGATAGCTTCCGTATCTGGTGCCCATGCCTGACAAAGTATGATTGCCTTACTGCATAAGTCCTTGCAGAATCAAAGTATGATTGCCTTAGTACACAAGTCCTTTCAGAATCGCTACGAAGTAGGAAGAGCGAACACGGAGGAGAATTTACTTCAGGTCACAAGGGTCTGACAGCTTATGCATCTAATTAACAATCAGCCACCTGCACGCTGGTTCCCATGCTTCCAATAACTGACTCTATATCTACAGAGACCTCCAGGACAAAGCTATGGACATCTTCCAGTTTGTAGCTGGGTTCTCTTTGCTTCCAAAGAAGCCCCTAATGCTTGGGGAGAAACATTAAGCGCTAGAAGACTCTAAAGAATTTCATCGTTGTCAGCTTTGGATAATCCGTCTCGCCTACCCGATCTACATCGTGGTAAAACCAGGAAGTGAAATTTCTACTGACAACTGTAAGATCGATCTTTATTTCTTCAATTTTAAGATCTGAAATCACATGGCTGAAAAACCCATACCTATTGTATCTTTGAGCATAACTGGCCATGAAAACCTGCATGTATAACCAACCCTGTGTGTGTGTGTGTGTATGTATGTGTGTATATATATATATATATATATATATATATATATATATATATATATATATATATGGATCTGTGGGAGGCCTTGCCCTATCATTTGTCAAGCATTATTGCTATGCAACAGTTTTGACAGCTTTGGTCTTTTCATTTAAAAGTTATAAGGGTTTAGCACTTTGTATTAGAGAGCAACAAAGGATAGACATATTTTAGCAGAGTGGATATGTGATAATAGAGTGGGAAGTTGGGAACATTCCTTATGATTTGAGGTATACAATTTACAAAATCTCAGAAAAGTGTAGACAGGTTTTAGCATCTGGAGTGTCACCTTTATTCCCTCTTATTAACAGAGCAGTTTTCAAGAGAGCAACAAATATCGGGATTTTGGTATATGACTACAAAATGGGTTTATAAGAGTTACAGATTTTTTTTTTTTCAGTGTAGCATTTTGGAGACCATACCGAATTATGCCAAAAAGTTTTATGAGTTTTTCTCTTTTTTCCAGTTCTCCAACTGAAAAATTTTGTATGGACTAATCTGCAACTTGCAGGTGTTGATAAGATATTAATAGAGTTTGAAACTTCAGCATTTCAGAATTTGGAACTTTATTACTCACAGATAAATCAAAGGGCATATTGGCACCATAGTGGTTAAGCAGAGTAGAATGTGTTCTGGTGATAGAGTGTATGTTTTAAAATATTAACAGTGCTATCCAACTTAACTTTTGTGCCGGTTTAACCAGCGGCACAGCGAGAACGGGAGGCCCCAGAATGGAAAAGGGATTCAAATCCCCTCCAAAAGAGGAATTCAAAGGGGATTTGAATCCCTTTTCCATTCTGGGGCCTCCCGTTCTCGCTGCGCCGCTGGTTAAGCCGGCACAAAAGTTAAGTTGGATTGCACTGTAAACTAATTAAATAAATAATCCCCATCCCTTGCATGGATATAAATAAATCTAGTACTGTACTGTAAGTGTAAAGAATTCTAGTAGGTTTAAAAAGTCAAGTGTTGCTAAATTAGCAAACAATGGAGAGCTTCTTCCTTGAATGTAGAGAAGTATTGTTCGTGCAAAACTATTTTTAAATGGACCCAGAACCAGAAAAGTGACCTTTTGCCCTGCTGCTTATTATATAGTACTTCAAATATATTTTACCACTTCAGATACTGCAAAATTATCTCACTACTGTATTTCTAAAGGTGTTTAATTGCAAATGTCTTCAATTAGTAATGTAAGAAGAAAGCATTTAAATAATGGCACTCTCTACCTAATTTTTCTAACCATTTCTGATGGATTGTGCTAGTTCAAGTTCATAATCTAACTGTAGCTGAAATAGTTTGTGATTTCCCCCCCCCCAATGAATATGCATGGAACTGAGGAAGCAATAATGCCTCTTCCACAAAGTAATTCTTTCTACAGTAAATGAATTGTATATAACTCAACTGTACTGTGATAAGTCCTCTCTCCTGTCTGAACATCCACTGCAATCTCTTAAAAGGGTTCCTGATCTATTTTCACATGGTGTCAAGGCTTTATTTATAAGCCACATTTGATTTGAGAATATGAACTCTCTTCTCTTGAATAATGACCAGTATATTTCTGTAAAAAGAAATGAAGTAAAACAGATAGATTTGATGGCATGAGCCATCTCCTCTTGTGTACATGCACCCAGGAAGGGATCAGAATAGGTCAGCACGGAGTCCATTTGCCCTCACAGTTTTCCTGCTAGCTCTTAGCTGAGCATCTATTGAGGCAGAAGACACTTGCAGCACAACCCTAGGCATGTCTACTCAGCCCTATTGAGTTTAATGGGACTTACTCCCAGTTAAACGTGTATCATAGGATGCAGCCTCAGTTGCTGAGTTATTATGGCACACTGAAGAGTCCTCCTATGCCCCGTCAAACATCATGGATAGCTCACACACCATAGGCTTCGGATGGCACTTTATGGTTCCATCCATGGGAGTCTCAGATGGGTCTTCCGTTCATTATAATGGCTGGCTTTGTTGATGTTGATTACAGGTTATTAACCCTTATCCGGACATCCGAAATCCAGACTATTCTGAAATCCAGACTTTTTGGGGGCGATGACTTAAAAAAAAAAAAAACTTTTTCCATCACCTGGCTGGCATAGCACAAGGCATGCTGGGGCACAAAATTATTAAAAAATATTGCATAAAATTACCTTCAGGCTGTGTGTATAAGGTGTATATATGAGACATAAATGAATTTCATGTTTAGATTTGGGTCCTGTCCCCAAGATACTTCATTATATTATGCAAATATTCCAAAATTCAGACAAATCCAAAATCCAGGCAACTTCCCGTCCCAAGCAGTTCGGATAAGGAATACTCAACCTGTACTATATATTTAATTTTGTGTTTAATCTGCTTTTTAAAAGAAAAATAATTTTCTGTGTACCTGTTTATTAGCATTACTCTTTTTTATTCTACAAATGTTTGCTCCATCCAGATAAGGAGATCCATGGTTGAAAGTAAGCACCTATCTGTCTGTCTAAACCTGCTGTATTAGCATGTGCATTCAAATGTGCATCTGAACAAACGTCCAGGTGCTGATGTCATCTATTGGTAGGCTTACCAGGTCTCCAACCGGGACGGAGTGCTAGACCTTTAGGAAAAGGAATGTGGGCAGGTGTAGCTTGTTAAACCTTACAGCACAATCCTAGGCATGTCTACTCAGAAGCAAGCCCCATTATATTCAGTGGGGCTTGCTTCTGAGTAGACATACCTAGGATTGTGCTGTAAAACTTAACAAGCTACACCTGCCCACATTCCTTCTCCTAAAGGTCTAGCACTCTGTCCCAGTTGGAGATCTGGTAAGCCTATCTATTGGCACTGCATTGTTTCCAGTGGGATGCATATTTAAATCACACAACTAATCATGAATAAATACCATTTTTTTGCATGTGCCGTAGAGTGAGATTGGATAATGCTCTGTTTGTCGAGAGCATTCCAAAATTCAGATGCCACAGAGCTAAATTTTATGAATGGAGTATTGTTTAGCTTGGAAAAATAATGAAAACTGAAAATAACAAGCGAAATAACCACAGCTGGTCAAATTTGTCTGCAGTGTAAAACTTTATAGCTTGCAGCTCTGACAAAGCAGTGGAATGATGCCATTAATACAGGAACTGTCTTTTGAAATGCCAGATAGCTGTGGTCTCTCAGCAAAGATTAGTAATATTCCATAACTACCTCTTTGTCAATGTCATGAATGCTGACTTAGACACATTTCAACTCGTAGAGAGCAACTAAACCCTGTTATATTATACTCTAATTTGAAGATGCATGAACTTTGATATGGTGGTTGGGCTTTTTTTTTTTAAGTATTCAACGTTTTATCAGATGCTGCAGGGATAGGGCCATCGCAATCTTTTAACAAGTCACTTGGCTGCATGTTTGATGTGATTTACTCCTGGGTCCAACAAATGCATTCGTTTTATTTGTTAACCTAGCAGAACATTATTTATTAATGAGTTCTTCATGCTTTATTAAGCCTAATGTCAAAACACCTCTGTGGGACTGTAGGCATGTTCTGTCTCTTGTGTTAAAAAGCCTTCTAAAGAAAATGAAAAATTATGCAGTAAAGCTGCAGATAAAACCCAAAAGATATCAGTTCAATTACTCTTGATCCTGGCAGATGATGTTTCTCAATCGTTTTGAAAGAGATAATACAAGCTGCCTCCAATGAAAGAATTCTGCACTCTCAAATGTACATAATTAGGAAGGCCTAGAAACTTAACAAAGCCACTCTGTTCCCAGAAGCTGAGTGGTATATTCAGCAGGTGAAAGCTGACAAGTTCAGTAGGGAAGTACAATGCTTGCCTGGTTTCATTTATTCATTTATATTTCATTCTGCTCTTTTTTATATCCGGGAGGGTAACTTCTATTTCCGAACATTAAAATGATGGAGTATGGAAACACAAGGGACTAACTGCAGCTTTCTTAACTTGGTAGAACTAATATTGCTTAGGAAGCCAATATTGGAATTCAATTCTTCTTCCTCCTTCCCTAGTATTCTGCTTGAGCATCCTCCCTCTCTCAAGCACTGACATGCAATTCAAATCAATTTGTTCTTGGGCCTCCCCTGCACTCTAGAGTTCGCCTTGCTATGCCTACCGCTTTTAATAACAGAACTAGTATCTAACACTGACTGAGTGGAAGTGGCAGTAGCATGCACACGCTAGCAGGCATGTGCGCGTGCACACACACAAACACATACACATACACAGAGGAATCTGCCACTGTGGATGTCAATGGAAAAGCCTACAGGCTGAGGCTGCAATCCTATACGTGCTTACCTGAGAGTAAGTCCCATTAATGGAACTTACTTCTGAGTAGACATGCATAGGATTGTGCTGAGAGTATTTTTTTTAAACAGCTTATAGCTTTCATTTGATTATAAATTTTATTTATTTATTTATTTATTTATTTATTTATTTATTTATTTATTTAAAGAATTTATATCCCGCCTTTCTCCCAGTGAGGGAACTCAAGGCTGCTTACAACATTAAAATACATATACAATAAAAATTAAAAACAAGTAATTAAAAACAATTAAAACAAACAACTAAAAACAATAACCCCAATGGGTCAACCTGTATGTACTTTGTTAAAAAGCCATTTGTTAAAACGCCAGCCCACCATGTCAGACATTGAATGCTTCCCTGAATGCTTCCCTAAATAAAAATATGTTAAGGCCCCGCCGAAAGGTCTCTAAAGAGGGAGCCATTCTTAATTCCAGGGGGAGGGAATTCCATAATTGGGGCGCCACTGCCGAGAAGGCCCTATTCCGCACCGCCATCCCTCTCACCTCCGTCAATGGCGGCACGGTTAACAGCCCCCCCCCCGATGACAGAGTACAGGTCGGATTATAAGGAAGGAGGCGGTCCCTCAAATACCCTGGACCCTCAAATACCCTGGACCCTCAAATACCTCAAATTTACTGGTATATCTGGCAAATTGTTTAACTTACGTACCATAAGTCATACTAGGGGTGCCCACATGGTCTTTTGTTGCTGTTAGGGATTTTTCACCCAAACCCAGTACAAATACAAATACCAATGGCAAGACGCCTGTCCTTCAGCCACTACTTGGGAGCGAAAACGTGCCGCCAAAAGTGCCACATCGGAGAGGGGTTCCAGGGTCCTGCAGTCTGAGTACCACCAGCAGTCGGCCAAAGTACCACTGGTTGAGAACCCCTGCTCTAGAGTGCAAGGGAGGCCCGAGAACAAATGGTCAAATGCAACTCGCCCAACTCCAGTCTCTGCAGGTAGGTCCCGTACCTGTCGGTGAGAGGCGGAATGAGCGGTGAGGGATGGTGGCCATTGGCTGGCCCGGACAGTGAGGGGGCGTGGATATCGACGCTGATATCCCAGGCCCCTTCCCAGCCCGCATTGCCCTTATACCGCCTCTCCGAATGTACCTGCATTTGAGGAAGCCCATAGGCCCCAGACTCGCTTACATCCAGGGAAGGTGACGAACATCCTCCCAAGGTGCAGCCTAGCAGCCCCGAGGCAGCCCGCAATCTGAATAGGATACAGCGACTGGCCCTTTAAGCCAGCTGTGTGGCCATGTATACTTACACAGGATTGTGCTGCTAGTGTGCCAGTAGTTTTTGTGACCCACAGCAACTTCCTCACTGTTCTTCACCCTTTTGTATTAAGAATATAAGTAGAGCGCTGCTGGATCAGGCCAAAGGCCCATCTAGTCCAGCTTCCTGTATCACACAGTGGCCCCACCAGATGCCTCAGGGAGCACAAGACAACAAGATAACCTGTTTCCCATTGTCACTCCCTTGCACCTGGCACAGAGAAAACCTACTCCTACAAACAGGAGGTTGCTTATCCCCATCATGGCTTGTAAGCTGTGATGGACTTTTCCTCCATATTGTCTCATGCTGTCTTACCTTTAACACAGCCAGTGTGCATACTAAGTATGCCTTGATGCTCTGAGTTTGACTGGTTTGCTTCATTGGGATGGTAGCATGTGCTGTGCCCAAACCCACACGCAAACACCATATGTCTAAATATTATTCTTGGTGTGATCATTTATGGCTGACAAGAGGAAGGTAGGACTTACTTAGCCCATCACAAACAATATCATGTACATGATTTCTGCCCCCCCTTTCCCCTTCATCACTGAAAGACCTTTCCACAGTGCCGTAACAAAGAAATATATGCCTCACACATATACAGTTTAATTAACACCCATATTGAAACCATGTCCAGCAGTGCTGCAAAAGCTTTCCACAGTCAAAAGAAGAAGAGCAGGGAGCTTGCTGGGTCACTGTTTAGGTTGTTAGGGAAGAAATAGCCTGTCTTGTGCAATTATCCCAGGAGGACCCAATGAAACTCATCCAGTTCAGCAGCCCTTGCATATGCTTTTATTTTTAATAAAGCCCGTTGAGACCTTCAACAATGTGCATAGCATATATTGTGGCTAGCATATCATACACAGTCTGCTGGTAGAGTTTTGTTTGTTCTGCCTTTTCCTCCAGGGCTTATTGTCTGGGTAATCATTACGATAACAACAAAAGACCACCTGACCCTTACCTTATGCTAATGTCATTTCATATAAGTGTCGTATTACTTGCATGGTATTTAATTTAAACTTGAAATAGTTCATTTTGCACTAGAAGTAGACTTGCATAAATGCACACACAGATACTTCAGGAATAAATTTCCTAAGAATTCCTGTTATCTTTTGGACTGGCATGATATTTTGAAGGAGGAAGTAAAGCCATTTTTGAAAAGAGAAGGCAGGAGCTGGTAGGAGTACAGCAGTAAGTCTGCTCTTTACTGCTGTGTATAATTTGACTTCTATGGCTGGAACTTATTTGAATGGATGCAAGTAAAGGGCATGGATCTACTTGCAGGGAAGATGGGTGGTCTAGGCATAGAAACCCATTTCTGCCTGTAGGCTGGCAGCCATTGGATGCCAACTACTTGGTTGGTGTAAGATTTGGTATATTTGGTCAGGGACCAGACACAGTATACCAAGATTTTGTATATTTGGTGCTAAGCCAAACCCAGTCCTAAGCCAGATCAAAACGTACACATGCTCCACATGCATAGGTAAGTTCTGCTTTTTAGAAGCAGCCCCCTGCACAATCTAAAAACTGTCCCCCCCAAGGTGGGGCTTCCCAAGAGGACAAAAGCTGACACCATAAGAAAATGTCCTTCTCCCTTCAGGATGATCAGAAGATGTTTCTGCTTGTGCAAAGTAGAATCTTGCCCAAGATATAGACAGAATGCAGTTTCTCCACATTGCATGAATACACAGCATGGTTTACAACAACAGAGCAGAAAATGTTTTAAGACTGACAGCGCAATCCTATCCAATTTACGCCACCGGTGTAACTAAGCTCAAACCTATCCAACTTACACCACCAGTGTAACCCAGCGGTGCAGCGAGAACGGGAGGCCCCAGAATGGAAAGGGGATTCAAATCCTCTCCAAAGGGGGATTCAAAGGGGATTTGAATCCCCTTTCCGTTCTGGGGCCTCCCGTTCTTGATGCACCACTGGGTTACACCGGTGGTGTAAGTTGGATAGGATTGAGCTTAGTTACACCGGTGGCGTAAATTGGATAGGATTGCGCTGTGAGTCTCTTTGCAGCACCTTCTTCCTTCCCTAATATGTTTTGATCAGTGACATGTTTTGGTGGCTGTGCTACTGGGTTGTTCGAGCACTGGAAACGCCATATCTTTTAGTCATGCAAAATTTACAAAAACTGTGGACCCCCACTTTACAATGGGTTCACTTTACAATCAAGTCACTTTACTGTGGACTCTCCAGAGTAAAACAAAGTTCACTATACGAAAAGTTATTCACTTAGAATGGGCTCACGATTACCACCAACAGGAACTTGTGGGTGATAGATAAGCCAATCAGCAATGTGAATGTAAGTGTTTGGTAGCTTCTCAGCCAACAGCAGCATTTTTAACATTGTGGCTGTGTGTATTTAGGGAAGGATACAGTCTTGTAATTTTTGTTTTATAATTACAACATTGTGTAAACTGATAACCATGGCCCCTAAAGAGCACAGTAGGCACCTTTTTAAATCAGCTTTTAGATTCTGTGACAGAAACTTCAACTTCTGAGGTCTTAGAACAAATTGCTAAAAAACTATGTGTTTTTGGGTTCCCGTCACAATATTTTCACAAAAAAAGGCGTCTGGAATGGATTACCATTGTAAAGCAGTGGTCCACTTTATAGAAATAGAGCATAAATGGATGCAAAATCTGTTATGATCTCTTCTTATGTGCGTGCTCTCTCTCTCTCTCTCTCTCTCTCTCTCCGTACACACGTATCCACCTGAACGTTCTGCTCAGCTGGAGGGGTATCATGGCACTACCTTCTTCAAGCCCTGATAGAATTTTCATTCAGAGATATTTCTGTCTTTATTTATTTATTTACTTACTTACTTACAATATTTTTATCCCGCCTTTCTCCCCAAAGGAACCCAAGGCGGCTTACAACAGAAAAAGACAATGTACAAAAAATACAATAGAAAAAATGATCACATTTTAAAACATTAAAAAAACAATAAGAATTAATAAAAACAGTATCTAAAAATCAGTTAAAAAGATTACTACAATTAAAACAGGAGCATAAAAACAGCAGCACTTCACCTGTACCAGCATACCATCTCATACCATCTCATAACCATTAGTTCTCACTGCTGAACCATCAACCAAACACCCTTGAATATTAAGTAGCAATTTGCCTGAAAATGGAATGGTAGGCTGGCAGCAGTCCTAACCATTCACTGAATTTGTTGTGCATAAGTTTCCCCCTCCTTATCTTTTGGTAATTTCTTTACACTACTTATTTGGCAAGGGTCTGGGATTTTGGTTTAGAACTCTACGATGGTTGTATGGGAATCTGTCCCACATACAAAATCATAGCATTGATTTACTATCTCATTTCTAGTCGTTAATGAGCTAGTAGTGAGTGCACTAACTGTAGCTAATAAACCTACTACTAGCAGAAGACAACAAAGAATTGTAGTAGTACTATACAATTAGCAATATATCCTTCTTTGGATTTTTTAACTATAGAAATAGTAATGATCCATTAAAGTACAACTTGGGAGAACTGGCTAGGGATTTTTATCTGTACTAACCATAAGCATTTGTGTAGTATTTTCTGTGGGTGCAAAGTGCTTCATATATATTATCTTGATGTCATCCTTACAACAACCTTGAAAGGTAAGTTGGACTGAGAGATAATGGCTTGCCTGGTGAGTTTATGGCAGAGACAAAATTCAAACTTGATTTGAATTTGCAGCTCAGTCTTGATTTGCAGCTCAGTCTCTTAGCCAATACTTACTGTCTTCCTCCAAATGAATTTTCACCTTGCTCTGCAAGTCTTATAATAATATGTTCTCAGTAATGAAATTATATTTAACATAGAATGGACTTCTGTTTGTGTTTCCTTATTGGAGATAAGTTAGTATAAGCATTTATAGAAATAAAAATCCACTCCCTCTTTTGATATTGTCATGTCTCCAGAATACAGTATTTGCTTTCCTGTCACAGTTTTCAAATTAGTTCTCTTTTTCTTTTCAAATGCTATATCTTTGCTGTGTGTCATTCTGTAGAGGAGAAGTGATTATTTTATTGTATGGTACTACATTTGATAAAATAATCAAAATATCCATTGAATTTGCAAAATGAGCTCATGAACTTATGCAGACTATTTGGGTTTGTTTTTTACGTCCTTCAAAAATGGAACTGATAATTGTTAGTAGTATACTATTCAAAACTACTTAAGAATATACCGGTAATTTCATTATAAGACAGACACAATGCCCAGGAAAAAAGGAAACAAGAAAAAATGTTGCCATTAACTTGTTCTTTTTGATTCCTTTGTGTGTTCGTCCTCTTTTTTCCCCCCTTTCTCTATATTGTCCACTCTCAGCATTGAATTTCTGGATTCTTTTGTCCTGATTTCATTTTGGTGTATTTCCCATGTCACAGAATAGCAGTTAGCGTTGAATATATTATTTAAAGTAGAGATGACAGCAGTAAATAGCTCTGCATTTGAGAAATGACAATGCCTACATGGTTATATAATATTTTTGAAAGTGTATGGCAGATATTCAGGGCAAGCACACACCCCCTTGGAGGACTGGGCAAAGGAAACGGGGAAAGGGAAGGCAAATAAGAAGCTCGGAGAGAAAGAGAATCCAAGGTCA
Organism: Plestiodon gilberti rubricaudatus; assembly: GCA_026170595.1. Lineage (NCBI taxonomy): Eukaryota > Metazoa > Chordata > Lepidosauria > Squamata > Scincidae > Plestiodon > Plestiodon gilberti. The sequence goes on from JANXHW010000001.1 coordinate 82,477,206, forward strand.
GAGCCAACAAGCTTGGGGAGCCATCTGTAGAAGACTTAGGATGATTAAGCAAGATCAAAGATGTATTAAGCAGGCAAAGCCTAAGACAGGTCTGACAGGGTCTTGGACAAATTTCTCAGAGAACCACCAAGGAAGAAGAATTATATACTGTATTGCAGGTCAGGTGTTAACCAGTTGCCTCAGGTAATCATATGGTTATTGGGGCTAAATAAGTAAGTAGAGTTGCCTGTTCTGACATAGTCAATGGACCCTCATGGTGAAGCACTTGTTGTGAGCTCCACCCACGGAAGCTTCCTCTATGCAGATGTCAGGGTTTTCCCTGTCTGCATCACATCCTATACAGTTCCTGATGGTCCCCCAACATTGGAGGGGCTTTTCAGGGAGCTCAGGGAGCTGCCCTGGGGAGAAGGGTGCATAACATACCTTGCATAAGTGCTGTTGCACAAATGCTACTTAGGATATATTCTATTGTATCCAGTGAAGTAAAAATATCACAGGTTCTCCTCTACTCTGCTTTCTCAATCGAAATCATCATTCTTTACAAAATGCGGGGAAAGGGGATGTTTGTCCCCTTCCCTGGTGTAAGCACTGGAGTAGGGCCACTCAGAGTAATTTTATCAGGGAGTACAAAGTTTCTTTTAGGCCCCTTCCCTTCCTGTGAATTTGGCTCCTGGGCCCACCGTTTTTGCTCCTGGCCCCCATTTTTCACCCAGGACCCAGGTATGATTGTACCCCCTTAACCCCCCCTCTCAGAGGCCCTGCGCTGGAGACCCCAATGGGCCTCCTCGGATGCACGCCAACTCTTTAGCCAGCGGGTGGCGCAGTGGGTTAAACCGCTGAACCATGAGCTGTTGATCGAAAGGTCAGCAGTTCGAATCTGCGATGGGGTGAGCACTCGTTGCTTGGCCAGCTCCTGCCAACCTAGCAGTTCCAAAGCATGTCAATGTGAGTAGATAAATAGGTACCGCTTGCGGGAAGGTAAACAGCGCTCCGTGTTCCAGCCGCATGCTACGCGCTGCGGCAAGGAGAGTCATGCCGGCCACATGACCACGGAGGTGTCTTCGGACACTGCTGGCTCTTCAGCTTTGAAATGGGGATGAGCACCACACCCTAGAGTCGGACACGACTGGACTTAATTGTCAGGGGTCACCTTTACCTTTACCTATGTTTCTCAGGGGGGGGACTGCAAATGGGTTAGATTGTCTTTGTTTTTTAAATGAATTGTTCCAGCACCAAAAGGTGTCATTTGTCAGGATCTGCTGAACTGGATTAGTTTAATGTGGCTAAGTATTCTCTGATGAGCCCTTTCTTTTTCTGACTTTTACTGAGAACAACTCTATGAAAGTGTCTAGAGATCTCCGAACTGGATTCATTATTTACTGCAACTGGGCTTTGAAATTCACACATAGTTCAGGTTCCATTTTCAACTTTTCATCTGTGTGAAATAGTCACTCCTCTCAGGTAGTTGTAACATTGGGGATGTGTTCTGAGACTTGGAATATGCAAGGTCAGAAAAGTGCAGTTTCCAAGACAAGAACATGGTTCATTATTGTTGAACAGAGAGAATGTGGGAAGCTCAAAGACTGATCTTTGCAGACTAACTCAACTGCTGACCACACTCTCATCGCCAGCTGGATCGCTACGCAGGATTGCGCTCAGAGATTGAGAGAGAGAGAGAGAGAGAGAGAGAGAGAGAGAGAGAGAGAGACTTAGCACACAAGCCTTTGTTAGTCTTATCTAAATAACTAAAACAGTCAAGAATCAAGGGACACAAATGCATATCAAGGGGCAACTTTTTCATTCCTTTTAAAGAACTTTCTGATTTATATCATCGTTTCGTATTGCAGCACTTTACCATTGGGAGCAGCTGTATGACACTGATATACCCACATCAATCATGTCTACTATTTTAAAAAGTGTGTAGCTTTCCTTAGACACTGAAATAGAGCTTATTTTGAAATATGAATTTTTATCATGGCAAGAATATCTTAAATGTAGTCACATGGCATGCTGTTCTTTTGATTGGCTGAGATACAACAAATAACTGGAGACAACAGAACTCTTTATATGAAATAGTAGCTGTAGTTTTCTGTCTTTTCAAAGAGATAAAAGTTATTATTCCCTTATGCAACTACACTTGGCTCTAATGTTTGTGTTTTGAATTATACTGTACATTTGTTGTTCATACATTTGTTTATAATTTTTCCAGAATGTGATTATTCTCCATGGTTTTCATGGTTACAGAACCTGATTGCGAAACCTGTGGCATACTTCCTGTAATTGAATGGCCTGTTTAATATGTTGGGCATGGTCCTATAAAATGCCTTTTAGTGTGCTGTGATACATTATGTTGTTACCACTTTGTCAGGGCTACCTGGAAGGGCAAAAGGAAATTATGAAAAGCCTCCAGTGGAAATGTGCAGATTACATTTGCTGCCAATATGAAGGTATGTAAACCTGATATTTATATTCGAGGTGGTGCACATTATATACAGTAAAACATGTGGCCTAATAAATGCTCAGTTTCAGTTGTAGCTTTCCATCAAGGCATTCTCTCAGTTTCTTTCTTAAGCTTTTGTTAGTAATTTCCTATGATCAACAGCCTTTTTTGCCTGTTATAACAGTGCTACTGGCAACTCACTGCCACATTGTCTGGGATGCCGCTACTTTACTTAGGAATTCCTTATTCTCAACTCAATTTTTTTAACTTTATTTCAGTAAAGAAGATTGGCAAGGTGGTTCATGAGTGTCAATTTATCCCTCTTGATACTATACCCATGTTTAGTCCCAATAAACTTGGAGCAAAACTAAACCATCATGGAGTTTATCTTTTTCTTTTTCTTGTTGCCTATATTGCATAGCTCTGGAAACATATAATGCAATGTAATCTCATCATGCATCTCTCTAACCCTCTGCACCACATTACTGGCTGTTGCTGCATGGGAGAGAGAATGCACTCTATGGCGGTGTCACTTCATGCATTTCCATAATTGCATGTTATAAGAATAGAACTAGCAGCCCAATCCTATAGGTGCTTTCTGCTGACAGAATAAGCGTTCTGTCAGTGGTAGGCCCACACTGTCGGTGCTGCACCTGCAGCAACAACGCATGCAGCAAGGCCGACAGTGCAAAGTTTGATGACTGTGTGCATGCCACTGGAGTGCCCAGCCACTGCTAAAGGTGGTGAGTTGGCATGGGGGGTGGTCTGTGAGCAGGGAGGGGGAGGATCAGGGTGGGAATTGGGGCCATCAGGAGGCATATCGGGGAGGGAAGGGGCAGTTATTGGTGGCAACAGCGCCAGCAATATCCTATGGACTTACAGCAGCCAAAGAGATGGTGCAGATCCAAGTAGACCTATTGGGCATGCAGCATCTTACACAGCTGCATCGACACTGGGAGGTGCAATGGGTTGGACTGACAAGGATGTGGAAAAGCACCACAGGAGCACCAGTGGAAATTTCCCTTTGCACTAGTATTGCACCAAATTACTTTTGAAATTTAGAAATAGCTTTATGTATACTTTGTGGGGGGAAAAAAAGCTTTATGTATACTTTGTGCAGGCCAGCGGGTGGCGCAGCGGGTTAAACCGCTGAACCATAAGCTGTCGATCGAAAGGTCGGCAGTTCGATTCCCGCGATGGGGTGAGCACTCGTTGCTTGGCCAGCTCCTGCCAACCTAGCAGTTCCAAAGCATGTCAATGCGAGTAGATAAATAGGTACCGCTTGCGGGAAGGTAAACAGCGCTCCGTGTTCCAGCCGCATGCTACGCGCTGCGGCAAGGAGAGTCATGCCGGCCACATGACCACGGAGGCGTCTTCGGACAATGCTTGCTCTTTGGCTTTGAAACGGAGATGAGCACCGCTCCCTAGAGTCTGACACGGCTGGACTTAATTGTCAGGGGATACCTTTACCTTTATACTTTGTGCACTCCGTTTTTCCTGAATCTGAGATTATCCTAAAGTTTTATCTGACCATTAAGATTGTAATGCACAGGCATTTCACAGTGTGAAGTTCTTATTATGTTACCTGAGTCATATCCTTGGGTCAGAAATGAATGGCAAGTTTTCAAGATTTTATAATTGAAATGAGTGCAATAACATGCCTGAAGCCTGAGAACAGAATCGACTTACATGTGGGAAATACATATTCACAGACCCCACTTCAAAAATTCTGGGTAATATGGTGAGGTACATCACACTGTGTGGTCCTTGGATTGGTGGCATTGAAGGTCCCTATCATGTCCTAGCAACTAGTGCATTGCTATTAAATTCCTAGATGCAGAATGCATGCAATGAGAGTTTACCTATCTTGTTACCACTTTGGCGTTTTGAGTTGCTGAGGTGGAAGCTCCAAACAATAAAAATTGGCCCCCTGTTCTGGAGTGAAAACTGGCTGAAACTACGCCTGGATGGTGAATGGAGTCAGCAAGACAGCTGTCCAGCTGTCAAGGAACTCCAGCCAACTCTCCCATTTCCCTAACTATTATATAATCACCTGACTAGGTTGGTAATCATATAACATTTTCAGCCCAATCCTTACTAACCCTAGTGCCAGCGGAACGTGAGTTCTGCTGGTGCACATTGTCACAAAGGCACCATAAAGCTCTTTGCAATAGTGTTCATTCCAGGCACACCAGTGGCTGCAGGGATGCCCGCCAGACCAGGCAAGTCTGCGCAGGGGGTGAAACGGAGCAGGAGGAAGGTGGAGGGAGAGGCTGAATGGGGTGGGAGTGCGGTGATGGGGATAGGGGTGGGCGGATCGGTCACGGGAGGGGGGTGGGATCAGTGGTGCCAGCGCATGCCGTATCCAAACCTCCTTTCCGGGCCTGATCCGCTTGAACAGATCAACGTGGACTTGCAGCAGCGATATCACTGATTTCCGATTTGATCCATTGCCACTGCTGGGGCCTTCCCTGGGGTAGGAGACAAATGCACCCTTTACACCAAGGAGACTTCCAGCAGCCAAAACTCCTTCGCAGGATGCAGTACAGCTGGTGCCACTGCCGCTGCATTGCTGTGCAAGAGTTCAGTTAGGATTGGACTGTTAGAATGTGTATTGGAGGAGGAGTCCCTAGTACAAGGAGGCTTTGGTTATGTTCAGTGGTGCAAGTTATGAAGTAAGCATAGGATTTTTTTTTCTTTATCTAAAAGATCATGACATCTTAGTAATGCCTGCTTTATGTAGTAATCTTAAGTGCATTTCCATGGAAATTGGACTTGCTTCTCAGTAAATGTAGATTGTAATTGTTTGTAATGAAAACAAAAGTATTTAGATGTACTTGTTCAAGTTGTTCATACTAAGAACTTACCGTATTTATCGGCGTATAAAACGCACCGGCGTATAAGACGCACCTTCCTTTTGGCCCTGGGTTTCAAGAAAAAAAAGATTTAAAGCATTTTTGGGCCACTTACCGCTTGGCTGCTTAATTAGCTAATTTACATAAATTGCACAAAAATACCAGGATCTCTTTTAAAACACACAGCAATAAGGTCACAATAAAACACAAAATGCACCAGAACATAAATCCCAAGTAAAAACCCAAACTCAACTCTTTTTCCCCACCCCACCCATGCACAGTTTCCAAAGTAAACAACATAAAAGTACAAAAAAAACACCCCAGACTCAACTCTTACCCCACCCCACCTAACCTATGCACAGTTTCCAAAGCCTCCCAACTAGGCCCAGTTCAGAAGCTCACCCAAGCTGCATTCATTCAGCATCCAGGAGGGCTGGGAAGACTAGGCCCTCTGCAGCTCAGCTGAACTGAACTGAGCACAGCGCCCTCTGCTGGCTGCTGAGAAGCTCAACTCATGCACGTGCATAAACTAAACCCGACAAACAGCTGTAGATCGGATAGATTAGTTGGGGAAGAAAGCACAAGGGAGCTCTCCGGCTCCGGAAAAACGCAGTAAACCCAAAAATGCTTTAAAACGGGCAAGGGGGAAAGGGATTTTTTTAGTATTGGCGTATAAAACGCACCCTACTATTTTGGGTCACAAATGTAGACAAAAAAGTGTGTCTTATACGCCAATAAATACGGTAATTATTTGTTTTTGGAAATGTCACATTTGGTAAAATGCTGGTCACTTAGCAGAGCCAGTGGGGCACAAGAGGTTGAGTGTTGGATTTTAACATAAGAAAGCCTGGCTTCCAACCCTGCTTGGTTGTGAAGCTCTGGGAATGGTTGTGGGCCAGTCTGCATCTTACATGCTTAACCCTTGCCTGTTGGAATGAATAGGATTTTAATGTGCCGAAGTTTAACTAGACTGCCCTAGCTTTGCAACTTAGAGCACATAGGATCTCGCTGAATGAGACAGAAGAACTAGTTGCAGCTTTTACCTGCTATGTGAGAACATTATCCACCAAGCATATAGTATAGATCGCACATTTTAAATGCAAGACCAAAGTATTTTCTGTAATAAAAGTTGTTGACACCCCTGTGCAATTTATTCAAGCGCCATTATTTATGTTGCCTTTGAAATGGTTTTCTGCTACTTTCTTACATGATAGCCCCAGGACACCAATGAGAGTGAGATAATATATTTTATTTTATTTTATTATTTAAAAAAAATTATACCCCGCCTTTTCCTATGCCAAGGCAAATGCCCACTTTAAGCTTCCCCGGTGAAATATTTGAAAGCGAAGTTTTAAAATGGCAAGCAATAGGTAACTCAGAAAACCAAAACCCAATGAAGACTTGAAATTAAACAAAATATGTGTTTTTCATTCAAATGGTACCACTGAAGTGTCTAGTTCTATAGTTTCTATCTAGTGAAAATTACATTAACAGCCTGATCCTGCCTAAGATGTGGCGGCCGGTCTAAAGGGCCAGCCGCTGCATCCTAGACAGAGTGAGGCCCACACCGGCGCGGCCAGGGCCCACCTCGGGCGAAGGGGACATTCGTCCGCTTCCCCTGGTGTAAGCGCCGGATGCCCCAATGGGCCTCCTTGGATGTGCGCCAGCTCTTTAGCTGGCGTGCTTCCAAGCTTCCAGAAGCCCTGCAGAGGCTTGGAAACAGCCTGATTTGCTGCTAAAAGATTAAAAAATCAGGCTTTCCACCCTTTTTAAGCAAGTTTAACGTGGACTTATCCGCAGCAATTTTATCCACAGGTCCTCGCTATCTGCAGGGGGGGGGTCCGGAACGGGTCCGGATAGCGAGGGTCTACCGGATAGCGAGGGTCTACTGTATATTGTAAACTTTTTTTTAATCTTTGTAAGCCGTCTTGGGCATTTGCTTTGGCATGGGATAAGGCGGGGTATAATTTTTTTAATTAAATAAATAAGTGCACTTAAGGAGCAATTGAGGTCAGGAGTTTTGGGGGAAAAGAACAACAAAAAAAAAACACCAGTTGAATTTACAAAGCAGTAAAACCACATTATGAAAACCTGGTCCTGTCAGTTCTCATTTGTTTGCTTCTTCTTCTTGATCTGTGCCTACCCTGTGTTGTTGTTGTTGTTGCTGTTGTTATACACAGCAAAGTGTATCCTGTATGAAAAGCCTCAGAAAAAAGTCTGTATTTTTATGCTTGGGGAGGCACAAGTCACAAAAATGCTTCTCTGTGATTGTGTGAAAATGGATTCTTGTCAAACAGAGTAACTACCCTAATAATGTGATGATACGGCTGGCTCTGCTGCCAGACACTGCTCTGGCAAGAGCAGCATAATTATATGAGTAGCAACAATTCCCTTATCTATCATTAACATGTGCTGCTGCTAACTGCATTTCAGTATGCTGAAGATAGAGCACAAAATTAAAATTTAAACCTAGTTCCTCCTATAATGTGTAGCTTCTACACATTCAGTGATTTGCTAGAATAGAGTGGAGCAGGTGACACTTGTGGACCTTTTTGTTGGTTTTTGCCAAAATCATGTCAAGTGCTCTTGTTTTATATATTATCCTTCATTAAAATGTAATTAATTATCTCTTGTCCCTACATTTCTCTTTTGAGGGGGTGGGGAGGGGAGGGGCTTTTATTCAGCACGCATGGCCACAGAATTGGACTTGAAATGGTGATTTATAAAATCATGTTTTCGATATGAAAGACCTAAATGTTACTATTTATCATAATCATTCAACAAACTCTGAAGTAATACATGAAATCTTGGCTTCTTTGAATACAAACACTAGTAGTCTCCAGAGCTGCCAGAAGTCTGCCCAATCAAGTTAGTAAATACGGACTCAGTAGCAGTTTTGCCAGTTCATTAGCAGATTAATCAGTTCAAAGGTGATATTAATCTAGGCCCACTAAAGAAAATTGAATAACGGATCTTGCTATTAACATATACCTTGGGAGTGCATATTCAAGATCATGCTCTGTTGTTCTCTATTAATTAAAGTAGAATAGCTATCATCTGTACTCAGATTTATCTTCAGGAATGTGAATTACTCCATGGTTATATATACAATGAAATAGTTCAAACACATGATTGTCATGTGTAGAAAATTGGGTAAAGATATAACAAATTGTTGTCAGATCATCTCTTTCCCCATGTGAGAGGAGTAGCTTCTGAGTCACCAAAGCCAGAGAACCTTTGATATTCCTCTGAATACCAGTTGCAGGGTTCTCCATCTCCTGTTCGTGGTCTTCCTTAAGCCTGTTCATGGTCTTCCGGAAGCACCTCGAGGAAAGGGGATGATTGTCCCCTTCCCCAGGTGCAAGTGGCCTGAGACCCTATGGGCCTACTCGAATGTATGCCAGCTCTGCAGCTGCCATACATTCGAAGCCGGGGTGTAACACCGGGCCAGGAAAGGGCTTGGGATACAGGCAGAGCTCGTCGCCAATATCCCTGCCCTCCCCCAGCCCAGGTCGGCCAGTGCCCCCCCCCCCTGGGCTGCCCTGTTCTGCCCTCCCCCTGCACCTTTTTGTACAGGGCTTACTTTGCCCGGCGGGCGCAGGGACAGTCCACCAGGGGAGAGTACGTCACAGATAAGACTTTCATGTCATCCGATGTCACCTCAAATGAAATATAATTAACTGGAAATGGAGTTGGATCAAAAATTCAGCTTCCATTCATCAAGGGACATGTGAACCAGCCCATAATAAAATCATAATTTGACCAAAATAACTAGATTTTTTTCAATTAAATTATACAGGTTCATGATTATAGTTATCAAACATATTAATCACGGAAATAGCTAATCACAACAATCCAAGTGAGCATTTCTGGTTTTTGAAGAAAACCCCCACACACATTGTATAGGTATGCAACACGGTAAGTTTCTAGTTTTTAGCATATTAGTATAATGTGCGATAGATTACATTAAAAAATCATCAGCTAAAACAACAAAGAAGCCAGATTTATTTCTAGGTCTTTTGAAGATCAAAGCTGTAATATAATTTAGATGCTGGTTCATAAATAATGAATGTTCAATGGCTATGGCAGTGATCAGAAACTGTACATGGTAATTACCGTATATTAAAATTAAACATAAGCAAACACATTTAAAATAGTTGTTTTCATCAACTACATGACCCAAGTGGCAGTCAACCACAAAAAAGTAGAAATAACTAGGTTTAGATTAATTATGATTAGGTCACTTTGGTAAGGCAAGGAGAGTCACGCCGGCCACATGACCACGGAGGCGTCTTTGGACAACGCTGGCTCTTCAGCTTTGAAATGGAGATGAGCACCACACCCTAGAGTCGGACACGACTGGACTTAATTGTCAGTGGATACCTTTACCTTTACCACTTTGGTACAGATTCATAATGAGTCTTTTTCAGTGCTAACCTACAGAAAAAAAAGTATCTGGTATGAAGTCTCACGAAGGTATGATGTGATCACGAAGATTCGGACACGACTGAACAACAACAACAAATGAAGTCTCACTATTTCTAAGATCATTATTTGCAGTTGGCTGATATACATTCAACACAACATGATAGGAAACTTGTTACCAGAGTTCTTTTGCTAAAGGCTAGGAGATTAACGGCCCAATCCTATCCCCTTCCCTTGCGATGGCAGGACTCACATTCCATTGTCATAAACAGTGTGGCGCTGCCATAAATGGCGCACTGTTGCCAGACACGAATGAACACCAGCAGAAGTGACTGGTGGCTCCCTATGCATGCCAACGGCCCACCCACTCCACACCAGAGCAGGTAAGATGGCTGAACTGTGGGCAGTTCAGAGCAGGAAGTAAGCTGAACCTGTCGACGGTCTGAAAGCGGGAGGGGTGGATCTCAGCAGCAGTCGCGCACGCCGGATCCTATCTCTCTTTCCTGGCCTATACCTGTCCCCTTCCTCTCCTTGGGCTTATGCTAGCAAAATAGCTGGCATGAGTCTGAGGAGACCCATAAGCGACCAGAATGCCTATTGAAAAGGTTTTTTAACCACTTGTTAGCTTTCTGATTGCCCCTCCCCCTTAGCATGCAGTGCGCCTCCTGCATGCTATGGAGTAGCCAGGGATAGGATTGGGCTGTAAATCCTATCCAGATTGTCATTAAGCAATTCATCATTAAGTGGGGGATACCTGTATCTTGCTATGGATAGGTGATGCCTTTTTTATACTGTAATTATAAAATACATTTTCCTTTCTGCTTTTATAGATGTGGTGAAATATGAAATAAAAGTGACATGCTTTTAGTCTTAAAATAAGAACTTGCATGAGATGGGAAACTATGTCATCTCTAATCCATTGCCTTAGCATCAGACAACACATGGTGTTAAATGTGTCGTTGTAGTTCATTCTTTCTAGCAGCCATGGGGGAACCCAATCTGGCCTGCATTTTCCCAAAGAAAGTTGCACCACCACCCCCGAACTACCATTTGCCCTGGAAGTCGCTATCAGTTACTAGCTCATTCATTATATTCTGTTGTGGTTATTCATCCACTTTTTATGTACATGATCAACACAATAGTTTTATTCAACTGTTCTCTGCTAATGAGTTCATCAGACTTCATATCAAGTTTTAGTCTGAATGTACTTTTGCAACAGGTCCAAACAATGAGCAAACTTGCCCTGCTGCAGAGCAATTTTAGTATGCAGCACCATTATTATTTTCAGCAGCTACTTTCATCAACCCTTTATTGAGATGCACACCATGAGCTTTCTTCTTCCCCTGATGTAGCCATCAGGCATTATAGATGCCTGTGTTTCTCTTCCACTCAGAAGGACAGATAGCAGCACTTTTCCTGTTCATCCCTGCATTTCAAGCAACTTTGGAAAATGAGCTCTGCATGCTCATTTCCCCAATTTCATACTTTTCCCACTTCATCATAAGCAACTGAGCACCAGGAAATGATATAATCCTATCCCATTGTTCTAGCAAGAGTTATCAAATTCCATAGGTCTCTTACAGATGGAGAAATAGTAAAAGCTGCCTTTAATAGAATAATAAAGAGTTACAAGGAAATTTTACGTTACGAAGCTGCCTTGTATTGTCAGAACACTGGTCCATCTAACTCAATACCATCTACACTGATTGGAAGAAATTCTCTAAGGCAGATGTTCCCAAAGTGGGAAGCGCGACTCCCAAGTGAGTCATGGAAAGCAGCGTCCTGTTAGTCTTTTAATTACCACATATTCTTGCTTGCAAGAGAGAGAGAGCAAAAACGAAGACCGGGAAAAGCTGCCTCTTCACATCGAGTCAGTCAAAGTTCACTGACTTCAAAACACTTCAGGTTTGTAGGCAGCTTTTCCACATCTTGTTTTTAACCACAGCTGAGTGAAGCCCTTGCTTATCTTATGTTAAAGAACAATTAACAACTCAATTGATAAGCTAAGTACTTTGGAGCTGGAGCAAAAAGACAGTATCTCATTTCTCTCCAAATCCTGAGACATTGCAGGTTTGCAAGTAAAGTATTTTCTTTCTGTTGAATGTTTAAGAAAGCAAACACAAAACAATAAGCAGCCGCTATGTTTGTTTGGTTGCTTAATTATTAGGATTTCTCTCCTTCTTCCTTTTTGACCCACCTCTAAGTTAGTTCCCCACTGTATTTGCTGGGACAAACCCCCCCCCCCCCCATTGGAGACTGCCAGGCAGTATAAGAATCTGTTTTTCATCTTGCAAAGATGAGGAGCTTTCTCTCTTGCAACTGGGGTGGGGCATGACCAATGGAAAAAAAGACCTCCCTCCCATGCTTTGATGTTTCTCTTGCCATGAATAGGACTAACGCAGATGACATCAGTGCCCGCTACCAGGTAGACACCCCAGGCCTGCCAATGGAGGGAGGGCAGCATCCCAACCCCACCCTGTGCACTCCTGGCTTAGCTGCTGCTCAGCATAAGCATGGGGCTCGTTTTGGGAATATACACATACATATACACATACATATAAGAAAGGGTGCCTCTGAGCATGTAAAGAGTGCCTGTTTCTTCCGTGCACTGTAATGGGGAGTCACGGCTAACGGCGAGGGAGGTCAAGGGAGCCGCGAGTCAAAGTTTGGGAACCACTGCTCTAAGGTGCAAGTTGGGTTTTACCCAACTCTGTGTATTGATCGATCAATTGATCACTAGAAACTGAACCTGCAACCTCTTGTGTGCAAATCAGTAAGCTCTACACTGAGATATACAGTAGCCTCTCTCTTACACTACAAAGGAAAGAAAATGTTTCTAGGCAAAAAGTATCAATCTATCCTGAGATGCAATGAAGTCATGACAGTTTTTTCTCCCCAATCATACTTTGCTTGGGAGAGAAGGGTTGACAATGCACGTATGATCTTCTTCTAACATGCAGTCTGAGCCTTATGACACAGCAAATTAGTGCTGTCCGCCTTCAGAATTCAGAAGCCATGTACACACCTTCTTTTCCAAATACAATAACCAACAGGAGGTCACTAATATTTACATAAGTCTTCTGGGGTCCTTTTACTCCTAGTCCTTGAGCCCCACGTTCTGTCAGGAGACATAACACATAATTTCATAGCTGATCTTTTTCTCAAATAATATATTTTATGATGCTTCGTGTCTGTCCTCACCCTTGTTCTCCCTGCATGTCAACAGCTGAATTGCATAGAATTTTTTTGTAGCAAGATTAATATAGGTCTTCTGATCTAGTGCAGCGCGATTGGATTCAATATGTTGCCGTGGCCCGTAGCTCAAACGTTGCAGGGTGTTTTAAAAGAAAGAAAAGGGTCTAAGTTCAAGCAGTCATTAAGTGTATGCTCCAGTGATTACCAGAATGACAACCCTGTCATACAAGAAAGTGAGCGACAATAGTTGCTATGGGTTTCCTAGCTCACCTAATCGGATTTCTTCAGAGCCTGTATAATTATTGTCATTAGGCTGAGCTTCAAATGGAATGACAGATTTATTTAAAAGCTAAAAATAATGTCCAACAGCAGATCATTCTCCTTTTATTTTATTTTTCCTTTCAAAATATCTGTGCAGAGAGACACAGGGAACAGCACTGTAAAATTGTTCAGAAATCAGTGTGATATTTTGGAAACAGGCTGGTTGACCTAGTTCTAAGTTAGAGCCCAGATAAGAAAGCTCACTAAGGGAGGCTGTGAGAATCCACCTCCGTTTGCATTTGTTCTTGCTATGTCCCTTCAGGCAGGAGGTGTCTAAGTGAGGGGAAGAGCACATGTTTCTTTGCAATAATATAAAGCTAGAGAGCTGCAGCCAAGGATTTGGCTGGTAGATTTCAATCAATATGTGAAGCTCAGCTCAATCCAGCTGCAATACTGTGCTTTGAGCTCCCTGGCACTGAATCTCCCAGTATCAAAATTTTCCTCTGGGCATCCAAATGTTGAAATGCTTCTGCCAAAATAAAGAAATTCTTTATTGAATAGGGAGTGAAAGGAAAATCTGGAGTTCGAGGAGCAAGGGGACAAGACTTGTGGGTCACTTCTGAACAGCCCTAGAACAACTAAGGCTACAGTCCTATGTACACTTGTTTGGGAGTATGCTCTACTGAACTCAGTAGAGGTGTTGATAGTAAAATACATACTTGCTAGTAGAAATGTAAAGAATTGGGTTGCAAGTAGTTGTGTTTGGGTAGGACCATGTGGCTACTCCTTTAGGTAGAAAAGGGGACAGTGGGAGCAGTTGTATTTCTCAATCATTCACACATTCCCCCCCCCCCCCTTGATGACTACAGCTGTCAAGAACTTCTTAGAAGAGCACTGGGGCTGTATAAACCTGGTAATAGTGGTAGCATTGCTACAAGCTCACAAGTACAGCTTTGGATCCAGGGACAAGGCTAGTTAATTTGCCCAACTATGTGTTTGCCCACTACCCTACTTCAGTTTCAAGTTGGGTAAGAGAGATGACAAAACTACCCCAGAATTGCCTCCCTTGTCCACCTAGTACAAGTTGCAAAGGTGTGGACGAAAGGTATTCTGTCACTGTGCATGGTGCCTCAAAAGAAGTGAAAGGATCACACTACTGAGTGATATTTTCTTCATCTTCTCAGGCGGAGGGAGAGGTGGTGGATGGAGCAGTAGCTGGCAACTCACTTCCCACAATAGCTCCCAACAAACATAGTCCTGAAATCCAGTCCAAGTCTGCAGCAGTTGTTGCCTGGCTGCGGGGTGACTTCCTTTAATTTGGCACGACCAGCGGTAAAGCGAGGTCTACCCCTCGGGTGGCTGAAGGGACAAAGTGAGAGTTGCAGTTGCAGCAGAACGTGAGGAGCAAACTCAGGAGGAGGGAAATGTCTTGTTCCTGCTTCTCCCTAATTACCAAGCAGGAAGGAGAACCAGCAAGTTAGAAAGGGTGGGAAACTGGGCACAACTGAAAATGGAGAGCTATAAAAGACAAGCCATTAACATTCCAATAGAGGGGAAGGAAAGGCGAGCAGAGAGTTCCATGGTGCACTTGGCAAATAAAGGCTTAGTGAACCTGCACTGCAGAAAGGAGGACAAAGAAGGTGACTCAACCCCCTCACTTCTTGCGAGGTTTGACGCCCTTGGAGAGAGAGACTTCTCCAGGGACTGTGACTGGGAAGCAGAAAGTCCCCATACTTTGCCCTTCTGGCCAGGGGGGGGGGATCTCCCCCTAGGCTGATCAGAGGCTGATTGATGGAGCAGAGGCATGTGAGGCAGGAACCCCCACACCTCATTATCTGTAACATAGTTGTGGCCCTACTCCCTTATTGCAGAGCACAATCCAATCCTGATCTATCCTTGTGTACAGTACAGTACATGAGGAATCACAGCCACAAAAACAAAGCAATATATATCACTGTTCTTAGATACAGGTCATTAGTCAAGAGAGGAATTAAGACTTCTGCAGACCAAAGAAAGGTGTGCAAACACCATGAATTTCTATAGTTCATTTTCTTGCTGCTTGCACAAGATTTGGAATCCTTCTCTTTGATCAGTTAACATCCTCTATTTTAGAGTACTTTATTTTGTCCCTTTTAGTAGTAAACCAGGGGTTTTCAATCAGTGGTACTTTGGCCGACTGCTGCTGGTACTCAGACCACCAGACCCCCGTAATCCCACTCTGACGCAGCGCTTTTGGCGGCACATTTTTGCTTCCGAGAGACTCCTGCCTTTGGCCCAGCCTCTCTGGAACGGTGAGAAGGACCCTCTCACCAGTTCAGAGCCTCCTACCTGCATTTTCTGGCCTCCAAAAACCTGAAAACCCAGAAGTAACTGGCAATGATGTCATCACCAGTCACTTCCGGTGGCACGCAGCAGGAAAGTGGTGCCAGAGGTGGTACTCTGCCAGGAAGGGGTTGAGAACCCCTGTAGTAAACTATTTTAAGAGTAAAAGTCCTATGCTGTTTTGAAAATGTTCAAGTATTAAGAAACTTGCAAGAAGTTGCTGGGGGGGAGGGGGAGTCATATGACTGAAAGACTAATCTGGACAGTGTCACTCTCTTTCTCTGTTACCAAATTTATGAGGTACTAAACTAATAAGGGCAGACATTTAAAAGCAAATCCAGAAAAAAATGATTTTAATTTTTAGAAGCATCCTGCTCATTTGCATTGTTTGAAGAATGAATGGCTGAGGCGATTGGATACTGTCAAACCTGGCACTATCTTTCCTATTACAGAAGGTGGACTGTTTCCTTTATCTGGACTTGCTGGGCATAGCACAATTACTGGGCCATCCTGCCACTAGAGAAAAGCAAGGCCATTTAGGCCAACAAGGAAACAATAGACTTAAACCTCCAGAGTCTTCCACAAGACTTTGTGCTATTTCAATTTCCTTGTTACCTTGAGGATTGGAAAGGAAGTGGTAATCAAGCCCTTTTTGAGAGGTTGATGACCTCAGCCACCTCCCTAACCATAATCCAGTTATCGGTACCTGGGTCAAAATGGTGAATGGACCAAACCCCAACCATAAGTCAGTCATATCCTTCTGTGGCTCACCATAGGCTCTGGAACCATCCTATAACATGCCTGACCAGGACCTTTAAGTTGTTCACTCTCCTTCCACCTGTGCTTAAGAATCACTCGCTGTGCTGCATCATGCACTTCCATCTTAGTCAGTCTACAGAAATGGCACCCAGACACCTAGGAAGATCACTTCACTTGGCTTCTTGTCCCATCTCTCTCCTCCTCTTGCCTTCCTCCCATCTCTCTCTCTCTCGCTGCCTCTCTCACTGCCACAAACAAGCATTGATACCTAAGCAAGCACTACTCATTCCCAAGCACTAGTTGTCCCCATGAATACCCCCCCAAAAAAAAATAAGTAACTATGCTACACAAGTTTCTGGAGTACCCACTGGGTTTGCCTACTCCAGTGCACATTTGGTGGTTTGTTTTGTTTTGTTTTGTTTGTTTGTTTGTTTGTTTGAGACACCCTTTATTTGACTGCCTATACAGTATTTTTCAAATTACCATACTTACCGTGCAATCCCACCTACGTTTAGGCACTTTTCTGTAAGGCACTTTTCTGGCACCTCTAGTGTAAGTGGCACCAGAGTGGAGGCCGGCACCGCTTGCACTACTGCTCAACAGACTCCACACCGCTGCATGCAGGTGAGTGCTGTGCCAGGTGGCAGGAGGACGTGGGGAGGTGGGTCAGTGTGGCAAGGGGCCATTGGCCGGGCCAGCCAGGGAAGGGGCGGGGATATTGGCGCTGGGTTGCGCCAATATCCCAAGCCCCTTCCCAGACCGGCCTTACATGGCCTTTCTGGACGTGCGTCAGCTAAAGAGGTGGTGCGCAACCGAGGAGGCCCATTGAGGCTGCAGCGCTTACACCAGGGGAAGGGGACAAACATCACCTTTCCCTAAGGTGAGTCCTGGCTGCGTTGGTGCGGCCCACATCCATTTAGGTCGGCCGCTGCATCTTAGGCAGGATCTGACTGCCCATCAGTACCATAGATTCTACACCCCCAGCTTCAAAGCAGGTGTTCAATGAACAGTGGCAAGTTCAGACATGCTGAATTTAGAGGGAAGGGTGCAAAAAAGCAGGTTTCCAGTTCTGAATCTTGGTCTACACTGTCAGGCCATAGGCAAAGGACAGTGCTTGGAGCAGTGTTTTTGCAAGTGATTGGAGTTCTGAATCAGAACACCAGTTGCCCTCAATTCACATGTTCATGACATAGATCCTCAGGCTGATTTCTGCTAGTCCAGAAGTGTATCAGTGTAATTAGCCAAAGAGACAAAAGTAGTCTGGGAACTTGTGCAATTGTCAAATCCCTACTGCTTTTGTTTAGGTGCAGCAAAATACTTTCTTTGAAGGAAAGTTGAATATATGTACTTTTAAGGTATGTATAGAGTCAACTCATGCACACAACCTGATCGGTGGTGATTTTGGAAACATCACAATGATATTTCTTTTGTGATCAATGCTGGCACATTGATCTACAATGACGTATGTATGAATTGTGCTTGTTCAAATGTGTGTGTGTGTGTTTTAGACACCCTGTAGTTGAGGAGTAATAACAGCACCTTGCAGGAGACCAGGGCAGAAAGGACTTGCACTTATCTTTCAACAGCACTTTTTCCATACCAGCTGGATGAACTCTGAATTTGTTGTTGTTTCTTCATTCTAAGAATGTCTCAGAATATTGGAGGGAAAAAAGCACAATGCTAAAACATTCAGGGGCTGTTCCCTGAAATTCTATTTCCTGCTTGTGGTACTTGTATTTAAATGCAAATGTAGTTCATCTGTACAGTCTGTTTCCTTCTTCTCTTTGAGTCCTAATAATCCTGTTCTTCATTGTGACCTTTATGAATTCACATTGCCATGCACCTAGCACTCTGATTGCTAAGCATAAACACTAGGAGAAGGAGCACTCTATAAGAACATTGCTTGAAGCACATGTGTCCTTGATATTTATGCAGATAAAATATCAGGAGAGGTTATAAAGAGAAAGGGGAAAAATAAAAATCCATTGTGTTAGTAAGATCATTTTAAGCTGTCTTCATTACTGCTGTCTTCGCCTTAGTTTCATTGAAGCGTTGCTGGCTTTCAATGCCAAATGCGTTGTAGTCTCCAATTGAAGACTGTCAGCGCTTCAGAATTAAATAACAATGTTTACAGTGAGCATAAGCAGAAACCACAGTTCCTTCCACTATAAAACCAAAACAAAACAGTTCTCATTGTATTCTGGATGGAAATACCATCAAACTTTGATAATTTATGTTGTCAGTCCATTAAGTTGATTTTATGGCGGGAACACAACCAGTGTCCATTTGTGTGAAGCCTGAAGACTACTTCAGTTCTCCATGAAGACCATTTGATACCTGCCCTCTTTTACGGCTGACCTTGAGGGGAGTTCAGTTTGGTAATTTATGGCAATACCATCTAGGAAGACCCATTTGCAAGATTCACTGTCATTTAGCGCTAAACTATTGTTCCCGACTTCAAAGACAATCAGAGTTCCTGACAGGGCAATCCCATGAAATATATTGCCTGACCGCCCAGGTGTCCTTTCCAATTATCTGGAGTAGAAATTAATATTTTTAAAAGCTGCTAGTTTTTGAAAGGTTATTACAATTTATTCCAGTGCTTTCTTTTTGCGCATTATGATGAATTGGTTTATTACGCTGCTATTTTCCATGTCAGCTTTTTAGAAGATTGAGCTGTAATGCTGAAAACATTAGAGTGAATGGCAAACATATTATTTTACAGTTGGGTAATATATTTCTTCTCGAAGAGAAGTGTGCTCTGTTTTTAATAACAGGTAATTGTATGTTTATATTCTCCTGCATTATTTATATCTACCTATACACTATGGTTCAGAGAACTTTGTTTTGAATGGGTACTGATGACTCTGACAAATTTTGGTACTAGGTACTACAAATATATTTCTTGGAAGTCCTTAGTATAAACTGGCTCTGAACCTTTTTAAATTCTGAATTGCTTTTTTGACATTAATTTAGTACCTGTACCTAGATCAGTTCCAAATTGAACAAAATTCTACCTTCCTGTTCTTAAATTTAAGACATTTAGCATTTGTACTGTTCTTTCGCAGTGTATAAAGCTCTTCACATGTATTATCATGATATAGTCTTTACATCAGTCCTGTAAGGTGAGTGTTGTAATACCCATTTTGCAGCTACAGTGCTGAGCAAACAAAACAAAAAAGGAAAAAAAAAACAATAATTTAAATAGTGCAGGCGATTCCACCCACTGTTCTACTTATTAAATGCATGTCCCGGAATGAGCCTGACATCAGTGAATGAAACTGCTGTTCCCTCAGTCGGTCTTAGTTCCTGTCTGCCTCTCGTAGTTTTTAAAGAGACAGTATGTATTTTTAGGCTGTAAGGGATTTTGAAGGTAATTTTGAGTATACATGATTTTGACTTTACATAGGTGCTGACTCTGGAACATAACCTCCCGCATAAGATGCGAGTCAACTGTGTGCTTTTCTCTTGTAATAAGTTTTTTGTGTTGCTTTTATTACAAAATATGTTTATGACTGAAATATCTAGTAATTCAGTATCCATTTTAATGACAGTAACTGGATGTTCCTTATACCTCATGCCAAACAAAATACAAACTGTAGTTTAAAACAAGACATCCTGAGCATAATTGTATGTTCAAAAAATGACTCCAGTCCTGCCAGAATCAGTACCTGAAAAGGGACAGAAATAATTGAAATTCCAGTTTAGAACAATCCTGCCACAGTCTGTCTAACTTGGTTTTTAAGTATCTCTTGCTAATGCTGAAATGACACATGAGAGCAGCAACTAAAAGTCATGTTAAAAAAGTAGTGTGAACACTAGGACATGTAGTAGAGCCTACAGTGAAACAGTTGTTGATATTGCCTTTGTGATCATGTTAATGCTGTGCAAGTTCTCAGCTTTATAGAGCAGAACAAATATTATTCAGATTTGAGCTCTGACTATTGCACAGATGTAGAAATATAAATACAACCTCAGCTGCCCAGTGATCTCTACATAGATTTTTAATTGGAACAATTATTATAAAATTTAGTATTTGGCACTATTTCAAAAAGACAGTTCCCTGTTGGTAAATGGAATCTATTACAAAAAGTTACAGGTTAATGCCAAGGAGGGCTTGCTATTATTTTTCAAACAAGCGCAAAGAGAAGTTTGGACTGAAGCCCGGAAGATTTAAATGTAGGTTAAATATGCATACATCTTCCCATTGTTTTAAAATACTCCTTCCTTACAGCCTGTATTTGTTTCTGATTTAAGTCTGAGCTAATAGCAAATTCAGACAGCCAAATTAGGGCCTACTTACTCAGAGACTCTTTGGCACCAGTCAAGCCTGTGAGCTCACAGCAAGTGGTCAGTAGCACTCTGTGTGTGTGTGTGTGTGTGTGTGTGTGTGTGTGTGTGTGTGTGTGTGTGTGTGTGTGTGTGTGTGTGTCACAGGCAGGATTCAGGATTACAGTTTGCTATCACAAGCATCTGAAAAGCACTTTCCTCATCATACCTACCACACTCCAAATGCTCAAGTCAGTAGTCCTCCTTGTGAAAAACACTGCCGTTGACTGGATCTTGGCTGAGGCTGCCCATAATGCGAAACTCACAACCAAGGGGCTAGTAACCCCGAAGTATCAGTATCCTAGCTCTTTTGAAGGGTTAGTCATGATGTCAAGAAGCAGAGCGCTCAGTGTTGCTTGGGATTCAGCTGGAGCGCTCCGGGAAAGCCAGATTCACTCTGTGTGCTTGCGTGGGGGCACCAGGAGCAAGGGCAAGGCAGTGGCAGGGACATTCTCTCTGCGGGGCTCATGCCTTGGTACTGCACAGGCACACAGAGAAGCAAGGGAGAGGTGGGATAGACTCTGCCCCTGCGTAACACTATGGTACTGTACAAGGAGCACAGAGCACAGAAAAGAAAGGCAGCAGCAAAAGCAAAAAGTTCAGCAGCTGGCTCCCTTCCGACCTCAGTGGCAGCCATGATAGGTGCCCCTCCCCAGGCAGTGGCTGTTCCCCTCTGGAAGCAATACACAGCAGCGGACTAGTCAGATTCCCCCCTGCAAGAAGACAAGTTCTTCCATCAGGAAACCAAAGGTATGTAGAGGTGATTGGGGAGGATGATGGTTTGCCTTGTGGAGAGAAAGTATATATGTGTGTGTGTTTTCTTGGGATGGAGTGAAATTTATGGATTCTATGTTGTAGGGGGGTAACTAGCTGAATGGAAAACCAAAAATCCCTGAAAACAAAAAAACTAGGAGAGGGGACCTGGAGATGGAATTATTTAAACTGTTTGGTTACTGTTGATTTTTTGTTGTTGGGTTATATTATCTTTGTTGTGTTGTTGTTGTTGTTGTTGTGAGGTGTAGCTATGAGGACATGGCATGACTATGGGGCTTTGGGACCATGAAGAGCTCCTGTACTTCAAAATGTACTGCTACCATTGCTCACAACTTGTAAATATCAGTTCTGTCCCCTGAGTGCCCAGTGCCGTGGGGCTCGAGTCATCTTGCCCTATGATTAGACAGAACACAGTCACCACTGATTGGAGCCCAAAGCAGCTGCTAATTAACTCTCCTATTGAATTTGGAGCCAGTCAAGTCAACAAGACTCATTGGCTGCTGTGTATAAAAGTAATTGAAACAATGTGTCTGAATCAGTGTTCCCTAATTTTTGGAGGGATTGCACAGAGTCCTAATGGAGCTGTCAGCAGCAGCGAAATCAAAAAGTTCACCAGCTGGCTCCCTTCCCATCTCAGTGGCAGCCATGATGGCTGCCCCCCAGCGGTGGGTGTTCCCCTCTGGAAGTGATAGGAAGGGGGCAGCTTCGGAGCGCATCAGCAATTTCAATGACAAGAGTTGCTGCACCATAGCATCAGGAGTGAGTATAGGATGTTATGAAGCTGAATCCCAACCAGCAGTAAGCTATAGTTTGTCTGTTATAAGTCTGGAAGCTCAAACCGTGTTTTGGGTTCCAGTCTATGGTTAGCACAAAATATGGTTTTGTGTTGCGTCTGACCCGAGCCAGACTCTTTCATATTCATGCTTGTGCATCACTGAATAGTGCATTAAATAAATTACTGTATTGCAAAGAGTTACTGTAAGGTCTATTAACTACTTATTTTTAAAGACTTGGCAACAGTGTGCAACAATAAATAATTCAAGTAGCACCTCTAATCTTGTTTTCTTTCTTCTTAATTGGTTTTACAACATTGTTTTGACATTTACCCTTGAATTAAAAAAATACTTAACAGAAATGAAATTGCATGCTTTGCATTACTCCACTTGCCAAGCAAGTACTTGTATATAGATGCTTCAGCGGCACAAGAATTACAGTTTGACTTCATGGCTGTCACTGGTGAAGAATGAAATAGAGCTATGTGGATTTATAGCTTTGCATAATGTGCAGGTGTGTTAAAGAAGTCTGCATGCATATATTAAATAATTTGTAAACACACACACACACACACACACACACACACACACACACAAAATCTTCTGCTTATGGGTACACAAAACATAATGTTATTATTTTCTTATGTAGAAAAGAGGATATAATTTACCATCCAGATCAAAGGTAGTATATTAATAGAATAAGCATAAAATCAGATCTTTCCCTTTAGTTCTGTCATTTGGCCCACAAAAAATTGTACACAGTATCTTCTCTGTATTCAGTGGCAATAGCATTGACAGCAATGAACTGAAAAGCCAACACAGCAGTACAACAGATGTCTGGAATTAAAAAGTGCTACTAAAAAAATAATAATGCAAGCCAATCTTAGTTGTGCATGTAGGACCATGAAGGACCATGGCATGGCATGTTCAGCATTCCTGAAGTACCATGGCATGGTGTTTATTCTCCAGGGATTTACAGAAATAAAATGAATGATTCTCCTGACTGTTGCTCCATTTGCCCGTTTTCCTGATCCTGCAATGTAAACCACAGACATAAGGGACAGCTGTGTTCAGCCTCTCCGTAACACAGAATTGTTCAACTTGGTCCCAAACCATGAGAGTTCTTCTGAGTGCTGCGTGCATAAGCTTCTCCATTCATCTCACTGAAACAAATATGCACAATCCTATAGTCAGGAGGTGTTTGAGTGTGTATTTGATCCTTTCCCCACAGCCACAATGGATTGCCGGATCAAGCCAGGAATGTGTAGGAGGTTACATCAATCTTAAGAGAACTCAATAGGACCCCATTGTGTCTGTCCTACAGAGGTTTTCAGAAATCCTTTAGAAAGGACAGGATTTTCTGCTTAGCGTAATTTCGATGTGTGCATTCCAATTAATGAATGTTGTGAAATGCTGTGCTCAGGAGATTGAAAGAGATGCTCCTGCCGTTCAGAAGACTGCTGAGGAGTTGTATGTGTTTTGGAGGAAGAGTTTTGAGTTTCTGCCAAGAAGGAAGAGACTCTGTATTGCCAAATGACAAAGGTTGACTCTATAACAGTAGAATGTATTAGTCAGTGATGAGAGATATGTAGAACAAGTCTTGCCACAGCCAGTAATCCATTGTTGTGTGGCTGTGGCTCCATATATATGGCCAGACTCTCCACTGGTCCAGATATGGTGGCAGAGAGGGGGCAGTTTGGGGGAGGTTGGGAACAGGAGGAGGGCAGGGGGCAGAGAGCGGGCCAGGGGGGGTGGATCTCAGTGGCAAAGGCACATGCCAGTTCTTATTCTCAATTTTCCAATGCTTTCTTTCCTTGGGCTTACGCAAGCAAAATAGCTGGTGTGGGTCCGAGCAGACCCATAGGTAAGTATTTTATTTATTTATTTATTTATTTATTTATTTAAATAATTTTTACCCCGTCTTTCTCCCGATAAGGGCAATCAAGGCAGCTTACAATTAAAACATGTTAAAATACAACAATAAAAATAATTAAAACAAGTAATTAAAACAATTAAAACAAACAACCCCAGTGGGTCACCTTATGATTACATTTCATAAGTCATAAGTAAGACCCAGGAGGTAAGTAAAGAAGATTTTTATTGATCTCTCACTGGCCATCTGATCTCTCTCCCCCCCCCCCCCCCAAACAGATCATGCAGCGCGTGCTCCGGCAGTGCAACTGCATGACATTAGATGGTGGGGGATAGGATTGAGCTCGCGGTAAACTTCCAGTTGATTAAAAAAAATCCCATATTTGCCTGGAAACAACTCTAATTAGAAAAGGAAAGCTTGACAGAAGCTATCATTTGTCCTGATCTAATGTATATTTCCATCAGAAGAAACTAAATGTTATCTATTTACACCAAGCCATCCTGTTTGTCTTCTTGCTAACACATAGTTGAATTCTTTTTCAGATATAAAAATAATTGCATCCTGAGAACAGTCCACATAGGTTGTGCAAAGTCCACCCTTTTCAATGTTCATATCAGTACCACTGAAACAAGGGCCATAACTGGAGAGATAATCCCATTAAATTAATTACCCTGCTGGCCTGTTTGTTTTTGCTGGTTTAGACAGCCTGTTGTGAAATAGTTGGATGTATTAGTATCCTAAAGGGGGAAAACAATCAAATGGTATCGATCTCTTCTTGCACTTGCAGGCCAGCTTCCTCTTATGAGGAACCAAATAATGCAAGAAGGCTGACAGACTGGGAGCGGGGCGGGGAGGGCATCATTTCATCGCACATAGAAGAAGTATGCAGCTGTTGATGTCTTTATTATATGAAAAAAATACATATTGACCTCCAGTTGACTTTGAAACCAGCAACCTCAAGAACAATGTTATATAAGCAGAGCAAATGCCTATTTCCAGAGAATAGGAGTTGCTCCTACATAAAATCATGAAAACTGAAGAATTTAATTCAATTTTGAAAATATAAAGCTATACTGTTTAAAGTATCACACCTGCATTATTACCACGATCTGTTATTAGGTAAGGGCAACAAAGTTGTTGGTTTGTTTATGGTTTTATTTATAATTTTATGGTTACATCATTAATTGTAAGATATCTTCATAATTTTATAAATTGGGATAATTTATAGGATAGAATAGAGAAATGCAATAATACCGTAAATGGTTTAATGCTTTTATGTAAATTGTCTTGGGCACCCACGGTAGTGGTGGAAAGGCAGGGTAAAATGTTTAAAATAAAGAAATAAGTACATTAAAGCCATAAGTACATTAAATAAGTACATTAAACTAAACTCCCACACGATTATGCATCGGCATTGGCACGGGCTGTGCTGCATCCCACATGGATGTTTTGCATGCTGGAGGTCTCCTTGGGGTAAGGTGACATTTGTCCCCAGCAGTGGTAATGGATCAACTCGGACCTGCGCCAGCGATATCGGTGTCACAAGTCTGCATTGATCCATATTGATGGATCGGGCCTGGGAAGGGGGTTAGGATACGGCATGCACTGGCTGTGCCAATCCCACCTCCCCAACTGGGCATGATCCGCCAGGTCCCGTTGCCGCATCCCCGCCCCTTTCCGTCTGTTCCTGCCCTCCCCTGCCACATTTAGCCCCCTTCATGGGCCTACCTGCTCCGGCAGGTCTCCAAACATCTGCCTGTGCATGCAGGAAGGCTTTGGCCTTCCCATTGGCGCACTGGTCTTCTGCGTTGTCAAAAAGCGCTTTACTGTGCTTTTGCGGCAGTGTGCGTTGGCGGAACTTGCATTCTGCCGGCACAAGAGTTGCATAGGATTGGGCCATTAGAAACAACAGCAAATTGCTGGAAGAATATTCTTCTTGTTCCCTAAATAGACCATCTTAAAGGAAATAATTATTTTCTTTTCAGAAAAGTATGTGTTTATATGAGTCATGTGTTTCCAAAATCAAGTACCATACCAAAACATTTGCTGAAAAAGTGTAGGACAGCAAAAATTCAGAATGAAGCTGGCATAGTTTATGGTATTAAGGGCCCAATCCTAACCAACTTTCCAGCGCTAATGCAGCTACAATGCAGCCCCAAGGTAAGGGAACAAACTTTCCTTTACCTGGAGGAGACCTCAGTGATCCCCCCACACACACACAGGATGCAGCGCATGCCCCACTGGCTGCATCAACACTGGAAAGTTGGATAGGATTGGGCCCTAAAAATTGTATGCCTCCCCTTCAGGGAATCTTGCATGCTGGCAATTTTATACAGGAGGAACAGCCCATATTTTCTGTTCTGCAGCTCCTTTTTCTTGTGATTAGAGCCTTTCTGCAATTAGTAAAAATATTTTTGTTTGTAACCAGTGTTCTTTCTCTCCTTGAAGGTTTCTTGAGCCTCACTTTACCCCTTACTGACAACAGATCAGAAAATTGGTATTTCCAGATAAACTAGAATAGTGAAACACCTTGATTATTAGATAAGGAGATAAGTCTCCCCAAAATAACACCCCTCTTTCAAATTTGTGACACAAAAAGGTGAATAAACATAAATTTTTTAGCAAGTGGTAACTAACCACAATGTGCATATAACCATTTGGCAAGCCATTGTTAGGTGATGAAGAGAAAGGTACCATTTCCCTGATTCCCTGGATTCTGGATTCGGTGCAGTAGTGTAAAAGGAAACTGCAGCTGGTTCAATAATGCTGAGTCCTGGCTACTGCTGGGTGCCCTGAGCAGGTGCATCATGCCGCCCTCCTGGTGTTCATGCTTCACTGTCTCCTAGTTAACTTCTGAGCACAATTCAAAGGTATGGGGGCGGGTGGATCGGGCTGGGAGTGTGGCGGGATTGGCAGCTCTGGCACGTGCCGTGTCTGATCCCCCTTCCCAAGTCTGATCCGCTGACACAGATCAGTGCAGACTTGCGCCAGCGATATTGCTGGTGCACGTTTGAGTTGATCTGTTGTGGCTGCTGGGGCTTACCCAGGGGCAAGGAGACAAATGTTCCCTTACCCTGAAGATACCTCCAGCAGCCAAAATTCCCCTACAGGATGCAGAGTAGCCTGTGCTGGCACCGCTGCATTGCCACCCAGGAATATAGTTATGATTGGGGTGCCACACCAACAAGAATCTTGTCTTAGCCAAGAATGCATCTGATTTAACAAAATGCAATATTTGATGTTTTTGACCAGTCAAGAATTCTATATCATTCAACAACTTCGCTATTTTTCCACCAAAACAAATTTGTCCAGTAAAAGGTGTCACCTTGAAGCAACATTTGACCAAGATACTCTAGGCTTTTGTAAGACTGTAATTGATAAGTACAACGGTTCCCAAATGGTGGGCTGTGACCCACCAGTGGATCCCTAGCTGATTTCTGGTGGGTCGCAAACCCAGAGGAGCTGCCTCGGCACGAGGAGCATTTGGAGATGTAGTCTTTATGAGGGCCACTGCTATGGAAGTATTCCTCACAAAGCCTACAACTCCCATAAGCTCCTTGATCTTTCTTCTTGTTTGGTGCAAGGTATGCTAGGGCGCTATCCGGCTGACAGGGCAAGGCAGCAAAGAAGGAGCTATTTTTCTTTCTTCTCCAAACAGGAAGAAGGAAAGGTGAAGGAGCTTATGGGAGTTGTAGGTTTTGTGAGGGCTGCTGCTATACTGTACTGTACTATACTATACTTCTCAAAAAGCCTACAACTCCCATAAACTCCTTCAGCTTTCTTTCTTCTTGTTTGGAGAAGAAAGAAAAATACCTCCGTAAAGAAAAGTGACCTATCGCTCTGCTGTGCTTCAAGGTAACCCCCCCCCACAGTTACAAAATTAACAAGGAATGGGGATGGGAGGAAGGAAGATGGCACTCCTGTGCCAGATGAGCCTCAACAGCTTTCTCCTTTAAACGTTGCCAGTAAAAATGTATCTTTTTACTTTTGATGAAGCTAAAGGGGACCATCTTACGCACTCGCTAGCTTCCTACCCCTACCAATTACAAAAAACGAATAGGGGAAATGAACAACTGAATGATTCATATGCAGCTATTCAGTTTGACTCTCATAGAGACTTCCATTTAGAAGTTTTCTCTGTGCCAGGTGCAGGGGAATGGCAGCAGGAAACGGGTTATCTTGTTGGCTGTGTGCTCCCTGAGGCATCTGGTGGGGCCACTGTGTGATACAGGAAGCTGGACTAGATGGGCCTTTGGCCTGATCCAGCAGGGCTCTTCTTATGTTCTTATGTAAATGAATAAAAGTTGAACTGAATGGTCCCAATTCAGGGTTTGTTTGTTTTTTTTTTGTTTGTTTTTTGGTACCAAGATGAATGAGAACAAAGTGCTTGTTCCTGGTCATCACCAATGTCACTTCTGGCCCTAGGTGTTAGGTGGGTCCTGATAGACAGTCATTTTAAAAGTGGGTCGCAATGCTAAAAGTTTAGGAACTACTGGATTAGTATATAGTTTGGTTATATGATGATCACAGAAATGAAGTGAGGAAACAGCATATAGATCATAAAGGGCGCAATCCAATCCTACTTAGGCCGCCGTTGTAACCAGCGGCCCAACGAAAACGGGAAGCCCCAGAATGGAAAGGGGATTCAAATCCCCTCCAAAAGGGGGATTCAAAGGGGATTTGAATCCTCTTTCCGTTCTGGGGCCTCCCGTTTTCTCTGGGCTGCTGGTTACAACGGCAGCCTAAGTAGGATCGGATTGCGCCCGAAGTAGGATAGCTGAGCATTGGAGCAGAGAGTAAAAGGAACTAATGCATTAACAGAGCACAGCTGCAAAGCAGTTAAGATGGAAGTAGAATATCAACTTACAGGCCAGTTTAATCGGAGGCAATTGTTTGTATCCTCCAGCGCAGACGCCTTAGATGGGAACGCTAATCCTAACTCCTGTTTCTGAAATTGGTGATTGCCAAAATGAATCACCAAGTTTGAATTACCAAATGAAGTGGCGCAAAAAGACATTTGAGCCCATAGCCTGGAGCCTTAATCACTACAAGTCTTCAAGCCCAGTGAAATCAGTACACTTAGGATCTGTACTTCAAAATCATACCTAGAGGCTACAAGAAATCTGGAGCCCTGGATTCTGTTTATTCTTGGGCTTTAGGAACTGTAAAGGTAAAGGTGACCCCTGACAATTACGTCCAGTTGTGTCCGACTCTAGGGTGTGGTAATCATCTCCATTTCAAAGCCGAAGAGCCAGCGTTGTCCGAAGACGCCTCCGTGGTCATGTGGCCGGCATGACTCTCCTTGCCGCAGTGCGTAGCATGCGGCTGGAACACGGAGCGCTGTTTACCTTCCCGCAAGCGGTACCTATTTATCTACTCACGTTAACATGCTTTGGAACTGCTAGGTTGGCAGGAGCTGGCCAAGCAACGAGAGCTCACCCCGTCGCGGATTTGAACTGCCGGCCTTTCGATCGACAGCTCATGGTTCAGCGGTTTAACCCGCTGCGCCACTGTATAAATACTATGACTTGTTATAAATACAACTCCAATAGGAAGTCCAGGTGATAAGGTCATTTTATGGTAAATATGAAGAATAACAGCATGGATGATACTCAAATGATTGGAGGGAGTAGTAGCTCCTTTGATCACACTTGAGTTCATCCCTTCCAAGAGTCTCTTATAAGAGCAAACCTCTTGATGGAAAATCTCTACCTAATATACTTTAATTGAAAACAGCATGAGTCTTTTGATGCCTCCCCTGCCATTGTCACAATTGATATAATATTTCTGCCTTGGTAATCAAACAAACAAAGAGTGAACGCGTGCGTGCATAAAAGCTCTTGAGTGAAATGCACTGTTTCTTCCTGTAGCACACAAGTATTTTTCTTCAGGAGCAGGCACATATGAAGGAATAATCTTGGCATTTGCTACATTTAATATGTAGTCAACATTTAATATTTGTGGAATATTATGCTTGTAAATTAAAGCCCAATTTAATTAAAGCCAAGTTCATTAAGTGGTCCTCTTCTAGACCAGCAGCACAGAACTCTACTGACTATAAATAACCCCACAGTTCCACCCACTCTGCCTGACAACCCTTATCACACACTCTTGATCCTTCCACTGAACCCCTTGACTTATTGAGATCCCCTGGGGAGGCCCTATTGCTAGGGGCAGGAGAAAATGATCATAGCGAAATAAAAAAAAACATAGCACCTCGTTCTGCTTTAAAAAAAACCTGTGAAAATAAAATAAAACCATGTAATTTTGAATCATTCTTCATCTGCTGACACTGTAGTGTACAACATATACCGCCACCTACCTAGTATACTTTTAAAGCAGTTACAAATGATAAAAATTGGAAAACAAATTGCAATAAAAACACACAACACTGCTTTCTGCTATTTCATTTTGGTTAATCACCAAAATCTGTGAATTTTCTCCCACCTCTACCTATTGCATATCCTGTCACCTTCTAAGGTGCGACTTGTGATGATATTCTATGTGGAACTCCCTCCTGCGGGAGGTGCACTTGGCTTCTTCACAGTTTTGGAGGGGGATGAAAACGTATCTTCATTGATTCGCTTTCCCCAGATTATGCTTAACCTTAAGCCAGTGGTGTCGTTAGGGGGGCGGGGGGGGGTCCCACAAAGAGTATGCCATTCCATAAGCCTAATGTAAGATTAATCTTAACACTGCAATTCTATGCAAATTTTCTTTGGAATGTCTGAATAAATATGCTTAGGAGGATTTCACAGCCTGAGGCTAAATGTGTTGTTCATGAGTCCTCTGAATTTTAACATGAGCCAATGGCTCACCGTGGATGGTCCAGGTGACATAGCGCAGAGTCAAAGAAGCTCACAGTCTGTCACACAGTGGCAGGAAAATAACACACTGACAGCCCAATCCTAACCAACTTTCCAGTGCCAATGCAGCCGGAATGCAGCCCTGAGGTAAGGGAACAAAGTTACCTTGAGGTGACCTCCGTGACTGCCCCACCACCACCACAGGATGCAGCGCATGCCCCATTGGCACAGCTGCATCAGCGCTGGAAAGTTAGTTAGGATTGCGCTGTGAGAAGGTGAGGAGGGAAGAGCAGGAGGAACTCATTTTATGAACAACTGAAAGTGCCAAGTAGTTTTTTGTTTTGGTTATCTTTTTCAAAGGTGCAACCAAGTATGGTTCCTTGTTTGTTAGTTCAGGGAGGTTGTTGCATAGGAGGCCAACTGGAAACAGCACAGCAATGGTCTCATTAGACAATGACAAATGGGCTTCTCTCCTACCAATGGAGTCTTGCAATGATTTACAATACTGAATAATAGAAGGCAGATGAGAGTATATGGTATAAATTATGGAAAGAGAAGTAAAAATATTCTAGTGTAAAAAAGTAAATAAAACATGTAGCCTATAAGGAGGAAAGATAAATTATTTAAGAACCAAGAAGAGAGAAAACACTTATTTTTGAGATGGTATTTGCATTGTGGCAAAGAATTCTATGAAGACCATCCTAGATAAGGCATCAGACAAGGACACTGAAAATAGAAGGATAATGAAAGCTGGAGAAGAGGGTGAATGCAAAATACGTCTGTCTGAAGCAAGTCAAGGTAGAGTAAGATAAATTATTTTCAACTGGTCTGAGACAGTAAATATATTTTTAAAAAATCAGGGGAAAAGGTTTGAAACTATTTTTTTCCTTGTTGCCAAAGTTCAAATGTGGAATGAGGATGTAATCTGGCTCATAATCTGGGTTGTTTTTCCTGAAAACAGAACATGGTCTCTCCAATGATTTTTAAATAGGATAACTGAGCCTTACTTCCCAGCACTACCAATTATTTTCACAGATTACTGGATACGTTGTTGTTGTCAACAGAACCTCGAGGGATTAATTCCTCTCGAAAGAACTGATTCAGGAACCCAGATCAAAATCAGATGTCCTAAGTGTGCCCCCTTCCCCATCACCTCACCTCGCCACTCCACTGTGACAGGAGGGAATGGAAGAGAAATGTCCCAACTGTGGAATGGCCTCCTAAAGGGGGCTCCGTCACTGCCTTTTCGGCAGTCAGGGAAAAGTTGCTTATTTCAGTGGGCTGTTGGAGTAGAGACAAGTTGCTTTTCTTATGCCTGTTACAGTATATTAATACTTCCATTTGACATCTGGTGTTTTCAATCTTGATCTTCAGTATTATTCTGTATGTTTTATATTGTTATGCCCCCCCCCCCCCCCCGCATTTAATATGAGCACATGAAGCTGCCTTATTTCATATGAGCTCATCAGCCTGTTGGTTCATCTAGCCGCTCAACACTGTCCACTCTGACTGGTAGTGGCTTCTGCAGAGTTTCATACAGGAGACTGTTCAGCATTATCTGAAGCTGCCAGGGATTGACGTGAGACCTCTTCTCCATGTAAACGTGAGATAGAAATATTTTAAATAGATACAATTCTGGTAATTGCCCTTGAGAAGCTGTTCCCAGTGGATCAGGTTTTTAACAGCATCATCAAATGATTCCATAGTTTACCTAGATTTTCTTTTGCAAAGAAACCAGAGTTTCATCGAGCTCCAATGGGAACGTCCCTTGTTCTCCTGCGGTTACATGACCAGGCAAATACTGAGGAGCAAAAAACTCTGGGCTAAATAATAAGCTATGATTATCACAGGCCAATATGCCACCAGTGGAATGTGCATTCTGCTGGCGGCAACTGATGCAAAAGTGCCGTAAAGCACTTTCCAGCAGCGCGCTGAGTAACACATTGCCAGGATGCCAGCGGGAAAGACGGAGCCTTCCTGCGTGCATCGTGGGCTCTCTCGCCTCCTGCGGAAGCAGGTAAGCCAGTGGGAGAGGTGGGAAGGGGAGAGGAGGGCAGAATGGGGGAGGGGTCAAACTGGGAGGGGAGGGGGTGCAACGAGGGTCGGGAGACTGCAGGAGGGGGTGGATCCAGCAGATATGACATGCCCCAGATCCTATCCCCTCCGGCAGCAGCCTCCCTGCCCCTTTTCTCTTCTCGGACCTGCGCTAGTGAAATCACTAGCACATGTTCAAGGAGGTCCATTCTGGAGTGGGAGGCTTACGTATGGATAAAGGAATTTAAATCACCTTTCCCTTCTGAAGGCTTCCAATCTGCCCCCTGCTGGATACAGCGCACCTCTTTATGGCACAGCTCCACCAGTGGGGAGGATAGGATTGGGCTGACATTCTTTGGTTAATTACAGGAAACTATTTGTGATATTTGCAGTGTAAAAATGCTCAGTGTTTACATTTTAGGCTAGCAACATAGCATGGCTTTCTTTTTTCCCCTGTTATCATCTGAGCGAGACAGTAACTTCCATGTGTCAGCAAAATAATCTAATTGTATCTGTAGGGTTTTTCTAAACCTTCCATTGTTTTAATTGGTTCAACTACACTCCCCTGAGCAATGAACAGTAGCCTAAAGCATTATTTGTCCATTGCTCTAAATAATAAAACCTGGATTCCGCTAATCAGTTTTATCCCACTGGTCAGATAAGTGCCTATGGAAGTTAAGTTGTTGCAGAAAAACACTCTTAGCATTTCCCTAATCAATGCTTTAGTCCCAAACACATTTACTTGGAACTGGGGCTTCTTCCAACTAATTTGGCAGCCAGGTATCTTCACAGCCAATCATACATGGAAGCCGTGATTGGCTACAGATCCGCACAATGCCACCATGGTGTGTTTAGAGATGTGTGCCGCCCCCTTCCTAACTTAAGTGTTTGCCATAGGTCATGTGGAATGAAGCCTAGCTGCCACATAAAATGGCATTCAAATAAATGATGTTTCAATTAAATGAACTTCTAAGAAACTGCCTAGGATCACAGCTTTAAAGTATTTGTAATGTTAATATGAAATGATTAAAAAACATCCATATTCACTGAGATGTCAGAACTTTAAGAAGGGATTTAATTTGCGGCTCACCTCACCAGCTTTGTGAATTAATAATAAGGAACGTTTTGTCTTTGAACAGCTTCAGCATGTCTGTTCTTCTCCATTGCTTTCCCACAAACAGCCTTCACCATTTGGGTTTCAGCTGACAGTGTGTTGCAAGTAGCTCTGAACCATAGCATTGCTTCTTTTAGAGGATAAGCACAGCTAGTGTGGGATTCAAAACAAAGAGATATGTAATTGCATCATACAAACCATCACGGGGCTGTCTTCCAGAAATGACAGCAGATCTACAGCTATTTTCAGAGAGGGGAGAACTTTGGTGTGATGCTAGTGTGTATATATAGGCTACCATTGAGACAGTCTTTGGCCAGTACAAAGTAATGTACATACACACTCTTCTACACATCCCGGACAGCATTTACCGGTAGTACCATCCACACATGGTATAAATTGCCTTCCCTAAGGGCAATTCTTCTGAACTGTAGGAATTTGAAACTAATTCAATATAATGGAAAATTGGATACATTCAAAAGAGATGCTACCGTGTTTCCCTGAAAATAAGACCTCCCCCGAAAGTAAGACCTCCCCTCATTCTGGCTTCATTTTTGCTGGCACTCAAAAATATAAGACCTCCCTGAAAATAAGACCTAGTGGGGATCTCTACAACAGGGGGCTTAATGGGAGCTGACAGCGCCTGGAGCTGGAAGCATTTTGCGTGCCCTCCCCCCAGCACCAAAAGTCCATTTTTTTTACCTTTTAAAAACTTTTTCCGGATTTTTTTTGCCCTTTTTCAAGCAGCTGCCGCATCCTGCAGCACCTCCAGGGCAGCAGCTGCTTCGTTTGCAAAAAAAAAAAAACCCAGGCTCGGGGGGCATTACTGGCCAGGTGCGGGGGTGAAATTGACTGTACTTGTTTGGTCGTTCGGCTCGATCGCATTTACATAGCCATGAGGGAGAGCAGGCTCGCTGGCAGTTCCTCCGGATCCTAGAGAGGACTCTGGAGGACCAACCACACCAGCGAGACTGCATGCGCATCCTAGAGAGGCACCTAGTCTCTTCCTCAGCCGAGCAGGAAGAGACTAGGTGCCCCTCTAGGACGCAAATGCAGTCTCGCTGATGTGGTTGATCCTCCAGAGTCCTCTCTAGGATCCGGAGAAACTGCCAGCGAGCCTGCTCTCCCTCATGGCTATGTAAATGCGATCGAGCTGAACGACCAAACAAGTTACGTACAGTCAATTTCGCCCCCGCGCCTGGCCAGTAATGCCCCTCCGGGCCTGGAGGGTTGCAAACAAAGCAGCTGCTGCCCTGGGGGCGCTGCAGAGGGCGGCAGCTGCTTGAAAAAATCAGGGGGGAAAGTTTTTAAAAGGTAAAAAACCGCACTAAAAAAACCGGGGGGCCGAAATGCTTCCTGCTCCAGGTGCCGTCAGCTCCCATTAAGCCCCTGTCGTAGAGATCCTCACGGCGCTGGGTGCCTTTGCTGTAGGGGAGGGAAAGGGGCTTTGAGCGTCAACGTAATAAGACCTCCCTGAAAATAAGACCTCCTGCATTTTTGGGAGGCAAAATTAATATAAGACCCTGTCTTATTTTCGGGGAAACACGGTATTACATTTCAGACTGAAATGTCAGTTTCAGGAACAGACCCAGGCCTCATATTGATATAAACTGAATGAAGATGCACTAAAGTTGCCTTAATAAACACACACACACACACACACACACACACACACACACACACACACACACACACACACACACACACACACACACACAAAATTTTAGACAAATTAAAAACACAAATTGACATAAACAGACACTTTGGACCACTGACTTCTTGAAGTCAAGTATCTTCTTGACAAAACAACACTGTTCATCTAAAAGAAGTGTATTCAGAAGTCTCGTTCTATTCTGCTGTTATTAAAGTTTACATGGATGTCCCTGTTAGCATGACTGAAGCTTAACAGGGACCCTCTCCAACAAGAGGTCTCTCTGTGTAATGTAGTATGTAGATAGGGCTATGAAATCCTAAAGAATGGAGATAGTTGCAGGTATGTTTATTTAAAGCTATAAATATTATAGTCAAAAGACCCAGAGAATTTATGATTTTTCTCATCTATATAGCATCTTTACTCCAAGGAGCTCAGAGTACTGTACGTTACTCCTCCCCTCCCCGCAAAGGCGTCGCTCCAGTAGGGAAGGGCCATAAGTTTCGTTCCGTCCTAGTCCCGTTTACCGAGCAAGCAGGAGGCGGCCCTGCCCCCTCACTGTCGGAGCCATTCCCCTGCGGAGAAAGCAGCAGGCAAGAGACCCTGCCTGCTGATTTCTCTGCACGGAAATGGCTCCGACAGTGAGGGGGCGGGGCCGCCTCCTGCTCGCTCGGTAAACGGGACTAGGACGGAGCGAAACTTACGGCCCCGCCCCTACCGGAGCGACGCCTTTGCCTCCCCGTATCCTCACAACAACCCTGTAGGTTAGGCTGAGAGGTGGTAACTGATCCAAGGTCACCCTGTAAGCTTCATTATTAAGGGCACAATCCTGTGTATGGCACAATCCTATGCCATTCCCGGGCTGCCCTAGGGCAGCCTGGGAGCACCTCAGGAAAAGGGGACATTCGTTCCCTTCCCTGGGTGTAAGCCGGCTGGGGCCCTCTGGGCCTTGGATGTACACCAGCTCTGAAGCTGACATACATCCAGGGTGGGGGAATAAGGCCAGCCAGGCCCAGGAATGGGCCAAGGATATCAGCAGAGCGCACCACCTATATCCCTGCCTCCTCCCAGCCAGGCCCAGCCAATGATCCCTCTCCCTCCACACCCCTGTCCGCTCTTCCCCCGCCCCTGCACCAACTGGCGCAGGACTTGCCTCCATCGGTGGATGCCAAGTCCGGAGGGCGGCAGAGTGAGGGCTGCTGGCCTTCGCGCTGGCGGCCCTAACTCTAGAGTCGTCACAAACATGCTACGTCGCTCCAAAGTTATGGAGGATTGCGCTGTCAGTGTGGGCTTGAACCTGGGTCTTCCTGATCCAGTGCAGCACTCTAATGACTACATCACTGGTTAGAATGGAAACACGAGGAACGACCGATGAAAAAGGACACACCAGTTTAGGATACCAGCGTAGTACCCTTAAGGGGCACTGGTGAGAAGGAGCTATGGCACAAACAATGTGCACTGTGCCATGGCAGGAGGAAGGTCTTCAGTCATCCTTGCAGGCCCAGTTCTTTCTTAAAAGCAGGATCATGATGAATCAGTGTTCCATTTCCAGAACTTATTTTTTTTCTAGAAAATAGTTGTCATCTGATAATCTTCAAAGAAATTAGTAGGAATTTTATTTCTATTATTGCAGAGTATGGTAGTATATGAATCTTGGTCTCTCAAAAGTTGTCCAGGGTTTGGTATCAAGTGAGATTATCTGCTTAAGTGTACCCATAAATTCAGTGATTCAGGATCATCTTTTATTTTCTGTATAAACAAAGTGATGGAACTATAAAGTTTCAAAATTGTGTTATTAAAACACAATTATTTCTCTCTTTGCTTAGGGAGGCAGCCTCTTGGTTACTAGTATGGTTACTAGCATATGACATTTCTGAAAGCTTGAGATGAGATCACACATTATTCACTGCAATTTGGCTGTTCAATTAGAGAAAGTATGTGTCATATCAGGGAGTACAGCAAAAGATGATGGAGAAAATAGAAAGGGTGGATGGATAGCTTGTATACCGTTGAATGAAAACTATATTTTAAGAGCTTGATGATGTCACTACAGTCTGTTTAATTCATGTGTTTAAAGTATAGCAGGCTTTCAGCTGCCTTGCACAAGAATTCACTGAATGCTTCTCAGTAATGTCATTGTTTAAAATTATTTTAAAATGTTAGGAAATAGCAAAGGAAATAGTGAATAACCCCAATCCAGACATCTGTTCCTGCTCATTCCTGTGCATAAATAGGTGGTTCAGATGGAACAATCATTTCTCCAATGAGCTCACACTGAAAGGTCTTCTAATTTTGATTTTGCCTCAACCTTGAGAGGTAGTTTAGTGTAAAGGAATGGATTGGCCCGTGGACCAGTAACAGTGCTGGCTTAAGCTGCAGGGGGCCCTGGGGCAAAGTCCTGCATTAGCCCCTCCCCCCATGACTCATTGCCCGTGGCCCAGCTTTCTTCGGACAGAGACAGGTGATAGTGACGGCAGCAGATACGGTAACTGCTCCGCCACCTACCCTCCCCAGCAGCAGTGATAATTGTTTCTCCCTCACCGCCAATGGTAGCATCTTCTACCAGCCTTGCAATAATAAAAGTGCTTCTGGGGAATGTGACCATTTGTAGAATAGGGGGCTGGGTGCAGCAGCAGTGCAAATCTACCAGCTAATTGACACCACCGTATTGTATTAAAATACTGTGATGTGAACCCAATAATGCATTGTTTTTGGGGGAACAATGCAAATACCCCAGAAGTTGAAGTTTCTGCCACAGAACTAAGCTATTCCCCTCTCTAAAAGCAGATGTAAAAGGCACCTACTGCAGTCTTTAGAGGCCACGGTTATCATTTTACACAATGTTATAATTATAAAACTCAAATTATTAGGCTATATCCTTCCCTCCATACACACAGCCATCATATTAAAAATGCTGCTGTTATCTGAGATGCTACCAAACACTTCTATTCGCACCACTGATTAGTTTATCTATCACCCACGAGGTCCCACTGATGGCAGTCGTGAGCCCTTTGTAATGTGCAAAACTTATTGTATAGTGAACCTTGTTTTACTATGGTGAGTCCATTGTACAGTAAAGGTAAAGGTATCCCCTGACAATTAAGTCCAGTCGTGTCCGACTCTAGGGTGTGGTGCTCATCTCCATTTCAAAGCCGAAGAGCCAGCGTTGTCCGAAGACGCCTCCGTGGTCATGTGGCCGGCATGACTCTCCTTGCCGCAGCGCGTAGCATGCAACTGGAACACAGAGCGCTGTTTACCTTCCCGCAAGCGGTACCTATTTATCTACTCGCATTGACATGCTTTGGAACTGCTAGGTTGGCAGGAGCTGGCCAAGCAACGAGCGCTCACCCCGTCGTGGGAATCGAACCCATTGTACAGTAGGGCCACGGTATCCGCAGGGGATAGGTTCATCCCCCCCCCTGTGGATAACAGGAACACGCAGATAGGGGGAATGCTCTCCCCACCCCAGGCCCCCCATGTGCCCATTACCTTTTCTCTCTTTATAGAGCTGGCACCAAGCCCCTGCGTTTCTTGCTTAACCTGCTTCCTGTTTAACGGAGCCTCTCTAGCACGCAGGCTAGTTACCCGCTTCATCGCTATAAGCAGCATGCTGCTTATAGCGTTTTGGTTACCAGCTCTATAAAGAAAAAAAGGTAATGGGCACGTGGGGCAGATCCACGAATAGGGGTCCCCCTGTATAGTGATTTGATTGTAAAGTGGTCCCATTGTAAAGTGAGGGTCCTCTGTATAGAACAGGGGTGGCCAAACTGTGGCTCCTGAGCCACATGTGGCTTTTTGACGTATAACATGTGGCTCTTGGAAATATGTTGGCTGAGCTCCTTTTTGCATCACAATTTAATATAAAAGGTAAATAAGAAATGTTAAAGCGTTATAATTATTTACCACCAGGTATTAACTGGTGAGACATAAGTGGATTATGTCTGGATTAAAACATAAGATTAATGTTCATGGTGAGTAAATATATTGAAGAATTTAAATGCTTCTTAAATATTGCTGCTCTCAAACATCTGAAGTTTATCGTATGTGGCTCTTATAGTAAGCAAGTTTGGCCAGCCCTGGTATAGAACAGAGCCCTGTGCTAACTAGCATGGAAGTTTATTTCTGCAGCTAATTTCAGTGTGCAAATTGCTGTAGTATAGCCCTCACTTCATTCTGCTTCTCAAGCTCACTGTCAGGTTGATTCTTAATATTCTCGTTTTACAGATGGGAACTGAGGCCAAGAGTGGATAATTTGATTAAGGCCTCGCAGTAGTTAAGCTGAGAGAACCTGCTTTCCCCAGGTTGAAATTCAGCACTCTATCCACAGGCTCCGCACCACCAGGAGAGAAATCACGTCTTTGGTCAAGTTTGAGGTTAACAACCATAGCTGCTTCTTTTTCAGTACAGTAGCTTGTTCAGCTTGAATAGTGTGGACAACATGAAGAGAAATTGCTCCTGCTACTGGCAACATTAACAACTATATGGATTTCCAATTGGAACAAACCCTTAGGGAAGCATGTATCATTTAGCAGTTTCCTTGGCATTAATTCACACTGTTTCCCAGAGTCTGGCTGTAAGAGAGGTTTTTTATATATATCATGTAAGAATACGTTTTACTAGGAATAATGCTACAGATTTTTCACTCCTGCATCACTATTATTTTTTACATTTAAACACACCTCATCCTGTTTGGGATGAGCAGCAAAAGCAAAAGTTTCCAATGAAGTAAAATAAACTCCTTGCCCTTGACAGATCCTTCCCATTTTGCCTACTTAGCTGTGAGCCCCAGAAACTTCCAGAGAGAAAGCTCAGATTTGACCGTTGTGGGTCTGAATGTAGCCACCGTGCCTTCATATTGTTGTTGTCTGAGCCTACTGGACAGAAAGAATCATTAATAGAATGCCTTGGGTGTTCAGGAGTCATACATGGGAAACTGTTGGCCTCTAAAGTGTTACCACATTCGCTTGGACCATATCTCTAAACATGTGTGAACTCCAGACCTGGGAAACTACTCGAAATAGCACCAAGGCAGGCAATTGTGCTTAACTTTAACCACTGGTCTGCTGTAGAGGAGAAGGCACCCTAGAGAGGACTAAACGTCAACGGAGGCAAGCACTTTTCCAAAGAGTATTATGTATATAAAAAGGTAAAGGTATCCCCTGACAATTAAGTCCAGTCGTGTCCGACTCTAGGGTGTGGTGCTCATCCCCATTTCAAAGCCGAAGAGCCAGCGTTGTCCGAAGACGCCTCCGTGGTCATGTGGCCGGCATGACTCTCCTTGCCGCAGCGCGTAGCATGCAGCTGGAACACGGAGCGCTGTTTACCTTCCCGCAAGCGGTACCTATTTATCTACTCGCATTGACATGCTTTGGAACTGCTAGGTTGGCAGGAACGGCATAAGCCCTAAGTGGGCAGATCTGCAAGGCTTATCTAATGCAGTGAAGGCACTTAATGCTCAAGACGGAAATGGAAAAAAGAGGAGGATAGATATTGGGGCCAAGTGGCTTACATCTGTCTGTTCTAGGCACGGGAGGGATGACTCTTTGCAAAGAAACATTTGCACGATCCAGATCTAATCCTTTATGGACTAGGCAGGAGAGTTGCAAACCAGGACTGGCACAGCTCCTGGACCTTACTAGCATGATCATCAAGAGAGATGTCAAGGATTCAGTCACTGTGCTTCAACAGTTAGAGGGGTGATTTTGTTCAGAGACCCAGCAATCTCAGCTCAAGGGCTTATTGGTTTCAGTTCACAGGTTTCAGCAGTTTCAGTTCAGAAGTCCAGAATTTTTAGTTTTGAGGTTGAGCAATTTCAGCTTCCAAGGTAGCATGGCGTGATTCAGCTCAGGGTCATGGTTTCCTGTGCACAAGCAGATCCTGTGCATAGGAGCAGTGCCACTCCACCAGACCCAGGAAAGATTG
This sequence comes from Plestiodon gilberti rubricaudatus, assembly GCA_026170595.1. Classification (NCBI taxonomy): domain Eukaryota; kingdom Metazoa; phylum Chordata; class Lepidosauria; order Squamata; family Scincidae; genus Plestiodon; species Plestiodon gilberti. Next base: position 82,518,736 of record JANXHW010000001.1, read on the forward strand.
ACAATTTGACTCTGAAAGCCAGGAATTTTATAGTGTTCCTGGAAATCAAAAAGGAGGTGTTCTGATAGGTCAGGGCACATGACAGATAACAGTGGGAGGACAACGGGAAAGGTCTTTGGGCTGAAGCCTACCCAGGATGGGTGCCTGAGTGGAGTGGTTCTGTGAGGATAGGATTGGGCCCCTAGTGTACCTGATCTTTAATGTGTCTGATTACAGATGATTTCCACTATATTCATTATGCACATATGTTTATGAAGGTCACCAGCCATGTATACAACAGTGTCATTCTCTTATAAACAAATAGTAAATACAACAAGCATCATCAGTTAAAGATGGTAGTATTTTCATTAATTTATTCCCTCCTGATAAATAAAGGCATTGAAAGTCACGGTTCTCTGACAGATTTCTAAAACCAGCGGTGTAAGCAGGGCGGAGCACGTGGAGCAGCTGCTCCAGGCGCGGGCTCGCCCACCGGGTCTCTTACCAGTCGTCGCTTCGGCCAGCTTCTGATCGGCCCTCCCGCCCTCCCTGGAGCCCGTTTGGCTCCAAAATGAGAGCGAAACCAGCAGGGGGGGCGGGTTAGGAGCCGTGCTGCGCGCGTAGCTGCCTCCCTCCGCCCTCCTATTGGCTGCAGAGGGCGCATGCCCCGCCCCCTTGCCCTGGCGCCCTTCGTGATCCTTGCGCCTCTGTATTGTGCCAAAGTCTCTGCTATCCAGACAGGGACACCTGATTGCTGCTGTCTAATCCAGAGTTTTGCATACTGTGAGGCTTTTAGGGGCTCTTCTTGTGTCTGAATTGAAGTATGCACGGAAGTATTGGCTCCACAGAATGAGAAACGTAACAAGTGAGATTATAGCTTTATTGGGCCAAATAGGCTGAAGTTAGCCCAGGTCACTGGATTCTTTTCATATATCAGAGAACGTCCATAAAAATGCATAGTCTGTGAAGATCTGCTTTGGAACTTGCCCTAAATATTTTATTGGGTTGAGAGAAAAAGTAAGATAGAATTTACTAGATTACGGTTGTTAAATGTGCAATCACATGAATTTCTCAAATCTCTTCTGGATCCTGAGGAGGAACTTCCTTTTGAAGCTAAGAGGTCTTGATCAACAAAAGGAGCATCCACGGGCAGTCACAATTTCAATTCATATTTATATATTCCAATTTTATTATCACTGTGCGAGATTGTTTCTTACAAGCTGTGTGTTGACATTTCCCCAAATTGTCACTGTGTGCCATTCTTTTCATTCAGCATTAAGCCAAACGTAACAATAATTGGCTGTGTTTAAATGCTGACGGTTTATTTTAACCTATTCCATAACTTGCATCATGGTCTGTCCTTCACAGAGTAATCTGATGTGATAATGTTTACAAACTCCTGGGACAGGTAACCTTTAGTATGAGATTTGTTTGTGTGATCAACAAGGTCATGTTTTAAAGACATATTTCTATTCAGATAGTATAATATGGTTACAGTCCTGAATTGATGCCACCATACATTTCAATAAGAAATTGATTTGCATGACTGTTGGTGATGGGGGAGCAGAAATTATAGGCACTGTGAATTTAAATGTAGTCTGACTGGCACAGTCAGTTGATGGCAGCCACAGTTTCCCTTCCTGAAGAACAAGGTGTCTTTCTCCAAAACAAGGAATTTTTCCTCGGAGGAATCTTTGTTCTGGAAGAAGGAAAATTGTAGCTACCATCCATTGTGTTTATATTGAGATCTGCTCATTCTTTTAAAGGGGATCAGTGCTTGGAGAGAACAGCCTCATGCAGGGGCTCTTTACCTGTGCTGGACTTCTGATCAATGTATAAAGTTCCAGCGCAGGCATGCAAGAGCTTCCCTTTGAAGTTAACCATAGAGAACTGTGTACAATGCAGTGTACATCTGCATTGCATGCAGGAGCTGAAGTCAATGGGAAGCTTCACATATAGCTTTGTGTGCTTCATCAGGGTGCACGCAGGAGCTATGAATAAAATACATTACACTAGTATTCACATTGTCCGTGTTTTTCTTGTTGAAATATGTGCTATAACATTGTGAACAGCTTTTGTGTTCTCACCTTGCCAACAAACTATAGTGTAGATGATCGTCACATGCTATCAGAAGCTCACAACTGAAAATAAGTGTTCAGTATTTCTCTGAACATAATACCCTATAATTTCAGATGTTGGAGGTAGGTATGCAGCATAACATTCCACAACTGAGCCTTGGTTCACTTGCTTCAAATTAAACATACTGCCTTTTCCAAGTGAAAATTCTGATATGCATTTCTACATACCAAAAATTCACTGAATTAGAAGATGCTCGTTGTGATCAAAGCAAATGATCCTCTGACTTCATCTACCTTTAAAATTAGTGGCTTTTTACATTCAATACTAATTTTATTACAGAAATGCTCAATTGTACAATAAGCAGTGTATTTCAGTGCTTTTGTAGTACAATTTATATGATAATTTATAATCTATATGCAAATACGTTAAGCATTTTGGTTCACGTTACTTTTAACATTTGTTTTGTCCTTGAATAATGTTGGTGATTTATCTGGAACCTCAAGACACATATTCATTGTTTGCAACCATTAAACTCTAAACGTAAAAGTAGCTTTACCCATTAGGACTAAACTCGTCGTAAGTTCCTTGACCTCATAATTGGGTTTTCATAAAATGGAAAGGAAGTTAAATTTATTGACATTTTTAATAGATTAACAGATGTGGAATGGATATACCATAAGTACTGAGCATGTTCATTTAATTAATATCCACGTTATTGACTACTGTGATATGTACCGTGTACACTATGTACAGTGTACTAACAGCCCAATCCTGTGTAGGATACAGCGGCCGGCCCTAAGGGCAGGCTGCCATATCCTATGCAGGTCCTGGGCTGCCTCGGGGCAGCCCTGGTGCACCTTGAGGGAAGGGGACGATTGTCCCTGTCCGGCGGTGGGCAAGTACACGGGGTGGCGGACCCCCGTGTGACCGGGCAGGCTTCAGGAGGGACCAAGGGGGACGGCTTTCCCACCGCCGGACTCCCTAACAACGCTCCGCCGAGTACAACAGACCCCGTGAACTCACAGTCGAGGATGCGGCTTGCGGAGCTCAGCCAGACGGCCCACAGAGCACCGGACGAAGCGGCACGGGGAGGGAAGCAGCCCGCCGTCCCTCTAACAGGCCCCAGCGAGCCCGATACGAGCGCGGCTCACAGAGAGGCCCGGTTAACAAGGGGTAAACACGAGAGCTCCGACGTCCCGGCCGCAACCCCCGGGGGCGGAGCTTCCGCCGCCAGACACACACCCCCTCCCCTCCTAACCGAGCCCAAACGAGGCTCGGATGATAGTAACGGTCAGGCGGGGGTTGATTGGAGGAGCAAATGGGGGAAGGGCAGCGAGGGGCGGGAGCTAGGGGGCCGGGAGGGGTATAAAGGCAGAGCAGGCCAATGATGAAGGAGGCTGGTGAGCAGGCAGGTACCGAGGAGCGACAGCCCGACTCCGTTCAAACCAGTCTGCTGTGGTGTGGGGAATCGGGTGCGTCCAACCCCCTCCACCCAGCGTTACCTGAGGCCAAGCAAAGTCTATGGGTAGACCTGTCCTCCCCAGCGCTCTCGGACGAAACAGCAGTTGGGTAGACCTGTACTTCGTACCGTCCTTGGCTACAACGATGACTGGGTAGACCTGCCCACGGAGGAGTCCTCGGAGGAATTACTGCTGGAAGCCGGGTAGACCTGTACCCCGTAGAGGCCTCAACTGGAAACCGGCCGGACTGGAGGTAGACCTGACCCCCGGTGAGCCCCTCGGGGCAGACGCAGCCCTAACCACACCCCTCCCGGGGTCCCCTACAGTCCCCTTCCCCAGGTGTAAGCGGCAGGAAGGCCAATATGCCTCCTCAAATGTACGCAAGTTCCAGAGCTCATGTACATTCACGCCAGCTGTGTAAGGCTGCACCTGGCCTGGAGACGGCCTTGGATATGGCGTATATCACCATCGATATCCCCACCCTCTCCAGGCCCCAGGGCAGCCAATGGTCACCCAACCTCACTACCCGGTCTGCCCTCCCCCCACCCCTGCCCTGGCGAGTGTAGGCCTTACTTGCTCCGGTGGGTGCAGGGCCAGGTAGGAGCCCAGGTAAGGGCCACTGGCTGCTGTGCTGGGAGTCCTTATTCGCCGGGTGCCATAAACGTGCTTTACGGTGCGTTTACGACACCCTGCTATTCCAGTACTGGGCTACCCAGGATTGCACCGTAATATACCTGTCCCAACTCTGTCCTGCTGTACCCATTGGGATTTACTCTTAGGTGAGTATGCATAGGATTGCAGCGTTCCTTATAAAAAAAATTGATAACACTACTTTTATTATATTGTATTCCTGTTTTTCCAGCTGACAAAAACTAAGCATAGTCATAATCATTTTCCCCATGAAGGAGAATATATCAAAAGAGATTTTTGGCACAATCCTAACCGGCACTAGTGCTGATGTAGCATGCTCTGTGCCGGCACTAGCTGCTGCAATCATACTATAGAGCACTTTGCGACATAGCACCAGAAGCCAGCACCTGTGGGAAGGCCTGCACCTTCCTGCCAGCACCAGTGCAGGGAGGGGGCGTGTCAAGACCAGGTAGGGGGCGGTATCAGTGGCAGTAGCTCCACCAATATCCTATCCCTCTTCCCAGCCTTGTCCACCTACCTGGGTCCACTCAGACTTTTGCCAGCAAAATTACAGGCACAGATTCAAGTGGACCCATCAGGTCAGTGGAGGCTTATCCCCAGGCAGGAGGACAAATGTTGCTTTACCTGGAAGAGATATGTGGGACTGCCCCCCCCCCTTGCAGGATGCAGCATGTGCTCTGGTGGCATGGCTGCATTGGCAGGGGGGAGTTGGATAGCATTGGGCTGAACATTTTGGAGATTTTCATTTCTACAATGAAACTGTAGTGCCTATACATAGGGTTGTAGCCTAATTTACCTCATTGTCAGAAGCTCCTTCTGCTCACAGAAAAAAGAGTTGCATTCTTGCAGGGACTTTGGCTTGTGGAAGGACAAAACATCTTACAGTAAGACCAAGCATCTTTTGTTACAATGTGAAAAGGTTTCATCCTGCATATGAGAGCAGCTGTGTATAGCCCACTGATTGAGGCATAGAGCCAGCACATTCAAGATTTTCAAGTCGTTTTACAGTGCTGGCCACGTGCTTAGTAGTGGTGTGAACCGGCCCTAAGTACAAAGTCAATTGATCGTAAGCGGTGGCCAAGTACATGTCATGTGATTAATGCAATAGTTCAAGTCCTTCGGAACATTCGCAGAACAAATGGCAAAGCAAACTTCCTTCCTGGGAATCCGTGTGCGTTAATGGTGGATAGCTTGCCCGTATCCCTGTGGAAGCAAACAAGCCACTCAAGCCAAATCAGTCTTCTTTTACATAGAACAAACTAGTTGAGCAGTGTTAAAAGCTGGATATTGATTTGTGCCCAGACTGAAAGTCATGCGCTGATGTAAATGAAAATGTGTCAAGAGTCAATATTGATTTTTTTTTTTAGCAAGGTTGTCCCCTGGGAAATACTGCCAGACGTACTGCTATGCTTGTCAGTGAGTGAAATAAGACCCTTTTCCACAAGGCTACACATGTCCAGGCATCAGATTTCCTCCTTTTGCCGAAGTCAAATGGACACGATGCCTGGTGTGGCTGAGCTGATGTCGACAGCGTCTTCTTTGAGAAAGCAGGTTGGTGAAAGAGAAAAGGAATCAAAGTCTGAAAGGTGCAGAATTAAAATTGTGAACTTCAAAGAAGTTTGCAACTTTGTTCTATAAAAAGTGAAAAATAGCACCGTCCTAAGAGCTACCAGGAATCGTAAATGTGTATGCAGTTCTGAGATGTAAAGAGCATATGGATATGGGCAGCCCAATTCAACATAAATCCCCACGCGGTGATGCAGTGGCACCAGCACAGGCTATGCTGCATCCCACGGGGAATTTTCAGTCACTGGAGGTCTTCTTGGGGTAAGAGAATATTTGTCCGCTTGCCCCAGGATAAGCCCCAGCAGCCACAAAGGGTCAACTCAGGCCAGCGCTATCGCTGGCTCAAGTCCGCATTGATCCATTCATGCAGATCAGGCCTGGGAAGGGGGTTTGAATATGGCGTGTGCCGGCACCGTTGATCCCACTTCCCTCCCAGGTCCAATCAACCCGTCGCCACCCATGCTCTGTCCTCCCCATGCCCCGTTCAACCCCCCTCCCCACCCACCCCTGCTCTGAACTTATCTGCTCCTGTGGGCCTTCTGCCAACCACCCGCACCAGCGGGAAGTTCGCCTTGCGCTGTCGCAAAGCACTTTACAGCGCCAGCCCTCATTAGGATTGAGCTATAATACTAGTAAGTGCTAAAAGGACATAAATATTTTGTTATGCTTTTGATCAATGGGTTATTCTTACTGTTTTGAATTTTATTGTTATTGTCTTCCTTAGTGGGCCGCTATTATGAATAATCCTTTTTATAGGGTATGGTAGGGGGCACTGGGGATGAGTTTATGGAACCAAGGGGGCAGTGCCCCCCAAAAGAGGCCACCTGGAAAGCTGTGTTGAAGGAAGAATCTGGTATGTGTGATAAATAAAGATCACATATAATACAGTTTCTCAGGTGCCTCGAAGAAAAGCTAAACCAATGCTTGAATTATAGGAGGCCCTTAATAAAATCCAGAGAACTTCTTCCCCCTTCCCTCTCATGTAGTCATATGTAGGCATATCATCCCTTACCCCAGCGGTTCCCAAATGTTTTAGACTTGTGGCTCCCTTGACCTCTAGGCAGCTCAGTCAACAGCCTCTTCCACCTCTCTTAATCACAGAGTGAAAGATCAAAGACTTTAAAGCAGGACCTGCTCAGCTTTCATCATTTTCAATTGCTGGTCTTGCAAAGTACTGGAGAGAGCTTCCCATGCTTCTCCCCAAATCCTGACACTTTGCAGGTTTGCAAATTGGTAAAATATTTTTTCTTTCCCTGTTTCACTCTCAGCCCCCTTCCCTCTTCTCAAACTCAGCCCAGCCACTTACTGTTAGATCAAAATTAAAGGGAACCTGCAAAACATTCAGGGCAGCACTCTCTACCAACAATATTTGTAATGCAAAAGGTTGTGTACTGAGTTATCACAGATGCTCTTGTAGTGTGCTTTGTGTGCATTTTAAACATTTCTTGCTGTTGAATGCTTTTAAGGAAGCAAACACACACACAAAAAAAGATCTTTTAAAGGCAGAGAAATAATCCTCACTGCTTCAGCTTGAAAGTCCCTGCAGCTTGAGGGTTTTTTCCTTCTCCTGCAAAGTGCTTATCTTAACCATTCAGCTGCTAATTGCCTGACATTCTGTTCTTTAACTAACCGCGCAATCCTGTGTAACCTTGCACTGGTGTAACTGTAGATGCACCAGTGTAAGTGCACTTATGCCAGTGTAAGTGCACGTAGACCGGTGCATCTACTGTTACAACGGTCCAAAGTTACACAGGATTGTGCTGTAAGATAAACACGGGCTCGGCTGCTCACCTTTGTTAAACAAAAAATGTGGAAGTTCATGAAGTTTAGCCTGAGCCAGTCTGACTCAGTAAGCTGACTGCAAACCTGCCATCTTTTGAAGTGAACTTCGAGTGACCAGATGTGAAGAGGCAGCTTTTCCGGGTCTTTATTTTTGCCTAAATTTCTCGTCTTGGAAACAAGTATACATGGTAATTAAAAGACTAATGGCGACTGGCTGCTTTCCATGACGCACAATTTGGGAACCTCTGCCTTACCCCCTATAGAGGACTGCAGTGGAGAATTGCCAAAACTCTGGTGGAGTTAGGGGGAGAAGAAGGGATGGGAAATTTCCCTGCACACGTTTCCTCCCACTTGCAAAAGGTCTCGATCCAAGCCATAATATCTTTTATTCATGTGTAATAAGGACAACGTACTGATCCAATACCTCTCTAACATTAACAAGGGGGAAAAAAGGACACTTCTCTCTTCATCTTGGTGGTCGGACTGTTAGGGAAGGAGAAAGAAGAGCAACTATAACACAGTTATACATGAACTGTGAACAGCCAGAGCACTGACTTTTGCCTCTTCAGCAACAGCGCCTGGGGAATACAATCGTCTATTACTGGACATGTGGCTGAAGACTGTATCACTCTAATGGGGCAATTAACTCTAACACTCAGCAACTCTTGATCTGCAGAATTTTGTTTTAACATTACAGTGATGAGGTGAAGATTAACACTTCTGGGTGTTATGGGACTGATGAGACATGACTTATTAATCCTCCAAGAAAAGCTTAATTGGACACAAGAGTAACCTGACTTCATTGTTACACACCATCAAATCCCTGAGAGGTTGAAGTAGTTTGGGAATATGATAGCAAACATTATTGTAATTAGGCAAACAAAAACTAATGATTCCCCTCTTTAGGAAAGCATATGTCATTTTCTTCAGTATCACCCAATATTTTTGAAATACATAATTCAAATAAAGTGAGCCAAACACAAGCAAGGAGTGGCTTTGTCAGAACTGGTCCTTAATTCAGACAGACTGTTTTAAATTCTGGCCTGCTGCATGGTGAGAAAAGTAAGCTTCTAGCAAGCTAACTGATTTGTTTTTATTTTTAAATACATTTTCTCAATCTTTCATCAGGCTCTCATATTCTTGGGATTTTTGTATTTATGCCAAAAAGGGGCTTTCCCGCAGGGAAGACGCCTCCGTGGTCATGTGGCCGACATTACTCTCCTTGCCGCAGCGTGTAGCATGCGGCTGGAACACGGAGCACTGTTTACCTTCCCGCAAGCGGTACCTATTTATCTACTCACATTAACATGCTTTGGAACTGCTAGGTTGGCAGGAGCTGGCCAAGCAACGAGTGCTCACCCCGTCGCAGATTCGAACAGCCGACCTTTCAATTGACAGCTCATGGTTCAACGGTTTAACCCACTTCGCCACCCGCCACTCTACGCCATCACAAATGTGCTGTAAAGCATATTTGCGACAACTCTAGAATAAGGGCTGCCAGCGCGGAGGCCGGCAGCCCTCACTCCGCCACCCTCCAGACCCAGCACCAACTGGCGGTAAGTCCTGCACTGGTCGGTGCAGGGGCGGGGGGAGGGTGGAACGGGGCAGCCAAGGGGGGCCATTGGCCGGACTTGGCTGGATGAGGCTGGGAATATCAGCAGCAAGCTCTGCCAATATCCTCAGCCCATTCCCAGGCCTTCAAAGCTGGCGTTCATCTGTCCAGCTTGCACCTGGGGAAGGGGATGAACGGGACAGCCTAGGAACTGCACAGGGTGCGGCAGTCAGCCCTTTAGGCTGGTCACCACATCTTACATGGGATTACACTGTGAAATCTAGAGGATGTACAATGAGCGCTTGAGTGGATCTTCTGCAGTGCCCACTCTCTCATTCAAAACATACATTCAGAATGAACAAACCTTATGCACATCCTGTATGATCTTCTCAGACCTTCAGATAGACATAGGGAGGTCAGGGCCAGGGATAGCAGGCATGTTCGTGTCCAGTCCACTGAATATCTACAAAGGGCCTTTTACAAGCTAGTGGCTAACCTACCTTATGGAGCCATTGTGAGAATAAAGTGCCACCTCTATCGCAAGTTAGGGGAGTGGCAACACGTGGGCGAGCCTTCTCTGCTGTGGCGCCACAACTGTGGAACTCCCTGCCAGGGGATCTGAGAACTACCCCCTCCCTCGTGACTTTTTGGCGAGGGCTCAAAACGTTTCTGTTTCGTCTTGCGTTCGGGTGATGGGTGGTTGTCTGCCTCCAGTGCCTCAGTTCTAGTGCCTTGCTGTTCTTCTGCTCCACATTGTTAGCCCCAGTAGATTTATTGTTTTTTAATTTTTGTATTGTTTTTAAATTATGTATTTTAACTGTTGTAAGCCGCCTTGGGTATTTGCCTTGGCATAGGAAAAGGCGGGGTATAATTTTTAAATAAATAAATAAATAAACATTATTATTATTTTCACTAGACCTGTTACTGAACATAATGTGTTATGACAATAGTTTTCTCGTTTATCCTTGAACATCACTGAGCTAAAGAGAAGTGATAGACAGTGTCTTGTTCAAGTGCATCCAACAACCATCGAGGCTAAGGAGGGTTTCAGTCCCCAAGAACTTACATCCAAGCCTAGCACTCACAGTAGCCAGCACCGACGTTGCTGTAGCGTGGCAGGGGGGCGGACCGCCGGAGGATGACGCGTGCAGAAGGGTGACGTGCGCAACCACGCACATCACCTCTGCTGCCCGCATCGCCCTCCGGAGGCTCTGAGACTGGGAGAAGGCCTCGGAGCGTCCTCTTCAGTCGGCGATCCAGGGCCTTCTGACGAAGGCCCAATGCGTCAATACGTGAAGTTTTACCTTTTCGCGCATGCGCAGAATGTTTCTGAGGGCAAAATGCCCTTAGAAAATATTGTGCGCATGCACGAAAAAGTTAAAACTTCATGTATCGATGCATTGGGCCTTCGTCAGAAGGCCCTGGATCGCCGACCGAAGAGGACGCTCCGAGGCCTTCTCCCGGCCTCTGAGTCTCCGGAAGCAGCGGGGGTAAGACTTCCTGGGGTTTGCAGGGGGGTCATTAGGGCAACGCACGCGCCCTCACTTCAGGGCGGTGTGCACCCTAGTGACGCCAGTGGTAGCCAGTACACCACCATGACTCTAAATAAATGAGTGTATAATTGTAACGCACATTGTGTGCAATGCAAAATGCTCCAAAAACTGTCAACAGTTTTCAGCTAAGCATTGAGAAGAATTTGGGATTTATTCGTCTTCCTCGCTGCAATGGAAATGAGGAATTATAATGACAGGATTCATTAAAGATCTTAGAATAGTGAAGAGCTTCTGAAATCACTTACTGTGCTCATTAGGGACATGGAGCAATCGTTGAGAAAAAAAATGCCTTCCTAGTGCATTTATTTACTCTACTATGCAAAGGATGTTTTCAGTCAATTGGGATAATCGTTGTCAGCATTTTATATGATTACAAAGCAAACTAATAAGCCATGTTTGTCAAATTATGTCAGTCATATCTAAATATCAACAAGCTACTTTTCTATAGAGAAATCTCCAGTATAACTATCCAATGCTGTGCTGCAAAGAGCAAGCATTAAAATCTGTTGATTTGAACACTGCTATTAGCTGATGGTCCCAATCCAGAGAAAGTTAATTGTCCTTAATTTCCGCTGAACTCAGTGAGACAAAATAACCATGAGAAATTTAAGGCCCTTTGATTTCAATGCTCCTTAAGTACAACTAACTGTCTTTGGATTGAGGCCAATGTGTCTTTTATTATTTTTACCATATCTGGTTGGGCTAGATGTGGCATTAAAATAATTTAAATATAAATTATACACATGCACACAAATATATAATTAAAGAGACCCTCTTTGGAATAATTCAAACAGAGATGGAGAATGGTAACTTTCTCAGTAGATATTGGACCACTTTTTAATGGCCAAATATCTCTATATTTGTGGTCTGAAAACTAGGGTCGAAAGCATGCATGCAAACAAGTGCTATAAAGGTATGCTTTCATTATTATAAACATGACAAGATAGCCCCTGGCCAGAACCAGGGCATGTGGGAAGGTAGAAGTTTGCTCTTGCACACCATTTTCCTGTGAAGATAACCCAGAAGGAGCGATTTGCCTCTGAAGCTTCAATTTCCTCAAATTACAGCCTTGGAAGCTAGTCACCATTTCAACGGGGTGATTTTTGGCAGAAAACAGCGGACAGGGAAGAAAGTGGACAGGGACAGCAGACAGGGAAGAAAGAGTGATTTTCCCATGTGCTCCCATCCATACAAGGCTGTTTTTAACAACAAGAGAAAGGGGGCACTTAAGGGTTGAAAGGGCACCACTCTGGCACATCTGTTTTGGCACGTAGTGAGAACAGACTTCCATCCTCAGACGACTTTAATTTTTGTTCAGCCTTTTGAGGATTCAACTACACATTATTGTTATAAACTGCCTTGAGGCCATTTTATGACAAAAGACAGAGCAGAAATGTTATAATAAATGAATTCATACATGTTACATGATTGAAACAATGTGTAAGAAAAGCCTAATGGTTCATTTAGCCTAATGGCTCAAACCAGCATTGGGAGGGAGCAATTTGCAAAGGAAATATGCAGTGGGGGGGGGGGGCAACACTTAACCCTTTCCCAACCTACCACTTGATTTGTATAATTATCAAATAGTGGCATAATATACAAATTAGACTGCCTGGATTTGGAGAACTGGAATACTGTATATGGCAGCCCTAAAAGGCAGATCAATGTGGGAGATCAACTGATTGTGATGCTAAAAATGGCTGACAGTACAAGATGAAACAGAACACTTTCACAGACTGTCAGGATCTCTGTTCAACCAAGTCAAGAATTCAGTGCAATCCAGGATTTGTTTTAGCTCAATATACATTTTTATTCCCAAAACCACTTGGGAGTTTTTAGGCCCAGATTACTACAAGGGCTAAAATGGTAAGAATGAAAGGGGGGGGGGGGCGTTAGTGCATTGGAATTTGAGCCATATTGCACCAAACCTGTTAAAATAGGCAGTATATAAACTACTGTTAAAACATAAACTACTGTTAAAACACAGTAGGAAATCCCACCAAAATACTTCATAACGTGTTTTTAGACATATAAAATTCCATACACATAATGTCCAAGAGAGAAAGAGAGCAGTTATGTTTAGAGACATACCATGTTGATAGTGTGGGCAAGAATGACCTTTTAAAAACAAATTAAACACAAGGAAACTTCTGGTCAGCTGGATCGCGGTTTTAGCCGTGAATATAACCTTGTTACCCGTTTTACCCTCTTCGATAAGTTTAACTGCCGGTCATAACAGCCTTAGATCGAAATTGAAACAAGGAAACTGTGTTTCTATTTTAGTTAGTGACTGACTCCATTTCTTCTCCAGCAGCTTGTGGGAGTAGCCCACAACGTTTCAAAAGATGCAAGATGAAGAATGAAATCTGAAGGTAACCCTATGCTCTCTTCTGTACATTTTTCTCCAGTAGTGGTATTTTACAGGGAAACATTCTCCCACACAGCTGTTAACAATGGGTGGAATCCAGAATACTTCTTGTGCAATTTAATGTTAGGTTTCTGCCCATTCTCCCCTCCAAGTGCAGCATCCTGTTCTACATGCCATGCTGTTATCAGCAGATCCCCAAATCCTGAGCAGCTTTTGGGGAGTACAGAGGGCTATAGTGGGAAGGAGAAGGTAGGGGGAAAAAACATTCTGAGAGGCATTTGCCACAGGCAAAACTGCATGTGGTTCTTAGGATCCAACCCATTATGTTTTTGGCCACCCAGTCCTTTCACTACATCTTTGGTCAGCCACAGTCCTGTCCATCTTAATTTGGAGAACAGCTGAGCATCGATAACAAGACCCAACTCAGAAGTAGAGTACGAAATAAAGCTTTTCTTGACTTCAGCTTTGCTGGTTTAGAAGACAATTTATAGGAAAGAGAGCACATATTTAAAGTAGCACAGATCATGTGTACACTAGAATTCAAATATTGAACAAGGACACTGATCCATATTTTAGTCTAAAGCATTAAAGATCCCCACGGAGCGACCTCTCTACGAAAAGCGGGCTCAATTGCATTATCTTCTGTTTGTTCAAAGGATAAGCTAAACAGCTGTTCCTGTTACATAACTGTTATATCCAGCCCTTTGCAAAAAAAAAAAAAAAAAAGGAACAATGCCAGTCTCAATGTGGCAGAAGTAGCCTTTTTGTTAGTGCTTCTACAGCAGCAGCATTCTAAGATATATGCAAATACCTGTAAAAGCTAAACTGGTTCACCAAATCTGTTTAAATACAGGTGGGCCCCCATATCTGCTGGGGATATGTTCCAGGCCCCTCCTTGGATACTTGAAACCGTGGATAAGAGCGAACACCCCCTCCATGGTTTCCTGAGGGGCCCCCCCACCCTGCCTCCCCTGCAGGCAGGCATGCTTACCCCCTCCCAGCTTTTATTTTTCTTTCAGCAAGCTTTGTTTCTTCCTTAAAACAAACAGAGAAGCAGCCTCCATTGCAGGCAAGTAGAACAAGACTAAGTCCTAGAGAGGCTCTGCAAGGTTTCTGTTAACCTTGCAGAGCCTCTCTAGTACTTAGTCTCGTTCTACTTGGCTGTAATAAGCAGCCAGAGGCTGCTTCTCCTGTTTCTTTAAGGAAGAAACGAAGCTTACTGGGAAAAAAGTAAGAGCCTGGGGGGTCCCCACGATCCGTGGATAACTGAAACCGTGGATAGCGAATCAGTGGATATGGGGGCCCACCTGTATATTAATAGTGAGCAAAAGCTTTCAGCTTTCATTTTCTGTTACAAGCAAAGTACAGTACATTCATCCAAAATGCCTATATCAAAACCTTCGCTATTTGGGTTAAAAGCATTAATGAATTAATTGGTGCCATTATCAGATTAATCACATGGCTGAGCATGGATCTTTTTCAGATATTAATTGGAATCTTGTTAAAAAGGACAGCCTCAATCAATAATGTAGTAATTTTGACAGTATTATTGCAAACATTCTGTCTACAGTTTTCAATTCAGCAATGAACTGATTTTTTTTGCAGGTACCAATTGTGTAACTGAATTAAGGGTAACTTAACCATGAAATATCATCCATTTAGTACACTATAATGTTTATTCGAATTGGTTAAAAGCAAGTCAATGAACTGCTCAGAACTCCAATAGGTTGTCCGTTCTGTTTCTTAAGTCCTTACTATGCGATTGTGATTGAGAGAAATTGCATGTGTAGCATCAAGAATTACACAAGGTGTTTTTGAGAAATTCCTTCTACTACAGAAAATTTCCACTGCTTTTTCAACTTCCCCTAACACTTGGTGACTTGGCGTGATAACAACGATTGCTTAAAGGGAAGCTGTTGCTGGTGTATGCATGCATAGGTCCCCTGCCTTCAACGTCCTTTAAAAAATCAGCACATAAAGTTGTAACATCATACAGGCGTGTTTTTGAATTCATGAGAGTACTTAAGAAGCAGTTTGGGGGGAGGCCCTCTAGGAGGAATAGATAGCTTTCCATCATCTCCACACTGTGTGACTGGGAGACTTGGTGTCACACAAAGTCACAAACATCAGTGGGGATGTTTCTTGCTTATGAAGTGTACCCGGAGTTTTGAAGTGGAGCCAACAATTCAAGCTCCAGTGAGCAACAATGGCCTAATTGGAAATGTGCAATTGTTACGGTTTTGAATTTTATTGCTATTATCTTCCTTAGTGGGTCATGCAAGCCGCTATTCTAAATAATGCTTTTTATAGGATATAGTAGGGGGCACTGGGGATGAGTTCAGTGGCGTCGCTCTAGGTGGGGCGGAGCTCTATGTTCCGCCCCGCTCTGAATCCTTTCTACCTGAACCAGGTAGTCTCCTGTGCGTTGTCTTCACCGGCCTGAATGGCTCCGACGGCGAGGGGTGGGGCCGCCTCATGCCGGGGAGTAAGGAAGGGTTCAGAGCGGGGCATAACTTAGAGCTCCGCCCTACCTAGAGCGACGCCAGTGGATGAGTTTATGGAACCAAGGGGGTAGTGCCCAAAAAAGAATGGTAACCATTACTCCTCTAGACATTCTTTAGGTGCTATAAACCTCTACCATCTAAAGTAATGGTTTGTTGTTGTTCAGTCGTTAAGTCGTGTCCAACCCTTCGTGATCCCGGGATATGGCTCATGGGATCACGAAGGGTCGGACACAACTTAACGACTGAACAACAACAAACCATTACTTTACATGGTAGAGGTTTATAGCACCTAAAGAATGTCTAGAGGACATTCTAGAGCAGTGGTTCTCAAAGTTGCCATATACCAAAAAGTGTAAGCTTTTCAAGTATGCATTGTGCTAGAACTATGGCCCTCCATTCGACCATATGCTCGTGGCTGCAGGATCACAGACACTGAGGTTCAGTTCCCCATGAACCATTGCTGACACTGACAGCAGTGGCCCAAGCCTACACCACACCTGAAATCTCTTTGTTCCCACCCCCTTTAATTTTTAGGGGTGTGTGCACATATATTAGCATGCCTTTGTCCACCACCACCTCCTCCAGTGCATGTGTTGCTGCTGCTCCCCCACTACGATCTTTCTCCCACCAGCACCCCTTTCAGAAAGGTTGGGGCAATCGTGGTGGTGGTGACTGTACAGAGGAGAAGGAGCAGTTGGGAGACCAATGCCCTTTTGAATGGGAAGTGATCGTTAAGAAATCATGGTTGTGCCTGGACCCACTTCACCTCCTTCTCTTTTTCGGTCCAGACACTACAACCTCCTTCCTACTTGATCTCCTTTGTTAAAACAAAAAAACAAGGTTACACTCGATGAGGTGTGTGTGATTGTCATTCAGCTGAGAGACTAAAAGGGTGAGAAGTCAATAGATTAGTGCCCATTGTGTAGCAGCCAATCATGACATCAGGAGAAGACCTAAGACACCTTTATTGTGCATTTAAGAGGCGGTGGGGTAACACCTGAATCATCGTGAGTACAGAATTCAGAAAGCAAGATTCTTATACCTTATACCCAACTTTAGGGACTTTCCATCTCAGGGCAGGGTTAAACTGCTGCTGATGCTTTATAATTATTGTCAGAGCAAGCAGTGGCTTTCAGAGTTAAAAGCTCAATCCTATCCAATTTACACCACCGGTGTAACTCAGCGCAATCCTATCCAACTTACACTACCAGTGTAACCCAGCAGTGCAGCGAGAACGGGAGGCCCCAGAATGGAAAGGGGATTCAAATCCCCTTTGAATCCCCCTTTGGAGAGGATTTGAATCCCCTTTACGTTCTGGGGCCTCCCGTTCTTGCTGCACCGTTGGGTTACACCGGTGGTGTAATTTGGATAGGATTGCGCTGAGTTACACAGGTAGTGTAAATTGGATAGGATTGCGCTGTAAGTAGAGTTACCCTGAACCCCACCTTCCTGTTTGCTGACAGTGGAAGGCAAAAGATAACACCTTTAAAAACACATTGAAAACACCTTTAAAAATCTTGCTTGAGAAAGTCTTGCAATTCCACCACAACACACTAACAAGGCTGCTTGAAAACACCTTTAAAAAACTTGCTTTCAAAATCCATCCAAAATCCACAACGCACTAACACGCCTGCTTGAAAACACCTTTAAAAACCTAAATAAATTGCTTCTTTAAACCACCTAGCTTGCTTTTATAACCATGCTTGAAAAAACATGTTTGAAACAGAAGCAGTACCTCATCACGTGGGCTTGCTAGAAATGTTTGCAAATAAATGTTTGCAGTATAAAGCTTACCAGAGATGTTCTGCCTCCTACTGGTAGAATGTTGTATAGCAAGCAATTGCCAATACAAAACAGTAGAGATCGGAAATAAAGTAGAGATCGGAGAGATTCGCACCTCGTTAGAAGACGCGTAGCGGGTTTTCATGCCTCTCTTTTCGCAAGCCACAAAATAAAGTCAGAGAGCCTCATGCAGCTCTCGAGCCGTGGTTTGAGACATATGCAGTGTATCCTCTACCAGTTTGTTACTCCCCCCCCCTGCCTCCAGCCACCTCACCCCATCTCATAAACTGGCTTGCCTTGTTTATAAACTGGCTTGCCCTGTTCAAGCCGTCTGGGAGCGGATAGGGCGGGGTTATAACACAAAATGTGTCACACACACACCCCATGTGGCCTGCTAGCGATGCAACTGCAAACTACCAATATTTTAGTTTGGTTACGTTTAGAATCTTACTGAGGAATATTAATGGTGTTTTTTTTTTCTATTTGCCCATAATTTTGTGCCATGTGATTCTATTAAGAGTCACAGATATGTCCAAATGCAAGATATTTCTCCATAATTAAGCTTCCACAATTAATGTTTATTGAATTTGAAGGTCTATTTTCTTTTGAACTTTTATCATTGCTATCATTTATTCTGATAATGCATCACATTTGACCATCTTAGAAGAGTAAATATCCGACCTGTCATCAGCTGTGGACTGGATTAGAGATGTCTGTTAAAAAAAAATGCCTGCATTTTCATGTGGAAAAAATAAAACTTTTCTTTCAATCTCCAGAGGCTTTTTTGGTAGCCAGCAGTTACTTCAGTGTCTGTGACAGAGCAGGGCAAAGGGCAGAAGGAAGAGACAGGTACATCTTGGGAGTAGCAGGAAGGGAAGTCAACCAGGGAAAAAACAGGGTTTTTTCCGACACATCTTTTATTTATTGGAAGATGGAAGACTAGGTGGCTCTTTCACATTTTCTTAAGGTGAAGTAATTGAGAAGCAAGGCCATTTTCAGTCATCCTGTAGGGGCCAGTGAGCTCCAAGTGGGGCTGAATCAAAAATGGCCTTCAAGGAGATTGTCTTAAACGGTGTGTGATCGCAGAGATGACTCTGGATTTGGTAGGACAGCATAACATTCAAAGGGGTTCTAATGACAATGGTATGATCCTTGGGGGGGGGGGAGATCTTTTATCCTCTCCTTTAGAAGAAAAAACAATATTTCATATATAAACATATGCTTCTATATGCCAATGAAATGGCAGGATTAAAAGAATAACTAGGATTCTGGGTCACAACAGTGTTCTGTTCACATCGCAGCTCTTAATCTGTTAAACGCGAGAGCTTAACAGAGGCAGGATTAACTGACTCTCTTTTAAGTTTGGCAAAATGAGCCTCACTCTGCTGACACGGTGCCAGAGGACAGCTCCAGCTAACAAAACCGTGGCTCGCGATGATAAATAATGTATGCGCAATATCAAACGCTGAAGGAGACACAGAAATAGAGAACCCATTTCAAAATTTGGAACTGGCTCAAAGCATTTCCTGCAGCGAGTCTCAAGAGGACGCGCACGGTTCAGTAACAAGCACGATAACTGTGTATAATTCATAAACTTGCGTCCTTTTTATTCACAGCAATTCTTACTTTATGGTTAAAAGAGGAAACAAAGAGAGAGCACCACTTGGGTGCCACTTGATGAGAATGAATGAGCCGGTTTTGTTTTCTTTCAGATGGTGTGATCAGTACAGGATGGTTATACTCTCATTGAACTCTATATGTTTCACCTTTGAAACCCGGCAAAGGGACAGGAGAACAGAACACTATGTTTAAGTGTGGGTCGTTTTGGTTAGCCCTTCTAATAAAAAAGAAGTTTATCATGTGTACACTTTTAATGATATGTGAAGTTATGTCTGTACAGTTAGAAAGAAATGTTGGCCTGATGCAACTGGTCAATATTTAAGTTGGGCGTTTTACCAGAGTACTGAATGGTAAATGAACAAATTAAGGAAATCACAATAACCTTAATTAATAGGAAAGATGCCATTTGTTTTTCATGGCAGATAACTTAAATCGTGATTAGTAAGTTGAGATACACAAGGGTTCATAGACAGTTTTTATTTGTAATATTTTCCCTGCAACTACCATCTTATAGCATTCTGTCCTTTTATGCTCCCATTCCTATACACCACATATATACTTGCTTTGCTCACACTACTATTTATGTTTCATTTATTCTCATAAATCTAATCACCACTGTAATCTTGCTGTTGATTTGCTTCTCTGCCATCAAGAACACACAAATCCTTCCATCCAGTGGCGTCACTAGGGCGGTGCAGACCACACTGGGTGACACCCTCGGGGGGGGGGGGTGACACCACTAGTGGCCAAAATTGTGGAAACCTTTTGGAAAATTTGTATTTATGAATACTACCATAACATTATATATCATTGTAAAGGTAATGTAATACAGAATGTAATGAAACAAACCATGTTGAATTATCTGCATTCTATCAAACGTTATAGTCAAATAACAGGGAAAGGAAACCACAACTGCCTTCTTTAACAAAAGGTGGATTTCCTTAACTCAAAACTGACCAATGAGACTGACTGTTCTGAGAGCCAGTGAGGTGTTGTTATGACACAGCATGGAACCAATAAGGTGTTAGTATGAGTCAGCTCTCATTTCTGTGTATCAGAGCTAATACTAGAACTCTTATTCAGTTGTGTGTCATCAAGTTGGCCACTGGTTTTTTGTTGGTTACTGATTTGTTCGGAGACCTGTACTGTTTTGTTTTTGTTTTTAACCAGGGTGACCTGTACTGTTATGTATTAAACTAAATAAATTTAAT
This sequence comes from Plestiodon gilberti rubricaudatus, assembly GCA_026170595.1. NCBI lineage: Eukaryota > Metazoa > Chordata > Lepidosauria > Squamata > Scincidae > Plestiodon > Plestiodon gilberti. The sequence goes on from JANXHW010000001.1 coordinate 82,538,843, forward strand.
GGGGGTGACACCATAAGTTACCGCACCAGGTGATACCAACCCTGGTGACACCACTGGGGTGATGGGATGAGCTCTCACCGGGTGCTGCAAACCCTAGTGACGCCTCGGCTTGCATCTCCTTTGCACTCTGACTTACTTTTTAGCAGTTAGAATGTTCATAAACATTCCATGACATCACAGTAGATTGGCCAGTGGCTTTACAGGTGGGAGGAAGAGACTAGAGTCAATTTAGGAAAGTGAAACCAGAGTTCTGTAACAAATAACGTCAGGAAGATTTCAAAAGCTTCAGTCTGTGTTTATCAAAGTTCCTTTGTTTTCTTTTCTCCTTCTAGTTTCTGTGATCCTATTTTTTTCCAAATTGGTAAGACTACTTTCTTTAAAAAATATTTCTCTCTTATGCTTTAATTTGACATCTCATTCTTGCCTCACCAACCACCTAAGGCTATCTATTCCCCTAGCAGTTCTTCTTTGAAAAAGCAACAGATAAAAGCTGAAATCATCCATCAGTATGCAGCTCCAACTTGGAGCACTGGGCATTTAGATTACTCACACCTTTAGTGTAAGGGACAGCATTCTTGCAGTCCAGGCCTGTTGAGAATATGCATGAACTCATTTGTGAACTAGGCTTTGTCAATTATTCCATTGCACTAAGGCTGCAATCCTATACACACATTTGCATGGGACTATAAGTCCAGTCGAATTCAATGAGAGTTGCGGCTCAATCCTATCCTGTTCGGGCACCGGCACTGTGGCCTCAGCGGCGGGTGTCGCAAACGCATCGTAAAACATGTGGTGACACCTGGAGAGGAAGTAACGCCAACAGGAAGGCCTTGCAGTCCTGCCAGCGCTGAATCCAGGCCCCCTGCGCGACAGAGCAGGTAAGGCCATTTCGAGTGGCATGGGGACTGGGGGAGGTCAGGGAGGGGGTGGGAGCAGCATCCTTGTCAGACACTGTATCCTACCCTCCCTCCCAGGCCTCAAGCCCCAGCACAGGGCTGCTCCGTTCTATACCAGCTAAAGAGCTGGCAGAGAATTGAGTAGGTGCCCCATTGCAGCGACTGGGGGTTTACTCAGGGTAAGTGGGCAAATGGTCACCTACCCCAAGTAGACCTCCAGCCACCTCCTTCCCCGGATAGGATTCAGTGTGGGCCACTGAACACTCTATACAGGGGAAGGGTAGGATTGGGCTGTTACTTCTAAGTAGTCCTGCATAGGATCATGCCATAAGAACAGTTCAGAAGCTGCAGCCTTGCCTCCGGTTATCAAAGAGACAGGTAGCAGCTATCTGAGAGGCAGGCTGAGAGGCACCCTTACTACTACTTTACTACTTACCTCTCTTACACAGCAACTAGATCAGCACCCTGTACCTCTTCTTGTCTGACACTCCTGGTGCTCTGATTTAAAGGCCATTGAGATCACAGCTGGCCTCCTCTGACTCTCGAAAACAGCCTCACTAATAACGTATTTTTTTAAATTTCTGTAATAGTTTAAAGACAGAAATGTCTTTTAAGCGTGCAAAGTTCTTACTCATTTAAACAGTTGCTGTGAGGAAAAAAGAATGCCACCAATCACGACGTTCTTTTCTGTGAGGATTATACTGATTCCCTTTCTTTTAAAACAGCCCATTGTAACCTATAATGCATGAAAGCATCATACAGAAAACAGTATCCTGAATCTCATATTTTAAAAATGTTCACAAGGACAAAACTATGGTAGTTGTAGCCTGGCTACTAAAGCAAGTGAAATCACCTAATAGGTTCTATTCTCCATGGTGGAATATATATTCCTCACAATTTGGGTAATCTCTGAAGAGTCACTGCATCCTCACCTCAAGGAAGTATTTGAGATTCAGGTCTTCCTCTTATCAAAGAAAAAAGGCCCTGCAGGAGAAGTAATCATTATCTAGACTATTCCAGGAAATATATTTCAAATGAAATACAGTATCTTTGCCACTGAAAAGCTGTCTGTTCCAATGTCTGGTGTCATATATGGCCAAATGAGCAAGATATATAGTCCTTTGGTCCTAATTCATCAAGATTCACCAGTTCACTTCAGGCAAGCTACTATAACTGCCTTCAGAAGTAACACCAAACTGTGGTTTGATGCTGTAAACACACATAGCGTTAGAAATGAGGCGAGGAAGGAGCTAGCCCCCCCCCCTTGCAAACTCCCTGTCCCGGTACAGAAGGCAGCAGAATCACAGTTGTCTTGGTGAGGAAATCACACTTAGATGCAAATTCACTAGTAGATTGCAGTTTATTTCAGAACACAAACACAGAGCACAACACAGGAGATCTGTCAGGGAAATTCTGTTATGGTCCATAGACAGCTACACAAACAAACAGATAACACAGATAATATTACCCAATCTAGCTGTTGCCGCAGAGGTGATGGATCAACCTGTGAACTTTGAAGTGGGCCTCTCAATGGATCAAAGGAGGGAGACCCTGAATCTAGGTGTACAACCCCTTTTCTTCCTATCGCAGCCCCTCCTCCCTTCTGCCTCACAATTGGGCTTTTGTTCTCTCAGGGGGAGGGTCAACAGGGGTGATCAGTGGGCATAGTGGGTGTAACTGCCAGACTCATGTTCCAGAGTCAGGGCCAGAGTCATCTTCCAAACTGGTACTAACCGGCTGGAATCGAAACTCTTGGCCATCTTTATCACTCTGGTTATCACACCCATTAACTCCCTTCAGCCTCAGAGAATCAAAACTTAGTGTATTTAGCTGCTGGCCTTGTCCAATCTCCATACATGATAGCCCGATTGGCAGGCATTCCAAAACTCGCAGATCATTGCCTTTTTGAAACAGCAGATATTAGAGTCCCAAAACGGCAGAACTCTGGTTAAATATGCCAAGGCCCCATTTGGGTTCTGACAGTAGCCTTGAGCTCATATATTCCCTCTTTCATTATTATTGCTTAGAATATTTATATACTGCCTTTCAACCCAGCAAAAGGAATAAGAAAGATGGCTCTTCCCTGTGCCATAGGGGCTCACAATCTAAAGAGAAACAAGGGAGACAACAGCAACAGCCATCTGGGAGAGACGCTATGATGGGATGACTGTTGAAAAACCCTTGCTAAATATAAGAGAACCAACTCTTTTAAAATGTGCCTCTGCACAGTTAGCAGCATTTCATGCTCTACCCTAGAGAGCTCAAGGGATAATTATTTGATGCCTTCCAAGTTTAATGGAAGCTGAGCAATTATGAGCAATGCAGCTGGTAGTGTTGCAAATCCCAGTTTGGGAACAGTCATAAATCCCATGAGCCCCATAATAGACTGGCACAGGGAACTAAAGTGCCAGGGACAAAAAATAAATCAGAGGTTGTCCCATTGGATTTGAAATATTAGCCAATACTTCTTAGGCATTGGGGAACCTGTTTCTTCAGCTGTCTTCTTGCCTCCATCATGTGCCTTTTTCATCGGGACATATTTAAGGTTACAGTTATTGGTGGGGAGACTTCTTTCATGATGAAATTGACTTAGAATGCATTTTGACCCTTGATGGACCTCTTGAAGTGATCCAGCAGGGCTCTTCTTCTCCCGATCCTAATCTGGAATCAGGCTAGTTTATGGCGTCTTGTGTATAAAACAAAAACATATAGCAGCTGCAGCCGGAAATCTGTGTATTTGGGTTAGTTGTATTAGCATTAAATATTATAATGTTTAATTGCATGTAATCCACCTTCAGAGGCCTCAGCCTGAGAAGTAGTATACAAAATAAACTAGAGAAATGTTTTGCATTATTGCTGCTACTTTTAAGTGCGATGATTGTATTTCTATTTTTAAAAAAGTTTGCAAACCACCTTGAGTTTCTTTATGAATAGACAAGGAGGATATAAATAAGCAAAACTTGGATTAAGTGGATGGATTTCACTCATTCTTAAGCCTGGTTTGCATATATATGCATCACACACGTATATGCAGAAAAGGGACTGAGTATAAGCCAGGTAATACTGTATTCTGTTATTTGTATATAAATATATGGTGCAGCAGGTGGCGCAGTGGGTTAAACCGCTGAACCATGAGCTGTCGATCGAAAGGTCATCAGTTCAAATCCGCGACAGGGTGAGCTCTCGTTGCTTGGCCAGCTCCTGCCAACTTAGCAGTTCCAAAGCATGTTGTTGCGAGTAGATAAATAGGTACCGCTTGCGGGAAGATAAACAGTGCTCCGTGTTCCAGCCGCATGCTACGCACTGCGGCAAGGAGAGTCATGCCGGCCACATGACCACAGAGGCGTCTTCGGACAACGCTGGCTCTTCGGCTTTGAAATGGGGATGAGCACCACACCCTAGAGTCGGACACGACTGGATTTAATTGTCAGGGGTCACTTTTACCTTTATATGGTGCAGCCACATTTGCAATACTATGTCCAGTTCTGGTCGCCATATCTCAAGAAGGATATTGTAGAGCTGGAAAAGGTGCAAAAGAAGCAACCAAAATGATCTGAGGGCTGGAACACCTTCCATGTCATGTAAGGCTATAACATTTGGGGCTTTTTAGCTTGGAAAAAAGGCAATGAAAGGAGAACAAGACTGACAGTGCAATCTTATCCAAATTACACCACCGGTGTAACCACCAGCGGTGCAGCAAGAACTGGAAGCCCCCAAAAAGGAAAGGAAATTCAAATCCACTTTGAATCCCCCTTTAGAGGGGATTTGAATCCCCTTTCCGTTCTGGGGCTTCCCGTTCTCGCTGCACTGTTGGTTACACCGGTGGTGTAAGTTGGATAGGATTGTGCTGTGAGAACTATAAAATTAAGCATCGAGTTAAGAGAGTAGGTGGGGAGAAACTTCTCCCTCTCTTGCAATACCAGAACCAGTAGGCCACTCAATGAAATTGACCGGTGGGAGATTTAGAACAGACAAAAGGAAGTACAACGAACCATCATCGGGATTTAGAGTTATAAAATTATTTATAAATGCAAAAATTGTAAAAAAAAATTGAGGATAATGGGAAGGATAATGGGAAAATACAATTTTAAAACTATTTTTAAACCTACCAATAAAATTAGCCAATGTTTAAGAAATCCCAAAGACCCAAGACCCTCACTGAATGCCCCAGGAATTTATAGGATACCTTGTGATTGTGGCAAGGTATATATAGGAACCACCAAACGTTTTATAAACACAAGAATCAAAGAGCATGAACGTGCATGCCGGCTTGGGCAGATTGAGAAATCTGCCCTAGCTCAACACAAGGTGGATTCCGGTCACAGTATTAGATTTGAGGATACTGTGAAATTGTGCCAGGAAAATAACTATAGAGCCAGATTGAGCCTGGAGGCCATTGAAATATTTAAACATGGTTCTCAGGTCTTGAATCGTAAACAAGAACTTTCCTTTATTAACAGAATTTGGATCCCCGCAATAAATAAAAATAACATGGAACACAAATAGTTTTATTTCAGGCTTTTATTAACTGCATTCTCAGGTTCACCAGAAGGGGCAGTGCAATAAGGTTAACTAAGGACAAGATCTGTGAGTCCGTAGTTTCCGTTTGCTAATTATTTGAACCGGTAAAAAGCGCGCCAAAACTCTCTTAAGTAGCAGGACTGCGATGTGTGGTTTGCACCATCTTCCTGACTACTCAGGCTTTGCATTTGAAAATACTCATAGCAGATGAGCGAAACGTAATGCCAAGAAAAATCTGAAATGTTTTTATTGTACTTGGCTGTGGATTTTAAGCAGTTTTAATCAGTGTGATTTTTAACTTGTTTTGTAAGATAGCTGGCTTTTTACAATTTTTGCATTTATAAATAATTTTATAACCCCAAATCCCGATGATGGTTCGTTCTGTTTGCATCACAGCGGGTTATAACAGTCTCCGATCTTTATTAAAAGGAAGTACTTCTTCACACAGTGCATCATTAGTTCATTGCCACAAGATGTTGTGTTGGCCACTAGCTTGGATGGCTTTCATGGAGGACAGGTCTACCAATGGCTAGTAATCATGATGGCTACATGCCCCCATTATATCCAGAAGCAGTATGCCTCTGAATACCAGTTGCAGGGCAGCAGTGGTGGGAAAGAAGTATGCCTTCTCTCCTACTTGTGAATTTAGCTTTTCAGACGCAGCTGACTGGCCACAGTTATAAAAAGAATGCTGGACCAGATGAGCCTTGGATAGTGAATCAGCAGATACTGAATCATTGATCCTATGGCATCAGTGGGGTTGGGCGGAATATAATTGGCATGAATACCTTCAGAATGGCCGCAGATAGCTTCAAAATGGCTGCCGCGGATTCAAAGTGGCCACCACGGATAGCTTCAGAATGGCCGCGGATAGCCGAGAACAGACTGTGAATGGCACAAGGTAAGTTGTACTCTTGTTTCCCGTGGATAGGTGAATCCATGGGAACAGAGTGCACAAATAACAAGGATTGACTGTACAGTACTTTTTGTCTTATCCCTTTCTTGTACTGTATGCTGACAATTTAGGACCAAGATAATCAACATAGTTAATGCTGAGGTTGTAATGTAGCATTAAACTACATTTCCAGCATGAATGGATTTGCTGTTAGTTTCTTCCTCAGTAATTTCAACAGATATTAACATTTGAAAGACTTGTTGAATTGCGACATGTCTATTTCTTACAAAATACTACCTTCAAAATAGATGAAAGTGAGATTGAAATGGCTTCTGGTTTTAATTAATCTGAAACCATCTAACTGCCAGATTCTATGAGCCATGTCACTGCCAAACCCACCCACAAAAACACCATGAAGGATTGGGTGCAAAGGCTGGCAGTCCTTAAATTCAGGCTGGCCCAAGATGTTGTGCTGATACAACCATTAAACCTCCAGCTATTGCCTAATGAGATATAGTATGTAATAGTAACAAAAATGGGAAGCGGAAAGGTGCACACCAATTAAGCTATATCACTCAGATCACAAAGGGGAAAAGCTTGGAATAGTATTGGCACATGCACTCTCTTCCCTGGGCTGCCCAAGTGCCCCACAAAACCTGGCCCCATCCCTGGTGTGTCTTTAGGATGGACTTGTCCCTCCTCTCTTACTAAATGATTCTATAGTACCTTAAATTCTGCCGTTCTCTGCATGGTTTCAACAATGCACATCTATAAGATCAGAGTGTCTGCAGACCGCATCCATTCTGTGATTGAATTATCATAACAAAAACATCAGCAAGATGCCTATACAAATTAAACAGCATAGCTTTATCAACATTATGTTCAGGTTGTCCTGTAGATAAATCAGTGAGTCAGGACCCCCTGCGTAACCTATCATCCCTGTAACATTAAAATCTGCCAACTCAAGTCAACCTGTTCAGTACAGTTCAGTACTGTTCAGTATGTAAAGTCTGACTTTTTGTATTGATTCTGAAAAGATATACACAGTCATTCAAGATCCTGTGTGGGACTGATTCCCAAGAATGTTGTGCATTTGGCATCTGATTGTATACAGAGTACACACACACGTCTGCACAACATGTGATTCACCAAGCTGATCCCTGTGCCCACCTGGTACAGGTTCAATAAACCTATTTTGTCTGCCTATGTGGGACTGGACTGCATCATCGGAGGGATTGGCAAACACCTTATTAGACCACAATGCATGGCTGATGGTCTGCATTTGACTTAGTGAGTCAAATTTGTGCAAGTTTTGTACAGACAAATATTCACGGGCTTGAGATATGGAAGAGCTCCCACAGATGCCTTTTTAATATCATGGGTCAGAGGAAAGCAGAAGTACAAGTTTGCTCATGTACGTTGCTTCCACCGACTGGCTTCTAATACACAAATCAGCCATCGCTCATTGTGTACTGTACAGCGTTATAAATGCATTCTTCAAAGAACTCGCAACGTATATACTGCCAGTATATTTTGGACAACATGTGACCCCTACTGGTGTGCAAGAGTTCTATACAAATGTAAGACAGCTTGGTAAAGGTCCCAATTTTTTTCTGCAATATTAATCATTTCATTTCTAGGAATGGTGACATTTTCATTTCATACTGTAAAACTCTTATAATGATGTTTTATAAGTATCATAACTCTTTCATGGAAAGTCAGTGACTATTTTTGACTTATTTCAGCATGATTAGAAATTGTAGGCATGTATAGCTATGCTGTTGTCCCTCTTAATTAACAGATTAATTAATATCAATTAATTAATGTTAACTAATTAACAGATTCCGGTTACATATAAGAACACTAGAATAAAATCTGAGTCCTGTAACTAAATAAAATTCACTGTGAGCTTCCCTAACATTGTAAACATGTGCCTTGAGTTCTTGAACCCAATTTAGCTTAAAATATAAAGAAACGATAGAGAACTAGTTTCCATAACTACTTCTAGGGCTTAAGCACACAATAAAACACTAGTATTGTCCTTAGTTAAGAAAAAAAAATCTGATGTTCTTTATTCCTTCAGATTATTAATTATTGGACCACTGGGTATTCTCTAACTGATGCAGTGGCTGAGTGAAATTTATATGTACAGTATATCTCTCAAAGGTTTGTTTTCTCTTACAGCCCAATCCTATCCCTCACCATTGACAACAATGCAGCTGCGCTGATGGAGCGCATGCTGCATCCAGTGGTGGTGGTGGGGACCAGAAAGCCAACCAGAGGTAAGGAAAAAGCTTTTTTCCTTACCTCTAGGTAGGCCTCCTGACACCTGGTGGGTCTCCTTGGACCACAAGAGGCGTAGCTATGCCCCTGTGGGGGGGCCACCGCCACGACACCCCCATGTGACGCCGCAAGTCCTGCCCCCAGGTGTGTGACGTCACTGCCGCCGCACCGCTGCCGAATTTCGGCGCTGGCGCAAAAGCACCCCCTGCGTTTTCGCGGCCTTTTCTGGGACGTACAGAGCCTGAGAGGGTGGGAGGGCTGATTCGCCTGCCGATTCAGAACCAGCACATTCAATACTGTCAAATTTTCACTGATATGCTAAGCAAAGCAGCATTGGACTCAGAGCCATAAACATGCTGCCCTTATCGCCAGCATCATAACTTCCTTACCCTTTTCTTAATTAAAAATGAATTAAATAATAACAACACTACTAACAGCACAATCCTATGCAGGTCTACTCAAAAATAAATCCCACTGCATTCACTGGGGTCTACTCTCAGGAAAACATGCATAGGATTGCAGCATAAATCAACACAGATATATTAAACTGTTCTTTTTTTCTTTTCTTGCCATGCTCTTACTCAGTGCCAATTGTGAGATTCATCTCCACACCCAAAAATATTGTTATGGCCTAACATCTCAGTGTTTGTTTTGCTTTGCTACAATTCACAGAAACAAGATGCAGAAAACCTTATTAAGAGTAATAAATCTTTAGGAAAGGCTCAGTAGTGTCTCCTTTCTGCCCAGGTTGTCCTTTAGATCAGTCCACATGGTCCATTATTAGTAATCCGTGTTTTTAGCTCCCTCTTTTTGGCAGAAAACTCTGCAGATAAAAGATTTGGCTCAAAAATGTGGAATTCTTTCTCAAGTCATTGCAACTGCAGAATTATTCTGGTGACATGGATATGCCCACGCTGCCCATGTAGCCAAAGTGGTGGCAGCAAAGACCCCGCTGAAGGACCCATGGCATCCAGTAGTGCTGGAACTTGGCACACTAAACTCTTAATTGGTCATGGATTTGTGGCGATTGTGTTTCTTCTGAGCAAGGGAAAACCAAACAGGGAAGCAAGGCTTAGTATGATGCGAGTGTGGGTTAATCACTGGTAGGAACTGATTGATTGCCTGTTAATAAACATTAGCCTGTATCTTGCCACTTGCTCATGTGTATTTTATGTATTCTGGTCCCTGCAGACTGCAGAAGTCCTGAAGATTGATGGAGGGCCATGCTATTCAAACAACAGGCGTTGCTGAGACAGAAGCTCCTTGTGCTAGGCAGCCTTGCTATTGGAAGCCTCCTCTATCTAGTTGCCAGAGTTGGGAGCTTGGATAGGTAAGTCATTAAATTAGCACATTTGGGCAACGTCTGCAATTATAAATGGCTTGAGGTGGGGCTTTCTCACGTAACGTCCTGTTAGGTTTCCAGCTCTTTGTCTTGCTACGGAGGTCTAGAAAGGCAATCTGCTGTACTAGTATTGATTTTCATTGTTATTTCCCTTCTGTTTAAGGATGGGAGGAGGACGTGGGTAACCGGAAAGAGTTGCCGCTTGCCTGAGCCAGTGCATTTCTGCCTGACCATTTGTATTCTACGTGCAGTGGCAGCTGTTTTCGGAAGGGGACGAAAGCGACATACAGTAAAGATGTTGTTACGGTAGCTCATTTGTGTCTGTGTGCCTCTGTGGGTTGACCTCGAGTCTCCACAAACAGTTATGATGTATTTATGCATCTTTCTTTCTGAAATTTATGAGTGGGCAATTAATGTGCTACAGAGGTAGTTAAAATTATGCATGAGCCTGCAGAGTTTGCTTGTCAAGCTTAGAATCCTACTGCAATTGAAAGATTGCTGCAGGGTTGGAGAATTTTAACTATGTTAATTAGCCATGATTTTGTTCTGGAGCTGGAAATACTGGGTGAAGAGAAACTGTCTGGGAATGATTTCCTACAGCAACCGGGCAGCTGTGACTATAAAACTAGGCTCGTGTTTTGGGCTTTTAACCAAAAAGACAAATGCGCACACACAGACTACTAAGAATGTAACAGGACCTCATCATTTTCAACTAGCATTGGCTTTGACCTGTATGGCAACTTCCTTCTGAACCCCAGAACATAGTATGGTTGGAAGAGTGGGCGACTCTTAATGTCATCTGCAGATCAGTAGGAACATCCTATATACGAGACTGTTATTTTTATCAAGCTAACTAATATTTAAAATCTTATTGGAAACAAGGGTTTGAGTTATACCAAGTTATTCTTCAGACCCAGGTGTGCAGAGTAAAATATATAAAGAGGTATTGCAGAGCTAGGATGATATTTATTATATTTACCTAGCAAGGCCTACTTCAGAACACAGAAACGGGTTGGCAGACACCGTTCATTATATTACAGATGTCTTATGCTTTGTTGAGAAAATTCACACTGAAAATGCCTTCCAGGAACAAATTGGTCAATATAAAATATATTTTACCTTTGGAAATATAGCCAGGAGGAATCGTTGCATCTCTACTGTACAAATTGGACAGAATCCATAGAAGGCAATGTGCTTAAGTCAACAGTCATAACCTGTGAATCAGGCAGTCACAAATACAGTCAACAGTAATGCATGTGGACACAGTTACTGAAAAAACTCCTGGGAATTGCTGCAGGATGTGCTGAATAATTACTCAGGTCCAGATTGCAGTTGTCAGTTTACACATGTACCTAGGGATGATAAAATCCGTTTGCAGGGACAAGTGATATTTTGTGAACTAATCATTACTTTCTGTGCTTGCCACAATTACCAAATTTCAGCCCAATCCTAACTAACCCCCACACAGCAATGGAGCTGCGCCAACGTGGCATCTGCTGAATCCTGCATGGGAGTTTCAACCTCTGGAGGCCTCCTCGGGGTAAGGGAACATGTGTTCCCTTGCCCCGGGGTACGCCCACACCAGCCCACTGGGTATGCTCGGACCTGTGCCAGCTCTATAGGTCAGGGGATCAAGGTTAGGAAAGGGGATAGGATATTAGCTTGTGCTGCTGCTACTGGCCCAATCCGCCCTCCTCCTCACCCCATCTCCTCCCCGTTCCTTCCCCTCCCCACTTCCCCACTGCTCCCTACACTAACTTACTGCTGCCGGCGGGCGTCCCTGGTCTGCTGGCATGCAGATCTGGCCTCTCACCACTTGTGACAATGGCCAGGCCACATCAAATGGCTTGTTGCATTTTGCGACAGCCGTACTCCTTGCACCGCTGGAATGAGCAGCATAAGGACCGAATTGGATTAGGATGCAAATTATTATGACAGTTCTTTACTGTCTGTAGTGTCTTCCAAAAGCTGGGTGAACAAGTTGAGTCTATGTAGAGATGCAGCGCCAAAAAGATCCACTTAGATTTTACGGTGATAACTACAGTGATGCCTCACAAGACAAATGCCTCGCACAACAAAAAACTCGCAAGACAAAAGCATTTTGCAAGTTTTTTGGTGACTCGCAAGACAAATTTTCTTGCAAAAACAATTTCGTCTTGTGGAACACTCAGCTCCTAAAGCCACAATCTATTCAAATGTTAAAGTATTCAAGAGGGTTAGCAGACTGCAAACAGTACAGCCCGAGGCCACACCGATTATCACCCGACAAATAGCTAACACCAGCAGAGATAAAGGCAAAGCAGAGATAAAACTACCATCCTGAAAAACTTCCCATCCTAGTAGGTGTACTGATTAAGACCCTACCCATTCTTTGTTTTGGCCCGGAAGTGGCAGCAGCAACTCGGCACAGGCTGTCTGCCTGCCTGCTTCGAGTCTCTTACTGACTCACACAGGAGCCGCCCTCACGCCGAGGAAAGCCTCTTCAGCTGTTGCACGGCCGAGAGGTAATGGTGCATTTAGTGGTGCCTGCTCCGCCCCTTAGCCTGGCCGGCACCGCGGCAGGAGGATACTGTAGGCGACAGCTACACTTGCCATTTGAATAAAGTATTCAAGAGGGTTAGCAGACTGCAAACAGTACAGCCCGAGGCCACACCGATTATCACCTGACAAATAGCTAACACCAGCAGATATAAAGGCAAAGCAGAGATAAAACTTCCCTTCCCTTCCAGAAACGGTGTGCATTACTAGAGCGGAGCTCTGGGAACTGTGAGTACTGTAAATACTTAAAAGTAAATAGCACGGCAGGGGAGGTGACTCGCAAGACAACATGACTCACGGAACGAATTAATTTTGTCTTGCGAGGCACCACTGTATTCCATATCCTTCTATTGGTAGCAGTTTCTTGCCTGTTTTCAGTATAAAAGGTCCATCCTTAACATTTTCAGGGCAAGTGCCTAGGACAGCATGGTTCTCCCTTCTACCTGTGAAACCTCCTATATTAATGTGCAAAATCGCCATATCCAATTACGCCGTTTCATGTATGGGATAAAAATTCCTTCTTGACTCCTGGAGGAATTTGTCCTGTGCCCTGAGGCATGAAAATTAATTAACCTTATCACCAATCTAAGCTTGCACAGCTACAAATGTTATTAATGGTCATAAAATTATCCAGACGCAGTACTTGACTCCTTGAACTGCTACAGTAGTGAATTCCTATATATAATATTGTTAATGGTGAGAAGGGATTATTCCCATCTTCTCTCTTTATCAAGCTGCAATGGATTTTTATTCACTAGTGAATCCTGTCCTGAAATGGTTCAGAAGTCTGGGTGTCTCAATAACCCTTGAATTTAGCTATACATAATGCTGTGAAAAGTAGCACCTTAGACAAGCAGCAGATCAGTGGTATATGGCCACACCCACTTCCATACCCATCAGTCTCCCTCTGTTGGCTCCTGATCACTGTCACTACCACAGTGATCACTTTGCATCTGCTTAATCCACAGGAATCAATGGCTTCTGGTGAACTTCCCATTTGCACCAGTTTGTCTGTTCTTGTCTTTGTTTGTGGAATTGTTATCTCATTCTCTCTTACAGACATAGAGAGGGTACTGCATCTAATAGTTAACCTAGCCAGCTACATTCACAATCAGTTGCTCCAATTTTTGAAACCCTTTCATAGGATGCCTTTAGGAATCTTAACATGTACTTAACATGCAAGTAAGGTCTGTATCTTACTTTCAAGTTAAGTACATAAGACTTCAGACAAAATAAGGTGTCAAAATGCTTAACATCAGCTTGCCATTAAGCAAACCATGAACCCCGCAGCAGAGTTGTACTTTGGCTTCTTCGCCTTTTGGCCTATAGACTCAACGATCCCTCTGTGTGAGCCAAAGGACCTTCCACTTGTCCTGGAATGGGAAGTTGCCAATTCCCTCCATCCATCTACATCTGCCCTACAAGCCCAAAAGCGGACATATATTACTGTAGAATTCATTACAAGAATTGTGTTGCAAGGTCTAAGATAGGCTATTATGGATACACATTGCTAAAAGAATATTGACCTTTTAAACAGTGTAAATTTACACTTCAAACTTATACTGGTTATATAATAACTGATTGCTAGTATTGTTAAAATATGTATATATGTTCTATTTTTCAAACAAAAGTTAACAAAACAGGTAACACAGCAAAAAAAAAAAAATTGGCTCCCTGTCCCAAATGTGTTCACGGGAGAGAGAGAGAGAGAGAGAGAGAGAGAGAGAGAGAGAGAGAGAGAGAGAGAGAGATATGCACACCATTACTGGAAGGCTTTCTGTGCTGGAGTGAATAGGGACAGTTGCTCTCCCCCTGCTAAATATAAGAGAAACATCACTTTAAAGAAAGCCTCTTAAACCAATTAGGAGGGGAGTTCCATCCTGACCCTCCGAAGTCAGTTTTCAGGAGGTGGAGAGGGCTATATATGGGGAAAGGAAATCAACAGCTTGGCTTCTGAATAAGCAGAAGTTCATTCCACTTGTGCAAAGGTATCTTTTGATCTATACCGTCATGTTTTTAAAATGACCCTGTAAAATATTTTACATATGCACACCAAAAAGTTGTGTGTGCACAACAAGTAAACAAGTATGTGTTTTCGTGTGTGTGTGTCTGTGTGTCTGTGTTTGTGTGTGTGTCTGTGTTTCCTGCTGCACAATATAAGAACTACATATTATGAACAATCTCACAAATTTTGGTAGAACCTAATCTAAATACTGATGTAAGTAAGCATAGTGATAACCATTGATTTAGTTGGATCTTTGCTTTAAACTGTTGCCAATGAGGATGTTTAAAATCTGTGTGTCTCTCTGTACCCTAGAATACAAGTTTCTTCTAAATAATATTTCCATCCTTTTGAAGAATTATGCAGCACAGAATCTGAATAGCTCTCTTTTAATCCAGTTTTATCCTAAGGATGGAAAAGAACAATGGGTAGCGTGAATACCAAAAGGGAATAAAATGTCAACATCGCACAAGGATTCTGAAACAGATTGTTTGTTTCCAGAAGCTTACTGAGATTTGCCAGAAAGTTTGTTCTGAAGTTGTTAAGCAAGCCTTGTCAGACATTATTTATCTTGTGCAGCAGCTGATTGTGAAGCAGATCAATAAAAAATAATAATTAAGAGCCAATCTTAACACAGCAAATGTGTTAAGCAGATAAAATGTGAAGTAGTGATGCATGTTTGTAAACAGACAGGGATATACGATAGACATACAACAGAGATTCCTGATTGGTTATAGCTCCTTAATCCATGTCTAACATGTGTTCATCAACATTTCTCTCCACTTAATACTTCACAATGTTTACTCTATAAATATTGACATCTTGTTAGAGTGAATGTGTGAAGCTTCTGAATGCTGCCAATCACAGGTGCATAAATGTGAATGCCTGTAATAGTTATACGTGCATTTCCTAACTTCTTTGACATACACAATTGAACCCTAAGAATCATATTTAAGTGTCCAGTGTTTCTCTAAACTTTGGGACATTCACAACATTTGTGTGGAATTGTTAACATTATATAAACGACTACACTAAATTTCAGATATTTTCTGTATATTACAGTACTGTAATACAAGCTGCAGACATGAGCCTTAGAGCAGAATCCTATATACATCTACTCAGAAGTAAGGGTCCAGTGGGGCTCACTTCCAAGAAAGTGTGTATAGAATCACAGCAGGCTTACCAGATCATCGCCGGGACCGGAGCGGTCTACCCTTAAGGGGGCGGGGCATGGGGGCCCAGAACACGACGCGTTCTGGGGCCCCCCACGCCCCGCCCCCTTAAGGGTAGACCGCTCCCATCCCGGCGACGATCTGGTAAGCCTGAATCACAGCCTTATCCACACATTATGTTCAACATGTGTAGTCTGTATACAGCATACACAATAGTTGATTTATCTGCATATCGCATGTTAATTTGCATATAGAACAGTACACCATGCTGTTGTTTACTATGTAAAGAGTGAATTGGCCCCAACTTGCACAGCTGGGCAGAACTTGGCTTACTAGTTTCTAATGAGTGCTGAATCAGTGTTGAAGGGATCATCTGATAGTATTAAAAAAGTGAAAGTGGGTCAGCACAAGGCCTCTGAGGCCACGCAGTTGTATAACCTACTTTCTGTGCTCATTCATGAGCAATGTCACTGTTGATTCAACTCCCAACACGAGAACAGTAGCCTGTATCTTGCCATGCTAACAACTATGATATATCAGATGCAGATGATGACCACTGTCAACTGTACACAACATAAACTAGTGTGTGTTCTTTTTTTAAAAAAAATGTATGTTCTGATCATTGCAGACTGCAGCCCATTTGCCCTATTGATGGTCGATTTGGACTCCATGGCCAAGACGACATTCCACTCCGAGCTCTACAGTTTAAGCGCGGATTGTTACATGAGTTCCGAAAGGGCAATGCCAGCAAGGAGCAAATTCGACTTCACAGTTTGGTTCAACAGATCCCCAAGGCCATAATCATTGGGGTGAGGAAAGGAGGCACCCGAGCACTACTAGAAATGCTGAATCTCCACCCAGCAGTGGTCAAAGCTTCTCAAGAAATCCACTTCTTTGATAACGATGAGAACTATGGCAAGGGCATCGAGTGGTATAGGAAAAAAATGCCATTTTCTTATCCTCATCAAATAACAATTGAGAAAAGTCCTGCATACTTTATCACTGAAGAGGTACCTGAAAGGATTTACAAAATGAACTCATCCATCAAATTACTGATCATTGTCAGGGAACCAACAACAAGAGCTATTTCTGATTACACTCAGGTGTTGGAGGGAAAGGAAAGGAAGAATAAAACCTACTACAAATTTGAAAAGCTGGCAATTGATCCTAATACCTGTGAAGTGAACACTAAATACAAGGCAGTAAGAACAAGCATCTACACAAAACATCTGGAGCGGTGGTTAAAATATTTTCCCATAGAGCAGTTTCATATTGTCGATGGCGATCGTCTCATTACAGAGCCACTGCCAGAACTCCAGCAGGTGGAGAAGTTCTTAAATCTTCCTCCAAGGATAAGTCAATATAATTTATATTTCAATGCCACCAGAGGGTTTTACTGCTTGCGTTTTAACATTGTCTTTAACAAGTGCCTGGCAGGAAGCAAGGGACGCATCCATCCAGAGGTGGACTCCTCTGTCGTTACCAAATTGCGCAAGTTCTTTCACCCTTTTAATCAGAAATTTTACCAGATCACAGGGAGGACATTTAACTGGCCCTAAAGTAAATTTCATACAACACTGTGTGTTGCACCCAGAGATATGCAACCGTGTCTCTATTAGAGTAAAATATGCACTTTTCGTATACACAGCTATCCAAGTAACCCTTTTTTCCATGCATACTTGTACATATGCAGTGTGTGACCAAATATAAGGTGGGATCAATTTTCTACAGAGCAGTGAATAACATAAAATTTACTCTCTGCGTAATTGGATCATTTTATGCTATACAGTTAAATGAGAAGACGTCATTTAAAGAAATTAACTCAGCTATTTAGTTCAAAGGGTCAGTACTCTGTTTGCTCGGCAAAATTTAATACCAAACGTATCTAAGGAGAAGACAGAATATTACTGTAGAATTCATTACAAGAATTGTGTTGCAAGGTCTAAGATGGGCTATTATGGATACACATTGCTAAAAGAATATTGACCTTTTAAACGGTGTAAATTTACACTTCAGACTTATACTGGTTTAACAGTTATTCCCTCTCCCCAGGGAACTGTAGTTCTGTTGAGGAGACGTCTAATGCAGAATTCTCAGCACCGTCACCAAACTAGACTTTTCAGGCATGGAATTTAAACTGGTATAAAACCAATATAAGTTTGCAGTGTTCATATGCCCAAAGTGTGATGCTGAGTTGTTCTAGTGGATCTCTTTTCCTATGATTTGAAAAGAAAATCTCTCATGCAATCAACATTGTTTCAAATTTCCTGTGGTGAGTTTGCACTATTGTTGCTTTTTTTTAATTGTATGGATCATCTTGGCACTTATAGCATGTCAATCATATGTCAAAAAGCATTTTTTTCCTTCTATGCTTGTATGTCCACAAAGAGAAACCTGCTGTACATAATGTATATTGTTTGTAAATACTGGTTTCACACTAAGTAATTCTATTTTGTAAACTGAATATGGCTATTTAATTTATCGTGAAAATTAAATTTATTGTGGTATTTAAAAATGGAATGGATTAAAATTGCTATATGTGCAAACAGCTTTTTCTGTTTCTTTGATTAATATCGTTGTGCTTAGCAGTAAAAAGTGTGATTTGAACTTTCCCAAGAATCCCCATCCTGCAACAACCTTATTATTAACACTAATCAATTCATATAAAAACTTGAGTTTCAGGCTGTTTATAATAACAGTTGAAGCGATGCCTCACATACTACATGGGGACACCATCATGACACTTTTTATTATGTCAGCCCTACAGGAAGAGTTTACTTGGAGGGAAAGAAGGCAGGATATAAATAATTTAAATAAATAAAGTAAGTACTGAAAGTACCCCAAATGAACTAGATGCAAACCAACTCCATTCAGACTGTGGAAGTTTTGTCATTGACCTCAGTGGGAGGTGGTCATGTGCTTCAGAATGCAGTCTGGAAGTCTGCTTCGCTGAAATGAATGGAACTTACTTCTGCACGATGTCCATAATCCTTATGCACTAATCCAGATCAGTGTGCATAGCAGAGCTTTCCTGTTTTTGTTTCTATGGGAATGGTAAGCGTCTCACACTCTTATGTATCTCTCATTGCCAGTGCCAGAAATAGGATCCCCTGAAACACTGGCTCCAAAACAGTGGCATCGCTATGCTGCCGCCGTGACGTCACCACTGAAAGTGACTTCGCCGCCACTGCCGCAACTCCCTTCAGAGATGCAGGGTGGGAGGGTGGGCCAAACCCATCGCCTTCTTCGCCGCCCGCTGTTCCTGCCGCCAAAACGGCGTGGTTGTCAAAAACACACCCCCGCTTGACACCCGGGTGCCCACCGCCCCCCCACGGCAACGTTTCTGCTCCAAAGAGACCCCTTATGAGTATGTCTCTTTTTAGTTTGTAGCTTGCAGTACAGCACAAAAGGAGACTATTTTTTTAGAAAAATGCTGGAGTCTGATGTGCCGCTATCCTGTGTCATACATTTAGGATGTGGATGTTTGAGAGATGGATGTGGAGAAAAAAAGGCCTCTATAAAACTGATCTGTAGGCAATGTCTAACCAATAAAAGGCAATTTTGAGTTAATTTTTTAAAATCCAACACCTGGAAATGGGATTTAAAACCCATCACCTGTGTAATGTACACTTCAAAGAAATGCTTTTCAGATTACAGGTCTTAACGGTAATTAACAGCATTAACAATGATGCAGCCACACTGATGGATGTGCACTGCATCCAGTGGGGGGGGGCGCGTCAATCAGGAGGCCTGCCAGAGGTAAGTTAAAATATTTCCTACTTACCTCTGCGTAGGTCTCCTGGTGGCCTATGTGTCTCCTCAGACCTACACCAGCATATAGCTGGCGAAAGTCCCAGGAGAGAAAAGGGGCAAGGCAGGTTTGAAAAGAGGAAATAGGTTTCTTACACATGCTGGTGCCACCTGGATCCACCCCCTGCCTTTTCCCCCTCCCTGCCCATGGCACACCCCTACTGCCAACTTACTGGCACCAGCGGGGCCTTCTGGAGCCGCTAGGACATGCGTCACACCTCTGTCCATTTCTGGCAGTGGCCCAAAAGTGCGCAACATTGGCCCAATCATTGTGCCACCACAAAGGGCCTTGCACTGCCAGAACATGAATTCCAGCAGCACAAGGTCCAGATAGGATTGGGCCATAAGTTATTTTACTTATGGATGGTGGATCAATATCCAAATTTGGTTCACATCATTTGAGCACTACAAATACCATGGTAATCCATCTTTTTTTTTAATCAAAGATTAGAACTGAAATGTAGTTTATTTATTTATTTATTTATTTAAAGAATTTATACCCCGCCTTTCTCCCAGCAAGGGCACTCAAGGCAGCTTACAATAAAAGATTAAAATACATATATACATTAAAATAATTAAGAACAAATAATTAACACAATTAAAACAAACAACCCCAGTGGGTCACCTATATTTACATTGGTTAAAAGCCATTTGTTAAAAAGGCAGCCCACCATGTCAGACATAGAATGCTAACCTAAATAAAAACGTCTTAAGGCCCCGCCGAAAGGTCTCTAAAGAGGGAGCCGTTCTTAATTCCAGGGGGAGGGAATTCCATAATTGGGGCGTCACTGCCGAGAAGGCCCTATTCCGTGCCGCCATCCCCCTCACCTCTGTCAATGGCGGCACGGTTAACAGGGGCCCCCCGATGACCTCAGAGTATATGGGTTGGATTATAGGGAAGAAGGTGGTCCCTCAAATACCCTGGACCCGAGCCGTATAGGGCTTTAAAAGTCAAAACTAGCACTTTGAATTGTGCCCGGAAACGAACTGGCAGCCAGTGTAGCCGCCGAAGCAACGGTCCGACTGAGTCGAACCAACAGGCCCCGGCAACCACCCGGGCCACCACATTCTGCACTAGTTGCAGTTTCCGAACAGTCTTCAAAGGCAGCCGCACGTAGAGCGCATTGCAGTAATCTAGTCTAGATGTCACTAGGGCATGGGTCACATAGTTCAAACATATGAGATGGTTTTTCTAGTATCCCTTCCATCTGACAGAAGGGGTTTGTGGGGGCTCCTGCTTGCCACACTCTCCTTCCCAGAAAGGGAGGAAAGCGAGCCAGAGAGGAATTTCAGGGGTGGCACCGGTAGGGTGCCATCACTGTGATCCTCTTCGCGCTGGGAACAAGATGAGCAAGGGAGAGATTGCGGCAGCAGTGACCTTCTTCATCCTGTGTCCAGCTGGGGGAGAGACCTTAGCTCAGTGCTAGAGCACATGCTTTATATGCAGAAGATCCCCAGTTCAATCCTTGGTCGCTCCAGGTCTGAAACCCTGACGTGCTGCTGCCAATCATTGTTGACAATACTTAGCTAGATGGTCCAAGGATCTGACTCAGGGATAAGACAGCTTCTTGAGTTCCAACGATCATCTTCTTCGCTCTTGGCTCCTAAAGCATGGATTGGTACAGCCTATGAAGAGCACAAAAGAGGAAGTCTTCTCTGGCTCTCTCCTTAGGCTTCGCCCACCTAGCCTGCTTAGAAGCAAAGAGCCAAGAAGAGAATTGGTGGGGACAGAGAACTGCTGGCAGCAACAAAACAACAAAAGGCACATTGCGTAGGAAAGTCCAGATAGGAAGCTTCAATGAGCTGTAACTTTTGAATATAAGGAGATACAGCTTTATAGGAATATATGGAAGTGGATCTTCCAGCTTGTCTGTCTAACTACATGAGAAGAGATATGGGTATGCTCATCTTTTCTCTTCAAGAGGAAGGAGAAGTATAAAAGGAAGGAAGTATAAAAGGAAGGAAGACCTGTGAATACTACTCTGGGTGACCAAAGAACATGCATTACCAGAGGATACAAAGAGAGAACAGTCTTGTTCTTCTACCACTATCCAACTACCTCTTACTGCCCCCTGGTGGTACGGGGGGCTAAAACGCTGCATATTTCAACAAGAACGAGGTAGTGAGGAAGAGACAGAGGTGAAGGGGGGTTTGCAGGACAGGGCAGAAACTTTGGCAGTGCTTTAAACACCAGTTTAGCTTGGGCTGAGCATATGTAGGAGGAAAAACCATCATCATGTGATCCCTTTACTCTGTCATTCTTCTCCGTGAAGCTTTTCATTTGTCTATGTGCCTCTTGCGGTCAGATTTATATTATAAAAATACTGGGGACAGTTTGAAAACAAATATTCTTCAGTCCACAAAAATGCATTGATGAGAAAGCTTCTTTTAAAAAGCCTATACAAACTCACTTGTATTTAAACCAGTCAGAAGATTCTATGTTCCAGATGCTCTATGGAGCCAAGAGTCATAATCACAGCCTTCATACTGCTTATTCTGGAATAATGCCATTGAAATCAGTAGGACTAATTCAAAGATTCTGATTTGAAAACTACCCTTAGGATTAAAGTACTGGAAGAAAACTCAGTGACAGCTGGGATGTTAATTCTATCAGTCTCCTTGAAAATCCCAGTTGATAGTAGGAACACCATCGCTGTGTTGAAAGCTCCTGACAAAAATTCAAAACTTGGTCTTAAAGAGAGAACCACTTTATTTTAACTGGGAATTGTACTGAAATACTCAGTACCTAATTGGCAGTGGGAAGGATGGGGGAGGGAGGTGGTCATTATTTCACATGCACATTACAAATGTTCGATGTGGGCACTTTCGTAACTACAATGGGCCAAGGGGGCCAAATTACTTTCGTAACTACAAGGGCCAATAGCAGCGGTCTCCACACAAGGAGACCACGGCTGTCATCCAGGGCATTCCCCCCCCCTTGACCCACTGTAGCTACACAAGTGGCCACATCAAACATTTGTAATGTGCATGTGAAACTTGGACAGTGTTTCTGCCTTTTTATGTCATGACAGTTGTGGTATGGCAGTTCATTTAAAAATAAATCAGCTTTACTTTTGCACCATCCTTTTTGAACAACCCTATATGTCATTTGCCCCTTAGATTTTCAGTATTTTGGAATAATCAGAATTTGGAGAATGGTATTTTTCTTTGAAGTGATTTGAGATCCTAAAATATGTCATGCAATGCAATTTACAGCGCAATCCTACTGGTGCACTGTAAACTTGTGGAACTCCTTGCCACAGAAGGTGGTGATGGCACCTGGCCTGGATGCCTTTAAAAGGGGATTGGACAGATTTATGGAGGAAATGTCTATCACAGCTTACAAGCCATGATGGGGATAAGCAACCTCCTGGTTGTAGGAGTAGGTTTTCTTTGTGCCAGGTGCAAGGGAGTGGCGACGGGATACAAGTACTGTATCTTGTTGTCTTGTGCTCCCTGAGGCATCTGGTGGGGCCACTGTGTGATACAGGAAGCTGGACTAGATGGGCCTTTGGCCTGATCCAGCAGGGATCTTCTTATGTTCTTATGTGCAGCCAGTGGGGGAGGGCAGAATGGGAGGCTTTGGAAAGGAAAGGGGGATTATATCCCCTTTACATCCCCCTTTAAAGGGGATTTAAATCCCCTTTCCCTTCCAAAATATTCCATCTGCCCTCCCCCACTGGCTGCACCAGTGGGGGAGCTGGATAGGATTGTGCTGTTAGTCATCTTATGTAGATAGTCATTGAAGGCAAATCCTGTGTAACTCTTGCACCCGTGTAACAGTAGATCCCCTGGTGTAAGAGCACTTCTGCCAGTGTAACTTGCCATACGCCAATGGATGCAGGACTGACACCTCTTAGAAGTGACTTGAGATCCTAAATGCATTGAGATGTCATGCAATGCAATTTACAGCGCAATCCTACTGAGGCATAACCCTCCTCAGACACCTCACATGCGCAGTTCAGGCACAGAACAGACACCGGTGCAACTCTGCCAGCGCAGGGGGCATTCTGGGGGCATTCAGACGCCCCCGGAATGCTCCCTGCGCCGGCGGAGTTGCGCAGACATCCGTTCCGCATCCGAACTGTGCATGTGAGGTGTCTGAGGGGGGTTAAGCCGGTGTCTATCCTGTGACCGTCGGTGTACGGCAAGTTACACTGGCATAAGTGCTCTTACACTGGGGGATCTACTGTTACACCAGTGCAAGAGATACACAGGATTGGGCTGCCAATGTGTACCCCAACCACATATTAGCCTTTGTGTGAAGGATCCACAAATCCTAATCTGAAAGAACAGTTTCATGTATTAAGGTTTAAGTATTACTATTCCTTAGCCATTCCTGCCTCTTTCACAATATGAACATGCAGCTGGGTGTTGTGATTGGCTCTAGGTCCTTGGAGTGAATGCAATTCGTGTGCAGATGATGAAATAGATGCATGAGGTTACTTCAAATGTGGCAGTGTACATTCTTAATCTGCAGTGTGTGAAGTGACCTTTTGCTAATAGATGGTACCCAGTTGACAGGTAATGGAGCAGGGGGTGGGAGTGGACATAACATTGCTGAGAGAGCAAGCCATATTGCTGCTCATCAGAACTGCTCTAGCACCAGTGATGGGCAACACACAATCCGATTAAGAAGTTATGGCACTAAAAGGAAGATGCTAACAAAATTATCTGCTAAAGTGGAAGGGGTTGTCCGTTAAAAAAAAACATAGTAGATCACTGGTACTTTGTTGGAGGTGGTCAGGCTCTCAAACATTAATACATAAACAAAATGAATATTTTACGAGGTTCAAAGCACAGACATAGCAGGAAGACTGTTGTGCCAGTTGTCACAATTCAAATCATGAAATACTAATCAAGTACCCATGATTAATGGCGCAATCCTGTGTACTTGCTGTCTTGGGGCAGAGCATGCTGCCCCGGGGCAGGGTGTGCGCAAGTGCCATAAAGCACTTGCGCAACACCCGGAGAGCAAGCAGTGCCGGCGCTGTGGCCTGCGCTGCTCACCCCGCTGTCTCCCCAGCCTTGCGCCCACTGGACCAGATAAGTTCTACGCCGGTTGGGGCAGGGGTGGTGGGAGGGCAGACCGGGCGGAGAGGGAGCCTGGAGGGGGCAAGGATACCGGGGGGGGGGGTGAGATCCCCAGTATCCAAAGCTCCCTCCACGCCCTAAGTACACAGCTGGCATGAATATATGCGAACTCAGGAGCTTGCATATATTCAAGGAGGCCCATAGGGCCTCCCGCCGCTTACATGGGGGGGGGGAGAAAGAGACGATTGTTCTCCCGTCTCTCTTGCATAATGAACTGAGTCACACCATTTTACACCATGTGTGAAGCCCTTGTGTCAGAAGCTCCCTTTGTGTGCACAGTAGAGGGAGAACCATGCACTTTCCTCTCTGCTATGCCAAGAGAATCCATAGCCCAGGTAAGTAAGTGTATGAATCCTTCCCTGGCTGGCTGGCTGGCTGGCTTTCTTTCTTTCTTTCATTCTAATATTTTTGTAGATTGTCTATATTTATATAAAAGGAGAACATCTTTCTATTCTTCTGGGGAAACATTTTGCTTTGTTCTGAGCATCTTTGTCAAGTGCAGCAGTGCCTCTAATTTGGGAGACTAGGGACACTGTTTCAGTGCTTCCAACTGTCATAGTTGAATATGTGTGGCATGTGATACCTGTTCAGATCCCTGGCAGCTACACTGAATTATGCAACACACGTGTGGATTATTATGCAATGCACACAATCCGTTTGTCATCCTCACTGCACTGTTGCCCCAGATTAAGAGGTACTTTCCTTTTCTTGGGATACTTCCTGTGTGCTAATAAGTATAGTCCAGAATATCAAAGTGTATGGGACACTGAACAGAATCTCATATCAATAACAATACAATCATATTTCTTACAAATTTACACACACACACACACACACACACACACACACACACACACACACACACACACACACTCCATAGAATAAGAACATTCAAAACAAAGGCACTAAGTTGGAATGCAAATTTATGTTTGCACAATGGCGTGAGCACAGAAATCTGTGTTGCCCTCTCCTGACCACGGAGGTTCCTCAAGGCCCCCCCCCCCGTGGCTCTTTGGAGTTTGAAATCAAGACTCCCCTCTTTTGCTCTGGCCTCCTTCATTCTTATTCTGATTCTGCAAAATACTTCCAAATGAAATATTTAATGGGTGTTTTTTCAAACCCCGGACATTAAATAAATTATATCTTGGAATCGTATGTCAGAAATACTGGAAAGGATTTGGAACTTACTCTTTCTGAGCAACTATCTCATGGGAAGCTAGCGTTACCTGCTTAATTCCATTTAAATCTATTTAATCAGAAGGCTGATAAGATTATATAGAGTAAAGCTCTATTTTATGAACGTGGCAAAATTTTGAGTCATTTCCATTGCAAAGGAGAATTGTAGAAAAACCGACTTGTCAAAATCTATTATTCTCTAAGCATATTACCCTAAATAAGACCAGGCATGTCAATTTACTACCTATTTGGGAAACAAACAAAAAATTAACCAAATTGACTGCTGCAGTTTTTGGAACCAGTGGATTTTTTTTTTCTGGACTGCATTTCATTACTACCATTTGGAGGGCAAATGTATACAATCAAATTTGTGCAAGGGATATACGCCTGGGAAATGCAATAGGAGTTTGAAATATTTCTTTTCTCCACTGTTGCAGCTCAAGATCAGCATGTTTGGGGAGCAAGAGTATTGTAAGAATAAGTAACCATGGAACTAGAAGGAAATATCAGCTCAGATTAGAGTGAGATTTATTGCAAGAAAATTCTGCCTTATCAGGAATTCTAGAAAACGTGGAAAATTATTTGTCTGTTAACAGCTGATCTACACATGACACAAAATGAGGCTGTGGAGTTCTCTACTGTTCCTCACCAGACTGCCAATTTTCACATGAAAAATAAAAACGAAGAAGATCGCTATATGTAATGAAGTAGCACCTGAGAGGGAAAAGCCCTTTACCAGACATGCTAGTTCATGGGTGGTGTTACCAGCTATGCTGCTCTGCATTAACATGCGCACAAGTGGGAAATCTATTTAATGCACTGGGACCCTCTGCAGTGGCCAGTGGCACAGCTCAATGGTTTTGGTGCAGAAGGAAGAGGGAGGCAAGTGTGAAGGTGCAAAGAACAAGAACTTGTGTAGTTAATTTTACAGTTCTAGAGAAAGGGGATAAAAAGCAATTCAATGTTCCACTGATATTCATATGACTAAACCCTAAATGTAAGCAGTTACAATGTACAGGAAGGGGAACAAGAAACAGAGGAAATCATTAAAAGGGGTGAGTGATGATGGTGCAATCAAGGACAGAAGGGACATAGGAAAATCAGGAGGGTTACCCAAAGGTAGGCTTACCAGATCGTCGACCGGGACGGAGCGATCTACCCTTAAGTGGCGGGGCGCAGGGGGGGGCAGAACGCGTCGCGTTCTCCCCCGCGCGCCCCGTCCCTTAAGGGTAGATCGCTCCGTCCCGGTCGACGATCTGGTAAGCCTACCCAAAGGAAACTGGAGATGGAAAACTGGGGGTTTGATGGCCTATGAACTAAGAGGTCTTCCAAGACAATGATGCTACTATGCCACTTGTCTTGTGGTGAGCTGCATCTAAAGGTGGCACTTTCTAGTCTGCGTCTCCATTGTCAGATGGGCAATGCAATCCACAGTAAGGATCCGCGGGTGGCCCCAGGGCTGCCCGCTGGATCCTATCCCCGTTCCGGGCCAGAGATCTACTCGGAGGAAGAGGAAATTCATCCCTTTCCCCCGGTGTAGCGCAGGAAGGCGCTCCTCGGATGGGCCTCCTCGGATTTCTGCCAGCTATTTAGCTGGCATAAGTTCGAGGAGGCCGTGTAAAGGCTGCACCGGAATGGAACGGGGATTTGGCGGCCACCATCCCCTCCCCCTCTTGGGCTGGCTCAGCCAACCGCCGGCCTCCCTTGCCGCCTGGACCGCCCCTGCTGGTGCTTCTCTTACCTGTCTCCGGCAGTCGCAGGAACGATCCGGCAGTGGAGTATGGGCTGCCAGCCTCGCGCCGGGAGCCCTTACTCACAAGTCATCACAAACATGCTTTACAGCACATTTGCGATGCCTTAGAGTGGTGGAGCACTTGCTCCGCCACTCTATACTTATGCTGGATTGTACTCACAAGCGGTAATGCTTATAAAATAAGATGGTAAGACATTAAGACTGGCCCAAAACATAGTAAAAAAAAAAAAAAAGCAATGGACTTCAAAAGCAGACATTAAGTGTGAAGTCAGGTGAGGAAAACAGATTGGAATCCATTTATTTTCCTGTAATCCATCTTTGAGTGACAAGTTTTCCTTTCTCCCAGCACAAGCGTTGCAGAACTAGACTCAGTAAATTACTCATTCTCTTTTCTGCTGCCAAACAGAAATTCCAGTTATGTCTGTATGGCTGTAACTATAACATATTTAAATTTCCAAGCATTACATGGAGAGAAAATACTATATACTTGGACGTAACGACAGTATAAATGCTGAATTTGCCATTTTCATCACATATCAATAAGCAACTTCAAGCTGTCCATGTGGATAGCTGAGGATACTAGAACCAATTTGAATCTTGGCCAGGGAACAGATGTGTCGCTACAGTAGAGCCCCCCTACCCTTGCTGGGGAAGCATTTCCTCCAAACCACAATATAAACAGGATGATCAAATTCCTTGCAAATAGGTTTTGTTGGTTCAGAACTCCTACCTCATCCCTACTCAGCATCATTTACTTCTGTAGCGAATTTTAAGGGTGGGTGCCAACTTCTTCCTCTCCTTCCCACCCCTAAAGTTCCGATGTGACATCTAGAAGAGGCCTAGTTAGTTTCTCATAAAATACTTGTAGTATGCTGGTTAGGAAACTCAAGAAACTAAATGTTTGGTTAATCTATTTCAAATACAGTGCCTACTAGCTTTGCACCAAAAATTAGAACCAGGTCAGGGATACATAGATAAAGGGGTAAAGTATGGAAATAGGGGCTGCTCAGTTCCCAAGGACTCCCATTCATTTCTCTGGAACAAAGTGTCCAGGGCTGGACTTACCTGACCCAGGGAGCAGCCTGCCTGGAAAGCACAGGGTTGGGTACAGGCTGGGAGTGGCCAGAAAGGCCTCAACAGGGCAGGACAGGGTGTGGGCTGTCGGCCCGTTGAGCGGAGTGCACCTGCACATGCTGGACCAGCAAGTCATGGTCATGGCAAGTGTCTGTAGGAGCCCTCCTGCCTCCCTTACAACCCAGAGGGAGATTAGGTCGGGTGAGTGGAAGGGAGAAGGATACTTCCACCAACCAAGGAACCAATCAAGGTGAGAGGAATATAAGGGGAGGGCCAAGGATGAGAAAGGGCTGGAGACTAGCCAGAAGAGAGGCTCCAGAATCCTGTGAGGCTGGAGAAGGCACTGAGGCAAAGGAAGAGTAGGGTGTTGCAAACCTCCTCATTGCATCTGCTCTGAGGCTTAGGGGAGGAAGAGGAGGACAGCCCTGAGGAGACAAGCCATGTCAGCATGCCCTGGAGCCCCTACATAGGCTGCTTACCTCATATGGGTTGGGGCCCTGGTGATGAGCCCAAGACCACCACCCCTCGGCTCCCCTGAAACAAAGTAAATGCTACATAGCTGAGGTGGTTAAAATCTGACCCACAGGGGCAAGTCTACCCCCTACCACTAGGGTGTTCCTGAGTGTCATACAAGTGAATGACGGGGAGAGAAGTGAGGGGGAGATAAGTGAGGCACTACATTTTGGGACAAAGTGGAAGTAAGAACAATGTGTTGCCACCTAACAGTGAGTGGGTGGCTTGGCCTCCACTGATAGGGACTTGGAGGAGGAGTGTGTAGCTGCAGTACATACAATATCATAACAAGACACAAATGCGAGGCGGCATTTCCTTTGCATAGAATAATGGGCAACATATAGAACAAGTACATCATGGATGATCGTTCTTGGCAACATGAGAGACTGAGTTTTAGTCCCATGGTAAGCGGAACAAGGGGACTCCATGCCTTATTCCGTCTTTCTCACAGTACTGCTTGCTCGGGAAGAGACAATTCTATAATAGGATTCCTTTCCAGTGGGAGCAAGAAATTCCAAAAGTATCATTTTTAAAAGCTGTAAAAGAGAAACAAGTTCAATGATTCTGAAGGTGAAATAAAGCAGCTAAGGGCAATTTAGTGGGGATCTTTTAACACTCCACTAATGTGATTTTGAGAGAAACGCTGAAGGCTGATAATTGGCCAGTTTAATGTCATAATTAAGGGACATCCAGAGGGGACTCCAGAAGATTATAGACCAGTTAGTTTAACTTCAATTTTGCAGGAAATGCTGGGGCACTATTTTTAGATATCAGTTGGGAACACTAAAGAAAGAAGCATGGTTTGATTAAGAATGGGCAGCCTCGTTGCAGGGAGAGCATGACCATGTTTCACTGGCTGAGCTAATAAAAGATGCAATTTAGAGATATTAAAGCAGGGGGGTATCAAAGGGATGTAGCAGGCACTCTAATTAAATTTTCAGGAAGCCGATGAGGAAGTTTCACTATACAGTGAAGGTCTAATGGGGATTCCAGAGAAATAGAAGAAATGCGTCTTCTACCAAATGCCATATATTCGCATTCTGCTAAGCAAGAAATGTCTCGGCACTGGAAGATTTGTTTTGAACCTGGGAAATTACAGTCAGACTGGAGTCAGGTAATAGTTTTTGAGAAGGCAGTCTGATAGAGGCACTGTACCCCACATTCATTTCTGTGATCTCGCTGTTGTCTATTGTCAAACAGGTGCGCTGCTTTTCATACACCAAGAAAAAAATGCCACACCTATGAGAGCACGGAGAACAGCGAGATGAGTGGGCAACAAAGCCTCTACTGGGTCTTGTAAACTCCAACAATTTTAATTTTTGTTTTCCATTGTCTCTATACGATACAGTGGTTGTATTTTAAATGTGTGGGTTGCTGTGCATTTATTGGAAGTCACCTTGTTGCCTTATGGCTAAAAGCAAGGTATAAATAATTAAAGTAAACAATAAAGGACATCCTGTACAGTGATGATCTGCTTATAACAAATCGAAACAAATTCCTTTGTTTCCTCTTGTGCGATTCTCTAGAATGGGCTATCAAATATGCATTGGGGGAAGCTTGTAGGTTCATCACTTTAAAGGCTGTATACGTGAGTCCAAAAGTACAGATATGAGACTGTGAGTCGGTTTTATAAAACAGAACAGGGATACGGGCTTTGACAGATCCCTGATAACATAAATTACTAGGGAAATATCTGTCAAAGTAGGAGATCATGGGAAAGTAAGAATGGGTAAGAATCTAGCTTCCTTCTCCATATAATAGACCAATTCTTCCTCTATCCCTCCTAGGAAGAAAAGCTGAAAGAAAAGTCACATCATTGCCCAATGACTTGGTAGGATGCATGTACTTGGCTCAAAGCATTGCTCTGGGCTAAACTCTACAGGAGCAACTTGACTGCCCTCGCCCAGCAGCAGGCAGAGCAATTCAAGATAGGAGCCATTAATGGAACCAGAAGCGGCCGCTACCCTATCAGTGATGTCCCACCACTGCCAGGAACAAAAGTTTTTTTTTTAACTTACCAGGGATTGCGCCGGCCCTCCGGAGGCCCTCCCCATGCTTCAGATCGGCTCCCTGAAGCGATTGAGACCCACTTTCAGTTTTCATCTGCGCCCCCCCGCACCCTCCAGAGGGTTGGCGCAACCCCAGTAAGTTTAAAAAAACCCTTTTGTTCCCAGTGGCGGCACGATCCCAGGAGTGCTGCCGCTGTTGGCCCACTCCCACAAACACTTGCCCCCTACTTGTGGGGAGAACTTTGAGAAATGCTAGAATACAGTGATGGACATTGATCCTCTTTTTGTGGTTGTTTCACCTTCCAAGGAAACACTTTAAATATAATGCATCACTTCCTTTTAAAGTAGAAACCTTACCAATATAGGTCAAAGGGCCAGAATAAAAGCATAGTGGACAAAACATATACGGGCCATGGGGGAGTTGAATGGAAGTAGATGGGCAGCGCAATCCTGTGTAAGGATTTGGCCAGCGGCCCAGGGCTGCCCACCGGATCCTGTGCCCGAGACTGCCCGTTGTTCGGTGGACCGGAGGTCTACTCGGGGAAGGGGGACACTCGTCCCCTTTCCGGGGTGTAACCCGAGGCCGGCCTGATGGGTCTCCTCGGATTGCCCACGCGGCTGCCGGCAGGAGACCTTACCTTCCTCCGGCGGCCACAGCCTCAGTCCGGCAACAGAGTGGGGAGCCCGGCCTTGCGCCACTCTTGCTCTTCCGTTCCAAAGTTCCGGTAGATTGAGCCCTACAAGATGGAAGGGGTCTTTATACAGCTTCAAAGGAAAGCTTACTTCAACCCTGGGACTGCAATTAATGGAGCATCTCCTACGTGGTACCCCTCCCTCCCTCCCTCCCTCCCTCCCTCACACACACACACACACACACACACACACACACACACACACACACTCTTCAGTATTTTGGATCAAATTGGCTCTTCCTCCTTTCAAGGTTGCACAGCGTTAAACCTACTTCTTCAAGAAAACATTTTGTTTGCTTTGATTTTCATCATATTATTTCCTTTAAAAGAAAACTGTGAATATTTAAAAGGTGAATAATGAGGAATTTCAGTAATCAAATAGGGAATAAATACACTGCATAATTATTTTCAATTAATGTAGCAGTTCTAGTCTCTGAAAAGTAAATTAGGAAAATTGAATAAGACATATCTTGGAGTCAACGTTCAAGGCGCTAGGAAGGACAAGCGCTGTTGGTACATTCTCCTAGTGGGACTGGAGAACTTGGTGGGATTGAAAAGCACTTTGCAAAACATTTAATTTGTTTGACAATTAGAATTATTGCACTTTTAGCAAAGTGTGACCTATTTATAAGGTTCAGAATCTTCAATTTACCCATTAGTGGAATGACCTATCCTAGATTTTTGCTGCAATAGGCAATTAAAGTGTAATTCAAATAAAATATTCTAAAAAATCAGACAATGAGCTCCATCATTGTCTTGACCTGTCTGTGGTACCAGTGATACTAATGGAATTCATTTACTTCCTAATGCAGTACTAAATTAAATGGATATTCTCTCTAACCTCTCTAATTCAAAATATACTAGAAAATGTAATGCTGTTCTCAAACAACGCACCACCCAAACAGTTCAAGAATCCTGAATAACAGAGATTTAGATTCATGACCCGAAGTTTAAGACCACCATTCATTCTCAACAATGTGTATGCTACAGTGTGACCACATCACAAGGCACAATATTTCTGCTGGTTCCAAGTCAAGGGAAGATTGGTCAACATTAGCCATTAGTCTAATGATCAATCTATAGAGGATCTGTGTTCTTTCCCTCCTTAGAAACAATGCTACTTGAGAGAGAAAGGGGTGGAACTTTCATATTTTTCCACTTCCCTAAGCAGTGTTAAGTTGCAGAAGAGCAACCTGCTACACAGTCCTGTATTGTGTATCAATGATTCTGGAGATTGTGTACTAGAGGTGCATGATGCTTTTCCAATATCTATTTATTTACAGATTAGGAAATGTGCACTTTTTAGTAACAGATAGAAAAACAAATTGATTGGGATCCATTCAAAATAAGTACACATTATTCTAATGGAGCTCTGAGTAAGAATGAATGGGGTCTTTATTTTTTGAACCAAACAGTTCTGGCATCATCTCTACAGCCAGCATAAAAATATTTGTAAAAAGGGAAAGCAAAAAAAAAAAAAAAAAGTAAGCTAACAAATGAGGCTCTGAAATTAAAATAAAAACTATGAACAAGAACAAGGAAGCCCAAATTAATGTGACAAATGAAATATTTAATGGTTATTAATAACAAAATTATTTAATAATGTCAATTCAATGTAGATATTGAATTTATATTTCCCTACATACACCTATAGGCCAGCGGGTGGCGCAGCGGGTTAAACCGCTGAACCATAAGCGTTCGATCGAAAGGTCGGCAGCTCGATTCCCGCGACGGGGTGAGCGCTCATTGCTTGGCCAGCTCCTGCCAACCTAGCAGTTCCAAAGCATGTCAATGCGAGTAGATAAATAGGTACCGCTTGCGGGAAGGTAAACAGCGCTCCGTGTTCCAGCCGCATGCTACGCGCTGCAGCAAGGAGAGTTATGCAGGCCACATGACCACGGAGGCGTCTTCGGACAACGCTGGCTATTCGGCTTTGAAATGGGGATGAGCACCACACCCTAGAGTCGGACACGACTGGACTTACTTGTCAGTGGATACCTTTACCTTTATATACGCCTTTACAAATCTACATATTGTATATGAGGAAGCAGGCAAGTATTCATACAGACAGTTGTAATCTCAAGCAGCACACACTTTAACGGCTCAATCCTATGGGCTACAAGCACCAGCGCTGTGGCTGCAGCAGCAGTGCTGGGTGTCACAAATGTGCTGTAAGGCACGGTTCGACACCCGGAGAGGAGGAGGCGCCAGCAGGAAGGCCTGCACTGTCCTGCTATTACCGTATCCTGACCCTGCGTGCACCAGAAAAGGTAAGTCCATTCCGAGCGGGGCAGGTGCAGGGGGAGGACAGGAAGGGGGCATAACGGGGAGGGCGGATCAGACCTGGGAGGGGGGTGGTACTGGCTGAATCCGATCCCCCCCCAGGCCTCCAGCCCCCGCGGAGGCTTCCACTGGGCCCAGAAAACCCGGGACCGATCCAGAATTGGCACCCGGAACCCGGGACAGTCCCGGGTTTTCCGGGATGGATGGTACGCCTAAGCATAGGAGGTATGGATCATTAAACAAGTTGAAAGTGGTTTCTGAAAAAATCCTGAATAAAACAAAACAGAAATATTTGGTACTTATGGAATTTGTTGAATAGAACTGTAAAAGTTCGGGAAGCTCAACATAGCCAGAGGTGCACTGTCTCTTCCTGCCAGCTTACAAATTCGTAAAGGTAAAAGTGACCCCTGACAATTAAATCCAGTTGTGTCCGACTCTAGGGTGTGGTGCTCATTTCAAAGCCAAAGAGCCAGCGTTGTCCGAAGACGCCTCCGTGGTCATGTGGCCGGCATGACTCTCCTTGCCGCAGCGCGTAGCATGCAGCTGGAACACGGAGCGCTGTTTTCTGTTCCAAAGAATGACTGGTCTAAAATGAAGAATGAATGCATGACATCACAGAAATGTATTTACGGATTCAGTCATCATTAGTAGGTATTAGAAAACTCCTTTGGAGTGTACCAAAGATTTACCAATTAGAATTATTCTCTCCCCCTCCCCCCCCCCGAGACTGGCGGGAGAATATAGAACTGACATACAGCGCAATCTTCTGTAACTTTAGGCCTGTGGAGCAAGCCTTCCGCCGGCCTAAGCAGTCGCAAACATACCCTTCTCCCAAGGTGAGCCCAGGCCATGCCAGTGCAGGCCACAATAAGCCTAGGATGCAGCAGCCGGCCCTTTAGGCATGTTAGGCAGGATTGGGCTGTTAGCCTCGTTCATTACAAATTCTTTAGCCCTCACCAAATGGATCACACAGCAGCCCCTCTTTTGTGTAGTGTCTCCTACTTGTTTTAACTTAGGCTTGTTATGTGATGCTCTGTTGATGTTGTGTTTTGTTGTGCTATGCTGCTGGACATTGACTGTTTTAATAAACTATTGAATTGAATTGATCACACAGCAACATTTAAATCACACTCTAAGGTCTAAACCAGACATTATGGAAGAACTATGGGTACCAATGACCATAGCAGTTCTGCATCACACTGTTCTCTTTGCCCAGTAACACAAAATACATGATCTTTCTCGTGTTCTGCATTTCTCTTGCCTGCAACGTGGACTGGCCGGGTTCCAAAGGGATCTTGTGGTGATGCAGAGCAGGTTGTTCTGGGTGCACCCAAAGACTTGTTGCCATTCAAGAAAGTCATTCTCTGAATCATGGCCACATTCAATCTGTAGCTGCACCTCTCCTTCAAACCTGTGTAGAATTATGCAAAATTCCAGTTCAAATGTTGTGACTGAAAAATAAACTGAAAGGATCAAAAAGATAACATATGTGTTGTTTAGTGGTTTAATGAGCTAGAAATCTTTATTTTGTTGAACAGGAAGGTTAATTTGATTAAATGATGCATTACTACTTTTTATTCAGAAGAGTTGGATTATGTGAGTTGTGACAAACAAAATCATATTAAGCAACCATTTGTAACAATTTGTGATGAGGATGCTACGAACGTTCCAGTAAGATTTGCAAAGGTTTCACTACAGCAAGGGTCACAATTTTGTCAAAGGCAAAAAGTTTATTGAAAATGTTTTCTATAAAAATGATTTTTTTTCCCCAGTCAACTTTGCCTAGCCCTCTTTTAATGAACAAGAGCACCCCCTCAAGGAATAAAATGAAACATTCACTTAAAGATAAATTCAGTTTTTCCAAGTTTATTTTAGAGACCTAGTAGGTTTGTCAAAAACCCTGCCATGCCAAGCTGGATTTTATATATTCTACATCTACTTTTTCACAAAAGAAGCTGTTGTTGTTGTTTTTAAATAACCACTAAAGTAAGTGATCTCATTAAACAGAAATTAAAGTGGATCATTACAGTTGTATCTGGTTGTAAGTTTCAATGTGTATAAAGAATCTCAGTGTGCACATTCACTTCAATGAATGACCTTCTCTACTTTGTTTCATTCCCATTCACTTCAGTGGAGAAAGCAGCTCTGTGTGAGCGTGAATTAATAAACACACCCTTAACAATAAATTGAGCTGTGTGTATGACATCAGAGCTTTTTCTCCTGCAAAATATTACTGAATCAGTGTCCGTACTCCCTTTCGCTCAGTGCGTAGCACTATGTGTCATGCAGTGCTTTGAATATATCTGCAATTAGGCCACTAGCACTCTGAAGTGAATGGAAATACAGGTGTCCCCCACTTAACGACAGGGATAAATTCTGGAAAATCCGTCATATAGTGAAACCGTCATTAAGCAGGGCTTTAGATAAGGGAGCACTTAACATCCAAGCCCTTACCTAGCACGAAACAGCTGAAGAGCTGGGGATTTAAACTAGGCTTACCAGATCTCCAACCGGGACAGAGTGCTAGACCTTTAGGAGAAGGAATGTGGGCAGGTGTAGCTTGTTAAACCTTAGAGCACAATCCTAGGCATCCATGGGGTTTCCTTCTGAATAGACATGCATGGGATTGTGCTCTAAGGTTTAACAAGCTACACCTGCCCACATTCTTTCTCCTAAAGTTCTAGCACTCTGTCCTGGTTGGAGATCTGGTAAGCCTAATTTAAACGGATGTGTCTTTTTTAATCTTTGCTTTTGTCCTCTGTCTTATATGTGGATTGTCAACACACATGTGGCCCAATAAGAACTATCACTTTGCCTACTTTACATCTCTCATTCTGGCACAAAAGGGATTCTACTCCTGGTTAGACCAATGCTTTAGTGAAAAGTCCATAGTGCAGCTAGTTGCTGAATTATGCTGCACACTAAGCACGTTTGCCCAGAATGAATCCACTCAGTTTAATTGGTGTTTACTCCCTAGTAAATGTAAATAGGATTGCAGCCTTAAAGATCAAATATACATACAGGTTATACGTATACAAATAACAGTGCAATCCTGTGTAACCTTGCACCGGTGTAACAGTAGATGCACTGGTGTAAGTGCACTTATGCCAGTGTAACTGCACTTACACCAGTGCATCTGCTGTTACACCAGTGCAAAGTTACACAGGATTGCGCTGTCAATTAATGGAGCCATCTCAACTTGTTATTTAACAGCCTTACAGTACAATCCCATACATATCTACTCAGAAGTAAGCTCCAATGAAGTCAATAGGATTTACTCCAAGGTAGGTGTGTATACGATAACAGCATAAAAGGCCTAATGATAGTCTGCAAATTAAGTCAAGAGACAGTTAATTTCCCAGCTGAACAGTTAAACTGAAGAGGACCATATTCTCAGATATCACCTACCAATCCATTGTGTGAAGCACACAAAATGGGCACTGAATAAATAGTTTAATTTATCTAAGTGAGACAGTCTGCACAGCCCTATTATCCTCATTCTGTAAGCAAAACAGAGCAATTGCTTCATGCTTGTACATGACATTTTGTCAGTAAAATATGCCAACTTGATATTGTAGGCATTTGCATTTTATATACTTCAATGACCATCTGCTTACAGAAATTTAATCATACAATAAATAAAACCAAAGAAAGCAAATATTAATGAAGATGGGAGGAATTTTAATTTGATGAACTTTCCCCCCCCCCCCAGATACTGCAGCTAGTAATAATAATAAAAAGGATTATCAATTAAAGCAAGATGACACTATTAGAGGCAGTTATGGTTCTGGCATATATGCTGACCTAAGAGGACTGTAAATTTCCAAAGCAATGTTAGGATTGTAAATTCCCAAAATACAAATCATTCTTTAGCACAGAAAAAGCTGATTCAATTACTTGCAGCCCTAGGGACAACACAGTGTAGTATTTTGTACCACCCAGTGTAGTATTCAGAGTTCTACAGAGCATCCTTTTTTTCTTGGTACAGAGAATTCTTGCAAGAAGAATAGCACATCTGAACATAGATATGCAATAAGATGAAATGTACATCCATCGCCTAATTCCCCCTATGGCAGCGGTGTCCAACCTTTCAACATGAATGCTCCTGGCCCTTTAATGGGTGTCTAGGTGAGGACATTTCGGCAGGTGCAGCTGCTTTAGCAGCACCATCAGCGCTTGCAGCTGCCAAGATTCTGTCTTCTACACAACTCTTTGAAATGCAGAGGCCCTAATGATGGACGGTTGACCACCCCTGGCCTATGGCAATTTCTGTTCTACTTGCTCTGCAGATGAAGCCAATGGTGAAGAGGACATGATGGCCTTACAATTTTGACACCATTCGATGCATGCCAGCATAGGATCCCCCTGCATTGCATCATCATTCCCTCCCCCTCTCTTTTACACACACACACCTGAAACCATTCAAAAGCTAATTAAAGGTGCCATTCTGAAGACGAAGCAGCCCTTTTCCAGGTCCTAAGCACCATGGCAGAATTGCAGCCAGCGGGTTCAAGAACTGAAGATATAAAAAGGACAGCAATCTAAAGTAAACTGTGAAGCCATTATCAAGCTTCCGCATACGTTCAACATTTTGCCATACTGATTATTATAAATATTTAGTCTCACAATTTATCTTCTGTTTATAGTCCCTGGAGAAGGTAGTCCAAATGGCACTGTGGTGAGGTGATAGATAACTGTATTCTTGCTCGGTTCATGTCAAACAGCATTGTTTACTGAGTGGATCTTCTTAGGGCAAACACTATGTTGCATGGAATACATCAGTGGTTCCGATGCGCTTAACTTTTGCATACTAAATAGCAACTTGTGGGCCTGATGCAGATCAGGAATGTGGTGTAGGGCAGATGTGTTCAAGGAGAGAGTTGGGACCCAGAAATGGATTGTGATGCAGGTGGGTCACGGCAGTGCTGCTACTGCCATGTTATGTTGAGGCTCAGGCCTGCACAGTTTGGATGGTAGCTAGAGGATTGGGGCCTAGATGAGGTAAATCCCGCCAGAGTCTTTGGATTTAGAAGGGCTGTTTTGGCAAAGCCCTCCGATCTTTGGTGGGTCCCCTCAGTCTTTCACCCATTTGCAGCATGCTCTCTCCCTTACCTTTACTTTCTCTCCCTCTCCTTTCAACACCGAGCGCATGCTGCCTCATGCTACTCTCTTCCCTGCCTCTTCTTTCAATTGTCTTGGAAGGAATGGGTCAGAACAACATAGCAGTGCATGCTAACTGGCCACCACTGAATAGGAAAAGAAGAAAGCTCCCCTCTGACCCACCTCTCTCGCCCACGGGGCTCT
The DNA here is from genome assembly GCA_026170595.1 of Plestiodon gilberti rubricaudatus. NCBI lineage: Eukaryota > Metazoa > Chordata > Lepidosauria > Squamata > Scincidae > Plestiodon > Plestiodon gilberti. The sequence continues at coordinate 82,578,200 of JANXHW010000001.1, forward strand.
TGAAAGTAGGTGCCATGTTGTGGCTTGGAGTTTGACAAGTTGAAGACCACTGGTTTAGGAGGAGAGGGGCTTTAACCATTTGCCCCCAGCATGGTCCCAATCTGGATTGGATACCCTTACAGCTGTTATTTGCCCAGGAAGGAAGATAGAGATACAGTCCCTATCGAGAGGGGCTTCACCAAGGCTGCTATTTAGGAAATGAAATTGTGCATCATCAACAATGTATTTAAAGTCACAGTTTGGCCCCTAGTCTCCTCACCTCCAATTGAAACAAAGCTTAAATGTAGCCTTCTTCATATGTTATGGCCTCATGAAGGGCCAATACATCTTTGTGGCAAACAGGAGTATACTGACTAGCTACATACTCTGGCTCTGCCCGTGTTAAGCACTTGTAGGTGGAAGGAAGCACTGAACACAGGTAGAGTTTCTCCCCACATCCTAGAACTTTGACCAGTCAGGGAAGTCGCTAGTTCTCTCTATGTGTCGGTTTGGACAACACCATCTGCCAGCCACATTCCCATGTGATCAATGGTGAAGTCATGCACATCTCCCTTGCTTCTCCCCCTCCCCCCCAGTGAGCTATTCTACTCTGCATACTCATGTGGAGGGCAGATTATCCAAACCAAACCAACCCCATAGGGTTTAAATAACAAAGCAGATACAGTTTTTAGACCATACGAATAGAGCAGTGGTTCTCAAAGTTCTCCCCGTGAGGTGGGCAGAACTCTGAGTGTCTGCGGGGGCGGGGCCAGTGGCAGCGATCCCTGGGGATTGCTGCTGCCGGCGGGAAAAATGCCCACAAAACCACCGGTTTTGGTCTTACCAGGGCTTTGGGGAGGTCTGCACGACCCTCTGCAGGCCTCCCCGATCTTCGGATCACTGAGAAACAGTGATTTTCGGGCACTTCCAGTTTTCGCTTCTGGAGGTCCTCCGGCATGGCTCGGAAGGCGCATGCCTTCCCGCTGGCGGCCCTGGCAGTGTACTGGTCAGAATACTGTTGGGGAGGCTTTTGTGACTAGTGCTGACTGCTTTACGGCAGTCAGCGCCAGCACGGGAGGCGTGCCACCATTGGGCGGCGTGCTTAGGATTGAGCTGTCAGTTTCATTATGCAAAGCCCCAACTGGCAATTACCTTTTATTTCATCTCAACACAGTTCTCTTTGTGAATCATTTGTAATTCACTAAATGCTGCATATTTTGTGTTGCTGTTGTCATCTGATTCATTATTGAAGAAAGCATTTGTTGAACTGTTTTGCAATACATCGCAGGCATCACAGTCAGCTCAGGTTGCCCACTTGCTATTCTGGACGAGTAGCTAAGCTAGACGTTTTCAGCCCCATCCATTATCGAGTGGTCGGAACTTTCAAAATAAGGAAATAAATACCAAACACTGTTGTTCATGCCAGGACGCCCTTGTTTATATTCCAGTGACCTTTTAAAAAATTCTGAGCAGTTCCACTTTGGGGCAAAAAAGTTGCTTTAGGGTAATAGAAGGTCACCAAGCGTGTTTGAAAAGACCATGCTAAAAAGTCAATGTCATATTGATAGGGAAAGCAAAAACATTCAAAAAGTGGGAAATAGATATAGCTTCCTTAGCCGTGCGGCCGAATTTGGCAAGCGCACTTTGTTTAGCAGATGGTTAAGATACGACGTGTTGTTTCCTGAACCTTATTTGCCCACAAGAGGTTTTAAGTCACCTTGCAAGTCGTGCCTTTTCAGAGATGTTGTTTTCCTGCTTTCAGCAGACTCATGAAGGACAGTTTCCTCAGAAAGGAGGAAAATAAAAACATCTTTTGTGTTTCAGCATGCATTGGTTTGAAGGGGAAGAGGATGTGCATCCAGTGAATTGCCAAGTCGCAGTGTCTGTTACTTCAACACATGCTCAGCCCTTTCCGGTCAGTGTTCAAGGGTATACAAATTAAGGAATATTTCCATCAGTCTAGGGACATTTTGTTAAGAGGGGTACTTTTTTAAAGAAAGAGGAAAATTCTGACAAAAACAACCACTGGTTAGCACACTAGTTGTACTAGTTTCAAGCTGGCTGTACTTCCAAATACTGGATCTTACACAAGGGTTCCAAAACATTTTCTAAGAGCCAAAATTACAAATGATGGAGGTTCCATCTACAAGAACTGTGTAGATGGGTGGATTTGCATTGGGATCATGGTGCTGAAGGAAAGGATTTTTAAATTCCCCCACCCCTGTTTTTCTGATCTGAATTGTCTCCTAGAGCCAAATTGCCCCAAGGGGAAAAACACATATATACTATTCAGAAGCATTATGCTTCCTTCCCTCTTCTCAACTACTGAACCATCTCCCTCTCCTATACAAACACAGAGTATGGTTAGGCCCTGCTCATCTCAGACTGACAGCGCAATCCTACCCAGCTCCTCCACTGGTGTAGCAGTGGTGGAGGGCAGAACAGGAGGCTTTGGGAGGGAAAGGGGATTTTAATGCCAGTTTAAATCCCCTTTCCCTCCCAAAGCCGCCTGTTCTCCCTCCACCACTGCTGCACCAGAGAAGGAACTGGGTAGGATTGCACTGTGAGAGACATTTCTGTTTAAAAAGTGAGCAAAGCCATCTTTGGATATGTTATTTCCATCTAGGGCAAGAGGTCTGGCTCAGTTGGTAGAGCGACCGTTTCATATCCCTGAAGATCTAAAGGACGGCCTTTCGAGACGGCCGGAAGTCTCTGTGTCTATCGTAGAGCTGCCGTCACGCCGAGCTGATAAGCGTGCAGAGCCTCTGTGGGGGAGAGAAACTGCAGCTGCACTTGAGTGAAAGTCAAGGTTGCCTGTCAGCTGAAGTGTGGTGAGGTGAATGCCATAGAGAGAGAGATGGACTGTGAAAGAAACCATCTAGAATGAAGGGTTCTACGAACAATTAGAACATACTGTACTATTGTATTGTAAAAACCCCTTGGGGTTTAGAAAAGCCTGCTCATGTAAACCACCTGTGAATTAAAGTCAGAGGAGAAATCCAATGACCAAAGAAAAGGCGGTATATAAATACTGGTTTGTTTGTTTGTTTGTTTGTTTGTTTATTATTATTATTATTTACTTCAGCATTTATTTATTTTATTTATTTAAAGAATTTATATCCCGCCTTTCTCCCAGCAAGGGCACTCAAGGCGGCTTACAACATTAAAATACATATACATTAAAAATTAAAAACAAGTACTTAAAAACAATTAAAACAAACAACTAAAAACAACCCCAGTGGGTCAACCTGCATTCAAGTTGAACACAGGGGAAAGGAGCTGTGGAAGAGTCCTGGCTAGCCACACACCCCATGCTGACTCACTCTCTCGCTATGTCCCTGAACATCCCTGCACACAGTGCTTATTTCTACAAATTACTCAGGGTTTATAGCAAGGGAGTGCATCTGTGGGGGGAGGGCACATGTGTGCCTATTTAGCACATTAGTACCCAAACTCTGTTCCAGTAATCTTAGCATAAATATAGATGTGAATGTTGTTGCAGAATTCTCAAAGAAAGAGGTTAAGAATGGGAATGCCCCCCTCCTCACTTCCCTGGTCACACAACATGAATTATCTGTTGATAATTATCTACAATTATCTGTAGAAATCAACAGCTGACCCTGCCTCCTGACAAAGGGGTGTATGTTGTTCTCCTGACTTTTCTCAGAGAAGAGAAATCCACAGAAACTGGTTGACCTGGCTATTCTCCATTGCAAATACTTCTGTGTGGAAATCCTGTAGTGTTAGTTATCATGAATGGGTTTTTTTTTCCAGGTAAGGAAGAGTAATATGAGCACAGAAAACATAAGTAGACCCCTGAAATTATGCTGCTTTTAGTGAGTTTGCTAAATTGTTTTGTCCCTGTATTGTCCCTCTCTAATCATCTCCCTTCTGAGTTATTAAGCGCTTTGGAATTTGTCGGTTTTACAAGTATTCCAAAACAGAATCTGTCTCCTTAAGAAAAGAAAAAAAGACTGCGCTATTTTGATTTCAATTGTTCCCTCATCCACTCGATTTAGGACGCACCTAAATCATTTTAAAGCTTGAAAGAGACTGGTTGAATGAAAATTGACCTTGTCTTTATGCACTTCAAAGTGTTTGTGAAGGAAGAATTTTTTATTTTTCCCCAAAGCATAGATGATAATTTTTCCCCCTTCATCCTTGTACAAAAGTTAAAATAACATTCCGTTGTCATCTATGGCTCTCAAACGCTGAATTATGTGAAGAGCTAAAGCTTGCATTAAAGGATATTGCTAGGAGCCTAGTTGTTTTTCTGATGTCTTTTTTGAGGAAAATGTAATGTTTGCTGAGATGGCCAAATTATCCCAGAATGAAGGTCCAACTCCAAGTTTGAAGGCAACGTCCTTTCCAGTGGGTCCTGGTCTCTACCCTCCGGCCTCATGCTGGTGGGTTCTGGCTGGCAGGCCTACCAGCAGGAGCAACAAGTGGCAGCAGTAGTGGCTGCAACTGCAGGCCAACAGCAACAGTGGGAGCCTCTCCCCAGACGCTGGGTGGGCAGCATCTGCTCAGCAGTGCCAGCTAAAGTCTGGAGAATAACGGGGTGAGGAACACAGGGAGGGAGGCTTAGGGTCAAACTAACTCGATATTCACAGAAAGGAGTGCTGTGGCCCTGGAATGTTTTTGTTTTTCAACAAATAGTGTTGGGGAGCCATGCAAAAGAGCCAAACACTGCAGCAAGTGGTAGGGGGGCCTTTAGCATGTAGATACCACCATGGTTCCTAGTGCGATCATGCACATACACCCTGCACTTTATGGTAAGGAAAAAAAATATGAAGATTCTTTTGAAAGCCAATAAAGCTTTTTTATTACTATAAACAGCATGCGAGGAAGGCACATGATTGAGCTATGAACTGAGGCAGGGTCTAAATACTAACCCCACTACGGTTTTGGGTGATTTCACACATGCACCTCTCCCACTATTTGTTTAAAAAGAAAAAAAGAGGCAAAGGCATGTATTTGCATGCACATCTAGTTTGAGCCTCATCATCAACCAACACTTATGGAATTTCTTGCCCTTGGGAAAATTTCAAAGTCCAAACTTTGAAGTCATTTCAATTAGGCCTAGCAGATAATGATTGGGATGAAGGTAGTGCTTGGAGCCCAGCAGGGGAAGGAGGAGCAGGAGTTGTTGAAATAAGGTATCTCTTGGGGGATTTGGGGGATTTTGTGTGTGTGGGTATTAAACTTTTTTCATGATTTAGTATTTACATTACTGAGACTGAGACACATGCAGAGCTTTCTGAATAGAAGGGCAAACATCTGCATCAAATAAATAAATAAGCTTCCCTAAGACAGATGTTAGAAAGACTCTCCATTGTTTGTAATGCCAATTATGTACTCAAATGTGTCTTTTTTGCCTGCTTGGTTCTTTCTCCATTCATCAAACAAATTCTCACTTTAATTACTGCAAGAAGAACCAGAGGGGGGGGGGAGAGAGAGAGAGAGAGAGAGAGAGAGAGAGAGAGAGAGAGAGAGAGAGAGAGAGAGAGAGAGAAATGCTTGCCTACAGTTATGCTTTGTCCAGTGAGATAGCACGACTCAAAAATAAATTTGTGAAATGTATGAACATACCGCATCATTACAACTTGATCTAGGGCAGGGGGTCTCAAAGTGGTGGGTCGCGACCCACCACTTTTTCCAAAAGTGTCCGATATCCCTGTAAGGGGGGGGGTAGCCAGCTCCAGCATTGGGGGCGGCGCTGCAGGATCGTGCCCACCCCAACCCCAAAACACTTTTTTTTAAACATACCTGACTGTCCTGCCAGCTCCCCGAAGGGACTGGGGGGTGGGCTGCGGCCACCTCCACAAGCCGCCCCAAGGCTCTAAAACAGTGGTGATCACATTCCACAGCCCACTTCCCTCCTCCCGAACGCAGCCGGCCAGGAGAGAACGCAGCAGTGCGGTGGCGGCAGCAGCAGCAGCGCGTCGGGAAGGACAGGAAAAAAACCCAAGCAAAAATGGCAGGGAAACAGCGGCAGCAGAAGCTGCAGCGCAGCTGGAAGGATGGCAAAAATTAAAAAGGCAAGCAAAAATGGATGGGAAACATATTTATATACTGTATTTTCCCCTCAGGCTGCTCAGGCTTTTGGCCTTTTTTTGCAGGCGCGGTAGTGGGGGCAAGTGAAGGCTGGGTCACATAACTAAGCCCTTCAAGCCTTGAGGCTATTCGTTAGGGCTGCCTCATTACGAGAAATGGATTAAATTTTTTTCAAATAAATAAAATATTACTTGTAAATAAGCTAGGTGGGTCCAGACAGAGTGTCATTTTAAAAAGTGGGTCCCAGTGCTAAAACGTTTGGGAACCACTGGTTTAGCATATACCGATACTGTCAATTCTGAATTAGCACTCAGCTTCCAGCTGCTCCGATTCCTAGAAGCGAATCCAAATATGCTTCCCTGACTATAATCTTGTGTGGCAAATTTCACATGTGTCGCAGTGCTGTAATGAAATAGTTATATCCCTCATCCATTAGTGAAAAATACAACTTTGCCACAATCTTTTCAGTATCGACTATAGCGGTGTTCTAGATTTATTTATTTTTTATAAAAACGTGCATAATGCATCTTTTTAAACCAATGCTAAACAATGAAGAGATTAATGAAACTTGTTTTAGATAGTTATCATTGGATAAGTCTGGCATGCATTTGTTGAATCATTCGACTTCTGTCACTATAAACTCTGGGTAAGAATACCTTTCTTATAAGGGTGGAATTATTAATATTTGTAGAGTTTGCTAATTTAATAGCAGTAGCACGTTTTGAACACTGCCTTTTGGATCTCCGATGCAAACATCCTTACTTCCCTGTGGTGATACCCCCGACAGATAGTAACTAGGTATTTTCTCAGAGTAGTTAAATGTGTTACACATCTAGCCTTTTCAGTCTAGCGCTGTTTGCAATAAGAGCCATTTCCCTTGCTGCCAGGTGTTGAATCCTTTCTCCCTCTTGTTTAAAAAAATTAAATGCGCTGGCTTTGAGACCACTTTTATATCTCAACCTGACTGGCCACAAGGTGGTACTATTGCTTTATCTGAAAAAAAAATTGCAGGTAAGATTAGTTTCTTCTAAGGGCAGGAGAATTCATCACCATAAACCAGTATTCTACCTGGGAAGTACATTAAGGGGTCACTTTTCAATGAAATCTAGTTTTCCTTCAAGACAGATGACTGAAGATTTCAGGGAAGTCAGCTAATTTTGACATTAATGTCTTTGCTAAGCAAACAGGAATAGGTATCATTTTCCATGTTTCGAAGAGTGTTCATCTGACTGTCTGAGCATGACAAGCTCTGTGGACCACCCCAATCTGTGCGAGAATGAATGCTTCCTAGGCACTGACACATCTGCTAGTCTGCAAAGCATGATGAACTTTGATGGCATTATATAAACCACCACTCCGTTTTATAGACCATGTAGAATGTCTACATTCTGTAGACAGAATGTCCGGATGACATCACCTTTGGAAGTACTTAATTGTTTTCCTCAAAAACAGCAATAACCACAACCTACTGCATGTAACATAATATAGCATTTGACAAATTAGTTTTACAGTAGTTACCCAGGATTAGGGTCGGGTACAGGCACACTCGCCACCTGCAAACCTGATCCTTCAAGGGGAGTGCAAGTTACCCTATCCAGAACAGAACCCCTGTCTTGTCCAGCCTGAAGCTCAGCTTGTTCATCCACATCCAGCCTTTCACTGACTTCAGATTCAGAACCTCCCCCGCCCAAGCTGCCCCAGCTGGGATATATACAATTGAATACAATCTGCATATTAGTGATGCCCCACACCCAGAGGCGTCGCTCCAGTAGGGGCGGGGCCGTAAGTTTCGCTCCGTCCTAGTCCCGTTTACCGAGCGAGCAGGAGGCGGCCCCGCCCCCTCACTGTCGGAGCCATTCCTGTGCGGAGAAAGCAGCAGGCACGCCTGCACACAACCCACCAAGCCAAATAAAGCTCACGAAAAGAAGCTGGAATAATGACTGGTGATTTGGCTCACAAGTTGTCCTAAATTCAGATTTGGCTGTGGGTGAATGACAACTTTTTTTTTTAGTACATATCTATATAATCTGTGTAGATCCTGTTGCAGAAGTGCAGTGGAGTCAAATCTTTCCACTGGGCCATTTTCATTTCTGTCGTGATTTGCTAAGTCAACAGTCGTCATTGGGAAATGTTATTTATGCAAACCTGCCAATGTTGATTACTTTTTGGATATTACAAAGGAAGCTAAATCCAAAGACAGCAATGGTGAAAAGGCAGGCCCCCACAGGGTAAGTAGACTGTGGCCGTCCTGTAATGTCTCTCTGTTTCAGAACATTCATTAACTTTGAAATGTTAATGATGCACCTGCGTTCTGTTATGGATGACAATAAATCAGTACCGAGAGCTACTAAAACATTTTATAATGTGAGCATTGCAGCACTCGCCATATTAAAACGAACAGAGAAAAACAGTACATTAAATTGTAACCCATGTTAACAATTGGCATTTTTTCTTCTCAGAACAGTACCAAGTCAGAACAGCTCAGTGAGCCTTAAAATCCTTCCATCAATTAAAAAAGTTTGCCATCAATTAAGACACCCCCCCACACACACACACACACACCAAAAGGAAGTTTCATATGAGAAACACCTGTTGATTTCATTTTGTACAATTTGACAGGGAGTGTATCTTCAAACTGCATTTTGGCAAACTGTATTACATATGTTGTACATATTACATATGTATTACATATGTGTGGTCCCGAGGTTGAACTGCCTGAAGACTACTGGAAGCTAAGCAGGAACAGTCCGTTTTCATGCTGGAAGGGAGACCAGGAAGTCACTGATAAGCTGTCATGACCCTCGGTGGCAGAGAGGAGTCGCTGTTGTGTGGTGCGGTGAGAGAACAGACTGGAATGCTGAGAATGTCAGTGACAGAGCGATGACAACTGGAAAAATGTTTCCCTGTTCAGCATGATCTGTGGCGTCCTGCGGAGAACTTGAGGCTTGTGTTCAGCAGCTAGTGAAGATGACTACCTCATGGAGGAAACCAGCTGGAATTGTAGGGTTCTATACAGAACAATATTGTAAAGATCCTTATCGGATCTAGATAGGCCTGCCTATGTAAACCGCCGTGAATAACATCTGAAGAGCAATCTGAGGATAAGACAGGCGGTATATAAATACAGAAATAAAATAAAATAAAATTATAATGCAAAAGTGTGCTCCTTCTACTTCCACATTTTAAATAACTGTATTGAAAATGTCTGCAAGTTACAGTATGTTAAAAGTCTAAACTGAAGTATTAAAACTTGCCTTTTTCTGAGCTGATTTTACCCTTTTTTCTAATTATTAACAGTATTTATATATCGCTTTTCAACAAAAAAAGTTCACAAAGCGGTTTACAGACAAATTCAAATGATTAAATGGCTCCCTGTCCCAAAAGGGCTCACAATCTAAGAAAGATGCAGAACACCACCAGCAAATAGCCACCAGAAAAGACACTGTGCTGGGGTGAAAGGAGGCAGTTACTCTCCCCCTGCTAAATATAAGAGGCGCACCAATTGAAAAAGTGCCTCTTGCCCAGTTAGCAGGGGTTAGATCTCTTCTTCTTCATCATCATCATCAACTACAACAACATCCTACTTGGCTGGCTTGGCCTTGTAGCCATTCATGTGTACATTTTACTGCTCATGGTATGAAGAAACCCAACCAAGTCTGAAAACAGCACCAAACTATTTTGGATAGTTCACAAAGAATACATCCCCTGGTGTTGCATTATTGGGGGCAAACAATATTTGTTGGGTTAAAAGAATATTGTATGTGAATACAGACTAATTGGATAATTCATTATGAAGGTATTGGTAATACTCTGTGACAAATTCTTGCAAATTAACTGTTTGGAGTTATATGCAAACATCTTATGTCAGAGCTGTATACAAATGTATACGTGGCCTAAGGCTGCACTCCTATACACACTTTCCTGGGAGTAAGTCCCACTGAACTCTGAACAATGGGACGTACTTCTGAATAGACATGTATAGGATTGTAAGAGTATGTTTAAAAAGAACTCAGATTTAACTGCTGATATTTTGGGTTAGATGATCATCTATTCATTACACATATTTGTTCATCTCTGATCTACCCCCTCAATTGAATTAAGTAGGTTAACAACAAAGGGAGTTTTCCTCTCGACGCAAATGGGTGAGAATCCAAATCAGGAATCAAAACATGAAAGCTTCTCTTCACACACCCAATGCTGCAGTTCCAATCTCTATCAGGGCTCTGAGCAGCTAATTGCATTAAGCACATGCACACAATCATGTAACAAGCATATCATCTAGTTTGACCCTTAGGTAAAGGTAAACTTATCCCCTGCTCGAAAGCCAGTCGTGTCCAACTCTAGGGAGCAGTGCTCATCTCTGTTTCTAAGGCCGAAGAGCCAGCGCTGTCCGAAGGCACTTCTCTGGTCATGTAGCCGGCATGACTAATGGAACGCTGTTACCTTCCCTTCGCAGCGATACCTTTTATCTACTTGCAATTTCTTGCTTTCGAACTGCTAGTTTGGCAGGAGCTGGGACAGGAGACATGAGCTCACTCCGTCACACGGCACTCGGGTCTCGAACTGCTGTCCTACCGACCTTCCGGTCTGCAGTTCAGCGTCTTAACCACTAAGCCACCGCAGCCCTTAGTCCTGGACAATATGTGACCCACCAAGCTGAATGCTACCCATCAGACATATAAGATGGCCAGACAGACAATTGGTGGGCTACATTCCATTTGGTGGCTCACAAGTTGTGCCGGCCTTTGTCAGATGAAGAAATATTATTATTATTATTTATATACCGCCTTTTCTTTGGTCATTGGATTTCTCCTCTGACTTTAATTCAAAGGCGGTTTACACAGGCAGGCTTTCTAAACCTGGTTTTTACAATTCAATATGTTCTAGTCTTGCACAAACCAATTAATTCTTTGTCCCATCTGGCTTTCACTCTAAAGAATTCTGATGGAGTGAAAACTGACAACTTCATATACAGTGGAAGGAAGCTTTTCAAGAAAAGATCATATCCTAGAAAGAAGTTCTATAACTGTGGTGCCATTTGATGCACTTTTATTCTGATAGTTGGATCACATTGCTCTTAGACTTTACAAGTTGCATGCAGTTTTTGGACTCTCTTACTGCCTCTCACTTTTAATATAATGCTGCATTCCAGGAAAATCTTATTTACAAAAGTGTTTGAAAAGGGAGAAGGTTTGTAGTGTTGACTGAACTTATTTTAAAAGTATGCCCTACAGGGTTAGTACATGGAATGTTAAATCTAAGGAAAGTCAGAACAATATTTTTTTTTCTGGGTTGAAGTCTAAGTCATGATAAAGTCAAAGTCTGCCTTTAGCACTACCTGCCCACAAAGTTACCTTCTTGCTCACACAGAATGCTCCCCCCCCCCCACATCACAAGATAAAGCCAGGAATGCTGTGATTGACAATGTACTTAACACTGGTCCACATCAACGTCAATGCTAATCTTTCAATTTCTGCTTGGAGGGCATGTTTTTAAAGACTAGCATTTGAAACTATGAATATGAGCTTTCTGACATTTTGGTTAGGGACTGGTATTGAAGAGCCTGCAGGAGAATTGACCAAGATACAGAGTAGCCTGTGCAAATATATCCCACACAGCAGCAACCTGAACCCCAATAATTGCATCAAAATGTCTATCGCCATCTCCATGAGTTTAGATCATCTCTTATTTAGGAGACCAGAGCATTAATAGTCATATTAGTTGTTCAGAACAAAACATTGAGATGGAGCCTTTCATTGCATGAGCTAGAGTCTAACATCTAGCGAGTTTTCAGTGTACATCTTTATTGTTCAAACAAAAATTGGGGGGAGGGGGGAGTTTTGCAAGGTAGTTCTTATCCTGACAAGTACATTTCACAACAAAGGACAAGTAAATGGGGTCTTTAATAGAAAAGAGATCCCACCTGCATTATATCCCATAGTTAAGCAGCTTAAGATATCAAGTCAAGTAAGCCTTTATTGGCATCACCTTAACATATCAGTTTGTTGCTCTTATCACGTTGTTCATAATCATACCTACCAATTGCCGGATGTTAAGTGTGCTAGACTTCAGGCTTTCAATCTGACTTTTGTTTGTGTTCATGTTGATTCTGACATGGCACTGTAATTCCACAAGCAGGGAACAGAATTTGCACCCAGGCAAGTCCATTTAGACAACATAATCTACTGGGATGGGGAAACCTGTAATTTGCTGCTGGCAGTATTCAAATTGCACAGTGGTTGAGGTTCCTGTAGTTTGTATACTGGCTGAATTAGAGAGTCTGGGATGCACATAAATGGGATGTTCCTGTTAATTTGTAGAATTGTGAAATGAATTAGAAGATCACTGGGTGTCCTCCCCTCCTCAGCTCTCTATGGCTCAGCCTCAACCTCCATAACTCAGCTCACAGTGCGCCACAGGAACAAAGGTTGCATTAACAAAGTGCATCTAGGGAGCTGATCTAGTGAAGAGAAACCCCCAGACTAGTGCAAATAGCCAAGCCACACACTACAGAGCAACATGAAACAAACACACAACCCAAACCACGAAGGTGACCAAACACACCAATGTAGGAGTGCAGAAATGGTCCTTTAAGGAGAAGAGTTGATACAGACAAAGACAGGAGAGGACTTTGCCAATAAAAGGTGATGATTTTCATAAAGAGCCAGAGTTTGTTACCGAAAACACTGTGAACATAGCAAAAAAGGGAGGAGGAACCAGTTCCTGGTGATAAAAGGGAAATGCTTATTCTAAGGAGACACCAGTGGCTAGTATGACTTTAAGGATAAGTATTGTTAAATGAATATGTTGGACTCCACTAGCATTTATAAGACGTTTCTACAGGTTGGTTGGTTTCTATAATACATTTTACATAGCGGCATTACATGCGAGCTATTTGGCAATGGGTGTGTGTTAAATCATGACCAATGGTTCCAGTGTCATCACAGATGTCATTGCTAAGTGCCCCTCTAATCTGCTGCAATAATTAATTTTCTGTTTACTGGAAATTTGTACCAGCCTCATCGGCGCACACACAGGCACAGATGGCACAGCCGTATACAGTGGGCAACACTAAAAACTGGCAGTTTACCATCTGCAGCAGTTTTTAACTACAGTACTTGATATTCTGGGATGTAAATAATGTATTTAAAATAACACTGAGTGTATATTCTTATTGTCTGCCAAGAACAGAACATCTGAGCTGGCAGTGGGCGGGCAGAAATAAATGTGACCTCCCAGCTTTCATACGGGGCCAGTGCCAATATTTCCCCCAATTTCCCTGCCAGGGAAAGCATGAGAGAGCTATGGGCAAGTGTTCAGTAATTCCATATCACACATTTGCCAATCCACTTCCTTGTGGATAATTCATATGCTCAGCTGGTCCTCCTTCTAATTTCTATTTTAGGAGAGTATGCTTTTAAACAGGACTTGATTCTAGAAAAACCCTCTTAGCACATATCTCATATAGAAAAAAATGCCGTATCGCTGCTGATAAAATGGTAGAATTGAAGCTCAGCGGTAGAACAAGTACTTTTCATGTGCAACATCCCTGGTTGACCCCCTAGTATCTCCAGTTAGGAGACCATCCTAGGTAGCAAGGCTGCCTGAAACTATGGAGACCATGCTGCCAATCCGAATGGACAATACTGGGCTAGACAGAACAATGGTCAACTTGCTGTAAGACTTGTTCTTATGCTTAGGCTGTACCTTAGTTCCAAAGCAAAGCCACAGCACAAGCGAATGCATATTTACTAAGAAGTAAGTCCCATTTATTTCAATGGGTTTTACAGCCAGACCCTGTGTAAGGATCCACGGCCAGCCCATAGGGCTGGCCGCAGGATCCTGAGCCCTTCCCGGGCCGCTCCAGCACAGCTTGGGGACTCCGTGGGAGAAGGGGACAGTCATCCCCTTCCCCCAGTGTAGGACTGCCCGGCCCCAATGGGCCTCCACGGATGTACGTTGGCTCTCGAACCAATGTACATCCGGGGTGGTGGGGTAAGGGCAGCCCAGGCTGGGAGACAGCTGGGGATATCGCAGCCAATATCTCCGCCCCATCCCGGCCCAGCTAGCCTTCCCCCCCCCACCCGTCACTGGCCAGTGCAAATCTCACCTGCTCCAGCGGCTGCGGGGTTGGTTCAGAGGCGGAGCAAGGCTTATTCCACGGGTGCCGAAAACGTGCTTTTCGGCATGTTTACGGCACCCGGCGCCTGAAGTTAGGGAGAATCACGGCCTTACTCCCAGTTAATAATAATAATAATAATAAATAAATAAATAAATAAATAAATAAATAAATAAACCACCATTATTTATATACCGCCTTTTCTTTGGTTATTGGATTTCTCCTCCGACTTCAATTCAAAGGCAATTTACATTGGCAGGCTTTCTAAACCCCAATGGGTTTTTACAATACAATAATGTTCTAAGCTTTCGGATAACCCTTAATTCTAGACAGTTTCTTTCACAGTCCTGCTCTCTCTCTGGCGTTCACCTCACCACGCTTCAGCTGACAGGGCAACCTTGACTCTCACTCAAGTGCAGCTGCAGTTCCACTCCCCCACAGAGGCTCTGCAAGCTTATCAGCTCAGCGTGCCGGCAGCTCTCCGACTGACACAGACACTTCCGGCCATCTTGAACAACTGTCCTTCAGATCTTCAGGCATAGATGAGACGGTCGCTCTACCAACTGAGACAGACCTCCTACCCTGCTCAGGTCTTAACTACTCAGTTAAGTGAGTAGTGCAGCCTTAATAGATTAAGGTTCAATTTTTTTTCCTTTCTGTTAGACAAGCAGCTTATTAGTAACAAGAATGAAACAAAATGGAGCGAAAACTAGTGTTTAGCAAACAGGAGTGTATGATATCAATGGCCACTCTCGCATTACTATCTTCTATATAGGCAATTCATCGCAGAAAAATCCCTTTTGTCTCCATTTGTATGCCTTTCTTAATTCTTATGATGAAGTATTAGGTAAAGGTGACCCCTGACAATTAAGTCCAGTCGTGTCCGACTCTAGGGTGTGGTGCTCATCCCCATTTCAAAGCCGAAGAGCCAGCGTTGTCCGAAGACGCCTCCGTGGTCATGTGGCCGGCATGACTCTCCTTGCCGCAGTGCATAGCATGCAGCTGGAACACGGAGCATTGTTTACCTTCCTGCAAGGGGTACCTATTTATCTACTCGCATTAACATGCTTTGGAACTGCTAGGTTGGCAGGAGCTGGTCAAGCAACGAGAGCTCACCCCGTCGCGGATTCAAAGTGCCGACCTTTCGATCGACAGCTCATAACAAATGCCATCATTTCTTTCAGTGTCTCAAGTTGTAAAAGAGATAATTAAAGTGGGGCTTTGGAGGAAGCTTGCCAGTTTACCAGTAAGACCAGTCTCACGGCCCTCTAACAGTTGCATAGAACCAACTGTAGAAGTATCTTCAATCTCTACAAGGGGAAAATCTGTGCCTGCTGAAATTCTCAATTCTATGTAGCTGGTAAAGGCAAAATTCCGCTCCGAGTTGAGTGTGACAACCCTTCTTGGGAGGAAGGATGTGCGTATGGGATAAAAAGGGCACTGGAGTTACATGAAAGGCAGGGAGCACAGAAAGGTTCTGCCTTCCGAGTCTGCCTTTTGAGAAAGGTGAACATTTTCCAGGGCTTAGAGCCAGAAAGTGAACAAATAAGTCAGTATAAGTAAGTATAGTCAGCAGATGGGGCATTTAACTCCATAAAAAGGGAGCCTCCTGCAGTACAATAATGGCTTGCACCCGTCAACGGTATGTTATGATCACCATGGTTGTGGGCCTGTGTCAGCTCTAGCAGAAATATGGGGAAACTTTTCAACACCACATTAAATAGCCAGAGCATACAGTGTGCCATAAATATTGTTCTTGCGGCAGGTTCGCCACATACACCATGCTGTTACATTTAGAACTGCTGGCCTACAAAGATGGACACCATCACGCTAGGGCGAGCTTCCATGCCTCCGTTCCACCTTCCTGGCAGCTGTGGTTGGAGAGGTGGAGACTGTGCCTGTACATCCATACATCAAGTCTATTCCAAACATGACAACATGTATATGGAGGAGCCACATATTTTTGCTTTTTTTAGCAACATCCTTGTGGCCAGTGTAATGGATTCAAATATGGATTTGAAAGCTCTTCATGCAGATTTCTGTTAGAATTGGCCAAACTACAGTCATACTCACAAGTCATACCACTGGCAGGACTCCAAGTGATTGCAAGAGGCTCCTTACTTACGGAGTTGTACATTCTTTTTATTGGCTCTGTCCTTTTGACTTCCCGGAAGCAGAGTGGGTTAGTGAGGAGCAGAATGCTTTGTTTCAGAACTACTATGTTCTCTAGTGGTTAATCTAGCAGTGACATAATAAAAACAAACCAGGCTTTTCAAAAATGACAACAATAGTGATAGGACTCAATTCTAGCTTACTAGTTTCACTTTTAGGCTCATCATTCTGACTACAGAACATGCCAACACCCAACATTTCTGAAAAGGGTAAAACCCAGAAACATTTGTTACACTAAACATAGGTACATTCCAGTGCTACCTGGCAAAATGCCCTCTGTGAAATGGCCCTCATTGCCGCTGCATCCCTGGGAATAAGATTGCTGCATAACCAAATGATGTTAGTACCTGGCACTTTCAAGCACGGGGAAATTCAGTGGCAAAGAAACTTCCACTAACACAAAGTTAAGGCTCTCCCTCAAACGTTAGAAATAACACTAAGAAAACAATATTAATAATTGTTCTTCTATGCTCTTAATTCAAAGTAAGCCCCATTGCCTTAATAAGACAGGAGTGTATTGTCAACTGCTTCTTCCATTTGCAGAAGTTCTGTTTATGCAAGGGTGAGAAGTAATTTCTGCCAATATATCCCCTTCTCACTGCAGTCCCCAAAATATCAGTTCTTGAGAATCCCCTCCCAACCTCAGGAGCAGATTTGGAGGGGGCCATAGGGGACTGCAGGGCAGGGGGAAGGAGACACAGGTGAGAATCAACCCTTCCCCTTGGACAAATAGAGCTTCTTTGGCAAATGGAAGAAGCACTTATCAGAAGTCTTATTAAGTCAGTGGGGCTTACTTTGAATTAAGGTTATATAAGGCCAATTTATTATTAATATAGCATCTTTAATGCAATTCCTTTGTAAAGACTGGCCATAATCACTCTCCCCCTCCCTTACACAGAGGGAAGAAGCACTTAGTTAACAACCTTTTCTTTGGATAAGCACGCATAAATCAGGCTGCACGCTTATGAACATGGGCTTTCTTCTCAAACCATTTTTGCCTATCTATGGTGGCCTGTGAAAGCAGGTTGGTCTCTCAATGACCTGTGCAGTCCTTTCATCTTTCCCCTCCAAGGTTATTGCAAAATATATAGATGTGAGACCAAAACTTCAACCTTAGAAGCCTGAAGAAGCTATGCTTACAGTGTGACTTTATACATTTGCCCTTCCAATCATTGAATTGTGCCTCTGAACTTTCCTTCGTGTAGAATTCACAGGCCCCTGGCTATGGTGAAGTTCATGGGAACATAGGGAGCTGCCTTATACCAAGTCAGGCCCTTGGCCCATCTCATTTAATATTGCCATACATACAACTGACTAGCAGTGGCCCTCCAAACTTTCAGACAGGAATCCTTCCAACCTCTTCCTGAAAGTGCTGTGTTGAACCAGAGACCTTCTCCATGCAGAGCATGTGGACTACCCTGAGCTGTGGCTCCATCTCCATCCACACCATAGAAGTTATAGGTAATTAAATTGTTAGCTAGGAGATCTAGATGATATCGGTGCCGACAAGAATTAACGTCTCTGAACATCTTTCTCTCCTCCAATCCAGCAGTATCTAGTGGGCGCTCTTTCCACAGAGCGCCCCCCCTTGTAACGGCTACTCTATTTTAACACAGGAAGGTGAAAGGTGATCTATGGGTAACATCTCTTCCCTCTATGGAAATTAATGGGAAACCGTGCAAATACGACCTACGAATGCATACGGTTTGCTAGGCAAACCTCATGGTTGGATATAATCCACTGAGCACATTTCAAGGACAGAAAATTCCATGCATATTAAAATGTTAAATGTTTGTTTAGTGGTGTTAAATAAAATGAATTGGTTAAGATGACTTCAGACATTTTTCCTAACCCAAACAGAACAAGCAGGTTGATTATCCAAGTCCTTGCTATAAAATCAAGCCACATGGATATTTTCCATGAAATGTGGCTAATTTAATAGATTGTTAAAATAGCTTTATTCTTTCTTCCCAGCAAGTAGCCTAGACAAGTGGGCTGTTTTTAAGCCATTCATTTAGAAACCCAAATAAAAACAGGGTGGCAATAAAGGGTCACAAAACAAATCTTTAAAAGGTCAACTGGCCACTAATTTCTTGGAGAGAAAGTGCTTTAATTCAGGAAGGGAGAAATGAATACTTAACAGGAGTCTGTAAAGCAGCCCAGTATATTTGCTGAAATGAGTGTTATCAGTCTTTCACTAATATTCTCTAGGTAAAGGTAAAGGTGACCCCTGACAATTAAGTCCAGTCGTGTCCAACTCTAGGGTGTGGTCTCTAGGTCTGCC
Organism: Plestiodon gilberti rubricaudatus; assembly: GCA_026170595.1. Taxonomy (NCBI): domain Eukaryota; kingdom Metazoa; phylum Chordata; class Lepidosauria; order Squamata; family Scincidae; genus Plestiodon; species Plestiodon gilberti. Next base: position 82,596,811 of record JANXHW010000001.1, read on the forward strand.
CAATACAAAGATATAAACCATAGCTTGTTGCTACGAGCAGACACAAGCAATGTGCTCCTAACACTTCCTCTTTTGCATGTGGTGGGGAGATGAGAAGCATTCAAATAATGGTTTGCAACAAAGTAAAGTAGTATCCCTTTTTGTCCAAATATGGGGAATTGTTATTTGGGAAAAAACACAGTTTGTTCAAGTATTGGAAGATCAAATCAGGATCCTCAGTCTCCAATGGGCTTAAGTGGGCCTAGTGCAATGAAGTCACTTCCGCGGTTGTAACCTGCTCTGCACAGCAGCCCAATCCTGGATAGGATTGGGCTGTCGGCTTAACTTTATAGAAAGGAGTTAGAATGCTACAATTGGGGGGGGGGGGGAAACAACTGTATAGCCACAATGCTTCTGTCAGCATACCTGAATGCAAAGTGCATTCTGGGATTTAATTCTGAATGGAACAAGATATTGTAACACTTATTGTATTTAATCTGTGGCTAAACTGCAGCTTGTTGGCATTTCTATCACTAATGGTAGGAAATATCAAACTTATGGATATGGGCTGTTTCTAGCTACTCCAATCTGAACAGAACTGTTAAACATTTTATAAAACTCTGCGGAAGAAACAAATCATCCAGACATTCTCAACTTTTTTTTTTTTTGCTACAGCCCCTTAGGACCTCTTCTCAGGTTCCACCCCACCACCACCATCCCTGGTCAAACAAGGATACAACATGAATATATAAATATAAAATAATTCATCACAGATTTCAGTCTGTGGCCCCCTTCAAATGTGCCAGGGCTCCCCAGGGGGCCGTATGGTTCCTGTTGAGAATGGCTGACAAAATGCACATTGTCATATGGCATTTCTCCCTATACGGCTTGGGGCCAGGATATTTGAGAGACCGCCTACTTCTATATAGTCCGGCTCGTCTCCTTAGGTCATCACAGAAGGCCCTTTTGCGGGTGCTGTCGCCCAGGGAGGTGCGAGGGGCGGCGGCCAGAAACAGGGCCTTCTCAGTAGTGGCACCAACCTTATGGAATTCCCTCCCCTTTGATTTACGAACTGCTCCCTCCTTGGACACTTTCCGGCGAGGCCTAAAAACCTTCTTGTTCCAAGAAGCCTTCTGAGCCCTTGCCTCTTTAACATCTCACTGGTACAGATGGGGGTGCTGCTGTTTTTATGCTCCTGTTGTGACTGTCGCCATGATCTTTTTAATTGATTTTTAGATATTGTTTTTATTAATTGTTATTAATTGTTTTTACTGTTTTAAAGTGTGATTGTTTTTATACGATATTTTTTGTATTTTTTCTGCTGTGAGCCGCCTTGGGTCCCTTCGAGGAGAAAGGTGGGATAGAAATACTGTAAATAAATAAATAAATAAACATTGTTGGAATATGGATGGAAGCATTGTGAAGGATAAAGAGCACCAGATAAAGAGCATGACGCAAGTAAAACTTGAATTGTTCCAACAGCAACTGGAAATTCTGGAATATCATCATACTGGAAAAATAGTTTTGTTTGTTTATTAATTGTTCCAGACAGACTCGTCTGCAAATATCTTAAAAATCAGAATCTTCCATTACTGGCATATGGCATGCAAAAAGCCCTCCGAAAGGACGTCTTTGAAGTTCTCTTTTGGTTCTGAGAGGATTGTTAGCTGCAGAGGATGAAAGTGTTTTATCATTCAATTCCACTGATACCCGGAAATATCCACAAATGGAATTCAGTCATCCCCACCCAGTTTCTACAGTCAAGCCACCTCTTTGTTTCCTGAAGATGAAACATGTCAATTACTAAGTGTACCTGCCCTATGGAATATTTATCCTCAAAAGAAGAACTGAAAGCACACTGTAAAACAGCCATTCCAACCATAAGCCTGTACTGTACATAAACAATGCAAAAGCACTGACATGGATTGGGACTACAACTGGAAGATTCATCTAACTTTGCAATAATGTCCCCCACCCACACATATGCTCTATGACTTTGTATGGGTTTAACAACTATCAGACTGGGCCAAGTCACCCACACTTTCTACCCTCACAACTGCTTGGCACCACCCATCGGGTAGATGGGGACCACCAGGCAGCTGCCAGTAATGAAGAGGGAGAGGAGCCAGGCCAGAAGTGGGGAGGACAAAAAGGGAGAGATGGAGGGGTGAGGACAGAGAGGGAAAAGGAGAAAAGTGGAGGCATGAAGACAAGGTGAGGGAAGAGAAAATAATAAGCAAAATGGGAAGAGAGAAAGGAATGCAGAAGACATGAGGGAGAAAGAAGTAGAGAGTCGGGGGGGGGGGAAGAGCAGAGAACAAGGGGAGAGAAAAGAGGATCTGGCTCTATGGGGGTATGAGAAAGACAAGAGCTAGACTCACCCCCTCCAAGAGTGAAAAACACCAGCAAGAGGAAACCCTTAGCTTTATTGGCCAGAGATGGGGACTGATTGACACCAACTGGGCAGAGAGCCCTGGAATTCCCTCGCCGTGTGGGGTGGAAGCTGACCCTCTGGGTCTGGGGAGACTTCCAGCAGAAAGGAGCATCAGGCAGCAGATGAATGTCTGCCAGAAGAAACCCATGATGGACTGTGCCTTGTTAAAGGAATATGTACATGTAACACGTACAGGAACATGTACAAGAACATGTAAAGGAACAGAAGGAGTAATTTGAATAACCCCCTTCCTTGAGCATTATTTCTTTTGTCTCCTGTGACTCCTCTGCCTCCACACCACTGCCGCCGCCACCTCCTCCTTCCCCAGTGCCGGACCAGAGAAGTCTGTGTCTGCTCTCAGCACCCTTCCACCAGCCTGTTTAGAAGCAGCAGCCAGGCAGTGGAAAAGGAGGAGGTGCAGGTGGTAAGGGGAGAGGGAAGTCACTGCTGCTGACAGGGCAGAGCAGTCAGGTGGGCTGTGGGCCAGGCAGGCAGGCGGGGGGTGCAAGGCACTCCCACTAGTTCACCACACCCCAGCCTGCCTGCCTCCCAAAGTGGCCACTTCACCCGGCCTCATGGGTGAGTTGGTCCTGATAGACATTTCAATGACGTGCCGACAGCATGCTAGTAGCGCAGCTTACTGTAGGTCGACGGAAGCAGCCTTGGCATTCTCAAGCAGGTGCTTCCACATATTCGTATGCTTACCAGGCAATAGTAGATAGATAGGGCCACAGCACTTGAGTCAAAACTTTTGCTAGGCACTACAAGTACATTGCGTTTCACTTTATCGCTGCAAACCCAGCAATTCTGGAGATCTACTGTGTGGATAGAAAGTACTGTATTTCATTAACCATCCCAGAGATGTATGAGGTGTCTATAATGCAGTTTGGCTGTCTGAATCAAAGCAAGTATTTAACACTTTAAAAAAAAGTGTCTAATTTGATTTAATGAAATGATTACATAGCAATCATCTTTGGTCTTTGTCATTTTAAGGAAATGTTGGCTACTCCAGCAAAAAGCCAAAAAAAAAAAAAGATAGATAGAAAGAAAAAGAAATACCCACACACACAACACACTTTGGAATCTCTTCAAAGCTTTTGGTTTTGAAAGAGGAATCTTTGTGTTAAGTGAACAGGAATGTGGACTGATTAAAGATATGATAACAGTTCAAATAAATTGGCAGAATGCTATCAAGGATTTGTTGACTGATATACTCCTTTACACAACTGTTTAACTCCTGTGTGAACTATGCCTTCCCCCACTTTTTCAAAAAGAAATTATATTCCTTTGTTCTCAACATGAATAAGCTTAGTCTCATCATCATAGCCCAGAACACATTCAACCACGGAGGACCAAGCTACACATAATAATACATGCATAAGCTGGCCCTTTAAGAGCTGTGTTATAGTTACAAATAGCTGAAGGACCATCTGGAGCAGAACTAAGGTGAGAAGCAGGGCAGCTTTAATACTTTGTTCCTGCCATGGTTCCCATCCAGATCATCCACACTACACCCCATGCTGTTTTAACAAAAACAAAGCTCTTAAAGGGACAGTTCACACACTTAACAAGTAGTTTGATCCTTACTTGTGTTTTAGGATGACAGCTTTACTCAAGGAGTTCTCAAAATGTCAAACCATAGGGGTGGGGGAAGAAAATGACAAAAATAAAGCAATCTGCAACTGAACATCAAAATTCTAGAGAAGTCATTCATAAAAATTAACCTTAAAAACCTTGCTCCATTCAGTCAGCAGTGTCAAACTGATGCAGAGCAGGACTGGGGATGGAGAAGGTGTGTGATGGGAGGAACAGTTACAACATGACAATAAGTGGTTCACACATGTACACACGTGGTTCACAAGTGCAGGAGGTCTGGCTCAGTTGGTAGAGTTGCCGCCTCGTAAGCCTGAAGATCTGTGAACGGCAGTTTGAGACACGCCGCTGACAAAAAGCTGTGAAACCTCTGTGAGGAGAGAAAAAGATGCTAGCTGCATCTGTTGAGCATGGGAGGTGAAGGCCAGTGAGAGATCAGACTGAGAAGGAGACCATCTAGAACAGGCGTTCCCAACCTGTGGTACGCGTACCCCTTGGGGTACACAAACCGCAGGATGGGGGTACACGAGACGCTGCCACAAATACTGTAAATGTTTCTGCGGGAGGACACTGCATTTACTCCAATCTGCAGTCTTTCAGTTAACAGGATAGTAGAAAACATTATTGTGGTCTAATTAAGAACTGTGCCTTATTCATGCAACACAGTTCTGTACCCCTTTTTGTCAAGGCAGCCCTTCAAAGATGTTTATGTATTTATAAATACAGTAGTGTTATAATAAAATGATTATGCACTACAATATTCACAGGAACGTATCGTCACAAAACTATTATTATTATTATGCCGCCAAGGCATGCTGGGTCACAGAAGCAAATTATGAGCCTATACATGCATATTCAAAAGTAAGTCAGTTTCATTTTAATAGGGCTGACTCCTAGGTAAGCGTGCTTTGAGAATCTCACTTTGGAAACACAACAAAAATGAGCTAGTAGATTCTATCTTTGGCTTCAGTTTTTGCTTACAGGGGCTCCCTGCTATTCGTGGATCCGCTGTTTGCTGATTCACTTATCCGCGGATAGCGGATCCCCCCATGCACGTGAACCTCCCCCCAGCTCTTACTTTTACTCAGCAACGTTCACTTGTTCCTTAAACAAACATGATGAGCAGCCACCTGCTGCTTATTGCAGGCAAGTAGAGCGAAACTAAGTGCTAAAGAGGCTCTGCAAGGTTAATAAAGTTAACTAAAGTTAACAGGAAGTGCTATTAACCTTGCAGAGCCTCTCTAGCACTTAGTTTCGCTCTACTTGCCTGCAATAAGCAGCAGGTGGCTGCTCATCATGTTTGTTTAAGGAACAAATGAACGTTGCTGAGTAAAAGTAAGAGCCGGGGGGGGGGGGGTTGCGCGCATGCATGCAGGGGGGCCTTCAGAAAACCATGGAGGGGGCATTTGCCCCTATCCATGATTTTCATGTATTTGCAGGGGGGGCTGGAACGTATTCCCCACGGATACGGGGGCCCTACTGTACTTAAAACAAGGGTTAGTTTTGGGTCAGGACTCACCAAGCTTAGAATCAGAACAGGTTTTGAATGCCATGATTCTATCACAGAATTAAAACAGCTGGGCCTGAACACAATAATTTCACTCCCAGGCGATAACCCTGGCCTCTATGGGTGGAGAAGATCAGGGAAGAGCCTGGGGAGTACAGGGAAGAGCCAGTAAGAAAGTGAAGCAATACAAACTATCAATCCTACCTCCTTCAAAAACATAACTATGTTCAAGCTACAAAACCCTCCTCCCCTTCAACAACTACATCCCCATAGAGCTGAAGAAAAGTATTCACAGTTCCAAATCTTTCAAACACAGAAAACTCCAAAGTATGTCTGCCCTTAAAACAGTGAGAGGAAAAAAGGAATGCCAGAGCTGAACGCACATTCTCTTCAGGCTTACCCAAGGCCCTTTTGCATCACTGAGCATGCTCAGGGCCACCTTCTTGTTCTCTGAAAGTTGACATCACCTCTGGGAAGCAAGACTAGAGCAGCCAATTCCATGAGTTTTATGATGTCCTGCTGAGTCAGAAGCTTCACTCCGTGATGGTGATTCTTACATGAATAGCATTCAGCCTTGTGGAAGCCTGAAGCACCAGGCAAGGTCTTATTACTTGAGTCTTTCTGTAAATACTCTGTGTCTTGGGCTGCAATCCTATGCACATTTACCTAGGAGAAAGTCTCATTAAAGTCAGTTAGGCTTACATCTAGTAGACATGCATAGGATTGTGCTGGTGTGCCAATTTCAAACAATGAGAAGAACATGATTGGTTAGTGGAACAATGGCCTCTTTAACTCCCTCCCCCTTCCTGCTGATATCTGAAAGACAGAGAGCGCAAGCAATGGAAAACACAGCGACACTTCATTAATGCAGTGACTGTTACTCTAAAACTGAAGTCTTGTTAGCGACCTTTTCCCTTGTTGTCAGGGTTGGCCCAACACATAATGAAGGAGCCTTTGCTCTGACAGCCATGCTATCAGTCAGGGAAATGATCTGTTCCAAGACCCCTTTGCCCTTGGGATCCTCGGCAGCATCACTTCCATCTTCTTGGGGATCCTCTTCAGCTAGTTAACCCTCATTCACCTGGCTGCATCTCCCTGACTTCAAACACTTGTTTCAAAATGAAACAGCTGCTCCTGGTTATTGAGTCAACACACTAGAGAGCTGTGTGTGTTGTCAGCATAATGTCAGCATGGAACGCCCAAACATTCAGGTGCTCTTATGCACTGACCTCATGTAGAAGTTGCCCCCACATTGATGACAACAGAAATGCCTGTGGAACATCACACTACAGTGCCTAGGAGGCAAAACAAGAACCAGTCCCTGGAACTGCCCCACCAAAAACATCACAACCACTCCAGGGCCAGCCAGCCCGCTCATGTCAACAAGTTCAAGCCAATTCAGGTTCCTCAATGAATGTAGCTTGGTTTGAAATACATGTCAAGAATGTTTTCTTTTCAAGTAAGGTATCACGTCCATCCATGACTTCTATTAAGTAGGTTTCACTTAGTACTTATGGGTTGCATCTGTCCATTAATCATTTTTCAGTGAACTGAAGGTTGCTTCACCCATTATGTTTTCTCTATACAGGTGTCAAGTCATGTGGAAAAACACACACATGTACTCTTTTATGAAGATCACACGTATCTATTTTGATAGAAGTAAAAAAAAGGTAAAGGTATCCCCTGACAATTAAGTCCAGCCGTGTCCGACTCTAGGGTGTGGTGCTCATCTCCATTTCAAAGCCGGAGAGCCAGCGTTGTCCGAAGACGCCTCCGTGGTCATGTGGCCGGCATGACTCTCCTTGCCGCAGCGCATAGCATGCAGCTGGAACACGGAGCGCTGTTTACCTTCCCGCAAGCGGTACCTATTTATCTACTCGCATTGACATGCTTTGGAATTGCTAGGTTGGCAGGAGCTGGCCAAGCAACGAGCACGCACCCCGTCGCTGCCGACCGAATCGAACTGCCGACCTTTCGATCGACAGCTTATGGTTCAGCGGTTTAACCCGCTGCGCCACCCGAATACAGTACATAGAAATACTGTACATTAACTGGGAAAACATGTTTCCAACTACTGTTTAGTTTCCTGATCCCAAACAAAACAGTCATGTGCGTGATTTTTACATAGGAGAGTGAGTGTCCACAGGTTATTTCTGCACCAGTGTTAATGGTGAAGGGAGAATGTCATGTGTGAAATGGCCTGCAGGATAAATCTGACTTTAAGTGTCTCCTCCTTGCTGCCTTTTAAAAAACAGGATTACATAAAAGCAAGGATAAATGTCTAACAGCCCAATCTTATCCTCCCCCCCCCCCCCGCCGCCAATGCAGCAATGCCAAAATGGCTACTGCTGCATCCTGTGTAACAGCAGTCACAGCAGTCTCATAAGAACATAAGAACATAAGAAGAGCCCTGCTGGATCAGGCCAAAAGCCCATCTAGTCCAGCTTCCTGTATCACACAGTGGCCCCACCAGATGCCTCAGGGAGCACAAGACAACAAGATAACCTGTTTCCCTTTGACACTCCCTTGCACCTGGCACAGAGAAAACCCACTTCTAAAACCAGGAGGTTGCTTATGGCTTGTAACCTGTGATGGTCTTTTCCTCCATGAATTTGTCCAAACCCCTTTTAAAGGCATCTAGGCCAGGTGCCATCACCACATCCTGTGGCAAGGAGTTCCACAGATGAATTACACGCTGGGTAAAGAAATATTTTCTTTTGTCCGTTCTAACTCTCCCTCCACTCAATTTTAGTGCATGTCCCCTGGTTCTGGTGTTTTGCGAGAGGGAGAAGAATTTCCCTCTATCCACTCTCTCCATCCCATGCATAATTTTATACGTCTCAATCATGTCCCCCCTCAGGCACCTTTTTTTTAGGCTGAAAAGCCCCAGACGCTATAGCCTTTCCTCATAAGGGAGGTGCTCCAGCCCACAAATCATTCTGGTCATTCTTCGCCCAGTCTCCACTGGGTAGGAGAATATTTGTTCCCTTACCCACGAGTAAGCCTCCACAGTGCAGGTGGGTCTACTCAGACCTGCACCAGTGAAATCATTGGCACAGGTCCATGTGGACCTGGGATTGGCCAAACCTGTCACCTTCCTGGACCCGATCCACCCTTGCCCCGTCCCCATTGCCTCCCCGTTCCACCATCTCCCACTCCTATTCTGTAACATTTTCTGCTTTGTTCTGCCCTCCTCCGCTCCATTCTGCCCTCCCTCTGCCCTGTTCTGCCTCCCCCGCCATCCTACCTGTGTTGGCAGGTCTTTGAAGACCTGCTGGTGTGCAGGGGAAGGCTCCAGCCAGTGCTCCAGCACTGCTCAAACTCCACACGCTGCCGGAGAGCTCTTTGCAACTGCTATAAGGCAGTCTACACTGGTGGAATGCTCATTCTGCCAACATATGAGTCCAGTTTCCCTATCCTAAGGCTGCAATCCCGTACACATTTTCCTGGGAGTAAACCCCATTCAGCACAATTGGGATTAGTTCTGAGTAAATGTGCATAGAATTGTGGTGTAATTGTTCTATGAAAATGACAGAAATGTACCATATTGAGAAGAAAACTCTTTCATTTTCTGGAAGATTCCAGTCTAAAACAAAGGACATAGGAGAGCAAAGATAGAAAGTGAAGACTATGATTCCTTACAACCCACTCTTACTCTGTGAGGCCCACCCAAATCCTTACATTCTAGAGTATTCCCAGTATCCCTTTATTCACTACAACTACATCATCATCTCTGGAATTCCCTCCCTTCAGGAGGAAACAAAATCCAAAATGATTTCCTGTAAGTGCTGCAGTTTCACAATGTAGTTAATAGTCAAGAGCAAATGGTTTATGTAATGGTAGTTGATTTTAATTTATATTAAAATGTCTCTGTGCTGAGGCATTTGCTAAGTTGTTGCTGTTTATTAATTATTATACCACTTTTTATCAAGGAAGTTTTCAAAGCAATTTACACAGCAAAAAAAACACACACATTAAAAACATGAGAACCTAGTTCCCTGTTCCAAAGGGGCTTGCAATCTAGAAGTTGTTGCTGGCTGGATTTGCTCTCAGACACATGTAACCTGCACACCTGAGGGAATTGGGCAATAAAGTTCTCACATGCTTGATTCGTGTGTTTTCCAAAAGTGAGAACTTAAAATATGTTTTTGAAGTGAAAAAAAAAAAAGTCAATAAGTGTCACTCATATGTGTCACAAATAAGCTTCCAAATAGACTGGTTGTAAGTCTGTCTGAGGAATAGGTCTCCTGGATGTTGCTTGATAAATACGTTAGAACTTGGGGTCTGGTGGATGAAGACAACATTCTGCCCTGAACTTTGTATCTGTGAGCCAGCTAGTGAACTAGTTATTCGTATGAAGCATGTGAACATGTAAGCAAACACACAGCGCAATCCTATCCAACTTTCCAGCGCCGATGTAGCCATACCAACAGGGTGCACACTGCATTTTGCAGTGCTGGGGCAGTCATGGAGGCCTCTTCAAGGTGAGGGAACATTTGTTCCCTTACCTTGGGGCTGCATTGCGGCTGCACCGGCATTGGAAAGTTGGATAGGATTGCATATTTGCGTTGTTCCATACCTTGCTCAATACCTCTGCTATTGCCTTATGGTGCCTTTCAATAAGTGTGTTGGACCCCCTCCCCTATACAGTGGGGCTAAGAAGTGGAAACTGGTAGTCTTTTGATGAACCTCTTCAGGAGTCACTAATAAGAATGTTCTGCTGATGGGTAGTTGAAGAATGGTATTGCAAGACTAAATAGTGAAACACGGTCATAAAGAACTGGGCAATATGGAAAACATTAGATAAATGATTAAGAATTATTTAATTTTTTGCTGCACATTATTGGGAATGAAGACAATGGACACTATTCCGCAAACGTTAGTGATGACTGAAGACCTGTCCATGTGATGCTGGTGTGGGGGAGGGGGGAGCATGTACCTGCAAAGCACCACCCCTGTGTCAGCATGTCTGCTAAGTTCCATCCCCACCTCAGGTCTCCCCACCAAAGGCCCTTGTCTGCACTGACAGCCTTTCTCTCCATGATGTGGAACATGAATTGTTATTGCGTTAGTGTTACTGTGCTGTTATCGTGTTATATGTGTTGTTATTGTGTTATTGGATATAGTGTTATTGGTGCAGAAAAATCTTCCATGCAGGGGTGTTTAGCAGATAGATCAACACTGCCACCCCAGCATTGCATAGAGAGTGTCCAGAGGATGTTTGTGTGTACAGTACATGGTTTGAGTCCTGTTGAAATTGATGGAACCAAATTGTAGAGCTAAAAATGCTCAAGTTATACTTATTTTAATCAACTAGTTCCGACATCCATGTGCTTCATTTGATTCCTCTATACGTGTGGCCCAATGCTATTTGGACACGGCAAAATGGTGCACCAATGCCAGTGCATCATCCATCGTATCCTAAGCCCATCCAGGTTATGCCATGCAGCTGCTGCCCTCTCAGTGACGCCGACAACATCCATGGAAACCTCAACCCAGCCTGTCATCCATGGAGTGGCATCCTGACATCAGCACATCATCAGTGCGTCGTCAATGCAACATTGGTGTGTTGTCGTCGTGATGCCGTTATGACAGCCAAGGAGCCAATCACTACATCTGTTTATTGACTTATGTCTGTGTAAACTGCTTTATGAACTACTCTGTTGAAAAGCAGTATATATATATACTGCTAGGAATGAGCACCAGAACCACCACCAACCATGGGTAGATGCCCCAAGGACACAATGCACACAAACACATACATTCAAGAAATCCCTTTTTGACCATGGCAGAGCACGGCAGAGCTTTTTGACCCTTTTTGACCACGGCAGAGCATGTAGAAAGTCTAGAAAGATACCTCCCTTGGAAGAAGGCAGCAACAAACACGCAAGTCTCTCCATGGCAAGGATGAGAGTTGGGGGGGGGGATTAACCTACTAGAAAGGAACCCTTTTGCCAAGGGAGAGACTAGGAGAGTCACAAGGGGAGCCTCAGCAGTACTCAGGCAAAGCAAAGTCCCTGACTGGTGGAGTGAGGTCAGCAACCTCCTGAAGCAGCAGCTGGAATCACACTGGTCACTGCAGGCAGATATGCCGTAGACTTCTTTCAGGGTCTGTGCAGTGTCTTTGCCTATGGGACAGCTGCCTGTGGGGAGTAAGGAGAAGCACAGAAGGAGTAACAGTAATGAGGTTGGTGTGCTGTAATTGGTTGCACTGTATCCTACGCTATGGTATAGGAAGTGGTTGGAGTTGGGGGTGGAGGAGGTATAATTTTCTAGAGTTTTTCCCTTCTCCATTGATCCTTATGGGGTTAGTTCTGTTGTTAGTGTAACATTTTGCTAGTGTCAGGGGCATGTCCTTCATCTGAAGGAGGTTAGGCTATGGTGTATGCTGACTCCTCATCTTGCCCATGCCCTTCTATGTCCCTCTCACATTACCCTGCAATATCCTCCTTGTTTTAGCCTCTCCACAGGTGGGGTGTGCCAGCATCCAAGTTATGCCAGCGTAGCATTTTTCTGATGTTGTGCCGACAACCAGGCAGACTTCCGCACTGGCGGGGCCCTTGTTGCACTAGTGTACATGCAGATATGCTGGTGTGTCTGTCTGTATAGGATTGAGCTGTTGATCACTGTATACTTGATGACAGGCAGTTGAGTATGTGAAAAGCATTGTGTATGAGGTGAAATGACCTGATACACAAGTTCTGTGTGTGGCATTACGTCAGTAGTAGTCCATTCACACAGGAGATTTTTCACCAGGTGTTGCAATATATGTATGGATGGTGCTAAATAACTAGATACACGTGTGTGTGTCTGAACCCGCCTAAATTACAAAAAAAGTTTGATTGTGCACAATATGGGAATATACAGGATTATGGAGAAAGCATAGATAGCACATTCTGTACTACCTTATTACTGTATATTTTTGTTTTCAGTGATAATTTGAAACATCTCTTTTGTATTTATGATTATTCTTTTCCCTTTGTGGTAGTGTATTTAAAAGACAAACTGGAGAAATGATCTCATAGTAGTACATTATAGTGGCCTCACTGTGTCACTAAAGAGCTTTCTATGAAATCGACACTTCTTTCATTTTGAGTTTCCACATAATGGTCAAAACTAATCAAAATGTGTCTGCCTTTAATAAATTTACTTCTGCTCATTTGTTATTAAAATTCTGCATCCAGATTGTTCATACAAGCTCTGTGTAACAAATAAATTGTTGTGGAAGGCGGTGTGGAAGTATTACAAGTAGGCTCTATATGATGCAAGCCAGATTTACATAGATGTTTAAACTGATAATCTGCCTCTAAGTGTCAATTATCTCCTAAGGTTTGTCCTATGTAGAAAAAGACCTGTGCAGGAATACACACCCAAAACATGACATTGAGATTAGCTATCCATGCACAATTACAGGACAAATCTTTGACTAAACAAGAAGGTGGAGGAATGTAACCTCCTTTAGAATCTAATCTAGGAATCTTTCTGGTTAGGTATGTGGATTTACATTCCCAAAGTTGGTTTTACCAATATAACTCTGTGGACAAAGACCTTTACATTCGAATTGCTCCCAGATTATGGTATGCAGAAGGACACAGAAGGACAATAGACACAGAAGGACAACATGGCCCCCACCCCTTCCTCTCCCTTGCTCAGCCCCCAGTGTTACAGTGGATGGGGCTGTTATTCTCACAGCAATCCTGAGACAGGTTGGGCTGGGATTAACTGCCCCAGGCCAGGATCAAGGAACTTACTGCCCCAGTAAGGTTCATAGGCAGGGCCTCTGAGAGGAATTTTATCAGGGGGTACAAAGTTTCTTTGGGGCCCCTTCTTACCCCAAAATGGTCTGGGGAGGGTGGTGACGGGGGCAGGCAGAATGGGGGCGGGGTGGAGGCAAAACAGACAGAAACATCTTCAGAGAGCCCAGGTCTACTGGGCTTCCTGATGCAGAGTCTGATCTACCATTCAGAGTCTTCCTTCCTTTTCATCCGTAGGTCCAGGTCGAGTCCGGGTAAGATTGGAAAATGTACTAGGCCCCCTCCTTTGGCTCCTGGGCCCCTCTTTTGACTCGGGGCCTGGGTACAATTTACCCCCTGTACCCCCCTCTCATGGGCCCTGTTCAAAGGTAAGTAGGAATTTGAACCTGGATCTATCTACACTTGTTACTACACTTTAAGCACTACCTCACATTGGCTCTTGCAGTTGGAGACTCCATCTCCATTACTCTTAGACTTCCAACTACTGCAATATTCCTAGTAAGTGGCCTGGAACTGGCAAATGTGTCCTCTGAATCTTCATTAATGCCCAGAGAGGCCTCCAATTAAAAAAAAAAGAGATTTTGAGGGGAAGACACATGCCATTTTATTGCTCTGTATTATTTATATTAAATATACTTTATTGCATTTCATGAAACCGCTAGTGTCATTCTTTACCAACAAGCATTATAAACTGGTTGATGATCTTGTTTTATTACAGAATAAATGTTACAATGAAGCTGAAACCTCTTCTGCAGGTTCCTTTAAATGAAGTCATAGATAACATAAGTGAACAATATGGACATTAACAAGGTCAAATTCTTTAAAAGAACTATAATGTCAGATTGCTCACACACAACCTGAAACACTAATGGTCTAGCAAGGTGCTATGCTGATGATGATTTGTTAAGAGGCTGGTGAGCTGCTCTCAGAAGGAGGCCTCAGAAGGTGAGGAATGCTATGGGGAAAGGCTTAAAACAAGAGGGGTGAGAAGAGGGAGATGCTGTTAAGGCGCTAGGTGAGCCCAGTTGTCACATGCACTGCCTTTTCACCAGTGCCACTTCTGTCCAGGCATCATTTCACAGAGCACCTCTCAGCTGCTGAGCTGCGAAGTGATGCCTTGGAAAAAGCAGTGCTGCTGAAAGGGTGGCCCACGTGATAATTGGTCTCTCCCATATCTTGAAAATATGATCAAGATTTGCACGTTTTCTCTTCTGTCATTTGCAGTGAATGAGTTCCTATGTGAGATCAAAGTGCTTATTTCTGGCCATCATCTGCTTAACAATGTCACTTCCTGCTTAGTGATGTCACTTCTGGCCCTCAGCAGGCATCATGAATACTATTTGGCCTGCTGTATGAAACAAGTTTTACATCCCTGATCTAAACTATTTGCATGTGTAAAGGAAAAAGTGCAAATTATGGCCAAATTGAACTCTTTTTAAGTTGTTTTGCTGGAATTGTTAATTTCAAATGTAAAAAAAATTATGAGTCTGTCATTCAAGATCAAGTGGCATAATCCAATCAATGATAAAGTTTAAAGCATGTACATAGTTCCTTCACTGAAATCACTGAGGCTTTTCAAATACTAAACTGGATTGTGCTCAATAATACTGTATACAATTTTATGTCTGTTTTACTGTATATGGATTCAGCCAGGGTGATCATGGCAGTTGCAGCCTGATAACTGAACTTAGGGCGCAATCCTATCCAACTTATACCACCATTGTAACCAGCAGCGCAGCGAGAACGGGAGGCCCCAGAAAGGGAAGGGGATTCAAATCCCCTTTGAATTCCCCTTTTGGAGGGGATTTGAATTCCCTTTCCATTCTGAGGCCTCCCGTTCTCGCTGTGCCACTGGTTACAACGGTGGCATAAGTTGGACTGTTAGAGTCAGATAATCTGACTGTTAGAGTCAGATAATCAATTCCATAAGATGTACCTGGAGCTGGGCTGTCAATACGTGCTCAAAACCTTGTCCAAGAATAGTAGATCATTTTCAATCAGTATTCAGATAATCATAGCTCATGAGGTCTTAGTTGTTTTAAGAGAGGTCTTAGTTGTTTTAAGGTGAAGATAACCACTACCTTCTGGAAAGCATTCACAGTTTCCATAATCCACTGGATCAAGTCTGCAAGTGGTGGGCTTAACTTCTCCAAGAATTCTGTCCTCATCCTCAGTCTGCACGAATTTAAATGTATCCATAAAGCACTGGACAAGCAAGCACCAAGGTAACATCCAGAACATAATTTCTAATTAATATGGAATTGATATTGGAGCAAACACAAGTACTTTTATCCATGAAATGTTTTACAAACTGAATACAGCAGACTACTGGGCTACTGCAGAGTTTCAAAGTTCATGTAGCCTAAATATCCACAGATATTCTTCGATGAAAAGTAAACTACATCAAGCTCCAGCAAGTGTGGATCCTCCTGTCGAGTACAAAACAGCAAGTCAGGAACATGACTCACTACATATGCAGGGCCAGATATCATTTAAGACAGACCTATGATTGTCTTGGCAGCCATGAAATCCTCACCAGCTGTGGGGCATCAGCATGGATGACAACCTTCTCAGAACAATCTGAGGGTCTCCAACACCACATCCAAGACCACCTCCACTAGCTTAAGCAGAAAGACTGTTGAATGCAATGAAGTGAAGTGCCCAACACTAGGTACATACTCTTGAAATTAGCAGGTAATTGGACAGACATCCTGGACAGGTAGATAGATTTCTTACCACAGCCATACAGCTTCAGTATTGATTAGCATATCTACCAAGGTTCTTTGTCTGAAGTACCTAAGGGCAAAACCCAGCAAAAAATGACTAGATAAAAGGATCCAAAAAGGTCTACAAGCAATGTAGACAATGCAAACACGTGCTGTTGTCTTTAGCTGAAATTGAACAAGCATATTGAGTCATACAGTTCCAGAATTGTCTGAGAGTTTGATTATGTTAATGTTCTCATGATTTATAAATGCATACCAGTGGTCCTATATTGGGATGTTTGACAGTAACATTAAATTCCAACTTCTTTAACATATTTCCTTCTGCTTTGATGACTTGATTTCTCATTGAATCAATTATCAGTGGCCTTGGAGTTCTTTTTTTATTGTAAGGACACTTTTCTAATTTATGTCACAACATACAGTATTTACACTAAATTAAAGTTTCCTCTTGAGGAAACTACTCCAACCCGAATATGCAGATGATAAATGAATATGTCTAACTGCACAATCCTGCCCAAGTTGTGGCAGCCGGCCTAAATGGCCAGCCACTGCATCCTGCGCAGGTTGCGACCCGTGCCGGCATGACCCGGGTTTACCTCAAGGGAAGGGGAAATTTGTCCCTCCTGGTGTAAGTGGCTCGAGCTCCAATGGGCCTCCTTGGATGCGTGCCAGACCCAGAAGCAGATTCTGGAAGTTGCCTTGATCCACAAACCCGATCCAACACTTACAGAAACTATCAGCCATCCAACACTTGCTGGACATAAGGGCAATAGAGCCGGTCTCTCTGGCTCAGCAGGGCACAGGTGTATATTCCATCCTCTTTCTGATACCAAAGAAGGACGGGTCAATGAAGGCCATCCTGGACCTCAAGCGCCTCAATCGCTCGATACGGAAGAAGGGGCTGGGATACGGCCTGGGAAGGGGCTTGGGATATCAGCGCAATTCAGCGCCAATATCTCCACCCCCTCCGAGGCTGAGCCGGTCAATGGCCCCTTCATTCGTCACCCCTGCACTCCCTCCCTATGCCCCTGCACTGACTGGTGCAGCACTCACCTGTGTTAGCTGGCGCAGGTCCAGGACGGTAGTGAAGTAAGCAGTGCCAGCCTCTGTGCCGCAAAAGTGCTTTCCGGCACTTTCGCGACTCCTTAGGCCTATAGTTATACAGGATCGGGCTGCCCGTTACTTCCTTGCTCCAAAGCAAAGTGATTGATAGAAACTCCTGCATTGTCTCATATAGTAATATATACAGTTATTAGTTTCTTGTCTCCCTGGGGTAACTGTGGAATAGATATATCTATTAAAACCTCAAATATAGCCGTCTCTGTAAATACACTAATTGTTTCCAGGAAATGTTACACAATAACTATAGCTTGCAATATAATACATTAGGACAGTGTTTCTCAAACTGTGGGTTGTGACCCACTTGGTGGGTCGTGACCTGATTTCTTGTGGGTCCCAGGTGACGGAAAGATCAGATAAGTAATTGCCACAAGCCCCGAGGCTATTCAAAAATCAGATTGCTGCTAATTGCCTTTCAAAGAGCTGAGCTCCTGCAGTTTGCAAGATAGCTGCTAATTACCCTGCAAACAGCTGAGCTCCTGCAGTTTGCAGGCTTGTGTAAATATAGGGAAATAAATGTTTTGAGCGTCTCGTAAAGGTAGGTGGGTCCCGATAGAGTTTCATTTTAAAAAGTGGGTCTCGGTGCTAAAATGTTTGAGAAACACTGCATTAGGAAATCACATTTCCATCAAGAATCTATCAAGATTCTTTGCTCGGTCAAAATATTGCATCTTTGAATTGCACTTCCAAGTTCAATTATCAAAGGCCAATCTTGAATATATTGTCCGCTTTTCTCTCCCATAGGGACCCAAAGTAGCTTACAAAAAATCCTCAGTTCATAGAGGATATTATATATGAAGACTTTTAAAATTACAGCTCAATTAACCCCCCCCCTTTTTTTTGGTTAGGTGACATAATGCCTAATGCAGCTCAAGGCCTTGTAAACACTTTCAAATTTTAGTTATCAAACATTGCACATATTATAGAATTGGTGAGTACAGAACTTTAAAAAGGACTTTCAGAAAGCAAATAAATATATCTTGCAATTAATGCAGTTTCTCAAGAGCACACAGGCTTAAATTGATAGTATATATGGTGGTATTTCTCATCTTTTTGAACATCTCTGATAGTTACGGTATTTTAAGTGCTGGTTATATGTACAGTATATCAGCATAATCCTATCCAATTTACACCACCGGTGTAACCAGCGGGGGAGGGCAGGGCGGAAGGCTTTGGAGGGGAGGGGGGATTTAAATCCGCTTTGGAGGGGATTTGAATCCCCTTTCCGTTCTGGGGCCTTCCGTTCTCGCTGCACTGCTGGTTACACCAGTGGTGTAAGTTGGATAGGATTGTGCTGTATAAGAGTGAAGATTAACTCCTATTTATGTGCTTTTCAATGCTTTTCTCAGAAGGTTGTTCATTACAACTGTAAGTTTTACAACATGGTTGCCTGCCTGCCTGCCCGCCCTTCGTTCCATATTATTTATAAATAGCTTTTTTAAATGAATGGAATATAAATAAATCAAACCATACTTTAAATAAACTAGTAAGTTTACATTTGCGGTAGTTATTTGTCTGCAGGTAGCAATGGGAGGAATCCAAAATCTCAAATTAAAGAAAATAAATGAAGAGGACCAACATTTCAGGACCCAATTATTCTTCAATTTATTTAACCAAACTTCCAGATTTCTTTCTCAACTTCAGTGAATAGTAATCAGGATTATAGATTTTCCTTCAATTAGGAAAATGCACACCAAATTCTACTGTTAATCATCAGACGTTGTGTCTGATGTGGAAGACCACTGATTAGAATATGGAAGACCACTGATTTGTTTGCAAAGGGATTTTTTATTTTCCAAAAGTGGGATAGTTCACCCTTCACAATCCCTATCAAATATTTCTCCTTAAAGAAAGGAGGCAAGAGTACTAATGTGCATACATAAATATCTAAGAATCTTGGGAGTACCTGAATTTCTGTCTTCCACTTGAATAAGGCTGTTTGGAATATGAAACCTATTCTGCAAATGCAATCTAAAGCTGGTCGGTTGCATGAAATAGTAGTTGTACAATTCCACACTCACTTCCTGTCACAGTGTAACTAAGCAGTTCGTTGATTTCAGAGATCCTTTCCCATCCCAAATTTATGTGAATGCCTACATTCCTGAGACTTTGATTCCAGGACACTACTACAGAATAGGAAATAACTTCTGCTCACACCAAAGGGAATTTAAATCCCTCACCCACCTGAACCTTCAAAAATATTGGATCCTCTACTGTAGCTTTCTTGGGAGGTGTGAAGGGTTGCAGATAGGTAGAATCAAATCCCTTTGCACAACCAGGGGGTTGGTGGAATCAAATCTTCTTGTACAAGCTTTCCAGTCACACAGTAGGATATTTCTGCAGTCACACAGGCAGGCCACCACTATGGCAGATGTCAAATATCATAAAAAGCATAGCTTATAAGTAGCACCGCTACTCACTTCTTTAGTCACATTACTTCTGAGTTACCACAAATTTTGTTTGTTCTGCATTAACCTTTATTAAACGTTTTCTTACAACATTGTAACTATGTTGGGGGACTCAGGTTGTTTATTCTAGAATGTGTGGCAGTCTTTGCAGTCATAACGCATTAAGGGATCAAATAGAATTAAATTAGTCTAAAGCAGGGGTCAGCAACTTGCAGCCTGCCACCCGAAATCATCCAGCCCATAGTCCCAAAAAGATATATATCCACCCAGACTGCGATAGTCCTAAAAAGGAATTCAAGTTTATAATTCTCTCTCTGTCAGGCTTACAGCATAAGCAGACCAAGAACAGAAGTTTCCCTTGAGGGTCATTCTTTGTCTGGGCATGTGTCTCTTCGCACAGGGCCCATCTCTTTTCTTAGCTCTGTGGCAGTAATCGGGAGGTTTGCACATGTGTATTAAATGCACATGCATTCTTACTACTGATGGACCTGAAGTTCAGCCCCTATGCGGAAGATGGTCGCTGACCTCTGGTCTAAGAGATGCCACTGCACAATGGCCTCCTCTAACAGTTATTTGACAACCTAGATCAGGGGAGGGGAACCTCCGGCCCGCGGGCCAGATCAGACCCGCGTGGCCATCGGCTCCGGCCCCCGGGGAGATTGCCGGAAGGCTGCCCAACCGGCCCCCAGAGGCTCCGCCGGGTCCGCGCTGAGCCTCCGGAGGCCGGGAGAGGGCCTCCACACATCCTCTTCGGCCGCCGGCTCGGCCCATTCTGACCAGGCCCTCGTCGGCGACTTTGCACATGCGTACAAGGCCGATGAGGGCAAGCTGCCCTCATCGGCCTTGTACGCATGTGCAAAATCGCCGAGGGGGGCCTGGTCAGAACGGGCCGACCGGCGAGCGGGGAGGACATGCAGGGGCCCTCTCCTGGCCTCCAGAGGCTTCGGACGGTGAGCGCGGAGCCTCCGGAGGCCAATGGGGGGGGTGGGGGCCCTAAATTAAATAATTAATTTAAACATGGCGGCCGGCCTGACGGACGGCCCGCAAACAAAATTTAAATATTTAAATGGCCCTCGGCAGGGAAAAGGTTCCCCACCCCTGACCTAGATATTCATAGCATGCTCAAAGACTGCCACATGTCAAACCCCTTCAGGAGACTTATTTCTAATCAACTATCAACTCACCGACAGCTACAGGTATTATATTAGGCGAATCTCTAATTGTCTAAATTCACCCCTTCTTCATATCATACCCAGACCCATTATTTCCATTTCCATCCGTCATTAGATAACTTTAATGAAGATTGAAGAACATAGAAAATACTGGAGCTGCAATCTTCTTCAAAGCTGTATATTCATAGCAATTCAGTATAATATTCATAGCCATTCAATATAATCGTCCTGCCTCTGAAAACCTGTACAGCAAGTCCTCACTTAAAGTTGTCGATAGGTTCTTCTTGGAAACTGCGACTTTAAGTGGAACAACTTATAATGAAGCCAATTTTACCATAGGCTAACTGATAAAAATAAACGTTCCTATGGCATTTTCCCATCAACTTTAAAACGAAATGACTTTAAGTGAGGACTTGCTGTATTCTGCTGGCAGCAACTGTGGATTAGAAACTAAAATTTGTATCTAAATCTGAACTTAACCAACAAAGCGGTGTAGAGTCAATCATCCTGAAACTTCAGTCTTAAACACACATACTTGAATCAAGTCATACTGAAATCAATAGGCCTTACAGAGTAAATATACTGGGAATCAGGATGCGAGTGTCCAAACCCAACCATCTTATTCAGGACTAAGCCAATTAATTTCATTGGAAATAATATCTAAGCACAGCAACTATAACACAGGCACATTTTGCTTTCTTAAAAGTGAGACATATTCTTGGGCATATTTGGGGTGCTGATTCCAAAAATGGCATTGGTTTTGCCCTGTCATGTCTAGTTTTGGGGGTACAGCATTGCCACCTCATAATGAGGGTCAAGTAGCTTCCCCGTGAGGAATCAGGAATCACAAGGAAGCTGCTTGACTTGCATTATGAGGTGTCAATGCTGTACCCCCAAAACTAGACATAACAGGGCAAAACCAATGCCATTTTTGGAATCACCCTAAATTCATATAAAACCACCATAAATTTTGAAAAAAATTGACCCTCAAATTTGCAGGTCTTATTTTGTGCATGAATTTGTAAATATTCGTGCTAATTCTATTAAAACAATTCTATCTCAACAGTCAATTATCTAGCAGTTACTATACAGTGATGTTCATTTGTAGTTTGCTCAACTATGGGAGGTCAGGTATTATGAAACAGATTGCTCAATATGAAGTACTTACTTCACTACTCTAACATGCTGGTGTCTCTTATATTAGGAAAATTAACCACTTCCAACACTTGGATGAATTAGCCAATTTGAGTGTAAACAGGAATAACAGTAGCAACAAAGCACTGTTTTCATGACAGTTTTGTATAAGCTAGACATTCTAGGAAATGTAAGCATGCATTTAATCTACAAGTGAACCTGAACAATGAAACAGTGGACACATTTGGGGGCAGGATGCACAGCAGCAAGAATTCAAGACAATAGCAAGTACACTGTTAAAAACTTAAACTAAGTTTCATGGAGATTTAAGACTACTCCACATATTATGTGGAGGGAAAATTAAGTTGCCCATAGAGGCAGCGAGTGGCGGCTCCTTAATGAGCATACTTCATGATCTCTTTGCCATACTTTGCAATGTGTGAAATGGTCCTTTATCCTACTAACCTAAATTGTTTTAAACTTGCATAATTAAGTGCAAAATTTCAGTCTAGGTGAGGAGAAGAGTTTCAAATCATGTGTGCAGAATATTTAACAAAAATGTCAGGCCTGGCTTAATTTTTGTTGGCTTATTTAAAGAGGATTTATTTCACACACATTTATGATGGGCCAAGATAATAGTCAAGAACAGAAATGTACAGCCATGTTGTCATAAGTCTCTTAGCAAGAGTTATGAATGGAAACTGTCCCAACAGATGTAGTCCAAGAATGACACTGGTATGGAGGATCTCATTTTACATCCATTTATTTCATCCCATGGCCATTTAAAGCATAATAGTCAATACATTTCTAACACTACAGAGAAATACCAGGGTGACCAGAGTATATATACAAGCCAAAAAGAAAAAGAAAAGATGTGGACAGCTGAATAAGAGTATGTATTCAGTATGGAATCCATTGAACTTCATTCAGCTCAGGCTTTGTTCTTTAGGGAACAAGGTGCTAATGTGCCACTCTCTCATAAAATGAAGTGTAATTGCTTCCAAAGCAAGTTACTGCTGAAAACATAGATGGAAGCAAGTTAAGTGTAACACTAAATTTCACCTATAAACCTAGGAGCAACACTTCCTTAAATCAATTTCCACCCTCCAACACCATTACTACTCTGTATTTGTTTTTACAAAAGCCTACTGTTTTATTAAGGCATATTTTGCCCTGAGCAATATGGTGGAAATTAGCCCAAAAGTCTGAACAGTTAAAAGGCAAGCACCAAGTGACTATTTTATAGACAAATATAGCAATTTTTTTTGTTAACTCACCTATAGCTGGGAGTAACATACCAAAAATATTGCTCAACAATTTGGTACAACAAAAACGTTTACTTAGGCCAAACTTCCAAGGCTAGTTGCTTAAAGTCAGGCACTGAAGTAGATGTTGAAATGGTTAAGAACACACACATAAGATTGGACCTTTGCTGTTCTGACACCTGAATTCAGGTGTCCATGTCTGAAAACTCAGGTTGAGGCCTGAGGTATTCCAAACAACTACAGCCAAAGTGTCAAGTCAAGTCAACTCAAGCTACAAGATAATAATCTAATGTACCATGGAGCGATCTTCAAGACTTCACCTATACCCCCTTGTCCCAACTAGAGTCAAGTGGTGCAGGCCTGCAGTGAACACGTTATAATTCCTCTTACAGTGCATTCCTATGCACATCTACTTAAAAGTAATCCCCACTGAGTTCAATGGGACTTACTTTCATGTAAGTGTATATAGGATTGCAGCCTTAATCCTGTTTTCCCAGCTCTCATATTAGCAAAATCAAGTGTCCAGTATGGCACAAGTTGTTCATTTAAAATCCAATGCACATCTCAATTTAGAAGATCTTCACTCTATAGATACAAATTTAGTGGGGCCAGATGGCCACACAATGCATAATATAGAAAGAGTAATGTTAAGTGGCAAACAAATGCCTTTATACAAATTTAGACAATACAGTCAATCTACTAAGTTATCAGGAGTATCCAGAAAAAGAAACACAGCCAAATTCTACATTTTATTCACATTTATTTTTCGCTTTTAGTGTGCTCACAGAAAATTAGAACACCTTAAGCAGGAATTTAATAGCAATTTTGTAAGCAAAGTTACATTCCATCTCTAAGTCAAATTGGTCAAAGCTCCTCCAGTATTTACAAAAAAAAATGATAGACAAGATGCTACACAAAAACCATTGCATCTGAAATTGGTTTTTTTTCTTCTTTATTCTCAAAGACAACTGGAAAAAGAAAGCATCGTCTGCTGTCATCAAAAACATACCACAGTATAAACAGTAACCATTCCACTTATCACAGCTTGGTTGAGTTAAAATTGTGTGTGTGTGTGTGTGTGTGTGTGTTTTAAAAAGGTCCAAGATTACTGCAAGTTTACAGAAAAAAATGGGCAGGGTGGAAAAAGTTGCAAACTTAATGTGCTTCTGGATATCAAGATTTGTTTTTATACAATAGTCACAGTTAAAAACACCCTGCTGGTAATACATAATTACACTTTATTAAGGTCATAAACCAGCAATAAACAATAAAGCCTATACAACTTGTATTTCTACTTAATCACTGACTGGTACAGCTAACATGAGATAAGTGAAAGTTCCTATGGTTTAAATGAATTTCCTAAGACTATGATTTTTTTTTATCTGAGTATTGGAATTTTTCTTCTTCCTTCTTAGTCAAGACTTGTAGTGTTGTAAACCTTATAGAACATCTGCCTCACAAAATACATTGTAATAACTTTCTTTTTAAAAAAGACTAACCCCTTATTTCTTGTGGCACATTTTCTTGGCAAATTATCTGCACCACTAATTCCCCATTGTGACCCCTATCACTTCATTTGCTATCCCTTATTGACCCATCCATCTCCTTCATATATGGGCATGTCCATAGATTGACAGAGAAAAAAAAAGTTTACATTTTGAATAAAGATGCAAAGTATGCAAAAAACATTAATACTGATGCAAAAAAAGAGGAACAAGGCAGTGGGAGGCATTTAGTCTCCCCCTACCAGTTGGAATGGTGGTAACAGAATGATCTGAGATGGGATCTGTGGGTAGAGACAAAAAAAGAGAAAGACATCTTTTAAATCAATCCCTGGTTGTAGACAAGTTCTCCAAAACCAGTACCTGGCACCACTCCAAACAAACAAACAGGGGGGAAGAAAAGTTCAATCATCTCAAAATTGCCATTTTTTTTTTACTCTGCCGACTCAGCTGGTGGAGCTTCTGGACTAGACTCGGATGGGGCTTCCTGTGTAGGAGCTGCTGCTGGCTCCTCTGCTTTGGGTGCCTCTGGTTCAGTTGAGGTGGCTTCGGTGGTAGCACTCGGCGCAGGAGCAGCCGGCGCCTCTTCCTGCTTATCCTCCGGCTTCTGTTCTTCGGCAGGCTTGGCCTCTTCCCCTGCAGGCTTCTCTGGTGCAGTCTCTTCCGATTTGGCCTCCTGCGTGCCACCAGCCGCCTCCTCCTTTGTCTCCTCTGTGCTGCCAGTGGCAGCAGTGGAAGGAGCCTCCTCCTGGGCAGGCTTACTCTCCTCACTGCTTGCAGCTTCAGGGGCAGCAGCTGCTTCGTCTTTCCCACCCTCTCCAGAAGCAGCTGCTCCTTCGTTTTCGGCTCCTTCCCCAGACTCTTTTTTGTTCTTTTTAAAGGAGAAGCCACTTAGCTTAAAGGACTTTTTGAAGGAAAAACGCTTCTTTTTTTTTTTAGGGGTCTCGTTGCTGGAAGAAGGGGTCGCTCCCTCCTCGGTCTTAGAGGAGGACTCCCCTTCAGCAGGAGAGGCTGGCTCTGTGCTCTCAGCTTCCGCCGCCTCCTTCTCAGAGGCAGGCTCAGACGGGGTCTGTTCTTCTTTCACCGACTCTTCCGCTGGTGCACTGCCATTGGCTTGGACCTCCTCCTTGCTAGCCTCAGCAGCGGCTGGCGAGGCGTCACCGTTCACCTTCACGTGGCCGTTCTCCTGGAAGAAATTAACGCAACGTTATTGGATGAACTCTCCCATGCCAGGCAGAGATAAACTATGGCCTTCCCACCAGCTATTTTGACACCAATACAAACCAACTCCAAAATCCAAGGTGTCATGATTGGTAGTGCCACGTTGGCCAGACTAATACGTTATGGTCAAGCATTATTACTGCCCAGAGGGACTGAAGGGAGTCACGTCATGTGTTCTTGGCTTGCTATCAACAGCAGCACGTTGCTCCAGACTTTCCCGCTGCTTTTCGGAGGAAAACGTCTGACGCATTCCCAAAGCGCCGGAGAGGGCGGACACGCAATTCCAACCCAAGTCACTCCCCCCGCCTTAACTCCAGCCCCTCTCTTAAGGAGGTCCCCCTCCCCACCCCTGGGGGCACGGCGTCATTTGGAGACACATCGCCTGGCTGGCAGTCGTCCCCGCTTCCCCTTCGGCGATTTAAAGCACTCCACATCGGGACCGCGAGGCAAAGCAAGGCTGCTGTAGCAGCGACGCTTCGTCTGGAGAGGGCACTGTGGCTCCGTCTTGAAAATGGAAGAACACGCAGCACCGAAGGGGAGGGGGAGCTGAGACGACTAGGAGGGAGGAGACTGGAAGAGAGGAGCTCGCCGGGGAGAGAAGCTTCGCTCGCGCCTTGGCCAGAATCGGCTCTGCTGAGGCGAACAAAGCTCCGCGTCGCTTCTCCCGGCCGTTTCAATTTCCCTTCGACCAACCTCCAACACAAACAGAAATTAAAAGATGCCTCCTTCCCGCCATTGTTTGCTTAAGGCGGCGCCTGCTCTTGCTATCGCATTTGTTGCATTTTTAACGAGCCTCACGCTCAGCTCCGAAGGGACAGGCTAAAGGAGCAACAAGGGCAGCTGCAACGGAGAGGCGTGGTGCCGCCGCTCGTTCGAAGCACTACCGCCAAGCCCGGGCTGGCTGAGTTGTTGCACGAGCGGGCACCACCGCTGCAGGCAGCAGAAAACGAGGACGAACGAACCGCATGCATATACGGCGCGCGCGATACACTCTTGCCACATCTGTCCCATAGGCTCCCGGAGGGGCTCGCTACGCTTGTGCAGTTCATAGCATAGCAACCATTAACCAAAAAAAGTCACAGCCCCTCCGAATTCTCACAAGAAAGCCACAAATTCCAAAATAGTAGCCGTGTTAGTCTGACACAGGAAAGAAAGAAAGCAAACAAAAGAGAACCTCGTGGCACCTTCAAAGACCCACAGATTTATTGTGGCACAATTAAGGCTAGAAGCAGAGCAAGGAATCCAGCCAACAAGATGGAGAAGACATAAGCTCTATATAGGCTACAGCCCCTTCCTCAATACACAGGCAACTCTCCAGCGCCCCCCACCACCACAAGCACAGCTTTCTCTTGCCACTGCCTTATCAGCGCTACAGTAGCCCCCCCCCCCACGCGCCAAAGAAGGGAATTGGGGGGGGGGCGAAACAAGAAGAGAATAGAGACTGTTACAGTATATAGGAAACCATGGCTGACTTGATTGTATGCTTTTCCATCATCACCAGATCACTACTCATCCAGCAAAAGGTTTCAAGTAGTAACACAAAGATGCCGCCAGTTTAAGCATCAACCTACAATGCCTTGGCAAGCCAGCTAACCAAGGATAGTACATCCAATAGCAGACAGAGAAACATCCTGCATTTTCCCCTCCACCATATTACGCTAAAAATGGGGTCTAAGAGGAAGAAGACCTCCTCCCACACCGAACAGTCTGAAAAAATCCACTCCTTTCCACTGACATTTCTTAAGGGGGGGGGCTTGTGGTGGATTCAAAAAAAAAACATGCACTCCCCACAAAGATAAAAGCTGGAACCCAAATTAAACATGATACAATTAAAAAAAACACACACAATCCACCAGTCTTCTCCTTTACCTGTCCATTCGCCTTGGAGGGAGATGCAGCCACTGCTTCTCCGGGTTTCTCAGCAGCAGCTTCGCCTTTTGCAGCGTTCTTGGAGAATTGGGCACCCATGCTGGCTTATTCAACAAAGAAACTCTACAGATCCAAAAGAAGGGGAAACAAAGAGCGGCGGGTTCGTGTAAATGCTGGGAGACCAGCAGCCTGAAGAGCAGCAACACACGCGCACACACACACACACACCAGAGGGGGAGGAGAAAAAAAAGAGAAGAGAACCGATTATTTTTATACACTCCTTTAAAAAAAATGAAAAAGCTGAAGAGATCAAAAAAGCAGCAGCACAGGAAGAAAGGGGGAAAAAAGGAAGGAAAAAAGTCGAGCAAAAATATTAGAAGCCCAAGTTTAGTACAAAAAAGAAGTAATAAAAAATCCCAGATTTGTAGCCGTACTGTAGACAAGGGGAAAATGGAGAAATCTCCCTGGTCGCTAATAAGATGCGGAGTCCAACGCCCAAGTGCACAGATGAATGGGCTTCCCGAGCGCTGACGGCAGCCCCCGCCCGCCGCCGACCAATCACCGCGCCGCCAGACAAAAGAGGGGGCGGGGCCTCCAATTGGAGCGAACAATGGAGCTGCGATTGCAATAATTTGAAATCGGCCTTGGACTGATAATTAATACTTCGAAGAATATAAATAAATTAATAGGATTAAGGCATGCACCCTGATTTCTCTTTCCCACTAAAAAGAAAAATGGAATGATGTACTGTGTGGAGTCTGTTGTCCTTTCCTTGTGGTGGTGGACGCACACTCTTAAAAAAATGGGGGGTGGGAGGGTTTCTCTTGACTTGCAGTGGTGGCAGCCTCTGTTTGGTGTCTGTCTGTCTCTCTCCCCCTTCAGTGTTAAGTTAGAGACAATGGTTTGACTTGTGTGTGTTTGTGATTTCATTCTCTCGCCCCCGCTGCCACCCCCTTCCATTGCCCCTTCTCCGCCTCTTCTCCACCCTCTGCTGTTACAGAAAAATCAACAGATAGGGAGGTTTGCATGTGCGTGTGTGTTTTTTTGCTTGCTTTTTTTTTGCTTTAATTGCTTGCAATTGTTCAATCGTCCCAATTTGGAAGGTATTTAAACCACGTAGATCGAGTTTCGCCAAGCAAGATCACGAGTTGAAAATTATTAGGTCTGTAGGCCAGATGTGAAAAATGCTTAAAGCAGCAACTGCTGCTGCTATTGCTATGGAAGGAGCGTTCCCTCCCCCTACAATATTGGCTTGAAATAAAATATTTTGCGATGAGCCTAGGGGTCTAATTAAATTTCGCTGCCTGATTAGCTTTGATTTGTATCTTTTTAAAACATACACACAGTTTGCTGAGGCTGCAAAGCCTTTCTTAAGATGATGAAATTAATGGATTAAGCGAAGACCATCAGAATATCTGTTTGTGTTTTCAAAAAAAAATGATGAAAAACAAAAAGCACAACCCTAACCCCCCCCCAAGGCATCCACGTGTAATTGGAAACGCTGTCAGCCAAATGGAACTACTAGAGTCTAATTCGTTTTCATCCATTCTAGACGATTGTGGTTGTTTTTTCGGAGCCATGATTGTTTGCGTGAAAAATACCAGGGTTCTGAATTTCGAGAGAAGTGGGGGAGGGGGCTTCCCATCCCATCTCAGGCAATGTGCATCCCGATCCTAGTATGAAGAATTCTCTCCCCCCAAAAAAACCCAATGAATGTAGACACGCCTAAAGATCTGCATAAGATTGCAGCCCTAGACATCCACGATCTCTGAGTGTGTTCCATCCCTTCGGTTTAAATGGCTACACACTGGAGCGACAGGAAAGTTGAACAATCCCCCTCCCTCGCCCACTGCTTCAAAAGCAGAAACGAGAGTAGCTCGAGAGAATGAACGATCATCCTCCAAATGAAATACCTGATGTAGTGTTGCTTTTAAGAACAGTACAGTCTTCTTTGGAAAAAAAGAGCAATGATGAAGAGTTCAACAGCCCATCCTTTCCCCTAAAGACTTCATTGTGTGATGAGTTCAGATGTATGCATTCACTGCCGTTCCAGAACTCCCCCCCCCCCGCCAATATTCTAGTATTTTTAGCAAGATGGCACTCAGTCAAGGAATATTTCGTGTCTTTTGGGCAAAATACACCACGATGTATTTGGTTTTTACATCAAGCGCCCCCCCTCTCCTCATTCTCCTCCCCCGCTGTATCAAACGCAACTCCTTTCTCCTGCTTGGACTACGGGAAAATGGATCGCATGGTGGAAAACCATTAGTGCCAACCGCGATTTCTTTGTTTTAATCATTATCTGTCTCTCTCTTTTGGAAAGGGGAGGGGAGACGACGACGATTTTAGACCCTCTGCTTCAGATCGATGCATTATTCAATCTCCAAGTTATATGCCCCCAGAGCGGCTGTGATTTTTTTTTTTTAGTAGATGTGCATCGTGCCAACAAACACAGCTTATCGCCCTTTAGGGAAATCGGGCAGCAGTACTTGATGGAAACCGACCCCTTTTTGTGCATGTGGTGGCAATCCCCAACCGCAACATAATCTGAATAAATCCATTAACATCCAGGTGGCTGTAAAATGCACTTTGAAGCCTGTTGATTTTCTTCAGGAAAACAACCAAATTATCTTCCATCCGCATTATTTTGTGGCCGGTTTAAAATTGCTGCGAATCCTGTTTAGGAGGCGGTGGCGGTGGCTAGAGCCATATCTTCCAGCATCCGCATCAAAGGGAGAAAGCGAGGGCAAATGGAGCTAGTCTAGAGATTTTGTTTTCACCCTCCGCTTTCTACTGAGTCTCATTTGAGAAGCTCGACTCCTTTATTGCTTCTTTGTTACCCGCCTGCCTTGCTTTTGCTGGGTGCCTATTTACACCGTATCGGCTGGTTTCCTAGGCGACGGCCGGGGAAGATTCGAAAGGGAGGAGGGAGGGGCTCGAGTAGAGGTGGAAGGGAGAGGAACGCGCGCGGGAGGCGCAGAAGAGCCGAACAAATGGACCCAAAGAGAGGGTGGGGAGAAAGGTAGGCCTGCCCTGGGTTGGGAGGAGACTCGAAAGGGACCGATTCGAAGCTCTCAAGCCGAAAAGGAGCGGAAGAAGCAACTGGTTTCTTCTTTCGACTACTCCGCAATCTGTTTCCCATGTGAGCTCTTGGAAGGCTCTAATGACGCAATCCAGGCCAAGACAAACAGCTCAAAAGCAGTCAGGAGAGCCACTGGTGTCAGAGGAAGATAGCCGCGTGGAGACCCAGTAGACAGACGAGAATGAATCGCTTGCAAATCAGAGACCAAAGCTAATAAATGAAAGGAAAAGGAGAAAGTACTACGGGAGAAAGAAGGAAAAGGGGGTGGGGGCAGGACAGAAAGTGGAGAAAGTCTTTTAGATAAAGGAAGAGGGTGGATAGAGTTTCCTTAATTAAAACACATTTTCTCCCAGGCCACAGTTGTACACATTTAACTCCTATTGCATATACCGGTATATACACCCTTGGGTAAAAATGCCTTAAGAGGCATCCTGTCAAGGCTTCAGAACAGGGTTGCCTTGCCGCCTTCCTCTTCTAGCAAGACTCCTGTTCCTCACAGCAGATTGATGACCACAGTTTCAACAGATGCAGAACCTGGTGAGAAGGTGCAGGGTAGGCTGCACCTGTTGCAGTTCTGCCTGTTGTGCTACTGTTAAGGCAGTTATTATGCGGTTAAAAACCGAGTTGATTCAGACGTCCTCGTGTGATAGAGTAGATCCCTGTGAACATAGACTGTCGATATGTTCCTAATATGAGCCAACGCAACAGGCGTGATTTGTTGATAAACTGAGGACTGATTCACACTACCCCTGTGAGAGTATTAAGTGGCTGATTTTCTCTCCTGACTGATGTGTGAGCTTGTCTTAGTGCACCATTGCATGTCATGTCCAAACTATTCATGTCTAAACTATGTCACCACAAGCAACCTTGGGTTGAATACAGCATCAGGGCAGTCTATGCCAAACTGCCACCTGAATCCCCCCAGTGCACATGTACACCCCCCCCCCAGTGATGGTATGAGCTGGGAGGAGCCACTCACCCACCTAATGCGTTCGAAACATGAGGAAAGCTTACCTCCCTCCTCAGAGTTCAGCACTGTGTCTCCACTGCACTGGCACTTCCTAGTCTAGTGGCTGCAGAGGAACTGCTGAAAGCCCAGCATTCCCTCCCTGAGCCACCAGGTGAAGTGGCAGCAATGGCAATGGCAGCGCTGGGTTCTGTGGAGAGAGGGATGGCGGCACAGGAAAAAAGGGTGAGTTTTTACACTTTGAAAGCAGCAGAGGCTTCCACTGGGCCTGGAAATCCTGGGACCGATCCAGGACTGGAACCTGGGACGGTCTTGGGTTTTCTGGGATGGATGGTAAGCCTAGCAATGGTAGCGTTGGGTTCTGTGGAGGGAGGGAACTTGGCCCCGCCCACTTCACTTACCTCCCTCTTTGGAGTCCAGTGCTGCAGTCTCTGCCACTGCCGTTTCCTCTAGTGCCACATTAGTAATCCGTGGATTTCACTTTTTTGTGCCCAGTGCCCACCATTCTGTCTCAGCATCTTACAGTGTGAAGATTTCTTTAAAAAAATTTCAAGTATTATTAAGAATGTTTATATACCACTTTTCAACAAAAACTAGTTCACAAAGCAATTTATGTAGCAAAATAAATGGTTCCTTGTCTGCAAAGGGCCATAAAGACACCATTCTGGGGGTGAAGGGGGGCAGTTGATTATATATTGCTAAATATAAATATATTGCTAAATATAAGAGGATGTGATTACTTTCCTGTACTTGTACCTTCTGTTGTACTGTGGTGACTAACATGGTATCCTGTTGCATTTAAACTCAATGCTCTACAAAGCTAAGTGAAATGAAGATCATCCTTGAGACTGCAGTCCACTCCTTTCCACTCTTACTACTTCGAAGTAAGTTCCATTGAACACAGTGGGACTTTCTTCCGACTAAACGTAAAAATGATTAGACTCCATTGCATAAAAGGGTTGGTATATTTTCCAAATCCACATTAAACAGAAGGGAGAGGGGAGTGGATATTAGTGAAATACAATGCACCCAGTGAAAGAGAAGTTTTAAAATGAAAGAAAGCAAATAGAAAAAAGGAAACTACAGTTAAATATTCATTTAACGTTCACACTACAAATCTCAAATAAATGTGCTATAAGCACCAGGCATCCATGCACGATGCCTTAAGTTCCCAAAGGATTTCACAGTTCTTAATTAATTGAGATATAAATATAAGCTATATACACAGGGAACATTTATGAGTCCCAGTGGTGAGAAATGCACAATTTGGAAAATTTACACCCTGATCCTGAATACATTATATGGAAGCAAGTCCCATTGATCTTAGAACTTACTTTTCATACTTTACATGTCACATTTGCATCCTACCTTTTCTTAAGAATCTCAGGTAAGTGTGGTATTATTATCCTCACCACCACAATGTGAGGTGGGTTAGGAGACAGTGTTAGCTGCATGTTACTGAACATCATGGCTAGGTGCGCGTGGGTGGGGGAGTTGTCACATTGGGATTACCCACACCTGATCCACTCTGCAACAGTGGCTTCCATAACATGTTTGGGATCAGGATTCAAGCATTAGTCTGCAAAATGCCTACATCAGGGCAGTTCCACTGAAGTGTATGCAGTTTCAGTAACTGGCTAAAAGACTGAGGACGTGAAATGGAAATGAGAGGTGCTTAACCACACAGGTTTGTCAGGGATACATCAGAACACTAGTGTTTCTATAGCAGTGTTATAGAGTGCATATCGGCCGACTCTTCCCATTTTGCAAGGGGTTGATATATTGGAAGCGGAAGACCAAATCTGGTAAATCCCAGTGATTTGCCTGATTATGAGTCAGGTAACTTGGCACAGAAGAATCAAGCTTCAGATACTTGCCAAATGCATATTTTGCTTCCTGTAGAAAGTGAAAGAGTTGGCAGTGTTGAGATTCTTAGACTTGAACTTTGGGTGGTTTTCTATCTTTCAACCTCACTTTCCCATCTGTACAAAACTGGAATTTTAATGAGTTGTTATGTATGGGGGGGTGGAGGATAAAGATAGTAAAGCACTTTGGTACATTGAAAAGTGTTGTGCGCATAATTAATTCTGCCAAGTTTTTTTTTTTACTCCAACGGGAGCATATCATGTAAAATGTGCTATAAATATCCATTTTCACAGCTGTCTTAATACTGTGAGGATTGTTGTTGTTGTTGTTGTTGTTAGGTGTATAGCACTATCAGTGTGCTTGGTGCTTTACAATAGAAAAGACAGGTCCCTGTCCTGAGGAGTTCACAATTTAGAGCCGACTCAGTGGAAACAACAAAGGAAGGTGGTGTGTGTGTTCGTGCGTGCGTGCGTGCGTGCATGCACCTGCATGAATGGGGAAGAATATGCAGTTATTCAATGTACACCTACGTAGACAGCCTAATCCTATCCTTCCCTCCCCCCGCCGGTGCAGCCATGCCAAAAAGGCATGTGCTGTATCCAGCCATGGTAGGGACGGAACAGGAGGCTTCGGAGGGGAAAGGGGATTTAAATCCTCTTTCTCCTCTGTAATCCTTCCGCCCCACAATGGGTCTCCTTGCTGGCGCAAGTCCAAGGAGACAAAGGGGACGGCGAGGCTGCCGCCGGACGGGGATAGGATCCGGTATTCACCATTGCTGCTGGATCCACCCCCTCCTTCAGCCTCTCTGCCCAGTTTTGCCCCTTCCAGCCTCCGTTTTGCTCTTCCTCCCCCCACCCTTTGCGCTTCCCCCGCTGGCTTACCTGTTCCGTCGGGTGGCCAGCGGTCTGGTGACGTGTGCGGGAAGGCTTTGGCCTTCCCACCGGCACTCTGGCAGCATGCTACTCAACTTGCTGCCAGAGTTTGCACGTTCTACCAGCAAGGCAGCCCAGTAGGATTGGGCTGTTAGTTTCAGTAAGGTAG
Source organism: Plestiodon gilberti rubricaudatus (assembly GCA_026170595.1). NCBI lineage: Eukaryota > Metazoa > Chordata > Lepidosauria > Squamata > Scincidae > Plestiodon > Plestiodon gilberti. The sequence goes on from JANXHW010000001.1 coordinate 82,631,450, forward strand.
AATGACTATGTGGTAGTCAAAAGCCCAAAGGCTTCAGGAGAAAGTGAGTTTTGAGCAGGATTTGAAGAAAGCTCCAGTAGGATCAGGGAGAGAGTTCCAGGCATACAGGTCACCAACCTGGGAGAAGGAAGCAGGAGACCTTTGGGCAGCTGATGGTGGTGGAGCCAGACGGGAACAGGGCACAGACGGGAGTGAAACAGGATGTGAGTAGAGAGGTCAAGAGGAGCTTTGAAAATAAAGACCTGGCGCATGTGCTGGATTTGGGAGCAGACAGGAAGCCAGAACTGGCATGATGTGATGATCAGAGCAATGAGAGGGGTAAATGATTTTGGTGGCAAAATGCTGGATCAAGGTGAGGGGGCTCAGGTGAGCAACCAGCGAGGAAACGATTGTAGCAGTCAAGGGAAGTGTTTTTTTGCTGAAGGGACAGAGAGGAAGGGATGTATTTTGTAATGCTGTGGAGGGAGAAGCCACATGATTTGGTGATAGGCTGGATATGGGGGATGAATGAGTGAGAGGAGTCAAAGATACAAGCAAGGCTTTGAGCCTGCTCAAAGACATCTCTTTGTCTCTGGAGATGAAATGAGTACAAGGAGGGCAGGGCTTGAGGGGCATGTGGAGAAGTTCTGTCTTGGTGTCGCAGTAGCGGCTACTCACAGCGCCTAGTAATCAACACCCACTTTCCTTCACATTTTGTCCAGATATTGGATTTAAACTGAAACTGTAGGTCACTGCAACCATCCAAGGCTAGGGAAAAAACAGACTAAAGGAAGTTGCCTTGGGGAAACTTTCTTACCAGTACTCTGAAAAAAAAGAGAATAATGGGACGGAAAAGAAACTGCTTCTGCTGCAAGGGTACTCCCTCCCTGCCCAGTTTTGAAGAAGCATGGGTGAGGGTAAGGTGGCGAGAAAGGGGGGTCTGGGCTCCTGCGTGGGAGTGCATGCGTGCACACAAAGTAGAGGTGGCAGCAGAGTGGCATTCCTCAGGCACCTTTCAGGAATAGCTTTAGATTGAGTTGGCAACTCTACCTCCTGTTTGGGGGGTGGAGTGCAAGCTACAGGTGGGTGCTTATGTGTGGAGACCTCCTGGGTCAGAGTACCTGCAATGAGAAATCTGGGGAAACCGCTTTTCCCATGAACGTTCCAAGGACCACAGGCTATTTGTGCAAAGTGCCCTTTCTCCATAGTTCCCATCGCCAGAGTTCCTCTTTCTGTGCTCTAAGTGTGCATGACATGAGGCCAGAGAGGTACAGCCACATGCCACACACCCTATCATCTGAGTTGTGGTTTCTATGGCAGGTACTTAAGAACTGGGGTGGGAATACTGTACTATGATTGGCGCTCATCACACATCACATCATGCTCAGCTGGAACCCACCGTCTAGATTTCATATCATCGGGCAACAAGAGAACTGACCCCATAGGATATCGAAGTGGTTTCAGTTTGTTTTGAAGTCGACACAGCACTGTTGTAATAGGCCAGGTAGAATGGGATGCTCTGACCTGACAGGCTGGAAGAAATATTCAACTTTCTCCTACTCCTGCCCCTCCTCCATTACAGACAGAGTTTCTCCAAGTTGCTAAAAACAAAGCCTTGGGCTCAGGAGGAGAAACTTTCTTAAATGTGTAAGATTTAATCTGAAATTTGTTTATACTTTTAAAATTAATCAAGTCATTTTGGTTCTCTGGGAGGGAAAAGCTGGTATAAATATGGAACAAGTTGTGTGTGCGGTTTGTTTGTTTCCTGGGAACAGAACGAGCTTTTTAGTCCAGCAGAAATGGACAGCCCATCTCGCAGCAGTTCTGCAGTCAGTGGCCCATCAGGCTCCGATCCAAAGCAGAGTTCCCAGTTCACACTCAGGCGAATAGTCTTCTTCTTCTTCTTCTTCTTCTGACATGCGCTATGCAAAGAATGCCTCTCATAGCAATTGACCTCTTTGAAAACGCATCCCAAAAGCATACAGGACAGTAAGTGGTAGTAAGAGAGCAAGGAAAACTTTTTCTAGGCTTTGGATCAAAGCAACGAAGTGGTGCATGGTGTTTTGTAACTCCTTTCTGAGGACAATGTCTCAAAAGTGACTGAAAAGTTCCAAACCATTTTTTTTCCTCTCTCCCCTAACAGTTATCTGAGAACACACTGAAAGGGCTGCTTATTCTTTGGTATGCACTGAAGGCCTTTTCTCTCCTGAGAAAGGAAAAAAAAAAGCAACCACTGAAAACAAGTAATCACAGGTTGCATTAACAGATAGATGTTCCTTGTGTCTCAGCCTTCCATGAAGCATTTATTTCTATCTCTTTTACAGACAATGTAGCATATGCCTAAGAAAGCCGGGCAGGGGGACTGTGTCGGTCACTTTCTTCCAGGGAATTTTCAGCTTTTCAGGGGGAAAAAAACAGTTTCGGACTTGTTTTCGTGCCATAAATGCTTTTATGAAAAACAGCACAGCCACTTAGGTAAGAGAATGAAGTTTTAATGCTCAGTGTGTATTTACTCACTCCTGTTCCAGGTTAGCATTGTGACTTTTTAACAATCCATCAAGTGCTGTTTTCCTTTCATTATGCTATTTCTTTTTGACTCCCAGCGTTGTGCGCTGCTGCGATTGAAAGCCTCCCGTCTTGTTATCTATTGAAGCTGGGCTCGGCCCTTTATCAATATTTACCAAGCTTTTATAAAGTAAGTTCAACATTGTTTGCAAAGTAAGGTCCACGTTGCTTGCATGTCTTTTGTAGTAGCAAGATGAGAGCTCAACAAGACCCCATGACAGGTCTTGCTGTGGCAAGGGTTGTGGCAGAGGTGGCAAGGGTTCAATTCGCCCTAAGGAAAGGTGTTCTGCAGCAAGAGAACTGGCTCCACAGGGTATAGAACTGGCTTCAATTTGTTTTTAAAGTCGTAACATGTAATCATTGCATAAAATGTTTTCTTCGTGTCGGAAGTCTCCCCTCTTCTGATCCACTGGGCTGCAAATGGCTTGCATCAATCCTCAGACAATCCACATGGTTTGATTTATTGACAAAACAGATGGCCATTTCCCTGCAGTCACTTTCTGTCCTCTTCTAACCAGATGGCATACAAAATGTTAAAAATTCCACTGAAGGGCTGACCAAGTCTTCTTAGGCTGCAATCCTATACACACTTTCCTGGAAGCAAGCCCCATTGTGCTGTTTCTAGATTTGCCACTCGCTCCTCTATATCACTTTGCAACCATACAACTTACTACATGTTATGCGATAGATGTTGACCGTGTTCCTGTTTTGAGATTATTCTGCTGATTAGTTTTGATGTAGAACATACCAGAAAGGTTTTCCCTTCATGGCTAATAGCAGCTTTAGGGAATCATTTAATTTGGGGCCATGGTACAAATGATCCAAATTCCCTCTCCCACAATTGTTTTTGGGCACACAAAAAGAAAAGTTCCAAATGGATCTCCCATATCATGTCTGCACGGCCTCCGGCTGGTGGAAATAATTGCTGATATAAATGCTTTAGCAAAATAAATAAAACGTGTTATTTTGCTGGGATTTTAGAGTGTAGTGAACTGTGACCTCACTCTCTTTATTCTGATGCTGTTTACACTGATTGGTTTTTGCTGTCTATGTGTTAACTGTATTTTAATGATTGTGATTGTTTTTCTGTTACTGCTTTGCAAGCAACCTTCAGGACTCTGGGTTGGAAAGAATGGATAAAAAGGGAGTAATCTGAATAAATGGTAATTAATTACAGTCAATTCTCACTATACACTGGGGTTAGATTCCTGGAAATCCCAGAGGATTCCAAATCATTGATCCTATGGTAAAATGGGATGGGGGGGTCAAATTGGCACCCCTTCTTGTCGTTCTGTCCCCAGCCCCAGGAAATGATCGCGAATACCTTCAGAATGCCTTCTAAATGGCCTCGGACAGCGTCGGAATAGCTGTGGATCACCAAGATCAGACCATGAATGGTGCAAGGTAAGATGCACTCTTGTTCCTGCGGATTAGCGAATCTGCAGGAATGGGGCATGTGGACAAGAAGGATAGCCTGAATGAATGAATGAATGAATGAAACAAGTGCACTTGTTCAGTCATGGGCTTGAATTGTCTCTGGGCTTAGAAAGTCATTGTTGCTTCATTTATTTGTAATCACTTGTGTAGTGGTTTTGAGGCACACAGGAAATGGTTGTATGTGCCTTACAGCCCAATCCTATCCTACGCTCTGCTCAGCGATCCAGCTATGCCAGTGCTGGCAATGCTGGATCCTGAGCAGAGTAGGAGAGGTTGGAAGTCTCCTCAAGGTAAGGGAACTTTTATTCCTTTTACCCCAGCCTCCCAAACGGGTCTCCTTGGATCCACGCCAGCTACTGAGCTGGCGTATGTCTGGGAGGCCTGCGTTGGGAGAAACGGGCCTCAAAGGAGGATAGGATATGGCATGCACTGCTGCCGTCAATTCTGCCCCCCTCCTGGGCCCGATCCGCCACCCCGCCCTGAAACTCCCTAGGAACACCGTCCCCCCTGCCCGCCCCTATGCCATGCGGCTCAGCTGCAGCCTACCTGGGCCACACACCATCCGGATGCAGCCTGCAGGGCCCGGCACAGGCCTCTCCGCTGGCTTAGGGTTGGTGCAACTGATTTATGGCAGCTTTTACCACAGTCCTGGGCTGGCACAGAGGTCCTATGCTGTCCTAGCGGCCGGACAGGATTACACCCTTATTCTGCTCAACTTATTTTACAGATGCATGATATGTGATTTGATTGGTGCATGTTATGTGATGTTCCTTGGGCATCACATATCTATAGGAACTGGAACCAGAACCAAGATCTTCCAGGTATTCAACCTTTGGTCACGAGGCACTACTTCAGAAAGCACACTTCTACATGATGCAGTAAGAGATTCTTCAGTTCAGGTCTTCTCTGTAGTATTCATCTTCAAAGGTCTACTTCACACAGAAATATAACATATTACTGTCTATGAGCATAGCAATGCCCCTGCTCAGCTCCCAATTTGTTTTAATTGGATTGTTCTCCATGCTAAGAAAGTGAGGGGAATGGGATTTGAAATTTTTTTTTTACCTGAGGCACCCAATGACAGAAGCCAGTCCTGATGGACAGCACAAATGAAGAAAACAAACCACCAACAAAAGTAGACAGCACAAATGAAGAAAACAAACCACCAACAAAAGTGCTACAACACCACAACTGAGTTAGAAAACCTCTTCATTTTGTTAGGGTAAGAAGGGTTTGTTTGGAGCAATTTTGAAGAAGATTTTTTTCCCATATGATAGTATGTGTTACATAACATTCACCACAAGTAATTCCTTAAAAATGCCATACACCCTGGAAACGGTGACAATTCCATCTGTTCAGCTAACTTGTCTCCTCAAGCAAGCTAATAGCACACTATCATTTAAAAATGTTCTCTGGGGCTGTAATCCTTAATTAATTTCATTTTTAATTAATGGGTTATGGATTAATTCAGAGATATGGGAATCCATCCAATGACTTCCAGCATTTCTCTGAAATTTCTAAAAGAGTTTTCTTTGCCCATAAAAAAAAACAGGAGAAGGGCAAGGGGAATGCAGGAGCTGTGTCAAACAAGCCCTTTATATGCGATGCATACCGTAATTCACTTTCGCTGAGTGAATACATAGCCTAAAATTAATGAACCCTAGATTTTTAAAATACAAAGCTTATGATTCAATATCTGTCTGTCTGACAAATAGTACTTGTGCAACTAACCAACTAGTCACCGTTGTCGTCCTCATCATCGCCATGTTAGATCTCACGAGATCCAAGATTGCGGCTCCCAACATGGCAGCTATGAAGAAAGGTAGGGAGAGCTACGGGGGACAATTTAAACATTTTTTCGGCCTGCAGCACAGCTGAGCGGGTTCTCCAGCTCACGCCGCAAGCCAGAGGGAAAGGCTACAGCCCTGCCAATTCGGAGAATCCGCTCGGTTGCGCCGCAGGCCAAAAAACCACATTTGGGGGGTATGTAAGACTTGGAGGCGGGGATACGCCAACCTTTGAGGGCCTGCCTAGGGGGTACGCAGACTCCCCAAAGGTTGAGGAACCCTGTGCTAGATCACAAACATTCCCAAAAGATGCTTGGGTGGCCTCTCAAAAATCCCCAGAGAGAATTCTACGACTGTCTGCTTTACTTTGTTTCTGAGGCTAACTATATGGTGCAATCTCTCCACTAGGCTTCTGACTCTTGCTAGATTCCTTCATAGTTTCCTGAATAATGTATCACTTGCCAGCATCCCTCTTGAAATGTGGTCCCCAGCATGCCAGATGAGTTCTTGCCAACGAGGATCAGAGCACTGAGTCTTGGAAGAAGGTTTGTGCATTGGTTTGCAAAACTTGACATTCGTCTGTGTTGACAGGAGGGGCACTGTCCAAGGGCCACCTGATCATGGGCCCTCAGTACCACTGGCCGTTCGCAACACACCATCAGGTGGTGGAGAGCTAGTGGGTGTCATGGGGCCTTAGTGCAGGGCTTTGCTCCAGGGCCCCCAACAACCTGGCACCAGCAGTGACTCTCACCCTTCCTTGTAATCTGTTCTTTCCTCTGCCTTCTCTCTTGTGCTACTAATCACAGATACACAGATAAAATCACAGCCCCCACAATGGTATCACAATGGTCCATTAGAAGAAAGCATCCACAAAGTAGGGTTAGTGGGCCTGAATTAGTGACTCTCTAGTGCAGGGGTTCTCAACTTTTGTCGCCAGGTGTACCCCCTGTCACGGTTCAAGCACCCTCTGTAGTAATTTTTTTAATTAGCTAATTAATCGGATTATGTAATTAGTTAATAACTAATTAGTAGCTAGAGAATAGCATGCGTACCTCTAGTGGGCCTCAATGTATGTACCTCTAGCGTGTGTACCTCTAGTGGGCCTCAGATGGCCCAGGTTGCTATATTAGATTTTTTTTGTTTCCATTTTGCCTTGGGCTCTGTAAAATTCTAATGTTCCCTCTGATCTGAAGTGAGAATACCATGGAAGGCACACCCAGAATGTAAAAAAAATCAAGACAAAGAAAATATAAAGATAAAGAGATAAAGAAAACTAGCTGGTGAATCTCTATAACTCAATACGTGTGCTATTTATATATCATCTGCCACAGATAAGGCTCATTAAGTGCATTCTTGGTAACAGTCTATAAATATCTATTGGGTGAGTAAACTCTTTTTCATTTGATTCAATTAGGATTTTTTTTCATTTTTCAGTTTGCTAGATCATAAACATCATGGAAGGCAGGCATGGAAGGACGTTACTTTCACCCCCCCCCAAACTCCCCTTTGACAATTTGGGTTCTTTAGTAGCGCCAGTGGCAAGTTATTGTACAAACTGATTAATATGCTGCTCCCAGTAAAATTAATGGTGCAAGTTAATCAGGAGCAAGCAAGGGCCACAACTGGATCCAAAAGCTGTAAACTAGTGGATTTACTAAGTATGCTTGAAATCAGTGGACTGTGCAGCTTAGTCCTCTGCATTATTACCCATCAGTTTGTCCACTGAGGTCATGAAGCTAACTTACTCCCAGGTCAGAGTGCATAGGACTGCCATCAAAGTGTGCATAACCACGCATTAGATTGTGACCCATGACTTTTGCACACATTGAGATTATTTGCCTGCATTCCTCAAACCTGTTTCTTCTAAACCTGTCCAAAGGAGTCTCACTGGATTGTCAATGAGATTATCGCAGAATAGAAGTGTGGGGTGAATAATGTAGTTTTTTTGAAATGGCTATGCAAGCACCCCTGTACTGGAATGGTGCTCCAGTAGAGCACTTGACCTCTGAAGTCAATGACAACGATTCTTCTCCAGGCTTCTCATCTGGCCCCCAGTGTAATGTGTGTTTGTCACTTTTTGAAAATCTATTTGTTTAGGCAGGCATTTAATTTCAGTTAGCTGTTTCAAATGTTCTCTGCCATTTCTGCTCTCTCTTTGATTGATTGTTCCGGATGAATTTTTATTGTAATGTGTTTTAAATTGTTTTATGGATTATATTGTTAACGGATTCTCTTTCAGTTTGGTTGTAAACTGCTTTAAATGTTTGAGGGGAAAGGCGAAATATAAATTCTTATATTAATAAATGACTCTGATGATAGAAAAAGGACACAAAAGAGTACGGGTGTAGGCAGGGGAAGGAGTCCTGTCTTCAGGTCGCCACTCACATAATGGGTAATATCTCATAGATGCCCTTGACACTCATGCAGGTGTAAACACATTCTGCATGGCAACTGCAATAGCAAAGGATGTCATGAGGGAAGAACCATGTTTTGTCAGGTACAAAATATGGCACATCCAGTGCTGGAGCAAGGAAATGCTACTATCACTGAAGTGCAACCTTGATGGAAAATGATGCAGACTGGGCACAACACATAGATGACAGTGTGTACCTCTAGCATGGAAAAAATAATATCCAGGAAAGACCCTAAGAAGTGGTGTGAAGTGCTGCATTATTTAAATAGTTGGTCAAGAGAGTTCTAAGACAAGCTTTTGGACATGCAAATGAATGTATTATGAGACTGATCACAATGAATTTAGAAAGATACCCTACTACATGAAGGGTCAGCAACCTATGGCTTGTGGGCCGGATCTGGCCTGACACCCGAAGCTATCTGGCCCATGGTCCCAAAATATATTTCCACCTGACCTGTGGTAGTCCTAAAAATAATTCAAATTCTATTTCTGTAAGCAGACCAAGGGCAGAAACTTCCTTTGAGTGTCATTCTCTGTCTGGGCATGCCTCCCTACACGTTATGCCCATCTTTTTTCCTTAGTTCTGTGGCCTAACTGGGAGGTTTGCACATGCGTATCAAACACACATGCATTCTTACTATTGACAGACCTGATGTCCGGCCCCTATGAAGAAGAAGGTTGCTGGCCCCTGCCCTACATAGTAAACAGAGATACAATCACAGCACCCATTGACTACTAGCATTGTATCACAATGGTCTATTAGAAGAAAGCATCCACAAAGTAGGGTAATCACTTTATTTTATTTTATTTTCACATTTTTATACCACCCTTCCTCCAAAGAGCTCAGAGTGGTGTACATATTTCCTCCCCTCCTTTTTGTCCTCACAACAACCCTGTGAGGTAGGTGGGGCTGAGAGATAGTGACTGGCCCAAGGTCACCCAGGAAGCTTCGTGGCTGAGCGGGGATTTGAACCTGGATCTTCCAGGACCAAACCCAAAAGTAATAAAATATCAAACAGCAAGTTTTCCTGTCCTACAGAACCCTTTGTTAGGCAGGGGGTAAACATTTGGGCAAGCAGCTTGTAAAATCTAAAGATGGAATTGCACACACACAAGGCTGCCTAGAGAAAGGAAGCAAAACATTAGTTTTAGTTGATTTTGATTCAACTTTTTTGCATATTCCATTGTACAACCTCACCCTCAGCATTGGGAAATCACAATAATTTATATAGGGTATTTCACTATTCAGGTAAAAGAGTTGGGCAACCCAATCCTACCTACCCCCTCCCCTGCTCTACTGATGCAGCTGTGCCATCAGAGTGTGTGCTGCATCCTGGGAGGGGGGGGGAGTCCCAGAGGTCTCCTCCAGCTAAGGAAACATTTGTTCCTTTTTCCGGGGGTAAGCACTTGTTGCACCACTTGGTCTACTCAAGACCTGTGCCAGCTAGGTCCAAGTGGACTGTAAGGGGGATTGAGGCCGGGAAGGGGGATAGGATATTGGCAGCATTGCTGCTGCCTATATCGCCCCCTTCCCGGCTTCGATCCACCCACATTCCTGCCCCAATCTCTGCCCTGTTCCACCCATGCCCACCTCCCTCCCACTCCCTGCATTGACTAACCAGCGCCAGAGGTCATGGATGGGCTGCTGGCATGGCACCAAGGCCACTCACAGCCTCTGGCAGCAGCCCAGCTGCGCAGAACAACATGTTGCCTTTTGCAGCAGTAAAGGCCCTTGTGCTGCCAGAATGCTAGTTCCGGCAATGCAAGGCCCCGTTAGGTTTGGGCCATTAATCATATTGGAGATTACGAGGTTTGGCTTTAGTTTGTATTTTTTGTTACATATTTGCTGTGGAACCTAAGCCTATTCATGTTTGATTTGAGGTTATTCCTACTGTGTCCAATAAGACTTGCAGTCCAATCTTATGGGTCTTTGTGCCAGCGTATCTTCCAATTCACTGGTGCAAAGGCCAAGCGATGCTAGAAACATCATGTCACTGTTGCAGGTGATAGAGCTTCTGGAGAACCGGCCAGCAGCTCCGTACATACTCCAGAATTGCCCAGATGCTCCACTGTCCCAGGTAAATTGGTCGAGGGGGCAGTTCGTGGAGGGGGAGGTTCAGGGTGGGGAGCTGGCTGATCCACCTGCTGGTGGATCAGTGGCAAAAGCACATGCTAGATCCTATCCCCCATTTTCCAACCCATCTCGTCCCCCTTCTCTCCTTGGACTTACACCAGCTACATAGTTGGCATGGGTCCAAGGAGACCCATGGGCAGCCAGAAGACCTAGCCAGACAGAGGTAAGTAAAAACATTTTTACTTACCTCTGGTGAGCCTTCTGGTCACTCTCGCCACCATTGGATGCAGGGTGCACTTTGTCAACATGGATGTATCATGTACAGTGGTGGGGGATAGGATTGGCTGCTATTCCCATGTAAGTGTACATAATATTGCACAGTGCACTAAGGAACAGAAACCCATTTTGTAATGCAATCCTTTTGGTTGATGTTTTTCAAACGCTATACATTTATTTGGGCTTTTTAAATATTAAGTTCCAATACTTGCAAAATATGTTGGTCCCCCCTCTTAATCAGCAATTTGGTTCAAGGTTGCGTTGCAAGCTTGCTAAAGCAAATAGGAGAACTTGGGGAAAAAAACTGTCTAAAAGAGACCGCAGGCATATTTTAGAAAAATTAATGGTCTGTTATAAACCAGAACTGATACGCCAAGGAGTGCTCAAACATCTAATACAGCACAATCCTATGCATGTTTACTCAGAAGTAATTCTCATTGAGCAGCATGGAACGTACGCCCAGGCAAGTGTGTATCAGATTGCAGCCTTAATGGCCTTGTGTGCATTAAGATATTTTATCATGTATAAACACAGTTTCAAACAACATGCGTAAGCTAAAGTGAGATTGACCATGACTTTTTGTCGTGCAGAGGACATGTTTTCACTATGAAGTCAGCTGCTTAGACAATGCCAATGTTTTGCAGGGAAAAAAAAAACATTTTGTATATCAATCAGAAGTAGAAAAAGAATGGTATGTGCAGTTCCGTGTGATGTGAATAAGATTTTTGCATAGCTTTTGTACACACACATTTAGGTACAGAAATGCTCTTTTCTGCAGTGACAACACCAGCAACAGAGTATCCTGATGGATACTTTTTCATCCTGAGATAGGTAACGAATTATTAGGAAATTTGTTAGCAGAGCTGAGGGAATCAGTCAGCCCCATGCACAACAAAGGTGCATTTTGTTAAGAACTTTACTACAACAGAAGAACCGCAGTCATTGTTACAGCGACTGAAACAGAAAGATCACTGAACAGAAAGATCACTGAACAGAAAGATCAGGGTGGTGTAGTGGTTTGGGAGTCGGACTTAGACCTGGAAGATCCAGGTTCAAATCCCTGCTCATCCACGAAGCTTCCTGGGTGACCTTGGGCCAGTCACTATCTCTCAGCCCCACCTACCTCACAGGCTTGTTAAGACAAAAAGGAGGGGAGGAAATGTACACCACTCTGAGGAAGGGTGGTATAAAAATGTGAAAAATAAAATAATTAAACAGAGACCTAACCCAAGCAGAAGAGAGTAACCCACAAGGGTTTAAACTAGTAACTGAACAGGCAACTGCTTCCCCTACTGATGGGGGTGAATACACACACCTACACCAATTGTTATTGTGCGCATCTACTGTGGATCGCATGCTGTCACTCTTCTGACAAAACTAAACCCATGTGAGTCCACTGCCATCAGTACTGAAGGTTAAGAAGTCAGCTGGCAAGGTGGGTCCTCTAGTGGGTGTAAGCTCTTAGTGCTTGATCTCTGATGCCATTCTTCTCTCTGAGCACCTATGCGTTAGAAGATATGGTACCGTTGGAAGAGCAGTGCTTCTCGTAAATGTTGGTCTCAGAAAAAAAGTGAAAATAAAACCAAGATTACTGAAGTTATTTTATTTGTCTGTTCTATGTCTACTCAGTGTCTTTGTCTATTCATATGTCTATTCTAAAACTTTGTGTGAAATGACATTTAAGTGTCTGGGATCTACAGGAGAGAGCAAAATGTTGATATTACCAGAGTGCGAAATTAGAACCAGGAAGAACCAGGATGTCAACATATGGGCCTCCTCTTTGACAAGTACGTATTTAGAAATTACCTTTCCCTTTGGGCAGACAGAACTTTGCAATTGGAAGACACATTTGATCTAAACATTTATTTTATATCTATATCTATAATAGAAATAGAAAGAGCTTCAGTTGAGAGTTGGCAAGCCTAAGGGTGGGCCAGGCTTGGCAGAGGCTTGAAGTCTCAGGCCATCAACTTCCCTGATTACTTTATGGTGGTGCAAGTCAGCTGAGAAAGTGTACCCCATATGTCAACATAAGCTTTAAGTGAGGTCAGTCTGTCTGCATAGCATAAGCAAACACAAAAATGTTAGTATATTTTTCTATGAGATATTATTTCAACACAATACCTTGCCTCCTCATTCTGTATTGGAGTTTCTCCATAAATAGAACTAGTCACCAAGTACATAATGCTTCCTCCCCCCCCCCACCACCACCCCCTGTCCTTTCCTTTTGGAAGCAATGAATCTGTCACTGTTAGTGTTCGAGTGATGATAGTCATCCCAGGTAGACAAAAAATTTTTTTTATGACACTGGATTTCATTCCCTGAAAAGTTGGGTGTCCATATTTTTAGCACTTAAGGAGAAATGTTATTGAGGATGACAAGCTAGTCCTACCTAAACTATTAAAGTATCCCCAAATTTACTGTCAGACACTTAAAGTTGGTAACAGACTCCCTCGTGGTAAAATAAGGATCATCGCTCTGAGGATGAAAGAGAACATAAATTGGTTGTAAAGTAAAACGAGCTTAGAACTAGAAGCAGAAACTCTGGTTTGACTATAAAATAGGTTTGTCCTAAACCCACACAGTTAAGATAATGGCAAGATATTTATTACTATTTCTTTTTCAAAGTGGGATTTTAACTAACTGAGGGCGCAATCCAAACCTACTTAGGCCACCGTTGTAACCAGCGGCCCACCGCAAACGGGAGGGCCCAGAATGGAAAGGGGATTCCAATCCCCTCCAAAAGGGGAATTCTAAGGGGATTTGAATCCCCTTTCCATTCTGGGGTCTTCCGTTTTCGCTGGGCTGCTGGTTACAACGGCGGCCTAAGTAGGTTTGGATTGCGCCCTGAATGATGCATAAAAGAGCCTCCTGAAGGTGTCATAGCTAGATGGGATGAAAGTTACTTGCTCCTGAGATGAACAAGCGCATTCAGTAAATAGATTGGGCTGCCCTCTAAACAGCCTCCCCTAACTGTAAGGGGGGAGGAGAACGAGTAGGCATATTTCCTTTCCCCTGGCACTCCGGCACCTAATTGCACAGGGTTGTTAGTTTGTGCAAAGTGCCCCCCCCTTGCACGATTAGGTGCTGGTGCACTGGATGGAGTGGGGAACATGCCCACTCTCTTCCCCCATGTAACTAGGATCAACATATCTCCTGAACCAACCACCCATTGATTTAGAAGGAATTGACATTTAATTGACATTAGGTTGCAAATTTAAGATTGAAAAAAGGCCGGCAAAGAGTAGAGTCTTGGGTTCTAATGCTCAGGGCAGGTCCAGGGTTGGCGTTGGAATTGTTTCTGAGCTAAATCAAAACTGCTTGTTCTAACCTTTCATGTCTAAAATTGTCTGGGCCCAGGCCCTTAAGGATTGCCTCTTCCATGTTGAAAGGCATTACACATGAATCCTCATGTGCAAATTAGAATAAAGTGCAAATTAGAATTTGCATCACAAACACATGCCACCTTCCAAAATACAAACCATTGCATGCCAGCTAGCAAACACTGACAAATATCAAATTTAGTGGCAGATATCATAGATATAGTGACAATTTTGCAAAAATTGCAAAAAGTATCGGAATTCTCAGAGAAGAATTCTGAGGACAATTTTTGGGGAGCTCGTTCATTTCAGCTCTGCCTCCGATGCATTTCTTGTAGCATCTGGTTCCTTGGCAGCCACTTTGCAAGCAATGTTTGTTGTGCTTCTAACCATAGAGTAATGCCTTGGTCTGTCACATAGCTTTCTGATGAGCTGTCAGAGTGACTTTGAGTTCACTGATGCCCAACTTTGCTTTGTCAACTCTTTTTTGCCGAAAGGATTACAGTACATGACTGTACTGAACTGATGTGACTCCTCATACCATGCACCATAATAACTTGAAGCTAGATAGCTCTGTTGCATCATGGCCAATTTGGAGTGGGGATAGGGGAGTAGGGCCCAACTCATAAAACACTTAATTTTGCCATTAGCACTTTATGAAAATCACGAGTAAAAACCAAGCCCAGATTTTTGATGTCAATTCTTAGCTAAGCACACAAGCAACACGCATTCTCATATCTTTGAGTTAATAAAAGGAAGCATTTTCCAGGTTCTGGTCATTTTATTAATTTAAGAACAAGGCAACAAGGGGTTGTCATAACGTTTTGCTCCTAAACCATGTTCTAGAACAGGGGTTCCCAACATTCGGAGGCCCGCGTACCCCCTACGCGGGCCTCCGACCGCCCCACGTACTCCCTGAGTGGCTCCCTCTGGGTAGCGGCGCGCGCGGGAGGACCCGCTTGCCCATGCTGCAAATATCAAAGCGGGAGGACCCGCTTGCCCATGCTGTTGATTTGGCAGGGCTGTAGCCTTTCCCTCCGGGTTGCAGCGCAAACGGGAGGACCCACCCACCTGTGCCACAACCCGAAGAAGGCAGCTACAGGATTACACTGTTCTCTGCAATACAGACCTGCATCCTTCCTTTTCTCCTTGGCACCACCATCTTGGATCTCACGAAATCTCACGAGAACCAAGATGGCGGTGCCAGATCTCACAAGATTACTGCCTCATGTGCCCTCACGAGATTTGGGCGCAGCCATCTTGGATTTTGCGAGATCCAAGATGGCAGTGCCAAGGAGAAAAGGTAGGATGCAAGCCTGTGCAGGGGACAGTGTAGGCCTGTAGCCTTTTTTGGGTTGCGGTGCGTGCGTGTGGGTCCTCCCACTCACGCTGTAACCCGAAGGGAAAGGCTACAGCCCTGCTGAATCAGCAGGGCTGTAGCCTTCTTTTCCGGGTTGCGGCACGGGCGGGAGGACCTGCCCGCCCATGCCGCAACCCCGAAAAAATCAGCTGTCCCTTATCAGCTGCTGATTGCAGCAGCTGATAAGGGACAGTGTCTTGTGTACCTCTGGCCTGAGGTCTGCGTACCCCAAGGTGTACACGTACCACAGGTTGGGAATGCCTGTTCTAGAAGAGCTAGAGCAGACAGCAAGTTGCTGCACCTTTGATAATGCTCCTCATGGTTTAGGAGCGAAACGTTAGGACAACCCCTTGTTCTCTTGTTCTTAACTTAATAAAACGACCAGAACAATCTGGAAAATGCTTCCTTTTATTAACTCAAAGATATGTACCGGTCGCGAAAACCTCAGAACATACTGTCATGTCTGCTTCTCACCTGACATTACTCTCTTCACACATTCCATTCCATGGGTATATAGGCTGTGTGCAGGGGTTCTCAACTGGTGGTACGCCTACCACTACTGGTATGTGGACTGCCAGCTAGTGGTACACGGATCCCTGGCTGCCAAGATGGCGGTTGCCAGGGAGCCCATCCTGCCCCATGCTGGAGGCCTGGAACCAGTGGCTCAAGCTCAGCAGAGTCTGCAGAGCTCAAAACGTGGGTTTCCAGGCTCGGGAAAGGCCCTCCCACCACCCTTTTCCTTGTAGGGCTTCAGCATGGTGACAACCGATGACATCATTGGCACTTCCCGGTGGTATGCGGCGCAGTGGCCACCCAGGAGGTGGTACGCCATACCGCTGGGGTTAAGAATCCCCTGGTATACACATAATTGCCAATCTGTTCTGCATAAAGTCATTCACATGTAATGTTGAATGTTGGTCAAGCAGTAGACATGATCTGTAGTACTCCACATTGTCAAGGAGTCCAGTTACGTGTTGAATTTTAGATTGAATGCATGTTTGGTCATTCACAGGAAAATATTATGTACAGACACCTGTACATGCATATCCAGTGCAACCTGTGAATAGCTGTGCTTTGTATTTCTAAAGGGAGATGATATATGATTGGGACATTATGTTTACATATTCAGTCAGTACAGCTTTGAAAGGTTATGACATTTTGTTCAGTATGCACATTGAGTTTGTGTTTAGGCAAACAGTTATGCATTTTTGTGCAAAAGGTAAATGGCTCCAGGTGTGTCAGAAATGCTTCCAAGATTTCCAAAAAATGCTTCTAGACACAGTGGCAAACCTAGACTAGCTCTAAGAAGGTCCCTCCTTACTGAAGACTGTGCTATCCGTGAACAAAATCAGAACGCCTTTGCATAGCTGGCCACATTTTGGAAGAACTTCACGTTGCCAGAAGGGAGGTTAAAAACGTTTTAGGAGTGGTATATTTTGAACAGAAGTTATTCCAAATGTGCTACCACTGCTCTGAGTTTGGCAGCTAAACAGGGATTTTCAGCTGACTCATGACTGGACTGGCTCACGGCTGGCTCAGGTTTCACGGACTGCCTAACTGCCTTCCAGGAAAAATCTGGATGAATCCCAAGACAGCCACTCTGCCAGTGCCCCATGAAGGGCATAGATGGTCTCCGGGAACAGCAGTGGGCCCCTCTGAGAGCCCTGGGACCTCAGCAGTTGATCCAGACTGGCCTGGGAAACTACAATTCCCAGAGTATTTTGAGGACAAGGCACTCATACTAGTTTCAATCCAGTTCATGTTTAGAGAAGACATGTACTGTTTTGTTTAGGTTCTGTTATTATGACACTGGTGCAGCCAGATGAATAAATGAAGGCTGGTGGGGAACCTTACGACGCAATCCTATTCTAAATATTGTATTCTAATTCTATTCTAAGCCATCGCAAAAGTGCCATAAAGCACTTTCGCGACGACTCACGAGCAGGGAAGGCCGGTGCAAGGCCGGCCTCCCCTGCTCCGCCGCCCGGACCTTCTCCCATCCACCGCCAGACCCAGGTAAGGATCCAGCGGAGAGGGGGCAGTTCAGGATCAAACGGGGGGGGGGATAGGCCCAGCCGATTGGGGAGGGGGAGGGGATCGGCCTCGGTCGAATCTTGACCTCCGCCGATTGGCTGAGCTGTTACACGGCCTCCTCCAACTTCCGCCAGCAAAATAGCTGGTGGAAATCCGAGGAGGCCGATCGGCCCCAGCCGCAGTTACACCCGGGCAAGGGGACGAGCATCCCCTTCCCCGAGTAACTTTATGCCTGCCCACGGTGGAGCTCCAGAACCTCAGGATCTGGCGGGTGACCCTGGGCCGCCCAGCGAATCCTTACATTAGGATTGGACTGCCAATGATCATCTTTATATACTCCCAAATTAAATATCTAAATACAGCTCCCTACATCTAAATATCAGACTTGAAGACTTCACAAGTACTGTATGTATGCATGTATGTATTTATTGATATCCTTATACTGCCCAAGAGGCTTTTAAAGTGGCTTAGACCCTGCACACTCACAAAGGCTTGATGGTTCCAAGTGGCTGCTGCAATGGCTTGAGTGTCACTGTTTGACCCATCACAAAAATGGGGGATTAAGCAGTCACTGGGGGGGGGAAGTTGGATTTATTCAAGGACTACTATTAAGACTGTCTGAGGTCTGCCTCACATACTACACTGTATACCTACAATCTTTTACAGCGCCCTACATCTAAAAAGGTTACAGACACATGCGTGATTAATCTGTGTATTTCACCCCCATGTATGATAGGGAGTCACATCTCACTATAGCTCCACGTCACAAGTAAAACACAGTTGTAGCCACTGAATATATAATCCATGAGCTACTATTTGCTAGATCACTGAGGGCGCAATCCAAACCTACTTAGGTCGCCGTTGTAACCCGCGGCCCAGCAAAAACAGGAGGCCCCAGAACGGAAAGGGGATTCAAATCACCTTTGAATTCCCTTTTTGGAGGGGATTTGAATCCCCTTTCCGTTCTGGGGCCTCCCGTTTTTGCTGGGCCGCTGGTTACAACGGTGGCCTAAGTAGGTTTGGATTGCGCCCTGGGTATTTATGTACCAAAAAGGTTTTGTAGCTAATAGAGATAGTTTATAAATTAATGTTTAGAAAACTTTAAAAACTCAGAAATTTAAAATTCACTGACTATATCATTCAACAAATAGTATTATACCAGCTGTACTGAAATTCTGTATTTTTATATATCCTACATTCCCCTGACAAAAAGGAAAAAAAAAAAAACCAAACATGCCACGCAGTCCAGCATATGCATTTTGTCAAAAGAAAATGAAATAAAAATGTGTTACTAATTCAGACAAATGGTCAGCTGCTGCAGAATACTTTCCATGTGGAAACCTTTTGCTGCCTGGTTAAAACATTTTACAGTTTGTTGGTACTTATGCCAGGACCAAAATATCTCCTGTTACAGTACATTTATGCGTATTAAAAATTCATTCAGCATGGCATGGTAACAGTTCTATAATACAGTACTCATATTTTTATAGGAGTTTCTATATTCCATTGCCGTTGCTTCAATTAATAATATATTTTATCAAAGAAACGCAACAGAGATGGCAGCAGTGTTAACTGGAGCTTCCAAATTGCGCTGTTATAGTTAGGCACCAAGAATTTACTTTGCACTGTCTCCTTAAATGGAACCTAGACTCTCCTCCCTCTTTGACCTGCTATAGGCCTGTGTTCAGTGGCGTCGCTCTAGGTGGGGCGGAACGCTAAGTTCCGCCCTGCTCTGAACCCTTCCTTACTCTCCGGCACGAGGCGGCGCCGCCCCCTCGCCATCGGAGCCATTCAGTGGGGCGAGGGCAACGCGCAGGAATTCCTAGAGCGACGCCACTGCCTGTGTTCAGAATTGTAACCAGGTACATGCAGTGCAGGGGCAGCAGGTGATGCAAAACCGCCCTGTTGTAGTCCACAGGAAAAAAAGGCCAAAGCCTAACCCTGAGATTGCGCATGTGTGCCACCTGCTTGCATCCAAGTAAGCGGGTGGTCACATGCTCCATCTCAGGGTTAGGCTGTGACTTTTTTCTGTGGACTGTGACAGAGTGGTTGGTTCTACCTCACATGCTGCCCCTGCACCGCACACCCCTGTTGCAACTTAATCCCTACTTGCATGTGAATTGATTCCTGGTCACGAACCTGCTCCATAGCAATAGTCTGGTCAAAAGCCAGGAGTCTCTAAACCAAGGAACTCTGGGAGGAAAGAGGAATCCTTGCCTCCAATGCAAATGTCTTTTATTTTCTTGGATAAGCACTTCTCCACCTGAAATCCAGTTAAGTGTAGGGAACCCTCTGATTTACAGACCGACTAAACTCTGAAACACTGGTATTTTTGCACCAGCTCTTGACAAACCTGAGAGAATCCTCTGAGCAGGAAAAGCACCTTTTGGCTATTGCAAGTCAGACCTGAGCCCTTTTGTTTAAATCTGGAAATGTTTCAAAAGACAAATCTTTTGTCTTAGCTGGAGACTTCCTTGCCTCAGCCACCCCAGGCCACTCGGCCCCGGAACCCGTTCGTTTGCTTTTCTTCTAGAGGGTATAGTAGTTAGCTTACTGGAACTCCCAGATTTTGCAGTAGGTTTTCCCTTTGTCTTGGCACAACAGTCTGGTGCTCTACCCACCACGCCTCCCCTGAGAGACAAAGTTCCCTGAGAGCCAAGGCAAAGTTCTTGTGTAAGTTACACAAGGGCACGGACCTCTTTTGTGGCTGTGCTGCATCGTGGCTGTGTCACAACAACGCCATCTCTGGACACTCAGTGATGACGACATCACACATCATTGCTAAACGTCCAGGTTGCCGAGCTCTGAGCTGCGTAAAGTTTTCCTTTTAACAGCGCAGCTTAGCAGGAACAGTACTGAGAAGCTGACTCAAAGTCACCCAGGGAGATTCATGGCTCAGTAGGGAGCAGCATCTGGGTGTCTTTCCCTGGTCTGATCTAGTCTAACCACTTCACCACACTGTCTTTCCGGTGCTGAAAAGGAAGTAAGTAGGTATAGTAGACCTCGCCTTCCTCTCTTTGTACTGTATTCTCTTGACTGACTGGCAGCACAATCCTGTGTAACTTTGCACTGGTGTAACAGTAGATTCACCGGCGTAAGTGCACTTATGCCGGTGCATCTACTGTTACACCAGTGCATAGTTACACAGGATTGCACTGTGGGCCACCTAATGTATTTCTGTGATATCTGAGAAAAGGCCCATGGAAAGTGGCTTTTGCCAGAATTTCTCTTCAGAGAAATACTTTTGCCTTCATAACTTTGACTGGGTCAATTTTTCTGAGGCACACATGGCCCTGGGACTGGGCCTTTATTTAATCACCGTTCATAGCAGAACTATATTATTCTCATGCCTTCTGTGATAATCTAACTTTTCCCTCATTCCCTTTGCAATTAATTAAAATTAGCAGAGTTGATGGGAAAAAAGACCCCTGAGGATCTTGGAAGGGAATAGTAACAATAGGGACAATTAATAGGGACAGTATACCTAACAGTGTAAACTTAAAGTGAAAGATAACAATCATGGATTCCCCCAAGGAACCTTGGGAACGGCAGTTTTGTGAGTTGTCTTTGCCCATTCATGTATTTCAGTTGTGGCATGCAAGTCATTTGAAAACTGAAGTGTGTGAGCACCAAGTTGGATGCAGTTTCTGTAGTGGTCCCAAGTACAATTGCAGGTTCAGTTACACCCTTGCAGTCCTCTGAGAAAGAATAATAGTAGCATCACTTGTGTAGAGAGCTGTTTCAAGGTGATTTAAACATTAATGCAGATGACTTACAGCCCTTATGAGGCTGTACCATCTTTAGAACATACATGGAGGATTATATGCATACCTATCATCTGAGTTTCAAGAATTAATTGTTTGAAAGCGCACCCATGTCAAAATCTCTCTCCACATGCAAAGATAATGTCAGGAAAGAGGCTTCTAGTCTTGGCTTTTCCTATGATAGGTTTGAAGTTTGCAGGGAGTTTTAGATGTGGTAAGTGCTTTCAAAAAGGAGGTTCTCATGTACATGCTATAGGTAGCATTGTCTGATGCTGGACTGCACCGCATGTCTGCATTAATATTTGAATTGGCTTGGCCAAACAATTTCCTGCATGGAATAGAACTTGTATGGCTGCATTTTCAAGGGGCTGCCACATCACTGCTGTCATGCATAATGCATAGAACAGATCTTAGATGCTCGGTATCATGCTCAGTCTGCTTCCATGGCACAGTATATATGCGAAGGCCTCAGTAGCTTCTTCAGGCATTCTGAATTTGTACGTAGGAATGCATGGAGGGCCCCAGGATCATGGTGTGCTAGTCCTTCCCACTGATGACGCTCCTGCTTAGCCCTGATCCTGTCCTGTGGGCATTTAGCAGTTATTTGCAGTGACAAACACTGAATGTGGACAGAATTTCTCCCCATGACGGCCATCCTGGGACCGTCTTATACATATATTTGGAATATCTGAATGGGGCTATGCTAGTAGTTTCTGAATAGGGCTGGTGTCTGTGCATGAATATGGAAGTGGGATTCTATAGAGAATCCCACTATAATTTCCGTCCCCATAATTTCCGAGGGGCTGGAGGTGAGTTGTGTGCGATGCTGGTCTCATTGCTGGCACCAGGAGTATAATCACTGGAGACTAGTGGTCTTTGGAGACGTTGGCCCCTGTATTGTTTTGCCTATCATGGGGGGTGAGGTGGTAAGCTGGGGGCTGGGTCTCTTGTAAGTAATGATGAATCTCATCCTTGTTATTGGGCAAACAACAGTTTTCCTGAGTCTTGATCTCACCCAAGCCTGATTTCCTGCTCTCTGGTTCCCTCTCTTTGTATTTCTCTCCTTTTCTGGCTTTAAACATGATGTTGTTATTTTCAATAAATACATTGTTTTAAATCAAACTAAACATATATTTATGCCATCAGCCTCTGGCAGTGTACAATATTTGCAGAAGAGGAGAAGGTTCTCCAAATGAGATGATTCGTATGCAGCATTCTGGGTAAGGCTCATTTTCACTGTAACACGAAACAAACAAACATATGGTACTAATATAAACTTTTCGAAAGCTATATACTGATGATTTGGCTGGCATGATAGCATCTATGTCAGTTCTGCCAGAATCTGTCCAAAGTCAAGCTTTCCACATAAAGCATACATTAACAAAAGATAAGGGGAGTTAGGAAGATCAAGAGGGGCTATGCTACAGTGCTGTGATGCCTTCTTTTAGAAAGCAAAACTGTTTTGGCAGGAAGATATTTAGAGGAGACGAGTAGTGGGGGGGGAGGGTTGGTTGGTTGCATGGCACTATTCCTGCTCCAAATTTCCCACCAAGTGCATGATTAAAACCTACAGGAGGAATGGAGAGGAAGCTGCTTGGGGGGGGGGGGGTCTGGAAAGTAAAACAGTGAGTGACAACATGGTTAAGCAACATTAATTTCCCTCCACTTCACTCCAAATTCTCCCATCTGGAGGCAGCTTTGCTTTTTAAAATAAGGCACCAGTATGTAACAAATACAGGTGGGCCCCCATATCCACTGATTCGCTATCCACGGTTTCAGTTATCTACGGATCGTGGGGACCCCCCCAGGCTTTTACTTTTTCCCCAGTAAGCTTTGTTTCTTCCTTAAAGAAACAGGAGAAGCAGCCTCTGGCTGCTTATTACAGGCAAGTAGAACGAGACTAAGTACTAGAGAGGCACTGCAAGGTTAACAGAAACCTTGCAGAGCCTCTCTAGGACTTAGTCTCGTTCTACTTGCCTGCAATGGAGGCTGCTTCTTTGTTAGTTTTAAGGAAGAAACAAAGCTTGCTGAAAGAAAAATAAGAGCTGGGGGGGGGGCAAGCATGCCGGCCTGCAGGGGAGGCAGGGGGGCCCTGAGGAAACCATAGAGGGGGTGTTCGCTCTTATCCACGGTTTCAAGTATCCACGGAGGGGCCTGGAACATATCCCCAGCAGATTCGGGGGTCCACCTGTAGCAGTGGCGTTTTAACGCCTTCCGGTGCCCGGGGGGGCAGGGGCTGGAGCGCCCCATTGCGCCAGAGCGCGGCTGCCACCCCCCGGAAGCGGCTCGTCACCGGCTTCTGGAGACGCTTTGCTCCGAAGCCGGGAAGCCCTCCTCCTTGCGACCGCCCAGTTCGGCAGTCGAGGGCTTTGTGAGCCGGCCGAACGCATCATAGGCTTTTATTTGGGTTTTCTGCACATGCGCAGAACCTTTCTGAGGGCAAACGGGCAGCCCGTTTGCCCTCAGAAAGGTTCTGCGCATGTGCAGAAAACTCAAATAAAAGCCTGCGATGCGTTCGGCCGGCTCACAAAGCCCTCGACCGCCGAACTGGGCGGTCGCAAGGAGGAGGGCTTCCCGGCTTCGGAGCAAAGCGTCTCCGGAAGCCGGTGACGCGCCGATTGGGCGCGCTGCTTCCCGGGGGCTCGGCAGCCGGGCTCCGGTGCCGCGCCCCCCAGAAGCACCGTGCCCACTCGGCTCCTGGGGCGCAGCACACCTGCTCCCCCAGCATAAGAACGCCACTGACCTGTAGTTTGCTCTAAAGTGGGAGAGGGAGAAATGTGACTATTGAAAGGGTTAAGCGAAGATAGGAAATCCACTAAAAAGGAAGGGGCATAACATCTAAACAAACAATTCTGCCTAAAATGAAGCATAACATATATCATATGGAGCTTAATTGCATTTTTAAAATGTTATGTTGTTATAATTTTTCATTTTTGGAAAAAAAGAAAAGGTCTATTTCTATGTAAAATAAACATCTCTACTATACACATGGTAATTTAAATGCTGCAAGAATTAAAAGTGGATTAAAGAGCAGCCAGGTGTCTCGTCTACACTTTTGTGTCTCATAAGACAATCTTATATATCCAAACAGAATATGGCTAAATTTAGTTATTCCTCTAATTACTCTTGGCATTAAGTCCTCTGACATAATCAGAGCAAACATAAGACAAATATAGTCTGCCTTATCCCAGAGCATATTCTGTAATACTGTACTGTGATTTTAACTCCTCAGCTGTAAATGAAAATGAAGTAAAGTGTCATTTACTGTACATAGACTTAACAAATAATCCCCACCATGGTGGATAGGTGGGCTTGGAGAGTCGGGGGCAATATTGCATTATCAGCTCAGCTGGGGGTGGAGCCTAGTGATTTAGGGAGTGGAGTTTAATCAACTTTAAAACGAAACAACTTTAAATGTAATGACTTTCAGTGAGAACTTGATCTATGTTGATGGTGTCATGTAGATACTGCCCCCCATGAGTGAATGGAGATGGCAATTCCAAAGTAAACATCTTGCTTGGAAACACCCTAGGTTTTTCTGATTTCATGCCCATTATTTACATGATTTTTATCCACACTGTAGACCAGACTGTACCAGTCTGCTTGCCCACTGGATTGACATACAGTATCTAAAAAGAAAATCTGATTAAAACAATAGGATCAGACCTTGGCTACAACATATGTGGGCAGGTGGACAACAAATGTTGAATGCCATGTGTGAATTGGAGAGTTAGCCACCTAAGGCACCTCCATTTTCAGAGACAAGAGGTAAGGTACCATTTTAAAAATATCACCACCACCACCTATCCACTACTACTATCCACTACTACTACAATAATGTACAATGATGATGACGATGATGACGATGATGATGACGACGATGACGACGACGACGGTTGTTTCTTTCGGCACCCAGATGCTAAAGCATTTGCATTACCAATACAACATTTGTCTGATGCAAGTGTCTCTCTGCTGGCTCATTGGTGCTAAGAACTAAAAGCTCTCTTCCATTCCTCTTGACGTGAACGTTTTCCCCAAAGGCTCGGTTCTGAGCAATAAACTCTGTTTAGCCTTGTTGTCCTCTGTGACAATATCATCTACGCTTGAATAGCTTCTGACTGTCAGTTGACCCATAGTGGCTATGTTCACACTTCAGCGAAAACCATTGCTCAAGGGCAAACCACAAATATGAACAAGCTTATTTACTTGTATTGGGAGCACGGCACAGTTTCACTCCATGCTGATGAAAGACTTAAGATGGTCCTTGCATCATCTGTAGAGTCACTAGACACCTATTGTCAGGATTCAGTATTATGTAGCTTAAGACTAGAAGCCTTCACATTCACACCTGAAGAGCTTAGGGGTCATTTCTAGCCTATGGTGGAAATCCATGATCTTCCAATATACTATTGTCCTACATTTAAGGGATTGTCCTCAGGGCGGGAGGGGGGATGGGTCTCTGCAGAGTCCTGGGAGGGAGGTTTCCCCAAGGCAACCTCCTTCTGCCCATTTTTTTCCTCTAGCCTTGGGTGGTGGCAGCCATCTCCCATCCCAGTTTCAGTCCAGTTTCTGTCTGAGGCAGGCAGAGAGTGGGTGCTGGTTACAAAGTGCCCCCCCCCGGTGCCTGTCTTCTACTGTGTAGCCAATGCAGGTTTTGCATTTCAAGTTGAGGAACAGGAAATAAAAAGAAATATTTAACTTCCCTTCTTGAAAATGGCATGGAACGATCCTTTCACTTTAAAATTCTGGTTACTGTGTTAATGGCCAAATTCTGAGACCATTTCATTAGAGGTTTCAGTTTTGTTCTGGCTTGCATTACATTTGATGAAGGAGTTTTCTGCTGCAGGCTCTAAATTCATAATGTTGTGTATGTTCTTTTAACATTATGAAGCTTTCATTTACAATTATATTTGGTGCTGGATTTACAGCCCTGCTGTCTGAAGAACTAACGTTGCTGTCTATCATCATTGCCTTTTCCTCTTCTACCGAGCAGCTGTTATTCTATAAAATGTGTGGGCATGTGTATATAAAAGCTGTAAGATCACATTATAAATGCAGTCTTTGCTACAGTAGTCTGAACTAAGTTCACCTCTCCCATCATAAAATACAGCTTTCTATTGTTTAACAGAAAGGTGCTACCAAATGAGTCAAAAAATAATAATAAGGTTTTTCTCAAGACATTCACAATATCTAGCTCAGGACTTGGGATGGAATTGTCACTCCTTTCCCCAACCCAGCTCTATGAAGCTGCCTTACACAGAGTCCGAGCATTGGTCCATCTAGCTGAATATGAGGTGTTTATGCTTCAGAGGTGTTGCTACACCCCCATGGGGGGCGTCAATGCGACACCCCCCACATGACACCACAAGCCCCGCCCTGGTGTGTGTGACGCGTGAAATTTGGCATGGCACGAAAGCAACCCCCACCAGTTTTTGGCCGTTTGGGGCAGTACAGAGCCCGGGAGGGCGGGCCAATCCTCCCATCCTCCCAGGTTCCGTACAGCCTAAAAACAGCCCAAAAACGCGCGGGGGGTGCTTTTGCACCACGCCACCCCTGAATTTCGGCGGTGACGCAGCCAAGGTTCACCCCCGCCACTTGACACACACACCGCCCCCCCCAGATGCCTCTGACTTGACTAGCAGTGGCGCTACAGGATTTCGAGCATGGATCTTTCCAAGCCCTGCCTGAAGATGCCAGGGATTGAACCTGGGACCTTCTGCATGCCAGTGCACTACAACCACGCTCCACTGGCATCTGCTGTTTGGACTCCCCTGCTTTGCTATCTTTAGTCCCTACTCTCCTATCCACAATTAACAGCGCAATCCTGCGCAACTTTACGCAGCTGACCTATCCTGAGCCTGTTCCCAGGCCATGCCGGCATGGCCCGGGAACACCTCAGGAGAAGGGGGAGGTTTGTCCTCTTCCCCAAGTGTAGGGCTTCCCAGGGCCTATGGGCCTCCTTGGATGTACACCAGCTCTGAAACTGACGTACATCCGAGGCGGCAGAGTAAGGTCGAACTGGGCTGGGAAAGGGCTGAGGATATGGGTCAAGCACGCCACCGATATCCCTGCCTTCTTCCAGCCCGGGCTGGCCAATGGCCCCCCTCCCTCACCTCCCAGCTCACCCTCCCCCCACCTCTGCACGGACCAGTGCAGGACTTACCTCCACCCATGAGTGCCGGGTCTGGAGGGTGGCGTACTGAGGGCTGCCGGCCTCTGCACCGGCAGCCCTTACTCCAGAGTCATCGCAAACATACTTGTAATGTTTGTAATGTTTGTAATGGCTTAGAGTGGCAGAGCACGAACTCTGCCGCCACTCTAGGAGTTACGCAGGATTGGGCTATAAGATCTGTACTGCAGAAGAATCAAGGAGCAAAACCAGGGTTGATTTCCAAACCTGGCCCCAACTTTTGTTTCTCCAAATGTGATCATGGCACAAGGATTGAAATACAGCCATACCCTGAGATACACCCATTTGGGTTATGGAAATTTGACTTATGATGAGTCTCACTTAATACCCCTATTTGGCTTACGAGGCATTTCCTCGCATTTACAAGGTCCAATCTGGATTTCATGTGCCTTGTGAGCAGCTGAGCTCTGTGGGATGAGATCCACCATGGGGTCATCTTCACAGTAACATATGCATGTTTTGTTTGTGAGCATAGTCTTAAGTGTATGGTGCATAATAGCTACGAAAGAGCTTAATGGGAGCAGGTAAACAGCCATGTTATACAGTAATTCAAGAAGAAAAATGCATTGTTAGGTTGTGTGTTTTGATAACTAATGTTAACTATTGAAGTAATTGTGTCCATTTTAATGGGATTTTGTGTTATTTTAGCATAAACGGGTGTCATTTGGGGGGATCAGGAAAGCATAAAAATTCTTCCCTTTTAAATTAATGGTAATTACATGAATTACCCCCATAATGCAGAGGAAGATTGTGGTCCTTCTGTAGATTATGGGTCTTCATAAAAGTTTGTCCCCTGGAGTAATCTGGGAGAACATTCTAATTCTCTTGTAAATTCCTCTGTCCTCTGCCCCAGGCAAGGCTGCCACAAAGAGGGGTGTGCTCTGCAGGACGTCTGGGTCCATGGCCCCAGGGAAAGAGGGGTAATTTGCTGGCCAAACAACCAGGACTCCCAAACAGGCATCAGGGTTCAGCAGTGGAGAGGAGGTTGCTTCATCTTTCCTCCTCCTGGCTCCCTCCCTTGGCTTGCCCCAGCCCTTGCCCAAGAGGGGAGCAGATACTGATAGTCCCCTGAGGACTACAGATAGTAGCCTATCCAGAGACCTCTTATCAAGGGCCCTGAGTGCCTTGTGAAGCCCTGGGCCCTCTCCTTCCTGGGCTGTCTCTCCTCCACCTCCCCCCCCCGGCTCCCCCCCTAGCCCAGCCCTATGGCTAAAGGGCCAGCATTGCCCCAGAGTGAGGAAGCCCTCATCCTGCAATTGGGGGGATGGGGTCTCTAATTGGGGGAGGGGATGAAGTAGTACCAGCCCTCTAGCCTTTTTTTTATGTTTCCTTAGCTACTGCTTTTTAGAAGGCTTCAAGGAAACTATGATTTGGCTAAAATCATAGTTTCATAAAACCTAGCAAAATCATAAAATCATAAAACCTAGCAAAATTGGAGGAGTTGGGATGAGAATTGCGGATCTCATGGGCAGCTCAATCCTGTCTAACTTTGTGCCCTGCGATGCAGCGAGGCAGGTGCAGCCTCTGCTGCATCCAGGGCACAAAGCAGGCAGCCAGGGGGTCACCCGGGAGAAGGGAACATTTGTTCCCTTACCCCAGGTAAATCCCCAGCCTCCCGAATGGGTCTCTTTGAATCCACGCCAGCTATTTAGCTGGCATAAGTCTGGGAGGCCCATGTCAGGAGAAATGGGCCGGGGGGGGGGGAGGATAGGATATGGCGGAGGCCTGCTCTGCTGGTCCTACCCCCTCCTGGGTCCAATTTGCCCACCGCCGCCCCAAAATGCCTCCGGAATGCCCTCCCCCACAAGGCAGGGTACCTACCTTCTCCAGCAGGCGCTCCACTTTGACTGGGGCAAGTAGACAGTATGGCACGTTTGCAACACCCTATACTCTATCTATCGGTCTTAACATCAGACAGGATTGTGCTGTAAGCTGCATCCTATCTTCTCCTCATTAATGCATTGTAGATAATGTGATCAGGAGGAGGATTCAGCACCCTCACATGCCTGCCCTTCTCCTTATGAACCCCACCCCATTTTATTTCTATTTGGTACAGCCTGCCTTCTACCAGATGGATCATGCCACTATCACATCTGCATAACAGGAGTGTATAGTCTTCTAGCAAAAGGGAAGTGTATGGTAAAGTTTAGCCCTGTCCTGGCAACTGGCCTTGTCTCTCTAAAAGGCTCAATCATACACCCTGTTCTGATAGTTGGCAGTGCTATCTTCATCCTAGGAAAAGTACATGGAACAATGAAATTTTGAGGTGACCCACTCTGTCATTCACACCAGTGTTAGGGACATCTTAGGACTGAAAATGTGTTCATTCAGCCACATATAAATCCAGCCATCTGGCTGGCAGAGACAACTGAAAGATTTATGGTGGGGCCATTTTTACAACCTTGAGAATCTCAGCTTTCTTTTCAAAACTATAAGGGGCTCAAATCTCTCTGGGAAAATGTTGTGGCATCCCTTTTTCCAACCACCAAATGCTTCTCCAGAAACCTACTTCAGAACAACCTCCCCATCTGGTTCCATCTTCAGAACTTAATAAGAAGAGTGCGTCTCCCAAACCCTTTCACTCATTCTGGTCACTGCTGAGGGTTCTGCATCACAGAGTGGTGGGGAGGCTCCTGGCCAACTCTCATTTACTATAGTCTGTCAGTCAGGATGGCTGTATGGAACCTACATCTTCAGGGGCACATGCCGCTGAATACTAGTTGCTGGAGAGTGGAAGAATGCTGTTGTTGACCTCATGCCCTGCTTGTGGGCTTCCCAAAGGAATCTGGTTGGCCGCTGTGGGAAGCAGGATGCTGGATGAGATGGGCCTTTGGCCTGCTCCAGCAGGGCTCGTTCTCACATTCTCAGACCCACAAGCCGCATGGAGCACTTGCATAACCAACTACTAGCATTCCCAAAAAGGAGCAACGTGGGTGTGAAAACTCTTGTACAATTATTCTTTTTTCCAGATAAAGCTCTTCATATGCTTCTAGTTATTTGCTGAAGCACAAGTCAGAAGATGGGAACACTCTTCATGCAAATGAACTCTAGTCACTGGCTTGTTCCCTGAATTAATTACCCCAATGTATGCTTTGCTACACAACTGTATCAAAATAAGCACAGCTACAAATGAAAACAGTATCAGTTAGTATTAATAGAAGCATATACTGCAAACATAGCAGCACAAAATAACTCCAGATGAAAAAGAAATGGATACACTGACTAACCCACACTTCAAGATGCAGAAGTGTTAACTTACCATATGGTGTGTTTGGGTGTGTCTTACTGTATTTTGTTAGATAGAAATGTTTTACAATAATGTGAGCCAGGTACAAACCACTTGAGCAGGTATGGAAAGTCATTTTAATCACACATTCTAATCTACTACATAATTTAACACACATCTGCCCCTGACGTTTGGTAAAATCTTTCTTACCTTTGGAGAGAATGATACTTCCAAACTACCCCAAGTACAAAAAGCAACACAGTGTAGCTGGGCTGTCTCTCTGTACCTTACTGTCATCTGATGAAGATAACTGAGAATATGCGTGGCAAGATGGGCATCTATAATAACTACTCTTTGTTTTACCTCCTAAGAAAAGAGGAAACGTGTGCCAAGAGTATGACAAAATAATTTGTTTTGACCCAGTGTGTTGTTCCTGCTCCTGCAAATTGAGCCATGCCTCTCGCACTCTTGGTAGGTAGTCAGAATGATATCTGTAGGAAAACATGACACTAAGGAGGGATGTAAAACACACTGGCAGAGCAGGTTGCAGGATCAGGCACCAGGACATGGTAGTTTAGTTATAGCAACAATTTGATGCACCATAGAATGCAAATATAGGCACTCCATTTAAAATATAAGAATCATTTTGGATCCAGTTCAGCAAATGTTGGTCTTGACTAAGGCCAAACTACAGGTTATGAATAATGCATTAGTTTGACCCATTTTCCCTTTTTCATGCAGGTCACGATAAAATCTGCACAACTGCAGTGGAGGGTAGGGGGTGCTTAGTTCCCCACTAGGGTTTTTTCTACCAAAATTGCATGCAGGACGGACGGAGCATTCTGTCAGGACAGCAACTGCAATGGGGTTTAAATGCTAAAGCCCCCCATCCCCAGTCACAGTTTCGTCAGGTTTAGTGTGGCCTTGTGGGCAGGACCTCTGAGAGGGGGTTAAAGGGGTACAATCATACCTGGGCCCAGGCCCAAACATTGGTCAAAAGGAGGCCCAGGAACAAAAAAGGGGGCCCAGGAGGCAAATTCACATGAAGGGAAGGGGCCCAAAACAAACTTTGTACCCCCTGATAAAATTCCTCTGAGTGGTCCTGCTTGTCTACCCTGCTTGTCTACCCAGAAGGAAGTTCCATTATGTTCAATGGGGAAAGTGTGCACAGTTCAGCTCCCAGGAAAGCGTGCCTAGGATTGCAGCCTTCATTACAACTAGCTGGAGCTAGATTGGGCCCTTTTGTGCATAGGTTCACCAACCATTTAACACAAGAAATGTTACTTTTAATTACAACTTGAACTGAAGCATAATTTGAAAAGCAGACTGACTGACTGACTGACTGACTGATAGGGTTCTTTTTTTTTCTTAAAAAGAAAAAAGAAAAAAATGAAAGCATGAAAAAGAAAGAACAGAAGGGAACCTGACACTCAATGGTTGAAATTCTGCCATGGCATTTGCTGAATCTTGTTTTTATGTGTTACTAGAAACCAAAGACTAAGCTAAATTTGATTCTTTGTGGAGTCGTGCAAAGTAATAGAGTCATAAAACAGATACGCTTTTGGGCAGGTGGCCATGTGTTAAACTGTTTGCTTCTGCTTTTAGAAAATAAACTCTAACATTTTTGCTGTGGCTCATATATGATCTATTGCACAATTCCAAAATATCCTGCATTTTCTTTTTATCCTGCCCTTCATATTCCATACTTATAGTCTTAATGGGGCATGATCCAGTTGGAAGATAAGCACCTTTAAGTCCCACTGACTTCAGCATATCTTACATCATTGCTTTTTATTTTACTGTACCCCAGAATATGAATCTACAGTATACACTTTTATGTGGTTTTATCACGTGACAGTGAAAACAGGCGCTAGTGTCTTTTAACTTTTCTAAACCATTTGTAGGAGGACAAGTATGTCTGATTTCCCTCAACTTTCCTTGAAGCCTCCATATGTGAGATTGAATTGCTCCAGCTTTCATCATTCTATATCTACACAAAACCTGTGCTTGAAGTGAGAAAATCATGTTTTACAAGTGTGCCACAGAGTGACCTACTTAGTTTCAGCAAGATGATGCTAGGTTTTAGCTTGCTCCTCCAGACCAAGCCCTAGGACAGGGATGTCAAACTCATTTCACATAGTGGGCCAAATAGCATTCACGGAACAAATCAAGGAATCCTCCTTTGCTCTCTGAAGACCACTGCTGCATTCTGCTATTGTCTTTCACACCCAGCTGAGGGTGCGGTGGCTAGTTTGGAGGTCCATTGGTTCGATAACATGACTCCTTGGTTGGACTTTGACAAATGGTGCTTCCCTTACATTCAGCTTGGATACATTGTCTGCCTCAAAACCCTTCCAGGACTGGCTTGAGCATTTTTCCTAGTTCTAAGTATGGATATGCTGCTAACTGGACAAAGAGGCACTTGTTCAAGTGTTGTTCCTCTTATATTTAGCAGGGGGAGAGTAACTGTCCCTCTTGACTACAGCACAGTGTCTTTTCCTAGTGGCTGTTTGCTGGTGTTCTTCTGCAATTTTTTTTTTTTTTAAGATTGTGAGCCCATTTGGGACAGGGAACCATTTAATTATTTGATTTTGTCTGTAAACTGCTTTGTGAACTTTCTGTTGAAAAGCGGTATGTACATTAATAATAATGATAATAATACCTAGAAAATTAAGTACAATGTCGAGACAGTGCTGTAGGGGTTGTGAAGCAAGTGGACAAAAATTGGCCTGCAGTTATTAAGCAAGAGAGGAAAAAGCTTTATTTTCTCTCCATGCCAGTTCCCCTTCCCAAAATAATTATTCATTTGTATTTTTAGACTGTTCTTCACTTTCCACCATTGCATGCTGGAGGAAGTTTAGGGCGATCAGAAACATTTTGTACATGTGTCGACTGCCAAATTGTGACTTGTAAAATGGTCACCAGCATCACTTTGAAGATTGATATTGATATTGAAGAGCAGAGGAAGGAGGAGAAGGAGTAGAGACTCTTGTGCTTGGGTGGTGGTAGGGTCTGTTGCCTGCAAGAGAGAAGCAGCAGGGGCAGGTTGTTCTGGGCAGCAGAGCAGCAAAAGGCCAGGCAGGCTCATAAGAACATAAGAAGAGCCCTGCTGGATCAGGCCAAAGGCCCATCTAGTCCAGCTTCCTGTATCACATAGTGGCCCCACCAGATGCCTCAGGGAGCACAAGACAACAAGATACCTGTATCCTGTCGCCACTCCCTTGCACCTGGCACAAAGAAAACCTACTCCTACAACCAGGAGGTTGCTTATCCCCATCATGGCTTGTAAGCTGTGATGGACTTTTCCTCCATAAATCTGTCCAGTCCCCTTTTAAAGGCAATCCAGGCCAGGTGCCATCACCACCCCCTGTGGCTTGCTCCAGCAAGCCAACCTATCGATGCAAAGCGACTGAAGCCCACCTCTGCTGGGGGTATCATTGAGGGGGAGAAGAGTTCTGGGATTTCTCCTAAAGCAAGAGCTCTGATGTGCTGCCTTTAAGGCTGCTTTTTCAAGTGACTTTAACTGACAAGGTGCATCAGGCACAGGAGGAGGCAACCTGAGAAATTTGCCTAGTAGTGCCTAGCAACCTACGCTACTGTCTCAGCCATTGATTTTTCCAAGGGCTACATGAGAGACAGTATGTAGGTCATGTTATGTTAAGCCTACAATAGCATGCAAATTTACCTGGGAGTAAGTCTTATTGTACACAGTGGGATGTACTTTGAGTAAATATGCCTAGACGAGCACTCTAATTACCCTCATAAACGTTTATTTTGAGAGATGAAAAGTCCAAGTGCTATGAAACAGAAAATGTCCTGGCTGCCCTTCAGCATCTCTTGAGGAGATAGGTGGCATCTCCTCTCTTCTGACAGCTCTGGGCAAGGAGGAGCTTGGACTATTGGCCCTTTCTCTTTAAGGAAAAGTAGAGAGAAAGAGCTGTTTGCCTGATCAATGTAGGATGCAGTGAGCCAGGTAAACCAAGACGGGTGTTCTGCCCCATTGCTTGTGCGACATTACCAGCAGTGTATGTGCAATAGAAAGTAAATGCTAAGGTCTGGAGCTTGCAAATTCCTTCCACCTGGCATTGCTTCCCCTCTCCTGGCTCATGCAGCTCACCCCAAGACATTCCAGCATCTGAGGCTTTGTTCAAATGCTGCCCCCCTTACCGGTTGATGCGCCAGCCTCTGCTTCTCTCCCTCCCTGAACTGGAAAAGGAAAAGAGGTGTCGAGCAGAAGAGGAAGCATGGAGGAGAGGAGAGAGTGGACTAGAGCAAGGGTTTGCAACCCCTTCCCGGCCAAGTACCACCTCCGGCGCCACTCTCCTGCTGTGTACCACTGAAAGTGACTGGTGAAGACATTGGCAGTTACTTCTGGGTTTTCAGGTTTTTGGAGGCCAGAAAATGCAGGTAGGAGGCTCTGGGTGGGTAGGAGGGCACTTCTCAGCATTCTCGGGAGCAAGAATGAACCACCGAAAGCACCACGTTGGAACAGGGCTCTGGCAGTCTGGCGGTCTGATTACCCGCAGTAGTTGGTTGAAGTACCATTGGTGGTACTGGTATCACTGGATGAGAACCCCTGGGCTAGAGCATCTTTGATTCTCTTCTCCTCTGTACTTTCTCTTCCACTCTTAGGAGGAGGAGAAGCAGTGGAGTCAAGTGAGTGGGTGGAGGTGGGCACCTCTCGCCAATCTGCTGCCCAAGGCAAACCCCTCAGATGGCCTCATGTTGGGCCCTGCAGTTCACATTTGGGTGGTGACTACAAGAGAATGGCAAGGTGATAGAGCATGCAGTCACATGCAATCCTTGGACCTTCTTTTTCCTCAAAGCAATTACACCCACACACATCTGCAGGCAGTGGTCTAGATCATGGGGGGGGGAGTGTTGGGGGGGTTGTATAAGAACAAGCATTCTGAAGGCTCTTTAAAACACACAATGTAAAAAGCTCCAAGTGGGCATGTAATCCACGAATGCAGTTTTCCATACTGACTTGATAATATTTATTCCTCTGGCATTCTGTTCAGTTCACCAACAGATCTAAACCCTAATAGTCTGGTAACAATTAGCGACATCAAAACACAATGTGTCCTTCGTTGACTAATTGCAGTGCCACTTCAAATAGTCTTGTATAGTCGCAACAGGTATCAAAGGCCTGCCGGTTAAGAGAGATGGTAAATGACACACAGATGCTAGTTGTTCTCTCCACTGGCACAATCTAAAGTGCTGCCTCTGCAGTGCTGGTTACTGGCCAGCTAATGAGGCCCTTCTTTTAAAAGCAAACACTTTCCTTTAGCACGATTTGCATTTCAAAGGCATAAATGCTTTGTTAAATGCTCAAGTTATCTGTCATTTTGGTCCCAGCAAGTATGACAGAACACCACTAGCTGGAACAGGCTGCCATCTGTGAGTCCCCCATTCCCTACCATTCATTGATGCCAATGCCATGGGGTGACATTTGCCAACATTTTGTCTACATGGTACCACTGGCAAAACACAGAGATGCCCTTGAGATAATGAATGGGTTAGTGTGGTCACTGTGGGTAAAATGCTTCTGTCTTCCATGCTCCACAATAAAGGATGATGGGTTTGAGAATGTTCCGTGCACTTTACATGCAGCCAGGCAGTGCATCATACACAGTCAGAAGTCTAAGGGCCACATTGGATGTGCATGCAAATGTGTTCTATTAAAGTGTGCTTTGCACCAGAAGTGCTTTCTGTTTGTTAGAACCGGTCAACTGGGAGGATGGGACCCTGATCAGGATTAGAACAAGTGGCAAAGGGAAGGGTCATTTTTCCCCTGGCACCATTTTAAGAGTGAAAATCATGCCCCTAAAGAAGCCATTTGAAGTGGTGATTTTCTCAAATCATCGCTTTAAGGGGAAATGTCTCTGGATACCACTGCCAGTTTGTGTAGACAATACTAAGCTAGATGGACCAATGCTCTCTCAAATTAGAAGACAGCTGCATTGGCTTATAGCTCACTGAAACAATCACACACACACACACACACACACACACACACACACACACACACACGAGTTTCTGTCTGAATGTACTCCCCATGGCAGTTATGCCCATTATAATCTCTGCCTGCCTGAATTCTGTTGTAATCATATTCATCCTTCAAACATTTTAGATATATCTTCCAGGGTCTTCATATCTTTGAGAAGTATCACTCATACATTTTAATGTTCCGTCCTTACCACGGGACGCAAAATGAAATTTTATGCACAGATTAGCAGGAGCATAGCAAACTCCATAAAGTGTCTTATGAGATCTCCATTTTCATTTTCAAAGTTCTCAAGTTATCTGTTGTGTTCATTACTTTAGCCCTCCTCAGGTGTCCAGGGACTGAAGACATGTAAGGCAGAGGGCTGCATCTATGTGCATTCTGCCATACACCTGCAATGTGCCCACCACATATGCACAATGTAATGTATGTACGTGAGGGGGTGGTGTCTGCCACTGCAGTGCTGCTTGTCACCCTGCACTGGACACACAGGAAAGTCCTCAGACATCTGAAGGAGGCTTTTGTGTTTGGCAAAATGTAGCTCGCAGCCAGCACATGATGCCAGCCAGGGTTCAAGATCTAAGCTATAATGAACGATCCCTTCAGTTCCTGCCTAAGTGTCACCCAGACGCATCGTTAGGGGGGGCAGGGGGCCCCAAGACGATGGGGCGCCAAGCAGCGGGGGGTGTACTTGCCTCCGGCTCCATCGTCCCCTCTGCTGCTCTTCATCCTCTTGTAGACGTCTTCGGTCACAAGATTGGCCCACCCACCGTTTGGCTCTGAAATGAGGCCTGAAAGCGCCGGGGTGATGGTAGTGTTTTCACGCTGCGCCACCACCAAATTTATGTGGCGGTGTGCAAAAATGATGTCATACCCCCCAGGGGGTGGGACCTGTGGTGTCACATGGGGGGTGTCGCATTGGCAGCCCCCCCCACGGGGGGTGTAGGAACGCCACTGGTGTCACCCCTTCCCTTTCCTGCAGTCTGCATCTGAAATAATTGGTCAGGGCAAACAGTCAACTCTCCAGTCTGTCTCCTTCCCCCTTTTCTCACACTGACACAAGGACATTTTTCAGTGAGGCCATTTCCTACCAGACCTGCCGCAATGATCATACACTTTCTTATTTTATTTTAGAGGAAAGAAGAAAAAATGGAGCATCAGCTCCAGTGCTCAAGAACCTAGAGTACATCCAACAGGCTTTTTCCAGTGGAAAGAGTTTCATGGGAACCAAGCCTCAAAAGAAACAAATTATATGCTGTACCCATCTCTTTGATGTGGATGGGAACTTTATAGGCTTGGACATGCTAAGAAATGGCTGTGTCATCATTTCCGTATTGAGGATTTCTTTGTTACTGTTGCTGTTCAGTAAAAAAAATGTAGAATGCTGATCAATTATTTGTGAAACAAAAGTAATACCTAGATGAGAAAAAAAAGCATCATTGGCATTTATATACAGCTAGAGCAGGATTAACAGGCAATTTAAATGAAAAGAAAGACGCTACTGCTATTTATATAAAGAGAGATGTCCGGGGGACAGAACTTTGGAGAAGAAAATGGAGATCTCGTAAGACACTTTATGGAGTTTGCAATGCTCTTACTAATAATCTGTGCATAAAATTCCATTTACATCCTGTGGTAAGGATGGAACATTGAAATGTATGGTTGATACTTCCTGAAAATATGAAGACCCTGGAAGATGTGTCTTAAGTGTTTGAAGGATGAATATGATTACAACCGAGTTCAGGCAGGCAGAGTTTATAATATGTTTAAACAACCCATAAACCCAGACAAAGGAGAATTTATATAGGCTTACCGCCACTTGTTTCAGATGCCAGACCGAACATAGTGATATCTTGGCATAATGTAGCACCACATTTGTATTACAGCTAGTTGCAGCCTAGGACAATGACACAGAACTTTATGGATTATGACTTTGAACAACCCAGCAGGATTTCCCCAGTGGAGCCTTAAATACCAATTGGCTGCCTCTGATTAGCTTTGCTACACAAGAAACCAGAGAGGTTTTGTATCTAAATGAGACTAGCAGAGTAATCCTGTTCTTGAGTTGCATCTCCTGTGTTGGATAGGATTGCTCCTAAACCTTTTTGTGTTAGCAAAGCAAACCATTGCGTGGGTGGAAAAAATATATATACTGTTGTGGCCATACCTTTGCTGAGGTTTAATAGTGCTTAACATTTATGTTGTGTGCAAAGTGCTTCATCACATCAGTACTATCTGGATGTAAGCCTTACAACAGCCTTGCAAGGAAAGCATTATTATCCCCATGCTGCAGCGGAGACAGAGCGACTTGCCTAAGGTCACCTCGTGAGTTCATGGCAGAGGTGAGAGCCAAACCAGAGAGTCCCGGTTCACAGCTCAGCCGCTACCCGCTGTCGGCTTTACAGCAGGAAGCTGGACAGAACTGGGGACATGGTGGGGGAGGAGTGGAAGTTCAGTCGGAATCCCCAAAGTACCATGCGGTAGTCCTGCTCCAGCTAACTGCATCAGAAATATAGTGCTATGTTCTTGCAAGATATAACTACCTTCTATGGCACTGTGTGACTTGCTTCATTATGTTCTCATGATGGTTAGTCGAGATTCCTGTGCCGGGATTGCTACCTGGCAACTCATAGTGCTTGCTGTTCGTTTCCATTCTTTCTGACCAATGTGGGTTTGATCCCTGTTATTTGTAAAAAGGTTGTTCTGTTTGCAGAAACATCAATACACATGTGTTGTGTACAGTGTTATGGGAATGGTCTGAATGGAGGTACCACAGCACTTCTACAGTTCACGTTAAACTCTTCCATTCACAGCAATACTACGATGAAGGGCAGGGGGCTGTGCTGTGGTCTCTTTTGGCTGCCTTGTTGCATGTTGAAGGAATGTGTGCATGGGATTGGAAGATATCCTAGGATCATTAATGGCTGTGTATTGATTAATGGCTGCTTATGCCTGGGCATAGTCAGCGTATCATCATATATTTTCTGCCTTGATGTCTGTGTGCTACATGCAGTTTGTACGTGATATGCAGCATAAACCTTCTCTTGCTGCCTCTACTCCTAGAGGAAAATCCAGTGGCTATATTTAGCAGCAAATTACAAATCTAAATTGCAATATATTTTGTCATTAGGATTTGGTTTTGATCCTAAGAATAAGGGGAACACACGTTCTTTTACATATTACTTTGCATGTCTCTTCTCATTCTTTCCTTACAAAAGGAAAATCCAAATGGAAAATCCTGAGTCTTTTTATAAAAAAAAAAAAATAAGTAAAGCTATACAGTGCATTAGAGTATTTTAATCTGTGGAAAATTAGAAAAAAAAAAGGCTGGGGAAAAGGGAAAAAACCCCAGAAATATCATCTGATCATGGTAACCATTTTGAGACAAATAACAGGGACATGATTCAGCCAAAGTTAAATACTTAGCTTCCACTTATTTCATTCAGAGCCCAATTCTATCCTTTCTCCCTTGCTGGTGCAGCTGTGCCAAGGATGGGCACACTGTATCCAGCAGGGGGGGGGGAGAGGTCAAGATGCTTCAGAGGTGAAAGGGGATTTATCCCCTTACACCTCTGTAAGCCTTCCACTCTGTAATGGGTTTCCTTGGACCTGCACTAGCGATTTCACGTACCGCATGTCTGAGGAGAGAAAGGTGGGGGAGGCTGCAGGAAAGGGGGATAGGATCCAGCACACATCATCACCACCAGATCCACCCCTCCCACGGCCTCCCTGCCCCGTTACATCCCCTTCCTGACTAGTTTTGCCTCTCCCCACCCCTATTCTGCCTTCCCCCACCCTATCCAGCCTCACCCTCTGACTTACCTGCTCCAGTGGGCAGCAGGGGAGTTGATGATGTGTGCAGGAAGGCACTGGCCTTCCTGCTGATGTCCCAGCAGTACGCTATTGATCACACTGCTGGAAGGTGCTTTATGGCGCTTTTGCAGCAGTTAGCGCTGGGGGAACGCACTTTCCGCCTGCGCAAAAGCCCAACAGGATCGGGCTGTAACTTGCATAAATCCTATTGATTTTAGTAGAAGAGACAAGTTTTGCCTTTGGCTAGAACATGATGCCTTATTTTTTAAGCCTGAACTAGTTTCCATTTAAAAAAGAAAGTCACTAAGCCCTTGGTACAGCAACGGTAATCTGTATGTGGAAGCCTATGAAACCTTTGTCACAATAAATCTATTCATCATTAAGGCACTATGAACATCTGAATCTGTTGCTTTTGCTACTAAGATGCTGCCCCTGTAGAATTCATCTTTGGACACAAGTTTCTGCTTGCAGATCTGCTGTGCAGTGTGGGCGTAATAAGATGAAAAGTCCATTGGCGGGAACTGGCTTTTGCGTTGTCCTCCCAGTTGTATGCTGTCTTCGGTGCTCTGATCAGCTCTGAGGGTGGGAGGTTTGAAGGAAGAACCGCAAGTGTATTGATTGGAAGTGACTGTGTTTGCAAGATTAATGCTATAATTTTGCCAGGTTTTTTTGGTCATTTGATCATTTACTCCGCCAGTTCTTTCTAGAATAGAAACATTGCTTCATTCAAACATGAGAACAGATTGTTTTCTGTTGGTAGGGAGAAAAAAACTCCCTTCAGTATCACTTGTTGCAGGAACAGGCTTGCTTTCTAGATTAGGTTTTTTTTTTTTTACTATGATGATCCATACCATTTCATTTATGGATAAATGTAAATTATAAAGAAATTATCTAATATGTGAAGTCAACATGTATGCATTTCAGGAAGGAAAAGGAATTATTTAAAAACAACACCTGGTGTGTTTTTGGAAAACTTCTAGAAATGTACGGATTTAAATGCTGTTGACAACAATTCCTCCACATAGGCTGCTTCAATGCTAGTAACTCAAAAGCAGTGTGAGTTTAAACATCTTGTTCATTTGGATGTCAGAGGCACGTTGGCATGGCTTTGTGTTGACCCACAATAAGTTGCAGTCTTTGACAATTAATCAAAAAGGATAACTGCAATTTGGGCTGGCACAGCCACAAGGCCTGGTGGGACGGTTGCTTCAAGTGGCCATTTGGGGAGGTGGCAAATCGGCAAGAGTATTCTGTGCCTGCCACCACCTCCCCCAGCCTTTCACTCACCCAGCCAGCTGCTCCACAATGCAAGCTTGCTTGCTATGAGCAAGTAAAGGCTGTTCCACACTACGCGAATCCCGGCGCGGAGGCCTCTGCCTCCACGCGCAGAGCTGGTCGGGAGTGTCTTCCCGCCTGTTGTCCCTCCTGTTGTCCCGCCTTCTTAGAAAGCGCAGCGGTGATTGGTTAAGCACAAATGTGGTCCAATACACGAGAGAAGAGAGAGAGGGGCAGGAAGGAGAGAAAACTAACATAACAATTTGTGCCGGGAATAGAATTCATCTTGCTAACTTTTGTGAGAAGGAGAAATGGATCCATGAGAAATTGGAGACTCGAGTGAGTTCCGATTGATTGACAGCCCCTTTCATCCCGCCCTCTCATCCGATTGGTAGGCTGCAGTAGCTCCGCAAACCCGCCCCTCAAAAGATGGGTTTCCAGCTTTTTGTATGCACCGGAAATCGGGAGATCGCAGTTGCTCCACTTGCTTCCGCAATGGTGACAGAGAGCTCCACACATCTCCGCAACGCGCCAGGATTCGTGTAGTGTGGAATGCCCTTAAGAAGAGGATTGAAGCAGCAGCAGCAGCAGCAGCAGCAGCAGTGCTTCTACAAATGAGCAGTCCTGGCAGCAGCGGGGCTGGAGGAGAAGGCAGGGCACCTGCTGCAGCCTGTTCTGATTGGACAGGACCGAAAACAAATGAGAAAGGGCAGAGTTTTATAAAATTAGGACTGATGTAGAGAGAGCCAGTCTGGAGAAGTTTTTCTCTCACATACTGTACATAGTACTAGAATTTTAGGTTGCTCGATGAAATTGAAATTAAAACACTATAAATTCATAGTATAGGGTCATGATCAGCTGTGAGCCATGATAGCTAAAACGAAAATCATGTTCAAAGGCCGTTTACCACCAAGTACCAGATGCTAGGGACAAAACACAGATATGGCTATAAGAACATAAGAACATAAGAAGAGCCCTGCTGGATCAGGCCAAAAGCCCATCTAGTCCAGCTTCCTGTGTCACACAGTGGCCCCACCAGATGCCTCAGGGAGCACAAGACAACAAGATAACCTGTTTCCCGTTGACACTCCCTTGCACCTGGCACAGAGAAAACCCACTTCTAAAACCAGGAGGTTACTTATGGCTTGTAACCTGTGATGGTCTTTTCCTCCATGAATCTGTCCAAACCCCTTTTAAAGGCATCTAGGCCAGATGCCATCACCACATCCTGTGGCAGGGAGTTCCACAGATGAATTACACGCTGGGTAAAGAAATATTTTCTTTTGTCTGTTCTAACTCTCCCTCCACTCAATTTTAGTGCATGTCCCCTGGTTCTGGTGTTGTGTGAGAGGGAGAAGAATTTCCCTCTCTCCACTCTCTCCATCCCATGCATAATTTTATAAGTCGCAATCATGTCCCCCCTCAGGCGCCTTTTTTCTAGGCTGAAAAGCCCCAGACGCTGTAGCCTTTCCTCATAACCCATTAGCGTATATGTGAAATTTTGGTTTCTTGCCCCAATGTGCATCACTTTACACTTACTTACATTGAAGCGCATCTGCCATTTTGCTGCCCATTCTCCCAGTTTGGAGGGATCCTTCTGGAGCTCTTCACAATCCCTGCTGGTCTTCACCACCCGGAAAAATTTAGTGTCATCTGCAAACTTGGCCACCTCACTGCCTATCCCCGACTCCAGGTCATTTATGAATAAGTTGAAAAGCACCGGTCCCAAGACCGATCCTTGGGGCACACCGCTTTTCACCTCTCGCCATTGTGAAAATTGCCCATTGACTCCCACTCGCTGTTTCCTGGTCTTCAACCAGTTCCTAATCCACAAGAGGACCTGCCCTCTTATTCCCTGACTGTGGAGTTTTCTCAGGAGCCTTTCATGAGGGACCATG
Source organism: Plestiodon gilberti rubricaudatus (assembly GCA_026170595.1). NCBI lineage: Eukaryota > Metazoa > Chordata > Lepidosauria > Squamata > Scincidae > Plestiodon > Plestiodon gilberti. The sequence goes on from JANXHW010000001.1 coordinate 82,674,868, forward strand.
TCAAACGCCTTCTGAAAATCCAGATATATAATATCCACGGGTTCGCTCGCATCCACATGCCTGTTGACCTTTTCAAAAAATTCTAACAGGTTTGTGAGGCAAGACTTCCCCTTGCAGAAGCCATGCTGACTCAGCAGAGCTTGTTCTTCTATGTATTTTAAGATTTTATCCTTAATGAGACTTTCCACTATCTTCCCTGGAACAGATGTTAGGCTGACCGGCCTGTAGTTTCCCGGGTCCCCCCTCCTTCCTTTTTTAAAGATTGGCGTGACATTAGCTATCCTCCAATCCTCTGGCACAGTGGCCGTTTTAAGGGACAAGTTGCATATTTGGGTCAAGAGGTCAGCAACTTCATTCTTGAGTTCCTTCAGAACTCTTGGGTGGATGCCATCCGGGCCTGGTGATTTATTGATCTTTATTTTGTCAATTAAGTCTGAGACGTCTTCTCTTTTAACCTCTATTTGACTCAATTCTTTAGTCAGGGGAGACCGTTCCGGCAGCGGTATTTGCCCGAGGTCTTCTGCCGTGAAGACAGATGCAAAGAACTCATTTAATTTCTCTGCAGTCTCCAAGTCCCCTTTTATCAGCCCTTTCTCTCCCTCACCATCCAGCGGACCAACCGTTTCTCTGGCAGGTTTCCTGCTTCTAACATATTTGAAGAAGCTTTTATTATTCCCTTTTATGTTGCCTGCCATACATTCCTCAAAGTCTTGCTTGGCCTCCCGTATCATCTTTTTACATTTCTTTTGCCACAGTTTGTGCTCCTGTTTATTTTCCTCACTAGGGCAAGACTTCCATTTACGGAAGGAAGCTTCCTTGCCTTTTATAGCCTCCTTAACTGTGCTTGTTAGCCATGCGGGCACCCTCCTGGACTTGGTTGAGCCCTTCCTCCTTTGTGGGATACACTCCCGCTGGGCCTCTATGACTGTTGTTTTAAACAGCCTCCATGCACTCTGGAGCGATTGGACTCTTTTTACCTTCCCTTTCAGCTTTTTTTTTAACTAGTCTCCTCATTTTGGGGAAGTCTGCCCTTCGGAAGTCAAGGGTTTTCGTGTCAGATTTGCTCGGCACTCTCCCTCCGACATGCATGGCGAAACAGATCGCAGCATGGTCACTGTTCCCCAACGGTTCGGTAACATTTACCTCCCTGACCAGATCTTGAGTGCCACACAATATTAAGTCCAGAGTCACCTGTCCTCTGGTCGGTTCCGTGACAAGCTGCTCTAAGGCACAGTCATTTAACATATCCAGAAATCCAGTCTCTCTTTCATGACCTGAGCATGAATTGACCCAGTCGATGTGAGGATAATTGAAGTCCCCCATGACTACAACCCTGTCTCTCATTGACACCTCCCTGATTTGCTTCCTCATTTCAAGATCCCCTTCAGGTTTTTGATCTGGAGGACGGTAGCATGCCCCTACTATTACATCACTCTTTGAGCCTGGTAATCTAACCCACAGTGATTCTACGTAGGAGTCAGAGCCCCCCTCCAGCTCTACTCTGGTGGATTCTACCCCCTCTTTGACATAGATGGCCACCCCACCTCCAACACGCCCCTCTCTGTCCCTCCTATAGAGTTTATATCCTGGAATTGCAGTATCCCACTGGTTCTCCGCATTCCCCCAGGTTTCTGTTATACCTACTATGTCAATGTTTTCCCTAGCCACCAAACATTCCAGTTCTCCCATCTTTGCCCGTACACTTCGGGCATCTGCATAAAAGCACTTATATACCTGGTCCCCCAAGAAGGGCTGCATGTTTGCACCTTTATTCTTGCAGCCTTCTGTCCTGCTAGACTGGCTGTCATGTCCCATCACACTACCACTCCCAATTTTTACTCTGCTATTACTTGACTGTTCCCCATCCTCTGCACCCTCATTCCCTAGGGATGAGGAGTCCCGAACCGGATGCCCCTTGGCTCCTGTCGGCTTTCCCCCAGGAGTCAGTTTAAAAGCTGCTCTGCCACCTTCTTAATGTTACGCGCCAGCAGTCTGGTTCCGTTTTGGTTCAAGTGAAGCCCGTCCCTCTTGTACAGGCCCGGCTTGTCGCAAAACGTTCCCCAGTGCCTAACAAACTTAAACCCCTCCTCCTGACACCAGTGTCTCATCCACGCATTGAGACCCCTGAGCTCCGCCTGCCTAGCTGGCCCTGCGCGTGGAACAGGTAGCACTTCTGAGAACGCTACCTTTGGGGTCCTGGATTTGAGCTTCCTACCTAGCAACCTAAATTTGGCCTCCAGGACCGCCCGGCTACATTTCCCCACGTCGTTGGTGCCAACATGCACCACAACCGCTACCTCCTCCCCAGCACTCTCTACCAGCCTATCTAGATGAGAGGTGATGTCCGCAACCTTCGCACCAGGTAGGCAAGTCACCGTGCGGTCCTCACATCCGTCACAGACCCCCCTCTCTATGTTCCTGACTATAGAGTCACCCACGATAAGAAGCCCCCTTCGCCCCTCCCCAGAGGAATATCCATAGTGCGACTGGATACGGGCCCATCACCTGAAGAAGGGGTCCCCACTGTGGGATTGTTTCCCTCTTTTCCAGAGCAACGTCCTCCAGCCCTGAGACTCTATCATCACTATTCCATAGATTTGAGCTTTCCAAGAGCATCTGACCATCCATTGTTGGATCCATTGTTGGATGCAGAATCCTGGGCTAGATGGACCTTTGATCTGAGGCAATTCTGATGCAGCAAGGCAATTCTTATGGGTTTCTGTGTGTGTGTGTGTGTGTGTGTGTGTGTGTGTGTGTTACATAGCATTACTGAGAGTCCTATTGAGTTGTGACCCATTGCTACTTGGCCATGTCAGTTTCCTGAGCATGGTTATTACTGGCATTATTGCATTGACATAGCCAAGTTTATACAGAGCATAAAGGTGCATGGGATTGCTTAAGAAAGCCAGGCATGAGCATCAAACGTGACTTTGAAGCTAATGTAGAAATCAGTACAACAGAAAGGCAAGGCAGAGTGACACCACAGAACATTCCATTGACTGAAGAATGATCCAGATGCTTGGGACTTAAGCAACAGTGAAAAGACAACCCTATCTTGATAGCAGCTTGAGGTTGTTAGTAGAGGAAGATAACAGCAGAAAGGGGCAATAAAATACAGATTCAGCCCACTTTAATCAGAGTCCAGGCATGAGTAAGCCATCAAACAGGACGGAGCCCTTGTTAGGAGAAAAGGAGATGTGACCTTCGCAGACATACGTAAAGGTAGATACATCTGTGAAATTCCTTTAACTGCAATGTTTCCCAAAGGATTTTCCTACTTTGGTGGAATGTTTGCCTGCATAACAATGTGAGATTAATGTTAGCATTTGAATGGTCCCAATTAACCTTAAAGAAAGAATATCTCCTCTAAATGAATGAATGGAATCTTAGAATTAGACTTTTTTTAATTACTGTCCTTAGTACTGGTGTTTGAAACACCAGTACTAAGGACAGTAATTACATCAAGTCTAGTGTTTGGTAATGGTTAAAGAAGCTTCTGGGACTGAGAAGGTTATCTCCACAACAGGAAACAGTAGGGCTGTGCCTGCAATGAACGTGCCTGATGGAGAATTCAGAGGAGTCACAGGATCCTGAGTGGTGAGTTACTGCTTTAATGGGGAGGGGCAACTAATAACAGGACTGTGAGCTTTTATCCTGTGATGTGGTTTTAGGACTAAAGATTTTGACAGCATATCAGTCATTTGCTTTAGAGACAGAGGGATCTCTGTATTGAACATATCAAATGGCTGAGATTAGTTTAGCTGTCAAGGCTCCCAAAAGAAATCTGGGAATTATCGTTATTTGAGAGTGCTGAGAAGAATTGTGTGTTGGAGAACCTTAGCAGCCAAAATGATACCCATATACACATACCTTTAAAGTTTGGCAATGAGATACCAGTAGCAGCATTCTGTGTCTCCCTTCAGATTTCTCTACTGGCTACTTCACCCTCTTTCTCTGCCAGAGCCCAGATGGATTATTTGTGCCTCTCAGCAATCCACTGACCATTGCCTTGGAATCACCACATACAGTACTTGCATCCCCACCCTGCCCCTCAAGTAAACACTTTGTTTCCTTGAAGTCTATTTACGCTTTTGTGACTGGACTCTCATTGATGGAGCATCAGAGAAAGCCTTCATGCAACAGGCAGTCATGAAGAACATGGCAATCAAGTGTAGAGAAATTACATGTTGCATAAGAATGTGTGAACTTGGCCAAGTCCTGTTTCATTTCAGTTGTTCCCCTTGCTAAAATGTGCCCATGAGCAAACACCATGATGACTGATATGGGAGCCTTATGACAACAGTTGAGTCTCCCAACCAACTCCGTTGTACTCTGCAAATATAAGCTCTTACGTGTGCAGCCTGATCAATGTTTATGCTTACTCAGAAGCAGGGGTGCTTTTGTTTAATGGGATGTATCCACAAGTATATATGTGCAGCATAGGATCACAGTCTTTGAACTGGAATATGTTTGGAAATCAAGAACCAAGCAGTAAAATCCTGTCTCTGGAGAAAACATTGATTGTTTATGTTTTTTTCCTCCGGATGTTAACATCCGAGCAAGTCTGCATAAGGGCAGATTGATAATTCAACACATTGTGGTGGGGTCATCTTTCGTTTCCTGGGAATTTACTACAAACCCAGTAGATCCTGTACAGATATTTAATCAACACAAATTTGAGCTCAGTCTGGGCAAGGCTGATAAAGAGGCTTGGAAAGGCCAAGCCATCCGTCTTGGCTATTAAAGGCTGGAGCAGTCAAGCAAATCAACTGAATGAGTACTCTTGCTTTCTCTCTGTTCGGTATTTATGTACCATCCGCTAATGGTTATTTTTAGCTTTCACTTTATGGAAGCTAGTTGCCTGGGAGCAACATGCCTTGGGGTGAGTGTGCAAAACTGGCATCTTTGATCTAACCACGAAGGGAGAAAGATGTGTCATGTCCCACACACTTGATGGAGGGCAGTGGGAAGAAGCCAGGAAGCTGGAGTAAGGTGCAAGGAATACCATACATCACTTGCTCCAGCCGTAGCTCATGTGATATGTTTGGGAAAGTCCTCTGTTGCTATGGAACAAACAGAGATTCAGCTCAACCTAAAGCACATCCAATGGAAACAATTTCTTCTGCATCACTCCACTGGGGTTTCTGCCTTGACAAGGTTGCTGGGTTTTATTTCTCCTGAAAGGCTCCTTGCTCTGTCCTGCCATCATTAAAGTCAACGGAAGCTTTGCTTTTCATTTTGTTGGGTGTAGGATTAGAGCCTTAATGCACAGCCTTTATTTACAGGCTGGAGAAATCAGTTCATTAGGCAGCTTCCCCAAGCAGGCAGCTTTCTGTCCCTTCTAGTTCACAGTTTAATGGATTTCTTAGAATCTTCCTTGGCCAGTGCAAGGCACAGCTTTGTGAAGCATTTTGATGCGCTGACCCCAGATGCCACAGCATGCGCAGTTGCTGGAGACAGGCTTGAAATTGAAAAAGAGTGGCTTGGATAGAAATTGTAAACTGTTTATCATGGGTACTTAATTGATTTGTGAATTATTATTATTATTATTATTATTATTATTATTATTATTATTATTATTGACTCCCATAAAATAAAAGAATTTAGGAAATGAATTTTTAATGGATCAGTCAATTAATAAATATAAACAAACATACATTTTACTGCAATTCCAATGGCAATTCCCGTTTCCAACTGTACGATGCCAAATGCACAGTTTGGATTGCACGACGCTGGTGCAGTTTTATTTATTTATTTATTTAAAATATTTGTATCCCACCTTGACCCTCCTGCAATGGAGGTGGTCAGGGTGACACACAATAGATTAAAAAACACAGTAACAGCCCAATCTAATGTAACTCCCCATGTGGTGAGGCAGGAGCGCCAACGGGGCATCTCTGCTGAGCTGGTGAGTCTACTCAGACCTGCGCCAGTGATATCTCATGGACCCATGAAGGCGAATTGAGCCCAGGAAGGGGGCTTCCTGTGCTGCCAAACCTACGCCCTTCCCGGTCCCAATTCACCTTCTTCCCCGCCCCCCATTGCTACCCCGCAGTCGCGTCGCAACGACGCGCATCACCCCAGAGCGGGGGCGCGCGTCGCCCTTAAGGGGGAGGCTCCGCCCCCACGCGTGATGTCACGTGCAGGAGCAGAGTGCCCTCCCCGCTCTGTTTTCGGCTCATTTTGGAGCCAAATGGACACAGGGGAGGGCGGGCGGGCCCACCTTCAGCTCAAAACTGTAAGTGGGGGGTGATCGCGCGTCACCCCTATATGCGCGAAGCCCCCCGGAGGCCCGCCCCCCCGCTTCCCCCCGTCGACGCCAGTGCTACCCCGTTCCACCCACCCACTGCCCCCCGCCTCCCAACATCCCCTGAAAGAGGTCTGCACCAGTGTGCGGACCCCTTCACTTGCTATGTGGTGGGGTGGGGCTTCTTCTGGTGTTCAGCGATGATGTCATATGCAATCGCGGAGTTCAGCTGAGCTCTGAGCTGCTTGGCTTGCAGCTGCACAGCTTGCTGGCAGTGCTGCCACCTTAAGGTAGGATGGAATTACGCCTTCTCTGAAAGAAGCATTTTTCATCTGCCCTGCCCACCCAGTCAGTCCCCTTGAGTGGAACTCACCAGCCAGGCTGGTAAGTCAAGAGTCAAGGGGGCACGTGGGTAGCCGCACACACTACCGAGAATCCTGCCCACATACTCAGGTTGCACAGCTAGCATCTCCCTTTTGCAATTAACCAATTTCAAGCCAAATAAGGTTTTTGCCATATGCTGCAAAAAAAGGCCTGTGTATCACTCCTCTACCAGTGCCATAGTCTTCTCACCCAAATAGCAGTTTTCAAATAGAAACAGAAAGTGAACGCTCAATCCTGTTTTAGTTCTGTGGTACAGTCCTCTCTGCATGTGTTGAGATCCGAACTTGGGACACGGCTGCTGCACGCAACGCACTATGCTCTTCCCATCCTGTAGAACTGTTCACACATTGAATCATAAGAGAGGGTGTCATTGTTGCTGTCTTGCAAAACCCTCTTTAAAAAGTGAACAATCAACCCTGCAATCAGTCCCTAACATTTGCACTGCAGTGATAATGTAATTGATAATGGTCATGTCTTCAAGCAGCTCCTTAATAAGATCTTCCACTTTCTAGCACGGCTGAGATCAAAAAGCAATAATAGAACAGAGAAAGAAAAGGAAACTGCCAACTGTACATTGTCTTCTGAAGCAAACGAATAAAACACAGCTGCATACCATATTTTTAATTAGCCAGACTAAAGTGAATGTAAATGACTGTCATCATATTTCCAGCATGTGCAGCTTTTCAGTCCGCTGCATTGTGCTGTCTGGTCTTCATTGTCTACCAATGCAGCATGAAAGGAAGTGAACAAACAAGCAACAGAAATTCTCTAAACTTTAAGTTTCATGTAAGGTTACATAAAGGCTTGCAGATCTCATTCTACAATCTGTGACCCCCCCACCCAGCAATAGCCATGCTCTGTGTTCTGTACGGCACATAGCATGTCACAGATGCAAAGTTTGAAATAGCAGTACTACATAGAGCAGTCGCAAGGATGCAATATAAACATATGTATTGATCTCTACAGGGAGTCCCCTTTATAAGGTAGAGTTAGGGACCACAAAGCTTGGACTTCTAGTGAAATGACATATAAAAGGGAATTTCCCCCCGTAAGAAATCATTTAACTGCCCATTCTAATGCTGGGCTTATGCTGATGGATCTTGCAGTCCATCTGAAATTCTGAATTAAATTAATAAACTCTGTTCCAGTGGCGCAAAAACCACATCACCATCATGCACTTCAGAATCACTGGTGCAAACAGTCAGAGACCCAGTGCATGCACCAGTGACTCCCAGGTACTCTGTCAGAGCAGGTAAGGTGGCAGCAGAGGCAGTTTGGGGGCAGTTTGGGGGAGGATTGGGGCAGGGACTGGGCTGAACTAGGCATGATTTGGGGGTGTGAGGGTTTGGGTGTGCGCCGGCCTCCCTTACTCACGAGTCATCGTGAACGTGCCTTATGGCACATTTGTGACAGTTTCTGGCGACGGAATGCTCGTTCCATCGCCGTTTAGTTGTGCAGGATTGCACTCATAGTCTCATAAAGCTAGATGGATCCCAATAGTGTCATTTTTAAAAGGTGGGTCCCAGTGCTAAAACATTTGGGAACTACTGCCTTAGAGGAAGGCTGGACTGTAAAGGGAATTCATGATAATTCCACTCCCCACTTTCTATATCCTATTTTATTTCTAGATTCCTATAACTTTTGAAGCATGTGTTCCAATCTCTACACATATGCTATCGCTGTCATCCCTGCGATTACCTTGTCAGAAAGTTTAGTAGACAAAGTACCATGCTGTGAAAGAATGCATTGCCTAAAGCTGTTCTCAGAGCTTGTAAGGTGACATTTAAACTAGGGACTGCCCAAGTAATAACCTACATATTCTTATGCTAAGAATTTAGTAGTAAATATTTGTATTGTGGTTTTTGAGTGTGCGAACCACTTCAAACTACAGTATCTATCTATGATCGTAAATAAATCTCTTTCTCTCTCTCTCTTCCCTGCTTTTCACTGTGAACTTCATTAAATGCAGCAAAGTTTATGATCATGACATAAGGCTGTTTCAAGTGTTATGAGCTTCTCAGTGAATGAAAAAACACTCTGGCTATTTTCCTAAGAGCCATAAGAGTCAAACCTTGTTTAGCATGCACATCAGGCCTTATTCCATTTGAATCCTACACTACAACATTGTATAAGAGCCCCATCCTATACTTCCCTCTCCCCGCTGGTGCAGCCATGCCAAAAAGGTGGGTGCTGTATCTGGGAGGAGAGGATGGGGAGGCTACGGAGGGGAAACGGGATTTAAATCTCCTTACCACTCCGAAATGCTCCCGGTCTGCTATAGCTCTCCTCGGACCTCATTAACTCTTTAGCTCTTTAGGTGGTGCAAGTCCAAAGAGAAAAAGGGGATGGGGAGGCTGCTAAAGGGAAAGGATCCAGTGCATGCTATCACTGTAGGATCCACCCCTCCCGCAGCCTCCCAGCCCCCAGGTACTCCCCTCTGCCCACCCCGTTTCACCTTCCCAGACACCACTGTTGCCTTCTCTGCATGTGATGAGGTATGGCGATGTCCAGGGAGCATTTCCACCTGTTGCGGCAACGGTCCCAAAATGGCTGCTGACAGAGCGCTCTGTGCTCCATCAGCAACCATTTTGCAACAGTGGAACTCTATTCTGCTTTTGCAAAGTGCTAAGGCCGGCAGCCCAGTCTGGCATGGGATTGAACTGTAAGTCTGCTAATGTCAGGCCTGGGTGTGGAAACTCTAGGCCGTTGGGCAGAGCCACATGGTAAGTTCTTTACAAATTTTACAGCAGTGCCTGTGTGGAGTCATAAAGCTAGAATCAGCCCATAGGTCAACCGGATGGGCCATAGTGCTTTCAGCATGACCATCATTTAATTAATTGATTAGTCCATTAAGAGCAAGCTAGATAATTGACTGAAAACCTTTAATTGCTCAACAGCCTGAATTTCCTTTTCCTTACAGAATAAGAAAAGGAAGGGGGGGGACACAATTTGGTCAAGTAAGAGTGTTTTGTTCTGCTCAGCAGCTGCTGAATATTTAATTCTCCGTTCTTGACATAATTCTCCATATTTTGGGTTGACTGGCCTGGATGAAGCACCCTGGCAGAGAAGGCCAAATTATGTCAGGATCACTGGAATACATGTCCCATGACTGAAAAGGGCATGTTTCCACAGATGTCTGGAACTGGAAAAAATACTAAGTATGTGACTGTAACCTCAAAACTACAGCTGGTCAGGATGGAAACCATGACTTCTGTAACGTGAAGAAAAATTTCCTTTGAAATTTTCTCCTTAGGAGAGTCCAGATATCTCTGAGACAATTTTAAGATGCTTTTATTGTTGGCAGAAAATATTGGTGAAAGGAAAGCTATACCATGCTTTCCAAAATGCAGGCGCTCAATGGGGGAAGTTGTTTTTAAAGACGTATCTCAATGCCACTGTCATTGGCTGGGAGATGCATATTGTTGTGGTACAAACAATCACAGCACTACTGGAGCCATATTCTGGAACTACATATTCTCTCATGAGCAGAGTTGGCCCAACCTTGAGGTGAGTTGAAAATGTCTCCTAAGGCAGCAGATTGGGGGAGGTGGCAAGCTGGCAGGAGGTGCCCCTTACGGCCTGCTTGCCTACTGCCTCCCCTCCTCTTCTTGTGAACCAGTGCATGAAAGGAGAATGGGATGGGCTTACTTCCAACAATGTCTGCTTCCACTAGTGGTCGGTGGAGGGAATTCTGGGAGCAAATGTTCCCAAAACTCCCTCCATCAGCCACTAGAGGAAGAGGTGGTGGCAGTACTGGCCATTCCCTCTGCTATCCGCTAGAAGAAACTGAGGAGCCAGCAGTGCTGGGTGTCATCAGAGGAAGTAACCTCTCCAGTCCTCATTATCCTTGCATGCTCTCTAAGGATGGAGTTGCACGGTGGGCTGGCACCATTGATGGAACGTGTTTCAGGGGGTGCACAAATATACTGGTGAGGATAGTAGAACGGGCAATGGAATTTGGGGGAGGCTGAAATGGGGTGGCACAGGTGGTGGTTTGGCTGTACATGAAGTTGGAAATAAGTACAGAGATTCTTCCTACAGTTTTGTGTGCATGTTCACCTTAGCTAAAATGGCAGACCCAGTGTTGGAGACAAGTCCCCATTGCCCCCCCCCGCTGCAATGGGGAAGTTCTACATCCTGAGGGTAAGGGTATGAAATCCTGCACAAATCAACCCAGACTCAACTGAGCTAGGTTTGCCATATTTTCCCGGTTTCCAGAAATCCCGAAATTTGTATTTATTTATTTGTGTATTTTTGGCCATGAAAATGGCCGTTTTACCGCTTCTGCCACTTACCTGTTCCGCCATCATTGCCACCGCCATTATTCTTGCCGCTGCCGTTGTCCTCACTGCTGCCATCCTTGTTGCCGCCGCCGCCGCCCTCGTCGTCCTTGCCGCTGTTCTCACTGCCACCCTCGTGTCGCCGTCGTCAACCTTGTGTCGCCGCCGGCCTCATGTCGCCGCTACCGCCTGGAACCCCCTGGAGCTGCTGCCACCGCTTTTAACAATTTTAAAAGTGTACCTTTTTTTCTGTCGGCCATCTTAGATCTCGCGAAATCTTGCGAGATCCAAAGGCGGCGCCCAAGCGCCCATAGCACATGTGCCCTCATGAGATTTGGGCGCTGTCATCTTGGATCTTGCGAGATTTCCCAAGATTCAAGATGGCCGACAGGAAAAAAAATAAGTTTTTTAAACCTTTAAAAAGCGGTGGAAGCTTCATCCGGGCCCGGAAAGCCCGGGACCGACCCGGTACCAGAGCCCAGAAACCCGGGCGGTCCCAGGTTTTCTGGGACGGTTGGCAAGCCTAACCTGAGCGTATTTCAGTTCAGGTTTATTGGGGATGACAAAGGCCCAGCATTGACAGGTTCCCTCCAATAGCTCCCTTTAATTCTCCGTTCTTGACATAATTCTCCATATTTTGGGTTGACTGGCCTGGATGAAGCGCCCTGGCAGAGAAGGCCAAATTATGTCAGGATCACTGGAATACATGTCCCATGACTGAAAAGGGCCTGTTTCCCTCCAATAGCTGCTGTTTGCCATGCCTGGTGGTTTCTTTACCCCAGGTTCTGCCTGGCTGTCACAGGTCATCTAGCTGGATGATCAATGTGTCCAAGCACTTTGGGGCACTTGAGGGAACTGGAGGGTCCTGTTGGCATGGTACTTCAAATGTAGGAGTTCTGGGAAGTTATTTCGGCATAATTCCCTCCCCAGAATAAGTATGTTGCTATCCCTTATAATTCCATTGTCTCTGAGAGCAACAGAGCTGTCCTGTAATGTAGGGTGACTAACTGATGGCCTGCTGTTCGTTCACTACTTCAGGTCTCCTTAATTCCACCAAATGTAGTTTCATTAGGTACAGAGCTTGAATTCTTGTATGATTCATCCTGGAAGGATTCAGATAATGCTGTTGTCCCCTTATCTACCCTTTCAGATCCAGGGACACCACACCCTGACACATGAAACCTGTACATTCCATCCAACAATGTCTGTAAAGGTGGGAGCAGTACTTCAAAGCATGACAATATCTGTCTTTGATTAGGAAAAAAATACTGTATACTTCTCTTATTCAAAAATCTGAAAATACAGTTGTGGTATTCAGGCTCAGTGAATATGCTGTTTGTAGGGGATTCCATGGAGTTCCTGTGAATTTTCACAGCTGTGCAAGATTCCCATTTGTACCATAGTTCAGACAATAATTCCATAGGGGCAAAATGGGACACAGTTTAGCCAAAGTTAAGCATTTTTCAGTTTTGTCTATACCAATGAAAGAGATAAGCATATGATTGGTTATCTCCCATTTCAATTAATGGGACAGAGTACTGAACTTTGACAGATTTGCACCACAAGATCCCCCAAAATGCAATAGTACTACTATCATATTGAGTGTCTTCCTGAATTAGTGAAATTTCCTGCTAAAATGAGCAGTTGCTGCTTATAAAATTCAAAAGTTGCAATCTGGTAGTAACTTTACTGGGACCAACCAAAATGACACAAATGTGTGAGCAGCAAACTTTTGTATTTTCCAGAACTATTTCTGGAAACAGTTGGTGCAAGCATGGGAGGAGGGCAGAATGGGGCAACCAGGTGGGTGGCCATTGGCCGGTCTGGGCCAGGAGAGATCGGGGATATCAGCGCCGAGCTCCACCAATATCTTCGGCCCATTCCTGAGCTTAGTTGGCCTTACTCCCCCACCTCAGATGTACATTAGCTTCATAGCTGGTGTACATCCGAGAAGGCCCATAGGGCTTGCACCTGGGGAAAGGGATGAACATCCCCTTCTCCCAAGGTGCTACCGGGCTGCCCCAGGGCATCCCGGGAATGGGATAGGATACAGCGGCCAGCCCTCTAGGCCGGCCATGTATCCTTATGCAGGATTGCGCCAATGCAGCTGTGCCAGTGGAGTGCATATTGCATCCTGCAAAGGGAGGGGCGGTACTGGATGCCTTCTCGAGGTAAGGGAACTTTTGTTCCCTTATCCCAGGGAAAACCTCTGCTGCCCCAATGGGACTCCTCAGATTTGCGCCAGCCATTTTGCTGGTGCAGAATCAAGTAGACTAAGAGAAAGGGACTGGGGGGGAGGAATGGGGTTAGGATCCTGGAGCATGCCAGTGCTGCTAGTATTCATCCCCACCCTCCCCCATTCTGCCTCATGCCCACCTTCCTCCTCACCCAGACACCCTCTGTTCCTCCCCCTCCGCCCCGTTCCTCTCACTGCCTGCCCCTGCTGCCAACTTACTGGTGCTGGCAGTGGGAGGCCATGTGTGCTGGCGGCCTCATTGTGCCCTGGCGGCCTCAGAATGCACATTCTGCTTAGTGGAGAGCCCAGTTAGGATTGGGCTGTAAATTAGCTCTGCCTTACATAGTCCTAGACATTGATTTCAGGATGCTCCCAGGGTTATTGGGACCAAGAAATGATGGTTATTTCTTCATTTTTATAGAATGCAGCGGTTACCCCAGCACTAATGAAAACACATGGACCCTTTGTAAGTTATTAACGCATAAACTTATCATAGTTTCCCAAACATAGTTTCCCATCTCCTTTCTATATTTCCTATCAGCAATATGACCATTGTATGTCTATCACCTATAATCTTTGTAGATAGGGGTGTTTATAATCTGGCTGAAGAAGCATCTACTCAATCAGTCATACAGCGCAATCCTATGGAACTATCTGGCGGGTTGCCCAGGGTTGCCCGATGGATCCCATGCTCGGTCCGGGTCGCTCTGCAGCAGCCTGGAGGTCTACTCGGGGAAAGGGGAAGGGCTGGGAAGGGCCAATGGGCTGGCAGAAGTAGCTGGCAGAAGTAAGAGGAGGCCATGTAACGGCTGAGCCGGCCCGGCGGGAGACGGGGATATGGTGGATGCCATCCCCCCTGGGCCAGCTTGACCAATGGCCCCCCTCCTGGACTGTCCCCATGCCTGCAGGGGGATCTCTTACCTGCCTCTGGCGGCCATGGGGATGTCCCAGCAGTGGAGTGAGGGCGGGTGGCCTTGTGCTGGCTTCCCTCACTCCTGAGCCATTGCGAACATGCTTTACTGCATGTTCGTGACAGCTTCTGACAGCGGAGCGCTTGCTCTGCCACTGTTTTTTCCCCTCAGGATTGTGCTGATAGTCAAAGAAATATCTATACGAGAGGCTCCAGATGTCATGAAATCAGTGAGATGTTCCATATAGTTAAAGAGTGGAGAGATCCTTAGGAAGATTAACAGATTTGTACCTTGCAAGGCTGCTGGGAGGATTATTGAGCCAATGTATTTGCAACGAACATGAAAATGAGCGAACTCAGGAAGATAGTGGAGGACAGGAAGGCCTGGCGGGATGTGGTTCATGGGATCACGAAGGGTCGGACACGACTTAACGACTGAACAACAAAATTTGACACATTTTGTATACTTGAAATGCATAGTGCTATTAAAAAAAAGCTAAATGAATGATATCATTGTTTTGGGATGTAATAATATATCCCATAAACAGGGAAGTAAAAGGGATACAGCCCAGGCTGTGGTCTGAATGACCGAAATCTTTCTTTTATTTTAAAAGGTATATACCCTGCCTTTCAAGAGTAATCCAAGTATAATTGGCTCACAACTTGACAACTGTAACTAAAGTATAACAAAAACCATATAAGCAATAAATAATCAAACAGAATACGATTCAAAGAAAAAGCAAATACAGAATATCAGAATGAAAGAGGTGAGACATAGTCAGAAAAGGGGTAACTTTAAAAAGATGTCTAGTACAGTGGGAGGGAGTGGGTCAGACATACTTTATGAAGGGAGAACTTCCATAGGGAAGGGTCCATAACAGATAAGACCTCTCATCTGCCCTCACAAGCTGCACTTTAGATAGCAGTGGAATGAGCAAGAGGGTCCCTCAGAAGATCTCCTGGGTCCCCTTTTTTGCACCTGGACCCCTTTGTGACCCATTTTTGGCCCTGGACATGGGTACGATTGTACCCCCTTACAGTTGTATGATTGTACCCCCTTCTCAGAGGCCCTGTGTCCTGCCTCCCCCGCCAACCTACCTTCCTCGGCGGGTCCTGACGGGGCCACCACTGAGTGCAGTGCAACAGCATCCTCCCTGCATGTGCTCAGGCACTGTTGGAGTGTTTTCGCAACTGCCGTAAGGCAGTTAATGCTGGCGGAACATTACAGCCTAATAGGATTGGGCTGACAATCACGCACACACACAAAAGAAAGAAAGAAAGAAAGAAAGAAAGAAAGAAAGAAAGAAAGAAAGAAAGAAAGAAAGAAAGAAAGAAAAAGAGCAATAATTGTGATTTAACCCATTGCAAACTTGTTACACTAAATAAAGTGTATCAAATATTTTTGACTCACTTTGTTGGTGGGGAGGCAAAAATCCATTAAGATAACTTTAAATGCCAAGATATACATCCATTTCATATCACTGTCACTCCTGATATGGGATTGAAGTCTGGGACTCTGTAAGACCCATTCCCAAATGGGTGTTTAGGGAGTGAAAAGAACAAGGACCTAACAAATTCAGTAGTGATGCAGGTCTTAACATTAGTGTCAATAAGAAGTGTCATCATCGTCCGTGAATCACTTTGGAGAAGATGAAAGTTGTTTTGCTTTGCTGGATGGCTTTCTTTCTTTTTTAACTAAGCAATGCTGTGAATTTGTCTGACAATGCTTACTGCATCTTGAGTCACACCTTGTCTAGTTGTCAGAAGAAGTAGTTGAGTTTAGCCATTTGACACCACCTTGAAATGCATTTCAAAGTCAAGCCCTTGGCCTTTTTCAGAGTTCTGGAATTCAGGTATGCTGCTGCTCCTTCGGGATAAGAAGGCAGCACTAACAGAACAGACATATCCTCATTTTCTGTAGCTTTCAAAGCCCCACTTAGGCTAAGTAAGTGTGAAGTGCTAAGTGAGGCTAACACCTGAAGTGGACTCTAGTAGTCCACAAAAGCTTATTATACTTCAATACATTTGTTACTCTTCAAGGTGTCAAAAGATTCGCTGGTGTGTTTGTTGCAAGGCAACTAGCGACTTTGGGGTACTATTTTCCAGATGAGGGAAATCTGCTAAAGGGAATCTGCTAGAGGCTGGAAATGCAAAAAGAGTCTAGCCTAAAATGGCAAAACCCCATCTGTTGCAATATTGCCAGATGTGTGTGGTTGACAACATTGTTTGTGGGGCATAGTTCACAAGTACAAGGAGCTTTTCTCGTTCACAAACTGTCTTTAAAGGGTGCTGTCGCCAGTATGCTATTTACTGAGTTGCAGTTCTAAAACTAACTCCCTCAGTTCTGCCAGAACTGTAGCTGTGTTACAACACAATCCTACACTTATCTACTCAGAAGTAAGACCCATTGTGTTAAATGGTGCTGACTCCCAGGAAAAAATGTGTAATGGATTGCAGACCTAGTCTGTTGAAGCAAAAAGTCTGAGCATCCTGTGGTGCCTTAATTAAGAGTAAGCGTAATTTTTCTTACTATTTCCTTCCCCTACATTTTCTTTTCCCACTCTGAAGGGTCCACACAGATAAAATTCGGGTGGTTCTCCTCAGTGGCGTCACTGTGACGC
Organism: Plestiodon gilberti rubricaudatus; assembly: GCA_026170595.1. NCBI lineage: Eukaryota > Metazoa > Chordata > Lepidosauria > Squamata > Scincidae > Plestiodon > Plestiodon gilberti. The sequence continues at coordinate 82,691,546 of JANXHW010000001.1, forward strand.
CCGTCACCCCAGAGCGGGGGACGCGCGTCACCCCCCCCGACTCACCCCCCCTACAGAAACTTACCTTTTCTGGCGCGCATCACCCTCCGGAGGCCGGACGCTCCGAGGCCGGGGATCGTCCGGCCCGGCCGGCGCTCCAGGGCCTTCTAAAAAGAAGAGGCCCAAAGCAAGGGTTTGCGCATGCGCGAAAAACTTAGTTCGCGTTTTAACACAAGCGCTCCAGGGCCTTCTGAAAAGAAGAGGCCCAATGCGCTTGCGTGAAAACGCGAATTTTTAAGATTTCCGCGCATGCGCAGACCCTCCTGAGGGCAAGAGGGCAGGCCCTTGCCCTCAGAAAAGGGTTTGCGCATGCACGAAAATCTTAAAAGTTCGCGTTTTAACACAAGCGCTTTGGGCCTCTTCTTTTTAGAAGGCCCTGGAGCGCCGGCCGGGCCGGACGCTCCCCGGCATCGGAGCGTCCGGCCTCTGGAGGGTGACGCGCGCCGTCACGGAGGTGACGCGCGTCACCCCCCGGCGCGCATCACCCCCCGGTGGCCCGCCCCGCTACAGTGACGCCAGTGGTTCTCCTGGATGTGTCCCTGTGGTTCTCACCTCTGCAATCAAGATACAAAAAGTGGGAACCTCACAATCAACAGACTGGGATCTTTCATTTGGTGTGACAAGAAGGTTTACTGTTGTTACACTTTGATGACCTCACAAATGCAGGTTCTTTGCAGATGTTACACCTCAATACTTCTCTCCTCCCTCTCCCCCCCCCCCTCTGCAGCAATCAGAACACATTCTTTGTATTTCCAGTATCAGGTAGGCAGCAAAAATTGGACATTTACTGAGCCCCTGATGAATTGCCATTCATGGCTGAATTTCGTTGTTGAGCACAAATTAGGTCCCACAGCCTCCCCACCCCCATTCCTCCCCCTCCCCGCCTAGTTTTGCCCCATCCCCCCCATCCCGCCCCTGCCACTGCCTTACTTGCTCCAGCAGGCGTGATAAGATCCGGTGACACCCGGGGAGCGCTGCTTCCTCTTGTGGCAGCGTTCCCAAAATGGCTGCCGACTGAGTGCTGTGCGCTCTGTTGGTAGCAATTTTGCAACAGTGTCTTCTGCTGTTGCAAAGGGCTCCATAGTACAGCCCAATCCTGGATAGAGTAAAACATACATAGAAAAAAAATTGGAAAGACATTGCGGAAGCATGCCAAACCTGTCAAGTGTATGGTACAACTAGATGAGATTTTAAAATATGTTTTTTCCAATGGCCACTGTGAACCAGTATAATTATATGACATCAAGGAACTAGAGCCCAATTCTACCCCTCCATCCTATGTGACATAGCTCCTCTTCCAGAGCAGGGTGGAGGTGATCAGACGGCCAATGAGAAGTAAGTAAAAATCATTTGTACGTAACTCCTAGTAGGCCACCAGATTGCCTATGGGTCTCCTTGGGCCCACGCCAGCTATTTTGCTGGCTTATGTCTGAGGAGAGGACTAGAAATTGGGGATAAGATCCTTCCATGCTACGATCCACCCCCTCCAGGACACCCCCTGCTCACTGCCCTCCGGTCCCTGCCCTGAACCTCCCCTTTCCCGCCCACAACCTCCCTCCTCTGCCATCTTACCTCCTCCAGTGCAGCCCAGGTTGACTGTTGACAGGCACACGGACAGACTCCATTTGCACCGGGGGCTCTGGAGTGCCTGATGGTTTCACACCTTTCTTGCCATTGTAAATCGCAAGATGTTCACTTCTATACATTATGATTAACAAAAATTCTTGTTTCCAGCTGGAGTGCTATGATAATCTAAATAGTACTCTTTTAATAAGACTGTCAGTGCACTGCTCAAGGGATTTTTTTAGCACATGTGCAGTCATATTTTCTATCCCCTGAGGTGCTGGATACAATAATCACCAGAAAAAAAAAACCTATGGTAACGCGGTATCATTCTGGACTGTGACTCATCAAGGATTGCTTGATATGCGTATCTGGCAGCTGGGCAAGGACCGTACAGGCAGAGCACAAGATCATGTGAATGGCAAAGTGAGAAGTTGTCCATGTCTCCACGCCCTCAGCTGCTTTGGGGAGCCTGTACAGGCAGCCGAACAGCTGGATTGCCAGATAATGGAGGAGAAGCTTTGCTTTTGGCGACTTTTCAACTGGCTCCAAAGACAGTAGAGAAAGTTCCCTGTGACAGATAAAGCAGCACCTGCTCAACAGAGAGTGTTAGATTCTCCCCGTTAGACTCTCCCTCCCCGTTATATTCTACATCTGTTATTCTGCTGACATGGAAACCGGCGTAACAATCAGATTCATTACTAGCTCACTAAGGTGATTAAACTATGCTGACAAGATTGCGGTGTGTTTCCAATACGTGTGAGAAAATCCGTTTGAGGAAGATGCACTTGGACAGAACACGGCCGATATGTAAGGAAGGCAGCCAGATATGTAACATTGGTTTGCATCCTTTTGGTTTAGAAGTCAGATGTTTATGCATAGTTGTCTTTGGATTGGTCTGTTTCCATCACTGACATGCTGACGGAAGACAGAACACAGGTGAGATGTGGTGATAGTCAGCAGATCCATGCCGTTCATGACAGACCTTTGATTTCCTCACCTGCTGATCCATCTGGGAGGGAATTCAGGCTCACATTCCGATCCACTGAGCAGCCTCAAAACAGCTGCCACTAAAACTCAAACCAATTCATCAGAGAATATTTTCTCATTTTTTCCCCACCCAAATGTGAAATTCATCCTCCAGACGTGCAGTAATAAAAAACCAAGTCAGATAACAGGATTACAGTCGGAAGACTTGTATTTCTAATCAGCGGCGTCGCTGCAGGGGGGGCGGAGCACTAAGTTCCGTTGCGGTCCGACCCTCCATTACACGGGTGCACGAAGCGGCCCCGGCCCCTTGCCTTCAGAACCATTCAAGTTGGTGAAAGCAACACGCAGGACACTCCCTGCGCGTTGCTTTCACCGACTTGAATGGTTCCGAAAGCGAGGGGACGGGGCCGCTTTGTGCACCCGTGTAACGGAGGGTCGGACCGCAGCGGAACATAGAGCTCCGCCCCCCTGCAGCAACACTAGTGTTTCTAATATGGATGCTTATAAGATTTTTCAGGATCAGAACTTTAGGCGGCAATCTTATGTATACTTACCTGGGAGTAAGTTCCATTTTACTCAGTGGGGCTTATTTCTGAGTAGACAGGTATAAGATTGCCCTACTAGGGACTGTCCACTTAATAGTTGCACCCTAGTTTTAATTTGGCTTTCCCCCCTCTCTTCTCTTTTTAACAGCAGAAGAATTTTTACAGCAGACATAAAATTGCACCCAAAGTTAAATACATTCTTTCCATTTCAGTGGGAGAATTTATTATGTGTGAAACTCTTCCTTTTAAATCAATGGGACTTGAAAGTACTAAACTCTGATGGGCAGCCCAATCCTAAACTTCGAAGATGCTGTTTTGAGTGGCATAGGATATGGTGCAACTTGGTTACCGACGCAACTATAGCTCCGCCATCATAGCCCCCGTTCGTTCCACCAGTAGGCATGCTTCTGGCTTTCCTTCTGCCAAAGCTGCTTTGTCCTCCTTGTCCATCCTGCTTGCCTTCCTGCCAGAGCCTTTCCTTTGCCCCTTTAAACCTCTCCCTGCCTATCCCCCAATTAGCAAAACTGCAGCCAGCTGTGTTGCTGGCCTGGTCTCATGAGGCTTCATCGCCTGGTGATGATGTCATCACTGGAAGCCCTGTCTGGCGGCAGCTCCTTGTGGCTGTCATCCCTGCTGTGGCCTACAATGTGCAAAGCACTTCACATTTGATGTAATCCTTACAACAGCCCTGTAAAGTAAGTGTTGTTATCCCCATACTGAAGATGGGATTCTGAGGCTCAGAGGGAGTGGCTTGCTTAAGACCACCTGATGAGTTCATGGCAGAGGCCAGAATCAAACCAATGAGGTCAAGATTTGCAGCCTAGTCTCTGACAGCACAGTCTCACACCCATCCCACGTTCAAGGCAGAAAGGGCCTGGGACCAGAGCAGCTGGAGCGCACCTCAGGAGGAGACATTTGTCCCCTTCCCCTGGGTAGAGCCTCAACCTCTGCAATGTTCGGTGGGGGTCTCCTCTGTTGAACCCTCCCCCTTTCTGGGCCTATTCTGCCAATACCTCCTCCTGAAAAGCCCCCTCCCGCCCTACCCATGCCCCTCCCCCAACTGGCGGAGACCTACCTGGTTGCGTCATCGGCGCATAGGGATCTGGGGCAGGTAGGCTGGCACCGGCCTCGGCAACAGTGCAACCTACTCACTGGGTGACACAAATGTGCCTTGTGGCATGTTTGCGACACCCTGGAGTGGGGGAACGGGTGTTCTGCCGCTCCAGCATGTAGACCGGATTGGGCTGTGAGCCACTCTGCTCACACCAGTTCTCATTCAGATGACTAGATCCTCATAGGGCTGATTCACACAATCAAATGGACATTAAACTTACTGAATGTCTGTGTTTAGTCTTCATTCCATGTAAACTAACCTTTAGTTGTTGCGATTTGAAAAAGAGAACTTTTAAACTTATGGGTTCAAATGGGCCTTAGAAATCTCTACTTTCTGTGCCAGATCGTATACACTGCTGCACCTTGAAATAAGTGAGTACTGCAATTCCTTGACTTTCATTGCTTTGCTCTTTCAACCATTTTCAATTATAACCACATTTCATCCATATGCTTTTCTCTTTCTTCTGATTTTACCCAACCTTCCACAATGTTCGTCAAAGTTCTTATGTTTATTTTTGTTTATTTCTGTTTATTTAGGTTTTGTACACATTTGCATATGTTAATATAGTTAGTTATTTACATTTTTCACTGGCCAAAAATAAATTTGCAAGCTAAATAAGGAGATGCTTTGATATTCATCTTTATTTTTAAAAAAATTCATCCATGCTCTGGTCCCTAACCAGACAAAAGTGCAAGGTATTACTGTATAGTGCTTAATGTCCTAGCTATAGTTTACATTCCTTTCCAAGAAATATTGAGTGATAATCACAATCATGGTTTGGCAAGAAACGAAACCGCTCCGATTTTAACACAATCAACATTTGAAGTCATTTAAGAAAGCTGCTGCTCAAACTTCATTTGATTTCTGTTTGATACTTATCAAACAGTCTATCTAAAGAGCTTTCCACTCTTTAGAAGTCCCCTGGTCCGAACAAGCTGGATTCTAAAGTTGATTCATTATCCACATTTTGCAACTAGATCATCTTTCCAGCTCATAAACTGCCTGCATGAAGGCACTTACCCTGGCTGTGGCAGAGTCATGTACACTATATATTGTTAATGAACAGAGAGTGAAACAACCGTCCTACAAACCTTCATTTATAATGAACCAGTTCTAGTTCATTTTGAATGTGTGCTATGTTATGACTGGTTTATATGATCTAATACATTGGGAAAAAATCTCCTTGCATGCATGATGTCCTTGTGCAGACAATTTGGCATCAAATAAGGCAATTTCCATAACAGATTTTCCAATGCTTATACTGTATCATCTTCAAATAACAAGGTATGGCACACAGTGTCTTGCCTATGGGAACTGAGCCACAAATGTGACACAGAAGAGAAATCTTGGTCTAAGTCTGACATAGTACCGTTGCCCCACCCAAGGGACATAGTGAACTCCCCTTTCCCCCTCCAAGCAGGTCGGTAATGTAATCCATAGTAAATAAGACTATTACTGCTCAGGCAGGTTAATGTGTTATATCACATCAATTATACTAACACACAAATGCTTTCTGCTTTCTTACTCTCTTACTCTGAAGCTGAGGTCATTAACACAGACAGCAGTGGGAACACACACACACACACACACACACACACACACACACACGTTCTTTAGAAAATTCCCTAATTCTTCTGTACTTTATGCAGCCTTCTGAACTTTATGCAGCCTTCAAGACTCAAGATGCTTTTGTCAAAGGACCTTCTAAGTGTCAGTAACCATAACAATTAACCTCCACACGCTCTGCATAGGCTGTGCATATAAAGAGGTGGAGATGCTGTCTGAGCTGGAGTAGAGAGGAAGATCCATGGTTCTGGAATTTGCAACAGCAGTTGGCCTTGCAGAGCATAGGTTGACCTTCAAGGCATTGTGGAAAGGTCAATCAATTTACTCAGCCATTTGCCTTAGGGGGGAAACTAACAACATAGGAACTAGTAACATGCAGTGTTCGAAAAACAGGATTCAATGTAAGCTGACATTTTGTCAATTAACTGCATATTGTTTTAAAGTTTTGCTCATAGTTTTCAAGTAAATAAATACAGTACTGCATCTTCCAGGGCCTGCAACTGGAGGCAGTGACCTCCTGTTGAACTGCATGAAATCCACCATGATTTATTAATAGGCAGTACATAAAATGTACTGCAGATGCATTGTAACCTACCAGGGAATATATTCATAGTGAACCGTCACAAGGAATGGCAGATGTTGATGGGGCTGATGATGAGCTGATTCAGCAGATTCTCAACTGCTCCAAGTGTGGCGGTATCTCCAGTCATCACTGTTCTTGCCTCTTGAAAAAACATGGTGCTTTTCAAATCCGCAGCCTCTAGTAGGGCTCACCTTTTTTTTTTTTAACCTCACTTGCATATTTTTGTTTCGCATCTGTGCTGATGGGTTCTGAAGTGACTGCAGCTACTCAGGAAAGAGATTGCAGAGCAAGATAGCTTGGTCATTGGCTATGTCAATATACTGTTCTGTGGCGGTGGAAAAAAATGGGCAATGCAACATTAGGAAATGGAATTTAAAAATGAGATTGTAAGCAATGTAATTTAAGTCTACGGGCTGTTCACATTTAGAATATTAACGTTCAGGTATCCTGTTTACCTTGATTTTAAAAAAATCTGATTATAAATGGTATAAGGAATGATAAGATGTACCATCTGCTTGTTAAAAGAAGGCTTACTATTTTATTTATAAAATATATACGTAGACTGCTTTTCTGTTCAAAAATACCCCAAATGGTGTTCAAATCTGAAATTAAAATAAGAGCTAAAATAATTCAAGTAAGAATAATAAAACAGCAAAAGATCAAGCAATAAGATGCTTATTGCACCTTGCCACTGCATGATGCCTAGTCAGCCTGCCAGAAACTATAGAATGGGGGCCCCACTAATGTTGTAGAGGGCCCAACAGAAGAGCTGCAGCTGGTCCTGCAAATGTATTACTATGTAAATATTTGAATCACTGTGCAGTCCTGCATTTCTTCCCACTTGTGGAGCATGCGCTCCGCAGGCGGATGGTGCTGTAAACACACCGTAAAGCACGTTTTCGGCACCCTGGGAGTAAGGCCCGCTGGTGCACACGCCGGCAGGCCTCACTCCGCCACGAACCAGACCTGCTCCCACCAGAGGAAGGTAAGAGTTGCTCTGGTGGGAGAAGAGGCGGGCCGGGCGGCGAGGGCGGGCGGCCATTGGCCAATCCAGCCCGGGAGGGGTGGGGATGTCTGCCGCGACATTTCCGTCCCCATTCCTGGGCTCGGTGGCCGTTACACGGCCACCTTGAATTTCCGCTGGCTCTTGAGCCGGCGGACATCCAAGGAGGCCCATCTGGGCCTTCCAGCTCTACACGGGGGAAGCGGCCCGGGAAGAGCATAGGATCCTGCAGCCGGCCCTATGGGCCAGCCACGGATCTTTACGCAGGATTGCGATGTCAGCCTCTAATTAATAGACAGTTGACTTTAAGACCATAACGGAAAGAATTCTTCACATATTTCAAAATTACCCTTATGATGTACATCATAATGCTTACACCCAGGATACTATGAACTGATAGGGCTAGAACTGGCTATTCCCATTCCTCCCCTCAATTTTTTTTCTCAATAGACAACTTCAACATTGCATAGTCAACTGCCCTCATAGACTATATTGCTAAACTCACACTGCTCAGTTAACTTCTGGTTTATTTTACCTTTTTTTCTTCTTCCCTAGATAGGAAGTGAAAGCTACTAAAAGGAAAATAAGTGGAGAAATCCAGGATTTTAGTGTAGCTGTGCCTGGGTGCAGCATACCCACCCTCTCCTGATATATCTATGCCATCATCCTGTATGAAAATGTGTCTGTGAACATAGTTTTATGGTCTATGAAGATTACAGTAAGTGGTGATGGCCATTATTAGCTAGATAACTTTAAAAGAGGGTTGGACAAATTAATGGATGAGAAGAAGTCAATGGCTACTGGACATGATGGCCACATGCTACCTCTGAATACCAACCAAGGAGCTCTTCTGATGTGCTCATGTGCATGCAACTGTGAGATGGAAAAAGCCAAGGACCATGATTGCTTCTGTCAGGGCTTATCAGACCAAAGAGTCAGATAAGATCAATGAAGATGAGCCAGCTCAGGAACCCTAGGTCTTACTAAGTATGCCTTAGGTCAGCCCTGAAATGACAAACTCTTTCAAAGAACAGCTATTCTATAGACCATATACTGTACTTTATTTTACCTGCTCATCTTCTTGTTGTTATTGATTAATCACAACAAAAGCTGCAAATGGTCATGTGGCCCTGGTTATTTCAGATTTTTTTTTCTAGACTACGAATAAATTTCATTATGATTATTATTTTGGATGTGTTTATATAGCACCATGTGTCTCTCCAAGTGCTATGAGTGTGGACAATTCCTTATCATAGATCTAAATCCCCACAGGGATATATTAAAATGCAGTAGCAGGTTCTCCTAACAAAAAATCCACAAGACTAAACTTAAAGCAGGATGGCAATATTAGGCTACCTGTCACCCCCCGAACCCGAAGTGTTAACTGTTTGTGTGTCTTTTAGTGTCGCAGCGTTTGCTAATTCCAGCGGCACAACCTGTCAAATAATTGTACATATTTTGATGAAGTGATGAGTGTGTAGATAGTTCAACACCTGTAGCCAAAACTGGAATTATCTCAAATTAATCACTCCACGTGTGCCAGAAAATTTCTTATGGATAATAGAAAAATATAATTAGTTTTGCTGTTAGTCAAACATAAAGATGGTAATCTTTCACATTCCATTAATTCTTGATGGTTTTGATATTATCTTACTGGAAAACAAAACTAGCTGCCTGATAATGCTAAATTTTGTAAAAAAAAAGAAAGAAAGTGTATCATCTATATTCACATTCATCAATGGTAATTTCATGAATATGGAAGTCTTCTGGCCTTGACATCAACTTTTTGTGAATCCATAACTGTTTAGTAAACAGGCTACGGCAGAAGAATGGAACCCCTCAAACGATACTGCAGCTCCATTATCTACTGAGGCAGGTAAAAACCTTTTATCTGCATAGGATTGCTAACAAACATCTCTATTAGCATAATTTCTGTGTCCGTGTGTGTGTGTGTGTGTGTGAGAGAGAGAGAGAGTGAGTGAGTGAGTGCACACATGCAAGCTACACATCTCATTGCAGTTTCAAATTGCATCTACTTCTTGCCAAGATGGCCGGCACCTGCCATTTGTGATGCAAACAAATACAGATGGAGAAAGTCATTCAGGATAGGCCGAGATATTTGTCAATTCAAACTTCCTAGGGGCTTAGCATTTTGCCAGCCACCCTAGTCCTGAGTTGTCTTCGCTTTTCAGATCAGCATGGCAAATCACACCCGGGAGGCTGAGTTAATCCTTTTTCAGGTTCCAGGGACTGTAGACCCTTTCTTTTGCCTTTTGTTTCTCTGTGCTTTGTATGGCGAGTTAGCTGCCACATCAGAATGTATTAGCCTACTGGCATACTGTCTCCATTTTTATCTTGGCCTCCTGGCGCATGGCAACTCAGCACAGTCGAGGAAACAAAACGATGCATTCCTTTCAGGATTTGAGGCGCTGTTGCAGTTTTATGTTAAATACGAAGGGGGGTTTTTTGTTTTTAAAAGGCACATTTTGTTAAATGTGTTACAAGCTCACTCCAGAGTCTGTCCTTGTCTATCTGGGGGGGGGGAATATCTATTCCCCCCTTCTCTCCCTACCCCCAGCCCTAGAGTTACTAGCATCCCTGTTGGCCTTCTACAGCTGGTAGGCTGAAACATTAATCTTTCTCATAATTCACCATGAAGGCCCTTTTCACAGATAGCCCAGGGGGAAGGGCTCAGATGAACGTAAAGTCAATAGCTTCTTTCCTAAGGCGCAAGTCTTTCCTCTGCAGGAGACAATCAACACTGTTATTTACTGCTAGAGTCATGTGCAGAAGGAGAGCTACTGTGAGTATCGATCCTGCCCCAACACAACATGCCTGCTTCCCACACGACCCAAATACGAGGTGTCTCCTGAATTTAGGGCTTTCGCGCAAGAACTGCTGGTACGGCACCGAGCCTGGCCTGAGTTATGCTTACATTTGATCTTTGCAGAGCTCTCCGCCAGCTTTACGAGGCTATAAATATGTTATACGATGGAAGCTTACATTCAGGAACATACTCCACATCCTCCAAAACAATTCGGTGCTAGGCTATTGATTATATATAAAGTGTTAGGAGACAAAGTTGAATGTTTACCATGTGTGATACCTCTGTCAACAGTTCTGACTTAAACCCTGGCTTCTTCACTGGGAAAGGGAAGATCTAGAATTTTTCTCAGGGCCATCTTGATTTTTTTTTTTAAATAAGCCCTTAGAATAACAGGGCCATGTATGCATAGCAGCCATATGGAGGCTGTTTTGTATCAAGACCCTTACGGCTGCCTCTGCACAATGAGCTGGTTGGCTAGAGTCACCCACTTGTATGTGGAGAAGCTATCTTTCTGGGTGCAGAAGCTATTTATCTGGATGGTAGATGCACTATGGATAACCTTATTAAGGATTAATGGCCCAATCCTCGCCAAGGGGGAGGGCAGGGGCAGTTCAGGGGGTTGGAGGGGGTGGATCCCACAGTAGCAGCATGTGCTGGGAAGCTATCCCATTCTTTTGCTGCCCAACATGCCCTCTGCCTCTCCTCGGACTTACGCCAGCAAAAGATCTGGCATATAATATAATATACAATATTTTTATACCGCCTTTCTGGTCATTGGATTTCTCCTCCGACTTTAATTCAAGGTGGTGTACATGGGCAGGTTGTTCTAAACTCCAAGGGGTTTTTACAATATAATAACGTTCTAGTCTTTCATAGAACCCTTCCTTCATTCGAGATGTTGCTTTCACAGTCCAGCTCTCTCTCTCTCTCTCTCTCTCTCTCTCTCTCTGGCATTCACTGCCTCAGCACGCTTCAGCTTCAGCTGACACAGGCAACCTTGATTGTCACGCAAGCGTTGCAGCTGCAGCTTCACTCCCCCACAAAGACTCTGCAGCTATCAGCTCGGCGTGCCAACAGCTCTCCGACAGACTTCCGGCCATCTTGAACTGCTGTCCTTCAGATCTTCAGACAGATTTATGAGACGAACGCTCTACGTCCTGAGCCAGACGTCCTGCCCCAATATAGGTCCGAGGAGACCCTTAGTCGACCAGGCCTATGGAGGCAAGTAAAAAAGTTTATTTTTTGTAAAGTAAAGGTTTTTTACTTCTCGCTGGTCACACGCCCCCCACCATAGTATGCAGCACACGCTCTGTTGGCATGGCTGCATGCTGTGGACTGGCGGGGGATAGGATTGGGCCATAAGGATCACCCAGCCTTGGAGTTTCTGTACCATCCTGTCCCTTTTACATGAAGCAGGTTATGCCATCCTTATCAGCTGCTCATCTACTCTCTTCCTAAGACTGGTTTATGCTATTGTTTGTAAGGTGTAAAAAAAACAAACTAGGAACAACCATAAGTTTTAATTTGTAGATGAAAGAAAGTTTCTATTGATCTTAGAGGCCAATTTTAATTGGTGTGGCTGAATGAGTATTCACTCATGGCCTGTGCAGGTAGGTGAACATCAAGCATTGAGTTCATATACTGTATGCCACTGAAGTAGCAGTGTTTGATTCATTGTTGGAACCCATTCCACTTGGCCTCATTGGCACTACTACTACTACTACTACTACTACTACTACTACATCCAACCACACACACACACACACACACACACACACACACACACACACACACAGAGAGAGAGAGAGAGAGAGAGAGAGAGAGAGAGAGAGAGAGAGAGAAGACTCACCCTTAGATGGGCTTTCCTTCTAACAATCAGTAGCAGCTTCTGAGTTGTACTCCAAGTTATTCTTCCACTCGCGTGAGGTTTGCATGCATGAAGGTGATAGCAAAAGGTTCTTGCACACAGAAAGCCAAATGAAATTCTGCCTTGGCTTTGCACTTGTGCAATATATTGTGCAACAACGTTTTCAATACATTGCACAAGATGTCATACAAACTTGTTGTGCAATTTCTTCTACATGCACTTGCACAACCATACATGGAACAGCACAAAATGCCACCTTATTTCCATGTGCACTTATTAACTAAGATACAACCCTTTGTTTATTAAGTTTTAGATGATCTCACATTCTTTCATATTTCAAAAAGACAGCTATGTTAATAGATCTGGGTAGCGGAAGAAACTCCAGGTTGTGACATGTCCCATCAGAGTAACTTTGAACATAATACTGATGGTGGGGAGCAGAAGTGAAAGTGAGTTCCATTTCTTGTTTTCATGTTGGGTACACTGATGGCTATACATGTTCAAAAAGGGAGTTTTGTGGAGAGGATGACAAACTGCTTCCACATCAGGAGCTTGTGCGTCTCTTCCCCCACCATTTTCAAACGTTAATTCAGCTGCATGAAAATGAGACTTCACTCAGGTTTACTTTCAGCTTGCATCAAGATGATATACAGAGCCACTGCAGTCACCCTCAGCTTTCTTGTGGGAAAAAGTTGGCAACTCCCTATTTCGGTAAGATTGAAAATGACTAAGTTCTGAAAAATTTCCAGAAATGTATGCCTGTACAGCACTTTTCATTCATTCATTCATTCATTCATTCATTCAACTCTCACCTATTCCAGGACCCTGGAACTGCTAGCTTACACATCCTGCCATGTCCAGCTTTGTTAAAGCCTCGGCTGAAACTTCATCACCACTACTGTCCTTTCCATAGTCAAGAATTCATTTCCATGAACCCCATGTTGGAGTTCCTAACTTGCCTGACTATTCTGTACTATTCAATGAACTCTTAAAGTCCTGAATCCCAAGACACTGCTTCAGCTTACTACTCATGTATTTCAATGGATGTGGAAGAATTAACAGATAGCTAGGAGAGCCAACACAGATCATCTGCTCGCTCCCTTTCCATGATGAGACTAATGAATACATGTGTAAACCAGGTAACAAATAATTTCTTCAAAGAATAAACCATAAGAGAACTGGATTTATGTAGGAAGAGCCTTTTTAGAGGAAGACCTTAGGTTGTTTTTGTGCTACATGTTTTCCACAGGGTGATGCTTATAATGAATCCAATCTGTGGTATACGTGCCTTTCCCCTCAGTAACATCTGCACTGACACAAACAGGGAACAGTGTGTGCATGAGTGATCAATTGCATCTTATAGAGTCAGAAAAAGAGAACCATTTTCTAGAGTCCTCATTTCCACTTATAGAGATAGATGACACTTTAGAAATCTTGGTTCATTTTAAATATTATAAATAAATAAATAAATAAATTGAAATAATAAGGAAATGGGAACCAGAGATCCTCTAGAAACATAATAAGGTTGTATGCTAGCCAATCCACACTGGGAAACTAGGCAACCATTTCCAAAGCAGCACAAACTGTATGCATTCATTAATATCAGTGGTTCCCAACCTGGGGGTTATGACCCCCAAGGGGGTTGTAAAGCAGTTTCTGGGGGGTCGTGGTATGTCAGCTGGATGGCCACCCCCAAGATGGCTGATGCTCTCTAGGGGCTTGTTTGCTCACCTTGTGTTACTTTCTCCTTTAGCATCTCTGTTAATATTAGCTCACCACCACCACCCCCTCAATGGTGCTGCTTATGAGTACAACTTTAAAAATGTAATTTATTTTTTAAAAATGTGGCTTATTAAACAGTGTCATCTATTAAAAACAATGACATCACTTCCTGCTTAATGACATCACTTCTGGCCTTAGGTCATAGGGGGTCCTGACAGATTGTCATTCTACAAAAGGGAGTCCCAGTGTAAAAAAGGTTGGGAACCACTGGTTTATATGGATGCATCATAGAAGCTGCAATGAGCCTGGCTGAGGCTTTTCGTAGCAACTGGACATTTATTTATTTTAATCCTGCACTTCCTCCAAGGTAGTCAGGGTGGCCTACAGACGTCTTCCCCACCCCTGTTTTCATTTATGACAACAAACCTGTCAGGTTGACTAAGCTGAGAGATAATGACTGCTCTAAGGTTACCCAGTGACCTTCATGGCTGCAAGGGGATTTAAACCAAGGTCTTCCTAGCTCTAGTCCAGCCTCTTATTAGTCACAGAGGTGCCAACTTTTAAAAATGTACAGTTCTTACATTAAGCGCAAGCACGCGTGCGCGCGCGCGCACACACATACACACACACACAGATTTCACAATCAACATAAAAACCAAATACAATAAGTTATTATTAATATGTGGGGCTAATAATGTGACACGTAAACGTTGCCTCTTAAATATCGAAATTAGTACTATGATAATATATTACCTATATGTTTTAATTTTTTTTAAGAAAAGGTTCCTTTCTGTCATAGGATGCCAAGCTGGTTACCAAGATCAAAAACACAAATTCATTACAAGTCTCTGAAATAAAACAGTTTACACACAATGCCCGAAAAGTGATAAAGAAGAAACAAAACAGGACTTCTGGAGATCAAGCTTCACAACCTTGAGGCTGCCACAGAGATGGTGGAACATCAGCCTATACTCATTAGGGACCCCTGAAACTGGCTACCTGAAAACATGGTTTTACTGGTCAGATTAGCATCATGCTGCCTAGTTGGCAACTGTATTCCAGTGCAATCAGTGACTCCTGTAGCCTTAACCATAGGCCACACACAGGAAGTGTACTCAAGTTAGACTGGGTGGCTAGCCCACAAATGACTCACTGTCACTGTACCTAAGAGCATCACCAGGTACAGTGTCTGCCCATCAGCACAGTCCTATCCAACTTACACCACCGGTGTAACCAGCGGTGCAGCAAGAACAGGAGCCCCCAGAATGGAAAGGGGATTCAAATCTCCTCCAAAGGGGGATTCAAAGGGGATTTAAATCTCCCCTCCCCTCCAAAGCCTCCCGCCCTGCCATCCCTCGCTGGTTACATCGGTGGTGTAAACTGGATAGGATTGCGCTGTTTGATAGGTCCCCCCCTAAATTTGCAACCTGTTGTTCAGACAATTCACCCAAAATATCACCTTGTGCTCTGGCATTTCAGTCCATGGTGCTCCTGTTGGCCATTATCACAGGATTCTAAACAAGCACAATGATTTGGAGTATCCCTTTGAAAGTTTGCATGAACGTTCAACGTTTTAGTGGTTTTGTTTTGAGGTTGTTGCAGGCTTAGCAGAAAAGACTGCCTATGATTGCAGTGAATAACTCAGAGTATCAGCTGTCATCAGAGTATCAGCTGAACAGGGGAAAACAATTCTGGAGTCATTCTGATCAGGTTTTGCCCTTCCCTAACATTAGAATAATGTTGAGGATGTCAGAAGTTATAATTTCACCAGTATGTCGCACAGCATTTATTCCTCAAGGAACAGCAGCAGACAGAAAAACAGAACCTGTGTCAGTCTGACAGAAATATTGGTTTGCTTTGTCACAGTGTCAGAAACATTTTCTGACAGCTGTGTTTTCATTCAGTACTTGAGATGTGGCCCTGGAGAGTGATTTTGGGATTTGCAGTGCTTGTCTCCTGGTTGTCAAACCTGGGGGCTGAATGCACATTAGATATACTAGCGGCCCAATCCAAAGACCCAGGCCTTATGCTGACAGATCTCGCAATCCATTAGCGTAATACCGCAGCTGCCATTGAACAAGCCTCTCCGACAGCAGGTAGCTCACTGATGGCGCAGGATTAGGGAAACCCTGCATCTGCAGTGCTGGCCGCCAAACCCACACTGGAGCAGGTAGGTCACCAGAAGGGTTGGTACAGGGGAGGATAATGGGCAGTTTAGGAGGGTCCAGGGTTGGAGGGGAAGGATAAAGTTGACAGTGGCACACTGGGATTCTATCCCCCTTTTCCTGGCCCGCATGCCCCCTTGCTCTCCTTGGACTTACACCAGCTAAATAGCTAGCATTGATCTGAGGAGATCCATTGGAGGTCAGGTGGCCTACAGTGAGGAAGGTAAAAAAAGATTTTTACAGGTGTCCCCCACTTAATGATGGGGATGCATTCCCCAAACCCCGTTGTTAAGGGGAGCCATCATTAACCACGTTCTGGAGTTCAAGACCTCTCCAGAGGCCTGTTTGGTGCTATGTTCCGCTCTAGAGGCCTGTCAGAATGGCCTGCAGAGGCCTCCATAAGACACTTCCAAAAACTGGAAGTGCCTTACGGAGGCCTCTGCGGGTCATTCTCCGGTTCTCAGAGGCCAAGGACAGGCCTCCAGAGAGGTGTGTGGCACAAAACAGGCTTCTGGAAAGGCCTCAAACTCCAAAACATTAAAAGATAGTGACCAGGTGTGTGTGTGTGTTGTTCCTCCGTGCAATTTGAAAGCTTGAGCGCGCAAGGTACAAAAATCACAACTCTATTCTGTGCAGACAAACCCTAAAAATGTTGTCATGGAGGTACATAGCCAGCAGACGTGCTGTTGGCATCAGAATGCTTGGTTATGCTTATCTAGCATGCTCCTCTTCCCCCTCGTGTGTTGGGGGGACACCTCCCCCCTCGTGTGTTGGTGTATGGGAAGGAAGAACTGCACAGGGCTCATGGCATGGTGCTATTGACACATGTACATGAACACACACACACACACATTGACAGACGCACATGAGCACGTAGAGTGCAGTATGGAATTGTACCATGAGAAAATTGTTCCCCCTCATCTGGAAGCTCATGTGAACAAATCCTAATTGTGCTATAAATTTATAGGTGTCACCCAAAGCATCTTGTTTATCCATCAAATGGAAATAGATGCAAGCTACCTGTGATGTGAAAAATGTAGTGAAATAGCACATTAATTTTGTGCAAATCCACAGACCTTTACACTCAGATGAAAATAAGGACTGGCTTTTTACCTCTGTGCACAAGGGCAGTACACACAATACTGGCTGCTGCCAAGCTGGCAGCAAATTCATGTTTAGCAAACTGTCTTGTAATGATGCTTTTAATTTGTGTATCTAATAAATAGCGTTCACTTTCATACAAATGGTTCACACTAAAGGCACTTTAAATGTAATGGGTTGATTGCATAATGGAATCACTCAATACACTTAGGACTGTTTCTGATTAAGAAGGAAAAAGCAACCCACTCTACCAAAACTTAATCAGTTCAATACAAGGACTAGAAAGACCTGCAGAGCCTAAAGGGAAAGAGCAGAAAAGAACTAGCCTTTGAATGGCATCGAATAACCATCCAGAAGGATTTTGTATTAGACAGCAGAAGCTGGACTTCCACATTTTTGTGCTGGAAGATCTGCCTCTGATGTCAATATAATGGTGATGCAATGTTGGTGAACCAGTGTGCTGTGTGACAATTCACCAGCGTAACTGGGATTGTCATCCCTTTCTTCTTCTTCTGGTAATGCTCCTGTAATCGTAAGACCAAGAAGGTGATGTTGTCAAAATCAGTAGTGGACCTACACCCCGCATGGGAGGGGACAGCCGCCACAACACCCCCCCCCACGGGACACCATACACCTCCCACACGCCCTGCCCCTGGGGGGCATGACGTCATCTTCACGCGCCGCCTTGGCACGAAAACACCCCCCGGCAGCTACTACTACTACTACTACTACTACTACTACTACTACTACTAATAATAATAATAATAATAATAATAATAAACAACTGAACTAAATCATAAACTGGGCTGAACATGAATGGTTTGAGCCATTTCCGAGCTTGAAAGAGGCATTAGTCCTGTCACTAAGAATATTTTACAGATTAACATCCCCCTCAGGGAGCATGAGGTGAACCCTCCAGCAGCCTGTAGTTTGCACCAATCTTAAAATGGATTATAGCAGGAAGTAAGCAGTGTCAATGTGGACAGGATCTCAGTTTCCTCAAGTTGAAGAACACTCAGTGGTGTCGCTTTAGGTGGGGCGGAATGCTGTCCCACTCTGAACCCTTCATTACTCTCCCGCATGAGGGGGCGTGGTGCCTCGTGCGGGAGAGTAACAAAAGGTTCAGAGTAGGGCGGTACTTAGTGTTCAGCCCCACCTAGAGCGACGCCACTGAGAACACTAGTTGAAAAACACAGAGCCTGTTTCAGGCCAAGAAGTGAGTGAGCATTTCTCTATCGTGCCATTTCCAGGCTAAGAAAATAATCAGCAGCAGACTTTCTGCTTCTCCTACTAGTGGCCACCTGGGTATACCCTGTTTCCCCGAAAATAAGGCATGTCTTATATTATTTTTTTCCACCAAAAAACGTAGCATGTCTTATTTTCAGGGAATGTCTTATATTTTTCATTTACAACAATTTGCCGGTACATTTATTCAAATACAATCATGTCTTCTTGTTCTGGAACATCGTCATAATTCTCCAAACCCCGCACTGCAAGGGCAAATTCTTGAATATCAGCCCTGCACACAACCAAAGCCTTTGCTCTCCTGTCAGCAATCCATTCACAGATGGGGGCAGTTCCAGCACACACATTTTCAGGGGATTATCAGGGAAACAGGGTGGTTCCTGTTCTCGTGGCTTTTCAACCAATAGAACCACGTATGTCTGCAATTGTACAATGAGTATTAGGCTGAAAAATTTGCTTCCCTAGCTTGCTTTGGTCTGTGACAAAAACTGTATAATAATCTCAGATCTTTATGAATTTGTTGATTAATATCTGATTATGTGATTCCAGAGCAGCTACTTGCTGTGTATAGAAGGGCACAGTGCCTATCACAATTTCTTTGCTTTTTCAGATGCAAGATTGTCTGAAAAAGCCGTCACTGCAACATTACTGTATAAGAGTATCCTCAGTTTTGCAATGGCATTTAGAAGCGGCTTCAGGTTGTTTTTTTCCCCTCAACAGGTCTTCTTTTGATTGTTTGTGACATTAGGCAGGTGTTAGTGATTTTGCTCAGAAAATAGACAAACATGACCTTTCTTCCTTACATTTTAAAATTTCTTGATCATCATAATTGTCACTATCAACATGAATTGAGCCTTACATATTTTTTTTTTTGTTAGGTGAAATGTATTGGATGTGGTTTCTGTTGCTACAGAACATGGCAGGCTCATCCTGTGTTCTTTTGCTTAACCCTTCTGTACAGTTCAACATATATGCAATGGGAAACTACAACACAAACACACTTGCTTTCAAAAGAGGAGAATTCTAAAAATAAATAAAAAATAAAAAATGAGGAGACTAGTAAAAAGGAAGTAGAATGGGAAAGGGCTACTGGTAGAAGTCAAGGGTGCAGCAGCAACGAACAGGGCTTTCTTGGTTGTGGCACCACTTTTATGAAATTCACTATCAGAAAATTTAAGATCATTCCTGTCAGTGGAGAGTTTCTGGTGAGGCCTAACATCATTTTTATTCACACGCGGCAGCGATGGCGGCGGAACAGGTAAGAGGGAGTTGCGGAAGGCATCCGCCGCCTCCACGCGCCATTTGTTCTGGTTCCCACTCGCCCGCCTGATCCCCAAGTGATGTTTTGGTCCGGCTTGCATCACTCAGGGCGGGGCAAGTGATGTCAGCCATCACGTGAGGGGGGGCAGCTGGCGCGAAGCCAACTACGTTGCTGCCTTAGGGGGGGTTATTAAAATGTTGCTGCTTTTGATCAAGTTATTCCCATTTGTTGCTCTGGCTTTGTAAGCATGTTTCTTTTTTCTTTTTTTGCATATATATTTATATTTTATTAATATATTAAAACATAAAAACAATACATATTTCATAAAGTTATAGCAAGCACGAAGCAATACGTCCTACTAGCATACTATTCACTAATTTCTACATATAATATCCAACTAAGCCAAAACAACACCCACATTCTATTCATTAAATCCGCATATCATCACATCGTTCTTCTCTCTCTCTCTCTCTCTCTCTTAAAAAATCGATAAATGGTTTCCAGTTATTCACAAAAAGGTTAACTGACTTTTCCTTAATTAAAATTGTAAGTGTATCCATTTCAGCATAGTCCAAAACTTTCAGCCAACAATCTTCCAGCGAAGGTATCTCCGAATTCTTCCAATATTGTGCATATAAAATTCTTGCCGCAGCTATCATATATAAAAACAAAGTTTGAAATTTTTCGCCTACATGATCATCCCTCATACCCAACAAAAAGGTTTCCGGTTTCATTTGAACCTTAATCTTTAAAATCAACTCAATCTGTTTATGAATCTGAGTCCAATACTTCTTTGCTTGGGGGCATGTCCACCACATATGGTAAAAAGTTCCTTCTTACTTTTTACATTTCCAATTCGTTACTATTCGTCACCTTCTCATACATTTTTGCTAATTTGCTTGGGGTTATATACCATCTATACATCGTTTTATACATATTTTCCTTAATATTAACATTTAACGTAAATTTCAGCTGCTTTAACCATAGTTGTTCCCATTGGTCCATTAAAATAACATGACC
This sequence comes from Plestiodon gilberti rubricaudatus, assembly GCA_026170595.1. NCBI lineage: Eukaryota > Metazoa > Chordata > Lepidosauria > Squamata > Scincidae > Plestiodon > Plestiodon gilberti. The sequence continues at coordinate 82,712,157 of JANXHW010000001.1, forward strand.
TACATTTTTCACCCAATGAATCGTACATTCTTTAACCTGTTCTTCTTCTGTCTCAAACTTCAAAAGCAATTTATACATTTTTGAGATTACCTGGTCTTCAGATTTTAATTGTACCTCCAATATTGATTCTTCTTCTACAAATCCATATGCCTTCTTGTCCACTTTAAATCTCTCCAAAATTTGAGCATATACAAACCATTGGCAATTAAAGTCTTCTTCCATTATTTTTTCTCTTGACTTCATTGTACAGTCTCCTTGTGAAAAATTTAATAAATTTCTGTATAATAGTCCTTTCTCTTTTGGCAGCATGTTTCATTGTTTGAAATTTGTTTGTAATTTATATTTTTAATTGTATGCTTTTAAACTTATTTTTTTGTAGCTTTGTATTTTTAGATTGATGTTATTGAGTATTTTAAGCCACCTTGAGCTTATGGAAAGGTGGGGTATAAATGTTTTAAATAAATAAGTAGAAGTCAAGAGGGTCAAATCAGAGTGCTCAGAGGAAAGGTGATATAGAAATCCATTAAATAAAATGAAGTAAATAAATAAATAAATAAATAAATATACCACTAAGTAGGAAAGGCATCCCAGGTCCAGGAGGAGACCAGCATGTCTCAGGAGTGGAGTCAAGTAAGCTATAAAAGGCAAGAAGTCTTCCTTCAGAAAATAGACGTCCTGCCAAAATGAGAACAAAAAGGAACACAAACTCTGGCAAAAGAAATATAAGTTGACAATATGGGATGTGAAAAAAGAACACGAGGACCACATGACTTAAAACAGTAGGGCAAACTATAGACATTTCTTTAAATACACCAAAAGCAGGAAACCTGCCAGGAAGATGGTTGGACCATTAGACAACAAGGGAATAAAAGAAAGCTTAAAAATAGGATATGGAGATTGCAATGAAGCTGACCGAATTCTTTGTATCTGTCTTCACTACAGAAAATGTGAGGGAAAGACCCATGTCTAAACTGACCATCTCAGGGAGGGAGATTGAAAACCTGAGTCAAATAGATGTGACAAAGTATGAGATTCTAGACTGTATTCGCAAATTAAAAACTAACAGATCACTGGGTCCAGATGGAATCCACCCAAGAGTTCCTAGGGAATTCAAATGTGAAAATTGTTGATCTTCCAACAAAAATATGTAACTTCTCCCTTAAATCAGCCTTCGTGCCTGAGAACTGTAAGGAAGCCAACGTGACACTGATATTAAATATCAGATATTTAAAAAGGAATCCAGGGGGGTGGGGGAAATCTGGGATATTACAGGACAGTCAGCTTAATATCTGTGCTAGATGAACTGGTGGAAATCATAATTAAAGAAAAAAATATTGAACATATTGAAGAACAAGCCTTTCTGAGGGAGAAACAGCAATGTTATTGGAAAGGTAAGTCCTGCCTCACTAACTCTCTAGAGCAGGAGTTCTCAACCCCTTCCCAGCTGAGTACCACCTCCAGCGCCACTCTCCTGCTGTGTACCACCGGAAGTGACTGGCGATGACATCATCATTAGTTACGTCCGGGTTGTCAGGCTTTTGGAAGCCAAAAAATGCAGGTAGGAAGCTCTGGGAGGGCGGAAGGGCCCTTTTCAGCATTCCCGAGAGGCTTGACCAAAGGCAGGAGCTTTTTGGGATCAAAAACGTGCCACCAAACCGCATCGAAGCAGAGTTCCAGTGGTCCGGTGGTACAAATACCATCAGCAGTCGGCTGAAGTTCCACTGGTGGTACTAGTTCCACTGATTGAGAACCCCTGCTCTAGAGTTCTTTGAGAGTGTGAACAGGTACATGGGTAGAGATGATCATGTTGGAATTTATAATTGGTCTTTCATAAAGCATTTGACATGGATCTCACCAAATCTCTTGAATAAACTCAGCAGTTATGGGATAGGAGGTCAGTTCCTTTTATGGCTTGGTGACTACTTAAAGAACAGGAAGCAGAGAGCAGAAATAAACAGGCAATTTTCACACTAGAGGAAAGTAAGAAGTGGGCTCCCCCAAGGATACATTTTGGTATAAGTGCTTTTTAACATTCATAATGCTATGAAGTTATGGGTAAACAGTGAGGTGGCCAAGTTTGCAGATGACGCAAAGCTACTCAAGGTAGTAAAAACCAAACCAGATGGTGAAGTGCTCCCAAAAGATCTCTTCAAATGGACAACCAATGCAGTTCAATGTTAAGTATAAAAAAATCTGCAAAAAACAAACTCAACTTCACACATACACTGATGGACTCTGAGCTGTCAGTTATGGGCCATGAAGGAGTTCTTGGGGTAATCGCACAATAACTCTTGGGGATAGCTCAATGAAATGTATGCAGCAGCAATGAAGAAGGCAAATTCTATGGTAGGGGTCATTAGGAAAGGATCGAGAATAAAACTGCTGATATAATGGCCCTCTACAAATCTATGGTATGGCCACATTTGGAATACTGTGTACACTTCAGGTCACTGGCACCTCAAGAAGGATATTGTAGAACCTTAAAAGATCCAAAAGAGAGCAACTAAAATTATCAGAGGACTAGAACACCTTCATTATGAGGAAAAGCTACAACATTTGGAACTTTCTACTTTAAAAGAAAGGTGACTAAAGGCGCAATCCTGTGTAACTCTTGCACCGGTGTAACAGTAGATCCCCTGGTGTAAGCACTTATACCAGTGTAACTTGCCATACGCTGACGGACGCAGGACAGACACCGGCATAACCCCTCTTGGACGCCTCACATGTGCAGTTAGGATGCGGAACGGACACCGGCACAACTCTGCCAGTGCAGGGGGCATTCCAGAGGTGTCTGAATGTCCCCAGAATGCCCCCTGTGCCGGAGGAGTTGCACAGGTGTTGGTTCCACGTCCAAACTGCGCATGTGAGGCGTCCGAGGGGGGTTACGCTGGTGTCCATCCTATGTCCGTCGGTGTACTGCAAGTTACACTGGCATTAGTGCTCTTACACCGGGGGATCTACTGTTACACTGGTGCAAGAGTTACACAGGATTGCGGCATAACAGCCCAATCCTACCCCCCGCCAGCCCAGACTGTGCAGTGCTGCTGATGAGTGCAAGCTGCATGTTATGGGGGTGGGGGTGGGTGGTGATCAGACAGACCATGAGAGGGAAGTAAAAATCTTTTATCTCCCCGTAGGCCGCCTGGATTCCAATGGGTCTCCTCAGACTTACACCAGCTATTTAACTGGCTCAAGAGAACCTTTTCTTCCCATTCCTGCCACATCATTGTAGAGGCACATGTGCCCTGCTAGATCTGTAAGCATCACTGGAAAGCATTCCTGGAAATTAGTAGCCCATGCACCTATCCAGCTCTCCTTCTCACCTAGCTGCATGTTACTTGAACTTTAAGCCATGCTAAAGTCTTACTGAAATACTCTCTCTCTCTCTCTCTCTCTCTCTCTCTCTCTCTCTCTCTCTGTGTGTGTGTGTGTGTGTGTGTGTGTGAGAGAGAGAGAGAGAGAGAGAGAGAGAGAGAATCCTATGCACGTTACTCGGAAATGTCCCATTCAACAAAGTAGGAATTACTTTCAAATAAACATGCATAGCAACTGGCTACATGTATACTCAGTCCCCTGCTTTGCTATACCTAGCTGGCTCTGTTTCTTATTTTATTTTTGGATACACTTTATTTTAATCTTACTATTTAGCTGTCCAGACTACTAACAAGCACTTTGTGCAGCAGCAAAGGCAGCAGCATCTGAAACACGTCCAAGTGAAGTCACAGGTCAGTTATTCAAGGCTAGAATTCAAGGGAGCTGATATATACTTTGAGCAATCCCCCTTTCCCAAGCTGAAGCTGCAAGGCTATTGAATAGTCTGGAGTCATTCCTGTGCTATCTCAAATGAGAACTCTAGGAATGGACAGTTTTACATGGCATAGGCAGTGCCTATGTTCCCCCCTCCCCCCCCCATTACCGGGCTCCTGTACTAAATTGAAGGAAAGATCCTTTACACATTTTCAAGAGTGCTTTCTTTTATCATCAATCAAACAATATATCCATTTATGTGTGGTATGGGACCATTCATGTGAAATGCGCCATTCTTTTTCAATGCCATACTTCTGCATTCATTTGTCCTAACAAGGAAACACCCTGTCATTCATGACTGCTGGGAAAGACCCCAGAGATGTGACTTAGCTGTGGATCAGGGAATTCCCAGAGGCTCTGAAAGAGAACCTTGAGAAATCATGAACTTTACACCTTTTAAGAATGTCTTTAATTCCAGAACAGCTCGAGGGAATCGAAGAACATCTTGGAGGGAGATCATAAAGTGTGTAATTCATCAAGAAAAGGAAAAGGGAAAAGACTTCCACATTTTGGAACAACCATTCAGTTATTTTTGTCCTTGTCCAAGTTTTCTTTATTGGCTTGTGTGAAGGTAGAATGGGGGACTTCTTTTTGTATTTTGACCGCCACCTAAGCAAAGTCACAGTCTTAGTAATTAGACTCTTTATCATCCTGTAATTGGATCTCCCGCAGTTAGATGCCAGACTCATGGCTTCCATTGTCCCAGCCACTAATATTTTATACTGGGGTATTTGGCATGTGGGGTGGGGGGAGAAGTGCTAGTTGGCTGAATGTGATTTGGGTGTCCCATTTATATTCTGTAAATACCCCCCCCCACACACACACACACTAAAATTCTTCTTATGAGTTAGATTAGAGATGAATGAATTCTCAACTTTCTTTAACGGTGTATTACTAGAGAAGGAGTTGCACTAGGTCCTGAAAAGATTATCCACATACACAACTGAAAGTTCAAAGAAAGGATCATACATATTTTGTCTGTAATAAAATACAAAACACTCGGTAGCCTGCAGTTATTGTGAGGCTGCCTCCCAAAGCTTCAAAGTTGAATTAAGACATAAGCCCTTGATAAAAGTTCAAAACGTGTACAATTAATACACATATGGTCGTATCATGGTGATAGGATCTAATCCTATGACTTGTACATATTTATTTGAATTCCTGGAAATAATGCATGTGTAGGCTTACCAGATCGTCGACCTGGACGGAGCGATCTCCCCTTAAGGGGGCGGAGCGCGGGGGGCCCAGAACGCGACGTGTTCTGGCCCACCCGTGCTCCGCCCCCTTAAGGGGAGATTGCTCCATCCCGGTCGACGATCTGGTAAGCCTATGCATGTGTGTAGGGACCTCTCTTTGCAGTCAGGGTTTCCCATCATCTGGAGACGTTGCTGTATGCATATGCTCCTACATGACTTTCAGATGTAGGCTTACCAGATCTCCAACCAGGACAGAGTGCTAGACCTTTAGGAGAAGGAATGTGGGCAGGTGTAGCTTGTTAAAACTTAGAGCACAATCCTAGGCATCCATGGGGTTTCCTTCTGAATAGACATGCATAGGATTGTGCTCTAAGGTTTAACAAGCTACGCCTGCCCACATTCCTTCTACTAAAGGTCTAGCACTCTGTCGCGGTTGGAGATCTGGTAAGCTTTTTTAGATGGATATATGTAGGTAGGGGAAGAGCCTGTCATCATAAAATGTCATGTCCCGCCAACATATTTATTGTGCTTGTCTGAAAGGTCTCTATAGTGTGACACTCATTATTATTAAGAATATTTATATATCAATTTTCCTCAAAAGCCAACAGCAGTGTGCTGCCTTCAGTGGTGCAGAGGAAAATTATTTATTTCTACCTTTACAGTATGTAGCGGAATTATTTTATTTATTTATTTATTTTTCACATTTTTATACCACCCTTCCTCCAAGGAGCTCAGAATGGTGTACATATTTCCTCCCCTCCTTTTTGTCCTCACAACAACCCTGTGAGGTAGGTGGGGCTGAGAGGTAGTGACTGGCCCAAGGTCACCCAGGAAGCTTCGTGGCTGAGCGGGGATTTGAACCTGGATCTTCCAGGTCTAAGTCCGACTCCCAAACCACTACACCATCCTGGTGTATATTATATTATATTCCACCTCCCCTCCTTAAAATATAGGGTGCTCATTGTGGCTTACAGTAAAAACAGTAACACACCAAAAAGCTATTTTTTAATAAAATGATTAAAAAAATGCAAAATAAAACAAGCAGCAGCAGGATACCAATAACACAGCAGCTAGAACAACCAGGCACAGAAAGTAGAAAAGATATAAAATTCAAGTGGCGAAGACAAAAAATCCAAACATTAAAGATAGGAAAACAGCAAAAAAGAAAAAAAAGTTTAAGGCTAGCAGGAAGGCATAGTTTTTAGTTCTATCAGGAGGGAGTTCCATAACAATGGCACCACCGCAGAAAAGGCCCTGATCCTAGTCATCGCCAACTTGGCTTCCACCAGGGGTGGGACATGCAACAGGTCCCCCTCAGCTGACTTCAGGGGAGGACCAGTTCATATGAGATGAAACAGTTCTTCAAGTACCCCTCTTGTCCCAAGCAATATAGGGCTTTTTTAAAGGTCAAAAGCTGCACCTTGAATTGTGCTTGGAAATGAACTAGCTGCCAGTACAGTCGCGGGAACAGCTGTCAGACTGAGTCAAATGCTGAGCCCCCAACTATTAGGAACCCGTTGAAGGAATTTAATGCATTCTTGGACAGAACCATGACGTAGGAGGAAATCATATGCATCCTTCCTAGAGAGTAAGGCGGCAATACTATGCATAAGGTAAAGGTGACCCCTGACAATTAAGTCCAGTCGTGTCCGACTCTAGCGTGTGGTGCTCATCCCCATTTCAAAGCCGAAGAGCCAGCGTTGTCCGAAGTCGCCTCCGTGGTCATGTGGCCGGCATGACTCTCCTTGCCGCAGTGCGTAGCATGCGGCTGGAACACGGAGCGCTGTTTACCTTCCCGCAAGCGGTACCTATTTATCTACTCACATTAACATGCTTTGGAACTGCTAGGTTGGCAGGAGCTGGCCAAGCAATGAGAGCTCACCCCGTTGCGGATTCAAACTGCCGACCTTTCGATCGACAGCTCATGGTTCAGCGGTTTAACCCACTGCGCCACCCGCTGGCCTTTTTACTATGCATACTTACCCAGGAGTAAATCTCACTGAATTCAATAGAGCTGACTTCTGAGTAGACATGCATAGGACTGTGCTGTTGACTGTATGGGTAAGTGAACCTTATTAACTCAATTCTGCTGTGAATGAGCTGTTTTTCCCACAGCTCTGCTAATGGTTCTCAGCTGTGGCAACTTTTCTTCAGAACTCCCAATCCCTGTCAGTTTCTTAGGAATCTACCTATGCTAGTGCAAGTGTCTGCTTTAGTACTTTATCATTTTCTTTGTTTTATTGTTTCGTCTTTTAATATATATTGATATAGATTTTTTTTTTTTAAATCCTGTTAACCACCTTAGGGGTCTTACAGCACAATCCTATGCGTTCCTAACCTGGGCAGGAGGTGTGGTCTAGTGGTTGAACTGCCACCTTGCCCAAAGAACAGCTTGGATGAAATCAGTTTGAGACTGCCAGAAGTTGCGGACAAGCTGAGATAGTCTGCACCAATCCTCTGTGGGAGAGAGGAGTCAATGTCAGACAAGCTCAAAAAGGCGTGTGCAGCCAGGGAGATACCACACTGTTGAAGGGAAACAACTGGAGAAGACGGGTTCTATGCAAATAGAACATCCAAGGAGAAATCTGACGACAGAAAGGCAGCACATAAATACAGGTTGTTGTTGTGATGATGATGACGATGATGATAATGATGTTTACTCAGACGTAAGTCCCACTGTGTTCAAGTGTGTATAGGATTGCTGCTCTAAATTTCAGTAAATGTAATAAGGGTGGCTCATCAACTGCCCTTCCTATTGGCAGCCCCTTGTGTCCTTTGGAAACTGACTCTGGAAAGTCAGGATACCCCTGCAAAGATACCCTCTTTCAGGGGGTGCAGAAGAATCCATATGAAGGGTAGGAATGGGCAGAATATTCTTCTGCTTTTTCTGCTTGCATAGTTGGCTTCTTGGAGCCAAACCAGAGTCTGGAATAATTGAAATAATTTTAATTCCATGTATTTATTGTCAGAGCTCCATACCCCCAACTGAGTAGCTACTGTTCTTTGTTTCTTTGCTTTGGAATTTGTGATGCATGACCCATGAGAGAATCTTTTTATTATGCTAGAAACATGTTGGCAATAAAAATAACAATAAAGGGTAAAAAGAATGTGTTGACCACACTTGTTTTTGCTTTTGTGTGAATTTGTCTCATGTTGAAACTTTGAGCCAAACATCCAGTTTGTTGTCCCACCAGCCACACTAGTTCTACTGCCCAATCCTATCCCCCACAGCATGCAGAACAGCCGATAGGGTGCGTACTTCACAGCATCTGGCTATGCTTGGTTGTTTTCTCATGGCGCAAGGAGTCATGTTGAGGAGTTATGACTCTTTTAAGCCAGTTGCATCCTGTAGTGCTAAGTCAAGAAATAAAAATTCTGAAGCAGTGGTACAGGCCTTTATGTTACAGGGCCAATGTGCCTAGCAAAGACAAAATGTATTGCACTTAAAGCAGAAAAAATATAATAAAACCAACATGTATGTTGTTAACAAAAGAAGGTGTCTCCTAAGCACAGCTTAGGGTCATTTAACATGTAAGGCAGGCAGATGCAGACTTGGGTTCGTTACCAAGCATATGCTCAACAGGAGGTTTCTACAATCATGGCAAGTGTCCCTGTATGGCACACACTTGAAAACAAGTGTGTTGCTGCACTCACACATCACATTTTTAGTTGTAGGTTACACCTAAAAAAACAGAATGACCTTGAAAAGTGGACCTTTGTTTAGGGTTACCTAACATGTTCCAACGCCTAATGCAGCCTCAATGAAACACTATAATTGGACCTATTCTCTCACACACAGTGGCCATATATTCAGACTCTAATAGACCAATCCTAACCAACCTTCCAGCACTAATGCAGCTGTAATACAGACCCCAAGGCAAGGAAACAAACATTCAAACATTCCCTTACCTCGAGGAGGCCTCCATGACTGCCGCCCCCACTGCAGAATGCAGCATGCACCCCGTTGGCATGGCTGCACTGGTGCTGGAAAGCTTGGGCTGTGAGAGTTTACTTGACTAAAAATTCCCAAACCCCCATTATCTGGGCTTCGCTGATCTCAAAGGATAAGAATACATGAACTGAACTGACTCAGGAGCCTACTGGGTTCATATTTTTGTAGATAATTCCAAAGTGCATAGCTGGAGTTTGTTAAAATGTTGATTTGTTGTTGTTGTTCAGTCGTTAAGTCGTGTCCGACCCTTCATGATCCCATGAACCAGATCCCGCCAGGCCTTCCTGTCCTTCACTATCTTCCTGAGTTCGCTCATTTTCATGTTCGTTGCATCGGTGATGCTGTCTAACCATCTCATCCTTTGCCTTCCCCTTCTCCTTTTGCCTTCAACTTTTCCCAGCATCAGAGTCTTCTCCAGAGAGTCCTCTCTTCCCATTAGGTGGCCAAAATATTTGAGTTTCAGCATTAGTATCTGTCCTTCCAGGGAACAGTCAGGGTTGATTTCATTTAGGATTGACTGATTTGATCTCCTAGCAGTCCAAGGGACTCTAGCGTCTTTCTTTTCCATCAGATGTTGATAGCGTCTTTCTTTTCCATCAGATGTTTGATAACATGTTGGAAAGAAAATTGCCACTCCTTTGGAAGCAGCTCAGTACAATCACCTTTCTATAAAGAAGAGTTGCTAGATTTTTGAACCATACAAGTATTTGAACCATACAAGTATTGGGGGGGGGGAGCTTACTTGAGGGAGGTGTTTTGTTTGTGTGTGTGTGTGTGTGTGTGTGTGTGTGTGTGTGTGTGTGTATTTTAAAAGCACAGCCTCATTAGCAGGCAATGTGGTGTTTAGATAAATAGTGCCAGTTCCAGGTTGGCGAAAATCATGGGGCAAAGCCCTGCACTGCCCCCCCCAATGATGGTGCATTGGACAATACCAGTGCCATTGATACTGAGGTTTCTCAGGTCAGCCTGGTCAGGTGGGCCCTGCGATGGACGTGAGCCCTCAGTCAGTGCCTGTAGTCAAATGAACTATTATGTAGCACAAGCTCTTGCCTAATAATATCAAACAGACCAATCGTAAACAGGTTTACTCAGATATCAGTTCTACTTCATTCAACTGGTCTTATTTTTTGAACTTACTAAAAACTAGGGAATAAGTCCCATTCAAGTTGGTGAAGCTTACGTCCAAGTAAATATGCACAGAATCAAGACCAGTGCTTGAATTATGCGGGGAGAGGTTAAGGGGGAAACCCACAAACTCTGCCTCCCTGCCTCCCCTAAGTTTAAACCAAATTGTGCCGCCCCTGTAACTTTCCAAAAACAGTTGCGGGTGTGTGTGTGTAAGAGTACATAACATAAGAAGAGCCCTGCTGAATCAGGCCAAAGGCCCATCTAGTCCAGCTTCCTATATCTCACAGCGGCCTGTGAGAGTAGCTTGGGGTGGGTGGGCTGCCCTGAGATTTGAGCACTGATCGGGTTTCAAGAATGTGAACTGTGAATCTCAGCCATGCACTCAATCATAGGCAAGCCACTCTACATCTGTCCCATCTACTATATCATGGGATAATAATACTGATTACTTTGTAGGGCTGTTGTAAGAATTTCTGAGCCAGTATATTATATTATACTTCAGTGCCGCTTCAGCGGCTGCACTGGCTGCCCATTCGTTTCCAGGCCCAATTCAAGGTGCTGGTAATGACCTTTAAAGCCCTTCACGGTTCGGGTCCAGCATATCTGAGGGACCGCCTTCTCCCATACATTCTGGCCCGCTCGCTTAGGTCATCTGAGGGGGCTCTCCTGCGAGTGCCATCTCTATCGCAAGTTAGGGGAGTGGCAACACGTGGGTGAGCCTTCTCTGCTGTGGTGCCACAACTGTGGAACTCCCTGCCAGGGGATCTGAGAACTACCCCCTCCCTCATGACTTTTCGGCGAGGGCTCAAAACGTTTTTGTTTCATCTAGCATTTGGGTGATGGGCTGTGGTCTGCCTCCTGTGTCTCAAGATGCTCTGCCATGCTGCTTATCTGCTCCATACTGTTCCCCCCCCCAGTGGATTTTATTGTTTTTAAAATTGTTTATGTACGGTTATGTATTGTTTAAACTTTTTAATGTATTTTTTTTAGTTATGTATTTTAACTTCTGTTGTAAGCCGCCTTGGGCATTTGTCTTGGCATAGGAAAAAGTGGGATATAATAATAATAATAATAATAATAATAATAATAATAATTATTATTATTATTATTATTATTATTATTATTATTATTATTATTATACCACTTTTCAACAAAAGAAGTTCACAAAACAGTTAACAGAGAAAATCAAATAACTAAATGGTTCCTTGTCCCAAAAGGGCTCACAGAAGAACACAAGTAACTAGAAAAAGACACTGTGCTGGTGTGAAGAGGGACAGTTACTCTCCCCCTGCTAAATATAAGAGGAGCACCACTTGGAAAAGTATATGTGTTATGCTTTGAACAGTCTGACCTTCTCTATGAATGCTAAGTAAGTTTGCATACAAGTAAACCATTGCCTTTCAAATGTGCAGAGGAGGCGGCGGACAAAGTATTTTCCAAACCAGCCCTCTGTTTGCTCAGTTTATCAGAATACCAAGGGTTAACCTCTCAAGCACATAGTTCTATAACACTGTACAGAGAAAACAAACACCAAATAAGATCTAATAACCAACTCTGACAGCATCTGAAGACTGGTGTCCTGCAATTTTACTACTTTCTGAAGCAGGCACATGTAAATACATTCCTGCACAATGAATCACTGTTGATCCTGGCTCCTGGCTCGTTTGAACATATTCTTTTGAATTACCGTATGTTATTGTCCCTTTTGTCTTTTGGTGGCTTCTTACCTGCATATGCCCATCCATTCCTCTCAAAACTACTGTGCAGACACACCCAACCATGGGAAAGTCTTCAATAAAGAGTATGGCGTTTACTTTCTCTTTACTGCGGTAAAGAGCTGCTTCTTTGTTGCCTAATTTCCGAACATCTAAAAAAATGAAGCTTCCATTTTCTACAGAACTATATAGATCAAACAGTTCCTCATGATAAAGCTACAACTGTAAAGCCGACATGTATGATGAAAGGTTGTTGGAGGAAGGACAAGGGAGAAGAGACTGGAGAGGGAGGACAGCTCCAGGCCTGGCACAAAACCCGTTGAAAAATAAAGTGAGTTTTCAGGCTACTGTAGTCTCTCCTGTCTCCTTGACTGGTGGGGCTTCTACTCTAGGCAAACACTGTTTTATGTCGGTGAAATAAAGCACAAGGGCATGTTTGGTTTTGAAATCAGTCACTATTCACCAGACACTTTTCCAGATGACTATAGAATGCAACCAGGGGCTAAAGTAAAGGTAAAGGTATCCCCTGACAATTAAGTCCAGTCGTGTCCGACTCTAGGGTGTGGTGCTCATCCCCATTTCAAAGCCGAAGAGCCAGCGTTGTCCAAAGACGCCTCCGTGGTCATGTGGCCAGCATGACTTTCCTTGCCGCAGCGCGTAGCATGCGGCTGGAACACGGAGCGCTGTTTACCTTCCCGCAAGCGGTACCTATTTATCTACTCGCATCGACATGCTTTGGAACTGCTAGGTTGGCAGGAGCTGGCCAAGCAACGAGCGCTCACCCTGTTGCGGGAATCGAACTGCCAACCTTTCAATCGACAGCTTATGGTTCAGCGGTTTAACCCGCTGCACCACCCGCTGGCCTAACCAGGGGCTACTGTTTGCGTATTGAAGTCCCAAGTATATTGCTGAGAGATTGTAGCAGGGCAATGCAAAGTCAGGGCTGTCTTCTCCCTCACAGTGGTGTGCTCCTGTCAGGGGCAGTCCAAGCGGATCTGCAGCCTGAATCAGTACCAGACCTGCCAGCACACATCCCCTCTGGCAATTCCCCCCCCCTGCCTTTTGCTCCTGCGCACATCAATGCTCACGTACGCCACCACTCCTCCTCCTTGACTGCCTGGCTGTTTAAAGAAGCAGCGGGGGGGGGCACCGAGAGGGGAGCGAAGCACAGCAGGGCAATTCCTCCGCCTTACCTCTGCTACTGCCGCCTTCCATTTCTTCTCTCCTGGCCATGTTGAAACCGACAGGCTGGGCAGGGCACACAGAGCCCACGTTTCACTCCTAGCATGCTCTGCCCAACCTATTTGTTTCAATGTAGCCAGGTGGGAAAAAGCAGGAGGTGACTTCTAATAGTAAGAAGGAGGCAGGAACGCTCTGCCTCCTTCTGTTTCCTCCCCATCTGGCCTTCTTGTTGGATTGGTAAGAAGGAGGCAAAGCAAAGCAACCCTGTTGTTGTTTTTTTATCACACATGGGTGGAGCCATGGGAAGAGGGTTACCATGGCACCCTGCTGCTGCTTCCTGAAGCACTGCCACTGCCATTGGTTGTGGAGGAAGAGATGGGTTACCAAGAGCGTTGCCCCAGTCCTCCTCTTGCTTGCTTGAACTAGATTGGACCTCCAAGTGACATAGCTAGGTGGCTGGTGGGCCACAGAGGGGCAGCAGGCACACATGGTGTGTGGGCAGCAACTGCTGGTCCAACCATGAGACAAGGTGAAGCAGATTGCCTCAGCAGATTGCACCGGGTCTGGGGGGTGGGGTGGGCAGCAGATTCGGGGTGTGCTCCACCCCAAGTCTGCTGCTCCTGTCTCTCCCCAGCCAGTCACTGACGTGAACCGCAATGATCCTCATTCCGCTCACCCGAGCAAGATGTAAACCATCCCCCTTCTTACCTTGCGCTCCTCCTGCACTTTCCTTAAAGCTAGAAGTGCAGGACTACTAGCTTTATGGATAGGAACAGCGCCTGCCATCCCTCGAAGTCAAGCCAGAAGTCTCGCGCTTTCGGTTTTGACGAAACGGCGCAAAGAGCACAGTAAGGAGCTTTATTTTTTCTTCTCTAGAGCACTGTGGCAGAGGTGGCAGCCGCAGCATTGGTGTGCGGCAGCAGCAGTTTAGGTTGCACCACTCCTGGGGGGCAGCCCTCATCATCCTCAGGTCACAGATTGCTTCAGCCGGCTGCAGGCAATGGCTGCTTCATTCAGCCTCATGGCTGGTTTGGCCCGGTATCCTGTTGTAAGTAGGAACCCGAGCTAACTCTCCATAAACAGAAGCTTATTCCATTATATTCATATTTTCCCACCGCTTACACATTATCCCCTTCCTCTTGAGTTGTTCGGGGCAGCCCGGGAACTTGATAGGATGTGGTGGTCGGCCCTTTAGGCCGGCCACCGCAGCCTACACACAGCATTGAGCTGTTAATTCTAGGTGTTCATCTACAGCAGGGGCGGGGAACCTTTTCCCTGGCGAGGGCTGTTTTAAATATTAGAAATTTGCTTGAGGGCCGGCCCTAAGGTGAGCGCCATTTTTATTTATTTAATTAATTTTTGCCCCCGCCCCCCATCAGCCTCCAGAGGCTCCGCGTTCACCATCCGAAGCCACCGCCGGGTCCGCGTGTCACCTCCGGCGTACCATGCCAATGAGGGCAAGAGGGCAAGACCTTGCCCTCATCGGCATGGTACGCATGTGCGAAATGGCCAACGGCCTGGTGAGAAGGGGTCGAGGCGGCGGCTGGGGAGGACAGGCAAAGGCCCTCTCCCGGCCTCCGGAGGTGACGCGCGGACCCGGCGGAGCCTCCAGGGCTTGGTTGGGCGACCTCCCGGCAGTCTCTCCGGGGGCCGGACCGGATGGCCTCGGGGTTCTGATCCGGCCCTGGGGCCGGAGGTTCCCCACCGCTGATCTACAGGCAAGTGTCTGTGTGCAAGAGGATGAGGCTCACACCTGCTGGGCTTACCCAAAGAGTACATGGATTCTACATGCATATATAGCTGATCCTTCATTTCTCAGGGTATTTGATATGTTTTGTATAGAGGACCCTACATGGCCTCATAGTCATATGAAGGCTCCATGGACTTGGGACCTTCATATTCATGGAAGGTGGGACTGAAGCTAGTGGGTGAGACTTTGATCATTCTCCTCCATTAGGGCATAGAACCTTAACTTGAGGAATGATAAGTCTTCCCTGAAATATTTCATATATCACAACTGGAGGGGCATTGCATTGCAGCTCAGAGATGACGGGCAGCCCAATCCTGTGTAGGCTGCGGTGGACAGCCTAAAGGGTCGACCACCGCATCCTATTGAGTTCCTGAGCTGCCCTGAACAACTCGAGAGAAGGGGACAATGTGTAAGTGGCGGGGAAATATGAATATAATGGAATAAGCTTCCCCCGTGTAAGCAGCGGGAGGCCCTATGGGCCTCCTCAAATGTACACGAGCTCCAGAGCTCGCGTACATTTATGCCAGCCGTGTCGGCATATCTGGGGCCTGGAGGGAGCTCAGGATACAGTGGATCTTGGCCCCCGGTATCCCTGCCCCTCCAGGCCCCAGGCGGCCTATGGCCGCCCTCCCTTGCCACCTGGGCCGCCCTCCTCCCACCCCTGCCCTGACTGGCGTAGAACTTACCTAGGTGTCGTACAAGTGCTTTACGGCACTTGCACGACGTGCTGCCCCGGGACAGCGCTACACAGGATTGCACAGGCAATCTCATGCAACAATGTTGAATGTTTGTGTAGCTTTGCACTTGTACTTTGGGGTTTATCATGCCTTCTGCACGATACTCCCCATTGTGAAAAGAAGCCACATGCAAAGGAGATGCCACATCTGTTTCTAGTAACATTCCTTCATTTACAAGGCGAAGGAAAAACAATCAGGGCTACATTTTACTGGTGTAGTATGTGGCTGCATGTTGCCCAAAATAGTCGTGAGCACCTCTGCATGGTGAGGAGTGAATAAGTTCAAAACAGATGCTGTCTTCGAAACACCAATAACCCAAAATGGAATTGGCGAAAGTGAAGGATTACAATGTTGTAATTTCTCTCCCTTCAGCATAGTCTTGACAAGTATGCAGAATAGATTTGGCATAAAGTAACCCCCCCCCACTCTCTCTCTCTCTCTCTCTCTCTCTCTCTCTCTCTCACACACACACACACACACACACACACACACACAGAGAGAGAGAGAGAGAGAGAGAGAGAGAGAGAGAGAGAGCGCAACATCAATTTGTTTGGAAATCTATATTTCATATATGTCATATCTTTTACAGACACTGCTAATTAAATGCAAAAGTCAGATCCTTCATCATATGTGTATAATTGACATGTTCATTCAATCTCTCATTTTATTGCCCTTTAAAGACTGCAAAATGAAATACTGGCTAGTAAAACAATTTATCCTGAGGAATTATTTCAAGGGTTTCCTGTCAGCCTGCAACCCGTTTTCTGACTTCAACCAAATCAACCAAATCTTTCTATAGATATCTACCGCTATTCTAAGTTTTTAAAAAAGTTAAAAATATCTGAATTATAAATGACACCATTGCTGTAGGAAAAATAACAAAATGAGTCATTCTGCTAGCAAAGTTAGGTGCTGTCCTGGTATTTTTTTCTCTCTCTCTTTATTTATTACATGGACTTCTCTTGGCAAATATGGATTTCCGTGTGTGGCACAAATCTGAGGAACCTAACAATTTCAGGTATTTAAAATAAACAGGACTAGAAACATGGTCACATGACCTGCCCTCCCCCAACTATGGGGCTAAATATATTATATGGCTAAATATATATTTACATTATACTGACTTGAAGAAAGAAACTGTCATCAGTAATACACATGGTCCTGCCCATACAGGAGATACATTACAATAGAACATTATACAATAGAATAGCTCATTTGACGACTGAGATAATGACATTTGATATACATTTTGGACTTAATTCTACATCTCAAATTTGATCAGCAGCATGTATATTTCTTTAAAACACTGAACCAAAGAGAAAATCAGACTTTTTGATTACTCACTAAAGCGGGGGTGGGGGGGTGGGGGGTATTGTACACGTGAGCTGAAGGGCTGGGATATCACTTAGGAAAATTGGCCATATTGTATTTTTGTTTCCACTTGCTGTGTATTTGTTTAAAGCATGAGTTAAACTGGGAATGAAGGGGTGGGTTTACTTGAAAAATGCACATGATCTGAAGGCACTATTCACTATAGATCTGAAGACACTATTCTAATGTCACAACTGCAAAGTATTGTGCAGTTAGGCAAAGACACATGTCTTTCAGGTACGGCATGGCCATTGGCAGATTGAATAACCAATATGGAACTAATGTTAAGGAATATGGAATGTTCTAAGCCAGTTTTCTTGAAGTCTTGCTCTTGCACATTTAATTTTATTACCTGTTAGATTCGGAGGTTAGACTGCTAAGCGATGGCATGTAGATTTAGGCAAGTACCCAGAAGTATGGGAAAACCAGGCCACGGTGATGTGAAAAGCACATTTTCACAGTTGTAATTTCTGATTTATATATAACATTTATCTGTCATCTATCACTGAGTTCCTATACCATAGTCAACATTTATCACACATATGGACATATCAAGAATAACTAGTAACAGGAGAGAAAGTGCACTTAATGGACAAGATGAAATTGATTTGTTTTGCTTTACCTTGCTCCCTCTTTCTGCATAGTCTTTTTCTGCTTTTTAGATCAAGAAGGGAATGGTTAAATCTGTGCAATTCATTCATTTAATTTTTTGTATTTATTTTAAGAGATTTATATCCACCTTTGTCAGAAGATTCAAGGGAACTCACAATAGAAATTAAAACACAGTAAAGTACAATAAAAGTCATATGAGCTAACCAACAGAGCACGCCCCAGAAATGTCATCCACTTCAAAAAGGAGAGAGAGAGAGAGAGAGAGAGAGAGAGAGAGTCAAACAATCAAAAATAATTGAAGAAAGACTCTTGAAACAGATATGCTTTCAGTCTCCTCTGAAGAAGCAGGAGTGGAAGAGCAAAATGAAACTCTCATGGAATTTTGGAGGGAGGGAGCCACCATGGAGAAGGCCCTCTTGCACATCCGCACGCAAACCATAGATCAGGAAGCAGTGGGACATGCAAGTTATTTCCGGTTGCACGCGCACCCGGAAGTCGCTTCTGGTTGCGTTTTTTTTAACAAACATTTTAGAAGCTTACAATGTGGCGCCAGAGGGAAGAAGCGGGGCTGCAGGCCCGCACGGCTCTTCAAGAAGGTACTATGGTGCCGCCCCCACTCCAGTGGAATCGTTTCCTCCGTGTATAGCCATCCGCAGATAGTCAAATCTGCAGATAACCAATCTGTGGATAAGGAGGGTCCACTGTACTTGCAAAAAGATAGAAATGAAAATATTCCAGCTATGGACCTGAAAATGCAGGGTTTGGAGAGGGGGGACCAAGAGGGTCCATCATCATGCACACCAGCATGCAGACTTGAAGTGTGGGGAGTGAAGTAGAGGCATGCTTGACCTGCCTCCACTGGATGCAAATGAATTATACTTAGGGTGATTGATTGATTGATTGATTGATTGATTGCTTCCGCAGGTACCCAAGAGCTCCCCTCCCTGGTTCTGTATGGGAAGGTTGCAATGGGAAACTGCCTATTCGATCCCCAAAATAATGAACTTAGATTAACTCTGGGGAAAACTTCCTGCTCGGAAGCAGGGAGGCAGCCCATTTTTTCAAAAGGGGTTTCACTTCAGGAGAACCCTACTCCCTTGGTTGAAGAGCAGAACTTCAGAACATGTGGGAGAAAAGAATGAGAAAAAGTCCCCTGTGAGTTGGGAGTTGGGGTGGGTGGGAGAAGCACAGTACAGTATATTATGCCTGAACCAGGAAGTTTCTTGCCCTCAGAAGAAGGGTAAAGCCTCAGAGGGACTCTCCTGCCTCTTTTTGATGGGCAAGTGCTGCTGGATTTTTGCAGACTCGGGAAGTCTGTCGAGGGATGGTTGGCAATGCAGGAGGAGAAACTGGCATAGTTTGTGGCTCAAAGAAAGCTCTGGATTGCAGTGAATGTGTAGTTTCAAATCCCAGGTGCGTTGAAGCCGAGGATGTGTCTCATGGACGTATTTTCTGATGGAACGGCTGCACATTTAGTTTGGGCCTGAGTCTGTACTGATATTCTGAGGCTACTCCTCATGAGCAAAACACAGCTAAGAGTGATGATGAACATCCTGAGAAAGCACGCAAGCAACAGTAGCATCTTCCTCCTCTGAAGCTTGAAGGCCAGATCTGTTAGGTCAGAAAAAGCTATGCTATGTAACCTCTGAACACTGAGGCCAGCAATTTTTCCAGGGCACAATATCAAACAGGACATTCACAATGAAGTTGCCTCAAGGAAGTGGACAAATGATATATGGCCATTGTTCAAGAAGGAAGGAGCCACTTGAATGTATCGACCCTGATCATGTTTTAGTTATCCTTAACATATGACATCAAGATACAAAGCCAAGCAAGATGACAAAGTGGTACATTTATTTTCTGCACCACTCCCCAACAGGAAAACCTTCTGTTTGTCTCACATTTTCACTGTAGAATTTGTGTCTCTCACCCCAATTCCTACACCTACGTTTCATATTTCCTTTTCCAAGTGGTTTGTAGTTCCTACACCACCACCTTGGCATTTATTAATGCCCCCTGACTCCTACACTCTTCCTAAATCCATTTCGTGTTTAGCTTGATGTCAATTAGGTCTCCAGCACACATCTTTTAAGTGATCCACACTTTGAGCACCCTTTACTGTGTGTAGGCCCCTCCCAATAAGGTATGCAAAACTGTTTGCACCCTCCCTCACTTGCCACTTGCCACTTCCCCCTTCCCGGAGACCCCTCCCCTCAGTGGCTTATAGATTATGCTCATGTTTAGCTAGGAGGATGTAGCTTTAAAACTCCAGCTATCCTTTTCTCAACCTTAACCAACCAGTTCTCTCATCCCACTAATAGTATCTAATGAAACAGGTTGTTGGTATGAGACCTTCTGGCTCAATAAGCCAAATAGTCTGGAAGGAGCCACAGCCCTTTTTGTCTTTATCATGAGGATCGATTTTCATCCTGGCATTGTTTTTTTACTCCTCCCCTCCCCCTCAGTTTTTATGGTCCTGGTGGGCAGTGATTAGTTGTTTACTTTAGCTGTGGTCACTCTGAATACCTATTATTTCTCTTATCCTCGCCATCTGTTCAGTAAGCACTAGCAATTTTCAGCCTTATCTCCAAAACTATCTCCAAGAGAGGGTTTGTAAAGGTTTTCCTAAAAGGATTTTGCATTTCTAAAGCCCAGCTGCAGGCCCTCCCTCATCTAAGGCATATATGCAGTTTCCAATCTCTCTCTCTCTCTCTCTCTCTCTCTCTCTCTGCATTTTCCCATCAAATACATATATTTTAAAATACATACACCCATGACAAATCGGTCAGCTGTGAACTTTTTTCACTGCAAAAACTGAAATTCTAGGAAGTCTGATTAGTTAATTAGACCATCAGTTTTTCCTGAATATTTATTTACTGAATAATAATATACTGAATATTCAGCATATTATTACTGAACACATGACTTTTTAAAATCATGCCTTGTTCTGTGTGTCTACACACACATGTGTATGTGCACCTAATAAAATATTATTCACACACATGCACCTAATAAAATAACACCTTATTCAAAATAAGAATCTTGAATAACTTGCTGAGAAGTTAAATGTCAATCTGTAATATTGTTTTTCAAAGCAAAAAAAAAATGCAATCTGGAAGGAAGTTGTGTGTTATAGCCCCCTGGAGTGGTTTGGGGCTGCATCACTTGCAAATGTTGTTATTATAAGCTAATGCAGATTTCATATTTGAGTTGCATTTGGGGTAATGGAAAAAACAATGACAAAATTCCCTTGAGAAAATGGCCTCAGTGGAGTTACACAAACCATCTCATCATCTGATGTCTGTTACTGTTAGTAAACGGAGGGTTGTACTCACACCATGAGTAATAGAACAATGAATCGATTGGCTTAAGCAGACCCTGGTTTGCTTCCTTTTCTGGCTTCCTTTTTGTTTTTTTCAAAGTGTTTTACAGACATGAATTGCTTGCTTTAATTACTCTTTTGTTATTACTTTATTTTGCAAGCAACAAAAAGTTGGCCAACACTTCCTTGCTGACTTGAAAAACTTTACTCTTTGAGTGTTCCACTCTACAAAGTCTGGGCCTGCTTTTTCATGACATTGCCAAATATATTCACTTGCAGGAGATCAGGGTTGAGGTGTCTAAAGTGGGGCATCCAAATTTACACACTTGGTGGATTCTTCTGAAAAAAACCCCAAACAAAAGTAGGATTAAGTGACTGGCCCAAGGCCACTATTCCGGAGCCAGTAATGTGAACTTGAACTTGTGGACAATGGTCACTTCTCTAATTCGCTCTAATTAGTGGGAAATTGCAGAGTATCGTGAATGGCAGATGAACGGATTCTACTAAGCAAATATAATTCCACCTGAAAAACAAATGCCCATGATGATAGCATTAATTTTCACTTCAGAGGCAGCATCCGTAGCTGGATTTGGAAGTGCACATGCAGTGAGATGCTGCATTTGGTGATTTCTTCTCCTGGGTGTGTGTGTATCCAGAGCCCCTTTTTAAAGCTAAAATCTCAACAGTTCAGGAGAAAGGAGAGTGGCTGACTCAGTTCAAAGTTACCCCTTTCGAATTGACTGGATACAGTGCTGCAACCCCCTCTTCTCTGTTAGTGCCTCTTCCATGGTGCACCTTTCTCCTTCTCTGCACGTGACACTATCGCTGGGGGTGGCATAAGGAAGCCCCCTTCCGAACACGTCACCTCTCCAGAGAAACACCAGTCTGCTTTATCCAACATCTTTGAAAATACATGAGGTGTGCCCTGCCATATCAATCATGATGAATCAGAGTTGAACACACAAATTAATTATGGCATCCCAAAGGGCTGCCCTTATTCAAGAGTTCAGGTGTCTATAGCACCTGATCCCAATCCGCTAGAAGGGGTAGAAATGGTCTTTTATCCCCTTTGCTGAATGCCAGCTCCATTCTGGCCACCATGGGGATGCTCTGTGGCCCCTGGCGCCTCCGGGTGAGGTCTTCCGCAGTTGAAGGCAGGAATGAGATTGAAAGCCTCCATCCCCTGCATATCTCGAGGCCGCAATCAGGGGTCTAGCACCTGATTCCTACTCACTAGCAGGGTAGGAAATAGTATCGGAGAGGCATTAATTTCCACTTTGAATAAGGCATCTGTGGAACATGAGGTATAGCAACTGATCCCATTCCAATAGCGGCAGAGCAAGTCATCTTCGAGGAGTGTCATTTTATTATTATTATTATTATTATTATTATTATTATTGTTATTATTATTATTATTATTATTATTCAATATACCGTACGTTAAGGGCTTAAAATCATATTTAAACTTAGCATTATTAATTTTTAAATAAAATTTAATTCTAAATTTAATTCTAAATTAAGTTTAAATTTATATTTAAGTTTGAATTTTAAATTTGCATTTAATTAAATTTAAAATTAAATTTAAAATGTAAATTTCATTATCATTTTATAAATTTTAAATTTAATAAAATTTAAGGGCTTATTTAAGGGCTCAGGTGTCAAGCAGCTGATTGCAGTCTGCTGGGGGGGGGAAGAAACAGTCTTGGAGGGGCGTGAATTCAGGCATCCCCTTTGCCGGCTGCCAACTCCATTCTGGCCGTGGGGACATTCTGAGGCCCCTGGCGGCTCCAGGTGAGGTCTGGCACAGTTGAAAGTGCCAATGAGATGGAAGGGCTCGGTCCCCTGCACTTCTTGAGGGTGCAACTGGGGGTCTAGCACCTGATCCCAACTTGCTAGAGGGGAAAGAAATGGTTTTCACATTAAATACGGCCTCTGTGGAACCTGGTGTACAGCAACCAATCCCATTCCACTAGGGAAAGAGCAAGCAGTCTTCGAGGGATGTCAGTCAAAGCATTAGGTAAGTATTCCGCTCCTCTTGGGATGCTGTATTTTGTTAAGGCCGAAACACATCGAGCGCATCCCGCATGCGTCGCGTATGGCGCAACAAACGCGGCAAAATCTGGGAATTGGCCAAGGGAGGCGTCAACATGAATGTTCCTCCCGGCGGCCCTTGGCGTTTTGGCCGGAGGCAAGTCCCACTGCAAGAACGCTGGGGCAGCCGGCCGCAATGTGCAAGACGCACGTGGGACGCGCCCGGTGTGTTTCGGCCTTTAATCTTGGGAACAGACTGTAGCTCTGTGGCAGAGCACATGCTTTCCATGGGAAGATCCCAGGTCCAATCCCTGACATCTCTAAAGTGGGGTTCTTTTCTGATACCCTGGAGACCCTGTGTCAGTCAGTACAGACAATACTTGTGTGTGTGTGTGGGTGGTTTTACAAATTCATTTTACCTGGGAGTAGGTTCCCTTAAACTCAATGGGACTAACTTCTGAGTTCTCAAGTTTCAGGATTTATTTATTTTATTTTTTTTACAATATTTTTATCCCGCCTTTCTCCCCGAAGGGACCCAAGGCGGCTTACAACAGAAAAAAAAGAAAATACAATACAAAAAATACAATACAAAAATAATCACATTTTAAAATAGTAAGAAACAATTAATGAAAATTAATAAAAACAGTATCTAAAAATCGATTTAAAAGGTTATTGCTACAATTAAAACAGGAGCATAAAAACAGCAGCACACCCACCTGTACCAGCGAGATGTTAAAAAAGGCAAGGGTTCAGAAGGCTTCTTTGAACAAGAAGGTTTTTAGACCTCTCTGGAAAGTGTCCAAGGAGGGAGCAGTTCGTAAGTCAAAGGGGAGGGAATTTCATAAGGTTGGTGCCACTACTGAAAAGGCCCTGTTTCTGGCTGCCGCCCCTGGCAACTCCCTGGGCGACGGCACCCACAAAAGGGCCTTCTCTGATGATCTAAGGAGACAGGCCGGACTATATAGAAGTAGGTGGTCTCTCAGATATCCTGGCCCCATGCCGTATAGGGCTTTAAAGGTCAAAACCAGAACTTTGAATTGGGCCCGGAAACGAATCGGCAGCCAGTGCAGCTGTCGGAGGAGCGGCCCGACGGAGTCGAACCACCTACCTCCAGTAACTACACAGGCTACAGCATTCTGCACTAATTGCAGTTTCCGAACGGTCTTCAAGGGCAGCCCCACGTAGCACGCGTTACAATAATCTAGTCACGACATCACCGTGGCATGGATCACCGTGGTCAGGTCTGCACGATCCAAGTCGCAGCTGGCGCACCAGCCGAAGCTGGGCAAAGGCCCCCCCTGGCCACAGCCACCACCTGGGAATCCAGGAGCAGCTGCGGATCCAGGCAGACCCCCAAGCTGTGGACCTGCTCCTTCAGAGGGAGTGCAACCCCCTTCAGAGCAGGACGATACTCTAGTACCAGCATCGTGGATTTCTGGACCAGGAGAACCTCTGTCTTGTTCGGGTTTAGTTTCAGCTTATTAGCCCTCATCCAGGTCCCAACCGCCTCCAGGCAGCGCTCCAGAACCTCAACAGCCACCCTGGAATCAGGTGGAAAGGAGAGATGGAGCTGGGTGTCATCAGCATATTGATAGCACCCAACTCCAAATCCCCAGATGACCTCTCCCAGCGGTTAGATGTTAAATAGCATGAGGAACAGGATGGAACCCTGTGGCACCCCACACCTCAAGGGCCAGGATGCCGAATAGGCGTCCCCCAGCACCACCATCTGGGACCTATCTGCCAAGTAGGAGCGGAACCACTGCAGAACAGTGCCCCCGGTTCGGCCAGTCGGCCCAGAAGGACACCATGGTCGATGGTGTCGAAAGCCGCTGAGAGGTCCAGCAGAACCAACAGGGACGCACTCCCTCTGTCCAGTCCTCGGCGTAGATCATCTACCAAGGCGACCAAGGCCGTTTCCGTCCCAAAGCCCGGCCTGAAACCAGATTGAAAGGGATCCAGATAATGTGCTGCAAGATTATTGTGCTGCAAGTGCTATGATTTATTATGGGTATGATTTATTTCCCTTCCTCTGTACTCCCTTTACAATTAGCCTGATGTGGATGAAAGGATGACCCTTCCTGACAGCATGGCCTTCTTTTCCCTATAGTCATGAGATGGTGCTGAAGTTGTATAATGGAGAGAGGTGAGTGTATGGTTATGTTAATGCACTAATTACGTCTCTAGTTAGCTGATAGGGAAATTATTCAGATGAGAGCTGATAACAAGCACAAACATGACAGGCTCCTCTTTGTTCCTTTTTAAAGTCGCCCAATCACTCTGTTTACTCAGCCACTGTACGGAGCTGGAAGCTATTGTCATCTACAGTTTATATTGATCCATCTGCATCACCAACATTTGGCCTTTTAGAAACATAGATAATTGCTTCACACACTTCACATTGCAGTGGATGAAGAGATCTCTTCAACTGAAGTATTGACATATGAACTGAGCAAGCAAATGGGAAGGTGTTTCAGTTTTGTTTGGGAGAAAACATTGCTTTCAGCTGTTGTTCTTTGGGATTATTTGGGTAGTGCTTGTGTTGGTGGTGGCTGCTCTTTAATTGGGAAATGAGCATACTATTTCTGCTCCTTTCATCATCTAGGCCAAGGTAACATTTATATTTGAGAGGTTGCATACATACATATTGTGGTCTACCATAGCATGTTCATGTCAGCATCTTACCAGCATCTCACTTGTCAGCATCTCACCTTCCCTTCAAGAAATCCAAGGCATTGCATATGTGTGCTGCATGACTAGACAACTTTCTTCAGATTGTACAGCCAGTATGTGAAGGGAGGGGGGAATAGAAGCTCACCCACTGACCAACCTCCCAGGGGTCCCCACGATCAGCACTTGTTTGCAGAGAACAGCCATCATGGAAGAAGCGCACTCTCCGCATCCGGCAGTGCCCTCTGCAGACAAGGGACATCCGAGAGGAATGGTCGGCAGTCACATGACATGGGGATGGTGTGGCACGCTGGTGCTCTTCAATTTGTCCCCCTCGTGCATTGGCTGTAGGCAGCAGCCATTTCATCTGAAGAGGTTTAAATGATAATAGCTATGTCAAAAGTGTGGGAGTGGTGGACACACTCAGGTCCACTATCCCAGCTTACAGTATTTATAGCTGTGTGTCCAGGATCAATCTTGTAGCATGTCTGCTTTGGGAAATCTTGTTCTGCAATCTGCAATCTTGTTCACGGTAGCATCTCTGCATTTGGGGAACGCACTGCCCAGGCCCAGTAGTAGGGTAAAGAAGGAAAAAGCTGGTACAAAGCCTTCATCAGGACAAAGATGAGAAGGGGAATTCAGTTAGGAGGCAGGGCCAGCAACACCAGAGGCGAAACAAGGGTGGAGCGAAGGCAAGTCGTTCTGCAAGACTCCGTTACACTGGAGTCAGCAGCCCCTCCCCCTTGCTGTTGGAGCCATTCCAGCAGCAACAGGGGAGTGTCCTGCGTGTTGCCTTTGCTGCCAGAGTCTTGCAAAACTACTTGCCTTCGCTCCACCCTTGTTTCGCCTCTGAGTAACGCCATTGACCAGGCAGCTGACATGCAGTCTTGATCACTGGGAAGCTTGTTTGTCTCATGAAAGGAGGATGGAGACACCTGCACATCTGCGGGTTGAGGGGAGCTATTTAGGCAATGGGGAGGGGAGGTACATGGATACAGAGACCCTGGTTGGCACTCTTGCTCTTGGAGAGGAGCAGACTGAGGGAGCCAGTGAAGAGGAGGAACTGGGTGTTGACTCCCCCTCCCCTCTTTGATCAGAGGCATGGGATGGATGGAACACCTCCTGATAAACTTGTGAGGCAATCCTATAGCCTGCACAGACTGGAATAGGAAGTCGGTATGTGTAACAAGACCTGAGTGCTTCACATGAAAGCCTGTAAACGCAGAAACCAAGACAGCAGTCCTATGTGTGTCTGCTCATAAGTCAGTAGTCCCATTGTGTTCAATAGGGCTTACTCCCAGGAGCACATGTTTAAATTAATTCAGCAATACTCCCAGGAACTGCAGCCTAAATTAGTTCAATTTTTTCCCTCAAAAGGGGATAAGGAAGATCACATAAATCTGGCATGTGTGTGCGCGCGCACACACATGTGTGTGTATGTGTCGATGGAACAGATCACATGAGGTGTGTAGCATGTGTAGTTCTGCTTCATCTGTCTTATTGTATTCAATATTTTCAGGTGGTTGAAAATATATTTTCATGGGCCACTTTGCATGCCTCCTATCAGGTCATAAGGGTGGGATAAAAG
This sequence comes from Plestiodon gilberti rubricaudatus, assembly GCA_026170595.1. Taxonomy (NCBI): domain Eukaryota; kingdom Metazoa; phylum Chordata; class Lepidosauria; order Squamata; family Scincidae; genus Plestiodon; species Plestiodon gilberti. The sequence goes on from JANXHW010000001.1 coordinate 82,739,218, forward strand.
CCCTTTTTTAATAAAGAAAAAGTGATGAAAGCATGGAAGGAGTAGGGAATATGCCTACTCTTCCACCACAGGAATTAGATTTATGCCCACTAAGCACTGAATGATGAATTTGATGAGAGAACAAGTGACTTATTTGCACGTGTAAACCAGCACTATGATTCTTCATATTGCTTCTAATTAAAACAACAATAACAACAACCGTAAACATTGTCTGTAAGAATCCACAATTCTGGTGGCTGGGTGTTGCAATTCCACATTGATTAACCACATTCCTGGTTTCAGATTATAGCAGATTCAGCACTGCAAGGCAACGGTATGGTTGTTGAACTGTGATGACTTTTCTGAGATGGCTTTTTGTATTACATCTGTTTTGCTGGGTTCTGCTTACCTGAGGCAAAAAGCAGCAGTTCTACATTAATTCAGCAAAAGGGCTTCCCCCCCCTCTTGCCACAGAAAGCAATGTGTGCAGATGAAATAAAACTTGTCACTATTGTTGCACATCATAAAAGAAGAGCCTTGACCTTCACATCTCTCTTAAGTCTAGCTTTGTCTCTCCTGTTCCTAAAAAGCGGCAATTGTCGCAGGTTATTGTTCCAAGATTTTGAGAGTCCAGGCAACTGGGCTTGAATGATCTCTAATGGATTTGTCATTAAGGAGAGGCAGGGAAGAGGGGAGCTCAAGTAGTGTTGATCTAGATGTAAACAGGATCCACCTACAAGAGATGGAGGGTATATTTTCAGGTATCCATTTGAGAAATGTGAAGGCAGGGGACTTTAATAGAACAAAAAGGTGTGGCGAGCCTAGAGAAGCACTATCATGCTCCCAATGATAAGCCTTCCATGAACTGTGCATCCACACCCCTAGAGAGTTCTTACCTTGAATTCACTCCATCCCTTATAGATGCCATTTCTTCAAAGACAACATGAATGTATTCAGCTTTTGTGGCAATTCCATATGAATGAACATCACATTAATACTCTCAGATCTGTGCTGGATTGCCACAGTTTAATATCAATCACGGCATGTGCCTCTAAATATTCCTCTATGAAAATAATGACCGCTACGATCAGTAATTTTTTCTCTGTGCTACAAGAAGCATAATTGACACATGGGTAATTTTCTTTTATAAAATGCCACACATTCTACATGTGGGCCCCCATATCCGCTGGGGATATGTTCCAGCCCCCTCCATGGATACTTGAAACCGTGGATAAGAGCGAACACCCCCTCCATGGTTTCCTGAGGGCCCCCCCACCCTGTCTCCCCTGCAGGCAGGCATGCTTGCCCCCCCCCCAGCTCTTATTTTTCTTTCAGCAAGCTTTGTTTCTTCCTTAAAACAAACAGAGAAGCAGCCTCCATTGCAGGCAAGTAGAACGAGACTAAGTCCTAGAGAGGCTCTGCAAGGTTTCTGTTAACCTTGCAGAGCCTCTCTAGTACTTAGTCTTGTTCTACTTGCCTGTAATAAGCAGCCAGAGGCTGCTTCTCCTGTTTCTTTAAGGAAGAAACGAAGCTTACTGGGAAAAAAGTAAAAGGCTGGGGGGGTCCCCACGATCCGTGGATAACTGAAACCGTGGATAGCGAATCAGTGGATATGGGGGCCCACCTGTATTTCCAGACTTCCAAGCAATTGCAAAGAAAGGAATCATCCTGACCAAGTCTGAGGCTTAAACCTATTTCTTCTTTGTGGTCAGAGACAAATGGCCGAAACTTTGGGGGATCTTACCAAAGCATTAGTACAGTGTTTCTGAAACTGTGGGTCGGGACCCACTTGGTGGGTCGTGACCTGATTTCTGGTGGGTCCCAGGTGATGGAAAGATCAGATAAGTAATTGCCACAAGCCCTGAGGCTATTCAAAACTCAGATAGGTAACTAATTGGCCTTCAAAGAGCTGAGCTCCTGCAGTTTGCAGGATAGCTGCTAATTACCCTGCAAGCAGCTGAGCTCTTGTAAATAAATTTGTTTATTTCTAATTCTAGATCACTTTTTTTTTAAAGTCTTGTAAAGCTGGGTCCTGATAGAGTGTCATTTTAAAAAGTGGGTCCCAGTGCTAAACAGTTTGAGAACCACTGGATTAGTACACAGACAGAGACATCCTGAGTGGCAAACATCACTTTTTTTTTAAAGACTTGTCACAAATAAAATTAATAGCTGCTACTTTGTCAGGGAGTAAACATTGTCTTTGACATTCCAGAATGTGCTGCTAAAAGAGATCATACAAACGCTTCCTTTGTACTGCCACTCAAAGTAGGTTAAAGCATCAGTGCAGAATTAACATCACTTATATTACCAAATGTAATCAGTTTTCAAAAACAAGCAAGAAGCTCTGACTGTGTTTTGGTTGAGCCCAGCCAAGAACAAGCATTTTAAGAGGGGGCAGAACTATGTGAAATTACTTCGCCCTTCAGGAAAATGGCACTGCTTGGCAGTCAATGCAACCATCTCCTGTTATATCAGTGTAACAAAACACTGCTGCTGGTATCCTCTGAGATCTGTCTGGAGGGATGGATGTTACCTTCCTTGCACATAGTCTTAAAAAAAGAGAAGTGCTATGTGATTTCCCCCCCCCCTTCACTTTCTTGTTTTTGAACAAAGCATCTAAAACTGGGCCAGAATGTCAGCCAATAGAGAGGACTAAATTTAACCAAAGTTTGCAACATATTTGCATACAAAACAGCAGACATCTGTGCTTTGACAACTGGTCTGAACACATTGTTTAAAAACACGTTTGCCCTTCTGCACCTGACATTGGGCCTTTGTTATTTCGTTATTGTTATGTGCTCAGATACTGGGAAAGGCAGGTCACAATTCAATGTCCGCCAAAAGGTTTACAAAAACACAGGACTACAAGTAGAAAACAGCAATATATATTCGGAGCATTTCAGAGAAGAACGTGGATACTGCAAATCAAATCAGTGGGTTATGGCCTCTCCTACTGTTGGCAAAGCCCCTCAGCATTGCCAGTTAGAGTCAAAATGAACAATTTGCTGAAGTTCTTTGATTAGATCTTCCAAAATTTTCTTTTTTAAAAAAATACTGCCACAGGGGATTGCCAAATGATTAAAAGAGCAGTGGGGGAGGGGGTTGTTTATTTTTATTTTTCTCCTAGGACATTTTCCTGATCAAAATGGTACCTTCTTGGCTGCTGTCCTTTTTAAACGTTTTATTTATTAACGTTTTTGAATTCAAAAATAGATAACACAAATCAAAATACAAAGCAAAGAAAGCATACATACACACAGGCACACAAATGCACACACATGAAATTGCATTAACACAGGAGGATTGAGATATACAAAACAGTTTGATGAAAAAAATACAGTGGAATCCATACAACGGTAGACTCATCATACAGAATATCGTTTCCTTGAGTGCAGTATTGATTTGTTGGTTTTGTCGTCAACATCAATTCTTGGCAAAACAACCACACATTTTCCACTATCACTGAAGAAGGAATGCTGAAATAAGAAACACAACACACCAACAGCTTGAGAACCTTTTCACTTTAAAGAGATAAACAAGCTTATGAGCAAGGGCATAACTTTTCGTTATGCATCTTGGATCGGTCTGGCTGATGCAGGAGCAGACCTACAGCCTTTAGCGTTATGCTAACTGTGGTTACACTGACAGCCCTCCTGGGAACTGCAGTTTTATGAGGTGCCTCAGGACCTCTCACCAAAAGCTGCTCCTGAAGTCCTACTTAACTTATTATACACGTTACAGTCAACTACATCCATAGCAGTATCACATGGTACAGTTTTCCTTGGACTCTGCATTCAGACTGCAAGCACCCAGGGATTCCACTTGTGATTCTGCTCTGTGCAAGGGCAACATTTGGGATTTTCCACAATTGAATGTTGGGGGGTCTGTGGGGTGGGTGAGGGGGCAGGTAGGATTTGGTAGAGAACATCCACATTTATTATTTCATAAATGGAAAAGCAGGGGGCCGCAGTGGCTTAGTGGTTAAGAGGCTGAACTGCAGACCGGAAGGAGTGAGCTCCTGTCTCCTGTCCCAGCTCCAGCTCCTAGCAGTTCGAAAGCAAGAAATTGCAAATAGGTAAATAGGTGCAGTGGGCAGTGGTGCAGTGGGTTAAACCGCTGAACCATGAGCTGTCGATCGAAAGGTCGGCAGTTCGAATCCACGACGGGGTGAGCTCTCGTTGCTTGGCCAGCTCCTGCAACCTAGCAGTTCCAAAGCGTGTTAATGTGAGTAGATAAATAGGTACCGCTTGCGGGAAGGTAAACAGTGCTCCGTGTTCCAGCTGCATGCTATGCGCTGCGGCAAGGAGAGTCATGCCGGCCACATGACCACGGAGGTGTCTTCGGACAACGCTGGCTCTTCGGCTTTGAAATGGGGATGAGCACCACACCCTAGAGTCGGACACGACTGGACTTAATTATCAGGGGTCACCTTTACCTTTAAATAGGTACCACTGCGGCGGGAAGGTTACAGCGTTCCGTTAGATATGCCAGCCACATGACCACGGAAGCGTCTTTGGACAGCGCTGGCTCTTCGGCCTTAGAAACGAAGATGAGCACTGTACCCTAGTCGGACACGACTAGTTTTCGAGCAGGGTACCTTTACCTTTACCTAAAGCAAAGGAAGGGCAGCTATAACTTGGCTTCCTTGCTTGTGGGTGGTCATATCTCAGTGTTTGAAGTTTTTTGCTTCCTTCTTAGAGTCTCCCAAAGAAGGACTTAAATCTACACTTAGACGTTATACGTTAGACGTTGAAGCCAAGTTACCTGTTCAATCAGCCCCCTATACTGTATATATATGATGTGACTCCTTCCCCCATTTAAACAGGGATCATTTTATTACATAGGGCTTATGTGCTTGTAGCATGATGAGTCCTAGAATTTGTTTTGATGTTACTGTTGTTGTTTTTACTTGTGCTGGTTTTTCTTAGTTAACATTGTTTTGACTGCTTTATTTTAAAATGTATCAGCTGCCTTTTAACTAAAAGACAAGATATACATGTAAGTAAGTAGGTAAGTAAATAAATAAAGTGCCATATAATATAAACCTCATATAAATATATGAGAGTCAGCATGGCTTCTGCAAGGGGAAGTCTTGCCTCACAAACCTTTTAGAATTTTTTGAAAAGGTCAACAGGCATGTGGATGCGAGCGAACCCGTGGATATTATATATCTGGATTTTCAGAAGGTGTTTGACATGGTTCCTCATGAAAGGCTCCTGAGAAAATTCCACAGTCAGGGAATAAGGGGGCAGGTCCTCTTGTGGATTAGGAATTGGTTGAAGACCAGGAAACAGCGAGTGGGAGTCAATGGGCAATTTTCACAATGGCGAGAGGTGAAAAGCGGTGTGCCCCAAGGATCAGTCTTGGGACCGGTGCTTTTCAACTTGTTCATAAATGACATGGAGTCGGGGATAGGCAGTGAGGTGGCCAAGTTTGCAGATGACACTAAACTTTTCCGGGTGGTGAAGACCAGCAGGGATTGTGAAGAGCTCCAGAAGGATTTTAAAGCTGGGAGAATGGGCAGCAAAATGGCAGATGCGCTTCAATGTAAGTGTAAAGTGATGCACGTTGGGGCAAGAAATCAAAACTTCACATACATGCTAATGGGTTCTGAGCTGTCTGTGACGGATCAGGAGAGAGATCTTGGGGTGCTGGTGGACAGGTTGATGAAAGTGTCGACCCAGTGTGCGGCGGCTGTGAAGAAGGCCAATTCCATGCTCGGGATCATTAAAAAAGGGATTGAGAATAAAACGGCCAATATCATTATGCCGTTGTACAAATCAATGGTAAGGCCACATCTGGAGTATTGTGTCCAGTTCTGGTCACCACACCTCAAAAAGGATATAGTTGAGTTGGAAAAGGTGCAGAAAAGAGTAACCAAACTGATTCGTGGGCTGGAGCACCTCCCTTATGAGGAAAGGCTACAGCATTTGGGGCTTTTCAACCTAGAAAAAAGGCATGATTGAGACGTATAACATTATGCACAGGATGGAGAGAGTGGACAGAAGGAAATTCTTCTCCCTCTCGAACAACACCAGAACCAGGGGACATGCATTAAAATTGAGTGGAGGGAGAGTTAGAACGGACAAAAGAAAATATTTCTTCACCCAGCGTAATTCCAGTAATAATTCCAGATAATAATTCCAGAATTACACCCAGTGTAATTCATCTGTGGAACTCCTTGCCACAGGATATGGTGATGGCACCTGGCCTTGATGCCTTTAAAAGGGGTTTGGATAGATTCATGGAGGAAAAGACCATCACAGGGTACAAGCCATAAGCAACCTCCTGGTTTTAGAAGTAGGTTTTCTCTGTGCCAGGTGCAAGGGAGTGACAACAGGAAACAGGTTATTGTTGGCAGTGTGCTCTCGGAAGCATCTGGTGGGGCCACTGTGAGATACAGGAAGCTAGACTAGATGGGCCTTTGGCCTGATCCAGCAGGGCTCTTCTTATGTTCTTATGTGGATCTGTGGTGGGATGTAAAACTGGCAGATTTTGCTTCGTGTTGCCTGAATTAGTTGGCTGGCTGTAGCACAAACAAGGTTCTGACCCAAACAAAAACACAGTGGCCAAGAGGTCAGAGATCATTGCCTCAACTCTCAATCACAGCAATTCACAATGGCAAAGAATGATTAGATGGAAGGTAAACTTCATCCATTCCAATCTTTGCTAAATAAAAGAAAAAACCCAAAGCTTCCTTGCTGTAAACTGATCTTGCATTTCAAGATGATTGGGTTAACCACTAAGATGTGTCTATGTGTCTTGTACTTTTTTTTTTTTTAAGGACAGGCTGGTATACTGTGTAGACTGCTCATGTAAGCAGAATTGTACGTGATCCTCTGTCGTACCGTTTAGCAGAAAGAACAAGGACATACCATAGCAACCAGAGCATCATAGGTGGAACATACAGTAATGCCTCTCTGAGGTAAAGCTGGCTTATTATAGGCTCACATTGAATATCCAATGTGAATCCTTTGTCCTTAACATAGCGATTAAGAGCAATTAAGGGATATTTCTGAAACATCATTGTAAATTATTGTTCGGCTTGGATCACATCCATTACTTCTCATCTTTCATTGTATCCTAAAGCTCTAGCTGGTTGGAGCAGTAATAAAAATAAGTATGTGTGTGACTGGGGAGGCAACGAACACTGAACACCATTAGCAGTTTGTGTTTCAGAAAAAGATACAGACACATGTCTGTGGGTCGGATTAGATATGATGTTGGGAGATCTGTGATTAGAAGTTCTGTGTTTTTTTTTAAGGTAACTGCAATTATGGGGATGGAGGGGAAAAATCTGTATCAGTGCCACATCTGGGGAGTGACAGAGAAAGTGTTCAATTGTTTAGATTCCTAGGGTGTATTCCCATGCTAATGAAAGTGGCCAGACAGTAATTACTAGACTGAAAAACGGGGCTAGGACTCTCTAGATCAGTGGTTATCAGTCTTTTTCATCTCATGGCACGCTGACAAGGTGCTAAAATTGTCAAGACACACCATCAGTTTTTTGACACACTGTGCTGACAGTAAGGAGCTCATATCTGGACAGTAAGGACAGTAAGGATATCTGAGGGACCGCCTTCTCCCATACATTCCGGCCCGCTCTCTTAGGTCATCTGAGGGGGCTCTCCTGCGTGTACCACCTCTATCGCAAGTTAGGGGAGTGGCAACACGTGGGCGAGCCTTCTCTGCTGTGGCGCCACAACTGTGGAACTCCCTGCCAGGGGATCTGAGAACCACCCCCTCCCTCATGACTTTTCGGCGAGGGCTCAAAACATTTTTGTTTCGTCTTGCGTTTGGGTGATGGGTTGTAGCCTGCCTCCTGTGTCTCAAGATGCTCTGCCATGCTGCTTTTGTGCTCCCTACTGTTGCCCCCCCAGTGGTCTTTATTGATATTATTGTTTTTATTGTTTTTAAATTATGTATTTAAACTTTCTGTATTTTAAACTGTTTTTAATTTTTGTTGTAAGCCACCTTGGGCATTTGCCTCGGCATGGGATAAGGTGGGATATAATTTTTTTAAATAAATAAATAAATAAATATCCCCCAGCTTTCCTCCAAGGAGCTCAGAGTGGTGTATATATTTCCTCCCCTCCTTTTGTCCTCACAACAACCCTGTGAGGTAGGTGAGGCTGAGAGATAGTGACTGGCCCAAGGTCACCCAGAGAGTGGAAAGAGAAGGAGGAGGAGTGGAGGCAGGTAGGTGGTCAGAGATGAGTACCCCCCCACACACACTCACACCAATCTGCTGCGTCACGTGAGCACTTCAGTTGGCGCATGGATTGGTTGGCCCTGGCTTAAGGTCATTGTTGTTTTGTGGGCTTTTTGAGCAGTTGTCAAGTTGTCATGAGGAAGCGATTATGAGAACTTTCCCTTGACTGAACTCTCCTTTTCAAAATGCATTGGGAATCCTTCCGTTCCTGCAGCCGTCTTTCGTTTTTCTTTTCTCTGCAGATTTTTACAGCTGGGTTTGATTGCCCTACTTGTTTCTATTAATCTAGAATTTCCCTTAAGGGTTCCAGAGTAGGGTGGTGCTTCGTGTCTTATTTTGCAAAATCTCTACAGATGATTTTTTTTTCTTTTGTGTTCGCCTTCCAACTGCTGACAAGCCAGAAACCCACAGCACTGAGCTAGCAACTTGGGACGCCCCACTGTCTTGCAAAAGATGACTCAGTGAGAGTCCTCTGGAAGAGCAGAGTCCTAACAACCCTGGAGAGAGTAATAATTTTACATTAGCAAAAGTTCTGATAGCTGTGGAATGAAGAGAAATGGAACAAAGAAGGTATGACACACACGTGTAGTAGGGTCCATAGGCTTCCAACCAACCCTTCTCATGGTTTCCCTGCAGACTATGTTACTTTTCAGGAACTAATCTCTGCATATTTAAAAAAAATTAAAATGGCATGTGCATGTTAGCAACATCTGGATCAAAGCCGTGGCCTGACCCATGAACTAAATAATTCATTTTTGTACATGCAGGTAAATTCTAATCTGCGCATCTCCACACACAAACTAATGTGAAGTGGACAGGAACGAACGCATGAGAAAAGGTAAAGGAGCATTGACAGCTCTTGTCAACCAATGGTACTCTAACCCTAGTGGTATTTTATTAGTTGTTGGCCGCGCTGCCATTGAGACCATGTGGCGCTGCCCTGCTTGCCCCAGCCCCACTGGAGATGGCTGAGGCGAGGGTGCCAAATGTGACTGTGCAGCTGGTTGGCCCCTCCAAAAAGGCCCTGAAGTGCAGAGAGAGGTCTCAATTGTGGGGCAAGCTGCCCATGCCTTGGCACAACTGCAGTCTCTGGTGGTAGTGACGGTACTTGCAAACAAAGAGAAAGCGGCCGTATCCTTGGACTAGGAGAGGATGCTTTGCTTAGCAGTAGAGGACCTTGGCTTGTTGGTTAACAAAGCTGCTTTGATTGGAGGACAGGAAACTCACTTTAATTTTTATTTTTAAAGAAGACTACTACAAGACATTGACCCACGTTCTTCATTCCCTTCAAAGGAATTCTCCTCTGGCCTTTTGGAATTGTGAGGGCTCCTGGGTGCCAGGATTCTCAGGAGTCAGTGGGGCAGAGGAGTCAGTGTGTGGTTTGACCCCATGCATGTTCGCTTAGAATTAAGTCCCACTTAGTACTATTGTGTCCAGTAGTTAATCTTTGCTTGCCTGGCTATCTCTTCAAGAAGTTAAAGTAGTAGAATAAGCTGCTGCTATATCTTGCAGTGTGTGTGTCCTGCCGCCCCCCCCCCCATTAAAATCCTGCTCCTCATCCCTAGCAGTTGCAACAAATTGACTTTTAAAAAAAGAAAGCCACAGTTGCAGGCATCTGATGGGTCTATGGTCAGGAAACAGAAAGCTACTGTAACTTGTCCATCTTCTCCTTTCTGGAGAGATAGTGAAGCTGAGGAAGGTAAGCAATACCTCTCCTTTCCTGAACCATCATGTAGTCTAGTGACTGCGGGACTGAATCGTGAACCAGGCAGTGGTGTAGGATTGGAGGGGGGGCGGTTTGCCCTGGGCGGCATGCGGGGAGCGCACAAGCCGCCATATCAGCGGCAGGGCAGCGGCAGAAAAAAGAGGGTTTTTTTGTGTGGTGGTGGTGGGGAGTCGTCGTCTCCCTGCCCGCCTGGGCACCCTTTTTCTAGCACCCTTTTCTTGGTGAAAAAATGCCGGGGGGGGGCATTTTTTCACCGGAAAAGCCGCCGGAGTGGCAGAATGTGCGATGTCACATGGGGTCAGGGCTTGTGACATCACATGGGCGGTTGTTACGGGGCTGCGCCCCCAGAAGCTAGCTTCAACCAGGAATCATCCCAAACTTTATGTGTAAACTCAGGCAAGCTCTTCGCTTTGGCTTCCAACCTGAAACATGGGTAATGATAGCAGCTTCTTTACAGAGTTGTTGTAAGGATTACCAAGGTAACGTATGGGAAGCGATTTAAAGTTCTTCATAAATATTGTTATGGCCAGGTAGCTAAATAGTAATGTGCTAAATAGCTAAATAGTCCTTGTGCTTTTAAAATGGACCTGAATGAAGGTACATTTCAACGAAGGGGTCTTTCCCAACCTCTAAGCTGAATACAGGAGAGAGGACACCTTCATATAAAAGAAATAAAAACAACAACCCACAGTCACATTAGGAGTTGGTGTACCATACTAAGGGTCAGAGTGGTCCCACAGACACCACATTCTGCTGCTGCTGTTTATGCTGTGAGGTGATAGAGTCCACATCACGCCTGTGCTCGGTTACTTGCTGTTTAGTATTCCTCCTCAGGATTGGACAGGGCTGTAAGTATCCTTACAGCCGTTAAAATAAAAGAATCCAAGGTCTGGGTAAACATGGTTAGGATTGGCTGACAGAAACATTTTTCATATATGATTTTAATGCTTATTTATAGTAGTTTCAGGGGATGATTGATGTCTAGTTTCATAATACCATCAAATGTTTGTGGATATTTTATTCACTATGATCAGGGTAGGGGAGAGCATAAAAGATACAAAGATACAAAGTACTTACGGACATCTTTACATAGAGCCATGAAACAAGCTTCATTCTATGCATATTACATCACTTGCTTACTGTATATCATTGTGAATATTTATGCCCAGAAGTCTCCATGGTATTCTAGGGTGGCCCCTTTCAAATTATTTCGTGCTTCAGACATTAGATCAGCCAAAGATGGCTGTGAGAACGCTCTGTCAGCCCCACAAAAGACAGTTCATTTCCATCCAAACAAATAAGTTCAGTGCAGAGAAGTGGTATTTAGGTTTTTCATTAGTGGTGCAAAAACGTCTAAGGTTGTGTACAGATGACAGCTTTGCTGACAGAATTGGAGGCTGTATTGCAGAGGTACCATTGTCTGCAGTACACATTCTTTTTCTCCGTGTAGAGATCTATGTACTGTAGCCCTTTGCAAATTATATTTGCAAATTCCTTCATTCCTTCTCTGGCCACACCATTTTTTGCATTTTTCTAGTGTTTCATTTGAAAATATGAAACTCTGACTTGTACAAAGTCAGTCCACCGGTCTGTCCAGCTCAGTACTATTTACCCACACTGGCATCGGCTCTGCAGGGATTGAACCTAGGACTTCCTGCATGCAAATCCAGTGCTCAGAACTGGCATCCAAGGTTGGCATCCTTGGGTAGTTGCTGAGAGCCTCAGGACCTGCTTCTAATCCCAGAAGTGTCCTCAGCCCACTTTTCTGTGGTGAAGAAGCGATTAGCTTGACTGAGAGAGTCACATTGTATTGCCATCTCCTCTTCCAGGATCCCCCCGCCATCCATTCACAGATGGGATTTAGACATCTCATTCAGACTACTGTAACACACTGTATGTGGGCTTCCCTTGAAAACAGTTTGGAAGTTGCAGCTGGTGCAGAATGAGGTGGCCCATGTGGTCACCTGGGCTCAGTGTGCAGACTCTGCTATGTCGTTGCTCCGGCAGCTACACTGGCTGCCCAGTCTTTTCCAAGCCCAATTCAAGGTGTTGGTGTTGACCTTTAAAGTCCTATATGGCATAATAGGACCGGGATATCTCAAGGACTGCCTTCTCCCATATAATCCTGCATGTCCCCATAGATCATCAGAGAGGGCCCTTATTAGGATATTGGGGATGGATACTTATTAGGATACTTGCCATGAGGATGGTGGTAAGGAGTAGGGCCTTCTCTGTTGTGGCACCTCGCCCCTGAAACCAGCTACCAGGTGACTTGAGGACAGCCCCCTCGCTACATGGTTTTCAGCGGAGCTTAAAGACCCATCTGTTCCGTGTGGAATTTGAGGAGCAAGGAACTACCTAGGGACCCTTTTAGTTCTTGCTGCTGCTGCTTTATGTTGTAGATGTTTATTTTTTAATCTGCTCTGTACTGTTTTTTGAACTTTTTAATTTTAACTTTTTTTAAAAAAATAACTTTAATTTTAATTATGAATTATTTTAATTGATTTTAATAGTTATATTGTTTTATCTTTGTATGTTTATTTTTGTTGTGCATGGCATTGAATACTAGAAAAAGTGGCATAAAAATCTTTTAAATAAATAAAAATAAATAAATGGGGTGGGCAAGAGGAGGTGAGGACCATAGATGGGGTCCCACAATTGATCACTTGCCAATATACTCGTTGGACCTGGAGCTGCCTTGGCCAGTACTTGGCCTTTTGTGGTGCACTTTGGAAAATAAGCTTGCAGTTCTGATATCACTGACAATGGCCCAGGCCTATTCAGATGCTGTGCCAATGGCACACTGACACTGGGACAATGGCCACTATATCCTAAGCCTCCTCAGCAAGGGAGGGAGGAAGAACATCAGAGATCAAGTAATGCTTTGCTGGCATAGGCCCTCCTACCGCCACGGAAACCCTGACACAGCCTGTTGTCCACGGAGTTGCATCCTCCTGATGTAAGTGCAACATTGGGACAATGTCGGTCTGATGTCCAAGGAGCCAAGCAATCACCGCATCTACCCAGCCCCAACGCCTATGGCCACCAGGGCAAACTGAGAAGGGGCAGGCGGAGGGCCAATGAGTGACCACCACTAGGGTGAAGCCCCCCACAAGCCCCTAAGAGTGAACATCATAGCAACAGTCACCTCCACTAACCACGGGGGGGGGGGATGCCCCTGGCCTGCCTGAAGACGTGTTTTTCCCCTTGTGCCTCATCACCCTTCAGAGTCACAGACAGACTCAACTGAGCCACCAGGTTGCTGGATCAGGCTCCTATCCCCTTATCTTTACCTGACCACTCCCAGCATGCTTTGCCTTGCCTTTGTTGGAATGTGGCTGGGCAGGAACAAGCTGGAGGTGGTGAAGGAAAAGGTCAGGAGGAGGTGCTAGCAAGTGACACTCTGGCATTGCTGTGCTGCGCTCCCCTCCCCTTGTCTGCCTGGCTGTGCACTGCTGGGGGCAGTGGATCTGTGCCAGGCCAGGCTGATAGCAATTCCACTTAGTCCCTTTTAATATCTCTGAATTGTCTGTGCCCATGGTTCTCAACATTAGAGACTAGCCACAGACTAATCATTAGCCCAGCATTTCAGAGTCTGATCTATAGCCCTGGAATAGGGCTATCGTGTCCTTCTTATCCTTATTTCGAGAACAGACATTGATTAGTGCTTTACCAGGTTGCATTAACCTCCGCTCTTGGAATCACTGCAAGAATTTGAAGACAAATTACTTTTGTAATCTATCACCTTCACTTGGCAGACATTAACCCTCATCAGACGTTCAGCTCTTTCCTCTATGCATACAATGAACATGCAGGCAGCGGGGGTGGTAGGTCCAAATGCACATCTGCAACGTGCTGACACATGTACAAGCATATGCTCATGCAATGGTAAGAACCCTGAAGAAGCACTTCTCTCAATTGTGTGATGCCTTCCCCAGGCACATATACTTATATGTGCATAAGAACATTGCAAACATGTATAGGAATGTGTTCATGATGGGTCGGAGCCTGCCATTGCCCACGATTCATGTGTTCATTCTATATGCATCTGACAAAGGCTAATAATGTCCTATTTGTTTTCATTTAATCAAGCCAACTTCAGTCAACCCATCTTTTTATTATTATATTATACTTCATCACAGCCTATGCTGGGCTGGTTATATTCTGCAATTTGGGATCTAGCCAGGATCCTTGGAATCACAGAGAGAGCGTCATAGGATTCTTGCTGTTCCAAGCAACGTTGTTTTCTGCAACTGAACTGGTGAAATTTGCTCAAGGCCAAGAATGTCATGTGCTAAGTGTAAAGTGATGCACATTGGGGCAAGAAATCAAAACTTTACATACACGCTCATGGGTTCTGAGCTGTCTGTGATGGATCAGGAGAGAGATCTTGGGATACTGGTGGACAGGTCGATGAAAGTGTCGACCCAGTGTGCGGCGGCTGTGAAGAAGGCCAATTCCATGCTTGGGATCATTAAAAAAGGGATTGAGAATAAAACGGCCAATATTATTATGCCGTTGTACAAATCGATGGTAAGGCGCATCTGGAGTATTGCGTCCAGTTCTGGTTGCTGCATCTCAAAAAGGATATAGTGGAACTGGAAAAGGTGCAGAAGAGAGCGACCAAAATGATTAGTGGGCTGGGGCATCTCCCTTATGAGGAAAGGCTACAGCGTTTGGGGCTCTTCAGTCTAGAAAAAAGGCGGTTGAGGGGGGACATGATTGGGACGTATAAAATTATGCATGGGATAGAGAGAGTGGATAGAGAGAAGTTCTTTTCCCCGTCACACAACACTAGAACTAGGGGACATCCACTCAAATTGAGTGGAGGGAGGATTAAAACAGACAAAAGAAAATATTTCTTTACCCAGCGTGTAATTGGTTTGTGGAACTTCTTGCCACAGGAGGTGGTGATGGCACCTGGCCTGGATGCCTTTAAAAGGGGATTGGACAGATTTATGGAGGAAAAGTCCATCACAGCTTACAAGCCATGATGGGGATAAGCAACCTCTTGGTTGTAAGAGCAGGTTTTCTTTGTGCCAGGTGCAAGGCAGTGGCGACAGGATACAAGTATCTTGTTGTCTTGTGCTCCCTGAGGCATCTGGTGGGGCCACTGTGTGATACAGGAAGCTGGACTAGATGGGCCTTTGGCCTGATCCAGCAGGGCTCTTCTTATGTTCTTACAGTATGTTCTTATGAGGTGTTTCTTCAGACTTCTAGACACTGCTCCAAGGGCTCTAATGGCAATTGGCACAGTATTGACCTTCTTCTCCCAGAAATGCCCAAGTTCTACTCGCAGGTTTTAATATATTGTAAATCTTCTAATGTTTCTTACCTTCATTTCTACTGTCTCCTGGGATTGCAATATCAATGATCCAAATTTGATTTCTGGAGTATTGTGTTCCAGATGTTTATCTTTCTGTAATCTGAAGTCCCAAAGACAGCGGCGTAGCTCGAGAGGGGCGGTACTGTAATTGGTGCACAGCGCTACTCGGGATTACACGATGGCCCTGCCCACGTGCTGCCGGAGCCATTCTGGGCAGCGAAGGCATGTGCAGGAGACTCCCTGCATGTTGCCTTCACCACCCGGAGTGGGCGGGGCTACCGGGTAACGTCGAGTAGCACTGTGCACCACTTACAGTACCACACCCCCAGTAACTCCACTGCCCAAAGAATCTGGTTGTTCTCAGTGATTTTATGAGGTTTATGATCCTATGAATTTCGGTGAAAAGGTAAATTGTATTGTTTACAAAGATTCTAGTGAACCATAGCTGCAACTCTATCATGATGTTCTCTATAGTCGATTTGGGCAACCTTGCTACAGACAATGACCAGATGTTTTACCTTTCATCTTACTGTTTTACCTTTCATCTTACAAAGTTCACATTTGCTGTTGTCACTGATCTTCTGAATCTTTGCTTGATATTAATTGTTGCAAGTGCCTGTTCCTGTGCAGCTAGGATGAGACCTTCCATTTCTTTCTTCACATGCCCATTCTGTAGCCATTTCCAGGTGTTTCCTTTATCAGATTTATTATCGATGTCTTTCAAATTTTGCCCATGAATTTGTTTTCCTTTTCAGGTTTCTATGCATGTTTGAATCTCAGCTCCATCATCATCTTCATCATCTTCTTCATCATCATCATCATCATTTGACCATTCTCATTTGGTTTGTTGTTCTTTCATTTAGCAAACTTAATGAGTTCCTACCAGAGAACAACAACTTGACTTTATTTGTCATTAAAAAAATGCCAACATTTAATAAGGGAATGCCTCACATGTATAATTAATACATGGCCCTTTCAGTGATCCCATTTGACTCACTTGGTGAATATTTAATGTATTGAGCATTGCGTTCCCAGCTTTAGGTGGCAGAGAAGTCAAGAACTCTAAACACATCATGCTTCATCCCACCAAAAGAGCAATGGCTAGCAAGAAAGAGTGAAGATATTTTATAGGCCACAGACCAGGGAACTCTGTGACCACCTCCTCACACTCAGTAGGACTTTTAATACCCTTTTCATGTGGATCTCCTAATTCATAGGCTTTTGCTAGGATAAAACAAAAGTGAGGGGGGTGAACTAACAGTATAGGAGGGTAGCACTCATCAGGGTCCCTAATTAAACACACATTGGGAGAAATGGGAAAACTTATAGAGGCAAAATGTAATTCCATCCCATTGCCATGTGGTGAGAGAGCAGAACAAAGCTTGAGGGTCAGGCTGTTCAATCAAATTAGGTGCAAGTGAACGTTTTATCACACCAAACTTGTTTTGCCTGCGTGTGTGTGTGTGTGTGTGTTTGTGTGTGTGTGTGTGTGTGTGTGTGTGTGTGTGTGTGAGAGAGAGAGAGAGAGAGAGAGAGAGAGAGAGAGAGAGAGAGAAATTAACAATATGGAGTAGATGTCATATGAATATTCCAAGGGATTGTTGCTTTTTATAATGTTGACACTAAAGCAAATGAAATATGGCAGTTTAGCTTTGAAGTTTGGAGTTTGTTTGCTCCCCCCCCCCCCCGCCCAAAACTCAAAAGTAGGATAAGAATCAAAAGCCATCAAATCTAAATGAAGTATTGGCAAAAACATTTCTTGAAGGAAGACCAAAACAGTTTAGATGTGATTTCGTGATGCTGCTACTTTGTCCCAGATGTAAAGCTGTACTATGAAGAATCTTTGTAATCCTGGTTTTAAAAAAAGGAGCAATGCATCAATCTAGTCCACTAATTGGCACACCAGTGCGCTGCAAGAGAACTATTTGTGTGCCACAAGGAATACATTAATTAAAACCATTAAAGTCTCCTGTGAGCTCAGAATATGCAACCACAGGGTAGAACTGCCTGCTGCATCTTTTCAGGATTGACTGTCCTGGCCATGCCTCCTTCCAATTAGTCTTCCCTGGCATGTGCAATTTTATTGTGGTTCTGCATCAGGTGTGATTGGATAGTTCAGTGCAGATGCAACAAAATTGCCTGCTCTCAAAGGAGGCTCACAAATATAGTGCCAGGTTTCTCAGTCCCTGGGGCACTCCCCATGGTGCCCCCTGCCTGCCCCCTTATCATGTGTTGGACACTGCCATTGCTACTGGTACTGAGGGTTTGTGGGTCAACATGTCCAGGTGGGCCCTCTGACAGACAGATGATCTTGGCCAGTGCTTCACTTGGTTGACTTCTGACATCACCAAGCAAATGATGTGGACTATGCACACTCGATTGGGTTACGTGAACACTTTAGTGGGTTTATACTAGAGACCCATGATTTCTTTGTCCTTGCATGTAATTTTGGCAAGTGCTTGGATTTACTGATTCGGTGTATCGATTTTTGAAAACTGCACAGTAATAGTCCAATCCCATTGTTGATCTCTGCTGGTGCACAGTGTTACATGGTCAATATTTTATTTCTGTTTATCTCACCACATTAACACATGAGCACTTGGTGCTGAGTGCCTCCCTGGAGAGGAAATGGTCAGATCAGTAATGTGGCTATTTGCTGGACTGATGGCAAGAGGCCATGGATCCACCAGCCAGGAAGGTCATACTTTTTGATTGAACCATGTAATAGCCTCCTCTCCTTAATCAATCTATGGAGTTCGGCACTCCAACTCCTTAAATTCAAATGGAGTTTTCACAACTCCAAAATTCAAATGGAGCCCACTGACACTAAATCCTGCTAGGACAGGAGCTTTGATGCCTTGTATCCATAGTCATCTACTAGGGACTGCTGAGTTTGGGAAGGAAAACAAAGGAAAGGTTTCACATCTCCAATGGTCCTCATCAAACCCCATGATCAAGTCCAGTCAAAGAGGCATGCTAACAAACCAGTTGCCCTCCAAACTAGCCACCACACCCTCAACAGCATGGGAAAAACAAAGACAGAACTCAGTAGAACTAGCAATAGAGGCCCCTTTGACTGAGTCACCCCACCTAAAATTCCATAGGATTACATGGGACAAAATTGTATAAAAACCCTGAGTACTACAGCTTTGTGTTCTTTACTCCATCATCCTGTGGATTGTTAACCCACTGCTGCTGCATAAAGTCAACCCCTTTCCAGCTGCCATTCCATGAGTACTGCACCAGCCAGCATCCAGGATCAGGAACATCCAGGATCTGCCCGCCCTTTCCTTTCTGTTTCCCCCCTCTTTGCAGGCTGCTCAGCTAATGTTTGTGGGCCACGTCTCCCCAAGTGCCCCTTCTGTTCGGGAAAGCAGGGTGACTTTATTGCCCTGCTTCTCCCTGTGATTAAAGCTAGGTAAAGGTAAAGGTATCCCTTGACAATCAAGTCCAGTCATGTCCGACTCCAGGGAGCGGTGCTCATCTCCGTTTCAAAGCCGAAGAGCCAGCGCTGTCCGAAGATGTTTCCATGGTCATGAGGCCGGCATGGCTCAACACCGAGGCGCATGGAACGCTGTTACCGTCCCGCTAACGCGGTACCTATTAATCTACTTGCAATTTCTTGCTTTTGAACTGCTAGGTTGGCAGGAGCCGTCGCACGGATTCGAACTGCCGACCTTTCGATCGACAGCTCATGGTTCAGTGGTTTAACCCACTGCGCCACCTACTGCAGTATTATTACCCTTACAGGGCTTACTCATAGCCCTCTTTCTGTCTGTCAGTGAGACCCGTCTCTGACCCGCGTGGTCTGCTCCCTTGCTGCCGCAGCCCCTGCAACACACCACTGTCCCAGACTCGCGGAATAAGGAACAGTAACCTTGGTCCTTAGCGCATCCTCACCAAAGACTCATGGACTTTCCCCTTTCTTTCCTTGTTTTTGCTGTCTCTCTTCTCTGGTTGTGGGGTGCAAAGCGCTGACGCCAGGGGCATCAGCCTCATCTCATTGTACACCCCACCCTGGGGTGGGGCACGTGCGCTATGGTACTGGGTGTGCGTGAGCAAGTTCAGTTAGGCCCCAGTTCTGAATCCTTTTTGTTTGTTTGTTTGTTTTTTTGGCCTAACACACTAAAATAAATCTTTTGTTGCAGCTTTCACTTTCATCTCCATTTTTCTTTCTCCACCAAAATATACAGCTACTTTGTATAGCTGTACATACAGCACTACATTGGCCACTACACAGAATCCATGCACATGATTGTTATTCCCCCATGTGTGCCTATTACATGTATTGTAAGAGCACTGCCAGCGACAATAAGGAAAATGCAGGCAGCCTGTGGAGTGAGGTGCAAAATCCAAGGTGCAAAATCCCATGCACCTTGAAGGGCTAGTGGGGCAAATGCCTGCCTGTTCATCTCTTGATGGACACCGCAGCCAAGGATGATCTGGATGTGTGGAGCAGCCATCGGACACCAAACAGCACAGACTAACTGAACCCTCAAAAACCAATGCCTACTAACTAAGCAAAGAGATGCCCAACTGAAAGTGGTGGTGGCTCCCTCCCGTACATTTAGCATTGGGATAACCAACATCTCTATGAATCCTGGCACAGGGCTGCTGTTGCAATGACTGTTGCTGGTATCTCCTTCCTGTTTTCTAAAATGAATGGAGAAGCAGGAGGAGGAGGCAGCAGTGATGGTAAGGCAGACAGATGGGTGAGCTGGAGACTGGTCAATGGAAGCCGCCACTGGAATCGTAGGTGGGCTCAGGATGCATGCTGTATGCTTGCCAATCACCTGGCCCCACCTTGCTCCAGGGACCACTTCATCCAGGCTCACTAGCCCCTGTCTCCAGTACTCTTCTTGTTGAACTGTATGCAGTAGCTCCACATGTTCACGTGCCTGGCCAGACACCAGTTCTGTGATTTTATTGTGCCAAGTAAACAGGGTAAGTGGAAATTTGTCATTGAGACATGTGTGCAAAATGTTGTTGTTGTTCAGTCGTTAAGTCGTGTCCGACCCTTCGTGATCCCATGAACCATATCCCGCCAGGCCTTCCTGTCCTCCACTATCTTCCTGAGTTCGCTCATTTTCATGTTCGTTGCATCGGTGATGCTGTCTAACCATCTCATCCTTTGCCTTCCTCTTCTCCTTTTGCCTTCAATCTTTCCCAGCATCAGAGTCTTCTCCAGAGAGTCCTCTCTTCGCATTAGGTGGCCAAAATATTTGAGTTTCAGCCTCAGTACCTGTCCTTCCAGGGAACAGTCAGGCTTGATTTCATTTAGGATTGACTGATTTGATCTCCTAGCAGTCCAAGGGACTCTCAGGAGTCTTCTCCAGCACCACAGTTCGAAAGCATCTATTCTTCGGCGCTCAGCCTTCCTTATGGTCCAACTCTCACAACCATACATTGCTACTGGGAACACCATCGCCCTGACTATGCGAACTTTTGTTAGCATGGTGATATCTCTGCTTTTTATTATGCTGTCTAAGTTTGCCATAGCTTTCCATCCAAGGAGTAAGCGTCTTTTAATTTCATGGCTGCTGTCTCCATCTGCAGTGATCTTGGAGCCCAGAAAAGTAAAATCTGTTACTGCTTCCATTTCTGCCCCTTCTATTTGCCAGGAATTGATGGGACCAGATGCCATCTTAGCCATCTTAGACCAGATGATCTTAGTTTTATTAATGTTGAGTTTCAAGCCAACTTTTGCACTCTCCTCTTTCACTCTCATCAAGAGGCTCTTTAGTTCTTCTTCACTTGCTGCCATTAGGGTGGTATCGTCTGCATATCTGAGGTTGTTGATATTTCTCCTGGCAATCTTGATTCCGGCTTGTGATTCATTCAGCCCTGCATTTCTCATAATGTACTCTGCATATAAGTTAAATAGGCAGGGTGACAATATACAGCCTTGCCGTACTCCCTTCCCAATTTTGAACCAGTCGGTTGTTCCATGGCCGGTCCGAACTGTTGCTTCTTGACCCGCATACAGGTTTCTCAGGAGACAGGTAAGGTGGTCTGGTAACCCCATCTCTTTAAGAATTTGCCACAGTTTGTTGTGATCCACACAATCAAAGGCTTTTGCATAGTCAATGAAGCAGAAGTAGGTGTTTTTTTGGAACTCTCGTGCTTTCTCCATGATCCAGCGCATTTTGGCAATTTGACCTCTAGTTCCTCTGCCTCTTCGAAACCCAGCTTGTATGTCCGGTAGTTCTCGGTCCACATACTGCTGAAGCCTAGCTTGTAGGATTTTTAGCATAACCTTGCTAGCATGTGAAATGAGTGCAATTGTACGGTAGTTTGAACACTCTTTGGCACTGCCCTTCTTTGGAATTGGAACGTAAACTGACCTTTTCCAATCCTTTGGCCACTGCTGAGTTTTCCAAATTTGTTGGCATATTGAGTGCAGCACTTTCACAGCATCATCGTTTAGGATTTTAAGTAGCTCAGCTGGGATATTATCATCTCCGCTAGCTTTGTTGTTAGTAATGCTACCTAAGGCCCACTTGACTTCACTCTCTAGGATGTCTGGCTCTGGGTCAGTGACCACACCAGCGTGGTCATCAGGAACATGAAGATCTTTCTTGTATAGTTCTTCTGTGTATTCTTGCCATCTCTTCTTAATCTCTTCTGCTTCTGTTAGGTCCTTGCCTTTTTTATCCTTTATCATGCCCATTTTTGCACAAAATGTTCCCTTGATATCTCCCATTTTCTTGAAGAGATCTCTAGTCCTCCCCATTCTGTTGTTTTCCTCGATTTCCTTGCATTGTTCATTTAAGAAGGCCTTCTTATCTCTCCTTGCTGTTCTCTGGAAATCTGCATTCAGTTGTTTATATCTTTCCCTTTCACCCTTGCTTTTCGCATTCCTTCTTTCCACAGCTATTTGTAAAGCCTCACCTGACAGCCACTTTGCTTTCTTGCATTTCATTTTCTTTGGGATGATTTTCGTTGCTGCCTCCTGTACAATGTTACGAACCTCCGTCCATAGTTCTTCAGGCACTTTGTCTACCAGGTCTAATGCCCTAAATCTATTCTTCACCTCCACTGTATACTCATAAGGGATATGATTTAGGTCATATCTGACTGGTCTAGTGGTGTTCCCTACATTCTTCAATTTAAGCCTGAATTTTACAATAAGAAGCTCATGATCTGAGCCACAGTCAGCTCCAGGTCTTGTTTTTACTGACTGTATAGAGCTTCTCCATCTTTGGCTGAAAAGCACATAATCTATCTGGTTTCGGTATTGACCATCTGGCGATGTCCATGTGTAGAGTCGCCGCTTGTGTTGTTGGAAAAGAGTGTTTGCTATGACCAGCGTGTTCTCTTGACAGAACTCCGTTAGCCTTTGCCCTGCTTCATTTCGCGCTCCAAGGCCAAACTTGCCTGTTGTTCCGTTTATTTCTTGATTTCCTACTTTAGCATTCCAGTCTCCTATGATGTAAAGGACATCTTTTTTGGGTGCTAGTTCTAGAAGGTGTTGTAGGTCTTCATAGAACCGGTTAACTTCATCTTCTTTGGCATCAGTAGTTGGGGCATACACTTGGATTACTGTAATGTTGAATGGTTTGCCTTGGATTCGAACTGAAATCATTCTGTCGTTTTTGAGGTTGCACCCCAGTACTGCCTTTCCCACTCTTTTATTGACTGTGAGGGCTACTCCATTTCTTCTAAGGGATTCATGCCCACAGTAGTAGATATGATGGTCACCTGACTTGAATTCGCCCATTCCCGTCCATTTTAGTTCACTGATTCCCAAGATGTCAATGTTCAATCTTATCATCTCATTTTTGACCACATCCAGTTTGCTTTGATTCATAGACCTCACATTCCATGTTCCTAAGCAGTATTGCTCCTTGCAGCATTGGATTTTCCTTTCAACCTCAGACACATCCACAGCTGAACGTCCTATTGGCTTTGGCCCAGCCCAGAACCTTTCTGGTTCTACTTGGAATAGTCCTCCGCTCTTCCTCAGTAGCATATTGGACACCTTCCGACCTGAGGGTCTCATCTTCCGGCGTCATATCTTTTTGCCTTTTGGTACTGTTCATGGGATTTTCTTGGCAAAGTTACTGGAGTGGGTTGCCATTTCCTTCTCCAGTGGATCACCTTTAGTCAGAACTCTCTGCTATGACCTGTCCGTCTTGGGTGTCCCTGCACGGCATAGCTCATGGCTTCATTGAGTTACGCAAGCCCCTTCGCCACGACAAGGCAATGATCCATGAAGGGGGTGTACAAAATAGGGAGGTAAATTAACAAAATGACAGTAATAGAGAAAAAAACTGATTACAAGGAGGCAAGGGCTGAAATGGTTTGCTCTGAACTGTATCCAGGCCATCCATTCAAAATGTGAATGAAGGCTTGCATACTGATTCAGCCTGACAGTTAACAGTCACATCTGTTAACTCAAGAGTTTCAAAATGTGTGTCTGCACACAGTGATTCTGGGAAGGAGTAGCAGTCCCAGTATCTTTGGTAACATAGGTCACCACCATCCTGCACACAGTTTGGTTGCTTAAATCATATACAACACTGTTGGGTTTATTCAGCTCAGCTGGCAACAGGTTTGCAGTGATAATATATACCAGGGGTTCTCAACTATATACAGTACTATATATATTCCCTTTTCAGGAGCAACTCTTTGGTAGTACCAGCCATTGATATTCTCAGACAACTGGTCAGCCATTGTGTTACACAGTATTTATTAGTAATAGCACACCACATCTGCACAGGTGGGGCAATATTATAATGAAGTATGCCTTTCCGACATTCTTTAATAAGCCTTTATTGTCCAGTGTGTCAATGAGTTGAAATTCAGAATATGTCTTTCCTTCTTTTGAAGGAATAGGTGGAATTAAGGGCCCAATCCTATCCTTGGCGGCGCTATCCAGAGTATGCAGCGCTGTAGACACAGGCTTTTCCGCGTGCTATGAGCTGGCTGGGGACCAGACAGCCTGGGAGAGAGGTAAATAAAGACATTTCTTACTTCCTTCCTCATAGGCCACCCGATGGGTCTCCTCAGACCTACACCTGCTCTTTGGCTGGCATAAGTTTGAAGAGTCTCTGAGAGTGGCCAGGGAAAGGAGGAAAGCTAATTGTCCATGGCTGCTGCTGACTGATCCACTTGCCTCCCAACCTTGGCCCGGCCTCATCCCCACCCTGATCCACCTCCGAACCGCCCCAAACTAATTGCATCAGCAGAGGTTCTGCTCCTAATTGCTCCAGCAGAGGTTCTGCTCCTAATTGCTCCAGCAGAGGTTCTATGGCCCGCCATTGCTGGTGCAGGGCTTGCCGACTGCCGCGCTGCTGTTAGTGAAGAACATTTTACAGCTCTTGCAGCAGGTCCTGTGGAACAGGTCTCACACGCCTTGGATGGTGTCATAACGACTGGGTTACATCTGTCCCTTTTCTCGTACTCTCCTTTGAGTGTTTCTCCTTTGGGGGTGGCAGTGAGGGGTGGAGTGGAGCCACTCCATGTTCTGTTTCCTGGAAACAGCGGCATACCCCTGATTCAGCAGTACGGCCGGCACATTTACCACCACTGCAAATCTGCTCGGAGGTATTTACAAAGATCAGAAGACTTTGTGAGTTATCCGCCTTGAGTCATCCAAGCACGGTGGAATCCTTTCAGAGAAGAGAGGCTATATAAATAAATATGTGGTGGGCATTGGCTGTGGCATCCGAGGAAGACCCGGAACACCTACAAGTGTTTCATGAAAGAAGAGAGCGCTGCAATGAAATGAGCAGGTTCCTTGAAATGGAGGCAGGTGGCAACGCCAATTAAAATGGATATCGTTTCCCTCATATTTTTTATAGTTCTGCGTAGGCACACATTTAATTTCCCAATCAGCTCAAAGTACAGTTCTCTTTTCATTTTC
The DNA here is from genome assembly GCA_026170595.1 of Plestiodon gilberti rubricaudatus. Taxonomy (NCBI): domain Eukaryota; kingdom Metazoa; phylum Chordata; class Lepidosauria; order Squamata; family Scincidae; genus Plestiodon; species Plestiodon gilberti. The sequence goes on from JANXHW010000001.1 coordinate 82,764,329, forward strand.
TTCCTTTGTGCTCTGTATGCCAAAGAATGCCCGTCTCCCCAAACCTCTGTCACAGGCCAACAGGCTGTGACAGAGCTCAGTCTCACTTGCCAGCAAAGTTCAAAAAGAGAAAGTCACAAAAGAGTCTTTTTCCCCTCTTTGGCTTTGCCCTTTTCCTCACCCAGACTGTGGCAGGGACACTAAGCAGCATGGATGCTAACGCCGAGCAGTCGACGATGATGGAATGTTACAGGAAAGAGCCTGGAGCAAGGCCCAACCCCCCCAATGTGTGTGATATGTGTAGGCAGCAGAAGAAGAGATTTCAGTGCTGCAGATTCCGGCCTCTTGCTCTGTTGCTTCTTCGGCCTCATCTGCTTTGGCCTGTACGGAGTCAACTCTGCACCTGTCCCTCCTCATAATTCTCTTGTACACTTTTGCACGAGAGGAGTTGAAAAGGTGTCACTAATAATATATGGAACATTTGGCTGTGAGGGTTTCCCACTGTTGTCTTTCTATAGAATCCATTGTGCTTTTGTCGGTGGCCAGCTTGCTGATGTGCAGGATACTTGCAATCCAGATGAATTGTAATTGCCATCAATTGTAGTGAACTCTGTGCGGATCGTTGCTCATCCAAACACACCAGAAATGAACAGGGCTCCGAATGACATGACTTTTGCACTCAAGCTCTGAACATCATCAGGACATGGCGTACATTTATCAGACTTGATGGATAAATAAAATTCAACACGGGGAAGCTTCTTGCAGCCGTCGCTCCATGCTTCTTATAATAGGGAAGCCCCCACGCAGAAGATGTATCTGTTATCACTGGGCTTTAGAGGTACTGTTGCTGCTTTTAGTTAATGTCTGCTTGGGGGGGGGCATATATCTGTACTGCCAGCCTCGGGTTTCATACCCGTTTCCTTAAACCTGAAAATGGTAGTTTGGGAGTGGGGAGGAGAGTGCTAGAAATCTGAAACAGAATCACAAGGTCTTCGTGAAACTACAATTCCCAAGATTCTTTAGGGAAAACTATACCACCAAAAGAAATGTGTAGCATGGATAAAATTTGCTCTTGGCTTGAGACTGGAGAGAGAAAAAGTTGTAAATATTTGCTTTTCCTGCACCTGCATTTCTCTTAAGGGGCTCCTTCGCTCTTCTAGCTAAAATGGATTTTGCTTTTTCCATATCCTCTCATGGTCAATCCTTATCAGCCTCCATTCGCTCAAGTTGGGCAGAAGCACAATTTACAGAGGGCAACCAGACAAAATGGGATTATTCTCCAGGTGCATTGACTGACACTAATTCTACACATTGAGTGACAATTGTTGTAAACAATGAAATGGGCATATAGTTGAGGCATGAAAGCAAAAGGCAGAATCCATTTACTAAAAAATGGATCGCGACCCATCATTGAGAACAAAAGCTGTCCCCTGCCCCCTTAAGAGGCGGGGAGAGCATGGCGACAGCGGCGGCAATCCGGGGGATCGCCACTCAAAAGTGCCTGAAACAGCCGTTGCGGCACTTACCATGGCTTGGGGGAGCTTCGGGGAGGCCTGCATGACCCTCTGCAGGCCTTCCCAATCTTCAGATTGCTTCAAAATGGCAATGTCCGAGCGCTTCCGGTTTTTGCTAAAACTGGAAGTGCCTGAAGATTGTCGTAGTCAAAAGCCGCAGTCAAAGGTCAAAGGGACTAGAGGCAGCTAATTCCAGAGCCAGAAACTGAAGGTCCAAAGAGCCAGAGGAATTAGGGATGCCAACTCTGACGGAAGCAATTTCTAGATATTTTTCCATCAACATTAAATAACATTAAATAATGTCATTAACAACCTAATCCTACCAAACACTCCCCCCCCTCACCGATGCAGCTGTGCCACTGGAGTGCCTGCTGCATCCTGTGGTGGTGGTGGGAACGGGACCAATCTGTTCCAATCAGTCTGGGTAAGGAAACATTTGTTTCTTTGCCTGGGGGTAAGCCACATCTGAGAGTGCCCAAGAAGGCATATCAAGGCCCGGAGGGTGGGTAGGATATCAGCAGTGCCGCCACTGCCGCCGATTCCACCCATTTCCTGGCCTCAATCATCTCTCCTCCCTGCCCCTATCTCCTCTCCATTCTTCTCCCTCCCCATCCCAATCTCCACCCGGTTCCTCCCCTTCCCACCCTGTTCAGCCCACCCATAGCCGCCCTCCCATCCTCCATGCTCACCATTTGTGGCCCTGCTGCACAAAACACATGTCATGTTTTGTGACAGCTCTAAAGTTCCAGCAGTGTAAGGCACTCATAGGATTGAGCCATAAGCCAAGGAGGCCCTGTTGAAATATCCACAATTGCTTTCAGTCATCGCCTGGAGATTGATGCTCATTCCAGCATCTAGACCAGTCCTGGAAAGAATATTGTCCAAGACAGGCAGATATTTTGTGCACGGTTCCTGAACTCAGCAGTGCCAGGGAAGGAAGCAGATGCTTAGCCACACAAGGACTTCTCTAGTAGGTACAGTTGCTCAGATTGAAAGGCAAGTTCTGAGGTTAGGGCTTAATAAGTGTGAGTGGACAGCTATTGGCTTAGGTCAGCTGAAGGAGTATTCAGCCAGGTGCCAGGGCTGGTTCTGCAGCCTAGGTAGTGCCTTTGAAACACAAAAGTCTGCCATACATTTGACTGGTGTAGAGCACTGGTGGCACAGGAGATGATGTATGTACTGGAGTCTGCTGGGAGCCCTAGTTCAATATACTTAGGCTTACCATATTTTCCTGGTTCTAAATTGGGACACCCGCCCCAACCAACTAACTAACTATATAAATAAAAATTGACATTTTTTGGTGCAAAATTTTATTTATTTATTTATTTATTTATTTTTGTTAGACAATTAAATAAATTGATTTGCCTGTAGTCGCCGCCATTGCCGCCCATAGTGCTGCCATTGCCACCCGTCATCGCCACCATTGCTGTCCAGACCACTGCTGTCCGTTGTGCCATTGCCGCCCGTCATGCCCCTGCAGTCTCCGCTGCCCGTCATGCCATTGGTGTCATGCCACCCGTTGTGCCATTGCCATCGTGCCCTGCAGCCTCCGCCACCCGTTGTGCCATTGCCACCCGTCGTGCCCCTGCAGCCTCCATCGCCCATCGTGCCTGTACTGCCTCATGCCCTCACGAGATTTGGGCACCGCCATCTTGGATCTGGCGGCGCCCAGAAAAAAGGTAAGTTTTGTCACTTTAAAATTGGCGACAGCGGAGGCTTCCTCCTGGCCCAGAATGCCTGGGACCGATCCGGGATCGGAGCCCGGAATCCGGGATGGTCCCGGGCGTTCTGGGATGGATGGCAAACGTAAATATACCCCATCTGGTGTGTTATACACAATTTGGAAACAGCTAGGTCTTTAGGGCTGTAATTCCATATACACGTACCAAGGAGTAAGTCCCATTGAATATAGTGGGATTTAGTTCTGAATAAATTTACATACAATTCAGCTGTAGATTTTGCTGATTTTTTTTATTCCAATTTGTATATGTCTTGACCACACCCACCCTGGAATGTGTTTCCCTGATCTGAAATGGAACCCCTGAAGAGGGGCTAAATCCAGTTAAACAGATTTAAATGGAACAATTGCAAAAGTGCTGAGATGTTATTGAAGAACTGTCGTCTTCTTTTTTTTAAGCAAACATTTTTGTACCTCCAGGAAAAAAAAGGCTGGTGATTCAATAGTCCATATAGATTTCTCACTTACATTGACTCAGACCTGCTGAGAACCATGCATGGATAAAACTATTAAGCAACATAATGGCCCAAATGCAGCATTTTCTCTTTTTGCAAGATCAGTTAGGTATTTACTTGTATTTTTGTTTTCCAGAAAGCAACATAATTTCACAAATTGTCGCATCAGTCCACATCCCTTGGGAATGTAAACACCTGTGCTACTGATATTGCCCCATATTAAATTCCAACCATGATCCGTGTCATTTCTTTAGTTTTTCGTTTCATCCTGAGGCCCTCGTTTGCATGTTTAATTAGGTATACTTCAACTCTGTCTCTCAATGATTGACCATCTTGTCATTTGGAATGCTGACTCCTTACTCTCTTTGCAGTTTTTTTAGGGCTAGCGCATTACTGACAGTGATGGTTACTTTCATTTTTTTTCTGCCAATCATACCATAGATAACATAGTCCAACTTAATTAGTACCTTGTTTAATGTTATTACTTAGAGCTTCAGGCCTGAAACCATTAACTCACAATTCACATGTTACGACGCAGTGAATAGGTCAGCCTTCCATAAAGGAGTTTAGACTTGCGTATGAAAATCATTGGTCTGTCTAGATTAGTATTGCCTTTGCTGACTTTCCAGGGTTTCACAGCGCAATCCTCCGGAATCTGCCAGCGCCGGAGCGAGCGCTCTGGTGCCAGATGTCGCGAAAATGCTGTAAAGCACTCGCGATGACTCGAGAGCAAGGAAGGCGGCCGCAGAGGCCTGCCTGCCTTGCTCCATTGCCAGAGCGCCCCTGCGGATGCTGTACCAGGTAAGCCAGGATCCGGCGGGCATGGAGGCGTTTTGCTGGGTGAGGGAGAAGGGCCATTGGCCCAGCCAGCCCGTGAGGGGGTGGGGGATGGCCTCAGCCATATCTCGGCCGCCGCTGGGCAGCTCCTACGACTTCCACCGGAAATCCGAGGAGGCCGATAGGGCCTGCCCCAGGTTACACTCGAGGAATGGGACAAATGTCCCCTTCCCCGAGTAGACCTCCAGCCCAGCGGCAGCATGGCTGCTGGTGTACAGATCCTTACGGTACCAGGAATTGAATCTGGGACTGTCTTAGTACAAAGCATATGCTTGTCCACTGAGCCATGGTCCCATCCTCATGGCAGCCCAATGCCTGCACAGAATTATCTTATTTTGACTTCACATCAATTGTGTAAGGTGCATTTATTTAGTTAAAGTATTTCTAGGCTGCTTTTTGGCCCATTAAAAAGAGTTTATTTGAACACTAATTCACACAAGCCAGGATCATAGTTCTGTGGCAGAGCAGTGGGCACATCTGCTGTACGAATGAGGATGTAGCTTGTTTTGTGCAATCTGATTCATGGGAATCAGGACTCTATAGATTTGTCCCCTTGCCCTGGAGTAATCTCCAGCAACCGTTATAGGGCAACTCAGACCTGCGCCAGCTCAATCACTGGCGCCAATCTGCATTACTCCGTGATGGTGGATCAGGCCCAGAAAGGGGCTCAGGATTTGGCATGTGCCACTGCTGCCAATCCCACCCCCTTCCCAGGCCTGATCCACCCTCCTCCCCGCCCCATCAACACCCCATTTCGCCCACCCTCTCCCCTGTTCCGCCCACCCGTCCAACCCCATCCCCACCTCCCTCCAACCCCCTGTGCAGACTTATCTGCTTCAGACGGTCTCTGTTGGTTCGCCGCCATCCAGGAGGCCACTCCGGCATCCCCGCCTGCAGCCCTGCAGTGCACGTCAGCGGAGGCTGCTTTGCGACTGCTGTAAAGCAGCTTCCGTCTGCACAGTGCTAGTTGCACTGGCGGGGGAAGGTGATAGGATTGGGCCATTAATTTCAAATATATGCAGTTAGATTGCAATGTTAGTTCCTAAGAAGCTCCTCCTTTCTTGCAGCATCTCTCCAACTATGCAACTATCACTGAACTTGGTTTTGGCCTTCATTGTGGGTTGTCAGAATTCCATTCTAATTTTATCTTAATGAAATCTACTTGTGGGATCATGGTGACACTTGTTTTCTAAAATTTTGAGATTGGACAGGTAGCAGTATAATTTAGCTGTTAGAGGAACGTTCTGCCGTATACCTAGAAACTGATTAACTATGACATAAATATTTGTATCCTGGCGGGATATGGTTCATGGGATCACGAAGGGTCGGACACGACTTAACGACTGAACAACAACAACAAATATTTGTAATTCTGTTTGCCCAGTAAGTACGCAAGGAAGATTTTTTATATATATAAAAGTCGAATGTATTCTACAAGGATGACATGGGAAACTTATTTTGCTGGTTCTAGCCAAATTCTTCATTTAAATGTAAATGTGTCTGAATAACAATCCTATTCTTTAAGCCATTATGGCTGCAAGCCCACATTCTCTAGTTCTGACAACCAGCCACTAGAGATTCATAGCTGGATGATGTTGGCTAACTTCTTTCATCAGTATTATCACATTAAAGTCTAATTAAAAGTGCCTATTTTCATTTCAGCAGTTTGCCACAGTGACCAGCATCAAATTGCTAACACTATCACTAAGGAGCTATACTTGGTCTATGAGGTCACCAAGAGGACATTTACATTAGAAATATAAACTGTTCTAAACCTATTTAAATGTTATTGGCCCTTAGCTCTCTTTCAACATTCTGTGAGTTGGAATTTGGTAAGACTGACTCCTCTGCTAGATATACCTAGACGGTAGACCGCATACATAACTACAATCCCCATCCTTGGGGGATTTTCTGAAATCCTATAAACGCTTCTCTAGGTAATATACCTGTACATGGATCTGAATGATAGCAGTTTCTATTTCACATCTGCTATTATGCAAGATGTTTGACCAGGGAGACAAGACTCAAGTGCATTTAATAGTTTGTTGAAGAGGGAATTTTACCAGTTGCAATTCATCTTGTCCCTGCATAACTGGGGTTGGGTAGAGATGGGGACTGACTGACTTCTGCCACTGCAAGTCATTTATTTGCTCTTCCCGGCCAACCCAGGCTTTCTAAATGCGTGTTCTCCCTCACATTCTTTTCATTTTGCATCTCTTCATCCACATTTTTAAATATGCGTCCTTGATTTTGTTGAGAATGGGATGAGCCAGTGACAAACCTTTCAGTAGCAACATTTGATTCTGCACAGTATGCTCTGCATGGAGGTTAAAAGAGCAAGCTCCCTCGCAAGCTAGAAATCCCTTCGTTAATTTCAAAAGCTATAAGCTTTATCTACTTTGTGAATGTGCAGTTTCATTACAAAATATCCAATCATTAATTTTAGCCATATTAGCACATTATCAAGAGCCCCTTGTCTTTGTTTTACTGGTTTAAATTACTTTTGCATTGGCAAGAATAATGAAAGAGAAAGCAGCCCCTTGTCCAAAAGGGATTTCATGTCAGTTTAGATCCCAGCTCATTTTTAAAGTGAAATTATTTTGTAAAAAGGGATGCAAACACTTCTCCTGGCCAAGTTCCTGATCATTCCTTAAAATATTCCAGGGAGAGATGAATATGACAGATACTTTGCATCTTTCATTCCCTTAAATATTTTAGGAGGAAGGTAATGCAACTATAGCTAAGAGGTTCACTGTGATTATTATAATTATCATTACATATGAGATCATTCTCCCAAGACAATGGAATGCTTGGGTGGAGATGTCCAGAAGTAATTTGAATGTGTCTGATAATTGTTAAAGAAATGTTTCAGTCATTTTGGGGGAAGCGCTCAGTAATAAGACTTGACTAAAGAACTTATGGATGATCTTGTGTTTGCATGGTTAAAGCAGGCTTGCATAACCATGGTGGTGGAATTCTACGTCAAGAAGAAGGTACGTAGGCCCTGTGAAACATCTGCAGCTAGGGGGCGAACCTTGTACATGTGAACCCCAGAATGTATGTATGAGAATTCTTGTATAAATAAGTTTGATGTGTAGTGCTCTCTTTCTAAAGAGAGAGAGATTTGCAGGTGCAGGCACACTCTAAAGAATAAGACACCACACTTGCCACTGAACAACTTGCTTTCTTGCTCCTCATCAAAGTGAGTAGACCACCAGTTCAGAAATGTGACCCTAGGCAATATGTCAAATTGGGCTCCTCTTGTGCCATCATTCAGCATTAAACACCCAGGCCAAGGGGCTAATCAAACAAACTAGGACAAAAAAGCCTGCTGTAGTCTATGGGCAGCCCAATCCTGTCTAGCAGGACATAGCAGCGCAAATAAGGTGCCTGATGCATTCTGAGCAAGAATGGGCCTGCCCCAGCACAGCCAGAGACCTCCTCGGGGTAGAGTCCCAACTTCCCCGCTGGGTCTACTCGAATGTGCACCAGCTACTTTGCTGGCGCACATTTGAGCTGGCCGTGTAATGGTGGCCTGGCCTGGGAAGGGGGTTAGGATTTGACGGAGGAGGCTGCCACCGATTCCTCCCCCTTCCTGGGCCTGGCCGAACCAATCCCACCTGCCAGAATGCCCCGTTCTGCCCTCCCCATGCCCCTCCACTGCCCAGCAGGGAACTACCTTCCTCTGTAGTCACAGCTCCAGATCTGCAGCGAGTAAAGTGGTGCCAGCCTCGGCTCCGGCGCTACCTACTTGCTGGGTGCCGCAAAGTGCTTTACGGCACATTTGCGACACCCTAGACCAGTGGAGCAGTCGCTCTGTCAGTCGAAGAGCAGACAAAATTGCACAGTCAGTATGTGTCTCTGTGGATATGTAGGTACGTATAATATTTTGATCAAAATTAAAAGTATTAACCTAAAATATTAATTTTCTAAATATTTCTGTTTTACATTACGTTAACCTAATATAAGTAAAAGGTTAAATACTGAGACCGTCACCCCCTTCCAAGATAACAATAATATCTAGGCAAGCTAGGTTCAACCTTTTAAAAAAAGTTAGGAAGGCCGATTCTACCCAGACCCAGTTTTACCCTGTGTGTGATTTGGGTGACCTGTCAAGCCAAATGAAGGCCACCCGCCATATATTGTGCCCTGCCTGGTGTGTTTGTCTTTGAGGTAGGCAGTAAAAACACGAAGTTTATACCAGAGGTGAAACTAGACTGGAGCGGAGGCAAGTCGTTCTGCAAGACTCTGTTACACCGGAGTCAGCGGCCCCTCCCCCTTGCTGTTGGAGCCATTCCGGCAGTGACAGGGGAGTGTCCTGCGTGTTGCCTTTGCTACCAGAATGGCTCCAATGGCAAGGGGGAGGGGCCGTTGACTCCGGTGTAATGGAGTCTTGCAGAACTACTTGCCTCCGCTCCAGTCTAGCTATGCCACTGGTTTACACATACACATGCACACACACACACACCACTCCCACCCCCGGCAAACTGCCGCACATGGTTGAAACTACATTCAACTAAATGGGTCCCAAATTGTGTAGGCCTTGGTCCATATGACCATACAGACATTTCAGGTTTACAGACTTCACAAGAGCAAAAGCTGAAGTTCCTTCTCAGTTTTCCATGTCTAACCAGATTTTGCAGATAATGTTCACCCCATGTTGATGCCTTGGAGTTTTCTTGGAAGAAAAAAGACAGCTGAGCATATGTACCCATTGCAATATTTTACATCTTAAAAAAATCCTTTCCTAATATTTAACATCTGTTCCATTCTGATTATACAGGATTGTGACAAATATGCAATACAAAAATTAACTATTCCATTATGTTAAATAATATATTTGATGTCCAAAAAGTATTTGGTTAGCTAGAGATGCAAATGTGACAGCTTATCTTAAAACTCGTAGCTCTTTAATACTGGAATGTGGGCCAACCCTGAATTTATCTAGCAATTTTCCTTCCATGGATTAGCACAACCTTCCCTTCCCACACCCAGGAATTGGTCATAGAAGTTTCTACTTCAAATGGCATGCAATCCCCAGCGTTCATGATTTACCACTTCTAGGCAACAGTGCTGAACATAAGTTAGCGCTAGCTCGGGGTTTTAAATTACAACCATATGAACAAATGAAGCTGCCTTAAACTGTTTCAGACCAACCGTGGGTCCTTCTAGCTCAGTATTGTCTACAATGAGTAGCAGCTGCTCGTCAGGGTTTCAGACAGAGACTTTCCCATTCCTATATGGAGATGCCAGGAATTGAACCCAGGGCTTCTGCCTGCAAAGCTCTTGCACTGCCATTCAGCGATGTCCTTTTTCATAAGACCTGCTCTCTTCTTTTTCAGATCCATCCATTCTTACCAAGGCCAGGCACAAAGTCACCCTAAGCCAATGATCAATAATGCGTGTCTGCTGTGCAGTGGCTTCCCCATTCATTTCAGTGGCCTGGACAACTCCATCTGTGCATTCCTTGGCGCACATGCCAAATGAGTGAGCAAGGCCACAAATAGAGGAGCTTGGCATGTGCCTCAAAATGTACAATGGGCGTGATTTTTCTAGCAAGATGTGTTTGGACATAGCTTTGGGGGCTTCGTGCTAGAATGTCAGTAGTCAGCAGAATGGTCTGGAATTCAAGAGGTCTCCTTGATGCTTCGGTGCTCTTTATCTAAGACATTTAAAGAATGGAAAGAATTTTATCAGCCTAATACTAGATCTTGAACACATCTGCAGATACCAGTAGGTATGCTCCCTTGAGCTTTAGGCATGTATCTCTTGATCTGTGCTCTTTACCAATTGGCTGTTGACCTCAGTTGTGGGCCTATTTGAATGAAGAGGAACTTCATTGAGCTTGAAAGAAAAAGCCTGTCTGGGCAAGTATTTCAGTCAATTTTGTTGCTTCATTCTGATTCTCAAAGGCAATTAGAACTACAGTACAAAATAATTGAGGTACTTAAGTTCAGCTGAACATACATATGGATCTTAGCATTTAAAAAATACACCAGATTCAGGTTAAAGGCAGGTATTTATTCTTATTTGTTCAAATACAGCAAATGATGAGGCCAAATAATACAGTATATATACGTATGGACACATGGACTCAAAAACATCCTACATGTTGTTTTATAGCTATATGTTTAATTCCTTTATGGCCCAATCCTATCATCAAGTTATGACAGCGGAACTCGTGTTCCGCAGTTGTAAACGGTGCAGCAGTGCTGTAAATGGCATACCACTGCCGAGTGCAAGGAAGCCGCCAGCAGAAATGGCCGGCAGCTCTTTGCATGCACCAACAGCCCACCCAGGCTGCACCGGAGCAGGTAAGACGGTGGAGAGGAAAGGTCATGCATGGAGAGAAGGTTCAGAGTGGGGAGAGCAGGATGTGGTTCAAAGGGTGGATCCCAGTGGCAGTGACCTGCACAACAAACCTGTCCCTGGTTTTCCAGCCTGACCTGCCCCCTTACCCTCCTCAGATTTACACCAGCTACTGGTGTGGGTCTGAGAAGACCCATAGGAGACCAGAAGGCCTACCAAGGGGTAAGTAAAAATGTTTTTTTCTTACCACTCATTGACCTTATGGTTGCCCCCCCCATAGCATGCAGCATGTGCTCCATTGGCATGGTGCATGCTATGGAGTGGCGGGGGGCTGTTAGTGATAGGAGCAGCACAATGATAGGGGTTAATGATTGGGCTGTTAATGATGGGGGCAGTGCAATCCTATCCAGCACCGGTGCAGCTTGAACACAATAGTGCTTACTTCTGAGTAGACATGCCTAGGATTGTGCTCTAAGGGTTTAACAAGCTACACCTGCCTACATTCCTTCTCCTAAAGGTCTAGCTCTCTGTCCTGGTTGGAGATCTGGTAAGGACAAACACCATGGGCAGCCTAATCCTATTTAACTCCCCCCTCCACCCATGCAGCCATGCCACCGCAGCGCGCGCTGTATCTTGCGGGGGGGGGGGGACTCAGAGATCTCCTCCAAGTAAAGGAACATTAGCTCCCTTGCCCAGGGGTAAGCTTCAGATGCTGTGATGGGTAACCAGATCTCCAACCGGGACAGAGTGCTAGACCTTTAGGAGAAGGAATGTGGGCAGGTGTAGCTTGTTAAACCTTAGAGCACCATCCTAGGCATGTCTACTCAGAAGGAAGCCTCATTGTGTTCAGTGGGGCTTGCTTCTGAGTAGACATGCCTAGGATTGTGCTCTAAGGGTTAACAAGCTACACCTGCCCACATTCCTTAGGCTTACCATATCGCCGACCGGGACGCTCCGTCTTGCCCTTAAGGGTCGGGGTGGGGGGAGGGAGTCAGAGCGTGCACGCTGTGCATGTCCAACACCCTACAAGTGCATAATGAATAGAGGGATCAACACGATCAATATCTTCCTGGTAAGAAGGTAGTTAGGTTTGGGTTGTTACAAAAAACAACAGGCCTTACAGTTGATTTGGGTTTGTTTATTTGTTTGTTTGTTTACTGGATTGCTAGAAAGAAGAGGAAAGAAGAAGAGAGGGAGAACTGCGACAACCTGTGATGTCATCAAATCTTGGACATCTTTCTACCCAGGCTTACCAGATCGTCGGCGGGACGGGAGCGGTCTACCCTTAAGGGGGAGGGGCGTGGGGGGCCCAGAATGCGACACGTTCTGCCCCCCACACCCCGCCCCCTTAAGGGTAGACCGCTCCCATCCCGCCGACGATCTGGTAAGCCTGTTTCTACCCATTTTAATTTCCCCCAGGTTTTCAAACACCCACAGACTCTGTGTGTGTGTGTGTGTGTGTGTGTGTGTGTGTGTGAGAGAGAGAGAGAGAGAGAGAGAGAGAGAGAGAGAGAGAGAGAGAGCGGAGGCATTGTATTATGACTGCCAGTGAATGGGGTTGTTTATTATTATTATTATTATTATTATTATTATTATTAGTAGTAGTAGTAGTAGTAGTAGTAGTAGTAGTAGTAGTAAGACCCATTTAACACAATGGGACTTACTTCTGAGTAGACATGTCTATGATTGTGCTGTAGGAGACCTTTCATATGCACCATAGTGCAACTATGTTTGATGCTTGACAGGTGGGATGTGGAATGCCTATTGCAGTGGTTCCCAAACTTTTCCAGCCCATGACTCCCTTGACCCCTGTGGCTGTTGCCCACGCCTCCCCATTATTTTACCCCACCTCAACTACCCCAATAATTGGGATGATTTGCAAATGAAAAGAAAGCCCCTCACCTACCTGCAGCAATGGAAATGGGTCATCTCCATCCATCCTGCATGTACCTGTGTGCATATGTGTGAGAGAGTGTGTGCATGCATATGCAATCATTAAATTACAACTAAAACAGTGAGTTGCTTTTGTCAGAGACAAAGCCAGCAGCCAAGGCCATGCATTGTAGCCGTTAATCAGGAGCCCAGCCGTTGTGACTCTTTTGTGAGCCCTGACTAGGTCCGACGCGGACAGCTGCAGCTTCAAAGAATCCCAGTGACCCAGATTCTCCACTAGATTACTGTCTGCTCGGGCCTGTGTTGCTATCTCTGCACCGCGAGCCTGATTTCAGTTGCTCATACTGACTTGCTCGCTTGCGCTGACCCATTTTACCATGGCAACCTGATTCGCTCTTCCAGAGCCCAAGAAAAAAAGCACTCCTAGAGGATTCCAAGATTAAGCAGACTTGCTGCTTTTTATAGAAAACAAAATATAATGTACTTAGCAGACATTCAGAGGAGAAACTGACACTATCTAATAGATGTGGAAGTCAGGGATATATTTAGGCCAGGTATTACAAATGTGTCTTTAAATCAAAGTTTCTGTGCCGGCTTTTCTTAAAAAATAAAATAAAACACCAACAACCTTTTACACATCTCTCTTGTTAAATCTGACAATTGGTTTTCCTGCTGCCAACCACTTCATCACTGCTTCCCTTGTGAACTCAGCACAACTTCATAAATACACATTTACAGCGCATCAAAGCCTGCTTTTTCCATCACACAAGAGGGGGAGTGCTGCTCAAACGGAAACTCAGTCCTACCTTCACGCGTTAGCTACTGTCTGCTTCTGTTACCCTGTTTGGGGTTTGAAATGGGGGAAACGTTTCCAGGTCCTTTCCTGTCCCTGAACAGCCATATGGATCACGTCATCAGACGGCCACTTTTGCTTTCTAGGAGTATTCCTTTGTAAAGCAGATTCCCGCCTCTGAACCTCACCAGACTCACTGTCAAGACATCCATTACGTCTAGTATCTTCTTCACGCATCTGGGGAAGCAAGCTCTTGCCTAAGATAGTTCATTCCATAGTAAAACAACGACCTGCATTAAATGCAATGTACCTTGTTTCTGAGTAAACATACAATGGATCACACTGTAAGTGTGGCGCTTAATTTTCTGAATGAAGAGAAAGAAATTGGATGGATGGTTGGAGTGGTTTGTATAGTGTATACGCAAAGCTCTGATTTTGCATTTTTGTTTTATCCTAGCACAAGCATGATAGGCAGATGGCCGTTCGGCTGCTGGCAAGCTTGCATTGGCTGTGCTGTGCCACATCTATGGGGAAAAAAAGCCTTATCTTGCTAGAAAAACAAAAAGTGAATTACTGTGTATCTGAGTGGCTGTTTAGCATAGACACTCAGACCATGTGGCTGACCGCTGGGAATCTGTGAATAAAGGAATCTCTCCTTTAAAAAAGTAGAATAGCAGCAGCAAGGGGGGGGGGAGAACCCCACATTGATGCTTGTGCTTGGAACTGGAGGTTTAACCCCTCCCCCCAGTCATGCTGGTTTTATGTTGAAAATCACCTATCCCAGTTGCTATTTGTCCTCTGAACCAAAACATACTAGTACCTTTGTGTTTCCTCCAATAGGGCAAATAGTAATGTGTGTGTGTGTGGGGGGGGAGGCTTATTTTGACAATGACTCCAGAGCCTCAATCTCTGTAACATTGGTTTATGCAAAATGCCACTACAAAACATTCAAAAGTGCCATGGAGTAAGATACGGGGAAGGGTTGGCCAGCAGGCAGGCTCCTGAGCCCTCCTCCTTGCTCCATGAGCCCTCTGGTTCTGAAGCACACCTTGCAGACTAGGGCACCGTCTAAGCTGTAAGGCCGGCATGAACACTGTCAGCTTCATTCCATCCTGACTGCTCTGGAACTTGACCACCAGCCCACCTTAGGCCATATCTTCTGCTCAGGAATGCAAGGAAGAAATTAAGATGATGATGATGATGATGATGATGATGATTATACAGTATTTATATTCTACCTTTCTTGGCCATTGGATTTCTCCTCTGAGTTTAATCCAAGACGGTTTACGTGGGCAGGCTTTCCCAACCCCCCTAATGGTGTTTTTTTTTTACAATATATAAATAGTCAGTCTTTCATGAACAACTACATCTCAGATGGTATCCTTTTACAGTCTGGCCTCCCACTGGCCACCTCCCACGCTCGGCCGACGCAGCTGGCAGTTTTATCTCTCCTCACAAAGAGGGTTTCACAGCTTTTTTTGGTCAGTGGCGTGTCTCGAACTGCCGTTCACTGATCTTCAGGCTTACTCTACCAACTGAGCCAAACCTCCTGCCATATACAAAAAGTTGGGAGTGGCCTGGAATGTGTACAATGCAACTTTTACTTTTGCATTATTTTTCTTTTAATATTTTATGAATTAGTATTCCCTAAGCATACTTACCAGGAAGAGCTACTGAAAATTCAATGGGATCTACATCTGAGGAACCATATTTAGAGCTGTCAACTTTGCCAATATGCTGTTTCATATTTTCAGAATTAAACAAATCTCTGAAAAAAATGAAGTAATTAACACCGCTGCTCAATATCGAGTCAGCCTATTTGGGACTAAGGCAAATACTCACTAGATCTTCAAATTCTTACAGAACAAAAAGACTTTTGTAAAGTCCTGCGTAAGAGTCCTGCATTATGTACTAAGCATCAATTAACTCGAGTAGCGTTGGACACTAAGCATTCTTAATCTCCAAAACAAATGGAAACCAGCACAAAGTATAGAACGAACTAGAGGCTGGTCACAGTTTTTACATTTTTATTATTTCCCCATAATTTAGTTTCTAGTGTATGAACAACAAAGGCATATCTACACTATACACACTTCAGTGTTATAACAATGCACTGCTATGGTTTCCCTCCATGAATTCCAGAAATTGTAGTTTTCTAAGAGCCAAATCCACCGTACGTATCCAGTGGGCGGCCCAGGGCCACCCGCTGGATCCCATCCCCCACTGCGACCTGCCTCATGGTCTACTCGGGGAACGGAACGTTCTTCCCCTTCCCCAGGTGTAAACCAGGGCTGGCCCTATCGGACTCCTCGGATTTAGCTGGCGGAAGTAGGAGGAGGCCCTGTAACGGCTGAACCGACCCGGCGGGGACGGGGATATGGCCAACGCCATCCCTGCCCCCTCCCGGGCTGGCTTGTCCAATGGCCCCCCTCCCTCGCCACCTGGACCGCCCATGCGAGTGCTGGCAGGAGCCCTACCTGCCTTCAGTGCCCGCATGGTCGTCCCAGCGGCGGAATGAGGGAGGCCGGCCTCCCTTACTCTAAAGTAGGTGCAAACATGCCTTACGGCATGTTTGCAACAGCTTCCGGTGCTGGAGCGCAGTTTAGGGTGGATTTCACCCTCAAAGTGCTAAGTATTCTCTGTAAGAGCTCTGCCTCCTCTCTGAACTACATTTCCCAAGATTACCTTGTTTCAGACATTCCTGGGCAGTAAGGCTTCACTCCCCCCCCCCCATGATTATATAATCAGCAGCAAATTGCAGCCTGTCCTGGTTCCCTGTTGAGAATTCCTGTTTCACACATGTTTGCAATCACTCGTGTGTTACATTCACATGTTATGCTTTTTAGATGTTTTCAAGGCACACATATAAATGCAATGTGTGAAGTGGCACTTTACTATTATTAAACTAGTCTCAATCTGTTGAATAGATGTGCCCCAAGTAGATGTTACATAAAGAATATGATGAAACAGGTGGAATACCAATAAAATCTCTGTGGGTAAATCAAGGAATAGCACGTAAGTAATTTATTTTCCCTGGGACATGTCAAAGCCTGATCACAAGATTTTGTTTGTTCCGTTCTGGCTGCTGTTGTTACACATACTGTACTTATTTGCTGGTCAGCCATGCCACTTTCGCTGGTATTAAACAATTCGCAGGAAAAAGGATTGTCTTTTTTGAACTTTTAAAGACCTGTAGAATGGCTACAGAATGTTGGGATTGACATATACACGGCAATGCAATATAGAGAACATGCGCCCCAGTACATGACAGAGTTTCCTGCTTTTTGCTGGCTGCCTTAAAGAGGTCATCAACATTGCAGTGTCAATGTCAATCACTTGTTAGTTAAAGGTAAAGGTATCCCCTGCTCGAAAGCCGGTCATGTCCGACTCTAGGGTGCGGGTGCTCATGCCCGTTTCTGACTGAAGAGCCAGTGCTGTCCAAAGACGCTTCCGTGGTCATGTGGCCGGCATGACTAAAGGAGCACTGTTACCTTCCCACCACAGAGGTACCTATTTATCTACTTGCAATTTCTTGCTTTCGAACTGCTAGGTTGGCAGGAGCTGGGACAGGAGACAGGAGCTCACTCTGTCATGCGCGGCACTCGGGTCTCGAACTGCTGACCTACGGACCTTCCAGTCTGCAGTTCAGCGTCTTAACCACTAAGCCACTGCAACTTCCCAATCACTTGTTAGGTAGGTGGAAAGAGGGCCACAGAACAGAGAGTGCCTCAGTGCACTGGCGTTGCTGCAGGGGGGCGGAGCTCCGACCCTCCATTACACCGGAGCATGAAGTGGCCCTGCCCCCTCGCCTTTGGAACCATTCAAGGCAGTGAAAGCGCTGCTTTCACCGCCTTGAATGGTTCCAAAGGCAAGGGGGTGGGGCCACTTCGTGCTCCGGTGTGACGGAGGGTCAGAGCCTTAGAGCTCCCCCCCCCCACAGCGAAGCTAGTGCCTCAGTGCTGACAGAGGATAGAGATTTATGGCAACGCTCATTGAAATGATGCTTTCCTGCACTATGTCAGTGGATAAATATTGACAACCATTGACCAAGCAGTAAATGGTATTGGTGAAACCACATGGGAAGCCATGTCACCAAGTGGTGAATTTTTTTTCACCACTGCAGTTTTGAAGTTCCCCGTCCAGGGCTGGCCCCCTCCTGATGCCTGAGGTGGCATGCCAGATGCTACCCCCGCTTATTATTATTATTATTATTATTATTATTATTATTATTATTATTATTATTATTATCAACAACAACAACAACAACAACAACAACAACAGTATTTATATACTGCTTTTTCAACAAAAAGGTCACAAAGCAGTTTACAGACAAAATCAAATGATTAAATGGCTCCCTGTCCCCAAAGGGCTCACAATCTTAAAAAAGATGCAGAACACCACCAGCAAACAGCCACCAGAAGGACACTGTGCTGGGTTGAAAGGGGAGCAGTTACTCTCCCCCTGCTAAATATAAGAGGAGCACCAATTGAAAAAGTGCCTCTTGCCCAGTTAGCAGGGGTAAATGACGTTTACCCAATGATGTTCCAGCCTCTGCTCCTCCCGGTCTCCAATTATCTAGCTCAGCTCTTCCCCCCCCCCCCCATATCTTTGTCCTCTCTTTGCCCCTCTTCTCAGTCCGAGGAGTGGAAGGAGAAGGCGGAGCAGTGGAGACAAGTAAGCAGACAGAGATTCTTAGTCATGACTAACTTTTCCTGGATTGTGCTCTCTAAACTCAAATGAGATGGATATTGCTTGCTAATGTTTCTGGGAGGGGGTGCAAGTGATTCTGGCAAGCCAAGGATCATCACTGCATTGTATCTGATTCACTTCATAGAAAAACTGGTTCTAACATGAGCACAGATATTCAAGTCCATTGTTTTTCTTTCAAGTGTCACTGGGCGCGGTGTTGAATTTCTGCTGCATCAGATTTGTTGGCTTCATGCAACATCTTGTCTCCAACCTCATTTTTGCCATAAGTGCAAATCAGAAACACTGGGAGGCTGCAAAAGGCTTCTGACCAGTTAGTTAAAACATTTTACCTTATGTTTTCAAGCATGTTACCAAGACATGCTTGAATCTCACATTGCTATCTATCATGCTTAAATGGCAAGAAAGGAATAAACTAGGACAATTAGACTTTTTAGAGAAATTGAGAAATCTCACAAGGAGATGCTTGTCTTCAACTCAAACCCCAAAACCCGACACTTTACAAAAATACAGATGACTGATGTGCCCCAAACATGGCACTCTATTGTATTGTGCCTGTGGTAATGAAGCATCTGATTGGCTGAGTGGTATGATGACTGAGATCATTAGAATGTTCAGCATTTCGGGGAACAAAGCAGTTTGCAGCCCTGTGGCAAAAGTCACTGTGTTCCCCTTATTTTTGGCTACATTTCCTATTTTTAGACCTTTTTAACTCTCGCGGAGGCTTCTGTGATGCCTCCGCATCCTAAACGTCCCAGAATCATCTGCCTACAGTAGTCCTGTTTCTCTTGAATCCAGCACCATTATAGAAGGGCCACATGGCACCCCAGACATGTCTTTCCCAGAGAATTTTGGCCAACAAACAATGTTGGCCAGCCCTCCAGCTGAGATTGGCCTTTTTTAACATCTGCTGGTACAGGTGGGGGTGCTGCTGTTTTTATGCTCCTGCTCTGATTGAAGCCATGATATTTTAAATTGTTTTTAGACACTGTTTTTATTAATTTTCATTAATTGTTTTTATAGTTTTAAAATGTGATACTTTTTATACTGTGTTTTTTGTATGTAATTTTTTTTCCTGTTGTCAGCCGCCTTGGGTCCCTTCGGGGAGAAAGGCGGGATATAAATACTGTAAATAAATAAATAATAAATAAATTGGCACCTGCCCACCGACTGGGTGGGCATGTCCACCTGGCTAGGTAAAAGAGTGTGATGGTAGGCTCCAGGTGACCCTCACTCTTCCAGTTGTGTGACCCTTTGTTGTTGTTGTTCAGTCGTGAAGTCGTGTCCGACCCTTCGTGATCCCATGAACCATATCCCGCCAGGCCTTCCTGTCCTCCACTATCTTCCTGAGTTCGCTCATTGTCATGTTCGTTGCATCGGTGATGCTGTCTAACCATCTCATCCTTTGCCTTCCCCTTCTCCTTTTGCCTTCAATCTTTCCCAGCATCAGAGTCTTCTCCAGAGAGTCCTCTCTTCACATTAGGTGGCCAAAATATTTGACCTTCAGCCTCAGTACCTGTCCTTCCACCCTAGGCTATGACAAAAAGCAAGCCTGGTTTTTTTAAGGGAATTCACAGGGTGCTCTTGGTGGTCATCTGATGTCTCATGCCCAAGCATTAATGAAAGGTTCACCCACCCCCTTGTGGGGGTGCAGAAACTGGACTCCCTTTAACCTTTTCTTTTAGACAATGTAAATAGCTAAGGATGGGTAATATCCAATTATCTTGCATCAGGGTCTTCATTTTGTTTTTAGCTTGACTTTGAAGCTCTATGCCATCTTGGCCACATCCTGATTCTGGGACAGCCCTGCTTTCTTTTCATCTGTGTCATGTGTTTATATCATCTCCATCCCTTCCCCATTTCCACAGGGGTGGAAGAACCCAGTGAGAGGGAGGGGCAACCTCAAGGATTCCTTTAGGTATGGCCAGCAGGCCGGAAGGGGCCTTACAATGATTGTAATTGAATAATTTGTTGTTTTCACATTGAAGACTACAATGTAATGATATTAAACTGTGGTGCCAACATTGATGCTTAAGAATGCTGTGGTGCCAACATTGATGCATCGATGCTGTGGTGATATTAATGCTTGAGAATTTGCACCTGTGAATAAAAATACAAAACACCACAGCTTGCATTTTAATTCAACACATTTTCAAAAAAAACATGCCATTTTCAAAGTTCTACTATGCTAGTTTTAAAACTCAACATTCTCCAGTATGATGACTTTTCAAAAGAGTTACAAGCTTTCTGTATGTTAAAACAATTTAGTTTATTCAGGCTAAAATACTGTGCCAATAAAATAAGTAAAGATAAAAGAGTTTATTTACACAGCATTATAAACCAAATAAACTGAATTGTTTTATGTTATGGACTGTGACACTTAACCAATGGATTTCTGTATGTTGTTGGAATTTGGTACAATAAACTGAAAGCTGTCAGTAAACAAATACTGATAATTCTGTTGTGTATAATTCTACTGCAGCATAGGGCCCAATCTTCCTATCTAAGTTTCCAGTGCTGATGCAGCCATGCTAATGGGGCATCTGCTGCATCCTGCAGTGGGGGAGGCAGTTACTGAGGCCTCCTCAAGGTTCTCACAATAAGATTTCTTATATGAGCTGTACAGGGGGGGGGCGGTATCCGCGGGGGATCCGTTCCAGGCCCCTATCCGCAGATACCGGAGAACTGCGGATAGGGGCGAACACACCCTCTGCGGCCCCTCACAGCCCCCACCAGCCATTAATTTACCTTACTAGGTTGTGTGTGCCTCTTTCTTTAAAAACACATGCTATAAGCAGCAGCATGCGCTATAAGCATGCTGCTTATAGCACTGCGTTCTAGAGAGGCTCAGGAAGCAGTTCAAGTTGCATGCTGGCATGCATCTGAGGAGGCCCATAGGCCCTGAGCTTGCCTACACCTGGGGAAGGGGATAGGCATCCCCTTCTTCCGAGGAGCGCTCTGTTATTAAGCAATCTTAGTCCAGCAGGAGAAAGATTCAAGCACATGCTTTAGTTTTCTACTGACATTAATAGAATGTAATTTTGGCTAGATTCTGACTAGGGGGAGGTTAACTATGATGGGCCAGTCCTTTTCTCTGAGAAGAGGCTG
This sequence comes from Plestiodon gilberti rubricaudatus, assembly GCA_026170595.1. Lineage (NCBI taxonomy): Eukaryota > Metazoa > Chordata > Lepidosauria > Squamata > Scincidae > Plestiodon > Plestiodon gilberti. The sequence continues at coordinate 82,785,662 of JANXHW010000001.1, forward strand.
CTTTTCTGTCTTTGCCAATAAATGGGTAAGTAGGAAGCTGCCTATACTGAATTAGAGTATTGGTCCATATTAGCTCAGTGCTGTCAACATAGAGTGGGAGCACTTCTTCAGGATTTCAGACAGGGGACTTTTCCCAGCTCTGCCTGGAGATGTCGTGGATCGAATCTAGTGCTGTCTGCATGCAAAGCAGGTGCTTGGCTACTGAACTACAGCACCATCCCTGGAGGATGCTAAACAGAGGGCTGGTTCAGACAGGAATCTTAAGTAACAACTGGAATTCCTTACAGAAAGAAAGTTGGGTTATCAGATTGCTGCATGAATAAGTGCTGGGACTTCCAAGAATTCATGAAAAATAATTGGCACAATCCTGTGAATGTTAGGCTGCAATCCTATACAGTATACATATTCCTGGGAGTAAGCCCTACTTCACACAGTGGGGCTTACCTCTGAGTAGACATGCCTAGAATTGAGCTCTTAATTCCTGTTGCTTTTAATGGGAGAATTAAGCACTTGCTCGGCCCCTTCATTCAATAAGACAAAATGCTTAATGTGTATAAATTCACATCAGAGGTGCCAATGCAATGCAAACCTGTTGGACATGAGAAGTCCACTCTTCAATTTAATAGAATCAGCAAAATAAAGTGGAGTCACATTTGGTCTTTCCAGCCACATGACCAATATTTGACAAACGCTACTCTTGCAGCAGTTGTCCTGAAATAATAAAACCAAAGACGGCTTTTATTAACCTCTTCATTTCCTGGTGAGGGTTTTTCCCCCTTCTTTTTCTTTTCATACCCAGCAGTATCTGGGAACTGATAATTGAAACATTCAGTGAAAATCAAGCAAGCTCAAACTAGTGTTGTGTGCATAATGCATTAATGTGAGAAAAATGCATGTCTATCCCATGACTCACGAAGCAATTAAAATGTATTTCAGTGAATTAATTTCCCATAATAGCTATGACAGTGCTGATCAAGCGGAATACTTGGGAAGGACTTAATTCACCTGTTTAAAAGAATAAACAATCATGATCATAATCTTCTAGAGAAGGTGGAGACTTACTATCAACCTTTTCCGTGCCAATTATTTTACTTTAAGCCCCCTCCTCTTTCTACATGAAAATACAAAGACAAAACAAAACAAAAAACAACCCCAAAAGCCCATGGCTTTAGCAACAGGCTTTTGTGGTGTGTGTGTGTGTGTGTGTGTGTGTGTGTGTGTGTGTGTGTGTGTGTGTGCCTTTCATATGATAATTAAGAGATTCTATGGCAACCATTGAAAAAAAGAAGGTCTGAAAACAAAAGCTGTAGCAGGAGAGGATCAGTGCACATTCAGAGCATCTGCAGGAATAACGGCAAGTCTGGCTTTCTAGATGCAAAAGGTGCCTGGTGGTAGGTTAGCCAAGGAGCTGGATTTAACTCAAGCAGAGATGCTATGCAATTAATTCAGGAGTTCTGCAGTTTCAGTATTTATATGCCGCCGCCGCCGCCCCCCCCCCCCCCCGCACTGCCTCTGTGTAAATTGCATAGGGAGCTCCAGCTAGGCACAATGTAGAATGTTATTTTTAGTAATGTTACTCTTCTTCCATCATTGAACTATAGGCAGCACACAGGAGGTTTGCAGATGGCCACCCATTCAAGTACTGACCAGACTTACGGTGCAATCCTCCGTAACTTTCTGCCTGCGGAGCGCGCACTCCGCAGGTGCCGGGTGTCGAAAACGCACCATAAAGCGCATTTTTGGCACCCGGGGAGTAAGGGCCACGGACGCGGAGGCTGGAAGTCATTACTCCACCTCCAGACTGACCCTGCAGCTGCTGGAGCAGTGAGATTTGCACTGGCTGGTGCAGGTGGAAGGCGGGCCAGGCAGTGAGGGAGGGCAGCCGTTGGGCTAGCTGGGCTGGGAAGGGGGCGGGGATATCAGTGGCAAGTTCCGCCAATATCCCGCACCCGTTCCTTGCCTGGGCAGCCCTAACCTCACCGCCCCGAATGTACATCAGCTTGACAGCCAATGTACATTCGAGGAGGTCCACTGGGGCCGGGCAGCCCTACACCGTGGGAAGGAGATGAATGTCCACCCGAAAAGTCCCCAGGCCATGCCAGAGCGGCCCAGGAAAGGCACAGGATGCTGCATCCATGGATCCTTATACAGGATTGGGCTGCTAGATGTGCTTAGCTTTAGCAAGAGGACTGAATAATGGGCTCATTCTGACCATGACTTGTGACTGGATTTCATGGTTCGACCCTGGATATCTTCTTTCTTTTTCAAAAGGCACTCATGATTTAATTCAGGGCCATGGCATGATGGGATGGAAGATCTAGTCCTTTCCGTCCATAGCACAGCCCCAATCCATAATACCCCCTGAAGCTACTATTAGCTACAAAGCAGTAGACATACAATTGTGCCTGAAATTTCCCCCTCTATGGCTAATAGCAGTTTCAGGGTGCAATTTAAGTGATTAATGTGTGAGAAGGGAAGGCTTGAGAGAAGGGGCTGAACTTGAAGGAGACCAAGCAAGAGCTCAAGCCAGAGTTTTTTTTAATCAAGGTAACAGATAGAAGGAGCAGGTTTCTGCAACACTGTCCAGGGAAAAGCAGCATGAGTTAGCAGCACCCAACGGGGGTCTTGGCACTAAAGGAGAGGCTTACTTTGCACCGGTGGCACCATGAGGAGGAAGTTCTGTTTGCGATAGGCACATCACACAGTCTTGTGGCCCTATGCTAGTTGTCATGATTACATGATACTTCTGGCTGTGTGACCCAGTCTGAGATCTATAACTGAATATATTTGATCTTGGAAATCAGTAAGCATCATTTTTAATTTGTTCACTGGAATAGGAGAGAAGAAGCTTAAACTATGCGCCTATCGGTGATCAACAGTTTTACATGAATGAAGAGTATACCTGGAGGGCTCTGTGGCAGGTGCATGAACTATGTTACTTGTTCACAGAAAATAGATCCTCGAGTCATGCTGTTCTGATTTGGGGAAATCATCCCACACTTGGCACAAATACAATGGCCACAGGCCAGCATAGTATTAGACAGGGCCTACTCTGAGTTCAACAAGAAACCGAAGTGTGCATAACTCATGTAATATAATTATATAATATATTATGGCCAATATGATCTTCAGCCTTCCCCAGGATTGAATTCATTTCAGAGGACATAATTAGAAAAACATGATGTGCCTTTAAGGTACATTGTATATCGTCTCATAGACACACACATGATCATCAGAGTTATTTGTCTGCTTATTAACAGTATTTACCGTATATACCGCTTTTCAACAAAAAGTTCACAAAGCGGTCTACAGACAAAATCAAATGATTAAATCCCACCCCTGCTAACTGGGCAAGAGGCACTTTTTCAATTGGTGCTCCTCTTATATTTAGCAGGGGGAGAGTAACTGCTCCCCTTTCACCCCAGCACAGTGTCTTTTCTGGTGGCTGTTTGCTGGTGGTGTTCTGCATCTTTCTTAGATTGTGAGCCCTTTGGGGACAGGGAGCCATTTAATCATTTGATTTTGTCTGTAAACCGCTTTGTGAACTTTTTGTTGAAAAGCGGTATATAAATACTGTTAATAATTAATAATAATAAATGGCTCAAAGCAGTTGAAATATATATATATATATTTCAAATAAATATAAACAAATACATATTTTGACAGTACCTTTTTCATCCTTTTTTAAAAATAAGCATTTTTGTTCATTTTCTTAAAATAATCTTTTTGATTCGGCCGAGATAGGATTCTGTTGAAAATTGTGTCATAGCTGTTACACTGTTTTCCCTGTTTGAATGAACACTGATGCTTTCATGAAAACAGAATTCCAGAGGAATTGCAGACTATAAGGCCATTCACCCGAACTGAGAGCTTCGCCATGAGTCAAGTTAGAATCCTGAATGCCAATAATGCCCAACTGATGCGTCCCCTTGGGGAAAGCACTGGGCTTACCAAGTTGCTGACGAGCTGCAGTTTGCAACATTTTTGTTACCACAGTTATGAAGGATGGAAATCCCCTTTCGGAGGACTTGGAAACACTAGTCGTCGTTGGCATAGTATATACTGAACTGAGAGGGAAAAGAGAATAGCTGAAGACTAGAAGGGCAACATCTGCATAATGCTGCCCATTTAGCAGTGAAAGGTGACCACTACAAAACCACTTCAGCTCCCCCCTCCCCCTGTAGCTCATTTCTAAAAATAATGTATTCAACATTGCAGAGAATGCACAAAGGCCTTGCAAAGTTGAGATGGTGGCACGAATGAACTCAGCTATACAGTATATCATCCTTCTTTGGCCAAGAGAGATTGCCAGTTGTGTGAGGCGAGGTTATGTCCTGGACTATTTATGTATGTATGTATTTAATAAACCATTTCTATCTCACCTTTCAGCCTCAGGAGGGTACCCAGGGTTTGTTTGTTTTTTAACCTCTTTATTAGTGAAAGGAAAAAACCAGAACACATTAAAACAAAATTACACAACTACAATCAACAAAAGAAGAAGAAAATACATGTTGTCAATAGAATTCTCTGGAGTGTGAGACTTGCTGCTTGATCCTTACCCAGCATGGCTGTTACAATCTGTCCGGGGGGGGAGATGGATAAATCGGTGGGGAGGATCATAAATTCATCTATCAGGGAGGGAGGTACTGCCAGAAGTCTTAAGGTGGCAGTGGTTTGCCCTCTCCTAAAGAAACCATCCCTAGACCAAATGGTCCCGGATAATTTCTGGTCAGTGTCCAACTTCCCATTTTTGGGCAAGGTGATCAAGCAGATGGTGGTTTTTCAGCTTCAGGGAATACTGAAAGAAGCGAATTGTCTGAACCCCTTTTGATCTGGTTTCAGGCCAGGCTATGGGACAGAGTCAGCCTTGGTCAATTTGATTGATGATCTGCACTGAAGATCTGTGCCAAGCTGGGAAGTGCATCCCTGTTGGTCCTGCTGGACCTCTCAGCGGCCTTCAACACCACTGACCATGGTGTCCTTCTGGATCAGCTGGCCAGGCTTGGGCTTGGAGACACTGTCTTAAGTGGTTCCACTCCTTCCTGGCTGATCAGACTCAGATGGCACCCTGGCCATTGACTTGTGAGGTGCCACAGGGATCTATTCTGTCCCCCATTCTGTTTAACACAGAGGCATCGTCGGGGGGGGGCGGTAGGCCCCCAGGGGGTGGAATCAGGCCCCGAACGGCAGGCAGGGGGTGTCACGGCGGGCAGCAGCGGCATAAACCATGCCATTTATCAGCGCGAGTGAGGAGAGGTGGCGACGGCTGGTTTGGCCCTCCCACCCGCCCTGTGCCTCGGTGTGGACCATAACGGTTGCAGCCGTTACGTCACTTCCGGCACGGGGAGGCAGTTGGTGCACCACCACTGGTTTCACATCTACATTAAGCCACTAGGGGATGTCATCCAGGGATTTCGAGCGGGGTGTCACCAATATGCGAATGACGTCCATCTCTATGTTTCTTTTCTACCAGTCTTCGAGGGAACTGTTGAAGCTCTGGGGGACTGCCTGGAAGTGGCAGAGGCCTGGATGAGGGCTAATAAACTGAAATTAAATCCAGACTAGAGGTTCTCTGATCCGGAAGAGCGCGGTGCAGGTACTAGATCTACAACTTGCTCTAGATAGGGTAGCACTCCCTCTGAAAGAGCAGGTTCGCAGTCAGGGTGTCTTCCTGCATCCAGGGTTGTCCCCGGAGGACCAGGTGACATCTGTGACCAGGGGCGCTTTCACCCAGCTTTGGCTGGTGCATTGGCGGAGACCATACCTGAGTCAGTCAGATCTGGCTACGGTGGTCCACACCCTAGTGACATGTCGCTTAGACTATTATAATGCACTCTACATAGGGCTACCCTCGAAGACGGTTCAGAAGCTGCAGCTAGTACAGAATGGGGCAGACTGACTGGTCACCGGGGCTTGGTGGGTTGATTCTGGCTGCACTGGCTGCCCATTCTATTCCGAGCCCAATCCAAGGTGTTGGTGATTACCTTTAATTTACGTTTAATTACCTATAAGACATAGGACCAGGATACTTCAAGGACTGCCTTCCCCCATATAATCCTGAATGCTCCCTAGATCATCAGACTGGGCCCTGCTTAGGATAATGCCACCATCAGAAATCAGGGTGATGGTGGCAAGATGCAGGGCCTTTTTGGTTGTGGCACCACACCTCTGGAGCCAACTGCGGGAAAAATTGAGGATTGCCCCCACTTTGTATGGCTTCTGGCAGGGTGTAAAAACATACTTGGCATTTGAGAAGGGAGGGAACTCCTAGGGACCCCTTTTTAACTAGGATCCAACATGGCCTTTTGTTGCTGTTTTTACATTTTTAATTGCATCTATATCATTTTAATTGTTTTTAATGTTTTTTATTTAAATGTTTTATTATTGTATTTTATTATATTTTATGTTGTGAACTGCTTTGAGCACTGGAAAAGCAGTATAGAAATCGTTTATATAAATGAATAGGATAAAAACACTATAAAAATATTTCAGCAACCTATACTATGAACCATAATCCATAAACAATGAATACACTATACATATAGATCTAAGAAAGGCTGCCAAATATCCACAAATATGTCCATAAGTAATTGTCGCCTATAAACCAAATGTTGATAAAGTTAAAAGGTCTTCAGTCCATTGAGTAATAGTAGGAGGGCACTTATCCTTCCAATGTTTTTATAGAAGTCTTTAAGTCTTAATAACGTCTTCCCAAAAAGAATTGTATCATGGAACAAGACCACATCATAACATAATCATCAGCTCTGGAGCTGGTGTACATTCGAGCCCTCTGTGTAAGGCTGCACTGGGCCGGGAGAGGACTTTGGATATTGGCAGATCTCGCCTCCGATATCCCCGCCCTCCCCCAGCCTGGTGCGGCCAATGGCCGCCCTCCCTTGCGCCTCGCCTCGCTTTGCAGCACTTTCACGACACTGAGTGCCGGGGGAGTGTGCCCTCTCCTGGCGCAATTGTACACAGGATTGCGCCACTAGTCAGCCCCTTACTATAAAGAAACTGCAGTTCCAGTAAACCCTGAAAATATTTGTTTTGTTGTTGAATTAATCACAATTTAAGATATTGCAGGTATAGTACTTAAAACCACTTTCCACCAATTAGGACTGTCCAGCTCTGTATTCCACATTGCTCTAAGTGTTTGAGTATCATATTTATTAAGGCCCTAATGCTATCGGGGCATGGTGCTGCTGGAACTAGCATTCGGGCAGAGCAAGGCTCTTTACAGTGGCATGAAAGCTGGGCTGCCGCCATCATGTCCTTTCAGGCACGGTGTGCGCAGAAGCAGCACGCAGAGTTTCTGCAGGTGCTGGTAAGTTGGCAGTGTTGGCGTGTTGTGGGCAGGGAGGGGAGGACAGGGGGAATTTCAGGCTGGGGAGGGGGGAGGGCAGGGGTGGTGATGACGAGTGAAGGGTTGGATCCCAGTGGCACCAGCATGCACCAGGATCCTATTCCCTCTTTTTGAACCTCCCCCACCCTTTTCTCTCCTCGGGCGTATGCCAGCAATATAGCTGACATAGGTCTGAGAAGACCCATAGGCCACCAGGAGGCCTATGCAGATTTAAGTAGAAAATATCTCTGGTAGGCTTCCTGATCGCCCCCCCCCCCACACACACCCCATTGGATGCAGTGCCCAGTCCATCAGCGTGGCTACATCAGTGCCAATGGTGGGGAATAGGACTGAGCAGTAACTGGCAACAAATATTGATAAGCAAATGTTGTCGGCTTCTTTTTCTCCATTGACTCTAGAAATGCTTCTAAGAGTAAAGGAGTTTCAGAAGGAGATAACGCCGCTGGAAGAAGGGTCCCGAAGGTGCCTAACAATAATTTAAATACTACTGTACATTCTAAAAACCGCAAATACAATAACATAATTAATAGTACAATCCTATACAGGTTTACTCAGTTGTAAGTCTTATTGTGTTCCATGGAATTTATTCTCAGGAAAGTGTGTATAGGATTGTAGCCCTGGGAGCTAAAACTACAGAAAAAGGCTTGCCAAAGGGGAAAAAAAAGGCCAGCATGTCAGAAATAAATCAATGAAGGAAGGAAGAGATACTCAAGCAGGGGAGCAGTCTCAGTTTACAGCATTACAAAAATCTTCTCCCTTGATATATGTGGGATGAGAGGTGATTCTGAGGGATTGTAGACTTCATTGTGCTTAAAGATGACTAAACTTGTGATCATTACCGAAGAAGAACAATATAATCTCCAACTTGCTGTGCGTTTCATTTTGCACAGCGCATCCCAAGGTGCTCTGCGACCCATAAAGAACAGCCTGCAAAAGAAGCCCTCTGCTGAACTAGATAAACCACAGAAAGCCAATCTATCTTCTGCTCTTCTTTAAAAGTGAAATAATACTCCTCTGAATGCCGGCTAGAAATGTTTGTGTGTGTGCGCGCTGCATATCTGAAGACGTTTGTAGCTGGCTTTGTTGGAGATAGGAAAAGCAGTGTAGATTTTGAAACTGGATACTCTGTTGCTCAGAGGAATACATGAAATATTCTGTTGGTGGCTTTGAACTACAATAACAAGTGAATCTCTAAGTACAGCAGGTTTACATGGATGCACTGACAATGTAGCAAGGGACGAAGAAAGCCAACCAAGAATGGACTGGGCAGTCCAGTTGGAACAGACTGAGGGCATTATCCAACGAATGTTAATAATCACTTTGCAATTCCGTTGATGAGAGAGTTTAATGTGTGCTCAAGCAAGCCCATTAAAGGCAATGGGTCTTAAAATAACTTAATTTAGGACCCAAACTCAGAAGTAAGGAGACAAGTCACAAATGGTTGGGTTCACTAGAGCCACCACTTTATTAGCTTTCTAAGGAGATATGCAACAGCCAAATGTAATGTAGGGAGTCCCTTTGGGCTGAAGGCAGCATTAACACATGTCTGCCTGACACACTGTAAATCAGGTTGAGTTCCAGCCTGGGAAGAGTTACTTTATTGCTTTCATCTCATCACCTCCACACATTGGCAATGTTGAAGAACACGTCACTATCCCAAGCCCAAAGCCATTGGTCAGTCAGGTCCCAAGGTAGCCCATTCTCATTACTCAGGGACCCAAAGCCCTGAGGCAGAAGCGTTGCTGGGGGGGGCGATGGCCCTCCGGGCGACAAGTGCAGTGGTGGGAACAATCGAGCCATTTTGGTTGCGGGAACAGCGGGCGGAGAAGGCGATGGGTTGGGCCCACCCTCCCGCCCTGTGTGTCAGATAGGAGTTGCAGCGGCTGTGATGTCACTTCTGGTGGTGACGTCACGGGGGCCGGCATAACAATGCCACTGCCCTGAGGAGCTGGTCCAGGGAACCTGCCTAACCCTTGTCATTGTGCTTCAGGGTGCTCACCAATGCGGTTCTGTCTTATTCACGTTTCCCATATTGCCTTGATGTTGTGATTAAAAAAACCACCAACTACTCTATTCATGGGTATCAACCCTACAGTTAACTACCATGCTCAGGTAAGACAGTACATGTGATGAACAAGCCCCATCTCCTGAAGTCCTCTCCTTTTCTCCTAAATGACAGTGCTCTGTGTACTGGGGTCTGTACATCCTCCATTCTGTCCAGAGCTCTGGGTCAGGTATCACATGTAGGAGTCTCCCCTCAAATGTGCACTGGTGTCCCATGACTGCCTGCCTGGAATTGCAGGGAAACCATAGCCTTGACCAAAACATTCCTGGATCCCCACTGGGTTTAGCTCACACCTAGTCACTGGACTGAGTTGGAACTTAAGCAGGACATTTGAGGGTCCATTAACTCAAGACCAACCTATCAGAGCTTGGAGGGCTAGCCTCCCCAAAATGGGATAGGGGAAAGCTGACCAGCTGGATTAAGTGGCGAGATGCCAGCCAAGAGAGAAGGAACACTGGGGTTGTCCAGTTGGGACAGGGTTAATTCCTCAGCTGTCATTCCCCACTCTAGTCAAGGATGCTGCAGAGCACTGATTGTAAGTGAGGGGTTTTAGTCAGAACCAATTTAAAGCTTCTTTTTGAACGTTGCCTCTTGATCTCAAGCGTGGAATTTGACTGCCTGTCTGTCCCATGTTATTTCCAATAAACTTTCCTTGGTTTTGATCAAACAAACCTGCCTAGTTCTTTACCTAAAGAGAAATTAGCCTTTGTGTCATTTCAGTCTTACTCAGCCAAATACTACCCCTCAGCGTGAGGGCTGTCAGCTGACAGACAGACTCACAGCGGAGGACTCACAAGATGGCCTCATCTCACATTGCTGGTGGCAGTGAAAAGAAGACCAGATACATGTTATGACCAGCGGCGTCATGAGCCGGCGCGTCACCCTGGGCGAGGGGTAAGCCGGCTTGGCACATCACCCTCCACTGCCGCGTCACCCCCACCCCCCAGGTGCATCGCCCACCCCCCAGGTGCATCACTCCCCGGTACTCACCCCACAGCCTACGCGCCGGGAAAGGGTGATGCGCCGCACCAGCAGGCCAAGCTGCATCTTCTTCGGCGGCTCGCCTGCTTCTAAGTAGGTTGGGCAAGGCTTCAAGCCACGCATGCGCACACGGCCGCTCAAAGCCTTGCCCTCAGAAGGGCTGAACGAAAACCAGATTGGGTCTTCATTCAGCCCTTCTGAGGGCAAGACTTTGAGTGGCCTTGTGCGCATGCCGCTTGAAGCCTTGCCCGGCCTACTTAGAAGCGGCCAAGCTGCCGAAGAAGACGTGGCTTGGCCTGCCGCTCTCCTGGGGATGTCGCTCCAGGAGGGGGTGATGCGCCAGTAGGGTGACATGCCAGGAGTCCCGGCGCGTCACCCTCCTGGCGTGTCACCCCCTCCCACCGCCTCCCGGTGCATCACCCCCGGGGTCCTGTCCCCCACCACGCTACAGCGACGCCACTGGTTATGGCAGAGCATGTTGAATGTCTGTTGACGTGACCTAAGCACATGAACAGATAGGAGCTTGAGCCCTTCTCAGAGCTACTCTGTGCTACCCTACAGTGTCGATGGAAAAACCTCTCAGCCCATGTAAATCTCAATTAAGAGAAAAAAGTTCCCACTTGGTCATAAATGACCATCCAGACACTATGCCTTAGGGCAGATGGTGGGTGCTGAGCTTCTCTGAATGACTTGTGCTGACTGGGGAAAACCCAAGCTGTATCAAGCTCTCTGGGTCTCTTCACTCCCCAGCTGAGCTGTGTGAGGCATCTCTGGCCAGCCATGATCCTGCCTCCCCTCCAGAGCCAGAGGCAAACCTGTCCCCAAAAGCTGCTCCTCAGGGATAGAGTGGAATTGGTTAGAACATGCCCCCCCCCAAGTTTCCCCAGCCCAGAATATTAAAGATTTCATGATAGCAGTGCTGAACAAAAATCAGGGGTAAGGAAGAAATTTTGCAAATATTTCCTTCCCCTGTGAATAGATTTTCTTTCTTTCATTCATTCATTTTTTGAGATCTAGCCCGTGGTGGTGGGGGGAGGTTTTGCTGAGGTTTCCCCCTCCTTTTTTTCTTTTGCAGTGAAGATGCTGCAGAGAGAAGGTTTGCCAGCTGCAATGCATATTCAGCCTTCCTACTGGCAGTCAGGCAGCAATAGCAGCATTCCATTCTGGACATCTGGCAGCCTTCAACTGGCTCTAGCTTTGACATCATTCATTTTTTATTGGAAAAATAACCTCTTTCCCTATAACAGTGACATCATCACCCATACAATCATATTTGGCTATGTGACAATGTCATTGACCTTGAATGAAGCTAGCTCAGAACGAGGGCAATGCTTATTCAGGAAGCACAGTCCACACAGTCAATTACTCTCAGTGACATTGTTCCATGGTCATTTTGATTGGCTGTATGACAGCATCACTGTTGCTAGGAAGAAGGACTGATTTTCAAATAAATAAATAAATAAATAAAATATAATATTTATAAAGTCATATGAAAAATTTCTATATATTTTTTCTATTGCCTAGGATGCAAAATAGAATTCAGATCTTTGTGGAGCTTCAAAGCTCTGCAAGACCTGTTGGACCAGAGAGAGAATAGTGTAACAAAATATGAAGGGTTATAACCGTGGCAGGATGTCCATTGTCCACTGTATATCTATGAGGTTTTGTTTGTGCATCTTTTACTTTGACTTAAGCTAGAATTAAAGTTAAATTGATGAAGGCTCTTGAGGCTATTTTCTTCTGGTTTTCATTGATTATGTAAACTTTTCTCTTTTAAAATAATATTTTATCTGGTTTTTTGTCTGATCTGTTCATATCATTTGAAGATTTATGATGAATGAATTTATTGTGGATAGATGGAGTGTGTGTGTGTGTGTGTGTGTGTGTGTGTGTGTGTGTGTGTGTGTGTGTGTGGTGTTTCTTTTAAAATGCACAGCAGATGTTGCCTGGTGTGAGTTAATACCACTGATTCTGCTTTTGACTTGTGCTTGCACCAGGGGTGTAGCCAAGGGTGAGTGAAAGGGAGCAGACCTCGGGGAGTTCTTTCTCCTGCAGCAGAAGCAATGGTGTCATTAGCAGGAGGAGCGCTCAGGTGGTGTCTTTGACACTGTGTTTCCAAATGACTTTCGCTGAGAAGAAACGGCAAGCTCAGCAGGAGGCAAACTGACGAATTGGCCAAGGAGCCTGAGTGCCAGACGGTTCTTCCCCCAGATGGGAGAGGAAGAGGCAGATGGAGGGATGGAAGGAGGAGAGAGGGTACAATTGGATTGTGCCTCCTAGGAAAGAAGTGGAGCATTGGATGAGGGGACCCAAGAGACAGGTGACAAAAGTAAAAGGAACTTCTGAGTAAATATGGATAGGATTGCACTAATATTTCTTTTATATTTATTTGGGATAGTATTTTTCGCCCACCTTTCAATCTGTATACAGTACATATCTTTCAAACTATTGCAAACCCACTCCAAGAGTCTGAGATGAGACTACATCTTTATATGAAGTATGAGTTTCAAAGCACTGCAGCGATAAGTGGCACGAGAAGAAAATACTCCAGTGAAGAAATGTTATGTTGATTTTTGTTTATAGTCTTACAGTGCAATCCTATTAATGCCTACTCAGAAATAAGTCCATAGAGTTCAATGGGGTTACTCCCAGGTCAGTGTAGAGAGGATTGCAGCCTAACAGCCCAATCCTATGCATGCCTGCGAGGGTATCATGAAGTGATCCTGCACTTCAAAATTTACCATTACAGCCACATCATAGGCCTGCACATTGCAGCAAGCCTGACTTTCAAACTAAAAGCTAGTCTGAAATGCAATAATAAAATAAAGCAACTCGAGGGCTTTGTGATGGAAAGCAAGAGCCCAGTTCTGCTGCCTCAACTTCTGTGTTGCATCAGCTAATGTGGCATCAAAACTGCCCTACGTTTTCCTGCTGCAAAACCACTGCAGGAAGCTTCTGTGCAGAGGCGTTGTTACGGTGGGGGCGGTGGGCCCCAAGCGGTGTGTTGCGGGGGGGTGTACCTGCCTCCGTCCCGCGCTGGCTCCTCTTCAAGTTTGGCCCTCCCGACCGCCCAGGCACTGTTTGGTTCCAAAATGGAGCCGAAAAGTGCCAGGGGGGGGTGCATCCTTGCGGCGCGCGAGGATGACACCACATCCCCTGAAGGGCGGGCCGTATTGCATCCTGTGGGGGTGTCGCAGCAGCAGCCCCCTAAGGCCGCTACTGCTTCTGTGTTCAGGGGCTGCTGATGTCCACCATTAATAGGCTTACCATCCATCCCGGGACCATACTGGAATCCAGGCTCGGGTCCTGGAACAGTCCCGAAACCTTTTCCTGGCCGGTTGGCAAGCCGCTGCCGCCATTTTTAAAATGTTAGAAACTTACCCGGGCGCCAGCATCTTGGATCACGAAATCTTGCGAGATCCAACATGTCGGCGCCAAAATCTCGTGACGGCAGGAGGCTGCCTAATGACCTCACGAGATTTGGGTGCCATCATGTTGGATCTCGCGGGATTTTGCGATCCAAGATGCCGGCACCTGGGTAAGTTTCTAACATTTTAAAAATGGCGGCGGCGGAGGAGGAGACTGTGGGGACACGGCGGCGGCAACGCGGGCAAGGCAGCAAGTCACAGCGAGGCGGGCAAGGCACGGCGAGGCGGCAAGGCTGCGGGGACACGGCAGCGGCAAGGCATTGCACGGGCAAGGCACAGCGAGGCAGGCAAGGCATGGCAATGGCAAGGCACGATGGCGGCAAGGAAAGGTGGGCATGGCAGTGGCAAGGCAAGGCGGGCAAGGCAAGGCGGGCAACAATGGCGGCAAAGCGGCAGTGGCGGCGGCGGAGGAAGGTAAACCTATTCCGTAAACCTATTTAATTAATTAATTAATTTTTGTGTAATAAATGAATAAATAAATAAATAAATAAATACAATTTTCGACCGCGCGAAGCGAACTAGCTCCTGGTACCTGCAGGATCACCTTTTTTCATACATACCCCCTTGTGTTCTTTGCTCAGCTTGTGAGACCCTACTTTGTATTGTATATTATATTATACTGTATTGTATAATATTGGGAGTCGGACTTAGACCTGGAAGATCCAGATTCAAATCCCTGCTCAGCCACGAAGCTTCCTGGGTGACCTTGGGCCAGTCACTATCTCTCAGCCCCACCTACCTCACAGGGTTGTTGTGAGGACAAAAAGGAGGGGAGGAAATGTGTACACCACTCTGATCTCCTTGGAGGAAGGGCGGTATAAAAATGTGAATAAATAAATAAATAAAATAAATAATTGAGCTAAGAGAAAGCCTTTCTGTGGCAGCCTTGGTCTTGTGGAATGCCTCTCTAGAAAGTGCACATGGCTTCCATACTGTGTAGCTTCACGCACCTAAGAGATGGTGTGGGGGGAATATAATTTTATTAAACAAAATAAATAATAAGAACATCACCTTTCTTAGACATTTCAAGGACTTGAGTTCAACTTCACCTACTGCTAGCTATGTCCATGTGTTTAATAAAGGGTTATTTAATGAATGATTCTTCTCTTTATATCAAATACAAACAACCATGTTGTACAGCAGAAGTCTTGTAAATCCTGATTTTGGTGCAATTAATTCTGTCAATAAAAACACATTTCCATTTTTCACAAGCATGTAAACAACATATTTCGTGCTTTCGTGTTAGCAAATTCAGTGTTAGTACTTATTAGCTTTACAGCTTGCATACTATCAATATTTGAAAGGTTATTGACAATTCAATCACTATATTAGTCCAAACACTGCAATATGTTGCCTTTTTCCCAGCAATGTAGAGATTCACAGCGCAATCCTGTCTACCTTGGATGTGGAGTGGGTGGCACCCCCGCCGCACATCCAAGGCAGAAAGGGCCCAGGAGCAGCACAGCTGCAGCGCACCTCGGGAGAAGTGAATGTTCATCCCCTTCCCCCAGGTAGAGCCCCAGCCGCGGCAATGGGTCTACTTGAATGTCCACTGGGTATGTTGCCGGTGGACATTCAGGAGTCCTGTGTCAGGCAGAACAGGCCCAGGAAGGGGGGTAGAATTTGGCAGAGGCCTCCTCCACTGAACCCTCCCCCTTCCTGGGCCTATTCCACCAACCCCCCTCCCGGAACTCCCTCTCTCGCCCTCCACATTACCCTCCCCGACAGGTGAACCTACCTGGGCGTGTCAGTGGCACATCAGGATCTAGGGCAGGTAGCCCAGTGCCAGCCTCACTCGCCGGGTGACGCAAACGTGCCTTACAGCACATTTGTGACACCCTGGAGTGGCAGGACAGATATTCCGCTGCTCCAGCCTGTAGACAGGATTGGGCTGTCCACGTCATTGAAAGCAAAAGAGGAATGAATGGTCAATATACAAAATAAATAACTTTCCATTTTAGCTGGCTTGTGGAGCTTCCTCTGGAAACTGGAATGATGCTTTTTCTTATCATATTTATATTCTTGGCCACTGAACCATAAGCAAATGTGATTGTTTGAATTTACAGAAGAAAATAAGTGTACACATTCATCAAATAACTGAGGTTCTACTACAAAAGCTACTCTGTAAACAAAATCAAATTTAAAGATATAAAGGAACTATGATTCCTGTACTTTTGCTCTGGTTGACTGTTGCTTAAATTCCTTTCAATTATGTTGGGACTGTTTTAGATCATTGATTTTTGGAACAATCTTATCCTTTTGCTAGGCTGCGCAGTGGCCTCTGAGCTGGCCTAGGGTGTTGCAAACGTGCCGTGCATCTAGGAGCCTCGTGCACCAGGACAGATAAGGCCGCTAAAAGTGGCACAGAGGTTGGGGGAGGGTGGGAGAGCATAATGACTGGGTGGGTGGATCGGGCCCAGGAGGAGGGCAGGATCAGCGGTGCTGGTGCGCGCCAAATCCTATCTCCCTTCATGGGCCTTTTCTTCCTACACGGGGCTTTTTGGTTCTGCGCCAGCCATTGAGCTGGCACAGATCCGAGTAGCCCCAATACACAGGCTGGGAGTTTACCTGGGGTAAGGGAATAAATGTCGCCTTACCCTGAGGAGACCTCCAGCCTGCTCCTAGCCAGTGCTGGAAACAGCATGGGCCACATGGGCCCGCTGTACCAGTGCTGGATAGGATTGGGCTGTTTAGTTTGTAAGCTACCTTGATGGTCCCTTGAATGGGAATGAAAAGTGACATCAACCTCTTTTAAATAAATGATTTCTCATAGGAAGATGTAGAAATGATGATGATGATGATGATGATGATGATGATGATGATGATAAAACTGCAGACCAATACTTGGCGGGTTAGTTCCAATCAATATGTGAAATTCAGCCTCTACCCCTCACAGCATACTGCCGTAATGAGAATACTGTACAAGGTTCCGGGTGGGGTGAACTCTTCATGAAGCAGCAGGCTCTCAGCTGGAAAGTACTCCTGTCACCAACAAACAGGTGATTGGCCTACGTATAACTGTAACATGGAGGTTGCTTACAGCTGTATTGCTGAGGCACCCCTATATAAGCCCTGTGCTGATGTTCTGTAAGTGTGAATAATCTCACAGTGTCTATGCTCACTGAACATTTGGGAGTGTCTCAGCAAGACCTGCCCCTGCTTCCACTGCACTCTGTAGCTCCTCCCCACCTTCCCCAGAGACAGTGTTTCTCTGACGAGGAGGCAGCCGTCCCAGTGATTTAGAACACAAGGTGCCCAGCATTCCACATTACAGGGAGATCCTCTCCCCTTAGAGAGCATTGACACTTCACTCAGACAGATGCTGTTCCAGGGAAGGGTAGGCGACAGACCTACGAGGTGTGGCAGGGTGAAAGGCACCCCAAATCCACTCCTCCCCCACCCTGACGCAACAGGCATCGGGTCACTCCATGTTTCAGTTGGAAGTATCCCTGGTGCCAGTTCCTGCCTGCATTTCCTGATCTGCTCCAATCCAGGATCAAAGCTCGTAAACTCTGCTGCCACTATGAGAATAAAGCGACACACACACACACACACACACACACACACACACACACACACACACACACACACACACAGAGAGAGAGAGAGAGAGAGAGAGAGAGAGAGAGAGAGAGAGAGAGAGAGAGAGAGAGAGAGCATCCTTGAAAGCTTCCCTCCCAATTACATGGCTAATTCCACACAAAACTAATGCTGTAGCATATAGTCCAGAGTCTAGGAGGCCAGAGGCAAGACTCTGATTGAGTTCAACCAACCACATGTAGGTAAAGTTAAAACATAAAAAGAGTTTATTAAAAAAATGAAGTGGGAGTATGTTCAATAATATCAGGATGTGCCAATAGTAGCAGGGAATTATAGACAAAGTTAAAAGCAAAACTAATTTCTCAAGCATCTTCACTCACTTCTCCCTATCTGTATTTATTCCCTGAGAGACATTAGTTTTTCAGATGCCATCACACTTTTCTGATCCCCAGGGAGGCAGGTGAGAGCTTGGCCATGAACAGGTAAGATCTTTGAGGGACTCAAGTCAAAACACACATGAGCATCCTCCTTGGGCTTGACCTTAAGAAACCTATGTTTGATTATGTCCCTAGTCCATCTGATTGAATGGTTTATGGCCACGTGGGCATCCCTACGTGCCCTCTGACCTGGTCAGGTGGGCTTGAATGCCCAATCAGCTGGTGCACACCAATCTCAGCAGGTGGGCTGGCTAGGACCTCTTGTTCTTGGCTGAACCTAGACAAAGAAGACAGTGATTCTACAAAACAAGCGGCTTGCTTGGCTGTGTGGTCATTTTGTAATGGCACTGACTTCGAAGCATTCCAGGGAAGCCTCTTTCCCACTAAAGGTTACACTGAGGCTTGCCTTAAGGGGAATAATAATAGAAAAGAAGGGAGCCAGGCAGCTCAGTCATCATGCCTGTACACAGTGGCCTTGCCTCAGAACTCTAATCCTCCCATTGTCTTCTGTTTACATTGCCACCACCCTGACAATGTGATCTGCACGTCTCCATTACTTTTAGGAAATCACGTAGCCCCGATGGGCAAACAACCCCTTCTCACTCCACCTCCATGGGTGCCAAAGAATCAAAAGTAAACAGTAGGATCCAGATATCCATGGTACAAGAACCAGGTCTGTTGTACAGGTTGAGTCTTATCTTGTGCATGATGAATGTGTTGCTAAGGAGTAAGCATCAATTACTCCTGAGTGGCTATTGAGTATACACACTTCTTCAGAGTGGTAGAGCTCAGAGAGAAGCCATAAATGGGAGCAAATCCTCTATGAGAGAAGATGGATGGTGTTTACAAAGGTAGCTGATATTTGTTAAAGACCAAAATGGTTCAGAAATGATTTTTGTCTTTAAGTGACACGACCTTTCCAAGAACCTTCTACAATTACTTCACCCAAACAAAAGGGATGTTAAATTCCGGCCCTCCATTTATTTTCTTTAGTAGCCATGGGCTGCATTACATCAGTAACTCCAAGATTCCTCTTTCTGTTATTTTCCTGATGGCATCAAATACCTATTGACCCCTGTGACAGCTGTACAAATAAGGATGGAGCTATGAGGGCTAATTCTTACTTTCAACATAAATATGGAAAATGATTGAATTTAGGTTTATTATCATGATTCTCAAGAAAACCTCCCCCCCCCTCAGCATAAGGACTCTTTCCAAAATCAGTACACAAAATGCCTTTGCTTATAAGAACAACGTCTGGATAACAATGGCGACTGGGCTGGGCCCGTATGGTGGCAGCTCCAGCCCTCAGTTTTTCCAGTCTCAATTAGATTTTTGTCTCCTACCTCCAAACATTTAAGCTGTTGCTGCTGCTGCAGCTGTGTTGTGCCTTGGAGAGCGGATGTGTGACACAGTGCAAAGGTCAGGACAATGCTGGGAAAGCAGAAGAGAAGCAAAGGAGACTGTAAATTCCCCCCTCTCTGCTCAGCAGGGAGCACTTGGAGTTTACTTCATCTGAGAACTTCTTTGAGGTTCCCCCCACAAACAAAAGCAGCTGACCATGGTTTTGCTATTGTTCCAATAGGCTAGACTCTAAACCCCCCTTTTGTGTGTGTCTTTTTTAATCATCCTGAGTGGATATCAGGCAATTTCTTGTTCCTTGAATGGTACACAAAAGCTCTTCTCTTCGTGCTGACAACACTGGCCATCTCCACAGAGGCCCTGCACAAGCCCTGCTATATATTCATATTCATGAGCACACCATTCATTCTGATACTCAACCCCCCCCCCCTGCCAAATGGGTCGAAAGCACTGGGAGAATGGTGTCAATCACATTGAAAATTGGAGGCTCAGAAGACATGAAAACGTTGAAGGAAATCAAGACTGGTTGACTCCCACAGATAAGACAATCTGGCTTTCCTCTGTGATCACTTTCATTTTGTAACTTTTCTCTGGCTGTTGTTGACCATCTCTATCCTGAAGCTCGCTGAAGGGTGCTGAGGCGAACGCCAGAGAGAGAGAGCTGGACTGTGAAAGCAACATCTTGAATGAAGGGTTCTATGAAAGACTAGAACGTTATTATATTGTAAAAACCCCTTGGGGTTTAGAACAGTCTGCCAATGCCTTGAATAAAGTCAGAGGAGAAATCCAATGACCAGAAAGGCGGTATATACTTTTATTATTATTATTATTATTATTATTATTATTATTATTATTATTATTATTATCCATTGTGAAGGTGTTTGTGAAAGGACGTTCGTAACATTCTATATGAAGAATTGTGCACAGGAGTACGTTTTTGGCAACTTACAGCGCAATCCTATCCAACTTACACCATTAGTGTAGCCAGCGGTGTAGCAAGAACGGGAGGCCCCAGAATGGGAAGGGGATTCAAATCCCCTCCAAAGGGGGATTCAAAGGGGATTTAAAACTCCCCTACCCTCCAAAGCCTCCTGCCCTGCCCTTCCCCGCTGGTTACACTGGTTGTGAAAGTTGGGTAGGATTGCGCTGTTAGTCCTAAACACATTTATTTAGAAGCCAGTCTTGTAGAAATCAAGTTGCTTATTATTGTTAGTGGTTACAGACTCCCTTTTCATTGAGAGTCTTTGGACAGTTGTTGCATTCACCTTGAACCTGCCACTGTTGTTGGGCACTGCTGCCTTGGTCTTTGCTGATCCTGACAGATGGATGAATCTGACAGATGATGCAGTCATGACAGGAACCTTGGATTTTGCCTTCTCTTGTGTCAGACCATTGTCTTGTCTAGCTCGGTATTGTTTGTCTCCCTTGGCTGGCAGCAACTCTCTAAGGTTTCAAGGATAGGGATCTACCTAGAGATGCCTGGGATCGAACCTGGGACCCTTTGCAGTACTACTGAGCTACGGTCCAGCTTCACCACGGAAGATGATAATGACAGCTGTGGTCTCTAGCAGCAAAAGAAATAAGAAAAGCAATGGCAACATCCCCATCAGTAGGCAATGCCAGGGCAAAGATTTAGATACACATGTGCTTTCACTAGCTTTGCAATCTCGGACTCAAATATTGCAACCCTTTCAGAATGTGGCCTGCTGTGGCACCAATCCACTCAACCCATACCTAAGAGTCTGACATGTGATGTGTGGTGCCTCATCATATTTTCTGGATAGTAATATAAATGATGTATTATTTTAAATCATGTATTTTAATTTCTGTTGTAAGCCGCCTTGGGCATTTGCCTTCGGCATAGGATAAGGCGGGGTATAAATTTCTTCAAATAAATAAATAAATAAATATTTGCTCATCAGCTTCAACTGGTTTCTAGCTAGGGTGGCTGCCTGACCTACTTGAGATAGAAGAATCCTTCCTTTGCACTCCTATCTGAAACTCAGCAACTTTTTCTTACCCCCCAAATAACTGCTGTCTCATCAAGATAAAACTTGCAAAGGAAAATGTGATCTTACTGGAGACATCAACACTTCATAATCCCTGTCACTTCTCTAGCCTGTGCCATACTTTCAAGTAAGCATGGTTTGAATCAGGGTCCCAGCTGAAGATTACCATTTCCTCTGCAGAATATAGGAAACCTTATTTGAGTGACACTTAAGATTCTTAACCAAGGCAGGAAACGCTGGCTAGGTCATCAGCAAGAATGCTTTTGGCCTGATTTCTGGCCATATTTTACAGGCTTGCAGTTTCTCTTGATAAATATCTCTACTCTTGGGGGCCTTACCTGAGAGCTGCCGTTTATCAGGCTGGAGATCTCATGCTATTTGATTGCATATGCAGCAATATAAAAAATAGCCACACTGAGGAAATTAATTCTTAATTAAATAAGAAGCACTCCCTCAGGACAGTAAAGCAATCAAGCCAGATTAAGATACCCTGCCTATTGCCAAAGAGGAAATGTGTACACTCAGTATGGGAATGAGATCCAAGATTTTCTGGCTCAGAGATCCTATTGCCAAAGAAATTAAAAAAAAACAACAACAACTAGGTCTTGTGTTACATGTTTTAGGCACAGTCATTACAGAATGACACTAATCGTGTTAGAAGTAGAAACCATTTTTTGTGTTATTGTTGAAAGATGAAACCCTATACCCTCGTTCTGTTATATTATTCAAAATAATTTGTGCGGGGGGCTTGGCTTCTCAACGGGTAATTTGAACTACAACCTTTCACTGTTGAGAAAATCAGCAGCACAGGCCTTCCTCCATGTTCCCCAAGCTAAGCAGATGATGATTGGTGGGAGAGCCTTCTTTGTTGTGGCACCCTGCAAGTAGAATGCCCTCCCCAGGAATATTCGCCTGGTATCAGATCTGATATCTTCTTGGCACCAGGCAAAGATATGTTATTTGCTTCCAGCATGTTGTCTGACATGACTGATTTTACTAATGTTTTTTATTGGTTTTGCTGGTTCTTATTTTTGCTGGTTCTGCTAATGCCAGTTTACATTTTTGTTACTGACTTTTACATACATTTCATCTAGTCTTTGTTATAAGCTATCCTGGGATTTGTTAAACTGAAGGACCGCATGCACATTGAGAAAGTCAATACATAATGTGTGCATGCCTAAATACCTTACAGTTCAATCCTGTCTACATGAAACACTGGCAGTGGTGCATCTCTCAGTCCATCAGTCCATTGCTTGGGCTGCCATTGCTGCAGCTGCTCCAAT
Source organism: Plestiodon gilberti rubricaudatus (assembly GCA_026170595.1). Classification (NCBI taxonomy): domain Eukaryota; kingdom Metazoa; phylum Chordata; class Lepidosauria; order Squamata; family Scincidae; genus Plestiodon; species Plestiodon gilberti. The sequence continues at coordinate 82,808,130 of JANXHW010000001.1, forward strand.
GGCCTGCAGCTGGTAAGCCCCATGCTAGTCGCAGCAGACTGCACACCAGCCATCGGTGCAGATAAAGTGGCGGCGGTGGGGATCAGGTGGGGATCATTACGGAGTACTACAGACGTATGATGTCTTCAAATGTTTGTTTTGTACACAAGTATAAAAGTGGAGTCTGTTGTAAACTATTGTAAAAACTGATAACAAAGCTGCTGATCCTGCAGGAGATTCCCCAAAAATAGCAGTGTGGCCATCATAGTGCCTCAGGCTGCATTTGGTTGAACCAACTCCTATAAAAACTTCTCAGGTCTCTTGGCCACTGTCTGATCATTTCCCAGTTCAAACATGCTGCAAACTATCTGCCTTCCTGCTGGTTAGAGAGTGTCACCCTTCAACGGCTGGAGAGAATATTGAGAAAATGCAAATTTCTGTTGATAGAGTTGTTGGCATGTTGTACTCCATTCTTAGAAAGCAGAATTGACATCTTGGAATAACATCCATAGTTTTCTTTCTTATGCCAGATCCTGCAAGGAACACAGTGAAGACATGGAAGAGTGGTAGTAGTAAACCCCACTGAAATACGTGAAGCATACTCGCCGGTGCACAGGATCCTGGGCCACCGGCCGGCTCCTTATGGTGGATTGTGCTACCCGAAACAGAGTAGTATACTGTGAACTGGCACAACAGGCAAAACCTGTCAATTTATTCACAGTGGACAATGTTCCAGGGAATAGACAACGGCAAATGGATAAAACAATAGATCACAATTGAAGATTGCCCCCTATCCCCACCCCTTGTAAATCACAGGGATCATCCTTCCTTCTTCCAAAGGGCTGGTGGTTGATAGATAATCGAGATTTCTCAAAAGTCCTACTCTTGCAAAACTAGGGCAAGCAATGAGCTGCCAAATGGGCTCATTTAACAGCTATTTTCCATTTGAGAAACCCTATAGAAAAGTTCAAAGTAGACCTGGTTTACTTTCCAGCAATGCCCTGGCCTGCTCTGTATGTATTCCACTAAGAGTTAAGTTCATGGTGCTTCCTGGTGGTTAAGATTGTTTGATGCGATGCTTAGAACAATGTTTAGTGTCCAGTGTATCACTTCTAAATAATATTAATATGATTAACAGCCCAATCCTGTGTAAGATACGTTGGCTGGCCTAAAGGGCCGGCCGCCATATCTTATGCAGGATCTGGGCTGCCCCAGGGCATCCCGGGTGCACCTCAGGGGAAGGGGACAATCGTCCCCTTCTCCGGGTGTAAGCGGCTGGAGGCCTAATGGACCTCCTCGAATGTACGCAAGCTCCGGAGCTCACGCAGATTCCAGAGCCCTCCATGTCGGTGCAACTCAGGCCTTGAGAGGGCTTTGGATATCAGTGTATCTCGCCACCAATATCCCCATCCTCCACAGGCCCTGGGCGGCCAATGGCCACCCTCTCCAGACACTTGATCCGCCCTCCCCCCATCCCTGCCCCGACCGGTGTAGAACTTACCTGCTCCAGTGGGCGTGGGACCGGGTAGGAGCTGGGGGAAGGGCCTCCGGCCTCTGCGCTGGTGGTCCTTACTTGCCGGGTGTTGCGCAAGTGCTTTCCGGCACTTTTGCAACACCCAGCGCCAGGGGAGAGCGTGCTCTTCTGGTGCTTGTTTACACAGGATTGCACCGTTAAAAAGTGGAGAGTTATTTTAAAAATGTATGCATATTCTTATCAATTCATTCTTAGCAATGAATTCAAATAGCATTGTTCAAATAACTTGTCACCCCAACATTGAAAATAGTCTAATCTGTGGCATTTCTTCCTTTCTTCTTCCTTCTGCGAATCCGCATATGTCTAGTTTGGTCCCATGTGTCTGATGTCATAGGGATGTTTCGAAGGTTCATGTAACCGTAGCCATATCATAGCGGGTGATTAACGTGAGAGCACAGTGGCTAGATAACCTTTTCCAGGTCAGACAGGTTTCTTGTGTTACTCTGATTCTTGAAACAGGTGGAAACATATTTGGAAATTAAGATGTTAAGTATTTCATAATGATAGCCCTTTAACTGCCCAAATCATGAGAGTGTCTAATGACAAGATTCAAAGCTTTACAGTATTGTTGATTTTCCCATATAGTGCCACACACAAATTCTGAGAAGGGGGGGGCACACAGTTCTTTTCTTTCTCAATGTAGAAGTGAGTTTTTAGTTCATCATCTATGTACCACTGAACTCACTGCTGCTGTTGACAATATGTCCTCTCCTCATCACCAGGGAACTGGGGACAACATGAAAGTCCTTACAGAGGTAGTGCAGCCCCAGCTGGTCTGGACCAAACATTCACTCACAGTAAAGACGCTTTGCTTGTTTCTTTGGTGAGCTTTTTTTCTTTTTTCCTAAAGTGTATGTCAGCTTCGGAAAAAAGACAGGCAAAAAATAGGGGAAGTAGGAAAAATATGATTGGACTTTTGGCATTTCATGGTGAGTTGGAGGGGATAAAGAGCCTGAGAGTTCAAGGACTGTGGGACAGAAAATACTGCTTCCTTTCACTGAAAGAATGTGACTGGAAGTATCCCTGAAGGAGATTCATCCTGTTGTTATTTCAAGGATCCTGGCAAAGCTAGTCTTTGAAAGCCACCCACGAACAATAGAACGAAAACAGCTGCGCAGCAACCCGAATCTGGTTAGTGAGTGTGTAAATACAGTGGAGTGCGATGAAAAGGTCACTGACAGAGGTGTCCTGCTGCGCTACAATGCATGCAGGTGCTGGGGGTGTATTCCTCATGGCATCATATCACTGATGGCAGGGAATTAATGGGTCATGTATCGCCCAGCCTCTTGTCCCAGCCCCGCGTTCCATGAATGCAACTAACTCTGACTTTGCTGCAATATTCAACACCATTATACAGGCTTCATGAGGCCATAAATTGCCTGTTGCCTCGCTCCGTATTGACAGAGATCCCTCACCCTCCTCACATTTACTCCAAAATGAAATAACTCTTCTCAGATGCCCCCAAGGAATGGTGGCCACATCTGTATGCAATCACTCCACCCCTATGCAGCCCTACATGTTCTCCCTTAACCGAACGTCTCTGCTGCTGCTCTTTAAAAAAAAAAAGTGTTGAAGAGAGGTCAGAGGTTTCATGGTCAGAAAGCATGAGACTGTGCCTTGGCAGGTTCTAGATGTTTAAAATGCTGTTGTAGCATCATATGCTGTTGTGTTGATTGGGGAAGCTCTTACTATGCCTCTTCCTTTGCACACACAGGGAGGGTTGTCCCTTCCATGATGCCCACAGCCTCTATACTGATGGTACATTGGGCATTACCACTGCCATTGGGCATTACCATTACCACTGCCACTGGCATTCGTCAGGTGGGCATGGACCCTCAGCCAGTGCCCAAACTGGCTGGCCTCTGGTACTATGCCTGGTGAATAATATGATCTCTTGAACTATTTTGTAATGAAAGCCTAAGCAAAGGCTAGCGTGACTTATATGTCAGACTGAACGGACCGCTAGCAAATCATTATAGCTATCATTGGTCTAAAGCCTGCTGCTTATTAGAGCAGCAGTGAAATCATGGCATCCTTTTCTGCTTATAGAGAACAAGGTTACCTATTAATGCAAATGCTTGTTGCTCTCAAAGTAGCAGTAAATGACGTAATATCTTAGCTTTGGAAGCATTATACAGAATTACGTATTATATTATTTGTATTTCTTACTACTATTATTTCTTTGCAGTAGAGGAACCACCACCAGCAACAATAGCAGCAGCAGTAACAGTGGACGGCAGTTCGTTGCAATGTGCCAAAATTGCTGTTCGACTTCTGTGTTCATCACTGTTGAAAAAGCCTCTTTAACCTGTTTCCTTGTCTTCCTTTAATCCCACGTGACAACGGCTCTTGAATAAGATCCTGCTTCACTTTCTTTCATAAATAATCAGAGCCCCTTCATACATTACTTGAATTATAGGGCTTACATAAGCATGAGTACTTTACGCTTTGGATTATCTGCAATTAATGTTCAAGTGAGACTCATGGATCTCGCCTCAAGTCTGAACTTCCTGATTTCCCTGTAGTCAATCATTCTCCCTGAAACTGCACCATTGTTTCCCACTTCACCCCTGCCCTCCAGCATCGACAGATGCTTCCTGTATATGAAATAGTTTGCTTATAGTCTACAGGAATGTATATAGATTAACTTGAACCATTTTGTTAGACTTTTGAATGAAAAAACAATGTGTAAAAATAAACAGTATTGTGTTAAGGTGTTAGTGTGTTGCAACCATTTTTTTCCCCTCGCTCTCTTCTGTACTTCTGTCTTGGGAAGGACCATTTTCCTGGCTGTTCACTGACGACTTTGTAAAAATGTGAACTCATGGTTAACGTAGAATAAAATGTCTTATGCTGATTTACCACGCAATCCAGTCTAGAAATAGACATGCGGAGCTCTCGGGGTAAGCTGTGCCAGCGCAGAGGCCAGCACCGCTCACTCCGATGGCCTCCAGTTGTCATGTTGGCCGACGCCGGTAAGGTCTGCACCGGGCGGTGGGAGGGATGGCAGGGGAGGTGGCCATTGTTTGGCTGGGCCCGGGAGGGGGGCAGGGATATTGGCAGCGTGCTCCACCATATCCCCATCCCCTTCCTGTGCCAGGTCGGCCTGGACGTGCGCCAGCTAAAGAGGCCCATTGGGGCCTGCGGCGCTTACACCGGGGGAAGGGGACAAATGTCCCCACATCAACGTGGCCCTTATCCTGACTAGGATGCAGCAGCTGGCCCTTTAGGCCTGCCGCCACATCTTAGGGAGGATCGGGCTGTTAGTTAGGACTTTATATCTGCCAGAATTATTCTTTCCATTTAATCCAGGACATTCGTTAATGCAAATGTGTCTTTTCTTTTTCAAATCTTGACACTACATTTATACGCTACTATTCCAATCCTAATGTTCAATGAAGCTAAAAAAAGAAAGAAAAACAAATCACCCCTCAGTGGGCTGAACATATTGTATGTTCTCCTTTCTATTCTACTGTCTATCTTTCATTCACTTGTGATACAGATGATCATTCTTCATTTCTTAGTTTTCTACATTCCATGGCATTTAGTGCTGTTATCTTCTCTTGGTTTCACTCCAGTTTCACAAATCATTACGTTCAAGTCTCTGTCAATGGCTCTTAAATAAAGTTTCATCTTTCACTTGGATTTGTTCCTCAGGGCTCAGTTCTTGACCTCCTTCTTCTCTTTATATGCATCTTCTTGATAACCTGATCTCTTCTTTTGGTTGTGATGCTGTTGACATCCAGCTCTCTCTTTTTGTTCCTGCCTTCTGTTCTGTTTTCCCTTCCTTTGATTCCAATTCTCTTACAGCTATTTCTGTCTGGATGTTAAGATTGTAAACGACACCTTAATTTACAGCAGGCAGAAGCCCTCTTTACATGTTATCCCTATGTGTTCTGGTATGTGTAGGAGGTGAATGAGACACACTGTGGAACCATAAAGCCTTGTCCCACCAATGCTGGGCATGTTAAGCCCCACCCCTTCATTCTGTGATCAGTGCTTGTCTCAACAACAAGCACTGATCATGGGGGGAGCACCTCCCCCTGACTGCTATCCCTGGAACCTTAGACCAACACAGATCACAAGGAGGGCTGGGACAGGGCTTCACTTGCCTGTTAGCAACAGGAGCGGAGATTGTCAGCCCAATTGTTCTGACCTCTCTCATCTCCTCCACATGTAGAAGAACATATGGGGCTTGTGAATCCTTGTGAAGAGGACTAGAATTTTTTTTGTGTGTTTTCCTTGTAAATTGGAAGAACAATAGCCGCACAAGTGATAACATCACTCTTCAGTCCTTTCAACAAATTGAGAATTTGGGCATCTTTGAACCTTCTCTTTCGTTTTACTTCATATTTCTTTTCTAGCTAAGGTTTGCCAGTTGTCTCTAACATTTCCAAAATTCATCCTTTCTTCAGTGTTCTAACAGTATGCTCTTATGCATGTCTACTCAAAAGAAAATACTATTTAACTGAATGGGACTTACTTGAAGGTAAGTGTGCATAGGATTACAGTATGCTCTTATGCGTGTCTACTCAAAAGAAAATACCATTTAACTGAATGGGACTTACTTGAAGGTAAGTGTGCATAGGATTACAGTATGCTCTTATGCGTGTCTACTCAAAAGAAAATACCATTTAACTGAATGGGACTTACTTGAAGGTAAGTGTGCATAGGATTACAGTATGCTCTTATGCGTGTCTACTCAAAAGAAAATACCATTTAACTGAATGGGACTTACTTGAAGGTAAGTGTGCATAGGATTACAGTATGCTCTTATGTGTGTCTACTCAAAAGAAAATACCATTTAACTGAATGGGACTTACTTGAAGGTAAGTGTGCATAGGATTACAGTATGACAGCCCATTCCTAACTACCCTCCCTCCCCCCCCCCAGTCGATGCAGTCATGCCAATGGAGGAGGAGAGGAACAGGTCGGAGACCGGGCGGTGAGGGAGGTGCGTCAATGTTTAGAAGGGGGCAGTATTGGCGGCAGCAGCAGCTTTGCTGATATCCTATTCCCCTTCCTGGCCTAATTCTGCCTACCTGAGTCCACCCTGACTTGCATCAGGAAAATTGATGGCACAGGTCCGAGTAGACCCAGTAGAGCACAAGAGGCTTACCCCAGGGCAAGGAAACAAATGTTCCCTTACCTGGAAGAGACCTCCAGGACTGCCCCCCACAGGATGCAGCCAATGCTCTGATGACACAGCTGCATTGGCGGCGGGAGGGGGGCTTTGGATAGGATTGGGCTGTTTGTGCACAACCACAAATGAATGTGCCTCACTTGGAGCAGTGGAATAACTTGGGTCAGACTTCATGTTCATTCACTTCATCCTCTCTTGATGCCTCCCATTACCACAATATTTGCACATCATCATCAATAGTACACATTACCATTTGCTTAGCAAGATATGTTGTTTGCTCATCCCATCAAGATTCCAGCCTGAACTGTGTTAAGCTCCTACTATTGTTTTTCCCCCTCTCTTTTTCATTAGCTCTCCTGTTAGTAATTGAGTCTCAACAGCCATACAAAATGGAAAGAATCATTGTGGAGTCTGGAAGCCACTGTGGACTCAACGCAACATGTGCAAGGCTTGTATTTGCCAACATTGCATTGTAACTTTTTAATAGCTATGTACACAGAGAGCTAGTTAAATAGTGGGCTTCCCCCCACCCCCCACAAAAAACCTCCCAGCATAAATGTGCTTTAAGTGTCAATGTTCTTTAGAGGAATCTACTTGTCCATTCCCAGAGATATTTCATGAAAAAGTCATTCCTGCTTTCAAGGTTAATCACTCTCAAGGGGATGCCGTATTTGCTTTCTTTGCTTCATTAGTTGAAAAAGTGTGATGTTGCATTTGATCCAACTAAGGTCACATTTGACCCAGCTGAAGAAAATCTTGAACATTCTTCTGCTTCTTTACCAACCACTCCAGCTTTGCCTATAAAATGTATCTTCTCAACTGTGTTCTACTAGATATTTATTTCTCACAAAGTTCTGTCTGAAATTCCGTATGAATGAGGCAAATTTCAAATTAAGGGCCGATTACAACATACACATTTCATAAAAAACAAACACAGAACAAAAAAAACTGAGGACAAAAACATTTCTATTGGAACTAGACTGCATTCATTCGACATTAATGAAACTAATTGACTGATTGACCCTGCTAGTATATTCTACAACAGTATATGGGAAGGTAACTTTTGCCTTGAATGAATTTAGCATAGCAGATTCTAGCTACAATAAACATATATGAATTTTCAGGGAAGTACAGAGGCATTTTTAATATATGTTGGCAAAAACACTAAAGGGTCTAAACCAGCAGTTCTCAAAGTCCCCGCTGCTGCCATGACTCACCTTCTGCAGCTGCTCCCCCATCATGACCCACCAGGATGGCCGCCAGAGGCCTTTGCAGGCCTCAGAACGGCCTCTGGATGCAACCAGAAGTCGTGCCAGTGAAACCGGAAGTCACTTCTGGAGGTTTTCCGAGGCCTGCGGAGGCCTCTGGAGGTTGTCCTGGTCCCAGCACGATGGGAGAGCAGCTGAAGAAGGTGAATTGTGACCCAGAGGTGGCCTCTGCTTGCTTCCATTTGACTCCAATTTGGAGCCAAACGAAGGCAAGGGCGGGCAACCCACCTCTCCATCGGGCCGTGACTCACCAAGTGAGGCACGACCCACACTTTGAGAAGCCCTGGTAAACTCAGTGTCCTCAGGTTATTTTAAAGAAGGTATACATTATTAATTTCCAGTACTTTTTGACGTTTTTACATTTAAAGTTCATTGGACAAGTGATGTGGTGCTGTACAATGCTGAACTTCTTATTGGCTCTAAAGGTACAGTGCAACACTTTTGAGGACACCTCAAGGGACAGGAAATGTGTTTGGAACAGATGGGGGTCTAACTTATGTGTGATTACAAAGCATGCAGCTGTTTAGTGTCATGAAGCTGACTAGTTCTAGTTACCATGTGACGTATTTAGCCTTTAAAAAACTGCTTCAAATACAACATCTGATAGTATAGTATGAGGAAATCATTAGAATTATTTGGGGGTGTACTATACCCTGACATGCCAAGCTGCTGCTAGCTGTGAATATACTGAAAGATCAGAATATATCAGAAAGTGCAAAGTTAGCAAAGAGGATGGAATATATTGAAGTGGTCAAGTCTCACCTAATTACTACAGCCCTAAAATACATTGATGGTATTGGAGAAAGTTCTTAACATTGTTAAGTTCTTAACATTGCAATAATGCAAACTTGTGTGCAAATGTTTACATTAAATCCATGAGAAGGATCATCTCTAGATTGTGTGTTTTTCTGTGTTTAATAGATGTTGTATCTATATTCTGAATTGTATAAGCTAGTAGAAAAAAAATAAAATTGTGTGTGCAATAGGGAATACTTTGTAACGTGTTGCTTAACTGGATTCAGCTACCCTAGGTTAGTCTGACATTGGTTCATGTCTGTGGCAGATGATCCAATAAAGAAATGGTTACTACGACTCTAGAAGCAAGTGATTTGTATGATTGAAGAGACAACTGAAATTCTATAGTATCTTAGAGGTAAATGATTTCAATTAGATTGGGGGTTCAGTGCAGAATTTGGGGTGTAACACAATAGGTGTAACACAATAGGTGTAGGTGTAACACAACAGATAAGACTTTTGGCTACTTCTGTTATAGTAACAGCTATCATTCACTGTTGATTGTGTAGTGTAGTCCCTTCTGCTACAATAATGGTAATGGCCATTAGTGTAAAAGGACTATTTGAATTTAGTAGACATGATGTTCAAAGAATGCTTGGTCTCAAATTGTTTCTGACATCAATCAGCAGCATGTGCTACATGAAATGATATTTAACATTTATATAGCACTTTATGAGTTTGTAAAGCACTTCACATACCGGTATGTTATCCCGATGGAGTCCCTACACCAACAACAACTGTATAAGGTAAGTAGGTACAGTAAGCATGATTATACCCATATTGCATTTGGGGAAGACTGAAAGGAAGTAGCTTGTCTAAAGCCACCTAGTGAGAGTTTGTGGCAGAGGCACGATCTGACCTGGGGAAGTCCTGATCACTACGCTATACCAGCAAATGGAGTAGTCCATTATTAACCTATTCTCCTTCTGTACTTCCTAGCTGAGTTCAGAGCCCAATCCTATCTAATTTTCCAGCACCAATGCAATGCAGCCCTGTGGTAAGGGAACAAATGTTACCTTGAGGAGGCCTCCATGACTGCCCCCACCACCACCACCACAGGATGCAGCGCCTGCCCCCTGGGCATGGATGCATCAGCACTGGAAAGTTGGGCCCTCAGTTGCTCTCCATTTTCAACTATGGCCAATATTGTATGTTAAGTACTGTATGTACTAATTTATGACATCTAAATAAGATAATGGACTGTCCTGGCTGAAAGGAGCTGTCTATTTTAATATCAGTATTTCAAACAAATTCAGGGGACCAGGCATTTGGTTGGCTCAGCAACAGGCCATAAATCTTGTTTTAAAGAAAACAAATGTACAACACTTCCTCAGTCATGTTTCAGAAAACACATGAACATGCACGTCTGTAGGAATACCACCCCTCTGCTGCCGTTATGAATGTGAGGGGGCACTTTATCCCATCCCATCCTGCATGAATTGGGACAGGAAATCCATGATGATACCCCATTGGGTGTTGGTACTGTTGGGAGTAAGCCCTGTGTAGCCATTTGCAGCCTCTTTAGCTCCTTGTGATGTGAGTCTGTCGATAACTCCTTCCCATCCTCAGAATAGCCTGAGGATAGCCAGTCACTGTTAGAAACTGGGTATGAATGTTTTGCCTCTCACCAGACTGGCTGCTGGTGAAGATTTTTGTCACCTACCCCAGGCAGTTTTGTGCGGTGTATTTAGCCAGGAAAGTCACAACTGGCAGGAATAGTGCAGGGAGTAGGGATTTGGACTGCATCTTCAGGTAAGCAAGAGTCAGAGGGTGAACCAGAACTGATTTCAAGAGCCTGTCTGGCTTTTAGCAGCCCAGCAATAAGGAGGAAGAAAACCTACTTGCCCCAGTTTCTAATGTGAACCATCTTCCCCTTACAGTGCAATCCTGCACATCTCTAGGCTGGCGGAGTGCACACTTTCTAGTGCCACTTTCCACACTCCAGTGCGGAGGCAGGCACTGCTCTCACACTGCCGCCGAACGGACTCCATGGCGCTGGATGCAGGTGAGTGCTGTGCTGGCCAGCAGGAGGTCATGAGGCAGGGGTGGCGAGGGAGGGGGCTATTGGTCGGCCCAGCCTGGGAGGGGGTGGGGATATCGGTGCTGGGTTGCGCTGATATCCAAAGCCCTTTCCCAGACTGGGTCGGTCTTATACGGCCTTCCCGGATGTGTGCCAGCTAAAGAGCTGGCGCACATCCAAGGAGGCCCATTGGGGTCTCCAGCGCTTGCACCAGGAGAAGGGGACGAATGTCCCCTTCCCCCAAGGTGAGCCCTGGCCCCGGCAGCACGGCCCACATGCATCCTGACTAGGATGCAACGGTCAGCCCTTTAGGCCAGCCACCACATCTTAGGCAGGATCAGGCTGCCCATCTGGTTAGGACTAAGCCATTTATAGGGCTTAAGCTCCTCCCTTCCCCTCGTGCTATCACTTCAAGGAAATCGGACCATCCTGTCTTTTATGTAAAATGATTCAGCAGCTGGTCCCTTAACAAGCTCCAAAGAAATAAGGCTCGCTCTGCCATACCCCAGTTCCTTCAACAATCCAAGCCTTCAATATTCAACTCCTAGCCTTTGTCAAGTAAGTCATTCCACGTCTCACTTTCGCACCTTCTTCGTCAAGGCTGTTGGGAACTAGGTGTTAAACCCAGTGGAGTGGTCTACCTGTTAGCACAGTTAATCCAAAACACTTATTAATGACATAGTTTGCAGATTGAGTAATGTTTCTTCCACACTCCTGGAATTCTGCAGAATGGCTATGACAAACAAATGAAGGTTTAACTTGGCAGGGCAGTGTTCCCGCTTCAGCACACGACTTGTGTTCACTCTATGCAGAAAGTCCCCATATGACCGAGTCTCATATTAATGTAATGGACACCTTGTCAGGCCCAATCCAGAGACACTTGTATACCAAAACATTATTAGGCAGTCAAGTAGTTCTGTGCTAGGAGGGCTCACAGGCAACGGATAGGCAACCACCTCTGACTATGGAAGGGGATCACCAGATAAGGCTGAGGTCAGAACTGCCTCAGTTATCTTTGCCTCCACGTGCACGCGGTGTTTTGCATATGGAGGCAGAGCAGTGGATCAGCTACATGGGAAGCTGTGCTTTTCATGTGACCAAGGACATCTTGCATAATAACAGCCTTTGCAGTGTGAAGGACCTGTACATCTCACTCTTGCGCTGCTAACAGTAGGGCAAGGCAAAGATGACGGGGGAAGAAAAGATGGGTGGACTTTATTTGTGAAGGGATGTACCTATTTCCTCCGTTTTGTATTTGTGTTCTGTTCTGTTCTGCAGTGTGTTGAAAAAAACCAATTGTCTGGGGGAAGACAAAACTAGTCAGAGTTTTGACCTAGGAGGTTAATGGACTAATCCTCTCTCCCTCTGGTGTGCAGGATGCAGGGCCACCAGTGCAGCCCTGCATGCCGACAAGGGACTAGGCTGGCCAGAAAGGTAAGAAAAGAAAAACTCTACTTACCTCCCGAATGCTGCCTGGTACCCGATAGGACTCCTCAGATCTATGCTAGTTCTTTTGCTGGCATAGATCTGAGGACCCTGCTGGGGTGTCAGGCCTGGGACAGGGGTTTGAATATAGCAGTTGTCAGTGCTGCTGAGATCTACACTGTCCCACCACCACCCCCTGGCAGAACCACATTGGCGGTTGACCTGTGTAGCACAGCTGGCAGCAGCACGCAGCCTCCTGGCCCTTCAGCCAGTTGGAGCACTGCGCAGACTGGTGGAGTGGCTTCCGCAATGGCGTATCTCATGGTACGTTGGCAGACTTCGTGGCATGCCAGGAAGCAGACATCAAAAGCATTGGTTAGATAAAAGGTTTGGCGGAAATGGTAAGCTAAAAACACTACTTTGGAGAAATGAAACTTGAAACTGATGTTCTGATGGGGAAAACGTCTGAGAAGAAGAATCAGTATTTTCTATATAAGTTGGGCTGAGCTGGAGCACAGCAGTGGCTGGTTGGGAAAAATGAGAGCCAGGACAAAGAGCTGTGACAGAGGAGACGGCTGCAAGTGAACAGGAAGATGAATCACATGTGGATGTTTCTTTCATTTGGAACCTGGCTACAAAAGGAAACAACTCGAGTTAGTATTAGCTGGATGTGTTAGCCCTGTTTATTTTCTTATCCATTATGTTTTTATGGTCTTTGTTTTTGCTGATTTAAAAACTAATTTTCCTTGTTTATGTTTGTTCACGCAAACCTTTTTCAAAATCTCTAGTAAACATTTATTCTCATTGTTCATCCACTTTGTTTTTCTAAGTTTTGGAGCTTTCCCACTCATGCCTAATAGCTAATTCCATTCTACTCAGTATTGTTCAAGCGACTTGATCATAAGTAAATGGTTTCCCAAGGTTGACACCTGCTTTAGTGGAAACAGCCATATAAAGAATTTCCACTGGGTGGCACTGGGGAGGTCCACAGGAGGGAAGTCACAAAGCGAGTGCTGAGCAAGCTGTTTCTACTCACCTTCCCTACCGATCATCATGGCACACGGTACTACTGCTATACCACGACAGTGGTCATCAAACAAAAACAGGTCTCCTGGTAACTCATTTCGGTAATCATTAATTGGTGATGGAGTGTCAGCTGACCTATTGTTACCCCACTTGCTCAGTGACACGTGTAACACACACGTGTGCTGAAACATGTGCATTTAAGACACCTCTGACTGTTGGCTCATTTCACACCCCAACGGAAGTTGGCATTTACAAAAGATGAGAGAGTCGGATATAGGTGCAAACACAACATTATGTTTTGGAGGGGGGAATAAACTTTGCAATATAGGTGGTAGGAGAAACACACACAAAAAAGCAGTCAATCATACTAAAATGTTTGAGGGATTCCTCATTGGAGGGGTCTCTTGCCCCTTCAAGCTCACTCCATCTGTCCTGCTGACTGTTTTAATTGAGGGAGCCTTGGACCACCCTTGGACCAACTCTGGTCCACTTGGTGCAGCCTCAGAGCCTCCTTGCAGCCCCTGTGCCAGACACAAGGACAGCTGTGCATGCTCCCCTGAGCCTCAGCTGAGCCACCCAGGAGGCAGGAGGCATAGCCGCAGCCTGGATGACAGGAATGTGGCCTGCTGAGGCCTCATCAAGACCCAGGCTGTTGCAGTCACAGGAAGAGCCAGTAGATGGTGAGTCCGACCCTTGATATTTCAGCTGCAGATAATTAAGATAATATTGATTATCAAATGGTGTCTGGTCTGGCATACCTGGACTTTAATGTGTGTATGTGGGAGGAGGGAGAAGAGTTTGGAGTACAGGTGGGCCCCCATTTCCGCTGGGGATATGTTCCAGGCCCCTCCATGGATACTTGAAACCGTGTATAAGAGCGAACACCCCCTCCATGGTTTCCTGAGGGCCCCCCCCCACCCTGCCTCCCCTGCAGGCAGGCATGCTTGCCCCCCCCCAGCTCTTATTTTTCTTTCAGCAAGCTTTGTTTCTTCCTTAAAACAAACAGAGAAGCAGCCTCCATTGCAGGCAAGTAGAACGAGACTAAGTCCTAGAGAGGCTCTGCAAGATTTCTGTTAACCTTGCAGAGCCTCTCTAGTACTTAGTCTTGTTCTACTTGCCTGTAATAAGCAGCCGGCTGCTTCTCCTGTTTCTTTAAGGAAGAAATGAAGCTTACTGGGAAAAAAGTAAAAGCCTGGCGGGGGTCCCCACAATCCGTGGATAACTGAAACCGTGGATAGCGAATCAGTGGATATGGGGGCCCACCTGTATTCTGGGAGGGAGGGAGAATGGGGAAGGGATTAGAGATACAAAGTGGAAACACATAGTCTGAGAAATCCCTGGAAAAATAGCAGGGATGAAGAGGGTGGCTGGGAATGTACAATGGAGGGACATTACTGTTCTATGGATGGTAGTGGTGAGATGCACACTGGCAAGACCAGTGGATCCTTATTCTTTAGGTTGGTAAATCGGCTTGAGCTGTCCTGATCTGGAGGTTTCAGTAAATCACATATAGCCTCCAAGACAAAGCAAACAAAAAAGATTCTGGGGCTGAATAGTGTGGATATTCAAAACACGGGCATTCCTGGCTAAGACAAAAAAAACAAAAAACAAAAAAACGTGATTGGGGTGAGGAGTGATTTCTCAACTTAAAGAAAAGTACTCAGGTTTGACTCTCAATGGTTCAAAAATGTGGTTTCTATTCAGAGGCTTTCCAAGAGCTGAAAGGTGCTCTCAGGCTGGTTAAGGATTGGGGGAAAATACTGTTGATTGAATAAATTTAGGCTCTCCTGTGCTTAACTGGATTACAGGTGGAGAAGCACTTTCCGAAAGATACAACACATAGAGGTGAGGATGCCTCAGTCCTTCCAGAGTTCTCTGTTCTGGGCATGCCTGTTTTCCAAGCTTGACCAAACTCAAGCCAAATGGAACAGATCTACATCCAGTGATCAATCGGAAAAGGAGGTTCTTTGCTTAGGCCTATTCGTGCAGAAGCTTCCTCGGTCTGTGTTGTCAGTCTCCCTCCAGATCCATCCTGGAGGCACATACAGTAGGTTCAGTCCCTGCCTGCTGTCCTTCAGGTCATCAGTTCCAGGCCAGCTACATGTTTGAGCACTTACAATTATGTACAGTGGCCCCAGTGGATGACATTGGTGACTTGGGGTGACACTGAAAAACCTTAAAAATGCACCAAATATACCTAATATGATGCTATGCTATGGCAGGGGAATATGAGATGAGTAGACTGTAGGTTACATGATTAGCAGCACAATCCTATCCAATTTACACCACTGGTGTAACCAGCGGGGGAGAGCAGGGTGAGAGGCTTTGGGGGAAGGGGGGATTTAAATACCCTTTGAAATCCCCCTTTGGAGGGGATTTGAATCCCCTTCCGTTCTGGGGGCTCCTGTTCTCGCTGCACAGCTGGTTACACTGGTGGTGTAAGTTGGATAGGATTGTGCTGCAAATGGAGTATGATAAAACCTCTCATCATCAGTACAGGACCTGTGGGTTGTACTTTGTCTGATACAGAGACTGGTGGTAGATCCAATTGGCAGGGAGGGAAGCCCTGTCCATCCAACATCCAGATCTTGGCACATATTGTTCATTACAGTCTTTAAAATTATTTTACTTATCAAAGTGTTCCATAGAATCATTTCAGGTTTTCCAGATTATTATCATTTTTTGCCTTCCCTGCTGAATTCTTGAAAATAATAGAGGAAGAAACACTCTTTTACTACCCCACTTCTCTCTCAATTCCCTTTTCCAACTTTCACATCTTTAATTCAAAGTAGCACCAACAAGGAAAGTGACCTCCAGCAACAACTTGTATTACATAAACATTGTACTGTGAAAGAGGCCCCAGTTCAGTATTTTCCAAGTCCAAAGCATACCTAGTGGCAGATCACATTTGCCAGGTGCTGGCAAAAATTCTTACAACAATTTCAATTACTATTTCAGACCCAGATTTAATGCTGCATTTTTCTTGGTGTGTGTCAGTGTGTAAATGTGCAGATGCGACACTTCATTTCTTATAGGTGTTTACATTTCCTGTTCTTTTAAGTGGCAGACCACATTGTTTCTATTATCCGCTTCTGTCAACCAGATTAAAAAATAAAAATAAAGAAGGAAGACAAGGTGACAAGTTATTTTTAGGCGAATGTGCCTGTGTGACATTCAGTTGCTCTTGCTTGATAGTTTGATGAGGGTTCTGGGGAGGGAACTGAGAGAGAAGGAAAAGTTAAGCATATCTAGATGTGGCAACTGTTAGCTTCTGCTAAGGGGGGGATGGTGTGGAACAAAGAGAAAAGATTCTGAACCACAAGCAGCTGCATAGTTCAAAGGCTTTATGAAGCCCAAAGGCAGTGATAATCTTCAAGAGCCACCCTAAAGGCTTTAACAGCAAAATCTTGCTGTTAAAGCTAACATAAAGATGTTGCCCTTTGATACCTGGCCACATTCGAGAGACTGAGGAGGCAGGGACATTTTTCAAGGCCAAAGCATGTGCCCGCTTGCAATTTAATGTTGTGGTATTTGATTCTGATGTGATCTTTTCAGTTTACTTTGCATTCAAAGAAAATAGTCTTCTGCCAATTTTACATTTCACAAGCAAAGTAAAATAATTTCCCTTTCCCCATAAAGGTCACCTTTCTATCCATAAGATGCTCCTTCTTCTACATTCAACAAAATGGCAAAGCTCTAGTTGTGAGTGAGATTGGTGTCTGTCAACATTACATTTTTGTAGCAGTGCCGGTGCCAGGTTGCCTGAGGCTCTGGAGCTACACTGGGTCCCTTATGGCACACCTCTGCCCACTCTCTGATGGAGTGCTACCACTGCCACTGGTTCTTAAGACTCAGGGATTAGCCTGTCCAGGTGGGTCTTCTGATGGACACTGGCCCTCAGCCAATACCTGACCTGGCCAACCCCTGGTGCTACCCAGTGTCACTAAGGACCCTGCAGTGAAAAAATACAATGATAAACACTAACAGACATCTTCTGTCGTCAGAAGAGGCCAGCTTGGAGTGCCACATCCATGTACTTTGGTATGAACCAAAAGACCAGTTCAGATTTTGATTAATGAAAAATGTGTGTGTGGCAAATGACCTAAAAAGGGGAACAGTGTTAAGGTTGTAGAGGTTGTTGACAAAAGCATGTCAGGATTCTGCTGCTGTTTCTGGAATGATTGTTGCTCTCTGTGTGCTTACTTGCTACCTGGTCAGCCTGTGTGTTTGTTTAAATGTACAGATTATTCCAAAAATTTCACAAATGTTCTGGAATCTCTCCTCCAAAAAGAAATGGATATTGCAAATGTCTTCCCTGAGTGTCCTGGGAGAATAGAAAATGACATGAGGCAGGTTAGGTGCAGGTAAATTCACATCCCAATGGAATCTGCCAGGCTGGTACCAGAGTATGGGAGGGAAGCATTCAGGTTGCTCCTTTCATACTAGTCCTACACTAATTCTGGTCACCCACATAGACGGGTGGAGAATAGACAAAAGTACCCAAATCAAATCAAAATACTGTACCTTTATTGGCATAACACAAAAAGACATACACACATATATACAAATAAATTAAAACAAGTGATACATAGTACAGAGAGCAAGCAAAGGAGAGGGCAGGAGGCTGTAAAGGAGTAAACAGTCAGTAACCATTTTGATTAGATTCTACTAGATTGGCCACCATAGAAGCTCTTCGTTGAGTAATTAAATAAAGAAAATTAGCTAGCCAATTAATAGACCATTTATCAACAGATGAGAGGAGAATCGAGATGATCTCTGAATCCGATTTCCCTTGCAGATTTGCCAACAATTGATATCTTGTCGTAAGTCGTTATACCATGAACAGTATAGAAGTGCATGTGGTAAAGATTCTATATCTGTCAAATTACATGGACAACAGCCCTGGGTCTTAGAAGATCTATCAAACCTATAATCCATCGTTGGATGGTAAGATGTTACATCTAGCTAAGGTTAATGCACGTCTTACTTGAGGGTTGTCAACCAGAAAAAGATACTGTTGGGTTTTACTGAGGGCACAGGGCAATTGTAGATGTAAAGGAACACGCTCAGCTGAAAAACACACATGAAACCAAAATTTGAAAAACCTAATCCATATTAGAAATTGCAGACGATGTTGACCAGCCTCAAGGCATAGTGCTGCATATGGTACGCAATGCGGAAGACCAAAGATTTTATACAAAAAGGAAGACGACAAAAGTACCCCATATCTAGACTGTGGATATTGGATGTGCAGAAACAGGAAACTTCAGCCAGCTCTCTAAATCAGAGCTATCTGCTGCATTTAGGTAGCACATTCCTGAAAATCTTCAGAAAAGGGACAAGAATAGAGATTAGCAATCCTATGCACGCCGCCCAATGGCAACACATCTCCTGCACTGGCGTGATTGTGCCTTCCCATCCGATCCATTGTTTCTCCTGCTGCTTGCTGACAAAAGTAAGTCAGTGGGAAAGCCGGGAGGAGGCGGAATGGTGGAATGAGGGTGGGGATGGGGTAAAACAGGGTGGGGGAGGGGATTATGGGGTAGGGGGTGGAAAGATTGGGCCCAGGAAGGCCAATAACCTATCCCTCTTCCCAGATCCAATCCCATGGCGCGGGTCCATGCGGACCTGCGTCAGCTATTTAGCTGTTGCAGGTCTGAGTAGACACCCCCCCCCATGCCGCAGAGGCTTACCCTCTTACAATTGTTCCCTTACTTGGAGAAGACCTCTGCAACTTTCCCACAGGATGCAGCGGTCACCATTTTGGTGCAGAAGGGGGAATGGATAAGATTGGGCTTATCCATGTCCTTTCTCAGGGCTCTCCAACTGACAGACCTTAGATGTTGCAAAGAAAGGATTAA
Organism: Plestiodon gilberti rubricaudatus; assembly: GCA_026170595.1. Lineage (NCBI taxonomy): Eukaryota > Metazoa > Chordata > Lepidosauria > Squamata > Scincidae > Plestiodon > Plestiodon gilberti. Next base: position 82,827,181 of record JANXHW010000001.1, read on the forward strand.
CACGGTGAGATCCATGAGTTGCAGAAGGAATTTGGATCTAAAGGATCTCACACTTCTCCCATGCTACAGGAGAAATGGAGAATAATTTGTCTTCCTGTTTCACTGTGTTCTTGCAGTTTGTGAAGTGGCTCTATGTTCTATGTGGAACTTACCCCACATGACTTTTCTTCCTTCTTAGATTTGCCCCAACTCTTGTCCCCTACTTGCTTCTTCTCTCAGCCCTTACCTCTGTTCCTTGCATTATCTTCATTCTTGTGCATTAACTTCCTCCTTCTCTTGTTCAGTTGTAGTCAACTGTAGATCATCCAGTTGGTGAAGTTAATGAGATGGGCTTCTAATTTTCCAAATCCTGGGGAAAGTATCCTTTCTTAACTCCTGCACTATAGACAATAGTTGTGCTTTTGGTTGCTCACCTCTATAAATGCACATTCGTTATTGACTCTTTGGGCACTTTGTTCTGCCTGCCTGCGTGTGTGCATGTGTGTGTCTGTGTGTTGTTTTCTAGCCATGCAAATAGATTTAAGCTAAGGGTGTGGATTAGTGCAATGGCTCTTGATGATACAAAGGTACTGATATCTCGCTTACGGCGCAATCCTGCCTAAAGATACCCGGCCGGCCTAAAGGGCCAGCTGCTGTATCCTAGGTCATTCCCGGGTTGCCCTGGGGTAGTCCAGGTGCACCTCAGGAGAAGGGGACTCTGTCCCCTTCCCCAGGTGTAAGCCAGCTGGGACACTATGGGCCTCCTCGGATGTACGCTAGCTATGACATTGACGTACATCCGAGGTAGCGGGGTAAGGCCTAACCGGGTTGGGAAAGGGCAGAGGATATTGGCAGAGCATGCCTCCAATATCCCCGCCCTCTCTCAGTCACTGGCCACCCCCCTGGCTGCCCCGTTACGCCCTCCCCCTGTCCCTGCACTGACCGGTGCAGGACTTACCTCCGCCAGTGGGTGCTGGGTCTGGAGGGCAGCGGAGTGAGAGCTGCTCTTACTCTAGAGTCATTGCAAACGTGCTTTATGGCACGTTTGTGACAGCTTAGAGTGGCGGAGCGCGTGCTCCACTACTGTATCTTGAGAGAGGGTCAGGCTGTTAGTCAAAGAAAAGCAGTGCTGGTGAAGGGGCATTTGGGGCTTTCTCCACATAAATGTTTGCAGGTTCCATAAACATAGCATATTATTTTTCTCTACCTCTCAGTCAGGAGATCTCCTACTCGTACTGACAAAAAAAAATAATAATACAGAAAGAAAAGGCAGATTGAGGTGTGATGGGGTCAAAGACATGGACAAGGGTATAGCTAGCAATAGCTGAGGGCCCCTCTGTTTTCTCTGTCTGTTTTATGTATTGCAAATAGCAGCATAGCATCCATGCACACACATCGTAGTTTTCTATGGTTGAGTTTCCCATGGCTGTCTGATTTCCCCACATGGGAGCACATTAATGAGAAGCAGTTATGACAAAAGAATATTGGGAAAACCACCCCATAGTGGCATTTCCCCCCTGTAAAAAATGATCATATAAACTCACCTCTAGTGGTTTTTTTTTACAAAGCTAAGGACTGTTTTCTACTTCAGCATTAACGTGACCATCACAGCACAGTTTGAAACATCAGAGTCTTAACCCATTAATATAATCAAATGAATTATTAAATATATCAGAAGACCTATACTAACACCTCTACCCCATATTATAAATAATGGAACCATCTATATAACCATATTCAATGCCCTTATTGATTGGATAATGACTATCACCATTCACTTAGGCATTAAAGAATTGTGTATAGTATTGACGAGATAGATACTAACGTAGTATGACAGGTTCTAATGCTATACTAACATTGTGATCTATGATCAAAACCCTTTTTATGCCACATGCTGCCCAGGGGTCTAATCCTATTATTGCTCAAGCGATAAAGTGATGGGACTCCCGTTGGCTTCAGCTGGAAGAAGGTCTCGGGGATATGATCAAGATGGAGCTTTTACTCCTAGGGGAACTGGAGACACACTTTGTACATTTCCACCAGCTTACATTGATTGGCATCACTCACGAGTGGGTTTTTGATCATTTAAAATTATATAGGATAATAAGGTTTATGTATATTCATGGAGTGAATTCTGCAGTGTAAAGGTACTGCTAGCTTATTTGTCCCATCTGGACAAGTGAAATCTCAGAAGTCACATGGCTGGAAATAAAATAATATTTTGAAATGTTATTCAAGTTCCAGAAAAAAAGAGAAGAAAGGCGAGGGAGACTCATATAAACGACACTTGGCTATGTTCTTCCTAATTTCTACAATGAGGGGAAATGCTAACAGGAGGCTGGTTGATATATCTCAAGTCCAAAGGTAAAATGAAGCACAGTTTCCAAACTTCCCTCAGGACTCAAGAGTATGCCTGCCCCTTCTCTTGGCAAGCTGGATGCCTCTTGGCAGAAGTCGTAATGTGGTGTTCCTCTTTTCCAGGTGGAACATGCTCATTACTTTATCCCTCTTCATGTGTTCTTCTGACAGGAATCTTGCATTTTCCCTTGAGCCATCTAGTTCCCATTGTTGTTGAAGTAGGGGGTGTCTGAGGCCCTAATCATATCCCATGTTACAGCTGTGCCAATGGAGGCTGTGCTGCAAGCTATAGGGGGGCTTGATTGGTATTTTTTACGTATCTCATAGGCTGCCCGATTGCCTATGGCCCATAGGCTATGGGGCTCCATGGGCATACGCCAGCCATTTTGGCCAAATCCACGCACCAGCTTACCTGCTCCAGTGCAGGCCGCCAGTCATAGCAGTGGGCATCCGATGCTTCTGCTTTGTGGTGGCGGCTTGGAAATGGCCGCTGGTGGCACGCTCCCACATGTTGTGGGACAGCATCCCACTATCATAAATTTGAGGATAGTATCGGGCTGTGAGATGAGCATTTTAGGTTCACGTGAATTTTCCACATTCCTACCAGCCCTGTTTCCTGAACCTGGAACCACACTTCCTCTCCTACTAGTCATAGGCAGCACCAGAGAGGGGAGGCAAAGGAGTGAGCCTCTCCCCAGGCTTGTAGCTCACCACCACTGCTGCCTGCCCCCATTCCTGGCCTTCTCTGGTAGCTTGAAGGAAAGGCACTTATTTATGAATTTTGCTATCTAAACAGCTTTGTGAACTTCATTGATAAAAAGCACTAAATTATTATTATTATTATTATTATTATTATTATTAATAATAATAATAATAATAATAATAATAATACATAGGTTATGTATAACATCCATGCAAATTTGGATTGTGCCACGCAAGTGGATTCCCTTCCTTTCTCCCATATAGACTGAAGGGGATGGGTCCAGAAATCAGAACAATTGCTACAGGACCTTTGGCAACGGGATATTTGGTACAATCAATCCCTTACACACCCCTGTATGTCCTTGGACTCGAATCTCAATGGAATTGGAGGAAAGGGAAACAAATGGGAAAAAAAACTAATCTTGGAGATGGCTCCTCTAATGGAATTGGATCTGCATTTCAAATGTAATGGTTATTTTATAGAATGCTATTACTTCGAGGACAGCAGGAAACTTTTCAATAGTTGTTCTATGAGAAAAATATCATCTGACTGACATGGCATAAAACAGCATGTTTCTCCATCGAAGAAATTTCCATTGAAGATTCATTCCTGCTATTTCTCTTGCACGCATCGTGAGGGCTTTTCAGAAGACATTGATTTTGATATTAGTTACAACAATCACCTCAATATATTCATCCAGAACCAGCAATCTTCTTGGTGTGCAGAGACTCTAATGTGCCTACAAAGCGCCCTGACCACAAGGGCTTCTTGCAGCCCAATCTTATGCCCGGCCACTCCATATGCAGCTGTGCCAATGGAGCACATGCTGCATGCTATGGTGGGGGAAGTGACCAGAATGCCAATGAGAAGTAAGCAAAAAACGTTTTTACTTCCCACTTGGTATGCTTTCTGATCAGCAGTGGATCTCCTTGAATCCATGTCAGCTATGTAGCTGGCGTAAGTCCGAGGTGAGGAAGGGGGTGTGTTGGACAGCAAAAGAGGGGATAGCATCCTGTGCAAGTTGCTGCCGCTGGGACCCACTCCCTCCGCCCCCCAAACCATGCTCGGTTCTTTTCCCTCCCTGCCCTGAACCTCTCTCAAACCACCCATGTCGACAACCTACCTGCTCTGTTGCAGCATCCAGGCAGTTCTGGCACGTGTGGGGAGCCACTGGTTGTTTCCACCAGTGGCTCCATTGCGCGCAACAGCAGCACAACATTTGCACCATCCCTGGGCCTGATCACTGGGAAGATCCACTGTCATACAAAGTCCATACGATAGGGCCACCAGTCATTTCAATGTGGGGGACAGCCCTGGGCACACTTTCTGTACCTGAAGAGCTAGTATAGTGTAGTGGCTATTAGCCTGAACTGCACATCAGGGCTTCCTCAGTTTGAATTTCACCTCTGCCATTAACTCTGTTGCTGTCCTTAGACAAGTCACTCCCTCTCAGCCTCATCTTCCCAGCTACAATATGGGGATGATGATAATGGATTAGAGCAAGATAATATATGTAACACACTTTCAATATCCAAAAGAGCTACACAAATATATACTGTATTTACATAACGTACTAATAGCAGCAGCAAAAAAAAAAAACCCAATGAATTGAAGGCTGTGTGTGTAGACTATACATAATTTTACAATTTGATGTACTTTTGTAGGTGGCACATTTCCCATTGCAAAGCTGATGCCCGTATTTACAAGCAGATTCAAGAGGAAAACTCAAATGGAGAAAAACATCAAAATATTAAAAGGATTATCCACTATCTTTCCACGCCTGGTCTTCCATAATTACATATCCTCTTTCTCTTTGCCAACTTTTCTTTTTGCCCTAAAAGCTAGAGAATTCACTTGCAGTTAGAAACTCAGGTAATTATTTTTAGAAACGTCCCCCAAGCTAAACCATTGACCCATGGAAATCTATCAAACGTAAACCTTCACAGGTTGTTTACATGCTTCATATCTGTAAACTACAAAAACATAACCTGTGTATTAGGCCTTGTACTCATGACCCACTGACTTCTTGACATCTTGAGGTTATGCATCCGAAGCATGCATAAGCAGGAAATGCCAAGATCCTTGCAGCCACATCCTGGTGTGACTGCAGCGTAAATTAGAGCTGTGTAAAAACCCTGGGAAAAAAATGTTTTGGCATTTATACCTACCTTTTCTTTCCTTTCTCTTTCAAATAAGCATGCGGAGCAAGAATCCTTTTAATTAATCAATGGAAAAACTAAAATACTGGAAAAATGAAGACAGCTGTGAATAAACTAGTAGGAGGAATCTTTCATCTGGAGAATGAGCTGCTACTTACATTTGCCATGAATGATGTGATATGTCAAAGAGAGGAGAATGCCTTTGGGAATTACACTGATGTAAGATAAAAGATTACCATTTAGCGACATATATTGGTTCATCACTAATGGTTTAAGTTTATTTAACAGGAATGGTTTTAAGAGGGTTTTTTTTTGTTTTTGTTTTTGCTGGGGGGGGGGAGAGGGGAACCAGAGACTCAAAGGTCACAATTTCCACTAGTAAAATAAATTAGTCTTCCTTTTCCTATAATAAATTTTGCAAGGAAATTAAAGCCTGCCAAGTTGGGATTTTTTCCCAACTTTTGCAATTGTTTTCTGAAGAACAAGTGGCAGATTAAAAAGTTGCATCAAAAAAAAAATTAAATCACATTTTTTAAAAATGTGAGATAAGAATAGCATTAATAATATGGTACAGAGAATACTCTGCTCTGGGTTTATAATCACCACTGGTTTCTTGATAAGGTAAAACTCTTGGGGTACATGATTAAGGTTTCCTTGTTATCTCTTCGGATCAGAAGGAGAAGGGGAGGGCACAACTATGGAGTCACCATTTCTCTATCAAAAGAGACAAGTTAAAATACAGTGGCACAAACTGTAAGTTTACAGTTTCACCTCAAAGTAATTGCAGTACTCTGGAAGATAGCTTGATCAATATATCCAAAATCTACCAAAATCAAAGTAGATGAAGGCCCCCATTGTGGGATGCAATATTTGAGTTTTACTAAGGAACATGAAGTTAGAAAAAGAACTTATGCTTTACAACATGTGTGAATAAATGGCTCCACATCAACCTAGAGACAGATATCAAGTAGGGCGTCAGAGGGCTTTTTCTTGGGCCCTGTGCTGTTCAACATGTTTGCAAATATCCTGCTTATCAAATTTTCAGTTGACAAGAAGCGCTTTGTCTGCGCAGCTGCGTGGCCACGTGGGGAGTTGCATTGAATTAGGCTGTCCAACTATATATAGAATTGAAAGCAATGAAGGGAAATTCAATGTATACTCATCTATTTTTCTGCTACCTGCAGGGTTTGTAAAGCTATAGGGTCCTCTATGGTTGGATCAAGTGATGCTCTAAAAGCAAAAACACACAAAATAAGTTAATAATAATAATAATAATAATAATAATAATAATAATAATAATAATATATGCCCTAAATGGCTATATCAGCACCATTGCTGTATACCAGTCGTTCTCAAAGTTCTCCCCACAAGGCCACCTCGCAGTCACCTGGTGACTCCATGGCTGAGCAAAGTGTCTGGTTCCAAGGTTCAGGCCCACATCTAGTGATGTTGATCTACATGTTGAGAGAAAGCACACTTTCCATTTCTACAATGCTCCTTCACAATGGGTGAAAACCAGAAGTGGTCGCAAATGTGTTTGAGCGGTGATCTACAGCAGGGGTTCTCAACCTTTGGAGGCCCAGGTACCCCCTATCACGGTCCAATTTTCTGCTAATTAACTGCTAATTAATTGGATTAATCAAATAATTAATTAGGCAATTAATCGTTAAATTTAAAAGTACTAAAACAATTTTAAATGTGAAAAATGTCTTTAACTCTGTGTGTGTGTGTGTGTGTGTGTGTGTGTGTGTGTGTGTGTGTGAGGGAGAGAGCCACACACATGCAAGAATCTATTTTTTTCCTCCATCACACTTCCCAAAATCAGCTCCTCCCTCCCCCACCCCAGCAAAGTACATTTTCCAAAGTACAAAAATAAGCCCAAAACCAAAATCAGAGAGACAGAAGGGCTCCGAAAAAAATTACAATTTAGAATCCATGTTAATTAACACTGAATTAGCTGCTGATGGGGCAGATAAGGGATAGGGCTTGGCATACCCCAGCAAGAGATCCGTGTACCCCTAGGGGTACCCGTACCACAGGTTGAGAACCCCTGATCTACAGCATGGGGAGACCGGCAGTGGTCCCTCTGGAGGGCCACCAGGACCCCTGGTAAGTTAAAAAAGAGCTCCTTTTCCCCAGTGGCGGAGTGATCCCCGGGAGTGCTGCCACCGTTGTCACACTGTCCCCACCCCTTAAGGGGGCAAGGGCCAGCACCCGGTTCTCCTGGTGGGTCACCACTGCTCTATACTGTAAGTTGAAGTGGAAAATGCAACTTGCGATAGCTACACATTTAATAGATGATATGACTAAAGACAGATGTACAGATGGAACATAGGAATTTTTTTTGTTTGTCTTTGCTATTGCTTCTTTAGGTCAAAGGGGGGCAGGGCGGGGAATTGCCTGTATTTTCTAGGTGCATTCAACTTTCAAGATCCTCAGTAAGAACTGAATTTCAATGCAAACTTACAATTGACATGAAGCAAATGATTTTAATCTATATTTGAAAATAAATGTTGAATTAGTGGAACTTTTCATGTGTTAGACATTCTGGGTTCAATCCAAATTTACTGCTGTGCTCATGAAAGCATCTTCTATGAACAGAAGGAGAGTTGCACTCACTGAAGGAGCTGCTCATGGAAGGGGTCCTTCATTAATGCAGTTTTCCTTCTATTCACAGACAGAGCTTCTGAGGAAGTTTGTTTGAATCCAATTCTCCTAATACCATACAAAAGCCAATATTGATAAGATTAAAGATACGCTCTCATGCCCATGTCCTTAGAAGTCAATCCCATTGAACTCACCCAGACTTAATTCTGATAAAGGATTAATATGATCTGGCTGCAATTAGGACTTGCCTGTGAAATTCAAAATGTACTCAGATATGTCTTACTCATACAATTAGGACTATCTTATGTACTTGGTGTAGTTAGTTAATGGGCAGATTTTACATGTAGAAACCACGGTTCCTTTGGGACAGGTTACAGTCTAGCTAACTTGTTTACTTCTTCACAAAGATGATTAGCACTTCCATAATTCCCCAATCCTACCCCCCACAATCCTACACAATGCAGTGCACTCTACATCCTATGGTAGGGGGCAACCAGATGGACTGGGAGAGATAAGAAAGAATATTTTTTGCTTTTTTTTATTTTTTTACAGGTAAGCTGCCTGGCTGCCAATGGTTCTTCTCAGAATCAGACCTATGCCAGCTATTTAGCTTGTGTAAATCCAAGGAGCCCCAGGGGGGTGGGTCCAGGCCGGGAAAGGGGGACAACAATAACAACAGCAACAACAACCAGTATTTATATACTGTCTTTTCTTTGGTCATCGGATTTCTCCTCTATTTCAAGGACGAGTTACACAGGCAGGCTTTCTAAACCCCAAGGGGTTTTTACAATACAATATGTTCTAGTCTTGCATAGAGCCCTTCATTCTAGGTGGTTTCCTTAACAGTTCAGCCTCTCTCTGGTGTTCGCCTCACCACACTCTGATTGACAGGCAACCTTGACTCCCACTCAAAGTGAAGCTGCAACTTCTCTCCCTCACAGAGGCTCTGCAGCTTGCCAGCGGCATGCCAACAACTCTCCGACAGCACACGGATACTTCTGGGCATACTAAACTGCCATCCTTCAGATCTTTAGGCATATGAGACGTCCACTCTACCAACTGAGTCAGACCTCCTGCCTATAGGATCCTGGGTGTAGGATCCACCCCTGATGGATCCTGCCGCCAAGATCCACCCCTCCTCCCTACGAACCACCCCTGGTTTGTCACAATCCCCACCCTGATCCTCCTCTGAACTGCCCCCGAACCACCCCTTCATCCACCTTACCAGCTCCAGTGAGGGGTCTGGGAGCCACTGGTGGGCACATGGAACCTCCAGCTGTTTGCGCCAGCAGCTCTGTATCGCATGACTGCACCGTGGCTTTTGCAACGCCATAAGAGGATTTATGGCAGTAGATCACGGGATCTGCCAGTGTAAGCCAACTATTGGTTTGGGTCATTAGTTTCTCATTCCAAAATCAAATGTTCTGGCAACAAAGGACTGATTTACAGAACACAAAAGGCACTACATTTGTTAGGCATGCTTTATAAATGCAATTCAGATTGGGAGAAAGTGATTAGAATATTTAAGTGGACTTATATCTTCAGAAAAATATATCCAGGAAGCTTTAGAAAATCACTGTGACTGTGTTTCCTTGCAAAACGAGTGTGTCAAAGAGCAGACTAGGCAAAAACAGATTCCCACAGGAAAGGGTGTCTGCATTCAATCACACAAGCATTCAATCATGCAGTCACTGATCTGCATTGTGAAGGAGCATTGTACAAATGGAAAGTGTGCTTTCTCTCCACATGTAGATGATCAACATCACTAGATGTGGGCCTGAACCTTGGAACCTGACACATTGCTCAGCCATGGAGTCAGCAGGTGACCTTGCACAAGTAATTATCTCTTCACTTTAGCTCCCTTATCTGAATAATAGTCACCCATGTGGTTAATGTAGCAATGACTGAGATTGGAATTAGACTTTTCACATGAAAAACATATGCTAAAAATGCTAAAAATAACCATAATAATGTGAAGGGATGATGTTGTTAACCATGTTTATTTTCCACGCTTCATCCTATTTGAGGATGGAAGATCTTTCACTTACTCCTCACCTTTTTTCACTCCTCCCATCCCATGCCAGTTGACCATGAGCAGCCTTAGCTCCCAACTTGGCTCTGATATGCACTCACACAGAGCTTACCAGATGGAAAGCTCTCCTAATTAGTTAAGTCTGCTTTAATGTCCAAACAGGAGCTGGCAGGCATGACAGCTGCAAATACTTTCTCCTGCAACAGACAAGCTCCCATGCATCACTAAGAATTAAATTCCTGTTTAAATAATCAGCAAATTAGATTAACTGACAAACAAATTAAAACAAACAACCTTAAGGCAAAGGTTTCCTTTCCTCTCAGTCTACAAGGAAATTGAATGCCGGCTCATTGTTCTGTATTTTATCTAATCTTGAAGGTGTTTGTAGTGACCCCATACACACATGCATATAACTTATAAGCCTTCAAACATGCCATTTGCAATGCAGTGGCTTGTGAGCAAGGGTAATGGCACAATCCTGTGTAACTTGATGCTGGCGGAGCGAGTGTAGGAAAAAGGAACTTGAAGGGACTTGGTAGGACCCGCCACCCGCCACCCAAGTGATGGGTTGTGAATTTATCCCACAGCTGCGTGCTCCAGAGATTTCTGTGATCCATAATCCAATGGGACTATACCCAACTTCTAGGTACAACTAAGTATAGCTATTGCTACACCCAACTTCTGCTTACCAGCCAGATTTGTACAGATTAGGCTTACCATATCCAAAGGGGGACAGGGTGCCTACACCTTTAACCATTGTAAAAAGAGGGAATTTGGGCAGGTGCAGCTTGTTGCACCCTTCCATGATGAGCTGCACCTGGCCAAATTCCCTCTTTTTACAATGGTTAAAGGTGTAGGCACCCTGTCCCCCTTTGGATATGGTAAGCCTAGTACAGATATATGGCCTTATTTTTCCTGCTCCATATTTTTCCTGTGTTGGAGACAGCCTTATTTTTCCTGCTCCATTCACTCACCTGTGTTGGAGACAAGGCATTTAGGGTGAGGATTTGGACTGGCAGAGGACAGAACTGTATAAAGTGTTCTTGGGGGCTACCCACAAGTTGTTCCTTTTACGGCTAAAATACATGTTATATTAAATGCAGCATTAGCCCTGATGCACGACGCTTTTGTTTACTAAATAGCTGCTGCTATTTTGAATTGGACTGTGCCATGGAGGAAGGAACTTTAACCCTCTGCCTCGATTCTTGGGGAATAGTATGCAGACTTTCACATTATCTGACCATCAGCATATTTAATGTTTTCCATATGCTATGGAAATGTGATATCTAGGCATATATCTGGCTGTTGTGGATGAATGGCGGCACTGGCAGCTGCTGAATCCTAGCCCCCATCCCAGACCTGATCCTGTGGCATGGGCCCATGCAGACCTGCACCAGAAAATTCGCTGGCACAGGTCCGAGTAGACCCCTCTGTGCTGTGAAGGCTTACAAATGTTCCCTTCCCCAGGGGAGACCTCTAAGACTGCCTCCTTGCAGGAAGCAGCAGTAGCTTTTTTGACCCCTCTGCATTAGCGGGGGGGGGGGGGAATGGATAGGATTGGGCTCTTCTAAGCCTCACTGAACACAGTGAGACTCATAACACAAGCATATGCATGTCTACACAGATGTAAGTCCCATTGTTTTCAATGGGGCTTACTCTCAAGTAAGTGTATATTGGGTTGCAGTCTTATTTCTGAGTAGGCATGTTTCGGCTCGTACTATTAAAAATACTTTTTGACATAAACCATGGTCTGTGTTTCTTGTTCTTTGGAACCAACATGGCTACTGAGATATTAGTAATTCATTGTAATTTAGCAAACAATCTGGCTTCCCAAATGGTTGGTGTGAAGAGTAAATGCCATTTTTCATTCCAGATTTTTAGACATGTTAAATTGCTAAATGTAGCAGCAGTATCAAAAACTTGACAAATTCCATATGTCTTTCTAAACGACTCTACCTTTGGGAAGGGTCTGCTTCCCTACAACCAGGGAAGCAGACAGCTTTAATTTTCTTAGTCTCTTGCATGAATTCCTCACCAAGCATAAAAGCTAGAATTGCAAAGCCTGAATGGCCCAGGGGGTTGGCAATATGATATGGAGCCTTTCAGCTCTCGGTCACTGGTTTGAATTTGGTCTAGGTTGATATGGTAACCAAAATTCCTGCCATATGACAGTTGAATATAGCCTTAAGGCTATTAATGATTTGATGGTGTCTACATTCAAGCTTCCCAGTTGGCCTTGTTGACATTTGGAATGACCTCCTCACCTCTGTATATAACCCATCCAGGTCATTGCTGAGATGCATTGATTGGACAGTGTTGACCAGGTCACATTACCCTTGTGTAGGCTGTCTAGTTGTGCTGCCATTCAACACCCCCTACTTTTAGTTCATGAAAACCCCAAATGTAAAGTTAGAACTGCATAGTTTATGGAATATGTGAGCAACTACAAATACCTTTTTTTTTCAAACCCATAATTTCCTGCATAGGCTTTTGAAAACATGTTTCTTCTGGATTAAAGACTTAAATTTTATGTATTGCCAAGCAAGCTATCCAGCAGAATTATAAATAACACACAAATAGCTTTCTCTATAATTACTGTGGTCAATTATGCTAACGCCAGCAAATAGCATTTTCAGCAAACAAATATTTGGTTAGTGAAACTCTTCATTGCTGATCTTTAGGGATAGACAAATTAGTGAGCTCAAGTCAGAACCAACCTGAGTCTGAAACTCAGTCAAAATAATAGAAAGTTTGTAAGAGCTTTAAGTTGAATAAACTGTTTAGTATTACATGTTCTTTTATTGTGTTATGTTTTGGGGTTCATTCTGTTAGAGTCATTGCAAGTTGTTTTGTGCCATAATCTTATATTAATTGCATAATATACAGTAATTAATTAATTAATTAATCAATCCAGTAATGTCACTTCCCCTAAAAGCAATCTTCTTTAATATTTTGGTATTTATTTAAAATATTTATATGTCACCCTTTCCACCTTTCTGGGAGCTCAAGGTAGCTTACATCACAGAGGACAAGATAAAAACAAAAAAACCCATCAATTAAAACCAATCAATAAAACAAGCAGCCAACAGATACAGTGACATACTAATTAGAAGTGAGGCAAAATAAAAACATGTTTAGACCCCTGTGAAAGGCTAGCAAGGAAGAGGTAGTCCTAAGTTCAAGAGGGAGAGAGTCCCAGAGGCCTGGCATCCTAACAGAAAAAAAAGCTCTCTTGCATGTTGCTGCCAACTGAATGTCCAAAGGCAATCATCACTTGAAACAGCATCACCTGCCCAGCATCAAGGGATGGGCAGACTCACGTGGGAGGAGACAATTCTTCAAGTATCCAGATCCACAACCATTTAGGACTTTGTAGATCATAATAACCAGCACTTTGAATTGTGCTCGGAAACATACAGGTAGCCAGTGAAGATGGATTAAGAAGAGGGATGTGACATGATCACATCTCCTTGCTCCTATGATGTGGAGCTTTGTGGATATGTCCTCTACTAGTTGAACTTTCTAGGCTGTCTTCAGAGACAGCCCCATGTAGAGGGTGTTATAGTAATCCAACATAGATTTTGCCTGTGTGACCGTAGCCACGTCCATCTGATCCAGAAAAGGACACAGTTGGTGTCCAGCTGAAGTTATTTGTTCTCAAGTAAGACCCATTGGACAAAGATCTTCTTCTGTAACATTGATCAGTAGGTTGTTGAGGAATTATATCGAAAGGGAGCAAAATGTTTGTTCATACAAAGTGAGGGTAATCAATGATCCAGTTGCCTGGGATCTATGCAACAAGTTCAAGAAACGCTGCCTGCCCTCTCAATTGGTTTCATTTACTTTCAATTACATCATCACGAGCCCAAATCTACTGTTGTCCTATTCACGTTGTGACCCCGAATGGATGGAAAAAGAAGTCCTAAAAGCAAATGGCACTGAAGCAGGGGAAGAGAGCAGCAAAGAGACTTGGGGGAAGAAGTGATATCCCCTTCCCAGAATTATATTTTTGGCCTCAACATTGAAACAGGCTCATTCAGCAGCATAGCCCTAAACAGCAGTGAGAAGAACCAATGATGATTTTGAATCAAAATTGCACCCACAGAGAACTTATTTGGAAACAACTCCTGGTCATTACTAAGGTTCTCCTTTCATTTTAACTTGCAGATATTATCATGCTGACATTTTGTTTTGCATGTTTGCAGAAAATTTTCTGTGGCATCGTGCCATTGCAAAACCAAGCAGCACAGCAATAAAACATTTTTTTTCCTTGCGAGAAAAGGAAGTAAGGGATTTGTTTTCAAGAAGTAAATTGCTTAAAAACACAAGGGAAATCCCAAAGGTCTCAGCTGCTTAACCCAGTGGAGGAAACTGTGGTAAGTTCTTATTAGGAACAGTGGTGTTTTTTTTAAAGTCCAAACTAAATTGGCATGCCTGTCAATAAAGTATTAGCATACCAACCTCTTAAGTGAATTGTATTTAATTTTCCTTTGGACGGAAGCAAACTAGGTTTTGGGTTTTATGGACAATGCTTCACTTTTGATTATTTCATTCACTCATCAGGGTGTGGGAAGCCAATAACAGAACAGGAATGGAGGAAGACTTCTCACCTTCTCTCTGTCTTTTTCTAGCTCACTGCTGTTGCCACTGTTGGGTCTGTTCAAGGACTGGCCAATCTGCTACTCCCTTGGCTGGTTCCCTTAGAAAATGGTGCCAGAATACACCCCATTATCCCTTAATAATATGCTTGCAGAGCCAGCCAGGCTGCAAGAATTTGATCAGTTCCTCAAGTGAACTAAGTGTATGTGCTCTATGATCCAAGTTCTGAACCTCACTCAGAAAGCATTTTCCTTTTTCTGTCCAGCTACCGAGGCCAGTTGGGAATCTGAAAGGAGATGGAATTACAGAGACATGCACTGCACAAGTGAGGAAGAGATTATTTTCCTCATTAGCATGCTCCAGTCTTGGCTTTCCTTCCCCTCCAGTTCCCACGTCAGCCAGGAAGCTGAAAAAGGAAGGAACCGCTGGACATGCAAATGAGAAGAGCATTTCTTCTGCAAGAATTTGCTTGCAAAACTTCAGTCTCGGAATAACTGTAAGGGAAAAAGCAATAGATGAAAAGGGATCTTCTCCTTTCCCCCCGCTGGCCTGTATTACTGATATGCTATAATTGTAGCATCATATTATCAGATATGTAAAAATACATACTGTATTGCATCATCAGGGAGACGTTGTCAGGGATATAGATCTAGTGTTCTGCACTCATGCCAAGATTCTATTTGCTCATTTCTCTGTAGTACTGTATTGGTAATTGTTGGTAATATAAGAGATTAGTGGTAAGGGTGCGTAGCCTTGGCCAACAAGATCTTAGCTTAGATGGGTCAAACAGAGAAGGTGTTTTCCTCTTATGTGATTTATGCTGAAATCCTATGCATGCCTATTGAATCAAATGCAGTTTATTTCCAGCCTCCAGGTGTAACGTTTGTGTAAGTTTGCAATGTTAGAGTGTATTTGGAATAGTATTCCTTCATTCTCCTAAGACTGTAAACTCCTAGGGGCTGGAAACTGTCCTTGTATTCTTTGTAAAATGCCACACACAGTGATGGTACCATATCAATAAGAAAACTTCTGGCTGTCCTGAAGAAACAGCGGGAAGGAGCTCATAGCTGAGTTCATAATTCAAACATCTGTGGAGGCCATTTCACATGTTATGTAATGAGGCCCACACTTTGTTAGATATGAAATGAGCTGTTTAGTTTTTAAGATCAAGTGCCATGCATCTCTAGTGGTGCTAGAACAAAACTGTAAACTACAGAGGCAAAATGTAAGCAAGGGGTCTAGTCACATTCTAAGAGGCCTCAAGGGCTGGCCGCTGCATCCTAGGCAGATTGTGGGCCGCGCCAGCACAGCCTGGGCTCATCTTGGGGGAAGGGGACATTTGTCCCCGTGGCAGATGGTGTAAGCGCCATGGGCCCGATGGGTCTCCTCGGAAGCGCGCCAGCTCTGGAGCTGGCACATGTCTGAGGAGGCTGTGTAAGGCCATCTCAGCCTGGGAAGGGCCATAGGATATTGGCGCAAGTCAGCGCCAATATCCCCTCCCCCTCCCAGGCCAGGCCGGCCAAGAGCCCCCTCCCTCGCCACCCCTGCCTGCCCTCCCTATGCCTCTATGCTGACCAGTGCAGGCCTTTCCTGCATCAGCCGGTGCAGCTCCAGGTAGGTGCCATCCTCCGCACCGATGCTGCTTACTCCAAAGGCACCACAAACGTGCTTTATGGCATGTTTGTGACTCCTTCGGCCGGAGGAGCGCTTGCTCCACCGGTTTATTTTAAAAAGCAGGATTGCGCCATTAGTAAGTGTTGAACTGGTGCACATATGCCCTCTTGCCTTCCTGAAAAAAATAGCAATAATTTGAATCTCTTTGCTCACTTGACAATTTGCACTATTTTGAGAATTCCTCTTATTTATTTTTATGGATCAGTGAAACCAGTTGCCAGGGAACTCACAACTACAAAAACAAGGAGATTGTCCAGCAAGCAATATTCAGTTTTTGAATGGTACAGTATGTTGTTAAGGCTGTGTTACGGAATCATGATGTATGCAATGAATCTGTCTTTCTCCCTGCAACACTCCTTAGTCCAATATCTGTACAAATGCATGTCTGATTTCCATCATCTTTCTCTCAGAAAAGTGGTGAACACCTGTGATGTACATGCATCTGCATGCGTGGGCCAATGTCACATTGCGCACAAAATATTTCAACATTTGAGAGTGTGTGAACCAACCTACAGATGTTATTAACTGTAATATTATGACATTCATCACAAGCATTCTTCCTTAAGGTATAGCAAGAGAATAAAGTCTGTGAATATACAGTTGGCTTCAGTTGAAGTTTTGCTACTTTCTGAACAAAAATATTTCTTTGGCTCAGGGCAAGCTCTAAAAGCACACTTGCAAACTTTAAAAAATAATATAGGTCTTTAGTTTTTTTTGTGGTCGGCATAGATAATCGAGTTACAAATGTCAGGGTTTTCTGATGGTTTATTAAAAGAATAAAAATGCAACTCAGCCGTGTTTTTATTCTTTTAATAAATGGTCAGAAAACCCTGACATTTTAAATTCGATTATTTTAAAAAATAACCTGTTCATATTTTTATTTATTTACCAATAAAACTACAATAAAAATAAAACAACAATGCTCCAAACAATCCATCCCATCCAGCAGACTGGTGACTGCTTCCAGCACACTTAAAGATTAAAAGTTTGAATAAAAAAGACAGTACTGATGGCCGGTCTAAATGGGCAAGCTCTCATTTTCATGGCTCAATCCTAAGTACTGTAACTCCCTGTGTGGTGATGCAGTGGCGGCAGCACAGTATCCCATGGGGGGGGGGTTGGCTGCTAGAGGTCTCCTCGGGGTAAGGGGACATTTGTCCTCTTGCTACGAGGTAAGCCCCAGCAGCTGCTATGGGGCAACTCGAACCTGCACCAGCGATATCACTGGAGTAGGTCCGTGTTGATCTGTGAAGACAGATCAGTCCCGGGAAGGGCGGATGGATTCAGCGGGCACTTTCCAGCAGTCAGGAGCACCAGTGGAATGCTAGTGGGGTAGCTCAATAGGATTGGGCTATCAATGTGAGACATTTTCATTGCAGCAACTAACAGCTCAATCCTATGCTTTTCTCTGCCATAGTATGCTGCAGCCAGACCAAAACAGGCAGTGCTGCATGATGTGATGGTGGTGGCGGCGGTGATAGGGAGGAACAGAGAAGGGGTGGGTAGAATGGGTAGGAGATGGGACAGGGGATGGGTAGATCAGGTCCAGGAGGCGGACCCCCTTCCTTGGACTGATCTGCCTGAACTGCTCAATGCAAACTTGCACCAGTGATATCGCTGGCATGGGTTTTGCTACTTTCCAATAGTTTACCAATAGCAGCTGCTGGGGCTTATCCCAGGGCATGGGGACATCGCTGTGTGGGGGTTTCGGTGGGATTGGGCTGCCCATAGGTCAATAAGACCTGATACTAGTTTGGGTGGTAGCTTGGGTCTGGGATGTATGAATAACATACCTCAACAAGGAGTACCCTGTTGCATAGAATGCAACCTTCACATGATGGATGAACATGTACATTAAGTGGTCGTGAAGCCTACTAAACCAAGCCTTTATAGCAGAGGTTCCCAAACTGGGGCATGAAACTCTCTTAAGGGGAGTGGTGACCTGCGCTGACGGCGCCGGCGGTTTTGGGACTGCACCGCCATCGGCAGGGGAAAAACGGTTTTTCGCCCTACCTGGGGGTCTTGCTGGCCCTCCAAGGTGTGCGGAGAATCTGCGGACCCACCCCCAGCTGGCCTCCCCATGCCTCAAAATGACTCCAGGTCGCGATCGCAACTCCTGGTTTTCATAATCTGGAGCTGTTTTGAGGCGTGGGGAGGCCTGCAGAGGGGTCTGCAGGCTCCCTGTACTCCCATAGGGCCGGAAAGACCCCCCAGGTAGGTTAAAAAAACGTGTTTCCCCGGCAGCAGCAGCACAATCCCGGGAGTGCTGTTGCTGCTCCCCCCCCCCGCAATGACTTACAGTGGCGCAAACTCTACACAAGAGTTTGCGAACCGCTGCCTTATAGATAAGACAAAATTGCATTGTATTGCATTGGATCAGGCCCAGCTAACTGGGCAAGAGGCACTTTTTCAATGGGTGCTCCTCTTATATTTATCAGGGGGAGAGTAACTGCCCCCCTTTCACCCCAACACAGTGTCTTTCTGGTGGCTGTTTGCTGGTGGTGTTCTGCATCTTTTTTTAGATTGTGAGCCCTTTTGGGACAGGGAGCCATTTAGTTATTTGATTTTCTCTGTAAACCACATTGTGAACTTTTTGTTGAAAAGCAGTATATAAATACTTGTGTGTGTGTGTGTGTGTGTGTGTGTGTGTGTGTGTGTGTGTGTGTGTGTGTGTGTGTGTGTATACACACACACACACTTATTTGTCTAATCCAGTGGGATATAAAAAGTCTTTTTTCTTTTAATAAAAAGGAGGGAAGAAGTCAATAATAATTGAGGGATAATCACAACTAACTTCTTTCGTTGATTTCAGTGGTACTTAGTCATAAGCAACTGTTTTTTTGATACAACCCACTGAAATTTCCCCTAATGTGTATGTATTTCAATCTTTCAAGAGAGACGGTTGCACTGTTTTATCTCCCCTGCATACTTTTCTTTCAAGCATTTTCAGTTGTGCTACTATGGAGAGGTTTTTCTTGTTAGGGGTTTTGTTATTGCCTACCATTCTTGGCTGTGTAGATCTGAGCCTTGCTGACAGGGTTTTAGCATCGGGAAGTTTTGCACTGTTATTTATAACTAGATTAGAGCTTGTCATTTAGCGCTGAAGCATAAACTGCTGTAATAAACTGGTTAGGTCCTGCTGTCTGTTATGTTGAGTCTGGAATTTCCGCCACTTGGAGACACACACACATCTATTATAGACATTTGCGGGCAATTGCATTTGAGCGCTTTTGTTTTGGGCTGGCATGAACTAAATGAGCAGAAAGGGGAAGTTCAAGGGAAACAGAATGACAGCTGTCACAAATTGCACTTCATTTTCACATTTGAAAAGCCCAAGTTGTAAAGGAAAATAAAATATATCTTTTCCAAATAAACCTCTCCTGTGCTTCTCAACTGAAGCCCCGTTAATAAACCCACATGGAGTCACAGGAAATACCTTCTTTACTGTGGAGTATGGAAAGACGAAATCATGCCCCCTCCCCCCCCCTTTCCTGTCTCTTTTTACATCTTGCCACCACTTTCTGCTCTTTGATTGAAGCCCATCATAAATTCAGGGACTGAGACTCAAGTCACTTGGAAGGAGATGAAACTGAAGAGTCAGCTTTGGGTGAGTCAGCTTGCAGCCATACTCAATGGGATAGAAGCTGCCTCTCATTAAGTGTGTGAGGAATGCTGACCACAAATCTTGCTTGCCTCAGTCTGGTTTGGCAACTACATCCAGCTGTCACTGGTGTTGTGTATGGATTATTAATAACCATGTATAGCATTGGAGCTTCGCTGAATCACTCAGGAGGGTATATGAAATAAAGAGCAGGAAATGTGACATCCAGAGACATAGTCTGTCACTTTAATTTGGAGCTACTGTCCTGCTAAACGCTCCCAATGTAATGGCAGGTTCCGTGACACATAAGTTCAAGTCACAATTGATGTGCACAGTTGCACTGGTGTACAAAGAGTTTGTCTTGTACAGGTGATATGTTTTGGAGAGATGGAGGTGTCTAACTTCCCTCCAGTGCTGGCAACAGGTAGCTGGGGGGGGCCTGGAGCAAATGGAGCCCCCATGGCAACCCCCCTTGCCCGATGGTGCATTGGACACTACCTTTGCCATCAGTACTGAAGGCTCAGGGGTTGACCTGGCCAGAGCAGCCCAGTGATAGGTGTGTGAACCTTCAGCCAGTGCCCAGCTTAGCCAGCTTCTGACACTACTCCTGCTTCCCATAAGATAGCCCTTATCTTCCACTCAGAGTATAAGAGCAAGATCTGGAGGCCTGTGTTGCTATAACTTTGTTGAAACAAAGCAGGTCTGGGTTTGGTCACTGCCTAGGAAGCAAATAGAAAATCCTTAAGCTTGGCATATGTCAGAAAAAGCAAAGAATGCGAAGTTGTAAATTTCTCATAAATGAAGGTTGGGTAAAATACAAAATAAATTTTATTCTAGGCTGCTACAGATGACAAGGATTGATAAGTGTGGAAATAGTTTTATAGCAAAAGATACCTAGCCATTAGTATAATTTATATATGTATGTATGTATGTATGTATGTATGTATGTATGTATGTATGTATGTATGTATATATATATATATATATATATATATATATATATATATACACACACACACACACACACACACACACACACACACACACACACACACACACACACACACACACAGTATAAACAAAGGGGTAAGCAGCAGCTAAGGAGCTGCTATGAATGAGTGAGTGAAAGACGGGGCTGGTAACCTAACACTGTGTTGAACCAAGACCACTATTCACACATTATATGTGAATGCATGTGCAATCTCGGTACAGTGTACATGTGATTGAGTGAAGGCAGATCAGGCCTGGGAAGGGGCTCAGGATTCGGAGTGCACTGCCTTCTCTGATCCCGCCCTCTCACGGCCAAATCCACCCTCCTTCTGCCCCCCTCCCCATTCTGCCCTTCTCCTGCCTCGTTCAACTACCTCCCTGCCTCCCTCCAACCCCCTGCTCTGGCGGATGTCCATGCCAGCACATAGGAGGCTGCTGCGGTCTCCCTGCCAGCGGGCCAGCTGTGCTTGTCAATGGAGGCCACTTTACAACAGCTGTAAAGCAGCCTCCACCGTGCCATGATACTTATGCCGGCAGGAGAGGGGGATAGGATTGGGGCATTAATCATTATTTTAAAAGGAAGCCTCTCTTATACATAACTGGTTAAAAAAATGCAAAAGGTTTGGTGTTTTGCCTAAAGGGTTAGAATACCCAGAGCAGGGGTAGAGTGCTGACTATGCACACCACCGTCAAGGATGAATCATGCTGCTCTTTGCAGCGCTTATGTTAAGGCTGTCAGCAAGGCAATTAGAGCGGAGTGAAATAAACACATGGAGATCTGAATAGCTGTTACTGGCATTTGTTTGAATTCCAATGAGCCTGGAACAATAGGAGAGACTAGGCTTATCTTCAAATCATAAGGAGCTTAATTCACAAGTTTTTGGTGCCACCTTTATGTCACCTCAATGAACAGCTAGTGAAATTAATTCTTTCCTGCACTGGCAGAGCTGGGAGGAGAAAATGAAGCCTTAGAAAGGTTCTAACAATGAAGTCCATGATCACAAGAAGTGACATGTGCACATGGAGAGAGAACTGCACATGCATCATCCAGGCTCCATTTGTTGCTTCTGCGGCAACAGAGTCTGGCCTTAGCTAAGGTTCAGGACAGGCTACAGTGTGGGATGGTCCAGCTCAGGTGCAAGTAGGTGAGGAGCAGAGGACCAGAGGCAGGAGGTGACGACAGGTGGGTTGAACCCTGGGAGGGTTGAAAAAACTAGGGGAAAGATGAACAGAGACTAAGAAGAAAGGTGGTGGCTTGGCAGGGGGCAGTTCTCTCCAATCTGGCCATTGTTTCTTGCGACCTGAATTATATAGGGGTAATGGGGTGGTGCACTTATCCCCCTTGGGCATGGATTTGTTCTTGGCTGACCTGCAGCAAGGCCTAGGCCTGCATGGCTTTTTAGAGGCTGCTGGAGCAGGGGGTGCTATGCTTTAGGCTAGCCTCTCCACCCAGTGTGGCAGGATGGTGTGTAAGATTAGGGATAGTGTGCACCCTGAGGCAAGCAAGTGGTGGTGGTGGGCATCTCTGGTCTCCAGAGGCTGCCTGCTTAGGGATGCAGACTGGGGACCTTTTGCTGGGACTGCAAAGCAAACCTCAAAGGCATGAGGGTAGGTGGCAGTGGCGTGGCTAGACCAGGGTGGCGGCAAGTAGTTCTATAAGACTCTGTTACACCGGAGTCAGTGGCCCCTCCCCCTTGCCATTGGAGCCATTCCAGTGGCGACGGGGGAGTGTTCCCATGTTGCCATCGCTGCTGGAATGGCTCTGATGTTGAGGGGGAGGGGCTGCTGACTCCGGTGTAATGGAGTCCTGCAGAACTATTTGCTGCCGCCCCGGTCTAGCTATGCCACTGCCACCTACCCTCATGTCTTTGAGGTTTGCTTTGCAGTGGTAGGTGGTGCAATCTAGCTTCCTCAGTCCCCTTTCATGGGGGGTCAATGTTGAGAAGCTGTTATTGGCAATTGACAATATACAGCTTGGGATCAGGGTGGGATCACTCCAAATGAGGGAAAAGACAATAGCTGGCTATTTCCTTGAGGTAAAGGTTACGAGTGTCAGGAGTTAGGACCTGCTGTAGGGTATATTTGTGATATATATTGGTTATATGTATTATTTAATAGATTGGTAGCCCTATTTTATTCCAAATGCCTTGACGTGTGTGTTTATTGGGGTATGCGGGCAAATCTCCTATGAATGAAAACTGTCATGGAGCCAGAATAAGTGTTACACACCACAATATATAAAATGGTATTTCCTAGTAGGCTGTGTCCCCATAAACATGAACAGCACATTGCCTACAATGAAATGTGTAGACAAACTAAATTGGATTTGAAAAATAATGGCAGCCAGTCACACTGAAGTGCAGTTGGGGAGAGTGCTTTGTTTTTAGTCGCAGTACTCACAGCAATCTAAAAGCATATTCAAAATGTCATTTGCTATAAATAAAAGGCAACTTTGGAAGTGGGCTTTTCCTACAATGAAAACACAGTCAAACAGGCAATTGATTCTAAAAGCATGATGCGTTTTATAATAGTAGTTACGCCTAGTGCAGTCTTGTAAGCAAGCAAGAACATTTCTCTGCTAATGTGTGGAATCAACGCGTCTACAGACTCCTGAATGCAGAAGAGTAAGAAACAAAACCAAAACTGGGAGGGTTCCCTTTAATGTTTCGTTTTCCCATTTTCTGCATCAAAACCTGAAGCTGAAGAGGAAAGGGTGGAGTGTTTAGGAATTGGAAGTGTGATTGCAGTGATTACATAGCAATTATTACATCACGATGATTGTATTTGGATAGGAGTCAGTATATGCAATTGAGCTGAATCGCTGCAGCTTGACTCATGAACAGATACAAGTCCTTAAAACAGCTGGATTATATTAATCTACTAACACTTAGACACACTTAAAGATAGGAAATTATATTCAGACAGGAGAACAGCTGATAAGGAAACATGTGATAAGGAAAGAAGTTGCTTCTTTCTCCATGGCTGCATTTTCAACTTGGGAATAGCAGGAAGTGACGCTCCTAGCATGCTTGATATCGCTGCTACCGGGGGCTTCCAAAATGAATGGAAATGAATGGAAATTAACAATCAGAATGGCTGCTGTTGCTCCTAGTCCCTCCCACTATATCTCCCACCTTCTTATTGGTGCATGAGGCTGCCATCGTTATTTCCTCATCCCTCGTACTACATCTCCCAAACTCCTTTGCAGCCAAGCAGCCTTCCTATTGGTGCGGGAAGGCCACCATTTTTTCTAGCATCGAGCTCACAGTTGAAACTGTGAGCATGGTGAGAGGGCTGGAAGCCGAAAAAAAGACGTGACCGCTCGGAGCTACAAGGTGAAAAAAAACCAGCTCTCAAGCGCTCCGAGCGCTCGAAGCCGAAAAACAAACGCAGCCCATGACTGGATCTCCAGGCACAGTGGTAGTATAACAGGTTATCTTCACACATATACACCATGGCATGGGAAAGACCTGCGTGATCAGTTCCATCATGTCACTGTTTGGTTCTCACAAGCTTCTCAGTGTTGCACGCCCCTGGAGTTCTGTCTGAGCATATATAAAGGGCTGCATGATACAATAATTACATATCTTGCAGATCACTGGAGACATTCCCATGCCAGTTCTATGCCTTCCTGGGGACTGGAAATGCTGTCTCATTCACCCAGTTAAAGGTAAAGGTATCCCCTACTCGATAGCCAGTCGAAAATCCCGGCCACACCCCCTGTGTCCCCCCCCGAGTGCTTGTGTCCCCCCAAACTACTTGTGTCCTGGCCTTTCCCTACCCGCTGGCTGCATCGTGGCGGGCCGGAGCTCTTCTGAGACTGCGCTGCCCACTGCAGCACTTCTTTGTCTTCCGAGCATTTCCAGTCTCGCGCAGGCACGCGAGGCTAGGAAGTCTGACTCTAGGGTGCTGTGCTCATCTCCGTTTTTAAGGCTGAAGAGCCAGTGCTGTCCAAAGGCGCTTCCATGGTCATGTGGCCATTATGACTCAATGCCAAGGTGCACGGAGCGCTGTTACCTTCCCGCCGCAGTGGTACCTATTTATCTACTTGCAATTTCTTGCTTTCGAACTGCTAGATTGGCAGGAGCTGAGACAGGAGCTCACTCCATAAGCAACCTCTAGAAGTGGGTTTTCTCTGTGCCAGGTGCAAGGGAGTATCAACGGGAAACAGGTTATCTTGTTGTCTTGTGCTCCCTGAGGCATCTGGTGGGGCCACTGTGTGATACAGGAAGCTGGACTTGATGGGCTTTTGGCCTGATCCAGCAGGGCTCTTCTTATGTTCTTATGTTCTCCATCATGCAACACTCAGGTCTGCGACCTTCCGGTTTGCAGTTCAGCGTCTTAACCACTAAGCCACTGTGGCCCCTATCCACGTTGTTATTCAGTCGTTAAGTCGTGTCCGACCCTTCGTGATCCCATGAACCATATCCCGCCCAATGCTATTACCAGATTTATTAAAACATTACTGTTCTAGTGGAGTTTCTGTCTATTGAGAAAAGGCAACTCAACAAAGCAAAGTAATGTGTATTTCAGCCCTTGATCTGAGCGTATCCAGTGTGTTCTGTTCAGACAAGGAATTATTCATCCGCACAGCAATTATGTGAAAACGGGTATTACTAATCTTCATTTTATAGATAAGGAACCAAGATTGTGCTTGTTAAGTTTCATACAGCTGTTTTTTAGGAGGTGAGGTGTGGTCAAATGAATGCAATTTGAGGATGTTGGTTTTTTTGAGTATAATCATCTGAATGAGTGATGAGGCAGATGAACAAGTGTTTCGCCATGCCTCCAAATACCATGCCATTACATTTTTTTTAATGTGGGTATGTGGTAATTCACTTCAGGACAAGTTAATGTTTGCTTGTTCTGGAATCCTCACTGGCCATGGTCTGAAAGGGACATGTGGAACTGATCCAAGTGTTGCCAACACCACCATGAGTAATGAAGATGAGGAATCTTGACTGGCACTTTCCTTATGCTGTAGCGATGAACGTGTTTCAGCATGGTGTTGTACTACTGGGGGAGTTCCATAGTTGCCTGCTATAGGTCACAGCCCAATCCAACCCCTCCGCAGCGATGCAGCAGCGACAATGTGACACCTGCTGAATCCTTTGGGGGAGTTTTGGCACCTGGAGGACTCTTTAAGGTAAGGGAACATTTGTTCCTTTGTCCCATGGTAAGCCTGTGCTGGGCCACTGAGTGTACTAGGACCTGTGCCAGCTCTATAGTTGGCACAAGACCACATGATCCCAGGTCGGGGGATTGAGGCTGGGGATATCGGTATGCACCTCTGCCGCTGATACCAACCCCTTCCCAGTCCCTATCTACTCTCCTCCCTGCCCCATCTCTTCCCTGTTCCTTCCCCTCCCCGCCCTGTTCTGTTCCCTCCCTGCCTCCTCCTTCCAACCCCCTGTGCCAACTTCCTTGCCCCGATAGGCATCTTCTAGCAGCTGGTGCACAGAGCTGGTCACATGCTGCTTGCGGCGGCAGCCAGACAGCACAGGCTGGAGTGTCACATGGAAATCTCCGTATGCCGCTGGAACACTCGTTCTGGCGGCGCAAAGTTCGGTTAGAATTGGGCCAGCAGTTGGTGTGTTGCTGTTTTTGGATGTAATATTCTTACTATGTTGATATCTGGCTGAGAATGATCTTGCAGTGGTCTAAGAAGAGCACCGTGGCAGCCATTTTATTTAGATCAAAGGATTTTGGATTAAGACCAAAGGATTTCTTCTTGTGAGCTATTCTGAAGTCACCCTGGGATAAGCAGGGTTTTGTTATATTTGCGATTATTTTTTAGGCTCTTTGTACACAGTACTACTTTTTGATAAAAGAAGTTTGCAATGCAGTTTACAAAACAAAATAAATGAAAAGATGGTTCTTTACCCCACAGGGGCTCACAATCTAAACAAGACACAAGCAGAGGTGTCGCTGCCCATTGCCTTCGCCGCACTGAATGGCTCCAACGGCGAGGGGGTGGGGCCACCTCGTACCGGGTTGTAAATGGGGACTAGGATGGCACGAAACTTACAGTACCGCCCCCACCGTAGCGACGCCTCTGGACACAAGCACACACTAGAAAAATGACATACTGGGACTAATAAAGACACTTGCTCTGTCCTTGCTAAGCACAAGAGAACCACAGCTTTAAAGGTGCCTCTTATTAGCCCAGTTAGCAGGAGCCCGGTACCAGAGTCCCGGTATTGACCGGGACAATCCCGGCCACGCCCCCTGTGTCCCCCCCCCCGAGTGCTTGTGTCCCCCCGAACTACTTGTGTCCTGGCCTTTCCCGGCCCGCTGGCTGCATCGCGGCAGGCCGGAGCTCTTCTGAGACTGCGCTGCCCACTGCAGCACTTCTTTGTCTTCCGAGCGTTTCCAGTCTCGCGTAGGCGCGCGAGGCTAGGAAGATAAAGACAAAGACGTGCTGCAGCGGGCAGCGCAGTCTCAGAAGAGCTCCGGCCCGCCACGATGCAGCCGGCGGGCCGGGAAAGGCCAGGACACCAGATAAAATAAAAGCCCTGGGACAGAATCTGAAGACGCAGGCAGTGGAGCAGTCCTGGATTGCTGGGACGAAGAGGAAACTAAAGAAGAAGAGGTATTTGCACTGCAGTGGGGGGCCTCTGGATGTCCAGCCGGCAAGTTCAGCCGGCTCAACATTATTAAAATGCAGTATTTTACCCTTTTCCCTGTGCCCAGGGGCGTCACTGGAGCGTGGCGGGGGGGGCGGGCCACCTGGGGGTGGCGCACGCCATGGGGTGACGTGCGCACCCCCTCGCGCGTCACCCTCCGGGCGCTCCGAGGCCGGCTCCCGGGCCGGCCTCGGAGCGTCCGGAGGGCGACCGGGAGGGCGACGCGACGTGGGGGGGGGAGCCGGGTCACCCCCACCCCCCCGCGCCGCGATGACAGAGCGTCACTAGGGTGACGTGCGTCCCCCGCCCCAGGGTGACGTGCGTCCTAGTGACGCTACTGCCTGTGCCTCTGAGCACGTGCAGAGTGCCGCCGCTGTTTTCATCCCGGCCAGCTGGCTGCGTTGTGGCGGCCATTACTGGCCATCACAATGCACCTGGCTGGCCGGGACAAAAACAGCAGCAGCACTCTGCACGTGCTCAGAGGCATGGGGAAAATATAAAATACTGTATTTATTTTACGTGGACACGCCCACTTCTGGCGGACACACCACTTCCGGCAGAAGTGACATCACAGTTTTTGACCTGCCTCCCCGTGATGTCACTTCCGCCCTCCTCGGGGTCCCAGAAAATCTGGTAAGCCTAAGCCTATACCAATCAAGGATCCCCCAGAAACATCTTGTTTTTTGACAATTAAGGAACTGCAAAGCACTAGGGAGACTGACAAAACAAACAAATACTAAACCTAAAATTGCGTCTGTAGGCAACTCATTTTCCCCTCATATTTCCTTTGCCATTGTTCTAGTAAATGGCAACACTCCACCCTTGCCCCCAGACTTTCTCTTCTTTAAAAACAGAAAGTACTGCTTGCTGGTTAAACTCTTTCTGTGCAGCCAAAAAATTGCAAAGCCAAGAGCTTTCACATTTGTTTCTCATCATACTGGACAATGTGCTTCTCTTAGGTCACTAAACATCTTGCTTATATATGTGATTTCTTAAGCATTTTGCTTCCCCCCAGTGATTTGCTGTGGACAGAAAAGGGATGGGGTTCCATGAAAAACTATTTCAAAATATACTGTGCAATTAGATCTATAGTCAAGCTTGTAAAAAGGGTTGCCCTGTGTGGGAGAAATAGGCATGTTACAGTTTGAGCCCAATCGTATCCTTTTCCCCCCCCCCTCCACTGGTGCAGCCACACCAAAAATGGGTGTGCTGTATTCAAAAGGGGGAGGTGAATCGGGAGGCTTCGGAAGTGAACGAGAATTTAAATCCCCTTACACCTCTGTAAGCTTCCCACTTCACAATGAGTTTCATCAGACCTGCACCAGCCACTGACGTTCCGAGTGTGGGGCGGAACTGTAAGTGGAGCAGAACGCCGCTATGTGCATGTAAGAAGCCCCTCCCCCTCGCCAGTTGGAGTCATTCACCTGCTTCACTTATGGTTCTACACCATCCTCAGAATGCCAGTGGCACCAGTGCAATCACTGGCGCACGTTCAAGGAGAGAAAGGGGCGGGGAGGCTACAGAAAAGGGATAGGATCCTGCATGCAACATCACCGCTGGATCCACCCAATCCCGCAGCCTCCTCATCTCCCATCACACCACCCCGTGCCCAGTTTTGCCCTTCCCTGCCCCTCCTCATCCTGTTTCACCGCCTCCTCACCCCCGCTGCTGCCTTACCTGCTCCGGCAGGTGTAGGCTGCTCTGACAACGAATTGGGAGCACTGCCACCTTGTGCAGCACCTTTCTCAAAATGGCTGTCAACGGAGTGCTCTGCGCTCTGTCAGTAGCCATTTTGTGACAGCGGAGCTCGCTTCCACTGCTGCAAAGGGCTGCGCATGACAGCCCACTCAATAGGATTGGGCTGTTCCTCTAGTGGCTGAAATAACTAACCCTTTGGGAAACTTAATGTTGCTATGAGTGTATGTTGCTTGTGGATATGTTGGTGTGTGACTCATAAGAGCACACTCAGTTCCTACAGTTCGTAGACATTGCAGGCTTCAAACCATGATAAGGTAGGTGCCTTAGCTATCCAAAAGAGAGCTGGGTGCAAACAGGATCTAGTGAGGGCTCTTCCAACTGCACGGCAGCTTTCTTGCTGTGCTGTGATAAGGTGCTGTGATAAGGTGGTCTATGTTAGATGTTCAACAAGTATACCAAACAATTAGGTAAAGGTGACCCCTGACAATTAAGTCCAATCGTGTCCGACTCCAGGGTGTGGTGCTCATCCCCATTTCAAAGCCGAAGAGCCAACGTTGTCCGAAGACGCCTCTGTGGTCATGTGGCCGGCATGACTCTCCTTGCCGCAGCGCGTAGCATGCGGCTGGAACACGGAGCGCTGTTTACCTTCCCGCAAGTGGTACCTATTTATCTACTCGCATTAACATGCTTTGGAACTGCTAGGTTCGCAGGAGCTGGCCAAGCAACGAGAGCTCACCCTGTTGCGGATTTGAACTGCCGACCTATCGATCGACAGCTCATGGTTCAGCAGTTTAACCCACTGCGCCACCCGCTGGCCACCAAACAATTAGGGTTGTGCTTTTGTTTCAGAATGAAAGAATGAACCAAATGGAGCCCATTTGCATTTGTTGTTCACTCATTCAGCGGCTGCTGGGTGGGGAGGGGGAACGGGACCTACCTGCCACAGTAGATCTCCTTTCCTTGGAGTAGATCTCCTTTCAGTCTTCCATTCAAAGCAATGGGAAACAAAAACAAATGGGAGTTTTGAAAATGAACGAAATAGCAACAAAGTAGTAATGAATCGAATGGGAGTTTGTCATGAATAATTAAATACAGTATGTGATCAGCTGAATCATTACATTAATTCCATTTTTTAAACTTCAGGAGAATTTTGGAGTCCTATATTGCTTATCATGCATTGGTGGTGAGCGTTACAAAAAAGCCAGATTTGACTTTCAAGCTGGGCTCACATAATGTTCGATGACATAATTAGAACATTTGAAGCTGCTTGATACTGAATGTGAATATTGGCCTAAAACTACTCAGTATTGTACACTTTATCTGGCAGTAGCTTTTCAAGGTCTTTCCCAACTATTCTGCTCTTCTCCCCAAGATGCTGTAATTCCACGGCTTGAACCTGGGATAGCCTGCGTGCAAAGCATGCGCTTTCCCCCTGTGCTATGATCCAGTTAGACTTCAGTTACTGCAGGGCAGGAATTCAGATCATCATTTTGCATAATTTCCATCTTTGTTGTGGCCCTCAGGTGCAGGATTCCATGATGACAAAGGTTAAACATTGTGCAACAGTTGAGATGCTGAACTTTCTCTACGGTGGCAGATAATTTCATGATGGCCTGAGTAGAAGCTTCGGTTTTGCAAGCTGCTAAGCAAATTCATCATTAGGAATTTTGCAGTGGCACTGAAAACAGTGGTTATTTTTGTATCACTCCCAAGGACCCCAGAAGCTCATAGCCATTCTTGTAGACCTGTAGGTTGTTCAGTCAAGTCCTGTTTTGGGTCTG
The DNA here is from genome assembly GCA_026170595.1 of Plestiodon gilberti rubricaudatus. Lineage (NCBI taxonomy): Eukaryota > Metazoa > Chordata > Lepidosauria > Squamata > Scincidae > Plestiodon > Plestiodon gilberti. The sequence continues at coordinate 82,857,988 of JANXHW010000001.1, forward strand.
TTGTCAGGAGAGGTCAAAGGTCAGAACCCTGATTATTATTTATTTCCAAAATCTCTATGCTACTTTCCCATAAACAGCCACAAAGCAGTGCATAGTAATAAAACGAACAGCAATAAAATCTGTCATAAAAACAAATGGCATACAAGCAACTAGCAGCAAAACTTGATTTAAACCAACGGGCATTATCATTAGCCCCACAATGGCCATATAAAAAGCAATATAAACAGAAACAACACAAAACAACAGCCGAAGACTTAATCTCCAAATGCCTGTCAAAAAGTTTCCTAAAATTGTGGGAGACATCAGAGCTCAGCAGTAGAACAGGTTTGCATGCACAAGATCCCAGGCTTACAGCGCAATCCACCATAAAGATCTGCAGGCGGCCCTAGGGTCACCCCCTCCCATACCAGCTTGGCCAACCGCCACCCTCCCTCGCCGTCCAGCCCGTCCTTGCACCCACCAGCGGCAGTCTTACCTTTCCTGCCGGCGGCTGGGTCACTTTGGTAGTGGAGTGAGGGCTGCCAACCTCCACGTCAGTGGCCCTTACTCAAAAGTAGTTGCAAACATGCTTTATGGCATGTTTGCGACAGTTTTGAATGGCGGAGCACATGCTCCGCTGTTCGAAACTTACAGTGGATTGCGCTGTTAGTCCCTACTATCTCAGTTAAAATAGATCTCAAGGAATGGTGATTTCTGCCAGTCAGAATGCACAGCCTCAGTCAAGAGCCCTGGTTCTTAACCTGGGTTCAATCGAACCCCAGGGGTTCGGTGAGTCAGTCTCGAGGGTTCGGCGGAGTAGTCCTCCGCCGAACCCGCGAGACTGACTCCCGAGGGCGTGCGCGCGTCGCCCTAATGACCCCCGTGCCACCCGACGAGGATGTCTCCGGAGCCGGCAGCAGCGGAGCCTCCGCTGCTGCCAGCTCCGGAGATATCCTCTCCGGCCAGCTGTCTTGGGCAGGAGGAGGCCTCGGAGCGTCCTCCAAGGCCTTCTGAGGGAGACCTGATGTGCAACATCTTATTTATAAGCTTTAGCGCATGCGCAGTACGTTTCTGAGGGCAATTTTGCCCTCAAACGTTCTGCGCATGCGCTAAAGCTTATAAATATGACATCGCGCATGGGGCTTCCCTCAGAAGGCCTTGGAGCTCCGCCGAGGGCGGACGCTCTGAGGCCTCCTCCAAAGCGTCGCTGGAGTGCGACGGGAAGGGCGGACCGCCTGTGCGCGACGCGCGGGTGCACGGGCGCGACCACGCGTCACCCATTGCGGTCCGCCCTTCCTGCCGCGCTCTAGCCACTCCTCATTGGCTGCAGGTGATAACGGGGAATGTGCTGCAGGGAACAACATATCTTTGCGAGCAATCCTTTTCGAGGATGCTGGACATAAAAACGAAGAAAAGGAATACTTTGTTGCGAAAATGACATGAGAGTGGCACTTGCCAAGGTAAAGCCGCGCATTTCTGAACTGGTCTCTGAAAGGCAACAGCAGAAGTCACACTGATTTGCAGTAAGTAAATATTCATTATTATGTTTTGTTTTTGTGTGAAAATCATGTTTTATATTTGTTCTTAATGGTTTTGTTCATTTTGTGCACCTATAAAAATATACCTATGTATATATACCTAAAATATATACCTATGTTTTGAATTTGAAAAAATCATATTTTATTTTTCAAATTAAGAAGGGTTCAGTGAATGCGCATATGAAACTGGTGGGGTTCAGTACCTCCAACAAGGTTAAGAACCACTGGTCTAGAGAGACCAGTGGTCTTACAGTGTAACAGATTCCCTTAGCTCCCAAAGTTGCAGCATGCATAGGTTAGTTAGTTCCCATAGGCTGTGGCAACACACACCCTCTTTTGTGGCTAAGGTCCTTCTCTTGTAAGTTGAGAATGATCAGTAGTATTAATTATTGTTAAAAATATTTCTAGATTGCTTGCAAACCCAAAAGTGTTAAAACTGGTTGACGCAGCAAAATACAGGAAAAGATTATGCTCTTTCCAAAGGGGGTTACAAGCTAAGAAAAAGATGTAAAAGAGATACAGTACCAGCATCTGATTGGGGGGGGGGAGGAGAGATGTTATGCTGGGATGAACAGAGATACCTGCTACTTCCCCATCCCGCCACTAAATATAAAAGAACCACCGTCTACAACAGTGTTTGTATTCCCAATTAGCAGGGGGTGTTTTCACCACTGTAGCATCTAACTCTTTGCAGCAGCTAGAATTACAGTATTAGGTTTTCCTGGAACTTGAAAGTTGAACCTTTTTAAGTCAAAGAAACATTTATTTGTGGAACAAACGAATATGAGCTGTTAGTGGCAAATGAGCCCTGAAGAAGGAAGTGAGACAGAGCTGTAGACCAGGGACGGAAGAAAAAAAAATGCTGTGTCATTTTAATTCCAGGCATAAAGAAAAACCAAGTGAAAAGCAGAACCAAAAATGGCAGGTTTTGTTTACACTCATCCTTGTGGCTGTTAGTCTCCAGGGGAGTCATTGTAGAGACCTGTGAAGGAGCTATCAGGAATAGCCAAAGCAAACAACCCTCAGGATTTGGATGATGTGATATGTGAGCAGACCCCTCCCAAGGGTCAAGCTGGAGGCAAGTGGTCATCCATTCCAAACCCACATGTTCCCAGGCACTTCAAGGACTGTACTGCTCTGTTGCAAACTGACGTAACGCCCAGGGCAGGCATTGGGAGCAAAAAAACATGGTGGTTTGGTTTCCAGGAAGAGCTCTAATGCAACTTTCACTTTGAAAAACAGATTAAAGAAAGGAAAAATAACCCTGCTGCTCTGAAATGATATAAAGTAAGCCCTATGTCCCTTTGTCACAAAAATGTGGGACAAAAACTGGTGGTAGTAGAGGCTATGTGACAAAGGAAATATACATCTAATCAAAATGAACAAGAGATTACAGCCCAATCCTATCCCTCCCCCACAGCCCATTGCATGCAGCGCCGCCAACAGAGTGTGCACTGCATGCTATAGTGGGGACCAGAAGACCCAGGAGAGGTAAGACCCAGGTAAGGCAACCAGAGGTAAGGCAACCGGAAGACCCAGGAGAAATATATTTTTTTACTTACCTCTCTGTAGGCTACCTGGCCTCCAATTGGACCTATGCCATCTAAGTAGCTGATGGAAGTCCAAGGAGCCTCAGGGGGCGTGTTGTGCCAAGATAGGAACTTGGTATGTGTCACTGCAACTGAGATCTTCCCCCTCCTGCCTCCTCTCGCCACAGGTTTGACCCAGTCCCCACCCTAATCCTCCCCTGAACCACCATCTAACCACCCACACTGCCACTTTACCTGCTCCAGCGGGGCATCTGAGAGCCAATAAATAGCATGCATGCAGGGCCTCAGGTCATTTGCAACAGTGCCCCCAAGCACACAATGGCGCTGCAGCTTTCATGCCGCCAGAATGGGGTCTACGCGCTGACAGACGACAAGATCTGTCAGCATAAGCCCAGCAATGAAAAGAAATGGTATACTACGGTAAGGGGAAAAAGTCCAACCCACCTCTACCAGGTGTGCACCCTTCTGTCCACATGCTGCACACAAAGGTGTTGCAGTTGACTGCCTTGCAGTTGCTGAACTTCACTTCACTGGACATTCACCCAACCTTGCCTTTTAGTAATTTTTTTATTTTTATTTTTTTCACATTTTTATACCGCCCTTCCTCCAAGGAGATCAGAGTGGTGTACATATTTCCTCCCCTCCTTTTGTCCTCACAACAACCCTGTGAGGTAGGTGGGGCTGAGAGATAGTGACTGGCCCAAGGTCACCCAGGAAGCTTCATGGTTGAGCGGGGATTTGAACCTGGATCTTCCAGGTCTAAGTCCGACTCCCAAACCACTACACCATCCTGGCTCCCACTACACAAGACCTTTTTATTTGTGTTGGCTTTTGTGGCTGGAGTTAGACCAAAAGGATATTTATAGGTCTTCTAGCACTTTATCTATTTTAGTATTATTTTAGCCTATACTTTTAGAAGGATGTGTTTTTAATAGGCTGGGGTTGAGAGTGAGCTAGAACTCAAAATAAACAAACAAACAAATAAAAATAGCTTTTCATTACTTTTGGTTGGAAAAAAAATCTGGGATTGAAGGAATGATTTTTGCTTTGTTTGCTTTCTTGAATAACAGAATGTCAAGGCAGCATTAGTTGCAACTCGCTTAAACTCCCTAAAACCTTGCTTTCTTCTGCTTAGGTTCAGGTTTGAAACCTGCTGGGATTTTTGTGCCACTGAGCATTGATTGCAGACTGATAAGGAAAATTTGGTGGATAAGGAAAATACATCACCTCCATATTCCACTTGTGAGGATAAAATGGAATAACCACCACAACCCTGTGAGACATAACCCCCCTTCAGACATTCTCTGTCCTGCAAAAAAAACCCCATGACCATGCATGACACATAATATGGGAGAATGGGCCACTTTATTAATTACAGATAAGAAGAAATGAGACCTGCAGCAGTAAAATGCATCAAATAGATAGTAGTGTGGAGGCTGTGCCATTCAAAGGGGCACCGAATGCCAATCCTGCGATCCAGACCACAGACAACCTGGCCAGCCCCTCGAGCCACTGAGGAGTGGGAAGTGGGTTCTGCCCTGCCTTTGCTGACCTCCGGATGCACACCAAATAGCCACTTTCATGCCTTTGAGCCCACACTACCTGCAAAAACAAAGTGACCAAGAGTGTTAGCAGAAAAAAAGAGACCAACCATGCCCACAGTCTCGGGTAGACGAAAAACTGCACACCGATGGTCAATTGAGTGAGCAGAAAAATTCCTACCCGGCCCCAAATGACAACCAGCCAAGAAAACCAAACTGTTCTAACGGGCAGGTGGGTGTCAGAATGTGCAAGAAGAATGCCGCACCACGCGGGGGCTATTTAAAAACACCAAGGCCACGCCTCATGTCCAACAGCATCCAATCCTCCTGCGAGGTAGGGGTCTCGCATGCATGAAGGAGACAGGCAACCCTCAGTCCCTGCAGGACCACGCGGGACGAATTCCCTCTCCAGGGGAGGCAGAACATCTGAAGAAGGCTACAATCACTTGCCCATCTGTGTTTCATGATGAAGCAAGGATTAGAACCTAGCACCTTAGCCATGGGAAAGAGTTGTGATCAAGGAGGCCATGCTTCATTTAGGAAAGCTGACAGCATTGTGAGATATAAGAAAGAGCTGATTTTCTCAGGGCACCTCTACTCTACAAACGTTTGTAGGTTGTCTATCACTTTAACAATCATAACTTCTTCAAAGAATGCTAGGAATGGGGTGAGAACTGGCTTGATGCAGTTTGATGGACTTGATAAGGGGCTCAGAATGCTTTCTTGGAAATCTCTAGCCAGACTCCCCAACACAGGACTACAACGTCCATCTCTCAATTGCATCCCTTTGATGTTCGAGTTTGCAGGTTTTCTACAATGACGTATGAATGAGAGCTCATTAAAACCTGTGAACATTTTTCGAGACATCCTGTATATATTCACTAGTTTTCAGGAAAAATTGAATTTTTAGAATACAATGTTTAAGCAAGAAATTAAGTAAATAGAAACCAGCAAAGTTTACTTGTGACGTGCTTTAGTTATTCCATTCACAAACACACAATGAACTCCAGGCTTACTAAGACAACATTTTCACCTTTTCTGCATCTAAAGTCCCATGTCTATTAAAGGGTGGGGAGGATTCATTAAGGGCTGATTTGCACAATTTTTTGGTATGGAAAAGTCACCTAAAGGCGACCGCAAGAATGGAAAACATCCTTAGCTCTCACATTAAAATGTTCAATGTTGCAGTTGTAAAAGAAACTATGTTAGCAATGCATTCATAATTTTTTTTTTTACCTTTGAACGCTGTTTATACATCACTCTGGAACTCAGCTGCAAGTATTTAACCCCACCAAAGCTGTTGGTTATGCAAGTTTGCTGCCAAAGTGAAAGAATATTATTTCCTCCTTTTGGCAAGAGATTCCAATGAAAGGGGGAGAGGGGAAGAGAAGGTGAGGAGAGAAATTCTCTTTCAGACTATTGTAGATAGATCCTGTGGGATCCATATTGATAGAGTTGAGAAACATAGAGTAGCAAACTCTACTACTGACTGAATTTCCTACCAAAACTGATAAAGCACCTTAGGTTGTACAATAAATATGTCCTTATTTTTCTAATAGCACTTTCCAGATAAATGATTTTTTCCAACTATCATTGCTCCTTGGATAACAACAATTGTTTTCTTATGTCCCATTCAGATGTTTCACAGACTCTCAAATTGTTCAAAGCTACCTAATTATTTCGAAGATTTTTTTTTATTGAGGAAAACGCCCTCAAAACCACAATAAAAAAGTACAATAAAAGCAGCTGATAGAAATATGCCTTGAAGATTATAGCTTTCTATGTATTAATTTATATATATCCTCATAAAGCTTCCTCATACATTACAGAACTTACTTCAACATCAAGAATGCTGGTCTTAAAAGTCGGGGAAGTGAGTAGAGCTGTAATTAGGCTTACCATATCCAAAGGGGGACAGGGTGCCTACACCTTTAACCATTGTAAAAAGAGGGAATTTGGGCAGGTGCAGCTTGTTGCACCCTTCCATGACGAGCTGCACCTGGCCAAATTCCCTCTTTTTACAATGGTTAAAGGTGTAGGCACCCTGTCCCCCTTTGGATATGGTAAGCCTAGCTGTAATGGAATTTCTGACATGCTTCTGGGATTCCCAAAGGCAGCTGGTTGGTCACTGGGGGAAAGAGAGAGTTAGGCTAGAAGATGAACCTTTGGTCTGATCCAGCACAGCCTGAATGGGAGCAGCTTCACTGTGGCCAAATCCCATGAGGTTTCTGTATGTGTGTGAGTACTGCAGCCTTATGGATGACTGTATGGAATTTTCCCACGTGACGGCTTAAATCTCCCCACTGGTGGCTTAAATCTCAATCACTTCTAATAATATTGATAAATGTATTGAACACCCAGTACTTTTGACTGTTTGTTTCTTTATTGTCACTTTCTCTTTGGTTGCTTGTGGGTTTCATTTTATTTATTTTCCATATTTGCATAACTGAATCTTTGTCCTCTGATTCTCTTTCTGATAGGCAATTTACAGCTAGACATATTAGTTATATGAGTGCCAATCCAAAACAGAAGGTAATTGAGTATAATCTAGAGATTCTTCATATGATTTGATTTTTTCCCCCTCCCCTCTATGGATATAAAATCTTAACCGGGTAATCTTGATTGAATTTAGAATAAGTTAATAATGAATGTGCAGTGACAGACAGTGCTTTTGAAAGTGGGCGTTTGAGGGGAAATAAAAATGCAGGTCACAGAACACATGAATAAAAGGCAAGGCCACGCTTAGCCTGATTAGCATTCTGGGACGGAAAGGGCATCGTAAATTGATATCTTGCTTTGTATCGCTGAATGGCTCAGTGATTTCCATGGATTAATTTTAGTATGTTCTTATTATGTAAAATAAGCAATTTGATTTTAATCTGACGCGCATATTGCCAGAATAATTAGCAGATGGGCTAAATGTCGCAAAGGACGAGAGAATCATCTGTCTCTGTACAGGGCCAATGAATGTTGCAACTTTGTTAATAATCCCACTGAGTGCCATGAAGAACCAAACAACTTAGCTAAAGTCACTTTTGAATCCCCAAATAGGCAATTTTGTGTCTTTGTCTGTGCAATGCTAATTTAATTTGTCTTATGTGGTGCTTTCTTTTACTGAGAACACAAAAATTGCCTCAGTCCTTTTTTCAGTACAGTTCAAGGTCGATCAGAAACCAATGGCATCTTCCCCTGGAGCATTCAATATGACAGGAGTGGCCAAACTTGCTTAATGTAAGAGCCACATACGATAAACTTCAGATGTTTGAGAGCCGCAATATTTAAGACGCATTTAAATTCTTAAATACATTTACTCACCGTGAACATTAAACTTATGTTTTAATCCAGTGAACTCTCAGTTTATACCTGGTAAATAATTATAAAGCTTGAAAATGTCTTATTTTCCTTTTATATTAATTGTGATGCAAAAAGGAGCTCAGCCAACATATTTCCGAGACACAAAGAGCCGCATGTGGCTCAGGAACCGCAGTTTGGCCACCCCTGCAATAAGATATAGTTAAACTACGATGGCTTTTGAGATGTGGTTGTATTGTAAAGCTGTCATTGCCCATGCTATAAGCTCAGTTTTGTGCCCCATCATTGCTCTGTTCATTCAGTAAACAAGGATAGTGCTACATAGGCTTACCATCCGTCCCGGAAATACCGGAACAGTCCCGGATTCCTGAGCCCGGGCCTGGCTAACTGGGTCTAGACTGTCCCCTGTCCCGGTTTTCCAGGTCTGCCTGCTCCCGCCACCGTCAACGCCTGCCAGCTTTTCTGGCGCCACCACCTTGGATCTTGCGAAATCTTAACTTTCACACATTGAACGGAACATAAAAATGAACCCTACAAGCATACAACTATCCATGCACTGATTGAATGTGTGAAGAAGAAATGTGAGAAGAGAGATTATTTGCCCAGGTTTGGCCTGGAATCTCCTGGAATAAGCATCACTCTCCAGATTACTACTGAAAGCAAGCCTGAAGGTTTTAACAGGGCCTCCAAGAATTGTCAACATTCACAGACCAATCCCATCCCCTGCCAGCCCATAGCACCCAGTGCCACTGCTGGAGCACATGCTGCATGCTATAGGGAGTGATCACATGGCCCCAGAGAAGTAAATAAAACTTTTTACTTACCTTCCTATAGGCCGTCTGGCCTTACGTGAGTCTTCTCGTCCCTATGCCAGCTATTTTACTGGCGTAAGTCTGACGAGACTCAGTCCGTCAGACTTACGCCTTACGGGGAAAGGGGGATAGGATCTTGGCATGTGCCACTTCCTCCCAGAGGTGAACGGAGATCTTTGTGGGATGGGGGCCGCTGCCACCCCGCCCCCATGCCCCACCCCGACGTAGCGCGCCTCTGTGGCGCGGAAATGCCCCCCAGGCACTTTTTGGCTCCTTTTTGGAGCCAAACAGTGCAAGGGCGGGCAGGAGGGCTAGTGCAGCATTTGGAGAGGAGCCGTAGTGTCCATTGCTGCACCTCCCCAAACGAAGCAGCATTTGGAACCCAACAGTGAAGACAGGCCTTCCCAGAAGTCAATGTGAGGCTAGTGGCCCACCGTTAAGGGAAGGTAAGAATTTTTTGCTTTTGCATGATTGGCCTGTTGGAGTTTTTTTTTTTTTTTTTTTTTGCCTACTCCAGACTAATGGAGAAGGTGCGAGGGTTAATTTAGCCAGGTTATCCACAACCAGCAAGAGTGTAGGATGGTCCAAAATTCCAAGTTTGGTCTGAACTCCATTTTGACAGTCTGGAGTCCATTTTGACTAGCTGAGAATTGCCATGCCTTGCTGTACTAGGGGAAGGATGTAGTAATTTTCAGGCTGGCCACTTGTGTGTTATCTGTTGGTATGCCTCTTGAAGCCTGATGAAGCTGGGTGCTAATTAGGAATTGACTACAGTGGAGACTCTCCACTTGGGAGGGGGTGGGTGAGGTTGCATCAGCCAGTGATGTCATTGCATTGCTGCAGTGCCTTTGACTGCAACTCGTAAACCTGTTTAAGTACTTTTGAGTTCTGTATAACCTAAACATTTATTCTGTCTTAATAAACTTATAAAATCTACAGCTGTGTTGTTTGTGAGAAGGAATTGGTTCACCTAAATCCAGTTTTGACCATTTTATCTACATTACTTTCTGTTGAGTATTTTATTAAGGACTTCAGGGTAAAGAGCATTGTGGTTTGTATTGCTCTGAACTCTTAAGGTTCGGGGGTGCCAAGAGGACTTAATGTTCCCCTGGCTGGAGGGCTGGCAGGTAAATAGGAGTGATGGCAGACTATCTTTGTGGACAGGTGGTTGTTCAGGAGCAAACCAAAACATGCTCAGGGCTGTGCACTGGACATTGGGCTCAGTGGATGTTGGTCCTGACTGTGTGACAATGGGGTTTAAGGATGATGTGGAGCCTGAGGCAACAGGAGGTCAGAGGAAGGGGGGGGGAGACAGAACCAGTCTCCAAAGTCTGCCCAACCCAGAGATACAGACTGGGGACCCTCGTCTGGAATTGCAAAGCAAACCTGAAAGGCTATCCGACTTGAGGCAGGCCATGCAATTCATCTTCTTCTACCCCCTTTCTTGAGGTTGATGTTGGGAAGCTGTTACTGGCAATTATCTGTTTATTTCAATTATTGTTACCCTGCCTTTCCCCCCATAATGGGGCACCCAAGACAGCTTACAATATAATAGTTGTGATTCCTGTGAGTTCACCAAGCCACTGGGGGGGGGGGGACATTGTCTTTGGTGAGGGTAAGGTCTGGAGCCCGTCCTACCACCAAGGAAGTTGACTGCAGGGTTGGGTTTGCCTTTGCAGAATGCAGGAAGAAAAAAGCCTTAGACTTCCTTCCTGGTTTTGGAGGGGAGGGGTTGAGCTCAACCTGGCCCTCCTCTTCCAGCTGGAACAGCTTCCCTAGACTTGCCCAAACCCTCCTTGTCGTTAGGCGAGGACTGGCAGTGAGTCCGCAGCTCCTTGTCCTCACCAGCCTCATCATAGGCAGCAGTTGTGGTTTTAAATCCCAGCCGCAGTCTGCAGCAGCGGCTGGGATTTCCTGCCCCTCCGTCCCCAGGCTTCCCTTCAGTGTCTCCACTGCCCTGGCAATGGTGTCACCTTTTGTTTCAGTGTGGAGCCAATGCTCAGAATGTGCCTCAGTGGCTCTCACCAGGGGCTGGTGAGTTTCCCACTCCCTGAGGTGAGCTGCTGGGCCAGGCAAGGACAGAGGTTAGCAGTCAATAGTGAAATCACAATAAAATGCAATGACAATACAACATTGACAATATATGGCTTGGAGTCAGGGAAGGATTACTCAAAAAGGGGAAAAAGATAAGCTATCTCTTTAGGCTATCTCTTCAAGTTAGGTGACTGCACGATTGGGTGGGGTTTATGCGTGTGTGCCAGGAGTTAGGACTTGCTGCTGGTTATATTTCAATTGCCTATATGCGTTATTTAATACCTGGTCTCACATGATTATTGGGGGTATGTGGGCCACTATGACTGGGAACGGTTACCACTAGAAATGAGGGAGAGTAAACACACTTTTCTTGCTGAGAGTGAACTCCTTTCCACAATCCAGAAGAACCACTGCAAGCAAACAAACAAAAAAAGTCTTATGGCATTCCTGGAAGAACAGAACTTCATGGCCTGTTTACATGACTGTCTCAGCCAATGGCAGCCATAATTTTCAGTCAGCATATGCTAACTTTCAGTGGCCTCGGCCAGGGTCAGTAATATTGTGCATGTTACAACTATGGGTTAAATTCAGCCTGACCAGCTTCTGTGCACCATTCCTGAAAGGGTGACGTTCACAATTATACTGTAGTCATGAAAACTCTGAGCAAGGCTGAATTTAGCCTGGAACTGGAAGCTTGCTATGGCTATGCACTGACTGACAATCCTCACTGTACAAATGGTAGGTCTTAAACTTGATTTAAAAAAAACTGCATTTTTAACCAGATTTTTCCCAAACAGACATTCATATGTGTTGGGAGGAGTGGTGTGATCTAGCCTTAGATTTCTTGTCTGCTTCTTCAACATTGGCCTGTAGTAGATTTAAATTTAGATTGTTTATCTGTGTTCCCATTTTTAATTCATATCATTACATTCATTCCTGCTTCTTTCTCTGTTCATTAGGGGCTTTATAAGACAAGCCTGAGGAAATTCTGTTAAATGAATTGCATGCCCTTTGCAAGAGCTCTTTGAATGACATGTTTAATTATTGACAATTAACAAGATGCTAATTATACCTTAGAATTATAGCCCTACTGAGCAAAATAAAAATCTTTTATGAAAAAAATGTTAAAGGCACAAATGCTATATTAAACCAAATGACAAAAAATAAAAATAAAAATTGGCAACTGGCAATGGCATAAACCAGCCAAAAGGCTGAAAGCATTGCATAGCCTGCCAGTATGGATGGGTGCACCAGATAGTGTTTCATTGTATCCAGAATAATGTGTGTGTTTGTGTGTGTTTTAAAAAAGCATGATTTAACAGCATTGCCTCTGCTCAATCAATAAGCAGAAATCAGAAAGCCATCATTGTTCAGCTTTGCAGAATAGCTCATCTCATGGGCATACTGGCATTATAAGTGCTCTGTAAAAAAACAATGCAAATTGATTGATTGTAATTTCATGTACTTCTTTAGTTTTACATGTGTACAGGAAAAGGCAAACAGCAACTTCCTGACGTATAGAGCAACGATGGTCCGATCCTGTGATCAGGCAGGCACAACCTGACACTTTTTTTTTCATGTTAGAAATTTTAATAAATAGAGAGAAGTCTACGAAGTCTGCTTGAAGAAAAGAATTATATATGTTAAAATGTCGTTCTGTTCTATTGCATAGTGTCTTAAAAAAGCAGATTTTTAGATAAGTGTTTTTTGTTGTTTTCTATTTTTATTCCCAAGTAACTTATTCCCAAGTAACTGTATATAGGATTGCAGCCCAAGTCCCTGATTTCAGTGGGCTGAAATGTGCTTCACTCTACATTACTTTGTGGCCATATATTTGCCCAGTGCCAAATGTTTTCTTTAGTAAGGATGGCACATGAATGAAACAGCACAAATCACCAACGTTGCTGTAGCGTGGCGGGGGGGTGGACCGCCAGAGGGTGACGCGCGCAGAAGGGTGACACGCACCTCCACTGCCCACATCGCACTCTGGAGGATCCAAGGCCGGGAGAAGGCCTCGGAGCGTCCTCTTCGGTCGGCGATCCAGGGCCTTCTGACAAAGGCCCAATGCGTCAATACGTGAAGTTTTACCTTTTCGCGCATGCGCAGAACGTTTCTGAGGGCAAAATGCCTGGATCGTCAGAAGGCCCTGGATCGCCGACCGAAGAGGACGCTCTGAGGCCTTCTCCCAGCCTTGGAGCCTCCGGAAGCAGCGGGGGTAAGACTTTTGGGGTTTGCAGGGGGTCATTAGGGTGATGCGCACGCCCTCACTTCAGGGCGGCGCGCGCCCTAGTGACGCCAGTGAGCACAATCGTCATGTGAGGGGATTGTGTCACCGCAGTTTCCTGCCCTGCACCTCTGGCAGGAAATTCATTATTCCAACCAGAAATTTATTATTCCAACCATAATACAGAATTATCGGTAGGCTCTTGGAAGAAAATACTTGCAAATTCAATAGAGTGTTCACTGACAGCAGAAACTTAAATATGTGTTGGACATATTGATGGACTTACTAACAAAACAGGTTCAGCTACAGTGTACGATGGAATTGTTTGTAGAATTTCCTCCTCCTTGAAAATAGATTGCCCCCCTCCTTGGAAACCTTTTGGTGGCACTTGGGAAAAAAAAAGTCTTGAAGACCTTTCTGTTCTCTTCTGCATTCTCTGATATGGGGTGATTTCTTCCCCTGACTGGTTTATGAGGCTGTTTGATTTTCTTTTTCCTGGTTGATGTTTTTCTCTTTATGTTATTATTTTTGATTGCTTGTTTGTTTCTCTATTTATTTATTTATTTATTGTATTTTAAACTGTTTTCGTTCATTCCTATGAGATGCCGTGGTTGTTTCCATTGGATGGGAACAGTTGGGAAATAAATATTTTCAAAAAATAACTGTACTCGCCTTTAAATTGGAAGGAAGCAATTATATTCCCTCCAAAGGTTGTGAGGTAAAAATTCTTAGGTTAATAGGTTAGGAGTTAACAAGGTGGGCTGCCTGCTAGCTAATATGGTAAAAAGAGAATGGGCAGCCCAATCCTAACTTTTAGTTTGTGAGCCCTTTTGGGACAGAGAGCCATTTAATATTTTGATTTTGTCTGTAAACCGCTTTGTGAACTTTTTGTTGAAAAGCGATATATAAATACTGTTTAATAAATAACAACAACTCCCCGCATGGCATTGCAGCAGTGCCAATGTGGCACCTGTTGTATCCTGCGGGGGTGCGGCCGAAATCTTTATTTATTTATTTTTACTTAATTAATTTGTTTCCTTACCTGTCCCGCTGCCATTGCTGCCATTTCACTGCTACCTTTGCTGCCAGCCGCGGCTGCAGCCGCCATCATTGTGATCTTCACCGCCATCGTTGTTGTCTTTTGTAGCCACAGCCACTGCCACCACTGCCATCATCATCATCGTTGTTTTCGCCGCGGTGGCAGCACCGCCGCCTCCACCGTTTTCACCACCTCTGGAGCCTGGCTGGGTGCATTCAAGCCAGCCAGGACTCCGCCACTTGAAAAAGGTAAAAAGCACCTTTTTCCGGGTGCCACCATCTTGGATCTCGCGAAATCTCACGAGATCCAAGATGGCGGCGACCAGAAAAAGGTAAGTTTTTAAAATTTTAAAATGGCGGTAAAACGGCTTTCACCCAGCCCAGAAAGCCCTGGACCGATCCGGGACCAGAGCCCGGGACAATCCCAGGTGTTCCAGTACAGATGGTAAGCCTATAAATACTTATATTATATTATACCTCCTTCCCAAACCTGATCCGCCCTTCCCGCCTCCGTCACCACCCTGTTTGTTTCACCCATCCCCTCCTCCCTCCTGCTTCCCCTGACTTACCGGCACCGGGGGACCACTGTCTGGCCATGGCTGCCTCTTGCAACTTGCCATGGCAGCCTGGCTTATCCTGATGTTGTGCCACATTTGCAGGCCAGGTTATAGGCCTTCTCAAACTTTATGTAGTTTGATTATATAGGTTATATAGGGAGCAGGCCAGGCAGGGGGCAGTTGAAAGATGGACATGGGTGGTTCTTGACAGCAGCCATACACACTGAGATTCTTTCCCCACCCTGAACCACTCACACAGTCTCCTCTGACTTATGCCAGCTAGGTCTGAGAAGACCCATTGTAGGCCAGGCAGCCTATAGGGAGGTAACAAAGATTATAGTTACCTCTCGTGGGCTGTCTGATTGCAACAACCCCCCCCCCAATAGCATGCAGCACATGATCCATGGGCTGGTGGGGATCGGATTTGGCCCTCAATGATGAGGTTTCTCCGTCATAAGCCTTATTGACTTTAATGGGATTTATAAGCAAATATATTTGGAATTAGACTTGAGAAAGCATTGCCTTGGAATTCAAATTGAAACTTTAGTGTTTTAATGTACAGAGCTTTGATGTGTTTTGGCTATACGTTTTCAGTTGCACAAAGCCTTTGTTATATTGGTGCTTAGAGTCAAGACCAAAAAGAAGATTATTCCTCCCCACCTCCATATGATCAATGTGTATGATCAATACACATATGATCAAGAATGTGTATAGATCATACACCAAATACATTAATAATGGAATAATTCCTTTCAGAGACCTGATCAGGCAGGACATTTGGAATCTATACAGGTGCCAAAATTTACCTTTACAATACCCAGATAATTTTACTGATAGAGATGAAAATTTACCTTGTATAGCAAGAAGTAGGAACAGGAGGAAAAATCTAGGAGACCCTTGCAAATTAATTTCAAGGCTTTGAAATCAACAGATGACCCAAAAAACTCCACTGTTGACTTAATTCTCCATCAAGGTGAAGCAAGGTGAAAAATAGCTGCATTCAGAAGATAAAAATGGCATTTAGAGAGTGTATTGGCAAATTGTTGTAGACCTGTGTATTTCAAGGAGTTAGTGTGGTCTGCACAAGTTCTTCCCAATGGTTAGTCAGTTCGGTCACAATTGTGTTATCATTCTAAAATTGTTGAGTCACACTTAGTTAGCTTTTGCACCTGTTAGTAATGATGCCTCCCTTGCCGTTATCACATCTCGAGATGTTCTGGGCACCAAGCCAAGATCATGCACCTGGATGAGGCCACATCTCAGGGGATGACATCATACACTCCCCACCCCCCGAAGTTGTATAAAAGGGGCCTGGCAATTCCATCGGATGGCTGCAGATGCGACCCGCAAACTTGCCCACGAGAGGAAAACGTCAACAGAAGGAACTGCCACTTCTATTTTGAGGGACGTAAGAACACTGTACTTTATTTTGTTTGTCTGAGGGATTATTGCTTGTGCAAAGCTAATAAATCCAATTTCTGTCTTTCTCCCACTGGTCTGTTCCATTGCTTCTGTATCCAAAAAGATCATTGACCTTTTGGCCCTACAGGGAGTTAACATGCATTGCTTAATTCAAGTTCTCCATGTATGTTTGTCTGCTCCTCTAAATAACTTGGAGTAAATTATCTCCTTTGGGCCAGTTATTGTTTAATCAGGTAAACACATGTTTAGTGTGTGTCTGGAATTTATGACCTGGGTGTAATATTTACTCATCACATTAAAATGGCTGAGAGAAAAGCAACATGGCCTATAAATGTAAATCTTTCATAGTTCAGATTCTTGACTTTATAGTTCACTCAGGCTCCAGTGTTTTGTGCTAATCCAGCTGTCGCATGGGCACATACAAGCCTCCGAAATAAAAATCCTTGAGGAATTTGAGAGCATCTAAACTTAGAATG
The DNA here is from genome assembly GCA_026170595.1 of Plestiodon gilberti rubricaudatus. NCBI lineage: Eukaryota > Metazoa > Chordata > Lepidosauria > Squamata > Scincidae > Plestiodon > Plestiodon gilberti. The sequence goes on from JANXHW010000001.1 coordinate 82,874,471, forward strand.
GCCCTCTAATTCCTAGTTTGTCTACTCATTAGCATCATTTCAACAAGACAACTAATGAATCTTGTGAACCCCAGCGGAACCTTTTATGCTAGTAGGGTAAAAATAAAGTAGTAGTAGTAGTAGTAGTAAAATATTACTTTGAGTTTTTTCTTAAGTTTTGACAATGCTTTAGCATTGAGACATTCCATATTTGATGTCATTTGTATGAATTTGGAGGGCTGTTTCCCCCCCCCCATGCTGCTTGCATCTGCCACAGAATGGATGGAGGCAGTGATGGTGGCAGTACACGTGTCGAGGTGAAAAAACCCTAAATCTGCCCCCTCCTGCCATCTGCTGTTGACTCAAACTGCATCAAGCTGCTTCATGGCTGGGCCAGCCCTGCATGGACCTGTTCGGACTCTTCCCTTTCAGTCGCCAGATTATACCTTCTTGCAATGTTATCAGTTGAGAAGTTTGTTTTCAGAAAAATATATGTGGTGCATTCTGGGGGAGGGGGTATATAAGACTTACTTCCACAGGTTGCTTTGACTTATCCCTCTCCCCAGCTCCCCCAGCTTCACCTGAAATTTAGCCAAAGTTGCTCCTGCAAGCATTTTCAGATCAGCCTCATAACACTGTTTTCTTTTGTAAATAGCATGCATGTAGGGTAATGATTCAGACTGGAACAGCAGCAGAGGTGGAAGGCGGGGGGACGACTCTAACACTTTGCCCCTGGTGTGGTCCAAATCTTGATCAGCCTAGGGCTGTTCTCCAAGGAGAAAATGCCAATGGAATATAGCACTTGCAGGTGTGTCCAATCCAGATTGGGACCACAGCAGGGACAAGTATTATAGCTTCTCCAACCCACCCCAAATTCCCAATCTGCATTGGACACCTGCATATAATATTTACTTAAGAAAATGGCCATGATATGCCTTTCAATGACATACCGGTAATATGCCTTCAGATATCTGAGAATGACAGTAAAAAGAGTTGAGATTCTTGGGTGCAAATGTTTACTAAACTGCATGCACATTTCTTTCCCATTGCGTGCATATTGCGTGCAATATTAAATGTGGAACTACACAATATTTTAACGTTCCCAATCTTTTAATGTTATAAAAATAAATTTTACCAGTTATTTCTATATCATTTATTCCTTTTCATTCCAAACAAAGTAATTCTGTTGCACAATACATATTTTTTCAATGTTCTGGAAAGTCATATATTCTGCCACTTGTCAGTCAAAAAGTCTTTGTACTGAGCCCCACCCCCTTTCTGTGCCCAATTGGGGGCTAGAGGAGATGTCTCGTGCGGAATGCAAATTGGCGCAATGGCTGGGGATCGGAATGGTTTTCGTGCGCACACACAAACACTCTGTGTGTGTGTGTGTGTGTGTGTGTGTATGTGTGTGTGTGTGTGTGTGTGTGTGTGCTTCCCGCTGCTGCAATTGTCTTCTCACTCGCACTCTCTCTTTCTCTCCCTCCCTCCCTCTCGGTAAAGTGTTTTACATTCATTTCGGGGGCTGATTAAACAATGCGTTCAGAGAGGGCTTTTGCGTGCTAGAGAGTGCACATGCATGCTGCACGCAAAAATCCTATCTTGTCTTGTTACTAGTTGGCATGACCAAAATTAAGCATGTAAACAACCTGTCAGGAGCACCCCAAAGAAAATAGTGTGGAGGAGACATGGGCAGCATGATCCACAGTAACAAAGGAACGGTGGAGCAAGTGCTCTGCTGTTCTAAGTTGTCGCAAACATGCCATAAAGCACATTTGCGACAACTCTAGAGTAAGGGCCGCCAGCACAGAGGCCCTTACTCCACTGCAGGATGTCCCTGCGGCTGCCGGAGAAGGTAAGGGATCCCCCGGCGGGCGCAGGGGTGGTCCGGGTGGTGAGGGAGGCCAGCCGTTGGCCGAGCAGGCCCGGGGGCGGGGATGGCAGCCGCCATATCCCTGTTCTCTTCACGGGCTGGTGGATCCTTTACACAGCCTCCTTGGACTTGTGCTACACTGGGGGAAGGGGATGAACACCCCCTTCCCCCAAGTAGACCACCGGGCCAATCACGATCGGCCTGGAACGCAGATAGGATCCGGTGGGTGGCCCAGGGCCACCCGCTGGATCTTTAGTGTGGATTGCACTAAGCCTGAAATCCTAGACAGACTTTAGTGGGAGTAAGCCCTATTGAACACAATGGGACCAACTTCTGAGTAGACATGCATTATTATGCTGTGAGTGTATTGATATGTTTATGTATCTCACCAAATAGCTTGGAGTTGATGTCAGTCTTTCTTGACGTAGTTTGGAAAAAGAAAACACTATATGCTGCCAAACTGAGTAAATTTTGTGTCTCAGTGTTTAAAACTAACATCCAACAGAGTTTTCAGCAGGCAAGACAAAGAAGGAAAACTAGAAAAAGGAATAAATATTGGTTTTGTCATACTAGAAATGTACTTTTTTTCTCTGAATTAATGGGTAAACAAGCAATTGCCAAGAAAGTCTTCAATTACACTACATTAAGGAATTCAGATTGTTTAATCAATAGGCATACATTTGTGAGTTGACTGGCAGATATATCTGATATTTTCCTTATTCAATGACCTTTCGGAAAAAAAAGAATTAGTTCCTCAGGCTTCATCTACAGCAAACATATCACAACATATTTAACTGCCAGTCTGGCTGAGATGTTTTATAGTTCTCAGTATTCTGACTCCTCCCCACACCAGTGCATATTAACTTGGAAGATTTCGTTAAATGCCCGGAGAGGAGTAAAAAGGTTGCACCAGCTGACTGAAAGGTTAAGCATCTGTCCTTAGGATTTGTGCTTTGAAATGTAGGTATCTACTTTTTCTATTTGTACTTACTTCAGTAACCTGGAAGTTGGCAATCAAGAAATGGAACAAGGTCTGCCTGTGTACTAAAGAAAGGAGATACAGTACAACATATGAGATTGGAATGGAAAAAGGATGACAACTTCAGTGAAAATACAAAGACTTTGAAATGTGCCTAATGACCCCTACTATTTGAATCCCTAACACACAGCCCAATACTACGTAACTATCCGGCGAGTGGCCCAGGGCCGCCTGCCAGATCCCATGCTCACTCCGGACTACTCTGGAGCGGCCCGGAGGTCTACTCGGGGAAAGGGGACGTTCGTCCCCTTCCCCCAGTGTGGAGCTGGGAAGGCCCAATGGGCCCCCTCGGATTTCCGCCGGAAGTAAAAGGAGGCCGTGTAACAGCCGAGCCGGCCCGGCTGGAGACAAGGATATGGCGGAATACTGTATAGCTCCTTTCTTATGCCAGTCCACATCCGAAGTTATGCTAAAGAGCGAGTACTGTACATATTTGTTAGATTTCAGGGAGTATCAACTACACATGGTTTTGGCTTTACACATCAAACTCAGAACATAACCCTCATGTAATATGCGGGCCAACTCTACATTATAATTGTAGAATAGGAAATAGACCTTAGAAGTAAGTCCAATGGAAATTGAATGAGATTGAAGTGCAACAATGAGACCGGACTGGATATAATACCAAACTGTTAAATGCTGATATTAAACTATTAAAGTGTAACTAAAAAGTGACATGCAAAGATTTACTGGGATTCTAATAGACTTTTTATTGCTGAACACAACCAATTATCATGCTTCTATCTGTATTTTAGGAATTAGACTCTTTCCAATATCTTATCTAGAATAAATAGCGCATTATGAAATTACTGCTCTGTTTCTGCTTTAATTAATTAATAACATTCTGTTATCCAAAATGCAATATTAATTGAAATGTATGTTTCAACTGTAATGTTGGCCTACCCAACATTACACCAACTGCTCGAATGTGCGCCAGCAAAATAGCTGTCACATATTGAAGTAGATCCATCGGGGAGGCTGGGGCATGTCACCCAGAGGAGTTCTCCAGCTGCACTGGTGCTGGGTCCTATCTGGCTAGGATGTAGCGCAGGCTTTATATCTGCACTGCAGCCTAGCTAGACAGCCCCAGCTTTTAATTATCTCTTGTTGCTTTATTTAGGAATCTGTTCCTGTGAGGAATTTGAATGAGCAAACATACCTTATAATATATATTGAAATTCTTATCCAGCCATACTAGGTGACACTGGGCATGTCACTCAGTCTAAACTGAGAACTGGTGTACCCTAGTGGCTAAGTGAGTGAACTGCAAATCAGGATTTCACAGATTCAAATCTCTGCCATGAATTCTCACTTTGGGCAAGCCACTTCCTCTCAGTCTCTGCTCTCCAACTGCAATAGGGGAATAATAATACTTACCTTACAGAGTTGCTGCAAGGAGTACATCAACGTATGATGCACTTTGCACATTCAAAGAGCTCTATACAAAAGCTGTGTCATTCTTGAACACCTTCGCAGGGCCGTTGTGAGATCAAAGTGACATATCTCCATGTGTGCCATTCTCAGTTTCTTGGACAGAGGGCAGGATGCAAATGTGATGTGACTTACAAATGTAGCTTTTTTAAAAGGAATACTGCACACATTCTTACAGTTATGCTCAATCCTAAACACCTTGCCAAACTGGTTTCATAATGAAAAGGAATGTATCTGGAGCTACTATTATTCTTGGTTATTATTTCACTTGTGCTTTTAAGTCTGAGAAAAGAAAAGAACAAATGGCTCATTTTTGGATGAGTGACAGATCCAGCTTGTCAGCAGGGATTGTCTCAGACATCACAAAATGAGCCAGCCAGGGACATCCTGTTAATTTTCTTGACACTATGCAAAATATATTATGCCTTGTTTTTCAGCCATCACACCATTTATCTGTACTCTCTGGCAATGGTTCAGGCAGTCAGCATTCCACGAAGTTCGCTGCTACTAGGACAATCCTTTGCCATGCAATCCTTGCATAGTAGCAATCCTTTGCTATGGCAAAGTGAAACATTATAGTAACCGACTCTGTGCAGTAATACTGAAACTCATCGGTAGGAAAGCAGATGAATGAATGCCAGCAGATGGTTCATGTTGCAAACCAACTGCAAGCAGACTGAGAGGAAGGAATTAAAACAACAACAATTAAAAGTTGACCAAACTTTCCAGTGAGTGCTAATGTAACTTGTAAAACGGAGTTGGCACTGACATAAATAGAGCGTCATATTTACAGTTCTTCGGTTCTTTCACTGAGAACAGAGGCTGTGCTTGACATGGTGTCCGCTTTACTCGAGACGGTATTGCTGAACTCATAATTACAAACCTTGTGCCAAGATGCAAAAACAGCAGACTGCAGGGGTGTGGCTCTTCCGGGACTTCATCACTTCAAAATCATGTGAGGAACACTGCTCACCTGCTGGTGGTGACTGACGGCTTTTCTCCACCATCAAGTATACATGAATACGTTAGGATTTCTGCATAGTGTTCCCCAACATCATTACTCACAAAACAAGACAAGTTATGTTAATATATCATTAGGTGTTTCTCCTGCTGTGATAGATGTATCAGGGACAGGGGAGGGGGCAGGTTCTGCCCTCAGTGAAATGGTGCACTTTGCCTTTTCCCAAAAGAGCCAATGGCAGGCAGCCATTCATGAGAGTCTCTAGCGGTCCAACCTATTGGGCCCAGTCACCAGTGGAAAACACATTCTGGTGGTGGTGGCTGCTGCAAAGTAGTGTGTTGCTCAAGTGCTGGCAGAAAGGCTGGAACAGTGCGGGAAGTGGGGAGGGGTGGGGAGGGCAGAATGGGACGGGGAGGCTGCAAGAGGGGGTGCATCCAGTAGTGATGGTGCATGCTGGAGGAGCCTATTCCTTCTGGCAGCAGCCTCCCTGCCCCCTTTCTCTCCTCGGACTTGCACCAGTGAAATCGTTGGTACAGGTCCGAAGAGACCCATTGCGGAGTAGGAGGCTTACGGAGTAGGAGGCATGCTTAGCGCGCTGTGGCAAATCTTAGGCAGGATTGGGCTGCCTGTGTAGCAAAACGCTCCCTTACCTTAGCTCTCACATTCATCTGATTGAATCTACCAAGCACGTGTTTGACGTGGTGCGCTTCAGGTTAAAATTAACGTGTCATTTTATTGCACCAGTTTAAAACAAAATGCTTCTACCTATTTTTTTTTTAAAAGAAGGTTAATGTGTAGTATGGCCATAATAATGATGAAGGAACCATCCAGAACACGTGTACTTTCTCTCCCTATGTGGCTCAACCTTTGGAATCTGCTTCATATAACAGAAGTGTTTGTAATTAGAGTTAATGGAGTTAGCTGAGACCGCAGGAGGGGGAGAATAGCTTTGATCCCAGGTGGCCTCATAACAAGAAAGCCCGCAGTGAGGGAGCACTCAGAATTGGAAACTATTACAGGCATTTGCTCCCAAAAGTCACTGCTCTCCAAACCAAGTCACCAGAACACAGTTTCTATGCTGAGCTAATTTAGTTTTCCAGCTACATTCTTTCAACATTCTTATCAGCCACAATATTTCAAGGATCTATTTTGAACTAAAATTATAAACAGTCGTTTTCATTTCCTCCTAAAATATATAAATGAATGTTTCTGTGACAGGGAAAAAAAGAAGTCTCATGCACTATTCTCTCTACACAAAGTAAGTGATACTGGCTGCAGTCCTAGTCACACATCTAGGGAATAAATCCCATTTTGAACTCAGTGAAACCGAAACAGGAAAGAAAAAAGCGGCACCAGATACAAATATCTCCATGCAGAATAAGCAGTATATGAGCTGGTTCAGACCAAACGTGTCTTAGCTGGCCCCTCTTTGCACAATTAGGAGCTGAGTCATGCACATCCAGGCCCCTCTCCCAATCCGAGTTCTCTTTATCTTTCATCGTGTGTGGGGTGTGTGTGCACCGGGAGTGTGCGTGTGTTCATCTGAAGCATCCCCCCACATGTGTTTCACATACTTCTTTAAAACAATATCTGAACTGTGTGTGAAGCAGAAGTTCAGACAAACTGTCCTCTGATTCGGAACAGGGGGAAGGCACCAGTGTCAGCCTCACACTTCTGGAGGCCCTGGTGTAAAGCTTGCCCTGCGCCTCCCATGAGGTAGTACATGGGTTGTCATTTGGTTAATGAACTTTGGTGGATGAATCTACCCATTTAACCGATTCATCCAGTACTAGTTCGAAGCACAGTTAAGGGGATAGAAGCAGCAGACGAAGAACCTCTAAATCTACAGTGCTGGAGCTCTGTAGCCATATTCACACAATCATTCTGATACTAGACTTGTGCAGAAGTCACTGTTCATGTGTTCAATGAATGCATGCAGGGATTCAGCAGGAAGCCATGCCCCTGTGGAACTCCTTGCCACAGGATGTGGTGATGGCACCTAGCCTAGATGCCTTTAAAAGGTGTTTGGACAGATTCATGGAGGAAAAGACCATCACAGGTTACAAGCCATAAGCAACCTCCTGGTTTTAGAAGTAGGTTTTCTCTGTGCCAGGTGCAGGAGAGTGGCAGCAGGAAACATGTTATCTTGTTGGATGTGTGCTCCCTGAGGCATCTGGTGGGACCACTGTGTGATACAGGAAGCTGGACTAGATGGGCCCTTGGCCTGATCCAGCAGGACTCTTCTTATGTTCTTATGCCCCCCCCACACGCGTGTTCCTGATGACCCCGTTCTCTGCACAGGGCAATGCTGAATGTGGGGATCGTTATTCCACATGACGTGGAATGCTGCAAATTGAGATGGGAAGTGTGGCTAGCTGGTGCAGGCTCCCTCTCCACATGGGCATTTAATGTGCGGATTGTAACTTCTGAAGGGTCACCTTTCATGTGGCTGGCTTTTGAGACCCGCTGCAATGCCAAAGTTAAACCCATGACCACAGTCAGATTTCTCTATGTCATGGCTCTGAAATGGCACATCCCTGAACATGGCTAATTGCCATGGGAGCTATAGAACTGGGCATATACAGAATCTGAAAAAGGGGTGCCCAATGCTATCACTCACACCCCATTTCCCAGTGATTTTCAAAAAGGGATTCTTTGGAAATAAACATGCAAGTTTCAAAGTAATTCACCAAGCTAGAAGCGGAGATGTTTGCAATCACGGCTGTCTCCTTTCTTATCTCAGCAGCCAATGGTACCACTAAATAGCAGGAAGTGGGCGAGTTTCTCTCTTCCATCTAGTTATTACTGGAGTGGACACCCAAACGTTGAGATGAGATGAATGCATAAAAGGTTGTTATAACAAGAAAGGCAGCCGTTCAAATTATGCATGGATTGAATTGTAAGACGTCCTCACACTTATGAGATGACAGGTAGCGCTGAGCTTTTGAATAATTCAAACTTTTTGACAGAAAGGCACTGCGCACATCAAGGTTAGACAAGGCAAAGATACAAAATAACAGTAGCATATCACATGGTTTTAGTAACCCAGATTTTAATGCTACAAGAACTTTGGGGTTTTTTTTATTAGTGAAAATGTTGCATTTTATAACAAAGTTATTATGCAAAAGACTAATAAATGATCAGAAAAATGTAGGTCATATCCAGACTGTCTACATTTTCTGAAAAAATACTCTGTGATCAGAAGAGTTCTATCCGGATCTTAAAGAACAACTTCGCTCTTGTGTCTGCATGCAGCGCTGGAGCCATCTCCCTTCAATGCGGGTGCTGAATTTGAAACATTGTGCTGGTACAACAGCAAATATATATCTTCATTAGCATTTATTTGCTGGTGCCTTAGGACAGGGCTCTTGCCCGTTCGTCAAAGGAGACCATCCAGTGCCTCATCACTTACTCTCCCAAAACAAATGACTGATTAATTTCATTAACTTCTGAGCAACCCAATTTGTTCTTATGCTGCCCAAAGTCAATTTACCGCAGGCAGACTTCCCACGAAGAAGGCGAGAACACCGTCAGGGTTGGCCTTTTTCCTCGCTTTCCTTCTCGTTTGGAGGGCAAAGGGAGCCCTAGTGCAGCTCAGCACATCACTGGTGAGAATTTCATTTCTTTGTTACACAAAGTCTTGTCAATCTCGTCTTAGTCTTATGACCTCAATATCCTGCTTTAGGAATGCTTGTTTGAGTATAAACATTTTGGCTTTATGATTGAACGCTGGAGAGACACATGGAAAGACAGCAAGCAGGTTGACCTTAGATCTCTGGTAAATGCTCAAAGCTCTCCTTTGACATGAGAGTAGCACTAGCACATGCTTAGAAAAAGATTTATGTGTCCATCAAATCCTTAAATGAGATTTATTAAAGATGGTATTTCCTGCTCAGAAAAAGTGTCTGCATGCTCTTTCTGTTCCCACACTTGAACTACATTTGGCGTAGATAAAAAGAGACCAGTAAGGAAGCTTCTTTTTTTCTATAGACATTCTTTGCATTCTTTTTTTGTTATCTACGAACCATTGCCATTCTCCATGGAAAACAGTCACTTCCTATCACAATGATTAGAATCAGCTCTGGGCAGTTTGGGCGGGTGAGCATGAAAGAAATAACCATTTTACATCAAATCCTGATGGGAATGGTCCATCAAGATGCTGTGTTCAATCTGCAGACTCCTATGGACACCCCCCCCCGCGCCCCAGAATAAAAAAGTGTGATTATCAAATGAAAGTCCAATATTATCTTATGGAATAATCAGAGGAATAATGTCACAATTCTGGCAATGGAAAATAAATAAATAATGGATTGAATGAATTAATTCACTACCAAGTCATGTGGAATGAAACTATCTCAGGCATGACTATCTCATGTGGAATGACACTATCTCAGGAATGACACAAAAAACAATCACAAACAAAATATTTATATGTACGGTAGTGCTGGATGTTCAGTTTCATGTAGGTACATTGAAGATTATTTTGTTGGATCACTAGGCATTAGTTTTCACTACTCTTTCACTCTATCTACTGCTGCTCCCAGCACTATTTGACAATGATGTCCACAAAAAGGCATCACAAGTTGACTGGGTGGAGGCAACTCAATCTCTGAGCCCTTTTAAGGCTCTGAACAGAGACTGTAAAGCCTGAACTTGTGCAACCTGCAGGTAAGTTATCCCATAGCATTAGAGAAGTAAAAGCAGCCAAGTGGTCATCAACATATAACTTGGTACAGATCAAGGGATAAAATATAATGTGTGTACCTGCTTCCATATTCACATTACATGAGGACTGGTCTAAAAAAGCCATTTACCTAGTGTTCATAATGTACGGAATACTTCACAGCAACCCACCTTATCTTATGTGAACCAGACCTGTAGCTGCCCATTTTCTTTCTTCTTTTCACTATTCAGTGGTAGAAGGCAGTAGATGCATGAATACGTTTCTTTTATGATCAGACACTGGTGGTGTTAGACAGGAATAGACACACGCATGACTAATGTTGTCTGTGTTGGCTAGGCTTTCAATCATGGAGGTGATTAAAATATATCTGGACTTCAACAAGAGGACTATCAGGCCCTAATCAGCACAAGAAAGATTGGTGGGAGAAATTCTTGTATCAGGAGAAGTTCTTATACCCAAACATCACCTTAATATAGGAGGTGCGTTAAAAATGTTTTGACTGATTTTTTTTTAAAAAAAAAAATCTGATCTGTAATGAGGCTAATCTATGAGAAATGCTTTTCAAACAATTTTGGAGTTAGTTCATTACCAAAACCCATACCTGCTGAATGTGGCAGGAAACTGGTTGCTTCTGGTAGAATCCTTCTGAAGTTCTTCTGAGATATAGTTATGGTATTATTACTGTTGCAACTTCCCTAACCTACAATAAGGCCCATTCTTTGATAAAAGGTGAGCAAATAGCCTGGGATTAGTTCTTGTACATGGGTAGGTCTGACATGGTAGGTAGGTAGGACTGACACGGGTAGGTCAGTCCAGTATATGGCTTGTGAGATGCGCCATTCAGCAAACACACTTGCAATGGTAATGACAGGTAGAGTTGCAGGCCTGAAGAATAGAGGGGCTTGTGAGTTTGTATGTGCTGGGTGGGTGTATAGCTTACAGTGCTACCACTGACGCTTACTTTATATGGGGAATTAATTAATTGATTCAAGAAGGAAGCTCAGGGTGATCAAGTCTACTCCAACTTTGATCCCTTTATGTACAGACACCAAGCAGAGCAAAGGATCTTATGGCCCAATCCTATTTGAGTATGAAACAAGTGTTCTGACAGGGTAAGGCACTGCAGACCGGCCATTGGGACAGGTGTGGTGCAGTGGAGGCAGATGGGGGCAGGGATTGTGCCTGGCCGGGGGCAGATCGGGGCGGGATGAGGTGGATCTTGGAGGCACTGGTGTCCACTGAATCCTATCCCCCCCCCCCAAATCCTGGTCCTGACATGCCTGTTTTGGCCTAACAAATGTACACCAGCAAAACAACTGGCATAAATTTGAGTAGGCCGATAGGGGACCACAGAGCAGCTGGAGAGGTAAGTAATTTTTTTCCTTACCTCCTTCTCCCAGCCAGCCTGGTTCCCAGCCCACTTGCAGGATGCAGCGGCCTCTCTGTCAGTGTCCCTACACCATGCAGGGCTGTAAGATGAGGAAAAGGAGGGGTAAGGTAGAGGGACGGGATGTGCAGATAAAGAATGAAAGAGTTTAAAGCACAAGTACGTTTCTGACATGCTTGGGGAGGCTTTCTGGTGTTCAGAGGTTTTGTAGTTTGTAGAGACTCTGACTTAACATACCAACTCATAAAAGGAGTCTTTGCGTCAGGTAAGGTCAGGGCCAGGGAGTACGGTTGTGCAGGTTGTGCACTGCACAAAGGCGCCACAATTAAGAGGGTACTATTCACATTGGAAGGAGAAAGAATGCCAGCAGAGCATCACTTGGGGATGGAAGGGGCACCTTTTTCTAATGCATACAAAGGTGCCTTTTTCTAATTTGCACAAAGGCACCATATGGGCTAGTGGCAGCCCTGGATAGGGCACATCTTACTGGCCAAAATGCTCTGATATTTATTGGAATGTTAGGAGGCTGCTTATATGCAGCTCTCGGGATAGATATGTTGTAATGCCTAATCCTATTGCTAGGCATACGATGGGGTTTTGTTGGTTCCCATTTTGGTGTGTTAGTACGTGATAGTGGGTGAATGGACTCTGTGTGGGCACTGACATAGTCCATTCTGGTGGATAATCAAGAGGGGCATTCTCAGCAGAGAAAGCCAAATGCAAATGTAAAAACAGGAAGTGCAAGTTTTACAATACGAGACAGGCATTTTCAATGGTATTACATCACTTCCCCTCCTTAAGTCCGTCACGTGCATGAAAAGGCATCTTGTAGTAAACAGAGGTCAAGATGGAGTTTTATGAGCTTGACCCAAGTTTCATAAAAAGAAGTGTCCTATGTGTCCATACTATAATCTATACATGTTTATAGGTTCAAGAAAAAAATAGTTCAAAATGCATTGATGGTAAAAAGAGGTACAGTATAACTAGAGGGGTAACTGAATTGATTGAATATGGTTACTTTGGGTTTTGGGATATGGTCACTTGACCCAGTTTTGCTAGGTCCAAATCCACCAATTGGACTAACTGGACCACTGTTGTTTCTGCTATATATTTGCTTTTTGTTATAAGTAACAATACAGTTCTTTAGATTTTGATTTTTGAACAATTTCCACAGTAAGTAAAATGTTATGTGAGGCTGCCTGTGTCTAAAGCCGGCCTCACACCACAGGCGTCTTGCTTCGTCACGTCCCAGATTAGATTCTGATTGGCCCGAGGCATTGCTCCACGTCCCATCCCCACAACGCCAAACATGCCCTCTCATTGGCCGAAGCTCGATTTATTCAACTTGGAACGCACCAGAATGACCTTTGGCCAATGAGAGGCCACATTCGGTGTTGTGGGGATGGAACACGGAGCAATGCCTCGAACCAATCAGAATCTACTCCGGGACGCGATGAAGCGTCCTGAAACAATGGTCTATACAGTACTCAGGAAATCTGGGTCTAGTTTCTGGGTCTCATTGACTTCATGTTTTGATCTTGGACAAAGGTTATACAGTTTTGCAGGGTTTCTGCTACTTACCTGTAAAATGGGGGTAATTTTTTAAATCTTATTTTGCAGGGAGGAAACTGATAGATGAAAAAAGGCTAAACAAAATGCAATATATATAACTCAAGATCCTAGAAGTGAAAGGCAATATTAGTCAGGGCTTATATTTCATCAGTTTGCACAGATCAGGAAATCACTTTGATGGCTTAATTCTCTCGTTTTAAGTTATGTTTGGGGGTGGTATCTGGCTGTAGGAGACAGCCATATTTACCTATGGTTATCAAATTCCACATATCTGGTGAAACAGAAATATGTTATTAGTTTCAAGCTGTGCTACTAATCATAGCAACTTAGAAGTAAATTCCAATGAAATCAATGGGTCTTAAGACAAGTACACATAATATGGGAGCCTTGAGCTCATTTATATCCCTCCCTGGAAGCCTGCCTACAGTGGTAAGCCAGTTTTGATCACCAGCTAGCCCACATCGACAGGTTTTTTTTTCTTCAAGCCACTACTTTATAAGTATTTTTTCTCTATATGTCTGTGGAGAAACATACTCTGCTTGGCAAACTACTACATAGGGATAGTTCAGCATGTGGAGACAGCTGCCACAGGAAATGATTTAACATGGTCTGCACATGGTGGTTCCAAGCAAATATCCTTTGAACTGAAGTGTAAATTCTATTCAAGTTCAATAGATTTCCTTATTATCCAAACCTTAACCATGTGTTTCCCATCAAGCTTCATAATCAGTGCAACACTTGGGAAACAGCACTCTTCATTATCTAAAAGTAATGATGATCCACATGCTTTGTAGTTCTCAAGACCCAGCAAGACCATTTGAATAGATGAGTTTCCCATTTTCAGCATAACTACTGTATAAGATTGCTTACATAACTATAAGATTACAACTGAGATCAGGTTGTGGTGAGCTCTAGGACAAAAGTCCTATGTTGGGCTCCACAAGGGCAACTGACTCTCCCCTCCCATGATGGTGATAGGAAGCCCAGGATTCTTGGGCCACGCCCTGGTTAACTTACAGGTCAGCTATGGCCAGCAGCAGTGGATAATCCTCCTTCAACAATGACACCATTTTAGATTTCTCTGATTCTACATTGGGGGGGGCAGGGTATGGGGATATAAAGTGATGTGGACAAGCAACATGATATGGTAATTGACAGAACATGGGTTATAAAGAAGAGATAGGAGTGAATGGTAAAGCCAAGACTTTGTCAGTTCAATGGGATGAATGGACACGTTGCTAATGGATAAGAATGAATGCAAGAAAGAAAGGAGAGTTTGAGGAAGAATGATGCAAAGTTCAGTCTTTCTTGAACATATAGAGCTTGAGGTGATGATGGGTTTATATGGCAGTCCACCTTCAGTGATTGTAAAATGTCAACTGCTGATGGTTTCAAAATAGCAATGTTATAAAAGCATATCTCAAAATATCTCTGAGTCTGACATGGTTTTCACCTGATCAAGTTCAATGGTGTTCATGATCAAGTTCATGTTTCCCTTCAATGGTGACTCCACAACACTGAACATGCCTGACAGTGACTCCTCTCTCACACAGAGTGTTAACACAGGTTATCTTCAGCTGATTCCATTTGTCTTGAATTTGTGTTGTCTTTAGCTTTTTCTTCAGGCAAGGCAGCAGCACAACCACTAGACCACAACCCTTGCCTTGCAGTTGCCTTGCACAAATTCAACTTAATGCGGTTAGCAAACTAAAGCAAAAAACAACTAAAAAAGCAGTTCAACAGAGCAATCCTGCCTAAAGATACACAGCCGGTCTAATGGGCCAGCTGCTGTATCCTATGCCATTTCCAAGCTGTCCTGGGGCGGCCCAGGAGCATCTCGGGAGAAGGGGACGTTAGTCCCCTTCCCCAGGTGTAAGCTGACTGGGGCTGTATAAAACTCCTTGGATGTATGCCAGGTAAGGCCGAACCGGCCTGGGAATAGGCTGAGGATATTGATGAAGCATGCCACCGATATCCCCATCCCTTCCCAGTCTGGTCTGGCCAATGGCCCCCCTCCCTCACCAGCCCAGCCAGGCCAGGCCTGCCCATCCCCGCCCCTGCACCGAGCGGCTGAGACCCTACCTGCATTGTCCAGCGCAGGCTCAGTTCCAAGGGTGTGAGCCGTTTACACCCGAGTTGTCACAAATGTGCCTTATGACACATTTACAATGGCTTAGGGCAGTGGAGTGTACACTCCGCGGCTCTATACTTAGTGTGGATTGCGTCGTAAATAGTGCAGGCAATTACACCCGCCATTCCACTTACTAAATGCATGCCCCTGAGAGAGGGTGTGAGATCAAAGAATGAAGCTGCTGTTCCTCCATCAGTTTCAGTTCCCAGCTCTCTCTCTCTCTCTCTCTCTCTCTCTCTCTCTCTCTCTCTCTCTCTCTCTCTCTCAATCTCGTAATTTTTGAAGTGACATTACACATTTTCCAGACATAACATAAGGGATTTTCAAGGCAATTTTCAGTGTATGCGATTTTAGCTTTACAATCTGAATCTGGAACATAACCTTTGTGGGAGATGAGGGGTGACTGTGTATGACAACAATGGTGAACATGATAGTAGTGATAACAATAGGTGGAAAAGACATGGAATAATTGGTCCCACACCCAAATCTCCAGTCTCCCTTAGTCTCAACTCCTAGCCCACATTTACATCCATAATCTCTAGAACTGTACAATAGCCTCAAAGCCCCCCATAAGAACCCTGTTGCATGAAGATATATTCATTACAACCCAAATCTTTCCTATAGAAATATTTTGACATTTTAATTTATTCTAATTAGCCTTAACAGTAATCTCCTCGATTTTCTTTGTTCATTATATAAGCAAAAGGGGCAACTTTTACAGTTCACTAAGTACATTACTGGGAGGCAAAGACTGTGTTGCTCTGCAACAGGAAAAAGGTGAATTTCCTTCTGCTTTAAGAGGCCAGAAAAACTGAATAATTGCTTCCAATGTTCATTCTTTACTTATTTTGTCACTGTGGGTTAAGAGGATAAAACATATGCTCTTTCTCAGTTCCTCCTTAGCAGGAATATTGCATACAGCTGTGTTTTGGAAAGTTTATTATTCTTTTGAGGATAGAAGAAATCGCACCCCAAGGCTGGGAACACCCCTTTCTTGAGTCAATCCTGCCAACAATTTAGTGGTTGCTAGGGAAGTTTCATTTACAAATGATGAACTGGAAAATGTTCTCTGGTTGGAGATGTACTGAAAAGTTCATGGATATTTGGGAGAGGAGGGAAGAGAAATAACCTCTAATGTTTTGTTATTGTTCATTCTAAAATCCATGGTTAGTTGACATTTGAAATTAAACAAAAGGGAAGACAAAGCCTCAAATTGATGCTCAGTCATAGAATTATGATAGATGCTATTCCCAATGCCTTTGACATAATATCTCCTTCAGGAGCAAGAAGGTCTTATTCCATTACCTTGTTTCACTGTCCTGAAGTTGTAGTGCAATCCCTCCGTTATTTCAAAAATGAAGGCTTTCATCCTTAAAGTTTTTATTAGGTAATAACAGTGCAATCCGACTTAACTTTTGTACCAGTTTAACCAGCGGCACAGCGAGAACGGGATGCCCCAGAACGGAAAAGGGATTCAAATCCCCTCCAAAAGAGGAATTCAAAGGGGATTTGGATCCCTTTTCCGTTCGGGGGCCTCCCGTTCTTGCTGCACTGCTGGTTAAACTGGCACAAAAATTAAGCCGGATTGCGCTGTAAGCCTTTTTAAGCTCAGCAGGATTTGTTTCTAAGCAAACTGCATGGCACATAACATGCTCTGAGTGTACAGTACTACTATGCAAGATAGTGGAACAAGGTAATAATCATATGTAATAAGATGTCTTGCCTCTGAAGAAGATGATATCTTAAAATGTATCTCAAACATATTTTGCCATGCCCCCCCCAAAAAAAACACAAGGTTTCAATTAAAACGGGACCACATTTACTGAAATTGATGTTAATCAACAGGCTGTGTAAACCTTGCAACTGGTCCTATCTCCAAACAGGTCTCCCAACTTTATTGCAGGTACTTGGGGAGCCAGCACACTGCTGTCTATCTATTCCCTCCTTGAGTGTAACCACCCTGACTCAAAATTGTAAATTGACTGCTGGCAATCCACACTTCTCTATGCCAACCCCCAAGGGTTTTCCTCTTCCAAACTGGATAGCCTTTGAGGTCAATTTTGCAATCCAAGTCCAAGGCATCATCAGCGAGCATCTCTAAGCCCTGCAGCCTCTTGAGATCAGCTTTGGTTTCCTCTAACTCTTGCTTACCCCGGGGTGCACAGCAAATCTCTATTCTTACTTCCTGCCTCACACTATACTTGCCAGTAGTGATCAACCTGACTAACAACACTACTTCCTTAGAACAGTCCAGAGTAGGTGAAAAAGCTCCTCACCAAAAGCCAATCCAGTGAGGAACAAAATGTCCTATCCGACTCCTCAGGGGCAACCAGCTAGCCTCAGACTGTTTTAACAATAGGGTGGGACCGGATCAGCAACTGATTTGGCCAATGTGAGCCTGGAAAAGTGAGCAGCCAAGACACTGGCTCCACTGCCTTGCTGGCTACAGACAAACCAACAGTACTGAAGGACCATCTACTTCCTTATCAACCTGAGATCCACCACTGAGATTCTACTCACTGACCTGCCACTAGATGAATGTCATAGTGAATGACATGGTGAATGACATAGTCAGGGCCTTTTAAGGGGTTGCCCCCATTCCTAGAGATATCCAGCTGGCCTCCTTGCTTTTTGCTTTAGGAGGTGTGTGTCCTTTATTGCAGACTACTTTTGATACAGTTGATTCTATTATTTGTCTAACTCAGCGGTTCTCAAAGTTCTCCCCGCAAGGCGGGGAGAACTTTGAGTATTTGCGGGGGCGGAGCCAGCGGCGGTGATCTGGGGGATCGCCACCGCCAAAACCACCCCTGAAATCGTCCCTGCTACACTTACCGGGACATGGGAGAGCTTCGGGGAGGCCTGCGCGACCCTCTGCAAGCCTCCCCAATCTTCAGATCTCCAGGCGCTTCTGGTTTTCGTGAAAACCAAAAGGCTGTCAAAAGGCTGTAGACTGTTGTTTGGTTGATTTGTGATTATTTTCCTAGTCACCAGCATACAACCTGGTGCAAAGAAACTGCAGGAGTAGGCAGTCCGCATTACAACGGTATTAATTATTGTACCATATGTTTCTTTATATGTCTAAAAGCAACGATAATTGAAAGCTGTGGGTTTTGTGGCATGTCTGAAAATATAACATGGCTAACCAGGACTATAAAACTTCATGGAATATAATGCAGCAGAAAAGCCAATGTACAACAGTTAATGCTTTTAGATTATTTTTATTGTATTTCTGGAATCTTGTGAAAAATGTTTTTTGCAATTACATTCCATGTCTAATTTTAACACTTATTGGATGAATAATATCTCAACTACATATTGTAAAAGTTTCAACACTTGTGAAAAAGTGAAATAGCCATTAATGTGTAACCCATGGGACCTGATATTTCCTACTTTCTTGCTATACTCAATTCACTTATGATTAAGGATAATGAGTTAAATAAAAAATATGGACGATACAGAGGCGTATGCAGGGCGGAGCGACCGGAGCAGTGGCTCCAGGCGGCTCCGCGGCTTTGGCGGCATGCTGGGGAAGCACGCACGCGCGCGCGCGCGCCCACCCAGTGACACGGCGGCTCCGCGGCTCGGGCGGCATTCCCCTGGAGCGCCCGCCCGGCCTCGGAACCGGAGAAAGCCCTGGAGCGTCCGCCACGACCGGCGGCCAGGGCTTTCTGAAGGCAGCCGCTGCGTCGTGGCCTTATTTATACTTTTTTTCCTGCACATGCACAGAACGTTAAACGTTGAACGTTCTGCGTATGTACAGAAAAAAAAGTATAAATAAGGCCACGACGCAGCGGCCGCCTTCAGAAAGCCCTGGCCGCCCGTCGTGGCTGACGCTCCAGGGCTTTCAGGGGAGAAGGCAGGCGCGCACGCAGTCGCCCCCTCCCCGGCGCCGCCGGTGCCCCTTCGGGGTGTCACTGCCCCCAACCCAGCGGCGGCGCCGCCCCTTTGGGGCGGCGCCACGGAGATGCTCCAGCTGCCGGGATGCCTCTGTGGACGAAAATGGAGGAGCAGACCAGCAGAATTAGTTCCCAGTGACTGTCATCTGAGCCATTAGGGAAGTCTGAAACCTGGATCTTAAGCATACAAGGTAAACATCTATCATTTCTAAAGAAGTAACTCTGTTCCCCTTTAATTAACTTAAGAAAGAAAAGAAATTGATTCCTGGTTTCTGACTTACGGCGCAAGTCGCTCTGCTGGCCTAAGGTCTGGCACCTCTAGAGTAAGCGGCCACCGCTCACTCCACTGCTGTCACCAGACCCGGCCGCTGGACGCGGGTAGGTTCTGCACCAGATGGCAGGAGGAGGGCGGACCATGGTGGTGAGGGAGGGGGCCATTGGCTGACCCAGCCTGGGAGGGGGGCGGGGATATCGGCGCTGTGTTGCGTCAATATCCTGAGCCCCTTCCTGGGCTGGCCTTACACGGCCTACCCGGTTGTGCGTCAGCTCCATAGCTGGAGTGCATCTGAAGAGGCCGATTGGGGCCTCTGGCGCTTACACCAGGGGAAGGGGACAAATGTCCCCTTCCCCGAGGTGAGCCCTGGCTGCGTCAGAGTGGACTGCATCCTGTGCAGAACTCTGTTACCCACTCTGCCCAAATTCAGTCTCTGGTACCTCCATTTAGAAAACCATGAGCTTCTGAGGCTCAATGACGCTTGCTTCCTGTCAGAACAGTCGGCACTGGATGAGATGGTCCACTGGCCCACTTCATATAAGGAGACTTCTAGGTACTTACGGTGAAATACACTGGTACTTTTGAAATGCTATTGCATATGAGTCCAAAGCAAATAATCCCAAAATGCATTGCTGGTAATTGTATAGGTATCATTTCCATTGGTATGCACACACATCTCTCATCATCCCTCATTATACATTGTCTTTAGTTAATCAGTTTTAGGGGCTTTTTCTAGAGTTTCAGGAAACAGCAAAGCGGCACCTTAACCACAGGCAACAGCATGACAAAAGAAAGGAGTGATAAGGGAGAATGTCAAACCTGATTTCTATGGACCTTGCTGTCAAGTAAGGCCCCAATCCTGTTCTCCACATTATAGCATGCAGTCACACCAACAGAGGCTGTGCTGCATGTTATGGTGGTGGTAGTGGGGATGATTGGAGAGCCTGAAGGAGGTAAGTAAAACTATTTCTAAAAATACTTTTTACTTACCCCCCCTCCCAGTAGGCTGCCGAATCGGTTATGGGTCTCCTCGGACCTATGCCAGCTAAATAGCTGTTGCAAGTCTGAGGAGAACCAAGGGGTGGGGTGGACAGAAGAATAGGATATAAGATCCTGGGTGCACGACTGCCACTGGATCCATTCCCTCCCTCCTCTGACACGCCCCTGGTTCCTCCCTCAACATGCCCTGTTACTCCCCCTCCCCTCCCACCAACTGCCCCCCATGATGCCAGCTTACCTGTGCCAGTGCAGGTCGCCAGCTGCAACAGCAGGCCTGCGATGCTGCTGCTTTGCAGTAGTGGCCTGGAAATGGCTGTTGAATAGCACTTTGCGACAGCGGGACAGCGTTGGGCAGCTCATAGGATTGGGCTGTGAGTGTAGTTATGTTCAAGGTGTAAAACAAGTATCTTATTTCAACAGAAAAGTTCGTGTCTGTCCACATGGGAGAATTTCAAGATCTTCTTGTGATCAGTTGCCATGGTTTTCTTCTTCTTTACTTTGAGTAATAGAATGACACCATCACTATGTGATAATGTTAGTGAATCAGAGTCAGCATTCTGTTTTTCCCCTTTCTTTTTAAAGTTCATGCCGCCGAAAGGACTCCAGTTGTTGCAATCTTTAAAGAGAAAACTCTGGTGGGAATTGACTGTAATTAGAGTCTAGTTATTCAGCTGAGCTAAACTGAACATAAGGGAGTTTGGTGTAATACTGAATTCATCTCACAAATAAATCCTACTGGATTAAAAGTTGATCCCTAAATAGAAATTACTTTAATAAATTATATACCAAACACTATATATCTCAAGAATGGGAAGACACTGTTGGCAGGCACCAGCTCATATTTTATCAATGTTAGATTGTATTCTTCCGTTCTTGGAAGAAGCCCTGTTTGTGCAGGGTGTGTGTATGTTCATAAATCTCCCATTTCTTCTGCAGTCCCCTGAACCTGTCCCAAAAATGTGGTCCTCAATGTTATAGAGATCTTCAAGGCTCAATATTGGGAGGCACATGGGAGCTGCAAACAAAAGGGGAAATCAGCAAAAATCTCCCTTGCTCCCCTTCTGCAAATGGGACTTCTTCCACGACCAGAAGACCTGAGGATACAATTCATTATTTCCCAAGCAGTTCTCTCAACTAATCCATTTCTGCTGTAAAATGAATATTGTTTCCATAACAGTTTGTTCATCTTACCTGAACATTTGTGGAACTGCATGTTGTAAAAATGTTGCATAGCCAAAAAACTCGGAGAACTTTGGAAGTTGGTTAGAAAATGTATTGCATTTAAAATGTGAGCCACCCCTATAGTACGTGGATCTGTGATAAAGCCAATGTGCTTCTCAGGAGAAAAATAAAATGATACTGAATTCATCCCAAAAACAAAAAAATAGCTCAGAGTTCATCTCTAGTTTGTAGTCAGCGGAGGACAAACCAAGCACACGTAGCCCTCAGCGAACCGAAATGTCCACAGGAAAACAGCTGCACACTTACGTTACTGTCAGTGCAATCCTATCCAACTTACACCACTGGTGTAACTCAGCACAATCCTATCCAACTTACACCACCGGTGTCACCCAGTGGTGCAGCGAGAATGGGAAGCCCCAGAATGGAAAGGGGATTCAAATCCCCTTTGAATTCCCCTTTGGAGAGGATTTGAATCCCCTTTCCGTTCTGGGGCCTCCTGTTCTCACTGCACTGCTGGGTTACACCGGTGGTGTAAGTTGGATAGGATTGTGCTGTGTACCTCATACATTCTTCTCTCTGATGGAAGGTGAAATATATTTAATGAAGAAATTATGTAATTTTTGAGATGCATGCAAACAAGCACCAGAAAATACATGCTTCTGAGGAAAAATTTGCTAGCTTGGGTATGGTTTTCAATTTCAGTCATGAAAATGGATTGCAAGGCTATTAACTATCTGACAACCCAATCCTATTCACTCCCTCCCACGCCGATGCAGTGACGCCAAAATGCCTACTGCTGAATCCTGCATAAGGGAACATTCATTCCTTTCCCCAGGGGCAAGCCTTCACAGCATGAAGGGGTCTACTCAGACCCGCGCTAGTGAATTCACTGGTGCAGGTCCACATGGACCCATACTGTGGGATCAGGTCTGGGAAGGGGCTAGGATTCGGTGGCACCACTGCCACTGAACTCAGCCCCTTCCCAGACCCAATCTGCCCATCCCCAGCCCATGTTGCCTCCTTGTTCCACCCTTCCCCCGCCCCATCACTGCCTCGTTCTGCCCTCCCCGTCCCCATTTCACCCTCCCCCACCCCATTCTGCCTCCCCCGCCAATGTACCTGCCTCAGCAGGTCCAGGGGAATCCACTGGCACATGCAGGAAGGCTCCAACGTTCCTGCTGGCACTCCAACAGCGAGCACATCCGCGTGCTGTCAGAGTATTTTTTTACGACTGCCTTGAGGCAGTTGGTGCAGGCAGAACGCTTGTCCTGCCAGCGGGGCAGCCCAATAGGATTGGGCTGTGAGAAGCACAAAATTCAGTACAGTAACTCCAAATCAACACAAGCACGAGCGTGCTGGGTGGCAATGCCATACAGTCAAATACTATAATAATAATTAATACAATATCTGTGTATATTAATTTTCTGTTTTGTTTTTATTTTACTTTTTTTTAAAGCCCTACTATGAAATACAGCAAAGTTTATTTTCCCAATCATTATTAAGGATGCTTCATGTTAATCTTGCTAAGCCTCTCTAGCATTTAGTCTCGGTCCACTTCCGTGCGATAAGCAGCAGGAGGCTGCTTATCGTTTAAGCAAGACACCACTATTGGAAGATCAAAGATAACATCTGGGGAGGGGGCGCGCACGGGGGGTGCAGGTGGGATTCAGCATCTGCGGATAAGTGAATCCGCAGATGCCGAAACAGCAGATACGGCCTCCCCTGTATAAATATTCTTAATAAGAATAATTAATAATAATAGAGCAGGAGGGGCTTCAGCTTGATGTCACTCTCCAGATTCTCCCCAGCAGGAGCGTGAGCCTTGTGGTGCTGGGGGACTTTAATGTCCACGCTGAGGCCCCGAGGACAGTTGCGGCTCAGGACTTCATGGCTGCCATGGCAACCATGGGTCTGTCTCAGAGAATATCTGCCCCGACACACGATGCGGGACACACGCTGGACCTGGTGTTTACTGCTGGGCAGGTGGATGGTGATCTGGATGTGGAGGAAATTAACATCACTCCTTTGTCATGGACAGATCACTTCCCGGTGGGATTTAGGCTTATCGCAGCCTGTCGCCTCCGCAGTGGTGGGGGACCTCATTCTATGGTCCGCCCCCGGAGGATGATGGATCCGGATGGATTCCTGAGGGCTCTGGGGGATTTTCCTGTTGACAGAGTCGGCGACTCACCCAGCGCCCTGGTTGACCTCTGGAATGGGGAAATGACCAGGGCCCTGGATCTGATCGCTCCTGAGCGTCCTCGACCTAGCCGCAGAGTCAAAGCGGCCCCTTGGTTTACTGAGGAGCTGCGGACGATGAAGCGGCAGGGCAGAGGCCTAGAGCGACGGTGGCGGAAAACTTGTGCTGACTCCGACCGGGCACGGGCTAGAGCTCACTTCAGAGCCTATTCCGTGGCGGTGGCGGCAGCTAAGAGGGCTTTCTTTTCTGCCGGCATCGCGTCTGCGGAGAACCGTCCAGCTGAGCTTTTCCGTGTAGTCCGGGGCCTGCTCCATCTGGCCCCCCCAGTAGATGGGGCGGAACACACGGTGGCTCGCTGTGACGAGTTTGCAAAGCACTTCGTGGACAAAGTCGATCGGATTCGGCATGACTTGGATGCTGCATTAGCAGTATCTAATGATGTCCCTGAGGCACCTGTCTGTTGTTCTTCCTGGGATTCTTTTCAGCTTGTAGAACCTGAGGATGTGGACAAGATTCTTTGGAGCGTGAGACCATCTGCTTGCCCACTTGACCCTTGTCCGGCATGGCTGATTAGAGCTGCCCGGGTGGGGCTGGCTGAGTGGACGGGGAGGGTGGTAAATTCATCTCTGAGGGAGGGGGTGGTGCCGCTGTCTTTGAAGCAGGCGGTGGTGCGCCCCCTCCTGAAGAAACCCTCCTTGGATCCTACGATTTGGAACAACTTCCGGCCAGTCTCAAATATCCCGTTTCTGGGCAAGGTGATCGAGCGGGTAGTGGCGTCTCAGCTTCAGAGGGTCTTGGAGGAAGCTGATTATCTGGATCCATTCCAGTCTGGCTTCAGGCCGGGGTTCGGGACAGAGACGGCCTTGGTCGCCTTGGTGGATGACCTGCGCCGGGGACTGGACAGGGGGAGTACGTCCCTGTTGGTCCTGCTGGACCTCTCGGCGGCTTTTGACACCATTGACCATGGTGTCCTTCTGGGTCGGTTGGCTGGGTTGGGGCTTGGAGGCACCGTTCTGAGGTGGTTCCGCTCCTTCCTGGCTGATAGATCCCAGAAGGTGGTGCTGGGGGATGCTTGTTCGGCACCCTTGCCCTTGAGGTGTGGGGTGCCGCAAGGGTCAATTCTATCCCCCATGCTGTTTAATATCTATATGAAGCCGCTGGGAGAGGTCATCCGGGGATTTGGGGTAGGGAGTCATCAGTATGCGGATGACACCCAGCTCTTTCTCTCCTTTCCACCTGACTCCAAGGGGGCGGTCGATGTCCTGAATCGTTGTCTGGAGGCAGTTGGGAGCTGGATGGGGGCTAACAAGCTGAAATTAAATCCTGATAAGACAGAGGTTCTGTTGGTCCAGAAGTCTACGACTCAGGTACTGGATCATCGTCCTGCTCTGAATGGGGTTGTACTCCCTCTGAAGGAGCAGGTCCGCAGCTTGGGGGTTCTCCTGGATGCGCAGCTGCTCCTGGATTCCCAGGTGGCGGCTGTGGCCAGGGGGGCTTTTGCCCAGCTTCGGCTGGTGCGCCAGCTGCGACCGTACCTGGATCGTGCAGACCTGGCCACGGTGACCCATGCCCTAGTGACATCTAGACTAGATTACTGCAATGCGCTCTACGTGGGGCTGCCTTTGAAGACTGTTCGGAAACTGTAACTAGTGCAGAATGCGGCGGCCCGGGTGGTTGCTGGGGCCTGTCGGTTCGACTCAGTCGGACCGTTGCTTCAGCGGCTACACTGGCTGCCGGTTCGTTTCCGGGCACAATTCAAAGTGCTAGTTTTGACTTTTAAAGCCCTCAATGGCTCGGGTCCAGGGTATTTGAGGGACCGCCTCCTTCCTTATAATCCGACCCGTACTCTGAGGTCATCAGGGGGGGCCCTGTTGACCGTGCCGCCACTGACGGAGGTGAGGGGGATGGCGGCGCGGAATAGGGCCTTCTCGGCAGTGGCGCCCCAATTATGGAATTCCCTCCCCCTGGAATTAAGAACGGCTCCCTCCTTAGAGACCTTTCGGCGGGATCTCAAGACATTTTTATTTAGATCAGCATTTGATGTCTGACATGGTGGGCTGGCTTTTTAACAAATTGCTTTTAACAAATGTGGATGACCCACTGGGGCTGTTTGTTTTAATTGTTTTAATTGTTTTTAATTATTTTAGTTCTTGATTTTAAATGTATTTATGTATTTTAATATTTTTGTTGTAAGCCGCCTTGGTTGCCCTGGTGGGAGAAAGGCAGGGTAAAAATTCTATAAATAAATAAATAAATAATTGTGCCCTCTTTGCTTTGCTTCAACCGAAGAAATAAATATGCATGTCGGCATCCGTTTCCAAAGAAGGCGGCATCCGTTTCCAAAGAAGGCCTGTATCAATCATGTTAAATATTTGCTTGCTAGTCTAGTTGCCCTCATCAATGATAACAGGAATGTTGCTGGTGACTCGCTATCAGCTGCTGCAGCTTCACCTCTAATTTTCCCATTTCGCAGCACTGATCTCTTCTTAAATCTTTCAAACCACCCATGACTGCCTTTGAACTCCATCTCACTCACAGTCTCATCTCTTTCCTCCAGTGCCTTATTCCTGGGGTCCACAAAAAGTGTCCTTCTCTTGTATTAATATCATGGAGAAAGCAATACTGCGATCACCATGCAAGGCTATCCACTTCACTAAAAGCTTTTCATAAATTTGATGTCTCCCACACATAACGTTTGTAAGCTTATCACCGCCAACTACATTTTGAGCTCTTGCTTTAATTTAATTTAATTTGTTCTCTTGATACATAATGGTGTTCACTGAAGATTTCAATAAACCCAAGCGTGAGAATGCCCTACCCATCAGGCAGTGAGTCTCACACAGCCACTTCCTGGACCACAAAACTGAAAATGTTGGTACAGATAAAGAAATATAGTCTTAATATTCATGGTATGATTAAGTGAAAATCCCTACAGCAAATGTACAGAGAGCAGAGGAAGGATGTATAGTTTTATGAATTACAGGTGAGTGCCCATGATACATACATGTGTGTCCACTGTTCTTGTAACACATGAAGCAGCCCTTAGCACTGACTGAAAGTCATTCTGAACATGTTCAATTCAAACATGTTCACTCTCTGCTTATTATTATGTCACTTGTTCAGCTCTGGGATTTAACAAATAACTCCAGATGATTTCCTTATTCCACATTATTAGCCTAAATAGAGATGTTGATGAAGATTTATAATCTGCCTCTCGCACAAAAAAAAAAAAAGGAAACAATTAGGCATAAGATTCTTAACAAGGTAAAACAACATTTTCCAATTCCTTTGACTGAATACAAACTTCTATTTCCAAGGTAAATGACGGCCCAATCCAGAAGTGGCTAGTGCTACTGGAACTAACGTTCTGGCAGCACTAAGCACTTTCCGGCTGTCACAAAAAAAATGATACGCCAGAGCATGCGGGCTGGCCATGGCCAGAAGCAGTGAGTGGCTGCAGCGGACTCTGGATGCCTGCCGTACAGGGAGTCAGAGGGAGGTGGGTGGAACAGGGGCTGGGCGGAATGGGGTGGTGACGGGGCGCGGAGGAGGGTGAATTGGGACCAGGATGGGGGTGGATTCTGCGGCAGTGGCATCCACTGAATCCAACCCCCCTTCCCCAGCTTGATTCGCCTTCGTGGGTTCACATGAACTTGTGCCAGCAATATTGATGGTGCAGGTCTGAGTAGACCCACTGGGCTGGCAGGGCAAAGAAACAAATGTTCTTTGGCCTCTGGAGACCAAAACTCCCCTGCAGGATGGATGCAGCAGGATGCAGCAGTTGGTGCTGCTGCATCCCCACACGCAGAGCTACGTTGGATTGGGCTGTGATTCACAGTTTGGATTTAAGAGATTGTTTATAGTGAAGGGCTGCAGATAACTACTGGACAATAGTTTCAATTCTCAAAAATTAATATCCCCCCTCCCTTTTCAATGTAATAAAGAGTGGGAAAGTTCACTACAGCAGGGATTTGTTGGGAGAAAGGATTTCATTTTAAAATGATAGCACTGGAGAGAACTCTGTGTGCGACATTCTTGTTTGTGAACTAGAGGGTGGGTCAGAGGGTTATTGCTACATAGAGGACAAATGAAATATTAATGTGCTGCTTTTTATCCAGCATCATCTTTCCCTCTTTCCAGTTGTTGAGAACTGGTCATACTTAAACCTATCAAGTAAGCAGGAGATTAAAGACAGGAAGAGAAGAAGATACATTTGTATAAAAGTCTAAAGGCGGCCATATGGGATTTTCAGTGAACATCCATTAAAAAAATAGATTTCGCCACTCTTAAGAGGTCCAAGAATATCAAGAATGTGTTTCAGTTTGAATGCCTGTACAAAGTCAATTTTAAATAAAAGGTAATGCCATTTGGGTTGGCTGCTGAATTCTTCAGAACCCAAACTTACAGCGCAATCCTATGTAAGGATATGCGGCCGGCCTAAATGCGGCCGGTTGCTGTCTCCTAACCAGGTCCTGGGTTGCCCCGAGGCAGCCCGGGTGCACCTCAAGGGAAGAGGATGATGGCCCCCGGGTGCAAGGCGGCCCAGACCCAATGGGTCTACTCGGATGTACACCAGCTTTGGAGCCGGCGTACATCCGAGGCCTTCGTGTAAGGCCAGGCCAGGCCTGGAGAGGGCTTTGGATATCGGTGGATCTCGCCGCTGATATGCCCACCCTCTCCATACCCAGGGTGGCCAATGGCCGCCCTCCCTCAACACCCAGTCTGCCCTCCCCCGCCCCTGCCCTGGGTGGCGCTGGACTTACCCGGTCCAGTGCGCTCAGCCAGGGAAGAGAGGGCTCCCCTGGTGCACCGTTACACTGGATTGCGCTGTTAGCAGTGAATTTTGAAATCCATCTTCTTATGAGGATGGGAATAGGTGCTCTTATTTGCTACATGGATCCAGTAACTTACCCGAGTTTCACTAGTAGCACATTTGACCCTGTTGTGTTTGGTACTCTCTGGACAAGGCCTAACAATTCAGACATAGAGGCAGCCAGAACCTATAGAAGAATAGAAGCGATCCCCAAAGTCCATTATGTTTTTTATCCCATTAGGGATGTAGGTCTGAACTGCTATCAGGAGTGGAGTCAGGGGTTGGAAATGCCTTTTGAGCAAGGATCTGTGCCCATAAGAGGGACCATCTGGCTGGGATTACCCATGAACACTCAGTACTTGTGGCAGTGGTAGGACGCAATGCACTATTAGAGGGTGGGATGAGGGTGCCATTGGGAACCTACTGAGGGACTTTGCACAGCCCCCTGCCAGCACTGATTGCTCTATTTGTATTTGTATTTCCAATATAAATAAAGCATTCAGATGTGAGCCTTTTTTTGCGGGGGGGGGGGAATCACTGGGGAAAGTCATACAGTTTAAAGACCAACTGAATTATTGGACTTTTCAAAAGCAAGGTATGATTGCCTAGTTACAAGTTACAGTATTACATCGTCAGCAAATATGCTTTAATTTTAAATTGTGAATTGACAAGGAAGAGCAAAAGCTTTGAAAGCTCATCAGAATTTAATTACTAGAATATCACTGATGTCTTATAGAACATTCAAACTTTCTGTTCTGTTCTTGGCAACAGCAAACCTCTATGATTTAAACTAATTTCCCCAGCTCCATATATTATTTTGGAATTAAGTGTCCAAAACATTTTGGAATCAATGTGAAATGAGAAAATAATCTCTGTCCTCTTCCAAATTTGTGGGAGGTTAGGAACGCGATATCTGTGTTTCAGTGGGACATGCAGCAGCATTTCATTCTGCTGCAACCGAATAAGAATGAAATATGAAGAGGAGATCTGAGGCACAGTCCAAAGAAGGCACAATTGCAAACCAATTTATCCAGCAGCACCACAAGAATAGGCTTGTTTTATACATTTATTGCACCAGCAAGAGTCATTGAATAGTGGACATGCAGGCCACCTCCTCTCACAACCACCACACAGATAATGTTATTGTAATACAGGTACTCAACATGAGTACAAGTTGTTGATAGGTTCTTCTTGGAAACTGCAACTGTGAAATGACTTATAATGAAACCGATTTTACCATAGGCTAACGGATAAACATAAACGTTCCTATGGCATTTTCCCATCAACTTTAAATGAAACAACTTTAAACAGAATGACTTGCTGTACTGTATACAGCCAGGCAGATATCCAATCACATGATGGCTCCTCTTTAGGAAGGATGGAGATCAGGCATCTTTCTGGCATCTGTGCAAAGTATAAACAGCACAGTGACATGATCTATATTATGAAGGGGAGAGAAGTGCACCCACTCCTTCACTATGCAATGAGTCTTACTGGCCTGGTGAACACTGGCGTCACTGGAGCGTGGCGGGGGGGCGGGCCGCCAGGGGGTGACGCACGCCACAGGGTCACCTCCGTGACGCGCACCACCCTTCGGACGCTCCGAGGCCGGCCCGGGAGCCGGCCTCGGAGCGTCTGACCCCGTCGGCGCTCCAGGGCCTTCTTTTTGCCCTCAAAACGGTCTCCGCATGCGCGAAAATCCGGAAAATACCCGGATGAACGCGCTGCATGGGCCTTCTTTCAGAAGGCCGTGGAGCGCCGACGGGGTCGGACGCTCCGAGGCCGGCTCCCGGGCCGGCCTCAGAGCGTCCGGAGGGCAACGTGGGGGGGGGAGCCGGGTTGTCCCCCCTGCGCCGCGATTTCAGAGCGTCACTAGGCCTAGTGATGCTACTGCTGGTGAATGACAGAGCCAGTTCTTAGAACAATCAAGAAAATGCATACGGGGCATCACCCCTTGATGGTCTGTTCAAATGCTCACATTGCTGCTCAATCTCCAATCTATTTGTCTAAGTAGCACAGTTTAATTTTTACTTAGAAGCTGAGTTTCCTTCTAACACAATTTGTAAATTTTGAAGACCCAGACAATGCACAGATCTACAGAATTCCCTTTCTCTGGGATAAACTCAAACTTTGTATGGCAAGAATATTTACTAAAGCTGAAATCCTAAAGACACTTAAAGACAAAATGTAAATCCCACTGAACTGAATGTGACTGACTTCTCAGTCAACAAGGTTAGGATAATGCTGCATGACTGGCAGATTAGTGGTTTTTACAAGAGCCCAATCACTCCCCCCCCCCCGCCGATGCAGCGGCACCAAAATGGCTACCACTGCATCCTGCAGGGGGGAGGGCAGTTGCAGAGGTCTCCTCTGGGTAAGGGAACATTTGTTCTCTTACCTGGAGGTAAGCCTCTACAGCGCGGAAGGGTCTACTCGGACCTCCGCTAGTGAATTCACTGATGCAGGCCCGTGGATTCATGCCACAAGATCGGGTCCGGGAAAGGGGTTAGGATTCGGCAGCCACCACTACCACCAAACCTGTCCCCTTCCTGGACCTTATACGGACATCCTCTACCCCCATTGCTCCCCATTCCACCCTTCCTGCCTCTGTTCCGTCCTCCCCCCACCCCGTCCTGCATTCTCTGCCAACTTGCCTGCCTCAGATTGTCCAGGGGGATTCACCAGTGCACGCAGGAACGCTCTGACCTTCCTGCCAGAGTGGTATTTATGACTGCTGCAAGACAGTCAGTGCTGGTGAAATACTCATTCTGCCATTGGGGCAGCCCAATAGGATTGGGCTGTAATTCAGATGAATAGAAATGCTCCATACAGTCAAGTTGCAACACATTTTTTCAAAACATAAAATTAACCACAAACAGCTTCAAAAAGTATTTCAGTGAGAAACAGCCATCTTGTTTATTCAAGTAAATAATACAGTAAAGAAATTTGCAAAGGTGCTTGGATTGTTAAAGGGTCATTTCATGTGAGATCAACCAGTGCATGAAACCTTGATGTCATGGATTTTGTTCATTTTTGGTACATTTGTACCTTACCATGAGATGTTTAAAAATTATTTTTTCAGATTTTTTTGTCCATCCGTTTTTGAGATATTAAATGTTCAAAATTGCCTAAAATTGAAAATTTTTACAACAAGAAAATTAAATTTTTGGAAATATTTACTAAACAACAAGAAACTTTAATTTTTGTATGATAGCATTGAGATACCATCTTGAAATTTTGACTTATTAACTACAAGTCATATACCTTTAAGTGTGATTTTTTGAAAATTTTTAAAAAATTCAATTTTCCAAAAATTCAAAATTAATATTATTTGAATATTTTTGAATTTCTTGAAAATTTACAATTGTGCCATGTTGTATATCAAATGAAAGCCCTATGCATAAACGTTAAAATGACAACTGTCCCATGTCTTTAGCTTTCACCGTTATCGTGTAAATGGCGTTTGAAGGTATGGTGACAAGTGAATTTTGGCATTTTTAGGAAATTTTGAAAATTCAATATCTCAAAAACAGATGGACAAAACAAAATCTGAAAAAATAATTTTTAAACATCTCATGGTAAGGTACAAATGTACCAAAAATGAACAAAATCCGTGACATCACGTTTCAAAATGAATTTTTCATTGGTTGATTTGACATGGAATGACCCTATAATTAAAATCATAATAGCCTTTTAGAAAGCTACCAAAGAAAACAGAGGCTCATTAAAGGATTTCCAGCTTCCATTTCTCTGCTTGAGCCACATAAACACACTTTGATACCACTTATAATGTGTTATATCAGACTCAAGAGATTCCTTGTGCTTAAATATACTAGGTAGGATCTGAAAACATTTGCCGAGGCTAGCCAAGCTTACATCACATGCTATTGTGACCAAGAAACAGAACCGAGGAGGGAGCTATGCAAATCAGGGTATGGGTTGTGCAGATAAGGGGCAGGTTTGATTCCTAGTAGTTGGGGGTCACCAGGATGAGCATCCAGTAGTTGGGGGTCACCAGGATGAGCACCCAGTAGTTGGGGGTCACCAGGATGAGCATCCAGCATCCAATCCAAAAGTAAAATGAAATCAAATTAAAATGCCGCACTTGCGAACACACTACAAGGACAACACCTGACAAACACAATCACCTCTAACACTGGCTAGCTTTCACATAGGCAGGCTGAACATAAATCCAAGTTCAATGAATTTTTTACAGGTATTATTCCATGAGACAATCTCATAGAACCTCCATTTCTCTAGGTGTTTCCCTTCATAGTGTAGTCATCATCCTGGCTGCTGCCTCTTGCACTTTCCAAGCTCTCACAGGCAACTGCAAACCAAGCTTCAGACTGGCTTCTCAAAGATGTGATCCATTTTTTTGCCAGCTGACTCCTCTATACTCCTTCGCACAGACATGCAAGCGACCTCGGTCTCCCATCCAAGCAATTGCTCCTGCTGAACGTTTCTCCTGCCCGTTGCCTTCTCCGCAAGGAATGGCTCCGATGGCGAGGGGGGCGGGGGCGCCTCGTACCGGCTTGTAAACGGGGACTAGGACGGGGCGCAACTTACAGCACTGCCCCCACCGTAGGAACGCCTCTGCTCAGAGCCGGCCTTAGGATCTGCAGGGCCCAATTGGAAACATTTTTGCAGGGCCCCAGGTTCACAGTCAAGGTCTGTTAGAATCTTAGAGATATAAATAACATTTATTATAGACTTTATAACTCTATGGTAGAATGGAAAGCAATCAAAATGTACGCTAAAAAGTGCATGTGAATTAATGTACCAAATGGATCTAAGCACATTTTAATACAGTATAAAATTGCATACATGTAAGTCTACAAGGAAACAAACATAATCATTACCTTTGAAAAGTAGTTACAAAACCAGCCTAGCATACGGGGCCCCATAGGCGTGGGGCCCAATTGGGAACAATTGGTCCAATTGGCCTAAAGCTGGCCCTGATCACAACCTAAAGCCAAATCCTGCCTAGGAATCCTGCCTAGGGCAGCCTGGGAACAACGTGGGAGAAGGGGACGATCGTCCTGCCCTTCCCCCTGTGTAAGTGGCAGGAGGCCCTATGGGCCTCCTCGAATGTGGGCGAGCTCTAGAGCTCGCGCATATTAACACCGACACGGCCGGTGTATCTGGGGTCTGGAGGGAGCTCGGGATACCAGGGATCTCGCCTTCCCTTGCCGCCTGGTCTGCCCTCCCCCTGCCCCGCCCCGACCGGTGTAGGTCTTACCTGCTCCAGCTGGTGCACGGCCGGGGAGACAGTGGGGTGAGCAGCACAGGCCGCAGCGCTGGCACTGCTTGCTCGCTGGGTGTGGCACAAATGCTCTATGGAACGTGCGCAACACCCTGTGCCGGG
Source organism: Plestiodon gilberti rubricaudatus (assembly GCA_026170595.1). Classification (NCBI taxonomy): domain Eukaryota; kingdom Metazoa; phylum Chordata; class Lepidosauria; order Squamata; family Scincidae; genus Plestiodon; species Plestiodon gilberti. The sequence continues at coordinate 82,908,260 of JANXHW010000001.1, forward strand.
GGAGCGTGTGCTCCCCTGGCACAGTATCTCCACAGGATTGCGCCACTAGCCTGATAACAGTACCCATGGTAGGTTTATGCTGATAGGATTGTGCTTGACTGTCAGTGGTTTCCAGGAAATTCTGTAGGACAAAACAAATGGGTTGTAAATATGGGATACAGTTTGGAATAGCGCTCATACTTTAGATATGTCAGATTCTAGGTCTTGGCATCTCTAAACCTGCAGGTATACCCCAGAAAATGGCTGCCACCCAGAAAAACAGTCCTGGGTTAGATAACCCAATAGCAATTGTGTGACATCTGTAAAAGAGCTCTTTATATGAAAACTGAGGCATATGGGAAGTGTAAAGAAAATTATTTACAGAAGGAAAGTGACATGCTCCACATCAACTCTACTAAGCAGAGTCCTTTAGTCTGTCAGCACCACTTGCTGCGATTGTGCAGTCCACTCCCTGAATCCTCTGTGCACTGGGCTGTGATATTGTATTTCATACATCATTTCCTATTCCAATATGTATAACTATATATCATGGATTCAGCAAATTGCACTGCACAGCACCAAACATGGTGTCTGAATCTATATTATATGCTTCATGGGTCAAGTGCGTAAAAATACCATCGTGGCTACAAAAGGCGGGGGGAGCTACGGTAGAGGCGGTCCTAATTCACTAGTCTGCTGGCACTGGCTCAATCTCCTGGCTAACACATTGCCATGTGTGGTGCCTCTGTTTTGCCTTTTGAACTATCCTGAGCTCAGCTCAGCCATCCTCAAAACGTTCAGCACACTAATTGTGCTTGGCCTGGGATTTTCATGTTATTCCTTCTGCAAGATTAGTTTAGCACATCTGGTCAAAATTAGATAAACAGATTAGTTCTGGTTCTGTTTCCAGTTAATTTTCTCCAAGCCTCTGCCCCCAGTTCTCTGCTGTAAAGGAGAGGCATCAATTTCCGATAGGAATAAGTGTTCTCATTACTGGCACCGGCTCGCGATTGCACAGTCTGTGTCAAGTGTAATTAGGTTTCAAGAATTCCAGGTTTGTAATTTGTGACAATGGAAGTGTATGCTGATGATGCATCTCAGCTGAGAGTACAGTTTGGCCAAGAAAAGAGATGTCACTCTAATCCACAGCTATACATCGCTGGCCATTTTAATGAAACCATCATCATCTTAACCCAAGCTATGCTTCCCAAGCATACCCACATTATGCTATATAAAATTATTATAGGACACCATCACAAGAAAGCAATATGCCTTTTAAAATACCTTCCCAGCTTCTAAGTCTCTCACTGCTTTCCTCTTAAAAAAAGAAAGGTCAGCCAGAACTACATTAGTTGACTCTTCATATAATTTGACCGCTGTGTTTCTGTCTATTGTATCATTTTATTGTAATTTAATTTTTTTATTAACGTATTTCTTCGATTCTAAGACGCATGTTTTTTTTCCCAATTAAGCTTTTCAAAAAATTGGGTGCGTCTTAGAATCGAGGGTCTCCAAAAAGCACCCCAAAATGCCATCTTCTTACTTACAGGGGCTTGGGGGAGCTTCAGGGAGACCTGTGCGACCCTCTGCAGGCCTCTCTGATCTTCAGTTCGGCAAAAAAATGGAAATGGTTTTCGCGAAAACTGGAAATGGCCGAAAATCACAGTTTTTTTGCCAAACTGAAGATCGGGGAGGCCTGCAGAGGGTCGCGCAGGCATCGCAGAAGCTCCTCCAAGCCCAGGTAACAAAGGAAATGGCACTTTCTGGCAGGGCCAGAAATGCTATGCAAAGGCACTCAGTCATCGTCAACTGCATCGTCAGCTGGACATGCTGGGGAGAGTTGGTGCTGAGCGGGTAGATTCAATGAAGGGAGGTGAGTCTTACAATCAATGGATATTTTTCTCCCTTGCTGGTGGTACTGAAAGTAAAGGTGCATCTTAGAATCGATGGCGCCTTAGACTCGAAGAAATACGGGTATTTTACCTTTCCGAATATGTGAGCCACGCAATTCGTGTTGAAGTGCTGAATAAAAAAAATCTTTGGATAAATAAATTGTGTTCAGCTTCCTGATTCTCCGGTCTCTGAGAATCTCTAATTGTAACATTGACTCCATCTTTTCTGTCCATTCTGTTGGGCTATAATAAATATAAAAACAATAAACGTAAGCAATGCCTCTGAGCTCTGACCAGAGTTGATAATTCTATGGCATGATCCTTCTCTAAATAAGGACTGGTTTTCATGGGGCATTACAGAGGGCATTACAGAGCAGTAGCGAACTAACACCCGGGGGGGGGGGGTCTGCAGCAAAAAAAGTCACCCCATGTGATGTCATCGCCTCCACGTTTGCGCTGGCCCCCGCTGCTTTGTTGCCCCCCCCCAGTGTGCTGCTCGGGGCCCCCGCCCCTGGGTGACACTTCTGTTACAGAGCCATGTTTTTTCCTGCATGGCATGCTCTCTCAGAACTATAAGGGAGGAATAACTTTCTCTGTTTCTCAGACTGTAAGTCCTATATAAGCCCTGTTCAGATGGTACAAACGACTGTAGGAAAATATGTGGAGGAGCCCCAGAATTATGCCGACTTTGTCCTGCCAATGACATGCACAACCTAGCCCTGTGCCCCAGCTTTCAGGGTGGCAAGAGAGAAGCCCTTCCCATGTTCAGCACTGATGCCAGAGACAAATGCTGAACACAGGGACTGAGGCTACGTTGAGCACATCATTGACGGGGATAGGGCTAAGCCAGCACAACCCTGGGGATACTCAATGCATTCTCCTTTATACCATCTAAAAAGGGCTAAAGTTTCTCTCTCCCTCTACGCCTAAGCCAGTAACATCCAGGTCAAAATGTTACTTGTTCTCTTCTAACCATGCTTCTGTTTGGCTCCAGCAAATCTCACAAGAACTGAACACTCCACATACATTATGGGAAATTAGTTTGCAGAAATGGTAGATTCTACCATTCTACCATTTCTGGCCCAATCCTAACTCTGTGCGTGGTGATGCAGCTGCACCAACGCATTAGGATTCAAAGCCTGCTGAATTCCACAGGGGAGTTTTGGCCTCAAGAGAGGCCCTTCCCTTCTCCCGTTGTAAGCCTCTGCCGACCCAGTTGGCCAACTCTGACCTGTGCCAGCAATATTGCTGGCGCAAGTCCACGTTGACCCGTGAAGGTGAATAGGTCCCACGAAGGAGGTTAGGATTTGGCAGCCACTGCTGTTGCTGAACCCACCCCCTTTGTGGACCAAATCCGCCCACTCATTGACCCCGTTTCACGCTCTCCTGCCATCCTACCTGTGTTGGCGGGCCTTCTCCAGTCCGCCGGTGCCTATGAGGAGTCTGGCCTCCCTGCTGGTGCTCCGGTAGTGCACAACTCCATGCGCTGCTGGAATGACTTTGCAACTGCTGTAAGGCAGTTTATGCTTGAGGAACACTTGATCTGCCAGCGGGGCAGCCCAAGAGGATTGGGCTGCTAGTCTCCATATGTTCCTCAAGGTAATGACCCTGCAGCCTAGGCCAACCCCTGTGGACCTCCAGACCTGGGTAAAGTGTCCTGTGTTAGTGCACCTTAGGATTCAAACTGCAGTATCTCAAGTCCTAATCCGAAGTTCACTCTCCCATGGAAAGGAAACGCATGGGATTGGATCTCTTCACTGTCTCTTTAGGAAACACAAGCGGCTTTGGGCTCTTTAGGAAAAGTAGGATATAATTTTTTTAAATTACATTTCTCCCTGTATTCACTGTTTGTCTCTGCAGACCAGCACTGAACATGGGGGGGGGGGCAGGGCTCGTGTGTGCATATCTCCGGCAAGATAGTGTGTGCATATCTATGCTGCATATAGTTCTGCATGTCATTCCTGTGAAGTCTCTCATGCATTCACGCTCCATGACAGAGTGAATGCCTGAATAGGTCTCCACGGTCACCCCCTGATCACATGTGAATCCCAGTTCACTGTAGTCTTCATTGTTTCCCCTTTCCAAACTAGACATGACTTTAAACACATTGCATGTCCTTCCACGTTCGCTTATTTGTAAATTGTAGCTGCAAGGGTCCCTGATCCAGACTAGAACTGCAGTATATGAGAGTGAAGTTTCCCTCAGGGCAGCAGTCCTGACAAAAAAAAAAAATCACTCTTCCCCACAACTGTTAAGTCCCTTGGAGAGAAGCTGCCATTACTTGATCCAATATTTGCACTAACCGGGTGGTGAGCTACTGAAAAAGGAAACAAGAGAAGAAAAAGCCCCAAATGTTGTCCCCTTGAATTGAGTATGTGAACGCATCTGCAGCTAAGTGAATTAAGGGATTATTACCTCAGGATACATCAAAAATGCTTTCACAAATCTCCCCCTCCCCCTTCAGTCATCTCCAAGCTTGAAATAATTTTAGAGGTGGTTGCCTTGAGATGATGTTAGGATGCCAGAATGGTGATTAGCAGCCCCATCGTCTTCTTGTTGATTTTTGAGTCATTGCCTGTTTTTTCCCCTACACATTCCTCTAATTTTTAGTAATGTATTTATTTCCCAAATGTAGGCTTGACTAAGCACCTTTTTTTCAACAATGTTCTGATTAGACTTTCTTGGCACTCTGCAGTGGTACACTTCGCTTTTGTGTGTCAGTCTGACTGGCTGCTTGCCAAAGGCTTCTAATTGTGTGCAATGGATAAGCACCAAAACATTACACTTTAAGATAATTATAATCATTAGGAGCTCTTGGTTTTCTTAAATTGCTAATATTTTCCTGAAGTTTTTTCCCCCTTCTTCTAAAGGCTCAAATGTAAAGACTCTAGAACTCCCTGTGCTTCAGACAGAAATCTCTTGGCCTATTTATTGAACCACTTTCCTTATTCCTTACCACTTGTTTTAACAGCAGGCTCTGAATGTTACCATAGAATTCTGTCTGGCAGTGACTAGCAGGCATTATACCTACTAGGAGAAAAATACTGCAGGAAGCATGGTATGACTGCAACAGAATTGCCGGATCAAAACCTCATCTCTCAAGCCTTTGAAGGATTAACAAATAAAACCAGACTCTTCAAGGTAGACAAAACAGGGCAGGCATATAGGAGAGGAGTTGTGTAGCTTGTGTAGCTAAAGATAGGCACTATCCAGGAGGTCTCTCCCCTGATAATGACGCAACTGCATTCTGCACAGCACTCTTGATTGAAATGAAAGTTGCTAGGGAAGGGAGGAGGATTGCATGGGTCTAGCAACAACATATTGCACTACTATAGTGTTGTGAAAATGTCAGCCCCCTGCCAGTGGCTTGGAAGCAGGGGCATCCTTTGCCCCTACCCCAGCACAAAGCAAGGCTTGTGGACTGGCACCTGATTGGGTGCCTGGAGTCAGCTGGGGCAAATGGTTGAGCCGGCACCAGCGTGGCATCTTCCTAGCTTTCCACACATTCCATCCACCTGTAGTATTAATCTTCTCACACACTGAGATTAGATGGTCATCTTTTGGAGCTGGGTAGGAATGTTTTGCTTCTGACCTACCTCAGACTCTCCTTAAGGTGTGCTGTTTAACCAGGGTGGCCACAGCTGGCAGGTATAGTGCAAGACAGGGAGTAGAAGCAGGAATTTTGTGTGTACACTTAGGTGAGCAAGAGTCAGGGGGAACCAGAGACAGAGGCGTCGTCAGGGATGGGGCGTCAGGGCGATGGGCCCCTGTGCGGCGGGATGGGGCACCAGGCGGCAAGTGGGCAGGGGTGTCACGGCAGCCAGCGCAAATCGTCCTATTTGTCAGGGTGAGCGCGGAGCGTCAGTGGCAGATTTGGCCCTCCCACCCACCCTGCGCCTCGGTATGCCCAATAATGGCTGCAGCCGTTGTGTCACTTCCGGCGGGGGGCGGTCGGTCGGGGAATCGCCACTGACCAGAGACAATTTCAAGAAGCTGTCTGGCTCACAGATGCAGGCTGGTGACCCCTAGAATTTGAATTGCAGAGTCTGCCTCAATGGCTGTCAGGTTTAGGATAGGTGAAGCGATTTGGCTTCCTTGACCTCCTTTCCAGGGTTTGGTGCTGAAAAGATGGGGTCATTGAGAGAAGGGATGCTGATGCCCGAGGGGAAAGCAACAGTTGTGTGCTGTCTCCTGAACGGTAGGTGTGTGCACTAAAAGAGGGCAAGTGTGGTGTAGATAAGACCTGCTGAAGGATGTGCTATACATACTGATGTATTGTGAATCAATTAATGTGGCCCAGTATTATTCCAAAGAGGGCCTTCTCTTGTGGGGGTGCTGGGGCAATGTGGTTTTCTTGTATCTTTTACCAAAAGCCTTTATAGTCCAATCCTACAGGCTGCCCAACAGAATCCTGCTGTTGTAAAATAATTTTCAGCAGCATGCACAGCATACTGCAGGCAGCCATTTCCAAGCCACCATCGCAAAGCATAGATTGTAGCTTTAGATGCCTCTGCAGTAACACTGGTAGCTATCTCACAGCACAATCCTGTCTAACTCTGCACCCTGCAATGCACCATCCAGAGCGCAGAGGTCACAGCTGGGAGGTCACCTTGGAGGAAAGGAACATTTCTTCCTTTCCCCCGGTGTAAGCCCCAGTTGCCCGAATGGGTTTCCTCGGATGTGCGCCAACTATTTTGCTAGCGTAAATCTGGGAGGGCTGTGTAACAGCGGCCAGACCCGGGAAGGGGGATAGGCTTTGGTGGAGTACACTGCCACTGATCCCTCCCACACCCAGAATGCCGCGTTCCGCCCTCCCCATGCCCCTCCGCAGCCCAGTGGACAACGTACCTGCTCTGGCGGGCGCAGCTCCAGATCTGGGGTAAGTAGAGCACCGCCGACCTCAGCACCGCTACTGCCTACTCGCCGGGTGCCGCAAACATGCTTTACACCACCTTTGCAACACCCTAGACTGCTGGAGCGGCGCTCTGTCAATCTAAATTGTGGACAGGATTGGGCTGACAGTGTATTAGATTATTTATTTCAGAGCAATATGACTCTGCAATGACCACATGGAACTTGTTTATTCTGGGATCAGATTTGAGATCTACGTCAATAATCTCTCATAAGAACATAAGAAAAGCCCTGCTGGATCAGGCCAAAAGCCCATCTAGTCCAGCTTCCTGTATCACACAGTGGCCCCACCAGATGCCTCAGGGAGCACAGGACAACAAGATAACCTGTTTCACGTTGACACTCCCTTGCACCTGGCACAGAGAAAACCCACTTCTAAAACCTGGAGGTTGCTTATGGCTTGTAACCTGTGATGGTCCTTTCCTCCATGAATCTGTCCAAACCCCTTTTAAAGGCATCTAGGCCAGGTGCCATCACCACATCCTGTGGCAAGGAGTTCCACAGATGAATTACACGCTGGGTAAAGAAATATTTTCTTTTGTCCGTTCTAACTCTCCCTCCACTCAATTTTAGTGCATGTCCCCTGGTTCTGGTGTTGTGCGAGAGGGAGAAGAATTTCCCTCTCTCCACTCTCTCCATCCCATGCATAATTTTATAAGTCGCAATCATGTCCCCCCTCAGGCGCCTTTTTTCTAGGCTGAAAAGCCCCAGACGCTGTAGCCTTTCCTCATAAGGGAGGTGCTCCAGCCCACGAATCATTCTGGTCGCTCTTTTCCGCACCTTTTCCAATTCAACTATATCCTTTTTGAGGTGTGGTGACCAGAACTGGACACAATACTCCAGATGTGGCCTTACCATCGATTTGTACAAAGGCATAATGATATTGGCCGTTTTATTCTCAATCCCTTTTGTAATGATCCCGAGCATGGAATTGGCCTTCTTCACAGCCGCCGCACACTGGGTCGACACTTTCATCGACCTGTCCACCAGCACCCCAAGATCTCTCTCTTGATCCGTCACAGACAACTCAGAACCCATTAGCGTATATGTGAAATTTTGGTTTCTTGCCCCAATGTGCATCACTTTGCTCTTACTTACATTGAAGCGCATCTGCCATTTTGCTGCCCATTTTCCCAGTTTGGAGAGATCCTTCTGGAGCTCTTCACAATCCCTGCTGGTCTTCACCACCCGGAAAAGTTTAGTGTCATCTGCAAACTTGGCCACCTCACTGCCTATCCCCGACTCCAGGTCATTTATGAATAAGTTGAAAAGCACCGGTCCCAAGACCGATCCTTGGGGCACACCGCTTTTCACCTCTCGCCATTGTGAAAATTGCCCATTGACTCCCACTCGCTGTTTCCTGGTCTTCAACCAGTTCCTAATCCACAAGAGGACCTGCCCTCTTATTCCCTGACTGTGGAGTTTTCTCAGGAGCCTTTCATGAGGGACTGTGTCAAACGCCTTCTGGAAATCCAGATATATAATATCCACAGGTTCGCTCGCATCCACATGCCTGTTGACCTTTTCAAAAAATTCTAACAGGTTTGTGAGGCAAGACTTCCCCTTGCAGAAGCCATGCTGACTCTCCCTCAGCAGAGCTTGTTCTTCTATGTATTTTAAGATTTTATCCTTAATGAGACTTTCCACCATCTTCCCTGGAACAGATGTTAGATCTTAGATCTCTCCCCACTGCACATTAAACGCTATAGTAAATTTGACTATTACCTTTACCAGTCAAATGACAAACTGGTGTAAATTGTTCATTTGTTTTTTAAATTAGAATCATGCTGAAGTAGAAATCAGGAACTCATCAAAAAGAAATATTTAGGATATGCAACAGAATATGCATAGTAATCTGAAAATGAAAACATGAATATGTTTGTATATAAAATACTGGAGATTGCATTTAGAGGTATTGCATTTAGAATATGGGTTAAACCGCTGAACCATAAGCTGTCGATCGAAAGGTCGGCAGTTCGATTCCCGCGATGGGGTGAGCGCTCGTTGCTTGGCCAGCTCTTGCCAACCTAACAGTTCCAAAGCATGTCAATGCAAGTAGATAAATAGGTACCGCTTGCGGGAAGGTAAACAGCGCTCCGTGTTCCAGCTGCATGCTACGCGCTGCAGCAAGGAGAGTCATGCCGGCCACATGACCACGGAGGCGTCTTCGGACAACGCTGGCTCTTCGGCTTTGAAATGGAGATGAGCACCACACCCTAGAGTCGGACACGACTGGACTTAATTGTCAGGGGATACATTTACCTTTACCTTATTCTTCTTGTATTGTTTTCTGTATTTTGACCATTTTACCATCATTGGCTGAAATACAACATAAATAAGCCAATTCTATCCAGGGCTTACAGGAGCGGATTTGCCACCGTAAGTCCCAGACCAGTGCCATGAAAGCTGCACTGCTGTTGTGTGCTTCAGGCCAATGGTGCAAATGGCCGCCTTGTGTACAGGGACAGTTCAGGAGAGGATCATGGGTGGCAGTTCAGGGTGGGGAGTGGGTCAGGCAGGGGGTGGTTCAGGGGTGGGGGGGAGGGTCTTGGTGACAGCAGTGCATGCCAAGATCTTATCCCCCTTTCCTTGCCCCAAGCCACCCCAAGTCTCCTCAGACTTATGCCAGAAAAATAGTTGGCATAGGTCCTAGGAGACCCATTGAAGGCCAGGCGCCCTATGGGGAGGTAAGAAAAACTTACCTATTTACTTACCTGTCCTGGTCTGTCTGGTCCTCCCCCGCCCTGGTAGCATGCAGCATGTGGTCCGTTAGGGGTGCTGCGTGCTATGTGCTGGTGGGGGAAAGGAATGGGCCCTACTTTGGTCACTATTAAAAAGTGATGTTCACTTCCATAACTTCCTGTTCTCCTGACAGGCCTTCATTGGGTTATTATTTCTGTCCCTTTCTTCAGAGCCTGACTGAGCCACTGGCATCTGAAGGTCATGCAACTGTGTCCGAGTTAGGCAAACATCACATTTCTGAGTTAACATAAATTTCTCATCCCACTGAGATGAATGTTCCAGTGTCATTTCTTCTGTGACTTGTGGGTGATCTGCCTACATTCCAGGACAGGAAATTAGAGTAAAGACTGAGAAAGTAACATAATCATTTATTCACCTCCTCATAAGTTTCTTGTCTCAAAATAAATAATGACTTTTGACCTTCCATTGAAACAGCATGGAAATTGAGACACATGACAGTCTCTCTTATGTGTTTCCCTGGGGGCAAAGGGTGACCATTCCTCCCAATGTGCCTTGACTCTCCTTTCCCTGAGATAAAAAGCAAGGCTATAAAAATAATAAGCGTTTCATGCCATTTCACAGAGCCGTTAACCTAAAAGCCTAGCTAATTAGTGAAGTGGGTGTTTGTTTCCCCCTTCTCTTTCTTGTTGGAAGGCAAAAAGGTAGGTCTGTATCCCCCTTGCTTTAGGGAATGCTGAAATCCTGCACAGACATGGCTGTTTCTTGCTGAGCACATACACATGCAACAGTCGTAAGCAACCGTCAGCGAATTATCCCAAAATCTGTGCGTGATTAGCATTCACATTCTCCGACTGTAAGCAGGTCAAGTAAGCATGCTACAGAAGGGACAGACCTAACAAACCAATCAAGCACTTAAAAAGAAAATAGTGAAAAAAAGTGTACACTTTTTTCTGGTTTGTTATGAAAGTATAATCATACTATTAATCAAAGTATTAAAAGCAAAATCATGACTGTTACTGTTGGAGAATCTTTTCCTCCAAGGGTCTCCAGTCTGGACAATACAAGGAAGAAGAGAGAGAGGTCAAGGACTGGTAATTTATTTATTATCACCACTGAGTAGTGATAATAGGGTAGAAGTGGTCGCAGATAGAAAGGTTCGGATAGGGGTTTTGGTCATTTGCATGCAATTATGTACAGAATATTCTGACAGAATTATTCATTCTGGAAAAATTTCACCTGAAGTAGTAGTAGTAGTAGTAGTAGTAGTAGTAGTAGTAGTAGTAGTAGTAGTAGTAGTAGTAGTAGTAATTGGAGCCCTTGGAAAGTGCCTAGAAGTCTGAAGAAACACTTCGACATTCACAGGAACAGCAACAATCTTTCAACGATATATCTGTGATTCCTAGGATCTTGGCTAGATCCCAAATTGCAGAATATAACCAGCCCACCATAGGCTGTGAACAACAACAACAACAACAACAACAACAACAACAAACAGATGGCACTGTATGATGCTGATGATGGCATATAATAACCATAATAATAATAATGAGTCCCTGCACCAAAGGGCTTACAATCAATATATTGATGAAGAGAAACAACAAAGGAAGGAAAGGAAGGAAATGAAATTGGAGTTAGGTGTCATCAGAGGAAGGCTCTGTAATTATTTCAGTTTCACAAAGTTAAGCTTATGGCCCAGTCCTATCCTTGGCTGGCTTGTGGGGCACAGTGGTGCTGATGTAGCCTCCACTGCATCCTGCAGGCCAACTGGGGACCATGGTGCGACGGAGAGGCAGGTAAGTAAACAAAATGCTTACTTACCCATTCTGCTGTACCATAGTCCCCAATGGGTCTATTCAGATCTGCACCAGCTCTTTGGCTCTTTGGGAGTGTGACGAGGCTGGGCTAGGATATCAGCGGCACCGTTTTTACCAATAACCACTCCCTGCCCTCCCTGACAGATCTCCTGGTGGCCCCAATCCTCAACTCAATCCTCCCCATCCACAGCCCATGCCCATGCCAACGTACCTCCTCTGGCAGTGACTACTCCAGTGGCATACCTGCACAGACACCAGCCTTTCATGCTGGCAGCCCCACTGCGCATGTTGTTGCTGCAGCATCAATTGAGTGGGCCTTCTGCTGATGGAACGCTCATTCCGTCAGCGGAAGTCATCCATACGATTGGGCTGCTAATTACTGTAAAATACGGGGACTAACGGGTTTATGCATCAAATCTGAAACATGATAAAGTTGTTGTTGACTTACTGTGTGATGCTAAATTAGAACTAATTTCTACTGGGTTTAGTGGGATTTACTCCCAAGAGACTATGCAAAGTCGGAATCTTCTTCGGACAGCTTCTAGCCCTAGATTCAGTTGTACCTAAGATGGCATTTTGCAGAGGAGTTCAAGAGCATGAGGCTATACCAGTGTTGTGCAGTGAAAGACATCAAAGGGCTCTTCTATTTTTCAAATAAAGTTATTATTGACAGTGCACCACTGATGCGTACGCATGTGTGCACATTCAAATGTGCAACTTCTGCCTGTCAATGACATAAAAGATGCTGTATACAAAAACAAACAAACAAACAAACCATTGTGGAAAATCATTTTGTAACTATGAATAGGTGGGCATAGGTTTTTGTTCTCTTTTAATCTAAACATGTTGCTAACCTCTTCGGCTACCCCTTCTCCCACTACTATTACCCACTCATCTCTTAAGGCTGATTCACACTACACTTTTCCAGGCGCGGATGCCCCTGCCCCTGCCCCAGCGCCAGAAGTCCTCCTGCTGTCCCGCCTTCTTGTGAAGGTGATTGGAGGTAGTTCTGATTGGCATGCAACCACTCTCCCCGATTGGTAGGCTGCAGTAGCTCCGCGAACCCTCCCAGCTCCGCGAAGGCAACCCCCTCAAAATATGAGGGGAAGCTATTTTTCCAGCCTCTGCGTTGCGTAGCTCGCAGCTGCTCCGCAAGCTTCCAAAATGCTGTCAAAGAGCTCTGCGCTCCGCAGATCCGTAATGCGCCTGGATTCCTGTAGTGTGAATCAGCCATTACACAGATGTTGTGGTGTGAGACTGTGACAGAGACAGTGAATCATGTGAATGTGCTTATTTTTTCCCTGCAGTATAACCTCCTTGAATATAAAGCCAGAATGATTTCAATCCCAAATTGTGTGACTTCCAGACTAGAGACTATCATTTGGATGCTGAAATCTCACTTTATAGCTTCCCCTGTTATTCCTTCAGGCAGGCTAGACTTACCTGTAAATACTAACAGGTGTACAGCCCAAAAATCATATCATTCAGATTCATTTCTTATGAATAAAATTATCATGAGCACAGTATTCCAATGACAAATAAAGTCCTAGAAAGCATACACACACTCTTTTGAAAGCTCTCCTGATGGACTAGTACTCTCCTGCTTGTCTTCTGACTATTTCATTCCCGAAATCTCACCCTTGACCTCTGCTTGTCTTGGTTCTTTTGATGGTTTTATCTGCTTTAATATCAGAGTGGATCTGGGTAGGTAGGGTAGTGGTTAATAATGCTTATGTATATATGTATATAGATAGATATAGATATAGATATAGATATAGATATAGATATATAGATATAGATATAACATCTACTATTGAATTTGCTTTTTTCTTTCTAACTCACTCTCTTTTGTTCAACAGTTTCAATACGTTTGTGAGTGAGTCAGAACTCTTACACTGCAAAAACCTTTCATCACTTGAAAACATGATTTTGAAACTTTACAGGAGAAAGAGGCAAATGATAGCATTGGAAAGACATGGAAAATATGAACAAAGCTTTGTTACTCTGTTTTGTGTCCCCATCCCTCATCTTTGAGTAAGGGTAATGAGGTTGCAGCTAATGATTTTGGTTTGTGTGCGAGAAGAGATTCCCCAAAATTCAGAGTGACAAGCATGTTGTTGTTGTTGTTGTTGTTCAGTCGTTAAGTCGTGTCCGACCCTTCGTGATCCCATGAACCATATCCCGCCAGGCCTTCCTATCCTCCACTATCTTCCTGAGTTCGCTCATTTTCATGTTCGTTGCATCGGTGATGCTGTCTAACCATCTCATCCTTGGCCTTCCCCTTCTCCTTTTGCCTTCAGTCTTTCCCAGCATCAGAGTCTTCTCCAGAGAGTCCTCTCTTCGCATTAGGTGGCCAAAATATTTGAGTTTCAGCCTTAGTACCTGTCCTTCCAGGGAACAGTCAGGGTTGATTTCATTTAGGATTGACTGATTTGATCTCCTAGCAGTCCAAGGGACTCTCAGGAGTCTTCTCCAGCACCACAGTTCGAAAGCATCTATTCTTCGGCGCTCAGCCTTCCTTATGGTCCAGCTCTCGCAACCATACATTGCTACTGGGAACACCATCGCCCTGACTATACGAACTTTTGTTGGTATGGTGATATCTCTGCTTTTTATTATGCTATCTAAATTTGCCATAGCTTTCCTTCCAAGGAGTAAGCGTCTTTTAATTTCATGGCTGCTGTCTCCGTCTGCAGTGATCTTGGAACCCAAAAAAGTAAAATCTGTTACTGCTTCCATTTCTGCCCCTTCTATTTGCCAGGAATTGATGGGACCAGATGCCATGATCTTAGTTTTATTAATGTTGAGTTTCAAGCCAACTTTTGCACTCTCCTCTTTCACTCTCATCAAGAGGCTCTTTAGTTCTTCTTCACTTTCTGCCATTAGAGTGGTATCGTCTGCATATCTGAGGTTGTTGATCTTTCTCCCGGCAATCTTGATTCCGGCTTGCGATTCATTCAGCCCTGCATTTCTCATAATGTACTCTGCATATAAGTTAAATAAGCAGGGTGACAATATACAGCCTTGCCGTACTCCCTTCCCAATTTGGAACCAATCAGTTGTTCCATGGCCGGTTCGAACTGTTGCTTCTTGACCCGCATACAGGTTTCTCAGGAGACAGGTAAGGTGGTCTGGTATCCCCATCTCTTTAAGAACTTGCCACAGCTTGTTGTGATCCACACAATCAAAGGCTTTTGCGTAGTCAATGAAGCAGAAGTAGGTGTTTTTTTGGAACTCTCGTGCTTTCTCCATGATCCAGCGCATGTTGGCAATTTGATCTCTAGTTCCTCTGCCTCTTCGAAACCCAGCTTGTACTTCCGGTAGTTCTCGGTCCACGTACTGCTGAAGCCTAGCTTGTAGGATTTTGAGCATAACCTTGCTAGCATGTGAAATGAGTGCAATTGTGCGATAGTTTGAACACTCTTTGGCACTGCCCTTCTTTGGAATTGGAACGTAAACTGACCTTTTCCAATCCTTTGGCCACTGCTGAGTTTTCCAAATTTGTTGGCATATTGAGTGCAGCACTTTCACAGCATCATCATTTAGGATTTTAAGTAGCTCAGCTGGGATATTATCATCTCCGCTAGCTTTGTTGTTAGTAATGCTATCTAAGGCCCACTTGACTTCGCTCTCTAGGATGTCTGGCTCTGGGTCAGTGACCACACCAGCGTGGTCATCAGGAACATTAAGCTCTTTCTTGTATAGTTCTTCTGTGTATTCTTGCCATCTCTTCTTAATCTCTTCTGCTTCTGTCAGGTCTCTGCCTTTTTTATCCTTTATCATGCCCATCTTTGCACAAAATGTTCCCTTGATATCTCCAATTTTCTTGAAGAGATCTCTAGTCCTCCCCATTCTGTTGTTTTCCTCGATTTCCTTGCATTGTTCATTTAAGAAGGCCTTCTTATCTCTCCTTGCTATTCTCTGGAAATCTGCATTCAGTTGTTTATATCTTTCCCTTTCACCTTTGCTTTTCGCATTCCTTCTTTCCACAGCTATTTGTAAAGCCTCATCTGACAGCCACTTTGCTTTCTTGCATTTCTTTTTCTTTGGGATGGTTTTAGTTGCTGCCTCCTGTACAATGTTACGAACTTCCGTCCATAGTTCTTCAGGCACTCTGTCTACCAGGTCTAGTGCCCTAAACCTATTCTTCACCTCCACTGTATACTCATAAGGGATATGGTTTAGGTCATATCTGACTGGTCTAGTGGTGTTCCCTACATTCTTCAATTTAAGCCTGAATTTTGCAATAAGAAGCTCATGATCTGAGCCACAGTCAGCTCCAGGTCTTGTTTTTACTGATTGTATAGAGCTTCTCCATCTTTGGCTGCAAAGCACATAATCTATCTGGTTTCGGTATTGACCATCTGGTGATGTCCAGGTGTAGAGTCGCCTCTTGTGTTGTTGGAAAAGAGTGTTTGCTATGACCAGCGTGTTCTCTTGACAGAACTCCGTTAGCCTTTGCCCTGCTTCATTTTGCGCTCCAAGGCCAAACTTGCCTGTTGTTCCGTTTATTTCTTGATTTCCTACTTTAGCATTCCAGTCTCCTATGATGTAAAGGACATCTTTTTTGGGTGCTAGTTCTAGAAGGTGTTGTAGGTCTTCATAGAACCGGTCCACTTCATCTTCTTCGGCATCAGTGGTTGGGGCATACACTTGGATTACTGTAATGTTGAATGGTTTGCCTTGGATTCGAACTGAAATCATTCTGTCGTTTTTGAGGTTGCACCCCAGTACTGCCTTTCCCACTCTTTTATTGACTATGAGGGCTACTCCATTTCTTCTAAGGGATTCATGCCCACAGTAGTAGATATGATGGTCACCTGAATTAAATTCGCCCATGCCCGTCCATCTTAGTTCGCTGATTCCCAAGATGTCAATGTTCAATCTTATCATCTCATCTTTGACCACATCCAGCTTGCCTTGATTCATAGACCTCACATTCCATGTTCCTAAGCAATATTGCTCCTTGCAGCATTGGATTTTCCTTTCAACCTCAGACACATCCACAGCTGGACGTCCTATTGGCTTTGGCCCAGCCGCTTCACTCTTTCTGGGTCTACTTGGAATAGTCCTCCGCTCTTCCTCAGTAGCATATTGGACACCTTCCGACCTGAGGGGCTCATCTTCCGGCGTCATATCTTGTAGCCTTTTGGAACTGTTCATGGGATTTTCTTGGCAAGGTTACTGGAGTGGGTTGCCATTTCCTTCTCCAGTGGATCACTTTTAGTCAGAACTCTCTGCTACGACCTGTCCGTCTTGGGTGTCCCTGCACGGCATAGCTCATGGCTTCATTGAGTTACGCAAGCCCCTTCGCCACGACAAGGCAATGATCCATGAAGAGGAGTGACAAGCATGCAGATCCCTAAGAGCAGCCTGGGGAATCTTGATTAAAAACTGAAATCCAATCTAGTTTAATACAAAACTGGAGTCTGGGAATGTGGTACTGTATTTATCAAACATATGTTTTTATTGCCCAGCCTTATTAGTACACTAATAGCAAATTACCATAATGTTACGATATCATACAAAGCTGAATTAATGAGGATTGGTGGGATCAAGTATTGTATACCTGATTTGCATCAGACTTTGGTTTGGCCTATACAGCACTGTAATGAACTCAAAACACCAGTAGCATAGTCAGAGGGGGGGGCATAGTAAGTGCTGCACGGTGTTACACAGGGTGCAAGGTGGCCCCTCCCACTTACCGTCGGAGCCAGTCCAGCAGTAAAGGCAAGACTGCCTTCGCTGCCGAGCTGGCTCCATCAGCAAGGGGGGGCACTTTGCACCTCCGTGTAACACCATGCAGCACTTACCATGCTACCCCTCCCCTCTGGCTACACTACTGCAAAACACCAACAAAAACTGCTAAGGAAGATCTTGTCATGATAATGAAGCTAGGAGTTCATATGATGAAATAAATGAGTAAAGAACTATGTAATGGAAGGAACGGTTGTGACAGAACATACTGTCTTAAAATAAAGGTCTACTTCCATTATTTACAATTTTCCGAGTACTTACATTCTTTTGCTTAGCCATGGAATGTCAGTAGATAATACAACACTAAGTTCTTCTAAATATGATCTAATATAGGCTTAAAATGCCTTTTCATATCAACAGGAATGTTTCATGAACAAAGAAGCTATGAAATAACATAGCCTTTGTATGTCAAGAAACAGTGCATGCAGAAGTGGAAATCCCAAGTTGGTCTTCCCTGTGATAAGCACTTTCTAACTGGTCATGTCTTGCCTCACCCAAGTACTCCCTAGGCTTGGGTACTGCAAGAACAATGCCAGGGCACTACTGCATTTACAGCCCAATCCTATGCTGGGTTTACAGTGGCAGATCTTGTGATCTACCACTGTAAGTCCCAGGCCAGTGGAATGGCAGCCCACCATTCAGTGGGTCATGGCCACAAGCTAAAATTTGCAGAGGCTGCATGACCCGCTGAATCTCCACCAGCCTCCACTGCCACTGGTAAATTGGCAGCAGAGGTGATTTGAAGGAGGATTGTGGGTGGTTCAGGGTCGGGAGCTGGCCAGGCCGGGGTGGAAGGGGTAGGATCTCAGTGGCTGTGGTGCACACTGAGATCTTATCCACCCTTCCTGGCCCAGACTTGCCCCCAGATGTCTCATCTGATTTATGCCAGCAAAAAAGCTGGCATTGGTCTGAGGAGACCCATTGGCGGCCAGGTTACCTACCAAGAGAGGTAAAAAAAATGCAGTGCATGCTCCATCAGCAACAGCGGTGCTGCATGCTATGGGCTGGTGGGGGATCGGTTTGTACTGTAAGAAACCTTTCATGGTGTGGGAGGCAGATCTTCCCAAAAAAGCTTCTGTTAAAAATGTCAGCAGTTCCAGTGATGGGTATTTCAGCTACTGTAATGGCAATGCACGAATGTTGGTGAAAAGGGGTGTCCTCCCTGGAGCACCAAAGATGCATGCAAAGTTGAAGTGCCGCACTAGTTAGAAATTACAACTTCAACTAGGTGCCTCCTTATTGTCAGGCACATAAGTAGTCTTCTAGTTTAACCATAGCCAATGGCCTGCCTAACCCCTGTTCAGTGAATTGAGGCCTTAATTCACTGTAGCTGTGCAAGGCCCTGCAAGGGCCTTTCATAAGAGCCTGGACCTCTCCTACTACCCATAACATAAAGACATAGTGGGCTGGGGTGCCCAAACTCCTCCTATATCCTCTGTCACACTGTTTTACGAAGTAGATAGACTAATGAAGTCCTTATACTCCCCTTTCCAAATCTGTCATTAATGTTTACTTTCTGCTGGAAATTAAGAAGAGTTTAAAAGGTTCAACATCTCATAAGATTTCATTTATAGTAAAAAAAAAAAAAAAGGTAGCATTGAAGAATATTCTGTAAGTGGACAGGTTCAAATGTTTCACTATGGCTCTCAGAGGTTTTCCCCATCTGGTGGCAATCTGCAGGCATGAGATTAGAGAAAATGTTTTGTGATATAATTGCAAATGGGAAATATGGCGCTTTCCATTGCTTCTTTGGAAGACACTAATGTAAAATAAAAATTATGCAAGGGCATTACTTTCTATTCAGCTTTTTGAGTTTCTCAACAGATATCTCATATATTTGAGCAGGGAAAAGGTGCTTGGTTTTCCCTTGAAAAATCTCAGAGTTTTTGCCTGCCTCAAGACCTCCTGTCACCTGAGGGCGCTTGCCAAATGCTGCCCCTCCTTCCATAGCCGTATGCCCGTCTCTGCTCCTCTTACTCCCACTTCCTGCATTTGAAATTGAAGAGGGGAATGGGAAGGAAGAAAGTGTGGATGAGAAGAGAGAGGTATGCTAAAGCAGAAAGAGAATGGGCAGAGAAGGGGGTTGGAT
Source organism: Plestiodon gilberti rubricaudatus (assembly GCA_026170595.1). Lineage (NCBI taxonomy): Eukaryota > Metazoa > Chordata > Lepidosauria > Squamata > Scincidae > Plestiodon > Plestiodon gilberti. The sequence goes on from JANXHW010000001.1 coordinate 82,927,405, forward strand.
TGGGGCCGGCACCACCCTCCAATCCTCCCCTGAGATGATTGCATGCATCCATAGCTGACCCTTTCAAGCACACTAACAGCCCATTCCAACCCAAGTGCTAAGCAGCCCAAGTCAGACCTAAAGTCAGCCTAAGTCGTTTAGGTCGAAGTTAGGTCTGGAACGCAACCATTTAGGGCGAAGTTAGGTCAAAGTTAGGTCGAAGTTACGACCGATGGACTAAGAACAGCCCATTCCAACCCAAGGGCTAAGCAGCACAAGTCAGACCTAAAGTTGACCTAAGAGTGGGCGTTCCAGGGGCGGACCGTGGGTGTAACGGGGGCGGCAACCAATTAACGTTGGATTCCAGACCCTGGCAAGCACAGACACGCCCCCTCCAACACAAATGCTGACACAAATTTTAGGTCGACCAAAAAGGTGGACCCAAATTCGAGGAGACCCATAGGAGCCATTTTACCTTACCCAAGCCAGCCCTCTCCTGAAAATTTCTAACACCCTACTCCTGAGTTAGGTCAGAGTTAGGGCGGAGTTGGGCCTGCTAGGTCTGGAAACCGACAGAGTTATGCCTAAGATAGGGAGCCTATCAGCACCCAGCCCCACCCAGCCTCATTCCCACAAAAGCCCAGCCCCAGACCTCCAGTCACTCTCTCTCTCTCTCTGAGCACGTGGCATGGGGTTCTGTCCCCCACAGCCACAAAGTGGGACTTTGTCGGTGGAGGGCAAAATTCACAAACACCCCACTTCTCTCTTCTCCTCTCTGCCTCCCTCTAGGGCAGAGAGGGCTGTTCTGGCTGTGGCCAACCTGTTTACAGCTGTGCCTGGGCAACTGCCTCCATGCGAGTGTTTGCTAACCCATGTCTTTTTCCCAGCCCCTCTTCCCCCCCCCCACAGGCAACAACACCAGCAGGTAAGAGCAGGTAAGAGCAGGGTTTGTGCTGACATGTGGTCTGACTGCTGCCTCTTCGCATTTAGAAATATAGGAAGGATACATGCCTCTTTACCAATGTGTTGTCTCATAGCTGTCTGCATAGCCTGCCATGACATGCCTCTCTACCAATGTCTTGTCTCATAGCTGCCTGCATAGCCTGCCATGATATATAGGATACATGCCTCTTTAGCACTGTTGTGTCTGATAGCTGCCTGTAGTCACGTGAGCAGACACTGCCACAAGTGTGGAACTGTTAGCCTTATGTAGACACCACCTGTTCCCCCCCCCCTTTTCAACTGACAGGTCAGTAGTGCTAGGTTTGCCATGGTAGTGACCCCCAAATTGTGTTGTTGTCTCTCTCTTTGACCCTTTCCCCTTACAGGATCATGCTCTCCTTACACCCAGGTAAGCAGCCCAGACCGTGCTATGTGTGTCACACCTCTCAGCTGTGTTTTATTTATTTCCCTGCAGGCTTTTGCAACCGACACACTGGCATTTCTTCACTGGCGATTGCTTCCACACACCAGCTGACATGTAACTCCCCCTTGTTTTTTGTCTCCCCAGGAACGTCCACTACCACCTACCTTCCTGGGAGCACCGCTGGGCCTGCAGTCTGGTTGCCCCACAGTCCTCTCCCTTGCTGCTGCCAGAGGTCAGGGAGCCAGCCTTGCAACCCTCCTCAGCAGCCAGCGCTGCTGCTCCACCTCCCTGGCTGTCCTACTTGCTGTCCCTCCCCTTTCTATGGAGCAGGCTGTGGTTCCACAGGGGAAGACCCTGCGTCTCCAGGTCCATGGGGCAGGTGTGCTGCTGCTGCTGCTGCTTTCAGATTGGCTGCTGTGACTACCCCTGGCAGCCTCGCCTGGCCATCTCTGCTAACGTTCCAGAACAATAAAGACGCCCCTCGGGCAGAGCCCTAGTGAAACATATGTGCCCAGTGTTTACACAAGCATTGCCCCACACACACACAGACAGCCCCCAGCACTGAAGCCCCTACATGAGTCCCACCCAGGGACTGCCACGGCCTTCCCTGGGAGAACCCAGCAGGGGCGCTTCCAGACCCCCATGGCACAGAGGGGAGGGGGGAGTCGGGTGGGCCTCTCACGCAGGCAAACAGTGACAGCCAGGGCGTCCACCCATAATGCAGGTGCCTGCGTCGAAGGTCCGCCCGTAATGAAGGCGCTTCCGTTGAAGGTCTGCCTGTAATGCAGGCGCCACCGTCGAAGGTCCGCCCGTAATGCAGGCGCCTCCGTCGAAGGTCTGCCCGTAATGAAGGCGCTTCCGTTGAAGGTCCGCCCGTAATGCAGGCGCCTCCGTCGAAGGTCTGCCCGTAACGCAGGCGCCTCCGTCGACGGTCCGCCCGTAATGCAGCCACTTCCGCCCAAAGTCTGTCTGCATAAGAGGCGCCTGTTTATGCATCACCTTCATCTGCGGAGCGCCCCCTGTGTCCCTATCGGTCTCTGCAGACCCCTCTCTCGGAATCTGTCTCCCACCAGCCTCCCCAGCACCCCCTGTCTGCCTGCTTGTGTGTCTGCCTCCCCTCCCACTCCCTGATGATGGCTGCTGGCCACCCCCCACCCTGCCAGAGTGCCTGCCGAGAGGCGCTGTCGTCGCCCCATCTGGGGGCGTGATGAGCTGCGTGAGCCCTTCACGCTCGCAGCAGACAAGCCCAAGGCATCTCTCGGTCTTGGCCGGGGCACAGAGCAGCAGGCACACCGGGATGCCTTCTTTGTGGGCATTGCCCCGGCCTTGGAGGCCCAGGGCTTCAGGCAGCGCACGGGCGAGTCATGTCAGAGGCAGTTCCAGTCCTCATGAGACCCCCCTTGTGTGTGACGTTCCCAGCCCCCTCCCCTTCCCTTCCCTCCCCCGCTCACCCCCCAGTGCAGCCTCAATGTGGCTTGGGGGTGGCATTGCCTTCTGCAGGAGGGAGGGGACGGCCACTCTCCCCTGCAGCAGGTGGCTGATGCACAGGGTGCCCTGTGGCGGCTGGGCTCAGGCACCTCACTCACCTGTCACCTGCCCTGCGCCCACCACATGACTGGCGCAACCCCCATGCCTGCGGTCAGCCCCTTTGCGACCGGGCTGCGACAGACCCTGCAGCAGCTGCCATGGATGGACGCTGACACATGCAGACAGAGGCCTGCACATGCCTGAGCCAGACACGGAGCCTGGAGAAGAGCCTGCCTGCCTGGGAGGTAAGTGTTGCCTGGATCCTGGGGTGGTGCTGGGCCACAGAAACTGCAGCCTGCCTAACTCAGGCATAACTCTGACCTACCTCAGGCATAACTTCTGCCTAACTTAGGCTGCACTTAGGCCACACTTATGCCTGACTTGGAGAGTAGTTGGGTTGGAATGGGCTGTAAGTAATCAGTCTCTAAAATTTAGTCTAGGAACAGTTTTAAAAACTAGGCCATAATCCAGCCAATTTTAAGTATTTTTTAAATCTCGCTGAATTCAGTAGGAGATATTTAAGCATGTCCATCACTCTCTCACTGAATTACAAATAAAATCCTAATTTTGACGTGATTGTTCCCTCCTTTTTATTGAAAGGAACTCCTTGTTTGCAAAGTCTACGTAGCAGCAGATCAGTTCCGGAACTGCATAATAAAATTTTCACTTCCATCCACCCGTGAGACAAGAGGGCACATATACTTCACAAAAACTCAGGCGGATTTTATTCTTTTGGCTCCTATTTGAGGTCAATTAAAATCCCACCTTCTGTAAACTCTCTCACTTCCTCAAAAATACCTAATCTGGGACTCGTTCATACATAAACCACATTTTTTTTTAGTTCCATCATTACTTTTATAGTGAATATCTACATTTGTTGATGGAAATACTGACTTGTCCCTCTAGAGTAAATGTCTGAATTCTGGCAAATACACCAGCTTTTGTCTCCAAGCACTCACAAGCTTGAACTTGGCAGTTCCGAATGGCTCAGTGTCAACATATGTGAGTTTTCTGGCATGTGGAGAGGTGAGGACCTGAAAAAGTGAAAGCCAGGTTTTGAGGTCTAGCTGCAGGAAGTCTTCAGAAATGCAGACAAAAGATCTCCAAGGATTCTTTTGTTTGTAAGGCAGTCAGAGTATTCTGGAATAAAGGGGAAGCTCTGCATCGAGAATGAACTATTGATTATTCTGAGAATGATTAGAGCAGTTTACGAACACTTGGCATCTACACATTCCATTTGACCCATTTGAAATCCTTCCTTTGATTCATTTCCTGACAAATTCTTGGGACCACAGAACTATATGTCAGTTCAGCCAAAGTATTACCATTACTTCCATGTATAATTTGATTAGAATATTTACTTCACAGAGTGCTTTGTTGTGCATTTCCCCACATCCTAGGCCTTTGGTAACTTATACAAGAAGTTATGCAGTAGCCAAAGGAAACTTAATGTGTTGCTGCCATTTTCGGGGGAAGTCATTATGACAGTATTTCGTTTTGGGCGATGCTACCAGGTTGCCAATCTTTTTAAACAAAGTCATACTGTGTGGCTGGGGTAAAGCCATAGCTTAGAACAGCGGCTTTGCATGCAGAAGGGTCCAGGTTTAATCCCCCCCCCATTAGATTTCATTGCAGTAGCCCTTAGGAGCTCCAAATTCCAAGGGCCACATTGCCTTGATGTTTATATTCCTGATCTTTGTGGCTGGATCCATGGACTGAGCCTTTTACAGCCCAATCCTAACCAACTTTCCAGCACCAGTGCAGCCACAATGCAGCCCCGCGTCAAGGGAACAAACATTCCTGACCATGAGGAGGCCTCCCTGACTGCCTCCCCCCTGCAAGTATGCAGCACGCACTCCATTGGCACAGCTGCATCAGTGCTGGGAAGTTCGTTAGGACTGGGCTGTTAAAGATTCTACAGACACCATCATTGGTGCTTTCCTTGTTCTGTATCTGCGACTGTTTGGAGGAGATGGTTAATCTTTCATGTAGATTTCTAGTACTGTCTCTTCCACCATGTTTGCCTCAAGTACAATTGTTGCTGGACAGGGTTCCAAAAGTTGTGTTTTTCCTTCTGTTGGTTAATTAAATGTTTCCTCCTAGTGAGATCAAGTCCCCATCTCCCATATGAGTGCTCCTTTCCACTGAGTTACTGTGATTGTTCTGTGTAAAGTTGCCATTTTGGCTTCCATTATTCATTATCATAGCAGGTCCTCCTCCTCACATAGGCATTGTTCCCACAATAGGACTTAACTCCTCTCCCAGGAGGCGCATAGTGCATGCTTCCTTCTATGAAACTGGGTATGTGTGATAGAAATGTCCATTATTCCTTGGCTGAGATCCTGTTTGTTTATCTGTCAAAAGTGTGGTTGTCTGCAGGCTGTCTCTGTTGATGGTGCCAGGAAAGTTGAACTCTTGGCTCCAAAGAGCCCTGGAGTGCCTGGCTATCAGTCTCCAGTGTTGGGCTTATCGTAGCAGCACCATAATGGTACATACGTGAGGATGCTATCAGGGCCAGCCAAGCCATGAGGCAAGTTGAAACTTGGGTTGTGGGAGGCAGCAAGCTGGTAGGGGAAGCGCATATTGGTTTTTAGAAGGATTGGTTCCTTCCATGCCCTGGCTATGTGTGGGAATTATTTGTATGCAACATTATGATTCATGGGTATTGGTCAGTTTTGCAACATCATATGTTGTTAAGTAGTATCATTTTGCTCTTGCCTTTGTTGTTGGGAGGGCAAGAGACCCTGAGTCTCTACACTACATTATAATGACACTTGCTGTAGCTGCTGGCATAGCCGGATTGCTGAATTGTGCTGCCCTACAGCTACTTTGCAGGAATGTATCCAAATGAACTCTGCAAATAAACTTGAGAAGTATTCTAGGGCTAATACTTGATGTTTATACTCCAAAAGGAAGTCTGTTCAGAAGCTTCAAATTCTTCATTTATCCATGGGATTACTCTGCCACATGGGTGACCAAAATGCAGAAGCAGATGACCATAACAATTGTAATAATGATCTTTTAAATCAATTTTTAGATGTTGTTTTTATTAGTTTTCGTCAACTGTTTTTTACTGTTTTAAAAAGTGACTTTTTGTATTGTATTTCCTTTTCTGTTGTAAGCCACCTTGGGTCCCTTCGGGGAGAAAGGCGGGGTAAAAATATTGTAAATAAATAAATAAAAATAATAAGGGAAAGGAAGGGAATTCTAAGCATGTCTCATGCTTCAAAATGAATCATAAAACAAAATAAATCATCAACCATTTGTTTGATCTTGTTTGTCACATCTCACCTCATCTACATAGTGTTTTCTTTTTTCCATTGCTATAACCATTCTTCTCTTGAAATTCTCGTCTACAGAGGGGAAAAGGGGGGTGGCATGGGACTAGGAAATCTGGCAACAAGAAAACAGCATGTTTGTGATGGTTCTGCTATTTGTTTTACTTTTGCTGGATCTCTCTGAATCTAATTCCACTCACTCTATACAAGAGCATACAAGATTAGATGGAGATGAAAATTGTGTTACATGGTCAACACTTTTTTCTGTTTGACTCAAGGCATGCAAGAAGACACACATTGAAACATGGATACTTGGTGCTGGATGCCTGCCTGGAGACTAAACAGCCAGACCAATACCATGAATATTAGGACTGCTGGCAAGAGGCCACAGATCCACAGGCCAAGAAGGCCACAGTTCTGATCTTGCATTTGAACCATGTAACAACCCTGCCCCGCCCCCACTCCTTAATTGATCTTAGGAATTCAGTGCCCAGAGTGGAATGGAGCTTGTTTACTGCTTAAATGTTAATGCATTTTTCACACCTCCAAAATGAAGGTTTCCAGCTCTGAATCCTGCAGGAACAGCACAAGGAATGGTTTATGGCCCTAGCCATTTCCCTGGACTCTTGGGTTTCAGGGGAAAAAACCCACAAATCTTGAAAGACAAAAGGTTACACACCTTCAATAGTCCTCACCAACTTCATGATGAAGTTCAATTCAGGACACTATCCAATGGCCATCCAACTAGCTAGTGCACCCTCAACTGGGTAGTGGGACAAAGGAAGAAACCACCCTGGCTAACAACAGAGGACCTCCTATTAAGTCACCCTACCAAAGAATCCCATAGGATTCTATGGGGTAAAAATTTACATAAAGCTTTGGCTTTAGAGCCTAAAGTTCTTTGTTCCACATCAGTTTGTTGTCATTCTGCTTTGCAGTTGGTGTGTGGATGAAAAATCCTCTGATGCTGGGACAAATTACCCCCATTCCAGTCAGTCAGCACCCAGGATGGTAACACCCCACAACCCCATTTCCTTTCTGGATTCTCTCTTCCTTTCTCCCCAAGTACTAGCAAACTGTTGAAGCCAAAGTGGGCTGGTCAGCCAACCTGCTTGGGCTGCTTCTCTCTCTAAAATGGCTACCTCTTTTCTCCCTCCTGGGAGGAAAGGCAGCCCAGCTCCCCTGCCCAGTTCTCTTCCAGGTTACTGCCTCCTTCGCATGTTATGGGCTTGCTTCATAGCCTTCTTTCTATTTTTGAGACCCCTCTTTGTCCAGGGCTGCCACAACCCCTACAACGCAATGTTCCCAAGTGCCACAGAAAAGGACCGGTAACCTTTTCTGCAGCCTCACCAAGGACCCACCAAATCCCCACTATCTTCCCTTGTCTTTGTCTCATGCTAAGTCAAATTGACTGCACGTTTAGTGATTGTCTCTGTCTCTTCTCTGAGCGTCATGGTGTGTGTGTATCTGGGCTTTTCCTGCTGTTTTTTCCCCCCCTGTTTGTCAAATCAGCCTCAGTTAGGCTTCCTTTATCCAATAACACCCTTGACTGACCCAGCAGATCCTCTAGACTAGAGGGCCTGTGGCATCAGTCAAGAGAGTTTGTTCAGTGGGAGAGGCTAGTTCTCACCCGCAAATGGGTGAAGTGCTTTCACAGCCTGTTCATAGAATCACCCCTGGCCTGAAGCCCTCAGTTCAGGCTAGAGAGAGTCATTCCCAGCCGCAGCCTTTAGCCACAGTCCTAACAGCCTGTACACCACTCCTTTTCTTACTATGAATCCTCTTGACAGACTCCCCCCCCCTTTTTTTCCTTCCTGGTACTCCAAAGTCTTTCCTTCGTCCACCTGGGTTCCTCTGGGATGCCCAACTAATCTACCTGCATCCCTTCTCCCCTCACGTTTCCCCCCCTCAGTGCTCTGCGCCCTTCTCCTCCCCTCTCCTTCTGCCTTCTAACTGCTTTGCTTAGGGCCCTGTTGTTTGTGCAAGTTAGTGGTAGAATTTCCCCTGTAGAGTTGAAGAGTGTGTGTGTTGGGTCCCAGTTCAAACCCCCCCCCTTTGAATTCTTGAGCACTTTCCAGTAAACATTGGTGCACCTTTCCTCTGGCCTCAGTCATGCCAAATTGCTTAGATGTGCCATTGACCCATACACTGGGTTCCCACACATGATTGGTTTCCCCCATGTGAGCATGTTGCTTGTGTTTTAAAAAGCACAATTGGTCCCTGTGATTTCATGGGCACAGCAACAGGTATAAGAAATCCTAAATATACACGCTGTAGAGGAGTCCACATTACTCTTAATGCAGCCTAAAAGAACAGGCTATGATTAGACAAAAAGGAACTGCAGTGTAAGAATGGAGACTGACATTAGCAGGAGTAGTATAACCTATTAATAATATCTGTGGGAAACCTTTGCCTCATAGTCACAGGTGTGCTATATGCTTAATTTGTAACTGACTGTACTTTCACACTGCTGAAATTGGAAGCCAGGCCAATCCTGTGTGGGCAGCTCAGGATAAAGTTTCATACTGTATTTCATTCACAAGTCACGTAGTAAAGAGCTGAGATTTTGCAAAGGGAGTCCCCACATCCATCCATCCCCGTTGGTTTCTGTTTCCTGAAGGGTTTCAGTGGGTACACTTGAGCACAAAACCATCACATTCAGTACAATCCTATACAGGTTTACTTGATAGTTCTACAGAGTTCACAGGAGCTTATTGGCATTGGCAGCTAAGTGTGCACTGAAGCGCGTTACTCACAGATGTAATGAATATTCAGAAATACAGTATCCACAAGTAAGGAGTTTAACAGCGCAATCCTATCTACAAATCCGCCTGTGGAGCGATGGCTCCGCCGGTGTCAGGTGTCGTAAATGTGCCAAAAGGCATATTGTCCGGTGACACCTGGACAATACCCTAGACTTGTCCATACCCTGGACAAGATTATAGACAAGATTGGGCTGCCCGTACCCTTTTCAAAACTTGTGTGATATGGACCTGAGTTAACTGGAGTTATCATATGAATCTTATACTTAGGAAGAATCCCTTTTTGCAAAGGTAATATGCAGGATGTTATAATTACATAAGTATAGCTGGTGGCTCTTTTTTTAGACTATCATTGTTACATACTGTACGATGCAAAAATTCCAGAAACTGCAGGCACAGCAAAACAATTGGAAGCAAAAACTGCAGTTAAAAACTAGCTAGAATACTGTATTCTGTGATACTGTGAATCACAATAGAATCACAATCAAATACTGTGAATATGCAATAGAAATGTTTGTATATAAGGATGTATATCCAGGTGCATGTATTCATTTTGATTTCTCTCTTCTTTCCTTCTTTCAAGTGGTTTAAATTGGATTACAGGCTATAACTCTAACTGTATCTAACATTTTCCTCACTACAACCCTGTGAGGTTGATCAGAATGAGATATGACTTGCCAAGGGCATCAAAGAGATGTTATCCAAAATATTGTGGTAATGCCACTAGACATTAGCTTTTATTCAGTGAAGGCAGCTGTATATGGATGAATAGTTTTATGCCTGGATACCCTTTCTGGATTAGGTTTTCTACAGCCAAGTGGGTGCCGGACACATAGTTTCCAGTACTGGGTCTCTGCATCCAGCACCAGCACAAGATTATACTGTACTTGAAAATATATTAGAATGCATGATTAATGCATGATTAAGGACTGAATAGACATAGCAGTTATACCAATATATATGCAAATATATTACTCTTGTAGCGAAAATGGCTACCACTGCATCCTGCGGTCGAGGGGAAGTCCAGGAGGTCTCCGCTGGGTAAGGGAACAATTACCCAGGGGTAAGCCTCCACAGCATGGAGGGGCCTACCTGGACCTGTGCTAGCTAAGTAGCTGGCGCAGGTCTGCGTCGACCCATGCCATGGGTCCGGAAAGGGGGTTAGGATTCAGCGGCCACCACTGCTACTGAACCCACCTCCTTCCCAGATCTGATCTGCCCATTCCTCGCCCCAGCACTGCCCCATTTTGCCCTCCCCCACCCTCTCCCGCCAACTTACCTCCATCATTGTCATCTTCGCGCTGTTCCGTGAGGAATAACTACTGCACTGTAATTTTGGTGGGCCCTACCTTAAACGCCCACTGTTGCAAAATGCAGTGGCCCAACACTTTAAATCATAAAAAGGCACAAAAAAAACCCACAAGGCATAAAAAGCCTATCATGGAAACTGCTCCAAGAATTGCACTGGGTACCAGTTATTGCTTGGACAAAATCCATCAAAAGGGGTGGTCCTGGAGAGTAGGAAAGGAAAAAAGTGTCCTTTTTTCTTTCTCTCATCCTGAAATGTTCCCATATAAGTAGATTTTTAGGTTTTCCTGGCCGGTATAAGAAAACTTAAAAACTCTGTTTTTAACTCCGTAATGTGCCCATATAGTTCAGAGAAGAGGGTTCCTTTAACCTCCCAGCATACATCTCCACTACCCCTTTCTATAAGCTATCTGAAGATGCCAGTTCCCCCCTCTCCCCCATTTCCTCCATTTGCCTTAAAAAGGTGGCATTTTATTTTTATTTTTTTAAAATTATTTTCAATCATTTACAGGCAAAAAACATAGGAGTCCTCAGTATGTAGAATGCATTATCCTATTTATGGATATCCCCATTTCACTTCCAAAACGAAACACATTTGGCCACCCAAGTTCACTATTTGAAGGAGTGATACACATTATATTCCTAATAAATGGTTATTTGAAGTGGCCCAAAGGTGTATATGATGTACATTTCCAGTTTCCATTACTGTGGTCTTTACTTGGAGCCTTCTCTCTGGGAAGGGACAATTCATAGAGCCTCCATCAACTACCAGGGGTTTGTCCTTGCCACTTTCCGACATAGTGAATCCCCGTCTAAGATCAGCAGAGCTCATTAATACTAACCCCAAATTATTAACAAACTTGAAGAAGAAAAAGAAGAGAGAAATTTTGCCATTGTGAAATTATTTTTACCTGATGGCGTCCCCCCCCCCCCATTTCTGGCACCGTTTTGAAAATTATGTTGTTGCAGCTTCTCTAGTTCTTTTTAAAGCTTTGCAATTTCCAATGCCTGCTGTGAAGAGAGGGTGCAAATAAAAGAGGAAGAGAGTGTTGAATTTCTGACCTTTGGACTGAAGTTCACAGCATCTTAGGCCTGACTGACCAGAATAGCTGGGATATTTTTTTTAAATCACTTCTTCAGCAGATGGGATTGCAAAGGGGGGGGGGAGGGATGCTAACATAATGACATTTTAAAATATCTTCATGAATTGATGAGCTGACAGAACTTAAAAAATCTGTTTCCTTCTCTTATTCTGCCTTTCAATGCTATTTGTATTCTAGGACACCATGCTCAGTTGCACCACACTGATGAGCATGACAGAGCGGCAATGTGGGCAAAAACATTCTCAAACATAGCTTCCTAATTTAAACATGCTTTGTAAACAAATTTAAATATCTAATCTCCCTATTTGAATTTCCCCCTTTCCTTACACATTCTACATTATGGATGGCATTGAATTTAGGTACATTAAGGGGGGGGGAATAGTATAGAATTGAGCAAACTGATATTTAATACTATTGCCTTAAAGTTCCTCGACAAAACTAACAGTGCAATCCTGTGTAAAGATACATGGCTGGCCTAAAGGGCAGTCCACTGTATCATAAGCCCATTTACGGGCTGCCCTGGGGCTGCTAGGCCACACCTCGGGAGAAGGGGACGTTTGTCCCCTTTCCCAGGTGAAAGTGAGCCTGGAGCCTATAGGCCTACTCGGATGCATGCCAGGTCCAGACCTGGCATACATTCGGGGAGGCGGTGTAATGCCAGCATGGGCCAGGAAGGGCCTTAGGATATCTCTGCCCCTCCTTCTCCACCCCGTCCTGCCCCTGCACTGAGTGGCGTGGGACTTATGTGCGGCAGCCGGAGTTGGGTGAGTTCTGCAGCAGAGTGAGTGTTGCCAGCCTCTAACACCGGCGCCACTTACACCCAAATCGTCGAAAAAGTGCCTTATGGCACTTTTGCAGTGCCTAACACCGGCGGAGCTCTCACTCTGCCCAGCTTCATACTTTGTTTGTTTTTTTAAGTATGCCTCCAAGTCAATTCTGTGATGTGAAATTAGAAAAGTCAAAACTTTGAATTCGAAATCTGAAATGTTACAGCACCTGAAAAAGTGCGGGTGCCAACATTTTCATTCTAATCATATTTGTTTGTTTGTTTGTTTATATTCTGCAAAGCGTCAAAGTTGACTAGCAGAGTCAAAGTGTCCAAGTTGATTCCCTGTCCCCAAAAAACCTGCAATCTAATAGAGACACCAGGAGACAACAGGAGAAGGAGAAGGAAGTGGAAGCAAGGATATATGGGGAATGATAAGGAAATTACACACACATAGCTTCATAGATAAAGATGGGGAAAGGAGGTATGGCAATCCCAAAGAACAGGCCTGGGGTAAATAATCCACCCACCCAGAAATGGGCTTTTGGGACTAGGTGTTTCAAATGTCCCTCAGGAGATGGGATGGAAGAAACATGGCTCCCATTTCAGATTCTTCACCTCTATCTGCCTTTTGTAGTTAAGGACCACTAAATTATAGTATATGATATAATATTTATTGTCTATAATTCCCTATAAAACATATGGTTATTTTATAAAGGTGACAATTGTATCTTCTCATCTTTGAGTTCCTCCCTTTCCCTAGTGCTCTTTTTTTTTAATTTGGCCACACCTCCTTCTGTGAGTGGAAAAACAGGAAGCCTAATCCTACATAACTTCCTGCGCAGTGATGCAGTGAGGCCAGTGCAGGCAACGCTGCATCCCATGAAGAAAGTGGGAGAGCTGGAAGGGAACTTTTGTAAAGTCCTAGTCCCCGCAATGGGTCTCCTCAGATCTCTGCCAGTTATTTTGCTGCTGCAAGTCCAGGAAGGGGGATAGGATCCAGTACACGCAGCTGCTGTGAATCCTACCCCCTCCCAGGCACAATCCGCCCACCCCCTGCCCGTTATGCCGCCTCCCCCCCACGTCCCTGGTGCATTTCTTCATCAGGATTGCACAGTAAGCCACATAAAGGACCTAAATTTTGCCTGTTGTGTGATAAAGGGAGAAGACTGTGTTGTTGTGGGCTAAAAGGGCTGAGGCCATCTGTCTGAACTCTCATAATCTTGACAGCTGGCAGAAAAAAGCAGAAAATGCTAAACAATGGTAGAAGAAAATACTAAAATTTAAATCTTCATGGGATGTAAAATCCAGTGGCATACCTTTATCATGACAAAGTTTAAAGACATATTTATTATACCCAAAAACATTCACACACACACACACACACACACACACACACACTTATTTTATGTGGTAACTCAATTTAATCAGTAGATTAATCAATGTATTATTATTAAGATTATTTATATACCACTTTTGAACAAGGTTCACAAAGCAGTTTACATATACCAACCTTGTGCCCATGGTCTACAAAGGGTTAGAACATATGAACTGTATTAAGGGATTTTCATTCTGGGTGGCTAATTAAGTTTTTCACTAATATGGTCATGGACCATGGATGGTGGACTTACTGTTAAAGCTCTGATTTTAAAACAAAACTGGAAATATATAATGAATTTGATTGAAAGCAAAAGGGGTAGATAGGGGAAGGAAAACAGAGGACAAGAAATCATGTAAATCATGAATAACCTGCATCATCCTTCCAAAATCTTATTTTGGATTTTGGTCTATATACAACTTGAACACAATGGCCTGTTTCACAATCTTAAACCACCTGGATTAAACATTTGCTAAGCAACAGAGCAAAAATATCTGTCAGGTTTTGATTACCTTTTCTCTTCTGATGTGAAAAGCAGAACACTAATACAAGTTAAACTGATATCTTCAGGTGTTACAATTAAAACTCATTCACAGCCCATTCCAACCCAAGGGCCAAGCAGCCCAAGTCAGACCTAAAGTCAGCCTAAGTCGTTTAGGGCCACTTTAGGTCTGGAACGCAACCATTTAGGGCAAAGTTAGGTCAAAGTTAGGTCGAAGTTACGACCGACGGACTAAGAACAGCCCATTCCAACCCAAGGGCTAAGCAGCACAAGTCAGACCTAAAGTTGACCTAAAAGTGGGCGGACCGTGGGCGGACCGTGGGTGTAATGGGGGCGGCAACCAATTAACGTCGGATTCCAGACCCTGGCAAGCACAGACACGCCCCCTCCAACACAAATGCTGACACAAATGTTAGGTCAACCAAAAAGGTGGACCCAAATTCGAGGAGACCCATAGGAGCCATTTTACCTTACCCAAGCCAGCCCTCTCCTGAAAATTTCTAACACCCTACTCGTGAGTTAGGTCAGAGTTAGGACGGAGTTGGGCCTGCTAGGTCTGGAAACCGACAGAGTTATGCCTAAGATAGGGAGCCTATCAGCACCCAGCCCCACCCAGCCTCTTTCCCACAAAAGCCCAGCCCCAGGCCCCGAGTCTCTCTCTCTCTCTTTCTCTGATCACGTGGTGTGGGGTTCTGTCCCCCACAGCCACAAAGTGGGACTTTGTTGGTGGAGGGCAAAATTCACAAACACCCCACTTCTCTCTTCTCCTCTCTGTCCCCCTCAAGGGCAGAGAGGGCTGTTCTGGCTTTGGCCAAACTGTTTACAGCTGTGCCTGGGCAGCTGTCTCCATGCTACCATTTGCTAACCCATGTCTTTCTCCCAGCCTCTCCCCCCCCCACACAGGCAACAACACCAGCAGGTAAGAGCAGGGGTTGTGCTGACATGTGTTCTGACATCTGCCTCTTTGCATATAGAAATATAGGTAGGATACATGCCTCTATACCAATGTCATGTCTCATAGAAATATAGGTAGGATACATGCCTCTATACCAATGCACCTGTCTGTCCTCCTTCCTGGGATTCTTTTCAGCTTGTAGAACCTGAGGATGTGGACAGGATTCTTTGGAGTGTGAGACCATCCACTTGCCCGCTTGACCCTTGTCCGGCATGGCTGATTAGAGCTGCCCGGGCGGGGCTGGCTGAGTGGACGGGGAGGGTGGTAAATTCATCTCTGAGGGAGGGGGTGGTGCCGTTGCCTCTGAAGCAGGCGGTGGTGCGTCCCCTCCTGAAGAAACCCTCCCTGGATCCCACTATTTTGAATAACTTCCGGCCAGTCTCAAATATCCCGTTTCTGGGCAAGGTGATTGAGCGGGTAGTGGCGTCTCAGCTCCAGAGGGTCCTGGAGGAAGCTGATTATCTGGATCCATTCCAGTCTGGCTTCAGGCCGGGGTTCGGGACAGAGACGGCCTTGGTCGCCTTGGTGGATGACCTGCGCCGGGGACTGGACAGGGGGAGTGCGTCCCTGTTGGTCCTGCTGGACCTCTCGGCGGCTTTTGACACCATTGACCATGGTGTCCTCCTGGGTCGGTTGGCTGGGTTGGGGCTTGGAGGCACCGTTCTGAGGTGGTTCCGCTCCTTCCTGGCTGATAGATCCCAGAAGGTGGTGCTGGGGGATGCTTGTTCGGCACCCTTGCCCTTGAGGTGTGGGGTGCCACAAGGGTCAATTCTGTCCCCCATGCTGTTTAACATCTATATGAAGCCGCTGGGAGAGGTCATCCGGGGGTTTGGGGTAGGGTGTCATCAGTATGCGGATGACACCCAGCTCTTTCTCTCCATTCCACCTGACTCCAAGGGGGCGGTCGATGTCCTGAATCGTTGTCTGGAGGCAGTTGGGAGCTGGATGGGGGCGAACAAGCTGAAATTAAATCCTGATAAGACAGAGGTTCTTCTGGTCCAGAAGTCTACGACTCGGGTACTGGATCATCGTCCTGTTCTGAATGGGGTTGTACTCCCCCTGAAGGAGCAGGTCCGCAGCTTGGGGGTTCTCCTGGATGCGCAGCTGCTCCTGGACTCCCAGGTGGCGGCTGTGGCCAGGGGGGCTTTTGCCCAGCTTCGGCTGGTGCGCCAGCTGCGACCGTACTTGGATCGTGCAGACCTGGCCACAGTGACCCATGCCCTAGTGACATCTAGACTAGATTACTGCAATGCGCTCTACGTGGGGCTGCCTTTGAAGACTGTTCGGAAACTGCAATTAGTGCAGAATGCGGCGGCCCGGGTGGTTGCCGGGGCTTGTCGGTTCGACTCAGTCGGACCGTTGCTTCGGCAGCTACACTGGCTGCCGGTTCGTTTCCGGGCACAATTCAAAGTGCTAGTTTTGACTTTTAAAGCCCTTAACGGCTCGGGTCCAGGGTATTTGAGGGACCGCCTCCTTCCTTATAATCCGACCCGTACTCTGAGGTCATCAGGGGGGGCCCTGTTAATCGTGCCGCCATTGACAGAAGTGAGGGGGATGGCGGCGCGGAATAGGGTCTTCTCGGCGGTGGCGCCCCAATTGTGGAATTCCCTCCCCTTGGAATTAAGAACGACTCCCTCCTTAGAGGCCTTTCGGCGGGGCCTTAAGACGTTTTTATTCAGGACTGCTTTTAATGTCTGACATGGTGGGCTGACTGTTTAACAATTGGTTTAATATATGTATATGCTGGTGACCCACTGGGGTTGTCTATTTTTAACTTAAGTGTTTTAATTATTTTAATGTGTTTTTAAATTGTTTTAATGTGTTATGTATTTTAATATGTTGTAAGCCGCCTTGAATGCCTTCGGGAGAAAGGCGGGCTACAAATTCCTGAAATAAATAAATAAATAATAAATAGCTGCCTGCATAGACTGCCATGATATGCCTCTTTACCAATGTGCCCTCTCATGTCTGCCTGCAATGCCTTCTCTGAAATGTCTCTTTACCAATGTGCCCTCTCATGTCTGCCTGCAATGCCTTCTCTGAAATGCCTCTTTACCAATGAGTAGTCAGATGCCTGCCTGCAATGCCTGCTATGATATATAGGATACATACCGCTTTACCACTGTTGTGTTGGATTGCCGCCTGTTGTCATGTGAGCATACAACACCACGAGTGTGGTGGTGCTGTTAACCGTCTGTAGACACCAGCTGTTCCCCCCCCCTTTTTCTCCACAGGGTCAACTGACAGGTCAGTATTGCTAGGATTGCCATGGTTGTGACCCAATATATGTGTTGTCTTCTCTCTCTTTGACCCTTTTTCCTTACAGGATCATGCTCACCTTACACCTGGGTAAGCAGCTCAGACCATGCTATGTGTGTCACACCTATCAGCTGTGTTATTTCTCTCCCGGCAGGCTTTTGCAACCGACACACTGGCATTTCTTCACTGGCGATTGCTTCCACACACTAGCTGACATGTAATTCCCCTTGTTTTTTGTCTCCCCAGGAACGTCCACTACCACCTACCTTCCTGGGAGCACCCCTGGGCCCGCATTCTGGTTGCCCCACGGTCCTCTGCCTCGCTGCTGCCAGAGGTCAGGGAGCCAGCCCTGCAACCTTCCTCAGCTGCCGGCGCTGCGGCTGCTCCACCTCCCTGGCTGTCCTACTTGCTGTCCCTCCCCTTTCTATGGAGCAGGCTGTGGTTCCACAGGGCGAGAGCCTGCATCTCCAGGTCCATGGGGCATGTGTGCTGCTGCTGCTGCTTTCAGATTGGCTGCTGTGACTACCCCTGGCATCCTCGCCTGGCCATCTCTGCTAACGTTCCAGAACAATAAAGATGCCCCTCGGGCAGAGCCTTCTTGAAACATATGTGCTCAGTGTTACACAAGCATTGCCCTCCACACACAGACAGCCCCCAGCACTGAAGCCCCTGCATGAATCCCTCCAGGGACTGCCACTTCTTTCCCAGGGAGAACACAGCAGGGAGGCTGCCAGACCCCCATGGGACAGAGGGGAGGGGGAGTTGGGGGGGGCTTCTCAGGCAGGCAAACAGTGACAGGCGCCACGGAGCCCATAGTGGGGCCGCTTGTGGCCGCTGCATCTGTGTAGTGGCCGCTCAACAACCGGGGATCTCGCCAGCCAGGGCGTCCGCCCGTAATGCAGCTGCTTCCGTCGAAGGTCCGCCCGTAATGCAGCCGCTTCCGTCGAAGGTCTGCCCATAATGCAGCCGCTTCCGTCGAAGGTCCGCCCGTAATGCAGCCGCTTCCGCCCACAGTCCGTCTGCATAAGAGGCGCCTGTTTCTGCATTGCCTTCATCTGCGGAGCAACCCCTGTGTCCCTATTGGTCTCTGCAGACCCCTCTCTCGGAATCTCTCCCACCAGCCTTGTTGTCTGTCTGTCTGTCTGTCTCTGACCCACCCGTGCCCCTCCCCAGCACCCACTGTCTGCCTGCCTGTGTGTCTGCCTCCCCTCCCACTCCCTGATGATGGCCACCCCCCACCCTGCCAGAGCGCCTGCCGAGAGGCGCTGTCGTCGCCCCATCTGGGGGCGTGATGAGCTGCGTGAGCCCTTCACGCTCGCAGCAGTCAAGCCCAAGGCATCTCTCAGTCTTGGCCGGGGCACAGAGCAGAAGGCACGCCGGGATGCCTTCTTTGTGGGCATTGCCCCGGCCCTGGAGGTCCAGGGCTTCAGGCAGCGCACGGGCAAGTCATGTCAGAGGTAGTTCCAGACATCATGAGCCCCCCCCTTGTGTGTGACATTCCCACCCCCTCCTTCCCTTCGCTCCCCCGCTCCCCCCCATTACTCCCACGTGCAGCCTCAACGTGGCATGGGGGTGGCATCGCCTTCTGCAGGAGGGGGGAAGGCCACTCTCCCCTGCAGCAGGTGACTGATGCACAGGGTGCCCTGTGGCAGCTGGCCCGGGCACCTCGCTCACCTGTCACCTGCCCTGCCTCCACCACATGACTGGCGCAACCCCCCTGCCTGCGGTCAGCCCCTTTGCAACCGGGCTGAGACAGACACTGCAGCAGCTGCCATGGATGGACGCTGACACATGCAAACACACAGGCCTGCACATGCCCGAGCCAGACACCGAGCCTGGAGAGCCTGCCTGCCTGGGAGGTAAGTGTTGCCTGGATCCTGGGGTGGTGCTGGGCCACAGAAACTGCAGCCTGCCTAACTCAGGCATACCTCTGACCTACCTCAGACATAACTTCTGCCTAACTTAGGCTGCACTTAGGCCACACTTATGCCTGACTTGGAGAGGAGTTGGGTTGGAATGGGCTGTCAATATTCTACTTACTAACAACTCAAGGTGCCAATCCATTAGTGCTTTACTAGAGGAACTTATCACATTTCTACAAGCAGGGCATTGTGTTTTAGATTCTTACAATGATTTGATTATATTCTCCATGAAATAAGTCATTTTTGAAAATAAATGAGAGAAATTGTTCCTGAAATTTCAGAAACTATCTGGAAACACCATAAATAGAATGTTGGTCCTTTAGAAAAATACATCCAAAAATAAAAGAAGGGTAATATCTTTATTAGAAGTAGAACCAACTAAAACATCACAAAGGAACATCAACAACTGCATTTGAAAAGAATTTGCTTGAAATGGGAATATCCCAAAACATTGTGCAATGACCAATGCTAATGCTCAAGGAGATTAGACCTATATTGTAGGCTCTCTGTTGTTATTTAACAAGAATGTTTTTATGATTAATAATACAGGGCCAAAGCTTTCCTGGGAGTCTGTGCCCTTGGAAATATTCCAATTTAGCATAGGTGATTCCCTAACCCAGCAGTTCTCAAACTGCTAGGTGGGGGGGCTAGGTGGGGGGGGGGAACTGACAACCTGATAGCTGACAAGTAAAATGTATTAAGCCCCATGGAAACTGAAAGGAGCAGCATGTGCACGTTTACTCATGAGTAGGCGACCGTGCCTCAGTCCACTTTGAAGGGCAGGCCGACGGGAACGCAATGCCACCAGAATGGTCTCAATCCAATGAATGCAGCCCCCAACAAACTCTCAAGAAGACCCACCCCTCCAAGCTGACAAGGAAAATGTATTGATCCCTACTATGGAAAGCAAGGGCATGTGGTTTGGGGGGCGGCAGGTGAAGCAGAACTGCCCTGTCGTAGTCCACGAAAAATAGCTGCATGCGCACACACACTCCACCTGTGAAAGCAAAAGCGAATGGGGCACGTGCGCAATCACAGAGGAGGTTGCGGATATTTTCTGTGGACTACAACAGGGTGGTTCTGCCGTAGCTGCCACCCCCACACCACACATCCCTGATGGAAAGTGAAACTGAGCCACACGTGCTCATTTACTCATGAGTAGGCGACCGTGCCTGAGGGCCCAATCCTATACCTGCAGTAGACTGGGGGCCCTGTAATTCTGCCAGCTCAGAATGCCTGGGTTGCCTCCTTTTGAGCTGGATGTGACTTGAAAGAATAATATCTAATAAACTCATACTTTTTTGATAGGCAATATCTAAAATGTTTACTAAGGTTTGTGCTGAGTAAAGTGTTTAGATGGCAGCCCCCCAGATAATGTTTGTGTCCTTTGTGAACTTTTCAGATCTAAACCTGCAGGTGTACAAGTACATCTCTTGTCACAGGAGAGAGAGAGAGAGAGAGAGAGAGAGAGAGAGAGAGAGAGAGAGAGAATGTGGTCACGTAGCACTTCTAGCATGTCTAGGCAATTGTGTGCCTTGAGCCAGTGGAATACCGACCCACAATGACCGGCATTGAATTCTCGTTTGCTTCAAGTTTCCTTTCAAGAACTTGTTTTCCACTTCCATTCTGTAAAGTGATTAAATTCACAAAAAAGTGGTGCTTTCATTTGTGCGTTGATAAAATTACAGGATTTTCCTTCCTATTCAGCTCCCCTTCATTTCCTTTGAACTGTAATTCCACAGCAAGTTTTTGTTCTTGTGTGAATGTCTTATGGATTTAAAAGGGAGTTTGCTGATGAATTTCCTGGGAATAAAAAGGAATTTGATATCATATAAGAAAACTAGTAGAAATGCTGAAGGTTATTGTTCCCTGGTCTTAATTCAAAGATTCTGAAAAAAAAAAAATACGAGAATGCAATTTGTGTGTTTATGAGTCTTAAACTTTCATGCACTGTTTGCATTTGCCAAGCCATTTAATTCTAGCAACCTCATTGGAAGCATTTGGCTGGCATATCTGACAGCGCAGGCATAACGTCTCTACGAAGAAGTCACAAAGTCATGTTTTGTGGCATCTCATTTCACCTCGCAGTTGGGTTGCTGGCTCACAACCTGGAGAGTCTGTTTCTAACAGCTTCTCCTTCCTGTCTGCACCCTTGGGCTCTTCATCGATTCCTCTCCCACTTGCTAGAGCAAGGAAGGTTCTCAGTTTACTGCACAGCAAAGTTGCAGCTGCTTCCTCCTTTGTGCCTCTGAAACTGTTACAGGCAGTGAGATCTCCAGGTTGGGATTTTGGAAAGGCTTTTTGGCAAGTTAATAAAAGTACTTCAATGCACAACATTTACAATACACAACACTGTCTAGAAGCCTGAGAGTGTTTGCTTACACTTAGGTAATTAATTTTGCCAGTATGGTAGACAAAAAAACTCATTTGCTTATTGCAGGCAACAATTTTTAGGTTAAAATGCCTCATCATCTTTCATCACCCCTATTAATCGTCTATATATTTTTTAAAGATACTGTAATGGATTTATTACATTTCTCAACCTCAGCATTTTATTCTTGAAACAGCTGTCTGGCTCTTCATCAAAACTACTCCCTATTAAAAGGAAATACCCACCTATTCTTCATGTCATTTAAACAATCTTGGAGATCTCATGGTCTGACTTCAAGACAACAGCTAATCAGCCCCATTCACGCTCAGGTCCTCACCAGACACAGACATGGAGTTATTCGATAGGAAAATATATCCGTGACTTTCACCCCATGTGGGATTTGCAACCATATGTTCAGTCCAATCCAGGGGTCTCTTCCTGTCCAAAGCTCCACTAGTCCCTCCCCCAGGGCTATCAATCATCCTTCAGCAGACTTCCTGTATCTGCATGCATCCCAGCAGCACCTGTCAGTCGAAAGTGGTGGGAGTTTCCCCCTGAAGGTTTGCCCTTCTGAGGGCAGTACACTTCCAGCTCCTGCTAGTGATGATGTGAAGGGTTAGGGTGGTGCAGTTTTTGCATGCTTTTCGTTTACTGTGCAAGTATGCATGGAGGGCTAACTAAGAGGAGGACAGTCCCAAAGCAGGCATGTAGGGGCAGTCACCCCAAGCAACTGCCCCACACTCCTTCACACCCACACTCAGAAAAGCAGGCAAAGAGATCTCAATATTTTTTTTCTGTAACAAGAATGTAAAAAGAGCTGAAATTGATTCCACAAGGCACTGGAAGGACATATTGATTAGCTTCAGAGTCTTGTTCGTGCTCCACTGCTGCTACACCAGCCAGCGCAATGATTATGTGACTTGGGCTGCCATCCTATACACACTTTCCTGGGAGTAAGCCCCGCTGAACACAATGGAACTTACTTCTGAGTAGGCATGCATAGGGCTGTGTCATTGAATGAGTGGCGTGGAGAGGCACCTCTCCCTGTCTTGCCTGTCTCTTGCTCTGTGAATCTGGTTGGAATCTCGGGGGGGGGGGGAGAAGGAGGAAGCCCCCACCCCTTTCCTTTGAGACAGAGGATCAGGACAGCAGCAGCAAAAGGTCACACAAAAGCTGCTTTTGCTCCATGCCTATATACACTTTCCCAGGAATACACTTTCTCCATTGAACATAATGGGATTTACTTCTGAGTAAACACAGCCCCGAGCCAGCGGGTGGCGCAGTGGGTTAAACCACTGAACCATGAGCTGTCGATCGAAAGGTCGGCAGTTCGATTCGGCGCGACGGCTCCTGCCAACCTAGCAGTTCGAAAGCAAGAAATTGCAAGTAGATTAATAGGTACCGGTCAGCGGGACGGTAACAGCGTTCCATGCGCCTCGGTGTTGAGCCATGCCGGCCACATGACCATGGAAATGTCTTCGGACAGCGCTGGCTCTTCGGCTTTGAAACAGAGATGAGCACCGCTCCCTAGAGTCGGACACGACTGGACTTAATTGTCAAGGGATACCTTTACCTATTAAACACAGCCCCACCCCCACCCCCAGCATGAAGGGAGACAGCTGCTAAAAATAGAAGAAGCAAGGTAACCCCATTCATGGCTTTTCCTGCCTCAGCCTCCAACCTTTCTGCCCCCTTTTTATGATGGGGGAAAGAACTGAAAGTTGCCTTTTATCTGGCTGGGGGAGTCAGACAGAGCTATTTTGTTTGATGAAACTTTAACACAGAGGTTCTTAACCTGGGGTCCATGAACTGGGTGTAAAATGGCAAACCTCCTTCCTCGTGACTTGGGCTTCAATCCCATACACACTTCCTGCAGAGTAAGCCCCACTGAACACAATGAGACTTATTTCTCAGCAGACATGCATAGGGTAATATAAACAGCGGCACCCACAGAGCCTCCCACTTTCTCCCTCTGGTAAAGGATCCAAGTGCTGATGAGAGGGGATCTTTGGCTGTCCCAAGAGGGGGGCTTCCCCTCCCTCTCCTCTCCCACCAGATCCCAGCCAGAGCCAGAGATCAAGCAAAAGCTATTTTTTGCTCCTGTCTCTCTTACTTGCTACAAGCAAGGGGGCCGAGATGGCTGCCCTTTAAAGCTGAAAACAAGGGGAGGACAGGAAAAGAGGACTCCATTGAGAGACAGTCTAGGCCGCCATCTCACCTACTCTGCAGACTCAAAACTCACAGATATCAAAAAACCTGTGAGTTTTCCTATCATACATTCAAAGCCAAAGTGGAAGATTCGGAACTCATAAAAGGAAAGTGAAAACGGTATTTGGCTTATTCTGTGGGGGGAGAACTCATAGATAAGGAAACCCACATGGGTTTTGCATCCAAAAATGCAGTTATTCCAAGGCAAATGCCTATTTCTAAATGGGTTTTTGCATGTGTTCTGGGCCTCTAACAGGCCCCTGACTCACATTTGCACCCCAAAAGACCATGCTTTTGAAACAGCATTCCCACAAACTGTGTTGTCTGTGTGTCACTGCCTGTGACTCAGACGGCGAAGTCAGCATGTGTTCATTCATATGTATGTTTTAATTTTTTGTTTTCGTTCACAGATAACGTTATGGGCTTGCTTTCGGCCTTGAGAAGAATGCTTCTCTCCTGAAACAAAAAAAAGCAAGAAGCCCTTGACAGAGAAAGTCAGTGCCCTGGACACAATGCGTTGCTCTTTCTGTCATTTCTTGAAGCTGATCTCATCTCTTAGACCCTGGTGTGAATAGCTACCTGATCATGCTTAAGACGAACGAGCATGAGCCACCCTTTGACTGTTTTCCATCCCTGTTGCCAAGATGTGCTCTAGGAGTGAAAGGTCACTGGAATAAAATCCTGCACCTGCAGCCTAACAAGGCTGGGCCTACAGTTCCCAGCGAGGGCCATCATAATTGATGCTAATTGCTACTAAGCCGATGCGTCCTTCCATAGAGTAGCGGGATGGAAGGCTTTACCACTGTCAAGATCATTACATTACTCACAAGTTTAGGGTTTTCCACACAAACTGTCAATCACAAAGAGCTACCCCTCTATTTTTTGGGGGGAGGAGGGTTGCTGTTAGAGCATTTGAACAGTGCTAGAAGGAAGCAGAAAGCCATATCATAAGCTGAACTACCTGGTGTCCATTAGGGCTCAGAAGAAGCACCAGGAATTTTAGTTAAGTAACTGGATCTACTGACCCCATCCCCCATCCCCTGCCATCTGTGCTGGGAGTCAGGTTTAAGCAGCTACTTCTGGGACCTCGGGACCTCACGGAGGTTTCTTTTTTCTTCCTTTCTAGAGATGCCCCATCTGTTTGTTTGCAAGCTGGTAATGGCAAGAGAGGTTTGGGAAGAAATTGAAAGGACAGAAAAGAAATGAAACTGGTGCAGCCTGGCTTCTGATCTGATCATGCAGTGATCTCAGACCAGCTAAAGTCAATTAATGCTAAGCCTAGAGCAATTTCCCCTTAAACCATTAACCCTTTTAGTACTCCTCTAGAGAGCCTGATCATTAGCTGATTGTTTGCTAATGTCCCTCCCAAAGAGTCAATGGTACCTGAGATCTTGTAGGAGATGCCTAGTTCAAAATTAACACGTATAATTTGCCTTAAATCTATGATGTGTTTGTTGCCAGTGGTGCATTAAGGAATTATATACAGCCTGCTGGATTTTGTTAAGTGTGGATGAAGATCCAGGACTTCTGTATTTGGAAAGTGTGTGTTGAACATTCAGGTGAAAAAATACCTTAGGTCTGTAAAAATCCTATCTGGAGGGGAACTAAGTGGCTGATTTTAAATTCAGCATGTATACTCAAATGATAGAGTTTTGATATGCATTCATATAACACATTCCAAAAGAGAAGTGTATAAAAATGTCACATTGATCTTAAGAACTTTGTACCTGCCGTAAGGTGTTGCTACACCTCTTTCTGTTGGAAGATTCTGTTGGCCAAAGTAAGTTTTCCCTCTCCTCTTCTGTAGAGATGGCTGATTTTGTAGCATGCCCACATGTTTCCAGCACATGAGAAATTAGGTTGTGTTACTGAGCATGAAAGGGAAGGAGATCCCCGTCATACCATTATATTGTAGAAAAAGAGTGAGTTTAAACTGAAATCTAAAGGATGACACTCTATACTGTATAAGGTCTCAATATCTGCCCATGTGTTTTCAGATCGTGTTATATGGGTTTGATATACACATCAGTTTATCATGAGTTTTCAACTGAATGCATACTGTACAACATGTTTTCACAAGTGTACTTTATGCAGAACAAGTTGTGGCACATTTGAATTTTCATGGCCTCCTGCGGTGGCAGGACTGCAGTCTTCACAGGAAAAAGGCCTTTGATCTCACTAAATGCTTCTCTTCTATTTGTAATGGTGTATAAAGAACCAGGGTTTTTTTTTTTAATGGGGAGAAATCTAGATCCAAAGGATTATTGTGTTAAATTTTTCCAAGGAATGGAAATGAAAGCTAGCCAAAGTTCAAGAGATTGAGTGGTTTTTATTTCACTAAAGTAACAAAGAGTTTTGGGGATGAGTGTGTTTATGCAATCTGTGAAAAATGACAGTTTGCACCTACTTGCCAACTCTACTGCTTTGACACAGAGCCATTGTGAAAGACCCAAGAACAGAGATTGAAGGCATTTCACCATGTCTGGAATGGAGATCAGACCCATCTGAATGGCTGATGTTGCTTTCAGTTCTCCCCAGATGGGGCTTCAAATGCATGTTTGCTGTGTCCTCAGAAAAAGTGACTGGGGGAAAAGTTGCAGGGCAAAGCAGGGGGCTGGGAAGGATCAAGCATCTTTTTCCTTTCCATTATTTCTCCACTGATCTCAACCCACTATTCACCCCAAATCTCAACATTTGTTCACTTGACACCTGGGTTTCCAGACCTGGCTCTGTTGCCAAACACATAGCCAGACCCTTTTGATTATTATATTTTCTGCAATTAGTACTTTCTCTTTGGTACGTTGGGCTCAAGGTGTACTTTTACAGATGGTTAATTTTCAAATTGCTGAGTACAAAATACTGGTTTTTTAAAAAAATGTGATGAACTTTTGTTGCTGTTCCTTACTTCCTTCAGAAAATACTTGCTGATGGTTAGAGTAATTTTATAGCAGTCTGCTCGGTTGTGAAATCTTCTTGGTGGAAACTGCAAAAGGCAGGGAAGATTCTTCGTTGCATTCAGTTATTACTCACTGAGCTACATTTAAAAACACATCTGGACTCTGGATAAAGCCTTTAGCATTTTAATGAGCTGCAGACAAACCCGACACGCAGTAGAGAGGAGAATCTGAACCGAGGCATTTATTATGCTTGGAAATCACAGCTGACTTGTTGCCTTGCCAGAAATCAGGGAAGTTTACACAAACTGCCTGTAATTTTTTAAGCATTAAATTACAGCTGAAGTGAATTTGTGTGTGTGTGTGTGTGTGTGTGTGTGTGTGTGTGTGTGTGTGTGTGTGTGTGCAAAAGACAGTCCAAAATGCATTGTCCAAAGGCTCTGTGACTGATATTATTTGCTCTAAACCAGACTTTTCAACATTCTTACAAAAAACGCCTGTTAAAAGAGCAGACTGATAGATGCACAACTGACTGAGAACATGAGCGTACTGTCAAGGTTTTTATTGTCACACTTAATAAAATATCCTGGGAAACAGTGCAATTCGTAAACCGAGTGGCAAATAAATAGCTTGCCCCATCTAATGTAGTGCGGCAGCTAAGCGGATGTGCTGGAAAGACCCAGGTTCGAATGTATGTACCTCAATCTGAGGCATGTATGTATGTATGTATGTATGTATGTATGTATGTATGTATGTATGTATGTATGTATGTATGTATGTATGTATGAGGCAGTGTATGTACCTCAATCTGAGGCATGATGACATAATACTACTGGCCTACCATACAAGGCTGCTGAAAGGATTACTGAGATAATTTCAACACTACCTTTCAATACAATTAGTCCATACACTTTTAGTCCCAATCACATTTTTCTATAAAAGGGAGTGGGGAATCTAAGCAATAACCCAGAAGTCTCTTTTCTATGACAATTGTGCAATACTGTGACAGCACATTAGTATGTTGTGGGTAGATGACTATGATGTTGCTCTTTTCCTTTGAGAAAGAACCTATTGTATAGAAGCCTATATGTATTTCCCCTATCGTATAGAAGGCTGTTTACAAAATGTCAGCCCAATCCTGCATAAGAATCCGCAGCCAGCCCATAGGGCAGGTCTCAGGATCCTCAGCCATTCCTGGGCCACTCCAGTGCAGCCTGGGTCTGCTTGGGGGAAGGGAACATTCGTGTAGGGCTGCCTGGCCCCAATGGGCCTCCTCGGATGTACGTTGGCTCTTGAGCCGACGTACATCCGCAGCGCCGGGGTAAGGGCCGTCGAACCCAGGAATGGGGACTGGGATATTTCCGCTTACATCCCCACCCCCTCCCGGGCTGGCTCAGCCAACAGCCGCCCTCCCTCATCTCCCGGCCCACCCTCCCCCCACCCTTGAAACCCTTACGTTGCTCTGGTGGTTGCAGGTTGGGTCCACAGTGGAGAGAGGCCTGCCAGCCTCCGCGCTGGTGGGCCTTACTCCCCAGGTGCCAAAAACATGCTTTATGGTACATTTACTGTTGGTACTCTTCCTGTGGAGTGCACGCTCCACAGGCGCACCATTACTCAGGATTGCGCCATTCAGCTCTAACCTGTAGCCAGAGGCATCATTAGGGTTTGTGTCACCCAGTGCGAGAGCTCAGCATGTCACCCCCATGATGGATCCCAGAGGTGAATAGGGAGAAACAAGGTTGGGCTGAGCTGGGTTCTACAAAAGATGTCCATCAGGCAGGACTATGTATTTCTATACATTACTCCTGGTCAGTGGTGTCACTAGGGTTGGTGTCACTCGGTTCGGTAACTCATGGTGTCACCCTCATAAACTTTATTTATTTTAACAGTACAAGTCACCCAACAAATCAGTAACTAACTCGGCTCTCAGAACAATCAGTCTCATTGGTCTGTTTTGAGTGAAGGAAATCCACTTTTTGTTACATAAGGCAGTTGTGTTTTATTTTTCCAGTTATTTGGCCATAACGTTTGATAGAATACAGATAATTCAAAACGGTTTGTTTCATTGCATTCCGCATTAAATTACCTTTCCAATGATATATAACATGATGGTCGTTGTCCCCGATGGTGTGGACCTGGGGCAGTCCCCCCCCCCGCACCCGTGTAGTGATGCCACTGTAGCTTCTCTCTAGTATGAGGTCTGTGCTGATGTCATCCTGCTGCTCTTCTTCTCTGCTAGTCAGTCCCATGTCCCCAAGTCTTGCCTATATGCAGCTGGTGGTCTCTCTCATATACAATATACTGAATATGTAACATTTAACACCAACCGTCCTGTGAAGTTAAAGAAGCAGAAAAGGAGTCCGACAAAGGCCTCAGATGCATGCTTGCTTCAGCTGGGCTGTGCCCTTCTTCCCCACCCCCACCCCACAGGACCATTTAACACCAACTGTCCTCTGACAAAGAAGCAGAGAAAGGGGGAGGCAGGCAGAGACATCAGACTGGAGCTCTGCTCCTGCGGTTTTATTGTTGTTACTTTTTGTATTGTTTGCTGCCTTGGGTGCCTCAGTCTGACTGGGAGGGGAAATAAAGCTCAGGATGTAAAGGTTCACAATAAATAGATACCATAGACATGGATTAATGGATCTCCCCTGTCTTATGAATGTGGACTACCCCTCAAACCAATATCCTGATCCAGTACTCACACTGACCATGTATGCTTTAGGCTACAATCCTATATATACACACACTTACCTGAGAGTAAGTACCATTGAATTCACTGGGACTTTCTTATGAGTAGGCATGCTAGGATTGGGCTGTGTTGCCAGACGCCCTCGTCAAGCACAGGGGAATACTTCAAAGTTGCCAACATTTTTTGTTTCTTACACATGAAGTAATATTTAAGGTAGACAGATTATATTGAACAAGACAATTTAGTTGCTGCACAAGATGGTTGGTGGCAGTGTGCGTGCCATTGTAAGCAGGAGAAATAAGAGGCAAACATCAGAGCTTAAAAACTTCCAAGCTAATTTCTATGTCTTTCATGTTTTTAACAACAATCTGTCAGCTACGTCAATACAGTGAACCTTTGATTTAATGGACCTTGACTTAACAGACTTTGGAAACAACGGCTGTTTTCTGCTTCATAAAAACTACGTATACATTTTGCGCATGCGCGTCTCCATTGACTTAAATGCATTCGGATTTAACAGACTTTCAGCATTAACAGACACTCCTTCCCCATTATTAGTCCATTAAATCAAGGGTGCACTGTATAGCAATACTCTACATTTCCATTCCAGTGTGTTTTGCTCATATGAACCAGGAAAGAATTATCCCTGTTCAAAATCAATTCAATGGAATTCCAAAACAAGAAAGAGCTTCTGCTAGCTATTTAACCTTTCTGGCAAGCCAGAATAGGGTCAAGCAGATTTGAGGAGACATTTAAGAGCATGTTTTCATTTATCTCAGCTACGTTCAAAAGATAGCATGGTTCCAGATGGTAACCTTACCCCTTTTCCAAAACCCTGTTTGTCTTTGCAACCTATATCAATTAGGTCCAAATCTGTTTGATAATTTGGTGGTCAGGAATTTCCTGATTTCTTATCCCCTATGGTATATATATTTTTGACACTTCCTCTAGTTTGGTATAAGAACTGAGAATACTAAGTTACCGTAATTTGTTTTTGAATAACTTCACTTGCCATTTCCCCAAGCTATTTGCAGATCCTAGGCAGGCATTAGAGGATGTTGGGTCAGTTATGCAATACTGACCCAATTTTCTATCATTAAAAAAAAACCTGGTGCAATACCATCTAATGCAGGCATAGAACCTGCATGTGGAGGATTCCCAATGACACATATAGATGCCTGTTTCCCCCTTTACCTTACCATTGTTGTGCAGGCAGGATAGTGGACTTGTAGGGTGAACGGAAGATCTGTGTGCATCTTCCATACTCCAGCGGAGCTGGCCAAGTTATTGGAGCAACTTGCACCAGGCAGAAGAAGAAAGCTAGACATGGATTTGAAAGCTGCATACAACCTCCCATTCCCTCAAATGCCTTCTTGTGTTGCCATCATACAATGACTGTCTCTGAAAGTACCAAGAGAGACCTGAGGTGCAAGGGCCTCAATAGATCAGTACATGGGGTGGGGAGTCTTTCTACAGATATTCTAATGAACCTGTGTAGGTGGGGGCACATCAGGCCATGATGCCACATGTCTGTTATACATTTCCTTGAACATCTGTAAGGAGCAACGGTTATACAACTGTTCCAAATGTGGAAGGGGGAGTATGTTATTTTGCTCTGCGATCTCATGGGCCAATGGCCATTAGATGCTGTCTTGTCCCAAATGTTGCACCCCAAACTTTACTCCTGGGGGAGCAAACTACTATTCCCTTTAATTAACTCCCATGTCCACCTTAGGCAAAGTTAGCTCCTTTCCCCTAATTGCAATTGTGTGTCAAAGAAAACACTGAACTCCAAGGCAACTATTTACAAGATTTATTACTTTTCCAGCAATAAATGTCCATTAGCCCTTCCCGGGCTGATAAGATTCTACTTAGCTAACGAGGGTCCGTTTCCATCGAGAAGTCCAGCTCGTTGCTTCACGGCAGTAGAATCTCCTTGTTGCCTTTATCCTGTCCAGCAAAGAGTCTTGTAGCACAAAGTCCAATCAATCCCGGTCTCTCCAACTTTCCAGTCAGGCAGAGCGTCTCCCAATACCATACAATCCAGGTGGGCAGTCAGTCCGGCAGAGTATCCCCGTCTGGAGCAGAGTTGTCGTCGTTGTTGCTCGGCAGTCTAGCAGCATGTCCCCGTGGCAAGCTGGTGAGGCTCTTTCCTGCTCCAACTGCTGCTGCTTTTATACTGTTAGTCCCTATCAACTCTTTACTGGCTACAGCTGTGGGTTTCCAATCACTGCCCTCATTATTGCCCACAGCTGTGAGAGTTCCAATCAATGCTAATTGAGTGCAGCTGCGAGCCACACCCACTGCATTCAAAGTCCCAGCTTCATCTCAATTAACAGCAACACCTGTGGGCCACACCCAATTACTTGCAGGTGTGCTTCCACCCACGCAGTCCTGGGTGGTAACCCTTTGTGTCCCAGTCCTGTCAAACAGGCAATCCTTTAACCCCTTCCTTCCCGGACCTGTCAAAACAGGGGACCACTGCTAACACCACTAACTCCTCGCCAATCTTCCGCGATTTCCACTACAGATGCTTACCACTAATCATACACATTGCTGCTGAATCACATATTTCACATCTCTTCTAAGAGGAGGGATTGTGAACATATTAAGGTGCCTCTTGCTGAATCAGATGACTGGTCCGTCAAGGTTTGAGGCAGGGCTCTTTCCTAGCCGTTACATCGACATACTACAAGTTCAATCTCCTTGGACAGCAAAATGGAAGGGTTGTGCGAAGAGGCTTGATGGTAGTAAGAGGGTGGAAGACTGAGAGGATAGGACTTTCAGGCCAATCTTAACCTCCTAACTACTATACTTCCAGGCCTTGGAGAGCCTTGCACCCTTGGAAAAGAATGAAGCTTTATAATCGATCAAAGTAAATGCCGGGGGGGGGGGGGGTCGTGCCACAGGTTGGGAAAATAAGACCTCCCTGAAAATAATACCTACCGCATTTTTTGGAGTCAAAATTAATATAAGACACTATCTTATTTTTTGGGGAAACACGGTATATATAATGTACAATGTATAAAACGTATATTTATAAATGAGAGAGAGAAAGAGAGAGAAAGATATCTGCCCTCTTCTTAAAAGGATACATAGAATTGAGTGGGGTTTCTCCTGGGTTCATTGCCAATATACTTGCATCGTGCTTTTAAAAGCCAAGAAACTATTGGGAGAGAAAAATGAGAGACATTTCTGGACTGGCTGAGACCATCTGGCATTGCACGCCTCTTTCCCTCTCTTTCAATTTAAACTTAATCCCATTTTCCTGCCTTTTCACCACACAGTTGCCTATTTTCCAGATATCAATGCAGCTATCTTTGTGAATTTAGGGAAGTTTTGAAGCATTTGTCCTGGGGACTTGCAAAGATCCAGAGCATAGACTTTAATACCGTTGAAGAAAATAGGCAACTCGGTCTCCCATTGACACGTCCAATGCTATAACCAGATCAGACTATTGGGTAATTCAGAGAATTTCCCAGATACTAAATGATGATACTGTGCACTTTGAGGATTTATAATCTACCCAGCATTTGTTTATGTGCTGTTGGGCCTGGCTTCTCCCTCTCTGCCTCTGGACAGTAAATGTTACCCTTTTTATTTGTAATATTATTTTAGTTTCTTCCAGCCTCTTATTCCCTTTTTTAAAAGATTTAAAACCATTTTTATTTTTTAAGATTTAAAACCATTTTTTTTTAAGATTGTGAGGACCTCAGGGGCAGGAGTATTACGATTTAGAAAAAATACTGTAAGCTGCTCCAAGCCCATGGGAAAAAGTAGGGTATAAATTAAATGAACATGCAAACAAATAAATGTACTCTGGCTAATTGCGAATGGAATGTTTAATTTTTTTTTATTCTATATTAGAAGAGGCAACGCTGTGCTAACAAGCCAAGAATACACCACTGGTTGTCTTGTTTACCACAAACTGTTTCTTACATGTTGTTACCACACTTGCTCTGTGTCTGAGAGCAGCGCAGCCTCCCCCAGGCTAGCACCCCTCACCCTCCTCGGTGAGACTCACCCCCCTCGGTGAGTCTGCCAATCATGGCCACCAACCCAATGCTGCAGCCACATTGCCAACCAAGTCGCCTGCTGCCAACAACTGCTGCTGCCAACTCCACAGCCAACACTGAATGAGAAGCTGAACCAAAAATAAAACCAAAAGGCCCCTGGAGGCCTTTATGGAGCAGTGAAGAGGAACTGTACCTAAGGGAGTTCCGAGGAAAGC
This sequence comes from Plestiodon gilberti rubricaudatus, assembly GCA_026170595.1. NCBI lineage: Eukaryota > Metazoa > Chordata > Lepidosauria > Squamata > Scincidae > Plestiodon > Plestiodon gilberti. The sequence continues at coordinate 82,960,903 of JANXHW010000001.1, forward strand.
CTCTGGGCAACTGTTCTAACTGCTTCTAAAATAGAACATAGACAGACAGGAGGGTAGCACAGCAACTAGCACTGGCAATGGTGGGCTGTGTGGGGGAAATTGGAAGATAGGTAGAAGGGCCTTGTAAGGTTGCTTGTACTTAATAGCTTACAAGCCATGATGGGGATAAACAACCTCCTGGTTGTAGGAGTAGGTTTTCTTTGTGCCAGGTGCAAGGGAGTGGCGACTAGACACAGGTATCTTGTTGTCTTGTGTACTCCCTGAGGCATCTGGTGGGGCCACTGTGTGATACAGGAAGCTGGACTAGATGGGTCTTTGGCCTGATCCAGCAGGGCTCTTCTTATGTTCTTATGTTCTTACTTTCTCTGTTGAGAAGATTTCTTGACAAACTGGAATGTGGAGGTGGAAAGAGAGACTCTCAAGGCCAGGTGGCCTAAGGACTCTGAGAACCAAGAGCAGTTTCCAACAGGAGATTCTCAGACCAACCGACAGTGCAACCTATTGTGAAGTCATTTATTGGGGGAAGACAGCACACACTGTTCACTAAGTGCTAAGAGCAGGGGAATGGAGTGATGGGGTGTGGATGCGTAGTTCTGGGAAGGACTTGCCTGGCCTCAGTGGAGATCAAGAAGTAAGTGGTCTGGGGAGCGAAGAAGCAGGAGTAGGGAGAAGGCAGACCAACAGGACAAGCACAGAGGTGAGTCGTCTTCCTGGGTGCCTGTATTGGCATGGACGTTTCTGTGAAACCAATACAGGTGGAAGTGTAGTGATGCAGCACAATGGGTGTCTCTCAAACAAGAAAGTAAATGAGAGTGAACACGTTATGAGTCAGACTTCTTATTTTTCCTGGGGCTTGTTTTAGCTCAAGATATTTGCATTTTGGTCGAGGTTTTGCCTATTGTTGGTTTTGAGCCAGGGAGATAACTGAATTAATGGTGGGGAAAAGGTGGATATCTCTCCATCTTTCAAAAGGGGCTAGATCGCGACACCCTTTTTAATAGCAATTGTATCAGTGAAGAGGAGGCTAGGTTGAATGAGAGGCAGTAGCATCGTTGGGGTAGGGGCGGAGGGGCCGTGGGTCCCAAGTGCACGTGGCGGCGGAGGGGGGTGTACTTGCCTCCTGGATGTGTTCCCTCTGATGTATTCATCTTCTCACGCTGGCCGTCTTCTTGTTGGGAAGACGTCCTCCCGCCCACCCTGGAGCCGTTTGGCTCCAAAAAGGTAAGCAAAATGGCATGTGTGTGTGATTGAAACCGTGCCGCTGCTGGCGCACGGAAAAATCACATCACGCCCCCAGGAGGCGTGGTGTGTGGCATCACATGGGGGCGTCACGTCGGCAGCCCCGCCCCATTGGGGGTGTACACTCGCCACTGAGCAGGGGCGTCCTCTGATGTGGTGCCCTGGGGCGGTGGGCCCCAGGGCGCAAAGGGCGGAGGGCCTCTGGGGGGGCGGGAGACATCGTAGGTTTCGTTTCGTTTTTGCCTTTTTTTGGTTTTTTTTTCCTTTTTTAAAAGGTTTTTTAGGGGTGACGGGGCTTCTAGGTGTATATGTTTGCTTTGCACCACTTATCTTTTGTTTATAGGGCCTCCAGCGACGATCTCCAGCGACGATCTCGCTCCTCTGCTGCCGCCTCTGCTAGCGCGAACTCTGTAAGCCTAAGCGTTACAGAGTTCACGCATGCGCATAGCAAACAGCCATCACGCATGCATGAACTCTGTGATGGCTGTTTGCTATGCGCATGCGTGAACTCTGTAACGCTTAGGCTTACAGAGTTCGCGCTAGCAGAGCGGCAGCAGAGGAGCGAGATCGTCGCTGGAGAGATCGTCGGAGGAGATCGTCGCTGGAGGCCCTATAAACAAAAGATAAGTGGCGCAAAGCAAACATATACACCTAGAAGCCCCGTTACCCTAAAAAACCTTTTAAAAAAGCAAAAAAAAAAACCGGAAAAAAGCAAAAAAAACCCGAAAAAAACAAAAAAAACAAAAGTAATTAGCATAATTATGTTAATTAGTAATTATGCTAATTACTTTGGGGCGTCGAGGGGGGGTGGGTGGGGAAAATCTGCAAAAGTCACTCCTGCTTCCTCTTTCTTGGCTTCTTTGAACTGCAGAATTCAGAAATGTAAACGGCACTTACTCAGTTGGACTGGGGCCTGCTGTCTAGCACACATAGCCTAGTGATTAATCCAACCCTGAATATATACCACCTCCCTCTGACAGCAAAGCTTACATAAGAATTTGGTTATACAGTATTTAACCCAGTTTTCCCTTTGTAGCCTCTCAAATTACCCAATATCCATTTACTACATAGGCTATTTCAATCCCACCTTACTAGATTCTAATAACATTGCAGCATTCAAGTTTTACGTGGGTTTGGTCAGGGCAAAGCTCATGCTACAGTCACATGGCCTTATTGTCAGATAACTTTGATAGTATTTAAAGCAAGTTGAGCATTGTTGTCTAACTGTATTCATTTATTTTATTTATATGGGTATTTATATGCTGCCATTCCACACCCCAAGATCGTAGTCTTCAGATGCTCATCATTGTTTTAAAATTAATGCTGCCCTAGGTATTATGAAATATATATATTTTATAATACCTAGGCAGAATTAATTTTAAAACAATGATGAGCCTCTGTAATTATATATTATATAATATAATGTTCAACAAATTAACACTGTTCAAAGTTCACAAAGCAGTTTACAGCAAAATAAATGAAGAAACTGTTTCCTGTCTCGAGGTTCACAATCTTCAAAAAGACACAAGAGAGACAGTGGCAAACAGCCACTGGAAAAGATGCTATTTGAGGATGAATATGACTAGTTGCTCTTCCCTCTGCTAAATCAAAGAAGAGTACCACTTAATGGTGCCCCGCAGCGGACAGCCCAATCCTCTCCAGTACCAGCACAGCGTGGGCGTCAGGCCCACATTGTATCCTGTGCTGGAGAGGAGCGGGCTGGGGGGGGGATCTCTTCAGAATAAGGGGATGTTCGTCCCTCTACCCCGAGGAATGTCCTAGCCTCCACTATGGGGCTACTTGGGTCAGCGCCACTTAATTCGATGGCACTGAACTAATGAAGCCCCGTGTTGGGTTTGGAGGCCTGAGAGGATATGGTGTCTGATAAGGATGCCAATACCACCCCCTCCCAGGCCTGATCTGCCCCCTCTCCTCCCTCCCCCACCCCATTACGCTCCTCCCCACTTTTCCCCAGCTCCAGTGCTGCTCAGAGTGGCTTACCTGTTCCATGCATTGTACTCCAGGCTCAGTGGTGGGCGGACAGAACAGGCCTCTGTGCCGGCACCAGCAAAGAACAGGATTGTGCAGCCAGTTACTGCAGCCGATCATACTATGTGTCTTTATGCAGGAGTGGCCCAAGAGGAAATGCCACCCCTGCAACTATGCACCCTGCTGTCTGCCCCACCACGCAATGTCTTGTGCATGCTCCACCACTGCTCCACCACTGCTCTTCGCACCGTCTCCTCCTCACCCATGTGGCTGTTTAGGAAAGCAGTGGGAAGTGGATTGGAGAAGCTGATTGAAGCAGTTTGCTGGGCAGTTGGCTGGAAGGGTGTAGCAGACAGACATGCGGGGTGGGGCATTCTTCATCAGTTCACCAGTTCCCCCAACTTGCTACTCATTACAACTGCTTTGGTCAGCCGCCTCGCTAGGCTGGCCATGTCTTGTTGAACAGGAATGACTATTTCAAAATTTCATACAGTTAACTATCAGTAAACTGCAACCACAAAAGCTCTACAAAAGTTCACTTCTCCCATGGTTAAAGCAGAGGAAAGTGAATGCTTCATGGAGGAATGCTACAAATCAAATGGAACAGATTGTTTTGTCCTTACTATCACTTGCATTGAGTCAATATTGCTCTCTCTCTCTCTCTCTCTCTCTCTCTCTCTCTCTCTCTCTCTCTCTCTCTCTCTCTCTCTCTCTCTGTGTGTGTGTGTGTGTGTGTGTGTGTGTGTGTGTGTTTTCAAAGCAGACCATTTGGGTAGATGTGTTACTGAGCTCTATTTGAAATCAACATATGTTTTTTTGGAATGAATCCTGGCATATATAATAACGTCAGAGTACCAGAGCAGTCCTTCAGTATGATTGGAAGGTGTTATTCATTGTTGGGGGTGTCATCACTCAAGTTAAATTCCAGTCCTGAGCACTTGTGGCAATTAAGATTGTTTGACCTTTTTTTTTTCCAAGAGCCCTGTGTATTAATCCCAGGGCTCTGGCAAAATTCCAGCTGGGCTCATTACATTCCACCCAGTGAAAGTCTCTCTGAGTTTGTAACTGGATATGGTATAAGAAAGAAAAAGAGAGACAGGCTTGGATTTCTCAAACAGTTCTGTTCTTCAGCTTTGATGGAGCAAAATATCAATTCCGCTGGCATGGAGTATATCCTGTATGAATTAGCAGCATTTTGTTTTGTGAAATCGTTTCCCACTTTTTCTGATCTGGGGAATCAAGTGCAGGCTGAGTGTCTGACAGGTTCAGAGAAGGAACAATGGGGAAGATGCTTGGAAGGAATCGTAACTGCACTGATGATTTTAGCATCATGTTCTGTTCCTGGGTTCTGTAGTTTGGGGTTTCTTGTGGGATCTGCTGTTGCTTGCTGCATTGTTGTTGGTTGTTGCTTGCTTCTTACTTTAGTTGTGTTGATTGTGTTAATTTTGGATTGTAAGCCACTTTGAGTTCTTCTTGTTGAGAGGGGAAAGACAGGGTAGAACTATTTTAACGTAACTAAAGAAAATAAAATGAGTGTTTTTTTAAAATAAAATGCCCTCATCATGCCCTCACGAGATTTGGGCGCCGACATCTTGGATCACGCGAGATTTCGTGACCCAAGATGCTGCCCGGTAAGTTTAAAATTAAAAAAAAAAGATGGCGGCGCCCATTCGTCCCCCGGGACACGACCGGGAATCGGGTCCGATTTCCGGGACTGTCCCGGCGAAACCGGGATGAATGGTAAGCCTATACATAAGTGACAGCCCAAGCCTGTGTAAGGATCTGCGGCCAGCCCATAGGGCCAGCTGCAGGATCCTCAGGCTTTCCCGGGCCACTCCAGCGCAGTCCAGGACTCCTCGGGAGAAGGGGACATTTGTCCCCTTCCCCGGTGTAGGGCTGCCTGGCGCCAATGGGCCTCCTTGAATGTACGCCGGCTCTTGAGCCGACATACATTTGGGGCAGTGGGGAAAGGCCCACTGAGCCCGGGAACGGGGTATCACTGCTGACATCCCCACCCACTCCAGGGCTGGCTTGGCCAATGGCCGCCCTCCATCGCCGCCCGGCCTGCCCTCCCCCTGTCCTGCACCCACCGGTGCAACCCTTACCTTGCTCTGGTGGCTTCAGGTCATCGGTGCGGTGGAGTGAGGCCTGCTTTACGACGTGTTCGCGGTACCCTCCGCCTGCCGAGCATGTGCTATGCAGGCGGTACGTTAGGGAGGATTGGGGCGTTAATTGACTCAGAAGAACAGCCATGAATCAATGGCCCTTGGAACATGTTCCTTGTGTTCCTGACTGTGTTTGACATTGTACAGAGAAATAAAATTTATGGGTTTTCCAGCCATGTTACAATTTTTGAAATCAAGAAATAAAGAGATGTTCCAACTTTAACTTGCCTGAGAGAATTCTTTAACAAACGAATCTGGAAAAGTTGGAACATCTTTGGATTACTCGTCTGACTTCAGGATAATTTTACTAAGACGTCTGCACTCTCAACGGGGACAGTTTCGATTGTTAAAGAATTATCTCAGGCAAGTTAAAGTTGGAACATCTCTTTATTTCTTGATTTCAAAAATTGTAACATGGCTGGAAAACGCATAAATTTTATTTCTCTGTACATTGTAAAAAGCCATGAAAATCTACATGTGTTTGACATGCGTTTAGCAGCAGGTCTTCTGTTTCGTACAGCAAAGACTGGACCTGATGCTTGAGGAATGCAAGGCAGGGATGCTTTCCCCACCTCTGAGGGCTGCCCCTGCTCTCACAGCGATAACACAAACATTGACACCTTTTTATTGAACTGGAGCAGGCTCAGCTCAATGCCTGGAGCTTTTCTTGGATCTGTCTCTCTGTTCGTTAACTCTGCTCCTGCTCTAGATGACTGCATTTTCTTTGACAAAAATAACCTTTTGATATTTGCTGGAAAAATAATTGCATCATTGCTTTGTGTGTGACTGGTCGCAGTCGGTCTCCAGCTTCTGAGTTCTTGTGAAGTAGGGTTAAGGATGGGGTAGTAAATGATGGGCATGACTGCAGCCTAGGGCACTTTTGCTGGTACTGATAAAGGTCCACTCTTTTTAATCCATAGCACTGGAAAAAAAGAACAAAGGAAAATACAAAAACAAAAAGACGTAGCCCACCTTTATTGGTTAATTCAGTGGTTCTCAAACTTTTTAGCACCAGGACCCACTTTTTAAAGTGACACTCTATCGGGACGCACCTAGCTTTACGAGACTTTTTTTTTTTAAGTGATCAAGAAATAAATAAATATATTTATTTACAAGTAAAGAGCTCAGCTGCTTGCAGGGTAATAAGCAGCTATCATGCAAACTGCAGGAGCGTAGCTCTTTGAAGGGCAATTAGTAGCTACCTGGTTTTTGAATAGCCTCAGGGCTTGTTGCAGTTACTGATCTGATCTTTACATCACTTGGGACCCACCAGAAATCAGGTCGCAACCCACCAAGTGGGTCCCGACCCACAGTTTGAGAAACACTGGGTTAATTCAAGCACTGTAAGGCTTCTATTATTTTTTAAACAACTCCAGGCAATTGGGCCCTGTGCAACATGGAGCTAATCGATCCTTCAAAATCCTCACTTTCATCCCAATAGGTAAAGGTTTGGTCAACTAGAAGTGTTGATATCACTCCATGTAGGACGGCTGCAATTAGCTATGATTTCTCCTTCTGGCAGAGGAATGTGTTTCAGAACGAATCCCTTCGTGGTGATGTTCAGCTGCAGCAGTCTTTGTTTTCTCCCGGTGGAGATCATTAGACATGATGTTCATGTCTGCCTTTTTAGCTGCCTTTCTTATGGAATTGCAAACCAGACATCTCTTAGCTGCTTCCTATCAAAAAGGCTCTTGTATGGTTGGCTAGCCTGGCTGCTTAAATGTATCTACATTGGCTTATTTCAATGTTTCTAACTTGGCTTTGTCATTATTTTAACAATGCCTTTTTAAATCATAGACATCAAAGGTATCTCTGAATAGAGAGAGAAAACATAATGAATAGAGGAATTTTTATCTTATCTGAAATGTTCCTTGTTGCTCAAACATGTTTTTTAAGTATTGTGCAGAAGAATTAGACATCTCCCTTGCATATTATGGTTCTTATGCACAGCCCACCAGATATTGGTGGTTGGATTTGGCCTGTTGAATATTGGGTTCTTTCCAAGGAGGGGGCATTCACAGAGGATTTCCTCTGGGTAAGGGAACATTTGTTCCCTTACCTGGGGGTAAGCTTTCAGCTCCAGGTAGATCAGCTCCGGAAGGAGGCAGGTTCAGCGGAAGGCGCCACCGCCGAATCCTAGCCTCCTTTCTGGACCAAATCCCACAGCCTGGGTTCACACGGAAGTACACCAGCAATTTTGCTAGTGCAGGTCTGAGTAGACCACTGCATGCTGTGAAGGCTTACTCCCAGGTAAGGGAACAAATGTCCCTTGCCCAGAGGAGACCTCCGTGACTGCTCCTCCCATAGGATGTAGCAATAGCCATTTTGGCATTGCTGCATTGGCAGGGGGAAAACCATAGAATTGGGCTGTGAGTAAAATCTATAAGGACCTAAGCCCAAAAAATATGTGGTGGTGCAACCTAAATATTCTTGATGACGACAATGAAGATGAAGAGCAGGTGGCTGCTCTTGCACAGCCCAGACATCCAGTGGTGTCGTCAGCGGTAGGGGCCTTGGGGCGGTGGGCCCCTGGGCGGTAGGATCGGGCTCCAGGCAGCTGGCGGGATGCAGCGGCCGGCGGCGGGGCGGATCGTCCCGTTTGCTGGGTCGTGCGAGGAGCACCGTCGGTGTGTTCGGCCCTCCCGCCTGCCCTGCGCCTCTGAGTGCTCGATAATGGCTGCTGCCGTTACGTCACTTCCAGCGCGGGGGTGGTAGTGGTCATAGGAACACCACTGCAGATGTCACATAAACTCCAAATTACATAAGTCAGGGATTGCTTGTATACATTTTTGAGCATTGGAAGGAGTGGGTAGCATGCTCCTGCAAGTAACATCAGCTACATGCATGTTAAGTGCCTGCTCATTCTATTGGCTTCCATTCCAGGGTATGCCAGATGATCAAATCTTAATTGTCTCTCTGCATTTTCCAAAAACTACCTGCATATGTTGACCCTTTGTCTTACGCACTGAGGAAGGGAAGAACCACCTTACACCTTAGCTTGTCCTCTCAGGTAGATATTCTCGAGAGCCCTGATGAATGGGATTGAGGCTCCCATTCAAGAAGTTTCTTGGGCCAGTAGCATTTATTAGCATTATTTTGTCTCTTCCAGGCAACTGACTAAGCATTATCTCAGGGCTTGGCTCTAGTGCCATCTAGATTCACAGCACTGAATCCCAATCTCACAACTATACAAATGCACTCATCAATGTCACGGGACAATTTGGAATGTGCCCTTTTAAAATATTCAGAAGCAGTGGCTGGCAAGGATCATTTGAGCATGTTTAAGTATCTTAAAAGAACACACACCAAACTTTACAAATATATACACTCACCCTCCTGATTTATGAACAGGTTATGTAGCTTGTATTCAAGTGTACAAACCTAGTGAAACTTGTGCTCCAAAGAGGATTAGGAGTGTATTGCTACTCTCGTATGCAGGCCTGCTACTCTTTAAACTGATCAATCCAGCCTGTCTGAGTTGCAAGTGCCAAGTTGCCAACAAGTCAGGCTTCTTTTCATTTTGTTTTGCTGGCTGTTCACTGGCTGGATTCCTATATCGCAGTCTTAATGCAAGACAATCTGGGAATTTCAAATGTGCCTATATTTAAATGAATCGACAAAGGAAATACAGAACATCTTGTAGAGAAGCAGGTAAATGTGAACTCTTCAGTTATGACTGTCTTTGCAAGCTAGTCTCCAGTCTAAGTTTTTCACCACATCCATATACCATTTTTTATGGTATATACAGAGCCGGGCAGCCCAATCCTGTGTAGGCTGCGGCGGCCGGCCTAAAGGACCTACTGCCGCATCCCATCGAGTTCCTGGGCTGCCCCGGGGCAGCCTGGGAACAACATGGGAGAAGGAGATGAACGCCCCCTTTCCCCACATGTAAGCGGCGGTAGGCCCAATGGACCTACTTGAATGTACGTGAGCTCCAGAGCTCGCGTACATTCGCACCACCTGTGCCGGTGTACCTGGGGCCTGGAGGGAGCTCAGAATACCAGGGATCTGGGCCCCCGGTATCCCCGCCCCCTCCAGGCCCCAGGTGGCCAATGGCCACCCTCCCTCGCTGTCTGGTCTGCCCTCCCCCGCCCCTGCCCCAACCGGCGTAGGACATACCTGGTCCGTCAGCCGCAGGGCCAGGGAGACAGTGGGGCAAGCAGCACCAGCCGCAGTGCCAATGCTGTATGCTCTCCAGGTGTCGTGCATGTGCTTTACGGCACTTGCATGACACTGAGCCCCGAGCTGCCCCGGGGCTCTACTTACACAGGATTGTGTGGTCAGTGGCATTGTTTTTTGGGGGGATGCACTAGTGCCATTAGAGCAGTCATCACTCTCTCTCTCTGTCTCTGTCTCTGTCTCTGTCTCTCTCTCTCTCTTTTACATTAAGAGAACAGCCATGGGGAGCGATCAGGACTCTGGCATGTAGAGCTTGAGGCTATTTAATATTTTCTCCTCCTATCATGGTTCTGACGAAAGCACCAACTCCCCAAGCTATTAGGGAGGGGGATTGTCATCAGAGCAGCAATGCAATGGGAAAGGGTTAAATACCCTGCCAAATGTCTTAGGACCCTACCCATCCCATGACGGCCATTTTAACATAAAAAGAAGAGAGAAGCATTTCTCAGGGATGTGGATCAAGGCTCTGACTCCAAGTCTCAAGTCAAGTCCCAAGTCTTTGCCCCAAGTCCCGAGTCTTTGGTTGTGAGTTGTGAATCCCTATCTATTTCATGGGGGAAATAGGTTTAAACCTGAATAAAATTGGACTTGTCGTAAAAGGCTCCAAGTCTCGAGTCGAGTCTTTCGAGTCTTTTACAATTGCCAAGTCAAGTCTGAGTCAAGTCATTGGCGCGACTTGAGTCCAACTTGAGTCCGAGTCAATAAACTCAAGTCTACATCACTGGAACTTCCAGTATCATATGTGATTTGACTGACAGAGTGTCTACTAGAACTGTTACTCTAATACAGCCATGAAACGTTTTGGTTTCTATTTTAAATTTCCTTCCCCATGACTTCAGTGCTACAGTAGTTCACATGGACCAATCAGTGTTGAGCTATATGGTGACATAAGTTGGCTTAACAATACACAGACTGTGCTGTGTGACAAGTTGTCGCCTTGCAAACATGCACAATCAACAATGCAATCTCAGCATAGGACTGAAATGGGTCCAATGCAAGTATTGAACAGCCATGGGATTTTAATAACACCATCAAAGAGAAAGGACCAAAGTGCAGAGTGCACTCCATATCTGGTATGCCTCTGAATTCATGCAAAACAAGCTACAGAACAAGTAAGAACTTGCGGTAAGAATGCTTGTCACCATCGCTCTAACATTCAGTTTATATAACATGACTACTATTGTGTTACATAATTTTGAAACAAGAACACGAAAAGGCTATGAGTACTGGCAGATACTATTATTATTGGTTCAACCTTTTCCTTTTCTTTAAAGAACACTTTACAGTTTAATTACCAATAATTATCATCAACAGTACCACTTGGTTCATGAAAAGGGCATGTCTGGATCTCTTGGACAAAGTCTCAGAAACATTGACAATATACTTGACTGCTGCCTTTAGATGTTTTGTACTCGGTGGTCCATTGCAGGGAATATATCTAAAGATTTAATACTAAATAATTAGATTGAATATATCTTAAGATTTAGTACGTGCACACAAGTATTCGTTTTGGATTTCACTTCATTGCTTGGTTTGGTAGCCTGATTCATTTTGTTAGCTCGTTTCAACAATTTGCTTTGCTTTATGCCCATTGGATGGTTCATTTCAATATTGATTCATTTTTTAATGGTTTCCCATTTATTTTAATGTGCAATTTATTTTATTACTTTTCAGAATTGGATTTGCAGAGATGGAAGCCCTCCAAAGGGGACAAAGTCCCACCCCCAGTCTACCCTGTACTGGCCCGATACCCGCCCCAATCTGCCCCCACTGCCAGCACAACCACGGTGGCTGGTCTGCAGGGGACAGTCGGTGGCATGTGACTTTCCAGACCTTGCACCGGTGGCAGCGCTCTGCAGACTGGTGGAGAGGCTGCCCCGATCACATACCACACAGTACACCAGTGGACCTTGGGGTCCGCCAGTGTACCACACGGATAAGATTTGTCCGTAAATCCTTTAAACTATATCTTTTAACCAGAGATGAAACTGGGCTTTTCTTCATGCAAAGCATGCGATCTACCATTAACGGCCAAACTAAACATGGTATGAGACTGTTGTTGGACTTCATGCAAAGATGGACCAGAAACTCTCCATTTATCTGTTTAAAAAATAGCTGTGGGGGTCCTCCAATCTGTCCCAGGAGTGTGGTGCATGGTAAAGGCTGGTGTTAACACTTCTCCCTGTGCTGTTTACCAAAGTGGCTGCTCAAACAGTCTGTGTGTGTGTGTGTGTGTGTGTGTGTGTGTGTGTGTGTGTGTGTGTGTGTGTGTGTGCGCGCGCGCGCACACACACACGCACATGCAGGTGCGCACGTGCACTCATGCACACGTGTGTGTAACTATTGTGTTTTAGCTTTGATTTGCTATTATACTGATTACACAAGTAAAAATTAAGCACCTGGTTGAACACTAATTTTGGTGTTCGTATTTCCATAAGATACACACAGTATAAGTACCCAGGCCATTTCTCAACAATTATCAGCAGACATGTCCTCTATAGCACGATTATAATAAGTAAGCCTAATCATAAGCACATTCATCTGGATATTTTTATACCAGTCCAATACAGTTAGTCCCTGAGATTTCCAAAAAGGAGCAATGCATATTCTAGCCCATGTTAGCAAGTTGCAAATTCTAAATCTAATTCTGAAATAAAACCTGTAAGATATCCCAAAACAAGAGATCATATTCACTGGTCCTGTTCTCTGCATATATTCAGCATAACTTCTGACAGTCTGTACAGATATAGGGCTGCCTTGTACAGAATCAGACCATTGGTCTGTCTAGGTTAGTACTGACCAGGGATGTGGATCAAATCTCTGACTCCAAGTCTCGAATCAAGTCCGAAGTCTCTGGATCCAAGTCTCAAGTCAAGACCCAAGTCTTTGTCCCCAAGTCCCGAGTCCTTGGTAGCGAGTTGCAAGTTCCTATCTATTGAATGGGGAAAACAGGTTTAAACCTGAATAAAATTCGACTTGTTGTAAAAGGCTAAGTCATAAGAACATAAGAAGAGCCCTGCTGGATCAGGCCAAAGGCCCATCTAGTCCAGCTTCCTGTATCACACAGTGGCCCCACCAGATGCCTCAGGGAGCACAAGACAACAAGATACTTTTATCCTGTCGCTACTCCCTTGCACCCGGCACAAAGAAAACCTACTCCTACAACCAGGAGGTTGATTATCCCCATCATGGCTTGTAAGTCTCGAGTCGAGTCTTTCTAGTCTTTTACAATCGCCGAATCGAGTCTGAGTTAAATCCGAGTCAATAGACTCAAGGCGCAATCCTGGGGATCTTTAGAACGGCAGAGCGAGCGCTCTACTGTTCTAAAGTGTCGCAAACGTGCCATAACGCACATTTGCGACTACTTGGGAGCAAGGGAGGCTGACGCAGAGGCCGGCCTCCCTCGCTCTGTCGTCGGAGTGCCCGTGCGTCCACCGGAGGAGGTGAGTCAGGATCCGGCAGGCGTGGGGGCAGTTCGGCGGGTGAGGGAGGGGGCCATTGGCCTAGCTGGCCCAGGAGGGGGTGGGGGATGGCGTCGGCCATATCCCCATCCCCCCTGGGCTGGCTAGGCTGTTACATGGCCTCCTCTACTTCTGAGGAGTAAATCTGAGGAGGCCCATTGGGCCGGTCCCTGCTTACACCCGGGGAAGGGGACGTCCCCTTCCCCAAGTAGACCTCCGGCCCACCGGTCGACGGGCAGTCCAGGCTCAGGATCCGGCGGGCTGCCCATGGCCGCCGGCTGGATCCTTAGTCAGGATTGTGCTGTCAAGTCTACGTCACTGGTACTGACTGGCAGTGAGTCTCCAGGGTTTTGAAAAGGAGTCTTTCCCAACCCTCCCTAGAGATGCCAGAGATAGAACTAGTGCCCTTTTGCATGCAAAGTAGATGCCGTGTACTGCTGAGCTATGATTCTGCCTCATCCATGTACAGTACAGAAACTCTACATGCATAGACTTTTCAGTAGTGCTGAATGCACATAAGGAGCCATGCTGGATCCAATGGAATTGATCATGCTCTTCAATATGTACATTCAGTAAACCTTCTTGTGACCTTATGTTACTTTCTGTCCATGATATTTATAGTTCTGTAGTGGGAAAAAAGGGGGGGGGAACATGGAAGAGGTACTATAGTAGAAGTATTTCTTTGGCTGAATAGTAGTTTTCTTCCTATGTTTAGCATGGATATAACTGCAGAAGGATTGTTTCTGTTCTCTTGTCATTGGCTGGGTAGAAATCGAATTTATTTCCTGCTTTTTTGAGCACCTACGGTAATTTCACTTCATTGCAACACAATAGGGCTCTCACTGTGTGTTTTTAATTTCAGTCCTTTGCACTCACTTTAATGAGTCAATCTGCTCTATGCTTTTTAGCTGTGTTTTTCATACACTGTTCTGAGACTTTCTTTACGCAGGAGCACTCGTTTTACATTGGTGTAAAACAAAATAATGTCAGGCTTCTGGTTGTTAATGTAATGAAACAAGAGCATCTGGAATGCTATTAAGCACAGAGTGGTAAACACAGAATGGTTCCAACTAATATAATAACATGGAGGGCAGCTGTAAACAAGGTTGCCCGATTGGCAAGCTAGAGACTCTTTTCCTATTAAAGAGCCGGTGGCTGGTGAGATACGGGGCCCAAGACAGTGCTCAGCCACCGCCACTGCACAGCAGCCAAGGAGGAGCTCATGGCCTTACCTGAGGCAGCTAAAAAGCAGAAGCTAAGGCAAGGGGTAGCTCTATCAGCACTGCTTGCTTACTGATGCCAACAACTCACACAGGGCACACCTGCACACAAGTAGCAGACCCACCCTCTGCCCCTTTTCATTTCCAGGATCTGCCCACCCATGAGACCAAGTGAGGTGAACATCTCAAGTGGCAGAGTGGTGGGGGGGGCACCTCAGGCTGCCTGCCTGCCTTCCTCCACTGCTCCTCCTCCTCTCACTTTTTAGATTTGAAAAGGAAGAGAGAAATGGAGAAGGAGAGGAGGGTGGTAGGTTGGAGCACCTCTGATGCTCTTCACCTCTCCCCACCTCTCTCCACACTTTGTCTTCCATGCCATTTGCCTTCCTTTTTTAATTCAGAGAACAGGAGGAGAGGGAGAGCAGAGGAGTATGTAGGCAAGGGAGGCACCATGTCTTGACACACCATGTCAGGTTCCAGCAGGTCTTGCTGGTTTTTGCATTTCCCTCAGGTAAGGTTGTCGGGCAACCTTCTCAATAAATGGTGGTGGCCAAGGACAGCCTCAGGTCGTATGCAACGACCACGTTGGCTTTAAAGGGCAAAAGTCAGCCTCTCCAGTCTAGCAGCCCCACTTGCAAATCTCTTATAAACGTCTGAGATGTTCTGTCTGTCTCTGTCCTGTTTCCGCTTTGGCCTGTTTTTCGCAGGCAGGCAAGATACCACTGAAAAGAGAAGGAGGGGGAGACAGTCTGGCTGAAAGGAACCTTGCAATCAACAAAATCCTCCTTCCCCTTGGAGGGGGGGGGCATGATCCAGGGCCACTTATTTCCTTCTTTCCCTCCACCTGTCCCTTCACTATTTATTCTTCCATCTACATCCATCCCTAATTCATATCCTATCTTAGAGCAAGGCAGACCTGTGCTTATGCACCTAGACCACTTTCTCAGTTTGCCTCCTGCTTTCTCAGTTTGCCTCCTGCTGAGCCTGGTGCTCCTTCTAACTAAGTTCTTTGAAAAACAAGTCAAATGCAGCACCCGAGTGCTCCTGCTGATGATACCACAGCTTCTGCTGTAAGAGAAGAATTTATGCTGTGCTGCACATACCCCTCAACTATACCCTTGCCTTGCCCATCCACTAATTCCCCCAATTTTAGACCAATCATGAGCCCCCCTCTATCTCTGTCCACACTACCTAAAGGAACCAGGTCCCCTATGACCCCCTTTGTAATCTGAACACTACAACCTTTTCACGTACATGAAGAGTTCAGTGCAGTTTACAAAGGCTAAAACAAAATCCGACAATGAATGAAACATGGTACAGTATTGATATTAAACCTGTGGTAGATTCTAAGCGTGTTAAATGATGGTTGCTTCTTGAATGATCATAAATGTTATAGTGAGGTGGAAGAGGAGGTGTGCAGACAGTTGACAATACAGAGACTTGAATGAAGAGAAAAAGTCCTGTACTTGTTTGTTTAGCTCTTGTGCCACTATTGAGAAGTCTGAGTAGATGAGATGGTGAGATATCTGCATCCAGATCTCCTGCACTTCTTCAAAGTGACAATTGCAGCAGCAGGGGCTTCTGATTTAGATCTCTCTCTCTCTCTCTCTCTCTCTCTCTCTCTCTCTCTCTCTCTCTCTCTCTCTCTCAGAACATAAGAAGAGCCCTCCTGGATCAGGCCAAAAGCCCATCTAGTCCAGCTTCCTGTGTCACACAGTGGCCCCACCAGATGCCTCAGGGAGCACACAAGACAACAAGATAACCTGTTTCCCGTTGACACTCCCTTGCACCTGGCACAGAAAAAACCCACTTCTAAAACCAGGAGGTTGCTTATGGCTTGTAACCTGTCACCTTATGGCTCTCACCTTTTCCTCTTGCTCCAATCCAAATGACCAGTATCCCAAGTAACTACTTAGTTCATGCAGAAAACAGGCACTTGTGATAACCCCCCCCCCCCAACATACTATACACACCAAGGGCCTGTTTTGAATCTGCACCCCCTGCCCTGCCCTGAATCTACATTTACTTCTCTTAAGGGTGGGAGATAACATTGCTGATCTCCTTTTGTCACATCTAAAGTGCCTCTGAGCTGCCCTTTACTTGCAATGTGTTCTCGTGTTTCTGCCAATCTCTTTCAGAGTATAGGTTGTGTGAACACAGTGGCTAACCCAGCTGTGTGTGAACTTAACAGCAGCTAGGGCTGCACACAAGCAGTCCCGTCAAACAATGGCAATTGCACCAATGAGCTTTTTGGCAGGAAGGAGGAACTATGCTCATCCTCTCTCCCATCCTGGACACTGAGTTAGCCAAGTCTTCAACTGGATGGGGATTCATTTCCTCTGCCAGTGTGACAGGGGTTGTGTGGCATAGCCTATGGGTCCCCATAATGTTCCTTGATGATGCCTGGGGTGCTTCCAGTACTACAGTACTGAGGGTTGAGGGGTTGGCCTGACTATGTCGGCCCTCTGATGGGCATGGACCTTCAACCAGTACCTGATGTGGCCAACCTCTGAAGGCAGCCCTGCCGGGGCTACACTTGTTTGCGTTTACAGTTCCTCACTCAGCTAAGGCTATGCATGCAGAAGCTGACTTCCATAGGAAGAAGACCCTTAACTGGATTGGGGTGCAGATGTAGAAGAATTCCATTGCAGCCCTTTCCATGGTGTCTAAAACTTGCAGTGTATTTCACTTAGTTTTTATGATGGTTGCTGTCAATCGTAGGCATGATTTTTCAAAGTCGTATATTGTTTCACAAAATGCAAAGGGAATCGGGTTTTCATTTTTCAGTGTCACATTCTGGTACTTATTTACTTTTATGTCTGGAATCAGAATACCAGAAATAATCGGTATCTAAATTCCCTTCAGGGAAACAATCCAAAGTGTACTTCCCCAATACTTTCATGTGCTTGTAATTTTGTAAATTACACTTTCAACTCTCATTTACTCACCATCATCAAATGTGAATCTCAGTTTCTTTTCCAAAAATAAATGCCTCCGGGGGCAACATGAAGCACATTTTTTTATTGTATCCAAAATAAATGGTTCTGCTTTCGTGTAGAGTACATGGCTTTTTCCCCCCCTCCCTGCTGCATCTTTCTGTATTACATGCCAAATATCCATCAGGAAAAATAAACTTCAGCATCAGAATTAAATTGCAAACAGCATTATCTTCAAGTAGATAATGGATCTTCTGTAAAGAGGCAGCATTTCTTTTTCTTTAGACTTAGTGAGATTAAGGTCACATCACAGTTTGTTAAAATATATAAACCTCCATAATCTTTGGCAGATGTGTTACCTACCACATACTCTCGGTGTCCTGTGAATCTTTGTGCTTCTTGACATAACCAGCTGGCAGTGCATCATCACATCCAAAATGTTTGGATAGCCACAAATTGAATACTTCACCATTTCTGCTAGACTGTTCATTGGGTATCTCTACAAAATGTAATTTGAAAAGAATGTTCTGATGAAAAAAATGTTCTGGGAAAAAAAAAAGATTCCATCGGTGCAACTTTTAAAAAACCAGCAGATTCAGGGATGAAATGTGTGAAGGACATTTTTTTTTTTTGGTTAATCCATCCGATTTAGCAAATCTTGGCATTTAAAGGATTTGTTAAACTGCCTGTATGGGGGATACAACACAATCTCTGAGTAGAGGAAACAATGTGGTTAAAATATAGCACGGTGTTATATTTGCATTTACTTCTTACTTGGGGAGATCTGTTCCTACTTCTAACGAGGCCTGTGTTCATTCTAAAAGCTTCAGACAGCTCTTTGACAAATATGTCCAGGACATACTTATACGTGGCAGGAGGAAGTACCAAAGTAGATGTATGATTGGACAGATGCCTTTTTTTAACGTTTAGGTGAATAGACTCCTGTCAGGTCTTCATCTAGTAATGGGTTGTCAGCAATCTGAAGAATGAGAGACAGGGATTCAGCCTGCTGCTGCCTGCACTCCACTTCCCAACTCTGTCCAAGGGGTGGGACAGCAGCAGGGAAGCACCACTTCTGTTGTGGCAGCACCAACAGTCATCCACTGGGTGCCCCCATTTATTTCTCGGAATACCTTTAACAACGTTACATTATGATGTATGGTAATTCCCAGGAAAATTCTGGGCAAAAAAATGGTGGCGGCCACCAGGAAGATCACTGCTCCAGTAAGACTCCTTTCATCTCTGCCCCTCAAAATCACCGAAATAGAGTAGCCTACATGGGAGGGGGCATTGGGATTCATCCTTAGACTTTTCATACCAATAGGACAGAGAACCCAGTCCGATCTGCTACTACCATAGGATGCAGCTGCGCCCAAAAAGCGTGTGCTGCATCCTGTGATGGGGGGGGGGGGACGGGCAACATGAAGGCAAACTGGAGGTAAGTAAAAATCATTTTTACTTACCTCCAAGTAAGCCCTCAGGCCACCTATAGGTCTCCTCGGACATACGCCACCTATATTGGTGGCGTATGTCCAAGGAGGGAAAAGGAGGTTTTAAAAAGAGGGGATAAGATCCAGCGTACACCATTGCTGCTGGATACACCCCTCCGGCCTCCTCCCTACCCCCAGTTCCTCTCCCTCCCCACCCAGAAGTTCCCCCCTTCCTCCCCCTCCCTGCTCACGGTCTGCCTCTGCCACTGACTCATCTGTTTGCAGCAGCAGCCAGGCTGCACTCTGTGGCACGTCACGTTTTGCGACTGCTGTAAAGACTACCGTGTCCCCGGAAAGTGAGTTCTGGGAGCACAGCAGGCCTATAGGATTAGCTAATCTTTGTATATAGCACAGGAAAAACCTGGGTTCTGTTTCTTATTGTCATGCTGCCGTGTTACATCCAGAGCTATAATGGTAAATTTTGAAGTACAGGAGCTCATCATGACACCTCCCTAGTCATGCCCTACTAAGATTTCACGATAACAAAAAAAGCGCAACTTTAACTGCCCCATTCTATCCATTCCCCATCATAGCATGCAGCCGTGCCCAAAACAGTTGCACTGCATGCTGGGGGGGGGGGTGATTGGCAGGCTTGGGAGAGATAAGGGAAAATATTTTCCCTTACTTCCCAATCACCACTGGGTCTCCTTGGACCTGTGTCAGTTCTTTGACTGGTACAAGTTCGAGGAAGGGTGTGTGTGTCAGGAGGTGAGGAAGGGGATGGCATACTGGCACTAGTCACACATGCCAGGACACACTCCCTCTTGCCCCCACTGACAAACCACCTTCCACCCACCTTCATGCCCCATTCCACCCACCCCACCAGCTTACCTGAACTCTTGTGTGGAGCCAGCTGCTGGAGCGGGCCACTGCTGCTACAGCCATTTCAGATGGTGGGTCCGAAAAGGCCATCGGCGGCCTGCTCTGCAAGATGCCATAAGGCCTACTGCCTAACTCCTGGGAAGACTCTTTGCTGCCCTAAGTGGCAGCGGGGCCTTCCCAGGGGTAGCGACGGCGCTTCAGGATCGCGCCTCCGCCACCGCCGCGGACGAAAAGTGTCCGTTTTACCTTCGTTGGTGGCTTTGGATGTCCAGCGGGGTGTGTGAGGAGCCTGCGCTGTGGACCCCTCTGCAGGCCTCCCCAGGCATCGGAGCAGCCCTCCAACGCGATCATGACCCACTTCCGGTTTTAGAGCGAAACCAGAAATGGGTTGTATAAACCCTAGGACATAGCTCACAACTAAGCACATGTAGGACCAGAGGCGTTGTTACGGTGGGGGCGGATAGGGCGGTGGGTCCCAAGTGGCGAGTCGCGGGGGGCACACCTTCTGCCAGATCCATTCCCCCCCCCCCGCCGCTGGCTCCTCTTCGCAGCTGCAAGTTCTTGGCTGCAAGTTTGGCCCTTCCACCCTCCCTGGTGCCGTTTGGCTCCCAAAAGGAGCAAAAAAACCGCTAGGGGAGTGTTTCTGCACCACGGCGGTGTGCAACGATGACGTCTCGCCCCCAGGGGTGGGGCATGTGGCATCCGTGGGGGGTGTTGCGGCAGTGGCCCCCTCCCACGGGGGGGGGGTGTAGGGCCGCAGCATTGAAGAATTTTGAGAGGGTGTTTCTCCCATGCATTCATTCGCCTCTTCAAACGCATCTCCTAGCATGCATGGAAATGAGGGTTGATGGAATCACTGTAGAGACAGTATGCTCATCCTGCATCTAGACATGCAGCATGTGTTTCTTTCTTTTTAAAGAATAGAAAGACAGCTTTTAAAAAATAAATAAGAACAAATATTGTGGCCACACCATCAATTTAATAGTCCAGAGTAAGGGGCTGAATTTACAAAACTTCAAGGACCATCTTCAGACACATGCAATAGTAAGATATGTATAACATAGTAGAGGTTGATTACCCCTTGTCCGGACATCCAAAATCCAGACTACTCCAAAAACCAGACATTTTTGGGGCTATGACTTTAAAACAACAACAACAAACCATTTTCAAGCACCTGACTGGCATAGTGCAAGGCATGCTGGGGCACAAAAATTATTTAAAATATTGTATAAAATTACTTTCAGGCTATGTGTATAAGGTGTATATGAGACATAAATGAATTTTGTGTTTAAACTTGGGTCCCATCCCCAAGATATCTCATTATATTTACGCAAATATTCCAAAATCCAGACAATTTCCCGTCCCAAGCAGTCCGGATAAGTGATACTCAACCTGTATGCACTTCCAATATACTGTATTTCTCTAACCATACTGGAAGGTTGCATCATACATCACAGAGTAGTATTTGCCTTCTTTGAGGTATCATCAAGTTGTTGTTGTTACTTTATTACTGATCAAGATTTGCATATTCTCTCCTCTGTGATTTGCAGCTAATGCATTCCTAGGTAAAAACAAAGTGCATATTTCAGGTCACTTCCTGCTTAATGATGTCACTTTCCACTAAGTTACATCACTTCCGGCCCTGCAGAAGATAATTCATGAATGCTGTGTGGCCCGCTGTACAAACTCATTCTTTAGGGCTTTGTTTAATGTCAAAATTTCATTGTACATGTTACGGCTCTCCAGAGATATGAGATCTACTTTCTGGTTTTCTTTTCCATTTCTCTGTCATCTTTTAGCCTGATATACAGTCGTTGTGTGAAGTACACTTGATGTTTTTTGCTCAATGGCTTGCCACATGCTAATAATTAGCTTACACCCAAATAACTGCTCTGAGCAATAGGATTTTAAAAATCAGAGGCGTCGCTATGGTACCATAAGTTGCGCCCCGTCCTAGTCCCATTTACAAGCCGGCACGAGACGGCCCCACCCTCTCGCTGTCGGAGCCATTCCATGCGGAGAAGGCAGCGGGCAGGAGACTCATGCCGGCTTGTAAACGGGACTAGGACAGGGCACAACTTACGGTATCGCCTCTACCGTAGCAACGCCTCTGAGTAACATCTTGCATTTAAATCCCTCTCATTTTTGTTCCATGCGTAATGTGATTAGGGAGAAACTGTAGCGCAGTCATACAGCATGTGCTTTGAATTCATGGCAGGCCATCCCTGGCTGCTGCACCTCAACGTAGCTTCCAGATGCAATACTGGCTCTCTAAATCAGAGCATGGCAGTGCAAGCCTATTCATGTCTACTCAGAAGTAAGGCCCATTGAGTTTAATGGGAGTGTTTATAAGATTGCAGTCCTAGACTCCTGCCATCCCCATGATTCTCAAACTAATCACTAACACTCAGCATGGACTACCAGAATCAGTGCAGGAAGTGGCTCATCTACCGTCATGCCAAACACAGGAAAGCTAACTCTAAATCATCGGAATGGGGAGCACTTATTTGATGTTGCACTTCCTGGTTCAGTACTATCGTCACTTCTGAGAATCATATCTGAAGGCTTATTGGGATTTGGAACATATGTGAAGCAGGAGAAGTTCCTTTTAGCTGACAAATGTAATTTGGAATAGAAGTGATGGGTTTACAACAGTTTCTCTCCCCCAGCAACTAAAAATGGGAATATGATCTGTCAGTGGCCATACAAATCCATCAGACACACCTCTAGCAGCCTCACCAGAACTACTTATGTTATGTCACAAAATAGCTATTGGTATGCTTTCGGTGCAATGTGCAATGCATTTTCCTACATAAATGAGCCATTTTTCATGTTGTTGCATGCCTGTTACTACTGAAAGCCCTGACTCATTGTGCAAGCTGAATTCCAATGAAAATTAGTTCAGTGTGTCAGGCAACCAATACATATTTCTGCAGCCCAACACAGAGAGAACTGAGGACTAAATTAAATGTGACGTCCTTTAGCCTTATGTATTGGGTGGTGGTGGTTAAATAGCAGCTGCAGGAGGGCTGCAGCATAGGATGAAGAAGATCAACGTCAACTGCAGCTTCTCTCACAGGCAATTAGCTGCAGACAAGAGGGACAAGTTGAGCCAAGGCCATGGTGGGAGCGTAAAAATCCCCTTCTCCCATCCCATGGCCACAATCTGGATCAGAGCCTTCTTCAGCTGTTATTTAGCAGCCCAAATGCAGGGCCAAGTGATGTGTTTAAAGCCACATTTATACAGTAGTTTGACCCTAATGTAACGAACAACACTGTCCTTTATCTACTATAAGAATCTTCTCTGCATTTCTGCAGAAGATCACTCAGGTGACAGCTTTTATCCACCTTCTGGCCTTTACCCTGTAACAGTTTGCTGTGTTGATTTCTTCAAAAGATACATTGTGTCAGAGAACTCAATGCAGCTTCCATTTCTCTTGCAGTATACTGAACTAGGGGTCAGTTCGCAGCCCTTTCTGGAATGTCAGCACAGGGCTGGCTTTATCCACTTCACCATTTTGTTCATAATAAAGTGATTGTATGAATGCCCCATCATGAGGGCAAATAAAAAGTGAGAATGATTTGACTGCTGAAAGGTCACTCGCAGCCCAATCCTATGATTGGGCTGCACTGCCAGAACTAGTGTACTGGCAGTGTAGCCCGACGTATGGTGTCGCAAAACGCATCACCGTATAGTGTATGACCAGACCACTGCCAAAAATGGAGTCCCCAGCGGGGGCAGGCTGTGAGCGGGGAGGGGCAGAGTGGGAGAACTGGGGGCGTAACCGGGTGGGGAGGGGGTAAGAACCAGGAGTGGAGAGAAGGTGAGAGGAGGTGGATCCAGTGGCAATGGCACATGCCAGATCTTATCCCCTCTATTTTTAACCTCCCCACCCCTTTTCTCTCCTCGAACATGTGCCACCAGAATAGTTGGTGTATGTCCAAGGAAACCCATAGGTGGCCCAAGGGCTTGCACAGAGGTAGGTAAAAATAATGTTTACCTCCTGTTTGGCCTTGGGACGCACCCCCTACCATTGGATGCAGCATGCACCTTTTTGGTGCATTTTTTAAGACCATCAGGAGCAGAGAAAGCCTTGGCTGGCCCCCTATCCTTGTAACAGGGACATGGATCGCCACATACCACATGGTATGTGGACGTGACACAGGCCATCCCAATCCCAGGCAAGGATTGATGTGAGATGGGAATAAGAGCCAAGGTTCTCACCTTTCCTTGTATTGCTGCCAGACCAGCAGGTGTGGCTTTACCCCAATGAACTGGTAATGAATCACCCTACAGCAGCTCATTTGCTGTCATCTAATAGGGCAGCACAGGGCATGTCATTCTCATCCCCCTTTGACATGAAGATGGCATTTTTAGTCTCCCATTCCAGGGTTTGTAGTCTTCCAGTTCTGCAATCTTTCTAAGCTCACGTTTCTGAACCACACATGTCTTCCCTCTCCCTTCCCTGCCTGGTCCTGTCTTCCTTCCCGATGGCCTTTATGCAGGGTGCATAACAGAGCTGCAACTGTTTCTCAGTGCTAATGTGCACTGCACCCCCATGGCAGTGAAGTGTATCAACAAAACAGTGAGAAATCCAAAAAGAATCCGCTGTTGTTAAGTAGAACTAAGGAGAATTGTGTCATAGTTCAGAGTGCTGTCGTTGCTTTGGCACTAAATAACTCCACTTGGTCTTTGCCAAGGCGGGTGTCAGCTGGTGAATTATAAAATTGGCAGACAGGACACAGATAAGGGGGGGAAATACAGTGACAGCTGCTACACAGAACTGTTCTTTCTGGCCTAGTGAGTACAAAAATACATTGTGTAAATAAAGACAGACAACTTCATTATGCAATTGTCTGATGCTATGTTTCTGCTAAAGTGGTAGTATTGATTCAGGAAACTGTACTCAGAGTCACCACGCTAATGAGTTATTGCTCTTGGACACAGAGACACACACACAGAGAGCATTGAGAAACATAAGAATGCCATTTTCTAAAATATAAAGTATTAGTAATGGGAGACGATCCAGGATCTATAAATCCTGAAGCTGGTTTCTATTTGATCAATTGTCACAAAAATTGCATTGAAACAGAAGTTTGTGTCGATGACCATTGCATTCAACTGCATGTGGAGCTATAATATGTAGGGATAATTCTTCAAGTGGGGACAGTATGGGAGTCTAGTCAGGGAAATGTGTGCATCATTTGCATCCCACTCCAGTTAGATGGGCCACCAATCAATTAAATGTTCAGTCAATTGTTCTGTGAGATGAAGGATTGTCAAGTTTGTATAAGCCAGTGTTGCAACACTACTTTGCATAGTGGGGCTGCCCCCCACTTCCAACCTAAAATATGGTGAAAATTCTAATGAAATTCTAACAGCCCAATCCTATCGGGTACATGGAGGAGGATCTCTTGATCCACCTCCATAAGTGCCGGTGCAGCACCACAAAAGGCACACTGCTGTGTGCTGTGGGACTGTCGGCACAAATGGCAGGAGGCTGCACATGCATGACAATGGTCCACCCAAGCAGGTAAAGTGGCAGAGGGGGCAGGTTCTGGGTGGGTTCTGGGCGGTTCAGGGTAGGGAGAGGGTCGGGCAAGGGTGGTTTGGGGGTGGATCTCAGTGGCAGCAGTGGACACCAGGATCCTACCCCCCTTTCTCAGCCTGGACCTGCCCTGAGGGTCCTTGGATTTACACCAGCTAAACAGTTGCCATAGGTCCAAGGAGATCCATTAGAGGTCAGGTGGCATGCTGGGAGGTAAATAAAACATATTTTTACTTACCTCTCCTGGGCCATCTGGTTGTTGGTGCCACTGCATCACGTAAACTGATTGGTTTTTAAGTTGCAATTGAAATCAAATCTAATGTTTCAGGTCTATACCAGATTCTGCATTCGTTCACATCTAGCATGAAGCCTGATTCTTTGTCCTGAATTTATTTATTTATTTTGACTAGCCTGACCATATCCAAAAAGGGACAGGGTGCCTATACCTTTTAACCATTGTAAGAAGAGGGAATTTGGGCAGGTGTAGCTTGTTGCACCCTTCTATAAGGAGCTGCAATTGCCAACATTCCAATGGCTAAAGGAATAGGCAGCCTGTCCTTTTTTGGATATGGTCAGCCTAATTTTGACAATGTAACAAATATTGAATACGTATCCTGTGTACATGAATAAAAATCCTGGTTTTCTGTCCTGATTCTGTTCCAAATATGCATGCTAACTCTGAGTCCAATCCCAGACTCATTAGATCTTGCAGGAGCTCAGGGATTTAGCTTTATTCTTGCTTTCTACTGAAGTGTTGACTTTTTCCTCTGGTGGTCACTACCCTTTTGATCCCTGACCAAAATATATGTGACATAATTAGAAGTTAATTGAAATAAAAGACTAGCAGATCAAAGCATGCATGATGGATTCTTGCTAAACAGCTACACCTTGTTAATCCAGCAAGACAGATCTGAATGCAGAAGCATTCACATTTTGAAGCGTGTTTGAGTTCAACAAAACCTGTCTACTGAACTGTAGAATTAGGATTGAAGATACATCCAAAAGCAGGTTCCCTGGAAATGGAAATATTTTCAGCTAGCTGTGACAATTTTGCAAAATTCTTTGCTAATAAAGTCACAGCACAATCCTAACCAACTTTCCAGTGCTGGTGTCGCCGTGCTGGTGTAGCCCTGCCATTTTGCAGTGCAGGGGTAGTCAAGGAGGCCTCTTCAAGGTGTGGGAACATTTGTTCCCTAACTTCAGGGCTGCATTGCGGCTGCACCGGCACTGGAAAGTTGGTTAGGATTACGGTGTCAATCAGAGAGCACAGTCCTATGCATGTCCTAAGTCCTAAGTCGGACTTAGACCTGGAAGATCCAGGTTCAAATCCCCGCTCAGCCACGAAGCTTCCTGGGTGACCTTGGGCCAGTCACTATCTCTCAGCCCCACCTACCTCACAGGGTTGTTGTGAGGACAAAAGGGGGGGGAGGAAATATGTACATCACTCTGAGCTCCTTGGAGGAAGGGCGGTATAAAAATGTGAAAAATAAATAAAGAAATAAAATACTCAGAAGTAAAGCCCCAGTGTTCCCAATGGTTCTCCTTGGATCCAGGAAGCCCGTGTAGGGACAGAATGCCTGGGAAGTGGAACAGGATTTGGCATGTGCCACTGCGATCCTTCCCCCTCCCAGGCCCAATATGCCCACCTCCACCCTCCCCCACCTTGTTACACCCCTGCCCCTGCGCCGCTCCAGGTGGCCCTTACCTGCTATGGCGTTGGTTGGGGCCTACACCGGTGCAGGCGGGGCAGTGCAGGCCATCCCACCAGCACTGCTTACTCATGGGGTGTTACGAACGTAATTTGTGGATTTTAAATAAAGAAAATTAAGGCTTAAACTCCCCTTCCCTTAGAGCAGTGGTTCCCAAACTGGGAGGCACGGCTCCTAGGGGAGCCGTGGAAACCAGCTAGAGGAGCCGCGGAGTGCTACAGAATCCTCTTGGAAAACAGTGCAATGCCAATTGGCAGGTATCAACATAATGGAAAGGGGAGCCGTAGTCAATGGTCGCCAATGGTCAAGGGAGCTGCAGGTTGAAAAAGTTTGGGAAACACTGCCTTAGAGTCATTGCTTTGATCCAAAATAACAGCACCCAGTGATAGTTTTTAAGGAAAAAAAAACCCTCAGAGATGTCAAGAGATCCAATCACACATCTTGCACATCCCATGTAGCTTAGGCGCACATGCACATCTGCAGACCCCACCCCTTAGCTCTGGAAGGTGTAATCTTCCCAAGGCTAGATGCCCATAACATTTGCAGTCATCTAAGGAACATTCACTTTATTTAAAGTCCAAAACATAAATCCATTAAAATTATTGCAAGTTTTGCCAGTGATGTCTGTAGGAGTAGGAAACTGTTATAATGAGATGAGTGGCAGGTGAAAATATATTGCATATGGTCCAGCTCTTCATTAAGCTGAAGTTAAGCATGATCCAGACAAAATAAAGCTAAGATTGCAATCTTATAAACACTTTCCTGGGAGTAAGCCCCATTGAACACAATGGGGCTTACTTCTGAATAGACACGCAAAGAATTGTGCTGCATGTTCCATTAATTTCAATTAATTATTCTTATTTATATACCACTTTTCAACAACAAGTAGTCTACAAAATGGTTTACATAACAAAATAAATGACGTGTTTAACTCTCTCATGCTTAATATTAGCTAGGTGAGTGCTTCTGAAAGTACGGTCCGTGAACCGATGATGATCCACGAGCCATCGGCTGCTGGTTCGGAACAAATTTTAATTTACTACTGTCCTCGGCTTCACGCCCACCTCTTCTTCGGGCCCCTAAGGACTCCCTCCTCAGTAAAGGAAAACTAGCTCTCCCAGAAACCCTTGCACTATTGTAGCTTTTTTTCTCTCCCCTCACACACACACTCCTACCTCGTCCTCCTCTCCCCGCTCCTGCCCCTCAAGCGGTTCTTGGATGAGAAGAAAACCCAGCAACAGTAGCTGCAGCTTGCTTTTGTGCATGCACATAAGCAGGAGCGGGGAGGTGGGGGTGATGAGAACAACTAAGGAGCGTTGTGTTCTTTCCTTCCTCCTATACTGGAGCCGGCATTTGGGGCAAGGGCAGCAGCTGCACGTGGCCCCAATGATCAAGCATCAGCCGAAAGAGCGCAAGAGATTCCTCAGAATGTTGGGAGCAGAAGCGTCATCGGGGTGGGGGCGTGGGCCCAAAGGCGTCGTACTTGCCTCCCATCGTTGTCTTCGAGCTGCCTGGTCCGGCTTGAGTTGGGCTCTCCCACCCGCCCTGGAGCCGTTTGACTCTGAAATGCCAGCTATTTTGGCTCCAGGGGGCATGGCTTTCGGCATCACGTGGGGGCGTTGCGTCAACGGCCCCCCCACATGGGGGCATAGCCTCGTCTCTGGTTGGGAGAGCAGGTGCAGCAGGTGCCTCAGGTATGCAGTTAATGGTCACTAACTTTCTCAGGAGCTGTAGGGGGAGGGGAAGAAGAGGAGACAGTGCTGCACACGCGCAGTTTCACACTCCCGCCTCCTGCATAGTGAAGTGAGCAAGTTGCAATAACACATCTGTAGCCATTTCTTCCTCCCCCCCCCCAAGTCCTTGCAGTCCTCTCACAATAACTTATACTTAGGAGCTTTCTGTGTGACAGACCTGCCAGCTAAAATGTGGGAAATGTCCTGTAGCTCCTTTCTTCTCCTGGCACAAGTCGAAAGGGTCTTGCACCCCACTGGCACCATTGCTTTGTATGCCACTATTGTCTTGTATGCCCTCAGTTCTGAGAGTCCCATGTGGATATGGTAATAATATAGTACCAGTCCCTGGCACATCGGGGGGGGGGGGAAATTGCTGGTCCACCACATCAGATAGTTTGAGAAGCACTGAGCTAGGCCATGCTCTTTGCTGTTAAACATCTAGGTATATGTTATACAGCTAGGTAGGAGGCATATACCATTATTTCTCCCCCCTCCCTTATAACATAATAATTTGCATGTCTCCCAGGTGAATGTGTTTAGAAGTGCAGCATTACATTTGAATAGATATCGCTATAGAATAGGATACTAGAGTTACTACACACTTCTTTTTTATCTCCCTTCTAATTAGCTTTCTAGAGTTATGCTAGTCAAACATTTAGGCTCTTAAAAAGACAACACTTAATGAGGCTTATAAATGACCTTTTTTGTTGTTTTACCATCTGACATTAGTGAACATGCTAACTAAGCATAATGGAGAGACCAGTGAGTTTGCTGCGTTGGTCCCATGGGTAACAGGCAGAGTGTAACTACTCAGCTGAAAGTAAAAGAAAAGGAACTCAAACGAGGAGCATATTATTGTGGGAAGTCTAGAAGAGAATTCCATATGGCAGAAGAACTTTTGAAAACTCTAATAAAATGGGTATAGGAAAATGGGTTTGCTCTGCAGAGGGAAAGACATGGGTTTTTGTAGCCATCCATCCAAAGTCCAACATGAAAATTATCAGACGAACCATTCCTGTTTAAATGAAATGACCTTTTTCAAGCAGCTAGGGTTGCTAACTGTCTGTTTTTGAGCCTGTTCTTGTACTTTTAACAGTAGCTTGATGTTCAGGAGGAGTTAGTAGGTGAAGCTTTTCACAGTGTGGAGATAAACACAATCACATGACATGCTTCAGTTTCTGCATTTAATTCTGTTTTAAAATGGGAACAGGGATCAGCCAAAAAGTCAGCAACCATCACTCCAACCATCTAGTCTCAGGTGGCTCTTAGATAATTCTCCAAACTGCAAGCAATCTATCTATGAGCAACTCCGGTGTAGCAGGAAGAACATGGAACCAAACTCATGTTCTGTGAGTGGCTGCGTGCACAGTGGCTGACCTCGGTTCTCGCTTGGATGGGAGACGGAAGCTGCTGATGGACCTCGCAAAGACACTGACAATGAGAAGGCACCGCGAGAGGGTGGAATGCGGAGGAGTCAGCTAGAGAGAGAACATCTTGACAACCGTCCGAGGGTGAACTGTGGTGAACTGTGAAGTTTGAAAGTGCAGAGCACAAGCCAGAAGGAGGGCTGCACTTGGAAGGGAAACATCTTGAGTATGGAAGGTTCTATATATGAATAAAACAATATTATGAAGACCCTTCGGGTCTAGGATAGCCTGCCCGTGTAAAACGCCTTGAATAAATCTGATGAAAATCTGATGATGAGAAAGGCGGTATATACTGTAAATACAGAAAATAAATAAATTTGGTGGGTCTTTCACAGATGCTGAATCTGTATGAAAGGCTTACATAATTGAACTTGCTCATGAGATCATTTTAAAAATTCTCAGTCTCATAGGAACTGCTCATGCATATGGAGCTCCTGCATGGCTGGGAGTAGGGATGGCATCGGGGCCAGCTAGGTAAGACCCTGTCCAAGAGTCCATGTCCATCAAAGAACCTACCCAGCTGGGCCACCCCAACCCCCAACAATTCTAATGTCTAAGAGACTCACACCATCACTGTATCTCCCAGCATCCTGCTATCATGCAAAAAATGAGGGCATCCCCCATATCATGCCTCTTCAAGGGCCTCTAGGGAACACTCACATTGGCTGGCAGGGTAGGCATGTGGTAGAGCTTTGCTCCAGGGCAAAGTTGGCCCTGGCCCTGGCTGGGAGAATATCTACTAAACAACTCAGAACATTCCTTATTGCTTCCATTCTCTTGCAGTTGCAGGTCTTATTCTGGATTAACGGTTTAACTAGACTATGAGTTTTGTGGAATGCTCTGATCAGCCATGAGGGAGCACAGCAGTACTTAAACCCAAAGCAAAGTTGTTTCAGCAACGAGTTCTGACACTTTGCCTTCTGGCATCATGTAGAAGATAGCTGGACGAACTTATAAGACTGCAAACCATTGCTGAATTTTGTACTGCTAGTTCTTTGTGGCATGCCAGTATCCATCCGTATTTATCTGTGGTGTAAGCAAAATCAGCAATAAAGTTTCAGAAGCAAATGCCAGTAATGGTATTTATTTGGTGTCATCTTTCATGCTTAAGTAGTTCTATGACTCCCTTGTGGAACTGCAATCCTTTATGAAGCAATAGATCGCATTCCTGGTCCTGGAATCACATTTAATAGTTTCTTCAAAGACATTTGGAATGAGCTATAAAATCCCATCATTAATGTCCCCTTCACTTCCTTCATTAAAACAAACTGGTTTCCAAAAACCGTAATACCCTCATTGCGCATAAGGTTTCTCAGTGCTACGCATGAACACATTTAGGCTGTGAGCTTAGAAGTAGTTACTCTCTAATCAAGCCTTGTAAAAAGTGAAAATTCATTCAGCCACCAATAATTAAAAATAGTAATGGGACCCTATTATGACCTTTGACATTATATAGAGATAAATACAGAGATAGACCAGCTGCACAGCCTGCACTCTAGTGTTCAGTTCTGTGTGCTTAAACATCATTGTTTTAAATAAAACGTGAGGATGCCTCAGCTTAGACTAGTGTTCTTTGCTAATGTGATGATTGTGATCAGAAGATCATGGCATTCTAGGAAACAGGTTTGGAAGCAGCATATATTTCATCTATTGTTTTATCTAGGTTCTTGCTCAGATGCTTACTGCCCTCTGTGCAAGGGTGGTGTCAGGAGTTGGCAAACAGAGGGCCTACCTGGTCAGGTAGACCCCTGAGCTCCGCAGCACCAGTTGCATGAGTTGGCCAAGAGATTCACACTGCCACTGCTTTCAGCACCCCATCTACACTTGGGCATGTCCCCCAGGCCCAGGGCTGACCCATCCAGGAGGCCAAGTAAAGCAGTTGCTTCAGGCACGTGGTTGGAAGGGGGAACTCCACCCTTACCTCAGGGCTGCATTGTGGCTGCCTTGGCACTGGAAAGTTGGATAGAACTGAATCCCCGTGCAGTGATGCAGCAGTGGTGGTGTGGCTTTCAATGTATCCTGCAAGGGGGGGGGGGTGTTTGGCCACTGGAGGCCTCCTTGGGGTAAAAGAACATTACCCTTGATCATTATCTGTGAAGGTCAATCAGGCCCGGGAAGGCCATAGGCCGCATCACGATTTTTTTTTGGGGGGGAGACCCGGCTGCACCCTGTCCTGGGTGCCCCCCCACCCCTTCACGTCGCCCTCTGGACGCTCCGAGGCCAGCCCGGGAGCCGGCCTCGGAGCGTCCAGCACGGCCAGCGTTCCAGGGCCTTCTGAAAGAAGGCCCAATGCAGCAATATGGGTACTTTTACTTGTTTCGCACATGCGCAGACCGGTTTCATCTCTGCGCATGCGCGAAAACAGTAAAATATCAGTATTGACACGTTGGGCCTTCAGAAGGCCCTGGAACACCGGCCAGGCCGGACGCTCCGAGGCTGGCTCCCGGGCCGACCTCAGAGTGTCCGGAGGGCGACGGAGGTGGTGCGCGTCACGGAGGTGACGCGCTCGGGGGGTGCGCGCGTCACCCCTTTGCGCGCGTCACCCCATAGCGGCCCGCTCCCGTCGCCTCAC
This sequence comes from Plestiodon gilberti rubricaudatus, assembly GCA_026170595.1. Taxonomy (NCBI): domain Eukaryota; kingdom Metazoa; phylum Chordata; class Lepidosauria; order Squamata; family Scincidae; genus Plestiodon; species Plestiodon gilberti. Next base: position 82,993,391 of record JANXHW010000001.1, read on the forward strand.
GGGAGCGATGCCATTGAGTACTGTAATTGAATCTGAACGCTGACAAAGAACTTGTTGAATCCCTTTTTGCCTATTTGGTGTAAAATAGTTGCCTCAATTAAGCACAACATTGGAAAATCTTTATAACTTCTCCACATCTCTCTCTCTCTCTCTCTCTCTCTCTCTCTCTCTCTCTCTCTCTCTCTCTCTCTCTCTCCTTCTTTGTAGGTGTGTGTGGATGCATATCTTCAGCTAAAATATGTTCACGCTGCAGAATATGCCTTACAGGAGTCAAATGTCACCTCAGGTCAGCATTTGACTTTCTATGAATGTGAGGAGGGTTGTTTTTCTTTTTTGGTAAGAATTCAGTGGCTCATGTTTCCTATAAATCACACAACCCTACTTGGCTCTGAGTATAATCATTAACACACTACTTAAGAAGCTTGTGTTGATTTGTCGAGAGGGTGTGACCTATTTCTGGTTTTGGTCCTGCTGATGGAGTGAATATTGGATTTCACAAGTGAAGGTGTTTCCTATATATTTCAGACATGAGAGTTAAGCAAGCAACACATGTGAGCATGGAAAAAATTGGGAGGACAATATTTTGATTCTATGGTTTGAAAATGTATTCCTTGGGATGGATGGGTGTTCCTTGATGAAGCCTGGAATCGAGTGAAATCAAGCATTCAGATGGGTTGGCTTACTGGATTTTGTTGTCTATGGCACTGATGGGCTGTTTTTTCACATATGTTGGCATCAGTTAAAGAACACATAATGGCAGTTATTCACCTAATTTCCAAGAACAGGTAAAACTATGGTACTATAAACAAGAAGAACAATTCCTGGACAATGTAGTGAACAGACCTGTAGGCCAATAGTGTGAAATTAACACACACACACACACACACACACACACACACACACACACACACACACACACACACACATCCTGAGAAATTCTGGGGCAACTGTAATAAAAGATTTAAGCAGCATTTTTCAGACTTGATTCCAGACTGACTGCAGCATATTCTAGCTTTTGTAGGCCACAAAAAGCCATTCTTCAAAGCCAAAATCATATGGAAACACACAATAACAATGCACTTAATGGAGTATGTCTGCTGATTTGCAATTCATAAGCACAATAAGAATAAACAAACATCTGGACTTGGGAAACATTAATGCTGCTAAGTATTTGAAAGCTCGAATGTCTTCAAATGTTACTCAAATCCACGGCTGCTAAACACACTGGCAGCGCAATCCTGTGTAACTTTGTGCAATCCTGTGTAACAGTAGATGCCAGAGACGGAACTACGCCCCCACGTGGGGGGGGGCACCAACGCCATGCCCCCTAGGGGCATGACGTCATTTTCGCATGCCGCAGTGCACCCCCCGCCGTTTTGCAAGCCTTTTCAGAGCCAAACGGCTCCAGGGCGGGCCAAAACACCAATATGAGAACGATCGTCGGGAGAGGAGGGGGCGACCAGGACGCGTACCGGAGGCAAGTATGCCACCCCGTGGGCCCTGCACCCTAGGGCCCACCACCCCAACCGCCCCCAGTAGCACGATGCTTCTGGTAGATGCAGCGGTGTAACAGCAGATAGGTTATACAGGATTGCGTTGTGGATTATGCACACCTGGCCTATGAAAATAGAAATGAACATTTGAAGTACCTTTATACGGTCAGACTATTTTCTGTCTAGCACAATAGTGTCTGCTCTGATTGACAGCAACTCCTTTAGAGAGAGTGAGAGTAAGATCATTTAACTAGACATATCAGGGTTTGAACTAGCAAGCATATCTTCTACCACTGATAGTTCTTCCCTTCTTCTAAGGAGCTTCCTGAGTATTATAATAATATCAGAATATCTGAAAATTAACCAGACCAAAATACCTATTCAGTAACATAAAATGTGTTTCGTTGTATATCTGTTCCTGAAAAAAGAGCCTACTGGCAACGTTGACTTGTCTTTTCAAAATCTGTTTCACCTTCATTAGTAGAGTCAAAGACTATGTGGTTTTCACCAGTTTCAAATGAGCTTTTGTTGAACAAAATAAGAAAAAGAGAGGAGATAATAGATAATATTTTGGTGACTCATTAGCAGTAAGTTTTTAATTTTTATTTTTTCTCTTCAGGAACATGTATGCATTCAACTTTTTTCCCCTTTCACTTTCATATATTAATGAACTAGACCAGGGGTTCCCAGCCTGTGGTACGTGTACTGGTGGTACGTGGGCTAACGGTGGCCAAGATGGCGGGCGCCATCTCAGCCACACAGCGCTGCGCCAGAGTCCAAAAAGCCGGAGCCTCTGCAGAGCTCGAGCGAGCGGGCTTCCAGAGTAGGGAATGGCCCTCCTGCCCTCCCCTGTGCCTTACTGTTGCTTTCTTCACTCTGGCACAGCCGCGAACCCAGAAGTAAGTATGAACGATGTCATTGGCACTTACTTCCAGTGGTATGTGGAGCGTTGGAGGCATGTGGAGGTGGTACACTGAAGAAAATGGTTGGGAACCGTTGAACTAGACAAAGAATAGGGCTCAGTTCTTTTGCTATACTTTGGCTCCAGTTCCTTTCAAGACCATCATTACAGCTGAGCATTCTGTTTAGATACAGCCTTGTAAAACTACTGAAAATGGGAGGCCGTTTAATAGGCACAGCCCTAGGCCTTTCCTGCTCTTTAAAGTGCACCTAGTGAACACATGTACTGTAGGAGGATTCTCAAGTGAGACAAGTGCGTGTCCATACACTTCATGTACCCACTGGCGTCACTACAGGGGGGGCAGAGCTGTAAGATCTGCTGAAATCTGAGCCTCCCTTACACGGAGCAACGAAGCAGCCCCGCCCCCTCACCTTCGGAGCCTTTCAGGGAAGCGAAAGCAACGCGCAGGAGACTCCCTGTGCGTTGCTTTCGCTTCCCTGAAAGGCTCCGAAGGTGAGGGGGCAGGGCTGCTTCGTTGCTCCGTGTAAGGGAGGCTCAGATTTCAGCAGAACTTACAGCTCCGCCCCCCCCCCTGTAGTGACGCCAGTGCATGTACCCATAGGAACGGGACAGATAATCTAGTGCAGGGGTTCTGAAAGAGTCACTGAAGATACCTAACCTAACATGTCTCCAGAAATATCTCATTCTTCTGGGAAAAACAGCATGCTTCTTTTCTGAGTGACTGGCTAAAGGAATTAATAAATTAAAATACAGTCGGACTTTGGTATCTGCGGGGTTCTGTTCCGGACCTCCTCACGGATACCAAGGATCCGCAGATACGGGAGTATGCCCATAAATACAGGGGTCCACTGTGGAAACACTTTAAAATGGAAAAAAAAGTCCCCAAATGCTGGATGCTGGATCCACATACACAGAGGATCCACTGTATACACAAGGGAACCTTTATTATTATATCTTAAATTACAACATACTGTATGTACAAAATATACAGAAGATGAATTGTATTTTAAATATTGTATCAATATTTTCCTAATATAGTCAGTAGGTGTAGCAGTGGTTTTTCATTGTTTTAGAGTCTTTTGATCCTCACTGGAAGCCTGCCATAGTCATTAGCTTCAGTACAGGAAGTCACATTAATCTCTGCTTTTGCCACAAAACCCTCCAGACTCCGATCCCAAGAGCAGAGATTTTTGTCCGTTCTGGCACTTCTTTATCCCTGTATCATTCCTAAAAACAAACAACTTGTGTCCCCTAGTTGACATCCCCTGGAGAAATAGTCACGTGTTTCCCTTCTAAATAGTCACGTGTTTCCCTTCTAAACAGCATACCTGTCTTACGACGTAACCCTGCGCATATTTGGACTGGCGGAGCGTGTGCTCCACAGGCCTAAAGTGTCGCAAACATGCCATAAAGCATATTTGCGGCTACTTCGGAATAAGCGGTGCTGGCGCAGAGGCCGGCAACGCTCACTCTGCTGCCAAACTGGAATTGCACCGGCTGACCCAGGTGAGTGCTGCGCGGGTCGGTGCAGGGGTGGGTCGGCAGGGGTGGCAAGGGAGGGGGCCATTGGCCAGCCAGGCCTGGGAGGGGGCGGGGATATAGGCACTGAGTTGCACCGATATCCAGCACCCCGTCCCAGGCCGAGCCAGCCTTGCACGGCCTCCCCGGATGCACATCAGCTCCAGAGCTGGCATGCATCCAAGGAGGCCCATCGGAGCCCGCAGCGCTTACATTGGGGGAAGGGGACTCTCCCCTTCAGTAGCTGAGCAATGCTGCCCCCTCTGACATCATGGCCAGATGCGATGTCACAGGGCCCACCCCCGAGTGACATCACTCGGAGTCAAACGTCTTTCAGGGGTCGGGCGGGGCCCACAACAAACGGCCGCGCTGAGGCAGTGGATGGCTTCTGGCACCTCCTCTGAGCCATTCCAACGCCTTCACTGCCTTTGCCGCTGCCTGTGCTGCCGCTGCCTTGTTCGCCGTCGACGTGTTCTCCTCCTCCACCATTTCCTCAACAATAACGCCATTTTGTCGCCCCCAAGCCAGTAAGACGCCCCCTGCATGCTGCCCGCACCCTCCTCCGCACCCTCCTCCGCTACTGGTCCCTATTCCCCAAGGTGAGTCTGGGTCATGCCGGTGCAGCCCGCATTCTGGTTAGGATGCAGGCGCTGGCCCATTGAGGGAAAGGGGAATGCAACACCTCAAAACGTTCTTGCTATGGTGTTTATCAATAAGTAAACTCCCAACAATGCACTGAGAAGAAATGGAGACTTGAGCAGCTAGTTAGTTAATTAGTTTTATTAATGTTGTTAATAAATACAGTTAATAAAACTAAGATCATGGCATCTAGTCCCATCAATTCCTGGCAAATAGAAGGGGCAGAAATGGAACATAAGAACATAAGAAGAGCCCTGCTGGATCAGGCCAAAAGCCCATCTAGTCCAGCTTCCTGTGTCACACAGTGGCCCCACCAGATGCCTCAGGGAGCACAAGACAACAAGATAACCTGTTTCCCGTTGACACTCCCTTGCACCTGGCACAGAGAAAACCCACTTCTAAAAACCAGGAGGTTGCTTATGGCTTGTAACCTGTGATGGTCTTTTCCTCAATGAATCTGTCCAAACCCCTTGGACAGCAGTAACTGATTTTACTTTTTTGGGTTCCAAGATCACTGCAGACGGAGACAGCAGCCATGAAATTAAGACGCTTACTCCTTGGAAGGAAAGCTATGACAAACTTAGACAGCATAATAAAAAGCCGAGATATCACCATGCCAACAAAAGTTCGTATAGTCAGGGCAATGGTGTTCCCAGTAGCAATGTATGGTTGCGAGAGTTGGACCATAAGGAAGGCTGAGCGCCAAAGAACAGATGCTTTTGAACTGTGGTGCTGGAGAAGACTCCTGAGAGTCCCTTGGACTGCTAGGAGATCAAATCAGTCAATCCTAAATGAAATCAACCCTGACTGTTCCCTGGAAGGACAGGTACTGAGGCTGAAGCTCAAATATTTTGGCCACCTAATGCGAAGAAAGGACTCTCTGGAGAAGACTCTGATGCTGGGAAAGACTGAAGGCAAAAGGAGAAAGGGAAGGCAAAGGATGAGATGGTTAGACAGCATCACCGATGCAATGAACATGAAAATGAGCGAACTCAGGAAGATAGTGGAGGACAGGAAGGCCTGGTGTGATGTGGTCCATGGGGGCGTGAAGCATCGGACCTGACTGTGTGACTGAACAACAGCAACAACGGGGCAAGGGGAGGGTGGGGGAGGCGGGGCAGAGGTGCAACAAGGTGGTGGTGGGTGGTGAAGGGGGAAGGGGCGGGATCGGCAATGTTGATATGTACTGAATCCTATCCCCCTTCCCTGGCTGGTTGTCCTTACATGGGGCTCCCGGAATTGTGCTGCCAAAAAAGCAGGCACAGATTCGAGGAGACCCATTGTGGGGGCTGGGGCTTTACCGAAGCTGACCTCCCAGCTCCCGTTTTCTGCTCAGAATCCAGCACTGCCTGCACCAACTTCGCTGGATCGCTGGGTGGAAAGTTAGTTAGGATTGGGCTGTGACCCAGTTTGTCACTTTCAGTGCCCCATTAATGGGTGGAGAGGAAAGGTGAGATATTCATATTTAAAATACATAAACTGACAGGTCAGCATTCTTGGGTTTTTGAGAATTCAAATTTATAGAGTTCAAGTTACCCACCACAAGGGACTTTTTGCATTTAAGCAATGTCTGTTTTTTTGAACAATAGAATGATTGGTGGCTGCAGCTCTTTTCAAAAAGATTGACTGCTATAATTGCATTTTAACTGCCTAACTGTGTGACTGATAAAACGTACTTCAATCTCTAGTCTTACGAAGCAAAACACAGTTTAAATTCTCCACATAAGTCTTGGAAAGGATGGACTTAGACAAACATTTCCCATTGGGTGGAGGCTTTAAAAAAATCACTTCATAATGTGTTACTTGTGGAAATTATGCTGGAGTCAAATTCAGATAATGGGTGGTTTTTATAGTTTCAAAGGGAGCTACTCCCTTGATCTTCTTTCGTGCCCAGCATGCCTTTGTGTCACTTAAATGTTGAAGTTCTCACTTAATATTCTGCAAAGGTCTTACTCCATTATTTTCTATAGACTGAAACAAACTAAAGGCAGAACTTACCACCATTCTCTCTTCCAGATATATATTTTAATACAAAATAATAATATACATCCTGAGAAAGAGTCCTGTGTAATTCAAAAGTTGTTGCATCACACAGTGAACAATGGTTGGATGTAATAAAGGAGTTATGTGACGTTATATTATCCGAAGGGATTATATCTGGTAGATTTAGAACTGCTGTATAATAGTCTCACAGCCCAATCCACCGTAGGTTTCCGGCGGCGGAGCAAATGCTCTGCTGCCGGAAGCTGTTGCAAACATGCTGTAAGGCATGTTTGCGACGACTCTAGAGTAAGGGCCACCGGTGCTACGCCAGCAGCCCTTAGTCTGCCGCCAGATCTCCATGCGGCCGCTGGAGGAAAGTAAACAATCCCTCGGCAGCCGCGTGAGCGGTCCGGGCGGTGAGGGAGGGGGCCCATTGACTGAACCGGCCCAGGAGTGGGCAGGGATGGTGTCTGCCATATCCCTGTCACCCACCAGGCTGGATCAGCCGTTACACAGCCTCCTCTTACTTTCAACAGCTATTTAGCTGGCATGAATCCGTGGAGGCCCACCGGGCCGTCCCCAGTTTACACTGGGGGAAGGGGACGAACGTCCCCTTTCCCCGAGTAGACCTCCAGGCCACGTCAGCGCGGCTTGTAATGGGGATAGGATTAGTTAGGATTGCGCTCTCAGTCTCTAATGAGATGAAAAATTTGGAGTGGACTGCAAATTCTCTGTTCCAGCCTCCCTCCTCTTATATGACAGTTCTTCCTGCCCTTCTCCAACAGCTTTACAGCATAGTCCTGCATAACGTAACCCCAGCAGAACTATAGTTCCACCCAGAAAAGGTGTTGCAAATGTGCCTTATGGGACATTTGCGGTGCCCAGGGAGTAAGTGGCACCGGCAGTGAGGCCAGCACTGCTGCTCCCCCAACTGCAGACCAGCAGAGCAGCACCCGATGCAGGTAAGGCCAGTCAGTCGGGGCAGTGGCAGGGGAAAGGCGGGGAGGATTGGGCTGCCCATCATGGTTAACAGTTACGCTTCCACTGGACCATGGTTAATGCTACTGAGCCCTGTGCTTGGGCCTGTGTCATGGCCACAAATACAAGTGGGTTCACTGTTCAGAGACATAAAGAAAGCAATAAATAAATAATTCAGTTTCCATGGCCTCTCACCTGCTTTTGGGTCCAGTAAGAAATATTAAAATCAAAACAAAAACGGCAAGATAGAGGTCAGGGCTATGAAAACAGGCAATGTTTGTTTCTTTAGTAACAAAAATGTGACCGTTTCCTTCACTGACGAGCGTTGATAAGCATCTGTAGGTGCATTAGCAGCATTCCAGATGAAATTAATCTTTCTTCATGATGTCATACAAAAGAGTATATGTTCCTCATCGTTAATAGTTGTTTAATGGCTTTTTCAAATGGATTTATTTTTGTAGAGACAATATGTTACATATCAGTGTCACAATTGCCTCATGTTTGGGTACAGTCCAACTGAAATTAACATTGGAGCTGACACAGCAATGTTGGAGAATGCCAGTGCAAATTCTGGCTTCTCTGTCAGCAAACAGCAGTGCACCCATTATTTAAATAAATTGTGTTTTTATTATAACATTTAAATGAGTATTATAATAATGGAGGAAACGAAGCCATGCACTTTTCACTGAAAGATAACACTCTGCAGCAATGTCAGGGGGGAAAGCTAGAATCTAAAGACCTATTTTAGATGCCTCCAAGGAATTGCAGCAGAGTGGTGTAGGCAGTGGTGTCGCTCTAGGTGGGGCGGAGCTCTAAGTTCCGCTGTGCTCCGACCCACTGCTACATGCCCGTACGAGGCAGCTCCGTCCCCATGCTTTCGGAGCCTTTCAGGGCAGCGAAGACAATGTGCAGGAGACTCCCTGCACGTTGCTTTCGCTGCCCTGAAAGGCTCCTAAGGCAAGGGGGCGGAGCCACCTTGTATGGGCGTGTAATGGTGGGTCAGAGCACAGCGTAACTTAGAGCTCCACCCCACCTAGAGCGACGCCACTGGGTGTAGAATTTAGAATAAAGGGTTAGGACCAGGGAGGCTAGGACCAGGGAGGCATCCGAGGAGGCCCGTTGGGGCCTCTGGCACTTACACTGGACCGTGGGAACAGGACGAAATCCTCTACCCCGTGGTGAGTCCTGGTCACGGTGGTGTAGGCCATGGTGTAGGTGGCGTAGGCCCCATTGCCATCTTAGGCAGGATTGGGTTGTGAGGGACCCAGGGCCTATCACCATCTCAGCCTAACCAGTCACACAAGGAAGATAGAATGCAGGACCATAACTACATGCTACCCTAAGCAATGTAGAGCAGCGTTTCTCAAACTGTGGGTCGGGACCCACTTGGTGGGTGGCAACCTGATTTCTGGTGGGTCCAAGGTGATGGAAAGATTAGATAAGTAATTGCCACGAGCCCTGAGGCTATTCAAAAATCAGATAGCTACTAATTGCCCTTCAAAGAGCTGAGCTCCTGCAGTTTGCAAGATAGCTGCTAATTACCCTGCAAGGGTGGCCAGTGGGTGGCGCAGCGGGTTAAACCGCTGAACCATAAGCTGTCTATCGAAAGGTCGGCAGTTCGATTCCCGCGACGGGGTGAGCTCTCGTTGCTTGGCCAGCTCCTGCCAACCTAGCAGTTCCAAAGCATGTCAATGCGAGTAGATAAATAGGTACCGCTTGCGGGAAGGTAAACAGTGCTCCGTGTTCCAGTTGTATGCTACGTGCTGCGGCAAGGAGAGTCATGCCGGCCACATGACCACGGAGGCGTCTTCGGACAACGCTGGCTCTTCGGCTTTGAAATGGAGATAAGCACCACACCCTAGAGTCGGACACGACTGGACTTAATTGTCAGGGGATACCTTTACCTTTTTACCCTGCAAGCAGCTGAGCTCTTTACATGTAAATAAATTTATTTATTTATTTCTAGATCACCTTTTTTAAAAAGTTTCATAAAGCTAGGTGGGTCCCGATAGAGTGTCATTTTGAAAAGTGGGTTCTGGTGCTAAAAAGTTTGAGAACCACTGATGTAGAGGAAGACTGGGATTAAAAAATGAAATTAATAATAGCGGTTTTATGTTGTGTATGTTTTTTTTTCCTTTTAGCAATAAATTCTCATTTCATAGCCATTTCACAAACTGCTTTTGAAATTCCCTTCAGGTTCAAAGAGGATGTACTATGTGGCATGAAGATTTGCTGTTCAAGGCACAGAAGTCCTTGTGTGTGGAACTAGTTACATAGTTCTTTGAATCCCAGCCAGTGAGTGACATACAGTCAATTCTCGTTAACCGCTGGGGTTATGTAACTGTGGTTACCGAATCACTGATCCTATGGGGAAAACAGAGTTAGGTTCCTGTGGACCTTCTTTGCTATACACTTGGATATATGAACTTCACATCTCTGTCCCATTAATCTAAATTTTGCATATAAATTCTCTGGGCTCAGATTATGCCATTACTGTGTTCAGTTAGCAGTTAGCACTTGCCTGTGACTTGTTAAACCTGCAAGAAAACTGAGAGCACGTGGAGACTTGTTAAGCTGGCAAGAATGACTGAGAACATGTTAAGCCACAAGAACAGAAGCCGCGAGAACTGTGCGAAAAGCAAAAAGTTCCTCAGAATATTTTGGGCTGTGAATGGGAGTGAAGAGACCATGTGTGTGGTGACATAGGTAGCACTTTTATTGATGTGGATAAGCAAAATCTACAGGATCGGTGTCCATGCTTAAAAAGAATTGGCTGCATGTGTAGGTACGCAAGGAAGGCTTAAAAAATGAAATTTGGACCCTTTTTAGTTCAGGAATTTGAATGGCATTGTTTCCTCATATTACTGTGCTCCTTGAATGGCATGTTGCTATCAAGAAGAGGCTATTGTGCACTGAAAACTTTCTTGTTTCTTGTTCTAATATAAAGATAATGTTGTGCTCTTGGGGCTTTGATATATACCAACTTGCAGACAGGGCTGAATACACAATTGTACCCTGAAAAAATTGGAAAGTAGCAATCGTCCATATGGAATCTACATTTGCAGACTCATGGGCACAAATTCTGATCAGCAGATTTAAGTTTAGATTTTTACCCCTTTCTGCCTCCAAAAGGTCCCTCAAAGTAGCTTACATCACATCCAGAATACAAATGCAATGAAACAGGACACAATAAAAAAATACAATTCAAACAATAAACCACATACTAACCAGCTGAAAACTACCGTAAATGTCATTGAGAGCACAGAAAATCAATTTATATTAACTTAATGTGGCAAGGAGTTCCATAGATGAATTACATGCTGGGTAAAGAAATATTTTCTTTTGTCTGTTCTAACTCTCCCTCCACTCAATTTTAGTGCATGTCCCCTGCTTCTGGTGTTGTGCGAGAGGGAGAAGAACTCGTGAGCCTTCATTCTGTCCCAGGGTTATGACCCCATGAACAGAGTGCCTAAGGGAATGAAGCAAATGAGTCTGAGAAGGAAATCCTCTGGCCGTAGCCCCAGGGCAACCCTTCTCAAGAAGCCCCTACACAGGAATTGTACACAGCATCCCATCCATAGCCAGAGGACTTGTGTTTTTGTCTGGCTCTCCAAAGGGGACTTGCCTTATGCTGCCCACTGGAATCAGTACACTCAAAGTGAACTGGAAACATTGCATTGATTCATACAGCAGTTGACCTTTTATACCCCATTGCCATATGATTTTTAGACATGGGGCATGCCTCATGTGCTAGTTTTTCTACCCTGAACTACAGCAAATGCAATTCATCAGTAGTGATGTAATTAGGTGATTATGGCAACCCTTGATGAAAAACAAATTCCCCCAGACTCACAGGAAAGTTCATAATAGTTACATTTGTGGATCAGATGAGGAGATTGTAAGAGGTGAACAAAGCTCAAGAGTATAAATTAATTAAAAACTGTTAGCAATTTTAATTTCTTTTCAATGTGTTATTTCAGAACGATGATCTTGAGTTTACATTTCCAAGACTATTAAAAGGAATAAAAGCACTCTAAAATCTTTCCCAGAAGTAAAGACTAGCTATATAATATACGATCATTTCTTTTCCAAGAGATTATATTCCTCCAAGGCATAATTCATTAGCAAATGCTTTTTAATGACTACTTCCTCATTTAAAGAAATTAAATAATACAGTTCAGACACAAATAATCTCTTGAAATCTCATTAGAATGCATGGGTTAGTATTTAAATTGCTATCTTGTTTTACTTTGTCAGACCAGAATGTTACTGCTGAGCTGACCCTGTAGAAGGAAGGTCATACAGTAAGTAGAGAAGGTGGCACATGTGTAGAAAACTTTGCGCACAGCGTTTGTTTCTGTAAGTAGGCGAGTGTTCTATGCATGCAATCGAAATGTTCCATAGAACACAGAAGAGGAATGGGTAGCTCTTGTCCCTGTGAGACTTTGGACATAGCTCTCATCAAATTAAGGACGCAATCCTGTGTAGCGCGTCCTAGGCTGGCCCAGACCATCACAGAGCTCCCCCCTGACTGATCTCTGTAGCTTGGGATTGTGGCAGCAGACAGAAACTACCAGTTTCCTCTGCCGTTCAGCTGCTGGTCCAGTAAAGAGGAAGCAAAGAGCAAGAAGGGGTGCGTGCACACTAATCACTAGGCACTTCTCCCCTTGGCCAGCCTGCCTTCTCCCCGATACCTCTTCCTACAGGCTTGCATCAAGGAGGTATGGGGGCCATCAAGGAGGTTGTGTGGTGGGTGCCATGGGGGTTCCAGTGCAGAATTTTGCCCGATGGTCCCCAACAATTTGGCACCAGCACTGGGTATGATATAGCATGCACATTTGTTTGTTTGTTTGTTTTACTAGTAGTTAATCAGAGGTTAACTACTAATATGGAAAATTAACATTTATTTTGTTAAATATTAGCTAATTATACACATGGTCATATACCTTTACCTCCCATTGATTTCAGTAGGAGAGACCGGTAGCATATGCAGCTTAACTTTCCCATTTAAATCAACTGAATTTAAACGTACCTGACTTCAACTGGATTGTTTTGTTTTTGCACGTTGCTCATCTAATACAGCTTATGCGGAGGAATTTTTGATGGAAGATGTTTTATACAGGCCATTTAAGGATGGAGAATACAATATCACTGAAGTATGCAAATGGCATCCTAGGATTTTTTAAAATACTAAATGAGTTTTCTTGGAGACATTGCATTACATGATATATTTTAACTCCCCAATCTCTGCTGTTTCTGTTGAAATCAGCTATGTTATTTTCCTCCCATGGGGAAACAATACAAGCCATCTAACAGACTCAGAGTTAGAAATAAGGATCCGATCCTCCCCTGATGTAAATTTCTTAAATAACATCTATTTCAACAGAACTTGTGTAACATCATATGTTGAAGAATTAAGGCCCCAACAGAGCTGGTGATGATTGCAACAGACAATGACAGAAATGTATTTTGATTACAGCTATTGTGCCTTAAATATGAGAAACAGCTGCAGCAGTTTCTCGGGAATAAAGCATATCCAAGTTGCTCACTTTTAAAAATTAATGTAAGAGAACAATTGCACCTTAAGTGTGTGTTTCGATAAAAAAATAAAATTCTCATGCTCCCACAATGATGCTCTCCTCATGTACAGGAAGAAAACTAAACTTTTGTGAGAGGATTTCAATTTAAATCAATTTGAGAGACTTGAGATAAGTATGAGTCTAAGCTTAATTCAAATCTCTTCACAGCATTTTCATAATACAGAACACAGTGTTTAATCACAGAAATTCTTTGGATAATTTTCAAATTAGTCATAGAGTCTATACAAGATCAGATAATAAATAACCAGATACAGTATTTTCAAATAACCAAGTCATGATCAGAATGGATTGAATCCGTGCCTCTTCTCCCAATGGCTCTAAATTCATATTTTATGGAATGACATTTTTTTATGTTGTTGATTCCTGGTACCCCGAATAAAAAAATATATTGGGGGGGAACCCTATCTCAAGAATATATGGAATGTATGGTACACGTTATTAGGACCTTAAGATTTATCTGGTTCTTATTAAGATAAAGAGGTTTGGAGACCATGGAATGGAAATGTATCGAGTGTATTTAAAAGTTATATCCCCCCCCGATAATTACAGATTATTACAGATTGCGCTGTAAGAATATTAAGAATACTTATATACTGCTTATCAACAAGAGTAGTTCACGAAGCAGTTTACATAGTAAAATAAATCAATACATTGTTCCCTGAACCCAAAGGGCTCACAATCTAAAAAAAAAAATACAGAAGAGACACCTGCAAGAACCCCTGAAAAAAAAAAGGCATACTGGGCTGAAGAGGGCCGGTTGCTCTTCCCCTGCTAAATATAAGCAGACACCATTTGAAAAGGTGTCTCTTTGCCTTGTTAGCAGGGGCGCCTAAGATGCTACATATCTTGCTATGTAAGATGCAAACAAGTGGGGGCATAAGTTTATGTATTGCTCAGCTGCAGTGGAGGACTGATTTTTGAAACCCCAAAGGCAAAACTAGATGTATAATCTGTTGCAAAGCCAGGACTGGAAATGTTAATCAAAGCAAATTCTATACACACAGTGGAAAGGTGGCTTAATAAGGACATTTTGGAAAGGAGAATGGAGAATTATTGGTAGCAAACCATATGATGGCTTGAATTTAATAATTGAAAAAACCATTGTATGTACTGTACCAATAAAAGTGTTTATAAATATGACCATCTAGTGCATTTCTCTTCACAGTTAGAGTAGCTTATATAGCTGTCAAAAATGAATGACTGCATTCATTCCAGAAGAGTGGGAGAAAAGACTGAGCAAACAGAGATGAGAAGATTAAAAATGAGTTCTTTGTTTTTCTTAGCATTTCAATCACGCATCTCCCTCCACAAGTGAAATTGTATTGTTGGACATCTACTCAGCTATAGAACAGCCGTAAACCACACTCTGGAATAAGTGAATCTCTAGCAATGTTGATGCTAGTTAAACAATCATCTTATCTTTTAAGAAGTCACAACTAGTCACAACAGAGGTGCTTTCTTCAGTCAAACCACAAGTCCCCAGTTATTTCCTCTCAAAAGTGTTGCCCCCAGCTAAGCCCCCTGTAAATCTGGGGTGCTGAACAGTGGCGTCGTCAATGGTGGGGGCCTTGGGCATCAGGATCGGGCCCCAGGCAGCAGGCGGGCGGGGGGTGCAACGGCGGCCGCGCGAATCGTCCCGTTTGCCGGGGCGAGCGAGGAGAGCCATCGGCGTGTTTGGCCCTCCCGCCCGCCCTGCGCCTCTGAGTGAGCGATAAAGGCTGCTGCCATTATGTCACTTCCGGCACAGCGGGGGGGGGGCGGTCATAGGAATGCTACTGCTGCTGGAACACCATCAATGTGGATGAGACGTCCCAGTATGGAGCCGGAGCCGGAGCAGAACTAACTCCATTTTGTATTTGCCAGCTAAAGGGCCTTCAATTTGACTTCGAGCTGACCCAGTATAACCCCTACCCTTGTATCAGCATTTTGCCTCTGTGCCTTATCTCCTACGCTCAGAGTGTACAGGGAAGAGTTTGTCTCAACTAGCAAAGGAGGGCGGAAGGGGGGAGAAACACTGAGCAGTTTCAAGGCTAGGGAGGAATGTGACGTGATGGGAAAAAGTTCTAAAAAGTTACTGTATTTGCCTTGCATTACTTTGCTTTGCCACAAGAAGCTGAAGAAAACTATTTAAGCTAGCTGCGTCTCGCTACACTTTGCACATGATCTGAACACTGTCTCCGTGTGCTTTGCTTGGTACCATGCAATAAAGCTCTCTGCTATACAGTATCCCTCCACCTGGCGTGTTCAATTGGATCGTGCTCACTCCGGAAACGAACTCACGCTTGCCCCAGCCTGCTGGGAGGGCAACAAAAGGAATCTGTCTTTATAAACAGTGCCAATGGGGACTTCCTGTCTGGGTCAGGTAGCAGCTGTGGTGATGGGGGTCTAGGTGCAGCCCCCTTGCCTACTGTGCAGTTCCATTTCACATCAGCTCCAGCCACTGCAGCTACAATTCTGCAAAAACAGACTGAACAAGCACCAAGGACCAAGCATGTGCTTAAAATAACATGTAGTTTGACCCGCAAACTTCCTGTCACTCAGGGAAAGAGCGTGAAATGCTTCCATAGATGCCATTTGTCTCAGTGTTTTTTTCAAGGTTGTAAACATTGCCAAACAGAAAAGGTAATCTTGTGAGCTGCTGCACTATCAGACCTTAATTTGTATCTGACAAGATAAGACCTAGAAAATAGCTGCCTTAATAGCTGCAATTTTAAAAAAGGAAAGTTGTAATTTAGCTGGATTCTCTAAAGAGAGGGGAAGTGGAAATTAGTCAAAAGTACTTTCAAGAGACTGTATATGTTAGAAAATAATGAACAGGAGGAAACATATCAGGAGACTGGACAAAGCATTGGAGCTAGTTTACTTCATGCATTTTACATACATGGAATTATTATATAGAGTAGCTACTATTTTCTTTAGTCTGCGATCATTAATTCAAGTTGCTTTCACCTTATACAATTGTGACTGGGATTAGAGGCTGCCTGTGAAGATTTCAGCTAAAGCAATGTCTTGAGGGGCATGGAAAAATCACTACAAGGTATTTGTACTATTGTAATGGGGACAGGTTTTGAAGCAAGTTTTCTGCAGGTGATAGGTCCGTCTGTAAAGATGTGCACAGTGCTAAGATTTTACCTGATTCCACATTGATTTCACATAAGGAAGGCTGAGCGCCGAAGAATAGATGCTTTCGAACTGTGGTGCTGGAGAAGACTCCTGAGAGTCCCTTGGACTGCTAGGAGATCAAATCAGTCAATCCTAAGTGAAATCAACCTTGACTGTTCCCTGGAAGGACAGGTACTTAGGCTGAAGCTCAAATATTTTGGCCACCTAATGCAAAGAAGAGAGGACTCTCTGGAGAAGACTCTGATGCTGGGAAAGATTGAAGGCAAAAGGAGAAGGGGAAAGCAAAGGATGAGATGGTTAGACAGCATCACCGATGCAATGAGCATGAAAATGAGCGAACTCAGGAAGATAGTGGAGGACAGGAAGGCCTGGCGAGATATGGTTCATGGGATCACGAAGGGTTGGACACGACTTAACGACTGAACAACAACAACAACCCTCATAGTCATGGAGGGGAACAAAAATGTTAGTATCAAATGTGACACGAACAAGAAGCAAGCAGTCACAGGAAATGCTTTCAAGATGGGATGTATAAATGAACTGAGTTTCTGAGATGTGATTACTTGAAATCAATGTTGTTGTTGTTCAGTCGTTAAGTCGTGTCCGACCCTTCGTGATCCCATGAACCATATCCCGCCAGGGAGTTAGTTGATTTCATTTAGGATTGACTGATTTGAACTCCTAGCAGTCCAAGGGACTCTCAGGAGTCTTCTCCAGCACCACAGTTCTAAAGCATCTATTCTTTGGCGCTCAGCCTTCCTTATGGTCCAACTCTCGCAACCATACATTGCTACTGGGAACACCATGGCCCTGACTATACGAACTTTTGTTGGCATGGTGATATCTCTGCTTTTTATTATGCTATCTAAATTTGCCATAGCTCTCCTTCCAAGGAGTAAGCGTCTTTTAATTTCATGGCTGCTGTCTCCGTCTGCAGTGATCTTGGAACCCAAAAAAGTAAAATCTGTTACTGCTTCCATTTAAACATGTCTATGAGGGTAGACATGTTCAACAGTGATACAATGCACAATTACAACTGTTGTGAAAAATAGATCAAACCCATTCATGAAAAATAGATCAAACCTTAGGATCAGAATACCTATAGGACTGCATCCCTCCATATGAAACAACTGAGGCTGCCTCCTTCCATTAGTCCCATCTGTGATGCCACAGTGGCATACCTTAGGCTGCAGTCCTATACATGCTAACGTGGGAGTAAGTCCCATTGAATTTAATGGGCCTTAATTCTGACTAGACATGCAAAGGATTATGCTGTAAGTAACATAGTTTGGATGGATTATGCATAGGCCTCTGAGACCCCACTCTCCTCTCGTGACTGTTTTATATGTATCCCCTGCTAACTGGGCAAGAGGCACTTTTACAATTGGTGCTCCTCTTATATTTAGCAGGGGGAGAGTAACTGCTCCCCTTTCACCCCAGCACAGTGTCTTTCTGGTGGCTGTTTGCTGGTGGTGTCCTGCATCTTTTTTTAGATTGTGAACCCTTTTGGGACAGGGAGCTATTTAATCATTTGATTTTGTCTGTAAACCGCGTTGTGAACTTTTTGTTGAAAAGCGGTATATAAATACTGATGATGATGATGATGATGATGATGATGATGATAATACAGTTATATCACACATTGTCAATCATTTGACCATTTAAAAAGATTTACTGCTTACTGTTAATGACAAAAATCACTAATTTATAATATGGTTAATTTACCAATTGTTTATATTTCAATCCTGCCCTTTGCCCTAAGAGTTCATGATTGGTACACATAGAATTATCTCATGTTATACTCACAAGACTGCAAGGTAAATTAGACAGAGACATTGGCCCAAGGATACTGAGCTCCCAATCCTATCAGAATCCTAAGCATTTCAGCAGCACAAGGCCTTTTCTGACGCCGTCTCATGCTTCTGGGCCACCGCCACAAATGGGCGGTGGCATGGTGCACGCAGCAGTGGCTCCTGAAGCCTCCTTCTTTACTGGTACGTTGGTGGCAGAGGTGTGTCATGGGCAGGGAAGGGGTTGGCAGCGGGAGTTTGGAGGCAGATGGGGAAGCAAAGGGGAGGGAAGGGGTGGATCTCAGCAGCATCAGTGTGCACCAGATCCAATCCTGTCTTTCCCAGGCTGCCCCACCACTTTTCTCTCCTGGGACCTAGGCCAGGAAAATGGCTGCTGTAGGTCCGAGGAGACACATAGGTGATCAGGCAGCCTACTGGGGGGTAAGTAAAATATTTTACTTACCTCCTACTGGCTGTCCAATTGCCCCTTCCACCATTGGCGTATGCACTGTCATTGTGGCTACATTGGCACCAATGGTGGAGGATAGGATTGGGCAGCCAGTCAGCTTCATAAGTGAACAGACATTTGAATCTGTCTCCTCCTGGTCTAAGTCCAGCACCCTAAGCACTACACTGCCCTGACTCCATTGGTCTCACTGATATTAATATGATGCAGATATTTGAAGGCTTTTTGAAAATGTTTTTTAAGGTGATATATACTATGGAAAACTCTTCAATAACTGAGGCTCATATATTGGAAAACTGAATTTTTATTTGTATTAACAATGTTCAAAGCTATATTTGAGTGTGATACAGTATACATGAAACATATATCCAATAGAGATGTTCAGCCAAATCTAAGTTGAAAAAAAATGGACATCAAGGGAACTCCACCCAAATATTGAGTCATAAGTCATGATTGCAACGAAAGAAAAGTGAATAAAGTCATTTCCTTTCCACTGACTTCACTGGGCTTTTGTTCAAGTATCAGTCCGTATCCTGTGTACACTTGGACTGGCTTAAATTTATGTACATGAAAAAAAAGAAAAGAAATGCATTAAATCTTTTTGCAGCCTCTTCTCCGCCCGTCTGTTTTCGAGTCTCCATTGTAATAACAAATCCTAATATGAGGGTGAAGGAGAGAGAATCCATTATTGGCATATTTGAGGCCCCAAGAAACGGAGAAACTTCCCTGCCTTTCTGCAGAGCCCCAACCGTTCCCAAAGCCCCTGCTGCCAGGATAAAAGAACAAAAGCAGCCGCACAATAACGCCGCACTGTTTTTCAAGGACAGCATTGTGACTGAGCCTGGGGCCTCCTGTTCTTTAAAACCCTGTGAATGATTTGATCCTCCTGTGACATGTATTGTTAGAAATGTTACACTGGGTTTTACTCCAGCAGAAAAGAAATATGCTGCGCAGGCAGATATTGTGTAGGTGTGTAGGCCACCACGTCTTCCTTTCTAGTTGAAAACAGATTGAAAGAGGAAAGGAACATTTTTTCCTGTGGACCCAGGCTGCCCCCTTGGCAGGAAGTTCTTTGCAGCTGCACTGCTGGCCACCTGTGACAGCAGCCCTCAATAGCCGAATATCCTGTTGGAGAACTTGGCTGCTGAGCTGTCCAGGATGATTACTGGGAAGCAAATTGTGACTTTCCAGGTTTTTCACATGCAGATCAGGTATGAAGAGAATGCTGAATTAATGCAAAGTTTAGACCCTTGGGGCCCTGTCTCTTCATGCACGACCTGTTTTCGCTTTTTTATTTATTTCTTGAGCTAGCATGATTTTAACAGTACATTTTTTAGAGAATGCTTTCTTAGCACTACCTATGTATTTGTCGAAAACTAGCTTTGGACAAGCTCTTATGGCACTAGGCATACATAGATGAACGAGACATCAAATTAGGGCCCAGACCACAGATTTTTGCAAAGAAATAGTGGTTTTGCCAATTCACCTCTCCACCTCACCCCAATAAAGAAAATCAACAAAAGGAAAAAATGCAACCCTGAGCTATTGCATTCTGCATTCAATGCAAATGTTCGTAAGATACTAGCTTTAAAACCCCTAATGTCGTTTCACTGAAATAAACCCCCTCTACATATTGACTGAACTGTTGAGGTGTTCTAGAATGCCACCCCTCCACTGAGATGCTGGAGAGGGAGGAGACATCCTTGGCCCCATCTTGACCTTCACAGGGCAAGGTGAGAGGAGGCTGACCTCCCATTGGGTGTCCAAGCCAGCTGGGGCAGTGCTCAGCCAACCATTGCTGTGAAGAGCCTCATCCCCAGCACTGTGCATCTGGGAGAGCTTGCAACCCCTTCCCACTCATCCATTTGAATAGCAGTGGCTCCTGAACCCTCCTTCTGCATTGGTAAGTTGGTGGTAGAAGTGTGTCATGGGCAGGGAAGGGGTTGGCAGGCAGGGGGAGTTTGGAGGCAGATGGGGGGCAAGGGGGAGGGAGGGGTGGCTCTTAGCAGCACCAGTGTGCACCAGATCCAATCCTGTCTTTCCCAGGCCGCCATACCACTTTTCTCTCCTCAGACCTAAGCCAGGAAAATGGCTGCTGTAGGTCCGAGGAGACACATAGGTGATCAGGCAGCCTACTGGGGGGTAAGTACGTAAAAGTAAAACATTTACATAAAAGTAAAACATTTTACTTACCTCCTACTGGCTGTCCAATTGCCCCTTCCACCACTGGATGCAGTGCGTGCGCTGTCATTGTGGCTGCATTGGCGTCAATGTTGGGGGGATAGGATTGGGCAGCCAGTCACCCATTTGAATAGTCTGGGATGATGATGATGATTAACAGTATTTATATACCGCTTTTCAACAAAAAGTTCACAAAGCGGTTTACAGACAAAAATGAAATGATTAAATGGCTCAGATTAGCTGGTTGCCTCTGGGGAGCCGGGTAGGAATGTTTTGCTTTTCACCCGATTGGCTGTTGGTGTGGTGTTAGCCCAAGCAGCCATAGCTGGCAGGTACAGTGCAGGACAGGAAATAGGAATAGGGCCTGGTGTACACTCTGAAGTAAGCAAGGGTCAGGGAAACCAGGATCAATCCCAAGAGGCTGTCAGCTCAGGGAAGTCCCATTGAAAAGAGTGGGACTTACACTGAAGTAAACCTGCATCTGGTCCCATCAATTCCTGGCAAATAGAAGGGGCGGAAATGGAAGCAGTAACAGATTTTACTTTTTTGGGTTCCAAGATCACTGCAGACGGAGACAGCAGCCATGAAATTAAAAGACGCTTACTCCTTGGAAAGAAAGCTATGGCAAATTTAGATAGCATAGTAAAAAGCAGAGATATCACCATGCCAACAAAAGTTCGTATAGTCAGGGCGATGGTGTTCCCAGTAGCAATGTATGGTTGCGAGAGTTGGACCATAAGGAAGGCTGAACGCCGAAGAATAGATGCTTTTGAACTGTGGTGCTGGAGAAGACTCCTGAGAGTCCCTTGGACTGCTAGGAGATCAAATCAGTCAATCCTAAATGAAATCAACCCTGACTGTTCCCTGGAAGGACAGGTACTAAGGCTGAAACTCAAATATTTTGGCCACCTAATGCGAAGAGAGAACTCTCTGGAGAAGACTCTGATGCTGGGAAAAATTGAAGGCAAAAGGAGAAGGGGAAGGCCAAGGATGAGATGGTTAGACAGCATCACCGATGCAACGAACATGAAAATGAGCGAACTCAGGAAGATAGTGGAGGACAGGATATGGCGGGATATGGTTCATGGGATCATGAAGGGTCGGACACGACTTAACGACTGAACAACAACAACAACAAAAACCTGCATAGGATTGTGATGTGAATGATAGAAATAAGCACATTTTATTTAATGAATGTTTTTGTATATTGTAATGTCACAGGAGCAAGTGTAATCCTTAAACTACATTCTCCTTTTGCGGCACCTCATTAGAATAACTGATGTAATTAAACATGTTACCTTTGCCTTTGAAAGCAGCTGCTGTTTCCTCAGGAGCTTCTGTGACCCTTCTGGAAATGCCACACCATCTATAAAGGGCCAAATTCATTGTTGTGGTGATTCTATCAAATTAGCTGATGAAGCAAGGAAACAATTGGTCGTAAAACTGACTGCAAACACAAAAGGGCCTGGCAAATCTCACAAGTGTGAATTCACTGCTGGAATGTATTAATATTAATGGAAAAATCTGGGCAGCTGTCCCCTGACTGTACTTGGCCCATTTTACAGAAGGGTGTTTTTCCCCCCCTTTCTTTTAGCAAATTGCAAAATAACTGCTCTCTCCCACAAAATAAGAATTAAGTTTTGTAATGTATGTTAAAATGCTATTAATCAAATATAAACATCAGGATGAGATTCCTTCCAGATGAGCAAACATTGTGGTGGGATTCCCAGCAGCGAAGAGATCCCCTGCTAATCTCATTGAGCATTTTTTTCTTCCTCCCCAGGAACTCATCTTTCTCACTGTAAGTATGTAAAAGGTTGTATGTTTCCACAGCCACACTGCCAAATGCAGTCTGAAAAAAATGGATCTTTGGAGTCTGTCTCTGCTGGTCTCTGTCAAGCCGCTTCTGCTCTCATTTTCCTTTTTGCCAAGTTTAAAGGCACAGAAGCCTGGATCCTATGCTGCTGTAAGGCAGGGCTGGGCTGCTGATAGGAATGTCTTCCGATGTGTTTCCCATCCCTTTTCCTTCTTGAGCAGAAAATTACCATGGATCATCAGGTCTCGTTTTTAAACATTTAAAAGCAAGTCAGTGTGCTAGACTGACCTGGGAAGGAGTGTGCAGGGGCAATTGAAGGCAAACCTGATGGGTGTGCAGAGAGAATGACGTTTGGCTGGAAACTTCAGCCAGCCTCAACTCCACCTTCACCTTGCAGTGTTAACGAGGCAGGGCTGTCGTAAACCACTGTCTCTTAACCACAGGCTCTCCAACCTGTAATGTGGATAAAATTGATTGCATTGGTGTTGCAACAGCAATTTTAAAACAGTTACAAAACTTTTTTAAAAAAATAAAATAAAATATGAAATAAGACCGGAATTAGAGCACGAGCTCCTAGCCTTACTGCTATGGGTGGTGTGGTGTGTGTGTGTGTGTGTGTGTGTGTGTGTGTGTGTGTGTGAGAGAGAGAGAGAGAGAGAGAGAGAGGCATATAATTATTACAAATCTATGCTATATCTATGGAATGATCAATAAGAACTCGACTTCTTATTGGTTATACTAGCGGTTCTCAAAGTTCTCCCCGCGAGTTGCATTCCGGGTTGTGCAGTCATTGTCTGGAACTCTCCACTTCTGGAAGCCTATCAAAATCCTAGTTCTTCATGCAACGCAAGATAATTGAGACATGCCGGAAGTGACATACCGCCGCTGCTGCAGCAACTCCCTTCAGAGATGCAGGGGGGAGGGTGGGCCAAACCCATTGCCTTCTCCGCCACCTGCTGTTTACGCTGCCAAAACGGTGCAATTGTCGGCCCCTGACGCCACTTTGTCACCCCCCTCTTTTCTCCTAGGGGCCCACCCACCCCCCGCCCCCTGGCAACGCTTCTGTCTAACTGAATGAATAATTGCCTGTAGGTTTCATATCAGTGAAGGACAGACCATGAAAGAGTAAATGAACAGCCAGGAGGGCCTTCAATAATATGTAACAACACAGGGAGTAGGGCCCACAAAGCAGTCTTTGCTTTAAGAACAGTTACCAGCATGTAATTTTCATTTGTGAAATGGTGAACAAACAGTACTGTATATGAGATAAAGATGCTACCAAAAAGTGTTTGCACTGGACTGCATACAACAAAGAATATTGTAAGGAATTGCAATTCCTATGAGGAGAAAGAACAGATTACAAAGGATACTGCAGCCTATGCAGGGAATTAAGGTTAATTTAATTCTACCTATGTCCACTCTGAAGTAAGCTCAGCTGAATTCAATGGGACTTACTCTCTATACGTGCCTACCTGGGAATAGATTTCATTGAGCTCATCAGGACTTACTTCTGCATAAGCACCCATAGGATTGAGCTGTCAGGCTAGATTCTTTAGTTTTTATTTAGACTTTGAGGACTCAACTACACATTATTGTTATAAACTGCCTTGAGGCTATTTTTTCTTGGCAAAAAGCAGGGTATAAATGTTACGATAATTAATACAGACATGTTGCATTAAACAGTGTGCCAGTAAAGCCTAATGGACCATCACCTTGCTTCAAAGAAGCATTGGGAGGGGGGATTTGAAATGGAAATGTAGGGTGATGATTCCCCCCCCCATATCTGCCGTTCAGTTTGCATAATTAACAAATCTTTTGCATAATATGCAAATTAGACTTCCCAGATTTGGCAAACTGGAATATGCCAACTCTATATATGGCAGATGTACGTTTGTTTCTCCATCTCTCTCAAACAAAATACAGGTAATAATAAAAAGGTGTCAATGTTTAATCATGTGATTACAGAACTACGTAATATCTGTGAGTGAAGGGCTAGCTTTCAAATTTGAGTTTGAAATTGGCTCTCCTCTCAAGGTGAAATCAGTAATTTATATCAAAAACTCCTCATGTGTAGCTGTTAACTATCTATTAATAGTTTAAAAAAACTCCCTGATGAAAGTCTGATCTTTAAAAGCCAAAGGGGGGGAAATGTCATGCGCAAGCTAGATATGAAATTAGTTTTCACTTCAGTTTTCTGAAGTACAAATCATATATCTGGATTGAAGATGGATAAATCGCTTCATAGGAAAAGGGGGGGGGGGAGCCTGTTTTGGTGATAAAGGAAAGGGCAGCAGATTAATCTGCCTGGACTTCTTGTAGCAAGATAAGAGACTTCAGAGAATTTGGGATTTGGTTACTTTTATCTACACTTCCATTTGTAATCATCCTTGAAACCTACAAGGTGCAATCTTGGGAAGATAAGAGTGTCCATACTAAATATTTTGGGCAGGATCAGAGCTAAGCATAGTCCTAGAACTTATTTGCAATGCCAGGACTGAGCCTTGGAATGTGTGACATGATAATAATAAACAAGAATGCTTCTGATCATATGCTGAGTATTTTTCCTTTACCACTAAGAGCTTTTACAGACTTATTTAAAATTATGTTTCATTTTATTCTCTCTTTCTTCTACTTCAGGGGTTCTCAACTGGTGGTACGCATACCACCAGTGGTACTCTGGTCGACCAGAGGTGGTACATGGACCACCAGTCTGCCAGAACCCCACTCTGACACAGCATTTTTGGCCGTGTTTTCATGCCACGTTTTCACTCCCAAGAGGCTCCTGCCTTCAACCGAGCCTCTCAGGAGCGCTGCGAACGGCCCTCCCACCCATCCTGACCATTACCTGCTCTGAAAATGCGAAAACCCAGAAGTAACTGGTAATGATGTCATCACCAGTCACTTCCAGTGGTACGTGAAGGACGAGTGGAACCTGTAGTGGTACTTGGCTGGTCAGGGGTTGAGAACCCCTGTTTTACTTACAACCATTTAAAGCTCCGTAACTGATCTCCTAAACCAAGTAACTGAAAGTAAACATGACTTTTACTTGTTATCTATATGTCTTTAATAGACTCTCAGCCCAATCCTAACCAACTTTCCAGCACCAATGCAGCCCCTAGGTCCAGGAGCACCTTACCTTGAGGAGGCCTCTGTGACTACTACCTCTCCACCACAGAATGCAGCACACACCCCGTTGTCACTGCTGCAGTGGTGCTGGAAATTGGTTAGGACTGGGCTGGCTATCTTCTTTTGAAAAGTTCAGTCTCATGGTTACTGGTAGCCTAATTTAGAGGCACTTTGAGGTTGTTTGCACTGTTCACCCATGTCAACGATCCCAAAACTGTTGAATTTGACCTCTTGCTAGAAGTGTTGCTAATTCCACCAATTTGGTTCAATTTGAGTTATTGTGTGAATGCATGACGTGTGCGTGTGAATGAGCAGTGTTGGCAACAGAGAGGTTCCGTTGTCAACTTTCCCCCTGCGCAATTTTCTGTCTCAATTCTTCCTTCATTAAAGCTTCAGCTGTCTGTTGGAATCAAAATCTAAGGGAAAGAAGGATACCTGAATGTCTGAATGAATCGCTGCTCACCCAAGACTCATTCATTCTGCTCGGAATGCATGCCAAATTGAACGAAATAAGTCGTGCTTTGTCCCGTTTTCCTATTTCTCCAGAACCAAATCCGTACCCCTACGTTTGATGATTCACACGTATTTTCTAGGTGAGTCCTTTTACCTGTGATTACTAAATGGCTCACATGTAAGTTCTTCGCTGCAGAAAGATATATGTGTAGAACTACACCTTACAGCTAATAATAATAACCAGGATGGTGTAGTGGTTTGGGAGTCGGACTTAGACCTGGAAGATCCAGGTTCAAATCCCCGCTCAGCCACGAAGCTTCCTGGGTGACCTTGGGCCAGTCACTATCTCTCAGCCCCACCTACCTCACAGGGTTGTTGTGAGGACAAAAAGGAGGGGAGGAAATATGTACACCACTCTGAGCTCCTTGGAGGAAGGGTGGTATAAAAATGTGAAAAAAAAATTGTACTAAGTGCTGTTCAGATATGGTTTCCTCATACCATAGATAACAGCATTATAAATGAAGACTAGTGGCCTCCTCATGCCCTTTTTCCTTTTCAGTTACAACTCAATGTTGTTAATGGGAATTGTACACATAGTTCATGAGCGCAATGTAGCTTTAAGATAAATGTTATTTCCACACCAGTAACCAATATCATTTTGCAACTAGCAACTACCACTAACAGTATTGAATGTTATTGTCTGAGCTTTAGAAACAAAAATGAAGATTCCAGTGTATTTGTTGCAACATAGTGCTTTTGTATTACAAAACACTGTAGAACTTTCTTTCCAGCTTTTAACCTGTCTACAGACATTTGTCCTTTCCCCGAGGTGTGAAGGAGACAGAGTAAAATCAATATGTGGAAAGCAGGATGACTGTAATACTATTTCTCTTTCTTCAATAACTATGAAGTTAGCCACTGAGGAGAATCACAATAAATCTACAAATGAACTCAGAGTTCACTGTGAATTTGAGCATTGGCTAGAGTTAGACTGAATGAAATTATGTAATGCCAAAGTATTCAGTCATACTTTTTGACAATAAGTTTAGGAAATTTCAAAGGCTCTTCATATAGTTTATGCCAAAAAAAGAAAAAGAAAAAAGCATTTATTTCTGAAGACATCAGGCCTGGAAGTAGTAATCTAGCTTTGGTTACACCATTGCTGAGCATGTATCTTTCTGCAACAAAGGACTTACATGTGAACCATTTAGTAATCACCGGTAAAAGGACTCACCTAGAAAATACATGTGAATCATCAAATGTAGGGGTATGAATTTGGTTCGGGAGAAATAGGAAAATGGGACAAAGCAGGACTTTATTTCGTTCAATTTGGCATGCATTCCGAGCAGAATGAATGAGTCTTGGGTGAGCAGCGATTCATTCAGACACGATTCATTCAGACAATCAGGTATCCTTCTTTCCCTTAGATGTTGATTCCCAGAGACAGCTGAAGCTTTAATGAAGGAAGAATTGAGAAAGAAAATGTGCGCAGGGGAAACGTTGACAGCAAGGCCTCCAAGAAAATTTTTATCAGGAAGTGCAACATTTCTTTTGGGTCCCTTCTCAAAGGGGGAGGGGCGAAACGGGATGGGGAAAGGGTGGCAATGGGGCAGGAAGGGGGAAAACGGGGCAAGGGGAGGGCAGCGACTGCTGGGCTTTCCAATTAGAGCCTAGAGCTACCCGCCTGGTAGACCTGGCCTCCCAGTCGGACTAAGCCTTCCTTTTCATCCGTGAGTCCAGGTTGAGTCCGGGTAAAATCGGAAAATGTTACAGGCCCCCTTCTTTGGCTCCTGGGCCCCCTTTTTGACCCTAGGTCCGGGTACAATTTACCCCCTTTACCCCCCTCTCATGGGTCCTGGTTGACAGCTATTCATTCAGAGGACGACGCGCGACGATTGCCTGTGAGCATAGGATTGGGCTGTAAGTGGGACTTTCTGGAAAGCAAGTTCAAAAGCAGTTCAAAAGGAGTGATCACCTCCCAGCCAAAAGCAACTTTTACCATATTAGGGGATAGTGTCCTAGATGTTGGAAGAGGTTGCAGAACTTTATGCCTTATATTATTATTGTTATTATATGTTGTACATAAAACTGAGCTGCTGGACTATTGCTGTAAAAGTTCATATTACACTTATAATGATGGTATTTATTTGATTACAGTACAGCAAGGAAGTGCATTATTGTTTTAACAGCCCAATCCTATCCCTCGGCAGACTATAGCATGAAGCCACGCCAATGGAGCGCACACTGCATGCTACGGTGGGGGGGGGGGTCAATCAGAAGGTTAACCAAAGGTAAGTTAAAAAAAATCCTTACATCTGGGTAGGCCTTCTGGTTGCCTATGGGTCTCCTCGGACCCATGCCAACTATTTTTCTGGCATGCGTCTGAGAAGAGGAGGGGTGTGTGGCAGGCTAGAAAATTGGGGATAAGATCTGCTATGCATCTTAGATGCTGAAATCCACCCTGTCCAGCCCATTCTCCTCTCCTGCCATCCCCCTCCCCACCCTGGAACACCCCCTCCCCATTCCCACCACCAACGTACTGGCACCTTTGCAGCCCGTGGAAGCCGCTAGGATGCATGCCACACCTCTGGCCATTTGTGCCAGTGGTCTGGAAGCGCTCAATGGCATCCTGGCTTTTGCATCGCCACAAAGGGCCTTATGCTGCCAGAGCTTATGAGTTCCAGCAGCACAAGGCCCAGATAGGATTGGGCCACAACTATGTGTATTCCTTCAGTTCTTTGGGGTGAAATATCTTAGCTGGGCCTATTATCTTCCCACTTTGTTTTGGTTTATTTTTTTAAGATGGTGTAAGAGTTTACTTTTAACTAACATTCAGGCACACAGAATTTGTTTGTTTGAATGACTGTTTGTTTGGAAGACAGTCATTCCTTTGTCTCACCATTTTCAAGTAAATACCGTATTGTCCCGAGTATAAGACGCACCTGACTATAAGACGCACCCTTAAAGTTTGGTGCTATTAAAAAAATTAATTAAATCACTGGCATTAAATTGCAACAGCCTGATTATAAGATGCACCCCTAGTTAAAAAAACTCAAATTAGGAGAAAAAAAGTGAGTCTTATACTCAGACCAATACGGTAGATTGTGAGCAAGAAGCCAAGAAGAAGAAAGAGCAAGAAGTTGTTCATTGCAGTTTCTAAAGGATGTCATTATACTAGGATGTTCATATCTAAAATAAACACCCACCCACACATTAAAAAGAAATATTGGTTTAAACATACTTTACATTGATATCCAATATGCATACATATTAAAGGATACCTACAATACTCATTGTGTGACCTTGAGCTGATCAAAGTAGCTCAGACCTGTAGAAATTAACCATATATAAACCATAGACAGTCTGGTTCTCTGCCTACAGTATAGCTATTCCACTGCCCTGGGGCAAAGCTCTACACTGGGTCTCCACGGTACCTTTTCTGACAATGAATTGGGTGTGACTACTGTCATTGCTTGGCCAGCTTCTGCCAACCTAGCAGTTCCAAAGCATGTTAATGCGAGTAGATAAATAGGTACCGCTTGCGGGAAGGTAAACAGCGCTCCGTGTTCCAGCTGCATGCTACGCGCTGTGGCAAGAAGAGTCATGCCGGCCACATGATCACGGAGACGTCTTCGGACAACGCTGGCTCTTCGGCTTTGAAATGGGGATGAGCACCACACCCTAGAGTCGGACACGACTGGACTTAATTGTCAGGGGTCACCTTTACCTTTTTTTTACTGTCATTGGTATTAAGGGGTCAGGGGTCAGCATGGCCAAGTGGGCCCTCTGATGGGCTTGAGCCCTTGACGAGTGCCAAACTTGGGCAACGTCTTGGTGTCACCCCTGCCTGCCTCCCACTTCTGTGAAATTCCTTTAGCTGCCAATGCTATACTAATGTCCCTATGAACAAGATTCGATACTGTGGTTTCATTTCTAAGTATAATACTGACCTCTGACCAGGTATCTGCAGTTATAATAGCATCATTGTAGAGAAATGAATCATCCTTCTGCATGGATATGTGTAAACACACTACTACTTGTTTCAGAAATATTGCAAATAGTGCAAATGTATTACGTATGGCAAGGGGGGGGGAGAGAGAGAGAGAGCTAGCTCATTTTTTAAGGTGATTGTGTATGAGTAGAGAATTTCTTAGGAAATTGAGTAGGACCTGAATTTTCAACTTTGACTTTACATTGTGTACGTGCTAGACAAACTTTGCATTGAGAAAGCTTGAGAACTAAAGGATTTTAACATGCTGATTGACATGAGCAACCCCAGCTGCCATTTCCTTTCCACAATGTTTCCTATAGATGTTTAGGCCAAGCTACCGGCACTTTAAAAACTGTAGTATACACTTGAGAATTAAATATATGGTTAAAATGAAGCTCTTGCTTAGTTTGTGACAGCTGTTATTGTGAAAAAAATGCTTTGGCTCAAATATATATGACTCTATTTCCTTCTTGGATTTCTGTGGGGAAGAAATATGAATATAGAAGGGAGAGCTGAGGGATCTGTGGGCTTCCCTTCTTTCTTGCTCTCATTATGCTTACTCCATATTGTACCCACGATTTGACAAAAGGAAATAGAAGAATATGATATTTAGTCTACATCTTCCAGACAGCATATGTTAGCATATCTGCCATCTTTTGAAAACGCAAGCTCCTCCTTCTGATCTTGAAGTTCCCACTTCTTCACCTGTAATGAAAATAATTACAAGCAAATCAGAGTACCGGTACATTCTTTAATAATTCCACAAATCTCTACAAATGCCAGTTTCTCATTTCTCTTGCTTGTGAATGCACTTCTTAAAGAGGTAGTGCTAAAGCTGAACATTTTGGTAGCTCAAACCTAAAGTTTTTCAAGGTTTGGTAGGGCCTTAGATCTGGGCTTACAACTCAGGTTTTGTCATTTTACCATACAAACAAGCTCCACAATCTTGTTATTGCTTTGAGCTAACAGTTCGCTAGAGTCATTCATATTCCAGTCTGTCATTTTTCATGGAAGACCATTACGTTGAAACGGTAAATCTGTGTGGCTTTTTAAAAGAACGAATTTGTTGCAGGCATCTGTCTTGCTTTTCACGGATCTTCACTGAAAAATCCATGTGGATCCATGTCAGTTCCAATTACGCCGTGTTTTGCATATACATTGCTCCACAGAAATAATTCTAGAAACTTGCCTGTGTAAGGAAATATTAACCTTTGTCTACAGAAAACTGTCAGTGACATCGTGGACAGAGGGTTCAGATCATTCAGCCACAAAGCTCACCTGGTGCAAGGTCACAGAGATACTGGCTCAACCTCACCTCCCCCACAGTGGTGTTTTAAGGATAAAGTAGGCATGCGTTTCATGGAAGGGGACAGGCTACAAAATAAATATAAGGCATTCCCCCAGTCTCAGTCATTCTCCTCCTCATGTGTTCGGTCAACATGTGAGGAAACAACAGGAGTATACCAGCTAGCTATGTCCTTCAAACTAATTGATCAGCTAACCATGCTCCGCATGTGTCTGAATGCACAGTGCTTCCCCACAAAAGCAA
The DNA here is from genome assembly GCA_026170595.1 of Plestiodon gilberti rubricaudatus. Lineage (NCBI taxonomy): Eukaryota > Metazoa > Chordata > Lepidosauria > Squamata > Scincidae > Plestiodon > Plestiodon gilberti. The sequence goes on from JANXHW010000001.1 coordinate 83,025,019, forward strand.
GTGCTGTACATGTAGATGTCCAGGAAATAGGTAGCTGGAGATGTGGTTTAGCTGGAGTGTGCATGTTTTCCCCCTCCAGGCATTCAGCTGAACACCTGAAGAGGGCTATAATTATTGTTAAACTGCTGATAATCCTGTACCCCAAAACGATTTCAATCGTCATCTAAACACCTGCCATTGTGTGTACAATATATACATAGGTTTAGATGCTGAATTTAGTTTTAGAATTTTTAGATGCTGAATTTAGTTTTAGAAATTGAATTTAATCGCATCTGGAAGAACTACGATTAATCAAAGTGCATCAGAGCCAGAGCTCTGTGTGCTTGATAGAGGTGTGGAAAATACCTCTTTCCACAATGCTGGTTAGCAGCGATTCAAAGCTGCTGCCAGTACGTTTTCCCAGTGCAAATTGATCTGGTTCTTAATATCCTTAAAACATCCTGGGAATCTTTCAGTTTCTGATGTAAAACTCAAGCTCTGGATATAGCTATATCAAGTATGTACTCAAGTAATTATCCCCCCAAAAAATGAAAAGGAAAGAAAAGAAATATGAGAGTGCCTTTCAATTATTTAAATTGCTGCTTCAGGGTAATACATAATGGAGAGTATGTGCTATACTCTATTTCAGCAACAGCATCTCATGGCAATATGATGGGAATAATTACTATTGAAAGACCAAGAGGTTCTCCCAGACTGTACCACAGGTATGTAAATGTAACTTCAGTTAAATAAATTTATAACAACCACAGCACAGTAGAAGCACATGCATAAAATAGGGACCTTCTGCTGCTCAGTACTTACCATTACGTAAGAAAGAACACAGCTGATGGTTGAGACTGCTGGTGGTATTGCAGAAAACAAATGTTGTGGCCTACATGTTAGGTAAAGGTGACCCCTGACAATTAAATCCAGTCGTGTCCGACTCTAGGGTGTGGTGCTCATCCCCATTTCAAAGCCGAAGAGCCAGCGTTGTCCGAAGACGCCTCCGTGGTCATGTGGCTGGCATGACTCTCCTTGCCGCAGCGTGTAGCATGCGGCTGGAACACGGAGCGCTGTTTACCTTCCCACAAGTGGTACCTAATTATCTACTTGCATTGACATGCTTTGGAACTGCTAGGTTGGCAGGAGCTGGCCAAGCAACGAGAGCTCACCCCGTCGCGGATTCGAACTGCCGACCTTTTGATCAACAGCTCATGGTTCAGCACTTTAACCCACTTCGCTGCAAAACAAGCCACATAAAATTTTAACAGGAACATAAAGCGGGCAAAGAAAATGCAGTGAATTTTGACACTGGGAAGTGCAGAACCTGAAGACTTTCCTGAAAATATTGATGGTGGTCTTCAAAGATCTCAGGCAGTAAGTTTCCTCAGCAACTGTGGAGGGAATGGCCAGCCTCGAAAGAATGGTCTGTGACCAGTGTGAATGATCCAAAGGATTGGTGATCGGTTCCACATGTCCGGGGTGGGTGTTGGACTTATGCTTTTCCAACTGCAGCTCAGTGTTGCATGGTAAACCACGTTTGAGGTTGAGGGGGCAGATCATCAAAACTTTTTACAGTATGGATTGGGGATCTGTAGTTCAAATGGGAACCCCCCCCCCTGAAAATTCCACTGGCTGTCATGGGCCCATTGAATACAGGTTCTGAAGATGAGAAGTAGAGATAGACAAACTGTTCTTTTGTCAGCCAGAATGAACTTGGAAATGACACAATTTCTTCTTGAAAAATTCAGAAAGAAATTGTTTCATCTTCCAATCCAATATGAACATGAGAAAAATTTGTGCCCTTCCATTTTTGCTAGCCCTTCCTGCTGAACAAACAGTTTACCTCTCCAGCAGTGGAATGAAGGGGGAGAAGGATGCAGAGAGATTGTGTGGATTTCAGAGGCTCCTATGCACTGGAACCAATGACGGCCCATCCATTAGGTGATGTGACGAGGCTTCCATCAGTGACAGATTGTGGGAGGGCAGCAGATTTGGAGTTCTGTTCATCCCATCTGCCACTGCTACTGTCTCCCTCAGCCTGCTGCAGATGCAAGCTGCACTGATCCACTTTCAACTTGCTAGAAGTGAGTGGAAAGCAGACCATCTGCCTCCTTACCTTGCTCCTGGTGCAGTTTCTTCAAATGCAGTTTGATTTACAGGGACTACCAGTGGCGTTCCTACACCCCCTGTGTGTGGGGGGGTGCGCCAATGCAACACCCCATGTGATGCCACAAGCCCCACCCCCAGGGGGTGTGATGTCATTTTCTGCACACCGTCACCAAATTTCGGTGGCAGCGCAGTGCGAAAACACACACACAGAGACACACTCCGCTTTTCGACTCATTTTGAAGCCAAACGGCTCCAGAATGGGTGGGAGGGCTGATCTCGCCGCCGGAGCAACGTCAAAGGAGGAAAAAGTGGTGCAGGGGGTGACCCGGCTATGACGACTCTGGAGGCAAGTGCATCCCCCATCGTGTGGCACCCTGCCGCCCACTGAACTATGCCTCTGAGGACTGCTTTCATTTGTGTTGTCCCTTTAAATCAGGGGTGGGGAACCTATTTCGTCTCACGGGCTGTTTTAATAATCCAAATTTTGCTTGCGGGCTGCCCATTAGGCTGGGCACAATTTTTGCACCCCCCATCGGTCTCCGGAGGTGCCACACTCACCTCCGAGGCCGTCGCCGGCTCCGCGCTCATCTCCGAGGCCGCCGCCAGCTCCGCGCGTCACCTCGGCGCCTCCTCGTCCGGTGACTCGGCCCCTTCTGAAAGTGGCGTTTTTGCACACGCGCACAGTGCCGCTGAGGGCAAGCTGTTGCCCTCAGCGGCGTTGTGCACATATACGGAAACACCGCCGAAGGCCTCGTTAGAAGGGGCCGAGCCGCCGGCCAAGGAGGAGGCACCAAGGTGATGCATGGAGCTGGCGGCAGCCTCGGAGATGAGCGCGGAGCCGACGGTGGCCTCGGAGGTGAGCGCAGAGCCTCCGGCGACCGACGGGTTTCGGCGGGCCAGACCGGATGGCCTCGGGGGCCTTAAACAGCCTGCGGGCCGGAGGTTCCCCACGCCTGCTTTAAATCATACCGGAAGTCCTGCACTTCTGCATTTGAAGAAACTGCGAGAGGGATGTAGAAAGGGGCTACTTTTTAAAATTGTGCTGAAGCAGAAGAGATGGAGGAAGGCATCGGGCAGTGTTCTGGGTTGCATGGTCACTGTCTGGAACTCTCCACCTATGGAGACCTATCAAAATCCAAGTTCTTCATGCAACACAAGATAACTGAGAAGTTCATATCACATTCAATGGGACATGAGAGTACAGTAAAACCTTGGATTGAGAGTAACTTGGTTTGAGAGTGTTTTGCATAACAAGCAAAAAATTTTAATAAATTTTAACTTGATTAACAAGCGATGTCTTGCATTACAAGTAGGTTTTGGAGCCCGAGGAACAGCTGCTCTGGGCGTGGGGTGCTACGCTCATGCTCCACCACTGAACGGCTGCCTTCTCACACCGCCCTCACAATCATGCATAGAAGGAAAGGCGCGTAGAGGCAGCCCTGTGAGGAAAGGCGACGGTGAGGCCCGTTACGCCTCTGCGAGTAGTCTCTCTCGCTGCGGGATTGTGGGTAATCGTCTCCCAGTGTCAGTCCAGTGAGCCAACAGATAGCAGTGATCCTGTTAGTGATAGACTTCCTACACAATAACGTCCTACACAATAACATTCGTGATAGACGTCCTACACTCCTTCTCTCCTCTCTCTTGTCTCCCTCACACCAGCCACGATTCTTTTCAAAGGTAAAGTGCAGGTTAATTTGTTTTATTTTGACTTTATACTGTATTTTGTATTACTGTAATCATTTTTATATGATTAAATGGTTGTGGAACGAATCATCTGAGTTTCCATTATTTCTTATGGGGAAATTCGCTTTGATATATGAGTGCTTTCGATTACAAGCACGTTTCCGGAACGAATTATGCTTGCAATCCAAGGTTTTACTGTATTTTATTTCATTTCAGTTATACCTTCTGAAAATATTTAAGATTTGTAAATAAATAAATTTTAAAAAATGTACATTTTACAGTTTTTTAAAACAAAATTGCATGTTTTCAGTGGTTAGGAATAGTTATGTGGATGTTGTGTATTTTGAAATGTTTGACATCTTCCTTGGGTTTTAGAGCATAGGGTACAACCGTCATTTTAAAAAATAAATGAACATATGTCAGTCTCCGGATCCTTTAAATTATTGCAATGATTTTTAGGGATGCATTATACAAAGCATAGTCATACAGTTTTTTGAAGTGGTGATTTATGGTTCCTGAAGGTACAGTAATGTGTCATGGAATGAAAAGAATTTGGAAGTTTAAAGAAATCTGCTCTTTCTCAAAAGTGCAGAACCACTCCCATGAGTAATAAAAATGATTTCATTTTGGAAAAGTAAACAGAGGATCAAGTTAAAGTCAAGAGAGCAACTGCGTATTGTGGAAATGACTTTGCTATGATACAAATATGTACGTGTTAGTGGAAGACGTTAAACGTTTCCACCCTAGCAGTAAAATTTATGAAATTAATATTTTGCCAAGGCAGAAAAGAATAGAAAACAGTGCCTGACACTGCCGTATCCTCGTCCCTGAAATGCAGAGCTTAACTTTGGTGCCAGTGAAGGGGACAGCAACAAGCACCTCAGGGCCTTGGCAGCATCTTCTTCGGGTGGGAATGGTGACTGAGACCATCATTCTCAGCATCCCCCGAAGAGAATGGCATGTGGCAGATTGCAACAGAAAGAGGGGATCCCGCCCAAATAGAACAATGAATGGAGACAGAAATTTAATTTTCTAACGCAGTGGTTCTCAAACATTTTAACACCGGGACCCACTTTTTAAAATGACACTCCATCGGGACCCGGCTAGTTTTAGGAGACTTTTTTTTAAAAAAAATTTGATCTAGAAAGAAATATACGGTATTTATTTATTTACAAGTTCTATTTTATTTATTTGTTTGCAAAAAAAAAAACTTAATCCATTTCTCGAAATGAGGCAACCCTAATAAATATCCTCAAGGCTTGAGGGGCTTAGTTATGTGACCCAGTCTTCACCTGCCCCCGCTACCTGTCATTGACAGACTTGAGGAAAAAGCACACCAAAAAAAAAAGAGGCTCAAACATTTATCTCCCTATATTTACACAAGCTTGCAAACTGCAGGAGCTGAGCTGTTTGCAGGGCAGTTAGCAGCTATCTGATTTTTGAATAGCCTCAGGGATTGTGGCAATTCAAATCTTTCTGATCTTATCTGATCTTTCTATCACCTGGGACCCACCAGAAATCAGGTCGCGACCCACCAAGTGGGTCCCAACCCACAGATTGAGAAACACTGTTCTAATGTAAACAATGCTAGAATCATACAGCTTACAATGAAATGGCTATAATTTAGCAGCAGGATGTATTTTCACTATGCGGATGTAAATTACATCAACAATGGATAGGACATACAGTAAGTCTTTTTCCCAGCAGTTTCCTCCAGGCACTTCGCCTTTCTGTTTAATAATGGATAACACTTTGCTACATCTTTTTTTACTACAATTAAAAAAGTATACTGTATATGTTTTACTGTCTGTTCTTGCTGCTTTAACACATTCTGGGTTTTCAGCTATTTTCTTATTTGAAATATCTGAGGCTAATGTACATCCCCACCCCCCATTTGTATTTTTTCCTCTCCTTTTTGAGCACAACAGCAATAGTAAAATTACATTGTTTACTAAACACCTCTAAGAATTGAATATACAGTATACAAGAAAAATATGAGAGGTAGAATATAATTTTGTATACTCTGTGAACTTTGAGCCATTTAAATTGGATAACAAATTGATTTGAACAAGCATTACCTAACCTCAAATAGAGCACCCTGGATCTTGCCCAGCATTTTCATTTTTATCTCTTAAATTGGCAGTCCACCAATTCCAAAACCGAATGGCTCTCCAAGACTAGCAGATTGTGGTGATTAAAGGGCTGTACAGAGTGTCATTTATCTTTCTCTGTTTCTGTGTTTTCTTAAAATTAGGCTAACAGCCTTACTTAGTTGGGAGAAAAATGTGATTGCATTTGGTAGAGCTACAATTTCAGCAGGCTATTCCCCTGCGGTTTTAGCTCACCAATTCTGGTCCTATTAGCGCATGACCTTGATACCAGCCATCTTTGGGACTTCAAGTAATCTGCAAGAAGGATGTAAGCTTTGATGCTTTTTACCTCTCGAAAGCTGATGAGGCACCAAGCTAGAACACTCTGCTGCAATGGGGACTGCAAAAGGTCAGTCACCTTGGAGAGATGCTTAAATGGTAGACAGATGGATTTATTGATTTTTTTGTTGTTGTTCCAGGAGATAACTTTGTGACATATTCTCAGATAAATTGCTATGTTATGTTTATAATACTGTATGGTGTCCTATGTAATTAAGACTAATTACTATCTGGGATCCTGTGGTTCAGTTTAGAGTGGATAATGTGTTCTCACTTAAGAATGCAACTATGTTCAATTGTATTTTAACTGCTTTCCATGTTTGCTTTCACAGTGCAGAAGAAGTTCAGCCGAAGGCCAAGAACATTCTTAAAAACTGCTTTTCAGAAACAGAGAACAAAAGTGAAGTGCTTGCTTCCCATGACAAGCCATCATTTGATTCGGTTAATGATACATTTACGGTGCAATCCTCTATAAGTATAGAGCGGTGGAGCATGCACTCTGCCACTCTAAGCCGTTGCAAACTTGCTATAAGCATGTTTGCAATGACTTGGGAGTAAAGGCCACCGGCACGGAGACCGGCAGCCCTCACTCCACCGCCCTCCAGACCCTGGGGCTGCTGGTGCAGGTAAGTCCTGCACCGGTCGATGCAAGGGGGGGGAGGCGGGCAGGGGTAGCCAGGGGAATGGCCATTGGCTGGCCTGGCCTGGGAGAGGGCAGGGATATCAGCGGCGTGCTCTGCTGATATCCTAGACCCTTTCCCAGTCCAGTTTGGCCTTACTCCACCACCTCGAATGCACGCCAGCTTCAGAGCTGGTGTGCATCCAAGGAGACCCATAGGCCCCGGGTAGCCCTACACTTGGGGAAGGGGACGAATGTCCCCTTCTCCCGAGGTGTTCCCGGTCTGCGCTGCCGCGGCCCAGAAACAGGCTTAGGATTCAGCCACCAGCCCTTCAGGCTGGCTGTGTATCTTTACTCAGAATTGCACTGCCCATATTTTAATACAAGTTTTATACTTTTTAAGTTATTTTATGGCTTCAATTCATTCTTACAACATTGTATGACAATCTTCTCACAGCTCAATCCTATACAGCTGCTAGGCCAGTTTAGGACGACTGGGCTGGCCTAGGACGTCAGATAGCGTGCGGTGCAGGTAAGCTGTGGCTGGGCCATGTGGTGCAGGGGCATTTCGGGGGAGGGTGGGGTGGGTGGGATTAGCAGCAGCAGCAGTGTACGATGTATCCTATCTGCCTCCCAGGCCCATTTCTCCTGACACAGGCCTCCTTGATTTGCACCACCAAAATGGCAGGTGCAGGTCCAAGGAGACCTGTTGCAGGGACTGGGAACAAAAGTTACATTACCTCAAGGAGACCTCCAACCCTGCCAACTGTGCTCAGGATACAGCATTGCTAGCGCCAGCATAGCTGGATCACTGAGCACAGCGTTGGATAGGATTGTGTCGTCAGACTTTCTTCATGTGCTCAGTGTACTGGCATGTGCATTTTCCAACCTGACCTATCATTAGGTATGGAAGACACTCCACATTTCCTTCTGTTTAAAAACCATAGTGATGGGGGGGGGTAGTGATGTCTGAGAGTGGGTGGATGTTATCATTGTGTTTTTCAGTTGGGGATTTCAGAATGGGCACATGGCTCATGGGATCCCTTCTTTTATTTCTAATTATTATTTGTGCAGTTTGGTTATAACAGCACCAGGACCATTATGGAGCAAAGTCCAACCTAGCTCTAGACCATTCTTTGAACAGGGTGCAGTTATTTCTTTTCCCAGGCCCCAGCTTCATAGCAACCCCTGCCACAATTCCACTAATCTGGGGTGTCCGGTATTTCATTAAATTTGTCCCCTGAATCTCATAATCAGTTCGTGGTTGCTCAAAGTTGGCCAGGAACATCTCATTGCCATCTCTGGGGCAGAAATGTGGGAGGGTTTTTCCATCTACAGAGACTTGGGTGGGAGTGGGCAAGAGGAGATTAAAAAAGGTAAAGGTATCCCCTGACAATTATGTCCAGTCGTGTCCGACTCTAGGGTGTGGTGCTCATCTCCATTTCAAAGCCGAAGAGCCAGCGTTGTCCGAAGATGCCTCCGTGGTCATGTGGCCGGCATGACTTTCCTTGCTGCAGCGCGTAGCATGCAGCTGGAACACGGAGCGCTGTTTACCTTCCCGCAAGCGGTACCTATTTATCTACTCGCATTGACATGCTTTGGAACTGCTAGGTTGGCAGGAGCTGGCCAAGCAACGAGAGCTCACCTCGTCGCGGATTCGAACTGCCAACCTTTCGATCGACAGCTTATGGTTCAGTGGTTTAACCCGCTGCGCCACCCGCTGGCCACATTTTAGCCCTTGTTTAATCCTTATTTTGGTGGCACATCAACTCTAGCTGATTCTCCTCCCTCTCTGCTGTGGACTTACAGAATTTCATGAACTAACCCTAACCCTTCCCCATCCCTACTGGAATCTCACCTTGGTGAAGAGGTTTCCAGAAAACAACCAGCCCCACCCTCATTACTACCGTTTTCCATGCTGTATGGAGCTCTACTTGTGGATTTCTTAGTTAGAACTCAGGGGGTGCTGGAACCTCTAACAAGATGTTGCTGCCTCGCAAGAACATCCACAGGACGCTGCCCTTAATGCTCTATAAATGTCCACCATCCATGTTGATCTCAAGAGATAAGGAGATAAGGTAAAATGTTTACCTTTAATTCCAGGTGTTTGTGTGCCAAACTACACCTTCTTCCAAAAGACTAAAAAATTGACCTGCCATAGGTCTAACTCAGAACTTTTGCTGGGGGTAAAAATTTCATATCTCACTACTGAACACCATGTGGTAATGGGGGGAGGGGGAGAAAGCCCTGAAGCCAGTCCCTCCTTTCTTCTGATCTGCTCCTATGCCAGGGCCAAAATCAATAGGCGGTGTTGCCTCCACAAGGCCAAAGTCAGGCAGAGTCGATCTTGGAAGCCTCCCTCACAGTAAGTGGAACATTCCCCAAAAACCAATAGTGTGGAACCAAACGTCAAAGAGGACTGAGGCAAGGCTCAGTCTAAGCTCAGTGAACCACAGGAAAGGAAAGAGTTCAACATACAGACAGTTTATTAAAAATACCAGAGAGCTGGAGTTGGATAATACAAGAAGGAATGAATAAAACAAGCAGACTTGGAGAATGAATCAAATGTTGGCAGCGCCCAGCTGCAGATCTGACGAAAACTACTGGCAAACGTAAAAGCAAAATAATTCCCCATCTCGTCTAAATCTCACTGTTCCCTAACTGTACTCACTTCAGTATCAGTTTGAAGTGTCTATTACACCTGTCTGATTCCCAAGGACAGGTGAGAATTTTACCACCCACAGAAGAATTCTCTAAGGAATTCTCTAATTCTCTAAGGATACCAAGCCACAACATACACAGAACGTCTTGGGCTTGACCTTTCAAAAAAGAAGGTTCAATGATGTCATTGATCCATTGAGGATGTAATTACAACCACCTGGGATACCCTAACTGCCCTCTGACCTGGCTAAATGGGTTTGGATGCCCAATTGGCTGGCACTTGCCAGTCCCAGCAGATGGGCCGGTTAGGACTTATTGTTCTTGAGGAAACCAGATGAAGAAGAACTGGGATCTGCAAATTGTCCTGTCTTCTTGGCCATGAGGTCTTCCTTCCATGGCACTGATTTCAAAGTGTCCCAGGGAAGCCTCTTTCTTTTTGGATTTTACCCTGAGGCTTTCGTTAAGGGAAATATATGGGGGAAATGAAGGGAGCAAGGAGAAACTTATTTTCCTAAATGAAAGCTGATTGCTTCTCAATTCTATTCTGAATCCATGAGTTGCACAGAACTGTGTTTGGTGCTGATCTGAATAAGGTGCAAAGATCTGCTGCAGCATTGAAACCTCTTCCATATTTAATGGAGGTTAATGAAACAAAAGCATTCCACATTGCAGGGGAGACAAGAGATTGATCAGGATGCCTGACCTCAGGGAAGCATGACAAAACACACTTGATGGAAAAACCTAAAATGGCCATGTTAATTTCTATGAATATTTCATTACCAGGAACAGATCAGATCAGATCTGAAAATGCTGCTGTGGCCATTGAGTGTTCATGCTGGCAATGAATGTATCAACCAAATGCTCCAGGAGTTTCCAGTCCGATTAGATTTCATGCACTATTTCATTTACAGTTATCATTTCAGTCAAGTCATGTGCTTAACTATTTTGAAATTTCCAAACTGCATCAATAGCAAATGAATACTCTCCCTTGTTTTAATTATACTAGAAAAATAATGATTGGGTAACACATATACAGTCTGTTGCATAGCTCCGCTATATTGTGCAATGAGGAACATTGAATTTCAGCATCACCAGTTTACCACTGATACATTCATAATTGCCCTGTAGTAGTCAGACACAAAAACCTTCATAACGAAGATGGGCTGATCCGAAAACATTAAGGCGGTACTCTGTTTGCTAGGTGTTTGCCAGGCCTGCTCCATAGTCTAGAATTAGTTTTAGACTCTGAACTAATCTGAAATAGTGTTTGTTGGGGGCGGGAACACTCACACATCCATTGGATGACGAGAAGCTGGCAACTATAGTCCCTGCTGTGCCCATGTCAGGAGGGAATGGAAGGTCTCTCTGGAACTAACAGGAGATCCAGCATTGATCTAAAGTCACTTCTGAACTTCCTGTCTCCCCCCCCCTTCATTAGTTTGGGGTGTGACCTAGTTTCACATCCCAGCTCAGCCTTGTTTAGAGCATAGGTGGAATACTGAGTGGAGTGCACTACCTAGGGGTGCATGCATGTGTGCAAAAACAACTCCAAAATTTAAATTATTATACATTCTGACATTTTGTGATGGTGTGTTTCCAAGCTGCCATTTTGCAAACAAGCTCTGCATCGCCAAGCCACTACTTTGTGACACTCTCCACCTGCTCAAGTTACCAATTCCCACTGGTAGCTCCCAAGGTTCTGGCAAAACCAAACACCAAGGAGCTCCCAGAAGCTCAACATCTAACATCTCTGGCCTAAGTGCTTCACCCAGATCACGTGACAGGGTCAGATTAAGTGCAGGCTATTACATGAACTGTATAATTGGGGGTGACTATAAAGTACACTCCTCTGTTCCATCTTTGAACAACCCTCTCAGCACTCAGTGTAGTTCAGCTCATTCTCTGTGTCTGTTCAGCTTCCCACTTGGGCGAATCAACACTTGCTCCCTCATTCCTCCCTCTCAACCTGTACAGCTTTTTCTGGTGACCCTGCTTAGCCATTTTGGTGGGTCAAAAGGAGAAAGTAGAAGTCTAGACCAGGGGTGTCGCTAGGGTTGGTGACACCCGGGGCAAGATCTCCTCCTCCCATACCAGTCTACACGATGTGGAGGCTTCCTAGAAAATGCAATACCTGTGCGAGTAGCAGCAGAAATTGAGAAAATATTTAATGGGAAAATGGGTTAAAGCCTATTTTCTACCAGTGGTGCGTTTTCGTAATGAATAGAATAGAAAGTCATTTTGGTGCAGGGAGGGGTGACACCCGGGGTGGTCCGCCCCCCACTCCCTCTAGTGGCACCCATGGTCTAGAGACTGTTAGGGAAGGGAAGGGAAGATATTCTCTCTCTCTCTCTCTCTCTCTCTCTCTCTCTCTCTCTCTCTCTCTCTCTCTCTCTCTCTCTCTCTCGTTCAGTCATGCACTGCAAATATCAAAGTAGGAGCAAAAAGAGAGAATGAGATCCCAACGACACAAGAGTGTTACTCAGGCTGATTTATGAGATCCAATTCTATATGATCCACTTGCAAATCACTCCAGTAGCTTCTGTAAAGAGGAACCACATTGATCAATCCAATGATGTAGTGCCTGTTCAAGCCAAAGCCTCACATCCTTTAAAACTCAGCAAAATATGTTACAAAGACGTATACAGATGTTTGTGTATTTAGCTGGAAAATGGGGACATTGCCTTACAAGGTTTATTATACTTCTTAATTAAATACTTGCATTAATTAAAATGACAACCAAAGCTAACACTGAAATATTTATAATGAAGTCAAGATTTGTAGAGCTACTATCTATTTGTATTCTCTTTAAGCATCATTATGTATTATTTAATGTAATAATTGAAATGCAGTACATAATTACATTTAATTATAAACAATTTTCTGTACTCTTTTATTGTTAGTGAATTTCTTGTTGGTTGATTTCAAAGTTGATTTCTAAATGTTTTCTGTACTCGTTAAGTAGAAAAACAACGAATGAATAAGCAAACAAATAAGTGCTCTTTAATATGAATATTGCACTGGTATGTTAACAATAGGGTTGACAAGATAACGGTGCTGAATTAGAATAATCATGAACAATCACTATCATGTCCTCTGTGAAGAATTATCTCATTCACAACAGGAAAATCAGATTAAAAAAAAATCTTGTTTTGCCATTTACAATGTTCAATGTCTGCTAAAATTCTGGCAATATTGCTTGTGAGAAAATTATTACACGAACCTCAGTAATAACTGTTCATATTTCTGAATCTTCACTTCTAATTTAACATCTGACGTTAGATGTTAGAAGTCACAGATCTTATCCAGTGGGAAACTACTGTGATTTAAATCAATCTCCGGAACATACAATTCCTACTGTAGTGAGAACCACAAGCAGGACCATCTCTGATGCTAGTCCACTACTCTCCTCCACATTTCCTCTTGCGTTCCATACCCTTCTTCCTTTTCCAAGCCAGGGAGTAAGAGGAGGAGGAGCAGTGGAGGTGAAGTAGATGCCTCCCACCAGTCTGCCACTGGAGGTGACCACCTCAGTCAGCCCTGACCACAGGTTTTCTCTTCCAGTGGCAAAATAGTAGCAGGGATTCAGAAGAATGAATTTCTAAGGGTCAACTACTCATTTACAACCCAATCCTATGCTTTCCCACCCATCAATGCAGCCACACCAATAAGGGCTTGTGCTGCATCCTGCATGGTGGTGGTGGTGCGTGGTAGTGGTGTCCCAGAGGTCTCCTCTGGGTAAGGGAACCTTTGCTCCGGCCTCGCTGCTGGCGTTCCAGAAGTGTGCACAGCTCCATGCACTTTTGCTCGCAAGGCCATTTGTGACTGCCAAAAGTCTGGAACCCAGCATTATTATTAACACACAGAGAGGTATTAAAGTTCCCCCTCTATGCCAACTGGACGTTGATTCAAACTAGGCTCCCCATTTGGGGAGGGGTTTAGCACAGAAAAACTAAGCATGTCCAGAACAAGCACATGGTTAATGTAGCATGTTCTGTGGTGGCAGTTTCTAGTTGATCAAGACTACATGGCAACCAAGGAGAAGGATGAACCAGCTTATTTTTTGCTGTAATGACTCTCCCCCGAAAGGCTTATTGCCGTTCTTGTACACAAAGATTTTCTACTCTCTTTCAGAATCAGAGATTTGCACATGCAGCAAAAGTGGGGCATGCATCAAGTAAAATGGAACTTTGTGGTGATGTCAGTTTGCAATGGCAGCCCAATTCTATTGGGCCAATCCAATCCTATTGGGCTGCCCCGCTGGCGGAATGTGTTTTCCGCCAGCGCTGGCTGCTGAAAACCAGCTGTAAAGCACACAGTAGCAGCGTGCTGAGTAGCGTGCTACCTCAGCACCACCAGGAAGGCGCTGGACCACTGGCCACCCACCAGAGCAGGTAAGCCCAGTGGGGGAGGGCAGAATGACGGCGGGGAGGAGCGAAACTGGGCGTGGAGGGGGAGGAACAGGGGTGGGGAGGCTGAGGAAGGGGGTGGATCCAGCAGCGATGGCACATGCTGGATCCTATCCCATCTGGCAGCAGCCTCTCTACCCCCTTTCTCTCCTCGGACTTGTGCCAGCACAATCACTGGCACAGGTCCGAGGAAACCCATTGCGGGGCAGGAGGCTTGTGGAGGGTAATGAGGATTTAAATCCCCATTCCCCTCCAAAGCCTCTCACTCCGCCCCACCCCACTGCTGGATGTAGTGTGCGCCTTTTTGGCGCAGCTGCACCAGCGGGGGGGGGAGGGGAAGGTTAGGATTGGGCTGTAAGGAATGACTCCTGCTGTGGATGATCCTAATGTGGGCATCTAAACAGCTCTCTTTCAGCTTGAGACATTTTCTTTCTAATATGGTACCATATTAATGAAAACACCCAAAGAATACATTGTACATGTTTCTTATAGCAGTTTTGTGGGTGCAAAGTCCTTTAAAATGATTTACCCATAACACATAGGAAATTACTCAGCAAAGTAGGGGTGGCTTGGAATTATGTGAATGAGGTTCAGGCTCATGTGCACCCTCCTCTCCTAACATACGCTGTCCTCGTCTCACATCGAGGTTTGCAGTAAAACATAGTTTGCCATTACATTTGAACCAGTACGCTATGCCTTGTGCTTCCTTTCCAGATCAGGAGTTTAAGTATGATTACATAAGTAATGGGGCGGCTCATGCAAACTATCCTTTGCCAGTTTGGATGTAATGGCAAAATGCATTTTTTTCTGCAAAAAGGGGGAGGAGACAGTGTGCAAGGCCAGGACAGGAGGAAGTGGGCATACCCAAGGCTCACTCATAGAATGCCAAGGCTCACTCATAGAATGCCAAACCATGGCTTTTTGGCATTACATCTGGATATATAATAAGATTCAGAGCTGATCAGATATTTAAATTTGGTTTTTTAAACTCCAAATTCAACACCATATCCACCGTGGTATAACGGGCACTGGACTATACAAATGTATAGGCTGTTTACCTTTCCTGTATGCTACTCAGATTATTTTTATCAGGATATGTTAAATACCTTGGATAAGTGCCTCGTGTTCTTTCTCCTTCTCTCCAAGCCCTTTGTCCTTGCACCATGTCAGACTGTGGCAAGGACATTTCAAATGCACAGAGCTGGTAGGAGATTTTAATATTTTAAGACACAAAATCATTAATTTTGCAAAAAGTCAGAAGCTGAAGGGAAAAGATCAGTTAAAACCATGTAGTGGTATCTATGTGAAAAAAAGGACCAGGGACTTGCTCTTCCGCCCTGTCAGTTTAGCTCTTCATCATCAGCCTGAAACCCTCCAATGGTGCAGGGAAGGCACTTGCAAAGAACATTCGAAAGGGGAAAGTAAGAGCTGCTCTGGTTTTATACTCGCTCTACAAAGGCTCAGCAGAGCCAGCAACAAAAAATAACATTGAGTGATGAAGGGTTTTTGTTTTGTTCTTGTAATATAGACACACACACACACACACACACACACACACACACATACACACACACACACACACACACACACAAGGATCAAATCTCTCATTGATTGTTTCTGGAAAAAACATTACTTGTGATTTATTGCCGTTGAAAAACTGCCTTGATGGTTTATTCTTGATGGAATTGAGAAAATGTATATAAAGACTTGCATGCTACTTTTTCATAACAGTGTACAAAATAATGTAAATGGTAGAATATGACTGTAGCTGCTACAAGACAACAAAAACAAAAACGACAAATGTGCTTGCGAAGTGAGACAGAACATCCTGCACTGACTCCACCCTCCGACCCACACACACAGTCAAGTGGAAGAATGCTAGCTTTGCAATATTTCTGGTGACTGCTGCAGTTGTGCTTGACTAGAGTCCGTGCACAGGAACATAGTGACAATTCCCTTTGCAATGGTACAGGAACATATATGCTCAGTTCTATGAGCCACATCTCTGGTTGATCTCAGTTAACACAGCTTCATTCATTTAAGCATATTCACTTACTGCAGGGTTGTGCAAGTTTTCCCCTCTGCTTTTTTTCCTGTGTGTCTTTTTTTTTTTTAATTTGCCTTAAGGTGCAATCCAGTCTGGCTGTGCTGGCTGTTCCGCCACTCCTGGGTGTCGCAGCATAAGGCATGTTTTCGACACCCGGAGAGTAAGCAGCATCGGCACAGAGGCCAGCACTGCTCACTTTTCACTAGACAGAGGACGCCGCCAGCGTACACAGGCAAGGCATGCACAGGGCAGCGCAGGGGCAGCGGCAGGGAGGGAGGACGGAACAGGGCAGAACGGGAGGGGGTGATTGGGTGGTCGGGAACACTACTCTGAATCCTATCCCCTTTCCCAAGCCTGACGAGCCCTACATGGGCTCCTCGAATTTGTGCCGGCCATTTTGCCAGTGCGCATCCAAGAAGACTCATAGGCGCAGCTGGGGCATTACCCAGGGGGAAGTGACAAACGTCCCTTTCCCCTGAGGAGGCCTCCAGCTGCACCAGCGCTGGTCTAATCCTGGATAGACATGATTGGGCTGCCCATTTTTTAAGCCCGTTTGTCATAAATGTGGGAAACTCACATTTGCTTAATTTTGAATCATTTTTGGTTTTATCCTCATTCATTTTCATGGCAGCAGGAGGGCAGTGTGCCTGCACAGCTCTTGACTCTTGCTAGCTTTGGGAGTTGGGAGAAGGATGTAGTCATGTTCCTGCATGCCTTGGGGTTCCCCATAAGTAGTGACCCATCCTCTCTCTCTCTCTCTCTCTCTCTCTCTCTCTCTCTCTCTCTCTCTCTCTCTCTCTCTCTCTCTCTCTCTCTTCCCCCATCCTTCTGCCCAGTGTATCTGTATACTAGTAACACACTTTTCTAAATAGTGATGATGTATCACTAACAGCCAAAAACAAATCAAAAGTCCTTAAAGTGTTGATTGCAAAATATGTCCAGTATCCTTGAGTACAGAAAACTAGTAAACTAGTAAACTTGAGTACAGAAAACTAGTAAACTAGTAAGCCCTAATCCCTCTGACCCTAAAACCAAACCCAAAATTAGGAGTGCTAAAGCCAAAACACAGTCAGCTGAATCTCTCTTTCCATTCATATTCTTTTTTTTTTTTTTTAGCATAAGCTAAATCCAGACAGATATAAAAGTCTACCTTTTAGTCTTATTGACACAGTAGCTTCTACTCTCATTCTGGTCTCCATATTTAATGAATTAAATATATTGCACCATTAAAATTCACTATGGATATATAAATTACAGCAGGGAGTGTCTAAATTAAATATGATTTGCTGCTTTTATAAGATCTTTTAAATCCAGGTCATGCTCAGCTCAGGTTCAGAGACAGGTTTTCTTCTGCATACAGAAAAAAAAAAAATTCCTTAATATACCCACTCCAAGTCCTGGGATATTAGACCCACTGGTGTCACTTTGGAGGTGCGAGGGGTGCGGCCCATACCGGATGACACATTATTGAGGGGTGACATGGCAGATAAGTCCGTCGCAGCATCTCCCCCCCCATGCCACCCAGTCTCTGCTGCTTTCTGCCGCTCCAACTCGGCCCGGCCTGATCGGCTCGAAGCCAAGCAGGCTGAGTCCGAGCGGCAGAAAGTGGCCAAGCAAGGCTGACACACCTCCCTGAGGGGCGTCACCCTTCCTCATTGCTTTCTGCCGCTAAGACATGGCCTGCTCAGCTCGAAGTTGTGCAGGCCAAGTCGGAGCAGCTGCTGAGTTGAAAGTAATTGGCAGTCACATCATCGCTAATTACTTCCAGCTTCATGAGCCAGAAGTAATTGGTGGTGATGTGATGACATCATCATATTGCCGCCAATTACTTCTAAGTCTGTGCACTCGATGGGTGACGCCAGAGTTACTGCACTGGGTGTGCAGATGGACAACACTACTACTGACTAGACCAAAAGATAGGGTTAGATTTTTTTAAAAAACTACTTTTTGGCGCTTATCATCGTGAACACGATCAGACAAATTTAAAGGGCATATCTTTATTATAGGCAGAAACTGGTATAAAGCTGATGCCCTTTCGCAGGGGACCCTTGGAATTACAGTTCTCAGGACTAGGGCTAGAGATCTTTGGTGAGAATGTTGAGAATTCTCTCTGTTAACCTACAAATCCCAGGATTCTTTGGGGGATACCACAGCAAAATTAAGTTAGGCTGGCATTTCTACCTACTTCGATTTTCACCGATGTCTCAGGCAATTCCTTATCCTTCTTCAGCATCAGGTCCTGCATCCTCCTCTATCGCCTTCTAATACTGATCAGCAAAACAACATTCTGCTGATGAATGTAATAAATTGAACAATCTTTCTAGAAAGTTTAACTTGTAATCAGCTTGGTCCAGTTTTTAAAGGTAAGTTCCTGAGCTCTAATGAAAAGTTAATGAAAAGAATCGCATAAAATTGCATTTACCAATTTAGCTTCATTTCCTATTCCCAGAACCCTATTACAATAAATGGAAGTTTGGATTGACTATCAGAGGAAAAACTCCAATGAACACTCTAACATGGAATCTGAAGATGGCGCCAACTGAGACTGCAAACTAATTCACACATTTTTTTCACTGTCATGATCTACCTGAAAACAAGCACACTTCCAAGGAATGTGTCTTCTTTTGGCCCAATCCTAGGCAAGGTCTACAGCAGCATATGTTGCAATCTGCTGCCGTAAGTCTCAGGGTGCAAAAGCTGTGCCAGCGTAACCGGGTCCGTTGGCGCCCAGTTCAGGGGGGGGGATTGGCGCCCCTAGACTGTAAACACGCTCCGGGTGTGGGGGCGCCGCGCTCCGGGTGTGGGGGCGCCGTGCTCCGAGGGGGCGACTCGGCGGGACCCTGCACTGGGCATCCCCCCCCAGCGCGGACCCGGCCTGCTTACCTCCATTCGGAGTCCCGTCTGTCCTTCCTTTTAGCAAGCGCCGGCCACGCTGCAGCCAGCAGCGTGGCAGGTGCATCGAAAGTGACGTCTGCCCCCTCCTTCATTCCTCCTCCTCTCGGACCGGACGCGGACGGACTCCTTTCCTCCGCGCACCGCAGCGCAGCGGAAGACAAGTAAGTGAGAGTCCGTCCTGTCCCCGCCCCCTCCTTCAATTTCCCGGACTCGAGTCAGACTCGAGTCTCTAGGACTCGGTCTCTCGAGTCGGACTCGAGTCTCTCGGACTCGGTCTCTCGAGTCGGACTCGAGTCTCTCGGACTCGAGTCCGGTGGCAGCACCGCAGCTTTGCCACGGCGCCCCCACAGCGGTGGGCGCCTGGTTCAGCTGAACCACGCGCTCCACCGTAGTTACACCTCTGTGTGCCACTGTCGTGCACATTAGGGCCGCTGGCGCAAACAGCTGAAGGTCTCCCACACTTGCTGGCAGCTCACCCAGTCAACCCCAGAGCAGATAAGGTGACAGATACTTCTTCATGGGAGGATTGGGGTGAGAATCGGGCTGAACCGGGGTGGGAGGCGGAGGATCTCGATGGCAGTGGTGCACAACAAGATGCTATCCCACTTTTCCAGGCTTGTTCTCATCCCCCCCTGTCTGTCTGTCTGTCTGTCTGTCTGTCTGTCTGTCTGTCTCTCTCTCTCTCTCTCTCTCTCTCTCTGTCTTTCCTCCTCCTTCTACCCTCCCTGACTGTCTATCCTGGCCCTCTTTTATTCCCACCCTGCTTCCCCAAGCCCCACCCAGCCTCCAGCTCCTCCCTATGGAGGCCAACAGGCCCCAGTCCCATTCATCTACAGCAGGGGCACTGGCGTAGCTAGAGCGTGGCGGGGGGGCAGACCGCCAGGGGGTGACGCGCGTCACCCTCCGGACGCTCCGAGGCCGGCCCAGGAGCCGGCCTCGGAGCGTCCGACCCCACCGGCGCTCCAGGGCCTTCTGAAAGAAGGCCCACTGCGCAGCGCAAATCCGGGTATTTTTTTCCATTTTCGCGCATGCGCATGCACAAAAATTGAAAAAATACTCGGATTTGCGCTGCGCAGTGGGCCTTCTTTCAGAAGGCCCTGGAGCGCCGGCCAGGCTGGACGCTCCGAGGCCGGCTCCCAGGCCAGCCTCGGAGCATCCGGAGGGTGACGCGGGGGGGGAAGGCAGCCGGGTCGCCCCCCCCCACCGTCACTAGGGTGACGCGCGCCACCCTGCCCCAGGGTGATGTGCGTCCTAGTGACGCTACTGAGCAGGGGTCCTCAAACTTTTTAAACAGGGGGCCAGTTTACTGTCCCTCAGACTGTTGGGGGGCCAGACTATAATTTGAAAAAAATATGAATGAACCATCCCTTTAGGGGCACTTTTCAGGGCACTCTAGTGAAATAAAACCTTTTTTAATCACACCAACTGGCAGGGCTGGTAAAGTGGGGTATATGTGTTTTGGGCAAAGTCAAAGAAAGAGAACAAAATCAATCGAGCCGTGAACTTTCCCGTTATCTCCCCTCCACACACAATCTCACACACAGAACACACACACCCCCGCGCCCATCTACAGAACCAATGCCAAAAGCCACAACCCCACGACGGTTGCGTGGGGTTTCTCCAGCCCAGAAAGTGCACGTTTATTTCAATGTTTTATATTAGAAGTGTTTGGGGTCTTTATTTAGATGTTTGGTGATGTTTTTTGTGACAAGAAATATCCCGTAAACTCTTGTTTACGTATATCAATTAGCCTACTGTAAAAATGGTTTGTTATAAGTTGTTTCACTTAAAGTTGCAGTTTCCAAGAACCTATTGACAACTTTAAGTGAGGTCCTGCTGTACCAGTGTCCCAGGAGATGCTGTACAATCAGAGGCGTTTCTACGGTAGGGGCGGTATTGTAAGTTTCTATGGTAGGGGTGGTACCCATTTATAAACTGGAACGAGGTGGCTCCGCACCCTCGCCGTCGGAGCCATTCCACGTGGCGAAGGCAACGGGCAGGAGACTCAATGCCCGTTGCCTTCACTGCACGGAATGGCTCTGACGGTGAGGGGGCGGGGCCTCCTCATTCCGGTTTGTAAATGGGGACTAGGACGGGGCGTAACTTATGGTACCGCCCCTTCCGTAGAAACACCTCTGTGTAGAATATATATCATCACCACCACTCTCCTTACTTTCTTTTCTACAGTGAGAACAAGAGGAGGAGAAGGAGTGATGACAAAAGTTGTCACTGCCAGGTGAAGGAAACAAAAATAGGGGGTGCCTGGGGTCCCAACAAGCCAGGGAGCAGGCAGTAGCAATTACTTGGGCCAGCCCAATACTTGGTGGAGGAAAGGAGTAATGTATATATGCAATCATGTGAGCAGGCTCCACATCAAGGGTACAAACTGTGTTAAATTACAGGTTAAATAGTTTTTCCTTTGACCCTTGAACCTTGCACCCTTTGTGAGAATGTGAAAGGTTCTGATGACATAAAAGACCATGATTTTCAAGTGAAAATAGAAATTAAATCTATTGCAACTGTGAGATAGTTTAAGAAGCATAATATTCAGGAAACCTGCTCCTCCATGCCTGAGTAATTCTGCTTTCACTAGTTTCTAATCTCCACTTTATCTAACACTAAGGCTGAACATTGACTAGATAAATAGCTTCATAGAAGGCTTGAATGTAAATATTTTAGTCATATCTGACAAGATGTATTTGTAGAATAAAATTAATCTATGGCAATAGGAATTGTGTCAGTTAAATTTTAATGAAGCTGACACTTCTAGTTTATCTGTGAATCTCTTTTGGAAGGGGAAATATTGGGAAATGGGTAAAAGGAAAATCCTTTAATTTGCAGCTCATGAATCAATAATAAAAGAGACTAGGCTTTTATATCCCAAGTCATTCTTTAATCAGTTCTGGGCTGAAAACCATTTAGTGGTCAAGGAAATCATTCACCCCTTTTATAAGGTACAGTACACAGTAAAATGTTCGGATGTTTTTCATGTGGAAATAAATAATGGGTGGGGAAGAAAACCATATTTGTAGACATGGGTAAATATTTTGATTACCGGTAATACAAAACTGTTGTAATAATGTTATGTGTATACTGTACTATGTTATAATTATGAAACAGAAACTGAAAAGTGAGGCCAGATTTAAAGAAGCTTATCTTCCTGCTGCAGATTTCAGAGCCATGAGGAAAACATTTTGATATAATCAAAGTCAATATCACTGTTCGGCTTCATTTAAGTATAGTAGAATGATTATGTAGTAATCTGTTCCAAGTGAATAAAGGTACAGCCAGATACTGTGTTAGAGTATTTTTGCTTTGCAGAGAGGTGAGCTGGGAAGCATAGAATGGATGAATCATCTTTAAATATAACAAAGCATCAGGCATAGTGGGAGGAATAAAAACCAAACAACTCCTTCCCTTTGGGTCTCTTCAGGATACAGTACTGTAGGGAGGGGGGGAGTTGTGTCTGGCTTGAAAATGGGGACTGGATTTATTAGGTCAGCCTCTTGCAATGCTGGGACAATGGATCAATCAACAGTGGAGGGTTTTATAATGTGGCTCCGCCCTCCACCAGCCTGCTTTGTGATTCAGTTTTGGCAGGAGTGAAGGTTGCTGCCCAACTAGCAGGGAGTTCCATCAAGCTTAAGCTTTGTGGCCTGTCAGGCCTAGGATTTTTAGCTTGGAAATATTCACCTTTCTTTCAGTCACTACTTCTAGGGACTTCCTGGCCTCATGGGTCACTCCTAGTGTCCTTTTTGGATGGAGGCCATTTAGGCCTGGAGTTCCCTGGTCCTTGGGGCTAGGTTAAAAATAAATTTAGGCCGAAATTTTCTGTTTTATGGGTTTTACTGACTGCATGGCTAGCCAGGTTCAGGAATTTTGTGGGCTTTTTTTTTGGCCTAGTGGCCCAATGCCTCAAGATTTCTTGCCCATGCAGCTGGGGCCTCAGTAGCTAGTGGCCTTTGGGGACAGGGACAGGCCTATGTGTCCCAGCAGCCTCTTGCTTTAAACTCTCTGACCTAGCAACCTCTTAAGCCCGAGGCACAACAACCATGTCTTCCATGCGGTGCGCATGTCGCTCAGGCTGCGTTGCCGCACCGGATGCACGCTAGGGGGTTGGATGGGACGTAACCATGTCCCACCAGATCGCAGCCATGCTGGGTTGCCGGAAGCAGCGGAGGATCGAGGGAGCGAGGGAGAGGGGGGAGAAAAGAGGGAAGAGAAGGGGAGAGAAGAAGAGGGAGAGATCGCAGCCGTGAGCGTTGCAGGAAGCAGGAGGAGTAGCTGAGTGAGCGACTGAGCGAGGGGGGATAGAAGAGCCCCAGCCCTAGCGAGGCTTGAAGAGAGAAAAAACAATGGAAAACAGAAGACTGATTAATATGGTACCTGCATGGTTTCTTTTCCTTTTTTTTTTAAACCCCCAGGGTCAGAAATCTAGTTTTGCTATTGAGAAATTGCCTTTTTTTAAATTAAAAGTCAACATGATGGTCATGATGAAGATATTCATTGAATTTGCCTACCAGAGCAATTTCACCTGAAGAAAAAAAATTCCAATTGAAATATGTATTTCTGGGAAAACATAGTTGTATTTTTTCTGTCTGGAAAAGGGGGGGGTTGACTGTGACAACCCCTCCCAAAGTATATTAAATGTAATTAGTACTTGCAAAGCAGAGGCAGGGGAGAATCTTAACAGAAATATCGTCCAGAACACTCTGGTTCCCACTCTGGTTATTGCTGGTGGCTTGCAAATGGGGGGGGGGGATGGAATTTGGAATTATTGAAAGTCAATACTATGTGCAGAAGATAAGGTGTGTGCGCGTGCGACTAATGCACGTACCCCCTCCATATTCCTTACATCAGTGGTCCCCAACCTTTTTGGCACCTGGGACCGGTTTCTTCATAGAAAATTTTACCACGGACCAGGGGATGGTACTGGGGGGGTGCAGCGCAAAATGACACCCCGTGACGTCACAGCGCAAAAACGTGCCTGGGGGTGGGAGGGCTGCCGGGCAGGTGAAACATTTTGCTCACAGACACCACAAGAACGCTGCAGCGTCACTTAAGAGCCCTCTAGGAGGTCTTATGCAATGCAGTGCATAAGAATGATCCATGACACATTATACAGCTGGTTTCACTGTAACTCCTGCTTTGCTGTATGTGTCCCTCTGTGTTCTGGTCTCTGAAAGGACGGCAAACGTTCAGTGGATTGAAGTGTGTAAATCTTTGTTAATCTGTTTGATTTGAAGTCATGACTGACTTATCTCAGTAGTGTTGTCCAGGTCTCCTAACAGAAAACACTCTGTGATTACAGGCTCTACGGCATGAAAGGAGAAGGAGAATATTAGCTGCCATCGCAGTGGCATATGCGCTTCCTCAGAGGAGACGCAGAAGATGGTGGATGAGGCCCATTAACCAGCGAAGGAACCAACATGGGGTCTTCAATAATCTCATCTAGGAGATGAGACTGGAAGATTCTGATAGTCACTATGCATTATTTCGAATGTGTAGGTAGCATTTCGACAAACTGCTGACCTTAGTAGGACCAAGACTCCTGAGGCAGACAACAAATTACAGGCAGCCAATCAGTCCCCCTAAACGACTTGCAATCACACTGAGGTTTCTTGCCACTGGAGAATCTTACACCAGTATTGCTTTGGCTTTCCGGTGCGGATGAACAACTGTAGGAAAGATAGTTCATGAGGCCACTATTGCACTCTGGGACTATTGCACTCTGTGGCCTACCTACATGCCGATTCCCAACCTACATATGTGGCAGAGAATTGCAAGAGACTACTGGGAGAAATGGCAGTTTCCAATGTGTGTTGGTAAGCATGCCCTCTGTATGTCAAAAATAAACACCTGTGCCGTTTTCAATGTTTTGATACAATTAACAAATCTGCTAATCTGTTCTTTATTTATAGGTGCCATGGATGGAAAGCACGTCTACATCCAAGCACCAGCAAATGGTGGCTCCATGTGGTTCAATTACAAGGAGTCACACTCCATTGTATTGCTCGCACTGTGTGATGCAGACTACAAGTATACCATAGTGGATGTTGGAGCATATAGGAAACAGAATGATGGTGGTGTATTTGGTGAGAGTGCTTTCGGGAAGACACTGCTTGCTGGAACTGTGGAATTGCCTCCTGCCACGAACATCCCAGGGACATCCATCACGGTTCCACCAGTGATCGTAGCAGACGAAGCTTTTCCACTGCTACCGAACCTCTTGAGGCCATTTCCAAGAAGGAACCTCACAGCTGCCCAATCAGTTTTCAATAAGACTTTCAAGAGTGAGGCGAGTCTCTGAGAATGTGTTCGGTATCACCTGTGCCAAATGGAGGGCTGTTTTAGACTGCCTATACGTGGGTCCAGACAGTGTAGAGGCCATTGTTAAAAGTATCTGTGCACTGCACAATTATCTCAGAGTGGAGGAGTCAAAACTGCCACCAGACATGCAAAGATACTGCCCCGTGGGCTATGTGGACCGTCTGAACGAAAATGGAAGTATAGTGGATGGGCTATGGCGACAAGAAGTGGGTGGGGCATCTTTGAGTGGAGTAGGTCGCCAGGGTGCAAACAGCTACTGTCAGACAGCAGACTGGATCAGAGAAAGATTCTTAACTTATTTCTCATCCACTGAGGGCAAGGCTCACTTTGCAGAGAGCACTAGTTATGTGTACAGTGATGTATGAAAATTGCCTGTGAATGGAATAACACTGCTTGTGTGGCCCTTTATTCTGATGTACAAAATAAAAACTAGGTATGTTTCTTAGTATTGTGTTTATGTGGGGTTTCTTTGCAGTTGCACTTTGTCCAGCACAGGTACTAGACGTAAGGTTTGACACATGAACAACAGCATAGTATAAAATTTGAAATTTCACTTTAATAAAGAATCAGACAAATTACTCTGTTTTCGAACATTGAAACAAACAATGTGGTCTCACTGATTGGAAGCATGCGCCATCTCCTCCTGGATGAAGCTCCAGCATTGCGCGACAATACGGCCCTTCGTCTCATGAGTCTCATCTTTAAATACTCCAGCAAAACCTTTGAATATCCCAGTACATGGATCCTCCTTTTCACATATTAATTCCGGTGGAATTGCCATCGGCGCATTCATGGCATTTACTACTCTGTCCAGTGCATTCTGCTGGAGTCGTCGCCTCTTTCCTGGCACCACAGGTTCTGAAATCACAAAAATAGGCATTATATGTTTTGCTTAGCTCATGGTACTGTTCTGAACAAATATCTGACAGGTTGGTGTCAGACATGTAACACTCAGGTGCAAACTTCATGCTGTACCATACAGCGTTTCCTTGGGCCAGCCACTGTATTCTATGCCTACCACACAGAGGTATTGTGAGGTCCAAAGACGGGAAAAGTAGGAACTATGTGCATGTTCCAGAGCTCCTGGAATGGACGTATAAAATGCTAAAAATACTACAGTAATACAAATGAGTCTGCTTGCGTAGTGAGTACTACCTGAACGGGTCTCTGGTGGTGTGTAAAGTTCTTGAGTGCTCTCATCAACATTGTCACCATGCTCAAGAATTTGACTTATGTTCAAATTCACTGTCTGGTCATTTGAGGTGCAGGGCTGGTCACTGTTCACCTCTAAAAAGGACTCGGAGGGCTGAGGGCCGTGCGCTGTCCTTCAACGCCATCATTTCCTTGTAGTTTCCGGAAGTGCTAAAGTAAAAAATTGTAACACATGTCATATATATTATGTATATCATGATATCATGTAGGACAGTGGTCCCCACCTTCTTAGTACTGTGACAAACGTTTTAAAAAGACATTCCACCGGGACCTCAATAGCTTTAAGAGACTGTAAAAGAAGGTGATCTAGAAACAATATATTTATTTATAAGTAATATTTTATTTATTTATTTGCAAACAACTCAATCAATTTCTGGTAATCAGGCAGCCCTAATGAATAGCCTCAAGGCTTAGTTATGTGACCCAGCATTCACCTGCCACCAACACCTGTCATTGACAGACGGGGTGGGGAAACACACACACACACGAAAAAAGACGTTCAACATTCAAACATTCTTCTCCCTGCGTTTTTACACAAGCTAGCAAACTGCAGGAGCTCAGCTCTTTGAAGGGAAATTAGCAGCTATCTGGATTTTGAAAAGCCTCAGGACTTGAGGCAAGTTGTTATCTGATACTTCCATCACCCATGTTTTCATTGGAGGCTCTGTGGTACCCACCAGAAATCAGGTCGCGACCCACCAAGTTGGTCACGAACCACAGTTGAGGAACACTGATCTACGATACCCTAGGTATATCATATCATCTTATGACAATTGCATTCATTTCCATAATGTTTTAATCATAAAATCATTACAGGAACACCAGACCATTATTAAACTGAGAGTGGTCTGAATAAATTTACATTGCAGTGATGTCGTACCTTTTAGGCTTTGACGGATTAAGGAAACGGAGGTACTTGGAAACAATCCAGGAAGGGTCTTCGATGACTGTATCTGCCCCAGAACCACTCTTCCTGTACAGCCGTATGTATCTGTCCCGTATTGTCTTCCATTTTCCAGTGCAAGTGGTAACTGAGGAGGAAAGCGGTGGAAGTTACTGCAAGGTACACTCTAAATCACGGTCCTGCCCTGCACACTTCAGCGCGACTGAACAGAGCATGGCATGGTAGGACACACACACACGCAAGGCATTTTTACACTTGCATTAATATTTCAAGAGGCCACATGTGAATGGAGTGGTGAGGATGCGTCCGGCGGCGCGTAAGAACACAAGAAGAGCCCTGCTGGATCAGGCCAAGGGCCCATCTCGTCCAGCTTCCTGTATCTCACAGTGGCCCCACCAGATGCCCCCGAGAGCACACAAGACAACAAGAGACCTGTATCCTGTCGCCACTCCCTTGCACCTGGCACAAAGAAAAACTACTCCTACAACCAGGAGGTTGCTTATCCCCATCATGGCTTGTAACCTGTGATGGTCTTTTCCTCCATGAATCTGTCCAAACCCCTTTTAAAGGCATCTAGGCCAGGTGCCATCACTACATCTTGTGGCAAGGAGTTCCACAGATGAATTACACACTGGGTAAAGAAATATTTTCTTTTGTCCGTTCTAACTCTCCCTCCACTCAATGTTAGTGCATCTCCCCTGGTTTTGGTGTTGTGCGAGAGAGAGAAGAATTTCCCTCTATCCACTCTCTCCATTCCATGCATAATTTTATATGTCTCAATCATGTCCCCCCTCAGGCGCCTTTTTTCTAGACTGAAAAGCCCCAAACACTGTAGCCTTTCCTCATAAGGGAGGAAAGTGTTTGGTCTGGATGCATCATGCATCCAGACCAAACGCTGGGGTCCGGCGGGAGCCGCTGGGAGGCACGTTTGCGTGGACGCCTCCCCTCGCCAATGCCCAGATTCTGGTACGTTGTTCGCGTTATGTCAATGCACAGGGAGCGACGTGCATCATCCTTTTGCCTCAGCGGCATTGTGCGTATGCGCCAAAATGTGCACATGCGCACAATGAGCCGAGGGCAACGTACTCGGAGGTAGGTGGCGGGGGGTGCCAAGCGCGCGTCATAGTGATGCCCAAAATCCCCAACAACAGCTTCCAATTGAGGAGACGCTGAATATAGTACAGTACAGTGGAAATACCTGTCACGTTTAAAGTTGTGGCAATCTCCTCCCATGCCTTCTGCCTGGCATTGAGATTCCTATAATCTCTACAAGCCATATTGTAGAGGCATGGTTTTTTTAAAAAAAATTTCACATACCAAGTCTACATCAAAAGACCATTCCCCTGCCATTTCTTGTATTGTTTTATTTGGCTACAACAATGTGGCTAGAATAGTGCAGATAGCTGCCGGCAATCCTTTCCCACACTTTTCAAACTGGCCACCAGAGCGCTCGCTTTCCCTGCCTGCCACTCAATCCCTTTCTTTCCTTTGATTGGCTAAAGGGTGATCTGTGTCCCGGCCACCAGGGGGCTGGAACGCTAAAAACGTTCCCAGAGCTGGGCTTTGGCCAGCTGAGGCGTCGACGCGCCCATGGCTTCCGGCGGCTTCCGGCGGCCAGAACGAAGGTATGTTACACTCAACAAACGCACGCGCAGCTACGTGCCGAATGGAAAACGTGCTTGGTGTGTCACGGGCTTTAGTCAGGCTTGTTGGCCTAGCAGTCCCTGGGTCGCATCTTCTTGGCCACTGCACCCTATGTGGCAGGCCTGGGCATAGGGACTGTCTACTTCTGCAGCCACCCAGAGCTCTGGGACAGATGATGTAAGGTGTCCTCTGCTGGGGCTTCTGGGAGGGGCGTGAAGAAGGGGAGGTCCTCTTCCTCGTCGACCTCCAGGGTCCCCTCTCCTAGGGGTCTGGAGGAAGGCCCGAGACCCGTCGCCTCAGCGGGCTCTGGGGTTGCAGGATGAGCGCTTCCCGAGGCCTCAAGACTTCCAGGGGGCGGGGGTTATTGACACCCGAAAGCCGCCTCCCTGGAGAGTCGTCCGTTCCCTGGTGCGAGAGGAGACACGGCTCCTAGCGCACCTCCCGGCCGACTGCCTCATCATCGGCCTGGGAGCTCCTTAAATACCCCCTTAGGCCCGCCTCCCTCTTTGACGGGCAGGTGGAGCGGCCAATGGGTTTGGCCCTGTGGCCGACTCCGTTCGGCCGCCGCCTGTCCGGCCGGCGTGCGCGCCCCGCCCCTCCAGCCGGCGGCTGCGCAGTGAGGGAGTCGCCGCTCAGGCGGGGTGGGGGAGCTACCGGGCTACGTGTCGGGCCGACGATCGGCCGCGGAGTTGATCCTGGCGTCCCAGCCCCCGAGCCGGCCGGAGTGGAGTCGGCGACCGGGTTAGTATTAGCGAGCGCCGTCTCTCGGGGCGGCGCTGGCTTGGCTCTTGGGGTGAGGCAGGGGGCGACCGCTGACCGGGAGCTTACCAAGCCCCCGGGAGCTGCCGGCCCCGTAGTCTTTGTTCGAGCCGGACTAGAGTTAGGCGCGGAGAGTAAGGGCGGCTGGGGCCCGCCCTTACAGATGATGATTTGGGCAACACCTCCTTCAGCTAGGTCAGTGCTTCTCAATTATTTTCTGTCATGCCCCCCCCCCTAGGAAGAAGAAAAAATTTTGCGCCCCCCGCGCGACTGTAAATAGTATCATTTGTCTATAAAATTGTATAAGTACACCTCTGCATAACACTGTATCCTTATTAACGTATATGAGAATAAAAAAAGAAAGAAATGTGGATCAATTTACAACAAAGAATAGCTTTATTAACTGTAGCAGAAAAGATTTAAAGGAGCACAGGATTTAACCTGCAAAACAAAAATATATAAAATAATTTGAGCTGATTTTTTAATCAGAGGTGATGTCTGGATTAATGGCTACAATGAGCACGTTTTGCACTGCATAGCTTTTCGAAGCGGGGTTTGAAGCAGGACACAGCAACTCTCAGCTCCTTCTCAATGTGTAGCCGAGACCTGTATTTGCTTTTCAGAGCAGCAACAGCAGAGAAGCCAATCTCACACAAGTAAGAAGTTGCAAATGGAAGAAGAATGTGCACAACTCTTTGTCCTAAGAGTGGATATTGCTTCTCCACACTCAGCCAGAATTCACTCAGTGTCTGGGATGTGAAACTTAGTCTCAATATGGAGTCAGATGTGATTTCTATGAACTGCTCCTCCTCTGCAAGACTGAAACCAGTAGGAGCTGGTGCATTAAAAGGATCTCTCACCCAGTCATACTGGGAACTGTTTTCAGGAAAGTACTTTGTAAAGAATCCTATCAGTGATGAAATATGCTGCTTAAAACATAGAATCACTGAGGTGGCATCATAGTCAGTAGTGTCAACAAATTCCTGCAAGTTCTCAAATGACACGGTACTTGCTTCATCAAGTCGCCTGCCCCACATTGCAAGCTTTCGAGTGAAAGAGTTGATCTTGTCTGTGGCCTGAGGGAAGTGTTGATTTTTCCCTTGAAGCTGTAGATTTAGTTCATTGAGCTTTCCAAATATGTCACTCAGGTAAGCAAGTTTCATCAGAAAGTTCACATCACTAAACTTTCTTGCAACGTCATACTTGTGCTCCTGCTCCAAAAACATTCTTATCTCCTCTCTGAGCTCAAAAACTCGGGACAACACTTTTCCTCGTGACAGCCACCTTGCTTCACTGTGAAACAGCACAGCTTGATGTTCAGCTCCCATCTCCTGACAGATAGCAGAGAAAACTCTTGTTTTTAGTGGTCTGGTCTTTATTAAATTGACTACTCCTATAATGTCAGTCATAACCTCATTTAATTCAGAGGAAAGGTGCCTTGATGCCAGTGCCTCTCTATGTAAAATGCAGTGTGTCCACTCAGCATTAGGTGAGGCCTTCTTGATGAGTGTCCGAAGTCCTTTTCTCATCCCTGCCATGGTCTGTGCACCATCACTGCAAAGACCCATGCAATTCTCCCACTTTAGCCCATTCTCAGTCAGGAAGCAGTCTAGCATTTTGAATAGCTCTTCAGCCGTGGCTCTGTCTCTGACATATTTACAAAAAAGTAGATCCTCACATAGGGAATTTGCCATTTCAAAACGTACATAAGCGATAAACAAACAGTCTTTGTTGCTGTCAATTGCTTCATCAAATTGTAAGGCAAAACGTTTATCCTTGAGTTTATCTACCAGCTGTTCGTTAAGATCGTCAGCAATGTCATTTATACGTCTAGCAACGGTGTCATTTGACAGAGGGATAGTTTTTATTTTTGCAGCACTTGCGTCATCCAGCATGACAGAGACCATGTCTAATGCTGCAGGCAGTATCAGCTCTTCTGCTATGGTGTGGGTTTTTTTGCACTGAGCAATTTGGTACGCCACCTTATATGATGCCAACAATGCTCGCTTGTTTACTGAAGTAGCAGTCAGAAAGTGGGATGATTGTTTGCAATATTCGACAAGTTTTCGCTGAAAAAACTCAAGCGGCTTATTAGCGTGATTGGGGTGTAATGTCTTTAAGTGACGACTTAATTTATTTGGCTTCATGCTGTCCGCCGCCAACATTTTTAGACATAGTAAGCACACCGGTCTTTCCTCGTCTCCCACCGTAGTCACAGTGAAGCCAAGCGCTACATACACCTCGTCATATTTCCTCGTCTTAGCCTTCAGAAGACTTTCTTTTATCTCCTTCTCTCCTTCTCTCTCCGCCTGTCTTCTCATCCCTGTTAAAAAATTTTCCATGATGTCACTTGAGGGTCTGCTACACTTCGTGTCTCAAAGAGAAGAGGGCGCAACTGAGAGTGATCCTTTTTAATTGTCAAAAATTTGTAAAATACAAAGATTAAAAGCATAACAATGAGCCACACCTACATCAGAACACTGACCTTTACACAATACCACATCAAGATCCACACAATACCTTTCTTTCACAATACCAGAACCAGGGGTCATTCAGTGAAACTGACTGTGGTAAAAATGAGCTGAATATACAAGATCATTGGAACACTGGCTACTAAACATTTTTAACTGATGTGTATTAAAAGAGGTAGGCCTGAGAGGTAGGTTTGAGAACCGCTGCTATAGGTGAAGGAAACTGCAGTAATATAAAACAGAACACTTGTTTTTAAAAGTAAGTAACCCCAAGAATGCAGCCCTAGCCCTGCTCCAGCTTCTACTTCCTCACCAGCCATCAGCAACAGATAACAGAAACAAAGTATAGGGGTGACTAACACAGAGGTGACTATTCAGAGGAGATCTTGTCCTCACGTTCAGCAGTTTAGGTGGTGTCATAGTCTGTGAAGGCATTTCTTGTGCCAGTGATTTCTTCAGCACACCAAAAGAAGACACTGAAGTGAAACATAACTCCCACTCCACCCTGTTGAGGAAGGGGGCCCAGAAAAGATTCCCTGCTGTCTTCACGGATGTTGTAGAAGACCCTTGTACCACCTCACAGATCCGCAGCACCGATTCAGATACTTCCTTTCCTGGGAAACCTGCTTGCACGCAAAGTGGGAGAGGGGTGAGGAGGTGACTACTCAAGCACGGATCGCGACGGGAGGGCACCAAACTAGGGCGGCGGATCGACCCCCCCTCAACACAGCCAGCTTCAGAGGAAGCCTTGACGCCGCAAGGCAGCCAGCAGCAGCAGCAGTCATGCTGGAGGGACGGATGCGTGCCAGGCAAGCCCCGTCCCTGGCTGTGGGTGTGAACGCGGCCCGTCCCCCTGGCTCCGGCGACTGCGCACGTGGGGCTGAGGCGGTCCTGCCAGCTCCTGGTGGGCAGCGCTCCCGCTTCCTCCGGGGCCGGCTACACTCCAGCCGCGGAGTCGGTGGGGAACGTGGCCCGACCACCCTCAGGGCCTCGCCGGGCTGCCGTCAGCGCTCCCCGCACGCACGCCCAGAGACCCACCACACACACACACACACCAGCCGGGCTCCGCGCCAAGGGCCCTGCGGAGAGCGCGGGGGGACCATACCGACCCGCGGACGCACGCTCGTTACCTGCCCAACGTGCTCACAAAGCGGCAACGGCGGCGGCGAGAGCGAGATAAGATGAGAGCGAGAGGGGCGGAGAAAGAGCAGTTTCCCCACGTGAAGTTTCCCTGCAGCCTCGAGCCCTGTGACCCCGCCCCCAGGCAACCTCAGGGGGCGCTGAGCACGGCCCACAAAGCAGCGCGGGTGCCCGATGTCCCTCGCTCGCTCCCACACATACCGGACATACTGCAACTCGCTCCCACACATGCCAAACAACGAGCCCCCCTTTACGGAGCCTCGCGCCCCCCCTGGGGGGCGCGCCCCACTATTTGAGAACCGCTGAGCTAGGTCAACTGTGTGACATTGCAGACATGTTGATCTTTGGGCCCAAATGCCTTGCCTGAAATGGGGAAGGCAGTTATCTACATCACTCTGGGGTCATTTGTACTCTCACTGTAGTTTAATTTTTACATTGCAGTTCTCTGTTAAATTTAATTAATAAAATGTGGCCCAAGTTTAACCCATGCATTCTTCTTATCTATTATTTCTTGGTTGTGGCATCAAGTTTTTCACACTAAAGTTCTGTAGATTTTATCTAGACATAGATTAATATTCTCTATATAACATCAATTTTATACAACAAAGGTTGATTTTACATACATGTAGCAATGGTGTCGAAAATAATTTGCAGCTGGTTTAACTTAGGGGTTTGTCTAGCTTGTAATGCTCGTATTCATGCAATTTGTAATGTATTATTAACTGAGCATAGTATTTTTTAGAACAGGGGTGTCAAACATAAGGCCTGCAGGCTGGATGTGGCCCGCAGAAGCGTTTTATCTGGACTGTGTGATAGTTGGGCTTTCGCAGCACCATCATCAGCTGCTCTCAGCTGCTGAGCTGCGAAGAGATGCATTGCCAGAAGCGGCACTGTTGAAAGGGTGGCACCACTGGGAGAGCCCAATTTTCATGTGGGCCGCCCTTTCAGCAGTGCTGAGGTGGGTTTGCTAAGGTGACCTCTGCATGATAGTTTGGGCTACCCCAGCACCACTTTTTTCAGCAGTGCTACTTCTGCAGAGGCATTACTTTGCAGGGCACCCCTCAGCTACTGGGCTGAGAGTCACACCTCAGCAGAAGTAGTGTTGCTAACAGGGCGACCCACATGATAATTGGGCTCTCCCATATCTT
The DNA here is from genome assembly GCA_026170595.1 of Plestiodon gilberti rubricaudatus. Taxonomy (NCBI): domain Eukaryota; kingdom Metazoa; phylum Chordata; class Lepidosauria; order Squamata; family Scincidae; genus Plestiodon; species Plestiodon gilberti. The sequence goes on from JANXHW010000001.1 coordinate 83,059,458, forward strand.
GAAAATAGATCAAGATTTGCATATTTTCTCTTTCATCATTTGCAGCTAATGAGTTTCTACATGATAAAAAGTGCTTATTTCTGGTCATCACCTGCTTAATGATGTCACTTCCTGCTTAATGAGGGCTTCAGGCCCTCAGCAGGTGCCATGAATGCTATTCGGCCTGCTGTATGAAATGAGTTTGACGCCCCTGTCCTAAAAGTTTTTCTTCAATTCAGAATGCTAATTGATTTATTAATTTATTTTGCTAAACTGTTTTGTGAACTTCTTGTTGTTGAAAAGTGGTATATAAACATACTTAATAATAATAATAATGATGATGATGATGATGATGATGATGAGAAACAGTGCATACAGAGCCAGCAATCAGTTGATCAGATGCCCAAAGCCAACTGTTCTGAGCAGAAGTTCTTTAAAGTTAATTCACCTCCCTTATTCTCAAAGATGCTCTTACTGATTCAGTGAACAGCAAAGTCAGCTGCCTTAGAGGTTCAAGACTAACAATGGCACAGGGACCCTGTCCTGCCTTCCATATAGTCCGCTCGGGCATCTGGTTAATGCCTGACTGAGAAGAGAATTATTTGGCAATTAGCATATTAGGAAGTAGCAACCTAAGGGATGGAGCATAAACAACAAAGACTCCTGATATACAGTATACCGTATTTTTCGCTCTATAAGACACACTTTCCCCCCCCAAAAATAGGGGGGAAAGCGTGCGTCTTATGGAGCGAAGATGAAAAAAAAAGTTAAAAAAAATACTTACCGGGGCTTCGGGGAGGCCTGCGCAACCCTTTGCAGCCCTCCCCGATCTTCATTTCGGCGCTAAATGGCCATTTTCAGCCATTTCCGGTTTTCGTTAAAATGAAGATCGGGGAGGCCTGCAGAGGGTCGCGCAGGCCTCCCAGAAGCCCCGGTAAGTCAAAACATTTCCCCCCCCCCCGATTTTTAGCTCCATAGGATGCATGTGTCCTATGGTGCGATGCGTCCTATGGAGCGAAAAATACGGTACCTATAAAGATGGATATGCCTAGGTGACCTGAAATGACTTCCTAATTTCACCACTCCATTTGTGACTAATGGGCTTGGCAATATTTTCCTTTCATTCAATCATTACTGTCTGGGGTTTCCTGCCCTCGTGGCCCACTGTTCTGTGGCATTTTGAGGCCATTCGGGCCTAGAGTTCCTTGATCCTACGGTAGCTTGAGGCCATGTTAGGCCCGGATTTTCCCATTTTATGGATTTTGCTGGCTGTATGCAATTTTAGCAAGAGGACTTTTGGCAACATTCTGGGAGAAATTGTGTGATATAGCATCATTCTTGGACTTCTTGGGAAAAAGAATGGTGGCTGCCAGCCAGTGAATGCCAGGAGGAGGACCACTGCCACTGCAAAACAGGAGGTGGAGGAAAAAGGGTAAAGGAACTAACAGCCCAATCCCATCCACAAGATACACTAGCAGACTGTGAGGTCCACTAGCATATCTTGCGGTCTGCTGGCGCAGCAGCAGCTCCGCTATTCTGAAGCTCGCTGCTGATGGCATAGCAACTGGTAAGCAACTGGTAGCTGTCGGCTGCAGACCAGCTGTCAGAGCAGGTAAAGTGGCAGCAGGGCAGATCAGGGTGGGGATCAGGCTGGATCGGGGGTTGTCGGGGCAAGACAGGCGTGGATTTCAGCAGCAGTGGCATCCATGAGATCTGGATTTCCGGGACTGGGACCGACATGCCCCCTTTGACCTAACAGATTTACACCAGCAGAATAGCTGGCATAAATCTATGTAGGCCCATTGGGGGCCAGGAAGTGGTGGAGTAGATACGTAAAACATTACTTACCTCTCCCTGCTGGACTGGTCTCCAGCCAGCCCGAGGGATGCAGTGGAGGCTGCATCAGCAGCACTGCATCACGCAGCCTGGCCGAGGATAGGATTGGGTCCTAAGCCAGTTTTAAACCCCACTTTCATCTGCCTCAAATCAGGTGGGCCAATTAGCTCAGCCCTAAAATAGATACACACAGAGACTAAAAAGTAGGATCAAAGAAATTTTAAGATTAGTAGTGATTCAGACACATTTCTATGCAGAGTGCAAACTACTGTAAATTATAGTTGTCAGATTAAAATGATTAGCCCATACTTTCAACTCATTTTGCTTTAAAAACTTGTTTAAGTTAAACTCTTAGATTTCTTGATATTGTTTATACAGTATTTTAGCAATCTAAGGGCTATCCTCTGATTTTTGTGCCATTTTTATTTTTTATTTTTAAATGTTGATAATTTAATATTCAGTACTTTCTCAGTTTGGAAGCCACTGTGGGAATTTTGACAAATTGAAAGGCAGAGTATAACTCTTTTAAATAAACAAAGATGCAAGGTAAGAATAAAACAACCTACACTGTATTCACAACAGCAGTCATTTCTGGTAATACAAACTTTCTTGCTATGGTAATTTTGACACATAAGAGGGAGAATTACATTTTGGAGTAGGAAAAACAGATTTATTGTATACATCCATTCTTAGTGTATACATCCTTTACATCATTGCACTATGGTAGCTAGAAGACTGTTGTGTTGACTGGCAAAGGCTCAGGTGGATGATGTGGTGGAAAAAAAAATGAAGTCCTGGTAGAATTTCTCAAGAGCCTCCTCCCTGTGGCCCAGATGGTGATGTCATCAATTATATTTCGGTTAGAGAAGAGACCCTTGGGACAGGAGCTGAGGAAGCATTTCTAAGTCAGCCTGGATGTTCTGGCATATTGTAGACTAGAGCCATGGGGACACCTACGGCATTGCCAATATCCTGAAAATAGCAGCTGTCCCCAATCTGAAGTCACTGTGTGTGAAGACAAAGTGGCAAACCTCAGTGGCCAGATGTGCACTGCTGTTATTAGGAATGACATTCCTGATGGTTTGTCCCACATCTTGGTGTGGTGAGAGATGCCGCTCTACATCGATCGTTGCCAAAATAGTATTTTCTGGGAGAGTGTATTGTTTAGGTAGGAGAGCCTGGCTCAGGGACATGGGAGAGACAAAGGATGCCACAAAGTTCTTGACTAATAGCTGAACATGGCCCTAAGTCTGAGAAACAGTTTCCAGATAGTGTGTCACGTGGATCCCACACAAACTCTGTGAAAATCCATGATATAAAATTGGATGACAAACAAGTAGAAATCTTTAGAAAGGTCAGTTTCTGCCCCCTCCAACTGCTCCCATTTCTAAACAACTCAAATTAGTCCCATCTCTTTTCAATAACCCAACAAGCAAAGCTTCCCTTCTATCTATAACTCCTCTCGTCAGAGCAGCATCAGTGATGGGGTGGTGTTGCTAGGCAACCCTGGTAAGCTTGCTACTCACTGAAATGATCAACCACTGTTCTCTGACAGTGCGTACAAAAATACTTCATTTTTGTTTGTACACATTTCTCTCTATTACTGTGCATCCATAAGGAAGCAGATATAATAAGAGCCTATTAAGAAATATACTCCAGATTTGCAAATCCACTTGACATTTAGCTGACAGAGTTTACCATTTCTTGGTCAGTACAAAACACTCATGGAGGTTTTCTTCTTTCAGAAGACATTTGTCATCGTGCTATTTTAAAATTAACTAGAACACTAACTCCATGTAGCTGATGCAATGTTTTTCTTCCAAAGAATAATAACATGTTGTTTTGGTATGCCATTTGTGACACAGAGAAATGCTCAAGATGTTTACCGTTTGTCTCAGCGAGCCCTCAAAGGCCCAATTCGTATCTTCATTTTGATGATGCAATAATATCACCCTGATTTGACTTTTACCTGTCATTAAAGCGAGAAACGTTTCTGCTCAATAACAAGGAGAAACTTCTTGAATCTGTGTAGACATGATATTGAAGCTCATCATGTGATCAAGGTATATGGGGGGAAAGGACTGTGGTGCACGTGTAAAGTAAAGTACAGATTGGACACTTATGGAACATATATTTCATGCAAGATATTGCGAAGACAAATGTTTCGTGAAAGATTGATCAGTTATCTCCAAGAATATTAGAAAACATCAACACTGAAGCAAGTGGCATTACTCAGGAAAAACATGAGAGTGTGTGCAACTACCTGGCCAGTGGGGCACATTCTGGCCTTTGTGTTAGAACTTGTTATATCTGGGAGGGAGTACAGTTAACAAATAGCAGTGGCTGCAATGTGCCTATTTAGGAACATTAAATTAATGTAGTCGCAACATGCACTTGTTATTAAACCCATTCCCAATAATATTTCCAGAGACATTTCAAGCCACTGGTGGTCACCACCATACTTTCAGTGGCAGTGGTAAGGGGTGGTAACTTCTGATAAGAGAAGGGGGGAACCTGGAGTAGACTGAATTATCTACTAACTACAGGAAAATGTGCTGGGATGGGGACAGGGGCTCTTATCAGCCACATGGACTAGGAAGCTGTCACTACACACAGAATCACACCACACCAGCTAGCCATAAACCACTTATGTCTTAAGATGTTTTTATTCAGGTTAGCATTCGATGTCTGACATGGTGGGCTGGCTTTTTAACAAATGACTTTTAACAAATGTAAATATAGGTGACCCACTGGGGTTGTTTTAATTGTTTTAACTATTTGTTTTTAATTATTTTAATGTATATATGTATTTTAATGTTTTTATTGTAAGCCACCTTGAGTGCCCTTGCTGGGAGAAAGGCAGGGTATAAATTCTTTAAATAAAATAAATAAAATAAATAAATATGTTTGTGCATGCTTGCACACACACAGCCCCAACTATTAAGAAAAGCTGCTTGTTACTGAATCACAGTAGACCATAAAGGTTTACCAGTGTGACTTTGAAAAACTATTCATCATGTAAATGAGAGGGAAAAAAGCTCTTTGTTTCAAATTGCTAATGCCAGCATGCCCTCATCCCTGCTATTGTGTAAGCAGTTAGGAAACCATTCTGAGTCACAGTATGAATTAAATGTAGAGCCATATCACACAGAAAACATGTAAAATACGCACGCGTGCGCACGCACACACATTCTGGCAGCCGAGTGCTATGGTATTTATTCAGAAATAAGTCTTACTGAGTTCAATGTGAATTATTCCCAGGTAAGTGCACATAGGATTGCAGTCTTAACATACCGTATGCATAGAATTGCAGCTGGTGACACCACCTGGACATGGATAAGATTGCTGCTACATTCCTTATGGTGTTGTAAATCCAAGTTACGTCAGTGCTGAGGAGCTGCCAACCCTGAGCTGTTGCACCAGTAGATTACAGGCAGAGCCTGAAGGATTTTTGTAGCTGCTGGTAGCTCTGCTCCTTCCTGGATCGTATTTGGGTCATGATCCAGGACAAGTGCAAAACAGCAATTTTCTAAAACAAAATAAGTATATCTCGGCTTTCTGAACACAGTTCTAAATTGAATGGGTGTGTGTGTGTCATGATCCAGGACAAGTGCAAAACAGCAATTTTCTAAAACAAAATAAGTATATCTCGGCTTTCTGAACACAGTTCTAAATTGAATGGGTGTGTGTGTGTTGTATGTGACAGGTATAACTAGGTACAGGCATGTAATTGCTGTAACTTCTAGCATGGCGATAAATGGAGTTTATTACATGTGAACTCCTGTTCCTAGTAGAGGAAGGGGGCATTCCTCACTAAACGGGAATGCCCTCGCACCAGCACGAGGTAGGGTCGACTGTTGAAACACCGTCTCCTCTGAGCGATGAGGACACTGAGCGATGTAAGTGGTGGGTGGAATGCCCGCTTCCTCTATTAGGAACAGGAGTTCACAGGTAAGGAAACTCCATTTTTCCCTGGCAGAGGAAGAGGGCATTCCTCACTAAATGGGATCTATCATAGCAGTAACTTCCAGACAGTAGGTTGGGGTCCCAAGGCATCCCAAGCTATACCTGCTCAAGTACCTGCTGTAACACTCTTCTACCAAAATTTGCCTCTGCTGAGGCTGATAGATATCCTATAATGTTTTATGAATGAGTGACGATGATGATGTAGCTGCCCGGCAAATTTCAAAAAGTAAAAGCACTGAAAAGCGCGTGAAAGAGCTGACAAGTCAAATAGCACTGGAAGAAGCGACTGCCGGCTGCCCAAAGATGACCTCTAGGCTGTCAGCGCTGCAGAGAACAGCTATACCTTTAATTGCTTGTGGAGTTAGTCTTGCTTGTAAAATTAGTCTTACTTGTAACGTTGTTCTTGCTTGGAATGGGGAACCATATCTTGTCCACAAACGATAATTCTTACTGTCTATTAACCAAACCTTGATTTTTCTTCTGCATTATTGCCACTGCAGATTCATTCTCTGCCTGTAATTACATTCATTAAATAAACTTTTGGTGTTTTCAAATAAAATCGTTTGCCCTGTGGTAATTACATGTTCAGCAAGAGCCGACGAATCTCGGTGACGTAGTCTGACAGATCTTTTATGTTCCGAAACTCTTGTACTTATCGCTAGTTTCGTAGTTCCAATATAGCTTCTTCCACATTCGCAAGGGATGTCGTAAACCACAGGGTTGGTTAACGGGGCTCTGGGATCCTTAGGATTACGTAGCAGCTGCTCTAATTTGTTGGTAGGTTTAAAAATAGTTCTAATATTAAAATGTCTAAACACATGTGCTGTTTTGGCAGTGGTACCCTTGATAAAGGGCAGCATTAGCCAACTCTTATCTTTCTCTGTAGTTTTATCTATGTTCAATGTGTCAACATTATTATCTTTCTTCCTATATTGTTTATCCCAACTTTTATTAATCTGTGTTACACTATAGCCATTAGCCCTCAGAGAATCATCAATTATGTTTTTTCTCGTACTAATGAAGGAGCATCACACACATTAATCGGATTCGCCCTGTATATCAATGAGTTGATAAGTGAGTTCTTTTGTGCCGGGTGAAGATTGGAAGATTGGTGCAAATAACGTCCAGTGTGTGTGGGTTTCCTGTCCACAGGTGAAGTCTTTTTTTCTAGTGACTAAAAACATCAAGGAAAGGGAGAGAGTCATTGGTTTCCTGTTCCATAGTAAATTGAATTTCAGGGCATAAATTATTAAGATGTTCTAGGAAATTAACCAACTCTACATCTCCATATTCCCAGATGCAAAACACATCATCAACGTATCTAAGCCAAACTTCTGGACGATGTTCGGCTGTCCGCAAAACCTGCTTCTCAAAAAATTCCATATACAAGTTTGCCACAACTGGGCTTAGCGGATTTCCTATTGCTACTCCCTCTTTTTGTTCTCGAAATACTCCATTCCATACAAAATATGTTGATGTTAAGCAGTGATGGAATAATGGAATTAGATCTTTCAGTATTGTCAGATCGTCAATCAATCTCATTATTTCTGTTAATGGCACTTTAGTGAACAAAGATGTGACGTCAAACCTCACCAATTTAGAATTGGGTGTTAATCTAATGTATTTTAAAAGTTCAATAAAATGGTATTTTTGACATAACTAAAAGTGTTCCCTACATAGGGACATAACTAAAAGTGTTCCCTACAACGCTGACTTTGGCTCTTCGAGGTAATCCCATCTAGACAGCTTGTTGCTGTCATTTCACTTTGAAAAAGTCCACAGAAGAGGGACGAAACGTCAGTGATTTTATTCATTTAATACTTTTGGATGTTTTTAAGTATGTGTTTAATTTTTGTGTGTGTTTTAAATATGTGTTGAAACATTTTATTAGTTTTAAAGAATTTTTAGACATGGCTGATAAACCCATATATCCCATTTCGCTGCACATTGTACCGGTCCATGAGAGTTTCCAGTCTACATTGATTATAAATATTTTAACCACTTTGACAATGTCTGCTTCGAAACTTGCTGCCCTATGTTCCTGCCTTGTACTGCAACAAATAATGCCACTGTCTTACGTATACCTTTTGTCCTTTCCATGTAGAAACGCAAAGCTCTGCGTACATCTAACGTGCCATTCTCTTTTCTTAGGATGTGATGGATTAGGGCAAAAGATCGGTAACACCAACTCTTGTTGCCTGTGAAATAACGAATTCACTTTAGGCAAAAAGGCTGGTCTGTTCTAAGGACTACCTTGTCCCTGTGAAAAATGCATAACCTCGGGTGAATTGATAGCGCACCTAGCTCTGACACCCTTCTAGCTGATGTTATCGCTACCAATAACACAGTTTTAACTTACACCATCCTAAGTGGTATTGTGACCATTGGCTCAAATAGGTCTCTTACCAAAGCCTATAGAACCCTATTAATATCCCACGTAGGGAATCTGTGCACCGGCGGAGGCCTCAATTGATTAACTCCTTTCAAGATCATTTTAATGTGGGGTGTGGGGTGTATTGAATCACCCTGTCGGTTCCCAAAATCCCCTGGATGGCTGATACCTGTCTTCACAAGGTACTACCACTGAGGCCCTTATCTAATCCGTCTTGCAGGAAAGCCAAGGCATCAGCCACCCTCAGCTTCTGCATACGTTTTTCTGTCTACACCAGTGTTTCTCACCCTTTTTTCGACCGTGGCCCCCTTCCGACCTTGTTGCCTTTCTGTGCCCTTCCTGTCCTACCAGTAGAAAGGTAGCTATTTAAATGTTTTGTTTGTAAATAGAACATGTTCTATTAATTTTTTTATAATTTATACAAAATGCAATAATTAAATAAAAATTTATACTTTAAGTGTTTCTCGATCAATGTGACCCTTGTGCTTGATGACCAGAAACAAGCTTTTTTATATCCGGTTCTATTGCTGTGAGGGATAACCAAAGATCACCTCTGTCCATTATGTTAATAAGGCGATTCTGCGTTAGGCTGAGTAAATAATTCACACGACTGAAACTTGATTCTACCAAATACGAAGTAGGAAATGCCATGAAAAACAATTTTGCTTTATCCCAAAGCTGTGGAAACATTTTAGATATTGTACTCTAAATGATGCTTTACTAGTCTGAATGTTATTTTGGCTGCTCTGTACCTCTGTGAGCGCTTCTTGCAAAGAAACATCAACGTCTGCAGCATTCTTTTCTGTTTTCTTTTCTCGGTCACTTCTCTGTTTTCTTCTCACTTCTCTCTGTGACCCCCAATCGTGTGACCTTTTACGTGATTTTCATCTGTGGCCCCCTTTGGCCCCAGGCTGAGAACCCCTGGTCTACACCATCCTGTAAATACCTTCCAGGCTGCCTTATACATTTTCCTGGTCGATTCCTTGCGAGAAGCCAAAATTGTATTCACTACCATTTCTGACTATCCTAATGACCTAACACTTAGCTCCTCAATTTTCACGCTGTCAAGTGGAGTGCCTGAGGGTTTGGGTGCCAGAGTGACCCCTGTGACAGCATGTTCTCCCTGTATGGTAAAATCCATGAGTCTTGTGTTGGCATCTTCACCAAATCCGGGTACCATGGCATTCTTGGCCAGCCTGGTATTATCACAATAACCTCAGCTCCTATTCTGCGGATCTTTTCTAACACCCTCCGGATGAGTAAAACCAGAGGAAAATCATACAGAAGCCCCCAGAGCCAAGCTTTGTGGAGCACATCCATGGTCTCCACTTCTTCCTCCACCCCCCCGAGATAGAAATCTTCCTGTTTGGGCATTGTGTCTGTTTTCAAACAGGTCTATCACTGGCATCCCAAATCTTTGTGCTATCTGCGCAAAGATTCCTGGATGCAACTGCCACTACGAATCTATCACCCTACGACGGTTGAGACATTCGGCTCTGTTCTGCTTTTCTGCTAGGTGTTCCACCTTTATAGACTAGAGATTGCTTTCTGCTCACTGGAATAGCATCTCTGACTCCCTTATTAGCGATCGTGTGCTTCCCTGGAACTTGTACCTCCCTGTCTGTTTACATAAGCCTTTGTGGCCACATTGTCCATTTTGATTAGGACATGCTATCCTTGAACTGTCTTACTGAACCTGCAAAGAGTCAATCTCACTGCCCTGAGTTCCAGAATATTGATGTATGTCTTTGCCTCCTGGGGTATCCACTCCCCCTGAGCAATTGCATCCTTCATGTGAGCCCCCCAGGCTGGCATCTGTTGTCACCACCACCCTGGTAAGAACTGTGAGGTCCACCCTGCAAGTCAATTGTCCTGGCTCCAGCCACCATCTAATCTCTGCTTTCAGCCTAAGGTACCTAGATCACAAGGTACCTAGATCACCTTGTGTACAAGGTACCTAGATCACCTTGTGCACAAGGTACTTAGATCACCTTGTGCACACACCTCTACTGATTGTAAATGAGGGTTCAGAACCCTCTGGAACTATCTTGTGTGAAATCTGGACCAACTCACTAGGTCCTAACAAGAGACCATCATTCCTATGATGCTTGCCAGTGTCATCACATACACCCTGTTTGCACTTTCTAATAACTGCAACAGATCTACCAACTTCTGCCTTCTCGTTTGTGACAGAGCTACCCGATATTTCTGTGTGTCTATCCACACTCCCAAGTGTTCTATTGTCTGGCTTGGGACTAATGAACTTTTTTCATGTTGACCACAAATCCATGTATTCTCAAACATATTGTTATCTGTGTGCGCTCCAATGCATGAGTCCTGGATGACGCCCTTATTAAAATGTCGCCCAGATAAGGGTATATGCATAAACCCCTTGTTCTTAGGTGAGCAATTAAGGCCACCATCACTTTTGTAAAAGTTCTTGTTGCCGAATCCAATCCGAAAGGTAAAGCTGTATACTGGAAATGCTCAGAACCATAGGAAAACCTGAGGTATTTTTTGTGCCGCCCCCTTATTGGAATGTGAAGATAGACTTCTGATAGGTCCAAAGTCATCAGAAAATCCTCTTTGTATTGCTTGCATTGTGGACCTTAATGTTTCCATTTTGAATTTCCTCTTTACTACAAAGCGATTTAACCATTTTAGATCCAGTACCACTCGGAAATCTCCACTTTTTTCCTTTACTAGGAATAGTACAGAATATACCCCCTAATTCCTTTGATTTTGAGGTACTGGCTCTATGGCTCTTATCTCTAACAGATGTTGCACAGCCTCTACCATTGCCTGGTGTTTTATTTCCGCTTTGTAATTGGGATCCCCACAAACTGATCTCTTGAACCAACTCTGTAGCGTAACCTCAAGATGTCATCTCACTCACCCACACTTCTGTGGTAATATCGTACCACAGATGCACAAAGTGAAGGAGACAGTTCTGATCAATGGACAGATCTGATTGGGTATGGCATCAGGCCAATCTTGGTTTACTATAGGCCTTTCCCTGAGCATTATTTGATGCTCCCCCAAAAGATTTTCCCTTATTGACTCCCTTGGGTTTTGCTCATTTAGGCCTAAATCCAGACTGTTCCTTAGGTCTGAACTGTGTTCTATAATTCTGAAAGGACTGATATTTTCCTTTTGATGTTTCCTTTGCCAGAGTTGGTAGGACTTTTCTTTTATCTTTATTTTCCACCAACACTGGCTCTAGAATGTCACCAAATAACTTAGCTCCCGCAAAAGGTGCTCCCACCAACTGGGCTTGTGATCCCGCGTCAACCTCCTATGAGCGTAGCCATATATTCCTTCTAGAAATTGCACTGTGCACCGTAGACCTGGATGCAAATTGTAAAGAATTCAGTGCTGCATCTGTCGAGAAGACTTCAGCCAGCGAGATCCTTTTTTTAAGGTGTTCTTAACAGGCTTTGAAAGACTAGCTTTTGTCAATTCTTCCACCCAATATAAGTAGCTCTTGCCATCAACGAGTTTGCCGCTGCTGCCTTTAACATATACGACGCTGCCTAAAAACTCCTTTTTAATGAAGGTTCTACTCTCCTGTCACAAGCATCTCTGGTCCCTTCCCCCTCTGAGGGAATCACTGCATGTGTGGCAAGTGCGGCAACAGGTGCATCCACCGTGGGAAGTGCATCCAAAACCTCTTGAGGGAGAGAATATAATCTCTGGCTCTCTAAAGTGAAACGTTGGCTTAAGAAATAAGGATCCCTTGCCCATTGGTATGAGTCTGTGTGTGTATTAACTCCTGTTGCACTTTAAGTTTTTTAAAGTTTTTAAATTTTTAAAGAACTCATCGAACTACAACTGCGGTTTTAAGGATTTTATTTCTTCGTATTAAATTGTATACATGGCTATGGAACCCATACTTCCCAATACAATTGCAAGAATATAATCTGTTCACGTTTTTGGGAGTGTGCCTACTCTGATATGGCGATGTCCACTCAGCCTTCATCACACTTTTAAATGCTTCTGGAAAGGGAACTTCATCAGGCTTTGTGTGTCCCTGCCGAAATAGTGACTTAACAGTTGGTAAAGTTAAATCAGCATCATGTTTTTCACTAGCCCCAGAAGAAGATACCTTATTTTTTGTTCCATAAGACGCACCTGACCATAAGACGCACTTAGGTTTTACAGGAAGAAAACAAGAAAAAATATTCTGAACCAAATGGTGAACTAAAATATTTAAAAAATATATAACAAAATGTCAGGGGTTTTTGCACAGCTGCCTTTCATCACTTGTCAGCAGAGCTATGTTCAGTTCATCCAGTCCTCAGTCCCGGCAGAAGGAAAACGACTCAGACACATAAATCAGGTGATAAGAGTCTATTTACAGACATGTACAAGTTACTTACAGCAGTCCTTGCTGAAGTCAATAATATACACTACAGAGTAGTCAGTCTTTCCAGGTCCAAATCACAAAGTTGAGCAGCAGTGTAACGGCAAAGCAATCAGATAGGAATCAGATGCAAATTATGGTAAGGCAAGGTAGGACCTTTATACTTCTGTCCACCAATCAACTTATGTATTACCTAATCTCCCACCTGTGGATCACGTCATCCACATTGCATCAGCCAGCTGAGTCAGCATGACACAGCAGTTTCACTTTCCATTCTAACTGCATTGCTTCTCTGTTCTGACTTGTAAATTCATCAGGTTCATTTCCAAACCTCAACACAAAATAATATTTCAACCATGTAAAGTGAACAGCAGTCAACAGTGGCATTAAGAACCATCATCAGTGTCATTAACAAATGAGGAGAGACTTTAAGGTTCGAGTACTCTTCTAGTTTTCTGGGAACCCCAAGAATTCATCATCGTTATTGTCAGAATTTATGAAGCTCAGTTGCTCACAATCACTGACACTACTTTCTTCACTAGCTTCATATAAGATACTATCTTTATTTCCATCTGAGGCATTGCTAATGCCAAATTTTTGGAATGCCTGTACAACAATTTTCTCGTTCACTGAGTGCCATGATGTTGTCACCCATTCACAAACTTGAGTGATAGTGGACCTCTTCATTTGTCCAGTAGGTGTCAGATCTTGATTACCAGCATCCATCCATTTGTTCCACTCTTCTCGCATAAAGATTTTAAATGGTTTACAGAGGTGGGTTTTATGGGATTTTCAGCCATGTTAGTGTTAGAAATCGAAGAAAATAAAGAAATATAAGTACTGAAACTTGCCTGAAGAAATTCCTTCTCTACTCGATCCCCAGTAATGTGGGTGCCGCTATCAAGGATTATCCAGAACAGACAAGCACAAGTAATTCTTTAATCCTCTGCTTTACGTTTCCTCCCGCCTTGGGACATTGTCAAAAGCTAAAAAAGAACACTCAGCAACTAGCTGGTAGATGTACATGAACCAGGAAATACACTAACACAAACTTATAGAGAAAGAGAGAAGCTTCCAGGAACATCTTAATTGAATGATTAGAAGCGAGACAGCTGCTCTGCTGTAACTTAATTAGTGTGGTTACTCTAGGAGCAGGGGTAAAAACAGATGAAACGTATCAAGACTTAGTGCTATCACAGAACTGCAGCGACAGACACAAATCACTACCTAGTCACTACAAGCAGAAGCACAACACTTTCGAAGAACTGCTGAACCAATATTGCAAGCGGAGCCCCCGATCTCCGCAATGACTGAAAATAACCTCTCCCCTGCTCCTCCACCGATACGGTTGCCGGCGGAGAACAGAGGCTACAACAAACAACCTACGTCTACATAAAACCCACGTCTGTACACAAAGCAAGCCATGAAAACCTGCATGCTACTTTAAATGGTTTGTTGATGGAAACCTTTTCTTCCCACACCTCAATAACTGACTTCTGATCTGGCAATGAAACCTCACCTGGGGACTCGGCAGCCTCTGACGGGGCAGGGGCAGGCACCATAGATGGGGAAACGGGTATACCTGGCCTAGCATGTGAAGACACAGAGGAGGACTCTTCCAGGGCTTTTAACCTGGAAAGAAAATGTTCATGTTTATCGGCCCCTTTCTTCTTCCTAGCGGAGCGTCTTGGCGCCCCAGACGCTTCTCCACCATTGCCCTGACCAGCTTCCCTCAACACCTTCTCCTTCTCCAAAGCCTCTGATCTTGCCAACATGGCTCTCCAATCCCCCTCTTCCTCCTCCTCAGACGAGGAAAAAACAGGTGCAGGGCAAGGGGGTGGACGTTTGGGGGCTTTTCCCCCAGACGTTTGACCCTTTTTTGGCATTATAAATAAAGCCTTGAGCAAAGTGTGTGGTGTGTTCTTATTTTAAACCAGAGGATACACGTTGGTGGGGGGTAAAACACCCGCACCCCACAGATGCCAGGTAGTGGGAGGATAAGGCCCGCGCCCCACTAATGCTGCGTTGGTTGGGGGGATATGCCCCGTGCCCCACTAGCCGCTCCTCGTTGACAAGGGGGGGAGAGAAGAAACGCCGGACCCCTCACGCTGGATGTCGGAGTGGGGAATTCCTCTCCCCAAAAAGTTCCTGGTCCTCAAGGGAGGGGGTAGACCACCTCTGCGAGCACCGCGATGTTCCCGCAGCCACCTGTTGCCTCAGGCCACAGCGCACACAAAGGCTCCATCGCGCTAGGCCCGGCCTTGCTGAGAGCAACGCCACAAGGCTGCTGCTCTGCTCGAAACTCCGGCGAGACTGAGGGGAGCGAGCACGCTGACTCGCTCCTCCCCCCCAGTCCCACCCTGAGACAGGGGCAGCCAATCAGCTGCTGCCAATGTCCAGCCCCAGCCCAGCGCATCCGGGGAAGAGCTGGGCAACCCGTGGCAGCCTCGTAAATCAGGCTGCCACCACTTATGAGAGCACTGTAGCTGTGAAATTTAGGTACTGAAGCTGATGTCAGGTTCACTGGCCTTCTGCTGAACTTAGCTCAAGGTCTTGCCTGGCCTCCCTCAACACCGGCAGCCTTAGCCCTTATACCCTCTCGTGGGTCTGGCATTCCCTCCCCCGAAGGTCTCACCCCCTTCCCTTTGTCGTCCCCTGCAACTGGATCTCCGATTCGTTCCCCAGCGAGTCGATGGGATGCGGAGAAGCGGCTCCCCCTCAGGGGGGCCTCCTCTCTGGCTAATTGGGCGGCCCAGGTGGTCCAGCTAAGGCCACTTGCCCTGGTCCCACCTCCACAGTCCTGACAAGCTAGGGGGGGTCACCCTGCTGGCGTTGTCTCTGCTGGGGGTGGGATCATACACCCCCTGGATCTGCCCAGCCTGGGATCCTCTGCCCGCCGGTGGGGAGGCAGGTCCTCTTCCTCTCCCCTGGATAAGTCTTGCCCCAGGTCCTCCAAGGCCTGGTAAGGTCGCAGGAAGGGACGCTGCTTCAGCCAAGCTTCTCCTCCACTCATGGGGCTACCGCTCGTCTCTAAGTTCCTTCCTCGCAGCTGCCTGGCTCCATTTGAGGCTGGGCAGTCCCACCTTTTCTGAGTGGTGTCCAGGCAACTCTGCCACGTGGACAGCTATGGGGGCGGGTGAGGTAAGCCACGGTGGAACAAAGGGGGCGTGGCTCCTCTCGGACTCATCGGACACGTGGATTGTTGGCACGGCCTTGGACCATGCGAGGAGGGAGAAGCCTTTTCCGGGGTTCCTGGGGAGACCGCGGGGGCGGCTTGGAGCTGCTGGGTGTGGCTCGGAGGAGGCTGGTTCTTGGTGACGGAGCGGCAGGCGGTGGCGGACCTGGATCGGCGGAGAAGTCCCAATAGAAGGAGGTTAGTGGGCTCTGGGCTGTGGGGGTCAGCCTTCCCGTCCGGGGGTTGATTAGAAGGGAGTCGTTGCCCCTTGCCCTGCAGGGGTAACCTGGGGATCTCCGATGCCGACGCCCATCCAGCGGTATCCCCCTCCTCCCCTCGTTGGTCCCCTGGTTGGTCAGGGCGGGGTTGAAGTACGGGTATGGAGCCATATATGAACAATATTCACTCCATATGATGCACAGACTTCCCCCCTATTTTCTTTGGGGGGGGGGAGTGCGTCTTATGGAGCGAAAAATATGGTAAATACAGGTCGCTAATGACCTTTGTAGCTCCTGTGGAAACAATCTATCCATTTTTCTCTGGGCCTCCCATTGGTTTTCTCCTGACAATTCGCCCTCTTCTCTTGCAGAGTACTCATCTGAGGAAGAAAGCTCTTCATATTTTGTTGCCTTCTGCATTTTCACTATTTCTGTGTGTAAATGCTTTCTAGGGTTCTCAACCCTCGTACACATTCTGAACCCCACATTTTTTGTCTTATGTTTTCTAGACAACAGATGGGCTTCAGTGGCCAAGAAGAAGCCTCTAAATGATGACTGTGAAGAGGAGGATACTGGAGATACAGATTGAGAAGGGCTACTATCCCTTGGGCGCTTTCCCCTCTGCATTCTAGAATACTGCTGTCCTCTCTCCACTGAACCACTGACTGACAAGCCCTGTTCTGCCTCCTCTGTGCCCATCATTTCCTTTACCACAGACCTGGAGGTTCCCTCCCTTGCAATACAATCTTTTCCTTCCACAGGCGACATGGTGTTTTCACCCTCTCACCTTACTGCAGGGTAAACAGAAGCACACAAATTCGCCCCCAAAAGCCTCAGGTCTGCGCTTACCGGCCTCCCGAGTCTCCCTGGAACTATTGGCCCGTTAACAGGCCTGGTTCTCCGGCCCCTGCGTTCCACAGAAGGAGTATCTGTCCTTTTCCTTGGCTTTCCGCTACCACTGTTAAAGGGTACAGGTAAGCCAGCCTTCCTGGGCGCAATGAGCCTGAAAACAGGCAAAGGCAGCAACTACGTGGCAGAGCAGGCATCTTGCTGCCTTCTGCCGCAAATCTAGCAGAGATCACAATGCGCAGACACATTTCCGACCCTCCTGCCGATGCGGTTGCCCCAGAGGTTGCTGCTGGCCACTCTCCCTCCAGCCACTGACTAGCCTGAAACTGTTCCCTGACTGCAGGAGGAGGAGAGAAAATGGAGGAGAAAAATAAGGGAAAAAAACCCAACACGTTGGGGCTCACAGCCCCAACAGCCAGTGTCCGTACTGCTGACAAGGTAGGGGTGGACTGGAGAAACAGTTAGCATCACGTGGAGGAGAAGGTGTTTCAACAATTGACCCTACCTCGTGCTAGCGTGAGGGCATTCCCATTTAGTGAGGAATGCCCCCTTCCTCTGCCAAGGAAATAGTGATGGGAAAAGCTGCACCTTTTACTCCACTGTCAGCCCAATCCTAACTAGGGCTGCTCAGCCCTTAAGGACAGCAGAACACAGTTCTGCTGTCATAAATGGTACATATCTTAATCAGTTATATCACTATATTCAACACAAAAGTCTTCACAATATGGAGCAGGCAGTGAATCAAAAATATTTTTAAAAGACATTTTGCATGTTGGATTATCAGTATTACAATTATGGTATATTTCTTGAGAATAATCCAAACCTTTAAGAACATATCATGTGCATATAGTAGAAATGTTTCATATATACGGAGGTAAGCAATAAGATATGTTTTAGAGCAGCGGTCCCCAACCTTTTTGTTACCAAGGACTGGCCTCATGGAAGACAATCCCTCCACAGACCGGCTGACATCACTCGGGGGGGGGGGGGGTGAGTGACGGCACTTCCAGAATGTCACTCGCCCTGCCCCGAGTGACATCCACGGGGGTTGACAAGGGGGTGCGGCCCCCCTCCCGCAGGGCATAGAAACACCCCTGCTGGGGGAGATGGTCTCGGGACAACACACATTCACTCTGTGCATATTGCATTCCATCCTCCCTGTTGAGGAGTTCCACTAAACAATTCCAAGGCAGAAAAAACACACAACAAAAACCAATGCCCACCCAGGGCAGCCCCTGCACCCCCCTTCCAAATGATCAAATCTCTCCTCTCTCTCTCTCTCTCTCTCTCTCTCACACACACACACACACACACACACACACACACACACACACACTACACACACACACACGACCGCCTGTAACCAAAACACTCCAACAGAAGACAGGAGCCCAAGATCCACACAAGGGAGTGACAGCAGGAAACAGGTTATCTTGTAGGCTGTGTGCTCTCGGAGGCATCTGGTGGGGCCACTGTGAGATACAGAAAGCTGGTCTAGATGGGCCTTTGGCCTGATCCAGCAAGGCTCTTCTTATGTTCTTATCCATGAGTTGGAATGACCCGAACATATCTCTCATGTGCAAGGAACATCCACGACTGAGGACGACCACCCCCGATCTCCCCCCGCTGCCCAGCCACTCTGTACCCCCAGCCCACCCCCAGCCCAGTTCCACAACACCAAAAACATCTCAAAAAGAAAGAAACATGTCCCACGGGCCAGTGCCCACCCCCCACGAACGCTCCCTCCTCCTCCCTCTCCATCGCCTCCCGTCTCCATGTGCACGAGGCCTCTCTCTCTCTGCCCTCCACTGTACTCGTTTTCATGCACACAGTGTGCACACACTCTCTGTGCTTCCCGCTGCCTTCTTTTTGCTCTCTCCCTCCCTCTGCCTCCACCAGCATGTGCCCTCTCTCCGCTCATTATTTATTTATTTATTTATTTATTTATTTATTGGGGTTGTGGCATGAAAAAGGTTGAAGACCACTGTTTTATAGCATTCCTCCATTGGAGTTTCCTTTGCCACTGGGCTTAACTTCTTTCTCTCTAAACTTAATGTAGAGTGGATTGGACATAATCAATATACCTCAGCCCAAATAGCCCCATGGGAACTTGCATTTTTTTTAGGGTTAATATATTGCTGCCTAAACGATGTGTAATAGGTAATATTAAAGCCTTTTCGGGTCCACTCACTGACAGCTCTTCCCACCCCAATGTTTGTAAAACACATTCATTCTGTGATATTTCTTCTGCTATGATTTAGGATTCATTTTTCCTCTTAAATGAAACATGGTTGGCTGGCGATGTGGTGGGAAAGACTATAAATGTCAGTCTTCACTCAAGGCTGATGTTTGTAAAGTGCTTTGAACCTTTGCCCCTATTATGTTAAAGAAAATAGAGCCATATAAAGCTGTAGGAATAGAGTTTTTGTTCTTTTCTAATTTGTCAACATTTCAAGCTGCTTGGGCATTCCGAACCCTACGTTAATATGAAAAACAGTTGCTAAAAAATTCCTTCTACATCTAGAGGCCTCATGAAAATATTCCTGTAGGCAAAAACAAGAAAATCTTGCTTACAAAGCTCTTTTGGGGGTAATTGATTGCCTTCTGTTCTCAGGAAAAAAAAATTCTTTCACTCATAAAAATCTCTTTTGCAAATAGTATTTTTCTTCCTGCAAAGAACTGACTAGAAGCTGCTGTATGGAATGATGATGTTAGCATCTGTATTGTGCCAAGAGTTCTTCATTATTACCCAGGATTTACTGACAATCATGCCCATTTTTTAAAATCTAGCTGAGCTCTTGAAATGTCGACCCAGAAATCTGAGGTACTTGCAGCCTGTCTGTGAGGATGGATGGAGGGAAAGAAGCACTTGTATGTAAGAACTCTATGCAGTTATGTTCTTAATGCAAACTCTGATGTGGCTATACTAATGCCATCAATCCTCATCAACTCTGTAGAGTAACAAGTACACAAGTCAGGCTGATATGTCATGATAATAAATCCTAATTATGTGTACATTACGCTGCAACTGCAGCCCTCCTGTCATGCTCTGATATGGTTTCTTTAGAATCAACAAAATGGCATTAAGGAGTTAGACAATATTGCACCGTTTTGGTAAAATAACATAATTGGTATAGTTGATGTAACTCCTGGTATGTGTGTATGTGCACACACGTGCATGTATATACGTAAATGATAGCAATTACTGAAAAAAAAAATGGGTGAAGTTCTGTACCAAAGTGAATCTGGGATAGCACAGGTTGAAATCTAAGGGTGTGCAGGAAAAAAAAGTTTCACTGTGATTTACCGCTCATTGTTGTTAGTTCTGTGTTTTTTTCTTTTTTCATTTCATTTCATTACTTTAAATGCATTTGTGTTGGCTTTTTTCTTCCTCTTGATCCTTTTTTGTCTTACTTCGATTTTTTGCTGCTGCCTCTGACTTTGGTCGGCAGAAGAGGACCTTTGTGCAACCATTTTCAAGTGACTGCATTGTCTTTTCCCACAATGCCCCAGATACAGCATCAATCCAGGGCATTATGGATTAAAAAATGATGACCATTCGTGGGAGCCACCATGTTTTTCTGGTGGCAGATATTTTATTGCCTGCCTCTGCAACTGTGGCACTGAGAAAAAATTGTGGCTAGCGCAAGTCGCTGTGCAGAGGACCTCTGATGCTGCTGAACAAAGTAAGCATCCTATACCCACTCTGAATGCTAAATGGCTCACAAATGGATACAAATGGGGTTCTGAAAATGAACCATGGCAAGGCGGGCAAAAATGGCAGCAAGGCGGCAATGGCGGAGGTGGTGGCGGAGGAAGGGCACAGCGAGGGGCAGACAAGTAAGCCCATTTAATTGATTAATTTTGGGTAACAAATAAATAAATAAATAATAAATAATTAATAAATAATATTTATTTATTATTTATTTAAATGCGCTCAAAAACGCATTTATTTATTTACTTACTTACTTAGTTACTTAATTACTTAATTGTGGGGTGGTGGTGTTCCCAGTTAAGAAAATTGAAAATCTGATAAGCCTACGTTTGAGGACCAAATCTTCAAACTCTTCTTACCAGTCCAACAGCTAAACGTCAGAGAAGGCAATTTATTTACTTATTTTAAAAATTTATACCCTGCCTTTTCCTATGCCAAGGCAAATGCCCAAGGCGGTTTCTTCAAATACGTTATTTGAAAGAGCTGTAAGTTTTTAACTGTTGGCTGGTGGTGTTCTGCATTTTTTTTTTAAGATTGTGAGCCTTTTTGGGACAGGGAGCCATGGGCAGCCCAATCCCATCTAGCAGGACATAGTGACGCAAATAAGGCACCCACCGCATCCTACACAGGATTGGGCACTTTTATTTATTTATTTATTTATTTAAGGAATTTGTAGCCCGCCTTTCTCCCGAGGGCACTCAAGGCGGCTTACAACATATTAAAATACATAAAATACATATAAATACATTAAACACATTAAAATAATTAATTAAAACAATTTAAGTTAAATTTCCAACAGAGGCCTCTTCGGAGTAAAATGACGTTTGTCCCTTTACCCCGAATAAAGCCCCAGCCACCCCAATGTGTCTACTCAAATGTGAGCCAGCTATTTTGCTGACGCACATTTGAGCCTGCCGTGTAATACCGGCCAAGCCTGGGAAGGGGGATAGGGTTTGGTGGAGCTCGCCACCAACGATCCCTCCCCTGTCCCGAACCCGGTTGACCAATCACCCCCTGTAACAGCCCCTCCCTGCCCTCCGCTGCGCTGCAGGGACTTGCCTCTCCGCAGCAGCGCTCCACCGCACTGCGGCGCTGGCAGAGCAGCGCAGGTCTCTTTGCCGGCACCACTTACTCGTCAGTTGCTGCAAACATGCTTTCCGGCAGGTTTGCAACACCTTAGACCAACAGAGTGATCATTCCGCCTGTCTAAAGGTAGACAGGATTGTGCTGTTGGTTACCGTATTTTTCGCTCCATAAGGCACACTTCCCCCCCCCAAAAAATAGGGGGAAATTAGTGTGCGTCTTATGGAGCGAATAAAAACCTAAAAGTAAAAAAAAAATACTTACCGGGGCTTCAGGGAGGCCTGCGCAACCCTCTGCAGGCCTCTCCGATCTTCATTTCGGCGCTAAATGGCCATTTTCGGCCATTTCTGGTTTTCGGAAAAACGGAAATGGCCGAAAATAGCCATTTAGCGCCGAAATGAAGATCGGAGAGGCCTGTAGAGGGTCGCGCAGGCCTCCCTAAAGTCCCGGTAAGTTAAAACTTTAACCCCCTATTTTTAGCTCCATAGGATGCATGCATCCTATGGTGTGATGCGTCCTATGGAGCGAAAAATACGGTATTCGATTTTCTCCGTAAACCGCTTTGTGAACTTATTTGGTGGTATATAAATATTCATCATCATCATCATACAAGCTGTAGACATATTTCGACCAGAGGATCATGGTCATCTTTGCATTCCAGAAAGCCCCTGGCTTTATACATGTTTTGACTCATGCCATTGCACCAATCTTTCTGGTGCTAATATTCACTTTGGCTTAAACTGTGAAAACAGGTGGGCACCTTTAAACTTCTTTCTTTTCCTAATCACTCTTCACCGTCTGTTTTCGATTTTAACTCATGCAGTGCCCTGTGATGCTATTCCTAGTGATCTATTCAGGATAGCCTGAATCTCTTTTTTCTGAAGGCTGAGAGTGCATTTCAAGCCCATCATGACTTTAGAACACAACATGGCTTATGTCTAGTACGAATGATAATTCTGGACAGTGAGCTTTACATTGGAAAACCATGGAGAACAACTTTAAATTCAAGAAGGTTACCCAGACAGGGAAAAATGCGTTTGAATATACAGTAATATTGGATAAGAAGGATGTCTGTGAAACAGCCTCCACACATTTGCCACATCGACTCAACACGCTGCTAAAAGATGTGCAAAAGAAGAAGAATCTGGTCACCAGCAATAGGCTGTGGATATGGCACATGTACACGGAGGCCCTGGAGCCACTGGCTTCCTGTCCAGACACCGCTGTCACAGGAAGGTTTTCTGAATGGATAGTGTATTTCGGGATGTACATCTGTGGAATATTTTCGCTGCAGCTCTTTCAACTGATAAAAAAAGAGAGAGGACACAAATCCAGTCAGGAAGTGAGAACAAAGAAAAAATGATCTGTAAAATATTCTGATACCAAGAAGCTTATTTTTTTAATATAAAGTTCACAGGTAAACATAAAAATGCAAGCAGAGCTCTGCAGGATCAGGCCAGGACCATGTAGTCCAGCATCCTGTTTCCCACAGTGGCCTTCCAGTCAGAAGTGTCGGGCGGGAGGCCCCCAGCGGTAAGCAAGGGGGTGTCAAAGCCCCTACATCAGCGGTGGCTGCAAGGTTTTCACGCCACTTTGGAGACTCCTGGAGGGCTCCAAAGCAGCGCTGAAGCGCTCTTGCGAGTGGGTGGTGGCGCGAAATAGTTTGCCCTCCCACCCCCTAGATACCTTTTTGCACCACTGACGCCATTCCTGGGGGCAGGCCGGTGACGTGAGTTCCGGTTTGTGCCATCGCAGAGGGTGTCATTTTGCGCTGCCCCCCCCCCCCAGTATGCCACTGACTCCAGTTGCCTCAAGGTAGCAAAGGCATACCCATAAGCTCTTGCTTAGCAGAGGAATACCCATAAGCTCCTGATGGAAACATGCTCTTCTTCCACCACTGGTTCGCTGCAACTGGCATTCAGAGGTACACTGAACCTGAATCTGAAGGCAGCACATAGCCATCAAGACAAGTAGCTAGTGATAGATTTGTCCTCCATCAATTTGTTTAACCTCCTTTTACAGCTATCTACTGTAAGCAAGTGGCTTACACAGCTTGTGTTGTGAACAGCATAAATTAATGATAGCGTGTGAAGAAGCATTCAAATGAACACTGACTCGTTTTGGTGCAATATCACAATTGATATAATCAAACCTATACACATTATCCAGCTAAATATTAGCCGTTTACTATTATATACAACACAGCAGAGAAACTGAATTCACATTCCCCTCTGCAAAGTTGCTGTGCTCTAGTCTTGCTAAGGCTGAGTTCTAACGCCAAATTAAGGAAATGACTGTCACTCATACAAAACTGAATTCTCCCAGAGAACTCTGCAATTAAGAACAGAAGAAGAGCCCCGCTGGATCAGGCCAAAGGCCCATCTAGTCCAGCTTCCTGTATCACACAGTGGCCCCACCAGATGCCTCAGGGAGCACACAGCCAACAAGATAACCTGTTTCCTGTTGTCAATCCCTTGCACCTGGCACAGAGAAAACCTACTTCTAAAGCCAGGAGATTGCTTATGGCTTGTAACCTGTGATGGTCTTTTTCTCCATGAATCTGTCCAAACCCCTTTTAAAGGCATCTAGGCCAGGTGCCATCACCACATCCTATGGCAAGGAGTTCCACAGATGACAGAGTTCCACAGAGTTCCACAGATGAATTATTTAAGAGCTCTCAATGGAAGTGGGGTAAACTATTTATTATAGATAAGAAATGGTTTGATACTATCTGTCTCGATGTCCTTGAAATCATGAGTGCTGAGTTTTGAACAAAAGGTACTTCATAGAAACACAGACCATATCTTTTCCTAGAAATCTGAAAAATAGATATGACACTGGCATACAATTCTGAAGAGCAGCACAACAGTAGAAAGGGGGATCAAGCACTAGAAATTTGCTTTCACACCAGATACTTCAAATCATAATAAAATAATATGTTACACCAACAATGATAAAGGCAACTAAGGCCCCAATCCTATTGGGCCTCTGCATTCCCAGAATGTGTGTTCCAGAGGCACAGTTTAAACTTCTGCAGATTAAGAAAGGGGTTCCCCAGTTATATGTATCATAAAAGACCTATACCTTTTTTTTTCAAAATGTGGACTAAATAACTACACAATCTTATGAATGGTCTCAAGACTGCTAGCAAGGATAATAATCATGCTTGCCAAGTTATGGTCCGTGCAAAGGGCAACTTAAATGCAAGTTGTGACATCACAATGAGAGATTTTATGGGGAGGCTAGCTTAAAGAGTAAAAAAAAACAAAATCCAGATTAAAAGCTGGAAAACATCATTTCTCAATTTGAAATGAAACCTGGTTTCATTTCCTAGTGGAAGCACTTGAAAAGAACTAAGCCACTTCCATATGAAGCCATTTTCCTGGGGTAGTTGCATATTAACCCCACAACAGCCTTGGGGAATAAGCACAACATCCTGATTTGGAACTGATAAACATATGAAGCTCTCTTATACTGACAATTCACTCCTATCCAGGGTTGGGCTGTCGGGGGGGGGGAATTGCAGGGATGGGGACTCGAGTCAAATGACTCGACTTGCAAGTGTGACTGAGTCACTTTTTCCATTGACTCGGACTCGGACTCGCAACCCACAGGACTCGTACTTGACTCACACTCGCAACAACTTGCCATTTCAGGGGTCATTTTCCTTTAATGGCATCAACGCAGGCAGGCGCAGGGGAGACCTCAGAGGAGGAGGGCAGCAGGGAGGGAGGGTTTTCAAGGGGTGGGAAAGCAAGCCTGGCTCTGAGTTTTTTCCCCTTTTTTGCTGTCTTTTCGCCATTGGCCACAACTCCGAGCGCGAGGGGTGGGGAGGGCAAAGCTGCCGCAGTGGTTCCTCCTCATTGGCCAAAACTCTGAGCCCAAGGGATGCTTGGCTCAACAAGGGGACGGGGCAGGGAGGGAATAATAAATGGTTTGAATGTAGATACACTTGTTTTTCCCAAACCAGATGGGTGGTGAAAAGACTGAGAGGTGAGGGGAAGGGCATAGGGGAAGCCAAGTGGGTGCTTTAAAAGTCTCAGAGGTACACACACACACACACACACACACACACACACACACACACACCATTTTCAAAGCCATTTTCCCCAAAGTGACTTGACTCGTGACTCATGACTCGTGGTTTTTGGCCTTACTCGCAGTCGTGCAAAAATGACTTGCACTTGACTCGTACTTGCCCAAAACTTTTGGCACTGACTCGCACTCGCGACCTAGTTACTTAGATACATCCCTGGGGAATTGCATCGGCTGCATCGGTGAGCCTCAACGATTAAGACCAGAACTTTTAATGGAGCCAAGAAGCAAATTGGTAACCAGATCGGGCCAGGGAGGGGGGACCGGGGGACGGATTGGCGGAGAAGGCCTCTGCCATATCCTATCCCCCCTCCCAGGCCAAGAAGCCCTACACAGGGCTTCTTGGGCCTGCACAAGTGAATTAGCTGCCGCAGATCCGAGTAGCCCCATTGAGCAGGCTGGGGCTCGACACAGGATAAGAGGACAAATGTCCTCTTACCCCAAGGAGACCTCCAGCCTGCTCTATCCCAGCACTGGATACAGCTTGTATAGGATTGGGCTGCCCATCTGATAAGCCAAAACACCACTGGGGTAATGTGATCAGAATGCCTCATATAAGACCACAGTCTGGCTTTTGCAGACTGATCCAATTGAAGCTTCTGAATGCTTTTGAAAAGCATCCCTTGGTAAGGTGCATTGCGATAATCCAATCTGGAGGTAAGAAAGGTGTGAATGACTGTGCAATATAAATGAAAAAGGAAAATATAATTGAAAAATTGTATATGTACTCAAGTAAAATGTGATATTGTCACAGCTGTTTCAGGTATCAGGTCTCTATTTTTCATATGGACTTCTGTTCCCAATTATTTAACATCTTTCTTCAGGGGATGCCTTCCGCTAGTATTGAGATTTGCAAAGAGACTGGAGATAAATGCTGTAGGAGATAAAGTTTGTGAGCTATACTACTGCATGTCAGATGAAACATTCTTTCGCAATGATGAATGACTTCCTTTAAGCTTTAAACTTCTGAGACTTCACTGTTTATTTCATTTCAAGTTCAGCCCAATCCCTATATTAGGAGCCAGATCTATAGTCAAGACTGTGACTCCTCTATGTTCATGTCAGATAGCTCCCTTTATTCTCCGACTGAAGTTATTTAAAGATACTCTTTTTCTCTTTTTAATGGTTTAAATGTTAGATTATATTCTGTGCAGACATTGTATGGTTTGGACGACAGATGTTTCTGGCATGAACTCTTAGGCCTCAGTCCTAACGATGTTTGAGTGTTTATGCTAAGGATTTCAAACAACTTTAGAATCACAGACTTACCCTGTTATCAATGAACTCTGCGGTTACCGAAAGAGTCTTTAACAAAAGTACTAGTCAATCTACCCATTATGTAATAGGACTCGTGGGTTAAAGAGAAAGGGAAAGATGTAAACTTTAAATAATGAAGCTAGCAAATACCCTGACTTCATTCAGATCAACTACTTTCTAAACTTTTTGTAATGCAAAAGTAAGGAAGACTAACTGCCCAATCCTAACTAAATGCTGCCAGCAGGGTGCACCATCTCTGGTATGGCCTCTGCTGCATCCTGAGGGCAGCCAGAGACCATGCTGGGTGAAGAGGGAAGTAAAAGGATGTTCTACTTACACTCCTCTGCTCCCACATGGTCCCCAATTGGTCTACTTGAACCTACTCCAGCTATTTAGGTGCCGCAAGTTCAAGTAGAGGACAGGGGCTAAAATATGTCAAGGATAAAACAAAGGATATCATGGAGCTTTCCACACTGAGACCCTCCCCTGAGCTGCCCCCAATCCACCCACCTCTGCCCAGTTACTCCTCTCCCCACCCTGTTCTGCCCATCCCTGCCCCCACTGGTGGCTAATCTGTACCGGCAGGGGTCAGTGGCATCTGGCAATCTTCGGACTCTGCTGCCTCTTGCGGTAGTGCTTGGAAACTGGCCGCCAGCGCACCATCAACCATTTTACAGCAGTGGAAAGCCTTTCCGCTGCCTTAAATGGCTCCGCACACCAGCCCAATCCTAGTTAGGATCAAGCCGTTAGCTTGGCATTTCCTTCGATCACTAAACCGACATCTCAAAACACACCAGAGAAATATTGGGGGTAGGGGAGGGAAGTGACGGGGGCAGAGGTGGGTGTATCAGGCCCAGGAGGGGGTGGGATCAATGGTGCTGGCATGTGCAGTATCCTATCCCCCTTCTCGACCCTGATCCGACAGATCAACTCGGATTTGCTCCAGCGATATTGATCCATAGCACTAGCTGGGGCTTTCCCTGGGGCAAGGGGACAAATGGTCCCCTTATCCCAAGGAGACCTTGCACCAGCTAAATTTTCCCGCAGGATGCAGCATAGCCCATGCTGGCGCTGCTGCATCAGTGATGGGGAATTTAGGTAGGACTGGGCTGCTTGAGTCCACTAGAAGGAAAAAGTGTAATACAAATAAAATGATGCAGTTACCTGGTTCCTTATAGCAGTTTTTGCAGTGATAGCAAGGGAAGTAAGTTCCAAATATTTCTTTTGATTTTTTTTTTAAACTACTTCTGAAAAGTTAAATTAGGACAAAAGAAACTAGCATTTATTTCAACAGGCCTTTACAAAACAGTTTTCAAAAACAGGCATTCCTATATCAAAGTAGTATACAAATGTCATTAGTGACTGGTAAACCATTATGAATTCTGTATGAGATCTTTAATACAGTAGTTCCCTTGAGGAAAATTACCAGAATGATCATCTCAAAGATGCCTTATATCAGGGGCGGCAAACATTTATTTATTTACGGTATTTACCATATTTTTCGCTCCATAGGACGCATCGCACCATAGGACGCATGCATCCTATGGAGCAACAAATAGGGAAAAAAGGGTTTTTTCTTACCTGTGCTTGTGGAGGCTTCGGAAGGCCTGCAGAGGGTCGTGCAAGCCTCCCCGATCTTCGGTTCGGCGATAAATGGCTCTCTTCAGCCATTTCCGGTTTTCCGGAAAACGAGAAATGGCCGAAAAGAGCCATTTATTGCCGAACTGAAGATTGGGGAGGCCTGCGCGACACTCTGCAGGCCTCCACGATGTTAATTCCGGCGATAAATGGCTCTTTTCGGCCATTTCCGTTTTTCCGGAAAACCGGAAATGGCCGAAAAGAGCCATTTATCGCCAGAATGAACATCGGGGAGGCCTGCACGACCCTCTGCAGGCCTCCCCGCAGCCCCCCGAAGCCCCGGTAAGTATTTTTTTAAGTTTCTTTTTAACTTCGCTCCATAAGACGCACTTATTTTTCCCCCTATTTTGGGGGGGGGAGTGCGTCTTATGGAGCAAAAAATACGGTATATACCACCTTTTCTTTACAGACTCAAGGCAGTTTACATAAGCAGGCAATCCTAAACCTCATGTTTTCAAATGGGTTTTTTACTGATATTGTTCTATGAGAATATAGAACCTTCATTTCCCAGATGTTTCTTTTCAAAGTTCAGCCACGTCCTGTCTGTGCTTCTACCTTCCAAGCTTTTCACAGCAGCCACAGGTCTCCCTTAGTTGGTTCTCAAGGTGTTATCCATCTTGCCAGCTGACTCCTATGCATTCCCACTCACTCCACACTCTCTCGCAGTGCTTTCACAAGATCCGGCAGTGGTAGAGGTTTCCCTTCCAAGTGATTACCAGGACTGAACCTGCTTAGCTTTCTTCAGGCAGGACAACAGCTCAACCTCCAGGCTACCTCTCCTGCCCATGGGTCAAATATGGCCCACTGAAGCTCTCTATCCAGTCTGCATGATGATTAGGCTCTCCCAGCACCACCATCATCTGCACTCAGCTGCTGAACTGCTAAGTGGCACCTCTGCAGAAGCGGCACTGTTAAAAGGATAGCCCACGTGATAATTGGGCTCCTCCATATCTTGAAAGTATGCCCAAAATTTGCATATTTTCTCTTCTGTCATTTACAACTAAACACTAAGAAAAAGTGCTTATTTCTAATCACCTGCTTAATGACATCACTTCCTGCTTAATGACATCACTTCCTGCTTAATGATATCACATTCGGCCCTCACCAGGTGCCATGAATGATATTCAGCCCGCTGTATGAAACGGGTTTGACACCCTTGCCTTATATCATAAGCTAGTTACAAACTCATTCTTTCTAGTCTACCTTTTTCAGCTAGTATCTGAAGAAATAGAACAAAGTGGCATGTTTGGTCATTGGGAACTGACTGGATGCTGTAGCATTTCTCTCATAAAAACATACAAGGTAGTTTTATTTTTATCTAGCAAAACTATAAAAATATGTGCAATATTTATTGAAGGTGGTCATATTTTGCAGATATCCAAATCCCACTAAACTGTCCTGCTCCTTGATGTGCCAAGTAAAAATTACAGAAAAGCAACCTCTCATCATTTCCTGATATCATTACACTGTAATAGTGTATTTCCACAATGGAAAAGAAATAACCGAATTAAAGAAGCATTACTGGCTAAAGTATCCAGACCCCCCCCCCCGGGGGGGGTTGGAATGAGAGGGCGAGGGGGACTGTATACATTTATTTATTTTTACCACCTTGTGAGCTACTATAGCTCAAAAAGTCCTAAAATACTGTATAGTAAAGGAATTGTTAAAAGCGGATAAACTCCAATTCCCTGAGAGATTGACCCTTCATCTTTTGTGTAGTAAGGCTTCTGTTCCTTGAGTGTGGACTCTGATTCTTAAGCCTTTGAAAGAGGACACAGGATAAGTCATAGCACTGTGGTCAAGGCCGGATCATGTCAGTGTAGTAGGCAATACAACATTCAGCAGGGCACTGTATTTTTTCCTTCATTCCACCTCTGAACAAACAGTGACCTGGTATTCATTTATCCCAAATTTTCTCAGATCTGTATAGATGAGCAAAAAATATGGAATAAAGACTATCTATTTTTAACTAGGGAAAAAATGTTTGGAATGTCAGTGGTCAATTGAACACAAGGGCTTTATAGGACCACAGTGGCCTCTTTGTGCTTCATGGAAGACCATTGAAAAATGCAGTGGAGAATGAATAGAGGTCCATTTTGTTACCACTGCAGATAAGCCAGATATTTATCAGGGATGTTATCAATGCCTTGCTCAGTGAGAATAATCCAATTTTCCTTTATTTGATACAGCATGCATAATGTATTAAAGGCTTAAACTGCATTTTTCACAATTTATAAAAAAAGAATGAAATGCCTCTTAAAGGAGTAGAAAAAAGGCTTTTGTGGGGTTTTAGATCATGTGATTAATGTATTTTTTTTTTACAAATCTGGCTTTAATAAGCATTCTTCCTTTACAATAATAAGATATCAAAATGAATGAGAATGGTATAAGAAATGGCTAAAGACAGGGGTTCAGATAGGTTCAGATCCTGTATTTTCCAGCCAGTGTTACTCTGAGCCAGTTGCGTAGGAATTCTAAAAATGAAGAACAGGCTTTATTATTAGAGACCTAAGGATCTGTTTATGTAGATTTATTTACAGATTCAAGATATGGAACCTGAGAGTAGTGGCATTATACTGAATCTCACTCATCCATTCTTCCTCACTCTGGGGTCCCTAGCATACCAGGAGAACAAAAGGAAGGGTACGGTATCTTTCTTTGTCGATCCTGAATTCTCTCTCCCATCAGCCCACCTTGCTACCGAGTTCCCTTGACCATGTTGTTGTATATGAAAACTTACCTGCAGATTTAGGGACAAGTTGCTAAAGTTTTAATTTTAGTCAAACGTTTGAAACATAGATTTGGGAAAATATTACCACTTTTAAACAGCCTCCCACCTGGTCCGGCTCAACCAATGGCCCCCCTCCCTCGCCGCCTGGACCACCCACACCAGGGGATCGCTTACTTTCTCCGGTGGCCGCATGGGCGATCCGGCGGCAGAGTGAGTATGGCCGGCCACCCTTACTCTCCAGTTCTTGTGAACAGTAGCGTCGTTTGATAGGGGGCCCTATGGCCCTGGGCCACAGGCGCCAAAAGGAGGAGGGCGCCAAAAGGTCCAGGAGTTTTTATTATTTTGCACTTTTTTAACGTGTTGAATGGTCTCAGCAGCGCCCCTCCGGGAGGCAGCTGCAGCAAAAATAAACATTTAAAATCCGGGGGGGGGGGGGGTATCGCCTGGGCACAGGGCGAAGAAAGCATTGCAATTTTTAAACGGCCATGAAAGATGCCCTTTCTTCCCTCCTCCCCCCCTCCTCCGATTTACTCCGCTTGTCTCTGTGTCCTCCTCCTGCTTGTTTCACTCTGTGTCACCTCCTCCTGCTTGTCTGTGTCTCTCCCTCCCAGGATGCGATGCGTGCGAGGACTCGGCGGGGCGCGGGGCAAAGAAAGCAAGCCATGCAGACGACTCTGGCGACGCGACGAGGAAGTTCAAGTGCTTCTCTAGGAGGCCGTCGCCCGAGTCGTCTGCATGGCTTGCTTTCTTCGCCCCGCGCCCCGCCGAGTCCTCGCACGCATCGCATCCTGGCAACACACACACACAACACAGAGAGAAAACACACAATTTACATAGTGAAGATGATTCTGCTTACTAAATACATGCCTGAAGATCTGGGAATGAAGCTGCTGTTCACTCAGTTCCCAGCTGCTTCTTGTAATTTTTAAAGAGACAGTACTTATTTTTCCAATGTCAGGGATTTTCAATGTAAGGTAATTTTGGGTATGCATAATTTTAGCTCGACATGCTTGTTACTAGTGGGTCCCCCCCCCCCAATGTTTCGTTCTTCATTCTGGACTCTGATACCAAGCAATATATTTCATATGCCAACATCAAGGAATATTAGTGTGCAAAATGAACTGTTTTCCTAGAACCTATGCACCAAATGAAATATTACAGGCCATGTTTCCCTCAAGAAAACATTGGTTCAGGCCTGGAAATGAACTCTCACCCCACAGACCCACATCCTGGAAGAAGAAAATATAATCCTATCATGTCTCCTGGACAGCAGCTTTTAATCCTTTACTCATCCTTTGTTTCTACAGCTATGTTTGCCTTTCTGAATGCAATTTCAGTAACTTGTAACTTTGTAACAAAACATCTGCAATGATTGTATTATATCTGTATGTTTGCATTAACTTGGGTAAGCTTCATTTTTAGGGTGCTAGGCATCTCTCTGGCACCAGTGTTTTACTCCATTTGCATGTTAGCTTACACTGTGAAGCAACAGGAGATTACTTGTTTACCTACATCCTGCAAGGATTAGGAAAATGTTCCTTCCCTTTTCTCATCCCAAGTAACCGATTTACACATCAAACATAGCATCATTGCTCTAGCCCAGTGATGTCAAACATAAGGCCCGCAGGCCGTATGCAACCCGTGGGAAGCCCACATGATAACTGGGCTCTCTCAATGCCAACCTTTCAGCAGCACCACTTCTGCTGAGGTTGTGGGAGGGAGAGACAGAAGGAAGCCTTAGAAGACAAGGAATGCTACGTAGGAAGGGTTAGACTACGTAGGAAGGGTTAGACTAAGAGGGGTGAGAGAGGGAGATGCTGCCGAGGTGCTGGGAGAACCCAGTGATCATGTGGCCCACCCTTCCACTGAGGTGTCACTGTGCAGAGCACCTGAGTTGGCAAGTGATGCCTCGGCAGAAGTGGTGCAACTGAAAAGGGCAGCCCATGTGATCACTGGGCTCTCCCAGCATGATCATTAGGCTCTCCCATATCTTGAAAATATGATCAATATTTGTATATTTTCTCTTCTGTCTTTTGCAACTAATGAGTTCCTACATGAGAACCAGATGCTTATTTCTGGCCATCATCTGCTTAATGGTGTCACTTCCTGCTTAATGAACTTCTGGCCCTCAGCAGGTGCCATGAATGCAATTCTGCCCATTGTATGAAACGAGTTTGATACCCCTGCTCTAACCCATCACTCTCTTCTTTATATACCGCCTTTCTCAATAGACTCAAGGCAGTATACATAGGCAGGCTGAACATAAATCCATTTTTCAATTACATTTTTACAGGTATTATTCTATGAGACAATCTCATAGAACCTCCATTTCTCCAGGTGTTTCCCTTCATAGTGTAGTTGTCATCCTGGCTGCCGGCTCTTGCACTTTTCAAACTCTCGCAGGCAGCTGCAACTAAACTTCAAGCCGGTTTCTGAAAGCTGTTATCCGGGGGGGGGGGGGGTTTGCCAGCTGACTCCTCCACACTCCGCTCCTCCACACAGATAACAGATGAGAGGCCAGCAGATGAGAGGCCAGCAGCCTCTCCATCTCCCATCCAAGCTTCTTCTACTCCATCCCCCTCTTCCTTTTCCAATCTTGAGAGTGGGAGGAGGAGAGTGGGTATCCCCTGCCAATCTGCTGCCTGATGCAACCACCTCAAGTCAGACTCACTGATGGGTCAGCCCTTCAGTAGAGCAGTATTGGCACCCCAAGGGGTGCTCAGTGACAGTAGCGTAACCAGAGGTGCTGTAAGTAGTGCAAGACACTGCAACCTTCAGAGCCATTCCAGGAAGCGATGGCCATGCATATCGCACTCCTCAAAGTGCAGCGTTGCTCCCCAAATAGCTCCGATGGTGAGTGGGAGGAGCCACTTACACGCATGTCTTGTGCTACTTGCAGCACCGCCCCGCCCCCCCCCCCTCTGGTTATGCCACTGCCCAGTGACAAGAGCATTGGGATCTCTTTTGCATCACTTCCAGTTTACTCTTTTTTGCTCCATATTTTTCATAACTTTCATGGGTGCTTCAGCGCTTGCACTTCCCAGCACAAGTCTGGGAAACAGAAACCCAGTACCAGGGCTTGCTCTGGCCACGCAATTATTCATTTTCAATGTGTCAATCAGCTTTCTTGTTATACCTGAAACCTGCCTGCCCAATAGAATGCTCTAATGGAAACTCTCCACTGTGCTATATTTTATTATTAATGGCTTCAAAGTAATATGAACCATAGCATGGGCTTAATTCCCAAATACAGTGCTAAAATAGCCTGGTGGTATTTTAGAGTAAACTCGCTGCATTTAACTGATAGGTCTCAAAGGACCACAGAGAGTAAAATCTAGTATGTTTGGGAAAGGTATAAATCAAAGTCTATGCTTTCAAATGTATATTGGACATTGTGTGGGTCAACTGAAGCTTAATATGCAATGGGTAGCACTGTTGAATGCTGTGTACATATAGTTTCACCTTTTGTTTCCCAAATATATACCTAGCTCAGTTTAATGTGTTTTCTGAAAAGCAGGCTTCATCCTGAAATGACCCCAAATGAACTCATGATGCTAAATAACATAATGCTATGTTCGGTATTCCATCATCTGTAATTCAAACCTAAAACCTACATTGGCTCCTTGAATATGTATTTGAATTGATGTTTGATTAGAAAAGCCACTAAAATGTCCCTCTTTCATTTTGTTGCTCTGGGTCCAGAAATCCTTGCACAAAACAAGGCATTGTGCATACTGGCGTCACTACAGGGGGGGCGGAGCTGTAAGTTCTGCTGAAATTGGAGCTTCCCTTACACGGAGCAACCCCGCCCCCTCACCTTCGGAGCCTTTCAGGGAAGCGAAAGCAATGCGCAGGAGACTCCCTGCACGTTCCTTTCGCTTCCCTGAAAGGCTCTGAAGGTGAGGGGGCGGGGCTGCTTCGTTGCTCCGTGTAAGGGAGGCTCAGATTTCAGCAGAACTTACAGCTCCGCCCCCCCCTGTAGTGACACCAGTGATTGTGCATGAGTGGTAACATGCACACATATTGTTTCCAATGGTGGCTATCAGTATATATTGATGAGCATTCATATCCCTCCTATATAATGATCACATGTCACTAGGTGGAGGACAGGTGAATCTGCATCTGCTTTAATGCCTCCACATCTGCATCTGCTTGCCATATCACTCATGTGAATTTACATCTAGTTGCTGTCTTACATGTGCAGAAGGTATATCTGTGGCTCTGTCATTTTTGAGGACAGCATCCTCTCTAGGTTTGCATCATGCATGCTCAGAACAGCTGCTTTGCTTGTGCAACCATAATGACTCTATCACACAGCCAGAGCAGTTGCTAACTCTGAGGAACTACTGCATGTATGTATAACATGCGTACACACAAATATTATTATTGTTGTTGTTGTTGTTAACAGTATTTATATACCGCTTTTCAACAAAAAGTTCACAAAGCGGTTTACAGACAAAATCAAATGATTAAATGGCTCCCTGTCCCAAAAGGGCTCACAATCTAAAAAAATATGCAGAACACCACCAGCAAACAGCCACCAGAAAAGAGACTGTGCTGGGGTGAAAGGGGGGCAGTTCAAATAGTGAGGAGGGGTCCAAATGATCTTATTTATGAAATGACCAAGCCTGCAATCCTACCCATGCTTACCTGGGAGTAAGCCCCATTGACTATAATGGGACTTACGTCTGAGTAGACCTGCATAGGATTGGGCCGCAAACACTTTCAACTACACTCCTATGCCATTACATCTCTACAACTGTGTTTGACAGGAACAGCCAATTTCAAGAACCTTACGCAGCCTGCCTTGGTGGTTTATGAAACATGAGTGGCATGAAGCCTAAACATTTATGCAGACAGGGCAACCATGAAATAGATATGGTTATATCTAGCATGCGAAAAATTAATTCTCTCACACTTCCATCCTAAATATATTCATTTGAAAGTAAGGGTTGTTTTCAACTGCTGGCAGTAAACACAGTTAATATGGCACATGTGTGCACACCATATCCCCAGGACTGTTGTACTGTGTGATTAGAAGTGATGTGTAATGACTGTACACATAGATGTGGCTTTCTCTAATCACCAACTTTTGGGATGGGTGTTGAACATAAGAAGAGCCCTGCTGGATCAGGCCAAAAGCCCATCTAGTCCAGCTTCCTGTATCACACAGTGGCCCCACCAGATGCCTCAGGGAGCACAAGACAAGATAACCTGTTTCCTGTTGACACTCCCTTGCACCTGGCACAGAGAAAACCCACTTCTAAAACCAGGAGGTTGCTTATGGCTTGTAACCTGTGACGGTCTTTTCCTCCATGAATCTGTCCAAACCCCTTTTAAAGGCATCTAGGCCAGGTGCCTAGATGTTGGAAGAGTGATAGCTAGATTTGCACAACAGTGGGTGTGAGTATATGTGGATGACCCCACCAGTAGGAGGAGCTGTTACCTATTCAGTTTCTAGTTTAAAGACTGTGGATTGAACTTTCTTACTTTGATTAGACTGCTCATTAGTTCCTTTTCCTGTCTTGTTGCTTTACGTCTCCCTGCCTAAGCAACCATGACCAGGAGCATGGTGTGGATAGACAGAAGTGTTGGGTTTTTTTCCCTCACAACACAAGTATCAGGGATTATCCAGTAAAAGCGACTGGAAAGATATTCAAGGATAGACAAAAAGATGTACTTCACACAAGGCCTAACTAATCAACAACATTCAGTACTGCAAGGCAAGGTGATCGTCACCAGCAGAGATGACTTTTAAAGGGGTTAACCAATTTCATGAAGGACAATGGCTACTTGTGAAGATGGCTATATATGCTACCTTCAGTGGCAGCTTGCCTCTGAATACTAGTTGCAGGGGAGCAACAGCAGGAGTGGCTATTGCCTTCATTCTCCTGTTTGAGGTACTTCCTGAAGGCATCCGATTGGTCCCTGTGGGAAGCAGGATACTGAGTGAGATGGACCTTTGGCCTGATCCAGCAGGGCTCTTCTTACATTCTTATAGTTGCTCATGAGATTAATAAAGGATAAAATGAAGGCATGTCACAGACTGGGTGGGAGACAGAAATGCAAAAGAGATATCTCAACTTGTAGAAGGTTTCTATGCAGATGTTCTGTACTTCAGATGGAAAAACATGAATTGTCTGGAACTCTCAGCTTGAAGTACTTTAACAACAATCGTGCACTTAGGTAATTCATTCACTAATATATTACAGGAGTTCAAACTTGGCGTCTCTTGTTCTACTGCTGTTGACCAGGTGAAAGAAGCTCTTACAGAGGATGTTGGAATGTAGTCATGCCAGATAAATAGGCAGTGGAAACTTTCCTGGTATAAACGTCTCTAATAAAACTTGATCGATTGCATATTCACACCCATAACATTAGCATGAAGATTGGCATCCTGCAATGTAGGGGCTTCTCACTTGTGCAGGCTTCACTTTGCAACCTATGAATAATAAAAGCAAATGTACAAGGAATTACAGCTGGTATCGTTTCGTCCATAATAGACAGAGCATTCACAATTCCATATCAGAAACAAGCTGCAAACCCTAAAATAAGAATACAAAGCCTATCAGTAAATATGGAGGGAGAAGACAATAGCTATGTGTGAGAGACAGTCGCTAGGGTGTGCTTTCAGGCATGTTCAGGGCAAAATAAAAGATGAGCTCTTCTGAGGAAGAACGTTGCGTAACTTGTTTTTGCAGTTCGTGTGAGGCTTGCGACGACCGTATAGGGTGCTGCTGACACAGATGAGAAACAGAAGTGAAAAAACAGAAAATGTTGCATGCAGAGTGCAGGTCTCATTGTTTGAGGCAAAGCTCCCCTTCGTTCATAGTGTGAAGCGTTAAGCCCGGTCACTTGTTTGTGTGCTCCCTATTGTGTTAGCGCTGGCTAGAAAATGGCTGGCTCAAGGAGAGTTTATTCCAGCCTGCAGCTGGGGGAACAGGAGGAAAGTTGCCTTAGTGCCCATTTTGTAAAGCATTTGGCAAGCCACTGTTAGAGCAGGCTGGACCAGGTATACTGTACTTTTGATCTGTCAAGCAGGGCTCTTCATATGCTCTTATGGTGTTCATGCATTTGATGGAGGGGCAGAGGAGGCAGTCGTGAAGGACCATAGCTCAGTCATAGAACGTCTACTTTGCAAGCAAAAGGGCCCAGTTCTAGATAGCGTTTGAAAAGACCCTTTCCTGAAATCCCGCAGAGCAGCTGCTAGTCACTGCAGACAGCCCTGGCCTAGATGGTCTGGCTGTGAGGAGGCAGCGTCAGATATTCAGACCAGCTTCTTCGTGAAAGAAGGAAAGGGATCCACTCAGAACTGAACTAAGACCTGAGAGATCTGAGTTGTGGCCAGATTGATTTATTTAATACACTGGCAAAGCTTATCCTTAAAGAAACAGGTTTTGGGGTTTAAAAGCCATGGTGAACAGAACGTTCACCATGGCTTTTAAACCTGAAAACCTGCTTATTATTTCAATGGCCATGAGAGCCTTAGATAAAGCTTATCCTGGTCTATCAGCAGTGGTGTAATTAGACTGGAGCGAAGGCAAGTAGTTCTGCAAGACTCCGTTACACTGGAGTCAGCGGCCCCTCCCCCTTGCTGTTGGAGCCATTCTGGCGGCAATGGCAACACACAGGACACTCCCCTGTCGCTGCTGGAATGGCTCCAACAGCAAAGCGGAGGGGCCGCTGACTCCGGTGTAACAGAGTCTTGCAGAATTACTTGCCTCAGCTCCAGGTCTAGTTACACCACTGTCTATCAGGATCTCTTAGCTAAGGGTGAAGGCAAGCATGTCAAAGAAGGCAAGTTGCCAAAGATGCATAGCCTCTCCTAACACCATCTTGGTTCCTTAGCTGACAGTCCTACGAGTCAGCCAGGACTTTGCAAGGCTCCCTCTAATCAAGATCATGCTAATATGGGTCATTGATTGGAACAGAAAGCTATAGCACTGCAGGTCATCGATCTGTGTTTCACCTTTCTCTAAGGTCTTGAAAATTCAGGTTCCCTCCTTGGCATAATCTCACTTGCAGGCATAAGTCTTCCTGAATAAGCTTACCATCTTCTCAGACTCTTTCTCCAGGATGCCTCTCCCACCAATGACCTGCACATACAGTAGGTGCAGCCCACACCCTGCCACACTTTTTGTCCCTTCAGGAACCTCTGTGAGCGGGGTGCAATTAAGCCTTTTTGTGTTTTTTTCCCCACTCACTTAAGGCATCCACACTGTCCATTTGGGTAGTCTCTCTCTCCAACAGAGACTTCCATTCTGTCCATTTTCATGAAGTTTTTCCCTCTTGGACAGCCTCTCACCTTGGAAACTGCCCCCACCTCCAGAAGAACTACTTTCCCTGCCCATCAAATTCCCTGTCCATTTTGGCTACATTTTTCCTTTTTCCCTGGGATCTGAAGCCATGCCTTGCTTCTCAGAAGGACATTGTACCCCATCTACCTAGCAGACTAAGGATAAGCAATTTCTCCCCTCTCCCTATAACCCTTGTAATAACTTCCATCCCTTCTAAAACCTTCCATGCAGTGTCTTTTAAATCCCCCCCCCCCAATCCCTTCTTTCTCTCCCATTGGGGTTGCCTTTGGCAGTGGAAACTCAACCCAGCTGGAAGCTCATCTCTCGTTTTCCCTCCTTCATTTTCCCTCCTGTGCCTGTCCAAACAGAGCTAGATACAAGTATTCCTTCACCCACCACCACTTAAACCCCTGTGCAACAGGTCTTAAATATTGCCTTTTTCTTGTTTTTCTAAATCTCTTAATAAAATGACACATTTACTTCATTGTGTGTTAAAAGCTGTTCTGATCACACTTGTGTTGCCAACACTGCTCTCTCTCTCTCTCTCTCTCTCTCTCTCTCTCACACACACACACACACACACACAAGTGCCTCTAATTAGGCTAATAGTAACCATGAGACAGAATTTTCCAAAAGAATATAGATTTTCGGTCTAACTTTGGAGTCTACATGAACAGTCTGGTTAGCTGGGCCCTTTTCTGTACCCTTTGACATTTGAGTGAAAC
Source organism: Plestiodon gilberti rubricaudatus (assembly GCA_026170595.1). Lineage (NCBI taxonomy): Eukaryota > Metazoa > Chordata > Lepidosauria > Squamata > Scincidae > Plestiodon > Plestiodon gilberti. The sequence continues at coordinate 83,099,777 of JANXHW010000001.1, forward strand.
GGTGTCCTTGTGATCCAACTAAATCCATGGTTAGAACTGGCTCCTGCCACAGTGACACTGCTGCTATCACGTACCCACATGGCTTGGGTTCCCAAAGTGAACACACAGAGCAACTGACCTAAGATCCCAAGCAGTTTTCCATAAGCAATTGACAAGGCCAAAAACCATGTGCCTGCATACCTTTCTCTGGACTGCCATAAAAGAGAATCAACCAAAATATTGGTTAATCTCTATTTTTTCCTGTGGTCTAGCCTCCCAAGGAGACTTCTGTTTACAGAACAATTCAGCTTAGCCACAATCTAACAGCCTGATTCTAAATATGTTTTCTTGGAAGTAAGTGTCCCTGAGTCCAATGTAACTGATTTCCTAGTAGACAGGAGGCAGATTGCAACTACAGGGTAAAAACACAACTGAAAGTTGTTAGAAAGCCAAGCAAGCCTTTGGAATGTCTGTTAAGTAATCCTTAGAGGTCTTCCTCTCAAATAGAGAAAAGATGGACACTCTGGCTCTCCTAGGGAGACTGTTAAAGGTTTGTAGGATGTGATTTATTTGCACAGGTCTGATGAATGGTGTGAAATCAAACGACTGCAGTGAGGAAATGATAAACTATCTGGAGAATAATGCAGCTTGAAACCTAAACATATGTTTATAGTTGCTGTTCTGGGCTGATAGCCAGGAGGGCATTTTGCTTAGCAAGCTGGGTTAATACAAGTCATACTTTTCAAAAGCAAAGCAAAGAAAATCAAAGGGGCCCACATCTAATACAGGGAGTAAAAAAATATTAGTTTTTCTTGGTTGTGGGACCTACCAAGTACCAAAGGGTAAATACCAACGTTATTCTACTTTCAGTCCTTAATGCAAGAAATAAATCAAGGTCCTGGTAAATAACTTGCTCTAATGTTATTATGTATTACTGAGCTAATGTATATAACATAATTTGAACTCTTGAGGTTTACTATACAAATAATAATCTATTCTATATTATTATTATTATTATTATTATTATTATTATTATTATTATTATAGTATTATTGATGTTGTAACATACTAAAAGATTTTGTGTTGAGAGTGATGATTATTTCAGGAGGGGTTACTGAGCTAACATGGACCTCTAGTGCATGCCTTCCAACATATCACAGGTAAAAACAGGGAGGAACACTCCTACTCAGGAGCGAGTGCAACTAGGAGCAGAGTCCAGGAATCCAGTGGTGTGGCATTGTGGACAGTGGCAGTGCCAACACAAATGTGCTATAAGCAGAAGGTAGGAACTAAATGCGTATGCAAACATATGGTAAAAGCAGTGTGACATCAATCTCCCTTGGGTGGGCTAACGGGGGTCTTCGACTGGCGAAGCGGTCACTGCAGGTAAGTGCCGGTAAGTTCCCGGGGCCCCGAGTAAATAAAGAAGAGGACTTACATGCTGCCTTTTGGATGCTGTTTAATCGAGATAACGTCTTAACATTCATGGGGACCGTGTTACGCCACAGGCCCCCAAGCGTTGTTTCCTTTAAATCACAATGACTTTCTCCTTTTCCCTTTCTCAGGTGCAGTGGGCCCGATCCACGACCCCGGGGTAGCAATTACACCTTTCGTTAAGTATGGGGTCACTCGGGACCCAGCAATTTCCCTTAGGGTTGAGAGGGAGGTGGTCCACAAACCAGGGGGGTTACCTTGCAATTGCCACACCTTAGACTTCCCCCATTCTCACAGCCTTCCCAGACGTGAAGGGTTGGGATCCTCATGAGGTCCGGTATTGTTCACCTTCCCTGGCTCAGGCAGGCTTCCCCCGGTCAGGCTGCCCTGGCTCTTGTTGTCTTCCCTTCTCCCTCTTTCCCAGGTTTCCATAGGAGGAGGCAGTCTGTCCAGACTCAGGAGCTCCCTGGACCTGCTGCCCCCCTCAGCAGCCCTTGAGCTTCTTATGAGCTCCTGGCTAGCTTGCCCTGGTCCCACCCCTTCCGGGGGTGTGGTTTCCCTGTAGTCCGTTCTTGCGAGACTTGTGCTGCTCTGCAGCTCTAAAAGGGACAGCACTACTTTCAGCCCTGGCCTCAGCAGTTGTGGCTAGGCTGTACATGCAGCTGCCTTCCTCCACTGCCCAGTTACCCCTCGGCCTTTGCCCCTCGTCCCAAGACAGGGCCTGGCGAGGATTCCTCCCTGGGGCAGACCCGCTCACAGTTAAACTGGGGGGTGTCTCCACACGTCTCGGTGGCCCTTTCCACCCTTGTGCCCTGTTGGTATGCCCGCACAGTGGGTCTCCATCCTCTCCCGAGGGGGCGGGATAACAAGCAGCAATGCAAGTCATAAGGTACAATGCAAATTAAATAACACCTATGTGCGCTAAGAGCCCAACCCTATCCTTTCACACGCACCCACCCACCTCCGCTGGTGCAGCTGTTCCAAAAACAGGCCTGCTGTATCCAGCAAGGGGGGGGAGGATTGGGAGGCTTCAGCAAGGAAAGGAGATTTCAATCCCCTTATCCCTGCATAAGCCTTCTGCTCTGCATTGGGTCTCCTTGGACCTGCGCTAGCGATTTGGCTTGCGCAAGTCTGAGAAAAGGGGGCAGGGAGGCTGCTGCTGGAGGGGATAGGATCCAGTGTGTGCCATCGCTGCCGGATTCTCCCCCTCCTGCAGCCTCCCCGCCCCCGTTACGCCCCCTCCACACCCCTGTTCCGCCCTCCCCCCACCCCTCTCACCTCTCCCTCTGGCTTACCTGCTCCAGCAGGTGGTGGGAGAGCCAACGACACACACATGGGAAGGCTCCAGCCTTCCCGCTGGCGTCTTGGCAGCATGCTACTCAGTGCACTGCCGGAAAGTGCTTTTGCAGCAGTCGTCACCAGCAAAATGCACGTTCCGCTGACAGCAAAGCCCAATAGGATTGGGCCATAAATTGCATTTAAACCATTTAGAAGATATTAGTCCCATTTCACAACTGAAAATCACTGAGGCAAAGCAATACAACAACAACAACAACAACAACAACAACAACAGTCAGTAAAATCCATTCTTAAGGCGAAATAACCATGGTGTGCTTTTGAGAATAGGCAGAAATCTTTTTTCTCATTGAAGCAACTGAAGCTTCTCTACCACATACTTAGAATTAAAGAACTGTGAGCATTTGAGCACATGCAGAGTGTCTTAATACCACTAAGCAAGAGTAGTCATTCCCTTCCTCATATGCTTAGAAGCAAGGGCTATAGAATAATGGCATGTTTCCCACACTGATTAAAGCCCTAAGCTTTCCTTACTCAATGATCTGCACAATTCCCCTTCACCACACTCTTAGAATTCAAAAGAAGGTAATCTCTGAGTACATGCTTAGCCTATGGCTTTCAATAAAAGGACTGAGCCCACAGTCCTTTCCACCAAAACATACACTCCTGTTTTCTTCTGTTCACACCAACAGCCCTGTTATAACTCTTTAGAAGGGTTATTTTCAGCACAATCCTGCGCAACTATGCACGGCTGACCTAAAGGGCCAGCCGCTACATCCTAAGCCCATTGTGGCCTGCACCAGCACGGCCTTGGCTCTCCTCGGGGGAAGGGGATGTTTGTCCCCTTCCCCCAGTGTAAGTGGCGCGGGCCGCAGTGGTCCTCCTCAGATACACATCAGCTCTGAAAATGGCGTGCTTCCGGAGAGGCCGTGTAAGATCGGCCCGGTCTGTGATGAGGCATAGAATATCGATGCATCACAGCGTTGATATCCCCACCCCCTCCCAGCCCGGACCAGCCAATGGCTCCCTCCCTCGCCATCCCTGCGTGCCCTCCCCACGCCCCTGAGCCGACCAACACAGCACTCACCTGTGTCAGCTGGCACGGGTTTGAGACGGTAGTGGAGTGAACAGTGCCAGCCTCCGCACAGACACCGTTTACTCCCAGGGTGCCAAAAATGTGCTTTATAGCACGCTTACGACACCCTAAGCCGGCGGAGCGCTCACTCAGCCAGCTTATAGTTAGGCCAAATCGGGCTGTTTGTCTTCTAAATAACTTACTGGACAGCAGAAGTAAGCACTTGTAATTCAAATGTAAGTTTTAAAAAGTGATGTTATTTATCATTAGGCAAGTAGAGTAGACTGAGGACTACTCAAGCACTTGCTTTCTCAAGCTCCTCCTGCTCTCATTCATTCTGAAACATTGGAACAGTATACAGAAAGTAGAGCAATTCTGTGAAACAAGAATGCACCTGAGACAATTGCTGCCAAATCCTGAGCAGTCATGGCCATGTTTATCAGTCACACGGATGTCCCTGCGGTGCTGGTGTGGTGATGCTGTATTTGGTACTCTGGTCAAATATATCCCAAGCTAGAATATATTGGTGTGCTTAACATCCTGGTACAACACATTGCATAATCCTGCCATAAATAATATCACAGGTCCAATTTAAAAACAACATGGGCTGTGTGGATAGAGCAGATTGTTGTCATGCTAATATTGCACATATAAGGGCCAGCATGTGTGGTAAGCATACTTCCACAAGACGTGAACATATGGAGTGATTACATGGATATGTGCTTTCTCTGTGTCCTGCACTGCATTTAAAACAAGCCTTAGCATTACTTTCCTTGTGGAGGGGAGATATTTTGAATAATGACCACAAAAATGAGATTGACTTAGGAATGCTATAAATTTGTAACTGTGGGGTATTTATGGCTTGTACATCTCAGTATATGAATGTAGTGCAACTTTTCAGAAGGAAATATGACACTTTACAATGTATACATCGTTTGGGGGAGGGGGCAGTCCTGGAGGTTGCCTCCAGGTAAGGGAATGTTTGTTCCCTTGCCCGGGAGTAAGCCCTCACTGCCCTGCTAGTTCCACTTCAACCTGTGCCAGTGATTTTGCTGGCGTAAGCCTGAATGAACCCGGGAAGGTGAATCAAGGCCAGGAAGGAGGATAGGATATTGGCAGTGATCCGCCCTCCTCCCCGCTCTGGTCTCTGCCCTATTCTGCCCACTCCCCGCCCCCACACTGCCTTATCAGCGCCAGGGGTTGTAGACAGGCCACTGGCACACGGCCGCTTGCAGCGGTGGCCTGGCTGTGCAAAACAGTGTGTCGCCTTTTCTGACAGCCGAAAAGGACTTTACGCTGCTGGAACACTAATTCCAGCAACACAAAGCCCCCATAGGATTGGGCCATAAAGAAAGCAAACTTTTATCTATAACAAAGATAGTTTGCAATATTATATATTTCTTAAATATTTGTTTATTTAATATTACTAAATAACAAATATATTACTGTTATGTTATGTTGTTGTTATAAAATAATAAGTATATACTACTTTTCAACAAACAAGTTCTCAAAGCCCAGAACATAGCAAGTGGAATAAGACAACAACTCTTTCAAAGGAACTCATAAGAGACAAAACAAGGAAACACAAGCAAGACACCAAGAAACAGCCAGCGAGAGGGACACTGTGCTGGGGTGAAGAGTGACAGTTGCTCTCCCCCTGCTAAATATAAGAGAGCCACCACTTTAAAAGGTGCCTCTTTGCCCAGTTAACAGGATTCATTTAAACTGGTATTCTAATTCTGTCTTGTCTGGATTTAGATTGTTGTGGCTGCAGAGGCGTGTGTCAAACAAATGCTCTTGCTGGTCAAACATCCTGGTGCCTCAATCTGGAATTCATTTACTTGGAATGAAATTCCACAGATTTCATTGTAACCTTTAAACACGCTTAGACTTAGACAATATGAATAAAGGGAGGAAGAAGATTATGGGGGAAAAGCCTTTTGATTTTGAAATTATGCTCCAAATTGTTGCACACTATCTCTCTAATCAGTGCTTTGTCTCTTAATGAACTTTTCACTTGTGCTTCCCCGGCAGCATTTCCTTATCAGCTGCCGCTGTATTGGAGAGTTCATTCTTCCCCTTCCATTCACAATTTGTCTGAAGACAGATTTATATGTCACAATCAGGGCAGGCCTCTTCTGGGGTCTGCACTGAAAACACGTTTGAAAACTAGGCCCACTCAACCAGCAGAACAAACTGAATACTACAAGGACATCTTACACATAAAAATTGTGTATGGTAGAAGGGGGGGATGATAACTGAGGAGACATACTGATTGATAGCTTGACTCAACAAAGTTGAAAATCTTGATGTTTAGCTGTATACAACAATTCTCCCCACATCTCTGTAGTAGTTAGAGGGTAAGGGACCCTTAGGAATGAGCCTTGGGATACCTCATAGTCTTAATACTGGCAGGGTTTAATGGTCTGATTGCCTACATTTGGGAATAAACAGACTGATGTTCTTCCTACTAGAACTTGCTTGACCTTCCCATCCAGCCTAAGTCCTGGGATGAACTAGACTGAGATTAACCAAAGGCATTCTGAAACACTGACTGGCATGTGGGGTGCCTGCTGTAGCGGCCTACCCATTTTGCCACACCCACACAAAGCCCTTTGCTTCATGCCCTTTGCTTCATCTCTGGCACCTGCCAACATGGCTGCCTGTATGCTGCCTTCCTTGTCCCCCTGCAGCTGCATAGTCATAATTCGCTATGGCAACAGAGAACTGGGGGCTCCTGACGACAGAGAAGGAATTATCCCAGGACAACTGATTATACAGACACACCATTGGAATTTGCTAGTTGCATTATATGGTGAAATTTGCATTGCTTTATTATTTCCATGTTGGCATTTGCCTCACGTCTAGTAATAAGAAAATAAAACCGTTTGAGGCCATTTAGGATCTCCTGGGTAGCTGAGGGCGATAGGATCACAGGATAAAGAGCCTTCCCCTGGCTTGCTCTTCTTTCTAATCTCATCAGCTCCATAGGACCAAAAAAGTGTTGCTTACTATTATTGACGGCTCAGCCAGATGGCTTGTCTACGTGAAATAATTGGTGATGTTGGGACAGCTTGTAGTGGCCAGATGTCCACATCATCACACAAACAAACAAATGAATCCACAAACACATGTTCAATTATGGCTTTGTTGGCACCCGCAGCAGAGACGCTAAGTGGTAGACGAGGACACTGGACCAAGGTTAGAGACAGGGAGAAATTAGTCCAGGGATATTTGCAACATTCACACCTGTATTTTGGACCAAAAAAAAAATGATGTGTGTAAATGTTGCCAGTTAAGCACTTTTCAAAAACATTTTAAAACAGGTCATTTAAAAAAAAAAAAAGTCAGGGATTGTTGCAGTGAACTGTTAATGACAATATCTGAAACCTATACCATCTATCTGATTTCTGGGCAGGGCAATCCTGACTAAGGATCCGGCCGGCACCGCCTGCCGGATCTTGTGCACAGGCTGCCTGTTGACTGCCGGGCCAGAGGCCTACTTGGGGAAGGGAATGCTTGTCCCCTTCCCTGGATGTAAACCGGTGCCAGCCCTATCGGCCTCCTCAGATTTCTGCCAGCTAAACAGCTGGCGGAACTAGAGGAGACCATGTAACGGCATAGCCAGGCCGGCGGGGACGGGGATATGGCCGATGCCATCCCCGCCCCCTCCCGGGCCGGATAGGCCAATGGGCCCCCTCCCTCACCCGGCCGGACTGCCCATGCAGCCGGCAACGGAGCTCTTACCTTCTGCAGCCATCCACGTGGAGATTCGGCGCCGGAGTGAGGGAGGTTGGCCTTGCGCTGGCATCCCTTACTCCCGAGTCGTCATGAACGTGATTTATGGCACATTCACGACGTGCTTTATGGCATGTTCGCGACAGAATACTCGTTCCATCACCGGCTGGAGTTCCAGGATTGTGCTGTAAAAAGCATAGTGCCACATATTACCCAATGTTGGTAATATTAGAAAACTTCAGATAGAGCATGCTGTTCAAATTCAACACTGAATTTTCTAATTTTCTCAAGAAAATCACATATTTCTCATTATCTTCAATAATGGGTGTGTATATATGTCTTCTTGTATATTCATACTGTTCTATAACATTTTCCTGTTATGTAAATATACCAACAAGTTCTGCTGAAATCATAGTAATTGTTCACTTTTAATCCCAACACTGTAGACTCCACATTTTGAGCTGTGCATATAAGCGACTGCTGCCCTGCTTAATGGCAGATGCTATATGCAGATGCTTATAGCTGCTGCCGATGCTAGACCAGTCATTAAACATTTCAGTCTGTCTAAAAAGGTGCCACTCATGGAGGGAATCACAACTGCTCTGTGCTTAATTTCATCCTTCCAGATTATGTGCCTGCTCTGTTTCTTCCAGACAGATTATACAGGATTGTGCTTGGCAGTTGTCCCTCTTCTTAGAGAATACTAATCAGTCAAATTGATTAATTCCATCCCTATCTCATTCATCACATACTAACAACCCCATAGAGAGAGCAAGAGGCCATGTAGCTTGATGTTGCTGTCAGCTATGTAGCACTGATACCTGTAAACCAGGAAAATGCTATACCAGCAGCACCTAAAAAATGAACATCTTCAGAGAGCGCTTGCCAGTGTCATGTCCATGTTACATTTTGACCCTGTGTGCTTTGTCTTTCTAATCTTGGGAACTTGAACTCTGATTGGCTCCACCATCCTATCCTGTCCTATTCGATGCTGAACCTCTTCATTTTGTTTTTCAAGCTTGATGAAACCACCCATATCCCTTGCCTTAAGTTCTGGTGCTTCTCTTAACTTGACTTTCTTCCCTCAGCATGGCCTCCCACTAAGGCTAATTTTCTGCCAATGTCTTGCATTTACCTATTGCACTAGTTCCTTTGACTAACATCCAAAATCTAATCCTACATTATGATGCCAATCTCCCCTTGATTGACTATCTGCTTCATTTACTATTGAATCAATCAATATTGATTTGATCAATACTGATTCATTGGCATGAAGGACGGAAGGACAGTGAGCAGAGAATCCAGTGCACCAGTGGACCCATCTGAGGCCATGGTGCTTTTGAGACTGAGCGCAGAGTGCACTGCAACATTGGTCATTACACCAACCTCCCCTGCAACACTGTGGGTCCTACAGCCAGTGGGGGCAAGCCAACTCACTGCCCTGCTCACAGCTGGAACAAAGAAGGCCTGGTTGGGGGTTGAATTTGAGACAGGGAGGAGGGTAGAGACTGAGTGTGGTGGTTGGCCCTATAGCCTTACCTTGGAGAGCCTTACCGAAGACAGTGAATCCAGACACCACAGGTGGAGAAGGGAATGGGTGACCCAGTCCCCCCCTTGCTCACTTTCTGAGGCTAACTGCAGGACAGAAGGGACAGGACCCAGATCCAGACCCAAGGAAGGGGAGAACTACAGCAAAGGTTCCCAAGCTCTGCGTCCCCCTGGGGCTCCAACGTCTTGGCACCCCATGACACCTACAGACTCACAATTCAAGAAGATGAATATTGGGGTTCACACAGCCAAAGCTAAAGGTCTATGGCTGCACAGCTCGGCCAGCATCCAGGCTTTTGGCACTGCAGTGTACCATTGATGGAGCCTCTTTCTGTGAATGGAAAGAAAACTCTGCTCGTGTAGAGAGCTTCTGCAGTGGTGCACAACTGCACCAACATTCTTAATGTGTCCATGTGCCCTTAACCCAGGCTTACCAGATCGCCGACCGGGACGCTCCTTTTTGCCCTAAGGGTGGCGGAGGGGCGGGGCAATAGGAGCCGGAGCGCGCTCTGGCTCCTATCGCCCCGCCCCTCCGCCGCCCTTAAGGGCAAAAAGGAGCGTCCTGGTCGGCGATCTGGTAAGCCTGCCTTAACCCATAATGGCTAAGCATCTATTAAATGGCAGATTTTGTTGCCTTTGCACCAATTCATAGGAATGACCCATCCTAAGTACTGTACTTATTTGCTGGTGCTGCAAGTTTAACCAGTCATTGGTCAGTTCCCAAATCTAAAAATCCATATAAACTTTTGGAATTAGTAGACTGCAAAAAGGTTCATTAATATATCATCGGCTCACATGTCCTCATTTGACCTCAGCTCTTCTGAATTGCAGAGTTTTCTACCCAGTTTTTTGCAAAAGAAATGCTTTCTTCATTAAGGGAACTTTTATGATAAGCTACCATCCAAAGGGAATTTTCACCCTCAAGTTAAAATCCCTGTAAAGACTGTTTTAGAACGAAATGCAAGACAGCTCTAATCTACAGCGTCACCAACTCAGCGCTATAATACTCCTATCATCCCCTCGCAAACTATGTCACATAAATATGTCAAGATACTTATGTTGTGAACGCCTGCAAGAAACAAATGGAGCAAAATTTATATAAATATGTTCTAGCAAGAGGCTTGACTCTGGAAGTCAAGCATGCAGCCTCTGCAGCCAAGGAAATAATGGTGCTGAATTTCATAACATAATGGATTTCTAGACATATAATTTGGCCTGATTTACATTTGGATAAGTGTTTGCCCCAAACTTTAGACAAGTCCCAGGTTATTTGTGTAAATTACGTTATCTTGTATATCCATTTGGTCACTGGCTCTGAATTTGAGCTGTACTTGGAATGTGAGATGAAAGCATCAAATCAGAAACATAACCAGCATTGAGTAAATTTACAGCCTAAAAAAAATGCTGAGAACCAAAGATATGAAATAGATCATTCTTGAATATTTACAGCCTGATATCAGAAGGTGTATTTCTAACTGATTCTAAAATGTCACATAAAGTATTGTAATGTCATGTTACGAACTTCAGTTCTGAAGGCCAGCAATGTCTACTGCTTGAGAGCAGCCAATGACTATACTATGATACAGGAGAATTTATCACTTTAATTTGGAATTCCTGAAAATTGGCTCCTCCTCTTCTACATCTTTTTATTATTTGCTGCTCTTGGGCCTAATCCACCACAACCTGTGCCAATGGAGTCATGCCAAAAAGGTTCACCAGTGGGGAGGGGGCAACCCAAGGGTAATCAGGAGGTAAGTAAAAATTATTTTTACTTATCTCCCACTAAGCCCAGGGGCTACCTATGGGTCTTCTCTTTTGGTGGTGTATGTCCATGGAGAGAAAAGAGGCGGAGAACTCCTCAATGGAGGAGGTAGAATCCATAGACTTACCAGATCTCCAACCGGGACAGAGTGCTAGACCTTTAGGAGAAGGCATGTGGGCAGGTGTAGCTTGTTAAACCTTAGAAGCAAAATCCTAGGCATGTCTACTCAGAAGTAAGCCCCACTGAACACAATGGGGCTTGCTTCTGAGTAGGCATGCCTAGGATTGTGCTCTAAGGTTTAACAAGCTACACCTGCCCACATGCCTTCTCCTAAAGGTCTAGCACTCTGTCCCGGTTGGAGATCGGGTAAGCCTAAGAATCCAGCACGTGCCATTGCTTCTGGATCCATCCCCTCCCGCTGCCTCCCTGGCCCCATTTCTCCCCCTCCCTGCCCAGTTTCGACCCAGTCCACCCCCTCCTTGTCCCCCTCCCACCACCACTGCAGACTTACCAGCTCCCGCGGGTACAGCAGGGTCTGACAACAGAGCTGCAATGCTGCTACCTCTTGCACAGCGCACACAAAATGGCCACTGACAGCATGCTGCATGTGCCATTGGCAGCCATTTTATGACCGTGGAAGTGACTTCTACTTTTGTAACACGAACAGCCTGGCAGCCCAATCCTGGATAGGATTGGGCTGTTGGCTGGGTCAGCAGCTATAGTAAATGTTTCCTGTTATTGTAGTAAGTGAGGAGTTACATAGGATTGGGCTGTGGACATACTTGCACCCAAAGTGTACAGGCATGGGGGGGGGGAACCAAACAGCCCAAGCCTACCTAAATCCCTGTGTTCAGCAGCAGCACTGAACACTCAGGAAAAGGGCTGCTCACTTTCCTCCCCCATGGACAGTTCCTTGGAAAGTGTTTGGGTGGGGAGGAACAGGTGCTGTTCTTAGAAGCTGCAGAGGACGCGGTGGTGAAGGTGGAGGGAGACGAGGATGAAGAAGTGTTTCCCTCCAGCACCACTTCTTCTAAACTGGCAGTGGGGAAGATCCTGGAACGTCTCCATTTCCAGCCATTGAAGTGAAGCAGTCCTGGTGGATGAAGAGGTAAGACGCCCACACCCTCTTCTCAAAAGAGCAAACAAGGAGATGGGACAATAGTTGGGCAAGCAATGGGCCAGGGCAGGTGGTGGACAGGTCTGGGAATGCAGGTTGTGCCAGTTTGCCCCTACCCATCACCTGAAGCGAGTGCTTCCACTGGCCTCATGGCTGGGCCACCCCTGGGTACAGTAGTTAGAGACAGGTGAGTTTGAAGCAAGGAGACCTGCTTTCAAAATCCTGCGTGGCATGATGCTCAGTGTGGGAACATTGAGCCAGTCACTTTTTCTCAGCTTGATCTACCCTTACAGGGCTGCTGCGGGTATAAAAGGGCTCTCTCTCTCTCTCTCTCTCTCTCTCCCTGCTCCTTGGAAGAAGGGTGGAATGCCAACATGATGCATGAATGAAACTGCGGTTTTGTGGGAATGATGCCTTTGAAACTGTTCATTGAATACGACTCTTGGTTGGTCTTCCCAGCATTCCAACGCACCCTTTAAGAGGTTTCCTCTTGATGGAGGATCTACTAGATTGTAAAATAAAACTGCCTTGTTTGCAGCTTTCAACTTCGCTTGATTCTTTGATACCACATTAGAAAGCTTAGAAATCCTAAACCCATGTGACAGATTTTAGAGCGCTGGTTAAATGATACGATGAACAACTTGGAAAGATTCAATTGGCTGGAATGAAGCGTTGCCATTAAACTCTGCGGCCTCCCTTGGAGATTGCTGGGAATTTGCATGCTGAACCTCTTCTGTAGGTTTTTGCTTTATTAGTACTGTGGCTCCTTAGAACTTGGGAGGCAGCATTCATTTTCAGTATTATTCCAAGGTAAAAATATCATGCAATGGGGTGTGGGTCTACCATATCGGTTTCCTTAAGAGTCAAACATGCTGAAGGAAAGTCGCTTTTTTACAGAGAAAGGTCTGCTTTTCAGCAGAGGCTCTGAAATATAACACCTTGATCATCACAGGAACGTGGAAAGGCAGCAAATGTTTTTGTGTTTTTTTCAAAAAGCCCTTTGGATTCATGTTCAATTCATATGTTTCCATGCTAGGGACAGCCTTTACAGCAGATCGGGTTCTGTTCTACCACTGGCCTGCTGCCTTTTATTAGTTGAAGCTGTCTCTCTGGCTGCCCAGAATGGAAAAGTCTCCCTGCCGCCAGTGGTTAGGAGTTATTATTAACAGGACAGCCAACGAAGACTCCCATGCCTGTGCAATTTTATTCAAGGATCCTGTTTAAAAATGTGAACAGCTTTACAGGCTACTTCAGGCACAGCTGCCATTCATTAAAGTGTTACATTTCTGCAAAACTGGGCTCGTGACTTGCTGCTTGGTGGGGAACACCGCACTGGCAGGCACACATGAAAGGGTTAAACGTGCCTCTTTTCTGGATACCATTTCAATGGAAAGCAGCATATTGGTGTGCTAACTGGAAACGTGGAACGGGAAATAGGGTCCTTTGAATTCCTTTATGGGTGTATCCGTTTCGTACGCTTTCCACCACACAGATAGAAATAAGCCCAATACTCAGGAATGTGAAAATTCCTCCATGGTTTTGAACAACTACTCACCATCAATGAACAGAGGATTGTATGCAAACCATAGGTTGTACCCAAAGACAGTCGTGACTAACCACCATTGAATACATGAGACTAACTTGTGGCTAACTTAAAACCAATTAATTTTAATGGGAGTCATGACTCATGTTCTTTGGGTACACCCCTGGTTCTTTGCAGAGTGTCTGTACTTAGAATGCTAGACTAGGAATGGAAGACCTGGGTTCAAATCCCCACACAGCCTGGAGTCTCTCAACCTAATATCTCTCATGATCTCTCAGCCTAATAACATCACATAGGGCTACTGTAAGGGTAAACTGGGTGGGGAGAAAACCATGAATTGTTGAGGTCTTTTAAGGAATGGTGAGATAAAAAATGTAACAACAAAGCAAAGAGAAAGAGAGGTCATGCCCTAAACATTGTATACTATGCATTTCAAACGGGAAGGAGTGAGGGGGGGGAAGAATGATCAGCAAGAAGGAAAGAGACAAAAGTTAATAAGGGGGAAATTGTGAAGTAGGGCAATCATGCATATTTAGACTTGATTTCATGTTTTTGTTGGAAGGTGCTCTTTGTTTGATGCTGCCAAAGCACTTCTGCTATAGATAATCTACTTTATATGGTAGGAATTAACTCCATGTCAGGCGTAGCATTTTGTTTTTTCTGTAGAAAGTTATTGTCATCATATATATCAAATACCATGGGATCTAGGAAAGCTGAGAGCTAAGATGGAAAAATCACTCCTTCAGTAACTGTATAACTATAGATATACTTTAGTAAATTTTGATCCTGAAAAAAATTCAGTGTCATTTCATTTCCTGAAATGAAGGGGGTAAAAGAACCTTCCCTGAGATGTTCCAAGCTATAAACCTCTTTTCCAAATCGCTCTTAGTCCTGAAGTTTAATAGCAAGCAGATTTGAATACAGAACAAGTGCATCGTAGTACAAAGTTTAAAATTCATGAAAAAGGGTGATCCTGTTATCTGCTATATGTCATTAAAATGTCTTTAGCAACAGTTTAAGTTCTTGGTGAGAAATATTTTTAACAACATAAGCTGCTATTCCCACAGGCCAGTTACAGGGTGAGGTGTGGTAATCTCTTAATGTGAAAATGGCAAACCCACAACCTCATCTTAAAGAGAGTCGTTATAATGGGAGGGTTGTGCAAATATATATTTGCTTCTCAAGAAGCAATCATCTGACATTGGGAAGATGAAATGGAGTTAAAAAGGCTGCAGCATATCCAGGCTCACATTTCCATTTATTTGTTTTCATTTAATATATTTAGGGTGCAATCCGATCCTACTTATGCCATCGTTGTAACCAGCGGCGCAGCGAAAACGGGAGGCCACAAAACGGAAAGGGGATTCAAATCTCCTCCAAAAGGGGAATTCAAAGGGGATTTGAATCCCCTTTCCGTTCTGGGGCCTCCCGTTTTTGCTGCGCCGCTGGTTACAACGGTGGCGTAAGTAGGATTGAATTGCACCCTCAATATATTTTTAAATGTAAGAAAGTAATTCATTAAAACAATATGTTGGATACAAATATCTGTAAAAAAATTCCTACACTGAATTCATCAACCAGCGTTGTAAAAACAGTTGCAACTGAGAGAAAAGTGGTATGTAAATCTGATGATGATGATGATGATGTGTGGGTAGAGTAAAATTAGAGGAAGAATGAACGAACAGAGGAAGAGTGTGGTGACTGCAGGCTAGTGACCCTCGCAGGCATCCTAGAGGTCCGGGGTCTGAGACCACAGGGTGCTATGCAGGGGCAGGGACGGGCTGCTTCCCTACAGCTCCATGGAAGAGCAAATGATGCACTGCAGGCAGAAGGTCTCAGGTTCAGTCCTGACACCCCCAAGTAAGGCTGGGAAAGATCCTTGTATGAAAATCTGGATACCCCAATGCTGGTTTGTATAGACCAGTGTTTCTCAAACTGTGGGTCGGGACCCACTTGGTGGGTTGCAACCTGATTTCTGGTGGTTCCCAGGTGATGGAAAGATCAGATACGTAATTGCCACAAGACCTGAGGCTATTCAAACATCAGATACAGTAGCTGCTAATTGCCCTTCAAAGAGCTAAGCTCCTGCAGATAGCTGCTAATTACCCTGCAAACAGCTGAGCCACTGGCGTCGCTGCAGTGGGGCGGAGCTCTATGTTCTGCCGTGGCTCCGACCCTCCGTTACACCGGAGCACAAAGCAGCCCCGCCCCCTTGCCTTCGGAACCATTCAAGGCAGTGAAAGCAGCGATGCCAGTGAGCTGAGCTCCTGCAGTTTGCAAACTTGTGTAAATATAGGGAGATAAATGTTTGAGCGTCTTGTCAAACTAGTGCTAAAACGGTGCTAAAACGTTTGAGAACCACTGGTGTAGACAATACTGAGATAAATGGTCTGATTCCAACTAAGGTAATTCCCAATATTCAACTGTTCATTCTTATAACATCCCCATCATTCCCACTGTGGCTCTCCAAATATATGGTAACATGGCCCATATAAACAGATTCTACTTTAATCTCTAGTTTACACCAAAGTAATGTTTTCTTTTTCTTTTCTTTTTTAGCTTACTTATCTCTGCCGTATCATTATATTGGTCCTATGATGAGGCCCAGATAGATTATATGACCAATCGAACTCAATTATTTTGCCATTATTTTGTCTTAAATGCTGTGTAAACATAGAACTAACCATGGCCTCTGTGCAGGATCCAGTGCCAAGGGGCTGGAGATGAGCAAATAGTGTCCCTATCTTTCAAAAAGCGAAAAAGAAGGATCCAGGAAACTTCAGACAAATCAGTTCCGATGTTGTCAATACCAGGAAAGATCCTGGAGCAGATTATTAAATGGAGCAGGTTATTAAGTAGAATGTCTGTGAGCACTTAGAAAATAATGAGGTGATTTACAGGAGCCAGCATGGATTTGTCAAGAACAAGTTATGCAAGACTAATCTCATCTCTTTCTTTGATAGAGTTACTAGTCTAGTAGATCATGGAAATGCTGTAGACATAGTATACCTAGATTTCAGGAAAGCATTTGGTAATGCTTCCCCTAATGTCATTGTGGATATAATGGTAAAATGTGTGCTAGGTAGTACTACTGTTTGGCGAGTTCAAAGCTTGCTGAACAAATATTTCCAGTGAGTCCTAATAAATGGCTCCACATCAGTTGAGAGGAAGGTATCAAGTGGAGTGCCACAGGAATTTGTCTTGTGCCTTGTGATGTTCAACATTTTTATATATGACCTGGATGAGGGGTAGAGGAGATGCTTATCAAATTTGCAGATGAATGAAGCTCGGGGGTGGGGAGAGATAGCCACACTCTGGAAGACAGAAACAGGATTTAAAATGACATTGACAACAAGCCCGACTATTCGGTCCTTACCAACAAGATGAAATTCAGTGGAGTCAAACATAAAGTCCTGCACATAGGTACAAAATAAATCAGAAACAAATACAGGATGGGGGGACGGGGACCTGGTGTGGCAGCAAGTATGTATGAAAAGGATCTAACAGCCCAATCCTATCTAAATCCCATCCCCGCAGCCAGACCATGTGTGCTGCATGTGTGCACATGCATGCAGCATGTGTGCTGCAGCCCATGGGGGGGGGTTAGGTCCCAGATGTCTCCTCTGAGTAAGGGAACTTTTTGTGTTTGTGAGGGAGAGTGGTTCCCTGTTGGGGGTCAGAGCGTAGTGGCTTGGAATATTACCTTTCCCTCTCCTTGGTGGTGCTGCAGTGGAACTCTTGGGAGAATCACTGTTCCAACCCCTGTGGCAATGATGGTGCAGTTTTGAAAAAGAAAACAGATTCAGGTGAGTGTTTGGCCAGCAGTACCAATAGTTGGAGTCTGTGGCATTCACCTAAGGAGATCAAACACTCCCAGCTCTTAGCTGTGGTGAAAGGAATGGATGGTTAGGCAACACAAGTTTCTAGCAGACACAGTTGACAGTCCTATAGGGTCGGTATCGGGAGGGGGGGTAGAGAGACATGGAACAGACATACAACATCAATACATGGGATTCACTTCCCCCTTTGTTTACCTGTGTGGGTTGCATTGTGCTTGCTTCCCTTGTTGGGGTGGTGAGGTAGAGGTTCAACTTGGGTGTTTGCATGTGGAGTCTTCCTGGGGCAGAATATCTGCAATAAGAATTCTGAGAAGACTAAGAGTTTACCAAATATCTTGCCATACATGTTGTGAAGGACAAGAGGTTCTTTGTGCAAAGGGTTCCCTCTGTGCCTCAAGCGCCTTTCACAATAGTTGCCATCACCAAAGTTCCTCTTTAAGTGCTCTATGTGTAAACAACTAAATGCCAAAGAAGTATAGCCCCATGCCACAAATCACCTGAACTGTATCTCCCTGGCAGGGGCTTATCTACTGGGGTTGTAATACTCTCCAGTATTACAGTGTGGATCTCTGTGTGATCCAATACTCTATCGTAGGAAAGTGTGTGGGGTGGGAGATGGGGGGGGGAGGTGTGATTTTTTGGGTGTTTTTTCCCTTCCCCATGGTTCTTCCTTCCTACACCAGTTCTATCATTGGTGTAGTGTTTTTCTGGCATCGGGGGCGTGTTCATCATCTGGGTTGAAGTTGCCTTTTGGATCAGTGCAAAACAATCAAAGACATTTGGGAGCAATATGTTTGGGGCCAATATAACAAGGCATATGTATACAGCTGATCCCACTGGTGCTATTTGGTTATACAAACAGTGTGATAATGTATCCTTATAATGCCAATCACCATCAAGCAACAGCTACAACCGATATGCTTATTTATGCAGGTAATTCTTTCTTGGCTGTGGACATGATTATCTGCACTGATCATAGTGCAGAGATGGAGGTTTGTTCACCAAGGAGATTTTCTATAGTCACCACAAACTTGCTCCTCGCTGGGACAGCAGCAGGGGAGAATGTGGCACCATTTGCTTGATTTCCCTAATATACAAACTAGTTTACAGATTGGAGAAGACCATTTCATGCTGTATTTTACTAGTGGTTGGGGACACAGAGGGGAATACAGAAATGAGAAGGTCATACTTTCAGCATTTAATGTGAAACTGCAAGTTGTTGAGATTCAATCTCGTTTGAAAGTACTGCAATTTGGTCCACTTAAGAAGTCCATCTCCCTTGTTCCAGATGTGTCACAGGGCTAGTTGTGATCAATATTCCCTCTAAGCATTCTGCGCCACTGCGTGGATTCTTTTGGTTGCTGCGCAGCAGCCCAGCGGTGTTTCCAGATGCATAGTGATGACATCATACGTCAATGCCAGACTTCTGGGAATACCAGGCTCCAAGCTGTGCAGAGCTCGGTTTCCCAGGGCTTTGAGCTGCACGAATTATTACTTCAGTGCTCCAAAGCTGAGCTTTGGCATAGAAAAATATTTCAAGAGCAAAGTCCTGGCAAATCTTGGCTCAGCTTCAGCCAAGATGTTCTCATTGTTTTATCCCACTAACAAACAGAAGAGATTAGGAAGTGGAAGACACACATACAGTCCCTTTGTCTTGGGCCTGGCTTACACATGCAGATAAATACTTTATTTTAAAGCATATGGGAGCATTTCAAAATGTGATTATACACTTGGAACCTGAAATGGTACATTGCAGTCTTCCACATCAAGATTTCACCTCATTCTCTATGTGGGTAATCCAGGTCTTAGTAAGAGAGGAATTATCTTTCCCAAATGTAAGTGAGAAAATGACTGGGAAGATACAGCCTTGCCCTTTGTAATTGTACCAATGCACTTCAGCAGCAGAAAACATTTCCCCATTGATTAATTTAACTGTGCTGATTTGCACAGATCAGTTGTTCATTAAAGGGGTGGACACAATGGCTCCTCACTTCAGCTGAAGGGGAAAACTTAACACCTGCAATGTTTCCCAAACTGTGAGTCACAACCCACCACTGGGTTGTGAGCCTATTTTGGGTGGACCGCGAAACGTTTTGAAATGACTGACTGAATAGGTAGCAGCAGCAGTGGTGGCAGCGCGGTTTACACTCCGCCCACTTTGGGTCTCTCACTCCAGCCCCTCTAGGCAGCTGCTACTGGGGGCAGGGTCACGTGCTTGCCTGTTCGCTCTTGTTACTCACACGCGCGCACACAAATTGAAACACGCAAATGTATGTAGACGGAGTATAGCTTGTGGGCTCTTTTCAAGGCCCTGTGGAGGGCAGAGCTGATGTTTTCACCCCAGATATGCTAGCTGGTCTCCTCAGTGCAGATAAGCACGGCCAGTCTCTTCTCTCGCCCTCACATCTTGGTCCACTATGCACTTTCCTGGGGTGGGCCCACCGGCCCGCTCCATCACCCATTCTGACCTCTGCACTCCAGTTCTGGACCCCTACTTTCTTCTAGAACTGGAGGCCTTAGGGCCGAGGAGTGGGTCCCTTTTCCTTGAGGGAGGAGTGGCCATCCTCCTTCCTTTCCAGTCTACTACTCTCAGGGTTCAGGTACCAATGTGTGCCAGGACCAGGAGCAACTCTTCCCTGGGTGCACAGCAGGAGAGGTGGCTGCTGCCAGAAGAAACTACTCCCTGAGGAAAG
Source organism: Plestiodon gilberti rubricaudatus (assembly GCA_026170595.1). Classification (NCBI taxonomy): domain Eukaryota; kingdom Metazoa; phylum Chordata; class Lepidosauria; order Squamata; family Scincidae; genus Plestiodon; species Plestiodon gilberti. The sequence goes on from JANXHW010000001.1 coordinate 83,119,801, forward strand.
AGGAGTCAACTAGTCTTCTTGCTTCCCATGAAATCAGAGCATCAGGCCCTCTATTTTGTTGTTATCAATTGTAATAGTCAAATGCCTGTCAGGATGGGTTTAAGCATGTATGTTGCAAAGATCAAAGCAGGGAAGGGGCACATGTGCAATGTAAGTGCACATACAATGCACGCCCAAGACCACTCGGTGCGTGAGGTGGCGTGTCAAATGCAGCCCCATCTTACCTTGTCGAGCGCCAGCCTTTGCTCTTCCCAGTCCCTGGATTGGAAAAGAACAGGGTGGATTCTCTCTCTCTCTCTCTCTCTCTCTCTCTCTCTCTCTAGTAAAGCTATGTGAGTTTGATAGATTGTCATTTTAAAAAGTGGGTTCCAGTGCTAAAAAGATTGGGAAGCACTGCCTTAGCATATTTTAAAGGTAACATAGGTTCACTCAAAAATTTTTTCCACTACACATGCATTTTTGGCTATTTCTTGATGCCCATTTGCAAACCACAACCACAATTGTCACAATTTTAGATTGTGAGCCCTTTTGGGACAGTGAGCCATTTAATCATTTGATTTTGTCTGTAAACCGCTTTGTGAACTTTTTGTTGAAAAGCGGTATATAAATACTGTTAATTAATTAATTAATATGCAAGTTGAACAATCACAGCTATGACAGGCTACAATTCCTGTATCACGTCAGAAAAAAATAATTGTAGCAAACAATCATAGGAACTAATCATAGGAATCATATAACAGTCTCCGATCTCTACAATCATAGGAACTATTCTCATGGCCAATCTAGGCCTGGATGATCTTTCACCTTGTGCTGCTTCTCTCATCCATCTCTGCTCTGCCGGTCCCTACCCTCCAGCACTGCATCACAGCTGACACTATAAGAACCAGCCCTTCAGTATATTTAACTCTATGTTACTATCTGTGTAAACTCTATGTTTGAAATACGGTCACCTGAGGAAGGCTGTGAGGCCTGCTCACATATACTGTCCACATTAACCACTAGGTTCGGCCCCAGCCTCAGAACCTGAGATTCTCAGATCACGTCCTGGAGCCCCTGGCATTCAGAATGCCAAGATCAAAGAGGAACAATGAAATCAGTTCAATCGATCATGTGTTTGACTTGTGGCTTGGGTTAGCCTCTGAGTTGCTCCCAGGTATATAAACAAACCAGAGGGTGAAGTAAGTCCTGACAGAAAATAAATGTGTATACTTATTCCGCAGCAAAAATTATTGTCTATATCAGTGTTTCTCAAACTGTGGGTCGGGACCCACTTGGTGGGTCGTGACCTGATTTCTGGTGGGTCCCAGGTGATGGAAAGATCAGATAAGTAATTGCCACAAGCCCTGAGGCTATTCAAAAATTAGATAGCTAATAATTGCCCTTCAAAGAGCTGAGCTCCTGCAGTTTGCAAGATAGCTACTAATTATCCTGCAAGCAGCTGAGCTCTTTACTTGTAAATACATTTATTTATTTATTTCTAGATTTTTTTTTTAAAGTCCCATAAAGTTAGGTGGGTCCTGATAGAGTGTCATTTTAAAAAGTGGGTCCCGGTGCTAAAAGGTTTGAGAACCACTGGTCTATATGCACAGTTGCATTTAGTTCCTCCCTCCTCAGCCACAGCAGATGTTCTTGTTATGTTGTTACTTGGAGGAAGGGGATTTGCTGGCTTTTCTGGCCTCCTGGGCGATAGTCCAGCTGCAGCTGTAGAAAAAGGATGCATAACAATGAGATCTTCTTGTTCTCATCCTGGCTTTACATCATCCTGGCACTCATTTATCAAGGTAGGGCTTGTTCAATCTGTAGTTGGATTACTTGGGATTGCTCCTCCAACCCAACATAGCCTCCTTTATCCACTTCTTAGTCCCAGATCTCTTGATGCTCCTCCCAAGTCAAAAGATTTTCAGACTCAGCAAAGAGTTTATTGCGATTGTTAAAATAGCAACACTTTAATGCTTTAAGAAACATTTTGGGTACAATCCTGTCAAGATTAAACACCTTTACATCCTATTTTGCAACTAGAGGTTAATACGGGTAATGCGGTCATAGTGAGGAGTGAAAAAAAAGGTAGCGAGCCAGCCGATTTGAAACAGTACCGATTTATCCGGGTAGAATGAAGCAAAATACACCACGGACAAAAGACATGAATCAAACCCAAAAAACTGAAACGCTGAGGACCCGACGTTTCGTGTTTTAATCCAAACACATCTTCTGGGGGCTTCCCAAGGCTTAGTAGATGTTAACTGTCATGTTAACTGTTAACTGTCATGTTAACCTTTACATCCCATTTGATTCAATGGGAAAGATTTCAGCGTGAGCTCTCAAGAAATAAGTGGGTTTCATAGTCCTTGACATTGGTTCTACAACAGTCGTTTTCACACTCTGCTTTGAAGGAACACTTTGCACATTGACCTTTCTGCCAAGGAAATCCTGCTCAGTGCAAAGTATTCTGGTGACCACACGGGCAGCCCAATCCTGTGTAAGATACGCCGTGTAAGGCCGTGCCGGGCCTGCAGAGGGCTTTGGATATCAGCGTATCTCGCTGCCGATATCCCTGCCCTCTCCAGGCCCGGAACAGCCAATGGTCGCCCCCCCCCTCACTGCCTCACTCTGTGCCGGCGGTCCTTACTCGCCGGGTGCCGTAAACATAAACTTTATGGTGCATTTATGACACCCCAGTGCACCGTTGCGCAGGATTGTGCTGTTAGGTGCATATTCAGTTCACACAGGGCACTAGCTAGGCCTGTTGAGCATCATGGGGATTCCTGCCGAACTTAGAGTGAGTCTAGAATACACCCATGTTCCTATGGCTACACACTGTAGGGAAGATCGGGAATGGTGAAAACGCTACGCTGGTGTGCTATTACCTGTTTTCTCATGGCCAAATTACACATGATCCTGAGTTCTCTGTTGACATTTCCTACTGCTTTCCGGTTTTCAAATGTAGCTGCTGAGTCTGAAAAGGAAGACACATGGTGAAAAGAAGATGCTTTCCTCTCTGACACTTCCTCCACTAAAAACCACTGTCCTAAGCTGCTTTTTACCTTGCAAGTGAAAAGATACAAGTACAGTATCTACAATTTTTCCTCGAGGAAAAAGGCAGCTTGTAGAGGAACCAAATTTAGTTGCAGATTTACCAGAAGGAAAAAGAATTAAGATAAGAAGCATTTCCCTTTGTGCATACTAGTTTTCACATTGCAGCCTCCATGGTTTAAAAAAGAAGAGAAAATTGGAGAGCATAGAGTCAATGAGTTTGGTCTGCAAAATAGATCGGAAACTGTTTGGTCTGCGTTAGGGAATCATTGGTAATCTTAAGGGACCAAGAGTTCCCTGGAACATGTATCTAGTGTATCCACGATATATCCATTTGAATATTATTATTACTGGTTCTCTCACAGCCCAATCCTATCCTTTTCTCTGCCATAGCATGCAGCCGCTCCAAAACAGGCTGTACTACATGCTGTGGGGCGGGGGTGACCAATCAGAAGGCTTGGGAAGGAAAAGGAAAAATATTTTCTCTTTCCCCTTGCTAAGCCCACAAAATGCCAATAGGTCTCCTTGGACCTGCATCAGCTCTTTAGCTGGCACAAGTCCAAGGAGATAAAGGGGGCGTGTTGGCTAGCACTGGAGGGGATAGCATCCGGTGCAAGTTGCCTGCACCAGGTGCCACATCCTCCTGCCTCCTCTCAGCCCTGCCCCATTCCGCCCACCCTGCCAACTAAACAGCATCAGTGGGGGCTTCACCACTGCATGCGGGGTCCTCCTCACCATCTCTTGCGGCAACCTGGAAATGTGCAGCTCCACGCGTTTTCAGATTGACATTTGCAACGCGCAGCGGGTTAAACTGCTGAAACATAAGCTGTCGATCGAAAGGTCGGCAGTTCGATTCCCGTGACGGGGTGAGCGCTCGTTGCTTGGCCAGCTCCTGCCAACCTAGCAGTTCCAAAGCATGTCAATGCGAGTAGATAAATAGGTACCACTTGCGGGAAGGTAAACAGCGCTCCGTGTTCCAGCCGCATGCTACGCGCTGCAGCAAGGAGAGTCATGCCGGCCACATGACCACGGAGGTGTCTTCGGACAACGCTGGCTCTTCGGCTTTGAAATGGGGATGAGCACCACACCCTAGAGTCGGACACGACTGGACTTAATTGTCAGGGGATACCTTTACCTTTTTAAAGCACATACTGCTGCTGGAATGCTCATTCTGGCGGCAGTAGCGCCCAACAGGATTGGGCCATCAGTTTAGTTGATCTTGTCTGATGCTTCAGTCTGTGTTTTCTTCATTTGCTTCAACTGATCATTTTTAATTGTTGTTGTTCACTGCTTCGGACAATTCATAATAAATGAACACAAGTTATCACTGTAAAATAACAACAGCAACAATATTTTCCAGTTGATAGCAGACAACTCCCCCTAAAGAAAACACAGTTTCAGAATTGTCTATATGCTCTTAACCCAATTCTGACAGACATTTTGATCTGTTAGGGCAGGAAGGTTCTTAAATGATCTCTCTGACACAGAACGCCAAGGTCAATGCAGAGCTGGAAACGTTCACAAGGAAGGCCTCAGTATCTCAGCTGTGGCCTGTCAGGCTCAGAAAAGCTTTTCTCCTGTGGTCTTGGTTCCTTTCTGCTCTAGGCATCTGAATGCAACTAGATGTCAAATATCAGGGTGATGTAGAGCTACGATCCTTTCCTCATGATTGTAAAGTAGATGAGTACAGTTTGCCTGACACTAAAGTGCTCGTTTGAAATAACCAGTATATAATTGAGTAAAATTATATCTCAAATTGCTTCTTTATCACTGGATGCTATCTTGCCAAAGTGTTATGGCATTATTGCCACATGGGAATTCATTAACAGGACAAAAGGAACTACACACCTATATATCATGTATGTGTCTTATATTGTCAAAAGCTTAGAATAGAGCTCTATAATGTGTTGATTTACTGGAACTTTCAGTGGATACTTCCAACTTAGAAACCACAGCTCTAACATGAAGGCTATTTTCCAAACTTCCTTCCTCTTTCCTCTGAAAACTTCCATTCTTTCCTTCTGTTTTCTAAGCTTTTTTTTTCAACTGGACCAGCTGTAGTCCAATTGCTTGAGGTATTTTTTTTTCTCCCCTTGTTTCAATGTTGTTTGTGTTTGTTTGTTCTTCTGACACATTTCCTCCTTTTCTATGGAATTGCCCTTGACAAAAGGCCTCTTTAGAGAACAAAAAATAATACTGTTTGAACAGAAGGTGTTTAAGTTTCTTACCCTCTCTGTAAGCAAGAGGGAAACCTTGCAAGCAATGGGAATCTAGCAGCCAACTTCGGAGCCCATCAAATGCTATATATAAACATCCAGGACCTCATTGTTTAGGCACTATGAAGAGCAATTTGTGGAAAGAGATGAACGCCAAATGCTCAGCGGTGTACAAGAGAGAGCAATGAAGAGAGGCAAAAAGAGTTTAGCATTCCTGTGGATTGTTTTTTTGTTTTTGTTTTAATTGTGATCATGGCTGAAACCATCTATTTACAGTTGCGGAGAAAGAAAATATTTTCCTGACCACAGCTGAAGAGAACTTGACAGAGCTTTCCTGCTTGCCCTCTCCCATGTCATCAGTGTTTTCTGGGAGAAGAATCTGAGGTGGTTTTCCACCTAAGTGGTTACAGCTGTTTCCACAGGATCACTCAGATGCAGTTTCTGTCTGTGTTTATTTTGGCTCCAATTTTTGACTGGAGCCCGGCAGGATGACAAAGTTTTCTATGGGGCTTGGGACTTTGGACAAACATTCCAGAGTTTCTGACTCCTTAACATTAAATGTTTGATAAATTCAGCTCTTAATTTCTTCTGGAAGAATGTCAGGACCACTGGGGGGATTTCCCATCATCTCACAACATTTGTTTTCAAACAAAAGCAATGGATTTATTTGCCTGTCTCCAGTTTTCTCTAATTCTCTGTGATCAGTTGTGATGTTTTATAAGCTTTCTGCTTGAACAAAATAACTATTGTGGTATTTGTAGGGCTAAAATCTTTGTGAAGAATTTTTGAATGTTGTCAGGGTGAGTTAATGAGGGCAGCTGAACTCTGAGAGAGAGAGAGAGAGAGAGAGAGGTCTTCTACAGAGTCGACATGATAGCTCACCATGTAATGGATATATTTCACTTTACAAACAAGTGCTTATATTAAGTAACAAAATAAAACCCTAATACAGGAACACTTGGAAGGTGAAAAAATGAATGTAGATGAAACCCATAGTTTGCATTATCCCAAACACCTGGATGACAAATGGAAGTTGGATCATAATTCATAAGAAATGCATGGTAGATAATTCAGAGATTTATCTATGCATACTTTCCTGGGAAACAGGCTCACTGAACACAGTAGAACTTACTTCTGAGTAAACAGGTATAGGCGTGCACTGTAAAATGTCTGTTTTAGGATAGCACTGCAACAGTTCTGTTACTGCTGACGTTTACACATATCTTCTTTAGCTGAGTGAGTGACATTTTAATGCACACCACTGTGATATGAACTCTTAACTAGGACCAGATGTTTCTCCATAGGGGGAAAAAAAGAATACTTCTGAAATCAATGGCAATAGAATCCAATGGAATTTTCATCACCATGCTTTTCAAACATTATTTTAATATATCTGTACAAAGAGGAAGAGGGTGGGTTGGGGGTAGGATTTTCCTAAGTACGAACACAGAAAGGAATATAATTTAACTGCCAAGCTTGCAACTCTGTCCACAATTACTCGTTTAAAAATTCTATTCCTTTTAATGTGCAGAACCATATTATAGGCAGCAGGACTACATCCTGAATAAAATAATCAGCTGCCCTTAGCATAGCTGCTTTCAGAAGTTCAGTTTACAAAGTACAGTACTGTAGAATCTATTCAAGCAGCATAATCAACTATCAGTCACACAGTGGCATGAAGACATGACTTCACCTTTCTGAAGATGTTAGTGGGATGCTCTCCTGCTGGCATGGCCCTGGACTCAGACCCCTTGCAATCAAAGGAGGGTTCAATGACACAGAGAATAGGGAAAACTGGGTTACAGAACCAACCCAGGAAACAGTCTCTAAAGGAACAACCTCTCCAGAGTCTTCCATAGAAGGGGAACCTCAGGGACCAGCAAGGCCTCCCTCATCTATGCCGAAGGAGATAACCTTCCCTTACTCTTCTAACTCAGAGGATTCGTCATCCCCAGAACCAACTGCAGTGCAGAAGAGCACTGCTCTACTACTAACCCACATTCAGGGACAGCAGGAGACTTTCGAACACCAATGAAACGAGGCTCTCGCCATTCTCAACCTTTTTTGGCTACAGCCCCTTAGAAGCTCTTCTTAGGTTCCAGGGACCGCCTGTGAAACATGAACAGATCAACAGAAGGCTCCCTTTCTCCCAGTTTTCAGCCTGTGCTGCCCTTCAAATGTGCTAGGGTTCCCCAGGGCGCAATATGGCTCCCCTTGAGAATGGCTGAGCCTCTTCAAGTCCAAACAGTCTTCTTCAGAAGTAGCAGAACAGGACTACTTGCACCCACAGCTGACTAAATTTATACATACTAAGCTCTCTGCTTCTTGAGCCCTCTTGAGGTGTTGTGAATCTGGTTATGTTGTAGAGGGAGAATGAAAGCACATTGGCCAGCATTCTATGTGGACCTCACATACAGCACAATCCTACGCATGTCTACTCAGAAGTCAGTCCCAGTGTGTCCAATGGGGCTCACTCTCAGGAAAGTGTGTACTGTATAGGATTGTAGCCTACATTTAGAACCACACTAAATTGTGTGGGGAAGGTCTCACCAGGTCTCACCTTTTGTTCAAAACTCAGCACTCGTGATTTCAAGGACATCGAGACAGATAGTATCAAACCATTTCTTATCTATAATAAGTAGTTTACCCCACTTCCATTGAGAGCTCTTAAATAATTCATCTGTGGAACTCTGTGGAACTCTGTCATCTGTGGAACTCCTTGCCACAGGATGTGGTGGTGGCACCTGGCCTAGATGCCTTTAAAAGGGGTTTGGACAGATTCATGGAGGAAAAGACCATCACAGGTTACAAGCCATAAGCAACCTCCTGGTTTTAGAAGTAGGTTTTCTCTGTGCCAGGTGCAGGGGAGTGACAACAGGAAACAGGTTATCTTGTTGGCTGTGTGCTCCCAGAGGCATCTGGTGGGGCCACTGTGTGATACAGGAAGCTAGACTAGATGGGCCTTTGGCCTGATCCAGCAGGGCTCATGTTCTTATGTTCTTATGAGTAGGCCCATAGGGCCTGGGCCGCCTTGCACCAGGGGAAGGGGACGAGTGTCCCCTTCTCCCAAGGCGCTCCCGGGCTGCCCCAGGTTAGCCCGGAATGGCAAAAGGATACCACGAAAGGATACCGCAGCCCTTTAGGCTGGCCGGGTATCATTACACAGGATCAAGATGCCCATCTCTGTTATGGTCTGCTCAGTTATCTTCTATTCTCCTGATGGCGAACCTATGACACGCGTGTCACTGGTGACATGCAAGGTCATTTTGGGTGACACGCCATTGTTTCCCCCAGGGCCCCGACACACCTTACATTTTAGCAAAAGTTTTACAGGCTTGTCTTGAACATTTAGGGCAGAGATTTTTGGCAGACCTATTTTATTATCTAGTAAAAATCAGCAACAAAAAAAGTCACTAATGATGTTAAATAAAATGCAATGTGTTCTATAGTTGTTTTCAGTTCAGTTCAATTCAAAATTGCTATTAAAAGTAGCAATAGTCAAAGTACTATTAAAAGTGTGGGGGGGGGGACACACCAGCAGAGTCAAGTTAGGCATTTAAAAAAAAAATTGACATACCAAGTCCAAATGGTTCGCCATCACTGTTCTATCCTGTACTAAAAAGTCCCAGCTTTTAAAGCCTTTATTTATTTATTTATTTATTTATTTATTTATTTATTTACAATATTTCTATCCTGCCTTTCTCCCCAAAGGGACCCAAGGTCGCTTACAACAAAAATAAAATACAAAAAATACAAATAGATAATTACTTTTTAAACAGTAAAAAACAGTTAACTAAACTAATAAAAACATCTAAAAATTGATTAAAAAATTACATTTAAAACAAGATCATAAAAACAGCAGCACCCCACCCATACCAGCAAGATGTTAAAAAGGCAAAGACTCAGAAGGCTTCTTTGAACAAGAAGGTTTTTAGGCCTCGCCGGAAAGTGTCCAAGGAGGGAGCAGTTTGTAAGTCCAAGGGGAGGGAATTCCATAAGGTTGGTGCCACTACTGAGAAGGCCCTATTTCTTCTGTTCTGATCCTTGAAACAATTTAGTACCTGGGTTTTTGTACTCTTTCCATCTCTATAATCTCATTTCTTAGCCAGGATAATTGGAACTGTGCCTAATATTCTACATAAGGCATTTTATTTTCTATTCATTCATAACACTGCATTTTGACTTTATTTTGTTAACTGTTGTAACACACAGGTCTGACATTTTCCCATAAGCTTTCTACTGTGATGCCAAGATCTCCTTTCTAAGTAGTTACAGCCAATTTGGAATCCAGCAGTGTATAATATGTGCAAACTTACCGATGCATCTTATTAAGGGTGACCGTACTACTTCGCTCCGTGTAATAAGAGCTTTTCCGGGCATTGCAACACTGGTGTGCTTTTAAATTGGTCAATTTCATAAGGGAGCACAGCTTTAAAGCAAATTTAGAAATACCTGTACTTTTCATTACATTGTGAAAGGAAACTTTCAGGTAGCCATTGAATCATTTGATTTTGTCTGTAAACCGCTTTGTGAACTTTTTGTTGAAAAGCGGTATATAAATACTGTTAATAGTTAATAATTAATAATAGGTAGTGTTCAAGGCTTTATGGTCGTCACCCATTCCCTACCTTATAAAAGTGACTGAATTTCTAATATTTCTTCCCAAGTCTCTTGTACATTCTTCTTATGCTTTGGCAAGATCACCATCCACCCTACAGAATAGGTATGAAGTCTTGGCTTTACCATTGACATGACTCACCAATCCATAGAATCATAGAATACTACAGTTGGAAAGGTCATCTAATCCAAACCTCTGCTCAGCGCAGGCAGCTATAGCATCCCTGACAGGTGGCCATCCAGCCTCTGCTTGAAGACCTCCAATGAGGGAGATCCCACAACTACATGAGGGAGGCTGTTCCCGTGCTGGACAGCTCTCACAGTAGGAAATTCCTTCTAATGTCTAGTTTAACTCTACTTCCTTGTAGTTTCAACCCATTGGTTCTAGTCCTGCCCTCAGAAACCTGCAAAAGTAAGCCCTCCCTATCTTCTGCAAGATCGCCTTTCAGATACTTGAAGTTGGCTCTCATATCTCCCCTTAGTCTTCTCCTGGCTAAACATAGCAACTTCTTTGAACTTCAAATCCTCATAGGATTTGGTTTCTAGACACTCACAATCCTATTTGCCCTTCTCTGAGGCTGCTCCAACTTATCAATGTCCTTCTTAAAATGTGGTGCCCAAAACTGGACATAGTATTCTGAGTGAGGTCTGACTAGTGCTGTATGGAGTGAAACTATTATTTCTCATGATCTGAACTCTGTGCCTCTGCTAATGCAGCCCAGCAATGCATTTGCTTTTTTGGCAGCTACATCACACTACTGGCTCATGTTCAATGTAAAGTCCACTAATTTAAACTCCAGTCTGAACAGGGGCGTCGTCTGATATGGGGCGGTGGTGCGGTGGGCCCCAGGGCGTTGGGGCGGAAAGGCTCCGTGGGGGGCGGGAGCCTCCTTAACTTTTGTTTTTTTTAAAGTGTTTTTAATGCTAACGGGGCTTCTAAAAGGGTATGTGTGCTTTGCGCAAACTTATCTGTAGTTCTAGGACTCTCCAGCGACGATCAAGGGCGCAGATCGGCCCTCTGCAGCTCTACTCCCGGACGCGAACTCTGCAAAGCGCCCAGGAGCGTGCTGCAGAGTTAACGCATGCGCAGAGCGACGATGTTTCCAATCGTCGCTCTGCGCAAGCGTTAACTCTGCAGCTCTGCTCCTGGGCGATTTGCAAATCGCCCGGGAGCAGAGCTGCAGAGTTAACGCTTGTGCAGAGTGACGATTGGAAACATCGTCGCTCTGCGCATGCGTTAACTCTGCAGCGCGCTCCTGGACGCTTTGCAGAGTTCGCGACCGGGAGCAGAGCTGCAGAGGGACGATCTGCGCCCCTGATCGTCGCTGGAGGTTCCTAGAACTACAGATAAGTTTGGCAAAGCACACATACCCTTTTAGAAGCCCCGTTAGCGTTAAAAACCTTGAAAAAAACCCCGAAACTCATTATGCAAATTATTTAATTATGCAAATTATTTAATTTGCATAATGGGGCGGCAGGCTTTTCCGCCACAGTAGCAGGGGCGCCTAGCTACGCCTCTGGTCTGATACACACTTACCTGGGAGTAAGCCCCATTGAATTCATGGCCCAATCCTATCCTTGGCCACCTGCAAGGAGATGTAAGTAAATACATTTTTTACTTACCTCCTCTGCCATTCCCTGCTGGCAAAGGAGGTAAGGAAGAGGAGAAAGACCACTTATACAACAATCTAGAAGTGAGGAAGGATTCTTTTTTGCTTTCTTGCTCCATTTTTTCCATTGTTTCGACTTTGGTTTGTTTAGGTGTTGGCTCATTGTGGCTACTAGCATTATGACAAAAATTTCTCACTGTCTGTTCATTTTCAAAATGGAGCACTCACCTTGTAGGCATGGCAGAGTGGCAGAATTTTTTTATTGTTTTAATTGTTTCAAAAGGAGTGCAGAACTCCTTTTGATGTAGCCATGTTTTTCCCCACAAGGCCCTGGATTAGGGCCTTGTGGGGAAAAATTATGGGGGTTGCCATACTTTAGTGACAGTTGCCATATTTTCCCCCCCACCGTGCTCCCTGACCAATGCTTACCATCTTGACATTTGTGCTACTCTGGGTCTATAAACTAAGGGTTTCCATGATGGCTGAGAATTTTGGACACCCAACTCATACTTAATTTGACTAACTACAAAAAATGGGTATAAAATAATAGCATCTTGGAGAATTCAAGCTACTATGCCTATTTCTTACCTTATTCCTTAGTACAGTAGCGTAGCTGGACTCACGCCAGTGGGGTGGTGGGCAGGGCGGTCATTGACCCGCCTGCCCCGCAACTGGAATGGCCCTGACTTGAAGCCAAAACAGATCAGGGCCATTCCAGTGGCAGGGCGGGCGGGGTGATGACGCCTTGCCCTGCCCACCGCCCCACTGGTACGAATCCATCTACGCTACTGCCTTAGTATCATGGCACTAATAAATAAATAAATAAAGAGAAGGAATTATTTTAAAAGCTTGTTGTGAAAGAAAACTTAAGTTCATCCATTCTGTACATTTTTTTATATGAATAGATGAAGAACTGTTTCTTCTTCAGACGTTAGACCCCCCAAAAAAAATCTGCTTTCAATTCTCTTTTCTATCCCTTAATATGTTTGGATGAGTTAGGAAGATCAAGCAAGTATTAAAATTAAGATCACCAGAAGAAATCTGTTTCTCTTCACCGTTCCCTGAATTGATCACAATTCCTTTTGAAAATATTCTGGGAAAACATATTTTAAGATATATTGCACTCCTAAAACTGAATGCTGATAAATCACATAACTCATATCTGGTCTATGGATGATGGTGGTGATGGGAATCCCGGTCTTTGTTGGACAACTTATATGGCCAACACAAGCAGAGGTATACAGGCAGACCCATGTGTGATGTAAAATGATTATATGGTTCCTTACTTTATGAAAGGTTCAAAATATTGTACAAATTAGCTGTAGGAAAATATCGCATTAATAAGCAATATCTCCCTTAGAAAAGAAGAGTGTTCCCAGTCTTGCCATTTCCATGCTGGGAATAGTGATCACGTAAAGCATCATCCTTACAATGCAGCTGTCATCATACAGTGGCAGGAGATGTGCTCCCATCATTGCCCTTCCTGTTGCACCAATGGCAGTGGACTTGGTAGTCCTCAGAAATACAATGGGAATTTAGCACAACCACACATCTGCATAAATCAAAGGAAAAAGGAAACCATTCACTTTCAAACTCTTCTCAGCTATGGTAATAATCACCAGCTCTTACCATGAGATGGCTCAATTTGCCATGTGAAATTGATTTGGTGAAGTTAGTCACTGAAGGCTATCATCTCATATGTCTGTTTGTCCCCATTTTCTAGAAACTCAATCACCAAAGCCCCAATCCTACAGGGGCCTTGTGCTGCTGGAACTAGCACTCCAGCGAAGTACAAGGTCTTTACAGAGGCGTGAAAGCCAGGGCCACTGTCGCATGCTTCTGGACTGCTGCTGCAAACGGGCAGTGATGCGGTACGTGCAACAGTAGCTTCAAAGGCCTCCATTGGTGCCAGTAAGTTGGCAACAGAGGCATGTAATGGGTGGGGAAGGGAACGGCAGGAGTTTAGGGGAGGGCAGAGGGCAGGGAGAGGAAGGGGGTGGATCTCGGTAGCACCAGCATGTGCCAGATCTTATCCCCTCTTTCCCAAGCCATCGCGCCCATTTCTCTCCTCATACTGTAGGTATGCCAGCAAAATGACTGGCTTAGGTCCAAGGAGACCCATAGCCAATCGGGCAGCTTACTGGGGGGAAGTAAATAATATTTTTACTAACCTCCTGCTGGCTGGCTGATTGCACCCCCACCATTGGGGGTGCTTTGCCAGAGTGGCTGCATCAGCGCCAATAGTGGTGAATAGGATTGGGCAGTGAATCTCCTACTCTTGCTTTCATTTCCACATGCTTTGCTGCTCCTTCGCCTGGAATAGTCTCAATTTCTGTTTGCCCAACCACTTCCAACTCTTCCTTTGAGTCCCTTCTCTTCATCTTTAACAAAGTCTATTTGGAATCATTCTAGCTTCCCTTTGCACCACCATCTTATTAACCATATTCTAGATCATAAGTCCATCAGGCAGAGATAATTGTTTCGAAATTCTGTATGGTATCTGACTCGTTGTTGTTACAGCAGCAGCAACCGCCACAGCAGCATATTCACTTGATCCAGCTGTCTCAATGGTTTACTATTTTTCCAGGAAGTAGGTATCCCATGATGCAATATATCGTATCCAAAGCATCTTTTATGTCCTTTGTCATATACAAGAACAAAGCTTCAGCTGGTTTAGGTTGGCAGAGCTCCATTGGTGCTAGGAATTGTATCAATGTATAGCAGATTAAGATTTTGTCACTGAAATTCTCTCTAAACTATGGCCTGAGAGCTAGGAGGAAAACTTCTCATAATAATGTACAGTGCTCTAGTTTAGAGAATTATGTGCTTGGACTTTCTGCAAACTTCTGGCAAAGGCTGCAGTCCTGCACATATTTTAGAGCAAGTCCCATTGAAATAGGTGGGATTTATTTCTCAACAAACATGATTTGTCTGCGTGCTACTCAGAAAATGCCATGAAATAAGAGAACAGGTCCTCTAATCAACCAGTAAATAACTGGATTCAGAACAAAACAAAACAGGAAATAATAGAAATGTGGACAACTGATCTCGGTAGCACTGAATAGAATGTGGACAACTGTTACTCTAAAGCAGGGGTTCTCAACCAGTGGTATTAGTACCACCAGTGGTACTTCGGCTGACTGCTGGTGGTACTCGGACCGCCGGACTGCTGGAACCCCGTTGTGATGCAGTGCTTTCGACGGTGCATTTTCACTCCCAAGAAGCTCCAGCGGATGCGGAACGGATGTCGGCACAACTCTGCAGGTGCAGGGGGCATTCCGGGGGTGTCTGAATGCCCCCAGAATGCCCCCTGCACTGGCAGAATTGTGCCTGTGTCCGTTCCGCGTCCAAACTGCACATGTGAGGTGTCTGAGGGGGGTTAAGCCGGTGTCTGTCCTGCGTCTGTCGGTGTACGGCAAGTTACACTGGCATAAGTGCTCTTACACCGGGGATCTACTGTTACACCCTTGCAAGAGTTACACAGAATTGCGCTCTTAGACTGAGTTAATGGGCCACAGAAAGGCGACATAAGTAAATGCAAAATGATGGACTCTAAATTGGCTGTGACTACCCAGAAAAGAGATCTGGAAGCATAGTGGAAAGTTCATTAAAACAGTGCTGTAGAAGCAAAAAAGACACATTCAATTTAGGAATTATGAGGCAAGGGGCTGAAAATGAAACATTTAGAGTTTAACAGCAATTTTGGACAAGGAATGGCGAATCACAGGGCTTTGTCAGTCTGCAACAAGCACATTTCTAGGAGTAAACTATGGATCTGTTCCAATGATATGTTTCCCCTATACACAAGCAGCTTGGAGCCATCTTCACTCATGTGCATACTTTTTGGAGAGAGTTAGTATACATAGAGTCACAGCAATTCTCATGATTAACGTGGTTAGAAAAAGCACTGCTGTGATTTGCAGAAATTGCTTCCAGCTATATCTGTTGCACATAGCCCTACTCACTCTGACCCTTCCCCATCACAAGATGGGTCCTCTTATGAATTGGTAACAGAATGGTAATTAAAAAGAATAGAAAGCACAGATTTGGAATTAATAGACCAGGGGTGGCCAATCTTCCACCATTAGGGCCTCTGCTTTCTTAAGAGTTGTGTAGAAGACAGAACCTTGGCAGCTGCAAGCACTGGCGTCGCTCTAGGTGGGGTGGAACGCTAAGTGTCGCCCCACTCTGAACCTCCGTTACAGCTCCGCAAGAGGCGGCCCTGCCCCCTCGCCTTCGGAGCCATTCGAAGCAGCAAAAACAACGCGCAGGAGCCTGCGTGTTGTTTTCGCTGCTTCGAATGGCTCCGAAGGCGAGGGGGCGGGGCCGCCTCTTGCGGAGCTGTAACGGAGGTTCAGAGTGGGGCGACACTTAGCATTCCACCCCACCTAGAGCGACGCCAGTGGCTGCAAGTACTGATGGTGCTGCTAAAGCAGCTGCACCTGCTGAAATGTCCTCACCTGTACAACCATTAAAGGGTCAGGTGCATTCATGTTGAAAGGTTGGCCACCCCTGTAATATACAATTCTCACAATGGATGGAAGCAGGAATGGGTTCGCTGGAATATCTGTATTGGGACTGGAGCTTTTTAATCTGAGGTGATTGCGATATACAGTGGGGTGGCCAAGTTTGCAGGTGACACCAAATTATTCAGGATGGTTTGACCCAAAAGAAATTGCAAAGAACTCTAAAACAATTCTCCAAACTGGGTGAATGGGGAACAAAATGCCAAGTGTGGTTCGACATGTGGAAAGTGGTGCATATTATTGGGACAAAAAAAAAAATCCTTACGTCATACATACATGGGTGTGTTTGAGCTGGCGTTGACTAAACAGGAGAGAGATTTTTGGGTCCTAGTGGATAGCTCAATTAAAACATTAATTCAGTGTGTGGCAATGATGAAAAATGGGGGGGGGGGGATTCCATACTAGTGATCATTAGAAAAAGAACTGCAAATAAAACTGCCAATATCATAATGCCTTCTATAAATCTATGGTGCAGCCACTTTTGAGATACTGTGTCTACTTTGGGTCACAACATCTCAAAAGGATATTGTAGAACTCGGAATGATGCAGAAGAGGGCAAGCAAAATGATCAGGGGCTGGAGCACAATCCTGAAGAAAAGCTACAACATTTGAGGATTCTTAGTGTAGAAAGATTATCATTAAGGGGGAACATGATAGAGGTTTTAAGGGGGAACATGATAGAGGTTTTTAAATGATGCTTAGTGTGCAGAAGATGGAAAGTGAGAACTTTGTTCCCTTCTCTCATAACACTAGAACTTGGAGCCATCCCATGAAACTGATTGGCAAGGGATTCAGGAAAGACAAAGGGGGAATATGTCTTCACACAGCATATAATTAGTGTGTGGAATTCACTGCCACAAGATCTGGTGATGGCCACTGGCTTAGATTATTTTTAAAAGGGGATGAGACAAATTAATGGAGGACAAGCCTATCAATAGCCTTCATCGCGGTCGCAGTATGTTACCTCCAGGTTCTTAGACTGTGTGCCTCTGAGGGCTCAGTCCAGCCCAACTCAGGCACACTTGAGGCCCAATTGTGGCACGGGGCCCAAAATAGGACCGAGTTAGGCTGCAACTGTGCCTGAGTTAGGCAGGAGGCAAGAGCAGTGGGCCAGGATCGAGGCAAAACTTACCACAGAGGCAGGCAGGCACCTGTGGGGAGCTGTCAGTCTTGTGGAAGTGAAGAGTCCCCTCCTCAGCTCGTCTGTGTGCACCTACCACAGCTGCTGCAGCGTTCGCAGCAGATGGGCAGCCACAGGTGGGCCTGCAGGCACTGGGCGTGCGACAGTCAGCGGAAGGGCAGAGGTTGTGCCAGTGCCAGCTGCCCCAGGGCACCCTGGGCATTAGCCACCTGCCGCAGGGGAGAGTGCCACTGCCCTCCCTCCTGCAGAAGGCGATGCCACCCCCAAGCCACGTTGAGGCTGCACGTGGGAGTCATGGGGGGAGGGGGTGGGAATGTCACACACAAGGGGGGTCTCATGAAGTCTGGAACCACCTCTGCCAGGACATGCCCGTGCACTGCCTGAAGCCCTGAGCCTCCAGGGCCGTGGCTATGCCCACAAAGAAGGCATCCCGGCATGCCTTCTGCTCCGTGCCCCAGCCAAGACCGAGAGATGCCTTGGGCTTGTCTGCTGCGAGCGTGAAGGGCTCACGGAGCTCATCACACCCCCAGATGGGGCAACGTCGGCGCCTCGCGGCAGGCGCTCCAGCAGGGTGGGGGATGCCAGCGTCCATCATCAGGGAGTGGGAGGGGAGGCAGGCACACAGACAGGGGGTGCTGGGGAGGGGCACGGGTGGGTCAGAAACAGACAGACAACAAGGCTGGTGGGAGAGGGATACAGGGAGAGGGGTCTGCAGCGACCAATAGGGACACAGGGGTCACTTCGCAGATGGAGGCAATGCAGGAACGGCCGCCTCTCATGCAGACGGACCGAGGGCAGTAACGGACGCCATTGACGGGTGGAAACGGACGCCGTTGACGGGCGGACTGAGTGCGGAAACGGACGCCGTTGACGGGCAGACCGAGGGTGGGTGAGAGCCCCGGTTGCTGAAAGGGCTCTTCATGGATGTGGCGGACATGCGCCATGTCGCCTGTCAGTGGTTGCCTGCCTGAGAGGCCCCCCAACTCCCACCTCCCCTCTGAGCCCGGAGGGTCTGGCAGCCCCCCTGCTGTGTTCTCCCTGGGCTGGCTGTGGCAGGCCCTGGCTGGGATTCATGCAGGGGCTTGTGTGCTGGGGACTGTCTCTGTGTGGGGGGGAAGTGCTTGTGTAACATTGGGGACATGTGTTTCCAGGGGCATCTTTATTGTTCTGGAACAGTGGCAGAGATGGCCAGGCGAGGCTGCCAGGGGGTAGGCACAGCAGCCACTCAGAACGTAGCAGCAGCAGCAGCAGGCGTGCCCCATGGACCTGGAGACGCAGGCTTTTCCCCTGTGGAACCACAGCCTGCTCCATAGAAAGGGGAGGGACAGCAAGTAGGCAGCCAGGGAGGTGCAGCAGCTGAGGAGGGTTGCAGGGCAGGCTCCCAGACCTCTGGCAGCAGCGAGGCAGACGACCATGGGGCAACCAGACTGCGGGCCCAGGGGTGTTCCCCAGAAGGTAGGTGGTGGTGGACATTCCTGGGGGGACGAACAACACGGGGTGTTCCATGGCAGCTGGTGTGTGGTAGCAATCATTCCATTGAAGGAATGCCAGTGTGCCGGTTGCAGAGGCCTGCAGGGAGAGAAATCAAACACAGCTGAGTGGTATGAGACACATAGCATGGTCTGCGCTCCTTCCCTGGGTGTAAGGTGAGCATGATCCTGTAAGGGAAAGGTGTCACAGAGAGAGACAACAACACAACTTGGGGGTCACAACCATGGCAAACCTAGCAATACTGACCTGTCAGTAGACCCTGTGGAGAAAAGGGGGGGGAACAGCTGGTGTCTACGCTCCTTCCCTGGGTGTAAGGTGAGCATGATCCTGTAAGGGAAAGGGGTCACAGAGAGAGACAACAACACAACTTGGGGGTCACAACCATGGCAAACCTAGCAATACTGACCTGTCAGTAGACCCTGTGGAGAAAAGGGGGGGGAACAGCTGGTGTCTACATATGGGTTACAGTTCCACACTCATGGCATTGTGTGCTCACATTAATACAGGCAGCTATGAGACAAGACATTGGTAAAGAGGCATATCATGGCAGGCATTGCAGGCAGACATGAGACAAGACATTGGTACAGAGGCATATCATGGCAGGCTATGCAGGCAGCTATGAGACAAGACATTGGTAAAGAGGCATATCATGGCAGGCTATGCAGGCAGCTATGAGACAAGACATTGGTATAGAGGCATGTATCCTACCTATATTTCTCTATGCAAAGAGGCAGAAGTCAGACCACATGTCAGCACAAACCCTGCTCTTACCTGCACATACCTGCTGGTGTTGTTGTCTGTGGGGGGGGGAAGAGGGGCTGGGAGAAAGACATGGGTTAGCAAACACTTGCATGGAGACAGCTGCCCAGGCACAGCAGTAAACAGTTTGGCCACAGGCAGAACAGCCCTCACTGCCCTAGAGGGGGGCAGAGAGGAGAGAGGAAAAGAGAAGAGAGAAGTGGGGTGTTAGAAAAGTTTTCAAAGTCCCACTTTGTGGCTGCTGGGGGACAGAACCCCACACCATGTGCTCAGAGAGAGAGAGAGTGAGTGGAGGGCTGGGGCTGGGCTTTTGTGGGAAAGAGGCTGGGTGGGGCTGGGTGCTGATAGGGTAACTATTTGGTCCGGTTCCAGAGTTAGGCCACAACTGTTCCATCCTAACTCAGGCACAACTCGGGCCCAGGGTGTTAGTACTTTTCAGGAGAGGGCTGGTGTGGGTAAGGAAAATGGCTCCTATGGGTCTCCTCACATTTGGGTCCACCCTTTTTGTTGACCCAAATTTTGTGCCTGAGTTGGGCTCGAGGGGGAGTGTCAGGGGCTCTCCAGCGTCTGGAACCGGAACAAATTTGTAACCGCCCCTGTCACTCCCCCGACACGCCCCCGACACGCCCACTTTTAGGCCGCAATTGTGCCTGAATTGTGCAGTTGTGCCTGAATTGTGCCGGAACCCAATTCAGTCACAATTGCAGCACAAATTCGGCCTCTGCGGCACAATTCAGGCACAACTCGGGCCTAAAGCACTTAGGCTGCAATTGTGCCTGAATTGTGCCGCTGAGGCCTTGGGCTGGACTGGGCTGTGAATGTCAGTTGCAGGGGAACAATGGTGGGAGAAGGTTGCTTGCCAACATATCCTACTTTTGAGATTCCTGAAGGCATCTCATTGGCACTGGCGTCACTACAGGGGGGCGGAGCTCTAAGTGCTGCTGAAATCAGAGCCTCCTTTACACAGTCGAACAAAGCGGCCCCGCCCCCTCACCCTCGGAGCCTTTCAGGGAAGCGGAAGCGATGCTCAGGGACTCTCCTGCGCGTTGCTTTTTCTCCGCTGATGGGCTCCTATGACGAGGGGGCGGAGCACCTCGTGCAGGAGAGTAACGATGGGGCAGAAAGATGCAGAACTTAGCTTTCCGCCCCACCTCCAGCGATGCCAGTGGGGGAGGGGGAGGTTTGGGGAAGGTTCTGGATGGGCAGCAGGGAGGGTAGGGGCCGGGAACAGAGTGGACGGGGTGGATCTGAGTGGCAGAAGCTCACCCTGGGTCCTACCCCTGATTTTCCACCCCACCCCACCCCCTTCCTCTCCTCAGACTTAGGCCAGCAAAATAGCTGGCGTGGGTTCAAGGAGACCCATAGGCAATGAGGCAGCCTACTAGGAGGTAAGTAAAAAGGTTTTTTTACTTCCTTATCGCTGGCCATCTGATTCCCCCCTCCCCGCATGAAGTGTGTGTTCCGTTGGCGCGGCTGCATGCTATGGGGTGATTACGGTAGGATTGGGCTATAAGTAGAACTAGAACAAAAGGGATTTTGCCTCTGCCCTCTGCACCTATTCACAACCTTTCTCTCCAGCAATAGAGAAGTGAACACAGGATCCCAGTACTGTGAGCTTCCAAATTTATTTTATTTATTTATTTAATATATATATATATATACCCTGCCTTATCTGCAGCACTGAGCTGGCTACATTTTCTTCTTTGCTCTTCTTCCCATATTCAGTTGATGGAATGGGAAATTGGAGCTCCCAGCAACCTTTGACTGAAGATCTGGGATGGGGGAGAAGGGAATAACATTTCTCCTGCCCTTCTGAGCATGTCTATATTGACAAATCCCTCTTATTGGGAAGACGATGAACAAAAATGACTGCCGCACCTAATAAAGGAAGCAACACCTTTTATTTAAAAAATAAATACAAAATAAACTCATCTATATTTTTCTGAGAATCCAAAATTGCTGACCATCCTTCTTTGGGTTTAAATGGACAGTGTATTCATTTAGTCTTTGCTGGAAAATACAACTGCACTACTAACAAAAAAAACCACACAAAAAAACAACCCCAAGGTTTCCTTAGATGGAATTCTAAATTAGAAGAGTAACGGATAATTGTACATGGTGCTAAAAAAATACAAGAAGTTACTATTGAGAATCGATTGGAGGTGTTTGTGCTTTGCATTTTCCTCCAGGTAGTCTCTTTAGCTCCATCTTGTGATGTGTTAGCATTAGAGGTTTTTTCTGTAATACTCTCTCCTTTCCTTTAATATCTCAGAAAATAAATAAGGCTTTGGTAAGCAAAACACATTTATGCACAAACATACATAGTTCCGTTGGGTAAAATAGATTCAAAACCAGCTTATCACTTGGAATTTACACCTGTGCAAACAGAACCAGTGTCTTGCCCGATGCTCATAAACCGCAATGAAAATGGCTGGCAGTGTGTTCATGATTTTAATAATAAATGTACAGCCATGATAGTCAAAATGAAATACTCACAAACGCTTTGCAGTCCTGTGAGACACAAACTCAGTTTTAATGGGAACAACTAATATTCAGTATAACAACATTGCAAGTCTAACAAGCGTATACAGTACACTAAATGTGTGTGCTTGCAAATGAGGCATACATTAAAAAAAGAAGCCCAAGGTAAGATAAGTTTTCTAAGCAAAATGTTGTTCAATTATTAAGAATTACTAATTATTACCCTTACATCCCGGAAATAAATACGCCAGACAACGCTTCATTGGATTAAATGGTCATTTATTTTATTTTTTAACAATATGAAGACCTGCAAAGGTAACAACTAACTAGGGGTATCTAACCACCCCCTTCTGCGTGCGGATACTGGTCGGGGGAAAACAGCTCTAGCTGTTTACCTCCCCCTGCTTATCTGGCGTAAACACCCAGGCTCCAGGCCCCTTCGGTCACAGCCCGATGGGGCCTATCACGGCCAACCTAAAAGGTGAAGACAGCCGAACAGTGCAGGTAACCATACTAGCTATGCCAATGATGGTACCTCCCTGCTCCAGCCAGGTGGTCAGCCAGCCAGCCTCACCGACCCGAGGGTAACAGTGTCGTTATGAGCGGTCCTGGCTTACCACCTGACCTTGCCGAACTCCAGGTGCACGCCGAGTCTCTAGCCACCTGCCTACCCCTATCCGCACGCCACCTGCCAGATGACCAACTGACTAAACCCCCCTCCCAAACACAGTCTGAGGTAGGCAAAAAGACCGCCAACCACGAGCCAATCAATTGACAGCCAAAAATTCCTACCTGGCCCCCCGAAGGGCAACCGGCTAATCCCAGACTATATATAGGGAGGGCGGGAGGGTGTTGCTTCCCAGACGCCGACTGAGGGAGCCGCGATAGCACGCAGCTCCCTCGAGTCGGCTCCTGTACCACGTGACCCGGCCAGCCAATCAGCTGGCCGGATTCACGGAAAGAAGCGTCGCTGGACGCACCCCTCCCGGGAGCAGGGCAAACGCTCCCGGGACGCGAGGTGCGTCCCAGGAGGCTTACCCTTACATCCCGGAAATAAATACGCCAGACAACGCTTCATTGGATTAAATGGTCATTTATTTTATTTTTTAACAATATGAAGACCTGCAAAGGTAACAACTAACTAGGGGTATCTAACCACCCCCTTCTGCGTGCGGATACTGGTCGGGGGAAAACAGCTCTAGCTGTTTACCTCCCCCTGCTTATCTGGCGTAAACACCCAGGCTCCAGGCCCCTTCGGTCACAGCCCGATGGGGCCTATCACGGCCAACCTAAAAGGTGAAGACAGCCGAACAGTGCAGGTAACCATACTAGCTATGCCAATGATGGTACCTCCCTGCTCCAGCCAGGTGGTCAGCCAGCCAGCCTCACCGACCCGAGGGTAACAGTGTCGTTATGAGCGGTCCTGGCTTACCACCTGACCTTGCCGAACTCCAGGTGCACGCCGAGTCTCTAGCCACCTGCCTACCCCTATCCGCACGCCACCTGCCACATCGGGTGATCAGCCTAGCGCTTGATCACCCAGCCCCACTGGACCAAACAATTAAACAGGGCCCTCTGCAGGTCTTCAAGAAACAAATCCGCCCCCAGAGGGGAGAGTTGCCCGCCGTCACCGCGGAACCAACACGCTGCAACGTGACTGAAGCGTGGGTGCGGGATAGTCGTACCGGCACACCCACACACCACCTGCCCCAGGTATGCAATGACTTTGCGGCGGGTCAGGTCAACTGCGCTGGGATGAATTGCCCCCCTCCAGACCCGTCGAGGCAACATGTTGGACCACAGGAGACGAACTCCCGGGATCCAAGCCCTGATCGTGAGCAAGTCCCTACGGATCTGTAGCCCCAAGGCCCTGGAAGACCTCTGGCCCAGATCATTCTCACCAAGGTGGAGCAGCAGGACCTGGGGCGGGGGATGAACTTCCAAAAACTGCAGCAGGAGAGGCAGGAGCCGGCCGCAGAGCAGACCTCATCAAGCGGCTCACCACACCGATGCGATGCTGCCCAGCCCCAACTGATCGCCCAGCTGGGAGGCGACGGCCCTCTTCCTAGCCCAGAACAGGATGGAATATCCAAGCAGTAAAATCCTCGCAGGGGCTGGACTGTACACCTCTAACAGAACAAGAAAGGTAAGTCCACAACCATTCAAACAGACAAACACATAAGCCAACAGGCAACAGGCCAAGCACCTTTAGGCGCTATAACCTCCCCCACACTGGGTTGCAGGCCCCCACCGAGCCCCCAGGCACTAAGCGGAGGGAGGGGCCGACACTGAGGCCACAGACTAGGCTCCACCGCCCGACCATCAGCGCCTAATATAACCCTTAAAGGCCCCGGACCGCCATCGGCTTATGTGCTGAATGGCAGCCGCCGGGAACCCCAGGGAGGCTGCAGCCGAGGCCGCACCAATCCTGAAAGAGTGGAGTCCACGCTCCCCCGATCCAGGCCCAGCAGGGACAACGCCCTGTGCGAGATTGCCCTAAATTGAAATAGGGTCAATGGGGAGGCGTCCATGTGCTGAAACAGCCAACCCTGCGGCCGCCCCGAAGCTTTACATGAGCGTCGAGCGCAGCCACAAGGCAGAGGCGGAGCCCCGGCACCCTGCGCAGGTAAATCACCTGCCCCCGGCACGCTGGTCCGTCTCGGACCGGCGAAGGGAAAGCCTGGCACCGGATGGCGCGACCTCGATTCATTAAACTGGAGCGCCCTCCCGGACGTGTCCCGCTTGGAATACGCCAGAACCACATTAGGTCGGAAGGCCCTGAAGAACATGACATAAGCCACTGCTCTAAAGAGGGTCGCCTCAAAAACCGACCCGCAACAACTGGTGAAAACACCGCTCAGACCACCCCAGATGGCCGGGGTGATCGGGCGCCGCCAATCAAGGGATGACGGGGCTGCCCTACGGAGGCCCTCCAGGGTCTTCCGAACCCTGAAATCCCCCGTAGCCTCCCCAAATCCCAAAGTCTTGGAGCGAAATGCGATGGCTGCCAGGTACACCGCAATTGATCATACCGCCGAGCCGCAGTCCCAGAAATAAAATATAAAACAAATGAAATGGTCTGAAGGCACTGGCCATATCTCGGGTAAGGGGAAGTCCGTCCTGAAATCTGAAAAGGCCCGGATCTTACCAGCAGAACGGACGCGGGACGGAGGGGCCAAAGCAGGCCACATCAGCCGAGTGGCTCTGGCAAGCCCAGCTGCCAAGGCCACTGAGACATCACCTCCGGTTCCAAGAGGGCCTCGGGTACCAATCCCCGGGAACGCTCCTCCTGGAAACGAGACAAGCCATCCGCCGCTGCAGGGTGGTCCGGGGGCGACCACCCTGCCGGCAAAGTTTAGGTGGCCCACCAACACTTGCAGCTCCCCCAGGGACAACCTGCGCGCTCCCACGGCCTGCTCAAGCAGAGCCGTCGTCCGGCGCAGCCCGTCCACTGGTAGGCGACTGCACTCCTCCTCGGAATTAAGGTCGACTCTGAGGAAGGTCAACTTAGCGGTGGGCCCCACCAACTTATGCCGCGCCAAAGGGACACCTAACCCACTGCAAAGCGAGAAAAATTGTGTCCAGCAGTGTCTGGGATTCACTGGACCCCGATCTTCCAATAAAAGAAAGTCGTCCAGAAAATGAGGCGCCGACCAAATCCCCGCCCTCTCCTCGGTGACATGTTCCAACATTGTGGAAAATGCCGAACAGAGCGAGCACAACAGAGATAGGCCCATAGGAAGATTCTGGTCGAAGGAGTATTTGCCCTCAAATTGGAGGCCCAGCAGACAAAAGTCATCGGGTGGATTGGCAGTAGGCGAAAGGCGGACTCGATGTCCGCGTTTGCCATCGGCGCTCCCTGTCCACAGCCGCGTAGGATCGCGACTGCCTCGCCGAAGGACATATACCTCACCGAGGCCCAACTCCTCTGGCATCCCGTCGGTGACGGAGGCACCGTGCGGAAAGGACAGATGGTGAATAAGTCTGTATTCACAACGACTCGTTTAGGCACGATGCCTAAAGGGGACACCCACAAATTGAGAATGGGGAGGGTCTCAAAGGGGCCCGCTATCCTCCCCGCTGCCAATTCCTTCCCCAATTTCTCCCATACGATCTCCTCCATACCCATCGTGGACCTGAGATTCTCAGCCCATGACGGGAACGTTGGATGGGGGGACGGGATCCGGAAACCGTCTGTAAAGCCTGTAGCCAGGAGTCGCGCAGCCTTCCGATCAGGATAGCTGCGCAAGAGCCGGAGCAGCGGGGCCAGCCTAATCGGCGTTGGCCCCCGTTCCCCGCTGACCGGCACCGGGGCCGGAACCCCCCGCCCTTCTCTCCCCCTGCCTGTCCCCGGCCACACGGTCGTTGACCGGCAAATCGGGCACAGCTGTGGAGGGCGTGTTCGGCCCCACAGAGAGCGCAGGCATGCGTGAATGAACACCCCTGCCTCCCGCAGCAGCCGGCCGTGTTGTAGTCAAAACATGGCCGTGGGGGTTAAACCCACTGGTTGCCCCCTCCCGGCTTAGCCTGATCACCGTGGGCACGTACAATCAGGTGCCCACTGTCAGACCTGTCACCCCTAGTGGCCCCCCCGGGAACTACAGCGTGGTTCCAAATTTCCCACTGGGGAGCACGCCCATCTACGGCGGGGTCAAGGGCTGAGCGTAAGCGTAGACTTCCATCATACGCTAGCCAGCCGCCGCCCCCATACTCCCGGGAAGCCCTGTGGACGGTGTCCAAGTACTTCACGAGAGCCCGTGCTTCCGTAGGGCGCACTGGAAGCACTACCGCCATATAGATAGAGTACCCCGACAGCCAATTTGCCCAGGTCCCATCGATTCTACGTGTGCGGACCACTTACCAATCGCGCAGGATATCCCCCACCCATAGGATAGGTTCAGGGTCCTTCTGCAAGAGGCTAGACAGATCCACATACTCGCCCCTCCATATCATTTCCATTACAGAGAGGGCGAGATGCCAGCCCAGGGGTGTGCCAAAGTCCCCAAAGGACAAGCGCGGAAGGTCTGCCTCCGGCTCCGGGGAAAAACCCGAAGTCGAGGGGAGAGCCAAAGGCCATCCGGCGGATCCTTGGAGCCCGCCCAATGACGCGCCGGGCTGTGTCCAAAGAGGCCAAGGCGAATGGGCCTCGGGCTCTGAGGGGGGGGGGCAGTTCCCTGGCTCGGCTCCGGCGGGGGAGCAGGTGATTGGGACTCCCCCTTCTGTCCCCCCTGGCGGGCTAACAAGCTGGCAAAGAGAGCCAACCAGGCTGCAGTCGCAGCCCCGCCTGAACCTGTTAAACTACCCCACACAGCGGCCAAATTTGGGGGGGGGGAAGGGGAGAAGCCTCACCTGCCATGGCAGAGT
Source organism: Plestiodon gilberti rubricaudatus (assembly GCA_026170595.1). Taxonomy (NCBI): domain Eukaryota; kingdom Metazoa; phylum Chordata; class Lepidosauria; order Squamata; family Scincidae; genus Plestiodon; species Plestiodon gilberti. Next base: position 83,147,036 of record JANXHW010000001.1, read on the forward strand.
CCAAAGCAAATGGCAGATCCACAGGCTCCGGTGCAGTATGAAGAGCAGGGGCTGCAGCGGCAGGAGACGCCTGAGCGGCCCCCGCCAAGTGCGAGGGGTGAGTCCCAGTCCTAGGAGTAGAAGAGAGTGGCATTCGAGACCCCCCCTTACGAATAGAACGGCGGGCGGGCTTGGACATCCCTGATACATCTCCCCCAGCTCCCCGGCCCGCCTCCCGCTCAGCCTTCTCCCTCTCCAAATCGTCCAGAACGCGCTATGACCGCGTCGTATCGAGCCGGTGCCGCATCCTCCTCCGAGGAAGAAGGCTCAGGGGATAGCTGGCGAGCAGGCCTTGTAGGCGCGTTGCCCCCTTGCGTCTGCTTCGTTTTGACCATGTCAACTAATGCAGTGTAAATGTCGAGTTCAAACTTCACCCCTAGCAAGGGGGGAGGTGGTGAGAGGAGCGTCTTGTTTAAACTATGCCAAGGGCAATGGGAATGTCTTGCTTAAACCGTACCCCCTAAGGAAGGGCAGAGGAGTGTCTGGTTGGAACTATACCCCCAGTGGGGAGGGCTGAACGCCCCACTCCCCATGAAAACGGAGCTCCCGCGACGAAAGCCGCACGATGGAGGGACGATGCCCCCCCTCCGCAGGCCTACACAGGCCCCTGGGGCGAAGTCCCCCGACGAAAAGCGATCCAGCCCCCAGCGGAGCCACCGCAGCGAAAAGAGGGGGGGAACGCTCCTAAATTGCAGAGCCTGCAGTCCCTCGTCGGCCCGGTCGCCGTGAACGTGCGATCCGGGCTCCAGGAGGATCGACGTCACGCGGCCTAGCCGCATGGGGGCCTCGGGAGGGGACGCCAGGCCGACTCAAGAGGAGCTCGGCTACAAGCGTCCTCCCCCGTTGCTTCCCAGACGCCGACTGAGGGAGCCGCGATAGCACGCAGCTCCCTCGAGTCGGCTCCTGTACCACGTGACCCGGCCAGCCAATCAGCTGGCCGGATTCACGGAAAGAAGCGTCGCTGGACGCACCCCTCCCGGGAGCAGGGCAAACGCTCCCGGGACGCGAGGTGCGTCCCAGGAGGCTTACATTTACCTGCAAACTGAAATTCCATATAATTTTACTAACAGCCCTATCCTCTCCTGGGCTGACCCATAGCATACAGTGGTGCTGATGCAGCCTCTACTGCATGCCATGGGCTGGCATTAGACCATGGTGTGAGAGAGAGGCAAGTAAAAAGCCTTTTTACTTACCTACTCCACCACACCATGGTCCCCAATGGGCCTACTTGGATCTAGCCCAAATTGCTAGCCTTTTGACTGGTATAAATCTGAGTGGATGGGGGGGGGCATGTAAAGGCAAGGAAGGGGGCACAGGATATCAACAAAGCTGCTGCTATCAATATCTGTCCTAGGCACACCTCTGACAAGCCCCAATCCATCCCCCCCCCCCTGATCCTGCCCTGGAACACCCTGGAATGTCTCCTCTACTGACCTACCGGCAGGGGCTGGGCACTCCATTGGAATGAGCCCAGGACTGCAACAGTGATTCACACTGGCGGCCACAGCTCACGCGCCATCACTGTGGCTGCTGCACCAGCAGCCCAGGCCTTGCACTGACAGAATGGAGGAGGTTCTGTCAGCGCAAGGCCCGGATAGGATTGGGCTGTAAGTGTATAAGAGCCATGCTGGAGCAAACTAAACGTCATCACGCACTTCATCGTTCTAGGCCCGATAGCCCTCCTCGGATTTCCGCCATCCCTCGCCCGCCGGACCACCCACGCTGCCGCCAGCAGGAGAGCTTACCTTCCTCCGGCGGCCACATCCCGGTCCGGCGTTGGAGTCTAGAGTCGTCACAAAAGTGCTTTATGGTGTGTTTGCGACAGCTCCTGGAGATGAAGCACTTGCTCCGTCGCCGGTTAGTTCTGGTGGATTGCGCCATTGGTCACAGAAGGGAGAACTGTGCTGGAGTTGATTGTGATTGGACAAGATTCAATAGATCTCTGTTAGGTTCAGCAGCAGGGGCAAGGCTTAATCAGAGGCAAGATTCAAATGTGTGTCCTAATTTACTACTAGGCCTGGTCATGCATAGACTTACCATTCGTCCCAGAATTTCCGGGACAGTCCCAGAAACTGGCCTTGGTTCCCGGAAATGTCCCGGAGTGATTCCGGGCCGATTGGAAGCCTCTGCCACCTCCACTGCCATTTAAATTTGATAAACTTACCTTTTTCTGGGTGCCGCCATCTTGGATCTCGCGGAATCTAGATGGCGGCGGCACGGCGGTAATAACAGTGAGCCGGGCGAGCACGGTCCTGCGCTCTTGCCTGGCCACTCGGCCCGCTCTCGCCCGGCCACTCAACTCGCCCTTGTCCAGCCACTCAAGCGCGGCACCGGAGGGACAAGAGGAGAGGACAGCGAGCGCGGCGCTGGAGCGACGAGAGGAGAGGTCGCCCAGGACAACGACGAGAGGACGACGACGACGAGGAGTGCGGCAGCCTGGCCCAGCCAGTCGACAAGGAGAAGAAGGTAAGTCAATTAAATTTAATGGGAAAATAAATAATTAAATAAAAATGCGGCCGCGCTTCGCACCCCCTTAGTATTTTAAAATGTATTTTATTTATTTGATTATTTATTAAAATTTGTGGATGCGCTATGCGCAGTAAAAAGAAAAAAACAGAAATTCATTTTAATTAATTAATTAATTAATTAATTAATTAATTAATATGAATTTCTGTTTTTTTCTTTTTACCGCGCATAGCGCGTCCGCAAATAACTGACAGATATTAATTAATTGGTTAGGTGGGGGGATTGTCCCGGTTGAAGACTAGGGAAATCTGGTAAGCCTGGTCATGCAGGATACTTAGTAGGGAGGAAGGCCATACCCTGTACATTCTCATTTCTGTTGATTTGGGACCAATGTTTTAGGATTACCTTCTTTCATTATATTCCTTTTGCTTCATAAGAGAGTCTCTTTTCATTTTAGTGCTTTATGACTCAATCCTGTCTAAAGAAGCACCAGTGGAGTGACGGCTCTGCAGGCGCTGGGTGTTGTAAACAGGGCACGTTTTCGACACCTGGAGAGTAGAGTAAGTTGTGCCGGAGGAGAGGCCAGCGCTGCTCACTCTCTGCCAGACCTGGAGCTGCTCCTGCTGGGGAAGGTATTTTTTCCACGTATTGGAGCAGGGGCAGGGGGGAGGGCAGAACGGGGCATTCCGGGGGGCGGATTGGACTGCCGGGCCTGGAAGGGGGGAGGGACTCATTGGCGGCGCACTCTGCCAAATCATATTCCCTGTCCTGGGGCAGCTGGGCCTTACACTGGCTCCTCGGATTTGAGCTGGCCATTTTGCTGGTGCACATTCGAGGAGGTCCAATGGAGAAACATCCCTTTCTCCTGAGGAGCACTCCAGCTCTGCTGGCATGGGCCCAATCCTGGCTAGGATGCAGCGGCCACCTTAGGTGCACCACCGCTGCATTCCAGACAGGATTGTGCTGCCCATTTTGGAGCTAAGACAGCCAGCCTGTAAACTTTGTTTTTCTCTCATTGGAATGATTATACTCATCGGACTGATTCTTATGGTCTGGCACAGATACACATTTGTAGGTGTCATATCTCAATAAGGCTGCAATCCTGTACACACTTGAGAATAAGTCCCACTGCATTTAGTGAGACTTACTTCTGAGTAGACATGCATAGGCTTGTTTTGTCAGAGTACTAGATTCAGGTACGAATCTAGCCTAAGTTGCCAACAGATCTCAATTTTCTTAATTTTGATCTTACATTTTAGATAATGTGGCTGCTTTGTACTATCACAGTTTAGGCTGAGAGGCCAAAAAAATGGTATGTTACCTTTAACTGCATGCTTCTAGTTTTAAAGCATTCTTCACTCTTTCCCTTGTGAACAGATGTAATGCAGATGTTGGAGCCAAGTATTTATAACCATCTCAGCTCACTCTCTCCTTTTTGGCTGATGCACACACCCCTAAGGAGGGTAACAAAGCTCCAAAAAGCCATTAGTTTAGACGTTAGTGAATACAAAAAGCAGGAGATTTATATAACCTGTCAGCACAATTCATTGCTCAATGCCAGAAAGTATTCTGTCAGTATGGGTTGTGGCCTAGTTGCAAAAATTAAGAGACTGGGATTTGGGGACCTTGAAATTTCTAGTCCCTGGGCTTCCTATGTCATTCGTAAACATTTCAAAGCAATAAAAATTAAAAATTGCACTAATTCATTGAATTGTGCCAAGATGCCCATTTCCAAGATAGATTATTGTCTTTTGATGGTCATGGAATAAGTGGATTATGAACTAAGCAGTTTTATAATTATTCTTTTCGCCCGCCCCAACATGTTCCTCTATCTCTTTGTCAACCTCTTCCTTTGGGATTGAGAGGTGCTGGATGAAGCCCTCCATGTGGAATAGGTCCCCTTTCTGTTTTCAGTTTTATTCCATTTCACTTTCAATTGTTTTGTTGATTTTCAGTCACTCCCTGTATGCCTCCTGGTTTTCACACCATTTCTAAGAGGGAAGCTTAGTCCTAATTAGGGTTAAATAACAAGATTATTTCACTGTGGTTAAGCCACAACAAATTTCCCAGGATGTTGCCAGCGGGGGGGGGGAGGGAGGGAGGGGGGACGGAGTATAATGTCAAATTGTGCTGTCAATTCTCTTTTTCTGAACCTGTCTCTTTGAACCGTTGCAAGTTTCACCATTTGCACTGCCATTCCCACAACATTGTAAATGGAGCATGTCTGTTAATGGTGCTGGGGTTTTGTTCTGGTGGGTTGTTTACAGTCACAGTGCACTATGGATTTAGTACTCTTCAAGCTGTATCAGTCTCATGTTTGTGTCTCTTACTTGTCAGGCTGCAGTGGCATTGACCTTATGGCACAAAAGTGTTTAAATATTTTGGAGACAACTATAAATTATTTAGCACAAGAAGGTTAAAATATGAGAATGCAAGATGGTTTGGTGCCTATACATGTGTATTATTGATTAATTAATATTATTCTGCTTGTGAGAAAGAAGGTTCCACACAAAAAGAATACATAATGTTCACTCACATAAGCATGGCATGGAAGCAGATTGATCTAAAACATTATGTATTTTGAAATAGCTGTCTGATTGGGATTTGTGAATGATGCAGCTCCAATGCACATTCAGAATCTGTTTTCCTTCCAATGCCTCCTTCTCCTCCCAGGTTTACCAGGAAGTATAATCCGCTGAACCATGAGCGTCGATCGAAAGGTCGGCAGTTCGAATCCGCGACGGGGTGAGCTCTCGTTGCTTGGTCAGCTCCTACCAACCTAGCAGTTCCAAAGCATGTCAATGCGAGTAGATAAATAGGTACCGCTTGCGGGAAGGTAAACAGCGCTCCGTGTTCCAGCCGCATGCTACACGCTGCGGCAAGGAGAGTCATGCCGGCCACATGACCACGGAGGCGTCTTCGGACAACGCTGGCTCTTCAGCTTTGAAATGGGGATGAGCACCACACCCTAGAGTCGGACACGACTGGACTTAATTGTCAGGGGTCACCTTTACCTTATAATCTCAGTATGTATCCGAGCATTGTAAAGACTGGTTATCATGTCAAAAATAGCAAATTAGGTGTGGTGGTTTTTTTACCCTGTTCACTATAATGTGAAATTATGAAGTAGTTCAGACTTCTTTTCAATAAGATCACAGAAGGGATCCCAATCCTATGCTGGCCTCTGCCAGCGGAATGAGCGCGCTGTTGCAAACATGCAGTAAGACATGTTGTGGCAGCGCAGAGGCTTGTGGTGCTGGCAAGAAGGCCTGCACTGGCCTGCTGGCGCCAGATTCCGGTGGAGCCCCCACCAGAGCAGGTAGGCTCCCGCTGAGCTGTGGAGGTGGGAGGGTAGAATGGGGGTGGGGCGGGATGTTCCAGGGTGGGGAGGAGGGTGGACCAGTCCCAGGAGGAGGCAGGCTCAGTGGAGGAGACCTCTGCCAAATCCTATCCCCCACCCCTGGCTTGAAAGCTTGACACAGAGCTGCCTGGAATTGCACCAGCCATTTAGCTGGCATAGATCCAAGTAGTCCCATAAATGCTGCTGAGGCTTGACACAGGGTAGGAGACCTCCAGCAGCCTCCAGCCCCGTACTGAATACAGTGGAGCCTGCATCGGTACTGCTAAATCCCAGCGTGGGGCTTTGAGTAGGATTGTGCCATCACCCATTTAATTTGAAAAAGAGAGCTGTTAGTATTCCAGCTGCCTGAAAGCCACACCCCATCTCCTCCCTCCAACACCCTATGTGACCTTACCTGCGGAGGGCATCCCCAATCTGTTGTCACGTGGACCTGGCTGCTCTCCACTTCTGAGGGTGGCCAGGCTGTGCTCTCCGGCATGTGTTCTGGCGGCATAAGTCTTGCCTCAAGGCAGCAGAGCTAAACCCTGTTGGAGTTGGGTTAAGATTAAGCCCCTTTGATTCTGAAATAAATAGCTTAGTGAGGAAAAATCAAAACTGATGCAACATTAAAAAATACAGCTCATACCATTAAATAGTATTCTATTAATGAGCTATATTTCCTATGGTGCTCAGATTCTTCTCAAGAACAGTGAATTTAGAACATGTTTCAATGCAGTTTTTAGGCTTGAGAAGTTTTTGAAAGAGAAGCACAATTTCTGACAGTTTCTTAGTAAAATATTGAATCACTTATAAGAGCAGAGAAGAAAAGAAGCTTATAACAACTTCCAAAAGCGGAAAAACAAAAACAAAACATCTTTTTGAGGACAGTTTTATGAAAAGATAATCTTATGTAAAGAGTGACATATGATTCATCCAAATGGCACACACATTGAGCACACACATGCACTGAAATGTGTGTCATCCAAATGGCACACACATTGAGCATACACATGAACTGAAATGTACTGAAATGTGGACTGGTGCATCACAAGGTCTGCCATTGCTGCAGCCACCCTGCCAGTCTGCATGGTGGTCCTGCCAGTGCAAGGGCCAGGAGGCCGCACACCGCCAGTATGCGGTGCAGTGCAGACCAGCCACTGGCAGGGTTCTGCCAGTAGTGGGGATGGGACAGGAGTAGGACAGGGTGGATCTTGGCAGCACCAACGTCCGCCATATCCAAACTCCTATCCTGGGTCTGACACACCCCCAGAAGCCTCCTCAGATCTATGCCAGCAAAAGAACCAGCGTAGATCTGAGGATTCCCATAGGGAACAAGGCAGCGGCTGGGGAGGTAAGTAAAGGTTTTCTTTTCTTACCTCTCCCAGCCAGCCAGCCTGGTTCATCGCTGGCATACAGGATACAATGGTGACTGCACTGCAGGATACAGTGGTGACTGCACTGCACTGCACTGGTGACTGCACTACCCCTGCATGCCAGCAGCGGATAAGATTGAGCTGTTAGGATAAGCTAAATTGTCGTCGTCCGCATCTTTCTTTGCTAGCTGCTTGTTCACCAATCAGCTGCTGCTTTGCAAACCATTTTTTGCCCTTCATCTGTGACTCAGTAGTACATTTTGAAGTGCACAAGCTCATCATGACACTTCCCATAGCTACACCCCAATAAGACTGTACAAAAAAATATCAATTTTTAAATTTCTATATTAGAGTTTTTCCTGCCACTTATTCCTACTTTGAGATTTATTATCCTTCATTTCATTCAGATCTAGCTCATTTCAACCCAAACTCTTGGAGTGAGTTGTTTAGAAACTATAGCTTTAAATGGGAAACTATAACTCCCAAGGAAAAGTGGGGCAGGGGGAGGTGGATATTGGCCTGCCACTACTGTTCCCAATGTGCTTCTTTAAGAGTAACCCTCATTGAAATCAGTAGTATTACTCCTGACTATTTTTGCTGAGCAGTATCACCCTTGTGATACTGCTAAGATACTGAATTCTTTTGGTGTTCCAAACACTATTGAATATTTTTTCATAACCAGTGTGTTTCATGTGCTGGCAGATTCTAAGCATGTTTGTGAGAAGTCAGCTCCACTGAGTACAACAGTTCTTGCTCTCTAGTAAGCAGTGGCGTTGCTGGAGGGGGTGCGGCGCCGTACGCTGCGCAAGGTGCTACACCACGCCTTGCAAACCAGTGTAACATGGCTCCCCCCCACTCGCCCCCAGAACCATTCCGGCGGCGAAGGCAATGTTTCACAACCGGGTTTAGTGTGATTGTGTGGTTGCTGTCGTTATGTATGCTGAAATACTGATGATATAAGTTCCTTTGCTTCCAGATGGAACTTATATCATCAGTGCTCCGTCTTTTCATATTCTGTGCTCTCTCTTTTCATTTCTTGCTGTATCAGAGTAGCAGCTGGCACGGACATGTTTTAATACTCAATGGGAAAAGTCTGTGGTTGCTGAACGTTCTGAACTGTACACATACAGGTGGATATTTTAGTTTTGTCCTCTCAAGTTTCATAGAGCACTTTGGGGCAAAATGCAGCTTGGGTTGGAGAAAGATGGGGGAAAGGCATTCACACAGTTTGTGATGTGTCTCATTTTGGAAACAATAGATTTATGTGGGCCTGCAAGTGTGCTGAAATTACAGAAGAACTGTGGAAAACCATGTGTGAGCATGTCTCTTCATTCTTCAAGTTTCTAGTTTGGCTTTAAATCCCAGTATTCTTCTTGAAGTCATGAGAGAACAGGCTGTAGCACAGTGACAGCTGGAAGCAAGGAGAGTTACAGTCTACAGTTTAGTTCTGCCCTAGAATCCAAGCTGGCACCATGGCAACAAGCTTCAGGACCTGTCAGAAACGTGTAAGTCATAATATCCATACTGTGTGATACTAGACTGTATTTCTACTAATTCAAGTTCAAACAGAGCTGTTGCATCCATTAGGAGACCACAGGTCCTCTTAAAAAAGGGAGTTGATCTGATATTTCAGATCTGGAAAACCAAAAACTATCCCCATCTTGAATTTAAATTAGGTTTATGTTAAGGAATAAACCACAATTTATTATTCACCAATAAAGGGGAAGAAAAGATTTATTTATTTTTAAAAGGAATAAACTACAATGAGAACATGAAGTTAGAGCGTTCTGTCTTTAATGAAGCAAGAAGCATATAGGAGAAGTCCTTAGCCTACCATGCTTTTTATTAATTAACGCAAGAGCAATGCCCAACCCATTCAGCCTCTCCTGGAAGGTTAATTTCATAGTGAATCAGAGGGCTTGCCGCTTGTCACTTGTTAAATATTTCTATGGATGGACAGTGGAATAGTATCTTCCACAGTTAAAACAACAGCAGCTGCTTAGGAAGACAGATAATAATGCATTGCCCTCAACCTCGTAAAATAACAGCAGGAATGTACAAACTGCCCACCCCCACCCAAAATGTCACTGACAGAACAGAAACTTGTTTGCTCTACCCTTGAACGTTCTCATATCTTTCTCCTTAGACGGAACCCTAAAATTTGCTTCTGTAGCAGTAACTCGATAACAGGATAGATGAGAGTATTTCCCCATTTCCATTTCCTTATTGTTCTGCTTAGTAGATCAACCCTGAAGTCTACTGTTCCTGAATTCTGGCTTAACTAGGAGAGTTTCTTACTTTAATTCTGGAGTTGGAAAATGCTACAGTTTTCAGTTCCTTCAGCTCATTTGCATATTTTTTCACCTCTGAAGCACGCATCCCTACTTCTGTTAAATGGAAAGATAAAAAGAGTAGTTTTACTGAATAATATGCTTTGTTTTAGCTGCAACTAGAATATAAGCAACACTTGGTGTTTTTTTTAAAGTACATATTCACTGAATTGTTTCTGTTTCAATTAGGGTTTAAAGGAGATGCTTCTTGGGCAAAGAATATAATTTTATTCAAGTATCGTGTTCTCTTATTGCTACAAACATTTGGAAATATGATGTGTACTGATTCTGTTTTATAGCACAATCCTGTGTAAATTGTGGTGGCCAGCCGAAATGGCCAGCCGCTGCATACTGCTCAGGATGCAGGCCATGTGGGTGTGGCCCAGGCTCACCTCAGGGGGACATTCATCCCCTTCCCCTGACATAAGCGCCAGAAGCTGCAATGGGCCTACTTGGATGTGCGCCATCACAGGTCCACCGTCACAGGTCAATGCAGACTTGTGCCAACGATTTCACAGGTCCCAGTAGACCTCTCCACACCATAGAGGCTTACTCTTTGGTAAGAGAATTCCCTTACCTAGAGGAGACGTCCGTGACTGTCTCCCTCACAGGATGAAGCGGTAGCCTTTTTGGCACTGCTGCATCAATGGGGGGGGGGAATGGACAGGATTGGGCTCTAAGTAAAGAAGTTCTACATTACACTACTGGAATGAATAGGAGAGTACATGGTATGCAAATTTCAGGCTCCTACAAGGAAAAGCGTCTAATTCTTGGCCTAGTGTTAGTTGCTATCTTCAGTGACAAACTTAAATGCAATAAAATATGTAAAGGTTCATATTGATAGGTACTGTACATTCAGATCAGTTTCAGAAATGCTATTTTATATTATAACTAGAGGAAAAGAAATGAAAACCAGCTACACATTACAGATCCATTTCTCCATGACTTTTCAACTGTCTATTTACATCACTGTATTAAGAATATGTTTCTATCCAAATCCAGATTATTGATGGCTGATCGTTAAAAAAATTAATTTATTTAACTTTAATTACCATTCTGAGTAAACAGTATTTTACTAGAAACATTTCCCTTTAAGTGTCTGTGGCTTCATCAGTGTGCATTGATATAATGAACTCAGGGCATTCGGTCCATTTTGACTTGGCTACTTCCAAATAGTGTTTGTTTATTTAGCAAAGTCCTTTTATTTGTCCTTTGAACTCTTTGCAAATTGTTAGTGAACTCTTAATTGAGTGGAATGAAAACGAAATGTTATCTCACTGCATCTAATTGTCGTCTGGGGGAAAAAATGAAAAGTGTAAGGCAAAGAAACGGATGGTGTGTGTGCATACATGTATGTGTGTGCGCGTGTGTATGAGGGAGGGAGGGAGGGGGACAGAGTATCTTTGGCTGGAAAGGGAGTATTGTAAGCCGAAGTAATTGGTACTAGAATGCTTTTGTGTCCTGCTGAGATGCTAGTATCAATGCCAGATCCCTACAGTTTTACATGACATAGTTGGCACTGCGACGTTGGAAGAACTGATGAATGAACTCGCCTCGCTTTTCTCGCTTTAAGATGGCCATCATCGAACACTGAAAACTGTCCAACTTCACACCAAGAATTTCCTTTAGTGTATACTTTTAAAATTGTGCCTAGCTCAAAGTATATTTTCTGCTGTTGAGTATATGGGTATTTTTTTTTCCAGGCAGGGAATGACCTTGATTTTTACTGTTCCAGCCCTTTCAACTGTAAAAAGTGATCAAGTGGGTGTGAAAACATGTGAAAGGCCAGGTGTGAAAAGTCAGGAAACATTTGCCTTGTTAAAATGTAGTTCTTGCATTAACCCAAATACAGAGAGTTCATAATGGATGGAGAGAGGTCTCTTTGTAGATATTTTAGCACTGGGATACTGGCTTCATGCAAAATGCTTCTTTCAAAATCTGTTAATCATGTTATCTCAACCACTCTTTGGTTTGGTTTTGAGATTTAAATTGCCCGTCCATTTTGTTTGCACTTCATATTGAGGGACTATTTTTGGCCAACATTCAGATTTTATTATTATTAGAGAAGGTTACTGAAGGGAACAAATTCTCTTGCCACCAACCAAATAACCCCATGAGGAAAAAGAAACCCCAAAGCCAAACCCCACCTCTTCTTATAGTTGTTCACGGGGAGGGCAGGATCTCCTCTTGAGTTGCTGAAAGGGAGTATATGATAAATATTCTTAATAGTAGTCATAGTAATTCATCACAGCCTATTGCTGGGCTGGTTAGATTCTCCTATTCTGGATCTAGCCAAGATCCTGGGAATCGCAGAGCTATCTCCGTAGGAGTCTTGCTGTTCCAAGCAACCTGGTTTTCTGGAGCTGAGCTGGTGTAATTTGTTCAAGGCCAAATTAGGCCAAATCAAGGCCACTGACACCTTTAGAGACAGTTTACTATGAACTATGATGAACTACATAGCAAGTAGTTATAATAACAACACATTTGTCTGTCTGGGAGCAACAGTGCCTGTTGCCAATTCCTTGGTCAGCACTGCAAACCACTGAAAGAGCCCTGGGCAGATCCAGCAACTACCTGAAGCTTCTCAGGGAGGCTTCCCGGTTTCCTAGGACAACAGGTACACTGAGGGACAGGCTTTTAGTAGTGGGTAAGGGGTGGAGTAGTGCCTGCCCATAAGGCAGGCTGCACTGCAGTAGAAAAGCCTCAGTCAGTGCCAATGAGGAGGCTGTAATGACAGGTTGCAGAGCTAAGGGCCCTGCCTCTGGAAAGACAGCAGCCCAGGGAGTGGTCCTGTGAGAGGAGGAGGAGGAGGAAGAAGAAGAAGCAGGCGCTGTACAACCTCCTCCCCTCTCAAACAGCACTGAGACAATGAGGGAAGGCCCAGCAGGCAAGAGAAGCAGCACCCAGGTAGAGAGAGAGAGAGAGAGAGAGAGAGAGAGAGAGAGAGAGAACTCTAAACTTTGGCATAACGGGTCTGTGAGTATGATGGGGTGAATTCCTCCCCAACCTGTGCTGGAGTGTGGGAACCCCCACACTATCTTACAATTTTACATAGTGCGATTCACTGTATACTTGGATGTGTTTCTGCAACAGCTTAGGCAAAGACTTGGCTCAAAACATTTTCAAAGAGCTTCATTATTTGAGTTACTGAACAAAACAGGATATGCTTTTCCAAATATTGAATATATTCCGAGGGTGGGTGGAATGAAAAAAAAAAGATAAAGTGATCATGAGCAAAGAGACAGAAGAATCACAAAGACAAAGCAAAAATATTAATTGTCCAATACCACCTTATAGGTTAAGTCTAGGGGTCAATGATCCTCAACTCCAAGCAAAATAATGTAATTGGGACAAACCTATAAATCATGTAAAAAAAAATTGGCATGGGTGAATACCTAAGTTTGGATGACCAAGCCAGAGTCCCGAGTTGTGAATGGGTTACTGAATTTACTGAACCATGAGCTTGAAACATTCCTTTGTAGTTTAAAGTGTAATATAGTGTCAAAGATCAGATGGGTCTAACTTCATGAAATACGTTGTTTCTTAGGAGCGGTGCCCAGAATGAGGTCCAAAAAAGGGGGGGGGGAGTCCATAGTTTCTCTGGGAAAGAGAATTCATAACACACTCTGTGGCGGTATAAAGAGGAAGTTTTCTGGGACTGAATCCCAGTTTCATATCTTAGCTTGTTTATCAACTCTAGTTAGAAGAAATTGGGAGTTACTGGATTCAGATGTCACTATAAATCCTAGCTTATTCTGCACAGAGAACAAAAATGAAGAAAACTTGCGCTCCTCACATGTAAAGAAGATAAGGGAGCTCACAAGCCTGAAGTTCATGAATACCGTGCAAAACTAGAAATAAAACATGGTTTCCTATGATGTCTGAACCAAGCCATAGTAACAAATTCAGGACATTATCATGCTGAAGACAAGCACTTTTAATTCCTATGGATTTAAATGGGACATTCTTAACTCTCCTGTTTAAATCAGTGAGCTAGGCAGCGTTTTGTGGCCGTGGATTCAATATGGCTGCCCTTTACAACAGTGGAACACAGTTCTACTGTGGTAAATGGCTATATGGTAGCCATATTGAATCCATGGCCACAAATGGTGCCGCTGCCGCCAGAGGTCTGCTGTCACTGCCGGTGACAGGGAAGCTGGGGATAGAAAGTGGTCAGGGGTAGGCAGGTGGGGAGGGGGAGGAACAAGGGCGTTTCTGAGCGGGGATGGGGATGGGCAGCAGGCAGAGTGGTAGGGATGGATCTCGGTGGCACCAGCGTGCGCCAGATCCTAATCCTATTCCCTTTCCCTTACTCTTCTCCAATTTGTGTTAGCAAAAGAGGTGGCCCAGATCCAAGGAGACCCATTGGGGCAGTAGAGGTTTGTCCAAGGGTAGACAACAGGGCAGTAGAGGTATGTCACGGAGGAGACCTCCGTGACATACACCACATGCTCCTTTGATGGACTCGCACAACACCAGAACCAGGGGACATGTACTAAAATTGAGTGGAGGGAGAGTTAGAACAGACAAAAGAAAATATTTCTTTACCCAGCGTGTAATTCATCTGTGGAACTCCTTGCCACAGGATGTGGTGATGGCATCTGGCCTAGATGCCTTTAAAAGGGGTTTGGACAGATTCATGGAGGAAAAGACCATCACAGGTTACAAGCCATAAGCAACCTCCTGGTTTTTAGAAGTGGGTTTTCTCTGTGCCAGGTGCAAGGGAGTGTCAACGGGAAACAGGTTGTCTTGTTGTCTTGTGCTCCCTGAGGCATCTGGTGGGGCCACTGTGTGACACAGGAAGCTGGACTAGATGGGCTTTTGGCCTGATCCAGCAGGGCTCTTCTTATGTTCTTATGTTCTTATGATGTGGCTGCATCGGTGGCAGGGGATTTAGTTAGAATTGGGCCCTTAAATGTGTTTAGATTTGACTTGAAGTTTAGTTATAGAGTTTTGTTTCTTACCCAAGAATATTTGCACTGTATGCAAGTTCCATGGGTTTTGGTGAGACTTACTTCCAAGTAAATATAGATCAGTGCCATAGCTGCTTCCATATTCTTGGTGGTGGCTATAGGTTGTCACCCAGAGTTAGATCTTCATTTCCTCCACTGAGAATTTTCAGGGGGGGGGGGAGAAGAGGAAAGGCCCTCTACCTAATTGGCCTTGGCAGTGTAACAGCAGACCTGCTATGCTGGTCTGACAGTATTTCACTAGACTCTTGTCACTGGTAATTAAATTTGTCTTAGAACTTAATTGTATGTTAAAAATGCTATTGGGAAAGGATGAGAAACAGCTTGTGCATTATCATATATAATATGAAACAGAACCAGAGATTGGATCAGTTCTGTATCATGCTTATATCCAATGATGTGGGAATCCCACCCTAAACCACATTCTTTACAGATGTTTATCTAAGGATATAGGCATATCATGTACACTGTTTCCTTGGCAGGTTAGACCCGGAACAAATAGGTTATCTGAGATGTTAAGATTGAGGTCTTGAGGATATGGGCGGATGGCAAAGAAACTGCATCATGTCAGGAGCACTTATGATTGGCCAGAAACCTGGAGCCATTTCTATCTGTATACACAATTCCCTTTTATAACATCTCATTCCGTTCATATTGAAAATTATGAAAAAAAGTCTTGTTCTTTATTTTTAAACATGTATCATCTGATATAACTTGAAATGGAATATTTGAGAAATAATGTATTGACAAAAGTACAAAAATAAGGGAAATGATTTTGACAGATTCTAATATGTTCTTGCTTGAACACTTACACTTTCTAAATGGATGCAATTTCCCTGTGGAAGATTTCAGTGTTTTAAACTGTTTTATTTCAGGAATATTTCCTTTCTCCTGACATGCTAACAGCCCATTCCAACCCAAGGGCCAAGCAGCCCAAGTCAGACCTAAAGTCAGCCTAAGTCGTTTAGGGCGACTTTAGGTCTGGAACGCAACCATTTAGGGCAAAGTTAGGTCGAAGTTACGACCGACGGACTAAGAACAGCCCATTCCAACCCAAGGGCTAAGCAGCACAAGTCAGACCTAAAGTTGACCTAAAAGTGGGCGGACCATGGGCGGACCGTGGGTGTAACGGGGGCGGCAACCAATTAACGTTGGATTCCAGACCCTGGCAAGCACAGACACGCCCCCTCCAACACAAATGCTGACACAAATTTTAGGTCAACCAAAAAGGTGGACCCAAATTCGAGGAGACCCATAGGAGCCATTTTATCTTACCCAAGCCAGCCCTCTCCTGAAAATTTGTAACACCCTACTACTGAGTTAGGTCAGAGTTAGGACGGAGTTGGGCCTGCTAGGTCTGGAAACCGACAGAGCTATGCCTAAGATAGGGAGCCTATCAGCACCCAGCCCCACCCAGCCTCTTTCCCACAAAAACCCAGCCACAGGCCCCCAGTCTATCTCTCTCTCTGAGCACATGGCGTGGGGTTCTGTCCCCCACAGCCACAAAGTGGGACTTTGTCGGTGGAGGGCAAAATTCACAAACACCCCACTCCTCTCTTCTCTTCTCTTCTCCTCTCTCCTCTCTGCCCCCCTCAAGGGCAGAGAGAGCTGTTCTGGCTTTGGCCAAACTGTTTACAGCTGTGCCTGGGCAGCTGTCTCCATGCTACCATTTGCTAACCCATGTCTTTCTCCCAGCCTCTCCCCCCACACACAGGCAACAACACCAGCAGGTAAGTGCAGGGGTTGTGCTGACATGTGCTCTGACATCTGCCTCTTTGCATATAGAAATATAGGTAGGATACATGCCTCTATACCAATGTCTTGTCTCATAGCTGCCTGCATAGCCTGCCATGATATGCCGCTTTACCAATGTCTTGTCTCATAGCTGCCTGCATAGCCTGCCATGACATGCCTCTTTACCAATGTCTTGTCTCATAGCTGCCTGCATAGCCTGCCATGATATGCCTCTTTACCAATGTCTTGTCTCATAGCTGCCTGCATAGCCTGCCATGATATGCCTCTTTACCAATGTGCCCTCTCATGTCTGCCTGCAATGCCTTCTCTGAAATGCCTCTTTACCAATGAGTAGTTTCATAGCTGCCTGCAATGCCTTCTCTGAAATGTCTCTTTACCAATGTGCCCTCTCATGAATGCCTGCAATGCCTTCTCTGAAATGCCTCTTTACCAATGAGTAGTCAGATGCCTGCCTGCAATGCCTGCTATGATATATAGGATACATGCCGCTTTACCACTATTGTGTCGGATTGCCGCCTGTTGTCATGTGAGCATACAACACCACGGGTGTGGTGGTGCTGTTAACCGTCTGTAGACACCAGCTGTTCCCCCCCCCCCTGTTTCTCCACAGGGTCAACTGACAGGTCAGTATTGCTAGGATTGCCATGGTTGTGACCCAATCTATGTGTTGTCTTCTCTCTCTTTGACCCTTTTCCCTTACAGGATCATGCTCGCCTTACACCCGGGTAAGCAGCTCAGACCATGCTATGTGTGTCACACCTATCAGCTGTGTTATTTCTCTCCCTGCAGGCTTTTGCAACCGACACACTGGCTTGTCTTCACTGGCGATTGCTACCACACACCAGCTGCCATGTAACACCCCCTTGTTTTTTGTCTCCCCAGGAACGTCCACTACCACCTACCTTCCTGGGAGCACCCCTGGGCCCGCAGTCTGGTTGCCCCACGGTCCTCTGCCTCGCTGCTGCCAGAGGTCAGAGAGCCAGCCCTGCAACCCTCCTCAGCTGCCGGCGCTGCTACTGCTCCACCTCCCTGGCTGCCTACTTGCTGTCCCTCCCCTTTCCATGGTGCAGGCTGTGGTTCCACAGGGGGAGAGCCTGCGTCTCCAGGTTCATGGGGCATGTGTGCTGCTGCTGCTGCTGCTGCTGCTTTCAGATTGGCTGCTGTGACTACCCCTGGCAGCCTCGCCTGGCCATCTCTGCTAATGTTCCAGAACAATAAAGATGCCCCTCGAGCAGAGCCTCCTTGAAACATATGTACCCAATGTTACACAAGCATTGCCCTCCACACACAGACAGCCCCCAGCACTGAAGCCCCTGCATGAATCCCTTCCAGGGTCTGCCACTTCCTTCCCAGGGAGAACACAGCAGGGAGGCTGCCAGACCCCAATGGGACAGAGGGGAGGAGGAGTTGGGGGGGCCTCTCAGGCAGGCAAACAGTGACAGGTGCCACGGAGCCCATAGCGGGGCCGCTTGTGGCCGCTGCATCTGTGTAGTGGCCGCTCAGCAACCGGGGATCTCGCCAGCCAGGGCATCCGCCCGTAATGCAGCCGCTTCCGTCGAAGGTCCGCCCGTAATGCAGCCGCTTCCGCCCACAGTCCGTCTGCATAAGAGGCGCCTGTTTCTGCATTGCCTTCATCTGCGGAGCAACCCCTGTGTCCCTATTGGTCTCTGCAGACCCCTCTCTCGGAATCTCTCTCCCACCAGCCTTGTTGTCTGTCTGTCTGCCTGTCTGTCTGTCTCTGACCCACCCGTGCACCTCCCCAACACCCACTGTCTGCCTGCCTGTGTGTCTGCCTCCCACTCCCTGATGATGGCTGCTGGCCACCCCCCACCCTGCCAGAGCGCCTGCCGAGAGGCGCTGTCGTCGCCCCATCTGGGGGCGTGATGAGCTGCGTGAGCCCTTCACGCTCGCAGCAGACAAGCCCAAGGCATCTCTCGGTCTTGGCCGGGGCGTCCGTTTCCACCCTCGGTCCGTCTGCATGAGAGGCGCCCATTCCTGCATTGCCTCCATCTGCGAAGTGACCCCTGTGTCCCTATTGGTCTCTGCAGACCCCTCTCCCTGTATCCCTCTCCCACCAGCCTTGTTGTCTGTCTGTTTCTGACCCACCCGTGTCCCTCCCCAGCACCCCCTGTCCGCCTGCCTGTGTGCCTGCCTCCCCTCCCACTCCCTGATGATGGACGCTGGCACCCCCCACCCCGCCAGAGTGCCTGCCGCGAGGCACCGACATTGCCCCATCTGGGGGTGTGATGAGTTGCGTGAGCCCTTCCCGCTCGCAGCAGACAAGCCCAAGGCATCTCTCGGTCTTGGCCAGGGCACGGAACAGAAGGCATGCTGGGATGCCTTCTTTGTGGGCATAGCCACGGCCCTGGTGGTCCAGGGCTTCAGGCAGCGCACGGGCATGTCATGGCGGAGGCGGTTCCAGACCTCATGAGACCCCCCTTGTGCGTGCCGTTCCCACCCCCTCCTTCCCTTCTCTCCCCCGCTCACCCCCCCATGACTCCCACGTGCAGCCTCACCGTGCCTTGGGGGTGGCATCGCCTTCTGCAGGTAGGAGGGCAGTGGCACTCCCCCCTGCGGCAGGTGGCTAATGCCCAGGGTGCCCTGGGGCAGCTGGCACTGGCACAGCCTCAGCCCTTCAGCTGCCTGTCACACGCCCAGTGCCTGCAGGCCCACCTGTGGCTGCCCATCTGCTGTGAACGCTGCAGCAGCTGTGGTAGGTGCACACAGACGAGCTGAGGTGGGGGCTCTTCCCTTCCACAAGACGGACAGCTCCCCACAGGGGCCTGCCTGCCTCTGCGGTAAGTTTTGCCTCGATCCTGGCCCACTGCTCTTGCCTCCTGCCTAAGTCAGGCACAGTTGCAGCCTAACTCGGTCCTGTTTTGGGCCACAATTGTGCCACTATTGGGCCTCAATTGTGCCTGAGTTGGGCTGAGTTGGGCTGGACTGAGCCCTAATAGTCCAGTCTTTTTTGGTGCGTACAGTGACTGATCTCATGATCCGCCAGCACAAGTCCCAGACTGATGGCACAAAAGCTGTGCTGCTGCCATGCATACTGGAGTCACCAGTGCAAAATGCTGGAGGCTCTGTGCACGTGACAGCACCTCACAGATGCCCCACCAAAGCAGGTAGGTCAGTGATGGTTCAGGGGTGGACCAGGGGGCAGGCCGGGCAGTGGGTGGGGGGGTGGGAGGTGAAGGATCTCAGTGGTACCATGCACACCTTGATCCTATCCCCCTTTCCCCACCTTGAACTGTTCCCCGAGTCTCCTTGGACTTACACCAGCAAAATAGCTGGCATAGCTCTATGGAAATCCATTGGAGGCCAGGCAACCTATGGGAAGGTAAGAAAGATTTTTACTTGCCAATGCATCAGCAGAGCTGTGTGCTATGGGGTGGGGTGGGGGGATAGGTTTGGGCCCTAAGGCTACAGTCTTAAACCAACTATCATTAACAATTCAAAGGACTTCAACAAGTATGGCCTAGTCATAGACACTTGAAGGATACTTACAGCCCATTCCAACCCAACTCCTCTCCAAGTCAGGCATAAGTGTGGCCTAAGTGCAGCCTAAGTTAGGCAGAAGTTATGTCTGAGTTAGGTCAGAGGTATGCCTGAGTTAGGCAGGCTGCAGTTTCTGTGGCCCAGCACCACCCCAGGATCCAGGCAACACTTACCTCCCAGGCAGGCAGGCTCTCCAGGCTCGGTGTCTGGCTTGGGCGTGTGCAGGCCTGTGTGTCTGCACGTGTCAGCGTCCATCCATGGCAGCTGCTGCAGTGTCTGTCTCAGCCCGGTCGCAAAGGGGCTGACCGCAGGCAGGGGGGTTGCGCCAGTCATGTGGTGGACGCAGGGCAGGTGACAGGTGAGCGAGGTGCCTGAGCCCAGCCGCCACAGGGCACCCTGTGCATCAGCCACCTGCTGCAGGGGAGAGTGGCCGTCCCCTCCCTCCTGCAGAAGGCGATGCCACCCCCAAGCCACGTTGAGGCTGCACGTGGGAGTCATGGGGGGGAGCGGGGGAGGGAAGGGAAGGAGGGACCTAATGGGACCTAATTCAGAAGTAAGTCCCATTGCCAATAGGACTTCTGACAATCAGGTTCTAACTTTCATTAGTCCATGGAGTCCATAGCAATTGTAGTGGAGGAAACAAGGTACAGTTCTCTGCACAAACACATGGTAAAAGTGAAGACACTTCTTGCATCAGCTTGATGGTACCCAAAAATCATAACGTAATCTTTCATGTAATCTTAGATCTAAAAATTCACTGTTATACTAAGAACGGAACTCCTTACTTCTATTCTTCGTTTATAGACAGACAAAACTCATAAACCAAGCTTATGTTAACATCTAGAAAGATTGTGTACTAACATCAGCAGGGTTCTAGCACACAGTTAAGTACTCTCAAAGCCCATCTTAATTATTTCCATGATCGAAAGCTCGTCCAGGATCTGAATGTGTATATGGAATTCTGCATTAGTAGGCACTGTCCATTCAAGGAATGCCCCTCAAGTGTTGTGTGATTGCACATGTAAAGCATCCCCTGTCATTTAATGAAGCAAATGTTGGTTCCATGAAGCTTCATGTATGCACTAGGGGGTGTGGAGTGACACCCTGGGGTGGGGGGTTGACACCATTAGTAGCCAAAATTGTGGAACCATTTTGGAAAATTTGTATTTATGAAAATACCATAAGGTTATATCATTGGAAAGGTAATTTAATGCAGAATGTATTGAAAGAAACCATGTTGAATTATCTGTATGTTATCAAAAGTTATGACCAACTAACTGGAAAAAGAAAACACAACTGCCATGTAATAAAATGTTGATTTCCTTAACTCAAAACTGACCAATGAGACCGATTGTTCTGAGAGCCAATGAGGTGTTATTATGGCACAGCATGGAGCCAATGAGGTGTTATTATGGCACAGCATGGAACCAATAATTTGTTAGTATGAGTCAGCTTTCATTTCTATGTATCAGAGCTAATACTAGAACTTTTATTCAGTTGTGTGAGTGTCATCAAGTTGGTCACTGGTTTTTTGTTGATTACTGATTTGTTGGGTGACCTGTACTGTTATATATTAAAATATAACTAAAGTTAATGGGGGTAACACCATGAGTTAACGCACCAGGTGATACCAACCCTAGTGACACCATTGCATGCATGCATTAGAGCTCACACACAGTCGCGTCGCTAGGACGCGCGACACCCCAGAGCGGGGGCGCACGTCGCCTTTAAGGGAGAGGCTCCACCCCCGCGCGTGACGTCACGCGCAGGAGCAGAGCACCCTCCCTGCTCCGTTTTCGGATCATTTTGGAGCCAAACTGACACAGGGGAGGGCGAGCGGGCCCAGCTCCACTGCTAAACTGTAAGTGGGGGGTCGCGCGTCACCCCTATGCGCGCAACACCCCCCAGCGGCCCGCCCCCCCGCTTCCCCCTGTCGACGCCCATGCTCACACATGTACACTGGCAGATTATAAAAATGTATTTAGGAAAGGATTGTTCGTGTCTTGACATAGCTAGCAGTAATAATGATGGTTTCCTTCAGTGTCTCTAGACATTTATGTATACTCTGACACTTACCAATGATACTCTCACCAAAATCACATCAAGACTGAATAAAGAAGAAATGAACATTCAGGAGAGTTTGAGCAGGTCAGAAGAAGATCACAAAAAAAATTCCCCTGGAACTGTACAAGTATAATTTTTTCCCCAAAAAAACTGAATATTTCAAATTAGGAGATGGCAAATGGACTGAAGAACTATTGAACTGAGGATCAAAGGCTAATCTCCCAAAGGGATTAATGGCATAGCAGAACTACCAAATCTGCTGGGATTGGGGTGGATGAGATGGAGAAGGCAGCTATGAGGTTATAAAACTGAAAGTACCACCATCATCTTCCAGCTCTTTACCATTCCCCAACTAGTCTCCCATCTGGAAACAATGCCTAACACCAAGAAATGTGTACAATTTCTCCTGTCTAGTTTGTGTATATTTCTCTCCTGTCTAACCTTCATGCCTCTGACCTTCTCTCTTTAAAAGGTTGACCTAGTTTTATTTTAACTGCAATCCTGAAATCACTTTACACTAAATGATACTCAAGAGAAATCCTGTCTGAAGTGAACTAAAGTGAGTGGTTTGAAGACTTGACCACTGGGGAAGTAGGTGGGCTTAGTGAGAAATCTCTGATTCTGAGACTGGTAGTCCTAGTCCCCATCCTGAAAGTATTCACTGTCACTGCCCTCCCAGCCCCCCCCCCCCAAAAAAATAAGCAGATATCCTGTTCCAGGTATGGCAATCTATCCAAGGCAGAAGCTCAATTATAGGTAGAGTCCTGACTGTCTATCAGGACCTTGGACAACTCCAATGTGAAATAAGGGAATGCAGCTGGATGCTGTAATTTGAAAGACTCAGATGTTGCTCCAGCAAAGACTTGAGTTTACTCACGGACCTTTACTTACAGAGGTTGTAACTTAGCGAGGTCTGCCTCTTTAAGGAGACTTTAGTCTTAAAGGTGCCTAACTTTGTAAGCACTGATTTTGATGGTGTAGGGGAGGGGTTGTCTTCCGTACAGGGCCCTCTTTGGAATCTGAGCAGAGCAATGTCCTCTAGCTAGAATGGAGATAGTGGATCTGACTTCTGGAGTTCCCATTATACAGTGTGTTCACATGTACTTATGGAAACCAGAACTTGATCTGAGAAAGTTCCCCTTCCCCAATTGTATCTCCCATGAGTCCTTCACCTTATCCTCACACTAAGGAAGTTCCAGTCTTGGGGTCACGAGACCAGATGATAGCAGTTGATTATTCAATTGCTCACAAAGGCTTGAGCCTTTTAAAACAACCCTGGTTGTTTCGATTCCCCTCACAAGCATTCAAACAGAGGTGTACGGTTTTTTCCAAGCACCCTCGATCCAATGTTCATGACATATCTGGTAGCAACCCTAGTGTACATAATGGGAATTCAATTCTCCATAGTGAACAAGGACAATTTCAAGACCAGGGCAGCTCATGCATATGTGGAGATTCATAGAATATGACATCATAACTTAACCACAAGTTTAAGAATACTTACGTTCTATAATAATGTTCTGAATTTCCAGTACTATAGGTCTTACAGTTGGGTAACTTTTTTTTTCTTACTGTTTTGAACAATAGTGTGAGCCAGCTGCTAGTCATTTTGTAAATAATTAACCTTGGCTAGGAGACATTGAGCAACATTCTTATGCTTGTATTTGGAAGAGAAGTATCCAGTCTGTTGCTAGGCAAACACCAGCATGTTAAAAAAAAAATTTTCATAGTGGATGTATCTGTGGTCTGCTTGACACATTTCAGTGGGAAAAAAATCCCTGAGGTACTTGCAAAAATACATTAAAACAATTTGGAATTGAATAGCTGAATAATTTCCAACTGTTAAACATTGACTCATCACTGCTCTTGGATACATAGCTTTGGCACCTTGGTTTCCATTTCAGTTAATACCATTTATTTGCCTTCATAGAACTCCTAGAAGACATAATGACCTAACCACTTTTCAACAGCAGTAGAACAAAGACATAAAACAATCACTAATCTGAACTGAGCCAAAAACTGGGGGGAAAAAAACAACAACCCCAACAAACCGGAACCAGCTGATTGGTTGGTGAGAATGTTCAAACATCCATGCTTATTCTGGCTAATTTCTCCACAGTGTAATGTTGATGTGTAAATGATGGATGAAAAATCTTCAATGATAACAGTTATTTTTAGAGCCCAAGCCTCTGCATGTCTACTCAGAAGTAAGTCCCATTATTTGTATGGGGCTTTCTCCCAGGAAATGTATTGGGGCTTATTCCCAGGAAAGGGTGGATAGGATTGTACCTGAAAAGCAGATTGAAGTGATGTAGAGACTGAGCTGCAAATCAAGACTTAGCTGGTTTGAATGCTGCCTCTGCCATGAACTCACTGGGTGGCCTTGGGTAAGCCACTCCCTCAGGCAGCCCAATCCTGCGTAAGTATCCAGCAGGTGGCCCAGGCCTCCTGGTGGAGTCTATCCCTGTTCCCTGAGGTCTCCTTGGGGGAAGGGGACGTTCATCCCCTTCCTCTGGTGTAATGCGGGGGAGGCCCCAATGGGCCTCCTTGGATTTCCACCAGCTATTTAGCTGGCAGAAGTCGGAGGACGCCGTATAATGGTGGAGCCGGCCTGGGAAGGGGACTGGGATATGACGGCCGTCATCCTCCCCGGGCCAGCTCGGCCAATGGCCCCCCTCCCTCGCCGCCCGGACTGCCCCCATGCCTGCTGAGGGATCACTTACCTTCTCCAGCGGCCGCAGGGACAATCCAGCGGTGGAGTGAGAGCGGCTAGATTCTGCATCGGCCACCCTTACTCTCAAGTCGTCGTGAATGTACTTTACAGCATGTTCACAATGCCTTGGAATGGCGGAGGGTTAAAACGCCGTTTTAACTTTGGGTGGGATTGCGCCCTCAGTCTCAGCTTCTTAGCTGCAATATGGGGATAATAATACTTACCTTACATGGATGTTGTAAGGATTACATCAAGGTAACATTTTTGTTTCGTCTGGCGTTTGGGTGATGGGTTGTTGTCTGACTCCTGTGTCTCAAGATGTTCTGCTTTGCTGTTTTTCTGCTCCATATTGTCACCCCCCCCCAGTGGATTTTATTGTTTTTAATTTATTTTATGTATTGTTTTTTAAATTATGTGTTTTAATTGTTGTTGTAAGCCGTCTTGGGCATTTGCCTTGGCATAGGATAAGGCGGGGTATAATTTTTTAAAATAAATAAATAATACATGTGAAGTCCTTTTGTGGTTAACCCCTCCCATTCCCCCCTATTTTCTACTAATTGTGGATGTCCAACTCGTCAGAGACTTCTGAGATGTTTCATCATCCTAAATGATACTGAGACATTCTCCTGCAGTAGTCCTTGCCCTTTGTAAAATCATCGCCATTACCAAAAGGCCACATGTCAGGATGGTGAGGTCAAGATGTGGATTTCCTGCCTTCTCTTCCAGCTTCCCTGAGAACAGCAGCGAAGCTACACCCCCAGCAGGGGGCCCACTCGCCATGCACCCCCCTGACGTCAAGAGCCGGTGAGAGAGCGGACGAGCGACAGCCTGTCTGGGCCACGCATGCTTCACCGAGGCTCGTGCAGCCCGAGCAGGCTGTCGCTGGCTTGTCCGCTCTCTCACCGGCTCTGAGCAAGCGAGAGAGCAGACAAGCGAGAGCCAGCCCGGGCTGCGCTTGCCTCACCAAGGCATGTGCAGCCCGGGCAGGCTGTCGCAGGCTCGCCCGGTCTCTCACCGGCTCCCTCAGAGCAGCAGGAGGAGCAACAGCAATGCGGAGGAATGGCGGCGACGGGCGACGACGGGGTAAGTTAATTTAATTAATTATTTATTGTAAAATTAAATAAATAATTAGAAATTCCGGCCGCGCTGCGCGTGGCAATAGGGGCGCTTTGTACCCCCTTCGGTTTTTAAAGTTAAATTTATTTATTTATTTATTTATTTGGTTCGTAGATTAAATAAATAAATAAATAAAATTTGCAGGCGCGCTTTGCGCAGCAATAGGGGGGCACTTTGCCCCCCCTTCGGTTCTTAAAGTTAAATTGATTTTTGATTTTTAAAATTTTTAAAAATTGATTGATTGATTGGGGGGGCGTGTCCCGGTTTAAGGGGGAGAAATATGGTACGCCTAATTATCTACCAAGAATAAACTGTGAGTCCACTGAATTAAACACAAGTTTAACGTCCAAGGTGAGCAAATATATTTAAAAATTAAAATGCTTCTTAAATATTGCGACTCTTAAACATCTGAAGTGTATCATATGTGATCTTAAGCTAAGCAAGTTTGGCCACCCCTGATACAAAACAAAGCACCCCTAAAGCACTGAATTCCACCACTTTGTCATGGCTCAAAGAAGCATGCCTCCATCACGGACATTTCAGCTGTGAGGAAGGAAACATTTGCTGATATGAGCACAGAAAGCTAAACAAGAGTTAGCTCAACCTAATCTATATTCAGTGCAGCTGTAGAAGGAAAGATTTCAGGAGTTTTCAACCGAAGTAAAACTGAGAGTGAAGCAACTCAGTCATAATTTTTCAATTTTCTGGCAAATGAACATTTATCTTGGGCAACACGCACACACACGTGTCTTTCCTGAGGTGTAGAGGTAATTTGTTTTGTTAACAAAGTAGTATAGCAAACGTCTTACTGTACTAACATTTTATTTCATTATTACTAAAAATGTTGCTGGAGTTGAATACTTTTAATTACTGAAGTCTTGGTTTAAGACAGTGATCTTCAACCTTGGAGGTTGCGATCCCAAGGTCTGGAGGGAGACAGTGTTTCCCCTTAAAGGGAGTGGACTCGATGTCGGGACAGCAGCAATGGCCCTGCTGGGTTTGTGCCACTGCCGCCAGGGGAAAAAAGTGGTTTTTCAGTCCTACCTGGGGGTCTTGCCGGGCCTCTGGGGGGTTGGGGAATCTGCGAACCCCTCCACAGGCCTCCCTGCATCTCAAAACGGCTCCAGATCGTGATTACAACCCACTTCCGGTTTTGGTCCGACTCACAGTTTCGAGTAGAGATTTAAAAAAACATGAACACCTAAAACAACCCGTTAAAAATTAAAATCATCAAATAAACATTGCAATGTTTCGCTCGTCTGTCACGAACATTATCAAGCAATAGCCCTCATGTAGTAGGGAGATGTTAGCAAGTAGGAGCTGTCAATCCGCTACATAAGGTCGAAGAACGCCTCATATTCAAGCTGCTACAAAGAATCAGCTGTGTGGGAGATAATTGAAAGCATTCCTAACGTCCAGGTTAGGATATTGACAGGAAAAAAGAAAAAAGGCGCCTGAGGGGAGGGGGACATGAGTGAGACGTATAAAATTATGCATGAGATGGAGATTGTGGATAGAGGGAAATTCTTCTGCCTCTCGCACAACACCAGAACCAGGGGACATGCACTAAAATTGGGTGCCGCGAGATTTAGAACGGACAAAAGAAAATATTTCTTCACCCAGCATGTAATTCATCTGTGGAACTCCTTGTCCACAGATGAGGCCTAGATGCCTTT
This sequence comes from Plestiodon gilberti rubricaudatus, assembly GCA_026170595.1. NCBI lineage: Eukaryota > Metazoa > Chordata > Lepidosauria > Squamata > Scincidae > Plestiodon > Plestiodon gilberti. The sequence goes on from JANXHW010000001.1 coordinate 83,174,376, forward strand.
AAAAGGGGTTTGGACAGATTCATGGAGGAAAATACCATCACAGGTTACAAGCCATAAGCAACCTCCTGGCTTTACAAGTAGGTTTTCTCTGTGTGCCAGGTGCAAGGGAATGACAACAGGAACTGTGCTCTCAGAGGCACCTGGTGGGGGCACTGTGAGATACAGGAAGCTGGACTAGATGGGCCCTTGGCCTGATCCAGCAAGGCTCATCTTATGTTCTTTTGTTCTTATGTTCAGGTCTGTCCCCACCAAGACACATCCCTGCCCACCCCTGACACTCCCCCCAAATCCTGTTCCACCTTCCCCACACCGTTCCACCCAGCTCCCGCTCCCAGGTGGTCTACCTGCACTGAAGCTCTTCTTTCTGCTCCGCCGCCTCTTGGGGCAGTATGTGGTAAATGGCTGCCAGCATTGCAATGTGTGTGATGCTGTCAGCCATTTTACAGCAGCAGAAACCCTTTCCACTGCCATAAAGTGGCTCCACGTGCAGGCCTGGTCATAATGAGGATTGGGCCGTTATACACATGATTAATAGATAAAAAGCCCATCAGTTTGATAAGCGTGTGTGTGTGTGTGTGTGTGTGTGTGTGTGTGTGTGTGTGTGTGTGTGTGTTGTGAGGAATAGCTGCAACACCATCTTTCTACTTCCCCAAGCTCACGATCCTTTCCCTGCCACCATGTTATCCCCTGTACTGTAGCTCCATGAACTTTCCACCCTATACACACACCCTAGTTGCCTACTTGTTACCATTCCTCTTCTTGTGGATTAAGCAGCTGCCACACTCAGCACCCCATTCAGCCAGGGACATGCGGTGCGAGCAACCACACCCCCTTGTAGTTCCTGGTAAACTGTCGCATCCTGGTCCCGAGAAGTGGGTACCACACACGCGCAATTTACGGATCAGGATGTGGCTCTTTACTGGGAACTACGAGGGGGCGGGGTTGCCTCAACTGCCGTGCCTGCACCGCATGTCCTTGCATTCAACATTGCTACCACCATTTGCATGAGCAAGGGGATGGCAGGCTATTCCCCTTTCTTGTAGCTTGGTCATGCTGTAGCAGTTATTGGCACTGAAAATAATGTACTAGATAATTTATCTTACATTTCACAACCACGCCTAAAGGAGGAGGTTGGGAGAAGGGTTATTTATTTATTTATTTATTCCAGGGGATATGCCCACATCAGCGATGATGGGGATGGGGGACAGGAAGCTGTAATTCAGCTGGAGGCAAATGACTGAGTGCTGGAGGGAATAAGTACTAAAGAAAACTATTTTGGAATGATAAAATCATTCAAAATTCAGAACAGACTTGATAGTGATTCTTGCCCCAGAAAGTGTGACTTCTTTTCAGAACAGGGATTTCCAGACATCACAATGTCATATTTGGGTGGATTAGGGCTGGCTGGCAGTACAGTGCTTGCAGAGGCGTTCCTACGGTGGGGGTGGTACTGTAAGTTGCGCCCCGTTCTAGTCCCCGTTTACAAGCCAGCATGAGGCGGCCCTGCCCCCTTACCGTCGGAGCCATTCCGTGCGGAGAAGGCAACAGGCAGGAGATTCCTGCCCATTGCTTTCTCCGCATAGAATGGCTCCGATGGCAAGGGGGCGGGGCCACCTCGTGCCAGCTTGTAAACGGGACTAGGACGGGGTGCAACTTACAGTACCATCCCCACCGTAGGAACACCTCTGAGTGCTTGAGTGTGTGAGTGGGGGAAAGAAGAGTGTTTAGAAAGCCCTAAGAATGCAATCTTATAGACACTTTCCTGAGAGTAAGCTCCATTGAACACAATGGGACTTACTTTTGAGTAGACATGCCTAGGATTGCACTGTAAGTGATGATTGTGGCACAAGCTTCTTTAGCTGTCAGTCAACCTATGAGATGCTCGACAATGACCTAGAAGCTGGTGTCAATTCCTGACATCTCCAGGTGAACCTGGGGAAGATGCCTGTACAAAATCCTGGCAAGACGGACCAATGCTCTGATTCAATAGAAGGCAGCTTCATATGCACAGGTGGTCGAAATTGTAACAGGCTGTTGTTTTTATTATATTATACTGTTTCCCTCAGTGTGGTTTCTTGGAAGAAAACCCCATTTAAATCAAAGATATTTACTTGCTTTCAAGGAAATCTGTTTGGAAATGCAGTGTTAGAATGCACTGGAACAAATTTTCCGCCTACATTTCATGCATCTGAACTCTGTTGATCTGATCTTTCACTTGTGTTGAGAGTAGTCAACAGGTGAAGCACTTTCAGTAGCAGCAAGATGAATTACCTGCACATTAGAGATCCAATTATGTGCCTCTCTTGTGTTTTAGGTGCTAGTGAACGAACCATTCATTGCTAGCACATCCTAATTGGTACCATAAGAACAGTTGGACAGCTTAATCCTCAAAGTATTTTCTTGGCATTAGAGCCATAAATCAAACTGCTAAAAGACTTTGGGTACAATACAGAGAAAGCCGTATGTACAAGCTCATTGAACCCAGAGGGACCAGAGCATTTAACTGTGAATGTAAGGTGATTTCAATGGCACTTCTAAGTTTACTTTTCTCATGACTGTGTCTGTGTACTCCAAGTAAGAAGCTGACTAACTAGTCCTAAACAGGTTCTGCAAGAGATTCTAATCAGTCAACACAGCAGTTAACTTGGTTATAAGATAACATCCCGAGCATACTGAAACTTTGACCCTAAACAGATTGAACTTGGAAGCACAATAACTGCCTTGAGTTACCAACCTGATTTATTAATATCCATCCATATGAACAAAGATCAATAAGATATTGTTATTATTTTAATGTCACTCATACGAATGCCTACCCACACATGCGAACAAGTTGTCATTCTCTGGAACTACCTGCACCAGCATAGTGTAATTTGTAGAACACACTATGAACATATGTATCATATATACGTTACTTTGTTGCTTGCTCTTAGTGTGGTGTGTGGAGGTGTGGCCTGGAGGTTTGAGCCGGTTTCCTGCCTGAAGAAGCTAAGCAGGGTCGACCTCGGTTCCCGCTTGGATGGGAGACAGAAGCTGCTGACGAACCTCGCAAAGACACTGAGAAGGCATCGTGAGAGGGTGGAATGCGGAGGAGTCAGCTAGAGAGAGAACATCTAAGACAACCGTCTGAGGGTGAACTGTGAAGCTTGGAAGTGCAAAGCACAAGCCAGAAGGAGGGCTGCACGCGGAAGGGAAAACATCTCAAGCATGGAAGGTTCTATATAGGAATAGAACAATATTGTAAAGACCCTTGTCAGGTCTAAAGATAGCCTGCCTATGTAAACCGCCTTGAATAAATCTGATGAGAAATCTGATGATGAGAAAGGCGGTATATAAATACAGAAAATAAATATGCATTCCAAGTTCCAAATAACTGACAAACATCTGGGACACGACTCATTAGGAAGTTGGGGACTTCTCGTAGTTCCAATGGTTTGAACTTCATGCAAATTGTTTTTGAGATCAGGGTCTTAATTAGAAGTAAACTTCATTAAACACAATGGAATGTTCTTTCAAAGAAGCACATTGAAGATTAGCACATGATCTGCGGAACACTTGCTAATGCAACTATTGTCATAAAGGCTATGAGGTATTGGGACTGAGACAAATGGTATCCACTTAACATTTTTGGTGCAAGAAAGGGGCTTTTGAGTGCAAGACTTTTTTGGATCCCTGAAAGTTTACTTTTCCACACCAGTTCAATACTACATGCAGACTCTGCCCAAGCCAATACAGCACATGAAACGGTACCCAAAGTGTCACCCCCACCATTTGCTTTTTTTGCCCCCTCACATTACTTCTGCCTTGTTATTTAAACCCACACATACACTACCACTGCCATTGCCTTCTCATCCTCCGCCCATCCATCTTCTTCTTCTTCCTGGGCAGGTGGAACCTGGGAAGAAAGCAGAAGAGGAAGACTTCCTCTTCTGTTCCTTCCCCAGCTCTACCCATCCAGTTAGAAGCAAAGGGAGATTAGAAGATGATCAGCAGGTGGGGAACGAGGTAGGGAGCTGGAAGTCATTCACACAGATAGTTCCCAAGTGTAAGTGGTTGCTATATAAAGAGAAGAGAGGGGGAAGAGAAGAGGAAATCCTTAAAATGGGCATGTAATAGCATGTGCATGGAGGGGGAAGAGATGAGGAGAAAGGACGGAAATTATGTGGGTTACCCAGGGGAACCTAGAAAACTGGAGGAGTTTAGAGTATCAAGAAGGAAGGGGGAGAGGAGGAAAGCTGGGGAGGTAAGAGAAAAGAAGGGAAAAGGTTTCTGGTGGTTCAGACCATGGCAAAATGCTGAAGCTCTGTAACCTGAACGAAGGGCTACAAGCAAGGGTGAGCACCTCAGTGAGCCATGAAGTCACTTCACTCACTTGGGGTGGGAGAGCTGGTCTGTGGGGGGCTGGTCTACTGGATAATTTCCTTTAACTAGGCTTACCATATTGCCGACCGGGACATTCCTTTTTGCCCTTAAGGGAGGGCTCCGGGAGGCCTCCCTTAAGGGCAAAAAGGAACGTCCCGGTTGGCGATATGGTAAGCCTGCCTTTAACTGAGGTCCCAAGCCTCTGAGTGGAAGAGGTGACCTCCCTTGTATATTACTTAGGTAGGCTTACCAGATTTCCAAGCGGGACAGAGTGCTAGACCTTTAGGAGAAGGAATGTGGGCAGGTGTAGCTTGTTAATAGTTAGGGCACAATCCTAGGCATGTCTACTCAGAAGCAAGCCCCATCGTGTTCAGTGGGGCTTGCTTCTGAGTAGACATGCCTAGGATTGTGCCCTAACGATTAACAAGCTACACCTGCCCACATTCCTTCTCCTAAAGGTCTAGCACTCTGTCCCGCTTGGAAATCTGGTAAGCCTATACTTAGGGTTCTTGATGTATTGACTAAGGCGCTGGTTCCCAAACTGGCAGGCACGGCTCCCAGGGGAGCTACAGAAACCAGCTAGGGGAGCCGTGGAATGCCACGGAATCCTCTCGAAAAACAGTGCAATGCCAACTGGCAGGCATCAACATAATGTAATGGGGAGCCATGACCAATTGTTGAGAAGCTGCAGGTCAAAAAAGTTTAGGAAACACTGGACTAAGGACTTTTTTCAGTGGAGTCTTGAGGCTGATCTCGGGCCTCCCTGAAACAGTTTCAAGGATAGAAAGATAGATTCCCATGCACAGCGCTCACACACAGGAAGACAATGATAGGAGTACTAAGCATGTCATCAACAACACATGACCAAACAAGGAAAAATGGAGGGGAGTTGGTGGGTTGAGGGTGAAGCTGTGCCAGGGACCAAGATTACCAGTCAGTTTCTGCTGGGTGGGTCCTTCTGCTGTTCTTGCATCTGGCTCAGGGTGCAATAGCTAGCTCAGGATGCCAGTTGTTCCATTAGCATGGTTCCTTGACTGAATTTCGCTATGGAGTTGATGGGGAAAGCTAGGGATGGGGATCTTTCTTTGTGTTTCCTCTTTCCTCTTGACCTGTGGATCTGACGCCTCTTGCCATCAGCCCCACTTCTGCATCACATTACTAGCATGGATCATGCTATAATGGCAGGCACCCAGCACACATACATGTCCCTCTACATTCTTTAAATGGAAGAAATAAAAAACCTTGCCAGGCAACAACAGGTGAGGGTGCAAGGCGCACTACACCAGTTCACCATCTCACCTGGTCTGCCGCTCAAAGCAGTCCCTCCACCCAGCTTCATGAGTGGGCCAGCTCTGGCTACTGGAAGCCTTGATCAGTTTCAGCTTCAGTTCCATTGTTTGTTTGAAAACTTACTCTTTTCTCTTTAACAGTGCTTAATCACACAGGCAATCTGACTTGGTTATGTGTTGATATCACTGCAGACAAAGTGAGGTAAATTGGGAGAGGAAAAATAGTTGGAGCAGCTACCTCCAGGGAAAGTGCAACAGTGGGGGATTCACTGACCTATACGTCCGTTTTATATTGAGTCAGGCAATTGGTGTACCTAGCCTACCTACCCCAGCATAGTCAACACTTACCTGAAGATGTCATGGATTGAGCTCAAGTTCTGCAGGGAAATCCAAACCACAAGGCTCTACCAAATGAATGGAGACCACTATTCCCTCAAGTTCCTAAACAGTTAACCAGTCAGCTATGAGAAAGATCATTTGCTTTCTTATTTTTCTCACGCAAAGTGTTAATACTTAGTACCTGTATAGAGTAATGATGGCAAACCTTTTGGGCTCGGCATGTCAAAAATTCGGAAAATGCGTAACTTGACACTGCTGGCATGCATGCCACCCCTGTTCAAAAGAGAAACAATTCTTCTTGTTCACATGAACGCAAAACCTGATTTCACACAAATACTGATAGTATTTTGGAGACTGCAGTCGCAGATATCCTCTGCACTTGCACCTTGAAAATGAGCTTCGCTGTGCAAAGAACCACCCTGTGCAATGGTTGGAAGACAACTGAACTGTGCAGCTGCCGCATTCCAATTACATTTTGCAAGTTGCTCTCTCTTTCATGTCACCACCAATCACAATTCTGAAGATGACAAATCACGTGCTCATACAGATGGTGAGAATCCATTTCAAGCTCAGGGTGGCCTGGGGTCACATATTTCTTGTATTTTTGTTTGCTCAGTTTCTTTGGTAACTCAAACAGGAGGAATACAGGTTGGCCCACGTTATCCACGGGGATCTGTTCTGGACCCTCTGTGAATAACACGGAACCGCAGATGCTGGGGACTGCTTTTAAAAATCATTTTTTAAAGTAAAAATAAAAAGTAAAAAAGTAAAAGTAAAAGTAAAAAAGTAAAAGTAACTTTTTTTAAAAGTAAAAAAGTCAGAAAAAGCCTTCCCTACCGTCATGTGGCAAAATCGCGCTGTTTGCAGGCCTGCAAGGCAGTCTTCTGCATTCTTGGAGCCACTTCCGGGCTGCGCAACAGCCTCCCTTTGCCCTGGCTCACCCAGCGTGATGCATTCTGGGGCAAGCCAGCATGAAGGGAGGGAGATTGCGCGACCTGGACGTGGCTTCCAGGAGTAATCTATAAATGGAGCAATCAAAATAGTTTGACATTTTTCCTTAACTGGAAAATTCATCATGTCGCATTTACTAAATAAAAACAACAGAAAAGGCAAGACCGCAGCCTTGATATTATAATTTCTGGAACTCTTCAGTATATTATATGCTAAAAGGACCTCTGATGAGATGATTATTTGAAGTGGTACAACGCAACCGAAAACATAAAAGACAAGTGTGGCTTTCAGTTTTAATTAGTGAGAGTCAAGATGCCTTCCTTTGTGTAGCCGGAAATTGTGTACCATTTAGACACATTTAGCCCCCAAATACAATTTTAATACGGGTCAAATGGACTATTCAAGTAAAATTAAACCAAGTTTGTGTGCTTGCGTGCGTGCGTGCGTGCGTGTGTGTGTGTGTGTGTGTGTGCGTGTGTGATTGCAGGATCAAGGTAGAGGAAAGGAGACAAGTTATCTCTGAATATATTGTAGTATTTTTCTAATGAACAGTTGTAGCTGGAAAGTGCCTTGCAAGATCAACTCCCACTTATTTCAGTGTGTTTTTTCTTCCTAGCAGAGTCTTTGAGGGCTGATTAATAGTTGTTAAGCTAATTCTAGCCTAATAATGCATGCACAAATAAGGTAAGTGTGTGTGTGAGAATGGCCCATGCATCTACTCAGCATGCTGAGTGTACCACACCATCTGTCAAATTAGTTTGAGGGACATTTAGAAACCTTGAAATAATACCTTAGCTAAAATATTTGCTAGATGAAACCAGTAACCTTCAAAAGATCCTTTGGTCTAAAATTATACAAAGCCAGTGACAATGGAAAATGCTCACTGTTTCAAAAGTGGTTACCTGTAACTGCACAGTGAGAGAGACAAAGCAGTGAGTAGAACACAGCCTATGTGGAGTCTCTGGTCCAATTCACACATTACTTTTTCAGATGGTAAGGTCACCATGAGGTGACTTGTCTATGGCTATGCCTGTGCCTCTGTGCACGTGTGTGCTGAAGAACATTTTCTTTGAACGTTTCCTCATATGGTGATTTATGGCACTTACCATTCCAGGGAGCATTTTGAAATGAGAAGTCTTCCCTCGTCCATTAAATTACTTGCTACATGAACATTACATGAATATATTTTCATGGCTTTATTGTCACATCAAAAATTAGTATGCAAATGGGGCATCCAGTTAAGTACAGGTGGGCCCCCCCATATCCACTGGGGATATGTTCCAGGCCCCTCCGTGGATACTTGAAACCGTGGATAAGAGCGAACACCCTCTCTATAGTTTACTGAGGACCCCCCACCCTGCCTCCCCTGCAGGCAGGTATGCTTGCCCCCCCTGCTCTTATTTTTATTTCAGCAAGCTTTGTTCCTTCCTTAAAACAAACAGAGAAGCAGCCTCCATTGCAGGCAAGTAGAACGAGACTAAGTCCTAGAGGGGCTCTGCAAGGTTTCTGTTAACCTTGCAGAGCCTCTCTAGGACTTAGTCTCATTCTACTTGCCTGTAATAAGCATCCAGAGGCTGCTTCTCCTGTTTCTTTAAGGAAGAAACAAAGCTTACTGGGGAAAAAAGTAAAAGCCTGGGGGGTCCCCACGATCCGTGGATAACTGAAACCGTGGATAGCGAATCAGTGGATATGGGGGCCCACCTGTATTTTCGGAAGAGGTTTGGGCTGTTCAGCAAATCTTGAGAACATTGCCTGCCTCTGGTTTTTGCACTTATGTCCCCCCCACTAAGCCACTGACTGTGCTTGCTATCCCTCTCTATTTGACGATGATGATGACGACAACAATGTCATTTGTGTGCATGGCATGTGACAAGTCATGACAGCACAGGTCCCTCCCCCCCACAGGTCACACAACCTAAAACCAAAAATGTCACTTATGCTGCCATCCTAGAAAACCTTTCTCAAAACACACACTTCCTAGTGCACTTTCAGCTCACCTTGTTTGCCCATCTGTCTCTCTCTTACAGCGCAATCCGACTTAACTTTTGTCCTGGTTTAACCAGCGGCGCAGCGAGAACGGGAGGCCCCAGAATGGAAAAGGGATTCAAATCCCCTTTGAATTCCTCTTTTGGAGGGGATTTGAATCCCTTTTCCATTCTGGGACCTCCCGTTCTTGCTGCGCCGCTGGTTAAACTGGCACAAAAGTTAAGTCGGATTGCGCTGTTAACATGCTATCCTCCACATTCACACCTGTTTCTGGCCTTCCATCTGCTTCTTCCTCTTATCCACATTTGAGGCCTGATTAGCACATCCACATTCAGCTTGCTGGTCAATATGTGAAAATACTATTTTTGAGGCATTGTCAGGGGTTTTTGAGGACTGAAGCTCTACTTTTTCATCTGCAATACTTTTGCATAGGCAGATAACCACTAAATGCTGCTGCCTGCTGTTGAGCGATGTACCTACATGTGTAGACTAGACCTAAGAAGTTCTTCTGTGGTAACTTCTGGTGCAAAATTTGTGTAGAGGTTGATACTTGCCCTGAAACTGTCTCAGCTCAGCTTTTTCGACTGCTGCTAATTTCACACTGCTGGTGTTGGATCACACAGCTGGCAGCCACCATTTTACTTCCCATAGTCCCCTGGAAGATACTACATCATGTAGTATGATGTGCCCCTTTCCAAAGGGGGAGCCAGAGCAAAAAATATCATCATGCCATGGCCAGAAAAGAGCAGGAACGAGGAGCCACTACGGCACTCTTCTTCCCTCATGTTTGCTGGTAAGTCTCCCATATTAGGCTCCCCTTCACTTTCATTTCACCACCCACCTGAAAATTGCCAAAATGGTGGGGGGGGGGAATATTTCAGCAAAATCCTTTATGTGAACCCATGGTTCATGACTTCTCTATTTCTGTGCCCTAAGTTACTATACTTTTGAAACTAAATATTTGTTTCAAAAGTTATACTTTTGCTTGGCGCTTATGTATGGCAGTTGTTTATAATTGCTTCAGTTTCAAGCTTTGTTAACCATTTCTGCAACAACTTTTTTTTTCCTTCAGCAACAACAGCCTTTGAACTTTATCTTGACACTACCGGTATGTTTTGAGTAATAACTGTTATATCCTGTATGAACTTTCTAGGGAAGTCGCTCACACAGTTGCAGGGAAACTCTTCAAAATGTAGCTGCAGTGTCTAAGAATGTTGCAGAACAGGATTTGGAGTTTCTGTCAGACTTTCATATTAGGTGAAATCCCCACGAGAGTATCTGTGAAACTAGTCTGAGTTTCTCAAATGCTCATAGGCTCACAGTATGTGAGACTTCAAATTGTCTCTCGAATGTATATTCTTGATTTTTGTTTTTACAGTAAGCATTTTACCCACTTGAGTAAAACTCTTTTGTTTTTGTTCCAGTGATCATCTTTAGGGTACACACTTATGTGGACACAAAAATCTGTGCCCCAGAAATTATTTATAGTCTGAAACATTTCCTGTAATATTGGCAACCTTTTTTCCACTTCAGCTGCTGCAATGGCTCCTGGCTGTATGTCTGTGATCATCCCCCAGTCCCCTGAGTGATATTCAGAGGGAGCAGGCGTATTTATATTAACCAAACTATATTAAGTGAGCCACCCCTTGAAACAACCTTACTATTATGGGGGAAAAAATCACCTATAACATTTTTAACATGTCATCCAAATGTTTAATGGGGGGGGGGGAGAAGGGAGTGGCAGTTTTTTTTTTCTCCCTTTTTACCTTATTTTTCACCACACCGATGTTATCTTGTGTTACTAGTGGCAGTTCCAGCAGTGCCTAAAGCATTGATACTTTTCCCAGAAGATTTTTTTTTTAAAAAAATCCTGAAACTTTCTTGTTCTGTGATCTTTTGCAAAACTTGAAGTGCTGCAAAAACATCTTGGTGGCCAGCTCTTTTAGTTAGAATCCTTCAGAGAATGACTCTACAGCATGTCTGCTCAGCCCCCCCCCCCCCGAGCTGCTTTTCTAACAATGAGGGAAAAGACACAGGGATAACATATGTGAGAAGCGGGTGGGGGGGTGGAGGTTTTGACTAGACCAACAGTAGACCCCTGTGGTGCTCTGCTGCCCTTCTATGCCTGATTCTGCATAATAATTCTGATGAAAATAATTCAGAGACTGCTTTTTAGTAAGAACAAAGGGGGGATACCTCAAAGATGTGCACAGAGTGGTTTATTGATCCAACCCATTTCTAGAATGTTGACTGTTCCACCAGAGCAAGTGATAAATGGACCAATCCTATCCTTCTCCCTCCCTCCCCCCCCCCCCGCGCCATTGCAGCCGCGCCAAAAAGGCATGTGCTGTATCCAGGGGGTGGAACGGGAGGCATCAGAAGGGAAAGGGGATTTAAATTCCCTTTATCCACTGTAAGCCTCCTGCCCTGCAATGGGTTTCCTCAGACCTGCGCCAGTGATTTCACTGCGCCAGTCTATTGAGGGGGGGACAGGGAGGCTGCGTATAAGGAGGATAGGATCACTACTGCCATAGAATTCACCCCTCCCGCAGCCTCCCTGCTCAGTTATGTACACTCCCCTCACCCCTCCTGCCTCCCACACTGGCTTACCTGCTTACCTTAAGGCAGCCAGCACTGGCAGAATGCTAGTTTCACCAGCAGGGCAGCCCAATAGGATTGGGCTGTTAGTTCTTCCAAAAGGCATCCAAAATTATGTTCCTTATATTGATGTGGTGTGCAGGGCCACTCAGAGGAATTTTATCAGGGGGTACAAAGTTTGGGGCCCCTTCCCTTCATGTGAATTTGGCTCCTGGGTCCCCCTTTTTTGCTCCTGGGCCCCCTTTTTGACCCATGTTTGACCCTGGGTCCGGGTATGATCATACCCCCTTAACCCCCCTCTCAGAGACCCTTGTGGTGTGAAATATAGTTATGGCTATCTTTTGAAAAAGTAACACCAGCTTCCTAATGAAGAGTCAACAGGTATAAAACATGTTGGGTGGATAAACCATCCTCTGTGCAGCTTTGAGGTCTTCTATCTTCATTCTTGCATTTGGTGCCCTCTCATTTTATTTCTTTGTGTTTTGCTTTGCAGTAGGAAAAAAACACACCTTAGGATAAAATACATAACTTCATGCAATATGTCATATGGCTCTCAGGTCAGTTTCCATGTACAGTCCCTAGGTGACTGGATGATATTAGAAGACTTACAGTTGTAGCACCAAGACATATAGCTCCAAGACAATCATTCTATATTTGCCCCTTGAGGATGAATAATGAATAATGAATAACAGTATTTATATACCGCTTTCAACAAAAAGTTCACAAAGCGGTTTACAGACAAAAATCAAATGATTAAATGGCTCCCTGTCCCAAAAGGGCTCACAATCTAAAAAAGATGCCGAACACCACCAGCAAACAGCCACCAGAAAAGAGACTGTGCTGGGGTGAAAGGGGGGCAGTTACTCTCCCCCTGCTAAATATAAGAGGAGCACCAATTGAAAAAGTGCCTCTTGCCCAGTTAGCAGGGGACATGTAGGACAGGATGAATGTAGGACTTCTATATACCCATGGAGGGCACTGTTGTTAATTGAAAGTGGAATCATCACTGGAGAGAAGTAGTAAATATACCTTCTGAAGAAGTAATGAACCAACAGCAGGGAGAATTTGCTGAAGAACAGGCTCTGTCTGCTGTTTAACTGGAAATGCTCCTCCAGACTAGAGCATCATGCCCTGCTGGGGTTCATGGGATTTCCAGATCTATATAACTCTCCATTCAAATGAAATGAATTGGAAGTTGTAGAACACAACAAATCCCACGAACCCCAGCATTTCCAATTATGCAGAGACTCGAAAGGCCTCTCCTGGTTCTATTCCCAGCCCTTGCTTCTGAAAGTTTTCCCCGCTTCTGAATGGTGTCTGCTTGGGAGGAGTAGGGAAACTGGCAGGCTGGCTCTTGAAGTTCCATCTCAATCAGAATGGGATTCTAGCCCAGATTCCAGTTAGTATGAATTCTGATCCAAGACTTTCCTGTGATGCCTTTCCAGCATCATGGTCAACAAAATTCTGTCTCAGCAAGAATTGTTGTTTTTCAACCTTGGAAAATATTGCTTCCATTTATCCAAATGTCTTTCTCTTTTGTAATGCTGCCAGCCATTCAGATAAATGGGCTTGTAGTCTATTGATTATTTCCCCAGGTGAAATGGATAAATGGATCATCCTTCACCCAGTTGTACGACTGGAGAGATTACTTTTAAGTTGAGATGACATATCTGTAAGGTGTCCAGTTTCTGAACAACGTAAGCATGGCATATACACATTCCACAGGAACAACCTTTGCTGTTTCATCCTGATCATTATGTAAACCACTATGTGAACTTTTTTTGTTGAAAAGCAGTATATACATATTCATAACAACAACAACAAGAACAAGAAGAGCCCTAACCTAGTGAAAGCCAGTCATGCTAAATCTGACTGAAATCTGTGGAACAATTTATTGTGAGCAACTAACTGATGTCCCATCTGACTGAAATCTATGGAACAATTTATTGTGAGCAACTAACTGATGTCCCATCTGACTGAAATCTATGGAACAATTTATTGTGAGCAACTAACTGATGTCCCCTCCTTCATGGATCATTGCCTTGTCGTGGCGAAGGGGCTTGCGTAACTCAATGAAGCCATGAGCTATGCCATGCAGGGACACCCAAGACGGACAGGTCGTAGCAGAGAGTTCTGACTAAAAGTGATCCACTGGAGAAGGAAATGGCAACCCACTCCAGTAACCTTGCCAAGAAAATCCCATGAACAGTTGTTGTTGTTGTTGTTCATTCGTTAAGTCGTGTCCGACCCTTCGTGATCCCATGGACCACATCACACCAGGCCTTCCTGTCCTCCACTATCTTCCTGAGTTCGCTCATTTTCATGTTTGTTGCATCGGTGATGCTGTCTAACCATCTCATCCTTGGCCTTCCCCTTCTCCTTTTGCCTTCAATCTTTCCCAGCATCAGAGTCTTCTCCAGAGAGTCCTCTCTTCGCATTAGGTGGCCAAAATATTTGAGTTTCAGCCTTAGTACCTGTCCTTCCAGGGAACAGTCAGGCTTGATTTCATTTAGGATTGACTGATTTGATCTCCTAGCAGTCCAAGGGACTCTCAGGAGTCTTCTCCAGCACCACAGTTCAAAAGCATCTATTCTTCGGCGCTCAGCCTTCCTTATGGTCCAACTCTCGCAACTATACATTGCTACTGGGAACACCATGGCCCTGACTATACGAACTTTTGTTGGCATGGTGATATCTCTGCTTTTTATTATGCTGTCTAAGTTTGCCATAGCTTTCCTTCCAAGGAGTAAGCGTCTTTTAATTTCATGGCTGCTGTCTCCGTCTGCAGTGATCTTGGAACCCAGAAAAGTAAAATCTGTTACTGCTTCCATTTCTGCCCCTTCTATTTGCCAGGAATTGATGGGACCCGATGCCATGATCTTAGTTTTATTAATGTTGAGTTTCAAGCCAACTTTTGCACTCTCCTCTTTCACTCTCATCAAGAGGCTCTTTAGTTCTTCTTCACTTTCTGCCATTAGGGTGGTATCGTCTGCATATCTGAGGTTGTTGATATTTCTCCCGGCAATCTTGATTCCGGCTTGCGATTCATTCAGCCCTGCATTTCTCATAATGTAATCTGCATATAAGTTAAATAAGCAGGGTGACAATATACAGCCTTGCCGTACTCCCTTCCCAATTTTGAACCAATCAGTTGTTCCATGGCCGGTTCGAACTGTTGCTTCTTGACCCGCATACAGGTTTCTCAGGAGATAGGTAAGGTGGTCTGGTACCCCCATCTCTTTAAGAATTTGCCACAGTGAACAGTACCAAAAGGCTAGAAGATATGACGCCGGAAGATGAGCCCCTCAAGTCGGAAGGTGTCCAATATGCTACTGAGGAAGAGCGGAGGGCTATTCCAAGTAGACCCAGAAAGAATGAAGTGGTTGGGCCAAAGCCAATAGGACGTCCAGCTGTGGATGTTTCTGAGGTTGAAAGGAAAATCCAATGCTGCAAGGAGCAATACTGCTTAGGAACATGGAATGTGAGGTCTATGAATCAAGGCAAGCTGGATGTGGTAAAAAATTAGATTATAAGATTGAACATTGACATCATATCTACTACTGTGGGCATGAATCCCTTAGAAGAAATGGAATAGCCCTCATAGTCAATAAAAGAGTGGGAAAGGCAGTACTGGGGTGCAACCTCAAAAATGACAGAATGATTGCAGTTCGAATCCAAGGCAAACCATTCAACATTACAGTAATCCAAGTGTATGCCCCAACCACTGATGCCGAAGAAGATGAAGTTGACCGGTTCTATGAAGACCTACAACACCTTCTAGAACTAGCACCCAAAAAAGACGTCCTTTACATCATAGGAGACTGGAATGCTAAAGTAGGAAATCAAGAAATAAACGGAACAACAGGCAAGTATGGCCTTGGAGCGCAAAATGAAGCAGGGCAAAGGCTAACAGAGTTCTGTCAAGAGAACACGCTGGTCATAGCAAACACTCTTTTCCAACAACACAAGAGGCGACTCTACACATGGACATCACCAGATGGTCAATACCAAAACCAGATAGATTATGTGCTTTGCAGCCAAAGATTGTATAGAGCTTCTCCATCAGTAAAAACAAGACCTGGAGCTGACTGTGGCTCAGATCATGAGCTTCTTATTGCAAAATTCAGGCTTAAACTGAAGAATGTAGGGAACACCACTAGACCAGTCAGATATGACCTAAACCATATCCCTTATGAGTATACAGTGGAGGTGAAGAATAGATTTAGGGCATTAGACCTGGTAGACAGAGTGCCTGAAGAACTATGGACGGAAATTCGTAACATTGTACAGGAGGCAGCAACTAAAACCATCCCAAAGAAAAAGAAATGCAAGAAAGCAAAGTGGCTGTCAGATGAGGCTTTACAAATAGCTGTGGAAAGAAGGAATGTGAAAAGCAAAGGTGAAAGGGAAAGATATAAACAACTGAATGCAGATTTCCAGAGAATAGCAAGGAGAGATAAGAAGGCCTTCTTAAATGAACAATGCAAGGAAATCGAGGAAAACAACAGAATGGGGAGGACTAGAGATCTCTTCAAGAAAATTGGAGATATCAAGGGAACGTTTTGTGCAAAGTTGGGCATGATAAAGGACAAAAAAGGCAGATACCTAACAGAAGCAGAAGAGATTAAGAAGAGATGGCAAGAATACACAGAAGAACTATACAAGAAAGATCTTAATGTTCCTGATGACCACGCTGGTGTGGTCACTGACCCAGAGCCAGACATCCTAGAGAGTGAAGTCAAGTGGGCCTTAGGTAGCATTACTAACAACAAAGCTAGTGGAGATGATAATATCCCAGCTGAGCTACTGAAAATCCTAAATGATGATGCTGTGAAAGTGCTGCACTCAATATGCCAACAAATTTGGAAAACTCAGCAGTGGCCAAAGGACTGGAAAAGGTCAGTTTACGTTCCAATTCCAAAGAAGGGCAGTGCCAAAGAGTGTTCAAACTATCGCACAATTGCACTCATTTCACATGCTAGCACGGTTATGCTCAAAATCCTACAAGCTAGGCTTCAGCAGTATGTGGACCGAGAACTACCGGACGTACAAGCTGGGTTTCGAAGAGGCAGAGGAACTAGAGATCAAATTGCCAACATGCGCTGGATCATGGAGAAAGCACGAGAGTTCCAAAAAAACACCTACTTCTGCTTCATTGACTACGCAAAAGCCTTTGATTGTGTGGATCACAACAAACTTGGCAAATTCTTAAAGAGATGGGGGTACCAGACCACCTTACCTGTCTCCTGAGAAACCTGTATGCGGGTCAAGAAGCAACAGTTCAGACCAGCCATGGAACAACCGACTGGTTCAAAATTGGGAAGGGAGTACGGCAAGGCTGTATATTGTCACCCTGCTTATTTAACTTATATGCAGAGTACATTATGAGAAATGCAGGGCTGAATGAATCGCAAGCCGGAATCAAGATCACACACACCCCAGGCTTTTACTTTTTCCCAGTAAGCTTTGTTTCTTCCTTAAACAAACAGGAGAAGCAGCCTCTGGCTGCTTATTGCAGGCAAGTCGAACGAGACTAAGTCCTAGAGAGGCTCTGTAACGTTAACAGAAACCTTGCAGAGCCTCTCTAGGACTTAGTCTCATCCTACTTGCCTGCAATGGAGGCTGCTTCTCTGTTTGTTTTAAGGAAGAAACAAAGCTTGCTGAAAGAAAAAAAAAGAGCTGGGGGGGGGACGCCTGCCTGCCTGCAGGGGAGGTAGGGTGGGGGCCCCTCAGGAAACCATGGAGGGGGTGTTCGCTCCTACCCACGGTTTCAAGTATCCACGGAGGGGCCTGGAACATATCCCCAGCGGATATGGGGGGAGTACTGCAGTCTTTAAAGTATAGTTAAGAGTCTGTTCACTTTGCAAAGCAGAACTTACACACGTGTTTGCATGGTTATTTTCTGTCTCCAGTGGTGGGAAAGATATTGTTTTAGCATCTCTTTTGCTAAGCTGAGATTTTGCTTCTAGACAGTCTGTTGCAGGCAAAGGGCTAAGAAATGGCTTTCTCTTCAGGTTGGGTAGGGAATAGGAGAGGAAGTCATGGTCTGTGGCTGTGAGGAACAGAAAGGAGACAGGCTGCATGTTGCTTCTCTTATCTCTGTGAGGAAGTCGGTTTGTGTCAAGATGATATTAATTAACGCCACTGTTTTCTGTCTGCGGCTCCACATGCCTCTTTGCAAACATGTCACCAACTGATTTGTACACTGAGAGACGAGCATGCAATTGCATGTGCTTTTGTCCCCAGTGCCCCTTCACTGAAAATGACTAGCAATTGTCAGTGCTCGAAGAAGAAATAGGTGGAAGAAATCCAAACTGCAGAAGGGTTACAATGTCTGCAGAGAAAATATGAGATTCAAACACACACGTACTGAATGGCACCAGAAATCATACAGGCTGGAGTTAGTATATATCTCATTTACAAAATGCCCCATCCTTATTGACTACTTAAATTACGGGTTCACAGGATATGCATAGTTTGTCATTTAGACCAGGATGCTTCATGCAAAATGTGGCAAGAGTTCCAGTAATACCAATAATGTTAATTTATATTGCTGTCGATGGAACTACTCCATCATGTTGCCATCAGTCCTCCTGTTCAGATTTGGCTATATTTAGTAGCTTTCACCAGTCCCATAAGAGGGTCAACCATTGCAGAGAACAGACAGGGGAAACACAGGGAGTGGGGTGAACCATTGTAAACTCTAAGGTCCCAATGGCCCCAAAAATATTGGATACCTGTTAATCTAGGATTGCAGCAATACAAACTATCAAGGAGGAGGAGGCTCTGAGGGGGCACTGATGGGGCAGCAGGAGTCCTGGCCGGCTCAGATGCAGCTGGCCAGGCTCCAAAGATGGCTGCAGAAGCAGCAGAATGGCAGCGGACGACGACGACAAGATGGCAGCGGCGGTGGCTTCGATAGGGCAGCAGAAGTCCTGGCTGGCTCGGATGCAGCCGGCCAGACTCTGAAGACAGCGGCAGCAGTAGCAGAATGGTGGCGGACGACGAGAAGACAGTGGCAGTAGCGGTGGCGGCGGCAGAATGGCAGTGGCAGCAGGACAGGACAGTTAATTAATTAATTGTTTCAAGCAATAAATAAATATTCCGGGTGCCCTTCGGGCGGTAAATGGGTGCTTTGCGGTAATTTTTTTTTTAAACATTTTATTTGTTTTATTTATTTAATCAATCAATAAATTAAATAATTAATTAATTAATTTAAATAATTGGTGGGGGTTTAGAATGGGGTATATCAAGGGGTATTTTATGGGGGTGGGGATGTTGTTGACTGTGCTCGCTTACGTATCTGTGCTTGCTGATCCAGATCCTTTGTCTCCATGTTGAGGAATGAAAAACAGATTCACAAAAAGCACAGAACTGGTAGTGACTGCTTCCAGCTGGAAAAGCCAAGGATATTGTACACTGCTGCCATCTATGGGAGGAGCTGAACATGTCAACATCACCACCATTTTTTACCTGTGTTTTGCTTTTCTCTAGCATGCAAAATGCATTATGCTCCTCCTACCCCCCCCCTTGATTTCTGTGGCTTCCCCTGGTGCTGCAGTACCTCCAGTAGTGTTTCCTCTTCCACCACTGCAAGCAGCTGGCCACTCCCCTCTCCTGCCATTTGAAAAGAGCATCAGGTGAGGACCTGCCCGGGTGTGGGGGGAGGCCCTCGAGAGGCAACCACTCCACCTCTCCCCATGCTTCCTTTTTCTTCTGGGAGAAGAAAGGCATACCACACTGCTAGATGGGCCGCCTGTGGGAGCTGTGGCTTGGGCAGTGGCACTCAGCTGGGGTAGAGTCTGCCTGCCCCTCCCAAAACACCACATGACATTCAGGTATCACCAACTGTGTTCTTGTCAGTCTGGAGATCTAAGTTTTCATTACCTTACAGCACAATTCTACGCATGTCTACTCAGAAGTGAGCCTCATTGAATTCAATGGGACTTACTCCCAGGTAAAGATGTATAGGATTGCAGCCTAGCCTCTTAACGGTGCAATCCTGATCTAAATTCAGCCAGCGGAATGAGTGTTCCGCCGGCCGAAGACATCGCGAAAGTGCCATAAAGCACATTCGCAATGACTCACGAGCAGGGAAAGCTGGCGCAAGGCCAGCCTGCCGAGCTCCGCTGCCCGGACCATCTCCCGCCCGCCGCCAGACCCAGGTAAGGATCCAGCGGAGGGGGGGCGGTTCGGCCGCAAATGGCGGGAGCCAATAGGCCCAGCCGATCGGGGAGGGGGCGGGTATCGGCCTCGGCTGAATCCTGACCTCCACCGATCAGCTGAGTCGTTACACGGCCTCCTCCGACTTCCGCCAGCAAAATAGCTGGCAGAAATCCGAGGAGGCCGATCGGCCCCAGCCTCAGTTACACCTGGGGAAGGGGACGAGCGTCCCTTTCCCCAAGTAGACTTTCTGCCATGGGCTGCCTTCCTGCGGCGGAGCTCCGGAATCTCAGCCCTGGGCCGCCCGGCGGATCCTTACGTTAGGATTGGGTTGTAAATCACTTTTACACGATTGGGTTCTATTTTCTCCTGGTCTGCCCAATTGACTGTGCCTGCCTATACGCTATGGACAAGCAAGTGTTGTTCTGTGTATACAATGTAGAGAACGTACCTCTGCTCAGCGATGAAGTTCATAAGCTTTGTCTCTGCCCAACCTATCTTGGAAGACGGGCAACACAACATTTGGAAGAAATTAGATTGTAGTGTATATACTGTATATTAAAACCATATCAAATGTAATGTGAGAAAGGCTGCACAAACAGGATTTGGTTGCTTTTGGTATCAATACCTCTGAAAACCTCTGCATGTGTTTGCTGATTTTTAAAAATCTATTCTGACATAAATTCTAGAAAATTTTGAAGATTTTCAATACTGCCACTGGCATTTGTAAAGCCTGGAGATTTTGAATGGAAATTTACAGTGCAGCCTTGTCTATAGCATTTGCTTTGGGGGCGGAGGAGGGAAGCTCCAATGTATCAGTGCAATGACTGCATGCTCGCTGTGGCATCTCTGTACCCTGGAAAAGTCCTCTCCCATCAAATGCAACACATACTACAGTAAGCATTAAATAAGCATGTGTACTTATATATTAAGTGCGCTGGCTGGAACTGTCATTTCACATACACTCAAGTGTAGTGTAATAATCACAGATGAAGCAGGCTGCAGAGTTCCATTCCTTGCATTGGCCGCCAGTTGCTGGCTTTCTCCATAGAGCAGCACTGTTGAACTGTGATCCATTCCGCAAATCATGCTGCAGATGTAAGAATTACAAGATTTCTCTGGCGGTGAGTTTTTCTCATCATGGTTTCTCTTGGAGCCTGCCTTGATTTCTGCAAGTCTCTCCAGATCACAGGCTGGCTAGGATGATTTTTCCTCAAGCTGCTGATCTCATTTTGAGCTTTCTTTCAGATAGATGACTCTTTAGGTGGCCTGCAGGAAAACTCTGAAGCACAGGGCCAAAGTACACATCAGAGTAAATGTGTAGTTTGACCTGTGCTTTTGTCTGATTTTAAGTTAAATAGCAGCCATAGGGACTGACTACAGTACACAGGGAGGGAATATATTAACCTTTTCCTGTCTTGCAAACCCAGGACCCCAAAACCAGGAGAGAAGCTTCCATTGAAACCAATACAATGTAATGTGTTGGATCACAGCATCTTCTCTTTCTTGTTCTCCACATGACCCCCTCGAGAGTACAGGATCACATGGGGCTGGTTTGGATGATGTTTTTAGCTAGTTTAACCCTTTATTGGAAGGATGTAGATGCTCACAATGCGTGCATGTCACAGCCCCCGACATCAGTTCCAGGATAGTTCCTTTAATTGCATACCTACTTTTAAGTAAGTTTAGGACTATGTGTGGAGGGGCAGTTTGAATGAACCGTTCCCCCATGTGATCAGGGGACCACACAGTGGCGTCACTACTGCCCCCCAGGAGGGCCGTCAGTGTGACACCCCCTGTGATTTCACAAGCCAAGCGCCGGGGTGTGATGTCACAAGCCCTGCCCCTTTCAGCAACAATTTGGCAGCATCACGCTGAACATGCACCCCCTTGTGGTTTTTCGGCCGTTTTTAGGCCAAAAGCAGCCTGGGAGGGCAAATCCCGCAGCTGTGTGGGTCTGGAAAAATGCCGGGGGGGGGGGTAATTTTCAGTGTGATGCTGCCAAATTCTCACTGAATCTGGCGGCAAGTGCACCTCCCAGTGCGTGTTGCCCCCTGCTGCCCGGGGCCCACTGGCCCCTGTCCCCCCCTAACGACATCTCTGGGACCACACAAAATCGAAACACAGATCCTGAGCACATAAGTATTTTACCAAGTGAGGGTGGTTTAGGGTTCAAATATTGTCCACACCAGGCCACAGAGAACTGCTTATGGTGCAAGATTTTAAAGGGAGGGAACTACAAAGGCAAACTTCCTCTCTCAAAAAAAAATATCTGACCCCATTTCTTGTCAGGTTCAGAATCTTGCAAGCTGGACTCAAAATGGATTTTATGCCCCACCCTTCCTGCTCCCCAGGCCTCTATGAGAGTTCCCCCCTTTCCCAAGACAGAACACCCTACTTTGGGGGAGGAGAAGGAGGGTAACAGGTGGTGCAGAAGCTCTACTGAAGAAAGAGGAGTCCTACAGACCTGGAAAAGCCCTGTTACTTTCTCTCTCCTCTCCCTTTCCAAGGTAATGCCTTTTTTTTTTTTTTTTTTTTTTTTTGGCTAGGGAGACCTGGTAGGGAAGAGGGGCTGCAGTTCATCTGTGTGGATTTTTTGACACTGAACATGAACACTTGAAAAGTCTAAACAGCTTTCGGGGCAAGCCAGTGGGGGATTGGGGGGGTGGGGTTTCTCACATCTGTAATGTAAACCAGCCATTACACAGCTACACAACTTCAGTTATTGAAGATCACAAATCCTATCTCAGGTAGGTAAGCACTGAAATTGAACCTCCCTCCCCATCATTGCAGCCAAGTGGATTATGGTGAAGATCCAGACTATTTTCCTAGCTTTTCCTGGTGGTGTTTATAATTCATTTCTGCTTCATACTTGCTCCCTGAGTGACACAGTGAGGGACTTGAAGCACTGGTGCAGCAAGGTGTTTCTCCTTAGCCCCCACCCCACCCACATGATATCTCCGGTAAATCGGTATATATAAGGAACATGCAGTTATTCATTTTTTTAAAAAACAAACAAACAATTTTACAATCAACAGCTACTATATCCCATGGTTCGAATTAGTTTTTGCTTTTTGGAAACATGTGGCAGGAGCAAGCTTGATAATTTTTTATTGCACTTTTGGTGCAATCTTCCTTTATTTTATTTTTTTACATTAATGAGCTTGCTGATTTTGGTGCTGCTCACAAACTATTACATGTTTAAAAGCTCACAGGGATCATTTCTTCCAGCTTATATAGTCCATGAATAATAGAACGTTCTATCTCTTGATTCTCGAAGGCCAACCAAATACCCCAGTTCTGAGAAGGGCAGCTTTTTGGCATAGAACAACCAATCACATTTGAAATAAACTGATGAAACTAACAGTGTAACAGTGTAACAGTGTAACAGTCCTGTGTAACTCTTGCACCGGTGTAACAGTAGATCCACCGGTGTAAGTGCACTTATGCCAGTGTAACTTACCATATGCTGACGGACGCAGGACGGATACCGGTGTAACCCCCCTCAGACGCCACGCATGCACAGCTTGGATGTGGGACGGACGCCAGCACAACTCCGTTGGCGCAGGGGGCATTCTGGGGCATCTGAATGCCCCCTGCACCTGCAGAGTTGCAGCAGCATCCATCCCACATCCAGGTGTCCAGAGGGGGGGGTTACGCTGGTGTCCGTCCTGCGTCCGTCGGTGTATAGCAAGTTACACTGGCATAAGTGCACTGACACCAGTGGATCTACTGTTACACCGGTGCAAGAGTTATACTCTCGATGGTGGCTCACATTTGCAACTACCGTAAATCACCTTATGCGGCCAGAACACTAGTTCCAGCGGCATAAGGGCGCCTTAGGATTGGGCTGCCAATCTTTTTGGGGCCTAGGTTTGGGTAAATTTGCAAACTGTTTTACTTGCATAATTAACACAGCTGTAGCTTCATGGCTTGCCATATTGAACTATCACAATTTGTCATATAAGCAGTTGTCACAGGCAAGTAACTACATCTTACCACGTCAAGCAATCATGTAATGAGAAGTTTAACTGGGAGGGGGACTTAGTTATCAAATATCCGGTGTCAGCTGTCACTATCCCCTGACCTGCCAAACCCTATTCATGCAATAGATTGTTTGTCAATGATTGTACATCAAAAATGAGGCAACAAGTCTGCCTGCTTTTTCAGAGTGCCCAAGTGTATGGAGTACCACCTATGTATTCCAGTGTACATTTGTCAAGATGTTGCAGACATGCATTTGAATGCCTACCACCTACCACTGCAACAAGGACTGAAGGTTCAAAGGTTGACCTAGCTAGGTTGACCCTCTGATGGGTACCCAACCTGGCCAATCCATCATCCCAATTCTTAAAAGATCCAGTATGGGTATGCCCTTTTATTGTGGTGCAGGGGACAAATTCCATAGAAGCTTATGGGAGCAAGCTTATTCGTTTTTGATAGCTATCTTCCCATTTTGTTCAGCCTCACACTACTTCAGTATACATTTCAAGACTATGTCTGAAAAAACATATCTCTG
Organism: Plestiodon gilberti rubricaudatus; assembly: GCA_026170595.1. Classification (NCBI taxonomy): domain Eukaryota; kingdom Metazoa; phylum Chordata; class Lepidosauria; order Squamata; family Scincidae; genus Plestiodon; species Plestiodon gilberti. The sequence goes on from JANXHW010000001.1 coordinate 83,198,583, forward strand.
TTGCACCATCACACACACTTTTGTGTAAACTAGTGTATAATGTCGTGAGAGTTTTATCTAATATTTTAACCATGCAACAGCAACAATACAGATATTTCAATCTAGAATGAAAATGTGGAAACTGAAACTTGAAAACAAGCACAAAAAGCTCCTTCAAATGAAGTCCCAGAGATCAAATAGCTGCAATCTTAGTAGAAATATAGGATGGAAAGGCAAAAAACAAACAAACTCCAAAACAAAAATCCCCTCCAAAGCGTTCATACCTCAGGCACCCATTCAGCTATCACTGAATCTTGTTGCTGGGGTGTTTTTTCCCCTTTTTCCTTTTCAAATCAGAACTTGTCATCAGTGTGCTATAAAAAGGTTATTTCCATCCATGGAATGCTGTTTTACTAATCATTTTTAAAATATACTGTTTCCACTTTCTGGTCATTTCCCCTGAGGAATCCAAAACGCACCTTGTCATATAAAGGTACATATATAATCTCATAAGGCTGAGTAGCTGAGTGCAAATCACAGTGAAGCAGATCAAATTCTCCTGGTTTTCAAGAGCAGAGAAATTATAACAATCATAAATGCCATCGCTGCTTTCTCAAATGTTTTCAACAGCTTGAGGCAAGTTCATTAAAGCAATGTAGCTCTAGATATACAATAGGGACAAGCTTCTCTGCATGATGTCTTGCGCAGATACAGGAAACCTTTTTCTGAGTTCCATCTGGTCTGATCAGGACTTGTGCATATCTCCTGTTATAGTCCTCTTGAGCAGAAAAGTTAGCCTGACTTTAACTAGTCAATGCTGGTTGAACAACAGCTATAAAGAAAACTGGATTTAGAACACGGGGAGTGAAGACAGACAGACACTGGGCGGTATGAGAGAAGTGGTTTTGCCGCATACTCACTGACCTGAAAATAAATGCCACAGAATGAAGCAAATGTGTCTCGAAACCACTTCCACTATGTTGTAGAATGTACTGTATGTCTATCTTCATCCCAAGTATACTCAGGAAGGAAAAAAAAAAGATGGCCCTAGGAAACCTTCCAGACTCAAATCAAGCTTGGAATCTGAAATCTGGAGCCAAGACACAGCAAATGAGGAAGCACACATCAATTGTTGTTTCGTGATCTATTTTAAAAATAGTTTCATCCTTCTGAAGAGGAAGACAAATGACTTAGGACTCCACTTCATTAGCACAAGGCATACATTGCTCAAGATATGTCCAGCAATTTGCTCTTACTCAGTGATCCTTACCATACATTCGGTTTGAACATTGAAGCCGTATACTGTATTTGAAGTCAGCTTTGAGTAGAATTTTATATGTGTGGTTTTTGGAATGCCAGTATAATCCAGTTATTACTTTGGTAGCAGCCCTGGTGTGAAGTGCTATGACAAAGGCTGAGGCACAAACAAAGGCACAAACTATCCTGCCACCATGACATCTTGCGGTAGCTGCAGTACAGGATTCGTGAATACAAATCTCTAGCTTCCGCTGTGTCATTAACCCCTTAAGCATTCTGAACCTAAACCTCCCTACGCCCTCTATCAAATTCTGAATGCATGGTTATGCTACAGGCTTTAATTGGTTGAACAGGCATTCCTTTCCCTCAATCCTTATCACATCCCTCCTCAGGGTTGCTGTTTTAAAAGAAAAGGAAGGCCAAACAGCATATTTAATGCAATATGTACTGTGACTCACTTTCTGCCTGTTACCATTGCAACCTCTCAATCATTTGCAGGCACTAGACTTTCCCCTTGCTGGTAAAGTGCCCTTTTCAGGGAACATCAAATGTCATTTGCCACCTTGGGCATATGCTTTGGCATGGGAAAGGTGGGATATAAATTCTTTAACTAAATAAATAGATTAAATAATTTTAAACAAACACTGGCTTTCTTTTGCCTGACCATTCACAGTAACCCAACCAGCCAGCTCACAACAATACATCCATTCACTCAACCATCCATATGTTTATGTAGAACACTGTGCTTCTCAGTCTACATGTTTGAACTGACACCATGAGCTGACAAATACAAAAAGTGGCTAGTTAATAAGTGACCCAGGTATTTAGATCAACTAGTCTGAATGAGCTGGACCTACCTGTTCAAGAGGTGTTCTTGCTCTGCCTCTTGCACATTGCACACTGAGGTCTGGCTTATGTAGGTCATTGTTGGATGATGAAACGTAACAGCAGGTTCCGTTCCAAAGGCACTTGATGCCAGCTATCAAATGGAAGTCACATCCATTCCACACTGTCAATCAGGTGGACTGACAGGGAGGAAACTCAGCTGACATCAGCATTGGATTTTTCAATCCACCCAGATTATCCTCCAGGCAGGAGCAGAGATGAGGAAGGAGGGACTGTAAGAAAGGCAGGTACTAGGTCAATGTACTAGGTCAAGGGATTGGGAACAAGGATAAGAGCAGGGAGCTGTATGCATACAAGTTTGGCTATTGGACAAAAGACTGGGGTTAACTCAGAAGTATACGTATATAGACAGCAAAGATCTGGGAGAACCAATTGCAAAGCTGGGACTAGAAATAACTGGAGGTCCAGTGTATGAGTATGAGTAGTGGTCCATTCAACAAACCAGAGTAGCTACTAGAAACAGCCCCAACCACTTCCAGGATGTAAAACAGTGCTTGGACCAAGGCTGGCTAGATTGGACAGTTAAAATAGGTTTGAACTGACATCTGGATATATGACATAATATTACACAGATAGTTGGAAAGCCCCTTTTCCTTAGTAGGAGGCTTCATAGTCATTGAAGACTACTTCTCTAGCTGGACTCCTGAGCCTTTGTCTTTTTCCCTCCACTTCCCCCATCACTGTTTGCCTGCTGCTTGTGTGGTATTTCCATGTAGTAGCCAACCTTTTCATTACACTACACATGCACAGTATCCTGAAGATGAAATGGCAGCTGGGACTGTGTGTGTGTGTTAGAGTGACTGAGTATGAATTCAGGTCGCCCGCGACTGTGAGACAACATTAGAAGAAATACTTTCATAAAGCAACATTTCTTCCCACTTTCAAAATTCAGTAATATATAATACACCATCATTAGGGCTGTCAGTTACCCCAGGACACACTATTTAAGATCAAAGAACTCTCTTCAAGCTTTTTTCAGCTTTGTACTGCACATCTTTATAAAAATCCTCTGTTGCCAAAATACTTGCCTCCACAATTACTTCCATCAAATGCCTGGAAGTGATTCAAACTACTCTGCATACCTGTGAAATGAGAGTTGTATTCATCAGTTACTTGAAATGCCTGAAAAGTATGACAAGGGGAAAAGAAACACGCGCAGCATTTCTCATGGGAAAAAAAAAGAACCGCACTGTCTTATTGACTCAGCCGAGCTGTTCTCTGCCCAGTCTTTGTGGATCAGCCAAATTGCTGCACTCTGCCTGCCTTCTTGTCCTGGGTCAAGGGATCGGAAGAAAAGGGTGTGGCTTTTCAAACTGCTGAATCAATGGGTACTAAATAATTTTGTAAACATGTTCAAAATGATTGATACTCATTTCATATCCTTCAACTGCTGGCATTTACAAAGTCCTATGTGGTTTGGAGCAGTCAGAACATGGCTTATCGCAAGATCTATCAGCATGAGCCCATGATAGGCTTGGGCTGCCCGACACTGGCCTCCATAGCATAGAGCTCATGGTAGAGAAGATTTGCTAAGACGTGAAGTGAAGTGAAGGCCTTCTTTTCTGTGACCATGAAGACTGCACCGAATGATGCCTACCTGATCCCATCCCTGAAACTTTCAAAGGGTCTAAAAAACATCTCCCTTTAGGTCTTTTAAGATTTATCATCCTATAGACCTGACTATGTTTCACTGAGTATGTTTAGACCATGACTGTGTTTTAACATATCCATCATGTGTTTTAGGATTGTCCCATAATACGAAAAAGTTGAAAAGAAGTTCTGCAAACAAATTGGTGATATTGCAGGGTTCCTAAACAATCCTAAAAGAATGCTTGTCCGATACATCAGGGGTACAGTGTTTGCAAAAGATCTAGAATTAATGACATCTTATGGTGGCAAGAATTTGTATAACCACAAAGTGGAAGGTTTATAATTGGTCCTCCATCGGTGAGTAGAATGAAAAAATACAGAAATTAGCTGTAATGTCAAAACATATATATTATTAAAAAAAGACCACACAGAGACATGCTTGTAGAATAACTGAGCTTATTAACCAAATTTTGGAATAACAGTTTCCAAGGCAACTTGCATTGCTTTTCTCTGTTTATTTTTTAGAGTTTGGTGAAGTATACCTGATTTATGACTTTATCATATTATTTACTGAAAATATAGTAAATATTTTTATTAAAGTACTAGTCTTATGGCGCAATCCAGCTCCCCCAGCGCTGGGTGTCATAAACCTGCCGTAAACCACATTTATGGCACCCAGAGAGTAAGGGCCACCGGTGCAGAGGCCGGCGGCCCACTCTCCCCTGGCGCACTGTCCCTGTGCCTGTCGGACCAGGTAAGCCCTGCACCAGCCAGTGCAGGGGCAGGGGAAGGGTGGACCAGGCAGCGAGAGAGGGCGGCCATTGGCCGCACTGGGCAGGGAGAGGGCTGGGATATCGGTGGTGAGATCTCTGAAGAGCAAAAGAGTGTACATAAATAGGTGAAGGTGTTCACAAGACAACATGTGAAAAATTGTTGGGAGATGATAGATAGATAGATGATAGATGATAGATAGATAGATAGATATGGTTTAGCCAAAAGTAGTCACATATTTTGAAACATTATGGCAGCGTTGAAAAAAATCTATCAAATTAGGGTCAGCACAATCCTGTCTAGCAGGGCACGGCGGCACAAATAAGGCGCCCGTCGCATCCTGCACAGAATGGGACCTGCGCCGACGGAGCTGGAGGCTTCCTTGAGGAAAAGGGACATTCATCCCTTTACCTCAAGTAGAGCTCCAGCCGCCCCAATGGGTCTACTCAAATGTGCACCAGCTATTTTGCTGGTGCACATTTGAGAGGCCCATATAAGGCCCAACAAGCCCAGGAAGGGAAATAGATATATCGGAGGAGGTTGCTGCCGAACCATCACCCTTCCTGGCCGACCAATCCCACTCACCCTGAAATTCCCCATTCCACCCTCCTCCACCCCTCTTGCGGGCACCTACCTCTCCACCGCAGCATCCATCTGTCCCACTGTGCGAGCAGAGCGGCAGACTTCTCAGCCGATGTCGCTTTCTCTCTGGGTGCTGCAAACGTGCTTTTCGGCATGTTTGCGACACGTTAGACTGGTGGAGCAATTGTTTCACTGGTCTAAAAGTAGACAGGATTGCATTGTGAGCAGAGGCATTTCTACGGACTCCCTGCCCGTTGCCTTCGCCACGCGGAATGGCTCCGACGGCAAGGGGGCGGGGCCTCCTTGTTCCGGTTTGTAAACAGGGACTAGGACGGGGCACAATTTACGGTACTGCCCCTATCGTAGAAACGCCTCTGGCTGTAAGTTAGTTAGTCAGTTAGTTAATGGCAGGAATCAAGAACTGGCAACCCATGTAAGTGTATGTGATAGTGGTTATGCATCAAAAAGGAATAAAACAAACCAAATCGGGGAGGGGGGGTCAGCATTTGGATTGGCACTCTACAAGGTGGCAACATTTTGCATGCACACCACCTTAGCCACTAGACTATGAGCCATCCTTGTCATATACCAACCTAGCTGTCCACTTCCCTGGCGCTTGTACATCCTGGCCTTAGCACTTCAAATCCAGGTACAGTTTTAAAATGTGATTGACAATTTCTGCACAGTTGAATCCAATCATTGCTAATGACATTATCAGCAACATATGAAAGTAGAGATGGGAAGAATCCAAAGTCCAAGCATAATTTCTTTCAGCCTGGTACAAATTTGTGACACAGTATGTGGTTTGGTTCACCTTCTTGAGCCATCTGGATTGATTTATTAAACTATATCTTGATCTGTGTAGGCACCTCTTGACCTCATTTGAGAACCTATATGGCATCTTATTTATCTTATCTCTATTTTGGCAAGCCCTAGTCTGGCTGCTGATGTTATTAATCAATAAGAAGTTTATGTGGCGTGGTTGGAATATGCCATACAGGACCCTCTAGGGCTGCTGTTTTTTAATTTTTTATTGTAAATCACCTTGAGTAAGATATTTTTTAGAAAACCAAGTAATACATTTTGGCATAAATAAAAATGTAAAGACTTAACATTTCTTGATATTTTCTCTGGTTAATCTGTGATTTTATATCATTGGTCACGAATGAAGCATTCTAGTTACATTAAAGTACATGAATAATAAAAAGATATGAATGTATGCAGGCAGAATTTATCTGGACTGCAAGTTATTTACCTGAAACTCAAACCAGAAACTCAGCTAAAATAAAGTTGGGGGCTCCTATTTCTCAGTAACATACGATGACTGAGAAGTCTGCATTCATTCCAGATGGCCAATCTGCCCTTCTCTCACTACTGTTTTCCGAGAAGTAAGAAGAAAAAGGTTAAGAAGCAGCACTGTTGCACTCGAAACAGATGGAATCATGCAAAACAACTCAATACACAGCCCAGTGTTTTGAGATGCTACTTTTAAATGGATGTTACTTTTAAAACAGAACGCCAAAATCAATACAAATCTTTGATTTCTAATATTTATGCCCATAAATAAATAAATGTTTCTCTATGAGACTTGGGGTATACGGGTAAAGATGCCATGTAAAAACATCCAGCCAGAATAAAAACAATAACCAACACTGCTTACGTTTTTCCAAATATTTAGAAATTGCAAGGCAGACAAGAAATCATTTAAAATCCAAAGCTTGAGTGTGTATAGGATTTTTTACATGGCATCTTTACCCGTATACCCCAAGTCTCATAGAGTAACTGCAGGCCATGAAAGCTTTCAATCTAAAATAAATGTTTCAAGGAAAGAGAAAATCTGAACACTTTTGGCTTCATGTATGATGTCTGGGTCCCCATGGCCTGGACTCACCTGCCGACACCTGGATGCTCCCGATGCCAGCATGGATTGCACACACACCCCGGCCGTGAGGGGAGCAGCCACAGTGGCACCGCTGCTGCCAATAGAGATCTCGCCAACCTGGACTCCAGCAGGATCAGCCTCAATGCGGCGGCTGCCACAGCTTTGCAAGAGCTGCCCTGCCCTGCCAACTCTGGCAGCACTGGCGAGTTCGCTGGTGGCTGCCTGAGCACCACCTGCCAAACCAAGTAGCTGGGGTTTCGGGGCCGGCTGGCAGAGGTGCAACTGGCTGACAGATGGGTGGGGGACGGGGTCATGACTCAGATGGCCCAGAGGCTGGGAGGAACCCCGCCAAGCATAACTGGTCAAGCACGGTTGAAGGGTCTAGCGGCCCCTTTAACAGGGCCAGCAGCATCAACCCGAGAGGAGGACGGGAACGGCAGGACATTGTTGTCACTGCCGTTAAATAACTAGTCTCATCAAAAAACAGACCAACAGTTAGCTTCAAATGGATGGTGCTAAGAACATGGACAGCCCAACAGCATTCCATGGGCTTGATCCAGTTCCACCACCACCACTCCCACCACCACTCCCCCTCCCACCTATTTAAAAAAAACCCAAGTGCACAAGTCACAATCACGTTTAATGTATTGTCTAGCTTGGCCCTAGGTCTTCTTTTAATGCAGCACTAGTGCAGGAAGAGTTTCCCTGCTGAGCTATTTCATTTTTATGTTGACAGATTACAAGTCCAGAAAAAGCTCTAATATAATTAATACATAGCTCTCTCTGCCTCCATAGATGTTTCGTTTTGCACTCCCGACTTTAAGTGGCTGTCAGTCACATCATCTTCACAGAGTTTCTGTTTAAGAATGTTGGAGCCACTGAATGGTCTGTGCCACAAATGTCACAATACTGCACATGACGTTCTGTGAGACGACAGCATGACTGTTTCCTAACACTGAATTCTTGATTTTATTATTTTATATACCAAGATAGGAAATTTTCCTACATGATTTAAATGTACTAACAATTGGTTCCTCAAACCACTTAAGTAAAAATCCTTGTAAAAATTACTTCTTCCTTCCCATAATGCATCAGACCCCTTTTCTCCCTTATGGCAGTGTTTTTTTTTCCTCAAATACAATCTCAAATGAAAATGGAAGGGGAGTGTGATGGGTCCACTGCAGGCTGAAGTGGTCCCACATGTTCCCTCATGGCCTCAGACAAGGTTGGTCAGCCTCACATGTCCTCAGTAGTCCTCTCTGTCACAGCTGTTCACCAAGGTCCCTGAGCACTCATTGCTGCCTCCTCATTGGCTTCCTGGTTCCTTTTGAAAGAGCGCAGCTAGTCACACATGTATTGAGTCCTCCCCAACTCCCGAGAAACACTCAAGTTCTTGGTGCAGGTAATTATTGTTGCCCTGGCAACCATCTGTAACCATCTGGCTCAACATCCCCCATCTTTTCTCCATTTGGGCAATACATTATTAGGCAATACATGTACCCACCCCCATGGGCTTTCTTGGATTCCCTTAGTCTACCCAGTTCTTCTCTCAGGTCTGGCCAAGGATTCCAACCATGGAGAACTCATAGTTTTGGCAGAATGCCAATTATTATTACAAACAGGATGCATGTGGAGAGAATGCTTGAATATTGCAACGACTGTGGAAATGCTGTGCACATCTGTGCATCCTCCTGGGTCACTGTCAGTGACGACTGGAACACTCAATGTGATGGGTGGGGTAAGGTTTCTCCATTACCACAAAATGTTCTCCTAATTTCAAAAAATCACTATATTCACCAGGGATGTGGATCAAGTCTCTGACTCCAAGTCTCAAGTCAAGTCCCAAGTCTCTGGGTCCAAGTCTCAAGTCAAGTCCCAAGTCTCTGGGTCCAAGTCTCAAGTCTTTGCCCCCAAGTCCCAAGTCTTTGGTTGCAAGTTGCGAGTCCCTATCTATTTAATGGGGAAAACGGATTTAAACCTGAATAAAATTCGACTTGTCGTAAAAGGCTCCAAGTCTCAAGTCGAGTCTTTCAAGTATTTTACAATCACCGAGTCAAGTCCGAGTCAAGTCATTGACGCGACTTGAGTCCGAGGCAATAGACTCAAGTCTACATCACTGATATTCACTTAGTAGTTCACATAAGGTTCGGCAGCCCGCTTCACGGAGCTGCCGGAGGGTTGCCCTGCCCCCACCTCAGACGCGCGGGACGGGGTGCTTGGATGTGGAAGTAGCTGATTGGCTGCTTCCTGTATCCAGGCGAGGCTGGGGGTGGGCGGAGCGAGCAGCGTGCTCGCTCGCCCTCCCTTCAGTCTCACCGGAGCTTTGAGAAGAGATGACGCGTATTGCATTCCATCTGCTCGGCGAGGCTTGGGCCTAGCGCGATCGCGTTTGCGCGCGCATCGGCCCCAACGGTCGAGCACAGCGTGCTCTTGGAGGCTGCGGCCGCGGCCTCCATTTCACGGGCGGCATCTTCGTCGGAGGGGTGGGATCCTTCCCCCTCGCCCAGCCAGGGGCCCTCCCCTGTCATCGGAGGAGCAGCTTGTGGGGCGGCGGTGGCTCCCCCCCACCATCGGAGCGTCTGTGGGGCGCGGGGTTCTTACCCCCCCACCATCATTATAAGTGGGGTGCAGGCTTCCCCCCCCACCAACGACTGAAGGCTTCTCCCCACCGCCACCAACGACAACATCTGTGGGGTGTGGGTGTCATCCCCCCACCATCTGCAGAGTGGGAGTGGGTGTTAGCCCTCCCCCACCAACATGTATCCTCTGGTTAAAACAAGATTACACCACACTTATTGCCGTACATTGCCTTACATAGGCTCTTCCTCTGGTTAAATAAGAACACGTTGCCTGACAGGCTCTGGTTAAAACAAGAGTACACCACATTTATTGCCTTACATAGGCTCACCCTTTGCCTTACTCCCCCTTTGCTTAAAAAGAACATATTACAATTTTAACGATGCCAAAGAAGGGTCAAAAGTCTGGTGGGAAAGCCCCCAAACATCTTCCCCCCCGCCCTCACCCCCGCCCAAACACCGGTTTCTTCTTCCTCTGATGAGGAAGAAGAGGGGGATTGGAGAGCCATGATGGCTAGATTAGAGGCCCTAGAAAAGGAAAGGGCGTTGAGGGAGGCCGGGCAGGGTGATGGGGGTGAAGCGTCAGGGACGCCTAGACGCTCTGCTAGGAAAAAGAAAAAGGGTAAACACGAAGATTTTCTTTCCAGGTTAGCAGCCCTGGAACGGTCCTCCTCTGTGCCCTCGCATACGAGGCCGGTTATAGAGACAACCCCATCTTTGACGCAGACCCCCGCCATGGCCGTGGCTACTGAGTCCCCAGTTGCAGCTCCATCTCTCATGCCTGCCAGCGTACCGGCAGTGTCGGCTGAGTCCCCAGGTGAGGTTTCCCAGCCCGCCCAGAAGGCGGTTACTGAAGTATGGGAGGAAAAAGGGGGGCCGTTGCCCCCGGTCAAAGCGCCACTCCTCCCCATGGTTGGATTCCACCTTACTGGGGTTGGCAGGGTATGGGCTACGTGCCTTTGTGGCAGTATCCTCAGGGGTCCCAGCAGGAGGATCACAGTGGAAGTCAGCCCCGACAAGAGCAGGAGGCAGTTCAGCCAGCGGCAGTTCAGCCTGAGGGGGGTATTCAGCCTCCGCTTGCCCCATGGGGAATGCAGTATCCGGGAGGCGGTTATCCTGGTTGGTGCCCCCCACTCTATTGGGGATATGCCCCTCAGCCCCAATATGCCCCTCAGCCCCAAGGGGAACAGGAACGTCCTCTTACCTCTTATGGAAGCATGGCTCTTCCGCTGGGGGGGGGCACCTTGCGCTGTCAGTTAAAGAAAAGATTTGGTGCAAGGAATACGTAGATATTTTTAGCCTCCTCCATGCTGAGCCGGACCCTGTCCCCAGGGTTGGGGACCCTGCCTGGGACCCCGAGACAGTAAAGAGAAGGAGGATTGATAAAAATTGGCCTAATTGGCTAAGTGGCTTTTTGATTTATATCACGGTGATGCACCAGATGCATCAAAAGAAAACCGGGGATTTAATCAAGTATTTGGACTTGATTCACAGGGCGTCTAGGGATTATGTGGGGCACGCTTGGGTTTTGTATGATGAACACTTTAGAATACGCGTTTCACATGATCCCTCCCTTGACTGGAGAGTTCCACAATGGGAGCTGTGGAACCAACTGGTGGTCCCTTCCCGCCATGTAGAGGGTGACAGGGCAGATAGCGGCCATATGATTTATAGAAATCAGGCATCCAGTAACAAGGTGGGTACGGGTAATCAGGGAGTTCAACCCCCCCGTATCTGTTTTGCGTTCAGCGCATCCGGCAGATGCACCCGACCCTCTTGTTCCTTTATGCACGTTTGTGCGGTCTGCGGGAGGAAGCACGCTGTCTCAGTCTGCTCCCGCGTTGGCGGAGCCAGGCAGATTCCTAGGCCGCAGTCAGGTACGGGGAAGAAGGGGGGCCCACCTGCTGCTCCGGGAAAGGGGCCCAACCCCGATTAGGATTGGGCCCCTTTCCGAGCTGCTTCGTTTTTACCCTAATCGGGCGTCTGCAGCATTTCTTTTAGAGGGTTTTTCTTTGGGCTTTAGAATCCCTTGTTCCCCTCATTCATCCCCCTTTTGGGCGGACAATTTACGCTCAGTGAGGGGTATGGAGGAGATCGTTCGGCGTAAGATACGGAAGGAGTTGGCGACCGGCAGAGTTGCCGGTCCTTTCTCTTCTCTGCCTTTGCCCAACTTGAGAGTGTCTCCTTTGGGTGTGGTACCCAAACGGACCCAGGGCGAATTTAGATTAATTCATCACCTGTCTTACCCGAGGGGTTCCTTAGTCAATGATGGCATCCCTCCGGAGCTCTGCTCTGTTAGGTATGCCTCGTTGGACCAAGCCGTAGTCATGGTAAGGGGATGTGGTAAGGGAGCCTTACTGGGCAAGGCAGATATCCAGTCTGCATTTAGGTTGCTCCCAGTTCACCCTGAGAGTTTTAGTTTACTGGGTTTTCAATTTGAAGGGAGCATTTATGTTGACAGGTGCGTTCCGATGGGCTGTTCGTACTCGTGTTTTAATTTTGAAGAATTTAGTACCTTTTTACAATGGGCATTACGTTTCCGGACAGGTATGGATACGGTTATCCATTACTTGGATGACTTTTTGTTTGTAGGGAGGGCCGCCTCAGGCAATTGCCGGAGGCTCATGGATGGGTTTTCCTCCCTTTGCGAGGAGCTGGGGGTACCTTTGGCTGAGGATAAGACCGAGGGCCCGGTCTCCAAGCTTACATTTTTGGGTGTGGAGCTTGACTCCGTAGCCTGTTGTTCCCGTTTACCTGCAGACAAACTCTCTGCTTTGTCTGAGTTGCTCGCTTCAGCCATATCTGCTTCCAAGCTGACGCTTCGGGAGATCCAGGTGCTAGTCGGGCACCTGAATTTTGCATGCAGAGTGGTAGCCCCTAGTCTTGCCTTTCTCAGGCGGCTTTGCGACGCCATGTCTGGTTTGAAGCAGCAGCATCATCGGATTAAGGTATCTGGCCCCATGTGCCCTGACTTGCGCATGTGGCTGGAATTTTTGAGGGACTTTAATGGCATCTCCTTTTGGAGGGCGGAGCGCTTGTTGGAGGCAGACCTCGAGGTCCACTCCGACGCTGCTGGGGGCTCAGGTTTTGGAGTTTATTTCCGTGGCCAGTGGTGTGCAGCCGCGTGGCCGACCAGTTGGATTGATGGGGGGGGTCATTTTTGACCTCACCTTTTTGAATTTTTTCCCATCGTAGTTGCTGTTCATTTGTGGGGCACAGAGTTCAAAAATTCCACTGTACGTTTCTGGTGTGACAACCAAGCTGTAGTCTTTGTTGTCAACCAGCAGACGTCCAGATCTCAGAGGGTCATGCATCTTGTTAGGGCATTTGTTTTACAGTGTTTAAGATTGAATTGTCTTTTTGTTGCAAAACATGTCCCTGGAGTTCAAAATGGAATTGCCGATTCGCTTTCTCGTTTTCAGGAGGAGCGTTTTCGGGAACTCGCCCCATGGGCTCAAGCGGAACCGGACCCCATGCCGCAGTGGCTCTGGACCCTAGGTTCTCCAGAGCCTATGACGCCATCTGGTCGGCTCTAGCGCCCAGAACATGCAGCAGCTACGGGGGTAAGATCAAGGCATTTCAGGCCTTTCGGCAAACTGAGGCTCTGGGCGAAGTCTGGCCCATACCTCTGGAGCATATCATGCTGTTTATGCTTCATTTGCATGAGAGGGGCCTGTCACCTCGGTCCTTGAAGGTTTATTCGGCCGCCCTGGGTTTCTTTTCAAAAACCTGTGGTTTTAAGGATCGCACCTCCAAATTCCGGATACAGAAAATGCTGGAAGGTTTTCGGAGGGGTCGTCCTCCTACCCAAGACACCAGAAGGCCTGTGTCCACGGACATGCTGGAGCAATTGCTCAATTGCTACGGCAGCATCTGTGCAACCCCTTACGAAGCAATCCTTTTTAGGACTGCTTCTCTGGTTATGTTTTTCGGAGCCTTTCGCCCTGGAGAGATGCTTTGCGCATCTAAGCTGGATAAGTCTGGGCAGGCCCTCCAGTTCGAGGATGTGGTGATTTCACTTTCCATGGCTGTTTTCAGGCTCCGCAGGTCCAAGACGGATCAGCGGGCAAGGGGACAGTTCATTCAATTAAGAAGGGTCTTGGGGTTGTTACTTTGCCCAGTAATGGCGTTGCAGAATTTTCTCCAGGTGCGGGGACAGGGTCCTGGTCCCCTTTTCAGTCATAGTGACGGGTCTGCTTTGTCCCTTTTTCAGTTTCGGGCTGTCTTTCACAGGGCAATAGTTATGTTGGGCTTGTCACCTGCTGAATACGGCCTCCACTCCTTTAGGATTGGGGCAGCCTCAGTCGCAGCGCAGGCGGGGCTGCCGTCTACAGTAGTCCAGCAAATTGGTCGTTGGCGCTCGGTGGCCTTTAGGAGCTACATTCGCAAGCTGTGAACCTGATGGAATGGTAGGTAAGTCGCCTGCGGGCTTGGGCCAGTGGCCTGTATGTGAACCTGCTAGAGTTGCAGGTAAGTTGCCTGCGGGCTTGGGCCAGTGGCCTGTATGTTGGCCTTGTTGGCCTCACGTTGCCCTTGGTCATGTTTTGGGCCAGTGGCCTTTCAGATGACCTGCGCGTCATGGGTGTTAGTCTAGGGACCTAGGTTCAGCTAGATTTTGTTTTGCAGTCGCTTAAGACAATTAGGATGTGTCTTTCGTAGCGTCCTGCTAGGTATTCATTCTGTTATTCTCGTTCACAGATTCCCGAGATGCCAGGCTCACAGAGGTCCTCATTTGCGGCCATTCTATCGTTTTTTGGGCGAGAAAAAGAGCGGCGGCATCGCGTTTCGGGACTCAGCTGGGACTTGGGGACATAGCGGGAGTGCGATGGGCCGCCAAGAGGGGGATGCTTTGGGGCCAGCTGCACTCCCTGCTCCAAGAATATTTGGGGTCTCACCCACCGCCTCAGGTTATTGTAGTGCACCTTGGGGAGAACGACCTGTGTCAGAGGACCTCTGCGTCCTTGAGGCTTCAGGTCCGTAGGGATTTTGCCCTTATTCGACAATGGCTGCCGGGGATGGCTATCCTCTGGTCTTGCCTGCTTCCCAGACGGGTTTGGCAGGGGGCAGTGAACCCCTGCCGGGTGGACATAGCTAGGAAGAAAGTTAATACATACCTGAGGCCTTTCCTTCTTCAGATGGGTGGCAATGTCATCCTTCACCCTGATTTTGTTTTTCAGGCGTCGCACCTGTTTCGGAGCGACAGTGTTCACTTATCCCCACTTGGTAATGATCTGTTTTTATCAGATCTGCAGCAGGGCATCCGTGCCTTTTTGTATAGTTGGGCGGCGGGGGACAAGCGCTAGGCTGTCCCCCCCGTGTGGTAGGTGGCGTGCAGGAGGGGTAGCCAGGGAGGGCTTAGTTGGCATGCATCCTGAGGTAAGCAAGGTCAGGGGGTGAGCCAGGACCGCTCAGACGATGCCGAATCCGGATCGCTGAGGCTGGCTGGCAAACCCCCAGGCTGGATTTGCAATGACCACCTTAAGGAGTGTCCTGAGGGTGGTCAGAGCTGTTCAGCTGCCTCGGCCCCCCCTTTCGGGGTTGGCAAGGATAGACAGCTCGGTCGTGGACCGAGTGTGCCTTGAGCCAGGATGTCATGCCCGATTAGATCTTGGGGGGAGGCAGACGGCTAGGACCGTTTCCTCCACCCTAGCCGCCTGCACACCAGGGGTGGTTTGTAGTTAGTGCCCTGCTGCTGTTAATTTGGTAGTTAATAAAGTGACCCTATATTCCAAGCATCTGTCTGGCGTGTCTTTATTAGGGGGGTGCTGGGGTAACAACAATTCACTTGCATTTGGAAACTAAAGAGATCTATTTAGGGACATAGTTGGGCCTAATGATCCCTGTTTCCTCTGCTACAGAGAATCATACCTGATCTTCCTATCTTCATTGCTCAGCCCCTTCATCTACATAGTCCCACCTGGGGCTCTGTTTCTTTGTCACACTGGAGTGCAAGAAAACCTTGGGAACTGGAGAACCTTGACTTCATATGGAAACAGGAGTCCACCTGCAAAGCAACAGGTTCCAAACACAAGATCATAGTAGCCCAAGGAAACTGGGTACTGTGGTACAGCGTGACCTGGGGGAGCACACAAATTAGCCCTGCCCCCCACCCCAGAGGACTCCTTAGTTCTGACTCCCGCTCTCCTGCATGCAGTGTTTGTCTGCAGAGGATGTACCGAGGGAGGGTTTCTCCCTGTGACTGAACTCCCTGTGTTCCAGATCACATGAAGAAATTAAAGTTTTATTTAATCAATCAATCAATCAATCAATCAATCAATCAATCAATTAAACAACTGATGGGGGTTTAGAACCGGGAAAATCTGGTAAGCCTATCCAGAGGCCACAAGCCGAGCTGACATGCCTAGAGTAACTGGTTTTCATCATTACAAACAGTGCTATTTGTGCAGCTGCTGCCATGTCAGTGTGCTCCATAATATTGGAAATATTGTCAGGTTCCTATTCTGACCGTGGGATAAATATGTTTACAATGATCCCTATTAGGGCAAGCTATCTCCACTTCTTCAAAGGCTAATTCCAGAAAAGTGTTCACATCTTATCAGTTCTGGCCCTGTTGATATTTGAACTTTTCTTTCTTTATGTTGTACAAAACCAATTTGATCAAGCCCCACAATTGACCCAACGTTATGTCCACCACAGCTAGCATACTCAGAGGCCACTTAAGCCTGTAGCGGAAACAAACAGGCCATAATGGGCCTAAAAAAGGCCAAGTGAGTGTGCCTGATGAAGGCTCCCATTGAAACTACAGAGCCACAGATCATGGCAGTGTGAGGGGGGGAGGGTTGTCTTTGATGCTCATTGGCTGCCACCATCCAGCAGGCCCAGCCCAAAGTCCCTTGGTGCCTGGGACCAAGAACTGAGGAGATCCACCTTCTAGCCCCGCAGTCTACCCCTCCAGCCAACCCACTCCACCTGCTCCCAACAGTCCCCTCTCATTTTCAGATCACCCCTGGTCCTGGATCACACCCCTCCCAACCCTTGACTATCCCATTTACTTCCTTCTCTTGCCTCCACTCTTTCCTGCTGTCTGCCATCTGAAAGGTCAGAGAGGAAAGTCAGAGTGGAAATCAGGAGAAAAGTGGTGACTGCCTAGAGTATCTCCCCACTTCTGCCCTGCCTCCCTCTCCTTTTCAAATGACAGCAGGAGGAGGGCAGCAGCAATGATAGATGAAGTGCTGCTGCCAATAATGATAGGGGATGAGATGAGGGGCCACTGGCTGGGATGTATTCTGCTGCCCAGAGCTAGCCCAAGACCTCCTGACACCTGAGGTGGCATGGGAAATGGAGCCCCCCTTACCTGAAGATGTACCAGCCTCTCTGCTCCTACCACTCTCCAATGATCTAAATCAGCATGCTCCTCCCTTCCACATTTCCTCTGCCCCTCTGTCCCCTTCATCTTTTTCCAATCCAGGGAGTAGAAGCAGGAGGAGGAGCAGGGAAAGCAGGTAGGCAGACAGAGATGGACAACCTTCACTGATTTGCTGCCTCAGACAACCACTTCAGTAGTCCTCATGGCTGCTGCTGCTGCTCCAGGTACCACCACTAGGGCTAATTAGAGGTCCAGCCTTGAACAGATTCTTCAGGAATATTCAAGTTTCCTGGCAGATTATCAGCGCAATCCTACCCAGCTCCTCCACTGATGCAGCAGTGGTGGAAGGAGAACGGGAGGCTGTGGGAGGGAAAGGAGATTTAAATTCCTTTTCCCTTCCAAAGCCTTCTGTTCTGCCCTCCATCACTGCTGCACCACTGCTGCACCAGTGGAGGAGCTGGGTAGGATTGCGCTGTAAGTCTTCATGCTATGGTGCCATTGAATGAACCACTGCCTCCATATAATGGCTGTACAGTGCACACCCAAATGCTTGATGGTATGGTTTGCAAAGCGGTCAAAACTGTACAAATCACAGATGCCATGAATACTGATCCTACATGGAGGCTCCAGGTCACACGGAGTGTTCCAGTTGATGCTCAGTTGTGAAAACACAATTTTCTATTGTCCTAAATATGAAACAGCTAGAGAACGTTTTTTAAAGAAATGGTTGCAAAGATATTCAACGTTCTCTGATTCTTTAAGGCTGAAAATATTTTTAAGTAGTTTTTGTAAAGAATGTGTGGTAGATGTGGCAAATTTCTGTTTTATTGTGTGTATAAGTTCAACTTCACAGGTGTATGGCAAATTTTGTTTCAATGTGTTTTTGAATTTTAATTCTATAGGTGTATGGCAATGTGCTATTTAACCTAATAAACTTGACTTGACTAGCTCAGTGGGAGCCCCATGTGCTTCCAAGGCACCAGCTTACCAGCAAAGATTAGCCTAGGAGAGCCAGTTGGAACATGACTGAATGTTTTACAGCGCAATCCTACCCAGCATCTCCACTGGTGCAGCAGTGGTGGAGGACAGAACAGGAGGCTTTGGAAGGGAAATAGGAATTAAATTATGCTTAATTATGTAAATCGCAGCATTCATGTCCCTTTGCTTTGATATTTATGGTTGACTATTAAAGACTATTTTGTAGTGTGGTGAAGGTGAACAGTTTCAAGCATTTGACCTTGTTTTATTTGTCCACAGTGGCTAACCGCTGAGAGTTAAATAATTTCCATGTTATCTCCAACTGACCCATGTCTGGACAACTGGATCATTAGAAGGACATTTTCATAAAATATGGCCAGAGCATAGGTGGGGCTTGGGACAGTTGAAGGCATTATCTGTTTGACTATGGCTTGTATGATTCTTTTGGAAGAGAGCAACTGAGGTCTGTATGAGTTGGATCTCTGTTTTGTTACCTAAGCATAGAAAGTGAGCCTCCCGCTGGATGGCAATAACAGTGTCTTCAAAATGAAATGAGATCGCTTTGCAACAGTTGCAGTGAGGATTCATAAGGATCGCCTGACTACAAATGCTGTTTGTTTTACTGGTGATGTATTATGACGATGACAATCTTGCATGGAGAGTGTTGAAAGATGGTTTGGAAGCCCCTCCAGGGATCTTGGAGATGTAAAGCACTTTCTCCACACATCCAGATAATCATTTTCATTGCATTTCACTAGTAGATAATAAACAACAGAAATATAGGCACTTGTTTTAAAATACAGGGACAAATCAGAAGTAATGTAACATGGCATAGCCAGTTCCCTGTCTTATCAAGTAAGCAATATCTTGCCAGCATAATCAGGCTGCAAAAATGGCTGACTGTCAACTGGGGACGCAACATCAATTAATCATTTCAGAACTACCACGACAACAAATACAGGTGGGCCCCCATATCCGCTGGGGATATGTTCCAGGCTCCTCCATGGATACTTGAAACCGTGGATAAGAGTGAACACCCCCCTCCATGGTTTCCTGAGGGGCCCCCCACCCTGCCTCCCCTGCGGGCAGGTGTGTATCCCCCCCAGCTCTTATTTTTCTTTCAGCAAGCTTTGTTTCTTCCTTAAAACAAACAGAGAAGCAGCCTCCATTGCAGGCAAGTAGAACGAGAGCCTTTCAGAGCCTTTCTAGGACTTGCAGAGCCTTTCTAGGACTTAGTCTCGTTCTACTTGCCTGTAATAACTTCTCCTGTTTCTTTAAGGAAGAAACAAAGCTTACTGGGAAAAAAGTAAAAGCCTGGG
This sequence comes from Plestiodon gilberti rubricaudatus, assembly GCA_026170595.1. NCBI lineage: Eukaryota > Metazoa > Chordata > Lepidosauria > Squamata > Scincidae > Plestiodon > Plestiodon gilberti. The sequence goes on from JANXHW010000001.1 coordinate 83,217,750, forward strand.
GGGGTGCCCGTGATCCGTGGATAACTGAAACCGTGGATAGCGAATCAGTGGATATGGGGGCCCACCTGTATGTTTCTTTATTATGTTGTAGTTCCACAGTACCTCTTTCGAGCTCTGAGCAGTATACATGGTCAATCCCTCCATTCCCCACCCTGCCCCTTTTATCTTCATAACAATCCCATGAAGTCGGTTATTTATGCAGAGAGTTTTTAATGACTGGTCTAATGGCACCCAGCAAACTCCATGCATTTGGACCCAAGTCGTCTCTATCCAGTACAGCAGAAGACTCTTATGATGCTGCAGATAAGCCCACCCCAGTTCTGCAGAGCAAGGATTGTTCATTACACTGAAATAATTTATTATAACATATCCAGACATACTAGATATCACACTGGTAGACAACTCTCTCTCCCAACCACTCAAAAATGCAACCAAAATAGATATCCCTGTTTATCTCTCACATAATCAAAGAGTGGGGAGAGACTAAAAATGAAACAATAAAGAAATACTAAAAAGTAGCCATGGAAAAGTACCATATAGAAACTTAGGCTGCACTACCGTGCACAGTGACTGGGTAAGGCCCAATGATGAGCACAGAAGGGATTACTTCAGAGTAAGCATGCATAAGATTGTGTTGACAAAGTAATTAATACAGTCCTCTTCCCAATATCAACTGAGGGATTTGCAGCCCATTGATGGGAAAAGAAACAAGGCATGATTTATATGAAATGCCGTGCAATGTAATGTCATTTTCTAGACCTATCATAAAGCCATACAGTCCTTAAATGACTACTGACATCTGGCACTCCAGACAGATGGGGACTTGAAACAGCAGAAATCCAGTTGCGTGGGCACCAGAACTAGTCATGCCAAACACAAGTAATTAGCGTTCCTCTTTTCCTACATGTTCAGGGCCTAGTCAATGGAATGCCACTGGAAAGGGATCTTGAAAAATAACTCCTCATTGCATGATTGTTGCATTTATTAAAGCAAGTGTTTTCATCACAGCTAGAAAATCTTAGACTTCTTATGAATACCAATAGGCCACCTCTCATGATAGGATTTTTTTTTTAAAGACTGCTAATCCATGTGAAAAAAATCTCTCTGTAATGGAGGCATTTTGGACACAGTTTTAATTACAATCACATTGCAGCACTATACCGCCACCTACAGGAGGCCTCTGAATTTCTATCATTTGTATAAAGCAAGGCAAAATGTTAAGGTGCTTGAAATGCTGCATGCAGTAAAAGAGGAATCAATCATATCAGAAAGAGATGACATTTGAACATACATCTGGAAAACCATTCAGGGTCTGAACTGCCCCCAATAGATGTGTCTTCTGGAATAATGCTTTTTGGAATCATTTTCTAGCTGTGTTCTGCATCATGCATACTTGCATACACACACACACACACACACACACACACACACACACACACACACACACAGTGGTGCATGCATGCATACACACACAAATCTTAAAATTAAATTACTGTCTGCAATCACATTGACTATAATAAGCACACAATAATGCTGCTAGTATCTGCATTGTATAATGTATCTGAAACAATAGAATCACAGACTTAATTTTTTTAAAAAAAAAATCATCAACATCAACATTTTCCTAGTGGCAAATAGGCTTTTAAGACTGGGACCATAGAAACTGTGTCCTCAGAAGCCAACTGAGGAATGTGAAAGGGAAATCACAGTGTGCTCTGCAGTTGTGGAACAGTTTCCCTCAAGATCCTTTCCAAGTGTTGAACTTGCGTTCCTTTTCCGTTTCATAATTCTCAGGATCAGTCCATAAATACTAGTCTACAGAAGCAAGAATCAAAGATCACAAGCCCATTGACGAGCTAACAGTGAGGTAGTGAGTTTTGTACTGCACCTTATTTATTCAAGCAGAGGTTGATTGTGCCACTCATTCAGTGAGTGCAGGAGGTTAAGTACATTTGGGCTTACAGTAAAAGGATCTGTGGGATAAAGTAATCATAGTTGTAATTGGCAGTTTGGAGTATATCTGCAAAAGAGTTCTCTCTTTTTTAACATCCAACTCGTGGGATTTTTTTCTGCCAAAAGTGAAGGTTGAAAAAAGTATCTTGAAGAGAAGGTACTTCCTGGTGTAGGGCAACTTTGTGTTGCTATTACTCCTTCAACTACCCTGGGATCACAGCCCACAGTAGACTTGCTTTACTAACCAACTTTCCAGCGCCGGTGCAACTGCAATGTCCCCTCACCAAATGTTCCCTCGCCTTGAAGAGGTCTCCATGACTGCCCCTGCACTGCAAAATGTAGCGTGCACCCTGTTGGCATGACTACACTGGCGCTGGAAAGTTGGTTAGGATTGCGCCGTTAGTTCCCACCTGCCATGTCAGTGTGGAGGGGACCAGCACAGACTGAAGACCTAGAAGTGTGTGAACAGTGGGGCTCAGATGCTCTGTATAAAAGGATCTCATCCCTAATGGAAGCTGTCTGGGTTTCTCGTAAGTCATGTTCTGACTCCAAAACTACATCTAAATGCACCATGTCAGAAAATTTGCCACAACCTGGCACTTTGTGGCGACACTTGTTTGGGGCAACTGGGGCTCATTTTGTTTTGGCCTAACATATATTCCTGATGTCTTGGCTTAGACATACTAATGACTAGCAAATTAAGATCGCCTTTCAAACACATCTGTGATCCTGTGCTATCAAAGCCATTCCTGCTCCTTAGCAGTAAATTGCTTCTGCACTATTCTTTCAAAAATGGTTTAAAGAAACAAAATGCAAGGCTGAAAATGCAGCTTTCATATGCAAGGATGTCACTCTTCGTTTTTCTCAATTCATCTCCTTCTTCCAAACTCTCCCTTCCCCAGCCTCACCATCATGTTGTCTCTTGCTATGTGGCCTGCATCTCTTTTTTCCTCCCTTTCTTTTCCTGGAAAGTCGAGACTCAGTGAATTACGGCACAGTCTGTCTCAAAGCAGCATGCTGGCTGACTCCCTTGGGCAATCTTGTGCCAACTGGATTATATCAGAGCATTTGCTTTCCCAACAAAGAGGCGAAGGTACAGCAGATTGGAATAAAGAGCAGCCAACCTTGTCGCTAGCAAATTAACTCAGACCATTAAGCACAATGGTCTTTGGTAGGCCAAAGAGGTCAGCATTTTGAACTAAATACTGACCTTCAACTCATCCAGGAGGAAATGTGTACCCTAATGCTTGCTGCTACCCTCACACACTTTTAAAAGCTTCTGCAGAGCCCCATGTTTTTGTACAGTCAATCAAATCAATTAACACATTTTATAGCAAGTCACTCATTTTTACAGAGTACAGAAAATCAAGGAAACCACACGATAGCCATGCAAAATAACTTTAATCACAAAGAAGGGAACTCATTGCACTTAATCTTAAATCAATTTAAGAGCCAGGATGGTGTAGTGATTTGGGAGTCGGACTTAGACCTGGAAGATCCAGGTTCAAATCCGTGCTCAGCCATGATGCTTCCTGGGTGACCTTGGGCCAATCACTACCTCTCAGCCCCACCTACCTCACAGGGTTGTTGTGAGGACAAAAAGGAGGGGAGGAAATATGTACACCACTCTGAGCTCCTTGGAGGAAGGGCAGTATAAAAGTGTGAAAAAATAAATAAAATAAAGAATTTAAAAATGGTAATTCAAAAGGTCAGCTGTGAGAAATGTTCTTATGTTCTTATGAGAAAGACAATGCACATTTATGATAAATATATATATGAAGGAAATTTTATAAATTAATTGGCTAAGGAAGACGGTTTTAGTGGGGCTGTATCGAAAATGCCCTGATCAGGGACTGGAACCCCAGCAGGAACAAGTGTTAAAAGCCCCTCCCCCCAGTGGTTTTGTCCAGTTTCACAGTTTGGTTTTGTCCAGTTTGGGCACCCTCTCCAAGAATATTGTCAAGAAAGTTATTTTTCTAAGAATCACTTGTAAACCAAGGGCTCAGTCCAGCCTAACTCAGGCACAGTTGAGGCCCAATTGTGGCCCAAACTAGGACCGAGTTAGGCTGCAACTGTGCCTGAGTTAGGCTGGAGGCAACAGCATTGGGCCAGGATCGCGGCAAAACTTACCGCAGAGGCAGGCAGGCTCCTGTGGGGAGCTGTCAGTCTTGTGGAAGCGAAGAGCCCCCTCCTCAGCCCGTCTGCGTGCACCTACCACAGCTGCTGCAGCGGTCGCAGCAGATGGGCAGCCACAGGCGGGCCTGCAGGCACTGCGCGTTTGACAGTCAGCTGAAGGGCAGAGGTTGTGCCAGTGCCAGCTGCCCCAGGGCACCCTGGGCATCAGCCACCTGCCGCAGGGGGGAGTGCGACTGCCCTCCCTCCTGCAGACTGCGATGCCACCCCCAAGCCACGGTGAGGCTGCACGTGGGAGTCATGGGGGGGTGAGCGGGGGAGAGAAGGGAAGGAGGGGGTGGGAACGGCACGCACAAGGGGGGTCTCATGAGGTCTGGAACCGCCTCCGCCAGGACATGCCCGTGCGCTGCCTGAAGCCCTGGGCCTCAAGGGCCGTGGCAATGCCCACAAAGAAGGCATCCCAGCATGCCTTCTGCTCCGTGCCCCGGCCAAGACCGAGAGATGCCGTGGGCTTGTCTGATGCGAGCGGGAAGGGCTCACGCAGCTCATCACACCCCCAGATGGGGCAACGTCGGCACCTTGCGGCAGGCGCTCTGGCGGCATGGGGGGTGCCAGCGTCCATCATCAGGGAGTGGGAGGGGAGGCAGGCACACTGACAGGGGGTGCTGGGGAGGGGCACAGGTTGGTCAGAAACAGACAAACAACACGGCTGGTGGGAGAGGGATACAGGGAGAGGGGTCTGCAGAGACCGATAGGGGCACAGGGGGCACTTCGCAGATGGAGGCAATGCAGGAACGGGCGCCTCTCATGCAGACGGACCGAGGGCGGACACGGACGCCGTTGATGGGCAGAAACGGACGCCGGTGACGGGCGGACAGAGGGCGGAAACGGACGCCGGTGACGGGCGGACACGGACGCCGGTGATGGGCGGACCGAGGGTGGGTGAGAGCCCCGGTTGCTGAAAGGGCTCTTCACGGACGTGGCGGACGTGCGCCACAGTGCCCGTCAGTGTTTGCCTGCCTGACAGGCCCCCCAACTCCCCCCTCCCCTCTGGTCCCAGAGGGTCCGGCAGCCCCCCTGCTGTGTTCTCCCAGGGATGGCTGTGGCGGACCCTGGCTGGGATTCATGCAGAGGCTTGTGTGCTGGGGCCTGCCTGTTTGGGTGTGTGGGGCAGTGCTTGTGCAACATTGGGGACATGTGTTTCCAGGGGCATCTTTATTGTTCTGGAACAGTGGCAGAGATGGCCGGGCGTGGCTGCCAGGGGTAGGCACAGCAGCCTCTAGGACCACAGCAGCAGCATCAGGCGAGCCCCATGGACCTGGAGATGCGGGCTCTTCCCCTGTGGAACCACGGCCTGCTCCATAGAAAGGGGAGGGACAGCAAGTAGGCAGCCAGGGCGGTGGGGCAGCAGCAGCAGCTGAGGTGGGTTGCAGGGCAGGCTCCCAGACCTCTCTGGCAGCATCAAGGCAGGTGACCGTGGGGCAACCAGACTGCAGGCCCAGGGGTGCTCCCCGGACGGTTTGTGGTAGTGGGCATTCCTGGGGGGACAAACAACATGGGGGTGTTCCATGGCAGCTGCTGCGTGGTAGCAATCGCCATTGAAGAGGAGCCAGTGTGCCAGTTGCAAAGGTCTGCAGGGAGAGAAATCAAACACAGCTGAGTGGTGTGAGACACATAGCCTGGTCTGCGCTCCTTCCCTGGGTGTAAGGTGAGCATGATCCTGTAAGGGAAAGGGGTCAAAGAGAGAGACAACAACACAACTTGGGGGTCACAACCATGGCAATCCTAGCAATACTGACCTGTCGGTAGACCCTGTGGAGAAAAGAGGGGGGGGGAACAGCTGGTGTCTACATATGGGTTACAGTTCCACACTCATGGCATTGTGTGCTCACATTAATACAGGCAGCTATGAGACAAGACATTGGTATAGAGGCATATCATGGCAGGCTATGCAGGCAGCTATGAGATAAGACATTGGTATAGAGGCATATCATGGCAGGCATTGCAGGCAGCTATGAGACAAGACATTGGTATAGAGGCATGTATCCTACCTATATTTCTCTATGCAAAGAGGCAGACGTCAGACCACATGTCAGCACAAACCCTGCACTTACCTGCTGGTGTTGTTGCCTGTATGGGGGGGGGGAGAGAGGGGCTGGGAGAAAGACATGGGTTAGCAAACACTTGCATGGAGACAGCTGCCCAGGCACAGCAGTAAACAGTTTGGCCACAGGCAGAACAGCCCTCTCTGCCCTAGAGGGGGGCAGAGAGGAGAGAGGAGAAGAGAGAAGTGGGGTGTTAGAAAAGTTTTCAAAGTCCCACTTTGTGGCTGCTGGGGGACAGAACCCCACGCCACGTGCTCAGAGAGAGAGAGAGAGTGGAGGGCTGGGGCTGGGCTTTTGTGGGAAAGAGGCTGGGTGGGGCTGGGTGCTGATAGGGTAACTATTTGGGTCCATGTCCAGAGTTAGGCCACACCTGTTCGGTCCTAACTCAGGCCCAACTCGGGCCCAGGGTGTTAGAACTTTTCAGGAGAGGGCTGGTGTGGGTAAGGTAAAATGGCTCCTATGGGTCTCCTCACATTTGGGTCCACCCTTTTTGCTGGTCCAAATTTTGTGCCTGAGTTGTGCTCGAGGGGGCGTGTCAGTGGCTCTCCAGTGTCTGGAACCGGACCAAAATTCGTAACCGCCCCCGTCACACCCCCGACACGCCCCCAACACACCCACTTTTAGGCTGCAATTGTGCCTGAATTGTGCAATTGTGCCTGAATTGTACCGCAGTTGCCTTGGGCTGGACCGGGCTGCAATTCAGTCACAATTGCAGCCCAACTCAGGCACAATTCAGGCACAACTCGGGCCTAAAGCACTTGGGCTGCAATTGTGCCTGAATTGTACCGCAGTTGCCTTGGGCTGGACCGGGCTGCAAGACTCATACTAACTATACTGTATTTTTAACTTGGGAAGAAGTTATATCTCATAATTTAAAACATAAAGGCGAGGAAATAACAGTTTGCCATGGAAATACTAACAGAGTCTTTATAACACACACTACAGGCACCTTAATAAAGGCACTAGGCATGGTGGTTTTGAGCCAAAAGTAAAAGGGCTTCTTAACAATGTATTAACTGTGTTAAAATATATTAAACATTAATGTATTCCACTCTGTGTTGAAACCTCTAAATATTACTTTTAATGAGTTGCTAGGATCTCCATCCTTCCAGTGCAGGCAGCATTATATATATATTTGTGTGTATGTGTGTGTGTGTGTGCGTGCGTGCGTGCGTGCGCTCTCTCTCTCTCTCTCTCTCTCTCTCTCTCTCTCTGTGTGTGTGTGTGTGTGTGTGTGTGTGTGTGTGTGTGTGTGTTTATACTGTACTGTATATACTTTTCAAATGCACTACTTGCAGCCCTTTAGAAATGAAAAAAAAATGCTACACAGGGAGACATCTTTTCTTGGATAAGCCAAGAAATACACTCTGAGTCTGCTGAGACATTTGTTCATGTATGTCTACAGCGAGAATGTATTTAAATATATAACAAGTTTGCTACAACATATAAAATGAGCTTGCTCAAATTATATGCTGCTTTTCAACAAAACGTAGTTCACAAAGTGGTTTACATTGCTAAATAAATAAATGAATAAATGGTTATGTTAACACAGAGTGCCAAACTGCTTGGTTTTTTTTATATCGTATTTTCCTAATAGTGTGTTTCCAAGAAGTTACCTAATTAACTGCCCAATCCTATCCCCCACCACATTATAGCATACAGTCATGCCAATGGAGTATACACTGCATGCTGGGGGTGGGTGGGTTATCGGACAGCTTGCAGGAGATACGTAAAAATATATATACACACAGACACGGTAGGTTTCCCATTGCCTGTGGGTCTCCTCGGACATATGCCAGTCATTTTCCTGGCAGATATCTGAGGAGAGCCAGGGGGTGGGGTGGGTAGAAAAATGGGGGATATGATCCGGCATGCTTGACTTCCACTGTATCCACCCCTTCTGTCCCCCAACACACACCCCAGTTCCTCCTCCAACATACCCTCACCCTCCCCACCCACGGCCCACCCTCACCACCAACATACAGATGACTGCTGCTACCAGAATTGACATTTCTATCTATTTTGCTTTTTTTAAACAACTGCACATAGTTTAGGCTACTGTGCTGACCACTAAAGGAACGATTGTTCAATTTTTACGTTCCTTTGCATTTGAAGCATTTAAATTGACCCAGCTTTATATCTTAACTTCATATTAATTTGAGTGATTTGCCATTGTTATTATCTGGCTATGAATTCACTATTTATTTAGTTTATATGTCATAGTTAATGGTTAAAATGGCATAGAATAAAGATGAAGATATTAGATTCAAGTGAAATCTAATACACAGGCCAGCTTTTTATGTTTTTCAACAGCCACAGAGGAAGGCAGAATCTGTTTTGCATGTTGACTTCTGTGATTTAAAATAAGTGAAAACTGGGCCACAGCAAAACAGGGCCAAAACAGATGTGTTTCAACATCTGGAAAAGATCTGAAATTCAAACCTTCAGTTGGCTGTGTTTTTGCACGGCCACCTAGAGCTAAAGTAGCTTCCTTCAAGTCCTTATTCTTTCCGTGTGTCTATCTCTGAACTTGTTTTCAAACCCAGTCATAGACGACACAAGATAAGCTGGGGGCAACATCAGCTAGAGTAGTTATTTAAGAAGACTGGATATTAATATATTTCATGCTGGATCAAGAAAATGGGATTATGGCAGAAACACCCTCCCAGAGCCCTCATGTGAGTTGTGGAATAAATGTCATTTAATGACTCTAAATGGATATTGAGGTCCTCCATCAGCTCAGGTATATTAAGGCTGTATTTGGTCGTCATGCACAATTGATTGTCAACTATGAACATTTGCCAGCTGAACAAAAGAGCGGGTAATGTGCTCCACATTAACAGATTAATTTGCAGGAGAACTGATCAGCTAAGAAGATATGAAGCTAGAATCAACTATTCCTCAGCCATGGAGCGCTGGTAGCAGACTGTTTTTTGCTCTTATTGTGCTCCAGGAAATGTATGGGTTTTTTTTTGTTTTTCTCCAGCTTGGAATGTAGAGTACATAGAAGAATCAAATTTCTTCCTTAATCCTAAGAATTGTTGTCACTACCAATGTCTGTTGAGGGAATAGTGTCTTGAGCAAAAATCAAAAAGTGTTCAGGCAAGACCAGCCCAGGCCTGGAAAAATAGATGCTGTGGGAATCGATATGAGGTGAGCCTACTTGGTTTAAGGGCTCTATTTCATCTTTGGGGTTAAGCGCTACTGTGTGTTATGTTTGCAACTCATCCATTCCTTGATCCAGGTCAGTGCTTCGGATGCCCTGGGTCCGTCACAGGCTAGTCCTTCCCAGAACCGGAAGGGCAAAGGAAGTTCTTAAGGCATGCACATTTGACTCAGAACCAAATCATCCAGCTTCAGAGCCCCTTCAGAAAAAGACTTAAACAAAGCAAGGTCCCCCTGAAGCACTCCAAATGGAAACAAAGTCATCCTAAGCAGATTCATTTCACTGACTGCTTCATTTGGCTTCTGTCTTCGTTATTTTCTGAAGCCCTTTCTTCCATATACGTAAGGAGACCTCCAAGCATTTGGGGAGGAGGGGAAAGCCAGGCAAGGGACAATGTGATTGACAGGGAGGCACATAGCAGCTGAATGGAAGATGCTAATTGGTGCTTCTTTTGCTTCCTCTTCAGATGGAACTACCGTAACTATTCTTCAGATGGAACTACCGTATTTCCCCGAAAGTAAGACCTACCCCGAAAATAAGACATACTGCATTTTTTGGAGCCAAAATTAATATAAGACCTGGTCTTATTTTCGGGAAAACATGGTAAGAAAATTTGACAACACTTTCTTGGGTGAACTGTTTTTTCTGTCTTGTGTGTGTGTGAATATGAACACTCAGAGTGAATGTTTCAGAAGCTTTTGGTGTATTATTGGGCAGCCCAATACAGCGTAACGATACTCGGCCAGCCCATAGGACCAACCGCACTATCTTGCGCCCTTCCTGGGCCACTCCAGCATGGCCCAGGGTCTCCTCAGGAGAAGGAAATGTTCATCCCCTTCCCCGGGTGTAGGTATGCCCGACACCAATGGGCCTCCCAATGGGCCTCCCAATGGGCCTCCTCGAGAGCCAACGTACATCCGGGGCGGCGAGGTAAGGGCAGCCAAGGCTGGGAATGGGCTCAGGATATCGGCGGAGCTTGCCGCTGATATCCCCACCCCTCCCAGCCCGGCTCACCCAACAACTGCCCTTTCTTGCTGCCTGGCCCACCCTCCCCACACCTGGCACTGGCCAGTGCAAATCTTACCTGCACCAGAGGCTGCAGGGTCCTGGAAAAGGAGTAGAGAGGGCTGCAGGCCTCCGCACCTCCCTCACTCTACTGGTGCCATAAAGGCACGTTACAGTTCATTTACGACACCCACCACCTGCGGAGTGTACTCTCCACAGGTGGAAGTTTAAGGAGGATTGTGCCATAAATCAGTAAATTCCTTCCCTTTCCATTGTTCCTAAATTCCATTCCATTGTTTTCATTGGAAACATTGTTTCTTTTCCATTCCTTCCCATTCTTTGTTTCGTTTGTGTGTGTGTGTGCGTGTGTGTGTGTGTGTGTGTGTGTGTGTGTGTGTGTGTGTGTGAGAGAGAGAGAGAGAGAGAGAGAGAGAGAGAGAGAGAGAGAGAGAGAGATCCATTTATATTTTTGTCTGTTAGTATTTTCCCAGGACTCCAGACCCAGGCAGAGGTTATTTTATTTATTTATTTAAAGAATTTATATCCCGCCTTTCTCCCAGCAAGGGCACTCAAGGCGGCTTACAACATTAAAATAAACATGTACATAAAATAAGTAAAAATACATAATTAAAACAATTAAAATAAACAACCCCAGTGGGTTAGCTAGTTCAACCAATAGCTAGTTCAACCTCACCATCCTAGACCATTGCCCATCTCTTTGCCTGGATTAGCTTTTTATTTGACTCAGTGCTTAAACTACACTGCACAGAAGTATTACATGTCAGGGAACTTTTCCAGGGTTGACTGCATTTGATGCAAATAGACACAACACAAAATAATTATAAGCTCAAACCTCTAACACAGTTTTTATGGATCATTCCTGAACCCTTGCACTTATCTTTCTGAAATTTAGCAGAGACGCCTAGGGGCATCTTTACATAGCAGTTTTATACAAATTGGCCACACAAAAAACATGTGGCAGGACCAGCTGAAATCTTTTTAAATGATTGGACTTCAATTGCCCCAAAAATGAAAATCTCAGCACCTCTTTGGATGAATTTTAGCTGGCTTTGACCCCTTATACCCTTGTACATTTCATCCTATTCTGCGAAGTAATAAACATTGAATTGAATTTTGCTCATTCAAATCAATGGGAAAGAATTTTTAAAAATGAATCAAAATTGAAATGAAGCAGCCATCCAAATTGAGCACAAAGTGAAGGAAATTGCTGAAAATGGGCTTGCAAAATGAAACAGGTCACCAAACAAAGTAACAATGCAAAATCCAAAATGATTGTTTTTTGCACATCGTTAAAACAGAAAGCACTAAATAGTGTAGAATCTGCCTGTGCCCCTCTACAGTCAATCATAAGACTGGTTTTTGAAGGTAATTTAACTGCACTGCTTGGTTGGGACACAAATACTTCAAGAAATTAAGTGCATGATTCAGCAGTGGAAAAATGCAATAACATTTGCATTTAGCAAAAACTCATAGACTAAAATAATGCAGACTGAAATAATTATTTTTGAATATATCTATTTCATTATATATATATATATTATTAAAAGAAATGGCATGGAACCATAATTCATTTTCTGCCTTAAAAGAGACTTCTATAACCTGCTATTTAAATGACGGCTTGCAGCCGCAAGCACATTTATTTGGCCAAGAAGAATCCGCGAGAAACCCAGATGATGTTCCAATGCACAGTCTGCTACATCACAGCCTTTCCTTGAACGTCAATCCACTGCCTTGAATGGATCTGACGGTCTAATCCTATGGACCTGTGATGCCTCCAGAACTCACATTGTGGCAATGCAGCATGCTTTTACGGCAGTTGCAAAAGGCAACCTCCCATTATTTGAAACCAGGCTGCGGCAGCCTCCAGGAAACCTCCAGGGCTGGTTAGTTGGTATGGGTGTGGGATGGGCAAGGGGGCTGAATGGGGAAGAACAGGGCAGAGATCAAGGTGGGGAGGGGCGTGTGTTGAGGCCGAAGAGGGGGTTGCATCAGCGGAGGCAGCTCTGCCGATATCGTATTCTCCTTCCTGGCCTCAGTCTACCTTCCCAGGTCCATTTGGACCTGCATCAGTGCATCAGTGGGGGTGGGGGGTAGGTAGGATTGGGCTGCTAATAGTTAAGTAACTGAATGGAGGATCCTGAACTTTGGCAAAATGTCTTCCAGCTGATTTTTATGCTCTCTGGATCTGTCTGGCATCTATCCGCCATAATACTGGTCAACATAATGTCTCTATTTGATTATAGTGCTGTCAAAGCCCTGGCCACACAAACTATTTCTACTCCTACCCCATGCACTACGTCCAGTGACTGGTCCCTCAAATCTCTTTGCTTCTTCAGTGGGCACCCGTACCCACATACTTCAGGGTATCATCAACATGAATGCTGCAGAGTCTTCCTGTTCAGGGCTTGCTGTATAGCCGCCCCCAAATCTGAGTGTTGTGTAGCACTCATGCTACTGGGAGCAAATCTCAAGCAGGAGTGCTACAGTGCTAGTGGTAGCACTATGGAGCAAAATGGGATATCTCAGAAGGGGGGGAGGAAGGGTAGCCACTTCCCCCTTTCAAAACCTTTCTATGCCCCCTTCTGGCACAATAGGGCTGCAGTGCATCCCTGCTGCTCCCTTCAAGTCTGACAGCCCTGTAGCTAGTATTATTTTTTAACCTTACACTTGTTATTGTTTACAAAGGCTCAAATATTTTTTCACTGTTATGAGAGCAACAGTTGTGGCATTGGAATGCTGCACAGTGTGTACCACTTGTAGCTTGACAGCCAGAACGTTCACAAACATTCTGGGCAACATCATCTTAATCACATGGATAGATAATATGAACATGACCAGTGACCATCTTGGCTCATGGGTGCTCTGATTGCTGACCCGGGTGAACTTATCTAACCAAATGAATCCCACCCAAAATTAAAGTAAATTGTACTTAATCAGGCTTCCCAATGGTTGCAAGTTGGGCACCGCAGGATCCAGACCGCTCTGGCATGGGGTTTCCTCAGGGGAAGGGGACATTCGTCCCCCCAGTGTAGAGCTGGAAGGCCCCGATGGGCCTCTCAGATGTCCGAGGCGGCTGTGTAATGGCTGCTGAGCCCGGGAATGGGGACGGGGATATCGCGGCCGACATCCCTGCCCCCTCCTGGGTCGGTTCAACCAACAGCCGCCCTCCCTCACTGCCTGGTCTGCCCCTGCTCCCACCAGAACAACCCTTACCGTGCTCTGGTGACTGCAGCAGATTTCCGCGATGAAGAGAAGCCTGCCGACATGCACACCAGCAGGCCTTGCTCTCCGGGTGCCATAAGCGTGCTTTCTGGCATGTTTATGGCACCCTCTGCCTACAGAGCATGTGTTCTGCAGGCGGGTAGTTACTCTGGATTGTGCCGCTAGAGTAGTTATTCTCACAGCAATGTACAGAACATGTTCAGGTGCAAGCCAGATAGCCAGCTCAGGAACTGCAGACTCTTTCCAAAATTCATATCCCGCCACCATAGTATGTGAATAGAATCATCCCTGCAGGTTTGTTTGCTTGTTCCCAAGCTGGTGCAAACCAGCAACACGGCAGATGAGGGTTGGAGTTTGTACAAGGAATAATAATCTTCTGCTAGGCTCTAGCCCTTTGTGAAAAAAAACCCAGCTAATAAAATCAGAAGGAAACCTTCTGGAGCATTTATCATGTGCCGCTTTGCCGTGCCTGGGTCTGAAACAGCTGTATTCGGATTAAGAAAATGTGATTAGCCCAAAATACCTTAAATATTTGAGGAAGGATTTGGTGACATTTTCCCATTAAAAACAATTGGTTCCTTCTGCGTTAACGAGTGGGCTGCACATGAAAGGCCATTGGCAGTGGGACAGGATGAGGTATTTCAGCTGTTGTTCATAGAGATGGATAACTCCACGACATACAGATGTGATGCACATTAAAAATGTAAAGTTACAAGCTTTCAAAACATTCATGATTCATAGATGGCCTAAGAGACAAGGAGCAAAACACTGACATTTAGTTGGCATTGCTCTGTTTTCCTTCTGTCATGGGGAAATATGTGGTGGTCGAAATTCATATACTGTGGAACAAATCTTTTCCACATGCAGCTATATTAACACAAGGAGCCTGGGTCATCAGCGAAACAGGCTGGGGTAGAGATGGTGGAGGAAAAAAAGAGCATGTAACCTTGGTGGAAAAGATTTTCAATGGCACTGGCATGATTGAGACCTCCAAATGTAACAGGCCATGGCTGCCTAAGAAGCATGGGCATTTGAAAAAGGCAGATAAGGTAGGTGGAGGAATCTGAGTGCTGTGCCAAATGCTCCAAATATTTGATTTTCACAATTAAAGTTGGGTGAAATTTCCTGCCACAAAACCAGCCATGCGTTGTGTTAAACTACGTTTCAGGGCAAGCCATGGTGGCTCTAAACCAGCATGCTTACAAGATTATTCTATTTCTATGCATGTCTATTCAGAACTAAGCCTTCATTGAACAAATGGGACTTAATTCCCATTAATTAGTAGCCAGGATGGTGTAGTGGTTTGGGAGTCGGACTTAGACCTGGAAGATCCAGGTTCAAATCCCCGCTCAGCCACGAAGCTTCCTGGGTGACCTTGGGACAGTCACTATCTCTCAGCCCCACCTACCTCACAGGGTTGTTGTGAGGACAAAAAGGAGGGAAGGAAATATGTACATCACTCTGAGCTCCTTGGAGGAAGGGCAGTATAAAAATGTGAAAAATAAATAAATAAATAAATAAATAAATTCCACGTAGATATGCATAGGATTGTGCCGTAAATCATCTTCTTTGGCAATACAGTTCCATAGTACTCCACATTGTTTGTGCAAGCTTTCCAGAGTGGACTTTGTTTACAGAGAGGCTAGAAATTGAACATAACCCCTCCCTAGTGATTGTGTGATTCAGGGCACCTCTTCAAGAAGAATGGGATTTTGGCATAACGTTCTATCCTTTCCTCTGGTATTTTTCTGGCCTTGCTGTATTCCTGCATGTTGCCAGTAGATGGTTTCAGTAGAGGTACTGGCAAACTCCGCTATGCTGAGACACAGATAAAAGCTTCGGGGACTCATAAAAGTTCACCTCAAAGCAGATGAGCTTTTCAAGCACCCAAAGCTCTTCTGCAAGCCTGAGCTCAGAGAAATTCACTGGTGTCTTCCCCCCCCCCCATCTCCAGCCTCAGCCGGTCCATCTCCAAAAGCACCGTTGCCAGTCTCCCACCTTCCAAATACAATTCCCATACCCAACATTCACTGGTCCAGCAGCTGTGGGCGTTACACAAGAGCTTAATTTATTGCAATGATTTATTTAATCCCAGAATGTGCAACACATTCACTTTAATGGACACATGAATCTCATATGCAATTTGTATTGCATACAGAGTTATGGGGTTGAGATATATGACTAATGTCCTTTTTTGTTGTTGCATTTTGTCTAATATATAGATTTGATGAAAATTGCCTAAAACTGTCCCCACCTACTCAGTTGTCTTCTAGTGTGTGGCAAGAAACAGCAACACTCATGGGGGACAGACTAAGCAGTTGTATTGAGATCCCATGCTCATCTGTGCATGCTGTGAAGAATGTAGAATTGGACTCAAGACTTACCAGCGCCTGTACAAGACAATCCTTTCCCCTTGCTTCAGTGCTGAAAATGTTCCCCCTCCGAACTGACAGCAGCATTGATTAAAATGCAGGGGAATGTCTTTGTTTAGGGTAGCAAGTAGCCCTTCAGTGATGCCTAAACGTCACACAGTGAGTCTTTCAGGATGGGCACTTTGCCATCCCATCCTCTAGAGCAGGGGTGGCCAACCTTCCACCATTAGGGCTACTGTGTTCTTAAGAGTTGTGTAGAAGACAGAATCTTGGCAGCTGCAAGTGCTGATGGTGCTACTAAAGCAGCTGCACCTGCTGAAAGGCCCTCACATATGCAACCATTTAAAGGGCCAGCATTCATGTTGATAGGTTGGCCACCACTGCTCTAGAGGCAAACTCAGTGCCATAACTGCTGTTTGTCCAAGATTTTCAGCAATTAAAGTTGGGTGGAATTTCCTGCCACAAGACTAGCCATGCGTTGTGATAAACTATGTCTTGGAGCTGTGGCAAGAAGATTCATATTTTGATGCAGTCAAAGATGCAAAAGTACTGTCTGTCCCTCTCGCCTCTGATTGGATGCCAGAGTAGACGTACAGCTCAGGAGGACGTAGAATCAGACGACTTCTCTTTAAACAAAACACGAAAGGTTGACTGACAGCAGCACAGCAAAAGTGTTGGGTCAAATGCAAGTAGGCTGGAAGTAATGTTGGAGTGAAACTCGTTGTGAAACAGGACAAGATACTGACAACAAAAACCCATTTTCTTTTTCTCAACTGAGGTCATGGATAGTACAGCAAAATATACTTACTGCCTTTCTCATTCACAAGCACCAAAACTAAAACGCACAGCATTTTTTATTTAACATCTAGAAACAGCTCAGTGTCACTCTGCATGAGGATCCCAGATTAGTATGAAAAATTACACAAACACACAACAGGATGATTTCCCCCCCCCCCCCATGTGAATATATCTCCAATACATCATATGCAATGCTGTCGAACAAATTAAAAAGAAGAGACCAAAAAACGTCTTGCCATAAATAGTTGGTGCATGTGAAATTATGATCTTTTGAATACCTTCAACTGAAAAGACAGACTTGGAATGAAGATGGATAAAGCAGGGTGTATCTCAGAGATTCTTTGGTACACACCTATGAGAATAAAGACTGGAAAACAGTCCCACCCTTTCACACAGATCATTACAACAGAAGAGGGGAAGGTAAACTAAATCAATAGCCATGGTACTAAGAAGCTCTAAATCAACTGTCAAATTCTCACACCCTTTCCACGAATCAGCCTAAGCGCTCCCTTCACTACCCTACTGATCTGGACGTTGAGGTTAAGAACCAAAAACGTTCCACCTATAATTTGGGCCACACAAATTTCAGATCCTTCCCCACCTAATTAGAAGTAGACAGATGAGCTTTTACTCCTCCAGGTCAACGGGGTGGATTTGGACAAGGGGAATCATCCTGGGACAAGAGATAGACAGTATCGTGGACCAATGCAACCATTTTCCATATGTTCAGATAATAGGGGTACCATCCTAGGCTGGGGAGGAAGAAGAGATTTCAGTGAGAAGTTTCATGGCAAGGTGCAAGGCAGCAGTGTGTTATAACAGCAATTATTATGGCTGCTTTGTTTTAGAACAAACCTCTTTGTTCAGAGGTTTTCTTGAGAGATAATTCCATGTGATCTGAAATGTAGGAGGAACTAGGCTGCCCAGGCCTCTCGAAATGGCTTCTCTCAGACAGCAGCAGAAGCAACTGTAAGAACACTACCAGAAGGAACAAGACTGACAGCACCCACAACAACCGAGATCAGTCTTCCATGGAGGTTTAGGAGAGTTTCTATATAACTGCTTTAGATAGCACACACTGTAACTATGGGAACAAAGTCATCAGATTAGATGACCCTACATGAAGTCTACTTCTGCAATGCAACGAGTAATTTTTCCTCTTCCCTTTGAAGCATAAATAACCACAAAAGGAATTGATACTGTCCCAGCCCACATACAGAGTACCACAACCTATCAGATGTATCTGGGAAAGCAGAACAAATGAAAAGGGGGACTATCCAAAGTGGGAAATTGGAAATTTCTGGACATTTGGGAAACTTATTTAATGTGAACATCCCTACTGAAATCAGATTTTCTTCTTTTACACTCTAGTTTCTATATATAAACCAAGTGCTGTCAACTCCCTGTTACAAATCAATAAATTTGCAGTACATACCAAAACCTTAATAAAATGATGGATTCAAAAACGTGGCAGTGTCAAAGTACATCTATGTGTTGTGCAAGTGCTTTGAAAATATATCTAGTTCTACATATTGATGATGACCTTTCATCTCAGCATTTAACTAGGCTGTCACCAGATTAAAGAATTGATTGACTGATCATCAAATTCTTAACTTTAATTCATCCAATTGTATTTTACTAATTTAATTTAAATAAAATGCATGTTATCAACTTAACTTAAATGACTGCACTTGTTGCCAAGGCAACAAGGATGATACTTCCTGGCAACGTAATAAAAGTCACACTCCTACAGAGCATGTATGAGCTGCCCAAAAACCTTCAAAACGTCAGTTCAGGCAAGTGATGAGGATGAACAGGATGAAGGCTGGTTGGGTTTAATCAAGCTAAGGAGTATGTGTAGCAGCTTCATAGCTGAAACATTATTAACACACTGTTAAATTCCATACAGTATATATACTTTGTCCTTTTTGATATATATATCTAGGCTTATCTAGGTTTAAACCAGCTTTCCCCATTAAATAGATAGGGACTCGCAACCAAAGACTTGGGACTTGAGGGCAAAGACTTGGGACTTGTCTCAAGGCTTGGAGTCAGAGACTTGATCCACATCCCTGATTAATAATATTAATAATAAAGAAGCTCAGAGGGGCACAGAGTTTCCAGGGAAGCTGGTCTTCACCAAGAGGACAAGGATATGGATGATTCTTAAACCTCTACCTTTGCAACCATGCTCTGAGGCCAAAATATCAAAGAGGTCTCTGTGACGGAACAATGACCACAGGTAAGGTTGCGAGCCATCTTGATGGCTGACGTGGTCTAACTCCCTGAGGGTACTCCAAGGACATCACCTACAACACATTATGGTACATTCACATTATTTATTTATTATTTATTTATTTATTTATTCACATTTTTATACCGCCCTTCCTCCAAGGAGCTCAGAGTGGTGTACATATTTCCTCCCCTCCTTTTTGTCCTCACAACACCCCTTTGAGGTAGGTGGGGCTGAGAGATAGTGACTGTCCCAAGGTCACCCAGGAAGCTTCGTGGCTGAGCGGGGATTTGAACCTGGATCTTCCAGGTCTAAGTCCGACTCCCAAACCACTACACCATCCTATGGTGTCACTATGGATGTCGCTGAAATTAGTGATTACCTGGTTCAGCTTTAGAGATGAGTGAGACTCCCAAACTGTCAGTGGATTAACTTAGAATTGATGCATGTTCTTCCAGCTGTGGGAAAGAAGATCTTGGATCATATTTCTGAGCCAATTCAAACTTAAGAAAAATATCCCCCTCCCTGTCAGCACCTCAACTTCTCCCCATCTTTCCCTTTCGTTCCGTGACAAGCAGTGGCATGCATAGCAGCAATGGAGCATGCTTTGTCCCCTCCCTCCCTCCCTCCATCACCACATTGTGTCACATATCCTTATGGAGAAATACCTCTCTCATAGTGCGGCAGACGTTGCGCCCCAGCACCCTACTATCACATATATCAGGACAACATACAAGGAGGGAGCAGCTTCAACCCTGCTGCCATTTGACAGCTAAGAGAAGGTGGGGAAGGGTGTTTGGGAGAACTGGGGTCTGGTAAGGAAGACTTTGAGGAATGGCAAGTGTTGGTGGGGTGCAGCGGGGAAGAGAAGGAGATGATGTTACTGCAGCTTGCATTTTGATCTGAGCAGAAGAAGAGGTTGGTCACTTCTCATTTGAGGCGGGCTTCTCTGACCCCATTCTTCTCTGGCTGAGAACAACGTCACCAGCAACTCTGATCAGAATAAGGAATTGTCTCTGGCTCATAATGCTGGGTTGTATTCCAAGTCAAGTAAAATGAGATTCCAAGCATGTGCTTGCCAGAGTTCAGCAGACCAGGCCAGCAACCAAAGCCAGAACTGCCTTCTAGGTAAACACACAAAAGTTGTTTAATGTTAAACCCCTGACTGTTAGTTACTGAAACTCTCATGGAGCAGTGAGAATGATGTGACCAAACCACTGGACCCAACAGTTTGTGTTTGGTGAGTATTTTATCTCTATCCTCTATTTGGGTCACTTTTCTTGCTGGTTTCCTGCAAAGCTTTATGCAATTGCTGTTCCTCATCCAGACCAAACCTAAAATGTACTCATTTCTGAGCATTTGTTAGCATGGGCCATTACAATTTCCAAGCAGATCTCTGCTTTGGCTGGCAGTGGAAACTGTAATTCTCCATATTCTATGATTCTGCAGTGACCCAGGAAAAACCAGAGAAATACAGTGGGGCCTTGTTATCCACGGGTTCTGCTTCTGCGGATCCCAGTATCTGTGGAAGCAGCCTGCGAATAACAGGGTACTGAAGTCCAACACCCAATGGCCAATTTACTCACTGCGGCGGCCTCCAGAGGCTTCCACATCAGCCTGCAGGCCTGGAAAGTCCTGCAAAGGCTTGTAGGCCTTTCCAGGCTGGTGCCAATGTGGAACAGACCTCCAGAGGCCTCCGCATTAAGTAAATGGGCCATTGGGGATCATGTATGTTGACTTCTCCTTGTCCCTCCCACATCTTGCCCCAATCTCCTCCTTGTTTTGGCCTCTCTGGCAGCAGAGTTACACTGGCATCTGAGTGACATCTGAGCTATGTTGGCACAATGTTTTTCCAGTGCTGCACTAGCATCCATGGCACATTCATCAGTGGGCACACTTCTACATTGGTTGATTGTCATTATACTGCTGTACATGGAGATACACTGGCATATCTCGAGAATAGGATTGGACTTTTAGGTTTGCCTCCCCAGCATTTCAGTAGAAATCCGAACACACACACCCATATTCAAAACTGAAGGAGAATACAAATGAAAGGAAATGAATACATAAATGGAGTATGGAAGCACCATCGCATCAGGAATAGTTCAATATCAATATGGGTCTATAGCTGATTATAGACACAGAAAACAAAAACACTGAAACATTAAATAAAATGTTGCCATCATCATATCATTAAAGGTTGAATGGAAAGGATTGTTTTCCCCTTTAACTCCACGTTATAAGATGAGGCTGTTTTGCATTTTAAGGTTTTTTTTTTCCAGGCCTTTTCTTAGTTCTCAGATGACTCGAATATGGTTTTGTTTTAAACATTCCAGCTTGGCACACGATTAGTCACCAATAAGAAATGTATGCTTTTCTGACTTTCATAAAATTGGTTGAAGAATAAAGTTTAAAAAAACCCAATGAAAATACATAGTATGCCTAATCAGTACCACCAGTAACTCTTCTTTGTGTACATGTATAAAGTTGACAAGGAATGTGTACAATATTTAAAATATAGCAGATGTTATAAAAAATAGAGATATAATTGATATGTGAGCCCAAGCGTCCAGACATTTGCCCTGCTTGTATGATCGTATCTATTTCACTGCCATTCATTAGGGGGCAAAAGAGACATAGGAGATCCATGATCAGATTCCCTGGCACCTTTAATTAATTAATTAATTATTATTATTATTATTTTACAGCAGCTATAGGAAATATAGGGGCTGTGATTGCAGGAGTGACACTGGGGGGAAAGGGCTATTTAACACTTGCCCACTTCCATGCCATTTTCCTGATCTAACAGCCCAAACCTCCCTGCCATAGCATGCAGCCACACCAAAACTGGCTGCACTGCATGCTGTGGTTGGAGGCCGATCGGGAGGCTTGGTAGAAGTAAGGACAAATATTTTCCCTTACCCCTCCTTAAGCCTCTTGATGGCCAATGGGTCTCCTCAGACCCGCTCCACCTCTATAGCTGGTGCAAGTCCAAGGAGACAAAGGGGGCATTGTTGGGAGGCTCCAGAGGGGGTAGCACCCCGGCACAAGTCGAGACAACCCTCCCACCTCGACATGCCCCATCCTTTTCCGATCCTCCTACCCACCCCGCCCTATTCCTCCCACCCCGTTCAGATGCACTAGATGCACCAGTGATCTGGCTTGCATTTCTAGACCTATGATAAATCCCATGTCAATAAATAGTAGCAACATTGGTATTAGTGTGAGTTCATAGTCAACCTGAATGAGGTCTCTCTCCAGTCCTGGTCTGATATTCTTATCAATTGTGTCCATGGTGGCTCTCAGGTAGTAGAACTGGGAAGTGCAGGAGATCAACTACTAATACATAGTGAATGCTCTAAAATGGACTGAAGCCAACCAGAAAACAATGGATCTGCAGTACTGATACAGCCTATAGTATTAGGTGCTTGGCTTGGGTACTTTTGTACAGCCCTCCACACACACACACACACAAATATCAAAACCTATTAACTATATGTTAGTGCTAGAGCAGCTATACTTAAGGAAAGGGGTTATGATTTATCATTTCTGGCTATCTGCCTCCAGTATGTGAAGCAAAATAGGTCTGCCAATTTTTACCCTGAATGATTTCTGATATCCTACAGGCTTTTGTTTTATGAACGATTGTACAAGTTTTGCTTAAGATCTGGGGAAATGTCTGAGTAATGGAAACCAGAGCAGCAGGGGAAATAAATACATACATTTCATTTGCAACAGGTAAGACTTGCCAATCTGTCTTTAGGTAATTCTCCTCTTTAAAGGAAACATGCATTTTTTTCTGTGTGTTAATTAGCAACCTGCTTTAACTTAAGAAGGGTAATCTGAGTATTGAATTATGCGTGACAGTTGACAAAATACCCACTAATGATGAAAGTAGATTTCTATGCAATATGAACTAAAAATAGCATGGTAGCCAAGAGCATGTTTGGGTCTGAGAGGCAAGCCCACTCTGTCTCCTCTTCCACTTGGTCTTTCAAGAAAACAATTTGAGTTTCAGTTTCGGTTTCAGTAAAATCTTGGCTATATGCATGCTGAATCTCAATTTCCTGTTTCCTTAGAAATGAGCTACTCTTAATAGGAAGCTTGTGGATGCCCAACATGATCTGATCCTTGTGTACTCACAACTCAGTCCCTCTAACTCTGATGAGACTTTCGGCCCAATCCTATGGTGGCCATATGCTGCTGACAGATCTCACAATCCGTCAGCATAAGGCCTCAGCTGCTACTGCAGCATGAGCCACTCCGACAGTGGGTGGCGCACTAATAATGACATTGCGGGAGCAGGGAAGCCCCTCACCAGCAGCAGTGGGCTGCAAAACCCACACAGGAGAAAGTAGGTTGGTGACAGGGGCGGTTCAGGGAGAATTGTGGGCAGTTTGGGGGCGGGGACCAGGCTGGGCTGGGGGAGGGGAGGATCCTAGAGGGAGGGGCACATGCTGAGATCCCATCCCCCTTTTCCTGGTTTTCTGACGAACCCCGTGACTCTCCTCAGACTTGCACCAGCTACCTAGCTGGTGTGGCTCCAAGGATACCCACTGGAAGCTAGGCGACCTACTATGGGGAGTTTAGTAAAAAAGATTTTTACTTACATATCCCAAGCCATCTGGTCACCCACCCCCATAGCATGCAGTGCACACCCTGTTAGCGGCACTGTGTGCTATGGCCTGGAGGGAAGTTTAGTGGCATGACCTTTGGAAGGACAGCATTGTAAACACCAGGAAGACCTGTAACTGCTTAGGAGAATTTAAAAGTTGAGCAGGATGCTGTCGAAATCAAATTGCAGTCTGATTGGGAGGAAAGAAATCTAGAAAGAAATGGCATGACTAGAGAAATCACTGTGGTGGTGGCGACTAGTTATCTTCCTGTAGTAGTATGTAGACACCCCAGACTTGCTCTTTGGTAACTGTGGGGGTCCCCCTTCTGGGCTGGTCATGCAGCCCCCAGACTCCCCCTAGGTATGGGCCAGACCGTCACTGTTCTGGCCTGTTTAGGCAAGGAAGGGGGGCTGCATCAGCCTTAGCCCTTCTCCTGCCTTCTCGCTTCTTTTTGCAGGGGTCACGGGTTGCCGGGAGTACAGGAATCAGCGGCTGCCTACTCTCTAGTGAGCTCCTCATTGGCCTGGACAGGTTCTTTATAATCTCTGGGCCCCTTGGTCCCGCCCCTTCCTTCCTGGTTGCTCCATCCCTCCTCCTGAGTAGACCCAACTGACCATGTTAAAGGGGCCACTCGCCCTTTTGGTCATGCTCAATTGGCAATGTGTGGAAGGGCTCCTCCTGGCCCCGGGGCCGTCAACCACGCATATTGAGCCACAGATCTGCTAACTGGCAGCATGTCAGCTGGCTGTGTCCATGTCGGCTAACTCGGCCTCTCCCCTGGCTTGGGTTGGGTGGCGGAGTCCGGACGTGGCTCCTGCAAAGCCGCATCGGGAGCGGCATTGCCAGGGTGGCTCCCACCAGGGTAGGGGTTGGCGGTGACATCCAGGTAGCCATTGGCATGCCCACTAGGGCCACAAGAGGCCCTCCAGTGAAGCCGTGGTGGAGCGAGTGGCGCCAGGATTGCCTGCACTGGAGCCCAAACTGGTGGGCTCAGCCATGGCAGCTGCATCGGGGGGGGGCTGCTCCCCTCAGAGGCTGGGGTTTTGCGGCCTTCGGCGGCAGTTAGAGCAACAGAACATCAGTGGGACAGTAATATCAGTGAATCTAGGTTGACCAAAACTGAATACAAAATGCGTCCCTCCACAAAATGGCAGAGAATAGGAAGTAGGACAGAGCAAACATTTTCAGAAATATGTAACAGGGTAAAGGAAAGGCAAACAGATTCTGGAAATCTGCCCACACATTTTGAGGTTAAAAGTGCTTCACTCAGTTCTAGCCAGCGCGGATGGGTGCATTTGATATGGTGGGTTGCGCAGGCCTTCTGAGAAAAGTCCTTCTACCATATCAAAACACTTAGAAGTTGTTGTAAATGAAGCTTGTCAAAGAGCGAATTGAACAAGTAGTCCATGCCTCTTAATACATACAAGGCTAACGGTGAGTGCCAAAGTGTGTAAGATGTCACCCCTATCAACATTCATGATCCATGCAGTCAGCAGCTAAACACCACTTTATTTAATTCAGTTACTTTTGCTAAGGTACGTTCCCTGTTCTAAATCTAATTGAAGGCTGAACTGCTGTTGATTAAATGTCTTATTTCCTCTTATTGCAACTATTAGTCTCCTGTAATTCTAAAACAATTTGTGGCATAGAAAATGTAATATCTCCTTCATCACAATGAAAATCTTCTCATTGCTAATTTAATTTTAACTTTTCATTCATGTTAGAAATATATGGTATGCCTAGAGTAGATTCTTCCGGTTCTCAGTACAGGCATTGCTCATGCAGACACAATGTCCTTATCATGGCTTAGGGCCAAGCTACCTGTTACCAGTAATGTGTGGGTTGCCTCTTAGCTTTGGATAGAAATAGCACACAAGGGTGGGTGGACAAACTAGAGCAAAACCACTGCAGGGGTGTGAGGGGTTTTTAATACCTTAACCCCACTGTGATTCCCCCTGCACTATTTACAGTAGTCCCCCACACACACACACTAGCAAAAGAGCTTCCATTGGTTTCAATGGAAACCGCTGTTACCAAAAGCTAAGCACTTTGAAGGGTCAACTCACTTGTTAATCGTAACATATAGCTTGGCTCTATCAAATATTTACCAAGACAAACTAGATGTGATGTCAAAGATATGCTTCTCCTAACTTCTGCTTTTTAACTAGATGCCACTGTAGTGGGGAGACACAATTTAGAACAAAACGGGGTAACCAATTTCCTCATGATGCAGCCCCAAATCAAATTGCTTTCTCAAGATGCTACATGTCACAGCAGGTAAAACATACAAGCACAATGCAGATACCTGTATGTCTTCTCCTCTGAAGAAAACAGAAGTGTTATAAGATTAGGGTGTGTAAGTTAAAGTGTTAATTCATTGGAAACTGGTTCTTTATATTACTTTGTTTTATGGGATGTCAAGAGAATAAGAGCTCAGGTGCCTGCAAAAGGTAGTTATCTATCTTCTCCCATAAATGCATCAATAGTTCAACCCAGGCCATTAGCAGCCGTGGGCAGGAATGGCCAAAAACAACATTATAACCACATGCCATGCACACAATTCTAGTATGGGAGGTGATACACAAAATGTTGCTCAGAGGTGCAGTTTTCCCACAGAAATGTAGGTCTTGGTTTACAGAATTTGCACAGGGAGTTATTAACTAATATGGTAATACCAAAGGAATGGGGAAAATATATAGTGGTAACTCTGCATGATAATAAAATCATTGCATATTAATGAAGAAAACATGCATTGTTAGGAATTTTATCCCTGTCCACTTGTCATTATGGTTGGAAAAGAACAGAACACTAATCTTCTGCCTATTATAAACCACAGCACAGCAAAGTGTAACTTTTTGCCAAGTATCCTAGATTTTTCCATATAATGTGCTTTTTCCTTGGCTAACCTCTCATTTATTTATTTTTTTAGCAAGAATGTGTCACAGCATCCTAAGGTTATAAACCCAGTCCTAAAGCAACCTCATTACATTTTAAGGATCATACTATACTTCACAAAACCTCTATGCTAGCCAGGAGTGCCAAGGGACCTAGAATAAAGACTAGTCTGACACAGCAACGTGATCATCAGAAATTGGCAACAGATGCTTTTTGTGGGATGAAAATTCGCATTATTGTGTGAAAATTCGTATTATTGTGTGAAACAAGGGCCAGCCCAACCATGAATAAACTGTGTGTCTTGTGTTAGCGGCAAGTGGTGGAGGAGCAGGAGATTGGGGTGCCCTTTACCCCAAATCTGCCGCCACTCTCTTGGTCATTGTCTTGCCCCACGGGGACCTCTCCACTTCCTGGGCTGAGCTCTGGGGCTCCAGGCACCACAGGTCCATTGATGTGGTGCACACGGGCTCTTTTATGCATTGGTAAAATATAACACAAAAAAGTATAACCATATGTACAATCAGATCAAGATTTGGCAATGTTTTATCAATGTGCACGACACATTGTTGGTGATGTAGACATGTCCGTGAAGGAACTGAAAGCTGTGGCAAGGTGTGCATTCACAGCACTCTATACCAAATATACATGTTTAAAAAATGGAACAGTGGATGATTCTTAATACATTGGTTCCACTTTGAAAACAAAACTTGATAATCTGGAATTCCAAAATTGTGGGAAACATTCAGATGAAGAACATTTTGGAAGCTACGGGTGTTTGTTTTCTCCCATGTTTGACAACTGTTATTTCCATTGACTTGCCTTGGCACAGACCTGGGAAAATAATGGTTCTGAGTATCTATTCATCTTAGGTATTATTGCACTGACAAAAAAACCCTGCAATTTGTTTACCACTGGAAAGCTTACTATAATGAACCCAGGCTTGTCGCCAAACCGTAGCATCCAAAGAAATGTAATATACGGTATTGTGTTTAAACATATCTGAGTATTCACTAGGCGTTTTAGTAAGCACATCCAATATCATATATATGTTCCAATATTCTCACATTTGTATACTAAACTCTAGTTTTGTTTAAATCTCCTACTTGTACTGTACAAGTAACGTAACTACGTATCATTCTGGTGGCAGAATGGCGGCAGCGGGACAGGCAAGTTAATTAATTAATTAACTAAAATAAATAAATAAATAATTTTGCTTTTTTTAATTAATTAATTAATTATTCGGGGGGGCAGTTGAGAACCGGGAAAATCTGGTAAGCCTACCTATATGTTCCCTGTGTCCCCCACCCCACCCAGCAGGAAAAATGGCTCATATTCAAAGCCAATCCAAGGCTTGGAAAATGGCCCCCCTCCTTGCCCCACCCACCCATCTTTTACTTACTGGTTCAATGGCAGGGAGCAGCAGTGTGTGAGCAGTGAGAACTGGACTGCTCTGCAGTGCATCAGGACACCACAAAAGGAGAGGGAAACTCCTCCCTATTCCATGTGCACCTCCCCCACAGTGAATGCTGGGGATGAAAAATCTCCCCCACTATGCATGCATACCTCCTGCCAACCTAGCAGTTCAAAAGCATGTTAATGCGAATAGATAAATAGGTATCGCTTGCGGAAGGTAACCCTGTTCCATGTCCAGCTGCATGCTACACGCTGCAGCAAGGAGGGTCATGCCAGCCACATGACCACAAAAACAGCGCTGGCAGCGCTGTTCTTCAGTCAGCGCTGGCTCTTTGGCCTCGTAACAGGGATGAGCACTGCACCCTAGAGTCAGACACGACTGGACTTAAATATCAAGCGATACCTTTACCTTTACCTTTATTCATGCATGCACACTGCTGCCCTTGCTGCCTCCAGACTGGGAAGGGAAGGGTGCCTTTTCACCCTGATGGGCCGCTGCAGTGATGAAATACTTCTGAGAGTTCAAGACCTCTGGAGGCATTAGAAGTTACTCATCTGCTTGAGAGAGTCTTGTCTGCGCTTCCAAAGTTCTTCTCCAAACCTGAATTTGGAGAATATCAGCAGCATCTCTACCAAAAAAAAAAAGAAGGCTGCCTTCACCTTCCTGTGACATGCAAATGGGAGAGTGGAAAGCAATATATGTGGCAATGTGGGCCTCTGTGGTTGATCCCCCACCACGTCACCCCCAAGAATATATATAACACACCCAAGGTGTCACTGGAGCATGGCGGGGTGGGCGGGGCGTTCCCGGGTGATGCGCACCACATCCATGATGCGCGCCACCCTTCGGACGCTCCGAGGCCGGCCCGGGAGCAAAAAGCCCTCAAAACGGGTCTGCACATGCGCGAAAACCCAGGAAATACCCGGATAGACGCGCTGCCTGGACCTTCTTTCAGAAGGCCCTGGAGCGCCGACAGGGT
Organism: Plestiodon gilberti rubricaudatus; assembly: GCA_026170595.1. Taxonomy (NCBI): domain Eukaryota; kingdom Metazoa; phylum Chordata; class Lepidosauria; order Squamata; family Scincidae; genus Plestiodon; species Plestiodon gilberti. The sequence continues at coordinate 83,246,662 of JANXHW010000001.1, forward strand.
CGGACGCTCCGAGGCTGGCTCCCGGGCCGGCCTCGGAGCGTCCGGAGGGCGACGCGGGGGGGGGAGCCGGGTCGCCCCCCCGCGCCGCGATATCGTAGCATCACTACGGTGACGCGCACCCCCTGCCCCAGGGTGACACGTGTCCTAGTGACCCTACTGAACACACCCAAGCTTTGTCACCACACACGAAGTGACACACCCTTAGGAGATCAGTTGCTTTCATGTTGGATAAACCCACCAGCAAGCCCAGCCCCACAGAAGTATTATTATTATTATTATTATTATTATTATTATTATTATTATTATTATTATTATTATTATTATTATTATATACCTTATACCTTATATATATTATATATATAATAATAATAATAATAATAATAATAATAATAATAATAATAATACCTTCCCAGAAGTGAGAAAGGAGATGCAAAATTCTCACATTTTTTGTGTTTTCTATTTTTCAGTCACAGACGATTGTACTGTGTCCAATATAGCCTGTTGTGTAAACAAGAGTTTGTTGATCATTCAGATGGAGATCTCACTGACATATTAAGCTCCTTGCTTCATTTCAGAGTACCTTGATGGACCACAACTTCTTCTTAAAGGCTAATTCAAGAACTTCTGTTTGCTTCAATGCGGAGAGCATCATGAAACAATTGGCATAATAACTGCTGCAACAACTGGTTATCAGTTCCCATGTCCCCAGTACGCTTTTCTGTTGTCATGGTAGCTGTCCGTGAGAAGGCAAACAGTGACTTACATACTCACAAAGAAATAATATCAATAGAGAGAGCCATACCAGCAGTTACTCATGTGGGCAAAAAGCAGCAGATTTCCAGAATTATGCAGTTAAAATTCTGAAATATGATCGTTGCCTTTGGCAAAACGATGGCTAGAACAATATTAAAGGAAAAAAAGGGACTTGTAACAAACATGCTCATTGTGACATTGTGGACACCTGACATCATGTACTGGCAAGCCTTTTTTCTTTGCTGTTCAGAAGCATGATCAGGGTGACATAACTGAAGAATAGCAGGCTTTGTTTTGCTGAGAACATACTGCAGAGCTGTAGTTCTAATAACCAAACATGGTGGCTGCAATCAAATAAAATTCTCACCTCCCAAGAAAATCTACGCAAGTGCAATCCCATCTATAAATATCATACCACTTAACACTTAAAACACATTAAAATTCAAAGCGCTTTGGAGTCAGCTTCAAAGCAGTTTCTGAAACAGCAACACCTTTCTGCAATTCTGTTTTTTACCTTTGGCACATATTAACAGTCAAGCAGTGATACTGGCACCAATTCTTTCCAAGTTATGCACATCATTGATCTGTGCCCTACTTATATAAAATGCATTTGCTTTTGCTGCTCTAGTGCTTGCTTGCTTGGCTGCCTTTTAGGAGTGTTCTGTTTTAAGGTTCTGTCAAATCTTCTAAGGATTTAGTTCGTACTATTCTTTCTTTCTTACAGTGATTATGGGGGAGGCAGATGAGGAACTTTTAAATAAGCTACTGCAGACAATAACAAATTATGGGGGGATAACACAACAAGAAATGTGTTATCCTCCCAACAAGAAATATGTTGCAAAATATAATCTAAATACAGTACACAGGTGATATGTAAAAAGAAATAAAGACTAGTGGGTGTATTGGGCAAAGTGTGTTTGAAATTTACATCAGTTCACACATAATTCACATCTGTGCTATTCTGGCTATTTTATACGGAGTTCAAGAAAATCACCCAGGAACATTAGGATATAGCAAGCAACCTGTATACTGACATGGCGAAGATGAACTGAAAGTTCCTGCTTCAGCCCTCATCTTATGCATGAACTCAATTTCTCTTGGTTTCAATCCTGAGTGTACAGTATTACATAAACTTACGTTAACAGCCCAATCCTACCCAGAACTGGGCTGTCCTGCGGAGCCCATTACGTAAAATGGCTGCCGGTGGAGCATGGCAGCTAGAAAACATTAGCCCAGCATGGTGGTGCCACTACATGGCAACCCCTGAACAGATGTTAAAATTGCTTCCTTTACGATGTGCCTGATTTTATGACACCTCACTTGAACCAGTGAAAGGGTAAAGCAGTAAGGTCTGCTATTGTCTGTTAATTTTTAGCTAGTCAAACTCAATCAGAGGTTGAATGATGCAACCTTAATTCAGTTCTCATGAACAATACTTTCTAGTGGTTGCTGGGGAAGGAATGTATGGCCAGACTCTTCATTCTAGACTAAACACAGTTTCTCAGATGATACCCCATGAGCACTGTGTGTGTGTTTAATTCATAGATGATGAATTAGATGACTTTCTAAGGGATTAAACAAATTCATGGAAGAAAAGTCTACTGATGGCTACATGTACCACTGGGGTCAGCGGCAGTATGTCTTTGAATACCAGTTGCAGGGGAACAATGATGGGAGAGAGGTAAACGTTCATCTCCTGCTTATGGCCGTCACAGAGGCAGCTGGCGGGCCACTATGAGAAACACGATGCTGGACTAGATGGGATTTTGGCCTGATCCAGCAGGGCACTTTCATATTCTTATGCTTTCCTTGCTCTTCCTTAAATGCTATTGTCTCCTGCCACCATAATCCCTGCAGCCTAGGGCTGGCCCATGGATGAGACAACCTGAAGCCCTTGCATGGAGCAGTGGTTTGAGGGAGTGGTCAGATGGGGGAAGAGGGGCTCCTCCATACCTCATGTTCTCCCACCACCCCACCGTGGACAGAGGGATTCCAGTTTCGTCCTCTGATCCCCTTCCCGCTCAAGCAGCCAGGTGGACCAGGAGACAGGGAGGTGGAGCCTCCCATCCCTTTCTCTTACCTCCAGCTTTGGCTGCCCTGGCCACAGCCTCCTCGTTCACCTGGGTCCTGTTTAAAATGACCTAGAAAGGCAGAGCATGTTCCAAGCATGTTCTGCTCTTCTGGGCCATTTTAAACAGGACAGGGTGGAGTCAGGGGGCTGCATCAGGGCACCCAAAAAGTGGAAGTAAGAGAGAGGCACAGGAAGCAACTTGGCTATACTCCACTTGCTTTCTCCCCTTCCCCAACCTGCATGTGGGCACAAGACGTATTTTTCGGGGGGGAGTCAGCAGTGGCAGCAGCCGGGCGTTCACACCTGGCTCGGCTTGACTCTCTCCCTCCCCCTTTCAGCCATCTGGCAGTGGCGGGGAGGGGGGTTGTGCTAGGCTCACTCATCTCCTTTCCTCCCCCCTCCAGCCACCATGCAAGGGTTTTTTTATTTTGGCGGGAGGCAGTGGGGGGGGGCTGCATGCAGGGTGTGCGAGCATAGGTGACACTTTGCATGGCCGGCTCAGATGCCATTGGAGCTCCAGCTGGGCCTGCTTGACTCATTGCCACCAGCACTGCTTTTTTGAGAACCACTCCTGTACCACAATATATTATTCAAATAGATAACATTCATTTACATGTACAGTTCATGGGCCACATCATACGTTCTGCTCAGTGCTCAGAATTCTGTTTCTCCACCTTCCAGGTTGCATTTGCTGCACTGAGGATGATTTGGTACAGAAAATCTGCTGCACATGCAATTATTCTTAACAGGATGAGGTCTATTTGCAAAAGATAATAAATCCTAGGCGCAGGCAAGACGCTTTGAATGTTTGTTTTACAAATATTTCATGCATATAAAATCAAACTGTTCTGGAACCAGGAGGCTATGCTCATGAATTCTTGGGTCTTAATCATTCCCTGTTCAGTCTAGTTACATGGAGGAGAGGTAAATGCTTATTAGACAAGACAGATCTGCCACCCAGGTACTAAATTGTAATGTTATAATCCCAGGCGAAGGTTGGGACCCCATTACAGTTTCTGCCTAATGTGCCTATTATGACGACTGTCTTTGTTTAAAGACGTTAAGCAGCAATTTAAAATAATTTAGGAATAGAAAGAAAATATTCCAACTCAGCAAAAAGTGACATGGATGGCTGGTAGAAGTAAGGCTTGCAGGGACCCACCTCACAGGGTGACACCCACCAAAGAGGGTGACAACTTTTAAAGATCTTTAGAGTTCTTACAGAAAGATAATATCAGTAAGTATCAGTAAGGATAAGAAGACAAGAATGATGAGCAGCCACAAGAGGAGGGGTTGTAGCTCAGTGCAAGAGCATTTTCTTTGCAAGCAGAAGGTTCCAGGTTCAAACCCCAGGCACCAAAACATTCCTCTCTGAATTCTTCAAGAACCACTGCCAGTCAGTCTCAACAGTGATGAGCGGGGCCGGCCCATCCATGAGGTTAACTGAAGTGGTTGCCTCAGGTAGCAGATTGGTGGGTGTCCATCTCTGTCCACCTACTTTCCCCCTCCTTCCTTCTTCCACTACCTGGATTGGAAAAGAAAGAGGGAGACAGAGAGGAAGAGGAAATATGGAGGAGATGAGAGTGCTGAGCTATAACGTTGGAGAGTGGGAAGCACAGAGGCTGGCACACGACTGGGTAATGCGGGGCAGCATTTCATATACCGCTTCAGGTGTCAGGAGCTCTTGGGCCAGCCCTGATGATGAGCTAGATGGACCAATTATCTACTCCAGTAGAAGGCAGCTTTCCATGTTTTCTGTTTGCTTTCTCTCACTAAGGAGTTTAATGGCCCAATCCTATGGACCTGCTGTGTTGCTGGAACTCGCATTCCAGTGGTGCGGCGAGCTTTACGGCGGCCATTAAGCAAAACCTGATGCAACATAGAGCACAGCCTGGCCACCACCACAAACAGTGAACAGCGGCAGCTGGGCAACAGCTGCCTCTGTGGAAACCCCAGTGTTGGTAAGTTGGGGATGGTTGTGGGTGGAACAGGGCAGGCGGTGAGTGGAATGGGGTGGGGATGGGGGGGTGTCAATGGTAGGAAAGGGGGATGGCAGCAGCTCCACTGGTATCCAATCCCCCTTCCCGGCCTTGATTCACCTACTTGGATCCACTCAGACTTGTGCCAGCAGAATCACTGTCGCTGGTCTGAGTAAACCCCTCAGGACAGCAGAGGCTTACTCCTGGGCAAGGGCAAAAATGTCCCCTTACCTGGAGGAGACCTCCAGGATGACTTCTCCCCCTGCAGGATGCAGCGTGTGCTCCGGTGGCACAGCTGAATCGGCGAGGGGTGGGATTATTTGGATAGGACTGGGCTGAAAGAACATGAATGAAACCAGAGATTCAGAGTTGGAATGAAAAAGCATTCAAGTCCAACCCCTTCTACTAGGCAAGACTGTCAACATATAGAATCCTCCCATATAGAATTAACCTACACCCAAACTGTGAGGCGCGGCTCTCAGGGGAGCTCCGGAAACCAGCCAGGGGAGCCACGGAATCCTCTTGGAAAACAGTGCAATGCCAATTGGCAGGCATCAACATCATGTAATGGGGAGCCATGGTCAAGGGAGCCTCACTGACCTACACAATTCAAAGTACGGTGTGAAACAAGAAAGGTTCATCCAGTTTACACACTCATTGGGTTGGCAATGCTCTTCAAATGGGGAAGCAGTTTGCCTGTGTCCCCCTCTCCGCCAAGGCCACCCTAGCCTGGGCAGCCTGGGGCCGGCAAAACTGGAGGCAGCCTGGGGCCAGCATAAATGCCTGATGGCAGCTTTTGCAACAGCCATCCTATGCCAGGCTAGCAGTCGGATAGGATTGGGCTATCAATCATGTTCCCCATCAAGCACCTTCTTTCTAGACTGAAGAGCCCCAAATGCTGCAGCCTTTCCTCATAAGGGAGGTGCCCCAGCCCACAAATCATTTTGGTTGCTCTCTTCTGCACCATTTCCAGTTCCACTACTGTATATCTTTTTTGAGATGTGGAAACCAGAACTGGACACAATACTCCAGGTGCAGCCTTACCATCGATTGGTACAATAGCATAATATTGGCAGTTTTCTTCTCAATTCCTTTTTTTAATGATCCTGAGCATGAAATTGGCTTTCGTCATTGCCACTGCACACTGGGTCAACACTTTCATCAAGCTGTCCATCACCACCCCAAGACCTCTCTCCTGATTCATCACAGACAACTCAGAACTCATTAGCATATATGTGGAATATTGATTTCTTGCCCCAGTGTGCATCACTTTACATTTAATTACATTGAAGCACATCTGCCATTTTGCTGCCCATTCCCCCAGTTGGGAGAGAGCCTTCTGGAGCTCTCCACAATCTCTTTTGGATTTCACTACCTGGAAAGGTTTAGTATCATCCACTGACTTGGCCACCTTCCTGCTTAAACCCAACTCCAGGTCATTTATGAACAAGCTGGTAAGCTGGTGCAGGTAATTTGGTGCAGGGGGGGAAATGGGGTGGGGGAGGGAGGGGACAAAATGGGGGCGAGGAAGGGCAGTGATGGGGCTGCTGTGGGCAGAGTGGGCCCAGGGGGGGTGGGATCAGTGGTGGCGGTAAACACCATATCCTATCCCCCTTCCCGGGCCTGATCCGCCAACACAGATCAACTTGGACTTGCGCCAGTGATATTGCTGGAACAAGCCCAGGTTGACCCATAGTGGCGGCTGGGGCTTTCCCCGAGGCAAGGGGACAAAACTCCCCTTAACTTGAGGAGACCTCCCACCTGCTAAATCAGATACAGATACAGCATAGCCCATACTGATGCATTGGCACAGGGGAATTCAGTTAGGATTAGGCTACCCATACACTAGCCTGCCATAGAAGGCTGTACAGTATATCCTACATTGCTACAAGTCTATCATAACACTGCTAAATTTATATGATGTACAAACAGCTACTTCTGATTATATATATATATATATATATATATATATATATATATATATATATATATATATATATATATATATATATATATATATATATATATATGATGAGATACAGTACATGAATTCAAGACATATTTCCAACAATCCACGACATCAACACTTTTCTCAGTTCTAAATTGTCTATGGAAACATGGGGGGGGGGAAATGGATGTTCCCCAGATTAAGAACATAAGAACTTCCTGACTGGATTGGATAAAGGGCCATCTAGTGTGACATTCTGTTTCCAACAGCAAGAGACCACTGGGAAGTTCAAGAGCACAGTGTAAAAGCAATAGTCGGTTTCCACCACCCAGTACACTCAGAATATTTGGGTTCAATTGTGTTAACATGGCCAATAATAGCCACTGATAGACATGGCTGAGGCCGCCCGCCGGATCCTGTGCTCCGCCTCAAGCAGTCTCCCGCCCGGCGGAAAGTCTACTTGGGGAAGGGGACACTCGTGATAACTCCTTAATATTTTACTTGTACTTTTCGGTGCTTTTCCTGTAATGGGATGTCCTTTTTAAGATAGGGCAGTTTTCCAAATGTGGCTACATCATGAACTAATATAAAAGTGTTATGATACTTGCTAATTTATTTTCAGTTCATTTCCTGATGAATGCTAACACTGAATTTTCTTGTTTTACTGCCTTGGCAGCACAACGTAATCTCTTTAATGAACATATATAGTTCAGATCCCATTGAACACCATGGTGCTTGCTTCTGGGTAGCCATGCCTAGGATTGTGCTCTAAGAGTTTAACAAGCTACACCTGCCCACATTCCTTCTCCTAAAGGTCTAGCACTCTGTCCCGGTATGAATCTGGTAAACCTAGCCATTGTTCAGTGGTAGAGTGTTGTACATATAATGAATAATGTTCAATCCCCAGCTGCTTCAGCAAGATGTTTCAGAGAGCAAGGTTGAGGCCTTGGAAAGTTGTCACACTAGAGCAGGGTGAATACTCAGGGTTTGGTGGATCGTAGGTCTACCCGCTTGCGGGAAGGTAAACAGCGCTCCGTGTTCCAGCTGCATGCTACGCGCTGCGGCAAGGAGAGTCATGCCGGCCACATGACCACAGAGGCGTCTTCGGACAACGCTGGCTCTTCGGCTTTGAAATGGGGATGAGCACCACACCCTAGAGTCGGACACGACTGGACTTAATTGTCAGGGGTCACCTTTACCTTTACCTAGGTCTCCTTCAATACAAGGCAACTCAATATACCTAGTTATATTCTTATATCCTAATATGAATGGCTTTTTTTTTTTTGCTTTTATGTTTTAAATACTGTGGGTGGAGAATGGGAGAAATCAGGGGGATTAGAATGTTGTCCCTGCTGTGATTCTGACCCTGACAGCCCAAACCCTAAGGAGTCTTTCACAATCACAGCCCAATCCTGTGTAATTCTTGCACCGGTGTAAGAGTATATCCACCGGTGTAAGTGCAGTTATGCCAGTGTAACTTGCTGTACGCCAACGTACATAGGATAGACACCAGCGTAACCTCCTTGGACGCCGCGCATGCGCAGTTTGGATGCAGTACAGACGTCATCTTACCTGGGAGTAAGTCCCATTGAACACAATGGGGCTTACTTCTGAGCAGACATAAATAGGCTTGCGCTATTTGTATCTCTCTGATAGTAAGGAGAACTAGTAAAGAAAATGACATAGGGTTGCATCCTGTGAAAGTTAGCCATGACTAAGCACCATGGAAATCAATGTGACAAGTAAATTGAGACTAACTTAAGTCCTATAATTTCAATGCGATTTAGTGATCCAAACTCTCTTAGGATGCAACACCTGTCTTCACGAGGCACGTATGTTTTAATATTGTGATCTTGATTCTGAAATTCCGAATAATCATAATGTTGGAATAAATAAATGATGGTAAATTTGCTGAGTCCTGCTTATTTCCCATTTGGGGGTACTTAGGAAATTAATGTCATAGTTTGCATGCAACCACTGAAATAGGGAAGGAAGATCTCCTTTCTAACAGCATATTTTATTCATGTCGTTCACTAACATTCCCCTGCTGACTCGCAGGACAGGATCAAATTTAGGGAGTTTGTTCAAACCTAATTAGGAAATTAACAATTTGCTCCTCTGAAATAATGGCCTTTTTTTTTTTTGTACATGCCCTTCAATGTTAACATCACCCTGGCTGTTTATGCATGCCCATATAAAACATATTTATAGAACACATTAGACTGCTGTCAGAAAGTGCAAAGCTAATACATTGTAAATCCCCCTTGGGGAAAAAAAAAAAGCCTCCACCGTCTGGCCTGCCTAGCAGAATCCTATTGGATATTTTCTTCTCCTTGAGAGTCTGAGGCAGACATATGGTGTGTACAGGCATGTTGCAGTGATGAAACACAGCCGCCTTTTCATCAAATGGAGCCGGTCAAACTCGACTGGAGTGCGCTTCCTGCAAAAATGGGTTAAGCATATCAGAAGCTCATTTATCTTCCATCTGATCCTGCGCACAGCTGGGATCTGTATCTGTTTCCACAATGCCTCTCTCATTTTGAGGCTGTGCTACGGGTGTGACTCCTGTCACCTCCCAGATGACAACACGCTCCTGCTCAGAGGACTCACAATGAAGAAGCACCATTATCAGTGTCGTCTTTGTATGCTGACAAAGAGATCTGATGACTAGTCTCATCTGGATGAAGATCATTTTTCTGCCATTTCTTTCAATGCTGAAGGTCTTTCTCTCCATTTCACTTCAACTTCATCCCCGAACAAACACGTCTGCCTTTTTTTTTTTTATTCCACTTACTCGGTAAGGATAATATGCCATTCTCACCATAACACCATGTGCACACAACAAAGGCAGAGCTACTTGAAGGCAAGAGAGTTATTTGTAGCCCAATCCCATGAAGGGCCTACAGCATCAGCAGTGTCACTAGGGCGCGCACTAGGCCCATACAATGTACAGTATACATTTTCTGCCAGCCAACTATTCTTTAACCTGAGCTTCTATCTACAAACAAAATTATCTCTGAATTATGTGTCTTCATAGTAGTCACAAGAAAAATGTTGTAAAATGAAATAGTCAACTAATCATCACAGACATGAATATGGAAATACAATGTAAATACATAAAGAATATATAATGAAACACAATTACTATATGCATTAGCATTACCATATGCAAGTAAGCTGGCCTATTGATCAAGGTGGCAAAGAAAAGTTATAATTATCCAAGCGTAGAACTACAGGAAAATTGTATATTACTGAAACAGCATTCTGGCCTCTTCCATCTGTTGATTCACGAAAATTAATATACCAGCAACAGTAACAATAATAGAGGAAAGCACTTGAACGTATTAATTTAGAAGGCTGGAAGGAATGGTTATGAAAAATAATATTGATGTGTGAGAGTGAGTGTATATGCACCCACTGGAATCAACTACAAACAAATTGAAAAACTGGGAAGGGCAACTATCAAAATCCCTAATCTCAGAGTTAGAAAGCAGAACAGTTTGCTTTTAACAGCTGTTAAGACAGGTGGCTTGATAAAATATCTAGACTCCTAGCAATTAATAATGAGATATGAAAGAGTTGGAGCAGAGAGGATAATTCTAACAAAGGAGCTATGCAAATTTATAGCAACCCATGGTAAGATAGTCAGAAATGTAACAGAAGCAGTTTGCATTAACAGGCCAATGTAGCCTACAGCACAATCCTGCACAAGTTGCGATGGCCGGCTGAAATGGCTTACCACTGCATCCTGCACAGGATGTGGGCAGTGCCAGCGCATCCCAGGGTCACCTCTGGGAATGGAGATGTTCATCCCCTTTCCCCCAGTGTAAATGCCGAAGGCCTCCTCGGATGCATGCCAGCTCTTTAGCTGGCGCACATCCGGGGAAGCCATGTATGTTTGGCCTGGGAAGAGACTTAGGGATACTGGCGCCGATATCCCCGCCCCTCCCAGGCTGGGTCAGCTAATGGCAGGAGCAGATCTGAGGAGGCCTGTTGCAGGGACTGGGGCTTTACCTGGGGTACCCTGAGGAGACTATTAACCCCGCCTATTCTGCTCAAGATACAGCATTGCCAGCGCCGGAATAGCTGGATCACTGAGCAGAGTGTAGGCTAGGATTGGGTTGCCCATCTCGCATTTGGCTTAGATTTGTGTGTGTGTACGCGCGCGCACGCACGCACACACGTACGTCTACATACACACACCCCTATTGTTTTACATGGGGGTTACGTTTTTAAAAAGCAGTGCATATCTCAAAAATGCATAAATTAAAAATATTTTTACCATAAGAATGTATGTGAATAGTACAGGTTATGGAAAAAGATATAACGGTCTACATCACAAAAGAAATAGTTCAATTATTATTAATATTAAGAATATTTATATACTGCTTTTCAACAAAACGTAGTTCACAAAACGGTTTACACAGGAACATAAATCAATAAATGGTCCCCTGCCCCCAAAGTGCTCACAATCTAAAAAATACAGAAGAGACAGCAGCAACAGTCACAGGAAAAGACTTCGTGCTGGGGTGAAAACTGAGAGACAGTTGCTAATAGAAGAGGACACCACTTGAAAAGGTGTCCATTCATTTACCATACTCATTAATAAAGAAAAAAGAAACAACAGTAAAGACATCTTAAATAAACATTGTTTATTAAAAAAAATTTTTTAGTGTAAATGCTAACACTGCAATGACCCCCAGCACCAGTAAGTCTGTGCAGGGAGCAGGAGGGAGTTTGGTGTGTGTGTGTACAGAACGAGGTAGGGAGGGGAAGGAATGGGGCGGAGCCTGGGGTAAGGAGGGTTGGATTGAGGCCGGGATGGGGGCAGTATCAGCTGCAGTGGTGCCTCCAATATCCAATCCTCCTTCCCAGCCTCCATCTGCCTTCCTAGGTCCACTCAGACCAATTGTACCACTCAGATAGCAATGTACCAATTGCTGGCGCAGGTCCAAGTAGACCCATTTGGGAAGTGGAGGCAAGGAAATGCACTTGTTTAATGAATAAAGGTAAAGGTATCCCTTGACAATTAAGTCCAGTCGTGTCCGACTCTAGGGAGCGGTGCTCATCTCCGTTTCAAAGCTGAAGAGCCAGCGCTGTCCGAAGACGTTTCCATGGTCATGCGGCCGGCATGACTCAACACCGAGGCGCATGGAATGCTGTTACCATCCCGCTGACGCGGTACCTATTAATCTACTTGCAATTTCTTGCTTTCGAACTGCTAGGTTGGCAGGAGCCGTCGCACGGATTCGAACTGCCGACCTTTCGATCGACAGCTCATGGTTCAATGGTTTAACCCACTGCGCCACCCGCTGGCTCTGTTTAATGAATAAAAAGGTAAAGGTATCCCCTGACAATTAAGTCCAGTCGTGTCCAACTCTAGGGTGTGGTGCTCATCTCCATTTCAAAGCCGAAGAGCCAGCGTTGTCCGAAGACGCCTCCGTGGTCATGTGGCCGGCATGACTCTCCTTGCCGCAGCGCGTAGCATGCAGCTGGAACACGGAGCGCTGTTTACCTTCCCGCAAGCGGTACCTATTTATCTACTTGCATTGACATGCTTTGGAACTGCTAGGTTGGCAGGAGCTGGCCAAGCAACAAGCGCTCACCCCGTCGCGGGAATCGAACTGCCAACCTTTCGATCGTCAGCTTATGGTTCAGCGGTTTAACCCGCTGCGCCACCCGCTGGCCTGTTTAATGAATACCAAAACCTAATTTATTTATTTATTAAAAAAAATATCCTAATTTATTTATTTATTTAAAATATATATATATATATATATATTATATATATAATATTATATATATTATATATATATATATAACAATACATACAAACAATACATACTTAATTTAAAAACAATAAAAACAATAAAATCAATAAAATCCACTGGGGGGGCAACAGTAGGGAGCACAAAAGCAGAGCATCTTGAGACACAGGAGGCAGACCACAACCGATCACCCAAACGCTAGACAAAACAAAAACGTTTTGAGCCCTCGCCGAAAAGTCATGAGGGAGGGGGTGGTTTTCAGATCCCCTGGCAGGGAGTTCCACAGTTGTGGCGCCACAGCAGAGAAGGCTCGCCCACGTGTTGCCACTCCCCTAACTTGAGATAGAGGTGGTACACGCAGGCCGGAATGTATGGGAGAAGGCGGTCCCTCAGATATCCTGGACCCAAACCGTGATATAATTTATGCTTGCAAAGTTTTCAAATAATGCAGTCAAACCTCCCACGTGCTCCTGCTTGTTCAGGAGAACATTGAGAGTGAGTGGCTCCCTCCACAGAATGCAGCACCAGCACTCTGGTGGAGCCGCTGCATCGGCAGGAAGGGGATTGGGGCTTCCCGTGTTGTAGGCTTTTGCCTCTACAGCGGCATCATTTTAACCGGAAACATGTGGAACTCTTGTCTACCTGGCATGTCAAATCACAACTGAGAATTCGGGGGGGGGGGGGAACGGACCAGAACATGAATACCAAAAACCTAGCCTTGGAAATAAATCATGTCTCAAGTTCAGGACATTTCATATAGTTTTCCTCTCAATATCAGCTGCAGGAATAATTCCAACTAGCCTGAAGCAAAACTTGGAAAGAAGACATGTGCCATTGTTTCTCATAATTATACAACAGATAAAGCTGTCATTCTCCAGACTTGTCTTATACATACTAAGGAAATTCATGAACATTGACTGACACCCGTAACTAAAAAGAGGCTTGGGAGCATGTTCACTCCAACTGCATAAGCATTGGAACTAGCAAAAAGAAAAAGAAAATGGATCATAACAATAGCAATGGCATGTTTTTATAGCTACAGGTGCTGCTCTTGAGCAAGAAAGACAAACGTGGTCATTACTAACCTGACCAGAAACCCTCTTTCTTACCATGGGTTTCCCACAAAGCACATAAAATGGCAACACTGCAGATTCTGGCTATGCTGTTGATGGAGCCAAATATGTTTATTACTCACTCCGCAAGAGGATTGGTCACGTTCCAGGTTGGCATAGAAGTGATTCGTGAGAGTCTTCACATCTTTTGGAGAGGTTGTTTGGCATGCCCCTCATTTGTCTGCAGTGAGGTTGGAGGAAACATGCAGGAGGAGAGCTTTTTTGCTGGTAGCTTCCTCCATATGGAACATGCTCCCTCAAGTAGCCTGCTGCGCTCCTTTCTCTTCCTTCATTAAGGACCCAGTCCTATCATCAGCCAGTGTTCACAATGATGCAGTGCCACGACTGATCCAGCGTCTGCTGCATCCTGCAGGCTGGTTTGTGACCAGGCTGATGGGGAGTCAAGGCTTATGTTGTGTGTTGTGTCAGCCTCTTACTTATTTCAGTTCTGCCTGGTAATCGACCTGGTTATGCTGTGGTACTGCCCTGATAATTTCTTCTTGTAGGAAGATGTCTCCAGATGGCAACCGCATGAGGCTGTGCACTTCTGCCTCTGATCCACATAATCGGCTGGTGGAGAAGTTCAAAACGTGGTGACGTCATGTCACTGTGGCACAGTATTCCTGGTATGTTGCTGGGGGCGGGGGGAAACGGAGAAGGCCACATGTGGTATCTCTATGTTGAGTGCAGCATTTGTGGAGAGTGTTTATTTTAATGCTAACTTTGAGCTCCTTTTCTTTAAGGGAAATCTTGGGTACACTGACTCGTTGTCGTTGTGGTACAGCAGTACTGTGGAAATCTTATACTGCCAAGGGGAGTGCATCATAACTGCCCCCGTCTATAAAGAAAACATTTGCTCCAAGTATAAACATACACAGTAGTATTGTTAGTGAGATGGGAACTCCACCCTGAATAGGATACGCAAAGTCTGAACCCAAGAGCTGTGGAATGGAAGGCCTGTATTTTTCTTCCAAGGAATGCAATTGTCACTTCAAACTCTTTGCTTGACTTTGTTTCTATCTAGACAGAAAAAAGAACTTGGGAAAAAGGCCTGAATAAAGGTCAGCGGGTGGCAGCTTTTCTCATGCATACCTGATCTCAGACATTAACCAAGTCAATCACAGACCTGAAACATGCATGGCAAGAGGGTAGTGGAAATCACATATTTTTTTTCTAAAGGAAAAGAATAATACCTTATTTTCTGTTTTAACCAGAAATCACTTTAGCAACTTAACCAGTGTGACTGACTCATACAATTTTAGAGAACAAATTATAGCCTGGAAATTTAGTGCTAACTATCAATTATTTAGTTCTTACAACTCAGAAAATGAAACAGTTCATGTCTTCCAACTAAAAATAGCCAGGCAAATTCAAACTGTTATTTTATGAAAGCACACAACACTCTCTCACAGGCAAAAGCAGAAACAGCAATGATTAAAGGCACAAGACAATGGGGAATTAGTTTATCCTGTGTAAGTGCCTTTGAAATGAATGGGAGTGACACAAGAATAAGGCATGTTTGTTATTTCAAAGTTCCAAAGGTTCATGGCAGGTAACATCATTAAAAAAAAAAAAAAGCATAAACATCTTAAAATGAGACATTTACAGCAGAGCAACACAAACTAGATACTACACAGCCCAGTCTTGTGTAGGATGCACCTGCTGGCTGCTACATTCTACGCAGGATGCAGCCTGTGCCGGTGGAGCTGGGGTACACCTTGGGGAAAAGGGACGTTTGTCCCTTTTGCCCTGGTGTAAGTCCTGGTGGCCCCAATGGGCCTCCTTGGATACATGCCAGCTATTTTGCTGTCACACATTCGGGGAGGCCATGTAAAGCCAGCCAGGCCCAGGAAGGGGGTTAGAATATCGGCATGAATATAGAATGCTCCTCAGCAGCATAAGAGCAGTGGCAGCTGCAGCAGGCCCCACTGGGATAGTGCCACAATGGCCCTCTGCAGCCGTCATCACACAAGCCCTGAAGATCAGACACCTAGAGGGCACCCACTCACTCTGTCCCCCACCCCAATAAAGGCAGCAGCATCAGCCTCCATGTCTGGGTCATTGTACAGGGTAAATTGTGTTTGCTTTCCGGGTTGAGGTAGTGATTCACATATTCCAGTTGGGTGTTTGTGTGTGGAGACCTCCTGGGGCAGAAGACCTGCAAAGAGGACTCTGAAACAACAAGAAGTAACACAGTAGCTTGCCACCATGCATGTTGTGAGGGATGTGTGGTTGTTTGTGCAAAGTGCTCCATTTGTATGCCAAGTGTCCTTCCACCATGGTTCCCATCACCAAAGCCCTCCTTTGAGAGACCAGAGTGATACAGCCCCATGCTGTGTGCCTTGTCAACTTAGCTGCAGTCTCCCTGACAGGGATTTATATGCTGGGGTGGGTGTGCTGTGATTGGCTTCCAGATGTAGTCTGTATCCAATGCTCCACCATGCTGAAGAGGCTGGTTGAGGGGGGTGATAAACTGTATGTTGTACTTTTCGTCTGTTTCGGCGTCCCCTTTGCTCCCTATGGGGTTCCTATGCCAGGTTAGTTGTTCTTGGCATCAGGGGTGCATCCATTGTCAGGAGGGGGGTTATGTTTTGGCATCTGTTGACTCCTCTTTGTCCCACCCACATCCCTCCCATGGCACATCCTGCTCTTCTTCCCATTTTGGCCCCTCTGTAGGTGGGATTGCACCAGCGTCCGAGTTAAAATAGTTGACATTGCTTGACGTTGCGCTAGTGTCTCTTGTGCAGCTGTTGCCAGGCGGGCTTCTATGCTTCTATGTTGCACCAGCGTATGTGGTGATACACAAGTGTATCTTGTGGATACGTTTGGGCTTTTAGGCTGAAATCCAAAGACACTTACCTGAGAGTAAGCCCCACTGAACACAATGGAACTTACTTCTGAGTGAACATTGATAGGATTTTTGATAGGTTCGCATTTACAGGGTAAAAAGCCATGGCAGCAATAAAAGTAGTAATAAACTAAAAACACGTACAGACCAAGTTTAAAAACAAGTTTAAAACACATTTAAAAGCCAAGGTAAAGACAGGTTTAAATGTTTAAAACCACACTAGTAATGCAACGTTTCGCTCAAATTTCATTTAGCTTTTTCAAGCAGCCCCTCTATGATTGGGGTGAGATGTCACCAGCCCGGCATCATAACATAAATTGCTGCCATGGCTTTTTACCCTGTAAGTGTGAACCTATCAAAAATCGCTGCTGGCGATGAAAATTTTAAATTGTACATGTATAGGATTGTGTTCTTAAAGATGGCCTCTGTACATGAAGTAAAATGTTCTTTGGAAAATTAGAAAGCTGGGGTCTACATAACTTTGAAAAAACAAATCCATAAAATTCTCAGTGTCCGTCTCGAAGAGAGACACACAAAGGTGTGTCATATGTGTAATTCATTTGGAACTATTAAGGCTATATATGTGCAGGTTGATTAAAAAAAATGGGCATGATCCAGCCAACATTATGTAATTCTAAGTCTCACTGATAGATTTATAATTCTTCTAATTAATTTACTGGGACTTAAAAGCACTTAGCTTTGGTTGAATCATGCCCTTAATTGGAAACAGGGCAATAATTAAACCCTGTAATTTATTTAACGGCAGAGTTGTTTTTAATTCTAAGTGCCTTGATGTTTGATCACACATTCAGCATTGCGCTAAAGCTTCCACTACGTAGTTTCCTGCTTTAAAATATATGTATTATTATTCACCTCTCTCATGGTTAAAGAAAGATGTGCTTGTAGTAAAAAGATGCAGAAATGCTTTCTGTATTGATAGCAACTGCCTTGGAATGTGGTTAAACACTAAAGTGTCACCATATGGTGAAAGAGTGCGGCATATTTTTATTAAGTCCTGTAACACGTTCCAGACCACAGAGCATATAAAACACATCAGAGTGGCAGATAACATGTGGCTACGGAACCACTGATATATTTTGAAGGAAACTCTTTGCTCTAGGATTCAGTCTGAACCAAGTCACTGTTGCAGAGGAAATCTGAGCCTTGCTACCCATCCCTGCTGATTTTATTATTAACTATTCCTCCTATGCCATTTTTTCCCTCTACATGAATAGTATTTACTTTCAGCCTTTATCTTCAGTCATGTTGCTAACTCAAGCATACCCACCACCGAGTGTACTAGTCCGGATAATAACATCGCCAGGTTTTGACCTGTAAGACGGTTTCAGGATGCAGAGTCTTTTCATCACCCCTTTCTGGGAATGAAAAAAACACTATGTTGAGCAAATCTTGGAAAAGCAACATTTTTTTTCCTAATTCAGGAAGCATGATATAGCAATTCTACCCCATGAATGTGTGCATGCACGCGCACACACACACACACACACACACACACACACACACACACACACACACACTCACATTCATAGAGTAAGTTATAGCATCTAATGAATATTCAAACTCAAAATCCTTTGAGGTTGAACGAATGGTAATAGTCTTCTAAAGTACAAACGTAACCTCAAGTATCACAATGTGGTGGAAACTGAAGGTTAAAGTTACCGTCAGGTGACTTTTTTTGTTCCTTTTAAAAATGATCACATGAATCATCATCCAATACATGAAATATTCTGATGCTAATTTTATTGCAGTGTCCACTCACAACTGGCCCCTTTGATCATCTCGCTACAGCCATGATTCACTGTTCATAAGGTTAAGAGCATGGTGTGCTAGCATGACTCTGCCTCTTTCAAACAGCCTGCCAAATAGAAGATCTCTCTCAGGGGGTATAATAAATGTATGCTCCCTTCTGGGGATGCACTTTTGTAACTGCATGCACGCTTTGATCTATAGCTTCCACTTTTGCACATTCCAACACCTGGTCCAGGCAGGGGTCTGAACTGGAAATGATAATCAAGGCAGCTGCATATGATCAGTGCTGAGAATAAGCAGCTGGTGGTGGGCTATCCTCATATTTTACTCCTGCCCAGAGTGTACACTCTAGAAAACAGGATAAATCATCTTTCTGTGTGTGAGTGGGAGGGGAGCGTTCTTTAGAGACCATGGATCACATTTTTCAAAATAGATGAAAAATAACGTTCACATATACTTCATAGGTAACCACTATCAATGGTTAATACGAGAGCACATGCCATCTAGCTTCTCCCCCAATCGTTTTTGTCATCTCCCATCAAGTATATGTTTCTTTGGACTATTACTATTGGTTTAACCTTAAAGAATTTGAATAGTCATTACCTATGTTTCTTCCATCCCGTCTCATTCTTCCCTCACCATTTTGTGTTGCAAGCATGTTGCAGATGAAGATTTGATTGTAGTTCACTGGTAGAGCACATGGTTCCTATCCAGAAGGTTCCAGATTCAGGCCTTGGCATATTTTTTGAGGACTAGGAAAAAATGTCTGTCTGAAACCCTGCAGCGTCTCTGCCAGGTAGCATAGACAACCTTCACGCAGGTGGACTAATAGTCTGGCTTGGCATATGGCAGCTCCTTAAGTTTCTATTATTACATGCTCTTTTGACACAAAGCCCTAACTGCTTTTCCATGCTTATATTTTTAAATTTAAATTTCTCATTTCTTAGCTTTCTTGAAATAAAAATTCTACTTGTCTCTAATGCATTTATGAGCAGAGAAAAAAGTCAATAGCAAATCAAGGCTACACTCTACCCATATACAGTACTGTACTAACTTCTATGTGGTACTTGTGTTGTGACCATAGGAAACCTGCCTAGCAACAGTGCTTTGTAAGCTTTAATCCAACAGCACAACCTTGCTTGTCTGCAAGCATTGTTTGCCCAGAAGCAAGCGCCACTGAATTCAATGGGACGTACTCACTAGTAAGGGTGCCCCAGCAATTGAACCATGGTGTGTGTTTGTGTGGTGTGCATAGAACTGAAATTACACAGGAAATGTTGAGACTCTTCGCTCAATTGAAAGCTTTAACAATGTACTATAAACAAGCCATATATGTTTGTACAGTATATACAATCTTATTTTCTACATTGATTTAAGCTTATAACAATATATGTGTACAGTCATTTACATGAAAGCAAAAACATGCTGCTGTATCAGAATTATCTGTCCTGTGTGGATTTGTATTTGATAAAAAAAACCTAGAAGTATAACAACATTTGCAATGCCGAAGTTTTGAGGTAAATGCGTAATGATCATCTACAATTGCAGTCGTAGGTTGCTAATAGTATTTATTTAGGCAAAGGATTTATATCCTGCCTCCCCCCCCCCCATAGGGCACTCAAGGCAGCTTACAATAAAAACAATTAAACGCACTAGATCATTACAAAATAAAAAGAGTACAAAACCCAATAATATTGCAGCATCTCAAAGGTTTAAACAGGCACAAACAATCTAAAAACTACCCGTTAAACTCAAGTTATTTTAAAATCTAAAAACTACAAAATACAAATAGCAGAAGAAAAAATTCAAAACAGCAACATAATCAGGAGGGAAAAGCAAAGTGAAAAAGGAAATTCATAGATTTTCACGACATGTCCAGATTTTAGAGTTCAAAACAAACATTTTTACCGAGAAACTCCATCATACAATATAAATTATATTATTATAATCAGATGGTTAAAAAACTTTACGTTTCGCCTCCAACATAGGAGGCATCATCAGAAATAACATAGCTACTGTTGCAACCCATATAAATACTGCCAATTCTTTCCTACATCAGATTTTTTTACATTGCAATTAGCCAACACCTGCAGCTTTGAACATTTTCTCAACCTCCTATTGATGATTCATTGCTTCTGTTAAGACTTACAATATTGTGCCTTACACTTTCTTCTTCAATATTTAAAGTGATAGCGTAACACCACAAAAACCACAACTTATATATTCATGGCAGCACCAATACCGATTAAAATTGTCTGACTGTCTGACTGACAAGCTGCCTAAAAATACAACATACAAGAACTATCCAATGACAACAATGTGAATAAAAATGTTGGTGCCAAAACTAGACCCATTGGCAAAGGTATAAAATCAAGTGGGCCAATGTGCAATTAAATTAAACTCAAACAACACACCAATATCTGGCTACGACATTGATAGGCGAGAGATGAAAAACAAACTAAAACAATTTAAAACTATATTATACGATGGAGTTTCCAGGTAAAAATGTTTGTTTTGAACTCTGAAAAAGGAAAGTTACATTAGTAGAATTACTCCAAGACACAGTTCCAAAGAATAAAATCCATGGTTCATTTTGTCTCAGATTCACCAATTCATTTTTCCCCACGCTAACACTAGTAGGAGTGAGAAATAGATGTCTGACTTTTATTGGCCAGTTAAACCACATATTACAGCTTTTTATGGTGTAGGGGTTGGATTTTAAAACAGACAATAAATCTAGCACTGAGAAGCTCATCTGTCAGACAAGGGACTAAATCAGATGGGTGGCAATCCCCAACAATGCAGTGCAAAATCCAAAAAATCTAGAAATGTTCCTGACTGTGTGTTGAGTAGATCAAGGGCTGGTAGCCCCCATGCCTGCAAGATGCTCTTTACATGCACTTGTATTGCTTGATTGTTGCTATTGCTACAGCTCCCATGGTGATTCAAGGACATTTCAAACAAACAGTTTATTATTGCATGTAGCTGATGATCATTACATGGTTCAGGTACATGTAAGGAGTTCTGCCTATGTGTTTTGGATTCCTGTCGTGTTTAGAAATAGGTTTGTTAGATCTCAGGCTTTTGGCCACCTCAGGCTTTCCAACTTGGGTCCCAACTCTTGCTTGTCTCACTGCATGTAGAAGCCAGGATGTGAACAGTAGCCTACACCTGTAAATTATTGTGTGAATGGCCTTCCCCTGTGTGTTCAATCTACCACAAGAAAAGGATAAGTGGACTTGGTGATAAAGTTAATAACCACAGCTACATTTAGCATTGCAGCATATGGGGGGGGGAATAGAAGCCCTGTTGATTTAATGGTTCATAAAGAATGGTTCATCATAAAGCTAAGCTATGGAATATCATTTACTTGTGCACCCCCCTCCCCAATAAGCACGCTAGACAAAGGCTGGGTTAAAGGGCCACTTTATTAATTTAATAAACAAAGATAGACTGCAGCAGGGACTGGAGGTTTTATTAAATTGGAACTTATTGAACTTAACTTTAAAAGCCCCAACGCGTGCGGGTTCTAGGTTGGGGGAAAACGGCACTAGCCGTTTACCTCCCCCAGATGTCAATGGGCATCACATCCTGGCTCAATCCTCGCTTGGTCACTGACCAAGCCAGTATATCACTGCCAACCCCAAAGGATTGAGGCAGCTGGACGGCGCAGACCACCCCAGGTAAGCCTAAAGGTGGTCTTTGTTTTCCAGCCCTGGGGTTTGCCAGCCAGCCTCAGCGATCCGGTTCGGCATCGTTTGAGCGGTTCTGGCTCGCCCCATGGCCTTGCTTACCTCCGGATGTATGCCAAGTATAAGCCTCCGTCATCGCCCCACTCCTGTCTCGTCTTCCTCGGAGGATGAGGAGGACGTTGAGTGGCGTGGGGCTATGGCTCGGCTCGAGGAGCTTGAGAAGGAGAAGGCTGCTTGGGAGGCAGGGCACGGGGATGGGGGTGAAACTTTGGCCACTCCTAGGCGTTCATCACGATCCCGTACAGGGGCTAAAGTGCGTGCCTTTTGTTCCGAGCTTCGTGCTTTAACCAAGGAAGCCCCCAGATGCTCCACTTTGCCCATAAGGCCAGCGACAGGGTCCCCCCCGGATGGCGGGGACGTGGTTGCCACAGGTGAGTCTCCTGCCCATGCCAAAAAGGCTGTGGAAGTTTGGGAGGACAATGGATCTGGCGGGGAGTATTTTAGGGGTTTTCCTATCAACCCTTTTCTATGGGGGCCAGGTTTCTGGGGCTTTCCCAAGGGTGGGGCATCTGCTGCTCGCCAGTCGGATTCTGCTTCGTCTAAGGACCAGACTTCCGAGGCACCTGCAGCTGAAGGGGAGGACTCCCCTTCCGCGGCAGAGGCCTCTTCTCAATATCCTCCTATGTGGGGCTTTCCCCCAGAGATGGGGCAGTGAGGTGGTTGGACAGG
The DNA here is from genome assembly GCA_026170595.1 of Plestiodon gilberti rubricaudatus. NCBI lineage: Eukaryota > Metazoa > Chordata > Lepidosauria > Squamata > Scincidae > Plestiodon > Plestiodon gilberti. The sequence continues at coordinate 83,269,332 of JANXHW010000001.1, forward strand.
TTACTCCCAACCTCCTCCACTTTGAGGTCTTACTCCACAACCTCCTGATGAAACAGAGCGTATGCTGACCCCCTTTGGGGATTTTAATATCCCGCTTGGCGGTCATCTTGCGATGACCATCAAAGAGAAAATTTGGCGTAGGGAGTTTGTCGACATATTTAGTCTGTTACAAAAAGCCCCTGAGCCAGTGCCTCATGTTGGGGACCTTGTCCAGGACGCTGAGGTTTCTAAAAAAACATAAAATTGACCAGAATTGACCAAGCTGGCTCAGGGGCTATTGTATCTACCTGGCAGTGGTGCATCAAATGCACCCCAAGGTAACCGGGGATTTAATTAAATACCTGGATATAATACATGCCGCATATTCGGAGCATGCAGGTCCGGTCTGACTTTCTTATGATGACCAGTTCCACCTGCATGCTTCGCATAATCCCGTTTTGGATTGGCGGGTCCCACAATGGGAGTTATAGAACCGGCTTGTGGAGCCGGTGAAGTCCTCCCTGGGTGATCCTTCGCCTCTTCCTGCCACCCTCTCTTGGGCCGACATGTTGCGATCAGTTGTCGGGATGGAGGAGGTGGTAAGGAAGAAAATAGGCAAGGAAGTTGCTGCAGGCAGGGTGGCTGGTCCCTTTAAGGAGGCTCCCATTCCCAACCTATGAATTTCACCTTTAGGAGTGGTGCCCAAAAAGGCACCTGGTGAATTTCATTTGATTCACCGTCTTTTCCTAAGGGGTCGTCTGGACGCCACCCCAGTCTCCGCCCCCTAAAATGGCCACCGGAAAAAACCGTTGGCAGAAGGAGCCTGCAGCAGCAACTCCCTCTGCACTGCAGCGTTTTAAAACTTGCAAATCTCCCCTAAAATTGCTGCTATGCAGCGTTCAAGGAGGCTCCCAGAATCAAAGGACACGGCAGCTCGCGAGCGCCCAAAGGGGCTCGAAAAGTCTGACGCAGCAGCTGTAGCCAAAAATTGGCTAGCAGCCAGGATACCCAAACCGCGGCCGGGGGGGGGCCCTGAAACGGCCAGTTCTTAAGTCTCATTGTGGGGATCTAACCCCACGCAAGGCTTTGGAGCGAAGTGCTGATCGAGAGATCCTACGCAGCGAACGCCACGATCACGCCCCCACTGCCTGTAAAAGGCATGGAGAAACAAAGGCCTGGGCTCAATAGAGAGCAGCAGCGAAGCAGAGCACGCCTTGGCTCTTGCTGCTGCTCCTTCGGTCTCCGGGACATGACTGAGGAGAACTGAATGGAGTGTTAGCTCCGTGCCATCTCAGTCCCGCCCCCTAGACCCGACAGCCAATCAGCTGTCTCGAAGCTCTCGCCCTTGCCCAGTGAGCTGCAGGCAGCGCCAAGTAATCAGCATCTATCAATAGACAGGGCCTCTGAGAGGAATTTTATCAGGGGGTACAAAGTTTCTCTTCGGCCCCTTCCCAAAGGGGGAGGGGGCAAAATGGGACAGGAGAGGGCAGCAATGGCCGGAAACGTCTCTGGAGCCCAGGTCTACCATGCTTCCCTATGTGGCACCCAAGTTTACCCGCCTAGTAGACCTGACCTTCCAGTTGGCCCGGCCACTGTCTTTCATTCTCCGTGAGACCAGCTGAGATCCCAGGAAATTTCTGGGGGCCCTCCTTTGGCTCCTGGGCCCCCTTTTTGACCATGGGCCTGGGTACAATTTACCCCCTTTGCCCCCCTCTCATGGGTCCTGTCAATAGCAGAACTGACATATCTTACAATAAGCTATCATCAAAACCAGGCAGACACATTTATTGAGAAATTGACACTTTTCTTTTGAGAACAATAAATTTCAAGACAATGTTCAGCCTTACGGATTTTTTTAATGATATAACAGCCCTATCCTATCGAAACACCCCCTCCTCTGGTCAATGCAGCCGTGCTACAGGATCATGCACTGCATCCAGTGGGGGGGCAGTCCCGGGGGTAAGTCCTTACTGCCCCGCTGGGTTTACTCAGACCTGCACCAGCGATTTCCCACTAGGCACCTTTGAGTCTCCTCGGATCTACGCAAGCCTTCCCCATCTCAAAATGCACCCAAACCTCCCCCTCCCAGCCCCCACCGCCAACTTACTGGTGCCTGCAGAGGCTCCCAGAGCCACTGCCATGTGCCCCGCACCTCTTGCCATTTGCGGCAGTGGCCCAGCAGTGCGCGACAGCGGCCCGGCTTTTGCACCTTCATAAAGGACCTTGTGCTGCCAGAGCATTCATTTCAAGCAGTGCAAGGCCTAATAGGACTGGGGCCTGAGACATAAAATTCTGCAAGAGAGACTTTTTCTCCCTCCCTCGCAATACTTGAAACAGGGCGGGGTCAACCAATGAAACCAATTAGTGGGAGATTTAGGACAGACAAAAGGTGGCTTTTCAGTGCATAATTAGTCTGTAGAATTCATTGCCACAAGGTGTTGTGGCCACTAGCTTGAGCAGCTTTAAAAGGGACCTGTCATGAGGACAGGTCTGTCAATGGCTAGTACTCATGATTGCTAGGTGCTACCTGCAGATCCAGCAGCAGTATGCCTTTGGATACGAGTTGCAGGGGAACATGCCCTTCTTCCTGCTTGTGGGCTTCCCGGTGGCAGCTGGTGGGCCAGTGTGTGGAAAGCAGGATGCTGGTTCTTTAGCCTGTTCAGGCAGGACTGTGCTGGCCCAGCAAGGCATGTAGCACAATTCTAAACATATATTTATTCAGAAGTTTACTTTCATTGAACACAATAGGATCTACTTCCAAGTAAAGAAGGAAGGCATGTATTCATTTATTCAATGTCTAAACAGTTCTTCATCTGAAGATCCCCCTAAGGCACTTTAGAAGGCACTAAAAGATCATAAAAGCACAACAAGAACTCAATTAAAAAAATCACAAATGCTTTGGCCTGTGCTGTTGGTGTCACAAACCATGTACATATCAACCTCCATGCTACCTTATCTCTTCTTTATTTATAGAATATCTTATACAGTACCTCTTTTTAGCATTCTATTGCAAAATTAAACAGATTGTGCACTTTTAATTTTTGCTCATAAAGCAAACTTGCTATACATGCAGTCATTGCAATTACAAATGTTGTGGATCAAACTATGAAAATGACAGATTGTAAGTGGTAGATAATGGCCCATCCAGCCTTATACGTTCTACAAAAGCCAAATTAATATCCACATTAATCCTTATGCTCATTGTCTTAAAAATAAAGGGACTCATTGAAAGGCTAAATGACAATTCAGAAAATTTAGCTAATACACAACAAGAAGTGACAATTGCTTCTTGATCCCCTTCAGCAATACAAAGGAAGAGACAGTCAGTGTCACCCACAAATTATATTAATTAAATTAATGAAGAAATCTCCCTGATACTTCAGGTTGCATCAAATCAAGAGTATGTTTTCCCCTTTGTACTCTCTGGTCTAAAAATAAAATGCAATGATATTTATATTGATTTGTTTCCATGGCGATGCGAAAGACACCTCCACCCCCAGGTTTCCAAGGCAATGGACAGACGTGCAAACCTCAAAAAGCTCAGGAGATGTTGTGCTTGAGTAAGAAACCCTGGCTACTATGCTAGCAAAAGTAAACTATTTGTATTGATACTTCTAACTCAAAGGATGTATTGGGAACGTTGGTGCTCTGTATGATAAATCAGGCACAGAAACCAATAATCCATAACATGCAATCAGGATAAATTCCTCCACAGAACTGTTATGAGTGGAAAGACTAGGCTTGAGAAATCATTTAGTACTGGGAACATCATCATGCTATAATGCCCCATTCAAAACTCTGAGGATGATCTTAAAGAGGAGAAGTCAATCAGAGGCAGTCAAAGAAGAAACTGTTATAAGAATGAGTGGCTTCAACTTACCCTCACAGTGAACAAGTAAATGTATATTCAAGTCACAACAAAAAGACAACTAGAAACAAGAAATGGCTGTGTCTTGGGATACAGATCCAGCCTCTCCATGAAGCCAACTGAGGCAGCCACCTCATGTAGCAGATGGGGGGGGGCACCCATCTCTGTTTCATACCCACCCACATCTACTGTTCATCTTCCTCGGACTCCCTGGATTTGGAAAAGAAGAGAAGAAAGGGGTGGAAGAAGTACAAAAGAGAGAACAGTGGTAGTGGGCATTTCCAACGGGCCCCCTCAGATGTGCGCTGGAAAGATTGCCAGCGCAAATCTGAAGAGCCAGTGTAAGACCGGCCAGGCCCGGGACGTGGGATAGGATTCGGCAGAGTGCACCGCCAATGATCCCTCCCCTGTCCCTGGCCTGGCTGGACAATTGTCCCCTCCCTTTCCACCCCGGTCAGCCCTTCCCATGCCCCCCCACAGACCCACCTGTGTCCGCCGATGGTGGATGCACCCCAGGGCAGAATGAGTGATGCTGGCCTCTCCACCGGCGCCGCTTACTTGCCAGCTGTCAAAAACGTGCTTTACAGCATGTTTACGACATCTGGCACCGCCAGAGCCATTGCTCCGCCAGCGGAATTCTAGATAGGATTGCACCGTCAAGCTTTAAAGCTTTAAATTTAGTCTAGAAGTAAATTGGTAACCAGTGCAACAGAGCAGCACTGGAGTGATGTGATCAGAAAGCCTCACACCAGACAATCACCTGGCAGATCCATTCTGAACCAATTGAAACATCCAAATGCTCTTCAAAGGCAGTCGATGTAGACAATATTACAACACTCCAACCAACCTACATATATGAACACCCATGGCCAGATCCAATTTCTCCAGATAGGGATATAACTGGCCCATCATGCTGCTGAAAAACACTCCTGGCCACTGTAACTACCTCAGACTCCAGAAGCTACACTGGATACAGGAACACTTCTAAGCTGCATACCTGATCCTTCAATGAGTTGAAACCTCATCTGGATAATACGTCATAGATAGATTATCATTAGATCAAATGAGCAGTCTTCCAGAAACGAGAGGTTTCATTACTGTGTAAATGGATTCCAAATACAGTGTTAGCAGAGACTGGCACAACCTCAATTGCTGAATGCAAATATTCATCCACTTGTGTTCCTTTGTATGTGCATTTTCTGTTCTAGCAGGAGTTGCATGGCCAGGCACTTACCTATTATTCTCATTGCATCAAGGCTAAAATGCATATACAGTACTTCCACCCAAGGGATTAATGAGAAAATGAATTATATATACAAATATAAGACATTCAGTACAAGACCTGAGCAATTAACTCGTTATGCTTCTTTTTGGCCCAGTGCCTTCTTTTTGATCCATTCTTCTTTGTTTTAATTTGCAAGTTACAAATTTGCATTGCAACACTGAATATTTCTCATGCATATCAGTCAGCATACAAAAGACAGTGTGAAAGAAATGTTCTAAGGAGCTGTTTGACTTAATACTAAACACTTGCATTGACTGTGTCTACAGGAAAACATTTAGAATTCTGCTAAAGGTTTCAAGGAACTGGATGTGCAAACTAGATGACAAATTTGAATGAGCAAACATGCCTCAAATTTGAGCAGGCTGGGGTGTCATATCTTTGTTCCAAAAGTATATATTCTCTTTGTTTAAGTGTTATTAATCTGACAAAGAAAAAAAGTGCCATTTCTACTGCTAATTAATGAGTATCCAGCCTCATCTAGTGACTTAGATCTGACGGAGAATTAAGACAGCTTGACTCAAATTTGGTGAGCGCTGGGCAGCCCAATCCTACCTAACTTTCTGCACACTAATGCAGCAAGGTCAGTGCGGCCTATACTGCATTGTGCACAGAAATTAGCAAGCTGGAGTTCTCCTTGGGGTAAGAGGACATTTGTCCCCTTGCCCCGTGAAAAGCCCCAACCCGTGCAACGGGTCTACTCGGACCTGTGCGAGTTAAATCGCTGTTGCAAGTCCAAGACTCGTGCAGGGAAAACAGAACCAGGAAGGGGGATAGGATTCAGCACACACCAGTACCACTGATCCCATCCCCCCCTGCTCTCCTGCCCCATTATGCCCCCACCCTCCCCTGCCCCGTTATGCCCTCATGCCACGCAGCACAAAACCTACCTTCTCCGGCCCACACTGCTCTGTCTGGAGGTGCGTGAGCCAGCCCAGGCCTCTGCGTCGGCCCAGGCTTCTCTTATGCCATCACAAAGCACTTTACCGCGTTTTTGCAACAGTTTGTACCAGCACAGCATGCGCTGTGCCAATGCAACTCTTACAGTGCAATCCTGTGTAACTTTGCACCGGTGTAACAATAGATGCACCGGCATAAGTGCTGCATCTGCTGTTAAACCAGTGCATCTACTGTTACACCGGTGCAAAGTTACACAGGATTGCGCTGTTAGTGTGGATTGCACCGTTTTCTATTGAATATGGACATATTTTCTTACATGTTAGCTGTGCAGATGTTGAGAGAAACCAATTATGATAAGCAAAAAAAAAAAAACCTTGGTCTATGTTTATGCATGAGAAACACATTCTGATTATAATCATGAACTATCGCAAGTTATGGAACTTTGAGTCATGCAGCTTTTCTACAGATACATGAAACCACCATAAAAGATTACAGTTTCATTCAATTCCAGTTAAATCATATCTAAAATTTAATAAGGCTGTTACCAAAAAAAAAAATCAATTCTTCAAGATAATTCTTTCTGCCGGGACAGTTTTGGAACATTATGCATAGGCTTGACAGAATTATCAATAAATTTTGGGAAATTCTAGTCGCTACCAAGAGAAAAAATTGATACTGTTTAAACCAAATAAATAGTGGAAATAGATGGTGTTTATTGAGGAAAAGATATCCGTTTCTCAGAAAACCATTTGGTATCAATAGTGTCCCAGTTCAATGATATCTAGACAAGCATGCAAGGAATAAGTATAAATCCTGAGATAGTATTTAATGCAATTTATTCCTTCCTAACTCAGAAGAAGCAGTGAATGCAATTTATTACATAAGTATTCCATCATTCAAGCACATTATTTAAATTCAGAATAAGAAGCAGCTCCATGTAGGGTAATATATAATTAATGTGTTTATATTCTATAGCTTACTATGAACAAAAAGCTTGTTGTGGGAGACAAGATCATGGAACATTTGCTTTACTTACATCATATTTACTGTGCTGAATAGAATATTAAGTTTAATTTGCCCACTTGATTGGATGATGGATTTTGTCTCTCAAAACACTAGATTGATGGGTCTGATCATTCTCAACTTAAAATGTGCATTCTGGAGAGAAAAAAAGGCAAAACTAACATAATAACATTAACACTAGTGCTATTTAAAAATGTACGTTTTTCATGCTTTTCCCAACAGTCCTACCCAAATTACTATTATTAAGGGGATTCAATTACTTCTTTTTCTGTGGAAGACATAATAGCTGGGATCTCAACATACCAGTTTGCTCATGGTAGATCTTTTTGTGAATGGAAGGAGAGTTGTGCACAAGGAATGAGTCCTTGCATGAGCAACCATGAGCAGAGTGGTAAGTTGGGATCTATCCAATCATTTTAATAAACTGCTAATAAAAAGTCTATCCTTTAGAACTGCCATTGTCAGCAGCAAAGAAGAAGGGTAACTCCATCAAGCCCCCTCCTGTGAGGACTGACTAAGTAATTCTCACGCCATACTGTAACTTACAGCCCAATTCTATCCTGGGCCGGCCCATAGCATGCAGCGGTACTGGAAGCAGAGCAGGGCATATGAATATATGAAATTTGCCTTTTTACTGAATTAGACGGGTAGTCTAATCCAGATTTGCAGAAACATCTATAGAAATAATAGCAAGTTATTTTCAGTAATGGCCCCACATCTATGAAACTCCCTTCCTTGGGAGATTTGTTTTTGGCTCTCTTGCTTGCTGTATTCAAGCAACTTCTGAAAACTTACCTTTTAAGGACAACGTCTGTCTTTGATAATATTTTATGTTGAGTGCGGTTGTATTACTGTAGTTTACTGCAAGTCTCTTTTTATTGTATTATAATATACCTATAGGCCAGCGGGTGGCGCAGTGGGTTAAACCGCTGAACCATGAGCTGTCGATGGAAAGGTCGGCAGTTTGAATCCGCAACGGGGTGAGCTCTCGTTGCTTGGCCAGCTCCTACCAACCTAGCAGTTCCAAAGCATGTTAATGCAAGTAGATAAATAGGTACCGCTTGCGGGAAGGTAAACAGCGCTCCGTGTTCCAGCCGCATGCTACGCGCTGCGGCAAGGAGAGTCACGCCGGCCACATGACCACGGAGGCGTCTTCGGACAACACTGGCTCTTCGGCTTTGAAATGGAGATGAGCACCACACCCTAGAGTCGGACACGAATGGACTTAATTGTCAGGGGTCACCTTTACCTTTTTTTACTATACCTATAATAAAATGCAGTAAGATTACCAAAAAAAAGTGCCTAATAAAAGAAACCACAAAACAAGAAATCAATCAATTTTAAACAGAACCAGGGAAGGCCTGGGAAAACAAAAATATTCTTAAAAGTGCCTAATAATAGCCCAATGCGATCTGTGAGATAGATCTGTAGTCCTATTCTCTGTAGTCCCAATGGCTAGTAGCCATTGATAGTCTTGTCCTCCATGAATTTGTCTGATCTCCTTTTAAATCCATTTCAGCTAATGATTGGTACTAGTTGGGAAAATGGCACAGGGAAAAAGATCAACTCCCTCCTTCAGCACTGTGGGCCCCATCCGGTGACACCTTCATCCCACCACTCCATCCCATGACTGCTCTTTACCTTAAAAACAACAACATGGGAGATCCCAATTACAGATTTCCCATTTCATATCTAGTTTTTTCCTTCCGATTCAAATGCCCACACAGCCATGACCCTACTGGAGGACTTGAGAAAAAGCACTCTTCCTCAGCCTATCACCTTGAATTGAAGAATACTTGAAGAATACTAAGCTATTTGTATGCTGAAAAAGTGCTGTGGGACTTATAAATAATAGTTATAGTGATGCTTCTACGTGAGCAGTTCAGTGGCCCTTTCCATAGTTTGGTCTCACTGATTTCTATTACTGGACCACTGTGCATATTCACTGACTTGCTATGAGAGACTCGCTACACAAGTACATACAGGCACCTTTTGATATGTTCTCCCAAGCGACATGACTGCTTTGGAGCACACTGTCATACCTTAAAGGTGTTGGTTTCATCTGGTCCACTAGTTCAATCAGTTAGAAAAATCATCAGCCTTGGAAATGAATGCCTACTTTTAACTAATTCCATTCATTAAGTGATGTGTCTCAGAGAAATGTTCAGCAAGACAAAGAGTCTCTTAATCCTAGGGAAGCTTACTGCACTGAAATAAAGCCAAGCTTCTGAATCAAAGCTTATTGATTCCTTGTTATGGAGCTTTTGATTCATGAGCAATGTGTTGCCACTATATACATTTCTACAGGTTTGATACAAGCTAATTCATCCACCTACCCTTTTGATGGATATTGAAATAATTGGTCATAGAGCCTATATAATAAAAATTAAATGGACTGCCATTCCAAAACTGTCAGGGAAAAGAAGATTCTCACATACTTCTGGGATTAGACCTAAATTACAGAAGCTTGCCCCAATCCTGTTCTGACGATCTGAGGATCAATACTTTAAAAATAGGGCTTTCAGGTAAATCCCATTCACTATGTCAGATTAAATCACAATCTCAACGGCAGCAAGTAGAGTATCTGTTACAAGTCCTTTTATCTTTACAATGACAATGCACACTTCAATCCATTTTTCTTTATTCTGAATATTTTTCAGAATGAACAAATATAGTGAATCATTTCGGAATGAATCATTTACGGAGCAATCCCACAACGGCCAGCCGCTGCATCCTAGGCAGATTGTGGGTCATGCTGGCGCGGCCCGGGTTTACCTCGGGGGAAGGGGATGTTCATACCCTTCCCCTGGTGTAAGCACCATCGGCCCCGATGGGCCTCCTTGGATGCATCTCAGCTCCTTAGCTTGCACACATCCGGGGAGACCGTGTAAGACCAACCTGGCCTGGGAAGGGGTGTTGGATATTGGTGCAAGTCAGTGCCGATATCCCCGCCCCCTCCCAGGCCAGGCTGGCCAATGGCCCCCTCCCTCATCACCCCTGCTCGCCCTCCCCACACCCTCCCACCGCCCAGTGCAGACCTTACCTGTGTCGGATGGCGTGGGTCCAGGATAGCGGCGGCGTGTGCCGGTCTCCGCACCAGCACCGCTTACACTCGAGGCACCACAAAAGTGCCTTATGGCACTTTTGCAACACCTTAGATCAGCAGAGCACTCACTCTGCCGGCCTAAAGTTAAGGTGGATCGGGCTGCCCTACACTTATTTTCTCTCCTAGGGGCAGCAGGGGCATTACCCAGTGGGAAGGGACGAATGTCCCTTTCCCCCAAGGTGGCCTCCAGCTGCACTGGCGCTGGTCTGATTGCGGATAGGATCTGGTGCAGCGTGCTTTTGCACACTGCAGCGATCCTAGATAGCATTGGGCTGCCCGTCACGTGGCAGCCTGCTTTAATAATATGAATAGCAGTAGGAGTTCTGAATCAGTATCTGAATCAATCCCTCATGGGGCTGTCATTAATGTCTGGTTTGGATTCCAGTCCCATATGATCATAAAGGGATGGGGAATGGCACATTGGGCAGCAGAAGCAGTGCACCCCTGCTTCTCCTCGCATGATGGACTGCCACTGAGTCGGTATCGTCCAAGTCAGCCCAACTGCATCAACGTTTGGAAGCAAGCTTAATTATCTCCGATACCAAGTTTGGGGAAAACAGAAAAGGCAGAACAAATACCATCATGACATTCCCACTCCTTCCCTCTCAGTCTGTCTAGGAACTGCTAAAACAGGTGATGCCACCAGAAAGACGGAAACCCGATACGGCTTATTTCAGATGTTAACTATTTTGTAACTTTGGGGCTTTGTCATTCAAGACTGCTTTTCAGGATTGAAGACTGCAGCTTGTACAGAAAACGAAGACTCGACCCCTGACAGAGAGTAGAAAGAGTCAGGGATTGTAAAAACGAACTCTATGTTTGTAACGAAGCAGGCATTATGGGTTTTCTAGCCATGTTTATTATTTGAGAAATAAAAACTAAAATCGTACTGTCTTCTTAAGAGATTTCTTTCAAACACACTCTGGAGATGTGCGTAGATAAAAATCCTTATTTACAGGCGAAGATGAGTCCTTATTTCTCCTACCGACGTTTCATTCCACACGAGGGACCTTGTCAAGGTAACGCAGCATAACACTGCTAGATGACACAAACATAGATGAACTCTATGTTTCCACAAAATGTTTATGATATACAAAACGCTATGCCCAGTCTTGTCAAAACTCCAGGGAAGACTTCTTCACTTCCCTAAATTGCTCTTTATGTCCATCCATCTTGAAAATGAATAATATACTGGTATTTGTTTAAAAAATGGCACCCGGCTGATGTATACATTAAGAATTAGCAGTTGGGTACACCAAGCACCCTAAAGGATACTCTCTGACCGGCAACTGATGCAGAGGCAAGCAAAATGGGCAGAAAGTAGTGTGCCAATGGATTGGGTTAGTGGCCAGTATGCTCACGTCTGCCACCCACCCACCCTCATATTAGAGGGGTTATACTGGTAACTTAAATGTAATTCTAGATTTGGAAGTAAACATCTTTATTAATGGATTTCCACAAAAGCTTGCATCAGGGATGAACATGTGTCAAGCAGAAGCTACAACAGGAGAGATTCTGAGTTGCCTCATATGCAAAGCTATATCCCTCCCCAATTTTTAAAAAAGTTTTCATAGATGTTCATCAACATTCACATTGGGAGGGCTTCCCACGTGAGGCTTCATCGTCAAGAAAGATTAATCTGACAAAGAAATATTGATTGTCCAAAATTCGATGGCATGCTTCTCTTTTAGCCTCTCCCAGCCATAACCTCACGTAAATAGCACACTTTCACCAAAATTTCTGTGCAGATGAGGCAGTACTATTGAATACAAGTATTCAAAATCATTATCCATTTTCTAAAAACCTGGATTACATTCTTTCCCAAAAATTCCAAGTTTTAGAAAACATTCTGCTCCAAAGGAAGAAAACAAATATAGCAGTGGTTTCCAGATGTTTTAGCATCGGGACCCACTTTTTCAAATGACACTCTATCGGGACCCACCTAGCTTTACGAGACTTCAAAAAAGGTGATCTAGAGAGAAATAATATTTTTATTTATTTACAAATAATATTTTATTTATTTGCAAAAAAAAAAACTCGATCCATTTCTCACAATGAGACAGCCCTTATGAATAGCCTCAAGGCTTGAGGGCCTTAGTTGTGTGACCTAGATTTCACCTGCCCCCACTACATGTCATTGACAGACTTGGAAAAAAGAACACCAGAAAAAAGATGCTCAAATATTTATCTCCCTATATTTACACAAGCTTGCAAACTACAGGAGCTTAGCTCCTTGCAAACTGCAGGAACTCAGCTCTTTGCAGGGCAATTAGCAGCTATCTGATTTTTGAATAGCTTCAGGGCTTGAGGCAATTAGTTATCTTTCCATCATCCCTGTTTTCATTGGAGGCTCTGCAGAACCCACCAGAAATCAGGTCACTTTGAGAAACACTGTACTATAGTAATAATAATAATAATGGTCATTATCTTTTCTTGGTTTTGATCAGAGTCAGATTTTTGGGAATTCCACTCAAACTAGTATGTTTGTAAATTGCTAAAACAAATTGGCAATCTCCTAGCTGATTTTCTCTGAAGAGTAGTAAGAAGCACAAAAGAGTCCACATCATGCATTCTCTAACTCGGGATGGAGGATTGGTGCCTTGTGTGGATTTGTTGTCATGTAACAAGAATCTCTGTTTTCTGCTTTTGATAAAGCATGATTAGCATGTATGGCAATATGATTGCTTGGCTTTGAAGTTGGCGACTCTGTGAACACTTGCATATGTTCCCTCTGGGTTTCTCTCTGTACAGCAGGCTGGCAAGATTTAGGAGCAGTTTCTTTTGTTCACAAAGATCCTGCTTAGTATTTTTATTTATTTATTTTACCATTATGCCGATGCTGGAACAAATCCAAGAAAACTGCAAAGCTAATTTGTTTCAAGTGAGCATCAAGTCCCTTATGCTTCCTCTGCTATGTATTTCCTCACCACTAGAAGACTTGACTTGATTCTCAGCTGCCTGTGTGGCCAGTAGACAGGCTAAAGAAGAGGGAACGAGCAGGGTTTGATAAGTGAGTTTAATGACCCAACAGTTGACAGGCTGAAGTTTTAAAACTAAAGGGAGCTCCAGAACTGAAGTGTCAGAAATACGTTGCAGTCATTAGGACTGCTATTGCTTCAGGAGTTGTTCAGTGGCATTTGGAATAAAGCACAACCTAAAAGGGATCCAGCAGCCAGGCATCTTTCAGATATCTAGCAGAAAAGATTATTCACAGTCTGGCGTTAAATTCTAGACTTTCAGCTCCCATTGAAAAGCAAGTCAAAAGTCTATATGTCCTTCCTTGGCATATCCTTTGAGCCATGTTTGCAAGGACTCTTGCTCCAGGCCTGTAAGGGAAGCCAGAGGGCTGACTGGGGCATAGGACCTAGTGGTTAGCTTCTAGCTTACCACTCCCTGCTTTCCACTTCCCTCCTTTTACTGGGAAAATTGGGGAAAACTGGTAGTTGACTTACTGATACCATCCAATCTACAAAGCCCAATCAAAAAGAGGGCAGCTTTGGAAAAGCCCTTATTCTTTAAAAAAAAAACTAACATTTTTTTGGGGGGGGGGAACCAAATTCTAGAGATGTCCCTTAAAAACTCAGCAGTAAATAGTAACAAAATGTGACAGTTGGAGAGGGCTATCGTGTTCCCTCCTGAGTGAAGGAAGAAATTCAGTAGTATAAGAAGTGTATTAAAAGGAGTTACAAGGCTTTGGAACAACTAGAGAGATAATTGCAGGTGATAAGGACTAGGAGCAAATCTTTGCTCAAAACAAAAAAGGGGGGATGCAATGGTGTCGTGGTGGTCACTTCTGGGCTTTATAGCCAGTGGGCATAAACCATGCTTTACCGTGCTTTACATCATTTGGGGACACCTGGTTCTTTTTTTAATCTCCTTCTCCTGGGCATCAGGTGGGCTTCAGGGTCCAATGAGTTGACTAAGGGTCAAATTTCTTTTGGTTACTGGTCAAGGGGAAGGGGAAGATGTTCAAACAAAATAGCAATGAGGGCAATTGAAGGATAATGGCTACTGCCTGCCTCATGATGACTCAGCAGTCTCTGGAGGATGAGGTATTGCTAAAGCTTCTGGGGTGCTAGAGAGGTCTAGAGTAGGTAAACAGCCAAAAAAGCCAAAAAAAAAAGAAGAAGAAGAGAAAACCAGAGTTTTAATTACATTACCAATGCTAGACATGTTAATACCAGATCTGGTCCAAGACTGTCCGGTGCATGACACAGCTTGCCAAATGCTGCTCAGCTTCCCTCGTGTTACATCAGCGACTGCCTTCCTCACTCCTTCTCCTCCTCCCACTCCCTAGATTTGAAAAAGAAGCGGAGATCAAGTGGAAGAGCAAGCACTTTAAATTCTCCACTCTTCTCTCCTTCACATGTCCTCTTCTGCTCCACGCCTCACTTCCTTTTCAAATCTAGGGAGTGGGACGAGGAGGACAGATGGTGGCGGTGGACACCACCTCTACCAATCCACTTCATGATGAGGCAACTATCTCAGGTGGCCTCTTGGACAAACCTGCCTGGTTAGTAGTGCACAAGGGCACTCGCGTCTCACAAGCAGAAACAGCGGAGAGTGTTTTACGGAGTGCATCATAATGGCTGAAAGTCACTCACCAGAACTACAAAAAAAAACAGAATAATTGCCAGGGATGTGGATCAAGTCTCTGACTCCAAGTCTCAAGTCAAGTCCCAAGTCTTTGCCCCCAAGTCCTGAGTCTTTGGTTGCGAGTTCCTATCTATTTAATGGGGAAAATGGGTTTAAACCAGAATAAAATTCGACTTGTCGTAAAAGTCTCCAAATCGCGAGTCGAGTCTTTCGAGTCTTTTACAATTGCCGAATCAAGTCCAAGTCAAGTCATTGATGTGACTTGAGTCCGACTCTAGCCCAAGTCAGTACTCAAATGTATATCACAGATAATTGCACGAACAGCTTTTCTGACCTTTCCTCCTTCCCAAGCAACCTTTCAATTATTGTGCTGGCTTGTAGCAAGGATGTCTCCTTGCGTTCACTGGTATACACAGGTGTTAGCAGCGGTGGTGGTGTACCAAAGCTGGTGCTGAGACTTGTTGCCCTGGTAGCCAGTTCGAGGCTGGTTGCTACCACTGATGAATACCACACCTTGGAGTGTTGCACCACAGAAGACAGTTAACAATAGCATACGGAAGCCCATGAATGCTGGGCCAGCTCCATAGTTCAAAGTGTCAAGCAGTTCATTGTCCCATATTCACTCAGGAAGATCTTCCCTAAGTTCACAAAAAGGCCATTTTAGAAGCAGATGTCCATTCTACGATGGCAATGAAAAAGTACAATCAAATGTGCTATAATCTTATTGCTGATCTGTAATAAAATATTTTCAAGAGGCTCAGTGATTGAATCAGCCTCCCAAACCCAAGATGCTTATCTGAAGTTATTTTAATTTATTTGGTTTGGAACTAGCAAATATCAAGATTCTGTATAAGATATCTTAGAAGACTGGATTTGGGATGGGCTAAAATCATCTTAATCAGAACAAGAAAAAAAGTGTCTGATGCCAAAAACTGGAACTGTTTAAACAGTGTTTTGCCTACAGTCCAATGCTAGATCACACTGAGTTCAATAAGGCGTACTGCCAAGTGTGGATAAGATTCCAACTATGCAGCCTAATACTATAGAAGTTTACTCAAATTTAAGTCCAACAGAGTTCAATGGGGCTTACTCCCAAGTAAACATAAGATCACAGTCATTTAACACAGTAGGACTTACTTCTCATTAAATGTACATGAGATCAAGTTGCCAGAGTTTAAAGCTTATAGTTAAGATGAAATCAAAAGTATGTAGAACACTTGTATGTTAGATAATCTGGACATACTCAAACCAGAAAGATAAATTACTTTAGGTTTTAAACAATAAGAGAAGAATTGGATTGGAGTCAGTTTCATTTAGAACTCAAATCTCAGTTCCATTCAGTGTCATAATATTTTGTTATGAAAGATCCTAATATCTGATCTACATCAAGTTCCTCCTCAGATGAGTCTCTGTTAAAATTACCTTGGCTAGTGGAATAAAAACAATAAAATCCACTTTTGCTCACATCCACAGTTCACTTTTCAAACAGCCATATCATTTAACATTTTGCCTGCTGAAGTACTTTTGTGCTCTTTCATGACTTGAAAACATTTCTTCCCCAAAAATTTGTTCATTCTATAAACAACACTAGATTTTCACAGATGAGCAAATACTCAAAGTGGTGCATTGGCTGGAGTTGAACTTGTACTGTAGAGCCCTGGGTTGAAACTCTTGTTCAGCCATAAAGCTGAGTGGGTAACCTTGAGCCCAGTGACCACCTCTCAGCACAACCTACCCCACTAACAGCCCAATCCTATCCAACTTACACCACCAGTGTAACTAGCAGTGCAGCGAGAACGGGAGGCCCCAGAATGGAAAGGGGATTCAAATCTCCAAAGGGGGATTCAAAGAGGATTCGAATCCCCTTTCCATTCTGGAGCCTCCTGTTCTCGCTGCACCGCTGGTTACACCGGTGGTGTAAGTTGGATAGGATTGCGCTGTAACAGCCCAATCCTATCTCCTGCCACCAACGCCAATGCAGCAGCACGAAAAAGGCGTGTGCTGCATCCTATGGTGGGAAGCCAACCCGAAGACAAACGGGAGGTAAATAAAAATAGTTTTTTTTACTATTTACTATACTTTACTACATAATATTTACTTTACTATAATATAGTAAATTTACTTACCTCCTCATAAGCCCTGGGGCTGTCTATGGGTCTCCTCAGACATATGCCACCATTGCCACCGGATCCACCCCCTCCCACCTCCTCTCTGCCCAGAAATGCCCCCATTCCTCCCACTCTTTCCTCCTACTCTCTCCTACTGTTTGTCCCTTGCCTTACCTGGCTCCGGAGTATGGTGTCTTCACCACCGGCAAACATATGCAGTCATCAGTGACAATGTTGCTCGACACACTCTGGAGTCAGGCATTTCTGTCTGGATTCTGACACAGCGGCGGAATTTGGGTGGAGCGCGTGGTGCAGGAGCTCCAGGCGCTCAGGTGTGCGGGGGGCGCACAGGAGCACTTACCGTAGCGAAGCGCCGCCCGCCCTCCCTCCCCGGAGCCCGTTCGGCTCCAAAATGAGCTCAAAACGGGCGGGGGGGCCAAATCGGGTGGGGGCGCATCGAAGTGACGTGATGCAGGCCCCGCCCCCACACGCCAGGCGCCGGGAGGGCGCCCATCATTTCTGTTCTGACGCTTCTGCAAGCAGAATGCACCTTCTGCCCATTGACCGGAAAGGATAGGACTGGACTGCAAATCTGTTGGGAGGAAAATGAGACAGCACCATGTATGATATCCTGAGCTCCTTGGAGGAGGGGTAGGTTATGAATAATATCCATGGACTGCATAATTCAGTAAATTCAGTAAAATGTATTCCTAATGTATTCATAATTCAGTAAAATGTATTGCAATATGACACTGGACACAGAAAAATGACCTTCTTACATGTGCTCCTATATATGTGGTGGATAGAACATGCCAAGGAAAAATCATAGCCTTTGGTGTGGGCAAAACTACAAATGATGTTTAAAAAAAAAAAAAACCTCAAAGCATAACCTCAAAGTGGTTATGGGCCCAGCCAGCTGTTCCACAGCGCTGAATTGAAGCCGTGAAAAGTTGTTGCCTGAGAGGCTGGTGTGTCCGAGGCGTCTGCCGAGTTCGAAGTCCTGCTAAACAGTCCGGTAAGAAGATTTACATTCCTGTCTTGCCCAGGAGGGGCTGAGGACAGTGGAAACAGCAGTATGCAGTCTGTAATTGGGGGAGGATTTCCTCTCACCAGATTAAATGAGACTAATTATCTCTCATGGTCCTTGAAAATGGAAATGTATTTGCGCAGAGAAGGACTCTGGCAAATTGTCAGTAATCCTCCAGCACAAGCAGCTGATGAAGATGAGGACGCTGGAGAAAATCAGAGGCAGAACGAAAAAGCACTAGCCAGCATAATTTTATGTCTGGAAGATAACCAGCTGATGTATGTGCGTGGGCTAACTTCAGCTAAGGAGTGCTGGGATGCATTGAGAGCAATCTATGTAAGAACCACCGCAAGCAGCAAGGTAATTTTAACACGTAAACTATATCGTGCACGGCTGCGTGATGGAGATAAGCTGTCTCAACACCTGCAATTTATGAGACAGACCTTCCTCGAGCTAGAAGAGCGAGGTATGGACTTTTCAGAAGCGCATAAAGTGTATGTGCTACTGAGTTCATTAGATGAATCATGGGACACTTTAGCCACGAGCCTTGGGTCCATGCCAGAGGGGGACCTGACGCTTAGTTATTTGTCTGGAAGGCTGCTGGAAGAAGAACAGCGGCGGCAAGAGCGTGCCCATGCCAAGGGCAGGAACGGCGATGATCCTGTGCCCAAGCAGAGAGGGACTCTGTCACAAGCAACTTGCCCAGCAGATGAGGAGAAAGTGTATGCAGTAAGGCGCTGCTACAAGTGCGGTTCCAGTTCGCATTTGCAACGTGACTGCGCTGTCCGGAAAAAGGCAAAAGGCAAAGAGAGACCAGCCCAGAGGAAAAGTGCTGCCCAGATCTCTGTGGTCAAAGCATCTGAGAAGAGCTCCAGAGACATGTGGCTGCTGGACAGTGGGGCAAGTGAACACATAGCAAATGACCTAGAACTGTTTTCTTCTCTGGGACCTGCCGGCCGTGAACACGTAAGCTTGGCAAATGGAAATTGTGCTAAAATTGCAGGAAAAGGCTCTGTGTTTGTGCCATGCCTTAATGAAAATGTAACTATGCTATGTGTCCCAGACTTAGATTATAACTTGCTTAGTGTGTCCAGTCTAGACCACAGTGGGTATGAGATTATGTTTGCAAAAGGAAAATGCCAAATAAGAACAAATGGTAATATATGTGCTGAGGGCAAGCTGCAAAATAATCTGTATGTGATGCAGCCCAAGTTAGGGGGCATTGCAGCACAGGCTGCAACAAGTAACAAGCCTTACCATGACCAGTGTGTACATTTGTGGCACAGAAGACTGGGTCATGCAAACTTCAAAGTAGTGGAGAAATTGCCCAAGGTAGCAACAGGTGTTAATGTAAAAACGTGCCAGAATTTTCTGGACTGCACTACCTGCAAAGCATCAAAGTCAAAGGCATATCCTGTGAGCAAGAAAAGTAACAGGGTGTCTGAGAGATGCTTTCAGCTAGTTCATGCAGACATTATTGGCCCTCTGAACGCCACTCTAGGGGGCGCCAGATTTCTTTTGGTTCTCGTTGATGATTATTCAAGATTCTGTTTTTGTTACCTGTTAAAACATAAGAGTGATGTATGTGAACAATTTAAAAACTTTGTAAGTTTCGTAGAAAGACGTTACAATACCAAAGTTTCTGCCTTGCAGACAGACAGAGGTGGAGAATTCATGGCTGGAAGTCTACAGCAGTGGCTAAATAGGAGGGGCATTACTCATAGACTGACAAATCCTTATTCCCCTGCGGAGAATGGTATTGCTGAGCGCCGGAATGGCGTGTTGCAAACTATGAAGGATTCCCTGTTAATTGACTCAGGGCTAACAAAAGGATACTGGGGAGAAGCGATATTGACCGCAAATTATTTAGTTAATAGGCTGTGGAGTTCAGCTATTAACGAAACCCCCTATTTCCTGCTGTATGGAAAACGCCCATCCCTATCCCATTTAAAGGTTTTTGGATGTTCAGCATGGGTTCATGTTCCCAAGAGCATTAGAAGAAAGGGACAGGCAAAAGCACGAAAATTAACATTTGTGGGGTATCAGCCAAATACCAAAGGGTACAGATTTGTTGATCAGAACAATAAGATAATTATCTCTCGATCTGCCAACTTCTGTGAGCATGAGAATTGGGCAAGGCTACATGGCACTTCTGAGGTTGTTCTACCTAGTTTAGGCCAACCTGAGACATTGCCAAGGCCACAAAAAGCCCAGGATGCAGAGAGCGATGAAACAGAATCAACCCCAGAAGGTCCAGTGAAAGATGAGCCAGTCACGCCACGTAGGTCAGAGAGAGCCAATAAGGGAGTGCCACCACAGAGATACACACCCAGTGAAGTGAAGGTGTGCTATGTACACCACGAACCCCAAAATTACCAGGAAGTGTTGCAGCTCCCAAAACCTGAGCAAGAAAAGTGGAGAGAGGCCATGCATGAAGAAATGCAAGC
This sequence comes from Plestiodon gilberti rubricaudatus, assembly GCA_026170595.1. NCBI lineage: Eukaryota > Metazoa > Chordata > Lepidosauria > Squamata > Scincidae > Plestiodon > Plestiodon gilberti. The sequence goes on from JANXHW010000001.1 coordinate 83,289,668, forward strand.
CATGCATGCCCATGATGTGTTTACTCCAGTTAAGTTGCCAGAAGGACAGAGAGCTGTGGGGTGCAAGTGGGTATTTAAGAAAAAAACCTTAGCTAATGGAGACACCAGATATAAGGCAAGATTAGTGGCACAGGGTTTTACGCAAGTAAAACATCTCAGTTATGATGAAGTGTTTGCACCCACCCTTAGGGGTGAGACTTTGAGATTGGCATTAACATTGGCTGCTGCAGGAGAATGTAATGTGCACCATTTTGATATTTCAACTGCATTTCTGAACGCTGATCTAAGTGAAGAAGTTTATATGCTGGAAGCCCCAGGGTATCAATCAAATGAAGCAGGCAGAGTGTATAAGTTGAACAAGGCAATTTATGGGTTAAAGCAGTCTGCCAGAAACTGGAATATGTGTCTGGACTCTGCATTAAAGAAACTAGGATTCAAGAGTAGCCTAGCTGACCCATGCCTGTACATAAAGAAATGTGGAAATGAGCAGGTGTTACTCTTGGCTTTCGTTGATGACCTGTGTCTTATAGCAAAGGATAACACCAAAATAAAAGCATTTGCAAAGCAGCTCAACCAAGAGTTTAAACTACAAGATCTAGGCGAAATAAAAAGCTACTTAGGAGTAGAAATTAGCAAAGTAGAGGGCAAAGGGTATGCTCTAAGTCAAAGAAAGAAAATTGAACAACTGCTCAGAAAGTATGACATGGAAAATTGTAAAAGTGTACTGACTCCTATGACCATTGATTATCAGAAGGTAGATGCAGATGATGAAGTCATGACTCTGTGTGATCAGGAAATGTACCAATCTGCCATAGGGAGTCTACTATATCTAGCCCAGTGGTCAAGGCCAGATATAGGGAATGCTGTAAATATTTTGAGCAGGTATACTGTCCGGCCTACACAAAGACACTGGCTTGGCATAAAACGTGTACTAAGATACCTGAAAGGCACAATGGATCAATGTCTTGTATTAAGTCCCTCTGAGCCTATGATATTAAAATGTTATGTAGACAGTGATTGGGGAAACAGTGTCCAAGATAGGAAATCTATTTCAGGGCTAATAATTAAGTTTGGAGATGCCCTGGTGGGATGGAAATCCAGAAAACAAACTTCAGTTGCTGTGTCAACTGCTGAAGCAGAATTTGCAGCTCTATCAGAAATGTGTTCTGAGGTTGAATGGTTTGCACAATTGTTAAGAGATTTGTGTATTTTTGTAAAACAGCCAATTCTTGTATTGGAGGATAGCCAATCATGTATTGAAATGGCACGTAATGAAAGAGTTAAAACCAGAAGCAAGCATGTTGACATAAAATACTGCCGTGTAAGGGAGGCAGTGAGAGATAAGCTCATTGAGCTAATTTATTGCCCATCTGAGGAGAATGTAGCCGATATCATGACCAAACCCTTGTGCGCAGAAAGGCACAAGAAACATGTAGAGAAACTTGGTCTAGTGGCTATGTGATCTGTCTAGTTCTGTTGTAAATTGGAGGGGTGTTGAGGTTTGAAAATGAACCTGATGAATTTACAAGCCAGAACAGAGAAGCAATACAGTTAGAATAGAAAGTGAAACTGCTGTGTCATGCTGACTCTGCTCAGAAGCTGATGCAATGTGGATGACGTGATCCACAGGTGGGAGATGATGTAATGCACAAGATGATTGGTGGACAGAAGTATAAAAGTCCTAACTTGCCTTACCATAATTTGCATCCAATGCCTACCTGATTGCTATGCCGTTACTCTGCTTCTCAATTCTATGATGTGGACCTGGAAAGACTGACTATTCTGTACTTGTATATTAACTTCAGCAAGGACTGCTGTAAGTAACCTGTACATATCTGCAAATAGACTCTTATCACCTGATTTATGTGTCTGAGTCGTTTTCCTTCTGCCGGGACTGGGGACTGGATGGACTGAATAACTCTGCTGACAACTGATGGAAGGCAGCTGTGCAGAAACCCCCCTAACATGATTTTGATCAGAAGAGATATGCTGGGGTGGGAAAAAAAATCAGGGCAAGATCCTCCCAGCTGGATCAGACAGAGAAAGTAAATCTTTTCCAGTAGTATTCTGTTTCTCACAGTAGCCTCTGGGAAGTCCTCAAATGAGAACATAAAGGCAAAAACTTGCTCTCCCCACCCTTCCAGGTAAGGTGGGGTCAACGTAGCCCTTCACATGCACAGTTCCATGAAGAGTTGGGAGATAATGTTTTGGCAAATGAGAGGGGGGGATATATTGTGACAAATGGTTCAGAAGGGCTTACTGATACAGTGGCCATCATTTGTTTCCCAGGATCAGGGCTGCCTGACAGAGGCGTTCCTACGGTGGGGGCGGTACTGTAAGTTGCGCCCCGTCCTAGTCCCCGCTGCCTGTTGCTTTCTCCGCACGGAATGGCTCTGACGGCGCGGGGGCGGGGCCGCCTCGTGCCAGCTTGTGAAAGGGGACTAGGACGGGGCGCAACTTACAGTACCGCCCCCACCGTAGGAATGCTTCTGCTGCCTAAGACCTCCCAGCATCTGAAGCAGTGTGCCAAATGCTGCCATCCCCTTCCCTGGTAATGTGCCAGCCCTGCTCCTTCCACTGCCTGGACTGCAGAAGAAAGAGGGGTCCAGAGCAGAAGAGGAAGAGTGGAGGAGAGGAGAGCGGTGGAGTACAACATCAAAGATGCCCCCTCTTCCTTTTTCAATCCAGGAAGAGGAACCACAGCAATGCAAGTGGGTGAACAGAGGAGAAGATTTCCCCATCAGTTCAGCTCCATGCTGGACCTGTTTTATTTCTGCTTGTAATGTGGCTCTTAAAGGCACAGGAGCTTTGCTAGAAAAAAAGGTGGCAGGTAATTTTAATCAGACAGATATTAGGGGATAAGTAGTATTCTGGCCACAAAGTCCAAAGCTCAAGGGAAGAGAGAAACTTTAAACCAATGGTACTGCCCTGTTTTGTACAGTCTCCATCAAATCCTGAACCAAAATAAACCCATATTTAAGAGTTTTCCAACACTTCTGTTTTTTGATCATATAAGTAAGCCACTAACAAAGATGCAGGCTTAGACCTGACAGATTTGCTTGTGCTCAATAAGAGACGGGTATATGTGTCTGCCTGCCTGATAATCTTGTAGGCTTCAACAATATCCAGCAATCTTCCATTTGACTGATGTAATCCCTCCTGAGTAGCTCTGGAGTTAAGAAGTCAATGGAGCTACAGTATGTCAATTTCTGCCAATTGATCATCTGACTCATTAGTGCCAAGAACCTTTTTCATTCTGCCCAGGATACACACACAAACAGCAGACTCTCTTCCTCAAGAAGCTTATGATAGAGTGAATAAAATGAGAGTAATAGCAAGAACTTATGAGACAGAAGACTTCAGTGTATCTGCAAGTGCCATTTGTCTGAGCCTAAAATAGTCCTACTCATTCCCATCCAGATGCTTCCTGATAATAAAAGCCATCTTCTAAAATTATTTGGCTGGGGAATGTTAAATCTAGCTTGTCAAATTGCTCCTATGATTTTATAGCATCAGTTGACATATTGTCCTGCAAAACAGGAACTGAAGCTTATTCTTGGCTATTCCAGCAGGTACTTATAACTTTCAGCAATAGCTTCCTTTACCATGAATGTGAATACAGGCAGGGCTGGCCCAGCCATGAAGTGGGCTGATATGGCTTGCATCAGCAGATGCTAGATGGGGGAGCGAGGAAGTGGCAGATTCAAGGTGCCCTTCAACCCGAGTCTTCTACCAGCTCCCTCCAGCCTGCCACAGAAATGAGCTGCATTGATCTGCTTCTCGCTCACTAAAAGCGAGTGGAAAGCAGATAATTCGCTTCCTTACCATCCTCTGTCACGCTGTTTTCCCAAACCAGGAAGTGCAGGACTTCCTGTTTATGTAAAGGGACTATGCTTCATTCAAAGGATCTCCTTCATTTGTGCAGTCCCTTTAAAGAAAACCGGAAGTCCCACACAACCTGTTTTGTGGAAACCAATGCAACAGATCAAGGTAAAGAGCTTTTTCTGTAGCACGACAGGGCAGAGGCAGACCACCCAAGGCAGCACCCCCAACCATACCATCCCTGAATACCGGTCCCCTTCTCACTGAAATAGGCTGTTACCAGAAATCATTCCCCAATTCTACCAGCTGCAACTTAGATGAGTCACCGCTGAGTGCAGGCATCTGGTTGTCTGACAATCTGACAATCTGAGTTGTCTGTGACGGATCAAGAGAGAGATCTTGGGGTCCTGGTGGACAGGTCGATGAAAGTGTCGACCCAGTGTGCGGCGGCTGTGAAGAAGGCCAATTCCATGCTCGGGATCATTAAAAAGGGGATTGAGAATAAAACGGCCAATATCATTATGCCTTTGTACAAATCGATGGTAAGGCCACATCTGGAGTATTGTGTCCAGTTCTGGTCACCATACCTCAAAAAGGATATAGCTGAATTGGAAAAGGTGCAGAAAAGAGCGACCAGAATGATTAGTGGGCTGGAGCACCTCCCTTACGAGGAAAGGCTACAGCGTCTGGGGCTTTTCAGCCTAGAAAAAAGGCGCCTGAGGGGGGACATGATTGAGACTTATAAAATTATGCATGGGATGGAGAGAGTGGATAGAGGGAAATTCTTCTCCCTCTCGCACAACACCAGAACCAGGGGACACGCACTAAAATTGAGTGGAGGGAGAGTTAGAACAGACAAAAGAAAATATTTCTTTACCCAGCGTGTGATTCATCTGTGGAACTCCTTGCCACAGGATGTGGTGATGGCACCTGGCCTAGATGCCTTTAAAAGGGGTTTGGACAAATTCATGGAGGAAAAGACCATCACAGGTTACAAGCCATAAGCAACCTCCTGGTTTTAGAAGTGGGTTTTCTCTGTGCCAGGTGCAAGGGAGTGGCGACTGGACACAGGTATCTTGTTGTCTCGTGTGCTCCCTGAGGCATCTGGTGGGGCCACTGTGTGACACAGGAAGCTGGACTAGATGGGCTTTTGGCCTGATCCAGCAGGGCTCTTCTTATGTTCTTATGTTCTTATGGTTGCTCCCGCTTTGTTGACCCCAGTCTACCACTCTCTCTGCAGAAAGAAGCAAGAGACGGCTGCTGGCAAGAAGATGTGCTTTTAGGGCATCTGTATGGTACCTCATTATCACAAGCCCCATCTCCCTGAAGGTTCTCGTCCCAACTCAGCACCTTTCCACTGAGCCGGTAGCCACTGCTAAGTGCTTGTTCCTCCAGTCTCACCACTTCTTTTTGGCAGGACTCCTTCATAACAGCAAAAATGTAAAAAGTCAAGCTTTTCTTATTTTATCTCCTTATTGGAAAAAAGATTCAACTGCTGAATTTCTGCCTACTGTGCAAGCGTTTGAGGGCACAGAACCTCTACCATAAAAGAACATGGCAGCCATAATCTTTTCATTTGCCTGCCTTCTGTACTAATGTTCCCAAATTTAACCCTGTCTTTCCTCTGCAAAGACTTACGTCTCATATGCTGTATTACTCTAGGCAAGGGACCTCAGCCGTAACATACCACACACACACACACACACACACACACACACACTTCCTGCTTGTTGCTTAGAAGATGCTATGCTGCCTCTTGGAGATTGCCCTCTTGATTATGAAAGGCTCAGCTACATCCTTAGAAAATTAGAGTCTACCAGGATCGATGCAAAGGAAGGTCTCTTGTCAGTCAAAAGTCTGTCAGCGTAGCAGAACTTCATCCCTGTTTGAAGTTGCTGCTGGCCTGCAGTCTCCCACACTAGGTAACTTGTGTCTCTTAGGGATATAAATCCTGGATATGATAGTCCTCACTTCATACGCACCATAATATTTTTGCATTCATTTTACTGTCCCTCCTACTTGGTGCAATACAGAATTACATGCAATGAACCTTTAATGTATGACAATGTATGTCTATGACAAGGGATTTTGAGAAGCACAGCTTCTTATCTTTTGCAAAACTTAGAAAAGCAGCAATGGCTGATGAAATTCTTTCTTCAAAACAATGAAAGGTGCGGAAGAGCCTGGTCATCTTCTGAATCTCTCGCTATCAGGGTTTCATCTCTCTGCAGCCCAGTTGACTGCAATCTTGGCATCGTTTTTGTCTTCAAATCATTCATTTTCTTCCTAGAAACAGTGAGATAATATAGGAAATCAGATGTATCTAAGTGATTGCATCACAGAGACCATGCCAAACTAATTTGGATTGGAGGCAATGCTTCCTGAATAGGTACTTATACCCTCAGTGATGCTGTCACACAGACAAATCCTATTAGCTACACAACATCATTGTTACTAGAAAAGAGTCTATTTAAAGAAAATCTTGGTTAGCTGGCAACTTGAATTGCTACAATTGAAATTTTAATTGTAGCAATATTGGGCTAAAACATGTCTAAAACAGCGTTGAATCTGCTCAGAACCAAACGTATTAATTTATTATCTGTATGGATAGGCAACTTCTGGATGAAGAGGCCACTCTGCTAACCAGTTATTTTTAACAAAGTCGCTTCAGAGCTCAACAATATGGAATAACATTACAAGTGTTCCATCACACCCCTCCCGCCCCCTTAAAAAAACCCACGTATAATTTTACAGGAGAGTTATTTGCTACGTTGTGCGGAATCTTGAAATTGTTCACCATGGCATTTACAGCATAATCCTTCACAGTGAAAGACTGGTGGAGCGAGTGCTCCGCCGGCCTACAGTGTCGCAAAGTGTTGTAAAGCACTTTCGCGGCACCTTTAGAGTAAGTGGCACCGGGGAAAAGGGACAAACATCTCTTTCCTCCGAGTTGTGCCCCAGCCTTGCCGGCACGGGCCGCATCCTACGTAGGATGCAGCGGGCGGCTGTTTAGGGCAGCCGGTGCATCTTATGCAGGATTGGGCAGCCCGTGTATTAACAGCTGCTGTTAATAGTATGGGTCTTCTAGAGCAGCTAGTTACAACAGAGGTTAAGGCTCCTATACCTTTAGCAGCAGTGTAGAAAGGAGAATTTCGGTAGCTTTTTCCCTCCCACCCCTGTGTGATAAGATGTACCTGCCAAAATGTTGTCTTCTGCACAACTATTAAACATCCAGCACACCTGTCCTACCCTCGTGTCTACTCACCCTAATATTTTCTGTTTTCCTTAAATGTTTATGTGCACCAGTCAATAACCAAATCTACTTGGTAGATTCACGATGTTCTCTACCAAGTAGAATTTCTGCTCCCTTTTAATTGCCTAGCTTGACTGGTTTCATTAGCAAAGGTCATAATGCTTGCTACTCTAGGCCTCTCTACCCTGTTTATGGAGTTTAACACTGAAATTAATCAGGTAATTAGTCTCAAGCAATTACATTATATATCACACATTTATCACCACAGGTAACATTGCTGTAAAGAAGAAAGAAGAGACAGTAGATGAACAAGTCTATGTACTTAAGCTGGCCCTCTTTTTTACTAGGTAAGACTGTATCACTATAAGTACATTACAAAGGGTCAAACTAGGCGCAATGGCAGCAAACGGCTTTGCTTAAACCTGGGGTTATATTATATAGAAGGGAGAATTTCTTATCTGGTCAGTGTGATAAGAAACACTGCACAATGGTCTTCTGCACAGACACACAGACCTCAAGGCAGAGAAACCATCTCAGGATCTAGGCCTGACAGCCTGTCAATTTACTTGTTCTCACTTTCTCTCCCACTACACTTAGGCCTCCCCACATTTCTATGACACTGGATGGCCAGGTGAAAATCCAGAGCATTGTGCAGCACCTTTAATTTTACTGACACCGCAGGAGATAAGGCAGCTGTGATTCCTTTCACCCATCCTTCTGCTGTCCTTTTGTCTGTCCCCTCACCTCAGGCTTACCAGATCGTCGCCGGGACGCGTCGCGTTCTGGGGCCCCCCACGCCCCCTTAAGGGTAGACCGCTCCCGTCCTGGCGACAATCTGGTAAGCCTGCCTCACCTGCTTGTTGTAGTGAGAAGAACTGCAGGTGTGCTGCAAAGCAAGCAGAGAGGGAGAGAGGATAGGTGAAAGGACCAGAGATTTAATAGGGAAGAGAGAAGCCTAAGCTGCTTCTCTCATTCTTTTTGGTGAATTAAAAGGTATTCTTCAAATTCTATCATTTCACAAGCCTGTGCTTCCCAAACTGTGGGTTGGGACTCACTTGGTGGGTCACAGCCCTGTGTGTGCTGGGTCACGAAGTTGGGCCCTCCCGCCCTTACATCCGTTTGGCTCCAAATTGGAGCCCTCTGGATGCTGGGCCCGAGACACACTCCATCAGCCTTCTCAAATCTCAGAATGCTTCTGGAAGCAACTGGAAGTGACTTCCAGTTTACTACCAGTTTCGCATCCATGACTTCCGGTCACTTCCAGAGGTTCTGAGGCCCATAGAGGCCAATGGAGTGTCCACCGGGCCCAACGTGACCCAGGAGCGGCCTCCAGAGGCTCCCAAAAGGCACAACGTGGAGCATCAGGTCACAACCCATCATGGGAGAATGAGGTGGGCCACGGCAGGGAAAAGTTTGGGGACCACTTCTATAGGCTACATAAATTATGACAAAATGCATCTTTGCCTCATACTTGTAGCAAGAGACTTTCAGCAGCTACCAAAATGATGACACTTTCAATAGTATACCACCACCATCTCTTTGGGAACATGAGCCAGGATGGTGTAGTGGTTTGGGGTTCTCCAGTTTGGGGCTCTCTAATAATTTAGAAGATCCATCTTCAAATGAAGGGGAGGGGGGGGAAATCAGGCAATCATGGTATCATTCATTCTGGACCTATGAGAATTATCAACTGCAAATTCTAGTGTCCTACCCTGTTTTCTGATATTGCCTGCCTGTTTCTCGCCCTAGTATGACTGTCAGTTTGACCTAAGGGCATATAGTTGTATCCTAAAAATACTTTAAACCAGACTTTGTTTTTCCAACCTTTTTGAAATCGTGGGATGCTGGCCATGGAAATTGGAGCAGGTTAAAATGTAACACTTTACTTAGTGTCAGTGGATCGTGGGCCTTAGAAGCCATCACACCCATGTAGTACATTTTCCTTTGTCTTTGCTTTTATCAACGAAACTAGTTTCCGTTTGTTCAAAAGCGTAGAGTGAATATGAGGAAAGGAATTGGGCTTGTAGCCACCAACCCTGCCCCCATGTCCACATGTTAATGTATATGTATTTTTAATGTATATGTATATACATTTTTAATGTATATGTATTTTAATGTTTTGTTAGCCGCCTTGAGTGCCCTTGCTGGGAGAAAGGCGGGATATACCTTATTTATCGGCGTATAAAACGCACCGGCGTATAAAACGCACCTTCCTTTTGGCCCTGGGTTTCAAGAAAAAAAGATTTAAAGCATTTTTGGGCCACTTGGCCACTTACCGCTTGGCTGCTTAATTAGCTTATTTACATAAATTGCACAAAAATACCAGGATCTCTTTTAAAACACACAGCAATAAGACACATGAACAAAATGCACCAGAACATAAATCCCAAGTACAAAAAAAAAAACCCAGACTCAACTCTTCTTCCCCCCAACCCACCCATGCACAGTTTCCAAAGTAAAAAACATTTACCCCAAGTAAAAAAAAACCAGACTCAACTCTTTTCCCCCACCCACCCATGCACAGTTTCCAAAGTAAACAACATAAAAGTACAAAAAAAAAACCCAGACTCAACTTACCCCACCCCACCTATGCAGTTTCCAAACCCTCCCCAACTAGGCCCAGTTCAGAAGCTTACCGAAGCTGCATTCAATCCCAGGAGAGCTGGAAAGACCACGCCCTCTGCAGCTCAGCTGAACTTAACTGAGGAGCACAGCACCCTCTGCTGGCTGCTGAGAAGCTCAACTCATGCACGTGCATAAATTAAACCCTACAAACAGCTGTAGATCGGATAGATTAGTTAGGGAAGAAAGCACAAGGGAGCTCTCTGGCTCCGTAAGAAACGCCGGTAAGTCCGAAAATGCTTTAAAACGGGCAAGGGGGAAAAGGGATTTTTTAGTATTGGCGTATTTTGGGTCACAAATGAAGACAAAAAAGTGTGTCTTATACGCCAATAAATACGGGGTAAATTCTTTAAATAAATAAATAAATAATAAATGTTTGATGGGACACATGAAAATGAAGCCTGTGTGTGTACAGTTGTTCAGGTGTAGACTCACCACACAATCAACCCATCATGCAAGGTGGCCAATTGCATGGAGAACCTATGCACCAGAGGCGTTTCCACGGTAGGGGCCGCACCGTAAGTTGCGCCCCGTCCTAGTACCGTGTTTACGAACTGGAACGAGGAGGCCCGGCCCCCTCGCCGTGGCAGCCATTCCGCACTGCGAAGGCGAACGGGCAGGAGACTCCCTGCTCATCACCTTCGCAGCGTGGAATGGATCTGCCGGCGAGGGAGCGGGGCCTCCTCGTTCCGGTTCGTAAACATGGTACTAGGATGGGCATGACTTATGGTGCAGCCCCTACTGTGGAAACGCCTCTGCTATGCACATACACAAGGAGGCCTGCCCAAACCCCCAATGCACACGCTTGAGGTGGCATGGCGAGTTGCCACCTTCCTTGTGTCGGTGCCCATTTGCACAGACAGATCTCTTTGCCTACCTTTACTTGGCACTATTCTGCTATAGCAGCCTAGTCAGTCTCCAAGCAGATGCTCTAGGCCAGGGGTTCTCAACCTGTGGTATGGGTACCCCTAGGGGTACGCAGACCTCTTGCTGGGGGTACGCCAAGCCCTGTCCCTTATCTGCCCCATCAGCAGTTAATGTTAATTAACATGGATTTTAAATGTTAATTATTTTCAGAGCCCTTCTGTCTCTCTAATTTTGGTTTTTGGCTTATTTTTGTACTTTGGAAAATGTACTTTGGTGGTGTGGGGGAGGGAGGAGCTGATTTTGGGAAGTGTGACTTGGGAGAAAAAAAGAGATCCTTGCATGTCTGTCTGTCTGTCTGTCTGTCTGTCTCTCTCTCTCTCTCACACACACACACACACACACACACACACACACACACACACAGAGTTAAATAAGACATTTTTTCACATTTAAAATTGTTTTAGTACTTTTTTATTTAACGATTAATTACCTAATTAATTAATTGATTAATCCAATTAATTAGCAGTTAATTAGCAGGGGGTACTTCAGAAAATTGGACCGTGATAGGGGGTACCCGGGCCTCCAAAGGTTGAGAACCCCTGCTCTAGGCCACCTTTTTCCTCTATCCTCTATGTACTTTCTTTTTCTGCAACCCCAGCCTCTGCCTTTTTAAGAAGATGGGAGACTAGGGGCTGGGGGAAGGAGGAGAAAAAGGACTAGTGGCAGCTCATGCCATCATGCTGAGTGAGAGGGCCAGGCTGGGTAAGGGGACCAGCAGTGGTGTCAGTGGATACAGGAAGAGAACCCCTGTCAATCTGCCATCTTCCCCAATTTGCTACCTGAAGCAGCTGCTGCTGCACTAGGCCACATCAGCAGGCTGGTTCTGCATGTACAGCTCAGGGCGCCCTTCTCCACCTCCCTCCAACTTCACAGCACAGGCACAGGGTGGGCCAATGAATGCATAGTCAGCAAGCAGATGTCCAATGGATTCCACTCCACATATTCGCTATATACTTGGCAGGGAATGACTGGATGGGGCTTCTAATGCTCGGCAACCACCACCACCCCTCCCACATTGCAAACTTCAAGCAAAATCAATGGGGAGAATGGGATCTGGAGCTCCAGAACTTGCTGTCTGGTCACTGTGGGGGAAATACCAGGTCACCATCCCTCACTCCTAACTCAAAGGGCTCTCCAGGAAAACTAGTTGCTGATCATGACCAATGTGCTGCACAGACAGCATAGCGAAGACAGTATGTGTATGTTTCACAAATATTGTGTAACATACACAATATTTAATTAAGAAAAATACATTCACAGCCCTTCATCAGAATTTTTTTTAATTGATGGTTCTGTTTTAAGCCCTTTAGAAATAAAAGCTTCTTTTAGCATAACTGGTGCTTCTCATTCACTATGTATTTTAGCCCCTAACTGAAAGAAAGACTCATAACAGCATCGTGGTGCAGTAAACAAACAGCATCTTTGTTTGGACTCTCTTTGGGGCTCTCAGTGTGGATAATTGCTTGGTTTATTCACATTATTTCCCTCCTTTTTATTTCCTTTGCTACATAAAATTTATACAGCAAATCAGACAGAGAACAATTTAAGCTTCATCCCTAAACACAAACAGCCAAGGAGACGATGATCCAAAGGACCCAGAAATTATACAGGAAGCATTACTGGCTGATTTATGCACAGGAATGCAAATGAGACCCCTTTTTAAGGACCCTGTTAACTAGCAAAGCCCAGGCATTCAGTCCTTTTCATTTGGTTTCACTTCTCTCTCTTCCCCCGCCCCACGGTTGCCACAGCAACCGGATAGACTTTCAGCCCACAGAAGAAGCTGTCATTGCAGGTGGTTTGCAGATACCATATTAAGGAGGAGGAGGGGGGAATCATTGGTCCACATATTTGTCAAGGAGATGGCAATAAAAATGTGTAGCTTCACATTTATGGTGCTGGCTTTCTGTAATTTCATTACTTGAGCTTTATGGAGCAGAGTTTACTGCATCAGAATGTACAAGTGCATCTCAGCTCTCCTTCCTGTGTATATTTACATTTTTCTCCATAGCAATCCACTAAAATATTCATCAAGCTTAACCAATTGGATTGAAATTAAAATAACCTGAAGCATATATGGGTTTGTTCATGCAGCAGCATCCATCAGTCAATGTGCTCTCTCTCTCTCTCTCTCTCTCTCTCTGAGAGAGAGAGAGAGAGAGAGAGAGAGAGAGAGAGAGAGAGAGAGAGAGAGCGCACTGCTATTTAAAGCAGAAAAAATAAAAACACAAGAGCAAATGATATGATTAACACAAGCACAACACATCTAGTTTAGCCCTCACTTGGCTTGTAAATACAGTATAGGTAACTGTAGGGTATACCCAATGAGCGAACTCAGGAAGATAGTGGAGGACAGGAAGGCCTGGCGGGATATGGTTCATGGGATAACGAAGGGTCGGACACGACTTAACGACTGAACAACAACAACAACAACAGGGTATACCCAATGCTCTGTTGTTGCAAGGTCCCAAGCCAGAATGATCTGACAGTCTTGCACTGTATAGCTGCATTACACAAACATTTAGGGTCAGGGTGTTGTTGGGCAAGATATGGGCACCTCAACTGTTTCCTCAAAGAAGAGTCAGCAATGGGAATGTCTGAAGCTGCCCTGTCAAACCCTGGTCCATCTGGCTTGCTATAGTTGATGCTGACTGGCTGTGGCTCTCCAGGATTACAGGCAGGAATCTTTCTCTGTCCCACCTGGGGTCTGAACCGAGGACCTTCTGCACGCAATGCAGGGGCTATACCACTAAGCCATAGAGTCCCTCCAGTCCCCAGCAATAAAACATGTGATTCTATGCTATATTTCTTCCTGTGGAAAGGCTGTGATATTCCTTGGTTCTTGCCTACTCCCTCCCCCCAGTTCTGTGCCAGCCATCCCATTTTTCATTCTGTACCCTTCTTTGTTACATTCATTTCACTCTCCTCCCCCTTGTTCCCCTCACAACTTAGCCCCGTCCCCTGAGGCTGGAGGTTATACTGGCTTGCTAGTGTTGAATAATATGTTTTTTGACCCTCCTCCAAACCCATTCCCCCAAACAGGAACTGGGATTACAAGGGAGAGGAAGCAGCAACCTCCTTCTCCCCAAGCTAACTCTCAGCTGAGAGGGAGGGCAATGCATCAAATAGTGACATCATCATCATCATCATCATCATATACAGTATTTATATACCGCCTTTCTTGGTCATTGGAGTTCTCTATCTTTAATCCAAGGCGGTGTACATGGGCAGGCTTTCCTAACCCCCAAATGGGGTTTTTTATATAATATATAAATGTCCAATCTTTTATGAACAACTACATTCCAGATTGTATCCTTTTGCAGTCTGGCCTCTCCACTGGCCGTCGCCTTCCACACTCAGCCGGCACAGCTGGCAACTTTTATCTATCCTCACAGAGGCTTTCACAGCTTATTGTCGGTGGTGTGTCTCAAACTTGCCATTCACCGATCTTCGGGCTTGCAAAGCAGCAGCTCTACCGACTGAGCCAGACCCCTCTGCCTATCTAATAAAGCATTAGGTTTCCCCCAATGTACATTCAGCTCCATAGTTTACAGTAGGGTTGTACTATTGCTAGACCAGGAAAATTGTTTCATTCCTATTTTCATTCCATTATGATGTATCTCGTTTACTCTGCCCTGCCTTCCATTTCTGAATTCCTGTTGAACTAGGAGAATTTCTGGAAATAAAACTGGTGCATATGCAGTTTACTATAACTTTCAGTTCCTTCAGTTTATTTTCATACTTTTCCGTTCTATGGTACTGATGCACACAAGTACATTGATAAGACACAGGAAAAATAAACAATCTTGATGTGATTGTATTATGCAGTGTTTTACTTATGCTTACATGCTCCTGCACATTGCTAAAACACCACTCAAAAATGTTGATACAACCATGTACAATCACATCAGGTTTGCTATCAGTGCATACAAGTGCCATTATGCATTGGTACTAAAACATCATACAAAAACAATCTTGATGCAATTGATGCAGGATGGTGTAGTGGTTTGGGAGTCGGACTTAGACCTGGAAGATCCAGGTTCAAATCCCCGCTCAGCCACGAAGCTTCCTGGGTGACCTTGGGCCAGTCACTATCACTCAGCCCCACCTACCTCACAGGGTTGTTGTGAGGACAAAAAGGAGGGGAGGAAATATGTACACCACTCTGAGCTCCTTGGAGGAAGGGTGGTATAAAAATGTGAAAAATAAAATAATAAAAAATAATATTATGTGCATAAGCTTATCAAAATGGTGTACTTTCCCAAGCATTTCATCAATATGCACATGTACGTCGGTAATGGAAAAGCTAGACAACATAAAAATGAATGGAAGGAATGGAAGTTGTGACAAACTGCACATGAATGGTGCTTGCACAACATTTGGAAGTTAAGAGAATAGTAACTTCCTAATGCATTGGTTCCACAGCAGAAACAAGATGACTAGGTAGGTAATTTGGAAGTCCAAGATCTGGGGAGAAATCTGGATGAGGAGAATTTCAATATGATTGCTAATTATTTTCTGCAACCTTTTGAGAAAGCATTTCCTTTGGTTTTCTTATTGGTTCATGTGCTGGACGTTGGTTCCGGTAGGGCAAGAAATTATCTTGAACTCAAACTCTAAGGAAAATGTAATGTGTCTTTGTAAACCCATCTGGGCTTTTGTGGGTCAGGCAATTTTTGTTGTGTAATGATAATTTATTTCTTTAAAAGATTATTAATATACAGTACTGCTTTTCCTATGCTCAAAGCTGTGTACAACATTACATAAGAATTAAAAATGCATGTTCAAAGGTAACATGTGCTTTAACTAGACCTTGTAATACTATCCAACAGCCTTTATGTCATTTTTTAATTAAATCGAACCACCCAGTCCAATTGATTTTCCTGGCTCTGAATTAGTGCTACAATAATACATTGGTGGAAGCTTGGCTTCCTGTCCTGGAAAGCGGATACCAAAAACCTAGAAGATTGTTAAGTTTACGGTAGCAATGAAAAAAAGAAACTCAACGTGTCAGAGTCAAGCAGAAGTTCAGCTAATGCACAATACTTAAATAATTTGGGGTCAATCTCTTGGTCACTTTTTTTGTCTCTAGAACAATAGATCTTTCACAAACAAGGCTCCAGCCGCCGCTTTTGGGGTCACAAAAAACGTAGGCAAACTGTTCTGAGTTAGGCCTTCTTGCTAACAACATTTCCATACAGATTTGCTGGAGACAATCAGTCTATAGCAAAGATAGTCTGGGGAAACACAGACCTGGAACTGTCTTCTCTTTCATTATTAATATATTTGAATGGCTTGGACCTCTGACCCGCTCCCTGAATCCTCCCACTTCCCTCCCCTTCTTTTTACTGCCTTTGTGTGCTTTGCCTGCTCAGCATGATTTTTCCTGTACTTTGTGCATATTTATAACCTCTGCTTCTAAAAGACTGCTTCTGTTAGCCATGCATGCCTCTTACCTAGTGGCATATCACCTGACACAACAGCATGTGCAAACAAAACAAAACAAAACAAAACACCCTCTGTGTTGTGCTCTCCATGTATAAATGCTGCACCCAAATATCCAGGCAAAACAGTGTAATTTAGGACTATGCTATTTGTGGAGCAAGACACCTGGAGGTCAAGGAGAACTACCCCTTGTGCTCGTTTTTGACACAAACGAACCAGCTTTTTACTGGTCCAACTGTATTCTGTCCCATAACCAGCACGGAGAGGGCTTAGAAGCCAGTAAAGTCCAGATTCTGTATGACATCACCCATGACCTGCCAAATCCGACCCTTGTTCTGTCCTTGACCCACCAGATTGCTCCCTGGCTCTTTCTTTGACCCACTGAGTTCTACTCCAAGCTCTCTGTTCCTGGGTCAACCTTGAAATCTAATGCTGGCAACCCTAATAGACGTTGCTGCTTCATACCTGGAAGTCAAAGCAGAAAGTTCGTTGGCACCTACTGTGTTTATGATTCTAGAATAGTTTCAACCTGGGCTACTGGATTAAAGGACACAGAGATACCAGAGGGAACTACACCCCTGCTTCACAACGTGACAGTGGGACCAGGACCAGCCCAATAACTCCTAGTGCCTGACAGCCTAATCCTAAGCGCGACGCCCGATGGCAGCAAGCCTCCCATGCCGGCCACTGCCGTAAAGCACTCAGCACTGGTCACAAAGGCCTCCTCAACAGTGCACTGATCACCTTGCTGCTGGGGATGCTGGTGGGAAGGCCTCCGCCTTCCCAGCCGCGCCAGAGGATGTACGGGAAAGGTAAGCCAGCAGGAAGGTGGTGGGAAGGCGGGTTGGGAAGGTGCAAAACTGGGCAGGGAGGGGGCGTAACGGGGCAGGGAGACCGCTGGAGAGGGAGGATCCATTGCAGATCCTCCCGTGCAGCCTCCCACCCCTTTTCTCTCCTCGGACTCATGCTAGTAAAATTGTTAGTGTAGATTCGAGGAGACCCATTGCAGGCCATGAGGCTTATGTAAGGGGATTAAACATCTCTTCCCCTGCAGAAGTCTCCTGGTCCCCCCCACCCACCCACCCACCCACCCCACACACAGGATGCAGCGGCTGCCATTTTGGCACTGCTGCATTGGTGGGGGTGGAAAGGATAGGATTGGGCTCTGAGACTGTTGCTAACTGCTGTCCCCTTGTTAGCTGATGATGCACCAGCAGCTGCCTCCTTCCCACCTCCTGGTTTCAGGAAGAAAGAGGGGAGTGAAGCAGAAGGCAAAGTGCGCAGGAGAAGAGAGTGATGTAGGCAAGATGGAATCCAGATGGGGGAGGAATGGGGGAGAAAAGTGGGTGAACGGAAATGAGCACGTCACCAACTGCCTTTCCTGTAAGCTGTACAGCTGCGCAGCTGGAATTGAAGCCCTGTGCACCTTCTCTCTCAGTGCTCCGGAGCTCAGCAATGATGATGATGTCATCGCTGAGCGCTCCAAAGTCACCCCTGCACAGCCACCATCGAGCTCTGTGCACCCCCGTTGGGAATGACAGGGAACATTGTTCACCAATCTACTGTCTCAGCTGCCTCATGAACAGGCCGGCCCTGAGTGAGGTCTGGCTACGTGTTGATGTCTGAGGCCAAATCAGAGTGAAGAACATGCTTCCAACCCTACCCTCTGTAGCCTTGTGGGTAAAATATCTCCTGGGGGTGCAAGGCAGCATTTGATAGCTAGAGAACTGGCTGTTGTGCAAGCAGGGCCGGTGCTATCATTAGGCCAACTAGGCAGTGCCCAGGGCGCAGAACTCAGGGTGGCGCTGTACTGACCTTTGAGGGGCACAGTTTTATACTTGTTCTTCCAATTTAAAATAAATTTATCAGGTTCAAGTTCTGTGCTTTTCATTGACATCTGTTTTTGAAAATTGAAACTGGTAATTTTTTTTTAATTTTTTTTGGGGGGGTGCCCAGCACTGGACCTGTGTGCAAGGTTCCCTTTCTCCAGCTGTCAAGCTATATAACCAGAGAGGCTCAGAAGCCTCTCTATCTCTGGTTGCCTTTGATACCTGCACACACCAGGCATAGCCTCTCTGGGGCTTCTCTCGGGCTGCGTACAGCTGACAAAGGCACCCAGAGATTGGGGAGACTTGCCAGACCCCTTCCTTGGGTGCCCTGATAGCTGTTCACAGCCAGGATTAGCCCTGCTAATGTGCAGCTGCTGCTGCTATACCTAAGCAACGGGCAAAAAAACACAACCCCCCCCTTTTTAAAAAAAATTATGAACACAAATCAATTACTTCCAAATCAGTAATGAACCAAACGTAATGCTAATGAATGAGTAAGAAACTGTGTGTAGCTTTTAACAATGAGAATGAAACAAACAAATGAACAAAAATGAATGACATGAATGAAACCATTTATTTCTTTGTTTTGCACACTCCTCTTGTCGTTTAGCGAAAGCAGCAGGTCAGTTACCCCTTCCTCCATCTTTTAGAACCCTTGTGTTTATTCTTCAGGAGTGCTTATATCCTTAATTATTATGAGGAATAAAAACGTACCCATAAGAAAGAAATCTGAACACATACTACTTTCTGGAAATTTGATTTTGAGAATATCGAGGAGCAGGCCTTTGAATCTTGTTGTGAACCTTCTGCCACCCACGGTCATTCTCCTGAAATCTTTTTGCCACCCCTGATTGAAACCTGAAATACAAAGGCATCCTGGAGAAGGATAGTGGTAGATACTTATTTCAAAATGGCTTCTCTTATTCCAGATGATCGTAGTTTTATAGAACACAGCAGAGTGTTCTATAAAAAAGACATAATGGGTTTCCCTTATTTTAGATTGCAGACTACCCCCTCATTTATGGAACTCTGATCTGACAACCCTAACAGTCTTACTTCTTCTTACACTGGAGACTCACGAGGAACGCAGTCTCCTAAGTATTCAAGTCTTCATGGCCAATCTTTCCACAGAGGCAACATAAATAACTGCATGAACGGAAACATAAAGCTTACATATTTTAAACCTATGCAATTAAACTATAATCTAAATACAGGTAAAATAACTGAAGGTGAAATAACTGTAGCCCACTCTTCATAACATCAATGCCGGATCAGTTCCATAAATGTGCAGGGGTCTCATAGATGTTTCTGGAGTAAGTGATTTGCAGACTGCAGAATTAATGGGGAAGAGGCTTCAAGCAACTGAATCAAGTTTTGCATATCTGAAAGCAACGAATCTGTGGACTGAGCCAACTTAGCTATTCTGATTTTATCAGTCCACCCAGAGCTGCCAGGGAAGAAATGCATTGAATTATTTCACTGCTGCCACTGGGTAGCCCCCAGATGCTTAGAATTCCATATTTGGGGGGGGAGATAAAACTTTCAATAGTCCCATTGACATCAGGGTATGTCAATAATTCAGTGTATTAGTTGGATGCAAATACTGCATAATAAGGTGGGGGGCTGGGGGGCAGAACTGTAATTAGGAATGCCAGAGCAAATGGGGCTCTATCTTTTGACTGAGCCCATTGTTGAACTCCAGCCTGAACCTCCGACCTTTCACTTTGGAGGGACACAATAGGCTTTGATATGAGATGGTGGGAAACGGACTTAGAGGCTCATTTCGCATTCAGCTGCAATTCATCAGCCTGGCTGGGACTTCTAGCAGCTTTAATGACCACTGCAATTGATGGTTAAATCAATTTGTGACGGTGACAGCATGGCTGGCTCCTAGACCGTAACAATCCAGGATTACAACCGGCAGAAAGGGCCCCTGTTATTCAAATGTGCCTGGCTTCTCTGCAGCTCTGAGTAGGAAGAACAGTGGGACAAAGTCCCGGACAAAACCAGGTCTGGGGAATGTACACAGTGCTACTGACTCTTTGTGAAATGACAGAGAGGTGGTTTTTCTCTTTTCTTAAAAAAAAAAAAAAGTATTGTTAAAAGTAAAAAATATACAGTGCAGAACAGAAGGCTCTGATATCTCGCCATATCCTTTGGGAGACTGGCACAGCAGAAGATAAATTTTATTCTGGACTGAGTGGGTGGTCCCACCCTCCCCTCACTCTTCATCTCTCCTTCTTCCCCAATAGTATGAGGATTATAATAAAAGTCTTGAATTCAGAGCAAGGGGGAAATCAACAGAAAGCAAATGAAAAACAAATCTTCTTCTTTCAGAGAGCCAACCTGACAAGGAAGAATTGCTCCCTCTTCTGTTGCTAGGGAAAAGCACAATTTAAAGCGACACATGTCAATTACGCGTTGTGTTAGTATGATTAGTTTGTAATCACAGTGAAAGCAGTAAGGTTGTGTTACAAGTCATTGCTTTACAGCCAGCACGTTCCAAGACAAAAAGTCAGATGTGCTGCAAAATGAAAATGGAAATTTCCACTTTCTCTAAGAGCGCACGTCTCCAAATCTAACAGCTGAACCGAAGCAGGATAGATTAGTATGCCAGCGAGGAAAGGAAAATGGCTCTATCGGTAAGTACTGTATTTACAAGCTTACAAGAGAACAGTTGATGCAGTGAGTCTCTGTTGTTGGGCTGCCTGCACAAGGAAGGACATTTTTACCCTCATTCCAAGCACAGTGTTTGAAAGCAAGAGCCAAGGTAAATATTACCACCACCACACCATCATGCAAGCCCTTATTCATGCATGCTGATACTGCACATGGGAAATGTCTTACTGGTATGTGCAGCCCCTGGTGCTGGCAATGTCACTAGTGTACACATGCGGTATGTGCTGAGGCTTCACACATTAAAAGGAGCTGTTATATCCTTACAGCCCAATCCTAATGAAGGCCTGCACCAGCGGAACATGTGATCCGCCAGCGCAGGCTGCTGCTAAAGCACCATAAAGCTCTTTGCAGCACTGCAGAGATCTGGTGCGCCAGCGGAGCAGCTAAGTCCTGTGCAGGGGGCGGATCAGAGTGGGGAGGGTTTGTTTGAACAGGGCAGGGGAGGGTGGAATGGGGAGAAGATGGGGCGGGGGGGAATTGGACCTGGGAGAGGGAGGGTTCAACGACAGTGACACATACCGAATCCTGACCCACTTCCTGGGCCTGATCTGCCAGTACAGATTAACGCGGACTTAAACCAGCAATATCACTGGAGCAGGTCCACGTTGACCCGTTGCGGCTTCTGGGGCTTACCCTGGGGCAAGTGGAGAAAGGAGACCACCAGCAGATGAAAATCCTCCACCGGATATAATGTAACCAGCGCCGCTACATAGCCACACAGGGATTTAGGTTGGATTGTGCTGTTAGTCAGTAAATAGTACAGGACGACCACTCTGAGGACGTATTTGATGGCCAGGAGCCTGCTACTATCGCCTAAATTAGTCTGCAGGCAAGACCCATAGACACAGTCACTGGTCCCTCCACACAAAGCTCTGCCACTGGACTGGAGAGGGAAGAGCACTGCTATTCGTACAACTAACCATAAAGTGTAAATGTGGGGTGTACAGAGCTAGTTGTACAATTCTTGGGATCCTAGACAGAGGGTGATTCATTAAGAATTTACTTGATTATTTTATAATTTTCAAATCCGTAATAACGTTTTGACATCCCTCTATTCCTACAAGAATTCTTCAATTTAATGCATATTTTTAAAAGACAGCTCATGGCTGGGACACTGAGATATTTTAAAATCAGCTCATTGCTGGGACACTGCGACCCACCATGGAGGGGGGGAGGCAATCTGGAGGCTTAGGAGAAGTAAGGAAATGATTTTTCCCTTACCTCTCCATAGGCCTCCTGATGGCCTATGGGTCTCCTCGGAATTATGCCAGCTATAATACTGGTGTAAGTCCAAAGAGAGAAAAGGGGAGGGACTGGTCCAAAGAGAGGGGTAGATAGGATCCTGGTGCATACTGGTGCCACTGGGATCCACCACCTACCTCCCTCGATCTGCTCCCTGCCTTTCCCTTTAACTGTTCCCAAACTCGCCCTGCTTTCCCCCTCCCCACCCCACATGCCCCCCCACTAACCAAGGCTAACACAGCATGGGGGTCCGCGATGGTATGGCTCTGGAGCTGCTGCCACTTTGTGGTGGCGGCTTAGACCGGCATATTTTCAGACAGCAGGATACTTTTGTGTCAGTGGGAATCTCCTCCCACTATTGCAAATGGGGGATAGGATTGGGTCATAAAAGATGCATTCAAATTATAACCAGTAGGGGCAGCAAAGGGTACCTCCATAAGCACTTTGGAGGAAATGTAACATACAGCGCAATCCGACTTAACTTTTGTGCCGGTTTAACCTGCGGCGCAGCGAGAACGGGAGACCCCAGAACGGAAAAAGGGATTCAAATCCCCTCCAAAAGAGGAATTCAAAGGGGATTTGAATCCTTTTTCCGTTCTGGGGCCTCCTGTTCTCGCTGCGCCGCTGGTTAAACCAGCACAAAAGTTAAGTCAGATTGCGCTGATAATATGTTATTATCAACAACACCTAGGGGGTTGAATAACTCCAGCATTGATATGAAGGTGTTTATAAATGTAAACAATAGAAATAAGTGAACATGCTGTTCACATTATATGGTTGGCCATTATAATTTTGATGTCTCGTTGTTTATTCTCAGTGAGTCTCAACTGGTATGCATCTCAGTGTCAAGGAATAAAGAACAACAGATAGAAAGAACCTAAGGGGTGTGAAAATGAGAAGATTCAACCTATTGACCTATTAACACTGAAACCCTTACTTACATCATGTGCTGAAGCCCATGACTGGTAACAAATTGCCCTGGTACTCCACAACAAACAAACAAGATAGAGTTATGGATTATAATTGAGCCAAATTTATTCAATCAATGCAAATCAACAAAGTACTGTCAAAAAGCCCTGCAATGGGTCCTATCTACCAAATGTTCCTCCCTCCTTTAGTGGGCACCTACCCTGGAGGAGACAGCAAGCAACTGCCGATTCCCCTTCGAGCATTCTCTTCCTGACTCAAAGCTGGTGGGAACTGTCTGTTGACAATCCCCGCTTCTCAACGCCAACCCCCAAGGAGGTTGAGGCAGCTGAATTGTACTGCCTCCCCCAAGATGGAAAGCCTTTGAGGTCAACTGTACAATCCAAGCCTGAGGTGATACCAGCCAGCACCTCCAAGCCTGAGACCAGGGGCGTCACTACCCCCGTTGGCGCCCGGAGCAAGGGGTGTGGCGCCCCTATAATTAATATCCGGAGGGGGGCGATCCGGAGGGGGGGTGCGATCCGGAGGGGGGCGCGATCCGGGAGGAGCCGGCTTGCGCGCTCCAGGAGGCGGCGACCCTCCCTCAACCGGGAGAGCCGGCTCGGGGACGTGTTCCCCGGCCGGCTGCCCGGGGCCTTCTAAGGAAGGCGCGCGAGAACGGTATTTATACCTTTCTTTTTGCGCATGCTCAGACTTACTGAGGGAAAAAGGGCAGCCTTTTCCCCTCAGTAACAGTCTGAGCATGCGCAAAAAGAAAGGTATAAATACCGTTCTCGCGCGCCTTCCTTAGAAGGCCCCGGGCAGCCAGCCGGGGAACACGTCCCCGAGCCGGCTCCCAATTGAGGGGGCGGTCGGACTCGCATCTCCGAGTCCGACTCGGACTCGCGGGCGGGGCGCCAGGCGGGGCGCCCTTCGGGCGATGGCGCCCGGAGCGGGTGCTCCGCCCGCTCCGCCCTAGATTCGCCTCTGAGCCTGACAACCTCTGGAGATTGGTACTGATTCCCCCACTTACTCCTGCTTACATCACGATGCACAACAAAACTCCCTATTCTTAGTCCCTGTCCCACACTACACCTGCCACACCAAGGGGGGGGGCTAGCCTGAAGCTTACCAGTCCTCCCCTACAAGCCATCAATAGGCCACAAATACCACACTGCAGATCCCTTAAATAAATGTCCGTATCCAAACTAGACAAATCGATCCCACCCCCCTGAAACAACATGAGGTCTGAATACAAAATGGCAGGGTGGGCAACAACTGTCCCACCTGAATCAAGTACAACCCTTCCCAGGTCTTGGGTTACTTTTCTCCTAGCTCCATCCATCTTATCTGGTCTACTACAAGCCCTCCAGATCCTACACTGCAGCAGGTCAGATCATACTCCTGGGACACATTTCTGAAGGAGAGCAACATCTCTACAAGCCTTATGTCTCAAAGCCAAACCAGTCCTCTGACACAGTTCATTCTCTCCAAGATGAATTAAAAGGACCTGGGGAAGGGTGCCCTGCTGCAAAAATATCCCAAACCAAAGGCATGAGCTGACTCCACCGCACGCCATGTTTGGCCACCCAGTTGATCTGATCTGAGCCATGTCTCCCATCTCCAACTGGTTGATGATACGCCTGGAGCTTGCTTGCTTGTGGGCTCAAAACACAATGGAGTGCCCGCAGACACAATGGAGTGCCTGCAGGTAAGCTGTAATTTGATCTCACTAGCACCCTCCAACTGCCACCTGCCAGAGGAAAACAAAATGAATCAAGCAAGTCACAGCAGCACACAAAACTGAAAACATGCCCAACAATCTCTGATTGCCTTTCTGGACATAAATAGCTCTTATACACTGATGCCTTCCATGGACCAATCCTCTGAATCTCCTCATGGAGATTTTGTGCTCCCTCCTCCTTTTGTGCTCCCTACTGTTGCCCCCCAGTGGTTTTTATTGATATTATTGTTTTTATTGTTTTTAAATTATGTATTTAAACTGTCTGTATTTTAAACTGTTTTTAATTTTTGTTGTAAGCTGCCTTGGGCATTTGCCTCGGCATGGGATAAGGCGGGATATAAATTTTTTAAATAAATAAATAAAAATGGCTCTTGCCCATTCCATCGGCGACAGTAGTGGTTCCAATTCTGAAGGAATGCATTCCAAAATCAGCCAGAGACAAGCCCAAGACCCTAAGGCCCTTTGAAACAACATACTGACAGCCCAATCCTATCCTTTTCCCCGCCATAGTATGAAGCCGCATCAAAACAGGCTGCATTGCATATGGGGGGGGCAATCGGGAGGCTTAGGAGGTAAGGGAAAATATTTTTCCTTACCTGTTTATAAGCCCCTTGATCTCCAATGGGTCTCCATGGACCTGTGCCAACTCTTTAGCTGGCACAAGTCAGGGCCCAGGGGAGACAAAGGGGGGCATGTCAGGAGACTCCGGAGGGGATAGCGTTCAGTGCCAGTTGTTTGTACCACATGACACTCCCTCCCAAGTGCCCCACCTCTTCTGAATGGTCTTAGATTGCTGTAATTTGATCTCTAAACCACCTTTCACCCATCCCAGGTCTGAAAACTTAACCAGAATTATCCTCATTGCTCCTGGCAAGGAGCTCACCTGGCAGAAAAGTATCAAACTAGGCAACCAAGGAAGCCACCTGAAAAGGGGCTGATTCCAAATGTGAAGCACAAAGATCAACACAGATCATCCAACAAACCCCATACTATTTGGGGCATAACTGGATACCTGTAGTCCAGTGCTTAGGGGCCTCTCATGCCCAACCCTCAAGCATATGCCCAACTTGAAAGTCACTGGATGAGTCAGTAAACCCAGCCGCCTTGGCTTAAAATGCCACTGCAGCAAAATACCTTGAGTGATAAAGTACCTGTGGCTGTACCCAACTCCCTGAGATGCACAAAAAACGGTGTCAGGTGCTCCGCAGGGACTGGCCAAATATCACCCAACCCTGCGCCATTCCAAACAACCCCAAACTCATGGACAAGTCAAGGAAGGTTTTCACACGGTGGCAAAATAGGTGCTATAGGCGGCCCAGGTGCCCAAGGATGACCCAAGATACCACAGCCACAGTGCCATCACATCCTGGTCCAGGACAGTAAGCAGAGCCAACTCTCAAAAGTGCTCTCCTGAAAACAAGAGAGAGCACCGGCAATTCTGTTCTGCACTCCTGGAACATGCCTGGCTACAAACCAAGTGTTTAACCCTAACTAAGTTCATAACCCATGAAGATTTAGATGTTTGCTGGTTCACAAAAAAAATCTGCAGTCTGGTTGTCACACCAGAAAGGCATATTGCAATTCTTAAATTCATTTTCCCAAATGCAGACAGCAACCACAGTGGGGGAAAAACCTCCAAAAGCGCAAGATCTGCAGTAATACCCATTCGTACCCATTCAGGTGGCCAGCGTGCAGCACACTAGAGACCCTGAAAATGAACTCCCAATCCCATTCTGCCAGCAGCACTGGAATGAACCTGAAGTTCCACTTTCAGAATCCACTCAACATGTCAAAAGGAGACCATATTAAAACCCTGTAAACATTCCAACCAGGTGCACCAACACCATGCATGGCCGATGAAACTTTGATATGACGATGTGAGAACAAAACGCCTGACAGAGCATCACAAAAGCCTTTAAAAAGTCCTACCTCATGCAAAAACTCTGCATGCAAAGTTGAGGTGCCCAACTCTGCGCATCTTTAGGCCAGTGGAGTAAGTGCTCCACCAGCCTAGGGTGTCGTGAAAGTGCCATAAAGCATTTTTGCGGCACCTGAGGAGTAAGCGGCGCCAGCGCCAAGGTCTGTGCTGCTCAGTATGCCGTCGGCCCCAGCCATTAGACGCAGGTAAGTGCTGCGCCAGGAGGCAAGAGGGCGTGGGGAGGGGGCGATTGACTGGCCAGGCCAGGGAGGGTGGCAAGGAGATCGGCGGCATGCTCCACCAATATCCTTTCTGGGCCTGACCGGCTTTACACGTCCAGCTTTTACACAAGCGTCCCTTTCCCCTGAGGTGAGCCCAGGCTCCACTGATGTGAACCACATCCTGCATAGGATGCAGCAGCCAGCCATTTAGGCCGGCTGGTGCATCTTATGCAGATGCAGGATTGGGCTGTAACACTTGCAAATCCTGCAACCTCAGTTTCCTGGCAGCCTGGCATTTGTGCAATGTAGAAACAAATGCCAGCACCTTATCGGTAAGCAACTGGCAATGGCCAGCCACTGTACCGAGCTCTGCTTGATACCCATGAAAATGAAGAGTGATGTGGGACCTTCAGTCTTACTCAAAGCTAAGGGAACTCCCAGCTTAAGGGAACTCCCAGCTATAAGCTTAACAAAACCACCCAACAAGCATTGGCACTGGTCAGATCCTGCTGGTTCCACAAATAAAAAAATCATCCAGGTAGTGAGCAGGGCCCTATTAAATGCTGCAGACTAAATGCTGCATAACCAAAATAAAAACATACAGACGAGCCCTCTTTAAGTATATGTATCAAGTGATAGATATATATTATAATCTGGAAAACAAAAATAAGAAGACACCACATTTTCTTCAACTCAGGTTTGTGTCTTCAAACCGCAGACAGTGTTAGAACTCCTTTCCAAGCGTGTGTGTCTAATGTCTTTGTGGGAAGACAGAACTGGCGCTAGGTTCAAATCTTGCAGGCAGTTCAGGAAGGGGAGGGGATTCTCTGTGGTTTCTATGGGGACAGTGCTAGTAGTGAACATGCAGAAAGAGGTCTGAGGAGATGAAGGGCAGGGAGACTGCTTCTGTATGGAAACACTGATGTGTTCTGCTGAGTCAGTCTTTATGTATGTTTTAATAACACCAGCAATATTTCCACAATGAGGCAGCTGCAAGAATCTTATGAATCAGCCCTTGCATGAATGAGCATTATTTATTCATTTAAGATTTTTAAGGAGTGTTTGTTAACAAGGTGGCTAACAATATACTTAAAAACACACACACACACAAATCCTAAATACAAAAAAAAGTCAAAAATAAAAATACAAAATAAAACAGCAGCATTGTCATGAGTAAGAACCCCCCTCTTGAGAGAACTCATTCTTCCCTCTAAAGTTCAACCGTTTAGCAGCCTGTCACATTCTCTATTCTGACTGGAGCTCTAGGTCACATATCACACAAAGCCGCCTTCTTTCAAATGCAAATTGGAGCCCCATGACTGTCTGGTATCACCAGAGAGCAATAGCCTTGACCGAAACGTAGCTCACACCTGGTCATTGGTCTAGTTGGTTCACCTGACGTGGGAGAGGAACATTTGAATTCTGTTCATTTCAACTAGCTTGGAGGCTAGGCTCCCAAAAATGGGACGATGAAAGAGAGCAGCCCAGCTGGATGGAGAGACCAAGATGTGCGGAAGATACAAGACTAAGTTGGGCTTTGCAAGATGCTACCCAAGCCACGTTGACGGCCACAATGCTGTCCAGCTAGGATAGAGTTAACTGCTAAGAAGACCTTTCTTTTTGGTGCCAGGTGGAGGCCAAATGATAAGTGGATGCTTGAAGTCAGGGAAGATTTTTAGTTAGATTTTTAGGTTTATTTTGAAGTTTGTCTCTTTATCGCAAGTATAGAATTTGATTGTTTTTTCCTTGTTCCATTTTAATCCCCAATTAATCTTAGTCAAAACAAACCTGCCCAGTGCTTTAACCCATTGTAACTGGCTTCCCGTCTCAGACACCTTGCTCAGCCTTGCATGCTACCCAGTGAAGGCTTGAGCAAGGGTGTGATTGTCTGGGGATGTGTGGATGAGAGAGGGAGAGAACATAGCAAGGAGGACAGCCAAGAGGCTCCCCATCCTTCTCCCTCCTCAAGGAACTCAGTGGGAAGACTGCTGGAGGGCAGACAGACGCCCAGCTGGGAGAAGAGATGGAATGTGATTCTGGTCCCGCGTTTCTGGGAGCAGCGAATCTACCCCACATACAGGGCCTGACGGTATGTGTGGCTTTGAGATGAGATCTCAGGGTGGGGGGGAAGCATCAGATTTCCCAGAGGGGAACTTAAACCTTCTGGAAATTGCCACAAGCATAAAACAGCATATCAAAGCAGATAAAACAGAGCAGTGGTGCAAAATCTGTACAAAGATGTATACAGCAATACCTTGACTTTCATCGCTTTGCCATTTTAGCTGTTTTCAGTTATAACCACATTTCAAATTTCGTCCACATGCTCTCCTCTCTTGTCCAATTTCATCCAACCTTCCACAATGTTTGTCAATGTTCTTATGTTTATTTTGATTTTCTTTCTGTTTATTTAGGTTTTGCAAGCATTCACATGTGTTATATAATTATTTACGTTTTTTGCCTGCCAAAATAAATTTGCAAGCTAAATTAGGCTATGCTTTAACATTCATCCACTTTTTACTTTCATCCTGCTCTGGTCACTAACCAGACGAAAGTGCAAGGTATTGCTGTATGTTGAATAATTCCACAATTATGCCATAAAACACACCACTATCATGAAAGCTGAGAATATACAATGGATCCTTTGTATTCACGGGTTCAGGACCTGTGGATTTGTTACACTGCAGGTCCTGGACCTGCGAATGTAAACGCTAAAAACCTTTCCAAAAAAAAAAAAAAAGCACCGTTTTACCTTTAACTAGCAAAATCACTACGTTTTCAAGCCTCCATGAGGCTTCTCGAAACTGCACGACCCACTTCTGGGTCGTGCGAACGCTCTTCCCCCCCTCCCAGCCTTGTCCCAGGATGCATTCTGGGACAAGACTGGGAGGGGGGAAGAGCCTCTGCGTGACCCAGCAGTGGGTTGTGCAGCTTCAAGAAGCCTCATGGAGGCTTGAAAAAACAGTGATTTTGCTAGTTAAAGGTAAAATGGCGCTTTGGGGACTTTTTTCTTTTTGTACATGTTTTTAGGCGGACCTAATACCAGCGGATCATTGCTGTCTGCGGGGGGGGGGGTCCAGAATGGAACCCCCGCAGAAGCAAGGTCCAACTGTATATCAAAAGAGTTGCCAGTTTGCCCCCAAAAAACCAATTTCTCCAGCTTTTTTTCTTTTTTTTCCCTTACGCAGCAAAAGTTAATTAACGTTTGAATTTATGAACAAAGGCCCCAATCCTAGTGGTGCCTAGCACTGCTGGAACAAGTGTTCCGGCAGCACTATGTGGTTTCTGGCTATCACAAAACATGACATGCAAGTGGTGAGCGGCCAGCTTCTCACACCAGCAGACACCGGATGCCCACTGGGCCAGATAAGATCACAGATGGGGTGGGAGGGAGGTGGGGTGGAATGGGGCACGGGTGAGCAGAATGGGGCAGCAACAGGGGCAGAGAGCAGGGCAGATCATGACAGTGAAGGGGGTGGGTTCAGCAGCAGTGGTGTCCACTGAAGCCAAGCCCCGTTCCTGGGCTCAATCCACCTTAATGGGCCCAAATGGACTTGCACCAGCAATATCGCTAGTGCAGGTCCAAGTAGACCCACCAGGCCAGCAGGGGCCTTCCCTGGGGCAAGGGCACAAATGTTCCCTTTCCTTGATGAGACCTCCAGAGGCCCAAACTCTCCCGTGGGATACAGCGGACACCACGTGGCGCCGCTGCATTGCCATGTGGGGAGTTACGGTGGATTGGGCTACCATGTAACTACAATGAAAGAGCTGGCGTGTGTCCGAGGAGACCCATTGTGGAGCGGAAGGCTTATGGAGGGGTAAGGGGAAATAATTCCCCTTTCCCCTCTGAAGTCTCCTGACACACACACAACACCCCCCCCCCCCGGTTGGATACAGCGCGTGCCTTTTTGGTGCAGCTGCATCGGTGGGGGGGGGAGAAGGATAGGATTGGGCTCCAAATTTATCTGTATTTCACTCAATGAAAAAAGAGGATATCTGCATGTACCATCTACTACCAGAGGTGTAATAAGCAAAAAAGAATCCTTTCACAGTATTCTAACACTGCTCTCTTCATGCCTACCAAAATCTTTGAAATTTAGAAAAACAAATATTGGAAGTGATTACAGTTATCTAAACCAGATGTTCCATTCTTTTAGGAGCTTATTGGGATAATATAAGATCCTGGCATTTAAACTGCTGGCAAGACTTTAGAAACTGTCACTTTCCAAGTGCTTTTACTATTTTGATTTTTTGTGCCCCAACTCTCATTTCATGTACATGGCAATGCAGCATAGATTAGACTTCTGCTAGTGGCACATATGAATAAAACACATACGTTCCAAGAAGAGCAAGACAAAGCAAAACCGATGGGCATAGATGAAGTAATGTCGTCACTAGACATAGGGAAGACCAATTCAGCAGAGAAGACAGTGACTTTGTCCCTTCATCTGCACAATCTTTCTAATTGTGTATGACAAAATATACAAATGTACATCATGTGTATATTGTTTGATAGTTTGTCAACTCTGCTCCTCTGTTTCTGTTATGTGCTACAGGGTAACTGCTTCTTCTTTAGCTTAAAACCATGATCCCATAGCACGTATTCTGTGTTCGTGTATTTTTGTAAAATTCTCCTACCTGCCCTTTTAACCATGGACTGTTCGCAGTCTCAAGATTACACACGAGACTCGAAGAGATAGCGTTTGGCCTAGAGGTACACCCTACATGTGGGTCTGGCATCAACATTATTGATTGAACAAACTTCATGTGGATCAGTGTGATATTATTGTGCACTCATGGGAAATCAAAACATCAGTTCAGCGGTCTTCGGCTGTGCAAAGCCGAGTTACTTCACTTGAGGGGTGTCACCCTTGCTCAGCCTCAGCCAACTCTGACTGCTTCCTGTTCTAGGAAGAAGCAATTCGGCTGGGCTCAGAGGTACCAAGCTCAACCGAGCCAGAAGAGTCACTTCTTCAGCCACTCCAAGTCGGCTGGGCTCAGAGGCTACGAACCCGGCCAACTTGCTTCTTCATGTCTCACATCACTCGACAACCTTTTCACGAGCAGCGAGTGGCCTCACGGGAACGAAGTGGCTCACGGGGACAAAGTGGCAAGATAAAAAAAGACACAGCGAGTTAAGCAGCTGGGCGAGGAGAGGGTAAGCAAGGAGAAGGTAAGTGAACTCTCTCAACTGTGCAGCTTTGTCTAACTTTAATTTACCATTAACTGTAAAGGACTTGGTTAAAGCTACCTTAAGCTACCTTAAACTTAAGATAGAACTAAGCCTAGCTAGGAACTAAGCCTAGCTTAAGTAGAACTAAATATAACCTGAGGAGGGGGATTGTAAGGTCCAGTAGCTAGGACACAGGCACAGAAGCTAGGTGGGAAATTAAATAGATTCAAAACACAAACAAGCACCTATCTAAAAGACAGGGGCAGAAACTGGACAAGCCTGGGAGCTGGTTCTAAAGAAAATTGCAGTCCAAATCTAAACAGGTCTACTCTGAGTAGATTCTACAGCTGATTCTAAAGAGAATTGCAGTCCAAATCTAAACAGGTCTACTCTGAGTAAAACCAGTGTTTACTCGAGAGTAAAAAGCCCAGGGCAGAGACCTGAGTCTACTTTAGAGTAGGAGCCTAAAACAAAACAAGAGGAGGCTAAAAGAAGGGGAGAAAGCAAGCTAAACTGCACCTTAAGCAGAGTTAAACTTAAGCAGAATTTAAAACCTACAGTTTAAAACATACAGACCGCATGGTATAGAAGGCCACATGGTAAATTAGGGTGACTCAGAAACCATAGCAACACACATTCCTGCCAGCTGAGTAGGTCAGATGTAAATTGAGGCAGCAGCAGGAACAATAGCAACAGGAATTTCCTGCCAGTAAACCACATCAGGCCCTGCCCCCCTTAGAGGCCAGTCTTTTCAAACTTTCAGGTAGGCAGGGGGAGGAGCTACACAACAGTTTAAATCTGGGGCTGGTTTGCGAGTGAGCCCTTTCAGGAGCAGCGAGTGGCCTCACGGGAACAAAGTGGCTCACGGGGACAAAGTGGCAAGATAAAAAAAGACACAGCGAGTTAAGCAGCTGGGCGAGTTCAGCAGCGGGGCGTGGAAGCCAGGCCCCACACACTGCCCGGCACGTCCCTTGAAGAGAGGAGAGCTCCAATAACATTAAGGTACCCAAACTGTTTTAAACCCATAACTTACAAAAAAAGCTATGCAGTCAGACAGCCAGCAGAAGGGTGGGGGCTATCCAGTGTTTTGCACTGAGTGTCACATGTATGACTATCTGCCTCTTGGGCAGAAGTCATGGGTGTGTGCTCGGTGCAAAGAGCTCCAGGCTCTCAGGGAACGGGTTCGCTCCCTTGAAGCCACGGTTGCTGACCTGGAGAAGCAGAGACAGGTAGAGAGGAACCAGGGTGAGACTTCTAGGGACGTGGAGGCATCGTCCTACCCTCAGTTGGCCAGCACTTCAGCTGCCAGGGAAGGGAGTCTCAGGGCTGGAGGACATTGCTCTGGAAAAGAGGGAAACAATCCCACAGTGGGGACCCCTTCTTCAGGTGATGGGCCCGTATCCAGTCGCACTATGGATACTCCTCTGGGGAGAGGGGGAAGGGGGCTTCTTGTTGTGGGTGACTCTATAGTCAGGAACATAGAAAGGGGGGTCTGTGACGGATGTGAGGACCGCACGGTGACTTGCCTACCTGGTGCGAAGGTTGCGGACATCACCTCTCGTCTAGATAGGCTGGTAGAGAGTGCTGGGGAGGAGGTAGCGGTTGTGGTGCATGTTGGCACCAACGACGTGGGGAAATGTAGCCGGGCGGTCCTGGAGGCCAAATTTAGGTTGCTAGGTAGGAAGCTCAAATCCAGGACCCCAAAGGTGGCGTTCTCAGAAGTGCTACCTGTTCCACGCGCAGGGCCAGCTAGGCAGGCGGAGCTCAGGGGTCTCAATGCGTGGATGAGACACTGGTGTGAGGAGGAGGGGTTTAAGTTTGTTAGGCACTGGGGAACGTTTTGGGACAAGCCGGGCCTGTACAAGAGGGACGGGCTTCACTTGAACCAAAACGGAACCAGACTGCTGGCGCGTAACATTAAGAAGGTGGCAGAGCAGCTTTTAAACTGACTCCTGGGGGAAAGCCGACAGGAGCCGAGGGGCATCCGGTTCGGGACTCCTCATTCCTCGGGAATGAGGGTGCAGAGGATGGGGAACAATCAAGTAATAACAGAATAAGAATTGGGAGTGGTAGCGTGATGGGACATGACAGCCAGTCTAGCAAAACAGAAGGCTGCAGGAATAAAGGGGCAAACATGCAGCCCTTCTTGGGGGACCAGGTATATAAGTGCTTTTATGCAAATGCCCGAAGTCTACGGGCAAAGATGGGAGAACTGGAATGTTTGGTGGCTAGGGAAAACATTGACATAGTAGGTATAACAGAAACCTGGTGGAATGCGGAGAACCAGTGGGATACTGCAATTCCAGGATATAAACTCTATAGGAGGGACAGAGAGGGGCGTGTTGGAGGTGGGGTGGCCATCTATGTCAAAGAGGGGGTAGAATCCACCAGAGTAGAGCTGGAGGGGGGCTCTGACTCCTCCGTAGAATCACTGTGGGTTAGATTACCAGGCTCCAAGAGTGATGTAATAGTAGGGGCATGCTACCGTCCTCCAGATCAAAAACCTGAAGGGGACCTTGAAATAAGGAAGCAAATCAGGGAGGTGTCAACGAGAGACAGGGTTGTAGTCATGGGGGACTTCAATTATCCTCACATTGACTGGGTCAATTCATGCTCAGGTCATGAAAGAGAGACTGGATTTCTGGATATGTTAAATGACTGTGCCTTAGAGCAGCTTGTCACGGAACCGACCAGAGGACAGGTGACTCTGGACTTGATATTGTGTGGCACTCAAGATCTGGTCAGGGAGGTAAATGTTACCGAACCGTTGGGGAACAGTGACCATGCTGCGATCTGTTTCGCCATGCATGTCGGAGGGAGAGTGCCAAGCAAATCTGACACGAAAACCCTTGACTTCCGAAGGGCAGACTTCCCCAAAATGAGAAGACTAGTTAAGAAAAAGCTGAAAGGGAAGGTAAAAGGAGTCCAATCGCTCCAGAGTGCATGGAGGCTGTTTAAAACAACAGTCGTAGAGGCCCAGCGGGAGTGTATCCCACAAAGGAGGAAGGGCTCGACCAAGTCCAGGAGGATGCCGGCATGGCTAACAAGCACAGTTAAGGAGGCTATAAAAGGCAAGGAAGCTTCCTTCCGTAAATGGAAGTCTTGCCCTAATGAGGAAAATAAACAGGAGCACAAACTGTGGCAAAAGAAATGTAAAAAGATGATACGGGAGGCCAAGAAAGACTTTGAGGAACGTATGGCAGGCAACATAAAAGGGAATAATAAAAGCTTCTTCAAATATGTTAGAAGCAGGAAACCTGCCAGGGAAACGGTGGGTCCGCTGGATGGTGAGGGAGAGAAAGGGGTGATAAAAGGGGACTTGGAGACTGCAGAGAAATTAAATGAGTTCTTTGCATCTGTCTTCACGGCAGAAGACCTCGGGCAAATACCGCTGCCGGAACGGTCTCCCCTGACTAAAGAATTAAGTCAAATAGAGGTTAAAAGAGAAGACGTCTCAGACTTAATTGACAAAATAAAGATCAATAAATCACCAGGCCCGGATGGCATCCACCCAAGAGTTCTGAAGGAACTCAAGAATGAAGTTGCTGACCTCTTGACCAAAATATGCAACTTGTCCCTTAAAACGGCCACTGTGCCAGAGGATTGGAGGATAGCTAATGTCACGCCAATCTTTAAAAAAGGAAGGAGGGGGGACCCGGGGAACTACAGGCCGGTCAGCCTAACATCTGTTCCAGGGAAGATGGTGGAAAGTCTCATTAAGGATAAAATCTTAAAATACATAGAAGAACAAGCTCTGCTGAGGGAGAGTCAGCATGGCTTCTGCAAGGGGAAGTCTTGCCTCACAAACCTGTTAGAATTTTTTGAAAAGGTCAACAGGCATGTGGATGCCAGCGAACCCGTGGATATTATATATCTGGATTTTCAGAAGGCGTTTGACACGGTCCCTCATGAAAGGCTCCTGAGAAAACTCCACAGTCAGGGAATAAGAGGGCAGGTCCTCTTGTGGATTAGGAACTGGTTGAAGACCAGGAAACAGCGAGTGGGAGTCAATGGGCAATTTTCACAGTGGCGAGAGGTGAAAAGCGGTGTGCCCCAAGGATCGGTCTTGGGACCGGTGCTTTTCAACTTATTCATAAATGACCTGGACTTGGGGATAGGCAGTGAGGTGGCCAAGTTTGCGGATGACACTAAACTTTTCCGGGTGGTAAAGACCAGCAGGGATTGTGAAGAGCTCCAGAAGGATCTCTCCAAACTGGGAGAATGGGCAGCAAAATGGCAGATGCGCTTCAATGTAAGTAAGTGCAAAGTGATGCACATTGGGGCAAGAAACCAAAATTTCACATATACGCTAATGGGTTCTGAGTTGTCTGTGACGGATCAAGAGAGAGATCTTGGGGTCCTGGTGGACAGGTCGATGAAAGTGTCGACCCAGTGTGCGGCGGCTGTGAAGAAGGCCAATTCCATGCTCGGGATCATTAAAAAGGGGATTGAGAATAAAACGGCCAATATCATTATGCCTTTGTACAAATCGATGGTAAGGCCACATCTGGAGTATTGTGTCCAGTTCTGGTCACCATACCTCAAAAAGGATATAGCTGAATTGGAAAAGGTGCAGAAAAGAGCGACCAGAATGATTAGTGGGCTGGAGCACCTCCCTTACGAGGAAAGGCTACAGCGTCTGGGGCTTTTCAGCCTAGAAAAAAGGCGCCTGAGGGGGGACATGATTGAGACTTATAAAATTATGCATGGGATGGAGAGAGTGGATAGAGGGAAATTCTTCTCCCTCTCGCACAACACCAGAACCAGGGGACACGCACTAAAATTGAGTGGAGGGAGAGTTAGAACAGACAAAAGAAAATATTTCTTTACCCAGCGTGTGATTCATCTGTGGAACTCCTTGCCACAGGATGTGGTGATGGCACCTGGCCTAGATGCCTTTAAAAGGGGTTTGGACAAATTCATGGAGGAAAAGACCATCACAGGTTACAAGCCATAAGCAACCTCCTGGTTTTAGAAGTGGGTTTTCTCTGTGCCAGTTGCAAGGGAGTGGCGACTGGACACAGGTATCTTGTTGTCTCGTGTGCTCCCTGAGGCATCTGGTGGGGCCACTGTGTGACACAGGAAGCTGGACTAGATGGGCTTTTGGCCTGATCCAGCAGGGCTCTTCTTATGTTCTTATGTTCTTAACCACTCGTGACCACTTGCATCACTCATGTCATTGCATCACTGCCAATTACTTCCGGGTCAATGAGCAACGGATGGTGGCTGATGGCAGAAAGAAAGGTTTTATCCTAACCCACTCACTACTGTGCTTGTTTTCTACATGCAGAATTTTTTATCATATGTATATGAACATTCACAAAAGTGACTCCCCCCCCCAGTCTGAAGTGGTACAGTCCATTCTATCACATTAGGACTTTACCGCCTCATTCTGTGTCATGTGTAGGAAAGGCCTCATAGTGCGACTAATAGGCCCATTTCAAATATATTTTCTGTAGCTTGAAATGTCCAGCTGTGCAGAGATTTAGAAGAAGAGAGGGGAGGAATCCTCTATGCACAGCTTTAAAGGAAATCTGTTCATTTATAAAGCTGTAGGCTATACCACAATTAATCAGATTTGGGAGCATATAGCATGTACAAAAGGTGTGACCCTTTGTAAAAAATAAAGCAGCAATTACTTTTATATATTTTCAAAGGATTCTATTTTTGCTGCTGCGTGTGAGTACTCTGGCGCGTGCTCCACCAGCCTAAGGAGTCACAAAACTGCCATAAGGCACTTTTGTGGCTCTTCTAGTGTAAGTGGCGTTGGCGCGGAGGCCGACACTGTTCACACCACCACTGGATGAACTCCACGCCACTGGACGCAGGTGAGTGCTGCACCGGGAAGCGAGAAGGTGTGGGGAGGGTGGGCAGGGGTGGCGAGGGGGGGCCATTGGCTGGCCTGACTTGGGAGGGGGCGGGGATATCGGTGCTGGGTTGCATCGATATCCAACGCCCCTTCCCAGGCTAGGTCAGCTTTATATGGCCTCCCCGGACACAGGCCAGCTAAAAAGCTAGTGCGTATCCAAGGAGGCCCATTTGGACCTCCAGTGCTTACACTGGGGGAAGTGTACACTGGGATCACCTTCCCCCGTGGTGATCCCTGTCTGTGGCGGCACGGCCCGCATCCTGACTAGGTTGCAGCAGCTGGCCCTTTAGGCCGGCCACCGCATCTTAGGCAGGATCAGGCTGTAAAAAAAAGAGTTACATACACACACACACACACACACACACACACACACACACACACACACACACACACACACGAGTCTGGCACTAGTTGCCATGGCAGCCAACTGAAGTACAAGGAGAACTGGAGAAGCTGACTTCTGTGGCAAAGTAATGAATTTAGCATCTACTGAGACAGAAATGGATTTTCTGTCACAGCCTGTAAATCATCAACAGGAAACTCACATGCTGTAGATCCTTTGGAATGTTTTTAATCCATTTCTGATATAAGAAAAAAATGTAGCAAAAATTATCTTCTGGGGTTGTATCCTCTCTCTCTCTCTCTCTCTCTCTCTCTCTCTCTCTCTCTCTCTCTCTCTCTCTCTCTCTCACCACGTCAACATCTTTAAACATTTAATGAAGAAGGTATTTGCTGCTGAAAGGAGGAAAAGGTTTCAACATTGTCTATCTGCAGAAGATCTGAAGATGAGATGCATTGCCCTAGCCCCAGAGAATGAGAGAAGATAGAAGAGATGGGCAGGGGGGAAAAGTATAAAGTCTCAACTGCTATGTGTCTGCTAACAATCCAGATGCCATAAGAACTGACTCATCCAGCGGATGCTCCATTGCTGTAGTGTAAGACAAGAAGCATACAGCTGTGAGCTGAGTGATGAAACAGGATGGGACATGTGAGCAAGTGATGTACATTAATGTGTTCATCAGGCCTAAGATTTGCGGCATCAGCCTATAAGAATATAGGACAAGCACCTGCACAACATCACAAACCATACCTGGTTAGTACTACACAAGAACAGAAGACAAATATTGGGGGGGGGGTTGCCTTACAAATAAAACAATTGAGAATTTGTAATTTGAGAATTAAAAATTCCCAGGCACATTGTCCTAGCTTGAAAAGCAATTGAATTTATATTGTCCTAATTCAAGTCTTTTTCAATATTGCACTTACAGATTCTGTTGAATTTAGGAATTTGTAAGAGGCAGATGCACCAAACTGGGGAGCAGCAGCAGACAACTGGACCAGGGCTCCAAGAGGAAACGAACAATACCACAGACTAGAGAGATCCCTGATGGAGAATAGTGTGTGATTTTGGCCCAGAAATTCCATAATATGTATTTATTTATTTGCTTGCTTGCTTGCTTGATTTATATCCCGCTTTTCTCCTCAAAGGGCACCCATGGTGGCTCACAACACATAAAAATACATATAAATTAAAAATGCATAAACTATAAAACACATAAATAACACCATATTAAGTAGCAGCAAGCAGCAGCAAGCAGCAGCTAAAACCATCAATTGTAAAAAACATCAAATAATTAATAAAAACCAACAAGCACCAGTCTGCAACCAGCGTGCATATCCTTATAAACCCTGCTGGGTTCCAAAGGCTTTTTGAAATAAGGTCTTCAGGCCTTGGTGGAAGGCTTCTAACAAAAAAAGTTCTCAACTTCATAAAACAGGTGTGACTATCAAGAAGGCCCTATAGTACGTCTGTTTGCCATCTGCCTAGGCTTACCATATATTTCCTGAACTGAAACCGGGAACCCTCCCCGAACAATTAATTAATTCCCCCTTTTTCTGTGGGTACAAAGCGCCCATTTGCCGTCTAAAATGAAAATTCTGACCACCCTGTATTTATTTATTTATTTATTTATTTATTGATGGCCATTTTGATCACAAATAAATAAATAAATGGCCATTTTGCCGCCTGCCGCTGTCACTTACCTGTCCCGCCGCCATTGCCATTGCCATTGCCGCCACTACCGTCCTCGTTCTCCGCCATTGCCGCCATCTCTTCCTCTTCTTCCTCCTCTTCATCACGTTTGGCCGCTGCCGCCATCTTCTCTTCCTCTCCTCTTCTTCTTCGTTGTCTTAGGCCACCACCGCTGCCTCTGGAGCCTGGCCGGCTGCATCCAAGCCAGCCAGGACTCCTGCCCCCGGCGCTGAAACCTCCATCACCGCCACTTTTAAAAGATTTTAAAGTGTTTCTTTTTTCCTGTCGGCCATCTTGGATATCGCGAAATCTTGTGAGATCCAAGATGGCGGCGCCCAAATCTCGTGAGGGCACATAAGTACTGCCTCATGTGCCCTCATGAGATTTGGGAGTCTCCATCTTGGATCTTGCGAGATTTCGCAAGATCCAAGATGGTCGACAGGAAAAAAAGGTACACTTTTAAATCTTTTAAAAGCGGCGGAGGCTTCACCGGATCCAGAAAGCCCGGGGCCAATCCGGGACCGGAACCCAGAAACCGGGGAGGTCCCGGGTTTTCCGGGATGGATGGCAAACCTACATCTGCCTAACCTCTCTCAATGGCAGCACATCCAAAAGGGCTCTCTCAGATGAGCAAAGAGAGCAGGCTGGATTATACAGAAGGAGGTGGTCTCTCAAATATGCTGGTCCCAAGCTGTAAAGGGCTTTAAAACTCAAAACCAGCATCTTGAATTGGGTCGAACTGAACCAGCAGCAGGGGTCTGACAGAGTCAAACTGAAGCAGTAATCCAACAGAGTCAAAATGCCAACCTCGAGCAACCACATGAGCCGCCGCATTTTGAACTAGCTGCAAATTCTAGGCTGTCTTCAAGGGCAGACCCAGGTAGAACATGTTACAATAGTCTAATTTTGATGTCACCGTGGCATGGACCACCGTGGCCAGATCTGACTGAGGCAGGTACAGCTTTAGCTGGTACACCAGCAAAGACACCCTTGGCCACAGCCGACACCTGGGCATCCAGGAGCAGCTGTGAATCCAGGAGATCCAGGTCCCCCAAGCTGCAGGCCTGCTCTATCAGGGAGAGTGCAACCCAATTGCAGGGTGAAAGCTATCTTAGAGCAGGGTGATAGTCCAGTACCCACATTGTGGATTTCTGAACCAGGAGGACCTCTGTTTTGTCCGGATTTAGTTTCGAGTGTCATCAGCATACTGATGGCCCCCAGCTCCAAATCCTTGGAATACCCCTCACAGCAGTTTCATGTAGATGTTAAATAACATGGAGGGACAGTATTGAAACCTGAGACACCCCACACCCCAAGGGCCAGGGCGCCAAGCAGGTGTCTCCCAACACCATCTGGGATCTATCAGCCAAGAAGGAGCAGAACCACTGCAAAACAATGCCCCCAACCCCCAACTGTCCCAGGACACCATGATCAATGGTGTCAAAAGCCTTTGAGAGTTCCAACGGGACCAGCAGGGTTGGAAACATCTCTCTTAAAACAGGAAGAGATCCATCAAAACACTCTACACAGTAAAATTTATTACTTACTTAAATACCTCCTTAAAAAAAAAAAATTAAAGACAAAGGGATGCCAGCTTGGTAGGGAGCCTAATTCATGATCTTTTTAGTACATGGAGGGGCAGCTCCATTTTTTAAAAATCTTAACGTGCCTTACAGTGCAATCCTCACTAACTTTAGACCGGCGGAGCTCTCCTAAACCCTCCTATAACCTAAAGCATCACAATTTGCAATTACTCAGGTTTAAGCAATGCCTAGGCCACTCGATGCAAGGGTAGGGATGGGCAGAACGGTGAGGGAGGGGGGCCATTGACTGGCTCGGACTAGGAGGGGGAGGGGATTTCAATGGCGCACTCCGCTAATATCCTAAGCCCCTTCCCAGCCCAGGTAAGCCTTACACAGCCTACCCGAATGTACAACAGTTCTGGACTTGGCATACATCCAAGGAGGCCCATAGGTCCCAGGCTCATTTACACCCGGGGAAGGGGATGAATGTCCCCTTCTCCCAAGGTGTGGCCTAGCAGCCCTGGGGCAGCCTGCAATGGGCTTAGGATACAGCGGCCAGCCCTTTAGGCCAACTGCATATCTTTACACAGGATTGGGCTGCCCATATTAAAAAGAAAAAAGAATATTTCGGTGTATAATGATGAGACCCCAGGGCTTGGAGGGGGTGTTTGAGTTCATTTGGGGCTACCTGGGGCATCAGCAACTTGTGCATTTTTCAGTGGGCTTAGTTTACCGAGAATTGAAATCCCTTCTCTCTCATCTTTGTCAGTGCCTCTGAGCCCCCTTAACTTCCCTCCCAACCAGCAATCCAGGCTTCAACTCTCTCCTCCACATTTGCCAACACATCTCCCTCGCCTTGTGTTGCCTGCCTGCTCAGCATCCCAGATGCTGGGGAAGAGAGGTGTGAGTGTGCAGGTGACGGTGATGTAGTCAGAATGTCCTCTGCTTCTAGAACTGGCTCCAGTGGAGACAGACAAGAAACTCAGGGCTGAGTCTCAGGAGTGAAAGGGAGGCACTGGGGGGGGGGGCTTGGAAGACTCTCACATGGCTCTCATTGGTCCGTAGGAAGAGACTGCTGATTCTGAAAGACTCCTGGAGAGTCATGGAGGGTTGGTATATTTGGTAGAAGGACTCAAATCCCATTGCACTATTGATGATGCAGTTGAGAACATGATGGGCATTGAAAGCACTAGTAATTTGTCTTGAAAATTACCAAGCTATTTTCCGATTTTTAGGAAAATAGCTCAGTAGTCACACAAGCTCAATTATGTATTGAATGCAGGTTGGCATTGTGCCCATTACGTCTCTGGTCTGAAA
Organism: Plestiodon gilberti rubricaudatus; assembly: GCA_026170595.1. Classification (NCBI taxonomy): domain Eukaryota; kingdom Metazoa; phylum Chordata; class Lepidosauria; order Squamata; family Scincidae; genus Plestiodon; species Plestiodon gilberti. The sequence continues at coordinate 83,332,187 of JANXHW010000001.1, forward strand.
ACAAACTGGCACTGTGAGGTTATTTCTGAACATTCAGATGACATCTAACAAAAGGATCCAGTAGGCCTTTATGGACTGTTTCCTTACCAGAGCTTCCTTGCAGATTTTATTACATCTTACCAACCTACACTTTAGTTGGTAGGCCTTTTGGAGACCATTAATTCCATATCCTGTGGAATAAACAGTAAGTTGGCAATTCTTGTCCTAGTCAGCATCAGTGAAAAAGCTGTTCCTGGGTGCTGTTTGCCTTGCATTTTGTATGTTCATGAGAACTGCGAAGAAAATTAAAAATGTTCCCATCCAGATTAGAACCAGAATTCTTTCTGGTGATGAGAAAAAACTCCTTAAGCTTCCCAGGGAGTCATGGTGTTTTCACAGTAACTCTAAAGCCAACACGTATTTACTTCTATACTCACCTGGTGAGTCAAGAGTCAACTTCAATCACCTTGAAGTTCTGAGGCAACTGATTTTATGGGCTGAGTCAGAAAAACACCCGTTTGGTGGGAAATGTGAGGTAATCATTATGGTCCTTTTTAGTTATAAGCAAGGCTTCCTTCGCATGTGCTGCAAACAAAGAAGCTGTTTCCACATCATGCTATACTGCAGTGGTTCCCAAATTTATTAGCACCGGGACCCACTTTTTAAAATGACACTCTATCGGGACCCACCTAGCTTTACGAGACTTTTTTTTTTTAAGGTGAACTAGAAAGAAATAATATTTTATTTATTTACTTACAAGTAATGTTTTTATTTATTTGCAGAAAAGCTCAATCCATTTCTCATAATGAAGCAGCCCTAATGAATATTATCAAGGCTAGAGGGGCTTAGTTATGTGACCCAGCCTTCACCTGCTCCCACTACCTGTCATTGACGAACTTGGGGGAAAAAACACCAGAAAAAAGATGCCCAAATATTTATCTCCCTATACTGTATTTACACAAGCTTGCACACTGTAGGAACTCAGCTGTTTGCGGGGCAATTAGCAGCTATCCGATTTTTGAACAGCCTCAGGGCTTGAGGCAATTAGTTATGTGATCTTTTCATTACCTGTGTTTTCATTGGAGGTTCTGTGGCTCCCACCAGAAATCAGGTCGCAACCCACCAAACCCACAGTTTGAAAAACACTGCAATACTGTACTGTAGAGACATGCATGTGGGTGATGCAGCCATTTGGATGGGACTGACTGTGTGGGTTTCTCCACCTGGTCGGCAGACTCCCTTTCAGACGGTGCAGCAGAGCTCATGGGAAAGACCCTTTCTGTCCACCCATGTGGCAATATTATTCACAAATATTCTCCTCCATTGTGGAACTGCACCACATAGAAGCAGCTCCCTGCCACACTGCTGGCTGCACATGTAAAGGAAGGAAGGCTTGCTCTCTTCCAAATAAGGGGGACATTTGGGGTGCATTAGACTCCTTACAGGGCCGAGTGGCATTTGAGTGCTCTAATTTTCATCGTTGAATTATGAGAGCTGGGTTGGCGTCAGCTCTGAACTTCCTCATTTTTTTGTAAACTAACCACATACTTGCAGAATAGTTTCAAGTTAGCTTTGCAATTGTCTGAGCTGAACCATTTTAGTAAAAGCTTGAAGGGATTTTTTTTTAAGTCAAACTTCCTTGAAAAGGTCAGCTACTGCTTCCTTTTACTGGAGAAGGCTGCCTTGATTCCAAGGATAATTTCTTATCAAGCATGAGCTTGATATATTTCTCCCTCTTTGAAAATTATCTTGGTTTTGTTTTAAAATGATATGATGATAGAATCAGTCTATAATTTCAAAAATCATTCCTGCTATGGAGATACAGGGCCAATCTGAAAAGCAAATAATGAATAACTTTGGTTTTATGACATTTTAAAAAAGAGGGGGTGGGTGGGTTAGAAATAAAGCTTTATTCTATCCTAGAATTAGACAATCTATTCCAGCACTGAGAAAGCTATCTTAGAAACATACTCAAAAGCCAAAGGCCATCACAAATTTGCATTGTTCTTCATATTATATATAGATAGCACAATTTGCATAAACTGTAATGTAACATTACAGCTGTCAAGTCATGCTTTCTGTGATGCCATATATTTATTCATCTGATTTTTATGTCTTGTTTGGATGGGATTTTGTTTTCAAGGCATTGACTTCAATATATTCAGAAGAACTGACATGGATCTCTCCATGTAATGTTCAGTTTGGCCCTCAGAGTTCACAGGCATGTTAGCAAGCAAGACAATTGTTTTTAAAAACCTATGGGTATGAGGAGCCAGTGGATCATCCAAAGGCACAACAGAATGCCCCAAATCATGTCGAGGAATTCTGTTATATGTTGTGTTTATTACATATCCATTATCATTTATTTAGGAGATTTTAATCCTGCCTTCAGCTCCAAGGAGGCCCCAGAGGCAGCTCCTGTCAGTTAAGGTGGACAACAAAATGATGACATCTTGCCTAGACTACTGTAATGCATTCTATATGGGGCTAACCTTGAAGACAGTCCAGAAGCTGAAGCTAGTGCAGAATGTGGCGGCCTGGCTGATCACCAGAGCTCAGTGGGCTCCAGCACCTACACTGGCTGCCTATTCCATTCTGAGCCCAATTCAAGGTGTTGGTGATGTTGTTTAAAACCCTATGACATAGGACTGGGATATCTCAAGAAGGACCACCTTGCCCCATATAATCCTGCATGTCACCTATGATCATCAGACAGGGCCCTGTTTAGGAGACCACCACCATCTGAAGCCAAGGGGATAGTGGCAAGATGCATGGACTTTTCTGTTGTGGCACCACGTCAGAACTATCTACCAGAAAATCTGAGGTTATCCCCCTCTTTACATGGTTTCTGGTGGTGTTTAAAGACATACTTATTCTGCTTGGTATTTGCAGAGGGAGGACCCTCCTAGGGACTCTTTTTTAACTAGTACGTATAAGCCTTCTGCTGCTGCTTTTATGTTATTGCGGTTTTGACATATTTTAACTGCTTCTGTATTGTTTTAATGGTTTTATTTAAATGTTATTAATTGTATTTTATCTTATATTTTTATTGTTGTACACCATTTTGAGCATAGGAAAAGCAGTATAGAAATCTTTTAAATAAATAGAAATAATTTATGTAAGCAGGGATAAAAAATAAAAAATGTGGGAGGAATGGGGTGGGGAGGTGGAAGAATGGAGCAGGGCCTGGGGTGGAGATGGGATGTGTCGAAGGCAGGAAGGGGGCAGTAGTTAGCAGCAGCAGCAGAAACTCTGCCAATATCTTATCCCCTTTCCTGGTCCTTGATCCACCTTTCCAGGTCCACTTTGAGTTGCACCAGCCAAAGTCCTGTGGGGAAGCGGAAGTTTACCCCAAAGTTCCCTTACCTCAAGGAGACCTCTAGGACTGCCCCCCCCAAGATACAGCATGCGCTCCATTGGCGCGGCTGCATCAGTGGGGGGAGGTTTAGTTAGGATTGGGCTGCCCTTCCTGTAACCATAACTTGAATTAACACAAATAGGAGGAAAAATCAGTGAACCTAGATTTCCCTGTTTGGCTTTTCAAAAGCCATATCTCTTGCTATGGGTCTTGTAACATATTGATTGATCCACATCATCACAGGAGGGACTTTATTACCCTTCCCCTATTCAAGGGCAGGGTTTTAATTTCCCAGGATATTCAGTTATTCGCATTCATAGTGAGTTTGAGTTGCCATTTGGGCTGTCCTGTTACCTGGGATAAATTCTTGTTCATATATATATATGAAACATGAAAATGAGCGAACTCAGGAAGATAGTGGAGGACAGGAAGGCCTGGCGGGATATGGTTCATGGGATCACGAAGGGTCGGACACGACTTAACGACTGAACAACAACAACATATTATATATATATATATATATATATATATATATGATAGATAGATAGATAGATAGATAGATAGATAGATAGATAGATAGATAGATAGATAGATAGATAGATAGATAGATAGATAGATAGATAGATAGATAGATAGATATGGACAATAGGGGTAGGTCTCTTTCCCTTAGCTGCTTGAATGCAACCTTGGAAAAATAATTCTCAAAAACCTGACTTACAATGAATTTTTAGAAACCTTACATAAATATGCACCGTACCTGCCCGGAGCAAAAAGCTTTTAATAATATCTTCTCCAGGGGTTTCGAAGTGTTTATGCCAGCACGTAAAAAGTAAATCCGCAATTTAGAATTTATTCTTCACAGATTCCATCTATCTTTTTACACAACAGGGATTAAGAGACATCTGTCACAGTAGCTGGATCCTCCTTAACCACTTATGCTTCAGGCAAAAAAAAAAAAAAAAAAACCACCCCAAAACATTGTCCTTTAACATTGTTATAACTTTGTTTAATCAGTTCTCTCCAGAGGGTAGAATAATTTTCTTAACAGTATCTGCTAAAATACTGTCAAGATTTACAAGCTACACAAATTTTTGTTCAAGTAGTGTCTTGGTACCATTATTTTCTGCCTTAGCCTTGAGACTTTGTGTAGTTGCATATACTTTTAATTCCATTCTCCATGCTTGAGTAGTCTGAGGTGACTCAGGAAAGATTTAGAATCTTCCAGATGGCATTTTCCGATACATTCATGACATATATTGATTGTAGGCAAAGTTCAAGCATTCTGATCTGCAGAGGACTTTTGTGGGTTGTAACAAGACAGAAGGAGACATGGATGCAGGTTTGCAATTCTCACAATATGTGAACAACTTTTTTAAGGGTTTGCACTATGAAAAAATATAATATATCAGAAGACAAATTTCTGCATCCATGCTGAAGCATACTTGGGACTTCCTGTTGGTTTTAAAAATCAGCAGGTTTTTAATGCAGTTTTTGTCTAGCTTAGATGGCTTTAAAAGGGGATAAATTAGTATTCACACTGAGGGCAAAACAAGGTACTAGTCATGATAGATATCTATTACCTTCAGGTTCAGGGGTATGCTAGGGGTACGCGGACCGTCAGGAGGGGGTAAGCGAGGGGCTCCCCCTTATCTTCTATGATCAGCTTTAATCAGAAGAGATCTTGACCACGTTATGGTCTTCATTTCTACTTCATTTCTGCTCCAGCTATTTCATTTTCTGCTCCAGCTATAAAAACAAGCTTCTGCTTCTCCACTCCTAATTCATCTCTCAGTATTCTCTGCAGTTTATCCTAACGCTATATCTAGTTCACCCTCGGATGGAAGAGAAAGTGAAGATAAGGGGGTAAAGTCAACAAAAACTGAAACTGTCAGAATTCTAAATTTGAAGAGTGTGCTGCTAATATTATGAGACACCAAAAGCGAGAACAGCCAACTTCTCATTGCATTAGTATTGCCTGCAGGAGAATGGAGTCTTCCTGCCTGCTAGGCATGCATAATGTACCAGATTTCCAAATCAGAATGTGTTGTTTTTCCTTCTCCTACTTCTGTCAGAGCAAATAAAGTACTAGGAGGTTTGTCCTGCATAACCAGTCATATAAATAATTTCACAGATTAGGATTTATATCTCCTACAAATAGAGGATGAAAACGCTGCACATTTGCAGTTGAAGAAGCACAGGGTTTTAAGCACATACCATAAGATATCGATAGGGTCCAATAAAGATCTTATATCTATAATGAGGATCTCATATCTGTAATTGGAGAATTGTGTACACACAGCTTCCGTCCTTCTTTGGCTCACAGATTTAAAGATGATTAACGCCCTCTTCAGATGTTACTATTTCAGTGGACACCATCTCCTGTTGCAGCTGCCCAGGAGTGCACTGGGAAGCCCAACCCTCCCATGCCAATATGTTCTGTGGAACTCCTTGCCACAGGATGTGGTGATGGCACCTGGCCTAGATGCCTTTAAAAGGGGTTTGGATAGATTCATGGAGGAAAAGACCATCACAGGTTACAAGCCATAAGCAACCTCCTGGCTTTAGAAGTAGATTTTCTCTGCGCCACCTGCCAGGTACAAGGGAGTGACAACAGGAAACAGGTTATCTTATTGGCTGTGTGCTCTTGGAGGCATCTGGTGGGGCCACTGTGAGATACAGGAAGTTGGACTAGATGGGCCTTTGGCCTGATCCAGCAAGGCTCTTCTTATGTTCTTATGTTCCATAGCTTTGTCCCCCAGACAGATATGTTCCATAGCTCTGATCTCCCCACATCTGGCACTGGCGTGGGACATTCTGGCACACTTCTAGGCAACTGTAACCATGGAAGGTGTCCACTAATAATATGTATCTCATTGTCAGAACCTGGATTCATTTTCCCTACCAACCCCAACTTGGCAGCCCTTATCTTAAAGATGTAATGCATGCATGTGCTTGATCACAACACACAGGTGCTGGATAGAGCCATGTTTGTGCACCCAGATCCCAATTCAGATGGGAATCTACACATAGCTGTAGATAGAAGGCTGCTTCTATGTTTCTTTCTTTTTTGATGTCTGCTGAACATATGAAGCTGCCTTATACCGAGGTGGACCATTGGTCGATCTAGGTTAGCATCGCTTGTCTGCACTGACTGGCAGCAGCACTTCAGAGTAGTGGTCTGAAGGGGTCTTTTCCAAGACTACCTGGAGACTCCAGGAACTGAATGTGAGACTGTTTGTATGCAAAGCAGGTGCTCTATAAATGAACTGTAGCTGCTCCCCCAATTGCCTTGTTTCATAAAATATCAGCCAAACCTTCCTCTAAGTGACCCCACAGATGGCAGGCAAGAAACTGGTTGTGTTTAGGGGTGTACAAGCAGCCCAGCATTTGGCTTGATACAGGGTCGCGTTTTCCACATGTTTCAAGGGAACCCTTGCAAAAGTTTGAGGCCATTGGTTTCAATGCTTGCAAAAGCTCGAGCCTTTTGTGAGCAATCAAACCACTCACAAAGGCTCCCAATCCTCACCAGGAAATCTATCGCTCAGGCCCTGGAAGTGCCTGTTTTCTCCCCCAAACCCAAAGACAGATGCTTTGGTTTGGGAAAAGGGTAATGAAGGTGGAAGTGATGACTGTGCTATGAGCTTACATTGAAATCTTTGAGAGAGGTTGATAAGATTGCTTAAGATTTCTAACAAAAGCTCAGAGCTTCGCAGGCAGGTCTGTGTCCATCTTGATTTTGCTTGCAAGCATTTAAACAGGGGTGTTTGCTTTTTGGAGCACCACTGATCAAATGTTCACATCTCTGGTTATGTTCAGAATGAAGCCAGACATGCTTCTGTAATGAAAAAGAAAATATTTTATTCCTCTTTCTGCTGCATTCTTTAGCTCAATCCATATACTAAGACAGCAAGACTCTGATACCTTTTCAGTTTATAGAAACTCAGTAACCTTTGTGCAAAATGATAGGCCCTCTTGATGTTCTCTTGACTGGTGTTTTACATAATGAGATCAGATTTCCTGCTCCTTTGAGATATTTTGGCCCCCTAGTTATATTTTAATGGGCTTCCAAAGTCTGTAACATGTCTTGCCTTTTTAATTATCACTTTATAAGGGAGTTTATGAATTGAGGTATTTTCGTGTCAATAAATTTCCAACCTAGCAGTTTTAAATCTTGCACTTAAGGGACAAAATACTGTTTCATACTAATTAACTTACTATTTTTCCCTATTTAAGGGAAAAATTAATGTGCTGAATCCTTTTTTTTAAAGAACACAAGCTGCTTAGAGGTTTTGAGCTCACCTGAATCTATTCATGTCATGTGTGCATTTTGCAGGTTGCTACAGGTACAAAATAACAGGTACTACAAGATGTGATGACTGGGACTTAATTATAGTTGGAGTCATGTATTTAGTCATGGGGCATTAGCATCAGGATACCTTTAGCCTAATATACTGACCATAAATGGACATAGCTACATCATCTGAGAATGAGCATTGTATAGATAAGCATATTGACTTGAGACTGAAAAAACAGTGGTGAATAAATGCATAACATTTGATAAATAGATAGTACCAAAATGGCCTTCTTTTAAAGCAGGGGTGCACAACTTGGAAGTAGGTGGGGGCCGAAATGAATAGGCCAAACTTCTTCGGGGCCGCACGGGGGGCGTGTCCAGGAATCGTGATGTCACTTCCCCAGAAAGTGACATCACAGGGGGCGTGTCCATGGGCCGGAAAATATCCCGAAAAGCAACATATTAATAAATAAATAAAGATTTTGATGTCTTATTAATAAACAAACTCATGCACAGCGACCACCTGAGCAAACACATTAAAACGCACAACGGGGGAGGCGGGGGCATTAAACATTTGTAACATTGCTAGTAAAAATATCTTATTACAAAAATCCCTTTACAAGGGCGCCTCTATTTAATGAGCTATAATTCTTTGTCATTACATTTTACCACATTTTATTTTAAAAAAGGAAAGTGCTCTTCATGTTCTGACATTTCTATTAAGCGCAGTCTCCAACAAACAATGCAGTAAAAATATTGAATATTGCTATGTGTTTTCAACAAGCCACAGGTGTCTACAGCTCACAGCAGGGAAACAAAGCGCAGAAGGAAGGAAGAGAGAGAGAATGCACCCGCGCGTGGGGGGAAGCGATGACAGTCCACCCTGCACTGCCACTTTTTGCTCTACTTTCCCAGTAGCTCGGAGGGGGAAAGGGGTGGGAGTGGGCGAAAAAGAGGTGAAAAGTGAGGTGAAAAAGTGAACTCAGCCCTGAGGGCAGAGACGCAGACAAAACGAAGAAACCTCCTGCCGAGTGTCAGGTGGTCTCGCTCGTTCGCACTCACTCTCTGTGGAAGAGCTCTTGGAGTCTTTCCCAGCCCGAGTCCGGCGGCTGCAGCCTGCTTCACGAGCTGAGAGAAAGAAGGGGGGTCGTTGTTGACGCCGTAGGCAGCTTTTCCTCCTCTTTCCCTTACTCAGCCAGCGCCGGCGAGTCACACCTTCTTTTTGGACTCCTCGCTCCAGGGAGGTGTCCTCCCGGCCAGGCAGCGCTTCCTTTCCATTGCCGGAATCCCTGCACCAAGGGGTGTTATTTATAAGCGCTACACATCGCCTGGAGGGAAGCTACTGAGGGTGCAGCACCGAAAGTTCCCCTCGGACACAGCTCCTTCCAGCTTCCCGCGATTATGTGGTTGCTGAGGCTGTTCTTGGTGGCGCTCGCGGTGGCCAGCCAAGGAGGAGTGGGACTGGCAGCGCCATCGCCACCGGCGACCCCCATAGGCTCACAGTGCCTGGGCTCCGCCTGCTTTGCCTTGTTCTTCTCCGAGGCCGCTTCTCCGAGGCCGAGGTCTTCTTCTTCTCTGCTTTGCCTTGTTCTTTGCGGAGCTTCTCCGAGGCCGTGAGCGTGTGCGAGGACGCCGGGGGACACCTCATGACGGTGCAGTCCACGGTGGCGGCCGAGGCCATAGCCTCCAGGCCGAACGCACGAGCGAGCAGAATAAGAACAGCAATCCACCGAACAGCAAGCCGAAGAGCCCTTCCTTCGCGTCTTCTCACTCCCTTGCTTCGCGCCTATTTAGCCTCCTCCAGGGCGCGCGCGCGGCTCATTCAGCTCCTGGCTAAACGCCAGGAGACACAGCTGATTGGCAGCGATCAAAGCGCCGCCCCTGGAGTCTCCTGGCGCTGCCTGGAGCTGCGCGAGCGAGCAGAATAAGAGCTTATAAGAAAGGCCACAGAGAAACAAGAAGGAGCTGGCCCGCGAAGAACTTGGGGATCAAAGAGAGCGCCCGCTCCTGGGATCCCTGATTTCGTTGCGGGCCACGGGAAATCGTCAGGCGGGTCGCATGCGGCCCGCGGGCCATATGTTGTGCACCCCTGTTTTAAAGTATCGTCACTTGGAATCACCTAATAGGTTTATTTACAAAGGACCAGTGGCGTTGCTGCCTCTGGTGGCACCAGGGCTGTGACTCTGACATCACCCCACCAAGTGAGCAGATGTGGAAGTAATTGGTGATGACGTCACCATGTCACCACCAGTTACTTCTGGTGCAGCAGCGGCCAGGCTTGGAGCGAACAAGTGAGTTGGTTGGGCTTGGAGCCCAGCCACTGCAGCCTGGCCGCTCCACATCTGAGCCCGGCCGCTGCAGAACTCGGAGCAGTGCAAAGAAGCGAGACTGCAGGGCTCAGAGCAGTGGAAGAATTCATTCGACCACTCTGAGCTTGGGCGACTTGCTTCTTCATGCCGCTCCGAGTTCTGCAGCGGCTGGGCTCAGAGTGGCCAGGCTGAGTGAAGAAGTGAGTCAGCTGAGCTCAAAACAGCCAAAGATCTCAGAGGAGCTGCTAAAGAACGCAGAGCTGAGCAAAGAAGCAAGTTGCCCCGGTTCAGAGTGGCCGAAGGCTGAAGGAATTCTGTCCATGAAAGGAGGATGGAATTTTCCAAAAAGGTGACTGCAGCTTATAAAACCTATCTGGACCCAGAAAGCATAGCAAACATTGAGACATCCTGCCATCAAAGCTAAAATAAATCTGTTTGGACAAATAAAGGAACAAATGACTTTTGATCTTAAGGTGGCCCCTGATAATGCGAGACTCACATCACCGCATCTAATCATAGTTTCAGTAGTGTCAGCAAATTAACCCTCCAGATGTGGACTCTCCTATTTTCTCTCCTCCACACGTCCTCTTCTGGTTCATCTCTCTCTTCCTTTTCCAATCCAGTAGTCGGAGGAGGAGCAATGGAGGTGAGTGGGACACCTCCCCCCACATGAGGCAACCATTGCAATTGGCCTCATGGATAGACTAGCCCTGTCACCCTCTCTCATTCTCTCCATCTCCCTAATAGACAACAGTAGTAGGCCTTGAGAGAAATACCTCTCCCATGGTCTCCTAGGCCTGGTGTCACCAATGCGGCATCCGCTGAATCCCACAGGGGACTTTTGGTCTCAGAAGGCCTCCTCAGGGTAAGGGAACATTTGTTTCGTTCAGGCCCAGTGGGTCAACTCAGACCTACACCAACATTATCACTGTCATAAGTCTGTGTTGACCCATGAAGGCAGATCAGGCCCGGGAAGGGGGTCAGGATTCGGCACGCACCATTGCCACCAAACCTGCCCCCTTCCTGGACCCAATACGCCCTCCTCCTCGGCCATCGCCACTCCATTATGCCCACCCCCTACCCTGTTCCACCCCTTCCCCACCTCTCTGCACAACCTTACCTCAGGTGGTGGCCGTTGTGGCAGCCCATCACTGCGTGGACCCAGTCACTCTCCAGCAGTGTCACATTCGTTAGAGCAGCAAAGTATGTTATGCCAGCGGAACACATGCTCTGCCGGCATAACATGCCCTTAGGATTGGGCTGTAATTCTGTAATGTAACAGGCTCTTGCTAGTTTCACAATTGCCTCTGTTAAGGCACAATCCTGTGTAACTCTTGCACCGGTGTAACAGTAGATCCCCTGGTGTAAGAGCACTTATGAAAGTGTAACTTGCCGTACGCCAACAGACGCAGGACAGACACTGGCATAACCCCCCCCCCCAACAACTCATATGCACAGTTCGGACACAGAACAGATGCTGGCGCAACTCCGTCAGCACAGGGGGCAATCTGGGGGGCATGCCCGGAATGCCCCCTGCACTGGCGGAGTTGTGCCAGCATCCCGCATCTGAACTGCGCATGTGAGGTGCCCAAGGGTGGTTAAGCCAGTGTCCGTCCTGCGTCAGTCGGCGTACAGTAAGTTACACTGGCATAAGTGCTCTTACACCAGGGTATCTACTGTTACACCGGTGCAAGAGTTACACAGGATTAGGCTGTTAGTGAGGACAGGCCGGAGACCTGAATGGGATTACATCACTGGCACATATGGGCTGCATATTTTGAAAATGCCCTGAATACACATCTGACTTCAAAGATGTCCTGCAGGTGTATCCTAAGAGGAATGACATGCACTGGAATATTTGCATCCATCTGCCTCTTGGTTTTCCTTGCTTCTGTCTATGTTTCTGGTGATTTTTCATGGTTTTTTTTTTCCTCCTGTAGAACCCGTTGCCCCCCACAGCTCCTGCCATTGCCATGCTCACAGTCCCATATGGGCTTATTGTCATCTACTCATTTTCCACAAGAGATTATGATTAGCAGCTAAAATTGTGGTAGTGTAATACCCCAAAATCCACAGATAATTTAGATCTAAGGAATATTTCAATTCCAGCAGATGTTTACTTTGAAAGAAAAGCTTGGGATGAGGACTAGCACAATAGTTTCCTTTCCCAAATGTCAACATGCAGCTATGTGAAGCATAAGATCGCTTAATCGTTTTTTATGGTATTCATTAGTCTCTGAACCTGAAAGGCCTCCTGATACTACCGCAATGGTATCACTTAGGTGGCAGCACTCATTGCCTGGCTTCTGTTCCAAAATCATCATAAAGCTTTCCAAAATCGTCATAAAGCTTAAAAAAAAAAATCATAATGGTTCATTAGTGAAGCTGAACAAAGTTTGTGAAGGCCTCATCTGGTGAGCAGACTGATGTTTCCGTCTTTTGCAAGAAGTTCCACCAAGAATTTTAGGGCCCCAGTTGTGTTCCAAATTGATGAGAATCTGGATCTGATACTGCAAATTCTCAGCAACTGTCAAAACTCTGTGCCTATCAAGTGGGCTGCAGCCTTGGCTAACCTGAACTAGGACGTTCTGGCATATTCTTGCTTGGGTTCCATTTAGCATGAGCACAAAGGTAGGCAATCCATTGGGATAAGAGTCAAATCGGTCTTTGCATTCGCTATTTATGCACAGATTCCTATCCTTCAAAAAAAAAGGGAAGGATGGCTTTGATTTCACTATAATTATTATGAGGTATAAAGATTCAGCCCATCACATGCTTCTTCACCATTTAATCTTGAATATAACATCAAAGAATGGACCTTTGAAGCTTGCTGAAAATCTTTCCCCTTCTTTTTTGTCCAACATACTGAAATCTACAGTGGCAATCCTAATGGTTAGGGCTGCGGAAAACACTGGGGGCGCAATCCTGCGCAACAATCTGGCGGCGGAGCGAGAACTCTGCCGGCGGAAGCTGTTGCAAACGTGCTGTAAAGCACATTTGCGATGACTTGCGAGTAAGGGAAGCTGGCGCAGAGGCTGGCTGCTCTCACTCTGCCACCAGATCACCCATGCAGCTGCTGGAGGAGGTAAGCGATCCCCCAGCGGGTGCAGGGACGGTCCAGGCAGCGAGGGAGGGGGGCCATTGGCCGAGCCAACCTGAGAGGTGGGGATGGCAGCCAACATATCCCCGTCCCCTTCCTGGGCTGACGCGGCCTTTCCACAGCCTCCTCCGACTTCCGCCAACTAAATAGCTGACAGAAATCTGAGGAAGCCCATTGGGGCCTCCCCGCATTGCACCGGGGGCAGGGGATGAATGTCCCCTTCCCCCGCACAGATCCTGGCGAATGGGGATAGGATCTGGCGGGTGGCCTGGGCCGTCTGCCAGATAGTTAGGCAGGATTGGGCTGTCCAACAGCTTCACTTTATTCTTTGCATTCTTACAGCTCTGAGCAAGGTGGGAGAATTGAGAGAGAGAGAGAGAGAGAGAGAGAGAGAAATTCCACTGCTTTAAGAACACGACTTCTCATCCTAACTTTTGTTGGCTTATGCTCAGTATCTGAAGTAGCCCTATCCTTGACAAATTCAGCAGGATGTAATTGTACTGGGATTGAAAATTGATCAGGGACTTAATGAAGTCATATACAAATAATTGAATTTGTTGATAGCTTATATCAAGTATCTCATTCACATTCAGGAAAACAATGTATTGTCTGCATTTTGCCTCCCTAATTTATCCCCACACATTCCAGTTGCTCCATATAGAATAAAATGCAAAAAGTGGAGACGAGTATTATATATAGTATAAGGAGATCATAAGGTTATACACTTTAAACAAAGTGAATTTTACAGAGGAAAATATACAAGATAATATCTCTCCTGTAACAAAAGATGGGAGAAGTAATTATTGTTCTATGAAACAATGTAATTTGGGAAATATTTTATATACTCTGGAAACTAATATTTTGCAATGCCAATACTGTTTTAGCAACTGTAGGACTACTGGAACACAGCCCAGATTTAATTCCCTAATTACTACAGTTCAGAGGTGATTGGGTGAAAAGCAAGAGCATTGTATCATAAATTACTAATTTACAGTCTTTGCTTTTATATTCTTTGCCACCTCTGTCAATTTGACATGTTGGTGAACAATAAGCAGATCTCGCCCAGTGGAGAAGCAAGGTGAGACAAGCTGCCCCCAGTGGTGGATGGATGCAAGTGGCTTCCTGCGCAAATCAGCCACCTCCACTATCACCTCACCTGGCCCCATTTGCCTCCTTCCCTGTTCTTCCTGGCTCTACCACTCAGTAGTTTGAAATACTGTGGCAGAGTGGGGTAGAACAAGGAAGGAGAGAGAATGCCCTGAGGCATCTGGTGGGGCCACTGTGTGATACAGGAAGCTGGACTAGATGGGCTTTTGGCCTGATCCAGCAGGGCTCTTCTTATGTTCTTAAGCACACCCAGTATTCCTTCCATGGCCATTGAGAGGAAGCAGTAGTAGTGGCGCTGGACACCAAAGAAGAGGGGAAAATGGAGGACTTACCTGTAAGGCAGGGTTGGACAGAACTTCCTTCTCTCCTTCAGCATCCAATGCCACTACTTCCGTTTCTTCTCATGGTTTCAGCAGTCCCTCTACCAGTCACATACAGGAAGGCACAAGGTAAGCAGCTGTGGGTTTGTTTATTTTTGCTTATTACTGGGTATTGTGGGTGGATGGCAGCAGCAGTGGCTGGTCAAGAGTGGTATCAGGTGGAGGATCCAGATAGACCAGGGGTGGTCAATCTTCCACCATTAGGGCCTCTGTTTTCTTAAGAGTTGTGTAGAAGACAGAATCTTGGCCACTGCAATTGCTGATGGCGCTGCTAAAGCAACTGCACCTGTTGAAATGCCCTCAACTATGCAACCATTAAAGGTCCAGGAGCATTCATGTTGAAAGGTTGGCCACCCCTGAGCTAGATCATCACTGCTTTCCACATTCCTTCCACCGGCCATCAGAGGAGTAGGGTGGTGGTGGTGGCAGTGGCGGCGGCGGCGGCGGCGGCGGCGGCGGCGGCAGCAGCAGCAGAAGCTTTGGATGCCAAGTGGAGGTTGTGAATGGCTTACCTTTCTCCCTTGGCATCCAGCGCTGCTGCTGTTGCCACCACCTCCTCTTCCAAGAGCCAGTGGAGGGAATCCTGGGAGACTAGCATTCCCTCTGTGCCCATTAGAAGAAGTGGTAGTGGCAGCTACACTGGACACCCCAGGAGAGAGGTAAGTAAAGCAGGGAGGCAGTGTCATTGCTGGAGGTGGGCGGAATGCTAAGTTCGACACTGCGCTGACCTCCGGCATGAGGTGGCCCCACCCCCTTGCCTTCAGAGCCATTCAGTGGGGTGAAGGCAACACGCAGGAGAGCGTTGCGCCCCACCTCCAGTGACACCACTGCAGCGAGGGGCTGGGGGTTACTCTCTCCCTTAACATCAAGCACCACTGTTACCACTTCCTCTAATGTCTGTAGAGGTAATGCTGACCTCCCAGCATTCCCTCTGCTAGTCATTAGAGGAGGAGGTGGCGGCGGCAGCAGCAGTGGCAGTGTTGGATACTGGGCAAGAGAGGTAAGCCATCCTCATCCTTCTCTTGACATTCAGCGCTGCTGCCAACTCCTCCTCCTCTAATGGCCACAGGGGGATGCAAAAACAAAACAGACAAATGATAGACATGCATCCATTTGCCTCACTCCTTCCCATGAAATCCTCTTTGACAAAACAGGAAGTGCAGTTCCTATGCTGGGAGTTCCCAGCATGGTCTCACACTGTTTTATTTAAAGTGACTGCAAGGTGACTGCTTTCTTACCCCCTCACCTCACTCCTTTTGTATGTGGTTCCTTTAAGTTTAAAGGACCATGCAAGGAAAGAGGAAGGTGAAAGGGTAGGGATGCAGACCAATATGACTCCATCTGCAGCTGCTCAGAGTGAAGGGGCTCCCTAAGCGTCCACTTCACCTGCCACTCAACCCAAGCCACATGGTTCACTCTGCAGCCATTACAGGAAGCAATGGTAGCACTGAGTGCCAAGGGAGAGAGGTAAGTGAAGTGGGCAGGAGTGGGGGTTAGCCTCCCTGTTGTTCCAATTAATGACATCAACAACAATGCCAAAATTGACAATACTGTAGTAAATAATGATGTCCCTTTAAGAGCTTGGAGGAGGGTGTTGGGAGAAGAAAGAAGAGCATGCAGGTAGCAACAGCAAAATCTAAATATCAGGGATGTCTCTTTAAGAGCTAAGAGGACTGGCAGCGCAATCCTGTGTAACTTTGCACCGGTGTAACAGTAGATGCACTTGTGTAAGTGCACTTACACTGGTGCATCTGTTGTTACACTGGTGCAAAGTTACGCAGGATTGTGCTGTAAGAAGATATACAGGTGGAGCTACAGCAGTAAAGGACATACGGTAAGTGCCTTTTACATCTAGTTCTTCAAAACATTGAGAACTTAAATGTGCAGTAACTTATAATGGG
Source organism: Plestiodon gilberti rubricaudatus (assembly GCA_026170595.1). NCBI lineage: Eukaryota > Metazoa > Chordata > Lepidosauria > Squamata > Scincidae > Plestiodon > Plestiodon gilberti. Next base: position 83,348,615 of record JANXHW010000001.1, read on the forward strand.
GAGACGTAAAACCGGGACCTCCTGTTGGTGCTTTTGAGTCCTCTCCGAGTTCATATATTGCAAAAGAGAGATGTGAATTGTTTAGTTGTGGTGTTTTTTTTTTTTTTAATAAAACATTTGTCCTCACTTTGGGGAATCCATACTCCTGGGACCTAAAACTGTCACTACTTTCTACAGCTCAAGTTGAGCAAGCCTGACCCAGTAAACAGGCTGGATGGGAGACTTCCTGGAGCCATATGTAAGCTGCTCTAAGCTTTTAGGAGGAAGAGTGAGGTGTAAAGGAAATGAATCAATTACTGGCGGATATAGGGCTGTATTGGACCCCCTCCATGAGAGCTACCCTCAACATTCCTAAGATTGCTGCCCAAGGCAGGACTCCAAATCCCTTAGGGGAAAGAAGTAAGACATTTCCTTTCCCAGATCTCTTTAAAAAAGGAATCTTCCATGACTGTGTCTGTTTTATGGGCAGCAATCAAGATGCTCATTTAGATCAAGTCACAAAGAGTTTGTATCTTTCCTGTCCTGTGTGTTAGAAAATCTCAAGGCTAGGAGAATGCCCTCAGATGACTGAGAATTCCTTTAATGCTGTTAAACGAAATAATCCCTGCAAGAAAATGATTAGAAAGCAAATATATTTCTTTCCACTTCTGGATTTTTTCAGCGCATCATTCAGAATTGCTTGTATATCTGGGAGTGAAATTGAGTCAGAACTGAAAGAACATAACATTTCTTCAGAGCTTCCCTCAACATTTCTAAGATTGCTGCCCAAGGCAGGAAGCCAAATACCGTACAGTTTCACTTTATTGCTTATTATTTCCCCTAATCACTTATACATGAAAACAAGGTTTATGATACAACTGACATTTGCAACATCCAGGTCATTCTAAATGTTGTCTTTTTGCAATAAAAGATGCAAATGTCACAAACATTGTGTACCAAAGGCCACAATATTTTGTTTCTTTTTAAAACTTGTAACCTTCCCTTTTTTACCAAACCAGGTCTTAGGAACAGCTTAGATCAGGGGTGGCCAACCTGCCACCATTAGGGCCTCTGCGTTCTTAAGAGTTGTGTAGAAGACAGAATCTTGGCAGCTGCAAGTGCTGATTGGTGCTGCTAAAGCAGCTGCACCTGCTGAAATGCCCTCACCTAGACAGCCATTAAAAAGCCAGGAGCATCCATACTGAAAGATTGGCCACCTCTGGCTTAGAGCATTCATAAAACCAAGCTAATAAAGGGAAGGGGATGCAATTTCATTTGGGGAAAAAACAGTTCTTCGTGTGGTTCTGCTTTATCAATGGCACAAATGACTGCTCTGGAGGAAGAAAAACCTCAAAGCCATCATTTGGAATGCTCCTGCATTGACTAGCAGGTGGTCAGTGTCATCAGCTCTATCAGCACCATTCATTGGTTAGCCAAAGGAAGGGTAGACATATGCTAGAGATGGGTTGAACCTTGTGGTTGGTTTACTCTGGGCCAAGCCCCCCTGTGCTGGTTTCTCCTTATTGAGTGAGGCCATCTGTAACACCTGACTGGAGTTTGGGGGAGCTGAGCAACAGGCAGGGAGCATTGGTTGCAGGGTCTCTGGTCTCCCCTTGCAAGACTCAGTGCTCACTACTGTGGAATCTAGAACAGTTGAGCAGTGAAAATTAATCCATGTGTAGTGGTAAGCAGTAAGCAGATTGGCCACATGCATCTGGCAAAAATGGGAGATGGCTGGTTCATCTGGACCACCTGATTCTTTAGTTAGGAAGATTCTGGCTTGTGCATGATGACAGCAGTTTCTCTCTCTGACCAGCTTTCTGGTGGCAAGGAATAAGGAGCAAATTTGTGCCCTGCAGCACCTGAGACTACTAACTGGGCTGGGCAAAGAGGCACATTTTAAAGTGATGGCACTCATATTTAGTAGCAGGGTTGTAACTGTCTCTATTTGCCCAGCATAGTGTCTTATCCAGTGACTGGTGCTAGTGACTTATCCAGTGACTGGTGCTCTTCTGCATTTTTTTTAAGATGGTGGACCTTTTTTTGGAATAGGGGACCATTTTTTTCATGTATTTCATGAAATTTCATGTAAACCTCTTTGTGAACTTTTTGTTGTTTGAAAAGAGGTGTGTAATATGATTATTACTAATAATAATAATAACAACATGGGGTATCCTTGGGAGCTATGGTTCCAGGAAGGTGGTTGCGGTTGCAAGGATCCACTTGCTGAGCTCACACACACAACACACACAACCCTTGATCCAGCCACCTTCCCTGCCAGCCTGGATGCCTCCGTTTCAGGCAGACAGAGATGGCAGCAGACACATCTCAGCTGATCTTTCCACACGTACATCAGCACTGCAAGTAGAGGCCCGCCCACGCCCAGGGAACATAAGTGGAAGCAGGTTTGTTCTCCTCCTGGTTGCATTTCTCCTTTCAGAGTGCATCAGCTAAGAGCGCCAAGGTATGGCCAAGGAAGAAATGCGTCAAACTATCTTGTCCACCATTTTGATGGAGTAGACTGAGTGTGGCTGGAGAGCTTGCATATTGCAAAGACCACAGGTGTGTATGTAGGAAGTCACTATGTGTTATGCACATAACTGGGAGACGCCCAGTGGTAGAATGCCTGTTCGTGGTTCCTGCATTGCTCATGGTCAGGGCTGGAAAGCAGAGTTCCCCCACTTTCAGTGGCATCCTCAAGTTTAGGACTCATTTTCTCCACAGGAGTGAAGAATAGCAGCCCATTCACATACATCAGCTAAAGTAAAGAGTCCACTTGGGCAGACCCCTGGGGTGAAGATGGTGACTCCTATTTTGTCAAGATTGTTTCTGTCTGCTGAATGGTGGTGGCCAGGTGGAGCTGCTATAGGCTTACCAGATCTCCAACCGGGACAGAGTGCTAGACCTTTAGGAGGAGGAATGTGGGCAGGTGTAGCTTGTTAAACCTTAGAGCACAATCCTAGACATGTCTACTCAGAAGCAAGCCCCACTGAACACAATGGGGCTTGCTTCTGAGTAGACATGCCTAGGATTGTGCTCTAAGGTTTAACAAGCTACACCTGCCCACATTCCTTCTCCTAAAGGTCTAGCACCCGGTTGGAGATCTGGTAAGTCTAGCTATGTAGCAATCAAAGTGGGACATCCTTAGCTCTAGACACCAAGAGACGGAAGTGCCACAGCCAGAACAATGCAAGTAAGTTATGGGCTGAACAGTTGCCACTGCTGACATCAGCAGCCCAGGCTGTGCCCACACTTGGCAACAGTCCAGTCGTAAACAGTGACTTGATTGCCACACAGCAGTTGCTGGTGGTTTTTCCTAGCAAACCGCCTCACACTGCTGCATAGCATAGCTGCATTTGCAGTTCTGTTTTTGGTCACACTGGGAATTAGGAGGGAGAGAGAGAGTGCAAAATCTAAGGAGCTTCTTCTAAGCTAGATCTCAATGAAGTTCCTTATCTTGTAGAAAACAATATCCTATGGAGATTTTCCAAGCTGTTTTGCTTTGTTGTTTTTAAAATATGCAAGTGGCTGAAATGCCATCAGGAGTTCAGTTGCATTTGATATTCTTTGGCTGCTCAGGCATACGTTAGTGGAAAGGCCCAACCTTCTGTCTTTATCATCACATCTCTCCCCGAAACTGAATCAAACAAATAAATGATGAGAACATTAAGTCTAGCCTTCCAGATGCCATGAATTGTGTAAGCATGAATGTTTTATATGCACTTGGGCAAAACCTGGGGAATTTACACATAGCAACAATGGAGCTGCTCTCTGCATTACAGTTTGATATGGGCAGGATCACATAACAATTTCCCTTTTTTTGTGGGCAAGAGATACTATGGAGAGTGATTTTAGAGACTTTCTCCCTCCTGCAGTACTCATTAGATTTCCTTTTTCATTTCACACTTGCTGAATAACCATCCTGTTAAGGGCCTTAGGCGAAGCTGATAGAGATCTGATGATCTAAGAAAGTGGCATGCATATACATACTCATACGTGATGACAAAGGGAAAAATTCCAATCTCTCTCCTAATTCATGTGGATTTTTTTTAAAGTGAGTTCTATTTCTTACAAATAAACAAATGTGAAATCAAAATGAGTTGCCAAGAATGCTATAATTAGGTCTACTGCAAAATGAGAGCCTGAGGGGGTGCAGCAGTACTTTTGGCTGCCATTCTGAACCTTCCAAGCAATTTTCAATAATCAGCCAGAGATATCAGGAAATACCGTATTGGTCTGAGTATAAGACTCACTTTTTTCTCCTAATTTAAGTTTTTAAACTAGGGGTGTGTCTTATAATCAGGCTGTTGCAATTTAATGCCAGTGATTTAATTAATTTTTTTAATAGCACCAAACTTTAAGGGTGCGTCTTATAATCAGGTGCGTCTTATACTCGGGCCAATATGGTATACACAGAGTACAGTATCTATCAGCCAGAGGAAAATGTCTCTTGACCAGCCTCTGTAATGGCAAAATGGAATTCCAAAGAGCTACCTGGGCAGCAGAATGAATATTCTTTTCACTTCTTGTTGAAATAAATAGACTGGTAAATGCTTTCCCTCTCTGTTCCCCGCTCCTCCATTCAGTTAAAAACCCCAGGATTTGTTTGTAGTTAAGCTGGCACTAGCAATACAACTAACAATGGTGAGTAAAATTCCAACACACTCTCAATACATCTCAGGACCCGAAGAGTAACTTCCCAAAATCAATAAAGGATTCTCAATAAAGGTTTCCCAAAAGAGAAGACACGTGCTGTCAGACACATCGATGGGTCAAAGTGAATATACCAGTAGGTTGTGTGTTGTCTGCACTTTTCTACTGAGGAGCGGGGGGGGGGGTAGGGAATGGACTAGTAAAGAAGGAGGATTTTATTACTTGATATTGGTTTCTTCTGTCTTTTCTAGAGATGCTGTTGACCTTATGGATAATCAAATGTTTCATGTGTAAAGTGAAACAAAGTGTAAATTAATTAAAAAAGAAAGAAAACCCTCCTCGCTCGCTCGCTCGTGTGTGTGTGTGTGTGTGTGTGTGTGTGTGTGTACACCTTCATTCAGTGTGAAGGGATATGTAATGTCAAAGGTGGTTTTTTTTTTTCATTTTGACCTTAAACTGAAGTAACACCTTTCTTTATTCATCTGTTAACAATCAGTTTACTGGAATCAGATTAATGGCCCCCTCTGCCCCCCCCCCCTGGTCTCAATAGGTTTCATTTCCTAGCAAGCCAGCAGCAGCATTCAATCTGACAGAAAGGCCCACAGTCTGTTGTCAGAAAAGATAGGCGTGGGTAGAGTTTTGTCTAATGAAAATTGATGGGACCATTCCACAGTGCAGAGATTATTAGATTAAGGAGAGGGGGGGGGAACTCTTGGTTTTATGGTTGCTGTTGCACTGACGTAATGTTACCCATGATACTCAAGCCCATTGACTAGCTGTAAGCCTATCATGTCATGCTGAAAATTATCTTAAATGAACTCTGATCTTTATTATGCCACCCTGGGCTTTACATGTTGGTATTGCTTATCTGAGCAATCAGTCAAGGGCTATGGAGTAGGATTGCAAATCAAGAATGCAGGTGCAGAGCATGTGCTTCAGATGCTATACAGAATGCAGTCAGGTTCAGCTGGGACTTGAACCAAGTGCCACCTGGCCTGTGTATTGGTGTACCTTTGTGGTGAGGCAGAATAGAAGGGAAAGGGATCATCACAATGGGGCTCCACACACAATGTCTCCATTGATTCCAATAGCGGATTTTTAAAAGCTTCAAGGCCAAACACGGTCAGTGGGGGTAAATAGCAACCCACCACTGAAGATTATCTTTCTCCAAAGGTCTTCAGTAGTTAGTTGCTGCCATTTGGGGGCTAGGGGGCATGTCATGCAGGGTCTTTATCTCCCATTGATGTCAATGCTACAAGGTCCCATTGGAATCGATTGGAGATAATGTGTTTATTTAAATCTAGGAATCTGCCTCTGAAATATTTGAAGTTGTAATGAAATCTCCTTTTATAATAATGCTTATCTCATGATTGCTTCTTATATACAGTAGTTTGCTTTTTAAATGTTACATTTTTGTGCATGAGTGTTTCTAGATTGTTCATTTGGGGGGGGGAGCTACAAGGAACAGAAGCTAGAAAGGAATAGAAGGTCACTCTGTACAGAAAACCTCCACATTGCTCAATATGGCATAAAACCAACTGAATGGTGGAGAGGGGAGATCCACATGTATATTGAAGCTCCGTCACCCGTAAGAAGTTCCTGGATCAAGGCAATTGTGTTTCAGGAATTTACAAAATGGTTGAGTGGTGTTGTTTTTTCCATACCTAAGTCAGCAAAGTTGTGCATGCAGACACACAAAAATGGCCTGTTAATGCATTTGAGCTGCAACAGGAATTTATAGTTTCCTTGCAATAATTCGATTGAAAATAGTTCTGTTTGACACTTCTTAATGTCAGAGAAACAGACACAATGCCCATTTATCACACAGAGGTAGAACAAATGCATGATTGAAAGCAGAATATGTTGCTATTGTTTCTGAGTGCATTCCACATTTCTGCACTCTATTGGAGTGCATGTTTGACAATTTCTATTTGCTATGCCAGAACTGGAATTTTTCAAGGTAAATTAGGGGCAAGACAGGGATTCATATTTCAGGCGCTCCCAGGTGAAAGCAGAAAATAAGTGTCTCCTGGGTGCTGATCATTTTCATCACTGCTGTTCGCAGTTTCATTGCTCTTCCCATCCAGCTGAGAAAACATTTTGCTGTGAAACATTTGGCTGATGAATGTGGGGAGCCCCCAAGTATCCGGTTTACCCTCTGAAGGGGACTTTTTCTAAGCACAGAAAAATGAAGTTTCCAATAGTTCTAGTATCTTAGCTGTAGGGGAAGCATTCACCATGGCAAGCTGAGGTGGAAGGAGGAGAAATCTAACATTCTGCAAGAGATAAAGTATCTTATACCCAACAGCTGAGCTTTCCCAGTAGGCTTAGTGTGGCTGGATCTTCTGCAATCACAGTTCATGGCTCAGTGAGCTAACAATGAGCTCTTTCTAATTTCCTAAATGCAAATCACACCTACCCAGTGGAGTCACTAGGGGGGGCACGGGGAGGGCGGACCACACTGGGTGACACCCTTGGGGGGGGGGAGCGACACTGCTAGTGGCCAAAATTATGAAAGCTTTGCATGTATGAATAATACCATCATGTTATATATTATCCGATGTGTATTTTCATGATGAATGCAATGAAATAAACCATTTTGACATATCTTATCCTATCAAGAGTTATGGCCAAATAACTGGAGGGTGGCCATAACGGGGCAGGGGGTGGGCGGAGTGGGGCAGAGAGCGGGGAGGGATGGAGGTGTGGCGGGGCTGGAGGCTGTGTGTCCTGGCATGCAAGACCTGTGCCAGTATGCTATCCCCTTCCTCACTTCCCAAAATTCCCCCTTTCTCTCCTTAGACTTGCACCAGCTAAATAGCTGGCACAGGTCCGAGGAGACCCATTGGTGATCGAGAGGCTTACAGGGAGGTAAGAGAAAATATTTTCCCTTACCACTCCCAAGTCTCCCAATCAGTGCACCACCACCACCATAGCACGCACTGCAGCCTGTTTTGGTGTGGCTGCATGCTATGGCAGTTGAAAAGGATAGGATTGGGTTGCTTGTGTTCTCCAAGGATTTTAGAGTAGAATCTTTCCCAGTCCTCCCTGCAGATGCCAGGGACCAAACCTGGGGCCATCTGCATTCAAGGCATGTGTATTATTACAGTACTACATCTCCATTTCTACTCTAGGCATGAAAGAAGTGGAGAATTCAAGTGAGAAACATTTTAGCTTGATGAAAAAGTAAACCCTGTGGCTTTTGTAGTAAAATCCATTAGCTGGCATGTGCTGGGAGACCTCCTTTAAGCATACCCAAGGACTTGTATACATCCCAGCAAGTCTTTGGACCATCACAAACTGCTTTTGAACATCTCCTGAGTTTTAAAATTACTTTGCCATGCAGAGTAGGGATTGCTGTTTGGGGAAAAAATAATTTTAAAAGCTCCACCAGACTGCCGAGTCAGTCATACACTTGTCCGGGTTGTGTTTCTAATCTCCTGATAGCAGATCCACGTTATATCAAAAAAGCAACATTTTTTTCACATAGATTCCTAAATGGGTGGCATCCTCACACAATTTGTCTCCCTTTTACCTTGTCATATGCAAATAATAGGGTGTCAGACAATCAGTTATTGAGGAAATTGTGTTCAGACTAGTCAGTTTTAAAGGCAAATGTCCTCCTTAGAGTGCAATAGCCCAGATGTCCATAGCCTCAGTTGTGGTTTTTCTAAGTTGCCTTGAGCATTTCTTAGTAGAAAAGTGGGGTTTGTAGTTCTTAATAAATAAATAAATGATACTATTTCCCAAGAGCTTCAGATGGGATTAACATGTTTGGCACGTGCAGCTCTAGCCCACTAGTCGAGTCTCTATTCTTCCACACATCCTTCTTCCAGTCCTGGCCACCTGCCTTTTCAAAAGACAGCATATGTGCGAAGGAGGAGGTACTGAGGGGCAGTGGCAGCGGTGGTTTGGTTGCTGGGTAAGGGGAGGCCAGTTGGGACACAGGATGGCCAGAGCTGACCTGTACCAATTTGCCCCTTGAGACAGCCTCAAAAAAGACACACTAGTGGGTTGGCCCTGTTCCATTGAGATAGTTTAGTTGAGCAACATGCTTTGTCAGTATGTTGAGATAGTTTAGAGTGGAACAATATGCTTTGTCACTACTGCCTGTCTACAAAGCTCATCCATTACTTTTCCTTTGGAAAATGGGGCCCTTCTCTTAAACACGGATGAGGGCACTTCTCTTAGTTAAATATGGTTCTTTTCCATTTTTTTTTAAAAAAATCCAGATTTAGCAGAAACACAGAAGGGATGGATACATTTTGAAGACATGCAGTGGTGGCAAAATGCCTAGTTCTGCTTAATTAACCACTCCTTGCTTTCAGTCCATTCTTCAGTTCTTATACAGTAAAATACAGCCGCCTTGATTGCCCTGTCGGGAGAAAGGCAGGTTATTAATTCTTTAAATAAATAAATAAATAAATAAATAAAATCATTTTGTTTTCTTTCAGCACATTTATTTTAGTGATGGGAATAAGCAGTGTCTGATTTGGAAAAAAAGGAACATGAACAAGAACTTTGGTGTAGGATGGTGTAGTGGTTTGGGAGTTGGACTTAGACCTGGAAGATCCAGGTTCAAATCCCCGCTCAGCCACGAAGCTTCCTGGGTGACCTTGGGCCAGTCACTATCTCTCAGCCCCACCTACCTCACAGGGTTGTTGTGAGGACAAAAAGGAGGGGAGGAAATATGTACACCACTCTGAGCTCCTTGGAGGAAGGGCGGTATAAAAATGTGAAAAACAAAAAAACAAAAACAAACTTTGCAGATCTTTACAAACAGTTACACCTCTCTCTCTCTCTCTCTCTCTCTCTCTCTCTCTCTCTCTCTCTCTCTCTCTCTCTCTCTCTCGTGTGTGTGTAAAGTAGTTCACAAAACAGAGAAGAAAATCCTGTCTATTTTGTTAACCACTAATTTAACAGCCCAATCCTTTTCCACTACCACCACCCTCGCCGATGCAGAGATGCCAAAATGGCTTCTGCTGCATTCTGCTAGGTGGGGGGGGGGGGAGGAAGTTGTGGAGGTTTCCCCTGTGTAAAGGAACATTTGTAAGCCTCCTCAGTGCAGAGGGGTCTACTCAGACCTATACTAGCGAATGTTCTGGCTCAGGTCCATCTGGACCTGCACTATGGGATTGGATCCAGGAAGTGGGCTAGGATTCAGTTACCACTACTACTGCCGAATCCACCCCTTTTCCAGACTCGACCTGCCCTTCCCCTGCCCCATCACCATCCCATTCTGCCTCCCCTGCCATCCTACCTACCTCGGCGGGTCACTGATGCACTCAGGGAGGTTCCAGCCTGCCTACCAGCACTCCTGCAGTAAGGCAGTAGCTGCCAGTGGAACATGCATTCTGCTAGTGGCTGGGCCGGTGTTAATATTACTATGAGGTGTTTGACCACTTTCAGGGATCCAGAGTGTACTTGTCTTCAGTGCTGTTTGGTCGCTATTTGGATTGAATTACACACACACACACACACACACACACACACACACACACACACACACACACACACACACACAGAGGAAATGGTAAAAGCACTAGCCATTAAAAAAATATCAGAAGATACTATTTCTGTTTATATTGGTAAAACTTGAGTTGGCTGGCGTTAAACATCTGAATTTTATTTAAGCTTATGACAAAAAAAATGCAGATGTGCATATTCATTTAGGCAATATATAGCAAGCAAAACACGTGGTTAGAAGAGGTCACACACTTGAAATAGATCCTGAACTACATGAAAATTCATTTTCACACTGCAGGCATTCTCTTTTGAAATCTATGAGATTTTTTTTCTATTTATTTTTTTAAGTCAATTTAATTCTGATGAAAGACGTTTGACTGACAGCTCCAGAAACCTAGGAGCTTTGGGTAGATGAATTCAACATGGACAACAGTTGTACAAGTTTACATCATTCACTGCAGCTCATCAGACAAATGCTTTATTCATTATTTCAGAGGTTGTTCGGAGATTTGCAGCAAGCGAACCCAACTTTAACAGGTATACATTTACAGATTTCTTGTGATAAAGCCCATTTAAATCCGGGGGTGGGGGGGGGTGCGTCACAATGTATCATGGAAGGCAGTCTGTGCAGCAAAAATCACAAAGTTTAGTGGTTAATAAAACTCCAAGTAGTTGTGTAGAGTTGACTAGAGGAAAAGGAAAGAAGTGATATTGTTTCATCAGCTCCTTCCCATAGAGAAGTGGGATGAGTGAGAGATGCCAGGGCAGGGAACTGTTCTCCCACACTGCCCTCTTATAAGAGCTGGGTCAAGCAGGTGGGTCAGGAAGTGATGAAATGAGGTTCCTAGCATAACCCAACCCTTTTCATCATTTCAGGTAGGCCACTCCCACTCAGTTCTCAGCGCCAAACTAATATAATATCAAACCTTGCAGGAAAACCTACTCTCAGAACCTGACAGAACCTCAGGAGCCTATTTTGGTTCTGAAGAGATAAAAATAGCATAGGTCTCACTTGTCACGATGATTATTTGTTCCCATATGTGACAAACTGGTAGCTGACAGACAAATCAGTACTTGCTCAGGCTTCCTGAGTGGGAATGCTAAAAATGTGAGATGTACTAAAGTTTTAGTATGTTATGTGAAAGTGCAGAAATATGAAAATCCCTGAGCTGTTTATTATTTTTGTAAACTACTCAATTAATGGGGGGATGTTGTGCACGCCAGACTAAGCTAATCCTCTGCTTCTCTATGGATATGGATATAATTGTCAGTCATTTTCAGCCTTTCCCCTTTGAACTAAATCTGAGCGTTTTTGCCCTGTCACAACAATTCTGATGGGCTTTCTGAAATGCAACCTCCGTTTCCTACATCTGCTGAAAGGCAGACTGAATTTTGCTTTCTTTTGTCTTAAACATTTTTATTTGTAATTTTTACATGTTATAAATGGTTGAAGTGTCAGTCAAACTTCTTTCATGTCTAGGTAACTCAACAGATTCTGTATAATTCTCAAATATCCCATTTCTGAGTAAGGTGATTGAGCAGATGGTGGCATCTCTGCTCCAGAGGCTCTTGGAGACGGCCACAGTGACCCATCAAGATTAGATTACTGTAGATTTTTTTTCTACAGGCTGCCCTTGAAGACTATTAAGAAACTGCAGCTAGTGCATAATGGCTGTGTGTTTTTTTTGGGGGGGGCTCATTGATCCGACTGAGTCGGTCAGCTGCTCCAGTGGCTACACTGGCTGTCAGTTCATTTCCGGGCACAATTCAAGATGCTGGTTTTGACTAAGATCCTCTATGGCTCAGGGCCAGGGTATTTGTGGACTGCCTTCTTCTGTATAAAACAACCCGCCATTTAGGTCATCTGACAGGGCTCTTTAGCCATGCCACCATTCATGGAGGTGAAGAGGTGGCAAGGAATAGGGCCTTCTCAGTGGTGGCACCTCGATTATGGAATTCCCTCCTCTTGGAATTGAGAACTGCTCCCTTCTTGGAGGCCTTCCAGCATGGCCTTAAGATATTTTTGCTTAGAATGGCTTTTGACCATGGATAGTGGATGTGACTGTGACTGGACTTCCAGATATGATTGATCGGTGATCCAACTGGTGCTGGTGATTTGATGATCCATTTGTGGTTTTTCTGTTTTATATACAGTAAAGTGTTTTAATGGTTCAGTGTTGTAATGGTTGTAAGCCACCTTGAGTGCCCTTACCAGGAGAAAGCAGGGAACGAACTGTATTAAAGAAAGAAAGAAAGAAAGAAAGAAAGAAAGAAAGAAAGAAAGAAAGAAAGAAAGAAAGAGAAATCTAAATCTTATGCTCTGACTTCTGGCATGTATTATCTATGTCAAATTAGAATGACATTTTATGTTTCTTTTTAATGTGGTTGGATTCACATTCTGTTTTTATGCTTGCCTTTTTTAAAAAAAAAACTTTTAATGGGTTCTCTGCCCCTCGAACACACAGTTTCCTTACATTATTCACAGTTCTTGGCCGGAAATTTGAGTCATGTGCTTGAGAGAATGTTTAGGAGAAAGGTGCCATTGCTTGGAAAGCCAGTGGAATGAAATTAGAAAGCTAGGCATAGACCAGGGACATGCAGTGCGGGCATGGCAGATGAAGCAACCCTGCCCCCTCGTAGCTTGCTCGGGCGCAAGCAGGTAGCACGCACATGCAATCTCACAGTTAGGCTGCAGCTCTTTTCTATGAACTATGAGGGGGCAGGGTTGCCTCACCTGCCACACCCGCACCACTGTTCCTGGCATAGACCTATGCGGACTTAATGCCTGACTGTAGATCTCCAGAAATCTCTGCCTGACAAGATGAAAAGACAGAAGCCAGATTGTGGCCACTCTGTACAATTTGTGCAGTGTCACAAATAAAGTGAAATGGTATGCAATCTTAGATTTTCACGGCTCATGCATATCAACGTATATCAGCATAAATCTAAAATGTAACAATTTTTAATATTTTCAAATTTCACATTGTAAATTTGATATTTACATGGATATTATATCTGGATTTTCAGAAGGCGTTTGACACGGTCCCTCATGAAAGGCTCCTGAAAAAAACTCCATAGTCAGGGAATAAGGGGGCAGGTCCTCCTATGGATTAGGAACTGGTTGAAGACTAGGAAACAGTGAGTGGGAGTCAATAGGAATTTTTCACAATGGCGAGAGGTGAAAAGCGGTGTGCCCCAAGGATCGGTCTTGGGACCAGTGCTTTTCAATTTGTTCATAAATGACCTGGAGTTGGGGATAAGCAGTGAGGTGGCCAAGTTTGCGGATGACACTAAACTTTTCCGGGTGGTGAAGACCAGCAGAGATTGTGAAGAGCTCCAGAAGGATCTCTCCAAACTGGCAGAATGAGCAGCAAAATGGCAGATGCGCTTCAATGTAAGTAAGTGTAAAGTGATGCATATTGGGGCAAGAAATCAAAACTTCACATACACGCTTATGGGTTCTGAGCTGTCTGTGACGGACCAGGAGAGAGAACTTGGGGTACTGGTGGACAAGTCAATGAAAGTGTTGACCCAGTGTGCGGCGGCTGTGAAGAAGGCCAATTCCATGCTTGGGATCATTAAAAAAGGGATTGAGAATAAAACGGCCAATATTATTATGCCTTTGTACAAATCGATGGTAAGGCCGCATCTGGAGTATTGCGTCCAGTTCTAGTCGCCACATCTCAAAAAGGATATAGTGGAACTGGAAAAGGTGCAGAAGAGAGCGACCAAAATGATTAGTGGGCTGGGGCATCTCCCTTATGAGGAAAGGCTACAGCATTTGGGGCTCTTCAGTCTAGAAAAAAGGCGGCTGAGGGGGGACATGATTGAGACGTATAAAATTATGCATGGGATGGAGAGAGTGGATAGAGAGAAGTTCGTTTCCCTGTCATACAACACTAGAACTAGGGGACACCCACTAAAATTGAGTATTAAAACAGACAAAAGAAAATATTTCTTTACCCAGTGTGTAATTGGTTTGTGGAACTCCTTACCACAGGAGGTGGTGATGGCACCTGGCCTGGATGCCTTTAAAAGGGGATTGGGCAGATTTATGGAGGAAAAGTCCATCACAGCTTACAAGCCATGATGGGGATAAGCAACCTCCTGGTTGTAGGAGTAGGTTTCCTTTGTGCCAGCTGCAAGGGAGTGGCGACAGGATACAGGTGTTTTGTTGTCTTGTGCTCCCTGAGGCATCTGGTGGGGCCACTGTGTGATACAGGAAGCTGGACTAGATGGGCCTTTGGCCTGATCCAACAGGCCTCTTCTTATGTTCTTATGTTCTTAACACTAGGAAATAACTGTTTAGCAAGCAAATGTTTCAATGGTGTTGATAAATTTCAATGCAATAATGTTAAGCATTATCTTGGTAAATTCAGCACTTTTTGACCTTGAGATTTTCAAAAATATATAGACCTTTCCAGGTGTTGTCCTTTCCAGGTGTTTACCATATAACTTGTGAATGTGGTCTGATTTACTTTGGTACCACTAAGCGATTCATTGGCACCAGAATTAAAGAGAATCAAAGTGATTGCCACTTGGGACATTAAGATCAATCTGCTCTAGCCGAACATGTTTAATCTTCCCGTCAAACAATCAGGTTTGATAACACGAGAAGGCTGGTACAAGAATCATCCTTTAGGCAACACTTATACAGAGAAGCTCTGGAGATTTATAAACACAAAGACCACCTTTTGAACCATAAACAAGAATTAGCTTTTATTGACAAAATCTGGGCACCAACATTGAAGAATTGTGTTTTTTAAAAAGATAGCCACATTTGAGTGCACTCTTGGTCACTTGCGGGTTGCTCCTTTAAGCCAAGTCATCTGTAGTCATCTGTTAAAATTCCAGCAGCTGGCAGTTTGCTCTCAAACACCTTGGCAACTGTCCTGCTCACTCTGCCTGATGATGATCGTGGATACGATTGAAACTGTTGTATTTCTTGTAGTTTAATCCTGTTTTTGAGCAGTTCTTCTGCATTTAAACCTGTGATCTTAACTATTAAAAAAAGTACATGGCTTACAATCCCGTATTCATTCCATCTTTATCCAATAGACACCTGATTTTTTTTTTTAACCATGAATGGGAATTTTTGAGAAAAAATAAAAGGAAAATGTGAATGGGATCCTCTGGTAAGCAAACCTGAATCAAAAGAATGTTGTTGAGATTTTTTCCCCCTCTAAATCCATTCCAGCTGTTTTCTGCACTGATGGAGGGTAATTTTCTGAAAAGCTTTTAAGCAAGGGCGGTGAAATAATATCATGTTGGAGGAAAAACAAATGACCCAATTATCAAAAACAAGCCTTAAGGACAGCATCTGGCTTTGCTTAATGATACAATAGTGTATATGGCCCTATAACAAATAGCAGCAAACTGATTGTATTTTACTGGAAAACTGTATGGCAACGTTAACCTCACTCACCACTGGTGTTTGTACACATTTGATCACTGCGGTCTGTATCATCAGGGCATATCCAACCTTCCTGGTTGGGATCCAGGAGATATATTTTTCACTCAAGAGAGCCTTAAGGACACAATGGAAAGCCACCTGTGAAGTAACAGCTCTTGTGATATCCAAAATTATAGCTGCTTTGGATGTGCTTTCTCTGTGACTTTTTCCTTAGAACTTCCATAACAGGAGTTATACAAGGCTCAGGGGGAGAGCTCATGCTTTGAATCAGAAGGTTCCAAGCTCAACTCATGGCATCTCCAACTAAAAAACTCTTAGGTAGCAGAACTCAGAAAGTTCTCTGCCAAAGACCTTCTTAAGAAGGTCCACCATCAGACTCATGGTTTCGTTCAATAAGGATCAGCTTCGTATGTTCATAACAATGTCAAGTGTGCCCCTGAAGTGGCCACATATATGCAATTCTATGGAAACAGTTTTAAGTTGACAGAAGGTGTGTAAGAATCAACCTAGTCTTCTCTTGCCTCCTGGAATGTCTATTTAAATCTTCTCCTATGTAAGGTCAGTCAGAATCCTTTATTGGCATAAGCAACAGCATACAAGATAAGAAAAAATAATAAGCCACAATCATAACATATTCACAAGCAGCTAAGAAATTAATCACATTTCCTGCTACACAACTCCAAAACCTGTTGCAGGAAGACTACCACCGGTCAGCATTCTCCACTGAGGAATCACTTAACAGCATATGTAAGGTGTTATTTACTGCTACTTTCATCCAAGTGTTCGCAGCTATATTTGTGTGGTCAGAGCAAAACAAAGCAGATAGATAGATGTTCTCTCAGTCCTCCCCCACCCCACCCTGTACCATTCCCATCCCCTTTTGTGTCATCATTTCCTCCATCCCATCCTGTCCTCTGGTGCAGAAATTCAACAGGATTCCTGCTGTAGTAGGAAATGGCCTGTGTGGCTTGCAGTCCAATTAGAACGGGCATCATTTTCAAAAGGTATTATGTGAATTCTTCTGCTGACTGGAAATTGCACAAGATGATACACACACACACACACACACACACACACACCTAAAACTTCACCACTGCTGCTACTTCTTTTAGATATCTTCCTCAGTCAGAAGACTGAATCTCTCCTTCTTTGAGAGAAGTTGAAAGTTTGGTGAAGAGCTACAAAGCAGGCTGCTTTCTATAGCAGTCAGTTCCTGTTGCTATAGCAATTGGAACTCAATCCACATCTCCAGTTAGAATACCCTGAGAGAGGCCGTCTCTTTCCTGGATCACATGGCAGCCAGAATGCAAATGCCAAGAAGAGAAGGAGGGAAGGGGCAAAAAAAAAGGCCTACAATAATAGTATTCACCTTCTTTGCAAAATATATTCCTTTCTAATGCATATCATCACCGTCTATGTATTTTACTAACCCCTTCTTCTTTAGCACACAGACCCATCCTATATCCATTTGGCTACTTCTAGGATTAGTTTTGCTTGAATCCTTTGTCATTTATCTTTTTTTTCTGTCAGGTTCTGCTGCCTTCTTTGATGCCGGTCCCCTTCCCCCCCCCCCCCCAGTGGATCCAATAGTGAACCCAGCATTTTTTTTATGACAGACCCTAAGAAAAACCAGTCTGTGTTCAATACGCTAAGCCAGGGAAATAAGAAATATCAAGCTTAATGCTATAGTTACCAGGTTCTCTTAAGCAAGCCCCTAAATACACAAAGGGTCCCAATGTAATCATCTGGTATTGGTTGTAGAACCTGATTATCTGATTCAATGTAGACACTGCCTACATTTAAATCCAAATCACAATGTTTTATATCCACTACTTGACACTTACATATGCATAAATGACAGAGTATAAGACAGAAGAAAAATAAAATGAGAACATTATTTATTTTATTTAAAAAATTTATACCCCGCCTTTTCCTATGCCAAGGCAAATGCCCAAGGCGGCAACATGTCAACTGTTGTCCAGGAAATCTCAACAACAACACTCATTAAGTCATTGATATATGTTTTTTGAATAGTCAAAGTGTTTCACATAATTAGCTCCATAATCAAATGAACATCATGGTCCATCTAGCGCAATATTGCCTACTGTGAATGGCAGAGGATCTCCACGGTTTCGGGCAGAAGTCTTTCCCAACACTACTGTACCTGGAGATGCCAGGGATTAAACCTAGGAGTATGTACATGCAAAGCGAGTGCTACCACTGTGGTATAGTACTTACAACCATGTAATATAGGTCAGTGTTATTATCATCCCACAAAACAGATTGGGGGAAGAGGAGTGAGACTTGAAGTCCATGCATCCAATCAAAGCATGGATGAACAGTGGAATCACTGCGACTGGCCCTCTTCCATGAGTTCTCTGG
The DNA here is from genome assembly GCA_026170595.1 of Plestiodon gilberti rubricaudatus. Taxonomy (NCBI): domain Eukaryota; kingdom Metazoa; phylum Chordata; class Lepidosauria; order Squamata; family Scincidae; genus Plestiodon; species Plestiodon gilberti. The sequence continues at coordinate 83,366,508 of JANXHW010000001.1, forward strand.
CCCTGCACATGGAGCAAACGGTTAGAATGGGCTCTCTGCATCAGAAATTACGGGTGCCCTCCCGGCGCCCAGCGCGCGGGGGCGGGGCCTGCATCACGTCGACGCGCCCCCCCCCGCCCGATTTGCCCCCCTGCCCGTTTTGAGCTCATTTTGGAGCCAAACGGGCTCCAGGGAGGGAGGGAGGGCCGATACAGCACGGCGCTTCGCTACGGTAAGTGCTCCGCGTGCGCCCCCCCACCCGCCCGAGCGTCTGGAGCTCCTGCTCCATGCGCTCCACCCAAGTTCCGCCGCTGCTCTGCATGTATAACTGCAGGGTTTGTACTTGCATGCATAGAGCCCATTCTACAGGCAGGGGGTTGGACAAGATGATTTGTGGGTCACTTCCAACTGTATGACTCTATGATTCTCATCTTCAATTGTACAGGCATTGGTGGGGGCAGAGCCAGCAGGCATGATTCTGTTCCCCTTCAGTACAATTGATCATGTTCATCGTTGATCATGTGGACCAAATGTGAGAAGGGGGCTTGAGAGATAGTCACTTACCTAATGTCACCCAGAGAGTAGTAACTAAAGTGAACATTGAATGGAGGATTTCTCTATTTGCCCTTTTAGCCATTAGCACAACCGTTACATCTAAGGGCCCAATCCTCCTATCCTTCCCCCCTGGTGCAGCCATGCCAAAAAGGAGCACGCTGTATCCAGAGGGGAGGTGGATCAGGATGGGAGGTGGAGAAGGTGGAGCCAGGATGGTGTAGTGGTTTGGGAGTCAGACTTAGACCTGGAAGATCCAGGTTCAAATCCCCGCTCAGCCATGAAGCTTCCTGGGTGACCTTGGGCCAGTCACTATCTCTCAGCCCCACCTACCTCACAGGGTTGTTGTGAGGACAAAAGGAGGGGAGGAAATATGTACACCACTCTGAGCTCCTTGGAGGAAGGGTGGTATAAAAATGTGAAAAAAGGAGATTTAAATCCCCTTACCCCTCTATACGTCTCCTGCTCTACAATGGGTCACCTCTGACCTGCACCAGCTCTGAAGCTCCGTTCCGCTGCTATGTGCTATAGCTGGTAGCCCAATCAGGCATAGGATTGGGCAATAAAGTAACCATCTCTTTTTGTACATGTAAACAATGGAACTATAACCAAGTTAAATTATCTGAAGAGTACTAATTGACTTTAGGACTTTGGTTTATGTGATTAGTTAGTAATTGTATTTACCAGATATTTTCTTGTAATACCTAATGAATTTTTTCATGAATTCTTTGCCTTTTTGGCTTCTTAGCACAAAGAGAGTCAAAACCTTTAGTGGAATAAAAGAACTGTACAGAACAAATACTGTATCAAGACCCAGCCAACCCAACAAATACAATTACCAAACAGGTACATTAAAAAAACACATAAAATAACAAAACAAATAAAAATGTCTATAACACTTGTCACTCACTTACACAGGGGCAGAATTACAATGAGAGGTGTGTCTGGTCCAGATTAAATGAAGATTTTTGGCTACCAACTGAGTGTGACTCATTTTTCTCGTCCAATAAAAACAGATAGTGTCAATATCCGACCCAAAAGAAAAGTTCAGAATTGGCAATGGAAGCTGTTGACACAGATCATTATAATGAAGAATCAGGTGGGATAAAAACTTGGGTGAAAGCGAATCACATGAACAAGCCTGGGAACACTTCGCTGATCTACCAAATCTGGCTTGTAGAACATTTGAGGGAAATACATTAAATCTTGCCAAGGTGAAGGCTCTATGCACCGAAGGGGTAAATAAAGTGCCAAGATAACTGGGTGTTGAGTTCAAGGACCACACAAGACCGAAATGTAAGGGTGAGCATTAATTAAGGGCCGCCGCATGCAAATCCTGATTTTCAATGTCAAATAGGCAGGTTTGAATAATTTTAAAAGCAGCTGACAAAGGTGAACCCCCTATAGAATCAGGGGATAAGCCAATGGAATGCTGTTTTTTGTAAAATAAAGCTAAGCCCGGAGAGAGGGTTGAGTCAGATAAGATGTTTCTAAGCAGAATACTTAGAATACTGCTCCACCGCATAACAGGCTCCTAACCAGAATTTCAAAAATCTGAGCCATGCTATGTTTTCAGTCTTGTGCAGGCCTGCTTCAAGACACAGTGCTGCCTCAGCAAAAAGGAAGTGACACAAATATGACATTTTAAAAAAGTATTTCACATCATTGCCATTAGAAGCATTAGCATATAAGCCATTATGACTATCAGCCCAATCCTAACCCCCCAGCAGTGGTGTTGTTTGATAGGGGGCCCTGTGGCTCTGGGCCCTAGGCGCTCCTGGGCCCCAGGCGCCAGCTCGGGGGGCAGGGGCGCTGCCGTGCAAAAGTTCCGGGATTTTTTATTATTATTTCTGCTAGCTCTCTTACGCCTGTTTTGGCTGGAGAAGTACAATGTCTCTTAAGGGCACTGCCTCTTAAAAGGGAAACCCTCTGCCAGGCCGGCTTGCTGCCCTCTTAAGAAGAGACATTACCCTTTTAAGAGACATTGTATTTCTCCAGCCGCAGCGTGGCCGAAAGAATCGTGCTCTCCCTTAGCTTCTGAGCTCCGGAATGGATGAAGCGAGGAGAGGAAAAAGGCTGTGGCTGGCTGCCCTGTGGCTGCAGGCGGGCGCTCGCCTCCTCAGGCTCTTCCGAGTTGCCCGAGCACCGAGAGAGAGAAGGATGTGTGGTGGAAATCCTCTTCTTCTTCCGAGTCGCCCCAAGCAGCTGCATTAAAAGTGCTAGAAAAGTGGCACTGAGGAGGGAAAATAAATAAAACGTGATTTTGGTACACACACCCCCCATTTCACTGGCGTGGCCTTTGGCCGCACCAGGAAGAAAAGAGAGGGGGGACGGGAGGGGGCGCCAATTCGAGGATGGGGCCTGAGCCCCCGGTAGATTTAAGGCTAACTACGCCACTGCCCCCCAGTCCATAACATGCAGCCATGCCAACAAAGCGCACACTGCATGCTACCCACAAACTGCCCCCTGCCCTCCCCTTCCACCCCAAACCTCCCTCAATCCACCTGCCCCAGCCACCACTTTACCTGCTCTGGCATGGGCCAGGCCCATCGGAAGCTGGTAAAGCAGTCGTGAACGTGCTGTAAAGCACGTTTGCAACTACTCGGGAGCAAGGGAGGCCGGCGCAGAGGCCGGCCTCCCTCGCTCCGTTGCTGGAATGCCCAGCCGGCCACTGGAGAAAGTAAGTATGGATCCGGCGGGCATGAAGGCATTTCGGCGGGTGAGGGAGGGGGGCCATTGTGCTGGCTAGGCCATTACTCAGCCTCCTCTACTTCCGCCAGCTATTTAGCTGCAGAAATCTGAGGAGGCTGGTAGGGGCGGCCCCTGGTTTACACTCGGGGAAGGGGACGAGTGTCCCCTTCCATGAGTAGACCTCTGGCCCGCTGGTCGACGGGCAGCCTGGGCTCAGGATCTGGCAGGTGGCCCTGGGCCGCCGGCCAGATCCTTAGTCAGGATTGCGCTGCCATTGTTGTAAATGCCCAATACTAGGTTTGGGATGTATGGGACTCAAATTTTCTTCCTGCATAGGTTCCATACTTCCATATGATCTTTTCTTTTCGGGTGCTAAGGCCTTCAACCAATCATCTTTTAATTCAAACCTAGAAGAAATTCAAGCTCAATTATGTCTTGCACTTTCACATGGAGTTACCTCTCAAATACCTTCTGTGTGTCAAGCCAAATCAGATTCTCATTTAAACAACTGCAATTGCTCTGAAAATCTCATGCGGCTAACACTGGAAGAAAACTCATCCTGAGGACTTCGCATTCTTACTAGCAGCAATATGACAGGAATCAGAGAGCTCAGTTAATTAAAACCAGTGATTATAGATTCCCTAGAATAGAAGCTGTCTACACCTGCATGTCCCAGGTATGTTTGTAACTCTACATGGAATGCTTGGGAGGCTGTATAAATAAGCCCCTAGAAGGCCAAACTATTAATATCAAGGGGTCCAGCCAGAGGCGTTACTAGCGCGGCATGTGCGGAGCAGCTGCTCCGGGCGCACGCACACGCAGCGTTGGGGAGCACTTACCCTCGCGATGTGTCGCCTCGGCCTTGGCCGTCTTCTTTTCGGCCCTCCCTCCCTCCCTTGATCATGAACAGCTCCGAAATGGTACTGAAACCAGCGGGGGGGCGTGTTTGGAGCCATGCTGGGCGCGTCGACGTTACGTCTCTCAGGCCCCGCCCCTTGATCCGAGCGCTGGGAGGGCTACTGACATTACTGGGTCCAGCTGCCCTGACTGGCTTCGTCATCAATAACTATAACAACTGCTATCTTCTGCTTAGAGTGTATGTGTATATAACAGGAGTAAAAGGGGCTGGACCACTAAAATAGTTAGGCTGGATGGGTAGAGGGCTTGTTTAAAAAGGAATGTGTTAAAGAATTATTATTTTTTTACTTCTGAAGATGATTTAGATGAGGAAAAATGTCACTGTGTTGATTCAGAAATTATTCAGCAACTAAAGGAAAATTTTTAAACTACGAACAGAAGTAAAAAGCTCATGATTTTGATAGTTTTACCAAAAAGCTGATCCTGTAAAAGAATAAAGTGAATTCATTCTCTATAAATCTATCTCTATAAGTTCTGTTATAAATGTTTGGATTCATTTCAGTTTACCACATAATTTTATCAATGTAAACTAGAAAAATTGACTTGAGGGGTTTAATTCCTGGTCACTGCCAACAAGAAAATTTAATTTTTGAATGATACCATTGAGATACCATCTTGAAATTTTGACTGATTGACTACAAGACATATACCTTTAAGTGTGATTTTTTTGAAAATTTTAAAAAAGTTCAATTTTCCAAAATTTCAAAATTAATATTATTTGAATATTTTTGAATTTCTTGAAAATTTACAATTGTGTCATGTTGTATATCAAATGAAAGTCCTATTAATAAGCTTTAAAACCATGTCCCATGTATTCATAAGCTTTAAAACCTGTCCTATGTCTGTAGCTTTCATCGTTATCTTGTAAATGGCATTTGAAGGTATGGTGACAAGTGAATTTTGGCATTTTTAGACAATTTTGAACATTCAATATCTCAAAAACGGATGGACAAAAAAATCTGAAAAAATAATTTTTAAACATCTCATGGTAAGGTACAAATGTACCAAAAATAAACAAAATCCATGTCATCAAGGTTTCATGCATTGGTTGATTTCACATGGAATGACCCTATACATACAATACATACAATTATGTATACATACACAGTACAAGAATTAAAACAATTGTGACTGCCAAAAAGGACTTACAAATACTCTAGAAAATTGTTTTGCACATATGTACATTCAGTTGCTCCCCATTTCAGTAAATTATACCTCTTCTTCGGGTACTTAAAGGAGAGTCTGCAGTTCCAGCAATAGTTTCAAACCCAAATTGCAAACAGGTATCTCAGTTCAATGACAGCTTGCACCATTTAGTAGTCTGTGCAATCTTCTATGAGCCAGATCATCATCACCACCTTTATTAGTGCAGTCAAAGACCAAACACAGTTTACCAAAGTTCGGCATGTAAACCACCTACACATATTGCATGCCGATCCAACAAATATTAAAACCCCTTTACTCCCACAGAAACATGTCTACTCATCATATAGTAATCAAATTACAGATTGTGTTATTTATTTGACATACTTAAAACTCTAATTGACAAATAAAACTTTCATCCTTCAATCTAAAAGGAGCTACAACTCAAATCTTGGCTGATGATACCCTTGCGTGTTTTACATGCCGTGGCCAAAAAGCTTGCACATCGCTTAGTGCGCCACATATTGGTTCCCAGCAGAAGTATCTTACCCAACTCCACATCCTCCAGGCCCACCAAGTTCTTAATCAGAGGCAATATAAACTTAACCCATAGCCCAGTGGTTCCCAAATATTTTTGACTCGCGGCTCCATTGACCTCCCTTGCCGTTAGCCGTGACTCCCCATTACAGTGCACTGAAGAGACAGGCACTCTTTACATGCTCAGAGGCACCCTTTCTTATATGTATGTGTATATTCCCAAAACGATCCCTAACATGGATTTTCCATACTTATGCTGAGCAGCAGCTAAGCCAGGAGTGCACAGGGTGGGGTTGGGATGCTGCCCTCCCTCCATTGGCAGGCCTGGGTAGAGGGCACTGATGTTGTCTGCGTTAGTCCTATTCGTGGCAAGAGAAACATCAAAGCATGGGAGGGAGGTCTTTTTTTTTCCATTGGTCATCATCATGCCCCACCCCAGTTGCACGAGAGAGAAAGCTCCTTTAGGTAGCATCTTTGCAAGATGAAAAACGGATTCTTATACTGCCTGGCAGTCTTTTGCAAACCTGCAATGTCTCAGCTGTCTCCAGTTCTGTGCAAAGTACTTAGCTTATCCATTGAGTTGTTAATTGCTCTTTGACATAAGATAAGCAGGGCTTCGCTCATGCTGTGGTTAAAAACAAGATGTGGAAAAGCTGCCTACAAACCTCAAGTCTTTTGAAGTGAACTTTGAGTGACCCGATGTGAAGAGGCAGCTTTTCCGGGTCTTTGTTTTTGCTCTCTCTCTCCCTTACAAGCAAGAATATGTGGTAATTAAAAGACTAATGTGCCATGACACACTTGGGAGTCACGCCTCCCAGTTCGGGAACCTCTGCCGTAGCCCCAGATAGAATATACAATGCAACAGGACATGCTCAACTGATTCTACTTCCCCTGAGCCACATGGACAAATCCTTTCAGCTAATGGGATCCTGCGAAAGCGAACCTCGACTACAGCCAAGGGCAATGCTTTCCACCTGAACAGAAAAAAAAGCCCTTCCGTTCTATGTCTTGGCAATTCCAGCCATGCAAGATAAATGGCCAGCGCAGCTATATACCTAACATCTTCAGCAGTTAAAAAGTTTGAAGTGCTACTTAAGTCCTCTTGCCTTTACCCTTGCACGCGTCAAATAAGCACGCAAGACAGAGGCTTGGGTTGACGGGGCCACTTTATTGAAATTACATAATTGCAGCAGGGTAAAACTAAACTACAATACAAGTGTGCGGGGCACTGGGTGGGGGAAACGATGCTAACCGTCTACTTCCCCCAGGTGATCTGGATGACCAACGGGCGTACTACCATCTGACTCAAAGCAGCACTCAGTCAAGGACCAAGTAGCCTATCACGGCAAACCCCGAAGGGTCCAGGCAGCTGGACAGTGCAGGCCCACAGGACAAGCCATGCGCTAGCCTTAAACACTTCCAGCCAAGGGGCTTGGCAGCCTGACCTCACCAAGCCGGGCAAGCAACGTGTGAGCAGTCTTGATTCACCCCGACCTTGCTGACCTCAGAATGGACGCCAAAGCATTCACTCCTACCTACCCGCCCCACACGACACCTGCCAAAAGTGACCATGAAAGAAAAGTAAAATAAAACAAACATTAACTGTGCACACCACCCAACACCAGTATGGGGTAGGCAAAAAAAAAAAAAACCTACCAGCCGTAGGCCAAATGGCTGAGAGCAAAAAATTCCTACCCGGCCCCATGAAAGGCAACCAGCTAATCTCAGACTGTATGAAGGGTGGGCGAGTGGGAATCTCCGGCAGGAGGGAACTGAATGGTTGAGCTCTCGCATGTCCCAACCAGCTTACATGCCCCTCCCCCAACTGTAGCCCAGCCAATGGGCAAAAGGCGCCTCTGCCCTCCCTGCATGGAGGGGCGGGGCAAAAGCGGCAACATGTAATCACATGCCACCGGTATTCCGTATCAAACAATCTTTGCCTAATAGCCCCACTCACCTGGGCATAGTCCATTGTTATGAGCCAGATCTATACAGTGTATTCATGAGCATTCCTGCAACAGTTAAGCAAGTGACACAAAGTCATTTCAAGAGGGTTTTCTGGGGGGAAATGGCAGCTTCCAGTGAGCTGTACATTTCTCAGAACTTCTCAGCCCTCCGAACTCCCCCCCCCCTCAATTTTCACCCATTGAAAATATAGTGGAGAAAATATGAAAGATGTTTTGAATCAACTCTGAATCATGAGAGGAATCGTTTTGATTGCAGTGGGGGGGGGGAGATCAGAGGCTACAGCAACAAAACACAACAGCACTAAAAATTGTACACAGCGTCTCTGCTGATTCCTTTGCAATCTTACTCTGTAACTTCAGATTAACAAGCTGTATACTTTAATATGCTTATAAAAGGGGAAGCTGTTGGTTTGCTTTGGTCATTAATTTGCTTTGCTACACATTTAGGTGCAGTAAACTATTTCTTCTCTCTATGTGTTTCCAAGGCAATATAACCAATTGCTCTGTGGCTTTTGGTCCCATAACCTAGAAAAGAGGGGCAGGGCTTGTAAATACCCAATGCTGCAGAACATTGGGGAAATCCATAAAGAAGACAATAAACCCGTTTATAAGACCACAAAAGGTAAGTGGTTTTCAAATAAATCAAATAAAAAATCTTGAACTGTTACACTGCATGTCAGGTTTGCCCATTCAAGTGTCCCTAAAGGATGCATTCTGGACCATGCCATATGAGAGCCTAATTCGCAATGGAGTAATAGGCGTTTTAAATGACTTGGATCCCACCCACAATTCCCAATTCAATTAGACTGCTAAGAAGACTTATGTAGAGATAATGGCACACGGGGGAGGGAGGACTGAGGGCGTATTTCCCAGGAGGCCAAAGGGAATGTTTACTGCCATGATAAGGATGGCAAAAGAAGGATCTTCACCATTCAAAACACAGGCCGAAATCCACAGGCACGTGGAATGCATGCAAATGAATTGCAAATGTGATTTAGCTCCTCTTTAAAATATCAACAGATCCCTGCATTTCCAGAGTTCCCCTCAGATTAGCAGAACTCAGATTCAAATGCAATGTAAATATTGGTGTCCATGCTTAGCAGACTTACATTTTCAGGACAAAAGTACACCAGCAAGGAAGAAATCATTTCAGTTGTACACTGAAAAGTGCAGTGTAGATTCATAACATCCATCTTTTAGCCTTTGGATTGCTGCTTGGAGTCAGGGCGGTCTCACCCTGGGGAATATAATAAGGGGAATAATCTGGGGAATATAAGGTCTCTCACCGTTTCCCAGCTGGTAGATGTCCGCATGTGGAGGGAGAAGTCACGTATTCTCACTGCTGCTGCAGTTGTAGGAATTATTACTAAAGTGGCCCAGCTTAAACCCAAGCCTCTGTCTGGCATGCTTACTTGGGGGCTGCATTGGCAACAGCTCTCCTCTAGTCATTGCCTTGATGAAAGACTGCCTTGAGTTTCATGGAAGAAAGGCTGGATATCAACACATCAATGCACATCCTCAGATGCACACCTTGTTACTAGGGTTGCCAACTGAACACAGCTATTCCTGGCAAAAAAAAAAAATATCAACAAGATGTAATGTTGGAAATTCCTGGAGACCCTGTTAAAATCTGAGAATTGCTTTCAGGAGTCAACTACTGGAGATTGATGTTGATTCCAGGCTAGTCCTGAAGGGTTGGTAGTCCCTGTATCTTGCCCACATAACCCCAGTAATATACAAGGCAAGTAATTTGGATTATAAATAGGCCATACTTTATTTAAATTAATACATTAACAGCCCAATCCTATCCCCCCACCATCATCCTCCATGCAGCCGTGCTGATAGAGTACACACTGCATGCTATGGTGGGGGGCAATCAGACAGCCAGCAAGAGGGAAGTACAAATGTTTTTGTACTTTGTACTCTTTTTACGTACTTCCCGGTAGGCCACCTAATCACCTATGCGTCTCCCTTGAACCCATGCCAGCTATTTTGCTGGCATAAATCCGAGGAGAGGAAGGGGGTAGGACAGGTTGAAAAAAAATCAGGGATAGGATTCAGCATGTGCCTTTGCCGCCAAGATCCATCCCCCTCCCCACACCGAACCATGCACGAACCACCCCTTACTGGGGCTGGTGGAACATCTGAGACAGTGGCATAGCTAGACTGGAGCGGAGGCAAGTAGTTCTGCAAGACTCCGTTACACCGGAGTCAGCGGCCCCTCCCCCTTGCTGTTGGAGCCATTCTGGCGGCAATGGCAACACGCAGGACAGTCCCCTGTCGTTGCCGGAATGGCTCCAACAGCAAAGGGGAGGGGCCGCTGACTCCGGTGTAACGGAGTCTTGCAGAACTACTTGCCTCCACTCCAGTCTAGTTTCACCTCTGACTGAGAGAGTCTGACGTGCAAGTGGCTGATAATCTTGCAACAGGTTCTAACTGTCCTGACACTCCACTGCCTTTTAGTGCAGTCTCATTTCCTGGAAGAGACAGCCAGGTCAGCTATCTATTCTCCCTTTTGAGCATTCCCATCCTGACTTCAAGCTAGAGTTCATTCACTGACAATCCATGTTTATCAGTGTCAACCTCTGTAAGGGGTCAAGGATGTTCTGGATTGCACTGCCTTCCCCAAAGCTGAGCAGCCTTTGAGGTTGACTTCATAATCCTTGGTCACAAAGTTCTCAGTCAACATCTCTGAGCCAAGCCACCTCTGGAGAGAGATCAGTTCTGGACCCCTCTTGACCAAACCACTTAACTCACATTGTTGTAACCACCAATCCATATTCTAAGGTTTAGAATCTAAACCCCTGTCCTGCACTATACCTGCCAGTTATGGCCGACACACCTCACTCTATCACCAGTCTGGAATAGGTGAAAAATCCATCAACCATAGGCCAATCAGGTGAAGAACAAAAACTTTCTACTGGGCCCCTGAAAGACAACCAGCTAATTCCAGACTGTTCTTCTGGGTGGGCAGGAGGCGACTTCAGGCATCTAACACACTTTGCAGCACTAATGGCTGCTAGGTCTCCAGCCCCTCTAACCTTACCCACCAGTGATGTGGCTCCATTTTCGTTCCTTGCCTCGTGGATCTTGCCCTCCTTGCCCTTGGGGGATAAAAAATATTCCTGTCATTCTTTTGTTGTTTCTCTACACAGCCCCAATTTAGATACAAACTTCTTGGGGCACAGACTTCCTTTTCCCCCCTTGTCACCTTATTAATTACTGACACAATAAAAATAAGAACAACATGGGTGTGTCTTTTTATGGCGCAATCCTATCTAGTCTTCGACCAGTGGAGCAACCAGTCTAGGGTGTCTTAAACATGCTGTAAAGCATGCACCCTGGGAGTAAGGGTGCATGCTTTACAGCACCCTGGGAGTAAGCGGCACTGGCACCAAGGCTGGCACCACTCTCCCCACCCTGAAGACAATGCTGCACCCGCCAGGGAAGGTAAGTTCCCCGCCGGGCGACAGAGGGACATGGGGAGGGTGGAATGGGGCATTCCGGGGGGGGGATTGGTCGGCCAGGCCTGGGAAGGGGGAGGGATCATCAGTGACCTCCTCCACTGAATCCTATCCCCCTTCCCAGGCCTGGCCACAGTTACATGGCCAGCTCAAATGTGCACCAGCAAAATAACTGGCGCACATTCGAGTAGACCCATCGGGGTGGCTGGGGCTCTACTCGGGGTAAGGGGACAAACATCCCTTTCACCCAAGGAGAGCTCCAGCTGCACCAGTGCTGGGTCCTATCTGGATATCTGCCTAGCTAGATAGGATTGGGCTGTTAATTTGGCAAATTAGTACAGTATATAAAACTGGTTTTTGATGGATTTAAATTATGGCTTTGCTTTGGAGTATGTTCTAAGCAGTCCTTTTCCTTTTTTCTGTTTCCAATACAGCGGAAAACATCACACAACAGGAGGCAAGTTAAATAAAAGTCCTCACTGAATTATAAGTTGCCCTGAGGAATCTAATTTCTTCCCATCACACCACCTGCATCTGGCAGGGGTGCTAAGAATTCTATTTATGAGGACACTTGAATCCATTCCCTGCCATGTCTCCTTCAGATTCACATTCTCCCTTACCAATCTGATTATAGAATTGCACTCTATTGATATGTATATGGTACTTTGTTATACATTCCTTTTTTATTTTATTTTTTAAGGGAGAGAATAACAAGATATAGGCTTCGTTTTTATCAGTTCTTCTAGACCACATCCAAATTTACAGATATGGGGGAAAGGGAAAGAAGGAATAGAAAATGAGGAGTCTGTAAATAGAATGTGCTGATACTCATACACCAGTGTGTGTGTGTGTGTGTGTGTGTGTGTGTGTGTGTGTGTGTGTGTGTGTGTGTGTGTGTGTGTGTGTGTGTGTGTGTGTGTGTTTAAAAGAACTCTGCTAAAATTCACAAAGCAGTTACTTCTTGTCACTTTCATGGGAACTGGAATGGATCAGCTAATGCAGAATATTATTACTGTATTTTTCCACCCAGTCTTGATTACGGTAAATAGGAGAAACAGATATAGACATATTTTATGTGGTAGATAGATAAAAGACAAACATGAGTGCATTGACCCAGTTCCTGTCTTCTGCAAGGACAAGACAGGGGAGGCTTTGATCCACAAGCAACACTGCCTAGTGGGCTGAGTGAGGATTCTTTAAAGATCTATTTTACACCATTGAAATCACTAATCAGTCAACAGCTGGCATACTGAAAGATCCTGCACCTTCTTCCAGTCAATCTGGCTGGACAAATCTTACAGCACTATCCTGTTCTAAATTCGGCTGGCAGAACAAGCATTCCGTCAGCCGAAGACGTCGCAAACGTGCCATAAGGCACATTTGCGTCTACTTCCGAGCAGGGAAGGCCGGCTCAAGGCCAGCCTCCCCTGCTCCACCGCCTGGACCATCTCCCGCCAGCCTCCAGACCCAGGTAAGGATCCAGCGGAGGGGGGTGGTTCGGGAGCAAATGGCGGGAGCCGATAGACCCAGCCACTCTGGGTGAGCCATTACACAGCCTCCTCCAATTTCCGCCAGCAAAACAGCTGGCAGAATTCTGAGGAGGCCGATTGGTCCCAGCGCCGTTTACACTCGGGGAAGGGGACTTTCCACCGCAGGGGAGGCTGCCCGCGGTGGAGCATGGGATGTGGCGGGCAGCCTCGGCCGCCCAGCGGATCCTACGGTAGGATTGGGCTGCCTGAGACATAAGGCTCAAGACAGATGTATTTTGAAGGGTGAGCCTACTGTAGATCCACTGTAGATCCATTTTGGACAGGCGTACCCACTTCTGACAGAGACATGGACAACAGGTTCTTTGTGTTTCTAGAAGACAACTGTGTCAAATGCTGTGATTGGCTGGCCCTTCTGGCAATCATTTGCTCTGTGCAATGCTTATATTCTTTATTCTTAATTCTTAATTCTTATATTCTTTCAAGATCGACTTTTTGTATTAAAAAAGTGCAGAATAAGATTTAAAGGGAGCAACATGCCTGAAAATGAGCTTTGGAAAAGCCAAACTCTGACCGAAACACGGGGAAGCAGCAAAAATCAGCAAGGGGTAAGGGTAGGAAGAGCTTGCTCTGCAGCAGAAAACCTACGCCCACTTTGCATCCAGAGGGAGATGCAAAGCACTCTTTTGGTCCTAACCAGCACATAAAAAGGTCCTTTGAGGATTTAAAAACAAAAAACACCACTGTATGGCTAGGCCCATCTAGGAAAAGGTTAGCAGCTCTCCTATGCTCAGGTGCCTGCCTCAGACAGAGGGCTCAGCTCTTGCCCTTGTGCCAGGCCTGGGACCTGCACCTGACTGTCCAACTAGCAGTGCAGCAGTTGTTGCCCTTGAGCCAGCAGCTGCTGTTCTGCCCTTGGGGCAGCATGACTGTCCACTGGCGTCGCTTCGGTAGGGGCGGGGCTGTAAGTAACGCTCCATCGTAAGCAAAGCAGCAGGTAGGGTCTCTTGCCTGCTGCTTTCTCCGCAGGGGACTGGCTCCGACAGTGAGGGGGCGGGGCTGCCTCCTGCTCACTCGGTAAAGAGACTACGACGGAGCATTACTTACAGCCCCGCCCCTACTGAAGCGACGCCACTGTGACTGTCTTGCACTAGGACTGGCTGTGGTGGTGGAAACAGAAGGAAGTTGGCAAAAGATGTATTCATTTCATCTTACTCTTCCTCCATTCATTCAGATCAGCAAACATCATCTCCCCTTCACCCACCCCATTTTTTTTGTCATAATGACCCTGTAGGTATATGGGTCGCGGAATAGGGCCTTCTTGGCAGTGGCACCCCAATTATGGAATTCCCTCCCCCTGGAATTAAGAACGGCTCCCTCTTTAGAGACCTTTCGGCGGGGCCTTAAGACGTTTTTATTTAGGTTAGCTTTCGATGTCTGACATGGTGGGCTGGCTTTTTAACAAATGGCTTTTAACAAATGTAAATATAGGTGACCCACTGGGGTTGTTTGTTTTAATTGTTTTAATTATTTGTTTTTAATTAATTTAATGTATATACGTATTTTAATGTTTTTTGTAAGCCGCCTTGAGTGCCCTTGCTGGGAGAAAGGTGGGATATACCAGTAAATTCTTTAAATAAATAAATAATAAATAAATAAATAGGTAAACTTGGTTGCCAGCGGTCACTTCTTGGCTCCGAGGAACAGTTGCTGTGCCCTGTTCTTGTGAGCACTCGTGAGAACAGGGATCAGTGACTCGGCAACGGTCAGAGCAGTAACGTACCACTGGTTCAAGTACCACTGGTGATATTCATACCACCGGTTGAGAAACGCTGCACTATGCTATTTGACTTGCAGGGTTCATATGTGGAAAACCCAATGGAAATACACATGTAAAATGGGCTCAGGTTGTTCAATAACAGCCCAATCCTATCCTTGAGATACGCCAGCGCAGCACTTTTCAGACTGTGGGTCACAACCCACTTGGTGGGCCATGGCCCGATGCTGAGGTGGGTCACAAGTTGGGCCACCTGACCACCCTTGCCTCCGTTTCATCCGTTTCGGATGAAAACCAGAAGTGAGTTGCAATTGCTGTAGAGAGCCGATCTGAAGCACGGGGAGGGGAAGCCCACAGAGGGGGCCTTGGGCCTCCCCACACCCTCCGGAGGGCCGGCACAACCCTCAGTAAATTAAAAATAACTCTTTTTCCCCCAGCGGTGGCATGATCCCAGGAGAGCCGTCGCCATGCCCCTTAAAGAGTTGGCGGCGGCTGTACTAACTTATTCCAAACGTCAAAATAACCCACTTGCACCAATTAACCCACAGTCTTTGAGCATTTGCATGTCACAAGCACAGAGGAGGAGTAAGTAAAATGCCTCAAGCCAAATATACAATTCAGGAAATATTTTAGTAAACGAAATAATGCAAGTAGCTCAGACAAATGGGCTTTGTGTGAGTCGCATGTGCAAGCCTCCCTGAAAGAAATGGGAGTCAAGCAGCAGCAGTGCTCAGTGGTTTGCACCTCTGGATCGATACTGTTGTGTATATATAGCACAGTGCATCCTGGATACATCTTATGCTTTCGATATTTTGAGGCAATCACGGCAACAGCTGCAAATGAGTGGATAAATATTTCATTAGGAATGTCTATGCTTTGGGCACCTTGGGAAGGAATAATCAAAGCCCGTCTTCAGCAAGTACTGTGAAACAGAGTGCACCAGTGCATCAACTGTAATGACAGTGTGGCTGATTGAACATTTAATCACGGAAAATGAAAATGGATGAAGAGAAAATGCTTTTCATAAAGTTGAAAGGCCTTAACATCAAAAAACCTCAACAAATATCCAAGAAAATAAAAAGAACAGAAACCAGAAAGTTAATTAACATAGGATGTCAGCTCTTGTGTCTCTGGACTGAAGCTGTAGCCAGTTTCATGCAAACTGATGAAAGGGTATGTTTAATACAAACCAATCACTGTAAATTAATGAAGAAGCGCAATTGAATTTTGCAGAACATCATGGCTGCGTGAACCACAGAGTATTAGGTCCTTGAATTCTTGAGGACATAATTCTGCATCAGTATGAGATTGGATTCTGGAATGACCATCTACAGTATATCCTAAACACACAAAGTGACTTTTTCATTTGAAGTCACCCATTGTGGTCACATAAGATAGCAAAAAACTTATCGGCCCGGTCCCAAGAGGGCCTTACACTGCCAAAACTAGTGTTCCAGCAGCGTAAGGTCCTTTTCAGCTGTTGCAAAGTGTGACATGCCATTCCGCGTGGCCTGGCCACTGCTGCAAGTGGCAAGCAGTCGGGGTCCATACACCAGTGGACAAGGAAGGAGTCCCAGCATCAGTAAGATAGCGTGGGGGGCAGGAGGGAGGGGGGTGGAATGGGACAGGGAGGAGGGCAGATCAAGGCCTGGAAGTGGGTGGTATCGGCTGCGGCAGCACCACCGATATTCTATCCCCCTTCCCGGCCTCAATCCGCCTTCCCGGGTCCACTTGAACTATGTATAGCTGGTGCAGGTTTGAGTAGACCCAGTAGCGTCACTAGGACACGCGTCACCCTGGGGCAGGGGGCGTGCGTCACCCTAGTGACACTACGATATCGGCGCGGGGGGGCGACCCGGCTCCCCCCCCCCCCGCGTCGCCCTCCGGACGCTCCAAGGCCGGCCCAGGAGCCGGCCTCGGAGCGTCCGACCCCGTCTTTTTGCCCTCAAAACGGGTCTGCACATGTGCGAAAATCCGGGAAATACCCGGATGGACGCGCTGCCTGGGCCTTCTTTCAGAAGGCCCTGGAGCGCCGACGGGGTCGGACGCTCCGAGGCAGGCTCCCGGGCCAGCCTCGGAGCGTCCGAAGGCTGTCGCGCGTCACGGAGGTGGCGCGCGTGGGGTGCACGCATCACCCGGGGGCGCCCCCCCACCACGCTCCAGCGATGCCCCTGAGTAGACCCAGTGGGGTGGCGAGGGCTTACCCCAGGGCAAGGGAACAAATGTTCCCTTATCTCAAGGAAGCTCTCACAGCTCTAAGTTCCCCCATACAGCGTGTGCCCTATTGGGTCCTATTAGGTAGGATTGGGCTGCCCGAGACAACTTCTGAGAAAATTTTCCAATGGACTTCCTGATGTGTTAAATACCGTATTGTCCCGCGTATAAGACGCACCTGATTATAAGACGCACCCTCAAAGTTCGGTGCTATTAAAAAAAATTAATTAAATCACTGGCATTAAATTGCAACAGCCTGATTATAAGACGCACCCCTAGTTTAAAAACTTAAATTAGGAGAAAAAAGTGAGTCTTATACTCAGACCAATACGGTACTAAACCTTCCTTGGAGAGTCAGATTCAAAAGAAGGGAAATTACAGGGAAAATTCACCTTGTGATGATTTTAACATGCCAAAAATTAACATGAGAATCAAGTGTGGAAAGAACTTATTTTCCTAAGGCAACAACTTATTAAGTCATCTTAAATTTTAATAATGTGATGTATAGTGCAATTCTATAAATGCTTATTCAGAAGTAAGTTCCACTGTGTTTACTGGTTGTGAACATTTTTTGTTGAAAAAGCGTTATATAAATATTTTTAATAGTAATAATCCCAACACATTAGGGCTACAATTCTGTACACGCTTACCTGGCTGGTTAGCTGAACCAAGCTGCTCTAGAATAGAAAGAGGGACTAACCAGGTGGACCAAGCCCTGGAATTCTGTGCCTAGAACAGATTAGAGCTTAGACTGTAAAACAGGATTTGTTGAAAGGCTACTGTGATAGACGTTTATATTCCTGTCCAGTGGTGTTCTTTTCATCCCAAACTCTTGGAGTGGGTTGCAATAGTTTAAAAGAAATGTATAAAAAGAGAAAAATGAAATTAAAAATATCACAGATAAATAGGTTCAGTAAGACTTACTCTCAGGTAAATTTGCATAGAATTGTAGCCATACTGTACAATTCTATGCATTTCTAATCAGACATGAGCCCCAGGGCCTCTGAGAGGGAGGTTAAGGGGGTACAATCGTACCCGGGCCCAGGGGCAAAAATGGGTCAAAGGGGGGGGGCAGGAGCCAAATTTTCAATTATTTATTTATTTTTAGCTAGCCAATTAATTAATTAAATTGACTTGCCTGTCCCGCCGCCGCCATTCTGCCGCCACATCATCTTCGTCGTGCCCTTCCTCTGCCGCCGCCATTGCCGCCCGTCATTGCCAACATTGCCACCCGCTGTCACCGCCATTGCTGTCCATCATGCCGCCTGTCATGCCCCCGCCCCTGCCGCTTCAAAAAAGGTAAAACTTACCTTTTTTCTGGGTGCCGCCATCTTGGATCTCGCGATATCCAAGATGGCGGCACCCGGAAAAAGGTAAGTTTTGACTCTTTGAAATCGGCGGAGGCTTCCACCAGGCCCGGAATGCCCGGGACCGATCCAGGACCGGAGCACGGAACCCGGAACGGACACAGGCATTATGGGAAGGATTGTAAGCCTATTTATTGATAAGTTTTGTAATCTGTATGTACATATTATGCTTGGCTCTTTTGAAAAAAGCTTCAAAGCCAGCACCTGAGCACTCCCGCTGTTGATATCACTGCTATTGCTGTAGGAGAAGGTCCCAGAGTTCTACTCTCCCCCCCCCCTTCTCCCTCTACTACATCCCTGTTCCTGTTTCAACAATATATAATAAATTTGAGGATCTATAAAATAGCATATAACTGAGCCGGGTGCAAGTAAAATGATACATGTGCTGTCTAATAAAGATTCAGGGTCTCAATACAAGTTAGCACATTATCGTTTGGAAAAAATACAAATAATCACTATTTTTTTTAACAGCCAATTGGTCAGCCAGTTTTCAAGCATTCCTTAGGATTGGTGTACACCTACCCCGGAAGGGTTTAGTTATTTCCACTTCTCCCATACTTATCTCTGGAAATCTACAGGAAAATCATAAAGAGTAGGAGCAGATACATTTCCTGAATATGACTGAAATACGTATGCCTGAGATTGTTCGGAGCTCCAGGAAGAAATCCAAACTTGCTGGTCCCATAAATATACTTCCTAAAATGCACTTCTGTTAAAATAGTTGCACCAATGAAATATTGGCAAAGGAGTAATGTCATGTTGGAAGTAAGGACATCAAAATCTCCACTCTGTAAAGGGCTGTAGGACCCCATGTAAGACAAGATATCAATGTGGCCATAAAGCCCAATTCTATGGGGCATTTTCAATCTGTCTGAAACAATTTGAAATTGGAAAGATGAGAAAATGGGGCATATGTTGAACACATCTTTGAAACAAAGGCCTTTATACAAAACGGCTTGCAGGGTATGATCTAAAAGTGCTGGTCACAAGAGTTCAAAATCACACAGTGCACCTAAATAGAAAAATCCAGGCCTTCTGTTTAACATTACCATTTCGTTTAGACAAAGCCAGGGTAAATATTTGAAATGCAATCATTAAACTTTTAACCAAAATAGAGCAAATAAAAATCCTATTTTCTTGTTGTAGATGGGATGTGAAGGAAAACAGAACTGAATCATTCATGAAAGACAAATATTGATAAAGCCAGTGGCTATTTCACAGAATTCTGCACTGAACGGTAAAAAGTAGAGCAATAAGACAAAAATGAACACCTTTAAATGGCAATCAAATTTGCAAACAAAGAATAAATGTGATTTTTGACATTTAATTTAACTTGCATTGGCAAATATTCCAAGCAGAATAAAAGGATGCAGCACAATATAAAACACACCATGAGTAAATACAGTCTTCCTCACTATATGCAGCCCCTCCAAATCTGCTTGAGCCCATCCAATATGTAACAATGCGATGGAGATGTCATCACATGGAGGGCATTTCTGTAGGATAAGAACAATGTTGAGACCTGTTCTTAGTAGATCCAGAGGATGAAAACAAGCAATGCACAAATCTGTCTGCTTGCAGTCTTCCTGCAGTAGCACTGATTTCAAAGTGTTACAGTGAAACAAATGGGGAAAAAAGAAGGGAGCAGGGGAGGCCAATTATCACATTGGCTGCTGAAGATCAGAGCTCCTCCTGTGCATAATACAGATTGAGTGCATTGATCCTGTGCATAGAACAGATTGTTGAGCATGGGACTTTAAACACTGCACTTAAGTGGGAGGGATCATGTCCCATATCCCCAACTCCTACATTTTTAAAAAAATAGTCAGTGTAAGGAAACAGAAATATTAAACGCTGATTTTTGAATTCTTCCTTTTAAGCAAATGACTACTAAACTGAATAAAAAATACTGTATAAGCCAGTTGTCACTTGACATTCTACCTGCCATGGATGTTGGGGCGGGGGGTTCTAAATTTGCTGGAAATTTTTAAATGTAAATTCTAAATGTATAGCATTATTTACAGGCATACATTCATGAAGATGCTAGCTTGGTTTCAGACCAAATGCCTGGCATTTTGCAATCAAGGCAGATAATAGATTTTGTGTAAGAGGTGTGAAATACAACCTTGAGGGCATGGCTGAGCCTGATCTGATTTCTGTTTAGATGTCTGTCTGTCTACAGCCATACAATATTGTTGTTAAATGAACAAATTAAAGCTCTGATTCTGACTAGAGCTTCACTGTGTTGCTTTTAAGTGAACAAATTAAAGCTGTTTGTTACAATGTATAACACTATATAATTCAGTAACTCACCCTTATAGGCACAGCCAAGGTCCCTGTGGCCTTCATTATTTCTCTTTAGCACTGTATAATCATAGGAGGTGGTATTAAAGGTGTAAAGACTGCAGTGAGTCTGGCCAGTGACCTGTAGTTATAATTACGAGACCTTCTTGCCACTGCCCTGCGAGAATGATTTCTGTGGATACCCTTGGTAGTTTCGTACCAAGATGTCACATCTACTCCCATCATCATCCATTCTGTCTGCATGGTTTCATGACTTGTTTTTCATTAAAAAAAATGTCACTGATACCACTTGAGCAGGTAAATTGTCCAACCCTTCCTTTCACTGTAAATGCTGACTTCTCATATTTAATTACCAACAGTCTCCTCCACCATCTTAAACTGATTTTTGAGACAGAAAGAAGAAAGTAAGAGTTGTACTCAGTTCATTTGATAAGGCAAAGGCTCATTATTTCTAGAACTGCAAGCGCCGGAGCCCTCCATGATATATCTGTCTATGAATTACATCTTCTAGTGATCTATTCTTAGTGAATGTCAGTACAGTGTATGGAAGCATTTTATCACATTCAACAAATTGCTACTTAATGCGAATCACTGCAGACACAGAAATCTTTCCGCTATCATGTAGGCTCACCATTTACATGTTATTCACAAATTACCTGTTAACAATTCCATTAAACACTGACTGCGGAAGGTTGAGTCAGTGGTTTTTACATGTATACAATCTTGAATTAGATAAATACAGACCCTTTGCAGACTTACAGCAGCACAAATCTATGCTTGTCTACTCAGAAGTAAATGCCATTCTGTCCAGTAGGACTTACTCCAAGGAAGGTGAGTGTAGGATAGCAGCTTTATTTTCAACTCTTGCTTAAAATTGCTTTCCTGAGTAGGAAGATCAAAATGTTTTTGCATACATGTGTACATGGTACTGGGTGCATGCCAGGTAAGGATGACCCAGATCAGTCTTATGATATTTTGCTTGGGCTGTTGGCATGGGTGCATCTGGTCCCACAGGTCTTCTTCAAAGCAATCCCCCCCCCATACACACATAGAGCCAGCCCATCCATGAGGCCAAGTGAAGCAATCTCCTCAGGCAGCAGATTGGGGGGGGGGGTACCCATCTCTGTCATCCTACTTGACTCCACTGCCCCCCCCTTCTCTTTTCACTCTCTGGACTGGAAAAAAGGAGGCCAGAAAGGGAGAGGAAATGGGAAGGGGAAGAGTGCTGAGCTAGAACATTGGAGAGTGGGAGGAGCAGAGACTGGCACATCAAAAGTATGGGGGGCGGCAGCATTTGGCATGCTTCCTCAGGTGTCAGAAGGATTTGGGCCAGCCCTGCTGCCTCCACCCCCGACTCTAACTGCCTGACTTAGGAGAAGCCTTGCCTTTGGGGAAAAATTCTGCCCAGCCACACCTTGCTTGGTCAGCTGAAGCAATCCTATAAACAAGGTGCTATCCTAGGAGCTTTCTGACTTCACAATAAACAAAGTTGTTATTGAACACAAAAGAGGTGCCTTCAACTTTGGCTTCCTTCATCAACTTCAGTGTAAACTCAATCAAGAGATGTATGCAAATTAAGGCACAGGACTCTCTGAGCAATCCTCCCTGAGTACCCTGCCACACCCTCGTCAGGGTGCAAAATAGAGGCACCCATGTCCAATCAGGGATGGACTATCAAGAAACAAAAGAAAGATCCTTGATGAGCTCACTCTACAATACCCTTTGTGTTTCCCTATGGCAGAGGTTCCCAAACTGGGGCATTCTGACCCTTCTGACAAAGGGACACTACACCCTTAAGGGCTGTGGTGACCCACGGTGATGTCGACGGCGTGTCCAGGATCGCGCTACCACCGCCTCCACCGCCACTGCCATGGACAAAAAGTGCCCATTTTACCTTCCTTGGTGGCTTTGGAGGTTCTCCAGGGGGTGTGGGAAGCCTGCAGACTCCTCTGTAGCCCTCTCCAAGCAACAGAGTAGCCCTCCAACGCTATCGCAACCCACTTCCGGTTTTACGGCAAAACTGGAAATGGGTTTCGATCACATTGGAGGGTTGCTTTGACGCTTGGGGAGGCCTGCAGAGGGGTCCGCAGGCTCCCCACACCCCCGGAGGACCTTCAAAGCCACCAATGAAGGTAAAACGGGCACTTTTCGTCCACGGCGTTGGCGGCACGATCCTGGAGCTACTCTTGTGAACTTAGGGCAGTGAAGGCTCTTCCCAGTTTGGGAACCACTGCCCTATGGGAATGTTGGTTATAAAAAGCCAGGTCACAGAATCTTTGTGTTTCCTGTTCATCCTGTCACTGTTCACCTGTAGTTCGTGTGCTGTTCCTGTTCTACACCTTTGGGTCACCTGGGTACTTGCAGGTGCTGTGTCAAGCATCCCCATTCCACCTGCTACCCAAGAACCAGTGTGCCTGCTGGCACCCAGAAAATATATCAGACTGCTCTCTTCTCTTTTCAGCCTGTCTCCCTTCTTCCCTGCACACTTCCCTCAAGCTCAACTGTGAAATGCATCTCCAGTGCCTGCTGAGCCACCTCTCAATGAACTCTTCCCCCTAGGAAAACAATGTCAGTGTTGGAATTTGGATGCAATGCCAACTACAGGACTCTAGAGGGCAGTGTACTGTCTGGTTACCTGAGACCATCTACTGTACCTGTCCCTCTATGGTTCTTGCAGGAGGTGTGGTCCTTAACACTATTTCCTCCCTCCCCTCCTTCTCTCATCCCCTTCTTTATTTTTTTTCACATTTTTATACCACCCTTCCTCCAAGGAGCTCAGAGTGGTGTACATATTTCCTCCCCTCCTTTTTGTCCTCACAACAACCCTGTGAGGTAGGTGGGGCTAAGAGATAGTGACTGGCCCAAGGTCACCCAGGAAGCTTCGTGGCTGAGCGGGGATTTGAACCTGGATCTTCCAGGTCTAAGTCTGACTCCCAAACCACTACACCATCCTTCTCTCCAGACCATTGCAGGAGAAGGATGTGCTCTGCCAGGGCTCCATGCCCACCAGGCCATCCTCACCAGACATCCACACAAATGGAACCCCTCTAGGGTTCTCTGTTCCAAAGTAGTAGGGGCCTCTGAACAATCAGAAGATTCATGTATACAACTCTGAACTGTTAGTAAAGTATTTCTAATGAAACCTTAACCTAGCTTCTGCTTGTGTATGTTTCTTTGATAGCAACTAACTGGGTGCAGCCCTCGTGTTTCTGTCCTATCGTCCTTTGGAATTGCATGTGTGCTGGAGTCTAGGACTCTTTGGTCTATCTTTCAGCAGTTTGAGTAGCTGCAATGATGGTTAAAGCACTCCACCTCACCAAAAGGAGGGGCATTACCCCCAGGCTTCTGGTGAGACTGCGTGCTTTAACCATCATTGCAGCTACACGAAGAGCTCCCGTTCAAGCACCTGATTTCCCTAAGATGCTAATGTCCTCATCCTAGGGTGACCAGATACAATGGAGGTCAACATGCCTATACCTTCTTCACCCATTGTATAGAAGAGGGAAGGGTGCAAAAAGCTGCACCTGCCATAATTCCCTTTCCTATACAATGGGTAAAGGTATAGGCACTTTGTCCTCCATTATATCTGGTCACCCTGCCTCATCCCCCTCCTTTCTTCCCTTCTCCAGTTCTACTATTACATGTCCCCTTCTCCTTGCCACTCCTGCCAACCTAGCAGTTCCAAAGCATGTCAATGCAAGTAGATAAATAGGTACCGCTTGCGGGAAGGTAAACAGTGCTCCGTGTTCCAACTGCATGCTACGCGCTGCAGCAAGGAGAGTCATGCCAGCCACATGACCACGGAGGCATCTTCGGACAACGCTGGCTCTTCAGCTTTGAAATGGAGATGAGCACCACACCCTAGAGTCAGACACGACTGGACTTAATTGTCAGGGGATACCTTTACCTTCTCCTTGCCAGGATTTCCTTTTCTCTCTTCCTACCTAGAAACTGCTAATGCAACAATCACTCACTGAACTAGACCTTAAACACCAGTGTTCTCTAGGTAGGAATAGAGGAAATCCTGATTATAGAGTTCAAATCTCACACTCTGATTGTCCTTGCCTCTTTGGCAATGTTCACTCTCCTTCTACTTTATTGCTAAGAATCCCAGACAGTACTCAGTCCACAAAATGTTGATCAACTGAAAGCATTCCAACCCTTATACATATTCCAATGGTGTCCATTTAAGAATAAATGAATGCATTACACTTTGTTATGAGGAGATTAACAAATATCTCATGTACTGTTTGAGGCAAGGTCTATTGAATATATTGGGAGAACATTTTGGTATCTTGAAATATACTGGTTTGACATGCCCTTATTTCTGTCTACCATTCGAATTAGTGCCAAAGGAAATAATTATAAGAGAAGAGTAGATGCAAGGTCCTGGTACCTATAGGCATCTTTGTTTCACTATGTGACATTTTGACATGTTTCATTTTACACCACACAACTTATTGTAGTCATTAGCATTCAGATATTGTTGTGTTGTTAATAGACTGATGAATAACATGAGCAGCATGCACTGAATGCCTCTTATGAATAACATTGATCATGAGAAAAGCATCAGTGTCTTGTCTGTTTCTGTCCTGCCCAGATATAGCAGAGCATGGCCTGGGGGGGGGGGGGGGGGACAGGGGACGACTTCATTGTAGACTGTTCTCCTCTATGCAACCTGAGTGCCTAGATCTATTCTTGGCTTTAAAAGGCAGGCAAACACCTTTTTATTATGCTGTGTTTTTGAACTTTAAGACCTCACCATAGATAAGCTACAATATTTCATGCTGCTCTTACTTTCAAATACCCATTTACAGCGCGATCCGACTTAACTTTTGTGCCGGTTTAACCAGCGGCACAGTGAGAACGGGAGGCCCCAGAATGGAAAAGGGATTCAAATCCCCTTTGAATTCCTCTTTTGGAGGGGATTTGAATCCCTTTTCCGTTCTGGGGCCTCCCGTTCTCGCTGTGCCGCTGGTTAAACTGGCACAAAAGTTAAGTTGGATTGCACTGTTATTCTATTTATTTTAAAATTACCATAGATTCAGTACATTGTTCCTAACTGTTGCAAGTTTTTATACCCATGATTATTTCATAGCCCACTGTAAGGAGTCACAATGGGTGGCCTTGTCAAGAGATTTTGCAAATTAACCATCACTTTTTACAACACAAGTGGCTAGGCAGCCTACCTGTAGCTGCCAAAGGAGCCTTTATGACAGGGTCACTAAGCTATGGAAGGAATTCTGGTGGCCAGTCGTTTCTGAGGAGTCAATGCCTACAGGGAAGCTCTTTCCAGAGTTGGGAGTGTTTTTTTAATGAGGAATTGCTTGAAGATCTAACATACGCAAAACGTTCAATATTGGGGGAGGGGGTTTCCAGTTTTGGAAATGTCTCTAAGATTCATTATTCCCTCAGACTTGATTCCCACAATTTCAGGTATTGGACTAGCAGTTCAATTGGGCTTTAGCACTGGTGGAAAAAGCATACTGCCAGCTCTTAACTGCCTTATGGCAGTTGTGAAACACACTCAGACAGTGCACAAAGTCGTGTGCTGTTAGAGCACCAGTGGGAAGGCAGGAGCCTTCCCACTTGGGTCAGCGGATCCTCCTGGACCCACTGAGGCAGGTAAGTTGGCGAGGGGATAGGGTGGCAGGCAGAATAGAAGTGGGAGAGGGCAGAACAAGGTGGCAACAGGGGCTGGGGGAGGATGGGAGGCAACATGGGCGGGGTTATGGGAGGATCAGATCCAGGAAGGGGGTGGGTTTGGCAGCCGCCAAATCCTAATCTCCTTCCAGGACCCGATCCCACAGCCCAGGTCCACTTGGACCTGCACCAGTGATTACGCCAGCACAGGTCCAAATAGACTCCTCTGCACTGTAGAGACTTACCCAGAGGAGACCTCCCTGACTGCCCACCCCCGCAGGATGCAGCGGTAGCCATTTTGGCATCACCGCATTGGTAGGGGGAACCATAGGACTGGGCTGTGAGTTGCAGAAACATACTTGTGCAACAGAAAGCAACGTGTAAATCAAGCAGGAGTCAAAAGTAGTGAGTTAAACAAAGTATAGTGGGAAAAAGCCATTATGGACAGAAAGAGGGAAAGAACTATGACAGGAGTGGTCATAGTTGAGTGGTGAAGCACATACTTTGCAT
The DNA here is from genome assembly GCA_026170595.1 of Plestiodon gilberti rubricaudatus. Lineage (NCBI taxonomy): Eukaryota > Metazoa > Chordata > Lepidosauria > Squamata > Scincidae > Plestiodon > Plestiodon gilberti. The sequence continues at coordinate 83,393,061 of JANXHW010000001.1, forward strand.
ACAGTAGGTCCCAGGTTCAATTCCTGGCATCTCCAGGGCTACAAAAGGTCTTTGTGTGAAACTCTAGAGGGCTGCTGTCAATTATCATAGACACTACAGAGATACAAGAACCAAAGATTTGACTCCGTAAAAGCCAGTTTCATATGTAGGATGTGTTGGGATGTTCGAGGGAGTAGTGGCGCCACCATAAAAAGTGTAACGGGCCGAGGGCGATATGGCGGTGGGGGCTGGCCTGGCCGTTCCAGGAGAAGGTGGGATGGTCATAGGCAGACCATCCCTCTTTCTAGGCCTTCCCCCAACCCCGGAGCCTGGGGAGCGCCTGGGAGAAACCCCTGTGGCCTTAAACTGCTGCTATTAAATGCCAGGTCGTTTAATAACAAGATCTCCCTCATTCGGGATTTAATCCTGGAGGAGGGTGCCGACCTGGCTTGCATCACGGAGACCTGGTTGGATGCAGCTGGGGGTGTGAACCTTTCCCAGCTGTGTCCGCCGGGATACCGGGTGATGCAGCAGCCACGGCTACAGGGGCGAGGGGGTGGTGTTGCTGTGGTCTATCGAGATTACATCTCCCTCACCGGATACCCTGTCCCACAGTGTACCGGGTTTGAGTGTCTCCGCATCGTGCTACAGGGGCAAGACAGGATGGGATTGCTGTTGGTGTACCGTCCACCTGGTTGCCCATCGGCTTCCCTACCTGAGCTGACCAGGGTGATCTCGGCGGTGGCACTGGAGTCCCCCCGCCTGTTAGTGCTGGGGTACTTCAATGTTCATGCCGAGGCCCCTGTGACAGTGGCGGCTCAGGACTTCATGGCCGCCATGGCGACCATGGGCCTGTCTCAATGGATCAAGGACCCAACGCATGGTGCGGGGCACACATTGGACTTGGTGTTCACTGGTGGGTATGGGGATGGTGATCTGCCCATGGAGGAGATTAAGATCACTCCTCTGTCTTGGATGGATCACTATCTGGTGAGTTTTAGACTGGCAACATTTAATCACCCCTGCAGAGCTGGGAGACCGAATTGTATGGTCTGCCCTCGGAGACTGATGGATCCGGATGGTTTCCTGAGGGCTCTGGGGGAATTCCCAGCTTCCCGGGTCAGTGATTCATCTGATGCTCTGGCTGTCCTGTGGTATGGGGAGGCAGCTAGAGCCTTGGATCAGATCGCTCCCGAACGGCCACGGCCTTGTCGTCGAGCCAAGGCGGCTCCTTGGTTTACTGAGGAGCTGCAGGCAATGAAACGACTGGGCAGACGCCTAGAGCAACGGTGGAGGAAAACTTGTGATGAATCTGACCGAACATGAGCTAGAGCCCATTTCAGGGCCTACTCCGTGGCGGTGATGGCAGCTAAGAAGGCGTTTTTCTCTGCCACCATTGCATCTGCGAGTAGCCGGCCAGCGGAGCTCTTTCGAGTTGTCCAGGATTTGCTCCACTCGGCTCCTGTAGCAAGTGAGTTGGAGTGTTCGACGGACCGCTGCAATGAGATCGCACGGCACTTCGCAGATAAAATCGCTCAGATTCGCCACGACTTGGACTCTGGTTTAACAGTTCCAGAAGTTGTCCCTACGGCATCTGTCAATTCCATCGTTTTGGATTCTTTTCACCTTATACAGCCTGAGGATGTGGATAGGGTCCTCTGTAGTTTGAGATCGTCTTCCTGCCCGCTTGACCCTTGCCCAGCTTGGCTATTACGATCTGCGTGGGTTGGGCTGGCCGACTGGGTGGAACCTATTGTGAATTCATCATTGCGGGAGGGAGTGATGCCTAGCATCCTGAAGACTGCAATTGTGCGTCCCCTCCTGAAAAAACCATCTTTGGATTCCTCCAATTTAAATAACTATCGGCCAGTTTCCAATCTGCCTTTTTTGGGTAAGGTGATTGAGCGGGTGGTGGCGTCTCAGTTCCAGGGGATACTAGATGAAACGGAGTATCTGGACCCTTTTCAGTCTGGCTTCAGGCGGGGCTTTGGGACGGAGACAGCCTTGGTCGCCCTGTTGGATGATCTTCGCCGAGGACTGGACAGGGGGAGTGCATCCCTGCTGGTCCTTTTGGACCTCTCAGCGGCTTTCGATACCATCGACCATGGTATCCTTCTGGGCCGATTGGCCGAGTTGGGACTAGGGGGCACTGCTTTGCAGTGGTTCCATTCCTACTTGGCTGACAGGTCCCAGATGGTGATGCTGGGAGATGCCTGTTCGGTGCCCTGCCCTTTACAGTGTGGGGTGCCACAGGGTTCTATTCTGTCTCCCATGCTTTTCAACATCTACATGAAACCGTTGGGAGAGATCATCCGGGGATTTGGAGTTGGGTGTCACCAATATGCTGATGATACCCAACTCTATCTCTCCTTGCCATCTCGCTCCAGGGAGGCTGTGGAAGTCCTAGAGCGCTGCCTGGAGGCGGTTGGGGTCTGGATGAGGGCTAATAGGTTGAGATTGAATCCAGAAAAGACAGAGGTCCTACTGGTCAGGAAAGCTTCGATGCAGGTACTGAGTCATCTGCCCGTTCTGAATGGGGTTGCACTCCCCCTGCAGGAACAGGTGCGCAGCTTGGGAGTACTTCTGGATTCACAGCTCTCCCTGGAAAGCCAGGTGGCGGCTGTGGCCAGGTGTGCGTTTGCCCAGCTTCGGCTGGTGCGCCAGCTTCGGCCGTACTTGAGTCGATCGGACCTGACCACGGTGGTCCACGCCTTAGTGACTTCAAGACTGGATTACTGCAACGCGCTCTACGTTGGGCTGCCCTTGAAGACGGTTCGGAAACTGCAATTAGTGCAGAATGCGGTGGCCCGGGTGGTAGCTGGAGCTAGGCGGTTTGACTCTGTTGAGCCGCTGCTTCAGCGGCTGCACTGGCTGCCCATTCGTTTCCGAGCCCAATTCAAGGTGCTGGTAATGACCTTTAAAGCCCTTCACGGTTTGGGTCCAGGATATCTGAGGGACCGCCTTCTCCCATACATTCCGGCCCGCTCTCTTAGGTCATCTGAGGGGGCTCTCCTGCGTGTACCACCTCTATCGCAAGTTAGGGGAGTGGCAACACGTGGGCGAGCCTTCTCTGCTGTGGCGCCACAACTGTGGAACTCCCTGCCAGGGGATCTGAGAACCACCCCCTCCCTCATGACTTTTCGGCGAGGGCTCAAAACATTTTTGTTTCGTCTCGCGTTTGGGTGATGGGTTGTGGCCTGCCTTGGTTTTTATTGATATTATTGTTTTTATTGTTTTTAAATTATGTATTTAAACTTTCTGTATTTTAAACTGTTTTTAATTTTTGTTGTAAGCCGCCTTGGGCATTTGCCTCGGCATGGGATAAGGCGGGATATAATTTTTTTAAATAAATAAATAAATAAATAATGTAGGCAAGAAAAAAAATGGTATAAAACATACTAAAAGGTTTTATACCATTGAATACACCTCATAAGCTGCTGGAATAGCTTGTACTTAAGGATATTTCAAATATCAATATTTATTCTGGGTTCCTGGCAGACCAGGACAAGAGTGAAGATGGAAAGTTAGGATTTCAAACGCTATGAAGTGAAAAGCCTTTTGGGAAGCCGCAACAGGTGGCCTCATCAATAAATTTGGCAAACCAGCCATCACTCTTTCCAATTCAAGTGTGAATAGGACACAACTGCCAAGGAAAAATGCAAATGTAGCTGCAAGTTAAGAAAGTTTTAACTGTGTGTCTTCAGGGATGTGTAAGAGCTTAATAGTCTGCCTCAGGCTCCTAGTCAGACTGTTGGCAGGGAGAGGGCAGCAGATCATGCTGCAACTGTGCTGCCTTCAGAAGCTGACGTGTTCTTAGACATTCATCGTAAGAAGTATTTTTAAATTTTATTTTTCTTCAGAATTACCAATGTCAATTTAGTCAAGTTCAAAGTTCAGAAATATTTCTGTCTAAATATTTATAAAATATGACATGATCCTCAACATACTCATTTAGACAGAAACCTGTGGAATTATATATCCTACCTAGGAACACAGTGACAGGAGCTTTCAAAAGAGATTGTTAGATCATTGTCTGTCTTTTCTGCTATGTAATAACAAGGGTGAAAGGGAAAGATATAACCAACTGAATGCAGATTTCCAGAGAATAGCAAGGAGAGATAAGAAGGCCTTCTTAAATAAACAATGCAAAGAAATCCATGAAAACAACAGAATGGGGAGGACTAGAGATTTCTTCAAGAAAATTGGAGATATCAAGGGAACGTTTTGTGCAAAGATGGGCATGATAAAGGACAAAAAAGGCAGGGACCTAACAGAAGCAGAAAAGATTAAGAAGAGATGGCAAGAATACACAGAAGAACTAAACAAGAAAGATCTGAATGTTCCTGATGACCACGCTGGTGTGGTCACTGACCCAGAGCCGGACATCCTAGAGAGTGAAGTCAAGTGGGCCTTAGGTAGCATTACTAACAACAAAGCTAGCGGAGATGATAATATCCCAGCTGAGTTACTTAAAATCCTAAATGATGAGGCTTTTAAAGTGCTGCACTCAATATGCCAACAAATTTTGAAAACTCAGCAGTGGCCAAAGGATTGGAAAAGGTCAGTTTACGTTCCAATTCCAAAGAAGGGCAATGCCAAAGAGTGTTCAAACTACCGTACAATTGCACTCATTTATTTATTTATTTATTTATTTACAGTATTTTTATCCCGCCTTTCTCCCCGAAGGGACATTTCACATGCTAGCAAGGTTATGCTCAAAATCCTACAAGCTAGGCTTCAGCAGTATGTGAACCGAGAACTACCAGAAGTACAAGCTGGGTTTCGAAGAGGCAGAGGAACTAGAGATCAAATTGCCAACATGCACTGGATCATGGAGAAAGCACGAGAGTTCCCAAAAAAATTTATTTCTGTTTCATTTACTATGCAAAAGCCTTTGATTGTGTGGATCACAACAAATTGTGGAAAATTCTTAAAGAGATGGGGGTACCAGACCACCTTACCTGTCTCCTGAGAAACCTGTATGCGGGTCAAGAAGCAACAGTTCGAACCGGCCATGGAACAACCGATTGGTTCAACATTGGGAAGGGAGTACGGCAAGGCTGCATATTGTCACCCTGCTTATTTAACTTATATGCAGAGTACATCATGAGAAATGCAAGGCTGAATGAATCGCAAGCCGGAATCAAGATTGCCGGGAGAAATATCAACAACCTCAGATATGCGGATGATACCACCCTAATGGCAGAAAGTGAAGAAGAACTAAAGAGCCTCTTGATGAGGGTGAAAGAGGAGAGTGCAAAAGTTGGCTTGAAACTCAACATTAATAAAACTAAGATCATGGCATCTGATCCCATCAATTCCTGGCAAATAGAAGGGGCAGAAATGGAAGCAGTAACAGATTTTACTTTTTTGGGCTCCAAGATCACTGCAGACGGAGACAGCAGCCATGAAATTAAAAGACGCTTACTCCTTGGAAGGAAAGCTATGGCAAATTTAGATAGCATAATAAAAAGCAGAGATATCACCATGCCAACAAAAGTTCGCATTCCCAGTAGCAATGTATGGCTGCGAGAGTTGGACCATAAGGAAGGCTGAGCGCCGAAGAATAGATGCTTTCGAACTGTGGTCCTGGAGAAGGCACTTGAGAGTCCCTTGGACTGCTAGGAGATCAAATCAGTCAATCCTAAATGAAATCAACCCTGACTGTTCCCTGGAAGGACAGGTACTGAGGCTGAAGTTCAAATATTTTGGCCACCTAATGCGAAGGGAGGACTCTCTGGAGAAGACTCTGATGCTGGGAAAGATTGAAGGCAAAAGGAGAAGGGTAAGGCAAAGGATGAGATGGTTAGACAGCATCACCGATGCAACGAACATGAAAATGAGCGAACTCAGGAAGATAGTGGAGGACAGGAAGGCCTGGAGGGATGTGGTTCATGGGATCACGAAGGGTCGGACACGACTTAACGACTGAATAACAACAATATCCTACCAGCTCAGGGCTGGTATTTTACAGGGCCCAATGCAAACTGGCCCCATGGATCCCCTCCTACTTGTATGGCCGCATAAGAGGCATGTGCCCACAGCCACATGAAGGTTATCGACACAGCAGTGATCTCAGGGACCCACAGTGGGCACTTCTGAGAGCCTTGAGCCGTCAGCAGCAGCCTGATAATGTCAAACGCTGGTACCAATTCTGCACCAGCCCACCAGCCCACAATGTGCATGGACATTCCTACAACATTTTCTTGCATGTGAGAAACCATGTCCTCAGAAGAGGTTCTCAATGCTTTTTCTGTGACAAAAAAAATTGAAGTATTGTACTACTGTAATTATTAGCCAGTTGTTTTGGTCATAGCAACAGGAAAATATCTAGTTCCTTTTTAATTCATTCCAATGAAGCAGTCACATTTCTAGGGATTATCAATGGCTGATTACTAGAATCACAGGTTTTCAAGGTGTTAAGACACAAAACTGCATCCTTGTTGTCGCTTGTTGAAACACCCAAAGATACTGAAATTCCTTCATATTTCTTATTTCCATTATCTCCATTGTAGGAAGACAATGCTCCATTCAGCTCAGGGCCATCTTAGGGACCAGCATGTACAAATCTAACAGCCCAATCCTATCTAGAATGCACCTAAGGCGGCCACTGCATCCAAGTCAGGATTGGGCCCGTGCCGGTGAAGCTGGAGCGCTCCTCAGGGGGAAGGAACATTTGTCCTTTTCCCTCGGGTAGATCCCCAGCAGGTCCAATGGGCCTCCTTGGATGGGTGCTGGCAAAATAGCAAATCCAGGAGGCCCGTGTAAGGCCCAACAGGCCCAGAAAGGGGGCTAGAATTTGGTGGAACGCACCGCCGATGATCCTTCCCACCTCCTGGGCTCAGCGGGCCAATCCGGCCCCCACGGAATGCTACGTTCTGCCCTCCCCCTGCCCTGACCGGTGGAAAACCTACCTTCCCTGGCAGGCGCAGCTCCAGATCTGGGGCAGAGTTAGTGGCACCAGCCTCTCTACTGGCACCGCTTACTCGCCAGGTGTCGAAAACGTGCCTTACAGCACAATTACGACACCCAGCACCGGCAGAGCTGTCGGTCCACCGTTGCTCCTGTAGACAGGAGGATTGCACTGTAAATGTCAAACATCAGCATTGCCAAACATCCTTGATAAAGCTCCTTATTGGGCTTGAGTTTCCATTGTGTCACATTTGAGCCGTTACCAGACAAAGCTGCTCCTCTGCCTCCTTGTTCCTTGACATGTTTGTACTGAGTGTTCCCCACCCCCACCCTGCCTCTGAGCTCTGACTGGTTTTTAAGCATACTTAAGTAGGTAAGTCGCTACACTCTGGAACATCATTCCACAGGCTAATAGGACTCACTATTAAGTCTTTACTGCTAATCAATAGAGGGAACTCTGAACTTTATTTAGTCTGTATCTTGAGTGATTGTTTACTGAATGAAAACTAGAGCACATGAGCAGGCCATTAATGCACAGAGAGAAGGCCACACTTTCCAGGGTCTGCTCTGACACCACTACTTAACAGGGCAACTACACCGGGAAAAGTGTAGTGCTCACATTTGCTGCTGCTTTTGCAGATAATAGCTGCAAAAACCTTCATTTGTGACAGGAACACTTCTGCAGTATCGCTATATTGTTTCAAGTGTAGTCATTTCCACCCCTTGGTCCCTCTGTGTGCATCATTCTCCTTCACAGAGCATAGCAGAAGCACAACAGTCTTTGTTGCTAAAAGTGGAAGTGGTCCTCACATTATGACTTACAGCCATCACAGCTTTAATGGGTTGAGTTGACCATCACAACATTCTGGACTGGAACATAGCACAGGAAGCTCCCATGCCAACATCAGCAGCCTCTCAGCAATGCAGCACAGTTTATGGAAACTCTTAATACCAGGTACTGGAATGACGTTATCGTGGGACACAGGGCCAGCCTTAGGCAGCACGGGGGCCCAATTGGGGTGGGACTTACAGGGGGTATGACGCAATGATGTCATCACGTCATTGCGTCACTGCCAATCAGCTCCGAAGTGGCTCAATTTTGAGCCAATCAGAGCCAAGGGCGGGTGGAAGGGCCCAACGCAAGCTTGAAATCACTCGAGCTACCACAACCGCACTACCTGGACTCCAGGTAAGCGCTGCCAGGAAGGAGGCCGCCCAGCACAGGGCCCCCTGGCGGGGTGGGTCCCAATTTGGCCCAATCAGCCCAAAGCTGGCCCTGGTGGGACTGGAACAGATTACATTACAGTTGTGGCAGAAGATAAGTCATTGCCCAGGAGCTATTTCTAACAGTTTCTTGAGATATACGGCACATTGGATCAGGATGGTAAATGAAAATTGAATTGAGGGGTTCAACTTTAATTCATTGTTATGGGGCAATGAATAGGTGTGAAAGGGGTTTGTCCAAAAGCACTAGAACTGTGTAGCCACTTGTTTTGGGGACTGCCATTTATATTTCCCAAAACGCCCCATCAATGTGGGCATTTGGGGAAAATAAAATGGTAGCTCCCAGAAAAAAATGGCAGCCAGTGGCGTTCCTAGAGGGGGACGGGACTGTAAGTTGCGCACAGGTCAGTTCAACATTACACGGTGGCCCTGCCCACTTGCCATCGGAGCCATTCCAAGCAGTGAAGACAATGCGCAGGGAGTCTCCTGAGCGCTGCCTTTGCTGCTCACAATGGCTCCGATGACAAGTGAGCGGGGACACCGTATAACTCTGGATAGACCTGTGTGCAACTTACAGTCCCGCCCACTCTCTAGGAACGCCACTGATGGCAGCCCCTGCTGACCGCTGCCATTTTCCTCCACAATGCCCCAGGCCGTATCTAGGGCATTGTGAGAAAATAAAATGATGGCCACTAGGTGAGCCACATAAATCAATGAACAGAAAGAAAAGCCAGAGAAAAAAATATAATGGCACAAAACTGAGTGTGAGTAAAGATTGTATGAATAAATATCTGAAAAAAAATAATGAATAAATAACTAAACAAGATACATTTTTAATAATGAAAACAAAATGAATAATTACAAAACCAATCTTTTGCATGATTTTTCCTTGTTTCATGTGTTTTATGTAATGTGTTCTCTGGCTTTATCCATTAAAGGAAAAATGTAAAAATGTGCAGAGAAGGGGCACGCAATGCCTGAAGAGAATATAGAATGTGTTTTTTACATTACATTAAGCTATTACTCATTGTATCAGTTTGATGTGCTTGGGAGGGGATTGTCATTCCTAGCACTAATTCAGACATTCTCTCCCCCCCCCCCCCCAAACTATCTAAGAGCTGGCATGTTTAAGATAGCAGAAAAATGGACTATGAAATTCAGCTATGAAATTTTTGAATTTCCAGAATATGAGAAGGGAGCGGGGGGGGGGGGGATCTAATCATGTATTTTGTGACATGGACACCAACTTACGTATTAAAGATTAATTGAGACTGATAACACCTCTCACATTGGCAAGCAATAAGCCAAAATGAAAACACCAGCTGCACCTTTAAATGTTAAAAAAACCATGGTTTATTACATTAAAATTCACAGCAAAAAAGAGAACCTGGACATTTTTCATGGCTTCCCTGGAATAGAGTCAATATCCCTGCCGAGCTGCTGAAACTCATTCAGTGAGGTCACAGAAAGGACAGCCTATAAGAGAAACCTGAAAATAAATATTGTTTCGCTAGAAGTCGTATTTTGCCGAGAAACATACAGTAACTCACTGACTTATTTTTCATTCCCTGGACAAAAAAATCCTCACAACCCACTTTTTTTCCCCTGTGGAAGAGAAGGAAATTTAAAAATGCTTTGTGCTAAAGTCATTTTTGAAAAGCTGCTCTACAGCTGAGAAACTGACCCTCAGGAACTGCCCTGATCTGTCGGCATAGTAACAAAGAACATGAATTAACTGGCTTTCAATAGCTTCCAATCGAAAATCAGCACATCCCACAAAACATGCTTCTCATGCCTGATGGCGCTATTGAGAACAATAATCACTGTTATTACGGAATGCGACTGACTGCTTCGTACAAGAGTTTTACGTGTGTTTGTGTAAAACACAGTGTTGTTTTCCCAAGGTAGAAGCTGTGACTTTTCCTCATGTTGTTTCCACCTCATGACTGACAGTTCCTTGGTTAACAGGTTGCCATTTTTTCCCCTTGATTAATATTCTAATCATTGCATTTGGTAATGACGAATATGAATGGGAAGCAAGACTGTGAATGAGTAATTTAAATCTTTAACAAATTCCCATTTGTTTTTCATGGCTTACAAAGGGACATTGTATGCAGTATTGCTAAAGGCAAGTTATATATATATAAATCTGGTTTCATGAAAAAAAGATAGATAACCAAGCCTACAAATATTAAAACACGTCAATGTAAAATCCAGTACCCTGAAAAAATAAAATATAAAAATGCATATAATAATAAAACATGCGCAGAACAGCAACAAGTGTATCATCTGTCAAACACACAGGTAAATAAACCTGTTTTGACTTGATGCCTAAAAATTTAATAACATCAATGCCACACAATAGTCTCTGGTGAGGGTCTTCCAGAAATAGGGCACCACCACAGAAAAGGCCCTATCCCCACCACATCACCACCTAACCTCTGAAGTGGCAGTGCTTGAAGCAGAGCCTCTGAAGAGGATCTAAAAAGACCAAGCAGGTTTATAATAATATCAACTAACAATAATAATGTTGAGCAAAGAGGCACTTTTTTAAGTGGTAGTTCTCTTATACAGCAAGTCCTCACTTAAAAACGTTTCATTTTAAAGTCATTTCATTTTAAAGTTGATGGGAAAATGCCATAGGAACATTTATGTATATTTTAGCCTATGGTAATTTCATTATAAGTTGTTTCGCTTAAAGTCGCAGTTTCCAAGAAGAACTTATTGGCAACTTTAAGTGAGGACTTGCTGTATTTATAGGCTTACCATCCGTCTCAGAAAACCCGGAACTGTCCCGGGTTCAGGGGTCTGGTCCCAAGTCAGTCCCGGGCTTTCCGGGCCCGGTGAAGCCGCCGCCGCTTTTAAGTTTAAAATATACCTTTTTCCGGCGCTACCATCTTGTACTGTACTGCCTCATGTGCCCTCATGAGATTTGGGCACTGCCATCTTGGATCTCGCGAGATTTTATGAGATCCAAGATGGTGTTGTCGAAAAAAAGGTAAGTTTTAAAAGCGACGGTAGCTTGAGGGGGCAGGAGTCCTGGCCGGCTTGGATGCAGCCAGCCAAGCTCCAGGGGCAGCAGAGACGGAGACAATGAAGAAGACAATGAAGACGAGATGATGGCGGCAGCTTGAGGGGGCAGGAGTCCTGGCCGGCTCGGATGCAGCCGGCCAGGCTCCGGCAGCGGACACAACGAAAAGACAACTAAGACGATGACGAAGAAGATGAAGAGATTATGGCAGGCGGCCGCGACAACGATGGCAGCGGTGGCAATGGTGGCGGCGGCAGAATGGTGGCAATGGCGGCGGGACAGGCAAGTAAATTAATTAATTAATTAAGTTGTAAATAAATAAATAAATAAAACCCACCAAAACATTTCATTATAAATAAAGAAAGAATTCGGCCACCCTTTAGGTGGCAAGTGGGCACTTCATGACTACATTTTTTTTATTTTATTGTAATTAATTAATTACTTGTTGGGGGTGTCCCAGTTTAGAACTGGGAAAATATGGTAAGCCTATGTATTTGTATTCTGCAGGGGAAGCAATAGAAGCAATTCAACAGCATGAGGGAGGCGGGAGGAACCATAAGTTGGTTTCTGCCTAATTCCTGAATTTCCTGGCAAGCTACAATGTCATAAACAGGAACTCTAGCAAAGCCCTAGGTTGAGACCTAAAAAGTAGGTATCTGACTGAGGAAAAAGCCAGAAGTTCTCTGCTTTTTCAAAGAGCTAACGGTTAGCTCAGATCAGTGGTTCCCAAACTTTTTAGTACCGGGACCTACTTTTTAAAATGACACTATCGGGACCCACCTAGCTTTACGAGGCTTTAAAAAAAGGTGAGCTAGAAATATTTTATTTATTTATTTATTTGTTTACAAGTAATATTTTATTTATTTGCAAAAAAACCTCAATCCATTTCTCATAATGAGGCAGCCCTAATAAATAGCCTCAAGGCTTGAGGGGCTTAGTTATGTGTCCCAGCCTTCCCCTGCCCCCACTATCTGTCATTGACAGACTTAGAAACACACACACACACACACACACACACACACACACACACACACACGTCGCTCAAACATTTATCTCCCTATATTGACACAAACTTGCAAACTGCAGGAGTTCTGCTCTTTGAATGGTAATTAGCAGCTACGTATCTGATTTTTGAATAGCCTCGGGGCTTGAGGCCATTACTTATCTGATCTTTCCATCACCCGTGTTTTCATTGGAGGTTCTGCAGGACCCACCAGAAATAGGTCCGCAACCCTTACCCACCAAGTGAATGAGAAACACTGGTTAGAGAAATACAAGTTTGAGAAGCACTGGCTTCGAGGCAAATCACTTGGCAACAGTAGCGTCACCAGGACGCGCGTCACCCTGGGGCAGGGGGCGCGTGTCACCCTAGTGACGCTACAATATCGGCGCGGGGGGGGACCCGGCTCCCCCCCCGCGTCACCCTCCGGACGCTCCGAGGCCGGCCCAGGAGCCGGCCTCGGAGCGTCCGACCCCATCGGGTATTTCCCGGATTTTTCGCGCATGCGCAGACCCGTTTTGAGGGCAAAAAGCCCTTCTAAGGCCCAGGCAGCGCGTCCATCCGGGTATTTCCCGGATTTTCGCACATGCGCAGACCCGTTTTTGAGGGCTTTTTGCCCTCAAAACAGGTCTGCGCATGCGCGAAAATCTGGGAAATACCCGGATGGACGCGCTGCCTGGGCCTTAGAAGGGCTTTTTGCCCTCAAAACGGGTCTGCGCATGCGCAAAAAATCCGGGAAATACCCGGATAGACGCGCTGCCTGGGCCTTCTTTCAGAAGGCCCTGGAGTGCCGACGGGCTCGGATGCTCCAAGGCCGGCTCCCGGGTCTCGGAGCGTCCGAAGGGTGTCGCGCGTCACGGAGGTGGTGCGCGTGGGGTGCGCGCGTCACGGAGGTGGCGCGCGTCACCCAGGGGCGCCCTGCCCCTCCGCCACGCTCCAGCGACGCCCCTGCTTGGCAACACCTTTTCAGGAGCCTACCATTGCCCGTTCTAGCAGTAACAGCAACAGTACTATAATAAACGTGACAGGAAAAGAATATACAGGACTCCTAGGAAAGGCACTGCCTTCCCTCATGCTACCCTCAGCAGAAGCAAGAGTAGTGCTTTGAGAGGGAATATGGTTGCTGGATGCTTCAGTGTGGAGTGCTTGGGATACAGCCTTCGCTTGTATTCCCATATATATTTTTCACCATGTCCTCCACTCAACATCTAAGGTCCTGCTCCAGGTATCCTTGACAACTAAAGGTATTCATTCAACTGGTGTCCATTCAGATTAGGACTGCCTCATTAGTAACGCCATCTTCATAGCATCCCCTGGAAGGCCCACCTAGGCCCAGCACTAAATGTATTCAGATGCTGTGTAAAGAGCCTGCTTTTGATGAAGGTCATTGGGATTAACTGATCAATTCAGTGCTTCTTTTGAAGCCATAATTTTCCTTCTTTCTATAGTTTCCTGCCATTTTATTTGTGCTGGAGGGTTTTTCTTATCATTTTATTATTTCTGTTGCGCCAGTGTGTGCATTGATTATTGAGTGGAGTTTATAATTAATGTTTATTCATTCCTTTGAGGTTTTAGAAAAAATTAAGTAGGGATACAATTTTGCAGAATAAATAAATGGCACTTGCAGTTGAGTGCTGAAGAAGTGGCATTGTGAGGGAGAGCAGCACTAGGCAGCCCTCTAACAGGAGGTTATACTGTTCTCCAGTAGTGTCCATGTGAGGTTGCTGGGGACTCTGGGGCATAGTCCTATATTGGGACCCCATGGGCCCTCTCCCCCAGATGGTGCAATGAGTGTTACTGTTGGTACTAAGTGTAACATACGAGGGTTAAAAATAGTAACTAAAGTCTATTCCAGGGGTTCTCAACGCCTTCCCAACTGAGTACCACCTCCAGCGCCACTCTCCTGCTGTGTACCACCTGAAGTGTCTGGCGATGACATCATCCCCAGTTACTTCTGGGTTTTCAGGTTTTGGGAGGCCAGAAAACACAGGTAGGAGACTCTGCACAGGTGGGAGGGCCCTTCTCTGCTTTCTCGAGAGGCTCAGCCAAAAGGCAGGAGCCTCTCAGGAGCAAAAATGCGCCACCGAAAACGTTGTGTCGGAGCAGGGTTCTGGTGGTCCAGCAACTTGAGTACCACCAGCAGTCGGCCAAAGTACCACTGATGGTACTAGTGCCACTGGCTGAGAACCCCTGGCCTATTCTATTCCTCGATTACATAGGCTTGAGCCTGCCCTCCTCCTTCAAAGAATGGGTACAAAACAAACACAATGATGAAGACTGAGCATGCTCAGACTTAACTAATTTGAACAAATGACCACTAAGTGGCAACCATAGGAACATATATTACATTAAGGGTTCTGGGATTGGCCTGGCCAGGTGGGCCCTCTGATAGGCATGGACCCTCAGCCACTGCCCTATCAGGCCAACCTCTGATGCCACCCATGCTGTCTTCTGTGAGCTGTTGTCAATACACTGCCACAAAGAGGATTGCTGCATTGAAAGTCCCCAAGGCAGTGTTGCAGTTTTTCTGAGGAGCAGTAACTATGTGCAGAATGGAAGGGACATGAAGGGACTATTTTATAAAGAACTTCACTAGTCTGTAAAAAGATGGTTGCTAGAGGGGTAATGTAAAGATTCTCAGCAGAAAATCATTCCCTTCCTAATTAGTTCTAATTACATGTGTAAGTGTTGGGCTTGACCTGTGCTATACATGAAAAGGTGTGGATGGAAGTGTCATTATTCCATTTCAACTTCTCAGATGGTAGACTTTGTTTCCTTGATGTAATGGTGGCCAGGTTTTCTCATGAATATAGATCAAGTTCACTTGTTATGTAAAAAGGTTAATGTTGTTTACATGTTGGTATGGAGGGATTATGGTGGAGGCCATAAGTGAAATGCCAGCAATATCAGAAGGCTGCTGAACAATCTCAATTATTT
The DNA here is from genome assembly GCA_026170595.1 of Plestiodon gilberti rubricaudatus. Classification (NCBI taxonomy): domain Eukaryota; kingdom Metazoa; phylum Chordata; class Lepidosauria; order Squamata; family Scincidae; genus Plestiodon; species Plestiodon gilberti. The sequence continues at coordinate 83,408,144 of JANXHW010000001.1, forward strand.
GTTCACATCTGGAAATATTCATCTGTATCCAAGTTGCCATCCACTTTAAATCTCTGCCAGTCAAAATATAGTCTAGTGTTTATAGTACAAACCTGTGAACTAGGTAGTCCCTGGTTCCAAAATTATCTATGCCATAATCCACTAGATGTCCTTGCAGAAGCCACTATCACTTGGCCGCAATGAAAGAGACAATGTGAGGCTCTTATTAAAAGGACTTCTTAGTTATCCAGAATTGCCCTTCTGTAATATGGAAACAAATAAAAAATGGAACTGCACGGAAATTGTGATGATTATTGAACTACTAATGTACGTGAAGTGCTCTGAATGCTTTCAATTGCTATAATAATAAAGATACTCTTTATAATTCCTTTTAACTGCTTTTAATGTTTTTACTTAACTGTTTTATTATTGTATTTTATTTTCTGTTGTGAACAGCTCTGAGCACTGGAAAAGCGGTATAAAAATCATTTAAATAAATAAATAAATAATTTTGTCTTTATCAGCTGTGGATACAAATTAAAGCCATGGGGGGGGGGGTAATGCGAAATACATTTTTTTTAAATTCCAATTTCTCTCCACTAGCTTTACATTAATGATAAATTACATGCCTAAGGCCCCAATCCTATTGAGAACTAGCGTTCCAGCAGCACAAGTTTCTTTATGGCGGCATGAAAGATGGGGGCACTGTCACATGCTGCCAGGTTTCTGCCACAAACAGTGAGAGGCACGGCCTGCACCACAGTGACTCCAGGAGGCTCAACAGGCACCAGTAAGTTGGCGGTGGGGGTGGGCCATGAGCAGGGAGGGGGAGTAATGGGATATATTGCGGGAGGATCCAAAGGGTGTGTCAGGAGAGGGAAGGGACAGATCCAGTGGCAGTCATGCATGCCAGATCATATCTCCCATTTATCTTCCTGCCCCACTCCCTGGCTCTTCTCAGACTTGTGCCAGCTATACAGGCACAATAGGCAATTGGGCAGCCTACTAGGAGGTAGGGTCCTCCTGCAGGCTATTTGATCACCTCCCCCCCCCCGCATAGCATGCAGTACAGCCTCCGTTGGCACGGCTACATGCTATAATTTATTCTGCATGCTACTATTTATTCACAATAAATGAATTATTAAACAAAATGTGGAACTATGCCTTGATGGCAAAAATGGCTAACTACTGTATATACAGATCTAGATAAATGGACTTCTTCCATAAATGTCTGTTCTGCCAATAATCTATATCCATAAGTGTACAAATGTGTTTTTGACATTCTAACCACCATGATCTCATATGTATTTCTCATGAGTCAAATCTGTAAAAATTCAAGTTTCATAAGGCCAGCAGCAGCCACTGCCAAAAGCATGCATCCTAATGTTCCACACTATCCTCAAACCAATAAAATCAGATACAATACATTTTGCTGATTTAGCATTCTTGATCTGCAAAGTATGATCTGTATTTGAAAGCACTCTGTTTCATGCAAGACATATCCTTTGCTGTTTCACTCTAATCAAGGGAAACCACTAAGTGTATCCACTGATATCATCATCTTGCTAGTTTCCATCAGTTACCTTCAGGAATAAGATTGATAAACCACTAATTTATGTTATATACTGCCATCTGCTGTGTCTCCCAGCAAACTGCAGTCAGAGATTGAGTCCGGAGGAATTGAACGGCCCCGTATTTTGAATGTAATTACAATATAATGATGAGTAACTATTACTCTCATTCTGTTTGACAAGGGGTTAATATTCTGTTGGGAATAGGTCCATACAAATAGCCAAATAAAATGATGCAGATACTCACAATTAAATTTAATTATTCCCACCCAATGACACTAAACAGATCATCTGCATTTTTCTTATATGAACACCAACTTGTAAACAATGGGTTTATAGAGGTAGTCATTTTCATCAGCATGAAAAAGACCTTGTAAAACAGTCATATGGTTCTTAAATCATCTCCTCATAGTATAACAGAATAAGCCTGCTGAGACTGCTGAAACCTTTGGGGAAAATTCTGTTACTCCACACATTGTATTATATGATTTGTGGCATATTTCTTCCCAGTTGATCTGCTGCAATATCTCTTGTCCTCTTCCTGATAATGGAACACATAATAAAAGGACAATCATGGCTCTAGTCTTCCTCCAAAGCAAGGAATGTCATTTGGTTATATTTCACACAAAACCTTTAAAAGACATGAGATGAGCCCTATGCAGGTGTTTTGTCTGCCATACCCATAGTGGGGGGAAACAGGCGGCTAGTCATCCATCCACATCAGTGTGCTTCCTGACCACGTACACTAGCATGCTCCACCCAGGTTTGCCTGCAGAAGCAAGCACTGGTCAAAGGGAGAGATTCCCCCCCAGGTTTATAACTCTGGGCAGCTAAGGTTCCAAATCATGGAAAGTCTCCCTACATTTAGAGCTTGCCTCTGCAGACAAGTACTGAACATAGGGTTTTTCTGGGGGGGGGGGTTGACCAGGGAGCACATCAGAGCAGGGGTGTAACTAGACAGCATGCTCCTGTTTTCCTCCATCATTGATGGTATATCTACCACCTGCGTAGGGCTTTAGAGTTGTTGCTGCGGTTAATAAGAATGTTGTCGTTCTTAGTTAAACATATGGCTTGAACTAGGCTTACCAGATCTCCAACCGGGACAGAGTGCTAGACCTTTAGGAGAAGGAATGTGGGCAGGTGTAGCTTGTTAAACCTTAGAGCACAATCCTAGGCATGTCTACTCAGAAGCAAGCCCCATTGAATGCAATGGTGCAGGGTTTCTCTATGCCTAGGATTGTGCTCTAAGGTTTAACAAGCTACACCTGCCCACATTCCTTCTCCTAAAGGTCTAGCACTCTGTTCCGGTTGGAGATCTGGTAAGCCTAAAGGCTTGAACCTATGTCCTCTACAGCTGTCATATACAACTTTATTTTGCTGTATAAACTTTCTGAACTTTTGTTGTTGAAAAGCAGTATGTAATTAATTAATAGTAACTTTTGACAACCCACCCACCCCAAACCGGAATGCAGCCTACTAGCTAGATACTAGCTAGATGAAATTAAAAGACGCTTACTCCTTGGAAGGAAAGCTATGGCAAACTTAGACAGCATAATAAAAAGCAGAGATATCACCATGCCAACAAAAGTTCGTATAGTCAGGGCGATGGTGTTCCCAGTAGCAATGTATGGTTGCGAGAGTTGGACCATAAGGAAGGCTGAGCGCCGAAGAATAGATGCTTTTGAACTGTGGTGCTGGAGAAGACTCCTGAGAGTCCCTTGGACTGCTAGGAGATCAAATCAGTCAATTCTAAATGAAATCAAGCCTGACTGTTCCCTGGAAGGACAGGTACTAAGGCTGAAACTCAAATATTTTGGCCACCTAATGCGAAGAGAGGACTCTCTGGAGAAGACTCTGATGCTGGGAAAGATTGAAGGCAAAAGGAGAAGGGGAAGGCCAAGGATGAGATGGTTAGACAGCATCACCGATGCAACAAACATGAAAATGAGCGGACTCAGGAAGATAGTGGAGGACAGGAAGGCCTGGCGGGATATGGTTCATGGGATCACGAAGGGTCGGACACGACTTAACGACTGAACAACAACAACAGCTAGATATGGTGGCCTACCCAGTCTTACAATCCTCCTCTTACAGCAGTCCCAGACAAGGAGGCTTATTGAGATTTTGGTGGGCTGCCAAAATATGACTGGTGGACTGCTTTCTTTCTCTAACTCAATCACTAACATTTGCGGCCCATGAGATGGTACATGGGAGGGTAAGAGAATAGAAGCCACCCTCATTGAGCAGCAATGCAGAGGAGGCCCAAGACATGGTGGAGGCAGAAGACAGATGGAGTATGCCCTGTGAATTCCAAGGCACATGTGTGCACATGGACATATGCACATGCACCTTTATTAAAATCTCTGTTAAGGTGGTGAAGTCACATGTGAAGGACTTCCAGGGCTGGGTGAGTTACAAGTTGCCCAGGCCTGCTCTAGCATGGCAATCAATATATCTATCTCCAGGTAAAGATCTACAAATTTTAGAACATGAGTTCCCAACTTTGTGGCAGCCTGTGGATGCCACAAGAATTCTGAGGACAGATAGTGTGTGCCACTGCAAAATGAAGCTTTGGATCCAGATGCACACACCATCAATCCATCTGAGCATATACTGTATATACCTTGACCTAATTCAGGCACACGCTTCTAATCTATCCACATCCAGGCAAATGCTTCTTTTCATTCATTTTGCCATTCTCCAGGGCTGGCCTAGCTATGAGGCTGACTGAAGCTGCCATTTTGAGTGGTGAGTTGGGACTGCACCCTACATCTACTCACCGCCACCTCAGGCCTGTTGTCACCCACCAAGCTGCTTCAGTTGGCTCTCCGATCCTCTTTCCATTCTCTGAGAGCGAGCAGGAAGAGGATCCCTTACCCTGAGTAGACCTCCACTGCCGCCGCCACCACCACCGGATGTAACATGCACTCCGTTGGCACGGCTGCATCAATGCAAAGGTTTTAGTTAGGATTAGGCTGTAAATCATTCAGTGCATATTAGTTACCAAGTCATACACTTTGACCATACTTTTGTATTCACAGCTAGGTTGGCTAAAGGGTTATCAAAGGCAGACTTTCAACAGAGTGTGATTTTAAATGTAGAATTTTGTCATTATTCTGGAGGAATTAAATCATCATAATACTGTCTGATCTTATGTCACTGCTGACAGTCTTCAGTAGTGAAACTATTGCTATTGGAGAGGCTACATGATTCTCTCTGTTCTCCAGAAGCAAACAGGACCCTACCTCTCCTCTGCCAGCTGTGACAGATGGATCCTGCTTTAGCCTGGGTGGGAACAACTCCAATAACAGAATGACTGTCTCCAGTTTCTTGACTTTGACCATGGTCTGGGTGGGGCTTTCGAATTGATTACAGTGCTGACTTCCATAACAGAGAAAAGCTGGCTGGCAAACTGCAAGAAAGAACTTCAACAACAAAGTCTGAGATTATGTTTGTTATATTTCATTATTCCAGTTGTAATTGTAGTAGTTACTTTCTGGGCTTGTTTTAAAGACAAGTGACCCTCTTGGGAAAAAAAAATTGAACCTTGATTTAATTCACAACACATTCACTTCAGTCCAATATACACTGGACATGATTTGTGAGCAAAAGCACAAGGTTCTGTTCATAGAGCTCTCCAACTATCAGTGCAAAAATGATGCTACCCAGGTCGATGGTGCTCTGCCCCCAGCAGCCAGTGTTTGCATGCAGTGCTCCTAAAAGCCAGTGTTTGCATGCAGCTGACGTGGCCAGCTTTGATTACACCAATCAAATAAGGGAGAAGGAACGTTGGGACCTCCTGTTGCCTCTTCACCCATCTCTTGACACCATTGATCATTTGTTACTGAGTAGCAGGGAAAGACTGAGCCTCCGAGACCAGAACAGTAAGTCACATAGCCTCCTGCTGCATTCCTGGTTCCATAAATCAGAGCGGCACATGAGATGGTACATGGGAGGGTAAGAGAATAGAAGCCACCCTCATTAAGCAGCAGTGCAGAGGAGGCCCAAGTCACAGTGGAGGCAGAAGCCAGATGGAGTACGTCCTGTGAATTCCAAGGCACACATGTGTGTACATGCACATATGTACATGCACCTTTATTAAAATCTCTGTTAAGGTGGTGAAGTCACATGTGAAGGACTTCCAGGGCTGGTCCAAAATCTCCTGATGCCTGAGGCAGCATGACGAATGCCGCTCGCCTTACCTGATTATGTGCCAGCTTCTGTTCCTCCCACTCTCCAGTGTTCTAGCTCAGCTCTCTCTTTCCCTCTACACTTCCTCTTCCTCGTTCCCTACTTCCTTTTACAATCCAGGGAGTGGAAGAAGGAGGAAGAACTGTGGAGGCAGGTAGGCAGGCAGGCAGAGATATGCACACCCCACCAACCGGCTGCCTGAGGCAACTATCTCATTTGGCCTCAGGGATGGGCCAGCTCTGAGGACTGTACCACCTGAATTTATAAATATTTAAATGAACTCTGGGACAGGCTGAACAAGGAACTCTCCTTTCCATTTTGCAGAACAAAGCTTCCATGCTTCCCGAGCCTCTTCTTCCCATAAACCTCCAAAACCAATAAGGTTTACCAGGAATCAAATGGATATCTTTTCCTATTATGAATAATGCTCAACTCTAATTATCCTTTAAATTATCTCTGTCCATTCTCAAGGGAAATCAACCATTCATGCCTTTTGATTAGCATAGTTTTGGGTATAGGAAATGAAGAATTTGCTGGTGGCTGCAACAAACATTTCAGATTTTTTTTTTTAGGTTGCAGTGTGGGAAAGGAAAAAGGATTTGTGCATGTGTCTGTACGTGTGGGTGTGTGAATGACTTCTTCCAGCATTCGTTGGCTGGCTCTAAGCCCAGAGGAAAAACATTTATCCACATTTCATTACATCAGGTAGTGATTATTGAGCTCTGTTGCCATCTGCAGTAAGCTCTCATTGTGTCTCTTCAGTGGGTACGAGTCTGCCTGCATTCCGAAATAAAAAACGGCCTATTTCTTTGCAGTCAGTGCATCTACTTCCTACCCTCTGGAGATACTGAGCAATAAACAAGCAGTCTTTGGTCAGTCTCCAAAGCAGCGTATCAGGCTTCCTGGAAAGAAGCCTGATTTTCATCCTAGCCTCAATCCAGGTTGTCTTTACTTATGGTTCCAGGATTTTTGCAAGCACAATTGTTCACATTTAATTGTGTCACAGCTTGGTTGTTTCTAATATCCTAATTACCTAGGCAGGGGCATAGCTACAACCCCACGGGGGGCCCACTCATCATGCACCCCCCTCGTGATGTCACAAGCCCCGCCCCTTTGGCGTTGGCCGGCGGCCAGATGCATCCTTCCTGGCTGGCCAGCAGTTTAAAAGATGCTGCTGGAGAGGCTGTGTCTGCGCAACCTTGCTGCAGCCTCTCTAGGACAAAGCCAGCGAGACTGGGAGTTAGAGAGGCTGCAGCAAGGTTGCGCAGGTGCAGCCTCTCCAGCAGCATCTTTTAAACTGCCGGCCAGCCAGGAAGGATGCATCCGACTGGCCACCGGCCGGGGGGGGGGGGTGCACAAACTTTGGGTAAGAAGAACACCCCCTCCAGCATGCCCTCCCAGGCTCTGCGAGGCCTAAAAAAGGCCATGTCAAGCTCCGGGGGGGGGGGCACTGTCGCCGCCGCGGCGCCAAAATTCGGTGGCAGCAGTGCACCCCCTTTGGAGCTCGACACTCCTTTGCCCGGGCCCCCCCACCCCCTCCTAACACCACTGTACCTATGTTTTGCTTTCTCAAATTCTTTGGAAATTGATACCCATGGCAAGTTCAGAAGGAGCTCAAATAGATACATTTTAGTGTACCAACTCTACCAAAGTTACAGATTCAAAACAATAGTGCTTTTGGGACCTCCAGTATGTGTTACAGTTGTTGTCCCCCTCCCCAGAATATAACATAAATAAATGGCCATTTTAGTGTGCCAAAGGGTCTGGGGGGGGGGGCTGCTGCTTCTGTCAAGGTTTGTGGGAGAAAACCTAAGGAATTTACAAAAATTCCTAAAAAAAGAGGGCAAGCAGTCAAGCAGGCAAACAATTGAAAAAATAGAGAAAATGCTACGTCATTCTGTAGGCAGAGGGGCTAATGAGAAACACCTGGCATGAGGTAACCTGGAATCTGATTAGTCAGCCAACAGGTGGCAGAGGTATAAATGTGTGACTATGTAGTACATTCATTCTGGCTAGCTGGCTATCTACTATTCTGGCTACAAGGAATGCTGTGTGATTCTTGCCTTGTGTGCTGTGTATTGGATCCATGGAATGCTGTAACTAAGATCTCTGCTTGTAAGTACAGAAAATTGAAACTTACCTTTGCCTCCAAGTCTTATCTTACTGAAAAGAATTCCAGGACATCTGGCTAAAAGTTCTAGCCTGCCTCCAGGGCTGCACTGCAGAGGGCGATAATTTCGAACAGCTTCTTCTGCAGGCCAACAGTGGCGATCTCCTGAAAAGTGGAAGTGGGCTTTTCAATGCAATTGCCATTGTTTAGAGTCTTGGGGAGGCCTGCAGCAGCAGCAGCCGCAGCCCCCCCCCCAGACCCTCTGGGGAGCTAGCAGGACAACCAGGTATATTTTAAAAAGTGTTTTGGGGTTGGGGTGGGTGTGATCTTGGAGCATGCCCCCGATGTTGGAGCTGGTCACCTTCCTTAAAGGCCTTTCACACACTTCTGGAAAAAGTGGTGGGTCACAACCCACCGCTTTGAGAACCCCTGCAATAGAGAGTGCTATCCTAGCTCAAAAACTCCATCCCTAGGGGCTACAGTTTATGTTGGAGCTAGATAAAAAAATCCTGCTTTGGGCTTTCTAGGAGAACACTTTTGGGATTCTCTTCCCCCTCTTCCTTTGGTCACTTTATTTCTTCTCTACTTCCTCACTTTCTAATCGCTTCACCTCAATATTCCCTTCTTCCCTCTCTCAAGCTTGTCCTTATCTTTCTTCCTTTTTTTCCTTCCCGTGTCTTCCTTCTGTCCCTGCTGTCTGCCTTGGGTTGTTCCCCACCTCACTCATGGCTATCACCTTTCTTCTCCAGTTTCAGCTCTGTCTCTCTCCTTGCTTTTCCTTCCCTCGGTTCCTCCTTTTCTCCCAATATGCTCTGATTTGTCCATTTTTTATTTTTTACTTTTGCCTTCCTTCCTGATTGCCAATGGGTATTGGTGAGAGAAAAGTTTTATTTTTTCGCAGATTTCGGTGTTTAGCCAAAACAATAGCAGAGAGAGGTGGTGTTTGTTTTTTGTTCCACATTTTTCCCCATTTTTATCAATTGTAACCACTTTAAAAGTGTACTAGGTAGGTGGTATAGGCTGTACAGTGTCAGCAGATGAAGAATGACGCAAAATTATGCAGTTTTATTTTAATTTACTTAGAACCATGGCAGGAGGCAGAGGGGCTTTAGGACTGAGCTTGCCCTGCTACAGTTTTGCACCCAGTCACAATTTTAAACTGAGAAGAAACTTCAATTGGCTTATAATAGATTTTTTTCTGTTTAAAATAGTACATGGGGCACAGTTGGGATTGAAATTGCAGTGAGGGCAAAGTTCTAAAAAGCCATCTCTGTGGTTCCACTTTGCTATGCATCATCCCCAGACCTGTATTTTAAAAATAAACCACCCACTCACTGGGCCACGTGGCATGCCTTGTGGCACATCTGAGTAGGCCGTTAGAAGGTCAACCATTTCACATCTGAATTTGTCAAACTCTTGTAGGTCTGCCATCAGGACTTGGTAATGGGGTGGTGGTGGCGGCGGCAGCGGCGGCAATGAGTATCTGTCCAACATCTTCTGAGATAAAGACTGGCGGCCTAATCCTGCATAAGGATCTGCAGCCAGCCCATAGGGCCGGCCACAGGATCCTCAGCCATTCCCAGACTGCTCTGGTGTAGGGCTGCCTGGGGTCTATGGGCCTCCTCGAATGTACGTTGGCTCTCGAGCCAATATACTTTTGGGATGGTGGGAAAAGGACCACCAAGCCCGGGAATGGGGACAGAGATATCGCAGCCGACATCCCTGCCCCCTCCCGGGCTGACTCGACCAATGGCCTCGCTGCCCAGCCTGCCCTCCCCCTGCCCTTGCACCCACAGGCCTTGCCTTGCTCCGGTGGCTGCAGGTTGGTTCCACGGCAGAGTGAGGGCTGCCGGCCTGTGCACTGGCGGCCCTTACTCCGAGGGTGCCGAAAATGCACCTCATGGTGTGTTATGGCACCCTCTGCCTGAGGAGTGTGCGCTCTGTAGGCGTAGGGTTATTCAGGACTGCACTGTGGGTAAAGAATTCGTTCTACTTCTTTGCATTATTTCATCTTAAAAGCAAAAGACTGCACTTATATGGAATATCTCTTGTACCACAAAGACTTTCTGAAGTTAACAGATTTTATGGCTGTCAGAAAGAAAAGAAACAAATGTGTGTGTGTGTGTGTGTAAAATATGTTTTTAGGGCTACATCAGATGCATTTTTGTCAGCTGTAACTTCCCAAACAAAAAAGGATCAAAAGGAGAAACTGGTGGCTGCAAGAAAGCACAGCAATGGCCTTATAATACTCCTAATGTGGACAAATTAATAAAATCTCAATATGAACCCTGCAATCATCACAATTGCAACCCAGTGTTTTCTTTGTATTCTGAAAATGTGCTTAATGAATGAAATGCAGGACTCATTAGGTTCATTTTTTAATGAGATCACTGGCTTATGTTATTGGTAACAGTAGTTGAATTCCTAGGTTTTTACTGATGTATAATTAGGTGTATTAATATTTATTGCTGGCACAGCTAATTGGCTAACGGTACACATGGGATTAGTTTTCATTTTGATTGTGAAAAGAACCACATTGTTCTGATTCTCATTCTTTTCAGTGGTTTCCTTGCTTATTTCCATTGGTTTCTAGCAGTCAGTCACTCTAGCATAAATGATCAGCAAGTTTATGTCCTCTCTCCTCAACACACAGTGCAATCCTTTCCAGCACTGGTGCAGCCACAATGCAGCCCCGAGGTAAGGGAACAAATGTTCCCTCACCTTGAAGAGGCCTCCGGCACAGCTACATTGGTGCTGGAAAGTTGGCTAGGATTGTGCTGACAGTCATTATGACAGCAGGGCCCAGGCTGAATACAGCCCCGTTTTTTGTTTTTTGCTACCTGGAGCTAGGCTTACCATCCATCCTGGAAAACCCAGGACCGTCCCGGTATCCGGGCTCCGGTCCCGGGCTTTCCGGGCCTGGTGAAGCCTCCTTCACCGCCGCTTTTAAAATGTTTAAAACTGTACCTTTTTTCCTGTAGGCCAACTTGGATATCACGAAATCTCACAAGATCCAAGATGGCAGTGCCCTAATTTCATGAGGGCAGCAAGTGGGCCCACTTTTTAAAAACTATTAGTTAATTAATAACTAATTAAATTAAATGGGGGGGGGGGTTGTCCTGGTTTAGTGCCAGAAAAATTTGGTAACCCTACCTGGAGCCCAGTTGAGAAAATAAGAAGTGTATGTTCTGCTTGCTGCTTGATAACAGTGCAGGAACTGATAGATTGAGAAATGGTTGTTTGAACATAGTCACTTTTTTCCAGCAAGTTTTTTTTTAATAACCTTTCTGGCAGATGAAGCAACATCCTATCCATAATGGAATAAAACATGAAGGCTACACACCTTCTTGGGAGTATGTTCCATTGCATTCAGGGGTTAATCATATGAATATGTGAAGCTATCAAAGTCCGACTTGGGTCCATTTAGACTTAGTATTGTCTAGGATGGCAGCTCCCTGAGGTCTTGCCCAGAAGTCTTCCAAGCTCCGTTGCCAGAGATCTAATCAAGAAGCATGTGCTCTAGTGCTGGCTGTGATGCTGCTGCCTGTTGCCTACTTCTTTAGGCCTAAAAGCTCATTTAAAAACCCATTTCCTCCCAGTCCACAGGCGTACACATTTAACTCCAGATGCACATATACACCCTTGGGTAAAAATATGCACTTCTCATACTTCTGAGTAAACGTGCACAGGATTGTGGTGTTAGCTGTTGATATGGCAGGACATGTTTCATGTGTGGAGAATACTGGATAGACCTGGTGGAAGGAAGCTATCTAACCTTGAGACAAGGGTGGGGTGGGGAGAGTGTTGATAAAGTGATGCCTGTCTCAGCCAAATTTCATTCTGTTCTGTATCTCTCTTCCTTCGATATCTTATCACTCATCCCTTCACTCATTCCACAATGACATCCCTCAGCCTATCATTGTGAAATGCTTTTTCATATCACTGAGGGGCTGCTATGGAACTTTTATTAATGATACGAATTGTCTGAGAGTGCCTTCCTAGAGCATACATCATTTGGCAGACTCTCGAGTGAACGTGTACTGAAAACTCACACAGGCCATTAAATCCTAGTGGAAAGAAAGTGCAGTTAACCTATGATAGCAAACTGTATGCATACACAACCATCTCAGTTGTTCTCCCAGGACTCTGCCTGTGATTCTTTTAAAGTGGAGATGCCAGGGATAAAAATCAGGACTCTTAAGCATTCAAAGCACAGTACTTGTTTCACTGCTGGTTGTTATGCTGCAATGCTATACATTCTTATTTAGGAGTAAGCTCCTTCCCATATTAATTCAACAGATCTTGCTTCTGAAAAAATGTGCATAGAATGTGGATAATACTGAGCATTTGTCTAATGTTTTTGGAGTTTACAGAACACTTCATATGTCTTATTGTAAAGCAATCTTGCTTGCAATAACTCTGTAAGGTACGGTAACTATTATTCTCCCCATTTTGAAGCTGAGGTTGAGAAGGAGTTACTTGCTGAAGGCCATCTAAAGTGAGTTCATGACAGAGACATGAATGAGAGACGTTGGCTACAATCCTATGCACACTTTTCCTGGGAGTAAGCCCCATTGAACACAATGATACTTACTTCTGAGTAGACATACATAGAATTGTGCTGGTCTTGATTTAACTCTCAGATACACTGTGTGTGTGTGTGTGTGTGTGTGTGTGTGTGTGTAAAGGAATTATTACATTATTGAAAAATAGAGGGAACTGTGGATCCACTTGGTTATTACACTATGCTTTTTACAGCCAGTGTAGTGTAGTGATTAGAATGCCAGACTAGGACCTGGGTTTGGCTCACTGGATGACTTTGGGTCTGTCACTATCTCTCAATCTATCCTACCTCACAGGGTTGTTTGTAAGGATAAAAGGAGGGGAAAGCACCCTGTTCCACCCTGAGCTCCTTGGAGGATATACATTCATTCAATAAATAAATAAGAACATAAAAAGAGCCTTGCTGGATCAGGCCAAAGGCCCATCTAGTCCAGCTTCCTGTATCTCACAGTGGCCCCAGCAGCAGTGGCGTTCCTGCGGTAGGGGCTCGACAGTAAGTCGCGCCCCCACCAACTACCGCGTTCAAGAACCGGAGCGAGGAGGCCCCGCCCCTTGCCGTCGGAGCCATTCCGCGCAGCGAAGCTGAAAGGGCAGGGTCTCCTTTAGCTGAGGCTGAGAAGGAGTTACTCGTCTAGAAGCCTAGACGGATTTCCTGCCTGTTCAGCTTCGCTGCGCGGAATGGCTCTGTCGGCGAGGGGGCGGGGCCTCCTCGCTCCGGTTCGTAAACACGGTAGTTGGTGGGGGTGCGACTTACTGTCGAGCCCCTACCACAGGAACGCCACTGCCCACCAGATGCCTCCGAGAGCACACAGCCAACAAGATAACCTGTTTGCTGTTGTCACTCCCTTGCATCTGGCACAGAGAAAACCTACTTCTAAAGCCAGGAGGTTGCTTATGGCTTAAGAACATTATGTTGGCCCACATTTTCTTTTGCAAAACACTGAAATGTGCTTATGGCTTATAGGGCCATAAACCGGTCAGATCACTGACAAGTGGAAAATCAGCCAGGCCTCTTCCACATAACCAAATGCACGACAGACATTGAAAACCACCAATGCCCACCATTGGTCACAGAAACAATGCACTATAAATGCCATAAACTGGAGGACCTGAAGATACTAAGGGCAGCTTCTCATTATGCTTCTGTTATCATGGAGTGAGGTTGCCAACTGTTTTCATGTCTCTTCTGTCCCTTTAACAGCAGCTTGATATGCTGAAATTAGCAGGTGAAGATGTTCTAGCATTGTGATAAGGTACTAGAAAAAGCTTCCTCTCCTTAATTTCTGATGTGAAACTGCTGTCGTCTGTTAAAGGCATAGGATAGCAATTAGTAAGTCTTGGCAGAAGTGTGGTTTTCACCTGCTGTACAACATGTTAGAAAGTGGATGTAGTACTGCCTTCCCCAAAAGAGTACTTCTCTTCCCACATTATGAGATATATGCTTTTTTTCTGATACAAATGTAAATTTGTGAAATCTGAGCAACAATTCAAACATTTGTGCAGTGGCAATGGTGTTTGAAAAGGAAAAACAAAAAGTTGTTTGACGTAAATTAATGCTTTTCAGGGAAAATGTAATCAATGCAATGAGCAGCAGAGGGCACCCTTCTATTCTTGGGTAGCCTTCAGGGAAGCCCTTTTTTTCGGGAAAGGGCCTTTTTAAAGGCTACACTGAGTTTCAAAAGATGATTGAATGGTAACAGCTGTGTAGAAATCCCCCAGTTTTGTAATAGAAATGACAGGAAACGATTAAGGTTGACATACTCGATATATTGCACCACGCATACAAACAAAAAAATAAACTAGCTAAAATAATGGTAACTTCGCTCATTAATGTTCATTACATAGCTGATGCATTCCGCATCTGTCTGGACCAAAGGGGTAACAGGCACCTTTAGTGTGTGGAGACGGTCCTAATGCAATTTGATTCCAACTGATCAGGACTTGCTGGATGGTTCTGTTCAAATTTTAGATACATTAGATTATAATACCCTGACTATTAGTATTTTACCTTTTTACAACCAACATGCAAAGTGACTTGCATAAAATCAAACCAGAATAAAATACAGCTTTAAGAAAGTGTTAAGGTGATCCCTTTTCGGGAAAATGCAAATGCATGTAATTAAGTTTATGTATGATGCATGAATAAACGTAGTTGTCATAAGATGAACTTTGGCTTGCGTTGGAGAATTGTCTCCCCCCACTCTGGAGTCTAGGTTCATCACCTTTTGTGCTTTGAAAGGTTTCCTGTGCTTCTGTGTATTCTCAATCTTTCCAGAGTGAGGCCTGAGCCAGTTTCCTCCATCACCCCACACCAAGGGCCTGGGACAAACATCCTATACAGTCTGTCGCTGTGTAAAAGAGGGGATTTCAGCAGCAGAATTTTACCCCTGCCCTGTTTCACGAGCTACACCCCTATTTAAGCTATTTTTTAAAGTAAAGAAGCCTTGGCATTCTTTGCATCTCATCACCTTTACTCAGAGGCAGCCAGCACCACCCACCTCCATTCAAATACTCAGATCTCGATCGGTATCTAGCAGCAAGGAATCCCAATTCAGCGTAAAAAAAAACTAGCTTCATTGGAAACAGCCTTTGATTATACTTCCACAAGTTCAGGATGACAGTGGTTGCTTATGATACTGTCCCAAGCCCAGGTCAAGTGCAGTGATGGCCAGGAGACTTCTCTGGGGAAAAATGCGTGACTAGTGCTGGCCTAGTACAGCGCCATAAATCCCTTAGACTTCAAGAACTCTTCCCCTCAGGAAGGGTGATAAGAATGGGCCAACATAATGTTCTTATTTATGCATTGAATTGTTATCCTCCAAGGAGCTCAGGGTGGCACAGGGTGCTTTCCCCTCCTTTTATCCTTACAACAACCCTATGAGGTAGGATAGATTGAGAGATGGTGACAGACCCAAAGTCATCCAGTGAGCCGAACCCAGGTCCTAGTCTGGTATTCTAATCCCTACACTGACTGTAAAAAGCATAGTGTAGTAACTTAAGTGTTGAATTAATGGGAGGGGAAAATTTCTGGTGTGAACTATTCTTAAATTCTGGAGAAGATGGGGTCCAAGCATGTTTAATAGCTTGCAATTTTCCTCTTCCTTTAGCACTGTGACAAGTGAACTTATTAGCAGGACTTCTCCCTGTCATGAAAACTTACGGTGTAATCCTATACTTCTGAAATGCCAATCGGAGCAGCCCAGGATCTGGCACAGGATTTGTCGGATGCCAGCACAAGTACAGCTATGCCAGCATGACAACAGTCCTACCAATATAGCTCCAGTTCTGCCAACAGGTGCGCCACCAATGCTGGAGCAATACTGTGCCAAGGTACAGTATCTCCAACCTGGCACAGCTACTGCCAGTGCTAACTCCCAAGCTGGGTGGAGTCATGGGTGAGAGGATGAGAAACAGTCAATGAACACTATATCCTAACCCCCCTTCAGACGATGTACACACAGTCAAACATCAGCAAAATGCTATACCAAGGTCACAGTTTGTATAGGAAGTAAAAAAGCCATAGGAAAAAACGAGGAAGGGAAAAACACCAGAAGATCTCAATTCCTGCCCCTCCCCCCCCCCACCCCATCCACTTTCTACAGTGCAGTAGAGGATAGAGTCCTCTACACTTTGCAGCCAATCACAGCACATGAACACCAAACCTAAAGTTCCTGCCAGGGAGACAAGACCTGGGCATGCGTCAGTCATACCTCTCTGGCTTCATGTCCTGCACACTTGCAGTACACACACACGAATTGTGGTGATGGGGACTATGGAGAAGGTGCACTTGAATGCAAAGGGAGCACTTTGCACAAATAACCCAGTTCCTTCACCACATGCATGACCATACTTGCCTTCTCTCAGACTTCTTTTTGCAAGGACTCTGCCCCAGGAGGACTTCATGCACAAACTGTAAGGAAGCCCATAGCATGCCTGGATATTTCTTATCGGGTAACTTGCAAAGGGACAAGAGCCCTGCTTCATGTCCTGCACACTTGCAGTACACACACACGAATTGTGGTGATGGGGACTATGGAGAAGGTGCACTTGAATGCAAAGGGAGCACTTTGCACAAATAACCCAGTTCCTTCACCACATGCATGACCATACTTGCCTTCTCTCAGACTTCTTTTTGCAAGGACTCTGCCCCAGGAGGACTTCATGCACAAACTGTAAGGAAGCCCATAGCATGCCTGGATATTTCTTATCTGGTAACTTGCAAAGGGACAAGAGCCCTGCTTGGATGAGATGGTTGGTCGGCAACCCCACTTGTGTATTTCTCTTTCAGCTGCTCCATCTTTGAGACTAGATCCTACTTGTTGCTTTGTTAGTCAATAAAGATCTCTTCTCCCCACTCTAGTTGTTTCTTCCCTCAGGGTGGGATTCTGCAGGGGAGGTAAGAGGGGCTGTTCTGTTCTCAAGCCTTGGAGTCTGCCGCATCCTCACTGTGACTTCTTGGACTCCAGTGGTGGGGATTAGCTCCTTGTTGGTCATGACTCATTAGCCACCTGTACTCTGTTGCCATGATGTAGAAGGCAGACAGTTGCAGGGAGGGGGGCAAGGCAGCATAATGACATCTATGCCAAGGCATCCTATGATGGGAGGGGTGTATTAAGGGAGGGGTTTGATCTGCCTTCACTTCTTCTTTTGTCCCTACTGTGGATGTTTCTGGCCACTCATGCAAAAGTTGAGCCTGCTGTTGGTTATGGCAAACTCCTTGACTGAGCTCAAACGTATTTTCTGTGGCTCCCAACCTATGTCTCTGTACTGTGGGATACCAATACTCTGGCTTGTCTGAGTGCTGTTGAGGCTGTTCTCCGGACTCATTCCAGTCGGTCCCTGCCAAAAGAGTTGCTTCTAGCTAATGGACTCCAGCCCTTGCTATAGAGAGATTTGTGTATTGAGTTCAGATGGCTGCCATCTCCCAAGAAAGCTATTGTCTTCCTTGGGCTGCTATAGTCCATGCCCCCCCCCCATCTGATATCACAGAAGGGCAGGAAAGAGAGCAGGGCTTTTGATGCTGCGATTAAGGGTTGGGCAGATGTACATGGGAACAGAAGATTCCTGAGTAACTGCAACTGGTCTGAAACTGGATCGGGACGGGAACTATCTTGTTGTACTAACAGAGATTCTGTAACAACAAGGGATTGTTTTTAGGTTGTTTCTAGTAAGTGAAAAATGTTTGGACTATATTTAGGAAAAAAATAATTCTCTTCCTGTGGGACCCTAGAATCGACATGTTGCCCACTATTTTTAGTTGTCTTAGCATTGATTGTCTCAGCCTTTAATCCCCTACACAATCTGTAACAATGGCCATTGTTTGTTCAGTTCAGTGCAAAAGGAGACAAATTAATTGGAAATGGCCATCAATCCCAACAGTATCTTCTAATCTGTTACTTTCAATTTGAGGCAGCTGTTTGTTTATTTTCACACCATTTTTCTAAATTTGAATCTGCATGACAGTTGTCCAATGAAAGATGACAATTAGTTTTGAAATGCTGTGAAATAAATCTAATCCAATTATATTACATCACTCTTTTCAATGAGTATTTTTTCATTTCTGAAATAATTGCTGAAAAGGCTGTGGGTTTGATAGCTGTACACAAAGAGAACGAACTGAATCAGAGACTTTCATGGTAGAGTAAGCCTGTCACACACATACTTCAAATACATATTGGAAACAACTAGAAGATGCACACATGATACATGGAAAATTAAAAACATGAACTAAGAAATACCACATCTCTGTATGGTTACAGCATTAACATCATAGATTTTTCATTTTTAATCTAGCTGAGGAAGACAGACACAACTCTTTACTTCCCCTTTGAGCATTAGCACCCCAACTTTAAGTTAAAACTTACATTTAAAGTAGATTTAAATTAAAGATTGACAAATGAGAGATTCCACTTAACTTCTCCTCGCATAGATGCTAAATTTGCTGCGTCTTCATTTACCTGACACTGTTCCAAGGAGGCACTTGGTCCCAAGAGGCACACTCACTGCTCATGGAAACCAGACTGCTCTCTTAGTGGCATACCAAGAGTGAGATAGGGTGGTCCATCCCAGTGTCAAATATACGCCACTGAGTTGCCAGTAGACCTGGCCTCCACAGGGGATCTGAAGGTGAAGGCTAGGGCTACCCTTCACTTTGAGTGGCCACTTAAAGTGAAGGGCAAAACCTGGCCTCTGCATTGAGATCCTCCTGTGGAGGCCTGGTCTACCAGCTGCTCAAAGCCACAGGTAGACCTGGCCTCCTTGTCAAGATCGCCAGGGGAGGCTAGTAGCCTGGCCACTGGGGGGGGGGGGGTTGTCAGAGGAGGGCCCAGGTCTCCTTCTGGCTTTGAGTGGCCTGCCCTGGGTGTCAAATACCCTGGGTATGCCATTGCTCTCTTCTCTTTTCAGAGGGTGAAGTATTTGCATGGCCAACCAACCAAGGAGTTCACTCCTTCCTTGTAGCCCTGATTCAGGCTACAGAGTACAGACACTCAACCTCAACCATGATCTCACACTGAGGTTTGAACCTTAGTGCCTTCTTTTTTTTTTCTTTACCCCAAATTTTGGTTTTCTTTTCCTCCTTTCCCACAATTGCATAACCCTGGTTCTTCAGACCTGTTTCTCCTGGGTAATATCCCCCTGATTTCCCTAAAATGATAATGCCCTGCTCCCCCTCCTTTCTTCTCTTCTCCATTTGCACCACTGCATGCCTCCCTTCTTGTAAGGATTTTCTCTTTCTCTTTTTTCCTACCTAGAAACTGCTGACATTTAGGGTCTAGTTGTGTGTCATCCCTGTGTACATTGCATGCATTATCTTTTTGATTCCCTCCCAGTTATTGCTTTTATCAGGGGGGATAAGAATACAATCTATTGATGCACCTTTAACCTTGCCTCCCTCATTTGATGCCATTCCATTGAGTAATTCCATGAGCCACTGCACATGTAATAGATTTACTCCATGTGTAGAGTGCACCTGGTAACAACAGCTACCTATAGAGCAGCTGCCTGGAATGGACTAATGACTGCCATTGTTGTCTCCATTATCCATATCACAGGCACGAAACGATAGTGACATCACAGCACGCTATTCCATCCAACAGTCACATTAGCATTGATTGCTATCTGGGGGTGGAATCACATTGTTTTCAGAAAACAAATATTACTGTTTGAGACAGTTACCAGGATATGCTATATCCCTGCAACAGGAGAGGAACCTCAAGGGAAGACATCTGGCTCCCCTGAAACAAAAGAGCACGATATATACAACTATACATTTATTGTGCAAGAAAATGATTTTCTGGAAAGGTCCCAAGAAACAAAATGATTATATCCTGAGGCTTCTATTTTTTATAAAACATCCTTAAGTCACGCTCCAAGACTCTGGAGTCATACAGCCTTCCTTTAGGAGCGGGTGGATCTCAGCAGCACTAGTGCATGCCAAGATCCTACCCCCATTTTCCTATCCCAACATGCCCACTGAGGCTCCTTGGACTTACACCAGCTAAAGAGCTGACATAGGTCCAAGGAGCCCCATTGACAGCTAGGCTACCTACAGAGACATAAGTTAAAAATATTTTTACTTGCCTCTCCCAAGCCGTCTGGTCACATACACCCCTCCCATCATAGGATGGTTGCATAGCGTAAACTGGTGTGGGATAAGATTGGGCCATTAGACACAGTTTGGATATACAAAAGACTTTTCAGGTCACAGAGCAGGCTGGAAGAGACCAGGGCCAATATTAGTTCCTTGTACAACATCATAGAACTTTGGACTTCCAATTACTGTTGAAAGGCTGTACAGAAAAATTCATGTAGCAATGGGAATAGAAAGATTGTTGAGTGCTTACATGCTAAGTGGAGTAGAGTTATTTAGAAATACCATGGTCATCTTTGTTTAACAGAGAAATACTTCTGCTTCAGCTGAATAATCTCTGCTTACATCTTTGTAAGCAAAGCAGCATTATTGGATCATGCTATAAACACCAATCAGAAATGAAACAAATTAGATACAGTTTTTCAGGTTTTCATGGCTGGCAGAGGCAGATATAAAATGGTTAAACATTTCTAGGCTGTGTGGCTACAGTCTTAAAAGAGAGTTCAAACAGATACCCGACGTTTTGCTCATCCTTCAGAGAGCTTCTTCAAGAAGCTTATCACCCTCTTGAAGAAGCTCTCTGCGAAAGGTGAGCGAAACATCTCTTTTAAGACCATGGCCTGAAACGTTAAATTGGATAGTTTGCTGAGAAGATACCATAACCGTAATGCTTGATTGGGCCAAAATTCATTGAGGAAAGAGTAATCAACTTCAAATGACTAAAGATAAGTGCATTGTGCCATATATAGGTGTGGAGTCTATCTGTCCCTTTAGTTTAGCCTGAATGTATAGATTAGATATAGCATGTTACAGTGATGTCCTCAAATTTGATGAAAGTTGACATCTTCTTGTGAATGCTGATGTTCACTTAAATGTGATTTAGTATGTGCCTGAAACGTTTGACTATATATATAATAAATATTAATGGAATTCATCTGGAATTATCAGCATTTGTATGTCAAAATGCTCTGTAATTGGATGGATGGATGAGTAAAAAGTCTGCATTTTCTTTCACCAGCATAAATCAATCCAATAGAATTATCATCTTCTAGTGTATTGTATCTCTCAGATATTTTTCAGCTTGGGACGCAGATTGCTGGCAAAGACAGCAGTATTTCCTGTCCATACAAAAGCAATTAAAAGAGCTATTCTTGCTGAGCGATTTCACTGGTAGGCTGCCAGCCAACACTCATTTAATCACTCCACTCTTGTACAATTAGAAGAAAGGCAAGCCTCTGGAATGAACAACTATCTGAGGGGCAATCAGCCAAAGCAGAGAAAATTCTTATGGCCTTGTTTTGAAAAGAATCCAGTCCCCAACTGGTCGCACAAACATCTGCCATTGTCATCATATTTCCTTAGCCTTGACATGAGAAAGGCAAGATTAATCATGAATTTGAAGGCCATCTTCTGGTAGGTTCCACTAAACAAGTTCTTCTTATTGCCAATATTCTGGCTTGGGCCTCAGTGTTTCTGTATTATTTGCATGGACATGAAAGGAATTTATTAGATGGTGCCTTACATTTCAATTTCTCAGATCTCAGAACCATGACTAGATAACTGTAACGTGAAAAGATTATCTGCATGTGTGAAACAGCCTTTCAAGGTCAAACATCAGAAAGAGCTTTTGTAATACCTTACCTTGCACCAAACACACACAAAACTGAATAGGGACAATTCAGCTTCACGTTGTGAGATGTGGGTAGAGTTCATAGCATTGAAATCTCTCTTATGAACCTTCTAAGCCAGTAATTCTCCAGAGCCCTTTTTGGTCTCCAGAGCCCTTTGCTCCTAAAAGGAGTCCTAGGGAGCCCCCCCCCCCAGCACATGCATGGAGTCTTGGGGAGCCACAGCGCGCCGGCGCATGTGCAGAGTGGTGCAGGGCAAAGTCCAAAGCTGAATACTGGTGAAAAGCCAGAACAGGAGGGGACAGCAGCAGCCAGTCCAAGTGTATTACAAGGATTTTCCAGTTCTTTTGATCAGAGCCAGGTCAACATACAGCACATTGGTTCCTCTGCAGTGCTAAAGACACCCTCACAGCTTCTCTGAAGCTTTTCTGTTTCTTCATCTCTGGTGTAGCATAGTCAGGGCCAATCCAGCCATGAGGCAGATGGAGAGTGGGCTGGACAGGTGCCAAACTGATCCCTACACCCCACGTCTGCCCTGCCACCTCCCCCAGCCTGCCACCCACCCAGCCACAGGGGGACAACCAAAACATAAAACACAAAAAAGAGGAGGGGAAAAATTAAGGCACTGCCTTAGGCACCACCCAGACTGGGGAGGATGGTGGCGAAATGTGCACTAGTGGGGATGGCAGATCCCAAGCATAGTGGCGAAAAGACTGAGCTGCAAGTCAGAACTTTCCCAGTTCAAATCTCACCCCAGTTATGAACTCACTAGGTGGCCTCAGGAAAGATACTTCCTCTCCACCCCAGCTGCAATATGGGATAATACCGGTACTTATAATAAGGCTGTGGTAAAGATTACATCCAGATAATTCATATGAAGCACCTTGCTTCATTGCAAAAGCACAATACTAATGTAAAGTATGAATCTGTTCCCTCCTCTTTAGAATCCTGCGAGTCAGTGTGCTGTAGTGTGAAGAAAGCATGGACTAGGGCAGTGGTTCCCAAACTGGGATGCGCAGCTCCCAGGGGAGTCACAGAAACCAGCCAGGGGAGCCGCGGAGTGCCATGGAATCCTCTCGGAAAACAGTGCAATGCCAATTGGCAGGCATCAACATAATGTAATGGGGATCCGTGGCCAATGGTCGGCAATGGTCAAGGGAGTCGCAGGTCAAAAAAGTTTGGGAAAGACTGGACTAGGGCCATGGAGACTTGGGTTCAAATTCTCACTCTGCAATGGAGTTCCCTTGAGCCAGGCTCTCTCTCTCTCTCAGTGTAATCCACCTCACAGAGTTGTTGTATAGCATCTTGAGCTCCTTGGAGGCAGGGTAGGATAAAAGTACAACACACAGAATAATCCAGGCTGCTAGAGACAAGCATTGCTTTCTATAGTGCAGAAAAGTGAATGTCCAAACACTGCTCTCTGAAGCATACTGAAGAGGTTATGCAATTTTACCTCCAAGCAGGGACTTTATTCAGCTGTGTACAAAGTAAGCTCCTTTACTGTTAGCACATGGCAGCCTTATGGCTAGCTACTATCTATAGAGCCCCAGTGCAGAGAATAGTGTTTCTAAGCCATTTGAGAAACCTCTAATGGACTTCAGACCACGTCTGTTCCCCAACTAGCAAATTATCTCTTGCCTCCTTCTTTATTATCAGTAAACACTCTTGTCTTGAAGTGCCCATCTGTTGCCCTTGCATGGTCTCTCCCCACTTTATCTCGGCTGCATTCCTGACAGCAACAATGCCATAAACTATGCACATTGCCCCAGACAAAACAAGCAAACCAGCTCATATAAAACAATCATGCCTGGGTTTCCAGAAGGCACTTTGGGCTTGCACAAGGGAGCTGGAATGACGTTCAGTTTTTCAATTTCTGTTTAATAGAGAAGGCAAGAGCAGCCAGGGAGAGCAGCTGCATTGCCGTTCTATCTGTGGTAAATGATTGCAGCATTATTATCTTCCTTGGAATCCCCTATCTTGTTTTTTTCTGAATGGAAAGCTGCCTCATACTATGCCTCCACGTGTTAAATGATGGGAACAAACTAGAGGAAAAGGCCAGGCTAGCACCGTGATCCTCTGCATCTGGGTCAATTCATGCTTTGGTCATGAGAGACTGGATTTCTTGATATACTAAATGGCTGTGCCTAAGACTAAGAGCAACTAGTCATGGAGCCAACCAGAGGACAAGAGACTCTAGATAAGATATTGTGTGGTTTCGAGGACCTGGTCAGGGATGTAAACATTACGGAACCTTTGGGGAACAGTGACCATGCTGCAATCTGTTTCGCCATGTGTGTCGGGGGTGGAGAGTGCCTAGCAAATCTGACACAAAAACCCTCGACTTCCAAAGGGTGGACTTCTCACAAATGAAGAGACTAGTTAGAAGGAAGTTGAAAGGGAAGGTAAAAACAGTCCAATCTCTCCAGAGTGCATGGAGGCTGTTTAAAACAGCAGTAATAGAGGTCCAGCTGAAGTGTATACCGCAAAGGAGGAAGGGCTCAACTAAGTCCAGGAGAATTAGTGGGAGAACTGTAGATGGTGGCTTGGGCCTACAATTTCATACACATCTGGTTAAAACCTCAACAGCTAAGCTCCTGTAGCTTGCAAAATAGCTGCTAATTGCTCTGCAAAAGGAGCTGAGCTCCTGCAGTTTGCAAGCTTGTGTAAATATAGGAAGATAAATGTTTGAGCATCTCGTAAAGCTAGGTGGGTCCCGATAGAATGTCATTTTAAAAAGTGGGTCCCAGTGCTAAAAAGTTTGAGAACCACTGTATTAATGGGCTTCTGCTCTTTTCTCAGGGTTGCTAAGTATTCTCAGGGGCCTTTGCATGAAAGCCTTTATTAAATGCTCTTTGAAAGTTTACCCATACAAGAACTACCAACAGGGGCAGCCCAAGATCTTTGAGTGCCTGAGGAGGGGTATCAAATGTGGCCACCAGATTTGTTGATACATCTGTCAACAAAAACATCTGTCCTTTGAATCAGAATCAAACCAGCAGCTTAAGGATGATTTTGACAACACTCTGCATCAGTTTCAGCATCCAATCTACATGAATCTTCCTTTGTGATCTGGTGATACATCTGGCAACAAAAACATCTGTCCTTCGAGCCGGAATCGAACCAGCGACCTAAGGATGACTTTGTTATTACTCTACAGTCCTCCGCTCTACCAGCTGAGCTATCGAAGGTACAGGTATAAGGTGCCCTGTTGGGTTTTTTTTAAGTTGGGTGTAGCACCTACTGGGTGTGGAACTGGAGTCTTAATTGAAACTTTCCCCTAGATCTTCCCACCCGGCCAACTTCATGATGACCTCATCAATTAAATTACACCTACCTACATCTTATTAGGAAAGCACTTAAAAATCCCTACTAGCTGTCTTTAGGTTTGCCAGCTGAAAGACCGGAGGGTGGGAAGATCTTCAAAGTTGCAATTAAGAATCTAGTTCCACACCCAGTAGGTGCTACACCCAACTTAAGAAAAAAAAAACAGCACCTTATACCTGTACCTTCGATAGCTCAGCTGGTAGAGCGGAGGACTGTAGAGTAATAGCAAAGTCATCCTTAGGTCGCTGGTTCGATTCCGGCTCGAAGGACAGATGTTTTTGTTCCCAGTCGTATCATCAGATCACATAGGAAGATGCTTGTAGATGAGATGCTGAAACTGATTTGTGCTGAAATTGGTCTATAACAATCATACGCATCACTGGAGCGTGGCAAGGGGGCAGACCGCCGGCGGGTGACGTGCACAAAGGGTGACGCGCGCACCTGCGCGCGTGGCCATGTGCGTCACCTCCGTTCCAGGAGAAGGCCTCGGAGCGTCTGCCCCTGGCGGAGATCCACGGCCTTCTGACGAGGCCCAATGCAGCGACGTCATTTATTAGGTTTTTTGCGCCTGCGCAGAACATTTCTGAGGGCAAAAGGGCAGCCCTTGCCCTCAGAAACGGTCTGTGCATGCGCGAAAAAGCTAAAACTGTAAGTATTGACGCATTGGGCCTTCGTCAGAAGGCCAAGGACAGCCGGCCGGGGAGGATGTCTCGGAGCCGGCAGCAGCAGGGCCTGGGGGTAAGCAGCGCGGCAAATTTGGGGTCATATGGGCGGCGCGCGTGCCCTCGCTTTAGGGCGGCATGCGCCCTAGTGACGCCACTGATAACAATGTTTCTCAAACTGTGGGTCGGGACCCACTTGGTGGGTCACGACCTGATTTCTAGTGGGTCCCTGGTGAAGGAAAGATCAGATTCCCACAAGCCCTGTAATTACCACAAGCCCTGAGGCTATTAAAAATCAGATAGCTGCTCATTGCCCTTCAAAGAGCTGCACTCCCGCACTATGCAAGATATCTGCTAATAACCCTGCAAACAGCTGAGCTGCAGTTTGCAAGCTTGTGTAAATATAGGGAGATAAATGTTTGAGCATCTCGTAAAGCTAGGTGGGTTCCAATAGAGTGTCATTTTAAAAACTGGGTCCTGATGCTAAATGTTTGAGAACCACTGCCCTACTACCGTATTGTCCCGAATATAAAACGCACTCCCCCCCTAATTTAACTTTTTTAAATAGGGGTGCGTTGTATACTCGCACTGTTGCAAAAATAAAAAATAAAATATCGTAAAATGGTGAGAACAGCATGAGACATTGCTGGAAGAAGCCGAGGCTAAGAGGAGTAAGAGGAGACCATCATCTTCAAAGCAGCTAATTGAAGTGATTATCGGGTGATTACGGTATCTATGGCTGCTGATGGCTGAGCTCCTGGGCTCCTTCTCTGCAGCGCACACACACACAGCTCTCCCCTGTAACCCTTTCCAGGCTGCAACCATTTCCAGGTTGCAATACTGTAAGTTGTTAGATCTTTGTAGCGCCTGCTTTTCAGCTCCGTCCTTCTCTGCCCTGCAGGCAGGGCTTACTTTCCCTTGTAAATACAAGCTCCCCTGTAGAGGCTGTAACCCTTTCCAGGCTGCAATAAGTTGTTAATTTTCGTTCTCTGCTCTGCTGGGTTTTGTATCCTCTTATAAAGCAAGATCACATACACTTTCATCCCCCCTCCCCAGACAATGAATGGTTTAGGCTGCAATCCTGTGCATACTTTCCTGAGAGTAAGCTCCATTGAGAACAGTAGGACTTGCTTCTGAGTAGACATGCACAGGATTGCACTGTTTAAATCACTGGCATATATTTAATGCCAGTGATTTAATTAAAGTTTTTTAGTAGCACCAAACTTTAAGGGTGCGACTTATAATCATGTGCGTCTTATACTTGGGGCAATACGGTATATTCTTCAATATCCTCTCAGTGTTCCATTTAGTAAGGCCTTGCAGGTTTGCCCCAGTTAAGCTGCCATTCAAGGCTATTATTCAAGAACCTTCCTTCCATCATGAGTTCAAAGGTGAAACAGTCATGTATTGATGAATCTGTGTTGATAAAACAGGGGCATAAACTAAGTAAATTCTGCATGGAACAGCATGCAACAGTTCCATTGTAAGTAACTGCTCTAATGCTGTCTCAATTTCAGGCAAGGCATTGCTGCTAGATATCCGCTAAGTGCTGGGCCCCTGGATTCCACAAATCATGGTGTAAGGCAGAGGAGGAGCTAGGGTCCGGTGCACCCGATGCCCATGAAATTTTTCCCCTCGAGTTCCAACAAACTCATTACATATAATCCCCCCCAGACCCTTACAGTACAGTACACACCCTAATAAAAATGGGTCCCCCTATGGGGGAGAAAGGTGGGATATAAATTCAATAAATAATAATTTATTATTATTAAATGGCACCCCCGTGGCACACACCCCCACCAGAGGCCTGGCACCTGGGGCCTAGGCACAACCCCCTCCCTAGCTACGCCACTGCTGTAAGGCTCCTAACACTTAAAAACATAACACTACACTTTTAAATAGTGTTCAGCTTCTGTATGCTGATACCTCTTAAATATACATTTAGCAATGCTAGGATCATTTATGGTTTACTCTCTGATATGCTAGTGATTCTTGTTGCTGTTATCCAGAGATATATATGCTTCCTCCATAGGAAATAAGCATTATTTAAGAAGGTTAAATATTTCATTTGTCAAGCATTAGCCAGATATGGAGGAGAATCTGTGAAATACAATGAAGGAACAGGTGTAAATCTGTAGGCTGTCTGCCGTTAGGTTAGGCGGCATGTGACTGTAAGAGCATTTCAGCAGACACACGCATAAAAATGAAGATGTTAAGGCTGCTTATATACAATGTCAAATAACTATGCTTCAAATAACTTAAGATTCAGGTTTTTAAAGTAGCATAAATATTATACAGTAATTAGAATTAATAATAATAGCATTTTATAGCACTTTTTTTAACTGTTCAAAGCACATCACATACACACAGTGCCTTTTTCTAAGCCCGTCACGGTGAAAGTAACATTTTAGCCAGGGACTTTCCTTCTCACACTTTTAGCCACTGCATCATTTCTCATTAGTGCCAACCTTAACAATAATGCCTGGCTTTAATCCTCAGTAATCCTCAGCATAATCCTTGAACACTCTTCCTGCTAAGGTGCATGGTGGTGCGGCCTTGCACCTCCAAGCCGAACTCTGCACAGAGTGGAGTTCGGCAACCCAGAAGTTCAGCAGTGACGTGATGACATCATCACCGAACATCCAGAGGTATTGTCATGACTCACTGCGACCCCACACAGCTATGAAAGGGGTCCTGTCCATGCACCAGCGCAGACCCTGAGGGAGGGACACAGTCCTTCACCTTTCATTCTTTCATGGCCAACTATCCAAGCACAGACCATATGTATGGCTATTTCAGAGCAATAGCAGCATTTATCAGTGGCAGCATTGCAAAAACAATACAGGTGCCCGTGGTACCTTAAAGGGGAACCATTTTATTGTGGCATATGCTTTCAAGGGCCAAAGCCTGCAGCCCTCTTAATCAGATGCAACTGTGCAGTGGACTTTGGCCTACAAAAACATATTCCACATTGTGTTTGTTGGTGTTATGTGTATAGATAGGCAGTACAAAGTACAGTGGGCCCTCCTCCTTATCCACAGATTAGCCATCTGCGGTTTTGACTATCCGCAGATGGCCATCCACAGAGGAGGGATCCCGTTGGGGGGGCGGGGGGCAGCGCCACAGTACCTTAAATAGCTCAGAGACAGATTCATCAGCCCAATGAGACCTTGGCCAATGACTCCAGGCAGAAAGACTCCCTTTCAAACACTGTAGTAGTGCAACCTGGTTTTCCCCTCTTTACATTCCTTCAATGATGAAATCCAACGGGTGGGATTTTTTTTTCAGCTAAGAAATAAGACCTTGCACAAACTAAGAATGGTCCTGAGAGGGAGGGAAAGCATGCTGGGATCTCAGACAGGCTCAAATAATAATTTATTTCTCCATACTGGGTGGAATTACAAACAGTAGGAATCAAAAAACATATTTTTAAATCCTTGCCTTTCCATGTCTTTCGCAATAGACAAGATTGGTTGCCACCAACCCTTGTTTTCTATCTGTGCCACTGGTCAAGGCAGACTCCAGGGTGTGTAATCACAAAGGTTTAAGCTACAGGGCTCTCTATGGTGCCAGCTGGCTGAGATTTTGTGCTTGCTAATCTCCATACACTGCCAAGCATTTCTCTCTTCTTCCTTGCACTTGGCTGGAAAGTGATCCCCCTGCCTTGGTGCTAAGAGTGAGTCCCTGCCAGGGCTTCATGTTTTCCAATATATTATCCAGTGATACTGAGAAACCTCCTATAACACAACCTGTTTAATTTTTCTACCATGGGCTGGTCCTACTTCCAAGCCACCAGAAAATATACACACACGGGTATATTCAACTTTCAGTCCCTATGTGTGTCTCTTTAAAGCACAGTTGCTTTGGTAGTCTAATTCAAAGGTCATCCATGGTGTCCTATAACAAAGCAATGCTACAAATAATGAAGTGAAGATGGGCAATGGTGTTACCTCTAATCTCTGGGGTCAACCAGAATACAGGTGTGTTGTGAAAGAGGCTTTGAGGAGACAAGCATTTGGGCACCCCGCCCGTCCAGAGGCACCCTGTCTCCCAGAGCTTACTAGTAAGTGTATTAACAACACCATCCTGCACTAGTCTTTTGTCTCTATTGGTCTAGTAGTCCAAAGACACTATCCACTACAAAATTGGGTTTTCACACCTGCAAAATGGATGGACCAATAGCTGTGACTTACAGCCCAGTCCAACGTAGGACAGAGACAGATCCTCCGTCATAAATGGCCATAAAGCAGCATGTAGCCATTTTGGGTCCGCTGCCACTCCTTCCCTTTGCCCAGGCTTGCCTCAGAATGCATAGTGCAATGCATTCTGGGGTGAGCCTAATGAAAGGAGGGGGGAGTCACACAACCCAGAAGAGGTTTCCAGAGCATGATTTCCCTTTCTAAAACCCTGCAAATGGGTCTGTTTGCCCACGAAAAGTTAAGAAATACTATTTTTAACTTTTTTTCTTTTTTAATGGTTTTTACAGTGGCCCCCGTATCCACAAGCATCTATGTTGAGACAAATCCCCGGATGCTCAAATCGCAGATACGAAGGGCCCACTGTATAATGTGAGCTTAGTAGTATTCTACTACTGAGAAAAACAGAGCAGACTCACCGCTTACAAAAAGCCCAATATAAGTTAAATACGGGGCTCTGTGAAATATTACAGTATTCTAGAAACTTCTGAATCATATGTCACAATAACCCTATTCAGAAAATAAACTTCATGATTGGGGGGGGGGGACACTAGACATGCCTCTGCATGCTATGTTTGCATGTTCCATGGCTGCCTGCAAAGGGCAACACTTAACACAAGGAGGGTAATTCCATGAAATCTGGAACCTTTTTCTACCATAGGGTAGAAAACGTCAGGGGGCATGACCAGAGGGCACACTGGTGTGAGAGGCAATGCTGGCCAGCGCACCTCTCTCATGCTCAGTTAACACATGAGGGTTTTTTTCTGATTGGTGCTACTCTCCTTCAGCAGCTCATTTACTGATACCCAGAGCAGTAATGTCAGTAGCCCTCCCGGCGCCCGGATCAAGGGGGCGGGGCCTAAGTGATGTGACATTGACGTGCCCAGCGCGACTCCAAACACACACACACCGCTGGTTTCGGTACCATTTTGGAGCCGTTCGGGCTCCAGGGAGGGTGGGCAGGCAGGCCGAAAAGAAGACGGCCAAAGCAGAGGCGACGCATCGCGAGGGTATGCCCCAACGCTGCGTGCGCCCGTGCCCGGAGCAGCTTCACACACTCCGCGCTAGTTACGCCTCTGACCCAGAGACAAACTTCCTCTCCCCTACTTAACACACAGTATGGAAAATTAAGACCCAGTCTAAACAGTATGACTGCCATGCAATTATGTTATCATGGGAATGAGTCATGGGAGTGGAAGAGGTAGATTCCTGAGGTGGGAGGAACTTTCACATGATAATATTGTACTAAATGAACCCCAATATCTAAGTGAGTGCAATGTTTAGAACAATTACTTGTGTTGGAAAAGCAACTGGTACTTTAGGTTTCCTCACAAATACATTAGCTGCTGCTCCCTTATAATACGTCTAAGTTCTAATGTTACAATGTTGACTGTAATGCCTCTAAATAAAATACATGCTTGGGGAGAAAGGTCTGCGATATCAACAAGTAAAACATCATCCACCTTCACAAAATGCAAGTTGACAGTTCGGAGAAGGCCCAGGGCAGCGCAATCCACCGTACCAGGCCCGAGGTCTATTTGAAGAAAGGGGGACGTTCGTCCCCTTCCCCCAGTGTAAACCGGGGAAGGCCCAATCCTTGGATTTCCGCCAGCTAGTAGGAGGAGGCTGTGTAACGGTCGAGCCAACCCAGCAGGGGCCGGGGATATGGCGGACATCATCCCCGCCCCCTCCTAGGCCAGCTCAGCCAATGGTCCCCCCTCCCTCGCTGCCCGGGCCACCCATGCGGCCGTCGGCAGGAACCTTACCTTTCTCTGGCGGCCACATGGACGTCCTGGCGGTGGAGTGAGGGCATTCGGTCTTGCGCCGGCCTCCCTTACTCCCGAGTTGTTGCGAACATGCTTTATGCCATGTTCACGATGGCTTCCGGCGCCGGAACTCTTGTTCCGGCGCTGTGTATTTCCGGTGGATTGCGCTCTGAGTCTGTTACATCTGCCACGTTTCTTTCTAGAAACTGGTCTGTAGTCTATCACTAAAAATCTATCACTAAAAAATCTTCATTCTGTACTTTAAAGTTTTGAAAGCCTGTGTATCATTAAAGATTCCTCTTTCTAACTCTTCAGACTGCAAGCGTCGACATAGCGAACAAAAAAATAAAATGCACCTTGCAATGGATTGCCACAGGGCTGCCTTGTAAATCACCTACCTCAAAAATGAGGAAATCATTTCAGCTATCATGAAATACAAAGGATTCGGGTCTTGAAATACACTTAATCACATTCTCAATCTAAGTTTAATATATTGACTGTGTTTTTCTCACCTCCTCCCATTTCAAGAGAATGAAGTTACTGTTGACGAAGGGAAGTGAGCTCATCTGGGTGGAGGGGGGAACGAAACAACTGCATAATTTTACTGTACAGTTAATACACTGTATATGAAAAACAGCTGCTAAACATTTCAAAAGTCTCATAGAATGCCAGTGTCAGCTCTGGAACTGATGTAATGTATGGGAGACCAAAGATATAGAGCACTGAGTAAAACCAATAATAATTCTATTTTTTTCCCCAAGTAATGTCAAACCTATTGTCTTTAGGCTAAGGGCCCACTTCCTTGGAAAGAATTTTAAAAAAAGTTTGATTTTAATTTTGTACAAGTCTACATTACAAATCATCTGGAGGAAAGCTTTCAGAAGGAATAAAGAACACAGTTCCCACTGACCTAATAGAAAAGAAGGCTAGGACAGTGTCTGGTTCTCTTTAAATATCCTAAAGAAACAGTAGAAGCAAGAGTCAGACAAAATAAGGACATAAAATAAGATGGCTACAATACTATTCATACGGACCTAGGAGTAAATTTAATTAAACTCTGTAGGGCTTACTTCTGAGTAAACATGCACAGAATTGCACTATAAGAAAGGTAGCTAGTTTCACTGTATATAATACACAATGGCCTAATAGGAAACCTCATGAGTCTCAAAGAATTCGCTACTCTGACCATTTAATTGTTAATACAAGGGATTTTTTTCCCTCCATAAGGAAACCCAGCATAACATCAGCTGCTATGGTAACCAGAAACATAAAGCCACTGCAGCTGCCATCAGCACTCAAATGTCTCTCTATGCTTCCCAGGGAAAAAAAGCGAAGTCCACTCTGGCATCCAATTTGAGCATTCCATTTAGCCTAACAAGCTCTGGAACTGTGTAGACTGTGGAGCAAAAGATTATCGCAGCAGGACAGGATATAAACCCATCCCCAGCTAATTTTGTGCTTGTCAGCTAGGAAACAAGGAATGTAGAAAAATAAGAACATGAGAAAAGCATTTCAAGTGTTGGGGAAGAATAATCCTTAATGATGAGGTGTGAAGACATTCCTGGCAGCCAGCAGTCGTTTACCAAGCTTGGAAGCTAGTGATGGACACTTAGAAAAGGGCGAGAGGAATTCTGGTCTTCATTTTCTTCTTTCAAAACAAAAACAAAACCCTTACTGGATATCATGAATGGGGCCTTCCCCCTCTATTTTCAGTCATTAACAGCCCAATCCTACCCAAGTTTCCCTGCACCAATGCAGTGGCACCAGCACGGACTGCGCTGCATCTTTCGTGGGGGAATTTAGCAGACGGGTGGTCTCCTTGAGGTTAGGAGACATTTGTCCCCTTGCCCCAGCCCACGCAATGGGTCTACTCGGACCCATGCCAGCCATATGGCTGGCGCAAGTCCGCGTGCACCAGTTTTGGCGGATCATGCCCAGGAAGGGAAATAGAATGTGGCATGTGCCAACGCATATTTTTTGGCCCACTGTATACTTGACCAGTTAACAAAATAAACCACTCTGTTGATCAGTACCTAATGATACAGCTAACAGATTCACTATATACAGAATTAGCTAAAAGGGATTGTGGTGGTGAATGATCTGGACTAGCAGACTGCAACCCCAGTCCTGCATATATGTCTATATTTCAGGATGCCAGATGGCTACTACTCAATGTCACTGGACCAGTTCAGATGTTATTGTCCACTCGCCCTGCCTACTGCCCAATGAGGGACAGGAGTATGCATGTCCTGCCCCCTCCCTGCATACCACTGCAGAACCCAAATATTGCATGGGGGTGGTGGGGGGTGGAACATCCAAACCACCCTTCATTGTGCATTAAAAATAGTATTTAAATCACGTGGAGGGAGGCAGTTGGGTGTTTAGCTCTCACATGTGATTATGCAGTGAGAAAGTGTCAGGGAGCAAAATATTCACACCCCTCATTGCATGATTTGGTAGGAACAGCCAGTGTTATCATCCAAACCAACCCACCTTAAAACAAGTATGCTGGTGTATTCATTATATCCGTCATATGGAAAGACTGACTCTTATCAGGTTATATGTCTTTATTTTACCAATGATCTGCTCTTCTTGGTGGTTATTTACTGATATTCTTTCTTGAGATTCTAGTTCCAGATGGTGTCTGGCACAGAATTCAGCACCATGAAAAAAGCACATTTCTAGCTCTCATTGGTTACAGATATTACCTTGAAAACATGTTGGCACTGGACTCTCGTGAAATCTCAAAGCCAGAAGTGAGCTGAATGAGGTGGTGCTTCATTGCCCTAATCCCTACCCAGGATTCACAGAAGCAAGATCATTTTGTGAAGTAAGCAAATACATGCCCCATTTCCTAAAAGCTGAGGGGTCCCGCTTTTCTTGGCAAGGAATTTGGATGACACTGGTATAGAATTCAGTTTTTTTTTTTAATGAGCACAAAGTATACATAGCGCTGATTACAATGTGCTGGAACAAACAGAAGAAATCAAGGTGTACCAACAATAGAACAAAGGAGCATGGAATAGATTTACATAAAGTCATCCACATGGGTGAAATAAAAGGGAAAGTGTTGTAGCACTTCCTACAAAGAAAAAGCCCCCAAAACAAGTCCCACCAACCACTTTTTTTTTGGGGGGGGGAGGAGGAGGATTCTTTCCCTGCTTTCTAACATGGCAATCAGTTAGCCTGTATAGTAAAATTTCCAAAGTCCAACTATATAACTCCTTAGCTGTGGTCCCAGAGGTATTATTCTTTTCTTCCAATTTCAGAGGAAGCTGGGTAGCATTTATGCACTTCATTAAGCAACAAGATGTGCTGCAGAGCAGGTTAACAGCTGATTGCTGTAGCTGTGGTTGTCAGCGTTTCCCAGCAATGGAATGGGAGCCAGCTGCCCAGCCAGCCTTGTTGCTAACAGACACACAAAATCAGTCCCAGCCTTCTGTTGCTCAATTTTCTGTTGATATTTAAGGATTATGAGCATGGTCCTTAAAACAACAAATACGTCCACCACCTGCAAAGGTTGTCATTTGAACAATCACGCTTCCTGTTCTGACCAAAGGCCTTCCTCAAAGGTCCTAAAACAAATATATATATTTGTTTAATAAATTTATAAATTATATAAATTTATATAAAACAAAACTGATATATATTTAAGAACAGATGTATCTAAAATGTTTACTAAGTCTTTTTTAAAAAATATGTGTCATATGTGTTTTACTCCCCTGAGAAAGACTTCTGGTCAAAACACACTGGACAATCTTCACAAAATAAATTTGTACATCCAAGCACCAGCTTGAGCCTATAGGGTTGCCAGTTTGCCCAAAATAACCCTGTTCTTGTTTCCTCAGGTAGGTAGGTGGGTGGCAAAGGTTAATTTCAGTCCATTTTGGGGTCTCCACTCCTTTACTGCCAAACGTCAACCACCCAATATCAGATCCTCCCCCCACCCATTTTTCAGGAGTTGACAGCCTTGTAATATGACACGGCCACATCTCAGACTTGGGGATGCAGCCTGTCACTTCCTTTGCTCTTTCACCCAATCTGTGTTTCTCCTTTTATTGTTACAATCATTGCAGAAGCATTTATAGGCTTGTGGCTTTCCTGCAATGATTTCATTTTCTTTTAGAGCATGCTGCAGGAATTCTAACTACTTGTAGAGCAGTATTCTGGCAACACATTCTTTTTAAAAAAACATCCTAAAAGGAAACAGATAAGAAGCTCAGGAGACAGATTGTTGTAGTCAAAACACGATGTAATGAACTATAGTTGCCCATCTGCCGAACCTGGTTTTCTGGCAGGGTTCCTGTGACTTTAGCACCTGCAATACAAACAGAGATCCCGAAAGTGAACCATTTTCCCCTGCTTCTGCAAGGTGGTAAAAACTTTATCTGTTGAATTGGAACTGTTAAAGGCACAGTGAAGCCCTGCGGGGGGGGGGGGAGCCCCTAATCAAACCACAACTGCCAAAGTAAAGCAAGAGAGGAATGACAAGTTGTACAGAATTCGTCCTTAATTTTTACTGCTTTGTGACACTTTTCCATACTTTACAGGTGGAAAATTATGTTTGGCCTACTATAGCACAATTATATATAACATTTCGCTAGCAGTAGTATTTCCTTTGAGCCAGCCAGACAGTCAGCTAGTCATATAAAGATGATGGAATTCCACATGTACTGTCAGATAAAGTGATCTCAGAGAGAGAGAATACCTTTGGGGGAATTAAATGTAAGGAGAGCATGCTGGTATGAGTTTGTTCTACTCACTTGTCCCCAGTTCCTCAAGGCTAGTTTGCTACAAGAAAAGAATAGTATATGCTCAGTCAAAAAAAAAATCTATTTGACTGGCAGCATTAATTAAGCACGCACTTCGCTTTTGAAACCATAGAATACCATAGAATACCCTATAACAGTGTTTCTCAAACTGTGGGTCGGGACCCACTTGGTGAGTCGTGACCTGATTTCTGGTGGGTCATAGGTGATGGAAAGATCAGATCAGTAATTGCCACAAGCCCTGAGGCTATTCAAAAATCAGATACCTGCTAATTGCCCTTCAAATTGCTGTGCTCCTACAGTTTGCAATATAGCTGCTAATTACCCTGCAAGCAGCTGAGCTCTTTATTTATAGGGCATGGGGAGTGCGGAATGGGGCATTCCGGAAGATGGGATTGGTTGGCCCGGGAACAGGGAGGAATCATCAGTGACGGCTATGCCAAAATCCTATCCCCGTTCCTGGGCCTGGCCGCCATTACACGGGGCTCATGGACTTGCGCCAGCAAAATAGCTACTGCACATCTGAGTAGCCCCATCGGAATGGCTCTTTACCCAGGGAAAGGGAACAAATGTTCCCTTCCCCCAAGGTGACCTCCCGCCTGCCTACTTTGGGCCCTGGATGTAGCGGAGGCTGCACCAGCCTCGCTGCATCACAGGGAACAAAGTTAGACAGGATTGGGCAGTAGATCTTTTTACTATCAGTAGTAGTTCACCAGGATTGTCAAGATGCATGTTAGAGTGTGGGCCACTTCTCATGATAACTTTTAATCATACAACTGCACAGGCCATTTCTATATCTTATATCACATTCGCACATACTTCTAGCCATGTGGGAGTACTGTACCAGAACTATGGGAGTTCCTTCTTCCCACTCTGTAGTTGACTCCCTTCCAATCAGGAGCAAATAATGCATTTTTTGTGCAATTCTGTCTAGCCCGAGACTGGCAGAGCAACTGCTCTGCCAGTCTAGGATGTCACAAATGAGTGTAAGTGGTGCTGGTGGAGAGGTTTGTGCCACTCCTCCGACGCCACAGAAGACAGCAGTGCTGCAGCGGAGAGGTAAGGCCCCACCAGATGGCAGAGGGGGGGGGAGGACAAAATGGGGCATTCCAGGGGGGGGGGATTGGAGGATCAGGCCTGGAAAGGGGATCAGTGAAGGCCATATCCTATTCCCCTTCCCAAGCCTGTTGGGCCTTACAAGGGTCTCTCAAATGTACACCAGCAAAAGTGCATTCGAGGAGGCAAGGCCCATCGGGACGACTGGTGCATAACTCGGGGTAAAGGGACAAACCAATCCTGCATAGGATGCATGCGCAGCTGCGTCCTGCTAGTCAGGATTGGGCTGCTTGTGTGTGTGTGTTTCACATTGAACTATCTGAACTTTGAACCTTTCCAGTTCTCTGTGTCTATGGTTTTTATTTTGTGCATCATCATCATCATCTTCCTCATCATCACAGTTCTTAGTGAATTAAAGAGTACTGTAATTAGCATGCCGGACATGACTGCCAGGTCCAATTGTTTCTTTCCTGAATAATGCAGGTTCCAGTTAGCCCATATAAGACATCTGTAAAGATCTGCAACTAATCCCTGGTCTTCCTCAGCCACCCAAACTTCACTCTTTGCAATGCAACAGATGTGCTACATCAGCCACGCCACTGTTCGTACTTGCGTTCCTCTTGCTCATCTGAGGCCAGGACTTTGGGAACTCTTGCTCAATTGCAGATGTGTCTTTTTGCCCTCAGTAATAAAATTCCATGGGAGTTCACCAGGCTCGTGACAAAAAGACATGTTTAGTTGAGAACAGAAAGCTGTAGAGAGGATTGTATCTTAGGAAATGAAGTATGAGGAGGACAGTGGGAGAAGCACTACAGTAATATTAGTTGACAGAAGACCAGTGTAGGACAATTGGCCAGATACCAACTGTCAGCAATGCAAAGGATGAGAGACTTCAACACAGAAACATTGTTATATGGGAAAGTGCAATCAGACAATGCTTCCAAGGGGAAATCAGAAGCAACAGAGCATGCGCTGACTATTATTTATTTCCTGGGAAATGCAAATACCTCATACCGAACTCCCCATTGGTGTGATATTTATAGCACCCAGCTGGATCAATCCAGGTTATTAATCACAACATCTCCCACAGCAAAGCTAAACCAAATGGTGAGAGTAAAACAAACCAGTCTGAAAGAGTGATGATGACAAGAGGGGGAAGTCAGAAGGGAAGACATTATTTCCTAATAGTGTCTTGGCCGAAGCTGCTGAGGGCATTCCGCCACAAGTTTACTTGAGGACATCGTAAGTGCCATACTGGCCACAGAAAGCAGATACGTGATTCATCATGACTCAATGCCACTAATACTGTCTGATGGATTGATAGAAGATTTTTAATAGCTTTATAGCCATTTGGCACCCATAGTCACAGGGAATCCATTTCAGAATGGAACACTACTAGCTTCTTTAATATTGTTCCACTGTACACTGTGTGACAGCACCAGACTACATTGTCCAAGGATGAGAAAGGTTCATCATCAGCTCGTAGCTAAATGAAACCTCCATGTTTAGAGCACTGTACCCCTGCATACCAGTTGTCTCAAAATAACAGTACAGTAGATAAAAACACCTTCATGCCTACTTGTGAGCTTCTAGAGGCATGTGGTTAAGTGCTGTTGGCAAGAAACATCAGGACCAGGGAGACCTTTGTCTGATGTAGCCAAGCAATTTTTATGTTTTTATAGTCTTACATAGCCTGCTTATTTAAACATAAATCCAAACTTCAACGTAAATATGTTGGCTTCGTTTCACTGTACAGGGAATATGGAACTCCAATTCTAGAAGAGCAATTGAGATCTAAGAGGTGTGTGTGTGTGTGTGTGTGTGTGTGTGTGTGTGTGTGTGTGTGTGTGTGTGTGTGTGTGTGTGTGTAGGCATGCATGCCTACAATGTGCACACACGTGTGTGCAGATGGCAAAGATGGAGAGAGCTATCTGAATTGTATTAGCATGTATCTCTTCTCTCCGTGGATGCAATCATTCTTTCATTCAGTCCTTTGTCTTGCAAGTGTTATCCTCTTCCTTAGGATGGAACTACTGGTTCCCAACCTTGTTTTGTCAGCAATGTGCAAAGTGATTTGCAGGAAAGAAACAGAGGGCAAGAGGGGCCTACTTCTCCCTGTTAGCAAAGCTGAGGGAATCAATTAGTTCCACACACAGCAAAGCTGAATTTTATTGAGAACTTTACTTCAATAACAAAATGACTGAAGCCATTATTACACAGGCAGAATAAAAAGATGGGTAAAAGAACCTAATGAGAGGTCTGGTCAAAGTAGGAGAGAGCAACCCACAAGCCTTTAAACTAGCAACAGGATAGATTGCAGCTTCCCCTACTGATGGGGATTAACATATATACCCACTGACTACGGCTCTGCTCACGTCCTGTTGCTCATCCGCCCATCACTTTTTCTCTCCAGTCCCTCTTGCCTGTGATGCTCCACAGTCCACAAATTCCCTCCCAGCTCCCACTTTGCACATGAATGGCAAATACAGAGACGGTAATCCTATATTTGCAACTGACACATAGTTTCTACCAAAATGGAAGATGTCCCATTAGAGGGCACACCTGGTCAGACTTACCTCTGAGCCCTCAGAACTGGTGACAGTGGTAGTGCCCAATGGGAATGGCATGGGGCCTCAGCTTTCCTCCCAGGGCAATCAGCAGCTGCAAGTTGAGCCTCATCCAGACCAGAACTATGGTGAGTC
The DNA here is from genome assembly GCA_026170595.1 of Plestiodon gilberti rubricaudatus. NCBI lineage: Eukaryota > Metazoa > Chordata > Lepidosauria > Squamata > Scincidae > Plestiodon > Plestiodon gilberti. The sequence continues at coordinate 83,448,252 of JANXHW010000001.1, forward strand.
AGACTGAGGCCCCACATGACTGCCTGGGAGTTGTGGCTGTTGGAGGCACTGCAGCTCACAGTAGTGAGATGAGACTTCTGGGTGCCTTGTCCATCTAGTCTCTCACAAGACACCGAGACCTCACAAGAGCAAGCTGGTGACATAGTCGGCTTTGATGGCGAGGCAGGCAAAGGGATGTAGGAGGGTAGTGGGGAAGAGGGGAAGTAGTGGGGAAGAGGGGAAGGGTGAAACAGGAGGGAAAGGATGGAACGAAGATAGCAGCAGAGAGGGAAGCAGGAAGAAGCAGAGAAAAGGCATGGGAGAAGGAGATGAGAAGAGAGAAAAATGAGACAGGAGATGGGGGCAACAATGGAGACAGAAGCACATAAGTCAGAGAAAGCAGAAAGACGGTGTAAGAAGAGATGAAGGAGGCAGGAAGAGAGTGGAGTAGCAGCACTGAGGCTTGCAAAGGGGCCAGGAATAGGGAAGGCAAGGGGGGAGGGAGACAGTGGGGGTAGAGAGGAATAGCAAGGGGAAGACAGAACCTGAAGGAGCAGAGGGGTTGAGAAAGGAGCAAAGTAAGGGGGGGAGGAGACCAACCTGAGATCAACAGAGGGCATGGAGGCGGGAGTCCAGAGAGGAGTGGAGGGCTAGCAGAGAACCCAGGGAGGAGGAAGTGAAAGGCTGGCAGCGGGAAGCCAGTGGCCAGGGCCCTGGGAGCAATGCCAGGACATTCAAGGGACTCCTGTGAGACCGGAAGGACCTTCAGGCTATCCACCCACGCCAGCCCTCACCCGTGCTTAGGTTGTCCTGATCAGGGGACCAGGGGCCCCATGAGGTGGCATCCTCAAGGATCGGTATGAGCCTGATACGATCTCCCCTTATGCCCCTCGCTTTTTTCCCCTCATACGAATGCCAAGAACTGTAGCGCATTTTGGTGAGCTGGTGATGGACAAATCCCTCAAATAAATCGCCCCTCCGCAGTTATCCCATGAGCTCTGTTTTCTTCTCCAACTGTCACCTCTCTATCATACCCTAGGCTTCCCCCTTCAAGGAGGAACTCCCACCCTGGGATAGTGCGTGGGCAGAGGAAGCACCCGGGCAGAGGAAGCACCCACACTGCTCTTGACAGGTTTGAAAACACACACACAGACTCCAGTCACATCATCTGCCTGTCATCTCACATGGCCCTTTGTTCCCAATCTATAAAATGGAAATGTTAGTTAGCCTGCCTCACACATGTTGAGAAATGGTAAGAAGAAGTACAGATTAGAACTGTGTGAAATCATCACTGCAAAATTATTGTAAATGTTTCTGTGAGGTTCTTCCAGCCTGGAGAATCTCTGCAGCCCAATCATTAAAATTGTCAAACATCAAACCTACCCTAAGGCTGGAAGCCTGTACAACAGTCGCATCATTATGAGGCACAGCAGTGCGGATGCTTTTGAACGTTGCAGTTTGCACTTCAAAACAGGGAATCAATGAAGGCAGATAGCCAACGCTTTCCCCCTTCAAAGCTCACCATAACTGAAGAGCACGCAGCGCATGCCTCACCCAGATGACACTTATTTCCTGTCAACAGTACCCTGCCCTTTCCCACTCTAATGTGTGGCGCTAAGCAGCACTGCCTTCCTCAGGCACAGGACTATCAGACACAACAAGAGACAGGGGGGTGCCATGCTTGGTATTCTCCACCACCACCCCCGCTTTCTTGTAACAGCTGGCTAAACACAACGTATCACATGATAGTGTGGTTTACAGTGCCTCCCACAGCCAGCAATGAGATGAGTGCCACAAGACAACACATAGTATTATTTATTACAATCATGGCAACTCATACATGGGTTCTCAGATGGTCTCCCATCATCACAGCACTGAGCAGATCTAGACCTGTTCAGCAGAGTGGTTGTATCATGGACCCTCAGATGATGCCCTGGGACCCCATGATGATGTTGCATCACACCTGTATGCTTTGAAAAAAAAAGAACACAACGGAATAGGGAGTAGTGGTGGTAGCTCTGTGTCCTTCATAATGTCTAGCTATGCCCTCACTACAGCGCTGGGCTAGGTCACATCTCCACAGACATCTGTGTACATTACATGCACATGCGCACGCACTCAACCTGTCCCAGTTCTCTGCATGTGCCTCCCAATCACTGCCACACAACAAGCAACAACAGTGGTGCTTACAACACCAGTGCAGACAGTGTAATCTGAACAAGAAGAACCACACCTTGATTCCGCAAAGAACTGCAACTGCTTGTGCAAGAGACTTGCCTTTGCTTGCTTTTCCCCACATCACATTTTAACATGCAGGCAACAAACCACCATTTGTGAGAAGCTGCCATCTGGATCTGCTTTTTCAGGTTGCATGCCAAATGTGCACACTTAATTAATATGCTACAAGACAATACATAATAGGCCCTCTTATCCAAAACCTGAGATTAATTTGTTTTTCATTATAGGATGAGGACGGGATGCCTTGAGATGATAAACTATTTTGAATAATTAACATAGGCAAAATAAACTGCCTATGTTACAGTACACTAAGAAACAGGAAAGCAAAGTGGTCCATGAGAATGGCCATATGGTGGCAAACAAGTATAATATAGAATTTGCAGCCCAGTGCTATCCCCCGCCAGTCCATAGCATGCAGCTGCACCAATGGAGTACATACTGCATGCTATGATGGGGGGACGGGACCAGAAGGACCATGAGACGTAAATGAAAAACTTTTTTACTTACCCTTTGGTTGCCTCTGGCTCTCCTCAGATCCATGCCAGCTATTTTGCTGGGGTAAGTCTGAGGAGAGGAAGGTGGGTTCGGGCTGGGAAAGGGAGATAGGATCTGGCATGTGCAACTGATGAGATCCTCCCCCTCCCACTCTTGAACTGTCCCCCAGTTTGGCCCACTCCCTGCCCCGAACCACCCACGAACCACCCAGAGCCCACCCACCCCCCGCCACCATCATACCTACTCCAGTGGGCCATTGGCGTATGCGGGGAGCTTCCGACCATTTCTGCTGTGGGTCCATTGTGCTCGGCAGCAGCTCACCATTTATGGCGGTGCCATGCTATTTAGGATGCCAGAACATGAGCTCCACCACTGTAAATGGAAGATAGGATTGGATTGTGAGTTTCACATGTATTCAGCAAATGTGACCAGTTTTAAGTCTAAAACGGAATTTCTTTCCAATTGTTTTTTACAGTGATTGTCATATTAGAGCCAATGAAAAAATCATTGTATTTTTTTTCCTCATGAAGATGGACTCAGAATATCACAGCAATGTCCTTCCTGAGAGTACGTGGAGTTCAAGAACCAAGAAATGTGATATTTGACTTTCTGCAACAATTTTTGGTTTGGTTTTGCTGGAATCCAAGCATGCTTACCACAACTGAACATTCAGAGACCAGCACTTCAACTTTTAATGCCTTTGGAATATGGATATCCACACATGCATTCAGAACTGCCCATTCAGTGAAAATCCCCATTCCACTCCTGGCTGCACTTCAGTCTGAATCATATCCACACTATCCAGAAATGACGGTTGCCACAAGGTTTTCCATTGCTTAAGGTGGTTGCCAGGCCAGGCAGTGAAAAATACAGAAAGCCTGAGTTCATCTAGGCATCACCTCCTTCCTCCTTGCCTAGTAGATGAGCGATGTGAGAGCAGCAATGCGGATCATCAGAGAGAGAGCACCCAAGCCCAGTTTGGTTCTCCCAAGGGATAATCTGAAGAATTACAGCAAGTCCTCATTTACAGTTGTTTCGTTTAAAGTCGTTTCGTTTAAAGTTGATGGGAGAAAATGCCATGGGAACGTTGACGTTTATCAATTAGCCTATGGTAAATTGGTTTCATTATAAGTTGTTTCGCTTAAAGTTGCAGTTTCCAAGAAGAGCCTATCGGCAACTTTAAGTGAGGACTTCCTGTACAGTGCTGTATGGAGACAGAAGCCTCTCACAGCTTTGACTTTAGGCAGCAGAAGACTGAACAGCAGGGGATACCTGTCCAACTACAGTATCTGGCTGAGACAGGGTTAAGGGGCACTTAATGCCTGCTGCCATTACTAGCTGAATGGTAACAACAATGCAGCCAATTTGCACCTAAGCAGAAATCTGTAATGGGCTGGCACAGAAACGGAAGTAGAGGGGAGCGCGGGGAGCGACTGCTCCGCTTGCGGGCGGGGGCGTACTTACAGTCGCCGGAGGGACGCACTTGTTGTCGCGTTTTCGGGGGGGGCCGCCCTCCCTGGAGCCCGAACGGCTCCAAAATGGGTAGGAAACCGGCGGGGGGGGGGGGGGTGTTCAGCGTCACGTCAATTAGGCCCCGCCCCTTCCTCCGGGCGCCGGGAGGGCTAGTTGTGCCTCTGGGCTGGCACAAGCCCTCTCTCACTGTATCCTGTCCTTCCTCCAAGCAGCTTAGGGCTTTTCCTGATTTAGCCTCACAACAACCATTAAGCAGAGCGTTCCTCACTTAATGATACATTCCCTGAACCCCATCGTTAAGCAGGCCTGTCGTTAAGTGGGCCTTTTGAAGTTCTGATGTTTGACGCCTCTCCAGAGGCCTGGTCCTGGCCTCTTGGGGCCTCAGAATGGTCCACAGAGACCTCCGTAAGGCACCTCCGGTTTGCTCTGAAAATCGGAAGTGCCTTACGGAGGCCTCTGTGGGCCATTCAGAGGCCTGCCGAGGCCAGGAACAGACCTCTGGAGAGGCCCATGATTGATCAGGAACATGCTTCCAGAGAGGCCTCAAACTTCAAAAGGTAGGGAAAGTGACGTTCTGCCTAATGACCCCCCTTCGTATATCCCGGGGTCGTTAGGTGGAATGTCGTTAAGCGTGGGACACCTGTACAGTGATTGGCCTGAGATCAACCAGTGAGTTTTATGGCTGACTGGGGAAACAGTGGGAGGGGGCCTGGGCTGAATCCTACCTTTGCCCTCCACCACACACAGAAAGCATCAGCACTGTGATGGCATGGCTCCCATGGACATCATTTTTACACTGCTGTTCAGCTAGGAGATGAGAGCGGACACCTGGCTGTCCCAGTCCACGACGCCATTTGGGGGAACGAAAGCATTTTGGAGCAAAGGAAGAGGAGAGAAAAAGATCCAAGCAGGCACTCGTGTTTTTTAAGGAAGAGGTGGCAACCCTGCTAGGAAGCTTCGGGAAAGGATGTCATAACTTGCAAGCGGCTTGCTCCTGAAACTACAGGGTCTACTCCCATTGGTATATTTGGAAAGCTGCTATACACTGAAAGCCTTCTTTCAGAACCCTCACAAAGCATCTCTTGAAAAGGAAAACAAGATGGTCTTTGTAAATAAAAGTTCATGGCTTTGCGTAATGAAGTCACTTTCCAAAACTGTGCTGAATGATATTCTTTTTTATGAACAGACATGATGATGAGAGGTGGGGCCAAGGGGAACTGGGGAGGCTAATTCAATAGGTTGAGCTGCACATTTTTTCATGAAGTAGCGTCACAGGATTCTTAGCTAACTTAATTTCTTGCGCAAAAGAAATACTTTTACTCCTGTTGGCATGTAGCATATGTAGAATCTCTTCTTGCCACTATTCTATTGAACCAGACTTTTTTTTAATCTAGCATTTTCTGTGATTTACAGTCCAATCCTATCCATCCCCCCCCCATCAGAGCAGTGGCGCCAAAATGGCGACCGCTGCATCCTATGGTGGGGGGCAGGTCGGAAGACTTCAGCAGGGAAAGGGGATGTTCAATCCCCTTACCCCCGCGCAAGTCTTCTGACCCGCAATGGATCTCCTCGGACCTGCTCTAGCGATTTTGCTAGCGCAAGTCTGAGGAGAGAAAGTGGACGGGGAGGTGGTGCACACCTTCTGCACTGGATCCACCCCCTCCAGCAGATTCCCTGCCCCCGTTATGCCCCCTCCCAGCCCTATTTCATCACTTCCTTGCCATCCCCCCACCCCTACTCCAGTCTCACCAGCTCCAATGGGTGTTGCTCCGTCTGCTGGTGTCAATGGGAAGGCTCTGGCCTTCCCGCTGGCGCTTCCTGGAGGCGCGTTGTCGCAACATGCTTTATGGCACATTTGCAAAGGTAAGCATAGGATTGGGCTGTAACGGCATTAACAATTATTATGAATCATTTACTGTCTCATAAAGTTCCTTATTAAGTCTTGATTGTGGGATGGGGAGGGGGGAGTTTGACTTTCGTGTGTGAACAGCAAAGTGAGTCAGTGGGTTTCAAATGGCAACGTGAAGCAGAGAGAGAGAGAGAGAGAGAGAGAGAGAGAGAGAGAGAGAGAGAGAGAGAGGAGGAGGAGGAGGAGGAGGAGGAGGATAATGAACCCTTGAAGGAAGGAAGCCAGAGCCTTGAATACAGAATCAGCCTGCATCCTGACAGACTGAAGATAAGGTGGCAGCCCAGCTCATGGTGCTTTCCTGGAATACAATCTGCATTTTGACACTCTCTGCTTAAGCACTGCCCATCTGCATGTTATCCAGCTGGAGCCTCTAGGGAGAAAGAGGAGCTACAGGCACAGAAAGCAAGTGAGAGAGAAAGCAAAGGCACTCCTTCTATAAGGATCTGCTTAAAAACTGCCTGTTAGAAGTGCCACATCTGGAAGCTGGAAGCTGGAAGTTAGAATAACTGAGGCGCCACAAAACGGGGGGGGGGATTAAAGCAGAAGCAAAAACAAGTACTAAGGAGCTGTAAGATCACTGCTGGATGTAAGGAGAGAAGATGGCTTTGATCTTGGCCTGGCCTCTGCGTTTTCCTATATTCTTCTTCCTGGGATATTCCTCCTTAAGCTCTGCTTCAACAGAGGACAACGTTTTTCATGTTGACATTGAAGGTAGCTCAGCGGTCGGCAGCCAAGAAGACGCTCTTATCAGAGGGCAGCAACAATCTGTAACTTTGGGAAGTCGTTGGTTGTCTTTTCCTGAGGTACAGTAATTCTTCTGTCTCTTGACCTTTCTCTTTATTTTTTTACTTTGTTTTTCTTCAAATGTCTCCATATGGTTAAAGTTAATGTAATCCACTGGATGTTTTAAACTGGGAGGGTGGAATTTGGAGGATTTTAAGGCACTTCAAGTAAGACTAGTTAATTTGCTGTTTGTTTTTCCTTTCTAAAATATACATATCCTGCTGGTTGCTTTGAACAGGCACCGGTATTACAAAGTCATGTTCTCTTGCTTGGGTGCTTTGCATGAACAACAAAACAGGCCTGTGACTGCAGGACAGTTTCACCAGATACATCTCATCTCACTTTTTTCAACAGTAACTTGCTACCATTTTAAGGCCACGTTATTTCCAACAAGGTTTGGATAAAGAGAGCTTAAATTTTGTTTTGATGTTTTGGACTGTGTGTGTACGCAAGTGCCTCTGTGTGTGTGTGTGTGTGTGTGTGTGTGTGTGTGTGCATGCGTGCATGTGCGCAAGGTTTGTGGTGTATTTTAGTGGTTTGGACTGTGATGATGCACCCAGCTGGGCATGCATTAAGTACGCCCCATTCATTTCAGGGTGAAATCATGGTGGTGTGACTCTATGTTGAGCTATGTCCGCTTGTCAGGGGCCATCTATCTTGCAAGTTACTTGTCTGTCTAATACTGTACTGTAATGCAAATTAAAAAAATGTGTATATGCTTATGAGAATGACATGTATGATGAGACATTTCTGGATTCTCAGCACAACCATTAGTTCCCTCTAGTCCAGTGGTTCTCAAACGTTTTAGCACCGGGACCCACTTTTTAAAATGGCACTGTTGGGACCCACCTAGCTTTACGAGATGCTCAAACATTTATCTCCCTATATTTACACAAGCTTGCAAATTGCAGGAGCTCAGCTGTTTGCAGGGCAATTAGCAGCTATCTGATTTTTGAATAGCCTCAGGGCTTGTGGCAATTACTTATCTGATTTTTCTATCACCTGGGACCCACCAGAAATCAGGTCGCGACCCACCAAGTGGGTCCCGACCCACAGTTTGAGAAACACTGCTCTAGTCAATATTCTATGAGACCTTCCTGCATGATCACCTTATCCAGCAATCTCTTGGAGACATGAAGGCTCTTGTTGTGCACCTGAAGGTCTCCCAACTCTGAGGGCATGTCCATTTCAATTCTATGGGGAGAGGAGCACTGTGCACATTCAAAGTGATGCATATGCAGGGCTGCACTCCACCAGTATGAATTAAGAATGCCGCACAAGCAGGAGTTCTGTATGCACAGGACAAAACAGCCAGAGTTCTGGATCAGAACCTATGTTTTTCAATACGGATGTGACTTGACCAAGCATTCCCTTGTGAAAAGTGGCTATAAGTCATGTTAATTTCAATGGGGCTTGTGTCTGTAATGGGATGAAAGATCTCAGCCTCTGTCTCCTGCATTAACTCTGATGTGCAGAGCCCAGTCTTACATTTCTCTACTTGGAAGTAGCTAGCTGCTTCTGAGTTCAATAGGTTTACTTCCAAGTATGCTGTGCAAAGGACTACAGCCCTTGGAAACAGTTTGCTCAGGAAACACCTGCAGAGAAACCCAGAGCATGTTCCCAAGTTGACAGAAAAGAATGACAATACGTTAGTGATATAGAAAACCAGGAAATTACTGAAGGGTTTCTTTTGTGATATGTTTTCTTGGCATCTTGGATACCTGAGATTGGTTTCTTTGGGGTCAGTTGTCATTGAGCTGAATTATACAGTACTTTTAACAAAAAAAAACATATCAGAAGGGGGGAAGCGCACAAGGTTTGTGTGAGGAGGGAGAAAAGTAACGGTAATATCTCCCCTGCAGGTGATGCAGCGTGGGAGGCAAATTAAGACACACAAGGTCATGGGAAAGGAAAGGAGTGTGTGCCTTGGCAATAAACCTAGGAAAGGCCTGGAGATTAGCAGCAGCTTGAATATCAGAGTAATGACACACTGCAGTCATTCGTGCTACTACACTCAGCAGATCAACGCACAGAGGTTTTAAAATTGTTTCAGACAATGGGTTGGAGGTGGAACGTTTTCCTTGACTCAAACAGGTGGTTGTTCTTCTACAGTCAGGATGTCTTACCGATGCGTCATCATGTGTTGAACTCAGTATGGAACCAGTCCTGAACAATTACTCAAAACGTCCTCTTTCAGAATACAGCTAACTTGGGATTTCTCTCTCTGCACATTCACTTATGGAGATGTTGAAAACTGAACTAGGTCTGTTGTAAATAGCATTTGCAAATGAAGGGGATGACTGACCAGAAGCTAGTTAAGCTGCCTAGGTGTGTATTGCATTTAGGCATCTCAAAGAATGCGGACACCTTCCTGTACCCCATGACCAAGAAGCAGATAGGGTGGGACATTGTTATCATATGTTCCAACTGTCCCTGTTTAGCAGAGGCACCTGTTTTCTGGTATCTGTCCCTTGTAAATGGTTGCCCCTGTTTTGCCTTTGGAAGATGCCTTATTAACACTTTGCTAGTGTAAGCTGCTAGAGTTGTCATTTACTACATCAGTCTCTAATAGTTAAATCTCTGAGGGTAGGATGCTTCTCACCTCTTGTTTGCATGCATGTACATGAGCATTAAGGCACAATGCAGTGCACAGACTGCCATTTGAGATGCTGAAGGTGCTGATCAGCACCCCAGATCCGTGGATTCAGTTATCCATGGATAGTGGATCCCCCCCCCCCCGCACGACCCCCCAGGAACTCACTTTTACAGAAGAAACCTCCATTTTTTCTTCACAAGGACCGGGGTGAGCAGCCTCCTTGCAAGCCTCACCAACAAGACTTAGGTGCTAGAGAGTCTCTGCAACCTTGTTGAGAGGTTGCAGAGACTCTCTAGAACCTAAGTCTTGTTGGTGAGGCCTGCAAGGAGGCTGCTCACCCTGGTCCTTGTGAAGAAAAAATGGAGGTTTCTTCTGTAAAAGTAAGTGCCTTGGGGTTTTTTGCAGGGCGCAGGGGGTCACGCCGGCCCACGCGGGGTCGCGTCGGCCCGTGGGGGGCGCAGGGGGCTCTGAAAACCGCAGAGGGGGCGTTCGCCCCTTTCCGCAGTTTCAAGTATCCACGGTGGAGGCTGGAACATATCCCCCACGGATACGGCGGCCCCCCTATATATATCATATCATATCATATCATATCATATATATACTGTATTTTATACCATTCATACCACATGTCATGTATTTATTACTTGTTTAATGAATTTGTATATTGTCCTTGAGCACATTGGTGTTTCCAGGGCAGCTCACAACATGAAGATCAAAACAATAAAAACAATATAAAAATAAGAATAAAAACAATAATAGAAGCAGAACAAGCAGATAAAAATGAAGCCGTTAAAACCCAGTTTCAAAGTGGTTTTAAAAGCCTGGGAGAATAAAAATATCTTTGCCTGCTGAGGGAATGACAACCAGTGAAGAAAAAGGGAAGCCTTAAGTTAAATGTCTCAACCCTTAGAGAGGTGATCCCCAAGAATGCTCCTGGCCTTCTCAAGGACCTTGTATCGTTCTTCATTGAATAAATATTTCAACAGGAGGTGCTAATCTTGAATTCGGTGTAACTCGACTTTGCAACCACCTGGTCAGTTTAGTAGACTTCGTCCAGGCCACCAAATTGGTTAACTTGGGCTGCCAAACTATTCAAGTTCTGAAAAAAATGACTTTCTTTATACATGGAGATTTTTTCCCTTAGAAAGCAGAATGAACCTCCCTATACTGTCCTTCTTGATTCATTTCTTAGTCCAAATATTGACTTGGGCCTCTCACGCTCCTAAACAGACTCATAGACTGTTAGTCATGCTCAGCGGTGCCAGATTTTATAAAGGATGGTTTCATGAGAAGAGAACCACCTAATCAGTACCCAGAGTGCTCTGAGGTGGACTATGGTGTCTGAAAAACCACTAGGATAACACAGTATTATATAGTAGGGAATATATGCTGGAAACATGCACAGACAATGATGGTATTTCATCATGTCACATGAATGCTATGTAGAATTTTTCCGACAAATTCTTTGGATGTAGTCAAGCCATGTTGGAAACATGATTAATTTGAAATATCTGTTATGGAATTCTAAAAGTCATATATAATTTTGTTAACTAAGACATGCTGTTCTTTCATTCTGCTGAAGATACAATATGAGCCTTTCAAGGGAAGAAGAAAAACTGTGGAAAGGTTAATGACAAAGGAGGTCACCTATCAATATTCACTGCGCTCTCTCTCTCTCTCTCTCTCTCTCTCTCTCTCTCTCTCTCTCTCTCTAGTTGTTGTTGTTGTCTAGTCGGCAGTTAAAGGTTTGGAGACTCGCAAAAATAATCATAATTTTTTACTTCCTGTGTGCTAGTTCTCTGAGACAAAATAAAACGACGGAATCATAGGGTTGGATCCAAAGCTTCATGTCGTTCAACAGAAAAAACAACTTCTGGAGGAAGGAATCATCCGGTGCTTGAAGGAGTCTTTCCTCTGGGGGAAACTCATCCTGTCAAAGGAAGACTCCTTCTTCCAGTGGAAGTTCCCGCCAGTAGTTCCAAAGAAGGGGAACCTTTGGCTGTAACCCTATATGTACAGGGGAGGGCAGTATCCGCGAGGGGATACGTTCCAGGCCCCATCATGGATACTTGAAACCGTGGATAGGGGTGAACGCCCCCTCCGTAGTCCTCTGTGGCTTTCTGAGGCCCCCGAGGGTGCGCGTGACTCCCACCCCCCGCGACCACTAGGCACTTTTAGTGTCGGAAGCTTAGATTCTTCTTCAAAAGGAACGCGATGAGCAGCCTCCTTGCAGGTTCCTCCAGCGAGACTAGATGCTAGAGAAGCTCTGCAAGGTTGCAGAGCTTCTCTAGCACCTAGTCTCGCTGGAGGAACCTGCAAGGAGGCTGCTCATCGCGTTCCTTTTGAAGAAGAATCTAAGCTTCCGACACTAAAAGTAAGTACAAAGGGGTTGCGTGGGGGGCAGGAGGGCCATCCGCTATCCATGGATAACTGAATTAGTGGATAGCGGATCAGCGAATACGGGGACCCCTGTACTAAGGGATTTTGTAGTGGTGAAGGCTCAGGAAGTAATTAGCAGGACTACCGTAAAATTGTGGAACGTAAAACGAGATTCTATCTAGTTAGAACAATACAAAAGCTTTATAGGTAGGCATGCCTCACATTACATTGTACAGTCAATTCTTGCCCGCAGGGCTTAGGTTCCTAGAAACCCCTGCGGGTCTCAAATTCGCGGATACAGAACCATTGATCCTATAGGATCAATGGGGTTCCATACAAGGGTTTAGGGGGTTGCGGGGTTCCTTAGCTGCTTCCTCCAGAGGGTCCCTGCTGGTTGTGGACGCTATTTTGAATGTCCCTGCAAAATTCAGGAAGGTCCTGAATGATGTAGGGATATTCAAAATAGCACCTGCGATCAGTGTAGCGTGCTTTGAAGTGGCCGGGGGAAGTGTCTGAGGTGTTACCCAGCCATTTCAAAGTGGTCTGTGCTGTGCTGATCATGGGCACCATTTTGATGATCCCTGTTTCCTAAGGAAAGTCTCTGCAGGCTTCCTTAGGCAGTAGGGATTGCGGAAAGTGAGACACACCTTGTGAATGGTGCGAAGTGGTCTCACTTTCACTGCTCGCGGATTTGCGTATGGTGAGAATTGAGTGTACTTCATATACACAACACTTATGGCCCAATCCTGTTAGCTGTTTATGCCAGCGGAATGTGTGTTCTGCTGGCATAAACAGCTTTACGGCTGTTGCAAATGTGACAGCGTCAGTGCGTGTGGACTGGCCGCCACTGCAAGTGGCGAGCGGCCATATCTAAACAAAGATGGACGCTGGATGCCCGCTGGAGCAGGTAAGGCAGTGCAGGGGTCGGGAGGGAGGCAGGAAAGGCTGGAATGGAGTGGGGGTGGGTGGATGGGAGGAGGTGGGGCAGGGGGAGGAGGTGGGGCAGGGAGGAGGGTAGATCGGTACCAGGGGCAGCAGCACCCACTGAATCCTAACCCCCTTCCCAGGCCTGATCTGCCTTCACAGGTCAGTGTGGACTTGGCAGCTGCTGGAACGTACCCTGGGGCAAGGGAACAAATGTTCTCTTGCTCCGAGGAGGCCTCAACATGCCAAAACTCCTCTGCATGATACAGGGATACAACAGAAGCTGTGTTAGCACCACTGCAATGCCATGCAATGCCATGCAAGGAGTTAGGATTGTGATGCCCCATACATACTAAACACAGTAACCTTACCTACACAACATATACACACAGTCAGCAATATTATATAATGCATGAGACACAATGGCCCATCTAGTCCAGCATTCTGTTTCCCATAGTGGCCCACCAGCTGCCTCTGGGAAGCCCACAAGCAGAAGAGAAAGGCATGCTTCTCTCTCACTGCTTCTCTCCTGCAACTGGTATTCAGGGGCTTATGGCGTCTTGTCCTCCATTAATTTGTCCAATCTCGTTTTAAAGACATCCAAAATAGTGGCCATCACACCTTGTGGCAATGAATTCCATAGACGGATTATGTACTGTGTAAAGGAGTACATTTGATGTTAGATGTCTTGGCAGATGCATAGTTCCAGCCTGAGATAATAGGAGAAGCAGAGATGGGGAATATCTATTGGAGAGATCAGTAGCTGGGAGTGGGCGCTTAACCTCTCCTGAACCTAACAAGTGATTCTCCCCACCAAATGCCTCTCAATGCCATGTTCTCCTAACATGGCTTACTTATAGTTCTGCATGATTGGGAGAGGGCTCCTCGGACCACCTGCCAATTCTTCCCTGCAAAGTTCCCATGGCCAGTGTTAGCATTTCAAGGAAAGAACAGAGTTGGAAATATGTCCTCATAAGGTCAGGCTCAGCCTAAGGTTTTCCCAACAAGTCCTTATGGCATAGGATAAGGCCCCCCACAGGCACTATGTTGCTCATCTGTCTTCATGGCTACATTCAAAACCTATTTGGTATTACAGGTTAATTGCTGAATGGGCATTCCATTGATTGCTAGCATTGCTTTCCACTTCCTTAGAAATTTCTTGGAGTGGAAACCAAGTTATTCTACAGATGTTTGAAACTGCAGCTTATGATCTACATCAGGGGTTCTCAACCTTTGGAGGCCTGGGTACCCCCTATCACAGTCCAATTTTCTGAAGTACCCCCTGCTAATTAACTGCTAATTAATTTGATTAATCAATTAAATAATTAGGTAATTAATTGTTAAATAAAAAGTACTAAAACAATTTTAAATGTGAAAAATGTCTTATTTAACTCTGTGTGTGTGTGTGTGTGTGTGTGTGTGTGTGTGTGTGTGTGTGTGTGAGTGAGTGAGTGAGTGAGAGAGAGAGGCTCTTCCCTCCCCCACCCCACCAAAGTACATTTTCCAAAGTACAAAAATAAGCCCAAAACCAAAATCAGAGACAGAAGGGGGAGGTACCTCTGAAAATAATTAAAATTTAAAATCCATGTTAATTAACACTTAATTACCTGCTGATGGGGCAGATACGGGGCAGGGCTTGGAGTACCTCCAGCACGAGGTCCGCGTACCCCTAGGGGTACCTGTACCACAGGTTGAGAACCTCTGATCTACATCAAAGTTATAATGGAAATCAGCTGCCAGAGTACAAGTAGCCAGCTCTTAAATCATGGGAAACTGGGTAGCAAATGAAATTATTTGGCCCAACAATCTGATTGAAACATCATTGTTATTTGTTACAATTGCATTTTAGAAAACACAGCTGTAAGATGACTGGTGCTCTAGAAGCAATAAAGGCAATTGCTTTATCATATCTTATCACTCAAAAGTTAATCGTAAGAATTGGGATATATAACTGGGCACTGGCGGTGCTGGAGGTGGGGCGGAAAGCTAAGTTCTGCAGCTTTCCGCCCCACCGTTACTCTCCGGTACGAGGCGCCCCGCCCCCTCGTCATAGGAGCCCATCAGCAGAGAGAAAGCAATGCGCAGAGACTCTCCTGCGCGTTGCTTTCTCTCCGCTGACGGGCTCCTATGACGAGGGGGCGGGGCGCCTCGTACCGGAAAGTAACGGTGGGGCGGAAAGCTGCAGAACTTAGCTTTCCGCCCCACCTCCAGCGACACCAGTATAACTGGGTTCTTTTTTGAATCAGAATATGTTCAGCATTTACCCACATGTGATCACTCACAGAAGATTGAAATAATCACTTTTCAGATTTTTTTAATTGTTCAAAACAATTAGACAGTCCTAATATTTTGTTGTGTGTGGTAGAAAAGATTGGTGGCACAGAGCCAAGCTAGATAGGATGAGGGAAGCCATGTGCACTTACGCCCATAATGTCCCCATTCACATATAAAATGGGAACAGGAGGGGTTTGTTTTTTACATGGGAAGTGGGTGCGGAGAATTAAATCTCACTCTGCAGTCCATTGCTTCATTCACGTTTCTTCCCAGCCAGGCTCCCTTCCGGCATTGGAACTGGAGTGGAAGAAAAATGTTTAAAGCTACAGAGCACCACAAGAGCCTTATGCAGATGTTTGCCATCTGTGGATTGCAAATACATGAGAGGGGCAAAAAGGGTGTAACTGCTAGCCACAGCCCCCGTGCCAATGGCCTCCCTGATCACGCCCCGTGCACATCCCAGCGTTCAGCCTTCGGCTTCAGGCCAGATCCCCATGATTTAGAAATTATAAAAATCTACATTGGACTCAAGTAGAGCAGAGAAGGGGAAAAGGTTTGGTGTTTTGTGTGCAAAAAATAGACATCCATCATATTGTATTTGTGAATGGAATAGATGTGTGCATAATTACGAGAGATCTGAAAAGTCATTGTGGTCCAAAATACACTTGGTTCACCAATTGTAACATTGACAAGGTTCTTAACTGTATGGGTTCTGCAGCCATGTCAATATAAAAGTAGAGAAATAAATCCTTTACCGCTTTTGTTGTTTGTTTAGATTTCTTATATTGTGCAGGTGTCACATACACAGAAAAGGTTTTCTTACAATAACAACAACACGGGATCCTACTTCCCAAGCCGACGTTTCACTCCATTCACGGAGCTTTCTCAAGGCAATTTGGCAGTAAAAAAAAACTGCTGGATGAAAAAGAATGTTACGGAGTGGTGACAGTTAAACATCAGTCTGTTGCTCAAAGTTAAAGGGACCCACTACTTTTGTCCTCAGAGTTATTCAACACTTATTACTTGGATTATTTAAAATTGGCATCCATATCCTATTGGCATATGTCATTTCCTGCTGGCGGTTCAGTAACTTTGAAGATTTCGTCTGGGAAATCATTAGAGCCTCCAAATTTAATCTATGTTTTAATCTGGGTTCATGAAACAAGGCTCGTGCATGCTCAAACATTATCCTGTGTCCTGATTCTTTCGCGTGCAAAGCTACTGCTGATTTTTCTTCTTGCTTTGCATCTGTTGCTCTTTGATGTTCCCGTACCCGGACCCCTATTGGTCTTTTCGTTTGTCCCAGATAAACTTTCCCACATTCACAGCCAATTTCATATACTCCGGGGTTAGATAACGCTGGTCTGGGGTCCTTGGGATTGTGTAGCAGTTGCTCTATTTTCGTTGTTGGGCTGAAAATAGTTTTCACATCGTATCTCTTAAAGATCTTGGCTATCTTATCAGTTGTACCCCTAATGAAGGGTAACGAAAGCCATGGCTGTTCTTTGTTTTCTGTCTGCTTCTCACTGTCACTTTCTCCAGGTGCCACAATGTGATTTTTCCTTGCTAACTGTTTCCTCCAACATTCGTCCACTTGTTTCTTTTTGTATCCGTTTGCCGTCAGTGACCGTGTTAGAACTTGTTTTTCAGCTTCAAGAGATCGGTTGTCACAGACATGTATCGCTCTGTGAACTAAGGAATTAATCAACGAACCCTTCTGTGAGGGATGGTGGTTCGAGGCATGATTTAAGTACCTTCCAGTATGAGTAGGTTTGCGGTATACTGCATGCCCAAACGTTAAGTCTTCATTTCTTTTCACTACCACATCTAGGAAGGCAATGGTTTTGTTCTCTTCCACCTCCATGGTGAACTGAATCTCCGGGCAATTGTAACATTATTGCAACTGTCCGAAACCCCTGCCCCCTGTACCATTTTTAAATGGAAATAAAACTTCCTTTGGCTTTCAATAGAAGTCTTTTTATGGTGATTTAAAATTAGCAATCCTGCTGTCCAGCCACCCCCTTTAAACCCCATCCCGTTACTTTGGAGAAAAGAGTTTCCCATGAAAGTGTTCCAGGCAGGCTTGATTTTGCACAGCCCCAACTTTAGACATTAAGCACCTGACCCACAGATATCATCATGGGTTATGTACAGTGGCAGAAAGGGGGGAAGGTAGAAAAGCAGTCTGGCTGGAGGAAAAACAATTAGAATAGGGAACAGCTGCAAAGCGGGAGAAGGAAGAGAGGAAAATTAGGGCCAAGGAAACAGGAAAGGAGGAAAATTTCACACAGGATCTAGGGGCAAAAGAGCCAAAGCAAGGCTGGTTCTGACATCAGGTGAAAACATGCCTTTTCCTAGCCATAGTTAAGAACCCAAACCATGGTTTGAGCTTCCAGACATGCCACAGGAAAGCCATGCTGTGTTTGACTCTTTTGTTTCCCATCTGCTCAGGACTCAGCTTCTTGAATTCATTCCCATTTCCATGCTGCAATAGCTGTCTTGAAACAGAGCAATGGTCCCAAGCAGGGCCTCTGAGAGGGGGGTTAAGGGGGTAAATCGTATCCGGGCCCAGGGTCAAAAATGTGTCAAATTAGGGGGCCCAGGAGCAAAAAAGGGGGCGCAGGAGCCAAATTCACATGAAGGGAAGGGGCCCCAAAGAAACTTTGTACCCCCTGATAAAATTCCTCTGAGTGGTCCTGGTCCCAACCACTAGCGTCGCTCCGGTAGGGGCGGGGCTGTAAGTATCGCTGCGGTCATAGTCTCTTTACCAAGCGAGGAGGAGGCAGCCCCGCCCCCTCACTGTCCGAGCCAGTCCCCTACGGAGAAAGCAGCAGGCACGGTCTCTTCCCTGCCGGTTTCTCCGTAGGGGACTGGCTCGGACAGTGAGGGGGCGGGGCTGCCTCCTCCTCGCTCGGTAAAGAGACTATGACCGCAGCGATACTTACAGCCCCGCCCCTACCGGAGAGACGCCTCTGGTCCCAACTGTGGGTTGTCAGTGGTCTATACATTCAGACATAACTAGAAACAACCCTTAACACATACTGTACTGTGGTTTTCAAATAAGCTTCAGCAGATCCTGGTTGGTTGACCCCATTCAAGCCACGTAGTATGTCATGATACTAGACTGCAGAGAAATGTGTGCATGAACTCCCTGCAGGCCACATTGATTGAACTGAACTGGAAATGGCAAATACAGTGCCTGATATAGCTGAACTCAGGCACTTGCTGGTATGGTAAGCTGGGAGAACCAATGCACTCATTTCTGAGACAGCTCGAGTTCAGATATAATGTGAAATCATGTTTTAGCTACACAAACCACGTGGTTTCATGTTATGACTGAGCCCAGCCAGAGGACTTGAGGCCAGAGTACCTGACAGGACAAGGAGACAGAAGGCCTAAACATTGAAACCAAATAAGTCTCTGCTACAGTTTTTTTTTAAGTAAATTAAACATTCTATTTACTGTAGGTGCTTGCCTTTTAAATAGTTTTTTTTTAATTTACATCAAAGCTTCTGGATATCTAAGGAGCCATGTGTTCAATTAAATGCAAACTGCCTGTTGTTTTATACCCAATAATAAGCCCTGTGAACTAACGTGGAAAAAAACAACACCTGAAAAGAGGAGATAAAAGGACAAATATTTATACTTTATAATCTGTTTAAAAAAAAAACAAGAACAAAAAATGCATATATAATGTATAAATAACAATGGCAAGAAAGATAATCAAACGGTGGTTTGGTAGGAAGAGTGGATATTGCAGTGCATGGCAGCATTTTTTTATGATTACAAATTCTAGCATTAAGTTCTGAAACCAGAAGTGATTTATATCCAAGAACATTTGCAGGCAGCAACTATGTTTTATTTTCCTTTGTGGGAAAGAATGCCTTTTAGAGCTAAGGCTTTGTCTGTCCCACTGTATATGGAAAATATGAATGTGCACTTTTATGGAGAATGCCGAACTGAGAAATGTTTATACTGGAACCAACCCCATCTCTAAACCAGACCCTGTTGCTGAGCGGTATTTTGTTTTACATTTGGGCAGAGAAGGAGTAATCATGTGGAAGCATATGCAACAGGAGAGATGTTCAAAATTAGGTGGAACTAAAAGGAAAAAAATAGGTGGAACTAGTTTTGACCACAGTAAGACCAGATATCCTGCTTTTTTTGTTCTAAAAAAGCACAAGTCCCCCCCCCTTCCTCACCACCATTCAACTATTGTGGCACATTTCATAATTGGGATTATTGTACTTACAGCACAATCCCATATGTGTTTACTCAGAGGTAAGTCTCACTGTGTTTAATAAGGCTTACTCCCTAGTAAAGTGTGTTTAGGATTGCAGCTGGGCAGCTTAATCCTGCCTAACTTTATGCCCGGTGCTGCAGTGAGGCCGGTGCAGCCAACGCTGCATCCAGGGCGCAAAAAGGTGGGCTGGAGGTCACCTTGGGGGAAAGGTTGTTCCCTTACCCTGGGTAAAGCCCCAGCCTTCTGAATAGGTTTCCTTGAATCCATCATTGACAGCTATTTAGCTAGCGTAAGTCCAGGAGGCCTATGTGGGGAGAAACAGGCTTGAAGGAGGATAGGATAAGGTGTGTGCTGCTGCCACTGATCCCACCCCCCTCCCGAGCCCGATTCACCCACACCCACCCTCCCCCACCCCAAAATGCCCCCAGAACACCCTCTCCCCCACCCCTGCAACATGCAGCCCAGCCGCAGCTTACCTGCACTGCACGTCATCCAGATCCAGCCCATAGGGGTCGGCACAACTGCCTTATGACAGATTTTGCAATGGTCCTGAGCCAACACAGTCATCCTATGCCAGCCTAGCGGCTAGGTAGGATTGCGCCCTAAGATACTTTACTTAGAGCGCAATCCTATCCAACTTACACCACTAGTGTAACCAGCGGTGGTGAGAATGGGAGGTCCCAGAATGGAAAGGGGATTCAAATCCCCTTCAAAGGGGGATTCAAAGGGGATGTAAATCTCCCCTCCAAAGCCTCCCACCCTGTCCTCCCTTACTCTCCCTTACTGCGGCTTACTCTCAGGTAAGTGTGCATAGAATTTCAGCCTTAGATACAGGCCGACTTTCTAGATTAATTAATTTGAATAAAATTAGCCCATGTACTGCACTCCCCATTTTCCGAAGCAGTAGAAACGTTCAGGGGAACTTTTTATGGAAGCCCTGCACATGTGACCACTGTATGTACCCTGAACACGGAGAGGCTCCTCCATTATGGGCCATATAAAGAAAACAGAAGAATGCCATTCAAGAGTCTTGTGTTAACAGTCATTGCATTGACCCAAACTTTTGTTTTCCCCAGTTGCCTGTGTCTTTTTCAGCCTCCAGCAGGGAAGGAGAGAGCATCCAATAATACTACATTCCATTAACTAAGTATATTACTGTTCTCACTGAAGAAGAAAGCCAGAAATAGTGTGGGGTGATGGAAATTTGCAGAGAGAATGATACAACCAGCTTCTTATAGGCAGCGTCACGCTTTCATAAGTTCTCTCAAAGCGCTGGCCCTAGAAGCTTAATCCAAGGGCTGTTATTGTGCCAGGAAGTCCTCCCCTTTTCTCACTGCTGCCGTTGCAGGGCTGTGAGGAGGAGACAGTCCAAGAGTGCTGCTAGGCAGCTGGTACATGCCTCCCAGTGTATGAGTGCGCAGTTTTATATTTCAGAGAGCAAAAAGGCCAGGGTGAGCACTCTCCCTTATAAGCAAAGGGCACTTGGCAAAGCCTGAACAACATATTTATTGACTTTCTCAACTGTTTGGACCCCCATGTCGGTGTCAGACCCCTCTGGGTATCGTCTATGTCTGAGGGACCTGGAATTGTGAGTAGGTTATGGGGTGCAAGAATGATTTTTTTTTTCATTTCTTCCTCCATAGATAAGTTGATCTTGAGTATTAAGCCCAAGCTACATTGTCGACGGCTGCGTCGCGGCTGCGTTCCGTGTGCGTCTGTTGTCCCGCCCCCAGGTCAAACAAAGGCTCTGATGGGCCGGACGTAGCGCGGACGCAGCAAAAGTCGAGCCGGGCTCGACTTTTGCTGCGTCCGTGCTACGTCCGTTCAATCAGAGCCTGCTGTTTGACCTGGGGGCGGGACAACAGACGCACACGGAACGCAGCCGCGACGCAGCCGTCGACAATGTAGCCCAGCCATAAGACGAGGCTAGGTGCAGCTAGAAGAGACTAGACAGCATGATACCAATTGCTAGATGAGGCTGGAATCTAGCCGCTAGATAACTCAATCCTGAGTTATGTGGACCCCCGCTTTATGATTGGATCAGCATACAATGAAAGTTTACAATGGACTCTCCATGATCAAATAATGTTCACTATACAATAAGTTATGCGCTACAATAAGAATGCACAACAGTGACTGAGGAGAGAAAGAAAAGACGGAACAGCAACCAGTATGACTGAACAGAGAAGTAGGAGGAGCTCTTTATACCCTATTCCTTGCCTGGCAATGGCGCCATTCCACAAAGTAGAGGCGCTGGAGCTATCTACCAAGCCTCCCTTGCTGGGATGGCTGTATCAGAGCCATGGTGAACACCTGAAAGAACTGAGGAGGGATGGGCTGAGTGAGTGGCAGCGGTTGGTTGTACGTTGTGGGCAGCTCTGCATTCTCTGTGTTGCTCCCTGAGGCATCTGGTGGGGCCACTGTGAGATACAGAAAGCTGGACTAGATGGTCTTTTGGCCTGATCCAGCAGGGCTCTTCTTATGTTCTTGAGTGTGTGTGATTTCCAAGCTCACTGGCAACCTTGAGATGCAGATATTTTCCTTCCAGCGATAGCATTCTCTTGAGTCTCAGTGGGGGTTTAAGTAGCACGTTTGAGAAGTAGGACAGGAGTTCCTGAATCCTGAACAACTCAAAATATCTTAAGGGGGAGTGATGTCAACCAGAGAGGGGAGGGGACACCAGAGGCGTAACCAGGCCTCCCGGTGCCCGGAGGAAGGGGGCGGGGCCTAGGTGATGTGACGTGCCCAGCACGTCACCGACCCCACCCCCCGTCAGTTTTCTACCTATTTTGGAGCCGTACGGGCTCCAGGGAGGGCGGGAGGGCCGGGAAAAAGACGAGCAACGCGCCAGAGACGAGCAACGCGCCAGGACGGGACCGGTAGGTCCACCTGTGCCTGGAGCAGCTGCTCCGCTCTCCCAACACCGCGCCCCGAGGTCCGCCTGCGCCTGGAGCAGCTGCTCCACGCGCTCCACTCTCCTCCCACTTCTGGGGGATACCTCCAAGGCAGCTGGGCCAGCACAGCAGGAGGAGGGCAAAAGGAACAGAATGGCTTCTGAGGACTTGGAATGAATTACCAAAAACCACTGTGTATTTTTAGGTTCACATTACGATGTTTTCACAGTACGATGGAGTCTCTGAAACGGATTAGTATTGCAAAGCAGAGTCCATTGCATAATGGAACTGTATATGCATTGATTAATTGTTTGACCAATCAGCAAACGTTTGAGTTAGCAAACATTTTGATGAGCGGTGCCAAAATATTTTTCTTGACCAATACCTGTGTGCGCCATACTCCATTCACAAATAAGTCAATGTGAAGAATATGACAAGGCAAACTACCCTGATGGAAAAAAAGTCTCATAATGTAAAAAATACAGTACATTGGTGTTTTACATAACTAGGTCTAATGCAATCTAGTAAGGGGGGGGGAAAGGCAAGGGGCTCAAATTAATGAGATAATCATCATAATAATAACTTCCCAAAGGAAAAAATAAGAGCCTCTCCTGTGATGATCCAATCATCAACAATATTCCATTGTGTCAGCAACAATGACGTTTCAGAAGTTAAATGGCATATTCTTTTTGGCAACAAGGAAAATGTTTTTAAAAATCACAAGGAAAACACACTACTGTATATTGAAACAGGACTGAAAGGTAACCTACAAATAATAAATGTGAGCAGGCAGAAATAGAACTGCTAAAAGGTATAGACATTGCACTCCTATGCACGTCTACTCAGAAGTAAGCCCCATTGTGTTGAATGGGCTTATTCCCAGAAAAATATGCATAGGATTGCAGCCTGGGTTAACACTTCACAACACATAGACAACAGACTATGGCTGCAATCCTATGCACACTTTCCTGAAAGTAAGCCCCACTGAAGACAATTGGACTTCTGAGTAGACAAGCTTAGGACTGTGCTCTATAACACACAAGCCACATCACTGCCATTGTTGAGGAATTAGTCATTGCTCTAGGGTCACATCTTGTTGTCTGTTCTTTTGTAGGAGTTATAGGCCTAAGACGCTTCATTGCACTTGAGGTCATCGTGAACGTGACCTCTGAGAGCAGAAGAACAAATCGTTTAAATTGGTCGCAATGGAAACCGGGACACATAATTATTAAGAAGATTCCATCACAATGGAAATAAACATGCTGTTAGTCAAAGGGCATAAAGTCTGGTAGAAGTACCAAGAGCACAGTGAGAGAAGAATACCATATTAAGCACGAATCACAACCAGTCCTTCTTTCTCCCTTGAATAGACTTAAGATTGATGTAGGCAGTTGTTTGAGATAATCCTTAATTCAGAACTTTCAGCATTATACATTTCTTTTGTCTCTGACCATTTCCTTTGGCTTATCAGACTATACTGTACTATAGTCTGATAAGTATTTGGCTTATCAGTCTGATAAGTATTTGGCTTATCAGACTATACTGTACTATAGCAAGAACAGCATGCAGCTTTTATTTTTAGTGCCCAAATAAGACTGCACAGGAACTGGGCAAAAAGTTTTATCCTCATATTTCATAAGGCCAATGGTGACTGAAGAGTCCTTCATTAATGAAATAAATCTTTGGTCCAAGGTGTGGCTACTTTCATTTTCATTACACAGGTTCCCTAGCATTCCTCCCCATAGGTAAAGGTAAAGGTATCCCTTGACAATTAAGTCCAGTCGTGTCCGACTCTAGGGAGCGGTGCTCATCTCCGTTTCAAAGCCGAAGAGCCAGCGCTGTCCGAAGACATTTCCATGGTCATGTGGCCAGCATGACTCAACACCGAGGCGCATGGAACGCTGTTACCGTCCCGCTGACGCGGTACTTATTAATCTACTTGCAATTTCTTGCTTTCGAACTGCTAGGTTGGCAGGAGCCATCACACGGATTCGAACTGCCAACCTTTCGATCGACAGCTCATGGTTCAGTGGTTTAACCCACTGCGCCATACCCTTGTCTATATTGTGTACCCACACTCTCCTAGTGACACACAAAACAGAGTGTATTCTCTAGGCTAACAAGTCACGCAAACACAACTTTGAAGCAAGGGAGCGTTTGCCTCAGGATATCACAGAATTTCTCTCTGCAAAAACTAGACTTCATCTCACAGTTGAGTTGACCAATTTGGACAAATGCCATTCTGATACTGTACTTTGTCAAAAACAGAGGCATACAAGTTGCCTATTTCTGCAGTCTTGATCTGATGTTTGTTTGTAATGGAAATGAATTCAAGGAGGGCGATCAGAATCATGCTCTTGTCTCTGAATACCATGTATGTTCAATTTATTGTTTGAGCCTTTTCAGAAGTGTTTTGCACTCTTTTAATGAGCACAGAGAGAGAGAGAGAGAGAGAGAGAGAGAGAGAGAGAGAGAGAGAGAGAGAGAGGTAGCATTGCAGCAGCTGGTTCCACCTCTGAAATATATGTTTATCATGGTAAGGTTTGGAAAAACCATTGCACTCAAGATTGTACTTGTGGAGGGATTTGCCATGCCTATGCACCTACGAAGCCTTTCTACGGTTCCCAAACACAGAGAGCTAGCCCTTGTTGCACATAGTTGTACATACACGACTGTTGTGAGACCTACAGTGAATGCTTGCAGGTTGGGGCAGAACCTGCTGCCAGAGTGCCATGCTTTGAATGTGCAAAGGATGTCTGAAGAGAGTTTTGTACAGAAACCTATGCACATACACCTGAATATGCATAGATACCTTACATTGAGAGCATTGAGGGTACAGATCACACATGGAAAATTAGAGACATTCAAGCATATGCTCAGCAGGGACATGCGGTGTGGGGGCGGCAGGTGAGGCAGAACCACCCTGTTGTCATCCATGGAAAAGAGCTGCAGCCTAACCCTGAGATGGGTTTTCTCAGGTGAAAGTGCGTGGCGCACGCACGCAGTCTCGGATAGGCTGCGGCTCATTTCTGTGGACAATGACAGGGCAGTTCTGCCTCACCTGCTGCCCCCGCACTGCACGTCCCTGATGCTCAGGAGTGTAATCAAGGAGGAGCGGAGCAGGAGCAGAGGCCTGGGACTTCTCCCATGGCAGGAGCACTCAGGGGCTGCCTTCGAAACTTTTTCCAAAGGACCTTAGCTGAGAAGAAGTATCAGGCTTCTCAGCAGGAGTCAAGCTGAGAAATTCGCCTAATTGGAGTATGATACATTTCAAAGTAGGAATAAGTTGGAGGTGGGGAAGAAAACATTCTAATAAATAAATTTAGATAGCAATCCTGTGCACACTTACTAGTGTAAATAGCATAGGATTCAGTGTAGATAGGCATAGGATTGCACTGTTAGTTCTTTTTGTTGCATCGTCTTAGTGGGGCATGGCAATCGGGGGGGGGGGTCATGACAAGCTCCTGCACTTCAAGATTTGTCATCATACCACTGCGTATGCTAGTAGGCTACTGTGCAAAAACAACACCATGAGTGTGGGGACAGTGAGGGCAGGGTCAATGAGCGCAATGTCAGCTCCTCTCCTCACCTGATTTTCAGTGCACTCCTAGGCATGTCTATTCAGAAGTAGGCTCCACTGAGACTTACTCCCAGGTTATAAGATTGCAGCCTTGTGACCTAATCCTATCCTTAGCCAGCCTGCAGGGCACAGCGGTGCTAACTCAGCCTCCACTGCATCCTGAAGGCTGGCAGGGGACCATGACGGAGTGGTAAGTAAATGAAATTCTTACTTACCTACTCCACTGCACCATGGTCCCCAATGGGTCTACTTGGATTGACACTAGTTCTTTGGCTGGCACAAGTCTGAGTGGCCCCAAGGGGGCATGGCGAGGCCGTGCAGGGGGCAAAGGATATCGGCGGCACCTTTGCCACCAATAATTGCCCGCTCCTCAACCCAGCACGCCTCTCAGTGTCCTCAATCCCTGCCCCAATCTTTCCCCTCTTCGCAGCCCTGACAGAGTGGGCCTTCCTCTGATGAAACACTCATTCATTACAGAAGTTACGGTTTCCTAGCCCAAGAGAAAATCAGTGGAGGGAAAGCTAAGCCCTGGATGAGGAGTGGAGAGTGACCCAGAGGGAGAGCGAGTGCTGGACAGGTAGGATGTGTGCATGACACTGGCAACAAGAGCAGTCACAGAAAAAGGACACTGAATGCAGAATATCATTCACTGCAGAATATCTATATGCAGATATGTAGAATATTGACACCTCTCTTTGTCTTTCGAGTGGGGAGCAGGAGATGCAGCAGGGGTCTTGAAATTCAAGCCACAGAATGAAAAAATAACAGACCTGTTGAGAATAGTAATTTCAGCTCATACCATTTGCAAAATATTTTCCATCAGTCTTCAGAATAACTGAGTCTTTGTGTTTGTACTTGCAAACCTGCACTGTTGAACTCAGTGAAGTATTTGGAATTTCAGACCGCTGTTACTTTGGCCAAAGCTGGTGGAATTGTGAAATGGCCCAGCATCCATGAGAGTGCTAAGGCAGGACTTGTACAGCACAAGAAGGGATTCATATCGCTCAAGGGACGCTGCACACAGAAACTCTTTTACCAATGGCTTTGGATGCCAACCACTATCTATGGCGGTTTGATTCTATTTAGCAAATAAATTTGGGTTGATACCACATCAGCATTTTTATTTTATTTTTACATTTGCTGGAGTTCATTAATTTTAGACTGAAAATTCTATGACACCTGCACCACCACCACCTTCTCAGTGAAGGGAGAGAAGTTTTCTCACAGCCCCAGTATCTTAAATCTGGTAATGTAACCACACCTTCAGGCCAGCTGTGGTCTTGAAGGTTTTGAGTTCTGTGACAGAGAGGTTCTGGCCTATGTAGACAATCAGGTGCAGGGTGCCAAAATGCCTAGATAAATTTCAGGACGTGTTGGATTTCAGGACAGTATGGACGCCACAACCTCCATACTGAACAGAAGGCATCCTTGGTGATGCTGATAAGATTGAGGTGTCACTGCATTTCTTCCAGTTGATAAGTAATGCAGCCAGTTCATTCCAAATCTCCAGTGTCATGTTTGTCTTGAAGAGATTGGTGATCACTAAAGTGCTCTGTGTGAAAACTGACTAAATTATGTCAGCAATGGTTTAAACATTGACGAGTCTCTCAAAGAAAGCCAGATTGTCTGTATTCTCCAATGAGATGGGAAGTGCCAAAGCTCCAGAGATATGAGATGTTGCAGTAATCAAGCCATACATTTAGGAATGTTGTTATAATGCCATATTTGTTGTGGTTCAGAAAAGGCCAGTTAGATAACAGTTGTTGTTATTATTATTATTATTATTATTATTATTATTATTAACAGTATTTATATACCGCTTTTCAACAAAAAATTCACAAAGCAGTTTACAGTTCAGGGGAAGCCATTGCCATGTACCTCAGCCAGCTGTGAAGGGAGAGTTTGGTAAAAATGGTGGAGATTTCTTCTCCCTGTGACCCTGTACAAAGAATGCTAGTTGGTGCCAAAATTACTAAATTGGCTGTTAGAGGAGTTAGAGTGAAGAGAATAAAGAACTGACTATAGTGATGCACCAGCACACTGTCTAAACTGCTTTTAACCCTGGCAAGGGCAGTGGCATCACTAGGGGATGCAGGGGGTGCATACCGTACTGGGTGACACCCTCGGGGAGAGGGGTTGACACCACTAGTAGCCAAAATTGTGGAAACCTTGTATGTATGAATAATACTATCATGTTATATATCATTGGAAAGGTCATTTAATGCATAATGTAATGAAACAAACCATTTTGAAGTATCTGTATTCTATCAAATGGTATGGCCCAATAACCAGAAACAGAAAATAACTGCCTTAAGTATCAAAAAGTGGAATTCATTAACTCAAAACTGACCAATGAGACTGATTGTTCTGAGAGCCAGTGAGGTGTTAGTATGAGTCAGATCTCATTTCTATGTATCAGAGAGCTAATACTAGAACTCTTATTCAGTTGTGTGAGTGTCATCAAGTTGGCCACTGTTTTTGTTGGTTACTGATTTGTTGGGTGACCTGTACTGTTACATATTTAAATAAATAAAGTTAATGGGGGTGACATCATGAGTTATCACACTGGGTGACACCAATCCTGGTGACATCACTGGGGTGAAACGATGAGATCTCGCACCAGGTGACATGAACCCTAGTGACGCCTCTGGGCATGGGTAAGGAAGACTCTTTAAGGTACTTTCGAAAATGTAGTCTAAGAGAAGCACAATTCAAGAGGAAATTGGGTGAGGGCCTGGTGTCATGGTAAAGGAGACCTCACACACTGCACTGGCTGACATTTTGTGCATTGCATGCCACTCAGTCTGATGCAATGCAATTATGTACATTTTTAAGTTTTGTGGCCATTGCATCTATGAGGATGAGTGCCCTCCACACATGTTTGGTGCCTACTAGTCTCATTCCAGGGCACAGCAATTCAGATGATGTGGTACCAAATTACTTCATAAAAGTTATCCCAAAAGTAAAGACAACCATATTCATAAATCATATTGCCATGGGATTAGTTGGCCAATTTAGACCATATGTTGTGTGGTGGGACAAAGAACAGAGAACTGCCAGATGTTGTGGTATGGGATGAGGAACAGAGAATCATTGTGGATAACATGGAAATCCCCTTTGCAAACCGGGATGGCTAAAGCAGATGCTAAGAAACAGAAACCCCAGAAGTACTCTTGCATATTGAGGGAAAGGCGAACACTGCCATGGTGCATGCCCATTCTGAGAACTGTCTAAACCTGATATGGAACTTAATATTCTGATATCATCAGGTGGCCATATGATATTTACGTAGGGCAAATCAGGTGCCAACAACTGTGCACTGAACTAAGCAGCAGTGAGAGGTAACTAGGCTGAGCAGTGGATATTGAGACTTTGGAGAATGGCAAATTAAACAGAATCCAAGGATAAGTCCATCAAAATCTTTGTACTTCCAGTGGAACTTTGGTGGTTGCAAAGTCCTAATTAAAATTTGTAATAGTTAGAATGTGATTGGCCAGAATCCAGAATGTATTGCTTGCCATCAGGTGTACAGGCTTCATGAGTACAGGCTTCTCTTGTTTCCTGGTTCAACGTTGTATACTGTACCAGAAACCCAGTGAATCTTAATTTCTGTTCTATTGGTAAGTCACATAGTTTGATATTCTGTAGTGTTACCAAAATTGCCGAATATTATTATGGGGAATAGCTTTTAAATATGGCAGTTGGTTTATGAGCAAGAATCTTTAGACCAACTATACCAGAGTCCAGCCCCAGAATTCTGTTTTAAATAACCTTGAGGACACACGTGTTGCTTTCCCAATATTTACTAAATGGTTCGATCATACATATACAAAAATCCAATCATACACAACATACAGGGCTAAGAAACTTAGATAGAAAGGTACAGAGACTTTCGCTTTGGCAGGTTCCTTTTGAAGCATTGGGGGTATAGTTACCTATCCTGGAGATGTCCTTGGCTGCAGTACTGTATAAGAGTAAGGGGGAGGGTAGTAATGGCACAAGCCAGCAGTGGACAAGGAGAAGGAAAGAGACAGATTGGCTCTGAACTGATCAGGCTCAGAAGCCTGTAGAGTGACTAACTGGGAAGTAAAGTTAAGAGGGGGGGTAGGGGTGAAGAGGGGGACACACCAGAGAGCACAAGGCAAGAGTCCGGATGTGAGAGAGAGAGAGCAAACTGGCAACCTGCCTTTTTATGCATATCTTATGCAAAGAGGAGGGGTTAGTGGCTACTACACTGAAAAAGGAAGTTGTCTTCTTGGGATGGACCAGCAAGACATGGACCAATGGAGGAATGGGGGGAAGGGTTGCTGACTTCCATTCGTTGCAGGAGATGTGGATTCGCCTTCCCAGGGCCAGACTTTGCCGTTAGCATATCTTTGTGGATTGTCTCTTCACTGCCAGACTGGTCTTTGGGACAATTGTCAGTGGAGAGGGGGAAGATAATGGAATGTGCCTACGTGCTTGTGAGCATTGTCTGAAATGGTGGCTGCTGGTCAGATTCTTCCCTCATGGCCTGGCTGGGAAAAACCTTTTACAGCATGGCTCCAGTTTGGCACAGAAATGCAGCGTGGCCACATCGCGTTCCTCATTGATACCGTCCTGGTTCATGCACATGTTCCATTCTAGCTCACAACCCATAAAAGTCTCTTGGCAACATGCCCATTTTAAAAGGTCATGGGGCAACAGTAGACACAACCTTCCCACATCGAACATATGAAGCTATCTTATACCAGGTCAGACCTTTGGTTGATCTAGCTCAGTACTGGCTATGTCAACAGTCCTCCACAGTTTCAGACAAGGGACTATCCCAGCCTTACCTGGAGTTGAGAGGGACTTCTGCACATGGAGCATAGAGGCTTTACCACACAGCTAAAGTGCCACGTTGGAGCTGTGTGTTGTTAGGAGTTCAGGCTGGCACTTTGGGACTACTTTGGGACTACTTTAATATGCTCATTTTAAATCTTCTGCATGAATAAAGCATTGGTGGCACTGCGATCACTGCAAAGATCCTCTGCTACTGTTTGCCAGAGGGTAGCCTTGGTGGCTGGAAGAAGCCTGATTTGATTGCTTAAATGAGAACTAAGAGTTTATTTATGTGGATTCGACAATAAGCTAAGCAGCTCATCTCTTAGTGTATATAGCAATGTAACAGAGCCAAGATTCAAAGTCTTTTTCACAGAACAAAAAGGCGGGGGGGACGGGGGACGGGACGAATAATGTTTTTAAGTGCCTTTAGGCAAGAAACGTGCTTGGTTTCTGATTTTGTTTGAAAGAACCAAAGAAAAAGTTTGTAACAAGTTACATTACCATAAAAGTAGATAAGCTCATTTTCCAAGTAGTGGAGAGCTTTGCTTTCCATAACGCAGAACCTTCCGTTTCCAGCAAAATAGGAAGCAGCTGCACCACCTTCTTTCTTTGAGTGTCTTCAACCATTTAGAGCTCTGGGATCGAGCTGGGAGAATTTCTGCTTGTGTAGAATTGGCACATAGAAACTCTTAGGGCTCATTCGTACTGGGTTTTCCAATGAGAGCAAAGCAGGGCCACTCAGAGGAATTTTATCAGGGGGTACAAAGTTTTTTGGGGGCCCTTCCCTTCATGTGAATTTGGCTCCAGGGCCCCCCTTTTGACCTATTTTTGGCCCTGGGCCCGGGTACAACTGAACCCCCCTCCAAGAGGCCCTGGAGTAAAATCCCCACTTTATAAATGTTTGGTCTTGCCATCCCTGTGAGAAGGCCACATACATGAGTAACTAGGAGATTGTCATTGGTTCCTGACACCCTATGTCTTACACTGAGCTCTTATCTCAGGATTGTTTTTCCACTATACCAATTGAGGCATATGCCTTGGCAGCTGAAAGCCTGTTTGTAATGTTATTAATGTACTTATTACACTCGTATGCTGTCCTTCCACCAAACCAGAGGCCTGTGGCTTATATTTTGTTCCTAGGCAATCTCCCACCCAAACACTTTCCCAGCGTTAGCAGTAGAACTGTGTAATGTACCTTGAGTATTGCCAGAGGCGTCGTCAGGGAGGGGGCGTCGGGGCAGTGGGACCCCGGGTGGCAGGATCGGGCCCCAGACGGCAGGCGGGCGGGTGTTACGGCGGCCGGTGGAGGCACAAATTGTCCTGTTCTTCAGGGCGAGCAAGGAGCGTCAGCGGCGTGTTTGGCACTCCCGCCCGCCCTGCGCCTCGGTATGGTGCGTAACAGCTGCAGCCATTATGTCACTTCCAGCACGGGGCAGTCGGTCGTGGAATCGCCACTGAGTATTGCAATCAGTAACTAGCAGTAATTTACTGGACTATAGTGAGATTCTGCAGGGGTAACCACAGCCAGTCACCAGCATACACATCTATTGTATAACATGATGTACCATTTGAACTATCCTGGGTAAAAAAAAACTAATTTACTCCACAGGAAAGGTGCTGCCATACCATGTGTACACAACTGATGAGTAGCTTATCCATTATTCAGAAATAGACCGCAATAGGGAATGAACGTTTAGTCTTTTCATCTTTTGATGCAAAACCTAGCCTTAGAAGCATGTTGGAAAAATTACGAAGCACTGGAGGAAGATATATAAAGCTGTCTTATACTAAATCAGACCATTAGTCTGTCTAGCCACTGACTGGCAGCAGCTTTCCAAGGTGTCAGAAAGGGGTATATCCCACCCCTGTCTTGAGATGCCAGGGATTGAACCCGGGATCTCAAGCATGCAAAGCACATGCTCTTCCTTTGAGCTACAATGATCCAAAGATGTGTGTGGTTACTGAACACCATCTTTAGAATGCTGAGGAACCAAATATTCATACAGCCATTCCTTGCATTCTCTTCCCTCACCCTTGAGTCTCTTTTAGGTTGTGAGCCATATGACCCAATCCTATCCTTTCCCCCCCCTTCTGCCAATGCAGCTGCACCAAGGAGGCTTGTGCTGTATCCTGTGGGTGGCAGGTGCAATGATGCAACAGTAGCAGGAAATAGGGCGAAGTTTTACTTACCCTACTCTGCCGTGCCATGGTCTCCTATGGGTCTCCTCGGACCTGTGGATAGAATCCAGTGCAAGTCACCTGCGCTGGGTGCCTCCCCCTCACCTCTGTTATGCCCCCTGCCCTCCCCCTGTTCCACCGTCCCCTCCACCTCATTCTGCCTCTCCCACCGACCTATCAGAGTCATCTGGCCTTTCCCAAATCGCCGCCACGCATGGGCCGCTCCAACATCTCTGCCAGCATTCCAGCAGCATGTGGCTTTGTGTGCTGTTGGAGTGTTTATTACAACTGTCATAAGGCAGGAACCACTGCTGGAGCTCTAGTTCTGGCAGCAGAGAAGCTGTTTGACACAGAGGCCTGTTTGCGTGCATGTGTTTTCACCCTGTGTAACGCTTCAGGCACATAGACGGTGCCGTAGAAATTAATAATAATTAGAATGGAGGCAATCATGTTGGAACAGGTGATGACCTGGTTACTTCCTAGCAAGTTTGACACGCTGTGCAATAATATCATGTACAGAACTATTAAAGTAAGCTATCACTATTATTACAGATTAAGCAACAGCTGCGTATAGGCTGCTTATATTTCAGAACTCAGCTCAAGGATGGCAGCTAAAGCAGGGGACCCAGACCTCCCCAATAGACAATGCCAGTACGTACGGCAGAAGTAAATAGGTCCTGAACGTTATCTCACACCTCAGCAAAACATGTATTGTGCAGTTGAAAAAAAAAACCCATTTTAATCATTATTCTGAGCACTGCATGATTCCATTGCGGTGAGTTCTCCAAAAGAACTAAAAATAACACTTATTTTTAGAACCTGAAAGCATGTGAGGTATTTCACAGAGCCAGTAAATATAAAAGGTGCCAACCTTAAAAGCTGTTTTTCATCCACTGGAACAAGATTGTGCTTTTCACAAGGCACTCAGGCATGTGCAACTATTCTGAGTGGTTACTTTTATTTTGGTTGAATAAAATAAAACACAGTATTGCTCAAACACCTCAGTATCAAAGGCCTTTCCTTTGAATGTTTGTGGGAACTTCAGTAAGATGGAACTGTGTTGTTCTTCCCATGCAATATACAGAACACGGGGGGGGGGGGCATGTGTGTCTCCACTGTCAACAGATACACAGGTTTCAAATTGATGTAGAACTCTGCATCTTGCCATGGTGGAAAAGTGCAAGCTTGCCATCATATGTTTATTTTAAAAGCGTGAAAAACAGAAGTCAATCATGCATTCATTTTTCAGCACTTTTGGCAATGTGTGTGAAGTCACTTTTAGCAGATAACACTGCAGAATGATGCTTATGATCCCTGAAACACAAAGCTGCTGCTTTAAACCACTAGTAATCTTGAGGTGGTTTGCAAAACAATCCAGTCTATTTTAGCTTATTTATCTTGGGCTTTCTACCGTACCTGGCCTTTCTTTTCCAGAAAGGAGTGCTCAAGGCAGCTCACAACATTTAAAATCAGAACAGCTGCAACAGAAAACTGTTTAAAAAGTGAAAGAAAACTATCAGGGAAAGGATTAAAAAAATGGCAACAAGTTCCACATTAGGCACTGCCACTCAGTTGAATAGATTTGAGTTATATGAATAATAGCTGTGTTGTAGCCCTATAGTTGTAGCACCTTTTCAATTTGTTTCTCAGAAGTTTGTCCCTAAAGAGCCCTGGTAGACAGGGAGAGGAGAAGAGGAAAGGGGAGGCAGAATGGGGGAAACGAGAAACGAGGCAAACTTTTTGTCTGACATGTATGTTCTTTATATTGATGTGTGATATGTTTGTTTGCACATGTATGTGGTGCTGGGTACATGCCAGGAGAGCATGACCCAGGTCTGTCTTCTGGTACTTGAACTGGACCAATGACAAGAGGCCTCAAAGAAGGCCAGATTGTCAGAGCAATCACACACACACACACACACACACACACACACACCTATCTGGCTGGCTTAGGAGAAGCCTTGCCTGTTTTTCATTTCTGCTGGAAAATTCCATGACTGGTTGCACCTTGCTTGCAAACTTACAAAATTTATAAACAAAAGCCACATCCTGAGAGCTTCCTGACATGGAGCAGACAAAGTACCATAACCAGCCACAGAAAAGGAGGATCCCCAACCCTAGGCTTACCAGATCTCCAACCGGGCCAGAG
Source organism: Plestiodon gilberti rubricaudatus (assembly GCA_026170595.1). NCBI lineage: Eukaryota > Metazoa > Chordata > Lepidosauria > Squamata > Scincidae > Plestiodon > Plestiodon gilberti. Next base: position 83,483,152 of record JANXHW010000001.1, read on the forward strand.
TGCTAGACCTTTAGGAGAAGGAATGTGGGCAGGTGTAGCTTGTTAAGTCCTAGAGCACAATCCTAGGCATGTCTACTCAGAAGCAAGCCCCAGAAGCAAGCCCACATTCCTTCTCCTAAAGGTCTAGCACTTTGTCCGGGTTGGAGATCTGGTAAGCCTACCCAACTCTATCTTCCCTCACCAACTCCATGGCCACATCTAATCAAGAGCTGCATGTTAACTGAGGCCTACGGAGCATGCCAAAAGTTGTGCAAAACTATAGAGGTACCCATCTCGAGCCATGGATAAACCATCAAGGATAATCAGGACAAAAAAGAAATCTTTGATGAGTTCACAATAGCCTCTATAATAGCACAATATCTGTCCAAGAACCGCTGTTCCAACTGGCACCCAAAACAGGGACCAGACAGACGGCTCTCTTCCTTCCCAACCTCCCTTCCTTCTTTCCTGCTCCCATTGCCCTGAGCACTACCACAAACAGCAGCTCCAGTGCCTGCTGCTGAGCCACTTTTCCTTTCGTAAGCTGCCACTCCAGTATTGGCTGGGCTGTCTTCTCAAGAACCCCCTTTCTTTGGGAAGGCAATTTTGGCTCCCTTGACTTGCTTCTCTCCTGGGAACTATAGCTAAAGCCTTAGGTTTGCTCCTCCGGCCCTCTTTTGCCTTTCTCCCCACCTTTGAACCAGAAGATTCCAGTGTCTTGTCTTGGCACCCCCTGCACTACAGTCTCTGCAACTCTTCGCCTTTTTGGCAATCCTGACTATTGGCTCCAAATCCCCCCCCCCCATCTTCTGTGTCTCATGTGCAGTCAAACTGATGACAATCTTAGTGCCTCTTCCTTTGTGTGAGTGCTGTGTGTGTATTGATGATCGACTTTCTTCCCTGTTATTATATTACTATCCGCACAATAAATGTGATCTCTCTTGTTGCACCTTTACCCTTGCCTTCCTCCTCCTTTCATGCCATTCCACTGAGTTCTTCCATTGGCCACTGTGCTTGGTCCCTACACACAAACTAGATTTCCCCCATGTGCACATTTACACCTGTCTTCAAAGCATGCCTGGTAACAAAAACAGTAACAAACAAGTTGCTCTTTCTTGCCTGCTACATTCTTCTTTCCAGAACAAGATACAAAAAGCTATTTTATACCAACTATTCACACTGAGCTGGATCTTCCATATACTGTATATACTCAAATTTGAAATAGCCCTGTATGATTCAGTCTTATGTTGGATTTTTGGGAAATTCAGGAGCAGTGCATTGTATTGGTTGGCCTGAGGAGATGGGGATTCTCATAGCCAGAGAATGAGAAGCTGAAGAACACTTGGGAGAACTGGGATTGAAAGTTCGATCAATGCACTCACCTCATCCCCAGTCATACATCAACGTGAGCTGTGGATGCAAAACGCAGTCTCTCCAGGGAATGGAGAACTAACTGCATGACACTGCAGCATAATTGTACTGTACATATTTCCCAATTCACACACTTCCTGTTTTATATTGAAGTTGGCTTTGCATCTGTGACCGTGACACTTCCTTTCATCTGCATGATATCATGTTTTGTTGTCCATCAGTTCTCAGCTTCACACTATGCCATTAAAGATGGCTTTTGTAAGATAAAGAAACTAAAGGGGAAAAGGAAGTAATCCCATTTATTGTCTGATTTAGGTACAGTAAACGTTTTAAAGGAAGACAACAATCATGGCTTTGGAATTTTGGAGCCACAGATGTTTTGTTTTTCAAAAACAAAATGCAGGTGTCAAAACAGCATAAAAGATCTTTTTAGGTTTTAAGAGATCATAGCGATTAGTGAATCAATGGTTAAACGAGACTTCTCATCTACGTACTGGAAAAAGAATTGCACTGTGGACTTGAACTGACCTCCATTAGCCAATAAATGCTTTCATCCCAAAAAAACAATTGAAGTTTGGACTCCGTATTTCAGCCCACCAACTGTTTTCAAAGTTCAGACTAAGGCCAACGAGTGGAGAGGTGGTTACTGTTCAAGCACCAGGGAGACCAAGTGCAGCTTGCCAAGCTGAGTGTGTTCCAGACTTGCATGCGCACTCCAATCAATTATTTTATGCACGGAGGAACATTAAATCACTCAAGTCATTCAATTAGCCAGATGCTCTGCTGATGCGTTTTTTTTATTACTGTAAACATTTGATAGAACATCACTGTATTGTCACAACAAAGGAAGAAAGAAGGAAAACTATCAAATACTGTATACCCCAGTGATGCTAACAGTGGGTGGCTGATAAATTGCGCACAGTTCTTGCTATCTACCGGTAGTCAGTGATCCATAAGAGAACAAGGTTTCCTCCCATCTTCTGCACCACTTTCTCATCCATCTCAGCCATGTCTACCTTCTTCTCCATCTCTTTTTCTCTAGCACGTCTCTCATTTTCTCACCACCATCTCAGCCATGTCTTCCTCTCTCTGAACCCATCTCTGTACAACCAAAGGGTTGCAAAGGGCAAAGTGGTTTTGAAAGTCACTAAAAATGTTGATACCCTATGTATTGAATGTTTTATGTTGTGCTTTTGTTGCAGAGATGCCAAGAAGGCTTTTTCCGAACCTTTTCAGGAGAATGCCAGCCTTGTAATTGTAACAACAATGCATACAAGTGCCTTGATGGAACTGGAGCTTGTCTGGTAGGTAGTCTTTGCTTGTTAGTAAATCCGTGGCTGTGTTTTTCTTCATAAGTGAATGGTATCCGGAGTAAAAAGTCAAAATATTAACAGACTCTCCTCCCCGCCCCTTTTCTCTGGTGCCTTAGGAACTGGGTTGAGTGGAGCGGACTTGTGTTTTGCTACACACCAGTGCAAGATCATCAACATGCATGCTTGTGGTGATGTGCACGTGTGAATGAGCCATCATAGGTCAATATCACAGCCAGAATAGGTTGAAGGTCATTGGTCAGAAAGTGAGACCTTTGCACTCATTACAACTGAGGGACTCAATGAGATTTGGAAAAGCCTCAAAGGGCCATTTTTAATGTTCCAGGGAACTGAACAAATATAAACAAAAGTCAAATCCATTCAATTCCACCAGGACCAAGCTAAGGAAAGCTTCCCATCCTGACCAAGTAAATGATTAGGCAGTCCTACCTTCAATGTATGTCGATCCTCCTCATGACAGCAAGGCTAAGGCAGGAGCAGCACTGGCTCGTCAGATGGGCCAGAAAGGCTTGTTTACTTCCATACAGGCAGTTTTAGGATTGTGATACCCAACTATATTGGTGGTAGAAATCAAGATTTTCATTAGTCACCATAAAGCAACCCAGAACTTATCATTCTGTAAACAAAGCTTTAAGATACTATCAGTGCAATCGTATGTAACTCTTGCACCAGTGTAACAGTAGATCCACCGGTGTAAGTGCACTTATGCCAGTGTAACTTGCTGTACGCCAATGGATGCAAAACAGAAACCAGCAACCCCTCTCGGACGCCGCGCATGCGCAGTTTGAATGCAGGACGGACGCCAGCACAACTCCGTCAGCGCAGGGGGCATTCTGGAGGTGTCTGAACACCTCCAGAATGCTCCTTGCACCAGCAGAGGTGCGCTAGCGTCTGTCCTGCATCTGAACTGCGCATGTGCGGCGTCCGAGAGGGGTTACGCTGGTGTCCGTCCTGCATTCATCAACGTACGGCAAGTTACACTGGCATAAGTGCACTTACACTGGTGGATCTACTGTTACACCGGTGCAAGAGTTACACAGGATTTCGCTGTATATATTATATTGCATTAATTCCCATTTCATTAATATACTGTATTTCAATTTCTAAAAATTCCTTCTAACCTTAAATGGAAAATACAGATCATAAAGTCTAAAAGTTTATTTGCTGATCACAGTTGATAGATCACCATGTTTTTATGTACCTGTGGAGAAGTAATAATTCCCAACAGAGCATTTGTCTTCTCTTTGCAACCATAAAATTGCTGCATACATCAAATGTTAGATTGCTTAATTAAAACTTTACTATTGATCGATTTATTTTTAATTCATGGGATATTGGATATTGAAGCAAAGAAAGTAGTCAGCATGTTCTAAGCCACATGTATGCTTTAATGCATGTTATAGACATTCAGATTCCTTCTTTTAAAAATACAGGCTGCAATCCCATACACACTTACGTGAGAGTAAGCCCCATTGAATACAATGGGACCCATTTCTAAGTAAACATGTATAGGATTGTATTTACTCTAACTGAAAATAGCAATTTGCAGAGGAGTGTTTTCTCAAGGAATGCATCAGGTTTGATGTATGTCATGTGATAGTGAATTCACTACTCATTTTTCCCCTTGCAAGTGTGGAAGTAGTAGGCTTTCTGAGTAGTGGTTGTGAAATTTAAGATTAAAGTTCTGTTAATCTATAATCTTTACCCTATTTATTTAGTACGTTTATATTCCCTCCTGTCCTCCAGTGAGTACATGATTCTCCCTCCCCTCTTTTTCTCTCACATAAACCCTGTAAAGTAGATCAGGCTGAGATCTACTGATCCAAGATGATCCAAGATCCTCTAATGAGCTTCATGTCCAAGTGAGGATTTGATCCAAGTCTCCCCAATCTAAGTCCAACACACTAACTACCAAGCCACACTGGCTCTCTATCGCAGTCTGCATTTATGTGGCAGTCTATAATGAAACCATGTTAATCCATGGTTAATTAGTCAGTTTGGCATTCCATTTATCTGTGATAAGAACAGGCTGTGGTCCACAAGGAGAAATTTTTCTTGATATGTTTTACTACTAACTACATCTCCTCAACTGTGAAATGAACAAGAAGGTGCCTTCGCACCCTTATATGGTAAGAGGTGTTTTGTCACTGGCTGTAGCTGAAATAGGAACAGGATTCATGAAGTGACTGGGACTGGGCAGACTTATATACAGAAATGAAACACGTTTGTTTATCCTAGCAGAAAAAGGTAAATGATCACTCATGATTTATAAATGTGTCATGGTGGAATGTTTGCATAGTAGAGGGGAAACTGTTTTCCTTTTTATCTTTTCTCATTTATTTTCATTACTTTAAAGCACACTGTTTCCCTCTCCTTTCGGTGCTGGGGAAGTTCAAGACAACCATTGAAGACTGTCTTTCCTTTAAAGAAAGTGGCGCCGTGTTCCGTATTTGTAATAATCTGTTTCTTTCAAAATAGTATACCTATCGATATATAGAATAATAAGGGTGCTGCAGTGCTAGTCCCCAAACAGCTGCAGTGGCCAGGGGAACTACACTTAACAGACCCCGTTGTTATAGTACAGATAAAGATAAAGGGACTTGGATCCAAAAAAGGCCACATGCATTTTCTGTACACACATTCCATTTTGGGCTGTGTTTTTCCCTTCAAAAACAGCTTCTTAGTGTCCCCAGACTGCTCTTTAAACTCTCTTGAATAATTAAAACAAAAAAGTTTGGCAATTTAACACAAGGGCAGATAAAGGGAAATTGTCCTGTATAGTTTTTCAGTATCTTTCCCCATGTTTCCCTTTAAAGTGCCCTTGCACCAAATCCCCAAACCTGGTGGGAGTTTCAAGAAAGAAAGAAAAACTAGAGAAAAATCAGGTGCACTGAACCCAGAAAAGGGATAACATTTAAATTGCACTCCAGTCATTTCAGCAGGCTCCCATGGGAACAGTGAGTGGTAGAATGAACACTGATCTTCTTTAGAAAATGCATGTGACGAGGGAGGAGGGTATTTGTTTTTATGTGTTGACAGTACAAATAAACAGGGTGGTGCCTTCTGCCCTTTCCAAGGCTAGAATGCAGCAAATGGCAGGTAAAGCCAGCACAAACCACAAAGGAGGTCTTTAAAAACAAACAGGCAAAATAAAAATAATAATACTGTACACCAATGAGCAACCTTGTTGATTTAAAAAAGGGAGATGCTATCATTTTCTTCTCTTGCACTTTCTGAGGCCTGCAACAAAGTATTGGTGATACAGAAGTAGGTCAGAGATCATGAATACTTGAATTCTGAATAAAGGGAATAACAAACCTTTCAATCACCGCTAACCTGCAATTTTCCCCGAGGCTCACTGTCAATCATATCTTACGAGGAATGACCCGTCTCCTTCCACCAGTACGCGTTCTCTTTGAAATCTGTTAATAATTGTAGGTTTGCCTGCATGTACATCAGGAAAGGGAAAGCAGTTTTGACTCTGAGTGGGCTCCAAGAAAAGACATAATTTATCTCAAGTGCATCCAGCTATGGGCAGCTCTGAATACTAACAATGTACCTGATTAATAATATTATAGAAAATGCAAGGCTGATATTCAGAGAGCCTGCACTGGCTTCAGACATAAAGTATACGCCTTGAGCAATATAGACCTGTTCTTGCAGACTGCTTAGTCAACATGTTCTGGCGGGGCTAGTATTGCCGTTCAAAATATCTTCATTTACAATACACAGTACCAGTCACAAGCACACTCCATTTAATCAGTCAGTACCTGGAAGGATTTGAGTCTGGCACCAGGCCTTCTGGCTTAAAGAACTTCTGCTAGGTTTGAATTGTGAAGTTCCTGCCTTGACCACTTGTTTCTCTTTTTCTCTTTTCCACCTTACAGAATTGTCAAAGAAACACCACTGGAGACCATTGTGAAAAATGTCCAGATGGCTACCTGGGAGATGTCACCCGGGGAGTGCCCAGCTTTTGCCAGCCTTGCCCTTGCCCCTTGCCTCTGCTTGCCAAGTATGTTAAACGGATTTATTTTATGCCATTGGTTCTAGTTAGCTGGCCCTCCTGCTACTAAGAATACTTTCTCATGGCCAGAGACCATTATGCTTCCTTAGGAAAGGGGAAATGTTTCTGTACATCTGCACAAAGAAGCACAATCATTTTAATCTCTTTGCTTTTAGAGTCAATTGGGAAAAAAATAGCTTTTCCTTTATTTTTCTTTTCAGTCACACCAGTAATTTCTATAAACAAAAAAAATGTATGCATGTGATGATTTCAGTCAGATATTTTTTTTAAATGTTGAGCAATGTGAAGGCTTGCACATCTGCATGGGCTTTATTTTAGGGATCAGATGGATTGCATTGGACCTTTGACAGAGTGAAAGTTTCCATGGATGGCAGTAGATGCTGTCATTCTGTGAATGTAACATTCTCTCCTTCTATTAATGGAATGAATGAGCTTCTGATGATAGAGAACTGCTCTAACTACTGGGTCACTATATTGAAGCCCACAGTAATGCTCTCCTGTCCACCAACTGGCAGGTGTGAGGATGTGATTCCTTTAAGATGGGCTGGAAAGAGGAATTAGATAGATATTAGGTCATTGTGGATGCACGGTAAGAATGTGCAATCTGTACACTGGCTTCTCCTGATTCTCAGTAGTAGAGCTTTGAATATCTAATGTATCAGGTTCAGTCCCTGATGATTCCATTTACTGGTTCTCAGGTAGCAGGTCTGGGGAAAAAACCTCTGATTGAGTTCTTGGCATGTGGTTGAATGCCAACAGAGTAGAAGGGCCAATGGTCTGGTGGCTCAACATAAGGCAGCTCTTAGATAAGTGTTTTAGGCCCCTGTCCTATTGGATTGCAGCCTAAAACATTTACTCCTAAAACTAGCTTTCTAGCAGTGCAAGGTCCTTTACTGCGCCACAAAAGCCGGGCCACTGTTGCGTGCTGCTGGGCCACTGCCACAAATGGTGAGAGGCGCACTTGGCAGTGACTCCATGAGGCTCCAGGAAGTTGGTGGCAGGAGTGGACCGTGGGCGGGAAAGGGGAGGAACAGGACATATTGGGGAAAGGACTGGGGGTTGGGGTTGGATCCAGAAACAGTCTCGCACGCTGGATCTTATCCCCCATTTTTCTGCCTGCCCTTTGGCTCTCCTTGGACTTGTGCCAGCTACGTACAGTAGATGGTTTAGGTCCGAGGAGACCCATAGGCGATCAGGCAGCCTACCAGGCATAAGTAAATAGTTTTACTTATCTCCTGCAGGATGTCCGATTGCCCCACCACTCCCATAGCATGCAATGCAGCCTCCGTTGGCACAGCTGCATGCTATAACATGGCAGGGGATAGGACAGTTCACAGGATATGTGCATAACTGGTCATTATATATTCACTAAAATTGTATTCCCAGCCAAAAAACCCCCAAAAATCCATGATCATTTTTCAGCCTCTGAACATTTATGAGGCAGAAAACAAAAATGTGTCTTCTCATCTATGTAAATGCGTTTGTAAGAATGTCAACTGGAATCCATAATTGTTTTTATCATAAGCTGAAAATTTTCATGTATGTTTCATTTCTTTTGAAATTTTTGCTATTGTTAATTACCTTTGCCACTTAGCCATTTATTATGGTTTGCTTCTTCTATGAATTCATCCATTTTGCTGGCACCACAAAAAATGAAGGCCAGGTGTTGAGGCCATTGTACAAAAAAGAGAATTATTTTTCATTTCCTTCTCTTTAGAATACTGTGCAATGTAATTAGTTATAAAATTCCAACAATATTTCCCGTCCTCATATGTGTGCAGTCTCCGCAAATGTTAATGTTGCATTTGTAGGTATTAGGATGTTAATGTTTGGGGCCTGATCCAATTTCGGACTACTCCATGGCAAACTACTCTAGCAATTTTATTTTGTCTGAGAATATTTTTATGTTTTTATTAATATTAATAGGCTGCTTTTGAAACATACACTTATAGACAGCACTGGACAAAAAATCTTGATCTGGCTTGGTAAAAGATACACAATTAAGCATTCTATTTAGTATCTGAAATGTGTGTCCACACTCATCATGCACAGGATAAGTGGAGCTAAGCAGATGGTGGAATCCACCAGGTGACCTGTATCCTCAACAAAATATGGCAAACCCCCTCACCTCTAGGTAGTCAGCTGGGTGGCTATGCTGAGATTCCAGGGGGAGGGGGGCAATATTAGTCTTTCAGCAAAAACAACAAATGGTTGGATCCTCAATTTCAGTATAGCACTGTCCAGTCATTGGAAGTTCCTTTTGTGTACAGAAGGAGAGTTGAGCTCAAGGAAGGAGTCCTTCCATTCCTGGAAAGAATCTCTAAAGATTTCATGCCTCTGAAACTTAGGATCCAGCCCAAAGAGGATTGTGGTATTTTCACATATTTATAGTAAAGACTAACACATTTATTGGAGCATAAGCTGTCATGAGGCGGAGCCCAATCAGGTGCACAAAGCAGTCTGATATTAATCCAAAGGCATATGACCCCGAGCACAGAGCAAATACAATAATTGTTCAGTTTAGGGTTTTGACACAGAGAGGCCAAAGTTTTGTTACATTGTAAAAAAAAAAATCTTTTTCATTTCTTCTTGTACTCAAGATTTATATACCACCACCTACTTAGATGACCACTTCATGCAGCAGATGAAGTGGTCTCTGTCCACAAAAGCTTCTGTCACAATGGATATATTACTGTAGGTGCCACAAAGTCTCTTTGTTTCTTCTGGGGGATTGTAACCGGCCAATGGGCAGGAGACAGAATATAAAGAACCTGGTGTATTGTTTTTCCCACAAATAAATGGCACCCATGATTTTGGCTTATTGTCAGCTGTTATTCTAATCTAATATTTTCCAGAGTTAAAATCAGTGCATTTATTTGCCTTGTAATGTTTGGGGATCTTAGTGAGAATTCAAATTGAGAGTGTCATGAAAAGCAATACTTGCACGCTGCCTGCTGTAACATTTTATTGACATCATTCCAAAAGTGTTTCAACACTGGGATGTTTTTCTTCACTTATTTCAGGTGAGTTAATTTGTTGTTTCAAGAAACCCCTCTTTGGGATTTAATAGCAGGCCAAAATTTTTGCTGAATCTTTTAGAGATTAAAAGTTCATTAAAAATTGTCATAGAATTCATACGGGATTTAAAAAAACACAAGAACTTTAATCACATCTGCTACAGTTTGGAGCAGCTGGCATCCAGTTGTTTTAAACAAATGATAGTCCTTTAATGGGAACTCTTCTACAAGTTCCCAGGATATCAGATATGGAGATAGTCTGGCCAGACAAAAAAATAAAATCCACACAGATGAATCCCAAGAACAACTGTGTATATAATGAATCTGCCAGCTTAGAGATTTGGATACAGTACTAGACAGCCTTTATAAATCCCTTGGTTATGTTATTCATGGGCTAGCTTCTTTGTTGCAAAGTGGAACAGCAAGCATTATCTCTCCCATATTTTCAAGGTATTAAGTCCAATTCTGCTCTCACTGTGCTAGCAACGTCCTATAAAGGAGAAGAATTAATACAGGAAGATGGACAGCCGAATCCTATCCCCTGGCCCTGCCAGTCCATAGCATGCAGTGCCGCCGACAGAGCGTGTGCTGCATGCTGGGGGGGGGGGGAAATCAGAGGGTTAGCAAGAGATTTTTTTACTTACATTCTGGTAGCTATGGGTCTTGTCAGACATACGCCAGCTATTTTGCCAGCCTAAGTCCAGATGAGAAGGGGGCAGGTCTAGGCCATGAAAGGGGGATAGGATCCGGCATGAGTGACTACCGCTGAGATCTACCCCATCCCCGATTGTTCCCCGATTCGGTCTACTCCCCACCCTGATCCTCCCCCCAAACTGCCACCTCTGCCACCTTACCTGCACTGGTGGAGCATCCAAGTGGTTCTGGTGAGCACACAGAGCCTTTGGCCATTTCTGCCAGTGGCTCCATAGCATGCAACAGTGGCGTCATGTTTGAGCCATCACAAGATTAACATACAGCAGAGGATTGCTTGATCTGCTGCCATAAGTGGCCTGTAGGATTGGGCCATCAATAGTTAAAAAAAAAACCCTTTAAAAACTCAATTTACTAATCAGAGCACTAGAAAAAAGTAAATTTTACTAAGTATTGGAACAATAATGTTCTATATCAGAGGTTCTCAACCTATGGTACGAGTACCCCTAGGGGTACGCGAGCCTCTTGCTGGGGGTACACCAAGCCCTGCCCCTTATCTGCCCTATCAGCAGCTAATTAAGTGTTAATTAACATGGATTTTAAATTGTAATTATTTTTGGAGCCCTTCTGTCTCTCTGATTTTGGTTTGGGACTTATTTTTGTACTTTGGAAAATATACTTTGGTGGGGTGGGGGAGGGAGGAGCTGATTTCGGAAAGTGATCCTTGCATGCATGCACAGGCTTACCAGATCGCCGACTGGGACGCTCCTTTTTGCCCTTAAGGGCAGCGGAGGGGCGGGGCGACAGGCGACGGGGCGCTCCGGCTCCTATCACCCCGCCCCTCCGCCGCCCTTAAGGGCAAAAAGGAGCATCCCGGTCGGCAATCTGGTAGGCCTGTGCATGCATCTCTCTCTCTCTCTCTCTCTCTCTCTCTCTCTCTCTCTCACACACACACACACACACACACACACACACACACACACACACACACACACACAGAGTTAAATAAGACATTTTTCACATTTAAAATTGTTTTAGTACTTTTTTATTTAATGCTTAATTACCTAATTAATTGATTGATTAATCCAATTAGTTAGCAGTTAATTAGCAGGGGGTACTTCAGAAAATTGGGCCGTGATAGGGGGTACCCGGGCCTCCAAAGCTTGAGAACCCCTGTTCTATATTGAAGCTCAAATCCTAAGCATTTTAAGGTTGAAATCTTATATACATTTCCCTGGGAATAAATCTCATTGAACCCAGTGAAAGTTTCTTCTGAGTAGACATGCACAGGATTGCACTGAAAGGGTAAATGGATATAGTCTTTATGCAGGAATGGAACAAGCCCGCGTACAAGGGTCAGCTATTGGTACTGACGGAAGCTTTCCTCCCAGGTCAAGTAGCAGCCACTGGTGTGCGTGATCCAGACTGGGACCATTGCATTCACCACCCACTCAGAGATTTAACTTCTAGAAAGCATGAAGAGGAAGCTGAATCCTAAAAAGCAACAATATTAGTAACTGATACTAACAACACTTTACCAAGGCATCCTCTCCATAGAGAGATATACGGACAAAATAAGGATTGTGATTACAGTCATAGCCACCAGAAAACAGGGACTGTCCCAAGTAAACAGAAACAGTTTGAGAAGGAACTATGGCTCTTGGGGACCACTGACCATGTTCAGTCTGCAATCAGACCATTTGTGGTTTTTATTTTTCCTTTTAATTTACAAATGTATCTACTTTGGCATACCTAGGAAGTCTCCTGGGTATGTAGAAACCACTACTTTTCTGAGGATGGCCCATTTTGTTTACAAACCAATAGACACCCAACTGCCTAAATTGGTATTAGAATATAAATATGTAATGTGCAATGGACAACTTGTAAATATCTTTTACTGAAGGTACATATAGATTAGAAAATAATAATAATAATCCACCGCTATGTAGTGTACAGTACTTCTTTCAGGAAAGCATTCTCAAAGCTTTTCACAGCAACCATCTCTAACTTAAGAACAAAGTGAGAGAGCTTTTGTTTTTACTCCCAATGGAAACAATGTCCATTGGAGATCAGTCTCCTTCTATCCTCTATTCCCATTTTCTCTTGTCAAGCCCTGAGAAATGACAATGAATATTCTGTTTCACATCTCAAAGTAATTGAGGGAAAGTCTTCCACATCATAGGTTGAATGCTCCTTGGAATATGTTGTAGGAACACTGCACAACCTCACATCCTGATCCACAATTTATTTGTCAAAATATTTGATTTGGTATAGATCTGATCTTATTAACTTGAAAGGGATCTAAATTGGCTTCAATTCAAGTATTACATCTGATTGAGTTGTGTGGGTTATAAGTGGATTGTGGGTGGCTCCCTTGACTGTATTCATCTTCATCTCATCTAAAGCAGAAAGGCAGACAAAGCTGAAGAAATGAGCAGAACAAGTGTAAACAACCCCATATAGTCCCAATTAAGCCAGTGAAAAATGAAGTGTCGATCCATTGACTCCTTGTCAACTGTTGTTAGTCAACATACATTGTCAGATACATCATTCAGTGATTACATTGCTTAAGAACAGAAAGGGCTAGCATTTCTCTTTCTTTGCTTCATTTATTTAAAAAAATTTATATCCCGCCTTATCCTATGCCGAGGCAAATGCCCAAGGCGGCTTTTCATCAAGGCGTTTGTAAAAGCTGGGCTGGAAAGAAATCACAGCATGATCCTGTGTAAGGATCCGCAGCCAGCCCATAGGGCCTGCCGCATGATCCTGATCCTGAGCCCTTCCCGGGCTGCCCTCCCCCCCCCTGCATCTACCGGTGCAAGTCTTATCTGCACTGGCGGCTGCAGGGTTGGTTCGGAGGCAGAGAGAGGGGTACCGGCCTCTGCGCCTGTGGCCCTTATTCTTCAGGTGCCGATCTCTACCCAGGATCAGGCCATCAATGAGGAGCTACACCCTTGCACCACTGTACCACCTGTTCATGCTTCCTTCACCCCTTAAGGAGCCCCATTTCACCCATTATGAGCCTGCCATGAGCAGCATCAAATGTATTAACTCCCACGTTCATAGACAAAGGCACATAACTTCTGCATGTACAAGTATAATTGCATGTACAAGTATAATTGCAATTAATTGAAAATTCATGAGAGTTTTCTCTGATCATGCTGCTTCACACAATTTTAGTTTTGCAGTTTCCTGCTACAGAAGAAGTGGTGTGGTGCACTGTATGTGTAAAGAAAATTATGCAGGCCCAAACTGCGAAAGGTAAGGAAATGTTCAGACACACATTTTGAAATGGTGAATTGTTGAGTCATTGATCCTGACACTTGAGTTAACTAGTTCAGTTTTTTTTCTCATTTGTTTCATAGCAAAGGAAACACACCAGCCTGTGCCTGTTGTAGGTTGTGTGTTTAGGAAGCTGCTGTCAGTGACAGTTCAACTTGTACTGGGAGTGATGAAAGGTTGTTACTGTCAGAAGGCTATTTTGAGAAACCATCAGACATGAATTGGTCTAATAAGTAGCAATATCCTCCAAGAATTCCCCACACATGCAACTGTCCAGATTAACTGAGAAGAATGCATGAAAATGGATAGGTGCTCTTAATGCAAACTGGCAACTTGGGGAAGTTTATGATGCATTTCATCTACTGGGCTTAGTATTATTTATTTTGAACCTTAACTGACTGATGGCTTTATATTGCGTTTTGTATTTTGCTTCTATATACATTGCTTTGAATAATTCTCAGCAAACTGATTCATAAATGATAAAAAATAATGAATACATGTCTGGGGGTCTTGGTATTTTAAATGTGTACTTATAGTCTCCAAACAGGAAAATGTCCTTTTGGAGTTAAAGAGAAACCATTATTTGAAGCTAATATTAAAAAAAAAAAAATGCAAGGTATGCCACCAGATTCTATGTAACACAGCAAACGTCTATCAATGTTTACTTAGAAGTAAGTCCCACTTTGTTCAATGGGCTTACTCCTAGGTAAGTCTGCACAGGTTTGCAGCCCTATTGTTTAATTGCTTGCTATCTCAGGAATACTCTATTCCAGCAGTTCCCAAACCTCCACCCACCCACCCCTTCGTAAGTGTGTGCGGGAGGGTGTTGACGGCAGCAGCGCTTCCGAGATCATGCCAATGCTGAGAAAAATAAGGGGGGTCCCCACTCACCTGGGGGTTGCGCTGGACCTCCAGAGGGTGTGGGGAGCCTGCAACCCCCTCTGTGGGCCACTCCGCACCTCAAAACGGCTTCTTGGAGCGATCGCAACCCACTTCTGGTTTTTGGACAAAACCGGAAGTGGGTCACGATTGCTCCAGGGCCCCGTTTTGAGGTGTGGGGAGTCCCGCAGAGGGGGGCTGTGGGCTCCCCGCACCCTCTGGAGGCCAGTCGTGATCCCCAGGTGAGGGGGGACCCCCCCTTATGTTTCTTGGTGGCAAGGGCGCAATCCCGGAAGCGCTATCATTGTCACTGCAAGTCGCCACTCCCTTTAAGGGGGTAGCAACCGATTTTTCCCGAGTGGGGCGTTGCAACGCCTCAGTTTGGGAGCCACTGCTCTATTCCCTCAACCTAAAAGTCTGTTCGACATATTTTGGAGACTATGAGTTAGTATGTTGTGGAATTCGCCCAGGAAGTTCTCATTATGTGAACCCAAAATTGTTTTATGTTATAAAATGCAGCTAAAAATTATCTTCTTAGAATATCCTTGAGTGTCAAAACACTCAAGGAAATGACACATTGTATTTTTTTTAATTCAGAACTGAAGAGCCATTATTTTGAGAATCACAAGAATGAAGCACATATTTTCCGTAAGGGAACAGTGGGTTGAAATCATCTTTATCCTCCCTCATGCAGTGCCAACCATCGACAAGGCCCTCATGCACTCTGAAAGTGATGTGATAGGACTTGGATTATGACCCAGAAAAATGAAAGTGGCACATGCTTATTTTCTACTTTAAGACTTCCCATTCATTGTAGACAGCTACTTTACTCACCGCTGATGAGTTATGGCTAAGAAAAGTAAGGCAGCCAGCCAGTAAAGAGCAACTTCACCCTCCACATCCACAAACATATCTATGAAAATGATACCTATTTTTCTGTCACAGAAGTGCACCTGTTTCTGCATTTGCATTACTGAACTCAATGGATGGATTATTTCTAGCAAGGAAAAACGGCTGCTTTCCATTTTTCAGCAAAAATGTGAAGAAAGTGGCTTGGTGACAGTATAAAGAAAATGCAGTCTTTGGAGTCAGTAATTTTGCTCATCCCACCCGAAGTGTTCACACTGTCATCTAGTCTGTAGGCTTTACAATTGGTGGGACTCAGGACTGAGTCCTGGTCTCTCATCTGCATAAGGCCTCCACCTTTAGAAGGTCACAGGTTATTAGTGGTTCATCATCATCATTATTCCTAAACTTAGTAGGGCTGCAATCCTATACACACTTACCTGGGAGTGAGGCCCATTGAACTCAGTGAGACTTGCACGGGGCACCTGCATAAGATTGCACTGTTAGTGCTATAAAAAAATTATAAATAACACAGGTCACATCTGAAGGCTTATAGCCTGAAGGAAAAGACAAAAAACATTAAAGTAGGGAGAATAAAAGGGAAACAGACTCAATCGGGGGGGGGGGGGAATGGTGAATCGCTATGTGACAATCTCCAGAGTAGTGCTGAGAACAGCCTCTGTGAATCTGTACTTCTCCCCAACCTTAGCTCACATCAGTGCGGTATCTTTCCTTTACCACCAGTTCCGTGAGATGAGGCTGCAAACAAGCCTTCTATCCAGCGGTGGGTCTGCTGTATACCAACAGCCCACACACCGAGTTCCCTGAGGAGGGTGAAGCAGGGGGAGCATCTCAACCCACATCCAACATTTTTGCTTTGCTTCTGTCATCCATACAATTGCACAACACACTCAAGCCTGTGTGAAAAAATGATGGGAGGCAAATTGCTCTTCAGCTTAAAGAACTAGACAGGTTTATTTTAATCCAGACACAGGAAAACAGGGATAAGGGATGAACAGACAAGTAGTCGAATTCTATACTTGAGATCAAGAGGCAAAGTTCAAAATAAAGTAAAAATAGATTCTAAGACTTTCCCTGGCTGAAAGAAATCCAATTAAAACCAGCATACTCCTGGCACCATAATGCAAGATTTTCTTCAGAATAAACCCTGTCCGGGACACCAGACACCAAACTTTCATTATGGCTTGGCTGGCATTTTGTATCTTCTTCTTCTATCCCAATTTGAATAAAACCCTCCCAAGCTCTGATAGGCTGGTTTGAAATTAATGGACCTTTACATTTTCTACTCCTGGGTCAAGTGAGCAGACTAAACCAATTACAAGGTGTCAGCTAAGCCCAGTAGAGACCCAAGAAGGTTTTGGTCAAGGCTATGGTTTACTTGTGATACCAGACAATCACGGGACTCCAATGTACATTTGAATGCAACGTGTGATACATGGCCCAGAGCTCTGAACAGAATGGAAGATGTGACAAGGTAGGCTTACCATATCGCCGACCGGGACGCTCCATTTGCTCCTTAAGGGCAAAACAGAGCGTCCCGGTCGGCGATATGGTAAGCCTATGACAAGGCCAATTCCAAAGTCAGCCTCAATGTATACAGCAGAGGTGACCAACCTTTCAACATGAATGCTTGCTCCTGGACCTTTAATGGTTGTGTAGGTGAGGGCATTTCAGCAGGTGCAGCTGCTTTAGTAGCACCATCAGTACTTACAACTGCCAAGATTCGGGCTTCTACACAACTCTTAAGAACGCAGAGGCCCTAATGGCGGAAGGTTGGCCACCCCTGGTATACAGACTGTTGGAAAAAGGGGGGGTCCTCAGGAAAGGGGTGCTTGTTCAAGACAAGGTGCCACACTCTAGCAAGATGGCTGCTTCTCTGTTTTCCAGGTCTTTGGGCCCCACCTCTGATGGAGGTGTGACCTTCCTGGGCCATGACAGCTCCGCCCTCATTTGTTCTGAAGTGGCTTCAGCTGCTCAGGAAACAGTCAACATGGGAAGCTTGCACAGACACTAGAGGGCACAGCTCTGAGAGGGGAGGAGCCAAATGACAGCTGGTCCCACCCAAGTCAATAGAGAGGGCCTTACTATCTCGCCTCTCCTTCAGATGCAGTCAGTTGAGATGCAAATAAATGTTGTAGTTCATGTATTTCAGCCGTATGTTTCAAGAATGTTGGCAACAAGTGTGGCTGAAGCCTAAAATGAATCAAATAAAACGATGATGTTACAAGATGGGTTTAAGCTGTACAACACGTTTTTCATCCCTGAAACTACTGTACTTAAATATAGATCAGGCTGTCAATCAATAGCAGCAATCAACTTTTCTACCTTGTAATGGACTTACTTGACCATACGGAGTGTCACCAGGTGTAAAGATCAGAAAGACATTATTAACTATTGCTGGTTTGTGTTCTATTCCAGGTGTGCCCCAGGTTACTATGGAAGCCCCTTGCTGGTTGGAAGCTCCTGTGAAAAATGTGACTGCAGTGGCAACTCAGATCCCAACCTGATCTTTGAGGATTGTGATGAAGTGACAGGCCAGTGTCGCAACTGCTTGCGCAACACTACAGGGTTCAATTGTGAACTATGTGCTCCTGGTTATTATGGGGATGCCAGAAGGGCTAAAAACTGTACAGGTACTTCATTTACTATGTTAATATTATGTTAATAATATAGTAATAATACTATATTAAAATTATAACAAATTTACTAAATATTTTGGACCAGAGACCTACATACTTCCACCAGTCTGCAGTCTGATTTTAGTGATTTTGTAGCAAATGGCTAATCCAACATTTGGTTTCTTACAATGCCAAATGACTCAGACAGAGTTTTCAATGAATATAGACTTTATTTGAAAGATTCAGAAAAAACCAAGAAAGGGAAGTGTGTATCAGTTACATAGAGGGTTAATGGTTGTGGGTGAATGATAATCAAAAATGGTTCTGTTCAGACAGACATGGGGTAAATGAAGGAGGGGAGAAAGAGAGAAACTAACAGCTCGATTCTAACTAAATCCCTGCACGGTGATGCAGCAGCACTGGCACAGCTACCACTGTATCCCTTGGGGGATTTTTGACTCCTGGAGGTCTCCACAGGGTAAGGGGACATTTGTCTCCTTGTCCCGGGGTAAGTCCCAGTAGCCGCTATGGGTCAACTCCATAGCACAAATCTGCACTTGTATAACTCCGTGTTGACCTGGGAAGGCAGATCAGGGCCAGGAAGGGGCTCAGGATTCGGTGTGCGCTGCTGCCACCATTCCCAATCCCCTCTTGGGCCTGACCCGTCCTCATCCCCACCCCCACCCCCACCTCGAACTGCCCATTCCCACCCAGTTCAATCCTCTCCTTGCCTCCCGCCAACCCCCTGCATAGGTTTACCTGCTCCGGTGGGTCTCAGTGGGTCTGCCAGTGCATTGGAGGCCGCTCTGGTCTCCCTGCCAGTGGGCCTACAGTGCGGATCTACAGAGGCTGCTTTGTGACAGCCATAAAGCAGCCTCTGCCAGTGCAACACCAGTTATGCCGGCAGGGGAGGGAGTTAGGATTGGGCCAGAAGGCTGACAGCTGGGTAGAGGTTCCTCCATCTGACGTAACCCAACAGGAAAAAAAGGAGAGGATTATTAACAAGAGGTTTAAAGCAGGCACTGGGGAAGGAAGATGAGTGGTTAAGAGGGATTGGAAAGAGAGAAGGGAAATTACCTATCCGTAGTCTGCTGGGTATGACGTCTTTCGACAAAGTGGAAGGGCTGCAAACTGATGATGCACCGGTGATATGTTCATATCGAACTAATGACAGGCAGCATCCAAATCGGATCAGGTAGGTAGAACTAGTGGGTTTTGCTGCTTTAGCTAAAGTGTCACCCAGTATTCTTTGTGATGTTGCCGCTAAAGCCAATTGATATGCTCTCACATTGCTAGTGCATGAAAGGCTTCTGTCTGCTTTTCAGTGTTGCATTAACCAATGCAATGTATACACTGTGAGTCTTTAAACAAACTACCCCTGGGAACTAATCTAATTTTAGAAGCCATAAAAAGACAAAATAGCCAGTAGGTTCTAATGCACTCTTTAAAAAGGCAAGGGTTTGTGGGTGGTGGTGGTGGTGGTTGTTTGAAACACAGAGAACTTCAAAGTGGTAGGTGATATTGTAGTACATTCAGCCAGCTCTTAATCTCTGGTAATCAATAACAATTAAACCTTTCAACCGATGTGAGATTAAAGAGGACTGTTATTTTGCATTGCCCATGTTTGCAGTAATATGCTGAAGTCTAACAGATCTGTAGCAAACACCATTTGGATTTTGTTCTGAATTGCCATTCAGTTTGCCACAAAAATGGGAGATCAGCCACCATCTTTGGTTATATGAAAGCAAATAGAAGTCAGCCAGGCTCAAGGATCAGAGTTATATAATAAAAGCTTATGCAGAAACTGTTGGACTATGCAGCAACACAATATCGTTGCACATGTACCAGCAGCTACCCAGAGTGTAGTTCTCTGGCCTTACTTCCTTCTGTTCCATCTCTCCTCCTCCTGAAGAAAAACCATGTAGCTAGACTGACCAGCTGGAAGATCCACTGTCATCCTCCTCTAACAAAGATGTATTTTCCTTTAAATAAAGTTATCTTTGACTTTTGAACAAAAGCCTCATGCAAGATGCGAAGCTTCCTATCTGGACTTTCCTGCACCATGTGCCTTTTGGTGCCTTATCTCTGCCAACAGAAACAACACTCGTGAATTCAAGGGCACTGAAATAATAAGCAGCCATCAATTGACTTTCTCTTCCGGCATTGTACATGTTACAAAACTAACTCATAGTGTGCTCAATACAAGAGCTTCCTGAAGTAATTTTTGTAATAAATGGAAGTCGCTACCTCTTTATAAGATAGATAACTACTGCACAACTGGATTCACTCGACAATCACTTTTGATATTTCCTAAATGACTCAAATTTCCCCCTAAGCCCATTTTTCTTTTTTAAAGGCCTCCAGGTGGCACAAATCCAGTTAAAAGTTATCCTGTGTTGCAACAGTTTTTGTAACATGAAAATGCCATTTGTTTTTGTCTGTAGACCAAATCCTACCAGAAGTCCCACATTTTCTTTCCATTGCTGCTTCTGATCTGCTGTATAACTACATCTCTTTATGTCTCTTTGTCTCAAAGCATTTGCTCTCAAACTGTGAAAGTATCATGGTTAGAATAAGAAGAACCTGACCTTTAAGGGTATGTCCTGCTGCGACCGCTTTGCTTACTGTTGGGGGGGGCATCCTCCAGCCTTTAAGTATGATGTCATATGTCATCATCACTGACTTCTGGTTCAGCTGAATACAGGTGAAGGAGCAGGGAAGGAAATGGAGGCTTAAGGAAAAGGCAGAGGAGACAAGGAGCTGAAACAGGAAGGGAAAGGAAGGAGCTGACCTTCACATTCTGATTTTAAATAATTGGCCAATTCTTTTGTTACAGGTTTGTAGTTCTGGTTTGCTATAAAATTCTCTTCCTCTCTCCTTTTTTACTCCTAGCATGCAATTGCAGAGGAGGACCTTGTGACAGACGAACTGGAGAATGTCTAGGAGAACCTCCAATGCCACCTCCAGGCACAGATTGTCCAGTTATCAGTAAGAATAGCAAGCTTATATTTGTTTCACTGCCACTACTTTCCTGAACATCTCTCCCTGAGCATCTTTTGGGGGTTGTTTTTTTTGTGTATGTGTAGGTGTTGAGCTTGTTCCTGTGAGTGCTCCCCCCCCCCAAAAAAACCCCCAACAAGTATTAAGGTTAAGGTAAAGGTATCCCCTGACAAGTATTAGCCAGTCCTACAATATGTGTAAAAGAGATAGACATGAAAACATACCTAAAATAACGTTTGGCAGGGAACATAGAGTCAGGGAAGCAAATTACTTTGGAAAAGTCAGACCTATCACATCTCATGAAGACTTTCCCCCCATGTCACCCTGCTATAATCCTGACTTATTTGCATGTAATCAACATGATTGACATCCACTTTTGTGAACTTGAAGGATTACAGTTGGTGGGCCTGTTATTGCATTTCTCCTGTGTATTGCATTTCTCCTGTTATTGTTACTTTCAAATATAAAGAGACTGAGGTGGATGAGGAACAATCTTGATCCAAACAATTTAAAATGAGAAGAACTGGAAGACATGATGGATTTATTTCGACTTCCTGTTTGTTCCTTCTTTGTCATCCCTTCGGCACAGTTTTGCTAAGAATTTCAAATCTATCCTCACACTTGGGAATTTACTTTAAGGGGAATAAAGCTTGCTCTTGTAGGATTCTAATAGGAATGTGAGCCCCATACAACTGTCTGCATTTTTTTTATTGACAGGTTGTGACAAATGCATTTGGGATTTGATTGATGATATCGGCTTGGCAGTTCAGGTCATTGATGAAAGCAAAGCAACTTTGCTGAGCATTTCCACCATGGTTTATGCTCATAGACGCTTGAATGACCTCAACTCCACTACTTTCCTCCTCAAGGTACCAGTTATTCCATTTGACTGTGTTTCTGCTTTCACTTTTTAATGTTGCAAGAAAACGCACCCAAGGTCAAGCATACAAGTACCATATGGGAATAGGTTTCAATCTTAGATTACATTGTATCTAAAGGCCATTTCACCCATGCATATTTATCATACAGTAATTGCAACATGAAGAGATGACTTGTATGTGTGAAAGGGCTATCACAGATTCAGTACCACATTTAAAGCGCACTCCTACTCAAAGTCCTGCATTGGGATACAGCAATGCCAGAGCAGGCGCTGCTGTATCCAGCGCCGGGCTGGAGGCTGCTGGAGGTCTCCTTGAGGTAAGGGGACAAATTTCCCCTCTATGGAGCTACTCAGATCTGCGCCAGCTAAATGGCTGGTGCAAATCTGGGCACCTCCATGTTGGGCTTCCAAGCCCGGGAAGGGGGAATAGGATTTGGTGGAGGCCTCCTCCACCAAGCCTTCCCCCCCTCCTGGGCCTGATCCACCCTCCCCCTGCCCTGGAACCCCCACCCCACCCCGTTCCACGCTCCAACTGCCCCTCCGCAGCCCATCAGGAGCCTACTTGCTCCAGCGGGGGCTATACTTGGATCTGGTGCCAGGAAGATGGCACAGGCCTTTCCGCCGGTGCCACGAGCCTCTGCGCTGCCATAATGTACCTTATGGCACGTTTGCAACACCGCGCATGCTCGTTCTGCCAGCTCAGGCCGACATAAGATTGAACTGTTAGTGGTATTTTATGCGATTTTAGTGACGCCTTACTGTCTCAAACACAGTACTTTTCAATGAAGTCTATTCATATGTTCAGCTGTCGGTCATCAGGCGTTCAAGTAATTTGGACTGCAATCCTATACACATTTACCTGACACTAGCCCCATTGAACAGAGCGGGAATTATTTTAGAGTAAATATGGATAGGATTGTGTTGTAAGTGAAGTAAAACCAAATGATGTACACATATGTGTGTAAGCTGGTATTAACTGAAATCCAATGAGGTGTCATGACTACGTCTGACTGAGACTGGGGAGACCAGTTTCAAAGTCCCATGGTGCTCGCAGGGTGACACAGACACACACACACACACTCAGTCTAACCCTGCGTATGCAGGGTTCTTGTAGGGACCAAATGTTGATTGGGTGGGTATGTTCCTTGAGTTCATTGGAAGAAGATCAGCATAAAAAGGTAATAAATGAATATTAAATTGAAAAAGTATACATCTATCCTTGGCACTCTTTAGCCTTCTGGAGTGCTGTATGCAAAGAAACAAAGATAATGAGTTTATAAACAATGGAATGCCTACTGAGAAAAAGAACTAGGTTCCCAACCTTTTCGGCCTGCGTACCACCTACGCGGGTCTCCTGCCAGCCATATACCACCGGAAGAAAGTGCTGATGACATCTTCGGCACTTACCTTCGGGTTTACAGCCGCACAAGGAGCTTGGAAATGCAACCACAGGTTGGGAACCTCTGAACTAGAATATATGAAAGAAAAGGAACTACAGTAGATTTCCTGTAAATGAGGGAGACATGTTCCCCTCGAATTTTTAAAAGGTTCCTCATAAATAAGATGGAAGGCCCATTCTTCTCACCCCGACTCTTTATTTTTGCTTTAGGACAAGAGGAGGTAAACTTCAGGTTAAAAGAAGCTAGACACAATTTAATCTATCAGGGAGAAAATAGCTAACAGTGAGAGTGGTTAGGGCAGATTAATGCATACATTAATGCATAATGGGCTTATTATTCTCTCTTTGTGCTGCTCCTTACTAAAGAGAGAGTAACACATGCAAAGGGAACTGCCACGTCTAATTTTATCAACATGCTTCCTCTGCTTCCACACACCATGCTAGCAATAAAGTCTCTGGCCCCATGGCCACATTTTGCTCGGCTGGTATGTGGAGGCCTGCAGAGAGGTATGTGTGGTATGGAAAGAAAAAACAAGCACCCCAAACCAGGAATGTGAAGCCTCCTCTAGACAATAGGACAAATTCCCTGGGAATTTGTACATTCTTCTTCCATGGATATGTTTAATAAGGTACTAAATAAGCACCTGTCAGTGACAATTTGGTAGTAACTAGTAACTTCTGCCTCACTGCAGTGGTTTGGACGAGCTGCCCCATGAGGTCCTTTCTAGCCCTTTGATTGTGTGACAGTCACTAAGTACTTCATTACTGTATTCTTTTGATGGTGCTCATTACAATTTTCATTTTAAAGGATCTTGTGCACTGAATAAAGGTGGTATTTTTATTTTTTTAGACAAAATTGTCAGAGAAGGAGAATCATTCGTTACTAATGAAAAGTCAGATGGCTAATGCTGAGAGTGAAATGACTGAGCTTCTCAAAGAAATCAACAAACTTGATGAAAAGGTTTGCTTGCAGTTTCCCGCCTTTCTTCAGTGTTCTTCTGAGGAAGAGGCCTGGTATAAAGCTCTTTAAAAGTCTGTGGAAGCACTTGTGTTGAAATCATTGGGGAGGAAGGTGGATTATAGTTTCCTTGCAAATAGCATAACAAGTTTTAGTGTTTGATAAAAGATTGACAGGCCCACCCACAACTAGGCCTACTATCTCTCCCACAGGAAAAGAAAGAGCATTACTGGCGTACACATCTGAATAGAAGTAAATTGTATACAAATGTGAACCTGAGGTGTTTTGACTGGTAGCAGCCCAAACTATTAAAAATTATTTCCAAACAATGGCAACTCTGTGCATAAGCTTGTGAAGCATTATTGTTTTAAAGGAGCGTAGGCCATTAAACTGAGTTAGATTGGTTGGCTATGCAACAATCTTCAGAATAATCAGGAATTGTCATTTTTTACGTTATCATACAGGTTTGTGTTTCTACAAAGGAATCAGACCCAAAGTATACTTGAAGCCTGCCTGTGGATCAGTCCAATAGGTAGCACAAAAAGAAGAAGCAGGGCATAGTTCTTTCCTCACATTGTAGATCTCTGATCTTCTTCCATTCCATTGTATGTTTTGGGATGAATGAAAATTGTTCAAGGAATGCTTTTGGAATAGGATGGAATTTTTCCTCTTCCCTTCCACTTGGCCATAGAACAATCATGACAGACTTCTGCTCTGATCCAATCTGCTTTTAAGACTAGTTAGAGTGCCAACATGTAATAGAAATTTCAAGTGACCAGGCTGGCTTACACCTGTTGCAATCTCTGTATCGTTCATGATTGAGATATAAAATTATGCATGGAATGGAGAGAGTGGATAGAGGGAAGTTCTTTTCCCTTTCACACAACACCAGAACTAGGGGACGTGCACTAAAACTGAGTGGAGGGAGAGTTAGAACAGACAAAAGAAAATATTTCTTTACCCAGCGTGTAATTAATCTGTAGAACTCCTTGCCATAGGATGTGGCACCTGACCTGTTGTTGTTCAGTCGTCCTTTAAAAGGGGATTAAATAGATTCATGGAGGAAAAGTCCATGACAGGTTACAAGCCATAAGCAACCTCCTGGTTTTAGGAGTAGGTTTTCTCTGTGCCAGGGACTAGGGAGTGGCAACAGGATACAGGTATCTTGTTGTCTTGTGTGCTCCCTGAGGCATCTGGTGGGGCCACTGTGAAATAGAGGAAGCTGGACTAGATAGGCTTTTGGTCTGATCCAGCAGGGCTCTTCTTATGTTCTTAATTCGTCCACTTATAGTCAGTAGTGTAGTGCTAAATGTTTCATGTGCAGGAGCTCATCACACACACACACACACACACACACACACACACACACACACACACACGCAATACCCCATTAATACTATTAAAAAGCTTTACATTTCTTCTTCTGCCACTTGTTCCAACTGTGATACTTACTATACAGTACTTCAGTTATAGATCTAGCTGATTTCCTTTCAAAACTGTTGCAACCCATTCCAAGAGCTTAAAACAAAAATTATAAAAATTGTTCAATGGGTCTTTAAAATATCCCAGATAAATATAAAATGTATATTAGACTGCTAGCCTATACATGTTTACTCAGAAGCAAGCAAACCCCACTGTAGGACAGTAGGACTTATTCCCAGGCAAATTTCCGTAGGCTTGTAACCTTAACATAACATGAGCTACATACATTACCCCTACTAACAGGGCAAAGAGGCACTCTTATATTTAGCAGGGGAAGTAACTGTCCCTCTTCACCCCAACACAGTGTGTTTTCTAGTGACAGTTTGCTGGTGTTTCTCTGCATCTTTTGTGAGCCATTTTGGGACAAGGGACCATTTATTTAGTTTTCTCTGCAAACCACTTTATGAACTTTTGTTGAAAAACAGTATATAAATATTTTTACTAATAATACCTGGGCTCAGAGGGAAATGCCAGTTTGTAACTGGGCTGCCATTCTGAGACCTTTCATGCATCACATTCTCTTTTTTTCCTTTAGCCGAGGCAACACTGCATTGCTGTGTAGAGCCCACAAATATTCATAGCTCTGTGTGAATGTGCATTATGCATGTGTGAAGAAAAAGTTTGAATACAACTGAGTCTGACCTAACTGTCTGTGTCTATGTTAAGAACCAAAACCCGAGACTCTTCTTCATCACTGATGAGCCCTTTCTGCTCGGCTATTATTCCATTTTGTAAGGAAAAAGTAACATCAATATGTCACATCTACTTCAAATTCTACTCTGAACTGATTACAATCATCAAGATGAAAGTATGTCAGCTGCTCTTTTTGGACAGCTCAAGCTATAGTTATTGTACACTGGAAGCTTCTGTAACATTTAATTAGCACTGATTACATACTTCAAGGTCTTCTGTAAGTGACCACTTACTTATAAATGGTTTCTCAGGCACCTACAGCACAGGGTATTTCTTTAGTATTCAAGGTATATTTTGACACAGTTATTATCATTAACACTTTTATACAAAGTCAGTAGCAGGAACTTAAAAGCAGGATCATAATTTTACTGTAGGCACAATATAATCATCCATGCCTCCTGGGTCTGTAAGGGCCAGTATCTTTGTGAAACGTAAGCCACAGCAGTGCCGTTCCTTTGTACACATATTTAATAACAGCAGGAGGCCCAGACCACATGGTAGGAGCCCATAATATGGCTTTTTCTCACACCAGTATAGCCCCGGTTTGGGGAGGGGCACGCCATAGCCTCCTCCCTGTGCTGGCAACAGGTTGCTAGGGTCTCTGTAACAAAATCCTGCACTGTCCTCCCCACAGTTCCCCCTTTCTGCCCCCCCTGGTTGTGCATTGGATACAACTGTGGCCACCAGTAATGAGGGTTCAGGGGCTGGCCAGGCCTGGTGGGCCCTCTGATGGGCATGGAACCTCAGTCAGTGCCCTACCTGGCTAACACTGGATGGCAGTTCTTTTCTTCCAACATAATCAAATATCATTATAGTATTATCTATTCTCTGTAGATCTTCCTTTTCTCCTTATCCAGAAGCAAAATGTATGTTATATGTTGATACTAGACAGACCCATGCTTTCTTAGAAAATAAAAATCTAATACGTTCACGTTCATTTATTCATAGAGAAATCAAGAATCAAGCAAAGGCCAACTAATTCAGGAAAAAACCATGGCAGCTATTGACCGTGCTACTCATCTTGTACAAGAACTGGAAAATATGATAGATAATGTACAAGGTAAACATTTTTTCCTCCAATTCCTCTTAATGTTAAGAAGAGACCAGCGAACAGTGAAATTGCCAGTGGAGAAAAGGCATTACAGCAGTGTTATAAAATATCCCAACCAATGTATAAAACTGAAAACGTTTTAATTAAGAGTCCAGATTTCCCATGAAACAAGTAGAAAAGTATTCCTGCTTTGGTCACTAAAGGGTCCATGAGCATTGCTGAATTTAGTGTTGCCTGCGGATGCTGTGAAAATTCTCCAGGTTATTGCTTTATGCAATGTTACAGATCAAATGTCCACTTTTTTCTCTGTTTACCAGCCAACCATTGACAACTGACTCAGAGCCCAGTCTTATCCTTCCCACCCCCACCAATGTCGCTGCGCCAAAAACGAGCATGTGGTATCTAGTGGAGGGGCAGATCAAGAGGCTTTGGAAGGGAAAGGGGATTTAAATCCTCATACCCCTCCGTAAACCTCCCACTCTGCATTGGATCTCCTCGGAACTGCACCAGCTCTGTAGCTGGTGCAGGTTTAAGGAGAAGAAAGGGGCGGGGAGGCTGCTAAAAAGGGGAATAGAATCTGGCATGCATCATCGCTGCTGGATCCACACACCCCTTCCGCAGCCTCCCTGCCTCCATTACTCCCTGCCCCACTGCTTACCTCGTCCAGCGGACATGGAAGGAACCAGCAACATACATGGAGCACTTGCTGCCTCTTGCAGCTGCTCCCCCAAAATGGTCGCCAACTGAGCTCTGCACGCTCCATCGGCAGACGTTTTATGACAATGGAAACGGTCATAAATCCCTCTCCCCAACAGTCCAATACTGAATAGGGTTGGGCTGTTGACCAAACTTTCAGTGGGTAGGTCTGCCAGCAGTCATAGGGATAGTAGGGTGACTTGTTCATGCTCACGTGGCAGTTTCTCACTCTCCCAGTTCATCACTGTAGTACATATCAAGGAAAGTGGTATATATCTGCACAAAAAGCCACTACATTTTCTTTTTCCCCACCCTTTTTCCTTTAATTTCTCTCCATCTGTTTTGGAGTGTTGGAAAAGGGAACAGACTCTGTTCTACCACTCTAGGGACATTTCTATGCCGAGAGAAGAGATCCAGACATGCAACAGCTCATTTGGTCCCACGATAGCTCCGGCCAGCTGTGTGGATTAGTGTGGGATGAAGCTTCCTGTGTGTGTTGAAACAATGCATCTAGTCTCCTATGTAAGAGCTATGGGGACATGACTACAGTGACATGTAGCAGGAAGTGGGAGAAATTTCCCATGCTGATGCCAATTAGGAGTGCATTGGAATGTTTGGATTTCTTTCTGTTCAAAAATTTAAAAAATTGTCCAAATTTTGTTTAGGCTATTCTTAGTAGAGCTAAGTATTTCTAGGAGTTCTACAAAATCATGGTGACTCTGTGTAATCACCAAAATAGTATTTTGATGGACCGAGGCAATAATTTAAAGACACATAATGTTGCTTTAACATTGATAAAGTTAACTTAGTGTGTAGATTGGAGACTGCACAGGAACCCCATGAAAGCGCCAATTTGCACATTACCCCTCCATAAGTGATTGCATATCGTAATTAGGGCTGAACTAAATGTTCAAATTTGCATTCAGCACAAGATGTCTCATCACCCCTGAAAAATCGTACTCACCTTTAATTATGTTTGCAGCCTGTCAACTGCCAGATCTTCAGCTGCTCTGGTGCCTTAAAAAAAATCTTCTTCCTGACTACGTGATTCCAGTCAGTCAAGAGTTAGGTAGGCAGTGTGGGGAGACCAAGTTTCCATGAAGCTAATAAGGTTTGACAGTGTGACAACTTCACAAAGCCAATTCTGAATGAAGGCAATACATCATACCCAGTGGCGTCGCCACGCGCCCCCAAGGTTGGGGCGGGCCCCCCCGAGCCCCCCAATAAAACTGTCAAAAAAATTAGGTTTTGGTTTCGAAACCTATTTTTGACAGCTTTTTAAACATTTTTTTAATGGTTTCCCGGGGGGGGGGGTTAGTGGTTACGGGGCATCTGTGTGTGTAGTGTCTGCTTTCTCCCCACTTATTTGTTATCTCTGAGCCATTCGGAAGCACCCCGAAGTTCCGCCGCCCGGGGCCGAACTTCCTCCAGCAAGCGCCCAGAACTTCGACGTTCTGCGCCTGCGCTAAAGGAAGATGTGCCCGGTGCAGTTGGCGCAGGCTCAGAACTGCACAGGACTTGTGCAAGCGCAGAACGAAGAAGTTCTGGGCTCTTGCCGGAGTCGAAGGGTGCTTGCCGGAGGAAGTTTGGGGCACTCAGAGATAACAGATAAGTGGGGAGAAAGAACACACTACACATACAGATGCCCCGTAACCACTAAAAACCCCAGGAAAATAGTTAAACCCCCCAGGGAAAACGTAAAAAAGGTAAAAAAAGGTTTCAAAAATGAAACCTAAGGAGGTCCGCGCCCCCCCCCAGGAGGCCTCAGCGCCCTACACCCTGGGGCCCCCCGCCCCATATCAGACGACTCCTCTGATCATACCTTTACTTTGAATAGGCAAACGTCTTTGCTTGGTTTGGAGTTCCATTTTTGACTAGCAGCATCCTCTATCTTTGTTTAAACTGTAGATTATTAATTATGGTTCTGCTGATGCCCATTGAAATACCATATTGCCCCGAGTATAGGACGATAGTGATTATAAGCTGCACCCTTAAAATTTGGTGCTATTTTTTAAAAAAACAAATTTTTAACTTTTTTTAACTTAAAGAAAATATACACATTAGTAAAACAGTACAGCTTTAGTACAGTTAAAGGCATAGGCACCCTGTCCCTTATTGAATCTGGGTACCCTAGTATTAGTAGCCTTCCCAGATCCAAAGGGGGACAGAGTGCCTACCTTTAACCTTTGGAATTTGGGCAGGTGCAGCTTGTTGCACCCTTCCATGATGATGAGCTGCACCTGCCCAAATTTCAATGGTTAACAGCACAATCCTATGCATGTCTACTCAGAAGTAAGTCCCATTGCATTCAATGGGGCTTACTCCCAGGAAAGTGTACATAGGATTGCAGTCTAAAGGTTGGCACTCTGTCCCCCTTTGGATATGGTAAGCCTATGCAGGAGCTCTTGCTCTCAACTTTCAAACTGCAGGATCAATAAATATCTTAGTTTCCACAGGTTCCTGGGGCTGGAACTTAAGGGTTAATTTTTTCAAATGCTTCCTGAGGCTAGAGCCTGCTAGAGAGATCCTGACCATTTAGCAAGTGATTAAGAGCTAAAAACACAGCGCTTAGCAGTTTAAAAAAAGAAAAAGCGTTTTACCTTTGAAAGACACTTGGAGAGGCTTGAAAACTTTGCAGAAAACTCTAGGCAGAAAATGCTAGACTTTGATTGTAGGCCGCACCCCTACTTTAAAGACTTGCCTTAGGGAAAAAAGTGAGTCTTATACTTAGGTCAATACGGTATTACTTATTTACTTTCTTGATTTTCAGACCACATTTCCAAGAGATCAAAGTAATTTATTAAATAAATGAGAATAAAAATAATTAATCGACTGTCTTCGCGGCTCTAGCTCCAAGCTGAAGCAAAGCCAACAGCTGAGTATGTGAAGATGCAACTCAGCTGTTGGCTTTGCTTCGGCTTGGAGGTTGAGCCCCAAGGATAACCGAGCCGAGCTCCCTGCAGGTTGCAGGGAGGGGTGAGAGTAACACCCTCTTGACTCTTCCGGTTTGCAGCTGGCTCCGCCTCCATCCTGAAGCCACCTGTGTCGTTACTCTTCATCTTGGGTGGCTTCAGGTCAGAGGCGGATCTGGCTGCAAACCAGAAATAATTCGTGGTGACGTGATGACGTCGCTATGCCACCGCAAATTACTTCTGGTTTGCAGGGTGGGGACCACACCAGGTGCAAAAGAGGTAAGCTACGCCGCTGCTGGAAAGGGTGGGGTAACATGAAACAGCACTGCACTTTACGAAAGGAGTTGATTATGCAAGCACAATTGATTGGTCTTTGAAAAAACAAAACCTGAAGAAGCTGTGGGAATAGTCACCATTTGTACTCAGACATAAAGTATATTTAGTGACTAATCTTTCTGGCTTCCTGGGACTACTATTTATCCATCCTAATGAATAAATAAAGCTACTATTAGGAGTAATATTCCTACTTATTCAAACTAGATTATTGATCAGGAGAAAAGGCATGAAAGTAGTCCCATTGAAATCAGTGCAACATTTGTGCACAAAGACAGCAGGTGTGTCTAGACGAGGTTTATGACTGATGGGTAATCTACAAATTCTGCACCATCAAATATCAAGTTAAAATTAGGAGTACATTGTATGTCCCTATTTATATGATTCCTAGTACCTGGATTGTTGTCCCCAAATGTTATAGCACATTTCTGGCTGCTTTGGCTGTTCAAATAGAAGAATAACATTGTTATAGGAATGAACGAACTAGTGTCCTGGAAGAATTACCGTATTTATCAGCATATAACACGCACTTTTTTTCTTAAATGTTGGCCCAAAATAGTAGGGTGTGTTATATGCCGATGCTGCAAAATTGAGGCTTCAAAATCCCCCCCTGGGATTTTTTAGAGCCCCATGGATCCCCCTCTTTCTGCTTGCAGGCAAGAAAGAGCTCAGCAGCACTTACTTGCTATTAGCTGTTTGTCGGGAGTTAATTTATTCACGCACCTCCGAAGCGGAGGGGGAGGGAAAGGGAAATACTCTTGGCACTGTGTTTGGTTTGGTTTCGGTTTGGTTTCGTCGTCTGCTATTGCTTCAGAAATAAAGTGGCATTTTCCCACAGTAAGTTTCATTCTTTTTGCCCTGCAGTTCAGATTTTCTTTTTGCAATCCCCCTTCTGTCTCTCTAATTTCTGCGTGGTGTTTTTCTAAGATTCTGTTTGTTTGGTGTTTCTTTTTGCACTCCTTTCCTCTCCTCTGCAACCCTGAACAGAGGAGGCAGACACCTTTTTCTCTTATTTTCTCTCCCTCCCCACTGTGCCTTTGATAGTTGCAGCTTGGATTTGCACCCTTATTCTCCCCTCTCCTTGTGTCTGCACCTTTTCTTTTCTTTTTGCACCCCTTTCCTCTCCTCTGCAACCCTGAACACAGAGGGGGCAGACACCTTTTTCTCAGAATTGGAAACAATTCTGTCCTGTTTGGGTAAATAAATGGCAGTGGGGCCAACATAGGTGGCAATGGTGGTCCCACAGAACAGGAAAACTACAGTCAAGTGAGAACCACAGGTGGAAAAATGCTTAAAGTTGTTTTTACTCAAATAGCACTGTTGAAACTAAGGTGCGTGTTATATGCCGGTGCGTGTTATGCCCCGATAAATACGGGGTAGTTTCTATCAACTAGTCACGATTCAAGAATATCTGTCTAGTAAATTGTTCAGTCATCTTAATTCATTGTTACTCCGCCAATGTGTGTGGTTCATTTTTCCACAGAAATCAGCAGTAAGGTGGAATACTATGGCATCGAGCATGACTTGAAACCTGAGGACATCATTCAGAACCTCAGAGCAGCAGAAAATATGTTGAGAGACATCAAACTTCGCCAGCCGTTTGCCATTCAGAGACAGCTTGCAGATGAAGAATCAGATGCAGCACAGGACTGTAAGTTTTCCTTCTGTCTCAAAGACAGTATGGCATGGAAAAGCAAGGCACAGACATACTTTTGTACACCAAAAGACATACACATGGATGTTTATGAGTTTATCTTTTAAAAGTACCCCCGCATGATTCCCCTAGTTTAAATACAGCCCCCCCCCTGCTATCCACGGATCCGGTCTCCACGGATTCACTTATCCACGGATGGCAGGAACCCCCTCACCCTCCCCCCCACACTCCCCTGGTGATTCTTTTACCTTAAAATTGTGTCCATGTTTTGCTTTCAACAAAGGCTATAAGTAGCATGCTCCTGCTGCTTCATAGCACAGACGCAGGGTCAGCCGAAGACCAGGAAGCAGTTTCAGATTCTGTATACAGGGCCACCTGTATTCGTTATGATTTGAGTATCAAAATACATTCAAGTAACATTGGGACCATTCAGGGAGCAGCCAGTATTCAGTAGTTCTGGTGGGGTGCAAATGTCTTTCCTCAAGGCACACTGTTTGTGTGAGTAAGGGCCCAGTCCAGCCTAACTCAGGCACAGTTGAGGCCCAAGTGTGGCCCAATTGGGGCCCAAACTAGGACCGAGTTAGGCTGCAACTGTGCCTGAGTTAGGCTGGAGGCTACAGCAGTGGGCCAGGATCGAGGCAAAACTTACCGCAGAGGCAGGCAGGCCCCTGTGGGGAGCTGTCAGTCTTGTGGAAGCGAAGAGCCCCCTCCTCAGCTCATCTGTGTGCACCTACCACAGCTGCTGCAGCGTTCGAAGCAGAGGGGCAGCCACAGGTGGGCCTGCAGGCACTGGGCGTGCGACAGTCAGCGGAAGGGCAGAGGTTGTGCCAGTGCCAGCTGCCCCAGGGCACCCTGGGCATTAGCCACCTGCCGCAGGGGGGAGTGCCACTGCCCTCCCTCCTGCAGAAGGCGATGCCACCCCCAAGCCATGTTGAGGCTGCACGTGGGAGTCATGGGGGGGAGGGGGGGAACGTCACACACAAGGGGGGTCTCATGAAGTCTGGAACCGCCTCTGCCAGGACATGCCCGTCCACTGCCTGAAGCCCTGGGCCTCCAGGGCCGTGGCTATGCCCACAAAGAAGGCATCCCGGCATGACTTCTGCTCCGTGCCCCGGCCAAGACCGAGAGATGCCTCGGGCTTGTCTGCTGCGAGCGGGAAGGGCTCACGCAGCTCATCACACCCCCAGATGGGGCAACGTCGGCGCCTCGCGGCAGGCGCTCTGGCGGGGTGGGGTATGCCAGCGTCCATCATCAGGGAGTGGGAGGGGAGGCAGGCACACAGACAGGGGGTGCTGGGGAGGGGCACGGGTGGGTCAGAAACAGACAGACAACAAGGCTGGTGGGAGAGGGATACAGGGAGAGGGGTCTGCCGAGACCAATAGGGACACAGGGGTCACTTCGCAGATGGAGGCAATGCAGGAACGGGCGCCTCTCATGCAGATGGACCGACGGCGGTAACGGACGCCGTTGATGGGCGGAAACGGACGCCGTTGACGGGCGGAAACGGACGCCGTTGACGGGCGGACCGAGGGCAGAAATGGACGCCGTTGACGGGCGGAAACGGACGCCGTTGACGGGCGGACCGAGGGCAGAAATGGACGCCGTTGACGGGCGGAAACAGACGCCGTTGACGGGTGGACCGAGAGTGGGTGAGAGCCCCGGTTGATGAAAGGGCTCTTCACGGACGTGGCGGACGTGCGCCACGTCGCCTGTCAGTGGTTGCCTGCCTGAGAGGCCCCCCAACTCCCCCCTCCCCTCTGAGCCCTGAGGGTCTGGCAGCCCCCCTGCTGTGTTCTCCCTGGGCTGGCTGTGGCAGGCCCTGGCTGGGATTCATGCAAGGCCTTGTGTGCTGGGCGCTGTCTCTGTGTGCGTGGGGCAGTGCTTGTGCAACATTGGGGTCATGTTGTTCAAGGGGTCTTTGCCCAAGGGGCATCTTTATTGTTCTGGAACATTGGCAGAGATGGCCAGGCGAGGCTGCCAGGGGGTAGGCACAGCAGCCACTCAGAACGTAGCAGCAGCAGCAGGCGTGCCTGGAGACGCAGGCTCTTCCCCTGTGGAACCACAGCCTGCTCCATAGAAAGGGGAGGGACAGCAAGTAGGCAGCCAGGGAGGTGGAGCAGCAGCAGCAGCTGAGGAGGGTTGCAGGGCAGGCTCCCAGACCTCTGGCAGCATCGAGGCAGACGACCATAGGGCAACCAGACTGCGGGCCGAGGGGTGCGCCCCAGACGGTCAGTGGTAGTGGGCATTCCTGGGGGGATGACCACCTTGGGGGGTGTTCCATGGCAGCTGGTGTGTGGTAGCACTCCCCATTGAAGGAATGCCAGTGTGCCGGTTGCAAAGGCCTGTAGGGAGAGAAATCAAACACAGCTGAGTAGTGTGAGACACATAGCCTGGTCTGCGCTCCTTCCCTGGGTGTAAGGTGAGCATGATCCTGTAAGGGAAAGGGGTCACAGAGAGAGACAACAACACAACTTGGGGGTCACAACCATGGCAATCCTAGCAATACTGACCTGTCAGTAGACCCTGTGGAGAAAAGAGGGGGGGGGGGAACAGCTGGTGTCTACATAAGGGTTACAGTTCAACACTCATGGCATTGTGTACTCACATTAATACAGGCAGCTATGAGACAAGACATTGGTAAAGAGGCATATCATGGCAGGCATTGCAGGCAGCTATGAGACAAGACATTGGTAGAGAGGCATATCATGGCAGGCATTGCAGGCAGCTATGAGACAACACATTGGTAAAGAGGCATATCATGGCAGGCATTGCAGGCAGCTATGAGACAACACATTGGTAGAGAGGCATATCATGGCAGGCATTGCAGGCAGCTATGAGACAACACATTGGTAGAGAGGCATATCATGGCAGGCATTGCAGGCAGCTATGAGACAACACATTGGTAAAGAGGCATATCATGGCAGGCATTGCAGGCAGCTATGGACAACACATTGGTAAAGAGGCATGTATCCTACCTATATTTCTCTATGCAAAGAGGCAGAAGTCAGACCACATGTCTGCACAACCCCTGCACTTACCTGCACTTACCTGCTGGTGTTGTTGCCTGTGGGGGGGGGGGAGAGGGGCTGGGAGAAAGACATGGGTTAGCAAACACTTGCATGGAGAGAGCTGCCCAGGCACAGGAGTAAACAGTTTGGCCACAGGCAGAACAGCCCTCTCTGCCCTAGAGGGGGGCAGAGAGGAGAAGAGAAGAGAGGTGTTAGAAAATTTTCAAAGTCCCACTTTGTGGCTGCTGGGGGACAGAACCCCACGCCACGTGCTCAGAGAGAGAGAGAGAGAGAGAGTGAGTGGAGGGCTGGGGCTGGGCTTTTGTGGGAGAGAGGCTGGGTGGGGCTGGGTGCTGATAGGGTAACTATTTGGGTCCATGTCCAGAGTTCGGCCACACCTGTTCGGTCCCAACTCAGTCCCAACTCGGGCCCAGGGTGTTAGAACTTTTCAGGAGAGGGCTGGTGTAGGTAAGGTAAAATGGATCCTATGGGTCTCCTCACATTTGGGTCCACCCTTTTTGCTGGCCCAAATTTTGGGCCTGAGTTGGGCTCGAGGGGGCGTGTCAGGGGGTTGCCAATGTCTGGAACCGGACCAAATTTCGTAACCGCCCCCGTCACACCCCCGACACGCCCCCGACACGCCCACTTTTAGGCTGCAATTGTGCCTGAATTGTGCAGTTGTGCCTGAATTGTGCCTGAACCCAATTCAGTCCCAATTGCAGCCCAACTCAGGCACAATTCAGGCACAACTCGGGCCTAAAGCACTTGGGCTGCAATTGTGCCTGAATTGTACCGCAGTTGCCTTGGGCTGGACCGGGCTGTAAATTGCATTTTTCTAGCATTCTGAGTGCAAAACTGAGTTGCTGGAAAATTTCAATGTCCCCCTTTACTCCAGCTGGCACTGCCATTTCCTTGTTGAGTGCTGTGTGGACTGTGGTTGAATTAATATCAAGGGCATCTTTCCAGGGATTCAGCCACAAACTTGAAGGTTTTCCATTCTATTCCATGTCACTAGAAAAGGAAGAGGGTGGAAATGTTCCCCTCTGCCACGTTGTAATTCAGAAATGAAATACTACATGCCTTTTCCCCTCTAATGTGAAGCCTAAAACATAACTAAGGAGGGAAAGCTGCTGCTGCTGCTGCTGCTGCTGGCATAGGAGGCAAAGGTCGGTGAGGGATCACACTGACATCTAGGGCTTGAGGATAGAGGTCCAAGGGAATGGCCTTTACTAGAGCCTAAAATACTTCTAAAGACATGTGACTGTAAGTACAAAGCCAGTTTAATTCAGTGTTGCCTTATACAAATTGAACTCCTGTTCATCCAGTCTTCAGTTAGGCAAATGTTCTGACGTTTTTCTAGTCGTGCACATAAATTAGTTTGGTCATCTTCATTGGTATAAGTTACACATGCACACAATGAGGACCATTTCATATATTCCATTTTTAAATGCACACTGAAAATGCGAAAGTTACACCAAAAAAGGTAGAATGTGGATGCAATAGTTACATTACAGACACAAACTCCCTTTGACTCTCCCCTCAGTGCTAAGACAAACTGAAGAGTGGCAGCTGACACATAATGAAACCAGATCTCTGATTCCCGTTGTCTTGGACCAGCTTGAAGAGTACAACACCAAGCTGACAGATTTGCGGGAGGCCCTGGACAAAGCTGCTGGTTTCATCAGACAAACAGAAGATAAGAATCAGCAAAGCGCTACCAAGCTCAGAGACCATGAGGTACCAAGCAGCAAATGTACTGTGAATCTGCAAGCAACATTTTTTCCTCAGTAAAGGACAGTGGAAAGACTCAATAGTTTAAAAAATCTGGGCTTTCTGGAACTTCTATAGTCTCTGCAGCTAATATGGCAGTAACAGAATGTGAGATACAAAACAGGTATCTCTTCCTCCCCAAACCTAAATGTGATTACCTTAAGCTCTGTGTGAACAGCGGCTGTCAAGTGGGAGATTCCAATTATAAATTGGAAGGGCCAATATTCAAATCAAGAATTTTGGATCAGTGCGATAAAGTTACCTACAAATCCTTGTATTTCCATTACATGTTTCTGCCCTGCTCACCTAACCATGCAGTGGTTCAGATAGATAGTTTTTATTGAACTTCCATACATATAAATAGCATGTGCTTGTGGATCAGTGATTTCCTGCCAACATTTTAAAATCAAACTACACCCTGCAAAAACGTTTGGATTTTCCAGCTTTCGTTTAATATATGGGCTAGAAATCTGAAATAGTCTTTTGCCCCTGAATGTCTCTGCTTAAGTCTCTAACAGTAGCGAACTGTTGCTTCACTCATATTTCTGGTGGGTCCTCCTATGAAAAGACAAGTGGTAAGAAGGGCTAGAGCCAGCCCCTGAGAGACTGCCTCTACCTTTAAAAGTTGAGAAGAAAAAAAGGGATTTCACCAGGGTCTGATTTCCCATCACAGTGCTGCAGTGGTGAGCTCATTCTACACCTGGTGTAATCCTCCTTTTTATTAGCTCTTAAGGTATTGAACTTCTCAGGTTCTGCACCTGGCAACTGTAATCATCTCTGACCTGCAGAAGAACTTTCCATTTAGTGCATATTAGTTTCAAAGCAGCAGAATTTCTGAATGAGTTATATCACCTGTGTGTGCGCCCAGTGCCGATTATCTGGGAAGAACGAGTTGTCCCTGCCTGTGATTTCTGGTCCCCATGCCCTGTTAAGCAGACTAGCAACCACACACTGAGAGAAAGAGGCAGGCTAATTTTCTGTCTGACCATTGCCTCACTGTTTTGTAAATCTGCTTTTCTACATTTCAGACCTGTTCTTGGAATTTGCCTAAGATATTTTTATCCTTTCAAGTTCCATTCCAGAAAGTTGTATGTGTCATGCTCATGCAGGGAAGTGGATTAGAACATTATTGTCTTGTAAAACCCCTTGGGGTTTAGAAAGTCTGCCCATGTAAACCGCCTTTAAAGTTAGTGGAGAAATCCGATGACCAAAGAAAAGGCGGTATATAAATACTGGATTATTATTATTATTATTATTATTATTATTATTATTATTATTATTTAATGAGTGAAAAGTGCCCAAGCAATGGCCCATGGGGAGCCCTCTAACCATTGCCCCATAAGCTTCTTCCTGAGTGCCCTCTTTAATAGGTGGGGGTAAAGCACTGCCCCAACCTTTAGAAACATCCTTTCCCTTCCAAGTTTCATTCTGTGTGACAGTTGGGTGACAGAAACTCAGCAATGCATTTCTCAGCCTCGGTAGGGGGTCAAGGCAACCAGTACAATAATCCCCAAGGACAGAACAGTATTCTGAAAGCATTCAACATTTCTGAGAGCTGATTTATTGTTTTCCACAGAAGCAACAAGAAATATTGGAGGCACAAATTAACAATGTCAACAGCACTCTGTTGAAGGCCAGAGAGACTTTAAACATCCCACACCAAATCAATGTTGAAATGAGTGAGGCAATGAAGGTAAGATCCCTTTATGTACATTTCTTGCTGGCCTTAACCACTACACGACACACCACCACATTTTTAAAGCAAGTGATTAGCACTAATTAGCTTCTCTCTTATTCTAGGTTTGCTAACTAAATTCAAATACTGATTAAGAGATTACCCTAGTTAGCATTAAACACAGTTAATATCCATTTCAATGTAACATTGAACCAGAGTGGCAAGTCACATTGGAAGACAGTGGAAGTCACATTGAGAAGAGAGGAGAGGTGAGGACAGGGAGAGTGTGGTTCCGTGGCATGGTTCCAATTTTGTGTTCCTGATTAAGTGATAGCCAGCTTTTTGGGGAAGACACAAACCTTTTAAAACAAGTGGAGAATCCGATTCTTAGAATTTTCTGTTTCCATTTCCTCAATGTGAACAGAATTAAAACCAGACTAAACTTATTATTTACCCATATTAAAACCTTCTTTATAAATGCATTAGTTCTTGAATAACATAGATACTGTGTGGTATTTCATCCAACAAAGGCCTTATTCTCATAACAGCCCAATCCTGTTGTAAAGATTCGCCGGGCAGCCGAGTCCGCCCGCTGGATCCTGAGCTCCACCACGGGCAGCCTGCAGCAGGCACCCTGTGGCGGAAAGTCTACTCAGGGAAGGGGACTCTTCCCTTCCCTGTAACAGCGGCTGGGTGTAATAGTGGCTGGGGCCGATAGGCCTCCTCAGAATTCCAGCAGCTATTTTGCTGGCGCAAGTCGGAGGAGGCCGTGTAACGGCTCAGCCGATCGGCAGGGGTCAGGATACAGCTGAGGCCAATCCCTTCCCCCTTCCTGATTGGCTGGGCCTATCGCCCCCCACTGTTTGCTCCCAAACCGCCCCCCCTCCGCTGGATCTTTACCAGGGTCTGGCAGTCCGGGCGGCGGAGCAGGGCAGGCCGGCCTTGCACCGGCCTTCCCTGCTCATGAGTCGTCGCGAAAGTACTTTACAGCACTTTCACGACGTCTTTGGCCGACGGAATGCTTGTTCCGCCAGCCGAAGTTAGTATAGGATTGCACAGTAAGTGTCTTATTCTGTGTCTAGGTGGTACCACTTCAGATTGCAAGTGGAGATTCTCAGAATCGTAATGATCTTCCATACCGCCCTGAAAGTATCCCTGCACCTAGACAACAACCCTGTCAATAAGGAGTCTAGTGCAACCTCAGTGAAGTGCTAGTTTTCTATGTGCAGAAAGTGTTTTTCTGTGGAGAAACATCTAGCCCCTGTGAGCCCCTGTCTAAATTGCTACAGTGTAGACACATGTTAATTACCCCAGAGAGCTAGGCTGAAGGTTCTCCAATCATTTTCAGCACTTCCTTTATTCTAATTTTGAAATAATACTGTCAGATTGACAAAGTCTTCCTCTTTTGTCATTGTTTTTATTTATTTTATTTTTTCATTTATGCCTCTTGTTTGTTCAGAATGCAGAAGGTTACTATGCAGAAATAGATGGAGCTAAAATGCAGCTTCAGGAGAAACTGGACAACCTTTCTAGATTTGATGATGATTTGGTGCAAAGGGCCATGGAGTATGCAGAGGAGCTTCATGTTCTTGCTGATGAACTGGGCAGGTAAATTTTAACTTTATTGGACTGCGTATGAAGCTGAACACATGAACGATTGGTCCATCTAGCCCAGTCTTGTCTACTCTGGCAACAGCTTTTCTGACACTTTCCCATCCTCTGCTATCAGATTCTTGTCAGGAGCTGCCAGGGATTCAACCTGGCCCTGGTACCTTCTGTGTGCAAAGCATGTGCACTAGCTACCACTGAGCTATGGCTCCTCCCCTATGCTCTGTAGTCACAAAGCATGGGCACAATCCAGACAATATGAACTACTTTTAAGTCGCGTTGATTTCATAGACACAGAATTCAGCGTGTGGTTAACTGTTTGAAATCAATGGACTTAGAAATACAGTACTTCACATTGGCTAGATTGTGCCCAATGCTGGTAACAAAAAAAATTGTCTGACTAAGAGGCAAGCGGTATATTGCCATCATCATCATTATAGCACTTGTTCTGTTCAGTACTTGGTCATGCAGTATCTAAGTAGTCCTTTACAACAGTCATATAAGGTAGGTGAGTATTATTATGCCTGTACTATAGACAGGCTTACCAGATCGCCGACCGGGATGTTACTTTTTGCCCTTAAGGGAGGAGGGGGGAGGGGCGATAGAAGCCGGAGCGATGCTCCGGCTTCTATCGCCCCTCCCCCCTCCTCCCTTAAGGGCAAAGAGGAACGTCCCGGTTGGCGATCTGGTAAGCCTGACTATAGATAGTGAGGGACTAAGGCTGAAAGATTGGCTTGCCTTAGGCCTCCAAAGCTGCAATCCTATGCACACTTATCTGGGAGTAAGCACCACTGAACTCAATGGAATTTACTTCTGAGTAGACATGCGTAGGCTTGTTGTGTATGCATTAAATTTAGGATATGTCCACGCCATCCTTTATTCATTGGCAGGTTGCACAATCAATCTTTGTGATCCATACTACATCTGGCTTACACTTGGCTTCCAGCTGATCTGCAGCTGAACTGTGAGAGTTGTACAATATAATGTACTATATACCGTATTGTCCCGAGTATAGGACGCTCCTGATTATAAGCCGCACCCTTAAAGTTTGGTGCTATTTTTAAAAAAATACATTTTTAACTTTTTTAAACTTAAATATACACATTAGTAGAACAGTACAGCTTTAGTACAGTTAAAGGGTTAGACACCCTGTCCCTTATTGAATCTGGGCACCCTAGTATTAGTAGCCTTCCCAGATCCAACGGGGGGGGGGGACAGAGTGCCTACCTTTAACCTTTGGAATTTGGGCAGGTGCAGCTTGTTGCACCCTTCCATGATGATGAGCTGCACCTGCCCAGATTTCAATGGTTAACAGCACAATTCTATGCATGTCTACTCAGAAGTAAGTCCCATTGCATTCAATGGGGCTTACTCCCAGGAAAGTGTGCATAGAATTGCAGCCTAAAGGTAGGCACTCTGTCCCCCTTTGGATATGGTAAGCCTATGCAGGAGCTCTTGCTCTCAACTTTCAAACTGCACTCTCAACTTTTAAGCTGCAAGATCAATACATATCTTCATGGGCATCACTGGGGCGTGGCGGGGGGGGGCCGCCAGGGGGTGACGCGCGTCATGGGGTGACGCGCGCACCCCCTCGCGCGTCACCTCCGTGACGCGCGTCGCCCTCCAGACGCGCGTCGCCCTCCGGACGCTCCGAGGCCGGCCCGGAAGCCGGCCTGAGCGTCCGACCCCGTCGGCGCTCCAGGGCCTTCTGAACGAAGGCCCAGGCAGCGCGTCAATCCGGGTATTTCCCGGATTTTCACGCATGCCCAGACCCGTTTTGAGGGCAAAAAG
Organism: Plestiodon gilberti rubricaudatus; assembly: GCA_026170595.1. Taxonomy (NCBI): domain Eukaryota; kingdom Metazoa; phylum Chordata; class Lepidosauria; order Squamata; family Scincidae; genus Plestiodon; species Plestiodon gilberti. The sequence goes on from JANXHW010000001.1 coordinate 83,526,081, forward strand.
CCCTCAAAACGGGTCTGGGCATGCGCGAAAATCCGGAAAATACCCGGATTGACGCGCTGCCTGGGCCTTCGTTCAGAAGGCCCTGGAGCGCCGACGGGGTCGGACGCTCCGAGGCCGGCTCCCGGGCCGGCCTCGGAGCGTCCGGAGGGGGGGCGACGCGATGCGGGGGAGGAGCCGGATGGCCCCCCCGCGCCTATAACGTCGCGCCCCTGGGGGGGGTGACGCGCGTCCCCGCACCAGGGTGACGCGCGTCTAGTGACGCCACTGCATATCTTAGTTTCCACAAAGTCCTGGGGCTGGAACTTAAGGGTTAATTTTTTCAAATGCTTCCTGAGGCTAGAGGCTGCTGAGAGATCATTGTAGCCATTTAGCAAGTGATTAAGAGCTGCTTGAAAACACAGTTTGCAGTTTAAACTTTGCAGTTTAAAAAAGAGAGGAAAAAAAGCCCCTTTTACCTTTGAAAAGAGACTCGGAGAGGCTAGACTTTGATTGTAGGCCGCACCCCTACTTTAAAGACTTGCCTTAGGGCAAAAAAGTGAGTGTTATACTCAGGTCAATATGGTAATATGGTGTACTAAATCTGGTGTAATCGATGTCCCAGGTACCACACAACTTCATGTCTATCTCAATTACCAGATTCAGCTCTGGCAAATACATAACTATATTAAATAGTATGTAAATAATTATTTGTGTGTGTTTTCTTCCTCTATCACAGGACCTTGCATGGTGTTGATACAAATGGCTTAGTGCAAAAAGCATTAAATGCTTCCAATGTCCATGAAAATATAATTAACTATATTCATGAAGCCAATCAAATGTCCGTCTTGGCATTAAACACTACAGAGCGAGTCAATGATGTAAGTAACAACATTGCATACCTGAACTAATACTCTGTGATTCTTGTGTATGAGGCAAAATTTGCAGAGGTTTTTGAAAATCCTTCTATGTGAAAAAAAACTACCCAATTTTCCCAAGGATGACAAGATGTTCTTGATCTAATTCCAAATTACATTGTGTTTGCTAGAGTTATATGGCTATAGTAGTGCAGATACAACTCCTCTAGCTGAAAGGATAATAACCTACTGTAGGCCTGAATGTTCCTGCTCCACTTAGTTTCAATGAACCTTGCACAAGTGAACTTCCCTCTGGATTGTTCCAAGGTTTCTAAACAGTTCCATGTAGAGCAACATAATACCTAACTAATTGTTGTGATCAGAGCTGGCCCAAAACCTCCTGGCACCTGAGGTGGCATGCCAAATGCTGCTCCTCCTTACCTGGTGATGTGCCAGCCTCTGATCCTCCCACTTCCTGGATTAGAAAAGGAAGAAGGGGATGGAGTGGAAGAGGAAGTGTGGAGGAAACCGAGTGGAAGAGGAGCAGTGGAGGCAAGTGGGCAGATGGAGGTGGGTGCTTTCTCTGCCATTCTGCTGCTTATGGCGACCACCTAGTTGGTCTCTTAGATAGACCAACCCTGGTTGTCAGATATCACAGCCAGCGTTGGTCAGCTATCACAACAGCCTAAATACCAGAGCTGAGCCATAGACAGCTACAGCTGTTGTATCAGAGCCTGAAACAGAGGGCTCAAGCCAGAGAACCAGAACCAGAAAACCCAGTCATTGCCCCTAGGAAGTCCTACCCTGAAAAGGAAGCTTCCATAGCCCTTCCTCTGAAGGTCAGCTTGAGCGAGCAAAGTCACTTTCCAGGACCTGGGAACTTTTGCTGCCCTGAGAGTAGCTCCATCCTGTGGTGGCTTACCACAAGGAGCAGCTCTGCACTGAATCATGGGTCCCCAGCTTTATCCACAACAGTTCTCCCTGAGCAACATATCTGCCTATCAGGTCACATACAAAACACACTGTACAAATTATGTGAAATGCTGTGCTCCAAAACTATTGCTCAGTTCACTGAACTAGAGGTAATATATTTCAGCTGCAGTCTGGTACGTTTTTGTTTGGGAATAATTTCTCGACTTTTACTGCAACAGTTCTATAATTTCTGCGTCTGTAAAAATTACAGTAACTATGCTCCAAATTTCCATGGATGCTGCCATGTGCAGCGCAATGCAAACGCAGAGGTACTCTCTCACTTTATATTAATAGGTAAGTCCTTCCACACAGAGATGTGCAGACCTACTGCACACGTCAAGGTCTCCTTGATTGTCTTACAGCCCAATTCTGTGCATGTCTCCTCAGAAGTAAGTTCCATTGAGTTCAATGGGTTATGGGACTTACTCCCAGGTAAGTGTGTATAGGATTGCAGCCTCATAGAAACAGCAATGTGCCTATATTTTATAACGTCTCATTCCAACTGTCTTTCTGAAATGAACATGTAGGCTGTTGGTGGGATTGACACTCAGATCACTTACCATAAAGAGGAAAGCGAAAGGCTCTTCAATCAAGCCAAAGAACAGCAACAGACGGCAGATGCTAGTAAATATAATCTTTGCTCCTGATTCAGATATTTCCCTGGAATTCTAATAGTGCTACTTATGGCAAGGAAATATCATGAAGAAGAAAAATGTTGGCATGACAGAATTGATCAGTATATCACTTTGACACTTCTGCAGTTTTAAAGCTTGAATATTCCAACAGAAGCTCGTCTAATGAACACATATTAGATAAACATTATCTGTTTCTTGTTCATTCTTCTCTGAGACCAACATTGCGACAGAATGCCTATACAGTACTATTACTAAGCCACGTATAGGATTTACAGGGTGTTGGTACTCCTTTTACTGCAATATAAAACCCTAGAAATTATGGCTTTTAACCTGTCAAAAGCAGAACCTGGCAATCTGTGTTGTTTTGATACTTGTAATGTAAATGCATTGGCACCTGCCAAGTTGATGCCAGTTCTTTGAAAGAGAAGTTTCTTCAGGAAGATAGTAAAGCAGCTGCCACGTTCCCTTGGGAAGAATGGTTGGCTGTTATCCAGGAGACCAGTTCAAATTCAGACTCGTTGAATCTCCGTGTATATATGACATTCAATATGTCCCAGTTAAACAAAGTAGGAAAGGTTGGACTTATGGAGTTGAATCCAAACAATCGTGAGCAAAAGAAAGCTCAAAGAAAGGGATTTTCCCACCCTGCTTTTCCCATTGAAGCTTAAATTACAGAAGTTCCAAAAAGCAACTTCTGAGGTCAGGGATGCTCAGGCACAAAAAGGTATGAGGGCTGCAGGGGAGAGAGGAATCTGCCCAAACCAGGCAGAAGCAAATTGCCTGAGTGGTGCTCTGTTCAGAAAAGCTGCCTCCCCCTGATTTTCAGCATTGCCGCCCTCCCCTGCAGCCCTGCATATCATATGTCATCCTGTTCCTGGAGATACCACAACCCGCAGGAGAGGTGTTTGGAGGGCATGGGAGCTGGAGTGGGAGAGGAAGACAGCTCCCTTCCATGAGCTTCCTTCCACTTGTGCTTGTTTGGATCCAACCCATGGTGGAATGTCTCTTTGATATATGAACACCAAGATTAGATATCATTTTCTTTAAGTCACACATGGTTCTAAAATTGTTTCTTACATTTTATTGCCTCTGCTATACAGATGATTTAGCCGTCACAGACGCAGGTCGACGTGTTAATGGAACTCTTGCCAGGAAGAATAATTTCAGAGCTCGTTTGATGAAAGTCATTACAAAAATCCAGATGTCAAAGCAAGGTCAGGAGATAAATACAGAAAACTTTAATCTTGTGAAACTGATTAAAGAAGAAATTTATACTAGATATCCAGTATCCAGAACAGATACAGTGACTGTATCAGGTAGGATTCAAATCAAATCCTACCTGACTGATTCTTTTAAATGTCAGAGTGAGTATCTACCTTTAGGGTGGGTTGTTTCTTTTTATCTTCCCGTAAAAAGTAACATTTTTATTTTGTCTTTTTTAAATTAATGTATGCAAAGAGTACGTGCATGATCATGGGGATCGTGCAAGACTGCATGTGGTTATTTTTCTGAGTCTCTACATATCGAATATTTGATAGTAAATTGTTAAGATGGGGTTGAAGCTTGTAGTGTACTGGAAGGCACACCTCTGCCCTTTCACAGAATGAGGCTTTCGTGGCACCATACCATGCACCTTTGTTGTTGTGTGTATCGTTAGGGCCCACACCTTGTGGTAAATAGCTCAAATCAAATACACATCACTATACCTCTTGTGGCATATTAAGTACTGGGTTTCGTGCCTGAATATTTGCTGTCTGATTTTACTCAATTCAATTCTGTCCCTGCTATTACCCTGCTGTCTCTGTTAAATTACCATGGAGAGAGCAAAGTGTGGAGGACCTGTGTGTGCAAACAGAATCCAGGCCAGAACTTGTTATCTTGGTTTTACTCTTTGTTAAATTGACCTGGCCCCTGATGTTCTTCACTCCATTCTTACTACCATCCTAATCTGCAGGCAGCCCAATCCTATTCCGAATTCCGCTGGTGAAACAAGTACACAAGCAGAGGCACATGGTGCTGGTGGAAAGGCCTGCACTCATTGGAGCTCCTGCCAGGCTGTGGAGGGGCAAGGGGAAGGTGGAATGGGGAGGGGCGTTCTGGGGTGGGGGAGTGTAAGGAGGAGGGCATATTAGGCCCAAGAGGGGAGCGGGCTCAGAGGCCTCCGCCGAATTCTATCCTCCTTCCCGGGCGTGAAAGTCTCACACAGAGCTGCCCGGATTTGCACCAGCCATTTAGCTGGCGCACATCCGAGTAGCCCCATAGAGGCTGCTGGGGGTTGACATGGAGTAAGGGGATAAATGTCCCCTTACCTCAAGGAGGCCTCCAGCAGCCTGTAGCCCCATACTGGACACAGCAGAGCCTGCCCTGGCGCAGCTGCATCCCAGCGTGGGGCTTTGGTTGGGATTGCATTGTCAGTATGTCTGATGAAATATAAAAGTCCATATCACAATATAGGAGTAACCTCCCAATTCTATGCATTGCTAAGGAGAAATCCTATATATATGCCTATGTACTTGGGATTAAGCTCCGTGGAACACAATGTGATTGTTTCCAAGTAAGCAAGCATAGGATCAGACTGCTATTTTCTAAGGTGTCGCAGGATATATTTTTTCCAAGCCAATACAGTATTTCCATTATTTCCTTAGAGCATTTTATCTCTTGTTACAATAGGTTTAATTCCTTTTTACAGGCTATTAAAAGTCAGTTTCTGTTTGTTTTACAGACAATGCGAGACAACGTTTGACCCAGCTGAACATCATTACTGATAATACTCTAAATACTGCTGCAGCAGTAACCAATACTACTGGGCCAATGGCTGAGAATGTGACCAAGTGGTCCCAAGATCTGAAGAATGTAGAACCAGCAAAAGTGGCTTATGAGCGTGCCACAGTTGCAACTGGGGATACAGGTAAAGTAATGGCTAAATGCTAAATCAGTAGAACTCGGAGTTACCTGAAGCTACTTTAATGGTTACCTATCACCAGTTCTTTATTGGAGACAATATTTGATTGTGCAGGTGTCATGATTCTATTCTAATCATAATCTCAGAATCTACTCAGAAATAAATTTGTGGGCCTTGCTCACAGGTAAACATGCATAGGATCACAGCTTAAGGGCAAAACATGTTTTTAAATATGCTATTTGGCAGTGTGTGTGTGTGTGTGTGTGTGTGTGTGTGCGTGTAAGTGTTTCAGTAAATAGTACTTGCGGGGGGGGGGGGGGGAGGATCCAGTCTGGACCAAAGAACTGGCAAAAGGTTAAACACCTCTCCCCCACAGTCCCAGTCTGGATCAGGGGCCTTCACAGCTGCTTTTTCTCTTTTTTAAATTCCAAACTAAATGTAGTTATGTCTAAGTTGACCTATCGTCATGTATCTAGAATCACAGGAGTTTTGGAACCCTGGTAATTTTATCATGATTTCATATCTATATTTTATTTGCTAATTTCATGATATTGTTTTATGGTTTTTATATCGAGTCACCGAGGGCCCTGTTGGGTAGAATGGTAACTATAAATTTGTAGAAATATACAGTATTGTTGTTATAAAGGCCAGGTTTTTAAGATACAGTCAATTCTCGCTATCCGTGGACTCGGTTCCCACGGATTCACTTATCCACAGAAGGAAAAGTGTAACTTACGCTGCGCTATCCACGATCTGTTCTTGGCTATTCGTGGCCATTTCCTGCATGCGCGACCATTCTGAAGCTCTCCTCAGCCAGCCTGAAGCTAGTTGCGGCAGCCATTTTAAGGTATTTGCTGTATCCATGGCCATTCCCTGCAAAGTCACTTCCACCAGTAGTGGCCCAGAATGCCTTGCTAAAGCTCTCAGCATCATCCTGAAGCTCTCTGTGGCCATTTAGGGAGCCCTCTGCAGCCATCCTGAAGGTTTCAGCGGCCATTTAGGAGCCCTCTGCAGCCATCTTGAAGGTATCCATGTCATTATAAAGGTATTTTGTTCCAGCATTCCAGCTCCCCCTCCCCCTAACTCTATTGATTCGGTACCCGCTGGGTTTTCCAGGAACCTAACCCCTGTGGATACCGAGAATTGACTGTAAATGTAAAATAGATGAGCCAAAGTAAATGTCCCTTCCATGAGTACAAGTAGAAATATACAGTATTAATTACTTTTATACATTTGTGTTTTGTGTGTATTTAGCAACATTTAATTTCTAACAAATTACTTCTTGGTTTGTAACATTGATAACAAGCACAGCCTGCTCTCCTTCTTGCTTCCTCGTTAATTATAGTAAAGAGTCTCACAGAAGTTGTCCCACAGTTGATAGATAAGCTGCGTACTGTGGAACAGAAGTGGCCAGCAAACAATGTCTCAGCCAGCATTCAGAGGATCAGGGAGCTCATTGCTCAGACAAGAAGTGTAGCAAGCAAGGTAAAGATGCCGGAAGGCACGTTTCATTTACTTGTAATAAGTAGTCTTACAGCCCAATCCTAACTAACTCACCGTGCAGCGATGTATCCGATGGGGGAGTTTTGGCCTCTGGAGGCCTCCTTGGGGTAAGGGAATATTTGTTCCCTTACCCCTCCTCTCCCCTGGTCTACCCAGACCTGCACCAGCTCTATAGCTACGCACTGATAGGATTGGGCCATTTGTGCATCGGTATCTCCATTTAGGCAGCAGTTCAGAATTCAGTCCTGATAAGTTATGTCTTCTAAATTGGATGAACATTTGCAACTGTTAACATTGGAGTTGAAACTCTCAGCATGAATGTTAGAATGAGTATTCTAGTATTATCCTGAGTATAATATTCCAGTATTATACTTTGCAAATGACATGATAGTGATTGTAACCACTTCTGTAGAATTTCTGAACCTAAAAACAAATAGAATATATAAGTCAAAGTTCAGTTCCCTTTTTACTTTTATGTAAAAAATAAAGAGTTCATGCTGGGCAAAAATGTTCAAAGATATTCATACCTGCAATTGAAAACAATCCATTTTTATTTTTAAGATTTATATCTTGCCACAGAGCTATCAGGATTGCTTTCAATACATAAAGTCATTTTATTTATGTTTTTATATTAACACATTTCATAGTTTATTATTTTACATACTTTTACCACCCTGCCTCTGAATGAATTCATAAAAGTAATGAAGAATGTATTATATATCCAACTTTGTCAAGTGTTTGAAATTTACTTTTTAGTCAACAGGGTTTTTGAGAATTTGTTTAACCCACTAAAAACCAAGAAAAGTTGAGCACAAATTATATTACATATTTCTACGTTATTTATATTCATCTTCTTTTATTTTATTTATTTTATTTTTCACATTTTTATACTGCCCTTCCTCCAAGGAGCTCAGAGTGGTGTACATATTTCCTCCCCTCCTTTTTGTCCTCACAACAACCCTGTGAGGTAGGTGGGGCTGAGAGATAGTGACTGGCCCAAGGTCACCCAGGAAGCTTCATGGCTGAGCGGGGATTTGAACCTGGATCTTCCAGGTCTAAGTCCGACTCCCAAACCACTACACCATCCTGGCTTACATTTGATGGTAGGCCTGTCAACATATGATCCACCAAGCTGAACGCAGCTCACATACCATGTATGTTGCACTCAGGCTCCCTTTTTCACAGTCCAAGGCAGGGAGCAAAAACAGGAATTTGTTTAGTGCTCACTATACATGAGTATGGGCAGCATCAGCTTGGTTGGTTACAGGTTGTGCATGCCTGATCACTTCCATAAAGTAATGTGAAGTATTACTGTTACCTGGCATCTCTGCAAATTACCCCTAATCTATGTCTCCAAAGTTAAACATAACATCTAACTTTATACATTTCAACCTTCAGGTTCAAGTATCAATGTCATTTGAAGGTCAGTCAGCTGTTGAAGTCAATCCACAAACAAACATGGAAGACTTGAAGGCTTTTACATCCTTGAGTTTATATATAATGCTTCGCAAGGACGACCAAAAACAGACAGCACCTCGAGATAGCTTTATTCTGTATCTAGGAAGCAAAAACGTAAGAAAATAGTTCATTGAAATTTGTTCATAGAAAATACAACGTTGGAAATAATGGTTGTCTTGTAAATGGTGGAGTTTGTGGTTTTGTGTCTGACCCCTGCCCCCCCCCCATCAACATGGCTCTGTTTACAAAAAGATCTTCAAAGTAGTAAGGAGGAAACTAGAGATTTTCAAAATGTTATGATTGTAGCTTCTCTTAACTGTCACTCTCTTCACTGTCCTCCTGTTTCTGTTCTGTTCGCCTTTGTTCTACTGTTCTATTGTTTAAATAGCAAATAATGTCAATTGGTGTCTTGTGATGCTGAATTTCCTTTGATCCAATGATGCTGCCAGTCAACTCTGCTCTGGCACGGAGCATCCTGAAGCAATTTGTGATGTTCACATTTAATCAGCACCAGAATGCTAACAATGTAGCTATCAAGTTTTCCAGTTAAGAGATCTTCAAAATTAAGAGTGCTTATTTGCCCATTGAGTATAAGAAGTTGCAGTTGTTTGAGGAACCACTGCCGAAAAGAAGACAACTATAGATATGATTAGTGAAAAATGTCCTAATGTCAATATTACAAATTGGGAACTATTTATGGAGAATATAACTACCGGTAACAGCTCTTGAATACTACACTGACACAAGGTGGAGCTCCTTGTTGAGAAAGATAAAGTCAGCAGATTTTGATGAAGACAGATGTGAAATAAAAAGAGAGCCCACAGCAGCAGTCTTTTCCAAAGGACAAGTCTGGCTTTGTAACTAGAATGACAGAGGTGCATACCAACATATTGAGTGCTGATTCAGCCATTGGTCTTGCCCCTTCCTATGTACATTACATGAATTTGTTGTTTATAAAAAATATTTTTTGAAAGTGCAGCATGAACATTCATCCATTATCCAAATGGAATTTATCAATTCAGCATTTATTTATTTTTTAGGGAACAATCAAAGCGCAATCCTGTGTAACCTTGCACCGGTGTAAGTGCACTTATGCCAGTGTAAGTCTACTTACACCGGTGCATCTACACAGGATTGCGCTGCCAGAGGATGTTAGGGTAGGTTTTTGGTGACATCATGGGGGGGGGCAATCAACACCATGCACATCTGGCTTCTCTTTTCAGCTGCAAGAACCATTTTTTCCAGAGGTAGGTTTAGATCAGTGTGGCCAACCTTCCACCATTAGGGCCTCTGCGTTCTTAAGAGTTGTGTAGAAGACTGGATCTTGGCAGCTGCAAGTGCTGATGGTGCTGCTAAAGCAGCTGCACCTGCTGAAATGCCCTCACCTATACAACCATTAAAGGACCAGGAACATGCATGTTGAAAGGTTGGCAACCCCTGGTTTAGATGAATGTAATGATGTCCCTTCCCAAATAGTTCCAATTACCGGTACTCTAAGAATAGGGTTTGTATCACTGTAGAACTGCAGTGTTTTTCAGATCAATTTCAAGAGGCAGTTTTTAATCAAATTACCATTCAACCTTTAGAAAAGTTAAATCTGCAAATAATGATTTAAACAAAACTGGTTGCCTGTTTACAGAACCATTTAGTTTTCCTCTATGCCAGGGATGACCGTTTTCTTTGACTTTCAGATTTGCAGCATGATCCCATGCATGTTTACCCGGAAGTAAATCTCAGTAAATGGGACTTACTCTCCACTGCAGCCTAGCTTCAGAGGTTTGTCCCCATAATTTCATAGTAGAGTTGCCAGGGGGTCACACCCCAAGCTGTACCCATTTCTAAGAATGCTTGGTGCCCTTTGGGGCATTGCACATAATTTGGGGAATGATCCTGATGCAGGTGGAGCCTCCTGCTTTGTTTCAACCAAGATATGAGTAGATCTGAATAGTTCCTAACGGAGAACCCTCTCGGATCCATGCTGGAAGAAGAGCTATGGTTTTAGAAAGAGGGTCAGAGATGTCCTCTTTTGTTCTTCTTCTCACACTGGTGTTGGAATAGTTCCTTCATTCCATAGATTTTTGCATGCAGTAGCAGGTTGCATGTACACAACTGTATGTAAAGATGTCTATATGCACACCTGTGGAACTGATTGATGCTGTGTTTGGTTGAACAGAGGGCAGAAAGTAGAATAAATTCAAAAGGATCCTGAATGCAAAAAGTTTGAGAAACACCATCCTATGCCTTTAAAATGGTTGATGTTGCTGGAGAAGAGCGCACTACTTATTTTTTCCCCTGATTATTTGTCCACCTTCTTTCTTAACAAGCCTGAGTCCTACTTGCAACAGGTAGGAGAGGAAAGAAGACAAAGTGTGAAGGTTCTCATGGCTTGTTACGATTTGCAGCGAGATTGGAAGTATGGGTAAGGAAGCCATGTAAAGTTTTTTGTTGAAGAGACAAATTTACTTATTACCAAATGTCTGGTGAAATTCCTTTAACGCAAAGACTTCAGCGAACCGAAGAAGAAGGGCGCATAAGGATTAACCGGCAGACAAAAAGAAGAATAAAATAAATTCCACAGTCTTCTTGCGACGTTTCTCCCCGCTCCTGGGGGTTTTTCAAGCAAACTGGCCGTAGCCAGTGTTGTTCCGATACCTATTAGAAAGAGTAGGCAGGATTTAAACCGGGACGCTCTACAAAAGCGCGGGAAACTTAATTGCTTAATTGGGACCGGAACTGTCAATTTCCTCCATAACTGCAGGCAGCCTTTGCCCCAATGTTCGTACTGTGTTTTACTAGAGACCAGAGCTGTCAGTTTCCTCCGCGCCCGCGGGCAACTTTTGCCTTGATGTTTGTGCTCCTGTTTTACTAAGAAAAGGGTGCCAAATCTTATTTACATAAACCAATTCCTGTTGACGTCGCAAGAAGACTGTGGAATTTATTTTATTCTTCTTTTTGTCTGCCGGTTAATCCTTATGCGCCCTTCTTCTTCGGTTCGCTGAAGTCTTTGCATTAAAGGAATTTCACCAGACATTTGGTAATAAGTAAATTTGTCTCTTCAACAAAAAACTTTACATGGCTTCCTTACCCATACTTCCGATCTCGCTGCAAAGAAGACAAAGGTTCAGGAAAAAGATGGTTGAGAGAAGCCATGGCTGCCTTATCTCCTATTTCATCAGACAAAGGACGTTTCTCCAAGTAGCATATATGATTATTTTGGGCAAAGCAATATTGTCACGCCATAGGAATAAGACCTCTAGCTGTGAGGGTCTAAATTCTGCCCAGCATGCCACAAAAAAGCTCTGCTGCTGCAATCAAAGCTACTGTATATTGCTGTGTCCTTTGGTTTCTTGTTGGAACTTTGAGATTTGTTTGGAATTGATTCCAATGAAAATGTATATTTTAACTCTCAGAGATACAGAAATAACCTTGCAAATGTGTGGGCAATGCGCCATAAAGGCTAAATAACCAGAGGGTGTTTGAGTCCCATCAGTAATATATAAGGCAGGCTTACTTATACAGCCATATATTAATTGTTCATTGTTGTGCCTATATTGGCTGTTTTGTCTGCAATTTATCTTTGACCTCTATTATTTCTTCCAGACAAACAATTACCTGGGTCTTGCAATTAAGAATGACTACCTAGTATACATTTATAACTTGGGTGGCGGTGATGTGGAAATACCATTGGACTCGAAGCCAGTCAGTTCTTGGCCTGCCTACTTCAGCCTTGTTAAAATAGAGAGGTAACTGGTCAATAATAATAATGGTAATATGGTAATAGTGGTCCAAGTTCCGTGAAATACAGCTTGACCACCACTACCAATTAACTCCTGCACGAGAATGTTGGGTGTGTTCTGTGGCACACTCTGTTCAAAGAAGGCCACAGTGCTTGTGTGCACACACCATGTTGACTTGAGTGTATGCTTTAGAACAGGGTTGGGCACATCTTTTGGCCTGAGGGCCACATTGAGGAATGGAAATGGAAGGCCATCTTGTTTCCTTGCTTATTTGTTACTTAAAATCAATATATCCCACCTGTCCCTTCCTGAAAAGGAGGTGTTCAAGGTGACTTAACAATTCACATAAAATATGACATTCACTGCCCACTTTTCTTTTCTTTTTTGCATCACTCATTTTTGAATTGTAGAAGGCCTGGGGAAGAAAATAAGAAGATTGAATGTCTCTCTTTACTTTTTTTCTTCATGTGTTTATGCAATGAGAGTGACATTTTATGCATCTGATGAAGTGGACTGTAGTACATAAATCTTATGCTACAATATGTTTGTTTGTTGTAACTGCCACAAGGTTCTGTTGTTTCCCAAAATCATTTCTGCTTAGTTTTTAAAAATTCATCATTTTTTCTAAGTTCCTTCCCTTTAGCAATTCATATTTCAACCCCCCCTTTCCCCACAGAGCCCAGAAATCATGCACAACCTTCTTAAGCACTCACACACACCAGTCCCCATCCCACTCCTCATTCCCAGACCATGTTATTGGCACGCGCACACACCAGAATTCCCTCCACTTAACAATCCATGATCCAGTTTCCCAACAACAACATTTCTGTCTAGTTTAATGTAAGCACCCATCCACCAGTGCAGAGTTCCTTTCCCAGGAGACACAGTCAGACTCAACACTGTCAAAGAGTTTATAGCTAATAAGCCGGAAGCTTTACTTCTGGCACACGTGGGCTTGATTTGCAAGTGGATTGAGAGGAAGGGGAGATGAGGAGAGAGTCTCTGCAATTCATGATCCAGTGCATACACATACCTTCATTTCTCTATTAAAATTTGGAAGTGCATGTGCACGCGCACGTGCACGTGCACACACACACTGAGCACAGGCATTATCCATCCTTGTTTCTCAGACCTCCCCCTGGTCTAGATTTATGCACAAGCTAAGTAAACTACAACATATGGCCTCACATTATGAGTGTCCTCTGCTATACATTCAAAGTTTTTATATACACTAATTTACCGTATTTTTCGCTCCATAAGACGCACTTCCCCCCCCCCAAAAAAGGGGGAAATGTTAGTGCGGCTTATGGAGCAAAGTTAAAAAAAAGTTTTAAAAATACTTACCAGGGCTTGTGGGGGCTTTGGGGAGGCCTGCGCGACCCTCTGCAGGCCTCCCCGATCTTCAGTTTGGCGCTCAATGGCCATTTTCGGCCATTTCCGGTTTTCCAAGTGCCCCAGTGCCGGAAGCAGTGCAAACATGCCAGAAAGCACATTTGCAACTACTTGGGAGCAAGGGAGGCCGGCGCAGAGGCCGGCCTCCCTCACTCTGTCACCGGAAAGCCTGGGCAGCCGCTGGAGGAGGTAGGTCTGGATCCAACAGGCGCAGGGGTGGTTCAGCAGGCAAGGGAGGGGGCCATTGGCCTAGCCGACCCAGGAGGCCTAGCCCGCTGGGCCAGCTACGCCGTTACACGACTTCCTCTACCTCGGAAATCCGAGGAGGCCTATTAGCCCGGCCCCCGTTTACACCTCGGGAAGGGGACAAGCATCCCCTTCCCCGAGTAGACCTCCGGCCCACCGGTCGATGGACAGCCTGAGCGCAGGATCCGGCGGGTGGCCCTGGGCCGCCGGCCGAATCCTTACACAGGATTGCACTGTTTGTCTTTCTTCCGGCACCCCAAGTCTGGCCTTGCCTAACGTTTGTTCTAAGGAGATAAAAGGCTTTTTGTACGTAATCAAGATTCAAAGCTTAGTAGCCCATGGTGGTTAGGTTAGCACAGTGTTGGTTTGTCTGTGTTCTGAGATGACTCCCATTCTACAAAATGAACACTGTGTTTGAGCCACATTTTATTGCTGACTTTCCTGGATCATCTAGAGATCTCTTAAAAGGAGCTGTGGACTCCACACTATAGAAATAGCAGCCATATTATTATTTTACTTGATCCTGTATCCAAAATAAGATGAGTCAAAGCCCCTTATCTTGCCAGGGCTATTGCCTCTCATATTTGGCCACTATGTTAAAACATTGAAGGCTGAATTGAGCTCAGCATGTATCCCAGACTAACTTGATGATGTAAACAAGACCAGAGAAATGATGCTTGAAAAAGCCTTTGAAAAAATGGCTCCTTCTTTCAAAGAACAAAAAGGAGAGCATGGTCTCGATTCTGTAGTTTAGTTCTTCCTTTGGAAGGAAGGCTAGAGTGCCAGACACTTTTCTGGTGTAAAAATAATGAATTTTAAAATAGTACTTTTTCTTTGGAATGGTTTAACCAGTCTTTCCTATTTAATAATTCAGCCAGATATATGACTGCAGATCTTATTTTGTTTTATCTCATTCTTCTCTAATAGAATTGGAAAGCATGGTAAAGTGTTTCTGACTGTACCAAGTCCCCGCAGCACGGCTGAAGAAAAATTCATCAAAAAAGGAGAGGTCCCTGGTGATGATTCTCTGTTGGATCTGGAACCCAAAGATGCTGTTTTCTATGTCGGAGGAGTGCCTCCAGGTTTTAAGGTAGGAAGAACTGTTCTGCACATGCTCCCAGTTTAATATAGCAAAGCTCATGTTCTCTTTTTTGAGTTAAAAACCCACATATTTCCGGGTAAGACTACGTCGTTCATAAATTCTTTATTACAAAGACAAGATGTTACCAGTAACTTAACATTTCACCCCTGACATTCGGGACATCATCAGAAGAATAACACTGTAGGACAGACCCTCAATATAAACTCCTACTATTCCATCTAACTGACATCAGGTGTCAGTTAGGAGGGGGGGGGAGAGAAGGGAGGGAGAGAGGAGGAGACATAGATAAAGCCATAAAACATTCCATTCCACATAAGGAAGCCTCATATACATACATCTATTGATCAGAAATAAAGCCCCTAAGATTCAAACACAAGCAGATGCAAGAGCTCTCACATTAATACCAATATACTGCAACACTCCCTAATCAACTCTTACTCTTAATTTGCAGATCTTTCAAAACTGGTAACCAGCTACAACTAACTTTCAGAGACTCCTCTTTCTTGTTAACTGAGTGAATATGTTTGTAAATTTCTATGGATTCTCTGTGAAGTCTGGGGAGATATTGGCTGGTCTTAACTATAACCTTAGCCTGATCAAATTTGATGTCATGGTTATCAAATCATTGTCATGTCTGTAATTATATCTCATGTTCTCTGTTTAAGGCTAAACTAACTATGAGACTGTCATTTTTATGCAGTGCACGCTAACCTGGAAATAAACTCTATGAATGCAATAGGCAAAAACTCTACAAATCCAAAGATTTCTTGGGGGAAGTCATGAGAGTAACACTGGTATAAATTTGTTTTCCAGTATAAATCTACACCCTGATCAAATTTATCCACCTGAGGAAGCATATTTCTTTGTATGAATAACAGCGCAATCCTATCCGACTTACACCACTGGTGTAACCAGCGGTGCAGCGAGAACGGGAGGCCCCAGAATGGAAAGGGGATTCAAATCCCCTCCAAAGGGGGATTCAAATGGAATTTAAATCTCCCTTCCCCTCCCCTCCAAAGCCTCCTGCCCTGCCCTCCTCCGCTGGTTACACCGGTGGTGTAAGTTGGATAGGATTGCGCTGTAAAAGACAGTATTGTTGCTTACAAGTTGTAGTGAAAGGTAAAAACATCCATACAAAACTCTGAGTTCCTTACAACCTAATATGCGATCTGTTCTGTTGTCCTGTGATAGCAGTGATTACCCATTAGGTTGGGGAAGGAAAAAGCCAGCAGGTGAACATCAGTAAATCCAGTTCTGTACATTGTTACCCGGTGTGCTTTTAAACATGGTTAACATGTGCACATGGGGAAAACTATCTCATGTGCTGGAACCAAATGGTTTGGTACAGAATGAAGAAGTCAGCAAGCTCCTAGGAGATGGCTTTTGTCACAAGAGCAAACTTGCTGTGCCAGCAAAGTGTGGTCTCCTATGGAATTTTGGAGCAGGCAAGGTTCCATCCAAGCCAACCTGATAGAGTGTGTGGAGGGGTGATTGCTCTGCTCATTAAAAGTGTGGCTTTCCTCCTGGCCTGTGGATCTGAGGCCTCTTGCCATAGTCCTGGAATTAGCATTGCGTTACTGACCTGGGCCATGCTCTTCTGCAAGGCATCCAGCACCATGTACACATGTACATACACATATGTTCTCTGTGCCCCTCAAAATAACGAGAAATAAAAAGAAAAAGACTGGTCAGGCAACACCATGTCGTCTTTTGAGCTGATGTAGTGCAATGGCTAACAGCACAATCCTGTATAACCTTGCACCGGTGTAACAGTAGATGCACCGGTGTAAGTGCACTTACACTGATGCATCTGCTGCTACACCGGTGCATCTACTACTGGTGCAAGGTTACACAGGATTGCGCTGTATAACTGGCAAGAATACAGCACAAGGCTTTAAAAATGGCTTTGTGGAAGAAAGACATTTTTGAGCAGGAATTCAAAGGAAGCAGAAGTAGCTTGACAGACAGAAAGGGCAACAGTTCCAGGCATCGGGAGAGAGACGCAGAAGATGGCACAAAGGCAAAGCAGAAGAGGGCAGGGGGGAACTCGCAGCAAATAAGTGCATAGGGGAATAGACAAAGCAAGAAAAAGATGAAGGAAAAGACATATTCGGGGCAGAGAGTGGAGAGCCTTAAAGGAATTTGCAAGTGATGCAGAAAGAGTCGAGAATTGAGAGCAAAGGCAGAGGGAAAAAGAGGTGAAATCATTATAGACATGGCAGCATAAAGGGAGTCATTGCACTGGAGAGAGTAACCCAAGGCTAGCCTGGAAAACATCCACTTGCAGATGTGGTTTGGCTCACTAATATCAAGTTTGACTTTGACAGCATTGACTCTGAATGCTGCTTCTTTTGCTCTCTGCTTTCTACAGCTCCCTCCCAGCTTGGACCTGCCTGGCTTGGTTGGCTGCTTGGAGCTTGCTACACTGAATGATGATGTAATCAGTTTGTACAACTTCAAAAATACCTACAACATCTCCAAATCAGTACCTTGTGCCAGGTAGGGGGAATTGTATGCATCATTCTTTTCTTGGTGGACTGCTGCAAGAACGATCTTTCTCTTTAATGCAGCCTTTCTCCCAAATGTGTATAATGAATTGGACATATGATGGTGAGTGAATTCAATATGTATGGGAAAGAGTGATTTTGAGTATGTTTGATGGTGTTTCTCCTCTTACGGCACAATCCTGTGTAACTTTAGACCGACAGAGTGTGCGCTCCACCAGCCTAAAGCATTGCTTTACGTACCATAAAACATGTTTGCGACTACGGGAGAGTAAGCGGCACCGGCGTGGAGGCTGGAGCCACTCACTCCGCCACCTACCTGGATCCGCACCGGCCAACGCAGGTAGGTCCCGCGCTGCTCGGTGCAGGGATGGGGCGGCGAGGAAGGGGAGCCATTGTCCCAAACAGACTGGAAGGGTCGGGGATATCAGCAGCAGTATCCTAAGCCCCTTCCTGGCCCACGCCACCCTTACACCGCCTCCAGGTCTGGAGCTGGTGTGCATCCAAGGAGGTCCATGGGAAGGACCTCCTCAGATGTCCCCTTCTCCCAAGCTGCGCTCTAGCAGCCCAGAATGGCCTTAGGATACAGCAAGCAGCCCTTTAGGCCGGCCGTTTAAAGTTACACAGGATTGTGCTGCCCTTCTGTTTTTCATCAGAACTAGCCATGTTCTCTTCCCCAGTGCCAGCCTGCCGGATATTTATTCATACCTCTATTGCAGAGGTATGATACATTATGATATAATCATTTATTGTTAACCTAAGGCAATTAACAATAAAAATTATTGTATCATAAAACTATAATAAAATTAAAATAGAAAAGAAACCCACAACAAAATAGAGCTGGCATTATCTAGAGGAGCACTTGTGCAAGGTGTGATACCACAAACTATCTTCCCCAAACCCTCCTCCCCACAGTAGCCTCCTGCACCTGTTCCCCAACGTTTCCTGAGGATCAGCAAATGACTTGGCAATGACTTGATGTTGCAAATGACTTTCTGGTGGAAGGGGCTGCAGGAGAAGAGGGAGCCCTTGGGAACCAGGCAAAGGCACCTTCTGTAAATGGATTAGGCAGTTGTGGGCTCTTCCTCATTGGAGGTTTTCACACAGAGGCTGGATGGCGATTGCCTGCACTGGATGGCCTCCAAGGTCCCTTTCAACTTTCAACATAGAATCACATTCTATGATTCTGCGTCAGGGCCTGAATTTGAGGATTCCGTGCCATTGTTAAGGGTCTCCCAGCATGCAGGAGTGGTTTTTGAGGGGATGCAAGAGGCCGCTGGTGTGGAGGAAATAACAGGGAAGATAGCTTATGCTTGCACCATCCCGTGCACAGGTGCTCCTCTGGGTGCTACCCAGGATGTCTTCATCATAGTCCTACATAGGGTGTACTGTCCACCAAAGCATTCCATTCAACAAATAACACCTACCTATTTCTTCCTCTCTTCCATTATTCTCCTCCCTGGAGTTTGGAAACCTGCTAGTGTGGAAGGAAGCCAGATCCATGTTAAAACAAACAAGCCATGAAAACCAAAAATGTCCTGTATAAAATCTTCAGAATTCCTCAATCTGAAAAGTATGAATGAACTTCACACATTTACAGACATGGACAACAAAACATGAATGAAAATAAGACAAATGTTTTTGCATCACACAAGCTGGCACCTTACAAGTGCAATCCTATCCAACTTACACTACTGGTTTAACCAGTGGTGCAGCGAGAACGGGAGGTCCCAGAATGGAAAGGGGATTCAAATCCCCTCCAAAGGGGGATTCAAAGGGGATTTAAATCTCCCCTCCCAAGCCTCCCGCCCTGCCCTCCTCCGCTGGTTACACCGGTGGTGTAAGTGGGATAGGATTGCACTGTAACTATACAAACAGTGAATGTCAGTAGATAAATTTATGTGTATCTTACCAAGAGTGTATGGGGGTTTTTTGAGGTCGTCTGCCTCATTTTCTGATTTTCCCTTTCAGTGTTGCTTCTATAATTACCTCTCTGGGGCAAGACATGTAGGCTTCCTCTTTCAGGGATGTGATTTTTATTTGCTTCTGTTCTCCATGCCAGGGATAAGCTAGCCTTCACACAAAGCCGAGCTGTAAACTATTTCTTTGATGGCTCTGGCTATGCGCTGGTCAAGAACATTGAGAGAAGAGGAAAGTTCGGCATGGTCACTCGTTTTGACATAGAAGTTCGAACACCAACAGATAATGGACTTCTCCTCCTGATGGTTAATGGAGTAAGTGAAAGGAAAAAAGCCTTTAGTCTCCTGGCTCATTAGGTGCTCCAGGCAACTACTATATGCACCAGAGACCATTTTTACATGAAACAAAGCAATTTCATAGTGTGGTAGAGAAAGAGAAAAGCTATACAGGTTTTTTTAATCCCAAAAAGCTTCATCACTTAGTTCTCTGTTCTCACTTCCTCATGACTCAATGATTATTTTGTCTAGGCAGAATTTGGAAGTGGTACAATGGAACAGGCATATAGTACTAATAACCAGCACTTTCGTACAGTGGCGTCGCTGCGCCCGGAGCGGGTTGGTGCAGGGCCACCTGGCGCCCCGCCCCCCCGGCGAACCCCGTAGGTTTTTTTGCGTTTTTTTTACTGTTTTCGGGGTTTTTTTAAGTGTTAACGGGTCATGTGTTCGTGTATGTATGCTTCCCCCCCCCCTTATCTTGAATATGGAAGGCTTCCAGCGACGATCTTCTTCCTGCGCCGGGCACATTCTTCTCCCTGCGCCTGGCGCGAACTCCGTAAAGCGCCCAGTAGCGCTTTCCAGAGTTTGCGCATGCGCAGAACGACGAAGTTTCCAGTCGACGTTCTGTGCCTGCGCAAACTCTGGAAAGCGCTGCAGGGGGCTTTTCGGAGTTCGCGCCTGGGCGCAGGGAGAAGAATGTGCCCAATGCAGGAAGAAGATCGTCACTGGAAGCGTCCAATATTCAAGATAAGTGGGGGGAAAGCATACATATACAAACACATGCCCCGTTAACACTTAAAAAAAACCCCGAAAACAGTAAAAAAAACCCCAGAAAAATATGAAAAACCCGAAACCTAAGGAGCCCCGCCCAACCTCCTGAGCCCTGCGCCCTACGGCCCCCCGCCCCCCCGCCCCCTATCAAGTGACGCTTGATTGATGAACGCTGTCAGGGGCAGCATCAGGGATTGGCTAGCCTGAGCTCTGGTCAAAGCCCAAGCCCATTAGGGGGACATCAGGCTGGCCAATGCCTGTATCTCCAAGTAGTAGCAGCAGCAGTGGCAACACAAGCAAGCTCTGGAAGACTTGCATTGTCACTGCACCTGGCAACCCCATTTACAAATGGGATTATCCTCCAGAGGACCCATCAATGGGCCTCTAGGGAATGCCCTAGTCAGTGGTTCCCAAACTGGGAGGCGTGGCTCCCAGGGGAGCCACAGAAACCAGCTAGGGGAGCCACAGGGTGCCACAGAATCCTCTCGGAAAACAGTGCAATGCCAATTGGTAGGCATCAACATAATGAAATGGGGAGCCGCAGCCAATGGTCAAGGGAGCCGCAGGTCGAAAAAGTTGGGGAAACACTGCCCTAGTGGGTGGTGGGAGAAGTGTTGCTGCCAGCACCCATCAACTGCTACCGGTATGCTGGAGGGGTGCAGGGGCCCAGTGAGCCATGGGAGATCTAGAGCAGGGCCAGAAACAAAATGCTGTTTGTAAAATATTTGTAAAAGTTCTGAAATAGAAATCCATTCAGATAAATCTTGCGTTTGTTTTGTCTTGTACAGAGCATGTTCTTCAGCCTAGAGATGCAGAATGGATACTCGTATCTACAGTATGATTTTGGCTTCAGCAATGGCCCTGTGCTTCTAGAAGATTCTTTGAAGAAAGTTCAGATTAATGATGCAAAATTCCATGAGGTATAAAGATACCAATATTTAATTTGTTACAGCAACATGCTGTCCTAATTAAATAATCCGTTTATCTTTCATTTAATTCATTCCTAATATCTTATTGTTTGACGTGAAGTGACACCACGTTCCCTGAAACAGGAATGGTAATAATGAAACTGTGTGCTGATTTAAAAAAAAAAAGTATCCTGGATAATTTTCAGTGCTACAATTGTGTCGCTGTTGTTGTTTCACAATACTGTATTTAATAGATTCAAAATTTGGAATGTTGTTGCTATTAAAATAAGAATAATGTGGGAATAGTAATCGTGGAATAGACGATATGTAAATCGTGGAATAGACGATATGTAAATCCTGATTCAGCCCATTGTGTGGAGAACATGGGAGTACACGACGCAGGTCCTCCCTGCCCACCAAGCAGGCCATCTCTGCCTCCCCAACTATATATATAGCAGCTGTATAATTCCTTGACAGCACCACTGTGGTAAAGCCACATGCGAATTGGACTTATGAAGCTGCCTTATACTGGACCCACCAGACTATAGTTCCATTCAGCCCAACCTGGTCTGACTGGCTGTTGCTCTTCAAGGCATCAGGCCTTTCCAGGTCGTTCCCAGCCTTGCTTCATAGTGTCTTGTGTCATGCTGGAAAATGGGGACGGAACCTGCAACCTGCTAAGCATGCACTCTGCTGCTGAGCTGGGAGCCTTCCCCATTCTGCTAGCATTGGATCTGAATATCCCTATAAAAGCAATGACAAATAAACTGGTGGGCAGCATAGAAAGGCTCTTATTTAATCAAATCTTAGGATGCAATCCTATACACACTTTCCTGGGAGTGAATCCTATTGAACACAATGGGAATGAGACTTACTTCTGGGTAGACATGCATAGGATTGCCCTGTAAATGAAACTTTCTAAATTACAATTCTGTTTGGCTTGGTACAAAGGTATTTAACTTGCTTTTTTTTTTTCCAGATATCTGTTATATACCACAATTCCAAGAAAATGTTCTTGGTAGTAGACAAGAAACATATAAAAAGTATGGAAAATGAGAGGAAAACTATGCCATTTTCTGATGTCTATATAGGAGGAGCTCCTACTGAGATTTTAAAATCTAGGTTGGTTTATAATCTATTCAATCACTATTCATTTTATGTGATTTATCCCTTTGTAATAAATGTATTGTACCAACACTGCTACATTAAATGAAGGATGTAATCCTGCAAGTTTCAAAGTCAAATCTGATGGAGAAAATTGTACCTTTTGGGGAGAAAGGCTTGCACCAAACAAAGTATATAGTGCGACAAGTGTGCCATGTGACAGGTTATGAGAGAGCACCACACTAGTTCTGCTCCAGAGCGCACATGCATTCCCCTGTGCCTTGGAATGGTTTTGATTCTAGTCTACAAACTGTCTGAGAGTGGTTTAGGAGTGAATGAGTGAACAACCTAGAGCATCGGTTCTCAAACTGGTGGGTTGCGACCCACCAGGAGAACCAGATGCTGTCCCCTACCACCTTAAGCAGGGACAGCATGGGACAGCATGATGGCGGCAGCTGCAATCCCAGGGATCACCGCCATCACTGGGAAAAGTATTTTTTTTAACTTACCAGGGGTCCTGCGTCCCTCCGGAGGGTGCGGGGAGGCCCATGGCCCCCTCTTCGGGCCTCCCTGCACCCTCCGGAGTGACACAGCACCCCCAGTAAGTTTAAAAAGTTTTTTTTTCCACCAGCGGCGACCCCTGGGATCACTGCTGCTGCCATCCCCGCCCCCACAAAGACTCAAAGACTTGCGGGGAGAACTTTGAGAATCACTGACCTACAGCTTAATCCATACAGGATGGATGGAGGTACTATTGGTGGTGGTACTTGGTGATTTTGGAGGAAGAGTTCAGCTTGTTTGCAATTTGGGGCTATCCCTGGATGCGCCTCTGTTTATGGGTGTGGATGGGGAAGTAGTGGCCAGGAGTGCTGCTTCTCTCTCTCTCTCTCCCCCCCCCCCGAACCAAGTACATCTGTTCCAGCAGCTGCACCTTTTCCTGGAGAAAAGAGATACAGCCTCAGGCGTTCATGCCTTAGTCACTTCCAGATTGGACTGTCATAACGCAGGGGTCTGCCCCTGAAGACAGTCCAGACAGTTCAGTCAGTTCAGAATGCTGTGGCCAGACGTTTGCCTGGGATTGGCAGGATGAATCATATTAGATTAATTTTTCCAACTTCATTGGCTTCCAGTTTGTTTCCAGACTCCAACTTTGGACTTTTAACACCCTAAATGACCTGCGAGAGTATCTCAGGAATTGCCACCTCCTATTTGCACCTGCTCTAGATCTGCAGTCAGTTTCTGAGGTTCTCCTTATTTTCCTGTCGCCAACAGAAGATACAAGAGGGAACGACTTTTCAGTTGTGGTACCTACACTTTGGAAAGAAAGCCTATTCAGTTGTGGCACATATACAATCAAGGGAAGCTGGTCTGCTCCTTTTTTGCCTGCTTTTAGACAGACTCTTGTTTGATTCTGGCAGGCATGTTTTAAAGTCTGTTATATTTTTTGAGCTGATGATTGCCAATACAACATTTGTAGGATGCTGTTTCTACTGCTGTTTGTTGGCCAGTTTTCGTGTGTGTGTGTGTGTGTGTGTGTGTGTGTGTGTGTGTGTGTGTGTGTGTGTGTGTGTGTGTGTGTGTGTGTGTGTGTGTGTGTGTGAGTGAGAGAGAGAGAGAGAGAGAGAGAGAGTTTAATTACGACTCACTTCAGGTAGGTTTTATCATAGATAGCCAGGGTATGCAAGCCAAAAGAAACACAAATAAATAATATAAATATTGGAGTACAATAAAACTAGATTACAAGGGACTTAAATACAATATTAATCTTCATCATCATGTGTTGGTTCATTTAATTTAAATCCTCCCATCCCACTTCCTAGCCACAAGAGGTTCTCTAAGCAGCTTGCAAAAATTGTCACAACAACACAACTTTTATTAGCAGACCAAAAGCAGGTATTTGTATTGGTCCACTCGTCCAGAGTTCAGGGACAGTAAAAGAACGTCTGTATTAGGGCCTGCCAACTTTCACAATGCAGCACGTGAACGTTTTGAGTTAACTCTGACTCTTTCTCAGGTTTAGGGGGGATGCCTCTTTGTTCTGTCTCGGCCCTGCTGTGTTTGTGCCAGCATCCTGACACTCAGAAAGTTGCCAGATGAAGCTCTTCTCGGCATGGAGATAAATGCTAGGGAAAGCTTCGCTGACCACGTTTCTGTGAAATGTCGGGCACAGAAACCAGGCCAAGGAAAAAAAAATCTGCAATCCTACTCAGGGCCCAATTTTTAAAAATGCCTTTTTGGGGTTGGAGTACAATTCTGTTGCACAGCGTCCAATTTTACTGTTGAAATGCAGCCTTTATAGAAAAAAAAAGGATATAACTAAATATTTGATACGATGCTTTACCAAACTGGGTGACTGGCAGAAGTTGTGTGTTAGTCTGCAAGCCTTAAAACGATGTTCTCCTGCACACTGCTTGCTTTTTGTTATCCAGCATATGACAAAATTAAAAGGGGCAAACACTTTTCTCACTTGAAGAGACAAACTATCCTGAACTGGCCTCGCTAAAAGGTTTTGGATCCAGAAAGAAAGATTGCATTTTGAAAGGACAGCTTGAACACTTGTGGCCTAGGCTTGTATGATGTTGCAAATGCTCGATTCCAGGTGCAATAGAATGACTTGGCTCTAATAGAACGGGGAACAGCCACGATTGCAAGACCCATCATGACAGGGGGCTGCAAAACAGAACTGTGCATGCTGAGGTGACAACAGGACTCGTACAAGTATTTCTGCATACCCCTCAAAAAGGCATTTCAGTCATCATGGAGCCTCTTATGTATTTTATATTCTAAGTAGTAATGCATCTCAGCTGTGATGGCTAATGAGGTGGTTTGCTGGCAGACATTGGCCGCCACTACTGCAGTGTGTTTGAGAGGAGAGAGAAAACATGTCCTTACTGGCAAGGAGGTTGTAGTAGAGCAGTTGTCCAGTTACATGGTCCTGACAGAGCTGCCAACCGCTGCCTCCCAATGGCTGCTGGTACTAAAGTACTTTTTCTTCCCCCCCCCCCATCATTCTGCAAGTGGCAGTAGAGATGCCCACCTCAGCAGCCACTGCTGCAATCTCATACTGAACCTAGAAGGATGGACGTGCAAGCATTGGGGGGGGGGGGGAACCTTGTGTTAGCAAACATTGTGCAATTTACAGTTACCGGTATTACTGTACTACCTTTAGAGTTCACAGTATTGGTCAGACTTTGCTGTCTATCTGAACTAACGTTATGTGTCCACAGTGGTGTCAGCTCACACCTGGCTGTCAGTACAGCATTTAGGGGCTGTATGAAGGGTTTCCAGTTCCAAAAGAAAGACTTCAACTTGTTAGAGGAGCCGGGGACTCTGGGAATTGGCTATGGCTGTCCAGAGGAATCGCTTGTAAGTGTAGTATCTTGCTTAAGCCACAAATACATTGCGACGGGGGGGGGGGTAACTTCTCAATGTGTATATTCTTCTATCTTTCCCCTATATGTGCTGAGATTTGGGGGGCTACATATAAGCATAAAGTAGTAATATTTTTTTCTCATGAAGTGTGTGATGCGTATGGATGGAAAAATATAACATTCTGAGTGCACAGGTGTCCTTCTATACATTGCATTCATTTTAGAGTAAAGAAACAGGGCTGGTAATTGATATGCTCCTGAATGTAGAAACTGAATCTGAACACAAGAGTAGTGTGGTAGGCCTGCTATAGTCTATATTCATCAGGAGGGCTGGCAGCTAATAAATCTTTCTAGGCTTGCCCTCTCTTCAAAGGTCATATTTTAAACTAGCAAGAGCAAGAAAGAGGTCTCTCCTCTTGGCTTTTCTGTGTCAGTTTTGCATACTTTGGGTAAACACTTTGACAGTGAAGTACAGATATTTCAGCGTCAGTATTTCAAAGCAACCAGAGGAGCCCCAAGTGTCAAAATATTTCATGGCCTCTGAGCCTCAAATAGAGAAGGTGGCTAAACCACAAAGTAGAATTCAAAATTGAGCATAAGTATGGTGGTTAAATTTTCCTTTGCAATATCATTTCAGTCCTGCAGAGCTCAGCAGTGGAATTGCCCGTATTTATCGGCGTATAAAACGCACCGGCGTATAAGACGCACCTTCCTTTTGGCCCTGGGTTTCAAGAAAAAAAGATTTAAAGCATTTTTGGGTCACTTGGCCACTTATCGCTTGACTGCTTAATTAGCTAATTTACATAAATTGCACAAAAATACCAGGATCTCTTTTAAAACACACATCAATAAGACACATGAACAAAATGCACCAGAACAAATCCCAAGTACAAAAAAAACCCAGACTCAACTCTTTTCCCCCCCCAACCCACCCATGCACAGTTTCCAAAATAAACATAAATTCCAAGTACAAACCCCCCCAGACTCAACTCTTTTCCCCACCCCACCCATGCACAGTTTCCAAAGTAAACATAAAAGTACAAAAAGAAGAACCCAGACTCAACTCTTACCCCAACCCACTTATCACAGTTTCCAAAGCCTCCCCAAGTAGGCCCAGTTCAGAAGCTTACCCAAGCTGCATTCCGAGGAGAGCTGGGAAGACCACGCCCTCTGCAGCTCAGCTGAACTGAACTGAGGAGCACAGCGCCCTCTGCTGGCTGCTGAGAAGCTCAACTCATGCACGTGCATAAATTAAACCCGACAAACAGCTGTAGATCGGATAGATTAGTTAGGGAAGAAAGCACAAGGGAGCTCTCCGGCTCCGGAAAAACGCGATAAGCCCGAAAATGCTTTAAAACGGGCGGGGGGGAGGGATTTTTTTTAGTATTGGCGTATAAGACGCACCCTACTATTTTGGGTCACAAATTTAGGCAAAAAATTGCATCTTATACGCCAATAAATATGGTATGTTAGTCTCCCCACCATGAATGTCAATGGTGTGAATTGAAGGACACCTTCACGAGCTGTATTGCCTTTATGGTACTGTATTGCCCTTCTAGATGGCTGGCATTATTCTCTTGGAGCTTGTTAGACAATCCCTCCCTGATCCTCTGTGTGTGATGAGATTGAAATAGCTATTGAGACCATTTGGATCATGGGATCTCCCAACTGAGGTGTTCTTTGAATAGTGATGATAGTGGCATGCTGAAGATACACTATCGCTGTGCATTGAGATTCCAAGGGGAAGTATTATTTGAATGGTCCCTTGCTCTGGGACATACTAGGACGCAATTCACTAAGCACTACTATTGTGCAAGATGTATCCATTTCAGTAGTACTTAAACACGAATCCCTCTAAAAGGATCGAAGGACTTGAGCAGCCGTGAATTGTGCAGGGCTGGCCCAAGACTTCCTGGCATCTGAGGCAGCATGCCAAATGCCCCCCCCCACCTTACCTGGCAGTGCACTTGCCATCATACCTTCTTCGTCCACTCCCTGAGTTTGAAAAGGGAGAGAGGAGAGTATAGTACAGAGGAAAGCATATTGACGAGCTAGAGCAGGGTGGTCCAAATCGAGGCCTGTGGGCCGCATGTTTTGGCAGCCCTTCCGTGGCTGGGAACCCCCCTCCATTCTCCCCTCTAGTCCAGGCCACCCGGCAGCGAGACCATGGAGTGAGCCTCCAAGCAGCGGCAGGAGGCTCAGAGCAGCGGATAGAACTGCTACACATGGTTTTTCTGCACTTGGCAAAGCCCTCCCGCCTGCTCTGACCTCCTTACCTCTATATGGAGGCTCATGGTGAGCCTCCGAACCCGGAAGTGGCAGTGACGTCATCACATGACGCGTTCACATCATCACCACTTCCAAGTTCGTTGCCACTTCCGGTTCCTGCTCCAGTGAGTTGGACCACCCTGGGCTAGAGCATCGCTGTCGTTCTAGCCCACACTCTCTTCCAACTTTCCTCTTCCGCTCCATGCCTCTCTTCCTTTTCAGATCTGGAAAGGAAGAACAGTGCAGGCAGGTGGAGGTGGGCACTTCAACCAGTCCACCAATTAAGGTGAATCCCTCAGTCAGCCTCATGCACAGGCCGACCCTGGTACTGGGGTTCTAACTTCTCAAGAAGTAAATCTGTTACAATGTGATAAAGGGTCACAGGAGCCTGCCATTATAACGTACAAAGTATAAGGGCAATGTAATGTTTGGTTCTTTCGGAATTTGGCCTGAGCCTAAGAATGAGATTTCTTCTTCTTCTATATACTGTATTTGTTTTCTTCCTTTCAAAATGTTCTATTTTTTACTTTTGTAACTCTGTTTACTTGCTTGGTGTCCAGATGTCCCGCAAAGCATATTTCAATGGAGAGAGCTACATTGCATCCAGTCAGAAAATTTCCCCCTTTTATGGATTTGAAGGAGGTTTTAATTTCCGAACTTTACAGCCCAATGGACTCTTGTTCTATTGTTCTGAAGGAGTAAGTATAGTTTTCCACTTTTAACAGTTTATTTTAAAGTAACTTAGAAAAATATGATTTAATATTGCTTTATGTTTTTTTTTTCCTTTTAAAAACTTTCATTAAGTGTGTCTTAGAGGACAGCCTGTGGACCCTCAGAGAAAGTTACCACCTGATCCTAACTTGGTTCAGGTTGGAGTGTGGAGCCATTTTACAGCAGCAGAAAGGATTTCTGCTGCTGTAAAATGGCTGGTCACATCACGCTGCACATAACACAGGCAGCCATTTTCTATGCTATACATCATTTTAGGAATATGTTCCAAAGGAACAGGAACAAAAAGACAGAGTTCTTCCAAATCAGATTCCAGTATCACTTTCGTACCAGGAAGTTCACCTTGGTTGAGGTTATTTAAATGTCTTGGATGGTCTTAGTATATCACCACTCTGAACCTTTTGGATTAGTGATATAAAAATTAATATTCAATTAGTAAGGTAAAAAAGCATTAAAATAATCTTCACAAAACTTTTGTCCAGTGCCATGTTGTCCAATGGTGTTTTTCTCTGTATTTCAGTCAGATGTATTCTCTATCACCATGGATAAGGGAGCAGTTGTTCTAAATGCAAAAGGAGTCAAGGTTATGGCAGACGACCAATCCTATAATGATGGGAAACCCCATTTTGTCATTACATCTGTCTCACCAGAAAGGTAAAGCTCAAGTATTTTCATTCTAGCACATATCTTATTACATTTGTAGGTCATTATATTTGTTGGACACCCAAAATGCTGTCTTGCCGGAGTAAGGCAACTAGCAATCTTGGCTTAAGAATACTATTATCTTTTCTTTAGCACAATTCTATGAATGCAGCAACAGTGTCAAGGATTGAGGGCAAGTACTGGTATGGTCACCCTGGTTGATGATCTGTTTTGTAGACTAGTCAGGAGGAGTGCATCCCTGCTGGTCTTGCTAGACTTCTATATGGCTTTCAACATCACTGATGATGATGTCCTTCAAAGTCACCTGGCTGGGTTGGGCATTTAGGGACACTGCTTTACAATGGCTCTAATCCTTCCTGGCAGGCAGACTCCAGAAGGTAGATTCTTGCTCTTCACCCTAGCTTTCTGCCTGTAGTGTGCCACAGGGCTCTATTTTGTTTCCCTTCCCCTGTTGTTCAATGACTACATGAAACCGCTGGGGGAGGTCATCAGTGGATTTATATACAGATGACATCCAGTGATATGGGTGTGAGCATATATCCACCAATATTCAAATGACACCCACCTATATTTCTCTGGTGAATCAAATGCTGGGAAAGCTGGGGAAGTCCTGAACAGGGGCGTAGGCTGATGTGGGGCGGTGGGCCCCAGGGCGTAGGGGCGGAAGGGCTCCGTGGGGGGCGGGAGGCTCCTTAAGTTTCGTTGTGGGGTTTTTTTTTTTGGTCTTTTTCCGGGTTATTAACAGCTTTTTAGGGTTTTTTTAGCACTAGCGCGGGGCTTGCAATCTGTAGTGTATGCTTTGCGCCACTTATCTGGATTCTAGGAGCCTCCAGAGACGATCTACTTCAGCGACGATCTCTTCCGGGGAGCAGATCGTTCCTCTGCTCCCGGGCGCGAACTCTGTAAAGCGCCCAGGAACGCTTTGCAGAGTTCACGCATGTGCAGAGCAATGATGTTTCCAATCGTCGTCTTGCGCATGCGTGAACTCTGCAAAGCGCTCCTGGGCGCTTTACAGAGTTCGCGCCAGGGGCAGCAGAGCAGAGGAACGATCTGCGCCCCAGAAGAGATCCTCACGCTGGAGTAGATTGTCACTGGAGGAGGCTCCTAGAATCCAGATAAGTGGCGCAAAGCATACACTAAAGATTACAAGCTCCGCGCTAGTGCTAAAAAACCCCTAAAAAGCTTTTAAAAACCTGAAAAAGACAAAAAAAAAAACGACAATAAAACTGTCAAAAATAGGTTTCGATTTTTGACAGTTTTATTGGGGGCCCGCCCCAGATGCGGGGGCGCCTGGCGACGCCACTGGTCCTGAATCAATTCGCAAAAACCGAAACATCCAAAATTGCTGTTTTTCGGCGAGCCGAAGATCGGGGAGGCCTGCAGAGGGTTGCGCAGGCCTCCCCCAAGCCCTGGTAAGTACAGAAACAGCTGTTTCGGGGGCTTTTTTGGTGGCAACCCCTGGGATCGCTGCTGCTGCTGCCATGCTGTCCCCGCCCCTTAAGGGAGCAGGGGACAGCTTTTGGTTCCTATGGTGGGTTGCGACCCACAGTTTGAGAACCACTGCACTAATGGGTTCTGAGCGACCCAGAAGTGGTCTTCACTTGCATCCTGAGGGCTCCAATTTGGAGCCAACCAGACGCAAGGGAGGGAGGGTCCAACAGGGCAACCTGCCGTACATCAGGCCGTGACCCACCAAGTGAGTCATGACCCACAGTTTGGGATTTGCTGGGTTATTGTATTTTTAACTTGTTTTTAAATACTATAAGCCACCTTGGGTGACTCTTTTTTAGAGGGGAAAGGCAAAGTAGAAATGTTTTTTAAAAAAAATAAAATAAATAATAATACACAAACTGGCAAACCACCATGTGGTATATCTAGCTCCAACATGTGTGACCTATTGGCCCTGCATAAAAGCCTTAATGTTTTCAAACATGGGCCGGGGGGGGGGGAGAGAGTGCATGTACCATCTTTGCCCCTTTTAGACATCTCTAAAAGTCATGTAAGTCATGCCCTCCACCAAAATATTATGGTAACTTCTTGGGTTTTCAGTTGCTGCATATTTCATGTCTAGGATGCTACTGCTACTGGTATTATATTGGCTTTAGCCCTACCATGAACAAATTATGACTTCAGACTTGCCAAAGGAGGTAGATGCTGAGAGGCTTTTCCAAACAACTCTTGTGCTGATAGTGCCACCTAGTGACTTTCATCAGATTCAGTATTGTATGAAATACGGTCGGACACGACTTAACGACTAAACAACAAAATGTAGAAACATATTTCAATATGTAGAAACAAATGATATTGCTAGCATAATGTGGAATATCATTTACTAAATAGTTTGATTTTGAAAGACAATTTGTAAGAAGTATGGCTTCTTTCTGCAGGCTTGAGCTTTTGGTAGATGAAAAAAAGCAGAGCACAAATAATTTAGCAAAAGATAAAACTGAGGAAAAGCCTGTGAGTACAAAGAAATTCTACTTTGGTGGCTCTCCCATCACTACTGAATTTGCCAACTTTACTGGCTGTATAAGCAATGCCTATTTCACAAGGTAAGTGCATTTTTACCGGTACATGTATGTGTCTTTCTCATTAGCCAAATTGAAGAAGAAATTTTCTCTCCTTCCTTTTTTCATGAAGACTTGCCTTTCTAGTTTTGAGGTTGACATACTTCCTGATTGGGGAAGGAAGGCCATGATCCAGGAAAGCTGGGTTGTGCACAGAGTTTTCCTGTTGTTCATTGAAAAAGTTCCTGTGGCTTTTGTGTTCCCTTAGATCTGCTCCTCCCAAAACCAGGAACAGGAGCTTGTGCGCATGCAGAGTTCATAGACAAAGCTTGTTTTTATTCCTAGGGCTGTACTTCTAAACACACTTCCCTGGGAGTAAGCCCCATTAAACACAATGGGAGTTACTTCTCAGTAGACATGTGTAGGAATGCACTGTACATTGTTGTTTTTTTAAGGGGGAAAGAAAATTTGTATATGCAAAACCATAGTTGGTGGTTAATAATAACATTTTGTCTTTTTTGAAACACAGATTGGATCGAGACGTTGAGGTGGAAGACTTCCAGCGATACTCTGAGAAGGTTCAAGCATCCCTTTACGGATGCCCTGTTGAATCTCCTCCAGCTGCTCTTTTCCATAAGAAAAGCAAAAATTCTTCCAAATCCAAAGGGAACCACAATAAAGGGGTTAGCATCCACTGGCTTCCAACTACTCAGATGTCAGCTAAAGCTAAGAAATAGCATGCCTTCTTTGTGCCATGCTGTGAAGGCTCAAAACATAAGTTTGAAAACAAAGAGATGTGGTACTTTCAACACCTTCCAAATTCCAGGAAATTATCCTGTGGACATTTTCTCATCCAGTACCTGCCCTAGGCATGTTCAAAATGTGTCCCTGTTCACATGTCTAAGTTATAAAGAGCTGACGGGGATATTTTGTTTCCAATTTTTAATTTCAGTAATTAATAGTTATAGTCTCATGTTCCGCATTAATTAATCTGGACTAATACTGTCCACAGATTCCTGGGCACCATCACTAGCCTACATTAAAATGCCTCTTTTTTTTACCTATATGCATGCACTTTTTAAAAGTGGATAAATGCCAAAATACAGACATTTTCTTTCTCTCCAAAACATTTAGGCAGGCACCCATGGAATGTTACAGATGCAATGAAGGTTCATTCATTAACTAAAAAGAAAAAATCAAGCTTTAAGCTGAATATTTAAGCTAGATAAAAGCAGTTGTGGAGGACCTCAATTTGGATTGAAACCACAGTGTCAAAGATCAAATGTTTACACAAATGGGTATTTGTGTGATTACACAAATAAGCCTCCTTCCATTACTTCTAGTGTTCCAAGATATATATTTTTTTAATTAAAAATGTCATTTTGAGATCAGTGGTAATGAAACTAGGCTGTACCTAAGAGCAAATACAGAATAGTTTAGCAGGTGCTTTTAAAATATATATAGAGAGACAGAGAATAACAAAACGTAGGATTGTATAGCTCTTGAACGTGCAAAGTTCTCGCATGGGTTTTCTTGATGTAATCCTTACACGGCCCTGTAAACCGAGTTGACATTAGGGGTTGGCCAACTCGGGCACTAGCTGTGGACTGTGAACCCAGGGCCATCAAAGGACACTTTACTAAGGACCCCCATGACTCAGGTGCTGGTACTACCTGTGAGGGTATTATTATCACCTGCTTATTGCAGTTAGGGGGCGACTTGCCTAAGGCCACCTAGAGCAGGGGTTCTCAACCCCTTCCCAGCCAAGTACTATCTCCGGCGCCGCTCTCCTGCTGCATACCACTGGAAGTGACTGACGATGACATCATTGCCAGTTACTCCCAGGTTTTTGGGTTTTTGGAGGCCAGAAAATGCAGGTAGGGGGGCTATGGGCGGGTGGGAGGGGTGGGAGGGCCCTTCTCAATGTTCCCAAGAGGCTCGGCCAAAGGCAGGAGCCTCTCGGGAGTAAAAATGTGACGTTGAAATTGCTGCATCAGAACAAGGTTCTGGTGGTCCAGTGATCCAGTACCACTAGCAGTTGGCAAAAATACCACTGGTGGTACTATTACCACTGATTGAGAACCCCCGACCTAGAGAGTTTATAGCTGTTTTGTACCATTAGCTAAGCGTTATCCACACTGGCTAGCAGCAACTCTCCAGGATTTCAGACAGGAATTTTCTCTGCCCTACCTGGAGATACAAGGCATTGAACCTGGGACTTTCTACATACAAAGTATCTGCTGTTCCCCTACAGTTTCTATCTCATGGCAGAGGTGAGATTCAAACTGAAGAAGGCTGATTCACAGCTCAGACTTTTAGCCACTACACCAGCTCTCTGTGTTAGTTGCCTTATCGTGTGTCAATACTGATTTGATATATATATCGTATAGTTGATTTGTTCTATCAGCACTGCAGTGAATATTAGGCCTACACCAGCTGCACTGTCAACATACAGAAACAGAAGTTGGCAGAGTGCAAATTTGTGCCAATTCCACAGCAACAGACTATGCTTTCTTTCTATGAAGGTTGGAAAAGACAACGAAGGACTCTCCCAGCTTACTCCAAGCATTAAAAAATTAGATCAAGAACTGAGAACTCAGGGGGACCTACACTGCTCTTTCTCCAACAGCCCAAAAGCAACTGAACATATGTATCTTTTTGGAGGAACAGCAAATAGTCGGCAAGAATTTGATTATTTACCAAAGAATTTCAGTGAAAGGTACAATGAGTTGTTAAGACGAATACACTTGTACTATTAAATACAAAAGCTGTTTAACGTCTTTACATATCTGAGTAAACAAAGATTAAGCTAATTAGAGTGTTTCTGAGTTTCTGTGCTGTATACCTTTTATTTCTTCCTATTTGTACAGGGCATTTTTCACTGATGCTCAATTAACATGCCATTGTTTTACAGATCTCAGGTCTCCATTAGTCTGAAGACTCAGTCATCCCATGGAATGATCTTCTATGTCTCCGATCAGGAGGAGGAAAATTTCATGGCCCTTTTTATTGCTCATGGTAGGATAGTTTTTGTGTTTAATAGTGGCCACCGAAAATTAAGAATTAGAAGCCAAGAAAAGTACAATGACAACCAATGGCACAATGTAAGTTGGAGGGGGAAAATGACATGTTTTAGAAAATTGTCCGGGGGGAGGGGGGGAGAGAGAGAGCATAGGATAGCTGAAGGTGATTTGTTAGAGATTTATTTCAATAAAATTTCAGGCTTACAGCGCAATCCTAACCAACTTTCTAGGACCGGTGTAGGATTTGGTTAGGATTGCACCGTTAACCACGATAATGAGTAATGTACCTGTCAAGTCATGATAATGAGTAATGTACCTGTCAAGTCATATCACAGAGTTCTAAAAGAGAATATTATGAAATAATTCACTATTTGACTAGGGTGGATTCGGACAATAGTTGATTATTATTATTATTATTATTATTACAACACAATGAGCAGTTATCTTTGCATTCACCTAAAGGTGGAAATCTAGTGGCTCTAGACCAGAGGTCCTCAAAGTACGGCCCACGGGCCGGATACGGACTGCCAAGGCCATTTATCCGGCCCGCACCCGGCCTGCCCACTTCTGACTAGGCCAAGGCAAGGCTTCCAAGCAGTGTTCTTCACATGCGCACAACACCGCTTGAAGCCTTGCCCTCAGAGGGGCTGAACAAAGACGCGATTGGGTCTTCGGCTCTTCTGAGGGCAAGGCTTCAAGTGGCGTTGTGCGCATGTGCTACTTTAGCCTTGCCCTGGCCTAGTCAGAAGCGACCGAGCCACTGAAGAAGATGCAAGCAGCGAGCGAGCAATTCGTACCGGGCAGCAGCGGGGGGTGACATGGCAGCGAGGGGTGACACGCCAGGGGGGACTATAGTCTGGTCCCTCAAGGGTCTGACGGACAGTGAACTGGCCCTCTGCTTAAAACATTTGAGGACCCCTGCTCTAGACTGAAGTTGAAGTTCAACAAACAAAGGATTCTACGCTTACAAACAATCCCACCCCAATTGTTTTATGACTGTAAAAGTTTTAATTTATTGGGAGAAACGTGATGTCTGAATCCTTTCTAATGGCTCAGTCCTATCCCACACTGGCACGCAGGATGCAGGGCTGCTAGTGCAACACCGCCAGTGCAATATCCTGAGCACCAGCAGAGGACCAGGTCAGCAGAAGACCCTGGTCACTGCCTGGTCCCCATAGAACTCCTCAGATCTACGCCAGCTGTTTTGCTGGAGTAGGTTTGAGGAGCCTGCCAGGGGCGTGTCAGACCCAGGATGGGGGTTCGGATACAGCAGATGCCAGTGCCACTCCAATCCACCCCCTATTTCTGCCCTTTTTTGGTCTCTTTGCCGGCAGAAACCCACCAGCAGCTGGTCTGTGCAACACTGCTGGTGGCAAGTGGCCTTCTAGCTTTTGCATCAGTGGCAGCACTCTGCAGTCCGGCAGAGAGGCTGCTGCAGTGGCAGACCTCACAATACACCAATATACTTCGAGGACAGGATTGGGCCATGACTCTCCCATGTCTTGCTAGGTAGATTCTTCTACCAGATCTATACAGTATACAGTATAATATTTGAAAATATTATCAGACATCTCCAAAATACAACTGAATGCATATGATTTCATCATGGAGATGTTTGATATTTAATACAGTATCTAAATTCAGTCGTAGTGATCTAGCATGTTACTCTTCATTCAAGCAGTACTATTAAAGAATCTGAGATGAGCAAGACGACATGAATAAAATAAACCAAGAGTTTTGACAAGACTTGAAAAAAACTGATGTGCTAAACAGAAGTGTGATTAAGGCTGCAATTCTAAGTATACTTAACTGAAAGTACGTCCCATAACTGCATGAGATATATAAATTTCCTTGGGAAATCTACAGCTCTTATATATTTATGGGACTTGCTTCTTCCATAGGAATTAGTAAAGCTAAGACACATCTCTGAAGGCCCAATTCTATCCTTGAGATACGCCAGTGTATCTCCACATACGCTGGAGGAACAAGAGCCCTGCCAGTGTAGAAGTTTGCCTGCCAACAGACACAGCAAGGATGCCGGCGAAACACCAGAAGAATGCCATGCCAGTGTAGCTCACATCTCACTCAGATGCCAGCACTACTCCGCTGACAGAGAGGCCAAAACAGGGAAGAGACTAGGGCATGACGTGAGAAGGATGAGGAGGAATTGACATATATATCATATATCCTAAAAAAAAAAAAAAAAAACCCTTTCAGACGCCAGACACACTCCTGATGCCAGAAGAACACTACGCTAACAGAGCTGGCAAGCATAGGTTGGAGTAACCCCATAAGGAACAATGGGGAAGGGAAAATGGCAGAAAATTGTATCCCTCCCCTGCCACCCCTGCCCCACCCACTTCCCTACAATGGAGCATAGGAAACAGACTACAGGCTGCCAGTGTTGGGGCTGATTGGATGAGGTGATTGGCTACTTGGACATCACACCAATGGATGCTGGGGGGTGTTACTGGGAAGGGCTGTGCCAATGTTG
Organism: Plestiodon gilberti rubricaudatus; assembly: GCA_026170595.1. Lineage (NCBI taxonomy): Eukaryota > Metazoa > Chordata > Lepidosauria > Squamata > Scincidae > Plestiodon > Plestiodon gilberti. The sequence continues at coordinate 83,563,398 of JANXHW010000001.1, forward strand.
CTTTGCCAGGACAGGCTTGGCATTTGGCCCTTGTTGCATCAGTGTTGGTGCACCGTCAGTGTGGCGTTGCCATGATGCGCTTAGAATATGAAAATCGTTGCACCGGCATCCAAATAGGATTGGGCTATGAGAAAATCAGTATTTCCATTATATTATTTTACTCACTGAATCAAAAGTAAACAAAATGTTTGATCAGCCAAGTGGGTGGAAAAAGGGTTATCCAAATGAAATACAAATTGCAGAATGAATACAGTTGGGCTTCGCTATCCGTGGGGGGTCCATTCGAGACACCAGCAGCAGCAGCAGCAGATAGCGATTTTCCGCAGATACTGGGGTCCATTAAAAATTGCTTCAAAAAGAAAAAAAGGCAGAAAACCCACGTTTTTACCTTTTCAATGCAAACTGCTCTATGTTCTTGCTTTAACATGGCGAAATTGCGCTTTGAAAGGCTCTTCCAGAGTGCAATTTCACCATGTTAAAGCAAGAACACGGAGCGGTTTGCATTGAAAAGGTTTTTAAAAAGGCCGGTTTTTTACATTTTCTTCCTTGTTGAAGCAATTTTTTAATGGACCCCCACGGATCCGGGACCATGCAAGTGTAACAAATATTCTGGTCCTGAATCCGCTGAAAAAAAGGGTCCACAGTCTCTTTAAGTTAAAAATATTGAGTTTTTTTCTTCTAAGGTAATGTTTGTTCGAGACAACAAAAATACTGGCCGTTTGGTAATTGATGGTCTTCGAGCACTAGTAAGAAGTCTTCCTCCATCTGACGATTCATGGCAAGTCACTAGACCCTTTTATGTAGGGGGTGTGGCACCAGGAAAAGCTGCCAAAAATATTCAGGTAAAGGTGGGCGCTTTCCACGACAAGTATAAATAAAATGTATTTATAAATATAGTTATTAAAATGCTAAAGAAAATAATAAAGAATTAAGCAGGTCACATGAAGGAAGGTCAGCTGGATGTTTTGCCAAATGTTTCAGATGAAACTGAAGCATAAAGTGACAATATACTTTTACAGCAAAGTTTTCTGAGATACAGAGAATGTTTAATAATGATCTTGCTTCACACCAGCAGTATGGTAGCCAGTAGAAAAGAGATGCAGGAGCCATGCTGCCAAGCTCTGCATCTCAGGGAGCGTGTTTACAGTGAAGCAGAATATCTCCTGCATTTTGACGTATTTCCTGCATTTGATGTTGAATTTATGAGTAGCTGCTGTTGGCTAGCCAACAAGTCTATTCCAGATTACTTGGATGGAAGAGCATAAATTAGAATATAGGCTGCGTTGGCTGACGCTAGGAACCAAGCACACCCCCAAAAATAACAGGAAGTATCTTTACTCCTTTGCCTGCCCTGCATTCCTTTTGCCCTTCCATTCCTTTACCTACCAGGATGACTTTATCTGTAAAATGTATAAATGGTTGTAATTTTGTTTTCTCAGATAAACTCTGTCTACAGCTTTAGTGGTTGTCTTGGCAGCTTACAGCTCAATGGAAGACCAGTCACTTCTCCCTCACAGACTTTTAGTGTAACACCTTGTTTTGAAGGCCCATCAGAAGAAGGAACATATTTTTCATCAGAAGGGGGATACATTATTCTTGGTAATGCTAACGTGTCACTATCGCTTTTATGACTATTCTGACTGATGACCATTATTGATATTAATTTGTCATTTGGAGGGGGCAGGGTTAAGGAATAATTAAATGGATTTTAATGGCTTGTTTTACTTTAGTTTCTCAGTTGAAATGTATCGAATACAATACTTCACAAAGAGGTTTTTATAGGTTAAAAGATCATGTAAAATATATAAATATTTAACAAAAATATGAGGAATTCCAATGTTTTAAAAATACACATAAAATCACCAAAATTCCACACATATCATAAAATATTAGTCCGACGTTTCGTCCAAGACACTGGACATTCTCAAGGAACACACAGAGTCCCTGTGTGAGATGGAATTAGCTGCTGGAGAAAAGGCCCTTACTTATGGAGGAAGGTATGCCGAGTCTCCCGTAGCCCCGTTTGCATGCAGTGGGCCAGTGTAGGCCCCATCCGCTCCATAGACCCTCAGAGTGGTGGTGGTAGCACTTTTGCTTTATCAGTTCAAGGGTAAGATCCAGCTACTAGCATAATGCCAAAAGTTTTGGATTTGCTCTGGCAGAATGAGTGTGCATCTGAACTAGCAAAGCAGCTATGCTAACAGCTATGTTATAGACTACATAATTAAACATAATTTTGAAATTTTATTCTGGAAAAACATGGGTACTAGTCTAGGAATTGGTACAGTTGGAGCCACACCATCTCAAGGAAATTAGCACATTGTTCAAATGTGATTGGCTGAGATTCTGCCAAATGTCCAATGTGAACTACGACGAACTATTCAGTCAGAATTATAGCATACGACACCTAGGAATGGGCACTCGAGTGAGGGCTACCAGCATAACAAGTCATCTCATACTTCCAAGATGGGAAAATAAAACTTAGAAATATACAAGGCTTGGAAGCCATGCTTGCATCTTAATGTTCTGTCACAGGTGATAATTTTGCTGCAAAAGAATGTTCTGTGATGGGTCATTATTTTTCCCTACAGATGAATCCTTCAGTTTGGGTCTGAAATTTGAAGTTGTTTTTGATATTCGCCCTCGAAGCAGTTCAGGAATCTTGATGCACGCACACAGTGTAAACGGGGAATTCCTGAACATACACATGAAACAAGGACAGGTACGAGGAAGGCAGAATCAGTCGCTTTATGCTGTTATAAGCAGGTGTTCCCAGAATGAATGCTCTATTTTCTTTTTGTCACATATATCATTTATAAACTAAACTCACTCTTAGTATTGGCGGGTTCTAATTTCCAAAATTAGTAACTCCATCTAACCAGAAAAGGTAAAATAGTTTTCAGTTGTTCCTCTTCAGTTTAAGGTACGTTAAAGAGTCAACTGTTTTTCCCAGTGAATTATTATTAATATTTATAAACTGTACTGCTTTTCACCAAAAGTAGTTCACAAAAAGTTTAGATAGCTAAACTGGATATGTGTCCTTTTTGGATTGAAAGTTAACCTAATACACTACGCATGACAGAGGTGGTGCTTTATTGAGGGTGAGAAAGTAGTACAGTAATATCAACGTTATGCCTCTGTGGAATGTTCCACCAAGATAACTTCCTGCCAGTCTACGTTGAGAATGTAAAGAAACAGTCATACTGTGCTTTGTAAGGTAGATATTTCTAGGTGATACCAAGATTATAAATATGAATTAAATGGGTTTGCCAGGTCATTGTGAAGCTGAACAATGGAATCAGAGACTTTTCAACCTCAGTTTTACCAAAACAGAATCTTTGTGATGGAAGGTGGCACAGAATTGCAGGTAAGTAAACAGCTGGAGCCCTCTGAATGTTGCTGCTTCCTGATCCTCCTTGTGATGCTTCCAGGATCCTCCTTCCTGATCCTTCTGTGAGTCTAAATCATCTCATAGATGGGAATGATTTTGAATAATAAAGCTATGCATGTGGACAAATCAGGCAGGGTGGCATGACCTGGAGCACCACCCAATGCTGCCTCAGGTCCACCACTACCACCTCTGCACACAAAAAGGCGTCCTTTACCTTGTTTCTGGCGCCATTTCTTCAAATGCAGGTCTTCTGGTTTGATTCAAAGGGACCACATGAATGTAGGAGCTCCTTGATTTGCTCAGTCCCTGTAAATCAAACTGGAAGTCCCACACTTCCATGTTTGAAGAAACTGTGCCAGCAGGGTAAAGAAGCAGATGATCTGCTTTCCACTCACTTTTACTAGGCAGAAAAAGGATTGATGCAGATCGCATCAGTGGAAGGCTGGAAGGAGCAAATGGAGGCGGCAGGCTTAAGTTGAAGGGCCCCACGAATCCATTGCCCTCTCGTTCCTCCGCAGTCTGCTGCTGATGCAACGCGCATCACCTAGGGCTCATATATGGGCCCCTCTTGAAATCGGGCAATGTACACAAAAGAGAGTTGCAATAGCTCTGTGCTTCTGTTCAAGCAGTGTGTTTTAATTCTTTGCTGGAGTAATAGAACTGAAACAACTTTGAACTAAGATCTATCTGTACAATACCAAGGCTGCAAATACACATTATCGTACATATTTGGCTGCCACCCAAAATAGAAATGCACACTTATCGTATTGACCTGAGTATAAGACTCACTTTTGTCCCCTATGGCAAGTCTTTAAAGTAGGGGTGCGGCCTACAATCAAAGTCTAGCATTTTCTACCTAGAGGTTTCTGCAAAGCATCCATTTTTCAAGCCTCTCCAAGTCTCTTTCAAAGGTAAAATGCTTTTTCTTTTTTTAAACTGCAAAAGCTGTGTTTTCAGCTCTTAATCACTTACTAAATGGCCAGGATCTCTCTAGCAACCTCTAGCCTTAAAGGCATTTGAAAAAAATTAACCCTTAAGTTCCAGTCCCAGGACTCTGTGGAAACTAAGAAATTTATTGATCCTGCAGTTTGAAAGTTGAGAGCAAGAGCTCCTGCATAGGCTTATCATATCCAAAGGGGGACAGAGTGCCAACTTTTAGGCTGCAATCCTATGCACACCTTCCTGGGAGTAAGCCCCATTGAATGCAATAGGACTTACTTCTGAGTAGACATGCATAGGATTGTGCTGTTAACCATTGAAATTTGGGCAGGTGCAGCTCATCATCATGGAAGGGTGCAACAAGCTGCACCTGCCCAAATTCCAAAGGTTAAAGGTAGGCACTCTGTCCCCCTTTGGATCTGGGAAGGCTACTTATACTAGGGTGCCCAGATTCAATAAGTGACAGGGTGCCTATCCCTTTAACTGTACTAAAGCTGTACTGTTTTACTAATGCGTATATTTTCTATAAGTTAAAATGTATTTTTTAAAAAATAGCACCAAACTTTAAGGGTGCGGCTTATAATCAGGAGCGTCCTATACTCGGGGCAATACGGGGTAATTCCCGTCATCTTCCATACCATCTGGGATAGTGTCTTGATGTCACACCATAGAAAGGTGTCCACAAGGCTTACAAGGACATGGGCCTCAAACTCATGGTCTTGGAGCTACACATGCCATGCTGTGATCAAACCAGCCATGGGAGGGCAGGCCCAAGTCATAGAGAAGGAGCCAGCTTCTTTGGGATTTTCAAATGTTTTCAAATATACTGTATTTCCCAAATGTGTAGTAATGCAACAAGAAGTAGAAAAAAGAACAGGCACCAATTTTTATTTTTTGCTTTGCATGACAGTTATTAGAGATGCTAATGTGGTACAGCTGGATGTAGACTCAGAGGTGAACCATGTGATAGGACCATTAAATCCAAGAGCAATTGATCACCGGGAGCCTGTGTTTGTTGGAGGAGCACCAGGTAAGATGTATCATAATTTTTCAAGCATTATTTCCAAGAATTAGCATAGCTTTTAATTTTGTTTCATAAAATGAATTGTACACTTTGTTTTCTTCACTGTATAGTTTCAGATTTTTGATAAAAAGGTCTAATCCTTTGTCTTCTAAAAAAAATACCTTTTAAAAAAGGTCTAAAACTTTGTTTTCTTGATGTTAAGCTGTTTCCCTACACAGAAAGCTGTGACCTTCCAAACACACACACACACACACACACACACACACACACACTACTTGCTTCTGCTGCAGCTGATCTTGGTGTCTGTTGGAGATGTGATGGAGCTAAGTGCTCCCAAGTGAGGCGGAGGACAGCCCCAGTTTGCAGCAAATGGTCTGCCACATTACAGGGTACCAGAGGCTGCATGGCAGAAGGGGAGGCTATGCTAGAGTGACTCCACATCCTGTTCTTCTCACAAAGATAGACGATGCTCATAGTCCATTCCTTTTGTATTTGAATCAATAAAATTAGTAAAATGTATATCTGAATGTATTTAATCACACATTTAAAGTGCTAGGACCAAAATAATTCATGGAATCTATTTCACTTTTTTGGGAAAATGTTTTAATATTCATATAAGATTTAATATCATGTTTTACTATTCTGGATAATTCAAGAGTCGCTTTTAACACTTTTAGTTCATTGAAAGCTTTTCTGACAGCCATTCAGCCACTGATTTCAAAAATCTGATCAACATCAAATAGTGGTACATAAGGAAATAGATACATTTTAAAAAAAACCACACAACTGTCTCCCCTTTTTTGCAAAACCATATCTAAGCATTGTTACATATACTATTTTAAGGTAGCTTTTGAACACTCAGGGCTATATATACACACATTACTTTTTTAACCTCTTTGCAGAATCTCTCCTGACATTCAGCCTGACCACACGTAATTCCTTTACTGGATGCATTCGCAACTTCATGATCGATGAAAGGCCAGTAAGTTTCAGTAAGGCAGCTTTAGTCAGCGGTGCTGTGAGCATCAACGTATGTCCTGCTGCCTGACAAGCTCATGAATGGCAAAATGCAAGGACCTGGTGATGGAGAAAACAGAACAAAATGAAGCTGTGCTGTATTCAATTTTCAGTACCAAAGAAATGAAAATATATTGCTCAGTATATGTACATGATAAAGTTTTATGCTTATAATCACTAATTTGTTTGCTACCAAGAAAAGACAGCCAAAAAGGAAGAAGGGATAGGTGTGTGTGCTTGGTGGGGGGGGGGGGGGTTTGTCATGCACTAAACTCTTGAAGTATATAAGAGGCATCTCTGGTGTTAACAGTTAGGCAATGGGCACCGCAATCCTGCCCAAGTTTCCCCGTTCCAGGACCAGCCCAGAGGCCTACTTGGGGGAAGGGGACATTCGTCCCCTTCCCCCGGTGTAACATGGGGAGGCCCCAATAAGCCTCCTCAGGTTTCTGCCAGCTATTTAGTAATTTGTGTAATAGGTCCATGTAATTTGTTCCCTTTTCCAGGGGTAAGCCTCCATGGTGCGGTGGGGTCTACTCAGACCTACACCAGTGAAATTGCTGGCACATAAGAACCTAAGGAGGGCCTTGCTGGATCAGGCCAAAGGCCTATCTAGTCCAGCTTCCTGTATCTCACAGTGGCCCCACCACATGCTTCCGAGAGCACACAGTCAACAAGATAACCTGTTTCCTGTTGTCACTCCCTTGCAGCTGGCACAGAGAAAACCTACTTCTAAAACCAGGAGGTTGCTTATGGCTTCTAACCTGTGATGGTCTTTTTCCATGAATCTATCCAAACCCCTTTTAAAGGCATCAAGGCCAGGTGCCACCACTACATCCTGTGGCAAGGAGTTCCACAGATGAATGACATGCTGGGTGAAGAAATATTTTCTTTGGTCCGTTCTAACTCTCCCTCCACTCAGTTTTAATGCATGTTCCCTGGTTCTGGTGTTGTTCGAGAGGGAGAAGAATTCCCAGGCCACGGGATTGGGTCTGGGAAGGGGGTTTGGATTTGGCAGCCACCAATGCTGCCAAACCCACCCTCTTCCTGGACCCAATCCACCCTCCACCCCACTTCTGTCACTGCCCCATTCCACCACCACCCCTGCTGACTTGCCTGAGTCAGCAGGCTGCTCCCAAGCTGTCACCATGCACAAGGCTGCTGCGGCCTTCCCACCAGTGCTCCAGGAGCACACGGCTTTGCGCACTGCCAGAGGCCCTTTTGCAACTGCCATAAAGCAGTCTCCACTGGCGGTACACTTGTTCCACCAGCGGAAGTGCCCAATAGGACTGGACTGTTAATCTTGGATCGGCTTGAAATATTATTTCTTCCCAATTCAGAAGTGGTGCAGGAAAATCAGGTGATTTCGGAGTTAAGCTGAGGTGGGCACTGGGGAGTTCACCCATCTCTTCTTGCAAGGCAGAAAAAGAAAAGTCTGGGTGGGAATATGGAAAGTACACACACAACTCCCATTCTCCCTAATATGCTGCTCACACTGTGCCCATAGGCAGGAGGGGGGGGAGGGAAATAGGTTGGTATTGAACTTAGATTCTTCCATGCTCAGGCACCACGCTTGCAATTTGAATGAACTGTGCCCATCGTTTGTACTGAATACATCTAATGTATTTTACAGAATAAACTTTGTAATAGACACTTCATAAACCATTGTCTTTTGAGTCTCTTTATTCAGTTTCTTTATTCTGTGTTCAATTAGGGAAGATGATTATCAAAGGAAAACTAATGCATTTTATCTCATTTGTTTGTTGAACTTCTTATAACATGTTTCCACAACTGACATGTCTAATTAATTGTTCCTTGTTCTAACTTATAAACAAAGGTGGGTTTATTATTTTTGTGCATGTGTTAGTTTTTTATAGAGCTACTTAAACGACATAATTCTGCCCTTAGTGCTTGTACTGTATTAGGAAATGAGATTTCAACAGCATGGAAAAGAAATTGTAATTACATCTTAAGATAAGGTGGTGAAATTTCAATGAAACTACTGTTAGATGATAATTATTGTGTATTCCTATTTCAAAATTTTCAGGCTTACTTTAACACAAGCTACGTCCACCACCTTGATTTCCATACAAGTGTTGATTTAAAAATATTTTATATTTCAAATGCCCTTTTTATTGCTTAGAGATCATAATTCATAAGAACCCTATATTCCAAAGGCCTATATCTTCATGCTTCTATAACAAAAGCAGAAACACCAATTGACTTCAGCAGAATATGTTCCAATGTAAATGTAACAGGAATGTAAATTTCTGTTAACTTAATATACATATAATTTCCTTATAAAGCATTTGTAACAATACTTGAGTTATGCCATGAATTTCATAAACGATCATTCAAACTTATTACACCTTCAGGAACTAGTATCTCCTAAACCCCAGTTGAGAATTCAAAGTGTTGTCTTATTGAAAGGAAACAGTTTACCCCAAGCATGCCCACCTACTGGTGGGAAAAGAGGGGGGGGGCAAGGGAGCGCATGTACATGCCTCCCCTTCCTTCCTTCCTTCCTTCCTTCCTTCCTTTCCCCTTCCTCCTCCATGCCACTTGTGTTTTGAATAGACAGGCACAGTGTGGAGGACAGATGTTGCATGCCAAGGTCTAGGGAAGGGGGAAGGCGGGCTCCAGACTGCCTCTCCCTTCCCCAGTTGCATCACTAGCAGGCCACGTGGGGGGTTGATTACGCATTTTGCATCATCGTCCCGCCCCCTCCGCTCCCAGAAGGCTTCATTTGAAGCCTTCTAAGACCCAGGGTGGGTGGGAGGGCCCAGAAAACGTGCCAGTTTGGGCACATTTCAGCGCCACGGGTATAAATGCAGCCCTCCAGCTGCAAAAAAGCAGTTGCGGAGCAAACAATTCCTGCCGTGACTCCTCCTCGGTTGTCACCCGGGGACACTGCATCCCCCAGGGCCCCCCATAGCAACGCCACTGCTCTTTCCACCTGGTGCTTCATAAGCACCAAGTGGGCGGGGAGAGGTGAACCATGGAACCGTGGCAACTTTTGTTTTTCCTCTCCACTTTCTCCAGCAGCACTGGAGGATGAAAGGGGCTGTCACTTCAGGTTCACTGACTCTCAGCAAGCCAAGATCATAGCACCAACCAGAATTAAAGGCTGGAGAGGGCGGAAGATAGATGGGCTGGGGATAGTCAGTTCACCATCTCTCCAACCTCTGCTACTCTACGCAACAATTTTAAGTTACGGCATGAACAGGCTGGCCTTGCAGGGTACCAAAGCCATACCCCTTGCTCCCCTCAACCAAGGAAATCCCTGTTCATACCTTCCCTGTGGATCAAACCATACATTACCATACATTACATATACTAATATATACAATTACCCTAAAAATCCTTTTTAAACAGAAAAAGTTGTTTCCAGAGGAAGCAATAGGAGAAGTAGGATACTTAGCCTTTCAGTTGAGAGAGAAAACCAGACACCTGCCTGTTAATAAAACCTTAAATTCTCAGGCTTCTGCAAAATCCAGAGCCATGGTTACCAGGCAACAAAGAGTTAATGAGTTTTGTCTTTGAAAATTTCATGTACAACAATATCACAAAAGGTCAAGGCTGTCTCTTCCAATCAATTCATGGATGCAATCAAGCTTTCCTTCTGCTTCACTATACATCTTACCACCTAAACAGGGGTCAAGGTGAAGGTAATCTCTAAGCTTCTGCCCTCAAGCCTGAAAACAAGTAGAGAAAAATTTGTAACAGAAGTGTCTTTGGCACTGAAGGTCAACATCCACAATACACAAAAATACAATAGTTTTCATGCTTCTTCCATAGGACATTTCCATAGGACACTTCCATCACCCATTTGGAGTAAAAATACCAACTTCTATTGTTCTCTCAGTATGTACAGAAACATGTTCATCTGTGACTAAAACATGGATTGGGAGAGGATCTTTTGTTTTCTAAGATGCTTCTCAGGTGTGTTTGCTCTGGGTTGTATGATTGTAAACAGCTCACTTCTCAGTATAAAATACAGTCATCCATTAACCCTCATTATCCACTAGGGTTAGGTTCCTGGAAAACCTAGTGGACACTGAATTAGCAGATATCGAATCACTGAGCCTATGGGAAAATGGGGTTAGGTTCCAGGCGACCCTCTATATGCCATACACCAGTGGTTTTCAAAGTTCTCCCTGCAAGGCGGGGAGAACTCTTGAGTGTTTGTGGGGGAAGGGCCAGCGGCAATCCCGGGGATTTCTGCTGACACTGGCAAAAACGCCCACCAAAACGCTGGGTTTTGCCTTACCGGGGCTTCGGGGAGGCCTGTACAACCTTCCGCAGGCCTCCCCAATCCTCGGATTGCCGAAAAACGACAATTTTAAGGCACTTCCGGGTTTTGCCAGCAGGAGTTGCCCCACATCTGAGATACAGCAGTATGTTTTGTTGGTGTTCAGGGCACATCTACTGGTGGACTGGCTGCTGCACTTGCGGGGATGTCCTTGCGCTGGCCTCTGTGGACGTGCGCCATGGTGGGTGCTGCACAGACTAGCTTAGCATTGGACTGTAAGCAGAGGGTAGAAGAAGCAGATAAGAATGTCAAAGAAAGGGTAGAATCTAGCAGGGCAGAAACTGAAAGGGGGTCCAACTCTGCCATAGAATCACTATGGGTTACATTACCAAGCCCAAGGAGTGATTTAATAGTGGGGGCATGCTATCATCCTCCAGGTAAAAACGCTGGCAGGGACTTTGAGATGATGAAACAAATTGGGAGGCATTCATGAGATGTCACTAAACAAAATTCACTGCTCAGGTTCTCTGCCAGAGATGAGCAGTTGAGTGACAAAATTGATGGTGAGCCAAGATTTTCAAAATAAAGACATTAACTATACTTCTTTCATTATGATAGTAAAATCTGCGTGCACACGAGCAGGAAGAATGAAACACTTCTATAGCTTTGGGTTGGAAAAAAGTGTATAATTGTTGAAAATGCTAGGCAGCATGATAAAATTTCTAGGCACCATGGTGACCATTTATTGAACCCTGGCTTAGTGAATAGCACTATTTTTCACTGCTTGGGGGAGGCATTTGTTTTTTGTAAGAAAAAAATCAAATTATTCTTTACTCCTCTTTTTAAGACTCCAGCCCCAAGTAACATAAAAGCATGCATAAATTAGACCAGAAAGATAATTTTCATACATATTCAAATTTTCTTCAGTTTTAGTGCAGCTCATGATAACTATCTACTGATTGTACATTTATTCCTACCTGCTGCTATTTGATTAAAGACCTGAACACACAGTAGCATCCAGAGCACTGCTGGCACAACAAGCGGCAACCCAAGGCATCTTTCCCTACCTTCTCCCTCCTGAAGCCCTCTGATCCTGCCACCACCCCACAAAATCCACTGTGGAGGAAAGAGACCCTCGGTGACTGCAAGGAATACAGCATAGGAAACTGCAACAAAGGGGGCAATCTTCTAGCAGTTTCTAGTTAGCTCTTTCCTCTGCAACCCCATGCCATTGGTGAGGGGCCCTCAACCCTATTCATTTTTCCAAGAGGATCAGCAACAGGTACCAATTTTATTCTCAGAGTCCTCATTATCTCAACTTGATTGCAGCTGTGAATCACACCCATTGCAATCCAAAGTCCTGACTTTTAACCCTGTACAGTACTACTTCCCCGACCTGCCAACCACAGGACCACTGCTATCACCACACTGGCTCCCCGCTGGAACTTCTGTATTTCCACTACAGGCATCTGTCCAGCAATTGCAAGAAACAGGATGTTGGACTCTTGCAGCCCAACCCTATGCATGTCCACTCAGAAGTTCCATTACAGTCAAGCAGGCCTACTCCCACGTAAGTGTGCATAGGATTGCAGCCTTAGTCTGATCCAGCAGTTATTCTTATTCATTAACACACACTTGCTAGATGCCTGCCATATGGTGTATTATCATCAGTCTTTGAATGTTCATTATGAAAACTGCACTGCATTATTCCTGTGAAACATTAGATATGAGGGTACAAATCAAATTTTAACTCCAAATTAAGGCTTTGCCTTGTCAAATGAGGGTTGTTTTCTCAGCACTTCATTTGTTTTTATCACTCATCCGCTGAAAGAATCCTTGTAAATCTCACAGGACAGTCTCCCCTTCACAAATGTTCATCTATCTGTAACATATGTGTTTTTGTCTGCTTTCTATGCATACCAAGTTGCTTTTTTTACTGTATTTCTTCAATTCTAAGACGCATGTTTTTCCCAATTAAGCATTTCAAAAAATGGGGTGCGTCTTAGAATCGAAGGTCTCCAAAAAGCACCCCAAAATGCTATCTTCTTACTTACCGGGGCTTGGGGGAGCTTCAAAGAGGCCTGCACAACCCTCTGCAGGCCTCCCCGATCTTCAGTTTGGCGAAAAATGGCGATTTCCGGGCATTTCCGGTTTTCACGAAAACCGGAAATGGCCAAAAATCAGTTTTTCGCCGAACTGAAGATTCACAGAGGGTCGCGCAGGTCTCCCTGAAGCTCCCCCAAGCCCAGGTAACAAAGGAAATGGCACTTTCTGGTGGGGCCAGAAATGCTAAGCAAAGGCACTCAGTCATCGTCAGCTGCAGTGCTGGATATGCTGGGGAGAGTTTGGTGCTGAGCAGGTAGATTCAATGAAGGGAGGTGAGTCTTACAATCAATGGATTTTTTTTCCCCTCCTGGTGGTACTGAAAGTAAAGGTGCGCCTTAGAATCGATGGCGCCTTATACTTGAAGAAATATGGTATATCCACCTAACTCCTCCACACTACTATCCAGAGAGATATGAAGCCTGCTGGTGACTGGTGTGAGGAACGGAAGAGCCATCCTTAATTCACATTATGTGGTTAAAAACCTCTGTGAAATTAATACAGTTTCATCTGTTACCCTGAGCCTGCATAAGAACATAAGAACATAAGAAGAGCCCTGCTGGATCAGGCCAAAAGCCCATCTAGTCCAGCTTCCTGTGTCACACAGTGGCCCCACCAGATGCCTCAGGGAGTACACGAGACAACAAGATACCTGTGTCCAGTCGCCACTCCCTTGCACCTGGCACAGAGAAAACCCACTTCTAAAAAAAACCAGGAGGTTGCTTATGGCTTGTAACCTGTGATGGTCTTTTCCTCCATGAATTTGTCCAAACCCCTTTTAAAGGCATCTAGGCCATCCATCCCCATGCACTGGGGAGTAAGTCCCATTTAACTCAGGGAGATTACTCCTAAGTAAACATGCTTGTGGAAACACACTGCAAAGTCGAATGCGTTCTTACACAATAAATATTTCAGACAGTGCCTTAACATTCTACCAATCAAGGGCAAAACCTGAAAACGACAACACACCCACTAGGGTGCTTGGTTAAAACACACCTGCAGGAGCAGGATTCACCTGTCCTTTGTTGGGTAGATCGGTTTGAACGTTGTGAATAGGTAAAGCATGAACTGTTCAAACCAGAACTAGGAAATTGAAAGAGCAATCCTATGCTCATTTACAAGCATTTTCCCTAGGAATTGAAGGGGGAAAGGAGGTGTCAAATTTTCAAGAGGATGAGAATCGAGGGATGAGATCCAAAATGTGAAGATATCTAAAAGATTTATAAAAATTATGTATATAGTTTTATAATAAAACATCAGCATTACAAAGAACAAAGCCAAGCATATATTTTTATAGCACGTTCTATCTTCGTGAGTGTGTGGGTCTGTAAAGTTCAACTGTGCTCAATGGAACTTCTTAACTGCAGCCCTGCAGCTGCACAATCCTATACATACTGTACTTATTTGGGAAGACGTTTGAATCCCCCTTGAATTCCCCTTTTGGAGGGGATTTGAATCCCCCTTCCGTTCTGGGGCCTCCCGTTTTCGCTGGGCCGCTAGTTACGGCAGCCTAAGTAGGTTTGGATTGCGCCCTCAGTGAACTTAATAAATTGGGCTTATTCCTGGGTAGCCATGTACTGTATAGGTTTGCGCTGTTCTTTGTATTAAGTATCTTTGCCAGTATGAACACAGGATCACGAAACACAGTCCCTTTCCAGAACATACACCAGCATTATTTTGCATTTAGACTCGCGTGATAACTCATGAATGGTTAAGGGCGGGCGACTAGATACGAAGAAGGCTCCTCTACTTTCAGCGCAGGTGTGTAGAAGAACCGGGAATTTCGGCAGGTGAGAACACTGGCGCTTCTGCCCCCACAGAAATCCTACCTGGCAAGGTCGAGAGGCCCCGTGCCGCCCGTGATCCTTTGCATCAGCTCGCCAGCAAAGCAAAACGTGACAGGTGCCTATACCAACTACTGTAAACTAGGGGTGAACAGACCGAGGCAGGAGGACGGATACAGCGAGATGAACAGAGCGCCCGCGCATGCGTCACGGGTAACCCAAACGTCTGTTTCTGTCTTCTAACGGCCACGTACTCAAAAACTGCGTGGCGCGCGCCTCAGCGTTGGAACGAGACTCGGAAACGTCCTCGCTGTCGAATGCTTGGCGTTGAGTTGCCCACGCCAGGTGGGCGGAGCTAACGGTCTTGCCCGCGTCTCGGGTACAAGCGGCCTTAGCAACGGGTTCCTCGCGAACGACGGCCATGACACAGTCTGTAGTGGTGCAGGGTGAGCGCGTTTGAACTCTTTCTCAATTCTTCCCCCCGCCCTATCTCACCATGAGGTTATTTGACCTTTGTGTGTGTGTCTCACCCCCCCCCCCCGCAGTAGGTCAGTGCGGAAACCAGATCGGCTGCCGCTTCTGGGACCTAGCGCTGCGGGAACACGCCGCCATCAATAAGGTAACGAGCCCCACCCTTGTAAGGAAAATTACAGTGCCATACTATACTATTCATGTCTACTCAGAAGCAAGCCCCACTGAGTTCAGTGGGACTTACTTCCAGGTCAGTGCGCATAGTAGGATAGCAGCCTTGGGCTGGCATCAGGCGACAGAGCGCTGGCTTTTCGGGTCGTGCAAGCGCACATTAAGTGCTCGCGCCCCGCCCACCTCTGCATGCCTTCTAAAGTAGCCGCTGTACTGTATGATTCTCGGGAAGGGGCGTGTCATAGCCTTTGGCGCATGCGTCCTGCTTGTGAAGGTTTCCCCGCCCCTCCGCGCTAGATCAAATGGGTGCTTTGTTGAAGTCGCATATCCTTGTCTTGGGAAGTGAATAACTGCCACTCCCTTGCTCTATTGATAGGCGTTACATTAAGGACAAGTCTATTCTGGCGGCTTGAACGTCGGCCTTTTATCTGTGTGCACATGTTTTTAAAATTGAGATAAAAAGTAAATACACACTCAGCTGCAAAAGGTAGGGTGGAGCTCTGAAGGGATAGAGAGACTTTCCTTCACATACTTCAGGTTAGGATTTTGGTACCATCATTGTCGAAGGCTGTAATTCCCTTTCTCGACCACTGTGAGGCATTGGAGGCTTGCATTCCTGCAGAGCGCTACGCTTTTGATACTGCATGTAGTCTAATGAATGGCGTTATTGTTGTTACACGGGTGCCCAACGACGAATCTAATGCTTCCAGAAACTTGCAACGGATTAGCTGCTTTTCAATGAGAAAGTTATTGAAGTTTGCTGTCATTGGTTTGTGTCTAGTAGATGAGCATTTCCTGGTTGGTAGGTTGAAATTATTATCTCGCCCTTTCTCCCTCCCAAGCATCAGGCGGCTTACAACCATAAACTAATATACAGTAGCAGAAAAACAAATGGCAATAAAAGTAGCATTAGAACACAATAGTAGTAATAGAATGCAAAAGCACCAATAAACAGGGCATCAGTGCCCACAAAACATAACATAGCAAATCGCTAACCAAGCAAAAAGAACAGGAAAAGCAACTAAGGTGGGAAAGCTAAACAGAATAGTCGTGAAAACTTAAGGATTTATAGAATTGATAAAGTTTTTAACCCCTGCCAGAAGTCCAAGTTCAGACTCTCCCAAAGTTCAGATCTAGTCTTTAATAAGCTCACCTTGTTGCCATCGTGCTATGACATTACTGTATATAGCCCCAGTTAAGGTTTTTGGTAATGGGTGTGTATTATTTGAAAGATAATATATCTTTGAACAAAGAATTCCTAAAGTTTTACATTTCTATTTTTGCTTACACAAGACTTTGTTTTTAGAAAGGAATTTATGATGAAGCATTAAGCAGTTTCTTTAGAAATGTGGACACTAGGTAAGTTTTTCCCTTAATAACCAATTGAAAGTTTCATGAAAATTCCGCTTTATTTTTAAAATGATGTGGAATACATATAGGAAGATTCTGTACCACCACTATTTGCTCTATAATGCAAGCTAGTTGCATCTTATGCTCTTCAGCCATTCTCAATCTTTTTTTCACTACTGCCCATTGGGAGCTCAGGTTCCTGGGGGCCCCTGTCAAACAACACAAACTCGAACAGATAAACATAAAATCACCTTCTCCCAGTTTTCCACCTGTGGTCCCTTCAAATGTACCAGGGCTCCCCAGGCTCCCGTTGAGAATGGCTGCGAAGGTCACAACATAGCCTTGTAATGTTCCATGTAATGTTCCAACATTAGCTGTGCAGACTTCTTGTTCAGTATACTTCCTATTTACTGCCCTTCCTGTACCTTAGGATTCTATAAATGGTTAGGGTGTCATTGGGGCAGAGTCTGTGATGGTGCCAAGTCAACAATGTGGCATTCTCAGTAGTGGCTCTAAATCTAACCCCTATTCGGGATGTGGAGGCTACATGTAATCAGGGGCAGCAAGATGGCACTGGCAAACTCTTGCCCTGACACCAGCATGCTCTGTAGCTCCAATCCCTGTGGAGAACATTTTCTGAAGAATACCAGCATTCTGGATCACGCAGATATTCCCCAAGGAGCAGAGCTACAGAGTAGGCTGGTGTGGGATGGGTCTAGACAGCACACCCCTGTTGCTTCCAACCACTTATTACTCCAGTGTGTGGAGGCAACACCTTCATAGGACTCCTGCTGAACCAGCCTGGCCCATCACTAGGAGGAACTGAATAAAAAACTTTGGCTCTCAAGGTGGTGTTTGGTATCAGTTAATTATGCATGTTCATTTTTTGTTGTGGATCATATGGGGGGTGGTGGTGGTCTGGTGTGAACTAGCTGATCTAGAGGGTTTTTTTGGGGTGGGGGGTTGTTTGCCACTGCTTTTTATTTTGCTTTGTTGTATGATTTTTTTAGCTTTAATTTAATTTGTTGTGATTTATTCAAAGAAAAGTGCTGTAATTTTAAAAATAAAGTAAATCAGTGTATGTTTAGCATTGTCACTTAATAAGTGCATGGCCTGTGCCAATTGGGCCTTACTACTTGATGTTCATCATTCTGAAATCATTATTGACATAGGCATCTCTTGTCCTGGTTTGTAGGACGGCGCTTAGTGTAGCTGTTCTCCTGTCCTGAGATCATGATTCTCTTTCTGTCCCCTAATCTGACTTTTTGCAAGGCCTTGCATAGTGTTGCATAGTGTTTTCTTTACGCAGGATCGCACCATTTAATCATTTGATTTTGTCTGTAAACCACTTTGTGAACTTTTTGTTGAAAATACTGTTAACAATAATAATAATAATAATAGTGCAGCTACCTTGAGCTGCTGCAGTGGTGGAATATCCTGAGCTACTATAATGCATTGGTGCAATACCATAGCTTGTCATGTGAACTTGGAGTTCTGCACTGCAAATGTTATGCTGTACCCTTGCACTGAGTTCGTTCTCCTTTTTACATTGGTTACAATGGCAAGATAAGGCTGTTGGCACTTCATTTTTGCCGTTTGCTTTAACAAAAGTACAGAATACCTGTATCTGTTTGGCATGTCAAATTTTTTTTTAGCAGCCTTGCTCCTGTGCCAGCATGACAGCAGAAATTTACCAGGAGATGTTTTCCCATTGCTTTATCTCTATGCCAATTTATCTCTATGACTAAATTTTTGTACAGTAGGCTACTATCAAATGAGTATGAACTGGGATACTTAGAAAATTGGCAGACTTTATGTTTGTCCTTGTTACTCTTCCTTTTTTCAAAATAGAATGCTAAACCTTGGTGGAAAGGGAAAATAATTTTATTATAATTCTGACATTTTAGATGTGGTCTTTCTCTATGCTTTTATTTATTACTTTGTCTTTTAATTTTTCTA
Source organism: Plestiodon gilberti rubricaudatus (assembly GCA_026170595.1). Classification (NCBI taxonomy): domain Eukaryota; kingdom Metazoa; phylum Chordata; class Lepidosauria; order Squamata; family Scincidae; genus Plestiodon; species Plestiodon gilberti. The sequence continues at coordinate 83,581,856 of JANXHW010000001.1, forward strand.
GAACAGATGGAGACGGTGCTGACATTTGCAAAGGAAAAATCTGTTCCTTAAAAGCACGTGTAAGGGAAAAAATCCTTTAATTCTTATACTATACCAATTATACTATGCATGCCTAATCACATAAGCTTTTGCATTTTATTATAAAATATATTTAGCATGATTCTCCCATTGAAAGTGATATTCATGGAAAGCAAATAGGGAGTTGCCGTAGTACAGTACAGCAGATTCTACTTGTATGCTATCTATTAATTTAGGAACATGATTGACTGCCTGTCTGAATGAAATACAGTACAGGGGGGCACCGGTATCCACGGATTCCTCAACCGCGGTTTCAATTATCCACGGTTGAGGAATCCCCCCCGCACCCTCCACAGCCCCCTCCGCACTTACTTTTAGCAGAAACCTCCGTTCTTTTCTTCAAAAGTTCCGAGTTTCCATCTGTTTTAGGCCTGAGCAACTAGACTTAGGTGATAGCTAGAGTCTCAGCAAGGTTGCAGAGACTCTAGCTATTAACTAAGTCTAGTTGCTCAGGCCTAAAACAGATGGAAACTCGGAACTTTTGAAGAGAAGAACGGAGGTTTCTGCTAAAAGTAAGTGCCTAGGGGGGCTGTGGAGGGCGCGGGGGGGTCGCACTCGCCCCCCGCACTTACTTTTAACGGAGAAAGCTCTGTTTTTTTCTTCAAAAGCCTTTGCTGTAGGCCTTACCACCAACAAGTCTTCAGTGCTAGAAAGTCTCAGCAACCTCTCAGCAAGGTTGCTGAGACACTCTAGCACCGAAGACTTGTTGGTAAGAAGGCCTACAGCAAAGGCTTTTGAAGAAAAAAAACACGGAGCTTTCTCCATTAAAAGTAAGTACTTGGGGGGGTTGTGGAGGGGTCGCGCAGGCCCGCGGGGGGGTCGGGGGGGCCCTGAAAACCACGGAAATGGGCATTCGCCCATTTCCGCGGTTTCAGGTATCCACGGTGGGGGCTGGAACGTATCCCCTGTGGATACCGGGGTTCCCCTGTACACATTTTCAGAGCATAATTCTATGTTGCAAGTTCAAATATTACAACTCTCAGTCCTATTTTCAAATGCCTGGGTGAAAGGGGGAGAGAAAATGCAAAATACAGGGCAAAGCAATATTTCCAATGAATATTTAAAAAAAATGGAATTAAAGTTGGTGTCCACATTCTGTATAACCTTCTACAGTTACAGCACAATTCTATGCATGTTTATTCTGAAGTACCGTGTTTCCCCGAAAATAAGACAGTGTCTTATATTAATTTTGGCTCCAAAAATGCAGTAGGTCTTATTTTCAGGGAGGTCTTATTTACCCAACCTGTGGCGTGACAACCCCCCCCCCCCAGCACTTACTTTGACCGATTAAAGCTTCATTCTTTCCTGAGGGTGCAAGGCTCTGCAAGACCTGGAAGGCCTGCACTTGAGTCCTCCACCATAGAGACGACATGCTAGAGAGGCCAGCAAGGAGGGTGCAACCTTGCAGAGTCTCTCTAGCATGTCGTCTCTATGGTGGAGGACTCAAGTGCAGGCCTTCCAGGCCTTGCAGAGCCTTGCACCCTCGGGAAAGAATGAAGCTTTAATCAGTCAAAGTAAGTGCCGGGGGGTGGGGGTGCCGGGGGGGTCATGTCCGTCTGCCTGATGATCCTAGCTAGGACTTATTTTCAGGGGAGGTCTTATTTTCAGGGAAGCAAGGTAACAGCCTGATCCTGTGTAAGGATACGCGGCCTGCCCCTAGGGCCGACCACAGTATCCTGCGCCCTTCCCTCCTACTACCATGTAAACAGTAAGGCATGGGTCACAATAGCAATTTTGAGGACTGATTAATCAATTGTTTTATTCCTGAAGTGGAAAAATACTGCAGAGAGGACGACTTCCCATTCAAGATTTTGTTTACTTTAGATAATGTTTTTGGCCATCCCTCAAGCTTAGATGATTTTCATCCTAATGTGAAAGTTGTGTTTCTGCCCCCAACTTCACTCATCCTGCCCATGGATCAGAGGGTCACTGCTAGGTCTTTAAGGCTTATTATTTATGTATGACATTTTCTCAGGCCTTAGCTGCAAAAGACAATGAGAATAGAACTTTACATGATTTTTGGAAGTTGTACAATCATCATACCGAGCCATTCTGAATACTGCCAAGGCATGGGAAGATGTTGCCAAAGTGTATTTGAATGGGGTTGGAAGAAATTGTGCCCTCAGTACATGCATGGCTTCAAAGGGTTTGATAGAGATGAAACATATGAACAGATGACTGATAAAATTGTTAAGCTTGCTGAGCAGCTGTGGATGCCAGTGATGTGGTGGAGCTTATACAGTCTTCTGGGACAGAGTTATCAAATGAAGATTTGATAGATTTGGAGGCAGCAGGAGAGAATATAGCCGAGTCTGACAAACCCCAGGAAAGAGCCAAAACATTTTGTGATGGGTAACGTGGCACACATGCATTGTGGGGAAATTGCAGCGGTAATAGCATGGTTTGAGAAGTTGGCCGCCATTGCAACAAGTTTTTTAAACATCAGTGTGGAGTTGACACTGACTATGCTGTATTTGTTTATAAAGAGAGGTATGAAGAGAACAAAACTGCCTCTATCCACTCATCTCTCGATACATTTGTAAGGAAGGTTGAATGGCCAGTTGCTTCCACATCACCACGGCCTTCCACTTCCTTAGCTCCCCCAGATGATAATGACCCAATGACAATGATAGAGTTTTCTCCTTCTGAAAGTTTATATTAAAACAAGGAATTACTTAATGGAATTCACTACATTATTAAGAATTATTATTAATTTAATTATTAATTTAGTCCAGGCTCTTTGTGAATGAATTTACTGAAGCACTCGCCAAAAACATTGTACAGTGGGGGTTTTTGAGTTGGTTTCTTTATTGAATGCGTATGTGAGAATTAAAGCTAAGAAAGCATCTTTTTAAAATTTCATTTTGAGTAAGCCAGCATGTCTGTCTTTAGAAATATTACACAACTCTTTCCCCTCCCCTAGGCCCTGCTCATTGACATGGAAGAGGGTGTAGTGAATGAAATATTGCAGGGGCCATTCAGAGATGTCTTTGATAGCAAGCAGCTGATCACGGATGTTTCTGGCTCAGGGAACAACTGGTGAGAATAAATTCTTTTTCATAAAGTCTTCATTCAGAAATGGAAACAAATAAAATGTTGAAAGCAAAACTTATGTTTCTATCTTTTGTACTTTCTCTAGCCTCTGGAATAAATGAGCACATTAAGCTTAACTTTTAGTTATTGTTGCCTTGAGAAAAACGTCAAAAACATAAACTAATCCTCCTGCCGCAATTTCATATGTGTTTCTTTCCCTTTTATTTTTCAATTTTGTATTCTTCCGTGAACAGATGTATTCTGTTACTGCAGACATTCTTCTGCTTCTGCTGCTGCTTTTCTTGAAATGGTAATCTAATTAGTGATATGAACAGCTGACCAAAGAGAACAAGGGAAACAGATGGACCTTTAAGCCCAAAGAAGACCCAACTTTATAAACATGCTTTTGAGTATAACCAGAACAAAATGGGAGAGATTTTGAATAAAGTAGTTCAAACATAGTGGTAGCAAAGGGGTGATTTCTAATCATTCCTACCGTCATAAAAAGTGTCAGCAAAATTCCTGGACAAAGTGCACAACATTGGAATTAATTCCATAATAGTAAGTTATGGAATTCATTATTGATTCACTGATTCTGAAAGGGATCGTTGATCCATGCCATTTACCAGTTTACTCAAGCTTGTATTTACCAGTAAGCACAATTTTTGTACATAGGCCATGTGCAGATATTTTTTTAAAAAACTAGTGCTGATTTCAGTTTTTCATGGCCAGCGATATCCCGTTACTGATATTTTATCTTCACTGGTAAATCTAGTGCTTTTGCCAAATTTGCAATTTCTGCTACACTGAAATGTAACACATTTCATGCACATGCACAGTGTGTGCCTTTAGTGATTAGCATCCAAGACTTGGTTAAAAAATAATCTTACGGTGCAATCCTATCCATGGTGAGTGCTGGGGCTGGACCTCAGCGGTACTGCAAAGTGTTGCAACGTGCTGTAAGGGGTCTGGAAGGGGAGAGGGATTGGTGGCACACCGTATCCTATCCCCCCTCCCAAACCCTTGCAGCTGAAACGGGGCTGCTTAATTCTCTGCTAGCTAAAGAGCTGGCAGAGAACCAAGTAGCCCCATTGTGGCTGCTGGGGGTTTACCTGGGGTAAGCGGGCAAATGCCTGCTTACCCCAAATAGACCTCCAGCCTGTCCCTTCCCTAGATAGGATTAAGCATGGGCCACGCGGCCCATGCAGAATCACCCACACCAGGGGACGATGGGATTGGGCTGCCCAAATCAGTAAAGCTAAGCAGATTCCCCCAAAGGACATTGTCTAAGCATCCAAGGAACAATGTGGTCAGTTGCAATCTCCTGTCATATCATTTAGTTTTGCCTTGACTTTCAGTGTTGAGCAACTCATTGTATCCTTTAAAAAAATTATATGCCTTTGCTAATTCTCACAAACCCACACCACCAAAGCTGCTTTTTACATTCCCTTGATTCTAAAAATCAAGTTATTTCAGTAATGAACGAAAAAAATCCAATTCTAGGCATAGTGGTCTATGATGTGTTGCAACCATTTTGAATAGCCTAGGATTATCAGAATTGAAACAGAAGGATGACATGCTGAAGGTCTTCTATTTTCAGGGCTGTTGGTCACAAAGTGTATGGATGTCAGTACCGTGAAAGTATTATCGAAAAACTGAGACAGGCTGCCGAGCACTGTGACTGTCTGCAGTGTTTTTTTGTCATTCACTCCATGGGAGGCGGTAGGTATTGCAGCTGCTAGGCTGAAGCAATTGTGAGAAATGAGAAAAGTAAACCTAACTGATTTTGATTGTAGTAATTTAAAAATCTTAATTTATTAAGAATATAAACTTTTAAAATAAACTGAAAAACCACTCTGAACTTTTTACTCACTCCAAAAAGAATGTCCTATTTGTACCAATCTCACTGTTTGTTTGTATGTATTCAGTCCAAGCACTGCAACTAAGATAGGCAGTTAATAATTTACCAATTAGGATTAGAAACTGGTGAGTTGAGGAAATACTGTCTTAAAAGCTCGGTTTCTCTTTAAATTTAGAGTGCTGGCTGATGTCAGCTGCTGGTTCCCTCTTGTTTCTTCCAGGTTGGTTCACAAGCATAGGGTTGCCTTCCCTCTTGCTTGGTTCACCACTGTTCTTTTTAAATCCACATAGAAGTGGGGGAAATCCAGGAATGCCAAATGTCGTGGCAGATAAGATAGTGGCCCAGTTAAGGAATCATGAGTTAGCATGATGATCACCAGCCTCAGGCTTACACATGAGCACACACACCACCCCCTTTTGTGCATGAGGGGAGGAAATTTGCAACTACCAGTCATTGTTTAGAACAAGCCAGGATTTTTTGTGACTTCCAAACCCAGCAAATCTCTTGACTTGTTCTAATCACAGTTAGCTAACATATGAAGCTGGGATTCTGTTTGGAGGGGGGAGGGCAAATGTGCAAGACCAAGGTTCGCAATTGTCACCTGAAATCATGGTTTCTTGCGACATCTAAAATGGGCCAGAGTTGATCCAGACTCCTTTCAAAAAACTATTAGTTTTGGACTGCCACCTTAAGAGTTTTAGAGTACACTTTTCCAACAGAAATCTGTATTGTGCAGCTCCCAAGATGAACACTTGTTTTTGAAGAAAAGTTAAGTGGTTACCAAGGTGGCAAGGAAAGGAGACACAACTGATAAACGTTCATGTATTGCACAAAGAAGTCAGCGTAACGGGATTAAAAGCCATAAGGGTATAAAAATGTCTGTTTAAAAAGTAGTAAAACACGCTTAAAAACACGTTCATGTATTGCTCTTGTTCTTAGGGACAGGATCTGGCCTTGGTACATTTATACTACAGATACTTGAGGATGAATTTCCAGAAGTATATAGATTTGTTACTTCAATTTATCCATCTGGTGAGGATGATGTCATTACATCTCCTTATAACAGTGTATTGGCTATGAAGGAACTCAATGACCATGCAGATTGTGTACTACCAATTGAAAATGAAGTAAGAATCTAATAGTAAGACTATAGTAAAATATTGTGTATATGTTATATAGAAAGTTATGAATTTGTTTTGTTTATCATTACACTTTTTACAATAAGATTACATTATACCTAATGCATGGGATCCTTCCTCATTGTGGAGATGTTCTGGGTCAGTAATAGTTAATGACATATTTTTAAAGTGAGTAGAAAACAGATTTGTGCACCTTTTGTATAAAACATAATTTCGAAGCAAGAGAAGTGTGTTACAGTACTATGGTATTAAGAATGTGGAAAATCATTTTTGCCCATATTCTACATTGTTTGAAGCCTGGATATCCAGATGATAGGATGTTATATTTGTACTAGTCCCAATCATGTGCTGATAGCATGATATCTCATCCCCACATAATGGAGCATGCAGAACATATTTTTTTTCAAATTAGAAGAGAGGTGTGCTTAAGTTCTGAAGAAGGAAAGGCTATAACCTTCATAGAACTAACTGCCCAATCCTATTCACCCCCCCTCCCGACATCGCAGTGGTGCCAAAAATGGCAGCTGTTGCATCCGGGGGGGGGGGGAGGACTGGGAGGCTTCTGCAGGGAAAGGGGATTTTAATCCCCTTTCCCCTGCGTAAGTATCACAGCCCGTAATGGGTCTCCTCAGACCTACGCTAGCAATTTTGCTAACGTAAGTCCAAGGAGCGGGAAGGCTGCAGGAAACGGGGATAATATCCAGTGAGGGCCTTCCCCCACCTGCAGCCTCCCTGCCCCCGTTCTGGCCTCCCCCGTCTTACTTTTCCCAGTGCGTGTCTGGAGTTCCTTTGACGCAGCTGGGAAGGCGCGGGGGTGTGTGCTTATTAGTGTTCATGAAAAAGCTAGATGAGCAGTCAACTGATACACGGGAGAGTTACCACTCATCAATAGTGATGTCATGAGTTTTATGCAATGTTTGATGTTTGTGCAATCATCTTCTAAAAGGAGGAACATTTTGATTCCCCAGCAATACCTGACTGCCATTTCAGTGCTTGGAAAATACAACTTTCTTGCAGTATTTCTCTGCTTTCGAGTGTCCCAGAAGAAATTAGTAACAATGTTCACATTCAAATCATATCCTTAAGAAACACTGTGTGTGTTGTGGTTTTTGTGCCTAGTTTCTTCTTCTTTTTAAATTTTCCTGAAACCACTTAGAAAAATATTAAATAGTTTAGTGCTGCACACTGGTTTTCTTATGAGATTTTTCACTTATGTTTCCTTCTCAAGTCGTTATTTGATATAGTTAGCAAAATTAATCAAATGGCCAACTATGGAAAGCTAGGATCGACTGTAAAGCCAATCAGCTTGGTAACTTCAAGTGCAGGTGGAATTAAAAATACTCAGGAGAGACCTTTCGATGCAATGAACAATATTGTGGCTAACTTACTGCTGAATTTGACAAGGTGAGCCTTTGAAAAGTCTAATAAAAAATAACCTGTACATTAAATGCCAAAATGATTAGTTTTGTATGTTTTTGAGAATATGAAACTACTTGCTAGATTATATGAAGAAAATAACTACAGTGAAAGGCACTTTGTATAGACTTTAAGCTATTTCTACCTGTTTAACAGGATGCAGCTTGCTCCTCTTTGGCATGGCTGCATTGGTGCCAGAAAGTTAGGATTGAGCTGTGTGTATGAGTAAAGCAACAGAGATTAACCACTCTGCTTCACTTCTAACAAGGGGGAAAGTCTTGTTGCAACTCCTAGGCAATGCATGGAATGCTCTGGTAGCTGTGGGATAGTATTCCTTTTTTGCATAGAAACATCTCCCTAGTCGAAGTTGGGAAATTAATGTTGCTTTTTTGCTGTAAGCTATGGGTCTTCACAAGGGTTACTAATTTTTCACAACACAACTCTTCACAAGAGTCTTTGCACTGAACTGCAGTTAAACTGTCTCATCGCAAACATTTTTATATCTCTTACCTTACATGTTGTAACTTTCAGCTCTGCTAGGTTTGAAGGATCTCTTAATATGGATCTTAATGAAATCAGCATGAATTTGGTCCCCTTTCCTCGACTTCATTACCTGGTTTCCAGTTTGACTCCTCTGTACACATTGGCTGATGTTAATGTACCTTCTCGGAGGTAAGCATTTTGTTTGATGTGTGAATGACAGCTTGATTGCTTAGTTACATCCATAAAAAAGAGAGTTGACTGATAGCCCAATCCTATCCCCCGCCAGTCCATAGTATGCAACCGCACCAATGAAGCACACTCGGGGGGGGGGGGACAGATGGCCAACAAGAAGTAAGTAAAAATAGTTTTTACTTACCTCCTGGTAGGTCACCTAGTCACCTGTGGGTCTCCTTGGTCCCATGTCAGCTCTTTTGCTGGCTTAAGTCCAAGGAGAGGAAAGGAATGGGTCCAGGCCAGGAAAGGGAGATAAGATCCAACATGCACAACTGCTGCTGAGATCCTCCCCCTCCTGCCCCCTGAACCATCCGTGACCTGCCCCTGCCCCCACCTTACCTGCTCTGGTGCATCCTGGCTGTTGGGTGGCCACAGAGCCACTAGCCATTTGCACCAGCTGCTCCAGAGCACTTGATGGTGGGGTGCCTTTCGTGCAGTTGTATATGGACTTATGGCAGCTGATTACAAGATCCGCTGCCATCAGTGGGGGATAGGATTGGGCCATGAATCCTCTTGCTATTAAAGCTTCAGCATAATTTTCAAATTGTTGAAATAGTGTTCTACCTTATTTTTGGCACATACTTCCAGAAGTTACTTGGCTAACAACATGCTCTACGATTTTGTTAACCTCATTAAGCATTGTGGCTTATTCTTTTTCTCTCTTCATAGGTTAGACCAAATGTTTTCAGATGCTTTTAGGAAAGACCATCAGCTCATACGAGCTGACCCAAAACACAGCTTGTACCTTGCCTGTGCCCTTCTAGTCAGAGGAAATGTGCAAGTTTCAGATCTTCGTAGAAACATTGAAAGGTTTGTGCACAATATATTTTTGGGGGGGGGGAATTATTGGCTGCTCATACAGATTTCCACTGTCAGTACTTGGTCATAAGGGCAAAAGGCCAATTGGAAATAAGGAAAAGCACACACACCCCAACTCCTGTATGCACAGCTGCATTGAAGGGTGGGATGAACCCTGTTTTCAGAGTAACTTATAGCCCAAGTGTGGCCAAAATGTGGCTCCTGAGCCACATGTGGCTCTTTCACATATATTGTGTGGCTTTCAGAAATATGTTGGCTGAGTTCCTTTTTGCATCTTAATATAAAAAGGTAAATAAGAAATTTTTACGCTTTATAATTATTTATTGGGTATAAACTAAGAGTCCACTGGATTAAATCATAAGTTTAATGTTAATAGTGAGTAAATATATTTAAGAATTTAAATGTTTCTTAAATATTGCGGCTCTCAAACATCTCTCTTATGGCTCTCAAAAATCTGAAGTTTATCATATGTGGCTCTTACATTTAAGCACTTTTGGCCACGTTTGTTATAGCCCAAACCTAATGGCTGAAACCGCGAGTGGAACACGTGTTCCGCTGGCATAGGCTGCTGAAAAGAAGTAGCACACTGCCGGGGCTGTTGCCAGGGCAACAATGGAAAGGCTAGAGCCTTCCCTCGTGTGTCGCCGGGGTGCCAGCTGCCTGTCAAAAAAGGTTTGATGGTGGGGGAGGGCAGAATGGGGATGGAGAAGAGCAAAACGGGGGAAGGAGGGAGAAACTGAAGGCGGGGAGGTTGCAGGAGGGGGTAGATCTGGCAGTGATGGTACACACTGGATCCTATCCCCTTCAGCAGCAGCCTCCCTGTCCCCTTTCTCTTCTTGAATTTGCACTAGCAAAGTCGCTAGCGCAGGTCCGAGGAGACCCTTTGCAGAGTAGGAGGCTTACACAGGGGTAAGGAGATTTAAATCCCCTTTCCCCTCCGAAGCCTCCCAATCCCCAGAGGCGTCGCTACACCACTGTGGGGGGGCAGTTGGAGCGACACCCCACACACACACGTGACGGCGTAAGCCCTGCCCCTGGGATGACGTCACTGTCGTGGTGGCAGCGCCAAATTTCGGCAGCAGCGCGAATGCACACACACACACACACTGCCTTTTTGAAGCCTTTTCTGGGACATTCGGAGCCAGGGAGGGCCGATCCTCCCACCCTCACGAAAACATCAGGGGGTTGCATTCGCACCGCAGCAGTGCACCCCCTCTGGTGCTCGACACCCCTGCCGCCTGGGGGTCCACCGCCCCCCCTAACGACGCCAATCCCCCCCCATCCCGGTGGATGCAGTGCACTCATTTCTGGCATGACTGCACCAGTGGGGAGAGGCAAGGATAGGACTGGGCTATTAGTGAGACATGTAGTCTTCTCATATACCGTATTGGTCTGAGTATAAGACTCACTTTTTTCTCCTAATTTAAGTTTTTAAACTAGGGGTGCGTCTTATAATCAGGCTGTTGCAATTTAATGCCAGTGATTTAATTACATTTTTTTAATAGCACCAAACTTTAAGGGTGCGTCTTATAATCAGGTGCGTCTTATACTTGGGACAATACGGTATATATTTTTCTTGGTGTATAATAGTATGTACAGGATTCAAGTTCTTCAAATAGATGGCTTGGAGCCCAATCCTATATTTACCGGCCAGTGTTGGTCCTCCTCTTCTGCAGGCACTGACTGCCATAAAGCAGTCAGCGCCAGTCGTAAGGGGCACTTTTGACAGCGTTAGCACACTGCCAGGAGCGGTGGTGGGAAGGCCTGTGCATTCCTGTCCACGTAGTCGTGTCCCCTGCCGTTCAGCAGAGCAAGTGATTCAGCAGGAGAATTGGGAGGGGTGGGGGAGGGCAGAGCAGGGGTGGGGGGATTGAATCCTAGAAGGGGGGCGGGTTCAGGAGCAGCAGCAGCCACCAAATCCTATTCCCCTTCTTGGACCTGATCCTACAGTGCGGGTCCACATGGACCTGCACCAGCTATTTAGCTAGCAGAGGTCCGAGTAGACCCCCCCCCATGCCGTGGAGGCTTGCCCCCAGGTAAAGGAACAATTGTTCCCTTACCCAGACCTTTGCAACTGCCCCCCACCATAGGATGCAGTGGTAGCCATTTTGACGCCACTGTATCGGCATGGGGGGGGGAGGATAGGATTGGGCCGTGTGATATTTGCCTGAAAATAAGCATCATAAGTTGACACATTCTAGTTAAATGAGCATTTTGATTTGGAAGACTAATTAAATAGGTGTATTTTAACAGTACAATGGCTTTTATTGCTGAAATCACAAATGCATTTTTGGAGAGAAACATTCAAATCTGTTATTAACATACTTGCTTTCTACTTCTTATTTTACGGTTTGTCTTTTATGTCAATCCTAAATTTGTCTATTGCAGGTTGAAACCTTCTCTTCATTTTGTCTCCTGGAATCAAGAAGGCTGGAAAACTAGCTTATGTTCAGTACCTCCTGTGGGCCATTCTCACTCATTATTGGCACTGGCAAATAATACTTGTGTGCAACCTACTTTCTCAGAACTCAAAGAGAGATTTATGAGGTTGTACAAGAAAAAGGTATGCCACTGAATGCAATTTCAAGCTACATTTTTAATTAGTTAAGCAATCCGTAAGTATTGGGAAATAGTTGTGCCAAATATAATACCTTGTACAAGTACTAGTCCCTCCTCCACTTTTGCTCTGACGTTAGGATTTATAATATAGTTTGAAGTTTCAGTAATGGCCACTGTGTTTTATACATAGTCAATTCTCGCCATACACGAATTTGCAACTCACGAATTCGCATGTCTGCAAGCAGCAGGAGGCTGCCTTGCGCTATTCGCAAGGTGTGTCTCTCTTTCTGAGATCCCTGCTGCCTAAGGAAACCTACAGAGACTTTCCTTAAGCAGCAGGGATTGTCAAAATGGCGAACCATTTTGGAACCCAGGAACCTATCCCCTTGGATACCAGGGCCTCATTATATATAGAAACATTGCACAATTACAAAGCATTGAGTGCTTTGGCCGGGGGAAGTGTCTGAGGCTTCCCCCGGCCACTTCAAAGGGCTCCATGCTGATTGCGGGCACCATTTTGAATGTCCCTGCAGCATTCAGGACCCTCCTGAATGCTGCAGGGACATTCAAAATGATGCCCGTAATCAGCAGGGACCCTCTGGAGGCAGCAGGTAAGGTACCCCTAACCCCCTGCACAGAATCGTATTGAACCTTAGGATCAATGGTTCGGTATCCAAATTCGCAACCCGCGGGGTTTTCTAGAAACCTAACCCCCGTGGGTAGCAAGAACTGACTATGCATGTACTGGGGGGGGCAGTGAGAACCTTACGCATATTTGTATTTTATGCTGCTGCTTTTTGGGTTTTATCATTTTATTGAGTTGCTTTTTACCCTATTTTATTGTGTTGTAAGCCTCCTTGGGCATCCCATTGCAAGGGAGAAAGACTGGGTAAAAATTGTTTTAAAAAATCAATACCCTCCCATGCATACAGCTGCACCTAATGAGGGAGAGGCAATAGATTATGCACCATGGATATCTTTTTTTAATCCATATTCTATACATCATTTACAAACACGAACAAATTCACCAGAAGTCAAGTGTATACCCTGTTTTATGAAATGGAGGTTCTCAGACTTGGGGGAAAAAAACAATTGATTCATATTGAACTGAGCTAATTTTGTTCACTTTTATAACAACGCAATGACTCAAGTAACGTTTACTGTTACAGGCTCACCTTCATCATTATCTACACGTTGATGGGATTGAGCAGACCTGTTTTTCTGAAGCCCTTTCATCTTTGTCAGATTTAATAGAGGACTATAAGCAGCTAAATGCTGCTAACTGTGGGCCTGCAGTAGATCCTCCAAGACTGAAAATAGCTATGTAACATGACGGTGGAGAAGCAAACTATACACATGCAATACAGCCAAGCTGAGCACTCTTAGGTCCCAGTGGAAAAAGCTTAAATTGACTGGAACGTGCTCTTTAACAGATTGTGTTCTAGGGGCTAGGCTACAGGAACAGTCAGAATTTTCACTGTGGTTGACAGCTTCATTTCAAATGATATACTGTATTTCTCATGTTGCACGGGTGCTGGATGAGATACTTCATGGGGATGCTAGCATAGAACTCCCTTACAGTATACCTCTGTGTCCACTATGATGTGCTTCTAAATTATGGATGATGAATAAAGTTGCTCATATCAGCAGTAAATTATCAGCACAAACACATTTTGTATTATTTGGAATATTTGTAAATATTTCATACATGCCTTTTTATTGCAAAATAAAATATATAGCTACAAAATATAATCTGGCATTCTAAATGTGTCTACAACATGCCCCAAACTGCTTCAATTTCAGCAGTCCTTGAGGGCACCAACTATAGTTTAACAATATAAAAATAGCACCAGTTCCAGTTATAAATGCAAGGTCTAATATACTCACTACTGTATATTCAATATGTTTCTGAAGCTCAAATATAATGTCAAGATTTACACATTTTACTGAACTAGTTTAAACAGTATCTACAAAGTTTCACACATGCAGTTATATAAGAAGTGTCTGTGCTTCAGGCCACAGTTTATACTTTTATGTTCTTATTGCACTGCTGTTATATTTTTGCAATATTTGCTATTCTAATAAGACATGGCAGAAGAAGAAAAATAGGGGGAGCAGGATCCTGAATCTGCGGGGCCCCACACCCCTTACCTTTATTTCTTGCTTAAACAGAATACTATTGGCAGCAGCGTGCTGCTTATAGTACAGAGCCAGAATTATTCTAGCAAGCAGCCTTGGTGCTAGAGAGGCTCCAAACGTTAACAGGAAGCTGCTTCCTGTTAATGTTTGGAGCCTCTCTAGCACCGAGGCTGCTTGCTAGAATCATTCCGGCTCTGTGCTATAAGCTGTAGGTTATAGCGTTCTGTTTAAGCAAGAAATAAAGGTAAGGGGCATGGGGGGGGGGGTCTGCAGGGATAGTGTTCCCCTCATCGCGGGTTCCCGATATCCTCAGGGGCCCAGGTACCTATCCCCTTGGATACCAGGGCCTCATTGTATATAGAAACATTGCACAATTACATGGCTGTTCTTGTTTTGTACATTTAGCTGAAGGAAAAAATATTATCAATGAGAATAAATACCAAAGAGTACTATTTAGCTGAAGGAAAAAATATTATCAATGAGAATAAATACCAAAGAGTACTAATCATAAAATTATCCTAGAACAATGCTTTACAATAATACCATCAATAAATAGAATGTGTGTATCAAAATGCAATCATGCTTCACTGGACTCACAAATGTTCATTATTAAATGCACATCTAATTGTTTCTGAATCTGTTGGTCATCCTGATCCATTTGAGGTGTCACTGACATAATCAGGTGTGTTGCATTTGTTTCTAGCAAATTGAATGCTGACTGAAACAGATTTTGTGACAATACTACTACTTTTCTGTGAAATGCTTTCATTTCTTTTCCACACAAATTATCTGTATTTTGAAATCTAAAAATATTTTAATTTTATGACTGTGAAACTAGAATATACATTCCAGCTATAGTTTCAATTAAATCAATATTTTAAGAGTGTTGAGGTATCTTTAGGCATGCAATATGTTGTACTTTGTGTGGAAATAAAACAATATTTTGGAGGAGACAAAATACAGTATTTCTGAGGTGGGTAGGCTCTATGTTACACAAATGAACTGCCACCAAGGCTCATTCAACACCTCAGGTTTCAGCCACACCTCCTAGCCAGTGCTACCAATGGTGCTGTATGAATAATGTGTGGGAAGGGGGAGACATGTGACCATCTTCCCTCTCATACTGCCACTTACATCATCTATAAAAGCTTGAGTTCTGAAAATGCATCTCCTGGGTCGTTGCACATCTTTTGACAAACACAAGATGTAATCCACATCATCTTCCATTTAAAGGAACCTTCCTTAGGGCAGTCAAACTGTACTGTAATCATTATAGACTTGTTAGGTATGCAGCATCTCTTGTCCAGGCAGATTCCGCAGAAGACTGGTTTGTATGTTTCTCTACTTCTGCATCCAGAAAAGGCTAGCTTCTCTGCTTTGGGAAGCTGAAATGTCGGCTGACATGTTTTCCCTTTAGGGATCTCAAGATATAAAGGAGAAAAGAGTCTCAACTTTATGTACGAAATGAGATTTACTATATTACATATTTCAATAGCAGATGAATATTTTAAGTTCTGTTATAACAAATAAGACACAATTTGAAAGGTTTGCCATTTTTAAAACCACATATCTGAGCCCATGAAGCTTTAGTCAGTAACCCACCACCTCCAAGAGCCCAGTGCCACCCACTTGAAGCTCAGAAGCATCTTAGATGCATTGTATCCCAGCACCCTACTACCTTTTGACATCTACTTGGCATGTTCTCAATTTGGGGCAGGGCTGTGATAGTGATAGATGGGAAAGCCTGTTTGTGGGCATTGGAGCACAGAGGCCCTAACTAAAGAAATCTCTTTGTGAAACATCAGTCTAGCTAACTAGCAGCCATTTCTCTTCCCTGGCATGGAAATTACATAGAAAAAGACCCATGGGTTTCTGAGGGATGAGCTGTTACAGCTGCTTTCATAGTCCTCAGATCCAGGATAAATGATCTTGGTTCCTCACCCATGCTCTCAGAGCAGTTATAATGGAATAATCCACTCAGGGCCCAATTCTATGCTTTTACCCACCATAGTATGCACCTACACCAAAACAGACTGCCCTACATGCCGTGGTGGGGGTGGCCGATCAGGAGGCTTGGGAAGGGGAAGGGAAATATTTTCCCTTACCCCTCCTTAAGCCCCTCAAATGCCAATGTGTCTCCTCAGACCTGCTGGTATAAGTCCAAGGAGGTAGTGTGTTGGCTTGCCATGGAGGGGATAGCATCTAGTGCAAGTTGTCAGGACCAGGTGCAACCCCCTCCTGTCTCTGACACACACACCCCAGCCCTCCCCTGTTCCGCCTTAGCGGCATCGGCGGGCCTTCTTGCTGCCATGCTTGGGGCTTCTGCAGTGTCTCTGGTGGCAGTCTGGAAGCCTACAGCTAAGCATACTTCCGGATCACTTTGGATCGCCGTTTGCGACGACTATAAAGTGCATTATGCTGCTAGAACTAGCATTCTAGCAGCAGCAATGCTGCATAAGTTTTGGGCCATCAGGCTCTTACAGTTGGCTAGAAAGACTACCCCTTTCTTCCCACCCAACACACACTAGTTCCTTTAACTCTGAGTTCTGTATGCTAATACTGTCTCCAGTACAATTTACCTTTAGTGTCTTAGGAAATGCAATTTGGCATGGTTGAACATAGCACAGTCTCTTTTCTTTCCTCATTTCACATTTACTGTTTTCATTGGTCACTCTGTCAGATATGCCTATGCCACAGGTTTGGGAACAAGGTGTCCATGGAGTTGCCTGTACCAGGCATTTCTTCTTCAAAACAAGTGGTACACTTCTGAAAGCTAGGAGACAGAAATACATTATATAACACTTCAAGCTAAATCTTAAAGTGCTGGACCTCACTGCACCCCTGATTTGGACTCATCGTCATCGGTAAACCGTCTAAGGTTTGGAACAGAAGGATTAAGCATTCCAGGTTCTCCTTTTGGATTCCCTTGAATTTAAGTTAGAAATATGAACTTGAGAATGAATTGCAGAGCTGGCTAATGGATTTGTGCAATTCCAAGTCCCATTAAATTCTATAGGAATTTAGTCCTTCAGTCCCCCAAGGCTTTGCCATTTTGCTTAAGCTTTTTTTCCCTTTGTTTCCTGTCACGCCTCCCTGTTTGTCGTAGAAAGCAAAACTTTGTCTAAAAAGTCTTATAAAACAAGGCTGACTACTAAGTTGCTATGTAAAAATGGATTAAAGGCATCTAGTCCTGTGCTTATCTAAATACACGTGCTGAACTTAGTTCTGCATAAATTTGTTTTTCTTTAAGAGGATTGGAAGAACTGAGGGTTGGGAGTTTTCTTCCATTTCCCACCTCCAAAGATTCTGAGCCCTAATAGCTATGTATATTAAACCTGCCTTTTACAATCTCTATGTAGCAAATCCTGGAAGAGTGCTAGAGGATGACTGATGGGATTTGAAATGTGCACAGCTTAGAGGACAGAGCAGAAATGTGAGGGTACCTGGGAAGTAAGCAGCAGCTTAAGAATCTCAGTGCAGGAAGCAAATTTAAAAGCCTGGCACAGATCTGAAACAAATAAAGCATGGTTACAAAGCTGTTTTTAATATATTTATGGTACATAAAATAAAATTGCTTTTAATATAGAGGTTTGTTAACTAGGCCAGAGTGCACAAGGAAAGCCAGAAGGATAGTCAAAAATATTAAAACAAAGCTTGGTGTTTGGCAAAATATTAAAAACCTTAGTTGTAACGCTTCATTGTAATACCTCATGCAACCATGCAGTAACAGCATATACTGTAAATCATATACTGCTTGGATAATTATGGAAATTCAAGGCATTTTTGGAAAGCTATCCTACAGCTATTTGTTGAGTTTCTCACTTTGTCATGTTGCTACCTATTCTTTGTAACGTGACCGATTTCTAATAGGAATTTGGTACAAGGATGTCTTACCCAAGTTACACCAAGATGCGTGCTCATGCTGTATATCAGAAGCTGTCCTCACTTTCTGAAATGTCTATGGTACAAGCCATCCTGTTGGGGATCTCTAATTGTATGCTACTTTTAGTTACATATTTTTTTTTAAAAAAAAAGAACAACTGGGCTGATGCTCTTCTGACATTATAAACAGCTGTAAAAACTGGAAGGCTGTAAGCTTTTATAATTTTTTTAAAAAAGCGTAGCCTATTAGAGCCAAGATCTGAAACATACGTTCAGAAATCACTTTTATGACTGGATACATATAAAAGCACCACTTTGCAATACAATACAGCATATTTAAAAATGATGGACTGACGAGGAACAAACACAAATGGAATAAAGAGACAGGCTGACCACCTAGAAGCTGGCAGGTTTTTGCATTCATTTACACTGTCCACTGAACATTGAGCCTCAGCACAGGAGAAAAATGATAACCCTCTTCCCTTCAAAAGTCTCTTAAGAGGTAACAGGAGCACCTCCTCTGACCCCATTTGCACACAAATAAAAGGGATTATAAAGACATGGTATAATCTATTGTGTGAAAAGGATATGCATTGGCCCATATCTTAAACACACTTTACTTGCACAAATTCAAGTACTGTATACACGCTTGGCCAAAAAACCCAGAAAAACAACAGTTTAAATAATGCGGGAAATTCCACCTGCCATTCCACTTACTCAATATATACCCCAGAGTGAGCCTGAAATGGAGAATGAAACTGCTGTTCCCTCAGTCATTTCAGTTCTTGCATGTCTCTGGTACTGTGATATCAGTTCTTAAAGAGTCAGCACTATTTTGGGGGTGTAAGGTAGTTTTGACTATACACAATTCTGGTTTTATGCGCCAACCTTGGAACGTAATCCTCATGTAAGATGCAGGCTGACTGTATATGTTTTGAAGTGTTTTTCTAGATCATAGAGTATATTTGTGATGTGAAGGCACTTACTCCTCTCACTTTTTATAGGGTACACTTCCAATTTTGTGAAAATATTCTGTTAACAATACAGTGACGTGAACTGCCTGGGGAAAGATTAGTGTTCTTAAATTAAAATTGATTAAAGTTGAATTTGGATGCCTAACAAGCGCTAAACATTTTTGTTACTGGTTGATAAAAGGAAACTTCTTTTTTAAATAAGGAAGACCTCTTTTTAAAAATACAAAAAAGATACAGGAAAAATGGGATCTATATCGGTCTAGCCTTGCATACCTGGCATTAATCTGTAACCTGTTGATTGTTGTTCCTTCTGCTGTCCTGAAATACATTTGGAGTGTCCAGATTTCTTTCTGCTCCTGAGAGTGGCACATTCATTAGATGCTGACTTGGAGATAAACACAGGTGTGCATCCAATTGCACCATTTACACACAAACACTTATATAGAGGAGTTGGCTGGAAGGTTTGACCATTGGTATAGTGCACACCACTGAGTTCACAACCTACTGCTATCATATCTGGAAACAGTGAATAAAAAATAAGTAAATATGTGTAGATCCCTTTAAGAGGCTAATTCCTAAACAATCATCATAAGGCATGCACCTTTATTCAGATTTCTGGCAATTCTATTAAAACAGGTCTCATGCTCACACAGGCCTCATGCTCACACTATATTCATGTTCAATCATCAGGAAGCTCCTTGTTTTTTCTATTTCCATGCCAGCTACACTTTGTGGTCATTAAAGACCAATAATTAAGACTGCGATCTTGTACCTATTTATTCAACATAACCCATACGTGTGACAATAGGATCTAATGGTAGTAAGATCCCAGTTATTTCAGCAATTATTCACTCTTTCCCCCAAAACTTTTTTATAAAAGGACAAAGCCACCAGAAACCCATGAAATCTTTCTTTGGATGCCTGGGTTCCTAGCAGATAGTATTTCCCAATTTAGAAATATGTTGACCAATTGCCGAAGTGTCAATCACCATCAAGAATAAATGTTATAATAATTCTAAGTCATGCTAGTACATTAAGAAACATTATTGTATTGCAGATCGAAATCAAAATTATTGTCTGGGGTTATTATTAAGAGTATTTATATACCTATTGCTGCTATTCAACATGAGTAGTTCACAAAGCAACTTACATAGTAAAATAAATCAATAAATGGTTCCCTGGCCCCAAAGTGTTCACAATCTTTAAAAAAAAATACAGAAAAGACACCAGCCACAGCCACTGGAAATGAGGCCATGCTGGGGTGAGGAGGGACAGTTGCTCTCCCCCTGCTAAATATAAGAGGAGACTACTTTAAACGCTGCTTCTTTACCCAGTTAGCAGGGTTGTGGGTTATTTTCTTTTTATTAAATCTCCTTTTAAAAAAAAGGTGTGAAATGCAACTGAGGCCAAACTCTTGTCATTCTGCATTCCCACTACAAATTTGAAAGGAAATACAAAAAGGAAAGACTTACATGTACACACTCCTGTTTCATACCTAGGCTTATCTGCAGAGTAGTCACAGTATAGTCCCTTATGAGGATCACAGACTTCTGACTCATTACAGATCTCCCCTGATTGCTTGGCACACATCTTGCAGCACCCACAGCCATCCTTCACCAGGCTCACCCCAGGGGTGCAGGTTGGTGCACGTTGGCATCTGCAGGGCCAATTGCATAACTCTTTGCGCTGATGAGCCTCACCGCTTTCTGCCAGTCTTTCTCCTGTCTTTCTTTGCTGCTGTCTGATGCCTTGCACTCTGCAAGAAAGCTTTCATATAGGTGCACTTATCTGAGAGCTGGAAAGCGGCAAACAATAGCAGTGAAGGTTTATAAAAAAAAATTACATGAGATTTATTGAAACGTATTATCACTTATCACAAGAAATCTGGCAGGCTATCATATTGTACACAGAGCAATTATAACATTCTTTCCCCAGAGGCAGTGGTTCCCAAACTGGGAGGCATGGCTTCCAGGGGAGCCGCGGAAACCAGCCAGGGGAGTTCCAGAGTGCCACGGAAACCCCTTGGAAAACAGTACAATGTTTGTCCCGAGTATAAGACGCACCTGATTATAAGACGCACCCTTAAAGTTTGGTGCTATTAAAAACATTTAATTAAATCACTGGAAACCCCTTGGAAAACAGTACAATGTTTGTCCCGAGTATAAGACGCACCTGATTATAAGACGCACCCTTAAAGTTTGGTGCTATTAAAAACATTTAATTAAATCACTGGCATTAAATTTATGCCAGTAATTTAATGAGCAGTGCAATCCTGTGCATGTCTACTTAGAAGCAAGTCCCACTGTTCTCAATGGAGCTTACTCTCAGGAAAGTGTGCACAGGATTGAAGCCTAAACTATTCATTGCCTGTGGAGGGGGGATGAAGTGTTTGTGATCATGCTTTACAAAAGGATACAAAATCCAGCAGAGCAGAGAACGAAAATTAACAACTGATTACAGCCTGGAAAGGGTTACAGCCTGGAGAGGGGAGAGGCATGTGTGCTCTTGTTTTAACAAACAAAAAAGATATACCTTAAGCCCTGCAGGGCAGAGAAGGAGCCATTATCTCCTCTAAAAACAAACAAACAAACAGGAGCCTCTGCAAAGATGTCTCATGTCTCAGCCGGCAGCAATAATCACTTCAATTAAGCTCCTGGTTTGAAGATAGCCTACCAAGACCTCTCCTCTCCTCTTAGCCCAGTCCCTTGCACTTCTTCCAGCAATGTCCCACCGCCCAAAGGCCCTCACTGCTGAGCTGAGCAGCAGCAGTGAGTATTTTGCTGGGTTTTGCCAGTAATTTTGACAGTATTTTGCCGCCCTTTCTCTGCTGAGCCTGGAGGAGGGGCGGCTGCAAACCTGAATTGCAACAGCCTGCCTGATTATAAGATGCACCCCTAGTTTAAAAACTTAAATTAGGGGGGGGAGTGATACTCAGGCCAATACGGTAAGTTACTCAGGGGGCTGAGCAGTTTATTTGGAAGATGCTGATCCAGAGACACAAGGGATTTATGTATGAGTTCTTCCATCCACAAACAAGCCAAGTATTTGAATAGCTGCAAGAGCCTCACTAATACCAGTGCTGGGCACGAAAAAGACCTGTTAAAGGAGCATTTCTTTAACAGCATTTGCATCTTAAACAGACTGGCATTCCTATAAAGCAAGTTCCAAGAATCTTTCAAGGGAATGTGCTATATGAATCTCCGTTTTTCCAACTCTAATCCCCCAAAAGTAATCCCCCAAAAGTAAATTCCAGTGTTTCTGAAAAGAAGACACTGCTTCTGTTCTTCTCAATAGCTAAGCTATTTGTTAACCATATTGGGACAGAGTCCTGAGTGTCTAATATTGAACACTTGGGCTATGCTCCCTTATCTCTTCTATCACTTTGCTCCCTCTTCTTTTCAAACATTCACAGTGGCTTAACATCAATTTCTAATCCTTACTTCTCTGTACCTGAATATATTTTCTCCTTGATCCCTTCCTACACCTGTGTATGTCTCTTCTTCTAGCTCTGTGCAGCAGTCGTGAATGTATAAAAGAAAACATGAAATGTTCAATTGATATGACATCCAATAGCAGGATTGCACCCAATACCCTTACCTGGAGAGGGGAGACCATCACACATACCCCAGACTAGGCTTACCAGATCTCCAACCGGGACAGAGTGCCCCTCTGAGTGCCCCCAGAGTGCTATCCTCATTTCCTAGGAGTAAGCCCCATTGCCTATAATTGGACTTACTTCTGAGTAGACATGCATAGGCTTGGGCTCACAGTGTTCCTCCTGTGAGAACTGATACAGATCACTTGTAGGAAGCATACAGGCATTCAGTTCTGCATACATATGCTCCTGTGCAAACAAGACTTGACCACAGGGTGGTCAGGGGGTAGAACCTGCAGGCACCAGCCCAATCCCCCCCCCCGTCACATACCGGTACTTATTTGCACATTCAATTACAATATGCACAGATATTCTCACATTTCCTACTTCTTCTGTTATTTTGTCTCTTTCCCCCAAACTCGCCTCTGTGCTTTCTGCCTGCTGAGATCTATACCCTTCTCTCTGTTTGTGAAATTGCTTGCTTTTCTCGCTTGCCTCTTGCATGTCACATATTGGTCCAATCCATGCACATTATGTGACAGTATCTTGGTTGTTTTGACCATTAACTTTTTTTTTTAACAACTTGCATTACATTTTCATGCATGTCATAAAGTTAGCTTGGTTACATTATGCACCACCCCTTAAAAACCTGTTTCAAAACCATCAGCCAAAATCCAAAATTACATCCAAACAAAGATGTAATTTTTTCATCAGCATATAACCTCTACTGCTACTACTATTGTCAATCAATACTAAAACGCATTGATTTAGTGCCAAAGGTGTGAGAACTACTTCATTCTGAGATGTTCATCTGCATGACTCAACCTTTGTGAAAGGAGTTTTCTCTCAAAATATTTAGTTTCTCATAAAATATTGGCAAGTCATGAATTCTGTACTGTACTGTAGACGAGAGGTGAGCTGATTTCAGTCTTGCACAGTCTACTACTTTCTTTTTCACTAGAATTTCTGTGGTCCAAGTATGCATTTTAAATATGCAAAGCAAGAATGTATACCCAGGATCTCGTCTCAATTAATGCATAAGGTGCCCAATTTTTCTTATCAGAAATGCATAATGTGGTCCAGTGGTTATTTATTAGTAACAATTGCATAGGGGGGGGGGAGCTTTAAAGTAGAGTGAAACCATGACGGGCATAAGTGATCTTTGGCTTTCCACATGCTATTTTAATTGGAGCAAGAACATCCATAGGCTTTCAATGGAAGGTGTTGTTTTTTCCTTTGTAAAATAGCGGACAGGAAGTTGTGATTGGAAAAGGAACTGGACCATGGAGCAAAGTGTTAAAGTCCCCTACCCACTGCAATGCTAAAGCCCCTCTGTTTTGATGCCCCATGTATAGGATTCTTTTTTTCCCAAGAAAGAAAAACAAACAACACTGGGCCATATTCTGCATTTCGCCAAATACAGTATATGGTTTGGTTCTAAAATGTGCTTTCCTAAACTAGGTCAATGGCCACCTAGTCAAGTATTCTTTGCAAGTAAACAACAGAAATAGTCCACCAAAACTGGGTCAGCGGTCCACTGATGCCTCCATCATCTGCCTTTTGCCTATTCTTGCTGCAGACAACATGACTAAAATCATAGCTATTTGAAGGGTTACTCATACAGCCACACAGTAACATTCTACAACACATATTACCTCAGTTATACCAAGGAAAATATGTTTTCAACCTGAAATACCCAAGAATATACAAATACAACATGAGAGGCCCTGCAGAATCAGACCAAGGGTCTATCTAATCCAGTTTTTCGCCCCACAGTGGCCAGCCAAATACCTCTAGGAAGCCAAAAGCAGGCCTTGCAGACAAATAGCCCACTTTTGTTGTTGTTCCCCAGGAACTGATGTTCAAATTCACACTGCCTTTGAACCCGGAGGTAGCATACAACCATCAGGACTAGTACCCGGTGACAGATCTGTCCTCCATGAATTTAAAATTCAAAATTTAAAACAACCCAACATAAAGCTAATTTGAGCTCCGAAACATATGAAAAATATAATACACATGATGGACATATTCAATATTGTCATAAATGTGCAGCCAATCAATAGCTCGGTTTAAAATCTTCCATGACTCACAACTGAAAAGAATGAAATCTGCCTGTTTAAAAGCTAAGTATGTTATTATTTTTACTTCATTAATATTTTTATTATCCCCACATCATGCAGACCTACCACATCTCTTTCCTCACACCTCTGTGCAGAATTAACAATAGAACAACTGGTTAAGAATCTCACAAAGAAAATGCAATATTAAATAAAATACGCCAGCAGGAAATCAACAGTAACATGTAATGGAGATGAAGAAGCTTTATAGTTGGGTTTTTTAGAAAGAAAAACTGGAGATTAATTCAATACAGTACTTAAAAGTGGGAGGAAAAAAATGTGTCTTATTTTCATAGGTTTGGGCCACTGTTACCCATTGAAAGATTAGTAGATTGGGGGTGGGGTGGGGAGGAATAAAGTTTCCTAACACCCAATTCCTCTGTAACATTAGTAAGTTGTACTATGAAAACACAGCAGAGATATGAACAGTGGGAAGGTGTGTGCATATGTAGTGGGGAAAAAGAATGTATAATTTGATCCAGGGTTTTTTTTTTTAAGATATAGAGACTCTCAAAGAATGTTGTAAAAGCTGAAATATCTTAATTATCTTAATTATTGAACCAAGAAAATTATGTCAATTGCAAGTGATACTATTATTCTTCCCTCACCAAAGAGGAACAACTTCCTAGTCTACATTCCCTCTTAAGTAAATAATATCAGCCAACCATAGAGCAAAACACAAGTTTCAGCCTTTGTTCTGGCAAAGAAATCTTTTTAGAAAACTTACCTTTTGGGTATAAGTGATTATAAGGATAGCGGGGATGAGAAGCCACTGCATGTTCCTGTGAAGGCAGAAGTGAAAAACAGAGATCGGGTGAACAGGCTGAGTTGTGTCAGAGCCAATGCTCCGCACAAAGTCTCCTCTGTCTCCCCTCCAGACCTACTCTCCTCAGCACACTCACAAAGACACAAGTATTCGCTTTTGGAATCCTTCACAGAGAACCAGCTTCGTCCTGAGACTTTCAAGTAACTCTTTCTAGAGGCTTATTCAATCGGTTAGGGTGGCAGGGTGTGTGTTACTTTATGGAGTGTCTCGTCTTCTTTCAAAGGCTTCTTCCTGATTTCAGAATCTTTTCAGAAACCAAGGCATCAGTGTCCCTCCTTTTTCAAATTCCAGTCTGGCAACCTGTAAGGAACTGTGCTGTGCTGGCTAGAGTCCCCAGGGCACAAGTGGCCACATCTGAAACAAACAAGATGTGTTTCTTCCATAAACATGGAAGAGCTGTCAACTCGGGGTGTGGCAGCTCCATCATGATTTGCCCTCAACTCAAGATTAAAGCCAGGAAGGAAACAAAAGTGGATCTGACAGTTGAACAGCAGGAAAAATACCTTCATTCTAGGGGTCGGACTACTTGGACCTTCCCCAGACCTGTGTTATTCGCCTTGGTGAATCACCTGGGGAAATTCCACAGTTATTATAGAGCAAACGTCTGCCTGGGATGTGAGGCTCCCTATCCTTGAGGAAAGGTTGAACTACTAAGGTCTTGCATGTTGGGTGAAGACTGTGTCCCCTTGGCCAGTCTTATGTTCCCCATGCCAGATATAGCAAACTTGACACAACTTTAGGACATGAGTATTTTTTCCCACTTCCTGCTCATTCTCACACATATGTATTCTGTGGAGGGCCGGTTCCCACATTATAGAAGTTGTTAAGTGATGTAAAAGGGGGGGGGATCTAATTCCTATTGGGGACTGCAGCATGCTGGGAGGGGGAAAGCTTTCCTCTTGAACTATTTTCCTGGGGAAAAAATCACCCCCAAACTCATTAAACTGATACAGATTGCAAAAGTACTAGGATTTTGGTGCTCTCTATGTTGTTGTTGTTGTTCAGTCGTTAAGTCATGTCCGACCCTTCAGGATCCCATGAACCATATCCCGCCATATCCTGTCCTCCACTATCTTCCTGAGTTCGCTCATTTTCATGTTCGTTGCATCGGTGATGCTGTCTAACCATCTCATCCTTTACCTTCCCCTTCTCCTTTTGCCTTCAATCTTTCCCAGCATCAGAGTCTTCTCCAGAGAGTCCTCTCTTCGCATTAGGTGGCCAAAATATTTGAGTTTCAGCCTCAGTACCTGTCCTTCCAGGGAACAGTCAGGGTTGATTTCATTTAGGATTGACTGATTTGATCTCCTAGCAGTTCAAGGGACTCTCAGGAGTCTTCTCCAGCACCACAGTTCGAAAGCATCTATTCTTCGGCGCTCAGCCTTCCTTATGGTCCAACTCTCGCAACCATACATTGCTACTGGGAACACCATCGCCCTGACTATACAAACTTTTGTTGGCATGGTGATATCTCTGCTTTTTATTATGTTATCTAAATTTGCCATAGCTTTCCTTCCAAGGAGTAAGTGTCTTTTAATTTCATGGCTGCTGTCTCCGTCTGCAGTGATCTTGGAGCCCAAAAAAGTTAAATCTATCTGTTACTGCTTCCATTTCTGCCCCTTCTATTTGCCAGGAGTTGATGGGACCAGATGCCATGATCTTAGTTTTATTAATGTTGAGTTTAATGGCAACAAAACATACTACTATTACAAATGGGGAATCTGGAATTAATGAATCTGGTACTTGAGCTTGCCCTGAGGCGATGCCTGGCCATTTTACCTGGGATTTATCAACAGAGTTAACAACTGCTGATTGTCCAGGATATGGTCCTTAAATGGAAGACCTCCCTGGAAGGTGGGAAGGGCTGACATGTATAGTGCCTCACTCCCCTCTTTTATGCACACTTTGTGTGGTCAATGGAAGGAAGGACAAAGGAAACATTTCTGGCAGCTTCTGTGTAAGACGACGAGAGTTTATTTGATCTGATACAGACCAGAGAATGGAGAAGCTGGTGAGAGCAAGCCAAGAGTCAAAGCACAGAAGGCCAGTATCTCTGGGAAATAAATGGTACTGATGTTGATTGTTATTTGCTTGAAAGGGTGCTCTGATATCAACCTCCACCTAATGCTCCACCTGCATGTTAGTACATAAAACAACTATTACAAAGGTGTCATATGTCTCCACTACTCTCTCCCCCAAAGGAAGCCAAAACCTCCTCACCACTTGATGAAGTAGAACTCAAGTGCGTAACAATACTGAAGGCCTTGGCCCAGACAGCTCCTTCTCATCCATGCTTTCCTGTGGATGATGGGCTACATCAGCTCCATAATTCTAGTCGTATGGAATAGCAAAGTCAGTGGAGCAACTGCTTGAAGATGACTTGTGACCAAAGTCTTTGACAGGTGGCAGTGCAGCAAAAGGTTTCAAATGTCAGAACTCAAGCAAAATGTTTCCATCAGGTTTCTTTTTCCTTTTGAGTGCACACTTAGTTCCTCTCTGCCTTTTCAACTTAACTAAGAGTTCCCTCAGACCAATGCCACGCCCAAGAGCCCAAAATGTACTGAACCAGAAAGTGCCCAGGAGGTTTCAATACAGCAGCGTTGCCATCCAGCTGCAGCTCAAGCAGGAGGATGCCGATTGTGGCACTCACTGTCAGCTGGCCTGGCCTGGCCTGGCTCTAGTGTAGTTTTGTGTGGCATTTGGTAGTCGAGTGCTTTGGGGAGCAAGAGTTCTCACGGAGACATGCCAAGGAGAAAACGACTGAACCATCTGACCCTTTGGGGGGGAAATGGCAGACATTATGGCTATGCTCTTACAGGAAAACATTACAAATACAGCACACTTACAGACGAGAAGAAATAAATCAGAAATAAATCATTACTCAATATTCAGTATTTCCTCATCATGGCAAATCCTGTCAGCATTGCAGCTGATGGTATAACATCATGGAGTTTCTAGGTTCAGAGGTTTAATGAAAGAGCACCCCTTCGGTTACTGTATTTGGAGGAGGGGTGTAGATGTTTTTACACACACACACACACACACACACACACACACACACACCCTTTTAAAAAACCTACATCCTTTATTTCTACCAACCTAGTGTTGAGTGTTTTGCATACTGCAGTGGTAGGTGTGTATTCTATGAAAAGGTACATAAAGAGAAGGTTTGATTCTCCTTTTGCTGTGGTTTTCCACAGATAAATGTCCATTTACTACTGTGATAGAAATACTATTCATTTGCACCCTGTGTGAGTGAATGGATAATCAAGTTCTCCGTTTCCATGGAAATGGCTGTCGGAAGAACAGCCTAAAAGCATTCCCTTAGTTTCAGCTGTTGAAATGAGGGTGGGGGGTGGGGTGGGCTTAAGCAGGCATATTGGGCACAGCATTGCCTCCTATGGATTCTCTTTTGCAAATGCCCTTGATGTGGAAAGCTGCTGAAGTCATAGTCTACAATCCAATATCTACATCAGCTGTTCCCTGAGTCAAAAGGGTTTATGAGATCAAGGATGAATTTGGGGCTTAGCCACACATAGCCTAAAAATAATAATGTGGAGTATTGTACAATTTACTGTTATCTTTTTTTTTTAATTCTATCCTACATTCTTCCCTCCCATTAGAGTGACACTCAAATCAGCTCACAACATAATTTAATAACAAAAAATGCAAAGAGAAATACAGAGATAAAACAACAGCATAAAAGCAGATTTTAAAAAAGCACTGGCAAACACACACACACACACAACAGCACCAGAAATCAAGAGGAGGATGGCTATGTAGTATTTATTTGCAAAATATAAAGGTTTTCAGTCAGCACCGAAACTGCAATAGTGATGATGTCAACCTTCCGGGGAAGCCAGTTCCATAATCTGGGTGCCACCACCAGGAAGGCCCTTTCTCACATTACCACCAAATGTATTTCCATTGGCCAAACTGCCGAAGGACACACAAAACAGTCCTCTCTGAGGATCTCAGGGGACAGTTTCATGTGGGGGGATATTTTAGATATTTTAGCCCCAAGCTATTTAGGGCCTTAA
Source organism: Plestiodon gilberti rubricaudatus (assembly GCA_026170595.1). Lineage (NCBI taxonomy): Eukaryota > Metazoa > Chordata > Lepidosauria > Squamata > Scincidae > Plestiodon > Plestiodon gilberti. Next base: position 83,611,051 of record JANXHW010000001.1, read on the forward strand.
CGGTCAACCTTGAAGTGCACTCACCAATGAGCCTGCATCCAATGCAGATGGAATACCACCGGCATTGTGCTCACCATGCCTTGTGTCAGTTAACAAATGTGCTAGCTGTGCACACTTTGCTGCATGAGAGTGGAAACGATGCTAAAAGTCTACTGGCTCTGCTGCTAGTAGGTAGACTGTTGAAGTGGAAGAATAGCCCATACCACTTCAGGGTTCACGTAGGGCATAATAACACTAGTGACTGCAAACCCCCACCCCCACCCCAGAATACTCCTGGTTTGAATTATACGTAGTAGGTTTACGGCCCAATCCTGTGTAGCGTGGGCACCGGGGCAGCACGTGCTACCCCAGCGCAGGGTGTCGCAAAAGTGCCGTAAGGCACTTACACAACGCCCTGAGAGCAAGCAGCGCTGGCGCTGCAGCCGGCACTGCTTGCCCCGCCATCTCCCTGGCCCTGCGCCAGCTGCCACAGATAAGCCCTACGCCAGTCAGGGCAGGGGCGGGCGGAGGGAGGATCGGGCGTCGAGGGAAGGCGGGGATAACGGGGGTCGAGATCCACGGTATCCAATGCTCCCTCCAGGCCGCAGATACGCCAACACGGTCGGCGTTACTGTGCGCGAGCTCTAGAGCTCGCGCACACGCGAGGAGGCCCATAGGGTCTCCTGCGGCTTACACGGGAGGGAAGGGGACAATCGTCCCCTTCTCCCGAGTTGTTCCCAGGGTGCCCCAGGGAAGCCTGGGAACTCGATAGGATATGTCCTGCACAGGATTGGGCTGCCCATCCCCACACACTAAATGGAATGCATGGGCTAAAACAAACAGTGTAAGCAAGCATTCAGTCTGTCACTGTCACTGTCATATACCAAGCCAAGCAGTGGCCTGTGTGAATAGGAATATTTTTCAAGGAAGTCATTCTATGTTAGTGTTACCTTGACAGGGGTCTCACCATGAACACTGCATTTCCTTTCAGGCCTCCATAATTCAAGAGAGACAAGCATATCAGGGAACGTTCAGAGGGAAAACATGAAAAAAATGTATAAAAGGCTCTGAAAAATCAGAATCACAGCAAGCAAACACATTCTGTCTGAAACTATAAAGTAGCTTCTGGGATTTATATAATGTCAACAGATAGATAAAGGAATGCTACAAACAACACTAGGCATTCATCAAGGACAGAGAAAAAGACCGAAGTGGCTAAGAAGGGTGGTGTTGGAATAGCATGGGGACAAAAACATGGAATAATCAGAAAGTACTGAGCAAGACTGGCTCTACCACTTAGTACGACGCAGTTTACATGAACAAAAAATTAAAACCCAGCAAAAACCAAAATGATCAACATTCATCAATGTGCTGATGAATCTTGATGCACCAAACACAAATTCCTTACATAGATGATTTGTAATATCTAGTTTTATTCATTAACTTGTTCTAGCACTGACATTCCCACCCAAAACATGTTGCATGAAAAGAAGCCCCATTGATTTCAATGAAACATAGTTCCACATAATTCCATAGCATATCTGTATGCTCAATAATGCCACTGATTTTGCAAGTCTTTGGAGCTTTGCACAAGAACAGACATATTTTATTTTATCAACTAGCATGGTAGCCAGTCATCCATTGTGAAAGTCATTTGGCAAGTGGCTGACCTGCTCTGATGTCACAATAGGCTTTTGGCAAGCAAAAGGTGTGTCAAACAATCCCTGTAGCGGCCCTTGGCTTGGTCAGAGAGCAGAGCTGCAAGCACCTGAGTTCCAAGAGAGACTGTGAAGTCCGCGACAGTGGAATTCTATGATCCCAACAAATTAACAGCCCAATCCTATCTGGGCTTTGTGCTGCAGGAACTCGCTCTCTGGCGGTGTAAAGCCCTTCGTGGCAGTGCAAAAGCTGGGTCAGGATCGCATGCTTCCAGGCCACTGGTGCAAATGGCCAGAGGCATGGCGCACATGCCAGTGACCCTGGAGGCTGCGCCAGTGTAGTTAAGGTGGCAGTGGGGAGCGGGAGGTTTGGGGGGGCATTCTGGGTTAGGACGGGGAGAGGGCAGGGCCCAGGAGCGAGCTGGAGGGGGTGGATCTCAGTGGCCAAGGCATATGCTGGATCTTATCCTTGATTTTCTAGCCCACACCACCGCATTCCTCTCCTCGGACATATGCCAGCAGAATAGCTGACGTGGGTCCGAGGAGACTCATAGTAGGCAGCCAGAAGGCCTGTACAAAAGAAGGCTGAAAAGGTCACTTTGTCCACCACTATGCAGCACCTGGTCCATTGGTGTGGCTGCATACTATAGGATGCTGGGGATAGGATTGGGTTGTTACTCACATCAGTGTTGCTTATAAAACATGGGCTGTAGAACAACATCTTGGAGTGCACATCAGTTGAGTTGCAGTTTTTCAAAACCTTTCTGGCCACAGACTAAATTGCTGCTGGGGGGACACAAAATGTGCAAAATAAGGGCAGGAGGTCGGGCTCAGTCGAGAGAGCTGCAGCCTTACATGCCTGATCAAGGCCAAGGACGGCAGTTCGAGACTCCATCGCTGCTGACAAAGCTGCAAAAAACCCTCTGTGTGTGTGTGTATGTGTGTGTGTGTGTGAGAGAGAGAGAGAGAGAGAGAGGAAGCTGCAGCTGGCACTCTGTGAAGGGGAGTTGCCTGTCAGTCAACGCACGTGAGGGGAATGCCAGAAAGAGGCCAGACCATGAAAGGCAACACCTGGAAAGAAGCGTCCTAAGAAAGATTAGGACATTTATTGTATTGTAAAAACCGTTAGCTTTAGAATTGCCTGCCTATTGTAAACCGCTTTGAATTAAAGTCAAAGGAGAAATCCAATGACAAGAAAGGTGGTATATAAATACTGGAATTATTATTAAATTATTAATAATGTCAGAACAAAATCCTGGTAGTGCACAGCCAAGAAGGGTAGTACAAACCAACCAAAAGATGGTAGTGCAACTGCCAAAAGCATAATATATTATTAACAGCCCAATCCTGTGTAAAGATACATGGCCGGCCGAAAGGGCCAGCCACTGTATCCTAAGCCCATTGCGGGCTGCCCCAGGGCTGCTAGGCCACACCTCGGGAGAAGGGGACATTTGTCCCCTTCCCTGGGTGTAAGCGAGCCCAGAGCCTATGGGCCTCCTTGGATGTACACCAGGTCCAGACCTGGTGTACATTCGGGGAGGTGGTGTAAGGCTGACCGAGGCTGGGAAAGGGCTTAGAATATCGGCAGAGCACACCACCGATATCCCTTCCCCCTCCCAGCCTGGACCAGCCAATGGCCACCCTCCCTCACCAGACCCCTGCCCCTGCACCAAGTGGCTTGTCCAGCGCAAGTCCGGGCCGTTGGGGGTGTGAGCTGTGCCAGCCTCCGTGCCAGTGCCACGTACACCCGAGTCATTGCAAACGTGCTTTGCAGCATGTTTCCGACACTTTAGAGCAGCGGAGCACACTCTCTGCCACTCTAAAGTTAGTGAGGATTGCGCTGTATGTAACACAGGGTATCAAAATCTGCAAAAGAAAGTTACAGGGTGAAAGAGAGCTAACATACAAAGATTACATTCAAAGTACAGTAATCAAACAGGCATCATGGATGGTCTTGGAATCCAGAACAAAGATCTGTGTTATTAATGGTGAACTGAAAGGGGCTAACAACATGTTTTCATAGAAATTTCTATGAAATTTGGTTCAAAGCAGGCTCATTCCTATTTCCTAGCATATCTATCCCTGCTTGTTTTGTAGCAAGGGAGGCCGTATCCTGAGAATAAATGCATGACATAATGAGTGTTTCTATGGAGACAAATCATTGGCAAAAACACTAAGTTTTATGATTTCACAGTTGGATTAAAGGGGGAAAGAAAATTAGTGTAGAGTGCAAGGAAAGCTTTTACTTTAACGCCACTTAAGGGAATACAGAAAACTGCAAAGAGAGAAAATTGCTTTCCATTGAAATGTTCTTTTCAAGTTTGACCCACTGTGAAAAACCCTTTTTAACACATATAATTTGGGCAATGATGCCTAACCTTTTTGAATATTCAAAATAACAACGATAAAGCTATTCTATCTGTGGAAGTCTTTAACAGCTTTAATACTAGATGGTTTACTAGAACACTAAATGTTTAGCTAGGAGTGGATTATTCTAAATAGGCAGGCTAATCCTATAGTATCACTATGTTGGCCGCCACTTCACCAGGGCTAATGCCAGTGTAAATTGTTGGGATCATATGGTTCCTCTGCAGCAAAAACAACTGTGCAAGAATAGAGGTGGAAACAAAAGCTAACATAGCAACACCAAAAGCCACTTCCATGACAACTCTGTTGCAGTGGCCAACCGATTACAATGTTGCTCACTGATGATACCCCAATGTTAGACATCCATAGAAAGCTCCGATCAACAGTGACACCCTCACATTAGTGGTGCATGGAAAGCACCAATCAGCAAGCAATGACACCCCCAACCCCCACCTCATATTAGCTATGCATGGAAGGTACAAATTAACATGAATCAAAAGCATGAATGCTATGATAGCAACATAGAAATCATCCCAAACCCTCTTCCACATAACATACAGTGTACATGGACTGCCAAAGAGAGCACATAACACTCACCCGATATAGTCCACCATAGCCCAGCAGTTAGAAGACTTCCACACAGAACCCCTATAGTTGACTAGATTTTCAGGAGAAAATTTGAGTCCCTTCACAGGCCATGTTCACAAAATTGCACAACAATACCAGGTCTGGGCCGAGGGCAAGCTGCACCTGAGACACACAAAGGTTTTGCAAAGGTTCAAATCAGAAAGCAGTAGATTCACTCTCTTTTTTTTTTAATATATTTAATTTTTATTAATAAACTACAAAACAAAAACAAAACAAAACAATACAACATACTACGAAAGATTACAGCAAGCGCGAAGCAGTAAATCCTACTTGTATACTATTATCTATTTTCTACTTCTAATATCTAACTAAGCCTATATCTCTAATATACTATTCATTAAATTCACACTTCATCACTCCTTCTCTCTCTCTCTCTCTTAAAGAATCTATAAGTGGTACCCAAATATTCATAAAAAGATTAACTAACTTTTCTTTTATCATCCAAAAATCTTAATTCCCACTTCAAATATTTTAATATATAAAGCCACCCCATTTTTCTCCAAATGTGTTAAAATAAAAACCTTCAAATGTTTCTTTAAAAAAAAACACCTATATCCCCTTTTTATATAAAATTCTTAAAAACAAATCACATCTTACTTAAGTCTTTTCAAATAATAAAACATTATTTTTCTTTTATTCACAAAAGGGTTAACTAACCTTTCCTTTATCATCTAAAAGTCTTAACTTCCACTTCAAATTTTTAAATTTATTAAGTCACCCCATTTTTTTCTTCAAATTTGTTAATTCATCATCAAAATTTTTCCATCACTCTTAATATAAGTTCCTTAAAAACAAGTCATATCTATTTGTTTCTTAATAATAAAACATTTTTGACAGTTTGCCATTACCCCTTCCATCCCTCCCCTTCCTCCTTCCTCTTCTTCTTCCTCTTCTTCTTCCTCTTCTTCTCCTTCCTCTTCTTCATCTTTGAATCTTTCCCAAAAGTCCCTTGTTTTTTAAATTGTATCCACTTTGCAATCTTTTCCACAGGATCATTCATGTCTTCTATATTCCTCTCCCGAAAGACAATCTTCAACATTTTTAGTAAAGTACTCTGCTTCTCTATCTCAAGTCTTGGTTTAACTCTTGCTACAGTGTCTTCCAATAAATCTTTCTCTTTATTGGGAGCAAGGGAGGCCGACGTAGAGTCTTTTAATTCACTCTCAAAGATTCAAACTTTTGGTGGACATATTCGTGGTCCTCTTGATTCTTTTGACCAACATTTAAGCAGGGGAGTTCAGTATTTCGAAGTCCCCAGTAGAATGCTCGCTATTTGTCTAACAGAGATGGTCAGGAGTCCTGCCTCAAGGCATGGGCTTCACCTCCTTTGTCAGTTTTCCCTTGTAGCCCCCATTGGAGCAGTGGAATTAAATTTCCTTGTGGGTGCTGTGAAATCCTAAAGCTGGGTTGTAATACTGAGATCAGGGTGTTGTTTGGGACCAGGAAAGTGAACTACGGGCACAATCCTATCCAACTTATGCCACCGTTGTAACCAGTGGCGCAGCGAGAATGGGAGGCTCCAGAACGGAAAGGGGATTCAAATCCCCTCCAAAAGGGGAATCCAAAGGGGATTTGAATCCCCTTTCCGTTCTGGGGCCTCCCATTCTCACTGCGCCGCTGGTTACAACGGTGGCATAAATTGGATAGGATTGTGTCCTAAATTGGTTTTATTCTGATTACCTGGATACAGAGTTTTACAAAAACAGGCAGGTGAAAGAGGAGAACATACTACCAACCTGGACTGAAATCATAAGGAACACTTTATCTACCTGCTTTGGAACACCCTGGCATCATAACTCATTCATTTTAGTTCTTATCTAATTGCATCCTTGCATGTCATCTTCTTCTGCATAGTATTACAGCTCTTTCACCCCAAGGTCACCTACCACATTGATCAGTAATCATTTTTCCTATCACTTGCACTCCTCCTGTATTTTATCCTCTGTATCACACCTGTCTCGTCTCATCTGTATCACTCATACAGAATCACCCTTGTCTCATCTAATATTACTTGTTTGACAAACTGATGGGCACAGGTCCTTTCTTTGCCAACAAGAGAACAGTCCTATAAAAACAGACTTGGAGTCCTGATGCAGGAGGGACTTTTGTCACCTGCTATCCTAGAGATTAAAGCAGTGATGTGGTAGGGAATGAAACCTAAACAACTTATCCAGGTCCCACTGTATTGTTCCACATTCTACCTGGTGTTGGTTGGTGGATTCTGTCAAGTGCATGCTCTCAGCTAGCAGGACAGACGAGAGTCTTTTCAGAGAACAACAATACTTAGAGTCAAATAAGCATGAGGCCCAGTTTTCTCACAATAAGAACGGTTGGGCAATCCAAGGTTTAAGGCATATAGTCCGAGTCTGGGGTCACCTAGACTAGTGAGCTACCCAGGCTGTGTGTACTTCAGAGACTTCTGTAGACACCACCGGAAGTAGGACTACACAACATCAGGCCCTGTGAGGCACATGCAGTAACAAGCCTCTGGAGTGGCATTGTGGTCTTGTCTGGTCACCAGAGCAGAATTTCAAGCAATAGCAAAGGACTTCAAGGATCCTGAGTGGGATACTGCTCATCATTCCAGACCTGGTCTTCTTAGATGAAGCAGCCACACATGGCCACCCTTGCTCTGATTGCAGATCTAATATTCAACAACCAGTTCCTTAGGAAAATGAATCCAATGCAACAGGTTCTGACTATATCTGGCATGGTAAGGCAAAAGTATAGTTAGTGTATTATTATTATTATTATTATTATTATTATTATTATTATTATTATTATTATTATTATTATTGGATTTATATCCTGCTTTCTCCCAAAGCGGCTTACAAAATTTTAAAAATTACAAATTTGATACATATGTAAAAAATATAAAACTCTTAAAACATTAATACATTCTTAAAAAACACAGTACAAGATACATAAACAGAAGTAAAAAAAGTTCTTAGAAAAAGGGGCTGGACCACTAAAATAATTCAAAAGTAAGCAAGCCACACTGGGGCTAGGTAGTAGACGCTGCAATCCACTGTAACTTTCGAACGGCAGAGCACGAGCTTCGCCGTTCGAAAGCATCACAAACGTGTCATATAGCACGTTTGGACTACTTTTGAGTAAGGGTGACCAGCGCGGAGGCCAGCAGCCCTCACTCTGGTGCCAGATCGACCGCAGCTGCCGCTGGGGAAGGTAAGGCATCCGCCGGCAGGGGCAAGGGCAGACCGGGCAGCAAGGGAGGGTGGTGGTTGGCCAAGCAGGCTTGGGAGGGGGTGGGGATGGCATCCCCCTCCCGTTCCCGGGCCAGCTCCGCCATTACACAGCCTCCTCGGATTTATGCCAGCTTAAGAGCTGGTGGAAATCTAAGGAGGCCCATTAGGGCCTCCCAGCGCTACACCGGGGTAAGGAGACAAACGTCCCCTTCCCCCGAGGAGACCTCCGGGCTGATCATGATCAGTCTGGAACAGAGATAGGATCCACTCCAGTGGGCGGCCCTAGGGATGCCCGCGAATCTTTACACTGGATTGTGCTGCCTGAATAACTAGCCTAACTTGCAACCATCTCACAAGAAGATGAGGAGACCTTCTGCCCCTGACTTTTCCCAACCCTTGGCTGGCTACCAGAAATGTGTATCCTGCTTAAAAGGAAAAATGAACAACTGATCTAGCCCCATTCAGCTGTGCTGCCTCCTTGGCTAACTTTGGACTGCTTCTTATTCATATGTAATGCAATGTAAGGAGGGAAGTGGGTAGAGATGACTACACTGTGGGTTAGACGTGAGAGATAGGAAGCTCCATGAGTTGCATAGAATATTCCACTTGGCTCTCCTTCTGAGATGATGGGGGAGCCAAGGTCTTCTTAATGACTGTGAGGAAACAGCTAAGTCTGAGGTCAACAGCAGCGGAATTCCTGATGGATTCTGTTCCTATCTCTGGCCTACTATAGTACAAATAGAAAAATTCAGAGGAAAAGACATTTGCTGAATTTTGTTTTGTTTGTTCCTGTAAACCACACCTAGGTCCTTCAGCTCTCAAATGAAACAACAAAATTCTCTCTTCATTTTAGACAAGGAATGTCATAGTATACACACTGCAAACTATACACTAGAGGTCACTATTATGATAAAATAAAATCTAGATTCTATAGGAAGCTGGAAGGCATTCATTATCTCACTCATAACGGTGGCAGAAAATGACAGACAAATTTAATTATGAATCAAATTATTTGGATTAGCCACTTAACAGAATCCAGGATGAGTGAATTTCTGACTTTTCAGTACTGGTTTTTACTATTCAGAAACACACACACGCGCGCGCACGCACACACACACACACACACACACAGCAAACAGATGTGCAATCACACACCCCTTGTTTGGCATGCGTTGAACCAACGAGGCTGAAATAAAATATGCTAAGAATAAGGAACTGTGGCTTATATATGCATGATGTCATCTGCACCCATGGAACTGCTAAAATAGCACCCCAGCTCTTAGCATTATTACATTGTCTCATAGCTGAATGAGGTGCATATAAAAGCACCATCCTCACAAACAAATGCATTGTACTACTGTAATTCACAAAACTTGAATTCCTGAAGAGAAATTCCTGTGACCAAGTTGGTGGTAGGGCTGCCCTGATATATATATATATATGCAAAATAGCCCTATAAACAGTAATATATTACATAACTCAGTGCAGTTAAAGAAAACGCCAGTGGGGTGAAGACTGGATGATTGGCAGCCTGAACTTTCAAAAATGTTTTCCTTATGGCACCACAAACAGTGGCTTGCACTAAGCCCCTGCAGCAAAGACCCTAACCCAGGCAAGATTAACCATACATTAATTTCCCAATACTCCGTATTCTCCAGTTCACAGTACACGATCGACAAACAAAAGGCGAGTGGAGAGAAAAAAAAATAGATTTCAATGAGTAAAGACCTTACTAATCCAAGAGAACGAGGAATATAAGTGTAAATACACAAGCAGCCATGTGGAGGTTAGTTCCACCTCATGTTGTGCCATTTATTTACAACAGCAACCTGCCATGATAGGAAGAAGCCTCCTGTTACTGTCCTGCTGCAAATCATGTGTGTTTGCACATGATTCAGAGACAAAGGCTTTCCCACGTGGTGTGGGGCACTGCAAATGAACAGCTACAGCCTGGAGGAGTTTCTGGAAATAGGTTTTCAGCAGCATCCACACAGGCATTTGTTCACATGGCTTGGATAAAAGAGGCAAAACATGGTAAGACCACCAAAAAAAAGAGAACAAGGATTCCCTTTCGAATCCACCATGGCACAGCACTGGGCTTTTCAGCCCATAATGAGCACCTGCACAAACTGTTAATTGCTCTTACCGGTGAAATAGGAAGTGGTGTTATGTTATCAAGCCTGGCCCTCCCTGCCCTGCCAGTGAAGTTAAGGAAGAGGAGAGAAGGCAGAGAGGGTCAATGATTATCTTGCCAGTTACTGAAGGAACAGGATTGCAGCATATTCTTTGGTAGCAGCACTACGGGAGGAGGAGGTCATCCCCCCCCTTTCTCTTGCTAGCTCTTTCCAGAAATAAAGAAGAGGGTGGGGCATTGGCTGGGTGGGGAGGCAGCAGGAGCAGGGCACCCACTGCCAGTTCACCACCTCCCCCAACCCACTACTCAAGTGGTGCTTCAGCCCACCTCATCATGGGTCTTATGGAATTGGACCTTGATTCTTCTACAGTGATGCCTCACAAGACAAATGCCTCGCACAACAAAAAACTCGCAAGACAAAAGCATTTTGCAAGTTTTTTGGTGACTCGCAAGACAAATTTTCTTGCAAAAACAATTTCGTCTTGTGGAACACTCAGCTCCTAAAGCCACAATCTATTCAAATGTTAAAGTATTCAAGAGGGTTAGCAGACTGCAAACAGTACAGCCCGAGGCCACACCGATTATCACCCGACAAATAGCTAATACCAGCAGAGATAAAGGCAAAGCAGAGATAAAACTTCCCTTCCCTTCCAGAAACGGTGTGCATTACTAGAGCGGAGCTCTGGGAGCTGTGAGTACTGTAAATACTTAAAGTAAATAGCACGGCAGGGGAGGTGACTCACAAGACAAAATTATTCGCAAGACAACATGACTCACGGAACGAATTAATTTTGTCTTGCGAGGCACCACTGTACTTCAGTATGATTGCTTTTTCACTGCCTGGCAATAGTTCTCCAGGGTTTCAGACAAGAGTCTTTCCCAGTTCTACTTTGAGAAGTCAAAGAATTAACTTGGGACTTTCTGCATGCAAAGTCAAGTCAGCCTCATCTTACACAAGGTTTAGAGTCTGAAGTTGGTGCATAATAAGGAGAAAATCATGTATAGCTGAAACTACCTTTTCAGGTAGTAGGAAAATGAAAAATGCATTTTCAGATTTTAAGAACTAAAATCACAGAATGGGAGACACACGAGAACTGAGAGGACTGAGGGAACAGCAGCTTCATTCTCCCATCTCACGCTCACCTCAGGACATATACTTAGTAAGTGGAATGGACGGTGAGAGGAAATGTTTATACTATTTAAACTTTTGTTTTTCTCTCTTTGTTTGCCTAGTGCGTATTCTTGAATTCACACAAATGGTGTGCATAAGGTGCAGGGCCAACCGTATGTGCTCTACTCTACCACTGAGCTATGGTCCACTCCCTCCCTAAGTATTTCATGCCAAGCAGGGCGCATCAAATTGTAAAGATTGGAAAGCAGGACACAGCCAGCCATGCTGTGTATTTCAGCTAGTGTCATTGCTCACACCATTGCAAATTAAACTGATCCATGTGATTTAAGACTTTCATGGCCGGCAGAGATAGACAAACTCATAATTTCCAGGGTCAAAGACCATGGTCTCTAGAAGAAATAAAACACATTTCTAACATTTTGTTCCAATTGTTTGGAACTTCGTCAGGGAACGTGCCTGCAAGCAAACACACACTGAACTGGTGGAGAGAAGGTACAGCTTAAGTACACATGTGTTAGACAAGGTAAGTAGTAAGTAAAGTAAGTAAATCCTTTATTGGCATATACACAACAAAACTAAAACAGTTTTGGCTGACATTGATCAGCCAGAAGAAGACATTTCAAATTCCCGGTTGCACAACTCAGTCAGCTTATACAACAAAGTTGCCACCACAGCAGTTCTTTCAGCAGAGGAGTCTGTTAAGAGATAGCAGATTTTTGCTCTATTGGAAAATCCCCTTCGAGTTCTCAGTACAGGGTCCAACAATCTTTGACAGATCTCAACATATAAAGGAGGGAGACAAGGTAATAATTGATGTTAATTGAATTAACTGCAACAGTCCTCCTTACTGCTGAGCCTCTTAAAGGAGAAGGAGGATCACTACAGAAAGAAGTTTGTCTTAAAGCAAAAGGCACCACCGCTATGAGTTCCCATCATTCAGGTATCAAAGTTTCTGTTGATGTTATGGGTGTGTTTTTGTATTTCGATAGCCTCTCAGTACATTTATTGGTAGTACATCCAGTTAGTTACAAGTACTTGCATTGAGTTGAACATTTGATGTCCTGTTTTAAGAGTGTGTTCTGCAATGACTTTTTTGTTTGGATGATCATGTTCCAAATGGCAATACCTTTCACATTCTTTAATTCTGGTGGCTACTGATAATTTCATGGTCCCAATGTACACCCGTTCACAACTATGCAGAATTCTATAAATTCCCGGTGTGTCCCAGGGATGTCTAGGATCCTTGGCATTGCGAAGTATTTGCTGTGTTTTCGTAGTTTGTAAAAAAATCATTTTAAAGTTAGCCTGTTGCAATATTTTTCCAATTCTGTCAGTGGTACCTTTAATATACGGCAGAAACACCTTGTTCATATTTCCAATCCTTCTCCTTTAAGAGGCTCAGCAGTAAGAAGGATTTCTGCGGTTAATCCAATTAACATCCAATTATTACCTTGTCTAAGATCCAATTATTACCTTCTCTCCACCAGTTCAGTGTGTGCAGGCACATTCCCTGACAAAGTTCCAAACAATTGGAATTAAATGTTGGAAATGAGTTTTATTTCTTCTAGAAATGGTCTTTGACCCTGGAAATTGTGAGTTTGTCTAAACTGATCCATGATTAGACAGCAAGAGGGCAGCTGACAATCACCTATTTGAGAAGGTTTAAGCCTAGAGAATTCTGCTAGTTTATTAGTTTACCTGGCCATCTCTAGTTCTGTGATTCCAAGAGTTAAGACTATTAGAAATTACTTCACTGGATGACCATCTATTCCAGTATTCTGTCTCCAGCAGCAACTTGCTAGTTCAGTTGCTCTCTGGACACTCACAAGCCAGGCACAAGGGTAACGGCCACCCCTTGTCATTTGAGTCCTAGCATCTGATATTCAGCTATAATGCCTCTCTTACATGAAATCTCTTACATGAAGGCTGCAATCCTATCCACACTTACCTGGGAGTAAGCCCCCTTGGTTATAATGAGACTTAATTCCAAGGAGACCTGCATAGGATTGGGCCGCAAATCTCCTATATAAATAATGCCTCTCTTACATGAAATGTGTCTAGCATGATGTTAATATTCATTAGTATCCATGAATTTATTTAAATTCCTTTTGAGCTTCAGAAGTTTATGGAGCAGCTCAACTCAAGTAATCTCCCAGTTCTTTTTTTTCCCCAGATGGAACACTGCTAGGAATACTGCTTGGAGTACACCCCATATGTAACCCCATATTGGAAACCGGAGTCTGCTGCCCCAGAAGCTCATCATCATCTGTAGTTCTGCATACAAGGATTCAGCAATAATTGATCTGTATAGTTTATTTGCAGAGTCTGAGTTGTCTTTTGTCAGAGGCTGGTTAAGAACAGAATTTACAGGAGTCTGAGCCAACAAAAGCCCAAACGAGATATTCCTCCTCCCATTGTATTCAATGGCATCTTCAAAAAAGTCTGCTAGACATATTCTATCTATGGTCCTCAAAATGCAAGTTATTTCTGCTTGTGTCTCTGACTGGAGAGGCTCGTTTAGTATTATTTGGGCCAAGGTTTCCAAGGGCTGTTCTTCTGACTTGGGAACAGAATGCGGCTCCTGTAGAGCCGAATATTCACCGAGTAAGGAAAGGCCCATCTTCCCCGCGCCTTTCCTTGTATGATGAAGCACAGAAAGACAAGAGTGTCAGCATGAATTTCCCATGGTCTGTCTTAGGCAGAATTTTGTCACAATGATAATGTTCATATTTAACGTTCCACCCTGAGCAGATCGTTCCGTTTTTCCTGACTCAGCAGCATAACCTGTCTAGGGCCTGCTCTCTGATTATTTGGGACATGCTTCCTGTTTTGTTTCCTCTAAAGCATTGTGGTTCCTGATGTTTTTGCACATCTTCGCTTGGCACATCCTGCCTAGGGATTTCTTATCGTCAGTGTTGACAATGTGTTGTGTCAGCTGCACCTCCTCACTCTAACTATGGGGAACTTCTTTTGCCTTACTGACATCACTTTAGTCTCCTCTGTGGAATAGATTTTGCCATTGACCTTGGACTTTCACAACCTTGTCTTACACTACAACATTAATGACCCAATCCTATTCTCCCCCCCCCCAGCTGGAGCAGCTGTGCCAAAAAGGCGCACTCTGTATCCAGCAGGGAAGGCGGAGCGAGAGAGTTCAGAGGGGAAAGGGGATTCAAATTCCTTCATACATAAGCCTCCTGCCCCACAATGGGTCTCCTCAAACCTACGCCAGCTCTTTAGCTGGTGCAAGTCTGAGGAGAGAAAGGGGGCAGGGAGGCTGTGGAAAAAGAGGATAGGATCCGGTGCCTGCCCCGGATCCACCCACTCCTGCAGCCTCCCCACCCCCTGTTCCTCCCCCCAGTGGCCAGTTTCACCCCATTCTGCCCTCCCCCATCCCCTCCTGCACTGGCTTACCTGATCCAGCAGGTGGAGAACACTTGCGGGAAGGTACCAGGTTTCCTGTCGGTGCTTCAGCAGCACCTTCTGCCGTAAACCATACTTTACGGTTGCTTTTTGGCAATCGGTGCTAGCAGAACATTAGTTCCGCCAGTGGAGCAGCCCAATAGCCTAGGATAGGGCTGCCCGTGATATAGATACTGGAGATGAACACACACACACACACACACACACACACACACACACACACACACACACACACACACACACACACACACACACACACACACACACACACACACACACACACACACACACACACACACTGTAAGACAGCTACACTACATGAATGAACATATCCAAGTGTGCTTTCTCTGTGGGCATCTGTTTTCAATACATGCTCCCTAAAAATATTTCCTCTAATGTAGGAACCTTTTACCTCTTTGAGCATTCCAAGCTAAGAGCCATTTCACCCATGCTGAAAACAGCATCCCTGTGGTCAATCCCCTTCTCTGCCATGACATCTATGAGCACTCAGCTCATAGCACTCACGATTCATATTGTGAATTTCCCCAGAAACAGCAGCCAGTGATGTGGAGAGGAGTGGAGAAACTGCAGCACACAGTCAGTCCCCTAGAACATCAAGCAGGGGAGGCAGAATTCACCTTCGAAAGCCAGGTACCAGATCTACAAGCTCTATGGAGCACTCGCTCCCTCCAACGTTTGAGCATACATCTTCCGTCAGTTTTCTTTTCAAAGGCTTGTGCCCCTGGCAGCAAAGCTGGCTCTGGCCACAAAGAGAGACCCACTAGAAGAATTTTGAGTGGAACATCTTGCAGCATCTTTCTGAGGTTTTCTAGGGCTTTTGTAAATTTGAAACAGTGCATGCGGGGGGGGGGGGGTACAGCATGGTGTCTAAATTCCCATCACAGAAGGAAGCAGTACATATTTTTAAATTTAAGCGTGAAATACTTCAATACATATGAAGCCGCCTTATACTGAATCAAGCCATTGATCTATCTGGGTCAGTACTGTCTACACTCAGTGCTGGCACCAGGTTGCTGATGGCCCTGGGGCAAAGCCCTGAACTGGGTCCCCATGATGCCCCCTGATGGCACATTGGACACCACCACTGGTACTAAGAGTTCCGGAGTCAGCCCAGCAAGGTGCGTCTTCAGATGGCTGTGAGTGCTCAGTCAGTGCCTAATCTGGACAACCCCAGTGCCACCCCTGTCTCCATCACTGGCAGCAGTTCACCAGGGTTTCAGACAGGGGGCTCTTCCAGTCCTACCTGTCAATGCCTGCCAGAGATTAAACCAGGATCTTCTGCATGCAAAGTACATGCATTGCTTTCCCACTCAGCTACAGCCTTTTTCCCATGCAAGTCTATCTGTTTAGGAGAAGTCTCATTGTTCCATGTGGCTCCTCTTAGTCAGTGTTTAAGGATTGGATCCAGAGAGCAGAGAATGGTGCTCCACTCATGGAATGGGCCTCCCATGCCCTTCTTCCATGCTGCAGGCCCCAGCACCCCTCAAAGCCAATTCTGAGAATTGGAAGACTTTGGAATAGTGTGAGTTATGGGACAGGGTACCAGTACCAAAAGATGTGGGAGCTGGCAGAAATTGCAACCCTTTGCAGTGTGTTTCCAGTTGCACAAGGAACCTCTGGACTTAGCCCTTTGAAATGTCATAGAAAATTCTGTCACTGCATTATATAAAAATGCTGAGAGCCACTACAGTGGAGCTTGTTAGTTTCCATGTGACATAGTACATTACCTCCTGCTCCCAGCATTAACATTAGCTATTACTATGAAAGCATAATTTCATGGTTCCACTTTTTCAGAAACAATGAAGGAAGGAAAAGTTGCTGTGAATGCTACTAGCGTGTTTTAAAATATATATTTATAAACAATAACAAAGACTAGCATAATAACATGCTAATCTAGACCTAATGCATAAATAATATGAATATTTTTCATATATAATTTTATAGGGATGATACCTATTTAACAGCCCAATCCTGTATAACTCTTGCACCGGTGTAACAGTAGATCCACCAGTGTAAGAGCACTTATGCCAGTGTAACTTGCTGTGTGCCAAAGGACGCAGGACAGACACTGTCATAACCCCCCTCAGATGCCGCACATGCGCAGTTTGGACGCGGGATGAATGCTGGCGTAACTTCACCAGCACAGGAGGAAAACGGTGTCCGTCCTGCGTCTGTCGGCGTATGGCCAGTTACATTGGCATAAGTGCTCTTACACCGGTGGATCTACTATTACACCGGTGCAAGAGTTACACAGGATTGGGCTGTCAAAAACGTATAAACCTTCAGAGGACGAGTTATGTTTTACAGTGCTGTTTCTTTGTATGGTGCTACAAATATAAGCCTGTATATTTGTAAACATAATGAGCACTTGGGCTAAAATGAAGAACATACATTTTAAAATAAGTAAATAAAATGCATTGTCCCATTGGTAACTGGTGGAGTCACATACAAGCCATTTTCCATGTCACTTTTGCTAGTAAACCATATTACCCATACACTTCAGAGGACGATTTTTTAGAAGCAATTGTTGTGAGATTGGAATTTGGAGTTGTGAATGAGCATGACAGTAGACTCAGAGCTTAGTCAGTTTGCCTGAAATGAACAAAAGAGAGTTAGCAAATGTTAAGTGTCCATGAAGCTCCTTTATGAGAGCCTCCATCAGGATCCTCAGTATTTCTACTAGAGAAGAGGGGCCAGGGAGTACTGTAAGTGATTCTTCCCCTCTTCCCCCTCTTGGGAGTAAGTGAAGAGGAAGGCTATATGAGATGGCAGATTCTGGTAGAGACAGAAAGTTAAGATTTCATCTGACAGTCTGGTATGAAAGCGAAGACGAAGAACTAGAAGGGGAACATGCTTGCAGAAATGTGCTGTCTCCTCCATCCAGTGCTTGAATCTGTATATTTGTAAATATATGTAAATACTTGCAAATTTTACAAAGACACCATAAGACTCCACTGATTCCTCCCCTAAAGGATGCCTGAATCACTGTTGCACTGCAGCTCCTGGATCTTTTCAGTGCTAAGAGAAGTGGGACACGAGCATATAGTGCTATTGCTGCTGTGTGTGTGTGTGTGTGCGCGCGCGCGCACGCACACACACAGACACACCTCTTTTCCAAGTATGACTCGCAGTCTAGAGTTCTGCTTTTCCCTATATGCTTACTATGGATTGCCATTTGTCTGCCAGACAAACCAGGTCCATATTAGGTGTACTTAATCATGGCTCATGATAATATTTGCATCATGGACAAAGTGAGTTTATACACATTTATCTGGCAAGCCAGAAAAAAACTTGCCGACCCAGCAGGATGTATAAGAAAGGAAAGATTCATCAAGGCATCATCTTTCCCAATGACGATAGTCACAAACCTGGAAAACACATGTCTTTGAAGAGGAATTTATGCTCACAGGGGAGTTTTCAAGCTCCCACTGCTATGACGGCTGATTGTGTTAGCATGCCTGGGACTATCAGTCATCAGCACAAGGATTAAGCAGCACTGACATCTAGTTTATAGGTGCCTGATATGCCTGTATAATAACCATAAATGGGACATTCACAAAAGCAGTACAATTGCTAGGAAAAGTGGATGCCACAAGTGCCCTAAAAGGAGGATTGAGGTGACTGGGTGGAAGGCAGATTCTCTATACCGCATGAGTTTGAAAAATTGCCCCATTAATAAGAAGACATTGGGGACTGCTGTGACACACTGCTGTGGGAAAGAGGCAAGGCAGAGAGGGAGGGGGAGAACCACATTCCTGCCTCCGCCACTCTTTTCCCCACAATAATGTCTTACCCTACATTCATCCCAAACTTGGAAGGTCAGGAAGAAGACTGTGCTTTTCCTTTCTCCTGTATTCTAGAACCTGTAGCTTGAAGGATTTCAGGAACCTATCAGGATTTCACCTCCAGCCCTGCTTCACACAACGTATCTATTTTTAAATTCAAACACATAAGTTCAGAACAATCAATCACATTCATACTCCACTTTCTTCAGTGAGCCGGAGGTATTCCATTTTATCCTCGCAACAACCCTGTGATGTAGAGTCAGCCAAAAGAAGCTGACTGACCTAAGGTTCTTGGCTGAATAGAAATGTGAAAGCAGGTCTCCCCAGTCCAAGTCTATCGCTATATCCATTATACCACATTGTCTCCCAAATAATCTGTAGATGACCCTTTCGTAGAATCCAGACAGTTGTAAGCTTTGTTGTATGCCAGTTTGATTCAATTCTTCTCCCTGTTCATACTAGACATATCCCTTTTGTGAGATGCCAGGGGTCATACCTACCAGTCCAGCCCCTTGGACCCTCAATGTTGTAGCTGGGTCAACCAAACCTAGGTTCAGGGTTGTTGGGGCCTGCCCTTTAAATAGGTCCAGCACACAAGCGGCGATAGCTGAGATGAGCAAGGAGGTACTGCTGAAACCGAAGCAGCTGAGCTCAACAGAGAGGAAATGGGCTTGGGAGGCAGAGGAGGGGTGGCTTCAGGATGGGGGGGGAGCAGAAGTGTCCACTGGCTGGGAGGTATGGGCCTGGGTCCCTTGGGCCTGCCACCGATTGGTTGGCAGAAAGTCAGACTGCCACCGATTGGTTGGCAGAGAGTCTTGGGTTCCTTGGGCCTGCCACCGATTGGGACCAGACCCCCCCCCCCCGTTGTGGAGCATCCTGCAAAGAAACCCCACCAGTCATCACCTGGGATTGCGTGCACACCTGGAGAGCCATGGCACTGATGACATCTCACCTGTTGGCTCTTGGATGAGCCCGCCCATGGGAGGTGGCCTGAGTTCCTACCACAAGGCAGAGAGCCGGCGTACAGGTAAATAGACTCCAGCTGCCGATGCTCCGTGTAGGCCGGAAGGAGAGTAGGAAGGAGGCTGACATTCCAGGTCACCTGGCAAGAAGTGATCGTTCAGGTAGGGGCATGGGGAGAGGCATCCACTGGGGGCCCCTGGAGCGATTGTAGCCAGAAAAGGAACATTGCATCAAGTTAAGGCTAAGCATCTTCTCTCTGCTGCCCCGGGGGGGGGGGAGGAAACAGGGCCCTGACGAGCATGACCCACCCATATGATGTTGAGCTTCCCCCTGGGTTGAAGTGGGGCCTGGCAGGCCGCAAAACCCCAGTATTTGGGGAAGGTTTTTTAACTTCAGTTCTGTTCTTTGTTTCCCTCTCAATATATTTTTTTGCATTGCATATTATAAATTTATTTTATTTACTTATTTATTTACAGTATTTATATCTCGCCTTTCTCCCCGAAGGGACCCAAGGCGGCAATTTTGGGTGTATCTTTATTTCTTTCAAATTGTTTGCGGTATGTTGAATCTCTAAAAAAGAAGCCATGAAAAACAGTGATTTTTAAAAATGTATCTCCAGAAAGCATCAATACTACTCTTGCTGTTGAACACATAACGACAGCTTTGGGGCAGTGAGTAAACTGTCTTGTGACAGTCTATATTTTTAACATTCTTTCCATTCTTTAAAAGCTGGAGCACAAAGGAAGAATAAATATGAGAAGAACGCAAGTTCCTTCTCCCACACAGGCTAGCTAAATACATTTTGATGGAAAATAATGAATGCAGTGTATTGTATTGCAGACAAAAATGATTGTCCGCATGCATGCAGTCATCACATGCGTGTGAATCAAATATCTCTCTCTCTCTCTCTCTCTCTCTCTCTCTCTCTCTCTCTCTCTCTCACACACACACACACACACACACACACACACACACACACACACACACACACACACACACACATTGGGCATGTCTCGTGGTGCAGCTTACTCTTTTCGCCATTCAGGCAGAACTGCTGCCTTCAGCCAGGCTGCTTACACCCCTATTAAATTCAGCCTAAGTGTGCAGAATTGTTTTTGTATTGCTATTGTATTGTCTCGCTGAATCTAGAACCACTCATGAGTAATGCAGGCCTTCTTAAGCATTGCTACTAAACACATGGAAATTGATTGAAAAACTCATGCACACCCTCCAACATTTCATGGATGAAAATATGCAGGGCCATAAGAACATAAGAACATAAGAAGAGCCCTGCTGGATCAGGCCAAATGCCCATCTAGTCCAGCTTCCTGTGTCACACACTGGCCCCACCAGATGCCTCAGGGAGCACAAGACAACAAGATAACCTGTTTCCCGTTGACACTCCCTTGCACCTAGCACAGAGAAAACCCACTTCTAAAACCAGGAGGTTGCTTATGGCTTGTAACCTGTGATGGTCTTTTCCTCCATGAATCTGTCCAAACCCCTTTTAAAGGCATCTAGGCCAGATGCCATCACCACATCCTGTGGCAAGGAGTTCCACAGATGAATTACACGCTAGGTAAAGAAATATTTTCTTTTGTCTGTTCTAACTCTCCCTCCACTCAATTTTAGTGCATGTCCCCTGGTTCTGGTGTTGTGTGAGAGGGAGAAGAATTTCCCTCTATCCACTCTCTCCATCCCATGCATAATTTTATAAGTCTCAATCATGTCCCCCCTCAGGCGCCTTTTTTCTAGGCTGAAAAGCCCCAGACGCTGTAGCCTTTCCTCATAAGGGAGGTGCTCCAGCCCACGAATCATTCTGGTCGCTCTTTTCTGCACCTTTTCCAATTCAACTATATCCTTTTTGAGGTGTGGTGACCAGAACTGGACACAATACTCCAGATGTGGCCTTACCATCGATTTGTACAAAGGCATAATGATATTGGCTGTTTTATTCTCAATCCCTTTTTTAATGATCCCGAGCATGGAATTGGCCTTCTTCACAGCCGCCGCACACTGGGTCGACACTTTCATCGATCTGTCCACCAGCACCCCAAGATCTCTCTCTTGATCCGTCACAGACAACTCAGAACCCATTAGCGTATATGTGAAATTTTGGTTTCTTGCCCCAATGTGCATCACTTTGCACTTACTGACATTGAAGTGCCAGCCTATCCATGAAGCCAACTGAAGTGGTTGCCTCAGGCAGATTGATGGCAGGGGGAGCCCATCTCTGTCCAGCTACTTGACTCCACTGCTCCTCTTTCTCCTTCCGCTCCCTGGATTAGAAAAGGAAGAGGGGGACAGAAAGGAAGAGGAAATGTGGAAGGGAGGGAGGTTGGAGCTAGAACATGGGAGAATGGAAGGAGCACAGGTTGGCACATCATTGGGTAAGGGGGGCATCATGTGGCATGCCATCTCAGGCAGCAGGAGGTCTTGGGCCAGCCCTGGAAACAGGGGTACTCCTGCCTGCTTGCAACACCGCTGCTCTCGCATCAAGGAGCAGAGTACAATGCAGAACTATAGGCTAATGATGAATATGTGCATAGGCATTGTGTACAAATGTGAGCACACAAGAAGAGCCAGGCTGAGTCAAGGGTCCCTCTAGTCTGGCATTTAATCTGTTTCTGCTAGTAGTCACCCAGATGCTTCTAGAAAGTCTACAAGCAGCATGAAAATAAGAGGCTCCCTCTTGAATACCATCAGTCACTGGTATTCAGAGGCATAATGCCTCTGAATGTGAAAGTGCCACATAGCTTTGATAGCTATAATGACTGTTAATAGTCAAGGTCATCCGTGCCAGTGGCCATCAACACATCTAGCAGCAGCAAATTCCACAAATATGTGTTGTGTGAAGAAGCACATTCGGTCTCCTCTGGGTAAGGGAACATTCAAGTAACTGTGGATAAGCAGTGCAGGCACAGGTCCACATGGACGCTGGCTGCAGGATCGGGTCAGGGAAGGGTATTAGGATTTGGCGGCTGCCACTGCTGCTGAATTCGCCCCCTTTCCAGACCCAATCCGCCCTCCCTCTGCCACCATTCTGCCCTTATTCTGACCTCATTCCACCCTCCCATACCCCATCCTACTTCCCCTGCCAACTTACCTTTGTCGGCGGGCCTTCTCCTGGCCAATAGAGAAGAGGTCGATTAACTCTGTGCGGGGCCACTCTGGCCTCACCACTGGCAGGCCGGTAGTGTGCAGCTCCGTGCACTGCCAGCACGCCATTTGCAATTATCGTAAAGCGTTCCCTGCCAAAGGAGTAGGAACAGGTAATGCCCCGAGGCCCTGCCATGTGGCATCACCCAGAAGCCATGCCCCGCGGTGACGTCACGCAGTCCGTGAGTGGCCGAAATTGGCCCCTGGGGGCGGGCAGGAGGGCAGGGAACACATCTCCGACCTCCGGAAGCCTTGGCAGCGGTGCTGCCAAGGGCATCGAAAAAGGAAGAAAAACAGTGCGAAAAGCCACCGCTGCCGAAATGCCTCCGCGGGGTGAGTGCTGCCCCCCCCCGAACGTGCTGCCTTTCCCCCACCCCCTCATTCCTACAGCTCTTCCCCCTGCTGTCAGAACGCTAGTTCCAATGGTGGAGGTGGGACTAGGATAGGGCTGCCTACGTTTTTTGCAATATGGTCATAAAATTCATTTTCTCTTGCCTTATTGTCAATTTACATTTGTTTTTCCCAGATTTTGTGCTCTTTTTGTTCTCATTTGGCCAGGTCTTCCACTTTTTAGAAGAAACCTTCTTGTCCTTAATGGCTTCCTTAACTGTGGTCATTAATCACACAGTCAGCCTCTTGAAGCTGTTTGTTCCTTTCCTAATGTGTGGGATACATTTCATCTGAGCTCTATTATAATGGTTTTAAATAACCTCCAGGTGTCCTGAAGAGATTTGATCTTCCTGATTCTTCTTTTTACAGTAACAAAAAAACAACAACCCACAAATATTCCTTTGTTCGTTGTTCCTCTGTTGCAGCCGTCTGACCATTTTTGACTTTCTGAGCAATGTATGTTTCTGTATGTTGAATTTGATAGTATTGTGGTCACT
The DNA here is from genome assembly GCA_026170595.1 of Plestiodon gilberti rubricaudatus. Classification (NCBI taxonomy): domain Eukaryota; kingdom Metazoa; phylum Chordata; class Lepidosauria; order Squamata; family Scincidae; genus Plestiodon; species Plestiodon gilberti. The sequence continues at coordinate 83,634,413 of JANXHW010000001.1, forward strand.
GTTCCTATGCAGTTCACATCAAATCCTGAGCAGTACTTTTACTTGCTTGTTTATTTATTATTCATTCACTCTTTCATTCATTAACTAGCAGCCCAATCCTGTCCCTTGTCAGTTCATAGCATGCAGCGCCACCGACAGAGCTCATGCTGCATGCTATTGTGGGGGTTGATCAGACAGCCAGTGAGAGGAAAGTAAAAATATTGTTTTTATTTACCTCCTGGTAGGCTGCCTGGTCACCGATGGGTCTACTCAGACATATGCAAGCTATGTTGCTAGAGTAAGTCCAAGGAGAGGAAGTGGGCAGGTCTGGGCTGAGAAAGGGAGATAGGATCTGGTGTGTGTGACTGCACTGAGAACCACCCCCTCCCTCCCTCAAACCACCCCCTGGGTTGGCCCACTGCCCACCCCATCATCCCCCAAACCGCCCACTACTGCCCCGTCCGCCAACTTACCTGCACTGGCAGAGCATCCAGGCAGTTCTGGCACATGCACAGAGCCTCTAGCCATTTTTACCAGTGGCTCCATAGTGTACAATGGCAGCACGACATTTGCACCATCGCAAGGTGACTTATGACAGTGGATTGCTAGATCCGCTGCCGTAACTGACCGATAGGATTGGATCATGAGGCTGCAATCCTATACACACTTCCCTGGGATTCTCTGGCAATCCTAAACGCACTTCTCTGAGATTAAACTCAATGGGGTTTACTTCTGAGTAGACATGCATAGGATTACACACTGTAATTTAGGATGAAATTCTATACATATTGACATGGGAGTATAATAGCTAACAAAATTAACCAAAAACATACCACTTAAACCAGATAAAAAATGAATAAAACACTTCAAGAAGAAAAAGAAAAAAAGAACAATAGAAAAATAGTACCCACAGCCAAAGGGGATAAAGCACCAAGGCTGATAAATACCATACAATGTCAAACTGGATGGATTTTGCCTGGCATCAAAAACATAGCAAGGGCCCTCTCTAGTGTCAACCCCTCTCACCTGTGTAGTTAGGGATACCCAGAGAAAGGCCTCCGAAGATTATCATAAGTGATGGACAGGTCTTTATGGGAGCAGGCAGACCTTCAGATGCTCTGACCCCAAACCACAGGCTTTAAAGGTTAGATCTTAGGGTCCTGGGCACGACAATTTCACACCATATTGTGGGCACTATTTAGAATTAAGTGATGAGGCACTTCCCCTTGTCTTAAGTGTTTCCCAACCCTCATAATCCTACTGAATCATATATGCCCAAATCCTAAAGGTACCCACTTCACATAGGAAGTTATATCCTTTCTTGACCTTTCTTCTGGAGTCAAATCCTAAGCCTGCTGGGCTATAGCTTCAGATGGGCATTAACCCAGCTAAGCATAATTAGCCTTTCTCTGCCAGGTAGATTGGCTTGGCATGATGCTGGGTGTGCTGTGATCAAGCACAGTGGAGCCCTGCTGTAAATCACGCACATATTTGCAGATTCATGATGTGCTCTCTCACTCTTACAATGGCCAAACCCATCTCTTCCATGTTCTCCTGATTCCCCAAGTCATCAGGCAAACATAGCTTAGGAAATCCTGACTTACATAAATAAAACCAATCAAACTAGCTTATATTCCTGATACGAAGGCAAAGGAAAATATTATTTCTCTACATAATCAAACCTAACATGTTCTCTCAAATCCTAGCTTCTTGATTCATTTTGGTATTTATTTATAGATAGATATAGGAGCTTTAGAGATTAATGGCAAAGGATGAAAGCCGATTTACCCGCAACATCTTTCTGAAAGTTTTTCATTTTTAAAATAGTCGGCTTCCTTCTTGAAGCTTGCACTTCTCATCAGCCAATCAACTGTAAGGTAAAGAGACAATTTTATTTTCCAGAGCTATGGGAAATAAGTAATCCATTTTTTTTAAAAGAAGTTACAGTTCCAAGAAATGTAAAACCTTGCAAGGAGCTATGGAGTGTATTCTGTGACAGCAATGGGGAAATCTGTCATGTCCCATTTTTAGATTCACATCTTCCTAGAAATGTTGTTGAACTTGAGACTGCCATTTGTAAAACTTCCTCAATGGCCACCTGTATTTAAAAGAAGCATTTTACACTACAAAAGCACCCCACAAAGAAATGAGCAAATTGCAAATGATTTTTTTGAGTATGCAAACATCCAGTTTTTTTAGTAGCCAGAAGTCATTTCATTTGTTAAAACCTTGCAAATTTTTGCAAATATATATATATATATATATATATATATATCATTGATTGGCTTCCCGGTTTCTAGGATTGGCTAAGTCAGAAATATGGATTCTGCTCAAGCAGAAGGTAACCCTGGGTGCCCTCCATTGTCTAGAATTCTTCTTCCTAGTAGCACAGAAATTCTTTGGTAGCTGTTAAAATTAGCCATTATATCAGCAGGCCCCTTAGCAGTCAACTTATATGTTACATTAGACCTCTCTATAAATGAGAGACCACACACACACACACACACACACACGTCACTGGAGACCACCAGGAGGAGCATGATTCAGCATACCCTCATCTGACTTTCAATTAAAGATGGGTATAAATCTTTTCTACATTATAAGGGTGGTTTGCAGATTCACTCACTACGTCTACACAATCATTGTGACTGGGTGAAAGGGATGTAGCACAGTGGTAGAACACATGTCTTGCATACAGAAGGTCCCTGGTTCAATCCTTGGTATTTCCTGGTAGGGTGGGAAAGACCTGTATGAAACCCCAGAGAGCCACTTTACTTACCCAGAAACTCAGTAGACAATATTGACAGCCAAATCCTACCCTGACCACACTACAGGTGGGCCCCCATATCCGCTGGGGATATGTTCCAGGCCTCTCCGTGGATACTTGAAACCGTGGATAAGAGCAAACACCCCCTCCACGATTTCCTGAGGGCCCCCCACCCTGCCTCCCCTGCAGGCAGGCATGCTTGCCTCCCCCCAACTCTTATTTTTCTTTCAGCAAGCTTTGTTTCTTCCTTAAAACAAACAGAGAAGCAGCCTCCATTGCAGGCAAATAGAACAAGACTAAGTCCTAGAGAGGCTCTGCAAGGTTTCTGTTAACCTTGCAGAGCCTCTCTAGTACTTAGTCTCGTTCTACTTGCCTGTAATAAGCAGCCAGAGGCTGCTTCTCCTGTTTCTTTAAGGAAGAAATGAAGCTTACTGGGAAAAAAGTAAAAGCCTGGGGGGGGGTCCCCACGATCCGTGGATAACTGAAACCGTGGATAGCGAATCAGTGGATATGGGGGCCCACCTGTATAGCATGCAGCTGCGCCAAGAAGGCACCTCAACGTAAGCAATTTTTAAAAAAAATTACCTCCACATAAGCCTTCAGGCTCCCTATTGGTCTCCTCAAACTTATGCCAGATATATAGCTGGAGTAAGTTCAAGGAGAAAAAAGGAGAGGGATCAGGTAAGGGAGAGGGGATAGGATTCTGTCGCATGCTGGTGCCACTGGGATACACTTCTCCCTCCCCCATCTGCCCCTGCCCTCCTCCTCCCAACCCCAAAACTACTCCTGCCCCCCTCCCTGCCCATGACATGCCACCAATTTACCATGAGTGGTGGAGCCTGGGGTCTGCAGCTGCATGGCTTCAATGCTGCTGCCACTTTTTAGTGGCAGCTTTGACTGGCCCAGTGGCAGTGTGATTTTTGTGCCATCACTGGGCATTTTGCAACAGTGCTGCTGTCAAGATCTTTCACCTGATCTGTCACAGACAGCTCAGAACCCATTAGGGTATGTGTGAAGCTTTGATTCTTTGCCCCAATGTGCATTACTTTACACTTGCTTACACTGAAGCGCACCTGCCATTTTGCTGCCCATTCTCCCAGTTTGGAGAGATCCTTCTGGAGCCCTTCACAGTCCCTTCTGGACTTTGCCACTCGGAAACGTTTAACGTCATAAACTAAATTTTATGCGAGTTATCTTGAATTGTAGAGAAAGGTAGGGTATACATCTTTTTAAATAAATAAAAATAAAATCCTGTCTGCTGCTGGAGGAACAGGAAACAGGACAGGATATTGCCTGCCTACTTCTTTCTCAGTAAGTGCTTCTGCAAAGTTGTTCCTGCTTATAAGAACATAAGAACATAAGAAGAGCCCTGCTGGATCAGGCCAAAAGCCCATCTAGTCTAGCTTCCTGTATCACACAGTGGCCCCACCAGATGCCTCAGGGAGCACAAGACAACAAGATAACCTGTTTCTCGTTGTCACTCCCTTGCACCTGGCACAGAGAAAACTCACTTCTAAAACCAGGAGGTTGCTTATGGCTTGTAACCTGCGATGGTCTTTTCCTCCATGAATCTGTCCAAACCCCTTTTAAAGGCATCCAGGCCAGGTGCCATCACCACATCCTGTGGCAAGGAGTTCCACAGATGAATTACACGCTGGGTAAAGAAATATTTTCTTTTGTCTGCTCTAACTCTCCCTCCACTCAATTTTTAGTGCATGTCCCCTGGTTCTGGTGTTATGCGAGAGGGAGAAGAATTTCCCTCTATCCACTCTCTCCATCCCATGCATAATTTTATACGTCTCAATCATGTCCCCCCTCAGGCGCCTTTTTTCTAGGCTGAAAAGCCCCAGACGCTGTAGCGTTTCCTCGTAAGGGAGGTACTCCAGCCCATGAATCATTTTGGTCGCTCTTTTCTGCACCTTTTCCAATTCAACTATATCCTTTTTGAGGTGTGGTGACCAGAACTGGACACAATACTCCAGATGTGGCCTCTGTAGAAGAAGAGGAAGAAGGCAAAATGTGTGAAATGGATAAATACATCTCACTTGAAACTGTAACTGGACTCCTTGGCTAGCTCAGCCATGAAGCAACCTGACGTGAGTTGCATCAGTTACAGATGGGGGCTCAAGGGGACAGCAGATTTGGGGTGCCCCTCACCCCAAGTCTGCCACTGCCTCCCTCCGCCACATTGATCTGCTTCCCACTTGCTTGAGTGAGAGGCAATTCATCCATTTCCTTAACTGCTCCATTGCACAATTTTCACAAACCCAGAAGTAGGCTTCTGGTTTTATTTACAGGAAACTAATACTTTAAATAAAACCAGAAGTCCCACACTTCCAGGTTTGTCAAAACTGTGCAATGGAAGATGGTAAGAGGATTTTTTTTTCTATTCAGCAAGCATGGCAGAGGACCCAAAGTGGACCCAAAAGGAGCATTGGGCTATGTCCCCCTGTTGCACTGCCTGCAGAGATGAAGAGAGGAAAGCCTTGTCCATTCACTTTATGAAATTAAAAGCAGCATGTGAGCAGGTACTGGCTCTGGAGTGAGACTGCACAGACATACTACAAAGTTTTTAAAGTGAAATTGGCACTTCCCTAGACCCCTCTACAGTCCCACCACAAATTCAAGAACAAAATGAAGCAAAATTGACAAATTCCTTGTCAATTTCACCTCCGGGGGGGGGGGGGGGTTTGTTGTTGTTGTTGTTTTGTTTTTGCCTTTAAAAAAGTAGCAGGACTAGTGAACTCCAGGAATACTGTAGCAGAAGGATGGCATTTTAGAACAGACATTTTGAAAGGCAGAGGGATGGCCAGGTCATGGAAATAGGTGGGGATATTACGAAGCATCACAAAACAATCTTCAGCCACACCTCCAGATCAGGCGAGGCAAAGAAAATAGTGTGTTGGGGTCAAAGATTATAAACCAGCACTTTAAGAAAACACAGGATGATACCTGGGAGGGAGGAAATATAAAGGTTTTGGAGAACATTATCTGGATTCTCAGGAAAAAATGAGTGACCAAATGGGGTCACTGCTACTAGACACCTAAGGCAAGTGTGGAAGGGTACAATTGAGAGGGAGCCCAAGTCAGGGTGGATCTCCAGGCCTTTGCTGACGGCAGGAGCGGTGATGTCATCCACAGAGCAGAGGTGCTCAAGTGCTGCCTTTGAATCTTTTTTTTCAAAGGATCTCAGGGGAGAAGAAGCATCAGAAGGTGGCAAACAAAAATTTCTCTAAGGACGTACAGTATGTTAATGTCTTTCCCAAGGTCTTTCTGAGAGGCAGTATGTAGCTGATGTTACATTATAAAGCTATAATTCTATACAAATTTACCTTGGAGTAAATCCTATTGAACTCAGTGGGGCTTAATTCTGAGTAAATATGCATAGGCTAATGCATCTAATATACCTTTTATATTATCTGAGTTTCTTAATTCCATTTTTCAATTTTTATGCATTTGCTTTAAACTATTGCAGCTCATTCAAAAAGTTTGGAATGAAATTACCTAATGTTTTAAACGAACTGTAATAAGATTCAAAATAGAAATGTGGCAGAAAAAGAAAACATTCTGATGAAGACATTAAAGTGGGGGGGGTTGTATAGGGGGTGCCTTTGGTGGTATCATGGCTATAGGATGTCATGACAAGCTCCTGTACTTCAGAATTTATGGTACCTCTCTACCACTATGAGTGTATAATTCTAATGTGAGATTATCACATGGCACCACCAGTGCTGGTCAAAAAGCTAATTTGTTTGAACCCACTTTTTGCTTTCTCTCCATTGCTGAATATGTATCATGACCAGATAGCTGCTTCTTATTTATATATATTTATTTATTTATGTTAAAATATTTTTATCCTGCCTCACTCCCAAAGGACATGAGGCTGCACACAACAAGTTTTAAATCACAATGCATCATGGAACCAATAAAACAGCAATACAGCTGATCATAAACCAACACAAGAGGGACAGAACCAGACAAAAACTAAACATTTTTACAGCACAATCAGACTTAACTTTTGTGTCAGTTTAACCAGCAGTGTAGCGAGAACGGGAGGCCCCAGAATGGAAAAGGGATTCAAATCCCCTTTGAATTCCTCTTTTGGAGGGGATTTGGATCCCTTTTCCGTTCTGGGGCCTCCCGTTCTTGCTGCACCGCTAGTTAAACCGGCACAAAAGTTAAGTCAGATTGTGCTGTTAGTAACATAACAGTATGGTGGTGTCCCAAAAGAGACTCATTTCAACTGCATCAAGGATACTTTGTTGGTTTTTTAATAAAAGAAACAGAAAACAAAACAGATGTGCATATTTTTCTCTGTGGGCATTGTTCTTTGTGGGCATTCTTCTTGTGCGAATACATGACAGTGGGCTTTTTTCTGTGTGCAATTTTCCTGTGGACTTTTTTTCCTTTGGGCTTTTTTCCTAGAACCATTTTTGTCAATGGATTTTCATTTTTACCAAGGCAGTTTCAAATTTATTAACATAAATCTGGAAAAACATTTGGATATACCTACAAACCAGGGCTTGGTGATTTGTGCACATGCTTAAGGAAATATGCAACTTATAATTATTGCTTTTACCAAAATATCCAATTTAGTTTCAACCTACCAGAGCTTGGTATGATTCCCTAATGGCCTTTGGTGCTGAATCTGTTGTGTTGTACCCTAGGACAGGGGTTCTCAACCTTTGGAGGCCCGGGTACCCCTTATCATGGTCCAATTTTCTGATGTACCCCCTGCTAATTCACTGCTAATTAATTGGATTAATTAATTAGGTAATTAATCGTTAAAGTACTAAAACCATTTTAAATATGAAAAAGTGTCTTATTTAACTCTGTGTATGAGTGTGTGAGAGAAAGACACATGCAAGGATCTCTTTTTTTCCTCCAAGTCAAACTTCCCAAAATCAACTCCACCCTCCCCCACCCCACCAAAGTACATTTTCCAAAGTACAAAAATAAGCCCAAAACCAAAATCAGAGAGACAGAAGGGCTCCAAAATATTTACAATTTAAAAGCCATGTTAAATAACACTTAATTAGCTGCTGATGGGGCAGATAAGGGGCAGGGCTTGGCGTACCCCCAGCAAGAGGTCCGCGTACCCCTAGGGGTACCCGTACCACAGGTTGAGAAGCTCTGCCCTAGGACTCAATAATCTCTAGCAGTTAGTTTAAATTACTGTAGAGGTAAAAAGACTTATTAAAGCTGTTCCACATGGACACAAAAAGAAATGAACAAGAAGGGGATTTACATGACGCCATGATTGTTTGGTTCAGAAGAAGTATTGCGATTGGGTTGTCACAAGAATGTGTTTCCTCTGACAACTCAAAGGGATCTTTCAGATATAAAAGGTACCATTGAATTGTTTCAGACAAGTATCATATTCACTATTATAGAGGAGCTGATAGACCACACACATGGAGATGTTATGTGAGCAAAGTCAACAGCCTGGCTTCATGCAAAATAAAGTGTACCAAACCTATTGAAATCAATGAGCTTAAACTTGCCCTGTTGTGTACTGGGTCAGGTTGCTCATCTATGGAACACTACAGTACTGTATTTCTTTTCTAACAATGCCTATGCCTGCTGTTTTCAGGTAGCTCGCAAGAAAGTCAAAGGAACCTTAATACATGCTTCTGAAGACTCATGGAAGCTGTCAAAATAGCATGCATGCTTGGAATGACGAATGATCAAAGGATAAACATATGTTGCTCAGACGTTAGAGAGAAAGAGCTAGGAATGTGCCAAAAATACATGGATATTCTAATTAATTCTGAGATAAAAGGAGCAGCTATATGCAATTAACAGCCGGATCCTATCCTATGCATAGCTTACTTAGGAGTAAATCCCATTGAACCCAGTAGGCCTTGCTTCTGAATAAACATTTTAGGATTGTTGTGAGTGAGAAGCTCACAGTTTTTATAAAGAAAAAAAGGTCAACTGCACTGGCTGCAAATATTGATAAAGGAAACATAAGGAGAAAATGTGTTCATATCTTGGAGAACAGATGTGCAGCTGGCAGCCTTGAGTTTCAGCCCCCAGAGCAACTGTATCTGCCCCCCAGAAACTACCAAATTCTAAATAAGGTATAGTAAACATTGTTTACTAAATAAACATATTTATTTGTAAGGAAAAGAAGCAATATTCCACCATGTTTCTTTCATAAAGGTTTGTACAGTGATCTCATGTACATTCTGTAAAGACAAAGGACCACTGCCAGTCTGCCTCATGGGTGGAGCTTTCTGAAAGCACATCTGTTTGTCAACCTCAGACTATGATCTCACACCACCTGAGTACACAGGCTCCATACATGTGAATCCCTGTCTGGTATGTGATGCCAACTTCATGGGCAGCCCAATATTCCATAACTTTCCAGCGCCAGAATGAGCGTTCCAGCGCAGGAAGAGGTCGCAAACGTAACATGCCATTATGGCAAACGTGCCGTAAGGTCCGGCACTTCAGTGACAGACCTGGCCGCAGCCAGCAGCGGATGGTAAGTCTCCCACCACCGGCCGCTGGGGCGGTTCGGCCACCCGAGGAAGAAAAAGGCAGGAAAATGGGGGATAAGATCTGGCATGTGCAACTGCCACTGGAATAACCCCCTCCATCCCCTGACACACCCTGGTTCCTCCCCCAACATACCACATATGAACTGAAATCAGATTTAGCAGTTATTTTACAGTAAGTGATTTACTTACTCAAAAGCCCAACTGTGGTTGCAATCCTATCCACCTACTATGAATACAATGGGATTTACTATTCTAAGTAGACATGCACAGGATTGTGCTCTGAGTTCAGTGGGGCCTACTCCCAGGAAAGTGTGCATAAGATTGTAGCCTTTGAGTAAGTAAGTTCAATTGAATGCAATGGGTTTTACCTGCAATAAACATGCATAGGATTGCATTGCATCCTACCTTCTGTAGCATTTTTCACTTGAATGTAGACCAAAAGAGTTCACAGCTTATCATCACTACTATTGCAAAATGCATTACAGCTATCTTCTTACAAAATACATGGCTATAGTTGATCTTAGAATTTCATAATTCTGTGGCATGGAATCTTTCAGTCACCACAGAATGCAACCCTCTAATGAATACTGATTTACTAAAAAATAGGAAACAGATGTTGTATGCCAGGGAAACTACTGCCAGGAAAATAAAAGGGCCAGCCTTGGATTTTTTTTATGGCTTTGTGATTACCACTGTGACATCCACTTGACAGCATGTGAAACTTCTGAAAACCAATAGTTCCACCCCAAAAAGAAAATACCATATTGTCCCGAGTATAGGACACTCCTGATTATAAGTCGCACCCTTAAAGTTTGGTGCTATTTTTTAAAGAATACATTTTTAACTTTTTTTAAACTGTAATATACACATTAGTAGAACAGTACAGCTTTAGTACAGTTAAAGGCATAGGCACCCTGTCCCTTATTGAATCTGGGCACTCTAGTATTAGTAGCCTTCCCAGATCCAAAGGGGGACAGAGTGCCTACCTTTTAACCTTTGGAATTTGGGCAGGTGTCGCTTGTTGCACCCTTCCATGATGATGAGCTGCACCTGCCCAAATTTCAATGAACAGCACAATCCTATGCATATCTACTCAGAAGTAAGTCCCATTGCATTCAATGGGGCTTACTCCCAGGAAAGTGTGCATAGGATTGCAGCCTAAAGGTAGGCACTCTGTCCCCCTTTGGATATGGTAAGCCTATGCAGGAGCTCTTGCTCTCAACTTTCAAACTGTACTCTCAACTTTTAAACTGCAAGATCAATAAATATCTTAGTTTCCACAGAGTCCTGGGGTTGAAACTTAAGGGTTAATTTTTTCAAATGTTTCCAGAGGCTGCTGAGAGATAATGATCTCTCATGGTATTCAGCCATTTAGCAAGTGATTAAGAACTGCAAGGAAAGGCTTGAAAACACAGTGCTTTGCAGTTTAAAAAGAGAGAGAGAGAAAAGCCCCGTTTTATCTTTGAAAAGAGACTCGGAGAGGCTTGGTTTGAAAGCACTTTGCATAAAACACTAGGCAGAAACGCTAGGCTTTGATTGTAGGGCGCACCCCCTACTTTAAAGACTTGCCTTAGGGGATAAAAGTGAGTCTTATACTTGGGCAAATACGGTATTATAAAAACTGAAAAAGGGGGAAAACTGCTCATAACTGGCCACTGAGAAAAGAACTGGAGAACCAAGCATACTGCTGCACTGAATAAGCATACTGCTGCACTGAATTTTGTTGCCTTAATAAATAATCATTAGAAACACACAGCCAAGAAATTTACTAGTTAGTTCAAATCAATATGTAAAATGGAGCCGTCAACTTCCCACTCTACTCCCCTCCCACTTCTTGGCTCCTGCTGCCCCTGAGTTCCCTGGTCAACAATGCTGCAGTGACCGCTGAATCCATAACTGGTTCTCTTTGTTCCCAAGCCCACTGTCTCCCACCCTGTTAACCTTCCTTGCCTGCCCACTTTCTTCGTTTCTTCCAATAATGCAGATCTCTTCTTGTTCCTAGGCCCTATGTCAGGTTTCACTCAGTTTTATTATTCCTTGGCTCCTTCAGCTCAATGTATCAACCATCCATCGTTCCTTCATATCTCTATTTTTTTTTATCCCATTGTCTACTTTGCCCCTTAGCCACCTGCTTCCAGGTCAGCCTTGTTAACACTTGTCTCTTTCTCCCACCCCATGCAGAATACAGCACGTCCTCAACTTGACCACTGTGAAGTTTTACAACTACAGTTTTACAACTGTAAATATTCTAACCGCTTTTTACCTAAGGAAATGTTGGAATGTTTGTGAACGTTCTGAATGATGAGCTCAGCCAATCAGTGTCAGAGGCTTCACTGCACAATACAATATGACTGATCATTTATTAAAATATGAAATATTTAACTGAAATATTAAAACATCCATACTTAAAGCAACAAAAAATACATTACTGTCAGAGGTTCACTATTTTATATGGCAAATAACTGAAAAGGCTACAATCAGGTTAAATCAGCTGCTTTAGTAGCTGGTGCAAATTTGGTTTATATTAAATATATGTAGTTATATTTATTACAATTATTAATGTAGTGTTATTTTATTATTATTTTATTATTTATTACTTATTATTAGTTTTCCCTTGGTTCTTTTTGCTCTTGAAATATTCTAACCATGATTACTGACAAATTAAACTCCACTGAGTTTGATGGAACTTACTTCCTGGTAAGCATGCTTGGGGCTGCAACTCAAATGAAATGTAGATGCCCACTCAGTGTGAGGCTGAGTGATGCAACCCCCCAAATATTAGGAATATACTAACAAGGGTCAGGTGCATTCTTGTTTTCTGTAGTGAAAAGTAGAGTCAGCCCAAAACCTCCTGGGGCACTGTGCCAAATGCTCCCCCCCCCCACTGGCAGTGTGCCAACCTCTGCTTCTTCCACTCCTTAGACTGGAAAAGGAAACGGACAGTCTAACCCAGCACTTTTCTCTCCCACACTTGCCTATTTTGCTCCCAATCCAGGGAGACGGAGAAAGAAGAGGAATAGTGGAAGTAAATGGGTGGGGTGGAGTTAGGTGCCTCCCAATCTGCCACCTTATGGACCAGCCCTGAGTAGAGTCAAGGACTGACAATAGTAATAATGACAAAACAACCACTTTATATGGTTGTGTTCCCCCTTCCCTACTCAGTGGACCCATCAGAGAAATGTTGGCATAGGCTTTGGAGCAAAATGCCCCGGAAACTTTATAGCACAATCCTGTGTGTGAAGTGTCACTTTGTTCAATGGGGCTTACTCCCCCCACAAATATGAATAGGATTGCAGCCTTCCTGTCTGTGAAATTAAGTTGTAAAATATTACAACTTGAGAAGACATAATAGAGGTGAAGCAGTCATTACAGGCAGTATTGGACTTCTGTGGCCACAGTTATACTTTGATCCATACAAAGCAGCTTTTTCAGCAAGCCTCTTTTCAGCATCGTGTCCGCCAAACCTACACTTGCTTTTCCTAGCACGTGCCTGCAAGATCTTTGTCTAGTTCAGACAGTTGACCAACCTTTCCACAAGAGTGCTCGCTCCTGGCCCTTGAATAGTTGTATAGGTGAGGGCATTTCAGCAGGTGCAGCTGCTTTAGCAGCACCATCAGCACTTGCAGCTGCCAAGATTCTGTCTTCTACACAGCTCTTAAGAACGCAGAATCCCTAATGGTGGAAGGTTGGCCACCACTGGTCTAGTTGCTGTTGAAACCAGCTGAATTTCACCTGATTAGGTGAATAAGGTGAAAGCCTCCTTGCCACCTAATCAAACTAAACCACATCCTTAAACATGTTGACGTGGTTTGCGTAGGCTACTTTATAGGGATGCCTGGGTGGATTGGAATGGATGGAGCGGGTGGATTTAAAGAAGACACGCAAGTCTTCCCTCGCAAGTCTCTCATTAACATTGTCTGGCAAAAGCCAGGCAAGAAAAGGAAGCGTCTGTCCTGTCAATTTCCTTTCCTGTCCGTGTAAGTGAGTGGTTAGAATAACCCCTTTAACGAAGCGCTCTGTCAGATGGATGCACAGTTGCACGCACCCTATCCCACAACGTAGCCAGCTGCTGCTGCGATGTGCAAAACGAATGCCGTTCCACCCGCCTTCCCCTGCGGTGCGTCTGCCAATAAGGACGGGAGTCCCCTCCACCCCAGAGGCGCTTCTCCATAGGCCGGTTTGGGATGTCAATCTTGGGCCTCCCCCCGCTTTGGGAACTGACGCAGGGGTGAGGAGACGGGGGGAAGCAAGGCTGTGGAGGCCGGATTCCATCCGCGCGAGCAGGCCAGGAGGAGCGCCAAAGCAGCGATGCTGCGGTTGCGCCATCTGTCAGGAGCCTGGGCGGCGGTGGTGGGAGGGGAGGAGACAGACTGAGGCGGCTTTTTGCCTGGCTCTAGTCGTGGGCAAAAGAGAAAAAGAGGGAGGAAGCGGAGCCTCGCGGCGCGAGCACATCTTTCTCTGACCGCGCTGCAGGCAGCCCACGCGCCAGACAAAGCTGCCTCCCCCCCTGGGTCCTTGCCGCCTCCCAGCCGCTGAGCTAAGGCAGGGACTTTGGCGTCCGCCGCCCACTCCCTCCTTCCGCTGTTATTTCGATCCTTGCGTTAATAATAACTGGATTTGGTCTGGAGAGCAGGAGGGGCGAGCGAGAAAGAACCTGGAGCTTTCTCTGGAGAGGGGGACTCCCGCTGCCGCCCGCAAGACCCTGCAGAGAGCAGGAGCGGGGAGGAGGCGTTGGTGTGAAGGCGGCTCTGCAGACCGCGTCCTCCTGCGCTTCAGGTAAGAGGACCAGAAAGGAGCCGCCTACCTCGTGGACGGGCAGTGGGGCAGGCGCCTGCTTTTGCGCAGCTGGGGCGGGGGGCTTTTGTTTTTTACCCTTTTGCGTGTGCTCGTTCTGAAGTGCCTTTGGTAGTCCCCGTATTGCTGTATGTCCCCCTTCATTCAGAGCTTTCATCTTCCCTCCAGGCCCTGTATATGTGTACGCACACAAACGCGTTTAGCGAAAAGGAGTGATGGTTGAAACATGGTGGGTTAATGATAGGGGTTGGGCCCAAAGAAAATTTGGAAGGAGGGAATGTATCCATCTCCACCAACAGAAATTGTTTGCATTTTAAGTACCATAAAATGCTTAAATTGTGTCATTGAGCATGGGCAAGGGGGGAATGGAGCATAATTTAAATGCCCAGGAATAGGATCGGTGAAAAGCAAATGCACTCGGTGTGTTTCTTAGCCATCTATAGAAATCTGGTAGCCTGCTATTTGCCTCTGCTATTTGCCTGTTGTTGTTCAGTCGTTAAGTCGTGTCCGACTATTTGCCTACTATGCCATTTATCCAAGAGATGGTTTGAGTGGAGCTCTTGTTGGGTAAGAGTGCCCCTGTGTTAACCTCTGGCAGAAGGCTGTGGATTGAGAAGTTTTTCATTTATTAGATGAATAGGATGTTGTGTGCTGAAAGGGTAGGGTGTCGCTACAAAAGTGCTTGACCCGTCAAAGCAAGATCCTGAGTGATGGCTCTTTGGGATTGGCCCTTGTTGTGACCCGGCTGGTGGCTGTGATGGTGACTAGTGTTGCCAGATGAGATGATATTTAAAAGAGTCATATTGAAGGAGCCCCTTCATAGTGTGGAGTGGGGCTTTCTGAAATGAGGGTTGCCGCCTGTAATGTTCCAGGGTGCTGAGATGTTCTGAAACATAAGGTGCTCTTTTAAAAGAAGGGGCTGCCCCTTAAAATAAGGAACATCGATAGCCCCTAATGGGACTGCATTGTGTTGTGAGAAGATCAATTAGATAGTGTTCTGTAGCATGTTGAATGTGGAAGAGGGTGATAATGACTGCGATGATGTAATGCGTTTAATAATTGATGGTCCTCCTAACAGCTGGGCTTTCCACAGGCACATGCTGCCTTTCTCTTCCTCTTGGGCCCTTTGCAACATTTTGAAATTTGTCCAGGTCTCCACCCTCTTTAACTCACACACACTGAGGGTTTTACTAGTTTGGAGGGGGGAGGGGGAAGAGAGCCACTGAGATTCAGTCCAGGGCTTTATGTGGTGCAACTTAACTGCAAAAAGGGGGAGTGGAAGAAATAATAAATAAAATGACTCCTCCCTCCCTTGCAAATAAATCTTGCAGGATTTGTGTGTGTGACAAAGAGAGCTTTCAGGGAAGAAAGAAGAGATCCACAAAATGCCCAAGGGTGGTGAGGTTTGAAAGAGAGCTCTCCCCCCCCCCTCCTTTGATTCTTGTCTCTCCTCCCTGGGGCTTCTTCTTTCTCTTTGCCTCTGAAGAGACCACTGATCCGCATTTCAGTTCCTTTCGCATTTGGACTAGCAAGGATTCCAAACACCACACAGTGGGTGTCAGCATCTTGCTGCATCTGCACAGTGACAATGTGGACTTAAGCCAACTCTCCTTTTTAAAACATTAAATCTGCTTTCTAATGCATTAAGTGTTTGGCTTAATGCTATATCATGTGGATTTTTGAAAATGGGGAAAGGACACTTTCTTCCTCTACAAAAATTGAAAATGGAACAGGGTCTTCATTTAGCAGCAATTGTGGATGAGGGGAAATTAGGAGAACGTTAAAAGGCATAGTGTTGGTTAAATGCAAGGATGCACACAGCTGTGTTTCTCTCCGTCCTCCCTCCCTTCACTTACTGTGGTGCATTCTAATCCTCGGAAGTGGGGACAGAGTATGTTTGTAAGGCAGGCACAGGGACTGAACATTCGCCTCAGGAGACCTTGTCACTTTCCTGTCTGTACGCATCCTTTGCACCACATCCTTCTTTGCACCACCTAAGCAGCTATGTTAACGATTTTGTAGTTCTTTAAACAAGATCTTCTCATGAGAGCTCTGAGAGCATTAGAACAATGGTTGGGTCCTTTGACACATGATGTGGTTTGTTAGGATTTTAGTTTCTTTGATACTGAAAGTGAATGGTAAATGTAAAGAGTCCTGTTTTTACAATTTTAGTAAGTGATTTTAGTCTTTGGTGATGGAACAATAGATTATTGGGCAGTATTAATGTACTGTGCAATTATTGGGCAAAATGTAGCAAGATCAAGCATTTAAGTCCCATGGATTTCTATAGGAGACAGTGAAGCACTAAGTGTCCTTCACTTTCTCCCACAAGTGACTAGTTTGGGCTGAGGCCCAAACTACCCATTGACAGTGATAGACCTGGGTCTCGTTCATTCACATATAAAGCAGGGGATGGGGATCCTGTGTTAAGAGCAAAACTGACCTGAGGTGACCACATATGCTCCTGCAACTACTATTCCCATAGTGTCCCACTCATGTCACTCTATCCTCTGCCAGGTTGTGATGCTATAAGTGAACCCCAATGGCTGAAGAGAAATATAGGAAGTTGTCTTATTCTGAATCGGACCATTGGTCTACTTCCCTGTCTAGAGAGCAGGTGTCAGACTGACTGACACCTGCTCTCAAGACAGGATTTTGCTCTGCCATAGCTGGGGACTGAGCTTTCCTGGTCTGTGTGTGTGTGTGCCACTGTTGAGCTACTGCACTCCTCATGGATGTGCTGTTTTTTCTCTTTAAGTCATAGCTCCGTCCTTACGTGTGCACATGCACACACACATGATTAGGCTGGTACTGGAGTTAAAAGCATGGGTCTGCCAATATCGCATGAGTTTCAGCCCTCAAGGAGTCATGGTTGGATGGTCTCCATTCATTTTATCATTAAAATTGCTGTAACAGACTGTTAAGTGAATGTTGCAACAACCCTACTAACAGCTACACATTTCTAACGTGTCAAGATTTAATATCTCATAAAACAACTCTGGATCTTGAGGACCACAGAGCAAATGAGACAGTAGCTTTATTTGGGTTGATAATGTTTAAAATACCAGATGCAGGCTTTTAAGTCTCACAGGACTGTTTGCTAGCCTTTATGTTCAGGACCTTAAAAAGACATAATTAAGACAGGGATTTAATCAAATATTCAGTATCTGCTGAGTTTCCAGTCCTGTGCAAGAGGAAATCAGATGAACAGCCCAGTCTGTCATTGTCTGGTATGTGCAGCAGCTGCCACAGCATCCTGTGTGAAACAACTGAAACAAAGCTGAATAGCTTTGCTGAGCTTGCAGTTTAAAAGAAGCACCTAGGAGTTGCAATGTTGTACTGGTGTTGGTGATACTTATGGAGCGGTCCATGGAGCTGAAGGGGGATCTGCCTCTTCTCCAGTGCTTCCTTTAGCACTCCTATGCCATGTAGTGGTTTCTTCCCTCCTCTAGAATTATAGTGCTAAAGATGACTGCTACCATTTTAAGCACAAAGGGAAAGCCTGTCTTCTAGTACTGTGGAAAGGGACTCTCTTGTACCACACTGAGAACCGTGAACACAAATCTATGCTCTTTCTGAACAGCAGAACATAGAATTCAACTCTTAATAAGATCAGAATACATGTTCTTGAATATTGTTCACATATACTGTATATATAATATATAAAATAAAATTTTGGAAATGGCTGAGCTGCTGAAAACAGGCATGAATTAAAACCAGCAAAAAAACCCCAAACCCTTAGAATTTGACGTTTTTACTATTCTTTCATAAAACAACATGGGCTGTTAATTTACTATTATCTGAACAAGTTCCATTTTCAGCTCTAGCTATCTGTTACTTATGCGGTTTGTATTTTTGAACATTCAGGTACCTTTTAATAATTCAGAAAGGAAAGCGAAAATGTATCGGTGTTTGAGCTCACATGAGCATTAAAAAAAACAGCTCAACCATATTTGGACACTGCATTGACATGGGTGCAACAATCACTGTATCCTAAGCCTGTCCAGGCAATGCCACACCGGCGCATCCCTCCCAGTAACACCAGTGCAGCACTCCCCAGCTTCTATGGGAAAACCTCAAACAGTCCAATCATCCATGCAGCAGCATCTTGACATCAGTGTAGTATTGGCCTGACAACTAAAATCGTCACATCTCTGACCCCCACGTTGGGGCTGAGTAGAAGTGCCACCAGGGTGAACTGAGTAGAGGCAGGGCCAATGAGTGACCACCTCTGGGGTGATGATGCCTCCCCTGGCAGCCCCCAGGAATGAGCAACAGTCACCACTGCCAACTGTGGGATGATGCCTAAGGACCAGAGAGAGAGAGAACGGGTTTGAGTTCCTGTGGGTGAGTTCACCAGCTAGCAGCAACCTTTTTGCCATGGTAGGGACTGAGACAAATCGCAAGGGGAGCCTCAACAGCACTCAAGCAAAGCAGGGCGCTGGTAGCTGACTACAAAAATGTGCAGGCAGGGAGCCAGGCAAGTCAGGTTTGCCCTCATGTTTTGCCTTTTGCATGACTGGCCAGAAACAAAAGAAGATGGGGAAACAGGTCTAGAACCCACACCAGCAATTCTACAAATCTGGTCTCTTATCCCCCAGTCACTACAGGAGGTAGGCAAAGAGCATCCCATGGAACATTTTACACCTTTCATCACTGCAGACAAGCAGACCTGGCTGGGAGGCTTTAGCACAAGGACCTATTGGAGAGAGCCTTTCATGGGCCAATCATTGGACTAGCATGTGACACAGGGTGCCTACTGCAGCAGCACAGCCTGCTAGCCACAGCCACACACTCTGTGTCCTTTGCATTGTTGCTGGCACATGCAGGCGAGGTTGTCAGTATGCTGCCCCACACCTGCAACTGTCTGCCTCGTTGACCCCAGCAGCAGAAAACAGGGGGCTCATGACCACAGAAGAGTACCCCCCATTGGAGTCAGAGTGCAGACCCTAAAAGCGCATGCACATACGCATAGAATCCCACCCTGAGTCACGCTGAGGTAAGAAACAACCTCAGGAAGGGATCCCTATCTTCCAGCAAAGTAACAAGAAGTGATCCAGTCAAAGTTTTTATTGAACTATGTTGGTGTTAAAGCAGCATGTGAAAATTGACCCACACAAGTGGACTTGCCACCCATCTCCTCCCAGCAGGGCTATTGTGCCATTGCAAGTTATCCAACAGACAGCCAAGTAACAGTGTCGGTGAGTTCTGGCTGCATCAGTTGGTTCACTGTCTGCCGTGAAGTTTGCAAAGCCACAAGGACCTGGAAGGAGTAGGTCAGCAACCTCTCCGAGCAATAGCTGGCCTCTCACTGTTCACTCCAGGCAGGGTGTAGGCTTCCCTTGGGGTCTGCTTGGTGTCTTTGCCTGTGGGACAGCTGCCTGTTGAAAGCAAGGAGAAACGCAGAGTAACAAGGACTTGACAGCAGCATCAGTAACATAAATTCTCTGGATTGAGATGCATACTTGGTGTTTGTGAGGGAGAGTGGTGCCACCAGAGTGTACATGTTGGGGGTGAATGTATTATGGCTCAGAACATTACCTTTCCCTCTTCTGGGGGTTCTGCAGTGGATCTCTTTAGAAAATAACTGTTCGGCACCATATAGCAATGGTGCAGTCCTGAAAAACAAAAGGAATTCTGATAAGTGTTTGGTCAGCGGTACTAATGGCTGGAGCCTGTGTACCAAAGGAGAGCAGACACTCTCTGCTATTAGCTGTGGCAAAAAGAATGGATGGTTAGGCAACATACTGTAGCTTGTAGCATGACAATCCTGAAGTGTCCATAATGGGAGGAGGGTAGAGATATGAAACAGAGGTGCAGCATCGATACATTGAGGCACTGGATTCCTTCCCATCCCTTGCTTACCTTTGTGGGGTGCGTTGGGCTTGCTTCCTCTGTTGGGGTGGTGAGGTACAGGTTCCAGTTGGGTGTGTCTGTGTGCAGAGTCCTCCTGGGGCAGAATACCTGCAATAAGAATTATAAGAATTCTGAATTAACAAAATATCCTGCCACACATGTTTTGAGGCACAAGAGGTTGTTTAAAGTGTTCTCTCTGTGCACAAAGTGCCCTTTGGATTTCTTGGCCCTTTGGACCATACCCACCTTTGGCCCTTTGGATTTCTTGGCCCTTTGGACCATACCCACCATGAAAGTTCGCCTTCCAGAGGCCAGAGAGGTATAGCCCTGTGTCCGGAATCTTATCATCTGGGCTGTAGTCTCTCTGGCAGGGTCTTATATACTGAGGCTGTGATTGGTTGCGCCATGTAGTCTATCCTATGCTCCATCGTAAGAAAGTGGGCGGGGCAGGGTGACAAGAGTATGATTTTCCGATATTTTTCCCCTTCCCCCTTGTTCTCTATGGGTTTACTACTACCTATGCCAGCTCTGTCATTGGCATAGTGTTTTTCCGGCATTTGGGCGAATGTCTATCATCTGAAGGGGTGTTAGGAGATGGCAGACATCAACATGCTATTTAACATCTACATGAAACGGCTGGGAGAGGTAGTCCAGGGATTTGGAGTTGGGTGCTATCAATATGCTGATGACACCCAGCTCCATCTCTCCTTTCCACCTGATTCCAGGGGGGCTGTTGAGGTTCTGGAGCGCTGCCTGGAGGCGGTTGGGACCTGGATGAGGGCTAATAAGCTGAAACTAAATCCGGACAAGACAGAGGTTCTCCTGGTCCGGAAATCCACGATGCAGGTACTAGAGTATCATCCTGCTCTGAACGGGGTTGCACTCCCTCTGACCGAGCAGGTCCGCAGCTTGGGGGTCCGCCTGGATCCGCAGCTGCTCCTGGATTCCCAGGTGGCGGCTGTGGCCAGGGGGGCCTTTGCCCAGCTTTGGCTGGTGCGCCAGCTGCGACCGTACTTGGATTGTGCAGACCTGACCACGGTGATCCATGCCACGGTGACATCGCGACTAGATTATTGTAACACGCTCTACGTGGGGCTGCCCTTGAAGACGGTTCGGAAACTGCAATTAGTGCAGAATGCGGCGGCCTGTTGGGCCGCTCCTCCGATGGCTGCACTGGCTGCCGATTCGTTTCCGGGCCCAATTCAAAGTGCTGGTATTGACCTTTAAAGCCCTATATGGCTTGGGGCCAGGATATTTGAGAGACCGCCTACTTCTATATCGTCTCCTTAGATCATCGGAGAAGGCCCTTTTGCGGGTGCCGTCGCCCAGAGAAGTGCGAGGGGTGGCGGCCAGAAACAGGGCCTTCTCAGTAGTGGTACCAACCTTATGGAATTCCCTCCCCTTTGACTTACGAACTGCTCCCTCCTTGGACACTTTCCGGCGAGGCCTAAAAACCTTGTTCAAAGAAGCCTTCTGAGCCCTTGCCTTTTTTAACATCTCGCTGGTACAGGTGGGGGTGCTGCTGTTTTTATGCTCCTGTTCTAATTGTAGCTATGATATTTCTAATCGATTTTTAGATACTGTTTTTATTTTCATTAATTTTTTTTACTGTTTTAAAATGTGATTATTTTTGTATTTTCTTTTTGTTGTTGTAAGCTGCCTTGGGTCCCTTCGGGGAGAAAGGCGGGATAAAAATACTGTAAATAAATAAACTCCTCATCCCTCCCACGTTATGCCCCAATCTCCTCCGCGTTTTGGCCTCTCTGCAGACAAAGTAGCGGTGTCCAAGCTGCATTGGTGTGGTGTTGCACCTGTATCTGTGGACATACACTGGCATATCTTGAGGATAATATTGGGTTATAGGAGTAACGTTTTGCAAACAGCAAAGCATATGTCTCTGAAACCATTATGTACTTGCAGTTCTGGGCACATAACTCATAATACCTTGTGTTAATCACCAGACAGACTAGGCAATGGCATGAGATTTTGCTTAATGAAAATTCCAGATTTGGAATCTGTTTTCAAATGGACAGATAGTAGGCTTTGAGAAATTCTTGAGAAGATAGTAGGCCTTGAGAAGATGCCTACTGAATTTTTTGAAGGCACAAATGCTAGACACTGCATGTGAACATCTCTGTTTGCTGAGTTTGCCAACAAAAGAGATCTGCTAAAACAGATGCTTGCTAAGTATAAAACTGTGAATTTGCAGTTATGGTATGCTTTAATAGGAAACAATTATATTGCCTGAGGACCCTAAGTGACGTTATCCAACTGGTGTGTGCAATATAAATATAAATATATAAAAATATGGGTGGAGTAATATGAGAAGAGCCCTGGGGGCCAATAGGCCTGTGGGCTTCATTAGGATGAACACTAATCCTAGGCATGATATGATTTGCCGTGGATTTATGGTCTAATAAAAATGCAATTGGACAAGTTAAAACTGCCCACTGTCTCCAAGAATATGCTTCGCATTACAGTATTTTTAGTCATTGCAGTTAGGGATTTAACTGATGTTTCTTGGAATACTAGGGTTTTTTGTTGTTGTTGTTGTTGTTGTAACATAACATGACCGTGTTGCAAAATGTTTTATTCTACTATGTTTTCTTTCCCCTTGTCCATTAAAATAAAGTGTTTGAAAAGTTTGTACAAGTATAGTCCATAGTACAGTACTGCACCAGCAAGGAACAATTACTAGCTTTGTGGTAATGCTGGCATGTATTGCGCTGCTCTTAAGGAAGCATTAATGGTGGACCACAGGCTTCAAGAGAAAGAACTCACACTTGCACACTTCTCTATACCACATAGGAATAATTTGATTCTTTGGTATGAATCTAGGACACTGAAGTTATTTATAGTCCCAATGTGTATCTGGTAAGTCGAGACTATATTTGTAAGACATGCATATAACAACTCAGCAGTTTATCTAGGAACTGAATATTTCAGACATGATCAGTTCAGTCCTGAACTATCAAGGGAGTTGCACATCTAAAACATGTTTTTTTAACTGGGTAAGATACTTTTTAGAAGTTAAAATCTTGCACAAAAAGGAGTGTCAAACTAATAACATAAGAAAAACGTGCCTGGACCAACATTCTTTCTGGCTCAGTATCCTCTTGCCTCTAGGGTTGAGCCACATATGCCCCTGGGAAGTGCACGAGAGCCACATCTCTACCTTGTTGTGGTGTTCCCAATATCTGCATACTACCTCAGTTAAACAGAATCTCCACATAAAATCCTATCTAATAGCTGTTGACAGACCTATCCCCCATGAAGTTGTCTAATCCTTTTGAAAAGCTATCCCTGGAGGCTTGTGTGCACACACAGCAATTCCTTACATGGCTGTTATCCCTCCATGTAAGGTTAACTGCATTTAGCAGGGATGACCAACCTTTCAACATGAATGCTCCTGGACCTTTAATGGCTGTATAGGTGAGGACATTTCAGCAGGTGCAGCTGCTTTAGCAGCACCATCAGCACTTGCAGCTGCCAAGATTCTGTCTTCTACACAACTCTTAAGAACGCAGAGGCCCTAATGGTGGAAGGTTGGCCACCTCTGGCATATAGTATGCCATTAGTGCCTAGTTTGCTATACAGACAATATGCTTTCAGCCATAACATGGTATATTACAGTAAATTGTAGTTTCCTGACTGGAATCTGGAGAAGAATTTTAAAGGAAACATAAAAGTGTCAATGAAATCCTTGGTGACTAACGAGAAAGCTTGAAGATAGAAATGCAAACTCTGTATTCTGGTGTTCTAGCCAACAGCATTTCACTAAAATGTGATTGCTTACTTAGGGAATCAAACCTTAGGATGCTGTTTTACCATGTAAGAAGCTTCAGAATGTATCTTGCTGACAGATTTTGGCATTTTCTTTGGACACTACCTCATAGAAATCTGCCTGCCACAACTAAACTGAGGAACAGCATTGTGAGCAATGGGTTCCCAGCATGGCTTTTCCTTCCAGCAAATAAACTGTATTAATTTGCAACAGATGCAAGTTCTGTAATAATTTTGGTTCTTTTTAACTTCTTGGCGTTTACTTTTTTGCAGTTTGGATATTAACTTTAGTGATAGCCACTGGCATCACTGTGGGGGGGGCGGAGCTCTTAGTTCTGCCGTGGTCCAACCCTCCGTTACACGGGAGCACGAAGCGCCCCCGCCCCCTTGCCTTCGGAGCCATTCAAGTTAGTGAAAGCAACGCTTTCACCGATATGAATGGCTCCGAAGGCGAGGGGGCGGGGGCGCTTTGTGCTCCCGTGTAATGGAGGGTCGGACCGTGGCGGAGCTTAGAGTTCCGCCCCCCTGCAGCGACGCCAGTGGTGATAGCTACAATAATATCAGTTGCTTTCATCTGATTATAATTTATGGCATACAAAAACTAGTAGCACAATTTGGAAAAAAAATGGACAACACCAAGAAGTATTAACAGTTGGGAGCTGAGGAAACATGCATCTTCTCAGATACACTGAAGCAACTTGCTATGTTTAGTTCAGGCTTGTACATACTGTAGCTACTTGTGTATGGCAGGTAAGAATTGCCTCTACATAACCATTCTAGAAGGTTGTTGTGAACTAGAAGACAAGTTATTTTCTTTTGCAGTGGCGTAGCTAGGTCTTTTGGTGCCTGGGGCAGTGACTCATGAGTCACCTCCCCCAGCACCAGAAGACCCGGAAGTAATTGGTGGTGACCTGACGACGTCACCACCAATTCCGGATTGTGCGCCGCTGGGAGCTGCTAACCCCTTTTCCCTTTCTTTGCTGCTAAGAGAAAAAGGGGTTGCTGCTCCGAGTAGCATGCAACCCCAGCGGCGGCGAGGAGGCAGAAATTAGATTACGCCCAGTCCCCCATCACCCCAGCTCTAGCTACCCCCTTCTACCACTGATCGCTCTACAACAACAAACCGCTAATTTAACACCAATCAGCTGTTCAGCAATAGATTAGCACTTTGCTATAGAGCACTAGAGAGGGCGGCTGGAGCTTCTGTCACACTCCTTCCCCCCCCCCCGCATGGCATTCCCCCGCGGCTTCTGTCACCCTCCCTCTGGTGCGCAGGGTGCCAAGCCAGAAGGGGTGGTGACAAACTCCAGCTGCCCCCCTCTACTCTAGCACTCTACAGCAAACCGCTAATCTAGTGTTAAACAGCGATCAGTTGTTAAAAGCACAGGGGGCAGCTGGAGCTGGGGGCAATGGGGCACTGGGGGTGCAACTGCTGCTGCAGCAGCATTTGTGTTGCCCCTCCTGGCTGGGCGACCTGCTGCCCTGGGGTGGTCTGCCCCACTGCCCCCCCAACTACACCACTGAGGTGACATGATGACATCATCACGTCACTGTGAATTACTTCCAGTTCAGTGATTTCTTCTGGGTTTCCACACCTGGTGATGCCCAGGTAAGTGATGCTGCTGTGCTTACATTGAAATCCAAAAGTGCTCTTCCTTGACTAGATCATGCTCTAAAATGTAATGCTATGCATTGAAAAGGCTTTACTGTAGAAAAGCTTCTAAGGTCATGTGTGAAACTAGCTCAATAGACCTAGGCAATTGTTTGTTACAATATATATACATACATTAAATTCTTCTGGTAATTAACATTTGAGGCAAGAATACCTGACCTACTTTGGCTCATATCTTGAATAACCCAAGAATGGCATTGGAATAACTTTGTGAGGAAGCTGGCTTCTTACTGAAAGGAGAAGGAATAGCAACCCTAGGGATAAAAACCAGTGCAACCACTTGTTCTCTTAACACATAACAGCATGCTTGCAGCAGTGCTACCTGGAGATCACCTTTTTAATATAGATTTTTACTATTAAAAAAAAGTCCTGAGTCCTAGAGAGAGGCATATAAAGCCTGCATGCTTGTAAACAAACTGATATAATATGGTGACAATTTCACTTGTTAGTCCTGCAATTTCCTCACTCCAGAATGATGCTGTTATACAACATAAGTGTTTGATTCTGGAATTCTGCTCCTTTCCATATAAACCAAGATATTTACATCAGATTTGATAATCTGTGCTTGAACTAAAACTTTTATTTTTCAGCAAACATAGCAAAGGGACTGAACAATACTGGGCAGTTTGTCTCAAGTTCCTTCATGGTGGGTTGTATGTGAAGGCCTGTTAGAATCACTGGATCCTCTGTGTTTAAAGCAGGAGCCCTCTTTCTTTTAGAATTTGCATGCATATATTTTGGAAGCACTTACTCAGTGGAAAGGTCCTGTAGGCTGGTGTCAGGCTACACATACTCTGGTCAAGGCATAGGAAAGTAAGAGCAAAGCCAGACATGACCACAGGAAAGACACCTGTGGCTATGTTTTCAGAAAACGTGGAGAATTTTGTGCTTTCACTTGAGATTCATATGTTGCCTGTTTTTCTTCAGATGAAATCTGAATCAGGAAAACAAAACAAACTTGTCCTGTCCTCTTGTAAATGTGCTCTACGAGTCTCCATTGCATACTGAAATCACTTTCTTTAGTACAGAGAATTGTACTCTGATCCAGAGCTATTTCTCACTAAGAACCCAATCCTAATTCCCCCAGTGCTGATGCCAATGGGGCACATGCTGCATCCTGCAGTAAGTGAACTTTTATTCCCTTACCTTGTGGTAAGTCTCCGCTTCCACAATGGGTCTCCTTGTATCTACACCAGCTATTTTGCTGGCATAGGTCTGAGGTGAGTACAGAAGGGGAGAAGGGACAAGGATAGGATCCTGGTGCTAGTTGCTACTACTGGGATCAATCCCTTCCCTCCCCACCCAGAAATTCCCCCGTTCCTCTCCCACATCCCCCCCCATGATGACTTACCTGCACTCCCATGGGTAGCCAGCTGTAGCAGCAAGCTGCCAACACCTCCGCCATTTGTGGCGGTGGCTCCAAAATGGCTGGCATGCTGTGCACACTGCCTATGGCCATTTTCTACAGTGGAACCTCTGTTCCACTGTCATAAACGTTTCTTAGGATTGGGCTGTTAATTCTCTACTTGGATATGAATTGCTTCTTTAAAACAACAGCAAAACTGTCATCCTAGAAACAAAGAAGCTGAATAGGGCAGTAATATTAGTATTTATAATAGCCAGAATAAAACGCAGAAGGTTATTCTGCGTTAGAAATATATGATAGACGGGACTGGATCGCTGTAAAATATTTATCTCTGTTGGCTAGCAGATGGCCAGGAAGACCTCCATGTTCATGAACAAAGTAAACAAATTACAGACACCTTACAGATGCAAGTTGAAGATGGTGCATGTGTTTTAAATCACTTTTTCTTCTCATGCTATATACAGAAGCAGCAACGGAAAAGAACTGAGCTCCATTTCCATATAATGGTGATTTAATTGTGAGTGAGGTATTCTCAACCCATGCCAGGTTTATGTATTTTGTATTTGGGGATCTGTATCTGAATACAAACTATGCAGTGATAAATTTACTTTCTGGTGGAATGTTATTCTGGGGAGCTTCAGAATGTTAACATAGTGTCTACATGCTCCTTTTTCTAATATTTCAGTGACTCATCTTCAGTTTCCTGCTAGGTAATCTCCTGGACAGTAGAGTGCAGAGAAGGGAGAGAGGGGCAGTGTTCATACAGGTGAGAGCTGATGGGGCAACATCCCTGTGGGTGAGAGCAAAATTATAATTACTTTCCTTGAAAAATTCCTTGAAAAAATTAGGGATTTCTACTAAGCATGGTTCAGGGTCAGGTGTAGTTGAGAGGGATTGGAGGTCCTGAACGTCTTCTGTAGTGATGATGGTGGTAGGAATGCTCAGGCTCAGGCCTTTGAATTTTTTTAAAAAAAATAAGCTGAGAAGAAGCATCAGGCTCAGCAGGAGACAAACTGAGAAATTTGCTTAGGGGCATACGTTAATATCTAGGACATTATCTTTCACAAGAACCACCTGAGAAACTGTATGTAGCTCATGTGATGTTAAGGCTACAGTCCTATGCAAATTTACTTGACAGTAAGACCTACTGAACACAATGGGACCTGCTTATGAGTAAATATAGAGCAGTGGTTTCCAAACTGTGCATCATGACGCCTAAGGTGTCGTGGCACACTCACAGGGGTGCCGCAGGATGTCCCCAGTGGCCCCTTCTACTAGCTCTCCTGGATGCCACCATCTTAGATCGCACAAATTCTCGTGAGATCCAAGATGGCAGCACCCAGCTGAGCTGGGAAGGCTGTGGGGAAGCTGTGACCTTGGTATGTTTTTGGGAACCACAGATATAGAGGATAGAATTCTGATATGCCACTTATGCTGTATTTATCAGGGATATTTTCTATTTCTGTATTTCAATTTTTATGCATTTGCTTTCTGCTATTGCAACTTACTCCAAGAGTTTGGATGAAATGAGAGAATTTTTTAAATGAATTATAATACATTTCAAAATAAGAATAAGTGGCAGGAGAAGAAAACAATGAAGACATTTGATGTGGGTTTTTGCTGTTGTATATAGTGGCATGTAGCTCTGGGTGTGTGTGTGTCATGATGAGCTGCTGTACTTCAAAATTTACCACTACTCAGTATCCAAAGTGTGGTATTCCACACTTATACAGGGGTTTTTCAATTCTCCCTTCAGGTAGCAGCCTTCCATGCTCTCTGGAACACAAGAACATAAAGTCTGAGGACCTTGCAGTATAGCACCATTTGACATATGAGAAGCTGTTGATGGAATTAAGAATTGGCCATCTCAACACTTTGCATGTGAGCAGGGGCAGCTCAACCCAGAATGCTGCCTGATGCCATCGCGGGTCCATCCCCCTCTGTGCTACAAAAAAAAAACAAAGTCCTTACCATGCTCTTTGTATGCTGTTGTCAAACCCAGAAGTGCAGGACATGCAGGAAGTGCAGGAAGTAAGGAGGTGAATGATCTTCTTCCTTGAGTGGGCAGGAAGCAGACCATTGCAACTTGTAACTTGTATTGGTGGTGGGTTGGGGGTAGGAGGTGGTGGCAGCGGCAGCCATGGCAGCAGCCACGGAGTGAAGGGCATCCCGAATCCGCAGGCCCCTTGCAAACTGCCGCTAATGCAACTCACATTAGCTGGCC